>JAOEGL010000002.1:233440827-238440827 GCA_034509955.1 Urosaurus nigricauda
GGAAACAACTAGAAGGCACATAACAACAAACAATCATTGTCAAAAGCTAGCTGTGACAAGAACATAGATTTCAGTAGGAATGTAATTCAGTTATCTTAATTTGGATCCAGTTTGTTGCTATTTAACTGAAATTCTCTTCTCTTTTCTACAGGTCTATCCAGACAATCAGCTTCTTGAGCATACATAAGCCATACACTGCCAAGCTCTTTTAAAATAAAGGACTCTCGTATTTTCTCATTGTTTAGTAGAATAAATCTTCTGAAGAACTGAGACCACTGCTCCAAAAATCTATTTTTATCTCCTCCCAACCCCACCCCATATTGTTTCCATTCTGTCTGAACAAATATCTCTATATATGCATTTTGTACTTTTTAGATGCAGACAAAACACACATAGACACACAACACTGTAATCACTTAGACCAACCTCCCTTTCTCCAGAGAGAGAGGAAGAGAGAGATAGAGGCAGTTATCCAAATAGAATAAATTAGCTATTTGTATTAATTAGTAACATACCAGGCCTATGTCAGCACCCTTGGGTCCTTGTTGCACTGTTCCTTTAAGCTCTGTGAACATGATGTCATGATGAGTTTTGAAGGCACTTTTGAGACAGAGAGAGAGAGAGAGAGAGAGAGAGACGGTGTAAGAGCTGTTTCAGGTTTGAAGCTTTTGAAAGTTGTCAAAGAAACAAACTACTTCTCTGCTGCCACTCTGGGTCACTGTGGGATGTGGAAAAAAACAGAATGAAAGAGACATATTCAGATTCTCTTCTGTTGCTTGCTTGGTGCTGAAAGAGCTGAATGTGATCTGCAAACTGCCCAAGAATAAAGAACTGCTTTGAAATAACAATAACAATAATATGGGCAGCCTTCAGTTGGATGATTTTGTAGCTGGATGGGTAGGAGGTAAGTGACCCTTGTGGGGTAGTCTGCAGAGAAAGCAGAGGAATATTATAAAAGGGATACATATAGAGCTGAATAGTGGTTGAATGATCTTAACTAATGCCACACAGAACATCCTATATATTTTTCAACCATGTGTCGATGTCATGTGTGTAATATGGAGAAAGTTTCTTCAAAATTAAGCATTTGTATAAATTGCAACTGTATTCAGGTGCGAAATTAATTGCAACTGTATAAAATTAGGTCTGCCTGCTATGAATTCTACAATTTACCCCATATCTCCATATTGTGATTCATGTTTTTTTAAAGAAATTCCTAAGTCATTTTCATTGTGGAGAGAGCCACAGATGTTTAGACAGCTGGCTCATTACATTACATTACACTGGCCAGTCAAAATGCAGTATTCAGACACTCCTTTTATGAACTATGGACCACTGCCAGTGCTTTCCATTGATTTTGCTTCCTGACCCTTGTGTATGTTCAAACAGTTCATCTTGTCAGTTTTGGTCACAGAAAGGGGTGCTCTCACTTCCTGCAAATAGAAAGAGGGGAGAAACATTTGCATCTATCCTACTTGCTACACACTTGCTACACACCCTCCGAAAATCAGCTCTGGAAATTTGAAGAATCCTCTGGAACAGCGTGGGAGGTGGTGCAGGGTGGTTTTTAGAGAAAAGAAGGAATAAGTGAAAAATAGTTTCTCTGCTTTCAGCAGGAGTTCATTACTTATTTCCTTACTCACTAGTTATTTATTCCCCACCAATTCTACAGTGGGGTCAAAGCAGTATACAGGGTAACCCTCTTCCCTATGATATCCTCATAATAACCCTGTAAAATAGCTTAGGCTGACACACACACACACACACACACAGAAAGTTTAGTTAAAGGTCATCCAATCATACTTTTACGAGAACCTGGATCTTCCAAGTACCAGTTTAACACTCTAATGACCCTATATCAAGATTCCTTTGTATACAGAATCTGCCCTTCCAAGAATGGAAGGATTCCTTACAGAAATTATTATAATTATGCTTTATTTATAGAGTGCTGTAAATTTACACAGCACTTTACATACAAATAGATTAAAATAAAATAAGCCTGCCTATGGTGTACATTCTATAAAAATAATTTAACATGATAACATCAATAAATGCATATAAGATATATAAGATTATAAGATTTCTACTGGTTACCATGCAATACTTTTTGCAGAGCTCCTACCAGTTCCCCAAATCTAGTTTGCTATAATTGGTTAGCAAAAATTCATGACTAAATAGTGAATTCATGCATATACATGGCATTCCAAAGTGGATAATGTAGGAATTATAAAACATTATACAGTGATGGTAGGGCTCAGTATTTACAAGTTGTTTCAGCACATTTTTCAGAAACGTTCATGCATTTTCTGAAAATACATACTAACTATGCCTCTCATGTGTTATGAGATGATGTTTTGGTCTATGAGGATGGCTTTTGAGGTCTATATTTAGGCTTTCCTAGCAATGGCCGCTGAAGGCTCAAGTAGACAATCTGAAGACAATTTGTAAAGCAGGTCCATGTCCTAATGGAATACTTTAGACAACACAAGAATCACTCATTCCATATTCACACATTTTTCTACCTCTGAGGTGCAAAAACTAATTTGGTACCAGATCTAATTCGAGATGATCAGAATATAAATGGTTCACGTTTGAAATAGTTGTTGTAAGAGACAGGATGAAATTGTGACTATTATAACAAATTCAAGGACTTTTTTTTAAAAAGAAATAGTATCAAAGAGCTGCATGCCATTTTAAACGCTGAGGGGCGAACTGAGAAGGTGGTGCTAGGGGACTCCTGCTTGACCCCCTGACCATTGGCCTATGGGGTCCCTCAAGATTCTGTGTTGTCTCCCATGCTATTGAACATATACATGCGGCCATTGGGGGAGGTCATATGGAGTTTTGGGGTGTGGTGCCATCAATATTCCGATGACACTAAACTCTACTACTCCTTTCCACCCCAATCTAAGGAAGCAATCCTTGGTCCTGTCATCAGTAATGGACTGGATGAGGACAAACAAGTTGATACTTAATCCAGACAAGACAGAGTTGCTCTGGGTCAATTAGAAGGTAGATCAGGAAATAGAGATCCAGTCTGTGTTAGATGGGATTACACTCCACCTGAAGACACAGGTTCACAGTTTGGGGGTACTCCTGGATTCAGCTTTGAACCTAGAGGCCCAGATTGCTGCAATAACCAGAAGTGCTTTTGCACATTTAAAACTTGTGTGCCAACTTCACCTGTTCCTTGAGATGCTGGACCTGGCCTCAGTGGTACATGCCTTGGTCACATCCTGTTTGGACTATTGTAATGTGTTGTATGTGGGGCTGCCTTTGAAGAGTGTTTGGAAACTTCAGCTGGTCCAAAGCGCTGCAGTCAGGCTGCTAATAGGGGCAGATTATAGAGATCATACAATGCCCCAATTGAAACAGCTCCACTGGCTGCCAGTTTCTTTCCGGGCACAATTCAAATTGCTGGTGATGATCTATAAAGCCCTATATGGCTCAAGTCCAAGGTATTTGGCAGACTATAGCTCCTATATGACTTGGCCCACACTCTGAGATCCTTAGGAAAGGCCCTTCTCTCCATCCTACTACAATCACAAGCATGGTTGGTGGCAACACGACATAAAGGCCTTTTCTATGGCTGCCCCTAGACTATGGAACTCCCTGCCCAGGGGGGCTAAAATGCCCCTTCCTTGATGGCCTTCCACCAACAGGCAAAGACCTTCCTCTTCCGACAGGCATTTAAAACAGAAAGCTTTTAAAGAATGGGCTGGGGTGTTATATTGTTTTAATGTGTTTTAAATATTTTTATCTTTTTAAACTGTTTGGTATTTTAACATGTACATTGTTTTAATTAATTCAGTAATTTAATTCTGTTTTAATATTTTTGTATGCTTTTAATTGTAATTTTAATATTTTTGTATGCTTTTAATTTTACCGCCCTGAGTCCCAGTCTTGAGAGAAGGATGGGATATAAAAGTATTATTATTATTATTATTATTATTATTGAAAGACATTATAATGATGGATGTTTGCATGGAACTCTATTTTAATATAACCTTCTCTTCCCTGAAATTCTCTTAAATTCTACATTATTTTTGTAATGTGTATTTACAATTCCTAACTTTTTTGTCTTTGTGAAAAAAATAAGAGAAGACCATGCTTCAAATTTTAATCTAACCATGTTGTTGTGGTTGTTGTTGGGTGACACCCTGTCATCAACAGCTCTGCTCTGATCCTGCAAACTCATGGTTGTGGCTTCTTTGATTGAGTCTTGTTTTTGTTGTGTGCCATCAAATCCTTTCCAGCACTCTAATGAGATAACTGTCAGTGTTTTTAACTGAATCACACTGAATCAATTTACTTTTCCTCCAAACTATACAGGAAGGGGGAGAAACAGGAAAAAGAAGCCAACATTTTTAAATGTTTTTTTTATACTTGTTCATAAATTTAAGATTAAAAAAAATGAGAAATGGAGAAAAACAAAACAGATAGATTCCTTCACTCTAAATTATTGCTAAGCAGGACTGACAACAACAACAACAACCTGACATCACTTTCTGATTATCTGTACTCCAAAACTCACGGTATGAGTCTTTACAGGAATGGCAAAAGTGATGTAATATGGAAATCTGTGGGCATGAATGGACTCTACTTTTGTCACCATTTGTGGTTAATTTCACATTAGGGTATAGTGTTTGAGAAGAAATCTGAGATAAAACACACATAGGAGCTTGGTATATTGATTCTTCTGGAAGAAACAAAAGTTAAGACTATGTGTCTAAGTTTGTACATATTTGAAAACAACATACTGTAGGTGCGAGACACAGATCTCTCAGTAACCACTTAACTAACATTATTTATTATTTTTGTAAGATCACTCCAGGAATATTCACAAGAGCTCAGTGAGAATTGACTGAGAATTCTTACGTTATCCTATAGTCCCCAAAAGGGAAAGACAGGGGACTTGATTCCCTCACCCTACCCTGGGGGATGATCTAGCAAAATTGGACCACAAAGACTCCTATGTATTTGACCCTCTTCAGGAATAAGAAATCAGAAGCACTGAAACATATTAAGATAACTATTGTTGTTGAGTCTACCAAGGAATAATAATGACAGCCTTTAATCTACTATGTGCACATTTACTTGGGAGTAAGCTATACTGAACACATGGAGGGAACTTTAACATAAAGATTGTGATTATAAGAGTCTTTATATTTAAAGGCACTTTGATGATGATGAATGGAAAGAGTAATTTGTCTTTCCCCTGAAAAATAAATAATGATCCACCTACCAAGTTTAGTAGGGAGCATCTTAAAAACAATTGCTGACTTCCTTCTGAACCCCCTTGGTCTGTATGAGGGTAAACGACTTACTGTTGTTGGAATGAAGCTCCCCATTGCTCCTGACTATAACCCATGCTAGCTAGGCTGATGACAGTTGAGGTCCAACAATATCTGGAAGATCCCTGGGCTAGAGATTTTTCCATCCTTTCTATTCCTGAGAGTGTTCACAGAAAGTACTGTTTTGTGCTGACGTGGAATTCGTCTTGTGTCCTTCAGCTGTGAACATATATAATTCAGGCAATTTCCTCCATTTTCCCAGTACTGCCAGTGAGAGTTGTAGTCAACTGAGATGGCACAGTTCCAGGGACTCAAAAACAAAATATTTTATTTGCTTGCTTTTATGTAATTAATTTACTTTAATCTTCAGGCGCTGCAGCTGTAATTGTGGGACATCCTCTGGATACAGTAAAGGTAAATAACTGGTGTTATATATAAGGCTTTTGGTGTAATACATAAAAATATAAATGACACAATTAGCTTCTACAGCAAGTCATTAGGCTTTTTGTAGTGAGATATATTTTGAATACATGTCTGGTGGAACCCAGAGTAATATAAGTCCTAGTGGCATTTAAATGCAGAGTTATCCAAGACATTAATCTGTGCTTAAAAATACAGTGTAGGAAATGTTTTTGTAGCTATTGTAGTCCATCCTCCAAGACTTCCCAAGGGTTGTGAAAACAGCGGTTGGGTGGCAACATTTTACTTTGCACAGTCCAATCCATTTTGCTAGCTACTGCGGCTGTGTTCCCACTACATTTAAATCTGGATTGTGATCCAGGTTAAACGGGCATGGTTCTCACTGAACCCGATTTTATAAATCAATTCAGAAAGTGGGGGGCATGCTTTTTGCCCATGTAATCCACATCAAAAAGACGTTGGTAAAATGGGGTGTTTTGGGGGCTGAATTGATTTATTTAGAAATAAATCAATTCAGCCCAAGTGGGAATCAGGCAGATTTGAATAGGAATCGAGTCTGCCCTGGTTCCCACTGGCACCCCGGCCCAAGGACCAGCTAGCAGCTGGCAATTCCACCTCTGCATTAGGAGGAACTTCCTGACAGAGCTATTTGACAGTGGAACACACTCCCTTGGAGAGTGGTGGAGTCGTCTTCTTTGGAAGTTTTTAAAAAGAGGCTGGATGGCCATCTGCTTTGATTGTGAGTTCCTGCATAGGAGGGGTTGGTCTGGATGGCCCTTGTGGTCTCTTTCAACTTTATGATTCCATAATTCTATGATTGCCCGCCCACCCACCCCTTGTCATGATCTGCAGGGTCAAATTCCTGATTCGAATGTGGACTGTCTTCATGACTTGAGGCTAGCTCCACATTGAATCTGAGCCATCCTGCCTTAAATCATATTAAAAATACCTTTTTTCTACACTAGCCATTTGTCTACATGGGTCACTCCGGAGAGGTACTAGGTGGCTGTTTACACAAGCATCCCACTGTGCCATCTGGCACCACTGATGCTGGCACAAGTCACTCCTACTGAGGTCACAACAAGGCATGTGATCAATCCTGGGAACCTCATTTTTGACCTCAAAAGGAGGGCTGCATAAGTGATGGTCATGATAGATGGCACAGCAGGATGTGTGTAGACTGCTACCTGGTGTCACTCTGGAGTGGCCAGCTAATGGGAGGAATTCAGGGCAGCTTTGGGACCACAATACTACCCTGCTCTTCATCAGTTTAGCCAGGTTAGTCCCACTAAAACGAGCAACACTAATTTAATTATGAGAACCAGCTTTTCCCATTAATTCCAGTGTGATCTACACATAGGTTGAACTGTTTCCAACCCATAAGGAAGGAGTGACTCTAGCTCCAGATTTAGAAACAGTCCCACAAAGTCAAAGTTAAAATTATTCCTGAGATGTTACAAGGAACCCATTCATCTAAGGGCCCTTTCTCACACTTTGATCCCACTTAGACTGTCAGGATTCCATCTTGTGGAGTTCTGGGTTCTATAGTTTTGTCAGGTATTCGGAATTCTCTGCCAGAGACCTCTAGTGCCTCACTAGACTAAAAATCCCAAGATTCATTGAATATAAGCATGATGGTCAAAGAGGTATCAAACTAGTAGTAGTAGTAGTAGTAGTAATATTTATTTATTTGTGCTCTGTGAATTAGGCCTCTATTTTTCACACTGAAATTTCTATAGTGCTTAAGATGTTGCCTCTTGTCTGAAGAAGGATATGGCAGGAGAGTGATCCAGTACTGCACTTGCTGCGTTCCCATGAACTGGAAAGTGGCTGTGGATGCTTATTGATCTTAAAGTTAAAAGCACCCAAATACAGTTTTTGGTTGAATGCACCTTCTTCCTGTACTAACTGTGCCAGCGTGCTAATCGCATTTGTGTATTTACAATTTGCTGTGCTGTCCGTGAATTTCTCTGGAAGTACTGAAGGAATATGTGCCTTCTAGTCCTGGCAAATGGATGGTTTTACTGTCACTGCTGGTGATGCGTGCTTTAAGCCAACAATAGATCTTCTGGGAACATTTTTGCTACGTTTTCTACATTTGCCTAAGCACTGCCAAGAAACTAGCGACACATCTTTCAGTACTTAAAAGACAACTGTCAAGCTGGCACTTTCTATGCCCTTGGATCTGGAGGCAGCTAGGGAATAGCAACCAGGCAGCTTTGTTACATGTCCAAATCAGTAGGGGGAAGGGGGAAAGGTCTTAAATAGCGAATTAAGAAGTGTAGTCATACAGTTATTCAGTATTTACTGATGAACTTAGTAAAGGCGCATCCTGAAGAATAAGGGAAGAAGAATGGAGAACAGCTCTGAATAGCTGAGTGTATTGTCAGTGAATCCTGTTCCAGTACAGCAGGTTTCTTCCAACCCACAAGTAAAGCATGTAGACCATGCTCAAATTGTGTACTTCACACATTTTGCAAACTTTGAGCCCAGTGAGTGAAAAAGTAATATGATAGTCAGTGAACAAGAGGAATTTGAAGGCTTGTTTAAACATGCTCTGGATTTTAATGCAGCTAAACTAGATGGCTCTTACGGTTTACATTTGTGGATGTTTAACTATAGGTTTTCACATATCACTTGGCATAGATACTTACTCCACCCCTGCACTGTAACTTTCAAAGCATCCTTGAATAACCTGATAACAGATCAAACATATAATAAACTTTTGAACTGAACAGTGAAACAGGTGTCATCTCCACTCTTTTTCTTTCTGGCATGCATCTCAAGACAGTAGTTTCATTTAAATTCCTTGTAGACCTTCTGTTAATTTGCTATCCTTACAATCTCTATGATTCATCCTGAAAAACTACAGGATATCTTACCCTAATATACAACAACTCACAAAGTTATTTCCTAACTCAGAGGCTGTGGAGACCACCTTTAAAGGGCAGCCTGCAGCCGCCTCCATTTCTGCTGGATTGGGGCCACATCAACCGCATGCCATCTGGCCTTTGCAGGGCACAAAAAGAAGCCACAAAAAGTGGCTCCTTTTTGTGCCCTGCAAAGGATGTAACAGCCATCATGCCGCAGCTTTACGGTGATCCTTTGGTGGCACGCAGCATCACGCTGGTGGCACACAGTATCACGCTGCCCTGGGGACTGAGTCGGGATATACCTCATATGGATTCAATGCCCCGACTCTGGCCGCAAGCCAGCCTTTAAGGCCAATCTGCACAGAGGTTATATGAAAGCTGGAGTCAAGGGTGGACACAGAGGGGGATTTGCTGTGGGCAACACTCCAACAGAATGTTAATTGCTGACCACCATAGCCCCCTAAAATTTCCCCTAAACTTTTCCTTCCTACTTCTGGTCATAGACTATCTCCACTCTTGGTTTAAATCATAGAATCATAGAATCATAGAGTTGGAAGAGACCACAAGGGCCATCCAGTCCAACCCCCTCCTATGCAGGAACTCTCCATCAAAGCATCCTCCACACATGGCCATCCAGCCTCTGCTTTAAGACCTCCAAAGAAGGAGACTCTACCACTCTCCGAGGTAGTGTGTTCCACTTTCGAACAGCCCTTACTGTTAGGAAGTGTCTCTTAATGTTGAGGTGGAATCTCTTTTTCTGTAGCTTGCATCCATTGTTCTGGGTCCTAGTCTCTGGAGCAGCAGAAAACAAGTTTGCTCCCTCCTCAATATGACATCCCTTCAAATATTTATACAAGGCTATCATATCACCTCTTAACCTTCTCTTCTCCAGGCTAAACATCCCCAGCTCCCTAAGTCGTTCCTCATAGGGCATGGTTTCCAGACCCTTCACCATTTTAGTCACCCTCCTTTGGACCTGCTCCAGTTTCTCAACATCCTCAACATTAAATTTTGGTGCACAGAACTGGATGCAATATTCCAGGCGGGGCCTGATCAAAGCACTATAGAGTTGCACTATTACCTCCCTTGATCCAGATTCTATACTTCTATTGATACAACCTAAAACTGCATTGGCCTTTTTAGCTGCTGCATCGCACTGTTGACTCATGTTAAACTTGTGGTCTAACTGGACTCCTAGATCCTTTTTACATGTGGTCTCGTTCAGCCAGGTGTCCCCAACTATTTCTGTCCCCTTTTACTTCTGCTTCGCATTTGTCCTTAACTGTTTGAAGAGTTTTGTCTTTCATCCATTGAGGCTTCCCTTTCTTTTTGGCTTCATCTAGTGTCTCTTTGCATTCCTCCCTGACAATGTTCATGGCTTCAGTCCAGAGTTCTTCTGGATCCTGTTCAATTAGGCTTAAGAATGCAAATCATTTTATTTTATTTTTTTACATTAGCTTTAAATTCTACAGGGATGGTCTTCAGGTGGTATTTTGGCACAAGGGTTGGTTTAGATATTTCTTTAGCTTTACTTTAATTTTTGATATTAGTAATTCATGGTCTTTACCACAAACTGCTTCTTGTTTTAACAGAAAGAATAGAGCATCTCCATCTTCCACTTCCAATTATGTGGTCTATTTGATGTCCATGTATACAGTTGCCTCTTTGATTGCTTGAAGAATTGGTTTGCAGTGAACAAACTTAGCTTCACAAAGTTCAATCAGTTGCTCTCCTGCTTCACTTCTTGATCCTAGGTTAAATTTTCCAACAAACCTTGATTCTGCTATTTTTTCTACTCTTTCATTCCATTTGCCTATGATTAACAACAAGTTCTGTGTTGGTGTGTAGTCAATTTTCTCCAAGACTCCAGCACAGAATCTTTCAATTTCTTCTTCTTCTGACTCTGTAGTTGGAGTATAAACTTGGATTAAGGTTACACTGATAAGTTTTCCCTGATGTTTTATAGATATTATTCAGTCAGACTTTGCATTATATCCTTTGACTGCTCTTGCTATTTGTCTCCTCATAATTAATGTCACCCTCTTTCTTCTCAGATTTTTTATTTCCTGAGTAAAACACTGTGGGCTGATTTAGACTGCCCCATCCCGCCGCTTCTGGAGGCCACGGCAAACTGCCGGTTCCCCACGGCAAACTGCCGGTTCCCCACGGCCTCTAAGCGGGGTGCAGCGGGTGCCCTGGGCGCCCGCCGCACCCTGCTTGCGGAGGCAGGGTGGAAGGGAGGAAGCAGCCCCTTCCTCCCTTGGTCTTTGCTGTGGCTGTCTAAAAGCCGTGGCAAAGACCCACCGCCAAAAAGGAGTTCTGTTCGGAGCTCCTTTTTTGCACTGAAGGAAGGGCGCAATTTGCGCCCTCCTGCGGCGCAAAGGCGTCATTATGTGCGCAGCGCGTCTAGCAGGTGCACACATGATGACGCTCTTGTGGCGCGTCCGTATGGATGCTGCCATCTTAAAATGGTGGTGTCCATATTCTTTAGGGTAAGGGAGGGTGTAGATGCTGCGCCCTCCCTAACCCCAAAGGCGGGCTTTTTGGCCCTAAATGCGCCACTTTTTGCCCGTCTAGATCGGGCCTGTGTAATTATCTAACTCAAAATGTTTTATTCCTATCCACTTTAACTTGTTTATCCCAAGTATTGCAAAGTGTACATGTTCTATTTCTTGTTTTACTATGTCTAGCTTCTGATTCATGCTTCTTACATGCAATGTGCTCTGCGGCTTTGGATTTTCCTTTTACCTCTGAGCACTACTGCTGCCACCCTGTAGTTGTTTGGCATATGTAGTCTTGCTCTTGAGCAAAAGCCTGTCTGACATGGAAGACTGTGTAAGTAGCCTCTTGTCCCAGAGCAATCCCATCACCACAGAAAGGTAGTCCCATGGTGAGCCTTCCAGGAATATTATTTATTTTATTATTTATCTAATTCATTTATACCCAATCCTTCTCCGAATAATGGGATTGGAGGTGGCTAACATATTTTAAAATAATACAAATTAAAGAATATACAAAGTCATTAATAAGAGTAAAAAATGTAAAGGTTATTTAAAAAGCAATTTAACAATTTAGAAAGTTAAACATTAAAATTCATTCAGGCCTGGTACAGACAGCCCAAAAGAGCTGTCCCTGGGGCATGAATAGGGTGGGGAAGTGCCCAGCATTCACACGCTCCCAAGCCCTAGTGCGTATGGACAGCACCATGTTTGCATCGTTCCGTCCATACATGCACACACCAATGACATCATGGTGCACGCCGTTTAGATGGTGTGGCATGCACCTGATGACATCATGCCACAGAAGGGCGCCTATGGTGCCCTTTCTGTAGTGCAAGGAGCTCCGAAACGGAGCTCCATCTTGGTGCTTGCATCCTTGTCACGGCCTTCACACGGCCACACCAAGGAGGCCAAGGGGAAAGGGGCTGCGGTGGCGGCCCCTTTCTCCCCTTGGGAGGACCGTGCATGGCGGGGGGCAGGGGGCGCCCAGGGCGCCCGCTGAACCCCGTTTCAGGCTGCAGAGAAGCGGCAATTTGCTGCTTCTCCGTGGCCTGGGGAAGCGGCGGATTGGGACCGCAAGGGCTGCCGGTGAGGCAGCCCAGGCCCCAATCTGGCGCTTCTCTGGGCACCTACAGACTGCCCCTTTTGGGTGGTCTGTAAAGCCCCTAAAAGACTATATATAAACCCTAAAAACAGCACTGTACATCAATTGGACTGAGTGAGATTTAACAATCTTGTTAGGACAACATTTGAATTTAGGCACAGATTGTGAAGAAAAGTGACTAGTAAATTTTGGGAGCTATCAATAATAAATCATTCCAAAGAGTTTAGGAGCTACTGTTCTGACCCACCATCCCACATAATTCTCTTATTTTCTATGTGCAAAACATGTCGATGGTGCTGGTTTAGAGATCATAGTGTGGTTCAGATCTGACTCTGGCAATGCAAACACATACACAATATTCCTTTGCCCAGTTGCCTTGTAAACCAGTTTTAGAACAAAGCAAGAATTATAGTAAAATAAAAGTATGCTTTGTTTGTGAAACATGAGAAGAGCTGTTGTTCAATTGGAAACACACATTTTCAATTACATTTCATAAATCTGTGTTTGTTTTTTTCCAGACTCGTTTACAAGCTGGACAAGGCTATGGCACCACTTTTAACTGTGTACTCACTGTGTACAAAAATGAATCGGTAAGTTGATTTTTGCATCATTAGAGTTCATATTGTTCAAAAAAATCATAAATGAATTCCAGTCTTTAAAGATAAATTGGCTTATCTTTTAGAACCTGTTATTTTTGTCATATGGGTAATTCAGCAACCTTAACAATTCATTCTTGTATCATCCTTGCTTCAATATGTTTCCAAATTGGAACAAACAATATTCTTGCCGCTGTTGTCCTATATCGAAGAAATAATCTATATTTACTAACCAGTTCTTTATTTATAATGCCCAATAGAAACATTTCTGATAACATTACAAAATCTACCTTTAGTATTTTTTTTGGTTCACATATAAAGTTACACCAGTAACCTTTTGCTTTCTTACAAGTCCACCACATTTGAAAAAAGGAGTCTTTCTTATCTTGAAATCCCCAACATTGATCTGAAACATTCTGGGATATTTTTGACAGTTTATTTGGGGTTAGATACATTATCTTATACAGGTTTTCTTTTAAACTATTGCACAAAGTAAATTTTATATCTTTGGACTATATGTTATCATACATTCATAATGATATTATGCCCAATATTTTGGGCTCACCTTATCATGTGTTCTTTCACAGGCTGATCTTCTGTCTCTAATTTCAGAAGCCATTTATACACATAAAAAAATCTCACCATCTTTACACACCTCTAAATAAAATCCATTTTTTCTAACCTCTATGGCTGCATTTCTCTTGTATTACCTAAAATTACCTACCTTGATTTAAAGTTCCAGCTACCTTGTTCAAAATACAAAAGATCATTATAGAGCAATCATTTATATTAAACATACAAACGTTTAAAATCTCATTATAATATCATTTTCTGAATTGCATCCTTTTCCTAATAAGATGCACCTGCAAGAACTATTTAACTTTCACCAATAGAGATGTTTTAGTTGAATTAATTCCCTGGTTTTAAACAATCTGTGTACCCTCACTCCCTATCACTACTTTCATTCTATTTTGATAATTTAAAAATTACTATAACTTTATGGAGATAAAACATTTTCCCATTCACCTAACATTCAAAGGCCAACAGAAAATGTGTTTTAACAAATATGTGAAAGAAATGTGTGTCTTTAAATTGTTTCTGACTTCTTGCCAACCCTACTGTGGGATTTTTTAGGGCTGAAAGTGTGTGACTCATCCAAAATCACCCAGTGAGTTTCCATGGCTGAATGGAGAATTGAACCCTGATCTCCAGAACCCTGATCTTGTGTCCAAGACACAAACTATTATGTCACATTGGCTCTCAAAATATATTGCACTGAAAACAAATTTACCTGAAAAGATAAGATAAAAGTATGGAGAAAAATAGTCAAAGTTGTTTTGTCCTTGTTATGGTGTGATTCTGATACTTTTTAAAAAGAAATAATTCAATAGATTTTAATTAATATTATATTCTACTTCATCCGCAGATTGCTGGATTCTTCAAGGGAATGTCTTTCCCACTAGTTAGCATTGCTGTCTACAATTCAGTGGTATTTGGTGTCTTCAGCAATACCCAAAGGCTCATTAGCCAACATCGTTATGCAAATCCTAATCATCCACCGGCACTCATAGACTTGGCTTTAGCAAGCATGGCAGCAGGAGCTTTTTCAGTAGGAATTGGTGGTCCAGTTGACTTGGTAAAGATAAGACTGCAGATGCAAACTCAAACATTTCTTGCAGGTAAGATTCTACAATTCTTTTTTAAAGAGGTAACTGTCCATCTGTTTCAGTATAAGAAGACAAAGAAAAGTCTTGTGGCACCTTTAAGACTAACCAATTTTTTTCAGCATAAGCCTTCATATTTCTTTGTTTCTGAAAACAATTACATCCTGACGTTGTGGCAGTGCTGAGATGTTTAAGTGTGATCAACCAACACAGATGGAAGATATCAGGTGCATCTACACTGTAGATAATACAGTTTGCCATCACTTTAAGTGCTCCATACTATGCAATCCTGGAGTTTGTAGTTTTACAAGTTCTTTAGTCTTCTCTGCCAAAGAGTGCTGGTTCCTTACAAAACTACAAATCTCAGGATTCTATAGGATAGAACCATGACTGTTAAAATGGTGTCAAATTGCATTATATCTACAGTGTAGACTGTAGAGGCACCCATCTATACATTTTTGTTGGCCTATTAACAGCTAAAATACATATCCTGTATTCTCCAACAAGTACAATGAAATTTTCCACTGAGCTACTACTGTAGTGCCGTGTTTTGGGTTAGGTTTGTTTGTTTTTTGTGTGTGCTAGTTTGTTTTGCTGAAAATAGCTTTGGGTGTCAATTACTGTGCTTCCTTGTATCCTTGAAAGTCTTGGTATTCACTCTTCTTTCTTCTAACACTGGACATCTAGATATAGTTAAACTCTAAGCACTGTAGTTAACCTTGCTTCAAGTCAATTATAAAAGGAAGAAAAATTAGTTTTATCTTGGTAGAAATATGGTGTGGAGAATAGCTCTCTTTGAATACTTAATTATGATATTATATTTAAAATCTATGGCAACTACTGATTTTGGATAGATTTATATGATAGGAATTTTCATATCATCACAGAGCGACAAGAAAGGCTCTAGAATGAGTGCAGTATTTATATTTGAGCAGCTTTGCAATATTTTCATAAACAATGATGATGGAGCTCATGAATAATTGCCATTTTATGGGTAGGAATATGATTTTTCAAAGAAAAAAATCACACAAAAGCACAGTTCTGCTTATGTAGCCTGACTCTTGTGTCATTCAATGAATGGCTTTTCAATGGGGAGATCTCTAACCTTTATAGCTTCACACTTGCTTCTGTACTCCTCTTACAAGAATGTCAATTGAGTACACATCTGAAAGGTCATTTTCTACCTTTGATCCTCTCTACTTTGTTCATTGGATTCCACATGGTTATTTGTATCATGCAACAACACAGCCATGTCTCCAAGCATTAAAAAAATGTTGGTTGAAGCAAAAAGGCAGAGCTAATTTATAAAAGCAGACAAACACTGGGGAAAAACAGAAAGGCACGAAGACAGATCATGGATGTGGTAAACATATGCCGTGGCCCCAATCCACCTTGAAGTTGGCCAAAAAAAGAGCGACAAAGATCAGGGTGAAATAGACCACTCCTTTGCACCACCATCCAGGAAGCTTCAGAGCACAGCATTTTGATGCCACACACTCTGAAGCCGCCTGAAAGACAGCTTCCAGATGCCCAGATGCCCACACATGTGCCAGCTTTTGGGCATTTTGGGAGCATGGTGGTTACATGCTGCATGCCCCCAACATGCTGGGAAGCCACTGCAGGGCCACAGAAGAGCCACTAAAGGTGGCTGTTCCATGGCCAAAAAAGGAGTGGTTCATTTTTTGGCTGGCACCACAGCAGATTGGGGCTGCGGTGTGCAGCTGCCATGCCCAAAATCCTGCTTCAGAAGATCCACCCCTTCAGGGCCATCTATTTCAGCCCATCCGCTCCTTTTTCAGCCAGTAAAAAGTCACCTTTCCCACTTCGTGAGGCCCCTGGTGACTTCAAGCCACCCTGGCAGTGTGTGGTGTGTAAACGCCATGCCACCCAAGCACCTTGAAGCCGCTCATGTCTGGGCAGCTACTCGACTGGCAGGTGGCTTCAGGGTGGCTTCATGATGTGCAGCGTCTAATTGTTGTGCTCTGAAGCTGTCTGGTCAGGAGCCCATTCAGAACACAGCAAAATCTGCACAGGTTGGAAACACACCTACTGTTGAGTTGCACAGCCATAGATTTAATCTCCAGTGAGGGCTCTCCCAGGAAATTCTAACTGCTTCTGTTGCCCCTGCTATATTTATATCCTGTCTTTTTCCTAGTTTGGGACTCAAGGTGGCTTACAACAGAATGAAAAACAAAGTTAAAAATTCACAAAATATAACAGCTAAAAAGCATTTAAACTATAAAAAACAATTTAAAAACATAAACCATTAAAAAAAACAGCACAATAAAAATAATGTCTAGGACCTTTATCACATTCATTTTTCTCCCCGGCTGAGAAAAAATGGATTTTATCACACCCAAGTGTCCTCAAAAAGGCCCCGTTCTGGCACCTGGCACTAGCCCGTCCCTGTTCAGTGCTGAGGTGTGTCATTTTTGTCTGACAGAAGTTTTCCATCAGACAAAAATGGTGCTCCTCAGCCCTGAATGGGGATGGCCTGGTGCTGGGTACCAGAATGCAGCCTTTTTGAGGACACTTGGGTGTGCAATAAAATCAGTTTTTTCTCGGTCACGCATACCCACGAGCATCCTCTTCCCATCCCCATAACGGGGAGAAAAATGAATGTGATAAAGTTCTAGAAAATCCAGCACACTGTACCAGACCAGTCCTGTCTAAACAAATAGTCCTGAAAGGCCTATTGAAATAGGTCTTCATCACTTCTTTGCAGAAAGAAAGGGTACCAGTCTAACTCTCTGGGAAAGGTGTTTCAGAGCCTGGGGGCAGTCACTGTGAAGGCCGTCTTCTGTGCTGCCACCAGATGTACCTGTAATGATGGTGAGAAAGAGAAAAGAGCCTCCCCCTGGCTCAGCAAATTACAAAACACAAGAAGGCTTGTAAAGAAATATATCCAAATAACTTGGACCTGAGCTGTAGGATCAAAAACAGCACTTTGAATTGTTCCTGAAAATGAATCAGCAACCAGTGGAGTTGTCGCAGCAAGGGAATTTTGCACTCTCTTTAGCCAGCCGCATTTAGCAATCTGGCTGCAGCACTTTGGACCAGCTGAAGTTTCCAAATGCTGTTCAAAGGCAGCCCCATGTGGAGCATGTCAGAGTGATCCAAACAGGATGTAACCAAGCCATGTGTCACTGTGGCCAGATCTGATATCTCAAGGAAATAATACAGTTAGTACACTAGCCTTAACTATGCAAATGCACTTCTGGCCACCATTGAAATCTGAGGTTCCAGGTTTGGAACTGAATTCAGGAGCACATCCAAGCTGTAGACATGTGTCTTCAGATGAGTGTAACCCAATCCAGCACAGGGTAAATTCTTATTTCTTGCTCTCTCTTTCAACTCACCAGGGACACCTCTGTCTTGTTTGTATTGAATTTTAATTTGTCTGCACTTATCCAGTCCGTTACTGATAACAAGCAATGGTTTAGGACACAAAAAGCCTCCTTGGATTGTGATAGAAAGGATTAATAGAGTTGGGTATTATCCACACAGTGATGGCATTGAACCTCAAAATCCCAGACAACCTCTCCCAGTGGATATATGTACATATATTTAATAGAATGGGGAAACAGAACTGAGCCTTAAGGGTCCACAGGCCAATAGCCAAGAGGTCAAATAAGAGTCCCCCAACATGATCTTTTGGGAGTCCCCCAAGAAGTTCCATCCCAGACTAGTGACCCAGAAGGGTATTATAGCTGATAGCACTAAAAGCTTCCAAGAGGTCCAGCAAAACCAATAGAGACACATTCCCCAATCAAGTTCATAGCACAGGTCATTTGCCAAGGCACCCAAAGCTATATCCAGGCTTGATACCAGACTGAAATATGGATCTAGATAACTGTTGATACAAAGCTGATGTCACAAAAGAAAGACAACAAAATACAACAATATGGAAGAAAAAAGGCCAGAACTTTAGCATTTTCAGCTGAAGACATGGTTGGCTAAAAGCATGGATCTGGTTCCAGGTGCAAACAAACCTGACTGTTGATCAATGAGCCCCTGTCATTGGCACCAGGCTAAACACAGGGATGACAGGGGAGACCACTGACCCCTGTCACCAGGGATTTATGGCTATCCTGAATGAATCCCCCTCCCCCCATGCTCTGCTTCCAAGAGCCCCAAATACATGAGAGCTAACCTCATAACTACTACCAACTGGTTCCTTATGTGAGAAAAACAGCCTGCATGCAGGAAAAGCAGACTGCCCCCAGGAGGCCACTTTCTGAGGATCCTATCTAGGGTCCTGACAAGGCACAGCCTGATCCCACCATTGCTCCCCATCCTTGATCCACAAATAGGCCATGATGAGTTGTGCAGCCTAATTTCATCTCTTCCAACTACAAAACAACTGGCTGTATATTTTTGCTTTCACAAACAGGACACTTCACTATCTTATAAACAATACACTTCTGGATATTGCTTATCATAATTATTATGTGGCAGTTTAGGTTACAGTAGTTTTCCATTTTCTTTGGGCAGGAGCAAGGGTTGTTTCTCTTCCATTTATTCATGCCAGCTTTTATAGAAGCATGGTGCTTTTTAAAAAAAACAACCCAAAGCATAAGGCATTACAGTGGTCCCCCGGGTTACAAAGGTAATCCGTTCCGGGATTACCTTCGTATCCCGGAAGTATTCGTTACCCGGGGGACCGCTTTTGCGGACGGACCGCGCGGCCATTTAAAGGGGCCGCGCGGCTTTTTTTTCTTCGTATCCCGGGGGATATTTCGTATCCCGAGGGATAAGAAGCCGGTCCGCCGCCTTTCGGATCCCAAGGTTTACGCAACCCGGGGGATTCGTAAGGCGGGGGACGACTGTATTTGTCTTTAACATATTATATATCATCTAGGACAAAACAGTACCCTCATGGTAACATGCAGCAGATTTGTGGTGACAATTCTTGTCCATTTGGATTTATAACACATACAGAGAGAACATGACAGCTAGCAGCAGGCACATTACTTACAGGTCATCAGATGACAGTGTCGTAAAATGCCTACCTTGTAGGTCTAGTTTTGTGTGAATTATGCAACAAAGTATGACTCCAGGGGACTACAATCCCATCTATTCAGATAAGGGTCACCTGAAGAGAGAAGTAGGGGCTGAATGAGTGACAGGGTGGGGTGGGGTGTGGGCAAGTTCATTCATTACCTATTAAGCCAAGATATGATTGACTGAATTGGAACAATACTGTGAATCAGAGTATTCCTTAACGAAGTCCCAGGTTATATCTGAAGTACTGGATTCTACCCAGTGATGTGAGGCAAACACAGAAAGAAAGTTAAAAATTTCACATGGTATTTTAGAGGTTGTTTTTTGAAGTCTGTTCTGTTTGCATAGTGAGTGAAGAGAAAGCAAAACCAAAATTGAATAAAATTATTACATGCTTGATCACAGTCTGAAAAGCAAGGAGTAGCTTTTTTCTTTTTTGCAAAACTGAGGTTTATAGGATTACTGGGGTATGAGTAAGAGAAGAGGCTAAATGGTAGAACATAATGCCGAGACAGCTCCACAAAACACCTTCAAAGCATTTTAGTTAATGGTGTAGTCCCACAATCAGAATGAACTGCATTACCTATTTGGAATCTAATTAGTCATGGATAGACAAAAATAGATAGAAAATATTAATCTAAATATTTTGCCATGTGAGCATGCAAATTCTTTCCAGGTTAAACACCTGATCAGAAACCCGACCCTCACATCTCATGAGAGGAAACAGAAAAAAAAATATTATGGAAGCTTGTCCATCTTATGTAAATGGGAAAATACTTCACCTTTTTACTTTCAAGTGAATGAACAGCAGAGAATTAAATCAATCAATCCATCACACACGACAAACACTGGCTGCCATATTATTAGGGGTGCGTAGATCCATATTTGACAAGACCAATGTGGTCTGCTTTGAAGTCATAAGGCTTTCTTGAGAATAGCAGAGCTTCCCCAAAGCAGCTGAAATTAATCAGGTTGCTTCCAAAGCTTTGGGTCTGGCCTCAGATTCAGTGGATGAAGACAAATCGAACCCTGGTCTCCAGAATCATTGTCCAACATTCAAACCACTATGCCACACTGACGCTACTTGCTAGTACCCACCTAAGTATGGATGAAGCCAGTTCTCTGTTAAAAAATACTACATTTTGCCTCTCCAAGCTCTCCATAGACAACAAGCAGCACCTGGAGGGAGTAGTCTATCAAATGCTCTGGGTGGGCCAAGTGTGGCCTATGGGTTTCATGTGCCACCAGGGCAAACACCATTTTTTATTTTGTTATTTATTTGCTCCAAAATGCCCTTTGGAGGCAAGAAGGCATTTCCACCATATTTTGGGCCCACCCTGGGCCAATTTAGGTCCAAAAGATACCTTTTCAAAATAGGAAATGAATGGGAAGTGACTTCCACTCCCTATTGTTTCAAAAAGGCCTTTCCTAGGCCTAAAATCACACAGGAAGGCAAAAAATGCTCCTCATGAAAATGCCCCCATAGTCCCCCCCCCCAGACTAGCGGGCATTTGGGAGCAAAAACTTCTTTCTTTCTTTCTTTCTAAGGTGGGTATAGCAGGTAGAGCCATGGTGACAGAGTGTTTTGAGTGCTGGACTATGACTCTGGAGACAAGAGTTCAATTTCCAGCTCGGCCATGAAACCCACTGGGTGACCTTGGGCAAGTCATACACTCTCAGCTTCAGGGGGTAGCAAACTTTCTCTGAACAAATCTTGCCAAGAAAACCCCATGGTAGTTTTGCCTTATGGTCACCATAAGTCAGAAACAACTTGAAGGCACACAACAACAAAAGCAGGTAATTGCAGACACAGAGGCTTTTACATGGAGCTCTTAATCAGTCAGAACTAGGTAACACAAATGAGAGAGGAACACTAAGCAATCATAAATGGACTGTAAAATTCTGAGGGTTTCTTGGAATCTGATTTTAAGACTGTTTTCATTTGGTTCTGCAGCCAACCTAGACTTGAAGCACAGGACAACCGGATTTTCAGTACAGACTACCTATAGAGGTCCAGTTCACTGTGTTGGTGCAATCCTCCGACAGGAGGGTCTAGCAGGACTATATCGAGGTTCTTCTGCAATGATTCTGCGTGATGTTCCTGGATATTGCCTCTATTTCATCCCTTACACGTTTCTTTGTGGGTGGATCACTCCAGAGGGATGTATTTCTCCTAGTCCCTTTTCTGTATGGATGGCTGGGGGCATTGCAGGTATGATCAATTTGCCTTCAATTACTTTTATGTTGTTGTTGTTGTGTGCTATCAAGTAATTTCTGTCTTATGGTGAACTTAAGGCAAATCTATCATGAGGTTTTCTTGGCAAGTTTCTGCAGAGGGGGTTTGCAATTGCCATCCTCTGAGTCTGAGAGAGTGTAACTTGCCCAAGATTACCCAGTGGACTTTCATGGCTATATGGGGATTCAAACCCTGCTCTTCAGAATCTTAGTCTAATGCTCAAACCACTATACTACACTATTTGAGCTAATTTCCCTATACTGTTGCTATAAAACTCACTATTATGTAATCAACCTAGTTGAACTAGTAGTTCATACTGTAGTTTTATACGGAGAACCTATTTTGTTGCATGACTTGCATTTAAGATTACTGATTATTGCTGTTTGCTTTGGAGGGGTAGGAACTGTGCTTACAAAAATAGCACCTTTTTATTTATTTATCTGATCTTTAACATTTTTTTAAAAAGGGTTGGCTCTTTTATCTTTTCACATGCTGCTCCTATATTTATATTCAAAGCAATGACTGCAATGGCATCCACCTTGACTTTAAATTTAAAGAGTGTGGAGGGGAGGAAAGCAGAGCTACAATTGATTGTTTTTTGAGTCTTCATGCTGACTCTGAGTTATGGTGCCTCTTATCAGAATTTTTTTGGCAAGGCTCCTTTAGAAGAGTCCTGTCATTACCTTCCTTGAGACAGTGCGACTTTCCAAATGTCACACGGTGCATTTCAATGACTGTGTCAAGATTTGAACTCTGGTTTCCCTGAATCCTAATCCTATCTTCAGACCACTGGACCACACTGATTCTTAGAACAGCTTAAAGATGGCACTTTTTAACAAATTAAAGGGTGGCACAGAGAAAGAACTAGGCACTGCCAGCACCACCATGACAACATCTATTTATATACTCAAGAAAACATAAAACATTATAACAAAAATAAAAGCATACAAAAGATTACAACTAAAGTATAATTGCCACCAACATTAAAAGTGGTTTTGTTATTGTAATTACACTTTCTTGTTTCTGATGTAAATGAACCCATCTGGGCCCAGAATGACTTAGTTTGTCTATGGCTGGCGGGGGGGGGGCACTGTATCTTGTTTCTGGATTAAATCCATAAACTGCATGAAATAATCCCAGCCCTATAGACTGGCTCCTAAACCTTGTAAGAGGTCTGTCCAACCAAGCTCATGAAAGCTTTTTGATCTAATTCAGAGTAAACTCCTTAAGCCCATATAACGGGACCCAGCCTGCCAGTATCCTGCCACCCCACCCATGATTACTTATGAAACACAGGAAATTTAGATAAGTACCCTTTTAATTTCCCTACCAAGATACTGGCACTTGATCCCACTTCATTTTGTTTCTTTTCCAGACTTGCATGGGTCCATATTCTCAAAATGTTGTTTTTCATTCCACAACATACAAATGAACTCTTGTTGTCCCCCTTCTCTCCTTTCTTCTATTCAACAACCTTTCCCTTTCTTTTGTGGCTCACTCACTCCCATTTCTCTGCCCAGCTGCCTCCTTTCCCTTCCTTCTGTTAGTCAGCTTTTCCTTCTCCCCTCTTCTTTCTCCTGACTTTATTTTTTTCTCCCTCTCACTTTCCTATGCTTCCTCCTCCTTATCATTCAGTTTTGAGATTTATTCAAAATGCTGCAGCCAGGCCGCTGACTGGGACTGGTTACAGAAATCGTATAAACACAAACACACACAAACATACACACTGCACATGCTGAAACAACTTTGCTGCACTGCTACTGTTCCATTTCTGGACACTGTTCAAAGTGCTGGTTATGACCTATAAAGACCTACACAGCTTGGGTTTAGACTATATGCGCCTGCCCAAGACCTTGAGGGCCATATCTCCCTGTATGAGCCAGCCCAAGATCTTTGAGGGAAGGCATACACTCGGTGCCACCACCATCCCATGCACATTTGGTGAGGACACAGGAGTGGTAGCTCGGTGGTAGCTCCCATGTTGTGGAATTTTTTTCCTGCAGGATAGCAGTAACAAGTACATTTCTATAGTGCTTATCTGTGCACTTAAGCACTCCCTCAGCAGTTTATAATGTGTAAGCTAATTGCTCCCAACAACCTGGGTACTCATTTTAGTGACCTACGGAAGGATGCAAGGTTGAGTGGACCCTGGAGCCCTGCCTTGAATCGAACTCAAAACCTTGAGGATCACAGTACAGGCATTTAACTAAAGTGCAACCAGGGGTGTTTGGCTGGCCTTTATCTCCTTTCCTTCCACTTTTTATTCAGGCAGGACTTGGCAGATAAGGCTTTCAATTGGGATTTGCTGTGTTTTAATTATGTCTTATATTGTTTTCAATTTTATATTTTTGACAAAAATTATTGTTGTTTTTTTTAATTGTACAGATATGTCCAAATACACAAACAAAACATGTACCAAAATTTTGTACATATATGTGGGGGGAACCAATTTTTTAAAAACCCAACAGTTTGGTTAGAAAACACAAAATTAAAAACAATATAAAACATAATCAGAAGACAGCAAAACCCCATTGAAAACCTCATTGAAAGCCTTATCTGCCAAGTTCTGCCTGAATGTGTGTGTGTGTGCGCGCGTGCTGTACCCTGTTTTTAATGGATAGTGGGGGATAGCTATGAAAGAACTAGAAATGATCCTAAGGAGTAGAGATATACAACTATGCACTAAAGTTAGAATTGTCCAAACCATTGTGCCCCATCACCATGTACCGATATGAGAAAAAGTAGATAGAAAGAAAATCAATTCATTTGAAATGTGGTGCTGGGGAAGAATTCTGAGGATACCGTGGACAGCCAAAAGGACAGACAAATGGGTCCTTGAACAGATTAAACCTGAATTCACCCTTGAAAGCCATGATGACCAAATTCAGGCCACCATACTTTGGGTGTATCATGAGAAAACGTGACTCACTAGAAAAGACAACAATGTTAGGAAATGTAGAGGGCAGTAGATAGAGAGAAAGGCTGTATAGTAGATGGATAGACTCAATCAGAGAGGTCACAGGCATGAGTTTGAAGGACCTGACCTGCTCAATTTCAGACAGGGGGTCTTGGTGATGTCTTATTCATAGGCTCACCATAAATCAAAGTCAATTTGAGGGCAGCTAACAACAATAAAAACACCAACAACAAACCTTTTTGGAAAGCTTGACCATATTTCTTTGAAACAAAAATGGGACATTGGGGTGGGAAAAATGGGATGGGGTTATGTAATATCTTGTATTTATGAAAAAGTAAGATGCTAATAAAACTTGTCTTATATAAAAATATTGAATTAAAATTTATTCTTCAGTGACAGAACTCATACAAAAAATTAGGTTGCTGTAGAAGGGAACTATATTTCACCAAGATTGTACCATGAATATTTCTTTGATGAAGTAATCTTAAACAGCAAATTTTGGTCTTTCAATGTCTTATCGTAAAATGTCTCACACCCCAATGACTTTTTTTTTAATCACAGTTTCAAACAGGGATCTTCAAACCTTTTTCTCAATATAACAGGGCATTTTTCTTGAAAATGGGATAAAATTAACATTTATATTAAAATGACAGGATGGTCTGGAAATATGGCGGGGGGATGGTACTGTCCTAATGGTAATGTATGGTCAGCCAAACTTTGGATCCTGCACAAGAAGAAAGGAAGGGAAATAAAAATAAATAAAATGGGGGGGGGGGGAATCACCCTGCTTATGTCAGGAATGTGAGCTGGATAGATCGGAACAAGGCATTAATAACTAAGAAGTTCATAAATAATGTCTTTAAGCACAATTCACTATTCTGAGTTCCCCCACAGTGTTATAGGCAGAACATGGAGAAAGTATAGGAAAGCTGTGTCTAACTTTCACTCAGGTCAGGTCAGGTCAGGTTTGGTCAGGCAAGTTCAGGGATTTGCATACTCCTTGCTCTTTACTCCCAAGGCTCAGAGGCTTTCTTTACTGTATATACTCGACTATAAGTATATATATATATAGAGAGAGAGACTTCATGCATAAGTCAAGGATAGGTTTTGGGGCCAAAAATATGGATTTTGATATGACCCATGGATAAGTAGAGGGCAAAACTTAGGGGCATGTAACAAATGATCTAAAGGATGAAGCAAAGAAAAACAATGCCAAAAAACTTTCAAAATTTCAGCAGAAATAATTGCTAATGCTCACCCTAAAGGCCGGATTGATAGTGCTTCCAGGTTCCCTTTTTATAGGAGCTAAAATACAACATTTCTATTGATAAATTGACTCAGATTTTTGGGGTCATTTTTTTTTACTAAAATTTTGAGACTTATACATGAGTATATACAGTATTGCTAGCTGGGTTGCTCATGAGCTGGTCTTGCCTCCAGCCTTAAAGCCTGTCCTTCAAGAGTTCCTTGTGCTAGGTGCTTGAGACAAAAATAGAGTAGGCACAATTTCAAAAGCAGAGATCAGTTTTGACAATACTGAAGATAAAATACAATGACTACTTTGACCTGGCTTTAATTTGCTCCACATATTAGGCTCTCACCCCTCCTCTACTTTCATCTTCTAGTAGTATTTGTGAAGAAGCCTTCTCCAATGAGGAAGCACTTTGAAGTGACTGGAAAGTTTCATACAGTAGCATCATGCAATTGCTCAATGTAGTTTAATTATCCCTTAAAAAACAAATACAAAACCAGTTTTGCTTTTCTTCTGGGGAAAGCCAGGGAGTTCCCCCACACTTTCAAACGTAAAGAGTACATAGGTGGTTGTAATGTACACTAGTGATTGTATTGCCCTCTTTAGCTAGTCTCATTGTATGGATATTTTGAAATAGAGAGCCATTACCTCAGCTGCCATCCCCAGTTCCCATGGCCAAAAATTTGATTATGGGAGTTATAGTCCAAAACATCTTAATGGCTCTAGGGTTTAACTTCTAACTTTTCAAAGGTTGTTTTAATATCCATGGATTGCAATTTTAATTTGCAAAGAATTTTAAGATAGTCTTTATTTTGCTGAGTAGTCTATTAAACTTAAATGAACAAGATGATGTAGATTTCCATAATTCAAATTATGAAATAAAGTCAGATTATTTCAAAAGCACACACCATGCCACCTACCACATCTTCCTGAGGCACTGATGTCTGTAGTAAATATTACTGATTGTTGTTATTTACTATCAAATCAGCTTTGACTTATGGCACCCTTGAAATAGAAAATGAATAAAAGTCCCGGTCATCAACAGTCCTACTCAGGTCTTGCAAATTAAGGGTTATGGATTCCTTGATTGAGTCATCCCATTTGTAACAAAGTCTTCCTCTTTCCTTCTTGCCTTCAACTTTTCCCAGCATAATCATCTCTTACAATCAGTCATGTCATCCCATGACATATACAAAGCACAACAGTCTTTTGGGCTTCTAGAGACAGGTCAGGCTTGATTTTCTGTAAGACCTATCAATTTGTCTTTTGTATGTCCATGCTGTCTGTAAACCAGTATTATGTTCCACTACTATACATATTTCAACTTTTGGAATTGCTTCTTTCTTATAAAATCTTAATTGTAAATATCTATTTTCTGTATTTCCATGTAAAATGGCATCACAGGGGGAAAAAAAGGTTTTCAAGGCTTTCAAGGGATTTCAATACAAAGGCATGGTCTTTAGAATTTTATTTTATTCCTAAATAGGCTGATTAGATTGACCAGTAGGTGGTGATCACGTTACATACACACTGTTGCCAAACTACACAGGTTTTACAAGGACCTGTTGAAGTGCATTCCATTACATCTGTATTTGTAGCAAACATAAATATTTTGATTCAGTTCCAAAAGGAGCAAGTTGATTGCATTTTACATCATTGAAAGGGAATATGAAGTAAATTTGTTCACAACATAGAAAATCCCATTAGTTTCAAACAGTCTTTTAGTTTTATCTGTTTCTTTAATAAATGCTTTAGTTTCAGTCTAATCCTATGAACTAGGATTAGAACAACAGTCACCCTTTGCATGTAAACAATGGCAGAACTGGCTTTCTGCCCAATAAAGCTAAGTTCTCCATAAATTTCATTCCTAATTGGATTGGCTGCCTAGTAGTCAAATAAATGCTTAGCATGAGATCTTAAGGCCCTGCCAGCTACTGAATAATATCAGGGACAGCTGGTAAATCCATCAGGGCAAGAATAGCAAATCCATTTTTGATTTTTACTGCTGCTCTTCTTGCAGCAAATCCAGGTTGAACAAGAGCTCTCCCAGCACCAAACATCTGATGGGACAGGACCAGGTCCAGGGAGTGTGTCAACTACATACTCTGGTACCACCAGTAATATCATAGATTTGTGACAGGCCAAAACTCTTTCTAGGTCATCTGATTGTGGAAATTGTCATGATAGGAATCAGGACAAATGGGCCCAGAATATGAGTAAAAACTCAAAAAGGAACCTGAGGAAGGGTCAGGAATCATTTTTCAGTGACAGGGCAAATGGTGGTACATTCCTAGTGATCAGTGGAAGCTTTCTGGGCCATTTCATCCACCAGCAATTCTGCAGAGGGACCTTAATATGTCTCTATGTAGCATTCTTCCAAGAACATTGTTGGGGAAAACATAGCTGTTTCTGATAGGCCAGAAGGGGTAGCCACGTTTTTCTCTTAGCATGCCATTGATGAGATGTCTTTTTTATAACGACATTATTATTAGGCTTCAGATATCATTTTATTATCATTTTAGTTCTTATTCGGGCTCCTCTGTATTTATTTGTTAGATACAGTGGGATTGGTTAGAATTCCATTCTTCCCCAGCTCATGCTTTATTGCATCATTTACTGCAGACAGTCTGTGGCAGCCCAACACCAAAAGTTTGTACAGTATTTCTCTGCTGAAAAAACTTTCAGATAAAAAGAGGACAAATAGGAAGTGGAGGGTCTGAGAGGGCATGAAAATACTTTGTAAAAAGGAGCTTCTCTGACTGAAGTATGCCTGTATTTCAGTTTGCTGACCAAAATCCACCCACTAAGCATTTAATTTCTCAAAGCCCACACAGAGAAATACTGCAGAGAGGAACACAGGGAAGGCATTCTTCAAAGAAGAGTCTATTACACCACTGAAGCCTAATGCAGTGTTTACTCACTTGCAGTAAAAATCTTTGGTTTCCAACAAGCTTGCGCCAAGCAGATAAGGTGGCCTCAAATGGCAAGCTGGAGCCATTTCAGAAGGGGATTTGTGATTAATTACTTCAGCTTGCCATTCATGACTTGAATTTTATAAAGCGCTGTAGGCTATACTGGAAAATCCAAGCAGCTGATAAGATATGTGTTGCTTCCCAAACAATCTGAGTAGTCAGCAACCAAACATCATTGAAATAGATAGTAAAACACTGCCTTCATTTATTGTTAAATTTCTATTACACTTTAATAGCCCAATTCCTTAAGCCTTCTCTCATTCTCTTTAATATGTGAATACAGAAAATTATTTTCCATCTTTCTATCTAACCACCCATCCATATATGCACCCATCCACTCAAACTGTTTTCCTCTTATTTCCTAGGAGCAATATCTTGGGGAACTGCTACTCCTATGGATGTTGTGAAAAGTCGTCTTCAAGCAGATGGGGTTTATTTAAGCAAATACAGAGGAGTCATTGACTGTATCACCCAAAGCTATCACAATGAGGGTCTAAAAGTAAGCACTACCAAAATAATACTTTCTCAATACAATTTCACGTAACAAACTAATTTCATGTAACAAATGTGAATCCCATAAATTTCCCTCTGTACTCATGGTCTACCACCTACTACAACATATGTACTATGTGTTATGTATGTATGTTTATAATTACAGTCGACCTTCCTTATTCACAGATTTTTTTATCCACAGATTCAAGCATCCATGGATTGAAAATATTCAAAAAAATTCTAAATTCTAAATAGCAAACCTTGATTTTCCATTTTATACAGTGGACCCTTGGTATATGTGGGGGATCCATTCCAGATCCCCCCACGGATGCCAAAATCTGCAGATGCTCAAATCCCATTTATTTCAGTGGTGGCATGCTCATGCAGCCACCCCACCATTGAAGACAATGGCACTTTGGAGGAGCTGCCTCCTCCACCTCCTCTCCCCCCCCACTGCCTCTTTCTCATCCTCCACCTCTCCCCAATGCCACTTCCTCCTCCTCCTCTGCCCGCCCCCCATGGTCTTGCCATCTGTGGATGCTCAAATCCGTGGATGGCAAATCCATGGATGAGGGCCCAGGGTATAAGGGACACCATTTTGCTATGCAATTATATTTAATGAGACCTGAGCATCCACTGATTTTGTAATCCATGGGGGGTCCTGGAACCAAATCCCAATGGATAACAAGGACCCATTGTATACACATACACGCATATGCACTCCTGAAATCCTGCATAACAGTTCAAGAATATGATGAAGTGGGGTGTAGTCCACAAATGTTTTAATCTTAAAAATCCTACTCTATTGGTTTTCCTTAAGCAACAGAATGATAGGTCTGGTCCTTTGCCAACTGTAACTTGTGCAGTTACAAGTGTAGATCTATATTTTAAATAGAACAGTTACATATATTGAACAGATATTAGCACTGATAAGGTATGGATTTAAATAAAGATTAGTCAGTCTAGATAGCATAATTCTATAATTAGCTATGATCCAGGATAGTTAAATGGAATTTACAGACTACAGAGAGGGACCCTCACTGTAGCTGTTCTGTTTTACATGTTTTTCAGCTGAATTTGATTCATATATTTATCCTTGGCCCAGATAGATCTTGAAGTACTGACTCCTATCACTTGTAAACAACAACAACAACAACAAAACTCTCTCTCTCCTTACACACACACACTATAGAATTCTACAGAAATTTCATTTATAAGGGATTTCCCTCAGTTCCCAATGGAAATACGAGTTTTAAATCTAGCTTCAAAATTATATTTGTGCGAGAAACGTGTTCAGCTTGTTCCCAAGTTTGTTCCCTAAACATGCCTACTGAGTTTCTGTGCTGGATATATTATATATTAACTTTGTGTTGTGTAAAGTACACATTCAAAGAGTTGATTTACAACAACCATAACTTCAAGACAATTTTGGTATGCTTTCACACCTATATAAATTATCATCCTATCTTTTATCTCAGTTGCATCTGTCTTATCATGCTAGTACAAATGTTTCCAGTGCCAATTTCTCACTGCCTATAGCTACTCACAGCTGTGCCAATGCATTTCATTCCAGGTCTGAATGGAAAACTGCCATTTGCCCACAAGACAAATCCCAGTTGATAGGCTGTTTGTATAAAATAACATAGCTGTGTAATATTTAATGGAACACCTCCCTGTATCCATTAAAACTATTTAAAACACATATCACTGGAGAGGGGGGAAAAGTTCTGTTCAACATTAACTTGGACTTTATGTGTACATAAGGTAAAGACAAAGTACTACAGTGTATGGTGGCTTCCTTGCTGCATGGGTTCCTGGATGACACACAAAAAAATGTTGTTCCTGTGCACCTTCAAGTTGTTTCCAACTTATGACAACCCTAAGGCAAACTTATCATGGGTTTTCTTGGCAAGTTTTATTTAGAGGTGGCATACCTGAGAGAATGTGACTGAGACTAAAGTCCAAAGCACACTGAAGAAATAATCCAGTTTGAGACTGCTTTAACTGCCCTGGCTCAGTGCTAAGGAATCCTTTGATTTGTAGTTTGTTGTGGCACCAGAGCTCTCTGATAATGAAGGATAAATCTTCTCATTCCCACTAAAATAAGATCCGAATCCTGATGCGAGTTTTATGCCTCTAGTTCCCACTGGAACTTGATTCTGATCCTCATTTGATTAATTCCAGTGGGAAAAATGCGGGGCAAATGCCAAAAACCCAGGGTATTTTGGTAGCCGTTTTTTAGAGGTTTTTTCCCCTAGGAATCCATTCTGACGCACTTCCAACAGGTGGGAATGCCAGATCAGAATGAATTTTTTTTCTGGGGAGGGACAAAGGGCAGAGCGGTCACCATCCCCCCCCCCCAGTGCTGTTTTTTGTTTGTTTAAAACATTTCATCGAAAAATCACTATACTACTGAAGCAGCCACTTGCAAAGTGGTTGCTTAAGCAATCTAGTGATTTTTCAATTAGTTTTTTTTTAAAGGAAGGGAGTTCTGTCCACTTCCTCCTCCTCTGTCCATCTCCTCCAGTCTCATCCACCACCACCTCGTCCACTTCCACCTCCTCCTCTAAACTCCTTTCCCTGGCCTCTGTGCTCCCTCCTTTTCTTTTCTATGCTGTGGCTTTGGGTATTTTCACCCTTTGGCACTACAGTCTTTCCTGTATCTTCCCAGCAGTGCAGGGGGCCTTTCAACCTGGCCTTGAGCCTGGGCCGCATTGCGCTTGTCAGGAGCATACCTGTAGCTGCCTGGCAGAACTCACAGTGCGCTGGGCCTCTCAGCCCAGTCCAGGACCTGGCACGAGCCTGTTGAGGGTGCACTTAAAGCCCCCCAGTAGCGCTGATAGCACACAGAGGCTTTCAGCCCCGTCCCAGGCTTAGCTTGCACCTAGCTCAGGGTGAATAGGAGCGGCGGGCCTGGGCCGGGCTCATCGGCTGGGCAGGCATGGGTGGTGGGCTTCTCGGCTTGGCTCCTGGCTCCATCTCCCCCTTTCTCCGGCAGAGGTGGTGGGAGCCAGGGAAAGGAGAAGGTGTGGGGAAAGCTCAGGTTCCTGCATGAGGAGACTTTCCCAGCCCCAGCAGCCAGTGGCTCCAGCATCGGCCCCTTCCCAAGCCCAAGCAACTGGCCTTCTCTCCTCTGGAGCAGCCCCACTGCTTCCCTCCTGGCTCCAGTCTCATCCTGGGTCCCTTGCCTTCACACTCTCTGTGCCTCACACTCTCACAATCTCAGGTCACACCCCTCCACCCAATTTCCCAGCTGGGTTGCTGCTTACATCACAGATAACTGATGTGGGATTCCGAAGCAGAGCTGCCAGTGGGGACAAAAATCAGACCAAAAAAAATCTGCTTGGGCTTCCCCTTCATAGTGGGAACTGGGGGCCTTTCTGATTTGCTTTCAAACCTGGGGCAGAAGTGAATCAGGAAGCAATTCATCCTGCCAGTGGGAATGACCCCAATGTCTCACAAAACTTCAGTTCCCAGAATTCCCTAGCACTGAGCCAGGAAAGTTAAAGCAGATTCAAATTGGATTATTTCTGCAGTGTGTTTTGGGCCTAAGAGAGTGTGACTTACCCTGGGTCACCTAGTGAGTCTCTATGGCCAAGTGTGGATTTCAATCCTGGTCTCCAGAGTCATAGTCCAATGCTCAAACCACTGCTGAGAGAAAGGTGGGATATATATGCATATAATAACAACAACAACAACATTGAATCACAAAAATGACCCTCTTTCATATATACAGGACAGGACAGTATATTATGGGAGCAAGATGCCATTTGCCTCCAGTGACTGTAAAAACCTCACTGGGGCTCTTCTAGACTGGAGTATAGAAGTGAAATTTCTTGCAACAGAACTCCTTGCATATTGCTAGATGTTTCTGGTTGTTATTTAATTATTATTATTATTATTATTATTATTATTATTTTATACCCCACTCTTCAGCCCTAAAGGCTATCAGAGCGGCTTGCAAATATTATTATAATTAGATGGTTCCCTGCCCTCAGGCTTTCAATCTAAGAAGACACGACACAAAAAGAGAAGGGAAAGGTGGGGAAGCGGATCAGGTCCAAAAGTTCTTCTCTCCCTCTGACGCCTGGACCAAGGCAGATGGCATGGAGGGAGGGCTCTGCTTCATACTCTAGGACAGGCCCGATGGAGTTTGGTCTGTCCTTTCACTCCCTCCTGGGTAAGATGGTGTAGCTTGGAGAGAGGCCTGATTGTGTTGCTAGGCCTCTTTAGCTGTTTTTGGTTGTTGCTTCCTCCTCACCCACCCACAGCCAGAGCAATCCTGCAAGCTCCATGGGGTCATTGCTCTGGCTATGAAACCAGCATGGGGGGGGGGGGGAGAGAAGTGACGATTGCCTCTCCTCCTCCTGCAGTTTGTAAGAGCAGTGGAATAATTCTTGGTGGGAGTAAAATGTTCCTGCTGGCTTCAGGAATTGCCAACAATAGTCTGGACCAATAGAAATGTTGTCTGGTTACAAACCTGAGAACAATGCCTACAAGTGCAAGTTGAGTATCCCTTATCCGGAAGTCCAAAATACTCCAAAATCATCCTCATGGATGGCTGAGATAGTGATACCTTTGCTTTCTGAAAGTTCAATATGCACAGGTTTTGTTTCATGCACAAAACTATTAAATTGTTAATATATAAATGTATTAATGTATAAAATTACCTTCAGGCTAAGTGTATAACGTATGTGTGAAACATAAAGGAATTTCCCATTTAGACTTGGGTCCCATCTCCAAGATGTCTCATTAAGTAGATGCAAATATTCCAAAATCAGAAAAAAAATCCAAAATACAAAATAGTTCTGGTTTTGGATAAGGGAGATTCAGCCGGTGCCACAACATCCAGCAATATTTTTTTCTGCCTAGAAGAGTCCCAGCTGACCTTTAGCCAGTCCTGATCCCTCAGACTATTTTAATCTATACTGGATATGCCACAAGGCATTTGTGATGACATTATTTACATTTTTTTCTGTATCCCAAGATGCTATTTTATGGACAAAAATTGAAATATAGGACTTTATCATTCAAGCCATAACAATAAATCCTACAGAATGTAATATGGAGCGATTATTTTTACATTTCCTTCTTTATTTGACTTTTGATCATGCTCTCTCTCATGTTCTCTGAGCAGCTTTACAGCTATTTCCTTCAGTGACCGTATCTCTCAGGAGCTCACAATAGAAATGATGCAATTTTGTGACGTATTTTGTTATCTTTTACAATTTGCAGTATCTTTGGGGAAATTATTTTACTGAGCTCACTTAAGTTCCTCACAGAAAAAAAATGTGAAAAACCAGGGGGTCTCCCAGTGTCTGAATCTGATTCATTATTTCCTGCTGTTTCTATGGAAATGCTTGACAGACTTTTTCAGGGTAACCTTTTCTTTATTGTTCTGACCAGGTCTTTTTTAGGGGATTTACAGTGAATGCAGTACGTGGATTCCCAATGAGTGCTGCTATGTTTCTTGGATATGAACTTTCACTTAGAGCCCTCAGAGAGCAAGCAGAGGAAAATCCTTAAATTCCAGGTCAGTTTATAAGATTCCATGTTTCTAGCCCTGTCTGCATGGGCCAAATACAATGTCCTCTTCTCTTTCTCTCTGCGAGGAATCTGGAAGGTGCACAGCCCAAACCCCAATTCTGCAACAAACTATCCAGACAATATCTGGCCCATTCAGCATAAAAACCACCCCTTTAACAAATTAAATAACTCACCATTTGCTACAGAATTTCCCGGAAGATTTGGAGCCCTCCATTGCAATGACAAGCAACTGTTCATAATGTCAACACAAGTCACTTTCTCTGAGGCCAGAATGAAGAAACCAGCCATGTGACTGACACTAGGTGCCTCGTTCTGACCTCAGAGCAAGTGACCTGCCAGTGGTGGTGGCTACGCCAGGTGTCACTATAGGAAGTGCATGCAAAGAGCTGTCCAGGCATTGCTATGAGAGTGCCAGGTGATGGGAGGACATCGCAAGAGCTCCGGGGTCAGAATACTCTCGGCTGCTCCTGGAGTATTCTTACTCAAATAAACAAAGTCTGTCTATAAATCTAGTTTATTGTCATAACACCAAGATATACAGTGATCCCAAGTGTATTTATCAGTCCACTGAAACCAGCAGTACATTTTAAAGCATAATGGCTCTGCTCAGCACAGGCTTTAGTGCTCACTGAAATCAATGTGGAACCAACCAAAGCTGCAGTCTTGTATGCCCTTTCTTGAAGGTAAATCCATTAAATTATGTCACATGAACATGACTTACCTGTAATTGTGTATCTGTAGTTGTAATTGTATATTCACCTGTAAGTGTTGTATATCTGCAGCATTTGATTGTTCCCAACAAAGGTAGTCCAGTCCATTAGACTATAAATGAACTTTGTTATTAATTTCCATGGGAAGTGATGGTACTCATTTGCTCCAGTTATGATCGGTTTAACACACTTCAGTGCCCATTGATAAATGACAAAATGTATTCTTTAAATTATGTCTTTATGTCTTGGAGGTCTTTAAGCAGAGGCTGGATGGTCATCTGTCAGGGATGCTTTCATTGGGAGTTCCTGCATGGCAGGGGGTTGGACTAGATGTCCCTTGTGGTCTTTTCCAACTCTATGATTCTGTGTGGTGAAAACTGGCACAATTTTCTTGTATATAAAGACCTACATGACTTTATCAGTATATAGTATATCAGTTAATCAATCAATCTTTATTTACAGTCAGTGAACCCAGTAAGACATGCTGTAACTTAAAACCATATAAAATAGATATGTTCCATAAAAGATACAAGTAGTTTGCATAAAATTAAATTATTAGATTATGTTACAACATTGGAAATTATTATTGATTATATAATTATAGATCTAGTGTATATTGCCATTAGTCAGACCACTTTTTGATAATTCGTTCTCTCTCATTTTAATGGCTAGAGACAAAAATTTGAAAGACAGTAAAGTTCATGCATTTGCAACAGCATTTTGATATGAAACATTTGCGTATATGCAATCACCTTTGAAAAAAGCTATGTACATTCTAAAAAAGCATACACAAAAAAGCATTAACCCATCATGTGAACTGTTGTACATCAATGACTATGGTTCCAGATGAAAGTTTTGAGTTTTCCCAGGAATATCCTGAAATTCTTGAGGCTTTAAAAATACTGCAAAACCCTTGACTAAACACTGGGGCTAGGATGCAAAAACAAACTAACCAAGTAAGGGCCACAGATATAAAAAGATTTACAATACTGAAGTCTCTGAAACCTTTTTGTTTGTATGCAGCTGTTGCCTTTCTTATGGCTTTTTCTCTCTTCCTAAGGAATCATCTGCACCTCACCATTGCTACTTCCTGGGCCAATCTGCCAACAGCACATAATCAAAGTTGGATGTGGAAAACAATGCCATAATGCCAGCGAACTTTGTGAACAGCAATTACCGATCCTGTACATGAGTGACTGAAGTGTTAACAACTCTGCAGCAACTGAATTTTGATCCAAATGTACTTCATTGTGAAGACAAAGGCAAAGATAAAAAAGCATCTGATCGCCTGGCAGTGATCAAAAGTTTTTATCAAAACGTTTATATAGTGCAACCCACTTTGTCTAGAATCAGCCACCGATGCCACATTCTAACACAATCTATAAGAGGCTAACTGGGCAATGCTTCTAATGCATTGTCTTTTCATTCCTAGTTTTCATATAATTAGATATCCTATGTGTTGGACTGTAATAATGTCTTCAAGGCTTCAACTACAAGAATTCTCAACTGTTGATTTTTTTCTATGACAAGTGTAATCTAATGTGTCAATGTGCTTTTCCCTGACTGTTGCTGTTCACTAGTCCAATGTGTTTGGTTTGTATGTGCATGTGCGTGTGTGCATGTGGAGAATGGATTGTTACACTGAGCAAGAAACCAAATGTAAGATTTTATTTGGAGACCTGTAATGTGGCTATGCAGATTGCTGCTAAACAATCCTGCTTTATTCATTTATATCTGCAATCCACATGATCACATTACAGGTGTCTAAATATAATTTCTAGCCATTTTGGCTTTTCTCAGAAAATAGCCAACAAAGGGATAGTTCATTGAGAATCTGGCTTGAGCCCTTCTGCAGGAACCAAATAAAATGGTACCCCCATCTGCTCAGCGGGGAGTCCAGACAATGCAGGGTACATTATCTGGATGCAAATGGTCCAGGCAACATCCAGAGTATACCCCTCTTAAAACAGTAAAAAAAAACTTTACTACTTGCTCTGTGTCTTGCCAGAAGATAGAGACCTCCACTGTGACATTGGGTGACTGTTTGTATGAATGTAGTGCTGTGCCACATGGTGTGGTGGCCACTGCAGTACATCACTTGCATTGAGCTCAGAACAAGGTCCCAGCCATGCAATTAATGTTGGGCACCTTGTTTTTTACTTCAAAGTGAAGTGACCTGCACAGTGGGACAAATGTGTGAACAGCCACCTGGTGCCACAATGGAAGGCCTTCTAATGGGAAGATGTCAGAGCTGCTCCAGGACCAGAATACTCTGGTCTGCTCCCAGAATATTCTGGCCAGTACAGACACCACTACTTTTAGGATTTGGCTTAGCAGGCACTTGCAGAAGACTTGTCTATAATGGTGACAGGGCCTGCAAGCCAACGCCAAATCCATTTCCATTCAGTAACTGAACACTGATATAGCTGGTAAGTGAATGTCATTGCATTTGTTTGATTGATGGAGGTATCTAATCAATGGAGTTAGGAAAATATCATGGTTAGGACTGATTCTCAGAAAAGGGAATGTACAGGGGCAAAAATTGGCCAAGGGGAAAGCATAACAAGCAGAAAAGATGAGAGAAACTACATTGCCTGTTGTGGACAAAAAAAGGGAAGATCTTTCCCCTCCACCAACAGATGTATTTTCTTTCTATGGAGTTCAACAAGAAGTGCTATAGAGCAACTAGCCCTCTAAAAGATATAGGCTATTACTAGCAAATTTGCAACACTATGCCACAAATATACTTTTTAATAAGGGATGGCAAATTGTGCCTCAGCATCTTCTGATACCATGGGTCACCTCATTTCTGTGAACCATTTTAAAACCTCTTTCACAAATGGTACTCCAATGCATATTTTCATTTTGTCCAGAAAGACACAAATATGGTTGCCACTGAAAATGTTTCTACTACTCTGTTCCTGTGGTTATGTAACTGGAGCGGGGTGAGGGGGCTGTGCACACCAACCATAAAGGCCAGCCTGGTGGCAGAGTCGGGGTGTGGCATTCACATGATGCACACCCCGACTCCTCTCCTAGGGCACTGTGACACTGCATGCTGCTCCACATGGCATGCAGTGTCATGGCACTCCTCTGGCAATGTGTCCACAGGACGCAGCCCCAAAGGAGTGCCTTAAAGCCACAGCACCATGGCTATAGCGCCCTTTTCACAGCTCCTTTTTGCACCCTGGAAAGGCCAGATTGGGGCCACAGCATGTGATTGCCACAGCCCCAGTCCGGCACAGCTGGAGATGGCTGCCAAAACTGCAGTTGTGACTGGGAAATCCAATGGTGTCCTAATGGTGCCCCATATCTGAAGACTGTCAGGAGGAGTAGGGCCTAGTCAGCTGAATGCCTTGCCTTTGAGTTGCCTTTAGTTTGCAGAATGTGTGCTTTAAAAAAAAATCTTAACTTGCCTTTAGCTTTTAAATCACTGAACAACCAAGTTAAATTTTGGATTAATAATTAGATAAATACTATTATAATAATCGTTAATGAGCAGAATGGAAATTGCAGATGTAAGAGGTTTGACAGAGCACTATAGGGAGGAATGGGTTATTTTTAATAAAGGGGAGGAGAATTGTAATATTGAGACTGTACTATTGTTAAATATCAATAAAATTTATTTTTAAATTAAAAAAATGCTTGCCTTATCTGAGCTTGTGGTTGGTACACATACAGTTTTTTGTGAGTTTTTAAAAATATTTTAATAAATCTTGGGGTGGTTTATTTTAGTAGGGTGTATCTCCTCTTTCATGTGAGGTCCTTTGAAATATCTTTGGAAAAGTCTCATAGAATATTTTTAATTAAATATATAAAATAATGTAGCCACTGTCCTTGATGTCAAGGAGCAACATAATAAATTGTTATAATTCCTTTTAGTTTTTTATGCTCTGTAATAAAATATCAGGAAAAAGGTGACATGGAACTTGCCTGAAGCATACATTCTACTCCACTGCCTTCTTTTCTGAGCACTGTATATACAATTGCTGTGTTACTCACCAAATACCTTCTATTATAAATAGGTAGGAGAACGGTAAGCTGTTTTTACTGTGAATCAGACCATTCTTCCACCTCCCCCACTATTGTCTCTGTTTACTGGCTGTAGTTCTCTGCCATTTCACACAAGGGTCTTTCCCCACCCTATCTACTTGAATATAAAAGGGATAGAACCTGTAACCTTTGATATGGACTCTGCCACCAAGTTACAGAGCTCCCTCTCTGTACAGCAAGTACATTTTTAAAAATTAAGTCCTTGTAAATAGATTTATTGATGGATTCTGGAAAGCATTTCTCACTGCCCTGCCTCAACAGCCTAGAGATCACCAGTGCCCTGTGGTACATGTTGTGGAGAGGTATTGCCCTCCAATAATGGGATCAGGTGCCACCCATTTACTCAAACCACTAGCCCTCAGTGCCAGGGACTGAACATAGGGCACAGTGAGTTGGATGTAATGACAGAATATCAGTTGTTGAGGAAATGCCACTTAGAGGCAGCAAAACTTCTAGCTTGGAGGACAGCGAAAACAATACTAACCTTTGGAAAGATCAACAGAGGTTCCCTGGTGGGCCCCATTCTAAAAATCTTTATGTCCAAAGTTCTGCCCCACTTTTTATATGGAGCACAGCTATGGGGACAGGTCCATGTTGCAGAAACCGAAATTATTCAGAACAAATTCTTAAAAGAACTGCTAGCTCTTCCTCTGGGAGTACCCTCTTCATTGCTAAGGCTGGAAGTGGATCTCCCTTCTATCAAGGCTGGAATCCAGAAAGCAGTTGTTGTTGTTAGCTGCCCTCAAGTCGGTTCTGAGTCATGGCGACTCCGTGGGGATATCTCCAAGAATCCCTATCCTCCACTGCCCTGTCCAGATCCTGCAAGCCCTTGCCCCAAAAGCCCCTGATTGAGTCTATCCATCTGGTTTATGGTCTTCCTCTCTTTCTTCTACCCTCTACCTTTCCTAGCATTATTGTTTTTTTATATAGTGATCCATGACTTCTCATTATGGGGCCAAAGTACAATTGTCTCAACTTGATCAGCCTTGGTCTGATCTGTTCAAGAACCTATTTGTCTTCTTGGTTGTCCATGGTATCCTAAGTACTCTTCTCCAACACCACATTTCAAATTAGTTGATTTTCTTTTGCCCCACTTGAAGGCTGGATATAAATGTAATTATATCCAATAATTATGCTACCAATAATTAAGCTTCCATAATTATGATTCCTTCACTATCCAGCTCTCCCATCCGTACATGATAATTGGGAATACAATGGCCCGAACGATTCTGACTTCTGTGCTCAGTTGTATGTCTTTGCTCTTCAGTATCTTTTCCAGTTCTTTGATAGCTGCCCTTCCCATTCCTAGTCTTCTTTTTATTTTTTGACTGCAGTCTCCATTCTGGTCAACATTTTATCCTAGATATAGGAATTCTTTAACTGTTTCAATTTCCCTGTCTAGATTGAATTTGTGTATTTCTTCTGTGGTCATTATTTTTGTTTTCTTTATGTTCAGCATCAGACCTGCCTTTGCACTTTCATATTTGACCTTCCCTATTAACTGTTCCAATTCCTGAATGTCTTCTGCTAATATTATGCATATCTTAGGTTGTTAATGTTGCTTCCCCTGTCTTCACTCCTCCTTTTTCTGATTTTAATTCTGCTTTTCTTATGATGTTTTCAGCATTTAAGTTAAACAAGCAAGGAGACAGGCAGCCAAAATTCTGTTTCCCCTAATTCTGTTTCTGACAGTGGCCTCTTGTCCTTGGTACAGATTCCTCATCAGGACTATCAGATGTAGTGGCACCCCCATGTCTTTGAGTGTGTTCCATAGCTTTTTGTGATCTATACAATCTAATGAAATTATACTCTTTTGGGAAAGGATTGATGAACTTGGACAATGGTAATGGAGCAAAACAATGCCTTATTGAGCAAATTGCTAAGGGTGGATGGGCTCACTTTTGGACATCATTGTATCCTTATTTTGAAAATGTCCAGAACTCAGTCATTCATAAGGACAAATACTCCAGCAGAGTCTGGATTTTTGAGTCAGATTCCTTTGAGAATTTGCTTGCCAGCCAACATCAATAGTTCTCTCCATGGTACAGCCTTATAAAGAGGGAACAATATTTCCAACAGTATTTCCAAGACTTAACTTTTATGTCCTTGAGAATAGCCTTTACTGCCCTCCATTTTCAGACAATGCTTTCAGCTCATTTAGGGGGAAGGTATAAAGGATTCCCTTACACACAGCGTTTATGCATTTGTGGTTCTAGGGAGGAGGAACACCTTGCACAGTAATGGCAAACCTTATTGGGGCTGTGTGCTGGGGGCAGAGCTTCCACTCTCCAGGGATGGGGCTTCCAGGGTCAGACTTCTCCCTCTGACCTTTCCCCGGCCTCCAGCTGTCTCTGAGAAATTAGAAACCCCAGGATATAGCCATGGCAGTTAAATGATAATCCTAGCACTATAACTGCATAGCGTGAAAGGGCCATAGGTTACCAGAAGGACTAGTTCATACCCAACAAACCTTGCCAGTTTAAACTTATTTAAGAACTTCTCTGTTCCCTCAACATTTGAAGTGCATTTCAGAGGAACCCAAGAAAAAAACTATCTCATTGTCTGAGACCCATTCAACTGTGTAGACTCCTCTGATGTTTTCTGATGTTAGGTGAAGAAGGCCCTTTTCTTCACACAGGTCTTTGAACTATTAAATATACCTGCATTTTAAAAAATCTAATGGTGATCTGCTCTTGCAGCTGTTATGTACTTCTCTCTGTATTATGTAGAAGTTATCTAGAGTTTTTAATTTTGGATACAATGGAAATTAATCTTTAATTGTATGTTTATCTTGGACACATTTATTTATATATGTATTGAATATACTGTCTTTCTCCTAACTGGGCCCAAGGAGGCTCACATAAGACTATTTTTAAAAAGTATAGTTTTAAAAACACAATTAAAAAAACATCATGCTGCTGTAACAAATTAAAAATATAAAATAATTCAAAACACACAAGCAAAATACCACAATAAGAAGCTTTCCAGGCTTTTACATATTAAAAGAATGCCTAAAGAGCTACGTTTTTTTGTCCTGGAAAGCAGGGAGGGGACCAGTCCTCCTGTGAAGGGAAGTTCCAGAGGGTTGGCACATCCACTGAGAAGGCTATCTCTCTTGTCCACACCAAGTGAGATTGTGTTTGTGACAGGATCAAGAGAAAGCCTTCCTAAGAAGATCTCAAGGTTTTGGTAGGTTCCATCTGGGGAAGATTTGTTCTTTTAAATAGGCTGGACCTAAGCCATATAGAGCTTAATTAAGTAGTGTACAATTACTAAATAAATAGGATGGATTTGTGAATGGACTTCCATCATGTGAGTGTACTTTCTCTTCACTTTTGCATTTTGCTTCCCATCCCATGACCAACCCAGATTTGTTTGTGAGTCTCCCTCAACTACCGCAAATGGGTTGAATAAGATGACTGGACTAGGAATCTACCTCAAGAGTGAAAGGGGAGATTCATTCCAATGGTCTGTGATAGCTACCGTGTTTCCCCGACAATAAGACAGATGTGCTAGGTCTTATTTTCAGGGGATGTCTTATTTTTCCATGAAGAAGAATTCACATTTATTGTTAACCCCCCCCCCCCAATTTATTATATACTGTATATATATTTATACACAAAAACTTTGCCAGGTCTTATTTTCCACAAAAACTTTGCCAGCTCTTATTTTCGGGGGAGGACTTATATTTAGCAATTCAGCAAAACCTCTACTAGGTCTTATTTTCTGGGGATGTCTTATTTTCGGGGAAACAGGGAACAAGGCAAACAGTGCAAGGACCCAACAGCAGGAGGGGAAAAAAAAAACGTGCAAAAGCAGCAAGTAAAGAGGACACATGGTCTTAGATGTCTCTACACTAATGCACAGAGTATGGGAAATAAGCAGGATGAACTTGAACTCCTAGCACAACAAGGGAAATATGATATAATAGGCATCACTGAAACCTGGTGGGATGAGTCTCATGATTGGAATGCAGAAATAGAGGGATACAGTCATCCCCTGGGTTACGAAGGTAATCCGTTCCGGATTACCTTTCGTAACCCGGAAATGACCATATCCCGGGGGACTGCTTTAGCGGGCGGACCGCGCGGCCGATTTAAAGGGGCTGCGCGGTTTTTCCGTTTCATTCCCTGGGGGATCCTTTGGATCCCGGGGGAATTTTTGTGGTCCCGCCGGTTTCGCACCCCGGGGATTTCGTTCCCTGGGGGATTCGTAACCCGGGGGACCACTGTATAACCTTTTTAAGAGAAACAGGCCAAACAGGAAAGGAGGAGGAATAGCATTATATGTCAGGGATATTTATACCAGTGAAGAGATCCAGGAAGTCAATACTGGAAGCCAGGTGGAGAGCATCTGGATAAAAATTAAAGGAGAGGGAAATAACAGGGATGTTACTGTGGGAGTCTACTACAGACCCCCGACTCAGGCAAAGGAATTGGACAATGCCTATCTAGAACAGATAATCACACACTCAGAAAGGAGAGATGTAGTAGTGATGGGTGACTTCAACTATCCTGATATTTGCTGGAAGTCAAACTCAGCCAAATCCTCAAGGTCTAGCAAATTCCTCACTTGCCTGGAAGATAATTTCATTGTCCAGAAGGTGGAAGAGGCAACAAGGGGATCAGCCATTTTAGATCTTATCTTAATCAACAGGGAAGACCTAGTTGATGGGGTGCAAGTGGTGGGATCCTTAGGTGGCAGTGATCATGTTCTCCTGGAGTTTGTTATACAGTGGAAAGGAGAAGCCAGGCATAGTCAGACACGCGCTCTAGACTTTAGGAGAGCTGATTTCAATAAACTTAGAGAAATACCGGGGGTGATCCCATGGTCAAGAATACTAATAGAAAAGGGAGTTCAAGATGGATGGGAGTTTCTCAAAAGGGAGATACTGAAGGCACAATTTCAAACAGTTCCAATGAGGAAGAAAAATGGAAGATGTCTCAAGAAGCCAGGATGGATGACTAAGGAACTTTCAAGTGAGCTAAGTTTTAAAAAGAACATGTATAAGAAATGGAAAAATGGGGAAATCACTAAAGATGAATTCAAACAAATAGCAAGCATGTGTAGGGATAAAGTCAGAAAAGCTAAAGCGCAGAATGAACTCAGGCTTGCTAGAGAGGTTAAGACCAATAAAAACGTTTTTTCGGATATGTCCGCAGCAAAAGGAAGAAGAAGGAAACTGTTGGGCCACTGCGTGCAGAAGATGGCAAAATGCTCACAGGGGACAGAGAAAAGGCAGAATTACTCAACACCTTCTTTGCTTCAGTCTTCTCAGAAAAGACAAAGGGTGCTGACCCTAAGGATAATGGAGCAGAAGACAGAATAGGGGAATTTCAGCACAGAATAAGTAAAGAGATAGTACAGGAATACTTGGTTAACCTAAATGAATATAAGTCTCCAGGACCAGATGAACCACATCCTAGAGTACTAAAAGAACTGGCAAATGTAATATCGGAACCACGGGCAATAATCTTTGAGAACTCCTGGAGAACAGGAGAAGTCCCAGCAGACTGGAGGAGGGCAAATGTTGTCCCCATCTTCAAAAAGGGAAAAAAAGAGGATCCCAACAATTATCGTCCAGTTAGTCTGACATCAATTCCAGGAAAGATTCTAGAGCAGATCATTAAGCAGAGAGTCTGTGAACATTTAGAGGCCAATGCCATAATCACAAAAAGTCAAAATGGGTTTCAGAGAAACAAGTCATGTCAGACAAATCTGATCTCTTTTTTTAAATAAAAATTACCAGCTTGGTAGATGAAGGGAATGCTGTGGATATAGTATACCTCGATTTCAGTAAGGCCTTTGACAAGGTTCCCCATGACATTCTTGCAAACAAGTTTGTAAAATGTGGGATAGACAAGTCAACTGTTACATGGATTTGTAATTGGTTGACCGGCCGAACTCAAAGGGTGCTCAACAATGGCTCCTTTTAATCCTGGAGAGAAGTGACCAGTGGGGTCCCACAGGGCTCTGTCCTGGGCCCAGTGCTATTCAACATCTTTATTAATGACTTGGATGACAGAATTGGGGGCATACTTATCAAATTTGCAGATGACAGTAAATTAGAAGGAGTAGCTAATACCCCAGAGGACAGGATCAAAATTCAAAATGACCTGAATAGACTAGAAAGCTGGGCCAATGCTAACAAAATGAAATTCAACGCAGAGAAATGTAAGGTTCTGCACTTAGGGAGGAAAAAATGAAATGCACAGATATAAAATGGGGAACACCTGGCTGAATGAGACTACATGTGAAAGGGATCTAGGAGTCCAAGTAGACCATAAGCTGAACATGAGTCAACAGTGTGATGCGGCAGCTAAAAAGGCCAATGCAATTTTAGGCTGCATCAATAGAAGTATAGTGTCTAGATCAAGGGAAATAATAGTGCCACTCTATTCTGCTTTGGTCAGGCCCCACCTGGAATACTGTGTCCAGTTCTGGGCACCACAATTCCAAAAAGATGTGGAGAAACTGGAGCATGTCCAAAGGAGGGCAACTAAGATGGTGAAGGGTCTGGAAACCATGCCCTATGAGGAACGCCTTAGGGAACTGGGGATGTTTAGCCTGGAGAAGAGAAGGTTAAGAGGTGATATGATCGCCCTGTTTAAATATTTGAAGGGATGTCATATTGAGGAGGGAGCAAGCTTGTTTTCTGCTGCTCCAGAGACTAGAACGCGGAACAATGGATGCAAGCTGCAGGAAAAGAGATTCTACCTCAACATTAGGAGGAACGTCCTGACAGTAAGGGCTGTCCGACGGTGGAACACATTCCCTCGGAGTGTAGTGGAGTCTCCGTCCTTGGAGGTCTTTAAGCAGAGGCTGGATGGCCATCTGTCAGTGATGCTTTGATTTGGAGTTCCTGCATGGCAGGGGGTTGGACTGGATGGCCCTTGTGGTCTCTTCCAACTCTATAATTCTATGACTTCCATGTCAATGGGAAAGTGGAACTACTCTGGATTTTAGCACAAACCATAAAGGAGCAGTCCAAGGTGCTGAATGTATAGTGTCTAGATGGAGGGAAGTAATAGTACCACTCCATTCTACTTTGGTCAGACCTCACCTGAAATAGTGTGTCTGGTTCTGGGCACCACAATTCAAGAAGGATATTGACAACCTTGGGAATGTGCAGAGGAGGGCTCCTAGCTTAGGGAGCTGGGTATATTTAGCCTGAAGAAGAGAAGGTTAAGAGGTAAGATGATTGACATGTTTAAATATTTGAAAGGATGGCATATGGAAGAAGAAACAAGCTTGTTTTCTGCTGCTCCAGAGACTAAGACATGGAGCAGTGGATTCAAACTATAATAAAAGAGGTTCCACTTAAATGTTAGGAAGAACTTCCTTACATTAAGAGCTGTCTGACAGTGGAATACGCTGCCTCAGAGAGTGGTGAAGTCTTCTTTGGATGTTTTGAAACAGAGGGTGGACTGCTATGTCTCAGAAGTGCTTTGATGGTGTGTTCCTGAATGGCAGGGGATTGGACTGGATGGCCCTTGTGGTCTCTTCCAGTTGTATGATTCTATGATTCTACAGTTGGTTTCATCATCTCAGATAGTTCCTTGAAAGGAGCACATGTGGATCCATTAGGAGACAGACACCATTGGAAGCAACCCTCTCCAATGTTTGATGAAAATGACTGCTTTGGGAGTTTTTTCAAGACGTGCATTACCATTTCAAATGCACCATAGTTTCTAACTGATGCCTGTGCATACTCTGCCTGAAGTCTGATGGAACTTGTTGTCAAAAAAGGGCACACTTTCCCCTGATAACTATGTTCTTTCCATTTTGTGGGTTAACTGAGTTCATCTTTTTAAAAGCAGGTGGTTGCCAGACAGCCACCATACAATTCCTTTTAACATTACTGAACTTTCAAGACTAAGGGAGAAAATATGTGGGAGGGTTGTGTGGGCATATACAAAATCACACAAACACTAGAGAGTGAAACCAAATCTTAGAGAGATGATAACAATCTCATGGATGGCTTATGAACAGTACTTTGTTTCAACTTGTCAGATCTGTGGTTTGAGATGACGTGTTTTAGGAAAAGGCTACCAATCTAAGGCTCCCAGTCAAACTGTTACTTTTTGTACATTTACTTAGGAGGAATCATAGAGTTGGAAGAGACTACAAGGGCCATCCAGTCCAACCCCCCCTGCCATGCAGGAACTCTCAGTCAAAGCATCTCCAAGAGATGGCTGTCCAGCCTCCGTTTAAAGACATCCAAAGGAGACTCCACCACACTCCAAGGGAGTGTGTTCCATTGTCAAACAGTTCTTACTGTCAGAAAGTTCCTCCTGATGTTTAGGTAGAATCTCTTTTCCTGTAGCTTGCATCCATTTTTCCAGGTCTCATTCTCTGGAGCTGCAGAAAACAAGCTTGCTTCACCGTCAGTATGACACCTCTTCAAATATTTAAACAGGACTATCATATCACCTCTTAAACTTCTCTTCTCCTGGCTAAACATACTCAGTTCCCTAAGTCTCTCCTTGTAGGACATGGTTTCCAGACCTTTCAGCGCTCCTTTGGACATGCTGCAACTTGTCAACTTTTTGAAATGTGCCCAGAACTGGACACAGTATTCCAGGTGAGGGCTGACTGAAGCAGAAGAGAGTGGCATTATTACTTCACTTGATCTAGACACTATACTTCTATTGACGCAGCCTAAAATTGCATTGGCCTTTTCATCTGCCGCATCACACTGCTGACTCATGTTCAACAAGTGGTCTATTAGGACTCCTAGACCACTTTTACATGTAGTCTCATTAAGCCAGGCATCCCCCATGCTGTATCTATGCATTTCACTTTTCTAACTTAAGTGCAATGCCTTACATTTCTCCATTTTGAAATTCATTTTGTTAGCTTTAGCCCACCTTTCTAATCTATTTAGGTTATTTTGAATTTTCATCCTGCCCTCTGGGGTATTAGCTGCTCCTCCTAATTTGGTGTTATCTGCAAATTTGATGAGCATGCCCCCTAATCTTTCATCCAACTCTTTGACAGAGATGTTGAATACAACTGGGCCCAGAACAGAACCTTGTGCCACCCACTGGTCACTTCTTTCCAGGATGAAGAGGAGCCATTGCTGAGCATCCTTAGGTTCAGCCAGTCAACCAGTTACAATTCCACTTAACAGTTGCATTGTCTAGCCCACATTTTATGAGCTTGTTCACAAGAATGCCATGGGGAACCTTGTAAAGGCCTTACTAAAATCAAGATATGCTATATCCGCAGTATTCCCTTCACCTACGAAACTAATTATTTTTATTTAAAAAAATTAGATCAGATTAGTCTGGCATATCTTGCTTCTCTGAAACCCATGTTGACTTTTTGTGATTATTGTATTGCCTTCTAAATCTATAGTGATCTGCTCTAGAATCCTTTCTGGTATTGATGTTCTGACTGACTGGACAATAATTGTTGGATCTTTTTTCCCTTTTTGAAGATTGGAACAACATTTGCCCTCCTCCAGTCTGTTGGGACTTTTCTTGTTCTCCTGTTCTTAAATATTATTGCCAATGGCTCTAAGATTATATTTGTCAAGTCTTTTAATACCCTTGGATGTCGTTCCTCTGGTCCTGGAGACTTAGGAGTGTATTACATGGGGGAAATCCTATGCAAAAATGGGATTTAAAAGGTAGGAAAAAACCGCAAAAGTGGGTTGGTTTTCATATATGTCATCATTAAACTTGTGTTAACCCGAACAAAAAGGAAACAAAAGCCGCACCTTTTTACTTTGGGGATTTTCCAAAAGTAAAAAGGAGTGGCTTTTGTCTCCTTTCTCTCCACTTTCCATTCAGGTTAACATTAGTTTAACAATGATGTCATGTGAAAATCAACCCACTTTTGCGGGGGGGGGGGTGTTCCTATTTAAACCCCCATTTTAGCAAAAGATTTCCCCTGTGTGATAAACTCCATAAATTAATTTAGATGAAACAGGTATTCCTGTACTGTCTCTTTACTTATTTTGTGCTGCATTCCCCTATTGTGTTCCCTGCTCCATTTTCCCCAGGTTAAGCACCTTTTTCCTTTTGTAAGAAGATTAAGGCAAAGAAGGTGTTGAGTATTTTTGCCTTTTCCCTGTCCCCTGTTAGCATTTTGCCATGTTCTCGTGCAGTGGCTCTACCATTTCTCTCTGCTTCCTTTTGCTATGGACATACTTAACCTCTCTAGCAAGCCTGAGCTCATTCTGCACTTTTGCTTTTCTGACTTTACCTCTTCGTCTGCTAGCTATTTGTTTGAATTCCTCTTTGGTGATTTCCCCTCTTTTCTATTTCTTATACATGCCCCATTTAAAACTTAGCTCCATTCAAAGTTCTTTAGTCATCCATCCTGGTTTCTTGAGACACCTCCCATTTTTCCTTCTCATTGGAACTGTTTGAAATTGTGCCTTCAGTATCTCCCTTTTGAGAAACTTTCACCCATCTTGAACTCCCTTCTCTTTTATGGAATGGCCTGCCAGATGATATCCATCACATTACCACCTTAAACAGCTTCAAAAAAGCTGTTAAGACAGATGTCTTCCAGCAGGCCTTTCCTGAATAGATAACTGGCCACCTAATAATTTGAACTTGTTAATTCCTGATTTCTGCCACAGCCATTGTTGATTTGTTATTACTTTAAGGTATGTTTTAATCTGTAAACTGTATAATTGTATTTTGGGGGTGGGTGGGTTATTGGGATATGGGATTGTGTATTTTAACGTGTGAGCCACACTCTGGTTGTGTTGCACAGAGAAGAAGGATATAAATAATTTTATTATATCATCATTGTTATTATTCCTGACCACGGGATCACCCCCAGTATTTCCCAAAGTTTATTTGAAATTATCTTTCCTAAAGTCTACAATGCGTGTCTGACTATGCCTGGCTTCTCCTTTCCACTGTATAACAAACTCCAGGAAGACATGATCATTCCCACCTAAGGATCCCACCACTTGCACCCTATTCACCAAGTTATCCCTGTTGGTTAGAATCAGATCTAAAGTAGCTGATCCCTTTGTTGCCTCTTTCACCTTTCGGACAATGAAATCGTCTTCAAGGCAAGTGAGGAATTTGCTACACCTTAAAGTTCTGGCTGAGTTTGACTTCCAGCAAATATCAGGATAGCTGAAGTCACCCATCACTACTACACCTCTCCTTTCTGAGTATGTCGTCATCTGTTCAAGAAAGGCATCATCCAATTCCTCAGTCCGACTTGGGGGTCTGTAGTAGACTCCCACAGTAATATCCCTGCTGTTTTCCTCCCCTTTCATTTTTATCCAGATGCTGTCTACCTGGCTTCCAGGATTTAAGTCCTGGATATCTTGAGAGATGTAAACATCCCTGACATATAACCTAACAAGACTTGATGCTGAACAAGCATTTATAGTGATTTACTGTCAGAAGCATAGGCAAGCAGAGAGGAAGGACATGAAGTTATTTGTCCATGGTTTAGAACATGAGTGGCCAATGTGAAAGGCTAGGGAAATTCATTAGCCTTCTAGGTGACTTTGGACATCCACACCTGTTTCCAACAACAACAACAACAACAACAACAACAACAATAATAATAATAATAATTTTTCCCCCAAACACCTCTTGTGGGTATGGGAGCGTTTTTACAACATTTTGAATTTCAGGAAAGGCCTCTTGTATGTCTAAATTAATCTAAGCCACACAGAATGTGGGGAAAATGCACCCAATGCTTCTTAGTGAACAAATTGAGACACTTCGGGGCAAAAACATTTTTTAAATATTGTTTTTGATCCCTGGAAGAGGCAGGGGAGCCTCCAAATATGGCAAAAATACCCTCCGTACAACTCATGGTGCATTTAAGGGCATGCTAAATGAAGAAAAGGTGAAATTTAAAACTTGAACTCTTGTTTTAAAAAAGAATTTTCACTTCTGGGTATGTAAGGGGATCTTGTAGCACCTTTTACCAGGAGAAAGAAAGAAAGAGGTTGGTAGCATAGACTTTTGTAGACTTAAGCGTTTCTCATTCCTTTCCAGACTGATCTAGACTATCTGAAGATCAAATACTTTTACATAACTGTCTTTCTTTTATGCTTGCTACAAAGTATTGTGACTTGAGTATTCTTATAAGTTTTGTTTTCAAAAGAAAGCTTTGTATCTGGAAAATGCAGAACTATCAAGTCACACACACACACACACACACACACACATTCACAAAGCAGTTCCATTTCCTCTCTTTTGTGGTTACTTCTGTGCTACATCTCCAGCACCATGATGTCCTCCTTGTGGTTATTTCTGTGTTACAACTTGATAACTATATACAATACACTCATGCAAGATATTTCATAGTTTCACACTGCAGATATTTCCCCATTAGCATGGTTTTTCTTTTCCTTTCTGGCTCTGTGAGATGGGAGTAGAAGACACTGTTCTACTCCTATCCAAAGGGCCAGTCTCAGACAGTACCATGGGGGGACGGGGTGTGTGTGTGTGTGGGATTCCTGTTCGGCCCCTTGGCCATTACTGTATATACTTGTGTACAAGTCAACTTCACATATAAATTGAGGAAAGGTTTTAAGGCCAAAATCATGGATTTTGATATGACCCATGGATAAGTCAAGGCTAAAACTTAGGGAGATATAACAAAAGATCTGAAAGAGAAAACACCACTTCCCTTCCTCATTCTCCTGACCTCTCCTGACCCCCTAACACCCCCTAACACCACAGAGGAGAAGATTTTAACATCGGATAGGGAAGAGAAAGAAGTGGATTTAAATGTGGAGGGGGTTGGTAGGGAGAGAAGGTTTTAGCATAGGATTTGAAAGGAAGTGGATTTAAATGGGATTTTGGTGGAGACAGGAGGTTTTAACATCTGATGGGGAAGGGAATCACCTTTTTCACACAAAGACACACACACACACACACACACACACACACGTGCTCTTTCGGAAATCACTGCCAAGGCACAGTGGGTGGTGCTTCTTTCAGGACAAGCTATGACCTGTATATAAGTCAAGCCCAGATTTTACGGTTTTTTAAGTTATGCAGCTTGGGGGCAATCTTAAATCCATCCCTGTCACTGGAGGTCCATGTGGACAGTGGCTCAGAACACTTGGCATCAGCTTCAACCAGTACACCAGCTACAGCCTTTCCTAGTGATAACCTAGCCACAGTAGTTAACCTCCTGATCAGACTACAGTAATGGGCACTATATGGGGCACTATAGACAATTGAAATGCTAAAGTTGGGGGCAAAGAAGGATCAAAAACAGTAGGCTGATTCAGATTAGGCAAAATAAATGAAGCAGATAAGTATCTGATAGATTGTTGTGAAGCCAACAACCTATTCATTGCAAACATCTTTCTCATATAACCAGAAAAAGGCTATACACATGGACATCATCAGATGGCCAACACAAAAATCAAATATATAATCCAAGTAAAAGATGGAGAAGTTCCATCCTAGTGTCCAAGACAAGACCAGGTGCTGACTGTGGCACAGATCCTGAATTACTTATATAAAAAATAAGAGTAAAACTGAAGATGAGAACAAAACCAGTCATCATACCAAAATATGATCTAAACAATATTTCAACAGAATTTGTAGACAATATAAGGAACAGATTTACATACCAAGGATGATGGACCGGGAACTAGAAGAAGTATGGACAGAAGCCAGAGACACAATAAAAGAAGAAGGCACCACCAGACACTCAGGAAGGGGGGTGTTTTGCAGTGGGCACCTTGGACGGTCGGCGTGGTGTTGCAGCCCTCCATGAGGCTTCATGGAGGGCGACCTCTATGCTAGAGCCTTGGGAGCCAAGAGCCTGGGAGATGGAATCTCATCCCCAGTCTCTGATATCAACGCAAGGAGGGGAAGCCCCAAGAGGGTAGTCCAGCAGCTCCCAATATTGCCAATTTATACATGTCTGATTTAGAGTCTACAAAAATTACCAATCCAGATAAGAATCCGTTTTTCAAATATTTTCAATACTATGGGAGATATATAGATGATATTTTCATAGTTTTCACAGATAAATCCAAAGTTGAAGCTTTTTTTACTTGGATTAACACTATCAGTCACCATATCAAATTTTCTTGTCAATTTGACACCCAACGTATTTCTTTTCTGGATGTAGAAGTTTATATTCACAATGCTAAAATTGGGGTCTGAAATTTTCATAAGGCTACGAGATCGTAATTCTATGTTGCATTTTTCCAGCTGCCATCCCCATCACTTAAAGAAAAACTTACCTTATTCGCAGTTTTTGAGACTAAAAAGGAATTCTTCTAAAAACATTCATTTTGAGATGGCAGCAGAACAATACCAATCAGACCTGCACGATCGAGCATTTCCTACTCACATAGTCCATAATCTAGAAATAGAGCTTCCTCCAAAGATCGCTCCTCATTATTTCTCCCCTCTAACAGGACCTATCACAACAGGATTATTGGGGCTTTTACTTTCAATCATGCTGCTCAACAGATAAAACGTATTATTTGTAAACATTGGCATATTGTGCAGAGTATTCCAGGTTGCCTACAGGCACCCATTATAGCCTTTTGCAGAACTAGAAATTTAAAAGACTCTCTAGTTCGTACTGACTTTCATGTTCGGACTCAGGAGCCCTTCCATATCAAAGGACATTACAAATGTGGACATTGCAGTTGTTGTAGATTGTCATTAAATATCAAATCATTTACCCATCCCACATCTAGGGAATGCTATGAGTTGAAGACATTTACGAACTGTAATTCTCAGAATGTCATTTATGTGATCATATGTCCCTGTCAGAAGATCTATGTAGGACAGACTATGAGAAATCTAAGAACTAGAATTTCTGAGCACAGAAGTACCATTCAACATAAAAGTACGGATACCCCACTGGTTACACATTGCTCACAATTCAATCATTCCCCCGATTCTTTTAAATTTTTTATAATTGAACAAGTTAAGTCTGGTCCACTTTTCAGGGGTAACATGCATACTATACTTTTACAGAGAGAATCATTCTGGATCCATAAGTTAAAATCTTGTGTACCTATGGGCCTTAATGAACATTTGGATCTGTCTGCTTTTTTATGATATTCTTATCTATGTTTATTTATTCATTTTGCAGCTCTCATAGATATGTCATTATAATTGTTTGAGGCAGTCTAAATATGATAGAGGTCTATTGACATAATAAATTCATTATTGTTGACATTTGGAGTGTTTTGTATTGGGAATTGTATTTAGTACTGTTTTCTTTTATATTATTGAACATATATAATGTATATTCAGCCTGACTTTAGGTTTACATGTTGGGATACATAGTGTATTGTATTAGTGATACATATGCCTTTAAGAGTCTTCATAGTACAGCCAGCCACCTGTAGGCTTTGTTATAAAATGAGTTACATTACATCACACAATTACTGTTGATTCTCAACTAGGCACAGGACTATTGTTAAGTCCAAGGATTCATGTTTGTGGTAAGCTTATATAGCCTTATTGTTTGTTTGTATGATATTGAAGTTGGCACTTTATAATTAATATAATCTTGAGTTAATAATTTGCTGATTCTCCACCAGGCACAGGATGATATATGTTTGTGCCCTATGAAATCTGTTTGATTTAAGCTGATGAAGACTACAAAGAGTCGAAACGGCCTCATAAGTCTCCCGAGGTAGCCGTCTTGACCTCCAGGATCCAAGGACATTGCCTTCACCCTCCAGGATCACAAGTGCCATTCATTATTTTGCGGACTCTTTTGAAAAAATAGATAACACATTACTTTATATAATATGTTTTTCATGACTCTGATAGCACATAAAGTTTGGCTGGCAGATGTATGGTTGGTTCATCATTCTGAGATATAATTTTACCTTTATATAGTTTGTTCAGTTGTTTTCTTCTAGCTATATATAGGTCATCCCCACGTGGCTTCAGCCTTTTTTGGGTGAGCAGCCAATTGAGGAAGTCATTGCATTGGGCCTCCAGGTATCATGCAAGTAGAGGGTTGGTGGGGAATCCTCATCTAAGGATAGGGGGTTGGGGGTCCACTGGCTGAGGTGGTGTCTGGGGGGTCCTCGTGGGGGTGGGATATCTGGCAACTATGGTGCCATGGCTTGGGCACTATCCTATTACATTATTGTTGTTGTTGTTGTTATCCTCTTTTCCTCATCCCCTTTTCCGAGGTGGGGGTTGTTGGGGAGAGTTTGGGAGGGTGTCTGGGGTGGGTTCCAGCACTGGCTCGGGGGGGGGGGGGGTAGGGTGGTGAGGGATGGGGGAAACGGGCTCATTTCCTTAACCCCTTTTAATCCCTCTGACTGGGAATCAGGAGGGCAAGTGGGGGGGGATTGGGAGGGAGCCAGCCCCAATCCAGCGGGCATGAGATGGGGTGGCATTTCTCTGGGGCCCCATAAGGGGACCGGCTCCTTTCCCAGCCCTGGTTTTCCTTGCCTGGGAGCCTAGGATGAGGGTTGTTTGTGCGACTGCTTCTTTGTTTGTTTTATGAGATGCATGGCTCGGCACGCATGGGTGATGTAGATGTAGATGGTTTCCTTCACTCCCTTCCTTCCTGTTATGCTCTCCCTGTTGTGTTTCTTTGTTTTATTTAGTGGCATGGTCCCAAATTATGCTTCCCTCTTTCCCCCCATCTCTGTGCTTGAGTCTGGTGTTAACTCATATGATGATGATTTTGTTTTACTTAGTGGCATGGTCCCAAATTATCCTCCCCCGCTTTCCCCCCATCTTTGTGCATGAGTCTGGTGTTAATTTATATGATGATGATGATGATGATGATTAAAGTTCAGTTTTATATATATGTATATACATATTTATATACATATTGTTTAGTTAATCAATTTTGTTCTGTTTTGTGTTTGTTTGTTTTTAGTATCTTTAATCTTAATTTTATTATTATTAATTATTCATGTTGTTATTATTATTTAATGTAATTTTATGTTATTGGTTATTTTAATTTTATATATTTTGCTTATTTATTCAATTTTGATTTTTGATTTTAATGTTGTTATTATAATTATTACTTTCATACTGCTATTATTAGTATTATTTAATTTTTATGGTTTTATATATTTTAAATATTATTTTACTGCAATTTTGATTTTATCTTTAATATTGTTATCTTATTTATTGGTTTATTATTTATTTCTATATTATTCATCCCTGTTTTTCCCTCCACTTCTCTTTCCTCTTCCCTTTCCTGTTTGTTGTTATCAGTATTATTATTTTCATATTGTTATTATTATTATTTAATTTTCATGGTTTTGTATATTTATATATTAGTTATTTCAATTTTGATTTTAATTATTTTAATTTATTATCTTATTTGTTTATTATTTATTTTATATTCTTTATTATATATTTATTTTATATTCTTCATGGCTTTCCTCTCCACTTTTCTTTCCTCTTCCCTTACTTTCCATATCCCCTTTTCCTTTCTTTCTCTGTGACATGTTATCTCCTTTCTATCTAACTCGCTGGCCAATTTCACTGGAAGTTGGACTTCTCCTGGTTATCTTTACTCTTACTCTTCTGCAGTTTGATATGACACACACTGTTTCTCTTTTCTACCTTATACTCCCTCAACAATGGGATATCCTTTGCAGCATCCAGCACAAGAGGGGTGGAATCTAATCTCTGCTCTTTTGTGTCCCTTACGTCATCTTAGGTGGCTGGATCATGCGTGATATGCTTATGCTATAATTTCCCTGTTGGTAGGGATCCTGGCTCGCTGCAGTTCCCTTGGCCGAGCCTGTTGTATCGTTCTCTGCAGTCTCTATTGCTTGCTGGCTGGCTCACTGATTGGCCTTTAATCTGGGTGCTTTGCTTCACTTTTCCCTCACAGGTTTATCATGCTACAGACTAAGCCCAAAAGACCTGCAGCATCTGCTTCCCGAAAGGGCCTTAGCTGTCCCAGCAAAAAGGCCAAACAGGATGATGCATTGGTGGCACGCTTGGATCAGCTGACCACTAGGATGGCTACTATGGAGGCTGAAAGGGCAGCCAAGCGGACAGTAGTGCAGGCTGGGCCGCTGCACCTTCTGTCCCTATGGAACCGGCAATGGGCCAATCAGTCAGTGCAGGCGATCAGCCTTCACTGGCCGATAATACAGGTTGTTGGTGCCTCCTGAGCAGACAGGGGTTATTCCCGCCCAACCAACCCTTGCTGATATATATTGTTTAGCACAAGGGATCAGAGCAGGGCAGGGATCTGGCAGGGCGGAGGCAGTCTCGAGCCCAGGGTTATCGACCACAGCAGTGGGTCCATCTCCAGTTTCGGCAGTGACTTCTGAGGCTGGGGCAGCTCAGAATTCAACGGTCACCATGGGGGCATCCACCTCGGCTGCGGCTTTAGGTATGTTGGTGTCACAGGCTCAGACTTGGCCTACTGTGGTGTGGTTGCCAATGCCATCCACTCCCAAGATTGGGCCTACAATGCTTACAGGGAAGGGCTCAGCCACCTCTGGGTCTCCTATCATTCAGCCTTCCGGCGAGAGCAGAGTGTCAAACTCAGGTGCGGTAACGGTGGTGGGTGGTTCAGGTGACCCTGGCAACCTGCTACACAAGAAAGCTCCACCCTCAGTTTCAGGGGGGTCCATAGACCCCGCAACTGCATTGGGAGGGAACCCCGCATGCACCTGCTGTAATTGGTGTAGTGGGTCAGGGCAACTCACTGAAGAGAGGCCCAGCTCCATCAGGGCTTGCCTGAAGAAAGAGAGCCCTCCCTCCATGCCATCTGCCCTGGTCCAGGCCTCAGAGGGAGAAAGGAACCACTGGACCTCATCCCCTTCCCCACCACCATCCCCTTCTCCTTTTGTGTCCTGTCTTTTTAGAATGTAAGCCTGAGGGAAGGGAACCGTCTAATGAAAATTAATAATTGTAAGCCACTCTGATAGCCATTAAGGCTGAAGAGCGGGGTATAAATACCATAAATAAATAAATAAACTCTGTCGGGATGCAGCCTAGGCAGGCTGCCTCCCACCAGTCAGTTTGTAGCCTGTATCTGTATCTGGAGGTCTCTGCCCCTTTGGGGGAGCACCTCCTGCCAGCCACAAAGAAGCAAATAATGAAGGGTGAGTATGTGGATCTTTTCTCCCTTGTTTTCAGGAACCTGAAGCCGCGATTAATAGTTAAGGATGGGGTAGTCATTAGTCGGCCCAAGGAGCTAGAGCAGTTTAAGCGGCCTAAACTGTAGAACAATTTCCTTAACTGGTTGGCGAGCTGGACCATCTACGCGGGGGTCCTGATTGAGATAGAACCCAACTGCAATCATCCCAACTTCTCCTGCTTCAAAGGTAAGCATAGGGGAGGGGGTAGCAGTTCATCGGGGGGGGGGTGCTCAGGGAGCCAACGGCTCCAACTCCCATTAAGCTGCCCCAGCTTTCCGCCTGGTTAGCCCAGTATCCCAGGCGGAGTAGTGCAATCTACATCTTGAAGGGCTTCGCCGAGATTTTTCGCATTCCATATTCGGGGGAGAGGGCATTCCGTTTTGCCCCAAATTCCAAGTCTGTGGACATATTGAGGAATAGTGAGAGAAAAACTTCCTAAAGAGATTTTGGCTGGTAGGATTTCTGGGCCCCACACCTCACTGCCCATACCCACTCTTCGCCTATCCCCGCTGGGGGTGGTACCAAAGAAAGCACCTGGTGAGTATAGGTTGATTCATAATCTTTCCTTCCCTAAAGGTGAGTCAGTTAACGATGCCATTGATCCGGCCTTATGTTCAGTTAAGTATGCTTCCTTTGATGCTGCGGTGAGAATGATTAGGGATTTGGGAAAAGGGGCCCTTTTAGCTAAATGTGATATCAAGTCTGCATTCTGGCTGCTCCCAGTCCACCCTGATGATTTTGATCTGTTGGGCTTCAGATTTGAGGGAGCCTATTACTATGATAAAGTCATGCCCATGGGCTGCTCAATTTCATGTTTTGCATTTGAGCAGTTCAGCACATTTTTGGAGTGGTGTGCAGTAAAAAGATCAGGTAATAAAGCAATCACACATTATTTAGATGACTTCCTGTTTGCTGGCCAACCAGGCACCACGGCATGTGCATCAACGTTAAGTTCTTTCCCGCAACTGGCTTGGGAGTTGGGTGTGCTAATAGCCCAGGAAAAGACTCTTGGCATTGATTCAACAGGTAACCATCATGGAGGCTAGAAAAAAAGCCACATTAAAAGAGTTCCAGGTTTTAGCGGGTTGGCTAAACTTTGCTTGCAAGGTAGTTGCAAGCAATGGATGTGCGTTCGGTGCCCACCTTTATGAAGCTACGCGAGGGGTTGTTTCCCCACATTATCACATAAGGATAACTAAACAAATAAGAGAGGATTTCGGTGTGTGGCTGTCTTTTCTTAAGAGGTATAATGGTGTGTCTTTCTGGAGATCGGACTTGCTATTGCGAGCGGACTTCCAAATTCATTCATGCATCAGGGGCACACGGGTTTGGGCTTTTTTGGAAGGGGCAGTGGTGTGCTGAGAGATGGCCCAGAGAATGGTTGCAAGCGAGTTTAGACAGGGATCTAACATTTCTGGAGTTGTTTCCCATTATAGTGGCAGTACACTTATGGGTGGACTCGTTCGCAAACAAATCAGTCCTATTCTGGTGCGACAATGAAGCGGTGGTACAAGTGGTTAACGCACAAAGCTCCAAGTCTTCCAGAGTTATCGGCTTGATAAGATGCATGGTCCTCCAGTGCCTTAAGTATAATATCGTCTTCCGGTTTCAGTACGTCACAGGGGCCTCAAATTCAATTGCAGATGCTATCTCCCGTTTTCGGTTCGACAGGTTTCGGGCTCTGGCCCCCTATGCTTCCCCTAGTCTGTTAAGAGTGCCTGCACACGTATGGACTCTTGGCGAACAGAGGTGAACCGGGCCATCCTCAGGTCATTGGCACCATCGACCCAGATGGCATATCAGCACAGTTGGTTTCTATTTTAAAGGTTCATGGCATCAATAAGGGTAGCAGAAGAATGGCCGATACCTGTGGAATTGATCCTCCACTTTGCTGTTCACCTCAAGGATATCGGTTTGTCTATACATACGATTCGGGGGCGACTTGCCGCTTTGGCATTCTATTCACGGGCTGGTGGTTTTGTCGATAACACGGGGGATTTTATGATCCGCAGGGTTCTGAAGAGGTAGTCTAGGGAGTCACCCCCCCCTCCCAGATTCTCGACTTCCAGTGTGTGAAGCAGTCTTGCAACGGATGCTGCCAACACTAAACACAATATGCAGCACCGCTTTTGAGACTGCTTTCACAGTTGCCTTTTTTGCAGACACTCGCATCAGTGAACTCCTGCCTAAATCCAAATCCGATAAATCTCAAAGAGCCATCCAGGTAAATGATATCGCAATCTCTGATAAAGGTATGTCAGTTCGCTTCCAATGCTCCAAGACAGACCAGCATAGAAGGGGTCAATCCGTATTCCTGAACAGGGCTCCTGATGGGCAGATATGCCCAGTGGGCTCTATGGAACAATACCTTCGGATATGTCCCTTAGTTGCAGGTTGTTTGTTTGTTCACGCCTCTGGGGTGCCATTGACTCAGTTTCAATTTCAGGCTGTATTCAAAAAGACTGTGAGGCAGGTGGGTTTGCCCCCAGACCATTTCTCCACTCACTCCTTCCGCATCGGTGCTGCTACCGCTGCTGCCACACATGGTTTGCCTTCAGGGATAGTTCGTAGGGTTGGACGATGGCGGTCCAAGGCATACTCCACATATGTCCGTGGGCAAGCCAGTGTCAAGCTGGCTGGATTTCTGAAGGGAGCCCCTTTGGGCTCCACCATTGATTAATTACTCATGTTTCAAGCAGGCTTTCTTCCTACGGTTTGGATCATCGGACACAGCATTGTATTCTGGGCGGAACGTCACACAACCTTTTCTGGCAGAGGGAGTGACCTGGGCTTGGCGGCAGTAGCCACCATCCGCTGGGCAGGATGCCGGGGGATGTTGTGGGGGGCCCTCCATCTGCGCATCATCGAGATGGCAGCGGGGGGGGGGGGTAGGTCCCCAGATGTCATCTTAATACATCTTGGGGAGAACGACTTGGTAAGGATGCCGGCGTTGCAGCTGGTGGGATGGATGACATTGGACCTGCACCTATTGCGACGTCAATTTCCTCAAGCAACCATTCTTTGGACAAAGCTGCTACCTAGGAGGGCATGGCCGGGTGCCCGAAGCGAATCGGCAATCAATGCGGCAAGGAAACATGTTAACCGGGATATAATGCAGAACTTGGCATGGATGGGCAGGCAGTTTCACACCGAGCCATTCGGGCTGAACTGCCTGATCTGTTCAGGGGTGATGGTGTTCACTTGTCCCCACTGGGATGTAATCTTTATCTAGATGAAATGACGCGAGCAATTGGGGATTCCATAAAGGAGAGGGCTGGTGGGGGGAGGGGTGGCCAAGCTGGGCTGGCCCCCTCCTGTGGCGGTATTGGTCAGCCCTCTGTATGATGGAATCCATAATTGTGTGACAGGCATACAACAGTAGGACAGAAAATGATTTATGGGGTAATAAAATAATAGATGGGTTGTCATAAATGATTGGTAATCTTATCAAAGATAATTTATGAGGTCCATTATCTTTGATTGATGGGTCTAAAGTTGATGGATTGCTGTCATGCTTTATGAAAGATTTATGGCTGAGTTAAGAGTGATTCATGGGGGATTTATGAATGTTTTATGACCCTGCTTTAGCTTGCCTGTTCTATGCCTGTCACACTTGTACGATAACATCTCCAAATGCTGTGCTATTACCCCTGTTCATTCAATAAAGTTGTGGCCTATGTTTAACCCAAATTGAAGGCATCCGACTCATCCAGTCCCACTGGAATGCAAACAGACACTTTCAGTAGCTAAAGAGAAAGAGGAACTCAGCACAGGAACTAAGCAAAGCATTGGAGGTTAGGGCGTCTTGGAGATGTCTTATCCATGGGTCATCATGACTCAAAATCAACTAGAGGGCAGTTAACAATAACAAAATTTAACTCCTTATGATGTTTAATATGTTTTAGTTTATTTCAATTGTTTTGAACTATTTAACTTGTTTTAATGTTAACTGTAAATTGCCTGAGAGCTGTTGGTATAGGGCAGGGTATAAATATTTTAATAAACAAATAATCAAATTATAAAAATTCAGAAAAGAGCTGGGAAGAGGTACGGAAATATTATGAATACAATCAAAGCAAGTTAATGAGTAGAAGAGGTGAGCTTATTTGAAAACTATAGAAATATCAGGCCTGTTTCTTCTGTGAAGAGTGGATTACAAAATACTAATAAGCTCTAAGAGTAGTGTAGCCAGTGACAGAGGCAAACCCCTTCTGAAGTAACTTAGCAAGAAAACCCCATGATAGGTTTGCCTTAGGGTTGTCGTAAGTTGGAAATGACTTGAAGGCACACAATAATAACAGCAGCAGCAGCAGCACAGTACATTGAAAAATATTTGAAAGAATTTGGTGAGACTGATTGGGGACTATAACAAATGTAAAGAACACTTTTTATCTGTGTGAAAGTTTGGTGCCCTGGAGAAAAATATAAATTTGTTTGAAAACAACTTTAAAATTGTATGGCAAAAAATTGAGAAAGAAAATAGAATAATTACAATTTGACGTTGTTAAGCAGGATTGCCACTATTAAAATGAGTGTGTTTGTGTTCTTATTCACAAACTTATTATTACAAACGAAAAAATATTTAGAGATTGGAAAAGGATAATTGCTAAATTTGTATGGAAAGGGAAAAAAGCAAGACTGCAATGGAAATTATTTAAAAAAGGGAAATTATCAGGAGGATGTGCTCTACCAGATTTAAAATCCTATTTCAGAGCTTGTAGTTTAATGTTGATCCAAGAATGGGTGAAGTTAGAAAATAAACAAATATTGAATCTCAAAGCAGTTAATTTAAGATTTGGCTGGCACGCTTATTTAGGATATGCTAAAGAAGTTGTTGATAAAGAATTTAACAAACATGTTATTTAGAAATATTGAAGACTTGGAATGTAATAAGTAAAAAATTGTATAGGGGAATCCCTTCTTGGATCTCTATACAAGAAGCTTTCTTTGGGAAGGAAAAAGAAACTACTGCATGGCTTAGATATAAAGATCTAATTTAAAAAGATAGGAATGGGAATGTGGAAATATTAACAAGAGAAGAATTAATAGAAAAAGGCAAAAATATAACATGGTTTGGCTATATGCAGATTTTTAAAAATACAATGAAGATTGGTTTAAGGAGAAACTGGAATTAGAACAAAATGATTTAGATAAATTATTTGGGGAAAGTGATAAAGGCAAAATATCTAAATTATATAAAATACTGCTTGATAGAGATTTAGAACAAGAAACTGTGACAACATACATGGTTAAATGGGCACAAGAAATAGGACATGAGATAAGCTTAGGTAACTGGGAAAGGGCCTAGAAGAAAATGAATAGATTTACGAAACAAACAAACAGCTTCATTTATATACCACTTCATCCCCTTAAGGAGTGTCTAAGCGGTTTACAATTGTAAGCTATTTGCCCCCCAACAATCTAGGTACTCATTTTAGCGACCTCGGAAGGATGCAAGCCTGAGTCGAGCTTCAGCCCTTAGCTGGTCTTGAACTCGCCACCTCATGGTTTTGAGTGAGTGGCTGTAGTACAGGCATTTAACTACTGCGCCACCAGGGCTGACTTACGGCATCACAGAATCTCAAAGAAAATTATATTAAAACTGCTAATAGATGGTATTATACACCTGCTAAAATAGCTAAAATATACAATTTGAAAGATGATAAATGCTGGAAATATCATAGAAAAAAGGGATCTTATTATCATACGTTGTGGGCATGTAACAAAAAAGTTCTGGTTAAAGATTCATTAAAAAAATACAAGGAATGTTAGAAATAGAATATCCTTGTGTCCCAGAAATATATCTACTAAATATGACATCCTTTTGGGGGGAAGAGATAGAAAGAAAATATTGGTGACTAGTTCTCTATTTGATCACAACTGCTAGGATACTTATAGCAAAATATTGGAAATTGGAACTGGTACCCAAAATAGAGGAATGGTATATAAAAATTATAGAGCTAAAACTAAATGGGAGGAGGCGGGGATGGGATCGGATGTTTTAACTGCTGTTGTTTTAACTCTCTTCTGTAACCAGCCCCGATTGGTAGTTCAGAGGGGCGGGCTAGAAATAAAACATTATTATTAAAACAAATGGATATTTTGACTGCATTAATTAATAATGGATCAGAAGAAAAAAGAGAAAAGGAATGGGTACAAGTTAAAAAATACTGGAGTCATAATTTAGAAATTAAAGAAGATTTATTATAATGTATTATACTTGAAAGATCTATGTGTAGAAGGATATAAATTAAGCATTTCAAGGGGATAATTAATGTTGGGAGTTTATTAGTTTAGAGGAGTATACAAAGAATAAGGATGTTAATAATAATAATAATAATAATAATAATAATTGTTGTTGTTGTAACATTTGTTATTTGTAATATTACCATCAAGTTATCTGGATTTTTTTTGCAGACATACTCAAGAAGGAAGTGAGAAAATCTAAAAAACAAAACAAAACAAAAATCAATCTCTGGATTGCTGATCATTCATCTCGGCTCCATTCACTTTATTGGGACTATAAATGACTTGGAAAAATCACTTCTGTTTTCTATTCAAAGGTCATTTAGCAATAACGGAACTTAATCAAATCTAGTTTTGTACTTTGGGAATTGGGGGGGGGGGATGAACATGTGTGTGTGTGTGTGTGTGTGAGGGAGTGCTTTTGTTTTGCTCATATGTAGTGTTCATACACAATTACTTGTTTGGACTGTTTTAAAAAAGAAAAAAGTTTGGTGCCCTAGTATGTTAACAGGGTTGGATTCTATGAACAGTCCTGAAGTCATTTGCTGCAATCCTTGCATGAGAGGAGTTTCGATTCAGCAGACCCTGAATGGGCCTGTTATCAACTTGGTTGGCTCCACTTCTGCCAGGTTAGGAATAAACTCTTAATAGGGCTGTAAATCTTCACTAATATTGTTTTTGAAGAAGCAATGAGTAATCTGACCAAATTTCTTCCTGCTGTTAGAAAATCATTGAAAACTGCATTTTTTCTACTTGCAGTGAGGGGCCTATTCTGAGCAAAATTTGCACATGTGTTCTTGCACAGAAATTGCTTGCTGTTTCCTGAGCAGAAAATGCTGTTTTCTGCACAAAAATACCACTTGCAAAGTCTGTGTAGAACAAGTCCTGAAGTGTGTAGATTTTTATTAGTCCAGGATTCTGCTTGTTGGGGTTTCCCAAAACTTAAGAAACAAGGGTTTTTTTTACCATATATTTTGAATATTTTAAAAATATTATTTCCATCCCTAACTCTTAATTATCATCATGGTAGAATACATGATACATCTCTGACAGTTTCTGGACAATTCCACCATACATCTAAAACCTGCCCAGGTTGCTATTCTAAAAGGTTTTCTAGGCAAGATTAGTTCAGAGCAGATTTGCCATTGCCTTCCCCTGAGTCATGTGACTTGCCCAAGATCACCCAGGAGGTTTCATGGCTGAGTGGGGAATCCAACCCTAGTCTCCAAAGTTGTAGTCCCACACTCAAATCACACTGGCGCTACTACTTATTTATTCTCTCTATTAAATATTGAAGGTTTAAATTATCTGTGCCGCGGAAACACCTGGCCGCGCAGTGGAGGACTCTCGGGGCGGGGCGCCGGTGGGAGCGGCATCCCCTTCAAAAGCCGGCCTGCCGGGCCCCAGAAGAGGGAGAGCGTCAGCACCTTACCTGCGCCGCGGAAACACCTGGCCGCGCAGTGGAGGACTCTCGGGGCGGGGCGCCGGTGGGAGCGGCGTCCCCTTCAAAAGCCGGCCTGCCGGGCCCCAGAAGAGGGAGAGCGCCAGCGCCTTACCTGCGCCATGGAACATCTGGCCGTGCAGTGGAGGACTCTCGGGGCGGGGCGCTGGTGAGGGCGGCGCCCCCTCCAGACGCTGATCCGCAGAACTTTTGCTTTTGCTCCAACGGTGGCACTGGCGACAGAGCTTCTTTGTCCCAGGGGAGGACTCCGGAGGGGTGGAGTGCTGGTGGGAGCGGCACTCCTTTAACCCGGCCTACCGGACATTCCCCCAATAACAGCGCTAGCGCCGGAATATCCTTTCTTCTTTGCGGAGGGTTTTTTGGTTTGCAATTGATTATTCTATTTTTGCTCTAATTGTAATTGTATTGTATCTGACTGGCGGACTATGTTATATTGCAAATTGTTTTATTGATACTATATTGTATGAGACTTAAACTGATGTTATGTATGGGTAATTTTTCGTGGACGTGCTTTATTGATATTGCACTATGGGTATTTTTTTGATATATTAGATTAATTTTATTGTTTACGAACTGTGTATGTATATTTCATTGTTGTAATTTTGTTTACTTGTACACCGCTTTGATCTAATTTGGAAAGGCGGTATATAAATAAAATTTATAATAATAATAATAATTATTATTATTATTATATATCTGTCCTATATCTTTGGATAGGTAGATCTCCAATTGTGCCCAGCTTGGGAGGTATGAACAGGAAGGATTCTCCTTTCAGCAACCTTATAACTAACAATTGTGAAAAATCAGTGTTTAAAGGGAATAAATGCCAAATAATGACACAATGGTGTAAAAAATAATTCAACATTAATTTGTTATGTTTCAGACATTTCCCACTCAATACGTGCACAAGCCTAACAACTTTATAGGTTCAGAACTTTTGGATTTTTAAAAAATGTACATGCAAGGGGCATATTTATAACTGAAAAGAGCCGTGCTGCATAGCCTAGACAAGTAGATTGATAGATAAAGCATGTTTGTAGCAAAGAGGGTCATCTGACTTACCAGGGTGGCCATGTTGCCAGGACGCAGGGAGCTGCAAGTAAAGAGAGGGTGTGGTCTGGAGACGTCCAGGAGACTTGGCACCGGGACAGCCAGATGCGGATTGGTTGGTGGGAGGAAGAAGGGTGGCACTTCCTCCCCTGGCGCCAGGACTAACACTGGAAGGCATCACAGGCAGGCGACCCTGCGATTGGATGAGGAGAGGCTGGGAGGGGCGATGCTTCTACACCTCCTGGCCTCTGCTTGGTGGCCTGTCCCATTTAGGGTCACGTGGTGAGGGAGGCCGGTGCCATTATCCTTTGGTTCTTAGGTTCATCGATCAATTAGGGATTGGTTGAGGACAGATCCAGACCTCATGCTTTGGTAGACCAACCCTACTTCACAGCTATTATTAATAAAGTTGTGGCCTTTTCCTTCCAATTGTGTGTTGTAATATTTGTGGTGAACCCCTCCTTCCATGGCAAAGAGAACCACTAAATTATTCTGGACCTAACAATGGGTCATTTTAAATGACCATGTATACTCAATTATAAATTGGTCTCATGTATAAAATGAGGGCAGGTTTTGGGCCCAAAATAATGGATTTTGATATGACCCATGGGTAAGTTGAGAGTAAAACTTAGGGATATGTAACAAATTATGTAAAGGATGAAGCAAAGTAAAACAATACCAAATAACTTACAAAATTCGAACAGGCATAACTGTGCTCATACGAAAGGCTGGATGGATGAGAGACTAGAGACCAGGTTTGTGATTCCAGGACATATTATACTCTTGCTTTTCACCAGGGGATGGTTTATTTAAGAAAAAATAAGAGTTAAAGTACAATACTTATATTGACCCATGGCTAAGTCAAATCAGGGTTTTGGGGTCAATTTTTTGACTAAAATTTCTAGACCAATACATGAATATATACAGTAAGCTCCTTTATTACTCAAGCAGGTGGACTGTCTAGATAAAACTTTAACTTGTCAAGTCTGATAATTGATCACACTTGATATTCACATTGGAATAAAATCCAAGAAATAACAGGAACTAAAAATCTGATCCACCTTTTTCAAGACAGCACTTGCAAGTTTCAGAGATTATTAATCCTCAAAGGTGTAGTTCTGCCAAGTGGAATAATCAGCGCACATATATTTTCCAACTTCAGTTCCAAAGAAAATCCCATAATGTTTGGTATACATGTTGGAATCAAGGAGAATGCTACTATCTTCAGGATGCAACAATATGAATACTTGGATTTCTCAGTATATGTGAAAAGTTTCAACTGGAAAAATCTATCAAGACTATGAAAATAGTTGTGCCTTCATAAAAAATTATACACTGATTGTTTCCTATTGTGATTCTATTTATTAATGGTTAAATTAATCACTTTGGTAAAAGACCTATGCATTTTATCTGAAGGAAAACCACAAAACAGATGATGCAGCTCTGTATTTCCTAGCACTAAAAGGGACTCCAACCCTGGAAGAAAGGAAAGCAGTGGGCACATACTATCAATACGGTGACCAGCTTTTTCCCCACTTCCCATGACGAAGGGAATTTTGTAAAATCCTCAATTTAAAGAAGTCTGCCTAGCAATTTTGTCAGTATCAAACTTAGTAGCACTTGAACTCCACAATGCTGGGTTACATTGTCTTCTGCTGTTTCTTAGCACAGGTCAAAGGACAATGCCGTACCACTGAGCTCTCAGGAAAAGTACATGACCTTGTAAGTATAAAACCATATATAGAGAAGCTTAGAATTTGTTTTTTATTGTGAAAACTATTTTCACTGTATTAATTGACCATTGTTACAGAATTCTCCTAATATTATCATTTTAGAGTAAAAGCAACAGCTGTACTCATGGGGAAATTGTAAGTGACCTAGTTTCTTTTAATATTTATTTATAAGTACAAACAACTTAAATAGCCATACTGACATTACATACTCATTTTATTTGGTTTTTGTTTCTTTTCAGGAAAATTTGAGATTTCTTCCTACTTCATGGGTAAGCAAATATTTCAGTCATTTTGAGCAGGGGGTTGTGGGCAGAGGAATGATGGGTTGTGGTGCTCTTCAACCACCAGAATGAATACCACTAGAGACTGAGTTATTTTTCTTCTTCCCTGAAACCCTCCCCCCAGTAGTATCTGCTTCATATGCTGGTTGGAGAGTCTGGAGCAGAATGAGGGGTTGCAATGGGAAGGAGGGGATGGGAAATTTCCATTGCCCAAACTAAAGTCCACTGTCATAACACTAGATTCATCAAATGAATTTAGGCATAGGGACTGAAATAGTTATCTCTATTTTCTCCTTAACACTTTATAATGTAATACTTAAATGTATGCAAAAGTGAATGTGTGCTCTTTCCTAAAGGGAAAAATTTTGTTTATTTCAAATGGTATTTTGCAGTATGGCTTTCCTATTTACTAATAGGAAAAGGTTTAGTTCCCAGATTAATTTAAAATGTGTACATCTATTCCTGTATGGCATTTTAAACATCAACAATAACATCATGCTTTAAATCCAATAGCTAGGCAAATTGAATCAGTGGCATCTACCCAAGTGTTGATTTGCCACTCAGCAATTAATTCAGTGGGTTAATTTGAACTAGAGATTGGATTTAGAGCTCTACAAGAAGACATAATATAATTAGATAAGAGCGACATAGATTAAACCACCCGTTTCCCTTGCATATGATTTTAAAAGATTGCATGAACTTTCTGCGAAAGCAAATTGCAACAAAGATATTGGAAAGTGAATTCTTGAGCCATGTCTTCCAGGCAATTGTTATGCAAAAATAAAAAAAACCCTCTAGAATCTAATCTAAATTGAAATGGCAAGATGTGATAAAAGCCATGAAATTGAAAAATGTCATAAACAATTATTTATCTGGATTGTAGCATAAACTTAAGGATGATATAAAATTACTTGGAAGCACATGTGGCCTAATTGCTTTTGTAGCTATTGTTGTTAACTGTAATCAAACTGAATGACTTATAGCGACCCTATGAATGAGTTACCTCCAAGAAAATCAACCTCCCTGCTCTGGTCTTGCAGACTTAGCACCATGGCTTTCTTGATAGAGTCTGTCCATCATAAATGCCATCTTCCACCTTTTCTACTGCCTTCTACCTTACCAAGCATTGTTGTCTTTTCTAGTGAGACATGTTTTCTCATGATATAGTCACCTTGGCTTGCCTTGATTTGCTCTCAACCCAATTTATTTGTTTGTTTTTAGCAGTTCACAGTATCTGCAGAACTCACTCAAACAAATCTCAATAGTACTAAAATGTGGAGCATGCATAAAAATGAATATACTAGAAGCAGCGTAATGTATGGATATGGTCTAGAAAAAAAGCATTTTTAGAACAATTTCAATTGAAATTAATTGCAGAATTGCATGCATGCAAAACGTTTATATTGTATTTTTTATTACCGGTATATGGCCCACAACACATGGCCAAATAAGCAGCTTCTGGCTGCTTTGGGGGCAGGCATTATGTAAACACCATGCTCTCAAAGTGGCCAGGAGCCACTTATTCCATTTCCCAAGCTAAAGTCCATTGTCATAACACTGGATTCTTGGTACAGAGGCTCTGCCAAGTGTTGAAAAATCAGTCCAAAAATGGAGTGCATATAATCTGCTCCTGCTACCCTGTTTCCCCGAAAATAAGACATCTCCAAAAAATAAGACCTAGTAAAGGTTTTGCTGAATTGCTAAATATAAGACCTTCCCTGAAAGAAAGACCTAGCAAAGTTTTTGTATATAAATATACTGGTATATATAGTATATAATAAATGTTCAATTTTTTGTTCAACAATAAATGTGAATTCTTCTTCATGGAAAAATAAGAAATCCTCTGAAAATAAGACCTAGTGCATCTTTGGGAGCAAAAATTAATATAAGACACTGTCTAATTTTCGGGGAAACATGGTAACAGCCACTTGGGAATGTGGCAGCAGCTTCCTTTGGCAGTAGCCCATGCAATTGCTGCAATCCCAGCCAGACTGCAGCCAGAGAAGCTTCCAGTCACTCCTTTCAGGCCGTGTGCTCCAGCCCTTTGAAACCTTTGCTGTTAACTGTCCTCGAGTCGATCTTGACCTATGGCAACCCTGTGTATGAGACATCTCCAAGACTACTTGTCCTCCACTGCTCTGCTTAGGTCCTGTAAATTTATACCATGTTCTTCTTAAGAGAGTCCATCCATCTAGCATGGAACCATCCACTTTCTACTTCCCTCCACCTTTCCCAGCATTATTGTTTTTCTCTCTCTTCTCATCATGAAGAGAGCCTCAGTTTTGTCATTATGGCTTCCAGGGAGATCTATGGCTTGATCTGTTCCAGGACACATTCATTTGTCTTTTTGGCTGTCCATGGGATCGTTAGCACTCTTCTCCAGCACCACATCCCAAAGGCACTGATTTTCTTCCTATCCACTTTCTTCACTGTCCAGCTCTCACATCCATACATGGTAATAGGGACTACAATGGCTTGTACAATTCTCACTTTTGTGTTTAGTTGTATATCTTTGCATTTTAGAATCTTTTCTATTTCTTCCATAGCCACTCTTCCCATTCTTAATCTTCTTCTGATTTCCTGGCTGCACTCCCCGTTTCTATCATTGGTTTGATCCCAGGTATGAGAACTCTTTTACCACTTCTATTTCTTCATTATCTAGGTTGAATTTGTCAAGATTCTCCATTGTCATTATTTTTGTTTTCTTTATGTTCAGCAACAGGCCTGCCTTTGCACTTTCTTCCTTCCAGGTCCAGGAGGTTTTCTGCTAATATTATGGTGTCATCTGCATGTCTTACCTTGTTGATATTCCTTCCTCCTATTTTCACCCCTCGTTCTTCTGTGTCCAAGCTTGCTTTTCTTACAATATGTTCTGCATATGTTGAACAGGTAGGGTGATAAGATGCAGCCTTGTCTAACCCCTTTCCCAATTGGGAATCATTCTGTTTCTCCATGTTCTGTTCTGATAGTAGTCTCTTGTCCTGAGTACAGATTCCTCATCAGGACTATCAGATGTATTGGCACTCTCATGTGTCCATAGCCTTTCATGATCTATGCAGTCAAAGGATTTGCTATAGTCTATAAAGGACATGCTGATTTTCTTTGGGAATCCCCCTGGTGCACTCCATTAGCCATCATATATTTGCAATGTGGTCTCTAGTGCCTCTTCCTTTCCTGAACCCTGCTTGGACCTCTGGGATTTCTCTCTCTCTATGTATGGTCGGAGTCTATATTGCAGAATTTTGCTTGCATGGGAGGTTAGTACTATGGCCATATATTTGCTACAGTTTGAAACCTAAGAGTGCTTAATTCTTGATGGCTTATATGATCAATATTTAAGGCAACATTTGGATTTAGTAAAGTGGTGATAGTATTAGAAATACTACTGATAAAAGATACCAAAAAGATGACTATCAGTAAGACATTGTTGTTGTGTGCTTTCAAGTCATTTCCAATTTACAGCAACCCTAAGTCAAACCTATTCTAGCGGTTTCTTGCAAGATTTATTCAGAGGATGTTTGCCATTGCCTTTCTATGAGGCTGAGAGAGGTGACTTGCCACAGGTTACCCAGTGGGTTTCATGCTCAAGTTGAGAATTGAACCCTGGTCTCCAGAGTCATAGTCCAATATTCAAACCACTGCACCACTACCTTATTGGAAATCCCTGTGTTAAAGGATTATGCCATCTTTTCCAAATTAAATGTCAGAATATTTTGCCTTTAATTTGGCTACTTAAAATTCAGAATTAATTGGCAGATATCATAGTTACTACTGTCTCTTTCTCTCTAAATCCAAATTTAATACTGATTTAAAACAAGACTAACCAGACTAGGTAAGATAACATTAATTGCATATACGATAATGCTGCACAACTAATACATAAAATGTAAATGAATCCTGTGCCATCACTGAAACAAAGTTGAGGGGGAAGATCTAGCATAAGCTTTCGTGGTCTAAAAGTGGATTTGAGTTCATGAATGCTTAAAATACAATTTTCTTTTTATAGTCTCAAAAGTGCTACTGGGTTCCTCTACATGTTGCTGTGCTAAAATAGATTGACACAACTCTCTCTTTGGATAGATCTAAGAAATGAAATTGTTATGGAATAGGCAAAAGGAAATTTATCCAAAGCTCGGTTTTTTGATTTTTTAAAAATTAACTTATCTCTGATGTATATGTTAGTTGAAAATGAAAACTAATTTGGGGTATATTTCTTTATGCCTAATCCTTGATAACTGCATTCATTAGATATGTAACATTATCTTATATGTAGGTAACCATAAGTGAATTTCACTGCATTTAGTGGGATTTACTACTGACTGACTGTGCATAGGATTTCAACTTTCATATATAGAAGATTGGTGACCCCTTCAATTTCCAATATATTTCCTTTTTTACAAACAAAACAAAACATGCAAACCAACAAACAAAACCTGGAATTTAATATCTATTGCAAATCATCCAGCAATGTTAATATCAATGGTAAATCATCAAGATGGTTGCAATCTGTGTGCTTTAAAACTATCATTATTTATATGAGAATTGAAATCACATCTACAATAGGATTCAATACTAATAAAGCATTTACATTTATCAGCCTCCTTGTAAATGGCCATGTCTGCAGAAAGGATTTGAAGATCTGAATAATGCTAAAAATATATTAGACAGCAAATGCACTAGGAAAATCAACAGCATCTACTACAGGATTGAACAAATAAAGTTGAAAGATGATTGCCAAGTAAGTTTTTTTATAAACGTTTAAATGTATACAAATAATGTTTTGAATCACAGATTATCACAGTAGTGAATGCTTAAAAAACTTAATATTACAAACACATAGTATTTCATAGTGCTGTACTTCATAAAACACATTTCATATCTGCTATAAATACTTCAAAATGCATACATTTTTAAACAGTTTTTTTAAAGGCTCGTTTGAATTCATGAAAAAACCCAAATCCTTCCTCAGAAGAGACAAAAGCATCCTACACATTATTCTAGCCATGTTCAGTACAGAAATATAACACCCCACTTTCTACCGAGCCTTTTCCCCTGTACTTGATAAACAAACATAATCCACCAACCTGATCATGAGTCTGTAGCTTTTACAAACTTGGTCGTCATATTATTGACTGATGTAGAGTTTGTGCTGTCAGCCAGCAACTGAGAATTTAGAAAACACTGTGCAGGAACGCCCCTTCTTTAACTCCCAGTCGTATACAGTACAGATTGGCAGTTCAGATTTTTAATATTTTGAACACAGACCCCAACCCTTAAACTCCCCCCTACAATTCATGGTTTGGAAAACAGCCACTTTTGTTTGTTGCTGTTCTATTTTGGCATGTTTTAGCATCCTGTGCAGCCCCTAGAGGGTCTCCAAGAGAGAAAATTAGTCCCTGGACCAACCAAAATTGACCACCCCTGGTTAATATGCTCCAGCCAAAAAATGACTGATCATGGTACAGGAGTGGGTACCCCAAGGTATGCCAGATAATCTTCATTAATTCTGGTTTGCCTGTATCTGACCACTGTCAGATGCTGAAGAATCTTGGATGTAAATGCCAATACCTATAAATACTCTTATGCGAGTAATTGGTATGGGTATTGCTCTATTCCAGATTGTTGTCTCCTGTTCTCCTTTAGAATCTGCAGGTTATATTAATAAAAGGTCTTCTCTATGATTATTTTCAGCCTGCCTTATAGCTGCCTTTGTCCCAAATGTCCCTGCAATACAGCAGGATCAGAATATTAAAATATTTTGATAAACTCCTGTTTCACACGGGAGTACAGCTTAAACACAATGAAAATTTCATCCACTCCCCTTAGAACTGTTGTCATTGTTAACTGTCATGTCAACTTCGATTTATGGTGACCCTATGAATGAGAGTCCATATCAACCTGTTATCAGTAGCCCTGCTCAGGCCGTGAACATTCAGAGACAGATCTTGCTTGCTTGAGTCTCAGAATTGATCCCCCACAAAAAGAAAACCAGCTTTAGAGCCCTTTCCAACACCCAGGAGCAAATCTTTGGGGAACACAACAGCTATAGCTCAAAGGGGAAATCTTTCCCTACTCCTGATTGTGCTGATGGAAGGAGTTCTGTGCACAGGTATCTCCTGTAGGATTTAGACTGTACAATGTTTAGTTTACAAATGATGTTTCATTCTTCCACAGTACATCGTCAGTAATGCAACATGTGAGAATATTACTACTGGGAACATCAGAGAATTTTTAACTGAAGCCAAAATGTATCTTCAATCACTGGCAATGAACAAGTCAAGAAATCCATGCTAAATTAATATTATTTATTGTATTTATCATATAAAGCTATATGTCATATATCATATATTTGTTTTATTTTTTGTTAAAACTACAGAACTATTCACAAAAGAATAAAATTACATGATCGTTTTTCAACTCTAATTTATTGTTCAACTGAAATTTTCAAAAGAACAAATATGCCTGCATTTAGAAATAATATGGATTCTGCTTTGAAAAAGCTTTCTCTTTCCAAAATGTCCTTCTGGAGTATGACCATCAGTTGCTATACTGAAAGGGTCAAGATGTGAAATGACTCCACCTGTGACTGTGCTGTTGTCTGGAGTAAATAATACCAGACTAGAAAAAAAAATGAACTAATATGGAATGTCAGCTTACAATATACAATACTCCTTCCTATATGTGACGCACTAATGTAAGCTTCTGTATGTTCCTATACTCCTACATGGGTTAGGTGAGGCTGCTACTCTCACCTCATATATGAACATATTATAATTATATAATAGGAGGGTAGCTCTAGGGAATGAAGATATGTCTTTTTCTTTTTCCCTCCTCCTGAAAGATCCCAGTAGAGGTTTTATTTTTTTAAGGTGTTAGCAGTCTCAGTAGGCTGGTTCCCTCTTCTTCTGCAACCCTTCCAGTTTTGTGAATTGTTGGCTCTCGGGTCAGTATTCTAGAATATAAAGAAAGTGTGGGGGGGGGGAAGGAAATGTTGAACTGTAGGAAAGAAGACTATTCTTGAGAGTATTATGTGTTTCTTTATATCCCCTCCCCCAATACAAATGATTACAAAAGCTCTTCTCCTTCTCATCCTCCTCCATGGGAAGAACATGTAGTCATACTTCAGAAACCTACAAAGGAAGGAAACATTAATTCAGGAGGGTTTACCGTATCAACGCAGTGATATGTGAATGCCTAAACTCTTCAGAAGCCATAACCTTTGCCATGTGGTTACCTTAAATGTTTCAAAACCGAGTGATAGAGTATGAACTCATGTCAAGGTGATTTCACAAGGTGATTTTATTGGATTAATTTCATACAGTGAATATTTTTTCATTCAATATGTTGAGAGTTAGAAAATTCTATGGGGCACCAGGCACTCTGATGCAGTGGATTGTATCAAATGAGCTACAACACGAGAGCATTTAAAAAATGCCACACACATCATGCAAAATGACATTACAAAATCTTGCAATTTTACACAGTCAAAAGTTAATGCCAGAATTAAGGCTTTTAGCTCCGTCTCAGCCACAGAACTCCATCTGGACCAAAACAGGCAAGAGCCTGCAACAAAATGATAAAACATGCATCACAACACTTTTCTGTAAAGAAAATTTTGAAACTTGGAATACACACACACACACACACAAAAAGCTGTGGAAGTTTAAGCCTAACAAACTCTGGAATGTCACATGATGCCCATACCTGCTTTAAACCAATAATTGTGTGTTCTGCTTCTTAGTGATGCAGCAAATGTGAAAATATTCTGAGTGGTTTTTCTCTGACAGCCATTTTTGATGGAGCCTTTAAAATTTAATTGGGTTTCTTTTCACACACTCAGATGTTTTGCTCAACAGCAGGGATCCTTTTTAAATGGCACAGGCAAAACTGAAATGTCCTTGTACAAAGGAGGAGCAATGAACATGGTATGGGAAGTACCTACCATCCACAAGACTAATGGACTACGCTGGCTGGGCATAATGGGAAATTAATATTATCATCTAGGCACCAGGCTGAGAAAGACTGACATACAGAGTGGTATAGGATAACACTACAGAATTTGTCATATTCTGTGAGAGTAGGTTATTAGTACCTTCATGCCTAGCTATGAAGAAATAAAGAAGAAAAATGTATGAATTTCAGATAAATTGTAATAATTATGCTTTTATCTTCATTGTTGCTCTTTCTGTTGATCTGGGACTTTGTCAAAATTAAACACTTTAATATCCACTAATTTCAACAAGATAAATCTAAGCAATATAACTAAATAAATCTAAATTCTGTACCCTTCAGAGGATCAAACAATTTTGTTTACCTGTTGTTTTTTTATTCCTGCAACAAAGTCCTGCAGCTTGAGTTTTCTTCTTGTGAGACAGAAAACTTTATCTCTAGATAATGCAAAACTATAAAATCACACACACACACAAACCTAAGCAGCTCCATTCTCTCTTTTGGTTACTTCTGTGCTACATCTCCAGCAACATCATGTCCTCCTTGTGGTTACTTCTCAGCTACATCTTGATAACTTTGTACAATAAATTGAAGCAAAATATTTCATAGTTTCACTATGCAGAGATTTTCCCCTCAGCATGATTATGCTTTTCCAATCTCACCCTTTCCATGATGAGCTCAAGCAATGACCTTGGGCAATCTGCTCTGTCTCTCTCACCCAAATAACTCCATTCCCTTCCAATCAGCAATGTGGGATTAAGAACCCCAATAGGGGAAACCCAAAAGATGTCAGGATAACACTACTGTTCAGATCTGAATAAAGAGGACTTGATTTGTACACTGCCATGCAGTTTTATCACACAACTCATCAATCATATTTTAAAATTACTGTTTTTGTTTCTTTAGAATTGTTTGTGGCATGACTCTCTGAAGCAAGGCTAGCTATACTTTAGGCAGAGCATCAACTTCAACTATCAACTATCAACTTCTCGGATAGATATGTTCTGGGTTTCTAGTTCACTGGTACCAAGTGTAAAGGAAATGGCAATCTCACCAAGATTGATATCAGACCATAATTTAATATCTATGCAATTACAATTTAACATCAAAAATTTTTCATGGAAATTAAATGATTCATTATTACATGATCAAAGCTTTCTAAACAAAGCAAAACAGGTTTTGCAGAACTTTTTAAATGAGAATTCCGGGAAAGAAACATTACATAAAGTGATTTGGGACACAAGCAAGGCGGTGATGAGAGGGGTTCTAATACAGAGAGGCGTGGAAATGAAACGTAAAAAAGAAAAGGAAATGCAAAAACTGGAAGAAGAAACGACACAAGCTGAAAAAGAAGTTGCAAAAGATCCAACGAATGATCAAAAGGGGAAGAGATATAAATTGTTGAGGAAAAAACTTGAAGCAAAGATTTCTGAGGAGGTGGAAAGGAAGTTAAAATTTATAAAACAAAACTTTTTTGAAAAGGCAAATAAATGTGGTAAATGGCTGGCACATAGATTATGGGACAAGAAACGTAAAAAATTAATTACACAGACAAACACGAATAAGGAATACGGGAAAATATCAGGTTTTAAAGTAAACTATCAAAAACTGTTATGATTATGAAGAACTTAACGAGTAAAGAAAAACAAGATCTAGTAAGGATTACTGATTGCCAGGTGAAGAAGAAGACGAAATATTTAGAGGAGTTTGGATAACTGATAAAAATACGGAACTTTTTGAGAACTATAAACCAAAATGGAAAGAAATTTTAAAAGATATGGAAAAATGGTCAAAATTGAATTTGTCTTTGTTTGTGCATATTGAGGCAATTAAGATGATGATCCTACCGAAAATAAATTTCCTATTTCAAACTATTCCCATTCTAATCAATGAGAAAATATTTAAAGAATGGCAGAAAGATTTCAATTTATTCGTATGGAATAACAAAAAGCCACATGTGAATCAGAAGATAATGACATACCAAGAAGAAATTGGTGGAGGAGGAATTCCAGACCTAAAGCTTTACTATGAGGCAAATGTATTACATTGGATTACTGAATGGATCAGGATGAAAAAGGAAAAACTCCTTAACTTAGAAGGATTTGATAACAGGTATGGTTGGCACACGTACTTCTGGTATGATAAAGCGGCTATACACAAGGATTTTTCACACTAATAGAGAAAGAGTGGAACCAGATAATGAAAAATTGCAGGTTAGAGAGATAAGAATGCAGACACGATAACCTATAAGCAACTTATTTGTAATATAACATTTAAGAAATTGTACGATTTGGGGGTATATACTTCCAGGCAACAGGAAATAAAAAGAGAAAGTGACATAAAAAAAGGAGAGAATAATGAAATGTATGGGCATAGTGTTTGGGGATTGTTTTTAAAGTGACTTTGGAAGTACTGATCTGTAAACTTCAATATATTTTCTGATACTATGTAGTAACTTGAAGCTTTTTAAATTGTTTTTGTATATAAAATGCTTCTATAAATAATAAAAAAACAGGATAAAACAAGAAAATGAAGTTCCTATGATGGAAAGTAAAAGAGATGAACTCACCTTATAAAAGGAATTTTTTTCATGTATTAGAAAAAGAAAAAATAGATATTTGCTGTATTCAAGAAACTTGAATAAGGAAAAGCTACATATACTGTCTGAATTTAAAACAATATTAAAGGACTTCTCTATTCTGGCAGGCCTAACCAGCTGATTTTAAATTATGAATAAAATTGGGATATTTTATGTTGGATGATTTTATATTTTATGCTGGATGATTTTAATGTGTCCTATGTTTATGTGTTTTGACTTAATGTGTTTAGATGGCTTTATGTATTTTAATCTATGTTGTTCCCCACCTCAAGTCTTGTGGACAGGGAGTTAAGAAATAAATTTATTGTTGGTGGTGGTAGTAGTGTTTTTTCCAGCAGAGAAGGTGAGATCTTCCTAAGAACTGGGCAGTTCCTCCCATGAGCTCCTAGAGGCAGGGACAGATTAAAATAACAAAAGGACCTCATGGGAGGGGCAACTCAGAGGGTTTCCTGCCTTGCTCCTAGCAGGATGTGGACCCTCTTCGCTCGTCAGAGCAACCTCACCTTCTCTTCTACCTTCTCCTGAAAACTTCTAAAATGAAAAAAACCTCTACTCCAGAGGACTCCCCACCCCTGCCACCCACTCCGACTTTGGCAAGAGCGCAGCTAGCCTCACACTCAGGGTTGGTGGAGCCCAAGGGAACCTGGCCAGAGGAGGGGTCTCCCCTCTCAGCTGCTGAGGTTCTGCGCCCGCCCCCACCCAGGGAAGGCCCAGGGAAGTACCACCAGAGGGATTGCTGAGGGCCTTGCCAGCAACCGTGAGTACCTGGGCCCCTGCTTCCTCCCTCCAGCCAGCATCCCATCTCCTGCCAGAGTGGTCCACAGCTTTACGAGCCTTCCTGGCTCACAAGGTACCCCCAGGTCTATGGACTCAGGGGAACCTTCTGGGGGGGGGGGCTGGAGAACCTCTGGAGCCTTGTGATTCTGCCGGAGGAGAGCAACCCAGGAGACCATGCCGATATCCGTGTTCCTCCCAGCCTGGGGGGACTCTGGGGGCCATGCCCTCCCCAGCAACAAGGCTGCCTCCCAGTCACAGCAGCCCAAGCCCCAGGAGAGCTGCCACACATGCGGAGCCTCTCGCCCCTCCCTGAGGCAGAGTTGGGTGGGTTTTCCCTGGCCAGCCTGTGGGAGGGGTGCTGCTTCTTTGCAGCCCATGTGGCTGTACCTTCTATGGCCCCAGGCTACACAGAGGCAGAGCACCGGTTTGAATCTTGCGCCTCTCAGACCACATGGATGGCGGCCACCATCTTGAATCAGGCTGATGGCAGCCGCCATTTTGATTTCCAGGAGGGGGCCGAACTTCTGAGTCAGGGGGATGGCAGCCACCATCTTGGGTGCCTGAATAGGGCTGGACTTCCATCTTGGGTGCCTCGATAGCAGCTGCCATCTTGTTTCTGCTGATGGGGAAGCCATTTTGAGTGTCCACGAGGGACCTGTGCAGGCTGAACAAATGCTGGCAGCTGCCATTTTGTACGGAAGGATGGTGGCCGCCATTTTCAATGTGTGGCTAGCGACTCCCTGTGCTGTCAGGCCTATATGAGCAGCCATCTTGGAACACAGCTGAGGGAAAGCCCCCTTCCTGCTCTCATCTGAAGCATCACCACCCCTTCCCTGCCTCAGCCACTGATGCAACCAGCACTCCCAGCAGCCTTCCCAGGCAGCCTATGGCCTCACAGCCAACACACCCTAGAGTGCCCCCCCAAGCAGGGCTCTGCAAACTCCGGCTGACACCACAGGGCTAGGGACAGCCTGGGTGACCCCAACCACCTCCCTCCAGCCAAGCACCTGAGGCTCGACAACACCACTCGGGGGCCCCCAGGTCACCACCCTTCCCACTCTTCGGAGGATGAAGTTTTCTCAGACCATGGCACCCAGTCAGAGCTCAAACTATCGAAGGAGGAAGGGGTGGACGCACAAGATGCAACCCCTCCCCTTTCCGCCAGGCTGTTCAAGGCTGAAGATTTCCACATGTTATTGAGGAAAATAGCCAAGACCCTTGGCCTAGAGCTGCCACTAGACCAGCCTCCCACCCTCGACTCTGACTTGCCTCGACTGGCAGGAGACCTCTTCCCTGCACCACCTCCCACTGCAAAAGAGATCCCGTGCCCAGCTAACCTCATGCAGGTCATCACTGAAGAATGGAAGAAGCCCGCCATCAGCAGGCCCTGCCACTCCGCAGTAAGGAAGCTATATAATTTTCCTCAGGGCAAAGCTGCAAATCCCCATAGTGGATGCCCCAGTGTCAGCCCTGGTATCCTCGTCAGTCTTCTCCAATGAAAGAGAGAACCTTTTAAAGAGACTGGAAGACAGGTATGACGAACACTTTCTTGTTCGCCCCTAAGTTTCCTTGATGACAGCACTGTGGGTCTTTTAGGTCCTATCGCTGCCACCAAATTATGTGGTGAACCCTCAGACTCTTAGTTCACACACAAACCTAACCTCCACAGAGGCACTAATATCTGGTAGCGAGTTTTTTTTTAAAATGTTCAACCAGAGGCCAAGTTGTAATTCAAAACACTAATAAGGTTTATTGATAAAATACAAAAGTAAAGTGTAAATTAGTTCCAAAGATATTGCTATTGTCTTATTGCTTAGTTACAAAAAGTAGTTCAAAATACTACTACTACTTCGGACACACAGGCGTTCCTATCACACAACTGGCTTTTCCTGAGTCCCTTCTACTTAGACTCCCTAAAGCCGATCTAGTCCCTCCCTGGACTCATAAAGACCCTTCTTGATCACCAAAACTCCATTAAATTGTTCCCTCAGGAACCCCGAGAGCCTAAGAGCACACCCTCCCTTTGATGTTACTCTTCCCTCCAAAACCAAACCCCACACTAAACTCCTTTCTCTCTCTCTGCAACAAGGCTTCACCACAGCCCCGCCCAGTCAGCTTCCTATTGGCTGGTCTCATGTTGCTCTGTGATTGGCTGATTGATCGACCTGTTCACTACAACAGGAAAGCCGAGTCTGCCCTAAAGAAAGCCCATGAGGCCCTTTCCATCGCCATGAGGGCGGCGGCACCCTCTTCAATGGTCTCTAGGGCCTCCATTCAATGGGCCAGAGACCTAACACTAAACCCTCCAACCTCCGATGTTCGGTGAAGGCAGCCCCTCAATAAGCTTGCCAAGGCTGCTTCCTACGCTGCTAATGGCACACTTGATGCTCTCTAGCAGTTTGCCAGGGCCCAGGCAGTTACAATGGCAGTGCGCCGCCAGCTGTGGCTGAAGAACTGGACCATTGATCAGAAGTCCACAGATCTTGGCCTTTACCCCTTACCTTGGCTCTAGACTTTTTGGTGACTCCCTCGTGGAAGACAAGGACAAGAACAAGATTTTGCCCACTGCCAAAAGCCGGATGACAAGAAACACTCCAGATCTAAGAGGCATTCCTTTCGTTCCTCTAGAGCCTCTTATTCCTCCAGCAACACTGCCTATCAGTCCTCAGACAATCGGCAGTCCAATTTCTCACAGAAGGGGTCCAACGCTACCTTCGCTGGCAAGGGACAGCGGAGGAACCAGCAGGCATGACAGTTCACCGCCTGTGGGGGACCGGCCCCAGGAATTTCTAGACTTGGGGGACTTCCACATCAGACCAGCAGGTCCTGGGCATCCTGAAGCATGGATATTGAATAGAATTCCTCTCCAGACTACAGAACAAGTTTATCCCATCTTCCAAGCCCCAAGAACACAGAAAAGCACTGCCTCCTTCTGGGAGCAATCCAACAGCTGCTCGAACTGGATGCTATCAAACCGGTCCCCCATCAGAGAAACAAGGGAACCTATTCCACACTGTACCTAGTCCCCGAAAGGAACGGGTCAAAGCGAGCCATCCTCAACCTCAAAGGCCTGAACAAACTCGTCAAACCAAGAAGATTCCGCATTGAGACCTTGCAATCCATCTGGAGGCTCTCCAACCATGGGACTTCCTCGCATCCTTTGATTTGCGGGATGCGTATCTACACGTGCGTATCTACACATGTATTCATAGTCTCCAGTGCAGGTACCTCTGCTTTGCCTACACGGGTCAGCATTACTATTACAAGGCACTCCCCTTCAGACTGTCATCCACTCCCAGGGTCTTCACCAAGATCATTGTAGAGTTAGTGGCTCACTGGGGGAGCTCCCATGTTCATGTTTATCCATACCTCAATGACCTTCTTGTTTGGTCTGCTTTGCTGCACCAGGGCCACCACGACATTGCCAGGATTTTCCAATCGCTTCAACAACCCGTCTTCCTTCCAACCTGGACAAGAGCACACTCTCCCCAGCCCAGCACATTCAGCACCTGGGGGCAATAATCGACACCTTTCAGGGCACTGTCTCCATTTCACAGGGCAGAGTTGCCTCCCTTCAGCAATCTACTCAACTAGTCCTGGATGCCAGGACTGCCATTATCTCCTCCTTAGCACATCCCCAGGGCCTCATGATCTCAGCCATAGACTGCCTTATCTGGGCACGGTTTCATTCAAGGCCTCTTCATTGCCATTGCTCAGAAGTCCAACCCCACCATCACAGTCCCGAGACTGGTGCTCCACTCCCTCGACTGGTGGACCTCCATTGCCAATCACAGGGGCTGCCCCATTTGGAAACCAGACCGTATTCAAATCACCATTGACGCAAGCCTCAGAGGCTAGGGTGCCCATTGCGGACCTCACCTGGCACAGGGCAGATGGGACCCCCCCCCCCAACCAGCAGCACAGCATCAACTGGCTTGAGCTGAAGGCAGTCAGGCTGGCCCTGATCGACTTTGCACATCTAATTTGGGAGAAAGCAATCTTGATCAGGACTGACAATGTCACCACAAAGGCCCACATCAACCACCAAGGGGGGAATGAAGTCTCAGTCCCTGATGGAAGAGGCACACCTACTTCTGCAATGGTTGGAGGCCAACCTGTTGTCCTTGGAGGCAGAACACCCCCAGGGAGAGCACAACTCAAGAGCGGACTGGTTGAGCAGGACAGACATCCATCAGGGTGAATGGAGCCTCTACCCAGAAGTATTCAACATGATCATGCGCCTCCTAGGTCAGCCGGAGATAGATCTGTTTGCCTCTCCAGTGAACACCAAGACAACATGCTTCGTCTCAAGGTATTGGACTCAGGGAACAGAAGACAGAGACGCCCTCAACCTCCCCTGCCCCAGGAACCTCCTCCTGTATGCCTTCCCACCATTCTCCCTCCTGACCAAGATCATGAGCAAGATGAGAAGGGAGAGGGCCAAGGTGATACTAGTGGCCCCAGCGTGGCCCCGCAGAGCCTGGTTCTCAGAGATCATCAGAATGGCCATGAAGACCCTGAAGCTTTTGGTACGACAGGACCAGCTGTCGTAGGGTCAAGTGTTCCACCCCGACCCCTCCACGCTTGGAGATTGAGTGCCACATGCTACAGCAATACAGATACACACTACAGGTAATTAAATCCATCCTTGCCTTCTGACACCCTTCTACTCAAAGGATCTACGAATGTTCCTACAGGGCGTTTCAGAGGTGGTGCCCACGCAAGTGCCTCAACCATTTACAATTCTCTGCAGTAATGCTGACGTGCTTCCTGCAGGACGGCATCGATCAGCCCAACACTCTAAAGAGACAGGTGGCTGTGATAACTTCCATCCTTTCCCATAAGGAGGCAGCCACAATCTCCACATTTAAGGAGAATACTAAAGGGGATCACCAACATGCCCCCCCTGACAAGGAACAGGTTCCCATCGTGAGACCTTCACACAATGCTCAAGGCTCTCACCATCCATCCTTTTGAACCGCTGAGAGAGGCATCCCTCAAGCATCTGTCATGAAAAGTGCTGTTCTTGACCACCATTACCTCAGCCCAGAGTATCCAAGCTCTGCACCCTATCAGTGCGTCAAGACCTTTGTGTGTTGAGGCCTGACTCGGTCCTGCTGCAAATGGACCCCACCTTCATACCTAAGGTCAACTCCGCCTTCCATGTGTCCTGGGACATTATCTTACCTTCCATTTGCCCTCGCCCACTGAGTGATCAGGAAAGGAGCTGGCATACCCTTGACGTCCGCAGAGCAATCAAGATATACCTCAAGAGAACAAGACCTTTCAGATCCTCGGAGGCCCTCTTTGTCTCCTTCAGCCAAGCGAAGAAGGGAAAGGAGGGTTCTCCCTCCACACTGTCTAGATGGATCAGAGAGTGCATTGCAGCCTGCTACAGGACGCAGGGAGTTCTCGCGCACTCCACCAGAAGCACTTCCACCTCAGTGCCCTGGGCCACAAGCGCACCCCTGACCGAGATCTGCAGGGCCGCAACCTGGAAAACACCCTTGACCTTCTGCAAGCATTACAAGCTTGACCTCTACCAGTTGGCAGAAGCCACCTTTGGCAGGAGGGTGCTCCAGTGCGTTCTTCCACTGTCCCCGTCTTCTTCGCAGCACCCCCACCTTGTTTAAAGGAGGGCTTTGGTAAATCCCAGTTCTCAGGAGGATCTCACCTTCTCCATTGGGATAAGAAGGTTGTTGCTTACCTGTTATATGTCCATTTCCAGCAGAGAAGGTTCAGTCCTCCTCCCCCCCCCTTAGTGCTGCTGTGGGACGACAGGGGTGACACGCTGACCCCTTGGCCAAACAAGATACATGACAACACACTGCTGTTGTGACCACAAGACAGATAGACTTATCATGAGTTCTTGCCTCCAGCCTCAGCCTGCTGGTTCTTAGGCTGGATAATAACTAGACCCTCTGAGTTGCCCCTCCCATGAGGTGGCAGGGAGGTCCTTTTGTTATTTAAATCTGTCCCTGCCTCTAGGAGCTCATGGGAGGAACAACCCAATTCTCAGGATGATCAAACCTTCTCCGCTGGAAATGGACATACAAGTAAGAACCAACATTCCTATTCTTATTATTTGGTTAGGGTGAAGTCACAAGGGGAATGCTGTATCATGAGGATGTTAACTGTACAATTACATGGATTTTTCAGTATATGGGGAAACTAGCTCAATCTACCAAGTCTATGAAAATGGTTGTACCTTCATACAAAATTATACACTTACTGTTTCCTATTGGGATTATATTTAATAATGATTAAATTAATCACTTTGCTAAAAGATCTATGCATTTTTATCTGAATTAAATCTACAAAACAGATGATGCAACTCTGTATTTCCCAGAACTAAAAAAACCCTCCAACCTTGGGAGAAAGCAAACCAGTGGGGATATACTATTAGTACTGTGTCTATCATAGTGTCTATCCCTCCACTTCTCCAGGGACAGGATTTATTTTATTTTATTTTTGGAGAACTGGAGGGATGTGGAGAAAGCAAAGTGGGTTTGAAGGGACATAATTCATTTTATTTTATTTTATTTTTGGAGAAGTGGAGGGATGGGGAGAAAGCAAAGTGGGTTTGAAGGGACAGGATTTATTTTATTTTATTTTATGAGAAGTGGAGGGACGCGGAGAAAGAGAAGTGGGTTGGGACAGGATTCATGTTATTTTATTTTATTTTTGGAGAAGAGGAGGGATGGGGTGAAAGAGAAGTGGGTTTGAAAGGACAGTTCTGGGTCTAGTTCTGGTTAACTTCCAGTTAAGCTGGGATCTTTGCCCTCACTTCCGCTAGCAAAGCAGGGAGCAGCAGAAAGCAGTGGGGACACATCTCTGGGGGCTCTGCCATTACCAGTTAACCAAAGTTAACCACAGCAACCATTATCTACTACTGTCCTGGGTGTCATGGATTTCTAATCCATATTTACAGAGATAAGTGAGGGGGAGCCTGGGAGAGGCGAGGACCTGTTGTGTGCTATGGGTGCTGTTTCCCACCATTAGAAATAACAGCAGCCATTTTAATTCACATAAGGAACACCATCTTGCTCCATAGTGCAGATTCCATTTCACCACTATTACTGTTGTACATCCTTATTAACCCCTATTTCTGCTTATTAACCCTGCCCTTTCCTAAAAGACAGTTAAATGCACAATTTTGTGGTTAGTTAGGCTAGTTAACTCCTAATTGCCTGCAGGCCTAACAAGCCATCTATAATTCCATCTATAATGTCACTGCCCCCCTGATGGAGAACCCAAAAAATAAAAAACCAAGGTTAAGTAAAGGAAGTGGTAGTAGCAGTGGCTGACCCTTTCAAGAGACACGGACTGAGATGTTTGGCTTTATAGGAAAAAATGGCAGATCATTTTGCGTTCTATGTAATGAAACGGTAGTAAGCAGAATGTGGAATATAAATAGACATTTTGAAACTAATCATTCCCAGCTCTTGGAAAAAAGCGAGGATGAAAGGAAGGAATACATTTCTAGGCAGCTACACGTTTATAAGAGCCAATCTAATTCCATCCTTACATTTATGAAAGGCTCTACAAATTTAAAATCTGCAAGTTTGAGCATTGCTCACTCTATAGCTCAGCATGGAAAAGTGCTCAGTGAGGGAGAATTTATTAAAGAAACTCCTAGGACGTGCACCAGTTCTATTTCACGATATGCAGAATAAAGATGCAGTTATTAAGAGAATATCTGAATTACCACTCAGTAGAAATATAATAAAAGATCGAATAATGAGACTGAACACAAATGTACAACATCAATTGAAGAGAGACATAAGGAACTGTAAATATTTTTCGATCTCTCTTGATGAAACTACTGATGTCACATCACATGCTCAGTTGTCCATTATTGGTCGATATTCTAATGGTCTCACGATGAGAGAAGAGTTGATAAAGTTAATATCAGTGCCAACAAGTACATCAGGAAGTGAAATATGTAAGGTTGTTATACAAACATTTCATGACCTAAGCAATGATATTTCTAAAGCTGTGTCAGTGACGACAGATGGGGCACCAAATATGGTGGGGGGGAAAGTCATATTTGTCAAATTGTATACAGAAGCTATTGGACATCCGATTGTGCCTTTTCATTGTATTATCCATCAGGAGGCTTTATGTGCCAAGGCAGGATTCACCAACTTAAACGACTTAATGTCAGATGTTACAAAAATAGTTGATTTAATAGCTGCTCGCCCCCTTCACAAGCAAGAATTTTCTGCACTTTTTGTTGATTCCACCTACAGTGGACTTCTGGTGTACAATAACGTAAGATGGCCGAGCCAAGGCAAAGTTCTTGAGCACTTTGTGGAGTGCTTTGAAGAAATTAAGGTATTTCTTGACAATAAGGATCTGGAAAACTTTCCTCAGCTTAATGATGGGTCAACACCCTGATGTTTTTTACAGATCTCTCTCTTCATATTAATAAACTGAACTTAAAGTTACAAGGTTTTGGCAAAAGTATTGACATTATGTTTGGATACATAAAAGGTTTTGAAAGTAAAATTAAAATTTTCAAGTGAGATGTAGAAACTAAAACTTCTAAGTATTTTCCTTGAGTAACAAAGTATTTTGAGAAGGCCACTGCAGCTGTACAAAATGATATGGAACTCTTGCATATGAAGTACCAGCATGTTTTAGATCATTACTTGAACAGTTTAGTTATAGATTTAGTCAATTTAGAAGTCTAGGAAAGATCATGAAAATAATTAAATATCCTGATGTAGTAGTCTACAGTAGTTTGGAATTAAATGGTTTCCAATGGATGCCAATTGATGATTTGGAGATGCAATTTGCAGAATTTCAAGACAGTATCTGGACTCAGGTATTTGTTGACTTGAGATCAAAGCTTGAGAATCTGGAAAGGTGCCGCTTAGAGAATCAAAAGGAATGTCACTACAAACAGGAAATTTGGAATGCCTGGAACCAAGTACCAGACACTTTTAGTACCCTAAAAATATAGCAATGGCTTTATTCACAATTTTCCCCTCTACATACATTTGTGAGGCCTTACTCTCATCATTAAATAATATCAAAACCAACAAAAGAAACAGATTGACAGATGAAGTTAGTAGTGCTTGCTTGGCCCTGAAGTGTACAAAATATCAATCTTCAATTGAAGATTTAGTCAATGAAATTCAGCAACAAAAAAGTTACTAATAGGCAGGTTAGTTAAAGAATTTGCCCTCACTACCCCATAATATCAAGACCAACAAAAGAAACCGAGTGATGGATGAATAAAGAAGTCACTAAGCAAGTAAGTTAAATAATTAGTTTTTGGTTTATTAATTACAATTATATATAACAATTATACATTTATGTTATTTAAACTCTAAATATCGTGAAATAATGTTTTTTTCCTCAAAGTGATACACCACCTGAGTTATGCTCATTTTTTGGCGAAGTTTGACACACCAAGCTCAAAAGGTTGCCCATCACTGCTCTACAGTCAGTTATGACTAGACATTTATGTCAAGGGACTACCTTTACCTTTTTATTCTTCCTGAAAATGAGAGCTTTAACTGTGACCATTTTTGCATCTTCCACTAATACCTTGTAATTTCCCAACCATGGAGAAATAGCAAAAGGCACAAGCCCCAATTCACTGTTCTTAAGTTCAGGCAGAAATCTAACTGAAGTCTGCTGCTTTAGCTAAAACAAATTAAGTTTAAAGCCCCTTTCAAGTAGAAAATTTCCAGCTTAGCTGATATCTACTGATTTAGTTAGTTCTTATCATTGCCCTGAAGTGCTACAATGGTGACAGAAGATTAGGTGCTTGGCTTCTCTGGTGATTCTGGTTTTGATTTATACACCCTTTTTGTCTCTGGGTTATGCTTCCAACTGAATCCCTGACTCCTGCTAGTCTTGAACTCTTGAACATTGGCTTGGTTCCTGCAAACACACATACAACACCTATGCCTCAGATATGTTTTCAAATAATCCTCAGAAATTTGCCAAATTGCATATTGTTTTGGAAATGAGTGCTTGATCAGGAGAAAGATATATTGCCTTCTATAAGACAGGAAAACAGCTCCAGGGGACTCAGTCATGGAAGTCAAGCTAATACTATGCTTGTAAAAATGAAATATAAGTTTTTTCCCCTCTATCTCCTTAGTGTGCCCAGAGCAAAATGATACATAAAGATTAATGATTCAATGTCAAAGAAAATTATGACAGCAAAAACTTTCCATTCACTAAATGTATCTTTCTCAATCAATTGTTTTAATTCAATTGAAATAATTTAGTTAAAAGGTTCACCCACTGGAAGAGAGAGAGAACAGTATAGAACAGTATAGAACAGTATGTCACATGTTAGAACAAGTGAACTCAAAACTCAAGTTTGCCTTTCAATTTTAGCAAAATCTTATTCTAAATAAATGCTAAAACAAGAAAGAACACTTTATTTATTTAATACCGGTACCCCATATTTCTCCAGAATGTATGGTATATTCAGTCGTTATTCCTCCCCCTGTTGCACCATGTATTTTTCTCATGGGCCAAGAGTAGATAACAACGTACCATATATACTCAACTATAATTGACCCAAAAATCTGGGGTTGACTTATTTATGGGTCAATACACTGCTACTACTCAGAAAGGTCCTGAGAGAAGCACCGTCCAGATGCCCCACTTTCCATGCCTTACTTTGTGCTAAGCCTGATGGACCTGGCCCAGATGATGGTGGATGGGCTGAAGGGAGGTAGGGTTGTCATAATTCTCTACCACAAAACCGGGACAAAATGTAGGGAAAATGTAGGACAACATTTAGGCCAAAATGTAGGACATTCAACAAAAATGGCAGTGGCAGCAAAAGCCCCAACCCCCAACCAAGCCCCCAGCGAGGCCTAACTGGCCCTGCTTGCCCTCTCCTTGCTGCTCTCCGCCACACCAAAAGCATGGGAGGAGGGTGTATGAGTGTGTGGAAGAGGTAATTCCCTTTTCAATCCGATATTAAAACCTTCTCTCCCCATCCTCCTCCTCCTCTGGATCTCTCTGAACATCAAACACCCATCCCTTCCCAATCTGATGTGAAAATCTTCTCATCCCCTTTATGCGTGCCTTATCCACAGGTCATATCAAAATCCATGATTTTGGCCCTAAAACCGTCCCTCGACTTATACATGAGGTCAACTTGTACATGAGTATATACAGTCTATCCAAATGATCCCTGCCTGTGAATTTGACATATAGCTCTAATTAAATTTTGCATCTGGATATTTTGTATAAAGACTTTGTATGGGGTTGCCTTGCTAAAGACAACGAGCAGTGCTGCTAATTGTGTCCTACTCATTAATTCACACACTTTAGCTTTCTTCCACCTGGCAACCTTCAGAGGTGGTGGAATGTAACTTGCAGAAGCTCCTATCCACCTAGCAGGGAAGTTGTGAGTTGCACTGACACACATCTGGAGGTCACAATGTTCTGGATAACTAGTATTTAAAGGGCTAAAATATATGCTATGTGATCTATACTGAAAAAACAAAAAGATTCACTTTTGGCTGTGTAAAATTGCAAAATGATTTTGTAAGGTCAATTTCATATGATTTGTATTTTTTTTTAAAAGGAATACCCTCATGTTGTAGTGCATTAGATGCTGGCAGGTTGGAATTGCCCTCATGTTGTACTGCATTTGATGCAATCCATTGCATCAAAGTGCCTATTGTCTCAGAATTTCCAAGCTCTCAACATGTTGAATGAAAAAAAAGTCACCACAGAAAATGAATCAGATAACATCAGTTTGTGAAATCATCTTGTGATGAGTTTGTGCTCTATCAGTCTGCTGAAACATTTAAGACACTGATTCCCAAAGTGGGGGATACCACCTCCTGTAGGCATTGGAAAACTCCAGAGGTGGTGAAGAAAAAAGGGCTGGCAGGGAATGGTGAGAATGAGGGTTGTATGAAACTTCACTTTTTGAGGTACTTTAAAACCAGTCTCACACAGCTTCGCTGATCGCTTTGTGTGGTGGTGTCTCCCACTGTACTCTCCAAAAACTTTTGTTGGCTTTCCCTGCACACTCTCTACATCAGCCACATTTCCCTAGTAGTGGCCGCAGCCATTAGAAAACTCTCGTGACACTTGGGAACAGGGCATCATTTTTGTAGCTCATAGTGGTGTCATGGGACAGAGGACTCTTTCACACGGGGGGTTTCCCCCCAATCCCGAATGTAACCAAAAGGGCAGCCAATTCGGATTTTCGCGTTATAGCGTGGATACATTTCAAACGTGAGAACTTACATACTGGCTGATTCAAAAGACATCCAGTGCCAATTCGGATTACATTTTCAAAAGCTACCCCTATATCCTCCTTTAGACTTCGAATTAGCAGTCTGGTGCCTGCGCAATAAGCACTGGGGCATTCCTCTTCCGGGTCAAATGCAAGCCCTTCCGTTTCCTTCCCTCCGCTCCACCCTTCTATTTCCTTGTTTTCGTGTTATAACGTTAAAGCGTGTTTCGCGTTATAACGCTATTATTACTTTTGCATTATCACTTCATTCTACAGGCAACATGCAAGGCAGTGATGTGAATTCAATCATTTTTACCACCTCACTCCTGCTTGCACAGTATAGGAGGCTTGAGCTAAGGCGGCAGGAAAGGCAGGGGCGTATTTTACAATTCCTACGTGTCTGGATGCGTTCAAGAGGGCTTGTGGGTCTATCGTCGAGGGACATCTTTAATCTTCTCCTGCGAGGTGATGTGAACACTGTCCTGGCTTTCATTGGCAATGTTCCAGAGCCACGCCGCTGGTGGGTGAGACCACAGGCAGACAGATGCTGGTGGTCAGAAGAGGTGATCCAGTTGTGGGATGATGACATGTGGGTTGATAATTTCAGAATGTCCAAACAAACCCTATTTGACCTTGCATCTATCCTGAGGCCACACCTCCCCGCAACTGACACGGTGATGTGGAGAGCAATAACAGTTGAAGAGAGAGTAGCGATCACCATTTGGTGGCTATCTAGCCAGCTTCTTTACCGAAAGGTTGCACGCCACTTTCAAATTGATGTATCCACGACAGCTATGATTTGCATCCAGGTGTGCCAGGCTATCGAGAAGTTGCTGTTGAAGAAGACAATACGTCTTGGGAACCATCTGCAGGTGTGTATGCCATGTTTTTGTGACCCCCCTCTTTGTATATGTGTGCACATTTCAGTAGTTGTATTATCATCTATGCCCAGGTTTATGTACATATGCATCAGTTGCCCTTACCAAAAACTTCACATTGGTTTCCGCTAGACAAAGCGGAAATGTAGCCACATTTATATTTTGTACCTGTATGTGGCATTCCTCCTCTGAGAAAAATTTTGCCCAAGGAAACGCATGTTAGATTTGCCCTTGGGTTGTTATGCGTTGGAAGGAATGTAAATGTAAAGGGATATAAATAAACATTTATTACTATTATTATAATGTGTGCTCACATTGCCAAGGACGTAACAGCCTCAAGAAAGAGCCGCTGTGACATGTGGCTTTGTGGTGTTAATTTTCAGGTATCCTTGCCTCAGCCTCAGCTACAGGCAGTGGTAATAACACCTATGAATGACCCGTGACCACAACACCATGTGCCAGGCTTCCCTTTGGGCCCCTATCCAGCCCATTACTGCTATTGCTGCTGGTGTGTGGGTTTTGCACCATGGGATTGGATGGAAGTGTCTGCCTCCAACACTGTGTTTTCTGGGCAAGTGTTGCGGGTACTCTAGTGTGGATTACTAATAGGATGCACATACATGCTGGCACCTTTCAGTGTGTGCCTGTGTGGAGAACTTGGTTGTAGTCTCTTCTCTGCCAAGAGACCCGCTAAGTGTCCGTGGGGTGGTCATCACAGCATCATTTGAAGGCAACTTCAAGCTAAGTCATAGATGATTTTCTGCAAGGGAAATCCCCTGAAAGGGTTTCATTACCATTGCCATAGGCCCAGAAAAGCTGGGATGCATTATCCAATGGGAATGGTAATGGGATGGGATGGACGGAAGTGTGTGTGTGTAAGAAGCTGACCACCACAATGTGCCACAAGCCACTTTTAAGGTGGGCCAGGCACTAGGGATATAGGCTTTGTGGGTGGGTGGGGGTTTCCTCGTTCTCAGCCCTAGATGAAAAGTAAGGGACCCTAGTAAGGGTGCAGACACAAAGGTTAGGCATAAGTGGTATCTAAGGGAAAAAAACATTTAGGGCAACTAACGTGGCCCTGTGTGTGAATATTTTTCTCTGCACACACAATCTCTCCCTGAGATAGGGTAACAAGCAGCACATGTATATGTTGGCATGCTTTTGGGCTGTGCATATGTGCCACTATGTTGCCCTTGTAATGCAACACACATTTCTTTCCAAATACACATGTATTAGGAACAGTCATATACTGACATTTACATGTAACCAGATTATGTAATTAAACCTATTTATGAGTGGACTATTAATACACCACAGTAATGCATTCCTACTTTTTCTGCATATAAACCAAAAAATATATAGTTATATAAATGCCATGATTTGGCAGTTACTCCATTGTTTGTTTCTGCCCTGCCAACTTTGAGGCGTTTGTTGCTGATATTGTAGATAAGCACAGGGCGCAGTGCATGCTAGCACCACAACAGTTTTGCATACCTTACAATGCCCCTTGCTACCTCTGTGCGTACATTCATGTGTATTTTTCACCTATGATGTCCGGTCACCCAATAAGTGCAAGAAAACAGCCAGCAGCAGACCCTTGTCAGTTCACATGCACATGCCCGTTATGTGTCTTACCCTGGCACTTACTTTCCTTGTTGTTTTCTTATGTTGTCTGCTTCCTCTCTTTTCTTACAACAGATAATGGATGGATTCACGCAGCTGGGCTTCCCTCACTGTGTTGGAGCCATTGATGGGACTCATATCCCCATCAAACCACCCCGGGCAAACGCCGATGAGTACTATAACAGGAAATATGGATTCTCCATTGTGATGCAAGGAACTACGGACCACATCAGCAGATTCATCGATATTGAGGCGGGTTTCTCGGGCAGGAACCATGATGCATTCATCTTCCGCCATTCGTCCTTGTGTGCTGCCATGGATGCTGGACAATTTGTCATGGGGAACCCCACAATAACAGTAAATGGGGTGCAGGTCCCGGCACTGATTATCAGTGATGGCACATACCCTCTGCGCAAATGGCTTATGAAGCCCTTCGGCGGTGAAGTTAGGGGTCCTGGGCAGGCGAGATTCAACGCGGCCTTGAGCCGTTCTCGCTGTGTCGTGGAAAGGGTGTTTGGGCGTTTGAAAAGCCATTCGGGGTGTCTACGTGCCCGGCTGACAGTGGGGGAGGAGCACTGGTCTACCATTGTCAGTGCATGTGCTGTCCTGCATAACATTTGCGAGACCAGAGGGGCTGTCCTGCATGAAAATGACAACCCGGAGGGAACCCTTTACATACCTCCTGTGCAGGGTGACATGCATCGCTATAATTCTAAATGCAAAAAGGAGGGAGAGGCGGTTCGCGCTGCCTTAACCCAGATGTTTGCTCAACAACAGTGATGTCCCAGGATCCCTGTTTGCAACACTGCAGCTGTGGATGTAGCTTGTTAGCAAAGGGCAGGGAGAAGGAGGGGAAGGAAACCACCCTATGCAATGTGTCCTGCCAAGGCTTGTTTTTACATTTGTTATGATTCGTTGGAATAAAGCTATACTTGCAATGCCGTTCATGTCCACCACTTGAAATGGAGCAATAAGTTCATTAGGAGTGTACTCTGCATGATGAATCAAGTAACAACATCCAAACACTGAGATAACAAAAACACAATTTATTTACAACTCCAAAACCAATTAACAAAAACTGGAAAGTGCAGAAAACGAACCCTATTCCCAAATTTCAAAGTGCAAACCCAACAACACCACATGTGCAATAGAGCATGAAGTCAAAGTTCCAAGGGCTTCCCGAGTTGCCTGTATTGCCAATTGAGAAAACAGCAAACATAATGTGTTCATAGAACACATACAGGCTGTGCTTGTAGCTGGAACATATACAAATATCAAGGCGTGTAGATTTTCTTCCTTTTGATGATCCTTTTGGATCTCGATCTCTGTTCTTGTTCACAGTGGGGGGGGGATGGAAATCAGGGGTATGCTTGTTCAAATAAGTATGTTTTTAACCCCTTCTTGAACAAGGTAAGGGAGGCAGCCAGACGGAGCTCAGTGGGCAACGAGTTCCAGAGGCTAGGGGCCGAGGTGGAAAACGCTCTCTTTGTAGTTTTTGATAATTTAGCCTCTGGAACTCGGAGTAGCTGTTGCCCAGTAGATCTAAGTGTGCGGGGCAGATTATATGGGGAGAGACGGTCCTTCAGGTACTCTGGGCCCAAGCCATTTAGGGCTTTATAGGTAATAACCAGCACTTTGTACTGAGCCCGGAAGCGAATAGGCAGCCAGTGAAGATCTTTTAAAACAGGGGTTATATGGCAGGCCCTGGAAGCACCAGTGACCACCCGTGGAGGACGGAGGACAGCCAGCATAGTGTGTTGCTAGGCATTCCTAGGAAAATGTTGTTTACTCCCTCTCGTACTGTGCTGTCGATGCATGTACCTGTGCAACATCCAGATATGTGTTTACATACCCCTCCATACAACAACTGCAACCAAACTTTGCCTGGGCAACAGCAAAATGGTGGGTGGAGATGCACTTGTTATCTTTGTTGCATACTGGCAGTATGTCTCAACAAAAGGTGCACTTTAGCTAGAGATTTTAGCAAGGGATTTTGCCCTTATTCCACTATACATTGCATATTGTGTACGGCTGCCACTGTCAAGATAAATCGTAAAGCATAAACAGCAAAGCAGAAGATAGGTGGGTGCAGGAAAGATTGTCTAGCCTAGGATTGCAAGATGACTACACATGGCACTGCAAAGTTCAGGATAGTCAGCAATACACTGAGGGCTTGACACTGTGGGGATAGTGCAGAATATATGGGTTACTTCCATGTGAGGGTAGCTACATGGTAGGGTGTGTATAATTGGGAGGCCCTTGTGGTATCCTGCAACTCTATAGTTGTAAACTTTCAAAGGCCGTGTGTTCAAGAGCTTTATTGATTGTGCATAGAATTCCCTCACCAGGTCCAGGTTCTGGTAGTGCCGGGAGGCCTGGCTCGACACATACTTCGGGATCTGCTGCCACTGGGATATTCTCCTCTTCGATGTTTGTCTCTGAAAGGGACATGCCAAGCTGTTACTTTGGTGTTATGCTAACATCCCCCCCCGGTCAAGGCCTGATTGTCCTGTTCTATCTTCTTTGTGATCCTCCATGACAGGCAAAGGTGGACATAGACCTGGAACTCTGGCCGCCTCTATACATGTATGTCACCAGCATACACACATACGTGATACTGCATCAATATATACATAATAGCACAAATTGGCCGTTATACATTGGTAAGGATGGAACCAAGTCCTTTGCCTTTTCTGGAAGAAAGTGGAATATGACAAGGGCACCTCACATAGTTAACCACCACCCCCCACCCCACCCCACAAATGCTAATTCCTTGCTCAATCATACTGGAGCAAGATTGGTGCGGTGGGGAACCCCGCTGACAACAATGCAGTTCATTCCCTGGTTCATGTTGAGCAACTTATAAGTTTCTTCTCTGCCTATATTGCTTACCTTCACCACTGCTTTCCTGTGAGCGAACCACTGAATCCTCCTGTGTCCTGCATGGCTGTGATTCGACTTCAACCTCTTCCTCGGGAACAGCATAGAGGTACAAGGTGACCACTTCACTACCCAGGCCTGGACCTGTAAAGAATCAGTGACATATAGGCAGGCATTGATCAAGGGCATGCATATGCCTGCCATAAAATATGTGTACTGTAGGGAAGCAGTTAGCCCTAGAGTGTGAATCATAACTCCACAATCATAGAATCATAGAGTTGGAAGAGACCACAAGGGCCATCCAGTCCAACCCCCCTGCCATGCAGGAACTCCCAATCAAAGCATCCCTGAAAGACAGCCATCTCATCCAGGCTCTGCTTAAAGACCTCCGAGGACGGAGATTCCACCACACTCAAGGGAGTTTGGTGGAATCTCTGTCCTTGGAGGTCTTTAAGCAGAGGCTGGATGGCCATCTGTCAGGGATGCCTTGATTGGGAGTTCCTGCATGGCAGGGGGTTGGACTGGATGGCCCTTGTGGTCTCTTCCAACTCTATAATTCTATGGTTTTATGATTCAGTGGAAAAGGCCAAGCACACAACCATTGAGAAAAATGTCACTAGGTGACTGCATATGTGCATGCATCATGCAAGACCACAGTTTGATGCTCTTTTTAACCTTCTCAAAACAGGGCCAACTGGGATTCCCTGTAAGATTTGCCAGCCAGGAACAAATTGGCCCACCACTGCCACGTGGTGCAGGTGAAAGTGAACATTGTGTAGCAATATTACAGCTTTTTGCAGACATGCAGGAAAGGTGACTTGAGTATTCAGCCTCCACTATGGCTTCCAGAGTGTGCTTCTCTGCAGTGGCCCCACTGCACACACTGGCCAGGGCAGAAAGGTATTCAATGGCCAATGGGGCAGAGAAATAAGGCAAGAATTTCCAAGTCACTAATTCGAGGGTCAGTATGTCTGAATATGATTCACCTCACGAAAGAGGCAATGTGGGAGCACATTCAGAAAGGTAGATTGATACAAATAACCAGCCATCAAAAGACCAGATACTAATTTTGGCTTTGTTAATGTGCACCTTGGAGACCAGGTATCATAACTTTTTTGGGGGGGGGGGGCAGCATACCTTCTCCTGTTGCATGTTCCGGCACCTCCTGTGCATCTGTCCGCTCTTGGGGTGGCTGTGCATCTGTCTGCTCTTGGGTTGGGGGCATATCCACATTGGCAGGAGCAGGGCCAACGGTCTCCAGTCTTTCCACAGACAGGCTCCTGCTCACCCGCTTAGGGAACACACTTCTGTCCGTATTAAGGAATTTATTGAGGTCCTCAAAATATGGGCACGTGACCCGAGCATTCCCGCTTGTGGCATTATGCACGCATACTCTCTTGTACTCCTGTTTAAGACTTTTGCATTTGTTCCTACACTCCTCCGCAGTTCTCTCGTGGCCGCGTGCATGCATTTGATCTGCTATTAATTTATAAATTTCAATGTTTCGGTGGTTACTGTTCAGGTGCTTTTGGATTTCTCCCTCTCCCCAAAAAGAAATGAGGTCCAAAATCTCATGATGTGACCAGGCAAATCCTCGTCCCTGCTTCCTCTTTTGCCCACTTTCAATTAACAACTCACCAGACATTTCCCCACTACTTACAATGGTCACAGGAGGGATGGAGAGAAAAAGGTTTGTATGATTTCTGTTTATGGTGTATATCGCGTTATAACACGATTTCTTGCTTGGCTGGCAAAATCCACACGTAATAACGTGAAAACTGTCCTACCTACTACAAAGTCTTCCAAACTCAAACCTCCACAGTCCTTATTCTTCTCCTCTTGTTGAACCCAAAAAGATGAGGAAAATCCTGGTTTCTTTCCACAGGCAAACAAACGTGCTTTTAAACAGCCAACAATAATGTCTTTCTGTAGTGTTACAATAGAGCTTTCGCGTTATAACGCGATATCTGGTGCTGCGCATGCACATACATCTAGATACAGGAAATCTATGGTCGCGTTACAGCGCCACCTGGTGGTATCCAAAAGTTTTGAGCCCCAGACTTCCAGGCAATTTTAGGCCAGAGCTATAGTTGGTCTCTGGACTCTTTGCAAAGATGCCAAGAGGATGGGCTCTCTGGACTGCTCCAGAAATGGAATGTCTATTCCAGATTCTTGAGAACTGTGATGATCTGGATGTGGTGATGGGGAGCTCCTCACACCCAAATGAGGAGATTTATGAAGGCCTTGCTGTCCTGTTGAATAATGAGGGATTCAACAGGACAGCAAAGCAGATTTCCTCTAAAGTAAAGGTGTTGCGGAATGACTTTTATAAAGCACTCCGCTGCTTTGGGGAAACACCACGTGAGATTTACCAGCCACGTTACTCTGCGGAGATGCTGCACCTGTGGCGTATTGCTGGATGCCCAAACATGCACATTTGTGCTGCTGCCGGTAAGCACTGCCACACTGTGCATTTCCCGTGTTTCCTTTCACCCCCCCCCTCCCCCAAAAGCCTGACCAAGGAGGTGTTGTGGCTACTGTACAGTTCAGTATCTGACTTTATGCACAGTACAAAGCAATTGCTTGTTTAACAGAGCAACAGTACAATGTGCATTCCTCACCATCTGGAGAATTAGACATGGCTTGCGAATAGGCCCCAGCGTATCTTATGGGACCATTTATATGACAGAAATTTTCTGTATTGGGGAAACATGTGGTGTACTTCCACAAGCATTGTCTTAATAATTGGTATGGAGGTAGTATAGATCAGGGTATGGGTTGTCCCTGCTGCAGAGGACTACAGTGCAGGTATTAAAATAATATTTACCCTATAAGCAAAATTAAATGTACACCCACATGTGAGAGGTGATGTCGCTTTACACTGGTGATAAGGCTGCCCTTCATGTGCCAATGCTCACATGGTGGCACATGCAATGTTCAGCTAAACTAGTTGGTGCATCTGTGGGCAAACATACCTGGTGCTTCATTGCATGATCACATAAACATGTGTTCCATGACAGAGAGCAAAGGACACTTCCAGAGGTATTCTCAGACAGAGAAAATATTTTTGACCAATGTCAGGTGGAGAGTATGACAGGGTTGAAAAGAGGAATGCTGCCAGCCTCCCGGTGGAAATATGAGCACACCTATGGGTAGGAATGTAACCAGAAGTGCTTTTATCTTTGCAGAGCGTCATGGTAGACATGGAGAACAAGCGGCAGAAGAGAGAGAAAGAGGTGGAGATAGGAGAGAGAGGGAGATGAGAGGGGATGTGCCGGCAAGAGAGGACCATGCTCAAGGTATCAAAGGACCATCCTGCACATAGAAATTAAAACTGGAAAGTCCACACACATGTGGTGGCTGGTGTGGCATTGTAATGATGCTATGGGTGAATACATAAAATGCCGAGGCCTGCAAGGTATAGGAGCACATGCAGGTGCACTTATGGCCACATAACCCCTCCTGCAACTACCAAAAAGAGTGTGTGTGCATGTTCAGTTGAAAAAGGCTTTGCATTTGTTTGGGCGGGTGGAGAATAGAATCTGCTAGGGATGGAAAAGGGAATTACAACTATGAGCCCCCTAGAAAACGTAAATAAACACTTGTGTGGAATGCAAGCTGCACTACTGTTTGCTTCACAGAGCATCGGGTGGGAGCAGTGGACCCCGTGCTGGAAGAGCGAGATAGAGGAGAGAGGAGAGATAGAGGTGAAAGACCGGTTGTCCAGGAGGAAGAGGAAAGTGCTGCGGGTAAATGTCCCTACCATGGCATTTGGAATGGGAAGTCAACATACATTTGGAAGCTTGTTGGGGCATTACATTGGCGATAAGCTGGCCCATGTGCAAACGACCTCAAGGCGAGGCATGCATGCCATTGTAGCACATGCAAGAGCACTTGGGGTCACAGAGTCCCTTGTACAGTTTCCAAATAGTGTTTTATCATCATGTGATCCATGATAGGCAACATGAAAGTAGGTAATATTGAATAGGATGTTAGGAATAACATAGGTAACCTTTTGTGTACTTTGACAGCCCCACAGGAACCTCAACTGGAACCGGCAGAACCAGGACAGGAACTATTGATCCCTATAGGCGGTGATGGCGGGGAAAACCAGGGACCCGTAGTTCCACAAGCAGTTGAGGGAGGTGTCCAGGCTGTGCTCACACAAATCCTGACACAGCTACGGGAAGGTGAGTCTACTGGCTACTGCAGCATGTTGTCTGCTGGCTAGGGTCGGGAGAGGGAATCCTTCTTCAAGGATGGGAGAGGGGATCCATCTTCAAGCTCTACCCACGTAGTAAAAATGGACACTAATTTACTCTTTGCCCCCTCCACAGTCACAGAGCGTCTGGGATCCTTGGAGAGAAGGGTGCAGCAGATTGAGGCCACACAGGACCAGCACTTTAGAGCCTCGCGTTCTCCCCCCAAATAAGAAAGTATCGAAATGGAAATGATGCGGCTGTATCAGGACTAACACATCCTTCTGGAAGTGTCCCCAACCCTTGGGAAACTTAGGATGTGTGCCGGTGCAATGTTGGGGTTTTTTGTTGTTGTTTTACTGCCCGATTATTGTTATTGTTATTACAGAATGTTTTGCAAAGTTAACCTTTTGCACTAGTAAAAGATAAAATACAATTCTTGTGTCAAGACTGTTTATTTTAATGTGTAGGCAGATATAGGGGAAAAGGGTGCTAGTTATGGATGTCTGCTTTCTGACACATATACCATCCCACATAACCACACCAAATGCATGAGGGCAGACACCACCATTCCTCGCATCACATTGCTGGGTACCCTTGCTCTTCTTCGGGACATATATCCATGTACCTGCAAAGGGATGGCAAGAGAGGGAAAGCATCAGCACCAACCGATGTAACATGCTTTTATGCTACTGCATAAATTGCCATATCGTTGCAATAATGAACACATGCCCAAGAACTTCCATCAAGAGATAAAAGCAGAGGCACACATACATTGGCCTTTTTTTAACAAATTGTCCGAAGGCGTTAGAAGCATATATACAAAAATGTTTTCAGAGGTATATATGGTGCACATAGGTTGACTGTACATAGGTTGACTGTTATAGAAGCACAGATAAAGGTACCTATGTATTTAAAGTTGCATCTGTACATACATACGTAGAAATATAACAGCCCAAACAAAAATGCACATTGCTCCAACAGTTACATACTTATTAAAATGGAAACGCAGAAGGGTTACCAAGACCACCCATGCAACGCTACAACCATGGGCAACCGTGGTGGTATGCATATGCAAACATATGTCTATATACAGATTTTAATGTAGTTCCTTTGTGATCAGTGCTAAGCTAGCACGTATACGAGTGCATATATGTGCTCCATATGTGCATACTGTATATGTGTGTGTATATACATATATATATATATATATCCATCATCTATATATATGTCATGTACATTCTCCATAGATATATATATATATTTGAAATCATATGTGTTCATGTATCCATATCCATATCTGTTATATATACATATATGTATAGAAACACAGTCACAAAGTAAGGCATATTTGAAGGGATGTCATACTGAGGAAGGAGCAAGCTTGATTTCTGCTGCTGATACAGAACAATGGATGCAAACTGCAGGAATAGAGATTCCACCTCAACATCATGAAGAACTTCTGGACACAAAGGGCTGTTCGACAGTGGGGTGGAGTATTATAGAGTCTCTTTCCTCGGAGGTCTTTAAGCAGAGCCTGGATGGGATGGCTATCTTTCAGGGATGCTTTGATTGGGAGTTCCTGCATGGCAGGGGGGTGGACTGGATGGCCCTTGTGGCCTGTTCCAACTCCTATGACTTTGTTCTACAAATATATATATATATATATATATGTATATATAGTTATTCAAATATTTTAAAAGCTCATGTATGTGTGCTACATTATGTATAAAGTGTGTGTGCTACTGCATACATGCATATGCATCAACAGATATGCTCATATATGCACATGATGGTGGGTAAATTTGTGTGCAGAGATATAGTTGTGTGCATCTATTTATATGTGTGAGTTTATTTGGGGGAGTGTGTGTGTGTGTGTTCCAAGAAACATACATATGTGTGTGTGTGTGTATATATACACACACACACACTCATATATGTACCTACATATCAATATGAGTAATGTCACATTTCCTCAGCCTCCCACAGGCAAGAAAAGCCATGGGAGACCAGCATAATTAGCATTCATATATATAGATAAACATATACACAGACACACGTCACCTTCCATCCCATTCCTAGGACATGAGTCACACTCTCTCGGCCTCAGAAGTCCTGATGCAGCAGGATCAGGCAGCAGCCCTGCCACCCTGTCACCATGGCCCAATAATCCCTCAAAAAGGAAGGACAGCAAGCCTCTCTTAGGTCCAATGACCGCAGCCTAAAAAATCTCCCCTGATCACTAGCCTGCAAAAAGTGACCACCGGAAGCACTGTTGGAAGAGAGGATCATGGGGCTTGAAGTTCTCCAGGAAGAGGGAGGGAATACCCATGCAGAAAGGGAAATGATTTCCACACCATGGCTACTTCGAATGGACTCCGAATTTGCATGAGATTAAGGCTTGCAACTTCGATGACCTACCGAATTTACATAAACCTGGAATGTGCCGGGGATGCCTTTGCATTGACTCCAGTTTATCAGCAATCATGTATGAACCTCTTTTGCGTTATAACGCGAAATCGCATTCCAATACCGAACTGGGGCTACTTTAACCTTCCAATTTAGCCCCATGTGAAAGAGTTCAGAGTAACTGACTGGATTGAGGAGTTAGTGTATTTGGCAGGAGGGGAAAAGTGGCAGCAGGAAAAGGGACCATTCAAATTCAGGATTCCACTTAAGATTTGTGAGCTTTCCCAGGACTTGGCTGGCATGTTGGAGCTGCACTGCTGCTTCAGCTTTCTTTTGTCAGACAGGCTGAGATAAAAGGTACTGGAAGAAAAAAATGCTTGTGTGTGTGCGAACAACTCGAAGCTTGATGTTGCTGCTTCTGCAATCTTTTTCCCTGACATTGATCAGAAGAACAGTTTATTCTAACTTTCAGACAATAAGGGCTGTCTGCACAAGTAATAAAATGTGGTTTCACCACATTTTGAAACCTACCAATTTAAATAAAGCATAGGCCAACATGGGAAGAATCCAGGATGAAGCCACACTCTGGGGCAAAACACCAGAGCAAAATAACTCCTGGATTGCTCTGGTTTAAGCCAAAAAATGGGGAACTATTGTACCTGTGTGGGGACTGCATGCTAGTGTGGAAAAGGGGGAAGGGGCAGGCAATAATTTTTTTGTCTCCCACTCATAAATCAAGCATACATGTGCACAAGTAGCTCAGCTTCATTCCCCCATGAAATGAAATGAAAACCAACACATTTAATCATATTAATAACAAACTGGTCAGTCCAACAAGGGGCCATGGGTGAAGAGGAGGGAGGGAGACGGCATGTACACTGGGGCCTTCATGATCATGCTGTGCCAATGTGTCACTGGACACACCAGTGCATCCCATGAGCAGTCAATCACTTATGCAAATGAGTGGGTTGGCAGGTGGGTGGGATGAGGGAAGTGATTGGTGGCTGTTGGTGGCGCGTCTGTATACATGTGCACATATGTTGGGGTGGAACAGAAAATATAATGACACAGTGCAGTTTGTACCTGTGAATGACCCATTTTGGTGGGTCCATCCTTGCAGATGAAGGAGGTGCAGAATGCCCATGGTTGTTCAGCCCATTGTGGAAGTTGGTGGTGCAGTGAGTGGGTTCTCCCTGAGAATCAGGAAATACTAGAGATAAACTAGCTTTTTCCCTCCATCTGCTCAGCCCCTAAGAGATAATGTATATTTTTTTGGTGGAGACAGAGAGGAGAGACCATGTGGAGATCACACTATTATATCTAATTTACCAGCCCAGGCAAAGGTGCAACACACCAACTGCCACAACATCCTTGTCTTTTCCAAAATAATTACACAGATTTACTGTTTCAACAAGTTTTAGATATTTGATTTAAATCCTGTTTTTTCCTCCTGAAAAATGGAACTCAATATATCTTACCTTTCCTGTAATAAATGAATGAACAATCAAATGATAGTGGAAGAATTAAATGATTACTGGCAATTTCACTCACTGTATGCTGAATAATGTCAGAATTGAAATAGAAAGGAGGTAAGGTGGCTCCAGTACAACACATAAGGATTTTTCAGTCTTGTTTCAGAGGCTCTTTATAAAGAAACTAGCCTCTTACCAGCACTGGAAGTCTGATCATTTACATCAATAATGTGGTAGTACCCTCTTGTGGCTTACCACAGGATTGCTGGTCCTTAAATACTAAAGATTATTTTCCATGACTAACAGTTTTTATTATAATATACATCACCTGAACACAGACTTGAAAGATATAGATTCCCAAAATGAGAAGATTATAAATGCCAAGGGACCCTCCCTCTACCCATTTTTGTCCAGATTCACCCACCCTATGTTTTCCACACTTAAAATGCATGAAGATTTGAGACTGATAATAAATTAGTAAAGAGTTCAGTGTTGCTATAAATAAATATTTACCCAATATCAAAAAAAAATATTGGTCCCAATATTGTAATTATATCTCTACTTTCCATCTAATTGCAAGGAAGCTGTTTCAGTGGCGAACCACTGTTTTTAGTCAGGGTGAACAAACTGAATCCAGACAAGACAGAGGTGTTCCTGGCCAGTAGAAGGCAGACTGGGGAATAAGGATTCAACCGGCATTCGATGGAGTTACACACTCCCAGGCGAAGACTTTTTCTCTTTGAATCCTATCCTCAAGTGAGTTTCTTTTTAAATCCAAGGTGAACTGAAACAAAACAAAAAAATTTCCCCCTGTTCTTCTCTCCTCCCCGCCCTTTTTAATAAGAGTTGACTACAGTGCTATATAGACCATGGATGACAATGCTGGCTTCCTTGGCTTAGCAACAGAGATGATCACCAACCCCTACAGTCAGACACAACTAGACAGTCTTGTCAAAGGAAAACCTTTACCTTTTTACTTTTACAGTGATATAGTGCAAGACTGCATCCGTGAAATGGCACTTTTATATTGTAACACTACAACTAAGGAGAGGAGGTAGAATCAGACAGTAGAATAATTATCTTTCCAGTCACAGGAACATCTCAGCAAAACACTCCCCAATTTGTTGTTGTTGTTATTAAAAAAAGCCTTTGGGGGAACCCTAGTTCAGAAACAAGAAATTGCTAGAAATAGCTGCCACAAAGAATGGAAACAATCATATCATGAGATAATGACATGTAAGTTTCAGGAAAATAATTATGCAACATATCTTCTCCTGATACTGAGTGCACGTGATAACAAAAGGCCCTTCAATGTCTCTATGCTAGTTAAAGTTCAACAACTTATCTCCTGAACCAACATCCCCTTTTTAAATAATACATATTGTTTAGCAACAATGTCTATTTTTAAAGCCAGGGAAATAATAGCAGGCACAACTGATCAAGTATGGTATTTATAAAGCTAATTTTATATTAACTTCACATACACTATATGCCTCTTTGACTGGGAAAGCTAAATATAAAATGTATCCATATTTTTGTGTGTGCAGATTCAGTTTTAAAAGAGAATTGCTCTTTCCAAAAATAAAGAAAAATGGATTAAAAAAAGATTGACAAAAGCCACTGATGATCTTAAAAACAATGCTTTTCATGACTAACAGAACTATGAAAGCTATTCATGATTAACAGAAGGCATCTTTCTTGAATCTTGACACCTATTGCAGGAAACGCATATTAAGAAAAAAGATATAAAGTATCTGAAAAGTGTTAAATTAGGAAACAAATTTGTATCCACAACTAATGGGGGGGGAGGAGTAATTATGTATGTCAATCTTAAATTAGAACCCAAAGAAATAATAAATGACCATAAAAGAAGATTTGTTGGAATAGAAATAAATATAAATACAGAGAAAATATTAATGGTAGGAATATATGCCCCATTAAAAAAGAAAAAAGTTTTTTGAAAAAAATAATGCCCAAGATAGAGAGTATAACATTTAACTCAATGATCATGATGGGAGATTACAATGGAGCTATTAATCCCATATTAGACAGAAAATCTAAAAAATATATATTAAACTTACTCAGGGGAAACTCCCGGAATCCTTTTTTGAATTAATGGAAGAATTTGATTTAAAAGATATATAGAGAGAAATATGGTCACAGCAAAGATTATAATTTCTATTCTAATATGCATGAGTCATGGTCAAGAATAGATTTCTTTTTTTTTCTTTTTTTTTTTGGTATCACAGAGATTATGTTACAGGATAGAGAAAGTCGAGTCACAAGTTAAACTATGGCCGGAACAAAACCCAATAGTGATGAAGATAAGAAATAAGGGAGAAGCATCGTAGAGATGGCAGTTACACGAACTTCTGTGATGAAGAGATGAAATTACAGAAGATGCAAAAAACAAAACAAAACTAGAATACTTCTTCAAAGAGAATCTTGATAATGAAGTTATTACAGCAATAGTATGGGAAACAGCCAAAACTTATATGAGAGCCTTTTTTATAAAGAAAAAAGCCAAAATAAATAAAAAGAAATAAGAACAAACTAAGAGGCTAGAAGAAGAAATAAAAACAAGAGACGATTGACTTAAAAAGTATAGGAAGAATGAAAAAAGGAGGGGGAAAAAACCACAGGATGATTTACAAGTATTATATAAACAATTATCGATATTAATAATAGAGGAAATCGAAAAGAAAATCCTATTTGCTAAACAAAAATACTTTGAACTGGATAACAAAACTGGTAAATTGCTTGCCCATATTTTAAGGAAAGAAAGAAGAGAATAACAAAAATTAGGGATGAGGATAGAATACAAACGGATCCAAAAGCGATAAAACAAACCTTTGTAAGCTATTATTCTAATCTGTATAAAGAAAGCAAGGATACTAAGAAACTACAGAAAAAAATCCTTGAATATCTTGACAAACGAAATATAAATAAATTAACTGAGGAACAAAGAATGGAGTTGAATAAAAAATTACAAAACAAGAAATAATAGACACCATTTTTAAACTAAAATCTGGGAAATCCTCCAGACCAGATGGTTTTATTTCTGAATATTATAAAATATTCCTTCCACAATTAATAATGCCATTACAACGTGTAATAAGGGATATTCAAGAGTTTGGAATCCTACAAACATGGATGGAAGCAAATATTGCTATTATTCCCAAGGAAGATAAAGACCCGCTCGATCCCAAAAATTACCACCCAATCTTGTTATTAAATTCGGATTATAAAATATTTGTAAATATATTGGCACAGAGATTAAAAAGTATTTTGATGAACTGGATACATGAAAACCAATTCAGCTTTCTGCCTAATAGATTAATAAAAGATAACATCAGAAATCTATTAAATTTGATTGAACTACATGAAAAAATATAGATAGAAAATTGGCATTATTGTTTTTAGATGCAGAAAAAGCCTTTGATAATATAAATTGGGAATTTATGAAAAAGATTTTAGCTAAAATGGAGATTGGATGGAATTTTGAAGGATGGATAGGGGAACTATATAAGAAACAAAAAGCCACTTTATTAATAAATGGCTTTTATATCTTGACACACATATGAAATCAATGGCACTACCCGCATTATGGGTATATTATGTAAATGGATAATGCAGACTGGAATCAGTAGGGCCCAGGATCTGTTAATCAAAAGAGAGCAATATCTCCAGCAGTTTAGATCCAGATTGATTGATCTTTTTGTCACTGGAAAACCAGCAAAACACATCCTGAAGCTCTTCCTGAACACCAATTAGATTTTGGAACTTATTGGGTGTTGACCCAATACGAGCAGATGTCAGGGACAGCCAGGTGGAGGACATGGAGGGCTCTGAGGAAGAATATGCTGAGTCAGGTCCTAGCATAGTGCTGCCAGATCCTAGAGACTTAGGTGAACCTGGACCTAGTTCTATAGGACACAGTGAGGCACAGCCCCTACCTCAGCAGCCTAGGGTTTCCCCAGAAGAAAGCCTTTCCCCAGCAGAGGTTGCAGGCCTGGAAGAGACACAGGAGCAAGAGACAGAAATCCCTTCCTTTGCTCAAAGAAGAGCAGATCGGGCGGGGTTGAGACGCTCTCTGAGATTGCTAGAGAAAGCCAAGTTGAAACAGCTGTGAGGGGAGGAGCTGGGGGCTATATAAGAGATCAGGGAAGACAAACTTTTGTCAAAGCTTATCTTGGTTTACCGGCGAAAGCTTTTGACTCTCGGCTTGACTTTGGAATTCTCATTACCTGTGACCTTCGGAATGGCTTTGGAATCTCTGTCTGTGAAAACCCTAGACCTCGAAACGCCCATTGGACTTGCCTTTTGCCTTGTGGACTTTGTATTTTACTATGGACAGCAATTACTGGTATTTTGTTTCTATTATAATTGTGTTTTGCCAAGGACTCATTATCTATCAGCCACGTGTTGGCAGCTTTCCCGGACAGCATTAAAGTCCCCAAGCAACACAATTAAAGCTTTAGGAAATTTAGAGCTAATATCTTCTAATAATTCCTTTAAAAGTGTCCAAACCTCTACTTTGTAATAACTAGAGTTGGGAGGAGGGATGTAGATATTTACAAAATTAGCAGATTGCCTTGAGTGTGGAACTTTACAGCCTGACAATTAGGAAGATTTGTGGGGATCTGTAACATCTCTCCTTCCCATCCTAGAGCCTCTTTAACCGCTATCAAAAAGCCTTCAGAGGCTCTGCCCTTAATATTAGTTTTAAGGGCAGGCACACTCCAAATTTTATAACCTGTAAGAACAATTTTATTCTCATTTAGGAGCCAGGTTTCCTGTAGGGCTATCAAATCAAATCCGTTAAGAAATTTATAAAGATCTTCTCCTTCAAGAGAATTCTTCCACCCCGTAATGTTCCAAGTGGCCAGTTTTATTGGAATGCAATTATTTTCCTCAGGCTCAGAGGGACAAATGGCTGCAAAAATAGCATCTGAGTCTTGATGTTCGTGTAATCTATAGGTTTGATTCTGAGCTGATTGTACATTTGTAATTCAGTCAGAATTAGTTGGTAAATCTAACTATACTGGAATCTCGTCCTCTACAATTTCCAAACAAACCAATTCATCTATAACAGGGGAAATAACAATGCAGGCATTTGGTCTTATTGGCTTGGAATTGTCAGACTCCTGATTTTTTAAGCTTCTAAATCCTGATACATCTCCCATATTGACCCAATTCTGATCTTCCACTGTACTTCTCTGCTTTCTATTGGCTGAAATAAAATAAAAAAATAAACCTTCTTCTGGGTTTATCTCAGAAGATGGGGCTAAAAAGTTTATCTCGGCTTACACATATTGAGTTGGTATGTTCTTGTCCAAATCTACTGCCTTATCCACATTAGATCTATTAGTAACCAGGCAGGGCTCAGGTTTATCTGGGAGGAACGTACTGCCATGCTCTAAAAATATTCTCAATTTATCAAGTTTGCACAAAATTTCCTTTTGAGCCTCTGGAGGCCATGACTTATATTGCTTCACTAGAACATTTTCCTCTGGAGTAAATGGGTTTAAATTATACGGAAGCTTTTTCTGTGATTCTAAGGTACTTGTTGGAGACCTAATAGTAACACTATCCAAGGTCATGTTCTCTATCTGTTTGTTTTGGATATTGGGCAAATCTGTGTCAAATCGATTATAATAGCCGAACTTTGCTCCTTAATCTCAGCTTGTTTTAAATATAAGGCAGAGCTGGTATTTAGTAAAGGAACTGGAGGAATCTGATTTTCAAAAAATCTTACAACCCTAATTCCATGACTTAGAAAATATTTGTCATAAACTCAGCAATATTGCTATTGCTGAAAGTAACCCCAGCGTGTGCATTCTGACCATCATAATATAGGTATTCGATTGCCTTTACGTCCGAAGGGCTCAATAAACCAGGAAAAACCTTATTTGCAACATTTAAAAAATGGGTAACCTACTTTTGTTTTGAGAGAGCTCCTGCTGGCTTAGGGTAGTTTAAGAAAAAACTTATGTGTCAAATGTAGTGTAGTAGTGATGGGGGACTTCAACTATCCGGATATTTGCTGGATGTCAAATTCAGCCAAATCCTCAAGGTCTAGCAAATTCCTCACTTGCCTGGAAGACAATTTCATTGTCCAAAAGGTGGAAGAAGCAACAAGGGGATCAGCCATCTTAGATCTTATCTTAACCAACAGGGAAGACCTAGTTGATGGGGTGCAAGTGGTGGGATCCTTAGGTGGAAGTGACCATGTCCTCCTGGAGTTTGTTATACAGTGGAAAGGGGAAGCTAGGCATAGTCAGACACGAATTCTAGACTTTAGGAGAGCTGATTTCAATAAACTTAGAGAAATACTGGGGGTGATCCCATGGTCAAGAATACTAAAAGAGAAGGGAGTTCAAGATGGATGGGAGTTCCTCAAAAGGGAGATACTGAAAGCACAATTTCAGACAGTCCCAATGAGGAAGAAAAATGGGAGATGTCTCAAGAAACCGGTATGGATGACTAAGGAACTTACAACTGAGCTAAGTTTTAAACGGAACATGTATAAAAAATGGAAAAATGGGGAAATCACCAAAGAGGAATTCAAACAAATAGCCAGCACATGTAGGGGTAAAGTCAGAAAAGCTAAAGCGCAAAATGAACTCAGGCTTGCTAGAGAGGTTAAGAACAATAAAAAGGGCTTTTTTGGATATGTCCGCAGCAAAAGGAAGAAGAAGGAAATGGTAGGACCACTGCGTGCAGAAGATGGCAAAATACTAACAGGGGACAGAGAAAAGGCAGAATTACTCAACACCTTCTTTGCTTCAGTCTTCTCAGAAAAGGCAAAATGTGCTCAACCTGAGGACAGTGAAGAAGGGGACAGAGTGGGGGAATTTCAGCACAGAATAAGTAAAGAGACAGTACAGGAATACCTGGTTACTCTAAATGAATACAAATCTCCAGGACCAGATGAACTACATCCAAGGGTATTAAAAGAACTGGCAAAGGTGATATCGGAGCCATTGGCAATAATCTTTGAGAACTCCTGGAGAACAGGAGAAGTCCCAGAAGACTGGAGGAGGGCAAACGTTGTCCCCATCTTCAAAAAGGGAAAAAAAGAGGATCCCAACAATTATCGTCCAGTTAGTCTGACATCAATACCAGGAAAGATTCTAGAGCAGATCATTAAGCAGAGAGTCTGTGAACATTTAGAAGCCAATGCCATAATCACAAAAAGCCAACATGGGTTTCAGAGAAACAGGTCATGCCAAACGAACCTGATCTCTTTTTTTGATAAAATTACCAGCTTGGTAGATGAAGGGAATGCTGTGGATATAGTTTACCTCGATTTCAGTAAGGCCTTTGACAAGGTTCCCCATGACATTCTTGCAAATAAGCTTGCAAAATGTGGGATAGACAAGTTAACTGTTACATGGATTTGTAATTGGTTGAGTGGCCGAACTCAAAGGGTGCTCAACAATGGCTCCTTTTCATCCTGGAGAGAAGTGACCAGTGGGGTCCCACAGGGTTCTGTCCTGGGCCCAATGCTGTTCAACATCTTTATTAATGATTTGGATGACAGAATTGGGAGCATACTTATCAAATTTGCAGATGACACTAAACTAGGAGGAGTAGCTAATGCCCCAGAGGACAGGATCAAAATTCAAAATGACCTGAATAGACTAGAAAGGTGGGCCAATGCTAACAAGATGAAATTCAACACAGAGAAATGTAAGGTTCTGCACTTAGGGAGGAAAAATGAAATGCACAGATATAAAATGGGGGACACCTGGCTGAATGAGACCACATGTGAAAGGGATCTAGGAGTCCAAGTAGACCATAAGCTGAACATGAGTCAACAGTGCGATGCGGCAGCTAAAAAGGCCAATGCAATTTTAGGCTGCATCAATAGAAGTATAGTGTCTAGATCAAGGGAAGTAATAGTGCCACTCTATTCTGCTTTGGTCAGGCCCCACCTGGAATACTGTGTCCAGTTCTGGGCACCACAATTCAAAAAGGATGTTGAGAAACTGGAGCAGGTCCAAAGGAGGGCAACTAAGATGGTGAAGGGACTGGAAACCATGCCCTATGAGGAACGCCTTAGGGAACTGGGGATGTTCAGCCTGGAGAAGAGAAGGTTAAGAAGTGATATGATAGCCCTGTTTAAATATTTGAAGGGATGTCATATTGAGGAGGGAGCAAGCTTGTTTTCTGCTGCTGCAGAGACTAGGACGTGGAATAATGGATATAAATTGCAGGAAAAGAGATTCCACCTCAACATTAGGAGGAACTTCCTGACAGTAAGGGCCAATAACCTGGAAAGGTTATTTCTTAAACATGTTCAAAGAATCACTGATAGAGAAAACTCTAATCTCGGTGACACCCTTTGGGGAGTTAAATGATTTCCCCAATTGGCCTCTAGTTACGGCTTTGGAAATCAAAGGCATAATTAATTAATTGAAAAAATAATAAAGCACCAGGCGAGGACTGTCTGCCCCCTGACCTGTTCAAAAATAAAAAAGAATGGTGGCCTTCTTTATTTGGAGGTTTATTTACAATACTGGTTACATTCCCAAAGGTTGGAGAGCAGGTATAGTTATTCCCATATATAAAAAGGGTGATAGAAGAAATCCTCAAAATTAAAGGCCAATTAGTCTAATAGACGTAGCAGCCAAAATCTATGCAAAATATTTACTCTTGAAATTGGAAGATTGGGCAGAGGAAAATGAGATACTTGTTGAAGAGCAAGCAGGCTTCAGACAGGGAAGGTGTACTTTGGATAATTGTTTCACCCTTAATCATTTGATCTCCAAATATTATACAAAAGGAAGTGGTCTATACGCAGCATTTACAGATTTAAGTGTGGCCTTTGACTCAATCAACAGGTCTTTCCTATGGCAATTTTTTTAAAAAACCAACATTGATAGGAGACTCCTTTTCTGAATAAAAGAACTTTATACAGATACTAGCCTTCAAGTTAGAACAGGTGTTAATTTAGCCCTAACCAACAAAATTCCTACATATAAAGGCGACCAGCAGGGCTGTATTTTGGCCCCTTTTCTTTTCAACTTTTACATAAACGACATCATTGCCAATATGCGTAAACTGGATTTTCATATGTCCAAGATTATGGAAAGAGTGGTAAATGTACTTCTATACGCAGATGATATGATTTTACTATCCCATACGGAGATAGGTATGCGCAGACTCCTGAGTAAATTTAGTTCCTATTGTCATCTTAATGATCTGGTAATTAGCAACAGTAAGTCCAAAGTTATCTTTGGGGGAAAAAGGAGAATCCATAAATGGCGATTAGATGATAAATTGACCAAGTTGAAGTTTATAATTATCTGGCTATAACATTTGCATTTAAAGGCTCATGGGCTTAAAGAAAAATGAATTGAAAGCAATAAAATTTTACCAATCTTGCTGTATGGCGTAGAAATTTGGGGAATTGATATAAATTTGAAAATTGATAAAATTCAGAATAAATTCTTAAGATCAATATCGGGAGTGCCAAGAAGTACCCCAGCACGTGCCATGAGGGTGGAATTTGGCATGGCTGCTATTTCTGACCTTTGTTTTCTTTGTATCTTCAGTTACTGGATAAAACTATCTCAAATGAGTAACAGCAGGCTACCTAAACTATGTTTAATTGAACAGGAAAATAATCTTTCTTTAGATTCTTTAAATTCTTGGTATTCTAATTTTTCAAAAAGGCTGTCCAGCGTAGGTTTCAGTGTAACAACTTTTAGAAAAACTAATACAAATGCTGCTAATTTGTTCAAACAAAGAGTGCTTGATATCAGAGCCCAGTTAGATGTAGCGGTCTTGGCCTCAGCAAAACCACTGAAATGGCTATCAAGTGATAAAACTTTATTTCAAGAAGAGAAATATCTGTTTTTTCCCATGAAAAGAGAACACAGGAAGGTGTTTGCCAATCTTCGCTTCAAACAAATGGAAAAAGATTGCTTCAGGGGGATTTCAGGGTATTCCCTTTTCTGAAAGGTTCTGTATTTGTGGTTCCTCAAACATTATAGACCTGGTTCACTATTTGTCTGAGGGATTCTCGGGTGGAAGGCTTCCTGGTGGACCAAGTGCACCCTGCTACCTTTGAGGCGGAGCCAGGGACATAAGAACAAAGCCAGTAATCGGGCCAGGACATAGACTTTGTTGGGATATAAGGGGCAAGTGTTGGCCGGTTGGCCCAAATCCCTTTGTAAGTGTAGCGGAAGAAGGAGGGGAACAGGGACAGGAGTCTTCCCCTTAAGAGTCCAATTTGAAAAAGGAGCCGTGAAGTAACATGCTACCTGGAGTTGTTTTGGGAATTATATAGTTAATTAAAGTTGAAAAGCATACCACCTGTTGTCTTGGCTCTTCTTACACCATGGATCCATCCAGTACGCCTGTCCTTCCTTGACCAGCTAGAGGCCTGGTGACAATAATGTTTTACTTTTTGTATGAAATGGTCTGAAGACTTATTCAATAAAGACTATATATATAATAAATGGAGAACGAACTGAGCATTTTATGATACAGAAAGGAGTTAGGCAGGGTTGTCCTCTCTCCCCTTTTATTTATTATTACTATGGAGATCTTAAATAATGATATAAGAAACAATGTGAAAATAGAAGGGATGAAGATAAGAAATACGGAATACAAACTGCGAGTATACGTAGATGATTTAATGTTGTCTATCGCTAACACAAACAAATGCATAGAAGAGTTATTGAAAATGTTAAAAGAATATGGTGAGATATCGGGTTTTTGGGTAAATAGAGAAAAAAAACAATGCTATTAATGAATCTAAATGAGAAAGAAAAAATAGATTTAAAAGAAAAAACTAAGTTTCAGAAAAAAACCTAAAACCAAATACCTGGGGATAAATACATCTCTAAGACATTCAAACCTGTTTAAAGATAACTATGAGAAATTATGGTAGGAAATAAAGAAAGACCTAAGAAGATGGGAAAAATTAAACTTATCATGGTTAGGGAAAATAGCAGCAATTAAAATGAACCTACTACCTAAAATGTTATATCTGTTTCAGAATATTCCGGTAATAGTAAATGACTCTTTTAAACATTGGGATAACGATACTAGGAAATTTTTGTGGTCTGGGAAAAAAGTCCAGGGTAAGGCTGAAACTTTTGCAGGAAGATATCAAAAGAGGAGGTTTAAGCTTGCCTAAACTTAAGATTTATTATTATGCTTGTACTATGGAATGGCTACTGGAATGGATGAGCTTAAAGAATACAAGATTATTGACATTAGAGGGGCTGGAATTACATTATGGCTGGCATGGTTATTTATTTTATAATAAGTCAAAGGTTAACAAAGAGTTCAACAATCACTATATAAGACATTCTTTACTAAGAGTATGACTGAAACTAAAGCCTAAGTGCTGCTCTAAGTTACCATATTGGACATCAATGATCAATGAGGCTTTTTATAAACAGTTGAAAATGAGTAAAGAGAAATGGATAACATATGATGATTTAATTGATACGAAGTCTAAAGATATTAAACTTAAATCACAAGAGCAATTAATCTCCGAAGGTTGTAACTGTACAAGGTTTATGTACAGACAGCTTAAGGAGAGATTTTTGATGGATGTAAAAATTTCAAGATTGGTAATGGAGAACCAGAACTTGAGAAAATCATTAGATCAGAGGAAGGACATAGAATCAGTAAGTTATATAAAATGTTATTAAAAATTGACCAAGAGGACGAGCAAATTAAGATTTACATGATTAAATGGGCACAAGAAATAGGGCAAAACATAGACCTTGCACAATGGGAAAAACATGCACAAAAAGGCTTAAGCACACCTTAAGTGTTAATTACAAAGAGACTTATTATAAAATATGTATGCGCTGGTATTATACTCCTCTTAAATTGTCAAAGATGTTTTAAAATGTTAAAAAAAACTTTGGAAATGTGGCAATAAAACAGGCTCCTTTTACCTTTCTTTGATGGAAATGTAGAAAGGCTAAGAAATATTGAAGCAAGATACATAAAATGATCCAATTTATCCTGCAGGAAAAAACAGAAAAAGACCCTAAGATGTTCTTACTAAATATAATTACAGGTGATAAATTGGAACAAAAATATGGGAAACTTATATTTTATATGATTATATCGGCTAGAATGATCTATGCGCAAAGGTGAAAAGAGAAGACAATAACAAATGAGAAAGAATGGTTAATAAAACTATATGAAATTATAGAAATAGATAATTTAAGAGGGAATGGTATCCTTTGAATAATTGTTTAAAAAATAAGTGGGGGAAGAACTTTACTATCAGACTGGAGTAATATATAAGATGATAAGAAGTTAAAACTTAAGAGATGATCTGTATAAAAATAACCATAATCACAGAGTAATCAATAAATACTCCACTTAAGAGGGAGTATGTCTATGTTATCTAAAAATTATTATGACTTACAGTTTTGTTACTTCGGAAGATCAACACAATGATTGAAAAAATCAAACCGAACTCAGAAGAAAGAAGGAAGGAAGGAAGGAAGGAAGGAAAGAGAATTTGTATATACTTTATACATAATAATATCATGATTGGTTGGTAAATAACTATACTGTTTTTGTTTTAACTGGTTTGTTTGTTGTTGTTTTATTAATTATATTTAATAAAGAATATTTAAAATAATAATAATAATAATAATAATAATAATAATTTTCCCTAGTTTTTCAGCTGGTACAAGCGGTCAAGTGGATAGGACAATGTCTTGAAGGCTGGTGATAATCAAAGAAAGGATTCTGGTGAGTGGGTGTTTTGAAGACTATCATATATTGCATTTAAAGGTTTAGTTAACAACAATAATAATAATTTCCCTGGTCTTTCAGCAGATACCTCAAAGAATATGGACAAGAGGTCAAGTGGACAGGACAATGTCTTGAAGGCTAGTGATAATAAAAGAAAGGCTTTTGGTGAGTATGTGCATTTAAAAAATCATTATTACTGTACTTAAAATGCCCATTTTTTCTTTTACAGGAAAAGATATATGATGAGGGGGGAAATACCATTTAAATTTGTGTTCTTTCAATGTTTGAATACAGTGTGTGATACCCTCCTCCTCCTCCTTCTTCTTCAGACAATAAAGTTTAAAAGGGAGAAGACCCTGTGAGCAGACCTCCCAAGAGACAAAAACATGGTGATTCTACATATCATCATCTTGAAAATTTTGAGAATCGTGCTATGGAGTACAAGAGAATATCTCAGTATTTTTTTTTTCATCTACAAAGAACAGTACAGCAAACTCTGATAGTGACACATTGCGGAATGTTTGATAGACTTGCAGCTAGTTCACAATGTAGAACAGCAAATACTGGATGCTACTGAGAAGGCTATTAAATATCCCTGTAACTATGTGGTCTGATGATACACCTTTTGAAAATGTGCAGGAGGGTGGGGGGGGGGAGTTCTAATTGTCAACCTCAAAAGAGCAGGAAAAGAAAAGCTAATTATTTGAGAAAAAAGCTATTAAAATATTGAACAGGGCAAGAAAGACACTTGTTACATCTAGGAAGGGGGCTAAGAAAAAAACTTAAACATAAGGCTCCTCAGACTGCTGTACAACATTCTGAAGGTGTAGGTACACCCCAGCATCAGCCCCTCCCACTCCTCCAGCGTGTAAGTGTAGGTACACCCCCAGCCCCTCCACCCTTACCTCGTCCCCACCTCCAAATGACCCCCAAGCTGCACCATCCTGCTTACCCACAACCCTTCCCCCATCTCCTCTTCCAGCTAATCCTCTACCACACCCTCCAGGCCAGCCTCCAAATAATCTTCCAGATGAACCCCCAAATCTCCTTCCAACTCCTCCCCCATCTCCAGACCTGCCCCCAGTCCCTCCTCCATCTCCTGAACTGCCCCCACTCCCTCCCACTCCTCCACCCCCAGCATCACCACCACCTCCAAATAATCAAGTCTTCGCAGAAAGGGTTAGAGGCTGGGAATGGTTTAACAGGAGGTATCAGGCTATAAATAATGCTGAAAAATTTCAATTTGTCCATTTAGAAAATATAAGGCCATATTCAGAGGCTGTAGCTGCTGTGCATCGGGCTATTCAAGAAGTTCTGGATCGTGCACTTTTGGGAGCTGGGCCTGGAGATTTTACCCAGTCAAGATTACAAAATGCCGGTTTAGCAAACCCTCTGTTTTCAGTGCAAAGAGTCAGGGATCTTATGAATGCTCAGGATTTTTTATCTCACATAAGTAACCTTCTACAGAGTAATATGGACATTTGTACAAATTGTACACTCAGATTGGTTCTGACTATTGTGCTAGCTCCCCAAGGAGGGGGCCGCTGAAGAGCTATAGATTATATACCTTACAGCTCAATTATTGCTAAAAAGAAACAGCATCTGGTAGATCCAACTAGCTTAGGCACTAATTTGTGCTTTGCTGCAAGCCTTGTGGCAGTAATGGCTAAACAGGTTCCCACAGATGTTGAAATGCTAGGAGAAGCTGCTAAATTACGCCAGGACATGGGGTGGTCTGACCAGAAAAAAGTATCCCTTAGTGATATTTCACTTGTTGAAGATCATTTGAAGTGTAACGTACATATCACACTTTACTCTGATAAGGGCTGGAGTCTTTTTAAGACACAGAAAATCCAATATCCAGAAACATACAGTTTTACAGCACAAAGATCATTATTATGGCATCCTGAATGTGAAAGGTCTTTTTGGAGCTCACAATCATAGCCACACCCAGACATGCATAACCTACTGTAGAATGTGTAAAGAACACAACTGTGCCTCTAGAGTAGGTAAAATGGAAAGATGTTTTAGATGCAAGTTGAACTGTAGATCCAGGGCCTGCTTAAGGAGGCACAAAAAACTGGCCTTGGAGGAAAAAGTCAAATGTGATCCTAAAAAGTTTTGTGACAAGTGTGGCCATTATATCACATTTGACCATGATGAAAGCAAATGTAGAGGGGTGTGGTGCACACTTTGTTGGGGTCATATCCTAAAGAATGAAAATCACCTGTGCTACATGCACCCCATTAAATATCCAGAAACTTTGATCCAGTACATTTTTTAAAATATTGAAATCCACCAAAGCACAGGTGTCCATGTTCCTCATTACTGTTTTGCCAAAGCCTTTGATGGGAAAACTGTGGAGTGTTTTAAGGATGATGGAGGAATGAGTACAAAGAAGAATATGGGTGGTAAGAAAGGGAAGGCTAAGAATGGAGAACTGTGTGAAGAAAATGTGGTGTTAGAGCCTGAGTGGGCCCTTGTGGGACAGACCTGGGAATTTAAGGGAGAAGGATGCATGTCTGAGTTTATCAAGACATTCATAACTGATGGCAAATACAGAGCTTTCTGTAGTTCTGTTGCCATGGACTGACCATATTTATAGCCCACAATTCGAAGGGCTATGATTCTTATCCAGGAACTGATCAAAGAAAAGGTGGACGTTGATATTATTGCTCAAGGAAGAAAACTAAACCCGAGGATTATGGTGTGCTAACTATGATGGCTGGGGCAAATGAAGCTTTTTTAGCATGGTATGAAGAAAACAAGACAAAAACCTTTGATATGCAGAAAGAACTGGCCTTTTATTGCCAGCAAGATGTCAATATTCTGACACAAGCTTTACCAAATATAGACATGAAATCATTAATCTGACAAAAGTACTGTATACAAGAGGACCAAAACAAGGAAGAAAGGTTGGGTAGTCATAGACCCTTTACAGTACCAGACCTTGGCTAGCATGTTTTGCAATGTACAAGTTTAATTTTCTAGAGGAAGATCAGATTGCAATCTCACAGCCTGATAAGTACCATAATTATTGCAAGCATTTCTCAACCCCTGCAATCCAATGGCTTTCATACCTTGAACACATTCAGATTCAGCATGCCCTAAAAGGTGGAGAAGTAAAAGTTGGCAACTATTATCTTGATGGCCATGCTGTCATAGATAATAAAGAGACAGTCTTTGAATTTAATGGCTGTTACTAGCATGGTTGCCCTTTATGTTATTCTCCAGATGACTGGAACTCGCTGCTGGGGAATACATTTGAGTTTGTTTACAATGCTACCCAGCAAAAGGCTGATGAATTGAAAACAGGGGCTTTGAGGTCAGATCTATCTGGGAACATGAGTGGATAAACCAGCAAAAAACAGATGATCAGCTAAAGCAATTTCTTGCTGAAGATGAATTTCCACCAGCCTTAGAGGCCAGAGATGCTCTCTTTGGTGGCCGTACAAATGCTATCTGTCTGTACTACAAGCCTAAAGAGGGTGAGGAAATTAAGTATTATGATTTTACCAGTCTGTACCCCTATGTCCATTGTGGATAAAGGCCTTGCAGTAGTTCGTCTGCGGAGCTTTGGCTTAGGTGGAATATAATCGAAGGGGGACTCTGGCGTGCCTGCGACTGATGGCCTCGTTCTAGGACTATGTTATGAGGATGTATTATGTTTCTAATTCGCTGATGGTTTTAATATATTGTTAATTTAATTTATTTTTTAAGGGGTGGGTGGTTGGGAAAGGGCTGTTGAACTGTTTTAAACTGTATGTTTTAATCCTTTTGTACCCCGCTCCGATTGTATTCTACAGAGGAGTGGGTTAGAAATAATAATAATAATAACAATAATATCAACAAAACTAAAGTATATCCCTTTGGACTTCCTCAAATAATTTATGATAATTTTCAACTACTCTCACAGTATTTTGGCTTAGCCAAGATTAAAATACTGCCCCATCGTGGTTTATTCTTTCCTGTTCTTCCCAATTGGTGGAAAACTCATGTTTGTACTCTGTGCAACTTGTGCAGAACATCACCAGGTGGACCTCTGCAATCAAACAGATGAAGAAAGGTGTTTGTTGGGAACTTGGTGTACTACTAAACTGAATGTAGCTATAGAAAAGGGCTACAAATTAATGAAAATCTATGAAGTGTGGAACTTTCAACGGCGGTCAGAGGGGTTTATTTGAAGAATATATAAAATTACATCTTTGCCAGAAACAGGAGGGATCAGGGTATCTTCAATCGATCTTGGAGGAAACGGATTATCTAGATCCATTTCAAACCGGTTTTCGGGCGGGCTACAGGGTTGAAACTGCCATGGTCGCCCTGGTCGATGATCTCCGTCTGGGCATCGGCAGGGGTAGCGTGTCCCTGCTGGTGCTCTTGGACATCTCAGCGGCTTTCGATACCATCGACCATGGTATCCTTCTGGAACGCCTAGTAGAGGTGGGAATCGGGGGGCACCGTGCTCCAGTGGTTCCAGTCCTACCTTTCTGGGAGGTTCCGGATGGTGCAGCTGAGGGACGTTTGCTCCGACAAGAGGGCCCTTAAATCTGGGGTCCCTCAAGGAGCCATTCTGTCCCCCTTGCTTTTCAACATTTACATGAAACCGCTGGGAGAGATCATCCGGAGACATGGGGTGCGGGGTTATCAGTATGCTGATGACACCCAAATTGGCTTCTCTATGTCTCCGACTGATGCAGTGACCAGGGATGGCATCACTCCTCTTGTGGCCTGTCTGGAATCGGTAATGGACTGGATGAGGGAAAACAGACTCAGCCTGAATCCAGAGAAAACGGAAGTGCTCGTGATAGGTTCTCCCGGTCCAGGGATGGAGGTGGTTCCACCTGTCCTGAGTGGGCTCACGCTTCCCGTAAAAGACACTGTACGCAGCTTGGGGGTGCTCCTTGATTCGTCGCTCCATCTTACTTCTCAGGTGGATGCGACGGTCAGGAGCACCTGTTTTCAGCTTCGGCTGTTACGCCAGCTGCGTCCCTACTTGGACCGGAGGGACCTTGAAACTGTAGTACACGCTCTGGTAACCTCTCGGTTGGATTTTTGCAATGCGCTCTACATGGGGCAGCCTCTGTATCACACTCGGAAGCTACAACTAGTGCAGAACATGGCAGCACGGCTGGTCACTGGAGTTTCCAGGGCCTGCCATATAACCCCTGTTTTAAAAGATCTTCATTGGCTGCCTATTTGCTTCCGGGCTCAGTACAAAGTGCTGGTTATCACCTATAAAGCCCTAAATGGCTTGGGCCCAGAGTACCTGAAGGACCGTCTCTCCTCACACAATCCGCCCCGCACACTTAGATCTACTGGGCAACAACTGCTCAAAGTTCCAGAGGCCAGATTATCAACTACTATGAAGAGGGCGTTTTCTATCGCGGCCCCGAGCCTCTGGAACTCGTTGCCCATGGAGCTCCGTTTGGCTGCCTCCCTTACCCAGTTTAAGAAGGGGCTAAAAACATATTTATTTGAGCAGGCCTACCCCTGATTTTCTCCCCCGTTGCCATTTTCCCTCATCATGACCCGGCTCGGAATACTGTTACTCCTTGGGCCGAAATTGTTATATCGCTTCTCTGATTATGCTTTTAACTTGTGTATATGTTTTAATTTATGTATATGTACACTGCCCTGATCTTTGGAAGGGCGGTATATAAATAAAGTTTTATTATTATTATTATATCTCCACTGGTGTGTTACTGAAGAAAACAAAAATAAATACAGAGCTGATTTTGAGGAAAAAGAGGGGGTGCTTTTGTGCAAAGAAGAAATTGTTGTTAACCCTGCAAAGCACCAGATTACCAAATTGTTTCTAAATTCTTTGTGGGTAAAGTTTGGCCAAAGAACAAACCTGACTAACACACAGGTGGCGAGGGATCCTGATGAATTCTTCAATCTTGTATTTTCTGATGCTTACAATGTTTCAATGTTTGAGTTTATTGATGAGGAGGCTGTTTGTGTGTCCTGGAAGCACTCTGCTGACCATTTAACAACTGCAGCTAGAACGAATGAGTTCATTGCTTGCTTTACAACCTCTTATGGAGAGGGAGAGTGGAGCCCTCCTATTGGGGATTATTCGGGTGATCTCACCAGTGAAATCCCCCCCCCCATCAACATATCACAGAATATGTGTCAGCTGGGCCTAAAACCTATGAGTACAAGCTTTCAGGGGGTAAAGCATGCATGAATGTCAAAGAGATTAAACTGAATGTCGCTAACTGTGAAAAAAAATAATTTTCCCAGTCTGAAGGACCTAGTGTTTGACTACGTCTCAGACAGAGAGGAAGGAGGTGCTCATGAAATGGTGCAGCAACAAGGGATTGTTAGAAATAAACAGCAATGGTCTATCCACACAAAAGAGCTCAGAAAAACTCAAAGAGTGGTTTATGACAAGAGGGTCATTACTGGAGGGTTTAAGACTCTCCCTTACGGTTATTGAATATGGCTACATAGTGGCAACACCCCTTCTCAGCTATTCTAGCAGGACCAAGCAACTATGGAAAAACTGTATTTGTAAAAAATACATTAGATAATGCTCATAGTCTGTTTTCAGCGCAACCTGATAAAACTTTGTGGTGTTATAGCTGCTGGAAACCTTTGTACCAAGAGCTGCTATGTAAATATCCTTTTATTCAATTTGTAGAGGGCCTGCCTGATAATTTTGATAATGAAGATTTGTTACCCATGAAAAAAAATAAAGTTCTTAGTGATAGACAACATAATGCAATCTTGTGATAATTCAAATATGGAAAGACTGTTTACAGTCCATGTTCATCTCAGGAATCTGAGTGTTTTTTTTCATCACACAAAATATTTTCTGCAAGGGAAAAAGCTTCTGGACCATCAGCTTAAATGCAAAATACATGGTACTATTTAAAAACTCTAGGGATAAATTACAAATTGCAACTTTAGCTCATCAAATGTACCCAGGAAACACTAAATTCTTCATGGAAGCATTTGCTGATGCAACAAGCAAACCCTTTGGTTAACTCATTATTGATTTGCAGACTAACACACCAGAATCTTATAGGTTACGAACAGGCATTTTCCTCCAGACTGGCCTATAGTATATACCATGAAGAAGGGTGCTTACAAAAGGCTTTAGCTTTAATTCCTGCTCCATATTGCTTCTACCACCCCCTTCAGGTCAACATGTCTGGGCATGTGAAAAGAAACCTAGCACTCTTAAAACTGCTCATTAAGATGCCCCTAACTCAGAGGAAAGCTTTCTTATGTACAGTCTCAAATGACCTGGATGCAGCCATCTCCGAAATAGTTCTGAAGCAACATTTCATTATCTCCCCATCAGGTGCATGTAATGAAAAAGAGGCGCCATCTAATTAAAACCCTGGGTAACAAGATAGTCTCAGTGAGAAGAAAAACAAGTCTTGGTGAAGCAGTCTGGGGGTTTTCTTGGACTCCTGTTAAGCTTTGCAGTACCCCTGATAACGAGCCTTTTAACTAAGCACTAATGGAATATGCAGAAAAGATGTATTTGGCCCCTAGCCACCAGCTAGAACAGTTAAAGGGATTATCTCTTAAAGATGAAAATATCAGAACTAAGGCCATACATACACCGAATGCTGAGATGCAGAGGATTCTTCACAGTACTGACCTAACAGAGTATGAAAAAGCTAAACAATATGACATTTTGCTTCAAAAGTATGTGAACCATGTCAGACAGAAGGAAGCAGAGAAAGAAAACATAAATCTAATTCTACCTCAAATGCAGCAGCCCCCTGAAAACGGGATGACAAACTCCTCTGAGCCCCTGTTTCAAGAAGTCCTGGAAAGCCTGCCTGCTAGATACAAGAATGCCGCAAGGGTATTGTTAAACAAAATGAAGCAAAACATGAGTGTTTCTTCATGGGATGACAAAGGATCCTTTGTCTATAAAGGGGAACCTGTAGCTGGGTCCAATATGCTGGACTTAGTCAAGGGGGTTACTCAGACACATTCTTTACCAGTGAAACATGTTCCCAAAGGCTGGGATATTTTCATGAGGGCCATGGCAGAGCTCAATGTTCCAACGTCTGCGGTTGAAAACCATGCCAACAGAGAAGTTTGGACAATCTAAAGAATTCCAGTGACACCACTCCAGTATATGAATATCTGATGCTCCACTATATCGGTGTAAACATATAAGGTGCTGAAACCTCCCGTGATGTCTGCTTTGAAGGGGGGAGTTATGGCATGACAGTTGGGTACTATTCCTAACATGTGAGCTAGTCTCCCTCCAGCCTGTGTAAGGCTCAATTGCTTTAAACCTAACCATCATGCCAAAACTCCAAAGTTAGCTTTAATTTTCTTAGATTTCCAAAAAGCATTTGATAATGTCAATTGGGCATTTATGAAGATAATTTTGAAAAAGATGAATATGGGGGATAAACTTTTGAACTGGATAAATAAAATATATCAAGCTAAAACAACTAAAATAATAATGGAGAAAAAACAAATGACGGTAATATTTTGAAAGATACTAGGCAGGGCTGTTCCCTTTCCCCATTATTATTTATTTTAACCTTAGAAATACTTAATAATACAATAAAACAAGACAACAATATTACAGGAGTCAAAATAAACAAGGAACAATTTAAGCTGCGAGCTTGTGCAGATGACCTGGTATTATTTTTTATCAAACCTCGGCTCTGAATGCCTGCCTGGAGTCGGTAATGGGATGGATGAGGGAAAATAGACTCAGAGTGAATCCAGAGAAAATAGAGGTACTTGTGATAGGCTCCTCCGACCCGGAGGGGGAGATTTACCAACCTGTCCTTGACGGGGTCATACTTCCCCTAAAGGACAAAGTTCGCAGTCTGGGTGTACTCCTGGACTGGTCCCTCCGCCTGACTTCTCAGGTGGAAACGACAGCCAGGAGTGTGTGGTACCAACTACGGGTTATACGCCAGATGCGTCCCTATCTGGGTAAGGAGGACCTTGAAACATACACACACTGGTAACCTCTCATTTAGATTTCTGCAATGCGCTCTATATGGGGCTACCTTTGTACCAAGTCTGGAAGCTTCAATTGGTTCAGAATGCGGCAGCTAGGCTGCTTACGGGGACACCTAGAGTGGAGCACATCACCCCTGTTCTAAAATCGTTACACTGGCTACCGATTAGCTTCCAAGCACAGTACAAAAATGTTGGTCATTACTTTTAAAGCCCTATATGGCTTGGGCCCGAGTTACTTGTTACTTGGAGGAACGCCCCGCACGCTCAGAACGACAGGGAAGAACCTGTTAGAGGTAAAAAAAAAGTACTAAATTTGTAACTACTTCCCTCAGGGCTTTTTCTGTCATAGCCCTGAAATTGTGGAATGACTTGCCGGAAGAGATCCATCTTATTACCACCTTAGATGCTTTTTAAGAAAGCACTTAAAATGGATCTCTTCTGGCACGCGTATCCTACTAATTTCTTGTAGCAGATCATCAATTGATACTTAATTGGTGAAATGCACCAACTATCTGAATGATGTATTTTATTGTTATAGTTGTTGCTATTGTTAAATTTGTTGTGTTTTTAGTAATTGTGATGATTTTATTATGACTGTGTAATTATGTATTTTTGATGTTGTAATCCCGCCTCAATCAGATGGAGAGGCAGGAAATAGAAATAAACTTATTTAAATTTTTATTTTTTATTATTATAAACCCAATAGTTGAAATAGGGCAACTGAATGAGGTTCTGGAACAATTTGGCTATGTTTCAAGTTTAAGAATCAATAAGAACAAAACTACGATGTTACTGATTAATATGACAAAAAAGACAAAGAGATTAAAGACATCATTTCAGATAAAGAAAAAGGTTAAATATTTAGGTATAGAAATTACTGCAAAATATAGATTTGTTTAAAAACAATTATGAGAAAGTATGGAAATCTATTTAAAAAGATATGAAGAAATGGAATAAGATTGGTTTATCATGGTTAGGTAGAATCTCTAAATTAAAAATGAACATATTACCACGTATGATGTACCTCTTTCAGAATATTCCCATTATAGCCAATAACAAGCCTTTTAAGATCTGGCATAGCGACATCACTAAATTTATTTGGGGAGGGAAAAAAACCTAGAGTAATATTGAAATAAATGCTCTAATAATGGAGGATTAGCAATCCCAAATTTAAAAATATATTTTCAAACCTGTTTCCTCGATTGGATCACTGAATGGTGTAACTTAAAGAATAAACATCTCCTTCAATTAGAAAGAAATTATATCATTTTTGGTTGACATGCTTATTTATTTTATGAAAAATTTAAAACAAAGATTTTGAAAATCATTGTATTTGCAAAGCGCTAATCAAAACATGGCAAAAATACCAACCAAGATTCTACGTAAAAATTCCCTCATGGGTATCCATTAATGAAGCTTTCCATAAAAGACAAGAATTTTCCCAGGGGAAATGGATTAATTACCATCACTTATTAAAAATTGATAAATCATCAAGAAATTTAAGTCTAAAAACCCAAGAAGAGTTACTTGAAGTGGGATATACTATAAAGTTGGTTCACGTACAGACAAATAAAAAAAAGATTTACAAAGGATAAGAATACTTATGGTTTTGAATTAAATCTTTGATAGATGATATAATTAATTCAAGTAAACCTCGTAAAATAGCTAGATTTTATAACATTTTATTATCTCAAGAATTAGAGGAAAATTACATTAAAATTCAATGATTAAGTGGGCCCAAGACTTTAAACATGATATTCCATTAGAACCAATGGCAAAAGAATTGGAGGGTAAGACTGAAATTCACAACCTGTTATGCTTTAAAAGAAAAATATTTTAAAATGCAATTTTGTTGGTACCCGACACCATTCAAATTAGCGAGGATATATATATATGTGTGTGTGTGTGTGTGTGTGTATACTTATCTGTCAGAAGTGACAATTAAGATCAATTACAGTTACACAATACTATTTAGTTCATATGTATTCACTAAATATACGATGTTATATATCTGATCCATATTATTCTCTTAGCTAGAATGTTGCAGGATGGGGTAGTGTGTACCAGATGGGTAGAAGTTTAGAGATATTAATTTTCTGAAGAGGCCCTGGTACAGCTTGCCATGGAATGTGAGATAACAAGCGGGGATGTTCAAGGTTGAGGTTGGTGAGAGAGCTCGGTTGTTCTGGAGATGTAGCTAATGTGTGAGTGGTGTGGGAAATGGCTGGGTGGAAAAGGAGAGGGCAGTTTTAAACTGTGCATTTGTTCCTGTGAGCCTCAGATTCTGCAAAAATGTGTCTGTGATCACTACTGCAATGCTCTTACAATAAACTTTCTTACTCTGGGATAAGTTTGGTTGTGGATCATTGAGCAGAGGATTCCAACTCTCACAGTTTGCAGAATCTCACCTAAACAAAAAATGTCGGAAAATGAAGAACAGAATGAGCCAAAGACCCTGGCCGACTCCAGGGAACACCCAGAAAAGATTCTGGAGACAAACATCGAAAAGCAACTGGGGGCCAAGCACAAGAAACAGAAAGGCTCCGGAGACCCAGCTGAGAAACTTTGGTTCCTGCAGCCGGAACGAGACAGAGCACACCACCGGGTAGGCCAACTCGCTGCTCGGGACCAAGCAGTCAGGGAGAACCTTGACATGGCCACCTTGAAGAAAGACATGAGGGAACTGAAGACGATGATGACCTGGTCTGTGTTCAAGTTGCAGGAAGCCGAGGAGGGCACCACAGCAAGGACCAAGAGAGAGATGGTTGCCACCCCAGCCCTACAACCCTAGACCTGGGAAGAAGATGAGTAGGAAGGCAGTGAGTCCGATGGGGAGGATGAATGGCCACCCCGCCGAGAAAGACCAGTGGGAGAACGCAGGGGCAGAAGGGAGGAAGAGGAGGCGCTTAGGGAGCTTCTGGATAAATAAAGGTTTTCTGGATGACATTGCAAAATACTAACATCTTAAATTTGGAGGGATCAAATCTGCACTATGGATGGCAGCTTACTTATTTTATAAAAAGGATAGGGTCAATAAAGATTTTCATAATCACTTTATACGAGATGCCTTGTTGAAGGTTTGATCAAAATGAAAAAAAGGTTTTTTGGCCCTGAAATACCTCTTTGGGTTTCACTCGAGGAAGATCTATTTAAAACAGACCCATACGAAAATAAAAGATGGATTAGGTATAAAAATATTGTAACAAAGCAAGGGAGTGAATATTTATTACGAACAAGAGAAGAGTTAGGGAGAAAGGGGGCATTTAATAATTGGTTTCATTACCTACAACTCAAGGAGACTAAAAACTGACAAAAAAAGAAGGTCTAGAGGACAAAAATACAGAATTGGCAGATATTTTGGTAACATCTGGGGATAAATCATTATCTAATATGTACAAATGCCTTTTTAAATTATACACTGAGGATGAAATAAGGAAAATATGTTAAAATGGGCAAATAATTTTGGACCTGATCCCCTTCCCCACCACCATTCCCTTCTCCTTTTGTGTCGTGTCTTTTTAGAATGTAAGCCTGAGGGCAGGGAACCGTCTAGTTGACATAATGATTGTAAGCCGCTCTGATAGCTTTTAGAGCTGGGGTATAAATAAATAAATAAATAAATATAATTTTGGTTATACCCTTGACCTAGAACAATGGGAAAGGGCATGGGATAAAAAGATGTAGCTACACCAGGACTCAGGATTTGACAGAAAATTATTATAAGATCTTCTCCCGTTGGTATCTGACTCCTGACAAAATAAGCAAAATTTATGGTAAAACAACCAACCATTGCTGGAAGTGTCAAAAGGAAAAAGTACACTTTACCACATATGCTGGACCTGTAATAAGACAAAAGGCTTTTGGAAGAAAATTCATTACCCAATTAATAAGATATTACAGATAGATCTTAAGAATAAACCTGAAATCTTTCTGTTAAATATGGTTGACAATCAAAATGAGGGGGAAAATGGAAGAATACTTTTCCATAAGTTTGTAGCAGCTAGAATTGTTTTTGCTAAATATTGGAGAAATGAGAAGATTATAGATATAGAAGAATGGGAATGAAAGTGACATGAAATAATTGATATGGATAGATTAACTAGAAGTATTGATTATGAAAACTCAAATACTGAGAAGATTGGGGAAATGTTATAGATTATTTAATTTCAAAAGGAGCAAATGCAATTAAAGCTAAATACCAAAGAGATTAGCAAAAAGTGTTGTTGCTTTTTTGCTTAATTAGCTCTCTCATCCATATAAATTTTATGTAATTTTCAAGTCTATAACAAACAGAAGATTTATTTAGGATTGAGATATATCAATGTATGTTATATGAAAATGTGTATATTTTAGTTGAACATAGTGTAAATTATCATAACACTGGTGTGTCGATTACAGGGTATGATAGAATACACGAAAGAATGAACCCTTGTTTTCCGCTGGGGTTTGGTTCCAGAATCCCCCGTGGATAACAAAATCTGGGGATGCTCAAGTCCCATTTAATACAATGGCATAGTAAAATGGTCTCCCTTATATAAAATGGCAAAATCAAGGTTTGCTATTTGGAATGTATACTTTTTAAATATTTTCAAGCCATATATGCTTGAATGTGTATAAAAATCCGTGGATAAGGAGGGCCCGGCTGTATTTCATAGAAGGGTAGGAAGAACAGAATTAACTACTTGGTGGTAAGAACATGATCAAAAGATACTATAGATCTTTCCAAAGAAATCCATCTTGATGTTAGAGAATTAGAAGTTATTGCACACAAACAGTGTTAGAATTATGATATATATCTGCTGTGTTTGTTGTTGTCTTTGTTTCTTAGCCTGCTTGTCTTTTGTTGATTTTTTTTTGTTCTTGCTTTGCACTTAAAAATTTAATCTGAAAAAAAAAATCAAAAGATGCAACATGGCGGAGCAGTTTGAGTGTTGGATTAGACTTTGGAGACCAGGGTTTAAATCCTGTCTTGGTGATATAAACCAAAGGGTGACGCTGGGTGAGTCACACTCTCTCAGCCTCAGAATGGCAAACTCCCTCTGAAGAAATCTGCAAAGAAAACCCCATTTTAGGGTCACCATAAGCCTTAAACTTGAAGGCACAAAACAACAACATGCTCTTTCTGCCTCCCAAAATATAAAATGTATGTTGTTCTCCTTACACAGCCTCCTTAAGTAATTAATTAATGCCATTTTTATTTTAATTTGACTTCCTCTCTAAAAGGGACCCAAAGCAGCTCACAAGATTTTTTTAAAAAGCCCTTTAAAAATTTTTTTTGTTTTGTTTTTGGGCTATGTGTGGCCATGCTCTAGAAGAGTTTTATTCCTGATGTTTGTCCAGCATCTGTGGCTGGCATCTCCAGAGAATAATAATTAAAATAATTAAAAACATTAAAAATACCCCCCCTTTGACCTTCTTCTACTGAGACACAGGAATAATCTCCCATCCAAGCTCAAAACTAGTGCCCCAGGGAGCCCCATTAATCCCCAACTGAGTCTGGACTATTTAGTCTCCCTTGCTACCATTTTAGAAAGGACTGAGAGAGGGAGAGAGAAGGCTATATAGCCACCCCAAGCAATACAAAATGGCGGCCAAAGTCACAAACTAAACTACGCCCCTGTCCCCCTGAGCGCACTGCGCATGCGCCACACTCTCCCCTCCCTCTGATTCAGAATCAGAACAAGACTAGAAGCCGCCTCGCTGCTTCTTATATACAGCGCTGCGCTGTTGGGGCGGGAGCGAGGGACGCGGCTAGGCGAAGTGCGCATGCGCCCCAATCTGGAACGTTAACAACGACGACGACTATCAGTTGGGCGCGCCTGCGCAGAAGGGAAAAAAAAAAAATGACGAGGGCGCGCATGCGCAGAAGAAAATGACGACGGAGGCGAGCTGCGCATGCGCCCCAATCTGGGTCAAATCAACAACTGTCAGTTGAGCGCGCCTGCGCAGAAGAAAATAGCGACGCTGCGCATGCGCAGAAGAAAGTGGCGACGGCGGGTTTGGTTCTTTATTTCCCTGTCAGGCGTCCGCAGCCGCCACAGAAGTGACTGGGCTTGTTCGTTTGGGCTCCCGGTGGTGACGGTTGTTGGCGGCCTTTCTTTCCTCGCTGAGGGAGAGCTCCGGGTCCTGAGGTGAGGATAGGCCCCGGCGCGGGTCTGGGAAGGAAGGGCGCCTCCTCCTCCTCCTCCTCCTCGGTGGGAAGAAGAAGAGCCCACTGGGACGGCGGCGGGGAGAGGAGGTGGCCCTCTCATGGGGTTTTCTCTGCAAGGCTTCTTCAGGGGACGGTTGCTGTTGCCTTGAGGCTGAGAGAGTGTGACTCGCCCAAGGGAGCTGGGGATGTTTAGTCTGGAGAAGAGGAGGTTAAGAGGTGATATGATAGCCCTGTTCAAATATTTGAAGGGATGTCATATTGAGGAGGGAGCAAGCTTGTTTTCTGCTGCTCCAGAGACTAGAACGCGGAACAATGGATGCAAACTGCAGGAAAAGAGATTCCACCTCAACATTAGGAGGAACTTCCTGACAGTAAGGGCTGTTCGACAGTGGAACACACTCCCTCGGAGCGTAGTGGAGTCTCATTCCTTGGAGGTCTTTAAGCAGAGGCTGGATGGCCATTTGTCGGGGATGATTTGATTTGGAGTTCCTGCATGGCAGGGGGTTGGACTGGATGGCCCTTGTGGTCTCTTCCAACTCTATGATTCTAAGGTCACCCAGTGGGTTTAACAGCTGAGTTCAGAGTCAAACACTGGTCTCCAGAGGGATGTATTTATATATTTATTATTAGTATCCTTAGCACTTCTCATGGGTTTTCTTACAATCCTAGAGTGGGAAGAGACCTCAAGGGCCACCCAGTCCAACCAACGCCTGCCATGCAGGAACTCTCAATCAAATCAAGGTTGTCCAGGGGAGGTTAACCTTTGCCTTCACCTGAGGCTGAGAGAGTGTGACTTGCCCAAGGTCACCTGCAGTGGGTTTCCATGGCCAAGCTGAGAATCCAACCCTGGTTTTCTGAGCAACTGCGTGTTTACCTGTATCTTTAGCACCTGTAATGAGGTTTTCTTTGCAAACTTTGTTCAGAGAAGGTTCGCCATAGCTTTCCTCTGAGGCTGAGAGAGTGTGATTTACCCAAGGTGGCCCAGTGGGTTTCATGGCCAAACTGGGAATCAAACCCTGGCCTCCAGAGTCGCAGTCCCACTCTGGCTCATTCTGTGGGGGGCCTTTTAAAAGGCTTGTGGCAGGCAGGAAGTCTGCTTGAAATCTGTTTTCATCCCATTCTGGCCAACGGTCCAGTTCTCAGGGTCCCAAATAAGAGTAGAGTCTTTGAACCAGCAGGACTTGCGTTAGGATTGACCAGCAGCTGTGAGTGTGTTAGAGCTGGGACTTGTCATCTTTTCTTTGACAGGCGATAAGAGTCATCATGGGGTAGTTGTTTGAGTGTTGGGACTGCGACTATGGAAACCAGGGTTCAAATGCCAGCTCGATCACGAAACCCACTGGGTAACTGTAGGCAGTCAGGGAAAGGCAATGACAAACCTCTGAGCAAATCTTGCTAAGAAAACCCCATGACCAGTTCACCATAGGGTTGCCAGAAGTCGGAAACAACTTGAAGGCAGTCAACAACAACAAAACATCATGTTGTTGTTGTTGTTGTTGTTGTTACGATGCAGAGGTCCTGTTAGAAAAGTTGTGGCAATCTTGGGTGTCTAGGGAGAAGTGAAAACCCTTGCGTTGGCTTGAGGGAGAAAGGGGAGGTAAAGCAGAAGTCTCCTAAAGCAGAAAACATGGTCAGTAATTAGGCTTTAGCCCCTAATTCACTCTGATCTGACAATCTGCTTCTGACGTAAAAGAGTGCGCCTTCCACGGAGGCAGCTGACTGTTTATAAACAGTGGTGCAGGGGTGGGATCAAGTATTGCTGAGCTTTCATTGCTCACCAGTTAAAAATATATACACAGGTAGATTTATTTTTCCACCCAGTTGCTCCTTCATAATAACAGCATGCAGTTTTTGACAGATAATGTATCTCCTCCTTTCAAAGAGGAGCCTGCAGTGTTAAGTTTTACTATCCTGTTGCTCCTTATGTTCACAGATTTTGAAAAAGGAGGGTGCCAAAGAGTCTTTGTTGTAAATCGCGGCATTAACGCTGGACTGAACCAACCACCGGGTAAGTACTTTAAGTACTAGAATGTCTTAGAATCATAGAGTTGGAAGAGACCACAACGGCCATTCAATCCAACCCCCTGCCATGCAGGATTACTTAATCAAAGCAACACTGGCAGGTGGCCATCCATCCTTGCCTGCAGTATTGAAAAATGCATTTTCTGGTGCAAAAGATGACATAAATGCAAATGTTACATTGCAGTCTGATTTCCTTTTAAATGACTGTGACTTAAAATGTTTTTCAGCAATTTGATTTTTTTTTCCTTTCTCTGTAGGGAGTCTCTATACAAAAAACAAGGAAGATTGGTTTAATCTAAGTTTTGCTTCATTGCCTGTGTTCATTGAGATTTATTCCTTCATCTTAAAAAAAATGAAGTCAAAATCTTTTTCTTTTCTTTTTTTGCCTTTTTGCTTTTCTTTTGTTGTTGTTGTTGTTATTGTGTGCCTTCAAGACATTTCCAGCTTATGACAACCCTAAAGAGAACCTATCACAGGGTTTTCTTGGCAAGATTTATTCAGAGGGCATTTGCTCTTGCCTTCCTCTGAGGCTGAGAGAGTTCATCCAGTGCGATTGATGGCAGAGAAGGGATTTGAACCCTGGTCTCAAGAGTCCTAGTCCAACAGTTAAGTCGCAACACCACACTGGGTCTACATTGGGACTAAATTAGCATTACAATTCTCCTAATAAGTTTTAGTATCTACACTGATCTTAAGTTTTATTTAAAGAGTCAGTTGGTATTAATCCAAGGCAATAGGTTGGATTTTTTTTTTGAAAGTTTTTGTACACTCATCTACAATTGAGTAGATTTTCCTGTTATAAACAAGATACAAAAACCTCAGGTTAAGCTGCAAAACTGTGAATCCTAACTTTTATTTTACAGTGCATACAGTACAGATACACATAGTTGTATCAAAATGATCTCTAGGTAAACCTATTAAGCTGGTTAGAAATTGCAACCCCTTTGAATTTTATTATGATAGCTTGGCACAATGGCCATAAAACAATATAACATGGTTATAGTTACATATCATTCATATCTACTGACTTCTGTAGGCTGACACCAGGTAGGTTTCTCCTGCAAGTGACAGTCATTGTTGACTGTGTTAATGAGTACTCCCAAAATAGCCATGAACTGGGTCAACTGGTTCTCTCTGCACGTGTCAAGATTGGTAACTATGTATGCCAGTTTATATTGCAACAGTTCTGTTTTTAGGCAATTTAAGTTACCATTGATTGGACATAAGTGAGAAATCTGAATCAGAAATTTTTGATTCTTTATTGATCAATGTAGTAATAGTGCCAAGGATTCTTTTAAGAGTCCAGCAACATCCAGGAAGAGAGAGAGGCAGGCTCCATCAGGCCTTACCTGAAAGCAGAAGAGGCCTTTCTCCAGTCCTTCTGCCTTGGTCCAGGCCTTTGAGGGACAGTTGAAGTGCTGGACATAATCCCCTTCCCCTCCACCATTCCCTTCTCTTGTTGTGTCATGTCTTCTTAGATTGTAAGCCTGGGGGCAGGGAACTGTCTAACTAAAAAAGCTTGTATGTACAGTGTTGTGTAAATTCACAGTGCTATATAAATAAAACATAATAATAGTTTGCCTTTTTAGACTATCTTGCCTGGTCATCTGGATAATTCTTACAGCAAGAATCCTGTTTTTTTAAAAAAAAAAATAATGCCAGCCTAAATATTGTAAGATACAAGCCAAACCCAAGGAAATCTGAAAACACAATACTTTAGTCTTTGCAAGACTGGGTTGGACTCATGCTTGCATTTTTCAAGTGCCAAACTGAAGGAAGTGGTAATATTTTCTGATTACTATTCCCTATGGCAGTTCCCTCCCTGGCTTTCCCAGGTAATCTGATTTGGAGGAACCTCATGGGAAATAGTCCTGGAGTTGAAGAAATTATTATTGTAGACACATTTGCCTAGATTTCCATTCTGTATGAACAGAAATTGTCCTTCCATTTATGGAGTGGCTAGTCTGGATCCAACCTTCTACATTTAGAGAGCCCACAGAACCATTAAATCTCTTTACTCATCTTCCTTAATGTTCTTACTGTATTTATCACTGTATTTATATCTCATCTTTTCTTGCAGACTAGCATTCAGAGAGGCTTACCAATTAATAGAGTTGCAATCCTTAGTATTCATTGAAAGCATGTTGAAGTGTTTGCATATATTATTTCATATGAAAAAGATCCCTTTACGGGGAAAACCCACTTGTGTCACTGTTACATTAGTATTTAAAATAAGCAGGAAAATGTACAAGATTGGAGATGCATCTAATGCATTCTTGAATATCATCTGTAAAGATACCAGTTTTTAATTAAGTTCTTTCGTCATATCAAACTCTCTGCCCTTCAGGACTTCATTTTTAATGGGAAAATTGTTGTGAGAGGGAAGAGATAATGTGTATGCTTCTTGAAAAAGATTCCTGTAACTTCTCCCCGCCCTAACCTCTTCTCTTGGCTTGTCCAATGAAAGAAAGTAGGAGCAGAACTTAAACAGGGTCCCAAACATGACAGTTCCTTTTTTTGCCACTGCTTCTGCTCCGCCCCCACATACTCTAACTCCTCACTTCAGTCAGTCAGGGCTGGAACAGACCGGCCTGAAAAGCTGGCTTCCGCACAGCTTGGGGGCATGGCTGCCTTTGCCGACCAGACATGGGTGGCTTCAAGCCACTCCAGGGGCGCAGCGTTTAGATGCTGCATGCCATTGGAGCATGCGGAAGCCTAAGGCGGTCTTTTACTGGCCCAAATAGGAACAGATCTTTTCCACTCCTATTTGGGCTGACTCCAGGGGAATTCGGGCTGCAATGTATGTTTGCTGTGGCTCTGGAGTGACCGTGGTGGCCCTAATCTGCCCTTTTGCGACAGCCTGTTCTGGGTCTCAGTCTCTTCCAAAATGGGGCAATGGGAGTGAACTCAAGAAGGCAGAAGAGCAGGAGATACCACCACACAAAGCAATTAATGAACCTGTCCAGTGGTTTTAAGGGACTCTGTAAAGAGACTTTTCATGCAACCCTCATCCCCACCATAGTCCTAAAGACCACTGGTTCCCCTTGCCTTTCTTGTATACCAGTACTTTGACTGAAGCCCCCCCACCCCCGGCCACTCTCTTTTCTTGACCTTTCCACCACCCACAGGTGGTTTGTACCACCCACTTTAGGAATCTCTGGTTTAAAGCAAGCCATTTGGAGTTTCTGTATAGCACTTTCTGCAAATGGGTAGTGTAAAGATGATGATAAGGAATCCATACACCCTTCCTGTTCTTAACTATAGATCATTGGGCACAGGGCAAGTAGCAAGGCAGGGTGTCAGTTGTAAACTAAGAACTGAATAATGAACTTTAAAATGCTTTCCATGCCAAAACTGGAACTTTGATTTTAAGGAAAGAAAATGAATTCTATTTGGGTTGTCTAAAGTGGCAGACTTCATTGTGGTCCTTAATGCTTGTATATTCTAACAAGTTTCAAACTCAACTCTGAAGTTCTGTTATGGCAAACTAAATTAAAATATTTTTTGCTATTTTATCTAGCCTAGAAGTGCAAGCAGACAGATGTGGTTGATTGACTCATGGCCGCAGATAACCCAATTCATTTATCGTGTGTTAACTGTAACTTGGACACATTCTTTAGGTAAGAGAACACTGATACAGAAATGTATTGTGTAGTCTGTGTTGGGTTTAACATTACCACACTACATCTAATGCATTCTTGAATATCATCTGTAAAGATTTATTTTGCTTATTCTTTGTTTTGTGCAAAATATAAATGATATGATTGCAATTCTAAGTAAAGCAGTATAAAAATGATTAGGCAACTTTTCTCTTGGAGAAACAATAGAGAAGTATTTTAATTCTTGAACTTTAGGAAAAAGGGCTTATTTGAGATGTGCTTTAGGTGTGGTCACACCCAATATTTGTATGAGTATTTTCATCATGGCAGTTTTGTTTTGAATTGTTTATTTAAAATCGACTACCGTGCAGCTCAGTATGGTGGTCTTTATACTGGTACTTGAGCCATTGGCTGCTCATCCATGTTGAGTTTCCAGCAAAAAAGGAAGAGGCAACAGAGCAAAGAAGTTCCCATACACACTTGGGGGAGAAAAATCTGTCAGTCCCTCAAAGCTTGGGATATCCTACCCTAGTATTAAATTCACTTTTTCTAATGTCTTGCACTCTGTCAGCATTTTCATTAAGTTTTCCTGGTTTGAGACCTCTGTTTGTGTGATCATGTGACCTAGTTTGTTACTTATACCAATTGTGAGAGCTATTTAAATGTGCATAGGATTGAACCACCCCATTGTCTAGCCCAGAGTTCTATGTGATAGGTTTCTTCTACTACTTGTTGGAAATATGTTATAGTATAATTGGAGATTTGACTTCATTAGAGAATTGTTACTTGGCAGTGAAATATTGTGGGGAAACTCATTCAGACTCTGACTTGTTCTTTGACTTCCCCTTGGCTAAAGCTGATGCTTGGGAGTGACCAGCTGTATTTGGAAATAACATTATACCATGGTAAATGTGAATGAGCCTGGGTGAGTCTTGAGTTGGTATGCTTTCTCCTCCTGGTATAGCCTAGAGGCGACTGGAAGCTATTGTTTCCCTTTTATTTTTTTTAAAAAAAGCTAACTACAATTTAATGATGTAAATGATCATTACTTTTGCTAGGCTTCATTGCAATAAGCCAGCTTTATAAGCCAATGTATAAAGTTGGTCCAAGTCTCAACACACCAAATATTTGAAAACAAAAAGATTGAATCAGATTTTCAAATCTGTGAAAATCCACTTGTTCGGAATATTATTGAATTATTTCAGACGATTTAATGGATTATTGCAAATGAGTTATCTTCATAAGCACAGACTGTTTATATGGTAACTGTTTATATGGTACAGCCTGCATACACAGTTCTTCACAGATTAAGAGAAGTCCTAGCATTAAAGAGCTTTGAACCTATGGTACTATAAGTGAAAAGTGTTCATGTACAGTCAGCCCTCGGTATCCGCAGAAGATCCATTCCAGACACAGACACATCCTGTGGATACCAAAATCTGGAGATGCTCAAGTCTGCATTGTCCCCAAAGGAGATGTGGCCCCGCCACAATTGGGGAAAATGGGACTCGTCCATCCATCCGTCCTTCTATCCTCTGTCCTTCCCTCCCAGCTCTCAACAGCAGCAGGTGGGGGGCTGGGGGCTGCAACCTCCTCCTCCTCCTCCTGCCTCTTCCTCCCGCCTCTTCCTCCTCCCGGTTCTTCCTCCTCTTCGTTCTCCCGGTTTTTCCTCCGCCTCTGCTGCTGCCTCACTGCAGACTTTCCATATGCAGATGCTGGAATCCATGGATGGCAAGTCTGCAGATACTGAGGGCGGAGTGTATAGGAAATGTAAAATCACATTTCTCTGGGTCATACTTTTGTCAAAGACTTCCTTTTTGCACACATATTGCAGTTCATGTTGTATACAGTAATATGCATATTGTAGTTGCAAATAGTAATTTTATTGGTTGAAATAATAATCTCTTTTGTGAGGTATATGATTGAATATAGGCAGTTTGCCAACTAATATAATGTAAATACAAGGTACAGTCTTCTATATTGGATATCCTATTGGATATCCAGTTCCTTAATAGCTTTCAATTTTTTGGTCTGCTTTCTGTTTGCTAATCAATAATAAATAACTGCAAGGTGTACTCTATTAGTTTCATAATAGTCTTCCCTTCTTTGGTCAACTTTCTGTTATCTGATGATATTTTATAACTTCAAATATTCCAGGTATTTTCACTTTCAAACTACTAGTGTGGAATGATTTATTTGCACCAGCCTTAGTTCCATAACTTAACTCAGTCACTCATATGGGTTTCCTAGACTTGGCAGATCGTTTTTTCTTTGGTGGATGACTTCATAGGTCAATCATTCTTCTGGGACCCCACCCTGCTTTCGAGTTAAGGAATCCTTTCACACAGACAGGATGACTCATCAATGGGATGGCTGTTCAGACAGCAGAAAGGTGCTTGTGTTAGACAGGAATTTCCACATTCGCTGGAGGTATGTGTGCATGTGCACCTCTATTGCAAGACTACTTGGCTTGTACTACTACCAGTTAGGCTGTAGCTGGCTTAACATATTTGAATCTATTTGGAAAGTTGTTGGCTTACATGAAACGTGATTGCATTTTATCGATTGGTTAGACTATATTGCAGGTGACAGCCAGCATTTTTGCCAAATAGTTCCAGCCATGCATTCTCATATGCTGTTGGAAGATGTGTAATAACTTGGACACATACTCTAGAAAAATTGCACTGGAGTTATTAGGCGTCAGTGTAACCTTTAATGTGCTCAAAACTTTGGGGAGCACATAAAGGACATGGACACTTTCTAGAGAATTTTATTGTAAGAATCAGTAACTGGTGGATCTTGGAGCAAACACCATTCATAAATGTTTCTGCTTGATCAACTCATAGGTGAGTGACTTTGGCAACAGCAGTGCTAGGTGGCATCTTTTAGAACGTCAAGCTTGATGAAGCACCTTAGTCTTTGCCCCTCCAAAGACATTCATAGTTGAACAGGGTGAAGGCATTAGGTATACAAGATTATAAAGGCAATAGTTTGGGGATTAATGAAACAGTATGAATGTTCCCCAGATTCCAGTGCAGGTCTTTGGAAAATCCTTAACTGTAGTAGTAAACAATACATTATTTAATGTTAAAACATTGTAATAGTACAACAGTAGAGTGATACAGAGGTTAACAGTTGAACCTTTTGTTCAGTTCTCTGATCAATATCCATTACTCTAATTCTGTTTGTTAATATCCAAGTGACATAATCCCTGTTCAGCTATTCACAAAAAGGGGCAGAATAAAGAGCTACATTTTAATGGGTTTAAATGAGGATCCAAGAAGGGTGTGTGTGATAGCCCTCTGTTACTGCTTTCCAAGATTGATGAACAAGAGTTTGAAATGGGCAACATCCTGTACTAAAAGCCACTCAAGAACCCAGATTTTTAGAATTCCCAGTCATATGGAACACTTCTACACGTTGCAGAGACTTCTTCACACTGCGACTCTTTCCACATAAGTACAGCTAAAATAAAAGTGGGACTTGTGCATTCCCCTCACTTCTTTATTTAAACCCTTTTTGTGAATAGGGAATAGGGTTTTAGTAAAGGATCAGTACGCACACATAGATTTTAAACAAAATAATAAGACAGGGCAAATCATTGTGACATGGTTTCACTTATATATAATTTTTCAAAGAACACTTTATGATAATAGGAAAATAATACAGCATCTTGACACTGTATAGTCCTGTGTTTTTGTTTTTTGTTTTTTTGCTACTTCAATTGAGGATGAAAGTCAAGTCTAATTTGATTTTCACAGATTTTTTTAAAATGTAGATGATATGACAATAACATCTGGATCTATTTGCTAAGCAAATTCTTTAAACTGTTGCTATTAATGATTTTGTGATCAAAGAAAATATTTAAATTGTAAGATAATCTATTATTACTGTTGTATTCATTATATATTTTATATATTAGATAAATTCTCAAATATAATAATTGCTTCAACATATTTTTAAGTGAACTTAGTGTATGCAACTCTTGCTGGAATAACGTCCCTGGCGATTGAAGTCTTCTCACCACAGAACAAACACAGCTGTGATGATAGCAGTAGAGGGAAAATTCTTCAGAAATCTCTTTTTTTGTCCCCTGGGATTCCTCTTCACTGAAGGTAACTCCTTCTCAGAACAGTGTGAAGCTTCAGAGTCCTGTCCATCTTGCCTCTAGAAAACCCAGATTTCAGTGATAGAAGAAAATGTAATTCTTCAACATAAACTTTTTCTTCAGTTCACAAATGAACTGGCTACAGTGGTCCAAGTCTTCACCAGGATTATAGAACCTCTTCATCTAGTGCTGAAATGTTTCTGAGCTCTATCCTGGGTCAAAGTTAAGCTATTTAAACTTAACCATTTCCTTTAAAAAAAGAAAAGAAAAGCTTGGTTTGACATGATATGTCTTTCTTGGCTTCCAATAATGTGTATAATTCATTGAGATTTATCTTGTTCTCATGTGGAAGAATTCCGTTGACCTTAAATGCTATGTGCAAGATGAACCTTGTTAAAGTTTTCATCATTAATGAAAGGATTTGAATTTCCTTAAACACTGAAAACATGGCCTTTTCCCTAGGGTTTAGATTTATTGTTGTGTGCCGTCAAGTCATTTCCAGTTTATGAGTCTAGATTATAGCAGCATAACAATGTAGATCTTTAAAGACATTATGTTTTTACATAGCACAGTACTATTCCAATTTTCTTTCCAGTGTTATTATTTGTTTGGGGTTTTGTTTTGTTTTTTGTAAAGTGTCTTAATATCTCTCATCTTTTATAAATTTTTCATTACATTGAAAAGCAACCACTGCTTCCTCCATTTTTTAAAAAAAAATTCCTGGAAAATATAACATGACACTAAAATTTTCTACAGTGTGAGGGATATAACATTGAAGAATTCATAAAACTTCTAAGATGGGCTCTACTTAAAGCCATTGCAGAATGTGTAGTGCTAAATAACGTGTCTTGTGCATATCACTTTCAGTAGTTTTGCAGTTTATCTAGGTGAGAATGAGAAATGTTTGAATTTTGGCAGAATTCAGTGAAGTATTTGAAAATTACTTTAATCTTGCTAATCTTTTACTGTAGGGAGTAATATGAATGGCAAATATTGTTTCCCCCCCTCCTTTTTTTTGGTTTATGTGCAAAATTGCAAAATTTGCCAGTCTTCTTCTTTTAAATATATGTTTATAAAATATATGTTTACAGACTATATGCCAGATTTGGACTTGCAATCCTATGTACATTTACTCCTGGGGAAGGGAGCTCAATTGAAGATAGTTGGTCTTATGGTAAATAAATATGTGTGAGATTGCATTGTTTATGATTTCTTATGCCACCTCAGTTTAGAAATGGAATGGATTGCTTACAGCGGTTCATTATAAATTTCCTCCAAATGTATGAGGCATTTCCTCCATATGTATGAGATGATTGAAATGCAAAAGAAGAGTTATAAAATGTAAATGTGAAAGTTGTTAGATTCAATTTTTATAAATTTTTAATAAATTTACAAAACTATGATCTTTAATAGTTTATTCATAGGGTTAGTAACTTCAGCTACACAACTTGTGTTACAATTTACCACATAAGCTTCAGTCAGCTCGTACAGCAATATTTAGTTTGATATTACAGTATATTGTGGTAAGATCACAGTCTAATGAAAGAAATATTTTTCAGTAACCATATAAATTTTAGTTTTATGTATATTCATATGGATAAAAACTTGCATTGGAATAAGAGGCATCTTTGTGTGTTTGAAGCAAACGGGTTGGACTAAGGGGCTTGACAGACCACCCCAAAAGGGTGGGCTGGAAGCACCCGTTTCTATTCTTGAGGGAGCCCACAGTAACCAAACCGTGCAGGTCCCTCCCCACCAAAAAGAACCTGCTAAAAGCTGGTTCTTTTAAGTGCGCGCAGCCGCTGTCATAAGTGCGCCATCAGTGCACTCACGTGCAGCGATGAGGCAGGTGCGGACGCTGCATTGTGCTTGTGTCGTCATGGCGGCCCCCGTGTGTACATGAGGTTGCCATGATGGCGCTGCCATTATGAACTGGAGTTCAGGAGTGTGTGGTCACTGTGTGCTCCTGAACCCTAATTTTGGCCCGAGGGCGGCGCTTTCTGCCCATCTGTACCAGGCCTAAGTTCATATTTAAACAAAGTAAATTTACTTCAATTGGTTCAAAGTTTTAAAAGTAGTAACCCATGGACCATCAACTACCAATTCACTGCAAGTTTCCAGGAGAGAAAGAACTGCATATATTTGTGTATGTCAAAAAACTTTACTTAAAAAAATCAACTCAATCTCTGATTTATCCATGGGAAAAGACCACAAGGAGGGGGAGGGGGACTGCAGTTGGGATGGCCTAGTGAGAATTTGTTCCCTTCTTCATGGGGAGCCTTTGTTTTTTGGGGTAAGGATAGGATACTTATGTATCCTGTTTCACAGACCTTGAGGACCTTATTCTCAAGGCTCAGGCTTTGGACAGTGCAATGACTAGAGGGTGTCTTTGAACATGTGCAGAATGCCCCCTGGTCGCTTCTTCTTTCCCTGCTCCATGGCTCCCTCTCCCTGCTTGTGGTTCTGGCCAGCTCACCCATTTAGGCAGCCTGCCACTTGTCCTCATCAGGGAGGAACCAGAACCTGCTCCACCTGTTTCTGCTTTTTGAAGAAACATGTAGAAGCACTATGTCTGGGTGGCTGGTCTCAGCATATGGATCTGTTACTAACATCTAAGAATCTTCCTTTGAAAATTCCAAAGTTGAAAGCTGGGAACATGTGCATAGAAATGTGATTTATCATTAAGCTAGGAGACAGGGAAGGGGAACTCTGTCCAGTCCCGTAAGAATGCTATTCTCCAAACCTTACCTGAAGCCCCACATCTAGAGATTCCCACACATAATGTCTTCTTCCCAGTTGAGAAGGCTGGAAGCAAGAATCCTCCATTCTTCATTCAGTGGAGAACCTCTATGCTAAAACAGTTGTGTTCATAGATATAAACAATTCCTTTTCTATGTTAGTTACCTAAAACTGAATATAGCAACGAATAATACATTTACCAGATAGCTTTTTTATCTCTTCTTATTCTGTAAAGGTGTGACTGTCCAGTCTTGAATGGCAGCATCATTTCTCTAAAACTCAGTATGCAATCAGAGAAAATGCACAAAGATCAATGTTGAAAAACATTGATTTATCTGCCTTTATATTGTAGGGCTTGCAGATTTCACCCATGAAGGAGATATTTTAAGCTTTTCTACTTGAATGTGTATACAGTTTTTCCATATTATGATCAGTGATCAAATATAAAGTTGACTTGGTTCACAATTTCTGTCAGTGAACAAAATCTATTATTAATTGTATGGACTGAGATACAGGTTTTTAAAAATGTTATTTTACTTCTAGAGAAAAAGCTTTTCTTATAGCTTTCATATAAACTGAAATTCTAACAGTCTTTTTTCTTACCCTCTGTACTTTTCTTAGAGATCTACTGTACTTGAAAACTTACAGAAAGCTTTGTAGCTTGTGTACATCCCAACAGTATTGTACCTGAATCATTTAATCTCAGAATGAAGAGGATCAAGGAGGCAGTTAAAGCTGAAGAGTCAGTTCATCAAGCACTACAGAGAACAAAAAAGCAGAAAACAGGTTTCTATAATTCGGTGTTTAACATATCAGATCCTTTCCATTCGAGGGACTGGGGAAACCTGCCGCACCATGTTGTCTTGCACATCTTTCAGTGCCTGCCTCTTGTTGATCGGGCACGTGCCTCTTCAGTTTGTCGGAGATGGAATGAAGTGTTTCATATCCCTGATCTTTGGAGAAAGTTTGAATTTGAGCTTAATCAGCCCGCTACATCATACTTGAAGTCTACTCACCCGGATCTCATCCAGCAGATTATTAAGAGGCATGCTGATCATTTGCAGTATGTCAGTTTCAAGGTAAAGAAACCTAAGGAACAATGTTTCAAGTAAAGAAGAAAAAGCTGCTATATAGCAAGTCATTATTGGTCATGAATATGGTATTTTATGTAGGCTGCATTTCATAATGTTCATTTTTACATGAGATAAAATACTCCACTTATTTTAAAAACTGATACACTTTGACTAGTCTTCATTGTATACTTTTATTTTTTACAAATGAAAATTTCTAATGGAAAATATAATTGCAGCTATACTTCTTGCATGTTATGAATTCCCAGGGGCTCAAGTGTTAAGCATTAGTTTTATTCAGAAGCCTTTTTTGGGAGGCTGGGGAAACAACAGAATTGGTTAGGTTGTCCTTTTTCAAACCCAACTGTTAGTCTCAACTAAAATAGATCATTTGAATTACTAGGTATTGTAGTTTTGTGACACATTTAGCCTTCTCTGTCAGAGAGCTCTAGTGTCACAACAAACTACAATTCCAGAATTGCATATAATTGAGCATTAAAGTGGTATCAGACTGCACTATTTCTGCAGTGTGAGTGCAGTCATTTGGCTCTCTATGTCAGAAGGCTCTGGTAGCAAACTACAGATTTCAGGATTCCAAAGCATTGAGCTATGGCAGTTTAAGTGGTGTCAAACTGGTTTATTTCTGCAATGCAGAAGGAGATAAAAATTAAGAATAACTTAAGATTCCGCATAATAATTTCATTATTCTTCAATATAAGAATCATGTAAACACTGCTAGGTTACCTTTTTTAAATAAACCAAGCCACTTTAACTTTAAAAATAGCTCTCCCCCTCCCCCCCCCATCAAGTTTAGAGTGAATAATAATAATAATAATAATAAATTTTATTTGTATACCGCCCTTCCTACGATCAGGGCGGTGAACAACATAAAAGCAGGCAATACAAACAATAAAACCAATTAAAACATTAAGCAAGGATAAGACAATATATCAAATTACAGCGGCAGTATATCAAGGTCTAAACCAATGACGAAGGGGACTCAAGAGTGCGAAGATGTCAAGGGTACGCATGGTTGAACAAGTATGTTTTTAAATCCTTCTTGAATGCAGGGAGGGAGGCAGCCAAGCGGAGCTCAGTGGGGAGGGAGTTCCAGAGGCTAGGGGCCGAGATGGAAAAGGCTCTCTTTGAGGTTGTTATTAGTTTAGCCTCTGGAACTCTAAGTAGCTGTTGCCCCGCGGATCGAAGTGTGCGGGGCGGATTGTGTGGAGAGAGGCGGTCCTGTAGGTATTCTGGGCCCAAGCCATTTAGGGCTTTATAGGTAGCGACCAGCACTTTGTACTGAGCCCGGAAGCGGATAGGCAGCCAATGGAGATCTTTCAGAATAGGTGTTATATGGGCGGTCCTGGAAACACCAGTGACCACCCGAGCTGCCATATTTTGCACTAATTGTAGCTTCCGAGTGTGATACAAAGGCTGCCCCATGTAGAGCGCGTTACAGAAATCCAACCGAGAGGTTACGAGAGCATGTACTACTGTTTCTAGGTCCCCCCGGTCCAGGTAGGGACGCAGTTGGCGTATCAGCCGAAGCTGAAAACAGGTGCTCCTGACTGTCGCATCCACCTGAGAAGTAAGATGGAGCGACGAGTCAAGGAGCACCCCCAAACTGCGTACAGTGTCCTTCACGGGGAGCGTGACCCCGTTCAGGACTGGTGGAACCACCTCCAAACCTGGGCCGGGGGAACCCACAACGAGTACTTCCGTTTTCTCTGGATTCAGGCTGAGTCTGTTTTTCCTCATCCAGTCCATTACCGATTCCAAACAGGCCACAAGAGGAGCGATGCCATATTACTTGTTTGCAGTTCTTTTCAATTTCATTGAGTCATCTTTCATTTCATACTACCCTTTTCTGTTTGTCGGTGACCGCCTGTGTCACAGACCTTTTACTTCCCAGAAATTCTAGTTCATATGTTGGGATTAGATAAGTGGGTTATACTTTAGCACCTCCCCCTTTTTTTTATTAGAGCTGTTAATTATGCCAAATTTAGGAACACACTCTCACTAAGGAAAGTGTGGAAGTGTTTATGAATAAGCTTCTTTCCCATTAGTATTTTGGCTTGTTAAATCTCTATAATTTAATTAAATACTGGTTTTATTCTCCAGGTTGATAGTAGTACTGAATCTGCAGAAGCTGCATGTGACATCCTTTCTCAGCTGGTGAATTGTTCTATCAAGACACTTGGATTGATTTCAACAGCAAAGCCGAGTTTCATGAATGTGGCCAAGGTAAAATGTTGCATAGTTCTTTAATGTATATATAACCTTGAAGAATTTAGTACTTATCCTTCAAGTAGAATCTGTTATATTTGCACTTGAGGATTTCTAGTGTAATTTGAGGTGAGGCTGAGTGTAGGAGGGGACTGGTAAATTTTGCTGTGAAAATGTTTTGTTCACAGTATTAAATAAATTTTACACATTTCAAGTCTGTTGATAGTATTTGATAACTAATCCTCTTTGCTTTAGTTTAGTTTAGTTTTTGTTTTGTTTTGTGATTAGTAGTAAGTTAGCATGTATACTGTACTTTTAAATATTTTTTTTTCTGAGAAAAAGCACTGATGTTTTGGCTTGTCCTGAATATGCTGACCTTCAGTCATGATGTTTATATCAGGTAGTAGTAATTGTTTGCTATCAAGATATTATTAGATCTCCACTTATAGATCTGATCTTAAAATGTGCTGTATATTTCTCAAAAAGATACTGAAAAATCAGTGCTTTATTTTGATATTTTCTTCCTGTTATTTGTATATATTATATTAACACTCATGTATTATTAACCATGTAAATCATAGTACGCAAACACAAAATACTACAACCCACAACATTCCCCTATATACATATATCCCCTTCTCAAAAAACAAAACAAACAAAAACAGAGCAAAACTAAGTAAGTAAATAAAAAGATAACCAATATTGACTTCTCATTTGCCAAGACAGTGTATCCCTTCATCCTTTTCCAAATTCCTTTCATATATAAACTTATTCAGATTACTTTTAATTTTAACATCTTATCACTAAAACAGGAAGGAAAAAAAATAGCGCCCTTTCCTTATAATATCATCTCCTCCTTAACCTAAATAAAATCGATCACATTTCAAAATTTGCTGATGCCACTTCCCCCTCTCTTAGCTGCAGATTAGCTGTAAGCAGGCTCCATTATTGCAGGAACTGTTCTCTGGGTTTAGTTTTCATTGGTTGTGTTAATTTATCTTTCTCTACAACATCTACCAATTTACATATCCATTCGTTCTCAGTTGGGATCTTGCTAATCTTCCAATATTTAGCCTAGGCCATTTTGCCACTGTCATCATATGATATGATAGTCTGACCATCTCTTTTTCTAATTGTCTGTCAAAGCCAAAAAATCCCAGCAAGAATGCTTCAGGTAGCAATAGTAATGACATTTACATTTCTATACCATGTAATGGTGAACTTATCACTCTCCAAGTGGTTTACAGTCTGTAAGCCTATTGCCCCCACAAGCTGGGTACTCATTTTACTGACCTGCGAAAGGATGGAAGGCTGAGTCAACCTTGGAGACCTGGGATCTAACTCACAACATTATGGCTGCAATACCAGCATTTAACTATTAAGTGGTGTAGAAATGTAAATGCTATTGCAAAATAAGACACAAAACACATGTAGGTAATAGCAGTGAAGTTGTAGGTTAGCTTCTCTCAATGTCCGGCCTATGGTGGGAACCTGGTGGTGCCATTCTATTTAGGAAACAGAATTTGATTTAGATTTTATCTCCATAGCAGCCAGCGCCTATGTCCTGGTTTTCCTGTTCACTGTTCTCATACACCAGTCCAGTGATCTCTGCGATGATCTGCCTGTAGCCAAGACAGAGAAAGAGGGACTCAAATGGAAGATTAGCCTTAAACCTCTGCCACCTGCTACTGTAGAAAGTTAAATAGCCAAAAATGTTGGATCTGTGGATTCATATCCTTCTCATCCCCACCCATATAAAGCTGCAACAGATCTATGTCTGCCTGGATGCAATCCTAAATGTAAATGTTTTCTCTCCTCTTCCCCATAGGCTCATTTTGTTTCAGCACTCACAGTAGTATTTGTCAATTCGAAGTCATTATCTTCCATCAAGATTGAAGATACGCCTGTAGATGATCCATCCTTGAAGGTCCTTGTTGCTAACAATAGTGATACATTAAAATTGCTTAAAATGAGCAGCTGTCCTCATGTGTCACCTGCTGGTAAGTAATAAATCTGAGAAAGGAAACAAACATAGGTGTTTTCAAAATTATCTTACTAATAGATTTTTTTTTTACTGCTGCTTAATCTAGCTTGCCTAGATACAAATAGGTACTAATCTCACTGTTCTAGTTACCTATTGTTGTTGTTGTTGTTATTATTATTATTATTAATTTTATTTATATAGCACTGTAAATTTACACTGTGCTGTACATACAATCTTATAATTAGACGGATCAATACCTAATTGTATTGATATCTAAAGAGGTATAGGATAGCAGCCTGATAACATATGTTCTTCTTTATTGTCTCTGTATGCATCACACATGTGGGACTGCACCTGTGCAGAGGCTCTCAGAATCTACTATCTGGCAGAGCTTTGGTGCCCTGGAACTGGATTTTTTTTCACTGTGGAAAAAGTGTAAATAGATTTTTATCTACTTATTTATACTGAATTTTTCTCTGTCCTTTCTAGGGATTCTTTGTGTTGCTGATCAATGTCATGGCCTTAGAGAGCTTGCTCTTAATTACTATCTGCTAAGTGATGAACTGTTGCTGGCACTTTCAAGTGAGAAGCATGCTAATCTTGAACATCTACGTATAGATGTTGTCAGTGAGAATCCTGGACAGATTGAGTTTCACACCATCAAAAAACAAAGCTGGGATGCACTCATTAAACACTCTCCCAAAGTCAATATTGTGATGTATTTCTTCCTGTATGAGGAAGAATTTGATGCTTTTTTCAAGGAGGAAACACCAGTAACTCATCTGTACTTTGGCCGTGCAGTAAGCAAAGCAATGCTTGGTCGTATTGGAATGAATTGTCCAAGATTGATTGAATTGGTTGTCTGCGCCAATGGTCTGCAGCCCCTGGATGATGAACTCATTCGCATTGCTGAACGTTGTAAGAATTTAACTGCCATGGGACTTGGTGAATGTGAGGTTACATGCCGAGGCTTCATTGAGTTTGTAAAAATGTGTGGAGGCAGGCTCAGTCAGCTATCCATAATGGAAGAAGTACTTATTCCAGACAATGACTACAATCTGGATCAAATTCATTCAGAAGTTTCTAAACTTCTTGGAAGAATGTGGTTCCCTGATATGATGCCAACATGGTAAACTATAGAACAAATGGCTGTAGTTTTCAGAACGTGCTGTACAGTGTGGCTTTCTATGCAAATAAGGCATCATAAATATAAAACAATATTGTATTGTTTTCCTTCTTAAATCATTGCATAGTGGTAGTGCTGTGCAACTTTAAAATGGAATACAGCGTATATTGAATACATATTGAAAGTGTGTTTATTAGATATAATTGCTTAGTTTATTCTCCAGTTAATTGGAGGGTTTTAAATTGATTTATGTTTAATTGTTAAGCTCACAGTTTAGTACAAAGTACTACAGTACTAGTATTTCTGATATGGCTAAACAGTTTTGCCTTTTGGGGGTTTTGGAACTTCCATTTAAAGTGTTGTTTCTCCTGTTCTTTTAATAAAAAGCAATGGTGATGTAAAAACTTGTAAAGAACAGCAGTTGCTTATAGTGTGAAGCCTGATTTCTATCCATCAGTACCATAGCAAATTATGAGTTTGTGCTGCAGCTGAACAATTATATAAATGCACTCTCTTATTCTATAACAAGATGAGTAATTGTTCTTACAATCTAACGTTGAGTAATAGAAAACTGCAATCAATATAAGCTTTAGAATTCATGTGGATTCTTTTTAAGAATGACAGTGCAAGCTAATAGCCATAGTAATTACAGCCAGGTCAGTTAACTAAGCCAAGCCATCACCTCATGCAACTTCTGGTATCATATACACTGTTTGACGTATGGTAGAATAGCAGCTTTTTCCATTTTGCCTGCATGATGTCAATGATAAGTTGATATCCTCCTCTGTGGGTAGAATTTCGGACGCTTCCTGTACAGCACTCCCTGTGCATAGTGGAACTGAAAGATGATTGATACTTTTCTGTTGATTTTATGCCTCTGCAGGATAGTAAAAGTGTTTATGAATGGTTTACTTAGGCTGCATCTGCACTGCAGAATTAATGCAGTTTGACACCACTTTAACTGCCCTGGCTCAATGCTAGAGAATTCTGGGAGTTGTAGTATTGTGAGAGAGCTCTGGTGCAACAACAAATTACAAATCAAGGATTCCATAGGATGGCACCATGACAGTTAAACTGGTGTCTGCATAAATTCTGCTGCGTGGAAGCACCTGACATTTCACTAAACAATAAAAGGTTATGGAGATACACACACACACACATCTTTGTTAAAATCATCCTCTATTCTAGTGCCTGAGCATATGGTTCTTTTTTCACGTTCTGATTCTGGGAAAACAGTATTCTTTTTCTCACAGCAAACTGAAGCAAAACATGTTCTGTATTGGTGTAGAAATCAGGAACATAGGGCCTAAACAGACGGGCCAAAAATCCCAGGTCCCACATGGCTTGGCCCAAGATGCTCAGAAGATACGCCAAAGCTGTGCCTGGGCTGCAGAAACCCAGCACAAAAAGGAGTGTTTTTTTTTTTTTCCAGCTCCAATTTGGGCCCACACCAGAGGGTACCCTTGGGAATGCAATGTGTGGTTGCTGCAGTCCCAAGGTTAATTGGGCAGGGGCGGCTTCATGCTGGTCTGTTTCCCCCCTTACTTGTGTTAGTCTGGATGTATCTGAGGAAGTAGACCAAGTCTATGAAAGCTTATGCTACAATTTCTGATACTACAAGATCCCTTTGCATACTGATGTTCTATATTTTTTAAGGTATTAGTATGTTTCATCAACAGCACAGTCCTGTTAACCTCTTAACACATCTGCAGAATCAATACTAATGTTGGTCTGTACGTCCACTATTTCAATCAGTAAGTTAGAAATTGGGGGTGGGGGTGTAGAATAACTTTTTGTAAGATAAACTTCTAGGAAGAACTCTGGCAGTTTGCCCACACTTGTTATGGCCATAGAGCTCTTTCAGGTTTTGCCACCTGCTAAAGGAGGTCCCTACATTGTGTATTAGTACCTGGTTATAAATCAATGTAATGAAGTAGGAAGGCCTGTCTTGTAAAAAAAAAAAATGTGTGCCTCAGAGAAGCATTTAATCAATTCTCTTCCTTTCCCACATGTACTTTTCCCTATATGTTGGGTACTTATTTTGATGCAGAAGTTTACAGAGTTTGTCTCTGTAATCTGAAATTATATAGTTCAGGGAAAGCTTTGTTGTCCTACAGAATGTGACCTCCAAGGATCCCTGTCCTGTAATTAAAAAAAAAACAACAACAAATAGGTGGAAGCAGTTTAAAAGTGTAGCATACCAGATCCTTTTTTGTAGTGTGTGTATCCTGGTAAGCACATGGGGATGTACAGTGGTCCCCCGGGTTACGAAAGTAAATCCATTCCGGATTACTTTTCGTAACCCGGAAATTATCGTAACCCGGGGGACCACTTTAGTTGATGGACCGCGCGGCAAATTTAAAGGGGCCGCGCGGTTTTTCCGTTTCAGATCCCGGGGTTTCTTTCGGATCCCGGAGCCGTTTTTGCGGCCCTGGCTCTTTCATTCCCCGGGGTTTTCGTACCCCGGGGGATTCGTAACCCGGGGGACCACTGTATCTTACATTTATTGATGGCTAATGAGAAATACTACCAGAAAGTCTGTTCCTTTCTTTATATTTTTCTTTAATATGATTACCTGCCTTTATAGGAAGGAAGTCTCTACTTCTGGCTATAATTTTGCCTATGTGCTTTCACAGAGCAGTAGATTTTTATTGTCAGAGATGTTCTGTCAGCTGGGGTTACATTCTAGAGCAATTGATCGGCTGCATTGCTCGTTTACTACTTTGAAAGAAAGCCTGATTAAACTTAGTGCAATTTACATAGGATTGGTTGCATGACCACAGCAAGGTAGCTGAGATTCCAATCTGTTATCTTGGAAATTATGCCATTGCTTTTCTTGGTATAATGCTGAGAATTTGATCTGTAGATAACATTTTTATTTTGTGGTTTCTAGCTTGGACCAGTCTTCATTATGTTAAGCAAAATTCTCAAAACAGAATTGGTACACTACTTGTAACCATGCAAACCTCAACATCTTAAAAGGAAGTTTTGAGAGATAAAATACTAAGAGCTTGTGGAGATTAACCCTTCACTGAAAAAGAAAAGATGGATTCTAATTCTTACTAAATAGGTGTGGACTTCAGTAAGGGTTTTGTTTCAGTTTTATTTGTAATGTATGCATTCTTACAATGCAATCCTGTTTACTCATGTAAATTCAAATGTCTTCACTGGGACTTACTCCCCAGCAGGTTATTTAGTATTGCAGCCTTAAATGAACATGGTTCAACTTTAATTAAAAAAATAATAATAATAGAGAGAACTACATTTTGGGACAAGTAAATCGTTTTCCTTTTTACAGAATTTATATGAAATAAATGTTTGTATCTGATCTTATATGTAGGGTCAGATATGGCTAGTACCAATGAATATCAGGTGCCTGAAGGCTATATTTCAGAGGAAGGAACTGGCAAAGCCATATCAAGTATTCATTCCCTAAGAAGACCCTTGGAAATTAATGGAACTGCCATAAATTGACGGGCGACTTGAAAGTGTGTGCGCCCACACACAAACACACTTATCTACTTCATGGTTGCCATGAAGTAGGGAGAGACACATCAAATTAAAACTAATTGGTTAGGTATGTTTGGAAGAGCAGGAGATGCTTGAAAAATTAGACTTCGGGATAATGGAAGGGAGATACAATACATCGTGTCTCCTAATAGCCCTTTTATGTCATATAACAATTTTGCTGTTTTTCCTTTTATTTTATTTTATTTTTTTGACATCAATGAATGTTTCAAACAATTCATAAACAAAAAGCCACAATCATTCTCAGGCAATTCTCCAGACTTCCTACTGAAGCCATTTTTTTACCACATTTTACATCATGGAAAGGTTTTAAAGTCTTTAGTGTTTAAAACAAAACTGGAACCACAATGGTTTTTATCTCCTCTCAAGAGCAATGGTGTATTAACTAAAGCATAATGTTGTAAATGATATTTCAGAATTTGATGTACTGTACGTGTATAAAAATAAAGAGTATGGCTATGAAACTGATCCATTTCAATTAATAAACCAGGTTTGCATATTAAATTATTTGCTTCCTGTGCATATTAACTATAGAAACAGGGCAACCCTCCTCAAACTTCAAGCCTTTGTTGGTGGTTATACTAAAAATCTCTATATAAATATGCGCATACCTGGGATAGACTTATCCAAACTGGTTCCCTCATTTAGGTCTTGATAACTAATTCATTGTGAAATAATGGAATCCACACTACAATTATACTTCCATGGCTGCATAGATGTTTAGTTTCATCAGGCAGTAGAGATTTCTGGTTCACATCCCTGACTCTATAAGCTGCCAAAATTCTCTAGAATGGGACCATGGCAATTAAAGTGAGATCACAAAACTTTAATTGTGTAGCATGAAAGGGCTCATTGATGATAGTTATTAAAAGCCAGCCTGATGTTAATAACACTAGCTTGTCCTTCTAATACTCTAAACATCTTTCTGTTTGTGCCACTGTCACTGCAAAAAAATCTATGCATACTTGTCTTAAAATTGGTTACACAACTTACACTGATAAATGAGATTTACAATAAATACTGTAAATCTCATTTAGTAACGTAAGTCGTGTAGTACATATTCTTTTTCCCCCCAATATAGATGTAAAGGTGTTTTCCAAATGAAGCATTTCATAAGGAAGATTCTTCACAGTCTCTGTTCTTCACACAAATGAGTTTTGTGGCTGTGAAGAGACCCAATTTGGAACCTTCTAGACCAGACCTAAGTTGCTTCGTGGGAAACCCCTTGTGCATTCTGCTCATGTCTCAGCCTGCCAAGCTAGTGACCCTGGAGATTATCACATGGCCGTGTGATAATCTCCCCTCGGTTTCTCTCCATCTGCCAGCAGAATGACATTGTTTGGTTATCTTCTTGCTGAATAAACTCCTTCCTTCATATTTTCTTTTATTCTCTTTTGTACTGTGCCTTTTGACTCATTATCTGTTTTTCCTCATAATTCACCCTCCCCAATTTGCCCTCCTTCCTTATTTTTCTACCTGATTTTGTGGTCTCTCTCTTCAAACACTGTGTCTTGTATAACTGGAAAATTTCACTCTTCAATTGAAATTCTCAGGGTTTATTTTGGGTGGGAGAAGGTCATATTTTGATGAGTGCCCCATCTCAGAGTCCGCTGTTTGGAAAAAGCTCTCCAGGTGGCTTCTCAAACAGCATCAGACCAGTTGGTGTCTAGGCAATGGAAATCCAAGACTGTCTCAGTACTGAAAGCATCAGCGTCAATATCCACACTTTCATCTTCTCAACCTTTGAGTGTAACATCCCCAGAATGACTACTCTATTCATATCAATGACTCAATTCAACTGCATCACTTATACCACCAGCTGCTGAAGTACAGATGGAGAGATTTGGCCTCAGTAGCAAGACTGATGGGGAAAGAATATCGCTTGTTCTAAATACCATGTGCCAACGGCAGTCTGATCCAACCCAAAGTGCTGAGGTTGAACTGAAGAAATGCTTGAAACATTCAAAGCACCAACCAGTTCCAAAATCATGTACCTGTTTGCAATGACTACTAACTTGACAGTGTTCATGCTTTCCACTCCACCAGCATCATCTGTTCCATCAATAACATCTTTCATACTGGTAGGTGCTCCAGAAGCATCTTTGGATAGGCTTGTAGAAATGCTTGCTCCTGTTTCCAAGTCTTAACACCTTCTCAAAGGGCTTATCCACACCAACAACCATTGCCAAAGTCTCCACCACATGATGGAACACCGTCACTCTTTATACGCTTTTTTATTACCATAATAGAGATTTTTGATACTGAAAAGATTCTCCCTTTACCTCCAAGTCATATATATCATTAGAAACATGAACTTGTATGGATGGACTATCCCAGACCATATCAATCTTTTTTTTTTTAGAAAATGTTTTTATTGAACAAAAACTACATAAAAAAATGAATTACACGATTAACAGACTGTGCACCATATACAACAAACCACAAACAACAACTATAACTACCAAAATACAATAATAATAATAATATTTATTTCTATTCCGCCCCTCTGAACAAGCAATCGGGGCGGAGTACAGCAGAGGTTAAAACAATATCAAGTTAAAATACCCCTTCCTTACCCTTACCACCCTCCCTTAAAAAAGGTAAAAGATTATTTCCAACAAATCCCACACCATTCCAACTTAGCTATTGGTAACACTTCTATACATTTAACTCATATTGATTAATAAAACCAGCAATAATATATCATCCTCATTCTTTTTTAAAAAATTCAGTTATATTAAAAATATTCCTATTACTGCTATACAGTAGAGTCTCAATTATCCGACATAAACTGGACTGGCTGATAGTTGGATAACTGAAAATGTTGGATAATCTGAAAGGTCCAAGAAAAGCCTTGAAATCACCATGAATTGCAAATGTATTGAAGTTTTATTGCAATAACAGTAAAAGTAAATGTAAAGAAATCACTGATCAGTATAAACACTATACAGTATAACCAGTTCAGTCCTCTGAAAATTCAAAGAAGTCATAGAAAATTTAAAGAAACCACAGCAGCTGCGAAGTTGGATAATCCAGAATGTTGGATAACTGAAGGCTGGAACTAACCTCTCAATCTTTAATATGATTCAAATACATTTTTATATTATTACTTTGTAACTAAATCCACACATCTACTACAGGCATAAAACTATATGTATTCTCTAAAATTTATCTTATTACTGCTGTAATTATTTAAATTACAGCCTATTCTCCCCAACTGTGGGCTTGCCATCCGTAGATTTAAGTATCTGGACGGCAAGCCCCGTTGCCCCTAATGCCCAAATACACCCGTGGCAGAGAAGCTACGTGCTCAGTGCCACCATTGGAAATCACGAGGCTTAAAGTACCAAAGGGGTTTTTTGATCCGTGGGGTGGGGTCCAGAATGGAACTCCCTGCTGATACTAAGGACCAACTGTACTAACCTCTACCTCTCTAGCTTGAATGCATTTTTATGTAGTTTTTTTTTTTTTACTTTATCTCCAGGCTCCCACATATAGTACTAAAACAAACCAATGCATATTATCCAAAACTGAGTAAAGCTGGAGACAATTATATCTTACTAAAATTTAATTATATGCTTCACTTGTGGCTTTTTTTCAAAAACTAAGTATCAACTATAATAATCAAACATACTGCTCCCGGGGAGAGAGATCTGGAGTCGATACCACTTCCCACAAACACCAGTTCTCACAGTCTTAAATGCGCTATTATTCATCCTTATAGAAAACCCTCCCAAAAAATGAAATTAAAAAAAATCATGTCTTCTCTGACATAAGAGCCCTTTCATTTATAATGTCCTTGGTTTTTAAAAATGTTCCCAACTCTCCTCTCCTCTGAGGAAACACAATCATCCCAAACTTTTTTCATCATTGAAGCCATTGCTACAAATTGGACTTCCCTCTTTTCTGGGTGTTCTTACAACTGATCATGTTCTCCATCTGCATTTCTCTCCCAATCTCCATTCTTTCCCCATGATTCCATATTAATATCCTCTCATTAACAGCTGGGTCCCCTTCTCAATTTCTCTAAATACTGTAAAACTGTTTCAACTTCACTATGTCCAAAGACTCCCCACCCCCACCCACAATTTATCCAGTGTCCACTGTGTAGTAGCAGAGGCAGTCCAAACTCACTCAGTTCATATAAACATCCAGTTGTTGCATTGAGCAGTACTGACTGAGTCACTCCTAGTATCACCAGTTCTTGTGATAAAAAAGTTTTTCGGTTTCCTTTCGATTCTTCATTTAACATTAAATATGATTAATTTCCCCTTTAACTTTAAATAAAAATCTTAGGTAGTTTTTTTGTTGTTGAAGTTGTTAAAACGTAGTTTTTTGAATGACATATTTGGACTTTTTGAATTTAAATGCAATGGACTCTGATTCTTTCCATTCCAGTATACTTGCTCTTGTTCAAAGAGTCAGGGACTTACCAGGGCTCATTTTCACAACCCTGCAGAAGAGATACAGTCAGCCCATCATATGCACAGATTGCACCATCCATGACTGAAAAATATTTTCAAAAACATAAATTCCAAAAAGCAAACATTGATTTGGTTGCTACCATCACATCTACCACATTAAACCTCCACAGTTTCTAGACCTCCTTTGTCACTGGTTGTTACTGTTCTTACAACTCACTTGGTTGTTGTTTCCTCTGATACTAATTCAATAATTCCCCCAATTTCATTATCTGGTCCAACGTCAGTGTCAACTCCTCAGTATTTATCATTATCCTTTGATTTCAACCACAGCTGCCTTCTTTCAGGGTCTTCAGCCATCGGTATCAACTTGCTACTGTCATAATCTTCTTAAAGATGAGTGCCTTGTGCACATGCAGCATTTTACACACATTAAGCGATTATAACTAGAAAGCTGCAAGAGGAATGAATTGCATGTAGTATAGAAGTGTAGTTATCTGTAATTTTGTTTTTAGTAATGATAACATATCATTATATTGCAAAAGTTATCTCATAGATGGGAATGACGTTACACCTTGGGACAGGAGATGATGGTGAATTATCTTTTGTAATTTTCTAGGTATTTCTAGAGATTATTTGACCAGAAGTCTTCATGATTTGTCATTTTCTTAAGAATGCAGATATATTTTTTTTCATGTGAGGCAGATGAGTAATATATGTTTGAACATATTCTAGCAAATAACTGAATTATTTTGAAGATAATAATGGCTCATGGGAGAGATTAACCTTGAAAAACTGGAAATTAAAAAAAAGGACTTAAGTAGTAGTCCCCTTTCTTCACATGCATGAGGTCATGGGAATAATATGGAGGACCATAGTTGCTTTGTTCAAACCATAATCTATCCACCATAGCAAGTGAGAATTGTTCATGCAGATTGTTGCTAACAATGTTTATAAACAGACAAATGTAGCCTAAAAAGTCGCCAGTAATAATAATAATAATAATAATAATAATAATTTTTTTTATTTCTAGCCCACTCCTCTGAACGGGCAATTGGGGCGGGGTAGTTTGCATACATATGGTGCCTTGTGTTGTGTGCGCGCATACTATGTTTTTGATTCAAATGCCAGGTCTGCTAGTAATGTAGCAGTGGGGATAGTTTGAAAGAGGCAACATAGGTGAAAACATGAGCAGCTGTCCCAAACACAGTCTGGAGAGCCAACCAAATGCTGATTGCAACAACGGATAGCCAGCAGCTAATGAGCAAACTCTGGGTCACCGCAGCCAGTCTGGTCTCCCCTGGCTGCAACAGATTCTTCCCAGAGGACCTAAGTTTGCGGGGTGGATTATGTGGAAGAAGGGGCTCCTGCAAGTAGTCTGAACCCAGCCATATAGGTCTTTCAGAATAGGATGTATGGTGATGATTAAATGGCAAAAACAGAAGAAATGAGCTCAACGCAGCTTTCAATAAATCCTTTGAGACCTTCTCAAGCTCTCCCTTTGTTGTCTCCACTCAGTGAAGGTAGGTAGAGCCCATCTAAACCTTGGAGGGTCCATTTGCCCACTGGGAACGACCTCACCTCTTGGTAGTATAGTTTCTTACAAAGTGGCCTCTCAACCTGTAATATAACCACAGTCTTGCAAGCCTCCTGTACTCCTCAACTACAGTGAAGCAAGGTCATGCTCCCCACAGCTGCATGGGTTCCTCAGGAAGAGTAGCACAGGTAGGGGTGCGCCTGTGGTTGCTGGAACATAGGCAGCTAGATGTTCAGGAGCCTGGGGAGCTGCATCTCTGCAGGACTGTCTGTGGGATTCCAGACGTCCATCGCTGTGAAAAGTCTGCTCAATAAGCATTTTCAGTGTATCAGGAAGAAGACTGCAAGCCAGCTCATCCAGGATCTCATTAGCCAACCCTGCTTTGTACTGATCCTGAAGGGCAAAGTCACTGTAATGCAGATCCTGAGCCAGGAGACAGAAAGCTGTAGTGTAGACTCATAAAGTTTCTTTCCCTTGCTGCAACTGACGAATCTGCCAGCTGGCAGTCTCCGTTTGCACTGGATCTCTCCACACAGTTCCCAGGTCCTGTAGGAAATCCTCCAACCTGTTCAACACAGAGCTGTTCTGAAGTAGTAATGGAGTAGTCCATTTAGCCGCCACACCAGACAGCAAACTAATCATGATGGCCACCTCTGGGACATCCTCAAGCTCTCCCTTTGTTGTCTCAGCTCAGTGAAGTTAGGTAGATAGTGAGCAGATCTCAGTCTTTCTGTGGTGCTGTTGGCAAGCACAGAAGCACACAAATTTGGCAGTTTTCCTCACTCTGCTGCTTTTATAAAAGCGTAACATAATGATGGGGAAGCTGTTAGCAAGTCCATTTCATCTTCTGAAATGACCATCACTGATAATTAGAAAGTGGAAAGTAGAGGTAACAATTATCATTTGGGTTCTGATATCTAGAGTAATCTGATGCCACATGATGTCATGACCAGCCCAGTGGAGGATTCGGAGGAGGTTGTGGCTACACAGGTGCAGGAGCAATCTGAGGCCATCCTAGGTCCCAGTTCTGCCCTGCCAGATCCCAGCTCTGTTCCTCCAGCCCCAGTGATTGATGATCTTCAAGACCTGAGCTCTATGGGGTGTCCACTAGAGGCTCAGCAGCCTAGGGTTGCACCAGAGGAAGAACCAAGCATGCAGGTCCCTTCCTTCAGCCAAAGGAAGGCTGAAAAGGCTTGCTTACGGAGATCTAAGGGACTGGCAGACAAGCATGCTGCAGATAAGGAACAGCTGGGGTAACGGAGGACTTTGCTGACTTAAGGGACCTGAAGAATGCTGATTCTTTGCCAGAGTTTATTGCAGTTCCATCATATTGGATGCTGTCGGCGCTGGCTCCTAGAATCTTGTGCTCTTCTTCTTCTTCTTCTTCTTCTTCTTCTTCTTCTTCTTCTTCTTCTTCATTATTATTTATTTATTTATTTATTTATTTATTTCTAGCCCGCCCCTCTGAGCGAGCAATCGGGGCAGGGTACATCATGTGGCATATCCAATCCCATTCCCACCTCCCCCCCCTTAAAAAAGAATTAAACCAACAACAAGTTAAAACATAGTGCAAATAGTGGACAGTCAACAATAACAAACTAAAAGTTCCTTGAGCTGTATTGGGTGATGAGGATTAGGGACTGGCGAAAGGTTTGGAGCCGGGTGACATTAAGCATTTTCCAGGAAGGCCTGCTGGAAGAGATACGTCTTCAAGGCTTTCATTAAGCTATCGATGGATGGAATGAGACGCAACTCATCCGGCAGGTCATTCCGAAGTTTAGGGGTGACCGCTGAGAAGGCCCTCTGGGAGGTCTGTGGCAGCCTAGTCTTCATGGGCTGTAAGAGACTCCTCCCAGAGGATCGAAGAGTGCGGGGGGGGGTACGTACGGGGAGAGGCGGTCCCTTAGATATGATGGACCCAAGCCATGTAGGGCTTTATAGGTTAAAACCAACACCTTGTACTGTGCCCGGAAACTGATCGGCAGCCAGTGGAGAGATTTTAGCACAGGTGTCATGTGCTCTCTCCTAGATGTACCTGTAATAAGTCTGGCTGCCATATTCTGAACCCGTTGTAGTTTCCAAGTTAAGCACAGGGGTAGCCCCATGTAGAGTGCATTACAGAAGTCCAATCGTGAGGTTACCAGAGCATGTATCACAGTTTCCAGATCCCTCATCTCCAGGAAAGGGTGCAGCTGGAGGATCAGCCGAAGCTGCTAACAGGCACTCCTGACCGTCGCATTCACCTGACTAGTCATGTGAAGCGACGAGTCTAGGAGGACCCCCAGACTGTGAACACAGTCCTTAGAGGAGAGTGTGACTCCATCAAGGACTGGAGATTGTATTCCCAAACCCGGTTTCAGGCCTGTGACTGTGAGTACCTCTGTTTTGCTTGGATTGAGCTTCAATATGTTTTCCCTCATCCAATCCATTACCGCCGCAAGGCAGGAGTTGAGAGGAGAGATGCCATGAGGTCTGAGCAGACGATCTTGTCATGGAGAGATATATCTGAGTGTCATCAGCGTACTGAAGACACCGAGCTCCATATCTCTGAATGATCTCGCCAAGTGGCTTCATATAGATGTTAAACAGCATTGGGGACAGGATGGCGCCCTATGGGACGCCACAATTAAGCTTGATCTTAGAAGAGCAACTGTCGCCGAGCCTCACCCTTTGGGATCTACTGGAGAGAAAGGACCGGAACCACCAGAACATGGTGCCACCGATCCCCAACTCTCTCAGCCGATCCAACAGAATGGCATGATCTATAGTGTCAAAAACCTTTGTTGGACTTAAACCTACAACCCTGGAATGGACTTGACTACTCTAAACCTTCTGGCTCCCCACACCTTGGCTTGTTCTGATCTCCATGACTTCTGGTATCCTGACCCTGGCTTTCGTTTGTGGTTTGCTACTCTTGGACTCTGGAAAGGCCTGTAGACTGTTTGCTAGCTGCCTACTTGGCTTCCCTCGCTGAGCGTTTGTTTGTGTGTGGGTGCTGGTAGCATTCCTGGACACATGACTCCATCCAATAAACTCTTGGGATCTGGCAGTTGGTGAGGGTCTTGGAATTCTCTGCTAGATTATTCTAGCGCTGCCCTGGGCAAGACAACACTAGGGCAGAAAGGTCTACGCGCCTCACCAAAATACAGACAGGATTCTGCAGGTGGTGGCTGTAGCAGAGTGGTTATCAAGCATATCTGTGTGGTATTTATGACTTGGAGAGCCAGTGTGGTAGAGTGGTTTGAGTGTTGCACTCTGGAGGCCAGGGTTCAATTCCCAACCAGACCATGAAATCTTCTAGGTAACCTTGAGCAAGTCACATGCTCTCAGCCCCAGGGGAAAGCAATGGCAAATTTCCTCTGAACAAATATTGCGAAGAAAACCCCATAATAGGTTTGCCTTAGGGTCACCATAAGCTGGAAACTACTTGAAAGCACACAACAACAGCATTTATCACTTCCACTTTAAGTCTTGTTCCCTTGCCTCTGTATTACTCAGGGACTGTTTACAACAGAGAAGGGCAAAGTGTACCTGTTCTTCAGAGATGTCAGATTCAGGTTTCCAGTATCAATCAGGCATTCTTTTAGGGCAGCAGTCTCTGAGGGATGTTGTTGTCGTTGTGTGCCTTCAAGTCCTTTCTTGGTGAACCTATCATGGAGTTTTATTGGAAAGTTTCTTCAGAGCGGTTTGCCATTGGTACCCACTGAGATTGAGAAAGTGACTTGCCCTAAGCCACCACGTGGGTTTCAATGGCATGGCACATTGTTGAACCCTGGTCACCAGAGTCATAGTCCAATGCTCAAACTGCTACATCAAACTGGCTTTCTCTCGTAAAGAGAAATGTTTTTAAATGAGGCACATTCATACCTGGAAGCTTTTAATCCAGCAAATGCTTTGCTGTGTTGAGTAATGATCAGCAGAGGGAGTAATAGATCTCCATTCATTTTGCATTTTCAATTTATTCATTTTACAGGCAGAGCTAGGAAAGTCTGCTACCTGAATCCTCAGAGAGCCATTGTGGCTGATCTGAGTTGAGAATACTGGGGTAGATGACCTGATTTAGTATAAGGCAGCTTTCTGTGTTTCTAAACATTTAAAGACAAAGCCTGGATTCAACCTGTTATTATGTACAGAACACATTATGGTGAAAATGAGTTATTAAAATTTTATAGCCATTTATGACATTTCTGTAAAGCTTAAGAAGATAAAATCCCCATCTTCCTTTCATCCTCTGAAAATTCTTGAGAATTACACTTTTATTATTCCAATTTAAAAAATAAAATAAAAACAGAGATTTAGCGATAAGGGGGTCATTTATCACAAGATGAAAGCATGAGTCTGGAATAATGCTTCTGACTGTAGGTTAATGCTCACCTGACAGAATGCTGTCCCATAAATTTCAATCTCTTCCATAAATTTTTCTCCCATATCTCTTCTGTAAATCCCAATCGACATGCAGAGAATGATAATGTCATGTGCCACTATCATCCCTCAAGGTTTCCTGTTCCCTTTCATATTAGTTGCCAGCCTCATGGCTGGGAATAGTTGTAATGAGTTCTTTATTTCTATTGTAATGTAAATTATTTTGGAATTTCTTGGCAGTTAAAATGCATCTGTTTCCCAAAACACTTGTTTCAGGTGGACCTGAAAACTGGGTTGTTTGCATGGAATTGGTTTGGTGGCATGGATCAACACAGCTGCCTGCATTTTTTGAATTCTCATAGGAATGTGTGGCTAAGGGGCTGGGCACACTGGCTATTAAGGCTGCCATGGGGGCAGCGTGATGCTGTGTGCTGCTCCACACAGCGTCACACTGCTCCTCTGACACTGTGTCCACACAACACAGTGCCAAAGGAGTGCCTTAAAGCCACAGCTCCATGGCTATCACACTTTTTCCAGGGCACAAAAAAGAGCCACTTTTTGCAGTTCCTTTTTGCACCCTGGAAAGGCTGGATCGGGGTCATGGCATGAGGTTGCTGTGGCCCCGGTCTTGTACAGATGGAAGCGGCTGCAGGCTGCCTCTTAGGGGCAGTCTGCACAGCCTCTATGTTAACAAGATGAGCACCTGCACCTCAAAATTTATCCTAACACAAAGAATTTGAGCTTTGTAAGCAAATACTCTAAGTGTAGAATGGTTATCTTTTGTGTGCAGGTAAATAGCCATGCCAGAGCTCCTCTCATATTACTATGGCTGCAGAATCACCATTTGGAAGCTATGACAGGGTGATTTATATGAATGCTTCCCCAAGGTGAAGATTTAAAAACATCATATGGAAGACAATTTTCACCTCATAAGCCAGGCTTTAGGACTGAGAATGGTGGTATTCTATACAAGGCCAGTCAGAAGCAATCTTCACTTTTCACTTTCTCTATTCTAAAGCTGTCCTGTACTTAAAACAGCAGACTCCTACTTGCAGACTATGTCTGTGTCATACTTATGCCATAGAATTCTACAAATCTATTCATTTCTACATATCCTCCATGTCAGACTTCTATTAGGGACAGAGTTCAGGTTTCTGGTAGAGCTGAACCCACACCCTTATGACATCTGCCAGGCTGTTCAAGGGGGCAATCCTGCTTCTGGAACAAATATCCCTCCTTTTGCAACTTCATGTGTCTACATAAGATTGGAGAAAGTTGTGTTGAAATCATCACACAATTCTGACATTTAGGGTGTATCCTTTGGCAGATGCTGCCTCCTTGCCTTCATGAGTTGCTGTGAAGATAAGGAGATGAAGGAGAAAATATGTGATTTAAATTCCTGAGAGGAAAGACAGGATATAAATGTAATGAATAAATAAATTTCCTATGCTGTATTGATTTGCCAATATGAATGGTGTTCAAGGCACTATAGATTTATTTTATTTTATTTTGGCTGATTCTTTTTAAATCACCTTCCCAGAACAATTTGTGCAGTGGCAAGAAGTGAAACTGTCAACAGTTCCTTATACTTCTGAAAAAGGTTGGCTGATCTTGCAGAGATAACACTTTTACCAAATAATAAAGTGTGCCCCTTATTTCAGAAGATTAAATAGAATAGAATAAACAAAGAATAACAAATAAGCCAGTGCTACTACCATGGTTCATTTTGATCTTCTGCCTGACAAGCTTAATGGACACTGGCATGCATTGTTGGCTCAGAGGCAATAAAAACTGCATGAAGTCTGTGAGAAAGTTATTTGAATAATTTCCATCTGTTTTATATGTACTTCCATTGTGCTCATATTCTGATGATTGTGGTGACCATGCCTTAGCTTGGTGAAACAACCATTACTGCTCACTGATCATGAATAGAACAATTAAGCCATCAAACGAGGTACTAGTCATTTCAGGAGGTTTATCAAAAGTGAGACCCATCTTACTTAGATATTTCTCCCTCTGCTGCTGCAAGATTGACTAATAATAATAATAATAATAATAATAATAATAATGTTTATAGCCCGCTCCTCTAATAAATACTCGGAGCGGGGTACAGCAGAATAAAAAGATACAGAGTAAAAACAACAATCACATCCCACCCCAACCACTCCCTTTAAAACTGAATTAAATCTAGACAGTTTAAAATTAACATAGTTAAAATTGGTCGGCAGTTATTAAAACAAAGTGCATTTTCATGAACAATCCGTGTGCAAGGCCGCATTAAATCGATTCAAGTAAGTATTAAGTAAAAGGATCGCTAATAATTTCCAGTGCTGTTTATATTTTCAGAGCAGGGAGCAAGGGTTTCACTTATTCTCTCCTTCAGGGAAAGGCCTGCCGGAAAAGATGCGTCTTTAAAGCCTTTTTGAAACTAGCCAGTGATGTAATTAGACGCATCTCGTCCGGCAGGCCGTTCCAGAGCTTAGGGGCAGTAGCTGAAAAGGCCCTCTGAGAGGTCTGGGACAGCCTGGTTTTCATCGGCTGCAGTAGGTTCCTCCCAGAGGAACGAAGTGTGCGGGGCGGTTCATACGGGAAGAGGCGGTCCTTAAGGTAGGATGGGCCTGAGCCATGCAGGGCTTTAAAGGTTAGTACCAACACCTTGTACTGTGCCCGGAAACTAATGGGCAGCCAGTGGAGAGCTTTGAGCACTGGCGTTATATGCTCTCTTCTAGATGTTCCTGTGATAAGCCTGGCTGCCATATTTCTGAACCAATTGAAGTTTCCGGGTTAGGCACAAGGGTAGCCCCATGTAGAGCGCGTTACAGAAATCCAGACGTGAGGTTACTAGAGCATGTACCACAGTCTCCAGGTCTTTCATATCCAGGAAAGGGCGCAGCTGGCGTATCAGCCAAAGCTGATAGCAGGCGCTCCTGACTACCGCATTCACCTGGCTAGTCATGTGAAGCGAAGAGTCAAGGAGTACCCCCAGACTGCGAACTGAGTCCTTAGGGGAGAGTGTGACTCCGTCTAGGACTGGGGACTGTATTCCCAATCCAGGTTTCGGACCGATAACTGTTAGTACCTCCGTTTTGTCTGGATTTAGTTTCAATCTGTTTTCCCTCATCCAATCCATTACCGCCGCAAGACAGTCATTAAGAGGGGAGGCGCCATCTGAAGACTGAGCCGATGATCTAGTCATGGAGAGGTATATCTGAGTGTCATCAGCGTACTGAAGACACTGAGCTCCATGCCTCCGAATGATCTCACCCAACGGCTTCATATAAATATTAAATAGCATCGGGGACAGGATGGCGCCCTGAGGGACGCCACAATTAAGCTCGATTTTGGAGGAGCAACTGTCCCCAAGCCTCACCCTTTGGGATCTGTCAGAGAGAAAGGATCGGAACCACTGAAGAGCAGTGCCTCCGATTCCTAACTCTCTCAACCGACCCAAAAGGATGGAATGATCTACAGTGTCAAAGGCCGCTGAGAGATCCAAGAGCACTAACAGGGTCACACTACCCCTGTCGATACTCAAGCGGAGGTCATCGGTCAGAGCAACCATGGCAGTCTCCACTCCATGTCCTGTCCTGAAGCCGGTTTGAAATGGATCGAAGTAATCGGCTTGGAGTTGGGTGGCAACTGCCCTCTCGATGACCTTGCTTAAAAATGGAAGCAAGGACACTGGTCTATAGTTGTTTCTGTCCAGGGGGTCAAGGGAGGGCTTTTTCAGGATGGGCTTAACCGCCGCCTCCTTAAGACAGGATGGTAAAATGCCCTCCCTAAGGGACGCATTGATCGTATTCCGAAGAAATATTCTCAGTGCGTCTCCTCCCTGGACGACCAGCCATGATGGACAAGGATCGAGGGGGCAGGTTGTCTTCCGCATACTTCCAAGTAGCTTGTCCACGTCATCAGTACTTACAGATTGAAACTCATCCAGTAATGTGACAACAACGGAGTCGCTAGACACTTCACCTATAGGATCTGGAGAAAAGGTGGCGTCCAAGTCGGCTCTTATCCGAGAGATTTTATCTGCAAAGAAGGTGTTAAACGCATCACAGCAGGCCGTCGTAGGGTTAAGTAGGGGATTTGGTGCAGGGGGAACCTGCGTCAGCTCCCCTACCACCCTAAACAGTTCTGCTGGGCGAGACTCTTCAGACGCAATGCGTGCAGAGCAGAAAGATTTTCGCGCTGCACGCAAAGCCTCCCGATAGGCGCGAAGATGCTGCCTATGGCGAGTCTTGTCGGGTAGGAGTCGAGTCTTCTGCCACTTGCGCTCTAGTCGTCGTCCAACCTGCTTCATCTCCCTGAGCTCTTCTGTATACCAGGGTTTGTGCTTTGGAGCGGGTTGAAGAGGACGCTCAGGGGCAATCGTGTCAATAGCCTTGGGAAGATCGGTATTCCAGGTATTTACCAAGGCTTCGACACGATCGCCAGCATTGCCAACCATTAAACCCTCTAAGGCCTTCTGGAAACCAATTGGTTCCATGAGCCTTTGAGGGCGGACCATTCTAATGGGTCCGCCACCCCCGGAGGGGCGAAACGCTGCTCTTAGTTCCACCTTGATCAGAAAATGATCCGTCCATGACAGGGCGGAGGTTTTCGTTACCTCCGCCCACGGATACTCCTGTTCCGTACTGAAAACCCCATCGAGTGTGTGACCCGCGCAATGAGTGGGCCCGTTGACCAACTGGGATAGGTTCATGGCTGTCATAGATTCCACGAACTCCCGAGCTGCTCCAGATAGATCATAGATCAATAGATTAAAAAGGATACAGAGTAAAAACAACAATCATATCCCTCCCCAACCGCCCCCCTTAAAACTGAATTAAACCAAGACAAATTAAAATTAGCACAATTAAAATTGGTCAACAATTATTAAAACAAGTGCAGTCTCATGAACTTTCCACGTGCAAATCCGCATTAAGTGAACTCAGCAGGTTTGGGCAAAGGGCAGCTGAGATAATTCCCGGTTCCATCTATGTTTTTAGAGCAGTGAGTAGATGTTCCATTTATTTCCTCTTTCAGGGAAAGGCCTGCTGGAAAAGATGCGTCTTTAAAGCATTTTTGAAACTAGCCACTGATGTAATGAGACGCATCTCGTCCGGCAGGCCATTCCAAAGCTTAGGGGCGGTAGCTGAAAAGGCCCTCTGGGAGGTCTGGGACAGCCTAGTTTTCATAGGCTGCAGCAGGTTCCTCTCAGAGGACCGAAGTATGCGGGGCGGTTCATAGGGGAAGAGGCGGTCCTTAAGGTAGGATGGGCCTGAGCCATGAAGTGCTTTAAAGGTTAGTACCAACACCTTGTACTGTGCCCAGAAACTAATGGGCAGCCAATGGAGAGCTTTGAGCACTGGTGTTATGTGCTCTCTCCTTGATGTTCAGTGATAAGCCTGGCTGCCATATTCTGAACTAATTGAAGTTTCCGGGTTAGGCACAGGGGTAGCCCCATGTAGAGCGTGTTGCAGAAATCCAGACATGAGGTTACTAGAGTGTATACCACAGATTCCAGGTCTTTCGTGTCCAGGAAAGGGTGCAGCTGGCATATCAGCCGAAGCTGATAGCAGGCATTCCTGACTGTCGCATTCACCTGACTAGCCATGTGAAGCGAAGAGTCAAGGAGTACCCCCAGACTGCAAACACAGTCCTTGGAGGAGAGTGTGACTCCATCCAGGACAGGAGACTGTATTCCCAAATACCGGTTTCGGACCGGTAACTGTTAGTACCTCCGTTTTGTCTGGATTTAGCTTCAATCTGTTTTCCTCATCCAATCCATTACCACTGCAAGACAGTCATTGAGAGGGGAGGCGCCATCTGAAGACTGAGCCGATGATCTAGTCATGGAGAGGTATATCTGAGTGTCATCAGCGTACTGAAGACACTGAGCTCCATGCCTCCGGATGATCTCACCCAGCGGCTTCATATAGATATTAAATAGCATCGGGGACAGGATGGCGCCCTGAGGGACGCCACAATTAAGCTCAATTTTGGAAGAGCAACTGTCCCCGAGCCTCACCCTTTGGGATTTGTCAGTGAGAAAGGATCGGAACCACTGGAAAGTAGTGCCTCCGATTCCCAACTCCCTCAACTGATCCAAAAGGATGGAGTGGTCTACAGTATCAAAGGCCGCTGAGAGATCCAAGAGCACTAACAGGATCACACTCAAGCGGAGGTCATCGGTCAGAGCAACCATGGCAGTCTCCACTCCATGTCCTGTCATGAAGCCGGTTTGAAATGGATCAAGGTAGTCGGCTTCATCCAAGACTGCTTGGAGTTGGGTGGCAACTGCCCTCTCGATGACCTTGCTTAAAAATGGAAGCAAGGACACTGGTCTATAGTTGTTTCTGTCCAGGGGGTCAAGGGAGGGCTTTTTTAGGTTGGGCTTAACCGCCGCCTCCTTGAGACAGGATGGTAAGATGCCCTCCCTGAAGGATGCATTGATTGTGTTCCGAAGAAACACTCTCAGTGCATCTCCCCCCTGGACGACCAGCCAGGATGGACAAGGATCGAGAGGGCAGGTTGTCTTCCGCATACTTCCAAGTAGCTTGTCCACGTCATCAGTACTTACAGATTGAAACTCATCCAGTAATGTGACAGCAACGGAGCCGCTAGACACCTCACCTATAGGATCTGGAGAAAAGGTGGCATTCAAGTTGGCTCTTATCCGAGAGATTTTATCTGCAAAGAAGGTGTTAAACGCATCACAGCAGACTGACGTAGGGTTAAGTAGGGGATTCGGCGCAGGGGAAACCTGCGTCAGCTCCCCCACCACCCTAAACAGTTCTGCTGGGTGAGACTCTGCAGACGCAATGCAGAAGGATTTTCGCGCTGCACGCAAAGCCTCCCGATAGGCGTGGAGATGCTGCCTATGGCGAGTCTTGTCGGATAGGAGTCGAGTCTTCCGCCACTTGCGCTCTAGTCGTCGTCCAACCTGCTTCATCTCCCTGAGCTCTTCCGTATACCAGGGTTTGTGCTTTGGGACGGGTTGGAGAGGACGCTCAGGGGAAATCGTGTCGATAGCCTTGGGAAGATCGGTGTTCCAGGTATTTACTAAGGCTTCAACACTATCACCAGCATTGCCAACCATTAGACCCTCTAAGGCCTTCTGGAAACCAATTGGTTCCATAAGCCTTCGAGGGCGGACCATTCTAATGGGTCCTCCACTCCCGGGGGGACGAAATGCTGCTCTTAGTTCCACCTTGATCAAAAAATGATCCATCCATGACAGAGCAGAGGTTTTTGTTACCTCTGCCCACGGATACTCCTGTTCCGTACTAAAAACCCCATTGAGTGTGTGACCTGCACAATGGGTTGGCCCATTGACCAACTGGGATAGGTTCATGGCTGTCATAGATTCCACGAACTTCCGAGCTGCTCCAGATAGATCAGAAGGGCTGGTCTCAAGAGGGATGTTGAAGTCGCCCAGAACCAAAAGCCTGGGCGACTCCAACAAGAACTGAGAGACCAGCTGAGTCAGCTCGGTCAGGGAGTCTGTTAAGCAACGGGCTGGCCGGTATACCAACAGAATCCCCAAACTATCCCTAGTCTTCAGGCTGAGGTACACGCACTCGATGTGGGTCATTTTCCGGACAGGTTTCCTGGTCAAGGTTAGGTTGGTTTTATGGACTATAGCAACGCTGCCCCCCCCCGCCCACTTTCCCTTACCTGCTCATTGACCGTGTAACCAGCTGGGAGAGCCTGCGCCCATGTTGAGGCGCTAGCATCACCCAGCCAGGTTTCGGTAAAGCATGCCAGGTCGGCCTGTTCATCTTCTAAGAGATCATAGATAATGTGGGTTTTAGCTTTAGCCGACCTGACATTACAAAGGACTTGACAATTTTAGGTAGCTGATGACAAATCTCAGCATTTTTGTAGAAATACCGGTGTAGGTGTTGCTTGCAGACCTCACTCTCACACAAGCCTGCATGTGTGGGTGAATGTGCAGGAAACACTCAAAAAACATCTACATTTTAAAAAAAAACTCCACCAAGAATTTTGGACTCCATATCCTGTATCTATTCAGTTTAATCAGTTGAAAACTGTAGTTTGTTATCCAGAGAATTTTAGGTATGTCTAAATTCTATTGGTCTAAATCCCACATTGTTCCAGTGCCTAACTCTTAGTGCGGCAGGATTTCTTTCCTGCCCCTTCTCCCATTCATAGCTTTACATCCTGTCCAAAAACTGACCACATAGGGTCTTTTGCAGACCTCCAAAATAGGTTTGAAGAGCCTCAGGGAAAAGGCTCCCCCAGCATCCAGTGCTATTTCAGGGAGAAATTCCATTAGCAGAAAAATCCTATTATATTAGTTATTGTTGTGTGCCTTCAAGATATTTCTGACATATGGTGATCCTATCATGGGGTTTATTTGGCAAGATTTGTTCAGAAGGGGGTTGCTGAGAGAGTGTGACTTGCTCAAGGTTATTCAGTGGGTTTCCATGGCTGAGTCAGGATTCAAACCCTGGTATCCAGAGTCATAATCCAGTGCTAAAACAATTATACAAAACTAGCTCTACTTTGATATACTAGCCATAAAAACCAAATGGAACCTAAATGTTTAACTGTGTGACTCTGGATCATTCATGTCCACGAGACCATATTTGACCACCTTCTTCCCAATATTCCCTGGCTGTGATCTGACCCACATTTACCGAGGAGTAAATCCTGATGAACTCAAATGATCTTGCCTCCAAAAAATGTGCATAAGATTGGGCAATCCTCTACTTGACCACTTTCTTCCCAATGTTCACTGGCTGTGATCTGACCCACATTTACTGAGGAGTAAATCCTGATGAACTCAGTGGTCCTTGCCTCCAAACAAACATGCACAGGATTGGGCAACCCACACATCTCTTTTTGTTGTTCTCTAACTTTGTCCCCCCTCCACCAGACTCCTAGACACTATGATCACCTTTTTAATTAAATGAGTGCCTTCTCTGTAGGAGAAGAGAGGTGCTGTTGCCTTGCTAGATTAGTCAAACTCATTTGTTTCCTACAAAAGATTTCCTGTATTTCCTTATATATGTGATTCAATTTCCTCACTTTCAACATTAATTAAGAAGCAACAAGTCACATCCAAGTTGGTCTGCAAGTTTTCCCTGTGGCGAGCTAAGGGCAAATTTTATCCATTTCAAACAATAGCTGGTTTGGCAAGCTTAAAGCTAAATAATGGTCCAATATGAATAACATGCAGAGTTGGTCACCTACATTAACCATGTATGATGAGATCATTTCCAGTAAACTCCTGAAACACAGTAATGTGAGAAACATCTGGCTGATGTGTACTTGCATTTGATTTAAACTTGGAAACCTTGAACCAAAGGGGACTGCACGTTTAATCTGACTTTATGCTTTTTTTCTGGAGATTTCCATGCAATTGACTCATTAGACATCAAAGGTTGGGAATGTCTGAGACTTCTGGGTTCTTATTATTTACAATTCCCATTCTGCTTTAACATATTTTTGAAGTGGACTTCTTTCTATTTCTGACTGCTTGTAGCACAATGGGCTGAAACAATATACTCCCAGCAGATGAAACATCTAAAGACATGTACATGTGCAGCAGCTGCCAACCAGGGTAATCCAAAGACAGATATGAAAATTAAAACATTAATTAAACAATTATTTTTGTTGACGTATCTTGCTTGAGCATATAATCTCAGCTCATGATGAACTTCCATCATGGGCTGAGTAAGTTGTGCCACTGCTATTTGCCACACATATTTTGGGACCAATTCAAAACTTTGGTTTCAGACCATCACAATCTAGTGGAAAAAGATAAACTGGACTCAGCTCAACACTACTTAACCTATTCATTCACAGTTCAGAAAGATTCAGTATGTGTAATTCCCATAAGAAGATGAGCTTTGAATTTCCACATTTAATGTGGAACAGGCCCAGCTACCAAATGAAGCATCTAACAAATGACATCTAACAGAGGCAGAGGCTTTTTAGTTATCACACCAAATATGGAATACAGTATTGACACTTCAGAGACCCACCAGACCAAGTTTCTATATGGTTTGGCTATATCCTGCCTCCTGAAAAGGGGTAGATACAAATCCCAGTTTCATTCCCTGATATGACACTTTTTTCTGGCTAACTGTTATGGGTTTTTATTGTTGCTGTTAAAGTTGTATATTGATTTCTTAATCTCTCTTTAAAATCAATTGATCCATCAATCTGTTTAGAGGAGTGCTTCTGCAATTTTAAATTTCTGTCTTATCAGAGGAAGTCACAATGTACTGGTTGCATTAAAGCTGCATTAAACCACTTTTGTACGAAACACTCTTTGATTCGTATCCCATTTTTACTTGACTGGATGAAACTATATCACAATTCTTAAAGGCTATGCTCCAAGTACCTCACTGTGTCTCATGTATTACTTTTTCATGTTCTCTGTGAGTCACACATATATGGATCGTTCTGCACCTGCAGAGTTGTGTATTTGGAAACATATAGAGCTAGCCTGTCCTTTCCTGGAGCCCCACTCCCTCTGAACTGAACTTGTTCCCAGTTTCTTCCTGCCTAATCTCCTCATTTCCTTTTCATCCACCAACAGCAATATAGCAAGTACATTTCTATACCACCTGTCAGTGAACTAGTACTCCCTAAGCTGTTTACAATCTGTAAGCCAATTGTCCCTAACAAGCTGGATATTTTAACCATCTACAGAAAGATGAGAGGCTGAGTGGACCCTGGAGCCCTCATACAGAATCAAACTTACAACATTATGGCTGCAGTACCAGCATTTAACCACTGTGCCACCAGGGCACCATATTAGCAACATTGTAGGAAACTTGCTCTGAGTGTGAGCAAGATTTTTCATTCAGTTATTTTTATTTTTCCTTTTTTGTTTTCTTTTGTTTGTTTGTTTGTTTGTTTTGGCTGTTTTTTATTTGGTATATCTTTATTTTTAGATTATCTATTGTGGAAGATAAGAAACAGACTTATATCTTCTATGATAATGTCTATTATTTGGCAGTGCAACTAATCAAGACATCACAACATGCAGCCAAGTCACTCTCTGGAGCAATATCGCTCTGTTGACATTTCTGGCTTTGTTCTGCTGGTCTGAGGTCATATGCACAAGCTATGCTCGAAGCCCTCCCTTTCATGAGCTTGGGGTTTTTCATTCATCTATGATGAGAAACCTTGAACTTACACAAAAAATAAAAGACCAATCTGAGAAGTATAGTCTTCAAGCTTATGCCTCAGCTACCATTTGTACCAGCTTTGTACTCCTTGCTGTATACTACCCAGATATGCTGTGTCTTCCTCCCAGGCTTCATCATCCTCAAAGAAGTGTTATGGTTCTGGCAAATACAAGTCCTTATTCAAATGGCAGCATTCTGGTTCTTCCAAAACTTGGCCTTGACTCGACCACCTTGATATCAATGTCACTCAGGGTTTGCTCTTCAGCAATGGTTGGTTTTCAGTACAAGACTCATCCATCATGCATTCATTTGGCAGGCAAACATCTTGGACTCTTAGGTAGTGGAGATAGTGAATTGCAGGCATACAAATGTATTCAGTCCTTTCTCACCAATGAAACAGTTTGTCAGCACACCTCCATCTACTGTGCTTCAGGAGGTTTCCACCATGCTTTCCAAGGGAGCCATGGGTCCTATGATCAAGTGTGAAATTCTGAGCAGGTTCTTCTGAAGTATTTCACAGTACCCAAGAAGGATGGTAGCCTCTGCCAGATAATAGATATTCATTGAGTAAATCTGTATATCCATCTGAAAGTCATGCCAGACAAATCTCTCTCTCTCTCTCTTTTGATAAAATTACCAGTTTAGTAGATGAAGGGAATGCTGTGGATGTAGTATATCTTGATTTCACTAATAATAATAATAATAAGAATAATAATACTTTATTTATATATCACCCTTCCTACGATCAGGGCGGTGTACAACATAAGAAATGAACATACTAAAATGGATAAAACAGTATTAAAAACAATATGACAATATGATAATTACAATAGCAGGATGTCAGGGCCTTGAGTTAGTAGAGGGAGGGGGAGTCACAATGAGGGGAAGGTATCAGGGGTATGCTTGTTCAAACAAGTGTGTTTTTAGACCTCTTTTAAATGAAGCAAGGGAGGTGGCCAGACGGAGCTCAGTGGGCAACGAGTTCCAGAGGCTAGGGGCCGAGGTGGAAAACGCTCTCTTTGTAGTTTTTGATAATTTAGCCTCTGGAACTCGGAGTAGCTGTTGCCCAGTAGATCTAAGTGTGCGGGGCAGATTATATGGGGAGAGACGGTCCTTCAGGTACTCTGGGCCCAAGCCATTTAGGGCTTTATAGGTAATAACCAGCACTTTGTACTGAGCCCGGAAGCGAATAGGCAGCCAGTGAAGATCTTTCAATATTGGTGTTATGTGGGAGGACCTGGGAGCACCAGTGACCACCCGAGCTGCCATGTTCTGCACTAATTGCAGCTTCCGAGAGTGATACAAAGGCTGCCCCATGTAGAGCGCGTTGCAGAAATCCAACCGAGAGGTTACGAGAGCATGTACTACAGTTTCAAGGTCCCTCCGGTCCAGGTAGGGACGCAGTTGGCGTATTAGCCGGAGCTGAAAACAGGTGCTCCTGACCGTCACATCCACCTGAGAAGTAAGATGGAGCAACGAGTCAAGGAGCACCCCCAAACTGCATACAGTGTCCTTCACGGGGAGTGTGACCCCGTTCAGGACAGATGGAACCACCTCCATCCCTGGGCCAGGGGAACCTATCACCAGTACTTCCGTTTTCTCTGGATTCAGGCTGAGTCTGTTTTCCCTCATCCAGTCCATTACCGATTCCAGACAGGCCACGAGAGGAGCGACGCCATCCCTGGCCACTGCATCAGTCGGAGACATAGAGAAAACAATTTGGGTGTCATCAGCGTACTGATAACCCCGCGCCCCATGCCTCCGGATGATCTCTCCCAGCGGTTTCATGTAAATGTTGAAAAGCATGGGGGACAGAATAGCTCCTTGAGGGACCCCGGATTTAAGGGCCCTCTTATCGGAGCAAACGTCCCCCAGCTGCACCATCTGGAGCCTCCCAGAGAGGTAGGACCGGAACCACTGGAACGCAGTGCCCCCGATTCCCACCTCTGCCAGGCGCTCCAGAAGGATACCATGGTCGATGGTATCGAAAGCCGCTGAGATGTCCAAGAGCACCAACAGGGACACGCTACCCCTGTCGATGCCCACTAAGGCCTTTGCCAAGGTTCCCCATGACATTCATGCAAACAAGCTTGTAAAATGTGGGCTAGTCAAGGTAACTGTTACATGGATTAGTAACTGGTTGACCGGCCAAACCCAAAGGGTGTTCAACAATGGCTTCTTTTCATCCTGGAAAGAAGTGACCAGTGAGGTCCCACAGGGCTCTGTCCTGGGCCCAGTGCTATTCAACATCTTCATCAATGACTTGGATGACAGAATTGGGGGTATACTTATCACAGCAGCAGCTGTGATCAGGGAGTTATTTATAACAGGTGGCAAACGCTGAGGACTCTCGTCAGAAACTATTAGTTCTCATTTAGAGAAGGCTGCTTTCATAGCTGACTCCTAGACCCTTGTTTGATTAGGATTCCTAAACCCTGTATCAGACCGGCTGACCACTGGACTGGACTGATATTGTTGCTCTTGGTAACCCTGAACCTCAGACTGTTTTTGGCTTACCCTCTTCAGGACTACATTTAATTGTGTTTGCTAATGGAACTGCCTCGGCAGCTTGGTGTATTATCTTTTGCCAAGGACTCTCTTATCAGCTGTGTGAGTGGGTGTTCGCAGCTTTCCCGGACAGATGTCATGTGAAAGTCTTTTGCACAATCACAGTCAATCACAGTATAATGATGGGACACTGGCAGAATAAGCATGACATCGTATGAAAATCTTCTTGTGATTGTGCTATAAGAACAGGAAAATGATGGGACAAGGATGTTCCATCCCCTGTCTAATAATCTCCTGTGTCACATAAGCAACTGTACAAGTGCAGAATGACCCATATGTGTGAGTTCACAGAACACCCCTTGAATCACAGTTACAGATATGCAACCTGCCCTTTCCTGAGACTAGAGGTCTGGCTGCAGAAGACTGAATCAGTAACTTAGGCCCAGCACATACAGGTGGGAAGCAGCATGCTGATGCCAATTCTAGGGTTTGGGAGCACGGAGCAACCACATACTCCTGAACCCTAGTCCGTAAGGACAATGTCATCATGGCCGCCTCACGTCCACATGGGGGCCACCATGATGACTATAACGCACAGCATCCGGACGTCGTTGGCAGGAAGTGGCGTCATGGCAGCACCCCTTTCTGTTTGCAATGCCACAAAAAAGAAGCTGCTTCAGGCAGCTTCTTTTTGGTGGCATGTTGATGCTGCCGCATGCGGCTGCTGCAGCACCAACTCGGGGCAAAGACGCACAGAGTCACCTGTCTGTCGAGCCACTTACTTACCATCTTTAATCTCTGGTTGAAGTTCATGTTTTTTTCTGGCTGGGGACTTGCCCAAGGTCACCCGGTACATTTCCATGGCTGAGTGGAGATTCAGACCCTGGCTTCTGGGAGTTCTAGTACTGCAGTCATAACATTACATCATGCTAGTACTGTTATTGTTGTTAATTACTCTTGAGTAGATCCTAACTCATGGCAACTCCAATGAGACACCTCCAAGCCCCTCTATCCTCTACCACACTACTTATTTCCTGCAAATCCAAGCTATGATCTCTGTAATTGAGTTTATCATTCAGTCCAGCATTCTGTCTTCCTCTCTAGTTCTCTCTACCTTTCCTAGCATTAGTGTCTTTTCCAATGAGTTGTGCTTTCTCATGATGTGGCCAAAGTACAACATGATCAATTTGATCATCTTTGCGTTCACAGAAATTTCAGGCTTGAGCTGTTCAAAGACCCATTTGTTTGTCCTTTTTGCTCTCCACAGTATCCTCAGCATTCCTCTCCAGCACCACATCTCAAATGAGTTAATACTCTTCCTATCCACTTTCTTCACTGTCCAGCTTTCACACCCATACATGGTGATGTGGAATACGATGGCTGTATTCCCTGTAGTACTAGAGTAATGGTAAACCAGGCACAGGGTGGCAGCAGATGTTTGCTTGTGACTGGCATCTTTCGTGACTGATGGCTAAAGATCTTGGGATAAAGAAATCTATTTAAAAAGCGTCATGTGGTAGCAGCCTGATAAATTGTCAGTGTGGCTTTCAGTGGTGGGATTAAAGGCCTAAAATTTCCCTGACAGGAACCATGAGATCACCTAGAAAAGTCTGACATTTGATGGTAGTGAATAGAATCAAGGGAAGGTTCCCCAAAAATGGTTTTGGTAGCAGTAGGACAAATAGAGGTTTCCACTATGTTGTTTAAAATTCATTCATATCACATAATGATAATAAGGCCAAGGAAGCCAAAGGTTTCTTTGTAATGTTTTGTATAACTTAGTTTACCTTATCACAGTATTTGCCTACCAAAAAATTTTTCTAGCAAAAATTAGAATTCATACTTATGATGTATTGGTTTATATTGTTTTTCCCTTACTCTGCATAACCATGTGAGAATTAAGTTGGCCTCTTGAAGGAATTGACCACAAGCAATGTGTTCTATCTCAAATTGTTGCTGCCAAACAAAAATGTACACAGTATATGAGAGGAGCAGTAATACAAAGCAGTTGCCATGGGGTTGGACTGTTTAGCAAACTGTATAATGGAAAGTTGTTCATCACTAGCCAAAGGTAAGTATTACAGTCACGTGGTTTGTAATTCAACTTAGATCCTGTTATTTCTTGACAACTTTGTCATGTAGTTTTTCTTTTCTCAGCTGTAGAAAATATTGAAATCGATGCCACTCTTTATCTATAACTTGCAGAAAGTATTCAGCTTCATATGGGTTAGAACCATTTTAGTTTTAGTTTAAAGTAATTCTTATAAGGATTAACATTACATTTAAAGATAATAACAGCAGATAACTATTTTCTGGTGAAGACCTAGAACCATGCAAAAATGCATAAACATATATTGCTATATGTAGACATCATTTCACAGGACGTTATCACACAGGAGGAATTTCTCTCAATTTCAAAAGAAATGAAAGTAGGGCCAGTTCGGAAATGAGTGAATTCGCTAGTTCAGCGAATTTACATGATTGCGTATTGACACTGCATTGTGTTCGGCACGACCCAAAATTGCTTCCCATTGCCCCAAATTGCATGTGGTAGTCTCTCACTCAATAACGTGAAACCCCATGATTGCATTTGGAATGATTTCCCATTGCCCCAAAAATGTGTGTGGTAGTATCTCACACAATAACGTGAACCCCCATGATTGCACTTGGATTGCAATTGGATATGCTTCCAATTTCTGTTGTCTGATAATGTCCGCAGAGAGAAGTGGACCTTGAGTCCTTCAGATATTTTAAATTCCAGCTTCTAAAATCTATTACTTTTGATCATAATCAGTAGAGCAGAGTTGAAGTCCAAAGCAGTGGTTCTGGTAGTGTTCATGTCAGTGGGGTGCTAAATCCAGCCTGAGTTTTACTTCAAACTTTAAACAGCTATCCAAGACATTGAACCTATCCTCCCAACAGACTTAGCACTGTTAAAGCATGCAAAAATGCAGATATTCTCTTTCACAACATCAGTAGTTTGGGTTGCTCCTTTAAAATGAAGGTTAAAACCTGCCACCTATTCACTGTCCCAATATCATGGAAGTAACCAACTGCCATTGGTTCAAAGCTTCTGGAGAAACAAAGATTTTCCAACAACATTTTGAAAGGTAGCTGATATGAGAAAAGGCATGCAACTACTTAGGATTTTAGCATTGGTAGTGACCAGTACCTTGAATTAATTCCAGAGTACCATCAGCCAAAGGATTATGCTTCTTCATCCACTTCTGTAAAGATGGGTCATCACACTGTTTTTCAGAAGCATCTGTTCAGAGATGAACATCTGAGTTGGAACATGCAAATTTCTGTCTTTTGTAGAGGGTTAGAAAATAATCACATTTGAAGCAAACTTCATCTCCTACAACCAAGGAAAAGAGTTTGGTCAGGCCATGTTGAAGCAACACGGGTTGTACAACGGAAACCTGGCACAGCCAATTTATAATTTTAAAGCAATGAAAAGCAAAGTAACTCCAAATTCATTATCCTATTAATAATCCTGATCATTAATCACCAGGCATCACCAGGGAGAGGTGGTGGCTCAGTGGCTAAATGCATGTACTGCAACCACAACTTTGTGAGTTTGATCCCCTCAAGGCTCCATTTGGACTCAGTCTTTCATCCTTTTGTATGTCAGTAAAATGAGTACCCAGCTTATTGGGGGCAATTGGCTAACACATTGTAAACTGCTTAGAGAGTGCTGAGTTCACTATGAAGCGGCATAGAAATATAAAGTGCTATTGTTTGCTATTAATCATAATGAAACCTTCCTTTTTGATAGGTTCTGGAATATGTACTTCCAAGTGGCATTGTTTGAAAAGTTCATCAGAATTAGGGTTGTTTTCAAAACTTTATTTATTTATTTGCTTTTTTTAAAAGCTTGTTAATATTGTTCTTTAGCCAAAAAGTCTCTGCAAGTGATATGGTCATTTTAATTAAGAGAGAGAGAGGTGCAGAGAGAGAGAGAAAGTTTTTCAGCTATTTAGATTCCAATTGGGAATAAGGTCATCAAACACAATGTGCTATTTTTCTGAGTAGATATGCCCCGAATTGATCTACATATTTGATTAGACAAGCTGCAAAATAGTAATTAAAAAGAAAGAAAGCATTGGGGAAAAGTAGGGCACTGTCTGGATTTTCAATAGAAGAGGATGGGAAGGTGTATCTGGAATTGCTTAATTTCTTATTGTTGCTTTACTGCTGTTCTCCCTGAGAATATGCAAGGGACACTCTGTGTGCTCTTGCTTTCTGTTTTATTTTATCTAGTGCAATGAATGATTTTAAAAATTAATTTATTTTCTATTGATCTTTCATGAGTCAACTCTGAAGAAATCTCTGAAAAGACACTAATTCAGTGATAACATGAATGGTCCCTTTATGTATTGGATCCAGGATCTGCCTTCTACTAGTGGAAAGACTCCGCTCATGGACCCCCCCCCCCAAAAAAAATTGGGGCATCCCCTCCCAACACCACAGCCCATCCTATTGTCACGTTCTCTTCTAGGACTCTGAGGCTGAGTAGGGAAAAGTAGAGGTGCAAGGAAGTCTGTGTTTAACAGTCTATGTTAAACACAACTGTTACTTCAGAGGCTGCACTAGTAAGGGTATATTATGGTGACCCTGCAATCACTAGGATTGACTAAGAGTTATAACTGATGTACCACATGCTTACTTGCACATACAGGTGTCATTTCCCTGTGCCCCTGGGATCCTACTTGGCTGTAAAGGTAGGGCTTTTGGGGGGTAGGGTGGCATCATCAGGCATAGCTATGATGATGAAGCTACATCTGATGCAAGATCTCATCCATAGCTTCTCACTGCTAGCCTGTTTGTCATCATGGCTTTTGTTATTGTGTGCTTTCGTGTAATTTTTAACCTATGGCAACCCTAAGGTGAACCTATCAGAGGGTTTTCTTGGCACATTTGTTCAGAGGGGGTTTGTGATTGCTTTCCTCTGAGGCTTAGAGTGGGACTTGCCCAAGGTCACCCAGTGGGCTTACATGGCTGAGCCAGGATTTGAACCCTGGTCTCCAGAGCTGAAATCACTACCCCATGCTAGCTCTCTATATATTTATCTACCTAGAAATTAATTGTATTTACTACAATAGGCATTTGTCCAGGGAAGTGTGTGTAGATGTATGAACTCTATTTATGCCATGTATACAGATGTGTGGAATACCTCCCTTCCATCACCTTTAAGTGCATATGGGAGCACAGGCCGGCTTAAATAGGAGAAAACGGTCTTTCAAATAGGCTGGTCCAAAATCACTTTGAATGTATTAGGTCATAACCACCAGCACTTGTGCCTGGAAACCAGCCAGTGGGCTATTAAGCTGTTTTAACGGTGGAGTCACACATTTCCTGTAAATTGCCCAACTACCAACTCATCAGCTGTCTGGCCACAGAATTCTGAAGAATCCAGACAGATTTTGGAGTCAGCTCCATGTAGAATGCATTATGGAGGCCCAGACAGGATGTAAACGTGCATCTACACTGCACAATTATGCCACTTTAATACCACTTAACTGCCATAGTTCCTTCCTATGGAATACTGGGACATGCAGTTTAGGGAGGACCTTAGAATTTTTTACTACTAGATCACTCCAGTGCATTACCCTTGAATTTCATCATTAGAAGAAAATGACATGGGTGGGATCCTGCCCCCTAGTCATCAGTAAGCTGGTAGCACTAAATCCCAGGGAGGAAAAAATCAAGGTTACATTTTGTTCTCATTAATTCATTCACTTTCTTTTTATCTCTCTTGATCTCTCTACCTTGGGAAGCCAGATTAAAGACACTATAACAAATAACCAAATATACAGTTTATATCTCCTATAGCCAGTCTTTATCAAAAACTTTAATCAAATGTTTTTCATTTAGGTAAAGTCAGTAAGCTAAAATTTCCATATATGGATCTGTCTATAAACTTTTTAGAACTTCAACATTCTCCAAAAGAAAGGAGGGGAGGAGAGGACCCTAGAAAATTAAACTGGCTTCAGGGTGCATTCTTTGGTGGATTTTTCAATGAGAACATACTGAGTTGTTCAAATTCTGAGGTGTCATATTGAAGGCAGTGGGTCAGACTGTGATGCCCTTCCTATTTGGTAACTAGTACACCGGAGGGAGAATGACACCACAACTTTTGCTGAGTGGCTTTCTTAAAGCAAGGAGTTAAAAAAAGCAGATGAGGACTCAACAATGTAGCATCACTCCCACTTTAAAGAACAGGGGTACCAAATTGTGGCCCATAGGATGCAAGCCTTGTTTGAGCCCCCCACCCAAATGACTTGATTTAAAAAAAAAAGAACATAGCAAGTTGCTACAGAAATTCAGTGCCAAACTGCTAAATGCACTATTGTCAATGAGGAAATGTATGAGAAACTAACTACTATATGTCAAAGTATTAACCCCCAAAAAACTGGGTAGACTTATCCATAGGTCACTGCAAGTACTGTATTTTAACTCTTACCAAAAAAGGTACCATCCCCTTCTCTATGCTGAATAGCGAAAAATGAGAGCTTAGTCTGTCTTGGGAGAACCTGAAAGGAGCACCAACCCCATCTGCTCTCTCAGTTGCAGTGATGTTTCTAGCCTTTTGAATGCCTGGGTGGGAAAATGGCAGCTCTTTGGTGCTTCCCCTCAAAGGAGCACTGAGAGCAATCGATTTTAATAAAACCTTTGTGTGTGTTAGCTTTTCTGGATTAAAATCAGGCAAAATTATCACATTCAAGTTAAAAGCTATAATCACTGGTAACATACTTGCCATTTTCTTTGCTTTACCTTTCATCCTTTTTTTTTACATGTGTACATTTTCTCAGCCCCATTCATGCCTGGTCACCTCCTCCATCCATCACACAGCCACCATTTACCATAGTCCCCTCCTCATCCATCCAGCCTTTAGGGTGAACACACACAGTTATGCTTGCTGGAATTTTGCAGATTCTTTGGCATCATTTTCCTTTGCTTCATCTTTTACATTCTTTATTACATACTTCTAAGTTTTATCCTCAACTTATCCACAGGTCAAATAAAAACGCATAATTTTGGTCCCAAGACTTGCCATTGACTTACTCATGAGATTGGCTTATACTTGAGTATATACGGTGATCATTTTCTGGAGTCAATAACCTAGGGCTTGTCTACACAATTTACATATTACTCATTATATTCAAATAGAATGTAATTCCTCTTCAGGCAATTTAGAGGAATTCAGACTTTTTGTGGTACGGGGGGGGGGGACTCCTCAAACTCTGCAGAAAAAGGAACCACAGTTTGTAATCCACAAGGATGTGCATCATCAAATGTGTAGAGATCTGTTCACTTCACATGGATTCTCTCACAGCTGTGCATTTTCAGCACAGAGAGGGTGAATAATTACAAATTTGCCCAGGGAAAATGAAGACAATTAAGCATTGATGTGAATGTGCAAAAATGTGTACCAATCTGCATAATACACATACATCTAGATTAGTCCAAAGTCATGTTATAGTCAATTTGAGGTACATATTATGTATAAATATAAGTTTAATAATAACTAATCAAGTACAAATGGAGGATTTTATTTGCTAATATTGAAATTTAAATTACACACACACACATACACACACACATATGTAAATGGAAAAGTTGTCCATTTAGCGCTAATTTACGTATTTCCTCATTGAAAATGCCTGCTATACTATTTCTCCTTAGCCCATTTTTATTGGACATTGGATACTTGAGCACTTGCCCAATGGGAAAATTGACCCCTGTACAGGAACAGTCCAGACATCCTCTCTATCTCATTTTAAATAACACCTCCCCATTTCAAGGATGCAGCTGTTCTGCTGAATCAGACTGATGGGACGTCAGATTCATGTATAAGTAAATTCTTAGGTCTGGGGACCAATTTTTTCCCATACCTGGACCTTGTGGGTTGTCATCCCCTGCATGGCTGATGAGGATTCAGGGATGAGGAAACTGAGGAACTCAGACCTGTTGCCAAGATGGGCTATGGGCTTGGTACAAGTTTATCCACACCTGTGCCAGCAGGAAAGACTGCCAACAAGGATGATGAAGAATGTGACATGGGTTCATCCATACCTTTGCCAGCAGAGAGTCCTGCTAACTTGGACAATGAGGAGGAGGAACAACTAGACTTACCTGTGCTATCCTTCATCCAGCATAGGCCAGAAATGGAGGGCATGTGCTGCTCCCAGAGGCTTTAGCTGAAATGCCGTAGAGACTTGTGTATATATATATGCCTCAGACAGTTGGAAGGAGTTTGTCAGAGGTTACCTGATGCCCCTGGAGAAAGCACAGGTATTCATTGATCACAACTCCCCATCTCCTGGAATCTTGCTAGACCTTGGCCCTACTCTTGGCCATTCTACCAGCCATAAGCTCTGACCCTTGGACTGGAATTAGGTTGTTTTTTTATGTTTGTTGCTCTTTGATACCTTGCCTTGCCTTCCAAAATTTAAAAACATTGCTTGCTGTTTTGCTGACTTATCTCTACCAAGTGACTAATTGCCCAGCTGCTGTTGCTGTCTGGCTGCTTTCCCAGACAGGGGCAGTAACACCATTGGATTTGCCACCAGAATTTAATGACACAGAAAAAAAAAGGGCGGGGGGGGGGGATGTTAAAGAACTTCTGCTTTCAAATATTCTTGTTTTAAAATAGAAGTACTTTTGAATATGAAGCACTGTTTCTACTGTTACACTACCATATAATTTGTGAGTGGGCTAGGATTCTCAGAGACCAGTATTTAAATTCCTCCTCTGCCATGGAAACCACTGGGTGGCCTTGGGCAAACCACATTCTTAGGGGGTTGCCTGCATGGGCCAAAAGGCCTAGGTTCCCCCCTGTTCTGTGACATATAGATTAGATGACGCAGGTCAAAAGCTCCCAGGGCAGGATTGGGCCTGACGGTTCTGGAGGATCTGGATCCAGAGGATCTGGCTTGACCACAGGATAAATAGTCTTTACTTTGGTGTAATCCCTGGTTTTGTTTGGAGTTTCTAGGAAATTCTATGGAAAAAACAGGGCTGTTAAAATGCCCCTTCCCCATGCTCCTTACCTTGCTGACAGTGTCTCCAACTGAGAAGCCCCTGAGTTACACCATCTGGCATGGAAATGGGGTGCCTGGCCACGTGGGGGCAGCCATATGCCCAATTGCCATATCAGACATGGTGACTGGGAGGGCATCTCAGTCCGAACAACTGCTGTCAAGGAAAGGAGCTTGTGCTGGTTGCAGGTCCCAGGTTGGTGTGGGGACAGGCATGGGAACACCCAACCATCCCTGTGCCAATCCAGGGACCAACCAGGTGAAAACCAGGGCCTGGAAAGCATGAGCTCAGCCCCTGCTTTTGTGGCCCATCTACTCAGGCCCTTAGAAAGGCAATGGTAAACCCCCCTCTGAGCAAGTCTTTCTGAGAAATCCCCATGACAACTTTGTCTTAGGTTGCCATAAATCAGAAATGACTTGAAGGCACACAACAGCAACAGCAACAAGAGCCACAAAAGCGGTCGGGGCCTCATGTAGCCTACCATCACCATCCATTACCTAATCTTTGTGTAGTTCAACATCATCCTGTTTCTAAGGGTGACTACTCATATCCCTAGTCCCTCAAACTGAAAATCCATTATCTAGCAATCAGTGTTACCTGGTCCCTGTACATGAACATTCTGCTCAACTATCAAAGAGGAAGTGGCTGGTCCATAAACCTGCCTGATTTCAGCGAGGGCTGAAACTCCCAGATGCCCTCCTTTTCCAGGACACATCTTCCAGTTCTCCCTCCTCTGCATGAGGAATTCCAAAATGTGCTCTCTCTCTGCCTTCTCCCACCAGTTGTTCCTTTAGATTTGAGGCTTACATGCTGAAGGAGGGGCAGACCAGCCACGTGAGGGAAAGAGGTGTGTGTGTGTTTAGCCCTTTAAGAACAAGGCTGCCTCCTCTCCTTGGCACAGCAAGGAACCCTGGGAAATCTGGGAACAGGGAGAATTGGCGACATGGTTTTCAGACTGCTGCAATTATGTGAAGAAAGCGAATTTGTGAATGAACTGGAAATGAAAACATGGTATTTTTGCGAAAATGCTTATTCCCCAATTTACCTCATTTTCTGTCTGGATTCTGACTAGTTTGTGCACAGTGTTGTCTGGAAAGCAATTGCAAAATTGTCCCTAATGTCCTGGATGACCCTGCATTGTGACCAGTTTAACCTTCCAATTTTCCCTGTGTGATAAAGTCCAGAGCCTGAGTGGCATTGCAAAGATCAATTGCCAATAGATCTAAACTCTATGAATGATATGTACTTCTCTCCCCATCCAACCGTATCAAAATGTCATGCAAAGAACTCATTAAAATCTCTGATATCTCCCCACCAGTTCTCAATACTTCTTTCACACTTCTCCCATGCTTTAAAGAAGGGCTTTCTGTCTTTTATGCCTGTCTTTGACACTCTTATTTAGCCTTGCTGGCATTCTCTTTGACTCATTCATGGCCTTTATGATTGGTGATCATTTCTAATTGAACAAAATCCTACCACTTCCCAGTGAAAAGTAGCCTTCAGCATTTTGTGTGGAAAAAGTAAAATGATCTCTGTATACTGGGTTGGTCTTTTGTGAACTGTAAAAAGAAGAAGTTGTGAAAAGGTCATACTCAGGGGATGCAGACAATTACAGATGATCAGTTAGTGGAAAAATTTTCTCTTGCCAAACCATCTGTAAATTTAGTCTGACTCATCTGAAACCAGACTAAGAATATGTGTTACCTCTTGTAATAAAAGAGCCCAATACATAAATATTCTTTTTCAAGTAGCCACATTATTCTATACATAAACCATCTTTCAAAGCCTGCTGTGTGTATTTTCCATGAAGGTCCAACCTAAGCATGATAATCCCAGCTTCTATTGCTATGTAACATCTGGTCTCAATTTTCATGTGATTTATGTTAACATGTTGCAAATTATACATAGGTTAAAATCCTAGCTTGCCTGGGGAGGGTTAGTAAAACCAACCACCTCCCCCAAAATCTACAGTACATATTACATATTATACTGCACTTATATGCACTATACACATTTTAAATGGGCTTTTGTTTTTCTTTATTTAACTGGCATTAATTGCAAGGAATATATACTGTGAAATATTTGCATATCCGTGATTTCCATTGAAAACACAAAGGAGGCATGTTTTGAAATTATGTTCCAGTACTACTGCTAAGGCTTCTTCCTAAATGCTTATTTAGCAATCATGTATTAAGTTCCCAACAGAACAATGATCTGCAGTGTTGCTGTCACAGTCTTTTCTATTGTGTAATATGTATTGATTTTATACTAGTTTAACTGAAATGGCTTCTCTCTTGGAATCCTGGTGATTATAGTTTGGTAGAAATGCCAAGGTTTTATTGTTGTTTCACTATGAAATTCCAAACCATTTTGTAAACTAGGCAACTATGGCATTCCAGATATTATTGGCCTATAGTTTCCATGATCCTTGATTATTATTGGCTATGCAGCTATGGGATCATGGGAGCTGGAACTCAACAACATTTGGAAAACCACCAGCTGCCCACTTTGTAGTGCAACTAAAGTCCCTAGGTTTTCTGAAGAAAAAGGTATGACAATAAAACTGGTTTTTCATATGTGGTGTAGATAAACTTTAAAACTATATCCATTCTGTTCTTTTTTAAAAAAACATAGTCCTGTGGGACCACAGTTTCAAATCTCTTTACATAGTCCTATGTCATGGTGTTCTGGTTTCAACCATCTAAAAATTATAGCTAGAAATATAGATGCAAATATTAAAAACATAGGAAGATCTGCCTAGTCCAGAAGTTATATTGGTGGGCCTATGTAACAGGGCTTTCTCTGTAGCTCCACCATGACTATTGAACTTGTTCCAACCCAAGGAAGTTAAATTGAGCACAGTTAGTGACACCACCACCCCCGAGCCTGGAACTTGCTTAAGGGTGATGTAGAATGCTACATGGAACTTGCTTAAGGGTGATGTAGAATGCTAAACAACATATTTTAGCATTCAGGAGCCGAGAACGTGTCAGAGGACTGTAGTAACAGGATTAGATTATTTGTGCAACCTATACTATCTTTCCCACTTATTTATTCCAACTCCTCTACTGGTAACATTTTTCCCCTACACATTCTCTTCCTGCAAGTCCTATCTCAGCTCTCTGTGAAAATGCAGCTGGATTAGCAGAGCATCCCAAGGAGGATGGAGTTTCTATAATAAAGCTGATTCTTTAAGGTGGTATCTTTGGTCCAAAACACACTGCAGAAATAATCTAGTTTGAGACTTCATTAATTGCCCTGGCCCAGTGCTAGGGATTCCTGGGAATTCTAGTTTATTGTGGTACCAGACCTCTGTAACAGAAAAGGCTAAGTATCTCACAGAACTACACACCCCAGAATTCCCTAGGCAGGGCAGTTAAAGCGGTCTCAAATTGGATTATTTCTGCAGTGTCTTTTGGACCTGTGTTTCCTAATCAGGATCTCTGCCCACAGCATCCACTTCCCATGAGTTATTCTGCCAGATGTGCAGCCCTCTCTGGACCAGCATTTTGCTGTTCACCTCCAATCTGCTTCTGAAGGTCTGTATCTATATACAAAAGTTGATTAGACTGGCAATTAAATTTTCTCTGAATACTTCCCTCCTGGAGGCATCAAGAATGATATGTTAGGGGGTGCAGGGCAGGCTGCACACTGCTCTCTTGTCCAACACTTGCTCCTGCCTCTCAGTATCTGCCAGCTGAAGTAACAACTGTTCCCCTCTTCCTAATGGCAGGGCTGGCCCTAGCTGTCTGTAACCATCTGCACTTTTCTTGATTTCACAAAACCATTAACTAATCCCTTTGAGGTCTTACTGTTCAGTTTGTATTTCTGGAAGGGGCATAAAAATGGCATACATTTGTTATGTCTGTTGTCACCATATTTTCATCTTTTTCCTTCCCTCATCTTCCCATATTGTTTATATTTAGTAATCTTTTTCCGTTGTCACATCATGCTTTAATACAGTACAAAGAAACTGTTTCCACTACTTCCTATGATGAGTGCATGCATTTCAGTCTCACATTTCCCCCTTAATGGATCCAGTTTTACATGAAAATTAAAACCAGGCCTTCAGAAGCAGATTTGATAGCAGACTGAAAATAGCTTTACATAATTGACTATACAGGTTGAATATCCCTTATCTGAAATAACTGGGACCAGAAGTATTCTGTGTTTTGGTTTTTCCCCCCACATTTTAGAATACCTGTATTTGCCTGTACATAATGAGACATAGGACTGGAACAGATCAGCAAGAAGGGACAGCTTGAAGCCGCCCCTGCCAAAGAGGCCTTGGGACCTCACATGCCGTGGTTCAAAAGGGGCCTTTTGTAACCGGCCCAAATAGGAGCAGAAAGTTTTGTCTTGCAACATCAGAGTGATGCCTTCAATCGGTTTCCACCTGTATCTTAAGCTTTTCATTTGCAGATATCTCATCAGGCAAGTGCACTATCTCCTTTTTCTCAATATTACAGATTGGACAGCCTTAAAAAACTTTATTTCACAGCCATTAACCACTATTTTCTTGCCAAAGCTTGCCACAATAACTGAACACATGCAGAATGGTGTGAAAAAATTCTGAGTGATAGGCTTATTTAGCCTGGCAACACACGTAGAAGCCGCTAAGATTTTTGGATGCAAATTGAATCTTGGGGCTTTATCACATAAGGCAATAAACCACAATATCAGCTGGTTAATAGCTTTGTTGTTGGGACCTATCACAGGACATGGCCTTCTTTCTGTTATTATCTTGGTGTTTAGCAGACACGTCTTTTCAGTGAATGGCCCTCTTTTCTACTTCTGTGGTGCTAATGTTTGCAGTGTAATAAATCAATTCTGCTTTAGTCCTAATTTTGGGTGGTCTGTGGGCATGCTTTAGGTGTTGCTTGCCCTTTGCCTGTCAATGATCAGGGACCAAGGAGTTCCCGAAATGAACAGACAAGATTAATTGGTAGTAGAATAATAGCTTGCCCATTTATTAGTCTATCCTAAATCAGGAAGTCTCCCTGCTTCAGAAAAAAGGGCTTTTTGAAAGGTAAGACACCTTTTAATTTATATTTTTGAGCGGAGTGTCTGTGTGTGTCTGTGTGCCAAACTAGGCATGCACTGAGCAGTACTGGGTAGTACCGGGTGGGCAGTTCCAAATGCCACATGTAACAAGTTATTAGCATGAACAAAACTGGAAAGATTATGAATGTGCAATAAAGGATGGTATAGTTCTGATTGCATAGTACAATGGTTCCTAAACTTTGAATCTCCAGATATTTTGGACTTCAGCTCCCAGAATTCCTGACTGTTGGCCAAACTGTTTGAGACTTCTGGGAATTGAAATCCAAAACACCTGGAGGTCCAGAGTTTGGGTATCATTGGCATAGTACTTTTGAAAATAACACAAGTTTAGTGGGAGAACAGTCTGGTGTGATAAAGTCCTTTCTGTGGCTTAGAACTGGTTAGATTTCAAGAGGAGGGGGGAAACAAAGGAAGGCTGACCAAGGACTTCTCCAGATGGACATTTGGTGTTTGTCACTACAGTTCACTCTTTTTTCAATCATCATCATCATGTTCATCCCCACACAAGCTGCAACGTTTTGTTTCTATCATCAACTCGGCTTTATTTTAATTCTCAGACATATGGGAATAAAAATATTCTCTGTCTCTTCTTCTTTCTAATTTTTTACCCTTAAGAGTTTCAGCACATAAGTGAAATGACATTTGTATCCTATAACAATACGGCTTTAGGAGAGAAAAAAAAATTAAAAACGGGGGAGAAAATTTGTTCTTAAAACCATAGGATCACCTCAGCAAACTATAACCTGTTTGTTTTTTGGTTTGTTTTTTGTTGATTTTTTTTTTTAAAAAAAAACCTTTGGAAGACCCCTAGTGCATATTAAAGAAATCTATACAAACAGCCTCAAAAACAACAACAGATGACAACTGGCAATACCCAGCGAAATCCAGGAAGCTACATTGTGTGAAGTCATGCTGCTTTCAACCAGTCTGGAAGACACTTTGCTAATTGGATTTGCCATTAGTCCAACCCCCCCCTGCCATGCAGGAACACACAATCAAAGCACCCCCAATAGATGGGCATCCAGCCTCTATTTAAAAATCTCCAAAGAAGGAGACCCCACCACACTCTGAGGAAGTGTATTCCACTGTTGAACAGCTCTTACTGTCAGAAAGTTCTTCCTAATGTTGAGCTGGAATCTGTTTTCCTCTAGTCTGAACCCATTGCTCTTTGTTCTATTCTCTGGAGCAGCAGAAAATAAGCTTGCTTCATCTTCCATATGACATCCCTTCACATACTTAAACAGGACTATCATATCACCTCTTAACCTTTTTTTTCCCCAAGCTAAATATATCTAGCTCCCTAAGTCACTCCTTATAGGTCATGATTTCCAGACTTGTCACCATTTTAGTTGCTCTCCTCCAAACATGTTCCATCTTGTTCAAATCCTTCCTCAATTGTGGTACCCAGAACTGGGCACGGTATTCCAGGTGGGGCCTGACCAAAGCAGAACAGAGGGGCACTATCATACTTCCCTTGATCTAGACATTATACCTCTATTGATGTAGCCTAGAATTTCATTGACCTTTTTAGCTGCTGCATCACACTGTTGACTCATATTCAACTTATCGTCTACTAGGACTCCTAGATCCCTTTCACATGTAGTCTTGTTAAGCCAGGTGTCCCCCATCCTATATCTATGCACTTCACTTTTTCTCCCTAAGTGCAGTACCTTACATTTCTCCCTGCTGACATTCATTTGGTAAATTTTGCTTCAGCTTTCTAATCTATTAAGGTCATTTTGAATTTTGATCCTTTCCTCTGGGTTATTACTTCCTCCTTCTCCTAATTTGGTGAAATCTGCAAATTTGATAAACATACCATCTATTCTTTTGTCGAAGTTATTGATAAAGATGTTGAATAGCACTGGGCCCAGGCCAGGCCAGAACTCTGTGGCACCCCACTGGTCACTTCTCTCCTAGATGAAGAGGAGCCATTTCTGAGCACCCTTTGTATGTATTTAATATCCTGTCTTTCCCCTGACATGGGACTCACAAAAAAAATCTAAAAGGACAGGAACTGTCCTTCATCTTTCCAGTTGCAAAATAAACTCAAAGGAGAAAATATCATTTTTTCCCACTCAAGTCATGGATCGCCTGAACCCTCCCCCACCCCCACCCTCACCACTCCAACATTCAGAGATGATCACTAATTCTATTTCACACAGTATTTTAAATTTCAGCAGTCTCAGCTACCTTGTCCTTTATATTATAGGCTGAAAGTAGTCAGGAAGGTGTTGCTGGGGGGGCACTAAGTTTATTTTATTTCTTAAAAAAGACCCTGCCATCTCTGTAATGCAAAAGAGATTTCTACAGATGCCTTTTATTAATGTTAATGGAAATTATGCATGAAGAAGCCACAGGACTACAGCAAGTCAAGGAACGTATGTAGCCAAATGTGTAGGATTTAGTCAGAGCACGTTTCAGGAAATGAAGCACCATTTTAAAAGCTGAGAGAATGTCCAGATGCACAAGGACACAAAGTCTGAAGTGGTTTTGATAATTAAAAGGCAGAAAGAATAAACTGTCTGAAGTGGGACATCAACTGCATGTTATTAAGCATCAAAAATTCAAAAATCATTTGTTCAAAGATGTATTTGATGAAAAGCTTGGCATTTCAAACTAATCTTGGTGCCAAGAGAAAATAACTTATTAGGTAAGATTTTTACATGAAAACATGGGTGGCCATTAAGGGAACAGGACAGAGTTTCCTTTTTCCCACCACAGAATTCAACAGAGATTGCTTCATTGTGCCAGGAAGATGTGTCTGCTGCATTGAATGAGGCTGTAGTGTACCCTTTCCAGATAAAGGAGATTATCACATGCCTTTTTCTCCTGAGCTGGGCATGTGCTGGACATGGGCCTAAACCACTTAAAATTTGATGTGGTCACACACCTCCATGCCCAGTTCAGAGGCATCACGTACCTGACTCAGACTTCACAAAGAATGGGAAAATTCCATTCTTTGTGACGTCCAGATCAGGTACATGATGCCTCCGAGCTGAGCACAGAGGTGTGTAATAATATCCAATTTTAAAGCAGTTTACACCTGTGCCCAGCCCGTGCCCAGCTTTTGTGATAATAGACCTATGTAGACCCTGACTCACCCTATGTGAGAGCTATTGCCCCAACCCTATTATCCATTTTGAGGCAAAGTGCTCAAGCAAGCAGTGTCTGGGAAACTTCGTACATTCTTGGAAGGAGATGTTTATCTGGACTCATTTCAGCCCATCCACTGCCTCCATCACCTGCTGTCCTTCCATACCCTGCTACTTCCATTTTCTGCACATCTCTTCACCCATACAATGCCATTTCCTGAAATTCTGTATTGGGTTACTAGCCACATTGCCACACAACACTCCTATAGTGCTGCTATTCCACATTTACTGTTCTGGTTGCCTCCTGTTGCATTCTGAGGTTTGTAGTTCAGATAGGCCTAAGAGCTCTAGTTGAGAATTCTAAATGCTCATCTCTAAACTTCAAATCCCGGAATGCAACAGGAGGCAGCTAGAGCAATTAAAGTGGAATAGGAGCACTGTAATAGTGTAGTGCGGTAACCTTCTAGATCTTCAAAGCCTCAAGCCATGGCACTGAGAAGGGAGCCTGGAAAGAATGGGAAGTTTCTTGGGCTAGAATCTGTATGAGCACTGGGTAAAATGTCTAGAATCCAGAATCCAGGATTGGCTGGAGGAGTCTGTGAGATGTAGTTTCTCATGCTCTGTTTATGAATGCAACTGGAAGGGCAGGTGGAAGACCCTGATTGACACAGGATTGACAGAACTAACAGCAGGAGTTAAGTTGAAATTCACCTTTGTAGTACTGGATTGGTCACTTGACACTGGCTGGATCAATGACCCTTTCCTCATCAGAATAATATGTAAGTTGAACTACCAGCCATATCAACCAGAAAACCTCCTGGAGTGTGGTCTCCAGAGGTGAGCCATTTTAATCGGTTCTCTATCCCTACAGGAGTTTCTTCTACCACCAACACAAACTATCCACTGAACAGCAAGGAAAAAAAAAAAGGTCCAAGGTATGTCTTGTCACACGTGTCCATTAGTGTGGATATTGTTCTCTAGCACTACCTTCAAGACCACCATAGCCAGTTCTGTCAGGGAGACTGACAGTACACTAAAAACATGACTATTCAGGATATCTTTATGACAAAGCATTGCTTTTTGGTATTCTGAGTTGCTGGTGTACCAAGTAGTTGAATGTACAAAAGTAGGACAGATCCACTCTACCTAGCTCATCTACCAATGTCTCAGTTATGCACATGAGGCTTTTGCCATAACCAAGTCATGGATGGTAGTTTTAAATATAAAAGGATGGTAGAAGATAGATAGTAGAGTGACCTGGCATTTACCAGTGGCAGCAGCACTGATAGACCAGAGGGCAGGCTGGCAGGGGTAAACTAGAGCTTGGGGGATGAGGAAAGGGCTGAAACATAAAGTTTTAGGTATCACTCCTGCCTTTCTCATGTCCTGTCACCACCATCACACCTTTCCTCTGCCTAATACTGTATTGATACGGGCATCTTGTTTCCCTCCCATGAATTCTCCTAAGCCCATGTATAAGCATAATTCACAATACTTTTAGCATCAAAGTGCCAAGTGCAGCAGGTCAATGTCACTGCATTCCCTATAGTACTAAGTCAGCTTTATGAAGAGACGCCCCTCTCGCAAATCAAGTATTGTGCACAGCTCCCAGTAAACTTGAATGCTTTCTGAACACAGAACTAGTTCAAGGATGTCATTCAATTGTTAAATCATTCATTTAATGAACACACACACACACACCATGGTGCACAGCTCCCATCTGAACACTTTACCTTGTTTCTCACTTACGGACTCGGGGGTAGCCTTGAAAAGACTCAACCTCCAGTATCACTGTGGGTGAAATGAAAAACTGGTCGCATTTCTCAGGACCTTGCCTCTCACCCAGAGTCTATGTTCCCCAACCACTCTGCAAAAACCAAGAAATAAAGGGGAGGGGTGCCCCCACCTCTGTCTCACTGATAAGGTGACCCTTACTGGTATAACTGTTTTAGGATTGATTCACCACTGTCCATCTACCGTTGGATGATTCTGCTTTGCATATTCTTATCACCCAGAAATATGAGGGTCATGCTGTGGAAAGAACAATTTAACAGACCTAGAACCCTTTCACACTATACAATTACAGTGAGCCCTTGGTATCCGCTGGGGTTTGTTTCCAGGACCCCGTGGATACCAAAATCCATGGATGCATAACTCCCATTAAATACAATGGCATAGTAAAATGGTGTCCATTATATAAAATGGAAAATCAAACTTTGCTATTTATACATTGTTAAAATATTTTCAAGCATGGACGATTTAATCTGTGGATTAAAAAATCCATGGATAAGGAAGGCCAACTGTGTAGCACTGTGATTCCACTTTGACTCCTATGGAATCTTGGGATTTGCAGTTTAAAGAAGGATGTTTAGAAGTTTCAGGTAGTGAATTTTATTAATCCCATAGAATGAAGCCATGGAAGTAGAATCATAGTGTTATAATGGTGTTGTGTGATTTGGCTGCTAGATATTTCTGCATTTCCATGGGAGCAGAGGCCAGCCTTTTCCTTTGTCCAGTTCTGCTGACCCAGTTGAAAGCACCCAGCATTGGCAAATTGCGTCTTTCCTTCTTTCCCTTCACATGCTTAGCTAATTTCAGTTGGTGTGGATGTGTGGATTGGATTGTGGTACATTCTATACTATTCAGTAAATCCAAGTTGGGTTCATATGCTTGTGGATATTTTGACTGTTTACTGCCTGTATCTCTTCTCATTCAGTATGTTTGGTTTCTGTTTATATAATTTTTTTATTGTTCATAAGTATAGTACTGTATAACTCCATAGCTATATTGCAGAACAAAGCCAACTGTTCCAAATAGTAGTCTGTGTTTCTTATTAGACAAGCCTGGAGAAATTATTCCTCTATGACTTCACAAAGTCACAACCACCTGTATCTGAGGTCCACTAACAACCTGAGAAAACTTCAGGTTTTGCTTCTCCCTGGAATTTTTCCTAGTGAGCCACAAGTTGTTTTGCTGGACCAGATGAAAGGCTAAGAGTGATATCTCTCATAAGTAGGTTTTGATGGTGGGTGCTAATGAGCAGACAAGCAACAAGGAGAGAAGAGAATTAAGTGATCCAGCCCCACATTTGTTCCTGTGTTCAGTCAGACCACCTTCCTTCCCAGCTTCCTTCCTGAAGGAAACTGACTTCCACAGTTTGATTAGTATTGTAGCATAACTTTGGGATTCTAGTAGGAATCATTCGGTTCAGAATTTGATGGATGTGCTTGCTACAGGGAAAAGAAAAGCTCCTGTAAAACCGCTTGTGAGTGTCTGTAATAAAAAAGCAAGATGAGATCCCTTCATTTTTGTGAAACAGTAGCTGTCATTGCCAATTACAAGGGAACAGCTTGTCATTAGATCATGTCCTGTGTGGCAGACTCCAGGCATTCAACATCTGGAAATTATTTAGAAAGGAAGGGGGAATCTCATTATGCTTTTGGTCCCTGTGACAATTATAATTTATTTCATTTTTCTCCCTTTGGATTTGTCAGGCAACATTCTAGAAGCTTATGCCAACAACACATAATAGAATAAGATAAAGAATACCATTTCAGCACAAATACCACATGTATCATACTTTAAGAAGTACACTGTTGTGAATAATCAAGAAACCAGAAGAAAAGGAAACAGATTAAGGAATTGGAAAAGGTGGAAAATGTTTCTCCAGTGATCTATTCCAAGAATGGAATGTGAAAACCTCATAAAAAGAGGACCTGGTGTGGCTGCTGCTCCATTTGGAAAACAGGGAAAAAAGTGGAGACAAAAAATATAATTGGGGGCAAGAATCCCATACAGATACAAAGTGGGATATGTTGATGCTGGCAAGAAGATCATTGATAAATAAAAGACAGAGAGCATAGTTCAAAGTTAGGGCTGTTAAATTGCTAAAGAAAATCAATGGCATTCAAATTTACACCTCAGCGTTGCACATTCCGTTCATTTTGATGGAATATAACATGTGTCCTATTTATTATGAACAACATCCAGAGGCTGGAAGAGGGAAGGTGTTAGGGAGGTAACTGAACAGCAGGGACTGTCTCCTGTTCCTGCTACAGTTCTCCAGACAGAGGGAAGAAGAATGAAGAAGAAGAATGAGGTCAGATGGCAGTCACTCTCAGGGGCTTCCTGTGATACTTCCATAAATCTGTAACTTTTGCTATCAGCTATTAAAAAAATGATGCCAAAAAGAAATGCTACTGTGACCTTATAAGAATAACACTAGAACAGTGATTATTAACCTTTTCTTTTCCAAGGACCCCCTTTAAATATCTTTTGTTACCATGGCCCCCAAAGATTTAATTCTAGATTTAAAACAACAATACAGTTGGCCCTCCATTTCCACAGCTATAGATTCAATCATCCACATCTTGAATTTTTTTTAAAAAAACATATAAATTCCAAAAAACAAACCTTGATTTTGCCATTTTATTTAAGGGCCACTATTTCACAAGGCCAGTATTTAATGGGACTTGAGCATCCACAGATTTTGGTATCCATGGGGGGCAGGAGCCTGGAACCAAACCCCAGTGGATGCCACAGGCCCACTGTAACAGCTGAAAACTGAAACATTAACAGTTGCACCATCCACTAAACCTTCCCTCAGAGTGTGGTGAGAAGACTTTTCTCTTGCTTCTTTCCGCCAGTTTGCAGCTGGAGTGGATTGGATAGCATGATCCACAGGCCCAGACAGACAGCCTTTGCCTTGGCAGGGGCCAAAACAAAAAGTCTGGCTGGTTCTGAGGTTGAATCAGATTGAACTCTGCTCCCCAGAAGCAGGTAATCATGAAGCATTGTCCAAAAAGGTACTTGTGCACAGGGAAGCCAATAACTTTGCTCCTCTTACAACCCCTTCCAGCTCTAAGATTCTTTTGTGGGTTTTTTTCTACTTTTAAAATTGTGTTTCTGGGTAGGTTTCATCTAGTGTGATAAGGCTCATAGAGTGTTACTCTATGAGCCTTATCACACTAGATGAAACCCACCCAGAAACACGATTTTAAAAGTAGAAAAAAACCCACAAAAAACCCTGAAAGATGATTTTCAGATGCATTTCTTCCAAACAGCAATAACATGAAAATAAAGCAAATGGAAAGTAGACAAAAATGACACCTTTTTACTTTCTGGAAGTTTCCAAAAGGAAAAAGGTTTTGTTTTTGTCCACTTTCAATTCACTTTATTTTTGCGTTATTGCTGTTTGGGAGAAACATCATCTGAAAAACTTCCCACATTTGGGTTTTTTCCCCCTACTTTTAAATCCTGTTTCTGAGTGGGATTCATCTAGTGTGATAAGGTCCTATGATTCTGTCATACCTCTCAGAATATTTTGATGGGATCTGAAATTAACTGGGAAGTAGAAAAGAGGATGAATGGGTAGATTTGAGATCTGATGGAGGTAACCTTAAAGGCACAGATGTCATGGTGCCAAGGTGGGAAAGGGAGGTATGGGGCTCTTGGCAGGAAAGGAAACAGAGAGGAAGGGGTGAGAAAAACAGAGTGAGCAGTTACTGGTGGAGAGCTGGGTTGTGCGTAAATGCCCCAGTTAACTGTGAATAGGTTAGTGTTAGTTGTTAAGACTGGTGTTTACCAGGGGATTTTTTTTGGAGGAGGAAGCCCATAATCCTATTTCAGGGACTAATTAAGACTTCTCAGTATGGACACTGAGGGAACTGCTGCAGTCACCTGCAACACTTGTGGGATGTTTGTCTTCTTGCCCACCGATGTGGGGAAATTCACATGCCCCAAATGCATGTTGGTAGCCCTCTTGGAGGAGAGCAGCTGGAGGCCCACGTAGCTACACTTCAACCTATCAGGGAGCAAGAGGTTTTCCTGGACAGAATGGAACAAACGGTCTTGGATGGGGCCCACACAGAGGAAGTCGCTGGGGAGGAGATTGTCATTTCATAGGAGGAAGACAGCTGGAGGAATGTCACACACAGACTTAGGAAAACTAGGGAGACATCTGGGAGCTTTCAGCTACAGAATCGTTTTGAAGCTTTTTCCCTTATCAAGGAGGATGAGGAAGAGCAGCATGGACAGACTTCAGGGACAGAGCAGGGGAGACTGGGAGTTCCACTACAGGGAACAGTTGCTGCTAAGCCTCAGAGGAGGCGCGTGGTTGTGGTGGGGGACTCCTTGCTGAGGGGTACAGAAGGAGTGATTTGTGGGCCTGACAAGATGTCTCAGGAGGTGTGTTGTCTCCCTGGGGCAAAGATCTGTGATGTGACAGAGAAGCTGACAAGACTGGTCAAACCTACTGACCAATACCCCTTCCTTTTGGTCCACGTGGGAACGAATGACACAGCCTTCAAAATATCAGAAAGGATTACGAGGCTATGGGTAAGAAGCTGAAAGAAATGGACACACAGATTGTCATTTTGTCTCTTCTGCCAGTTGAAGGGCATGACCCAGGAAGAGAGAGGAAAATTGCAGATGTCAACAATTGGCTCCACAGATGGTGTCACCAAGAACAATTTGGATTCTTGGATCATGGGCTGTGATTCCATGAGGGTGGACTTCTGGCAAGGAATGGGCTGCATCTAAAACCAGTTGGCAGAAACGTTTTTGCCAACAGTCTGAAGAATCTGATCAGGTGGGCTTTAAACTGATTCATGTGGGGGAGGGAGAAAAAAGTGCTGGAGAAAATAGTCATACTGTCATAGACAGAACAAGGCAAACAGTGAAAGGACGCAACAATAGGAGGCAAAAAAAATGTGCACAGGCAGCATGCAAAGGTGACACATGGTCTTCAATGTCTCTACACTAATGCACAGAGCATGGGAAACAAGCAAGATGAGCTTGAACTCCTAGCACAACAAGAGAAATATGATATAATAGGCATCACTGAAACCCTGTGGGATGGGTCTCATGATTGGAATTTAGAATAATAGAATCATAGAGTTAGAGGAGCCAGCCCTGGTGGCGCAGTGGTTAAATGCCTGTACTGCAGCCACTCACTCAAAACCATAAGGTGGCGAGTTCAAGACCAGCAAAGGGCTGAAGCTCGACTCAGGCTTGCATCCTTCCGAGGTCGCTAAAATGAGTACCCAGATTGTTGGGGGGCAAATAGCTTACAATTGTAAACCGCTTAGACACTCCTTAAGGGTATGAAGCGGTATATAAATGAAGCTGTTTGTTTGTTTTTTGAGGAGACCACAAGGGCCATCCAGTCCAACCACCTGCCATACAGGAACTCCCAATCAAAGCATCCCTGACAGATGGCCATCCAGCCTCTGCTTAAAGACTTCCAAGGAAGGAGACTCCACTACGAGGGAGTGTGTTCCACTGTCGAACAGCCCTTACTGTCAGGAAGCTCCTCCTAATGTTGAGGTGGAATCTCTTTTCCTCCTAATGTTGAGGTGGAATCTCTCTGTCATTTTGAATTTTGATCCTGTCCTCTGGGGTATTAGCTACTCCTCCTAATTTGGTGTTGTCTGCAAATTTGATAACTAGGCCCTTTGGGTGCGGCCAGTCAACCAGTTACAAATCCATGTAACGGTTACTTTGTCTAGTCCACAAACTTGTTTGGATATGTCCACAGCAAAAGGAAGAAGAAGGAAATGACAGGGCTGCTGGGTGGAGAAGATAGCAAAATGCTAAAAAAGCTAGTCAAGGCAACCGTTAAGTGGACTTGTAATTGGTTGACTGGCCATACCCAAAGGGTGGTCAACAATGGTTCTTTTTCATCCTGGAAAGAAGTGACACGTGGGGTGCCATAGGGTTCTGTCCTGGTCCCAGTGCTATTTAATATCTTTATTAATGACTTGGATGACAGTATTGGGGACAAATGATACCAAATTAGGAGGAGCAGCTAGTACCTCAGAGGACAGGATCAAAATTCAAAATGACCTTGAATTGACTAGAAAACTGGACCAAAGCTAACAAAATGAAATTCAACACAGAGAAATGTAAGGTGCTGAACTTAGGGCGGAAAAATGAAATGCACAGATATAGGATGAGGGATACCTGGCTGAATGAGACATGTGAAAAGGATCTAGGAGTCCAAGCAGACCACAAGTTGAACAGCAGCTAAAAAGGCCAATGCATTTTAGGTTGTATCAATAGCAGTATAGTGTCTAGATCAAGGGAAGTAATAGTGCCACTCCACTCTGTTTTGGTCAGGCCCCACCTAGAATATTGTGTCCAATTCTGGCCACCACAATTCAAAAAGGTTGTGGAGAAACTGGAGTGGGTTCAAAGGAGGGCAACTAAGATAGTGAAGTGTCTGGAAACCATACCTTATGAAGAAAGACTTAGAGAACTGGAAATGTTTAGCCTGGAGAAGAGAAGGTTAAGAGGTGATATGATAGCCCTGTTTAAATATTTGAAGGGATGTCATATTGAGGAAGGAGCAAGCTTGTTTTCTGCTGGTCCAGAGACTAGAACGCAGAACAATGGATACAAACTGCAGGAAAAGAGATTCCACCTCAACATTTGTAGGACCTTCCTGACAGTAAGGGCTGTTCGACAGTGGAATGCACTCCCTCTGAGTGTGGTAGTGTCTCTTTCCTTGGAGGACTTTAAGTAGAGGCTGGATGGCCATCTATCGGTTATGCTTTGATGGAGAGTTCCTGCATAGCAGGGGGTTGGACTGGATGGCCCTTCCAGCTCTATGATTCCATGACATCAGTAGTGAGAAGGGAAATAGATCCACTCCTGGCTTGCTAATCTGCAGTTCTCTTCCTCACTCCTTTTTTCTCCTGTCTTGGTCTCCTCTCCTCTTGATTAAGAAGGAAAAAGAAAAGAAAAGAAAAGAAAAGAAAAAGCAGAGCGTTGAAGCATTTCTGATAGGAGACTAGACTGCTCTTGGCTGAAAAGGAGGAAAGGGAAAAGGCTGGCAGGTTAATTGTCAGCAATACTATCACTCAGCTGCAAAGCCTACCTTTTCCCCACAGCAGAGCAGCCACATGACAGGCAATGTACAGACCCAGCCAACTAGCCAGCCTTTGCCTTGGCTCCTTTCACATGGCCACTCTGCTGTGGGGAGGAGGTGGGCTGAGCAGTCTTTAAGCCTTTGTGAACCCCCTGTGAGAACATTGTGGCCCCCTAAGGATCTGCAGACCCACAGGTTAAGTATCGCTGCACTAGAATGTGTTACCAATAGATGTAATATGTCATCTTTGCCATCATCATTATCATCACCACCACCACCACCACCACAACCTTTGTATCCACTGAGGTTGGTTCCAGGACCTCTGAGTCCTGAAAGTTAGATTTAAATGCCTTGCCCAGGCAGGGACCTGAACTTGGGTCCTATGTTCCAAGTTCTGCATTACTTTGTACTGGTTCTCTCAGAAGAGGGATTACTACAAAAATGGTACCCAGCCTGAAACAGAGCGGTAAAAATGTAACTATTAATATGCTGAATTTCAATAATTAGAATTTGCATATGCATAACTATAATTTGCATATTGTGCAAATTAGTTTCTCAGATTTGAAGGGCTAGAATATTAAACCTTGTTTAAGGTATGCAACACAAGCTGTGTTGCTTGTTCATCTCTCTACTCAAAGAAGAGGAGTGCTTGTGGATCTGCCACTGTGGTCACCAAACATGGGTTACTAATGGCAGATTAGTCCTGCCCTGGTGAAATTTCATGTATGGGGAAGCTTTGTTGCATAGCTTTATGGGCAGCTAGACCACCACCTAGCAGTGCTGATCTGCAGCCATAGGCAATACAGAATTACTTATAATTAGAAAAACAAAAGATTGTGTCTTTGTAGTAGGGAAGAAATAATAGCGTTCTATAATTCTTGTTCCATGGCTCTCCTTCTCCCTCCCTCTCTGAAAATGGGAGATGAAGCCGAAAATGCTTTAGGCTTGGAAAGAATTAGAAGATAAAACAAAACAGGAAGGAGCAATTGACTTTATCTCGGGAGGTTCTTGTTAACTTGGAACCAGGAAACACAAAATTTTGAGAGGGAAGAAAAAGCAACTCTGGGCCAATTTCCCAAGGGCTGAAATAAACCACTCCAGTGTTGTTGTGGTCAGAGATTCGCTTTTCTGCTTGTTATCTCCTTTCTGCCTGCCCCCATCTTCCCTTATACTGGTGGATGCAAACCAGAGTTCTGGGAAACTCTGAGTCTTCCCCAGAAGCTAGTCATGGGTCAGCTAATCAGTGGAAAGATCAGTAACAGAAGACAAGGTTTCTGGGACTCAGCAAAACAACAACAACAACAACAACAACAACAACAACACACATACACACACAGATTTTGGCTGGGTTTGGCAGCAATAACTGGACCTGGCAGCAATAATTTCCAGCAGATGCAGAAACATATTACAGTCCCTGCTGGTTGGCACAATATAATTGATGGTTGACATGTGTGATCTGATGATAGTATTTGTAGATTTCTCCACATTACCAATTTCCCCTTTTATACACAGAATACAAATACAGTCTGTGTTCTCAGTTACCCACTCAATTTGGTTGGGCCATGGTGGCTGACAACCATCTTTGTTGGCAAATTGAATTCATAACCTAGAAGATGCCCAAGAACCAACTTTATCATATACTGGGTTCTCTGTCAGATGAGAGTAGACAAGATTCCTTGAAATAAATCTTTAATATATTTAAGTGGAGCAACTGAGTTGAAAATGGTCTTAATATTACAACACAGGATTTATATATCACTTCTTCTGTCAGGAAATAGCTCATGCATCTTGCCTGCCATGGGTTTAGTGCTAATATAGATTTGTGAGATGTAGTTGGGGTTAATATGTGGTGGCATATTGGAGAAATGTGGTGGGACATACAATGGGGTGCTTATTAGGAGGAGTTGCTGCACTGAAATAATAGAGAAAGGGAATTATTCCTGGTTTGAGATTTGCATGTTGTGTGCTTATAAGTCATTTCATACTTATGGCAACTCTAAGGTGAACCTATCAAGGTGTTTTTTGTTTGTTTGTTTTGCAAGATTTGTTCAAAGGGAGCTTGCCATTGCCATCCTCTGAGGCTGAGAGTGAGATAAAATATACCTTAATTAGACTAATTATTGCATTAAACTGTATACTGTAATAGCTTACAAGCAGGTTTGCCTTCTTGTTCTATTACTCCTCTGGTTTTAATCCAGAACAGTGTTGTTTGGGTTGTCTTAAATCTCCCCAAATAATCACATGTCTCTTCCCCTTGTAGATCTCTTCACTGGCCACCAGACTGGCTCATTACAAGGCTTTGGTCCTAGTATTTAAGCCCCTGCACTTTACCCTCTCCCAGGAGTTTATCACACAAAGGGAATTGGAGGTATAATCCAATGGCAATCTGAATGCAATCATGTGGTTTCGCGTGATTGCGTGAAAGCTGATCACACACATTTTCGGGCAAAGGGAAGTCCTTCCGAATGCAATCATGGGGTTTCACATTATTGCATGAAAAACTATCACACACAATTTCGGGCACTGGGAGGCAATTTTGGACAGTTCTGAATGCAAAGCAGCATCAATATGCAATAATGTAAATTCGCTGAACTATCAAATTTACTCAGTTCCAAACTGGCCTCACTTCCATTTCTTTCGAAATTGAGAGAAATTCCTCCCATGTGATAAACTCCCCAGGATGTGGCAGCTCAGCTAGCATGCTTTATACCATTTTAGGAATGTAAGATCAGGCCAAGGATTATTGGCAATTCCACCGACATGTACAGCTCTATCAAGGCTGAGAGCCTTTAGGGATCTGGCTCTGCATTTGTGAAACAGTCTTCCTTTGCACCTCTGGCTGGAGGAGGATCTTACCTACTTTTCTAAAGGGTTGAAGACCTTCCTCTTCAATTTGCCAGATTGAGTTGCTGAGTGTGCCTAAAGTGGCCAAGATGTGTAGTGACTGATAAGAAGTTTGTTTTTAGTATATTATTTTAGCATTTTATAGTGTTGTATTTTATTGTCCATTTTTTATAATATATGTTTGATGTGTCATCCTTTGGTAGAAAGGGCAATATAAATAAAAGCAAGGTCACAGAGGATTAACTGGCACTGTTCCTGTCAAATCAGTTGGAGCAAGAATATGCATTAAATTTATTTGTGCAATATGTTGGTTCTATTTTATTGTTAGAAATTTAATTTTAAACTCAGCTAATCTCATTTTATTTTAAGGGGTGGGAGGTTGGGAATGGGATCATTGAATTATTTTAATGCAACTGTTTTTTAATTTGCTGTACCCTGCCTCGATTGTCCTTCAGAGGGGCGGGTAAGAAATAAACATCATCATCATCATCATCATCATCATAATTATTATTATTACTATCTTAGAGCTCCCGGTTTAATAGCTCACCAGAAGGTGGAGTTTTTTGGGGGGGAGGGGTAAACTAGAAATACATTTTAAAGCAATCACAATGTATCAGGAACCAAAATAGCTTTTCTTACCAGCGGGGAAAAGAACAAGACTCGGTACTTCCAGCTTCATTTTCAGGTGTACCATATAGTGTTCATATCAGCCTACCTTTTACTAGTCAGACAGCATTTTAAATACCATCAACTAGCACCTCTTTATTTAAACATATCCAGACATAAATTATACTAGGGAAACACCTGGCTGATTCTCTGGACTGTATCTGACAGCAGTCTTTGTAAATGGGATGCCCATATTGCCAGAAAAGAGTACATCTCCAGACTGCTTATGTTTCTTTTGGACTACACAACCTGCCAAAGTCAATGTACTGTGGTCAGAAATACATGCAATTTTCACAAGCCAGAACTATGTTCCACACAAGAAGGAAACTTTAATCTAGAAACATAGGTCAGTAGCAGACCAATGACATCATCGCTTTTTCAACATCTGTATTTATCAGGAATTTGCGTACTGTGAACATATTTTCATCTTCAGGCTCACATTTAATCCCAAGAGTTTGGGACCATTTACAGTTTACTGTTGTTTGACCTCTAGGATTGGCACATCATCCCAATTATTCACCATTAATCTTATTCCATGTCCTTGAACAGATTCTTTCAGAACCGTTTTGTATCTCTAGTCCAACACAGGTGGACCGTCCATTTATCCATCCAATCTTATAATTGATTCTGCATGTGTCCAGACTGAGACTCAACACCTCTTGAGAAATAGAATACGTGTGGTATTACAAAACATGTTCTCAAGGTGTCTTTTGGAGTTGTGCTGATTTGCTCCTGAGACCCTTTCAACACAGACGAAACCACTGAAAATATCAAAATGTGCCAAAGATACTTCCGCCTTCTCCTTACCTTTCCCACTGTCTAGGAGCATACAGCAAAAAAGGAAGTAGCCAAGGATGACTTCAACTCTTCATACCACTTGAAGGGATTAAAACCATATGACTTTAAATCCCATGGTCCCTTGTCTCATTGCTAGATCACTCCCCATCCATATCTTTTCTTGTACTGTTCAAAAAGAAGTTTTGATTATTTTATAATTTAACAGACACAAAAAAACCTAAGTAGAAGACCTCAGAGGTATAATAAACCACAGAAGCAAAAGTTTCTACTTGCTTACTTAGCACTCAAAGACATTTTTTTTTATCCTGAAGGTGCCAAAGCATTGCAGGCTCAGATGAGTAAATGCAATAAACACCACATCTGTCTGACTTGATCATGTTGCAAAATATAAATGAATCCTACTGAAATTCTGTGTAGATTACATCACATTATTCACATACCATATATAACAGCTGCTTTTTAAAAAACTGTAACCATATACATTTCTTCTCCTTGGGGACAGAAGGAGAAGAGGAGGATGAGGAGGACTGCAAAGCCTACTATACTGATAATATGTCAGATTTGGGTTATATACATTTTCAGGATGGAATGATCAGAACAATAAGATCCACAGTCCTCTGTTGAAGGAAATCTAAAATCTCATTTAGAGTATGCATTTTCAAGGACTTCTTTTTTTCCTTTTGTGGGGAGGAAAGTATGTCACCAGGTTTTCAGGAGTAAATGGGGTGGGGGAAATAACAGGTTAACAGTACAATCATAAGAATCAGTCCCATCAGCCTGGTGCCCTCTAGTTGTGCCTAACATCTCTGGAGGGCTTCAGGTTGGGAAAAGCTGCTATGCATAACCACTCAAAAATAACCCTCATTAGGTGAACTGAGTTTTCTCTCAGCTAATCATGTATAGGATCAAGCCTAACATGAGAAACATTTTCTAAACTTCATGTTTTGATAGGCTTTCTGACTATAACAAGGGGTTGTTGTTGATGTTGTTCTTGTGTGCCTTCAAGTCAATTCTTTCATTATTTCAACTGAAATAATAAAATAATAATCCTGACTTATGGCAACCCTAAGGCAAAGCTATTTTCTTGGCAAGAGTTGTTCAGAAACTGTTTGCCATTGCTTCTTCCTGAGGCTGAGAGCATATGACTTGCCAAAGGTCACCCAGTGGGTTTCATGGCCCAGCAGGGAAACAATCCCTGGTCTCTAGAGTCAAAGGGGCTTTCTAGATTGGCAAAAAGAAGTGTGTTCATGGCTGCATGAAACTCTAGCCTTTAGATGAGAAAAAGGGAAAGTGTGCCATGAAAACGCTTTTTTTTTTTTTTTTTTTTTTGCGTTTTAGGGGAGAAGAAGCACCTTTAAAAAGGTGCTGGTTTTCCCAGCTTCTTTTTTAAAAACTGCAGAACAGTGCAGCTCCATCTAAAGGCTGTGGTGCAGCTGCTAAGCATTAAGGAAAAGGCAACTTCATGTCACACTTTCCTGCCAATCTAGAAAGCCCCATAGTTTAACACTCAAATAATTACACCACACTAGCTCAACAAAGGGTTATCGAGGACAAAAGTTCTTGACAAAGAGGAGCTCTTGACTCAAACCCACTTTTGGATGGGCAAAATACTCAAGTTGTTTATTCAATTGAAAAACTTCATGCATCTCAGTCAGAGCAGTGACGGAGCAAGTGGTCAGTAGATTCAGCCAATCCACTCCTTCCCCAGGCTGCTTCAAACTGAAGAGGAACTCTTCCAGGATAGAGAGAATTCATGGTCAACTCAGAGCAGCTGTAGGCGGATTAGGCAGTAAAATCAAGAGTGGAGTCTAGAGTGGTGGCTCTGTTGGCATCCCCTAAAACTGCGGTTCTCAACCTGTGGGTCACAACTACTTTGGGGGTCAAACATCCTTTCACAAGGGTTGCCTAAGAACATCAGAAAACACAGTTATGAAGTAGCAATTAAAATAATTTTTCCTCTTCTGCCTCAAAAGCCCTTCCAGTCACCTGAAAATGTCCTACATTTATATCCTATGATATAAACCTTCTGCATTGAAGTCAGGATATGGAGGAAGTGGAGATCCCCTGAAATGAGACAGAGGCATCTTCTATGGAAGACAAATGCTGGATCCAAAGCTATAGTTTGCATGAACCCAGCACTCACTGAAACAAACATGTTATTGCCCACAACCAGGCTAAATTGTTTAATCAAATTCAGCATTCCCTTACCTCAAAGTTAATGGATTTAGGTTACAGTTAGTGTGCATATGCATAAGAAAAATAATCTTATCAAAACAATAAAAGGGCAAATTGAACTTGCTTTTCAGAGGCTGACCTATAAAAAGGCAGTTCTTATCTGAAAAGTTTATGTGATCCTTAACTGTGGGTAGTCTTTCTCCAATTTTTAGTTTTTATAAGGTGAATCATATAGGATGTAGTCTGCAGCAAAAAAAAAAAAAAAGGGGGGGGGGGAGAATATCTTAACCTTTTTCTTTCAGATTTTCCCACTAAAAATTCTTCCCTGTCCAAACTGACTTTTCCCCTGGAGGAGAAAAGATATAGAGACCTGTAACTTTTTTGTCTGGTTTTTAAAAGTAGTTTCTGGGTATTTATTTGGAGAAGAAAATCCATCTTTTGGAATTAGACTAAACACTAATGATGTCATTAATCTGTCTCCCTTCTACTCAACTTTATTTATTTATTTATTTATTTATATCCCTCCCTTCAGCTAAAAAGGCTCTCAGAGCCACTTGCATATTCTTGTTTTGATAGTTAAGATATAACACACAAGAAAAAGGGGATGTGAGTGGGACAAGCCCACCAACAGAATCTACTCTAGTCCTAATTAAAACCTGTCAACAAATATGGAAAAGAATGGCCCACAGATTGGAAACATTCAATTCACAGTCCAATCTGCAAGAAAAGGGACACAAGGGATTGCAACTACTACCAGACTTTTGCATTAATCTCCCATGCAAGCAAAGTGATGCTCAAAATTCTATTACAGCAAAGACTTTGCTATATATTGAGCAAAAAAAAAAAAAAAAAAGGTGGGGTGGGTGGGTGGGAAGCCAGATGTCCAAACTGGGATCAAGAAAGGAAGAGGCACTAGCAATCATATGTCCATACTCTTGTTGGATAATGAATCACACAGAATAATTTCAGAAGAAAATTAGCCTGTGCTTTATAGATTATAGCAAAGACTTTGATTATATACAGTGGTCCCCCAGGTTACGAATCTCCCGGGGTACAAAAACTCTGGGGTACGAAAGAGCCGGGGCCGGAAAAACGGCCTCGGCTTGCGAAAAAAACCCGGGTTCCGGGGAAAAAAAGCGCCGGCCCTTTAAATCTGCCGCGCTGTGCTACAAACAAAGCGGTCCCCCGGGTTACGAAAGGTAAGCCGGAACGGATTACTTTCGTAACCCGGGGACCACTGTAGATCATAAAAAATCTCTGAATCATTCTTTTTTTTTTTAAATGGGTATCCCACAACATTTGTCCTTAAAACCTTCAGAGCTGGATTTTTAATTCGTTTTTAATCTTATTGGCAAAATCCCACATGTGCCTAAGCATCCAGTTTTCTTTAGTTCAGGGCTGGGATACAAGTTGTCCTCCAGCTGTTGCTAGAATGCAACTCCCATCAGTCCTAGGGGCTTTACAGACCTCCCAAAAGAGGCAATCTGTAGCCACTCCTTTTTGCTGCAGAATTTCGCCGCAGCAGCTGGATGCAGCGGTGAAGCTGTGCAGCAAAAAAGGAGCAGAGAAACCCTTCTTCTTTTTAGTGCCACAGTTGCGGCACAATGAAAGGAAAAGGCGCCATTGGGCACCCTTCTGCTGCCGCAACTGTGCAGCTCCATCTAAAAGATGTGCAGTTGCGGTGGCGTGCTCCCACACACTGTCTAAAAGGCTTTGCGTGACGATGCAGGCTCCCACACACTGTCTAAAAGGCTTTGCGTGATGACGCAGGCGTCGTCACATGCTGGGGTTAGGGAGCGTGCAAATGCTGCGTGCCCCCTAACCCTAATCCTGCTGCACAGACGGCCCTTGGAGGCTGTCTGTATCAGGCCCTAGACAGCACTATCATTCATGAGGGAAGAATTGAGATGTACTCTCACATATCCTCCAATTGTTCTGATTTGACAGGGAGAGTTCCAATTAATCCTCTGTACCCCATTTTTTTCAGCTGCCTTTCAAATATTTGCATCCCAGGTTCTTTGTCCTCTCACTCAGCCCCACCTCCATCCATTATATAATTTAATTTGCTGCAAACTGAATTCAAAGTGCAAAAATAGTTTGTACTCAACTCAGTGGGGGGAGAAAAGGGGAAGGGGGAGAATCCTCAAGAGGTGCATGCAAAAGCAAACTGCTGCAGCTGCTCCTAACTTTTCTGTTCTTCCTCATTAATAACTTGTGCCATCTTGAACGCATGCTGATGCTGCTTGGCCACACATTCCTTGTTTTCATCTGTGAAGTGTCAGAGCTTTTGGTCCCACATCCCAGAGGGCCACATGTTTCCCATCCCATCTTTAGCCTGGAGGCATGACAATAATGGTTGAAACTACACAAAGCACATTACAAGAAACCTCCATAAGGAGCACTTTTGAGACAAACATAGCATTGTTTAATTAGTAATTTCTGGCTGGACCAAAGTGAACATTGCTTCATCACTGAATTCTCCTTATGCATTGGTTATACAAACCATAGTATAATTTATTAACATCTAGTATATTAAATAGGTTGTGAAAAGCTCAGGTCTAATGTTCTTTTTATCTTTCCAGTTCTTTATCAAGGAATTTTACCAATCTCCTGAATTGGCTCTCTTTTTATTTCTCTTTCTATAAACAGCATCTTTTCCCAATTATCTGCTTAACTGTAATCTACAAAATCACTCTTACTAAAGAAAACCATATGTTTTCCAAATAAAGAGATGGAACCAAGAGAATGACAGAGTGTGTATTTGTAAGGAGATTTTCCCCTCTCTATATATACATAGAGCTAAAGTCTACTCAGTATAAGGCCCAAGGATCAGATGGCTGGCTGCCATTTTTCCACTCTCTGAACCTGAGGTAAGCTTAGAAAGTCTCACACCATGATGTAATGGACAAAAGGAAAGAAAATATTAAACACCTCGTGTCCATAGAATTAATTAAATAAATGGCTACTTAATGCCCTAAAGCTTACCAGTTAAAACATACCCTCCAACTGCCCTGATTTGGCTGGGGGAGTTAATCCGCTGTTGCTTTAAACTCTTGGCAGCTTTTAAAATGTCCCAGTTTCTCTCTCCCTCTCCAACTTGCCTTCTTCATCCTCAGCTTATTTCAGTTGCTGCAAGCTGAGTTCAAAGTGCAAAAGTGGTTTGCATTCAATTAAATCAGCAGGGAGGAAAAGAGACGAGAGTAAAGTCTTCTTCTCAAGAGTCCCCACTGATTCCTGGCATTGGCTTCACTTTAATTTTGTTTTACCTTGTTATAGCCTTCTGTTTAGCACCGAGTGGCCATCCACTATCTTAATTTCTTGTAAGGCCCCATCAGATGTAGCATTGTTCTGGGGGAATATGTGGAATTTCCATGATGACTAGACAGCCACTCAGCACTGTCACCTATTAACTCCACTAGAGCAAATGGAGGCGGATTCACTTACAACAGCCCTGTGAGCTAGTCCAGGCTGAGAGAAAGTGTCTCACCTGGATCTTTCAGCTCTCAGTCCAGCACACTGAACACTAGATGCCCCTTTACCACAGGGATATCTGAGAAGATAAGCCACATACTTCACTTCCCTTGGTGGATACACTTGAAACAGGATGAACATCTCAGAAGTTCATATATATGGGGAGAGAGAGAATCTCTAGAATTTTAAATGTCAAAACCAACATTTTTAACTCAGTCTGGAAGTGGATTGGATGCCACTGGGACTGAAAAAGTACCATTAGGATATATATTTCATTGAATTCTACAGTTCCAGTTGACAATCCAGCTGCCCTCTCTTTCATCATCTGTAGCTTCTGGGCCATTTTCAAAAGCATTTTCACTCCCTGGGGATTGCAGGTGTCTTAACATGTAAACAAACCCTTCATGAACCTTGAGACCCTTTCATAATATATAATTATAGCATTATAATTCTACTTGAACTGCCATGGTTCCATCCTATGAAATCCTGGGGTTTGCAAGGTTTTGTTTGTTTGTTTGTTTGTATGTTGGTCTGTTATCATGTGCCTTCAAGTTGACTCTGACTTACAGCAAGTCTCTCATAAAGTTTCCTTGGAAAGATTTGTTCAGAGAGGTTTGCCATTGTCTTCCTCTGAGACTGAGATAGTGTGACTTGCCCAAGATCACCCAGTGGGTTTTCATGGTTGAAAGAAGATAACATGAATTTTCTGTAAGTAATCTCAATATGCTGTAGGACACAAGGAGTCCTAGTGTCCTACAGCACACTGAGATTACTTACAGAAAATTCATGTTATCATGTAATTCATGTAATCATTATCACCCCAGATGTGAGGATTGTCACACACTGAAACACTATCAGAGCAGAAAAAATTAATTTAGATTTGAAATATAGCCTTTCACAATGACAAAACTCTTAAAATCATTTTAAAAACCCTATTCATTAAGCATGGCCTCTAGCCAACTACCACAACAGATTACTAGCACACTAATGCTAGGAATCCATTAAAAAATTGACATCAGTGCAAGCAAAGCAGAAACATCTTCTCTGTTTCAGACTTGGGCCGATCAACTCCAGATATGGCTTCTTTCCAGCAGTGACATAGATTGTTCCACAGCTCATGCTAGAGATGAATATCAAATCAGTGGCAGCTAAGGTTATACAAGTTGATTTTGCTCCCTCCCTTCCTCCCTTTAATGTTGTTTGCTGAGCATGAAAGATGTTTAAGAGTAAGAAAGAAAACAGAAGGTAGACATGGCTACACCAACATTTTGATGGTGCTTCAGACACTCTATGTCCAAGATGTGACATGTTGGAGTCACAAAGGACCTCAAGCTGAGAAATTACACAAGGGAGAGGCTTTCAAAAGAGGAGCATGGGTAGTAGCACTTTACATTGTATGACATGCTTATATTATTCTCTCAGTAATCCCTACAATACCTCGGCAAAGCGGGGAATAGGGTACATGTGGTTCTCCAGACGATGCTGGGCCCTAGCCAGTATAGCCAATGGTGCAATGTTATGTCTGTATATAAAAATGGGTCTGTATATAATAATGTTGCTTAATTTATTGTGTGAGTATGAAGTAAGTAACTGTTGGCAGTAGGCAGACAATAGAGTGTTAAATGGATGCTGATTGGTGTTTTGAGGAGATTTACATAGTTATACTTTGAGTTTTGAGGGAGTAAGCCTGGAGTTTGAGAAGAATGCAGCTGGAAAAAGTGTTTGAGAGGGGCTTGAATTAGACGAGGGTTGGAGTGAGAGAAAGGTGTTTGAGTTGAGTTTAAGGATCTGATTTAGCTTGAGAGGAGAGAGAGTGGTGTTTTAAATGTTATATATAAATATCTGATGTTTTATCTTTAACTTCTGTAAATAAAGTTTTGTTTTTATACACTTGTGGCCTCCAGAATCACTGTCATTCCGAGAGCTTGGTTTCAGACAAGGAATCTGCAGCAGCAACATTGAAGATGGAAGGCTGGTGTCCTGTAGTGTAAATCCTCCTATGAACCTTGGGGGCATTTAGACCAGCCGCACAGTTGGTGTCACTCATGGAGGACAAGCATGTTTGTTCCACACTGTGAAGTTCTCACATTTGGCAGGTTAAGTGTAAAGACCTCCGCATTTAGCCACAGAAGTGGGACTTCCTGAGAGGAATCCTTACAATTGATGGCACTGGTGTGTTTGTCCGAGTGTAGGAAATCCCTACACTCATTCCATACAATGGTGGGATAAAGGGTGGAACAGCCGCATTTGGTGTACCTCAAAGTGAGATAAAAGCTGACACTCTCACATGCAGGATGTGTTTGGATCAAGAAGTGAACCTTTAGTTTTACTACATGGATTCAAAAAATTTCCTTGAACCAGCATTACACATTGTGGCCTGAATTCTCTTTTGGCCTGACTAAAGTTGTTGCTGTTCTTGTTGTGTGCCTTCAGATTGTTTCCAGTTTATGGTGAACCTAAGTCTCATCATGGTTTCCTGGCAAGATTTGTTCAGAGAATGTTTGCCTTCCCCTAAGGCTGAGAACATGTGACTTGCCCAAGGTTACCCAGTGAGATTCATGGCTGAGTGAAGATTTGAACCCTGGTCTCCAAAGTTGTAGTCCAACACTCAAACCCCTGCACCAGGCTGGCTTTCTGACTAGGGTAGACCCATTCAATCCATAAGATTTATCTACAGGTTAACTCATAATTCAGTGACTAATTGAATAGGTCTACTCTATTTCGAACTAACAAAGTAGCTGCCAGCCTATGTTTCTGAAATATTTTTCATATTGTAGGGGCAAGAAATATGTGGCTCTTTAGATGATGTTGCACTGCAGTTCCCATCAGTCTGTAAAAATTGCCTATGCTGGCTCAAGTTGATGGAATCTGAAGTTACACAACTTCTGAGGTCCTCATCCTTATTATGCACAAATGTCTGCTTGACAAGCCTTTACCATCTAATATTTCACAAATGAAAATCAATACAAGTGTGGCCAAGCAACATCAGCATGGTCACAATAACAGACATTATTCATGAGGAAGAATAGGCAAAGTAGGGGAGCTTGCAGCAGTTTGTTTATACCTAAGCCTACCGAGAGAGGCAAAACTCTACCCTCTCCTCTCTCCTATGTTGAGTTAGTAATTGAGTGGAAATTACTTGTGTATTTTGAACTCAGTTTGCAGCAACTAAAGAGTTTATTACATTGCTTAAAAATTGACTTACTGCTGCTGAATTGAATTCTAATTCAGGATACATCTGGATGTTATTGCATGCCTTTTGCTGCTGATGCCACTGGCTGAGTGCAGCCTGACTAATTTCTGGCTAGAATCCAAGCTCAGCCAGCCTCTTTTCAAGCTCCTAGCTTTGCAAATTGGCTGGCTGAGCTTGGATTCTAGTTGTAAGTTAGCCAGGCTGCACTCAGCTGGCGGCATCGGCGGCAAAAGGCATGCAATAATATCTGGATGTATCCCGAATTAGAATTCAATTCGGCAGCAGTAAGTCGCTTTTTTTAGCAATGCGATAAACTCCTAAGATTTGTCAAGTGGGGAAGTGGGAGGAGAGAGAAAATGGGACATTTTAAAAGTAGCTGGAAACAGTGGGATGGCAGAGGACTACTTGGGACTGTTCCTGATAAATTGGGACAGCTGGAAGGTATGCCACTTTTAATGTCCTGAACCATGTTCTGGGTGGTTTTCTCTGATCAGCCAGATTCTCTCATGGGGTAAAATCATGGGAGCAGAGAGGAAGTGTTCTGTCTTTTCTTTCTTGACATGTACGACATGTTCTTTCTACTTGACCTGGCAAGAAATATCCAAGATTGTCCTTGTCTCTTCAGATCAGTCAGCCCATCACATCTAGCTATGGTATTAAACATCTGTACAATGTGCTCTTAGTCATTGCTCTGCCGGATAATGTTTATGCATGTATTTGCATGTGCTGTCTTTTCTAAGTCATGGCCACCCACAGTGAAAGTGTCTTGTGAAGGAAAACCAGCCCCTTGTGAATCATCATACACTACCACCAGTAGCTGCTTGCTTTCTTTCTTTCTTTCTTTCTTTCTTTCTTTCTTTCCATTTCTACAATTAAAAAAAAAAACAGCTTGAAAAGTCTAGCAGAATAATGTTTTACCAACCATGTGGATCATTCTATGCAGGTGAAATCCCCCTAATGGTGCCATTGACAATGTTGTGCAATCAAATGCATCCCTGAATGCATAACCAAATATGCATGCAAACCCACATGCGCCTGCAAGTGCAATGGCACCACATATGCAACTCCCCTTTCTTACTCTTGGACCAAATGCAGACATTTGTGCTTTAGACAAAAGTGCTCAGCTGCCTCTCTTAGGGAGATCTCACCTGCATAGAATGATTCCAGCCACTATGTCAATCCAAGAATTTTTTGATTCATCATGGGGAATTCTACAGTCCCTACAACCAGTCCAAGGAATTTGTCTTTCCTGGACCAGAACAGCCATGCATCCCTCACCATCAGCCATCCACAAATCAAAGTGTATGTGGTCTCCAAGGCCAACGTAATTCCTCTGGCACTTCAAGTAGAAAATCCCACAAATATATCTCCTGTTTCCTGGCAGTAATAATTCAACAAAAGTAAATTAAACACCATGCTAACTTTTCATGCATCACAAAGCAGATATTGGCTACATCTCCCTTAGCTGGAACTCCAAATACTCCAATATCTGACACCTTTCTCATGGGTGCTTGAAATAGTGACACCTTTGCTTTCTCATGTTTCAGTGTACACAAGCATTGTTTCAAGTAAAAGTTTATTTAAAACATTGTATAAAATTGCCTTCAGGCTATGTGTATAAAGTGTATAGGAAACATAAATGAATTTCCTGCTTCAACTTGGGTCCCATTGCTAAGATATCTCGTTATGTATATATATGCAAATACAGGCATTCCAAAATCTGAAATCCAAAACACATCTGGTCACAAGCATTTTGGATAAGGGAGGCTGAATCTGAACCTGAAAGCCCCTCATGGTAGTGCCACCCCTACTCAGGAATATAGAAGAGGAAGGAGCCTAGGTATTCAATAAACATAACCAGCACTACCTGCCTAGCCTACAAACTTCACATAACAAGAACAGCATATTCATGATGCACTAAAAATAAAAATAAGAATAGTTCCATCATGTAGTCATTTTCAAATTTTGCTTACAGAAGGGGGGGGGGGGGACCAAGGGGTGCTTTCCAAATAGTAATGCTTTATCATTGCTAAAGGCTTCTTCTGTTTGGCTCCATTATGCCTCTGGGAGAAATTTGCTTCCTGGCTTGTACTGCAACAGCTGCCATTTCTTGGCTTTTGTTTGGTTTGAAAATGTGTATAAAAGCATGTTTGCATCTTTGTGTGTATAGTCAATATTTCCAGCCTATTTGAAAAAGTGAGACAATGGATGAGGTATTCCCCTATGATCATGCAGAAAAGAGTTCTTGATGAGAATGCTTTTAATGCTTTTTATTAAAAAAATTTACAGTAATAACTGCACTGAAAAACTGTCCTGTGTATTGAACAGGACATTGGCTTGAGATCTTGCAAACTGCAGTTCTGGATAAGGTTTTGTATCATTCATCCCAATCCAGCAGAAACACTCTTGAATCCTTCTCAGTAATTTCAGCAGGACTTGCACAGATCTCAGCCCTGTTTTCCTGCTAACATTTGATCTATCTTTTTGACCATATGTAGCCTGATTGCTCAGGAGAGAAAGGGCCTTTCAGAATATGCTGCACTGTTTATTTGTTCTCTTCTATCTAATGGTCATGCTTTTATAATTACTTGTAATACTATTGTTAGTTTTATTATGTCCAGCTTTTGTATGATGTGAATTTTAAATCTGTATCTGTTTTAATTTTTGTAATCTGCCCCAAAGTCACAGACTGGTAAAAAAGCAGGATAAATAAAGAAGCCATAACTTGGATCCAGAGTTCCTGTGAGCTAAACTCCTACTGTGAGACATCCCCACTGGAGGAAAGAGGGAGGCCATTTTTGCTGACTTTTCCCTGCCCCTGCACCCTCCTAAAACTGTTCAGGATAGTTTTGCAGATGGTTCTGATGCCTGCTGAGGAGAAAACTGAATTACTGTATCTAAAAGTAAGAGGACTGTCTCCTTTTGCTTGTGAATGAAAAGAGCAGTTCTCTTTGTGAACTGGGTACTTTAGGACTAAGCCTATGTAGATACCATAACTTTATGAGTGATTCTGAAGATGCATCTGAAGAATCAGTTGAAATGGACTGTGGCTACTCAAGGACTTGTTTGGGCTAGAAAGTCAGAGCCATGGGTATAGCTATGGCCAGAAGCAATAAAGGAATTTGCCCTCCAAATAAAAATCCCCCTCAAATAAAGTTTTCCTTCAATCCTCAGATTTCTAGTAACATAAAACTTCAATTGAGTATTTACATATACAATTTAGGCGGCCAAAGAAAAAGGGCAGGCACAGTTACCAACACAGCAAGCAGAAGAGTTCTAGGCATGACTGACTTTCAATGTCTCACTCTCTGCATTACTAGAAATTTGGAGACTGAAGGAAAATTTCACTGGGGAAGGGGTTCAGGGTCCTTTATTGGGAGCAATGCCCTCATTTTGTGTCCCCCTAATTACACCCCTGTTCACATCATAGGCCCGGTACGGACAGCCCAAAAGGGCCATCTCCACGGCGAGAGAAGGGCTGGGGAGCACGCAGCAGCTGAACACACCCCAGCCCTAGTGTGTATGGACGGCACCATTTTTAAATTGCGCTGTCCATACACATGTGCTCCAATGATGTCACGGCATGTGCCATGTCCAGATGGACCAGCATGCGTCTGACATCATCGCGCCACTTAAGGGCGCCTAATGCACCCTTTCTGTGGTACAGAAAGGAGGTCCAAAATGGAACTCTTTTTGTGAAGCGCTTTGTTCCTGCGGGAACAGATTGCTGCAGGAATGAAGGCAGGGGAAAAGGGGCCAGGAGGGGCCGGACAGCCCTTTCCAGGCCCCTACTCCGTGGCCTGGAAAAGTGGTGGATTGGGGCCTCTGTGGCTGCCAGTGAGGCTGCCCTGGCCCCAATCCAGTGCTCAAAGCGGCGCCTATGGACAGCCCTTTTCAGGTGGTCTGTAAAGCCCCATAGTACACCAATTCCATATTTGCTCCACTCATTGTCAGTGTATTATCACTTACAACTCAAGCCATTGCCTTTGGCTTTTAAAGTCTTAATGAGTTTGAGACCGTGCTGCTTGAGAGATCACATCCACCCACATTACTATTAATCCATCCTTTAAATAATATACAGTACCCTTATTTTTAGGAGTATATGCTCTGGAAGATCCATAAAGCTACTCATCTAGCATATCTGTGCTTCATGGTTTTGTCAAGTCCATCTCTATAACCATCTAAGTTGGGTTCCATCACTACATCTTGTGGCAGTTTTGAAAGAAGCAGTGATATTCCTCTTGCAGTATGAAAAAGAGGAAGGGAGGGGGAAGGAAAAAACAAGAAATGTGGCATCACCTTTAAAAATAATTGGATCGAGAAGCAAGTGCAAGGTGGATTTTGGCATTCTGCTAATACATTAGTCCAATTGGAAGTCAAAGTAAACAGAGGAGCTTATCCCATGGGCAAATAAGCCATTTTACCTCTTCCAGCTTGAATTCTGGATCCAGGATGCACCCAGATATTATCATACCGAAATTACTGTCTAGCTAGCCATGATGTTTCAAAAAAAAAAAAAAAATGGCTGGTTGAGCGAGGCTTCAACCCGGGGTGCATCTGGGCGGTGGCATTGCAGCTAGATCGGTGGTGATTTAGTCATGATAATATCCGGGGGCATCCCAGATCCAGAATTGAAGCCAGACAAGGTAAGATGGATTATTTGCCCATGGGATAAACTCCATCTATCACACCATCTAGATTGACACACTTGTTGACACTAAAAGAATTTTGAAAGGACTTTCTTTTGCTGATTCTTTCATTGCAAGATTATTTCCCCTATGTTTCATAATTTTATGTCTTATAACATTTCCTACCAATTGTATGTAAAAACAACAACCACAACCTTGGCCTGTAATTCCTGACACCTCCACCCCCGGGCCAGGCTCCTCACTTTAAACAGCATTACAAATTTTACAGTTGTGTTAGGAAATATTTGAATTCTTTAAGAATTATTGAATGATTACAGCCCAGACCTGTTCTTTTTCTTCTTCTTTTCTTTTCTTCCTCTGCCCTCATTTGTTGATAAGCTAACTCTAAATGTCAGCTCTTATCACATCCATTTTACCTATTTCTCCCTGAAGATGTCAGTTCAGGCATGGGTATCTGTTTTGCATCTCCAACAGTGAAGACAGATGCAAAGATTTAATCCAGCTTCTCCACTGTCTCTCTGTTCTTCTTTAAACACCTTTCACTCCCTTGTCATCTCACAGTCCAGTCTTCTCTCCTATTGGTTTCTCATCAGCAGTGCATATTAAAAATGTCAGCAGGTTTAGCACTGGTTAGTACTTGGATGAGACTGCTAACTAATATTAGGTACATTCGGCTGTATTCCAGAGGAAGGGACTGACAAAACTATCTGTGAGTATTTCCTTGCCTAAGAAAACCCTATGAAATTCATGGGGTCACATACTTACACAATCAATTGTTGATTTTTACATTTTTTTAAGCAACAGAAACTTTTCATAATTAAGTAACTTGTTTCTTGCTTAATTTGCCTTATTGTTAATTTAAATTTCTCAAGGAAACATAAGAAAATATAGGAAGTTAGCAAAATTCAAAAATATAGCCATGTTAGTCTGTAGAATTGGTATGTAGACTGATCTTGTAGCACCTTTGAGACTAACTGAAAGAAAGAAGATGGCAGCATGAGCTTTCATAGATTCCAATGTACTTCCTCAGATGCTTTAGGAAGTTGGCATTGTACTAAGCCAGACCACACTGACCCTTTTAAAAGCTCAGTAACATAAAGGCTGACTGGTAATGGTTTCAGGCAGGATTCTTTCCTAGCCCTGCTTGGAAATGTTAGAGCTCGGACCTACACACTTCCACATGCAAAACATGAAAAACTTGTTCTCTGTTATGCCCCATGGAGGAGGAAAAGGTTCTAGAAGAGAGTTACAAAGTGGACTAGAACATGAGTGGCAGGCAGACTTCAGTGACCTACTTTGACTTTGATACAGCCCTGGGATTTGCCAGTCAGAACCTGAGGCAAAAGAGTTACACTTAAAATTAAAGAATTTTGAACTCAGGAATTTGAGTATCAGAATTGAATCAAGTATGAAAATCTGGTTGTCACTCTCACTCTTACTCCCACCCCTTTTCTTTGCAGTATAATTGGGATGAGGGGGTCAGTCAATCCATCAATTGCTTTATTTCCACCCCAACCTTTTCCCAAGTGTCATTCTGTAATTGTTATTTTTAAATAAACTTGATTTAGAAATCCTTGCCAGTCTACTTCAAAACATGCAATGAGTTATCACTAGATCACAATCTAAATTTGGCTTACTCTCTGTACTAGAATGTTTGAGGTGTGGAGTTGTATCATGAAGACCAAGATTCATATCCCTTTTCACTGAGCAAATGAGCCAGATTTGCACTTTCACTTATCAGTGAAATGTTAGTTATGGTTTATTTAGATTTTTGAATTAGCAAAAAGTTAACTCAGTGAAGTGTGCTGAAAAATCTCAAAGTTAACACGCTATTTTCTGAGTTTTGTGCTGACTTAAATTTGAGGTTACTTATCTAACACAAATGTCATAGGTAGGTCAACTCAAATTAAAGTCAGCTCAGAACTCAGAAAATATTGCCTTAACTCTTGAGGTTCTTCAGAACACTTCATTTGTCAAGATGAAGATCTGGTGGTCTGCTGGTGGAAAGGAAGTGATGTGGCTTATGCTTAAACTTTGGAACCATCCTTTATAGTGTGAAGACAGAAAGTAAGGGGAGGCTGGAGGTAATCCACTGAGGCTCTACCAAGTAAGAGTTTTAGATGATTTTTTTTTTTATCCAATCAATAGGTAAAGCTTCTCACTTTGGCTTTTAATCCACATTTGGAATAATACCAAAGCTTTGTTACATCAAAAACAGTTATTTTTTCTCTCTCCTGCTGGTATCCATCTACACGTTTCACCTATAGAGGGAGACAGTGCTAAGGAACATCCAGACTTTATAAAGTGGGCCCTTGGTATCTCCTGGAATTTAGTTCCAGCATCCCCTGTGGATACCAAAATCCAGGGATGCTCAAGTCCCATTCTATACAATGACATAGTAAAAAGATTTCCCTTATATAAAATGGGAAAAAATAAATGTTTGCTTTGGGAATATTTTTTTAAAAAATTTCAAGCCATGGGTAGTTGAATACATAGATACAGAATCGGTAGATGCAGAGGGTCAACTGTACTTTCATCAATGGAGGGTCAATCATCCTCCACTTGTTTCTCCTTCCCAATAACCCAAGATTCCCAATATCTTATTGGAATGAGCCCAGTATGAGCCATGTTGTTGTTGTTGTTGTTGTTGTATACCTTCAAGTTGTTTCTGCTTTATGGCAACCCTAAGGCATTTCTTGGGGTTTTCTTGGAAATATTTGTTCCGATGAGATTTGCCATTGCTTTCCCCTGAGGCTGAGAGTATGTGACTTTCCCAAGGTCACCCAGTGGGTTTCATGGCCAAGCTGGAAATCGAACCCTGGACCCCAAATTCATAGTCCAACACTCAAACTACACCATGGGGGAAACCTATTTCAGCTGTGATAATTTGATATCAAATTCATTCCCCTTGGAGGCCCAATTGGCACCAACACTGATTTTATTCCAGAGCTAATTTAAAACTTTATCTTTAATAGAAGCCTTTGGGGCCTAATGACTTCATCCAGTGTGGACACATACAGTCAACCCTCTGTATCCACAGATTCTTTATCCACAGATTTAACTATCCACATTTTTAAAATATGTTAAAAAATATAAATTCCAAAAGCAAATGTTGATTTTGCCATTTTGGCAAGTTTCTTCAGAGGCAGTGTGCCATTGCCATTCATTTTGGCTGAAAGAGTGCGAGTTGCCCATGGTCACCAGTGGGTTTACATTGCAGAGCTGGGATTTGAATCCTGGTCTCCAGAGTCCAACATTCAAACCACTACACCATCCTGGCTACCCAATGAACATTTTGCCATCCCATTGTATTTAATGGGACTTGAGCATCCACAGATTTTGGTATCCACAGGTGGTCTTGGAACCAAACCACAGAAGATAATATGGGCCCACTATACATGCCTTTATATTGGTTTAACTCTTTAAATTGTTTAATACATTTTTAGAATATTTATATTTATTGTAGATAGACAAACAGGCAGATTAAAATTATTCTTCCTGATTTTACTGTAAGCCACCCAGAATTCTCAAGATAGGGTGTGAGATGGGAACATTTAAAATAAATAAAAAATTGAGATGCTATCACCAGTATTGAAGGAAAGTAATGTTTTGAAGGGTTTTCTTAGGCAAGGAATACTCAGATGTGGCTTTGCCAGTTCCTTCCTCTGCTATACATTACTTGCAGCTTCTAGGATTAGTTGGCTGTCTTCCATCCAAGTACTAAACCAGGGATGACCCTGCTTGTTTCCAAGATCAGATTCCAAGATCTGGTGCCTTTAGGCTATAGGGTAATGCATTGGTTTCCTCTGCCATAATTCATCTTGCTCTTGCTTCTTGATTCAGATGTGAGGGCTGATAGTCTATATTCCCCACCAGACTAATGACAAAATCTTAAGAAAATTAAACAGAAATAGTGGCGTGTTTCTATTGCTGGTGATTTCTTTGACTCAAAGGAAGGGGTGTGTATGTCACTCAGTTGTCTTTTTTATTTTATCCCAGGATAAATATTCATGGCTACAGACAATGCTCTTTTCTCTGGAGAGGACTTTTTAAGAACGGGAAACTCAGTTCTCTCCAAGTGGTAGGGTTGGTGGGGCACCTTCGAATGCAGGATGCGATATTTGAAACTTGTGCCAGAAATAGGGATTTATATAAATAGGGACAACGAGTTGCAGATCGGGCCAACTGAAGTTTTTTTGCTGCCTGAGCAGCTGTCTCCTCGCTACCCCCCATCAAGAAGCAAGGTAGCCAATGCCAGCCATGGGCAAAATGAAAGTGTTGCCCTCCTAATAAGAATCCTCTTGCGGAAACCATGTTTGATGTTCCTCTTTGAGAAATTTCTCTACTTGGCAGCCTGTCCCTGTTGCCAATAGGGAGCTATGATGGATGGATCCTTCTATCATAGAGTTGGAAGAGACCACAAGGGCCATCCAGTCCAACCCCCTGCCATGCAGGAACTCTCCATAAAAGCATCCCCAACAGATGGCCATCTGTCAGAGCAGCAGACAAGACTCGCACCCAGAGCTCAGAGGGGAAAAGGACAGCAAACGTGTTGGGCAATGGGCTCCTTGACACTGTGCAAATGCTGAAAAGTTGTTCACCTCTTCATTTCAGCACAATGGACAAATGAAAGGAATATTGAAATGCAGATTCAGCTGAGCCAGCCTGGTGTAGTGGTTTGAGTGTTGGACTCTTGACTCTGGAGAGCAGGGTTTGCCATGGAAACCCACTGGATGTCTTGTTCAAGTCACACTCTCTCAGCCTTAGGGAAAGGCAAGGGGAGACCTTATCTGAACAAATTGTGCCAAGAAAACCCCATGATAGGGTTGTCATAAGAAACACCTTGAAGGCACCCAACAACAACAGACTGAATGGAGGGTAAGTTGCGGTGCGGTTTTTGTCATTGTTGTTGTGTGCCTTCTAGTCACTTCTGTCTTATGGCGACCCTAAGTCGGTGAATGTATAGTGGGGCTTTCTTGGCAAGATTTGCTCGGAGGAGGTTTGCCATTGCCAGCCTCTGAAGCTGAGAGAGTGTGACTCACCTAGGATCATCCACTGGGTTTCCTGGCTGAAGGGGAACCATAGTCCAGCCTTCAAACCACTACAGCAACAAAGTCTCCTTCTCAGGATTCCATAGCATGGAGCCAGGGCAGTGGAAGCAGTGTCAAACCAGACTATTCTTGCAGTGCGGATGATGCAGCTTCATATAGTCTATGGCATGCCATTCTCTGTTTGGACCAGGAAGGCTCCATCTCTGATGCTGGACCAAAGTCCAATGCCTAAGATTCCCCAGTAGCATCCATAGGATTGGGGTCACCCAGTGCAGAAACTCATGGTGTCACCCTGCCCCCCCCCCCACGCACATACCCAATTTCACACCATACAGAATCCTTAGTAATGCTTTTCGGCACTAATGTTACTCAAAAATCATAATTCCCTATAGACCCCCCCCCCCCCGATCGTAATGCTACACGAACGATGAGCACAATTAAAACAATACCTTCAAATCATGACATAATTTATTAATATTTTTATTGTCCAAATTTTCATTTTTAACATGTTTTCATTGTCAAATGTTTAATTCTATTTTAATGGAAGGGAGGGTTGGGGGGGATATGGTATGTATCATTTTAATGCTGTAAGCCGCCCTGATTGCCTGAGTGTAGATGGGACGGGATATAAATGAATAATAAAAATTATTATTATTATTATTATGACATCCTACACATAAATGCCCTTACGCAGACATTGTAAAGATTCTGGTTGACATGGAATTTAATTTTTTTTAAAGAACATTTAAAAAGAATATTTTAAAAATCAATTTTAATTTTTTTTTTTTAAAAAATTGAGATTTAACATTTTTAATTTAAAAAAAAAACTTAAAAATTTTGGGAAATGCCACAATGTTTCTTCTTAGGGTGTCTCCTGGTGTGGTCTGTAGCCCCATTCCCCCCCCCCACCCCCCAGTGATGCCACTGGGATTCCCTAGTATGATGGAGTGGGGCAGTTGAAGCGGGATCAAAGTGGATGAATCCCTCAGTGTGGAAGCAGGCTGCGCTGAGTTGGGGCTGGGGCTGCCTGGGTCCCTCCCTCTTCCTCCTCCTGGCGGAGCCTCTCCACTCCAGCCCTTGATTTAAGCAGCAGAGAGCTGTCAGACTCAGACCAGGGCTCCTAGTCCTTGCGGAGATGGGCTCCTTCTTCTTCTTCTTCTTCTTCCTGCTGCTGCTGCTGGGTCTCTTCTCTCCTTCGGGGGCTGCCACCCGGAGCCCTTACCAGCAGATCCTCCATCACAGCCGCATCCGAGGAAGGCACCAAGGGTAAGAGGGCTTCTTGGGCAGCTGGATCTGGGCACTGCCAGGCTGCCATTTCACCCATCTCTTCTTCAGAACCTATCCTTGCTTGGCCAACTTCTTTGACAGGAGAGGACTTTTTGCCTTTATTTAAAAATTAATTTTTTTATTAAACAAGCTACACAACACCATCAGCTAAGCACACACACTTCCAACCATCCATCATTCACTCTGCATTGCTGCACCGTTATTATGCCTCAGTCCTCCTGTCCATCAACTTCTTTTGTCTTCCTTCCACCAACCTAACTTTCTCTTCCCCTTCTGTCTCTCTCTGAATTTGGAGGGGAGTTTGTGCCTTGAGTCTTGGGTTTCCATGGGCTGAGCAGGGGGTTTGAACCCGGGTCCCCAGAGTCTTTCGTTGCCCCAGGATCAAACCACTGCTAAGCCACTAGTAAATGCATCTGAGGAAGTAGACTGAAGTCTAGGAAAGCTCATGCTGCCAACTTCTTTCTTTTAGTGAGTCTCAAGGGCGCTACTAGATCTCTCTAAATAATAATAATAATAATAATAATAATATCCAAATGCATCTGAGGAAGTAAACTGAAATAGGAAAACTCACGCTGCCCACTTCTTTCTTTCAGTGAGTCTCAAAGGTGCTACAAGATCTCTCTACATTGTTATTATCATTATTATTACTATCATCATCATTGTTATATCCAAATGCATCTGAGGAAGTAGACTGAAGTCTAGGAAAGCTCATGCTGCCAACTTCTTTCTTTTAGTGAGTCTCAAGGGCGCTACTAGATCTCTCTAAATAATAATAATAATAATAATAATATCCAAATGCATCTGAGGAAGTAAACTGAAATAGGAAAACTCACGCTGCCCACTTCTTTCTTTCAGTGAGTCTCAAAGGTGCTACAAGATCTCTCTACATTGTTATTATCATTATTATTACTATCATCATCATTGTTATATCCAAATGCATCTGAGGAAGTAGACTGAAGTAGGAAAGCTCATGCTGCCAATTTCTTCCTTTCCGGGAAGGGATCTTGCAGCACCTTTAGGAAAGGCCTTGTATAGACAGACTCACCTTTCCTGAGGAAGCAAACTCCAGGTCTATTAGGAAAGCTGAAGCTGCAACTTCTTTCCCTCAGTGGGTCCCAAAGATGCTGAAAGATCCCTTTGCATAGTATTCCTGGGGTAGGTTTCTCAGAAAAAGGGGAGGCTGGACTCCCTTCAAGGTCCTAATTGTTTCCCCCAGGCTGGTTGTTACAAGTGTAAAAGATGGGTGGCAGAGTGAGGGCAAGGCAGGAGCTCCCCACCTCCTTTATTCAGATGTGGGGCCAAGCATAAAATACAAATAGAGCCAGCATGGTGTAGTGGTTTGAGTGCTGGATTATGACACTCAAGACCAGGGTCGGAATCCCAGTTTGGCCACAGAAACCCACTGGGTGACCCTGGGCATGTCACGGCCTCTCAGCCTCAGAGGATGGAAATGGCAGCCCTCTATGAAGAAGCTTGCCAAGAAAACCCTAGGCTAACTTTGCCGTAAGTTGGAAACAGCTTGAAGGCACGAAACAACAGCAACCACTGCTCCCTTAAACAGTCAAGGAATCTGCCTGGAGAAAATGGTTTATGGAGATGAAGCGTGTTGCCCCCGCAAACTGTGTCTCATTCCTCTGTTCCCAAGCCAGGACGTGCATTGAGACATAAGATCTAAAGGTAATTGAAAGGTGTTGGACCACCTTGAGACAGGTTAGTGTCCAGAGCACAAACAGAGATTTATTTATGCCCAGAGAAAAGTTCTGTGTGGCTTGAAAGTTTGCTAGCCTTAAGGCATGATGTTTATAGCCAAAGAAAAGCTTAAGACAGACTGGTGCTAACATTAAACCTGGTGTGCAGCCTGGTTTACATGCTTTTGCAGGGACCTATTAATCTGAATTTATCTTAGATTCATTTTTTGTTTGTAAGCCTGTATATTATTTAGACAGCTAGGCAAACTTTTGAGAACCAGCATGGTGTAGTGGTTTGAGCATTGGACTATGACTCTGGAGCCCAGGGTTTGATTCCCAGCTCAGCTTTGACACCCACTGGGTGACCTTGGCACACTCTCTCAGCCTTAGGGAAAGGCAATGGCCAACCTCCTCTGAACAAATCTTGCCAGGCAAACTCCATGATAGGTTTGCAACTGAAGGCACACAACACATACACATAGAGGGAAATTTTCATCTGATATTTAGCTTATATGTAAAAGGGCCAAGGATGAGAAATAAGAATTTATCCCACTTTTTCAGTTCTAGTCACCTTTCCAAACACACCCCTGCCCCTACACACACACACACACACACACACACAGAGAGAGAGAGAGTATCTGTTTGAGAGATGGAAGAGAATGATCTTTGCATAAAGCTGTCTGCAAACAGCTGCTGTTTGATGCATGGATCACAGGACACTCTGGTTGTTATTCAGTGATAAGTGTGTTAGTTTTAATGTGCCACAAAACTCTTCATTGTTTGGACTCACACAATTCCTTTCTAAAGCAGCACATCTGGAAGTGTAAGAACAAAGCAGCAGTTCTTTCTCTTTCTTTCTGTCCAAATCACATCATCTGAATGGGCCAGTAGCTGTGGAATCACTCACTCTCTCAGACTCCTTGTAGATCAGTTACAATCTCTTACCAGGGATATTTCAGCCTAAATCTGGTTACTAGTCCGAACTAGAGTAGACCCATTGAAATAATAGTGTGTATTCCAATTATGGATCTGCCCTATACTATGAGGAAAACTGATAGAAAGATAATCAACTCATTTGAAATTGGGTGCTGGAGAAGATTTCTACAGATATCATGGACTGCTAAAAAGACAAACGGGTCCTGAAGCAAATCAAACCCAAACTCTGTCTGAAAGCCAAGATGCTGAAAACGGAGACTGTCACCCTTTGGCCACATCATGAGAAGGCTAACAAAAAAACCAAACAACTTCATTTATATACCGCTTCATACCACCTAAGGAGTGTCTAAGTGGTTTAAAACTGTAAGCTACTTGCCCCCAACAATCTGGGTACTCATTTTTAGCGACCTCGGAAGGATGCAAGCCTGAGTCAAGCTTGAGCCCTTTTGCTGGTCTTGAACTCACAACCTTATGGTTTTGAGTGAGTGGCTGCAGTACAGGCATTTAACCACTGTGCCACCAGGGCTAGAAAAGATAATAATACTAGGAAAGGTGGGGGGCAGTAGAAAGAGAGGAAGACCACATACCACAAGAGAGGCAGAAGGAAATTTACCTAGAAAATATGACATCAGGGAATAGGGAAGTCCTGAGCTCTTCTTTTAAACCTATATGGAAGTGCTGTTTTTTTCCCCAAAGGGTGTTTCCTTGGTTGTTCAGTATTAGAGACATATTTTGCAGCCTTTAATTATATTAAAGTGGTTTGCAAATTTCTTCCTTTATGCCACAGATAAGGGAAAACATAAAGTGAAACAGAAAAGCCATACATATAAGCAAACTTTAATTTGATTTGATTGGATCAGGGGTATCCCTGATGGCCTGCCACCAAAGGCAAAGCAACACATAATGCCTCATCCCTTGAAGTCCACTATTTTCCAGACAAGTTAGTTTGGTAAGGCAGAAAGAATCATAAGCATCTCTTTCCTTCTCTGGCAAGAAAAATTCCAGAAAAATGAATACCTAACAACTTGCTGACCTTTTATGATAACTAATGCTGACCTTTTATGATAACTAATAACTAATGCCTGGCAATGGAGTAATAAGGTTGAAGGGGGACATTATTAGAGGTGCATGGTTTTGTTCAGAAGGTTGGATCCCAGGTATCAGCCATGGATAATAGGTAAGGCTTACTGGGAAGGGCAGTGTGGTGTAGTGGTTTGAGTGTCTGACAATGTAGTGGAGTCTCCTTCCTTGGAGCTCTTTAATCAGAGGCTGGATGGCCATCTGTCGGGGATGCTTTGACTGGGAGTTCCTGCATGGCAGGGGGTTGGACAGGACGGCCCTTGTGGTCTCTTCCAACTCTATGATTCTATGATTCTATGACAAGGACTCTGGGAAACCAGGGATTGAATCCACACTCTCCCATGAAAACCCACTGGGTGACCTTGAGCAAGCCACACTGAGAAGAAAATAGCAATGCCCCTCTGAAAGATCTCACCGAGAAACTCAGATTTGTCAGATAAATCAGATTTGATTTGAAAACACATAGCAGCAGCAACATAATCTGTTTTAGATGACCTTTTAGAATCACAGAATCTTAAGTGTTGGAAGGAATCTCAGGGGTCATCTAGTCCAACCTAATGATATGCAGGAATGCACAACTAAAGCATTCCTGAAAAATGCCTATTCAACCTCTGTTCAAAGACCGTCAAAGAGAGTCTACTGCTCTCCAAGGCTATCCATTCCACTGTCTCAACACTTTTTAAAGCCAAGATGTCTTTTCTTTTTATTTAAATCTATTGGTTTGTGTTCCAGTCTCTGGAATGGCAGAAAACACACTGGCTCCTTCTTTTACATGACATCACTTCAGATTTTTAAAGATAGCTATCATGTCACCTCTCGGTTTTCTCTTCTCCAATCTAAGCACATCCAGCTCCCTAAGTCTTTTCTCCTGAAGTTCTTCCTCCTTTCAGCGCAGAATGGTGCAGCCTGTCTGCTGTATGAATGAGCAGCTGGTTGTAATCTGGAAATTATGTCATAAACATGTAAGCATGGAATGGCACAAACTCTTTGTATAGGACAGTTTAAGAACATGTGCTGGAACAGCAAATTTTAGTGCTTGGATTGTTAGTGAATTAAATGAGCCAAATAGCATTAAGATGAACGTATTACACGTACAACAAACCAAACCAAAGATGAATCAAATCAAGCTGATACATGCAGGAAGTGAAAGCCTTTTACTATAGAGGAAACAGATTACTCATTTGACTGTATTATAAAAGTACTAACATAGTAAAACCCATTGCAGATGTAGCCCCTGATAGGTCAGAGACAACAGAGTGTATTAGATGTACTCCTCTAGCTGATTCATTTGTTGGTAAATGATCACAGTGGGTGGAAGACATACTAGGAGGAATAAAAATAAAAATTTGGGCAGAGAAGAGAAGGTTCCTGGCATCTGTTCACCTAGCCAACCACAGATATTCAGTTCTCTCTTGCTCCGACTTCAGAATTAATAGAGACTTCACACTATGAATACACACGCGGGCGCACACACGTGGGCACGCACAGGTTGAGTCTCCCTCATCTGGAATTCTGAAATACTCCAAAATCCAAAAATGTCCACATGGGTGGCTGAGACAGTGATAGCTTTGCTTTTTGATGGTTCCATGTATGCAAACTTATTTATTTAAAATTATTAATAATTAATAATTAATTAATTAATAATTATTAATTAATTAATAATTATTTAAAATTATTAAAAATATTATACATAAAGTTACCTTTGGGCTATGTTTATAAGATGTATATGAAACATAAATGAATTTTATGCTAAGACTTGGGTCTGCAAGATATCTCATCTTACATATGCGTATATTCCAAAATCCATAAATATCCAAAACACTTGTGTTTCCAAGCATTTCAGATAAGGGAGACTCAACCTGTATGTAGGGTAGCAGCAACGATGTGCCATATGCCTTTGTTTCTCTTCCACATGTTCCCTATGTGGCAAAGCTTCCCTTTGCATCCTGAACCCATCTCTTCTGTGACCATGGACCTTTTTATCTCCACTGTGGGGCTGTAGATAAACTGCTGGACCATGGATTGGACCCCACATGGCAAATATGTATGATACCAAAAAAACCTAAGAAAAGGACTTGAGAGAAGGACCTCTCTGTGTTCATTGTGCTGACAGCATCAGTGCCATGTGGGTGGGAAAGCATGGGTGAAGAATTTGGCACAAAGCTTCAGCATTGTTAGGCCAGCAGAACAGAGCTTGGTAAGGTCATTTGTCCTATTAAAACTCCATGAATTTCCCAGCAAATAATGTTTAAAAACTATTCCAGAATATAGATCCAGCCTAATATGTATCTGATTGCTTATATTAAAAACACTGAAACCTTTTTAGTCTGGAAGATCCCTTGACATAAGTCTCACGTCTCAGGAAACCTCTGCATAAAAATTATATTTGTATAGTTCAAAAAATAGATATTTTTCAATCACACTTTCTTGCAGAACCCAAAGCAACCTGTCATGGAATTCTAGGATTCCATTGAAGTCTGGTTAAGAAACTGTGCTCTAAAATCTGTGGCGTTTTGGTTTGGTATAATCGATTTGAATTTTGGTGTTTGGTAATTATTTCAAGAAGAAATGCATTTATTCCTGAGTTATAACTATCCCATTTATATTATCCTATTTATATTTATATATTATTATAGAAATGACTAGACAGATATATAGATAGATATAGATATAGATATATTCTGACCCTTTTATTTTCATTTACTTTGCCTGTAGCCCCAATGTGTGTGCTGTGCTGAAGCTGATTGGAACAAACAGGCAATACTTGCCAAACTGCAAACTCTGGTACCAGAGGAAAATCTGTGGCAAGTCAACGTAAGTATTTTGGGTAGGGGTCAAAGACTGTTCTGTAAAGTAGATGCCTGATGACTGCCAAAACAGAGCTTGGAAAAGTTGCTTTAATGAAAAACAACATATAAAGCTTCCAAAAAGGTAACTTTTTCAAGTGCTAGTGCAAGCACAGCCCCATCAATGATTTTGGTGACTTTCTAGTTCTTTTGCTGTTCCTCTTTTTTAGGGTTGCCAGATTGGGTTTGAAATAGGACTCTTGTAACTTTAAGACTGAACAGATTGAAGACAGGGGCCTAATTCCCACTGCCTTTTGAACTGGATCACAAAATGGTTCGAACCAGTTCAAATGACCCTGGTTCCCATTTAATTCAAATTGCTGAATCAATTCCGAGAGGGAGGTCATGTTCTAGCCCTATTTAAACTATGCCATTTTGATGCTCATTTTTTCAGCTTCTTTTTTGATGAATCGATTTATTTTGCAATAACACGATTCAGCACAAGTGTAAACCAAGTTCAGATTCGAATCTGCTCCCTGTGACTTGGGTGAAGCTGGGCTTGCTCCTCTTCCCAAGCTTCCTGGGCAGCCCTATCCTATTCCCAAGCTTCCTGGGGGGCTGCTGCTATGGCCATGGCTGCCGCCACTGCTTCCCTAACCCTCATTACTTTCTCCCAGGGATTCCCCTTTGTACTCACTGGGGAACACCCGGAACACCCCCACAGGACAGGTGGTGGTGCGGCACCAATGGTCTGACCTCATTCTCTTGGAAAAGGATGGTGGCCCCCCTTTGCCAAGCAGCTGCACTGATGCCTTCTGCAGCCACGTGTTCCGCTTGCACCATGGATGATAAGGCATGGGGAGGGAACCTCTGCCAATGCAGCCCCTTGCCTGGCCCCTTGCCTGGACTAGGACAGGCCATGGAGGATCATGCATGGGGAGGGAACCTCTGCAGCTGCAGCTTCTTACCCCTTCCCTGGCCCCTTGCTCTGTAGTGGGAGACTCAGGGTTTGACCAGGGAAAAGGAGCTGCTTTGATCGGTGCAAATGTAGTGTGAACCACGCTCTGCTGCTGAACCTATTCATCGATTCAGATCAGAAACCAGATTTACTGTAAGTGTCAAAAAACTTTGTGAAGCTGGGCAAAGGTACCTCTTTTTCCTTATCTTACAAACTTGAGCATTCAGCTGCAACTGTTCCCTTTAAAAACAACTCTTGCCTCCTTGGTGGAGAGTGGGGGGAAGGGGAGCAGAGAAGTGCCAGACTCTGTTCTTGTCATTTGCACCTCTGTGCCCCTTCTCCCTGCTCTCCATCAGGGAGGCAAAAGCCACATTGGGAGGGAATGGCTGTACAGTAGTAGTTAATTTGAGGTTGAAAGGTAAGGGGAGACATGTGCTTGCATCCATTGTTGATGATATTACAGTACCTCATCCTTCTCACTCTGTTCAGGCTTGAATTTATAGGAGCCTTATCCTCCCTCTACCCAACCTGGCAACCCTTCCTTTTCTCTCTTTTTGGTAGAAGACAAACAGACAAGCTGTTTGCTTTTTTAAAGGATAATTTGTAAACAGTATGTTTAGTTTGATCCTTAGTTTGAAGTAGAAAAATGGAATTTCTTTTTGGCCTACAAACCTGGTCGTTGTTCTGGTTTGCAACTCTATCTGAGAAGGTAAAACCACAAGCAAGGCTTCGAAGAAAACCCCATCACAGAAAGGGGGAATGCCATGATTTTGTTATTCTCTTTTGCTTGTACATTCCCACCTTGGAAAAGGACCATGGCTCGGTGATTTTATTTTAAGTTTTTAAAATGTTTGTATGTTTAATGCAGTTTTATATTGTTTTAGAAAGATGATTTGAATTTCTTTTTACTTTTTTATTGTAACATTTTAACTGCTTTTATCTGTGAGACACCTTGGGCCCTTTCTGGGAGAAAGGTGAGATATAAATGAAATAATATAAAATGAAATAAACATGGTAGAGCACATGCTTTGATGTAAAAAGCCCCACATTAAATCCTCAGTTCCTTCAGGAAGGACTGGGAAAACCCCTTGTCTACTATGGAAGTCAGACTTGACATCTTCCTAACCATAGTTTAGTGTTGCATCTGGACTCCCTTGTATTTTTGTGGCTGTAAAACTTGTTTTCAGCCTTCCTGGTAGTACCAGATGCTTAGATACATACTTTAAATGTTCTTAGTTTTTGACAGATGTTAAAAACATACTTATCTGAGCAAGTCTTTTCTAATTAGGTTAGCCTGATATCTATTTCCAAGATTTCAAAAATAATTTACTTGATGTGTTTTGTGTATCCGTGTTTCGTTTCATTGATGTACACAACCATGAAATTTTGGGATCTAAGAGGCATATAAATATTTGCAAATAAATAGATAAATGCAAAACTATCTGGCTTCCTCTCCCTGCTCTTTCAGACACAGATGGAATAAATCACTCTGAAGCCTGTCCTTGCAGATGTTAGTGTTCAATAGACATTGCATATAGCTTCCTATAAAAGTGGCCTCGACACGTACTCTTGCAAAGGGCAGCCTGCACCTAATTAGGAATGTGGACTGGGCTGGCTGACTGCCAGTCTTGAGCAGAAGACAGTCTTCTGGGGAAGGTGCACCCTCCACAAGGTCACACGAGCCCCAGAAAATCAAAATTTGGAGGATGAGATGAGACAAATCCATAAATGTTCATGAAAGACTCCAGACAGCTAATTTCCCGTGAGTGACTTCATTGTATGTCAGCAATCATGATAAATAAAAGTTTCTGTGTAAGCTGAGACAAATGCAAGAGTTTACTGCAACATCTGATAAACAGAAGTGGCTAAATGTGTCTTAAGTGAGCATGTGTTTCCTTACAGCTTGTACTGATGGCATTCCCTCACGTTCCTGATCCCAGCATTTTTTTTAAAAAAAGCTCACTCATGGTACAGTGAAAAGAGTGTTGGACTTGGATTAAAAGTACAGCACCTCTCTCAGGAGAAAGGCAACTATTACTCAAACTGGTGGTCCATTGACCAGTGTTGGTTCACTAACTATCAGCTGTGGGTCTCTGGAAAGTTTCGAGGGGGGGGGGGCAACAAACGAATGTAGCCTATGGGCACAAATATGGTCCTGTTAGAAACTGCTGTTCCCCTACATCAGATAGCTTCAGAAACACTTGGCTAGGATATTGCTTTGTCCAGTGAAGCAGTGTGACCACCATCAGATGTGGCCGTGCTTATCATTGGCTCTATCACTCAGATGTCTTTACCTATGAGCCAGCAGTCCCATTGAAAACAACAACAGTGCTTCTCAGGCTGATGTAGGGGACTGGGAATTATATTTTTCCAGTGTGTCAAGGACTGGCCCCATTTGTGGTGATTGGTTGCAGCTGTTTCTGTCTTTCATAGAAACTCACCAGAGACCAGCACTAGTTCAGGAACCACCAATTTGAGTAGTACAGCTCTAAAACTTTACAAAGTTTATCCAGGAACTTCATGGCTTCCTTCTTCGTGTGGTAAAAAGTGCAGAACTCAGAAACAGGGGAAGGAAATTCCACATCTCCTACATGCATATAAAGATATAACTTAGAAGTTTATTGCATCCTCCCCCCTCCTCCCCCCCCCCCCCCCCCATTATGGGCACTGGAAGGGGATGCTTGGGTGCTTGTATGACCGAGAAAAAAATGAATTTTATCGCACATAAAAACGTCCTCAAAGAGGCCCATTCTGTCCCTGACGCCAAACTGTCCCCATTCAGTGCGGAGGAGCACCATTTTTGTCTGATGAAAGTTTTCACAATAGTTTTCACAAAAGTTTACTCTTGGACAAAAATGGGAACTGCTTGGACCGGGGACGGAATGGGGCCCTTTTGAGGATGTTTTGGTGTGCGAGAAAATCTGTTTTTTCTCGGTTGCGCGTGCACCTGAGCATCCCCTTCCAGTGCCCATAATGGCGGGAAAAAAGTATGTGATAAACTTCAAGGACATAGCAAGCCATCTTTAGTTGCTAAAGCTGTTGATTCTCTGTGAGCTATACCTGTGTCCCTCTGGGGACAGACCAGCAAGCTATTCCTTAGGTGATAGCCCAGTAACAACAAGAGCAACAACTTTCCTCTCCTTCCTTTTGCTGCTGCTGATACAGTCTTTATGTTTTATTGAAAAGTAGGTATGAGGAGAATAATTAGGATTTTTTTAAGCTATCATGCAATTTAATGATTCATTGAAGTAAAACACAATTTAAGGTTTTTGAAAAAGGTTAGAAAAAAAGTAGGTGGAGAATGAGCAGGAATTCAGTCATCCAAACTTAATTTGGATATTGGATATTCAAAATATTTAAGTCTTTTAAAACACACATTGAACAGTCAAGCTTTTTAAAAGCAAAAGCTAGCAAAAATGTTAGCAGAACATTTTATGCCAAATTTTATTTGGGAAAGGGGCCAATTAATTCCACTTGAACTTAAATCCTTTGAGGAAAAGCAGTGAGACACTTGCCTTACTGAGCACAGCTTTGGGGTTACTTGCATTTACAAAAGATTGAATCAGTTAGAAATTAGTATTTGAGGATGGTACTTTAGTGCTCCCATAGCCCACCATTTTCCTTGTTAGGCTATACAGGTATCCACCAAAGTTGGCACCTTCAGTAAACAGAATAACAATTTATTTATTGGATTAAGGATAATATGGTACCTGAAAGACACCAGATCTTGTCTGATCAGGGAACCTAAACAGGATCAGCCCTGGGTAGTTCTAGCCTATGCAAGACTGTATTTCAGAGAAAGGAACTGGCAAAACTATCTCTCAGTATTCTTTACATAAACTAACACCATGGAATTAATGGGATTGTCATAGGTGACTTGAATATCAATAGCAAGTAAATTTCTGTACTGATCAGTGAACTAGCACTCCCTAAGGAGTTTACAATGTATAAGCCAATTGCCCCAACAAGCTGGGTAATCATTTTACTGACTTATGAAAGGATGGCAGGCTGAGTGGACCTTGGAGCCCTGCCTGGGATCAAACTTACAACCTTGTGGCTGCAGTGCTGGTATTTAACCACTGCACTACCAGGGCTTCCTAAAAGGCACGCACAGAGAAACAATATAATAAAAACTTGAGTTAATACTGATAGAATCATAGACTCATAGAATCATAGAGTTGGAAGAGACTACAAGGGCTTTCCAGTCCAACTCCCTGCCATGCAGGAACTCTCCATCAAAGCATCCCTGGCAGATAGCCATCCAGTCTCTTCTTAAAGACCTCCAAGGAAGGAGACTCCCTCACACTCCGAGGGAGTGTGTTCCACTGTCGAACATCCCTTACTGTCAGGAAGGGGCTTTACAGACCACCCTTTTGGGGCAGTCTGCAGCTGCCCCTTTAAGCGGCAGGATGGGGCCAGGGCTGCCTCACCAGCAGCTCTGGAGGCCCCATTCTGCAGTTTCCCAAGGCCACGGAGAAGTGGCAAATGGTCGCTTCTCCGTGTCCTCAAAGCAGGGTTCAGCAGGCGCCTTGAGTGCCCGCTGCATCCCACAGTAGCTGGTGGTCCTGAAGGGAGAAAGGGGCTGCCACTGCAGCCCCTATCTCCTCAGCTTCCTTGGAGCAGCTGTGTAAAGGCCACACCAAGGAAAAAAAAACGCAAGAAGAATCTCCATTTCAGAGCTCCTTCTTGCGCTGCAGGAAGGGTGCCATTGGCTCCCTCCTGCAGTGCAATTACATCATGTTGTGCACCGTACATCTAAATGTGGAGCGCTTCGTGACGTAATTGCGATGCATGCATATGGACGGTGTGGAAACAAGATGGCGCCGTTCATACGCGCTAGGGTTCAGGAGGGTCTAAAGGCTGTGCCCTCCCGAACCCTAAACATGCCGCAAGGGCGCCTCTTTGTGTCCGTCTGTTTAAGGCCGAAGTTCCTCCTAAGGTTGAGGTGGAATCTCTTTTCCTGGAGCTTCCATCCATTCTTCTGGGTCCTTGTCTCTGGAGCAGCAGAAAACAAGCTTGCTCCCTCCTCAATATGACATCCCTTCAAATATTTAAACAGGGCTATCGTATCACCTCCTAACCTTCTCTTCTCCAGGCTAAACATCCCCAGTTCCCTAAGTCTTTCCTCATAAGTCATGGTTTCCAGACACTTCACCATTTTAGTCGCCCTCCTTTGGACCTGCTCCAGTTTCTCCACATTTTTTTTGAATTGTGGTGCCCAGAACTGGACACAATATTCTAGGTGGACTCTGACCAAAGCAGAATAGAGTGGCACTATTACTTCCCTTGATCTAGACACTATACCTCTATTGATACAACCTAAAATCGCATTGGCCTTTTTAGCCTCCACATCACACTGTTGGCTCACGTTCAATTTGTGGTCTACTTGGACTCCTAGATCCCTTTCACACGTAGTTTTTTTCTGTCAGGTGTCCCCCATCCTATATCTGTGCATTTCATTTTTCCGCCATAAGTGCAGTACTATACATTTCTCCGTGTTGAAATTCATTTTGTTTGCTTTGGCCCAACTTTCTAGTCTATTCAGGTTTTGGTCCTGTCCTCTGGGGTATTAGCTACTCCTCCTAATTAGGTGTCATCTGCAAATTTGATAAGTATGCCCCCAATTCTGTCATCCAAGTCATTGATAAAGATGTTGAATAGCACTAGGCCCAGTACTGAACCCTGTGGCACGCCACTGGTCATTTCTCTCCAGGATGAAAAGGAACCATTGTTGAACACCCTTTGGATGCGGCTGGTCAACTAATTACAAATCCATGTAACATTCACTTTGTTTAGCCCACATTTTACAAGCTTGTTTGCAAAAATGTCATGGGGAACCTTGTCAAAGGCCTTACTGAAATCAAGATATACTATATCCACAGCATTCCCTTCATCTTCCAAGCTGGTCATTTTATCAAAAAAAAAAAAAAAAAAATCAGATTTGTCTTGAATGACTTGTTTCTCTGAAACCTGTGTTGACTTTTTTTGTGATTATGGCATTGCCTTCTAGAATGTTGTTCACAGTTTAATGATCTGCTCTAGAATCTTTCCTGGTATTGACTAACTGGACAATAATTATTGGGATCCTCTTTTTCCCCCTTTTTGAAGATGGGGACAACGTTTGCCCTCCTCCAGTCTGCTGGGACTTCTCCTGTTCTCCAAGAGTCCTTAAAGATTATTGCCAATGGCTCTGATATTACATTTGCCAGTTCTTTTAATACCCTTGGATGTAGTTTATCCAGTCCCAGAGAGTTATATTCATTTAGATTAACCAAGTATTCCTGTACTGTCTCTTTACTTATTCTGCAATTAATATCCACTATTCTGTCCACTGCTCCATTATACTCCGGTTGAGCAACCTTTTCCTTTTCCAGGCAAAGAAGGTGTTGAGTAATTCTGCCTTTTCTCTGTCCCCTGTTAGCATTGTGCCATCTTCTCTCCACAGTGGCCCTACCATTTCATTAGTCTTCCTTTTGCTGCAGACATACCGAAAAAAAGCCCTTTTTGTTGTTCTTAAACTCTCTAGCAAACCTCAGTTCATTCTGTGCTTTAGATTTTCTGACCTTACCCCTATACATGCTAGCTTTTTGTTTAACTTCCTCTTTGGTGATTTCCCCATTTATCCATTTCTTATACATGTTCTGTTCAAAACTTAGCTCAATTGACAGTTTGTTAGTCATTCGTCCTGGTTTCTTGAGACACCTCCCATTTTTCTTCCTCATTGGAACTGTTTTAACTTGTGCCTTCAGTATCTCCCTTTTGAGAAATTCCCATCCGTCTTGAACTCCCTTCTGTTTTGAATCTGACCATGAGTACCCCAAAAATGACTGGATTACATCTGTCATAAAGTGTATAGCCATGTTAAGATTTTGCCTGGTTTTGTGTTAATTCAGGAAATTAAAAAGGTGTTAGACAGTATTTTGTTTCAGATCAGGATTGGGAATCTTATGCCCCTCCAAATGTTGCTAGACTGCATTCTAGCATTCTTCATCATTGGCTCTGTTGGCTGGGGCTGCTGGAGGTTGTAGCCCAGCAATATCTGGACAGCCATATGATTCTCATCTCTGGTTTACATTTTCATGAAGTGCTGATGCATCAACAAGTGTTCACTAGTGGCTCTGCTTTCACATGGAAGGAGACACGAAGTGTTCTGCCACATAGCTCTCTTGGGGCCCTGGGTTTGTTTGTTTGTTTGCTTGTTTTACATGTTTATAAAGGCATTGGGCAAAATAATACTGAGGATACTTATCAAATGTAGAAGATGCTGTGGGATTCCAGAGAAGATATGCTCAAGATTCAGAATGATATTGACAGGCTGAAACACTGGGTTTAAACCAACAAGGTATAATTCAGCAAAGATAAATATAAAATCCTGCATTCAGTTCGAAATAATAAAAGAAAGGCATAGGGGATGTGTGGGAGACAAGACTGCTTCTTTCATGTTCAAGAAATAAACAATGTTTACCCTTCCCCCCCTCCCCCCCCCCAAAAAAAAAAGCATCCAGGTGTTGTGGTGAATCACACATTGAATGTGAGGCAGTGGTGAGTTACTGAAGAAGCTAGTGCAGTCTTATGTTTTGCTCTGTTCTACATTGGTCATGCTGCATGTGGACTACCACATCTGGTTCTGTGTAGGATATTTGGAATACTCTTTTCAGCTTAAGAAGGACAACTGAAGTGTGTGCGTGGAGAAGATCAACGAGGATGGTGAAAAGGCTAGAAACCAAGTCCTAGGAGGTATGATAGAACCCCTCACCAGTTCCAGCCCTTGGGTTCCTGTCACTCAATTGTTTCCCCTTCAGATTCTTCCTGGATCTTGTACCTGGACCTCAAGGTGACCTATACCAGACAAATGGCTGTGTTGATCAATGGGTTCAGTATGTTAAAGCATGACTAATTCTTAAGTGAAAATATAATCAGACAGAGATGTAGAAAATAAACAGAAAAGACTTACTACATAACAAGTAAACAAAGGGATCTTATAGTCCTTTTGAGACTCACTGTGAGAAAAAAAGTTTACAGAATAAGGTTTTGTAGACTCTGTCTGCTTCTTAAGATGCAAAAGTAGACTGAGTTTATGAAAGCTTATGCTACAATTGCTTTCCTCTCAATAAGCCTCAGAGGTGCTACAAGATCTCTTTGTGTACTGATGCTGAGAAACACAACTATTTCTTTGTATCTAACCAAGTAAGTTAAACTCATGCTGACTCCATGCTCACACAATATAACATAAAGCTTCAGTTAAAACACAGTCACAGTTTGTCCTGAACTCTTTCCACACACCCACTCACTTAGCTCCCATCAAACCAAACTTCTTATCTAATTTTATATTCTTTCCATCATTGCACCTTCTCCACAGCATCCCAAAGACTGTGACTGGCTGGTTTTACAGTGACCATAGAGACTAATAATATTACCCTTCTTTGCAGATGGCTCTAATTTTATAGAGGAATTGTTACTCTTTAGCCACATTGCAGTTTGATCACTTATTGTGATTCCCAGCTCTTTATGCATTGTATCATATGGTGGCTCGGAAACATTTTTGAAATAAGTAAATTTCTGTTGGCCAACTTAACTCCATTGACCAGTATTCTTCTTGAATGTTCTGCTGGAATAGTAGTGTCCAGTTTTTGCCCTGGAGTGTGCTCCAGGATGTTGCATAATTAACAGGCCATTTATCCACGGCTTTCACTTAATAAGGGAATGCCCAAGTATGTACGTGCATTTAGAATCATCCCTTGGAGAACCTTAGATGATTTTACCTAAGTCTCAACACTCAGTTTCCCTGGGAACAATAATTAATGTTTGTGGTGTGCCTTAGACAAACCTATCACGGGATTTTGTGGGGCTGAAATGCATGACTCATTCAAGGTCATGCAGTAGTTTTCCATAACCAAATGACAATCAAACCAGGATCTTCAGAGTAATAGTCCAATGTTCAAATCACTATACCATGTGGCATTGTACTCTTCCAATACTAATAGTATGAATTAGTACATGCCTCTTCTTTATTCAGTGTCTGTCCCTACAGACATTCAAAGAAGAGTCCACATAAGGAGGGAAGAAAGAAATGAGATTGGGTTTCCAAAGTTCAGCCATCTATCCATTCACTGGTACAGAATTTACATGCAAACAAACTGTACACACACAAATTGTCTCTGCACAGCCACGGACCCTGCATGTGTACAACCTGTGTGCATTTAGGTTCTCTTGGAAATGCCATGAAAAGTGCAGAAGGTGTGTTGATTCCCTTTCCTACACATTTAGTGCCCACTGTTCACTCACATGAACAGGGCTAATGAATTGCTTGTAACAACAAAAAAGGATCACCCTCACACTTACCAATCTACCTCCACTCTGAATTTACCATTGGAAACCCTACTTCCATATCTGCCGGTAATAGCAGCAAAATTGGTGAACAATAAGGCTTTCTTGGTAGTGGCCTCCTATTCATGGAACTCTCTTCCAGCTGATACCCACTGAGCCCCACTGCAGTCCATCAGGCAGTCCCTAAAGACTTACCAGTTTGTTTTGTTCTATAATTAATTTAGAAATTTATTGGTTGTAATTGGTTGTTACACAGCGAATTATAGCACTTTGAATCCAACTGCCATAGCTCCAGCTGAGATTTGTAGCATAGTGAGAGATTTAGAATATTCTACTACACTTGTTTGAATCACAGTGTTATGGCTCTTTGCCAGAGAATTCTGTTGCACAATACTACAAAGCCAAGGATTCCATAGGATGAAGTCATGACAATTAAAGTGGTACATTACCATGGCAGTTGGCTAACTTAGATACACTCATTTTCCTGAAAGCCTGAAGAGCTAAACAGGTAGCGGGGTCATGGGCACACTTATAAGCCCTTTCCCCAGATATTGCAGATGTCTAATAAGATTTATTTGTACAGGTTTGTGAAGGTTTGAAGAAGGCTTTGTAACTGTAAGGAGCCCTGGTGGCGCAGTGGTTAAATGCCTGTACTGCAGCCACTCACTCAAAACCATAAGGTGGTGAGTTCAAGACCAGCAAAAGAGCTCGACTCAGGCTTGCATCCTTCTGAGGTCGCTAAAATGAGTACCCAGATTGTTGGGGTGCAAGTAGCTAAACTGCTTAGACACTGCTTAGGTGGTATGAAGCGGTATATAAATGAAGCTGTTTGTTTTTGTTTTGTGGTTACAGAGCACCTGTGGTTAGAAATCCTGAAAAGGCAGGGCTCCCAATCTTTAGAATTTTGTATGCTTGTTCAGCAGAATCCAGCTGCCAAATCCCCTTCAGATTTTCATGCTCAACATATGAATGTGTGACTTCTGGGAGCTTGGAGACAGGGCTTGTTTACACGGTCACTTTCACATCCACAATTTTAGTCCTCCATGCATTCAGGTGAATGCCTGAACAGGACTACAGTATATAGTGCAATCCAGTTTTAGATATCAGTGATGACCTTAAATTTTGGCAATTCCGTAGTAGACATCTTTATTCCTGGAAGAAAGGGAAAGCGGGGGTGGGTGAGAGTCATCTGCTTCCATTCAAACACTTAATGCGATCACTGTTTCAGACAAGAAGAATGTCACTATCTGTACTAAGCAGGTGGAGGGTGTGTCTCTTATCTTGTGCATAGTTTCCTTCAATATAGATTTGGCAAACACCTCTGTGATGGGCTGTTGGGCCCAAAGGGAATTTTGTGATAATTCAGCAAAATAGCAGTATTTGAATCATACCGGAAACAGTCTGTCTTGCATGAACTTGTCTGAGCTTTGATGAAATATGTTGAGATGAAAGTGCCATGATATATCAAAACTATTTTCAGAGTGCATTGAGTTGCATTTCAGCAATATTGGCCAAGTATCCCGAGTCTTTTCAGTATAGAAGCCTAGACAGCCACAGAGCATGTAGTTCTCCTGCTCATACAGGGCCAAGCTAGGCTGCACACTCCAAATATGTTGATTCCTCCTTTTATTTGTCTGCAATAAAGACAGTAGAATTAATTAATTGCATTGGGCTGAAACTGGTGTTAGCTCCAACTAGATTAGATCCATTGAAATAAAGGCCCAGTACATACTGTCAGGAAGTGGCGTCCTGGTGACAATTCTAGGGTTAGGGAGTTGCCACCAACCACATGCTCCCTAACCCTTGCATGTTACGGCGGCAGCGTAATGGCTTCCCGTCCACATGGGGGTGCCATTGTGACGTAAGCGACGCGCAGCATACAGATGTTGCTGTGCATCGCTTACATCACTGGTGCACCACAATGCACCAATGTCACACTCGTGATGTCTGCACGGCATCCCAAGAAGAACCTGGTTTTTCTGGGTTCTTTTTGGGATAGAGGGATGCCGCACAGTTTGGCTGCTACAGCATCCCTCCGGAGGAAAAACAGGCAGTTTGTTTTGCCCCAAACTTGCTAATTAGCACTTATATTTCATTTCATTTCAGTGGACCTTCTCTAGTTGGGATAGGACCTAAATACTCTGAAGGCACCAGACCACACCTGTTCTTGGAAGCTAAGTAAGATGATTAGTACCTGGTTAGTACTTGGATGGGAAACTGCCAAGAAATACCAAGTGCTGTGGCTATAGTTAAAGGAAGGAAACCTCAAAACCACTTCTGAGTACTCCTTGCCTAAAGTCAACTGTAGAGTTGCCATAGGTCAACAGGGAACTTGCAGGAACATGCACACACACACACACATTGGGACTAATACTGGATTTAGCCTGTTCAGTTATGAAAGTGAATGCCAGAATCACATTCAAGGAGTTCCAATCCCTTCTTAGGCATGCCTGAGCAGGAATGTATCATAGCACCTGTTGAATCAGGCCAAGGCAACATAACATCAGAGCAGCCTTCCATGCTATGATTTGTTCTCTCGTACAGGTACTCAGCTACACTATAGATGAACTGAGAGGAGAGTGTGTATGTATAAACAGATAGTTTCCCTTTGCAAGGTATGGAGGTATTAATTTAATTTTTTTATTTATTTACAACTCTTTATAACAGGATCTCAGGGTGGCATACAATATAAACAATTTAGAACATTTCATATAAAAACATATTAAACATCACAATAGTTAATGCCACTTTAAAAGCAAGTTAAAATACTTTTAAAATAACAATAATTTAAAACCAAATAATAAATTAGTTCCAGAAAGCTTTATTAAAAAATAATGTTTTAGCTTGGTGCTGGAAAGGTATCAACGAGGCTGTACAGACAGCCCTGAAAGGGGCGACCCTGTGCTGCCCCTGGAAGCTCAGGATTGGGGCCACAGTGACCGCATGTGCAGCCCTGTAGTCCCAATCTGGCATTATTCTGGGCCAAAGAGAAGCGACAAAATACTGCTTCTCTTTGGCCTGGAAAAGGGGTGCCTTTGTGATGGTACGCCCTCCAAAACCCCAAGACACATGAGGAGAAAGGAGCAGCCCCTTTCTCCTCTGCATCATTGGTGCAGCCATGTGGTTGCTGTGCCAATGATGCATGAGCCAAAAAGGAGCTGTGAAATGCAGCTCCTTCCAGCGCCACAGCCATGATGCCACAGGGGCCCTGTGGCGCGGTGACGTGTCTTCTGCGACAAGGCATTTGAACACGTTGCACCAGACATGTCATGGACACACACCTTGTGTGGGCAGGGCCACACAATCATGGTGCTGCCCACACATACTAGGGTTAGGGAACGCGTGGTTGCTGCACGCTCCCTAACCCTAGTATCAGCCCCATGACAGTGCTTCCTGCCCTATGTCTCGGGCCAACATTAGCACCAATCAGACCTTCAAATGGAAGGTATTCCATAGGCTAAAAGTCTCTTTCCCCAGTTTCCCCACTTTCTATTGACCCCATTGGTGGGACATAGGAGGGCCTGTAGCCAAAATCTTTGTAAAGTGCAGAGGCAAACTTCTCCAATTAAAGTATATTTTTATTTAAAAGGGAAAATCACACAGCAGTCCACTATCACACACTCATTTATTCAAAGATCAAGAAATCAGAGGTTAGCTTGGATTAGGTTCGAGGCAGAACTACGGGCGATACTACAGATGGTGCTTGCTTCTGGAATCCAGTTGGATGAAGCAGGATGAGACGCAGCCATTCCGAGAGCGTTGGTTGAACAGAAGTTCCAGAGCTAGACTAGAGATCACAGTGACAAAGTGTCCCCATGAAATCCAAACTAGCACACTGAGGGAAGATTTCCAGGGGTTTTTAAGGGCTAAAACTAGCTGTAGGGCAAAGGCATTTAATTGTAATCTGGTCTGTCAATAATCAAGGGAAATGAGAAGGGAGTTAAGTTGTTAGCCATCTCATTAGGTGAGACATCTAGACAATCATGGCCCATTCTTCTGATTATGGAGTTGACTCCCAAAATACCTGTGGGGCTAGTCTGAGGGGTATTAGGCTGACCCCACCTGGGTGTAGTGCATACATGTCCGATGGCTTTGGGGATTATGGCAGGCTGCAGAGAAGGGTCCATCTGGGGTCATGGGGAATACCACACACACACCAAAATGCAGAAAAATGCACTTTGGCTAACAGGCCCTTCCTACTAACCTCAATTGCTGGGCTGGTGTGTGTATAAGGAGAGGTATTCCTCTCAAGGTGCCAAACCATTCAGGATACTCTTTCATACAAGGCTAAATTGGAAGTATAATTTAAGGTCAATTCGAATGCAATCATGGGTTTTATGTTATTGCAAATTAACTCTTCACACGCAAATTCGGGCAAGAGGGAAGCCAATTCGAATGCAATCATGGGTTTTACTTTATTGCGAATTAAAGCTTCGCATGCAAATTCGGGCAGGAGGGGGTTATTTTCGGGTAATGGGAAGTAATTCCGAACGGAGCAGGGGTTCATGTAAATTCGCTAAACAAGCGAATTTACATAAATCCGCATTGGCTCCATTCGGAGTTGGGAGAAATTCCTCCCCGTTTGAAAGAGTCCAGGGCTTTAAATGTCCCCACCAGCATCTTCAGTTTGGACTGGAAGAAAAGCAGCAGCTAGGGTTTCTACTTTGCAGTGGGCAGTCAGGTGTTTGAAGAATAGTCAGAGGACAGTCTTCCATTTGAAGTCATCATCTTTTGAAAGGGTTTATCCAAGTCTGGCCAGTGTAGACAGTGTAGCCTCATCTATTTGAGCCACCATGTCCAGCAGATTTCTGAGCTGCTATCTCTGTATGGAGAGAACTGATTCTGCAAATGAATTTTGACCTTGAGGTTTCCCTCTCAGATTCAGCACCTAGGGCTGCATATTTAGAAACCCCTGGAAAAGGTAAAATTCCTCTGCTCAGTTCTTTACAAATGTGGGCAGACAGATAATGTCCATTTCCCAGATGCCTTTTCTTGGCCAATGGTTGATTGGTAGGATTTAGATTTTAATCCTTTTTGAAAGGATGTCGTGTTCACAGCTTCAGTCTTTCCATGCAAGGAACTCATGCTGACCTAAAGTGTTTGACTGTCTGTGGTGAAGATGAGAGAGCATTTTGTTGTTAGTTCAACCTAACCTCTATTTCGTGGACCTCATAAACAGTACATGTTAATTTGTGTCTAGTGTTTATTATATGTTTTATTAATGCACATCCCTCTTTGTAGCATATAAATATTTATAAATAAATAAAGCAGTACCCTCTCCCATTTCAAAGTACAGAAACTGACTGGACGAGAGGATGGAAAACTGAATTATATCCCCATGCAAATAACAGGATGGTATTCTTTGCAATGGAGGCAACAGAGGCTGTGTTCAATACAACACTTCCAATAGAAGTGGGTAAATGGGGGCACAAGAGGAGAAGTCTATCTACTAGGATTTGCTGCCTGAGGTTTTGGTCACCTCACTCTTCTTTAATGGAAAGCCAGCTCTGTATGTTGCTTCTGAGCAATGCATACTTTTTGCTATATAATAAATCCAAGCCTCCTCAATAGAAGTTCATCTCTGGCTGTGAACTTTGAACCATAAATAATGGAATCCAAGCATTTGATCTATGAAGTAATGGAATATTACATTTGCTTTGACCCTAAAGATTAATTTTCTTTTTAAAGACTGTCTTCCACTGTAAAATGAAATGCTCATTTCAGCACTTCTGTGGTTAATGAATCTTGTCTACTGTGGAGTCCCAGTTGAGTCTACTGGTTATGCATCACTGGCATAGGCACAGCCTTCTGTAATTAGAAACATTTGCCTTTCCAGCATTACCTTCCCTCTGTTTCACATATCTACAAAGAGGGTGGTTAGTTTGTACATTTTCTCTCTTTTTTTGTACACGGCACTGGGGATGTCTGCCTAGGTTGTATCCATAGACTGTTAGGTTAGATATATGGGCCATCGATTAAAACTCTCTGCTGAAACATAAGGCACCATGAATAAAGCACTATTGCTTAGCCTATTTTAAAGAGCTGCCAAGGTAATAGAATAAGCAAAGTATTATTATTTACCATGGATTCTTGGGGTTAGGAGGATAGGAAAGTAATCTCATTTATTATTTGAATATTAAATATCCTAATACACTACAGTATTCCAGTTTGAATGTTTTCATTATATTTTCTTCCTGAGGCAAGAAAGGAACTGGAATATTTGTTCATATAAGTAAAGGAATCCTGAGCCTCTGCTTGCCTTTTTTGTTATACAAGTGCCACAAGGTTCTTCATTGTTTTGGATACAACTACTTCTTCCCAAATGTCTGATAACGTGGGAGACAACACATGGTCAAGACTTACCTTTTCCACTGGAAATTATGAGGCATTAGTTCCCCCTTTGATTTCCTGGCCTATGGGCTGTTGATTGGAACTCTAGGTATCTGTAATTGGGACAGTCACAGAACTGCCTAGAATATTCCTGATTCAGAGAATCAATTGGTACAAGAAGGCCATGTGCAGCATCTCATACCTTACAACTGTCTTGATTTTCAGGGACAGTTATGATTAATCCTCTGCCATCACACTTTTTCAGCTGGTTTAATAACGTCCCCATTTCTCTTTCCTCCTCCCAGTTTCTCTTTTTCTTTGTGGCTTGATTCATCTTCCACAAACTGTATTTGAAGTGCAAAAGTAGTTTGCACTCAGGTTAACTCAGCTGCAGGTAGGAGAGAGGAAGGAGTAGAATTGTGCATTTAGCTTTAAGTTTATTTATTATTTTTATTTATAACATTTATTATTATTATGCTTTTAATTTGAGTGTTTAATTGCAGTTTTAATATCAGGGAGGGCATTGGGAAGGGATCAGTTTGTATTTTATTGTATTTTAACGCATTTTTATTGTTGTAACCCACCCGGATTCCTAGTGATTGGGCGGGCTATAAATTATTATTATTATTATTAATTATTATTAAGCTTAGGCAAAAGCAAACTGCTGCAGGTTCTCCTAGCTTGCCTTTTTTCCCTAAGTAATAATTTTGGCCATCTTCACCACACTCTGATGTTGCTTAGCCACATGTATCCCAGTTTCATATGTGAAATGTCAGAGGGTATAGCTTTCTGGTAGGCTCTCTCAGTAGGCTCTCTCAATCCTAACTTTCTTTGGGATCCCAGCTTCCTTGGGAAAAATTTGAAACTGGGAGAGCCTACCAGGTTAACCTGCTTGCCAGCCTGAAATACCTAAATCCTGGATTTCCCTTTTAGGAAAAACAACCAGTTGGCATGTGTTTAGTTTGTAAACATTCCCTGGAATGTTTTTGACATGGAGGAATAATTTATTTTTCTATGATAGTCTCTAGTCTCTAGGCACTCCTTATTTTTATGCATATCTGAAAGCCAACTACAGGTATAAAATGTTTCAGTTTAGATTTAGTTCATTTTCCCTTCTGCCTCATGTGAATTCCTCTACATCTCTACCTCACTTGGTCTATGAGTCATGGTTGACAAACCAGCTTGAAATTCTACCTTAAAGACAGATAAATTTTATTTGGCTTGGATTGCTGCCCACTTTGTATGATGCATCTGATAAAGTGGGTTGTAGTCTGTGAAAGCATTGGTCAAATAAAATGTGTTAGTTTTAAAAAGTGCCACAAGGCTCTCCGTTGTTTTTTCTGCTACAGATGGCCAACAGGAGTTTATTTCCTGGCAAATTGCTATATTAAAGGAGATAAATGATAAGTTGTACAGCTACCTCAGAATATACACATGTGGTGGTGTCTCTAATGCTGTTCCCTTCACAAAGCACAAGACATTTGGTACTCCATATTTCAAATTTAGGTCTAGTAGACATGGTACAGTACATACAGAAGTAGGTTTGTATAATTGTTAGCGTATGTTTGGATAAACTGTGGATGAATTGGCCTAAAAGCAATGACAGCAAATGTGACATCATCATATTTATTAACTGTACAGTAAAAGAAGAGCTCTGTTTGGTGAATTATGTAACTTTCCAGAGTTGGATGTTGCTGCGGAAATGAGTAAATTGTTTCCCTGGAGAGCTCATATACTTGCCTTCTGTTAGATTTCACCCATTCCACCTTTGACTGGAAATTACTTATGCTTGTTAGAATTTTGTCCTACAGAAACACAAACTATCCCACAGGATGCTTTTGCTTCTAGATCATTATAAATGGGATTCCATACTCTAACGGTCAGGTTTGGAACTTGCTCATATATGGTATTATTTTATTTTTATTGGATTAAAAAAAATATTTTAAGATATCATTGTAAGCAACTTTGAGATTTCTGTAAATGAAAAGTCGTACAGACTATCTAATAATAATACAAATAGAAAGAGCAACAGTAGCACCTAATGGATTTGGGACACAGAGGGGTAGCCAGCCGCTTCTAACCGGAAGGTTACTCGGTGCAAAGAACATACAGGGATAGCTATGTTGGTTATTTAACAAATACAAAAAAAAATCCATCCATGATACTTTTATTGGCCAACTCCAATGCACAATATACTTATTGAAAACTTTCGAAGCTCCATGGGCTTGTTCACCAGGCAAGATGTTACAAACCAAACAGAGGGGGGGGGAATCAATTGGAGATGTTAGTCAGATGCCTGCATGTTGTTTCAGTCCTTAGTAAAGGTGGTATACTGGAGAGGATATATTTTGTGCACGCAGGCTCCTCCTCCTTCTGGCCATGCAGTAATAGGGAGATTTTCAAAGTCCAGGAAAGCCTGCCTCCACAAAATGTATCCTCCCCAGTGTACCATCTTTACCAAGGATTGAAACAACATGCAGGCATCTGACTAACATCTCCAATTGGCTTTTCCCCTCCGGTATAGTTTGTAACATGTTGCCTGATGAAGAAGCCCGTGGCGTTTCAAAAGCTTGCCACAAGTATATTGTGCATTTCAGTTGGCCAATAAAAATATCACTGATGGCTTTTTGTTTGTATTAGCGCAAATATGTTTCACTATTCACTTAGTGGAGTGAGTGCTTGATCATATGGAGAACTTTAGATTTTATTTTATTCAGTTAAGCAAGTGGGGCCATTGTGCAAACAGTCAGTCTAAGCTCAGCTCTGTTTTGTTAGCATCTTTGTGAGCCCAAACAATTTGCATGGATATTCAGATCTTAGCCCAGTGGCAGTCCCACAAGCTCCCAAGAAAATTGCATGATAGCCAAAACACAATGTGAACAAATTATGTAGCTGTTGTTGTGACAGCTAGGAACACTAGGATTGCCAGGTGGAACAAGAGACAGTCTTCTGGATCACTAGGATTGCCAGGTGGAACAAGAGACAGTCCTCTTATCTTTAATGGTATCTTTAATAGAAGGGGGGAATTTAAGCAGGTATAGAATCATAGAATCATAGAATCGTAGAGTTGGAAGAGACCACTAGGGCCATCCAGTCCAACCCCCTGCTATGCAGGAAATCCAAATCAAAGCACCCCTGACAGATGGCCATCTAGCCTCTGTTTAAAGACCTCCAAGGAAGGAGACTCCACCACCCTCCGAGGAAGTGCGTTCCACTGTCGAACAGCCCTTACTGTCAGGAAGTTCTTCCTAATGTTCAGGTGGAATCTCTTTTCCTGTATCTTGCATCCATTGTTCCGGGTCCTGTTCTCTGGAGCAGCAGAAAACAAGCTTGCTCCCTCCTCAATATGACATCCTTTCAAATATTTAAACAGGGCTATCATATCACCTCTTAACCTTCTTTTCTCCAGGCTAAACATCCCCAGCTCCCTAAGTCGTTCCTCATAGGGCATGGTTTCCAGACCCTTCACCATTTTTGTCGCCCTCCTTTGGACACACTCCAGTTTCTCAATGTCCTTTCTGAATTGTGGCGCCCAGAACTGGACACAATATTCTAGGTGGGGCCTGACCAAAGCAGAATACAGTGGCACTATTACTTCTCTTGATCTAGACACTATACTTCTATTAATGCAGCCCAAAATAGCATTGGCCTTTTTAGCTGCCGCATCACACTGTTCACTCATGTTCAACTTGTGGTCTATTTGGACTCCTAGATCCCTTTCACACGTAGTTTCATTCAGCCAGGTGTCACCCATCCTATATCTGTGCATTTTATTTTTCCGCCCTAAGTGCAATACCTTACATTTCTCTGTATTGAATTTCATTTTGTTAGCTTTGGCCCAGCTTTCTAGTCTATTCAGGTCATTTTGAATCTTGATCCTGTCCTTTAGCTTTCATGACACCCAATGTTTGCTGAATTCCTCCCTTGCACAACTGAAAAAGGTACAGGAGCCTCAGCCCTTGTTCACCTGGCAACCTTAATGGCCTCTGCTGTTTCCTTATTTTGTTCTCAGCTAAGCTTCTTTATGTGACCTTCTGCCCATTTTTATGTATATATAAAGGAAGGAAATTCTTTTGTGATTCTGTTCTTGGAATTTTATAGGTTTAAATACTTAAAAACTGCCCCCCTCTCCCCCCCCCCCTTTCTTCTTTGGTCAATGAAGAGCTTTTCCTAACTTTGGAAAATGAATCTCAGGAGTTTATCACACAGGGTGAATCCTGTGCAGAAACTAAATTTAAACTGAAAACAAACTGCATTTGTGGATTGTTTTTCAGATGACTTTTGAGGTTAGCCCAAACAAAAAGTTGAAAAAAACCCGCATTTGCGGAAGGCTTTTCAGTCGACGTTTGCATGAGAGAGAAATAACGCAAAAATAACCTGAATGCAAAGTTGTCAAAACCAACTCCTTTTTACTTTTGCTAAATTCCAAAGGAGCTTTCCATTCGGATTATTTATCTTTCACGCCAACGCATCTGACAAACAACACCTGGATTTTAAAATCCCATTTCTGCATGGGATTTTACCAGTTCAGCCTCCGTGTGATAAATTCCTCAGATACAATTTATTAGATCAAAACATGTGGATTTTATTACAGCATACCCCATGAATCTGATCTGGCTGGTTGTCTGTGCTTATTTTGAACACACTGCAAGTTAACTCTGGGTTGCTAAATGTTAGTGGGAGATGGGAAGCAGTATGACCAACACAAGCAGAAACTTTCCATATGCCTTTTAATGACTGTTTTCCATCTTCAGATCCAAATTCAATTGACTAATGAGAAAGATTTTGCTTAAAGTCACACACCTCAGAAAACAGGACACAGTGGTTAGTGGGTATTAAAGGACACAGGACAAACACCCTTGGTATGAACTCCAGCATCACTGATTATGTAAATACCTCTAGTAGCAATCAGATGCCATAAGCAAAGAAGGCAGCCCTGTCAAACAGAGTACACTAGTGGTTTGTGCAGCCTGTTGACTGTAGATTGTCAAAGAACTGTGTCAAATTGGCCCTTTGGTAACCAACTTCAGTGCTTTCATTGGTGGTGGTGGAGAGATGTTTCTGTGATCTTATGAGTCATATCTTGCATTTCCACTAACTATGAGTTTGTGAGTAAACAAGAGCAAAGTATATTTAGAACTTCTCACACTGTTGAACAGCTTCAGTATTAGCTCTCTCTCTTTTTAATACCTTGAACTTGAAGAAAGTGTTCAGGTCCTCTTGGGCAATTTTCACAACCATCTTCCTTTTGCTATGTGCATACAAGGAGGGATACACATATAGTGGTTGTGTAAGGCAGTCTGTACATTTTTTTCAACTCAGAAGTATTATTTCCTAAATGGGTTTTTTTTTTTAAGATTTGCTTATAGCAGAATTTGTTTTTCTTAATGTTGGAGTAATTTGATATGTATTCCATTTTAGCACCTGAAACTCCTGTCCCCTTCTCCCAGTGCATCATAAGTTGTCAGTCATAAACCTAATAGCAACTTAGATTTAGAACGATGGGGGGAAAGGATTTTATTTTAACCGCCCTTCCCCTCCCCTTGCTAGCAAACTCTTTTCAACAGACCATTCAAATTTACTATTTCAAGCCAGACAAATTAAATTGCGTGTGTTGTTTTTCTGTGATTATGAGGCTTCTATCCTGGTTTCTCTAGTCTTTTCCCTACCCGCCACTGCAGAGGTGGCTGACTGTTGAGAGGATGGGGGCCAATTTGCACCTCTACTCCCCCCCCCCACCAAAAAAACCTCCACAGGCTACTTACTGCCTGATAAATCTAGAATTGACATCATATCACTTTTGGTTTCTTTTTCAGATAGTTTGGTCTTTAGGGAGGGGGGGCTTTGATCAATTGAGGTATTGGGGGCTGGGCTGGGAAGGTAGATGGAGATTACAAAGGCTTTGAGCTGTTTGGGGTGGGTGAAAAATCACTCGTTTTTTAAAATCTTGGGGTTGTTTGGGGGGGTTGGAGGGGAACTTCAGGGAGTTTCAGAAAGGTATGTTTTGTAGCCCCAAGGGCTGCGTGTGGTCCACAGGCCCCACTTTGGTCACTTTGCATTGTGGTTTACAGATTCTCTGGGCACTAATGCATTACAGTCAGCCCTCCACATTTGCAGTTTTGACTTTTGCAGGTTTGATTATTTGAGCATTTGATATAATAGATCCTCCAATGCAACTCTGCTGGAAGTTGACCATAGAGTTGCTCTGGAGGACCTAGAGATTACAAGAGAAAATACTTCTCTAGCCATTTTAAGGTACTCCTGTGTGATTCTATAGTCACACAGATGTTGACCATAGAGTTGTGTTGTAGGACCTAAGGATTTCTAGAGAGGTCTTCTCTCAAGTTTTAAAAAATAGTAAAAAAATAGTGTTTTTTATTTGTGGTTTTTCCACTTTCACAGGGGTCCTATGCCCCAAACCCCAGCAAATGTGGAGGGACCACTGTAGTTTCTACTATAATTATTCTTTTGTGAATACGCATGATCTGTAGCACTATCTGTATTTATTTTGTCTCTTTTACTCTTTTCTGGGCAAAATTTCTGAAGAACTATGGTTTGCATTCCAGAATAGTGATGAGTGACAGAGTATCTCTATTCTCATTCTTGATCATGTTGAGTGCATTCCTACTGCAGTTTATTATGCTCTTCATATGAGGAATACAATTCATTTTCTGAAGTTTTGTTTGTTTATTTGGAAGTATAGTCTGGGAGAAAAGGCCTGACCAGAACAAAACAGCTAGTAAAGGCACTGGCAGGGAAGATCAAAGATACTGCTTTCATGTATGTTTGACATGTATTAGACTGGTATCTGGGAGGAATTCAGAAGGTCATTGCTTAGTAACTCAGCCAGTACATCAGGCTGAGAGAAGAGGCAGAAACTTAGCCAAGGAACTGGGGAAGATAACCAGGGTCGATAAGAATGTAGTCCTTATGGTCTGGAGACTGTCCCACCATTCCTCAAAAAACCCACAAACACATGAATATAGTGAGGAACCCAGTTTCAGTATGATCCGTGGGACCTGGCACAAGAGAGAGCTAGGCTGAGCTAAGGCCACTGTGTAGTCTGCAGTAAATCCTTCTTAAAGCCCATACTCATCACAGCTTGAGTTAGGAATGTCTAGAACAAATGGAAAGCTGTCCAAGTGTATGTCTAGTTAAGAGTACCATCCTTGAGTGGGGAGAAGCAACTTCTGAATTCTCCTGGGCTACTCTTGTTGGACTTCTGCAGAAGTTTGAAAGAGACCTGTAATGCTACTATCACTATATTAAGGAGGCTTTCACTTTTACGGATTTGATTATTCAGATTTGATTACGTAATATGGCTACTCTAAATATCTCTAAGTCCTCCAGAGTGACTCTGCCAGAAGCTGACCATGGAGTCATACTGGAGGACCTAGGGATTCCTAGAGAAAACACTTCTTTTGGCATTTGAAAGTCCGTCAATGCTATTCTGGGGTCAGCTTCTGACAGATGGTCAACCACAGAGACACATTGGAGGACCTAGAGATTCCTAGATCAGTGTTATTGCAGGTTAAAAAAATGGTTTTTTTTTAATTAAAAAAATCTGTTTTGCCACAGGGGTCCAACACCCCTAACCACAGTGAATGTGAAGGGCCCACCATCCTCTTCATTAGAAACAAACATGTAGCTCTAATCTGGGGCATTGCCATGGACAAAATAAAATGGATTTAAGGACAAGATCGGCTGAAAGGACTGCCCATTAATTGCACCCATATTATGGCATAGTGCTGCAGCCAGTATAATTGTTGAAGTGAACTGTGCAGTGAGTGAAAAGTCATAGGTGGGGCTTTGAGACATTTGTTCCATGTCTATGACACTCATCATTTCTAGGTTTTTCATATCCCTACCAATGTTTTGAGAAAGCTTTATTTGCTTAGATAATAGCAGTGGCTTTATATTGATATCATTATAGGTGCTGGTAGCCTGTGTAAATGATCCCTGATGTGTATGCCAGAAAAAGCACTTCCTTTGCACTTAACATCTTTTTCTTGTACATCTTGTAAGTAAATCTGCAGTAGAGCTCACTTCTGTGGCTTCCCTTACCCAGCCAGACTCAGTAACTGGAGAGTTTAGACTACCATACTGAGTTTTGTATACATAAGGTTCCTGGCCTGTTAGTTACAGTTCATTAACCTCCCATCTCTCTATAAATAAGCCTTTGAGAAACAACGTCATACCTTGAGAATTCTTCATGTTAAACTTTGGTTAATCATCTCTTCATGTTTAATTCCAGTTTTTGAACTAAAATGCTGGCTACACTGTGAAAGCATATACAGTTTTGTGTGTGTTTCTCTGTCTGTGTCTATCAGTCATTCAGTCTCTCTCTCTCTCTCTCTCTCTCTCTCTCTCTCTCTGTGTGTGTGTGTGTGTTTTGTGGCCCAGAAATACAATCAGGGAATACAAGTGAGTATTTGTGTTTCTTAATGAGAAAGTGGGGTAGCTTAGATTGAAAAGTATACTAGTGGGGGGTGTTAAGATCTCCAGGAGTCAAAGAAAGCAATTTGCTTTAGGCAAACCATTTCCCACGTGGAATATATAATGTCTAGACAATCAGTCTGGATTTTCCTGTGTAATTTTTCTTGGAAACTGTGACACAAAATTTATTTGCTTCCATAGTTGAAGTGCAGGTATTTGTTTCACATGCTAACTCCTAATTACCTTGAAGGATTTTGTTTCATCCCAGAGTGTTCCCACTGTTGATTTATTGGTCCAAATCATGGCATACCAAATAGTCCCCCCCCCCATCCCCTTGCACTTTTCTTTGTTTCACTTCAGTCCAGTTTTGGCTACAGTTGCTTCCAAACCAGCTTTACATATTAAATCAGAAGTCAACACACTTTTACTTTTTATAATTTTGATACACAGATTATATATTTTTCTCTCTTCCAAAAGCCAAAAAGCCAGAAGTAAAAGGGTTATGGGGGGAAGTGTGGCCCTTTTCTTATTAAAAAGGAAACTGTGTTCATTTGCATATATGTGTATGTTTTTGTGTGTGTGTGTGTGCGTATAACATGAAAATGTTAGGTTGTTGTTGTTTTTTCACTGTGATGTATAACTTGCAGCATTAATTGGTCCTCTGCTACAATTACTTAACAGCGTTCAGAGGCAGAGAAAAGACAAACCACCAGCTGTTAAATGTATGAGGCAGTTCATTAGTATGTAATTGACCAAAGCCTTAGAATATAGCTAATTGGCTTAGCTGGTTGCATTATCTCACAGAGGTGCATTTGCTGCTTTACTGATCAAACTGCTCGTAACAGATTTGAGATGTCCCCTGAGCCCATTTAAATATGTACAAAAGAATAAATAAAACCATCCAAGCAATGCTGTGGGCTGACATAGTGTGATCAGAGGAAACAAAAAGTGTGTCTCAAGGAGGGAAGCATTATTCCAGTACTGGGGCCTGATGAGAGAAAACTTCAAGTTGTTAAGATAATAAACATAATGGAATTACAGTGTTATCCAAACAGTGATTAAATGTGGTGCACAAGCCCAGAGCTTCCCAAAATAGCTTAATCTGCTAAAAAAACACAGCACTGGACACAAGAGACTGTTACCAAACAGTCCTGGTTTGTAATCAAGAGAAATTCCTTATGACACCATTAAACAAAATTCCAGAGAACTGTTGGGGGTTTTAGCAAATATTTGGAGCCCCAAGGTTAGGAGAACTGTCCACAGTGGTAAGTCAGTTTAAAAGCAAATCCTGTCACTGTGAACAGCAGAAATACTGTGAGCCCCACTGTACTTACCAGAGTTCACATCAAGGTAGGAGAAGTATGCGTATGAATCATGAACACAACAGTACCTAACTTTAACCCAAGCCAGACATAAATGGCTACCATATGGTAGAGTTCAATTCATAATTTATCTGTACTGTGCTGATATTCTTCTCCCAGTATAGACAAGCTATATACCTACTCCTCTTGGGATTTCATGGGACCATCTAGCTCAGATAGTTCCCTCCCCCCCGCCTCCACCACCAATGCACTTTTCTTTGTATCGCTTCAGCCCAGTTTTGGCTACAGTTGCTTCCAAACCAACTTTACATATTAAATCAGTAATCAACATATTTTTACTTTTTATAATTTTGATACAGAGGTTACAGAATCCTTATATCTTCCACAGAAGGGATTTCAGTATTCTGCTTGATTTCTTTTCCTTCTACACAGCTTTCATAAACAAATACTTGAGGGAAATAAATAAATAGGTACTAAATAATATGCATTGATAAATTTGTATAAAATATATCTTAGTCTGGGCTGAATTAATTGCTAGGGGTCTGTTGTATAGCATCCGCTGCATCATTTACTTCCAATGAAGCTTATTGTATAGCTGTAACATTTGTCTATGTTCAGCACTAAGCAAAGTCTTCTGGGTAGGGGGTGGGTAGATTTGGATACAGCCCATTTTGGCATAGAGCAGTTGTATTTCTGAAATTTGTGGGATGGTGATTATTTCTGTACTGATTGATATAGTAAATCTCTAAACAGTTTTCATTAAAAAAAATCAGGTCCAATAAAATATAAAAACAATATAAAACAGTTTTAGTACTTGTGAAAAACATAAAAAAGTATTTAAACACTAACAATAATACAATAACTGAGGGTTCATCTTCTGGGGAAGGTCTTCCTCTTGGACCTGTTGGGGGTAAGTGTTCCAGAGAGTGGATTCCATCTTTGATAAGTTGGAGTATGTCCAGAGGAGGGTGACCAAAATGATGAAAAGCCTGGAAATCATGCCTTGTGAGGAGAGGCTTAGGTATCTGAGTATGTTTAGCCTGGAGAAGAGAAGGTTAAGATGCAATATAATAGCCCTGCTTAAATCATCAGCAATACCGACGATTCTGTCGAAACCTTGGTGAATACCTGGAACACCGATCTTCCGAAGGCTCTCAACGCAATCGCTCCCGAGTGTCCTCTCCAGCCCGCTCCTAACTGCAAGCCCTGGTTCACGGAGGAATTTAGGGAGATGAAGCGGGTTGGATGATGACTGGAGCGTAAATGGCAGAAGACTTGACTCTTATCCGACAGAACTCGCCATAGGCAGCACCTTCGCGCCTATTGGAAGGCTTTGCGTGCAGCGCGGAAATCTTTCTGCTCTGCATGCATTGCGTCTGCAGAGTCCCGTTCAGCAGAGCTGTTTAGGATGGTGGGAGAGTTGACGCGGGTTCCCCCTGCGTCAAACTCCCTACTTGACCCAACGACAGCCTGCTGTGACGCATTTAACACCCACTTTGCAGATAAAATCTCTCAGATAAGGACTGACTTAGACTCCAATGTTTCAGCAGAATCTACAAGTGAGGCTCCCAACAACTCTGTTGCTGTCGTTTTACTGGATGAATTCCAATCTGTTAGTACTGAGGACGTGGACAAGCTCCTTGGAAGTATGAGGAAGACAACCTGCCCTCTCAACCCTGTCCATCTTAGCTGGTCATCCAGGGAGGGGATGCACTGAGTGTATTCCTTCGGGATATAATCAATGCATCCCTTAGGGAGGGCTCTTTACCACCTAGCCTGAAGGAGGCGGCTGTAAAACCCCTCCTGAAGAAGCTCTCCCTCGACCCCCTGGACAGGAACAACTACAGACCAGTGTCCTTGCTACCGTTTCTGAGCAAGGTGATCGAGAGAGCAGTCGCCTCCCAACTCCAAGCTGTCTTGGATAAAACCAATTATCTGAATCCATTTCAAACTGGCTTCAGGACAGGACATGGAGTTGAGACAGCCATGGTTGCTCTGACCGATGACCTCTGCCTGAGCATCAACAGGGGTAGGTTGACCCTGCTCATGCTCTTGGATCTCTCAGCGGCCTTTGATACTATAGATCATTCCATCCTTTTGGACCGGCTGAGGGAGTTGGGGATTGGAGGCACCGCACTCCGGTGGTTCCGGTCTTTTCTCTCTGGCATATCCCAAAGGGTGAGGCTCGGGGACAGTTGCTCTTCAAAGATCAAGCTTAATTGTGGCATCCCTCAGGGCACCATCCTGTCCCCGATGCTCTTTAATATTTATATGAAGTCGCTTGGTGAGATCATCCAGAGGCATGGAGCTCAGTGTCTTCAGTACGCTGATGACACTCAGATATACCTCTCCATGACAAGATCATTGACCCAGACTTCAGATGGCATCTCTCCTCTCAATGACTGTCTTGCGGCAGTAATGGATTGGATGAGGAAAAACAGATTGAAGCTAAATCCAGACAAAACAGAGGTACTCACAGTCACAGGACAGAAGCCAGGTCTGGGAATACACCTTCTGGTCCTAGATGGAGTCACACTCTCCTCGAAGGACCCTGTTCACAGTCTGGGGGTACTCCTAGATTTGCCGCTTCACATGACTAGTCAGGTGAATGCAACGGTCAGGAGTGCCTGTTATCATCTTCGGCTGATACGCCAGCTGCACCCTCTCCTGGATCCAAAGGACCTGGAGTCTGTGGTACATGCCTTGGTAACCTCACGATTGGATTTCTGTAATGCGCTCTACATGGAGCTACCCTTGTGCTTAACCCAGAAACTTCAATTAGTTCAGAACATGGCAACCAGGCTTATCACGGGAACATGGAGGAGACAGCATGTAACACCGGTGCTCAAGTCTCTCCACTGGCTGCCGATTACTTTTTGGGCACAGTACAAGGTGTTGGTTTTAACCTTTAATGCCCTACATGGCTTGGGTCCATCTTATCATAGGGACCGCCTCTTCACATATGATCTCCCCCCGCACCCTTTGGTCCTCTGGGAGGAACCTGCTACAGCCTATGAAAACTAGGTTGGTGCAGACCTCCCAGAGGACGTTCTCTGCTGCCGCTCCCAGGCTATGAAACGACCTGCCGGTTGAGATGTGTCTTATTACATCCCTTGACAGCTTTAAAAAGGCCTTAAAGACACATCTCTTCCGGCAGGCCTTCCCAGAAACACCTTAATTCCTGGCCTCGACACTGGTTCACGACATTAGGTCGCGTTCTTTTACCAGCTCCCAGCACTTTATCTATGAAGTTTACATCTACAGTGTCCATAGAATGGCTAGCTGCCTTTTATGTTTTATGTTTTATGTTGTAATTGTTCTTGGATTTTAATCTGACATTGGTTTAATTTAATTTTAAGGGGTGAGAGGTGGGGCTGTGGGTTATCGGAATTTTTTTTTATCTTGATGTTTTTTAATCATTGTAACCCACTCCAAGTGGTGACAGAGGAGCGGGATATAAATAAACATTATTATTATTATTATTATTATTATTATTATTAAATATTTGAAGGGGTGCCATATTGAGGATGGAGCAAGCTTGTGTTCTGCAGCTCAAAAGAGTAGGACCTGGAGTAACAGATTCAAACTACAGAAAAAGAGAGTCAATTTAGCTGCCATGGATCAGTGCTATGGAATTCTGGGAAAGGTAGCTTTATGAGGAATTTAGCCTTTTCTGTCAGAGAGCTCTGGTGCCACAACCAACTACATTTCCCAAAATTTCATAGCACTGAGCCAGTTAAAGTGGTGTGAAACTGGACTGTGGATGCAGCCAACATTAGGAAGAACTTCCTGACAGTAAGAGCTGTTCAACAGTGGAACATGCTCCCTGGGAGTGTGGTGAAGTCTCCTTCTTTGGAGATTTTAAAACAGAGGCCAGATGGCCATCTGTCAGGAGTACTTTGTGCATTCCTGAATGACAGTAGGTTGGACTGGATGGTCCTTGAGATCTCTCCCAACTCTATGGTTCTGTGATTAAGGAAGATGCCTTGGCATGAATGCAGTGGCATTCAGTTGGTTGTGGAATGACCAATAAGACTTTCCTTTAGGATCTCAGGGCACGTATAGGAGAAGTCAAAGAGTTCATATACCTTGTTTCAAATATTGATCTGAAAGGAGAGTGCAGTCAAGAAATCAGAAGACTAGGATTGGGAATGAAAGCTATGAAAGAACTGGACAAAATAATTATACATAGAGGCATAACTTGGAACACTAAAGTGAGGATCATGTAAGCATTGTATTCCCCGTCTCCATGTATGGATGTGAGAGCTGGACAGTGAAAAAAGCTGATAGGAAGAAAACTCATTTGAGATGTGGTGTTGGAGAAGACTGCCAAGGTTACAATGGATGGCCAGGAAGACAAACAAATGGGTTCTAGAACAGATCAAGCCAGAACTCTTTCTGGAAGCCAAGATGACTAAACTGTAGCTGTTGTACTTTGGCCACATCATGAGGAAAAATGAATCATTAGAAAAGACAATGATGCATGGAAAAATGGAAGAGAGAAAGACAACATGCCAGATGGTTAGACTTGATCAAGAAAGACACAGACCTGGGCTTGTGGGGCCTGAGCAGAGAGATTTAAGACAGAGGGGCTTACAAAGGTCTCATTCATGGGGTCACCATTAGTCAAAATCAACTCAAGGGCAGTTAATAACAAACAACAATAGGTGAAGTCAGTCTGCTAGTGATGCAGTGGTTAAATACCTGAACTGAGCCACTGACTCACAAACCACAAAGTTGTGAGTTCAATACCAGCCAGGGGCTCAGGGTCAACTCAACTTGGCATCCTTCCAAGGTCGCTAAAATGAGTAGCCAGCTTGATGGGGGCAATTAGCTTACACATTTAAGTTTATCGCACAGGGCTCCTGGCACGCAAATGGAACGGTACAAAAGAGGCTATGAAGGGAACAGAATGAGTGAGGGGTGCATTTTACTGCACACCAGAATGCTGCCAGAAGTCCCCATTCCATTCCATTCTGTTCCTCATCCGTCCCAGAGGAGGCGATTTTTGAAAACCGTTCTGAATGGTTCTCAAAAATCGCCTCCTCTGGGACAGATTAGGAACGGAATGGGGACTTCTGGTGGCAATGCTCTGGTGTGCGGTAAAATGTGTCCCTCATTCGTTATCTCACTCATTCCCTCACTTGTTCCGTTCCCTTCCTGGCCCCTTTTTTACTGTTCCATTTGCCCTGTGCAATAAACTTAATTGTAAACTGCTTAGTAAGTGCTTAAGTGCACTGATAAGCAGTATAGAAACATACTTGCTATTGATGTTGCTATTGGTTCTAAAGTGTTTAGGCCTCTGCATGTCACCAACATAATGGTGAACATGGCTTGATACCTAATAGGCATTCAGTGCCGCTTTTTCAATATAAGTATAATGTGTATATTTCAGAGGATGGAACTGGCCAAACCAATTCCTTACCTAAGAAAACCCTATGAATTTCATGGGATCACCATAAGTTAACAGGGAACCTGAGGGCACATACACACAAACACACATAAAATGTGAATATAGCTTAGTGCTATGTAAATGCTATCCCTGTCCATCAACGAGCATGTATGATCCATGTAGCATATAAAAGATGAGGTTTTTCTCTATATCTTACCTGATGATAAGTGAAGCTGAACCAGTTGGAGATTCAGAACAGATCAAAAAGAGGTTTTCATTGCACAGCCACATTTAAACTGAAATTTCCTGCCACATGATGTAGTGGTGGACACAGAACTGGATGGCTTTAAAAGTGGAACAGACAAATGCATGGAGGATAAGGCTTTCAGTGGCTACTTGCTATGATGGCTATGTACTGTGTATGATGGCTGTGTACTAGTTGTGCTTATGACCTGCTTGTGGGTTTCCCATTGGAACATATGGTTCACCTCTCTTGGAACAGAATGCTGAATCAGTTAGTTGTTTGGACTAGAGAGGTAAAAATTTGTAGAAATTTTAAAGCCATGAAAAAACTACCCCTCCCCCCATTTTTCAAGAAAAAAATAGCAAATTTCAGAAAAACTGAAAAACAATCCAATGATGCTGCTAGCACCCTTTACAGATAGAAATCACATGAAATGTGTTATTTTTTATTTGATTTGGCAAGCCATTTCAAGTTTGGTATATTGAAAGAACTATTTGGTCAGACAGTAATTACAATAATTGCACTTTAATTTTTTAAAAAACAAAAACAAAATGTTTTGTTACAGATTGGGTTACAAGATTCTGAACCGTTAAGGAACCTTTTTGTTTTTCTTAGTTTAATATGAACAGGCAAAAAGCAATAAAATCACCAACAGAAGAAATCATCAACATTAATAAAATAATTGCTCTGCATAGTATGAAGCAGATATAAGGCATTCATTCCCCTAAAAAGAGTCAAGAAAAGGAAATCAAGACCAGAAATTATAAAAATCAGATACAGTTATATTGTCTTAACATAATAATGAAAAGTTTTTAGAAATCATTTTTTGGGAGTAAATACATGAACACTTTGTCTTAAACATCCATTACATATTACATCATCCATTTTATTTTTTCAGTTTTTATTTTTCCAAGAATAAAATCTCCAGAATCAAGATGGGGGAAAAGCTGTTTTTCTTCATTTTTTTCCTTTCAGGTTTTCATGTCAGTGGTTGGGTCTGATCTGATCCAACAGAACTCTTCTTAAGTACTCAACATTGTTGCAAAATGAAGTGAAAGCCACAGTGTTAATTAGCTCTGCAGTATGTGAAAATTCTGTAGGCATGTTTCATGTAATACAGCAAGAGACTGCATTCATTCTTTCCACATCTGTTATTGCATCATGATTGTGGTAAACTTTGTTTAAAATTGAATATTTCAATTTCTGTGTTGAGAATACGAGTATATATTGGTGGCTATACTGCTGGGGTTCCTGCTTATACAAAGGTGATGTTGTTTGTTCTGTGCCTTCAAGTCATTTCCAACTTATGACGACCCTAATATGAACCTATAATGGGCTTTTCTTGGCACGTTTCTTCAGAGGGGGTTTGCCATTGCCATCCTCTGAGGTTGAGAGAGTGTGACTTGCCCAAGGTCACCCAGTGGGTTTATATGGCTAAGCTGGGATTCAAGCCCTGCTCTTCAGAGTCATCTTCCAACTCTCAAACCACTACACTCTGATGCTTCCCTGTTATTCTGGGGAGCAAGTAATGTGCAAACTAGAAATCTACACATTAACTTATATGCTATTACTATGATTGGGATGTCCTCTTTTCAGTAATGCCCTGGTAATAAAAATTGCAATCACTGTATGTAATCAGGTACTTCCAATACAAATGAGTATTTTCTTCTGAGAAGACGTTTGGCTTGTGTGAACCATCTATATGATCACAGGCAAATATACTGGCCTCATGCTAAATTTTATCATATGAAAATGCCCAAAGTCCATTCAGAAGTCCATTTGTTTCTCCAGTTGAAGTAGACCTATTGGTGGAAGGAAACTTGGATAAATATTGTGCATGTTCCCTTTCATTCATTGGGTCTAGGTTAGTTAAGACTAACAGTTTAGGCCTATGTATAAATTACAATTAAATGAAGAGAACGATAGTTTGTTGGCTGCAGTGTGCTTATATTATACACTAAGAAATACAGCCGTCCCTTTGTATCCATGGATTCTGCAGCCACAAATCAATCATCCACAGCTTGAATATAATGGGACTTGATTTTGCTATCCACTGGAGATCCTGAAACCAAACCCCAGTGGATACCAAGGGCCCACTGTATCACTCAATAGCAGTAGTACCACTTTAGACAAGGGGACTGTGTGTTTGAATCATCCAAATTCTCTTCATATGAAAAACAAGCATGGGGGGGGGGGTGTAAAGGGTTGTAACTCTAGCCTTCACTTTCCACATCTGTGTGTGTGCCGGAAGGTGTTTATTGTTACTTCCAGCTATAGTCTTCTCTGCCATGCCATGCCTTTGAACACATTATTCAACTGTCAGATTCAGCCTTTTCTAGCCTGGTTGCTTTGACTCGAAGTAGCATGGCCAATAGTTAGGAATAATGGGAGCTGTGGATCAGAACTTCTAGAGAACATGCAGTTTGAGGATGGCATTCTCTGTGTCCACTGAAATGGATATCAATTGAATTCTACCTAGTCAGTTCATTTAATGTTCTGTGTTTTTTTCTCATTGCAGAGTGATTGCCTATGAATGTTGTCCAGGATATGAAGAGGTTCCTGGAGAAAAAGGCTGCCCAGCTGGTAAGTAGAACATGGATAAAATAAAATCTTGCATCAACTTGGAAGGGTTGGGATATCTGTTTTATTTAGGGATTCAGCTGATGAGCCTTTCAGTTGACTTTCACTGAAGAAGGGTGAAAGGTCATCAGATACAAAATCCAGATACTTTGATATGAGAAGTGGCAACAACAGTTGACTTTACGCATTACATTGTGGATGTACAAAACACATTCAGTAACCAGAAACACAAGTATATCTTCACATATACAAACAGTAGCTGTTCTTCTTGACTCACTTTGCATTCTGCTAACATCATAGAGTAGTGGAGTCGAAGGCTTTCATGGGTGGCATCCATAGTTTTCTGTGGGGCTTTTGGGCTATGTGGCCATGTTCTAGAAGAGTTCTTTTCTGATGTTTTGCCAGCATCTGTGGCTGGCATCTTCAAGATGCTAGCCACAGATGCTGGCGAAACGTCAGAAAGGAACGTCAGAAAGGAACCCACAAAAAGCTATCATAGAGTAGAACAGCTCCTAATATTCAGGTCTGTCTTACTTCTTCTTTCTGCTTTTGGCCACTGTTGGGGTGTTAATATATTCCTGGGCATGGAAGCGTCTGGATCTCTCTCCCCATAAACAAGCTGTCAAGAAGTCCTGCCATGAGTTATATTCTTAATATTTCCAAGAATCATATTTTCTTTTTCTGTCAATGCTTACTTGATTGGTGGATAAATTGAATTTCTAAGTTCGAAGGTAGCATAGTTCTGAACATTAGGCTAGACTGGGCTTGCTCATGGCATCCACAAAACACCCATTTGGTCAGTTACAGTCTGCTTGTTTCTTAATGAACTCTTGCGCAGATCCACAGTGGTTGTTGTCTTTGTTTTGTTCTCTCAAAATACATCTAATACAATCTTCAGTTTCTTCCTTTTCCAAATTCCTGTTTTGTCTTCAGCTCTGTCTGGAGTAGAATCCTCTCCTCTGCAATCCTCTTTTCTTTAAAGGCTCTTCCCAAGTCCCTCATGTCATGACTCAGCCTTTCATAAATTGGCTATTCATAAATCAGCTTTGCTTCACCTTTCCTGCTTGTGCAGTATTGTCTTCCTCCTATACTCAGTCCCACATATAATAAAGATGTTTTAGTTTGGCTTGCCTGCTATTTTATGTGTCACAGATGCAGAGGGCCAACTGGACGTCACATGTTAGTGCAGGAAACAATAGGTGTTCCTGTTTCTTATTTACAAAACTATTGTTGGTAGAGGGGAGGGGAGAAATGATGTATGAAGTGGGAGCAGTATCCTATCCCACTTACATATTGCCTGCTGCAAATTATCTCTGGCAGTCTTTCCCAGTCCCCAGGCAAAAGCTCTCTTGACATCTGACAGAAGAAAAGACTGCTGGGCGGACAGGTTAGTATGGAAAAATGATGGAAAGGGTGAAAGGTTTCCTCAGTCTGTTGTTTTTCCATTTCTGAAAGAGCTTTTAGGATTGTTGGATGGGCACACTCAAGTGCAAATCTGTTTCTACACAAGCCTGGACCAAAAACTGATCCACCATTCATTTTGGAAATTCCTGGGGCAATCATCATCGTTGTTGTTGTTGTTGTTGTTGTTGTTGTTATTTTGATTGGGAAATAGCAAATGTTGTTACCATTCTGCTGCTAATTACTTGTTAAACTGAAGTAAATATTATGTTGTTGTTTTTTAACAGCATTGCCACTTTCAAACCTTTATGAGACCCTTGGAGTCGTTGGAGCCACTACCACTCAACTCTATTCTGCCAGCTCTAACCTGAGTGCTGAAATCACTGGCCCTGGGAGCTATACGATCTTTGCCCCAACCAATGAGGCCTGGGCGGCTTTGCCTGCTGTAAGAATAGAGTTTCATTTTCCCAGTGTGAATGGGCTAGGGGGAAATAATGAAAAATAGGACTCATTTAGCCACACAGTGGGAAGTGCACAATAAGAAACAGCAGAAGCTTTTGCTACAAGGCATTGAATAGAGCCCTTGTAAGTAAAATAAGAACTTATTGCTATGACAAGATGCACACCATTTTTGGATTCAGCATTTAAGATTATCCAGCCAGTTTAGTCAGTGGGGCTCTAATACTGTCCTTTCTGTGTCCTTCATTCAATACAATCCTATATCAAGAGCACTGCTCTTTGGGTATATCTACAATACAGTTGTTTTGTACCACTTAGCTGTCGTAAAGATGTTTTGTACCACTTAGCTGTCGTAGAGTCATCCTATGGGGTCCTGCGATTATGTTTGGTGAGGAACTTACAGTTATCTGTTAGAATTTTCTACTCTACTCCATTGAACTACAATATTACAACTCTCTGGTAGAGAGAGTTAAGGAGGCTTACAGAATAAAAGAAATACAAGTAAAGCCACATAAAAGCTCACAAAAAATCAAGGTTAAAATAATACTGAAATTGACAGACACATTACTTTAAAAGCATATATGTAAAAGGCATAGCACTAAAATAATGCAATACATATACAATTCCCAAATGCAAGGAAAAGAAAGGTCTTCTGTGATAACAAAACGACAGCAAGGACTCTCTAGGAAGAGAGTTCCATAGTCTAGGAGAAGCCACTGGGTAGGTCTTCTCCAGAGTTCCTATCAAATGTGCCTGAGAAGGTGATGGGAGAATGAATTACCCTGAAGATCTTAAGCATTTAATTAGGCCTATCTAAGAAGATACAGTCCTTCACATAGCCTAGACCATGTATGACATTATAGGTCTTAGCCAGCAATTGAAACTGTGTCTTGAACCAGACCAGCAGCCAGTAGAAATGTTGCAACAAGGGAGTTGTATGTTCCCTCTAACCTCAATCCCCACCATAGAAAAATATCTGCAATCTACATAGGGAATAATTTCTCTCTTCCTATCATGCTGTGGCAGATAGAGCCAATTATAATTGCATTGACCTATCATTTGAACTGGGAAAATGAACTCAATAGAATTGAGTGACTGACTGGATTTCTTCTTCTTAGGAAATGTTGGATTCTTTGGTGAGTAATGTTAATATTGAGCTGTTAAATGCTCTCCGCTACCACATGGTGAATAAGCGAGTCCTAACTGATGAGTTGAAACATGGAACATCTCTCCCTTCAATGTATCAGAATATTGATATCCAGATTCATCATTATCCGAATGGAGTAAGTATCTGGTGAAGCTACAAATAAAACTGAAGCTAGGTGTTTCCTTGCCATAATACCAAAAATATACAGCTGGCCCTCCGTTTTTGCAGGGATCCATTCCAGACCCCCCACCCCCACCCCCCATGAACACAAAGGCTTGTGCATATTCAAGCTTCATAGGCTTGAATGGGGTGTACCCTGTGTGTGTGGCCTGGTTGTGCACACCATAGGAAATAGCAGAGGTCGCCCTTCCATGGAATTTGAGGCCGCGGGTCTCAGATGCGCAAGTAAAGAGGGGCGACTGTATAGAAAATGAAGTCAATATTTTGTTACTTAGAGGGCTTGTCTACACCTTCCAAAAGCTGTCCCCAGAGCATTCTGTCTCTGGATTTGCCCCTTACCAGTTTTGCAGTGATGATGTTGCTTTCACTTGCATGCTCCCAAGCCACCCGCAGGCCACCTGTACTAACAATATTGAGTACCTTGGTCTGACCTCAGAGCAACATGCCTGCAGCAGTGGTGGAAGTGGGTAGCTTGGGACCATGCGAGTGAAGGCAGACACCATCGTCACCACAAGGAGAACAGAAAACCAACAGCAAAAATTAAGTAAATGGAAACCCCAAATTGGGCCCAGGCATCATGTAAACAACCTGGGCTCAATTTAGGGTTTTGGAGTTGTGTAGTGTAGATACCACACAACCAACTTGGGATGAATTTGTGGTGCAGACCTAATGTAGACAAGCCAGATGAGTTGGTTAACAGAATTGATTGTTGCACCATATATTAATGCTTTTCCCAGTGTGGGGATGATAGTGACAGTGACCAGAGATTCAAGGCTGGTTCACATTATGTATTTGCATGGAACTCCTGCCATACAGAAGTTCTTCCATGTAGCTTTCATGTGACAATTGTGACGCATAGACAAGTCCATAGACATGTCCATAAGATACTGAAGATGGTGTTTCACTCTAGCATGGATCCCATGAACCATAAGACATTGCAGATGGTTTCTCACGCTAGCATAGATCCCAAGAACCACAAGCAAAACAAACCCACAGAATCAGACTTTTACTGTCTGTTCCTCCCCTGAAGCCTCCCATGGAGAATCTTCTTAAGTGGCATGGAATAGGGCTTAAGGGAAATTGGCCAAAAGAGAGCAGGGCTTTCTTTACAGAAGGTACTGCTGATAATTTGGCTGATTTGCTTTCACACCTTTCACTGTAGCTTGTTCTCCAATGCACTGAACTTTAGTATCCCACATCCAGGCATCCAGAGATCATACCTGTAATGCTACATTAGTATGAAGTACTGGGATGTAAGCGTGCACAAGTTTTTTGTCTGTACTTATACTAAAAGAGCACTGATATTTATCCTTTCTGGCATACATTTTTCTTCAAATATAAGGAGGACCTTGGTTCATAATGTGGAATGCATGGCCTTCTAGAGTAGGTGAACTGCAACTGCCATCAGCCCTAGCCAGCATATGGGATGATGGGGATGGAGAATGAGACATTCAGTCCAGTAATATCCTCAGCCTTGCTGTAGAGCTACATGGATAGATGCAGTGTAGATGCTATGAAAGAGCACAGCTGTCAAATTACACTTGAGTGGCTATAGATGTGAAGTTGAAGGCTTTCATGGCCAGCATCCATAGATTTTTGTGGTTTTTTTAAGGCTATGTGGCCATGTTCTAGAAGAGTTTATTCCTGACATTTCACCAGCACCTGAAGATGCCAGCCACAGATGCTGGCAAAATGTCATGAATAAACTCTTCTAGGACATGGCCACATAGCCTGAAAAGCCCACAAAAATCTATTGCTATATATGTCTTTACTAAGGGTCAGGAGGAACATATGGTTGTTGGACTGCAACTCTTATCAGTTTTAGCCAGCATAGCCAATGATGGAACATAACCTTCTACAAAGGTTGGAGAGCCATATGTCCTTTAACCCAATATAGTGGGCTCTTTGTATCTGCTAGGGTTTGGTTCCAGGACATCCTGAGGATACCAAAATCCATGGATGCTCTAGGACCATTAAAATCTTTGTATATAAAATGGTAAATCAAGATTGATTTTGGAATTAATGTGTTTATGGAATATTTTCAAGATGTGGATGATTGAATCTGTAGATAAAGAATCTATGGATATGGAGGGTCGACTGTATATGGGTGAATGTAGCATTGATGGTATCTGAACAAACAGCAGTAAATAATCTGGTCAACCAGCCTTTGTAGTGGATTCAGCATGCCTGTATTTTGTACTTTGTTGTTTACATTTGATGTGTATGTTAGTGATACTGTTTTTGAAAACATATTCATCAGTTATTTTGTTTATTTATGTAGCAAAAATGGTGACTAGCCTTTCATATCAGCAGGGTTCTACTGAGCCTTCATTTATATACAGATTTAGATACAGGAGCAAAATGAACTGTCCACTAAATTTTAATTTTTCAAACAAACACTACATTATTACATCAACATTTTTCATGTCTACAATATATTAACTGTTTTGACGTCACTGATTCTTGTTTTCTCCAGATTGTAACAGTGAACTGCGCTAGGTTATTGAAGGCTGACCATCATGCCACCAATGGAGTTGTCCATTTGATAGACAAAGTCATTTCCACAACAACAAATAATATCCTGCAGATTGTTGAGATTGAAGAAAGTCTAGAAACCCTTAGGGTAAGTCCATTTCTTCTGATGCCAATTTAAACTAGGATTACTTTCTTGGAAATCTACTTAATTTGTAGCCTCACAGGATTCATTCTAACTTGCTTTTTTCTTTTGCATTTCTTTAAAGGCTGCTGTGGCAGCAGCTGGTTTGAACAACCTTTTAGAAACTGAAGGCCAGTTTACATTGTTAGCTCCAACCAATGAAGCCTTTGAGAAGATCCCACAAGAAACTCTAAATAGGATACTTGGTGACCCAGAAGCTTTGAAAGGTAAACAGTCATCTTCAGGGACCCAAGGCAGAGGAGAGATTTAAGTAACCCCCCACCCACCCACCCACCCACAAAGGCTAGGCAGAGGAGGGATGAAGACATTTCCTCCCATGATCAAGCATAAATAGTCAGAACTAACAAGTCTCTAGTGTAGCTGATCCCACAGAGCAATTACTAGTCAAAAGTGTTTATAACCATCTTTGCATCAATTAATAGGTCTTATATATTTCACCTGTTCCTTTGTATATTATTTTTATGCTTTAAACAATTTTATTATATTTCATTTATTATTTTGTCATTGTCCTCCGGGGAGTAACATTGCTAATTGCTGTATTTGATATTATTGTTGTTATTCACCATTTTCTGCAATTATTTGCTATATTCTGCAAGTTTGCAAAATTCATAATGGCTTGCCTGATGGTTTTGAACTCCCCCCCCCCCCCAACACACACACACATTAAAAATAGTCCTGTGGACCCTGGTCTTTGTATGGCCACACAGTACCAAGGCATCATGAGCAGATAGGCATTGGAGAATGATTTTATCCTTTTGCCCCATCTACCACAGGAATTTGACCCCCAAGAACTTAACTGAACCTGAATATAGACTTTGAAAGAGATGGTATGAAATTACAGAAATTTTGCCCTCTCTGCATTATACAGTTATATCTCTTCAAACCTCTTTAATTGTCATGGCTCCATCCAGAGGAATCATGGGCTTTAAACTTTGTTTGCATTATAGGGCTCCCCTATACAGTATTAGAGTTTACACAGAAGAGTGTGTATCGATGTAACTCTTATAAATTATGGTTTGGTGCAGTGGCTAGGGAAACCCTAAGGAAGATGGCTGTTCTTACTAGTTCTTGCTAGTTCAGAAAGAGAGGGACAGCTGGAAAGGATAGGAACTGCAGATGCTAGGGATAAGAATTAGATCATTTTGCCCTTCCATAAGGGCTTTAAGGTTTGCATCCAAGATTGCTTGCTGTACTACTAGGTATCACATACAAAAACATTTCTACAATCAGGTCCTGCACTAGCACTTCATTGGATGCATGGAACTTTAATAGATAGATGTTTAGTTTAATATATGATTTGTTATATCGTTAATCTTTAAACATATTTTGGACTTAAAATGTGATTTATTTGCAGTATTCATTTATGTTTGGCCCCATAGAACCCCAAAAGAGGCACATCTGTACTGCAGAATTAAAATGATTTAATCCTCAGTACTTCTCTTGAGAGCGTACCTTCTAAGTACCTCATCAAACTACAGATCTCATGATGGGTGATGATAGTTAATTTGTTGTGAAACTGATACATCTGTGTAGACACACACCATTAGAGCTAGTAAGAGGAACCACTTAGATGTCTCACACTTTGTTTTCTCTCCTTAAGGTCCTTTAAGAGCAGAAAACAGAATCTATTATTGAAATACAGGCCCTGCTCCCCATTACAGTATGCTTGGTTGCAGGACCTACTGCAGTGGCAGTGACCTTTCCCTCCAGATTTACTTGACATTTCCTTTATGGCAGGAACACAGAACTATGAAAGATGCTTTGTCAGCAGTAAGTCATTAGTCAGAAGGCAGAAAAGGAACCAGGAATTGTGGAGAAGCAGATGAACAATAGCAAACTTGTCAGCATTTTTCATGGGGAACTAGATGAAAAATAGCAAGTGTTTCAGCACTTTGAATGATGTACTTGAAGAACACAAGTTTGGACCAGAGCATGGTAAAGGTCTGCTTTTGGACTATGGCTTACAGAATCCCCCAACCTGTGCTGACAGGGAATTCTAGGAGCTGTAGTTTAAAAAGTAATTTTTCTAAGCTTTATTCTGATTTCTACAACTTATACAAATGCAATACAGATTTTTTAAAAAAAATAATACACATTTGCTTTCAAAGGGGGAAAAGGTACAATTACAATTAGGATGGGTATCTATGCTTTTAAATAAGAAGCAGAGCTAGCATGGTGTGGTTTGAGCATTGGAGTATACTTCTGGAGACCGGGATTCAAGTCCCCATTCAGCCATAGAAAATCACTAGGTGGTCTTGATCACAATTTCTCAGTCTCAGGGGAAGGCAAACCTCCTCTGAACAAATCTTGCCATGAAAACCCTGTAATAGGTTTACCATAGGTTTGTCATAAATCAGAAACAACTGGAAGGCATAGAACAGCAAACTCCATATTGGTAGGGCCTTGAATTAACATGAGAAATATAAGTTTGGACAAGAAAGCTTAGTCTTGTGAAAAATATGGGTCTGTTTTCACAAATTAGTGTCCCAGCCATACTTTCTGGTAAGGTGTTGTGTGTGTGTGTGTTTTGGAAATTTTTGCACATAGCTGAAGCGTACTGGATTTTGTGGTTACCTTAAGACACATGTTCCCAACCTTTGGTTTTCCATATGTTTTGGACTTCAGATTCCAGCTGCCGCAGCCACCTTGGCCAACAGTAAAAAATTCTCAGAACTGAAGTCCAAAACATCTGAAGGACCAAAGGTTGGGAGCTACTGCCATATGACATTGAGAGGAAAGGAAAGGACCAGAAGATCAATAGTAATTTTGTACCTTATGTCCACCTGTTAACATTTTGATGCTTATGTGGGCTGTTGCTGTAGTAAAACATCATGTAAATAAGATCTTGGGGAGGGGGGACAGGGTACTTCCATCCATGTTCCCCTTAGATAATTTCCAAGTTGCTTAATAAAATGCTTATCCTGTTTTTTCTCCATATAGATCTGTTGAACAATCACATCTTAAAATCAGCCATGTGTGCTGAAGCTATTATTGCAGGCTTATCCATGGAAACATTGGAGGGCAACATGTTGGAAATTGGCTGTAATGGTGATGAGCTGACCCTCAATGGGAGGCCCATTATTGCTAACAAGGATGTCATAGCCACCAATGGTGTGATACATTTTGTCAATGAACTACTTATCCCAGACTCAGGTAAAACTTTCCTCTTTCCCATTATTCCTTTCCCTCCAAATGAGCCATACCACATACACTTGCCAATGGCTTAATCACCCTGAACTGGCTTATTTTCTTACAGCATGGGAGAACGGACCTTAGACACTTAAAGTCAATGTGTGAAGGGGAAAACAAGGATAGGCAGATCCCACAGCATCTCTGTCCTTGTGGAGGAAAATTCAGAATTTCTTGTGTTTGTTATGAGGGATCTAATAGAATTACAAACATGCCAAGATGCAGTGGTGCAATTTGAATTCCTTTATTTTTTTATTTATTTTTTATTTATTTTTTATGTTATGTATGGCATTGAAAATATGCTATATATGGCATTTGAGAAGCTCTAAATATTTTATCACTTGTTTCTTCAATGATGATTAATAATTTTGAGATAAAGACACTCTTTTTTCCTTTTCTTTTGTAAATTGAAGCTAAAACTTTGTTGGAGTTGGGCAAGGAGTCCGATGTTTCAACATCTATTGAACTTTTCCAACAAGCCGGTCTTGGTTCACATCTCACTGGAAATGAACGACTCACACTTCTGGTGCCCATCAACTCTTTCTACAAAGGTAGGCACTGGAATTCTTATATAAATCCATCTAGTTACCATTAGAGTATGAATTATGACAGAATTAAAAACATTCAGAATTTGATTCAAAGGACTAAAGATAAAAATCAATAGGGAAGCACCCTATTAAAAGCCCTTGAAACAGAAAAGTTTTCACCTGCCAAGAGAAGGACAGCAAAAATGATGCTATTCTTGCCTGCTTAGGAAAGAAGGGGCTGTACAGACAGCCCTGAAAGGGGCAAACTCTGTGCTGCCCCTAGAAGTGCTGGATTGGGGCCACAGTGACCGCACGTGCAGCCCTGTGGCCCTAATCTGGTGTTTTTCTGAGCCATAGAGAAGTGGCAAAATGCTGCTTCTCTGTGGCCTGGAAAAGGGGTGCCTTTGCAGTGATACGCCCCTGACATCCCAAGATGCATGAGGAGAAAGGGACAGCCCCTTTCTCCTCTGAATTGTTGGCACAGCTGTGCAGTTACTGTGCCAACGATGCACATGCCAAAAAGGAGCTGCAAAATTCATCTCCTTCTGGTGCCGAAGCCATGATGCCACAAGCACCCTGGTGATGTGTCTTCTGTGATGTGCCATTTGGACACATCACACAAGACATGTCATGGACGTGTAACCTGTGTGGGCGGGGCTGCACAATCATGGCGGCACCCACATATACTAGGGTTAGGGAGTGTGCAGTTGCTGAGTGCTCCCTAACCCTAGTATCGGCCCCATGGCAGCGCTTCCTGCCCATCTGTTACACCGCTTCATTTTCTCATGCTTTCTTATGTAATAGAAAATGTGCAATGAGAATAAGGGAAGAGAAGCTTTGTGGTAGCTTTTATTTCTTGCTTCTTGATCATCTGTTTTCTTTCTCACCAAGATATTGTTTCTCTTATTTTATAAATAAGAAAATTAATTTAAAAGAACAGTGAATGGTTTATGTGCTGTCCTAAGCAGAAACCCATGTGGAGCTATATCAGCATTTGCCAGAACCTCTTGATTAAGTGGGCACTAATGCATCAAAACTTTCACTAGAATAAAACTGCTGTTCTTCAAAGTTTCCTAGTTTTTGTTTGTTTGTTTCTTTTGCTTTTATAACAGACTATCTGAATAGTTTTTTTTCTCTCTTTTTCTTTTTTTGGAGTAATTGTTATTCATTGATACTAATGTGGGAACAGGTAGGAGAGGTTACTTTTGGAGGACCAATGATGACCATGCTGGGCTATGAAAGAGATAGTGTGTACTGCACAAAAATATGTTCTTTAACAAATGTTGAGTGAAGCACGATTCCCTCCTCCCCTTCCATTTTGAAGCTAATTCAAGTGCACATACTTTGGGAACTTGGAGTGAGTTTAAGTCAGTGTCTGCAGTAATCAAGGAAGGTAAAACTAGGGAATGCATTCTCTTGGAATTGTAAACCCTTTTGTTGTAGTTTTTAGTTCTGGAAAATATCAAAGTGATGGATGAGAACAATATCAACATGAATCACGATTTTCCATCAGTAAGGAAAATTGTTTATATAGGCATCTCTTCATGAGTTGTTGACACTGAATTTGTCCCTACAGAGACTGTTTCCACTGCAGAAGAAAGCAATTGCCAGCCCTTGTATACTTTTCAACAAGATTCTAGAGTGCAAACAACAGAGGATCTAATTGCACTGATGTCCATTTATGAACCTTGATTTTGTTTCATTCTGCAGGTCAGACTCCTTCTGCAGATCGGAACTTGCTCCGGGATCACATCATTAAAGAGCAGCTTTCCTCAAAGTACCTCTTTCATGGACAAAAGCTAGAAACTCTGAGTGGCAAAGAACTGAGAGTATTTGTATACCGCAATGTATGTTTCCATTTAATTATAACTTCTAGTTCCACATTTGGAGGTGGAAACACACATTTCCTAAAATATAGGTGATCCTTCATAGATAAGCTTCCTTAAAAGAAGTGTTTTGTGCATTGGTATGTCAACCTGTGTATCATGTTCAGATCCCAGGCACTTAGAGGAGTATATACATGTTTATTACATTTTTATCATCACAGCATCTCTGTGAAATTGTATCAAACAGGGACTTCATGGCAGAGCAAGGATTTTGAACACAGGCTGCGCCATTCCAGAGTCCTTCCTTTAGCTACTATACAATTCTGGCTCTGTTTCTCCTTCAAAGTAGATGACCAACCTGAACTCTTCTGTTGAAGACATTTTCATTGAATTAATTGTGTAAAAACTTCTTTCAAAATCACTGGATCAATATATAGTATCTGTTTGAACTGGATAGGTGTCCTAAGAAATTCATTGTGAGTAGTGAATCTGTGTTCAGCCACATGCAGGGAATACTATATAAGACCAGATCATGCTATATCTTCATTGTGGCTGCATTCCTGTAGACAATTCATTGTCCCTGCTACTGGCACATTTTTTTTCTCTCAAGCCTTTTGTCAGCTTTTGTTTCCCAGTTGGACAGTTGCCTGCCTTCTTTCTTTCTTTCTTTCTTTCTTTCTTTCTTTTTAAAGCCATACTTCTGGGGTCAGGTATTAACAACAAGCTGTGATTTAGACAAGTCAGAGTTCAGTAAGCCAACAAGAAACCATGCTCATTATGGCTTGCATTGTGACTGGCTAATGTGCCATATTTTGTTTTGTGAGGAGGTAATGGTGGTGTGGTTTGAACATTGGACTATGACTCTGGAGAGCAGGTTTTGAATTTCTTCTGGTCTATGAAAACCCACAGGTTGACCTTGGGCAAGTCACAGTCTTTCAGCCTCAGAGGATGACTATGGCAACTGAAGAAACCTGCCAAGAAAACCCTGTGCTAAGTTCACCTTAAGGTCACCATAAATCAGAAATGACTTGAAGACAAGCAACACCACATAAAATTTCACAAATGTTACCATTATGTGTGAATATAGCTTATGAGAACCTTATTGGTTTTTTTCCCAAAAATTTATTTTTCCCAAAATGATAAAAAGAATGTAGGCACATACAAACTAATTTAGATAATGACAAAACAGTATGGTGCAACACACAAAACATGGTTAAAAACACAAGGAGTTAAAACTAAGCATAAATAAAGCAATAGCTCAAACCTTTACATGTAATAGGGATTAAAGTAGACAAGATGTAAAAAACAAACAAACATAAAACAAAGGAGTCTTAACTAATAACATGTCAAAGCCAATGTTAATTGCAGGAAAATTGTCATAGGGTGAGTATTCCTATCCACACACACACACATTAATGCTCGACAATAACAATTCACCTAATAGAATATATTTGTTTGTTTTTAATTTGCCTCCAAATCAACCTTGACTCATAGTGACCCTGTGGATGAGACACCTCCAAGAACCCCTATCATCCACTTCTCTGCTTAGCTCCTGCAATCCCATGCCCTTATACCCCCAGATTGAATCAATCCATCTGGCATGTGGTCTTCCTTTCTTTCTTTTGCCCTCCACCTTTCCTAACTTTATTGTCTTTTCCAGTGTTCCATGTCTTCTCATTATATGGCCAAAGTACATCAGTTTCAACTTTATCATCTTGGCTTCTAATGAGACCTCTGGCTTGATCTGTTTCATGACCCATCTGTTTGTCTTTTTGGTTGTTCTCAGTATCCTAAATACTCTTCTCCAGCAGAGATGATGTTTCTTCTGCCTGCTTCTTTAACTGTCCAGCTCTTACATCCATACATAGTGATCAGTGAACAATTCTAACTTTCGTGCTCAGTTGTATAGCTTTACTCTTCAGTAGTTTTTCTAGTTCTTTCATGGCTGTCCTTCCCATTCCCAGTCTCCTGACTGCAGTCAGCATTCTTGTCTATATTTGGTCCTAGGTATGGGAATTCTTTAACTACTTTGATTTCTTCATTGTCTAGATTGAATTTCTTCTGTGGTCATGATTTTTGTAGAATGAATAAAAAAATATTAGAATTAATTTACTTCATTAAAAATCCAGATATAGTCATCAGTTTCATATATTGATTAAATTAGGTTCAATAGATTTAATTACTGTGGATGGAAGAGTTCAAGCTTACTGCAAAGGGGTTTCCTTCCTCCTCCTGTGCAGCCATTTCTCCCAGTCTTCTGCAGATTAGAGATCTTCAAAAGTGATTATCCAGTCTAGCAGGGGTGCAGATAAATGTGAAAATGGACCAAAATTGGTGCCTGCATTGCATGTGAATAATTAATCCTTTCAGACTTTCATGACCTTTTTTAAAAATGCAATTCTTCTTGTAGAATCTCTGTATTGAAAATGCCTGCATTGCTGCCCATGACAAGAGAGGGAGGTTTGGAACCTTATTTGCTGTTGACAAGATAGTGACTCCCCCAGTTGGAACTGTGATGGACGTGCTCAAAGCAGATGATCGTTTCAGGTATACTTTTTAGTTCTTACTCGCTGTGGAATGGGATGGATAGTTTAGCAATTTTGCTTTAGTAAGAACATATTTGATGAAACTAATTTTGTTATACATATTTAAATAAATGTCTATGGCTGGCATCCTGTTTAGTCATTTATGGTATCCTCAGTTAGCATTGTATTCTCATTTGTGATCGTGTCACTAAAGATAGAATGCACTGAGTGAGAAGTGCTAGTGGTCTCACTTAGATTCAGGCAGCTTCCTATATCCCTTTTGCACATTAAAAAGAAAGGCCAAGATCCTACATGATCAAGCATAACATAAAAGGTCTACTGTGGTTCCCCTGTCACTAGGTCTAGGACTCACCATTATACTATGATACCCCATCTACCCACCCCCGATGACATTTCCATGGGTTGTGGAAAGCAGGGGTGGAGGGGAGATTAAAGAACACTGAGGATATCTGCCAAGTTCTACTAGGGTCCTTCAGAATTCTCAGCAGATGATGGTAGCATCTGGCTATGAGAACAATTCCCTCTGCTCTCTACCAGCAACAGAATGGTTGCTGCAGTATTGCAGAAACACAGTGAATCTTTGGAGTGAGTCTTTGGAATACCAACCTCCACAATGGCAAGAGAAAAAACATATGCAAGTGTAAGGTGGAATTATGCTGGCATATGTCACTGCCCTCAAAGTCCATAGAATTCTTATGTTGGAAACCCTTTTCAGGTGGAAATATGTGTGACTTCCCTTACAAGTAAGGTCAATTGCTCATTCACATGGTTGAGACACTTAATGTTTTGTCCTGAGGAAAACATTGAGAGTTTCTTAGACAGAGTTTACATTTTGAAACCTCCCCCTTCCCCCAAAAAACTTTACTTTTCTTGATTACCAGATTTAAAATTTTGATTCACCTGAAAGTCTAAGATAATTTGTGGTGTAAGGAAGAGTCTAAAGGTGTAAAAATGTAATATGAAAAGAACTCCAGAGCCTAGGAATTGAGAGGACAAATGCAATGATATATAGTTCTGTGGCTGTCTGTGTTAGTGAGAAGTTTTAACTGAATGTTTAATTCTTCCATAATGAATAAATAGACAAAACATTTATATTCTAGGCTTTTCAGGAAAATCCTGTCTCAGTGGCATAATGCATCTAGATTTTATTCAAGTACATACCCTAAAAGCACAAGATCCTGTCTGATATTGGATGTTAAGCAAGGTCAGCCCTGGCTAGTATTTGGCTGGGAGAATGCCAACAAATATCAAATGCTATAGGTTGTATTTTAGGGAAAGGAATCTTTGAGTATTGCTTGCCTAAGAACCTATGAAATTAATGGGGTTGCCATAATAGGGCAAGATACATAAAAGATACTTAAAAGAAGATACATAAAACAGATAAGAAATGACAAATTACAATTGGTTCTAAGAGTTCCTGCCCAGTATTAACTCAAAAAAGAAAAAAAGGAGCTTAAATGCAATTGCTAGTCCGTTATGCTAAGTCTGTTATGCTAAGAATTACACGTGCAGAGTTAGCATAAGGATGATGTCTAGAATGGCTTTTATTGCACAAGCTATTTTGCAACCTCTTATGCTGCTACTTAAGACAACCGTTTGTGTGAAGGTGTAATCCAAAACAACAAAATCTTCAGTTGATTAATGTTAAATTTGATTTAGGTCAATTGATTTGTCTCTAGCTGGGATAAGCAATTGGATTTAAATTACTGAAATGCAAAGTGTTCTAATTTCATTAGATCCTACTTTGTCTAGAATATCTCTAGTATTTAGTGTTCTTTATCTTCACCACAGTAAAGATGGAAATCTAGTAGGTCAACAATGATGCCATTTTGCAAATTGAAGACCTCAGTTTTTTGATGCTGTGATTTATGTGAAACAATGAAGAATGAGATTGCTCACTCAGCTCTCTAATGTTGGCCGAACCTGTGCAGGTTGGGCAGTCAAACAGCTGGAACACTTTTGCTCATTCTTAAGAACAGGTGAACTGAAAATGCAAAAAAATCACTCTTAACCAGCATCTATCAGTAGCCAGACAGATCATGTGGCAAATTCTCAGCTTAATGCTCTCTAGTCCAATACTAGTTTGCACATACCTGAGCTACCAGGCAAAAGGTTGCCTGGATCAAGCTGTGTCCTCTGACAAAATGAATGGAGAATTTGCTCAGGAGCTACACTGGGATGCATGTGAGGCTTTAGACTGGGACCCTTGTATTTTCCTTGTGATTTTTGAACTGCTGTCAAAAAACACACAATGCTTAATTTAATTTTGCTGTGCATATGACTGCCTTCCAGTACTCTAGTAGCTGCCATCCAGTCTGCAGGTCTTACAGAGACACTGAATAGGCCAAGGTCTTTCACGGTATTTGCACCAACCAATGAAGCTTTCCGAGCCATGCCTCAAGGGGAACTGAACAAACTTCTGGGTAAGTATCCATAGATCTTCTGTTGTATAATGTTCAGGTTATGTTTTGTGTATTCCTTGAATAAGGGAGCCTGCAGTAATTTATTTTATTTCACTCTCAAAAAAAAAAAAAAAAAAAGATAGGCAATTCTGGATTGGTCTGCTTGTCTGTGAGATGCAGACTATGGGTTGCAAAAGAGATTCTCAGGTTTCCACTGGGAGTTAGCACTTTTTATTAAGAAAAGAAACCAGAGAACTATTTTATTAATTCTTTTTCTTAAAAAAAAAAAACCCTCCAAACAAACCAGGATAGTCTTCAAGCTTTCTTTACTGCTGTTTGTCACTGCTAGTATTGAACGTAGTTGATATTTTTCTCCTTGTTACCTATGTGGTGACAAAGACCTATTTAAATGGTTCCGACTTCCCATATGCAACAGTTTTTTGACATTTTCCTATACTTTAAAAATATTGAAGGTATACTGGAGAAAAGACAAAGAGATATGTTGGTCAAGATTTCTATATGGATGGGGTGCACTGGTCAGCATAGCAGCCCATGATTGCTAAAAAGCTTCCTGTACATGAATGAATGAAGTGCAGCATTTATTTTATTGTACTTATTTGTCAAATTATTGGTGAAATTATTTATATGAAAGAACCGGATTGGGCCAGCTTCTGCCCCAAATAGGAGCAGAAAAAAGCTGCTCTGATTTAGGATGGAAAAAAGCCTGGTGGCAGTGATTTTTCAGCATTTCTGTGGCACATGTAAACACTGCATCACTGAAATACCATGAAGCCACTGCACATGCAGTCAGCTGTGTGGCTTCCCAACAATGTGGGGGCGGTGTCAGAGTGTGTGGCATCTAAACACCATGCTCTGATGGTATCCCTAAGCTGCAGTCTGGTTTGCCCCTTTGATTTTTGTTTGTTCAGAACATTCTTTCTTTTGCTAACTTAGACATTACATTTCCCTAACTTTGATACTTCTATGTGCATGACATGTTTTCTTTGTTTTGTTAACATTCATGTCTAAAATAGTTAGCTTTCTTCCCTGCTGCAATTCTTGATATCTGGTCTTCAATGAATGCCAATAAATTTTAACTGTGATAGTGAAAATGAAAATTGTGGCTAATAGGGCTACCAGTGGCTATTAGTCATGATGGAGATGTATTCCTTTTAATAGCAGAGGTACTGCACAATGCATATAATAGTTGCTAGGGAACATGAGTAGGATGGCATTGTTGCATTCATATTTTGTATGAGGGTTTACCATAGGCAGCTTTATTGCTATAGGTTGGACCTCATAAATCTATAGTCTGATCCAGCATGGCGCTTCTTATATTATCATAGGGATGAGTCATTTCAGCTTCAAACCCTGTAAGGAAAGTCTATGCTTACATGTTCTGTCATCTTTTGTATAAATATTGAAATATGGACTGAAAAATAGTTATGGCTCAGGACCAATAGGCACTGTTCTAGGGCAATTTCAGTTCACTGTTAAAGCCCAACCAGTTTGTGGCATCGTAATGAAGCATCAGCTTATGAGAACTCGTTCTCCTTTTAAGTTCGTAGAGCAGCACTCTGCACATTTCTTCTCTTGCTTATTGCCCAAATATTTCATAAACTGATTTGTAGCTACCGTAAGCAGCTGCGGAGCTGAAATATCCCAGATGTGTACAGTGAAAATGTTCTTGGGCTTTGTAAGTAAAATATTTAGCTTACTGTTCTGAAACCAGTGAATCACAGTCAGTGGGAACATATAGCAAAGCAAAGAGTTGTGTAAGTAGTGGGAGAGGAAGCAGCAGTGGCTGTGGTTTCTTGTTTGATCACTTTTATCTTTTGAAAATGTCTGCAATTTGGAGCACTTCTCACATCACAAAACTAATGCCAGGTTGGCTCCAATGAGCTACCCACACAAAAATCTTGGTGCAAGTTCATGATAAAAAACATGCTAGGTTTGGGTAGAATATTGGACCAAAACTGGGTATGTCCCCCTACATGAACACTGGCTTCTGATTTTGGATTTGAGCATCTAAATTTAAGAGTAGTGGAATAAACTACCCTAGAAAGTGGTGTGCTCTCCTGTGGCAGAGATATTTAACAGAGGACTACTTTTCAGGCTTGCTTTAACAGTTGATTACTGCACTGATAAAGGGTTGGATTAGATGCCCCTTGTTGCCCATATGATTATATGTCTTTATACGAGGGGGTATCACAAAGTTTTAATTATCACCTTTAAAAAAATTTGACAGAAAGTTTGTTTTGATTTGTAGTTGTTAACTTATCTCTATGCAGTCACCATCCAGATTTACAAATTTTCCCCAGCGTTTCTTGACCCTCCAAATACCATTATTGTAGAAGTCTGCAGATTGTGCCTGACAAAAATTTAATAATAATAATAATAATAATAAATTATTTATACCCCACCCCTTTGAGATCAGTTGTAGCAGCTAACATCAATAAAATACAATTACATCGAATAAAACAAACTACATCCCTCCCCCCCCAAAAATTATTAAATATCTTACAAATTAAAACCAATAATTTAAAACCACATCAATCAATACAATTTACAATAAACAGATAGGCAGGATAGTGCAGCAACATTTTACATTAATTTCCAAGAAGACAGTGGGAAGTCCTCCAGGAGGAGGTCCCTGAGGCCAGGATATCTATCCAGGAAAGACCTGCCAAAAGAGATCCATCTTGACATCCTTTTTAAAGCTGTTTAAAGATGTCAATTGACGGATCTCATCCGGCAGGCTGTTGCACAATTTGGGGGCGACAACAGAAAAAGCCCTCTGGGAGGTAAGCCGAAAGCCTAGATTTTTGGGCTGCAGCAAATTCCTCCCAGAGGACCGGAGTGTGCAGGGAGGATTATAAGGGAGGAGGCGGTCCCTGAGATAGCTTGGACCCAAGCCATTTAGGGCTTTAAAGGTAATAACCAACACCTTGTACTGGGCCTGGAAACTGATTGGCAGCCAGTGGAGGGACTTTTATACCGGGGTGATATGGTCCCTCCTAGATGCTCCTGACACTAGTCTGGCCGCCATATTCTGTACTAGCTGTAGTTTCTTCTGGCAAAGCCAGTCACAAAAATAAAGGATGCAATGAGTTGATTTTTTTCAGCAACGTGCACTTAGGGACCAATGATGACACTGACAAAAGTTCATCAATATGCCATAATAACTTCGAGGTGATAATTATTACCTCCTCGTAAGGGACAATCTGCAGACTTCTACAATATCAGGTATTCGAAGTCTCAAGATATGCTGGAAAAAATGTATAAATCTAGATAGTGACTACATATAGATAAGTTAACAACTACAAATCAAAACAAACTTTCTGTCAATTTTTTAAAAAAGGTGATCATTAAAACTTTATGATACCTCCTCGTACATTGTCACATTAGACGACAACTTCTTCCCTTGTAACTAGATATTTCTAAATTTTGTTTCTAAATCTCAGTAGCTTAGATTTAAATTTGCACCTATGTTAAAATGAAGGACCAATCTAGTGTCAAGGACAAGTGCATCAATCAGCCATTGTTTCCAGTCTTGTACCTCGACATAAACTCTCACAAAGTACATATCCTGTACTAAAGCAATCCACAGGTCAATAATTTCAAAGTGTTGGTGGCGTGTTCCTTGCTTCCTTAGACATGCTACTATTGTCTTCTAAAGAAAGAATGGTTCCCAGAGGATGTAGGAGTATGTGGTGTACATATCTGTTTCATCCAAAGTGTGATTCTGAGTTCACCAAAGAATTTATCACATGGGTCAGATCCCATGCAGAAACTTGAATTAAAATAGGACTCCCCCCAACAAAAGAGGGTTGTTAGAAATTAGAAATAACTTGCAAAAGCAGGTAGTTTTCCAGACAACATTTGCATCAATGAGAAATAACACAACATTAATCTGAATGCAAAGCTGACAAAACTTACTTTTGGGAACTTCCTGAAAGTAAAAAGGAGTCTGTTTTGTCTACTTTGTGTTTGGATTAATGTCGCATTATATCTCATTGATGCAAAATTGTCTGAAAAACTACCTGCAAAAGCGGATTTTAAAATCCCATTTCTGCACCAATTTGCCTCCAATTTGCTTCTGCGTGAAGTCCATTGACACCAATGCGTCTGAAAAAAACCTGCAAAAGCAGATGTTAAAATCCTGTTTCTGCACAGGATTTATCAATTTGCCTGCATGTGATAAATTCCTAAGAATGATTGTGAGGGGAAGGGGAATCCAGTTACCATTGTTTTCATAGAGCTGCCCGGTCAGCACATCCTACTGTCCAAGAGTTAATGGCTCAAACCTGGGTCCTTGTGATGTTGTGGGGTGAGGCAGGAAAGGGTTAGGAGCCACCCTGGAACTGCTTCTGGACCAGCTAATTGTGGAAATGGTCATGAGGACGAATGGCTAAAATTTCAATGAAGCCTGGTGAACCAAGAAATACATCAACCCAGAGCAATGGGGGAGAAGTGAAATTGTGATGCCTAGTAGCTGCAGGAGTTGCAGCCATTCCTGCTAGGCCTTGTATCCATGTGACACACATGATATGTGAGGAGTTTTTGTTGTTTGTTTTTTGCAAGCTCTACACTCCTGTTGGAGCTAGTAATAGGCTCACTGCCCCTTGAGGCAGATTCCCCTTGGGGAGATTTCCCTCCCTAGGCCCTGCACAACTGCTTCCAGGTCGTATATATTAAGAAGGGTTCTGATTTGCAATCACCTGCTGTGATTCAGGTGGGCACAATGGGCCCAAAAGTGTGCACCCACCATCACTTTCCCCATCCAACTTGACATGCTCTGATCTTTTTGATACCACTCAAACACAACACACATACAAGCACTGGCATTTAGCCAGGGAGCCTGGCTGCCTGTGAAGAATGAATGGAGATGGCTGGCCAGGCATTAAAGACATGTCACAGACAAAAATCAAACGTTCTCTTCCTCCATTACTACATTTTCTACCTTTACTGTTACCGGTTTCCAAAAACAGTAACTTTGGAACCATTTTTTTCCATCAGAGTGCGGTTCACTTTTAGAAACACTTGCCAGAAATCAAATTATATGCCAGCTGCTATGATTCAATGTCTCCACATACTGGTATCCCCTTTTTAAAAAAATATGGAAGAAATTGGCATTGTTAGAGGCTCCAGTAGCAGCCTGGAGCAGGCAAAAAAATATTTCAAGGAAATGGTGTTACGTCAAATAAGCATTGTATAAGTTAAAACAGAGTGATGGAAATTCATTGCTTCTATTAAGGCAGATTCCAAACTCTTAAATATTTATTCTGCAGTATTCTTCCAAAACTTTTGTGTCAGCCAGATCACACGTTTGCACTTGAAAACTAAACCAAAGGAAGTTAACATATTCTGTGCAATTTCCTGTTACCTCTCCTGATGCTTATACAAAATACTTCAGCGCTGTAGTATTAAAAAACAGTTTACTAGCTGGAAACAATACCTCCATGCATAAAGGAGAATCTGGATGTTGACATCATAAAGAAAAATGGTTGTGCACTCTTTCTGAGGAACAGCTGCATGCTTCTGGTGAAAGAGGAAACATTTTTCTGGTATTTCTCTTCCCATGTGCTTATCAAACTATGCAAGATCCCAGGATGGTGCTTTATTTTCTTCTTTAAAAACCATGGAACATTTGAGTTTTTGAACTATAACCATTATATGTTGTTGGTCTCTTTTCCCCCAGGTAATGCAAAAGAACTTGCTAACATTCTGAAATACCACATTGGGGATGAAATATTGGTCAGTGGAGCAGTTGGTGCTGTTGTAAGAATTAAGTCTCTGCAGGGAGATAAACTAGAAGTCAGCTCTGTAAGTTTACTCCTAACCTGTTCCCTTCATGATTTTTTAAAAAGAAACCTCTTGTTTCCTTTTTCTTTTTAAGCTCAATCATTTTGTTTTCCTGTATTTTTAAGAACAGCTTTTCCATTTATCTCTTTTCATTACTAAAAGGGAGGGCCACAAGACTGAATCTTACCATATGGAGCCTAAGGAAGTTTTAAACATTAAATGCTAGTGTTAGAGAAAATCTGTTTCTGTCCCAGATGGCCAGTTTGAATTCTTTCTTCACAAATAGCTTTAATTTATGAAATGTGGACAAATTCTTTATTGTTGAACCTCTTCTTTCAGTACTTGTGTACTCTTCAGCTGCTCTGATTCTTTCTGGCATTTCTTTTCTTAAGAAATCACACAGGGATGACATGATGGCTGTCACAGGGAGGAGGGGGAAGATTTGTTCTCTGTTGACCCAGAGAGTAGGACCAGGCCTAATGGCTTGAAGTTACAGAAGGGAAGATTTTGATTGAACATTAGGAGGAACATCATGATAGTAAGACCTGTTTGACAATGAAACCAGTTACCTTAGGTGATGGAGCCTCTTTCTCTGGACATCTTCAAAACCTGGCTGGACAGCTACCTAATGGGGATCCTCTGGCTGGAGTTCCTGCACTGAACAGGAGGTTAGACTCAATATGGGACTCCTTCCCGCATATGATGATATGCTTCTATGACAGCTGGGAATGAGCACACCTCTTCCCAGCAGGGGGAAAATATTCCAAGAGGTTCTTCTGAGGTGGGAAAAATAGAAGATTAGTAAAAGGCTCCAAGCTTCCATGTTCTCTTTCATTCTTCCTTGTCCTTGGCTTGTTCGTTCTGACAGTTAAGTGGATTTTATCTCACACAGAAAGGGGGGGGGGGGTAGATCTCATGCTCAGATTCTCTGTCCCTGATTCATTCAGTCACAGAGTCTAGAAGGGAAAGGAGCATTAGAGGAAATCTAGCAAGAGATGTTCAGCATAGAGTGTTTTGTCTGGCAAACTTAATTGTATACCTCATCTCCATGGGTGAGCCCAAGGCTTAAATTCCCACCTTGTCAGTTCTGCAGAATCAAAGTAGGGTCTTACAGGAGGCTTACCAGTCAGGGAGACAAGGCCTTCATTATAACTTTCAGACAAACAGAAAACAGGAGACTTCTGACTCCTCCCTAAATCCAGTGTGACATGACAGTTACAGTGTACCATAACATTATCCACACACGGGCAGGAGCTAGGAAGTCAGAGCCAGTCTGGATCAGAGTGTCCATTTGGTATAGTTATCAAAGTATCAAAGAAACACACACACCTCAGCTGTTTGGAAATATCATGCAAATTATAATCTGATCCTGTTTTGGCAATTTCCTTTTCAAACTCGTTGTTGTTGCTGTTATTTAACATCAAATCAATTTCAACTTATGGCAACTCTGTGGCTTCCTTAATTGAAACAATCCATCTATAATGAGGTCTTCCTTTTTCCCTACTGCCTTCTACTTTGCCAAGTATTATTGCCTTTTCCAATTAGTCATGTCATCTCATGGTATGTGTCTGATGTATGGCAGCCTCAGTTTAAAGTCCTGGCAGGAGCTTATTTATTAGAGTAAAATCATGGCAGGAGCTTATTTCTCCTTTTGAATTTTTGATTGACATTCTAAGTGTGACAGTTGTATATAGTTTGGGACAGATCTTTTTCCTAGCATATATTTTTGATTTTATCTCTGTTTCTTTTACCTCAGAAAAATGATGTAATACACATCAACAAGGAGCCTGTTGCTGAGGCTGACATTATGGCCACCAATGGTGTGATTTATGCAGTGAATACTGTTTTACAACCACCAGGTAGGTCAAATTGGGTTCAAGTCTGGAAGAGTTCTTATGTGTTCCCCCAGGTTTGCCTCTTTCCTAAGCAGTTAATAGTGCACTATTATAATGGAACACTACTAAAATGCCTGTTTGTAAAAGGAAGTCCATTTCCTGTGCAGCAGGAAGCAAGAGGGTGATACTCATTTTCCGGAGCAGTATTATAGCTCCAGTCTCCAAAGTCCTTTTCATTTCAGAAGGGCATAAATGCAACATTAAAGGGCTCTGCTTGTGTGCTCAAGGGTAAGACTTAAGACCAAAAAATAGATACCATGTAGGTGTTATATAGGTAGCCAAATTATAACCATGGAACTCTTCCTCCTTCCAAGAAGACAGTCAGGTTGAGCCCATCCCTCCTGAGTTTTACAGGGACAGTAAAAATTATAAAACTTTGTCATAGTTTTTAAATAATTTGCTAGCTCTGGCTCATTTTAAAGAATGTTTTTTGTCTGTTTTCATTCTGCTGTTGTTTTAAATTGTACATTGCTTTCAAGGGGTTGGTTGGCCAAAATTCAGCTTATAAGTACTTCTAACAAATAAACATATTTTTTTAAAAAAAGTGTGCTTGAAAACTCTGGGAGTTAAAAAGAAAAGTGATTTCCACTGTGCTGTGAGTCATCATTTCCTTTCACAGTAACCTTGTATTCTTGCAGAAACATGTGGGGTTGTTTTGAAGGTCAGCACGTGATGAAGCCAAGGGAGCTGTCCTCACATTTGCACTGGATTCTATGTACTATAGATTCTACACATCATTTAGAGAATCTAGCAGAATCTCAATAATGAGAAGCACACATTTTAGGGAAAGAGTACTATTCTGTAACAGAAAACAATTGAAAATAATAGCCAGGTGTTTGCCCCAGTTCATGTGTGATGCACCCATTATGAGTTATACCTTTTTCTAAGAGCCTTGCACTGTCAGTGTTAAAATATGCCCCATAAATTGCTTGCTGGTTGGTTGGTTGATTGATTGAATGAATGTTTGATTGATGGATTGATTTTATACTCCACCTTTCTCCTAGTATGGGAGCTTACCATGTGAATTCTGCCATGCTGTCACTAGAATTGCAGCCACCCCTCAAATGGTGTCAAATGTCTTGAGGGCTGAAGACCCTTGCTACAGATGGTTGGGGGCTATGTCCATCATTTTACAATAAGACTGATAACAGGGTCATGAATTACCTTCTAAAACTACCACCTGGCATCTCAATGTGTGTTGCCTTTCCATATTTTGACTGTCAAGATACCTTTACTTGCCCTCAGTTTCCAGATCCTTTTTGCTTGCCTTCCATAAGGCTAGAAAATCTACCTGAATTTTTTGATCAATTTTAAAATGTGTGTTTGATGTTTGTTCTTGTTGTGTGCCTCCAAGTCATTTTTAACTTACGGCGATCCTAAGGTGTTTTCTTGGCAAGTTTCTTCAGAGGGGGTTTGCCATGGCCATCCCCAGGCTGACAGAGTGTGACTTTCCTAAGGCCAATTTCCATAGCTGAGAAGGGAATCTAAACCTGATTTCCAGAGTTGTATTCTAATGCTCAAGCCACTACCCCACACACCCCCTGATATACTGGTAGTAAATTTCTTTCTTTATCATGATAGAATTGATTGTAAGAAATATTGGCCCAAACTTGGGGATATCACGTCCTTCTGTGCCAGCCATGAGAAAGCAAATAGTCTCTTGGAAGATGGTGTGGTGCGTTGTTTGCCTTCAAATTGTTTCTGACTTATGGCAACCCTAAGACTACACTGGTGTAAGAAAGCTGCCTTTGTCACCTTCCATTTTATTTCAAAAATTTATGTTCTGTTTTATTTTCTTTGTTTAAGGAAGTTCACAATTCTACAAAATTGCAAAACAGAAACCTCAAAATAAAAACATTTAAAAAACAGGCAATATAGATTTATCTGCTAATCAGTGGAAGGAGAAAAATATTCATAAGGATATTGAAATTTTGTCCATATTGTATCTCTCTAGGCTCTAAAACTAATGAAAGGAGTGATGAACCCACAGACCCTGCAATGGAAATCTTCAGGCATGCTTCTGCATTATCCAAGGTAAGCATAACGGGGGGGGGGGGGGGGGGGGTGCTACAGGAGGGGTTGGGGGACAACCCATGGGGGATCAAGACCCCATTTTTTTTATCTCAGCTTATATGATGAGAGAGATTGTCTGAGGTATGATCACATACATATTCATTTCACATTCTTTCTCCTTTTCTTTTTGGCAGGTTTCCTTAAGAAGTGCTCGGCTAGGTAAGTGATTTTTGTATGTTACACATCTTGGCCTACTTGAGGTGGTGGGTTTCTCAGATTATGAGTTTGTTTCTCAATGTCATGTCTCCCAAATGGTGGGGATAAGTGCCTGTTTTGATAGTGTGAGTAGAAAGACGCAAGATATGCAAGGGTGAAAACTGCTGTCTTTAAGATGCTGTTTCAGTACCAACAGCAGCAGCTGATCTCTGTATGGATGGGATTGGGAATGTTTCCCCTCCAAAAGTTGTTGAACTGCAACTGTTGGCTGTGCCAGCTAGGGCTATTGTAAGGTGCAGTCTCACAAAAACTGGGCTCAAGGCACATTCCCCAGACCTGCTGTGTGGATTAGATAAACTCAGATTCCTTCCTTGAGCTATCACAGTGGGCACTGAAGCCTCATTGTAGTACAGATATGTGATGTTTTCAAAACCTCACTATGACACATTGTATATATGCAAAGACTCCAGTGAGTGAGGTACAATATTAGTAATGCTGAATGCTGCAAGCTCAAGATAAGCAATGCAAAGACCTATCACTATGTGTGTAGTGCTGGAAACTTAAAGCTCCCCTCCTATCAGAGAAATTTTGAGAGACACTGTGTTATTGACCTCTTGCTTTAAGGAACCCAGGATATGGTTAGTTCATACTTGTTGTCACATCAGACTTGGCAAACACTAGTGAAGTCAGATGAAGAAAGCAGCTTTCAAGTTCCCGTTCATGATTCCATCGCCTTGGCATGACTATCTGAGCCAGCATTCAAATGGCTTCAGCATGTCAAGTTTACTGGTACAAATGGAACACACTGTCCAGATTTCAAAATATTTATTTTTCATAATTTATGGAGGTAGACATTGTTTTCATCTTAGCATTTCATCCTCTTACTTACCCATCTGTTTTGTTTTGGATAATCCATCCAGTTTTATCTGTACTTTCATACTCCTTGCAATACCCAGTGATTAGTTAAACAGCATTTAAGAAAAGAAAAGCCAGATTGTCAGTACATTTTCATGATCATAATAATAAAGGCATGATATTTATATGCTGTGGCAGATATTTGTGAGGCAATTTTATTTATTTATTTAAATTTTTGTTGATCACCCCAGCCTATCAGGGCATCTGAAGCAATGCACAATAGATAAAACATTATTTTAAAGCAAATCAAAAGCATATTTTAAAACCAATTTTAAAACACACATACAGTTAAAGCAGTTGCAAAAGCTAATCCTGCTTTTACGGTCCAAAAGCCATAAGAAAATGGTATACTCTTGGCTGCCACACTGGAAGGTCAAAAGGGACAAAGGCAGCTTGACTTCACTTGTGAGGCAGTTCCACAAACAAGGTGCTGCTGCAAAGGAAACTCTACTCCCTTGTTTCTAAGGGGAGTGAGAGATGCAACAGAGCTTCTGTTGATGAGGCTATCAGAATCTGAGCAGGTTGATATGGGAGGAGGTAATCTTTCAGTTACCCTGGCCAAAAGCCATTGCACTGTCAATGCCAACACCTTGAATTGAGCTTGGAAGGAAATTGGCAGCCAGTGCAATTGTACAAGACCACTCATATATGTATCTAAAGCTCATACCAGATAACAGTGTAGCTGTCATATTTTGCAATAGCTGCAGCTTCCAATCACCTACATTAATTCATATCCATTCAAAAGCAGGATGTTCTCTATCATGGTATTTTTATAGATGTCTGTCTACTGTAGGGCTGAGAACCATAAAGCTTTCCAAATGTTGTTGGACTACATTTCCCAACACTCTTTATGTTTGGCTCTTGGAATTGTATCTCAGCAACAATAGTGGAAAGCCATCTTGAGTCCCTAGAGCAGGAGGAAGGTATGATGATGATGATGATCAATGTACAATTGTACAAAATGTACAGTTCCCACACTCAGCCTGTTGTCTGCCAAGCTTTAAGAATAAGGCCTGGTTTACATGTGTCAGAATAAGGAGACAGAATTCTGAGATGATCAAATCATTTATGCCATTTGGGGCTTTTAAATGGTGGGTAAAATTTTCAAATATTTTTAATACATTTTAAAACTGCATTTCATTCTGTTTAGAGATCCATTATATCATAAAATAAAACAGAGAAATAATACAGTTAAACCAGTTTTTGCTTACAAGTTTGACTAAATTTCATTTAGTGAAGCTTGACAACTGGAGTGGAATTAAATATGTGTGACCTGGAGCACAATCACAACATATGTTCAGTACAAACACCACAGGCCTATTCTAAACCATATTTTCTTTTGAGCTGAGAACACAGGTTGACAAAGGAATAGATTTGACAGGATAAATGATTGCTGAATTTAATTCAGACAGAACTCAGTGTTTTTGTTTTGTTTTGTTTTGTTTTTTATGTTTGGCAATAAGCAGGTATGATTAACATGCTTGTATTCATTAAAGTGTCTGCTTTCCCCCCTTCTTCCAGCTCCTGTATATTCCAGATTGTTAGCAAGAATGAAGCAACAACAAAAACACCAGCAATGAAGTGATAGCAATTCAGCATGTAAAGCACAACCAAGGATTCAGCTAGCTTTGGCCACTGGGTTGTTGAAGAGAAGGACTTCTTTTTAAAACAAAACCAAAAATCATCACTGCAATGTGTTATGCAAAGATTACATTTTTCTCAACTGAAAATGAAGGAGAGAAAATAAAAGCCATTGTTTAATAAGCCTAATTTTGTTCTCAAGTGTAGCTGATCATTTAGGGAGCCTCAGGTAGGAGCCAAACACTCCCAAACAATCTAGGCCACATTTCAAGATGGGCAAGAACATGGTAGTCAATCATCACACTTAAATCTATGTCTTTAAGGACAGTGGTTAAGAAAATATTTTTAAGCCTTGTTTGTGCTGTCAGGAATCTGTTGAACACACTGCTGTATGCTGGCTCAGACTGTTAATCCTTCTAACCCAATGCCATCTCCTCCAGCAGGCAGCCATTCTTCAGGTTTCCAAGGATGCCTTTGTCATCCCTGCTGACAGATCTTTTTACCTGACCATTGTGCCTTGGACCTCCCACACTTTTTGCCATTGGGTTTTCCTTAGCTGAGATGCTTTTCTTGAGCCCTTTCTCCAGAGATTGTTATGATATATCTGGGCCTTTGGCTTCAGAAAAAGGAAGTCAGCAGCCACACTATTCTTCTCTCTCTCTCTCTCTCTCTCTCTCTCTCTCTTGGCTGCATGTTGCCTCAGAGCTTGGAAAAGTTACTTCTTGGGGCTAGAACTCTAAGAATCCCTATGTGCTGTGCTGACAAAGGGATTCTGGGAGTAGTAACCCCAAAAGTAGACTTTTTCCCAAGCTATGCGTTGTACAGAAAAGTGCAGCCATTCAGATTGATCCTGCCCTCTTATATACATCCATTTTGAAAACCCATGTTGGTGGCTCCTCTGGGCTTAAATCATCCCTAGGAGCCAGCAAGATTAAAGATCCATTTTCTGTTCATATTTCAGAGATGTGAAATATTTTTGAGGAGATTTAAAATGCCCTTCTAGTATTCACTTCTGTATGTGCAGTGGTAGAATAATTAGCTTGTACTTGCACCTTAGTGCTGATGACGATTGATTTTTTTGTATCACAGCATGAAGAAATCTCATTTCAGACTAGGAACATTTGGCCCTCCAGATATTTTAGACTTCAGCTCCCAGAAGCCCCAGCTGGTATGTCCAATGGTGAGGGATGTGGATGTTGTAGTCCTACAACACCTGGGGGACAAAAGGGTGATTTTGGATTAGCCACCCTATAGTAATCCAGTTGTCACACACTGTGTGAACATCAAGGAATTATCATGCTAATATGAGCTCTCTGAATTGTGAACCAGATGCTTGAAAGGTTACTCTTGACAGATCATGACACCCAGAATCTCCCATGACTCCCAGCAATACGGTTGGGAGATTCTTGGAATTGCAGTGCAACAAAATAACTTTTCTGACCTCTGTAGTGGCCTATAATCTTAAACGGCCCTTGCATGCAGTCTCAAAATTAAACAATTTGTACACTTCAGCAAGAACAGGTGGTTTTTATTTTCCTCTCTCCTGTGCTTTGACAACCTTCCATGCAATTCTGTGCTGTTGTTTTAAACAAACAAAAAAAATCCTCATTGTTTATGTTAGGGAATTTGCATGATATAAGCTATGGTCTGATCATTGCTGTCAATTAGCTTTTGTTTACACATATGGTTCTAACTTTAATATCTTTTGTTCTTCCTGAGTCTGAAAATGCACCCCTTTTGTAATTTGGTCATGGTGCTCTCCCTCATCAAAATGTACAAATAAACCATTCATTTGTAATAAAATTTGGGCTTTATTTTAAATATGTAAGTGCCCTCTGTAAATATTATGAACGACTTCAGCATGTCAATTCAGTTTTATCTCAGGTCACTGGTACTTGGAATACCTCTACAGAGAAAGACCTATGGCAGCATTGCTCTTTCCCAGAGCTTGGAACACTGCTTTTTGGAAGCAATCCCTGAATTGGGTGTGTTATTCATGAAGATAGTTTGGGAGTTAGGTCCTGCATCATGTAAAGAGGACACAGCAAGCCTGGGAGCAATGTGGGGTAAATTGTCCATGTAGACAAGTCCCATTTGTTTGTTTGTTTTTTAGCTTTTCATGTTCTACCACCGCAACTGGAAGAAAAAACACTGCTGTGGCTTCCAGTTGTTGTTGTTGTGTGCCTTCAAATCGTTTCCTACTTTAGGCAACCCTATAGTGACTTTATCATGGGGTTTTCTTTGCAAGATTTGTTCAGAGGAGATTGGCCATTGCCTTCCCCTGAAAATAACACATGGAGCTATTAAGTAGGGAACTCTAATAAACAATGGATATGAAAGAAAATCCCTCCACAAACTAAAGCTGGAACTGCATGCTCCTGAGGGGGAAAAAAATCAAACACATCAAATCTTTAATGGGGAAATACATGGAGTTTAGTGGATAAGGCTGCTCCCTCAAAGTGGAATTACCATGGTTTCTGTCCCATCCCCATGTTCTCCACTAATAGTACATGGGTGTGGAGCCCATTGAGAGGTCACAGGCAAAATAACAATGCACAGCAGAATTCAGATCACAACTGTTCCAGAGTCAAATGAGGAAATGAAAGAGAAATCTCTGCAAAAGGAACAAATATTTGCATATTCAAAGCAAACCTTAAGTGTTGTTCTACTACCAACTCTGATATTACCTTAAACCAAAGTTGTTAAATAACAGTTCCTCTTTTCTTCTAAGGAAGTGACAAAGTCATACCCCCCTCCAATCTATCATCCCAATGCTGTTCACAGCAGCAGTATTATATTGCTAATAACCCCCCTCAAAAATTGTAATGGAGCCTGGTAGTTTTACAGACTCCCTATGTTTCTGACCTAACTCCATTTATCCACATGTCCTTCATGGGAAGGCTAATATACAAAGGTTTTTGCTTTCATTATTTAATGTGTGCTTATGAGTTTCCTTTGCCTAAACACTGCTACATGGCAGGGTTTGGATTGGATATTCCTTGTGGTTTCCTACAACTCCATGATTCTATGATAAATACCCTAAAGGCACCAGATTCCATCTGATTTTGGAAGCTAAACAGGGTCAGCCCTGATTTGTACTTGGAAGGGAGGCCACCAATGAATGCAAATACAGTAGGCTTTATTTCGTAGGAAGGAACTGGCAAAACCACTTCTGAATATTCCTTGTCTAAGAAAACTCTATTAAATTAATGGTCTCACCATAAGTTGACAAATTGGTTCTATAAGTTGGAACCATATATTTCTTCTTGAAGCTGCATTGTTTTTGTGTGCTTGTATGCATCTTTGCACATTACTAAATAAAACTCCTTTATTCAGTAAAACTGGAGTTTCACTGAAGATAGTACTGGTATACATTAGGTGGAAAGATCCACTTAAGTTACCCACATCTTACAGGCCTCCTTTTGAGCTAATAATTCCCCACAAGGAGATGCTGTCACTTTAGGATAACAGGGCCCATTCACATTTCACAATATAATTCGTAATAATAATACAGTGGTCCCCCGGGTTACGAAGGTAATCCGTTCCAGGATTACCTTCGTAACCCGGAAGCTTTCGTTTCCCGGGGGACCGCTATTTTGAATGGACCGCACGGCCATTTAAAGGGGCCGTGCAGCTTTTTTTCTTTCGTATCCCAGGGGATCTTTCGGATCCTGGGGGATACTTTAGCGGTCCCGGGGTTTTCGTAACCCGGGGGATTCGTAAGGCGGGGGACCACTGTAATAATAAAATGTATTTCTATGTCCAGCCTTTCCATCAGATCAAGGCGGGATTACAACAAATAGAATATACGCAATACAATATCAATAGTTCAATGCAATATAAAAACATAATACATTATCGTATACACAAAGATACAATATCAACAAGAGAGTTCATAGTATCACCTAGCATATTAACATCAATTTAAACTCATACAGTGCAATATCAGTGTTATGATTCCACTTTAGTTGACATTCCTGACTTCCATTGAATCCTGGGATTAGCATCGGAAGAGTCTTTAGTATTCTCACTCAGAGTGCCAAGGACGTCACCAAACTACAAACCCCAGGATTCCATAGGAATCCATAGCTGGATTTAATTCACGCAGTTGTGGTAGTTAAAGTGGAATCACAGTGCTATAGCTGTGTAGTGTGAACAGGCCTGCTGATTGAGTAAGGTCAAAACCAAAGGAATGGTATACTTTTACCAGAAAATTTAGGTGGCATTTTGTTTCTGTCCCAAAATTGCAATAATTACTCCAGGTGCAAAGAGCCCAAAGTCCATAGTTGCAGGAAAATGCTATGAATCAATGTTCATTCATACTACCCATTTTAAGCCTTCAGGAGAAAAAAAAAACTTGGAGAAAGCTCCCATTTGCTAAAAACATTGATCAACAGGAGCAGGGTGGGAGAGGAATTTGCTCATATGAAAACAGCTCCTGCTATTGTTGTCCCTATGAGAGAGGATTCAAGGGATTTATTGAGACTCACTCCCTGCCAAATTCAGCACTACCGCAGGCTCCATGCCTGTGAAATACTTTGTTCTTGGCATGGCCCCTCTTGACTGTAGGCCATCGGCAAAGTGAGCAGGGATCTTTATGCTCTTCTTAGACCTTTTATGTTCTTCAATCGTTGCTAAAGGAGACTTCAGTTTGCAATTGACCTCTGATGCAGCTCTGAATTTCTTTTCCTTTGTGTCATTTTTCATAAGAAGAAAAGAAATTCAATTTATCCAAACACATCTAGTCTTATTCATGCAATACAAACACATTGAAAGGTAGAGCTTGGGAGGAGGTGGTTATAAACAAGAAGTTACTTTTAATCCCTTTTCACAATAACTAAGTTATAATGAAATTACATTACAGTTGTATCATGACAAAGAATAACATTGCTTCTTTTATAGTGTAACTATAGCTTTTAAAGTTACTGTATATGTTGGAGTGTGGCCTCATTTGTCAGAGTGCTTTATAACCTGGACCAATGCTGGTCCCTGAGGCAATGGCTGCCGGTCCCTGGCAAGTTTTGAATTGCTGTAATGTGCTCTTCATGGGAGGGCTGTCTTTGAGAAGTGCTCAGAAACTACAATTGGGCTAAAGAGCTGCAGCTGGGGCAAGACAACTCAAAGTGGTGGTAATGGTCTATAAAATCTCTATATGGCTTGGGTCCAGGCTATTTGAAGATTCAGTTAGGATGTTATCTCCTTTTATAAGCTGCACCCCTTCCTAGATCTGGAGGACCTAAAGATAGTGGTCATTCCATTGCCAATTAGTTTAAAGGCAAAGTACAAAGTCTTGGTTTCGACCTTTAAAACCCTACATGATTTGGGTCCAGCTTATTTACAGGATAACCTTCTCCCATACAAACCACCCTGAACACTGAGGTCTTCGGGGGGGGGGGCAGTTTCTACAGTTTGCAAAAACCTGACTGGCAGCTGTTACCCAGAGGAACTTCTCATCGGCCATCCAAGACTCTAGTCTAGAATGGCCAGCCAGAAGAGATCCAACAGCTAAACCAAGCTGTCAGAATATAAAACACATGTGAAGACCTATTTCTTCCAGCAGGCCTATTCAGGCAGTTTTAAAACATGAATTTTATATTTAAATATTGTCCTATGTATTGTAATATAAATATTGCGTAGAGATATAGCTTAATATCTGTATTTTATGTAATGCGACTTGCTTGGGCAAGTCACATGCTCTCAAACTCAGGGGAAGGCGATGGCAAGCTTCCTCTGAACAAATCTTGCCAAGAAAACAGCATAATAGGTTCACCTTAGGGTTGCTGTAAGTTAACAACAATTTGAAGGCACACAACACACACATATGCCTGTCAAGAGCCAGCTTTCAGTCAGAAGCAAATGAACCAACACCAAGAGAAGTTCACACAGAAGAGTAGAGGTCTCTAGAAGGTTTTAAATACTTTTATTTACTTCTGCAAGGCTGACCTGAACTGTTTGTTTCATTTTCATATGTGTATTATTAGTCTGGATATAAACATATTGAACTATCTTTATTTTGTGGCAAAGTAACCTGTCCCTATCCTTTCCGTTTCTGGTACCAAATTTTCTGTTAAAGAAATAATGCCCAGGAACACATCTACTTCTTTAACTAAGATATTCCTGTATGACTTGCCTTTTATACTGCAAAAATTAAGAGTTATCATTTACACTACTGAGGCCTCTGAGGGAGAGAAGAGCTGCCTGGCAAAGCTCCATCATGCCTTGGTCCCAGTGGCTGGTGAGAGGCCCACTCTCCAGATTCCAGCTGTCATTGCTTTGGCCTTAGATGGAGACCCAGTTGATGCATGTAGTCCAGTGGTTCTCAAACTTCTCACTCAGAAAGAGGTGTTTGGAAGGGGATTCCAGAGGTAGCACTGATCATCACCCTCCATTACCAGGGCCAATTCCATATTCGAGAAGATCCTGCATGTGCATGTTTGCACTTCTACTGTTGTCATTTACATTTCCTACACTACCTTACAGCACTGGTGGGGACTCTCCAGAAAATTGGATGAACTATTACTTCCTCCCCATTGGCTTGGCTGGTAAGAACTGATGGAAACTGAAGGCAAGCAACATCTGTAATATCATGGGTTTCCCAGCCCTGCCTGAGAGTTACCACACTTTAGCAGGCATGATAGGAAATTAAAATAAGACCCACATTGTACTAGAGGGCAAACAGGATTTAAACAGGAATTAAACAGGAATTAAACAGGAAATGCCCTATGTTAAACATAAGGCAACAGGAAACGCCCTATGTTAAACATAAGGCATTTCCTGTTTAATTCCTGTTTAAATCCTGTTTGCCCTCTAGTGTGATAAACGCCACAGTGCCTCTTTTAAAGGAAGGTCAGGGCAGGCATCCTGAGCATATCCCTGAAGTGTGGACCCTGTTTTCATCCTTTGGTTAGGGCCCATTCACATTACACAGTTATAGTGCTATGATTCCCCTTTAACTGTCACGGTTTCCTCTAACGGAATGCTGGATTCCAGGACTCCATAGGAGGCAGATGTGGCAATCACACTGGAATTATAGCAGTATAATTGTGTTGTATAAAAGGCCCCTGTTTTGGAGCTTGTTTCATTAAACTACCTGCCAGCCTCTTTAGGGTGTGGTTTAATCCCTGCTTCTCTTGACCCAGAGGCTCAAAGAATTGATCTCACTCTGAAAGTTGTTCATTTAGGAGCAAAGCCCAGCGAACTCACTTTTTGGACTACCCATTACCATGGCCTAAAGGGAGAGAAGGGGCAGGGACAGTGCCACCATGCCTAGCCCAGAGACAGAAGAAGGGCCCTCCCTCCATTCCAACTGCTACCACTCTGGCCTCAGAGGGAGAGAAGAAGAAGCAAGCATAGCTCCACCATCCCTTTAGAAACAGCACTTTAGAAATAAATAAATAAATAAATAAATAATATCCTAGAAGAAGAAGAAAGGCCCTCCCTCCATTCCAACTTCTATTGTCCTGGCCTTGGAGGGAGAGAAGAAAAGGCAGTTTCTGCTGGACTTAAATCCCTCCCCCACTGCCATTCCCTTTCTATGTCTCATGCCTTTAGATTGTAAGCTTGAGAATAAGGCACTGGTTTTTCCCCTTTGTTCTTTTTCATGTAAAGCATCATGTACAATGATGGCACACTAGAAAGAAAGAAAGAAAGAAAGAAAGAAAGAAAGTTAGTTCTCAGACAGCAGTGTTACTGGCCATACTGCCGGTAGAAGATGGAATCTCCAAACATAACAAGCTCCATACAGGAGATTACTAGGAGTACTACCTTGCCCTGTTTGAAACATCACATTCAATACATTTTCAGATATGGAAATGGAAACAGCCACATTTTAAAATTTAAGCTTTGAAATTAAAGTTTAAAAATAGAACCTTCTAAATGGGCATGTGATTTTAGATGCACTTTAAAGGTGAATATGCCCTTCAGGTAATGGTAACTTTTTTTAAAAAAATTGCTTAATTTTGCATTCGTTTTAAGCACTACACAAGCCCACCGATATTTTTGATGCCTGTGTCATGAGATGTGATTCCCACATGCTCAGACTTCAGGATGCACAGATGGATCTTTGCCTAGCAGTATATTATTAGCAGAATTAAGGACCAAACAGTGAATAAAGACCAGGAAATCTATATGATCCCCCTGGACGATGTGGGAAATGATGAGAAAAATAATCATTTTTAAGAACAGAGTAAAAAACAACAACCAAACATCTGGAAACATATCTCCTTAAAAACAGCATTAAATGAGCTCTTTTTGCTACAAATGATCTCCTCCCTTCAATTTTTCATTGCAAATATAAGGTGAAAGACACACAGTGCTGTTTAAAGAGAGATTCTATGCATAGTGATTCAATTGTAAAGTGTGCATTTTCTCAGCCATGCGAAAAAAGCAGCACATTGTTTTCCCAGTTGACAAAGCCAATTGGGAGTTGAGGTGACCAAGGACTGATGTTTGGGTGGTCATTTGAAGAAAACAGTGACACAAATGCTCCCAGATGCACTATTGACATATATGTGCATCTCATTAAGAGCTTTTTCTCCATGCTGCTGCTTAAACTTGCAACAGTGAATGCATTCATTTATACAAAAAGACCACCCAGGGTAAAACAGTCTGTGGAGGAAAAAGAAGACTGTGACACAGGGTCAACTACCCCCTTCTTCTCCAGATCATTCAAACAGGCAAAATAAAGGGCAAAGGTGAAACAATCCACAGACTGTGGCTGAAAAACACTTGTTCCCCTGTAGAAATATTATTACATGATAGTTATAAATGAGCAATAAAGGGTTCATATAAATGACTAGTACATTCCATTACCTTCTAGGATGATCAGCCAAGTAAAGCCAATGGGGCTGGGAGAGGACTGGGAAGATCTTGTAGCTCCCCAGCTCACAAGAACGACAGGAGTTGGCAGTATTGAGCCAAGTGCTTTAATTTGGTGACCACAGCTTTGTTTTCTTGCTTTACAGTGCTAATAGGATTAATTTTCTTGAAAGAAAAGAGGTGTTGAGTATGAAGTAATTTCCTGGCACTTTCACTGAAAAGCCAAGTGATGAAGATATAAATACATAAACAAACATTGATCGATTGCACTTCCAGGCAGCCTGATAACCAAAGTTCTCTAATGGGCATATGAATACATTCAATGCATACATAACACAGACAATAAAAGGATGATTCAAGGTAGTAGCAAACAATAATCATGATCAGACTAGCAGCAAAAGAAACTACACTATATAAAATCCAACAAACAAACAAACCAGCAAAGACAGCAGTTCTTAAAATGCCTGGGAGAGTTACCAAGTTATTATCCAATTTCAAAGGGCCCATAATGTAAATTCTGGAAGAACCATCTAAGGGAGTGAATACCACAGATGGAGTGCCACCATTGAAAAGGCCCTCTCTTTGAGCCCTGGTGGTGCAGTGGTTAAATGCCTATACTGCAGCCACTCACTCACAAACCATAAGGTTGTGAGTTCAGTACCAGACAGGGGCTCAGGCTCAACTCAGCCTTGCATCCTTCTGAGGTCACTAAAATGAGTACCCAGCTGGTTGGGGGCAATTAGCTTACACATTATAAACTGCTTAAGGAGTGTTTAGGTGCACTGATAAATCGTATAGAAATGTACCTGCTATTGCTTTTTATTGCTGTTTGGTAGCTCTACATTTTGCCTCATTTGGGGAGGAAGGCTGGACAAGCACCAAGATTTCTCAGATGAAAACAGGGATGTGGATGAGAATGCAATATGAGGTCTTTAAGCAGAGGCTGGATGGCCATCTGTCGGGGATGCTTTGATTTGGAGTTCCTGCATGGCAGGGGGTTGGACTGGATGGCCCTTGTGGTCTCTTCCAACTCTATGATTCTGTGATTCTATGATTCTATTCTATGATTTTAGTCAGCATGAGAATGTAGTCAAGATGGCAAAAGTTATTAATGAGGAAGAATAGACAAGCCAGAGGTTGCAGCTTTAGTCTAGTGGGGAGGGCAAGATTCCACACTTTTCTCTCTCCCCTTCTCCTGCTGAGTAAAAACTACTTGTGCACACTGAACTCAGATTGCAGCAACTTAAATAAACTGATGACACAAGAGGAAAGTGGGAGGAGAAAAGACAAATTGGGATACAGGTATTTAAAAAGCAGCTGAGGAAGTGGGACACCAGAGGACAGATGGCCAGTATGTGATGATGACCTGAGGATGTGAATAGGATGCTAAAGAGTCAGTTTGATTTAGATATACAATTTGGTAAGAATGTGTATGATCAAGTATTTTACAAATTGTCTAAAGAATAAAGTACATGAGATGATAAACACGATTTTAGTTTTGATGTGCATGCTTTTCACAATCCCTGCCACAGTGGTTGATCCCAGTAATCATTGAAATGGTAGTGCCCAGGCTAGGGAAACATAGCCCTTTCCATGACTGATGTCTTCCTGACCAAAATAATAAAATCTATATAAATTAAAATGTAAATGTTCATTTGTTCAAAATCTTAAATCTCCGAAAGTTCTTCACCAATTGCTTTGAAATTTTGACACAATGTTGCATTCGAATACATACATGCTTTTATGTTTTTATATACCTTTTATATAGATGTCACACCTGTGACAGGTAAAAATATGCCTTTTTGAAAAACAGCACCATCTGCTTGACATAAAAGCAACACACACTATACTAAATATTTTACTATCCCATTTCAATTTTTCTGATTTATGATCCATTTACAATTTCCAAATTTCCAATTTTACGATTCCATTTCAATGTTTTCAATTGCATTGTTAAATTGAATTTTCATAGATTTCAATTTATTTTCATTTTGATTTAATCATTTTGTGTGACATTGCGTTGGAATTGAGCTGTGTTGTTTACCAGTGAGTAACATGGATTTCACAGCAGAAATCTACAATGAAGTGTTGTTACTGATTGAAGATTTGTGCTTAGAAATCGCGAACAAAGTTCTCAATCAATTGGGAATGCCATCACTGAATTGATTTGCTGCTGCTTTATTCAATGTAGAATTGTGTCATGAACAAAATTACAACATGGGAGATCTTTTGTTATATGTGCAAATATTCCTAAGCTAACGCTTGAGCAAAAAGGCATTTACGATCAAATAATGCAGACTATCAATAACGGAGTTGGAGAAATCTTCTTCTTAGGTGTGCCAGGAGGAACTGGTAAAACGTTCCTAATTAGATTGATTCTGGCAGCAATTTGATCCCAAAATGACATAGCCTTAGCTCTTGCGTCGTCCAGAATAGCTGCGACATTGCTACCAGGTGGAAGAACTGCTCATTCCGCTTTGAAATTGCCATTGAACATGCAATTCATTGAAACTCCCACATCCAACATTTTCAAAGAATCCGGCATTACAGAAATGCAAACTAATTGTTTGGGATGAATGCACAATGGTGCACAAAAATTGCTCAAGGCTCTTGATCGATAATTGCAAGATTTGCATAGAAACATCAGACTCTTTGGGAACACATTAATATTGTTTGCAGGAGATTTCAGGCAAACATTACCTGTAATTCCTCAATCAACACCAGCGAATGAAATAAAGGTTTGCCTGAAATACTCTACTTTGTGGCAACATGTAAAGATATTAAAATTAACTACAAATATGTGTGTCCAGCTGCAAAACAATCAATCAGCTGAAATATTCTCACATCAATTGCTGGAAATTGGCAACAGAAAGGTACTGGTTGATCTGACCTGAGGATGAATTTCATTGCCTCATAACTTCTGCAAATTAAGTGACATCAAAAGAAGAATTGTTTGAAAAAGTATTTCCCAATATTCAAACCAATTATAAGAATCACGATTAGCTGAGTGAACGAGCTATTATCTATATCTACACAGACAATGGAACAACAAAAAATATTGTATACCCACAAGCATAGGGAAATTAAATATTTTAGAAACGTGCACTTTCTCTTTTCTTTCTTTTCCATTTAACCAGACTGAGTCACAGCAATGCATGGCCGGGTACAGCTATAAATAAATAAATAAATAAATAAATAAATTCATTTCTTGGTGAGAACTCCTCTAATAGTACTATTTAGCTATATTTAACAGCACACTTTGACTCTAATAAATCATTATGAAATAAGGCTGAGGTCTTCTGTAAAATCTGATTTATTATGTGCTACAGTTGGTGGGTAAAATAATAAATCCTTTGCTCATCTTCCTTAAAGAATCCACTTCTAATAGTTAGAGTTATCTGTAGCATCTTCTTTTAAAAACTTCACCAAGATTCTGTTTATGCTCTGGATAGAATGACAGAGCTTTTTGTGGATGGTTCTTTAAAAGTGAATGAAGAAAGCCTGAACAGTTCCACATATCTTTTACCCTCAGAGGGTAGCTTGCATGCACCTGGAGCATTAGAGGAAGCAACCCTACCCTACTTGTTCTCAGCAGTTAGCTTAAATGCCTCTCTAAAAGTTTAGCATAGCATGTGTTCATGTCATCTAGACATCCCCACTCTCTTACTGCATCAATTACTTCTACAGTTGGAGTGAGTTTGTTCATCCTCCATTATGTAGTCTGGAGTTTTCTCTTTTTTCTCCATGTCCATGAGATATAAGAAAACCTGTACCATTTGTAAATATACCTACTTCAAGAAAAATAAACATTATTTCTCTGCTAGACAGGGGACACGTGTGTGGGCCGAGTGTGCAGCTAGTTGTTGCTCATCTTCTGCTTGCAAATACTAATTACTCTCCTCATGACATGCACTACTGTTGCTCACATGAGGTTCATTGTCATGGTCATTTGCTCATGAGAAGCACCCAGTTGAAGTTCTGCAGCCAGGAGAAGAAAGATGGATGGCTCCTCCTGGATAGCTAACAAGTTCCTCTCCGATCACCAGCCAGGTACTAGTTGGGCACCTTCTCTGTCTCTCCACTGAGCAATAAATGGCTATACCCATGCACTCCAGGTGTTTGAAAGCTGCTAGATATAGGATGTTCATTATCAGATGAACTTAAAAACTGGATCAAGTGTCCTGGACTGCAGCAGGGACGTGGGATAGAGGTGGGGATTATTGCATGCTAAATCTCTGCCTAATCGCTGCCTGCCACTAGTCTGGGCCCAAGCCTGGGTTCCAGCCACACTCCACCAGAACTTTTTCAAAGTCAGAAGCTTTCTGGCTTCTAAAAAGTGCTGGTAAAGTGTGGCTGGAAACTAGGCTGATGGCGGGCAGTGATTAGGTGATGATTTAGCATGTGATAGTCCCTGCTTCCATCCCGCATCCCAGCTGCAGCCCAGGACACTTGATCCAGTTTTAAAGTTCATCTGATAAGCTCCATAGTTCTGATCATTATGTATCTTTGCTAGACTCGCAGTATGCCAAAGAAAGCAGGCAAGTAAACACAATTTAGTGGAGGAAATTGCTGCGATCTTACATTGGTGTGGGGGAAACCGAAAGCTTGTTCAAATGTATCTCTGCCTCTTGACATTATTCTACTTGTGCAGGCATTGGAATGCCTGGACGAGGCCTACATATTCCTTACCTGTTATGTCTCTGGCAAACTGTGTCCTTTGCTTGAGCACATTTGAGAGAAAGGCTGTATCTTGAAAAAAGCAGGCCAGGCATTGCCCCACTCCTTGCTCTGATATAGAGGGGATATTAAGGCTGTTGCTGTGAAAAAAGCAAGGGGAGTGCTTTTCCAGATTCACCCCCACCCATTACCTCTACTTGTCCCACATTCCATACAGTCCTTTTAACCAGTGATGGATGTAGAATCATATGCATGCAATGGACAGCACACTGCAAGCTGAACTTGAAAGAGAGGAAGCAAATATGGAAAATTGACATCAGAGTTACTGGCTTAGCTGAACTTCTCTTTATTATAGTTGGATGGGGTAAAAAATGTCAGTCACTGCATTTATATGAGGTGCTATATTCCCTTGGCAACCATTGAGTGAACTAATGATGAACTGGTTGCTTTGCTGCAGATTTCCTTACGCTAATGAGAACCTCTTAGTATTGTGTTGGATTTTCCTTTCTTTTTTAATGATTTTTTCCAGAATATGTGATATGTTTCCAATACGAACATCTCGGCAACATGGCTGTCCTAGACAATAGCTGGCTTGAATTTCTGCTCACGCCCACCTCCCTGGGGCTGAGGGAAGGATTGACTTCCCCTTTGACCATTGCAGGAAATGGGATACATATTGTTGTTGGAGCATGGTCTGGGTCACATGAGATCTTCTACCCAATGCAAGTTTTGAGCCATCTTTTTCTCTTGCTGAGCTCTACCATACATGGCTTTGGCTTTGGAGTACTGTAATATGGCTTGATTGTAGTTTTATTTGAAGCCAGGCTGGGATTTCCCAGAGCAGGAACTAATTATCAGTGTCAGAAAGAGGCATTGTTGCTTACAGTACAGTACAGCTACACTTGGCCATGCATGGTGGTATGCACTGATACAATTACTATAAATGAGTGGCCAGGGATTTAAAAAAAAAGATCTGTAATAGTGCATATATTTATTACTTAGGCTGCTGCCACACTGCAGAACTAATGCAGTTTGACACCGCTTTAACTGCCATGGCTCTATCCTATGGAACCCTGGGATTTATAATTTGTTCTGGCACCAGAGGTCTCAGACAGAGAAGGCCAAATAGCTCACAAAACTACAAATCCCAGATTTCCATAGCATTGAGCCATGGCATTTAAAAGCAGTCAAACTCTATTAATTCTGCAGTGTAGATGAACCCTGAGATATTTTGATCTTATAATGAGAAACCCAGTTTTAGAAGAGGAAATTCTACAGAGGTGGAAGTATGAGTTGGGTGGGGTGACAGAGTTTAGAGCCAGCTGGAATTTGGAGACCCCAGGAAAGAGTCAAAGGGCTCATCCAGAAAGGAAAAAAAGTCTCTGGAAGTGTCAAGACTTTCTAGTTTATTTATTCATTTTTTATTTTACCTGACTATTCGTGGTTTTAGAGATCCAGTGTGGTGTAGCAGTTTGAGCATTGGACTATGACTCTTGAGAGTCATGCAAGCCCACTGGATGAGCTTGGGCAAGTTATGCTCTCTCAGCCTCAGGGGATGGCAATGGCAACCCCCCTCTGAAGAAACCTGCCAAGAAAATCCCACAATCAGTTCATCTTAGGGGCACCATAAGTTGGCAACAACTTGAAAACACACAGCAACAACAAATTCATGGTTTTACATTCTATTTCTCCCTCCACTATCCCTTGTGTCCTTCCTCTTCTGCCTCCCATTGTTCAAATGCCACATCTAGACACAGGGAACATTTCAGAAATGAACTTTCACCAATTTCCACTGAGCTCTTTTAAATTTTTGTTCAGGAGTTACAGTGGGCCCTTAGTATCCATTGAGGTTTTGTTTTAGCCCTCCCACCCATGGATACCGAAATGGGTGGATGCTCAAGTTCATTATATATAATAGCATAGTAAAATGGTGCCACTTATATAACATGGCAAAATCAAGGTTTGCTTTTGGGATTAAAAAAACTTTCAAACCTTGGATGGACAAATTTGTGGATGCAGAATCCTTGGATATTGAGGGCCAACTGGATAGTCAAGTGCTTTAACAATACGACACTACTTAATCATTAGGATCGTTTTATTTTATTGCTAGCATTCCTTTTTGCCTCACTTGATCTCTGTGGAATCTGGCTTCTGGAAACAATCACTGTGTTTCTTGGCAATGGTCATCTTAGCTAGTTTCAGTATAACACAAACAGACAGCCATGGAGAGGTACATTTCATTTCAGGAAATACTGGGTTAATTTAAACTGAATGAAAACTGGGAATGAAAAGTAGAAAGTTCCCAGGGAATACTTCTGGATGGGGAAAACATCATATAGATCATACAAGTTCTTCAAAATAAAATGGGTTTGTACAGAAATAAAACCTGGAACTTCAAGAGAATTTGTTTTTGTCTGGAGAGGCTCATTTTCTCTTTAAATATGCATTTAAAATGTTTTTCCCCCTTAGGTTTAATTAAAAAGTCCCCCCCCCCTCAATTGAGAATATTATTAAATCAACAATCTCAAAACTAGTGAATAATATGCTGCATACCAGACCATTATAAACCAGAGTTTGCAAATTACAAGAGCACTATGATACTATGCTTTTGGATTATAGCTCCCTCTAATCCCCCAGCCTGCATGGTTGGACTATTAATTACTTGAGTGAATATAATTTACTTGAATAAATTTAACCAAAAGAGGGGTTACTGGAAAAGGTCATCTTACACTTGACTGGATCCAAATGGGCAGATGAGAAGCAGCAGCAAATAACTGTATCTGGTAGTCAGAAGTGAAAACAGGGGAATGCTAAAGAGTAGCCTGCAAGAAAAAAACAGGTAATAGAGAATCTCAAGACAGACACAGAATTTTCTAACCTAGGGACAGCTCAATAGGGCATCAATCAATTAGTTCCAACATTTAATATAGTTCAGCTACAGACTTTTCAGGACAAATATGGTTGGGAGCAGGGGCAACAACAGTGAGTTATAAAATGGAATGAGGCCAAAGAATTAAGATAAAATTCTTTTAACTTTCTCCCTGCCCTCCTGTAATGCTGCTGTAATTTAACTTTGATTTGCAGCCTCTATTTAATCCATTTTAGAAAAGAAAGCACATGACTGAGTGCCAGGTACCAGTGGGCTTTCTGTTTAAATAAGCCTCTTGGTGGTAGTTCTAAATTCTTCTCATGAGAGGCATAGCCATTATTGGATTGGCAGGGGCATTGCTGCTGTTTTATCCCTTTAAGTCACTTCCAATTTATGATGACCCTAAGGTAAATCATAGTGTTTCTTGACAAAATTTCTACAGAAGAGTTTTACATTTGCTCCTCTGAGGCTGAGAGTATATGACAGCCCAAGGTCACCCAGCAGGTTTCCATGGCTGAACAGGGATCTGAATCCAAGGGCCCGAACATACAGGCCAAAATAAAGCTGCTTCAGTCAGTTTGGAGGTATGCTGTTTAAATGATGCATACATCCTAAGAAGCTGGAAGCCACACCGAAGCCATGCTTCAGTGCTAAGGACTGGAGCACTGCTTTGGCACAGCTTTGGGCCTCTTAAGATGCATGTGTCATTTAAACGGCATACCCCTAAAGTGATCCGAAGCAGTTTTATTTTGGCCTGTCTGTTCAGGCCCCTAGTCTCCAGAGTTGTCGTGCGACACTCATACTACTGAACCATGCTGCCTCTTGGGCAGACACATTATTTCTAGCCATTCTCCTGCTATCAATTGGACCTCTTGCCCCCAGGCATTAAGCTCTGCCCCTGCTGCACATGGTTAGACAATGTAGAACAATAATGTGAGAAAGAGGCACATCTTGGTCTGGAGCGTCTCACTCCTGTGGATATCTATTGATTTTCAGTGTATCAGATTGGCAGCAGTTGTCATGATAAGAGTTTGCAACATTGCTGTTTTGGACTACAATTATCAGAATTACCCCAGCCACTTATGCAGTCAAAAAATGTAACTTTTCATAATTATGTAAGGTTTTAAGGGAGATTGTGCAGTGGTAGGCAGTTGGCTGTGCAGATCTTCTGAGTGGCTTCAGATACCTGTACTTAGTTGGGTGATTTACATGGCTGAATGGCAGATCTAGTTCAACTGTGGATTATGAAGGTCCATCATCCACTACTCTTTGGGTGGTACTCCCTTTTTCCTTGAAGCATTTTGAGACTTATCACATGACAAAAGAAAGCTGAGACACAGTGTTCTCTTTGCCTCTCTGCATGCTGTTGTAGTACTTCCACTCTCCTTCCAGAGGGAGATGTAAAAGTGTGGCTTTTGCTAAACACATTTTTCCAGTGTGACAAAAGACACGCTTTATGACCTTCTCCCTTGGGAAGAGAATGAAAGTTCTTTGATAGCATGCAGAGAAGCCAGGAGAAAGTTGCTCCTTTCTTGATGCATCTCCACTTTTTTTCCATGCAATAACCCTCTTAGGAGCTTATCCCATGAACTTTAAAATTGGCTCAACCTCCCAGGCTGGAGCTGGGATGCGGGATGGAGGCGGGGATTACCACATGCTAAATTGTTGCCTAATCGCCACCTGCCAAGAGCCTGGGTCCAAGCCAGGGCCCAGCTGCGCTCCACCAACACTTTTTCAAAGTCGGAAGCTTTCTGGCTTCTAAAATGTGCTGGTGGAGCACGGGTTTGACCCAGGCTGATGATGGGTGGCAATGTGGTGACAATTTAGCATGTGATAATCCCTGCCTCCATCCTGTTTCCTGGCTCCAGCCCAGGAGGCTGGAGCCAGTTTTAAAGTTCATGTGATAAGCCTCTGAATCTTCCTGATGTTGTTTAGGCTAAATTTCCAAATTGCTATGCAAGGTAGGAGCTGGCAGGTGGCAGAAAAATTAATCTGTTCCCTTCAGAGTATTAAGACTTCTAACTTCTTTGTTTAAGCTGGAAACCAGGTAGATAGTATCATAAAGTTTAAAAGGACTGCAAGGTCTTTCTGTTCAAAAAGGATTGCAAGGTTAAAAAAGAAAGTTAAAAAGGACAGCAAGGTCTGTCTAATTCAACCTTCTGCCTCCCTGGTCTGAAAGCAAAATAATTTCTGAGAAATATGTATGCACCCTCTTTAAAGACATTCAATGAAGGAAAGTATACCACTTTCTGAGACAGTCTATTCCACTATCAAATTGTCATTATGCTTATCCTAATACTTAGGTGGAATCTCTTTTCTTACAAATTTGAATCCACTGGTTTATGTTTTTTGGTCGCTGGAGCAGCAGAAAACAAGCTCACTCAATCTTCTACATGATAATTCTTTAGATACTTAAAGATAGCTGTGATGTTATCTCTTAATCATGTCTTCTCCTAGTTAAACTTACTCATGCCCCTCAGCTGTTCCTCATAGGGCTTGCTTTTTATCATTCCTGTTGCCCTCCTCTGGGTGCATTCCAGTTTATCAATATTCTTCTTGAACTGTGGTTTCCAGAACTGGGCAAGTACAGCTGAGGTATGACCAAAGTAGACAGCTGACACATCACACTGCTTACACATGTGTACTTTAATCTTCATTTGATAGATATCCCTGAACATTTTACCAAAAAAAACCCACTGCGTTTTGCAAAATATCTTAGGGCTTTATCACACAAGTCTCTTCTCCTGCTAAAAACACTATGCAATCACTATGTTCCCATTCCGATCTCTCTTTTTAAGGATTGCAAAACTAAAAGCCTATCACACACATTTGAGACTGCCCACCCAGTACCTCCTCCAAGGCATTATGCCCACCCCTTTTTTCTAGTTTAGCATGCACATACATGCACAACTCCCCTCCCAGAAATATAAAAAATAAAGGAATATAAATGAAAACACTCTTATGCTTAAAAGAGACTTTTTTTATCTTGGCGGTGGTGGGGTGTGAAGAGGAGGAAGGTTTCTTGATCAGGATAGATCAGACTTCTAGCTTGAGACTTAACTATTCTTCACTGGCAGATAAAAGTATGAGCTATCCTGATGCTGGCTTTCTTCTGCCAGCGATTAGTTAAGTCTGAAGCTAGAATTAAACAGCAAGAAAGAGAAATAAATTAATATAAATATAAATACAGTGTGCCCGTGCCATACGCAGGTGCACCATACACAGCTTTCAGCTTACACTGAAGCCGCACAACAGGAGAATGAATGGTGTGTGCGCCCATGGCTCTCGCGTGCCTCAAGCATGAGCCCCATTCTATTGAATGGGGCTCAAGCATAAACATTTTGTGCCTTACACGAGGCAAAATGTACTTAATGTACTTAAAATGTACTTTTTTTAAAAAAAAAACTGTACTGTTTTTAATGCTGTGAAGCTGCTCTGAGTCACAGTCCTATAAAAGAGAGGGATACAAATATATATATATATATATATTATGATTTTTATACACATATACAGTTTAACTTATTTGTAAACAGACAAAAAGAACAAAAATCACTCATAAACCACAAAATATCTTAACACAAATCATTTACACACACTTTGTCATACAACATATAACATATTAACATATATCACATATCATTCCTTCCTTATCTTTGTCACCTTCAACCTAATTACTATTATTGATCTTCATATCTTTAATTAATATCTATACTAATTCCAATCTTTACCAAACGAGATTTTTGTTATTTCATCGTTATTTAAATTAGTATTTTTTCCTTTTCTTACCGTTTTTATATCTAATACCCAAGTAAACAATTTTATCTCTCACAGGAATTTCACAAATACACTCATGTCTTTCTCACATCACAAATAAAGAAGAAGAAGAAAAAAAAATAAAGAAATTCCATTTTGATTCAATTTTCCTTCCATCGTTTCTTAAGAAAGTCTGCTACTGTGCTCCATTCTTCTTTAGCTTGCTCTTCCGTTGCTTCCTTTCTCCAAGATGACATTATGTCTAACTCCATAACTTCATATATTTTCAATATCCATTGTTCTGTTGCGGGGATCTCTTGACTTTTCCAATTTTTTGCCAATATAATTCTAGCACATGTTAACAAATTGAAGATTATTTTACCATGTTCTTTTTCTAGTTCATGGCCTATTATTCCTAATAAAAAAGTTTCTGGGCAAAAAGTCACAGTTATATTCAGTTCTTTTGTTACAATTTCGTATATCTCTAACCAATACTTTTTAATCTTAGGGCAAGTCCACCACATATGAAAAAATGTACCTGTTACTGAATTGCATCTCCAACAATTAGGTTTGACATTTTTATATATATGTGCAATTCTTACGGGTGGCAAATGCCATCTGTATATCATTTTGTACATGTTTTCTTTCATATTCTGATTCATCGTGTATTTCATTCTTTTCCCCCAACATTTTTCCCATTGCGAATACTCAATATTGTGTCCTATGTTCTGTGCCCATTTTATCATACTCTCCCGTACCACTTCTTTCTCTGTAAACCAGTCCAATAGTAATTTATAACACCTTGCAATCATTTTTCCTTTACCCTTATCTAATATTGCGTCCCATTTATTCTTGGTTTTTTGTATTCCTATCAATTTCTTATCTATTTTGAATCTTTCTTTCATCTGCCTGTATAGGTACCAATGACAGTCAATGTTAGCTTCCTCTAATTCCTGTTGTTCTTTAAACATTACTTCTCCTTGTACTACTTTAGTTATGTCTCCATATCTCAGCCATTTTTTTGTTTTGATACCTTCTCTCCCGAAAAAGGCCTCATGTGGGGAGCACCAGCTAGGGATTTCAGGACAAATTCTTTTTTTATATTTATTCCATATCATTAAAAGTGATTTTCTGACATAATGATTTGTACTTTCCTTGTGAATCTTATCTTTGCCGTATAACAAATAAGCGTGCCATCCATATCTTAAGTTATCACCCTCTAAATCTAATATTTGTTCATCCTCCAATAACATCCATTCACTTATCCATGTAAGACAGCATGCTGCATAGTATAGCTTTAAATTTGGCAAGCCTAGCCCCCCTCTAGCTTTCCATCACATAGTATCTTTTCTTTCATCCTCGCTCTTTTTCCTCCCCAGACAAATCTTATTATTTCTTTTTGCCACTTCTTTAAAGGTTTTTCATTTTGTAGGATTGGTAAATTTTGGAATAGAAATAAAAATTTGGGAAGAATGTTCATTTGTATCAATGATATCTTGCCTAACATGGAAAATTGGAATTTACTCCAGCTCTCTAGGTTCTTTTTGATTGTATTCCATAAAGGTTCGTAATTGTTATGAAATAATTCAGAATTTCTATTAGTCAAGATTATTCCCAAATATTTCACTTTTTTTTCAGTCTTGAAGCCGCTTACTTTTTCCAACAACCTCTCTTCTTTTTTCTCTAAATTCTTTGTTATGATTTTAGTTTTGAACTTATTTACTTTTAGGCCTGAGGCCTCTTCAAATTCTGTCAACACTTCTATTAGTTTTTTTACACTTGCCTCCGGATCTTCTAGTACAAAAACAACATCATCCGCAAACGCTCTTAATTTATATTCGTTTTTTCTTATTTTTACACTAGTAATTTCCTTTTCTAATCTTATTCTATTGTTTAAAGTTTCTAATACGAGGATAAACAAAAGAGGGGATAGGGGGCATCCTTGTCTTGTTCCCTTAGCTATTATGAATTCTTCGGTTTTTTTCTTGATTAATTATTAGTTTTGCTCTTTGATCTTTGTAAATAGCTGTTATCCATTGATAATATGGATACAAATAAATATAATAAAATAAATAAATAAATAAATAAATAAATTGAAATTTTCAACCCTTCTCCTTCTCCCTGATCGCTGGTAAGCAAATGGCACCTAACCCATACATAAACCACCCAAAGCACACACCTCAAACACCCAAAATCAGCATTAAAGCACAACTGAACTATCCCACTGGAAATGGTAGCAGAACAGTAGTGGGAAAGGAGGTCACTAAAAGTTTTTTGCATTAATGAAAAGAAATGCTTTCCAAATAGTCTCTCAATGGGAAAACAACAGAAGAAGGATGACCTCATGTGATAAACCCCAGCCAAAGACAAGAGTATCCTTGTGTTATTGCAATTTATCTGCCTCGTGGCCTTAGAACCAAGCTGAGGGTAGGGGGGAATAATCAAAGTTGCATTAAATGCACTCATATATCAGCTTTTTACAGGCATGGAGGAATTTAGATGAACTATATAGATTTCCTTGCCACTGTAAACTCACTTGGGTTTCACCTCCAAGATCTATTAGCTCTGTTGAAGTTGAAGCATCTGGGGTACCCTTTTCATCTGACTCCTACAATCCACGTCTCCCAAAATTGTGACAGAAAACAACTATCTAGAGACTCACTTTCCAAAAACAAGAACACTATTTTATTTTCTTCTGCAGGAAGTCACTGATTTATGACATTTTTACTGAAAGATATATTATACAGAACACTCTTAGCTCCTTGAAAAAATATTATGAGTTTCCAGTTGGATCCAGACATTTTCCAAAACAAAATACACATGAATATATTGCTATTAAGAAAGAGCTATTTTAGGGGCCATTTTTAAAGAGCAAGTTCTTGGTTGGGTTTCCCCTCTCACAGATGTCCATCAAAGCAATACAGAATAGCATAATACAAAATTATAATTGTTTAGCAATAGAATTGTACCAACCCATTTGGAGATTTCATTCTTGGGAATATGACAAAAAGCCTCAGATTATTTCCCAAGAGGGCTCCAAGGTGAATAAATACTGAAGTCGCTCCAATAATTGGATCCCATATTGGGAGAGGGGTGTGAATATACATAAACAAATGGATAGATGTTCTAGTTCATTTTCTTCTTATTCTGGCACAGCAGCACAACATTCCTTTTTTCAGAAACGACTTACCAATGAGGCTGTCTTGCGGAATGCTTGCCTGAGAGTATGTCTCTTTGCTACAAACTTGGAAAAGTTACTTTTCCAGCTATAGCTTCCAGAATCCACTCAGCCAGTATGTCCACTTCTGGCTAGTGCAATTCAAAAAGATGTAGCACTAAAGGGTTACAATCCCAAGATCTACTTTTCCTTGAAGGAAGAAACCCTGTAGCTAGTCTGTCCAGGGAGCCTATCAAAAAGATCTTGGTACCAGTTTTTCCTATCACAAACTTTGTTTCAATGACAAGAATATTTTTAAAACTGAAATCCTTTTCACTATTTTTGTGGGTTAATATTTTCCAAAAGTTAGACCTTTCAGTTACTCTCTGATTCACTACAGGTCCAAGCACATTGCTCTTCCACTATCCTTTCAGCAGTGCCCCTGGAAGTATGTGTGAACTGCAGGCATGGGATTACTTGGTCAGCAACCTAGAAAAGAACATTTTGAGATTTCTTTCTCTCTAACATGCCATTATTTCACAAGCCTCTTCAGGGCTGAAGTAAAACCAGCCATCTCAGGCTGCCAGTGGCTAGCCTACTTCTAGCCATTTTTCACAAAAATGATCCTGTTGCATTCAAGTATATGGAATTGAAGGGAAGGGGTGCAATCCTGTACTACTCATGAGCCCCTTACATCTGAATGCAACATAAAATATACTTTGTGAAGCCAACATCTGGTTTCATAGTGTAAGCAAAGGAAAACATGGCCAGAATCCTTTGTTGGATTTACAAGTGAATAACTTAGAACTGCGTATTTGTAACAGTGTGGCATTCACATTCCCTACATATTCCCTAGTTTAATAATAATAATAATAATAATAATAATAATAATAATAATATTTGCTGACCAATCACAGGGAATCCGGGTGGCTTACAACAGAGGGGATTATACAAGCAATAACAATAAACATGAATTAAAAACAAAAACAAATGGCAATGCATTAAACAATAATAAAATCAGATAGCAGTTAACAATAACAATAACTAACAAAAATACGTAACAATTATAGCAACAAAAATACATAGTAATTATAACAACAGTAAAATTAGCAAAGCAAAATACATAACAATTAACAAAGCAAAAATACATAACAATTAACAGACCTAAACAAGCAAGAAGAGAATAATCCCCATTTGCAACCCCCCATCTCAATCCTAAAAACAATGTGAACGATACACACTCTTAAAAAAGAAAAAGAAGAAAAAGGGAGGGGGGAGACAAGACTCCTCCTTAAGTCCAGGAGCCAAGACATGGGAGTAGCCCAGGTGGAAGGAGGGCAAACAAACACACTCTCAGCTGGATCTTCACTGGCAGATGTTGGAGAGGAGGGAAAGAGGGCCATTCCTCCTCCTTAAGACCAGGAGCCAAGGCATGGGAGTAGCCCAGGTGGGACGGAGGGCAAGCAAACACTCTCTTAGCCTGGTCTTCATTGGCAGATGTTGGAGAGCTGTTTAGGAGTTTAGGAGTTTAGTTTAGGAGACATGCAGAGACTGTGATGCTCTAAAGTCTACAAAAAAGATTCTTACTATATATGGAGCAAAAAATGCCATATGTCCAAGCAAAGTTCAGGGAAGGAAGAGGCACTAGGGATCATATAGCAAACATACACTGGATAATGGAACCTACTAAGAGGCATTTGATCGTATAGACCATGAGAAATTATTAATCGTTTTTAAAGCAATGGGTGTGGTGCAACATTTGATGTCATTGATGTGTAATCGCTACTCAGGACAAGAGGCTACTGTCAGGACAGGATACAGAGAAGCAGAATGGTTTCCAATTGGAAAGGAATCAGGCAAAGCTGTATTCTGTTACCCTATCTAGGAGGAGAAGGAGTCGAGTTTTCCGCCAGACGCGCTCTAGTCATCATCCAACCCGCTTCATTTTCCTCAGTTCTTCAGTATACCATGTTTCATGATTTGAAGCGGGTTGGAAAGGACGTTGATAGCCTTGGTATCAACCATTTGAACCTCTAGGGCTTTCTGGAATCCAAAAGGTTCCATTAGCCTTTGAGGGCGGACCATTCTAATGGGTCCTCCACCCCTGGTGGGGTGGACAGTGGCTCTTAGTTCAGCCTTGATCAGGAAATGAACTGTCCATGACAATGCGGAGGTTTGAATTACCTCTGCCCACAGATATTCCTGTTCCATACTAAAGACCGCATCAAAGGTATGACCCGCACAGTGTGTAGGCCCGACAACCAGTTGCGATAGGCCCATGTTTGTCATGGATTCCATGAATTCCCGAGCTGCACCTGTTAAACTGGATTCAAGTGGGATTTTGAAGTAGCCCAGGACTAAGAGTCTGGGTGACTGCAACAGCAACTCTGAGACCAGCTGTGACAGTTTGGTTAGGGAGTCTGTTAGACAATGGGGTGGATGGTATACTAACAGAATCCCCAAACTATCCCTGGTCCTCAGGCTCAGGTACATACACTCGAAGTGGACTGTGTTCCAGACGAGTATCATGGTCAAGGTGAGATTGTTCTTTTGGACCAGAGCCACTCCGCCCCCTCGCGCACTTCCCCTTACTTGCTCACTAACAGAGTATCCAACTGGGAAGGCCTGCACCCAGGTTATGGCACTATCCTCTCCCAGCCAGGTCTCTGTAAAGCAATCCAGGTCAGCATCCTCATCCAAGACAAGGTCATGGATGATATGGGTCTTGTTTTTAACTGACCTGGCATTGCAGAGGAGCAAGGTCAGGTACTGTGGAATGGTTGGTAAGCTCTCCAATCCATCCTGGGAAACATAGTGAACTGAAGGCAGGATAGCTTTCAGACGTCAATCCCCCTTCCTTTGTAACAAACCTTCACTCTGTTCCTGCCATACTTTCATTTCCCCCACCCAACTTCAATTGGTACTCCCAGACCATACCCAGAGGCATGTAATTGTCCCTGATTCAAAATGTTTTCAAGACCTCCTTGCTACAGCTCCTGTTAGAGCACAATAACAGCACAATTTGGGAGACCATTAATGATGGAGTAAGGTAAAGACATCCTCCCAATCTGGCTTGGTGGTGTTGGAGGGAATGGGGACACGGCTGAAGAAGCCTGTCCCACCCCCTGTCCAAGCCCCTTGCCTCAGCTGTTGCCTTGGTAGGGGAAAAAAAAAGGCACAGGCAGCCTCCCAGTTTGCCTCCAACAAACTGGGTACTCATTGTAGTGACCTTGGAAGAATATAAAGCTGAGTCAACCCTGAGCCCCTGGCTGGTGTTGAGCTCACAACCTTGTGGTTTGTGAGTGAGTGGCTGCAGTACAGGCATTTAGCCACTGCACCCCCAGGGCTCTGTAGATAAGAGGTGTTTCTCTGGAAGTGATTCTTTCCTATGGCAGAGTCAAAGTGCATCTACACTGGGGAAATAATGCAGTTTGACACCACTTTAATTTTAGTTTTGTGAGTCACCAGCACTCTTTGGCAGAGGATGCTAAAGGCTAAAGACCTTGTAAAACTACAGATCCAAAAATTTCTTAGGATGGAGCTACAGCACTTAAGGTGGTGTCAAAATGCATTATTTCTACAGAGGCACCCCCAGTGTTTTCCCAGGACTGATCTAAACCAAACCTTCCATCCATACCAACTTTCCATCCATACCAGTGTGATAATACAGCTAAGCATCCTTTTTTAACAGCTGCTACATTCTGCTACTATTTTGCTACTTTGATTCAGTTTCTTTGATCTTTGCATTGACTTGTGAAAGGTTTGAAACTAGGAACCAATCTGAGGATTGAAGCTAAATGTAACCATAGAAAAGTGGTGATGGTTTAGAGCAGTACTACTCAAAATGTGGGTCCCTGAGCTTTTGCTGCCTGTTTGCTGAGTTTCCAAGAGTTTCCTAGCTACAATTGTAGCGAGTGAACAAAATATGGTACATATTCCAGGCAATTTAGGAAAAAAGACCTGCTGGTCCTCCACATCAGATAACTTGGGAAGAACTGTTTTTAGAGAACACCAGTGTTCAAAGGGAAATTTAACTGTGGCCTTGTATGTATCTCATCATCTATATTTTTTCTGATGGGGAGATTAGGATGTGAACCAATAGATTCAAATTACAAGAAAGAAGAGTCTAGCTAAACATTAGGAAGAAAATCTTGATAGTAAGAACTCTTCATCAGTGGAAGAAACTCTCTTGGAAGGTGTTGGGATCTCCTTCTTTGAAGGTTTTCAAATAGAGGGTAGATGCACACCTTCCAGAGGTACCTTAGCTATGGATTCTTGCATGAGAAGGAAGCTTCTTATGGCCTTTGGAGTCACTTCTAATTCTATGGTCTAATCTGCACTGCACAAATAAAGCAGTTTGGCATCACTGTAACTGCTGAGGCTCAATGCTGTGGGATCCTGGGATTTGTAGTTTGTTGCAGCACCAAAGTTCTCTGACAGAGGAGGCTGAATTCCTTACAAAGCTACAAATCCCAGAATTACATAGCATTGAGCCATGGTAGTTAAAGTGTGTCAAGCTGCATTATTTCTGCAATGCAGATTAGACCACAGATTATATAGTTCTTGTGGGATTTTCAGGCTATGTGGCCATGTTCTAGAAGAGTTTCTTCTTGACGTTTTGCCAGCATCTGTGGCTGGCATCTTCAGAGACCACAGGTTGTCTTTTACCTTAAAAACACAATTGTATTGCTTGCATTAAGATAGACCTAGCAAAGCCAATCTTACCTTTACAGTTTTAAACATATCTATCTGTGCTGTGTGCCCATTTAAATCAACATGTGTTTAACCACAAGGGAGGGGGAGAGACTAGATGTCTTACAAAGTTTTATTACTGTTGGAGAATGGAAAGTTTATTCACATCCTCTGCTACCTACTTGAATGGAATCTGTTTGAATTATTGTTGGCGATAAATAAAGAATAACAGATCAGCTGAGTTACAGCCTGGTGATTTATTAATGAAGAATTCATGACGAGTAAAGGATAGGGTTTATTCACAGTATAAGAACACAAGAAATGTTTATGGCAGCTCCTGGCAGATCTCACCTCTGCATCAGACCTCCTGCTGATGACGTCTTTGGCACATCATTGCATTCGCTGTTAAGAATCGTTGAGGATTCAGTGCGAGAAAATTTATAGCACATCAAAACCATGTTAAAGCCATGTTAGAAACTCACCTCCCCAACATTTGATAGGTCATTTTATGAGTTCAAGCTGAATGCTTTTCTAGTCATGAACACCGACATGGCAACTGAATTTTAGCAGGGCATAACTCCCAATTAATGCATTTTAATTAGAAACTGTGTTGTACTTTTTTTTTAGTCCCATGGAGGCTATCAGATTAATTGTAGGATTTTCTGCCCCAGCTGCCAGAATACCTTGATTAACCTTGGGTACCATTCATCTTGGACTGGAGAAGAATAGCTACCAGCTTTTCTTTTCTTTTCTTTCTTTTTCTTTTTCTTTTTCTTTTTCTTCTTTTTTTTTCTTCTTTTTTTGGCCTCAGGTAGCAAAGTGCCTTGGGCTGGCCATGTTCCACCAAGGGACAGATGTGGGTGGTAGGAGGGCAACAGAGGGTTTAAAAGAAAGATGGGTCAGGACTTAAAGGGATATATGGAAACTGAGGGAACTCTCAGTGAAAGGAAAGGATGATAGAAGACTCAAACAGCCACCCAAAACTGATGCAGCTATTTGAAGCAACATTGCTATTTTCTGCAAAATAGCTGCTATCTGGCTCTTAAAGTGAAAATGAGTACTATTTATTTTTTAACAAAAAGTTCACAGATGGCAAAGCCTATTCGATACTCTCTGTTTAGATCTGAAAAAATATAGTTATTGTGTGGAAGTGGGCCCATATTCATAATAAAGGGGAAGGAAAACACAGTGACAGAGTTCATCACATGCTGACTGTTCAGTTTCTCATGTATCCAAACGGGCTGAGGAAAACCCTTCATTTGAAAGCCTGGAAAGTTTCTGCCAGAATAAAGTCAGAATATAAACTGGCTGGTGAGGACACTGACTGTTCAAAAGTTATTATCAAATGTAATGTTGGGCTTCTGATATGATATGGGAATACCTGTATGTATGAATACCGGTACTTGCACAGAGGATCAGGGGCTTGTCTACATTTCTTTTCCACCACCACCCCATCCTCACAGTGATCTGTCTTCATGATGCAAGGCCAAATCCCCCATTCAAGTGCAGACTGTCTTCATGACATAAGGCCAGTTCTCCACCAAATCTGCCCTATTCTTTCTTTAGAACAAAACTTACCTTTTACTCCAGATTTTGCAAGAAAACCCAAAGCACTTTGTAGCTGGGTGGCTATCTACATATGCTTCCCCTCTGTTGTACAGATCATAGAATCATAAAATCATAGAGTTGGAAGAGACCACAAGGGCCATCCAGTCCAACCCCCTGCCATGCAGGAACTCTCCATCAAAGCATCCCTGACAGATGGCCATCCAGCCTCTGTTTAAAGACCTCCAAGGAAGAAGATTCCATCACACTCCGAGGGTGTGTGTTCCATTGTCGAACAGCCCTTACCGTCAGGAAGTTTCTCCTAATGTTGAGGTGGAATCTTTTCTTGGATCTTGCATCTATTGTTCCAGGTCCTAGTCCCTGGAGCAGAAGAAAACAAGTTTGCTCCCTCCTCAATATGACATCCCTTCAAATATTTAAACAAGGCTATCATATCCCCTCTTAACCTTCTCTTCTCCAGGCTAAACATCCCCAGCTCCCTAAGTCGTTCCTCGTAGGGCATGGTTTCCAGACCCTTCACCATTTTAGTCACCCTCCTTTGGACACGCTCCAGTTTCTCCGCATCCTTTTGAAATTGTGTCCAGAACTGGACACAAATCAGTCCCCCAAGGTCAGAATGAAGTGCCCATCCATGTGATCAACACTGGGTATCTCACTGTGACCTCAGAGGAAGCATCTAGCACCACCAGCAGGTGACACAGTGGGGATGCGTTTGTAGACAGCTGCGACTTGCACCAGAAGCGGTGCTGGGTAACACAGTAGGGACATACGTGCAGACAGCTTTTTAGTGTTGCCATGGCACAGAGATAACAGGGAATCTGGGCAGCTCCAGAAGCAGAATACTCCAGGAGCAGCCCCCTGTCTTTGATCAGCAATTAAATTCCTGGGAAGAACCAAATGAGGCTCTACCAGGCAGCAAGTTCCATCAATCTAGATAGCATTTTGTCTTTTTCTTTTAACTTCAAGGCTAGCAGCTGGATAACCAGTTAACATTTCTTAGGAGACTGAATTTGGCACAGGGGCCATGGATACAGAATCAAATAGCACTGTCGATGAAGAAGGGAAATTTGCCAGTGTATTTCATGTAATGTCTACCATTTTCACACCACATACTTCAGAGTGGTCCCTGTGGAGACAAGGAATCAATGCTATAACCATACCAGTTCTGCAGAAGAGACCCAGGTTATGAAATTCAGACCAAGTGACTTTTCATGCTGAGCTAATTTTTATGATGACAACACAAACTTTGCAAACAAATAATAATAAATAATAATGCAGAAGCAGAATTGTTGGATCTATAGCACTCTAAATAACCTCTTAATCCTGAGATGCTGATGAAAAAAATCTGTCCTCCATTGTGCATGTAGATCACTTTTCAAACAAACACAATACATAACTAAACCTTCCATTTTGCATTCATGTTCCTTGCCCTTAACATTTTTCTATTCTCATGACATTAGCTGCTGTTGCTCTCTTCCTATTAGTCTGTGCTACGGATTAATGTTGAATGGGACCCCACTGCTTTCTACAACTCCCTATATCCTTCTTCATACATTCCTGCACAGCCTCAATAGGGTTGAACAGCCTAGCAGACAACAAAGATTATTTTAAATTCCTGAAGGGCAGCAGGATCACAGAGAGGGTGGTGGAAAGGTGAATGATTGGAGTAATGAGTCCAGTAAGGTGCTCTAATCACAGACTTCTAAAGATGGCCTTAACAGCCCAAAGCAAGGTTCAGAAAAAGCACCCACACTAGAAATCAGTACTGGAGCCTTTGTATCTAAACTCTCCTGAGTCCTGCTCAGTTGGTGATTTATTATTTGAACTTCTTCCTGTCTCAAATATACCAATATTTTTTAACATGTCAACTGGCAAGAGGAAGGGATAAATGTATTTGACAGATTGACTTTTGGGTTAAATTAACTCAGCACATTTTTCTTGGAAACTGTTTTTTTCTGTTGGATCGTTTCTGCTTTCCTACTAATCCCAGTCCTCCTCCTCACAAGCCATTTGAATAGTATCAAAAATGTGACAGATTAAAGATGAATAAGAATGAAATTACACTGAGTCCTATTTTATCAGAGGTATAAAGTAGGCTAGAAACCTGGTTAAACTATATTTAAGAAGTATAGAACACATAAAGAAGCTAAAATATGACCAAATGCAATCAGTGCTCCCTCTACCAGGCCAACCTAGGAAATAAGGGTAAGTTGTGTAGTAGTACCAGGTCTTGTAGGATCAAAGTGTTGGTACTACATGGTTAACAGGGGGATGATGGTATCATCTGCTATTGCCTTCAAGTTTCCCTCAGTCTAAACAATAATCACAGTAGCTGGAGGATGCACTTTTCAAACAGCACTATATTGCTTTGAACTATCCTGGCTGTAATGCAGAATATTTGGGGGCTCCTTGTTCTTGAATGGGCAATTAAGACACACTAGCTTCACAAACAAACAAACAAACAAACAAACCTTGAAGAGGAAAACAGCTAGAACTGGTTTGTTGATGAAGCTCAATGTGGTTCCATGTCTGTTAGGATGCTCTGTAAGGGCATGGCTGTAGCATCAAGGTTTGTTCATGTACTTTGGAATGTCCCACTATACCACTGAGGGGGATATCACTTTGCCTCTTCTGGCAAATGTTTTGACAACAGGGGTGAGCAGGGAATTATTTTGCAGCTGGTTTGTCTACTATAATGCTAATCTCAGTGGTTTGTCTACTATAATGCTAATCTAAACTGTGTTGCCTGTCACAAGATTTGGTGCACAAAGCTGTGTGTAAAACCCAGAAAAACAAATAGCTAGTGATAACTAGAAAATATCATGGAAACATCTTGAGATGGGGAGGAGATCTGGACTTTTCACCACCCTTTAAAATTTTTTTTTAGTATTATCTTACTTTAAAATACATTAATTAAAATGTGTTATTATAACTTAATAAATGGATGAATAGCTATGGATTAAGTTCCTAGAAGTGTTTAACTTTTTGTAAAGTTCCAAGGAGACTTGCAATTTCATAACACCATTTACTGGAAATCAAAGATTTAATTCTGGGTTTTCCTTTGCAGCATATTCCCATCTGCAAAGTAATTTAAATGTGGTTGCTATCCCTTGAAACTATTGCCTCACCTAGCAATGTTTTATATTAAACCAAAGAGGTTTTAAAAACACCTCATTTGAGTGCTGAAGTTGTAAAAGTTTAAACCAGAAGCTGTCAACTCAATATCAATCCTTCCTTTTGGGATCTTTCCCTATTATTTGGAAACAGGAACTCAAAATGCTATTGTTTCAGTGGCACTGCATTATTATATTTGATCCCTTCTGAGAAGCCATTTTCAGCTGTAAAATGGCACACTCCATGCCAGTAATGCTTAAGAGAATATTTGCCTTCTTTTATTGCTGAATTAAAGGAGCAGCTGAAATACTGAAGCACCTTACCGCATGTCCTCCAATGTTTCACAGATGAAAACTGGTATACATGTGGCCAAGAAATATCAGAATGTGCTTAAATTGGCAAAAGTGAGGGACATGGCTGTGCTGGTCTGGAATATCAGTATGCAAAGAAATATCAGTATGCAGTATGCTACAAGATCCCTTTGCACATTAAGTTGGCCAAAATTGTTAACAAGGAAGAACACACAAGTTAGGAGAAGCTGTGGCCGTTTGCTTTGACTGCCTCCACAAGGAAGGACAAAATATGCCTCCTCCTCTTCCCCTGTTGAATTAATTAAGTTCAAACTACTTTTGCACTTTGAACTCGGTTTACAGCAATTGACGTAAGTTGAGGACAAAGGGCAAGAGTGGGAGGAGAAGAGAGATACTGGGACATTTTTAAAGCTGGTGGATAAGTGGGATGGCAGAGAATTAATTGGGACTGTCCCTGTCATATTGGAACAGCTGGAGAGTATGCAATTGTAAAGGGAGGCCTATTTACCTTTGTGTATGACTAACTGCAACATTTTCCTTTTCCAGCAATGTCTCTCTCAAGTCTCTTCAGGAGACTCATTGAGATCTGAATTCCCAAATGAGTTTACCCAATGCATGCAAACATGCAGAAACAATAGTATGGCAGATAAAATGATGAAAATAGGAGGATCAAGATCCAAATGCACCTTGGAGAAAAAGGAGGGGACATCAGCTGTCTCTGTGAACAACAGCCATATGGATGGGACAACAAGACAAAGCCCTCTAAAACTGGAGGCACATTCCTTTGAGACCTAGATAAGAAATCCATGTTCATATGAAGATTGTCCTTGTTGTAAATTTTACATTGTAAAACAACTTCCTTCAGTTGTTCAGCAGATAAAGGTGAAGTGTAGCGCGGAGGCAACCTAGAGACAAATTACCTTTTGTAAAAAAGCAGATGCACACACATACTTAATTCAGGCAAACATTTGAAGCATCTAGTGACTTAGAGCCTATACAGACTGGCACTTTGTGTCAGCCAGTGGGAGGAGCCATGGTGCAGCGTCCGCATACTGGATGCCCTGGCCCCTCCCCAGGGTGCCATTTTGGCACATGCCAGTCTACATGGAGGGGCATCATAAAGCTGTGCTGCCATGGCTATGGTGCCCCTTGGAGGGTAAAAAAAAAGGATCTGCTTTTTGTAGCTCCTTTTTGTGCTCTCCGGAGGCTGGATCGGGGCTGTGACATGCATGCCTCCAATCTGTACAGCCCCTTAGTGCTTTCCTTCTTTATAGCTAAGCCTGTTTCTTCCTGGACAAAGGGATATTCCCTTGCTCAACAATGACATATTCTTTCCACAGGTGAACAACTCCTTGATAGACCTTTTGCTGAAGTTGGGCACCTGATACACATGTTCACACAATATTCTTAATGTTCTGCTTGCCAGTATGCCTTTGTTCAAGTGACAGAATGGCCACCACCACCATTCATGCTTGGACTGAATAATGTGGTTGCATATTAAACAGATGTAATCCTTATAAGCAGGAACAGGAAAGGTTTGATGGAGAAGTGCAACTCTCTTTCCTACCTGATGTGAATAGCTATCAGTTAAGAAATATGTTCCGGAACCAGGGACATCACTAGAGGGATGACACCCTTAGAGGTGTGTGTGACACCATTGCTCCTCAAACATCTGCCTTTTGGCAGATCAAAATGGTGAAGAGATGGAGTGAGACAAGGCTTAGTGAGAGGAGAAAGGAGAAACCCTATGGGTTTTTAAAATTAAAATTAAAATTAAAATTTTTAATATTATTTTAAAATGTTTAAAGAACATCACATCTTACCAGATTTTCACTTTAAGCACGTGAAACTATGTACATGTAAATATATTTAGGTTGTGCATATGATATTGTAATTTAAAGATATAATTTTAATTTTGCGAGTTATGTTACAACTATCACCATTACATTCAGTGATACATGGGAATTATGACTTATGAGTAACAGTACAAGAAACATTCCTAAGGAGTCTATATGTTGGTGCATGGTATGGGAGGAGATTAATGCAGGGGGTAACAACAGGGTGCCACCAATCCTAGTGATGCCACTGTTCTGATCCAGTGTGGAAGAATAAGCCTTGCTCAGAAGGACATTAATTCCTTAAATACAACAAAATCCACAATAATGATACATTTAATGAGCCAACTAAAAAGCAGAAAATATATAATATATTATACAGGCTTTTGAAGCTTTGCTCTCTAAGCTGCTTTTGTCTTCATATAACAAATAAGAATGTGTTAGATGTTTTCAGTGTGTTGTGGATGGAAAATGCCTTTCTATTCCATTTTTCTAATATAGCAGATAAAAGAGAAGAAAGGATGAATGACACATGGGAAGAAGAAACATAAGAAGATGAGTTTTTTGTGGAGCTTTCGGGCTATGTGGCCATGTTCTGGAAGAGTTCCTTTCTGACGTTTCGCCTGCATCTGTGGCTGGCATCTTCAGAAGATGAAGATGCCAGCCACAGATGCAGGCGAAACGTCAGAAAGGAACTCTTCCAGAACATGGCCACATAGCCCGAAAGCTCCACAAAAAACTATGGATGCCAGCCATGAAAGCCTTCGACTCCACATAAGAAGATGAACTCCAAATTCTGGAAAGTGAAGTAAAAGAGTGTACAGGCCAGCCATTAAGGTCAGCCTGGGGGTGGAGTGGGGCATAGTGTCCACACAATGCATGCCCGACTCCACCCCCAAGGCTGGTGTGACACTGCATGCTGCACCACACGGCAGGCGGTGTCACGATGCTCCTCTGGCACTGCATCTAATCGATGCAGCACCAAAGGAGTGCTGAGAAGCCGCAGTGCCAGTGGCAATTGTGCCCTTTCCATGGTGTAGAAAGGAGCTGCTTTTTGTGACTCCTTTTTTGCACCACAGAAAGGTGAGATTGGGGCCACACCATGTGGTTGCCACAGCCTGGATCTGCCACTAAAAGGGGCAACTCTGTACAGCCCCTACAAGTGGCACTCTAAGCAATTGGGAAGAATAAATAATCAGCAACAGATGATATATCAACAGAATTGCTGCGATGTACAGGGACATTCTAGAGGTAAAAGCTGGGTTCAGAAAAAGGAAGAGACACTGGGGAATGAAGAGCATCAGGAAATTCTAGAAGAAAATGTGAATGTGCTTTATAGATTACAGCAAAACTGTTGACTGCATAGATCATGAAAAACTATGGAATGGTCTTAAAGAAATAAATATATTGCACTTGGTTGTCCTGATGTGTAACCCGTATTCAGGACAGGAAGCCACAGTCAGAACAGTATATGGAAAAACAGAATGGTTCCCAAAGAGGACCATACAAGGATGCATTCTATCTTATTATCTTTTCTGAAGGGCTTCAGTTTCTAAGTGTGATAAAGCACAATGCCACATTTTATAACTGATAGAGGTGCTTGAACTTCCTTTATGATGAGAAAAGCACACTGACATCAGGAAAACCTGTTTAGTTTCCAAAGGAATTATTGCTTCAACTTTAATGTCATCATGAAATCTGGGATTCATTTGACATGAAGGCATCTGGAATGTGGTTTATAGAACAAAAATAACACTGACTCTAAGCGACTGATAAGAAAGCTTTTAGCTTGCTATTAAAAAAAATCCTTCCAACAGGAAAAGAAAAAGGAAAGTACAGAGGTGAAAGGGCAGGACTCTTACCTATGGAACAGTGTCATTAATAAGTTCTGGGGAAAGGAACTAGCCAATCGATACATAAATTAGTGGTATAAAGTCAGTAAGACATCAATTAAAAACAGAAGTGACATTTGTTCAAAATTTAAGTGCTCTGAGGAAGTAGGCCAAAAATGTGTTTTAATTAATCTCTATAAAACCTCCCAAACCAGTTGAGTCAAGGTATTTTATTCCACTCCCAAACATCACATGTTGGTTTTGTTTTCCCATCTTCCCTGACATTTGCTGCCTGGGTGACGAGGGCCATTAAGTCTGATCATATGTGAACGGCTCACCATGTTTTCACACTGTTAAGGAAGGGCTGGTGGAAGGCCTCAGAATCTCACTCCCCAGTCCAAATGTGCAGTGCATGAAACACTATTAATGCCAGAAAATATCAAATATGCATTGTTACAGAGGAAGATTTTTACATTCCCATTGTGGAGCCATTGAGCAACATGTGATTTCACTCTCACATGTAAAACCATCGCCAGTGAAATAGCAAAACCTCTTATCCTCTTGGATAGTGAATGTTTATGATAGCACTTCTAACACAAACCCTGTTTCCTGAAAACAGCAAAGAGTCTTGTGGCATTTGAAAGACTATCAATCGTTGCAACTTTCATTGCAACTAATCATTGCAACTAACTAATCATTGCAGCTTTCAAAAGTTGTCTTTCTCAGTCCCTCACACAAATTTGCATTGTCTTCCTCTTGAAGACAGCAACAGAGATGTCCTTCTAGCCACACATCCTCCTTTCTGAATTTTGTTGTATTGACATGAAGCTTCCTTACCATATTTTGACTATTGTTCTTCAGTAGTGTTAAACACAGCTGGATTTTAAGATATATGTGGGCCCAGATAATACAGGTTTAGTCACCCTTATCTGAAATGCTTGAGTGTTTTGGATTTCAGCATATTTATTTTCTGGTTTTTGGATTTTGGAATATTTGAATATACATAATGAGATATTTTGGAGCTGGGACCTACACCTAAACATGAAGTTCACTTATGTTTTGAATACATCTTATTCAGATAGATTGAAATAATTTTACACACAATATTTTAATAATGTGCAGGAAACAAAGTTTGTGTACACAGAACCATCAGAAAGCAGAGGTGTTACTTTCTTAGCCACCCATGTAGACAATTTTGGAATTTGGAGTATTTTGGATTTTGGAATTCTGGTTAAAGGAGACTCAACCTATACCTCAAAGCAGTTGCTGCTGTGGCCTCCCATGTCAGTGGAGTAGGAAATCTCTTTGCGTTCCAGTCTGAACTTTAAAGGAACTATTCAAGGTTCTGAAGCTATTTGGAGGACAGCTCCTTTATAGTTTGGACTAAAACTTACAAGCCACTATGGCCCGGAAGCATAGTACCACAGCTCAGAAAAATGAGGCTACAGTGATACAAGAAGGCCCTATCCAGAAGCTTCTTTAACAGAGAAGAGATGCAAATAAGGTTGGAGTACAAGCTTCTTCAACAGTTTAGTACAAGGACAGATTTTGGCATGAGCAGTTAATAATGAAAACCAAACTTGGCATTTTCTAACAACAGTACAGGAACCTTCTTCATAACCATCCTCTCTTTTTGAGAAATAAAAGCTATATAGACCATATACACAGGAGCACAAGGTTCAAGGTAAGAGAACAATACAATTATTGACCTGGTACAGACAGGCAAAAAGAGGTGCTTTCAGGCTGGCTTGAAGGTGTGGCGTTTAGATGACACATGCCTTGAAGCCAGCAGGAAAGTGCCCTCTAGGTGCCTTATGCTGTTTCAAAAAGATGCAGCTTTTCCCACTTCTTCCTGGCTTGAAGCCATGTCATGTGGTCATGACATGAGCACTCCAGCTGCCTTGGGAGCCAGTGGTGTGGTTGGTGGGGTTTCAATGTGGCTTCAGAGAAGACAGCTTCAAGCCACTTTTTCCTGCCCATCTGTTTCACCCCTACGAGTTCTGATAGTCAATACTTTTTGTTAGGGAAAGCATTTAAACATTATATCTAGCATTAATCTAGAATGTAGGCCTTCTATGTACACTAGATACCTCTTAAGTCTCATAACTTTGCTATGGACATTTGATTTCTTATATTTCTCATGATTACTCTTATATGAGACAAAACAGCCTGGTGAGTGTAAAATCAGACATTTGGAAAGCCAAACAGGTTCTGAATTTGAATCAGATCTTCTCTGCAGCTAAACCTAATTTTTGCTTCTTGTGTCTTGTCTTGTTGGCCTTGTTAAACACTACCAGTGCTCTACTCTGCTCCTTAAAAGCTCTGCAGTAATTGAGAAGCATTCTCAAGCTTCGATATTTGCATTTAGTAGCAGAACCAGGAGATAAACTGATAGTTTGACCTGTCTTGCTTTAGGAGTGAGAGGTCTCCTATGACTCCAAGTTATCCTCTGCCCTTTTAATACTCATTGCTCTACATGGATTACCCAGCAAGCACATCCAAATAGCTGTGAGATTTCTCAGCCAATGTGCAAACCTGAACAGGAGCTATCAGAATTAAACCATAGCATTTGTTGTTGTTGTTGTTGTATGCCTTCAAGTTGTTTAAATGTATGGCAACCCTAAAGTGAATCTATCATAGGGTTTTCTTGGCAAGACAGGAGGTTTGCTATTGCCTTCTCATGGGGCTGAGAGGGCATGGCTTGCCCAAGGTCATGTAGTGGGTTTCATTGCCAAGCAGAGAATTGAATCCTGGTCTCCAGTGCTGCAGTGTAACACACAAACCACTATGCCACACTGCAGAATAGGTTAGGATATATAACATAGCCTTCAATGGCATTTTGTATATTCTTCCTCGGTAATAATTTTTGTTATCTTGACCACACACTGCTGTTACGTTTCCCCAGTATTCATTTGTGAAATGTTGGAGGAGTTGTGTTAGGGGCCCTCTTTCTAACACACCCCACACCCCAACCCTGAATTGCTCCTGAACCCTTGTAAGTGGCATCTGCAACTCTGGGAGAGAAGCTCCTGAAAGACGAAAACATTTGCAGAATCAAGGAAATAGGGTTTTTAAAAGAGCTTTTCACAATGAAGACACAGCCACATGGCAGATGCATAACACTTGCTCTGGCCCAATGGCTGTACAGCCAGGCAAACTTCAATGTGTATGCTGCACACGTTGGATTTTTCATTTTCAAGCTATTACTGGTTGAAAATATGTTGGCCCCTTTGATCCATTTCCATCTGGTTTTGCCTCAAATGAAACAAAAGAATTCAGAGCAACCATGAAATTATTGGAAAGAAATTAGGAAGGTGAATCAAAACATTCTTTTGGGATAATAAATCTTCAACAGCTAGAGTACACCAAAGGCTTGATACAGCTAAGTTTACCAATTTTAAGATCTGCTTATATTGATGGGTGGCAGCTTAGCATGCGGTAAACTTCCTTGGTTGGACTTAGTGTCTCCATATATGCCTTTGGGAATTTTGCCTCAGTTTGGTTCCTGATGTTGTTTTCATTTTTGTGCCCATGAATACAGCAGCGCAAGTTGTGTCACTATGGAAAACCTTTCTTTTCTTTTTACTCTTAGTATTTTCTCAGTCTAATTTCCAAGTAGGCTGTATAAGCTACACTATTATGCCTTGGTGAAGCAGGGTATAGTATCAACTGTAGATATAAAGCACTCATCATCAAATACTGGTTTATACTCAAAGTGGATTTTTTTGGTAAATAAAAAAGCAAAACATTAATAATTTTCCTGAGCTTTAAACAAATTCAAGGTAGACAACAATAAAGTAAAAAAGAAAAGAAACACAACCAACATGACTAAAAATTGCAGAATGTAGAACTAGTAACAACAGTCATTATACCATTCTTCAGCAGTATCAGCAATTGTGTTCATTTTCTCTTAGTACAATTTCATTAGATCAAAGCAAGAGAGCCCTCTAGTGGTCACCTATTTGAATCACCGATGTGGACAGTTGTTTTTTACTGAGAGATCTGGATGAGTTTTTAAAACAGTAACTTGGAAATGTTACTTTTCTTGGACAGTATCTCCTAGAATTCTCTAGCCGCCATGACCAGTAGCCCTGATGCCTGGGCAGTTCTGGCAGCTACAATAACAAGAAGTGACTTTTTCAAATTCTGCTTAAAATGCCGTGGCCTTTCCCTAAAATTAAGATAGTTACTTGTAAAAGGAAAAAAACCTACTAGTGTTATTTATTTATTAAAATATTTCTATCTTGTCCTTTATCCAAAAATCATCTTTTAAAAGGAAATATTTACAAAAGTTTAAGGATTAAAAAGCTATAGGGATTGGCTGCCTCAAGCACTTCCTAGGCTAGATGGGGTATAAATATAATCAATCAGTAAGAGCCAGTGTGGTGTAGTGGTTTGAGCATTGGACTATGTTTCTGGAGACCAGGGTTTGAATCCACATTCAGCCATGGAAACCCACTCGGTGACCTTGAGCAAGTCATAATTTCTCAACCTCAGAGGATGGCAACGACAAACGCGCTGTAAGAAACATGCCAAGAAAGCCATGATAGCTTCACATTGGGATCACAACAACACTTGAAGGCACACAACAACAACAACAAAACCTCACTTTATTTGACATTTTAAATCAACTGTTCTTACACTGCAAGCAGCTGGAAGCCCACGTGAGGCAAATCTTGCACCTTTGGCTCCATCTGTCTGTTATCCAGAGTTGGAGTGTGTATGAATGTCTCGGTGTGTGTGTGTGTGTGTATCAGAGAACAATAGTAATATTCCTAGGGCTTTTTCCAAATGAATGAGGATCGGGGAATGCATCTTCATGCTCTTGAAAAAGGCATTTAAAATAATATGTCCTATTTAAATTTAAAAAGCAGAAAAATGGAATCCATAATAAGGAAACAGACTCAATAAGAACTGCAGCCAATGTGTGTAATAGTGTATTAAGTAATGGTGATAAGAAAAGCAACTGGAAAGATTTAGAGTGGATTATGTGTTTGTACTTGAAGAAAGAAAAGAAAATGCCATCTGCACTTCACTGAGCTTCGCCTGGGCTATTTGCATTGCCTCAGCCCTCTGCCTTTGTTTATGCTTTCTTCTGAAGTCTCCACCCTTGGTGCAACATCTTGGCAACCTTACTGGGGAAGCCAGCCCCAGGCTTTTGGGTGGGTATAGGATACTCCAAGGCAATGAAAATGTTGAGCTGTCCAAATGTTTGTAGTTGTCCAAGGTCAGCTATTGTTCAATGTGTTATAAATAGCCCTGTGCTGGCAATAACAGCCCTGATGGATTTTTAAAGGAAGAAAAACCCAGTTGTTCTTCTCCTGAGATAAGGAAAAGGGAACAGATATGGTGTTCAAATGACAAAGATGGGGTGATCTGTAGCAATGTCCTTTGCCATAGTGGTAAAATGCTGCATCTCCAAGGAGACAGTGGTGGCCCTATCAATACGATTGTATGCTGTAGGCAGTTTTTATCTTGTTTTTGATTATTATGCAAAGTGTTGTGCAAAACTTACGGTGCTATATAAATAAACTTTAATAACTATAATAATATGTGTTACCAGGTATGCCCTTAGAATCCATGAATGAATTAATATGTGTTCAGAGTACACATGTCTATCGGGGAACTTGTGGCCTTGGCCAATGGCACACCTAAGCAAATTGGACTAAAAAATTGACAACACACAAAATTATCCAAAAGAGGAATTTTATTGAACACATAGTAATCAAAATATACACAACAGCTGCATTGGAGAAGAGCAAATTCAAATTAAACAGTGCATGCAAAATAGAGGACAGTTGCTTTAGGATGGGGGATATTAACACATAGTGAGCAAACGTATAAGTTTGCATGGGTTTGGAATTAAGCTGTTTGAAGCTGTAAGAGTTGCCCAGAGGTGTGGCAGATGAGAGGGGGGAAATGTTCAGAAATAAGGGCAATATAATACTAATCCACATCCTCACACACCAGAGAAAGAGGAGTCAGTTTTGAGGAGCTGCAATGGGCAGCGGGAGTACTCTCCAGGACACAGATTTTAGAGATAATAAAAGTTACATCTCTTTGGTCTTGTTGGATTGTGAAAAGCCAGAGAGCACTCCTCACAGTGCAAAGTCAAGGACAACAAGCTAACCATACTCTTCTATGCTCAAACAAAAACTTTGAAAGGAAGATTTTCTGCCCAGACTTCTGGGAGGTCTAAACAACTTCTTTCAGCTAAAAGGAATGAAGCTTAGCTTAGGCAATGCTTTCAGATGAAGAGGCCTCCAGATGGAGGAGGCAGGCAACTCAAATTCTGGGTTTAAATACACCCCAACCCCAGGATGACTACCTTTGAATTTAGATTTTTTTAAAAACATCTTGGGTGGGGAAAAACAAGCATGAAATTAGCAAGCTCTCTAAGGGTCCATCTACATTGTAGAAATAATGCAGCTGGACACCACTTTATCTGCCATGGTCCTATCCTACAGAATTATGAGATTTCTAGTTTTACAAGATCTTTAGTCTTCTCTGCCATAGAATGCTGGTGCTTTACAAAAGTTCAAATCAAAGCATTCTGTAGAATAGAGCCATGTCAGTCAAAGTGGTGTCAAACTGCATTATTTCTACAGTGCACATGCATGCTAAAACAACTTCAAAGAAAGAATGTTCATCTGGACTTCCTGAGAGACATTACCCAATATTTGCTTGAACAAAGCAAATCTAGTAATCTAGTAATGTCTAGATTCATCCACTTAAGAAAGACATCACAGAAGCATTAAGTCAATCTAACTTGCCCTAAACATGATATTTCATATCAGTTCCTGTCTATAATACACTGTTTACTGACTGCTAGACTACAAGCTGGGAGAGATAGAACCTTATCATGGAGGGAGGGGGGCATTCAATTGTTTTCCAATAATTTAATAAGTTTTCTTAGCAGAGCTGGTGATGGTAGGTGATAGAATTCATTCTTTCAGAAAAGGGTTCTAGCTACAATATCTTGACTAGCAGAGGCATTTCCACTTAATCTTTCTATATCCTTGGCCAAACATGTCCCACAATCTCTCCTACTCCCCCCCCCCCCCCCGTTTTTTGTCATCAGCTTACTTCAGTTGCTGCAAACTGAGGATTTTATCACACATGGAGTTTAATTCATCATAAAAGTTGGAAAAAAGCACCCTTGGTGATAACTATAACATGACATGATCTCCATCTCATCACAGCCTTGTCTTCAAAGCATTGTTAGAGCGCACCTTGCCATTGATGGTGAAAACCAGTCAATAAGCTCCCTATCATGCTTGTATAGCATTTGTCTTCAAGTGTGATGAGATACTCATGCAGAAGTTCTGGAATTGGGTAGTCATGTGCGTACTTTTGTCTCCTCCTCTTTCCCTTTCCCTTCACTATTCCATAACATCCTGATTTCTTTTCCTTTTTTTTTTACTTTCTTTTTTCTTTTTTAAAAATCACTTTAGCATAAGTTCAACAAGCAAAAGTAGTTTCATTTTAAAGTATATATGTGCACATCTTGGCAGGGGTGTTGTACAAATATGGTCATCTTGGGCTATCTAAAGTATAGCATTTGCATCCAGCTACATATACTGTCAAGATTTCTCATGCACCAAATGTAATGCTTAAATACTTATTAGCCAATAGCCAAGTGTGGTTTTTCATTAGCATACTGGCAAAAGAGGACTAGCTTTAGATTACATGTGGGGATGAAATGGTGGTGGTGTGGAAATCTAACAAAGATTTTACCTGATATCATCAGAGTTAACTTGAAGGATCATTTAATTTATTCATTTCAATTTTCATTAAAGGGAATCTGGATGTCCTGAAGCTTCTGTTCCATTGTGCAACTTCAAAACTTGGCAAATAAACTCCTTGTTTTTTTAAAAGGACTTTGTGAGAAACTCCCCACCCCCATCCAAATAGAAGATATTTACCTTCATTTCCAAAAAATTAAATCATTAAATATTACTTACTGAATGTGCATGCATACAGTACTAACATAGTCGCCAACATTTCACAGATAAAAACTGGGACACATGTGTCCAAACAACATCAGAGTGTGATCAAGATGGCAGAAGTATTAACAGACATTCAGGACTGTGTGAGTCCTAAAGGAGGGTAACTGGTGTTCTCTTGAGAGAGAATTGTGTAACGAATTGTAACAAGAAGAAGTGCATATACATGAACCAACTGAATAAGTGAAACATTGTTAAACCATTTTTCAAATAAAGTCTTATTGTTGTTCACTTACAAGTTTGTCTGAACCTGGAATAAATATCCGTGCTACTAACAATCAATAAAGTGGTCTGGTGCATCTCAAAATTGATGGCAAAGATAGTTTTAAAAGAGAAAAAAATAAGCCATTTTAGTGGTTCTCGTCCCCATGGGGCTGCCACAATAGAAAAATAGTTTGGTGAGTGGGACTCACCTTGATAAAACTGGTGGCAGTCGTGGGATAGCAAAACCCATTGTGCTGCCACAGGAGGAAAAAGAGTTGGATGACTGAGAGTCACCATCATACTTGGGTCTCAACCTGCCAACTTGCTGAACTTACAATTGACAAAGTAAGCATCTTAACCACTGAGCCACTGCATCCCACAGTAGAATTAGTACTTCCAGTCAATAACTGTTCTCCACTCTTAGTTCCAGTGGAAATTATACAGTACTTTTACTGGCACAATTTCAGCTGCTGAACAAGCTCTCTCTCTCTCTCTCTCTCTCTCTCTCTCTCTCTTTCTCTCTCTCTCTCTCTCTCTCAAATTTAAAACAAGATAAGTCATCTTTCAACTTAAAATAAAGCAACAGGGAAGGTGGTTTACAATAAAACAAAACATCCAGTTCAAAAATAAAATTGTTAGAAGAGCTTGAAGCCTAAGATACAAACATTATTATTCCAAACCCGAACACACTGGCTAGGAAGTAAATCTCATTAGGCACACTACAATTCAAACATGCACAAGACTGTAGTACTATAGCTCAACTAAGTTATCAGTAAATGAGGAATTGAAAACTTTGCGCTAGGCTGCGTTTGTGTCATTCTAGCCTAAGTATGCTCACTGCTGATATTGGGAGGAAAGAAGGTTGGGTTGGAAGTGATAAGGAAATGGGGAATCTTGGGGGTTATTCAGACTGTGAAAATAATCCAGGATGACTCCAGGTTAAATGTCCATTGTTCACACACCCCCTGATATGCACCTGATTAAGTTGGGAGGGGCTGCCAAAAAACAAAAACAAAACCCACTTTATTTAGGAATTATCGATATTAGGATTTTCCCTGAGTTGTTTTTTTTTTAAGATCTGCATCATCAGTAGTGTGAATAACTGATGCAAATAGATCCAGATAGACCCAAGATAAAACTCTGCGTGCCTTGAATGTGTTTCAAATGCATTTGCATTGTCGATGCTCGCACATGTGAGCAATGGAACTTGCAGAGATGAGCACTGATGTGGTTCTATAGCATGAGTAACAAACCTGGAGTGAGTGAGATAATTTGCATCATTGTTCCAAAAAACCTACATTTGAATGCCCTCTTGAAAGGAAGCATGAATGGTCAGAAGCCCACAACCATGCAGAAGAACACTTCTATTAGGAGGTGAGCTAGGTTTTGTGTGACCCTCACTTATTGTCTCTAAATTGATAGCCTTTGTCCACATTGCTTTGCCTTTATCTCTCTACTAAAAATATTTTGTTTTTGTTTTTGTTTTTTTAAACACAAATTGATTGCTAAATTCTGTTTTCATACTGGATGTTTCATAAACCTAAGGAAAATGGAATTAAGTGTGAAAATTTAATTGCCTCTTTTCATTGCTGTGTGAGCATTGGGGCTGAGTGGGGCATTTAATGACTGCTTTGCCTGATCATGTGTTTCACAAATATAATAGAACTGCATTTGGAATCCAGACTTATAATTACAATGAAAATGCTTTAAAAGCCCTAACTGCATCAATTAGAGCATTAGCTGCGATTATAACCACAGCGTGCAGTTTAGCTTGTAGTGGGCCTCTCACAGTCTTGCCAACTCACAAGAGAGATAATTAGCACACATCCTTACCTTTAAGCCTCCTGATGAGATAGTTTCTGCTTGGAATGAAGGCCTGCCAACAGGCCAGCTGAAATTTCCTGAGGAAGTAGTTAAAGAGTACTATAAAAATGGGACCAATTTAGAATTAGAAGAAATTCTTCCTCTTATTTCCAGAAACACATAACATCAAAGGAAATTTTACCAGCCTGATTCCCTCCAATGCTCTACCAGCACAATCCTCATTGGAGCAAGTTGGGTGTGTTATGTCCATAATTAGAGGCATGTGCTCTCTTTCTCTGTACTAGTGTCAAGCTTCACATTGGGGGAAGAAGAAAGGGTGAAACAAATAAGAGACCAGGTAGGAGACAGAACTTTGACAGAATATATTTGAGGCACAGTTCTTTACAGATACAGTGGGCCCTTGTTATCCTCTGGGGTTTGGTTCCAGCACCTTCCGTGGATAACAAAATCTGTGGATGCTCAAGTCCCATTCAATATAATGGCACAACAAAATGGTGTCCCATATATAGAATGGAAAATTAAGGTTTGCTATTTTGAATTTATACTTTTGGGGAATATTTTTAAGCAGTGTATGCTCAAATCCGCAGATAAAAAATCAGTGTATAAGGAGGGCCAACTGTATTACAATAGAATTATGCATTGAAGATTAATGTTAGTGCTCCCACCGTAGCCCTGCCGCTGATCACCAGAGTGCCCAGTAGGCCACAGAGGGAAGCAGAATCAGCAGTGAGGCCACCTACCGGACATCCACCATCCCTGCCTCAGCCTCTCACGATCACCAATGCAGTCAGAAGGCCACAGAGAAAATAAGAGAAGACTGGTGGGAAGACAAGGTCATAGAATCATAGAATCATAGATTTGGAAGAGACCACAAGGGCCATCCAGTCTAACCCCCTGCCATGCAGGAGCTCCCAGTCAAAGCATCCCCAACAGATGGCCATCCAGCCTCTGCTTAAAGGCCTCCAAGGAAGGAGACTCCACTACACTCCGAGGGAGTGTGTTCCACTGTCGAACAGCCCTTACTGTCAGGACGTTCCTCCTAATGTTGAGGTGGAATCTCTTTTCCTGCAGCTTGCATCCATTGTTCCATGTTCTAGTCTCTGCAGCAGCAGAAAACAAGCTTGCTCCCTCCTCAATATGACATCCTTTCAAATATTTGAACAGGGCTATCATATCACCTCTTAACCTTCTCTTCTCCAGGCTAAACATCCCCAGTTCCCTAAGGTGGTCCTCATAGGGCATGGTTTCCAGTCCCTTCACCATCTTAGTTGCCCCCCTTTGGACACGCTCCAGTTTCTCCACATCCTTTTTGAATTGTGGTTCCCAGAACTGGACACAGTATTCCAGGTGGGGCCTGACCAAAGCAGAATAGAGTGGCACTATTACTTCCCTTGATCTAGACGCTATACTTCTATTGATGCAGTCTAAAATAGCATTGGCCTTTTTAGCTGCGGCATCGCACTGTTGACTCATGTTCAACTTATGGTCTACTTGAACTCTTAGATCCCTTTCACACATAGTTTCATTCAGCCAGATGTCCCCCATCCTATATCTGTGCATTTCATTTTTGCACCCTAAGTGCAGTACCTTGCATTTCTCTGCATTGAATTTCATTTTGTTAGCATTGGCCCAGTTTTCTAATCTATTCAGGTCATTTTGAATTTTGATCCTGTCTTCTGGAGTATTGGCTATTTGGTGTCATCTGCAAATTTGATAAGTATGCCCCCAATTCTGTCATCCAAGTCATTAATAAAGATATTGAATAGCACTGGGTCCAGGACAGAACCCTGTGGCACCCGACTGGTCACTTCTCTCCAGGATGAAAAGGAGCCGTTGTTGAGCACCCTTTGGGTGCGGCTAGTCAACAAGTTACAAATCCATGTAACGGTTACCTTGTCTAGCCCACATTTTGCAAGCTTGTTTGCAAGAATGTCATGGGGAACCTTGTCAAAGGCCTTACTGAAATCAAGATATACTATATCCACAGCATTCTCTTCATCTACCAAGCTGGTAATTTTATATATATATAAAAAAGAGATCAGATTTGTCTGGCAGGACTTGTTTCTCTGAAACCCATGTTGGCTTTTTGTGATTATGGCATTGGCTTCTAAATGTTCACAGACTCTCTGCTTAATGATCTGCTCTAGAATCTTTCCTGGTATTGATGTCAGACTAACTGGATGATAATTGTTGGGATCCTCTTTTTTTCCCTTTTTGAAGATGGGCACAACGTTTGCCCTCCTCCAGTCTTCTGGGACTTCTCCTGTTCTCCAGGAGATCTCAAAGATTATTGCCAATGGTTCCGATATTACATTTGCCAATTCTTTTAATACTCTAGGATGTAGTTCATCTGGTCCTGGAGACTTATATTCATTTAGGTTAACCAAGTATTCCTGTACTATCTCTTTACTTATTCCATGCTGAAATTCCCCTATTCTGTCTTTTTCCCTATTATCCTTAGGTTGAGCACCTTTTGCCTTTTCTGAGAAGACTGAAACAAAGAAGGTGTTGAGTAATTCTGCCTTTTCTCTGTCCCCTGTGAGCATTTTGCCATCTTCTGCACACAGTGGCCCTACCGTTTCCTTCTTCTTCCTTTTGCTTCGGACATACCCAAAAAAGCCCTTTTTATTGTTCCTAACCTCTCTAGCAAGCCTGAGTTCATTCTGCGCTTTAGATTTTCTGACTTTACCTCTACATGTGTTGGCTATCTGTTTGAATTCCTCTTTGGTGATTTCCCCATTTTTCCATTTCTTATACATGTTCTGTTTAAGGCTTATCTCAGTTGAAAGTTCCTTAGTCATCCATCCTGGCTTCTTGAGACACTTCCCATTTTTCTTCCGCATTGGAACTGTTTGAAATTGCGCCTTCAGTATCTCCCTTTTGAGAAACTCCCATCCATCTTGAACTCCCTTCTCTTTTAGTTTTCCTGACCATGGGATCACCCCCAGTATTTCTCTAAGTTTATTGAAATCAGCTCTCCTAAAGTCTAGAATGTGTGTCTGACTATGTCTGACTTCTCCTTTCCGCTGTATAACAAACTCCAGGAGAACATGGTCACTTCCCCCTAAGAATCCAACCACTTGCACTCCATTGACTAGGTCTTCCCTGTTGGTTAAGACCAGATCTAAAATAGCTGATCCCCTCGTTGCCTCTTCCACCTTTTGGACAATGAAATTGTCTTCCAGGCAAGTGAGGAATTTGCTCGACCTTGAGGATTTGGCTGAGTTTGAATTCCAGCAAATATCCGGATGGTTGAAGTCCCCCATCACTACTACATCTCTCCTTTCTGAGTGTGTGGTCATCTGTTCTAGAAAGATGACCAAGGCAAAATCACTAATGCCACCATTGTCACCACTGCCACTGAAAAACACTGTGGGGCAAAAAAGAAACTAAGCAGGGAGAAGACATGAAGAAGAACCAAGAGGTCTTGGACAGATGGACTGGTGGTAACTTTACAGGACTTGAAGTGCAGGGAGGGGGGGATATATGGATGGAAGAATTGGAGGGAAAAGAAGGAAAGTGTGAGCTGAGAGGTCAGGTATGGGAAACAAACCAGTCTAGATCAATGGAATGCATGATATAGACTCACAAACAGCTACTGGGCAGCAGCAGTTGTGGTGGATGACACTGATGTAGGATGTCACAGAGAGAACAGCAGTATGGCTATAGCTAACACATGTTAGAAAACACAAAGGAAGCAAAGGTTACCATTTTGCGAGACCCTTCCCCCAAAAAAAATCCTTTGACGAGACAGCCCCAAGTGAAACAAAAAGCAGGACCAGAAAAACAGACAGATAAATAGAAAGAGGTCATAGTGGGAAATCACAATAAGAGAGGTGAACAAGGGCCTTAAAGAACCCAAATGATGGGAAGTCAAACAGCAGACATGTTCAATGAAGCAAACATTATCTGAAGCAGGACTACACATATTATAGGAACGTGGAATGTGAGAAGTATGAGCCAGGGGAAATTAGCTGCTTTATCACACTAGGGGGAAAACAGGATTTAAATTAGAGTTAAACAGGAAATGCCCTATGTTTATCACAGGACATTTCCTGTTTAACTCTTGTTTAACTCTTGTTTAAATCCTCTTTGCCCCCTAGTGTGATAAAGCAGCAGGTAAAGGTAAAACAATGAAATGGAACCCATAAGCATAACAATACTGGGAATGAACAAGCTAAAATGGACACGAACAGATCATTTCAACTCAGACATCTCGACTTTCAAATGAAGAAGAGACATACGACTCTTTCATACAAGGCTAAATTGGAAGTATAATTTAAGGTCAATTCGAATGCAATCATGGGTTTTATGTTATTGCAAATTAACTCTTCACATGCAAATTCGGGCAAGAGGGAAGCCAATTCGAATGCAATCATGGGTTTTACCTTATTGCGAATTAAAGCTTCGCATGCAAATTCGGGCAGGAGGGGGTTATTTTCGGGTAATGGGAAGTAATTCTGAACGGAGCAGGGGTTCATGTAAATTCGCTAAACAAGCGAATTTACATAAATCCGCATTGGCTCCATTCGGAGTTGGGAGAAATTCCTCCCCGTTTGAAAGAGTCCTCAGAAAAAGCAATCAAAGCATACAATGCAAAATCAGACCAAATCATGTCAGTAAGGCTTCAGGGAAAACCTGTGAATATCACTATAAACCAAGTATATGTGCCAATCACAGAGGCAGAGGAAGTAGAAACAGAGATTCCATGAAGGAGTCCAGGAAGCAGCTGACAAAGCATCAATACATGATTGTAAGCTAATTATAAGAGACTGGAATGCTAATGCTGGTAGCAAAGAAGAATGAAAAACAGTAGAAGATTGAACTAGGTACAAGAAATGAAGCAGAAGACAGAGTGATAGAATTGATAGAATAGACGGGTGCTTTGTGGCACCCTGGGGTGAAAATTAGGGTTAGGGAGAATGGAGTGACCACATGCTCTCGAACCCTAGTACGCACTGGCAGCCCCATCATCCACATGGGGGCCACCATGAGGATGACGATGCACAGCATGCAGATGTCACTCACAGAAAGTGGTGTCATGGTGGCGCCTGTTCCTGTTTATGGCGCCACCAAAAAGAAGCAGCTCTAGGCAGCTTCTTTTCAACAGCGCAAGAAACTGAAAATCAGTGACACCTGGAATTACTATATTTATGTGTTCTCTTTCCCTTGGTATCATTGCCTGTTCTTTTTCTTTGGATGCTAAAACTGTTTCTAAATGTTCAGCTCAAGTTACTGAGATAGAAACAATTAAGGACAAAAGGGAAATTTCATTTGAGGAGTAATGCCCTCATTATGTCATCCCTGTAGCCATATCTTTGGATATTAGTATTATAATTTGGCATGGTTTGGTGATGCTTACTACAAAAATAGTCAGCTAGGAAGCTCCAGTGGAAAACCTTCACAGTGGGTTGGTTAAACTAAGCCAGAAATCTATGAAGTTTCTTTCTGAGATTCTCAGCAGAAGCAGCTCCTGGCATCTGTTGGGTGTTTTTGCCCAACAGAATTAGCTTCTGCTTTCTTTCTCAGTTTGTAAAGCATACTTTATTGCAGGCACAAGTTAGTGCTATCTAGTCTGATGATCTGATACTTCTTATGTCTTAGAATCAGTGATACAGCAAGATATTTTGAAGTGCAGGTGCTCATCACAATGGTTCCCACACCCTCAAATACGGTGTATGAATGCTTTCATCTGTGTTGATTCATCTCTCTTTCATTTTGCATTGTGCAGTACATATCATAATAACAACTAGTTTATTAGGATTACTTGGCACAGAGTAGTGAAAAAAATGAACTAGTAAGGGACAGGGCAGTGATTAGTTTGCTGGACTTCAGCTGGAAAGACATGGATACAGTAGCATCTGGTGTCTTCCATGTTGACGGAGATGGTAAAGGAGCTATCCAAAGGGATGAACTCTGTCTTCCAAATAAAACCTGAAGTCAATGCTCCACTGACTTGGAAGCTACCAGTTATTCACCAGCCTCAACCCACAACTTTGAACCTCTATTAATTTAATTTGGTGCTTTTATAAGGCGAATTGGTCTTAATTTCCCTTAATCAGGACCAAGTCCCCCTAAAAAGACTTTGCATTCAGAGATGACTCACAAGAATAGATTGTTGCTGGGGTAATCCATTTCCCATACAATTACCATGAGGATTATAGCTAAACTCAGAAAGAAAAGGGAAGAATAGGATGCAGACAACAATATTATTCATTGTTATTGTGTAACTTCAAGTCATTACAGATTTACGGCGGCCCTAAGGCAAGCTTATCATGGGGTTTATCAAAGGGGATTTGCCTTTGCCTCCCTTTGAGACTGAGAGAGTGTACAGTGGTCCCCCGGGTTACGAAAGTAATCCATTCCGGATTACCTTTCGTAACCCGGAAATATTTGTAACCCGGGGGACCGCTTTTTTTGCCGGACTGCGCGGCAAATTCAAAGGGGCCGTGCAGGTTTTTTAATCGTAACCCGGGTTTTTTTTGTAAGCCGGGCCCGTTTTCGTACCCCAGGGGATTCGTAACCCGGAGGACCACTGTAACTTGTTCAAGGCCACCCAGTGGGTTTCCAATGCCGACCAGGATTTGAACCCTGGTCTCCAGAGTCCAACACTCAGACCACTAGACCACACTGGCTCTCCTACAAATACAGAACAGTGAGTGGTGAGCAAAAGGATGCTCACTTGGATAGCTATATTCTATAAATATTGTTCACCTGGATAGATATCATAAATTGAATATTGTTCACAAGGATAAATGTCATGGGTAAATTTGTTTAGTCTAGTGCAGTTGTGTGAAGGCACACCCAGGACCAAGCAGTTCTCCAGGAAATAATTCCCAGAGATCTCCACCATTTACGAACTGAGGCATTGCAAAAGCAGGACTTAAACAGACAGACAGTGGGACATGAGAAGAAGCATGTTGTACAGACTTGGAGCTATAATGAAACAAGAAGCAATTAGATGACACATACAGATACAAGAAGAATGAAGTGTTAGGCTGCAATTCTAAAGATCTGTAGGCTGCAATCCTGGGGCTACAGAATGCATCAGAATTTCTCCTCCATGGCTGATGACAATCCAAGCAGCAGGGGTGGGCAAGTGAATAAAATCTTCAGATCTGCCCTCCAAGACCCACATTGACTTCTTTCCAATGTCAAAATATAACCCTGTGAATAAGGGAGGAATAGGGCATGTTGGGGGCAGAGTGTGGCACTGGGTGTGGAAAGTGGAGAAGACATAGATTGAGGGTGCTGTCACACTACAGAATTAATGCAGTTTGACACTGGTTTAACTGTCATGGCTCCATTCTATGGAATCCTGGGATTAGTAATTTGTTGTGGTAGTAGTTCTTTGATGAGGAGGCTGAATATCTAACAAAACTATAAATCCCAGAATTCCATAACTTTGAGCCAATGCAGTTAAGTGGGTGTCAATCTGCACTAATTCCTCAGTGTAGATATAGCCTCAGTCTCCAAATGAAAGCTGTCTAGATGGGCCTTGTGTCTGTTTAGTTCCGTTACTACCAAGAGGAAGTTAGTTAGGGCGGCTCTGGATGGAATGGTGTGTCCATGACTGAAGCACTTAATTTCCTGGGACTCCCTTATGGATGTTTCATCACCAATCATAATCACAATTATTTTTATTCATGTAAATTCTGCCTTTCTCGCAGTACTGGGGTGCAAAAGTAACTTATAGGATATTGAAAACAGCACCAATTAAGAACCTATAAAAATGCCAGTAAACTGTACATAAAAGTTATTTTAAAAAGCAATTAAATTAGAATTAAAAATAAAATAGAATTAAAACCATTAACAATCATTAAAAGACAGAATACACACACAAACACCCCCCCCCCCCCAAAAAAAGGCCATTGCAGTCAATTATAAAAGCCTGTTGGAAGAGCAGGAAAGTTTTCACTTGGTGGATAAAGGACAGCAAAGATGGAGCCATCCCAGACTCTCTAGGGAAAGAGTTCCAAAGTCTAGGAATAGTCACCAAGAAGACTCTCTCCCCTATATTCAACAAAAGTGCCAGGGAAAGCAGTGACTCAGAATAGTTTCTATTGAAATCAGTGGATTTTACTTCTGATTGCTGCATAAAGGAGGAACATGATGGGGGCATTCCCTCTTTATGTATGGGTGTGCGTGTGTGCGTGTGTGTGCGCGTGCGCACGTGTGTGTATATATAAATCTATAGGCACTGAGTGTGATTTCATCTCAAAATCTGTTTTATGTTTCTTTCTAGAGAAAGAGGCCTGACTTCATAATTGTGAACTGGCTATATTACTATTCTCTTTGGTATTTAGCACATGTTTTTCATTGTTAACATCTTAAGTAGTTTGGTAATGCTGTTTTGACAAATTAATGTTGTGCTGGCATCCAATGTTTTTCTCTAAAGGATCTTTAGATTTGATTCACTGAGAGGTCATTCCCACTATGATAAGCTCTGAATCCTGATTCCGGGTAGATGCCCATAGTTCCTACTGGAAATTGATTCTGATTTTCATTGGATCGATTCCAAGGGAAATAAAGAGGAGCAAACACAAAAAGCCTGGGATTTTTTGGAAGCAGTTATTCTGAGGTTCTTTTGAGAAGAATCAGTTCTGACACAATTCCTAACAGTGGAAATGCTAGATCAGAATCTATTCTTTCTGAGTGGAGGGATGAATGGCAGAGGGGTGATGTTTTGACAGATCCACCATTTGCCCTCTTGCAGTGCTGCCTGTGTACTTCTGGGGTTTTTCTAAATTAAATTGATAGAATATGTGATTGAATATGAATATGTGATTGAATAGAATATGCAATTGTTTGATTTTGTAACTACTTGCAAGGCAAGTAGTTGCAAAATCAATCAATCAATCAATCGAAAATTCTATATATATATATATATGTATATATATTAAAAAACATTGTCCTCCTCTTCATCATCATCCTCCATCCCCCCCCCCCCCCCCCGTGCCTTCCTTCCTTCCCTGTTTGGCTTCCCTGGTGCCTGCTTGCTGTTCCTGGCCTTGGCTCTCTCCCCCCGCTGGCTTGTGCTCTATCACTGGTTTCCCCCACCCCTGGCTTGAAGCAGTCCAAATGGGATTGAAAAAAAGAAAACCAATTAAAGTGGCATAAAAAAGATCCCCTTTTATAGTGAGAACGAGGGATCTTTTGAAATCGGTTACAGACATGGAGTGGATCCAAATCACAACCCGTGTTATTCTGCCAGTGGGAATGAGCCCTTTTTTCTTTTAGAGCAGTAGGGAAAATAAAATGATTAGCAGAAGAAATTAAGATACAATACTAGCTCCTATATTACATTGCATGGTACCTTGTTTATGAATTGTCAAAGATAATTTGTCTTAACATTTCTCTTTCCACTGCCTGATTATAATAAGAGTATTTTCCATATCTTCATTAGGAGACTGAATGTAAGGTGTCTTCTTTCATTTGTCTAATATGCTCCATAAATTTATATTCAATATAGCAATAGCAAGTACATTTCTATACCACTCATTAGTGCACTTAAGCACTCCCTAAGCAGTTTACAATGTGTAAACTAATTGCCCCCAACAAGCTGGGTATTCATTTTAGTGACCTTGGAAGGATGCCAGGCTAACTGCTTTATCACACTAGGGGGCAAACAGGATTTAAACGAGAGTTAAACAAGAGTTAAACAGGAAATGTCCTGTGATAAACATAGGGCATCTCTCGTTAACTCTCCTTTAAATCCTGTTTGCCCCCTAGTGTGATAAAGCAGTTAGTCAACCCTGAGCCCATGACTGGTATTGAAGTCACAACCTTGTGGTTTATGAATGAGTGGCTCCAGTACAGGCATTTAATCATTGCACCACCAGGGCTCAATTCATTCATTCAGGAGAAAATTGGAAGAGTGCTTTGGGTTCTTTTAAATGAACCACTAAGGGTACTTTTGTACACTTAAATCTTTGTGAAGTTTGTCTGGAATAGCGTGACACAACAAAAACACTCAAAATTTCTCACCCAGAAATGTTTGACATAGTGCTGTGAGGTTGAAGGCAGGCACTTGTTAATTTGAGGGAACCTGGGTGTCATATTCTCTGCAGGTATCCTGTTCTGTCTGAGCTTAAGGACAATCAACAGGTGTGGTATGTTCCTCAGCAATAAAACATAGTTGTGAGTGATCCTTGTTTGTAGTGCAAAGAATTTTGGAGTGCCTTGGTCTAGTAGGTAATTCAGACTCATTAACTGTACAAAATTCATTCATTTTATTTATTGACTTAATTTATATCCTGCCTTTCTCCAGAATGGGACCCAAGGTGACCACAACATGAATTAAAACAAGGGACCCATTCACACCATATACTTATAGCACTATGTTTCTACTTTAGGCAACATCCTATGGAATTTTGGACTTTTTACTATGCTCAGAGGAGCTCTCTGTCTGAGAATTTGGAAGGTCTCTCCCCCACTACTGCCAGTCCCAGAATTCCAGAGAATTCAGCCATGACAGTCAAGGTAGAATCATACCACTATAACTTAATGGTTATATGGTCCTAAGGTACATGAATTAAAAAATAATAATAAATTAGAGGCCTGGGAGTGGAGTCGGGGCATGGCATCCATACAACGCATGCCCTGACTCTGGCCCCATGGTGGCATGACCACTCCACATGGCACGTGTCATCACAGTGCTCCTCTGGCACTGCGTTTACATGACACTGCTCCAAAGGAGCACCTTAAAGCCTTAAAGCTACTTTTTGTGACTTCTTTTTGTGCCCTGGAAAGGCCAGATTGGGGCCATGGCATGCGGTTACCACGGCCCCAATTCAGCACAGCTGGGGGCAGCTTCAGCCCCTGCTTAGGGGTGGTCTGCACTGCCTCATAATTTCCCAGTTTTCAACTGTTAAAAGTTAGCAGGCATGTTGATACACATATAGGTGGTTGAAGGAGATAGTTGAATAACAGCAAGGCAATTCTATGCACATCTATGGAGATGTTTCATGAGCTTCAATAGGCCTATGAGGGTTTGCATTGCCACCAAAATATAATATTCCCTCTAACTGATTCCTTATCTGAACTTTCATTATTATATTAGCTATTACAGCAATCAAATGCACTACTATTTAAAGAGTCTGAGATTGGTTAGATCATATACAGTCTCTTCATTTCCTTATCTGAAGCTTCTTGTCATTTCTTTCTAAACATGGAAAACCAATGTGTGTATGGGTGGAAAGTATGTTTTTCACTTTGTCATGAAAAAAATCCCCAACCTTCTTTTACACTTGCAGAGAGAAAAGAAAGATATAGCATATAAGCCACAGCTTTGCTACCTCTCTCTCCCTGTCTTGACAATAGGCAGATCTAAGCATTCTGAAGTACCGTGGCACACATGTTTTTTAGATGAAATAACTTGAGACCAGAAGACGTCATTAAAATTGAGGGTAACAAGCCAAGATGCAGCCAGCAAAGAGAGTGGTTAAACCAAGCAGGTGATGACTGAATTTGAGCAACTGGGATAATAAGCCGGATACTTCAAGCAAGAGAGACTTGCTGATTAGAGGAATGTGCAGGTATTTGGCAGTTGTACTGAAATGCACAGCATAATTAAGTGTGTTGGCACACAACTCGAGCTGAGCATGTTATATCTGATCCTGAAAGAAGAACTGTTCCTCAGCTCTGGCGCCCCACCCTGTATTAGCTTTCATGAACACAAACATCAGAAGCATTCTTCCTCAAGTATTTAGTGTTCCTGAAAAGAATGTTTGATTTGCTCCAGGTTTTCTAAATATATAGAAATAAAAATCTGTCACATGCCATTACTGTATTATCTGAGTCACCCAGGGCTGGGTAATACATTGGCATATGCAACTGCCATTATCTCCTACCATTGGATGCACCGCATGTGGTTAATAAGAATTGCAGTCCAAAATATATGGACCTCCAGATGTTCCATCATCCCTGGTTTGTATCATTGTAACTGTACTCTTCACAACTACTTAAAACCTATGTTGGATCCATTCAGGATTTTTTCCCCTCTGGTCAATGGAATTTTATCAGTTCTTAGTTCACTAAGCCTTACAACCATTGCTCTAAAGTAAACACACACACACACACACACACACACACATATAAATATAATCACAGTTTGGAGGGGATCCTGTAGTTCAATCCCCTGCCATTGTCAGGAGTTGCATATACTTTTGTCCTGCCATAGTATAGTGATGGAATACTGTACGTAGTAGTGATAGTTAAAAATGTTTTAGAACTGTGATCTCAGACACAGGTGCTGAGATAAAGGAAGGAGTAGAACTAGGGCAAGGTCAGTTGTAAGAAAGAGTCTGGCTATAACAGCAAAGAGAAAGAGGTGATATGGGGAAAGGAATGAACAAACAAAATAACAAAAATTTAACAAAAGAACAACCTTAAATGTTACAGCTGTGCTTGAATAACAGTGATCAATCAGTCTATGTATTTATATTTTTGCTATTAGGGAAAAATGCAGTAGAACACATTAATTAATTTGTTATTCGTAACTAGTTACTTCCAAACTGGTTTTCTCAGCAGAATTAGTACATCTGTAGCTTTTGGTTTTACTTTGGTCAGTTTCTAATTGCTTACTGGGAATGTCTGCAGTAAGTGCAATTTTATTTTTATCTATCTGGGCTATCAACTAGCTGCTTTTACTGGTTCTGGTAAAACTAGTGTTGAAGGAAGGCTTAGTAGAGATGAGACTGCCATACCATTAATGTGTGCATGTGTGTTTGTATGTGTATATGTATGCAAGCATGCTGGCAAAGCATTATTCAAGGTGGCCATCAGAAGGCTAAGGATATAGGTTGGTAGGGAACACTATTATTATTATTATTATTATTATTATTATTATTATTATCCAGACTGAAAAATAACTATTTAAAAATTCATAGTTTAAAATAGACTGGGTAAACCTGCTGGAAGAGATTGGTCTTTAATAATGTTTTAAATTCAGACAGTATATTTAGCTCTCCCTGCAGGTCATTCCACAGTTTAGGGGCTGCTGATGAAAATGTCCTCTGGGTGACAATTGCCATTCTAGTCCTGGTTGGTTGAAGTAAATGTTTCCCCAGAGGACCTGAGTATACAAAGTAGAATGTACAAAAGGAGGTGATCCTATAGGTAACCTGGACCCAAACCATGTAAGGCTTTAAAGGTAATAACTAACACTTTGTGCTTTGTTCAGAAACTAACTGTCAGCCAGTGTAGTAATTTTAATATTGGTGTAATATGCTTACTCCTAGATGTACCAGCAATTAATCTGGCTGCTGTATTTTGAACCAGGACACAAGGAGAGAAGATGATTTTCTAGTTTCAGTGCAAACTGCAAAATATCTTGCTTTTTTTTAAAAAAAATAAATAAAAATGAAGGACCCTTAAAACAGACCATTTTATAACAGATCTGTTCCAGCAGTGCTTTTCTTAAGATTTCTGTTGGAGCTTTGATAAACCAAAGCTCAGCTGCCTGTCTGAAGGACAATATTCAGTGTCTTTTGATAGAACATCTTTATTACATCTAGGGTGTGAAGGTAAAATCTAAGGAATGTTGTTTAGCTCATTGCACGTGCCTATACACTAACAAACAAAACCCAACACCACATGTTTGTCTGCCAGAGCAAAACAGCCAAACCCTACCCACATTCCAAGTTGGGACTGCTGAAGTGGCATGTTAAAGAGGTGCTTCAGTAATTATAGTTTATAACTCCTTCTGGATAGTAATCTGGCATCTTAAATATAATCACGTGGTTCTGAAAGCTATATTTCTCCCAGCATGCCTGAAAATGATGAGGCTGTCTTTCCAATGGAAATTCTTGTGTTCATCAACATTTGTGGACCAACATGACAACTTTTTACAATCGCACTTTGTTTCCTTAGAATGTCTTACTTGTTCTAGTCATTGTTTATTGTTTCATTAAGATGGACCAAAAAGAGGCTGCCCTCCTGCAGTCTTTTATCAGAGTATAGTAATCTGATACCACAGTTTAATGGACTCCAAAAGGTTTTAACTGAAGTTCCCATAGCCTCTCCTATATACCATGCCACCAAAGGCTGATGGGAATCTATTTAGGAGTAGATGTGTGACCATGCTACAAAATACAGTTGACCCTCCACATTTGCAGTTTTGACTTTTGTGGATTTGTTTATCTGCAGTTTTGATTAATGTATTCTCTTGAGCAATCTCTAAGTTCTCCAGCACAGTTCTGCTGGATGTTGACCATAGAGTTGTACAGGAGAGCATAGAAGTTCCTAGAGAAAACACTTCTCTAGGCATTTGTAGGTCCTCCAGAATGATTCTATGATCAATTTCTGGCAGATGTTGAACATAGGACCTTGTCACACTTGATGAATTCCACTCAGAAATGGGATTTAAAAGTAGAAAAAAAAAACCCCTGCAAATACAGGATGTTTTTCAGACAATATTTATCCCAAACAGCAATAATGTGAAAATAAAGCAAATGGAAACTGGGCAAAAACGACACCTTTTTACTTTCAAGAACTTCCGAAATGTAAAAAGGTGTCACTTTCTGTTTGCTTTATTTTCACGTTATTGTTTGTTTGGGAGAAATGCATTTGAAAATCATCCTGCATTTGAGGGTTTTGTCTTCTTTTAAATTCCTGTTTCTGAGCAAGATTCATCTAGTGTGATAAGGCTCATAGAGTTGCACTGGAGGACCTGAAGATTCCTAGAGAAGTGTTCTCTCAGGTAAAAAGAATAGTGTTGTTGTTTTGCAGATTTCCCACATTCACGGAAAACCTTCATCTTTAACCCCCCAAAATATGGAGGGATGACTGTACAACAAATACAACATCTTTGCCTGATGAAGGAGACAGTTAAGATTCGAAAACTTGCATGATGCATTTGGTGCATTTTGGTCGGTCAATAAAGGTTTACTCTTTTGTGAATTTTGCTGTATTTTGCTGCATGGCCATTACGACTACCCTTGAATATGTCTTCTGGATTTGAAGAAACCAAATTTTGCCACAATGGGAAAACTTCAATAAGAGGGTATGGTGCTGAGTACCAGAAGACTCTTGTTACTTCAATGTTTGCTCAAGAGATTTTTTTTTCCAATTTGTATAACCTTGCTGCTAAATGTTATGAGGGCTCTGGCCGTCAGATAATTAGAGAATAGGTATTGAATATTTTCTATATCTCCTTCTTTCATAAAGGTTATCCCAAGGGCTGTAAGTTGTTGTAAAAAATGGGATTTCCTGCTGGGTTGGGAGATGAAACCATGTGGCTTAGGGTAGTTAAATGCTAGTTGTGATCTTTTTTAAAACTAAGGATGTTGTGTTAGAACTTATTTGAGGAGCAGATAAGTACTGTTTGTCCTCTTTTCCGTTTAACTGGGCTGTACTATTATTGTTACTACCCTCGTTTTCCCCCTCTAGTATCTGTTTTTTTCCAGAAATCTTGTTACGTTGCTGGACTCCACCTTAGAAGCATTTGCTAGTAAAATAGGTTCATTCAGTTTTGCAGTCAGCTTTATTGCACTTCCTTTATTCTTAATGATGCCTGTAGCCTTTCCTATTGAACCTAAATTCGTAGGAGATTTTGAGGGATTGTCCAAGAGACTGAATAGTCTCTTGAAGTTAAAGTTTACAGCCTTCCTAGCTCTAGCTAGTTGTTTCTCCAAATTTCGGCTAGGAGCATTACTTGTAGTCCCCTTCCTCTTTTTGCTCTTCTTGTTTTGGGGTCTTTTTTATGTTTGTTATCTAACTGAGGGGTAGTTTGGCTCAAATTGTTATCATTACCAGGAGAAAAATTGTCCAAATGATCTTCATCTGTATTTAAAATCCCTACAGTTTTGGCGGGGGGGGGGGGGGGTGCAGCCTGTAAGATCCCTTCACTAATAGTCCAGGATATTACATCGATGTTATTTTTAATGATCGTTATTAAGTCATGTTGTTTTTTTAACATGTCAAATAACACTGAGAAATTGGAATTTTCCTTCACTATTGAGTTGTTTGATTTCTCATCAGGGTCTACTAAGGGATGCAAACTTTCTTCATATTTGGGGGATTCTGCTTCTAGAGCACTTAACTGTTGGTTAATTATTTCCCTGCGCTTTTTGTATCCTCCTAATGACCTTTTTTCATTTTCCAATAAGATTTCCAAAGGAGGCATGTTCTCAAAAAAAGAGAAAAGACTGTCTTTGCCACTTGTGGGGTGAATGATCTGACCCATGTCCATGGTGCCATTATCCAGGTTTAGTTCTAGATGCTCATGTTCAAGATGAAGAGCCCCATTCACATTAAGACCCATTCCATTATTCTTAGCCAGGCAATAGTCTGATGGAGACGGTTGAGCATCAAAATCAGGGGTGTTACTAGGTCTATTAGAGATTGGATCCTTGATTAGATTGATTTCTATAGTATCAGAATGTTTATCTTTCAGATTATGAGATTCTTCCCTTTGTGAACCATTTGAATACTTAGCTGCTTTACCTCTGTTCCCTCTTCTCATTTTAACAAAGGGCAAAATTGAGCTATGGGGAGTATTTTTGTTAGTTTTGGAGGGTTTTCTAAGTTTCTTTCAAAGGACAGATAAGAGGGAGCTAATGGACTAGGACTTACTTCTTTGAGATAGTCCTTTACCTCCAACAAAGGTAAAAGTATTTCGTCTGGACCACAATGGCATGTTGTACCTATACAGCATCTATGTTTTTCCAGATGTAACATTACAGAAACCTCTTGAGAAATTTAGTGTTCTCTGTGTAAAAAAAGGGACAGTTAACTTTATACAGGACAGGGAGAGCTTGGAGCTGATGGGAAGTGTATTTTAAAATGTCTTAAGAGCATTAGCTCAGGAGAAGGCTGAATGACTCTTATCTCATGATACAAATTGCAAAGCAACAGTTACCTTTGATAACTAAAGCTTTTAACATGTTCTTTCTAATAATCAGTTCTTTCTAGTCAACATATTCTATTTGCTAAAATCTAATTTTGAGAGTCCATCATTTATTTTTGTCCTCTTCCACCCCTGGAGTAGTGAGAATTTAAGAGTCAAACTAGACAATGTGTTTAGGACATATTTAGACAAAGTGTTCCTTCAAGTTGTGCAAGGTGACTGCTTGACACAGCACTTGACTGTCCTCAGCTGCACATCTTGCATTCAGCATGCTTTGCTTTGTGGTTGATCATTGGAACTTAAGTGTAGGCTTAGCTGGAACTCTGGTTGCTGAAACATATTGGGGCTTTTTACATTGGCAAGAAAGTGTGACCTGAAGTCGCCTTTATCTTAATGCTTAGCAGCTACATAGCAAGCCCCAGGTGTGCATTAAAAAAGTGCAGAGCTGCTACACTGAGGGGTGTGGGAACGACTTATCTGAGTGGTCTTTTCTGTGGCTCAGCAGTTACATGGGAAGCTGTCAGAACGCTACAAATACAGGCGGATTTAATTTTTTTTTCCTTGCCGGCTGCGAATTGCGCTGTTGCGCTGTTCGTGCCGCCGCGAACAGCGCTATTGCAATGGTCGAGGCTTGAACTGCGCTGTTGCGATGGTCGAGGCTTGAACTGCGCTATTGCGAGGGTCGAGGCTTGAACTGCGCTAGCTTGAACTGCGCTATTGCGCTGTTTGCGGCTGCGAATTGCGCAGTTTTAAATGATTTAAAGGGGGTTTGGGAGCTTTAAAAAACTGCGCGGTTAAACCCCAGCTTTTACACCTGGAGGGCATAGAACGTTTTAATTAGGAGTGAAGTCCACACCACGCATGCTCCCAACCCACGATCCATTCTGATCCGCACCTGCAGCGCAGCCTTTAAATGGGCGCCTTAAGGAAACAGAGCCCCATTTAACTGCGCAACTACACCTTAGCCTTTAGATGTACTAGCGCTGTAACGCACTTTTTAAAAAAGTAGTGGGTCAACCGAACTACTTTTTAAAGGCGCGTTTTTTCCCTTAAAACGCCAAAATGGCGTTTTCATGGCACACTTTCCCATTTTCTAATGTAAAAGCTGGGTTTTCAAGCAGCCTTCACAACACCTCTTTTTGCCAATGTAAAACGGACCATTGATTAGAAAATGTTGTTATGAGAGGGAAAATGTATTAACAGAGTGGAACCATAGGGGGAAAAAAACCCACAGAAACAAACAATTGTAAGTCAACACAATTATAAAACCAATTGATTTAGTGAGTCTGCTAAATTATTTTTAATCATTATTACATAGAAACATAAATCTATGCTTTTTCTAGAAAGAGAGTGTTTGACCATTAGACTATTTTTACACGGAAAGCATAATGCAGTTACGTTTACTTAATGTTTTAAATTTAATGTTTAGTCCCAACTAGTGTAGGCTCCCTGAATCAATGAGATTTACATAAATATTGACTTACCATCCAGCAGCTGATCCATTTGCTTAAAACAGCAATTGTACCTAATATATGCTAATATATTAATATATATTAAATATACAAATATAAATAAATGCATACATTAAACAATATTATTAATAATATAAATAATATAAAGTATATTATAGATAATATAGACAAAACAATATATATATTAATACGTTAATTTACAAATGATGAGATACAATAGACATAACAGGACCACAGGGCTAGCAGGTAGTACAAGACCTGAAGTACTATTAATCCTTTGCTGTCTATCCTGCTTCTTGGTATATACAGGAAGCCCCTGCTTATCTGATGGGTACGGACTAGAGGACTGTCAGAAAGTGGAATTGGTTCAAAAGTAGAACCTTAGGTTGTGTGTTTTTGTTTTGTTTTGTTTTTTATCTTCAGGTGTAGTGATTTGAGTGTTGAACTAGGACTCTGGAGACCAGGGTTCAAATCCCCATTTGGCTATCAAAACCCACAGGGTGACCTTGTGCAAGTCAGATATGTTCAGCCCCAGAAAACTCCATGATAAATGTAGGTCGCCATAAGTCAGAAATGACTTGACAGCACACAACCACAAGGTTGAAATGTATTTTGGCCACTGAAAATATAAATAACATCCTACATATCCCTTTTGAATGTCTGCAAAAGCTAAACTAACACACTACTCTCTCTCTCTCTTTGTGTACTGTATATATACTGACACCACCTGACTACCAATCTTGCAACTGCCCTGCCAGTGATGTTTCGCCCCGGGGACTAGCACAATTGGGAGGTTATTGACCAGTTTCCCCATCAATGAAAAGGCGCACCCTAACTTGGTTTGGGGGGGACAAAGAAGCAAAAGGTTGAAGGCAGCATCATGCAATAAGTATCAGCAAAGCTGTTCTTTTTCTAGCTGTAATTTCAGTTTAAAAGTGGCATGTAGTAATCTCTATAGGTCTGGCAGGTAAGAGCAGTGGTGCAACTGCTGTTCCAAGAAAAAGAACTGGAGCAGAAGGAAATATAGCAAGGTGGAGGTGGTTTGGTAGCAGAAGTAGAAGTGAGGAGGAAGGCTAAGATGAAGTGGAGAGAACATGGCAACAGTGTTCTGAGAGTAAGTAGAAGCCTAAAATGAGAAACATATTTGAAGGCAAAGGCAAACCCACTTCTGAACAAATTCTGCCAAGAAAACCCCATGATAGGCTCACCCTAGGGATGCCATAAGTCAGAAATGACTTAATGTCACACCACCATCACAACTTAATGCCTTAGTGTTTTAATTTGACTGCTGGTTTCATGCTTTTTAAACATTTCTACTTCATGTTGTTTTAGGAGCTCTGTTCTAAACCTACATTGTGAGCTGATTTGATTTCCATTTTAGAAAAAGTTGAGATATCCATAAAATAAATACCAGAGGTATGGAGACCTCACAAGGGAGGCACGTGCACTGTCTCCTCCTTTGGTGATGGAATATGATCTCCTAAGGCCAGACTGCACAGTAATATATGGAACAGGACTCCTGTGTGTCATATAGATCTGATATCAAAGTTTGCCACAGGAATGTGCAACAATAAAAGCAAAATGTGATTGATATAAGACATGGAGTCAGTCAGTTGTCAACAGCAACTGTCCAGGAGCATACTGCTTATTGAATAATATCTGTTAAGCAATGGTGGCAGTAGTAGCTATGCAGGACCAAGCAGCTGCCAAGAACAGGTGAAAGATTTCTGGCCTTGACATGAGCACTAAGATCCTAAACAGAGACCTTATTCTTCTGGGTTCCTTCTGGGCTTTGCCATCATCTGAGGTAAAGCAGGTGGCTACTGGCAAAAGAGCCTTGTTGACAGATTTTGGAACGTTCTCCTCAAGTTGACTTACCTGGTGCCTGCTCTAATTTCCATATAAGACAAATTTTTAAAAAGTATTTTTAAAGTATTTAAAGTATTCTTTAAAATGTTTAATGCATTAAAAAAACAAAAAACAAAACACCTCACCATGCAATTGTTTTTGTGCTGTACTTAGATGTTACCTAGCTCTGACTGTAAATTTTAAATATGTTTTAGTCTATGCATTAAAGGTATTATGTTCTGTACTATGGTAGTTTTATTGTGCTCTGAAACTTTGTAAGTCACTGTGGGAGTTCTATTGTATGGTAGAATAGAATTCCCTCCAAATATGACACCTGTTCAGCATGAGCTGAGATAGCCAGGGATTTGACTGTCTGTTACAACACTGAACAAATTATTCAGTCAACCAGACTATTTATAGTTTCTCATTTCATCTTTGGGCAGGTTAGTACTTCTCAAGCGATGGATCTTACTAATGAAGGCAGGACAGGCCGACCTCACCCTACTGTTCTGCAATTGCCCAACAGTTCTTTCATGATAGGAGAAGGTAGCTTCACATAACAGTCCAGGATAAACAACATGCTCACATAATTACAGACTTCTTGACATCTTCAACATGCTGTTTGCATTTCGCATGTAGCAAAGAACGAAATACTCAGTTCAAGTGTCACCTGAGCCATGGGTCCATAAATCCACCAACTGTCTTGATTTGGCAAGGAGAATTCTGATTAATTCCCTCTTACTCATTTTTCCCCAGCTCTTTTAAAACATTGTAGTGTCTCTGTCTTCCATCTTTGTTCTTAATTTACTTCAATTGCTGCAAATTGAGCTGAAAGTGCATAAGTAACTTGCATTCAGTTAACTCAGTAGTGGCTGCATCTGCAATGCAGAAATAATCCAGAATGACACCACTTTAACTGCCATGGCTCAATGCTATGGAATTCTGGAAACTGTAGTTTGCTGTGACACCAAAGCTCTCTGACAGAGCCTAAATGATTCACAAAACTACAATTCCCAGAATTCCATTGCATTGAGCCATAGCAGTTAAAGTGTTGTGAAACTGGATTATTTCTGCAGTGCGGATGCATCCAGAGAGAGGAGAAGGAAGGGGAGGGGAGCAGAATGTTGTTAGGCAAAAGCAAATTGCTGCAGCCTCTCTGGCTGTGCGTATTATTCTGCATTAATAACTTTTGCCATCTTGGTCATACCATGATGTTGCTTAGGCACAGGTGTCCCTGTCTTTATCTCTGAAGAACACGTACAGGTTTTGAACAAGCCACTGTTGTTTAGACCCAGGCTCAACTTAAATAGTATTGTTCTATTATATAGAATTGGTGTAATTACAGTATTGGGATAAAGTGTGTTGGGTTCTATAACAACTAACAGAATTAATTAATGAAAGAGCCTTAGCATACTTGAGTGCTGATAGGAGAAGAATGATTTAACATTAGAATACAGGTAGGCAGACCATCCTTCTTCCATCAACACTCAAGTGTGTTTTGATAGGAGACTGTTAATGGCCTCACAAAACAAAACAAAACAAAAGGGAAAATTCTCAAATGTTAGAACTACAATCCAAGTGACTACCAGTACAAGAAAAGTCACTAAATAATTATAAATAAAAGGATAATAAGTAAATATAATTTTTTAAAATAAGTCATATGCTCAGGTATATATTATAACAACAATATCAAAATATTATTACACAAAACTTGTCAATGACCAACAGTCAACACAGTAGCTATAAGATGACAGAGCAACAAAGGCATTGCCCCATCAAAGACAAATTCTATTACCCCCTTGAAATTTTCCCAAACTATGATCATTGCAGAGAGGAAGCCACTGAAATTTTTTATATCTTGAACTCTTATATTCACATTTCCTTGATAGCTTTGCCTGCCTCTTTTCTTGGTATGCCTAAACTTTATTTCTAAGTGCTCAACTGCAGTATTAAGTTTCTGCAATGCTAAAACAATTTGGGATTAAAGTAAAATTTCATTTGAAAAGGAAGAAGTCTTACAGGGGGAGACAATGCTTTCATTTTGCCCCCAGCTTTAGTTGTTGCTGTTGTTGTGATTGTTTTTGTGTGCTTCCAAGTCATTTCCAACCTATGATGACCCTACGGTGAAGCTGTCATGAGGTTTTCTTAGCAAGATTTCTTCAGAGGGAGTTTGCCTTTGCCCTCTCTGAGGATGAGAGACTGACTCAAAGTTACCCAATGGGTTTCCATGATCAAGAGGGGATTTGAACCCTGGTTTCAGAGTTGAAGACCAACTGTCCTTTAGCTGCACCCTTGCTAATAGAAACAATAATAGATTGAGGTAAAAAAAATTACTCTGTATATGAGGTTACAGTATGCACACAAAAAGAGAGGAGGAAATCTCACAATACGAGAGAGAGAGAGAGAGAGAGAGAGAGAGAGAGAGAGAAATTTATATACCAATGACACAGATAAGGGTGAACACAGATGAGCTCCAGTCTACATAGGAGTTTATCAGACGGGAGGAATTTTTCTCTATTTTGAATGGAGCCAATTCGAATTCATGTGAATTCCCATTGCGTTCAGAATGCGTTCAGATTGACTTCCCATTACCCGAAAATGACCCCCCCCCCATTGCCCAAAATTGCGTGAGATGCTTTAATTCGCAATAAGGTTAAACCCATGATTGCGTTTGGAATGACTTCCCTTTTGCCCCAAATTGTGTGAGATGCTTTAATTCGTAATAATGTGAAACCCCATGATTGCGTTTGGATTGCCATTGCATTATACTTCCAATTTCCATCATCTGATAAACTCCATAGATTGCTCTGCAGACTGGTAAGATCCAATCCACATAGAATGGATGGTTCCAATCAACAACTAAACTAGCTCCAATCTGAAAAGGTTCACAGTCTGAGGTTCTTACACTTTGTTCTTACACTTACTTTTCTGTTAGAAGAGCCTCAGATGTCAAGCAAAAATTACCTTTGTTGTTGTTGCTAACCACCCTTGAGTTGATCCCAACTCATGCTATCTTTTGTTTGTACTGATTGCCTGCTAACAGCAATACAGCTATGGTGGGTAAAGATATGAGAGGTGATGGTGATGATGCACAAAAAGATGATAACATTTTCAGTTGTTGCACCTCCATAAGAAGACACTAGCAGACAGATAACATTATCTTTCTCTTTTTCATGAAATTCCAGATTTGAGTTCTTTTGGCAGTCATGATGAACCATGACCATGTTTGAGTAAATGCATTGGAATATATCTAGGTCTAGATCTAGCAATATTGATCTCAAGTGTCTAGGTGTTCCTGCTTTTATACAGTGAAAATCATTTTAAGCCCACATATGAAAAAGGAGTCAGAAGATTTTGAGTAACCCTATGGTTTTCAGAAACATAAAAAATGCTTTTAGGAAGACCCAGCCCCAGGCTTTGGAGGCGTCATTTGCTTTCGAAGGCACATATACATAGTGTGGTGGAGGGTTGCAGCCTTCTGAGGTCCCCTGGTTGCAAGGCAGCCTCCTAGCACACACACCCCTCCAGCAGTTACTGAGACCTACTCTAGAGGAAGTTTTTTAAAATTGCAAATTGGAAAAAAGAGCTAGTGTGGTGTAGTGATTTGAGCATTGGACTACAGCTCTGGAGAGTTTGAATCCTATGAAACCCTGGGGATCATCTTGGGTAAGCCATATGCTCTCAGCCTCAGAGGAAGCAATGGCAAACCTCCTCTGAACAGACCTTGCCAATAAAACCCCTTGATAGGTTCACCTTAGGGTTACCATAAGTCAGAAATGACTTGAAGGCACACACCACCACCAAAGTGGGAAAAGAGGGAATGTTGTTGGATTCCCCCCCCCCCCCCCCGCTTGAGATTTCAGGTTGACTAGTATGCATATGGAGGTGAGAGGGGTTTATCTTTCTGAGCACAAGAGCCTAGACCTTTAGTGCTAAGGCTCTAGAGACAGTTTTAAAATATTACGCCATTAACAGGAAACATTTGGGAAAGGAGGAAGATATGAAATAGGGCGTAAACATCATGAAAATAGGGAGGGAATCAGGGACTGGACATATCCACTTCTGTCATCCCAATCCATGATTGATTATTATTTGTTATGTATTTCAGATAGGAACAAAATAATTTGGAATAATGTAGTAAAGGAAAATAATAGGCCAAAACACTGCATGAAAAGGAAAATATCATTTGAATGTTTCATTCAATCCTTCCTTCCTTTTTTCAGTTCAAAGTACAGCAACAAATACTTCTGCCTTCTAACACTTTTGCCCAATCTGAAAGAGCTCTTTTAAAAAAATGAACACATTTTGCTTTACAAATGGGTTCTTTTTGGCACCTTTTAAAAAGACTCTAAAACCTCAGAGGTAAAGTGCTAGAGCTAGGCTACTTCTGTCCTGTTTCAGGACACCTGGCAAGTGCACCTTGTATATACTCCAAGAGAACAGCTGAAGGAAAAACTAGCCCAGGACAGGGTCATAAATGCATGTATGTGTGTGCACTTTCAAGTCACATGTCTAGCATCCAAGTACTAACCAGGGCTGATTCTGCTTACCTTCCAACATCAGACTGGATCTGGTGCCTTCAAGGTATTTAGGTCAACTCAGAAACATGTACTTTCCAACAATGCACAGACAAAAACTGGGACATGTATGGCCGAAACACAAAAGAGTGTGGTCAAAAGTGTGTGGAGGGCAACAAGAGGCAAATGTTAGTAATGAAGATGAACAGAAAAAAAACATTGTTTTAAGCAGAGAAACTCTGAAAGAAGATGGGGTTTTGCCACTTCCTTCCTCTGAAATATAGCCTACAACACCTGATATTTGTTGATGGTCTCTTATCCAAATACTAACCAGGGTTTAGTGTCCAAGATGAGACAGGTTCTAGTGCCTAAAGGGTATTTAGACAGCTCACAAGGTATGTTGTTGTTATGGTTTGAATGGGCCCCAGCTCATGGCGTCCCTGTGTCCTCCAGCACTCTGCTCAGATCCTGTAAATTCAGGCCTGCGACATCCCTGATTGAGTCTATCCATCTGGCATGTAGTCTTTCTTTCTCCTGCCCCCTGCCTGTCCCACCATCATTGCCCTTTCTAATGAATCATGCCTTCTCATCATGTGGCCAAAGTACAAAAGTCTCAATTTAGTCATCCCGGGCTCCAGGGAGAGTTCAAGCTTCATCTGTTCTAAGTCCCATTTCTCTTTTTGGCTGTTCAGACGATACTCAGCACTCTTCTCTTCCACCACATCTCAATGACTTGATTTTCTTTCTTTTCCCTTTCACCATGCCCCAGCCCTCACATCACTACATGGTGATGGGGAATACAATGGCTTGGATGATCCTAACTTTAGTGTTCTAAACTTTAGTGTATCTTTGTCCTTTACAATCTTGTCTGGTTTTTTATTGTTGCCCTAACCATTCCTAGCCTTCTGCGTTCTTCACTGCATTCTCTTTTTGAGCAATGATTGATCCAAGATATGGGAAATCTTTATTTTGATTTCCTTATTATCCAGGCTGGATTTATTTAAATCCTCCATTATCACTATTTTTGTTTTCTTTATGTTCAGCAGTAAGCCTGTCTTTGCATTTTCTTCTCTAACTTTTCTTAGGAGTTTATCACACGGGAGGAATTTCTCTCAATTTCGAAATAAATAGAAATGAGGCCAGTTCGGAATTGAGTAAATTCGCTAGTTCAGCAAATTTACGTGATTGGGTATTGACACTGCATTGCGTTCAGAACTGCCCGAAATTGCCTCCCAGTGCCCGAAATTGTGTGTGATAGTTTCTCACACAATCACGTGAAACTCCATGATTGCGTTCGGAAAGACTTCCCTTTGCCCGAAAATGTGTGTGATCAGCTTTCACGCAATCATGCGAAACCCCATGATTGCATTCAGATTGCCATTGGATTATACTTCCAATTCCCTTCATGTGATAAACTCCTTAGTAATTGTTCTAAGTCTCTGCCACTAGTATTATGGTGTCATTATGATGCATATCTTAGATTGTTGATGCTCCTTTCTCCTATCTTCTCTTCTCTTTCTTGTGAGTCTAGACCTCTTCTTCATATACCGTATTGAACAAATAGTTGAAGAAAATCCAGATACACATTGAAATGTTCTGCTCTGCACCAACAGGCTGAGTGTACAGTGGAGCTTTAAGAACAAACAGTGATTTCCCCCTCTTACAAATGGTTCTAGACATCTTTCCACATTTCTTAACCAATGGATTTCTCTCTGCAGCCCATAATATGTATGTGCACATCATTAAAAATACCACCATTATTCTCATGGAACAACTTGCTATTTAAGTGCTTCTATTCGCCCTGTCAAGACAGTTCAGCTGAAATGTTTTCTCTGGATATGTATCCTCCAGTTTTGGAAATGGACCAAGAGGGTGGAATTCTGCCTCGATCTGTAAAACTCTGACTGGCAAACTTATTTGTTGGGTAGGAAGAAGGAAAGCAAATGGCCAGGGTCCATCTCACGATGCAAAGCAAGATAGTTTGACCACTTCTTCCCTCTAGAAAGTGCTTAGCACCCAAATTAAAGATGCATCAGGTTAAGAATGAACTTATCCCCTGCAGATTTATCACAGGTATTCACTTGTAGAAACCTAATCAAATGCAAATACATGGCTGGCAACTCAACACTGGGACTCTAAGTATCTGAAAATCAAAGATTTGATTGAAATACCTGTGATAAAAGCCTTAAAATTGGTAGATGGAAATTTTATTAAATATTTCCCCAATAAATAGATACAATATTGGCAGAAGTACTCCAGTATAAAAAGTACAGGATCCTTTTAATACAAGATGAATACAGTACATTTTTTGCAAGATACAGATGCTTCTAATTATTAAACAAATGCCCCCCCCCACATATAAGATAAAACTAGATCTACAATAATAAAATATGCTTGTTCACGTGTTTTACCCCAGGATATAAGAGTGGCAAATTTTTCTGGATTTGTCAGTGTGCAAAATCCATTGACCCAGAACACAGAGCCACTGTCTCATATCTATTGGCCATTGTCAACTAGTCCAATAAAAATCCTCTGTCAAGGGTGACAGTTCTTGGCAGGCTCGAGCTTGTTGGTCAGTCAGTGAGGATAGAATTTTGGCAGACAGACATCTGAACCTTGCCAATATTCACTGGCCAAGTGGAGGAAATACCAACAGAATTCATCTGTATTGTCACAAGGCCACCACTAAAGAGGTTTTCATAAAACAACAGTGTGAATATTTCTGAAGACAATCGTTGATGCCATTTGATAATATGGTATGCCTCCTGGATATCAGCATTGCAATAAAAGAATACATGGAAAAGCATCTAGGAACAGAAGCTATTTTATCTGTTTTAGGGCTTCCCAAAAACTAAAGGAAAAAAATACAGTATTTGTTGCAATTCCACATATATTAGTAGTTTTTCTTCCTTCATTTCCATCAGATGGTTGTATTAATTTGTTTACTTATCTTCCCTTTCTGCTGTGCCCTTTGTGATGATTCGTTTTACACTTTTTAATACTATATGTTACCGAATTATTACTGGGCGAAGAGTTCTGCATAAAAGGTTAAAAGTAACAGTACACTCACTTAACAAATCAGAACTTTATTTCAAACAAAACAAACAGCTTCATTTATATACCACTTCATACCCTTAAGGAGTGTCTAAGCGGTTTACAATTGTAAGCTATTTGCCCCCCAACAATCTGGGTACTCATTTTAGCAATCTCGGAAGGATGCAAGCCTGAGTCAAGCTTCAGCCCTTTGTTTCAAATACAGTGGTCCCCCGGGACACGAATCCCCCGGGTTAAGAAAACCCCGGGATCCGAAACCGGCGGGACCAAAAATTATCCCCCGGGATCCGAAGGATCCCCCGGGATCCGAAAAAAAGTCCCTTTTCCTCCGAGGCCAGGCTTCGGAGGAAAGGGGACAGACTCCCTTCCCTTTTCCTCCGAGGCCAGGCTTCGGAGGACAAGGGACGGACTAGCGAAAGGAAGGCCCGATCCGGCGGATCAGGCCTTCCTTTCGTTGGGCGCGGAGGCCCGGCCTGGCTCCCCAAGCTAGGCCGGGCCTCCGCGCCCGAGACGAAAGGAAGCCCGATCCGCGGGATCGGGCCTCCTTTCGTTGGGCGCGGAGGCCCGGCCTGGCTCCGTGTCTGAGGCGCGGAGGCCCGGCCTGGCTTCGGGAGCCAGGCCGGGCCTCCGCGCCCAACGAAAGGAGGCCCGATCCCGCGGATCGGGCCTCCTTTCGTGTCTGAGGCGCGGAGGCCCGGCCTGGCTTCGGGAGCCAGGCCGGACCTCCGCGCCCAACGAAAGGAGGCCCGATCCCGCGGATCGGGCCTCCTTTCGTTTCTGAGGCGCGGAGGCCCGGCCTGGCTTCGGGAGCCAGGCCGGGCCTCCGCGCCCAACGAAAGGAGGCCCGATCCCGCGGATCGGGCCTCCTTTCGTGTCTGAGGCGCGGAGGCCCGGCCTGGCTTCGGGAGCCAGGCCGGGCCTCCGCGCCCAACGAAAGGAGGCCCGATCCCGCGGATCGGGCCTCCTTTCGTTTCTGAGGCGCGGAGGCCCGGCCTGGCTTCGGGAGCCAGGCCGGGCCTCCGCGCCCAACGAAAGGAGGCCCGATCCCGCGGATCGGGCCTCCTTTCGTGTCTGAGCGCGGAGGCCTGGCCTGGCTTCGGGAGCCAGGCCGGGCCTCCGTGCCCAACGAAAGGAGGCCCGATCCGGCGGATCGGGCCTTCCTTTCGCGTCAGGCCTGGAGGCCCAGCCTGGCTGGGGAAGGGAACCTTCCCTTCCCCAGCGAGGCTGGGCCTCCGCAGCTGACGAAAGGAAGGCCCGATCCGCTGGATCGGACCTTCCCTTCCTCAGCCAGGAGGCCCCCGCCAGGCCTCCGGAACGGATTACCTATTTCCTATGGGAAATAGGCCCCGGGTTACGAAATTTTCGGCTTACGAAAAAGTAGCCGGAACCAATTAATTTCGTAACCCGGGGGACCACTGTATACTGCACTGTATAACACTTATATTTGATTATAAATGTATGAAGAAATGCTGTTGTTGTGTCCTTTCAAGTCATTTCTGACTTATAGAGATCCTAAGGTTTTCTTGGCAAGATTTGTTCAGAAGCCTCTGTCTTCCTCTGAGGCTGAGTGTGACTTGCCTATTGTCGCCCAGTAGATTGTTATGGCTGAGTAGGGATTCAAACTCTAGTTTCCAATTTTCAAACCACTATATCGCACTGGCTGTCTTTAAGTGCTACTTTATAATATTGCCTTGTTAAGAAAAAAGGAATAGTTGATTCTGAAAAAAGCCTACATTTTACAAACATAAATACTAAGGCAAGCAGCAATAGCAATAGCAAGTACATTTCTATACTGCTTATCAGTGCATTTAAGCACTCCCTAAATGGTTTGCAATGTATAAACTGACTGCCCCCAACAAACTGGAGACTCATTTTAGTGACCTCAGAAGGATGCCAGGCTGAGTCGACTCTGAGCCCCTGGGGGGACTGAATTCACAACCTTGTGGTTTGTGAGTGAGTGGCTGCAGTACAGGCATTTTAAACACTGTGCCATAGTTTTACCACTAAACTGTTGTACGTATCATCATAATGAAAACATTTTTCATAAAATAATCCCTGAACACTTGGCAATCTGTGAATTAGATTTTTAGGAGGCGTTACCCCTATAATAGCTATATGAAAAATGATTGGTTATGAAGTTCATAGAATCAATGACCTGGAAAAGGATTTGGGGGGGAATCACTTGAATAACCTCACACTGAATGACACACTTCTACAATCTACTATGCACTCTGAAAAGAGTGTGATACAAGCAGTCCAGGAGTCATCTGGCTTGCTGTTTGCAGTACACAGAGATAAACATGGAGAAAGTTGTCCACCATTTTCCTTGCTAACTTCTTGCTGCATTTGCCCCTGTATTGTTTTTTGTTTGTTTATTTGCTTTGCATTTGCCCCTGTATTGTTTTTTGTTTGTTTGCTTTGCAACCAACCAATCAGGCTTAATTGGTTTGGGCGAGGCTTCTCCTCAGATAGACAAGAAATGATACTTTGATGAGAAAATGACTTTTCCTAACCATATGGAGAAGCATCTTTTCCCATATGGAGCAGCCAAGCAATTCAATATCCTGAATTGACTCCAGTTCTTCCCACCCTTCTTTCATTCCTTGCATGCAGGGTTGCATTTACTGTGGCTGGTACTGGACTGATGCAACTCTCGCTCAATGCAGGAAATTCAGCTAGAGCAGCCCTAGCAAGTAGCTGTGTAGCTTTGATTTGAGGATATCCAGATCCACCACTGCTCTAAGCAATTGGATCCATTGTTGAATTGCTCTTACCATCAAGACACTCCTTCAACTGAAATCTACTATCTTATAATATAAAACCATTAAACCTGATCCTACCCTCCGGAGTAGCAGGAAACAAACTTGAGCCCTTCTCCCTGGGAAAGACAAAGTCCTTTAGATATTTAAAAGGTGCAGTCACGTCACCCCTTGGTCTTCACTTCACCAGGCTGAACTTGTCCAACTCCCTCAACATTTCCTCATGTTTTGTGCTCCATATCTATTATCATCTTTGCTCCCCTTCTCTGAACCTGTTCCAGTGTGTCTATAGACTTCTTAAAATAAGGTGCCCAGAACTGAATGCAGTACTCAAGACAAGATTTGATCAGTTCACAATATAGTGGAATTATTTACTTCCTTTGTCTTTGAAACTATTACAGTATTCTATTGATGCAGACTAAAATATTGTCTTCTTTGCTGCAGCATCACACTGCTGTGTCATATTCAACCTATGATCAAAAATAATTCCAAGCTACTTTTCACATGTATTACTGCTAAACCAAGTATCTTGGTGACCCCCGTGGATTTCATAGGGTTTTCTTAGGCAAGGAATACTCAGAGGTGGTTTTACCAGTTCTTTCATCTGAAATATAGCCTACACAGTACCTGCTATTTATTGGTGGTCTCCCAGCCAAGCCCTAGCCAGGACTAGCCCTGCTTAGCTTCCAAGATCAGGTAGGAAGGCCCTTAAAGACAGTTACTGCCACACACAATCAGCAAAGTTGCAAGTCCACCCCTTGAGCATTGCAGACTAAACCACCAGTAGCAATAAAATAAAATAATCTAAAAAGCCAGAAAAGCCTCAGCTGGCTTTAAAACAAACAGCTGGTGTGATTTACAGCCAACATGGCTAAGTGTAAATAACTGTGCTAAAATCTTTGTGTTGCTTTGATGGGCCTTCCTCTATATTGGATTTTGGTGTCTTCACTGGACTGTTTTCACTGGTTAATCCCTGACAGGTGTTGGGCCTTGTTAAGACTGCTTTTAATGCCTAGACCCCAGACTGCCTCAGCCATGCTTCTCCTCTTGTTAACTCTGTTTACATACTGTCCTGAATTGACAGGAACAGTCTCAATTGATCTTCTGTCATCCCACTTTTTCAGATAGATAAAATTTTATTCGGTCATTGACCAGCATAACCACTTTTTCGGTTGCTTTCCAAATACCCGTTTCTCTTTCTTCCCCATACTTTCCGCCTTTGTTTTTGGCTGGCTTCAATTACTACCGTGTTTTCCCCAAAATAAGACACTGTCTTATATTTATTTTTCCTCTAGAAGACACACTAAGGCTTATTTTCAGGGGATGTCTTATTTTTATTAAATATGGTGCAACAATCTACATTTATTCAAATATAGTCAAGTCGGCTTCTTCTGGAACATCATCATCATAACTCTCCAAACCTGGAATTCCATTCCGAATTTCTTCTGACTCCATTTCCTTTAGAACCATTTGCCCCAATCTTTCTGCTCCCTTCCCACCCCTTCTGTTCCGTGTCAGGCCTATCATTATGTCTTATTTGGGGGTTATGGCTTATATTGAGCAAATGCTTAGAAATCCTGCTACGGCCTATTTTGCGGGTAGGTCTTATTTTGAGGGAAACAAGGTAAAAGCTGAGTTCAAGCTGCAAAAGTAGTTTCCTGTCTTAACTCATCAAAGGAGAGAGGAGAGGAGGGGTGGGGTGAAGGGTTAGGGTATATCATTCTACACTGTAAAAATAATGCAGTTTGACAGCACTTTAAGTGATAGCTAACTTCATCCTGTGCCGTCTGCCCCAGGATGTCTCCTTTTAATTATGGACCTTATCAGACGGGGGGAATTTCTCTTTATTGCGAATGGAGCCGATTTGAATTCACGTGAATTTGCTAGTTTAGCAAATTTAAGTGAATTCCAATTGCGTTCGGAATGCGTTCAGAATGACTTCCCATTACCCGAAAATGACCCCCCCCCCCCGGTGGCCTGAAATTGTGTGAGATGCTTTAATACGAAATAACGTAAAACCCATGATTGCATTCGGATTTCCATTGGATTATACTTCCAATTTCCAACGTCTGATAAGGGTAAGTGTATTAAGAAGCTGTGCCCTCCCTCCAGTCCATCTGCTTTAGTCCAGGCCCCAGAGGGAGAGAAGAACCACCGGACCTCACCCCCCTTTCCCATCACCTTCCCCTCTTCCTTTTCTGTTGTCTCTTTTAGACTAAGCCTGAGGGCAGGGATCCATCTAATTTAAGACTGTATGTACAGCACTGTGAAAATTTATAGCTGTAGTGACTGGGACCCACCAGTCACTTGGGGGCTTTCTCAGACTGCAAAGGGTTAATCTGGGGGTGGTATATGCTAATGAGAGCTGGCAATGCATGCTAATAAGTAATTACATCACAGATAACCTATAGCCCTTTAGCCAATCAGTGAATTGGACCGGGACTTTTCAAGAACCTTCTATCTGAAACCTTTAAAAAGCCTTGAGCCCATGTGCTCTTTTGTCTTCAGTCCGTCTTCTTTTTCCTGAAGTCCAGCTGTTGGACCTCTGCCAACAGGGCAGGCTGGGATGTGGTCTGAGCTAGCCAAAAGGGGGCCAGCTCCCACATCCAGGGACTCCTCAAAGACTGCAAGTCCATATCTCTATGTGAGTAGCTTAGAGTTATGTTAGTTAGTGCGATTTAGGCCTTTTATTATGTTTCTTATGGCTTGCTTGAACTGAACAATTGTATACCTATGCTCCTGTACCTGCAAGGCAAGGAGGCCTTGCATGAATGAGATACCTCTATGCTCTATTCTTGTGTAGTTAGAATAAATCCATTTTCTTGAACGCATCTGTTTGCTCTCTATTCCTACAACACGTGCCTTAGCTCGGTGGTTGCTTGCTGGTAGCAAGTGAGAAGCGGGAAAGAACTATAGATCCCTTTAGCAAGCCCTAGCGTGTGCTAAGACAGGGGAATTCAGTTGTAATTCGCTAGGTGGTGGCAGCAGTAGATAGGTTTGGAGGACCTCTAAGGCCTGCTGTGAGTGAGGGAAAGGGGGGCGTACTCCTTGAGCTGATAGCAAGCAGGCTTGGATGCTGCTTTCTCTGTCAGGAGAGGCGGTGGATTTTTTTTTTCCTTTCTCCCTGTTGCCTTCGAGAGACAGGGGTGGGAAGGAACAGTCCTCAATCTTGTGGGCTGGGTAGTTTGAGCCATCCACAAGAAGTCTGCAAGAAGTTTTCTTTGGGAGCAGCAAGGGGAAGATTGAAAAGGCTTTTCTTTCCCTGGCTGAGACTCACACCTTTTGAAGTTTTTTTTTCTTTCCCCCACAAGCTTACAAATGAGTGGACCAAAAGGTGGTTTTTGGGGTTGCCTCATCTGTTGCAAAGCAACTAATAGCCCTAGCTTGGCCAGGCAGGGCCATAAAATTTTGCATATCCTGTGGAGAAGGAAGATGCTCTTTTCTTTCTCTGGCTAGAGAAAGAAAAGGGAGGGGATCTTGGCCCACTCCAGAGAGAGGGGGGGCCGGTGGGCTTTAAAAGGTGCTCAGGTTTCTGTTTTTTTTTTTTTTTCTTTCTTTCCTTCCTCTGAGAGATAAAGGGAGGGGGATTTTTGGCCCACTCCAGGAAAAGGGGGGCCACTGGGCTTTAAAAGGTGCTCAGTTTTTTTTTTTCCTTCTCTTCTGGTGGCTACCTCCTGGTGGGCTGATAGAGCAACTTCGCCAAACAAAGTTGGCTCTGCACTGTTCCCATTTCCTCTCATTCCTGGGTATACATATTGCAGTTTTCTGCAAAACAATTCACTTCAGGCAAGCCATTGTGTTTGTTTTTTTTAATTAGTTCTCTCGCGTGTCTCCAATATAGTTAGTTAGTAGTGTATGCATTTGAGATCTGGCAGAATTCTAGCCATGGACACGCCAGCCGAACAGTCTACACTAACAGGCGCTGAGCCATCGTCACCCACACCTACTTCACCTGATTCAGTCACCCAGATGCTAGCAGTATTTGCCGACATTCAACGCACAAACTCTGAGCAGATGCAGTCATTGGTGGCGGACATGCAACGCACAAACTCTGCACAGATGCAGACATTGGTGGCAGGCTTTCAACGCACAACCGCTGAGCAGATGCAGGCCATGATGGAGGGAATGCACAAGTTGCTGGAGCAGAGGACCCCACCTCAGTCTACACCAGCAAACTCTGAGCAGATGCAGATGTTGATGGCGGGCATGAACAGATTGCTAGAAGAGAGGGCCTCAGCTCAGCTTACACCTACACTGATACAGCAGGAAAAAACGCGCCGCTATCCCTTTTACAAGGAAGGCGATGACTTTGACTGTTTCATTACAAGTTTTTCCCGGGTCTGTTCACATCACAACATCCCTGAAGACCAGTATATGCATGAACTCCGCCCGCAACTCTCGGGAGTCCTCCGAGAGGTTGAAACCACCATGGAACAGGAGGAGATGAATAATTTTAAACTCTTTGTGGAGAGAGCAAGACTACGCCTTGGGATCACTGCTGAAGAAGCTAGGCGACGCTTCAGGGAGACATGCTGGAAACCCAATATGTCCAGCTTAGACCTGGCTCATGCGGTTAAACGCAGAGGAGAAACTTGGTTCCAGATAAGTAAAGCAACTTCGGCGGAGGAGATTTCCTTTTGTGTTCAGCTGGAGCAATTCTTATCGGGTTACCCCGCAGATGTGGCCCACTATGTGTTGGACAAGGACCCCAAGGACCTCCAAGAGGCGGCAGCAGCAGCGGACATATACCTGGTGTCGAAGAGGGACCGTCCGACACTGCCCAATGCTGGCTGTCTCAGGGGGTCGCAGCCAGGACAGCACGTCTCACGAATGGACAGCTCTCAATTGCACTCACCCAAGCCCACTATTCCTAAACCTCCTCAACCGTCTCACCAGTCTCAACCTCATCAAACCCAATCTCCACGGCAACCCTCATCGTCCCAACAAGGAAAATCCCGGGACAAGGACTCAGTGAAATGCTATTCGTGTGGTCAAGCAGGTCACATGAAGGCCCAATGCAAGAAGAAACCTAACTTAATACACTTGCTGACTTCAGCACAAGAACCAGTGGCCGCATCTGGACCACCGGTGGACCCTGATCCCTCCATGATTCCTGTGAATAGGAGACACATTCTCCGAGTGGGCGACAAGGACGTTGTGGCATACAGAGACTCAGGTGCACAAATCTCTGCGCTACATCGATCCTTCATTGATCCTGCCCTTGTCGACGACGATACCAAGGTTCTTGTGAGAGCTTTCAGGTCACCACCAACACAACTCCCCACAGCGCGCGTTCCTGTCCAGTACAATGGTTGGAAGGGACACTGGACTTTTGCAGTATACTGTGACTATGAATGCCCTGCTATACTGGGGGATGATTTGGTCCTTCACATCAAACGAGAGCAATGGCGTCGCTCTCGTTGTCGCATGCACATGCGAAGCCAGAGTGAACCTCGGATGACCTCTCATCCCAGTATCCTACAGCAGGGACGACGAGACGAAACCGATATCTTGGTCATCACGTCGGAGGCCTCGGGAGAGAGCGCGAACTCAGTGACCACCATCACTGCGGTCCCTACGACAGGGGAGGATGTCGGAGACGACCGGGATGCTGCTGGGGAGGCGCAGGGCCAGCCTTCCCTGTTACTCCCACCGACGGTAGAGGCGCCCAGAGACACGGGTGAGGCTGCTCTGACCAGTGATCAGGGCCCGCTTCTGGGAGGTGACATTGCACCACATCAGGGGACTCCACCTACAGATGGCACTGCACTGGAGATCCCGAGCTCTGATGGTGGCAATGTCCCTTCCCCGATAGAAGAACAGTCTACTCTTTCCCTGGTGGAGGGCCAACTAGCCCCGATAACGAAGGATCTGTTCCAGAGAGACCAACAATCAGACCCGACATTACAGGCAGCCTGGTCCTTGGCGAAAGGCGAAATGCAGGACACTCTGCAAAATGGCCGGGCCAAGTTTGTGGTGACAGATGGCCTTTTATACCGTGAATTTTGGCCAAAGGACTTTAAGGAGGACTGGTCACCACAAAAGCAACTACTGGTCCCAACTAAGTATAGGGCCAAGCTCCTCAGCCTGGCACATGATCACCCCAGTGGCCATACAGGGGTTACACGGACTAAAGACAGACTTAAGAAGGCTTTCTTTTGGGAGGGGATGAACAAAGATGTTGCTATCTTTGTCCGATCCTGTGTGGTTTGTCAGCGTGTTGGAAACTCCAAGGATCAGACAAGAGCCCCTCTGCAACCCCTGCCCATCATAGATGTTCCATTTCAGAGAGTGGCCGTGGACATTTTGGGACCCTTTCCCCGGAAGACTGCCAGGGGAAAGCAATACGTCCTCACATTGGTTGACTTTTGTACACGGTGGCCAGAAGCTACACCACTGGGTGGCATCTCAGCCAAGGCTGTCGCCCAAGCATTGACGGACATCTTTGCTAGGGTGGGTTGGCCTTTGGAACTTTTGACAGATGCCGGGTCGAACTTCATGTCCAAGGCCATGCAACGTCTCTTGGAGGCACATGGAGTACAGCATCTTACGTCAGTCCCTTATCACCATCAGACGAATGGCCTGGTGGAACGTTTCCATGCCACCCTAGGAACAATGATACGTAAGTTTGTGAATGAACACTCTAATGATTGGGACCTAGCTCTTCAGCAATTCCTCTTTGCCTATAGGTCCGTTCCGCATCCCAGCTTGGGTTATTCACCTTTTGAGTTGGTTTATGGCCACGAGGTGAAAGGGCCCTTGCAGTTGGTGCGCAGACAGTGGGAAGGCAATCAACCTTCGCCTCAAACAAATGTAGTGGATTTTGTCACCAACCTGCAAAATACCCTTGGGGAATCATGGCAGGATGCTCATCAAAAGCTTCAAGAAGCTCAACATGATCAGAAGACTTGGTATGATCAGTTTGCCAGGGAGCGCTGCTTCACACCTGGAGACCAAGTGATGGTCCTGAAGGTGACGCAGACTAATAAGCTGGAAACTGCCTGGACTGGTCCTGCCACTGTACTGGAGCGTGTTGGGACTGTCAACTACCTCATACAGCTCCCAGACACCACCCTCAAACCGAAGATCTACCATGTCAACTCACTGAAACCTTTCTACGATAGACCGCATCACCTCCTTGCTCTCGAGGACACAGAGGTGGAGGATGAGGAGTGGCCAGAGGGAGCATTCTATGATAAGAGCGAGGGAGGTGACCTTGGTGATATTCACCTGCCCACACGACTCGACCCTACTCAACGTGACCAGTTCACTCATCTGACATCCAAGTTCGCTTCTTTGTTTTCTCCAATACCTGGCATGACTATGGATCCTCAGCATGTGGTAGCAGCTGATGACAACCGTCCTTCAGCAGAACAGCCCCGACGGGTGTCACCAGTGGCAAAACAGGCAATTGAGAAAGAAATAAACGAAATGCTGAAGATGGGGATCATTCGACCTTCCCGGAGCTCGTGGGCTTCACCTGTTGTGTTGGTACCTAAGAAGGGAGGGACGGAGATCCGGTTCTGTGTGGACTATAGGAAATTGAACTCTGTAACACGGCCGGAACATTATCCTATGCCCAGGGTGGATGAGCTCCTGGAAAAGCTGGGCCGTGCCAAGTATCTCTCCTCTATAGACTTGACAAAAGGTTACTGGCAGGTGGCTCTGGCTGAAGAATCCAAGCACCGCACTGCTTTCATCACCCACATGGGCTTGTTTGAGTTCAATGTCCTGCCGTTTGGGCTGCGCAACGCCCCTGCAACCTTCCAAAGGCTGGTAGACTCCCTATTGAGAGGCTGCGGAGACTTCGCGGTAGCCTACCTAGATGACATTGCAATTTTTTCTGACTCCTGGGAGGACCATCTCCATCACTTAGAGACTGTCTTTCAGCGCATTCAGGATGCAGGCCTTACAATCAAGGCTAAGAAATGCCAGTTTGTACTTGAACGGGTGACCTACCTTGGTCACGAGGTGGGACAAGGGACCTTCACACCTCTGCAAGCTAAAGTTGAAGCTATCAACGACTGGCCAAGGCCACGGTCCCGAAAACAGGTCCAATCCTTCCTCGGCTTGTCAGGGTACTACAGACGTTTTGTCCCTCACTACAGCCAAATAGCAGCACCTCTGACAGATCTCACGGGTGCAAAGAAACCCAAGATGGTAAAATGGACAGCAGAATGTCAAGTGTCCTTCGAAGCACTGAAGAAGGCTCTGACATCCGATCCGGTATTGATGGCACCAGATTTCGACAAACCCTTCATAGTAGCCACCGATGCTTCGGACAGAGGCATTGGAGCGGTCTTGATGCAGGAGGGCCCAGATGGATTCTTACACCCAGTGCTGTTCCTCAGTAAGAAACTGTCCGCCCGAGAATCCAACTGGTCCATACCAGAGAAGGAGTGCTTTGCCATCGTATACGCACTGGAGAAGTTAAGACCTTATGTCTGGGGACGACAGTTCACCCTTCAGACTGATCATGCTGCTTTGAGATGGCTCCACTCTGTTCAGGGAGCTAATAAGAAGCTGCTCCGCTGGAGTGTATCCTTGCAAGACTTTGACTTTGACATTCAACATGTGACCGGGACCTCTAATGTTGTGGTTGACTGCCTCTCCCGCAAAGGACTGGTGGGCCACTAAGGACTACGGAACTGAACATCTCCTGAAATGTCAAACTTACTATATTGCTTGTTTTTCTGTCTCTCATTTAGGTTATTCTAGTTATAGTGTGATGTTATGTGTTGTAGGTTTGTTTAATATTTTCTTTCATAGGTCCCACCAGATGAAATCTCAGCCAGTTTGGCCTCAACTTCCAGTTTCTTCCAAACCGTCAGAGATTTGGGGGGCGTGTAGTGACTGAGACCCACCAGTCACTTGGGGGCTTTCTCAGACTGCAAAGGGTTAATCTGGGGGTGGTATATGCTAATGAGAGCTGGCAATGCATGCTAATAAGTAATTACATCACAGATAACCTATAGCCCTTTAGCCAATCAGTGAATTGGACCGGGACTTTTCAAGAACCTTCTATCTGAAACCTTTAAAAAGCCTTGAGCCCATGTGCTCTTTTGTCTTCGGTCTTCAGTCCGTCTTCTTTTTCCTGAAGTCCAGCTGTTGGACCTCTGCCAACAGGGCAGGCTGGGATGTGGTCTGAGCTAGCCAAAAGGGGGCCAGCTCCCACATCCAGGGACTCCTCAAAGACTGCAAGTCCATATCTCTATGTGAGTAGCTTAGAGTTATGTTAGTTAGTGCGATTTAGGCCTTTTATTATGTTTCTTATGGCTTGCTTGAACTGAACAATTGTATACCTATGCTCCTGTACCTGCAAGGCAAGGAGGCCTTGCATGAATGAGATACCTCTATGCTCTATTCTTGTGTAGTTAGAATAAATCCATTTTCTTGAACGCATCTGTTTGCTCTCTATTCCTACAACACGTGCCTTAGCTCGGTGGTTGCTTGCTGGTAGCAAGTGAGAAGCGGGAAAGAACTATAGATCCCTTTAGCAAGCCCTAGCGTGTGCTAAGACAGGGGAATTCAGTTGTAATTCGCTAGGTGGTGGCAGCAGTAGATAGGTTTGGAGGACCTCTAAGGTGCCCATTCCACTCAGCAGGGAGTGGAAACAGGGATCCAGAGGACTCTAAGGGGGAAATCCCAAAGAAGATCCCCCTGGGGTTAAGGGCCAGGAGCAGGGTGTTGCTGGGTTGCTTAACCCCTCGGATCATCACAATAGCGCTATATAAATAAATAAATAAATCATATGGAATCCTGGGTTTTTTAGTTTTAAAGGGTCTTTAGCTTTCTTTGCCAAAGAGTGCCGATGCCTCACAAAAGTACAAATCCAATCCAATGATTCTACAGAATGGAGCCAGTTAAAGTGGTGTCAGACTGCATTATTTCTACACCGTAGATGCATCTGTCTTAGTAAATTTCAGGGTTTTTCTGCTCATTTCTGACCTAAGGCAAGCCTATCGTAAGGGTTTCTTGGCAAGTTTCTTCAGAGGGGCTTTGCCCTTGCCGTCCTCTGGGGCTGAGAGAGTGACTTGCCCAAGGTTATACAAGATAATTCTTTCCTAGTTTTTTGTGGGGCTTTCGGGCTATGTGGCCATGTTCTAGAAGAGTTTTTTTTCCTGATGTTTCACCAGCATCTGTGGCTGGCATCTTCGGGGAATTATTATTTCTTGTTTGACAACTTAGACCGTTTCTTATTATTTAAACAGGTTGTTGTTGTTGTTGTGTGCCTTCAAGTAGACCCTGTGAGATCCAGTGTGGCCTGGTAGTGTTGCACTAGGACTCCAAATCCCAATCACTGGGTTTCCTGAAGCTGGGAGAGTGTGACTGGCCCAAATTGGGTCTCCATGGCTGGTAGGGGATTTGAAATGGGGTCTTCTAGAAATCCAGGGCTGCCTTACAATGGTCCCCCAACTGTGGCCTTTAAGAAATCTTGGACTTCACTTCCCAGAAGCCTCAGCCACATTGGCCAATAGTCTGGGATTCTGGGAGCTGAAGTCCAAAATCCCTTAAAGAGGACTGAATAGCATTTACATTTGTTATATTTTATTGTTTGAATGTCAGTATGTATTAATACGCATCATGTTTAATTATTTTTTGTAGAATGTATGCCACTGTCAGGTTTATTGTCAGTTTAACAGGTTGAACTTTTAAACTGTATTGTATTTAATCCTGTTTTAAAGGATGTGTTTGTGTCAACAAACAACAATAACAAGAACAATAATGCTTGGTTACAGTATTCCTTGCAGAGAGCTAACTTGCAGTGGTCCCCAAAGAGATTTTTTTGGACTTCATTTCCCAGAAGCCTCAGCCACGTCGGCCAATAGTGTGGGATTGTGGGAGCTGAAGTCCAAAAAATAATCCTTTACTAAAGAAGAACACAGTTTGGGGAGCACTTAGGTGTTGTTATATTGACTGGGGCCGCAGAGGCTCATGGGAGGAAGAAGAAAAAGACTAGGACGAGGAGGGCCTGACTGACACAGAGAGAGGAGCCTCGTCATTAGCCAATAACGGCCGCGTTGCCAAGGGAAACGGCCCGCGCGCTCCCGAGGCTCCTTTTGGCACGCGGACATCCCCCCTCCCACTTTTGAAGTTAAAAAAAACAAACTCCACACCAAACTCCTGGACTACTAGGACTAGGAGGAGGCGGGATTGGGATGGCTCCTCCCTCCTCCTCCTCCTGCTCAGCTGGTTGGTGGAGGCTTCCTTAGTGACAGCCGTCTCCGCCAATCGGCTCGCGACTTGTGTCCCGCCGTCACGTGCGCTCCGGGCTCCGCCCTCCCTCTCCTCTCTTCCTCCTCCGGCGCCTCAGTCTTCTTCTTCTTAGTCCTCCTCCTCGTCTTCGTTGTTGTCGCCTTCTTTCCTTCCTTTCTTCCCGCTCTGAGGAAAACGGAGGTAAACTTCCATGGAGTGGGATTGTTGGGGGGTTTTGTGTGTGTGTGTGTGGGGGGGGGTTCAACTCCAGAAAGAAGGCGGCCAAATACACACACACACACACACACCAACCAACAGTACACACACACACACACACACACACGTGCACATATGTTTGTGTGTGTGTTGTTGGTTGCTCCATATATATACACGCAGAGCCCCCCGATATGTTTGTGTGTTTGTTGTTGGTTGTTTTATACACACATACGTGTGTATATTGGGGAGCTGTGTGTGTATATGGAACAACCAACAACACACACACACACACGTGTGTGTGTGTGTTGTTGTTGTTTGTTGTGTGCCTAAATGTGTGTGTGTGTGATGTTGGTTGTTGCATGCACACACACAGAGCCCCAATATATATGTGTGTGTGTGTGTGCGTGTGTGTACACAACGACCAACAATATATGCATATATAGCGGCTCTCTGTGTGTATATGCAACAACCAACAACACACACACACACACACACATATTTATATATATATGTGTGTGTGTGTGTGTGTGTGTGTTGTTGTTGGTTGTTGGTTGTTGCAGATACACACACACAGCCCCCAATGTATGTGTGTGTGTACACAACAACCAACAATGCACACACATATGTACAAGGGGCTCTGTGTGTATATATGCAACAGTCAACAACACATGTGCACACATATATATCAGGCTGTGTGTGTATATATATGTAACAACTGATAACACACACATACACGTATATATATGGGGACGGTGTTTGTGTAGAAACAGCAACAATACACACATTCACACACAAATATATGGGGGGGCTCTATGTGTGTAATATATATGTGTGTGTGTGTATTGTCAGTTGTATGCACACACACATATATGTACATACATACCACACACACATATATATGGATATATATATATATAGGAGGTTGTATATCTAGCAATGTTATTTATATACACACACATATGTCTATGCACACACACACACACACACATATATTGCGGGCTATGTGTGTATATGCAACAACCAGGAACACATACACACACATATGATGGGGGGCCTCTGTGTGTGTGAATGTCTATATTTGTGTATATGTATGTCTATGTATGTGTGTGTATTGTCAGTTGTTGTACACACATATGTACATACACACGCATTCATATATCACACACAAGGGTATAGACATACACACATATATGGGAGGCTCTCTGTGTGTATATACAGCAATGATACACATACATATGCATACATACACACACATATATATATTGGGGGCAACAAGCAACAACACACATACACACACACATATATGCATATATGCACATACACACATATATGGGGGCTCTCTGTGTGTGTTCATACAACAACAACACATACACCCCTCACACACACACACACACACACACATATATATATATATATATGAGGGACTGTGTGCATTTATGTCTGGTGTTATGTGTGCCGCCAAGTTGTTTGTGGCCTTAAGACAAACTTATGGAGTTTTATTGGCAAGCTTCTTCCAAAGTGGTTTGCCATTGGCATCCAGGGATTATCTGGGTTTATATATGTGTGCATATAACAGCAACAATACGCACACAATATATATATATATATATATACTCTCTCTCTCTCTCTCTCTCTCTCTATATATATATATATATGTAGGGAGATTCTGTTTGTATTTTGTTTCTGTGTCCCTCTAAGTCATTTTTGACTCATGGGGACACCGAGGTGAACCTATCATGGTGTTTTCTTGGCAGGTTTCCCCAGAGGGGGTTGCCATTGCCATCCTCTGAGGCTGAGAGAGTGTGACTTGTCCAAGGTCACCCAGTGGGTTTTACACACGTGCACACATCCTATGCAGTGGCGGGGCCAGTCTGTTGCCTTGGATATCCATCCCAGATGGGATGTACGTGTGTCCCTTCTGTGCACCCTGTTCTTCAAGGCCTCACGAACAGGAGACAAAGGCATGCCTGTCTTGTAATCTTCCAGGAACGTAAGGTCTACACTGTAGAAATAATACCAATTGCTAAAGAGCAGCAGTCCCCAAACTGGGCCCTTTAAGAGATTTTGGACTTCAGCTCGCAGACACCCCAGCCATGTTGGCCAGTACTCTGGGATTCTGTGAGCTGAAGTCCAAAATCCCTTAAAGAGCACAGTTTGGGGACCACTGCTACCAGTATACATGGTGCCCTGGGATTTGTAATTTTGCAAGATCTTTAGCCTTCTCTGCCAAGGGAGTCCTGGTGCCTCAAAACTACAAATCCCAGGATTCTGTAGGATGTAGCCACAGCAGTTGAAGTGGTGTCAAACTGCATTATTTCTACAGTGTAATGCACTCAAGAGAGTCACCAGCTGAAATAAATGAACTAAGTACTGAATTCTTGGATGTAGGAAACTGGGGAAAGGTCGCTCTCTTACAAGCATGAAGATCCATTATAAATACACACACACACACGCATGCACACACTCCAGATATATTGTGCTGCTCTGTTGTGACTAGAATTTATTTATGCTTTCATTTACAGCTTTAAAGTTTTGGAGGTCAGTAGAAACTGACACAGCTGCAACAGCTGGCAGAGGAAGGGAGTAAATCTGTTTCTGGCCTGTGTCACTCCAGGTTTGAGGTGGGAGGTCAGTTGGTTTGGTGGGATGGGAGTGGCCTTGCATGACCTAATGGATCTTCATGTAAGTAAGTTTCCAGGAAGGGCATTCCCCAATTTCCTACATCCAGGAATGTACTACAGTGGTCCCCCGGGATACGAAGCCCCCGGGGAACGAAATCCCCGGGAGCTGAAACCGCCGGGACCGCCAAAATGCCCCTGGGATCCGAACAAAACCCCGGGTTAAGAAAGGGAAAAACCGTGTGGCCCCTTTAAATCGGCCGTGCGGTCCGTCTCTTAAAGCGGTCCCCCGGGAAACGAAGATTTCCGGGTTACAAAAGGTAATCCGGAACGGATTACCTTCGTAACCCGGGGGACCACTGTATTTATTTATTTCTGTTTAAGGTACATATTCAGTCTTGTGAATCTCCATTTGCGTTATTGGAAAGATACAGCCCAGGCCTGGGTTCATCTCCCATTCATGAGAACTAGAACTGGGTGTCTGGCTCTCTTGTTTAAAGGTCAAGTACAGCCAGAGTTTGGGGGGGGGGGGGGGTCTGTCCACTTGGAGTCAATTGATACATTGAGAGCACCATGATTGGCTGTCGCTTTGATTCTGATACCTGTTTTGTGTGCTTGGTGTCTAGACATGCAACCTTCTGTCTCCACGTCCAGAGAAAGTGAAATGCAGAGTGCAGATGTTGACAAGCTGCTGCCCGTCTCTGTGCACACTGTCTCCTGATGAGGAAGTGAGTGCAGGTAGGTCACTCTGACATCTTTCCCTAGCTGGAAAAACAGGTAGCAGCTGTTCCCATGCTCATTCTCATACGTGACATTGGGTCACATGGAGGTGGCAACTTTTGAGAAGCAGCTAGGAGAGGATCTAACTTTCTTTTGATGGAAACCATAAACGTGACTGAAGGTTGGAACGATAGGCTATCTGTTTGGACTTGCTGTAGTTTATCAGAAGCCTCAAAGACAATATTTGGCAGTTTCTGTAGCAGGAGCGGAACACACTTTGTTATTGACATCCTTTTTCTTTGTTTAGCGCCTGCTTTTTGCCAGCTGCCTATTGTCTTATGTCTGTACTTGTTGAGTATTCTTCAGGGATTTTATGAGGTCTTATCAACATGTTGACACAGCACACAAGTTCCGTTTGTCATCATTACTCCTTTTAAAAAAGAGTTGCAGATGGATGTTGTTAGTGATATAAAAGGAACAATTTGTTACTCCCTGCTGCATTGTGTAAAAGTATAGCTTGATGATAGTTCTGTTCTGAAACAGTGAGATAAGATGAGTATTTATTGAAAATTGTTCCTCCCTCAGAATTTCTTTGGGTCTAAACAATTCAGTTTCAGATGTTGGGAGACTCTTGGGTAAAATGACTTTAGTAGGGCCATCTCCTCCTTGTTGCTCTCATTGCTATGTGTTCATTTGTCCTTTTAATTTGGGCACAGTCCAATCAGGGGAAAGGAAGATTATTGCCCTGTCTCTTCACTCTGTTTGTGGGATGTGAATGTACTTCCAAATTGCCATTCAGCTTATGATGATCATGTAAATTTCATAGGCAAGGAAAACAGAACCAGTTTGCTTAAAGTGCTAGGTATTCCTTGCTGGTCCCCCAGCAAAGTACTCACAATGCCTTGACCCTGCTTAGTTTCCTATCCAGTGGGATCTGGGGTCATCAGGGTATTTAGGTATTTCATTCTGGTCACCAAACAGACTTCTGAGCAAGCAGTGACAGCAAAGAAAAACAGAGCCAAGGGTTGGTTTTATCCTAATTGGCATGTGGGCATACTTTCTTGTTGTTTCTTCCTGTTGTACAATTCCATAGTGCCCTGTTTTCTTTAAATATTTAATAAACAATTGTATAAAGTGTTACATTTCTCTTTATTAACTGTATGGGCTGTTCTGAATCCCTGTGTATCCACTTACCTACTTACAGTTCCAGTTGTAAAATGAGCCATCAAACTTTCTGTGTTCTGTAAACTGCTTGTTCTCATGCACAAATGTGTTTTTTTAAAAAATTAAAGTCCAGTATGTTGTATAATGTAAGAATGTTGGAGAGAGTTTTGCTTCAAAGAGTTTCTATTGTCACCTGCGCCAGTTGGCTTTTCCTGTTTGAATCATGTGTGTTTCTATGTGAGTACATGAGAGAGATGAAAATTAAAACAAATTAAAAGTCAAATCTGAAATAAATTTAACAATCTTTTAAAATATTCTGTTAATCTGTATCAATTTACCCTAGTTTGTGGAGAGATATGACATCAACTAACAGATTCTAATTATTTTTAACAGTCCTAAGAAGAATCTTTTCCTTGGATTAAAAAAGACCATTTGCTGCTGTTCAGAAGCAGTTACGAAGCTGCTGTTGTGCCTGAGAATCTACAATTTAGTTCGAAAATTGCTTGAAGACTTGTCAAATGACATCAATGGCCAGTCTGTTCTCTTTTACTAGCCCAGCTGTAAAGCGTCTGTTGGGCTGGAAACAAGGTGATGAAGAGGAAAAATGGGCAGAAAAAGCAGTTGATGCTTTAGTTAAAAAACTGAAAAAGAAAAAAGGAGCCATGGAGGAGCTGGAGAAAGCACTGAGCAGTCCTGGACAACCTAGTAAATGTGTTACTATTCCTCGTTCGTTAGATGGGCGACTTCAAGTTTCTCACCGCAAAGGCCTTCCTCATGTTATTTACTGTCGTGTATGGCGTTGGCCTGATCTTCAGAGTCATCATGAGCTAAAACCACTGGACATTTGTGAATTTCCTTTCGGATCTAAACAGAAGGAAGTCTGTATCAATCCTTATCATTACAAAAGGGTGGAGAGCCCAGGTGTGTTTAGATGTTGTGATGCCTTCACCTATTTCCAAGTGTTAAATAGTAATAAGATTTAACGACTTGTCGATGAAGTGGCTTGGTGCAAATTGGGCAGAGGGACAGATGGATCCTAATGATACCATTCCTCCCTCCTAAGTTAAAGCTTTTCTTTTGTCTTGAGGAATGCTCACGCTGCATGTTTACCTTGGATTGCATGTATCTGATAAATATGATACAATTAGAAACAGAATTGCTGAACTTGCTACTAACTTGATAACTCCTAAACATGTTTAGCATTCATAAAAATATGAATTCATCATTTATGCACATATATTTCCAGGCCAGTTTAAATCAATTAATGTTCATGTCCCGCCTTTTCAACTCTTTCATGTGCTAAATGTAATCTTTCTCTCTCCTCAAACTCTTTATTCCTTGTGCAGTTGCTTTTGTTGACACAGTACAGTTTTGATGTACTGTGTTCTGTAGCATTCTGTGTAGTTTGTTTTAGTTCAGCCTTAATTGTTCAGGGGTGAGCCACTCATCCCCTACGCAATTTATCAGTTGGACACATGTCTTTACCCTACCAGGCTGCTACAGTGCACAAACCAGAATTTTCCCAACTGGGAAATGCAGTGCAGTGCTTTGACAGGTATGGTGTTTATAGCATGTGCTTCTTCCTGTGTCTTTTGCATTTAAAGGGCTAGTAGCCAGGGGGTGGGGAAAATGTAATCTTATGGACTATTTTAGTTGTACTCTTCTTTTGTGTTTTTTTTTTTCAGTTTTACCTCCAGTGTTGGTGCCAAGGCATAGCGAATTCAACCCACAGCATAGCCTCTTGGTTCAGTTCCGAAACCTAAGTCACAATGAGCCACATATGCCTCACAATGCTACATTTCCAGAATCGTTCCAGCAGCCCAACAGCACTCCATTTCCCATTTCTCCAAATAGTCCGTATCCACCATCTCCAGATGGCAGCACATACCCAAATTCCCCAGCTAGTTCTGGACCATCTAGTCCGTTTCAGCTACCAGGTAAAGATTTCTGTGTGAAAAGTAATTGAAAAGTAAAACTTGAATTAATGAAAATCAAATTCATTTATTTTATTGTCCATATTTTATCTTGTCACATGCAAGATGGATGGACTCTATTAACGAGATCATGAGTACGAGTTTGCAGGAGTTGGGCAGAGCAATGGAGGACACAGGGTCTTGGAGATGTGTCATTAGCAGGATCGCCATGGACTTGAGGGCAGTTAACAAAAAAAAAAAAATACAAATAAAATACTTAACAGCTTCGGGATTGATGCAGTGATGAAAGTTTTAAAGTGAAGAATGATCATTTATCTCTTTGTTGTGGCAGTTTGACAATCATGTATTTGTTACAGATACGCAGTGGAACAAAAGACAGATGAAGGATTTGGACAAAGCATAAACCATTTTATTTTTTACATAGTATCAGCTGTATGCACAGATCTTTATAAAGAATGAGAAAGTTACAAAAAGCTAGAAAGTGACAGAAGGGAGGGAAGCAGAAAAATTAAGGCACAAGACAAATGAGAATGTTGCAGTATACTATTGCATACTGATTTTTCATACTAACATGGCTATATCTTTGATATGCTAGAGCAGTAATGGTGAACTTTTTAGGGGCCAAGAACCCAAACTCAAAGATGTTTTGGCACCTGGTGTCAGGGGTGGAACTTGCGGGGGGAGGGGGGAACAGGATTTCAAGGGGGCAGAACCTCCACCCTCTGGGGGGTGGGACTTCTGTCTTCCAAGGGGCAGAACATCTGGGAATTGAGACTTCCCTGAAGACAGCTAAAGGCCCGGAAGGGTGGGTGGAGGGGAGAAGAACAGACGCATGCCTGTTCCTCTTCATAGAATCATAGAATCAAAGTTGGAAAAGACCACAAGGGCCATCCAGTCCAACCCCCTGCCATGCAGGAATTCCCAATCAAAGCTTCCCCGACAGATAGTTATCCAGCATCTGTTTAAAGACCTCTACGGAAGGAGACTCCACTACACTCCGAGGGAGTGTATATACCTGTATATACACACACCAAAGCTTGCAAGAATTTCATTTTGGACTACTACATCCAGAATGAAACTCTTCCAAGCTTTGGTGTGTGTATACACAGGTATATACACTCCCTCGGAGTGTAGTGGAGTCTCCCCCCCCCCTCACTTTCCCAGGCCTTTAGCTGTCTCTGGAGAGGTAGCTAAATGCATTGGAAGACGGGGAAGAGGAGGAACAGGTATGGGACTGTTCTTCCTCTTCCTCCACCCTCCTGTCTCTCTCTGTGCCCTCCAAAATGGCTTCGCATGTCAGAGAGTGCATGCTTGCCATAGGTTCACCACCACAATACCAGAGTTTAATTACAGAGCATTATGGAGACTAGGTGGTTATAGCAAAGGCCTAATAGAAAATACCGTATATACTCATGTGTAAGTCGACCTCATGTATAAGTCGAGGGAAGGTTTCAGGGTCAAAATCCTGGATTTTGATATGACCCGTGGATAAGTCGAGGGTAAAACTTCTATAAGGAAGGATGGAAAGGGGGGAAATACCACTTACGTCCTTCCTTCTCTGGACCTCTCCCAACCGATTTAAAACATTGGATTGAGAAAGGAAGCAAATGGATTAGGTCTTGCAATAAACAAGTGGATTTAAGTGGAGAGGCTTTTCCTGGGGATGGGAAGTCAGGTCTTGCAAAAACAACAACAACAAGGAGATTTAAATGGAGGGGCTTTTCCTGGGGATGGGAAGTCAGGTCTTGCAAAAAACAACAACAAGGGGATTTAAATGGAGGGGCTTTTCCTGGGGATTGGAAACCAGGTGTTGCAAACAACAAGAAGAAGTGGATTTAAGTGGAGGGGCTTTTCCTGGGGATGGGAAATAAGGCTTGCAAAAAACAGCAGCAGCAGCAACCACAACAACAACAACAAGTGGATTTAAATGAAGAGGCTTTTCCTGGGATGGGAAGTAAGGCTTGCAAAAAAACCAGCAGCAGCAACAAGAAGAAGAAGAAGAAGTGGATTTAAGTGAAGAGGCTTTTCCTGGGATGGGAAGTAAGGCTTGCAAAAAAACCAGCAGCAGCAGCAGCAACAACAACAAGAAGTGGATTTAAGTGAAGAGGCTTTTCCTGGGGATGGGAAGTAAGGCTTGCAAAAAAACAGCAACAACAACAGCAAGAAGTGGATTTAAGTGGAGGGGCTTTTCCTGGGGATGGGAAGTAAGGCTTGCAAAAAACAGCAACAAGAAGAAGAAGAAGAAGTGGATTTAAGTGGAGGGGCTTTTCCTGGGGATGGGAAGTAAAAGGCTTGCAAAAAACAGCAGCAACAACAACAACAAGAAGTGGATTTAAGTGAAGAGGCTTTTCCTGGGGATGGGAAGTAAGGCTTGCAAAAAACCCAGCAGCAACAACAGCAACAACAAGAAGTGGATTTAAATGGAGGGGCTTTTCCTGGGGATGGGAAGTAAAAGGCTTGCAAAAAACAGCAACAACAACAAGAAGTAGACTTAAGTGGAGAGGCTTTTCCTGGGGAAGGCAGGTCTTGCAAAAAAAGCAAGTGGATTTGCATGGAGAGTTTTTTTGTTTTTTTGTTTTTTTTTTTCCTGGAGAAGGCAAAGCTTGCAAAATGGACCAAGAGAGAAGTAAGTGTTTTTAGATGGGGAATTTGTCCTCTGTGAGGGAAAGGCTTGCCAAACGGAGCTGAGAGAGGGGGAAGTGCTTTTAAACGGGGAGTTTTTCTGCTAGGAAGCCAAGGCTTGGAAGTTGGAAACGGAGCAGAGAGGGAAGGCATGGGTGCCCAAGGGAGGTTGGGGCGACTCAGGCTGGCTTGCTTTGGGATCCTACTTAGCACTGCTACTCAGTTGACCCTTCTATAAGTCTACCCCAAGATTTTAGGGGCAATTTTGGGGCATAAATTTCTCGACTTATAGTCGAGTATATACGGTAGTAGTTTTGATGGAGAGAGAGGAAATAAATGAGGCCCTATTTTATTGAGATTCTGCAAGGCAGTTCATATGCAAGGGCAACAAAGAAGGGGGAGGTCTTGGGATACTTGAAGGTAATGGAGATGGTTGTGTGAATGCCATTTATTTCCAGGCTTGTAAGAGTAGCAATAATAATGTTGGGTAAGAATGGAGGGTTTAAAAATAAGGAAGCTTGTAAAGTCTTTGCAAGTGAATAGGAAACCAGTGCAGGAGTATAACAAGCACCAACACAAGGTAGCTTAACAGGAGAGGCTAATAATAATAATAATAAATTTTTATTTATAGCCCGCTCCTCTGTCCAGGCAATCGGAGCGGGGTACAACAAAGATGTAGAGAGAAGATGACACAGTGCCAAGAATGGCTCCCTGAGGGTCTCTTGTGTTGTTCCCTAGTGAGAATAGAGGAAGAATCCTCGTTTGCACCCATAGTTTTTTGTGGATTTTTCGGGCATTGTGGCCATGTTCTAGAAGATTTTATTCCTGACGTTTTCCCTGCATCTGAGGCTGGCATGGAAGAGAATGCTGGCATGGAAGAGAATTGGATATATATATATACTGTGTGACCTTGGGTAGAGAGGAATGATTTCCATGCTAATCTGTGTATTCTGTTGTTAATGGCAGGGCCTCAGGTTGGGAAGATATGCAAATAGGATTAGTGTCTGCTTAATTAGTGATAATTGTTTGCTGGGAAAACACCTGACCCTGGGTGGTTTTCCATTTGCATTTGCTGAGTCCTGATTTTGCTGCTTTTCAGGACTGGTAGCCAAATTTTGTTCACTTTAAGGATTTCTTCTTTCCTGTTGAAGTTGTCCAGGTGTTTGTGGATTTCAATGGTTTCCCTGTGAATTCTGACTTGATAGTTGTTGGCCTGGTCCAGAATTTCAGTGTTTTCAAACAGCATTTTAAGCCCAGGATGGTTATAATGTGTTCTGCTACCGCTGATTTTTCTGGCTGACTCAGTCTGCAGTGTCTCTTGTGTTCCTTGATTTCTGTTTGAACACTGCGTTTGGTGGTCCCTATGTAGACTTGTCCACAGCTGCATGGTATACAGTAAACTGCTGCGGCTGTGAGAGGGTTTCTCTTGTCCTTCGCTGAGCAGAGCATTTGCTGGATTTTCTTAGTCAGTTTGTAAACCATTTGGAGGTTGTATTTCCTCACCAGTTGTCCTATTCTGTCTGTGACTCCTTTGATGCATGGTAAAAATGATTTCACTTTGGGTAGTTGCTTGTCTTCACTCCTCTGGGTTTTTCTGGGTATGGCAGCCCTTCTGATGTCTGAGTTGGAATAACCATTAGCCTGTAGAGCCCAGTCTAGGTGCTTCAATTCATTTCCCAAGAAGTGGGATTCAGAGGTCCGTTTTGCCTGGTCTACCAGTTTTTGGGGTTTTTTTTGTCCTGCGTTATGGTTGGAGTTCTTGTGCAGGTATCTGTCCATGTGAATAGGTTTTCTGTATACTGTGTGGCCCAAACGTTGGTTCGGTTTGCGGATGACTAGGACATCCAAGAATGGCAGTGTACCTTCCTTTTCTTTTTCCATTGTGAATTGGATGTTAGGGTGAATGATGTTCATATGGTTCAGAAACACAGCCAGATCTTCTTCTCCATGGCTCCAAATGATGAAAGTGTTATCCACATATTGGAACCATGTTGTGGGCTTTTTTGGTGCTGTTTCCAGTGTTTGCTTTTGAAAGTGTTCCATGTAAAAGTTTTCTATCACAGGGCTTAGAGGGCTTCCCATTGCTACCCCATCTCTCTGCTCGTAGAACCCATTATCCCACTGGAAATAGCTTGTGGTGAGGCAATGTTTGAACAGGGCTCTGATTTTTTCCAGAAAATTTTGCTGGATAAGTTCCATGGTGTCCATTATGGGGACTTTGGTGAACAAGGAGACCACATCAAAGCTGATTAGTATGTCTCTGGGTTTAAGTTTCAGGTTGTTGGTTTCACAACAGAACAATACACAGATTAACATGGGAATCAGTCCTCCCTAACTAGGCTCACACGGTATATATACCCAACTGTCTTCCATGCCAGCATTCTCTGAAGATGCCAGCCACAAATGCAGGCAAAAACATCAGGAATAAACTCTTCTAGAACATGGCCACCTAGCCTGAAAAACCCACAAAAACTATAAAAAGATGAATTAGGTAGCAAGAGAAACTGAGAATAAAGCAAAAAAGGTTAACAACTGTGTTGATGGCAATAAAGGGAATAAGGACTGAGGAGCAAAACAGACCGGCATAATATACCGATGTGGGGGTGTGGCGTTCAGATGAGGCACACCCCAATGCTGCCCCCATGCCAGTGTCATGCCAGCCACTTGGCTAGATGGTGGGCAGTGTAGCAGCACTCTGGCAGCTCTGTGTTTATACACCACAGGAGCACTGAAAAGGGTAACTCTTTTCCACCCCTAAAAGGAGCAGCATTTTGCTGCTTCTTTTTGGGGCAGAAAAACACCCAATCAGGGCCATGGCGTGTGGTTGCTGTGCCCCTTATCTGGTGATCAAAGGGGTGGTGTCAAGCCACCCCTTCAGGACTGTCTGTACCAGACCTGAGTGGAGAACTCGACAAGGGGAAGCTTATTTAAAGAGTCTGGACATGGAAGAAGGCAGTTTGAGCATACAGTGGTCCCCCGGGATACGAAGCCCCCGGGGAACGAAATCCCAAGGAGCCGAAACCGGCGGGACCGCAAAACAGCCCCCAGGATCCGAACAAAACCCCGGGGTACGAAAGGGAAAAACCGCGCGGCCCCTTTAAATCGGCCGCGCGGTCCATCCCTTAAAGCGGTCCCCCGGGAAACAAAGATTTCCGGGTTACGAAAGGTAATCCGGAACGGATTACCTTCGTAACCAGGGGGACCACTGTAGATTATGAGGGAGTAGTAGTCTGAGAGTGTGTTGGCTTTGTTTTTATTCTCAGAAAGAATAGAATGAAAGAACTTTCAGGAGTGGAATGGAAGGACGAGTTGCTGTGAAGATACAGATTGTACAGTTAGTTTTTTGCCCCCCAAAACATTTTGCTTTAAGAGAGAATGAGGGAGATGCATTCTCTGGAGATAATTTATTTTTGAAATATAAGCTGCCTTATAGTAGTAAGGGAGAGCCATCGTGATGTAGTGGTTTGAATGTTGTACTACTGAAACCAAGTTTAATTTCTCAAATATAGCAGAGATGTTCAGGCTTAGTAAAACCACAGGTAATATATTTGAACAGTTCTCCATCTTAAGACTCCATGCATATGTGCAAGGAAGGCATATTAGGGAAAGCCTAGGTAAGATCTGTTCTCTAATGTATGTATGTGTGTGTATATATATATATATATATGGGAGAGAGCATGCCTATATAAGTTTAAAAAATTAAAAAGAGGAACAATTATGTGTAGGTCTATAGCATAATGATGATAATAATAATAATTTATTTCTAGCCCGCCTGATCACGAAGAATTCGGGCGAGTTACAACAATAAAATACACCGGTTACAATAAAATCAAACCCTAAACCTCCCCTGCCCCTCATTCCCAGTACTAAAATAGAATTTAACAGTTATTAGTATAAAACATTAAAAGCATTAAAAACATTAAGAACATTTCACAAAGACAGAAACAAGTGGGGAAGAATAGGCAGATAAGAGGGCAGATATCTCTATATCTCGGGAGGATAGCTAAGTTGGAAAGGCCTGCCGGAAGAGATCCGTCTTGAGTGCTTTCTTAAAAGCTGTCAGAGTGGGGATGTGACGGATCTCCTCTGGCAGGTTGTTCCATAATTTTGGAGCAGTAGTAGAAAAGGCCCTCTGGGAAACTGATGTTACCCTAGATTTTTTTGGCTGTAATAAATTTCTTCCTGAGGACCTTAGAGTGCAGGACAGACTATAGGGAAGAAGGCGTTCTCTCAAGTATTCTGGGCCCAAGCCATGTAGGACTTTAAAGGTAATCACTAACACCTTGTACTTTGCCTGGAAACTAATAGGCAGCCAGTGTAGGGACTTCAAGACCAGTGTTATATGGTCATTCCTAGAGGTTCCTGTAATCAGTCTGGCTGCCGTGTTTTGTACCAACTGGAGTTCCCAGACTTGGCACAAGGGTAGCCCCATGTAGAGCACATTACTATTATTTATATAGTGCTGTAAATTTACAGTGCTCTACATACAATCTTACAATCTACATACAATCTGGCACTATTACTTCCCTTGATCTAGACACTATACTTCTATTGATGCAACCTAAAATTGCGTTGGCCTTTTTAGCTGCTACATCACACTGTTGACTCATGTTCAACTTGAATCCTTCAAGGGAAGTGTGACCCCATCCACAATTGGCTGATACAACTCTATTCCTGGATTCAGGGTTCTTATAGCAAGTACCTCCATCGTACCCTGGATTCAATTTGAGTTGGTTTTCCCTCATCCAGTCCATTACTCCCCCAAGACAGGCATTCAGAGGAGAGATGCCATCCTTAGTCACTGCTTCAGTCTGAGACATAGAGAAATATAATTGGGTGTCATCAGCGTACTGATAACACCCCGCCCCATGTCTCCGTATGATCTCACCCAGTGGCTTCATGTAAATGTTGAACAGCATTGGGAACAGAATCGCTCCTTGAGGGACACCCGATTTGAGTTCCCTCTTGGCCGAACAACTGTCCCCAAGTGACACCATCTGGAACCTGCCTGAGAGGTAGGACCGGAACCACTGCAATGCAGCGCCTCCAATACCCAACTCCCTCAGTCGTTCCAGAAGGATACCATGGTCAATGGTATCAACGGCCGCTGAGACCTCCAAGAGTACCAACAGGATCACATTTCCCCTGTGTAGTATCACATGCATTGGCATAGTTTCAGTATCTCTCTAGTTCATTTCATTTAACATCCCTCAGTAATAAGGCTTTTTACCAAAGTGATGATAAGAGCAATTTACCATTGATGTAATGGTGTTATGAAGGAACAGTACAGTGCGCCTGCACCAACCGTGGACTTGCCATTCACAATTTGAGCTTCTGTGGATGGCAAGGCCCAGTTTTTTTTTTCAATGGGTGTGTGTGCACATGGCAGTGCAAATGGGCTTAAGCACCCATTGAAAAGAATGGGACTTAAGGTCCCATATTTTTTGCTAGCAAGGGACAACTGTAGTTAAAAGTTCTGGCCTCCAAATGTGAAACCACTTGACCATACTTGCACTCCACTTTCAGGTCTTAGAGATTAATTTGGTAAAATAGTTTTGTTGAGAATACACAGTATTGTTTTTGTAGAATAGTTTTGTTGAGAACATACAGTATTCTTATATGAGTTACAAGAGTGAGGACAGTTGCAACAGTGCTTAGTCTAAACCTGATTAAAGAAGTTGTGAGATAAGGAATTGGTGGAAGATATACCTAATTAGAACACGAGCATGTGGGTGGGTATGATTGGAATGGTAAATTGAAAATTTAATACATTCAAAAGTGTTTAGAAAAACCTTAATATATGGAGCAATTAGAGGAGGAGTGTTGAAAGTATGGGGTGTGGATCTGCCCACCCAACCCCCCTTTTTGCAGCCCCTGTCAATTAACAAATACCAACACAATTGTACAGTGATGTGGTTTGCTGCTAAGCTCCCATGAAGGAAAGCAGTTCAAATAGCCTTTCCATGTTCCTACACCTCTGCACCCACTCAATCATGGGTACTGTCCGGGAAATGTGCCAAAACCCATTCACATAACTGATAAGAGAGTTTTGGGCAAAAGATGTACAGCAATATGCCGAGGCAGTACCTTTAGCAAACAACCAAACATAGTCCAAAAGAGAGTAAGCCAAAAACAGTCCGAGGTTCAGGGTTACCGAGAGCGACAATATCAATCCAGTCCGAGGTCAGAAAAGACAAAAGTGTAGTCAGCAGGTCCGATACAGGGTCTAGGAATCCAAAGCAGTCAAGGGTCTGGGAGTCAGATACCAAGCAGCCTTCTATAAAGAGAACTAATAGTCTCTGACGAGAGTCCTCAACATTTGCCACCTGTTATAAATAGCTCCTTGATCACAGCTGCTGCCTGCCTCATGAGGCTCTCTCTGCAAGTCTCTTTGACCTTCTCAAGCTCTGCTTTTCAGCTCTCCTCTGAGTAAAGGCAGGGACCTGAACATTTTGAACTATATCTTCCGAGCCCTGGCCTAGTACTGGGGCTAGACTTGGCTGCTGAGGCCCAGACTCCACTGGGGCTGAGAGAACAGAGCTGGGTCCTGGCTGGGCCACCTCTACAGGAGCTGGCAAGGCAGAGTCGTCTTCCTGACGGCTGGCCATGACAGATAGAAGAGGAGAGTATAAGGAAGGTGACAGTGATGGTGGTAGCAACTATGACAATTCTAAATTCCCAGTGCTGATTCACTTCCTCAGCCTTCTTATTTCCCAACAGTTTTGTTTTCCCTGCAGACATAAGGAGACGGCTGCTTACTTCTTGCTCAGCAAAAGTAAGAAGGAGGAGGTCAGGGAGGAGGCTTCAAAAGTGGAGCTGCAGCTGCAGCTACTCCCTGCACCTGCAGTGTGTCAGAGTAAGCGTTTGCTCTCACTCTCACTGTAACAGCGGCTCTTAATCTTCAAAAGTGACAGTGACGAGAGTGAGGAGAGCTCACGTGAGAGCTTTCTCATTCTGTTGCGGCATGGATGGAAGAGAAATGGTGTGAGGGAGGGAAGAAGAGCTCACTGGGTGACACAAAGAGGAAGAAAATGTTTGTGAGTAAATAAGTGGGATTTCCTTTTCAATTTTTCACAAAAGGAAAAAATAAAGAGATGTGTGGTGTGGTCCCACAAGGTTTTACAATGTGCAAATGCAGCCCACACTTCCTTTCTCTGTCACTTACTCATCCCAGCATTAGAGGAATGGAGAATTGCAGGGGGTGCAAAGCAGCCTCTTGCGAGTTCTGTCAGTGGTGTTTGTGTTAGTGGATCAGAGGTGAAGACAGAAGGGAGAATGGGAAGGGAAGGGTTAAACAGAAGGAGGTTGGAGTAAGGATTAATACGAGATTTTTATAAGTGAGGGATTCTATTAAATATATTGTAGGGTAAGGGGAGTGATTGCAATGTAGAACCAAATGCCAAAATGGGAAGTGGCACAGTATTGATTTTTTTAAATATTGTCACTGAGTTGGATCACATTGTGTCAATGAATTGCTTCCAAATATTTGAAGTTATAGAACTAAAACCAGCATTGCATTAGTACCACAAATCTTTCTTCCCCTTTAGCCTTCTACACTGTCTTCAAACTGGTTTCAAAACATTTCCTAGCCATTCAGATTATGTTTGGCGTGTATGGGATGTTAAGTGCAATAGCAATAGTACTATTTCAGCCTATCTCTGCTACAGCTTGGTTGTCGTACACAGGAGACTACTGCATTAGGGAACATACCGTATGTGGCATTTGGATGTAAAAGGGAGACCATACAGAGAAATCTTGTATCAGTGTATATTTACGGCGATTTATAAATAAAGCTAATAATAATAATTTTTTAAGGCTGAAAAAACTAACACAGCTATGCATTTGAAAACCAGTACAGTAGGTCCTAGGGGTTGGTTTGAGGACTAAAAATGGATACCAAAATCCATGGATGTTCAAGTCCCATTAAATACCTTGGCATTGTAAAATGATGTCCCATATGTAAAATGGCAAAATCAAAGTTTGTTTTTTTGGAATTTTTATATTTTTAAAATACTTTCATGCATGGCTTTTTGAATCTCTGGATGAAGAATCTGTGGATATGGAGGGCCAACCATGCACAGGAGCAAGAGAATGGAAGAAGACAGGAAGCAGGGGTATCACAGAAAGGACAAGTCTCCATTGAACACTGAAGCAATGATCCGAAATTTGGATAAAATATATGTACTTCACTCAAATTTCTAATTTTTTTCTTTGTAGCAGATACACCACCACCTGCATATATGCCTCCTGAAGATCAATTGGGGCAAGAGACAACACAGTCTATGGACACAAGCAATAATATGGTCCCTCAGATAATGCCAAACATTTCCAACAGAGGTAAAGTAAACATTGTATTGGTAGGCTTTTTCGTATTTTGCAATTGTTGATATTTTACCAGTGACAATAATTGTTGAGGAATGTAGCTTGTCATCAAACCTAATTCTTTTTCTGCTTACCTTTCTTCCCTTAGAGCAGGAGTGGTAATCATGAGACCTCCGTATATTATTTTACTGCTGTTCCCAGTGTTCCTTGATTTTGGCTATGCTGGGTAGGGCAGCTTGGATTTTCAGTCCAATAACATCTGGAGGACTGCATGATTCCTACTTTTGCCTTAGAAACTAAGCAGTGAATAGGCAACATCTATTTACTCCTTGGAAATCATTCTTATTTAGGATGAGGATGTTAAAGGTAGGAATATTGGTATGCAATGAGTTTGCCCCTTTGTCTAAAAACATTTGATGAAGATACTCCCCCTCTCGGCAAAACTGCATCTTGGGATTTAAAGAAGGTGAGAAGGATGTATACTCACAGGATAACTTCCGAAAATGTAAGCTGTGTTATGGTAACGAGATGTTCAGATAAGTGCCAAAGACAAATGCATGGCTTTAAATATAGTTCAGTCAAGCTTATATGTAGTAGTTATGCATATAGTAGTTCATGACGCCTGCAGATGAAAGTAGAATTGTGTTCAGGTTGTTTCAAGGAGAGTAGAAGAGGAATTTGGAAGAGACTGCAGAATAATATAAAGATTTGCTTCATCTGTACTGTAACTCTTGTGCCTTAAAAATTATATTGAAAGAAGCTTAAGTGCTGTGAAATCATAGATCTGAGTATCTGCTTTTCAGAATAAGTGCTACTTGTGTTAAGTATTAGTGTTCAAAGAACAAAGTAATATTTTTAAAACTCTGTAATATAATGAATTTATTTTAAGTCAAATTTTTATTATATACTTCTTTTGAAAGTGCATTCAGTATAGACAAGCTGTACTTTAAAATGATGAGTACTTCAGTGGAATTAAAAATAAAATATTTTCAAGAAGTTAAAAAAACACACTTATTAAAACTCTCTACCAGACCTTTAAAGTGACATGTAGTAGTAGCAGTATTAGTAGTAATAAACTTTATTCTTTTCCCACCTCTACTCAAGGCTCAAGGTGGGTACAGCATACCAAAACACAACACTATAACAAACAAAGGTCTAGGAAAAAGTGTTTACAGAGTAAAACATAAAAAGAGTTTTAATGTCTAAAATATTCTGATGATGCAATGACAAAGCATTCCCTTACATCAAAATAAGCAGCGTATAAACCGTGCAATACACCATACAAAAATGCATTGAAGACAAGGAGTGTCTAAACTTCCAAAATGCATTAAAAGTAGAAAATGTCAAAACATCCAAATGTGTTTCGACAAAAGTCTTTCTCAGTGGTAAAGGAAAGTTGTAGTAGCAGCAAAACAATTACCCTATTGCCAAAGAATCACCCAGTATATGTAGGTAGGATGAATCAGGCTTATAATAATTCTGTATCCTTGATGCTGAGACAAATTGCAAGGCTAGCCAGAAAAAGAAAAAGAAAACATTACAAGGCTAGCTTGTGTTGGACTACAGATTCCATTATTCTGGATCCAGCTTCCTGTTGGGGAGATGAGAGGGGTAGTCTAGCACATTTGGAGATTGTCAGGTTGGGGTATGCTGCAGTAGACTAACTGCCGAAAATGCTGAATGTCCATGTGTTTGTTTGTTTTTTCATAGATGTTCACCCTGTGGCCTATGAAGAACCCAAGCACTGGTGCTCAATTGTATATTATGAATTAAACAACCGAGTTGGGGACGCTTTTCATGCATCTTCCACCAGTATCTTAGTCGATGGATTTACAGATCCTTCTAACAACAAAACAAGATTCTGCTTAGGTTTGCTTTCCAATGTTAATCGCAATTCAACAATTGAGAACACGCGAAGACACATTGGGAAAGGTAATTGTAGATTGTGTGATCATAAGTAGCTTGCCTTACTGAGTAGCGACCTCTGTAAATGAAATCAGTTGATTGCCGTAATGCATTGAATGGAAGCTAGTGTAAACTTGCATGAATCAGTTAAAAACGCTTTGCCAACTTTAATAAAACATTTTAACTGGTTTATGCTGTGAAACATTGTATCATGGAATTTCCTATTCTTATAACAGTTTTACGATTTTGGATTTATTTCACATATTGTAGGATTTACAAACACTGTAACTTCTTTTGAAACATTTGTTCTTAGTGTACACATTTGAGGGTTTTGTGTAGAAATGGCTCCCTGATGCTAGTATAACAAGCCATCTTAAATAATCAAAAAAGAGTTTAAGGGGAGGAAGACGAAGCCTGAGTCTTGAATTGGATCTACAAAGAAGTCACATGAAAGAAAGGAAGGATAAGTTGCTATGAATTCATAGTATACTTGAGTTCCTTTTAAAAAAGATAAACCATAAGAACAACAAAACTGTATAATATTCCAAAGAATATGCAATTTAATGATTTCTGAAATACCATACTGTACAAAAGTTCTGCTCATTCCAGGGTTGGGAAAAAAAGACATTTACCCCCTCCTTCAAATGGGTTTGTTTGTTTGTTTGTTTGTTTGTTTAAACCAGATTGTTTTTTGTTTTTGTTTTTCATTAACATGTAGAACTACACCAGTATAGGACTAGGGCTATACAGTGCATCTGCGCTGCAGAAATAATCGGACACCATTTTAACTGCTATGGCTCGGTGCTATGAAATTCCAGGATACACTTAGCCTTCTCTGTTAGCTCTGGTGCAACAACAAATTATAATTTCCAGACTTCTATAACATTGACCCATGGCAGTTAAAGTGGCGTCAAACTTGATTATATCAACAGTGTGGATGCAGCCATAATTTGAAAATTAAATAGAAAAATGCAGTTCAGATTTTTGGCCACTAGTTTAAATTATGATTGCTCTTAAAATGTGCTCTTTTAAAGCAATTTGTTTTGGTTGTATTGTTTCTGAATGGTATTTCTTGCTCTATCATATGAAGTGATTAAAAAGAAATAACTGAACAACTGCCAATGAACTATTAATGTTAAAATGTTAAAGTCATTGCTGGAAAAAGCAGTAATACCCATTCTCCTTGTCTCTCTCTCTCATATCAATTTTAAAATAGTATTTTTTAAGAAGAACATCATTTGGTTTAAACTGCTCTTACCATAGGTTTCATGATTCTAATTAAAAGCTTCCAGTTAACAGAACATGAGCAAAATGCACAAGGATACTCTCAACCATTTTCTCCAAAATTTGTTGAACTGTGAGCTATCAATAGCCCATGGTGAGGAATTCTGGGAATTGCAGTTCATCAACTTCAGTAGAGCTGCACAATTCCCAAATATTGAAGAAACCTGTTCTGTAGGTGATGGAAGGGGGACCTCTAGTGGTTGACAAGATACTGGGTTTGTGAAACGAAAGTATATTGTGAAGGCATTCCCACGGGAATCTTTTTCAACCAGAAATCTGGCTCAAGTTTCAAAGTGAGATGCAATAATTGTTTCTGCAATTAATTCTGTTAAGTATTTGGTATTTCCTTCAATTTCCCCAGGTGTCCATTTGTACTATGTAGGTGGAGAGGTCTATGCCGAATGCCTGAGTGACAGCAGCATATTTGTACAGAGCCGGAATTGTAATTACCATCATGGATTTCACCCCACAACTGTATGCAAGATTCCCAGTGGATGCAGTTTAAAGATCTTTAACAATCAGGAATTTGCCCAACTCCTAGCTCAGTCTGTCAATCATGGGTTTGAAGCAGTGTATGAGCTCACCAAAATGTGCACAATTCGGATGAGTTTTGTAAAGGTATGATGTGGTTTATTTATCATGAACTTTATGCAGCTCTTCTAAAAGGAGTAGGCATGTTAGTTTGTTGCAAAATAAATTAGTCTTATGGCACCTGAATCTGATGACATGGGCTATGGTTTGCAGTAATACCATCCCATAATAAATGTGTCACTCTTCAACCTGCCATAAGACTATTTTTATTTTAATTCAAGTGTCTTACAAATTTCTGGTATGTTCCCTAAGATAGTAACCTTAATATACAAAATATGGAGACCACCTCCTCCCATATGAGCCCCCACGTACACTTCGGTCCTCTGGGAGGAATCTGCTTCAACCTATAAAAACTAAGTTGTCCCAGACCTCCCAGAGGGCCTTTTCTGCTATTGTTCCCAGATTGTGGAACGACCTTCCAGATGAGATGCGTCTTATTACAACCTTGGAAATCTTTTAAAAAGTGACCAAGACGCATCTCTCTCGGCAGGCCTTCCCGGGTGGTAAGTAATTTCCCATTGCCTGATGAACTCACCCCCCCTCCCCCATCCGGCCGCCTACAGGGAACTTTGAATTAATGTATTTTAAATCTTGATTCTTTTAATTATGATTAGTTTAATATGATTAGTTTAATGTTTGAAGGGGAGGGAGGTGGGTATGTTTGGAGGATTTTAACTGTATATGTTTCTAATATGTTGTACCTCGCCCTAGTTGCTCGCTCAGCAGAGCGGGTAAGAAATAAATGTTGTTGTTGTTGTTGTTGTTGTTGTTGTTGTTATCTTCCTTCTAAAAATGTCTCCATCAAGCAAATCTGGAGAAGTAATTCACTCTCTTTCAGAGTGCAGGGCTGAGAAGGTGATTATTCTCTGAAATGCAGCCTTCCTTTTTGTTTGTGAAATTGATTTGGAAGAAGCTGCCATTGAAACAGGTGCATTTCTCTTTTAATTTGCAGGCTCTGCCAAGCAGGATAAAGATTAGATGCCTCTTTCTTTCTTTCTTTCTTTCTTTCTTTCTTTCTGCCCATTGAAGATCTCGAAACATCCCATAACTCAGCACACATAACTTGGAAATGGCAGACGTTTAAGAAAGTTCTTTTGACAGAATGGAATATTTGTCTACCCCTCTGTGCACCTGTATTCTCTTGGCTGATGTGATGGGAATGAAAACCCACTTGTTTCTAAAAGGAATTTATTGTACTAAACAGCAGATATTTCAGATCTAACTCTTACTAAATATATGTTTATTTTTGTAGGGTTGGGGAGCAGAATATCACCGACAAGATGTTACAAGCACCCCATGCTGGATAGAAATACATCTTCATGGGCCTTTGCAGTGGCTGGATAAAGTACTTACCCAAATGGGTTCTCCACTGAACCCCATTTCTTCTGTTTCGTAGTGCCAAAGTATTTCTTCAACAACCATAACTTTGGTGACCATTTTAAAATTTTTGCAGAAATTTCCAGTGTGGATACTGTAAGAATGTGTCACGTGTTAGCTATCCTGTTTTAATGATGACCAATTCCACTGTTTTTATTACCATTTTATGTTTCATTTTGATAATTAAAAGAAACAATCAATTTTGGAGAAAAACTGAAAATTGTTTATTTCTCCTTACTATGCATATTTAAAAATCTGACTCCACTGGAAACATTTTAATGTGTCTTCTTTGGAACACATTGCTGAACTGAAAGTAGGGAATGAATAACACTATTGTTTCTTCTTCTTCTTCTGAATATGTGTATGTCCCTCTTACAGCCTGTTTTAATGCTCCTGTAAAATTGTGTGGATGATGAAGTCCATGAAACTAGCTTTGTTACACCTGAGATTGCCTTTAGCTTGAATGATAATGTGACTTTGTGTTCAGAAATACTTATTACAGGTAGTGGTATTAGAATGCATTCCTGCAAATTTTGCCATAAACAATGGTAATTTGACTTTAACCCCAGGTCAGTGTGATAGTAAACAGGATAAACTGAATATGCACAATCCTATGATGGTCTGCTCAGAAGTTTAAGGACCTTTGTGAGACTTCCAGAAAAATGTGTAAATTGCTTCTTTAATCATTGTTCTGAACAGACATTAGATTCAAGGAAGTATCTGGTCTAGCCTAGTCAGTATTTTCTCTTGGCTTGCATTCATATTGTGTGAGACACTTTTAAACAATACACGCATATTAGAGTGCAAAATGTTACAGTTTTGTTTATAATACTGCAAAGATACCTTTTTTTTTTTTTTTGCATCTCCATAGTTGATATCTTGAAGGCTTGCTAACTTCACACTACTGCTGTTTGGCAGTATTAGTTTAGCTCCTTTTGTAGTTCACTTTTATAACTACAGTATTAGAAATCACACTTCAGAAAGTGGTACAGAGTGTTTGCTTTTTATATTGCTGGGCAGACCAATTAGTTAATGATAACAAAAAAGATCATTGTCTCTTGAGCCTGAAATCTTTATGATCTAGGGATTCATTGACATTAGGAAGAATTTCCTGACAGTAAAGGCTGTTTGACAGTGGAACACACTCCCTCAGAGTGTAGTGGAATCTCCTTCCTTGGAGGTTTTTAAGCAGAGGCTGGATGGCCATCTGTCGGAGATGCTTTGATTGGGAGTTCCTGCATGGCAGGGGGTTGGACTGGATGGCCCCTGTGGTCTCTTCCAACTCTAAATTTCTATGATTCTGTGATCTGAGTCTTTCATACACACAGGTTCCTGGCATAAACTGGTATTACTGTTGTCAGTTGGACAGCCTGATGCTGTACAGAACTGGTTGTTACTAATTCTACAAGGGGTTGACAGAAGTAGGGATGATTGCCATGGTCCATGAAATGTGTAAGTTAGAATCAATTCAAAAATATTGTTGTTCACTATACAAGGGAAGCAGATGCATGCCTGAGTCACAGGCAACTGCCCCTATGATTAATCTGATGAAAATCTAAATGCCCTAAATGTATTGTGTATGCCTGACAACCACTCTGCAAGCAGTAACATATTGAAACTGTAGCCTTATACTAAGGGGTTTCTTCGAAAATATCTATGTGTTTTGCCTTTTGTATATTTTAATGGCATTTTTTTCAGGAATTAGAGGCAGTACTTAGTGTCATGTGGAATAATTTTGTTTCTTTGTAAGGAAGAAGAATCTCCAAGGTACTCTTGATGATACTTTTTTTTTTTTTTGCTTTAGCAATAGCAATTAAACATAAAATGCTAATTACTTAACTGTATTTCTGTGTAGATTCCACCCAGACACATAGCAATTGCAATAGTAAGTACATTTCTATACTGCATATGAGTGCATTTAAGCACTCCCTAAGCAATTTACAATGTGTAAGCTAATTGCCCGGAAGGATGCCAGGCTGAATCGACCCTGAACCCCGGCTGATACCGAACTCACAACTTTGTGGTTTGTGAGTGAGTGGCTGCAGTACAAACATTTAACCAGTGTGTCATCAGGGCTCATAAAAAACTACAGAATTTAATACAGAGAGCATTAGATTTTTTTTTCTAATGGGGCAGTGATGAGGAAACATATCTACTCCTTAGGGCTGAACAGATAGCTTTTTAGGTACAAGGCTTGTAAGATTTTTCATTGAGATGGAAGCGTTTGTGCTTTTGTGCTTTGTGTATTCCCTGGCCTCCCAGTGATAGGCAGAAACAGAATAAAGCATACAGATCTGAAGTCTGGATTGTCTTAGCATAGGTTATGTTTCCTTACTCAGTTTTGAGTAAGAGTTATGCCTCCTTAGCAGACTTTGATAGTTGATATTGGGTATATATGGAAGTATTTCTCCTGGGATGCTACTATTAAAGAAAGAGAAAGAAGAAATGAAACTTGGTTAATGCTCATCCTTCCAAATGGGAGATAAATTCACATAGAGCTGTACCTGCAAGAGAGGCATTGATATTCAAGAATTTTGAACAATGTTTCCAGGTTTCAACCATATGTCAAGCAATATTTTTCAGGCAAATCGTAGATAGAACTTTTTCATTATACAGAATGCAGTGTGACATGAATGGGACAAAAAAAGAGTTCTGTTTTGAAGCATGATAGAAAGAAACTGATGATAACACTCAGATAAGAAACAGCCACCTATTCTGCTGAAAAGCGGGAGGACAGAAAGTGGAGATAGTGCTGTCATGAGAAGAAGGAATAGGAGGACTTGGTGACATCCACAGACAGTTGACCACAGAGCAGCCAGAGACATTCAGAAATAAACAAGGCCAAAGGAAGAAACTAGAACAGAAACACAAACTAGAAACAGAACAATAGAAACCAGGAACCTCATAACTTCTCTGCAGAAACAGTATTTTGTTTTAATCACATGGGCTGCATCCACACTGGAGATATAATCCAGTTTGACAGCACTTTAACTGCCATGACACAGTGCTATGGAATTCAGGGAACTGTAGTTTTGTTGCACATTTAGCCTTCTTTGTCAGAGAACTCAGGTGGCACAACAAAGTACAAATCCCAGGATTCCATAGAGTCATGGCAGTTAAAGTGATATCAAACCTGGATTATTTCTGCATTGAAGATGCAGCCCTGGTCAGTGAAACAGACAGGGATAGCCTATATTCAGGGTGTGGAATGAAGGAACCCTACCAGAATCAAACTGCTATGGAATTGCCCATGCATCATTGACAGAAGGTATACCTTGAAGTCTTGAACTGGCACCTGAGTTCATTGGCAAGCCTCCAGAAAATGTGTGTTTTCACAGGGCTCTTGGGTGTTCAATAAGAAGAAAATGAGTGATGTAGTGAGCTACTGATAAATGGCTACTTTTCAAGACACATTACTTGTGTTTGCTGAGAAGCCTCAGATGCATTATACACTACAGAGAAAACCTAGTTACTGATGAACAGCTGCTTGAGTTCATATATAAATGCCTATCTCAGCAGTATATGCCAAGTAAACTAAGGAAATATGGCATAAACGTGTAGCGGTGCTACAACACTAAGTCATCATGCCTTCTGAAGGGAGATGTTTGACTGGATGAGCTGCATGGTATGCCATGGGCTGTCCAGTTCGGTTACACCGTAGTAACTGGTTGAACCATATTTTCAAACTGTACTAAATGTGAAAGGCATTTTTTCCAACAGCTTAGAACTAACAAAAATCTGCTGACCAAAAATAACACATTTGGCAGAATAAACCATATCTCTCCAACATATTAACAGTGTTACTTCTTAAGCAGACCAGCAGACAAGAAATAAGTACAGTTAGCCCTCCTTATCCACGGATTTTTTTATCCACAGATTTGATCATACATGGCTTGAAAATATTCCCAAAAAGTATAAATTCCTAATAGCAAAACTTGATTTTCCATTTTATATATAGGACACTATTTTGATGTGCCATCATATTTAATGGGAGTGGAGCATCTGTGGATTTTGTTATCCACGGAGGGTCCTGGAACCAAACCCCAGTGGATAACAAGGGCCCACTGTAAGTGGTTCACCATGTGAGCTGCCTAAATAACCTATGGCACCAGATCCCATCTGATAGCTTGGACGATAAGCAGGGTCAGCTCTGGCTAGTACTTGGATGGGAGACTGCCAATGAATACCAGGTGCTGTAGGCTATATTTCAGAGGAAGGAGCTGGCGAAACCACCTCTTTAGTATTCTTTGCCGAAGACAACCTTATGAAAACCATAAGGTTGCCGTATGTCTATAGGCTGCTGGAGGGCACATACAGTCTGTGAGGGAAGTTTTACTTTCATGGGTCACTGGAATAGCCATGTCACATGATCTGGTTGTTTTATAGCAATACAGATACTAAGAATGGCCTTTGCAGAATGCTTATTCAGAAGGGAATGCATTAAAATTGCACTAAAAAGTATCTTATATTAAATCTAGGTCAGTTTTCTACAGGATTTAGGTCCATTTCTAATTTTAGAGATTTGTAACAATGACATTTTTTGTTTTGAAAGGTAAACAATTATGTTTTGTTTGTTTTTTACAGACACACATGGTGTTCATGATTTTTTGAGGGGCAAATATCTCTAATCACTTTTGAAAGCGTAAGTTTCTGTCCATTACCCTATTTTGTAGCAATTAGCTGCATGGTTTATCTATATGTTTTGTAAAGGAGTGCTTCTTTTTATGTGTCATCAGTCTCTTATTAAGCTTCATTAATGAGCCTGAGTTTTGGCATTTTGTGAGAGTAAGGAGATGATCCAGAATATCCAAGGACAAGAAATACAGTTGTTTACATATAATGAGAAATAATGTTTTATAGTTACCTTAAAGTGAAATTATTCAAGTGCATAATTAAATATATATCCAACCATAAAACAACAGACAGGACATACAAAATAATAAAACAACACACTCAACACAAACTAACCTAACCTATACCACATAAAACTAACAAAGGGAAAAGGGAGGGCAAAAACACTTGACTTAACTTCCTAGGCAATGTTGACAAATGTTAAATTTATATTTCCTCTGGTTTGTCTGTTTATTAAACTTCCATTTGTTTAATGAACTCTATTATTCTTCAAGATCAAAAGTTGTTTCCCTCTAAATCTCTAACCTATTCCAATATCTACTAATTTATTTAATATTAATCACACAGTGTACATTACTACACAGTGTAATCAAATAACTACTCTAGATCGTGTTATATTTAATTTTTCTTGAAGTACAATAACATCCGCAATCCACAAAAATACCTTTATTGGCCAACCAAAAATGCATAAAATGCTCATAATTATTTTCTTCATCACTTATTGAAAAAGATAAAATGTCATAAGTTTACAAACTTATACTATTTTATGTTCTCTTTAATTCTTACATTTGATCTGCAAATCTCACTGATATTTTTAAAGAATCTTGTATATCCAATTACCTTGCTTAATTTATCTAACATTACCATAAATCCAACCATAAATACAATTATATAATCTGTTATATCTTTTATATGGCTTAACCCCCCCCTAATTAATTTTAACATCAAATAGATATAATCACTCAAAATCTTCTAAAAGCTGTAATCAGTCCAATATATTTTCACAATAGTACATGATTTTTTCTCCCATAATCTCCATCCAGAAACTGGCTATTGTCTTCATAATGTTCTTGCTTCAACTCTAGTTCTTTCAGATCTAGTTGTTGCACTTCTTTGGAGTCTTTGCAAGTAGCTAGTTTATTCACCTTCCATTTCTCCAGCTCTTTCTCCTTCCAGTCCAGATCTTTGGATTTCATATCAATTATTTCTTGTAGAAACTTTCTCTATTTTCATTTATAAATCAATTTTTTTTCAACTGCCTTTACAGCATCCCATCAGACTCCATCAGACAATTCGAGATCTCCATCCCATCACACTCTTTAGGTATAATTTCATTTTCAGCCCGCAGATGGCCTTGCATATTTTTTCCATATGTCTTGAAATTAACTTGCATTAATTGCTTAATTAATTGATTGATTGATTTTTATTCTGAAAAAGCTCCGTTGCTTGAGAATATCTAATGTTATGTCCATCTTTCAACTAGTTAACCTACAAGAATAGTTCCTTCAAAATATCCTTTGATATCTGTCAAATGTTAAAAAAAGAAAAGAAAAAAAAGAAAGAAAAAGAAAAAAGGAAGCCAAAATTCTCTGTTGCAGTTTCTTTTCCTTCCAGAAGATACCAGTGTTTCACCTCTTAAACTCTCTATCCACTGTGGTAAAATCTTTCGTCTACAGCAAAATTTATAGTCGAAGACCAGAATTCAGTTAATAAAGTTCAGTCTTGGTACGCTTCCTGTCTATTACTACCTCTCCACATGACAGCCACCATCCTTGAACGAATTTCTCAGTTGGTAAGCAAAAGTCCAAATAGATCCTTAAAGAGTTTGATACTATATTTCAGTTACTTCTCATATATTCTTTGGGGTCCAAAAAACGCTAATGTTCGACATAAACTTTGTTTCTTTAAGTGCAACAATTTTGTATATAAAATACTCAATTTGTCCATATAAGTGATTTGAACATGTTTGCAGTGGAAGTTCTTTATAACCCATCAGCTAGGAAGCTTCCATATAGTTCTAGTCTTCAAACTTGAGAGTAATTTTTAAAAGCTGGTTTCAGAGCTTGATGTCGATTCAGTGGCCAGATGCAGCGGGTCTTCAGCTTGCACTTTCCTTCTTCTGCGGTGTCTCACCAAGATACATACCACAGTGATTTATCGGGGACAGACTTGACATTTATGAGCTCACCTCTACAACAGTTTTAGCTGGTCCTGATGTCCCTGAACTGGCAACTTCCATAAATGGCAGCTATCCCTTCCAACACTGTCACTAGAGTGGATGCCTGTACTCCACCATTCCAACCGGAAGTCGCCTTAAAGTGAAATTAAATTGACTTTCCTCAAGTTGTAGTGCTTGTTTGTATAGCTATTTCTAGATTCTTTATGGTTTTTAAAAATACATATATAATCTCCAGCAGTTTTTTTAAATACAAGAGCTGCATGCTCTTGCTTTTGTTTCCTTATATTTTAGGTTCAGAGCATCATTCACTTTTTGCCTTTTCTGGGCACAGTACTAGCTAAGGGCAAGGATCCACTGGGAAGTTCTGCATGTTTCCTTGGAGTAAAACAAAAAACAAACCCTAATTTATTAATTTCCTACAAAAAATACTTCAGAGATTTCCCTTTGTGAGTAATGAAGACTTTTAGATTTCTTCTTAGACTATCTAATGGCTTAATACATATTTAGATGCCAGTGCTAAGCATACTGTTATGGATAGATGATTATGGGCATTTTACATGCAGTCTCAACAGTATTGCTACAGGCCTGAAGACAAAAAATGTATGTAGTATTCCTGACAAGAGCAAGGATAGTGTTTTGGGGCAGCAGGGACAGATTTATTAAAGCTTATGCAACATGGTGCCTTTTGATTTGATTATCCCCCTCCATAATTTGAGACTGCAGATTTGATTTGCCAGTTCCTTAGCTCTGCTCTAGTAGTGGTTGTTTAGACATGTTTGCACCAGCTGACTGGTTAATGAATGTTTAGTATTTCCTGGTTTATGTTTCACAACCAGGGATGTTTTTTTCCTTTTACCACATGTGAAGCCACAAGCTGTCATGCTTGGATGTGTTAGTGGATAACTTTAGTCCAAATGATGATCCCCTTTTCATTTATATGAAATGAAATGAGTATTCCTTCTGTCAATATGTTATTCCTATTACAACTGGCCTCTCCTAGTCATCTCTTTTAAAGGAAGTTAGGGATTAGCATACTAGCCAATGCCCTTTGTATAGGATGAGTGTGTGCCAAAGGGGTTTCATTTAATTCTCCATAAGACTTTTGGTGGGTATTGGGTGTAGTTGACAAATTATTTTCCTGTCTGTATTCCAAGTTAATTTAAAATCTATTCAGGCTTTATCTGTGTGGATTAAATCAATATGTGACTCTCCTCTTGGGACTCTAATAAGAGAGGCTCTCCATGTAGTGTGGAACCAGGAAGAACCTGAATGGAATGAACCAACAACTTTGATTAACACACAATAGAGGATGGCTGAAAAGTGCTAGTTTTTACAACTTGAATCACCTAATTGTATGAGATAGTTATTGAATTTAACAGCAATCAGATTGCTAAAGGACCAAAGTGTATGATGGGATGCAGGTTCCACTGCATTAGCATACAGCCTCTAGTGAAGTGATAGATTTAGGCTGAAGTTTCTATAGTGAACATAGCTGACTTACAATGTTGAGCCTTTCATACTGCAAACTTGTGTTTTTTCATAGCATCATGTGGGTTTTGTTTTTGTTTTTTTGGTTGCTTACTCTGATAATCAACATCTAAAATACTAGTTAGGGTCCCCCTGGCAAAAAACCCTGAATCTTTGTAACAGTTTTGTGTTTGAATTTTGTTTTTAAACCATGGATTATTTTTCAGTATTATTCATGTTTACTTATTGAATAGACCCTCTTAGACTTTGTAACAGGCAGACATTATAAATATGACATTTTTCTCTTCCTCAGATTGCCTTAAGAAATAATAAAAGTTAAATGTTTTTGTTACCTGAATTGTTGCTAGGTAGCAGTATTTTCAAATAAAATCTTTAAAATATCTTTCATTAATGGGCTTGTGTGACTACTCATGTAGCACTGTTAGCTATTTGGGGAAGTGTAATTGAAATTCAGAGGGTGATTCATATTATGTATGCTCACCTTGTTATTTGGTGAATGATGTGTCAGTGTATATTACATATGTAACTTCTGTGCTATTGTTTACATTACAAGGGATAACATTTTAGTAACATGATATAATTTTACTCCTCAGAGTGCCTGCACTGCATTTGGTTTTGACTATATTAATGTGTTTATTTTTGCAGTCTTAATAAACAAGGTCTTTTCAGAATGATCTTCAAGTCTGGCATGAGTAAAAAACCTAGTGCTACTTCAAGTGTCGGTGTCCAGGTTTAAGATAATAGCTTTCTAAAAACCCTACATTATCCAAATACATTCTGAATATGCACTTTCTTTTTCATTTAGATTCCATTTTTGTCAGCCTGTCACCACTGAATCCCAGAAGCACTTGAAGTATTCCTAGGTTTGTGTTCAATGGCACTATAATTGAATTATTTTTCTTAATCTTGTGTATATATTATAAAATTCCATTCTCCATGTGCTGAAAAATTTGCATAAAACATGTTCCACGAGGGTCTTCCAGTTTGCATTCAGATGACATTTGATTGAATTTAAAAGCCAACGATGCCATTGAGTTATGTTTGTGACATCTCATTTTCCCATTATAGTAGACATAAATATTTGTATGCAACTTGTATCTTCAAAAAAGACATAAATAATGCATTCTTGAAAAAAATATGCAGCTCAAATTAGTTCCATAAAAATGTAGTTCTGTACATATATATATAGAGAGAGAATGAGAGAGCAGCACACACACACACACATATTGGGATACAACACTGTTTCTTTAGTAAACCATGTTAATTTAATGCTATTAAGGCTGTCTGATTGCACATATTGATTGACTTCCCATGTCATAAACAGGAGTTCTGATTGATGCAAAACTACTACAAAATCTGTATTGCCCATTTCTAAACAGGAATGTGTTGACACTCTTCAAATAACATTTAGGTTGTAAGAGCATCATGTTGTGCATGCCTATCTCATCTCCATGGAAGGAATAGTCATCTGAGAAGAAAAGCCTTACCTATCCTGAAATGAAATATATATTTAGATTATGTTAAATGATGTTTGAAAACAAATGAACATGCAACTCAACATGTTCCAGTATAGTGCAGTAATATCTGCAACAGTATATAAAAGTTTACAGTATTTTGCTTGTGTACATGTTTTATATGTATGTGAAGATGCCTCATCTAAAATGATGAGTTGCCAACTTTATCAAGAAAATACAAAATTGCCTACTTCCTAGTGAAATGAGTGAATGAAAATGAAGTGTCTATTTGGATTCGTAATAACTGCTGAATGTCATAATGCAGTGCCTGCTTCTAAACTGGTGACATGCAATGCTCAACATTTTTTTTTAAATCCCTGAAAAGCTTGATTGTCCTTATCCAGTTTCTGAAGCTCTAGATTCAAGGTTCCAGGGAATCTAATGATAACTGCTATTTAGCTTCTCTTGGTGGTGGCATGATTGCTTATGTTTACATGCAAAATGCTACTGCAAATTAGACTCCTTAAATGATATAGAAGGCCATTAAAAGCCTGACTTGAAATTTTCAGTGCCACCGTGTAATGTGTAAGAATATAAAAAGTATTGTTAAGGAAAAAGGTCTTTCTCTCCTACTCCACAGCCTTCAAAAATTGCACACACCTATCCTGTCTGATTGCTGCCTCTCCTTCAGTTACAAAATACTTCAGTCCCCTCTTAGTCTTCTATGTATTAGCAGCAGTACTGCAACTACCCAACCTAGTCACAATTAAGAGGAGGTCTGTTTGTTGGCTGTCCAAGAAAACCTCATGATAGGTTTTCTTTAGGGGCACCATAAGTCAGAAATGACTTGAAGACACATAACAAGAAGTAAGCCTGTATAGTCTCTCAACTCCTGCCTTCCCTTGCTGAAGGGTAGAAGGTTAACACCAATGTATATAGCTAGCCTTTATAGCTAAAGTAATTGCCATAAGCTCAGATACAGAGGTGCCAGTGCTACCTCTACTGTCCCTTCCTCCCCTCCCCACTGCCCTCAAAAAAAGAAAGGAGAAAAGAAAAATGCTTGGTCTACTATCCCATCACCTGTGGTGAAGACCGTTCTGCTTTTCAGTTTATCTTCTATAGGTGAATCAGATCAGGAAGGTCTGTGCCATCTTGTCTCTCAGATCATCTTGGGTAGGTAGATAGTAAATCAGATGGTAAATGTCCTGTGTAGATGAGCTGCAGGTTGGGGATAGCTGTAATGTGGGGTTTGGTGCATTTTACATAGAGGCCTAAAGCGCACGGGCCAAAAGGTGCGGCTTCCAGTCACTTTGGTGGTGTGGTGTGCAGATGACACATACACCCAGATTGGCTGGAAGCCAGCACAAAAATGAGCAGTGAAAAACTGCTCCTGCTGGAGTCCTATTTGGAACCATGGAGGCGGCCTATTTCCAGAGTGGGCCGTCTGATCACAGTCCCATGTCGACTGGGAACTGAATGGGGCAGGAGCAGCTAGAAGCTGCCTGATTGCTTCATCCCAGTAAGACTAACTGCTTTATCACACTAGGGGACAAACAGGATTTAAACAAGAGTTAAACGGGAGTTAAACAGGAAATGCCCTATGATAAACATAGGGCATTTCCTGTTTAACTCTCGTTTAAATCCTGTTTACCCCCTAGTGTGATAAAGCAGTTAAGGCTGAAAGCAGATGGAGGGGGCATAGCTGGTTCATACCTGGGATTTCCTGAATCCAGGGGGAGAACCCACTGACTGCACCACTGACTCCCACAAAGGCTGACAATCAATGTGCAGTCTGCACCACCACCCTCCTGTTGTGAAGTTAGGCCTGCCATAATGGAGCAATCATGGATACAAGCTGCACTGTGCCATTATTTCTGGTCTGCTGCAAATGAATGTGCATGAGTGCACAGATGCTCCACTACAGTATTTCCCTGAAAATAAGACAGTCTTATATTAATTTTTGCTCCCAAAGATGTGCTAGGTCTTATTTTCAGGGGATGTCTTATTTTTCCATGAAGAAGTTTATTATTGAACAAAAAAACTTGAACATTTAACATTTAACTTTGCTAGGTCATACTTTCAGGGGAGGCCTTATATTTACCAATTCAACCAAACCTCTACTAGGTCTTATTTTCAGAGGATGTCTTATTTTCGGGGGAAACAGGGTAGTAGCAACCAATCACCTTCCCTGTCTCACCTAGCTGCCAGACCATTGGACAGTCCATGTATCCTCAGTGAATCAACTCCCTGTATGGTGCATCAGTACACCCACTGACACATTGGCATGGCATGTGCCTATCCAGCCGTGATGTTCCCCGTATCTTCCACCTGCTCCATATGATCCTGTTGGACTGGCCAGTTTATTAATGACTTTATTAAATCCATTTTAGTGTTGATAATATCGCATGTTTGTCATCATTACCTTCATGGGATGTGTGATGGGTCAATGCTTCTGACCACTTATGCACGTGTGAGATTGATCAGGTGACAAAAATGTGGCCAAAAATATCTCCCACACCAACATACAGTCAGAACACTGACGATAGTTTGCTCTTTCTGGCTTGAACCAGAGCACTCTGGAATTCATTTTGCTCTGATGTTAAGCCCTGGAGTGTGGCTTTTTTGCCATTTCAGCTAAGTATGTGCAAATGCATGGGTGAATTCCAAAATGGAGTAGGGTCATTTCTTTCAGCCCTTGTGGACAAGCCCTAGGGGTTATATTTGAGGTTTGGGAAGAAAATTAAAATGAGCACCAGTATGCTCTTTTGCATCTGAAATCTTAACATACGTGGTTCTAGAAAAAAAAAGATGTAGAGATTAGGGGCGTCTGCATTCAAATACCTGAAATGCAATACCTTCTTAAATAAGTAGCAGTAGAAATAATCTGTTTTATCCTGGACTTTCTCATTACAGGTACTGTTTAAATGAGTTTTCAAATGCAAGCATGGGACATGTTTAAGGTCTTCCATGCTTACATTTGAAAACTCAACTTAAAAAGGAATAGGTTACATTACATTACTTTTATTTTATTTAGAAGAGAAAGTACACTGTATTTGACTTCCAGGAAAATGTGATTCTCTCAGCAATTATCCAGCATTCCTGGAAATACTGGCTGTTCTATCTAGGGCTACTGGAAATTGTAGTCCAACAGTATCGGGTGGGCTGTATGATTTTTACTTTTACCTCTGGTTACTGAGTTTCTTGTTATTTGCCTCTCTACTCCATCCAAATTTCAGAGGCCCTCAGGAGTCTCAAAATTACCTAGGGGAGCTAGTCTGAAGTGAGCAGGAAAAAAATAATTTAGACTGGATTTATTGATGTGTGAAAGAAATTCATACATCACTTGCTTTCACGGTGGGTACTTCTACCCTTGACCCAATTGTTGGTACCATCAATCAGCAAGTATTATTAGTAGGTTGAGCCAGTCCAGTAATTTAGATTGGTACCTCAAGGAAGACAGATGTGTGTGTGTGAAAGAGATATATTGAATATCCCATTTTAATGTGCCAGCAGTTTCAAAATAAGGCTTGGAGCTGAGTTAACAAAATTTTCACAGAGCTTATTATTTATCTCACTTGATCCACAGCCTGCATGTAAAACATTTAAAGAATGCAGCTCATCAATAAGACTTGGCTAGCAAGCTAATCAATTTTAATTGGGTTCCTAAATCATTTATGCTCAAGCTTGTTTAAGAAATTTAAGCTTTCTGGAAACGCATGGAGTGTATGAGCATCCAACACAGCATTTATCTAATTTGCTGGGCCTGAGATGTTTGCAAATGAAGCCCTAAACCAAAACATTTGCCTGACGGGAAGTGTTCTGTCTGTTGGAATGCCTTTATTTTCTGATGTATATCCCAGAAACTGCACCAACGCAACCTAAAGGCACCAAAAGAGAGCACATCAGTACTATGCATTTCAAGAAGCTCCAGCGTGGGGTCTCTCTCTCTTTGACTCTGTCTCACCATATTGACACAAAATGGGAGGGACCAAGACCAAAGAAAGTCATAAGACAGTGACCAGAAATGGAATATCTGTGGTTTTGATGATAGTATCACTGTTTTGTGAAATGATAGCAGAGTGTGCTTTTGCATTCTCCAGGTATGTGGACTGAGCCTCTTTTGAATGGTTAATTGGTTAAAGAGCTTGTCTGTTTTCCCTGGATTGCAATTGTACTTAATCTATTTTCTTATTTAAATAACAAAGCTCATCTCGATTAGGAGAATATATTTAGATGGAAAGGCACAATAAATCTAATGTTGACCACCTAATTTGCAAAGACAGAGTGTGTTTACTTGCTAAACTAACTGAAAAGACTGGAGCTATGCTTTGCTCTTGAAGCAAAACCAGTATTCCTCCTTTCAGGGAATGAGAGAAACCAAATCAAGAAAAAGTAACACCAGTAACCCCAAAAGATATTGGTTTAGGTCAGAAGGTTTGTCTGCAAGTATTGACTAGTGACCTGAGGAGGGCTAACACTCTTATCTGCCCCTACGCTGCTACATGGAGAGTAAACTGAGTTGCATTTCTTAAACTCCAATAAAAGAGATATTTTGAATCTCAGCCTGAAGTCTAATCTAATATAAGCTTGTAAACCCAAGCACATAAAGTTGGAATTCAATCTCATCAAAATGAATGAGTTCACTTGTTAGTAACATTCGTCTGTTTATATCCCATCAAGTTTTCTGTTGCAGTGCACATGGCTCTTGCTCCCCACAACAAGATTTCTGTGAGGCTAAGAAAAAGAGAGAGTGGTCCGAGGTCACTCAGTGGGAGCTTTATCACATAAGGCTCTTTCCTTACTAAAATAGCATTGTTTTTAAAAATGCTATGGAATCGCTATGCTCTCATCGCATTCAACAAGAGAGAGTCTGGGGGTTAATACAATCTCTCTCAGGCTTTTCTTCGCTAATGAAGATTCAGGAAGGACTCATCCCACGCTTTCTACAAGCGTGTTGATGACTAAAAAGGCCAATCCGAGATAAGTCTGGTTACAGAAAGCACAGCAGAAAGTCTCCTTGGGTGATGTTTCCAAGTTGTGGTTCTTTCTTTCTGCGTTGACGTTTCTCCTTGGGACTCGTTCGGTGTGAGTTCCCAAAAGAGGCTGCAGCACTGTGGATAGTGTGTCTCCATGCCTCCTGATGTGAGGCCAGGGCAGACCATTGTTGGTGATCAATTTGGCCAAGCTTGAGATGTTGTTTCAGGGAGTCCTTGTATCTCTTCTTTGGGGCGTCCCTCTTCCACTGGCCCATGGTACTATTTTTGGGAGGCAGTGGTCCTCCATCCTAGAAATGTGCCCTGCCCAGCGCAGCTGCGTTTGCAATAGCATGGCCTCAATGCTGGTGATACCTGCTTGCTCCAGGACAGCAACATTTGTCACATAGTCAGTCGAGTGTATATTTAAGATTGTGCATAGACAGCGCTGATGAAAGCGTTCGAGGAGTTGTAGATGTTGGCGATAGGTGACCCATGTTTCAGACCCATAGAGGAGAATGGACAGTACAATGGCTCTGTATACACTGATTTTTGTGCTTTGCCTCAGGTGTTTGTTGCTCCAGACTCTTTTGTGAAGCCTTCCGAATGCACTATATGCCTTTGCTAATCTGTGATCAATCTCTTTATCAGTCTTGGCATCTGATGAGATGATACTTCCCAGGTAAGTGAATTGCTGGATGGACTTAAGCACAGATTTGCCTATGGTGATCTGAGGATGATAGTGCTCTTCCTGTGGTGCAGGCTGGTAGAGAACTTCTGTTTTCTTCAGGCTGATTTCCAGCCCAAACAGCTCTGCAGCCATTGCAAAGGAGGATGTTAGGTGCTGCAGAGCTGCTTCTGTATGGGCAACAAGGGCAGCATCGTCAGCAAAAAGCAGTTCACAGACTAGATAGTTTAGAGTCTTAGAGTGTATAGCCGGCACCATGTTCTTTAAGGCTGCCTTCCTCTTGGAGACGAACTTCACTAAGAGTAGCGATGTCAATATTAAGTCGTGATAGTTCATGGGCTATTAGAGCAGAACGATGCTCAGGACATCCACTATCTGCAGAATCTTGCATGGTTCTGATGTTCGAGCATGCAAGCATCAGTCTGTTTGCACTTTTGGAGGCCGGTGCGTGCCTTTGTATCTTTGTTTTTGTTTGACCGCATCAGAAGACGCCTGTTGACTGTGGCTCACCAACTGGGTAGATGGAGATGAGCTTTCATTAGGCCACCTTTTCTAGGCCCCTCTCTGTGTGGAGCAACCAGTGCTATCCTTTAAAAAGGCTACTTGGTCATTCAGGATGCTGCCGAACAAGACTGTCATCTCCCGGTCAGTCTCGATCTACCAAAGTCCTGAACCGCCTGAATGCAGGGTTGGGTCTGTGGCTTCCAGTGCATCTTTCACCTGCCGTTTCATCCCTCACCTATCACTACAGGACTTTTTTGGGAGGGGGGGGTCGGATGTATCCTTTGAGCCTGTGCAATGGATTTTTCTGTTGGAGCACAGCGTGCACAGAACTGGCCTCACCCTTTAAACCAGAGGTTTGTCTGCTGGGGCCAAGCAAGCAAGGACTGTGGCAGCGAGATCCTCATGTCATAGGTTTGATTAGAGTTTCCTTCTCTTAGATGGTTTACCTTCCAGGGTTAGACGAGCACCATCTGCCCGGGTTTGGGATTGGAGTTTTCCTTCTCCTAGGATGGTTGCCATAAGGCTGAAGAGACCATCCTGCCTTTTGACGCTCTTGGTCAGACCCTTTGGATGTGATCTGTTTGGCATGGCAGGCCCTACCGGCGGCTGTTTATGCCACCGCTAGCATAGCTCACAGCTTCATTAGGGTACGCAAGCCTCTCCCCCACAACAAGGGGGCATCAATGGAGAGGAGGTTAATACAATAAACTCTTTTTAGACTGTAAGACCCTTTCCCACTTATATTTCCAAGGGTGTGTATGTGAGTGTGTGAGAGAGACACTGCCAAAAAAGATGGGAGTATAGGAGTGATAATAGCTGAGAATCTGCTATACATTGATTCATTCCCACTTTTATGCACATGAATAGATAAGCCAGCATATAATGTCCAGCAGCCAGATTCTTTGTAAAAAGTATACACTTGGGAATGTAAGAGGGGAGAGAAATCTAGTTGTTTTGCTACCTGTCATCCAAATCACAATGGCAAATCATTAATGTTGCATTTGTCAAGTAATGAAAATGTTTATGTAAGCCATTCCTTAATTTTAGATAAAGATGTCTGCTTCTGCTTTGGTCCTTGGGAAAGTTATTTAGCCTGGTCAGCTTGCTTGTGAAATTGAAATATTTTCACTTTCAAAAATAGCATGTTTATCTGTAAAAGAAATATCTTGGCACAGAAACTGTTGGCTTGAGTAATAATCTTGCAGTGTTCTACTTATAGCCCTGTGAAGAAGGAACCAAAATCTGAGTTCATCTCCCAGTTTTACAGTGCTAAATAAGGTATCTTCTGTGTTCATCAACAAAATGAGAATTGTACAAGTTCCTCAAGCCATTTTAACTGGAATTTTCCTTGATGATGGGGTAAAACATGTTCAAGGAGAAAAATTAAGTGAAAAAGATTCTCTATATGATAGCCAAACACTCCAGATATAGTCTAAATCATTTACAATGCTTCTAATGCATGCCTTCAGCCTTGCAGATACCTGGTTGGAAAAAGAGCTCATTATGTTCACAGAAGGCACTATGATCCCATGGAGGCAGAGTTAGAAAAATTAATCTGCTGCAGCTTCCAGAATCTCCACTGGCTGTACTGGTCCAGAGATTTTTGGTAGTTGTAGTCCAAAAAAAGAAAGAAAAGTAAAAGAGAGAGAGAGAGAGAGAGAGAAGAGGGTGAAAAAGCACCGTTTCTATTATCTGTTGACTCTGTTCATGCTAACACTGTTGATTGCAAGATTGGCAGGTTGGCAGTTCAAGGCCCAAGTGCTGCATGATGGGGTAAGCTCCCATCACTCCAGCTTCTGCCAACCTAGCAGTTCAAAAGCATGCAAGTAGATAAATAGGTACCACTGTGGTGGGAAGGTAAACAGGGTGTTCTGTGCAGTCATTCTGGCCACATGATCACAGTGTAGTCTCTGACAACACTGGCTCTTTGGCTTAGTAATGGAGATGAGCACCGCCCCCTGTAGTCAGACATGACTTGACAACCTTGTCAACGGGGAATACCTTTACCTTTACAGGAATAAAACCTGAGATATTAACAGGGGATAGCTAGGAAATGATCCCACCTGACACTGGGATAGATGGTGATTGTGCTGGGCTTTGTAAGCAGTTTGCCAAACTCAATAGAAGGCAGCTTCTTCTTTCAGTGAAAATTGGTTCTCTCTCTTCAGACAGTGTCCCTGGAAAATGTTGGCTCATCAGAAGTCTGTTTCCAATCTGATGAGCATCAAACATTGGAGCACTGAATTTAACACAGGGTTGGCTGGTTTAAAGCAGGTTTGTTTAAGCCTAATTCCCTTTTAAAAAACACTCAGACCCCACAAAACCACTCCTCATTTTTAAAATCCATTTTATTCATTATCTTTTTAAAAGTCTGGCTATTATCACCATTTTCTAACCCTCTTACAGGAACACCAATGACTGTTTGAATTTAAACATTTTAACTTTAACTGTTGGATGTTGTTCATTGTTAGATCAGTATCCAGTGTCAGTTGCTTCATTTTCATCACTTTATTTTAAAGTGCAAGAAGTGTCATTCAGAAACAGTCCTTCAATTAACATAAGTTCAATCAGAACAACTTGCTTTAAAAGAGCACTTTTAAAATTAAAAAAAAATATTATTTAAGCTAGAGCCAAAGCATACGCCCTGGAAGGAATAGCCCTGGGACAATGGCAGTTATGCCAAGGACCACAACAATTGGATGGCCTGTTCCCAAAATGGGCTGCTGCAGTAAGATATTGATGTAGTCCCAAACTTTAATGCAACCCCCCCCCAAGAAACCCCAAACTTGGTTTAAAAAACAAATCTGAAAAAAGGGTGTAAACACCTCACACTTTTTTTTTTCAAAACTGTTTTTTCCACCCAACTCTGATTTCACACATTTAAGAGAACACGCTTTAAAAATCATGATGTTATTTCTGTAATTTGCCCAAAGTATAGACAAGTGCTCAATAGCTAGATTTCTCTTGCAGGCAGATAGTGGAGACTGTTGCCAAGATGAACATATAACTAGTGGTTGATTCAGAAGGCAAGGCAGCTCTCACCCAAGGTCTTAAATTAGATAACTGTTACCATCAAGTGTGGATTTGCTGTCTGTTTATTATTAGATTAGGCTGATTCATATCTGTAGAACTCACTTTAAAACGTTTGTCTCAGATAGTTCACACATACTTGTCATCACTCCCAATTATTCCCAAATGTATTGATGTGATAAATATACTTATCTTTTAAAGGAAAACATGTACTGCATTGTACCTTGCCCCCAATGAGGCATTTGTAGGTTGACAATGGTCCAAAACGCACTGCAAAAATAATCCAGTTTGAGACCTCTTTAACTGCCCTGGCTCACTGCTAGGGAATCCTGGGAACTGTAGTTTTGTGAGACATTTAGCCTTCTGCCAGAGAGCTCTAGTGCTACACTAAACTACAATTCCCAAGATTCTCTAGCACTGAGCCAGGGCAGTTAAAGCAGTCTCAAACTGGATTATTTCTGCAGTGTGTTTTGGATCAATGTCTCTGCATAAGTGTTGAGAAATTCACCAGAAACTCAGATATAGAATCCTAAATATATACAACTGACCAAGTCAACCAGGCTATTCTTTTGTCAAGTCAGCAAGAAAGTCTGATTGCTAGTAAGAATGTAAATCACTAAATAGCCATACAATTAACTACTCTTCATTGGATGCCATCGGATTGTGTATGTTAACTGATTTTATTGAAAAATATCAGGTCTCACACATGAAGTGTTCTGAGTGATGGCTTATTTTGAATAATGTGAAGACAGATGTGAGTCATGATCACTTAATGCAATCAAGTGATGAATATGATTATGTGCTAGTCAAGTGACAAGCTCCATTGGATCAGTCTGGATTTAGGGTGAGCAAAGTATAACTCATGGACTGTATGCACTCCCCAGGCCATTTTTGTGGCTTCCATGATCAAACATTCTTTTTTGAAATATGTTTTGCTCCTGAATGCTCCCAAATGTGCTCTAGTGGATATGGCAGGCATTCCACCACGTTTGGTGCCCCTCCAAGAGATGAAAACCAACTTTTGCATTTTTCTCAATTTTTTCGATGTTTTTAATTCTCCATTTATCCACTAGAAGGTGATGGGCATATTTCTACCAAATTGTGCAGCATCCTCAGACCAATTTGGCCCAGAGAGGCCTTTTTGAAACAGGAAGTGAATTTTTGCTCACTTCTTCTTGTTAAAAATTCCTCTCTTGGACCAAGAATGGTCCTCAACAATGGTGAAAACCCCTCCATACCCCCTAGAGGGTATTTAGGAACTTTTTTTGGAGAAGCAGGTTCAGTGGAGAGATGCACATAATACCATTTCTCAAAGTAAAATGCCTAGAAAAACACAAATTTCCTTAGCATGGCTTACATTGCTGTAAGTGGCAGGGCACACTTTTCTGAAGACGGGATGCCACCACTGAAAAGTCACTTTTCTTTATTGTTTTGCAGACACTTTGAGAAGAGCTTCAGTAGCAGATCTCAAAATGTAGGCAGGATGGCAGTTCAGCTTCAGTTAGGTTGTAGATGGAAGTTCAAGAGGGATGTCATTGTAGGGTTTCAGAGCTATGCATACTAAACACCCATTACTAAGGCAAATTCCCACTCTTTCTGGCTGATTTTGGACACCACGGGAAAATCTGTGAGCATCCATCTGTTGAACGCCAACTTCTATTATCCCTCATCATTGGTTGGCCTAACGGAGGCTAACGAGAAATGGGCTCCAACAGTATCCAAAAGCCACTGATTCTCCAACCCTGACTTTGAGCATGAGGGCAGTGCAAGATTTGCAATAAGGGACTTGGGAACAGGAATGAAGATGTTTGACTTGAGTGGAAATGATTTGGTGGTTTCAGTGTAATCCATTGTTACAGCTTTTGGGATTCAGTCCAATAAAAATCTAAATGTCAATAAGAAATCGCTATATCACTTGCAATGCTACAACAAAGAGCCACATTGTTGAAAGGAAAAGTTATTTTTTTTTAAAGTAACACTTTTTTATCCCCCCCCCCCCCCCAAATAGGCCAGGGTCACCAGATGCTCTCCTTTTTCAGGACACGTCCTACATTTCAACCTTCTGTCCAGGAGGAATTCCACAATGTGCTTCATTTCATGCATGATTAAGAAGGGTTGGGCAGCTATGAAAGAACTAGAAAAGATCCTACAATGTAAAGATAAACAGTTAAGCATTAAAATCAGAATCATACAAGCCTCTGTATTCCCTATCACCATATGTGGATGCAAAGGCTGGACAGTAAAAAACAAAAAAAGCAGACAGGAAGAAAATCAACCTGTTTGAGATGTAGTGCTGGAGAAGAGGGTTGCGGATACCATGGACTGCCAAAAAGACAAACGAATCGGTCCTTGGACCAATCAAGCCTGAGGTCTCCCTGGAAGTAAAGATAATAAAGTTGAGGAGTCATACTTTCGCCATGTCATGAGAAGGCGTGACTCAATGGAAAAGACAATAATGCAGAAAGAGAGGAAGATCACATGCTAGATGGATGGATTCTATTAAAAGGTCATGGGTATAAATTTACAGGACTTAAGCAGAGCAGTGGAAAATAGGGCATCTTGGAGATGTCTCATTCACAGGGTTGCCATGAATTGGGGTCAATTAAAAGGCACTTAAGAAGAAGAAGCATGAATTCATATTTATATTAGTGTTTTTAGCTTTTATTTTGTAATGTCCTACATTTTTCTTGAATGCCCTAGATTTTATGGTAACTTGTCCTCTTTTGCAGCAACATCTGGCCTGCAGCCATCATTCTCTTCACTCAGTGCCATAAAAATACAGGAGCTGTTGTTGAACCATATTATTTCCCATTTCTCTCTGAATTTCCATAAAATTACTGCATTACACTGCATTACATTGAGTTACAAAGGAACCCAGTAAGGCCTGTTTCTAATTTGATCAAAATAGTTCAGTTAAAAAGGAAGAGCAATGAACAGAAACGAGCTACTCAAATGAAATAATTTAAGGGGTTGGAATCATAGAATCATAGAGTTGGAAGAGACCACAAGGGCCATCCAGTCCAACCCCCTGCCATGCAGGAACTCCATTCTACAATCTAATCACTTCTTAAGATAATTGTGTTGATATCACAGGGTGCAGAAAAGGCTTGCTCTAGAAACCAGTAGAATAATCAGGAGGTTACAAGTACAGAATTTGTATCACTTATAGAAAACATTATATGGAACTGTACTGGATATGTTTGTGCTTAATTTAGTTCTATTAAGTTATAGTAATACGGCTCCCTTGGTGACAGATAATAAGAAATTGTCATTAACAGATACCCCAAAATGCCTCCCCTAAAGAATCTGTGCTGATGCTCTACTCTGGCTACTTATTTCTGAATGTGTAACAAATGTGTAGCTAAGGCCTGAAACAGACCAAAGTGCTGGCTTTGGGCTACACTGGGGACATGGCGTGCAGATGATGCATGCCCCTAGATTGGCTTCAAGTTGCTCTGGGGCCGCCTAAGGTGGACCAAAGCCAGCCAAAAAAGGAATGTCAAAAAATTGCTCCTTGCCAATGGTCTATTTAGGACTGCTGCTGCGGTCTGCTTCGGGACCACAGTCCCCATGGTCATGGGACGATTGGGGGCTGATAACAGCTGGAGCAGCCAGAGGCAGCTCGGAGTCAACTGTCTCTCTGACATCTCCTGACCTGACCCCTCAAAGCCTATTTTAAGAGCCAGCAGCTGCACTGAGCAGAGGAGGTCTGTTCAGATGGTGATCAGGATGCAAGGAAGATGACGTTTCCAGCCCCTTTCCATCAGTAAGCAAGACTGGTCCTGCTTCTGATTGTTGCAGCCTTGCTAAAGCTTGGGCAGGGGCTGGAAATGTTATCTTCTTTGACTCCCAACTAGCAGATTGAACAGGCCTCCCCTACTTGATGCAGCTGCTAGCTGTTAAGATGAGCTGGAGAGCATTTGTGATCATGGCAACAGTGTTATGATCCTCACTACACAGTACTGCTAAATAATTCTAGGTTACAAATCTGTAACTACAAAAGAGAATGCCAGTCTTGGTTTGTTATGCTTTAGTGAGTTGTATTATCAGAGGTCTTTTTGAACAAAATGTTATGCTGCCTCTAGGTAAGCACCACTCAGATCTCCCTGTCCCATGGTATGTGGCTATCACACACACTGTGTTTATCAGTGTGCACCACCTCTGTTTGTCATGCTGCCCTGAGCAGCCATCAGCATCAGCATTCAAAAAACAACACACAACATGACATGGATTGTGATTGTACCAACATTATATAGTCATAGAATCATAGAATCATACAGTTGGAAGAGACCACAAGGGCCATCCAGTCCAATCCCCTGCCATGCAGGAACTCCCAATCAAAGCATCCCCGCTTTGTTAATCAGGACTGTCCTTGCCAAATCAGGACAGTTGCAGGGTTTGCCAAAGTGGTGTGTAAACATGCCCTCCCTGCCTACATCATTGAGTTCACATGTTCCATGTGAAGATCTAGAAAATGGACTTGTGAAGTGTGTTTGGCTTAATGGAACCAGCTTGGAACCAACAAACACAGAACCTCTGTCTTGTTTTTTTCCCCATTTATTAGCCTTCACCCAGCCCATTCAATTCACTTGTTAAAATGATCAAGGGCACAAATCAAGGCCTATCGGAGATCTCCTTTTTCCATTGACAAGAAAACAGCATAAGCTTGCCTTTAGCATTCAGAAACGGCCTTTTGAACACCACCACATCCACCACCAACTTCCCTTTCACCTTACAGGCTGACATCTTTGAAGTTTTAAAGCGGAAATAACTAGGTGTCTAAATAAGATTCACTTTTTAAAGGATCATTAAAAGGAAGTTCTTCATCAAAACAGCATCCAACTGAGCACTGGCTGTGTGTTGTGATGGGGAAGAGTTGAAATTCCCCTGAGTTTTCAATGGGGCCGCCCACTCCTTTCTAAATACTCTGTCCCATAGCACAATGGGTCGCTGCAGGAAAGCGGAACTTTTCCTTTGGCTCAGTCTCTCCAGCTGCTAGTAATTGAAATCTGCTTTTGTAAAATTTGGAAGGAACACCCCACAAATGATACCATTGACAACAGTTTGTTCTATTTCTAACATCCACTAAAATGTTTAGAGAAAAGTACTGTCTTCGTTTTTTTGGTAAATGGTGTTAAATGAAGCAGGCATACTAAAATCTCAGGGATACATTTTGAAAGTTTTTCCATATTTAGATGGTGTGTAACAGATCCCAGTGTTCAAAGATTCCCATATCACAAGTCTGATCATTATTAAAATATGCAGTCAAAGCGATGAAAAGTTGCCTTTTATAGTATCAGACTATAGTTTAGGTAATTCATTATATCTTCCAGTCCAGGAAAAGCAGTTCTTTTGGATTACAGTGCCCCAGAATCCCCCAGACAAAACAGGGAGATTTGGTTGGGTGCTTCTGTAGTCCAAAAAAGCAACTTGTCTAAGCTTGCTTTCATTGGCACCCTTTCTTAAGGGAAAAAAAAACTTTCCAAGCATCTCTGTACCAGAACATTAAACAAGGAATGCCAGGTAGTTGGTATGGGAGTCATGAGGTGCAGAACATGTGCTCTACTCTTGAGTTAGGGCCTTCACTGTGTTTCTATAAACACATGCTGGATGATTGAGAGGTGACAGTATGTGACACACCTGTGCATTTGCAATTATAGTTTGGTGATTCCCGCCCCCGTCCTTTCCCCTGCAAGCACATATTTTCCTTCATAGCCAAAAAAGCTATAATAGAACAATCAAATCTAAAATAAAACAGCAATTCTCACAACTGAAATAGCTAAATCAAATATAGAAATACCGTGATGTGGATACTATTTCTAACATTCTGCAGGCACAGTGGACCCTTGGTATCTAATGGAGGTTGGTTCTAGGACCCCCGTGGATACCAACATTTGTGGATGCTCAAGTCCTATTATATATGGCAAAATCAAGGCTTGCTTTATTGGTTTTTTTGTTTGTTTGTTTTGGTAGGGGTAGGGGATACTTTCAAGCCATGGAAAGTTGAATCTGTGGATACAGAGGGCCAACTATACTAACATACTCATGCTGCACCAGAGCTCTCTGATAGAGGCTAAATGTATCACAAAACTACAATTCCCAGAATTCCATAACATTGAGCCACAGCAGTTAAAATGGTGTCAAACTGGATTATTTCTGCAGTGTAGATGTAGCCTCAGTCACCTCTCCTTGGCTTCATTTCTAGTACCAGGCAATTTGTCTCTGTGGTGCATGATGGCATGTGTCCAATGTCCAAATGGCCCAAAGAAAAATTCAGATTACCCAGGTCAGGTGTACATGAGTTCATCATCTGCACAGATTTTCACTGTCTCATATCCAAGTTATGTTCCTTTAAACCAAGGCTATTCAAAGTGGTGGTCCCTGGCAAGTTTCCAGGAAAGAAAGAAACAATTGGATACAAATTTAGTGCCAGCCTTTGGCACATTGACAAAAATGCTGCTTTTAGATACCTTGCTGTGTACCATGTCATTGCCAGTTCCACTATTCTTCTGATAGGAATCACCATCAGTATAACTCTCACACCAGTATTCCTTGGGGGTTGATATGACCCCCCCCCCCCCTTAGGGAGCATAGAATCATAGAGTTGGAAGAGACCACAAGGGCCATCCAGTCCAACCCCCTGCCATGCAGGAACTCCCAGTCAAAGCATCCCCGACAGATGGCCATCCAGCCTCTGCTTAAAGACCTCCAAGGAAGGAGACTCCACTGCACTCCGAGGGAGTGTGTTCCACTGTCGAACAGCCCTTACTGTCAGAAAGTTCCTCCTAATGTTGAGGTGGAATCTTTTTTCCTGCAGCTTGCATCCATTGTTCCGCGTTCTAGTCTCTGCAGCAGCAGAAAACAAGCTTGCTCCCTCCTCAATATGACATCCCTTCAAATATTTAAACAGGGCTATCATATCATTTGCTTCTTTAATTCCTCTTCAAAGGATTCCCACAACCCTTGTATTTTTATGCCGTTCAGAAAGTACAACAGTTCACAAACTGAGTTCAAGAAAGGATTACCTGTTTCCTTCATTTTTATCTGCACCCATCAGCTTTCCAAAGCTGTAACAGCAGAACACTTTTGAAGAGCTGTTCCTTCATGAACAAGCAGAGGATATGTGCATTGTAACAGTGATGGAGAATATAGATATAATGTGATATGATGAGGTTGGTGCAAACCTAATTAAAAATTCTTTTTATTATGAGAACCCATGTTCACATAAACCAATAGAGAAAAATAAATAAATGTTTAGGTAACTAAGTTTCATGCCTATGCATTAACATAGCTTTTTATAACACCAGCCAGGGACCATGAGTAACATTGCATCCATTATATCTTCCCACCTTTTTCCCCCGAGGTCACTTTCTCACAAGTTAAGGACTGTAATGTATCTCTTGAATATGACGAATATTATTAAATTGGAAAATGGGAAGAAGAAATCACCATTCTACATGATTGTTGCAGCAAGGATGGTCTTTGTAAGACACTGAAGGAGAAAAGATATTCCAATGGTTGAAGAATGGAGATGAAAAGTTATGGACATGTATAAGATGGACAAATTAACCACTGATTAGACTCACTAGAAAGCTTTTATAAAGAATGGAATTTATGGAATGTATATATTCAAACAGAAAGAAAAGGAGAACTATATATTTCTTTATCCAGAGAGTAGTAGTATAAAATGAAATACAACCTGATTTATACTCTTAAAATAGCTTTATAAGGAATCGATTTACTGTAATAAGGACACAAGTGATTTGCAGAAATACTATTAGGTAGTCTTATGGTTGTATAATTTGAGATAAGAGTAAGTATGTTTTATAATTTGTGTGACTTTTGAGAAAACTTCAGTATCCTAGGAGGTATAATGAAGGAGGTAAACAATATTTTGGCTTATAGAATATGAATGGTAAAATTGTATTTTCAGGGTTTTTTTAATATGGTGGAATATTATTATATGGTGGATCATTATTGATGGATATGTATTAGTTAATATGCATGTAAGTATCTTAAAGATAATTAAAAAAAATAACATCAGCCAGGGACCATGAGTAACATTGCATCCATTATAACTAACATGGAAAAGATCTATGAATGATACTGTCTGGGGGGAAATATTGAAAGTTGAAGCATCAGTGTTGCAACTAATAATTAGCCGGAAATAATAGAGAAATGAGTTCCCTTTTTGTTTTCTCTAGAGCAGAGTGGATAATATTACCATGAGGTTTTCCTTCTTCCCACCTCTTTTCCCTGAGGTCATTTTCTGCTTCCTCTACTTACAGTTAGGGACAGATAGTCTCTTCCCTAATGACTGCCAGCACCCTTGTAATATAAGGGTCTTTTTTCCTTAAGTTGAGGACTCATTCTCCTGAACAATCCACCCTGAATGGATTTCTGGAAATGAATAAATATAGGTTCCCACCCTTTATCCTTAACCACTGACTTTTAGAGTAGTCACTTTGGTGTAATAGCCAGCAGCTCAGCACTAGTCTGTGTCACTCTGCTTTAATAAATAATGAAATAAGGCCACTTTACTGGTGTACTCATGACACTTGCTATTTTTTTAATGTTCAAAGGACATTTTAAGAGTCCCTTTTTCACATTTTATGCCTTGCTGTGATCAATCCAAACTGAGCCTTTTTTTTGTACTGTATTAGAGCACTCAGTATATGGGAAGCTGACATCCCAAACAAATCCCCATTAACTGCAGAACTCAGAAAAGTTACTTTTTCTGAAATACAACTCCTAGAATCCCTGAGCCAGCATGTCCAACATATTTTGTTATGCGCTTTAGCAAACTAGTGCCGCAGGCTAGTGCTGAATTTATGGCAATTAAACAGGAATAATGGCTCTGGGAGCTCACTGCAAGATCCAATTTGACTTGCATGGTTTGGGGCCAGTACCTTAATTCAGCACTGAGTGTGACACTAGATATGTATCTCAAAATTAGAATGTTTGTGTTGTTTTTCATGAATCAGTTCCCTATATTAATATGTTATATATATATATATATTTCTATGTCACTTCCAAAAATATGTAAGAACCCAGTTTGATCTCTCTCTCTCTCTTTCACACACACACACACACACACACTCAAGCCGAGCATTCTGTTTCTAACTATGACCATCCAGATTATCTCTGGAAGCCCCCAAGTAGGTCAGAAATGAAATTATTGTTTCCTGGTGTTCCTTTGGTCTATTTCCATGAAGGAAGGATCATAGCATACAATTATTTATTTCATTTGTTATTAGTTAGCTACATTTAGATCCTGGGCTCAAAGCACTCTATCTTCACAACAACCCTGTGAAGTAGAAGAGAGAGCAAGAGAGAAGTGACAGAACCAGGATTGCCCAATGAGTTTCATAATCTAGTGGGGGCTTGAAGATGGATCCCCAAGTTTCAGTCCAATACTTTAACCACTACAGTACACTGGTTCTGCACAACGCTGGGATGGGATCTCAAAGATATAATGAAAATATTCTTTTTGGTCCTTGGAAACTCTTAATCCTTTTTTTCCAAGGCACCAGGAAGGAATGGAACACACAAGTGCAGATCAAATTGCATAGGCGTGTAAGGTATCCAGCCTCTCCATATATATTTATCAGCATAGGAGCTAAAAACTTGCTTTGTTTATACAGGTAACTGTTACTAGCTGCTCAGACTTTCAAACTAATAAGACAGGGCTACTGTTTTGTTTTTAAAGGATAAGGAATACTTTTTCTAAAAAAGCAATTAATGTGAGCATTCATTTTTGCATCATTATTAAATAAATAATATTTTAATCGTTGTGCTTAATCTAAGCTTCAGCAGTAGGAAGCTAATACTGTAAGCTTGAGGAAATGTAGCATCATGCTGAGACCAAATGAAGTCTTGATTAGTGATTTAATTAACTTTTTATACAGAATAATACCCTGGGAGTGATATCAATACCAAATAGGTGAGCATGGGCTATTTTTTTTAATGATAGAAGTTTGGATTGATTTTGCAATTCCCAAGCTTTATAAACAGTTGGATAATTTACAAGGAGATGAAGTGTTTCTTCTATATCATAACATTTAAGGTACAGTAAATAAATTATTTTAATGTGTACCCAATTTTCTGATCCGGAGAACAAACCATCTGTGATTCTCCAGAAGTCAGTCTAGCTCATCACAGTGTTTCCTTGCTAACAGATCTCAATCCCAGATTCCTAAAGCATTTCAGACAGTGAAATTTCCTAGTCTTGCAGCCTGAGCTTCTTTATCTGAAAAGAAATGCCTAAAGGAAATATTTGTATCTACAACTAGTTACATTTTACAGAGAATTTTGCTTTTTTTCCTGTGTAGTTCCCTTTCATGGTAAAGTTCTTAGAATCAGTACCAAACATGGCTCCTGTGCAGAAGACCAAATGCAATATTTGTGCTGAAAGAAACTACACTTGCCCAAGTCCTCTTTTAAAAAAAATAAAAATAAAGAAATATATACCACTTTCAGTGACCTGATGATCTGTGGAAATTCTGTTGATTTCTCCCTGCCGTTGTTATTTTGCACTCACACCCATACTGTCATTTTGATAGGTAATCAGCTCAATAGGACCAGCCTTCTTAGATTGCACATTTTGCTAAGAATGTAAAACTAACTTCTGTCTATGCTCCTTGACATCCACCTTATAGGTACTGGATTGGCACCAATTCAGTACCTATATTGCCTACATCATGGACTTGGCAAAACTCTTTGGGCTGATCTAGACTGGCAAAAAGGGGTGTGTTCATGAAAGTGTAGCCTTTAGATGACCCACACTGAAAGTCTGGCATGAACGCACTTCTTTTACATTTTAGTGGGGAAAAAGCAGCTTTAAAAAGGAGTTGCTTTTCCCAGCTTCTATTTAAAAAGGGTGTAACTTCGCAGCTGTGTCTAAATGCTGCAGTGCAACTGTGCAGTTTTTTAAAGCTCCCAAACCTTAGCTCCAGCCCTAATCCAAACCCTAGACATGTGCAGTAAGGACTCTGGGATGCTGTAACTGTTATGCAACTGTGCATAAAATGTCAATTCATTCATAAAATAAATAAGTTTATTCATAAACCTAAATTATAACGGATTTAATATCTTTTTAGGGGGGGAGGGATGCAGTTTGTTTTATTGATGTAATAGTATTTTAATGTGTAAGCCGTCTCGATTGATCTCAAAGGGGTGGGGTATAAATAATAATAATAATAATAATAATAATAATAATAATAATAAAATGAAGGGGTTCATTCATGGTGCACCGATGCAACTGCGCACTTTAAAAAGGGAAGCGAAACCACAATGGTAATTTTACAGATCTTCATAACTGCACAGTTCATGTGTGATGTACCTGCACAACTGTGCAGTTCGCAGCTGGCAATACAATTGCCTGTATGATGTACCAGTGCAACTGCGCAGTTCGCAGCCGGCAACAACAACCACAAAAATATTAAAGGTTCAGTGCAGCTAAAAGCCCCATTCATTGCCACCCATGCAGCTGCTCCGCCTGGGTTTCTAGCATCCTGACAGCTTCCAATGTAGTTGCTGAGCAACAGAAAAAACTTCAGATAAGTCGTCCCCACATCTCCTCAGTGTAGCTGCCCTATGCCTTTTTATTACACACCTGGGACTTGCAGCGCAGCTGCTAAGTATTAAGGAAAAGGCAACTTCATGTCACCCTTTCCTGCCGATCTAGAAAGCCCCTTTGAAACTTACGAGACTGCAGACCTTCAGGCTCCCTCTTAATTTAGCACAAACTTCCTCTAAATACTGGGATTACAAGTCTGAAGAAATTTGAAATTCCTTTGCTGACGGATTGAACATGACACATATACTTTTGTTCATGTTGCTGCTGTTGTGTGCCTTCAAGTTATTTTCAACTTATGGTGACCCTAAAGTGGGTTTTTCTATGGCTGAGAGTATGTGACTTGTCCAAGGTCACCCAGTGGGTTTCAATGGATGAGCAGGGAACTGAACTCTGATTTCCACAGTTGTAGTCTGATGCTCACTACACCATGGTGGCTGTCACACTTTGTTAACAGACAGGCATACAAACACACTATTGCTCAAGGACCTTAAATTGTCAATCAGTAGGTTATATTGCCTGTGATAATAATGCAGTGACTGAGCTCGATTTTTGCCTTAATTCTGGATGGTACTGAAGGAGTCGCTTCAGTGTATTCTATATCTTTGTAATACTGGGATTTTATGCCAGTGCTTAAATATAATGAATGCATGTTCTCTTCATTTCTGAGTAGACATGTATCAGGCTGAAATGTTAAATGAGAATTCCTATCTTTTCCCCATGTAAACATTTAAATACAATTAATTAAAGCCAATGGAGTTTTTCCTTGACATAACAAGTAAACACACTATAACACAGAATAGATCTAAGTTTCAAAGAGCAGATAGAGATTTGTTTAGGACTGGAAAAATGCAGTTGCATAAACAAGGCAATGGGGCAAACTAGAGAAAGTCATGAAAGCTTCTTGTCTGGCATGAGACAACAGCATTATCCACTGTTTATGGGTTTTATACAGAAATATTTTTATATTTTACTGTATCCTAGTTATCTAATCTTTCCATATTCTTGAGCTCAAACAGCCACCCCCTGCACCTTGCATGACTGTAGACATAATAAGTACAACAGTGCTATTATAGCCTTGAAAGTTAACCACTATAGAACAACATTCAATAAAAAGAACCAAAGCAGATACTAAGCCACACTTGTGAGAGTTGTTTCTTTTCCTGTTTTAATTTCTACCATCGCACTGTGATGTGTACATTGTGGTATGAAAAATCAAAGGTTGCTGGGGCAGAGAAAAATCCTGGTTCCTTGGCATAACAATGTTAAGAACATAATTAAGAAATAACACATTTCCAGGCAGCAGTGTCACCAGTGGTTGACTACCTGTCTTTCTCAGCACCAACACCACTATACAATAATGGATTTAAAAAACAAAACAAGACATGAATGACATTTGATTTTATACTTTTGATCCCTGCAGTCTGAAATGTAGTGGTACATGTGCCATGAGATCTCAGTGAACTGTGCAAATGTTTGACTTGTGCAAAATCAGCATGAACTCTTTTTATCAGCATCCTATTGCAGTCAACCCTGATCCCACCCCCCTTATACATAAGTTAAATAAGTCTTTGCATTGTCATACAAATTCATACATTGTTTAAGAACCCCCTCCCACATTTCTTTCTGTCTTGGTGCTTATGAACAATCCTATTATTTCTCAGTGCTTGCCTCCCCCCGCCCCCAGTGGCAAGCAGAAACAGGCTATTACACAAGTATTCAGGAGCATGAGACCCTTGTACTGTCGTCCAATAAACCTTTATAGTGGACGTTTCCCCTCTCCCTGTATAGGCTCTGCTAGACAGCTTGTGTTTTCCAGGGGCTCCTAGCTTCTCGGAGCGATCTGTCGTAAGGTAGCGTGGCAAAAAAAGAATTTTTCAGCTGGCAGTTAATAAAAAGTACAATAATAGTCACAGCCAGGAGCAGAAAGAAGAAGAGAACAATGTAAGTCACCAGGTCTGGCTTATTTATCTCACCTTCTTTTAACACTCTGGCAGTGGACATGTAAAAAGCTGAAGAGCTGACAGGTCTCTGGGTGCTCCCGAGATAAGGAGTGTTGCTCTGGATGATCAGATGTGGGTCCGTCGCCCCAGTGGAGTTCAGAAATTCCCCATACATTTTTTCCCTTGGTTAGATTACTTCTTCGGTGCTCAGTGTGTGCATCAAAGAGAAAATTCTCCTAGGTAATTGAGAGCAAACTTCCTTGGTTCATTCTGGATGTTAGGAGGAATTTATTTTTTTTAAAAAAAAAAGAGGTGGAAAAGGTTGGGAATAAGCTGGTCTCTTTACAACATCCTTGGAAAGTCAGGGAAGGCACCTTGTAGGTTGCCCCTCCACAGGTATATCTCAGCCAAGAGGTGATGAGAGCATCTTCCACAGGTAGACTAGTTACCTGTATATCAGGAGGGGGGAAAAGTTCAGAATAGGTTGGTCTCCTTACAATCTCCTTAGAAGCTCAGAGAAGGCACCTGTAGCTCACCTCCCCACGGGTATATCTCAGCCAAGAGGTGATGCAGGCATCTGCCTGGAGGTTTGTTCTGTGCACCTTCCACAGGCAGACTGGTTACCTGTATATCAGGAGAGGGGGGGAAAGGAGAGGGGGAAAGGTTGGGAATAGGTTGGTCCCCTTACAAACAATATACTTGGAAGGTCAGGGAAGGCACCTGTGGGTCACCCTTCTACAGATCTCAGCCAAGAGATGATGAGGACATCTGCTTGGAGGTTTCTTCTACTCTTCCCACAGGTAGACCAGTTACGTGTATATCAGGAGAGGGGAAAAAAGGATGGGGAAAAGGTTCAGAATAGGTTGGTCCCCTTACAATATCCTTGAAAAGTCAAGGAAGGCACCAGTAGCTCACCTCCCTACAGGTATATCTCAGCCAAGAGGTGATGAGGGCATCTGCCTGGAGGTTTCTTCTACACCTCCCACAGGTAGACTTGTTATCTGTCTATCAAAAAGGAGAAAAGGTTCAGAATAGCCTGCTCCCCTTCCAATATCCTTGGAAAGTCAGGGAAGGCACCTGTAGCTAACCTCCCTACAGGTGTGTCTCAGCCAAGAGGTGACGATGAGGGCATCTGCCTGGAGGTGTCTCCTTCTTCTTCTGCACCTTCAGCTGCAGAAGCAGACAGGGCACAGCCTTGAGAACTTCTGCAACAGCAGCGGAGGCACCCCCAGCACCCAGGACTTAGTTTTCCCCCAAGAGAGAGGAAGAGGGGACCCCCACTTGCTTTGCAGCTGAGGATCCCAAAGAGAGAGATCCCAGACTCCAAGATCAAGGCCAAAGAGCCACGTCCAGCAGGAGAAGGAGAGCCTTCCTCCCTTCCTCAGGGTGGAAAGGTGGCTCCGAGTCCTCTGGAGCATGAGGGGGCTGCTGCTCCTGATCTCTGGAGGAAGGAGGAGGAGGAGGAAGGATGAAGAAGAAGATGGACAATCACTCCAGTTAGCCTTCTCTCTCTTTCTGGTGAGGCTTCTTCTCCTCCTTCTTCTGCAAAGAGAGACCTGGGACGCCTTGTCTCCTCTCCTTCTTCACTCTTGTCTCTTGCCAGGAAGAAAGAACAAGAAGCAGCAGAAGAAAGCAGGTTTGCTGCTACTGCTGCTGCTCCTTGCTGATTCGCTCGATCTCTCCTCCGGAGGGTGTTTGCCAGGCTGGGGCTTCAGAGGAGGGAGCCAGAAGAAGGAGGACATCAGTCAGGACTCCAAGCAAACACCTCCCTTCAGTTGCATCAGAGCCCCCCTCCCTTTCAATCTCTCTCCTCCTTGCCTTCTGGAGGCTTTTGTTATTAAAATGGGACGCTCCGGGGGTATAATGACTTCCTTTCCTATGGAGTCTCTGCATCCTTCTGGCAATCAGGCTGTTCATTTTCTGTGTCAGCACATGGCCTTCCACAACTGTTTCTGATGCATCTGGGGAAGTAGACTGAAGTCTAAGAAAGCTCCTGCTGCCTTTGCTGCCAACTTCTTTCTTTCAGTGAGTCTCAAAGGTGCTACAAGATCCCTCTATATCATCATCATCATCTCCTTCTCCTTCTCCTTCTCCTCCTCCTCCTCCTCCTCCTTCTTCTTCTTCTTCTTCTATCAAATGCATCTGAGGAAGTAGACTGAAGCCTAGGAAAGCTCCTGCTGCCAACTTCTTTCTTTAAGTCAGTCTCAAAGGTGCTACAGGATCTCTCTGAGTACTGATTCTGCAGACTTACATGGCTATATCTTTGAATTCCTCCACAACTGTGCTTAGCTCCTTGCTTCTTGCCCAGGATCTCCTCTCCTTCTCCTTCACTGCCCCCACCGCTATCATCCATCAGTTTGTTCAACAACAACTCTTGTTAAAACTGGACTTGCCACTCCATTTCCTCGCATCAAGGATTTTGAATTTGAATTGACATTCTCACATAAGTATGTAGGGAGCACCCAAAACACCTTGAAGACCAACTAAAAGAAAGAAGTTGGCAGCATGAGCTTTCCTAGGCTAAAATCTACTTCCTCGGGTGTTTTTGGATTTCTGAGGAAGGAGATGCAGTCTAGGAAAGCTCATGCTGCCAACTTCTTTCTTTCAGTGAGTCTCCAAGGTGCTTCAAGCTCTCTCTACACACTGAAAGATTAACACAGCTATATCTTTTGAATTCTACCACTTAATGTCCTATATAGGTCCACCATCTGAGGAACAAGACCTAAGTCTATGAATGCTCATGCTGCCAATTTCTTTCTTCCAGTTAGTCTCAAAAGAGCTAGAAGATCTCTCTACATACTGATCCTACAGACTAACACAGCTATATCTTTGAATTCTCATCCCTCAGATAAGCCATGCTGGTAGAAATAAAGACATAGCCATGTTAGTCTGGATATGCCAAGGGATCTTGTAGCACCTTTGAGACTCACTGAAAGAGAAAAGCTGGGAGCATGAGCCTACTTAGGCTAAATGTTACAAAAGCCTAGGAAAGCCCGTGCTACCAACTTCTTTCTTTTGGCCTCAAAGGTACTGCAGGATCCCTTTGCATACTGATAAGCCATGCTGTTAATGCTTTATTTTGAACACATGTCCTAACTTACAGATCAATGAAATGTGTCAGGAAGGCACTCTTTGGCTAGCTGTGGCTTGAGGAACAAAGATCAACACTTTTTCCTTCTGTACTTTGGCTAAGTCACTGGTCAAAATGGAGAGAGGAGTCAATAAATTAGGAGAAGATTACAATGCGGAAAGGTAGTCACTGAAGGAACTAGGCAAGATCCTGAAATGCAAAGTTGTATTTAACTGCTATCAAGCTGACTTTAACTTATGAATTTTAACTTATGATGATCCTATGAATGGGGACCTTGTCACCAACAGCCCTGCTCAGGTCTTGCAGACTCAGACCAGTGTCTTCCTTCATTGATTCTGCCCATCTGGAATATGGTCTTCCTCTTTTCCTGCTGTCTTCTTCCTCACAAGCATTAGTGTGAGTCACATCTTTCCATGAAATGGGAAATATGATGGCATGGACACTCCTAACTTTAGTATTCAAAGGTACATCTTTATACTTCAGGGTCTTGTCTGGTTCCTTCATTGCTGTCTTTAAAAATATAGCATTAAATACCAAAGTCAGAATCAGAAATGCCTTAACATTTTCAATTTCTGTGTATTGTTGTGCAAGCTGGACAAGAAGAAAGCTGACCAGAAGAGAGTTTTATGAATATCATGGATAGCCAAAAAGACAAATACAGTTGTCCCCCGGGTTACGAAAGTAATCTGTTCTGGAATCACTTTCGTAACCCGGAAATCTTTGTAACCCGGGGGACCGCTTTGTTTGTAGCACCGCGCGGCAGATTTAAAGGGCCGGCGCTTGTTTTTTGTCGTAACCCGGGGTTTTTTTTTTTTTTGCAAGCCGGGGCCGTTTTTCCGGCCCCGGCTCTTTCGTACCCCAGGGTTTTTGTACCCCGGGGGGATTCGTAACCCGGGGGACCACTGTAAATGGGTCCCAGAGTAAATCAGGCCTGAACTCTTACTAGAAGCAAAAATAACTAGACTTAGTTTGGAAATATAATGAGAAGACCACTGAAATTACAGAACTTTCATGCTATTTTAACTGCTAAGGCCCACCTAATGGAATCATAGGATTTGTAGTTTGGTGACAGGTACTCAGAATTCCTTGTTAGAGAGCTCCAGTGCTGTATATTTTAGAGGAGTGGACTAGAACTCTCTAGACAGAAAATTCTAAGTACTCATTAAACCCAGAATTATATTGGATGCATCCATGACAGTTAAGCGGGTATCAGATGCTACAACTGCTTAGGGGAGATACACTCATGGAAAAACTGCCCTTTGGAAGAACTCTGACAGCTTTCATGGCATTTCTTAATTGATTTACTATATTTATTTATTTCATACCTTACTTTTCTCCTGACATGGTACTTAAGGTAATTATTGTTGATAATTATTTTTTAAAAATTAAATTAGCCAACATGTTATAAAAACCCTTTAATTCAAAATAGTATAAAATCATTTTAAAATGTAACTATAGAGATGAAAATGCAGCACTCATCTAATTAAAAAAAAAGGATTCTGCACAGCCACTTATTCCTCAGATCAAATGCCTGTTTAAATGAAAAGGTCTTTATCTGCCAGCAAAAGAACATCAGAGAAAGTTGAGCCTCACCTGCTGTGGAAGGGAATCCCACAGCCTGGGAGCAGCCACTAAGAAGGCCCTCTCCTGTGTCTTCATCAGACAGCCCTGTGATGATGGTGAGCCAAGAGAAAGCCCTCCTCTGCTGATATTAAGATCTGGGCATGTCCATATAGGGAGATACTTTCTTTCAGATAGTCTGGTGCTAAGCCACATAGGGCTCCATAGGACATAACCAGCAGTTTGTACTGTGCAAATGCTTTTTCTTCATCTAACCATCGTGGGTTAACTTCTCCAATGTTAAAGGATGCTGTAGACCAGAGCATCCTTCAGCCTGGCCAATATACTTATTGGATGGGGATGCTGGGGATTGTCATCCAACAAATCTTGTGGATGGCAAGTTGGAAAGGCTGTGCATATTCCTGCTTGATCCCTGTGGCTGCTTCTTCATGCATATGGCTAGTGGAAGTGGGAAATAGAAGATAAAGAACTACCACTGGAAGACATCAACTCCTATTCACTGGATACTATGCAACTTTGAAAGTGCTGCTGTGAGCAAACCTCAGTTTGCAGTTATGTCAATCCATGATCTGTCATGCACATATGCACGCAGCAAACCATAAACACTGCCCTTTGCGGGCACAACCTTGTATTCCTGATGCTTCACTTGCCCTGTAACTATAACAGTTTGGATACACTCAGACTCCTGTCACATTGCATAAATAAAGCAGTTAGAGATCACTTTAACTGCCATGGCTCAATGCTATGGTTTTCTGGGATATGTATTTTTGTGAGATATTTAACCTTCCCTGTCAGAGAGCCCTGGTGCCCCACCAAGCTACATATCCCAAAATTCCACAGTGTTGAGCCATGGAAGTTAGTGGTGTTAATCTGTGTTATTTTGGCAGTGTGGCAGCAGCCTCAGCCTAGAGTTGTAAAATAGTCTTTGTTTGCTTCAGTGTTCTAGCTTCCATGCTTATGCTCGGATAGGGAAAAAAGGATAGTGAATTACAGCTACGGTAATCTATGTGATCAGAATATACTAAGCACATTAATCTCTTTCTGACATGTTCTTAGCATCCAGCTATTTATGGTCTGCAACCTGATGAGCAGCTTGTAAGCCTGCCAGATATATTTTGGGCTAAAGCCAATAAATTTCATCTTAATTTCAGAAAGCTTAATTGACCATAAATGGTGTCCAAATGAATAAAGAGACTATCTTGGTTATATTTATATTAATTTAGAGTTTCCAGTTTTAACCCTAACATCGTTATTAGTACTTCAGGCTGGGACATGGGGTCGGGCAGTACCTAGAATCATAGAATTGTAGAGTTGGAAGAGACCACAAGGGCCATCCAGTCCAACCCACCCACCCCCCTGCCATGCAGGAACTCTCAAACGAAGCATACCCGACAGATGGCCATCTAGCCTCTGTTAAAGACCTGCAAGGAAAGAGACTCCACCACTCTCTGAGGGAGTGTGTTCCACTGTCAAACAGCCTTTACTGTCAGGAAGTTCCTCCTAAAGTTAAGGTGGAATCTCTTTTCTTGTAGCTTGCATCCATTGTTCTGGGTCCTGTTCTCTGGAGCAGCAGAAAACAAGTTTTCTCCCTCCTCAATATGACATCCCTTCAAATATTTAAACAGGGCTATCATATCACTTCTTAACATTCTCTTCTCCAGACTAAACATACCCAGCTTCCTAAGGCATTTGTCATAGGGCATGGTTTCCAGACCCTTCACCATTTTAGTCACCCTCCTCTGGACACTCTCCAGTTTGTGAACATTTTTTTAAATTGAGGTGCCAAGAACTGGACACAATATTCCAGGTGGGGCCTGACCAAAGCAGAATAGAGTGGTACTATTACTTTCCTACTGACATTTTATTTGCAGGGGCTTATTAAACAGTCCAGTATGATTCTTTCTATCTCCTTATTTTGTCATTTTAACTGTTACTGTATTACTGTGGAAACAGTTCAAAGCTGTGCCTCCTATTCAGTCCTCTGGGCACCTTGCTGATATATTAAATTGAGACATCATCTAAAGATTAAGGAAAATATTTATCTGAACATTTATCATCTGCTCTTTTACTCAAAACAGAGTACAATATTAAAAGTAAAAGAAAACGAAACAAATTATCAGTACCGTCATCACACCAGGGAGAAGCATACCAACCCAACACCATCAGGCCTGAAGAGTAAAAGTTTATTTTAAAAAGAAGATCTTAGCAGTTTGTTTAAATGGGCCTGGCTCTCAAATCTTTCAGGTCAAACCAAATGTTATAAAGAATTTCATGAACTTTAGGTGGCAACGAAGATTATTAAGAGTTTATTTAATTAGGCCGCAGATCTTAAATGGGGAGGGAGCTTGATTGGACTCTGGGGGACTGATGTCTGAAGAGCATACCCTTCAATTTTCTCAGTTTGGCAGCGACTGTCCTGATTAAGCCTCTGTCATCTGTCGGGGATGCTTTGATTGGGAGTTCCTGCATGGCAAGGGGTTGGACTGGATGGCCCTTGTGGTCTCTTCCAACTCTATGATTCTATGATTCTATGCTTCTATCTCACTTTTTCACTTGATTTTAAAATGTCCCAGGTTCTCTTTTCTCTTTCCTCCTCCTATTCCCCCCTTGGTCCTCATCTTACTTCAGTTGCTGCAAACTGAGTTCAAGGTACACAAGTAGATTTCACTCAAGGAAGTCATCAGGGGGTGAAGATAGGCAAAAGCAAACTGTTGCAGCCTCTCATAGCTTGTCTGTTCTTCCTCTTTGATATCTTTTGCCATCAATGCTCTGATGCTGAATGGCCACACATGTCCAAGTTTTCATTTGTGAAACATTGGAGTGTATGGAATAGACATATATGATTAGCCTTCTAGTTAATTTGTAAATTGATTTCAGTAAAAACAAAAATTTCTCAAGGAAACACTCAATTTAAGAACACATAAATAAATAAACTCCTGAAAGAAAACTGTGAACATTATGAAAGGCCATCCTGCTTGTGAACATTTTGCACATATCCATCTTGTGACATCCAAGAAGATGGTCTTTGCTGTGGTGGCATCTGCTCTCTAGGACCCACTTCTCAATAAAACACAGACCATCCTTGTTGCCATTTGGGTGCATGCTTCACACATTTTATTTGCCTCTAACAGGAGAGAGGTGGACTTCATCTCAATCTTTAGTGCTGCTAATGAAAATGCCAGCTTTATTACCTGGTTTTTGCTGCTGCTGTCCTTAGTTTCCAAGAAGGTGAGGGACTTCTACCTTCATCAATCACTCTTGCGAATTGCCAAAAAAAAAAAAAAAAAAAAAAACAACAAAAAAACCATTGTAAGCAAGATGCTATTATGATCCTTATATCTCATACAAAATGCAAGCCTGTGACTCTGATACCATCATTTTTTCCACACAGCCAATATGGTGCTCAAAATGACTTGAAGGCACACAACCATAAGACAATGAGATTTAATACCTTTGCCTGATGATGAAGTCTGTGAGATTCAAAGGCTTCCATTATGTATCTTGTGCCTTTTGGCTGGCCTAACAAAGATATTACAATGGGTAGTTTTTGGTTTTATTGTATTTTATTTGCCATAGTGTTTGACTATTTATAATACTGTTTTTATGAGCTCTTGCTTATGCTCTAAAATCCTTTGTTTCAGTTCTGATATATATTTCACTGCAGCATTGTTGTTTTAATATATATATATTATTGTATACCTATTTTTGGAATAAAACAAACAAATACATCAGCAAGAAAACTGATAATATAATAGCATGAAAAAAGGCTGAAGCAAAATAGTAGTAAATTTTTCTGTTCATTGTTTTTGCAAATGTTTGGTTGAAGGGGAAAAATATCCTGTGATAAAGCTACTGCCATATTTTGTAGTTGTGTGCCTTCAAGTCATTCCCAACTTATGGTGACCCTAAGGCGAACCTATCATAGAGTTTTCTTGGCAATGCATTTCATTAAAAACAAAACAAAAGAAAAGAAAAAAATTAGGAAAGCTACCTTTGATGTATAAATGGATGAAATAACTCAGTGCTGTTCATTGCTTTGCTGCTCATATTGCTGTTAGGTAAATGAAATCTCTGAAAGGACCAGAACAGATTAATAGCTATACTAGGAATTTAAATCAACCACCCACCCAAACAAGTATTATTGGAACCAGTCCACCTTAAATCTTTCTCTCTCTCTTTTGCAATGGAAGTATTTCAAGTAGCTGTACTCAGTCCAAACCTGCTCTTGTATTTATTAATTTTTTTTGCAAGATTCTTATAAATGCTGATGCCTGACACCGTGTTTATGATTCAGCTTGAAGCTGTACACTGTATGTTTCAGCAAGATAGAGACAATAAACAAAGACTAGGAGAGTTAAATTGACTTGGCAAGGAGAGGAGCATCTTGTGGCTGTTTCAGATTAAGGGCTGTATTTTCGTGAGAACAAGGTATACTGACTGAGATCCTTTCACAGACCTTTTAAGTAAGATCTTATCAGCAGAATGTATTGGACATGGGTGGTTCTAAAGAGGGGGTTAGTTCTCTGTGGTATTGCTCATGCTTTGCATCTATAACATTGTGCTCTCAGTCCTTGATACTTGCAGGTTAAAGGTATTGGGTGCAGGGCTAGAAAAAGAGCTTATCACATGAGCTTTAAAACCGTCTCAAGCCTCCTGAGCTGCAGCCAGGATGTGGGATGGAGCCAGGGATTACTGCATGCTAAATCACTGCTTAATCACTGCCCACCATCAGCCCGGGTGCCAGCTGTGCTCCACCCGTGCTTTTTACGAATGGGAAAGTTTCCAACTTTGAAAACGTGCTGGTGGAGAATGGCTGGTACCTGTCTTGGACCTGGGCTGATGGTGGGCGGCGATTAGGCGGCGATTTAGCATGTGATAATCTCCACCTCCATCCCACATCCCGGCTGCAGCCTGGGAGGCATGAGATGATTTTAAAGCTCATACCATAAGCTCCAAAGACATATTTGCCTCAAACTCTTTTCAAAGTTCCTTCCAGGGAGAGTTTACCAACCTTCTCCAAACTGGCACCTTGCAGATTTCATGACAGTTCCCATTGTTCCTAGGCAGTATAGACAAGCTAAGGATGATGGGAGGTGTAAGATGATGCCCACCTTGAAAAGAAATGAGCCAGGTGCAGAGGAGGGATTAGATCCTCCCATTGCTGTAGCCTAGAGCAAGCCTGGAGCAGTTAAAACCAGCCAACACTAGTATGAACCAATGAGACTGCACTTTCAAGTAAATTTTCTTGTTCTATTGACATCACAAAAATGAAAAACTTACCCCTAAATACGTCAATGAAGCTTGGCACAGGGTGTCACATGTGCAGTAGTAGATATAGTTGTATTTGGCTCAGAGGAACTTGGGAGGAGACAAGATGGGACTCGAAGCTAACAGTAGAATGTTTTGCAAATGCTTGCTTGTAATCAAAAATGTATAAAAGGACTTGAATGCCTGTTAATTTTGCTCCATAAACTCTGAAACTAGCCTCAATTGAGCAGTTGGATTAAACTGCTGGTGTTCTCTACTTCTGTGTGATTCTTTGGCTCATTGCACCAGGCAAGCAGACTCACTGCAACTTGGTGGTATCACAGACAAATATATTGCTGGTTTAGAAAAAGCAAGAAAATATTTATTTATTTTTGGGAGCTAGAATTAAGGAAGAACAAAGTACTAAATAATTATTTTGGAGACATACTGATAAGATATCACATTTCAACTAAGAATCCTTTTGTGGGAGGAGACATGATAGCATTGCTATTTCTCATTGCATGCAGAACCCCATTTTACTGAACCTCAAATGTCCAGATCAATCTGGTCTAGGAGCCAGATAAGACAGGCAAGCAAAAGCAGCTCGATCCTGATTTTTTTCAAAAGTGGGCCAAACCTTGCTGTCCACATGGCCCACACCTAAGGTGGATTGAATATGCACAACCAGACCACGCGGTGTGGCATCAAGCAGCGCCATTGAGTAATTTTTTGTTGCTTCCCCACCTTATGTGCACACCATCATACAAACACACCACCTGCAACCTCTAAGTACCTTCCATGTTTGTCCAGATGCCATCCCATTGCATGTCCACCCCTTTGATTGACCACACAGTCACACATGTGATGCTCTGCCAGTACAGGGCATCAGTGTGTGGATGTGCAAATGATACACTGGCAAAGCACAGTCGTGGAGATGTTAGCCATAGTGCATTTTTTTCTGAATTTTGGTGTGTGTGGTATTCCACATGGCCTCAGATGGACCCTGCCAGGCTGGTCTCCATAATTCTCAAAGCGACGGGACATATACACACTACATGCAGATGAGGTCAGCCTCATGGGACCTCTTGAGAACAATAGCCCCACAGGTCATTTGAGAGTCGCAAACGGGATCATCATCACCTCTATAATCAGAAGAATGGGCGATGATTGTCTAGATGTCTCACTTGATGAACCGGCTAACGATTTAAATCCCTTCCCATGTCCCTTGATTATTGACAGACCCGATTATCATCTAACATCTTTGCCCTGTGACTAGTTTTAGCCCTTGAAAACCCCTGGAAACTCCCCTCAGTGTGCTAATTTGGATTTCATGGGGACACTATGTCACTGTGATCTCTAGTCTAGCTCTGGCCTGGTCATTCACTCAGTGCTTGCAGAATGACTGAGTCCCACACCACCTCAACCAATTGGCTCTTGAAGCAAGTCTTGGCTTGAGTAAGTATCTCCATTAGTTCTGCCTCCATCTATTCAAACCTCCCCCCTGATTTCCTGGGCCTTGAATGAATGAGTGTGTGTCGCCAATATTGGCACACTGGTTCACATGGATTGATTAAACAGCAGTCTTCCCTAAAGACTGGGCAGCAGCTATAGTAATCCCCATCTATAAGAAAGGTGATCACTCAGAGTGTAGTTATCAAATTATATGCCAGACACTTGTATTTTAAGGTACAGGACTGGCTTGAGCAAGGAAACACCATGCTGGAGGAACAAGCAGGCTTCTTACCTGGTTGTCCAACACTGGATCAGGGGCTTATTTTGAAACATCTGATTGAGAAATACAAGGCCTCATGCACAAGTGAACTCTATGCAGCGTTTATTGATTTTAAATCTGCTTTCGATTTAATCAATAGAGATTTATTATGGAAAAAACTGCAAGACCTATCTATAGACAAAAGGCTGCTAATACTTTTTCAGGGCTTGTACTCACACACGATCCTTAGAGTTACTGGTAAATACAATAACAAAGGCTACCTCACAAATGCTATCTCTACTCATAGAGGTGTTAAACAAGGTTGTAGTGTATTTTAGCCCCTCTATTATTTTACCTATATATTAATGCCTTAATTGGGTACTTAAAAGGAAAATCTTTCCATTCACCTCAACTGGCCCATCACCCAATTTCTACTTTGCTCTATGCAGATGATGCTGTTTTATTATCTTATACTGAAATTGGCTTGAGAAGACTCCTTCGACAACTAGCTACATACTATCATAAGGAAGCTTTAATGCTAAACTATAATAAAACTAATAATATTAGTCTTTTCTAATAAAAAAAACCCACTCATAAATGGCAAGTAAAGGGTGTAGCAATTTAGCAGGTAAACAGCTTTAAGTACCTAGGAATAGTCTTTCAGGCATCGGGGGCATGGAAACTCCAGGCAGAAATGGTAATTAATAATGCATATAGGAACAGCACTGCAGAGTTTCTTCTGTACCAAAGGAGGACATTATATACCAGCCACTATACAAATTTTTGAAGCTAAATTCATTTCAGTTTTATTATTTGGAGCTCAAATCTGTACTTATAACAACTTTGATAAATTCGAGGTAATACAGACCAAATTCTTAAGAAGTATTTTTTCATTACCATGCTCAGTGTTAAATGCAGCAATCTGCCTGGAGGCGGGTCTGATCACCATTAAAGCATGAGCTTGGATTCTGATAATCAATTTTTGGCTTAAACCTATATTTGCTCCATGTGGGTTAGCTCCTTTGGTACTATTAGATAGCTATTCCTCCTCCTTGAAACTGATAATAAACAGTATGTTGAGCAAATGTGGATTCTCACAAAGCATCTTTATATGAAAGGGCCACAAAAGAGCAAATTCAGCTTTCAAACAATGGATCTGGGATATAGAGTTACAGATGCATAGAGGTAACCAAATTTAGGGTGGCCTTTACTGCATCCCGCTTGCTTATGTTCTGACACCTCAGTTGAAACACTCCAGCATATCATATTGTATTGTCTATTCTATCAAGGTGTGCACTCCTCTTTAATTTACTCAATCTTACATAATTTCCTGGGTCGAACAGCTAATTACTATCTAAATTTATTGCTCTAGAATGTAGATCCACTAATCACTGAGAATATGGCCCGATTTTGTGGAGCTGTTATTGCCACAAATCATTAAGAGTCAGAATCAGTGGTAACAGTTGGTAAAGAGATGTTAGAAGACTGCTTCCTTTATGTGGTGTGTAATGTTCTCTGTTTACTTGTATATGTCTGTTTTAATCTGATTTTCCTTAGATTATGAATTTTATATGAGTGTTTTATTAATAAGCATACAATTTTGAGATATTTTTTGGTCAAAGACAGTAAATAAAGATTGAATGATTGAATGAGTGTCTCATAGTGAATTGCTGTGTGATTTTGCTCCAATAAAAGAAACATTTGATTATAAGAATTATGCCTCTGTGCACTTCCTCTGGTTCAATTCCTGTTTCCCTCAGTATACAAAAGGGAAATGATCTCGAGGATTATTTGTAGCCTAAGCCACTATGAGCTAGAGTAAAATTCCCCTGCATAGATTTTTCACTACAGAGGCTGCCCCCTATACATGCTCCCTTCACCCCCCCCCTTTACCCCATGTCTCCCTGTTGGACTGTTTCATTTGTGTATATTGTAATTACATCTATTGGAGTTGTCACATTTATTTCTTAGCCTTGCCACAGCCCTGTGCTCACATCGGAGCATTTACGAGGGGGTATCCAAAAGTTTTAATGATCATCTTTTAAAAAAATTGACAGAAAGTTTGTTTTGATTTGTAGTTGTTAACTTATCTCTATGTAGTCACTATCTAGATTTACACATTTTTCCCAGCGTATCTTGACACTCTGAATACCTGATATTGTAGAATCGGATTATGCCTTACGAGGGGGTATCGTAAAGTAATAATTATCACCCGGAAGTTATTATGGCATATTGATGAAATTTTGTCAGTGCCATCATTGGTCCCTAAGTGCATGTTGCTGAGAAAATCAACTCATTGCTTCCTTTATTTTTGTGATTAGCTCTACCAGAAGTGACTTAAGTGTAAAATTCTTGTCAGGCACAATCTGGAGACTTCTACAATATCAGGTATTTGGGAGGGTCAAAATACGCTGGAAAAACTGTGTAAATCTAGATAGTGACTACATAGAGATAAGTTAACAATTACAAATCAAAACAAACTTTCTGTAATTTTTTAAAAAGGTGATCGTTAAAACTTTTGGATACCCCCTCATATATTCAGCAGCGAAGATGCACATTTCCCCCTTGGAGGTGGACTATTCCAGCTTCTTTTTTCTCCAGTTTTTAGCCCTGGAGTGTGGCTTCATTTCAGGTTCCGGCCACTTTCGAGGCATATATAAATATAAATATAAATGTCCTACCTTCAAAACAACTGGAAGCCACTTCATTTTGGCCATCTGTTTCACCCCTAGGTTGCAATCCCCACTACTAAAAGGGGGAAATTACGATAAACTGTAGATCATCCCCAAGAATATTTATGGAAACTCATTTCTTTGTATCTATGTAATCTTTTGTCCTAATCTTCTGAGATTTGATGGAGCTAATTAGAAGCAGTGTTAGAGCAATCTCAAGCAACATGCTGGCTCAGCCTTACCCTAAGGCTTTTCTCTGAAACAAAAATAGGATGCTTGTGCAGTTAAACTAGGACTTTGAAAGCCTGGGAGAGAGAAGAGACAGAGAAGGAGAGATTTGTTTTCCTCTACTGTTATTGCAGGAGTGGGCAAAATGAAGCACGAGCTACATGCAGCCTCAAATCCCTTTTTGTACTTCCTAAATCACCCTAGGTGCATCTACACTGTAGAAATAATGCAGCTTGATACAACTTTAAGTACTGTGGTTCTATCCTATGGAATTCTAGGGTTTATAGTTTTACAAGGCCTTCTTGGACAAAAAGTGCTGGTGTCTCAAAAAATAAAAAATAAAAAAATTACAAATCCCTGGATTCTGTGGGATTGAGCCATAGCAGTTAGAATGATGTCAAACTGCTTCACAGCTCTGGTGTTCTCCTCTGAGCCTGGATACTAAGGTTTAGCAGTGGCCAGGAGTGCCTTTGCACAGCTAAAACTAGAAAGAAGCTGTTAGATATTGGACTAGTTGTAACAGGGTTGTTATCCCAGTTAACATTCTAGTTTCAGCTCTTTGTACTAACTGAGTGCTCCCCCCCACCCAGTATTTTAATTAAAATTCTACATACAATAAAAATTGAATAAAGCCCACAAAGAAACACAAAAATAAATAAAAAAGAACAAAAAGAAACATACAAGAAAAAGAAAGAAAACACGGAATAAAAAAACAAAAAAGCTGCCAGATATACTGCTGCAACATTTAACAAAGAGTGAGTTCCAACTCTCCATTCTGTGGATATATAACCTTTCCTAAAATCCAGCCTCTCTATAAATCCAGTGTTACACTTTCTCTACTTATTTAGCTTTTACTAATTTTCATATCACCTTCCTTATTTTTCAAAATGCCAATCATGGATTTCCAATCTTTCAAAAATTGTGATTTCCTGCATGACAGGGGGTTGGACTTGATGGCGCATGTGGTGTCTTTCAATTCTATGATTCTATGAGGAGACTTGCAGGGCAAGTGTTTGCCTGTCCTCCTCTTCCTTCAACTCCTGGCCTTCTCCTCACGAGAAAGCCAGGTAGTGGAGGAGCCTTGCAGGGTGAGCATACACCCATCCTCCTCTTCCTCTGTATGGTCCTCTCTTTAGGGGGAGGGTGAGCAGTGGGGGAGCCTTGAAGTCATTCCACATCACTGCAGGCCACTCAAAATCCCTGGACTGTATGTTGTGCAGGCCTGCTCTACTGTTTACAGTAGTCAGCTCTAGAATTGTGCCACATATGGTTCTTTGTAGGTTTTTCGGGCTATGTGACCATGTTCTAGGATAGCCCGAAAAACCCACAAAGAACTATGGATGCCGGCCATGAAAGCCTTCGACTTCACATGCCACATATGGTTCTGCAGTTCACTGGGTTCAGTGCTTGTGTGTATATGTGTGTTCATACAATTGTTTTATTTGTTTGTTTGTTTTCATCCCCCCCCCCCCCCCCAATTTCAGGAGGAAAATCATGTTTGTGGTAGATGTCAGCTGGTTTATACACCCTCCCCTGGGACAGTGAAGTAAGCAGTGAAAGAAATCTTAAATGAATTGCATTAAAAGATTTCCATCTGAGTAATTTAAAAAAAATGAAAAAGAAAAGGAAGCTCTGTTCCTCACCGTGCTGGCAACATGAGTAAAATCCATTTGCAGGCATGCAAGAGAAAAGAGAGGAAAATCTTAATCCTTGGGCTTCTTTCCATCACACTGTCATTTTATGAACCTATCTCCACATTGTTGGCAGGAGGAATAAATTGATTGGTGGGAGTGGCAGTTCATCTTTGTCCTGTAAGCAAATCCGCTTACAAAAATTGGATGATACATTTCATCAAACATGGTAAATACTGAACACATCTGACAATGGTTAAAGATGCATGCCTTTATCAATGGCAGAAAGAAAAATGATTCTACGTGGGATTCTTCTGGAGGCAAAGCTGGATGCTGTATTTAATCAGTTGAGGTTCTTTCCTAATGGTTTGTTTTGAGATAATGTTTTTAATCTCCCCCCCCCCCAACTCCAGAACAGAAATAAATATACTACTAAAGGGTTTTTTTGTTCAATATTATTGCAAGTATTATTCAAAGAGATAGCCATGTTAATCTGTTTTAATCTTTAAAAAGACACGAGGGAATCCAGCTGCATTTTTTATATTAAACAGGGAAGAAAAATCGCTAGTATAAGTTTACATTGACACAGTCCACTTCTTCAGATGCAAGTGGACTGAGGCCTCAAAATCTTTTGTGAGAAATGTCTTCCTCTCAGTTAGTTGCAAAAGTGCTACTGGATTCCTTTATGACTTTTTATTGTAGAGATTGTTAAAGATAAAAAAGATATATATTTACAGCACAGCCTGAGATCTGTATGGCTGCAGTATTAGGATGGTTCAGTTGGGTGAGGGCTGCACCAGGAGACATGCAAAGGAAGAGTGACACCACTGCTCCCCAAACATCTACCTTTTTGGCAGAAACAGGATGGGGTATTTGTCTGCAGCCCTTTAAAATGATGAAGAGATTATGTGAGTGGGATAAAGTTTAGTAGGAGAAGAAAGGAGAGTCCCCAGTTTTTTAAAACATTAAATTTTAAAATTTTAATATTAAAAATATTTTTTATTCTTTTAAAATTTTATTTACAAACACCAAATTCCCACTTTAAACACATGAAACTATGCATATGTAAATACATTTAGACTATGTGTATGATATTGTAATTTGAAGGTATAATTTTAATTTTGCTAGTTGTTTATGTCACAACTGTCACCATTACACACAGCGACATACAGGAATTATGGTTTATGAGTAACACTAGTACAGTGGGCCCTTCCCTTAAGTGGAGTGATCCGTTCTGGAGCCCCTCGCGTAAGAGGAATTCTGCATACGCTTGCGCCTCATTGAAAACAATGGGGCACGTGCTTGTGCTTCAGTGTAAGCTTGAAGCCATGTATATGTATTGCTCCTATATATAGCGCAGTTGCACTGTACAACAAACATTGCTAAGGATTCTGTATATGGTATGGTATGGTATGGTATGGTATGGGAAGAAGTGAAGGAAGGAGGGTGACACCATGAGTTATCACACTGGGTGACTTCAACCCTAGTGACATCACTTTCAAAATACTCCCCCCCCCCCAAACAGCCCTTGATGAAAGTAAAACTTGCAAGTTGTGGTATTGCAGATTCTCTGGCTAACTGGTTACATGCAAGCAAGCACCTTCTTGAGGAATATGTGTGCAGAAGTGGAGGTAAAGGATAAATTCCTTCATCCTAAGCACTGGGTGGAAGTCTCTTCCTGCATCCTCCATTAGAAGCCTTTTGTTTATTTAAGTAACATTGAAAGAGAGCATGGTGTAGTGGTTTGAGTGTTGGACTAGGACTGGGAGACCAAGATTTAACTTCTTGCTGAGCCTTGGAAACATATTGACTCTGGGCAATTCACACACAATTACCTTTAGAGCAGGGGTGTGGTCCACAGAACACCTCCCCCCAAGGCATAGGAATATGTGTGTGTGTGTATAATTTTTACACAAAAAATCCTTTTGCTGGAAAATGCAGCACATGGCATTTCCATTACATTTGGAGCACTTCTATCCCCCCTGAGATCAAAGACAATGTTTACACAAATTTTCAAAAACATTTTTTTGTTCGCAAATGTACCCAAAGGTCCACTAGGAGTGTAAGTTGCACTTCCACCACATTTTGGTACAGACGGCCAAAAAAGGCTGCCTGTATGGCATGATTTGGGTTAGGGAGGGAGCAGCATTTGTGTTTGCACCCTACCTAATCCTAACACATATGGACGCCGCCATTTTAAAATGTCGGCATCCATACAGGCATGCCATAAAAATGTCATGGCGTGCACAGCATTTACACAATGCTGCGTGTGCCTGACGTAATAGCGCCGCGGGAGGGAGCCTAGGGTGCCCTTCCACAGTGCCAAAAGGATCTCTGAAACGGAACTCCTTTTTTGTGCCTGGTCCTTGGTGCGGCCTTTAGATGGCCGCACCAAGGGCCCCGAGGGAAAAGGGGCCATGGTGGTGGCCCCTTTCTTCCCTTGGCAGCACTGGGGAGAGCGGGCGCCTGCTACACCCAGGGCGCCTGCTGCACCTTGCTTGCAGGCAGTTCGCCACTTCTCCATGGCCTGAAGAAGTGGCGAAATGGGGCCTCTGGGGCTGCCAGGGCCTCTGAGGCAGCCCTGGCCCCATCTTGCCTCTTCTTGGGGAGAGTACAAACCGCCCCTTTTGGGTGGTCTGTACCACCCCATTGAGTCAATTTAGATCCAGGAGAAACCGTTTTTGAAACCCAGACTCTTAGGGGGTTAATGTGGCCCCCTAGTCTTCCACTGTTGCCCACTTCTGTTTTATGGGATGATAATGGCAAGCCCCCTGTGAATTAATCTTTCAAACAAACAAACAAACCATGATAGCCTTGCTGTAGTTGGCATGGACATGAAAGCACATACCATATATACTCATCTAGAAATCAAGAAATTTATGCCCCAAAATTGACCCTAAAATTTTGGGTAGACTTATAGAAGGGTCAATACATCAGTAGTGCTGAGATAGGTCCTAAAGCAAGCAAGCCTGATGCCTCACTCTTCATTGAACATCAATTCCTTCCCCCTCCAGTCCGTTTTGCAAGCCTTTGCTTCCTATGGGAAAAACTCCCCATTTAAAAACACTTGCTTCTCTCTCTGGTCCATTTTGCAAACCCTGGCCTCCTATATTTAAAAAAAACCTCTCCATTTAAATCTACTTTTTTCTCTGGTCCATTTTGCAAGCCCTGGCTTCCTATCAAAAAAGCCCTCTCCATTTAAATCCACATGCTTCTCTCTCTGGTCCCTTTTGCAAGACCTGGCATCCTATCAAAAAAAAACAAAACAAACAAACAAAAAAACCAACCTCCATTTAAAACCATCTCTCTGGTCCCTTTTGCAAGACCTGGCATCCTATCAAAAAAAAAAAAAACCAAAAAAAAAAAAAAAACCCAACCTCCATTTAAAACCATCTCTCCAGTCTCTTTTGCAAGACCTTGGCCAAGTACATATGGGTGCTTTGTGCCATTGTGGTGGCTATTCTAGGGCTTGGGAGCACGCAGATTCTGCATGGTCCTGAACTCTAGTACTTGTGGTTGGCGCCATTATTAAGTGGCACTGCCCACATGGGGGGGGGGGGGAGCGTATAGGGTTTCTCAGTGCCCACAAGTCTCTAAGAGGAAGTGGTGTCATAAGGGTTGCAATGCAGCCTTATGACGTCACAAACAGGAGCCTTTACGATGTTGCAAACTTTACTCCTTCTACCATTTTTTAAAAATGTGTCTGAGGCCCAATGTAGAGGATGATCTCATCTGCATAAAAATAGCCATTGACACTTTGCAGGTGTTTTTCTCCAGGAAATATCTCTGTCTTTAAGATTTAATGTCTTGCCTTTTCTTGTATGCATACATAATCAGGCACCATATTTTGCTTTATCCCAGCATTCCTATTGTAACCTGATCGTCTGGCACAGTTTGTACTTCAAGGTATCAAGTAGAAAGGCAATAACTTCCAGTGGATTGCCCTTTTCCAAATTCTAAAGGAATTTCAAGGGTTTCTGAACAAAGAATTGTTTAGAGTGATAGATGAATCAGTTTAAAGGTCAAAGTATCAAATACTAGCATGATGCCTAGGATATCAGCCATTGGCAGAAAGGAGTCCATCTGTTCCTAAAATTAGTTTTGTAAATGCTTGTCAAAGAGCCAGCCTGGTATAGTGATTTGAATATTGGACTATAACTCTGGAGACCAGAGTTTGAATTATGGCCATGGAAACACATAAAGAGGATGCATTGCAGAAAACAGACAATTTCACTCCTCTCTTTTTCTGGTAACCTTCTGTTTCTTCTTTGGTTTCCCTAACATCTCAAGCATTGTATTCCCATCCTGATCACCATCCCTACTATGCTCAGTTTTACCCTCCCAACACATTTGGCCTTCATATTGAATGGTGGTTCAACTTTCATAAATTGATAATGGTGGGAACCTCAGTGAAATCTGTTTGAGGAATTATTTTACATTATATTGGGTGAATTTTCTTCTAACTGCTGACAAGAAGTGACAACAGCTCAATACATACAGGAGGAGGAAAAGGAGAAGCAGAGAAAGTGGAGGTGACAGTGTGTCCGGTGCATGTTCACTAGTTGCAGGTGCTGCCAAGTTAGTACTTGGTAGTTCTCAGGCTAAAGTGCATACATTTGTGATAGCCCTCTGGTGGAACTGGCAGGACAGTGGCATAGACAGCACTTCTATTTTTGAGGAACCACTAGAAGTCCTCTTCTGTCCTGTCCTGGTGACACAGTGGTTAAATGCCGGTACTGCAGCCACAAGGTTTTGAGTTCAATCCCAGGTTTCCACTCAGGGTTCCATCCTTTTGTAGGTAAGTAAAATGAGTACCCAGCTTCTTGGGACAAATGGCTTACAGATTGTAAACCACTTAGAGAGTGCTGAGTTCATTATAAAGTGGTATAGAAATGTAAATGCTATTGCTTTTGCTGCCCTGCCCTTCCCAGCCCAGCCCAACCCAACCCAAAGCCTCTCCAGCAGTGTTCATGTGGAGTTTCATTATAGGACAGAAAAGGTGGTGCCAGAAAGCAATCAAATGGCTAACGGCTAACTAGAAGGGGTGTTATCAGGATCATGAAGGACTGTGGAGGCAAATTTGAATGCTTCTCTCCCACTAAAGTCTTGGAAATTACAACAGTAACTCTTTTCCAAAGCTGCTATTTGCATTTCAGTATCAACCTTTGTTGTTCTTTTGCTGAGACTGTGGCACAGAATAGAAGACAACCTCACCCATTAGCAAGAGTGTAGGACAGTCTTTGCACTACTTGCTGGGGCATTTGACAGTTGAAGTTCAAACCTACTGGAGGACTGACCATCTCTGCCTTAAATGGTTTGGGGCCTGTTCATATGAAAGACTATTATTAATCTAGGCAAACCCTACAACTGACTTGAGTCCCTGATCTCTGGTCCTTCAGCAAGAGTTATTAGTATCCATAGTAGTGTCACAATATTAAAAATTGAAGAGGGCTCCTGTATGTATAATGGTTGTTTAGAAGGAGAAGGGGTTTCAGCTGGCATGATTGTTTATTATGCAATCAGGTAACACAAAACACATGCTGAAAATCCCTTTTCTACATAACAATTATGGCACAGGAGCTCTCTTCAGTATTGAATCTGAATCCCAGTTCAAAGCTTAGTTGGGGCCCTGGCAAGCACACGTTGCACCCCCAATCCACCTTGAAGCCGACTGAAAAAGGAGCGGCAAACAGCCACTCCTTTTTTAGCTGGAAAAAACTGGCTTTGCCACCCACACTGTGGCTGGAAGCCAACTCCAGTGCCATGCATTGTGAAGTTGGCCCACGTCTGGGCAGCCAGGCAGCTTGAAGCCAGCTTGAAGCCAGCTTAAGGGCATGCCTCATCAAAATGCTGTGCTCTGAAGCTGTCTGGAAGCAGGCTCCCCCCCCCCCCCCCCGTCTATTCAGGCCCTTAGAAGATTTTCATATCAGGCTGAATCACTGGGAAAATGTCGCTCAAATGTGGAGAAGCACCTATGTCTGAATGCCAGGCGTACATCCTGAATCGTCATGGAAACGTCGCTCCCTCCTTAGCGTCCCTGAATCCTTCCTGGGGAACGGATTTCCTATGAATGCAAAGTTTGCGTTCATAGGAAAGCCGCTCCCCTTGTGAAGATCCAGGGATGCTAGAGGGAGTGACATTTCCATGACAATTCAGAAAGCGTGCCTGGCGTTCAAACACGGCCACTTCCTCCACGTTTGAGCGATGTTTGAGCAATATTTCAGGGACATTTTCCCAGCAATTCAGCCTGGTATGAAAATTTTCTTAGTCTGTTGTTTTAGCATTAAAAGACAGTAAATAATCTAGTAGCACCTTTGTGTCTAACTGGGAAGAAGAAATTACTAGTAGATCCTTTTGTGGTCACAGTTCACTTCATCAGATGCCATCAGAGTTATTAGGATAGGGAGTATCAAGGAGACAGTCTTTTCAGAAGTAGCACTACCATTTTGAAAATCTCTTCCCTAGGAAGCAGAGATGTCACCATTTATGATATTCCTGTTTTTAAAAATTCAGATCAGTTTCTCATTGCTGTTAGAACTATTTTATTGCACTGATTCTTCCTTTGTGTGTGTTTGGCTATGGCTTCAGCTGGTGACCTTAACCCATTTATTAACCTTAACCAGAATAGTGGAACACAAACACACACTGTTAATTTTACTGTTAATTCAGTCACCTGTTCCTGGAGGAATGGAGAGGAGAATTGATTCCAAAGGAATTTTAGATCAATTGTGTTTTATACTGTTTCTTTCCAGTTCTAATAAGGTGTGATTTAATAAATTATGACTCACTTTGGAAACAGTAACCCCAAAAGCTGGCTGCAGATAGATGAATGGCAATTAGACAGCTACATTCAGGGGGTAAAAAATAAGTTTCTTAATCTGAGGTTAGAGATGATGTCTTATGTACATCAGGGGTTGGCTACTTCATAGTCTTTCCTAACCTGAGATTCTGGTGAGTAATAATTTTATCTAAATGAATTCCTCAGTGTGCTGCTGAAGTAGATTTCCAACTTAAAGTGCATTTAATGGCAAGTATCATCATGCAACACAGGGAGCGTAATACCCAAAGTTATTGTCACTTGGGGAAAAATGTATATATTGCAGTAGCCACAGGGAGCATTTCTGCCCCCTAATTTTGAAGAAACTATTCTCCCTTTTATCAACAAAATGTGAACCTTTGCTACTGAGGCAAATATAACATTGCTGTGCCACTATGAATTTTTCATGATGTCAGTTATTAAAGGATGAGCCAATATTGCAAAAATGGCCACCTTGGGGCCTTTAACTCTGATGAATAGTGGAATTACCCCGTCTGCATCTGTGTTCTAAATAGATTGTGTAAGGGGAAATGTTGTGTCTTTTTATTCTTTTATTTAAACAAATCTATCTCCCTTTAGACTAAATAAAGTGATCTGATAAGTATACTTACATGCTAATTTTTAAGTATCAGGCTGAAAGCCTTTTTAACAGAATGGCCTGGTAATTGTTATGGTAGTGATGTGAATGTAGCTTATGTGTGTTTATGTGTCCCCATGAGTGTGTGTCAGTATAATTCAGTCTATAATTCCCAAAGGCTGAAGGGTGAGAGTAATCTCTGTGCAAAGATTCCTCCATTTTTAACCCCCCCTCAGTTTTTTACAGAAAAAAAAACAATTCTCTTCAGTTTCCTTCAGCTTTGACAGTAGCTAGTATTATGACAGCAGTACCCAAAAAATTCCACAAGTTGGCTGCCTCTGAAATACCCCATACTATAGATAGGCAGATGATGTTTACAAGAATTGTTGGTTCCTTAATGTTACCTAGTGAATGAGTTCCCTTTCTGGCTTGCACCATAACAAGCATACTACATGATATGCTACACTCAGATTTTGCAGCTTTTCTCACTCTCACAGGCAGATAAGAAAATTGCACTAGGGACATTATCACATCACAATTTGTAGCACAAACAAACTGTGCCAGTTCCATTACTATTTCTCTTGTGAGCATATGGCTGGACTCATGTTATTGAAGTGCCACATTCTATTCACAGCATGAAACTGTGAATTGCCGTGGTGCCGCTTTCCAGCAACCATTTTTTGAGCGTGCGATAATTCAGTCTTCTGTAATAGCAATACTGAGGTCACTGCATGATGCCAGTGGGCATGTTTTTCCAGCCTTTCCATTGCAAAATGAGAACGCAGCTTGACATGTGGGTGCATGTGCGAAATGACAGTTAGTTGTGCAGTAATTCAAGAATGCATTATTGTGCCACTTTTATTCCAATACTATTGGAAGTGTGCAATATTTCTCAATTTTGAAACGGTATGTTTCTGTCTACTCGAACTGCGCTACTGTAAGAGTTTGTGCTATATATTGTCATGTGATAACACCCTATGTAGTGGAATGGGGATGTATTTTCCTACCCCCAATGAGAATTCCAGTGTATTTCAGGGGAGGCAAATGAGCCACAGGAGTACTGTATTTCTAGGTGCAGAATCAAAGGTATCCCACGTGCGGAAATATACAGAGGGCTCCTCCTGATGGCCCAATAATTCTGATATATGTTGTGTCATTCTGCTTCAGGATTTCATATCTTGTAATATTTTGTCATTTACTAGAGAAGGCATTACTCCTGCATCCAGTTATGCCCTTAATATACCAAGCTTTTGGACCTGGTTTGCTGTTGGCAGTAGCAGATTTTAGTGCTACTGCTGTTTAGTGTGCTGTGCTACTTCTACCTCCATGTTTCTTTCCAACTGCACCTTTCTACCACTTGAAGTGTTGTTAAAGCATGTGGAGTGATTTTCTTCCACCCCCTACCTTCCCTCCATGAACTCAATACTTATCCCCCCATGCTCCTCCTTGTCTTACACTTTTATTTTTTTATTATACTCATAGTGCATATGTGATACAATACTTTATGGCACTTTAGCACTAAACCTGTAAAAAGAAGGGGGAAGGCCCAATTTATTTTTGTTGTTGTTGTTGTTGTTGTTGTTGTTGTTGTTGTTGTGTCCCTATTGTTGTGTCCCTTATGGCATATCATGAGGTTTTCTTGGCAAGTTTCTTCAGAGGGGGTTTGCCAATACCATCCAATCTGTTTACCAGAAATGTAATGAAGAACAGAGGTAAGAGGCAGTAAACCTCCACAGCAAAGGTCACATTCCCAGCTCTCTCGATGACCTTGCTAAGAAAAGGTAGCAAGGACACTGGGCTGTAGTTGTTCCTGTTCAGGGGATCAAGGGAGGGTTTCTTCAGGATGGGCTTTACCATTGCCAGTTGTCACCAGTTGGGCTGCCCAAAAATACAGTGGAAGAAACCAAGACCACAAAAGCAGATAAGTGATATTTGCCTTGACCTGTATCAGAAATCGATGGGGGGAAAAACTGCACCCTGTCATGCTTTTTAGAATTTCAGATAGTACTGAAAAGTTTTGACAAAAAGTTTTGGATAGGAGGAATGTTGTACAGATATACAGGTATGTCTCACTTAACAAAATAAGTATATTCTTATGCAGTATTTCTTTGACAGGAGAGGCAGAAGTAACATGGAAAGAATAGTTAAAGGTACCAATGCCACAAAAAGGTTGAACAGTTCAAGGCGGCTGCCACAATGCAGAAATAAAGTAGTTTGACACCACTTTAACTGCTGTGACTCAATGCTATGGAATTCTGGGATCTGTATTTATCTTTCCCTGTCAGAGAGCTCTGCTGCCCCACCAAACTACAAATCCCAAGTTAAAGTGGTGTCAAACTGCTTTATTTCTGCAATTCTGTTTCTGGTGATTCTGTTGAAACCCTGGTTAACACTTGGAATGTTTCCAGGGCCATCAAGACAATCGCTCTGGAGCATCCTTTCCAGCCCGCTCCTAATCAGAAACCCTGATATAAGGAAGAGCTAAGGGAAATGAAGCGGGCTGGACAATGACTAGAGTACGAATGGCGGAAGACTTGCCTCTCATCCAATAGAGCTTGCCATAGGTTGCACCTTCGCACCTATCGGGAGGCTTTGCTTGCAGCACAGAGATCCTTCTCTTCTGCACGCATTGCGTCTGCAGAGTCTCGCCCGGCAGAACTGTTCAAGGTGGTAGGGGAGATGACACAGATTCCCCCTGCACCAAACCCCCTAGTTGAGTCTACGACAGCCTGCTGTGAGGCGTTTAACACTCACTTTGCAGATAAAGTCTCTCGGATTAGAGCCAACTTGGATGCCAACATTGATTCAGAGCCCCCAAGTGAGGTGTCCAGTCACTCTGTTGATGCTAGTTTATTGGATGAGTTTCAATTGGTGAGTACTGATGACGTGGACAAGCTCCTTGGCAGTACTAGGAAGACGACTTGCTCCCTTGATCCGGCTCCATCTTGGCTGGGCGTCCAGGGAGGGGACGCATTGAGAACTTTCCTTCAGGAGGTGATCAATGCGTCCCTCAGGGAGGGTATTGTTCCATCATGTTTAAAGGAGGCGGCAGTAAAGCCCATCCTGAAGAAACCCTCCCTTGATCCCCTGGACAGGAACAACTACAGACCAGTGTCCTTGCTACCTTTTCTTAGCAAGATCATCGAGAGAGCTGTTGCCTTCCAATTCCAAGCAGTTTTGGATGAAGCCGATTAATTTGATCCTTTCCAAACCGGTTTCAGGGCGGGGTATGGAGTTGAGACTGCCATGGTTGCTCTGATGGACGACCTCCGCTTGAGCATCGACAGGGGTAGTGTGACCCTGCTCATGCTCTTAGATCTCTCCGCGGCTTTTGACACCATAGATCACGTCACCCTTTTGGAGTGGCTGAGAGAGTTGGGGATCGGTGACACCATGCTCCGGTGGTTCAGGTCCTTTCTCTCTGGCAGATCCCAAAGGGTGAGGCTCAGGAACAGTTGCTCCCCCAAAAGGCAGCCAGTCAGATATATCTCTCCATGACAAGATCGTCCACTCAGACCTCAGATAGTGTCTCTCCTCTCAACCGCTGCCTTGAGGCGGTAATGGATTGGATGAGGGAAAACAAATTGAAGCTCAATCCAAGCAAAACGGAGGTACTCACAGTTACAGGCCCGAAACCAGGATTGGGAATACAATCTCCAGTTCTTGATGGAGTCACACTCTCCTCTAAGGACTGTGTTCGCAGCTTGGGGGTCCTCCTTGACTCGTCGCTTCACATGACTAGTCAGGTGAATGCGACGGTCAGGAGTGCCTGTTACCAGCTTCGGTTGATCCGCCAGCTGCACCCTTTTCTGGAGAGAAAGGATCTGGAAACTGTGATACACGCTCTGGTAACCTCACGACTGGACTTCTGTAATGCACTCTACATGGGGCTATCCTTCTGCTTAATTCGGAAACTACAACTGGTCCAGAATATGGCAGCCAGACTCATTACTGGTACATCTAGGAGAGAGCACATAACACCTGTGCTAGAATCTCTCCACCGGCTGCCAATCAGTTTCCAGGCACAGTACAAAGTGTTGGTTTTGACCTATAAAGCCCTACATGGCTCAGGTCCATCCTATCTAAGGCACCGCCTCTCCCCGTACATACCCCCCCCCCGTATACTTCAGTCCTCTGGGAGGAATCTGTTACAGCCCAGGAAGACCAGGTTGGTGCAGACCTCCCAGAGGGCCTTTTCAGTGGTTGCCCCCAAGTTTTGGAATGACCTGTTGGATGAGATGCGTCTTATTCCATCGATTGACAGCTTTAAGAAAGCTTTGAAGATGCATCTCTTTTGGCAGGCCTTCCCAGAAAATGTCTAACATTCCCCGGCTCTACCTCTTGCTAGTTCTTAGTTTCCATCTGGTTAGCTCAGGAAGTCTTTTGGTGAGACATTGTGGATTTTGTTTGTTTGTAACTGTTTTTAACTTGCCTTTGGGTTAATTCTTTTTTAAGGGGGGGAGTTGGGAATGGGATTGGATATTTTAATTGTGATGTTTTTAAACTTTTCTTATACTCAGCCCCGATTGCCTGTTCAGAGGAGTGGGCTAGAAATAAAATTTATTATTATTATTATTATTATTATTATTAGCCCAACATGTTTCAGTGAACCTCCAGAGCTAACAGATAGGTACAGGTGAAATGGAACAACAAGGTAGCCTTGCTTGATTTTTTAAAAAATTGAACAATTTAGAAAACAGAAGTTATGTCCAAAATGCATCCAGGGATGATCCCCACCCCCCACACTTTTCTTATGATTTCCATTTTGGTGACTGAATAGATTAATGTTTTTTTTTTTGTGTGTGTGTAAAAAACAATCCTCCCAATAAATCTGTTGGTTCTGGGGATAGGTGGTGGAGCAATCATGTCTGCTCTCCCCTTTATTTTCTGTTTTGCTGTTCACATATGCTCAATCTGAGATTCTGGAGGAAGTTCTTCTTTACTTTGCTTCTTGTAAGTAGGTACACGTGGCTGCAGAAGGATCCATTACAGAAGAATCACACTCTTTCCCAGTTCAAGCTTTCTTTATTGTGTTGTTTACTGCAAACACACCATTACAATTCAACACCAGATTTTGTTTTCCTTTCTTCTCATCCTCCCCTTGCCAATCCTGCTAAAAAAATCTTCCAGGTAGACAGAGGATGAAAAGGGAAAAGGGGAGCTGGAGATGTAAAAAGACTTTGGCACCAGAAAGAAACCACCAGTGGATCCAACCAGATCTCCTCCATGTTGTCCTCTGTCCTCATAAAGCAGCTTTTTCCTTCTTATGCAACAGCCATCCCATTTTCTAACCTCCCAAGATGGACTCCCCTTCCTTCTCTAGATAAGAATCCATAAGAAGTCTTTGGCACTGTAGTAGCTCAGCAAATGGCTGGGGAGGGCTTGTGAGTGACAGCTGGTATTTTGCTCCTTGGTACATGGTTGTTACAATCTCTCCCATGCCTTTGCTAAAATGCTGTTTCAAGTGAGGGTTTAGGATAAAATAAAAGCAAGCTCTTTGTCTTTTGCCCAAAAGCTTATGCTGAGCTATTGGTTTTCTCGAACCAAGTGTCAGGTGGCAGGCTTTGGTCTGAATGTGAGGCAATCTGAAATGTTAATTTGCTTTGCAATAGTGAAAGCTGTGAGATTTTATTCTTTGATGAGAGAACGAGCTGAATACATTTAGAACTGATTCAGTCAGTTATAAAGTCAGGGCTAGATCAGAAGCTTCTTTTTGGATTGCAAGTTCCCAGCATGGCCAGTGATTGGGAGATTTGAGGACTGGAACTTTGGAAGCTCTGGGATGCTTGCTCACTATGGGAAATCTAGACCACCCAAAAGTGGCGGTCCGCGACTGCCCCTTGAAGCGCTGGGATGGGTCCAAGGCTGCTGCACTGGCAGCCTCCGTAGCCACATCCCGCCGCTTCTGGAGTCCGTGGGGAAGTGGCAAATTGCCGGTTTTCCCTCCAAGCGGGGTGCAGCGGGCGCCCTGGGCGCCCGCTGCACCTCGCTTGCAGAGGCAGGGCTTTGCCACGGCTTTTACACAGCCACGGCAAAGACCCGACGACAAAATGGAGCTCTGTTTGGAGCTCCTTTTTTGAGCCGCAGAAAGGGCGCGATTTGTGCCCTCCCACGGCGCAAAGGCGTCATCATGTGCACAGTGCGTCTAACAGCTGCGCACATGATGACGCTTTGAAAGTGCGTCCGTATGGACGCCGCCATTTTAAAATGGCAGCGTCCATACCCTTTAGGCCTAGGGAGGGTGTAAAAGCTACGCCCTCCCTAACCCTAAAGGCGGGCTTTTTAGCCCTTAAAACGCCTCAAAGTGCCCGTCTAGAACGGGCCTTAGTGTCTGCATTTGAATACATTTGTCTACACCTATGGCATTTGTAGCAACAATGGACTAGAGAGAAATTCAAATTGGAGGAGAAGAGGCAAAATTTCCTGTAGTTATGCTATCATTACCACTGACAGTTTGGGGATGAGGTTCCTTCCCAGCTTGGATGCACCATTTGCCACTCATGATCATTAAATGATAGCACAATGTAACCCTAGGTGTACACCTGTCCAAAAGGACACTCAAACCACAATGTATGCTTTTGGGAATTAAAGTTTTTTTTTCTTTCTTTTTTTAAAATAAATTTATTAAACAAATATACAAGTTAGCAGTCAAATTGACGATAAAAACATTAACAAATTTGATTATAAGTATAATTATAATTACATAAATGCAAAGAAAAGAAAAAAAAAGACAACAAATAGTCACACATATGCACATCCATATACGCACCCATACAGACAGACATATGAACATCCATATACACACCCATAAAGGAAAAGAAATCAAAAAAGGAAAAAAAAATAGAAGGAAAAAAGAAAAAAAATGAACACACACACACATATTGACACAAAAAACGATCCCTTGTCTCCCTTGGATCAAGTTCTTATTCCTTAATTGACCATCTCTTCCTTTTCTATTCTTTTTTCTGCAATCTTTGAGGATGTCTCTACCTTGGTCTTTCAAACTACACTACTTCTCCCTCTTCTACTAACCCTCTTCTGATCTTTTAATTACCTACTCAGACCTTCTATCACTTGCATCTAACCGTCTTCTTTGAAATTTTCTTTTTCTCCTCTAAAGAACTTGATCCAAGGATTACTTGCTTATTTGACTACTTCTCTAAACATTAAACTTGCACAATAAAGTCTTCAATATCTCTCACACATAACTTACAAACTTGACCTTCCTATCTTGTGAAAAAGACAATTATTATAACATCTTCTGTGACCCCCCTTCATAACTTTACTGTGATTTTTTTTTACTATGCATGTTACAATAGATTTAAATATCTTCCAGATATCTCTATTATCAGTTAAATTTGACTAAGTATAATACATTTTCTGTTATTGTAAAACATTCTTCTTGTACATCTAATAAAATTAAAGTTTTACATACATCTTTTAAACATTCTTTATAGTTCCATTGTACTGACAGAGTCAACATTTTCTATCACTGGACAGTTTTTTCATCTTCTCTTCATTATTCCATAAATCCGGCTGTAGCTAAATGTCCATATTTTTGTTGTAAAAAGGTTATTACATTTTCCCAGTCTTTTAAAAATTCTTCTATACTTTCATTAATCAGTAGTCAAGACAATCTGTTCATTTCTGCTAAGTCATAGACCTTTATAATCTATTCATCAACTTCAGGGATTGCTTCTTCTTTCCATCTTCTAGCTAGTGTCAATCTTGCTGCAGTAGTTAAGTAAAATAATATTCTGTCATATTTTTTTTCTAATTTCAAATCTAGCTTATTTAATAATTATAGTTCTGGTCTGAGTTCTAGTTTTAAATTCAACATATTGCTAATTATTTTATGAACCTCCCCCAGTATTTTTTAATTTTTTTGCAGGTCCGCCAAACATGAAAAAAGTTCCTCTTTCTTTTTGACATTTCCAACATTTATCACTTACCCTGTAAATTTTAGCTAATTTATCTGATGATAAGTACCATTGAAATAGCATTTTATAGAAGTTTTCTCTTAGATCCTGACTTCTTGTGTATGGTATTTTAATCTCTTTACCCATGTGAATTCCCATTGAGATAGGTCAATAGTATGGCCAATATTTTGAGACCACATTATCATATTGTTTTTTATTATTTCCTTCTCCATTTCTACCTTCAACAAAAATTTATATAATTTAGATAATAAACCTTTGTCCTCTAACTTTAATATTTCTTCTAATTCTGTTTTTTTTCCATTGCAATAGAGTTTTCTTTTACATCTGATTTAAATTTTTCTTTCAGCTGCCAATTCAAATACCAGTGTAAATTTTTCATTTTTTAAATTTTTCTTCTGTTTTGAATCTAAATTTATTATTCTCTTTGCTTAGTAATTTTTTTATATCTGAGCCAATCTTTATTTAGTCCTTTCCCTTTCCACAAAAAAAAAGGAAAAAAAAGAAAGAAAAAAAAAGTTCATGTGGTGATGTTTCTAATAAAATTTTGTCCCCAATTTTCTTCCTTACTTTTTTCCAAATCCATAGAAGGAGTTTCTTAATACAGTGATTGTGAAATTCTTTATTATTTTATTCTCTGTTGTAGTATAAATATGCATGCCAACCATAAAAAATATCCATGTGTTCTAATTGTAATAATTTTTTATCTTTTAAAATTACCCAATTCTTAATTCACATTAAGCACACTGCTTGAAAATATATTTTTAAATTTGGAACTGCCAGACCACCATTCTCTCTCGAATCTTGTAAGGTTTTTGGTATCTCTCTCTCGGTTTTTTACCCATCCATAAAATTTTGTCAAATCTTTTTGCCATAACTGTATGGGGTTTTCTTTTACTATAATAGGGATAGTTTGAAATAGAAATAGTAATTTTGGTAATAAATTCATTTTAATGCTTGCTATTCTTCCTAGTAAGGACAATTTCAATTATTTCCAATCTTTCCAATTCTAGATCTTTTAAAATTTGTTTCCATAGCTTATTATAGTTATTCTTGAAGAGGTCTTTATTATTGGTTGTGATGTCAATCCCCAAATACCTAGCTTTTTTCACTATTTTATATCCTGATTTTTCTTGTAATTTTAATTCATTAGTTTTGTTCATATTTTTTGTTAATATATTTGTTTTCCCTTCATTTACACTAAGTCCTGATATCTTTTCAAACTCCTTTAATTCATTCTTTAAAATCTCTATGTTTGTTAGTGGGTTTTCTAAGAAAAAAACTAAATCGTCTGCGAAAGCTAAGACTTTAAATGAATCTCCTTTGTTTTTCACTCCTTGTATAGATCTGTTCGACTTTACATTTTTAATCAGCATTTCCATAATTATAATAAATAAAGTTAGCTTAAAGGTAACACTATACAGTGGCTGGGTTACTTAGTCTTGGGACCAAATCCCTATGTATACCAAGTCCAGAGACACTGGACAGGTTTCTAAACAAGTAATGAGTTTCATTTTAAAAGGGGATTCAACAATCATACCTAATGGGGGACCTGAAAACAGTGGTGGACATGCTGGTAACCTCAGGACTTGACTTCTGTAATGTGTTCTACATGGGGCTACCCTTGTGCCTAGTTTGGAAACTTCAACTAGTTCAAAATATGGCAGCCAGATTAGTCACCAGAAAATCTAGAGGTGACCATATTACACCGATTCTAAAATCTCTCCACTGGCTGCCTATTGGTTTCCAGGCACAGTACATGGTGCTGGTAATGACCTTTAAAGCCCTATGTAACTTTATATTTCAATATTTCATCTTCTATCCCTAATAATATAAAACAGCAATTATCTGACAAATACTTGTCAATTTTGGACAAGTTACAATTTTTACTTTCTTTCCATCCTGATGCTATTGCAGCCTGTGTTGCTTTTAATATATACTTTACTGCTTTCTCTTCATTATTTTTCATTCCTTTTTTCTTCAGATTCTCTTTATTTACAGTTCTCTTTATTTAAATGAACATCCTTGCCTATAATTTTATTAATCTGTCTTATCAGTTTGCCCCAAAACTTCTGAATACATGGACAATCGCACCACATATACATGTAGAAACCCTTCGACCCACCTCAGTGCCAACATTTAGCTTATACATTTTTATTAAAAAGTGCTAACTGTGAAGGAGTCCTGTACCATCGCCCTAATAATTTCATCTATTGCTCTTTTATTCTAGTATGCTTGTTTCTATTAATTTCTTGTATCCACACTTTTATATCTTCCCTTGTTAAATTTAAATTTATTTCCCAAATTCCTTTCTAATATAACTCTGCATATAAGTCCGATGATACCTTTGCCTTCATTTATCATCTTTTTGATGACCCTTTTCAATGATGTATTATTTTCCTTCCTATATTTAACTATGTATTTTAACAGTTTATTTATTGCAGCTGTGTGGACCCAATACTTCTTCCCAATTAAATTGGTAAGTCTCTCCATCCCATGTGGTTTACCCTCTTCATCAAGCAGATCACCTTTAACTCTGATACCTTCATTTTTTTATTTTCTTTAGTGTTCTCTCTAAGTCATCATTAATGCTTCTATTCAAACTTTCTATAGGAAACCATTTTCAATTTCCATTTACCATTATATTTTGCCATTTCCCCCCAAATTTGTTTATTTACACTCGAGGGGCCAGTCAAATTACCTTTATGCTTCCATCCACTCAATCTAATTACTGAACTGTTTTTCATTTTATTTATTGATCTTTCTAACCTTACCCATTTCTTCTCCCTTTCATATTCAAATTCTAAGACTCTTTTCATTTGGGTTGTTTCAAAATATATCTCTAAAGAGGGGATGCAACCAACCTCCTTCTTTTTGATGCCCATAAATTAATGCATTTGTTACTCTATGTTTTTAATTGCCTGAAATCCATCTTTTTATTGCTCTATCCCATCCTCCTATTATTTTTGTGGAAATCCTGACTGGAATTGTTTGAAATAAATATAGAAATTTGGGTAATAACATCATTTTAAACATCCTTACTTTTGTATAGATATTCCATTTTTTACTTGGCCAATTATTCAATTTTTTAATTCCATAACTGATTATTGTTGCCTTTTACTATACTATTCAAATTTTTGGTTAAAGTTACTCCCAAATTCTTCATCTTCTTTATCCCTAAATTTAAATCAGTAGTAATTTTTATTTTCCTGTTCTCCCCATTTGGTATTTAGGAACAATATTTCTGATTTATACATATTTCTTATAAGACCAGATATCTTCTCAGATTTCTTAATTACTTCTACTAATTTGCTAACACTTCTGAATGGATCTTGAGTGGTTATCAATGCATCATCAGTGAACAAATTTAATTTCAATTCCTCTTTACTGAAACAGTATCCTTTAATTTCTTTTTCATCCATAATCTCATTTGCCAAAAGCTCTATTGCTAAGAGAAACAATAAAGGGGCGAGTGGGCATCCTTGTTTCATCCCACTCATAATTTTAATGTTCTTAGAATTATTCCCATTAACAATGACTTGAACCTCATTATCTGTATATATTTCCTTTATTGCCTCACTAAATTGACTTCATAACCCAAAATCTGTACAAATTTTATACAGGTCGTTATGATTCACTGAATCAAAGGCTATATATATATATATATATATATATCTCCAATTTAATTAATGCCACTTTGTTCTCATGTTGTTTCGCATGATATATAACATTGAAAACATTTCTAATTGGATCCTTGATAGCTCTCCCTTTAATAAATCCATATTGATCTTCTCCAGTTAATTTTGGTAGAAAAGTTTTTAGCCTATTAGCCAACAGTTTTGTAAAAAAACCTTATAATCTTGATTACACAGTGCTTCAAAGCCCATTAAACTGAGATCATTTCTGAATGGGAACAATGCAAAGGTGTGACCATTATTACTCTCAGAGGGATAGGTAATCTAACAAGTTGCCTATGGAAAAGCAAAACATTGTGGGGAGTGTGGACCCATTATCAGTGGCTCCTGAGTCTGATGTCTGCCACTAACAAGCAGTAATTTTTGCATGCAAATCTCTCCCCCCCCCCCCCAATACCATTCTATCTCATGTTTCCATTCTCCTCTAAGCTTCACTTGCTTTATTGTGGCAATAATTGCCTACCCAGCATTGCCAATTATTTCTGTCAATTAGATTCTGAAGTACATTCTCACTAAACCCAACTTTCTTCTTGCTCACGAACATTATTGAAGCATTCCTTCCTAATAGAATTCTGGGGCTGGATTGTTTCAGTTGTGTTAATATGCGGCTCCTGGAGTGAGAGCCTAGTTTTTCCTAGCAGAGCGTGAAGGAACATTTTTAATACAAGCCAAAGGAAGGAAAAAGACGTTAGCCACAATAAGTGGCTTTTTGCCTCAGCGTGATGACTAAATGGGAAACAGTCACCACAGGATGTAGATAGGCTGGTGAAATTCTTGATTTCCAGTGGATTAAAGAGTTGGATTTTATGTTCGAGCACTTCTTGGTAATAGCTGTTCACCACTGCAAGAGTGGTGGGACAATTAAAAAAAAGATGCTGGGACACCATTGCTAAGGTTGGTGCCAGGATTGGCTAAACGTCTTCCAGGTGGCCACCTCTCACATCACTCCCTGTGTGGGGATACGTCTTGGTGAAGGCCAACCTGGCAACAGAATCTCTGGCATTTACAGTATTCTAATCAGCACTGGCTGGCTAGGGGCTGCCATTGCAATTTCTTACCATGACCCATGTCTAACATTGTTGCAGGGCATTGTGGAAAATGAAGGTTGCAATCCCCAGTCACCTGGCCAAAGTACCGGGGAATTTGTTTCATGCCCCCACCCCCTGAAAGTGTTCACATTTTGGCCATGCTGATTAGCTGGAATCCCCAGGATTCAGCTAAGTATGTTGAGTGATGAACTCCAAACGGCTCCAAACCTTGGCCGTAAAGTTTTCCAGCCTCTACCCATCCATAGCTCAAGGACTTTTTAGGTTGATACTTTGATATTGTTTTTTATACTGTGTTTTAACTAATTGTTTGATTTAATCCTTTTTTTGGGGGGGAGGTGGGGATGGGATTGGATATTTTAATTGCTGTTGTTTTAACCTTTTTGCTGTACCCCGCCCCGATTGCTCGTTCAGAGGGGTAGGATAGAAATAAATTATTATTATTATTATTATTATTATTATTTATTATGCTCAACCATTGTGAGAATACAGTAGGGTGAATTGTGCAATTTATGCTGTTATTAGATGGAAAGATAAAGGGTGAATGTGAGCCAATGGAGGCAGAGTACATGGGTGAAATTTCTGGAGCAAGGCAGATAGGGATAAATTCTTACCAAGGTTTGAAGATATTGTCTCAGATATATGTCACTGGAAATTGCCAAAGAAAGAAAGACAGCTTTCAGAGCACTTTCTAGCAAACTGGGAATATCACATTACACTGATGTCATCAGTATATCAAGCCACCTTTTAAAATAATGGATTATTTATTTATTTAGCATGTTTCTGAATTGCCCTTCCATTCAATGTGTACTAAAAGCAATCTATATTGAAAGGATGAAAACAATAAAATGCAGTGATTCCAAATAAAGCAAAACAAACTAAAATATTACTGTAAGCCATGTTGAGTCCCATTTGGGAGAAAAACATGATATAAATCAAATAATGAAATGTCTTTCAATAAAACAGACAGTGTCCTAAAATCAAAGAGCAGCATTAACCAGGAAATCTCTGACAGAACCATACAGTCTCTCCAAATTTCTGAAGGCCAATAAAAATAACTTCCCAAGGGAGCTCCACAACTGGGATGCTGCCATATAGAAGGCCTTGTCTCAGCTTCCTGTTGAATTCTAAGAGGTGGACTGCAAACAGCAAGAACGTACATTTGGGGTGGGGTGGGGTGGTTGGACAACAACATTTGTGATAGATGCACTTTTCCTGTTCTTCTCCCATTGTTGAAGTGTAATGGATCTGTAATGGATCCTCTCAAAATAATCCTTCCATATGTGCAATGTGATGCCTTCCATTCCATGTGCAAAAGCTGGCCAGACTGTGAGCTGAATCTTCAGTACTGGAGATGGTCTAGCATGCCCTGCTGTACATGAAAACAGGCCAGTTTATCATGTATGAGATAGACAGTAAGTGTCATACACTTTTCTGTCCTCCAACAGAAGGAAACAGTGGGCCCACGAGAAATGACCAGGGCCCCTCAGCATCTACCTAATGACAGTGCTGGCTCTGCATGCCTGTTGTAGGCTGGCCTGTCCCAGAGTAGTGGAAAAGACAGAAAACTAGAGCAGGAAGAACTTTAAAGTTACTGTTATGGAATTACAAACTTTGCTGTATTGGGCTTTATTATATAAGTGTGTGGTCGGATAAAAGTATATGAAAAGCAAGAGTGATTTTAGTGGCTCTGAATGTGGACTCATGTAGTGGGTTTAATGGTTGCAGTAGTGGCAACATGTGGCAATCCTGTTATAAATCAGAACATTATTTTAGCTTCATTCTGTGAGACTGTGAGTATAAAGTTACTCTGTGCAGCCATCCCTTCTTTAGCAAAACAATTCTGCTTCTATTTAAGGAATGAGTAATGTAATGGACTTTGGAACCACGGAGTATTTGACTGTTAGACTGCAACTACAAAAACTTTGCTACCCTGATTTACAAACTTTATTCACAAACAATAAACTGGAGTGTCCTCTTTGCAACTAGTAAATTACCATTTTTTTAAAAAAAATCTGAACGCCATTTGCAATTTGCTGATGTTGTTATGATAAGTGAACTATTTCTACTCTCTGATGGTTAAACAAAATGGGCACAGAGGAAAACATCTCGGAAGTGATGAGCCTTCCTTGTTTAATGTAAACAGTCTGCCTTTCCTGCTGAGCTGTGACCCAGTTCTTGGTTTGTTCACTTAATAATTCTCTCATTGCTTCCCTCAAGCTTGGGTACTGTGCAGGTGTTTCAGAGCTTTGTTACTTGCCATGTTTGAGGAAGAGGCTTTTGGAAAGAATTGAACTGCTCTGTAATAGCTTCCCTTGATAGATCATTTCAACAGACTTGCTTTAAAAAATTTTATACTGTTTTGTCCAGTAGAGTTGCCTGGGTAAAACCCAGTTTCCACACTGTTCTGAATGCAACCCCAGCCCTCCATAACTGTCTTTTGATATATTGTGAACTGCATAGTGGCTCCAGAGGAATTTTACAAAGAAATGATACCTTTGGCTCTTTGGTCTTCTTTGCCCTCACATACTATCACTGGTAACTATTATCAGATAGCAATGGCTCAGTGGTATATAGAAACAGTGAGAGCTGGTAAAATAAAATTCTTATTTTAAGAAACTGAAAAACAAATCCAGTTGCACTTTGAGACTAACTAGGAAAAAGAATTTCTAAGCTATGTTTTAATGGATTACAGTCCACTTCATCAGATGCGTCATGTGTGGACTCTGAACAGGTAGACATACAAACTAGGAGTGTGAAAATTTAAAATGTGATAAAAATTAAGCTATGAGGAAAACTTATGTTTTGAAAGAGGCAATTGTGGTTTATTGGTACACTACATATCTTGAAAGACTGGCTTTCAGCACAGCCACACAGACAAGAGGATTCTCTTCATGCCTGCTTTATAAAAATATTTTACTGTGCCTGTGCCTGTTCCAAAGCTTACGATGATCCTATGAATGAAGGTCTCCAAGGGTGCATGTACACTGTAGAAAACTACAAATCCAAAGATTCTGTTGGATGGATTCATGGCAGTTAAAGTGCCAAAATATATTATTTCTACAGTGTAGATATATCCCAAGTCACCTTTTTATCAATAGCCCTGCTTAGGTCTTGCAAACTCAGTCTGTGGTTTCCTTGATTGATTCTATTCATCTGTAATGTGGGAGATTATCAGATGGGAGCGAAGCCCATCCTTATCCTGTCTGTGACAGTGATCGGACGAAAGACATTCATACAGTTATGCTGATCCTGCCATTAAACTGTCAGTGAAGTGGAATTGCATTAATGTATTCTTCCACTAATACAAAATGAAGGGCAAGAACGGGACAATTCCACTTCAATGATGGGACAATGACAGGATAAGCACAACATCGTATACATATCTTTTAGCAAGCATGATGTAAGGATGGAAAAAGGATGGGACAAGGATGTCCCATCCCTCATCTGATCATCTCTGCAGTCTTTGTCTTTTCCTACTGCCTTTTATGTTTGTAAGCATTCTTGTCTTTTTTAGTGAGTTATGTCTTCTCAGAATGTGTCCAAAGTACCACAATCTTAGTTTAGTCATATTGGCATCTGGGGGGAGTTCAGGCCTGATTTGTTCTAGGACCCATATATTTGTCTTTTTAGCAATCCACATTTTCCATAGAACTGTTCTCCAGCACCACATTTCAAAAAAGCAGATTTTCTTTGTATTAGCTTCCTTCACTTTCCAGCTTTCATAACCATACACAGAAACTGGAAATACAATGGCATGGACAATCCTAACTTTAGTATTTAGTGCTATATCTTTACACTATAGGATCTTGTCTAGTTCCTTCATAGCTGAAATTCCAGATCCTAGTCTTTTGATTTTTTAACTGCAATCTCCATATACATCTGGTGCTATTATATTTTAATTCAGTTCCATATTCCCAGGATCATGGGATTTTGAATGGATCAGAGTATGAACTAAGAAAATATCAAGAAACATTTTTCCAGTGTAAGGAAACACTTGTTTTTCTTAGGAAATATACTTGTTCTAAAGTTGCTTCAGTTTTATTCTACACTCTTTTTTAAAAAAAATGGGAAGTGGAACACTCTTCTCTATATTTTGCAATTGGATGGGCTGTTCTAAATTCATTACTGAAACATTTCTTGCTTATGTTGCCAATATCATCAATGTTCACTCTTCTACATGGCTGGAGCTAACCAGATTAAAATTTCTTAGCTTTTTTTTTTCCTTTGGCACAATTTTATGCAGTTCTGACAGCTATAAAGTTGTCTTAAAGAAGCTGGAGGACAGGCTATTTGTGCATCTGTGGGTTGTTTCTCCAAAAATGATCACCTTAAACATTTTGTATTCCTGGAAGAATATACAAATGAGTGTCAAGAAATGGAGCATGGGACATGCAGTAATTGAAATGAAAAGATGTATGTGAGAAACAAAGGGACAGAAGATTTCCAATTAGAAAGTTTCCAGCATGGCAAGGCACATACACAAAATCACAGGTGCAAATATAATCAAAACAATAAGTCTTGAAAGTCAAGGTCACTAAAGAATGTACATTGAAAACACCTGGAACGTGACTCATGGGCAAGACCACCATAGTCAAGCGAAAATCAGCCAATCAATGTGGATATGCACACCCAGTGGGTGGCAACTAACAATAGTAATAATTGCCAGTCTTGTCCATGATGATGATGGTGGTGGTGATATGTTTTTTGAACTGGGTGAGCTGTGAGGATTTGAAGTGAATGTATAGTGTTACAGAAGCTTAGTCAATGTGTTGCAAAGTTGTTTGTTATTTTATTAGTTGTATTTAACCAGATAGCAGAATAAAAGTAGTTCTATTGTTTAAACAACAAGTTGTGTGGATTCTCGACTGTTTGAAGCAGGAGTGCCAAGCTGTGAAAACAAGGACCAGTAGTTCCTGAGGTGGTGATATCCAGATGAGAGAGAGAGAGTGCAAGAAGAGATTTGTCAGGATCTTCAGCACCTACTCTGCAACTCTGCTACATTTGCAACACAACAACCACTGACCAAAACTGGTCAGCTCTGCTTTACCAAGTTGGGGAGGAGTTACAGCCAGAGGTTATGTGCAACAACTCTCATCATCCCTGACAATGAGGTCCTCTGTGCTTGCAAAAATATCATAAAGCATTATATAAATGATAATGTATTACTTCTGAATTGTACTACTAAGTCTGAATTAGTTCGACTTATTCTAACTAATGCTATAATAATAATAATAATAATAATAATAATGATGATGTTTTATTTATACCCCGCTCTTCAGCCAAGACTATCAGAGCGGCTTACAATTTGTTAAACAAACAGCTTCATTTACAATTGTAAGCTATTTGCCCCCAACAATCTGGGTACTCATTTTAGCGACCTCGGAAGGATGCAAGCCTGAGTCAAGCTTCAGCCCTTTGCTGGTCTTGAACTCGCCACCTTCTGGTTTTGAGTGAGTGGCTGCAGTACAGGCATTTAACCACTGCGCCACCAGGGTTATGATTGAACAACAACAACAACAACAACAATTTTATTTCTTTCTCCCCCCCCCCCTCTCCTCAAGGTGGGGTACAACATATTAAAATACAAAATGCAATTAAAAAGAAAACACATAAAACCAGCACTTAAAATACAATACTATAAAACCATGAAAATGCACTCATATAATACATTCTTCAGAATATACCAAATAAAAGTCATGATTTAAAATTTACCGGGTAGCCCGGCCAGAACAGATGTGTCTTTAATGTTGTTTTAAAATCAGTCAGCATATCTCTTCTGGCAGGTCATTCCACACTCTGGGGGCATCAGATGAAAAGGTCCTCTAGGAAACCATTGCCAGTCTAGGGCTGGCTGATTGGAGCAAACATTTCCCAGAAGACCCAAGTGTACAGGATGGATTGTATGGAAGAAGGTGATCTGGACACAAACCATGTAGGGCTTTAAATTAATTACCAACACTTTGTTCTTTGCCTGGAAACTGATTATTCTGGAATCCTTGTGGAAGTGATGCTTCTGGAGCACTTGTCCACCTTCCTTCTTGTCTGTTTAATTGTTCAGCTGCTGTTGGTAGCTCTGCATGACACAGTGAACCAAGGAGACTAATAGCCCTCAAAGGCTGTGGGAGAGAGTGCATTCTTCAGTTGTATCAAATGGTTAACTGTATCAAATGGGTTAACTTCATGTATTTGGTCCTCCATTTTTGCACAGGATCCGTTCTCCCCCCCCCCCCCCGTGAAAACGGAGGCTTGTGCATATCAAGTCCCATAGGGCACATGTTGCGGGGGTGCACCCCATTGACAAGAATGGAGGTCAATCCTCCATGAGTATTCAAGGTAGCAGATCCCAGATCCATGAGTTAGGAGGGGTGACTGCATATATTGCATTGCACACATCATGCTGCCAAAATACTCTGGGTGAAAGAAAAAGGCAGTTTGATCTTTCTGGATTTTTCAGTAACTTTTGATATCATTTACCATGATACCTTATTACACTGCTCTGTCAGATAAGAATAGGAAACATTGTCTTGCAATGGTTCTGCTCCTGTCTGTAGGGCCAGTTTGAGAGATTAACATTGGAGGATTCCTCTTCAACCCCATGGTACTAAGTAGTGGGGTGTCAAATATATGTTTGAGAAACTGCCATTTGCTGTATCAGCAATGAGGATATGGTAAGGAGTAATTGAAGGCAGTAAGGAAAAGACCTTCTAGCTAATGTTGAAGGGGTGCAGGGTTGGTCCTGTGCCTTGTATAGTTGAAAAGATGAATGGTCTTCTTCATTTTTGTGTTCACGCACTCTCAAGGGTATCACGCCTGCTAAGTACTTCTTGAGGAACTAGAGCTGTACAATTTTGTACATGTTATGCTAAGACACTCCCAAGTACTAGGAAAACTGCCTTCCTGGTGGGAGGCAGGAATTAAGACCCAGTAGGAGAGCCAAATTTGTATCCTAAGGAAAATTGCAGAGAAACTGCATCTAGGTAACCTCACTGCTGCATAGTGAAAAATCTTCATCAGTTTCTGATCGTATTTGCTTCATGACTTATGCCTCCCACATTTTAGCTATTGTCCAGCTTGTTTCATTGCCCTGAGGTCTTTTGTAAACCAAGGTGAATTATAGGCACTACAATACTGGATTGGGTGTTTAGGAGTGACTGTATTGATAGCCCTTTCCATCACACCATTCCATAGTGAGACCAAAGCCTTGACTAAATTGCCATCCCCTTAAACCTAATGTTCTTTTTCTGAGACACTGTCAGAATAGTCTATAAATGCAGCTGGAAAGATTTTGCAAACCCAGTTTTGCATGCTTTCAAAGAAAATGAATAGTATAATTTAAAAACATGGGCAGTGTGGCTGACTTGATTACTTCTTGTGGTCTTTAATATATGAATGTTTCCATTAATGGCTCAGTTTTGTGTTGTCTTATAAAGAAGTTTAGCTTTCCAAGATTTAACTGTGCACAATTGTCTATCTTTCCCCCCTCAGAATATAAAATCCATTGTGTGTATATAAGAGTGACAGAGATATTTTCTTATTGTTTCCTTGATTCTTCCTGATCATTTTGGCTGCTGCAAAAAGTTTGTGCGGTCCCTTCAAATTTTGAAGCTACACAGGACACATCTGTGTTTGTTGTTAACTTCTGTCAAGTTGATTTCTACTTATGGTGACCCTATGAATGAGAGACCTCCATGTCACCCTGTCATCAATAATCCTGCCCAAGTCTTGCAGACTAGGGATTGTGGCTTCCTTGACAGAATCTATCCATCTGGAATGCAGTCTTCCTCTTTGCCTTCCTTCTGCCTTAACAAGCATAGTGAATCCTGTCTACTCATGATATGTCCAAAGTAAAAAGTCTCAGTTAAGTCATCTTGGCTTTTATGCAGAGTTCCCATCCTTTTCAATGGGTGCACATGCACACATGGGTCCATGCACGCAGATGTGTGCACACACACCCATTGAAAAAGCCAGGGCTTGTCATCTGCAGAAGCTCAGATCTTCGGATGGCAAGTCCGCAGTTGGAGCGGACATGCTGTTATATCATCCGTGGTCATGATTTTTATTTTCTTAATGTTCAACTGTAAACCTGCCTTTGCACTTTTTTCCTTTACTTTCTTCAATAATCATTCAAAGTCTTTGCTATTTTCTATTAGTAGTATGATGTCATCTGCATATCTTAAATTGTTGATGTTCTTTCCTCCAGTTTTCATGCTTCTTTCCTCATGAATCCAATCTTGCTTTACGTATGGTATTTTTCAGCATACCAGTTAAACAGATAAGTAGTGAATACTGAAGCAGCTCAGTATTTCCCCATGATGACCACATCCTTCTGCTGTATTCTGGGGACAGGTATGGTTTGAGAAACTCTTAGAGGGAGGGGAAGACCCAGGAGTTAGCCAGGAGCACCATGTTGAAGAGTCTAAAGCAGGAACTCTGATGCAGCCACAGAATCAGGGACCAGAGGTGCACAAGTTTAAAAAACTCAAAATTTTTATTTTCAGCTCCCTGAAATGCCCAGTTAGCATGGTCACTGGCCATGTTGGCTAGGAGATTCTGAAAGCTGCACTCCCAAAAAGTAACTTTTTCTAGCTCCACCAACACTTTTTGTTGTGTGCCTTTGTTTCTAAAGGTACAGGTATTCCCCATTGACAAGGTTGTCGAGTCATGTCCAACCATAAAGGGTGGTGCTCATCTCCCTTACTAAGTCGAAGAGCCAGCATTGCCAGAGACTACTCTGTGATCATATGGCCAGCATGATTGCACAGAATGCTTTCCCCTTCCCACGGAAGTGGTACCTATTTATCTACTTGCATTTGCATGCTTTTGAACTAATAGGTTAGCAGAAGCTGGGACTAGTGATAGGGGTTCACCTCATCATGTGGCACCTGGGCCTCGAACTGCCAACCTGCTGATCTTGCAATCAACAGAGTCAGCATCTTAACCACTTGAGCCACCACATCCCTAGCATCCCTACCATTCTAGCTTATGGTAAAAAAGGTGAGTACATCACAGGGGTTTCTCAGCAAAGTTTGTTCAGAAATTTGATGTTGCCTTCCTCTAATAAGGTTGAGAGAATGTGACTTGCCCAGTGGGGATTGGAGCTGTGGTCACCTGGAATTATAGTCCAGCAGTCAAACCATTACACTGGACTGGCTCTCTCTGCACACTACATACATATTTGATTCATCTGCCATCCGGTCTGTAGGCCCAATATTGATTCACACAAACCCATTTCAATCTCAGTATGAGTCTATCCAACCCCCCCCCCCCCCCAGTTTCCATTAACAGAGTGGAGCGTGTTCTCCTGCTTTTTATTATAACAGATTTTTAAACAGTGTATAATGAGCTGAAATGTTAATCAACATTTCATAATACCCCAGCAGCAGAATCATTCCTTGGGGAGGGGAAACACTGATTTCTGTCTACGGGAACCAGAGCTCTTAACAACCAATAGCTATGGAAGTTGTTAAGTGTGTAGGCTGCCTAGGCTTCAGGTTTTGTTCTTTTGTTTATTTAATCTGATTTGGGGGAATGCACTGTTTTTCTTCAAGTCAGCATGTTCTTTAATTTAATTCCTCGTTTCTCTCTCTTTGACCATAGTAAGTAGTCTGGCAGATTATCCAAAGCAGGCTGGGATTTTGTGAGACAGGCAAATGCCTTCACTGCTCTCTGAGATGAATCCACCATGAAATACATGAATAGTGGGCAATGGAAACATGCCTATAGTCTGTCTTCAGCAGCAAGGCACATCATCCTAGCAGCCCAGATTGCAATATCTTGTCTGTTGCTGAAGAGAATGAGATTCTTTCCCTATAAAATCCCATGGTGAGATATTAGAAGGCAGGCTGTCTCCTATTTTGTTGTTTTTTTACCAGCAGGAAAAGGCATTTTTAAACATTCAAGCAGGCTATTTGAATAACCTTTTAAAAAAGCAATTAGTTCCAAATCTACTACAGTAGTTTGTTATTACTGTAGTTCTAATTTTAAATGAACTCTGCTTTTTCCGTTTATCAAAAAATATCAAATAGTTTCTCTTTATTTACTTAAAAAAATCTCCCCTACCACCTTGAACAGTTTTGCTGGGTGAGACTCTGTGGACGCAATGTGTGCAGAAGAGAAGGATCTCCGTGCTGCATGCAAAGCCTCCCAATAGGTGCGAAGGTGCAACCTATGGCGAGCTCTGTTGGATGAGAGGCAAATTAAATAACTTTAATAATTGGAAAAACAAATATATTTCTATGTTAAGTTGAATGCTTTCATGGCTGACATCTATAGTTTTTGATGGGTTTTTTGGGCTATGTTCTAGAAGAGTTTATTCCTGATGTTTCACCAGCATCTGTGGCTGGTATCTTCAGAGGGAACATATTTCTATATTGTTTTCTTAATTAAGGGTTTGTTTTTTTTAAAAAAGCATTTAGTTAACATAAAGTGCTTTAGGTTGCATTTTGGGGAAGAAACATTGGAGATATGTATAATAAACCTTGCATTAATTCACTCACGCATTTCCACTGAACTGCAGTAGCGCCATTCCATGTTCTTTCTATAATGACGTAATTTTCCCCCCATACTTCCAAAGTCTGTATAATTTGTAGAATGGTTGGTTTTCACTAATTTTCATGCAGAATCAGGAAAATATTAACCCAAATCCAATTGGTAACACCAACTATAATAGACTATTAAATCAGTTGTTGAGTGGTAAGTGAACAATTTATATTAATGCTATTGATTCAGTAGCTCTACTTGTATTTTGGACTAGCAGTCACCTTTAGGCCATGGATTGAAATTGCTTGAGCTTCTCTCCTAAGGAAACAGGTTGGGGAAAGAAGCACTTAGAATTTGTCTGCACTTGTTTGAAGCTCAACCCACAGATCTGCCCCTTTGTTGTTTATTTACTTACCACATTTGAGTTTGAGAAAGCTTTTTATTTTGTATTGCAGGGGAAATAAGATGAAAAATTACTATGTAGTCTGTCAGTAGGAGCATGATGGAGTAGTGAATTTTATTTAGATTGGCTTATATCCTGCATTGGTCGGGTGCTTCCCCTTGTGTACATTACAGATACTGGTGGAAAAATGGCTTGCAATGATAGCAACAGCATCAAACTGTCTAAAGAATGTGCCATGTATTTCCTTCTTTGATTCTTTGAGGAAAGAGGAGGCAAGACAGAGAGAGAGAGAGAGAGAGAGAGAAACACAGCAGGTTGAGACAGGTGAAGTAACATGGACCTTATTCCCCTGTCCAGAGTGCTGAAACAAATAGGAATGGCATTGTCTCCTCCCAACATTGTATCTACTACAGCTTTCCTTATCATTTTTATCCGATGGACAACAGGAGCTAGTTGCTAATGTGCAAATTCATATTTTGAACTCCGTAACAACCTAAAGAATCAGGTTCCTGTACAGAACAAAAATAAGAGCCAGGGCTTAGAAATGTAAATATTTGTATGTACACAGCAGTCTGTTTGATTCACTGATCTTTCAGAGATGTAGTAGATACCCGGAAAATAAATTTTTAGTATTCCTCATGGCTTTCATGATTGTCTCTGTGATTTAATGATTCTAAGCCATATTTGGTGTTTGGACTCTATAACTGTCCAGTGACATTTAGCTGTCCTCCTAAATTTATCACTATAGTAAAGACTTATACAGAACTCCACCACTTCACTCTGGATTTGTTTATCTGAAATGACCAATCCATTAGATTGGCACACTATTGGCCAGTGAGAAAACTCTCTAGCTATTGTGAGGATCATATGTGTACATCTCTGCACATAGAAAGTGATGTACAGATAAGAGATATGTATATGGCATCGGTTGCCTCTCTTATGACACTTGAATTTCAGGAATCCTAAAATTAAAGGCTGGAAGAAGTATGGAAATCAGAGAGGTCACCCATGTGGATGTAGATCATTTCTTAAGCCATATGCACACCCATATCTGATCTCACCCAACAGTGGAAGCCAGTGGGTTCTGTGCCAGCTGGCTGGTGAATCCACTCCAGTTGTTAGTTCAAAATGTAATAAGAGGTCCAAGGTGCTGAACCTATTTTGAGGACAAGATTTAGGACTTTGGTTAGTTCCTTTAACATTTAGGCTGAAAGAAGGAGACTCCACCACACTCCAAGGGAGTGAGTTCCACTGTCGAACAGCCTTTACTGTCAGGAAGTTCCTCCTAATGTCGAGGGGGAATATCTTTGCCTGTAGCTTGCATCCATTGTTCCGGGTTCTAGTCTCTGAAGGAGCAGAAAACAAGCTTGCTTCCTCCTCAATATGATACCCCTTCAAATACTTAAACAGGGCTATCATACTACCTCTTAAACATGACCTGCTCCTTAAATCCTTCTTCCTAAGGCATCTTTTCCTGACTCTTCACCATTTCGGTGGCCCTCTTTTGGACACACTCCAATTTGTCAAATGGCATAATCAATTTTTCTGGAAATATTTGTGTAGTACTTGTGGTCTTCCTCTGCGGCAGAAGGACATTCTCCCTACAACTCCTGAAGCTTTCATGCTCTCTCACAAACAATTTCAGAAAGTTTTCAAGCCCAGTAGAAAAAGTTTTGAGAGAATGCAGGAGCAAGGGGGAACAGCCCCACTCCCAGTATCCAGTTCCTAGTACTCCCAGTTTTGAGGGAATGCAGGAGCAAGGGTGAATAGTTTCACTCCTGGTTCCCAGTACAGAAAATTAATTTATATGGTAGAAAAACTCCCTTGGATCCTAGCTCATGTATTTAGTGGGCAGTTAAGTATTAGGCCCCAAACTACATTTTGGAGGCCAAACATGATATTTTAATGTTAACACAAGTATCAAGTTATCATCTCTAACAATGAAATTTCCCAAGTATTAGTAAAGTGCATTTAAGGGCTAAAACCATGATTCTTGAAGTAGTTTTCAAACTTAAATGTCTCCAAGTGCTGCAAATTCACACTCAAGGTAAGCAGTCTTCAGTCTGTTGAGTTCTTTGACATTTGATTTTCCAAAGCATGTAATTGAAAACTGTACCCTTTTACTCATTGCCGAAGCCTGAAGCCATACAAGTTAATGCTGAATTATTTTTAGTATATATTTAAGTTTATTCATGCTGAAAGGTAGCACTTATCTTTTGTAATTTTAGAGCAGTGATTTGAATAAAAACATTAGTATAGTTCCACTTTATATGCCATGTGACAGGTGGGAACAGCAGTTGATCTATTCTAAGATGCCAAAATATGTGTGTGGTGTTGTGTCCCCCCACTCCTAATAATAGTCTATAAACTCCTTTAGTTCAGCCCATTTAGATTTTTGAGAAAGCATGCATATATTGTCATGTACATTTTTATTTCTGTAGCTGACTTGACTTAGGAGCTGCTGCTTTTGGGTCAAATGTTTTGCCTGTACTCTACATCAAACTAGATTATTGTTTAGCACACATTTTTACAGACATGCTTCCCCAAATGTGCAATTTAAATTAAGTAAACAGATAGGATAGCACATGATTTCCCCTACCTGTATATCTTGCATTTAGCATGCTTTGATTTGTGGTTAAGTCTTAATTTGCAAGTGTGGTATGTAAACCACATGTCTCTGAGGAAAGCCAGGTCAGTAGGAGCAGCATTGTGTGAGTGTATGTGGGAGGTCAGGGAGAGAAAAAAAAATCTCTGTATGTTTCTTATCTGTGTTGGTGTGAGTGAGTGACAGAGCATAGGAAAAGTATTTTTTGAAAAAACTACTTCCATGGATTCTATAGTTTGAAAGGGAAAATTTCCAAATCCTGGTGAGAGATTATTCTTTTCTTGATTTGTAATATTTATAGATCATTTGTTAATAATAATAAAATCTCTGAACAACCTCTATTAAAATGCATCAGTGATACAATATAGATACAATATAAAGCAATTTTTAAATATTACAAATTATGTTTAAAGAACACTCCTAAATTGCCCAGAGAAGGTCTGAGATCAGTGTTAGTATTGCACACAAACAGCAAAATTTCAGAAACAAACAAACAAACAAACAAACATTGCCTTCCATGAAGTCCTAGACTGGTGTTTTAAAATCAATGGATTGTAAAACAACCTTTATGCTAATCCCATTGATTAAATGAACCTGTTTAGCTGATACCACAAAGTGGATTAAAATATCAATAAAAATACATTTAAAATTATATATATCAGGAAGGCCTATATTAACCAGTGTTTCTGTCTCTGTGTCATCCATATTTCAGGTAGAATTTGATAAGTTTATCATTGTAGGCAGATCTCACTGTTAATGGATTGGATTCAAGCAATAGTTGCATTCAAAAGGCAGGTTATGATAACAGTAATATACTAGAATGAAATTTGAAATTAGAGATGGGGAAATGAACTTCTGTCTATGTCTTCATTTGGTTTTATCTGAACTGTTTCAATGGAAAAAAGAAAAAACAGCAGCAGCAGAGGGAGCGGCAAGATAGTTTAATGTTGGGATGTTTATTGTTATCAGCAGGAAACAGAAATAAAAAAAATTGCATATGCAAATGAGAGAGGGTTTAAAAAACAACAACAACCAAATGCTTTTGCCAGAAAGTGGATGAAGGAGGAGAGTATGACTGCCTTATTTTCATTCCAGGTTTGTTCGGGATTGAAGCCTTGTTCTTTATCCAAATACCTATGTATTGTTAGTGAATGTAGATTTTCAGTGCCATGATAATCCCTAGAACTGCTAGCTGTTAGGGGCTGGGATGGTATAGAGGTGGTGTTCCTCTGTTGGAGAGGAGCCCTTTTGGTGTGGCCCCCAATTTGCTTTAGGTTGCCTACCTTCCTTCATGTCACCAGCATTGAGATACTGCCTGTGCTCTTCCTGTTGGTGCTAACCTGTCATAAATGCCATGTTGCAAGGGAGAAGGGGTCGCCGCAGTGGAACAGATGTAGATTTGGATCCAATAACCAACATCCTTTTACAAATATATGGAAATATAAGGCCTCCTCATGCTGACATAACTGTTGTTGTTGCTGTTGTTGTTGCAGAAGTTGGTATACTCTTCCTCTCCCTGCAATGTTGAAAGGCTCTTTCTGGTGTGAAGTGAGACACTGGCCAAATCTGGGTAGGGCCAGCCAACCACAGTTTATGGAATTCTGTGGGGCTATTGTTACCCCAAAAGATGGGGGGGGGGGGAACTTGGTGGATTGCCACCAACTGTGTCAGCTTCTCTTTTCAATGTTGGGGAATTGCTTAGCTCAAAGAGGCTTGAAAGAAGCTGGGTAACTTGCCAGAACTAACTGAGGAGGACTCCAAGTTTGGGTGAATATTTTATTTAGAAATATGCAAGAGTGCAATCAAACACATTATAGTAATTCAGACACACCATTCAGAGCTTACTGAAATAGAGGCATGGACATTGTACAGATGACTTTTAGCAGTACAGAGGGGGTAATATTTACCTGTCCTGGAGAGGGGACCATGGAAAGAGGGATGTGGCTCAGACAGCAAGTGCTGTGTGTGCACCAAGTGCAGACTGGTGGGCAGCTGTGTGCAAGGAGGCTAAGTTTGGGACTAATATCTGAGATCCTAGCCTTAAAGGGTGCAAAGTGCTATCTTGCAATGTAACAGACCTAATGGTCTACCTAGAGAATTGACAATGGGATTCTGGAACAACTGATGCTTTTAACTTTGGAGTCACAAAAACAATGATTGGATTTAGGAAACCCCAAGATAGATGGATAGGAAGGTGGCTAGGATTATACCAGGGTGTAGGTAGGAAGTACTGGCTTACAGTGGTCCCCTGGTTTACGAATCCCCCGGGGAACGAAATCCCCAGGACCCGAAACCACCAGGACCAAAAAACATCCCCCGGGATCCGAAGGATCCCCCAGGATGCGAATGAGAAAAACCGTGCGGTCCCTTTAAATCGGCCGTGCGGTGCGGCAGAAATAGCGGTCCCCCGGGAAACGAAGATTTCCGGGTTACGAAAGGTAATCCGGAACGGATTACCTTCGTAACGTGGGGGACCACTGTATTTGCCTTTACCTTTGTTTCTAGTGCAAGAGGATATGTGGAGAGTCTGGGAGGCTAGGATGAAGCAATCAGCAAACCTATTCAGCTTTTATCTTGGAATTACCTGGGTATTTCACATGTCTTTGGATGTGTGTGTCCTTATGGTAAATTCACCAGGTGTTCCAAACATCAGTGTAACCTCTTATGAATATGCCTGGCTCCAGATATGAAAATATGGAAGCCCCAAATATAAATCAGGATATGTTGGGTATGCTAACACTATATGGGAAAATATAAAGCCTAGAGGTTTTCTGTTTCTGAGTTACATACTCAGAAACAGTGTCATATATGGCCAATTAGGAAGAGAATAATGGTTAGGATATGAATAAGATTTTGTTTTGATGGGATCAGAGTGTGTATAGAGTTCAAGAAGAAGTCTTTGTTTGAAGCTGAGGTGTTACAATGTTCTGTGTGTGGAACTGGATATTTTAGTTTAATAGTTAACAAGGAAGACCAGTCACACTTTTACTACCTTGAACTCTCTGATCAGCACAGCATTGTAGTCACCTTGAACCTGAGTACCACATTCAGGGAAGGGTCTTAAGGGTAAAAGGGCAAGATGACAGGAAAGGATTCCAGTGATTAGAACTGTAGGAGCAATCTGTGCAGGGGATCTATCACATTGGGACTCACCATTTTTCTGTAATAATCACCTCCCAGCCATTCTGTTGCTGGGTGGAAAGTGAAGGAAATTGGAGAAGCATCTATGTTCCCATGGCCAGAGGAAGACTAGTGAGATGATCTTCAGAGACTTCTGGAACCTCTGTGGATCTCAGTGGAACACATCCTCAGACTATATCTGCTGTGGCAATATAGCTAGATACTTCTCCAATCTGCTCCTTGCTCTCTACCTGCAATGGAATGACCATGAGTGAGTGTTATTACAGCAAAGTGTTGAGTCCTGGAAGTGGTGAAACTGGAGCTGTACCATAGTACTACCTGAGAAACTCTTATGCTGTACTCTATTATGTAGGATCTCATAAACTGTCTCTAAGACCATTCTGTTCCTCCCTTAGAGCAGCATCATGAATCTTGTCTATGCAACCATCATGCTGGTGTAGGAAGTTTCCTTCCCTTTGAAAACAAGTGGGGGAGTGAAGGAGAAAGAAGCCTCAGGAAATGGAGACAGATGCACATCTCTTGGCTCTGCAGAGTGTGATTCAAGAGATGTACCTATTGTTGTTGCTATTTTCTGTCATGTCAACTCTGACTTATGGCAACCCTAAGAATGAGAAACCTTCAAGAATGCTGGTTATCAACTGCCCCAAATCACCAGTAATCAACAGTCTTACTCAGGTTTAGCAAACTCAGGATAATGGTTTCCTTGACTGAATCACTCCACCTCTGATGTGTGTCCCTCTTTTCCCACTGTCTCCTGCTCTATCAAACACTATTGTCTTTTCCAATGAGTCACATCATCTCATCATATGGCCAAAGTACAACAGCCCCAGTTTAGTCATAGTCACTTCTAGAGAGAGTTAAGACTTGATTTCCTTTCAGACTCATTAACTTCCCTTTTTAGCAGTCCATTGCATCCATGAAATTCTTCTCTAGCACCATATTTCAAATGAGTTCATTTTCCTCCTGTTAACTTTCTTAAAGAATCCAGCTTCTATGGTAATAAAATGATGTTAGATTTGTATTAATTGCTCCTTCTGCCCACTTCGGATTGTTCTACCTATACATTTTTTTCTCAGGAAAATTCATGAGGAGTCTACATTTAATTATTCAAAGAGCACAACTTTTATTTTTTAGAATTATCTGCACTGGAAAGATAAATAAAATTTTAAGAGGCATCACTGAAACTTGGTCACTTGGATGAGTTTTGTGATTGGAAAGTAGAAATACAGAGATATAATCTATTCCAAATAAAAAGGAAAGGAAAGGAAAGGAGGATGGAAGGAAGAGGAGTAGAATTATATTTCAAGGATGTGTACACCTGTAAGAGAAACCATGATTTGGAGTATGGAAACCAGAATTTGGGTAAAAATTCTCAGAGAGGGAAACAACAGTGGCATCATTGTGATGACCTTGTATTGCTGGGATGCAGAGGTCCAAGGCAGGACTTAGGATATGAGTTTCTTGTCTGTCTAGTTAGAGTGGTGGGCTGTAACATGAAACTGGAATGGGAAAATAGGTGCTGAGGTAGATGGTGGAACACACTGGCACCACTAAGGTTGGTATCACCTGGTGTGGCAACTCATGGTGTCACACCCCACGTTGATCTCCCCCCATACCACGCCATATGGAATCCTTAGCAATGATTTTGTACTAATGGTACTCATAAATTGTAATTCCCATTTATCACTGAATGTAATGGTAATACACTAGTTGTGACATAGACTACCAGCAAAATTTAAATTATACCTTTAAATTACAGCATCATACAGACAACATAAATATATTTACATGTATGCATTTTCATGTGGCAAAAGTGACAATTTGGTAAGATGTGATATTTTTAAAGACAATTTTAAAAGAACAAAATATTTTAATTTAAAAAATATTTTTAAAAATCAAAATATTTTTAAAAATATTTTTTAAAAGCCTCTTTTCTCCTCCCAATATGCCTTGCCCCATTCACACCATCTCTTCTGTGGCAAATTCTACAGACCATTTCTGCCATAAGGAAATGTCTGGAAAGCAGTGGTGTCACGCGCAATTCACCTCCCCACAGTCTCTTAGTGAAACCTCTAGTGGAATGGAAGATGTGTGATATAGTGCTTAGAGTGGCCGGCAAGATGTGGGCAGGCCCAGGTTCACATCCCTTTCCTCCATTTAGCTTACTCGGTGACCTTGGGTTGATTGATTACTCTCAGCCCATTTAGTTTTTATCAGGAAAAGGAAGGCCCTTCTCCTCCTTGCTGACACTTGGAGGTACTTATCTGTAGGTTTGCTGGGTTGACTGGAGCTGTAACCAGCCTGCAAATGATACTCCTAAGTGACTACGGGGCAACTGACCCTGATGGAAAAGCAGAAGCAATTACTGCTAGTTGGAGAAGGTGGGGTGTGAAAGGAACAAAGTCCAGCTAGATAAATCCTTCCCTTGCCAGCAGGCGCAGATGAGAGAAGGCGCTGATAGCAAGAAGGGTACAGCCATTTAAAAAACAACAACACAACTTTCCAAGAAGCTGAAAAAGCTAGAAGCAACTATAGATGCCAAGATTACAGGAATATATGACTGGCAAAGTCTATTCCATCCTTAACGCCTCCTTCAAGTCTGATCTGCAGTCAGAGAGTGTGGGATGCTAATTCAGCCTATTCAGATGAAAGCTGAAAAAAGCTGATTTTGTTTTTGAGTTAGGATCTGTTTATCTTTTGTTTGAAGGCAGACTGTGATGTACAAATGCCTTGCCATTCACGTGTAAATGCACTGAAAAGCAGAATATTTGCTTACTACTCCACCCTTGTGGAATAGTGAAGATTCTAGGCACACTTGTGACACAACCTTACAAAATTGGCCTGAAGATAAAATAGCATAGGGGAAGAAAAGAGAGAGAGATTGAGAGAGAACTGTACACATCAACTTTAACTCTTAGAAGGAAAGGAAGGATAAAAAGGTAACAAATAAATAAAACACGTGAACTTACATCCTGTGTGTAGAATGAATTTCCAAGGGAAGTTCAACTGACAATAAATTAGAGATTAATTTGGCACTAAAGACCTCTCTGTTTCCACATGCTTCTAGATGTTCTATACAGTGCTTCCATTGGAACACAGAAAGTAGCCTGAGTCAAGCCATTAGTGTATCTAATCCAGTAACCATCAGCTCTGATTATCAGGGTAGTTGTCCAATGCCTTACGCACAGATTCCTGCTATTCTAGCTACCAACCAGGCCTGATTCCATTTCTGATGTGTTCATGATGAGTGATATATGTTTTTATTCCTGCTTCTTGCTTTTAAAGTGTATGCCTGTGAGGCAAAAGGCTATGCAGACAGCAGCAATGCTGTTGGTAGGGTCTCCCATGTCAGACAGGCTTTTAATAAGGAAGCAGACAAAATATACCAAATAGCTCCTTGGCAGTAGCAGCAGTGAGGGTGATGCTGGGAGAGGATCTCTCAGAGACAATGGCAGTGACACCATATCTAACATTTGTTAGTACTACAAAGAAGGAGACACAGTAAAACCCTTTCTTTTAGCATGAACACTCTATGATGAAACAATCCAAAATGAAAAAAAGAATTAGTGCCAGAAGATGATACTCCGAGGTCAGATGGTACTACCAAATAAACTCAACTATAAGTTGACCTCATGTATAAGTTGAGGTCAAAATTTGGGGCCAAATTTATGGATTTTGCCATGACTCTTGGATAGGTCGAGGGTAAAACTTGGAGGCTCCTTCAGTGTGTGTATGTTTGCATATGGCAAGAGAGACTTTCATTGATGCTTTTTGCTTCATTGTTTCAGCTTTCATTTCAGCCAGACCTGAGGGCAGGACTCTTAAACAAATAGCAATAGCAATCAATCACCCAAGACTCTTTCTGCTTGGCTTGAGAGAGAAATAAACTCCTCTCCGCACTGCATGAGGAAATCTGTAAGAGCTGCTATCACCTTTCCATAGTGAGCTGTAAATAAGTCACCCTGGGAGTTTGGGGTCAATTTTTGGGCATAAATTTATAGACAAGTATATATGGTAATTCTTCACACTTGTTCAGTGTATCCGGAATTATGTTCAGTGTAGGAAAAATAGTTACACTTTATTTAAAACTATGGTGTTGTTGTGTGCCTTCAAGTTGTTTCTTCTTTCCAGTGCTTTCCACATGTGTCAGATTATCACCTCCCATCACTCATAGCCTGCACCACCAGAAGGTTAGAGATTATGGGAGCTTAGATCTAAGACAAATGCTTAGAGAGGAGCTTAGTTATCAACTGGTGCCCATCATTCCCAAATGTTATAGTATAGTTCTCAGCATAAACAACCTTGCCAGTAGATTGTGAGATATATGTGCTTAGATGAACATTTAAATGCGGAATTTCTTGCATCTTAAAAAGACCTCCACCAATTAATGAAGAAATGAGACAGAACTGATTTTAGGGTAATACACTAGTGAGGGACCTTTGGCCTTCCAGATTGTTTTGACAGTAAGTTTTGTAATCCTTTAATATTTGTCATGCTGGCTGAGGCTTCTGGGAAATGTCTATAGGGCAAAAAGTGAATAAATAAATACAAAAGTGACATGGTTCAGAATGTGCCCCTCTTTATGTGCAACAGGTTACTGTTAAAAGCAAAAGGCTGAGAGAGGGAGTGGGATCTCCCCTCCAAGTTATAGTTGGCTCCATCTCTGGCACAGAATGGTGATGTGATATATTTGCCATTCTGGCTGGTCTCCTAAGCAATTAATTCCTCAAGGAGGTGATTTTAGACACAGACATTTGTCTGCCAATTAATTAGGGTTATTCAGATATTTAGGACTACAGCTCCAATAGTTATTAATCACTGGTTGGGGCTGATGCGAGGTGCAGGCTAAAATGACCCAGGATGGTCAAAGTTCCTCACTCCCTGCTGTCTTTCCCTATAGCATTCCCCAAAGCATCTGGCCAGAAATGGGGATAAACCAGGTTTGGTGTTAATTATCCTGAAGGACTTTCATGTTCATTAGTTTGTCATAGGGGTATGTACTTTTAGCCTATCAAATGATCCCCATTGTTCTATTCAACTGTTCAAAATAGTGTTTACATAGTGTGGTATAAATAAATAAATAAATAAAAATGGCACTCTGAGGTAGGTCAGTATAATCCTTACACACAGTGAGAAGGGGCAGGAATTTTGCTCTTTTGCTGCCTTGCCATCAAGAAAGACCACTCCTTTGAAAATGCTTGTTGGATTTTGAGAGAAACAACAAGTATGCATAGGAATTACTGCTGGTTTTTGTCATGGTTGTGCCAGAGTTAAATTCCCTTTCTTTATCCCTCTTGGTCCTGAGGCAGCCCACCTTCTCCTCTTTGGGAGTATAGTTGTAACATATATGTTCACATTAATTAAATTCACACAATTAACTTAATGTCTTAATTAATCCTTGGGGCTTCTTTTCCTCATGTTTGTGGAAGTTACCTGAAGATCTCAATGGCTCAGTTTGAGGACTGTGTGTCATCACCAAATGTCAGTTTCCATTTTGGTCAGAATTTGGAATGTGATTTATTGATCTCACCTGCAGTGATTTAAAGCTTCATAAGAAAGGGCAAGGCGGTCATATTGCAGGGGAAAATACAGAAACATGTTAACACAAGTACAGGCTAACCTCAGTTAATAAGATCCCTAACAAAGAAACTCCATTTTACAAAGTCTTTTTATGGGAAGCAATCCCAACCCCCGCTTTTTGTGTCTTCCATCTAGCTGGAAGTTTCCTCCAGCCTCGGCATTGAGAGAATGGGGAAGGAAGACTGGATAAAGACAGACCTCCAGTGTTGGGTTGCAGCAACATGTCTGCATTAAAAAAAAAACAACCAAATGAAGTTTGGCAGGTGATCCTACAGTAGCTGTGTGTACTTATATAAAATAGGCAAGGCAAAGAGCTGCCTCCAGAATCACTTACTGAGCATGTGGGAAGAGCAAAAGAGAGAGAAAAGTGGGGAGCAGAAAAGCCTACCTCACCAGCTATCCTGACTATACTAAAAGCATAAATCTATAAGTTTTGCTACCAAAATAGAAATAACAACAACAACAACAACAACAACAACAACAGAAGCTTTTGAAAGAAAAAGGCATGCACTTTGGAACAAGTTTCACATAGTCTCTAGAAGATTCAAAAATATTTTTGTTTATTTAGGCAAGGCTCACCTGACCTGGTTGTTTCATTTCACATGTGCCGAATGTTAGTTGTTAGTTTTGAGTAAAATGTTTGCTGCAACTTTTCTTCTTTTTTGTGGTGTAGGAATCTATCCCTATTCTTTCTATGTTATTTCTACCTGTGGTACCTCAGTAATAGGTCCTATTAACTTCACTAGGACTTCAACTCCTGTAGGTATATTTAGGATTGCAGCTTTAATTATTCTTAAGGTAATGCTTCCCCTTTGCCTCTCATTCCTCTTTCTTGCCACTGGGAAAAATTAAATATAGTGAAAAATAAACTATCTCCATAGAACCTTCTAGGGTTATAAACAAGAGAAATTTATATTACACCAATACTCTGCTGTGTTTTGTTCTCCAAATAACCAGGTAATAGTCCCATTAATTATCTTTAGTATACTACACCAGTCTTAGGTGTGCACAGAGAACTGGGTTCCTTATTCAAAACATCTAAGTTGCACATAGAGTGTTAATGCTCTAAAGAAAATATAGGAGGATATGAAACTGAGACAGTGGGAACCTCTTCCAAAACAAATCCAATTTCCTGTGGTTGGCTACTGAACTATACTGGTAACATATGGATGTTTTGATAAAGTGGATACAAACCATGCCAGCATCAGAAGCTCCCATGGAAGCAAGTACTCACTGGTGTGGGAGGTACCTGTGTGACCTGGGATAGACACACTATACTGAATGTTCATACATCATCCAAGTGTTGCTGTAGCAACTGTTGTTGCCAGGATAATATAATGATCCCTTTTTGTCTCTTCCCCATGAAATGAGCTTTAATCCTGTCTATGATCAGTACAGTCAAAAGTCATATGACAGGAAGGGTAGAAATGCACTATTGGATCACAGATGCCCATGTGTTTGACAGAGTCCTTTTGCACTACAGTATAGGTCAGCTTCTTGTTTGTGTCATGCACAGACACAACTGGGGATTATGCCTGTATATGTACTTTTTCAGATATTGCACCACCCTGGCACACAACAACAAATATTTATTTGGGATAGAGTGGAAGAGAAGGACAAATCCTTGCAAAGATTTCTTATTATATGCATTTAAGAAATCAGTAAAGAAATTCCCTTCCAGGATGATACATTTTCTTGGAAATTGTTGGGGGGGGACATCAAAAAATACCCCAAATGTCTGTGGACAGGAAAGGAAAAATATACACATTTCCCCCAGGCATATTGATTTGAGCATGAGGGCATAACCCAAGTCAGCCTCCAGAGTTGGGTGTTCACTGGTTATCCCAGCAACCAAAACCCATCAGTTTCTGTTGGGCAAAGGGCTCAGCCTTTGTTAAGGAAACAAAAAATATTTAAGGAAAAATATTTAAATATCAAAAATATCAAAGCCAAAACTGTTAGGTTCTAGCTTTAAGTAGCAGAAATGTGTCCTTGTCTAACTATGCTTCTCTAGTAACTGAGACTGACTAAAAAAGTAACACAATTGCAATTTAAACGAAATTTTACTAATGGATTTAATCTACATATTCATGGAGGCTATATTCTAATCTAGCTAATGAATAGTTCAGATAAAGAAGAAAATCTTTATCTCACCTTCTTTCCAAAGGAAGTTGAGAGAGGAAGAAGATGGGAAACCCAATAGGGCAGAAGAAAATTTTTGTGTGAGAGAGAATTTCCCAAAAGAGGGAGTGACCTGAATCACATGGTTTGTTTACCAATTTGCAAAGTTATTGTCCTGTGGTTCAGTAGGAGCAAATGGGATGCTAGCAGAGGGGAGCCAGCAGAATTTGCATGCAGAAAAATCTATCTATCTAAGGAGAGAAAGAATGCAAAAATCTTCCAACAGTCCCCTTTTCATTCTCTTGGACTGATGTCAAGGATCTTCATCCCTTTGCATAGTCTCTGGAAAGGATCTCTTGGTAGATGCTTGGCAAGGATATCTACAATCATGTTGCAGTACTCTAATTGAATAAGGAGTTTATCAGAGGACGGAAATTGTAAATATAATCTAATGGCAATCCAAACGCAATCATGGGTTTCACTTATTGCGTATTAAAGTATCTCACACAATTTCGGGCAAAAGGGAAGTCATTCCGAACGCAATCATGGATTTTACGTTATTCCGTATTAAAGCATCTCATGCAATTTCGGGCAATGGGGAGTCATTTTTGGGCAATGGTAAGTTATTCTGAATGCATTCCGAACGTAATTGGAATTCACATCAATTCGCTAAACTAGCGAATTCACGTGAATTCCAATTGGCTCCATTCGAAATAAAGAGAAATTCCTCCCATCTTATAAACTCCTAAGTCCATTTTGACACATCTCTTGCACCTTGTGGAAGGCAATGTCAATATTGTTCTTATGTAGCTTCTTACTTCCAGAACTCTTGATACAGCTTTGATGATCTTGCAGCAAATTGGGCTATGTTATCCTAAAGTCCAGAAGTAAGTATAGGAATTATCCAACTGCAGTCCTATACTTGTCTTCATTCATCAAAGGTTCAGATTCCTTAGTGTCCTTTAAGAATCCTACTTCCACTGGAGTTGGCATAGCATTTGCATCTCTCAGGCCAAGACAGTACATAAGATCCATTAATGTGACCACCCGACTTACCGGGCTGGTCAGGTTGCTGCTGGGAGGAGGCTTGAGGCAGCTCTTCCTGTCCATGCATGTGGACTACTGCTCCCAGACTCCCTTGGGGGCTGGGAGGAGGTGCCGAGCTGCTGGGGCTGCTTCCAGGCTGGAAGGACTCCAACTCCCAGCATCCCTCGGGGGGGAGGAAGTGGCCCCTGATTGGTTGCTGCCTGGTGCCACCCTGAATAGGCCAGGAGGCTGGGGAGGGCGGGCCTTCCCCAGTTTCCTGGCCTCTCATTGGTTGAGAGGCTACTCCTGGCCCTGGGTGCCCTGGCTCCAGCGCCATTGCCACACCGGCTCTGCGAGCACATGTACATTTTCCATTTTTCTACTTCTGATTAAGGAAGAAACTTCTATCCCTGCTCCTTTCTATCTGTATTCCAAGATAGTCTGAGATGTCTCCCAAATTCTTGATATCAATCTCTTTCTTGAGATTCTGGATTATCTTTTCATTATCTGCTTTACCTTCACTGCACAGGATCAGATTGTCAACATAACTTGTGATATAAAAGATCATTTATTATTTCTGCATAGCTTATTTACACATTTGTGCATGGAGTGAACCCCTCTTTGACGAGAAGCTGGTTCAGTTCCTCACTCCATACTCTGGCGGCCTAGTTCAATCCATGAATGCTCTTTTGCAATTTGCATACAAGATACTCTTTTCCAGGAACTTGAAATCCTGAAGGCTGTTCCATATATAGTTGCTCAGAGAGAATGCAAACATCTTCCAATAGTTTCCTCCTCTGGTGGCAATCTGCATCCTGCTGAAGATTATTACCTGTCTCAAACTGTAGTTATTGTCATGCCATAATTTTGGAAGGCTAGGTCCAAATTTGTACCTAGCTCCCTCCAACAACAAAACCACAATCTCTTGTTTGATGATGATTATTCTCAGTCTGAGAGTCCTACAAGTTTGCTAACAGATGCTACCAGAAGCAGCAGTATTTGCTCCCACTGTCTTATGGTGCTTACTTTCCATTAGGAGTCCCTTCTTCCTTTCTATCCCAAGGAACTCTGGGACTTGAAGTTCTTGATGTAATAGACCACATCAAATAAAAGAATGCTACTCAAAGTGTTGGTCTTAGGACCAGTACCAATCATTTCATGTTTATACACAATACTGGAAGATGGGGAAAACAAACCAATATTGTGGTGAAACAAAATTGAATATGAGCTGCATTTCACAATTGTGATCTGAGACCTTGCAAAAACTACATTGCTACTCTAATAAAGATGACAAATGTTGAGTATTTTTAGCAGTCTGGTGGGCAGTATCCAGATCCATTGTAGGCAGCTCTGTATAAAGCTCCCTCTAAAAGGCACATGCTTGATGGATACTTGTAGGAATATCCACATGTTCAGTGGATATTTCAACAACCTCCACATGTGCCTATTTTAAATTGCCCATTGTATTTCTGGATGAAATGTGTGGAAGGTGTTAGAAGCAATCATAGGGAAAGAAAAAGTTACTGAATGTGATCAATTATTTTGAATTTCACACACTGTGATTTATGAATAGCATAAGCTGAAGTAACTGAATGGAAACATATGGGAAGAGAAGATGATTAATTGAAACATCAGTGAAGCAAGTGGCCTTGTAAATTTACTGGTGTTGTGATTATGAATACTAAAACTGGGATGGTTTAGCAGATGGATGGTGAGGTATGCATAGGGTTGGGTGCTAAAGGATAGGACAAAGGAGCAGGCTGCATGCTGGTGCAAGGTTGAAATGAAAAGGTATATGGAATTGCACTCAAGTAAGAACAGACAGATCAAATTAGCAAGATTTCTGAGATTTGTAGTTTGATAACAGTAGCATTGTAGTGCCTTTGAGGCTAACTGTGCAAAAGAAGTTGTAGCATAAACTTTCATAGACTTGATCTACTTATTGAAATTCTCTCTCTAACTCTTTGTGTGTATGCGTGTGTATTCACTATTTTAGATTCAGACTAAATAAGACTTCAGCAAGAAGACCGAAAGAATTTGGCATTGATCTGCTGGGGAAAGAGTGTGCATGTGGAAAGTCCAGTGTTGAGTCCCATGAGTCCCTGACCAGCGGAGCAGCCAGGGTCAGACTTTAGGACTGTCCGTTACTGCAGTGTAGGGAGTCCCAAAACGATGAGATGGAGAGAGCTAGGTGATGGGGAGATACAGCAAACAGCACCTGGTCCAGCCTGAGCATACAGGCCTGATCTAGATGGGCACAAACAGCTCTTTGCACTGCCTTTAGGGTTCGGGAGGGTGCAGCGTCTACAACCTCCCGAACCTTAAAGCATATGGGGGCTGCCATTTTAAAATGGCAACGTCCATATGGATGCACCATGATGGCATCATGATGCACACAGTGTTTAGACAAGCTGTGCGCATCATGACGCCTTTGCACCGTGGGAGGGCGCCAAGTGCGCCCTTTCCGCAGCACAAAATGGAGCTCGTAAACTGAGCTCCTTTTTTTGGCATGGGTCTTTGCCATAGCCTTTAGACGGCCGTGGCAAAGGCCTGGGGAGAAAGGGGCTGTGGCGGCGGCCCCTTTCTCCCCTCAGCCCTGCCGAGGGAAGCGGGGTGTAGCAGGTGCCCAGGGCGCCTGCTTCACCCCACTTTGAGGCCACAGGGAAGTGGCAGTTTGCCGCTTCCCCTTGGCCTCCAGAAGCAGCGGGATGGGGCTGCAGAGGCTGCCAGTGTGGCAGCCTTGGTCCCATCCCGCTGCTTCTTGGGGCGAGTACGGACCGCCTCTTTTGGCCGGTCTGGAAAGCCCCACAATGACCAAGGTTGTCACAGCTGCTTTCTACAGCATCCTTAATTTCTTCTTGGTTTTGCAAACATTCTCTAGTTGAGGCAGCTGGGCAGGATACTGTTAGTAAGAAACATTATATTATTTTCCTTATTTTCTGCTATAAACTAGTGCTTATTGCTGGGTCAATATATTTAGTATGGGCACAGGGAAAGCAAATTCCATTTTGTTCCTGTAGCCACAATGGTGGTTTAATGCAGATGGGTTTAAAATCTAAAAACGCTGAGGCTCAAAGTATTTTTTTTTTATCATTAGAGTTGGCTGTTTTGCACGAATGTATCAGGAATACAGAACCAAGGGCTGACCCAAGGCATTTTGATGCCTGAGTTACAGCTGCAAAGGGCAGTGCTCACCATATTCTGGTAGGCGTCCCAGACTGAAAACTGGAGAGGGTTTATTTCCCTCTTGGTAGAAGAGGGCATTTCAGCAGTTATTTCTTACCTGTTTTTGTGACAAGCAATGTTAGCTGAAATCCCCTTTTCTACACAGTCATTAAAGGTACAAGCACTTTCTCCAATTTTCAGTCTGGCAACCCTATGTTCAGGTCCCAAACCAGTTATTTTAATGCTCAAAGGAAGAAATTCCACAAGCAGCTCTCTGCCTCCCTGGCACTGAAAATACATAAATAACAAATGAAATAACAGCTTTCAGAATGACATAACTGAACCTAATGCTAGAGAGGTGGCCCTGGTACAAGTTGTGAAGCATGGAATGGCAGCCAGAAGTAGAAGGGAAACTACAGCTGTGTGCTTCCCAACTGAAATCATACAGCTGGCACTCCATGGATTCTGCACCCACAGATTCAATCATCCATGGTTTGAAAATATATATATATTTAAAAAATCCAAAAGGCATACTCTTAATTTTACCATTTTATATTAACGACACCATTTTACTACATCATTGTGTATAATGGGATTTGAGCATCCATGGATTTTGGTATCCATGGGTAGGTATCCTGGAACCAAATCCTGTGGCTACCCAAGACCATTATACAGTTGGCCCTCCTTATCCACGGATTTTTCATTCACAGATGTGAGCATACACGACTTGAAAATATTCCCCCAAAGTATACATTCCAAATACTAAACCTTGATTTTCCATTTTATATATGGGACACCATTTTGTTGTGCCTTTATATTTAATGGGACTTGAGAGCATACACAGATTTTGTTATCCATGGAGGGTCCTGGAACCAAACCCCACCAGATAACAAGGGCCTACTTTATCCAGGATTTAAAGTTATCTGGTGGCACCACTGTCTTCAGATCAGGTGAGGGAAGTTTACCATCTGAAAATGTGAAGAGCTGAAGATACTCAGTAAAAAGATGTGTTGGATCCTGTCCAGGCCAGAGAAAGAACCCACAGTACACATAGGAGCAGGAGTGCAGCTATAGGGGGAGCACAATGAAACTATTGCCCCTCCCCAATAAGAATTCTGAAATTTCTAGTGTTGTAAAATGGGAAAAAGGGAAATCACAATTAGAACTCTTCTATTTGCTGTGATCACATGCTCTTGGAAACTGTGCCTGTCCCCCTTCTTTAGTACTTCAACTCTATTTCTAAACACTCAACTGCAGTTTTAATAATAATAATAATAATAATAATAACAAAATTTATTTCTATTTCTCGCCTCTCCTTCTGATCGAGGCGGGATTCTAACATATCATAAAATACATTTACATCAATCTCAATATTATAAAACAGTGACATAACCATAAAAATATTCAATAAAAACAATAAAATTCGGACCTTCAATGTCATCGTTGATATTTTCCATCTTTTCTCATTGATCTGATTAACCTGTCATGTAGTGATTGGTTATAACATGTCAGGTGGGTAGGCCTGCTGGAAGAGATCCATCTTAAGTGCCTTCTTAAAGGCATCTAAGGTGGTGATAAGACGGATCTCCTCCAGCAAGTTTTTCCATAATTTCGGGGCCTCAGCAGAGAATGCCCTGTGGGAAGTCGTCTTCAGCCTTGTGTTTTTAATTTCTAATAGATTCTTCCCTGACGTTCTGAGAGTGCGGGGAGGATTGTGTAGGGAGAGGCGTTCCTTCAAGTAACTCGGGCCCAAGCCATATAGGGCTTTAAAGGTAATGACCAACACTTTGTATTGCGCCTGGAAGCTAATTGGCAGCCAGTGTAATGATTTTAGTACAGGGGTGATATGTTCTGTTCTAGATGTCCCTTTGATTAGCCTGGCTGCTGCATTCTGAATCAGCTGAAGCTTCCGGACTTGGTACAAAGGTAGCCCCATGTAAAGTGCATTACAAAAACCTAAGTGAGAGATTACCAGTGTTTTAAGTTGCTGCAACACTAGAAATTTGGAGACAGAAGGATAACTTCATGGGAGGGAAGAATTCTTATCTGCGGGTGGGCAATGCCCTCATTCTCTCTCCCAGCATGTACCAACATCAATGCATGGGAGCTACATGGGGGGGGGGGGGGTGTTTGCTTTGCATCCAAAAAAGGCAGAGTCTGCGAGCTATATCATGCCACATAAAGGCCGTTAGAGTACTGAGATTGAATCAAGCAACACAGCAAAAGGGAAGTTCTTATCTGACAAGGTAAGACTGTATCTCACACTCACTGGAGAAACCCATCCTAGGTTCACCAAGGAGAGTCCATGCAAGAGAGAGCTAGCAAAATGACTATATGCTGGTGGTGAGCAAGAATATAGTATCTCCAATATCAGATAGATCATGCTGGGAGACACTGGAAACTATGTCCCAGGGTTCTCAGAAACCATAGCTGCTCCACATGAGTTTCCAGACTTTAAAGATGAAGCTAACCCAAACTTTCCTATTTTCTTCTGTGTAACATTATTCTTCCTAGAATCAACCCATAGAAAATGAAATACCGTAAAAGCTCCACAGGTATAGCCATGTGGAAGCATAAGATAATGTAAAATTTGAAGGCTGCTTGGGAAGCCATTAGTTTGAAACCATTACGTTTCTCATAGCTCTGTATCCCAGAAAATATATTTTGCAAAAGAAGGGTTAGAAATAAAGGAGGAGACTCAACAGTAGGCATGCCATGGGGTAATATTAGGGTTGACCTAGTCCAGATGAGCCAGTAGGTGGCGCTTGAACATTCCTTTCAACTACAAGGCTCCTGGTCTGCTTAACATAGAAAAATAACATGTTAGTAACCAGTGGACCAGATTCTGTGTCCCCACCCCCACCCCTGAAATCACAGAATATGAAAGTAGTTGTCACAGATGAAGACATAAATGGGCGTTCGTTTCTGTGGCAGTATTGGAAAACTTGATCAATCTGCCTTTGTGTGTTAGGAAAGGGCACACAAGGAAGAACCAGCTGCTGAGAAGGAATGAGAAAGTTGAAATATTTATTGCAATGAAATCCTCCTCCTAAATCCACCCATGTGTGAAGTAGAAAGTATTTTTCAAGCAGGGCATAAATCAGGATTGTGACATCCAATTAACCTGTTTGGAGGCAGGGTCAGGAGGATATTTCTTTTTTCAAAGGTGTGGCATGAGTTAGCATGTGGTAGCTAAAGAGAAATAGTGTGGACTATACCTCTGATACTAAAGAAGAGAATGATATGGTTGTTTTTGTAGAGGGATATTGCATCTCCCCTCTCAAATCAGGGCCATTCCACATATAATGGCTGAGCTCACACATGTGTGCACAACTCCACATACACATTTCCATGCCCTCAATGGCAGCTGCTAAAACTAGTTGGCAAGGGCCACTGCTGCTGTCATGTACTGGTGGGGAAGCGATGGAGGTGATTTAGACTGGAGTTTATCATATAAAGGGAATTGGAAGTATAATCCAATGGCAATCTGAATGCAATCATGGGGTTTCGCATGATTGCGTAAAAGCTGATCACACACATTTTCGGGCAAAGGGAAGTCCATCTGAACACAATCATGGGGTTTCGCGTGATTGCATGAGAAACTATCACATGCAATTTCGGGCACTGGGAGGCAATTTCAGGCAGTTCTGAACGCAATGCAGTGTCAATACGCAATCACGTAAATTAGCTGAACTAGAAAATTTACTCAATTCTGAACTGGCCTCACTTCCATTTCTTTCGAAATTGAGAGAAATTCCTCCCATGTAATAAACTCCATAATAAAATGCTGCTGTTTGGGAGGGGGAGAAATGAGGATGATCTCTCAAAATGGGGAGCACCTGATTTTCCTTTTCCCAGTAGCTCAGAGAAAGTGGATCTTCATGGTCTGGACTGCTTCCTCCCTCCTTTTCCTTCCCTTCTCACTATTAAAAAGGAAAACAGCAGCATCCCCTCTCAAGCTTTGACAGAAGTTAGGTGTGGGAGGCTTTTGGATGGAGTCTAAAGGCATGTACAAAAAGGTGGCTTCTCTGTGTGTGAGAGAGGTGCACTTACACACATGTTAAGCCACTAACTGAATGCCAGTCAAAGTTTAAGTGCTCAGCAATAAATTCATCTTGTGAATAGAACAGTGTGTTTCCAAGTCTTTCTCTCTTACTGGGAGAAAAACAGGGTATAAAATAAACCGGTCTACAAACCTTATTCCACCAAGCTGCTAAAAAGTTACAATCACATTAGTATAGGAAATGCAAACATATCTGTTTAAGGACAGTCATTTTCCCACAGCTCTTCAAAAGTGCCATGGTCCCGGGCTTTGTCTTCTGCATGCTGGCCTTCATAACCCCACTTTAATGCCCTATGTCCTTCCCAGCATACCTTTCAGCATGCTCCAGTTTGACTGAGCTTTCCATCCTTTCGCAGGTCAGTAAAATGAATGCCCAACTTGTTGGGGGCAATTGGTTTACAGACTGTAAACCGCTTAGAGAGTGCTGAGTTCATTATGAAGTGGCATAGAAATGTAAGTAAGTGCTACTTTATTTTTAACTTTTTTTTTCAATTGCACAGTCGCAGCAATTGATTTTAAAAAAGGGAAAAAAAAGAAATTTTAAAAAAGAAAAGAAAAACTGGTTGGGAATGGCAGTGGGGAGGGGGAAGAGAGAGAGAGGAACATAATCATGCCCACTCACACCACAGGACTGTCTGCATATTGGAACTCTTTCAGGAAAAACTTATCACACGTGAATCAATAGTGGAAAAGCAGCACTATTTGGAGGCATTGGTGGGTTTGGCCCACCAATGAAAAGGAGCACTCTAGGAACAGATGGAAGATGAAACAGCTACAGGGCAGGCATGGTGTCATGTGATAAGGTACAACCACAGCCACTACTGTCCTGCTGTCATTCTGCTTTAGCAGTCTCCAGTGATAAAAGTCATACTGACAAGGGATGACCATTAGATTTGGACAATGCCTGAAGTATGAGATATGAAATATGTGGAGTGGATGAAGGAGAGGGGAAAGTGGGTGAGTGACTGACAGGCCTATCATCTAATCGTAGGGTACACCTTACAAGTGTTTCCATTTTATTTCTGGAGAAGAGCATGGATAAGATTGTGAGATGGCAATTCTTGCAATACCATCATGCTTCACTATATTTTAAAAGCCTTAAATTTGTTTTCAAGTATCAAAGTTAGTGAGCCCTTGGTTACTGAAAGTTTGTAGATTTCTTGCCTGGAGAGCAGTCTATATTGCACATCATTTTCATAGAATTATAGAAACATAGAGTTGGAAGACACCTCAAGGGCCATCCAGTCCAACCTCCTGCCATGCAGGAAATCACAATCAAAGCACCTCTGACAGATGGCCATCCAGCCTCTGTTTAAAAACCTCCAAAGAAGGAGACTCCTCCACCATCTGAGGGAGTGTGTTCCACTGTCGAACAGCCCTCACTGTCAGGAAGTTCCTCCTAATGTTGAGGTGGAATCTCTTTTCCCGTAGCTTGCATCCATTGTTCCAGGTCGTAGTCTCTAGAGCAGCAGAAACCTTTCTCCATCCTCAAAGTGACAGCCTTTCAGATAATAAAATGGGGCTATCATTTCACCTCTTAACTGTCTCTTCTCCAAGCTAAACATACCCAGCTCCCTAAGTTTCTCTTCATAGGGCATGGTTTCCAGATCAAAGAGATCACCCTCCAAAAATATGGAGAGTGAAGAGAAAGAATACTGCCTCTGAAATATAGAGCACTCTTACATAAATAACTATAAAACCACTGTCCTGTAGAAAAGTTATGTTACTTGGGTCATCTATATATTGTCTGTCTTTCACAGACAGAGGAGTCACAAGGGATCTAGGAGGATGAATGTATCCTTTTTGGAAACCATTCTAATTTCAGGGCTATCCGTGTGCCTATTCGTCTGAAATTTGACAGTTTTCCTGTGTGTGAACAATTTGACATTAAAAAGCTATGAGTAACTCCATTAAAAATTAAATTAAACCCATTAAAATGTGTACTTGATAATGACTGAGAGGCAGGAACCTTCAGATATCCAAATCTTGATTTAACACTGAGACCCAATATTAGCTCTCAAACAATCTGAGCCAAAACAGGCCATTTACCCTATAGTGCTGGTGGTGTCTGTGTCAAGCAGGGTTGGAAAATTCTCTGTCTGAATTTTAAAGTCTAAAATTTAAAGAGGCTAAACCTGGTTTGAGGATAACTCCTTTAACATCTGATGCAATACCCAGAGCAAATTCACTAACAGACCAGCGTGGAAGCAAGAAGCTGCCACTGTATTTACTGAAGCACTGAATGGGGGTCCAAACTGTATATTGTAGTCAATATTAATTCTTAATATCAATACAAGCCATCAGATATAGCCATGAGAAAGCTTGCAGTTCACTCCAGTGCATACCCTTTTGGTGTGTGAGATCACAGGGCCTAAATACCTCCAAAGACAACAGATCCCATCTGATCTTGGAAACTAAGCAGAGTAAGCCCTGATTAGGGCTTGGATGGGAGACTGCCAATGAATACCAGATGCTGTAGGGTGTATTTCAGAGGAAGGAACAGGCAACACCACCTTCCTGTACTATGAAATCCATGGGGTCACCATAGGTTGGCAGGTGACTTGAAGCCACTCACACAAGATTACCCTCACGTGGAAGTCCCCTTCTAGTGCAAAGATTTGTATGACAATCACTAATTTGGGGATATGTAGATTTATCATGTGGTTGCCTTGCTTACATTTATCATGCAATTGCCTTGCCTTGTTTGTGGAATTACACATGGAGGCTAGATGAAGTCTCTTTGTATTTGAAACCCTCTTGTGCTTTGGTACTCTCTCTCTTTTTTCTTTCTACAAAAACATATGTTAAGGAGGGAGAGAAAGTATAGCTGTTGATGCTAGAGCTGTCCATCTGGAACACCTGTAGTTTCAAGAAAGATGGCTCGATGGAAGCAGTGGATATTCCTACAGGGGCTATGAGTGGTGGGTAAATAGGCTATGAAGTAGTATCTTCTCCTCTGAGAGCAGACCTCTCTTTTGCAATATATGTTATGGCCCTGGGACTGTTCCCTGGGGATGAGGTGATTACATGGTTAATGGACTTGAATATATTCCTTGAAAACTGAAGCACAGTTGCTGGATATTCTCCCTATACCTTTCTTAGCCACTTAGTTCTCTTAGTTCTCATTGGAATTAACTTCAGAAATGTCAGATATATTTAATCCTTCAAAACTGGACAGATTACTCATTCTATTTTTTTTTAAATTAAATCATCCTCCTTAGACAGAGCTCTTCTTTGCCATGCCAATTATATAAAGTATTTCAAAATATGTTTTATGCTGATAAAGCTTCTTACCAACTTCTCTTTCTTAAAGCTAGGGGTGCTGCCGACACAGGTGCTTTCAAATACACAATATGGTTCAGATTTGCTATAAATATACTCTACACTCATTATATGCTTTTAACTTAAAATAAATCTGTTCTGATTATTTAACTAGTTGTGGGAATGTTAATATATTAATATGTAGGAGTAAAGTGATTTCTTAAAGCAAAACCTGCAGTTTGTCTCATTATTATAGGACCTAAGGATGCATGATGCATTGTAATAATAATAATAATAATAATAATATAGGGATTACAACAAAAGTCATATACAAGATACAGGAAAAAATACATTAAAATACAATCAATCATAAAATAATTACAACATCTTTCAATATTATTGCCAACCCATAGAATGTCTAATCCATAGTGTCCGATTCAGAAGTGGGATATTTCTTGTCATCGGCTATATGAGGTCAGGTGGATAGGCCCGCCAGAAGAGATCCGTCTTAATTGCCTTCTTAAAGGCGTCTAAAGTGGAGATAAGACAGATCTCTTCCAGTAAGCTGTTCCAGAGTCTAGGGGCCACAGTGGTAAATGTTCTATTAGAAGTTGTTTTCAATCTAGTATTAGGATGCTCTACTAGGTTTTTTCCTGATGTCCTGAGAGTACGGGACAGATTATGTAGGGAGAGTAACTCAGTAAGTAATTTAAGTAATTCAGATAAACTCAGATAAACCCATTTCCCTACACATTGCTTACTGTTGAATAAACATGTCACAAAAATGATATGTAAATGAGGTAATTAAAATATTTCTATGGATATTTTAAACAAATTCAAATAGAAACTTTTGCTGTACAAATGTGAGGCTCAAAAGTGTTGGGGAATATATAAGATAATAGTGTATCTCTCAAGCAGAATATTCCAAGCAGAAGGTGAGCAACAACCAGTCCCTCCACCAACCACACACAGAATCTAGCAGAGAAATGAAACAGGCTTAGTCTTAGGCTTATTTATCTTTGTAAAACATAGGAGGCAGAATTATTCACAAATACTATAAAGTTTATAATATCTCATGACAGGATGTTCTCTAACAAGTGCTCTTCAAATATGGAGGACAGAGAGATAATTCCAGACTACAAAATGGTGCACAAAAAAAGTCACACCAGCTGCAGAGTTATTAATGCAGGAAGAGAAAGAATGTCACTAAGACCAATCAAGAAGAAATGACATGAATCTAAATGCCCTAAGTGGTAGCCTGTAGCCACCCCTTTTAGTGCCAGATCAGAGAACAAGAGTCATCCTGAAGTCTTATAATCATTTGAGATGATCTTTTATTCTATGAGAAAGTGTACTGTAATTTTTTTTTGAGAAAAAAATAGGAGAAAAAGAAATTTAAAAATTGCTTCTAAGACAGATATGGCAAAATTCCCTTGAGTTTATATCAGAGGTGAGTTTTTAAAGCCCCCAAACACTTCCGGCAGATTAAAATATGAGCTCCCATCCCTTACCATTTTCATAATCAAAAGCTTTCTCTTAAAAAACAAACTCAAACAACAAAAATAAAAATTGAAGCCATTAAAATCATGTACGTGAAATTCATCAGCACATCAGGTCTTTTTCTTTACTTCTGCAACTTTATGGCTTTTAAAAAATCGCTTTTGAGGGCTTCCCACCTCCACAAATACATTTTGAGTGTGTATAAAAGCTTTAAGGCACTGACCATGTGAAGTGGGGGATTGCAGTGCAAAAATATAACTTTCCCAAGATCTGGTTCATACATGTGTGCAACAAAAGCTAGAAGAGGGAGAGCAATCCCAATTCTGGAGAGACTGTCTCCTGCAATATGGGAATGGTAGAGTTTGGGAGCAGAACAGTTGCAAACAAGGGAACTCTTCAGACACAGAAGCTCAGATGCACTCACAAGGAATAGCAGGACAATGGGCTTCACATTTTCACATGATCTGCACTATCTTTTAGAGCTGTGTCTGTATGAGTGAGAATATTCATGTACATTTGTTGATGTGTATCTTCAAGTCATTTTCAATTTATGGCAACCTTAATGTGAATCTGTTATGGTGTTTTTTTTCCATCAGAGAGAGTTTGCTATTGCCTTCCTCATAGGTTGAGAGAGTTAGAATTACCCAAAGTCTTACCTAGTGGGTTTCCATGGCTGAGTGGGAATTTGAATCCTGGCCTACTGGGAATTTGAACCCTGGTCTGAGGGTGCATCTACAGTATAGAAATATTGCAATTTAAGTGTTGTAGCTCCATCCTATGGAATCCTAGGATTTGTAGTTTTACAAGGTCTTTAGCCTCCTCTGCCAAAGTGTGCTGGTGCTTCACACAACTACAAATCCCAGCATTTGTACAGTGTGGCTTCACCCTGAGTCAAACACTCAAACATTTATACCACACTGGCTCTAAATACATATTCAGCCATTTCTAAGGAATGACCAGTGTTCAGTTACTTTTCATGTATACTTTCACTTTTATTGAACTAGAGGCCCTCCTGAGATAAAATTATAAAGGAAAAAAAAAAGCTACAGAAAAACTGTTGGATATTCTTGCATATCTCCAGTATAGTAAGAGTTACCTTTTAGACTAGCTGTCATTGGTATTCTCTTCATGCGGCTAATCTGTATGGATTCATGATTAAATGTGTGACCTTTGCTGAGCATATTGTCAAATGTAACGATTAAGGTTTATACAGATCTGACTAGAAATGTTACACAGAATCTCATGTGGCCAATGGAAGAGAGGAAAGGCTTACAAGTATAGACCAAAGTGATCCCACTGCTTTTTTAGTAACACTAAAGTATAGTGGATTCAATTCTTTCTGGAATGATTTTTCTAAAATATAACAGACCTTGCTCCAAGCAATTTCAGATGCACTAACTGCCTGTGTTGCTGCACTGGTGATGGGGCTCAGTTGATATCATCTCTCTGGAATATTTTTTTAATTCATGGCTATTGTCTCTGTGGTGTTAATGGGTGTCTTTAAATTTTGTTCAGTGGATGGGGATGATTTTTTTAAAAACTCATTACTAGACTGTATTTATGGAATGACAAGCCATTTTTAATAGTTGCCTGGGCTGATAGGAATCTGACATGATTTGATGTTTTTCATCACTGAGTGTATGGCAGTCATAAAAACAATTAACATTAAGAATCCAAAGATTATTTCTTGCATGTGGAAAAAAATTAATCAGGAATCCTGTTCTTAGTAATGTAAAATGGTTTCTAGTGAGACAATAGATTCTATGAACAGAGAGATGGGGTAGTCATTAGAAGCCCTTTGAGCCCCATAATAGCAAATGTTTACATGGAACACTTTGAAAAGCAAGCCTTGGAAACAGCACCAAAAAAATCCACAGCATAGTTCCAATACATGGATGAGGCTTTCACCATTTGGAGTCATGGAGAAGAAGATTTGATTGTGTTATACCACATGTGGTGGTCATGTGTAAAAATTAAAAACAATTGGACTGAGATACATAGGGAAATTCAAAATATATTTAAAATCCAATTTGAAATGGGTCTTGAGTTATATTTGTTGAACATAACTTCATCACGAAAGAAAAGAATGAAAGGAAACATTGGAGGGTAATTTAATATCTAATAATAGCAGCTAGAATAATTGTAGCTAAAAACTGGAAAAAATAAAGAGGTTCCCTCTATTGAAGAATGGGCAATCGAAGTACAAGAACTAAGGGAAATGGACAGATTAACATATTTGATTAATAATAATGATGATGATGTTTATTTCTTTCACTCCCCTCTGTCTGAACAATCAGGGAGGGGTACAACAGAGTTTAAAAACAATTACAGTTAAGGTTAAAATAGTAGGACAGTCCCATCCCCAACCTCCCACCTCTTAAAATAGAATTAAACTAGCAAGATTTAAAACAAGTAATACAATAACAATAAAACAAATACATTAGCATCCAAATACTTAGCAGCGGGCTAGGGTAGCATCAGGATACAGGATAAATAAAAAAATAGATGAGAAGAAGAATGGTCACCAATTTTACAATTATGGGAAGGCATATTTGGAATTAAGAATGACTTATTGAACTATTAACAATTTGGAATTTAGAAGTATAAATTGAGGTGAGAAATATTTTATATAGACTTAAGGACATCTAAAGGCCACACTTTCATGCAGGCATGAACACACCCCTTTTTGCCAGTCTAGATCAGTCCTATGATTCTATGATTCTATGATTCTAGAACAATAGGAAATATATTGGACTAAATGAATGAAATATACATTGTGTCAAGAAATAAGAGAAAATTACTACAATATATTTTACAAGTGGTACATGACTCCTGAAAAACTATGTAAGATTTACAAAAACATGGACAATTGGTGCTGGAAATGCTCAAAGAACAAAGGAACGCTGTACCACACCTAGTGGACATGTCTAAAGGTTAAAAGATTTTGGATACAAATTTGAAGAACAGTGTGCAGAATACAGTGGATCCTTGTTGTCCACTGGGGTTTGGTTCCAGGATCCCCCATGGAAAACAAAACCCATGGATGCCCCATGGAAAACAAAACCCATGGATGCTCAAGATTGGTTTGTCTCTTTTGTCTTGTTTAATATTTTTAATGAATCAATTTTATGTATATATGAAAAATAATAAATATATATATATTTAAAAACCAAGAAGAAAATAACATTTTTACTGTTTTATACAGTATACAGGTTTCTCTTTAAGATGGAAATTAAAAAAAAAACACATTCTGGGCATACAATGCTATTTGAAAACACTAAAATTCTGGATCATGCAAACAACTATCCAACAACCATGCCAACAACTATCAGGTCAGAATGCAAAGGGAAGCCATTGAAATCTACAAACACCTAGACAACTTCAACAGGAAAGAAAGAAAAAAACCTTAAAATGAACAAAGTTTGGCTACCAGTCCTGAAAAACACCAAAATAAAGACTCAGCATGTACAAATGAAAACCACTGAGGGTCAGGAGGTTTCCCAGCAGACAATGGATCACTAGTTAAATGGATGCCCCAAGGCCTTGCCATTCAACAACAAATCAACAAACAGATTAACAAGTAAATCACTTCCTCTCAACCCAGGGTCACACAGTATATACACCCCACTGACTTCCATGCCAGCATCCTCTGAAGACTGCATAATTTGTCTGACCACAGATGCTGGTGAAATATCAGGAATAAACTCTTCCAGAATGTGGCCACATAGCCCAAAAGACCCATAAAAAAACTAAAATGTCTCTGTTGTTCAGGCAAATTCTTACTGTGATGGGCTTTGTCTGTGGGTCAGGGACAGACAAAAAGTATGCTTTGATGTTCACCCCAACCATAATTAAAATGAAACAAGAGTAGACTTGAACATCACTCCTTGCATCTTTTTCTGATAAAACCATCAGTAATGGCTGTGCTCCTTTGAAAAGAACATCTCTATGACAGAGCTCTGAGACAATATCTGAAATCTGGGGTCTAAAGCATCTGGATGTAGGAAAGGGAATGGATCCCATTTTGGGAGAAAGGTGGGATATAAGTGCAATAGTTAGATAGATAAATAAATAAATAATAAACAGCTGAAACGTTGCTCTGACAATGTTTAGAAAAGTCAGCACCAGATTTGAGCTCTTATATACTGGGACACTAGACATGCTTCCTGGAACCATGCCCTTCTGTCCTAAATAATAACTGTGCAAACTTTCTGTGGTGTAGCAAAGACTCATTGCACTGTAGAACAGGCAGGATTTATAGTTTGTGCATGAACCTTTCAGCAGTGTAACAGCAGGGAATCCCAGGGAAGAAATGCTAGACCTTTTTGACTACTAGGGATGATACATGCTTCCTCAGCTTATCTGTTTCCTCTGGAGGGAGCTGCAGTCATCTCTCTTTCTCTGTATTTCCCAGCAGTGATATACTCTGAAGGTATTTCTCTGAAGATGCCAGCCACAGATGCCAGTGAAACATCAGAAAGGAACTCTTCTAGAACATGGCCACATAGCCTGAAAGCTCCACAAAAAACTTTGGATGCCAGCCATGAAAGCCCTAGGCTCCACAGTGATATACTGTTTTGAACTCTCTCCACTGAAATATCAAATATTAAGACACATTAGCTGTAAAAACAAACCAACCAACCTGTTCCAAGTGGAGATGAAAACTGTTACAACTGGCCTGTTGATATGGCTCAAGACTGATCTTTCTATTTTTGAAAACTCTTGAAGTGTGGTTATAAGAGTAACTGTCAAGATGACACTTCAAAATTTACCAGTATGCTATTGGACCCTTTTGGTACACCATGGTCATACCCTGAGGCTGAGAGAGTACGATTTGCTCAGGGCCACCTAGAAGGTTTCCCCTGGCTGAGAATCGAACCCTGGTTTTCAGAGTTGTAGTTTGAAACTCCAACCACTATGCCACACTGGCTCCTCCCTTCCCTAATTCATAATATGTGTGCATGTGTGTGTAGTAGTGTATGTATTGATTAAGAGCTCCTGCATGGCAGGGGGCTGGACTGGATGGCCCTTGTGGTCTCTTCCCATTCTATGATTCTATGCTCTCCTGGTGCATTCTGGAGACACCTCTGTTTGCCTGAGGCAACTACTACCTAAATTATGATAACCTCTCCATCCCCTCCCCCTGCAGTTCACCAAAGTCAATTTTCCATTGTCACTAGGAGAAAATTATTTTCTTTAGCAGTAGGTACTTATCATCATGAGTAATATCATGTAATTTTGAGTTCTTCGTCTAGTCACCCAGCTTCTCAGCGCTTTGAAGAAAAATAATAGCGATGAAGAGGTAGGCTGGTGATCATTTGTGTGGGATGTGCTTTTCTAGTCACTTAACTTGAGGTTTGTTTGTTTTTTTCATTCTCTTTGCTCCCTCCACAATACTTTCGACTATTTCATTTGCTCTTTTAATTAAAGAAGGAAGAGAGGGGATGCTTTTTGCTGGCAGTATTTGGTCCGGTATTTGGAGCAGTCTATTCAAATATAATGAATATTTTAATCATGTAGACAAGCCCATTGTTATTTTACAGGCTACCTACCTGGATTTCACCATATTCTTTATACTCTTTCCAATTTACACAGGTAAATAAAATGCTATACTATTTGAGGGAAATGGAATTTGATTGTCTCACTTACCTCATTAAATGAAATCAGGTGATAATAAAAACTTGGAATTTATGTAATTTTTAAAAGTTTGTTGGACATCAATGACAGCCATACCGCTAATTGCATATAAAAACGGATCCTTGAGAAAAGTCGATAGGCCTCCTAAGGTTGCATCTACACTGCAGTATGAATGTAGTTTGACAACACTTCAACTGATTTGTAGTTTTCTGAGATATTTAGCCTTCTCTGATAAAGAGCTCTGGTGTTAAAACAAACCACAAACCCAGGATCCCATAGAACGGAACCATGATAGTTATAGCAGTGGCAAACTGGATTTATTCTGCAGTGTGGAAGCAGCCATAAACTGATCTTGCTGGCCTGTATAACCACACCACTGTGAGTAGCAACATGGGTGAAATGGCTGCACTATCATTCGGGCAGGCTTACCCCTGATATTCCTCTCCCTGTTGTTATTTCTCCCTCATCCTCCCCCGCTGTGAACTGGCTTTGCATATTGCTTGGCATATTGTTATTGTATTGCTGTATTGGTATTGATATTGTCATTGCTTATTGTCGGAATGTTTTTAACTTGTATATGTTGTGCACCGCCTTGATCATTGGAAGGGCGGTATAAAAATATTTTATTTATTTTTATTTAATAGGCAGACAACAGAAAAATTTGTCAAGATAAAAAGCTGCCCTGGCCATTCTTGAGCTGCTCTCTAATGAAAAAGGCAGCTTTCTCTATTGCCTTTTGCCACCACTTCATACCATGTGAGAACATAAAAGGGTGCTATCTAATTGTAAGTCATGAAGAGGACTCTGGCAAGAGATGAAGACCCACATGATCAATTCCAGCATTATGTCCATGGGATTCCCTCATGTACCAATGCATTCACATGGGAGAGCACTAATTTATTACACATTACTCATCTGTGTTTCTCCTTAAGGGAAATATATATACAAGCATTTGCATATCTATGAATGCATATAATAAGTAGCCTAAATATTACCAAAGAGCCTGCTCATTTCACATATGAAATCCATTACTTAAGACTGCTTAAGCAGAATGTTGATGGTAACTCTGACTATCTGGAAACAAACCCCATCTCTTAAAATATATGTCCATGCCACCTGGCAGCCAATATGGAATCTGTCTGGGCTGAATCATAGAATCATAGAGTTGGAAGAGACCACAAGGGCCATCCAATCCAATCCCCCCCATGCAAAGCATCCCGGACAGATGGCCATCCAGCCTCTGTTTAAAGACCTCCAAGGAGGGAGACTTCACCACACTCCAAGGGAGTGTGTTTCACTGTCGAACAACGCTTACTGTCAGGAAGTTCCTCGTAATGTTGAGGTGGAATCTGTTTTCTTGTAGCTTGCATCCATTTTTCCTGGTCCTGTTCTCTGGAGCAGCAGAAAATAAGCTTACTCCCTCCTCAATGTGACATCCCTTCAGATATTTAAACAGGGCTGTCATATCACCTCTTAACTTTCTCTTCTCCAGGCTAAACATCCCTATGCCCTCGTTCCTCATAGGGCATGGTTTCCAGGCCCTTCACCATTTTAGTTGTCCTCCTTTGGACATGCTCCAGTTTCTCCACATCCTTTTTGAATTGTGGTGCCCAGAACTGGACACAATATTCCAGGTGGGGCCTGACCAAAGCAGAATAGAGTGGCACTATTGCTTCCCTTGATCTTGACGCTATACGTCTATTGATGCAGCCTAAAATTGCAACAACAACAACAACAACAATAATAATAATTTCTTACCCACCTCTCTGAGCGAGCAATCAGGGTGGGGTACAACATGTTAAAAACATATACAGTTAAAATTCTCCAACGTACCCCCCTCCCTTCCATTGAAACAGTATTAAACTAATCATAGTTAAAATAGTCACGTTTAAAATACATGAACTTTCAAATTCCCATATAGGTGGCCGGATAGGGGATGGGGGGGAGGGGTCATCAGACAATGGGATATTAATTACTATGCGGGAAGGCCTTCTGGAAGAGATGCGTCTTGGTTCTTTTTAAAAGCCTTTCAAGGTTGTAATAAGATGCATCTCATCCGGCAGGTCGTTCCACAGCCTGGGAGCAATAGCAGAAAAGGCCCTCTGGGAGGTCTGGGACAGCTTAGTTTTTATAGGCTGAAGCAGATTCCTCCCAGAGGACCGAAGTGGATGCAGGGGCTCATATGGGAGGAGGTGGTCTCTAAGATAAGTTGGACGAAAGCCATGTAGGGCTTTAAAAGTCAAAATCAGCACTTTGTACTGTGGCTGGAAACTGATCGGCAGTCAGTGGAGAGATTTAAGCACTGGTGTTATATGCTCTCTCCTCGATGTTCCAGTGACTAGTCTGACTGCTATGTTTTGAACCAGTTGAAGCTTCTGGGTTAGGCACAAAGGTAGCCCCATGTAGAGTGTGTTACAGTAATCCAAATGTGAGATGACCAGCGCATGTACCACAGCCTCCAGGTCCTTCATCTCCAGGAAAGGGTGCAGCTGGCAGATCAGCCAAAGCTGATAACAGGTACTTCTGACCAACACATTCACCTGACATGTCACGTGAAGCGATGACTCTAGAAGTACCCCCAGACTGCGAACAGAGTTCTGTGAGGAGAGTGTGACTCCATCCAGGACTGGAAGATGTATTCCCAGACCTGGTTTCAGGTCGGTGACTGTCAGTACCTCTGTTTTGTCAGCATTTAGCTTCAATCTATTTTCCCTTTTAGCTGTCGCATCATGTCGCAATGGCCCTTTTAGCTGTCGCATCGTGCTGTTTACTCATGTTCAACTTGTGGTCTACTTGGACTCCTAGATCCCTTTCACATGTAATCTCATTCATCCAGGTGACCCCCCCCCCCCATAATATATCTGTGCATTTCATTTTTCCATCCTTACATTTCTCCATGTTGAATTTCATTTTGTTAGCTTTGGCCCAGCTTTCTAGTCTATTCAGGTCATTTTGAATTTTGATCCTGTCCTCTGGGGTATTAGCTACTCCTCCTAACTTGGGGTCATCTTCAAATTTGATAACTATGCCCCCAATACTGTCATCCAAGTCATTAATAAAGATTTTGAATAGCACTGGGCCCAGTACAGAACTCCACTTGTCACTTCTCTCCAGGATGAAAAGGAGCCATTGTTGAGCACCTTTTGGGTGTGGCCAGTCAACCAATTACAAATCCATGTAACAGTTACCTTGTTTAGCCCACATTTTACATGCTTGTTTGCAAGAATGTCATGGGGAACCTTGTCAAAGGCCTTAATGAAATCAAGATATACTATATCCACAGCATTCCCTTCATCTACCAAGCTGGTAATTTTATCAAAAAATGAGATCAGATTTGTCTGGCATGACTTGTTTCTTTGAAACCCATGTTGACTTTTTGTGATTATAGTATTGCCTTCTAGATGTTCACAGATTCTCTGTTTAATTATCTGTTCCTGGTATTGATGTCAGACTAACTGGGCAATAATTGTTGGGATCCTCTTTTTCCTCCTTTCTGAAGATGGGGACAACATTTGCCATCCAGTCTTCTGGGACTTCTCCTTTTCTCCAGGACTTCTCAAAGATTATTGCCATATAATAAGGGGGGGGGGGAGGGAAGCATAAGGTACATGTGAATATCCATGGGGAAAAATTCCACACAAAGTATTCCATTCCAATATTCGAATACCGGGAGGGAATATTGGAAAGCTGGGAAGAAGACATCAGTGTCTTATTGTTTTAAACTGTATTTGAACTCGGGTATTTGCCTTTTGTAATGCTGGGTCAAGGCTGATGAGGACTGTTCCTAGTCCTATACTATTATGCCTCATTATGGTACTTCATCTGTAAATGTACCTCATTTACAGATTTGTATGTGTGTATTTGCAGATATCACTGTCTTCCTCACAAAACTCTCCATGATTGCCACTCAGTTCTTTGAACCTGCCCCCTCAAACAACCCTGAAAAGGAAAGATAGAATAGTTATATAATTTCTTTTGATTGCAGGTCTAAAGAGCATCCACCTTGAAGAAACTTGGCTGTGAAGAGTCTTTCTGAAGTGCTGCCATCATTTTCTGCCTTGTGGAAGGAGATGCCCACCTTAGGATTTCTATCTACAATTCATGGGTGTTGAATAAATCTTAATTTCTTAACTACAGTCCAGTCAGCCATATAAAGACAACTCAGTCTGCCAGATACTTTGGCTGTGTGTTTCTCAAATATTAGACATTAATGTTATACAGTAGGCCACTATCCAAAATTAAGTGTTTTGCATCCAGAGCTTAGATTTTGGCTTAGATTTTGGTAATGTTCATTAAAGATGAAAGACCATTGCATATGAAAACTTGGAAGTTTGCTGTCTGTCAGAGACAATGGGCAATCAGTCTGACCTGGTACAAGATCTTATATTCCCATTTTGCAGTACAACATGGGTTTCTGATGCTTCAGAAGCTCAGACATGAACAATCTTTATGTCAAGGGTAGCTCTCAAGAGTAGCTACTATGTTAGACATTTTGTGGATGTTTCCCTACCTTTCTGTTCTTATGACTGACAGCCTTATGATCTGGTCCCAAATCTTTTTAGTTAGTCCTGACTAGAGTAGATCTATTGAATGAACCGTTGAATGGTGTTGAATGGCTAAACATGTAGGCCAATCTCAGTGACTCAATCAGTTTAGCTGGAACTGACAATGTGGTTTAATTCAGGGGTGAGAAACATGTAGCCCTCCAGATATCATTGGATTGCAACTCTTAGCACTTGTCAACATTGTTTATACTGGCTAAGGATGCTGAGAGTTGCAGTCTAACAAGACTGGGAGGGTCACATGAGTCCCATTGCTTACCTAAGCCTGCTATCAGTGCACCTCAGACTTAAACATAGTTATTTGGGAGGAAATTCCACAGATTTTAATGGGACCAATATAGTTTAAAAAAAATCTCTGTGTGTGCATGCAGGGAGTTCAGACCACACCTGTGATACCTAGAAGGGAGGGTTGAACACCCAGTGGAGCAGTTGTTCCTAGATAAAATGGGCTGCTGCAAAGGCAGCAGCTCCAACCTCCCTCCCTTCCTCTTTCAGCAGTATTTTCCAGATCTGCCATGGCTGCTGCACAGAAAAAATCCCCCCATCCATGGTGCTTTCCAGGTCTGGCATGGCTACTTCAGCTTGCCCCCTCCCATTGACAGTGCTTTCTGGATTTGATGTAGCTGCTGCAAAAGCCACTACACCAGACCCAGAAGAAATGGCCCCTGTCTGTGCTACAACTCCTGGAATTCTCCAGCCATCATGGCCAGTGGAATAGAATGGGGGTGTTATAAATTTGTGCAGGCTGAGCAATGTTGGTGTGTTGCCAGCTGCTGAGAGAGTTGGAAAAGTCTTGATAATGTATCATTGGAAAAATGAGCCAGTAAGGAAGTGATGCCAAAGTGATGCGGAGTGGGTGGTTGAGGGATGTGCCAGCCAGGGTTGGTGTGTGTGTGTGTGTGTGTGTGTGGTAACATGAGTTACCACATGGTGGTGACACTAACCTTAGTGATGCCATTGCAATAACAGGAGGAGCAGGAGGAGGAGGAGGAGGAGGAGGAGGAGGAGGAGGCACCTTGCAAATCATGTGGCACTCTGGCTCAACAGCTTCCAAAGCACGTCATGAAATAGCCTCCACCTTGGCTAGAGTTACCCAGGAAACTAAGCAATTGCTGTGGAAACAGAACACCTGTTTCTACTAGCAACAGTAAGTTGCCACACTTCTTTGGAAATGCAACATTTTAGAGATATGCTGTGTTGAAGGTGTGACTTTTGTGGAGCAGCTACTTAGACATGTGTTGTCTCACAGACTCCATAAATATCTATTGAGCTTTGTGGGCTGGAGTTGAACTCATGTGTTTTCAGCAATTTTGCAATTGAAGCCTGAGCTTCAGCAATCAGCCTGTCCACTCATGTGAAAATATTAGGATTTCTGTGTATATGTGTATGACTGTTTATTATTCTGTCTTTGACAGTATTGTCTTCTGACAGTAATAATAACTATAACTTCCACAGAAAGTTTTTCATGGTTCCTATTGTTGGATAAGAAACCTTGGAAACTTAAAATAAAATACTTCTAGAATTGTAAAGTTGGAAGAAACCACAAGAGCTATTCATTCCAACCTCCTGCCATGCAGGAATACACAATACAGACCCAAACAAAGTGGCTTGCCACTTTAAGGGAAGGTGTGCTTTTGAGGCCTGCCATGATTTGAGACCAATGTCCTTAATCATGGTGTGGCCTTATTGGCTGAGCCAGAGTACATGAAGGGGGCAGACCAGGGTTATTTAACCTGTCTTGCCCCTTTTCCTGCCCTCTTTCAAATGTGCAAGTCTACAGAGGAGCTGTGAGTAGAGTTTCAATGAAGTTTGTATTGGTTTGGTTTGTTCATAAGGAGGCTGTGGGTTCCAGCCTCCTCCCACACCTTTGGGTTGCCTTTACGAACAAACCATTTATTGTGATACCGTTTATTATGGCTATACTGGGGTGTTTCCCCCCCTTTACCTGGGGCTCCAGGTGTTTCACCCCCCTCTCACTCTTTGAGTTAATTGGACTCAGGGTTGGTGTGTGGACTGGTTGGCTTTTGCTGCTCCGGGCTTTTTACTGCAGCCTTGCTGGCTTTCCTCATCATTTCCCCTCTCCTTGGTGTGGGTTAGGCCTGGAGTGTGTGTGGCTGGCCCTCCAGTGCTGGCCCCTTGGTTTCTCTGTTGGGGTCCCCGGACTCCCCTTCTCCTGTGTTTTGTGGTCTGGGTGTGTGCAGCAGGCTTGCTGGCTTTTGCCACTCTGGCGCGTTTGCTTTGGTTTTGCCGGCTTTCCTCTCCATTCTCCCCCCTACTGCTACCTTAAGGCTACTCAAGGCTAGCAGAAGCTTCATTTCCTTTAAGGAGGAGAAAGAAAAGGAGGAGGCTGTAGTCCATGTGCTTGGGTGAGATCTAATTTAATTTACACTTGAGCCATTGCATTCTGGGAGCCAGTGCTGGGAGGCTACTTAAGGCTACTCAAGGCTAGCAGAAGCTTCATTTCCTTTCTACGGCGCGCGAATTTTGATTTTTTTATCTAGTCAAGGAGGTGTTTAGAGAATAGAAGAGGATCCGGCCTGAAGCATCAGAGGAAGTGAATCAGAGACTTGCCTTTGGAAGGAGCTTTTAGCCAGGAGCTCTCTACATAACTATAGGCCCCATGACTTGAACTCAGTGACAGAGCTTGGGAATAAAGGCCAAGTCTAGCAAGGGAAGCCCACAGTCTTGTTTCAGTGCCTCCTTAAGACTTCTCAGTATGGACACTGAAGGCCCTGCAGCAGTCACCTGCAACACATGTGGGATGTTTGTCTTCTTGCCTACAGAGGTGGCGAACTACACCTGCCACAAGTGCAAGTTGGTAGCCCTCTTGGAAGAGAAAGTACAGCAGCTAGAGGAGCAGATATCTACACTCCAGCATCATAGAGAGCAGGAGATTCTCCTGAACAGATCAGACCAGAATGTCTTGGGTGGGAAACAGACAGAGGAAGTTGTTGGGGTGGAGGAGGTCACTCCACATACAACAGAGGTAGATGCTTGGAGGAAGGTCACACACAGAAGTAAGGAAACCAGGGAACATTCTCTGAGCGGCTTGCAGCTACAGAATCGCTTTGAATCTCTCTCTGTTGTCAGAGATGATGAGGAAAAGCAGCAGGGACAGACATCAGGGACAGAGCAGGGGAGCCTGAGAGTATCACGAAAAGGAACAGCCACTGCTAAGCCTCGGAGGAGGCGCGTGGTCGTGGTGGGAGACTCCTTGCTGAGGGGTACAGAAGCAGTGGTTTGTGGGCCTGACAAGATGTCTCGGGAGGTGTGTTGTCTCCCCGGGGCAAAGATCCATCATGTGACGGAGAGGCTGACAAGACTTGTCAAGCCTACTGATCAACACCCCCTTCTTTTGGTTCATGTGGGAACCAATGATACTGCAAGGCACAGCCTTCAGAATATCAAAAGGGATTATGAGGCTCTGGGAAGGAAGCTGAAAGAGATGGATGCACAGGTTGTCATCTCATCTCTTCTCCCGGTAGAAGGGCATGGTCCAGGAAGGGAGAGGAAAATAGCAGAGGTGAATAACTGGCTCCGTAGATGGTGCCGCCAAGAACAGTTTGGATTCTTGGATCATGGGCTGCGGTTCCATGAGGAGGGACTTCTGGCAAGGGATGGACTGCATCTCACGCCAGTTGGCAAAAACGTTTTTGCCAACAGTCTGAAGAATCTGATCAGGAGGGCTTTAAACTGAGTTATGTGGGGGAGGGAGACATTATACTGGAAGGCAAAAGGGATGGAGAGAATAGTCCAAGTGGCATAGAGGGAACAAGGCAAACAGTGCAAGGACCCAACAGTGGGAAGCAAAAAAAATTGCACAGGCAGCAAGTAAAGGGAACACATGTTCTTAGATGTCTCTACACTAATGCACAGAGTATGGGAAATAAGCAGGATGAACTTGAACTCCTAGCACAACAAGAGAAATATGATATAATAGGCATCACTGAAACCTGGTGGGATGAGTCTCATGATTGGAATGTAGAAATAGAGGGGTATAACCTTTTTAAGAGAAACAGGCCAAACAGGAAAGGAGGAGGAATAGCATTATATGTCAGGGATATTTACACCAGTGAAGAGATGCAGGAAGTCAATACTGGAAGCCAGGTGGAGAGCATCTGGATAAAAATTAAAGGAGAGGGAAACAACAGGGATGTTACTGTGGGAGTCTACTACAGACCCCCGACTCAGACAGAGGAATTGGATGATGCCTTTCTAGAACAGATAATCACATACTCAGAAAAGAGAGATGTAGTAGTGATGGGTGACTTCAACTATCCTGATATTTGCTGGAAGTCAAACTCAGCCAAATCCTCAAAGTCTAGCAAATTCCTCACTTGCCTGGAAGACAATTTCATTGTCCAAAAGGTGGAAGAGGCAACAAGGGGATCAGCCATTTTAGATCTGATCTTAACCAACAGGGAAGACCTAGTTGATGGGGTGCAAGTGGTTGGATCCTTAGGTGGAAGTGACCATGTTCTCCTGGAGTTTGTAATACAGTGGAAGGGAGAAGCTAGGCATAGTCAGACACGCACTCTAGACTTTAGGAGAGCTAATTTCAATAAACTTAGAGAAATACTGGGAGTGATCCCATGGTCAGGAATACTAAAAGAAAAGGGAGTTCAAGACGGATGGGAGTTTCTCAAAAGGGAGATATTGAAGGCACAATTTCAAACAGTTCCAATGAGGAAGAAAAATGGAAGATGTCTCAAGAAGCCAGGATGGATGACTAAGGAACTTTCAACTGAGCTAAGTTTTAAACGGAACATGTATAAGAAATGGAAAAATGGAGAAATCACGAAAGAGGAATTCAAACAAATAGCCAGCACTTGTAGGGATAAAGTCAGAAAAGCTAAAGCGCAGAATAAACTCAGGCTTGCTAGAGAGGTTAAGAACAATAAAAAGGGCTTTTTTGGATATGTCCGCAGCAAAAGGAAGAAGAAGGAAACAGTGGGGCCACTGCGTGCAGAAGATGGCAAAATGCTAAAAGGGGACAGAGAAAAGGCAGAATTACTCAACACCTTCTTTGCTTCGGTCTTCTCAGAAAAGGCAAAGGGTGCTCAACCTAAGGATAATGGAGACAGAATAGAGGAAATTCAGCACAGAATAAGTAAAGAGGTAGTACAGGAATACCTGGTTAACCTAAATGAATATAAATCTCCAGGACCAGATGAACTACATCCTAGAGTATTAAAAGAACTGGCAAATGTAATATCAGAGCCATTGGCAATAATCTTTGAGAACTCTTGGAGAACAGGAGAAGTCCCAGCAGACTGGAGGAGGGCAAACGTTGTCCCCATCTTCAAAAAGGGAAAAAAAGAGGATCCCAACAATTATCGTCCAGTTAGTGTGACATCAATTCCAGGAAAGGTTCTAGAGCAGATCATTAAGCAGAGAGTCTGTGAACACTTAGAGGCCAATGCCATAATCACAAAAAGCCAACATGGGTTTCAGAGAAACAGGTCATGCCAAACGAACCTGATCTCTTTTTTTGATAAAATTACCAGCTTGGTAGATGAAGGGAATGCTGTGGATATAGTATACCTCGATTTCAGTAAGGCCTTTGACAAGGTTCCCCATGACATTCTTGCAAACAAGCTTGCAAAATGTGGGATAGACAAGTTAACAGTAACATGGATTTGTAACTGGTTGACTGGCCGAACTCAAAGGGTGCTCAACAATGGCTCCTTTTCATCCTGGAGAGAAGTGACCAGTGGGGTCCCACAGGGTTCTGTCCTGGGCCCAGTGCTATTCAACATCTTTATTAACGATTTGGATGACAGAATTGGGGGCATACTTATCAAATTTGCAGATGACACTAAACTGGGAGGAGTAGCTAATACCCCAGAGGACAGGATCAAAATTCAAAATGACCTGAATAGACTAGAAAGCTGGGCGAGTGCTAACAAAATGAAATTCAATGCGGAGAAATGTAAGGTTCTGCACTTAGGGCGGAAAAATGAAATGCACAGATATAGGATGGGGGACACCTGGCTGAATGAGACCACATGTGAAAGGGATCTAGGAGTCCAAGTAGACCATAAGCTGAACATGAGTCAACAGTGTGATGCGGCAGCTAAAAAAGCCAATGCAATTTTAGGCTGCATCAATAGAAGTATAGTTTCTAGATCAAGGGAAGTTATAGTGCCACTCTATTCTGCTTTGGTCAGGCCCCACCTGGAATACTGTGTCCAGTTCTGGGCACCACATTTCAAAAAAGATGTGGAGAAACTGGATCATGTCCAAAGGAGGGCAACTAAGATGGTGAAGGGTCTGGAAACCTTGCCCTATGAAGAACGCCTTAGGGAGCTGGGGATGTTTAGCCTGGAGAAGAGAAGGTTAAGAGGTGATATGATAGCCCTGTTTAAATATTTGAAGGGATGTCATATTGAGGAGGGAGCAAGCTTGTTTTCTGCTGCTGCAGAGACTAGAACGCGGAACAATGGATGCAAACTGCAGGAAAAGAGATTCCACCTCAACATTAGGAGGAACTTCCTGACAGTAAGGGCTGTTCGACAGTGGAACACACTCCCTCGGAGTGTAGTGGAGTCTCCTTCCTTAGGGGTCTTTAAGCAGAGGCTGGATGGCCATCTGTCAGGGATGCTTTGACTTGGAGTTCCTGCATGGCAGGGGGTTGGACTGGATGGCCCTTGTGGTCTCTTCCAGCTCTATGATTCTTTGATTCTATGATTCTATGATTCTACCTCCGGGTTCTGGGTGGCTGTGGCTTGGCTTACTGGCATTTGGCTGCTCTTGTCCTGCTTACTGAAGGCACCATCCTGTCCCTGATATATATGAAGCTGCTGGGAGAGATCTTCTGGAGGCATGGGGCGGAGTGTAATCAGTATGAAGAGCAGCATAGACAGACTTCAGGGACACAGCAGGGGAGACTGGGAGTTCCATTGCAGGGAAGAGTTGCTGCTAAGCCTCAGAGGAGGTGCGTGGTTGTGGTGGGGGACTCCTTGCTGAGGGGTACAGAAGCAGTGATTTGTGGGCCCGACAAGATGTCTCGTGAGGTGTGTTGTCTCCCTGGGGCAAAGATCCGTGATGTGACGGAGAGGCTGACAAGACTGGTCAAATCTACTGACAAATACCCCTTCCTTTTGGTCCACGTGGGAACGAATGACACAGCAAGACACAGCCTTCAGAATATCAGAAGGGATTACGAGGCTATGGGGAAGAAGCTGAAAGAGATGGATGCACAGGTTGTCATCTCATCTCTTCTGCCAGTAGAAGGGCATGGTCCAGGAAGAGAGAGGAAAATAGCAGATGTCAACAACTGGCTCCGCAGATGGTGTCGCGGAGAACAATTTGGATTCTTGGATCATGGGCTGCGGTTCCATGAGGAGGGACTTCTAGCAAGGGATGGACTGCATCTCACGCCAGTTGGAAGAAACGTTTTTGCCAACAGACTGAAGAATCTGATCAGGAGGGCTTTAAACTGAGTGATCTGGGGAAGGGAGACAGCAGTCTGGAAGGCAAAATGGCTAGAAAAAATAGACAAACTGACATAGAGGGAACAAGGCAAACAGTGCAAGGACCCAAAAATAGGAGCCAAAAAAAACATGCACAGGCATCAAGTAAAGGGGACACATGGTCTTAGATGTCTCTACAGTAATGCACAGAGCATGGGAAATAAGCAAGATGAACCTGCACTCCTAGCACAAGGGAAATATGATATAATAGGCATCACTGAAACCTGGTGGGATGAGTCTCACGATTGGAATATAGAAATAGAGGGGTATAACCTTTTAAAGAGAAACAGAACAAACAAGAAAGGAGGAGGAATAGCATTATATGTCAGGGATATTTACACCAGTGAAGAGATCCAGGACATCAATACTGGAAGCCAGGTGGAGAGCATCTGGATAAAAATTAAAGGAGAGGGAAACAACAGGGATGTTAATGTGGGAGTCTACTACAGACCCCCAAGTCAGACAGAGGAAATGGATTATGCTTTTCTAGAACAGATGACCACACAATCAGGAAGGAGAGATGTATTAGTGATGGGGGACTTCAACTACCCGGATGTTTGCTGGAAGTCAAACTCAGCCATATCCTCAAGATCTAGAAAATTCCTCACTTGCCTCGAAGACAATTTCAATGTCCAAAAGGTGGAAGAGGCAACAAGGGGATCAGCTATTTTGGATCTGATCTTAACCAACAGGGAAGATGTAGTTGATGGGGTGCAAGTGGTGGGATCCTTAGGTGGGAGTGACCATGTCCTCCTGAAGTTTGTTATACAGTGGAAAGGTGAAGCTAGGCATAGTCAGACACACATTCTAGACTTTAGGAAAGCTGATTTCAATAAACTTAGAGAAATACTGGGGGTGATCCCATGGTCAAGAATACTAAAAGAGAAGGGAGTTCAAGATGGATGGGAGTTCCTCAAAAGGGAGATACTAAAGGGACAATTTCAGACAGTTCCAATGAGGAAGAAAAATGGGAGATGTCTCAAGAAACCGGTATGGATGACTAAGGAACTTACAACTGAGCTAAGTTTTAAATGGAACATATATAAAAGATGGAAAAATGGGGAAGTCACCAAAGAGGAATTCAAACAAATAGCCAGCACATGTAGGGATAAAGTCAGAAAAGCTAAAGCGCAAAATGAACTCAGGCTTGCTAGAGACGTTAAGAACAATAAAAAGGGCTTTTTTGGATATGTCCGCAGCAAAAGGAAGAAGAAGGAAACGGTAGGGCCACTGCGTGCAGAAGATGGCAAAATGCTCTCAGGAGACAGAGAAAAGGCAGAATTGCTCAACACCTTCTTTGCTTCAGTCTTCTCAGGAAAGGCAAAGGGTGCCCAACCTAAGGATAATGGGGCAGAAGACAGAATAGGGGAATTTCAGAACAGAATAAGTAAAGAGACAGTACAGGAATACCTGGTTTATCTAAATGAATATAAGTCTTCAGGACCAGATGAACTACATCCAAGGGTATTAAAAGAACTGGCAAATGTAATATCGGAACCACTGGCAATAATCTTTGAGAACTCTTGCAGAACAGGAGAAGTCCCTGCCGACTGGAGGAGGGCAAATGTCCCAATCTTCAAAAAGGGGAAAAAAGAGGATCCCAACAATTATCGTCCAGTTAGTCTGACATCAATACCAGGAAAGATTCTGGAGCATATCATTAAACAGAGAGTCTGTGAATATCTGGAAGATAATTCCATAATCACAAAAAGCCAACATGGGTTTCAGAGAAACAAGTCATGCCAGACAAATCTGATCTCTTTTTTTTGATAAAATTACCAGCTTGGTAGATGAAGGGAATGCTGTGGATATAGTATATCTTGACTTCAGTAAGGCATTTGACAAGGTTCCCCATGACATTCTTGCAAACAAGCTTGTAAAATGTGGACTAGACAAGGTAACCGTTACATGGATTTGTAACTGGTTGACTGACCGAACCCAAAGGGTGCTAAAAAATGGTTCCTTTTCATCCTGGAAAGAAGTGACAAGTGGGGTGCCACAGGGTTCTGTCCTGGGACCAGTGCTATTCAACATCTTTATTAATGACTTGGATGACAGTATTGAGAGCCTAGTTATCAAATTTGCAGATGACACCAAATTAGGAGGAGTAGCTAATACCCCAAAGGACAGGATCAAAATTCAAAATGACCTGAATAGACTAGAAAGCTGGGCCAAAGCTAACAAAATGAAATTTAACACAGAGAAATGTAAGGTCCTACACATAGGGCAGAAAAATGAAATGCACAGATATAGGATGGGATCTAGGAATCCAAGTAGACCACAAGTTGAACATGAGTCAACAGTGTGATGCAGCAGCTAAAAAGGCCAATGCAATTTTAGGCTGCATCAATAGAAGTATAGTTTCTAGATCAAGGGAAGTAATAGTGGCACTCTATTCTGCTTTGGTCAGGCCCCACCTGGAATACAGTGTCCAGTTCTGGGCACCACAATTCAAAAAGGATGTGGAGAAACTGGAGCGTGTCCAAAGGAGGGCGACTAAAATGGTGAAGGGTCTGGAAACCTTGCCCTATGAAGAATGCCTTAGGGAGCTGGGGATGTTTAGCCTGGAGAAGAGAAGGTTAAGAGGTGATATAATAGCCCTGTTTAAATATTTGAAGGGATGTCACATTGAGGAGGGAACAAGCTTGTTTTCTGCTGCTCCAGAGAACAGGACTCGGAACAATGGATGCAAACTGCAGGAAAAAAGATTCCACCTCAACATTAGGAAGAACTTCCTGACAGTAAAGGCTGTTCAACAGTGGAACACACTCCCTCGGAGGGTGGTGGAGTCTCCTTCCTTGGAGGTTTTTAAGCAGAGGCTGGATGGCCATCTGTCGGAGATGCTTTGATTGGGAGTTCCTGCACGGCAGGGGGTTGGACTGGATGGCCCTTGTGGTCTCTTCCAACTCTAAATTTCTATGATTCTATAATTCTATGATTCTATGACTCCCAAATACACTTTTCTATGTCTCGGTCTTCAGCTTTGACTTCAGATGGCATCTTTCCTCACAATAATTGTCTTAAAGCAGTAATGGACTGGATGAGGAAAAACAGATTAAAATGGAATCCAGTCAAAACGGAGGTACATACAGTAGCGGCCCCAAACCCAGGTATTGGGATACAATCTCCAGGCTTGGAAGGTGTCACACTCTCCTCAAAAGACTGTGTTTGCAGTCTGGGGGTGCTGCTAGATTTCTTCTTTTTCCTCTTAACTCAAACCTTGCATTAAGAAGAATCTGCATGTTTCCCTGCTTCCCTTGCAATGACTGAAGAACAGTACAGGGAGCTCCATTTCCATGATGATTAAGGAGCACTTTCAGTGTTCAGACATAGGCTTATTTTCCCTTTTAGCAACTTTTGGGGGATGATTTACCAGTGATGCAGGCAAGTGGTAAAATCTTCATATTTTTAGTACTATATAGAGAAGTTGAAAAGAAGGACTGAGAACATGTGGATGAAAAGGAAAGGGATAAAGTCTGCAAAAGGAAAGTCAATAGGAATTGGTGTAATTGGCTTTCTTGCATGTTTATTTATGTGAGGGTCATTGCAAGGATTCAGCCTGCCAGAGCTTATTCCCTGATTCGATGCTCTGTTTCCCCAAAAATAAGACAGTGTCTTTTATTAAATTTTGCTCAAAAAGATGCACTAGATCTTATTTTCAGGGGATGTCTTATTTTTCCTGCGATTCTCCCCTTCCTCTTTTTCTCTCCCACTGGCACCTCCATATTTCTCCTGTCTCCTTGGCACCTGTGATTCTCTCCTTCCTCTTTTTCTCTCCCACTGGCACCTCCGTGTTTCCCTGTCTCCTTGGCACCTGTGATTCTCTCCTTCTTCCTTTTCTCTCCCACTGGCACCTCTGTGTTTGCTGCAAGAAGAGAAAGAAGGAGCAGCAGGAGCATGAGTGGTGCCAGGGGATTCTACCAGCTGTGCGCTCACGCCATCCAGGCACCTCTTGCAGCTTTTCCAAGCAGCTAGGTGCCCTTTGCAGCTGTTTGAAGCAGATCTCTCCCCCTGCTTCTTGCTACTGGTCACCTCATCCTCTGTTTGCTTTGTCTCTTTTTCTGGCTCTCTCTGAGACACTTGACAGGCCGGCTGTGGAAGGGAACATTGGGGTTGGCGGTAGAAAACTGTGCTAGGTCTTAATTTTGGAGGAGGCCTTATATTCAGCAATTCAGCAAAACCTCTACTAGGTCTTATTTTCAGGGGAACATGGTATATGGATATTATCCACAGTGCTTATGCAGATTTTGCAGGCTCTGCTTTACTTCAGTATGATGAAGCCTTCAGAATGAAAGTTGGCAGGGCTCCATCCCTTGAGATCAAGTGCACTCCCAGCTATGGATGCACTTGATGACTCCAGCTTGGACTCTTCCAGGTGAAAGGTCTCACAGTGGTCAGATGCTACAGAAGTCCCAATCACCATCAACACTGAGGGGCCAATTGGCTTCTCCAGACCAATCTAAATTTGTTGGGATTTCAGCATTCATGGGATCTGCAGTAGATGCCCTTGTAAATTTTGGCATGACTGTTCTATCTGCGAAGGCTCTCATTTGTTTTGACAATGGTGTGCCGAGTCATGGCCCCAGCCATAGAAACAAGTTGGTTTAACAGCTGATTTAACCTTTTTGGAGTTTTTCCCATTATTGTGGTAGTACATATATGAGTGGAATCAGTTTTCTAACTCATCTGTCCATTTTTGGTGCACAATTTAGCAACGGTTCAAGGGATTAACCACATGATTTCCAAGTAGCCCCAGATAATGCAACTGGTTTGGGCTATTGTCCTGAAATGTTTGGCCCCTAATATCCTCTTTACTGGGTTTCATATTCCCAACATTGAAAATAACATTGCTGATGCCCTTTCCCGCCAACAGATGTGTCATTTCAGGCAGCTGGCACTGAGAGCAGATTTCAATCCAGTTGTGATCCCAGAGCATCTTTGGAGTCTTGGAGAGGTGAGGTGGTAAAGGGGTGAGGTGGCACATCACTGTTTTATAATACTCAATCTAAAGATGAGAAGGATTGTTAGGTTTTTGAGCAGTTTCAGTGTGACAGTGATCTTAGCCCACATTGACCTATCCCAGTGGTTCATTGTTGACAGTTTTGTGTATATTTACACCACAAAGAACTCACCACAATCCATTTGCAACAAGCTTTCAGCTTTACTTTTTGCAGCCAAGTCTCAAGGCCTTGAAGATCATATAGGTGAATTTAGAATTTGGAAAACACTTGAAGGGTGGACCAAAATGCGTGGGGCATTGACTGATAAATGCACCTGAGATACTTAAAGGTTTAAAGCAACAATGGGGATTACTTTGCTTTTCACACTTTGATGGCATTATTTTTCATGCCACATCACTAACTGCATTTTTGGATGTTGTGCATTAGTGAATCGGTTGTAGCTTCAAAAAATGATTGATCTAACAGGGCACTGTTATATCCAGCGATTTGACACTCTCAAGCAGGTCAGCTGTGCTTTGGACTAGAAGTTCTATAATGGGTCAAAATAAAAGGGTAGTATTGTTTCACTAGGTCTGTGTGCAACTGTAAATCTTTGTCTGGTGCAGGCCCTGATAGCGTATACTGCATTAAGGGGTGGGATGCCTGCCCCCTTTTTTTTGCCATGATAATCTCACTCCCCTGATGAAACTTCAATTTTGGTCTGTGGCGTCCAAAGCTTTGGTTAACCTTGGACTCAAGGGTGTTCAATTTGGGACACATTCTTTTTGCATTGGCACAGCATCAAGAACCACCTACGATTCAACATATTGGTCGCTGGAACTTGTCTGCCTATAGGAGATATGTTCAGAAGGTTCAAATTTAATACATTGCTTTAATGCTTGTTTTTATCAGCTTCCAGATTTTGTTCCAAGAGGGTGAGGGTCCTGATGTGCCACAGTATGATTTACTGGACAGTGCGTCAAGCTTGTTCCAGCCATTTGGGCCACACCTCTGCCTGAGGAATATTGCTACAATTGAGGGGTTGGGCAAGCGAGGCCTGAAGTGAAGCTGTCTGCTTCTTTAGCACAATTTGCCAATGCTGGATGTTGTCCTTATACACTTGGGTGGCAATGACTTTGGCCTACTGAAAGGCAAGACCCTTATTTGGCAAGCCAGACATGATTTCAAAGTTCTTTGAGAAAAATGGCCTGGGATGACCATTGTTTGGTCTGAGATTTTGCCTCACTTAGTATAGCATGGCAATGGCAATCCATATAAATTGGATGCTGCTAGGAAGAGGAACAATATAGAGATACACAATACATGTGAAGGTCATTTGATTATGTCATCAGCTGCCCCACAATTGCATTTCACTAACCTGAACTTTATAGTGCTGACAGGGTCCACCTTTTAGGAGAGGGTAATGTTTCATTCTTGGGAGATATCCAATGGGGGTTGAGGGCTGTGTTAGCCAATCTGGTGGTGGAAAGGGATGAGGCAGACGCTTGCTCCTTATCTGTGGCATTAATGGGGGTTGGAGAAGATTCGGTATACACCCAGGCCCCCCTTTGTGGTGAAAGGCCTGGCTCTGGGCAGTCTTTACAGGTCAAGGGACCTGGGGGTTGCTCAAGAAACAGCCTTGGGGGAAGATATGGGGGTTTGACCTTCTCTTACAACTTGAAGGAGTTTGGGATAGTGTGCCTCATGTCTACCTCCCTATGACTGGCTGATGATACAATCTGAGTCATCAGTTTGCCCTCAGGGTCTGGTGTTTTTGCCCAATAAGAAAGCTGAAGAGGTGGTCTCAGAAAGATATCTGGTTTCAGCTGAACTTGCATCAAGATTTCATCCTCAAGTGATGTCTCTCAAGAGTTAAAGTTTATCCAGCCTTCTTTTAAAAACCACTAAACAGGGACTTCATCACACTTAAGACAGGGTATTCCACTGTCAAACAACTTTTACTGTCAGGAAATTTTTCCTAACGTTTAGGTGAAATCTCCTTTCCTGTAGTTCCCTGTAGTTTGAATAATTGCTCTTTGTCCTAGGACATTATCACATGAGGATAAAAAGCAGACTTTGGACAGAATAAAATGTTTTTGACTGTACTTATACACAATGTCATGTTTGTCCTGCTACTGCTTTCCACTCCATTTGTTTTTGTTGTGTATCTTTTGATTGATGCTATTTCATAATTTGGTGTGATAGATCGCTTTCATGGCAGCTCAGAGCCTTAGGCAGGCATGATTCTGGTCCTGTCCTTTTCTCCCTCTTCCTCCTCATAGCATTAGCCAATAGTTTGGGTACACTATTAAGCCTAATTTAGCAGGAGCCAGAAGACCTCTGGTCTACTAAAAAGACCAATAAATGGGTCCTAGAGCAAATCAATCCTGAACTCTCTCTAGAAGCCGACTAGGTTGTTATCCTTTGGACATATCCTGGGAAGGCATCACTCACCAAAAAAAATGGAATAATGCCTACTAAAGTAAAAGAGGAACATCATATTGCTGATGGATAGACTAAATCTGCCAATCTGCAAGACCTAAGCAGAGCTGTTGATGACAGGGTGACCTGCAGGTCTCTCATTCATAGATTCACCATAAGTTGAAAATGATTTGATGGGAATTAACAAGAACTAGTTTATAAAGAAATATAATACACCTTGCAGCTTTCTATTGCATTTTGTCATATTTTCTAAAAGAACAATAAGAACAATAACAAAAAAAGAACAAGATTTAATCTTTTGTGCAAAAATTAACTTTTAGATAATTTTTTATACCAGAAGCCAACTATTTGAATAGCTGTTTTGCCCCAAACTATAATTGTATGTGTTTCAGATTTAACTTATTAGTGCCTGTTGTTGTTGCTGCTGCTGCTGCTGTTTTAGTTGTTGTGTGCCTTCAAGTCTTTTCTGACTTATGGAGATCCTAAGGAGAACCTTTCACATGGTTTTCTTCACAAGATTTCTTCAGAGGGGGTTTGCCATTGCCTTCCTCTGAGGCTGAGACACTGTGATTTTTCCAAGGTCACCCAGTGGGTTTCCATGGCTGAGTGGAGAGTCTGACTCTGGTCTCCAGAGTCATAGCCTGCCACTCAAACCATTATACCATGCTGGCTTACTAGTACACCTTTAGCCTAAATATTTTGTTGTTTTTGTTCCGGATTACTTGGGATTTTAATTTTTGGAGAAAGTCAAAGAAATTAATTTTTTGTAGTAATTTTATTACTATTTAACAAGAAAGAGGAAACATTTGTGATCTTCTGGGCCAGTTCCAATTTCACATTAAAAAAACAAAGCAAAAAACAAACAAACAAACCAAACCAAAAAAACCAAAAATCCCAGAATATATACGGCAAGGCTGGATGGATTTAGGCCAGACCCTTGTGGAGATGAATTTCACCAGATTCCATTCCCTAGTGAATAAAGGTACTGGAAATACACAAGGGGTCATTACCAACTAAATCACTTCCTCTGAATGGCAAGATCATTTTTCTAGCCTTTTCTCCCTGTACTGTCCTGGCACAACTCAGAATCCCTGTTCTAGAATGGATGCATCTTTATTTCCTTGCTGCCCTGCTTGGGACCCAGTAACTATTAATGAAGTTAATTCTCTGATTTGCTCTTTACCAAATAAGAAAGCTTCTGGAGAAAAATTGCTTCCTGGTGAATTAATTAGATCAAACCCGGGTTGTTGGGCACCTCCCCTGGTTTCATTATTTACTTGCATCAACAAGCATGGGGAAATCCCTCAGAAGTGGGCTATGAGTATAGTAATATCTATTCATAAAAAAGGTTCCATGGCTTATCCAATTTTTTTTTAGATCCATTAGCCCACTGAACATCATTTCTAAGCTTTATGTAAAATACCTATTAGATTGGACGTTTGGGCTATGGAAAATGATATCTTTGCGGAAGAACAAGCTGAGTTTAGGAAGGGTACATCTACAATAGATCAATGTTTTGTCCTTCACCACATGATCAAAAAATATTCCCCCAAAGGTAGAATGCTTTGCTGCCTTTGTTGATCTTCCATCTGCTTTTGATCTAATAGACCGAGACTGCCTCTGGCTAGAGTTGGCTGAGGCAAACATTGATAGAAAGTAGCTTCTTTTGATTCGAATGCTGAATTACAGTTCTTCTATTAAGGTCTGGCTTGGGGCAAGTTGAGTTTTGTCTGACAATATTCCTACAGACAGAGGAGTGCACCAGGGCTGCCTCCTGGCCTCTTTCCCATTTAATTTTTACATAAATGATGTTGTTCAAAATTTAAAGGGATTAAAGTTCTTTCCAGCATCTATCCAGGATGTCAAACTTTCAGTTCTGTTATATGCAGATGATATTGTTTTGATCTCAGTTACTTTAATTGAGATGTGAAGACTTTTAAAGAAGCTAAATGAATTCTGCTCAAATTAAATGTTAACAGTTAATCATTCTAAAACCAAAATAGTGGTTTTTGGTTTAAGGAAAAAACTTCACCATTAGAGCTTAGAGGCAAAGCACATAGTTCAACAATCCTCATTTGGGTTTAAGTTTTCAATTGGATTTGTCTTAGAAAACACATTTGTCTGCAACCAAGTTAAAATCTAATCATTCTATAAACTCCCTTTTAAAATTTTATAGATCTTAAGGAGGTTATTGCTCAAGAGTTGTGAGATTAATGTAGATTCATTATCAAACTATGCCTTTGGCTGATTAAAGGTAAGATTCATCTTGTTTCTAAATGGGCCAGCTTACACATGCTCTCCAACTCTACATTCTGTTTTTGGTATCCATTATATAAAACATTGTTCAGATTAGATAATTACTTCTTTAATCTTACTCTGGCCCCTATTAGAAAAGCATTTACAGCCTTACAGTTCCAATGTATGCCTTTTGCCTATTTGTTGGGCAGATACAATAATACCCCTGTTCAGCTAAGATTGTGCATCTGTAAAACTGGGGCAGTGGAGGAAATCCCCACTTGTGAACAAATCCCCACTTGTGATTACAATGGCATGGGAAGAGACAACAACTGGTAATTTTAGTTATTAATAGTTGTATTGTTGTTTATTAATCGTATTTTAGGAATACAGTGGTCCCCCGGGTTACGAAAGTAATCCGTTCCGGATTACTTTTCATAACCCGGAAATCTTCATTTCCCAGGGGACCGCTTTAGTGGACGGACCAAGCGGCCAATTTAAAGGGGCTGTGCAGTTTTTCTCATTCGTGTCCCGGGGGTTTCTTCGCATCCCGGGGGCTTTTTTTCGCCCCCGGCTCTTTCGGCTCCCGGGGATTTCGTATCCCGGGGACCACTGTATTGGATTTTGTATTGTTGTTTTATCCTTCTGATGTAATCCTGCCTCGATCCATGGGGAGAGGTGGGAAATACAAATAAAATAATAATAATAATAATAATAATAATAATAATCTTTTACAATGTCCCCTCTATACAACCCTTAGACAAAAGTTCCTCGATCATATTTTACATTGCCTTTCTGACTGATATAATACTCAGCAGATATGTATCTAATGATACATACATTACCTCTATGGTGGCAAAATAGGGTTTAGCTGCTAGTAAGATTAGGCTTAGTTTTCAAGCTGGGGGTGATGATTAGATGTCTCAGTCATCATATGCTTAGTATTATTATTACTGTATTTTATTGATGGTCTTTTTCAGAATTTTGTGCCTTGTTTTTATACATTGTTTTTATTTATTTTTTTATTTTTTAGTTTGGCTTGTATTAAATTGTGATGGCTTTTAGCTTTTAACAATAAAGACATTACTACTATTACTACTATTTAACAAGAAAGATGAAACTTTTTAAAAAATATTCTGGGCCAGTTCCAATTGCACTTTCCCTGATATGAATTGTTTGAAGCCAATTGGTAACTCACTGGGATTACATTTACCTTTGTGCAAGGGTGGTCAACTAAATGGGTGTCAGGATTCAATGTTGATTCCCTCACCTCCCCTATGGGCTACATCAGTACATCTGGGCCTAGAGGAACCTCAGTATTTGACTGTGTATTCAAACTTTAATATCTGCCTGACTTTACAGCATATTTAAATACATAGTGGGCTTTACATGATTGGCTTTTTTCATGATACAGATGGTGATTGGGGAAACAAAAAATAGGTTCTAATGAAAACAGTATTCCTTCTGCTTTCTTGGGATCACATCCTCTAATTTAACCCATTTGCCCAGAGAGCCTGAGAGGAAATCAACCCACCTCAAAATTTGGACAAACCTGGAGATCTCATGTGGTTATATAAAATGAAAGGAATTGTTAACTGTCATAGACATATAATAGTAAAAATAACATTCAAACGTGCCTTGTATTAGAAAAATTGCTGATCAGCTCCAAAAAATATGCAAAATTGCACTACACTGCAGATATCATAAAGAAAAAATGCACATGAGCACATAGTGATTTTTCATGCAGATGATTTTCTTTAAAAAAAAAAACCTCATCGTACAGAGTGAACTGTATTTAAGAAGACTAAGAAATTGGGGGAAAGAACCAAAATTCATATGCTAAATTCATAGGAATATTCTTAAAATTCATAGGAATATTTACGAGATGTTGCACATCAAGTAAGATCTTTCAACATTATTTCTTTTCTTTTTAGGTACTTTGGTCCTGAGAGTGTCTACCAGGTTGCTCAAATATTTTTTTAAACAAGAGTAGTTCTAATCTCTGGTGGTCATTTCAAATCCAGGCTTTCGCAGGTTCTTTTTAATAGTCATATGTAATATCACTTCCTAAGAAGGATGATAGGGCAGATTCACGCATCATGTAGTAACAGCATGAGTTACATATTTCTTATGTGAAGTCAAAGGCTTTCATGGCCAGCATCCATAGTTTTTTGTGGAGCTTTTGGGCGATGTGGCCATGTTCTAGAAGAGTTCCTTTCTGATGTTTCGCCAGCATCTGTGGTTGGCATTGTCAGAGAATGAGAAAAGGATTGGATATATATATATCCTGTGTGACTCTGGGAAGGGAGGAGTGATTTGCAAATGTATTGTTCTGTTGCTAATGGCAGACCTCAGGAGGGAGGATGTGCAACAGAGGATTAATGTCTGCTAATTAGTGCTCAATGTCTGCTGGGAATCCACTGACCCTAGGCTGTTTCTCATTTGCACTGGTTGAGTCTTAACCTTGGTCGTGTTTACCTATGGCAGTGTTCCTTCCTTTTCTTTTTCCATTGTGAATTGGATGTTAGGGTTGATGTTGTTCAAATGGTTCAGAAATACAGCCAGATTTTCTTCTCCCTGGCTCCAAATGATGAAAGTGTCATCCACACATCAGAACCATGTTGTGAGCCTTTTTCGGTGCTGTTTCCAGGGCTTGTTTTTCAAAGTGCTCAATGTAAAAGTTTGGAAAAAGAAAAGGAAGGATCACTACCATTCTTGGATGTCTTAGTCATTCGCAAACCAAACCAATGTTTGGGCCACACAGTATACAGAAAATCTACACATACGGACAGATACATGCCCAAGAACTCCAACCATCACCCAGGACAAAAAAGAAGCAAAATAAAAACACTGGTAGACCGGGCAAAATGGACCTGTGAACCCCACTTCTTGGAAGATGAACTGAAACACCTGGACTGGGCTCTACAGGCCAATGGTTACTCCAGCACAGACATCAGAAGGGCTGCCAGGCCCAGAAAAACCCAGAGGAGGGAAGACAAACAACCACGCAAAGGGAAGATATTTTTACCATACATCAAAGGAGTCACAGACAGAATAGGGGAAGTGGTTAGGAAACACAACCTTCAAATGGTTTACAAACCAACAAAGAAAATCCAGCAAATGCTTTGCTCAGCCAAGAACAAGAGAGACACTTTCACAGCCGCAGGAGTCTACCACATTCCATGCAGCTGTGGACAGGTCTACATAGGGACCACCAAATGCAGTATGCAAACAAGAATCAAGGATCATGAGAGACACTGCAGACTGGGTCAGCTGAAAAAATCAGCAGTAGCAGAACATGCTATAAACCATCCTGGGTATAAAATGCTGTTTGAAAGCATTGAAATTCTGGACCATGCCAGCAACTACCATGTCAGAATGCACAGGGAAACCATTGAAATCGATAAACACTTGGACAATTTCAACAGGAAAGAGGAAACCCTGAGGGAAAACAAGGCTTGGCTACCAGTCCTGAAGAACAGCAAGGTTAAGACTCAACCAATGCAAATGAGAAACAGCCTGGGGTCAGGGGATTCCCAGCAGACAATGAGCACTAATTGGCAGACATTAATCCTCTTTTGCACATCCTCCCACCCTGAGGACTGCCGTTAGCAACTTAACAATACATTTGCAAATCACTCCTCCCTTCCCAGGGTCAAACAGGATATATATATCCAATCCTTTTCCAGGCTATCATTCTCTGAAGATGCCAGTCACAGATGCTGGTGAAACGTCAGAAAGGAACTATTCTAGAACATGGCCACATAGCCCGAAAGCTCCAGAAAAAAAACTATACATATGTCTTCTTTGCACACATGTGATATAATATATATACCAGGAAGGGTCATGTACCCCACCCCCCTCAACAAACACTGTATGTTTCTGAAGTATACAACAACCACATAATCACAAGTATGATAATATAATAGAGGAAATACAAATCACACATCCATCTGCTATGGATACTTCTGTATAAAAAAATATATAGCCCTTGCTCCAATGCAGAGGGATCTAAATCCTAACTTGGACCTGGGTCATATAGCTATTGGTGAAAAGGGCCTGCACTCAGTTTCTAGCAGGCTATGGTGGAGCAGTGGTTAAATGTCTGTACTGCAGCCACTCACTCAAAACAATAAGGTTGCGAGTTCAATACCAGCAAAAGGGCTCAAGCTTGACTCAGGCTTGCATTCTTCCGAGGTCACTAAAATGAATACCCACATTGTTGGGGACAAGTAGCTTACAGTTGTAAACTGCTTAGACACTGCTTAGGTGGTATGAAGCGGTATATAAATGAAGCTGTTTGTTTTTTTGTTTTTGTATAAAGTGAACACAACACAGTAAAGTGCAGTGGCTTATCCATGATCTCAGATGTGGCAGGGTCCATGATTCATCTGCATGAGTAAATCATGGGTCTAGAAATGGCCAAAGACTAAGTGATGCCAGAAAATCCAAATGGTATCCTCTGCTATTGTAAAACTGAATATTAAGTATCTGTCCCCTTTGTTGTCTTCAGTGATACCCCATAATTGCCATACTTGTGCCCTGAGCTAGACTGGTTTATCTGCTTTTAAGATAAAACTGTCTCCCATTGGTATGTACAGGAAGATTTATCTGAGCAGAGAATTATATCAGGGTTTGGATGTTTCCTTACTGTGTAGCTAAATGAGGCAATTGTTCTTTGTCATCTCCTGACATTCTTTTATGTAACTCAAAAATGTGCCAACTGCTAATCTTCTTTTCTGTAGATGACAGATATCTAGTCCCTTCCAGCTGTTCAGGGCTTGAAAGAAATGTAATTTTACCACAGAAGTTTTTATAATATCTATGAAGAATTGTATAATGTCAATCCCTTTTTATCTCTTTGCCAATGTATGATAGTTGAAAGTTTGCCACTGCTATTCCAAGCTGGGACCACACACAGCTTTTTAAGTGGTGCTATTCCAGGTCCCATCAAAGTTTCTGTTTCAGAAGGGTGGGTGGATAGCCTGTAGGAACACAATATTTTTCCTTTGCCTGACCCAAATAAGTTTGGGTTGGGTTGTCTTTGGGATGAGCCAGGCCCCTTGGGTTTGCTTATATCAGGCTGTCAGAAATGCATTTTGGGCTGGAGGAGAGCTCATTTTAGGAACCCACAACATGTCCATCAAATGAAGGCATGGGGATGAAACAGAAGCTTGTACTCCTCTGATGAGGCTGTACAGAGAAAGCTACACAGCTGTGAATATTGGTTTGCACCTGAGACACCTTTAAAGTGATGTTGAAAGATTCTGAAGAGTTGGGGTCCAAGTATGTGCGACTCATGGGGAGGGGATCAAACCACATTGGGTGTAGTCTGCCTCAACTGCCTACAGCTGAAGAGCTTAGAAGAAGAGTGCCTTGAGGAGACTCCATCAACACAAGAGTGAGATTTGTTCCCTAGCATATGGTCCGAATTAGCAAAGCAACACAAACAAGATATTAGGAAAAAGAGTTTATTTCTGCAGCATAAATAGGTTCATGTGGAAAGGCCTAAAGTGAGACAGCTTTGAATGGTTCTTACAGACCATCTTTTATACCTTTTTACAACCTGGAAACATTAACATCTTAGACCAAAGCACATCCTCTCTGCCTACCATTCATCAACACCTTTGGACTGTCCAAGAGATGACTATGTTTGTTCTAATCTGTTTATCAAAACAAATTCAGTCATATGAATTTTGGATATTTACAAAAAGGAGTCTTTCACTTAAGCAAGGAATTTCTTGATTAACACTTGTAAATCAAGGAGGAAGTCTTTTTCTCATTTATATGTTAAACCAAAAGACAATTTCTAACTAAGAGTGAGAGCTTCAATTTTTATCATTTTCTCTACACTGCTAGGTAGCTGTCAACTGAATATGGCTCAACCTAATTTGGCAAAGTGTAGACTGTGGCCCACATGTGTCACTCAAACGTGTTTTGGCATCTCATCCTGCCCTTTGATCTTGAATTTGAATCTTTCATCAAACTAGACCTAATGTGGCCAATTGCACCACCAGAAACCTCCATTTGGGGCCATTTACCTTCAACCTCTTTTTGTAGCATCTTGGGGCATGGTAAGTTTGTAAAAAACAAACAAACAAAAACAATTGTCCAGAAGGTCACTTCAATTTGTTTTTTTGTTTTTTGTTTTTTTTAAATAGCTTTCTCCTGGGCCTAAAGCAGGGGGAGGGATGGCCCCAAATGGCTATTCACATGTTTTTGGATGGTTCTTGAATGCAAAAGTAGTTTATACTCAATTAACTCAATGGGAGGAGGTGAGAGGAGGCAGCAGAAGCCCAGGTCACTGCTGTAGCCCCTCCTAGCTTGAAAGTTTTTCCTCATTAATTACTTTTGGCATCTTGACCGCTGTCTGGTGTTTCATAGCTACATGTGTCCCAGTTTCCATCTGTGAAATGTTGGAGGGTATGTTGATATATTCCTATTAGTGGCATTTCCTGGGGATTAGAATAGTTCTGCACCCAGACAGAGGAGAGATAATGATTACTTGATCTTAAGTTCTTTTCCTGCTGAGTAAACTGCATATAGGAAAGCATTTTCCCATCAGGAAGGTTCCATTTAAACCCTGTGAGTAAATATATGTGGAATATGGGCCTAGTAGGTGGTTAATAGAGAAAATGCCCCTTCCCATGGTCTGTGAATACTGTTTGGTGCCTCTGAGTTTACTTGCTCGTTTCAAAATCTGATATTGCTCTTCAGTTCAAGCTTTCCAGTCTGATTTATAATACCTAATAAAATAATATGATTTATTATGCTTTTATGTGGACTTACTTAAATAAATTTTACTGAGAAATTACTGCTTTTAATTGGTTAAATTTAAATTATGACAAAGGGGGATCAATATTCAGAAGCCCCTATGCAGAATAAGAGCAGTATATGGGGAGGATTAATTTTATGCTTTTCTGTGGACATGAGCAAGGGCTGAATCTGCCTGATCAATACTTCCTGCCATTACAGGAGCCTGCAAAGACTGCACAGATTCCAGAGGAGAAGCACTGTCATACCAACAAGATGGTAGCCTACCAACATTCAGGTGCCCCTCTCCCCTGATACAAACTGCAAATGAGATCCTAATAAATCTCAGAACTATTTGGTTCAGCAGGTATAGTAATTCCAGCTGAAATTCTCTCTCGCTATCTTACAGCTATTGATAAAGAAAGAAGGCCATGTTTTTTTCATATGGCCACTTTACTTTTCAGTCATCATCATTATGATATTTATTTGCACCTTACCTTTTTGCCTAATTTGGAACTCAAAGCAGTTTACAAGAGTAAAAAAGAGACTTAGCAAAATATGTTTATTGTTGTGTGTCTTTAAGTAATTTCCAACTTATGAAACCCTAAGGTGATTCGATCACAGGGGTTTTTGGGGCTGAGTGCATGATTTGCCCAGGTTCACACAATGGTTTTCCATGGCCAACCAGGGAATTGAACAGTGATCTCCAGAAACATAGTCCAATATCCAAACCACTGCACCACACTGGCTAATGCTAAAAATATACAAAATTCAAAAGTTTTAAAAAAAACCCCACCCCAGACAGTACAGCACAATTTTGCAAGGACCAGTCCCCTTGAGTGGCCTGAAATTAAAAAGTCTGCTGAAATCTAAGAAGTCTAACCTTGCCTGTGGAAAGCTAGCAGGGAGGGTTCCAGTTTAATCTCTCTCTGAAGGGAGTTTTTTTTTCTTTTTTTTTTTGCTTTGGAACAGCTTTCTGTAGTCTGCCCCAGTTAACAATCTGGCTGACCTGCTGAAGTTTCTGAACACTCTTCAAAGGCAGTCCCATTTAGAGAATGTTACAGTAATCCAATTTGGATGTAACTAAGGGTCTTATTGCTTGGGTAAAGAAGATGGCTTACCTCTTCTGGCTTCATTTCTGGACCCAGGAAGTCCCTGGATGTTATCATAGCTAAATCACCACTGATCAAGGTGAGGTGCCACCATCCAGATACATCCTGAGTTGAAGCCTTGCTCAGCCAGCCAATTTTTTAAGTTGGAAGCTCCCTGACTTTGAAAAAGTGTTGGCTGAGCAAGGTTTCAACCTGAGATGCATCCAGGTGGCAGCATCCCACCTAGGTGGTGATTTAGCTACAATAACATCCAAGGGCATCCTGGATCCAGAATTGAAACGGGAAGAGACATGACAGCTTATTTGCCCAAGCGATAATCTCCTAAGGCATGTGCCACTTTGGCCAGATTTGATGTCTCAAAGAAATTAGGCTGCCTGACTTACTGGGTTAGCCTTGTTGCTGCTGAGGAGAAGGAAGCCACTAGCTGGGGCTTCCTGGCCCGACAGAGCCCCAGGAGTCTCCGCGCTGGGCTTGCCGAGCCAAGGTTGGCTGCTAATAGGCAGCAGGGGCAGCACTTCATAACTGGGTGGCAGTGGAGCAGACTGGGGCCTGCAATTGGTCAGGGAGCGGGGGGGGGGTGGAACTTCTGCCCTTCTACCCTTTTTCTGTCTCTGCTGAAATTAATTACAAGAGGAAGAAAATGTTGATTATTGGAATTTATGGCTCTTTAAACAATAAAGCAAAATTTTATATAAAAAAAAATTAACCAAAAAACCCCCTACGATTTGGATTATGAACATTATATAATGAAGGGAGATTGGAATGGCATAGTGAATCCTTTACTAGACAGGAAATCAGCCACCAAGAAAATAAATGAAAACCAAGAAAAGCTACTGCAGACCTTTTTTTAATATTCTAGAAATTCTGTCAGTTGAAGATGTTTTGAGATATAAAAATGGAAATCTCAAAAATTTGACATATTTTTCAGAATTGCACAATTCCCATTCTAGAGTCAACATGTTTATAATCTCCAAGGAGCTACTAAAAGAAATCAAGAAAGTCGATATCCTGTCTTGAAAAATCTCAGACCATAATTTAATTTCATTGGATTTGAAAGAGAATAAAAGAGATTGTTCATGGAAACTTAATGAACACCTCTTGAGAAATAAAGAGACTTTAAAAGAAACAAAAGAATGCCTAAAGCTTTATTTCAAGAAAATATAGATAACAATACCAAAATGAATATTGTCTGGGAAGCAAGTAAGGGAGTAATGAGAAGGGTTTTTTTTTTAATTAAAAAGAATGTGGAATGGAGAAAAAAAAGAACCAAAGATTTCAGGAATTAACAGATAAGATAAAATTAAAAGAAAATTAAAAGAATAATTTAAAAAGAACTATTGAATCAAAAATTAAATAAGGAAATAAAAGTGCTCCAGAAAAAATTGATGGCAGAAACAAAGGAAGGAATAAAAAACAAAAAAGATTAAGTATATGAAACAGACATTTCAAATTTGGTAATAAAACTGGGAAATTTCTAGCATACAAGTCAAGAAAGCAAAGAGAAAAAAGCTGATTTTAGAAATTAAGGAAGGAAAGGAAATAATCAAGGACCAAAAAGGAATAAAAAATGTATTTCAGTAAAATTTCAGCTCGTTCTTCGAAGAAACAACAAAAGGGAAAAGATCTCAAAAAACATTAATAGAACTCCTTGAAAAACAATACTTTCTGCAAATATAAGAGTAAAAATTAAGACTAAATCAAGAAATCTCAATAATGGAAATTATAGAATGCATAAAAGAAATCAAGATAGGAAAGTCTCCAGGTCCAGATGGATTCTCGGCTGATTACTATAAGCTTCTTCAAGAGGAACTAAGAAATCAACTTTTCTTAACATTTAAAGAAATTGTAAAAGAATGGGGAAGAGCAAACATTGTACTAATACCAAAAGAAAATAAAGATTTGATATTACCCAAATTTTTGCAGTGATACTAGCTAAAAAGAATCAGAAAAATATCGCAAAACACAATTTATGAAGACCAAAATGGTTTCCTTCCAAAAGACATATGAAACAATATATGGAAAATAACTGATATAAATGAATTCTGAGAAAAAAATCCAGGGAGAAAAGCTGCTTTAGTTTTTTTGGATGCTGAAAAAGCTTTTGATGAAATAAATTGGACATTCATGGTGGAAGTTATGGAAGAAATGAATTTGGGAGATACATTTATTGCATGGATTAATCAGATTTACAATAACCAACAAGCCCAAATAACAATCAATGGCAAAAAAAACCAGAGTTTCAAAATTTGTAAAGCTACAAAACAGGGATGTCCCCTCTCTTGATTATTATTTATTTTATGTTTGGAAATCTTGAACAATAGAATAAGGAATGAAGAACAAATAAAAGGCATCAAGGGAAAAAGCAAAGACATCAAAATACAGGCTTATGCATACGACTTAGTAATTGGTGTAGACGACGCGATGGAAAATATAGGAAATTTATTAGAGATAATTTATGAATTTGGTGAACATGCTGGATTTAAAATAAGACAAAATCAGCAATATTGGTGCTAAATATGAAGAAGAAAGAAGAAGAATTACAAAACTGTTTTGGTTTTCAAACACAGAAAAAATAAGATATTTGGTCATAATTATAACAAAAAAGAAATTTGGACTTATTTGATAATAATTACTTACCAGCATGGAAAGAAATTAAAAGAGAAATGTTCTCCCCAAACTTATGTTTTTGTTTCAAAATCTTCTGGTTATTATTAATGAGTTACGATTAATACAATAGGAAAAAGATATATCTAAATTTATATGGTCGGGGGGAAAGCTGAGGATCCACTGGAAAACAATGAAAGATGTAAGAGAAAATGGAAGACTGGGTATATCAGATTTAATAGCCTATTACCAGATGTGCTGCATTGAGTGGCTGAAAGAATGGGTATATTTGAAAGATATTTGGATGGATTCAATTTGAGATATGGGTGGTATGGTTATTTATGATACAATAAATTTTCATTAAATAAAGAATTCAATGATTGTATAATTCAGCGATCCCTTCTAAGATTTTGAAATATTGTTTTAATTTTTTTTACAGGAAACTACCATAATGGGTATCTGCTTATGAAGCGCTGATGTTCAGAAACAAAATTAAAAAAAAAATATAGATTGGTTGAGAAGCCAAGATGTATTGAACTGGGAGGAAAGAAAACCAAAGATAAAAACTGAAAAAGAAATGGAGAAAGGTGCCATTAAATGTCAATGATTCTTCCTCAGATAACTCAAAGAAAGGATGAAGATCAACCTTAAATTAGAAGGTATCACAAATATTAAAACAGAATTGGATAAGATTTTATGGTCTGATAAAAAAGCCACTGTATCAAAAATTTATAAATTACTTGTAAAAAGAGAATCAGAGATGGACATAATTAAGGAAAACGTTAAAATGGGCACACAATATTGGCCATCCAATACAGCTTGGTAGCAGGAAGAGAGCCTGGGGTAAAGACCCAAGATTCCCATTGATCATGGATATTAAGGAAATTTATAAATAAAATGTTGTATCAATCATACTTGACCCCAGGCAAACTATGAAAGATACATAAAAACAGACAATGTTAGAAATATGGTATTTGTAAAGGCACATCTTTTTCATATTTGGTGGACGTGTGCTGAGATAAAAAAAAGTTCTGGATAGAAGTGCATAAAATAATACAAGAAATGTTCAAAATCAAAATCAAATTTGAGCCAGAACTTTTTCTTCTAAACATTGTACAAGGGAAAGAGGAAAGAAAACACCTCAAATATATACTATAGCTAATAACAGCAGCAAGGATAGCTGTATCACAAAAGTGGAAAGCTCAAGAATTACCAACAACTGATGAATGGCTATTAAAAGTATATGGCTTGTTATGTTTAGACAGATTAACAATATTAATCAGAAATATTTCACCTGAGAAATGGGAAAATGACTGGGAATTATTCTTTAAATTTTGCCAAGAGAGATGGTCTATGTAATGTAAAACAAAAAGGAATTAATACTAGAATGTTAAAAAGACATTGAAATGATGTTGAAACACAAAATAACTTTAAAATCTTTTTAATAGATCAAAAATTGTTTCAGAAAACATAAATATGGAACTCATATAATAAGAAATAAAATTTTATAGCATGTAAAAATGAACTAGAAACATAGTATACAACATGTGGTTAAGAAGTAGAGATTTTAATTTAAATGTAGTTGGTCAAAAAAAGGTGGTGTCAGTTATATACCTTTATCTTTTCTATCCCTGTCTACCCTTTCCCCCTTGTTGTAGTACATATATATCCTTGTTTATATGTGTTTTTGAATGATATATATTTATTTTATATTAATAAAATTTATTAAAAATAAAATAAAATAAAACCTCTTAAATTTGGAAGTGAACAGAAGGCAAATCTGCTGATGTTTAAGTCTTTTCTTAACAGTAAGGCTTTTGCAGGTAAAAGTTTGTACTGCAATTACATGGTTGTTACTTAATTACAGAGATGCCAAATACAGCTGGCATGCAACAACCTCTCCAAAAGGCTTCCTTTAAGGTGAAAAGACAGTAAAATAACAGAGGGGAGAAAGGGACAGAAGACTAGGAAAGACATGAGAAAGATAGAGGAAATAAAAAATAGGAAATAATTAAAGAGAGAATAAAAAAGATTCAACAGAGTAAAGAGAAAGTGAGATTTAAGAGACTGAAAAAGATAACATGGCTATAGTCCCAAGAAAAGGAGCTACAGCAGCAATTGCAGCTTTGACTGCTCAAACTACCGCTCAGTTACACAGAAGACCCTCATAGAACAAATATCTATTCTAGATGACATCAAGAAAATAAAGGATGAGAAGGTCAAATTACAAAGAAACCTGAGACGAGATGAAAGATCTATGTTCTGATGCCAAACATGAAATCCAGACAGAACTGAGGGATATTAGACAAGTTCCAGAAGAAGTAAAAATGGACTTAATCCAAACAAATACTCAACTTCTACAGATGGAGAACAAGACAAAAAATTAGAAGACATAACATTGAAATTACGTAAATGCAGACAGAAAAAAAGATCTAGACCAGAAAGCTTTGGAAGATCCAAAGATGAGAAGTACATGGTGTACAAAAAAAAAAAAAGAAAAAAGAAAGAAAAAAAAAGAAAAAAGAAAAAGAAAATTTATTTGAATATTTGACTCCAAAACTGCCTGAACTTATAGACAGTACAGCAGATGAGATCTTACATGAGATAAACAAATTATCACATAAACTTTTTAATAGCAAAAGAAAAAAAAATTACCTTGCAATTTTGTGATTTATCTCGTGTGGAAAAAATAAGTGAAGAATTCATTTTCAAAAGTTATGATAAAACTATTGATTGAGGGAAGGGAGATCAAAATTTTTAAAGGTAATCCCAAAAGGATACTCAGGAAAAGAGCAGAGTACAAATTCTTAATGATGCAACTGAAGAAGAACAGAATTATATTCAGATGGAAGAAGCTTGAAGGTCTAACAGTGAAATCAAAGATGGTACAGATTAGATATGATATAGAAAGCAAAGGAATTTTGGAAAAAATGCTCAGAGAATTGATAAGAGGAATCGCGAAGGAAATGAACAAGAACCATGAAGGACAAGGACAAAAATAAAAGAAATTGTAGAAATCCCAAAGCATAATCAGGGAGAAGAAGACGTTAGAACAGAGGAAGGAGTCAGTAAAGAGACAGAATTGGATGTGGAGTCAGAACTAGACCAAACAACAGAACAGGAAGAAGAGGAAGAGGAGGAACACAACTAACTAATCTCAGGTAAAACAAGGTAAGTGTGATTTTGATAAACGTTCTGTTATTTCATGGAATGTGAAAGGATTAAATGGGCCAGAAAAACACAAGAAAACCTTACATTTTCTAAAAAGATTTAGAAATAATATTTTATGATTGCGAGAAATGTACATTAAGTCTAAAGACAAAAGTTTACTAAAACAGTAAATTTGGTCAGGAATTTATTTCTGCCTCCAAGGTTAAGAAGAGTGGTATAGTGGTATATATACTTCAGGGTTGGGAAGTAAAAGAGGTCTTTAGCAACTCAAAAGGACACTTTATTGAATTAGAATTTAAAAATGACAAGGAAGTTATTGTTTGTTGACATATATACTCCCCAGAAAAATAAATACTATCAAAAATCTTTCAACAAGTCCAAAGCCATAAATTTGATGTTCTTTTAAGGGCCAGAGATTGGAATGGAGTTATTGACCCTACAGTGGACAAAAATCTGTCCAGGGCCTAATTTTGATTGTAGTATTAAAAGAGTAATGAAAATGCAAAGCATGAAAGAGTTTGTTTTCTGCATGTAAACCCATGTAAGTACTGTGTGTTATGTTTGTTTGCAATGTTTTTAGAGATTATAAACTTTAATAAAGAAAGTTAAATTAGGCAAATTTTAAAAAATCAAAAACCTGAAAAAATTGGCTGAAAACCTGGAAATGAAGTTATTATCACTTCTGGTTGTGTTAGCTATGCCACTATGCCCCCTCCCCTGTGTATGTGTGTGAAAATTGACCCTCACCCCCTCTGCAGTTGACCATCCCTGATGTTGGCAGAAATGCAAGCTGAGCCTGCTCAAATTTGATCACAAGCTATGTACAACCTATCAGTCAAGTTATGCTTGTAGAAAACTCTTTTCTGGTGAATTGCACCTTAATTACCTAATGTGCTGTATCTTCAGAGCATAGAATGATAGAATGATAGAATCATGGCATTGGAAGAGACCACAAGTGCCATCCAGTCCAACCCCCTGCCATGCATGAACTCTTGATCAAAGCATACCCGACAAATGGCCATCCAGCCTCTGTCCAAAGACCTCCAAGGAATAAGATTCCACCACCCTCCAAGGGAGTGTGTTCCACTGTTGAACAGCCCTTACTGTCAGGAAGTTCCTCCTAATGTTGAGGTGGAATCTCTTTTCCTGTAGTTTTCATCCATTGTTCCGGGTCCTGTTTTCTGGAGCAGCAGAAAACAAGCTTGCTCCCTCCTCAATGTGACATCCCTTCAAATATTTGCTTACCCAGAGGGGCGGGATATAAATAAACATTATTTATTTATTTATTTATTTAAACAATGTAATAACAGACGAAGGGATGAAACAGGCCGGCATAAAAAGTACAAATGACGCATGCCTCCAAGATGCCCAGAAGCTGGTTTCAAGTTGCCTGGCTGGCCAGATGTAGGCTGGCATCTGGGTGCCATGGCAAGGCAGCGTTCACATGCCGCATGCCACCAGAGTGGCTTAAAGCTGCTCAAGGGTCATGATAGGCAGGAAAAGCTGTTGGGTCAAAAAGAAACGGCTCTTTGCCACTCCTTTTTTGACTGGCTTCAAGGTGGATTGAGGCTGGTGCATGAGATTTCTGTGGCCCCAATCCATCTTTGGAAGGGGCCACTTGAAGCCTGCCCTTCGGGGCACTCTGTTTCACCCCAAAGTCAGGATTAGTTAAAACCAACAATGAAAGAGGATGTGAAAAAGGAAAAGAGGGGGAGGAAGATGTATAGAGGGACAGGAAGAGTAGGAAGAGATAGAAGAAGCTAGATTTACTGCAATTGGTTCCCTACAGCAGCCCTGCCAACTAGAAAGTACCTTTTAGGGACCTACCCCCAGGTTGACAACCTGTGCCATGCCTAGGGAATTAGATCCTCAACTAGGGAGCCATGCTTAAATAGTGGAATTCTTCTGATTAAGTCAGGAGACCTTAAGATGAAATGTCCACTAGTTTGATAGGGCTAGATACTTCAAAAATTTATCATGAACAAAATTATTTCTCTCCAGAGAGGGACTGCTTTCATTGCCACCCTGCATCACTGCAGTCCCTATTGCAATTTTACACCAATGATATGCCACCACCCACATTGCTACCCATACCTACACTAGCATAGATATGATGGCCAATAAGCTTGCAGCCAAAAAAATCAGTTCTAGATTAATTTTATCTCTTTTGTTGACCATGCAAGGTGCTTCTAATTAGCAGTCAGGTTGCTATAGTTTTGTGTACTGTACACGTTTCATATGTTGTCTCGTTAATCTGTGAGGAATCCCACATGATTTGAGGGTAGAGTGTGTTTGTTGTGGACTTCAGTTTATATATTGCAAAACATCCATCACAGCAAAGCACAGCAGCAGATTGTCTTTTCCGAGTCAGATTACTGATTCATGAGCACAGCCTGCAGGCTTAAGGCAGAATAGAATGAAAAGAGGCTTCACTCCATTGGTGACTTTGTGATTTGTAAATGTTTGTGGATATTTTCTTTTTGATAACCATCAAAGATCACCATCATCGTCGTCGTCGTCATCATCATCATCATCTCCACCACCACCACCATCATCATGATCCTCATTGTAAGATAAATTATTACTATGGAAATATTTATAAGCAACAAAATTACACAGAAGACAATAAGACAATAAGAAAACAGTATAGCATCACACAGTTAAATCAGTGCCCAACAATATAAAGGAAAATGATGAAAATGAGAAATGGCTTTTGCTTCCCTTCCACTATGCAAATCACTATTATATTGTTCTGTTCACAGGGTCTATGAAATGATAAAATATAGTTAGCAAGCTGTATACATTATTCAGTCTCAGGGTTTGGGGAAATAATAGTATAAAATATAACCCTAATAAAGAGAGGTTTTCAGCATCATTTTGAAGCTCCTAATGTCTTGAGCACATAGGTGGCTAGAATGATATGAATGCAATAACTGACATAAACAATGTTAGGCTTACATGGATAGAAATAGGAGAATTGGGTGTGACTTAATATTCAACCTCCTCCTCTAGAGCTGCATTGCTGTTTCCTGCTCAGTAGACTATAGGCCAGGGGTGAAGTTTTTATGGCTCTCCAATGTTGTTAGGACTTTATTACATCAAGTTCATAAGACATCAAAATCGAAATTTAGAAAACACAAACATACTGGGTTGGGGACACTAACTTGCACAGCATTTCTGAGTTGCCATGGTTCTGCTTCTTTCCTGGCCAGTGCCTTTCTCATGCTGGCCTGTATATCCCTACTACCCTGCTCTATCCTCTTCCCAGTATGCCTTTTAGTATGTATTTATTTTTATTTTAATCTTAGAATCATGGCAATCCATTACATAAATAAATACATAAACAAATGTAAGGAAATTTGTGGGGGGGGGGGTGGGTGGGGAGAGGAGAGGGAAAAAAACAGCCAGCTTTGGAATAGTGAGGGGGAAGAATGCAAGCAGGATAATCACATCCACATGACTGCCTGCATATTGAAGCTGCTTTGGGAGGAATTTATCACCTGTGCATCAACAATGGAAAAACAGTGTGACTGGGAGGTATTGATGGGTTTTGCCCCTCGTTGAGAAGGAGTGCTCCAGCAGTAGTGGACTACAGAGCACCTACTGGAGAGATAAACATTGTGCAATAAGGTATGGCCACAGATGCTACTATCCTACTTTAATTCCACTTTCAAGTCTCATGTGAAAAAGTCCTAATATTATGTAAACTGGAGGTGAGGGATAGTGGAAGTTTTAGTACAAGAATAACTGGAGAGCAGCATTAGTCTGAACTAGGCCAAACCATTTTATGTTATGAGATCCTAATCGCTTTCATTAGAAGGTGCCCCCTCTCGAAGATTTTAGTCTAAACTTTAAGGAAGATATTGCATTTCCTGAACACATTTGGGAAATGGGGTCCAGTGCTTTGGATAACCCCTTTAAAGGATAAAACAAAAAACCAGAGTAGATAGACTGATCCACTGATATGGAAGCCATCAGCCCCAACTCATCTGTAGTATTGTGTGTATTCATGTTGGTGCCATCTGGTGTTTTGATCTTGAATGGTGGTGTACTTGTCAAAATGGTTGGCCAAAACTCATGTGATGAATTTCATTGCATTATGAGCATGACATATTGCCTTATATTCATACATCTGGATATAATAGTTTGAGAGGATGATCTATTCTGAAATGTTGCATTTTCCAACTAGGATTAAAAGAGCTACTTTAGGTATGTTGAAAGATCTGGACCATGGAGGTGGATCTTACCTGCTACTTGAAATGAAGGATGCAACAAGTTGGTCACTGAAAATGTGCAAATCGAGTCAGGTCAATGCACCATTTATTGCTGAGTCAAGTCCAAGCTGAGGCATTGAAGCAACTTGAGTCCAACTTGAGTCTCAATTAATTGACTCAAATCTACAGCACTGTAACCAGAAGCTTCTGCTCATTGCCCAGCAGCTTGAGGACAAGAGGGGCTAGCTGACTCATTCTGGAGCACTTGCCTCAGACCTCTGGTGCATGGAGCAGCTCCCTTGAGTTTAGGGTGATTTCTGGAGGAGGGGGTATTTATGATTGTGGCAATAGTGTTGTGGTTGTGAACAGGTGGCATAAGTGAATATGGAAGAGCTGTATATCCTTAGCTGCAATGCAGGATGCCAACTTTGGTCATACCCAATAGGATTATAAAAAAAGAAAATAAATGTTTTGTTGATTCAGACAGTCATACTTCAATCTTATTTTGAGAGCTTCACATTTCAAAAGCAGTTTACCATTTGGTATGGTGGATTGCCCATAGTTCCTCCACAAAAATAAAAAAAGAAAAGAAAAGAAAAAGAAAAAGAAAAAGAAAAAAGAAAGAAAGAAAGAAAGAGAAAGAAAAAGATTAGTTTTCTGCTTATTTTATTCCTAGACTATGGACCAGTCCAAAGGTATCATTCTGCTGATGGAAACAGCTCTGCCAACAGAAAATCATAAAGATCAATGCCTGTTGTGTTCTCTCAGCTTTGTAGCTGATCTTAAGGAAGCCTCAGGTTTTGCTCCCATTTATCTGACACTGAAAAGCAAGAGTTTGAGTGGCAGGTATGCTAAGAAGTGTCACACAGAACGGATATACCACCCACGTTAATTCTGTGTGGAGAGAACTAGGGTCTCAGACAAAACAGTGTTATTGCTGTGGTTTCTTCTAACACTCAGATGTTTCTTGATTGCTCCAAGAGCAGTGACATATGCCCATGGCAATCCTCTGGGATGTACTACTCTGCCAGGTGGAAGTTTCTAGAAACATGCTCAGTCAGAGAAATGAAGGAGTGAAATATTTTAGGCCTTCAGTAGAGCTGTCTGTCTCAGGAGATTAGGGGAGTTTTATTCATAATGTCAAGAGGTTTCCACTCTTGGCAGGACTGAGATCTGACTGATAAAAGGCAACTACTGCTTCTCTTCTTTAAAAAATAATGATTTTTTTTTAACACACAGATGTATGAAGTGCTTTTTAAATTAATATTTGTCCAAAAGGTTGACTTTGCAAAAACAATCTCAATATACATCCAAAAGCCTGTGGAGATGTGGTACTACTTTTGCTGTTTTTTAAAATAAATCATTTCTGCTTAGGAAGTAAGGATTGACAGTTCAAGAGATTTCACTGTCGTAGTAGCTGTCATTTTTAAAAACATGTATTATTCATAAGTTAAATCTGATTTTCTTGACTGCTGTATAGCTATTGTGGTAGAACTTCTTCCAGAGGTATCATTTGAGGTAAATATGCAGGTTCAGGAAGAAGGGAGATACAGATCTATTGAAATATCTCTAAGGATTTATCACATAAGGGCTCTTCTCCCAACACAAAATACTTATTTCTAAAATGCTATATAATCAGGGTTTCTCTGTTTCCAATTATACCTAAAACTTTTCTGGGATTACATAGTTAGTTTGTGTTAAAAGCTTATCACACACTACCAAGGCATTACCCCTGCCACCTTTGGCAAACAGGAACATCCCCCCAAATACAGATGTGATATAAATGAAAACAATCTTACATTTTAAAATGCCCTTTTTTCCTTGGGGGGGGGATGCTTTCTGATTGGTTAGACCAAACTAAGTGCTGGAAGATGAAAGCAAGCAGGAAGCACCTGCTTGTCTATAGATCTGATCTATCTGCCAGCACTTAGTTCAGCCTAACTGACCAAAAAAATTAAAAATATTTTTTCCAAACATAGGACTGTCCATTTTATATATTTAATTTATATTTGAAATTAATCTGAAGGATGTTGAAATCATTATAGTGATAAACTTTTTTCTTGTAATATGATCTTTCTTTAAAATGTTTGTATACTGTCCAACTAGGCCAGTTTATAATACAAATATTTGTAAACTGGTACAAATTATTTGTCCAAAATTTGATTTGTACACTTTATTTAACAAACTAGTACAAATAAATATTTGTAAAGTGGAGAGGTTTGCAAACTTAAAACAAACAAATCAATTGACATGGAATCAAGACATTACAATTACAAGACATGGAATAAAACATTACAATGTTAAGAGCCAGCACTAGAAAAAGCAGAGACACAAACAAATGCCTGTGAGGGGAGAAAGGTCTTAGTCGCTGTTTATTTGCTGTTATCTTCAACTTTAGGGTGTTCCTAAGATCCATTATCATCAACTGCCGTGTTCAGGTCTTGCAGGCTCCGGGCCACAACTTCCTTGATTGAGTCTGTCCATCTGGAGTACATTCTTCTTCTTTTCCTACTGCTTTCTACCTTACCAAATATTATTACCTTTTCCAGTGAGTCACAGCATCTCATGAATGTCCAAAATATGACAGCCTCAATTTAGTCATCTTGGCTTCTTGTGAGTGGTTAGGCTAGATTTGCTCCATGTAGTTGTCTTTTTAGCAGTCTATGATATCTGTAGAAATCTTCTCCAGCACGGCATTTCAAATGAGCTGATATTCTTCTTGTTAGCTTTCGTCACTATCCTGCTTTTACAACCATATGTTTAAAGAATGCAATGACTAGATAATTCAGACTTTTTACAAAGTGTAAGCTACTTGCTCCCAACAATCTGGGTACTCATTTTTGCGACTTTGGAAGGATGCAACCTAAGTTTAGCTTGAGCCCCTGAGCTTGTATTGAACATGCAACCTTATGGTTTTTGGCTGAGTGGCTGCCATATAGGCATTAACTACTGCACCAACAGAGCTCAAGAATCTTATCTAGTTCTTCCAAGGCTGCCTTTACAACCCTTAGTCTTAACTTGACAACTATATATTAATGAGGATACCAACTTATCTCTCTTGTGAAGGATTCTATAGACCAAGGAAATGGCTCCATTGGGAAGGCTTTTACTGTGGTTATCACCTGTCAGCAGCTCAGAGTATTTCTGGCAGAACAACATGACACCATAAAATATCTGAATATAACAGGATGAAGACTCCCTAGAAAAACAGAACCCAAACTACACAAAGATTGTAATAGAAATGAGTGCAGAAAGGTTCAGGAAAAATTGGGATATAGCTCTACCAAGAGTATCAAGTTGTTTCACTAGAGGTCAATATAACACACAAAATGATCATGATGACAAAAAAGGACAAATCTTCTCCACGGGGAAAACTGCAAGGATAATGAAATCTTGAATTCAGACTAAATCTCCTTGAATCTCAACCCTGTTTCCCCCCTTTATCTGTTTAATCTTTCATTTATTATGTTTCTAATCTATGTGATAAAATTCCCAATTATAATGCAAGTCATGCAAGGTGATTAATAATTCTGGTCCCTTCTTTATATTTTACACAGTTAATGTTTTACTGTTTTATTTTGCTTACAATTTATCTCACCTTTGAATGAAAAATAGCATATAGGAAAAAAAAAGTAATCTCAAATCTTATTATGGTATGTGGTAGGATCAAATTTACTTCCAAGGAAGCAACCATAGAATCACCCTTAGAGCTTGCAAAAGCTACTTTTTGGATGACACTAGCCATCCCAGGATTGTATGAGCTATAGTCTAAAAATGTTTTTTTCAAGATGTCATTTTGTTGGTATTAATTTCAATGAAGTAATGGTGTCTTTCTGCAAACTGACTACATTTATTTATTGTGTGATGCATAAACCTTCCCTAGAAATCCACTCAGATACCCTTAACTCATTTGCCAAGCCTTAAATCCTTTAAATGCTGTTTGTCCCTGCTTCTCTTTTTTTCACAGTCATAGAGGATGCTAATAAATTATGATTTATATTTGCTGCAGCAAAGCCTAATGCTCTCTTAAATCTTTCTCACATCTTTTAATTAGGCTAGCACATTTGGCGCACTGAAGGGCATTTATCATGTATACAAATGTAAAACATAGCCACCATCTCTTGGAAGCCTGTGTACTATTAAGCTTTAATGAAGGCATGACACATTTCTCTTTAGGCAGGATGTCACAGCAACATTACTCTTTATTTACACATCTCATAATAGCTAAGCAAACATGCCCAAGATTTCTTCTTTGCTGTGCTTTACAGAGCTAGGAATCTGACTGAAATACAGAATTTAACAACTACAGCCTTAAGAAAAAGTTACCTCAAGGTATAGCCCTAAAGATTAAAATTTAAGGAAGGTAGAGGATCAAGGAAGATGGTGGCTTGGTGTCAGTCACAGATGGATGCTATCATAAGAAGTGGTTTGCTGTTGTTTTGATTACTGATATTCTTTTCCCTTTGATATTGGTAATGCACATATTTGACAAAAGCGTTGGATTTAAATATAGAAGATTTTCATACCAGCTCTTAAGTGCTGATAAATCGCCTCTCAAATGTTGAGGAAGTACATGTGTGTGAAAGCTTGGCGCGCTTCCTCAATGCCAGGAAATCATCGGTTCCCTCTAGTCTCACTGAATCATTCCAGGACAGGGAATTTCCTCTGACCGCAGTTTCTGTTCACAGGAAATTTCATTTCCTGGAATGATTCAGTGACACTAGAGGGAGCTGACGATTCCTTGACATTGAGGAAGCACGCCAGGCTTTCACACACATGCCCTTCCTCAACATTTGAGAGGTGATTTACCAGTGCTTAAGAGCTGGTATGAAAATCTCCATAGACACACTAATGATATTATCAACTGGATGTAATATATAATTGAGGCTTGGTAGTTTAGCTGATGGGAGTTGTAGTGTTTCCTCTGGGAAAAAAAATGCCTGGATAGATGTGTGTGGGAGGATTTTGGTACTGAATTCCACAAAGGTCAGTCTCCTGGGAAACCTGAAAGGGGGTAAGGTGTATGTGTATGAGAGGGTAGTTAAAAAGGGGTGCAAGTATGTTTTGGCTTTTGAACAAATCAAGGTAAAGCCCATGAATATACAGTGTGGGGCATTGTTTATTCTATGCTTATGTTCAGGGATTATGATAGTTCTGTCTACAAAAGGGATAACCATTCTCTAGTTATTGAAATAAAGTTCTGGTGTTGGAATACTGAAGACTGGTTTACTGATCCAAAGGGAGTGGGCAGTTCCTTACACTTGCTAGTGGTGGGAGAACTCCCTCTTCATTCACTTCAGTTCACTCTTAGATTGCATCTGTGCAGCAGAATTAATGCACTGCTGACACCGCTTTAACTACCATGGCTCAATGCTATGGAATTATGTGATTTGCAGTTTTGTGAGATATGTGCCTCACTCTATCAGAGCTCTGGTGCCACAATAAAACACAAATCCCAGGATTCCATAGGATGGAGTCATGGAGAGTTAAAGCAGTGTCAAACTGCATTATTTCTGCAGTGCAATTCAGCCTTAGGGCAATTCAGCCTGATCTGGCCTTTCTGCAGTGCAAAAAGGAGCTGCAAAAAGCAGCTCCTTTTTGCACTGTGGAAACGATGCCATAGACACCAGCACCATGGCTTTTTGGTGCTCCTTTGGCACTTGACACAGCACCAGGGGAGCTCTCTGATGTCTTCTGCCATGCAGTGGGGTGCATAGCCACATTCATAATGTGTAGCATATTTTGGCCCAACTGTTTTGTATATATGGAGTCGTCAGAGGTACTATCTTGTCCTTTTCTCTCTTTCCCTCTCTCACTTTTAAAACATAATTGATTGATTTTCTAATTTACAGCCAAAGAAAAGTAAGAAGAACTGCCCGCAGCAGCCCTGGATGAAATCCACCAGTTTCTGTTTCATCCTTGGAATGCCCACTTGGGGCAGTCCCAGGCCAGGGCAAAGGAAGGTATAGATAGCATACACAGATCCAGAGTATGAAAATTCAGCAGAAGTGTTCAGTTAACACGGCAAAAGCTATGAGCCAGTACTTCTAAATATGGGTTAGCCAATCCACAAGCTCTGCATTGCTTTGCCAGTTGGATGGCCTAGTTTCTTAAACCATTCCTGTAAAAAACTCAGAAGCCGGACAGTGCACAGTCCATAGAGGTCTGTCATCCCTGGCTCAGTTATCACACCTAAACTGAATTCATATTCTGATGTTGCTTGGCCTCATGTGTCCCAGTTTTCATTTGTGAAATGTGAGAGGGGTATGCAGTTCAGGTATCCCCCACCTTGTGTGATGAAGAAAAACATCGAGAAAGGCAGATCTCTACTCACTGTCCCTTTCCTAGTATTTTGCCCTTCTGTCCATGTGTACACATGGAGGCTTTTCTTGTGATGTGGTGCCCTGTACAGATCCAGGAGGGAGCCCATGGGCACCTGCTATTTCAGGCTCCCTGCTATAGATAGGTGTTTTCCCTTTGCTTGGTGAGGAAGAGCCAGCAGATACAGTTTGGCTTTCCTGCTCCTATACTTGCTAAAACTGGGAGGTAGATTATCCAGATAAGGAATTGGGAAATGGCTGCCTGTGTACCCAATGGTGTGGGCAATAATCTGCTCTAGGTTTTAATCTGGCCTGTAAATGAGCTAGCCAAAATGTTGGTGAGTTAGCCAAAATGTTGGACCTATTTTGTGGACATGGTTCAGCACCTTGGAAAAGCTCCTTGAAATTCTGGATTCACCAGCCCATAGGCGTGGAAGCCACTGGCTGCCACTGCCTCTCCTCTGTGCTTGGGATCCTGGTGTAGGACATCAGCTAAGATTAGCTTTTAGAATTCCATGGGCTGCCTTGCCCATGTTTTATATGAAGGTGGGTAGAATTGTGTTAAAGTAAATCACAACTCCATTTACACCAAGGCTGTTAAAGGTATTGCCATGCAAAACCCAGATCAGTAAGAAAACGTAGAGCATCTTCCAGCCAGCATCTATCATTCTTCTTTCATTTGTTACCTCTTTCTTTCTCTTTTTAGTTTAGTAATACTGGCAAATAGGAGGCATGGTGTGTAATTCAATTACCTACACAGCCTGGCAAATCTTCAATTCCTCTTCTCTGATTATATTTCTAACTAGACTTTTTATAGAAGAAGGTTCCTAAGTTAGATTTGGTTGGTTCAGCTGGATTCTTATTAAACACAATGTGCAGAAAGGAAGTTCACTAAGAGGAAGAGGGCAAAGGTTGGGGAGGAAACGTTCCTATTAAAGCTAGAGTGTGTGACAGTGTCTCAGTGCCAGTGTGTTCTTTACTAAATTCTTCTAGCACACACCAAACATGGTAGAATGTACTTTTCCTACCTTTTGTAGGACCTTAGAATTAACAGAGAATGAATGCTATGTGTTGTCCATTAATAGAGTTAAATAAGAAAAGGGCAAAACAAGACATTTAAAAAAGAGAATGGGGGATTAAATAAGAGAATGGGATTGCAGTAATAGAATGGAAAAGGTAGTTTAGGACTGCATCTGGACTGCAGTAATAATTCAGTTTGACACCACTTTAATTGCCACGGCTCAATGATATAAAATCCTGGGATTTGTAGTTTGTTGTGGCACCAGAGCTCTCTTATAAAGAAGGCTAAATGTCCCACAAAACTGCATTTCCCAGAATTCCATAGCATTGAGGCATGGCAGCTAAGGTGGTATCAAACTCAACTATTTTTGCAGTGCAGATGCAGAGGCAGCCTAGGCCATATAAAGGTGAGAGCTAGCATGGTGTATTGACTATGACTCTGGAGGGCAGGGTTCAAATCTCAGTTTAGCCATGAAAAACCACAGGGTGACCTTGGACAAGTCACAGTCTCTCAGTCTCAGAAGACGGGAAAGGCAAACCCCCTCTGAAGAAACTTGCCAAGAAAATCCTGTGATAGACTTGGCTTAGGTTTGCCATAAGTCAGAAACAAATGCAAACAGCACATAAACACCCATGATGGTCATTTAATAAATAAGATTCTGTGCCAAATGTGAGCTGAAGAATGTGTTTCTATATTATGGACTTCCAATCCCAAGAAAGAAAGAAAGAAAGAAAGAAAGGGAGGGAGGGAGGGAGGGAAAAGAAAGAAAGGCAATTATAATCTTCAGTAGGCACACAGTGACTTGTCTTTTCAGTAATCATGCCATCTGGAAAACATTTGACAGTGAAGCATAGACCTTCTAAGCACATGCAGGAATGTATGCTACTCAAGCACCCAGAGCCAGTCAACTGCTCATGCCAGTGGTCTGCTATAGTTACACAGGAGATTATATTTCTCACACTCCACATAGACTCATGACAACCAGTCTGATCGAACTGCACTGGCCAGCTTGTGTCAGAACAAGACTCAGAATGATTCATAATGTTGTTGTTGTTGTTGTTGTTGTTGTTGTTGTTGTTAACCTTTATTTATATAGCACTGTAAATTTACACAGTGCTGTACAAACAATCTTTTAATTAGACGGTTCCCTGCCCTCAGGCTTACAATCTAAAAAGACACAACACAAAAGGGGATGAGGTCCAGCAGTTCTTCTCTCCCTCTGAGGCCCAGCCCAAGCAGATGGTCTGGAGGGAGGGCTCGGCTTCTTAATACATACTTAAAATGAGGCATCCTGGGGCAGACAGCACAATCCTGGGAATGTTTCCCTAAACAATATAGTCTTTAACTCAGTTTTGAACCTGGTTAGAGAAGTGATGAGGTGTGCATGTGGGGGAAGAAGGTTCCAGTAGTGAGGGGCAGCAAGTGAGAAGGGACGAATCTGGGACAGGGCAGTGGAAATCCTAGGCTGGGACAGAAGACCTTGACTACCAGAATGGAGGGTATGAGTAGGAATGCAAGGAGGAAAAAGTTCAGATAAATAAGGAGGGGTCAATCGATGGAGGGATTATATATGTAATGAATTGCCATTTTGGGGTCACAAAAGTGGAATGCATGGCATGTGTTGTATTTATTAGGTTTTAAATGTGTGCTTTTTAATCTTTAAAAAAAACAGAATTGTGGTTTACTGTTTTTCTAACTTTTATATTAAAGGTTTTTTAGATACTGTAATTGTTGTGTTATGCTGGCTATTTGCTGTAATAAATGAATTGAATTGAATTGTGTGCCTTCAAGTTGTTTCTGACTTATGGTGAGAGAAATCTATTACAGGGTTATTGTTTTTTTTTTTGGAACTGAATGTATGGAAACATGGAAAGTCAAAAGAAAGATGTGTTCAACATTGGCAAAAGGAGTTTCTGCAGCAGCTTGTATGACTGTGGCACTTTCACTTATTGGGATGGCTATTGGGTTTCCAGGGCACAGGCTGTGGTTATGGCAGCAGTGGAACTGCTCTGGGTTTTAGTTTGAACACAAAAGGAACTACTCAGGGTGCTGAACCCTCCACCAAATATAATTTCAGTATCTCGGATAACTTCTAAAACTTCAGTCTAGAAGTCTAAGTGAATTCATTGTCCCTATGACATGTGAATCACCAGCCATTTCTGGACACATTTCTGGTCCGTCTTGACCAGAATAAACCCACTGAATCAATGGGATTTGCCTATGTATTGACTTAACATTTAAGTCAATGAATGGACTTGCTCTAGTTGGGACAGACTGACAGGAAGCCAACCAAGGTGTGACTATCAGTTTGCTTTGGTACCCGAACTTTCTTATATTACAGATTTAGGCACTACATTGTGTATCTTTTGTGAGGTACAGTCACAGAAGTGAGATTTGATCAGGTAGGTTAGGCTGGCACAATAACAGATGGGTGTATAAAATCTTTTGTGTAAGCAGCATTCTCTAACTTTCTATCTGCAATGTATCTGCATTGGAAGGAATTAGTCCAATGTTATGATTATCCACTTCTGGCTAGAATGGGGATAAGGCAGGAAACCAGAGGTGCATTGGCTGCCCCCCAGCATGACTGAAAAAAATTCCACTATCTCCACTGGAAATGCTTCTTGTGGCTACTGAACTTTGTCTGAGCAGCAGCAAAGCTTGAAATTGGAATTAAAAGAACATGGAACAACCATTTGCCAATTATGTCCATACAAACAAATGTGCCTTCAACTGATCCATTCCAGTTTCTAGTAAATGAATAAAAAAAAAATTAAAAAGTGTGTGTGTGTGTGTGTGCGTGTGTGTGTGTGGGCAGGGGGAATGGTGCCTTTTTCAGAACCACTATGGATGGCTAGCTGGACAGCAAGCAGCAAACATAATGGCCGGCATCCTGTTAGTCAGTTTTAACATCTTAAGTTGGACTTTGGACATTGTAACTGCTTGGTATTCTCATTTGTGATCATGGCACCATTGCCATGACCCCAAATGATCCTGAAATCTATTTTAAAACTAGCCAACAATGCTGGAGATCTGTGCTGCTTGTGATTTGGGTGCAAGATGTTGCATCCAGTTCCTTCCCACCAGTGAGTGACAGAGCAGGCAGTGGAAGTAGAGACTCTCATGGGATCCTGTTGCAATTCTTCATTACAATGTTGCTTGCTGGTGGGACGGGGCTGATTATATGATCCTGCGGCACAATGCATGGCAGCAGCACAGACTCACAGGTGGGTTTCAGGGGTCAGATGGAGAGTTTGAATCTAGCTATTTTGCCAATTATTTCATTACAAAGATCACTACTATTTGGTTGGAGTTGACTCTGATTTGGTTCCTACCATCAATCTCCTGGTTCCTCCTATTAACAAATGCTCTGTGTTTTCTCCTGTTTCTCCGGATGAACTCTCTACACTGCTGAACACTTCCAAACCCACAACCTGTTCTCTTGGCCCAATTCCCTCTTGTCTCCTAATCTCCATAGCTTCTTCTTTTTTGCCCTCCCTCCTCTACATGTTTAACCTCTCTCTCTCCACAGGCTCCTTCCCCTCGGTCTTTAAACATGCTCTAGTCTCCCCTATTCTGAAAAAAATCTTCTCTTGACCCTTCTTCCTTGTCTAATTATCACCCAATCTCTCTTCTTCCTTTTCTTTCTAAGGTTTTGGAATGAGTCGTCTACTCTCGCTGTCTTGAGTTTCTTGGAGCCAACTCCAGTTTGGACCCTTTCCAGTCTGGTTTCCGCCCACGGCACTCCACAGAGACGGCCCTCACTAAGGTCTCGAATGATCTCCTGTGGGCCAAAGCGAATGGCCTTTACTCTATCCTTGTCCTTCTCGATCTGTCCTCAGCCTTCGACACTGTGGACCACTGTCTCTTAATTGATTTTCTTTCTGACCTTGGTTTCTTGTTCTCTGTTCTCGATTGGTTTAGATCTTACCTGTTGGATCGATCTTTTGCAGTGGTCTCGGGTGGCCAGACCTTGTCCTCTGTTCCCCTATCTGTTGGAGTTCCTCAGGGTTCTGTTTTGGGTCCCCTCTTGTTCTCTTTATACACACACACTGGCTCTCGGTAAACTTATCAGTTCTTTTGGTTTTTCTTATCATTTGTAGGCTGATGATCCTCAGCTGTACCTTTCCACCCCTGACCTCCAATGCTCGAGCAGCAAGTTTCATCTTGCCTGACAGGTGTCTCCCACTGGATGTGCCATCGGCGCTTGAAGCTCAACATGTCCAAGATGGAGATTCTAGTTTTCCCTCCTAAGCCCACCCTTGAATATTCTTTTTCTAGTTCTGTCGACAATATCTCTATTCAGTCAGTTCAGGAAACCTGCAGTCTTGGTTTCATTTTTTACTCTTTGTCATTTTTTACTCTTTATTCCTCAGATCCAGGCCACAGCCAAGGTCTGTAGATTTTTTCTCTATAACATTTCCAAAATCCGTCCATATCTCTCAGCTTCTACTGCAAAGACTTTGGTCCATGCCCTAGTGGTCTCACAACTAGATTATTGTAACCTTCTCTTGGTAGGGCTTCCTCTCTCTCACCTCCACCCATTAATTTCTGTTCAGCACTCAGCTGCTCACATCATCTCACTCGCTCGCCGGTACGACCATGTCTCTCCCCTATTGTCATCCCTCCACTGGCTCCCCTTTCCCTTCCGCATTCAGTACAAGCTTCTCCTGCTTACTTTTAAAGCCCTACATGGGCTGCCCCCCTATCTCTATGAACTTCTTTCTCCCTACATTCTCACCCGTTCCCTCCGCTTTGGTAGCCAAGGTCTCCTGTCTCAGCCCAGGATTTCCACTGCCCTGTCCCGGATTCGTCCCTTCTCACTTGCTGCCCCTCAGTCCTGGAACCTCCTCACCTCACAAGCATGGCTCAACACGTCTCTAACCAGTTTTAAAACTGAGCTAAAGACCATATTGTTTAGGGAAGCATTCCCAGGAAGTTTGTGACTGTGACCTGGTTGTTCTGATGCCTGATTAATATTTGATATCTGCTGTTTTAACTTGTTTCTTATGATGTTTTTAACTTGTTTTAATCTCTAGATTGTACGCCATAGGCAGGCTTTTTACATATTCTTGATTTTATTTGTTTTTTGTACAGTGCCGTGTACAATTACGGCACTTTATAAATCAAGCTAATATTAATAATAATAACAACAACAACAACAACAACAACAACAGCTACATCATTGTGTCTACCTGTTTGTTACAGAAGAAGAAATGGACAGCTAATTGAGAAACATTTGTGACAAAAGTGGCTGTGACTACAAGTTGCAATTGAATTAGAGAGATTTTCTCCCTCCCTGACTTTTTTATGCTCTTTAGGCTGTTTCATGATAATAATAATAATAATAATAATAATGTTTTATTTATACCCCGCTCTTCAGCCAAGACTATCAGAGAGGCTTACAATTTGTTAAACAAACAGCTTCATTTACAATTGTAAGCTATGATATACTGAAAGACTGCCCACACTGACAACAAAATAATAATGCAATTAAAGAATGCTTTATTTCTCTCCCCCAGGGTGCACATTCTCCCTATCAGACTAAATCAAGTAGGAGTAATGGATGAGTAGAGTTTGCAGAAAGAATGCAATAAGAAGACCTTTCATTTCCTATGAACAGCTGACTATTCTGTTGTCTCTCAGTGCTGAGACTCGTAAAAATGTACTGACATTTTAAGTCTACACATTTCCTCATTGCAAACTTCATTTTAAAGGAAGCTTAAAGGAACTTATTCCCAGGTAAGCACCTGTTGGACTGCAACCTAGAGTTACCATTCCTTCTTGGGGAGGATAAAAATATTTGTCCTGTACTTTTGCATTACTGCCTTTGTTTATGCTGGCGCAGCCAATCTCCTGCATGGCTGAGCAGCTGAGATTTGCCTGCCACCCAGTGTGTAAGTTTTATATTTCAAGGAGCCATGATTTATTTATTAGTGTATTTTATATATTTCTTGGCCATCTTTCAAGTCCATGGTGGCATGCAATAAAAAAGAGCAAGACCTCATGTCAAATCTTTAAACACACCCCTTCAGTTTAAACACCATATGGTTCACAAAACCATCCAGTTAAAACAAATTACAATTTCAAATACCTGCCAACAACAAATAGCATGAAACCCTTTCCATTAAATGTCAGTAGGAATAAGTATACTTTCAAAGCCTTTTCAACAGCATTCCCACAGGGAGCCAGCTGTAGATCTCTGGGGAGGGGAGGGATTCCATAGAGCAAAGGAACCTCCAGGAGAGTCGTTTGGTGAGAAACCACCAAACTTATCTTCTTGGAACTGTCCCAAATTATTTCTGAACCCCATATTTATTTGTGAAGAGTTTTTCCTAAACCAGAAGGAGGCAAGAGGAAGCATATCTCCAGTGAGATTTTTATTTCATTGCCTTGGATGATATGCAAATGTTTATGTGGAACACAAGAGGGGTTTCCCGTTTCTATTTGCATGGGACTTTCTAAAACAATGGAATCTCATGGTCTTCAAGACTAGATTGCCAATGATGCCTTTTGGAACAAATGCTGCAGGGCCCTTGGTGGCTTAGAGCCCCATGGTACAGCTGGCACCATATATACTCTTTCTCTCTCTTCCCCTCCCCCTCTCCCTAGGCACCCACCCACTGTACTATGAAGTTGTCTATGTTACAAAGCAGTGCAGTGCAGCAAAGACACCAATGGTTCAGAGAACAAATTAAGGAGTTTATTGCTTGGGCAAATAAACTGGATTACCTCTTCCGGCTTCAATTCTGGATCCCAAATGCCCCCAGATGTTATCATACCTAAATCACCATTGATCTAGGTAGGATGCTGCTGCCCAGATGCTTCCTGGATCGAAGCCTCACTCAGCCATTTCAGATTTTTTAAAAGCCGGGGAGCTTCTGACTTAAAAAATTGGCTGGCTGAGCAAGGCTTTGACCTGTGATGCAACCAGGTGGTGGCATCCTGCCTAGATTGGTTGCGATTTAGGTATGATAACATCCAGAGGCATCCCGGATACAGAATTGAAGCCGGAAGAGGTAAGGTGGCTTTTCCCAAGTTATAAGCTCCTAAGTCTTTATTATATGAACTCCATTATATGGAGCTCTATTATATGAACTCCATAGAAAAGTTACCGAGGGAGCTATTCCAATCTAGCTACATCTGTAGCATGGTCTGAGAGAAGACACAGAGGGGTCAGGATAGTTAGATGGAGAGGTATGTCACTGCAGGTTATTCAGACTATCTAACCCTATCATTACTGCATACTCTGAGGCATTAACCCTTTCAGCACAGAGCATTGTTGCATTTCCAAAAGTCTAGAAAGAAATGATCCAAGAAAGTGGGAGACTGTGGATCTCTTTTTCTCTACACTTACTAAACATTGGTGGCAGTCTATAACCCAGCCCCATTTTCCATGTGTGGAACAAGTGAAAATTTGGGTGGTTCAATGTGGTCCTTGCTTCTGAGGCTTTGGTCTTAGTCATATCTGTTGGAACCCATACAGTGAGGATGACCAGAGCTATTCCCTTACTCAGATTTGTAAGACCTGGCCCCAGGGAGGGCTCTTCTTATGCTGCAGCACAGCCAGGCCTGATCTTCTGCAGCACAAGGCCAGCACTTGAACCCACATGCACAAAGAGAGGGCATTGCTTCAGGGGCTCACCGTCTTAATCCAGCCCCAATGGTTTCTATCGTATCAGTGCTCAGCATGTCTGTATGATGTTTTCCATTATATGGGCTGTGGAAGGAGAGTTGAAAAATGCCACTGTGAAGCATCCCAAGATTAGGGACTGACAAGGTAGAACGCACATTTTTGAAGGTCTAGATTCAATATTCTGAAAGTTTATTCCGATGAATAGATAATGGGAACCACTCCTGTAATTTTAGGTTGGCAGAGGATGGCAAGGGTATTTTTTATGCTTCTGGACACTCAAGGGCTCTATCTAAAATTTTACTTGCAAGCAAAGTGGAGATTTTAGAGATACAGTGCTAATGAAACATTGAGGAATTGTGACAGGCCTTATGCCTTGGAGGTTCCAACATTGATGATGATGATGATGATGATGATGATGATGATGATAATTTCCCACCTTTCTCCCAAAATAGGGACTCAAGGCAGCAAACAGCAGATTAAAAACTATACAACATTAAATGTATATATTATACAACTAAACCATTTCAAAAGTTAAAACAGTTATGAGTTAAAATTGAATGTTACAGTTCAAACGTTACTAGCACAACGTTCCCAGACCTTATCAATTTGCAAGGGCCTTCCAACACAAGAACATCTTTATCTGCCACTGGAAGGACAGCAGGGATGGTGTCATCCTGGCCTCCCTAGGGAGGGAGTTCCAAAGCTTGGGAGCAGCCACTGAGAAGGCCCGCTCTATTGTTCCTACCAAACATGCCTGAGAGGGTGGTATGACACAGAGAAGGGCCTTGCTGGATGATCTCAATACTCTGGTGGGCTCATACAGGGAGATATGGTTCTTGAAATAGCCTGGACCCAAGCCATATAGGGCTTTACAAGTAAAAACCATTTATTCTCTGTCTGTCTCTTTCTGCTCTCTTTCTGCTCTCTTTCTCTCTTCACCCTGCTGCTCTTTCTCTTGCTCCAGGAACTTCATACTTTCTTTTGTCCTCTCCCACCTTTTCCTTTAATGGGGACAGCAATCAGGGCACCAAGTGGTGAGCATTGAGAAGGAGTTCTAGGGGAGTGACATGAGGGCGAGGAGATGCATTTTGGGGGCCCTAAGAACTGCAGGTCTCCAAATCTCCACCTTGCAATCCTAGTGATGGAAACTATTCTGTACTTCCACTGGCTGCCTAGTTTAATGTGTAAAAATTCTATTGCATTGATGTATTCTACATTCATTTCTTCACTTCTATCAAACTCCCTAAGCTGCTTTGATTTCCTCCAGTTGGCTTGAAGCAGTAAGGTGAGAGAAACAGAAGGGATCTATTATGTTTGAAGATATCCTGCAGTCTACAAAGGTGATATTCATTCTTCTCACAAACTCTGAAGGCTTCTGGACTGGAGCTGTAAATATAATAACAATTTGTAGAGAAATTAACTTGTTCATGGTAGTGGTTGGAGACAAAGAGATTTGACTCACATAGAAGGAAAAGTAGACATTGACTCTGCTTTCCAGATCAGGAAAGATGGCATTCATCTACTTAAGATGTATGGAAGACAAAATTGCACAATCTAAAGAACATACCCACCTTTCTCAGTGTGGTGTAGTGATTTGAGTATTGGATTATGACTTTGAAGACCAGGGTTCAAATCTCTGCTCAGCTATGGAAACCCACGGAGTGACCTTGGGCATGTCACATACTCTCAGCCTCGGAGAACTTCATGATAGATTCATTTTAGGGATGCCATAAGACAGAAACAACTTGAAGGCACGCAGCAGCAGCAGTAGCAGCAGCAGCAGCAGCAGTAGTTTCTCATGACTCTGCTCTGAGGCATATAATGTGTATGTGTTAACTAAAATATCTTTAAAAACAACACACATTTGTTTATGTGTTTGAGGATGTGCATTTTATGTTGCCTTTTCTTTGAAATCTTTGGCTCACACAAATTTTGGAGTATGTGATTCAAAGAGTTAATAAATATAACCTGTATAACTATGTCATCTCTATGCAAACACACCATGAGTATTTTCACCCAAGTGTGGTATATGTACTAATCAGTGAAATACACATATAAACATTCAAAACAAATGTCTTCTGGCCCATCAAGAGACATCTTTTATATGCATACATCACTACGTAGTTGGACAGGTGAGTGAGGTTTCCCTTTTTACTTTTTCAAAAGTTAAAATTGAACTGATGCACATAAAAGTTGCATCTTTAACAATATGGACAACCTTTATGGCTTTTTGTTAGCATAACCCTCTCTGTGCACATGTTCCAGTGTGTGCTGAATTCTTTAAAAAAGAAAAAAGAAGTAAAGTTATTATTTCACAAAGATACAACTATTCTGAGGTAATTTTATTTTTTTTTGTCATTGTTTTTGATAAAAATATTACAGTATACAAGATAAAATTATTAAAGGTAAAAATACATTTGATTTATTTGTCTCTAAACAGTTATAACTACAGTACATGTTTTTATTTTTTTATTTTTTTTAAACAAATAGAACTATTAATCTATTAGGCTATCTGTGTTCTCATCTGGCACTTAAGAACAGGTCACAGGTCACCTTCTGGTACTGCTTATTATTAATCATCATCATTATTAGCTGATATCTAATGTTGTTGTATAGGTGCATCTTGTAAACAAATAGTACAGCTTTCTGGTACCATAGTATCAAGGTGTGCTTTGATCAGCTGAAACGATATTTCTTCCCTCAAAGAAACACAGCTGAATTTTCAGTTGCACCAATGTAGTTTAGTTACTGTTAACGTCCCCTTGGAAGAGTGCAGTATGAAGATACTATTAGTGAGGCCTGTAAACGTTTCCCTAAAACTTTAATTCTGAAAAAAAAAAAAACAAAGCAAAAAACTTTTCCCTAGAATTGGACAATTGAATCAAAGGTTTTTGCTAAGAAATTTCACATTTTGTTGGAATGTCCTAAACAGATCAAGACATTTGATCAAGACTGAGGTGTTCCTGATTCCTGATTCATAAACAACATATCTCATCGACTTGCATTTATTCTATGGCTTTCTATTCAAGATCCAAAATTCAAGCTTAATTGTCTTTTTTTTTTTTTGCAATAGACCTGATTTCTTCAGATAAGCAGCCCAATCTTAGGTCTGAGTACTTTTAAGTAAGTCTCACTGAGCTCATTACAACTTACTTCTAAGTCAGGAGGTTGGATCAAGACAGAGTCCATACACAAAGAGCAGAAATGAATGGGACTTAAAAAAAATAGTCATGATTAAGTCCCATTATTTCAGTGAGGAGCCCTACATATGAATAAGCTGGAATCCAACCTAATTCATTTAAGAATTGCAGATACAAATTTTCATTCATTTACTGAGTAAAATCTACCATTTTTGACAGCATACACATTCCTGGATGAAAAAAAAAAAAAAGAAATTCCCCTCATTACAAATAACATCTATACAGACGTGTATTCCATAACTTCAATGCAGTTCAGGGACACTCCTTATTATAAGAGAGTTCCTGAAAGTCATCATTGAGTCGGACAATATTATGCTGGAATGCTTCATATGCATAACTATCACAGGGCACATTCGAGAAGCATCGATAGGAGATCCCAGTTTCTATCACAGAATCCAGTTGCTGGAATGCACTCTTTGAGTCTTACATTTCTTTTCCTTGCAGTTTGGTATATATATCTTAATCATCCCAATGCAACATTTTCTGTCATTTATCAAATCTTGTTGCCCAAATGCAGCAAGTTGCTATGGGCCCAGGATTACAAATATATATACAAGGATTCCTTAGAGGTAAAGGCCTTGAAGCCCAACCAGACTTAGGTTTGACCACTTGTTTAGAAACTGTAAATGGGAGCATGTAGGTCATGATTGCTCTTGAAAGACAAATCAAAATGACACACACTAAAGATACTGCAGTGTGCCTCAAGGTCCAAGGGGAGTCTTTTGAATTTGCTACAAATTATTTTTGTTTGCCCAATCCTAAATCCACCCTGGCTATCAAATTAATCTGTTACTTGCCAGGAATTTCAGGTGCTTCCTCTCTGTTCCCAGAATAATTTGATATTTCTGGCTAAGTTTCAGTGGGAACACAAAGCCCTTTGAGTACTTCTATAACTGCACTAATATCAGTGAAGCCTGATGAAGATGGAAGAGTCTTTTCTCTCTCAGTACCTTGTCATCTAGATCAATAAATTTTAATGTCCAAGGGAGCAGTAGAAAGGGGATATTTCATCATTTTATATACCATCCTTTGGCATCAGCTCAGCCTGTTAATAACAAGAAAGAAGAAATGGAGGAAAATACAGCATCTTTCCAAGGTCCAGTTCATGTGTAAGGATAATTCAATGTGTTCTTTTTTCTTTGTCCACATTAGTTTTTTTTTTAAAAAATCTATTTTTTTTTTGGTCTCAACCTGAGGAAGAAATTTGTGAATTTTGGAAAAATCATACCAAAAATGATGCAGCTTCTACCTTCATGGAAATGACCATGTTATAACTGCCTGCCATGTACCAGTTTCTTCCATTTTTGTTTAGTTCTCTTTTTAGCTAAGGATTTTAATAAATCTCTGAGGAAATGTAGAGACACCATTTAGTAAGATCTGCGCAAACTTTTACATTACTTCCAATATAGTTGGCCCTTTGCATTCTGCATCCATGGATTCAGTCATCCATGGCTTTAAAAGATTTTTTAAAAATATCAGAAAGCAAACATTGATTTTGATGTTTTATATAAGTGATACCACTTTTACCCTATTGTATATAATGGGACATCTACAGATTTTGGTATCCAAGGAAGAGTGGTGGGAAGGTCCTCATACCAAACCCCATCAGATACCAAGGCCCCACTGTATTGGTTAAAAATAGTATTTGGGGTTTCTTCCAAGAGCTGAACTGCAAGATGGTAGCCACAGGCTATACCCAACTGTATCTGTCTACTGGTGGGATAGATTAAACTGTAAAACAGGGGCCCTACAAATCCATGCTGCCTTCCCATGCCATGTTTCCCCCACGTACTACATGCTCCCTACTCTAGAGTTTTACTATGGAATAGGCCACTTGTAATGGGGTATATATGTGATGCTACTATAATACTGTTTTCTTCTGTGTTCAACTTGTCATCCTTTTTCCTCTTCTCAAGCAGCAGAAACGCTTGCTTAAAAAAGGAAAGAAAGATTTGAACAGTAGTGCAACCTCCACAGGTTCAGGTTGCTTTTATATATATATAACTCGATTGAGTTCTACATCAACAGTGAAGATCAGGACCATTTTTGTGACCCCTCAAAGGCAACAAACAAACAAACAAACAAACAAAGACTTCCAGGTTGGGGAAAAGGCCTCTCCTGGTCCTGAGGTAGCACAGAGAAGACCATACAGAAATTGGAGAATTTTTTAATAATGATTAATTTTAATATGAGACTGTGCCTACTTTTTTTTAAAAAAAATTAAGTGCAAGGATTTATTTTAAAGCATAGGGAAAATTACTTTTAAAAAAGGCATTTCAGAATTGACCCTTTCCCATCTGCCTGGTTGTGATATACATCTATTCTGGGCAACAGTGCAGGGGGTAGAGGTCATTTTTCCACCTGGCAGGCCAAACCGATATGTTTCACTGTGCATGAAATAACACACTGTTATTCCAGCTGCTGATTTTTGGTCAATTTTTAAAACTTATTTTATATACTGGAGAGGATGTGTGTGTGTGTGTGTGTGTGTGTGTGTGTGTTGGAGTGTTAGGAGAAACAGACTGCTGTGGTTTGGTCACATTTTGGGTGATTTATGGGGGAAAAATTGTCCAAAAATAGACCTGATTAGTTTAAAAAAAAAAAAACAGTGTGTGTGCTACGGGGGGCTTCTGAGGTGGCACCTGGGGTCCCAAGGGCTGCATGTAGCCCATGAGCCAGACTTTGTCCACACCTGATATACATGGAAATCACTCTAAAATGTGGAAAGTTATTTGCAATTCCACATTCTCCGTACAGCAGAGGAGTAACAACTGGGCTGTACTAAGACCGTCCAATTTGTTTGTACCTACAGTTAATGAGACAGAAATGCTTAATCCCTGGTGTCCTTCAGATTCCATTTTATGGACTCTTTCAGTAATGGAGACTCCATCTGCCTGGTGGTATAATAGGCTAGGGCTTATTTGGTGAGGAGAACTGGCAGGCACAGGAGAGTATGGGCCCATCTCCTTAGACATGAGATCTCAGCAAATATGGGTCAGGGCACAATAATTTGCTGGGGGAGGGGGAGATAATTCTTCCTGAGTTGAAATTCAAACTGAGGACCTCCCAGCTCTCACTGCAGTATCTATAGTGAACAAACAGGGACACACATACATACACATAATACCTGCATTTCATGATCTGAATCAAAGTTTGTCACACTTCTTTCTGCCCCTCCTCTTCTCCTCCACCCCCCACTCTTTGTCCTTATTTCCTTACTCTTGGTGCTTCTGGTCTTCACTTATTGTATGCTGAAATTGGAGGATCTGGCTTGTTTCCAGTTTTCAAAAGTTACTTTGGGTATCTAGAATAACCAAGCTTGCCTTGCCAAGATTATGCATCTATTTCTGATGTCAAAAGGCTTGATTTATATACGAAAAATGTCACCTTTATATCATAAAGGAATTAATTGATCATTGGCTTCACCCAATAAACCAAATGCACAGTGCCCATAAAATAATCAATAAACATCTTTCGATAATAATAATACGGCTTTCAATGTCGCTTTCTTGCACCATTACTGTTCCTTTAGAATGCTGGTTGAAATACTTTTTTTTTTTTTTTTGCCTTTGTCCTTATTTGTCCTTCTCAAATGTCCTTATTCAAACTCTTTCCAAACTTATCACTTAGCTGCTGTATAAGTCTTGCCAGCTCTCCTGTTGCTTGTGATTTTTCTTCAAGAAGCTCATAGCGGAGACTTGAAATGTCTTGTTTAATCTCCTTAAGTTCACCTAAAAATAATTTAAAAATTGCAATTAATTAACTGTACTGGATCTTTACAAACTTTTAACTTGCTCTTGTGTCTGCTGCTTTGCATGGAAGATTGTCTTACTTTTGATCCCATCAGCTACCTTCTCTGTGTTCATGAATGTGAGACAGTTAATGAAGTGTTTAATTGTTACAGCTGGACTGAGGCTGCAAATGACTACTATGAAAATGCAGGTTAACATTTGGCGATGTGAATATTTCTTAAGCATATCTCCAGCATTTCTCAAAGAGATCTTCAGTTAACTGTTAACATGCAATAGAAAGGTTCTCAGAATGCCCAGAATTTCAGAAGTTCCCATGTCACTCCTATACCCCCTTTTATACTTCTGAAGTATGATGGGAAGCCCCAGAGCATCCATCATGTCCTTTTCAATAGCCTAACTGAAAAAGAAGGCACTGCTATAGAAATAGTTAATAAGATCCCATTAATGTAGCAAAATTAGCTACAATGACACTAATTTTTTTAAAGAACTTGCCTTCATTCACTTCATCATTCTCTCGATCCACCTGAGCTTTCAGAACATATCGCTTAATAAGTCTCTTCATTATTTTCTGAAAATACAAATTTTAAAAAGGTTAAATGAAATGATGTCAAATGACTGCAATCAAACAGCTAGATCTCCCTGCAGAATTTACCATACAGTCCCAGTGGGTTGAATGCAGTCTAAGTAGGCTGAACCAAAGTCTCATTGAAATCAATGCCAAATGTTAGTCATGGTATTACTACTTAACTCTCATTCATTTTAGTATGAATCAGGTGCACTTAGCCTTACCTGCATTTCATCCTTTATTTCTATGAGCTTAGGGGTACTGACCTGATTTGTTAAAATGCAGCTAATTTGTCCAAGCTGCTAATTTTTTTCCAATTTCCTTTTTACATAATACAAGGTATTTGCATTATACAGCACAATTTGAAAGTAAATAGCACTATGCAGAATTCAATTGTGATTTACAAAAATCTTTTTTTCCTCATTCTTGTCTGAAGAACCTACGTGACCACCATCTCCCCAGTTTCTCCTATACAGTTTCCAATAGTGTCTATATCTTTGCAGGGGAGGGAGATGACATACCAGTAATACATCACATATTTTAAAATCAGAAAGTATCAGTATCAGTTTCTGGGATTTCTAGTTTTTCTTGTTACGTGTACTAGTAGTCTGACTTGTAGATAGCAGCTTTCTTTGTTCCTTCTTTGCTGTCTATTCAGCGGTGGTGGGGACTATTACTAAATTATATGTCCAAGCCACAGGTTGGAAGATGAAAAGGCATTACTTGGCATTGCATGAGAACATCCACAGTGATGGTAGAAAACATGCTGTTCCATGCAAAATATAATCAAGGTGATATAAAGCCTTGAAAGTTGGTATATACTTTCCTTGAATGAACAATTGAAAGAATGAGTGATGGACAGATGGATAACTTCATGGCCTTTCCCAAAAATCAGCAGGACTACATCTTACCAAGCAATTTAAGATCTTTGTTATAAAACAACATTAGTAAGCATTCTGAACTTTAATCTCCACAGATGCAAACACAGTCTGGAATGCTGTTGGTGACATATGCTGATGTAACCACCTGCTATGCCAGCATTACGTTCTTTTTTGGTCACTTTTCTGTGCATTTTGTGCATTATCCCACCCTATCCTACATACAATCCCAACTTGATTGATTCCCATACAGTACCCTGGCAGTGGCTGGGAGGGCAGAAAGCTTACTGGTGGCACAGTGGTTAAATGCCTGTACTGCAGCCACTCACTCAAAACCATAAGGTGGCGAGTTCAAGACCAGCAAAGGGCTGAAGCTCGACTCAGGCTTGCATCCTTCCAAGATCGCTAAAATGAGTACCCAGATTGTTGGGGGGCAAATAGCTTATAATTGTAAACCGCTTAGATACTCCTTAAGGGTATGAAGCGGTATATAAATGAAGCTGTTTGTTTGTTTTTGTTTACTGCATTTGCACAACCCAGAAAAGGAACAGTCCCCCTCCTCCTAGATCTCCATATCATGCAAAAGACAGCAGAATCTGAAGCAAAAGGAGCCATCCTGGAAAAGTCTCGTCACCATGCTACAGAAGGGATATGCTTGATAGACTCCTTGACCATCTTCCTGGACCAAATACTTGAAGATTTGTTCAGTATTCTTAGAAGTAATCCTGGGGAGTAAAGGCTAGATAGTAATATATGAGCCTATTGGCTGAGATCTTATTGAGAGCCAGTGGAGTGGAACACTCTTTTGGTGTATTGATAAAAGAACTGCACAGATGATGGACCAGGCCAGGCCAGCAATGGTGTGGACAATCCTGGTATAAGGTATGGAATTTCTTGGTGTGCCTTGTGGCCAATAATGGGCTGGTGTATGTGTGTGTGTCAACATTGTTGCATCACTAGAGAAACACCTGCATTAAGGATGTTATCACACAGGAGGCAAAGTGTCCAAATCTCGTGGATAAACAAGGTTTAGATCCCAGGAATATCCTGCAAAAGTGAGATTGTTTTCAGACACATTGGGCTAATTGAGCATTAATGTGACATTAACCCATGCAGAAAGTCAGCAAAATCGCACTGCTTTTTACTTTCGAGATTTTCCTGAAAGTAAAAAGTGGTGCAATTTTGCAACTTTTTGCATGGGTTAATGTCGCATTAATGCTCAATTAGCCTGATGTAGTCTGAAAACAATCTCGCTTTGGCAGGATATTCCCTGATTTATAGCCCATTTATCTACAGGATTTGGGCACTCCCTTCCCATGCGAGTAGATCCTAAGAGATATTTGATTCCCTCTTAGACAACCTCACAAAAAGTACAACCTCTGACATAAGTGCCAGCTGTGCTGACATGGCACCCCAATAGGATCATGATCCTTGTCTTGCTAACTGTATTCATCAAACTAGCAATCAGTTTCACAATCCAACTTCAATTGCAGTTTGAAGGCTTTGAAACTGGAACAGGCAGGCTAGAATGGCTCCCTCTTTGCTTTTTTGCATCAGCCGTTGAAGCCTTCTTTATTACTATTTCCAGAGGTTTTTAGAACTTTTTTTAAAGAGGGTGCATTATTGTTTTAAATTGTACTGATTTTTTTTTTGCTTTTTAGACTTTTAAAGTATATGTTTTAAATTGTTTTAATATTGTTCATAGTTTAATTCTGTTTTAATGTTGACCTTTTGTACATTTTAAACTTCATTGTAATCATTTTTATTTGCAAGGTGCCTTGAGTCCTAGGAAAAAAGCGGAGTATAAAAGGTGGTGTATAAGGATAATAACAACAAGTAGAAGAGTTAACAGCTTTGGAAAGAAAGAACCCTCCCCCTCCAAGTACTTGGGAAAGATGGCTACTCCAGTCCTCCACATTTCTATCTATAATATGTCAAAAGGTTTTTAGTTGTAAAAATGAGCACAAATCAATGATATATAAGACTACTAACACCCCCAAAGTAATTCATTGAATGTTAAAGGAAAATCTTTCTGGAGAAGGAAAACAATGCAGCAAATAACAGCTTATATTTATTGTGAGAAGAAAGGACTCCCTTGTGTTTCTGAACCTTTTCATTCTCTATTGCAAAGAGAAGCCAAGGAAAAAGATGAGAGTGGAGATGACAGTAGCTGGTGACCCTGAACTGCCAGCCATTTGGCTGGCTCTCTGAGCTGGTTACTCCCTGAAGGCCTGGCTCTTGAGTCTTGAGCACCAGACTATACAGAAGAGGTGGAGATGATAAGCAAATCTCCCGTACCCCCAGTGGAAGCAATTTTGCTGGTCACCCCTACCTTCTCCATGGAGCCTGGCATTGAAGACCCATAGACCCAGGCATTTGGAAAGCAGCTGCCTAACAGAACTGCATGTCTAAGCTTTGGCTGTGATTGCTTCTACCTCCTTTGTTTGGGATGGGATGTGCAGCCTTGAGGTAAGTGTCAGCATTCACCTTTGTGGGTGGTGGAGCTTTATTCCCTCCTCCTCTTCCAACTGTAGCTTGAGCTAGTGGTTTGAATTATTAGCATCAAATCACACTGGGGAGATTGTGATACCAAATTCCTTCAGTGGCTCTTGCCGCTTCTTTGGGATGTTGGGAAAGACATAGGGAAGTTTATTTCTGTGCCCATATTGTCCTTGTGGTAATTGGGTTGTAGTCAATGATTGTGGAAGTAGAAGGCAGCGTCCCAAATCCACTACACCATGTGAACCAGTCCTTTTGAAGAATGTGGAACTACAGAGCAAGGGGGAACCTTACAAAACTAGGAGGGACACCTCTCCTTCTAGCAAAATTTTCCTTCTATTGCTCACACAACCCATTATTACAGTGGCACAAAGTCCCCCTATGGAAACAATTTTGCACATTTTTGTCCAATGCGCAAAGTCTGCATTCAGTTGAAGGCTGCAGAAGTAGAGGTGCATGTAGTGCGATCGTGTATACTAATGTGCATTCTTGACCAATCTCTAGTTGACTGTCCCTGGTGAAATTGGCAGTAGTCCTCCTTGGCCCAATTCACACTACAAAACTGGGTTATTTGCCTGTAGTTCAGACTTGCACTGATTCTATTCGGTACAGTTTGCGGGGGGAGGGAGCAACCAAAAAGCCCATTTAAACCAGTGCATTTGGCACCGGATCCCTTAGAATTTTTTTTAAAGAACTGCATCTTCGATAGTGTGAGTAAGCTATCAGATAGATTTGGATCATGCAGCCTCATTCAGGAATTGGAAGTGCCTCCTTTTTGATCTAGAGTAGTGGCAAATAGAAACTTCAGACTGGATTTAAATGCTACGGAGAGATTTGCTGTGTTAAAATGTACTGGGAATGGTCAACTGATTTTGAATGCAAAATCCATGCAAAAACTGTGACTGGCCCCCTTAATTTGTGCATTTGTTTGCTCAGTGTTGCCATTCAAGATCATGTACCCCAGTCAATACATAATTCTACATGGAGAGATTTATCATGTACAATACCTATGCAGGATCTTGGCCAGTTAACCCTGTGCATGGCCATGTGTGTTGCACAGATCAGGGTGGACAATTTTAAAGGTCAAGGAAACAATTTTCTACCTCTGAGTCCCACGGAGCAACATGGACAGTGAAAAATTGAGCAGCTTAGAGCTACAGCAGGGCTGGAAATCCAATTCTTTCTTTTTAAAGATAATAATTGGATATTTGTTGATATTAAACAGTGGTGGGTGGTCCCTGTGACTATTTAAAAGGCAAATTGTTACAGGCTTTCTGAAATGGCATTTTGCCCCCTTTGGGGGCAGGGAAAAATGGCAAACGAAGGAATCAGAGTCTATAAAAATAGCCTTGGGAATAAGTGACCTAAGTGAAATGACTTAATATGTGTGTGCATGTATACTACTTGAACACACAGGGGCAGTTCTTATAGTGCCACACATCTTTTGTAAGGGAAACAATGGGTTGTTACAAGTCATTTCTCCTTCAACAAGTGGCCATCAAATGGCAAAGCCAATACCATTCCCAACTAAAGTTAACAGAAGAATATTCATGGTAGGAAAGTTTGCCATCCTCTCTTCCCCTCCTTGTAGCCATCTGCAACTCCCAAACATGTACAGAAAGTTGTAGGCCAGTCTAAAAATATGGCACCCAATGTGGCAATTTTTTTAGCCAGTCTACCTAACAGGGATCCAAGGAGGAAGGTCCTCCCATTTCCAACAAAGCCAGGCTTCTCCAGGCACTGGATAGTCTACCTTGCTTCTCCCTGATGCACCAAAAGGCTGTCTTGATCTATACCACCCTCTTTGGCTAGTCAACCAGGCTTCTTGCTTCTGGGAATGCTGTGGGTACAGTGACTGGGACACTCTCTGGGTAGCAGTCCTGGCCCACAGGAAATCAAGTCAAGAGAGGATAAGGAGAAACACCTGATTTTGGATCCTCATGCACAGTAGTGCCTTTCCTGCTTGGCCCAAAGCCACCACTTTGGCCCCAGAGGTGATTGTCTATCTGATCTGCTTGCAGTCACCCACTGGTGGCCCCAGCCTATTGTACATATTTTCTGCTGGTGAACAGCTAGAACCATCTGAAAGCATTTTTTTTTTCACTAGGTGAATTTTTTCACTTTTCTTAGCTTCTAGTAGTTTGGCTTAGCTCTGAAAATTCAGCTCTGTGAGATGGATCTGCTGCAATGTTGTTCATCCAGGAGGGACATACACAAGGAAACCAATGCCAGAAAAAGATCTGAATTAGCCACATTACCACACTACACTCTTACAGTGCGGCTGTTTCACTTTTACTGCGCTGCCTGCCTCCTGTTGCATTCTGAGGCTTGTAGTTCAGTGAGGCTTAAAAGCTCTCTGGCTGAGAATTCAAAATGCCCCTCCCTAAACTTCAAATCTCAGAATGCAACAGGAGGCAGCCAGAGCAGTAAAAGTGGAATAGCAGCACTATAAGAGGGTAGTTTAGTAATCTATGTAGTCTTTGTATAGCTCTGTAGCATGAACAAATAGTTAGACCTCCAGACAGATACCATCCCACCTTTCTTTCACTATTTTGCTTTGCGGACACTGGGTTACCAGGCAAGAATTTCAGCATATGTACTGTAACGAGGAATTCTTTCAGTCAGAAAAGGTATGTAGAGGTTAGTAAGGAATAGTGAAAAAGGCATGGGATAACAGAAACAACTATATATACATATATAATTTGCAATGTAAATGTATATGTAGATATAGATATATATCAGGGCTAGCCCAGGCTGCTTTGTTGCTTAAGACAAAGGTGCCTTTCCCCCCACCATTTTTCTATTCCTAGTACAAAAGTGAACTAGAATGTCATTTGACAAGTATTCCATCCTGGGGGTGGAACAATACTCTCTCCCGTAGTTTAGGGGTACATGAGAGGCCAGCTCTGTACTCCAACACAGAGGAATGGCCAGAAGGTTCAGGAGAAATGTTAGTGGAAATGCCTCTGCTATTCCCCTTTCCTATCATCTACTGTCTGGAATGGTTGCCTCACTCTGCATAATGGAAGGGCTAGCCCTGATATATAGTGTGCATATGATATGCATATGATATATATTATACATATATAATATGGCATATTGCATGTGGAAGAAAGGCGGGGTTACTTCCAGAACAATACATGAGGTACAATGCACATACTATATGCTGGAGATGACCATGGTGGTAGAATCCATTGGGAAGTAGTGTTGTCACCTGAGAAAAGAGGAACATATTTTGGGAAAATAGGGAAGTAACTGAATCCCAAAAGAAATAGTATTTTAGAAGAAGAGATTAAAAGGAACAGATGGGGAAGGAAAACAAGGACTAAGCATGCAAAATGCTACCATTTCCTTGTAATTTGTTTCAACCTACCATATCTTTTACTGTAATGTTTGCTGGAACCCTTTTAAATGGTTGACTGGCTGGTATTTGGCAAATTTTATTATTATGACATTTACCCATATGGCTGGTATTAAACATTTCAATTGCACATTGGTTTTGAACACTTATTGTACATATGGTTTTGAACACCTTTGAACAGGTATTGAACACTTAAATAAAGTATTCTTACATATTCAGGAATATTTGTAATTCTGGTTCAACAAATCATTGTAGCCTTTACAAATCTATTTCCCTTCCTCAGCTGTTTTGGCTAAAGTATGAAAAATGGTTTCTTAGCTAGTACATTATTGTTTATATAGTGAGGCCTTTTTCAGGTGTCTGAAGAAGGCATACTGTAAGCATGAGTAGGGGTGATTGGAGAGGTCCACTCATGAAGAGCTCTTCCAGTTCTTTCTGTTAAGTTTGGCAAGTCTGAACCAAAAAGGCCAGAGATGAACACAGAGGGTGAGGCTAGAGTACACAACTTTACACTTTATTCATTTTTACAGTATCATCTGCTCAGATTAGTCTGTAACCTTTTAGGAATATAACATAGTGAGGATGTCTTCAGGAAAAGTACGCTGTTCCCAGGAAGCTATAGCCCTTCCTGTGCCGCAGTCTGCTACTGGCCCTGGCTACATGAGCTATGTTTGTCTGTGTAGTAGCTATAGGCATTGAATAAAAATTAATATTGCCTTGTTCTGCACAAAACAGGATATTGTTCTGCAGAATCCTATTTCCTTCAAAAGAGAGAAAAATCCGGCTTTACATTTTTTGTATTTATAAAGAAAGACCATAGCTCACTTGTAGTATACATGGGTTCCATGCAAAATATTTCCAGGCATGGTTGAACCCCCCCCCCCCCCAAAAAAAAAGAACTGCTGCCAATCTGTGCCAATAGTACTGAGCAAGATGGGGAAAATACTCTGATGGCACAAGGCATCCTGTGCCTATGAAGGAGCTTTTATTTGAAGTGGGGAGCACTGTGGATTTGTGGTATTTTTGGTGTAATGTTTTTCCATTTAAAATCACACCAACTGAGTATGAAACTGAGGAAGGGTATTGATTTGATATTGCCAACCAGCCTCTCCATACATAATCCCCCAAAGAAAGGCCCTGTAGCCTCAAAGTGCCTACATGCTTCAACAAGGTCTCTTTCTGTCTCTCTCTTCTCCAGAATATTTTCTGTGTTTCATTGGTGGTGGAAAAGAATCTCCCTCCAGGCTCCAGGGGATCTCATCCAGAAAGTCAGAGATTTTCCCAAAGGCCAAGAAGACTACACTCCATAGACTATTAATCTGGATTCTCCTTAAGTAAATGAATGGCCAGGCAGCAGGCTCTAATATTCTTTCTCTTTCTCATCCTTCATCTTCTCAGCAATAGGACTAATAATACCGTTCAGCTTACATAGTTTTCAATTGGGGTGTGTATGTGTGTGTGTGTGTGTGTGTGTGAGATATAATTGCAAGAAATGAGGAGACACTGAATTATCAGGGAAGACATGTAGTATATGTGGGTTTGCCCATATCTTCTTATATTCCCCATGTTTCATACCAAAATGGGTACCCATTTACTGGGAAAAAGAAAGACAGCTTCAATTTTTAACATTAAGCAGCTAGAAATACCAAAATGTGAAATACAGCAATATAATGTTGTTACAACCAAACATCTCTTGTTAATAATCCCCAAACCAGTATGTACAAGGAATACAGATCTCTTTTCCTTACACTAGTTTGGGGATTATTACCAAGAGATGTTAGCATCTAACAATATTCTATTGTTGTTTTATTGTTCTCATCTTGGAATCACAGTGCCAATATTTTAGTACTTTCATTAGCTGTCACACAGTAGAGATGCATTAGAAAACTAGACAGAGCTGAGTAGAAAATCATGTTAGTAATTACTTCACACCTTTCCTATGTAGTTGAAATATTTCTTAGCCAGACAACAGGATCAGTCTCTGCTATTTGTACCTTTTTTGTGTGTTGAAGTATGTTAAGCTATTGCCTTTGGCTTCCCTTTTATTATTATGACTTTATTATTCTTCCTCTCCATGGAACAGCTGGTATTTTTAATAATATAACTGATAGAGCTGAGGTTGGCAAGAATATCATAAGAAAAACAAAGAAAAAAAATCTTACTTCCTCTCTTTTCAGAGGTGCATTTTTTTATTATTGCCTGTGGCTTCCATACTGTTAGGTGGGTCTCAGCCTGGATGTGGTACACTTACTTTTTTTTGAAAAGGATAATTACATCATCATCATCATCATCATTTTATTCATTTATATCCCACCTTTCTCCCAATAATGGCACTCAACATCTACTTTTATGTTAACATAAAGTCTTACATCAGGATTTTTTTAAGATTTAGAAAGTCTTTCTAGTTTCAAACTTTGAAGAGGGAATTATATGTTTTAATAATGTCACTGTTCATTATTTTTATATTAATTTTGAAATCTTCAGGGCAAGCTCCTCTGTCATCACTGCTGCTTTCAGAGGCTTATCTTGTGGCAACAAAAGAGGGGGCCTTCTTGGTGATTGATCCCTCTGAGTGGAACAGAACTATCTATGAAGAGAGGATTATGCTGCCCCCCCACGCCTGTTTTTATTCAGGTGAGCACTTGGCAATGGATCTCACTTGCTGCAAAAAGACCTTTCATTGAGTGGAAGATCTGATTCCAGTTATTACTGTGGTTCTAAACAGCACCTTTAATCTTCGTGGAACTTGTTTTATGTTTAAGTTGTATTTACTGTATTTTATTTAGTTTTTTCTATAAATTGCCTTGAGTCCCAGACCATTGACAGGATATAAATCCAATTCATAAATAATACTGAACTTAGAAATTGGGGGTGGGGGTGGCAATAATTGGATTTTTAAAACATGCAATCAAATTATGTTCACATTTTAATAAAATATAAAGTGACCCAAAATCTAAAGCGGTCCAGACTGAGTCAGTTACATGTACAGCAGATCCAGTTGATATCAGTAATGTGTGTACTTGGTGTCTGCAATCCAACGTCTCCTCAGTGTTGCATAAATATCCACATGTAGAGCTACTCTACACCAGCACTATATAACTCTCATACAGAATAGAAACATTGTGCAACATGTGTCAGTGACTGGGTGCTATTGTACAACAACAGTGAGCAATGCACAGTGTTAGCCTATGTACAACTCCACCTTCACCACTGTAAGTAGAATACTTGCTATGGCAAAATTGCTGTACATGTATAGTGCAATGTGTCTGTCACTATCAAGATGCCAGCCTAAGTGTGTTCAAGTCTGTATTCAGCCCAAGATTTCTAGTTTCCTTGGGATTCTGTGATACTGTACTGAATATACAATACCAATACTCAAAATGGAGGCTGTGTCTATTCTTCTGTTCTATCATTTCTTTGAGCCAGATTGACAATGTTACATGGAGTATAGCATATATGCAGGAAGCTTGGAAAACAAATCTTATAGGGAGATATTAGCAACTCCTCACTCTGAGGATTCGATTACCAGAACTAATAAACTGCCAAAGGGGAGGGCAGAAACAGAGAGAACAATGTTGGGCTGGAGCCAGAGACATGTTCAGGGGAGAAATCCAGCTGTGGCGCTGTTCTGTAAACTCTTGCACATCTAATGCAAAGATTCAGAGTATGGACATAGCACAAGCAGACATCTTGAGATATGGTGCAAGAAATTGCTTGCTAGCACATTGCTATGCTTTAGCACTTCTCTTTCGCACACCTGAATAGGTAATAGAGGGGCTATACAGACAAGCAAAAAGAGGTGCTTTCAGGCTGGCTTAAAGGCATGGCGTTTAGATGACCCATGCCTTGAAGCCATGCCTTGATGCACAGAGAAAAGCCATTTCAAAAAGAAGCAGTTTTTTTCTGCTTCTTCCTGGCTTGAAGCCACATCATGTGGTCATGATATGACCACTCCAGCTGCCTTGGGAGCCGGTGGTGCAGTTGGTGGGGTTTCAATGGGGCTTCAGAAAATGCAAATTCAAGCCACTTTTTCCTGCCCATCTGTTTCGCCCCACTGGCTAACATTATTTTTGTACTAGAGATTTCTTCCCTAATCTCTTTCCACTGAACAGGATTTAGAAAAAATAGCACTTTGAATCACAGTTTCCAGAATCCCAAACATCATGGCTAGTTGTAATCCAAAACCTTAACTTATTCAAGCTCTGCTAGAGATATAAAATTTCAGGGAATTTTCAAATCATAGTGGGAGAAAATCATTGGAAAAAACTTTTTCCCTAAGTTTTTTTTAAATGAAAAGTTTGGAAAAGTAGAAAAATGCAATGTTAACATTCTTTATGGATTGAAATATATTTTGTCAGTTTAAGAATGTAACATGCACTATAATTTGGTTTGCCATGAAATCACCATGTTTGATATACAAAAGCACAGTTTATTCTAAATACATTTATAAATTGAACTTTTTAAAAAAAAGAAAACATTTTTGTTACAAATGGAACTGCATTATGAGGAAAGTATTTTTTCCACTTTGAAGAGCAGGCAAAACCCCAAACTCAACAATAAAACAGAAGAAACCATCAATATTACTAAAATGGAGAAAATTATTTTGCCTCCACCAGTTCTCTATAGTTTCAAGTAGACATAACACACTCATTCTCTTCATAAATATTTTGGGCAGTAAATATAGGAAGACATTGTCCTGAATCCATTTTTACCTCCCCCCCCCAGCTTCAAAAATAGCAGAACTCCCCAATGGCACCCCTCATTTTTCTTCTTTTCATCTTCATCTTTACATGCTATGAGCTAACACTGATTTCTCTCTCTTTGACACCTTTTTTTAGTTTTGTTTTTTTAGCCCACTCTATTTTTCTGATTGTAGAAGGGCTTTGATTTAGTTTATCACATGGCCATTTTTGCCCTGGCTGTGCACTGGACAGGATAGGGGCAGAATGGGGAAAAACTGGTGTTACTGCACAGTAAATTGCAGCTGAGCTGCTTCCTGACCATCTCCTGGGCACGCTCTGCTGGCCAATTCTGGTGGCCTTCCCAATCACCAAAATCAGACAGCAGAGCATGCCCGGGGAACAGGTGACGGTTGGGGTCAGTGCAGCAGCAATTTACTGTGCAATAACATCCTTTTTTTCCTTGTTCCACCCCAATCCCGTCCCATGCACAGCCAGGGCAAAAATGGCCATGTGATAATCTCCGTAGTAACACCATCATAGGTATGGCATGGCTGGTGAAGATTTAGAAGAGAGTACAGGAACTGTAGTGGGCCTTGGAAAATGCATGTGACCTACAGACCACAATTTGCATGCCACTTTAGAAGTGAATCTTTATTATGGTCATAGACCAAAACATATAAAAAGGAACTACAAAATAAAAGAAGGTAAGAATACAGGTAAAACACAAGTATTTAAAATATCCTTAAAATGTTAAGGCATGGCATGTGTCTTGTGAAACTATGAACTATACCTGTGGGGCTTAAACAGACAGGCAGGATATCATGGGCCAACCCTGGGGTTTCCTGTGTGATTTCCGGGGTCAGTCCCTGGGCTGATGTGGTGACAGGAGGGATCTGTTGCATCCTCTCTCAAGGCTCCTTCTGTGGCCCCTAAGGGCAGAAATGGGGCACTTAGCTATATCTATGTGGCTGGGTGCCTTCTTGATGTCATAGGCCATGGTGGGGGTCTTCAGAGAAGATGTAATAGTGGCAGGTATGGGGTACACAGGCCTATGTGGTCTTCTGGCTATCACAGCAGAGTTTCAGAGAAATTTTACCACAACAGCCAGTCTTTTTCAATTGGATTAAGGGCCTTTGGGGCTGGGATCAGGCTGGTTCTGCCGTTCCCATGTCTGGTCTGCTCAATCCTAGCCTGGGGCTAATGGACTGCATTGTCCAGATCAGACAATGCCAGACTTTGGAGAAGATGGGTCTTTTGGTCTGTGCATACAGCACCATAGGAATATCCAATGGATTTTTCCTTTTTTTCTATTTCTGATACATGTCTTTCTTTTATAAAAAGAGAATTACCTGGTATCTTGTGGGTTTGTTGTAGACATTCTTCACAGTAAAGTCTGAATTTTGAGTACCTGACTCAAAACGAACTTTCTGAAATGTACAAATGTAGAGCATTTTATCATAATGATGAAAGATTTTCATAAAAGCAGCAGAAAACAAGCTCAAAGACTAAGATCAGCAGATAAGAGCCTACAAATGATGAGTTATACAGAAAATATTGATATTTTCCCATTCATACACAAAGTCTTCTGTACTGAAATCCAAATGGCTTCATTCTCTTGTATCCTTGACTCGCCCCTCCTCCTCAGATCAGTTTCATCCTTGGGGAAAAAACTGTGTAAGAAATTTTGTGAGCATTTTGTGAGAATTGCCCTTGCTCTAGTACTAAGTTAGATATGGGCACCTTTCTTAATGAATGTCATATAATGCACAGTGTAGATTCAAAGTTCACAGTATAGAAATACAATTTCAGATTTCAGTTGGGGATGTTAAGATGGTTTTTAAAAAGATGGGAACGTTATTTATTTTGACCCAACAAACACTAACACTATTGACCTAACACTATTCTTGAACCAAAGACCCAGGTTTTCTCAGAAGCTCATCATTCTAAAATCTAGGAAATGCCTACATGGTTATTTTATAAAAAATAATATATCAAATTTCGAAAACATATCTAAAATATTTTTTGCAATTTCTTTGCTGCAAAATGATGAACTATGCTTATAGTTACACACTTGCCTTAAAATCTAATGATTTTTTTCCCTTCCTTCATTGATTTGTCCTAATGGGATGAGATAAAGGTGGGAAAAAACACACAAAAGTTTCCCATGTGACTTTGTGATGTTTATTTCAAGTATGTACATGAATATGGGTTAAGTAATGGGAATTATTTTCCAGGCTAGTGAAATTCAAATAATCAAAAAGTTATTCCAGAATTTATAATGGTGTAACTGATACTACAGATAAGCAGGTCTCTCTTCCATGACCACAATAGAGATTTCCACATCCAAGCATTCTGTTCCACTATCCTGTTCTGATCTACTATGAACACCACCACAATTAAGTAAGTGTTTGATTTTGTCCTCTCCATTCCCTCTGAACAGTTCTCATTGCGATGCTGCTGGCAGAATACTGATTATTCCTGTGTTATCTATATGTAAAGGGATCTTGTAGCACCTGTAATGACTGGGCCACCAGTCATTTGAGGACTTTTCTCAGACAACAAAGAGTTAAGCTGGGAGAGGTACATGCTAAAGAGAGCTTACATCATATGCTAATGAGATTTACATCATAGCTGTCCTAAGGCCCAACTGGCTAATCAGTTGAGCAGGACCAGGAGTTTCAAGAATCTTCCAACAGAGGTCTTTAAAAGGCTACTGAGACCATGTGGTCTGAGTCTTTCCATTGTGTGGCCCATGTGGCCTTATGAGTCTTGTTTGGGAGCCCAGCTGTTGGGCCTATGCCAAGAGGGCAGACTTAAGGGATGCAGTCTGAGCTAGGCAACAGGAGCCAGCTCCTCACATCCAAAAACCCATCAGCGACTGCAGATCCCATCTCTGTGTCAGTAGCGACTGCAGATCCCATCTCTGTGTCAGTAGCTTAGGAAATGTGTTAGCTAGTGCATCTAGGCCTTTGTTATGTTTTATCTTTTGGCTTGCCTGAAATGAACATCTGTACCTGCAAGGCAAGGAGGTCTTGCATGAACGATACCTTATTGCTCTATTCTGTCTAGTTAGAATAAATGCTTTCTTTAAAAGTATCTGCTGTCTCTGTACTCTTATACACATGCCTTAGCTCAGATGTTGCTTGCTTAGGTTAGCAAGGGAAGGAACTTAAGTCTTTAGCAAGTCCCAGTGTGTGCTAAGGGGAATTCATTGTAGATTCACTGGGTGGTGGCAGCTTGACTAGAGGATCTCAAGGGGTCTCATTCAGCTCAGCAGGGAGCAGGAACAGAGACCCAGAAGGGGGAAATTAAAGGGTTCCGCTTGGGGCTAAGGGCCAACCCCAGGGATCATCACAGCACCTTTGAGATTGTCTGAAAGAAGTTGAAGCATAAGCTTTCATAAACTTGGTGTACTTTATCAGATGTAACTTCTTTCATACAGTTAGTCTCAAAGGTGCTACACGATCCCTTTGCATCCTTACATTCCAGATTAACACAGCTATGTTTCTGAATTCTGTCCTTGGGTTAGAGAAATTGCTAATTTCTGAAATGCTAGATCTTTTATGGCTCAAAATAGATGGGCAAAATACAGTGGCTTCCAGACACTTCAGGGGTGTGGAGTTTAGATGACACATGATCCCAAAGTGACTGCAAGCCATTCCAAGGCTGTCTAAGGTGGCCCAAGGCTGCTGGCAAAAGGAGCAGATTAAATCCACTCCTGCTGGTAGCCCATTTGGGACTGTAGTGGTTGCCCGCTTCAGGAGCAAGCTGTCTGGTCGCTGCAGTCTCAGAGAAATCATGGATGGATTGGCCTCAGGCTGATCCTTTTAGCCTGTCTGTTTTGCTCCCATGAATACTAGAGGCTGGAAATTTTCCAGGCTCTGCAAAATAGGTATTGAAAATTAGTTCTTCCTTTGGACATGCCCAGTAAAACAACACATTTTCATCACAGATGATCAAGAATCATTCTTGTTGTAGAATAAAATGGGGGTCATTCTAGCACCAGAATGTCTCCATTTCTGATTTATCAGAAGCTGTGGAGTAATCCCATATGGCCCAAAGGTTTTGACATTATTCTAGGAGGGAGCTGTGTTCTCCTTAGGGTGTGCCAATCAGCATGAAAAGTCATTAACAGGGCATGCTCAATGGAAAGGGTTAAATTTTATTGTTAATGTGATGGAATTCTTTTTCCCCTGACCCAGCATTTTTCTTATGTTTCTAGAATGCATTTTCCAATCCCTTCCAATCATAAACTGTGGCTAGAAACAAGAGCAGACAGGTCTGTAGTCATATAGCTTGAATAAAAATTGCTTATTCTTGGCCATATATATTGCTTTCTTAGTGTGTGTGTGTGTGTGTTTCTTTCTGTCTATTTCTGAATAAATTAAAATGAGAAACCAGAATCATTTTTTTTAAAAAAACACCCTGCCTCTTCACATTCTTGCTGGTTTTAGCAAAGCAGCTCTTTCTAAAAAGCCCTGGGAATTATGCTTAAAACTCGAGGACTAGCAGAAATGCTGTGTAAGACAGCAGCATATTTAATCTTTCCCTTGTGAACATTATAACACCTTCCTTCCTGCCCTAAAGGTTTTTTTTAAAAAAATAAAATCTATTTATGTTTCTTTGCTTCAATGTTAAGGTGATTTGCAGGGTAGGTTTTAACATATTCACAAAATAATTACAATATTATAAAAATTACGATATATCCATATTAAAACACTCCTTAGCATCAAACTCTAAAAGACCTATACCAACCATAATAAAAGTGGCAGGTCATGTATTGCAGTTAATAATTTCTGATGTCAGGCACTTGTGGGCTTCTTTGGGTAAACAGTTTTCTAAAATACTGCACACCGCATTTTAGGTATTCTAGGATTCTGATTTCCTAGAAAACTGTATTTCCCAGCTTCTCTTGTATTTGGGTCACAGTTTTCAAGTACATGAGAAATGGAGGGAGAAGGAGAATTGGGCAAGCAGAGTCTAGAGCTTGGAAAAGTGGCTAGGAGTTGTAGTTCAAAGAATAATGTTTCCAGGATCTTCCGTAGACTTACAGACAGAGACCACTGGAAGACATACTTAGGGCCCATTCCCACTTGTGGAAAACCCCGCGTTGGAACCGGGCTGTGCTCCGCTTATGAAAGCAATTCCAAAAGTCCCCTCGTTCACACTATGAAAAAGGGCCTTGTTTGGAACTGCTTTCTTAGCTGGGAACGCTTGTGGTTCCCACTGGAGCTGCCATGTAAGGTGACAGCCCTTAACGCCCCATCCCCTTCCCGCAGGGGAATTTTTTTTTAATGGGGGGGTATTGATTGCAAAATCAATCTTGTGCATTTGTGATCTTGTGCATTTGCAATCAGTATAATGAAGAAAATGAAAACACACACACACACACTTACTCCTGGGCGGTCCTTCCTTCCTTCCTTCCTTCCTTCCTTCCTTCCTTCTCTTTTTCTTCATTATACCGATCACAAATGCACAAGATCACAAATGCAATCTTGTGCATTTGTTATCTTGTGCATTTGTAATCTTGTGCATTTGTGATCTTGTGCATTTGTGATCAGTATAATGAAGAAAAAGAGAAAAAAAGGAAGGAAGGGTGGAAGGAAGGAAAGAAGAAAGGAAGGACCCCCAGGAGCAAGTGTGTGTGTGTGTGTGTGTTTTTTTTCTTCATTATACTGATCGCAAATGCGCAAGACCACAAATGCGCAAGATCACAAATGCACAAGATTGATTTTGCGATCAATACCCCCTCAAAACAAAACAAAACAAAACAAAAAAACACGATTCTGACCAGCGTTCCCATTTACTGGAAATGCTTCAGAATCGTGTTTTCCAAAAAAGACCACTTTAAAACTAGTGTCAGGAAAGCCCAGGCTATTTGCTTTTAACTTGGTCCTTTCCTCCACTAATCGATCCGATGAGGATCGGAAGTCGATTCGAGTGTGAACGAGGGTCATATAGCCTGCGTCACACTTCGAATCAAAATGTAGTGGGAATGGGGCCTTAGAAATCCCACTGGTCAGGAACATGACAGGTTTCTTGAACTCATTGGGAAAAAGAAGGGAAGGGAAGCTATTTTCTGATTTCATTGGAAAATGGTTCAGTTTGCTAAACTTAATTCCAAACTGAGCTGGAATGAATTCACCTTTACCTTCACTGGGTGGCTATCTGGTAGAGAAGCTATACTTGTTGTTATTGTTGTGGTTACACGATGACCCACATATCCTACACTGACCTGTGAAGTGAAATGGGTGGTCTCCACCATCTCTTCTCCCACTGATTCTGTTATCACTACATAACAGCAGTTCCCATGTAACAAGTCGTTACTTTCAGCAAATTACATTGTCATTTTTAGCTTTTCATGCAAATCTTTAGAAATTTTGTATGTGTTTAAAGTATGTGTGATATTTGAAAGTCAGGCAGTTTATCCAGGCAGTTCAATAGTTTTTTTGCCTCTATGGAAATGCATGGATCATACTACCACCATCTCTTGGAATAAAAATGCATTGTTTAAACATGAGTAGCTTCTTAAAGCATGAATACAGCTTTCTTGGTATTCTTGGATAGTAGCTTCAGAATTTGAATACAGCTTCCTTTTTTTCTTGCTACACTGCTGCCCTCTCCCTATCTCAGAAGAAGGGAGAGAGAGAGAGATAAAAATATGTCAGAGAGCAGAGATGTTCTGTCACAGGAATGGGCAACTTTGGAAAGCATGGGTGCCATTTTGTATCTTCACAAGTCACACTAGTTCATCCTGAGAAACAACAAAAAACAATTCTCAAAGGGTGTATTATTTGGTTTTACTGTGTCTGTTTGGGGGAAAGAGAGAGCCATGCCCCCTGGAGGTTTCTGAAAAGCATGACTTTCCCATTTTATTGTTTTGATTAAAAAATACAATGGATGGCAAGCCCACTTTGTCCCCAGTGGTAACATGTGCATGTGGCACGTGCACGTGGTCACACCACCATTAGAGATAGCCTCCATTGTCCCCACTGTGGTGTGTGCATGCAGCAATGGCACCACTGTAGACAATGGGACTTCAGGTCCTACAGATTTTGGTATGTGTGCAGTGGTGGTGGTCCAGAATGGATACCCTGTGGATACCAAGGTCCCGCTGCATGAGGAGCTCAGGGGGGTGCACAAAAATGGGCTTGGTGGCCAAAATATGGCCTTTTGGGCTGCTTGGTTGCCACCACTGTTATGTGCGGGCCAGATGTGTGGCAACAGCTGATGACAGACAGATTCCCTTTTCCTATTCTATATGTACCATAGTGCAGGTTGAGGCTTCCTTATCTAAAATGTTTGGGACTAGAAATGTTTTGGATTTCAGGCTTTTTTATTTTTTAATGTTTGCATATACATAATGAGATATCTTGGAGATGGGATTCAAGTTTAAACATGGCAGTCATTTATGTTTCATATATATTATATACACATAGCCTAAAGGTAATTTTATACATATTATTTTTAATGATTTTGAACATGAAACAAAGCTTGTGTACACTAAACCATCAGAAATCATCTCAGCTACCTGTGTGAACAATTTTGGATTTTGGAGTATTTCAGATTTTGAGATTTTGGATAAGATAAACTTAGCCTGTATTACTTTGTCATATTATAATAACAGCACCCAGTCATTACAGGTTGAAAGGATATCTCCCAACCCCAAACTGCTTTCTCTTTCTCTCCATCCCACTTCCAAGATTGAGCTTTAACTTGATCAACTACTTCTGTACAACAGTGTCTCCTACCAGTTCCCTCCTAATCAATGTGTTGTAGTGGCTGGAGTCTTATGCTAGGACCAGGAAAATCCCAGTTCAAATCCAATGGGCTATTTGATCTTAAAATGACTACTAGGCAGAGTGGTTCAACCACTTGTGATAGCACTGGTGATATTCCCCCACCATACCTCTCTAAATTCTGTAGTAATTCTGCTCTCTTGGTGGATTGAACTTTGACATATAGCCTGTCCTGTGTCCTTTTTTGATTAGCGTGTTTCCTTCAAGTGTGTGGAAGACACTGCCTTGGCACTAGCAATGAAGTAAGGACTGACTGTCAGTCAAGTCAACATGAAATGGACAGGGCTGTCATGTTGCCCTTAACCTCAGGCAGAAAAATGGCTCAGGCATCCCAGATTGGATAAAAGTGGTGGATGAGTCACAATCAGCACACCTCAACTACTTCACAGGTTTGTTGTGTGGATAGAACAATGTGGATCACTGCAGTACCACCTTATCCCCCCCTTTAGGAATTTTTTTTTAAAAAAAGTCATTTGGGGGTTGTTAGAAAGAAAAAAGATGACAGGTGACATACCCGCAACTTGGAATTCAGCATGCCCATCTCGAGATCATTTTCACAGTTTTTGGCCTTGGATTTGCAGAGCTTTATGAGGCACATTTTAATTCTCATTATGAGATAATAAAACGACTTAGGGCTTGGCACTAGATTGAAAGGAGCAGGTAGTGTCCTTCCCTCATCGAAATATGAGAGCCAGAGCTTTGCCCGTGCAAACTTCCACTCCACATCTGCATCCTCCTGCAAAAGGAACAATGGAGTGATTTGTTTTTCCAAAGGCAGCATTAGAAGCTGGGAAGACAGGGGCCCCTTTATCTCATTGTCACCAATAAAGACACCTTTAAAAGGTGCTTTTGATTTTACTTTTATTTCACAGCTGCCAGAATATTTTCCCCTCAAAGTCATTCATCAGCGAGGTGGCTGATTGTAATTTCCTTTGTAATAAATCATACATCAAACTCTCCCCAATACAAAACAAACAAACAAACAAACAAAACAAAACAAAAACCATTTTCCCCCTCCTTGGCTAATATAACTTCTATGAGCTGCTACAAATCCTTACTTTGCAGGTTAGACTACTTATCATTTCTGATAGCTGAGGACTACAAGAAAATTATCTGCTTTCTAGATATCATTGTAATTTCTTTATCAGTGACAACATGATGTTTCAAACAACTCAATTTCCCAATGAAGATAACTCCTTTCTATAGACAGTAACTGTGAAAGGATGTGAGGCATAAATAACAGTTCTAACTATGGAGAAAATACACAGTTAATGTTGTTGATGTTGATCTAAGTGTCAGAATTATTCTTTTCTGCTACTTATTCCTATGGATACTAAAAACAACAACAATATTGTTTGCTGAGTGAAAGCCCAAAAGCTATCTCCTTCATGTTAACTGCTGTTAGATTTTATAATTGCAATATGATAACAGACAGAGTGGTTTACATTTCAGGCCTCTCACTCTGGGGCAAATCTACATTCCACAGAGATTTAGAGATAAATATTTTATTTATATGTTTGTTAGAAGTAATTATATGCTTTGGGGATTTATATCTTTATTGAAAACATCTCTCCCTCCCTCTCCCAAAGGGAAATCACTTAAAGTGTCTTACCAAATATATAAAGTATAAAATCAATTGAGACATTTTTGAAAGCTTGAGTGGTAACAGTAAAAACAGGATGAAGAAAAACTAGCCATTAGTAATTAAAATGAAACAAATTCTTGTTTATAGAAAAAAATTCTTAACTTTCCAGTGGGACACCAATAAAGTTGGAATATAAGAGTCACTTGATCCAGAGACTTTGTCTAAACCAAGGGGCTTTACAGACCCCCCCAAAAGGACGGTCTGAAGCCTCTTTGTTTTGCTGCAGCTAGACACTGAGGTGAAGGTGCACAGCAAAAAAGGAGCGGGGAAACCCTGCTCCTTTTTAGCGTCACAGTTGCAATGCACTAAACTGAAAAGGTGCCATTGGGTGCCTTTACGCCACCGCAACTGTGCATCTCCATCTAGAAGCTGCGCAGTTGCATCCTTATGCATGCTAGGGCTGGGGAGCATGCAAATACTGCACACTCCCCAGCCCTAATCACAGCGTGGGGATGGCCCTTTTGGGCTGTCTGTACCGCACCCAACCTTCCAGCAGCTGTAACCTGTGCTAGATGAAACTTCTGATTGGTTTACCAAGCCAGCTTCATGTAGTGTTATAGTCAACATGCAGGTAAAGCATGTTGGGAAATGGCCAGGTCTAACCATAACAGGATCAGCTGCAATTGGTGTACCAGTCAAAGCCAGGTAAAAACACACCTGGCTTCAGTTACCTCTCTGACTACCTAATAATAGGCTGCGTCCAGGAGAATTCCCCTGTTCCTGACCTCTGTTTTGTCTAAATTTATTTTCAGTTTGGTTCCTCTCATTCAGGCTACCACTGGCTTCAAACCAGTAGCTACATATGCTTAAATGATAAAGGGACAGGCCTCCAGAACTTGTGTCCCACCATGCTAACTGCAGCCAAAACTGATCCAGAGATCAGAAATGCCAAAATGTTTCTCCAAATGATCTAGAAATAACATGCAAACGAAATAGAGATAACAGATGGAGTAGAGATTAATTTTTGCTCCTCTGGGTCAGTAATCACAGCTAAGGAAAAACAAAACAAAACAGGAAACTTTGTTTTTTCATGAAATGCAACTAGAAATTAAAGCAGCATATTTGTGATATAATTACATTTATTTGCCTCACCTCAATTTCCTGATAGGAATTGTTGATCATGGCTATTAACATGTTGAGGAGCACAACCACCATAGTGACATTATAGACACCATACAGCACATATCCAATGTTCTCTATAAACTTGTGATCATACTTCAGCACCACTGATATTACCTCTGACAAACCAAATATCGACCAGAATAAGGTTTTAAAACTTTCTTCTACCCTAAAAATAAAATAAAGAGACTTGCTTATACATTCATAGACCAACCAATAATATAAAATGATCATAGTTAAAAATGGTAGCTTGTCAATGTAAATAACTATAGCCTGATTTCAATCCCGAATAGAAATGACCATCGAAGTGGATTTAATGCAGCAGTTGACAACTGATTCTAGATAGAACTAACCAATAGGATCCAGGCCTTTGTGTTCTTGTAGTTATAGGAACAATAACAACAACAAAATTTATTAATATCCCACCCCGTCTGCACTCAATGAGCAGTAGCTAGAAACATTTACTTTTTGTACTGTGAAAATAAATTTATTCTTACTCTTTACAATGTTTTTTTTTAAATGTGGCTTTCTTGTCACCCCCCCCCCCCCCCGGGCAAGGAACTAATGATAGGCAACTGGAAACTGTGGTACATGCTCTGGTAACCTCACAGTTGGACTACTACAACACACTCTACATGGGGCTACCCTTGTGCTTAACCCAGAAACTACAAATGGTCCAGAACATGGCAGCCAGAGTTATTATAGGAACATTCAGGAGAGAGATTATAACACCTGTGCTTAAAGCTCTCCACTGGCTTCCAATCAGTTTCCAGGCACAGTACAAGGTGTTGGTTTTAACCTTTAAAGCCCTACATGGCTTAGTTCCATCTTATCTAAGGGACTGCCTCCTCCCGTATGAACCCCCTCCCCCCCGCACACTCCGGTCCTCTTGGAGGAACCTACTACAGCCCATGAAGACCAGGTTAGTGCAGACCTCCCAGAGGGCCTTTTCTGCAGTCGCCCCCAAGCTGTGGAATGACCTGCCAGATGAGATGTGTCTTATAACTTCCATCGATGGCTTTAAGAAAGCCTTAAAGATGCACCTCTTCCAGCAGGCCTTCCCAGACACTAGTTAATACCCCTGGCTCCAAATCAGAGTATAGACCTCCCCAACCTCTGCCCATGTGCTCTTTCTCTACTAGAGCTAGAAATCCTTGTCTAGGCATTTTTGGCCTAACCCATTGCACATGTTTTATTGTATATGTTTTAATCTATAGTTTGATTTAATCCTTTTTTAAGGGGAGAGTTGGGGGATGGATGGGAATATTTTAATCTGTTATGTTTTAACTTCTGTTGTAATCCCGATTGCTTTGTTCAGAGGGGCAGACTAGAAATAAAATGAATTATTATTATTATTATTATTATTATACTGCTTTCTCCTTTGAAACTCTGCCCCAGTCTCCTACAGCTCAGGGACATAGGCATAACACCAACACGAAATTAGGGGACAGACTGGGTGTCACTCCCATTCTGGGATGTCACCCAGTGTGGCCTGCAAACCCCCCCCCCCCCAGTGATGCTACTGCTGTGGAAGGGCCTCACATTCTTTGCCAATGCTTCACTATTTGGTTGTAAGCTAGCAAAACAGGGGGTCATCTTTAGTGGATGCTTTAAGAGAAAAAGATTTGGGACACTGTTATTACAGCTGGCAAAAATGTTCCTGCATATTTGTTCTTCATAATACTTAAAGATTTATACAACTGTTGTTCATATAAGCAAGCCGTGAATAAGGAACCTGGCCAGCATTCTCCCATTAAACATTAACTGTTCCAGTAACACATCTGTTATAAAGGCACAATTCTGCCTTTCAAGGTTGTTATCAATATCACTTATGCAGCTGAAATAACTAACCTTGATCCCATCAGTATCCCTCTATTAACCTTTTATTTTAATTTGGAAGGGTTCCACATGATTTTTAAAAACATTCCCCACAATTTTAAGACACTGAGTCAAATCTGCTATTTTTCCTGCAACTTCAGCATTAATCAGTGCTTTGGAGGTCTGCCATATTCTCCTTGAAAAACTCTCCAAGCATTGTATGTGTAGCTATCACTCACTTGACTTCAAATCAGGACACTTCTGATTTGAATCTCACTCTTACCAGAAGTGGTGGCCTGAACTTCATCCTTAGCTTCATCCTCACCTGCATTTGCAATATGCAGACTTACTTCACAATGTTGTTGCAAGAGTTACAATGGAATAGTAATTAGACAATGCAAAATTTGGAAATCTGACAGAGATATACAAATATTACTTGTACAGAGCTTGAAAGATATCTAGCAAATCCTGCAGAAAGAACTATTGGAAACCAGGAATAGTGGGGGAGGCATCCTATTAGTGACCTACATACAAGGGGGTATCATAAAGTACACCTTTAAATTTTTTTGACAGAAAGTTTGTTTTGATTTGTAGTTGTTAATTTATCTCTATGTGGCCATCATCCAGATTTACACATTTCCCCCAGCATTTCTTGACCCTCCAAATACCAAAATTGCACTTGAGGAGGATTTTACACTTTATTTACTTCTGGCACAGCCAATCACAAAAATAAAGGATGCAATGAGCTGATTTTCTCAGAAATGTGCACTTAGGGACCAATGATGACACTGACAAAATTTCATCAATATGCCATAATAACTTCCAGGTGATAATTATTACTTTACAATACTTCCTTGTAAGGTATAATCTGCAGACTTCTACAATATCAGGTATTTGGAGGGTCAACATACAGTGGGAAAATGTATAAATCTAGATAGTGACTACACAGAGATAAGTTAACAACTACAAATCAAACTTTCTGTCAATTTTTTAAAAAGGTAATCATTAAAACTTTACGATACCCCCTCATAAGAGTAAGCATGACTTATGCTTGTACATTTCTTTTTGGTTACATTGCATAGAGCTATTCTTTAGTCGTTTGTAGCCTTCCCAGAACTTTCCTCTGGTAGCTGTAAAGCCTCAGGGAAAGTCGCTGCTGCTGCTGCTGCTGCTGCTGCTTGTAGGTTGGTGGGTAGAGTGCCAATTGAAGCAGTGGAGATGCAGTTTGTCTGGGCTCTGAGGGAAAGGCAAACTATGAGCACACTCTCATTCCTTTTCCCCTCAAAGATAACACCAACTACTGCTGCTTCATCTGGATTGCCTCTTTCCTCTTCTTTCCACTGGCAAGCAGCAGCATCCTTCTCTCTCAGAACTCCACATCTGCCTGGCTGAGGGGAGGACATAGAACTGTGTGATCAGATTGTTATGCTCCATCTGCTTGATGCAGGATCTTGTCCCTGAATTGCTGTGCCTGTATCTGAGAAGACATGTACAAACCAATATTACGACTTAGTGGTTGAGACCCCAGAACTGACAATCGCAGGTTTGGCAGTCCGGGGCCCAAGTGCCATGGGATGGAGTGAGCCCCCATCACTAGTCCCAACTTCTTCCAACTGAGCAGTTTGAAAGCATGTAAAAGTGTAAGTAGATAAATAAGTACCATTTGTGTGGGAAGGTAACAGCATTCTGTGCTGTCATGCTGGACACATGTCCATGGAGTTGTCTTTGACAATGCTAGCTCCTTTGACTTAGTGATGGAGATGAGCACCACTCTCTATAGTCAGAGACGACTAGGGAAACTTGTCAGAGGGAAAATCTTCTACACATTATAAACAAGTGTTGTGTGTGTTGCAACTGCTTTGGAAGACACTAACCATAAATCTTAAAGTACACAGAGAATGCTTAAAGTGGAATCCTATACATATATATAGAATGTTCACAAGCTGGATAATGTTCAGAGGAAGGCAACCAAAATGCTAAAAGATCTGGATGCCATGCCCTATGGGGAGTGCCTTAGGGAGCTGGGTATGTTTAGCCTGGAGAAGAGAGGTTTAAGAGGTGATATAATAGCCCTGTTTAAGTATTTGAAGGGGTGCCATGCTGAAGATCAGTAAACTTTAAAAAAAGTTTGAAACCACACAACATGTTTTGACAGCATTGGCTTCTTTTGAGAAAATATGACAGAAAAAAATTATTTTACTATTTGAAATAGAATTTAGGGATAATGTGACTATCTCACTCCCCCCCCCCCCTGCAATGATGGTGATAACCAGATATCCTTTCTGGGGATTAAGCAGACATTCATCCTGTTTACAATATGTTGAACTGCAGAATGGGATATGTGAAGTGAATGATATAAATTTATCCAATGTATTAAAGTTAGAAGCCCAGCCTAAAGCTTGCTGACTGCTTGTCCTTATTATAATGCACCTAAATATATCTTTTCCATAGGGAAATAGGATTTTACCCCATTACTACACATTCCAAGCTCGACAAAGGATTTTATGTTCATTCCTAAAGCAAAAAATTAAAGACATATACCAATATATGACATTAAAATCCATGCGGCAAAGCATAACAGACAACCGAGCTTCTTGTTGACTTATCTTTATTATAAGCATTAGATTTATTGCCAGCAGGACAGATTACTTATGTAAATCTCTCCCCTGCATAATTTACTTCTGTCTAAAAAATTAATAAATCATAACACACTGTTTGAAATGAAATTTCTGTCCCTTAAAAATTCAGCTGCTTTACAGAGCAATTATAGTTCTAACTTGGAGAGGCACCAGTTGGAAAGGATTAGGATTAGGCAGAAGTGTCTTCTCTCTGTGGAACTCTTTTCAGATGATCGCAGAAATCTGAAAACTGAATTGTGTGCCAACTGAACTGCTCTGCTGACTAAGATGTGCTGGCAAAAAAGCCAAAGGGTGGGGGAGAAGTCAGGTTTTCTTGGAACTAAACCTCATCCAATCCAAAGACACTTCCACAGACTGAGGGAACTCCTACATTATTTCCAGCACCCCTAGGTTTAGAGGACTCTTATTTGATTCAACACACTTTCAGCTGGCCTATGCTGGTTTAGTTAGTCCTTGACCATCTTAGCCAATTAATATTGAAAACTTAGCCTTAAGAAAGAAATAAGTGGCACAGGTTTTGTGGGGGGGGGGGGGGGGAGGAGGTATTTGTTCAGAAAACAGGGACACTTCTTTGTGTCAAAATTCCTTCTTGGTAAAATAGTAAAAGAACCAGGATTTGAAAATCCAAAGCCATGGGGTTATTGCTGTGGCTCCTCTTCCTCATCATTATATTTATTTATATCCAATCTTTTCACCAGTCAGGACCCAAGGCGGCTTACAAAAGGTAAAACAGATGTTAATTTTGTTGTTATTGTTACCGTTGTTATTAAACTATTCATACCTTGTTCTATATCAAAAGATCTTAGGGCAGCTTATAGGTAGAATCTTTATTACTGTCATAAACCAGCCCAGATAAAAAGGAGACACAGAATAAAAGAAGATAAAAGTGCAGTATTTAAAACATCCTTTCAAATTTCACAGCTACATATCTGTGAACTCCTGCCCACTCCATGTGCTGTGCCACAGTGTTCCCCTAGACCTTTGACTCCTGTCTAGCCCATTGTTCTGCACTCACACTACCAGACAACGCAGCAACCTTTGCTTCCATTGTCCCAGGTGTCCTGCAACCCTGCTTGCTTGACTCTGACCTCCAACTGATGAGACCTCCAGGACTACTGGTTGTTAGACCAGTCCCTGCTTCTCTATCTCCTGCTGCCCTAGATACTCTGGGGCTTTTTAGACCGCCCAAAAGGGGCGGTCCATACTCGCCCCTTCTGGCGGCGAGATGAGGCCTAGGCTGCCGCACGGGCAGCCCCGAGGCCTCATCTCGCCGCTTTTGGAGGCAGCGGGGAACCGGCAAACTGCCGGTTCCCCGCGGCCTCCAAGCGGGGTGCAGCAGGCGCTCTGGGCGCCCGCTGCATCCCCTTCCCTCGGCGGGGCTGAAGGGAGGAAGGGGCCGCCGCCGTGGCCCCTTTCTCCCTGGGTCTTTGCCGCGGCCATTTAAAGGCCACGGCAAAGACCCACCGCAAAAAAAGAGCTCCGCGATGGAGCTCTTTTTTTGCGGCACGGGAAGGGCGCAATTGGCGCCCTCCCGCACCGCAAAAGCGTCATAAAGTGCGCAGCGTGTCAAAACGCTGCACACGTGATGACGCCTTTGCGGCGCCTCCGTATGGACGCCACCATCTTTAAATGGCGGCGTCCATACGATTTAGGGTTAGGGAGGGTGTAAAAGCTATGCCCTCCCTAACCCTAAAGACGGGCTTTTTAGCCCTAATCGAGCATTTTTTTGCCCGTCTAAAACGGGCCTCTGAATCTGTGTTCCAATCCTCCCTGCTTTGACACATCACCTTTCAACGTCAGCATCTGGTTCTCACTGGCACATCCAGTCTCTGGCATACCCTGAAACCTCTACCCTGCTTTCTGCCACTTCTGATCCTCCTTTCTTGGGATCCTGCCTGGTGTTCAGCAAACTCCTCTCTGGATCTCAATATCTCCTTGGTGCTATCATGCTCTAACTTCTTCTGCCTGTCCCTAGTCACTCTATACCCTTCAGGCCTCGCCAACACACAAAGCACACTGTGGCTCTGTGGAGCCACACACACCTGAGCTCTGGCTCCTTTCCACCCCTTCTGCTCAGAACATGTCTCTCTGAACATTTCCTAGGTGTTTCTTGTCTTCCCAGCTATTACAGAACATGTCTGTGCTTGTTGCACAACAAAGAACCTGTTCTTCTGGGACCTCATGGGAATCAGGAATGTGTCCTGATCATCCTCAGTGTCACTGCCGCTACCACTGGTGGTCTGGATATCTTGCTTCACACCAAAGAACTCTGTCTGCTTCCTGTCCCTCTGGGACCTCCTGGGAATCAAGAATGTGTCTTGATCACCCCCAGTGCCACTGCTGTTACTGGTCTGAATGTCTGGCTTCTCAATCTGCTCTTTCTTTGTTGTCTTGGTGTGTGTTTGTGTCTTTGTTTGTGTGTCCACAGAAGTGCTAGGCTGATGTGACGTGCTAGGCTCCTCTTCCTTCACAATGGGATCCTTCCCATTGGTTATGCTGGTTAGAACAGAGGCTAATTGGGAAACCATTGTTTTTTTTTAAAATAAGTGCCATATGTTATGGGATCTCAAGGTGGCATACAAGTAAAATCAATGTAAAAAGTTTAAAACAATTCAGATTTTAAAACAATAAACATTATGTTAATGTGATAACATATTGAATAGTTTATACAGTTATCCCACCTTAAAAGATTAAAACATTTTAAAGCTAAGTACATGCACATTTGGGCAAAAACCACCAACACCCAAACAAACCGAAAAACAAAAACCCTAAAACCCAATTAGTCCCAAAGGATTGAAACTGACCTCATTGCCAGTTGGATCTCCAACAACAGTTGGAGGGCTGCACCTTATCCCCACTCCTGATTTAGTGTTTTGGCCCTGAAGGTGACACTTTGAATTGTGAAGCCTAGGCCAGGATCCATACATGTACTTCCCCATTAGCCAAATTAGAAGTGCTTGCTAACATGTACCTTCAATAGCTGCTTGAGAGATCTGGGAAATTTTTTAAACCAGATTTTGAAATAATCATGAAGGAAAGGGGTGATGTCTGAGGACATGTGATGAGTAGTGTCATATCACTCCTGGTTCTACTGCCAAAACTGCTTCCATCAATGGAAGCATAACACTGACAAATGGTCCTTGATTCTAAAGGGTCTGATATATGGAAACCCACAATATCTCCTCTCACATTTCACAGGTGAAAACTGGGACAGCTACATTAGAATGTCAAGATGGTAACAGTTTTGAATGAAGAAGAACAGGCAAGCTATGAGAGGCTGCAGCGGTGTGCTTTTTCCTGAGCCTACTGGGAAGAAAAAAAAGCCTCCACCCCTCTTCTATTCTCCCCCATCTGAATGAAGTAAGGAGATACTCGCATGGGCTTTTATCCTGTCATTTTTCCAATGAGATAAACATGTGTTTAACTTTAAAGACAGGTCCTACCCACTGCATTAACCCATCTGCAGCCCATATGCAGATGGTCTGTAACCCACGGTTGTCCAATGGCTTTTCAAGAATGGGATTTTTCCCATTCTTGAAATGCTGCAGGATAAGCGTGTGTTGCAGACGGGCTGCAGACATGCTACATGGGTGAATATGCTAAGACCACTCTTTAAGATTAAACATTCATTTATCCAGTCAGGATAAAAGCCCATGTGATAATTTCCTGAGTGAGAATTACTTTTACACTTTGAACTCAGTTTGCAGTAATTAATATAAACTGAGGACAAAGCGGGAAACTGGGAGAACAAGAGACAAACCAAAACATTTTAAAAGGAGCTGAAAAAGCAGAATGACAGAGGATTAATCAGATCTGTCCCTGAAAAACTGGGAAAGCTGGAAGACATGCTACAGTGGTGTTAGGGATGTAGATAGACACACTGTGTCCACCACGACCACATCCAGAGTTAAACCACATCGACAGGACACCAAGGAGAAGGATTCTGGAGAGATGTCTGAAAAAGTCTTCAGGCCAGGCAGGAAAAATTCCTTCACCGCAGCAAACGGCCTTGAGCTCCCAGCTTGCCAAATAAAGACACAGGCACTGCAAGCCTTCACTCAATACGAGGGCAATCTTTGATTGCACTATGTACAAACTACAGTCATCCCCCGGGTTACGAAGGATCCCGGGGGATACAGTAGCGGTCCTGCTGGTTTCGGATCCCAGGGTTTTCGTAACCCGGGGGATTCTCACTAACAATACTAACCAACCACCATCCACAACAAACCCACACTGAAGACATTTCACATCTCCCTTCTATAGGCGGTTCAAATGCTCATTGCATCACCCATCTCAGGTGTGCATATTACCAATTATTAACCCCCACACACCTGCCACTGGAACTTAGCTTCTTTCATTACTTGGTTTACAGCTCCATCTTGTGGTCACATACATGTCATTTCCTGACAAGTGGTTCTATGCCACACCTCAAAAGATGCTGCACGTGGAAATATGAGTCTTGAGGCTCATAATGTCTGCCTAAAAATAGTATTACAATCAATGTTATAAACTCTGAATTCTTCTGCTCATCTACAGGAATTCCATGAAGTCTCCTTATAGTTTGGGCCAAAATAAGGAGGGGATGGCTGCATGCAAAAAACCCAACCCAAATCAATCCAAAACAAACAAACAAACAAAACCCTGTAAGCCAGCCTGCCATGTAGATAGTGATGTATTTAGCATAAAGAATAGGACTATATAATTATATTCAGATACTGTTTTTTTGAGATTTGGAAACTCTGCCATATTAGGTTTTTTTGTTTTTTTGTTTGCTGAAACCTGTTGGCTGTCCAAAATAATAATCATCGCCATCATCGTCATATATATTCCTGTCACGAATCTTCATTCCTTATTGCCCTGACTGAGTTTACCATACACTATATGGTAATTTTTTTAATCTGAGTTCTTAAAGAGGAAGTAGTATGAAAGACAAACCACATGGATAGTATTAATAGGTTGTTTTCTTCCAACCTTACTTTCCTGCATTGGAAATAAACATATAGTTTTAATCTTATTCTATCATATTCTGCTTTTTCTCCAGTCAATATTAGAATTATTGCTTGAAACCACAAATTCTTAATTTAGAATGGGTTCAGTTTATAAGGACTGTGGGTGACATCTATTATTTCTGAGCTCATTCTAAAATGCATGAACATGCTTTGAATGACATTATTAACAGGAGGTAATAAGGAGGACTCAATATGAGGCCTCAATGACTCTCCTGTCTTCCTTTTCTTTTTCCTAAAATTTAGCAGGCATTGTAGAAGTTATGACAGAGAAGGGCTTGTAATGAAAGAGATGGCACCAAAGCTATTGCAATTGTACCTATATCCTACAGAACAGAACCCCTGGGAAATGCAGTTTTGCAGCAAAAGAATACTGAGGAATGAGCTACTTAATAAAGGCTCAGGATCCCAAGAAAGCTACACAATACAGGAATCCTGTTGACTGGGATGTTACTGTGATGGTCACAGTGCATGTTCTGGCACTGAACTAGGTAATTTCAAGAGGGACAAAGAAGGGCAGTTGTAAGAGAGCCAACTCCAAGCCTATTGTGAGCCTGGGCTAAAATTCAAAATGTGGTTCCAACTTCCAATTTTATGACTCTCCAAAACTGTCACTAACAGAAATGTATACGTATATTATATCCATTACATTACATTGACTACTACATTAATGTATATCTAATCATTTAATGGAGAGGATTAAGTATGCATTAATGTAGTGTCAGGGGCCTAAATCTCCTGAAGTCACCAGATACCATCTGAACTTGGAAGCAAAGCAGGGTTAGCTCTTGTTAGTAATTGGATGGGAGACCACCAATGAATACCAGATGCTGTAGGCTGCATTTCAGATGAAGGAACTACAAAACCAGCTCTCATCAGGAATTGATTCCATAACAGGACATTTCCACTCTTGGGATCATGTCTTCATTTTTGAGCCATGGTTAAAACTAATCTGTGTTCCAAAGTGAACGGGCAACATGTGGCAATTTATTGAGGAGACTCTGTTTGAAAGGGTTCTCTATTTCAAGGGTCGTCCAGCTGAAGTTCAGCTTGCAGATAAAGAGCCATCAGAACAGAAAGTAGGGAGGTGCCTTGAACTTGTCCAGCCAAAGTTAAGACCTGGAGAACAAAACTCCAGTCACACTCTTCCATTATTTGTTGTTTTTGTTGAAAATAAATTTAAAAATGAGTGAATATTTTAAAATTTTCACCAGTGCCTCTTTAACACACATACACTCTCTCTCTGGCAATTCATTTTCTTTTTGGCAAGTAAAATGGCAATCTGACAAGGCAGGGAGAGGTACAGAAAAACACATCTTTCTTCTTGCATGGTAGAGAGATATTTCTATGTCTGGACTAGCCAGAATTTTTGTTCCATTGCTGTTTGTCTTTCTCCATTGTCTCATTGAGGCTTTGGAGCCATTCTAGAATTGTTTCCATCTGGTTCCTTTCTCTACTCCCTATTGGTGCTACATAAATAGTGGTTCATTTTGAATACCTAGAGGAAACTGAGGAGGAACTGAGGAAACAAGAAGGAAAGAAATGACACAAGAGAAAGAAATTGTTACCAGATAATAGATAACATTCTAAATAAATGTGAGGAAAAGTGCTTTTAATACAGAAGGTTGATGCCAGTAACTTGGGACCATGGTTCTAACTAGAAAACCGGAACAGTTTTGTGTAGAAGCAATAATGCTCATCCAAAGTGTTTTATGTCCTAAGCATTTTATTTCCTTCTTTTTGTTACTAAAAATTCATTGGTACGTAATTTTGACCCCAGTGTAAATTACTCCAAATAGGGCTCCAGCCACTATACTCCTACCTCACTTTACCCAATGGTGGCTGTAATTGATTTGAATTTTAAATGAATAGTTCTAAGTCCTCCACATTTTATTTTTGTGTAATTGTTTCATGTTCAGTTTGCAACAAAGCCAGAATATATTACATTAATAAAGTAGTTTTTTAAAAAAATCAGGCCAAGATGACACAAGTAATGATTTTCAGTCAATTTTGTGTATTTAAGTTGAGAAGGAAGAGGAAAAGACTGCACCACTGGGATTATCCAAATGGGCAGCATTTTTTTGGGGTCTCAGTACATGTTTGTAGTGTTGAATAAATATGCTATGAGGATTGGCAGCAGTACTGTGGTGTTACAGCATTTATATTTCAGATCCAGTACCAAAATAAGCATGCATCCTAGTGACAGTGCTATGTAAAACCAACAAATTTCACCATGCTTTCATCCAAGGTAATAATAGCAATTGATCTCAGACTATTTATTTTTAGAGTATAACCAAGTAATAAAGCTACCAAACCCCGGGTAGATGGCTAATTGATCAGTTACATTCTGTCTCTCCCTATTACAGGGTAATAGCACACACATAGTAGGCAGTATATACTTCTACTCTTTCTCCATACACATTACTCATTATTTTGCAGAGTTTAAATGCCAGGACTATACAATGCCATAGGAAAGACTCTCTAACTTGTAGAAGTCAAACACTGGAAAGATTTTACTCTCTCATAATATGAGAGAGTTCCCCCCCCTCCCATAGTGGAGCAGTATTCCATTGACATTAACAATCAGTCATGTGGATATCTGCTCCAAAGTATGGTAAGTCCCATTGAGTTCAGTGGGACTTGTTTCTAGCTAAATATGCACAAGATTGAAGCCTGAGACATTTAATTAATGCAGTGTGACACAGCTTTAACATTCATGGCACCATCCTATGGAATCCTAGGATTTGTAGTTTGTTGTGGCACCAGAACACTCTGACAGAGAGGCTAAATATCATACAAAACTACAAATCCCAGAATTCCATAGCATTGAGCCAGGGGAGTGTCAAACCATGTCAAACTGCATTAGTTCTGCAGTGCATATGCAACTTAAAATACAATTGAAATGTGTGTCTTTCTTTATAAAGAATGTCCCCTCCCCCCCCCGGCTATATCTATAAATATACTAAGTGTATTTACTCTTAGTTCTGGAGCTAAAAGTGTTGCACATTATTTTTCCAACCCCATTTTTATTCTCAGAACAACCCTGTTCTTTGGCTGAGGCACTCTAACTGTCTCAAGGTGACCACATAAATTTTATGTTATGGGGAAGCTGTGATTTGACCTGATCTATAGTGTGCATTGGGCAGAGGAGTTCAATATGAACACAGATTCGTACAATGGATGTGAGAGAAATTTGTAATTTTAAGAAGGAATGATAAAGACATGTTGATTTTAGAATACTATATTATAGAATTATAAATACTTATTCTTAATTATGCTGTGCACACTCATGCAAACACACCAAATATTGCATTTATTGATTTGAGGGTTCCCCTCTCCCCTTTCTCTTTTCAGACTCTTCTAATCTCAGTACATAAATTTCAGGCTTTCTCCATACCCTTCACCCTTCCTGATTTCCCTGGAAATGCTACAGGGAAGGCAAACACATACTGGATAATAGAATGAACCAAAGAATTTCAGAAGAAAACCAAACTGTGCTTTATTAAAGCATTTGATTGTTTATGATCTACATTATGATCTAAGGGTTGCTCTTAAAGAAATTGGTGTGCCAAATTTTATTGTCCTGATGGATGACTTGCACTAAGGACAAGAGGCTATCATCAGGACAGAATATGGGAAAATGGAATGGTTTCCAAATGAAAAGGGGATTAGCCAAGGGTGTATTTTATCATCCTGTTTGTTTAACTTGTATGCTAAATGTATCATACGTAAAGCAGGATTAGACTTGGAGGAAGGAGGCATTAAAATTGGAGGAAGGAACATCAACAATTTAAGGTAGGCAGATGACACTATACTACTAACAGAAAATAGCAATACTTGGAAAGATTGCTGAAGAAAGTCATGGAAAAAAGTTCAAAATAAGCTTACAGTTGAAGATTTTTTAAAAACAAAACAAAAATAATGATCACAGATGATTTACATAATTTTTAAACAGACAATGAATACAAAGAGTTCAAGATTATCCATACCTTGGTCCAGTTATTAATCAGAATGGAGACTACAGTCAAAAAATCAGAAAAATGCTAGGAGAGGCAGTGAGAGAGAAGCAACTTTCTCCTTGCCTCTCCTCATACCGTTGAAGCACTTCCATTCTCTTCCCAAGGGAGACGGTTGTAAAACCATGTATTTTGTTGTGCTGGAACAATCTGTTTGACAAAAGGCATACTTTTACAATCATTTCACTCTGGAAGGAGAATGGAAGTGCTACAACAGCATGTAGAGAGGCAAGGAGTAAGCCATCTATTCAAATATTTAAATAGGGCAATCATACCACCTATTAACCAATCATACCACCTATTTTCTTCAGGCTAAACATACTTAGCTCTCTAAGTCACTCCTCATAAGGCATGTTTTCCAGACCTTTCACCATTTTGGTTGCCCTCCTCTGAACACACTCCAGCTTGTAAACATCCTTCTTGAATTGTGGTGCCAGAACTGGACACAGTATTCCAGGTGAAGCCTGACCAAAGCAGAATAGAATGGCACTATTACTTCCCTTGATGCAGCCTAGAATCACATTGGCCTTTTTAGCTGCCGCATCACACTGTTTACTCATGGCACTTATATTTAAGAAAATGAACTTATATTTACCAACAATGAAACTTCTGGGAGAGGCTGTATGCAAGCTGAGTGATACAAATATGCTCAGTTTCATCTCAATCCACTTAAGTTCTAATTAATGTAGTGTCTTCTTTAACTCATGTAAGTACAACTTACATAGACCCTAATGCACTGCTATTGTCCTAAAATGTTTATTTACAGTATTCATTTTAAATACCACCCTTTTGATAAATGTACATAAAATTACTTTTCATCTGATTTTCAATGAACTTTGGGCTCATGCTTGCTTCACTTAAACAGACTTTGATATAATATTATTTGATTCTGATCTGTACTTTTAAATATTTCTTTTCATCCATTTGCTGTTCTTTCATGCACACATAGCACCGAAAGAGCATGGCGAGACTGAATTTCATATTTTCTCTAACAACATGTTCTCATAGCATCATAGAATCATAGAATTAGAAGTGTCCTCAAGGGCTATGAAAGCAAACCCCCAAATTACAGTGCTAAAACTAGATAGACAAAAATCACAATCTAAAAAAGAGTGGCTTGTGGAAATGAGATGTGCTCTTCTAGTGTCAGATACAGGGAACTCTCATATTTGTTTAGAGGCTCTGGTGTGCTCACTTTTGATCATCAAAGGGATGATGGTCAGCAAGAACTAGTTGGTCCAACTCCTACCTCTGTCACTGGGATCAGAATCACAAATATGATCAATGTTGTGTCAATATATATGGAATTAAGTAGAAAGGCTAATATAATGAAATGGTGATAAAGATTAAAGAAAGCAAAGAAAGCACTCCCAGGACGTTACACAGTACAGCAATACAGAGACTGAACAGAGAGTTGGGAATTGAAAGCAAGCTTGCTTGTTTCCTGCTAGATTATTAGTAGACAAACTGGCTGGATGTCATAGTAAAAAAGTCACTATTTTATGCTCTGTCAACTGATTCAGGTGGTGTTACTTATTGACTACCATTCACTGTATGGTCACTTAGCAGGCTGCCTGGGAAATACTATGAGTGATAGTTCAAGAAGGTAACTTCTCTTTGTGCAAATTTGCTCAGAATTGCAAACAGGGAGGGAGTGAACAGAAGAAGAATTTAGGAAAGAGATGAGCAAATGCATTAAAGCAATGATCACATCCACACTTCACTAAGAATTTGAAGCACAGAAGAGTCTCCTGCAGTTATTACTCACTCAAATATACCATGGTGTAATACAAAAACAATAATCTGGGAGTGTCTGGGGATCTGATTCCAGTTTGGAAAAACTGGTCTTTTTGGTGTTTTAACCTATTTAAAAAGTGGGTGCCCTCTTGGAGGCTTAGAAAAGAAGCAATTGTCTTTTTCCTTTTTTAAAGAAAAAGAGCAGTTGGTATTGGGTTGAGGGTGTTTCAAAAACAACTCTGGTCCAGTGCTGCACTTCACCTATGGGACTTTTGAACAGGACTTACCTAAGCCATTTTGTAATTGATTCCCTGTCCCTGCCCACATATGTCAAGAATTCAAAGGCATGCAAGTTGTGCACATATGACAGAAAATCCTGTAGGTACCTCCTCATATCCCGGATTATAAAAGAAATTAAAATAAATTAAATAAACAAACAATTTGCTACTACTTTCCATGGTGGCTGGAGTTGTAATGGCTTCCTCAAACTGATACACTAGAATATACAACCTACATTTGTATAGAACATAAGTAGGATTTCCTGGAGAAAAAACACATTTGGCCCAAAGAGGTTATATAGATACTCACGTTGTAAATGCTGGATTATATTTTGCACCAAGGTAGTAGGAGTAAAGGTTGAACATTCCAATCATGAAGGCAAGAAACACCATAATAAAAATGACCATGAATTTGAAGATGTCTTTCACAGTCCGTCCCAAAGAGATCTGGAGGGGACCAAAGCTTTCATTGGCTGGGAGAATGTATGCAATCCGAGAGAAGCTGAGTACCACCGCTATAGCATATAGTCCTTCTGAAATGATCTGAGGATCTGAGGGAAGCCATTTGCTCCTGGCTGAAATAAAACACAATGGGTGACACATATTAATAATTAATGTGACAAAAACTAGAATTTAGCAGGGAGGTAGAAAAGACAAAGATATTTTCAGTGAATTTCCTAAACATTTTGGTTTAGACTTGACATCATCTTACCCTACCAACATCATTTTAATGTTCTCTTATTTCTTCTGATGGCTTTCCTTTATACAATGTCTAATCTGCAAGACTTACACAATTCAGTGTTTATGAGTTTGAACCAAAGCAGAGGTATACTGATAAACTATGTAAATTGCATCAGAGATTTGAAGACTGTGGGCAATTTAATCCAAGGACTCAGCTGCATGTTTGGAACAGAGGTAACCACTAGGGACCAGTAAATTCACCTGGCCTCATCAAAACCACAGACAAAACCTCCCACAGTCTACCATTCTAAACCAGGCTGGCCAAAGTGTAAACCCCATGTGCCTCCCACAGGTGTTCTAATACATCTCTACCCCAAACTATCACAATAAAAAAGCATAAAGTATACAATCACACCCTCAGTAGTATCTCAGGGAGGTAAATGGTAAAACAGTAGGTGATCCCTAGTAGCTTCCTGTTGTTTTTGTTCCAGGTATCAATTTCTCTTGATCACTTCCAGTTTAATTTTTCAATAAAAAGGTGGTGTTTGGAGATAAAAGGAGTCTGAAGGGATTCCAGTTGGCCTTTAAAAGACTAATTGCACCCATAGTTTCAAGGAGCCTGGCTGGCCATTTTTGTTAGGGTTTTTTTTTTAAACATGTGACATTTAGAGGTTGTAGGTTACTGAAGTCCTAGGAGGGGACAATGGTCCCAGATCTTCCCACACCTGTTCTGCTCCCGGACCTTGAAAAATAGTTCAGTGTACATAGACCTTGATTCATATTGAGTCAGGCCACTGATTTATTTGCTAACTTGCTGTGCTCCTCTGGGTTTTCAAGCAGAAGTCCTCTGTAATTCAGTATAAGACCTTTTGTTTGCACAGTTTGTGTTCTGTCATCAAGCTATATAAAAACCTTATGACCAGTTTAATAAATAGCAAAATTTGATTGCCAAACCCATACTGTGTAAAATGAATTAACAGTAATTATAGTTTGGGATATTGTCAAAATTTTAATTTCAGATTTTGAGTTCAAGGATAGCTGCAACTCTACATTACAAATAAATTGTATTATCTGCTTTGTTGATAACAAATACCAGTTTGTTTTTGCTTGTCTAGTCACAAAAATTTGCTGAAATCAGTAAGAAGTAAGGGGTATAGAATATTAGCTAAAATTCCAATACTACAAATAGAGATGATCCCAGTGACATGTGTGCTGCAAGAAAAGAGACAGAGACAGAGAAAGAAAGAGAACAAATTATATCTCAATCAGATCCAGTTTCCTATACACAGACCTTAACTCCTCAGTCTTATGTGTGTGATGGACTAGGCATTAGTCACAGTTGTATGAACTAGGGTTCTTGGGTTAGGACTATCACAGGGCCTGAGTTTTTGTGACCAAAACAAAACAAGGGAACTGTGATGTCACAGGAGACAGGCCCTGGTTTTGTTACAAGGGAAACTTGGTGATGTTATTAAATATGGAACCTTAAACCTAAACCATAGTTGCACAGAGTATGCCATTCAATTAAAAAAAACCCCACAGAACCACAAAGTCTAACAAATCAAGAAACATTACCTTTTTAAGGCACTGCTGTTGCTCAGAGATTTATCAGAGGAGTGGAGAAGAGTGTTAAGGCCATGAGGTTTGGCAACCCTACGTGTATTAACACTGGACTAAGAAATCCAAAATTCTGACATAAAGTGATATACAAACCCCAGTAGCTCCCCCCCCCCCCAATTCAAGTTATCACAGATGGCATTCTAGAAGGGATATCCAAATCAGAATGCTCAAGGTGGATATACCAGTCTAAGATGTATCCATCCCCTTCAGGGAGAAGAAGCCATATCATCATAACTGAACTGGTACTTTCAGTGGTGAGGGCAGTGGAGAAGCTTCAGAAGTGAGGCTACTGCGGTAGTATGAGATGACATTGATTGAGGATCTCAGACCATAGCACTGGCATTTTAGTTAACTGTTATTAGTACTTGTAGAAGGAGCAACCTTAAACCACTCCTAAATTTCTGCTAGCTTGAAAACCTCATGGTGAGATAAGGCAAAGCGAAGCAAGAAATACTGCTGGAAGATGATACCTCCCCAGATCAGAAGGCACACAACTAGCTTCTGAAAAGAAACACAGGAGAAGTGCAGATAACCCTGTATCTATTGTTGCAACTGGATTCAAGCTAAAAGGATGCTCAATGGTTAACAATACATATAATAAGAACATGGGATGTGAGAAATATGAATTGAGGAAACTACAGAGTGTAAGAGAAGAAATGGAATGCATAAATATTGTAATACAAGGTGTGAGTGAATAAAAGTAGAGGGAAATGAGACATTTTTCAATTAGATAATTAGATATAAGTTTATCACACAGGGCACTTACCATTGCCCAAATTTTCCTGAAGTGTTGCCCAAATGTTTCAGAAGCGCTGGAGGTGGGATCATCTGTCATGATTCTGAAACATCATTGAGGCTTCCCACTTTCCTTCCGTCACTGAAGTGTTCACAGGGAAGCCTTGGAAAAGCCATTTTTATTTACGGGATCTTTCATAAATAAAAATGGCTTTTCCCGAGGCTTCCCTGAGAACACTTCAGTGACAGAATAGTGTTTTACCCTAGAATGACAATCTAAGAAGAAACATGGTGGTATTAATAAGGAGGTGTGATGTAGCAAAAGCATGCAAGGGATACACTGCAAAGTTTGAATGAATTCTGTTTACAAGATTGCATGGAAAACTTATCAATATAACTATAGTCCAAGTACAGAGATAGAAGGAGCATTAATTCTGTGCTGGCATCCAAGAAGAAACTGATCACATAAAAACCATAACATGTTAATATTAATAGGAAATTGGAAAGCAAAATATTATTGCTAAACCAAGTAGCAGTTTGATTTTGACTTCTGGATGATGATGATGATGATGATGATGATGATGTGGCTCAGTGGAACTTGGTGAGAATTAGTTTCTGAAATGTTGCTGGATGTGAATTATGACTGGGGAAGAAGAAAGACACAAGGGAAGGGAAGGGGCAGGCTCAGCGTAATTCAAGAAGGGATTGGATATAAATTTGTGAATACATAGATACAATCAAGACAAAAATACTAGAAACTTTTAGGGAGTCTATTTGAACCCCTAAATAGATAGATGTGTAAAATCCTTTCTCAAGGAGGTACAGCTTCATCAGCAAACCCTAAACAGCACAGATTCAAGCAAAGTGGCACATGTTCTGACTTAACATTTTTGCTAAATGCTCTGGATTTAATCTCTTGTATTCTTCCCCCCTGTCCACTAGAAGGGATGTAAGATGTAAATGGCTCCTAACCAAGAGAGACTGGTGCAAGGTGAATGTTTGTTATTGGGTTTTCTGGATATTCAGCAATTGTAGTCCTGATCGTTCCAATTATTATCAAATGGGAGCCAGACAGATTGTTCCTGTCCTTAACACACGATCGGGGGGAAGATTATCACACCCCCATGCACTTATCCCATTCTTCTCCCATCCATAAACAGTAATGTGTCTGACATTTGATATTAATGGAAACTCCCATTAATACCAAATTAGGGGTCAACTACTCTTTACAGACGGGAGAAGAACAGGATAAGCACGTAGGAATGTGATAATCTCCCCTCATGATTGCATGAATATCACAGGTTAAGGATAGGAACAAGCTACTTTGCTCCTCCCTGTGATAATTTCCATTGAAAAAATATAAGTCTAAGCAAGGTAGCGGTTTCGCAGAGCCATAATCACAAGTAGCCTGATCAGCTCCTCTCAGTTCTTTCCCAGTTGTTTCATCCAGTTCAGCTGGATACAAGACACTGGTCCTCATCACCCTTCCTTTTTAATGGAAATTACAAGGTACCAAAGGTGGCAAGTGCTGTACATCAATTCCTTTCTTGTATTTTTCAATCTTGGTCTTATCTAATCTAGCTGACTATCATGCCCCAAGGGCAGGATCTATATTAGAGTTACATGGAAACTCTGAAACATATTCAGGGGTAGCCATGCTGGCTGTTCAGCAAAATACAACAAAATCCAAAATCCACAAAAGAGCAATACCAGTTGAAATGCACAAAATGCATAATGCAAAATAAGTTTAAAAATAATACAGGAAAAGTAAAATGATGATGGTAGAATCATAGGCCTATATTCTACTTCAGATGTTATTTTTTGTTGTAGTTCAGATGTTCTGGACTGATCTCAGTGAAGACAAAGGCCATTCCCCTTCTTGGTCCTGTGGGGACCAGGGATAAAGGCAATAAAAATTAGGTAATACAATGTCAACTCCATTAGCAACAGAAAAATAACTTCCCTTAAGATCCAGGTTGTCCCTGTCCTGTCTGAAGCTAACTGTTTTTTTCTTTCTTTCTGTAGTTGCATACAGCTCTCAGTAGTCTGGTTAAGTATCCACTCAAAGGCCAGGTGATAAGTTAAATCTGAAGACAAGACTAATGTTTCTCAGATGTCACATAAATCCTTCTCTTCCTGCTGTCAGCTCACAGCTTTCACAAATTTGCATGGCTAAAAATACTGAAGATGACCATTGCTGCTGGAATTTTTAGCCTTGGGCACAAACATTCAGTTAAAACACCAAACCTTCCAAATATTCTAAACTACCCTCAAAGACTATGAGTGTTACCTATACTACATACTTATAGCAATATGACACCATTTTAATTGCCATGCTTCCTTCTTACAGAATCCTGGGATATGTAGTTTTATCAGCTGCTTAAGCGTTCTTTGCTAGAGAGATCTAGTGCTGTATGGTGATACTGATGATGATGCCACTTATTTATATCTCACCTTTTCCTCAGCCTTGGGACTCAAGGCTGCTTATAAAACATTAAACAGATATAGAGAAAAACTCATATTAGTAAACACATATAAAACTTAAAATATATTTAAACTGTCAATAACATTAAAAGAAACATAAAAATATATCCACTGAAAACCAAGGCATATCTACAGTGAAGTTTACAATTAAAAGCCCTTTCCCTATAAACAACCAGTTCCCAGAGGGCCACTGAAACAAACAATCAAGGAATCTTTAACTGCTGCTGGAAGCACACCAAAGAGGGACCAAGCTCACATTTCCATAGGCTGAAAGGAACCACCAAGAACTTCAATGAAATCTTCTAGAGCTCTCTGTTAGAGAACTCTGAGAGCCCTTTACCAAACTACAAATTCTAGGCTTCATAGGATGGACACATGGCAGTTGAAGTGGCACCAAGCTGCTGTAACAGTGCCAGGTAGATACACTCTGTACTATCTCTTTGTCCACATTAAGAGATCGGACTATCTCTTTGTCCACATTAAGAGATCGGACTAATGCCTTATTCCATTAGACATCTTGCTGGAAGGACACTGCATTAATTTTTACAGAAAAATGAGGATTAGCTAATGAAAGTCAGAAAGGCCAAATAAACAGCAACCAAACACCAAAAGAAAATAAAAATTAAGACAAAGCAGTACAAATTGAGTCTCCCTTATTTGGAATTCCAAAATGCAAAATACCTGTACTCCAAAAACCAAAATTTTTCCTTAGGTGGCTGAGATAGTGACACTTTTGCTTTCTGATGGTTCTTTGTACACAGACTTTGTTTCATGCACCAAATTATTTAAAAATATAGTATCAAATTACCTTCAGTATATATATATATATATATACGCACGCACACACACACACACACACACACACCATGAATGAATGTTATGTTTAGACTTGGGATCCATCTGTGTATCTATAGACATTCCAAAACCCCAAAAGATACAAAACCTGAAACATACCAAGTATTTTGGATAAGGGATACTCAACCTGTAGCAGTACTAGAGATTTAAAAAAACAAAAAACAAAAAACATAAGAGACCCAAAACATGCTGGCTGCTGCCACCACCACCACCAAGACTACTATCCCCTGCCCAATAGTTTATCATTGAAACTACTTCCTCCTTTTGTTTTGTTCCAGGTGATAGTCATAGGAGTTTATCTCAAGCATTTTCCCGTCCAGTCCAGGCATGGGATGGGATCGGGCTAGAATGGAGGAAAAAAAGGTTTTATTGCACACCAATTTGCTGCTGTGTTGCTGCCTAACACCTGTCTCCCAGCCACACTTCTTCCAGTGATTTTCCTACTATGGAAGCTTTTCATACCACCAAAATCAGTTGGCAGAGCATGGCTGAGGGACAGGTGATGGTAGGGTACAGCAGCAGTTTTGTATGTCTGGCCTGGGCTGAAAAGTGCACGCAATAAACTCCATAGTCTGATGAAGTATTCTGGAATAATCTGTTCTTGAACTAGCTGTAGCTCCAGACTACCTTGGCTTCCATGTACAGTTTCCATTCTGAAGTACATGAATCCTCCAAATGGCATCATGACCACCTCACATCAAAGGTGGGCTGTTTTGTGAGACACTCTCAGCTGATATCATCAAGATCTGGACTCTTTTTTACTGGCTTTCCCCCAGTTGCACTCCTTCCATAGAGTTCATTGAAGCAGTGATGTTCTGGAGGGCCTGATTCACTCATGTCTTGCCAAACCAGGTTTATAAATACACTGAAGTTGAAAAAAGCCACTGATTCTGCAAACTATATAACCTTTTTGGGTACAAATAGATTAGGAAAGGATGCAGTGACTGATTAAAGTAAAAACTTGGTCTCACATCCCTTCAGCCAAAGATAAACACAGCTTAATGTGCAGGTGGTCTCCAGGACATCACTTGCTACACAGGACATCACCTGCTTCTGGGGGTCAATCAATCTCCCAGACAAGGATTTTCTGTTTTTGAGATAAAGAAATGCCTTAATAGGTGTGGGAGGTTCTATACCCCAATAGGATTGGCTTTGTAGAAGCCACAGGCATTACTGGTTAGAAGTAGTTCTTCCCCGGAAGAGAGGGGAAAGAGAGAAGAAAGACATTCCTGTTCTCAGGGAAAAGTGTGCTTATCAGTAAAAAGGCTAATGTGAGCTAACACCATCTACACATATGTCCAGGTTATGCTATCATTAGACCAAAACATACTGCAGAAATAATCCAGTTTGAGACCACTTTAATTACCCTGGATCATTGCTAAGGAATCCTGAAAACTATAGTTTATTATGGCACCAGACCTCTCTGACAGAGAAGGCTAAATATTTCACAAAACTACAGTTCCCAGAATTCCCTAGCATTGGGCCAGGGCAGTTAAAGCAGTTTAGTTCTGCAGTGTGTTTTAGATCATTATCTTACACAGCTCTTCCCTGGGTCCCCTGTGAATACTATTAGAAACTCAAGCAGAGGAAAATAGACCTGTTACACTCATCTGTATGGGTCTAGAGATACATCTCTATAATCATGTGTCATACCAATAATGTATGGTGGATTAATTACTCTCTTTGCCAGTGTTACACTACAAAAGTGAAGTTAAATGTGACCAGGGAAACTGACTTGCTTAATTATTTGCTGTCAAGTCAACATCAGTTTATGGAGACACCTCCTAGAGCCCTGGTCATCAAGAGCCTTGGTCATCAACTGTCCTGCTATCAAATGGCTGGATATTATATGAGAAATCTCTGCCTTCCTCATGTGAAAAGGAATGTGAGTATGCTCAGGGCTACGGCATGAAAAGCTGGTGCAGCCAAATGGTTGTGGTAGGAAAATAATAATTCAGATGTTTATATCTGAGAACCTGACAACTGGGAATATGTTTCAGAGCACAGAACTCTAATCTTTAGATCTATTCAACCTTTGCCAGAGGAAGTCATTGGTCTTTTTCTGCAAGGGGTGTAATAAAGATATAACACTGAGTTAAAAAGAGAAATGATCCAATGCTACGTTTTTCTCTGGGGGAGAATGTGCCCGTGTGCACGCACACACACACACTTCAAACCCTGGCAATCCAGAGAGCACAGACTTGTTACAATCAAGTTTCTGGACTGCAACTCCTATTAGCCTTTGCATAAGCAGTTTACAGGATGATGGGAGTTGCAGTCCAGCCTCATATGGAAGGCCACATGTTCTCCATTCTGGCAGTCATAAAAAGCATTGCATTCAGGTTGCATGGCAGGAGAAAAGAATAAGACAAAGTGCCTGTGTCCCCCCCACCCCCAAATCACAGATAAAGGGCTGAGTCCAATCTTCACTTCTACAGCGAGGAGAATTTCCCAAGTAGAAATCTGTTCAGGATGCTCTGAGAAGTTTTGCTGCTTCATGGTCCCCCTATGCCATTCTGGATACTTCCATAATTATCCAGGCCAGAATTTTCAGGTGGCATAGAGGGCTTGGGGAAAGGAGAAAATTCTGCTAAGTGAAAATAGTGCTAATTAAAATGCTAGTAGATATTAGAACTCTTTCCATGGACAAAGGGACCTTTTCCTCCTATGGAAAGTTAATTCTGTACACACCCCAAAATGTTTTACCATCTCACATGGTTCAATGGTTGAATTACTGTGCAGAGCTATGCTTGCATAACTCCCAGTATTATTGAAATAGAAATAACAGAATAATTTGTAATTTTTTTTAAAAAAAATCCTATTTCATATATTACTTCCTGCTAGCCATTATTAGGTTGGAATGCATCTATTTATCCATTTACATTTCTTGACTTGATATAAATGTGTGTGCAAAAACATGGTTTGGTGATTAAATCTATATAACTCAGTCTGGGATAATGAATACATTGTTCACAAAGAGGAATAAGTAGACACCAAGAAGCATGAAGCCAGATTATTTAGGCGAATAAGCATGGATTTAATCATGTCTCAGCAACAGTATCTTAACTAACATTATTGATTTAATGTGTTCAAGTTGATAAGAATTAATGCTGGGTTAAAAGTTCATGAAGTCCTGGAAAATCATTTTTGGTTGAATAATAGGCCTGGGAGCAAAATGCTGGGAGTTCATCCTTTTTTGCCTTTTTTCCCCCCTGTTGCTGATTGTATTTGCCAAAAGGTGGCAAAAACAGTGCGAAAGGAACACTCTGCAGGGAAACTGCCTTGTGGAGCAGGCAGAAATGGTGGTTGCCAGTAGGAGCCATTTCCCATTCCCAGAATAACCTTATGCCAGATGTAACATCATTTGCAAGTGTGGGCAGGATTGGCCAATGAAGTGAGCACCATAATGTCAGCATTAGGTTTGCTCCTCTGTTGTTGTTCTATGTCTTCCAGTGAATGCCAATTTATGGCAACCTTCTCATAAAATTTTCCTAGCAATATTTATTTCGAGCATGTTTGCCATTGTCTTCAAAAATTATCACACCAGTGCTTAAGTGCTGATAAATCATTTCTCAAACGTTAGGAAGCATGCATGTGTGAAAACCTGGCATGCTTCCTCAATGTCAGGGAAACATGAATGGAAAGTTTGTGTTTAGAGGAAATTGCCTCTCCCTAAATGATTCAGTCATGCTAGGGGGAACCTACGATTTCCTGACATTGAGGAAGCACACCAGGCTTACACACACACACACACACACACACACACACACACTTCCTCAATGTTTGAGAGGTGATTTATTATTTATTTGTTTGTTTGATTTATACCCTGACTTTCTTCTATCTTGGAATCCAAAGCGGCTTACAATATATGTTAAAACAAAATAGTTAAAACAAGGCAGGATACAAAAGTTAAAACAGCTTTAAACAAACAAGCCAATTTAAAAGACTTGAAATCAATACAAAAAATTAAAAACACATACTACACATTAAATCAGGATGCCTACTGCATATCCTTCTATGCCAACCAATGTAAATGCTGAAGGCTTGTTTTAATAATCACAAAACCACAAAACAGTTATTCCTTTATTGGCCAACCAAAATGCGCAAAATATATATTGCAAGCTTTTGAAGCTCCATTCGCTTATTATGTGAAAAAGCCAGTGGAGTTTTCAAAGCCTGCAACATGCATTTTGTGTATTTTGGTTGATCAATAAAGATATTACTGTTTGGTGGATTTTGGATGATGTTGTACTTTGCCACATGGCCAGCTTGGCTAGCCCTGGATATCTTAATCAACAGTACAGTCAGTCCATTTAATGTCAATGTATCCATGTTAGTCAGTACTAGCTTTGGATTTAGACTTCTGTCTTCATTTCCAAATAAAAGGCTGAAACATATGCCTGATTATTTTAGTTAAAATATCTGATTGACCATGCAATTGGGGTATCACAAGCATTTGACTTCTTGCATTTATCCCTCTTATCACTTTTTCATCCATCTCTTCCCTTGTATCTTTCCTTTGTTATCTTTCCCATCTCTTCCTTGTTCCATTCTCTTTTCTCTCTAACTTTGCTTAACAATAGATTGTAATGTAAAAATTTGCTTATGCTATTCTAAAAAGGCCACAATGACCATACTATAGTAGGAATGAGCTGTACTGCATCAGAACCCCTTGAAATCCTATCGAATTGGGCAGTTCAGGTTCATACCAGGGTTGGGGGAAAAAGTGTTTTTACTTCTCCCCCATGGTTTAAATTGGGGTGGGTTTTTAATTGTTTAAACAAGGGTTCTTTCTTTCTTTCTTTCTTTCTTTCTTTCTTTCTTATATTCATAGAATCATTGGGCTTTCTAGATTGGCAGGAAAGTGTGACATGAAGTTGCCTTTTCCTTAATGCTTAGCAGCTGCACCACAGCCTTTAGATGGAGCTGCGCTGTTCTGCAGTTTTTAAAAAAGTAGCTGGGAAAACCAGCACCTTTTTAAAGGCGTTTCTTCTCCCCCCCAAACACAAAAAAAGCGTTTTCATGGCACACTTTCCCTTTTTCTCATCTAAAGGTTAGAGTTTCATGCAGCCACGAACACACTTCTTTTTGCCAATCTAGAAAGCCCCTAGAGACCACAATGTACATTGATGTGTAGGACTATACCAGTATAGGACTAAAACAGATTATTAAGTAAGAAAATACTATTCAGATGTTATAGTCACTAGCTTAAATTATAATAGTTATATAAAAAAGTGCTCTTTCAAAACCAACTGTTTTGGCTGAACTTCTATTAACTGAAGGATTTGTTTCTGAATTACATTTCTCACCATAGAATAATCTGATTAAAAAGAAGCAATTGGCATTGGATATTGGTCTAACAGTGAGCAACTGCCTATAAGCTGTTAAAGTTAAAATGTTTAAATTTAGAAATTGTTCTTCCAGTGAGAGGCTTGGAAAATAGTAATAATAATGGGTACTATTACTATATATATTCATATATCTGAAATATATCTGTATAATCAATTTAAACAAACCAGGAGCATTTTTTTCAAAAAAATAATTTGGTTTAAACCAGTTGACCCAGGTTTATACAGGCTTCTAAATGCTTTATAACTCTTCTGAGCCAGCCTCTTCATTACATTAGAACGATAGAATCACAGAATCATAGAGCTGTAAAGAACCACAAGGGTCAGATAGTCCAGGTCCTTGCAGAGGATCAGAGCAGATTAACCAATGGGAAATCAAAAAAGAGATACCTTATCTGCATTGCCAGCACCACAGTGATACCACGGGAGGTCAGTTCTTGAGACTACAAGAATGCAAAATAACCCATCACATATGACTAAGTTTCTACTTATGTCTGTTCAATATTTCAGTACTTCCTTTAACAAAAAGAAATTCAATGAATCCAACTTAGATTATAGGAAAACTGTTTCCTTCTTGTTATGCTATATTATTCTGTAGTTCTGATTACAAGTTTTAGCCCACAAGAGGGAGCTCCTTAACCTTTTTTTAGGGAGCTTCTTAACCTACAATATTTAAAAATGGAAAGTTAAAATACCATCCAGGTTAAAACAAAAGGAAAATATAGGGGCTTGACAGACTGCCCAAAAACAGCAGACTGGAGGTGCCTATTTTAACTCCGGAGGGACACCACAGCAGCCAAACCATGCAGTGCCCTTCCAGAGTAAAAAGAACCTGTGAAAAGCAGGTTAAAAAAGGTGCCTGGCACACATCACGAGTGCGCCATTGGCGCACCTATGATGCAAGCAATGCACAGCGATTTCTGTATGCTACGCATTGCTTACGTCAACATGGCGGCCCCTGTGTGGATGGGAGGCCGCCATTAGGCTGACACCGTGATGTGCTAGGGTTCCAGAGTTTGTGGTTGCTGCACACTCCGGAACTGTAGAATCAGCTGCGGCACGCCGCTTTTGACCCATCTGTTTTGGGCCATATTCTTTATGTACACCTTATTGCATTAAGACTTTACCATGTGTATTTTTGAATTTTATTTTATAGCATTTCCTGAGAGAAAATATAATGATTTATAAATGTTCTAATTCTCAACGTGTCTTGATGACCTCAGTCTTATTCTATGATTATATTTTTTTGCAGGAAACTGTAGCAATGTAATCCTGAATGTGTACAACTTAAAATTAGAGCCACTTTGTACTGATGGATACAAATATTACTCTCTGCAACCATCTATGACTAGTCCTTATAGTCTTTAGCAGAAAATTTAGCAATAAAGCAGCTTTATAAGTTTAATCATATTACAATGAGTGACAACAGACTCTATTAATGCAGATTCATTATACATACTTAAAACATTAATTGACACAAAGATGTTTGGAGGGGGAACAGTTAATGTTAAAACTGTAAATATCAGAAAGAATAGTAGCTTTTATTATTGTTTTGCATGCTGAAACCAACCAAGACTATATGAAAAGTCAGGCACAATTTAATGAATTGCTCTACTATATGAGCCAAACGATCTCACTTGGGCTGCAGAAATAATTGAGTTTGACACCACTTTTACTACCAAGGCTCATTGCTTTGGAATTCTGGGAATTGTAGTTTTGCGAGACATTTAGCTTTCTCTGCCAGAGAGCTCTGGTGATAGAAACTTCAGTTCCCAAGATTCCACAGCTCTGAGCCATGTCAGTTAAAGTGGTGTCAAACTCAATTATTTCTGCATTGCAGATGCAGCCCTGGGCTTCACAAAGTTCTTTTCTCGCCCCTACCCCAACTGTTTTAAACCACAAAGATTAGTCTAACATCAAAGCCATGTGACACATTTCTTCCAGTTCTAATATTTCTTCTCCTAAGGCAGGATGGATGTCTTTTTTTGTTTTTTTGGCCATTCTCTTGAAACCCTTTCCCCAGCTGCCTTTTCTCAAATGGCTGCATGTTGGAAATATTCCATGGACAAAGGTTTTGGTACAGCATGTCAGCTCCATCTTTTCACCTTCAAAACACCATGATCACTGCTTAGTAGCATAGAAATGTTGTTGGGCTCCCAAATGCATATTGGTTCCTGATTGCTTAGTTCTGACTCACTCCTGCTCACTGGAGGAATTCCTCTGTATAAATATACACTAAAAAGGAGCTAATACTGTTGAAATGACTGAGGTGAGCAGGGATTTTTCAAAATCTGATTTGCTTTAAAGCTGGAGGGAGTGGAAATGGCCCTATGATAAGTGACAATGTGAACATTTTATTTATTTATTTAACAAATATAGTCACACACACCATTACCAAGAGCTGCCTGTCAGTGTTAGAATAAGCTGAATGTTCATATATTTGACCTTTGAATAATACAACAAGATCTTGCCCTAACAATGAGTCATATGCTATGACTTCCTCAGAGCATTTCCTACTAAAGGTGTGTAACATCTGACAATGAATGCCATTTTTGTTCTTTTTATTTTGGGAAAGCAGAACAGATCCCTTTGTCTGTAGGTTGCCTTTTATACTGTGACCCTAACAACACACAGGGGAGCAGACTCTTCTCCTTTGTGCTGTTTAGGTTATTCTGTCTCACCAACCAGCTGAACTGTATTTGAGCTCCATACAAATCCAGAATATCATTGCAGAGTGGATCTCTGTTCCTTGAGTGCTTTCACCATACCGATTTGATGCATTGGAGAGGAACATTCTGCGAAATGCTCTTAATTTGTTATGTCCTTCCCCAGAAAGGATTTTGGACTGAAAAAGGAAGTTCAATTAAGTTAGTATGCAGCCTTACCATATGTAAAGTAGGCAACCTGAGGAGGAAGGGTAACATTATTGAGGTCATCATCCTGAACGTATAGATCCACATACTGTTGTGCTTCTGATGCTTTGAGGAAAGCCATGAATCTGGCAGTGAAGGAAGCTACAAAGATTGAGAGCATCCCAAAATCCAACAAATTCCAAAGATGCATGACATATTCACGGGGGCCTTCTTCCCAGATTTCTTTGCATTCAGACCATATCATTCCTACAGAGGCACACAAACTATTTTTAGTATCATAAAAGACATTGATGCAATTTTTCCATTCATATCCTCTAGCCAAAAGTTATAGGCAACTTCCTCTACAGTCTGTATCTCTTTCTTGCAACACTGGCACAATCACAGTACAACATTCCTCACTAGAACTTGGAAAAATTACTTATTTGGATTAAAATTATGGGGGATACAGTACTGTATTATGGTCCCTTTCCAAGACCAGATTTCTTCACCTTCAGCCTAAATGTGGAATGTATAATTAGGTAGAGTGGCCTTACTTACGTTGCTGTGCATAAGGAATAACTCTACCAATAGTCACAGATTTTCAATATAATCAAGAATGTAATAATAATACATATCCATTGTACAGGTTGAATCTCCCATATCCAAAATGCTTGGGACCAGATGTATTCTGAATTTGGGATTTCTTTTTTGGATTTTTACATAGGAGTAGAGATACAAGGAAGGTATAAGAGAGGGAAAGAGAATAATGAGAGAAGAATTAGAAGGAAACAAGTGGGTAAGGTAAGGGATCTTTGGATTGAAAGGAACAGATTAGAGTTATCTTAACGGGGGTGGAGGGGTTGGGGAATGAAGGTACCAATCCTTCAAGGGTAATTTAGTTAGTACACGTATAGTAACATAGTCAATATTGGCATAGCAAATATATGTTTTACACATATGTTAACTAAAGATTGATTATGTAATTTACTTTCTTTTTTCTATTTATGTATGTCTTAATTATATATGAGTGTACATTGATGTTGATGTATTTGTTTCTGTATGTCTTTTTATGTTTAATAAATATTTTATAAATAAAAGAGTCATTATAAATTTAGATACAAAAGTTAAAACAAAATTAAAATTAAGGTATGATCTCATAGATTCAGAGCAATATACCAAAATCTCCACATGGGAAACTTAATTGATGTCTCTAATCATTAGCCTCATCACTGCTTTTCCATGCCTTACAAATAGCTCCTGGTGCCAATTCTATTCTTTTCTCTCTTACTCTTTCTTAACACAGTCCTAGGGATGTCACTTTTGGTCACTGTCATGTTCAAATCTTTCAGACCTCAGGTTCTTTTCATCACAAATAGGTGATTTGTGAATGTCAGTATATCCTTCAAACTGAAATGAAATTTTCACCCATCTGCACTGTAAATTCAAGAAATAACTATGGGGCGAAACAGACCACCCCAATGGAGAGGCTTCTGACCTCCCTTTAGAGTGCTGGATTGGGGCTGTGGCAACTGCATGTTGCGACCCCAATCTGGCATTTTCCCAGTGCAAAAAGATGTGACAGAAAGCCGCTACTTCTTGAGCCAGGAAAAAGGTGCCGTTGCCGCTACAGTGGTGTTTTTTTCTGGGTTTCCCGCAGTGCAGTGTGTAAACGCTGTACCACAGAAACGCCGTGAAGCCACCACACATGCAGTTAGCTATGCAGCCTCCCAGTGGCATGGGGGCATGCTGCTGTTTGAACAACATTTCCCCACATGGCTGGGAAACCAGCACTTTTTTTTTTTGGTCTACACCAACCCTATGTTCCCAGCATAAAGACAAACCCATTGTAACTGCCTACCAAGAGTGACTTAAACATATGAGACCTCTCAGGAAAATAGATGACAACTGTAATTCAGAACTAACCTATCTGAATATATAAAATTAAATTTTTAAGAATTAAGCACTGAAAGCACTGGGTCTGAATGGAAGAATATGTCCATTTACATTTTCCTCACATTCTTTTTTTTTAAAAATCTTTTTTGTTCTTTACATTCCAAATATGAAAATAAAATGGGAAATTTTTGGGAAATTATTATTAAAAATAAATTGAAATGAAATTCATACCTACCTTTACCCAGTACTGAAGCTGAAGCTTACATTACATGAGGCATTGAAAGTTATTGATGAATAGTGGTAAATTATCCCTACCTGAGCTGTAAATAATTGACATCTTTAATATGGAAAACAAGACCAATTTCCAAATCATGGCAAGTGGCCTCCAGGACTATGGAGTGAAGAAGCTCAGCTCCAAGTCTTGAGACTATTACCTTTTGGACTACAGCTCTTAGAATCTTCTAACCAGAATGCCTAGTCTTTACTTAAGGAACTGTAGCCACAAAAGTAACTTGATGAGCACGCCTATACGTTATTGATATAGTAGAAAAATATTTAGCGTGGAAAGCATTACCAGCATAATCCATGTCACAACCCCACAATGGGCTTCAGTACTTCTCCCTTAATTCTCTGATTGCCACTGTATCCATTAATTTGGGATCCTTTATTTGTGCTAGTGAGAATGATTAATGATTAATTATTAATTATTATTATTCCACTTACCTAGAACCCATTTCATTATGAGCATTTCTGTCCATGAAAACTGTGTTGTTTTTACCCTAAATATTTGTTTGGGGTGGTCCATGGCAGTTTCATTGGGAAGGAGCTTTACTCCTTCAAATCGGTCTGAGGCATTCACAACTAACAGTCCAAGGAAAATTGTAAAAGACACAGCATGTGCCACAAACTTCATGAAGGGGCTCCGGAGTGTACGTCCCAGCTGAAAATGAAACACATATGAAACTTTATTGCTTTAGATTTTCAAAATTACTAGGCTTTTCTCTCATGAGAAAATCCAGTTTATTAATCTCAGCAACAATACAAAAATTTCTCTGGCAAATGTGGTGGGAGGTTGTGATATTTGTAGTTTTGTGTGTGTGTGTGTGTGGAACCCCCACAGATATGAAAGGTTAATTGTACAAAAAGAAAATATATTTGTTTCACCTAGTGGAGCTCCAAACTGAAATAGGAAACCAGATTATATATACCTCTATGCTACATGTGGCCTCAAGGCCTGTAGTACGCCCCCTTTCCCTCTTTGCTGCTACTTTCCCTCTCTTGACTGGATTAAAGAAGGCACAGAAGAAGCAATCTGGTTGGTGACTAGGGGGAGTCTCTGAAGGAGAGTTAAACCTCCTTCCCTAACAACTGGGTAGTAGTGATGCAGGAAATGGCTTTTCCTTCCTTTGCTCTCAGCAATCTCAAGGCATTTTTCCCTGCACATCACTGATCTTGATCAGGATTGCTGGGATGGGGTGAGCTGAAAGTCTCCTCCTCAACAAATTTGAATTTTCCTTCCATTTCAGTATGGAAGGTTCAGTATGGAAGGAATTTCAGTATGTGTGATCAAATGATCCACCATGCCTAGGCCCAGAAGAAGCAGACAAAAACTCCTCTCTCCATCCCAACTCCCACTGTTTTGGCCTTGAAGGAGAGAAAAAGAGGCAGTTTCTACTGGTCTTAATCCCTTTGCACACTACCATCCCTTTTTCTTGTGTGGTGTGCATCTTTAGATTGTAAGTATGAGGGCAAGGAACTGATTTTTCTTGTACAGCAACATGTACAGTGATGGTGCTATATAAATAAATAAATCCTCTCTAATGCATTAGTATTTCAGGACTACATCTCTGGAGACCAAGGTTCTATTCCCCACTTGGCCATGAAACCCCCTAGGTGATCTTGGGCAAATCACACTCTCAGCCTTGGGGAAGGCAATGGTAAACCTCCTCTGAACACATATTGCCAAGAAAACCCCATGATAGGTTTGCCTTAGGGTCACCATAAGTCAGAAATGACTTTAAGGCACAAAACAATTTAAAAAATAGTTTTTTGTGGAGCTTTCAGGATATGTGGCCATGTTCTGGGAGAATTCCTTTCTGACGTTTCGCCAGCATCTGTGGCTGGCATCTTCAGAGAATGATAGCCTGGAAAAGGATGGATATATATCCTGTGTGACCCTGGGAAGGAAGGAGTAATTTGCAAATGTCTTGTTCTGTTGCTAATGGCAGTCCTCAGGGTGGGAGGAGATGCAAACAGGGATTAATGTCTGCTAACTGGTGCTCATTGTCTGCTGGGAATCCCCTGGCCTTAGGCTGTTTCTCATTTGCATAGGTTGAGTCTTGACCTTGCTGTCCTTCAAGACTGGGAGCCAAGCCTTGTTTACTCTTAGGGTTTCCTCTTTCCTGTTGAAATTGTCCAGGTGTTTGTGGATTTCAATGGCCTCCCTGTGCATTCTGACATGGTAGTTGTTGGCATGGTCCAGAATTTCAGTGCTTTCAAACAGCATTTTATGCCCAGGATGGTTTATAGCATGTTCTGCTACTGCTGATTTTTCTGGTTGACCCAGTCTGCAGTGTCTCTCATGTTCTTTGATTCTTGTCTGCACACTGCGTTTTGTGGTCCCTATGTAGACCTGTCTGCAGCTGCATGGAATGCGGTAGACTCTTGCGGCTGTGAGCGGGTCTCTCTTGTCCTTGGCTGAGCGAAACATTTGCTGGATCTTCTTCATCGGTTTGTAAACCATTTGCAGGTTGTGTTTCTTCACCACTTTCCCTATTCTGTCTGTGACTCCTTTGATGTATTGTAAAAATATCTTCCTTTTAGGTGGTTGCTTGTCTTGAGTTTTCTGGGTTTTTCTAGGCTGCCGGGCAAAGAGCCAGTGTGATCCTGCAGGGGTCCCTTTCCTCCCCTCTCCAATTGGGTGCTTCGGCTTTTTATTTAGTTGACAGCTTATGCAAATGCAACAGGCTGGGCTGGGAGTGAAGGGGATGTGAAAGGGCTTTCTGACTGTGGCGGGCTCCCTTCCCCCCTCCTCCTTCTCCTGCTGCTGGACCCTTACCCGGGCCTCCAGGAGTGTGGCATGACTGAGAAGGGCTCCCTTACCTCTTCCTACACCTCCCCCCTCCTTCTCCTGCTGTGGGAAGACAGCAGGGAGGATTTTTTTTTCTGGAGATATCCCTGGCTGTGAAGGAACAGGGAAGCCAAGACCATATATGGATATTTGGCAAGCCCATAAATGGATAACTCTCTGTGTGTGTGTGGTGGGGGGGAACCCTGGCTATTATCGATATATGGGCTTGCCAATTATCCATATATGGTCTTGGCTTCCCTGTTCCTTCCTGGAAACAGGAAAGTTTAGTCCATATATGGATAATTGCATCAAAGCCAGGGATATCCCCAGAGAAAAATCTTCCCTGCTGTCTTCCCACAGCAGGAGAAGGAGGGAGGAGGGGTAGGAAGAGGTAAGGCAGCCCCGCTTGGTCACACCACACTCCTGGAGGCCCGGGTAAGGAGTCAGCAGCAGCAGCAGCAGGAGGAGGAGGGGGAGGAAAAGGGAGCCCGCCACAGTCACAAAGCCCTTTCATGTCCTTTTCACTCCCAGCCCAGCCAGATGCATTCGCATAAGCTATCAACCAAATAAAAAGCCGAAGCACCCAATCGGAGAGGGAAGGCATGTTCCACCCACTGCCCTTCTGACCTTGATTCCTCCCCCTGAATGACCCGAATATGACCGGGGCCAAGTTCACATTGGCCTGGCCCTGTTTTCCCCCAAAAGAAATGGGGGAAACCCTGGTTTCAAATACCCCGTGCCAAGGGGCATTTGCTCTGGATCTGTTGTGCAAGCCCCAGATCCGGGTGTGAAATAATCGACGCCAGTGGGAACTTCCCACTTTTTATCCAGGTTGCAATTTGGTATAAAAGGTAGTATGAATTGCCCCATAGTAACAAATATCCATCATGAAGGAATACTTTAAACTTGCAGCAGTGCTAAGAAAGTCTTATAAATAAATGCATAGGTTTGTCAGATCTGGGAAGACTCTTGAAAAAAACCTATGTGACATCAAAAGTTGGAAATGATTTTCTCCAAATGTAAGAGCAAATTCGGTTATCCTCATTCCACCTTTTCATTGCACCTCTTCACTCATTTTAATCACACATACACAGATTTCTTTGAAGTCAGGAGATCTCTTTAAAGTTAAAAACATACATGATATGTTTGCTAAATCTGAAACTTGGCTTTCACAGGACTAGCATGCAAGTTTTCAAAGTTCTGATGTAATTTTAGGCACATTACTTGCTTTGGAATCTACATATAAAGGTCAAATCATCTATGCTTATATATTCCAAAACTGATAACAGAAAGGATGGTGCTAGGGAACGATGTGATAGTTTTAATTTATGTAAGAAGTAGGTAAAATTTGATAAGGGAAAGATTCTCCCTATCCAGTTCTGACACAATTTGCAGAGAAAAACCAAAAGAAATACAAAGGCAACCTTTTGAGTGTACTCCAGCATGAAATTTCTCTTACATTTGACAAAATTTCTCACTTGACCATTAAGTGTCAGATTGAAGTAAGATGTAAAGCCCATAGAAGTTAAGTATGGCTGCTTTGCTGTTGTTAACTGCCATCGGGCCAACTCTGAACGAGAGACCCTATCATCCAAAGCCCTGCTCAGGTCTTGCAGACTCAGAGCTGTGGATTCCTTGACTAGGTCTATCCATCTGTAATAGAGTCTCCCTCTTTTCCTACTGCCTTCTACCTTACTAAGCATTATTGTATTTTCTAGTGAGTCATGTTTTCTCATGATACTTGCAAACTACAACAGTTCCAGTGTTGTCATCCTGGCTTCTTCGAATCGTTCTTCCTTCATCATTTAATTTTTTTAAAATATTTCTTCAGTGTATTGTTTCCATCTTTATATTTCTACTCAATCATGTAATGTGGTCCCCTTCTGATCATAGAGCATATCCACTCTTGTTTTAAATTTCCCTTTGGTTTCTTGGATCTTGTAGAAGAGGTCTCTTATTCTTCCTTTTTGTTATCATCTTCTGTTTCTCTGCATTGGTTATTACAATAGTTCCCTTTGTTCCTGCCCAGAAGTCATTTTTGCATTCTCTTTTAGTTCTCATCTGTCCTGAGCTGTGATGACCATGTATATAGTCACTTCTTTGGTTGCTTGAGGAATGTGTTTGTGATTAGCAAACTGTTGGCCTTGCAAGATTCAATCAGTTGCTCTCCTGCTCTGCTCCATTTCCTGATCCTCAGACAAAATTTCCTCTTTCCTACCTTTAAAATTCCAGTTGCCTATGATTAGCAAGAGGCTCTGTTTTGGTGCGAGATACAACAGAAATTAAAACAGATATGTGACATCCTTTACAGTGAATAAAAATTGATTGGTATGACTGTTTCTATCTGCACCCCAAACTTAGAAGATTTTGTTTTGAGTCTAACTGATGGCTGATCAGTATTTGGGGTCTATTTCACACTACACAATTATACTACTGTCATTTCACTTTATCTGGCATGGTTCACTCCTATGGAATCTTAGGGTTTATAGTTTCTTGATGTATTTAAAATTCTCTACCAGAGAGCTTTGGGCCTCACCAAAGTACAGGATTCCTCAGGGTGCAGATATTTCAAGTTAAAAATGGGGGAAAGAGCCATAGGTGTGTAATATGAAAGAACCTCAGTTAGGAAAGCCTTCTCTGCCTGTGTGTGCATTAAATCTAATTATAGTTTGCTGTATATTCAGGTGGTTTCAATCTCCTAATACGAGACTCTATAGTCAACCTTTCCTATCCACAAATTCTGCATCCACAGATTCAATCATACATGGTTTCAAAATATATTTAGATCCAAAAAAACAAACATTTATTTTACTGCTTTATATAGGGGACACCATTTTATTACATTATTGTACATAATGGGACTTGAGCAGGCAAGGAATTTGGTATCTACAGTGTGTGTGAGTGAGTGAGTCTCATGGAACTAAACCCCAGCGGATACTAAGGCTCCATAGTATATTGAGATATGTAAACTCTGGATATGTGAAGTAATATGGTACACTATTTCAACTGGATTTCATTAAAATACTAAGCCTGTATCAGTCTAGGGTATATTCCATGAAGTTCTAGTGATTTCATTTGGGTAGTCTCTGGTACAGTCTGTAAACCCTCTCCTTTCAAAGTCAATAGGATCTGGATCATATCCATTCAATAATACAATGTGAGGACTGGTGGAAGGAGATATAACACCCCTGATAATTAAGGGGAAGAAAATAGGGAGGATGGTGAGGTGGTTTATTTCTGAAATGTATAGTCTCAATCAAAACTGAATGGTGTAGTCCTGAGTGGTATACAGGCATACCTCAGTAACAAAAGTATCTAAGGGTGATAATCCTTGTACAGAGTCTTTTCACACACACACACACACACACACACACCCATCCATTTGTTTTTGTTTTTTGCATCATTGGCATTAAGAGGTTGGTGCTGGAGAAACACAGACTCTTGGTGTCGTGGTGCAGCAACATCTCTGTGGAAAACAATGCAATAAATCTTGAGTTGGAAAAGAATGGAATTCTACTCTCTGTATGTGTGGGCCTTCAAGTCACTTGTTGACTTATGATGACCCTTTGAATTTCAATGGTTATCTTAGGCAAGGAATACGCAAGAGATGCCTTTGCTAGTTCCTTCCTGTGAAATACAGTGCTTAGTATTCATTGGCAGTCTTCCGTCCAAGTGCTACCCAGGGCTGGTCCTCTTTAGGTTCCAAGATCAAACAAGGTCTGGTGACTTTAGAGTATTTAGGCCCTCTGATTCTACTCCAGCCAATCCTAGTGTAGCTTTGTGTGCACAGCTAAAACCTAAAAGCAACTGTATACAGAACCCCCTTTCTCAGCAAAACAGAGAGAGAGGAAAAACAAACAAACAAACAGATAAGCTTGCCTCATCAGATAACCTCACACTTTTTTTTTAAAAAAAAAGCATAGATCTATATGTTTGGATAAATGAAAATCATGAGAAAAGTGGAGGCTGGTAAAACAAAATGTCATATTTGAATAAGCCTTCATGGTGTCTGTTGTTCTTGTTGTGGTGGTGCTGTACCTCTAAGTAATTTCTGGCTTATGGTGACCCTAAAGCAAGCCTATCATGGCTTTTCTTTGCAAGATTTTCTCTGAGGAGGTTTGTCATTGTCTTCCTCTGAGGCTGAGAGCATCTGACTTGCCCAAGGTCACCCAGCGGGTTTCATAGCTGAGTTGGGACTTGAACCCTGGTCTCTACAGTCTACAGTATAGGCCAAAGTAAAAATCCTAAGAAATAATTCCAGAGCTGTAGTTCAACCACTGTGCCAAGCTGTCTCCTTAGAAGAAATTTCCAAATATTTTTGTTTACTTTTGCAAAACTTATGTGACCTGGTTGTTTCCTTTTAAGTGTGCATAGTGTTACTTTTGAATAAAAATTATGCTGAAATATGTTGGAAACGCTCCCTGTTCTTAGTTATTTCTCCTTCTAGTATCAAATTTTCTGTTGGAGTAATGTCAAGGAACATATCTACTTCATTAACTGAGGTATCTGTAGTTTCACTATGGTGCTGCTGTGCTAAAAAAACACTATCAGAAGAAGTTTCAGGCCAGGTCATGCATCTAGTTGAACATTCATGTCCCAGCCGTAAGAGCTCATAATGGAAAACCTTTGTTCTTCTGTGTCTTCAAATCGTTTCTGATTTATGGCGATCCTAAAGCAAAGACATTATAGGGGTTTCTTGGCAAATTTCTTCAGACAGGGGTTGCCATTGCCATCCTTTGAGGCTGAGAGAATGTGACTTGACCACAGTCACCCAGTGGGTTTACATGGCTGAGCAGGGATTCAAACCCTGGACTCCAGAGTCATAATCCAACACACAAACCACTACATCACACTGGCTCCCACTGTATCTCCCCTCTTTTCATACTGTTTGGGTGAGTGCCTCTTTTCTCTTAAGAGGTGGGGGAAAGAATCTCTTTCAGGGCTAACACCCCATTTGTATTGTGCTGAAAAAGTACCAGAAATGCCATACAATTAAAAACAAACAAACTCAGCAACATGCAAAATCTTTGATAGTAGTAGCTGTTTCCATTCTCTAGCTATTTTTATGCTGCGTTTTCCAAACTGTTTTTCTAATAGCAGTTTCTGTCTTCTCCTCTTAGACATCTTGTGATACTTGGAGGTAAAACAGCAACTGTGTAAATTTACAGCTCTATATAAATAAAGGTTAATAACAATAATAATAACTGCAGTGGGATTCTTTTTGTGTTTATAACATTATGTTTCCATGGCAGAACTTTTCATGAGATTGTTGTATTTTTCCTGCCTGCAACACAGGGATGGGATGCAGTGTTGTCTTTTTCTATATTGATATATTATTCCCATATAATTATTTGGAGATGGAGAAAATCTTTGAACTAGTTAAATCCTAGTTTAGTCCCAGTGAGATCCAAGTTTAAGTAAACCCAGGTCTGCTTTACACAGTTAAAGAATGCACATCTATTGTAACTAAAATAATCTTGATCTAGCACAGAAGCCAATGTTATTTCCCTTCCCTTCATAGATGTCAAAAAATTCCATATTCAATCAAGCACCATCAATATTTTATTTCCAAACAGTAGAAAGTGTCCTTGGAGTGATAGCTTTCAGGTCTTCATAAAAATCTCATTTATAGATCGATGAATAATGCAGATCTTCAGAATTTTGAATCATTTTAATTTTTTTTGGAAGATTTTGATCTCTCTGTCTCTAATCATTGTCTGCTCAGCTGGTGCTCTCCAGCATGTCTTCAATGGACTTGTGGGGTTTAGCAACTTGTTCTTGCCTTGATGTTAAGGCGTGGCTATTTTTTTTTTTTTAAAAAAAACCCCAAACAAACAAAAACAAACACAATGCATACCATACATATTTTTTGCAAGTGGCACATTATAAAGACTGTCAGCCAGGGGGAGTGTTGACTGAAGAATTGCCATTAGGGAAAAACAGAAGTCGGAGTGATTCATGTCTTTATTTGCTTTGGAAAGGACTGCTAGCTATAGAGGGTTCATTTCCTGAATGAGATTATGCCTTGAATCCCACATATAACCTTATCTGTTCTATATGCTGTCTGCAAAGTTGGGTCCAAAACACATTGCAGAAATAATCCAGTTTGAGACCACTTTAACTGCCTTGGCTCAGTGCTAGGGAATCCTGGGAATTGTATTTTATTGTGGTGCCAGAGAAGGCTACATGTCTCACAAAACTATAGCTCCCAGAATTCCCTAGCATTGAGCCAGGGAAGTTAAAGCAGTCTCAACCTGTATTATTTCTGCAGTGTATTTTGGACCTTGTTTTTTTAAGGACTAATGTTTACAAGTCTGGGTGTTATACTTTGTGTTTTATTATTATTATTATTATTATTATTATTATTATCCATTTCAAACCGGTTTTCGGGCGGGCCATGGGGTTGAGACTGCCATGGTCGCCTTGGTCGATGATCTCCGTCTGGGCATTGACAGGGGTAGCGTGTCCCTGCTGGTGCTCTTGGACATCTCAGCGGCTTTCGATACCATCGACCATGGTATCCTTCTGGAACGCCTGGCGGAGGTGGGAATCGGAGGCACTGCGCTCCAGTGGTTCCGGTCCTACCTCTCTGGGAGGTTCCAGATGGTGCAGCTGGGGGACTTTTGCTCTGATAAGAGGGCCCTCAAATCTGCGGTCCCTCAAGGAGCCATACTGTCCCCCATGCTTTTTAACATCTACATGAAACCGCTGGGAGAGATCATCCGGAGGCATGGGGCGCAGGGTTATCAGTACGCTGATGACACCCAAATAGTCTTCTCTATGTCTCCGACTGATGCAGTGACCAGGGATGGCATCTCTCCTCTCGTGGCCTGTCTGGAATCGATAATGGACTGGATGAGGGAAAACAGACTCAGCCTGAATCCAGAGAAAACGGAAGTACTCGTGATAGGTTCCCCCGGCCCAGGGATGGAGGTGGTTCCACCTGTCCTGAACGGGATCACGCTTCCTGTAAAGGACACTGTACGCAGCTTGGGGGTGCTCCTTGATTTGTCGCTCCATCTTACTTCTCAGGTGGATGCGGCAGTCAGGAGCACCTGCTTTCAGCTTCGGCTGATACGCCAGCTGCGTCCCTACCTGGACCGGAGGGACCTTGAAACTGTAGTACACACTCTGATAACCTCTCGGTTGGATTTCTGCAATGCGCTCTACATGGGGCAGCCTTTGTACCACACTCAGAAGCTACAATTAATTCAGAACATGGCAGCACGGCTGATCACGGGGGCATCTAGGACCCACCATATAACACCGATCTTAAAAGATCTTCATTGGCTGCCCATTCGCTCCCGGGCCCAATACAAAGTGCTGGTCGTTACCTATAAAGCCCTAAATGGCTTAGGCCCAGAGTACCTAAAGAACCGTCTCTCCCCACATAATCCGCCCCGCACACTTAGATCAAGCGGACAACACTTGTTAAGAGTTCCAGAGGCCAGGCTCTCGACAACTGCCAAGAGAGCGTTTTCTATATCTGCTCCGAGCCTCTGGAACTCACTACCTATTGAGCTCCGCCTGATTACTTCCCTCCCCCAATTTAAAAAGGAGCTGAAAACGCACTTATTTAATCAGGCTTATCCTTGACTGTTATCGGTTATCGCCATCTTCCCCCCAGATAAGCCGTTGGAATAAACCATTGTACACCGCATTGGGATGATAATGTTTTTGCTTGTTTTTATCTGTTGTTTTATTGTAATCTTTTATTGTATTGTTTGAAATGTTTTTTTAACTGTAAATGCTGTACACCGCCCTGATCGTAGGAAGGGCGGTATACAAATAAAACTTATTATTATTATTATTCGTCCCTAACAGTCCATGCCCAAGATCCTGTAGGGCAGAGCATAGTATAAATGTTCTGCATGGGGAACCACACATCATCTCTTCTCTCAGCCATCCCCCTGACAGTTTGGCTGCTGCATGTGCCACTCAATAGCCATTCAGTGGCTGGTGGAGAGCAGGAGAAAGTGGGAAAAAAAGCATAATCAGAATTACCGTTCCACCAGAGGTCAGCGGATGATATAATCATTGTGTTCCTAGCTATGGGGGCTTCCTCCACTGCTTCACTCTCTACTAGCCACTGAATGACCAGGGTGGAGAATTGCAACACCTAAACAGTGAGTCTGCAGCAGGGCTTTAATATTTGCAGAGGGAGGAAGATAATACCAACCTCTGCTGCAACAACAACAAAGACATACAATGTTATGTTGCTTCACTTGTGTATGTCACTAAACGTATGCTGGCCCATATTTGTGATTTATTCTGCATAGCCAAGGTTCATACTGCAATCCCTTTCCTCATTGGTGCTTCAAGTGCATATATCTCTGCCAGAAGTGCCTTCCTCTATATCCCATTAGTAACAGCAATATGATGGAGTATAGGGCCTTCTTGACTGTGCACTCCAATTGTAGAATGCCTTCCCCTTGGACACCCAATTCGTTTCATTTTGGTATTGGGTCAAGGCATGTTTTCTTAATAAATATTTGGGAACCTAACTTATTTTTAAGCATGTACTTAAAAAAAACAACAACACTCAAGCTTGTAAAGCTGTTTTAACATGTTGAGTAATTCAATAAAATTTTAATTTTCTTTACATTGTTCAGCGATTTTAATCTGAAATTGTTTAAATTGTTTTCATTATTTTATCTGTTTGTTAACTTGAGACCTCATGATAAATGGCATGATAAATCATAATCACAGTCATAACTGTAATATTATACAGTACACATATAAAACACTCTGAAAGCTTAGCAACCTGCCTATCTGTGAACTATTTGAATTATATTTAAAGCATAATTGTCTGCATATCAACTCAAAAGTAATTTGCACTGATGTTAACATGCCTTATTCACAGGTAGGCGTGTAAGTGATTACTGTCTTAGGGAGTAGCCACACTGTAGAATTAAAGCAGTTTGACATCACTCTAACTGCTATGTTCAGTCCTAGAATCCAGGGATTTGTAGTTTGGTGTGGTAATCAGCCTGGCCAGGATTCTGTAAGATATGTCATGGCAGTTAAACTGGTGTCAAACTACTTTAATTCTGCAATATGGCTACATCCTTAGCTATCTGCAACTTTCCTCTTATTTTTCACTGAGAAACACCACTTTTTTTCCAAAAGGATTAGAAAAATATTTTATGCTTTACTTTCAACCTTCGCCTGAATAAAAAGAGATATCTTAGGCTGAGTTGAGTCAATCGTGGTTTCATCTCACTTGGACTTTCAGGTTCTTTTAAGGAAACCTCACACTTTGAGGAGAGACAGGAAAGAGGTAAAAATTATTATTATTATTATTCCCTTGGCCAACAGATCCTTCTGCATAGTCTTCACTCTACTGAACAAGGTTCAGCCAGAATGGCTAATGACTACGTTTGCCATGCTGGAAGGACATTATTGACAGAAAGATAAGCATCTTGGTACACATTTATTGGGGTTTTGAGGTACCATGGATTAGTTTCTGAGGTCTGGGCTCTAGAGGCAAAGAAGGCTTTGTGAGGCTTGGCCAGATCACACAGAGAAGTAGGGGTGGTTGGTGGCTTCCATGTCACTGAGATGGTGAATGTGATCCAGGTTTTAATCTAAACTTCTTGAAAAGGTATCTTGAGACTTTATCACACGAGCCATTTTAATCAGAATTAAAGTGGATAATAGTGCCCTTGGAGATACTTATCATATGATGTCGCTTCCAAAATAATTGCTGCTGTTCCTCCAAAGCATGACTAGGACATCCTTTTCCACTGACAGGGAACACCCATCAATAGGCTCCCAAACTGTGGCATTAGTTCTCTGGTACAATTTTTCCAGCTGTAGTCCCGAGACTGGACAGTCACATGGTCTCAGTTTCCCCTTCCTCCTTGCTCTCTCCAAACAGGACAGTTTCCTCTCCCCCACCCTTCCTTTTCTTTTTTCACTAAATCACACTGCTAAATTGTGAAATTGTATTACAACAACAACAACAACTACTACTACTACTACATGAAAGACAAGGTGGGTAGGACAATAAGGCAGGGAGACATGGTTAAGGGGGAATCTGGAAGAGAGCCAAGGGACCGTGGTGGCTGAAAGAGTGCTATTGAAAGGACATGCAGTGGTAAGGGCTTCCAAATCAATATGTGTCTGTTTACTTTTGCTAACATGATGGCCAGAGAAAATGGGGCTTGTGTGATAATGTCCCAAGCTGATGAAACACTTTCCCCAAATAAGCCAGCACCTTGGATAGCTCCTTTGAAGGTTTGCTGAGTGTGGCTAAGGTTCTGAATTGGGTTGTGACTGATAAGTTTTAGTATAATATAATATTATTTTACCATTTTATACTGTTATGTTTTATTGTCCATTATTGATTATGTATGTTTGATGCCTCATCCTTTGGTGGAAAGGGTGTTTATTTATATTACTGTTTATTTGGACTAAAACCCAGAGAAGATTCACTAAACACCTGAAAGCTAAGGCTTGAAAGAGAGTGATCTGGGAAGGAGTCTTTCAGCATCTGAGGTGTGAACAGTAGCCTAGACGCACGTAATATGTCAGCTCCAATCCAGAGAAAGCAGGTTTCTCCAGATGGGCTGGTACTAGAGGGAAAAAAAATCCACAAAAAGCCTTGAACTTCAGTTGCATACTTGCTGCTAACATTATTGTGCTCTCAGAACTCTTACCTAATAATATATGTGGCCTGAATTAAACTCAAATCATGAGTGTTGCCTCTCTTCCCTTCCCAGTAGTCTTTCCCAGGGCAGCTTCCTGGTATCCTTCATCTGAAAACACTGGGAGGATGAGCCTGGTTACATTGAAAGCAGTGCTCTCTCACTGCAGCTTTGGCAAAGAGTTCTCCAAGGTATCACACTCAACACGTACAGATTACCTAAGGGTGTCTATATCTACACATGCCATTGAATAACTGGTGGAAGTGGCAGCATGTCTACCTTCATTTACTATTTTTATTTTCATATTTGTTTCTAAATGTTGTATTTTTATATATCTCTTGCTTGAAGGAGAACAAGTTTCCAAACAGTTTTGTTGCAGGTGGGTTGATGGCTTTCTTCCTTTCCCTTGGTAACTGTCAAAGAAGCCCTTAAGATTTTCTTCTAATCTTTCTAATAAGACAATATGCATTTGTGATCTTAGTTAAGGCAAATGTGCTTTTGTGTCAAGCCCACAGGGTTTTTATATATCTATATATGTAAATAATGATAAACAAACATGCACCTTAACCAATCTGTACCTTGCTGCAGGGAGCTATCCAATATGCTATGGCAAGGAATGGAAGGCCTATTGAGACTCCGAAGACAGCCAGGAATTTCACAGCCATGGACTGCTGGCGTAAGCCTGAGAGATTCTCATACCACATGGTAAGCAACTGCTGCTGACAGTTGGGATGGGCAACAAACTGCAAGAGGAAACAAAAGGTAAGCATAGCCTGAAGTATATATAAAAGGTAAGAAACTAGCTCTGTATCACACAGCCATCATGAAGACAAGATAATCTATTTGGCTCCAAAACAATAGAAACAAACTAAGTGCTTTAAAAACATTTACAGATTCCAGTAAAGTGTAGACCAAGCAGATCAGCTGGCATCATGCATTCAGGATTCATCATCTGTGCCTTATCAAGGAAAACATGAATCATTCCAACAGTTCAGAACTACAACACATGCTGATTTGTCTCTAATACCCAAGAGCAGTCAGTGTCAATAGCAACAGAAGTTTGAGTTGTCCTCTTATGTTACATTCATCATTTGAAAACATCCAATCTCAGAAATACAAGTACCAAAGTATTCCCATTTGGACCATATGCTCAAGTACAACTCTTGTGGAGTGTCATTTTCAAAGCATACTCAATCCTCCCTCATAATTCTTCATTCCAGAGGTCTAGCGTGAAATCCAACATTCAGAAAGTTTCCCAAGAAAACATTTTAAGATGCTACAGATAAAATGTTGTGTGTGTGTGTTTTGAAATGGAATATACACAGTATCAATTTGTAGGCTTTCATACAGAAAGTCTGTTCATACAAGGATGTGAAAGAATTTTGTTTAGTCTGTATTTTTTAGTCATTCACTCTAATATGCATACAGAAAACAGTAATCTGAGTGTGCACTTGTCCAACGCTGCAATTTGTAAACGCAAAGAACCACGATGAATCAGACTAAATTCCTAGGTAGTGCAGCATTCTGTTCTCAGGCTGAAGAGGTATACCATTAGTTAAGGCAAGGGATTTTTTTTAGGTCAATTATAGCTTGCACAAGGATGCTGAATTCATTTCACATTTCAACCACATCCCAAATCCACAAAACAGTGATATCTTTATTTGGCGAACCAAAATGCACAATGCACAATGCACAAATGCTTTACTGGCTTCTTTGTCAGGCAAAGGTGTTTAAAATCATATGGGAAGAAAAAAAAAATTGATTATGTTATTCATAGATCTGCATTTTGTCAAGATGTTTTGGTGGTTGTCCTCCTTTCAGATGGTATGGAGGTGTATTCATGCAGGCAGCCCCCTCCTCCTTCTTGCCATGTGGGTACTACGAGATTCTTAAAGTCCATAAAATTAAATTCAAATTCCATTGGCAAGTCCAAAAAAAAAAAAAAAAAAAAAAAAAAAAAAGAAAAGAAAAAGAAAGAAAGAAAGAAAGAAAGAAAGAAAAAAGAAAAGAAACCCCTTTGAGATCTGGTTTGTCTCCATCTTTTGGGAGGCTACAAGACCATATTTCACATCTGTACTCTGAATTTGCCTTACTTACTCTTAGTTGAGACAGCTTGGATAACATCTATGTGTAGATGGAGAGATGTCTTCCCCTCACCCCCAAGATTATAATTTCACCTTTTAAAAATCACTGTGTATCTATAATAGCACTGTAGTGCTAAGAATACTGCACCATTGACGGAAGATACTGGGCTGGATTCATTGACATAGCTATTCCATATCAATGAGCTGTTTGTATGTAAACTTTCCATCATATGATGATCCCATTTCACTCATTCCACTGCCAACAAGTTTCTGGCAAACTGAATGCCAAAGAATGTGTACATTTTATAGCACTGCTGGGGTCATAGATCTTTGGAACACCAATGTTCTACAGTCTCATTCCTAAATCTAGTTACTTTTTATGGGTTGAGCAAATTTTCTTATAGTCATTGAAAACACTTAATTCTTCCCTTCCCTACTGACTTTACCCTAAAAATCACACACTTTTGGTAGTCTTTTGTCTTCAGACCGGTTTCAGATTGGGATGTCTGTCTGTCCTGATGGAGGTAAATATCTGAAAAGAATCAGCACTCCTCCCTGCTGTCTACTGAAATTTTCCTATACATGCATCCTGTTACCCCAACATCCCAGTTATTCCAGTAAATGATATCTTGACTGCCAAAATAATTTTGTAGTTTTCCCCTTATAAGATCAGGCCATTAAATTGTCAACAAATTATTTCAACACTGAATAATATCTCCCTTTCCCAGTAATAGATATAACATTAAATGAGGTGCAAGGATACTTTTTTTTTTGGCTGATGTTGTTGGGATTTTTTTTAAAAAAATCTACCAGTAAGTATGTACTTAAAAAAAAATTCTTGCCAAAATTGGGATCATTCTTCAATCTACTGAACAGAAATGAAAATGACTGATATCAAAAACATGGCTTCCTACTGACAAAGTCAGTGGCAGCTTCACAAAGGAGTTTTATTACCTGAGATAAAGCTTCTTTGGTTTGGCTGATTTTCCCCAGAGTGACTGCTTCTGTATACCACATATAATGTGGCTCTGTCTGTTAATAATCTTTCAACATGATTAAAGATAAAGATAATGAAAAGCAGAGATAAAGGAAATGTTATTATCAGAGTTTATTGTATTTCTGGGAGAGTAAAAGAAGATTAAGCCTCTTCAAGAGGAAATACAATTTTTAAAAAGCTGAAAGAAAGTGTTCATAAATACAAGCCACAGGAATGGTATGACACATCTCTATACAAATGATATCCTAGAGGGTAAAGACGACATTGAACACTGGTGAGCTTGGGTGTGTGTGTGTGGGGGGGGGAGAAACCCAGCAATTCCAGCTTATGAATCAATTATAGATACTTGAAACCATTTCTACATAATTTCCCAATCCTACCCCCCCCATATTGAAAAAATGAGTTAATTATTTTATTTTATAATGATAAATAAAATGTTCACAAAGTTGTGGTAGATGTGTGTGTGTGCCTTCACGTTGCCTGTAGACTTATGTCGATCCCATGAATTTCATAGGGTTTTCTTAGGCAATGAATGCTCAGAGATGATTTTTTTGGTTCCTTCCTCTGAAATATAGCCCACAGAACCTGATATTCACTGGTAGTCTCTCATTCAAGTACTAGCCAGGTCTGGCCTTGCTTAGTTACTAAAGAGCCCTGGTGGCACAGTGGTTAAATGCTGTTACTGCAGCCATTCTGAGTCACAGGGTTGTGAGTTCGATCCCAGGCAGGGCTCCAGAGTCCACTCAGCATTGCAACTTTCTGTAGGTCACTAAAATGGGTACCAAGCTTGTTCAGGGCACTTAGCTTTGTAGTGAACTCTGTCACTCAGTTCACCCACAACGTATTCTCAACTGTGGCAGCCCTATGGGAATTTTAATCCCACTGCTCCCACCAAAATTATTATTATGTGGTTATCCCCTTATCCTTCACCACCAAGTCTCTCTAAGATGACACAGCACCCCTGAATCTCTTAGTTTAGGTAGTGTGGTTTGAGTTGTATTTCAAACACTAATAAAAGTTTATTTATAAAAAACCAAAAAGTAAATGGTAACGTAGACTTAAAGTTGTTAATTATCTTGCAGCTTAGTTACAAAAAGTTCCTTTAAAATATATCAATACAGCCACTCAGGCAATCTTACCTCCAGTTACCAAGACCAATATCTTTCTTTAAACCACTGGCTTGTTCTGAGGCTCTCTCTACTGGACTCCCCAAGCCTATCAGTCCCTCTCTGAACTCTTAAGACCCCTCTGTTGTCTCCAAACAGTACTTAAATGTTTCCTCAGGAACCCTAAGAGTACACCCTCCCTTCGATGTGACTCTTTCCCTCAAAAGCCCAAAACTAAAAAAACAAAACCTTTTTCACTCGCTGCAAGGCCCTTTTATAGCCCTGCCCAGCCAGCTTCTCATTGGCTGGTCTCATTTTGCTCTGTGATTGGCTGATAGATTGGCCTGTTCACTACAAGCTTACACACTGCAAACCACTTAGGGAGTGCTTAAGTGCATTGATAAGTGGTATAGAAATGTACTTGATATTGCTATTGCTAGGGTCTGATAGGAACTGGTTGCCTGCCTATCAAGCAGAAGGGAAAGAGCTATCTCCTACTGCTATATGTCTTCCAGATTGCAGAATGCAATTCCTTCAGAATAGCAATTGGAAACTATTATCTTAACTTTCAGCTAATTTAGCTAATACCTTTTAAATTTAGCTAACATTAAATGTTAAGTCTGTTTTTTGGGGAGAGGGATATTGTTATATTGGCTGAAATTCCACTGGTTAGTTCTAACTTATGAAGACTCACTCTAAACTCACTGTTGAATGGTGAGTCAAAATATATTTAGTTACATGGCTTTTAGTTCCTCCTCCCTGCCAGTGGTTTCTAAGTTTATTTAGTATTTGATGTTCCAAAGGAACTTTGAAATGCTGAATAATTGTCAGGCCCAGCCTGGCTGAGGACTCAGGTGAGGACTCTGAGGCTGAGCTGTATGTAGCCCTGGCCTGAACTTGAGCCTCAGTCTGGTCCTACCTCAGCTCTGACCGCTCCAACAGAGACTGTGGCTTTAGACGACAATCAGAAGCCATACCTCCCAGCAGCAGGGAGGATACTGGAGGAGGATGAGGATGAGCATATATCTACCTTTAACCAGAGACAATCTGAAAGGGCATGCCTCCAGTGCTTGAGGAAACTTTATGAAAAATGCCAGCTTATCAAGATCACCTGCACTAATGAGGGCTGGTAATAAAATGCTGGGAAGAATGCCCGAGCTTTTGTCAGAAGCTATTTAAGTTTTCTGGAGAAATCATCTTGCATCCTGATTTCTTGGCTTGAAACTTTTGACTATGGACTGACCTGACCACATTACATTTCTGGAATCCTTGGCCTGGACAGTCTGACTTCGCTCTTTGCTTGACCCTTTGGCTTATACTTGGACTGATTCCTGACTTGGTTTGCCTTTGCCTGTAAGTCTGCCTTTCAAGACTTCTCTGGTTCCACAAATTCTGTGTGGAGTCTTCTTGTTTTGGACTCGGTATCCACTGTGGGTTGCTTTCCCAGACAATAATTTATGTACATGTAGCTTCTAACTTTAAATTTTAAAAATAAACTTATCTACTTCAGATGTCTCCAGCTGCAGCAGCATGTGAAAGAAACTGGTCTGTGTTTGGAAATACACCAAACCAAGAAATAAACTAACCTATGAATGGGTAAAGAAGATTATCTGAATCTGGGCAAATCTTCAGTGTATAGACATCCATGTTTTAAAATGATAAAAATGAAGCAATCAGGAGAAGCAAAAGCTGATAGTGATGACAATTCAGCTCCTGCTTCTCCTGATTGCTTCATTTTTTGTCATTTTAAACCATGGATGTCTAAAAAAAAGTTTTGCCTAGATTCTGAAAATAACACAAAGTTTCCTGAAACAAAACTAGTGTCCAATGAACCTTGGATTTCTTCCTTCTGTTCACCCTCAGATATTGTAAGTGACTGTGAAAGTACATGGTGTGTGTGTGTGTGTGTGTGTGTGTCTGCTAAACACTTTCATGTAATTTTGTTTTACTGAATTTTTACCTTCAATGTACTATAGTGTTTATGGGTTGTCTTTTCAGCTATCTTTTTGCATGCTCCTCATTAATTAGCAAAAACAGCATTTACAGATTCATTTTTTTAAATAAATAAAAATAAATTTAATTAGCTTGTTGTTGCGTGCCTTCAAGTTGTTTTCAACTTATGGAAACTGTAAGGCAAAGCTATCATGGGGTTTTCTTGGCAAGATTTGTTCAGAGGGGAGTTTGCCCAAGATTACCCAGTAGGTTTCCATGGTCAAGAACTCAAACCACTATTTTATGCTGATTTGTAATTCCTATCTGGGGAAAAAAGCTAAACTTCAAAATTTAATATACCTAAATACAATAAATACTATGAACAAGCCAAAATTATAATATAGATTCATCAGGGATCCTCTAGCCCAATTTTCTCCTTTGGGGCTCCTAAAGTATAGTCAACCTCTCCTTTCTTGTACAGCCAGACCTCCATATTTGCAGGGGATTCTGCCCTCCCCCCCCAATGGATATGGAAATCCACCCTTACTCAAGTCCCATTAAAAGCAATGTCAATGTACTGTGCAATTACATGCCAGCGCAGTTGGTGTGCATGCCTCCATTAACTAAAATGGGAGTTTGCCATCCATGGATAGTTAAATCTGCAAATGGCAAGTCCACCGATAAGGAGGGTGGACTGTAACATGAATCTATTTATTGGATCCTCTGAGAGAGAAAAAAATTGTTCCTTCTTCTACATGATAGCCCATCAAATACTTAAAGAAATGTCTATCATTTCACAACTGTCTTCTCTTTTCCAAGCTAAGTATACCCAGTTTACTGAATTTTTCCTCATAAGACTTGGTCTTCAGAGCTGTTACAATTTTGGTCATTTTACTTGGGTCAATTTTCCAGGCTGCTAATCTACTTCTTGAATTACAACATCCAGGACTGGAAAAAGTGGCCTAAAACACACTGCAGAAATAATTCAGTCTGAGAAATCTTTAACTGCCTTGGCTCAATGCTAGGGAATCCTAGGAATTGTAGTTTATTGTGACACCAGAGCACTCTGACAGAGAAGGCTAAATGTCTCACAAAACTATAGTTCCCAGAACTCCCTAGCATTGAGCCAGGGCCGTTAAAGTGTTTTAAACTGGATTATTTCTGCAGTGTGTTTTGGGCCACATGAAGGTCATCTAAAGCAGAACAGTGTGCTACTATGACTTCCTTCAGTCTGGGCACTACAGTCCTGTTGATGAATTCTATAACTGTACGTTGGCTTTTTTGGCTGCTACATCACACTGTTTAGCTTGTGGTCCTTTTCACATGTACCTGTTTCAAACATGTGTCACCTATCCTGTCCTACATCTTTTGGTAATGCTTATGCCAAGTATACAATCACCAGCCCAAATTTGTTTACTCAAGGTTGTGTCTTGGGTAAATAGCAGTGCCATGCAAGATACTGTACCACCGTAACTGTTGCTGTTCTTCATTAAATATTACATGAACATGTCTCAAGCTAAAATGAGAACTTTCATTTACACAGAGAAGTGATCTGGGCTTAAGGTGTACATGTCATGCACACACAGTTACTAGAACGGTTACGGCCACATTGAAGGTTGTTGTTGTTGTTTTTGTTGTTGTTATCCCACTTTTCTCCCAAGATTAGGACCCAAAGTGTCTATTGGCACTGAACTTCTTTTATTTTCTTCCTCAGTCTTGGCACATAGTTAGTTCTCCCATGTAACTCCGTCCCTAAACAAATAGAATGCTATTTCCATGCATTTTATTTCTGGGTTAAATAAACTAATAAGGAGGAGGAGTATTGCTAGCCCTGCCACATCTAGTGTCATTTCCCTCTCCCAAAGAGCAATGGGCTCCCCTCTGAATTTCCAAGATGGCATCCACACTGCACAAATAATCTATTTTGACACTAGTTTAACTGTTCTGGCTTAATGGTATGGAATTCCAGGAACTGTAGTTTTGTGAGACATTTAGTCTTCTCTGACAGAGAGCTCTGGTGCCACAACAAGCTCCACATCCCAGAATTCCATATCATGGCACCATGGCAGTTAAAGTGGTGTTAAACCAGATCATTTCTGCAGTGCGGATGGCCTCAAAGTCTATGGAGAGCCTCCATGGAAGGAGGCTCTCCTCTTCAGACTAATGCTCTTCACGTGATAAGTCGTGGAAGTGGCTAGGGTGCTACTGCCTCCTCATTTATGTAATCCTGAAATTGTTGTTGCTATGTGCCTTCAAGTTCTTTCCCACTTATGCAGACCCTAAGGTGACTCTATTAGGGGGTATTTTTTAGTTAGTTTATTTATTTATTTATTTGCCAGATTTCTTCAGATGTGGTTTGGCATTGCCCTCCTGTGAGGCTGTGAAGGTGTGACTTGTCCAAGGTCACCCCATGGATTTCTATGAATGAGAGGGGATTTGAACACTGGTCTCCAGAGATGTGTCCAACACTCAAATGACTGCACCATGCTGACTTTCTTAATCTGGAAATGGAATGCCTGAATTGGGCATACTCTTGCATGCATGTAATAACAACAAAATGAATATATATATGAAAAGATACATTCACTCACAAAAGGCTATCTCCTTGAATTCTAACTATTCCTTTTCCCTAGTGCAATTTCATCCAGTACCATGCTATATGACCTCATGATCCTTAGGAATAGTTTTGTAGTCATCTCAGGGGGCTACAACAGGGAGCAGAAGGTAGATAAATCTTATTGCATGACTGGAGTTATGCTCCTGTTTCTTTGAATCCAATACATTGTGTACTGTATCTTCAGTCAATTTGATCTCAGATCACTCTGAAAAGATAATATGTAACTTAAAAATAGCTGTTTCTAATTGCAGAATGCTGGTTGATATATGCAAACAACATCATATGAAAACCAGGGTTAGACTTAGAAGAAGGAGGAGTGAAGACAGGAGGAAGAAACACCAACAACCTAATATATGCAGATGACACAATAATACTAGCAGAAAACATCAAGGTCTTGGAACTCTTACTAAGGAAGGTCAAGGAAGAAAATGCAAAGGCAGGCTTACTGCTGAACATAAAGAAATAAAAAATAATGCCCACAAAGGATTTACATAAATACAAATTAGACAATGAGAAAATTAAAATAGTCAAAGATTTCTCGTGCCTGGGATCAAACATCATTCAGAACAGAGACTGCAGACAAGAGATAAGAAGAAGACTAGGAATGGGAAGGGCAGCCATGGAAGAATCAGAGAAGAGTAAAGATATACAACTGAGCACTAAACTTATAATCATCCATTCCCAGTCACTATGTATTCCCAGTCACTATGTATGGATGTGAGAACTCTATGTATGGCATTCCCAATCACTGTGTATGGATGGTTTTTCACCCACAGTGAAAAAGTGGATAAAAAGAAAATCAACTCGTTTGAGATGTGATGCTGAAGGAGAGTGCTGAGGATACTGTGGACAGCCAGAAAGACAAACAAATGAGTTTTTGAACTGAGCAAGCCTGAAATATCCCTAGAATCCAAGATGACTAAATTGAGGTTATTGTATTTTGGCCACACCATGAAAAGGCGTGACTCACTAGAAAAGACAATAATGCTTGGAGCGGTTGAGTGTAGAAGAAAGAGAGGGAGATTGCACTCCATATGGCTGGATTCAATTAGGGAGGCCACAGGCATGATTCTGCAGGTCTTGAGCAGAGCAGTGAAGGACAGGGAGTCTTGCGGGTGTCTCATCCACAGGGTCCCCATGAGTTGAGAATGAATCGAGGGCAGTTAACAACAACAACAATAAAGATGGCTTCTCTTCCTGATCATACAATTCACTTTGGGTGTGGAGTCTTCATATCACTGCTCACATATCTTTGTTCAGAAGGGCTCTTTTATTTATAGTTGACAAGCAGAAGATATCTGTGCATACAGAGGTCCATGGAGGGAGCTGTTCCATTCAATTAAATGAGTGAGACTCCTTGCTTTGTAGGAAGCCCAGGTTTGGTGGCATCTCAGTTCATTCACTAGAGATTTTCATTGTGAATACTTTGCTGTGGTCTATTAAAAATCAGAGTTATTGGGTTGATTTTATATATTTCACCCACTTCATACTTAGGTCTTAATACCCTTTGCTATTAGAAGCAACATCTTTCTTTGGAAGAGAACATATTTCAAAGAATAAATGTGCTCAGGGTACATAAAGTGGTACGTATTATTAACCCATGTTAAATGTATTGATAACTGAAGTGGATGACAGTGGAAAGGCAATTTTATTTATAGCTAACAGAATGGGGCTGTGCAGTCTATTCTCAGCATGTTATATATACCAATTATTATTGTAATAGAGAAATAATTGATTGCATTTTGGCAACAGAGTATTCAATTATTTAAGCTGTTACCATTCATCAAACATTTTAATCGGCTTTAATTCTTCAGTATTTGTGGGTCCATCCCTGATAAGAACAACTAAAAAGGAAAAGGGGAAAGTGAGAAAGAATTTCAATCAAATTTAAATGCTAATCTTTCTTTCATTAATTTTTTCCTTAAAACCAGGCTAGAATCAATTAAGAAGGCACAGAACATGTTTGCAAAAATGTAGTCTCCAGCAGTCATCCCATTTTTCCATTGTGTTTATTCAGCAAAGTAGTAATGGAATGACTCAGTCACCTGCTGCAACATGTAGCAGTATTAACTTCAAGATCTTCAAAGAATTATGTTATTAAGCTATTTGCCTTTCTCAGAAACTGACATTAAGAAAAATTGAAAAGGGACTGTTAAATGGCTTATTTTAGAATGGAGTAAACAAAGCGACAGACATAGGAAAATATTGTGAAAATGTTCAAGTTATGTCAAAGGCCAGCAGCAGCAGCAGCAGGAGGAATGTTATCCATTAAGGCTGCAATTCTTACCTGGGAGAGAATCCCACTTGAGGTTTATCACACTAGAGGGCAAACAGGATTTAAACAGGATTTAAACAGGAATTAAACAGGAAATGCCCTATGTTAAACATAAGGCATGTTAAATGCCCTATGTTAAACATAAGGCATTTCCTGTTTAATTCCTGTTTAATTCCTGTTTAATTCCTGTTTAATTCCTGTTTAAATCCTGTTTGCCATCTAGTGTGATAAATCTGTCTCTGAATTCTACCTCAATGTACAGTGTTATTCTGTTTCACCAAGAATTGCACTGCTTTGGTTTCCCTCCCCTCTCCTTGGCTAGACCACAGCATTTTCTTTCACTTTTGTTACTATCTCTTAGCATTATTCTTTCATGCAAATTGGGATAACATATTGAAGGAGGATAATGTAGCACAACCTCATAAGTTAGGACTCAGAGGGGCTGAGAGAGGAGGGATGGGGCAAGCAAGGAAGCTTCCACAGATCTTTCCAAGCATTTTGATGGTGTCACCAATGCAACAAAAATCCAAACATCTTCCAAATCTTAATAATTAATATTGCAATGTTGTGTGTTGGGGGAGAAGAGGAGTTCCTCTGTCCAATCTGTATGGAAATAGAATCTGCAAACCCAGCTAGTGAATTATTTACATTTTATTCATTTACCTTTCTTCCAATATCCAATTATACATTTAGCTGTTAATTCAACTGTGACCTGTGTGACTCCTATAGGTACATTGCCTTTGGTAGCTAAGAATTATGTTTCTGCTGAGGAAAGTTAGAGCAAGACTCTGGAGACTTGCAATTAGGGAACACTGAAAAAGGCACAATTGTTATCTCAGATGAAGGTGGTGAATGGTCACCTCCCAAAGAGATCTGCAGCTTTAGGCTGAAATGCATTAAACCAAAAAGCTGGAGGGGGGAGTCTCCATTTCATTCCAAAATGGATTGCAGCATGTAAAGCTTTCAAAGCAAAACCAAGGACATACTTTCCCCTTAGGTAAATTAGGAACACCCTTAGGAACACATCTATGGTGTTCCATTCATTCCCTGCTGGTTCCGGGTTTGGGAGGAAAGAGAAGGCTGTGGCCAAGATGCTGTGAGTGGCTTCCTGCCCACCTTTCTAAAATGGTGTGGTTGTTCTCTGTCCCCTCCTTGGTTCAATTCTTCCCTTTGACACTACTCAGAGAGAAAGGGGCACATAAGTTTGCAGAAAGTGAAAGCTGCTCATCTTGTATCTATGCCACACAGTTTTATCAGGGTCATGCTGCTTCACTTGACATGGCTCTCTCTTATGAAATCCTGAAATTTGTTATTTGAGGAGGTCCTTAGAAGTGTCTGCTAGAGAGCTCTAGTGCCTGTCTACAGAAGAGTCTTGGAACTAACGATCTACAAACCACAAATTCCCAGATTTTCATGGGTGGATCCATGACAGTTAAAATGGGACAAAAGTCCTGTAACTGTATAGGGTAGATGCATCCCAACTCCCTCGCTTGGGTGGCTGGTATTTTCCCTCTGGTCAGGTAGTAGTGGCAAAAGAGGCAGCAATAAGACCATGCACCATTAGTGAACAATGGATCTTAACAGGTCCACAACAATGGACCGCAGTGGTTCACAACTAACGTCTGACACAAACTCTCAAGAGAAAAGTTTAAAACATGATTATGGACTCTTGGCTGTATAGACACCTGCTTTTAGTTTTCATCCATTTGTGGTCAATCTGTTTGTGCTGGGCTGGTGGTACCAAGTACTGCCACAAGTGACAATTAAACATTTTTGGAGAATCTTTTTGATCATCCAAAATAATCTAGATCTCATATTCAGCAATAACAATGATTCTGTTCTTGGTTCTTTTAGTCTAATTTTCATGGGTGGGGGAGCCATTGCCACACAATGTTTCATCCCAAATTGAAATGTAGGCATTTTGTGTGTGTGAGGGTGGGGGGTGGGGGGAGGATTTGGAAAAGAATGTGATGTGGGGAGACACACACATCTCACAGGCTGCAGTTTCTTAACCCCTGCTACGGTATGGGTGACAGGAATATCTAGAACCATGGACAGCTACCCTAATTCAGGATGTTTCATTTACTGAAACAAATTGTTTAATTTCTTAATGTAATCATGTTCTGTGTGAGCCCTTGGAATCCTTTGAAGTTATTTGTGGGATGCTCCTTCTGTTGTAATTGATCTTGAAGATTACTGAGTTGCCCCATCCCCTATATATCTTCATTGAGGTCTTTGACAGAAACGTTAAAAAGATACATTGTTGGGTGCAGGAAGATTTAAGACTTCTATTTCCAGTAACTAATGGAACAACAAGTTTTGAGGCTGTATAAAAAGCTGTCCCTTGCTGTTTCTTGCTGGGAACAAAGCCAGTATTTATTTTCCTTGGCTTGTTATTCAGTATGATCAGATCTATGTGGATAAGATGTTCCCAGTTTTCCCAAGAGCTTTTGCAGTTAGGGCATGAAAAGGCAAGACTACCTACAGATCCCTGCTACAAAGGTCAGAATGAATGAATGAATCTCAATCTCTCTCTCTCTCTCTTAATTGTATAGCTGAAATTGAAATGGAAATGGCCATTTCTTTTGGTTTTTATTTGTTATAGCATGTTGGGACACCCCCCCCCCCCATTTCACTTAGACAGAAGTGCAAAGCAACATCTTTGCAAATGAAAATAACACAGTTAAGAATGTAAAAAATGAGGATGAGCTTAAAATTCAATAATTTTGAACTTTTACTTATATGTATAATTTGGAATTTTCACCTTTATTTATTAATGCTATGGAAGTTTCTACAATTATTTAAGGTGACTAGGACTACTGAATTTTATTTCTTAAAACCAAACCAGGGAACCATCTAATTAAATGATTGTATGTATGGTGCTGTGTAAATTTACAGTGCGATATAAATAAAGATTGATAATAATAATAAGAAGAATAAGAAGCTCCTACAACTAGAAAACAAACAAACAGATAAACAAATATGGTGTTGGGGAAAAAAGTATTGAAATAAGTTAATTGATTTCCGTTGATCTATATGTACTTTATGGAAACCCCCTTTTTGTGTTCCTATAAGTTAAAATCCATAAAATGAAAGAAAAATATCTCTTATGTTTTTCTTGTTCCTTTTATTTTCAAAGCTGTAGAAAATCAAAGGGAAAAAATGGAACCTGAAATTGAAAAGTATTAGCTCAAAACAGCAGCTTTCAGTTCAGAAACATCATGTCAAAACAACCCAAGATTCAATGTGTTCAATATCTCGACTGCAATTTTAGGAAGTTATTCATATTGGCTGAAAAGGAGCTGCTCCGGAATACATTTTTCATTGTGTATCTGGAACTGAAAGTCAGAGGGAGTTCTAATACAAATTATTGTATTTGTACATAAATACCCCAGATAGTTCCAACTAGAATAAGCTATTAACTCAGTGGGTAATTGGTAAGCTCAAAGTTATGTAAGTCTGCTTGAATAGATCTAGTCTAGCTGGGACAAACCAATGGATTTAAGTCAAAATGTCTTCAAATTAGATTAATGGAATATCATGGAAAGTTGTTCATCACAGTAAAGAAATATGAAAAAAGTGACCATAGGTAATAATAATAAATAAATAAAACTTTAATTTATACCCCACTTTTTGAGGGAACAATCAAAGTGGCTTACAAAGATAAAGTACAAATACAAATATACACCATATTCCCCCCTTTAAAACAGAATTAAACAGTAGTACAATTAAAATCTAACATTGGTTAAAAACACAATAAAACTATTAACAATTAATGGTGGGCAGAATTATTGTAACCAGAGTTACACCAATATAAACAGTATGGGGGTTCTTTTATGTGGCCGGGGGCTGTTCTGGAAAGGCCTGCTGGAAAAGATCCATCTTAACAGCTTTCTTGAAGCTGTCTAAGTTGGATATTATCTTGTCCGGCAGGTTATTCCATAGAGTGGGAGCAACCACAGAAAATGTCCTCTACGAGATCGCAACTCATCTAGTTCTCACTGGTTGTAATAAATTCCTCCCAGAGGATCTGAGTGTACTGGGCGGATTATATGGAAGCAGGTGATTCCTTGGACAGGTTGGGCCTAAGCCATGCAGGGCTTTAAAGGTGATCACCAACACCTTGTACTTTGCCCGGAAACTAATAGGCAGCCATTGGAGCAATTTCTGTATTGGTGTAATATGGTCGCTCCTAGTTGTTCCTGCAATCAACCTGGCTGCCATATTCTGTACCAGTTGAAGTTTCTGGGCACAAGGTGCTGTTTTGAAAAGTAAGAAAAGAGCATAGGACCTTATCACATGGGGGAAATTGGGCAATTAAGATTTTCACACAATGTCACTATTAAACAGTCAATAAACAGCAACAAATCAATAATGGGGAAATAACAAAAATTATTTATTCCTGTTTATTGCCTGTTTATTGCCTGTTTAATAGCAATGTGTGTGAGAATTCCCCCCAATTTTCCCTATGTGATAAGGTCCATTCATGCTGAACAAATCACTGAACCAACTAAATGGGATTTCATAGTGTCAAGTTCATCTTAATTCTTTGATTAACCAGCCAGAGCTTGGGCTAAGTTCTGAATGGCTTCTAGGAAGATGGCAGTGAGAGAAGCAATTTGCTAATGTACTGCTACATTATAGAAAGAAGGAGAGCAGTGAATACAAGATCATTTTTACATTCTTAAGGATAGTGTAGGTAAACATTTATGCCTGTACTTTGAACTATTTTAAAAATTCTACATTGAGGAATTTTGGGCACAGTTACTCCCTCTAAGGCCCCACACAATAAGGGACCTGGTTACTGGGGAAAACCATACCAAACCATTAATAACCTTCTTTCCTCACCTCTAAGGTAATCAGAAGCCTTCCTCCCACACCATTCAAAGATTGAAAAATAGGGACAAGGAGCAGCAGAGGAGCTGTCTGGCTATGAATTCTCAATGCCCCTCTCTAAATTGTCAATTCCAGGATTACATAGATTGCAGCCATGGCAGATAAAATAGAATCATAGAATTCTATAGTGTGAATTACCTGATCTTTGGCACTAGATATATAGAATGCTTTCCCCAGAGATGCTCATCTAGGCTTGGTTCCCACTTACAGATAAATCGGCGTGCGATCTGAATCGATGGATCGATTTGACAGCGGAGCGTAGTTCCCACTACATTTGCCCCGATCGCATTAAAATAATCCACTTGTGGTTCACATTCAGACATGAATTGATTCAAAATGGACCCACTCCAGCCAAACAAAGGACACATTTACATTGATTCCAATCCACATGTGGTTCACCCTTGCGCAGATTTGATTTATCGAAAAAGAAGTGGAAAAAATCAGTGTCAAAAAGACGTGGGTTAAATGGGTCTGGCACATGGTCCCCCTCTCGGAATCGCTTCAGACGTTCTGATTAAGTGGGAACCAGAGTCGTTTGAACTGGTTCAAACTGAATCACGATCTGGTTTAAAAGGTAGTGGGAATGAGGACCTAATGTTAATCCTACTGTCCTGTCCTACTACTATTCAGCATCATGTGAATATTTAAGAAATGTTTTATCTGGTTTTAGTTTCAAGGATATAGCTCTGCAAAATTTTATTGGTTTTATTGCTGCTTCTCCTGTGTTTTACCTTGAAAGCCCTACATGGCTTGGGCCCAGGTTACCTGCAGGAACGCCTTTCCCCATATAGTCCACCCCACACTCTCAGAATGTCTTGGAAGCTTTTAGTACAGATACAAAAAACTAGATTAACATCTACTTCCCAGGAATCTTTTACCTTGACTGCTCCAAAACATTGGAATGGCCTGCCGGAGGAGATCCATCGTATTACCACTCTGGATGCTTTTAAGAAAGCCATTAAGACAGATCTGTTCCAGTGGGCCTTTCCATCTGAGCTGACATGAGCAATGTATCCATCCTTCCCTCCCCTATTCCTAACTATACAAAATAGGAATCCCAATTCTGGTTTGACTACTGCATTTGTCTTGCATTGTATTTGTATGCTGTATTGTAAGGGTTATTTTATGAGAATTTTAACACTGTTAATTTGCATGTTTTGTATGTATTTTATCTGTTGTGATCCTGCCTCAATCCATAAGGAGAGGTAGGAAATAAAAATAAATAAATAAATAAATAAATAAATTTATCTTTGTTTTTGTTTCTGGACTTTCTAGGGAAATGTCACCTATGGATCATTGCTGCTGGGAATTGTCCCCACCCTAAAAAACCCCGCATAGAACAAACATACAAACAAACACCTTGAAAGGCAGCTTATAAATTACCTGAAATAGAGAGATGGCTCTATCCTATCCTATCCTATCCATATGTAGGATATATAGAAAGATGAACACAGCAGTAATTTGCTAGCTAACTTCTGTGATTCAACCTGAGATATCATACTGAGTTGTTTTCTCACTTTTATAGAGGATGCTTTCTCTGCACAGCATGCAACTCTTGATTGTAGATGAACAACAGGAGTGGTAGAAAAACTTAAGAAATAAAATCTGTGGAGCTTCAAGGTTCCTCAGGGGAGGGGGCACTGGCTGAAGATCTAAGAGTATCTCTTGATCCTTTCATCAGTTGAATGATTATCAGGGGATCTGAATCAGTTGACATTTTTCTGGAGGAAAAATGGGCAGTTAAGCCTCTTCTAGCTACAAAAGAATGAGAGATAATGTTCTAGAACAAAAGATAATGTTATGTACTGTAACAATTATTGCATGTTAGTTCTATTATTAAGCTGCAGCCAGAGGTGCTTTAAGATACGCACACTCTGCCACATGATGACTCCACCAATTGATGTGGTAATAGAACATATAAAAAGTGGGTGATATCCCACACTGTCTATATGTTCACATGATGCTATTTCATCTATGGACAGAAGCTAGGCGGATAGAGTTGATTTTCTCAAGCCACCCATGCCACCAATGATGGCATTCAAAAGGTCCTCCCATTTCCAGGACCAGATTTTGGGAGGATAAACAGAACTGCAAATTGAAGGGGGTACACAGCTAAAAATACTCTTCATTTTCTTTTTATGAAAAAGGTTTAATCTAAGCATGTACTTGTGTATATATTGCACACATTATCTCCCATTCCTATTGGAGTCCTGGCCAGAACGCCTCTACTGACTGGCGTTCCATGTGGACACATGCTGAAGTATAAAGTTTGTATTCAGTTTATTGTATGGATCAGTTTACCTTCTTGGCAAAGAATACTTTCTTTGCCAAGAAGGTAATGGTATGAAATGGTAGATTGGGATATCTACCCAAATAAAAATGCTACACCTTCCTTGTTGAATACTGTCATACAGAAGTATTTTGTTCATCTTTGGGCAGCTTCCCATATAGAACAATTAGCATATTAAATACACATTCACTTCTCATTTTGTTTTTGGCCACAAATATTTTCTCTAATATCCCAATTGTATGTTTTCTTATTCAACTGGGCTTACTCCCAATCAAAATGAATTGGATTTTGTAACCTAGGAAACTCAAGAAAGCAAGGCAGTGGCCGGTCACACAAAATGGCCACTGTATAAAAGCTAATTTACACTGCTTTGTTTAGCATTTTTCTCCAAGCGATTTGCATGTAATAACTCTCCAAGTGGGTTAGACCGCCCCCCATTCCACTAAATACCTCTTTGTGTATTGAGGACGGTAGTGTCATGGATAGAATCTCATTACGTGTGTGGCATGGCATGAAATACGGAGACTGTTGTCATAGTGAACAATTTGAAGTTGGGTTATTAAGCAAATAATGAACCATTTAGCGGATTAATCATCTGCCTCTAGACTGTTTAAGCTCCTCAGACATTTTTTAAAAAGAGATATTGTAACAGAACTTAAATATAAGTGCATTTTTTAAAATATAAGTGCCATGAGTCAATAATGTGATGAGACAGCTAAAAAATGCCAATGTGATTCTAGGCTGCATCAAGGGATGTAATAGTGCCACTCTTATCTGCTTTGGTCAGGCCCCACCTGGAATACTGTATCCAGTTCTGGCACCACAATTCCAAAAGGATGTTTACAAGCTGGAGCATACCCAGAAAAGGGCAACCAAAATGGTGAAGGGTCTGGAAACCATGACCTAAGGAGATGGATATGTTTAGCCTGGAGAAGGGAAGGTTAAGAGGTGATATGATAGCCCTGTTTAAGTATTTGAAGGGGTATCACATTGAGGATGGAGCAATTTTTTTCTGCTCCAGAGACTAGAACACAGGACAATGGATGCAAACTCCAGGAAAAGAGATTCCACCTAAACATTAGGAGGAACCTTCTGACAGTAATTGCTGTTCAACAGTTGGAGTGAGGTGGAGTTTCCTTCTTTGGAGGTCTTTATACAAAGGCTGGATGTCCATCTGTTGGGGGTGCTTTTATTGTGAGTTCCTGTATGGCAGGGGGTTGGATTGAATTGCCCTTGTGGCCTCTTCCAACTCTATTATTCTTTGATTCTTAAAATCAAAGATCAAGAGGGGAAAGGAAAAGATCTTTTTTTTTTTTTTAAATGTCCTTTTGCAGTATCACATTTCAAAGCAGTATCAGAAATAAAACAAATCTCGGGAGCCTCAAAACTTCTCATCATTTATTAATAAGTTAATAAGTAGCCACTTTGAGCTATTTTGAGTCGTTATCAACCAATCAATCAGTTGGTTAAAACACTGGTTGATTGACTGCATAATCTAGTAGTGATATCAGTATAACTTTTATATGCACAGGTATTTATTTTATTGATAAAGTATGAACTCCATCAGGCCATGGCTAGGATACTAGACTGAGTCTACATAACAATGGTGTTTCCAGGTAGAGTTATGCACTGATTGTGCTACATAAATCTTTTGCTGAAATATAGTGCTGCACAACTGAATGCAAATATGCAACTGAATACACAACTAAATGCATAACAAAAGGGATACTACCTAGGTGCACATGAGGGGAGAAAGCACATGCAAAACTGCACCACATGCACCACTCCACTTCCATGAACTTAACTGAATATGGTGACTGTACATTGAAGAATTGCCAGCTGCTTCCACAGAGTTTCTTGTACAAATGCAAGACACCAACAGGATTCTGGCCACTGTCAACCTGGACTTCCAAAAGGTTTTTTTTTTTTTTTTGAAATAAATAAATAAAAATAAAGTCCCACATGTAGACTGAGGTGGCCCAGTACATATACTTGGAAATTACAAAAATGTGTTTTTTAAAAGAAGTACCACACCAAAAATTCCACAGCACACATAGTCATAGGATAAGAGGAGAAGTCCTCTTGTTGATTTAAAACTGTTTAAAGGACAAAAAGCTGCAAGTAAGAATAAATTGTCCCTTCTGGCAATGCAGGTATATGCTAACTGGGGTTTTTGAAGAACTTATACTGGGACTGGTGCTTTCAAATCTCCTCCTAAACAATCTGATTTAGAAGTGTTTAGTGAGGGGGGCATATTTGCTGTTAAAATAAGTTATTTAGTAGTTGGAGTATGAAGTGAGAAGCTGAGTAAGCCTGGGTAGATCCGGCCCATATCATAGTAGATCAATAGTAGATCCAGTGCATATGGTCAGAACGCTGTAGGAGAGTGTATGGGGGAAAGGATATAATCTAGAAGATTGTCTATTAAAGAGATATGGGTAGAATGAGTTTAGGCCAGTGAGAAATAGAGATAGAGACAATTAGAAATGTAACCAAATAGGTCCAGTAATGAAGAGGAGAATGGAGGAGATTTGAATAGAGTTGTTGTGAGCTAAGGTTATGTTTAGGGAGAAGTGCTCTTTGTTTGGAACTGATATGCTAGATGTTTTTATTGTCTGTGACAATAAATCTGTACTGTTTTTATTTTCTACATTTCTGTCTATATATTTTAATGCAATAATTAACAAGGAAGATTGGCTGTGCATCATCACACTGAACCCAATTGCCAACACATCCACTTGTCCGGCCATAGTCCCAGATGAAGTGAGGGATCTTGAGGGTAAAAAGGCAAGGTGAGCGATATCAGCCTTTAAGGTTGACTGTGGGGTCAGCCTGGACAGTGTCACAGGCAATGAGAACAAAAAAATAGGGCGAAGAGCTCCAAAATGCTGGAGAATGGACACTAAAATGGCAGATGTGGTTCAATATAAACAAGTGCAAATAGATGCACATTTGGGAAATTTCATTGATGGGATCTGAGACGTCAGCAACTGAATAAGTAAGTGATTTTGAATCACTGAATTCCAGTGATCTAAGATAAAGTTAAAGAAGTCAAACTGGATAAATTAATAGAGAAAAGAACTATCCATAGCTTCATCCAGTATAAAAAAAATGCCTCTGGACATCAGTTACTGGGGACTGAAAAATAGAATGTGCAATTGCACTCACATCCTGCTGGTGGGATTCACAGAGATAACTGACTAGTTACTTTGAGATTAGATTGTTAGAGCAGATAGGCATTTCCTCTTATGTTCTTATTTGTTTTATTTAATTAATATCCTGCCTTTCTCCCAACATAGCATTCAATGTGGCTAAACAACCAAATTGAATAGGAGGACCTATTAATTCAAAAGTTTAAAAATAATAATTCAAAAGTTAAAATAATAATAATAATAATAATCTTTATTTCTAGCCCGCTCCTCTGTGAGTCAAACAATTAAAAAAGTCAAACAATTCAATTAGAAACATAAAGGATAATAATAGTAGTAGTAATGATAATAATAATAATAATAATAATAAGAAAAGTTTAAAACACATAGTAAAAAAAAGTATAGTACACCCCATTAAAAGACTCTTCTGTACAATGAGTTGAGAGCTAAAGACCTCCCTAAATAAAACTGTCCCTCTCAACTGGTGGACAGAGAGGAAAGAGTGGGCAACCTGAGTTTCCCATAGGAGGGAATTACAAAGTCTGAAAGCAGTCATTGAGAATATTCCTGTCCTCTCTAAATGCACTTCTGATAATGGTGGGACTGAGAGAAAGCCCTTCCCTTGAAGAACTTAATACTTTGAGGTAAGCATATACACTTACTTATGTAACTCAGTATGCATATAACAAGCATAATATGAAAAACATTTTGAGGCTTTAAAATATGAGAAAGAGGTTGTAGCATAAGCTTTTGCAAATAATGTACTTCCTCCACTTCCTAGTTCAATCCATTCATCTGAGGAAGAAGACTTAAGTCTACAAAATCAAATGCTACAAGCTTCTTTTTCCCTCTCAGTTAGTCTAAAAGGTGCTACAAGATCCTTTTGCATACTGACATTCCAGACTAGCATGGCTATGTCTATGAATTTCAAAATATGAATTTGAGATATGAGAATTTACTATAGAAATTCTCACTGGGTAGCATATTTCTTTGTTTCATGTATAGTCTACCTATGGAAGCCACTTGCAATTGTTGTGAAAGGAATTCTAGGTGATAAATGTTTGTTGTTGTTGTTGTTGTTGTTGTTGTTGTTGTTGTGTGCCTCATTTGTGATTTATGGAGAGCCTAAAGTGAAACTATCCTGGAGTTTTCTTGGGCTGAGAGCATGTGATTTGCTCAAGTGGGGGTTTCCATGGCCAAGCAGGGTATTGATCTCCATAGTTGTAACGTGGTCCATTGGACATAAACAGGGTATACCCAAGTGCAAATCATACTTTTGGCAGGGTGTCACTGATTATCTTTCTTCTCTTGAACTGGAAAAAAGAGGCCATTAATGTGAGGCACTTCATGCATGAAGAACACTAATGGTAAACAATGGGTGTTTTTTTTTTTTTTAACAAAGCAAATTAAACAGGCTTTTGTCCATAGATCTTTGGCTATAGTAGCAGAAGACAGCAATCATATTTTTGGAGAAGGGTCATAGAGTAGTGGTAGAACCAATGCTCTTCATATTTGCAGGTTTAATCCCAAGCATCTCCAGGGCCCAAAACACATGGTCCAGAAGGGCTGCCATTGGGCTATGTTGGGGAATGGCATTTACATGATGCACACCCTGAACACAGTCAGAAGCTGAGCTCAGCCCACCCCAGCCCATAAGAGACGAGCCAAATAGGAACAGGAAGAAAAACTGCTCCTTTTTGGCAGCCAGTTCATGAATGAGGATTGGGATTGAGCATGTGTGGTTGGGGCAGAAGTTGCCTCTGGCTGCTTCTTTTGCCCCATGTGCTTGAGGCCCAGATTGGTCTGAGAAAGACTTTATCAGAAACCAAGGATAATGGCAGCCAGTGAGTGTAGACAGTACTAAACTAGATGGACCAATTTGATCCCTTAGAAAGAGATGAGATCCACACTGATTGTCCCATTTATTAAGCCAGTTGGTTCAATAATCCAGCAGGGAACCCATGAATGCAGTGTTTGTATATTGCAGACCAAACTAGTATGAGATTCATGTGCAAAAGCAGACATTAATTAATGATTTCTCCAGGGTGTGTGAAATCCATCTGTATAGGCAATGGAGTTAACAATCTTGTCTTTCTTAAATCTATGTCCTCTCTTTCTATAAACCCCCAAAGCATATGGAGACCTTAAGAACATTTGTGAAAATAAGCAATGGAATGAATGGGCCAATGCAGGATATGAATCAATGCAAACTGTGGGTAGAATATTAAATAGATCAGTTCCCATGGAAATTCAGAGTGACAGATTTGTAACAGCAAGCAAAGTATTCAGGTAGCTTGGCTACAATGTGTGAGCATATTACCATTTCCAAAGGAAAAGAAGTATTCACCCAGACAAATGCAGACTGCATAAGATTTGGCATTTTGACAGGGAGGATTTTCCTTTTACTGAATGAGCTCCAGCAAACTGATGTATGATGATAACATGATGATGATTAAGTTGGGTTCATAACAGAACGAATCTGCAATTCTAGATGGAAGTGGGGAGAAACTAACAGGGGAACAAGAACCACCAATACTTTGATGTCGTGTGAAATAGTTAAAATCTAAATGATGGCACAAAATGCTGGTTTTGTAGCATTAAAGCTGCCCAAGCTGGAATTCTTTCTGGCAAACCAACTGCTGTGCAGAACTTTTATAATAAAACAGTATATTTCTGTTGATTTTAATGGGACTAAGGTTTTAGGTTGAAATGTGTGAAAAAATATAAAGAGCTTATTGTGTTCCAGGGAAACAGGCACATGGCGGGAGAACTATCTGATTTGGTCAGTTTCACTTGGTGTGTTAGTAAAAATTTACATAGGTAGAGTGACTCATTTTCCTTTTTGCTGCATTCACACAAATTGGTGTTGGGAACTAATGGTTGAATCCATGGAAGTGTTAGCTGAAACATTATTTTGTCAGGTGCCTGAATTGACAATTAGATGCATTTTTTTCTATTAATTTAAATCCATGTTGATTAACACTTGTCTATTTTGGAAGTTTTCTTTTATGAACAAAATTTATTATCCTTCTTCCTAACATGGGTGCATTAGATTCAGACAAGCAATCATCATCTTGGTCCACTTTTCTTCTGTCAGAGGAATATATTATTGAAAGACATCTACAGTTCAGCCTGCTTATATGCGGGGTACTACCAAACAGATCACGTGATTTAATTTGTGCTTTAAAAGAAAAGTGAGATGGAATGCAAAAGCAGCTCTATCATGGCAGAATGAAAATATTTGTATCCATAAAGCAAACAACTGCTCAGAAATAGCTCACCATCTGGGTACAGGTACAATGTGGAACAATTTTAAGGGATGTGCCACATGGCTGTCATAAGTGGTGTGTTTCTCCTTAATGGCACATAAAATGAAACATACTTTTTCCAAGTTTCATTTGATAGTACAATAACTGCTGAAAAACTGAACAATAACTGGAGGCATATCATGAAGGAATGCTTTCATTAGCAATCTGTCTCTAAAGTCTCCCTAATAAATAGGGGATGGGAGAAATGAACTGAAGAAACAGCAACGACTAATTCAGCATTTCAGCTTTGTTTACTGAAATGCACAAAATATACCTAAGGAATCACTTTAGCGACTGATAACTTGCAGAGCATGAAAGAACACAAGGATGATTAATTTTTTAAAAGTAGTGGTACAGTTGAAAAAGCCTTGTCTTTATTTGCTGTTTCTTCACCTAACTTCTCTAGGAATCATTCTTTTATGATATAATGGGAAGCAGTTTCTAGATTCCTGAAAGTTTAGTTGCCAAATGGCAGGGCCAGAGCACACCAATAGTTGATAGAAAACTTGCTCTAAGTCCAGTTGGAAATCCAAACTAGAACACCCCCCCCCCCCCGAATTAGTGGCAATTTGGTTAGACAACACTTATATAAAGTCTGCTTGATCCAATAAGTTTATATTAAATGGGACTACCAACTGGGATTAGAAGGATTTCAATGAAATAACTGCCTAGTTTTAGTGAGTGTATGAAAGAATTTGATAAAAACATTATGTCTTTCTTAGTCAGAAAGGTGAATCTAATTATATTAAAATTCCATCTCTGTTGGTTCCATCATAAACCTGCACGGTCTAGCAAAACAGAAGCAGAGCCTGTCTAATCTATGATTCTGTTCCCACATTAGCCAGATGCCTATGGCAAACCCATAAGCAGGGCATCATTTACAGTTCTTCACCAAGAATTGTGCCAAGAAGTACCCTGTCTTCAATACTGGAAGTATTATCCTGGCGGAATAATACCCTCCTTGAGGTTGCTGTCCAATACAAGCTAATTCATTTAATGGTGCCAACCATCAATAGGAGTATACCAAAGCACCTGGGATAGTTTAAAGTATATAAGAGTTTTATAATAGTGCCACACTTCTCTGCCTAGAAAGCTTTCACTAAATTTCACACGCAGTCACTCCACTCTGCTCTTGGAATCTCCAAAACAATTCGCCTTCTTTTGATGACCAGTGTTTGAGACTTGGACTATGATTCTGGAGGCCAGAGTTTGAATCTCAGCTCAGCCATGTAAACCCATTGATTGACCTTTGGCAAGACACACTCTCTCAGTCTCAGGGGAAGGCAATCCCCCCCCCCCAAAGAAACTTGTCAAGGAAACCTCACGATTGGTTTGCTTTAGGGTGACCAGATCAGAAATGACTTGAAGGTATACAACAACAACAAGTGCTACATGGTGAGAGCCCACATGGTGCAGTGGTTTGAGCACTGGATTTCAACTTTGGGGAACACAGTTCAATTCTCTGATCAGCCATGGAAACCCACTGGGAGACCTTGGGTGAGTCATGCACTCTGAGCCCCGGAAATCCCCATGATAGGTTTAGGTTAGGGTTGTCATAAGTCAGAAATGACTTGAAGGCACACAACAACAACAACAACAACAACAACAACAACAACTTGCTCGCATACATAATTTGCATACAACTGGGAATATGATCACTGCATCACTGTTTTGTGGTTCAATGAATAACAAAGACAAACTTTCTGCCTAGGGAAAATGGGATATATTTATTCCACAGTTAGTCCTGGTTTTAGAAGGATTCATGCTATTCTGTTTACTTAGATGAAGGTATGACATTGTCTTATTTGCATCTCTCTTAAGATTTGGTCACTATTTTTGCAAGACTACCCCAGAATTCTTTGTCTGAGTCAATTCTACTGATTAAACCCAACTGTGGTTGCCACTCACCATTAGGCAGATTAACTTGGTCATTTTAAAATACTTATTACCAAGAATAATATGGTGCCAATTGGATATTTAAATAAGTACACAAACCACAAGCCTTAGTGCAATCTTGTTATGTTTGTAGAACATTCAGTTAGTTTTTCAAAGGCTTCAGAAATACGTCCAAATATTCGCCTGTCTCTCTCTCTCTCTGTGTTTATTTGTATCAAGAGATTTTGTTGTCTGAGGCAAAGGACAGAGAGGCACCCCATTACATTTCATGTGCACATGCCAAGTGGATAGGTAGTTAAATATTTCTTCAGCACTGGGAATAGAACAACACTCACCTGAGAGCAGCAGTCTACATTAGAAAGAGCAGGGCTGGCACACATTTCTCTCCTCCCAACACTTTGCTGCTATCTCTCAGCATGTGCCATCTGAGGTTATCACCTCACTTAATCTAACAAAAGGGCTGGCGATAATATATATTAATTCAGTGAAGACTAGCCCAACACTTTTTACTTACTATTATAGCTTTATAATTTGTAAAATGATGACAAACTACAGGTCTAGAACATAGTATTCTACTCATTTCCTTAAACCATCTGTTCATATTCTTCTTCCCCAACTCCTTTTAACTCCTTTTCTACCCCAACTCCTTGGAAAATGGGTGGTTGAATCAGAGAAGTATGAAATGTGGGACAAGGTAAGGCACCCTAAACTTAAAAAATGTTCCCAGTGTTCTTTAGACCAGAGCATTACACAGAAACAAGCAAATAAAAAAGTTGCACACAGAACTTGTAGCATGCTTGTTTTCAAAATGGTCAAATGTTAAAAATCTATCACAGGGAAATTGCTTATGATTTCACAAAATAGTTTTCCTGTCGGAACTGAGTCTTCATGTCAAAATCTGTATTTCTTCATAGAGAAGATTCATCTAACAGCTCATGTTGCAGCTGGTGATCAGGAAGGGCAGAATATTTGTCTATTCTGGTTTGGAACCCATTCTCCATGGTGTTAGACAAACTGTATGTGATGGTTCTATGCATCTAACATGCAGCTTATTTTGAAAGGCAAATAGCATCAGCTGAGAAAGCAGATAATTACCAGAATCAGAACAGGCATAGAGAGGGATCTTAAGCATTTCCTCAAAAGCAGCAATCATGCAAACAAATCTTGTTAAGAGATAGCACTTTTGTGTGCCTACAGTAATTGCTAGTTTTCATGCTTGTACACTTCCTGTTTGTTTCCTTTGCCACACCTACTTTCTTTCTGCATCACTGTAACCTGCACTATTTTTTCTCCTCTCTCTCTCCTTCATTTAACCATACGTTTGACTATGTACAAGAAATTTGTAACTAAAGCTACTTTACATGTTTTTCAAAAAGAAGACTAAGCCAGATCTGGACAGCAGCAACCTCATGCCGCAGCCCCAATCTGGCCTTTCAATCTGGCCTTTTGAGGGCACAAAAAAGAGCCACAAAAAGCAGCTTGTTTTTGTGCCCTTGAAAGGCTAGATTCCTTCAGTGCTGTGTCATATGGATGCAGCTCCAAAGCAGCACCATGTTGCTATGTGCCATGTGGAGCAGTGCACTGCATCAGTGAGCCCTAGGGGAAGTGTCAGGGGTGTGTCGTGAGGATGCTATGCCTTAATTCTGTTTCCATGCTGGCATTAATGGCTGTTGTGTATAGGGCCTAAGCTTTTTTTCTCTCTGCTAGAACTTAAATGGGCAAATGTGGGACTGATTGTTGTTTACCTTTTGCTCTACCAATTTGATTAACTCAAAATGTGAGATCCGGTACTCTCAATTAATTTTTAACAGATCATTTTCTCAAAAAAGTATTTGTTGGTGGAGACATCCCCTGTGGCTCCAAAGTTTTCATATGTGTCTAATTTCCATAACACTTTGCAAATAAAATCCATTCTGAAGTTCAAGTTGCATGTGATAGAAACCTGGCTGCTGTGATGTTTCACTTGCTCACTGATAAAATATACTTCTCATTTTTTACAGGCTGAGGGTGTAAACAGAATACTTGGAGAGATAATAATCACCATGTTTGTGCTGAAACTTTGTCCTTCCTGGCTAATAAAAACAGCCAGAGTGGTACTGAATGGATATGAAAAGCAACAAACACATCCATGTATCAAGGGCTCCAACATGCTTAGAAAAAAGTGGTGGTGAAATTTCTGTTGATAAAGCTCTCCTCTTATCTCATGGTATTTGCTCAAGACTGTGCTTATTTGGGGACAAGATGAGGAAGCAAGTGCTAAGACATCAGGTTCAGGGGTTCTGGCATGACATATTTTATCAAGATCCTTTTTAGTCTGGCAACAGGAATGGATGTGGTTGAGAGAAGGCTTTAGGCACCTTTATGGACAAACCATGATGTGAGCTGGAGATGGTAAGTGTGTCCCTGTTTATTTGTCTGCACTATTCTGAAATTCTCCCTGTCATTGATCATAGTGTCCTTCTGAGCTATCTTTCTGGAAGCTGTTTTAGTTCAACTTCTACATTAATGCCTGTTGTCACCACTACACTGGATGAAGGCTAACAAATGGAAAACAGAACTAGTGCTGGAAGTTTTAAAAGGCAGATTGGTGAAAAAGGGATTCATTCTGTTATGGTCAGAGTCAAACTCTCCATGAAGACTATTTGAGAATATTTCTGGATCTCATGAAGGTTTCAAAACTAGCCTGGAGTATATTTACATAATTGGGGTTGCTGTGCAGGTTGTATCCTTTCCTGGAGCTATCTCATCTGGGGAAGACACATGCATTTTAGTTGTATCCCATTTGGATTACTGTATGTGGATTACTGCCTTTGAAAAGCTTTCAGAAGCTTGTGCAAATCCAAAAGATTCTGACCAGACTCTTGACTGAGTATAGCTACAGACAGCATGTAACCCGCCTTTCTACCACAGTTTCACAGTTCTTTTCCGGGGCACAGTACAAAGTATTGGTTATATAATTTGGGTCCAGGCTGTCTAAGGAACATATTCTATCATATGTGCCTGCCCAAGCTTTGAAATCTTTGGAGTAAATTCTTTGCTACAGAGTGGGAAGACTGTAAATATGCATGAGTAAGTGTGCAACAATGAGTAGAAGGGAGTGAGGAATGCCAGGCCTCAGGGCACCAGCTGATGTTTCAAGAAATTCTCAAATTCCACTTGTGTCTATTTTCACCACCAGCTGCCGCCAAACAGTTCTTAATCCCCTCCCACCCTGCGATGTCAGAAATGCCCACCCACATGACCAAGCCTGCCCTTGTGATATCACATTTATTTTGGCTCCAGAAATCTTAGGGAATTGGGTCCTGCTGACCTGGCAACCCTACCAGCAAAGAAATGCCTTGTTATTCAGCTGAGTCTTTGGTAGTTAGGCAGGGTTGCTGTTAGGGCGTTCAATGAAGGTAGATGCTGCCATTTGTTTTGTTTTTGTCTTAAATGAATTGGTTTTTAACTACTTTTAAGTTGTTTCAATTAATCTGCCTCATCTTTTTAACCAGCACTGTTTTGTTTTGTTTCACTCTTAGATCCCTTGAGTCCCCTTTGTGAGAAGGAAAACAGGCTATACATCTAGCAGACAAACAAAAAACATTTCTCATCCCTTTCAATCTGATTTTTCAGTTGGAGGATCCAGGAACTAAACTTGGAAAGGCCTGCAAACAAACCATGTGCTCCAGTTCTGAGCTACAGACCTTCCCTTTTAATGTTCAAGAGAACTGGAACACAGGACATTTCTTCTATTCTTTTTCATTTTGCCATTTGTCTAATTCATCCCCCCCCCGCCCACTTCCTGTGCTTTGCCCATATTTCAATGCAATGCCATCAGATCTGGCAACAGAAACAATGGGCAAATATAAGATCTCTCAAGGAGGATTAAAATGGAGGACCCTGCAGGACTGGAGCCTGAACTAATTGCTTTGATAATAGGAAGTGAGTGTCTTTGGCCACAGCTGTTGAGAGACAGAACAAGGCAGGTGGTAGGAGCTGGGGGAAAAGAGGAGAACAGATGTTCACTCCACAATTTGGAACACTTCTACAGTATACTTACAGTAGCCCAATTTCCTTCACAGTATATTGTACAAATAATTAATCTGAACCATCTAAGTCTGGGTGGGGGGAGGAAATCAATTTATAGACCAATAAGCAACTGTTTCTAATAATCTTACTAGAAGAAAAATAATTTTTTCTTGTTTTTAATGGTTGATTGCTTTCCATTTGTTTAGTTTCTTCACAATTTCTCCCATTTTAGGAGCAAAACAATAGGATTTTGTAACTACTTGATGAAGATAACAGTCTAAGAGCTGTTCGGGGGTTTTAGAATGGAAGGAAATAAACTGGACCAGGATAACCATTACAAAAAATTGAGGAAAATTTGCAGTATGGAAAACCAAACATTCTATTCATGAAACATTTGCCAACATTAAAGAATAATGATGTTGCTAAAGGTCATTAATTACATTAATGATATTTTAAAACAACAGTGTTAAAATTGGGCAAGATATTTTCCAACCTAGAATGGATGCAATAGGATATGAAATCCAGTTTTCCTATCAGTTTGGTCATTTCATGTACAGAGGGCTTGCCTACATGGGTGGTTTACCCTGGATTCTCCGCCAGGCTCATTGTTTCCTTCTGTATTTCTGTGATGCAGGGCAAAATCCTCAAATTGGGTCTGGGTTGTCTTCATGATGCCTACACCTGACTAGAGGCTTCCTCTCCCAACACACATTTAAATAACTCACCTTTTGCTGCAGATTGTTCAGTGTACACACATTTTATCTCATGCACAAAATTATTTAAAATATTGTGTATAAAATTACCTTCAGGTTACGTGTATAAGGTATATATGAAACATGAATGAATTTAATGTTTAGGCCTCTTGAGTCCCATCTCCAAGATATCTCATTATGTATACAGGAGCCTGGGTGGCGCAGTCGTTAATGCTGGTAATGCATCCACCACATTGTAAATTTGATATTAGAGGAGGGTTCCATGGTCCACTCAGCCTCCCATCCTTCTGTAGGTTGGTAAAATGAGTACCCATCTTGTTGTGGGCAATTGGCTTATACATTGTAAACTGCTTAGGGAGTGCTAGTCCACTAATAAGCAGTATAGAAATGAACTTGCTATTGATATTGCTATATGCAAATCTTCCAAATTCCAGAAAAATCCAAAATCCTTCTGGTCTCAAGTATTTTGGATAAGGGAGATTCAACATGTACTAGCACCTACATCAGCTTCAAATCAACACCAAATCTCTGATTATTGCACAGACTCCCTTTCTGCCCTCCCTTTTCCTGATTTGATACTCTTTCACTCCCAGTTTTCTCACATCACTCCATGATCCCTTCATGCTCTTCCATCTCTCAGTCAACCCCATTTTACATAAAAACCTACACTTTCTTCCAAGTTCTCCATGAATCTCTGGAAGTTTCCTATGCAAGTGTTCTGGGAAATGAAGGGAATGTGTTAGCCCAGCTCCCTGTTTTACTGACCTCCTTAAGTGGATGGGTATTGGTCGACAATTGTGTGGACAGGGTCTACACATACAAGTAGATCATACAAAGAGAAAACCTTCCTGCACAGGCTTGTAAGTCTCCACATGTGAAGAGTGATGGAACTAGAGATGGGGAGGCCTGGGTTAGGTTCTTTCTATGTTAGATGAACACTCTTCCAGAATGAGTGGATAGGGATTATTTCTATTTACCACATTAACACATCTTACCATTATACAAGCCTATTATACAACAAAACAAAACAAGACAAGACGTGACATCACAATCTGCTGTTATTGTGGCTATTAGAGCATGGAACAATGTGGGAGAACAATGCTTATGAACAAAATTACTGGTAGTAAACATTTACAAGAAGGAAGAAGAGACAGCCTCCAGAGAATTTTGAGAGAAATTTGTCAACATCTGAAATCAATACAGATCAGACATTTTAGCAACCATATATATCCCAGTCATGAATTAAATTAATAGGAAATAAATACATACTGTAGTATATATGTCTATACAATGCATTATACAATCACCCCTCCTAACTCACAGGGGATCCATTCTGGACCCCCCACCCCACAAGTTAGAAGATGTGCAGATAATCAAGCCCCATTGAAATGAATGGGGCACTGTCCTGCGCACAAGCATAGGGCATGCACCGCAGGAGCGTGCCCCATTCACCTCAATGGCAGGTTGTCTTTCCATGGATCATCAAGTCCACTGATTTCAAGTCTGTGAACTTGGAGGGTGACTATATATTCATTCTATACTATATATAGAATATAGTAGAATGCCATTATTTTGATAGAATACATAGATGATGAGATACTATGGAATGGATATGACATATATAGAACAGAGCATTCTGTATAAATTATAACCTGCACGTGCAGAATAAATGCATTTAAAAAAAGAAAGAAAAAAAAAGCACATGTCACTTTCTTCCTGGAGGGAGAAAAGCTAAACTGTGGTTGGGTCTAGGATGCAGGAGGTTTAATCCTCTCATCCCATGCCAGATTTTAGACACTTAGCCCCAACTCTCAGCTGCTTTTTTTCCTCTGGTAAAGTAAGGGTTAACATGGCATAATACTGTTGTTTTGATTTGGATTGGAGCCCTGTGGAACTACTTTTCCAAAAGAGAGTGAGAAAAAGAGAGTGCTAAGTTTTTTGGGGGAAAATAAAACAAAGAAAATAAGTGTACTTGCTTGACCTCCAAACAAAGTATTTTTCCTATTTCAACAATGTCTTACTTTCTCTGTTTTTTCTCTCTTTTTCTTGGCATATGTGCCAATTTCAGGCTCATGAAATTACTTGGAAAGCCTTGGCTTCAAAGAGAGAGGGAACACTTCAATATTCTCAGGGGCCCTCCTGCCTTTTTTCCCTGTAGTGTACTTTGCTACATAAATAGATCATAGCACAGCTAAAAGATTCCCTTCCAGTGCAGTCACAAAGGGACTGTTTGTAACAGGGACTGGCAAATGCATTTATTTTTCATGTGTTCACCCAGAAATCCATTCTATCCTGTTTCCATCTGCATTGTTATATTTTAAGATATGGGAAAATGCACAATTAAATGCACAGTTAAAACTATATTTTTTTCAGAATACACATCATGAAATATATTTTGATACTTTTTTGATCAGAGAACTGGCAGTATTTGAGTAGTGCAAAAGTCAGTGAATAAGTTCTGATCTACACACGAGTCCCATATAAGTGTTTCAGCTTACTTTGATTCACAAGGTTCACAAGGATTAAAATATCTGAACATCCTTTCTTATGGTCTCAGAAAGGAGATGGCAGATGGATGGCTTAGAATCATAGAATCATAGAATCATAGAGTTGGAAGAGACCACAAGGGCCATCCAGTCCAACCCCCTGCCATGCAGGAACTCCAAATCAAAGCATCCCTGACAGATGGCCATCCAGCCTCTGCTTAAAGACCCCTAAGGAAGGAGACTCCACCACACTCCGAGGGAGTGTGTTCCACTGTCGAATAGCCCTTACTGTCAGGAAGTTCCTCCTAATGTTGAGGTGGAATCTCTTTTCCTGCAGTTTGCATCCATTGTTCCGCGTTCTAGTCTCTGCAGCAGCAGAAAACAAGCTTGCTCCCTCCTCAATATGACATCCCTTCAAATATTTAAACAGGGCTATCATATCACCTCTTAACCTTCTCTTCTCCAGGCTAAACATCCCCAGTTCCCTGAGGCGTTCCTCATAGGGCATGGTTTCCAGACCCTTCACCATCTTAGTTGCCCTCCTTTGGACATGCTCCAGTTTCTCCACATCCTTTTTGAATTGTGGTGCCCAGAACTGGACACAGTATTCCAGGTGAGGCCTGACCAAAGCAGAATAGAATGGCACTATAACTTCCCTTGATCTAGAAACTATACTTCTATTGATGCAGCCTAAAATTGCATTGGCTTTTTTAGCTGCCGCATCGCACTGTTGACTCATGTTCAGCTTATGGTCTACTTGGACTCCTAGATCCCTTTCACATGTGGTCTCATTCAGCCAGGTGTCCCTCATCCTATATCTGTGCATTTCATTTTTCCGCCCTAAGTGCAGAACCTTACATTTCTCTGCATTGAATTTCATCTTGTTAGCATCGGCCCAGCTATCTAGTTTATTCAGATCATTTTGAATTTTGATCCTGTCCTCTGGGGTATTAGCTACTCCTCCCAGTTTAGTGTCATCTGCAAATTTGATAAGTATGCCCCCAATTCTGTCATCCAAATCATTAATAAAGACATTGAATAACAGATAAAAGGGCTTGGAGCGCCCTTTGGCCAATCTAGCTGGGAACATGCCCTGAGCAGTACAGGATTATAGTAATCAGACACTGCAGTCCTGAGGCTGACCACCACCACTTTTTTTGCACTCTTTTTGTGACTGGGTTTGTGCCTCCTTAGGCAGCCACATCACAACTTCAGCCCAATCCAGCCATCTGAACACCATGCCCCTGGTCTGGCCTGAAGGTGGCACTTTTGGCCCATCTGTTTGGGGCCTAAGTAAGGTTTCCACTGCTGGCCAAATAGGTAGATCAATATTTACTATTAAAAATGAAAGGAGATATGGCATGTATACCCTGAAAGAATTTCAAGTAATTTGAGAATGATCAGATGGGAATAGAATATGTTCTATATTTAAATAATTCTAACTCTCTCTCAGCCTCAGAGAAAGGTAAAGGCAACCAGCACCACCACCACCCCCAAACAAATCTTGCCAAGAAAATCCCATTATAACTTCACCATAGATGAGCCTCCTAAGCAAGAAGGTTACACTGGTTTCAATTTTTTCAGAAACCAAATTTTGAACATATATTCAGCTACTCTTAATGTATATGCACAGTTCAAGAGCATATCCAGATATTCTTGGGCTGCAACTCCCATGCACAGTGGAACAGGATAATGGGAACAGCAATCCAAAAACATCTGGAGGATCATGCCTTTCCCATGTTTGTTCCAAGCCATGCTTGTAGGACTAGGGATGAGCAGGCATAAATTAGAATTTCCCTCCCTCCCTCCCTTATTGATAGTATACCAGATATTTAATTTAAAAAAAAAAAAAAACCAAAAAAGACACTACAGTGTCATAAGCAGAATCATGATGTAAGAGGATCTTACAAAATACCTCTAGATTATATTAAAACTTCAGGAATTATCTTTGCATATTTGTTATTTTATTTAGCACATTAAGCATGATCTGTGTGTCTGTGTCTGTGCCAGTAAAGGATAAAGTTATATCCACTGTTGAATGCTGTCCTTACAATACTTAATAAAAAATTGCTTTGATTTATTGGAACTCGGTAGGGCTTTTTCCATTACAAGTGAGATGAACAGCAGATTCTTTACTGTATCTTGATTAAAATTTGGTAGGCTCATAAAGTACTAAACTCAAGTACATCAGAAGTGATCTAACTCAAGGCCTTCCCTGGCTTAAATCAACCAGTCAAATGAATACTTATGGAATGAGAAGCTTTTAAAAATGGTTCTACATAAATAACTTATGTCAGTCTATGGAGTTTATCACACTAGGGAGATCCTGAAGAAAAGTGGGATTTAAACTAGATTTAAATAATACCCCCCCCCCCCCCCCCCAAATGCGGGAAGTTTATAAGACAATGTCTTAAAGTGAAATAATGCAAAGTTAAACTGAATGTGAAGGAGAGAAAAATGGCAGCATTTTACTTTTGGAACTTTCTGAAAGTAAAAAGCTGCCTTTTTCCTCTGCTTTACTTTCAGTTTAGCTTTGTGTTATTTCATTTTGGGGGTCATTTTGTGTGATAAACTTCCCGCATTTGCGTTTTTTTAAAAAAATAAATCTAAATCTCTTTTAAATCCCAGTTTTCTTCGGGATCTTCCTAGTATCATAAACTATGTCAGGGTGATAGTAGTGTTGATGCTATGTTTGATCCAGATAATAAAGCAAATCCCAAAGTTTAAGGCCTCTGACTGCTGGCATTCTTGGTGTAGTTCCTAAATGTAACTCTTGTTGACATTGTTTCCAGTGACCATTCCTGTTTTATTATATGTGAACTTTGCACTGAAAGCCATGCAATGATTTCATAGAATGTTATTTAAAAAACATGTACATGGAAACAACTAAGGGATGCTTACCTTTTTGACTTCATATTTAATGGCCAGCTTGATTCTGCTTAGACTTGGGCGATGATGCTCTGACCATGACTGTACTGTCACATCTCCATTCAGAATAGCCTCCACTTCCTCTGTGTCCCTGCAGAGATCCAGCACACCCACCACAAAATCCTTGCATTGCATAGATAACTTCCTATAATCATTCTAATGAAACAAAGAAAAACAAATGTTTTAACATTACATCAATAAACTTGGTTTTAAAAAGCTACCTTAAGACTTAGCGAAGATACAGTTATTTATACTCATAATATGTTGCAGCCCAGGTGAGAGGAATGTGTTATTCTCTGGATGTTAGGATACTAAAACTGACATGTTCTCTCTCACTATTGAATATACTGGTTAAATCTGATAGGAATTATAATCCAACAATATTTGGAGGGCAACAAATTCCCATTCTTGCTGTTGTGGGGCAGCAATTTGCACAAAGGCACACATGCAAGGATTATTCAAAACATGAAAAGATTCATGCCAGAGTAGACAAAATTCCTGTCTAATCCAACCAAATGTTTGGAAACCAGTACAACTAGATGTATGGAAAACTTACAAACAAGATCCTTTTTCTAATGATGACCAACATGGAATTTGCCTTTTCCAAAGCATCCACAAACTGGGATGACATTATCATTGATTTATCAATTGCAAACCCAAGATCCCCTTCCTGCACTGTCACTATTAGTTCAGATCTTCTTCCTAAATAAGTAATGTTAAGGATCCCCCCCCCCCCCAGCATGTGTAAATTTACACTCACACATTGGACCCATGAAGCACATTTGACATTTTAAACTCTGATCAAATTGAAAACTATGCTAATGAAGGCCAGTCAGAATTTTGAAGCTATAGAGAGATGCAAAAATTGGGGACTGCAGGAAGATGCCAGAAGACCTTTCCATTACCATCCCTGAAAGAGCTCTGCATTCAGCTCTTTGCTTTCAACCCTTTGCTTTAAAAAAACCACTCAGACTGATATACTGTATAAGAAGTGTTGCCATTTTTTCCCTCTAGGCAGTGCATTTGTCAGCTGTTTGGCAAGCGAAATTGCAGTGTACAAAATTTTCCCCATCATTGTATGTCTGTGCTTGGAAATTCTCTTCAGAGATCTTGTAGCACCTTTGAGACTGAGAGAAAGAAATTGGCAGCATGAGTTTTTGTAGACTTCAGTCTACTTCCTCAGATGCATTTTAACTGTTATTGTGTTGTATTATTATGTAATGGTGGGGGGTCAGTATAATGTGATAATTGTTTGTATTTTGCATTTTTATTCTATGTACTAATATTGTTTGATTTGCCATGTATTTTTTGTTTTTGATATTTATTGCTATTGTTAATTGTTATCTTATTTTATTGTTTAATGTACTGCTATGTTACATTTTTAAAAATTTCATATTTATTGTTGTTGTTTCATATCTGCATTATCCTTTTTGTTGTAAGCCGCCGGGATTCCTAGTGATTGGGCAGCATATAAATAAATCTTTTTTAAAAATGTTGATGCTTGTCCAATGCATGCAGATGCTCGTCATATAGTTGTTAAAAGTACAAGAGCCCAGCCATTTTTTTTAAGGCTGAAAACCAAATGGTACTGAAAACCAAAACAGAAAACAAGTCCTCTGTCATTTCAGAATACTTCATGTATAAGGAGCAAAGATAGACAACACAGAGAGACATATATTTATATTCCCTCCAATTGGAGGCCCAACTGGCACCAGTTTTGGGGTCACTAGTGGGTTCCCATGGCCAAGCATGGATTCAAACCCTGCTTCTACTTTACCTGCCATGTGGAATCCTGGAATATCTAGTTTGGGCAGAGGAACCAGAGGAGCCCTCTGGCTGAAAATTCTTCATGTCCTTCTCAAGCTGCAGTTCCCACCATTCTACAGGATGCTGCCATTGCAAGCAAAGTGAAATTGTAGTGATGTATTTGCATAGTGTGAAGGGGTCCCTGGTTTAGTAATAACATGAGCATAGACAAGCAACCTGTTCTCCAGGAAGAAGTGCTATTTCAAGAATGTAGGAATGACTGGTCACAAATTCCATTTTTTTTTCACACTTTCACATTGAGATTATAGTTAGAGATGAAGCAAATTTGTTTGATTCATACTTGATTCTTGCTTCATAATATGAGAACAAGCTCTTGTTTCTGTTCTCCAGTTTTGGTTTGTTTTTGTATTCTGCATCAACTGGGTCAACAAAATCAATGTGTACAAAAGTGTGTACATTAAGGAAAATTCTTCAACAAAAGGTTATATTAGGGGCAATGTGCTTGGAATCAGTGCACACATTTCATATAAAGTGTATATAGAAGGGCCTACAATGTTCTAGTTCTGTCTTAAAAGTTTAGACATTTCTTTCCTCAATGCAAGAGAAAACAAAATATTTTTGCCTAGTATTTTCCTGGTATTTGAATGCTGTTTTTTCTGAAAAAAATCATCTGCACAGAAATGTATGTGATTCTTCTGAGCTGAAAACATTTTTGAGTGTTTTTGCATGTATTTTTCTAAACAAAAATGTTTTGCAGAAAATCAATGTGGATTTCTTTGCAATGTGTGAATACTGCAAGAAAATGTCACAAAACCCATGCAGCTGCATTATTCTTCCCATAATGAAGAATGTTCAGAAACACTTTTCATAGCTAGCTTCATCCCTAGATTACCAGAGATAGAAGAAAACCGAATGGCTCAATCCTCTGACAGCAGAGGATTTTCAGAGACAAGTATACAGTGTTGTGCCTCATTTTATGGCTGCCTTAAACCATTAAAAAGCAAAAGAAATTGATGGTAGCAAAGGGAAAAGCAAAGAGTAATCACAGCAGAGAGTGGACTAATGATGTGACAAAATCCTTCTAGTTCGTATTTCACAGATCCACAAAGGGTATGGATGAAGGACAACCAAAAATTTATCAGGGAAACAAAGCTCTGTGGACATGTTTAGTTTAGAGAAAACAATGGAGGCCTCCTCCAGGCTGGCATTTTGCAGTGATTTGTCAGTTTGTCCTGCTCCTTGGAACCTTCCTCATCCAGACTAGGAATTAGAGGGGCAGTAGTGGCAACAGAGGAGGGGGGATTGGATAGGAAATAAATAAACATACCTATTCCTCTCTTCCTGCTCCTATTTCAACTCCTCATTTCTCCACACAAAAAGTCTCCTTTTAATGTTTAAAAAAATTGTAAAATTTTATCTAGACTCTTAGTACTAAAGCAATGTACTGTTATGCTTGGAAATACACACACACGTGCTCATACTAATCAGTCTGAGAATTCAAGTGAAAAAAAAGCTTTCAGTGACACCCACCCAGCCACCCACCTTCTCCCTTTTCCAATTTTGCACCTGCAATGTCTGTTGAAATGGACTAGTTTAATGGGGGAGGGAGGTGATCCATCCAGAACAGGAGCCTAGTGCTTTATCAGTAAGGCTCTAGAGAGAGTTTGAAGAATAATAATAGTAATAACAACAACAACAACAACTTTATTTCTGTATTCTGCCTTTCTGCCTGTGCAATCAAGGTGGCTTACATGGAATAAAATAGATTTAAATAAAACATTATCTGGATAAAAAGACAGACCCCCCCCCCTTAAAATAGAATTAAATATAATACAATTTAAAAGAGAAAAAAATCACCAATTAAAAACAACAACATAATATTAAAACAGTGATTTTCTGGTAACGGTGTTCGATGGAGTGGGGAAGCTCAGGGTGGGTTGGAATGCTCTATTTGGGGAAGACCTGCCAGAAGAGATCCGTCTTGACAGCTTTTTTAAAACTGTCTAAGCTCGTTATTTGATGGATCTCTTCCGGCAAGGCATTCCATAGCCTGGGAGTGGCAGAACGCCCTCTGAGAGGTTGCTGTTAATCTGGTTTTCATAGGCTGCAGTACATTCCTCCCAAAGGACCTGAGGGTGTGGGGCGGATTGTATGGAAGGAGGTGATTCCTGAGATAGGTTGGGCCCAAGCCATATAGGGCTTTAAAGGTAACAACCAACACCTTATACTGTGCCCAGAAACCAACAGGCAGCCGGTGAAGAGATGTCAAAATCTGTGTAATATGCTCACACCTTGATTTACCAGTGTTCAATCTGGCTGCCGTTTTTTGTACTAATTATAGTTTCCAGACTAGGTATAAGGGTAGCCCCATGTAGAGTGCATTGCAGAAATCGAGTCATGAGGTTACCAGTGCATGTACTACAGTTTCTAGGTTTCTGACTTCCAGGAAAGGCCACAGCTGGTGTATCAGCCGAAGCTGATAACAGGGGCTCCTGACTGTCGCATTCACCTGATCTCTCATGTGAAGCGATGGGTCTAGGAGCACCCCCAGACTGCGAACACAGTCCCTAGAGGAGATTGTGACCCCATCCAGGACTGGAGGTTGCAACCCAATACCTGGTTTGGGGGCCCTAACTGTGAGTACTTCCATTTTGTCTGGATTCAGCTTGAGTCGGTTTTTCCTCATCCAGTCCATTACCACTTCAAGACACTTATTGAGGGGAGAGATGCCATCTGTCATCATGGCTGCTGACCGAGACATGGAGAAGTATATTTAGGTGTCATCAGCATACTGATAACACCCCGCCCCATGTCTATGGATGACTTCTCCCAGAGGCTTCATGTAAATATTGAATAGCATTGGGGACAGGATGGCACCTTGAGGGACGCCACAATTAAGCTCCATTTTTGAGGAGCAACTGTCCCCGAGCATCACCCTCTGGAATCTACCTGAAACAAAGGAACTGAACTGCTGCAATGCAGTGCTTCCAATTCCTAACTCTCTCAGGCATTCCAAGAGGATGTCATGATTGAAAACATTAAAAGGTACAAGATTTGGAAAATGAAGGAGAATGGAGGGGAAAGTTATTGAAAGTTTTCCTCCATTTCCATTCTCAGGTTAACTGGTTTCTGTTTGGAATGGAGGTGGATCTTTCCCAGCACCTGAGCCTGCTTTATAACTAGGGAGAAGTTTTGTTTTCTTTTTAATAAAAAAATAAACACAATAAAAGGACATATGGGGGGAGGGAAAAGAACAAATAAATAAATAAATAAATAATAACAATAATAAATTATTTATAACCCGCTCCTCTAATAAAATACTCAGAGTGGGGTACAACAGAATTCAAAAAAATACTAAGTAAAACAGCAATCGTATCCCTCCCATACCCCCCCCCCCCATTAAACTGAATTAAACCAGAATATGTTAAAATTAGAGGTGTTAAAATTGGTCGGCAACTATTAAAAGAAAATACAGTCTCCTGAGTAGTATATGTGCAAATTCACAGTAGATGGATCAGCAGTTTTGTGTAAGGGAACAGCTAAAGTTGATTCCCCAGTTCTCTTTACATTTTCAGAGTCGGGGGTTGATGGTCCATTTATACCTTCTTCAAGGAAAGGCCTGCCGGAGAGCAGCAACATACTGAAAATAAGGAAGGAATGAGGAACTACCGGTAAACCCATTTTGATTATCCCAATCCACATGGTGACTAAACGTATCAGTATTTTTTAGAACAAATTTGGGGGGAGGGGGAATCTTCAAAATACTGAAGCAAAGGAGGAGAAAAGATTTTCACCTGCTTGGCAAAATATTGGTTGGATCTTTTAAAAAAACAAAAAGTGGGAAGTAAGGCAACAAATGACACAACCTTCCAAAACATGTTGTGTCTCTGGAAAGCATGTTTTAATATCAGGCACACTGTCAGTGAGTAATAAAGAGATGAAAAGTTCTCCCCTGCTCCATCATAATCACTGAACCAGGATGAAATATATTAGTTGGCAGAAGGTTCAGGACAGGGAAAGGAGAGCCTTTCTTCATGCAATACATATTACTAATAAAGCCCACTATTTTATCAGATAAATTCAATGGGGATAGGTCCATTAGTTAGCCATAACATGCTCTTCCACTTTTGAATACTTATTCTTTTTGAGGCTCTAGTTAATCAGGTAAACCATTTTACAAGCTGTTTCATTCCATCCCTTCCTCCCTCCCTACCAGTTTTCCATCTCTCCTTTCCATCTGTACTTCTCTGCTGTTGTTGTTTGTATCTCTGCTCTTTTGTAGTTCATACCTCTCTTTTCTAGATGGTACTGTAATATGAGTCAGGCTCAACAGAATTGTTCTCCCTACAGATTAAGTTAATACAGGGCTGGTGAATGCATGACTCTCCAGAACTTGCTGGACTACAACTTCTATCAGCTCTAGCCAATAGTGATGGGAAATATCTAGAGAGTTTCACATTTTTTATTATTGATTTAATGGATTCTCAGTGTTCAGTTTATCAGATGCTGTGAAGATCAGATGCTGGAGACAAACTACAGGGGAAGATTTTTATACTCTGTAAGTCCCTAGACGATGTGACTTCCCACTCTTGGGAGAAATATTCTAGACTAGAAAAGCCTTGGTCTTATATCGCAGAGCAGTTTCTATGTACTTATGTACTCCTAGCTCCTCTGTTGCAGAACATGCCCGACAACTGGAAACCCTTAGAGGCATTCACAAGTGCAATACATCTGTCCATATGATAACTCCCAAACAAGATGTAAATTAAAATGTATTCCTTATTTCTTTATTCTTTGGATCAGTGACAGTTCACAGTGGAGTGAAAATACAGAAGGAAATTGCCACCTGCAAGCATTAACCTAACTGGAAGGGATGCTGGGACCCTGTGCTATTCTTGAAATAGGCCATGAGGAAAGAGCAATAGCAAGGTGTCTAAACCATCACTATAAAAATGCATAGCACTTTGATTTTAGTCACTTTACTGGGCTCACCTGGCTAGTCAGTAGCCATGTACCTACACAGGTCTGACATAATTCAGATCTTGTGTCTGTTTTCACTTGTCTGTCTGTTGTAGCATCCATATGATGCATGCCCCAGCTCTGCCCCCAGGGCGGCATGATGCCATGTGCCACACACCACATGGCTTGAGGCATCACAGCACTCCTCTGGCACTGCATCCACACAACACAGCACTGAAGGACTGCTGTAAAGCTGCGGCACATGGCTATGGCACCCTTTGCACACCACAGCCCTGATCTGGCCTTTGTAGGGTGCAAAAAGGAGCCAGTTTATCAGATGCTGTGAAGATCAGGTGCTGGAGACAAAACACAGGGGAAAGTGAAGATTTTTGCACCCTGCAAAGGCCAGATCGAGGCTGTGGCATGCGGTTGCCCCAGCCCTGATCTGGCTGTAAAATGGGTGGCTGCAGGCTGCCTCTTAGGGGAGGTCTGCACAGCTCCTAAGTGGGGATTCAAGCCTTGGTTTCTAGCACCATAGCGCAAGACTCAAATCACCTTATCACACTGGCTCTTCTTCTTCTTCTTCTTCTTCTTCTTCTTCTTCTTCTTCTTCTTCTTCTTGGAAGGTTTTGGAATACTCTACATGTTTTGGAACCTACCATTCATAGTACCTCTACTTTCTCATCATGAGATGGGCTACAAAGGGCTACAAACAACAACAAAATACTCAGACTCACAGATATATAACTACCTTCATAAGCTTGATGTATTTATTTTAAGACTATGCATGGTTTGGTTTGGTTTGGTTTGGTTTAGCAATTCAGTAATTCAGATCTAGGCCTAATTTGGATTCAATTAAACCAATCCCTTCCAATCCTTAACCAGAATACAAACTGAGATTTAAGAATCCAGTTCATCATGGACTTTATACTGGTTTTAAAAAAATGGCCAGGGCTTTGAAAAACAAAACAAACCTCCCCACATTTGGATAAAAATTTGGAGGGGATTGAACTGGCCAAATTTCAAACAGGTAGCTCCCGGGTTTTGTTTTTTGTTTTGGTAAAACAAAAAAGATTCCTAAATGCTGTTGACTGTTCTGTTTTGCCAATTCATACTGCTTTTGTCTTGGCACTCTCCCCTGAAGCATCAGTCAGATGCATCTGTTCAAATTTAACTAAGACATATAATGATGGTGTGATAATGAAATGACAGCTTATGCAAGGAGAGGTGCTTCTGTTTCAGTCCTGCTGGTTGTAGTCCAACAGGAGAGATTCAAGGAGGAAATATAAGTAAGAAGGGGATGGTGATGATCCCTTACTAACGGGTAAGAGCCCATGATGAATTCATCTGATCCTCCCCCCCCCCCTTCTTTGATGGTTTGGGTTGGCATTGGCAGAAAATTCTCTCTCAACGCCCCAGTTTCCTGACCCCATATCTTTCAGTATTGCCTGTCTCAGGAATAGAGTCTGGAGAGAGGATGAGAGCTGCTGCTTTCAGAGGAATCAGCACTCTTTCTTCCTGCTCTAATTCTCCTAATAATAATAATAATAATAATAAAGCTTATTTATAACCTGCTCCTCTAATGAAATACTCGGAGCGGGGTACAACAAAATTAAAAAAATACAAGGTAAAACAGCAGTCATATCCCTTCCCAACTTCCCCCCCTTAAGACTAGATTAAACCAGGACCAGTTAAAATTGACATCAGTTAAAATTGGTTAAAATAGTAAAAACAAGGTGCAGTTTCATGGACAGTGCGAGTGCAATCCCCAATGGGTGGAATCAGAAGATTTAAACGGGGGGGGGGGGGGGGGGAGAGACATTTGACATTAGTGCTGCCTCTTAAGATGTTGGAGCAAGTTGCTGGTGCTGTCTGTTGTTGTGTGCTTTCAAGCCATTTCTGACTTATGGCAACCCTACAACAAACCAATCACAGGGTTTTCTTGGCAGGTTTGCTCAGGTGGGGGGTTGTCATTGACATCCTTTGAGTCTGAGAGACTGTGACTTGCCCAAGGTCACCCAGTGGGCTGTTGTAATACTCTGAAATTTCTTACTGCCTACAGCAGTGATAAATAGTCAGAAGCTCCACTCTTGCTTTAAAATGGTCCCAGAAAATGCTCAGCCTGTACTGTACTGATTGCCTGCCTTCCATCTAACACCTGATAACAACAACTAGTGACACTTGATGTCGCTGGGGGGGGGGGGGAGTGCTCAGGCAGACCTGTAAACAGACAAATTAAAAAAATGACAAGAAAAGCAAGGAGAAGTTTAAGACAGACTATTAGTGGGGGCAGGGGGAGATTAAGGTAAATGCCTTCCCCTTTGCAGAGTTCCTTTATGATCTGCTAAATCTAGCAAATAAACAAAGGGATGTAGAGGACATCTTTCAATATGTCATCAACGACCTCACATAATCCCACCTCAAGATACTGACTCTGATATCGTAAACTCAGAGGGCTGGCAATTCAAGTACCAGGTGATGGGGTGAGCTCCCGGCACTAATCCCAGCTTCTGCCAGCCTAGCGGTTTGAAAGCATGCAAATGCAAGTAGATAAATAGGTACCACTTTGGTGGGAAGGTAACTGCTTTGGTACAGTCATGCTGGCCACATGACCACCTGAGTTGTCTTTGGACAATTCTGGCTCCCTCAGCTTGGTAATGGAAATGAGCACCCCTCCCTATAGTTGGTTATGACTAGACATTCATGTCAAGGGGAAACCTTTACCTTTTTCTTTAAGCACTGTCAATGGACAATGTCAGTGAGATTTGTGCCCCAGCCTGCTTGACAGTACTATGAATGAGAAAAGCCTGGTTTCCTTCTCCCTCACCCCACCACCTCTGTGTATACTTTACTTTGGAGACACAGTACCTGGCTTTTTCCAATATATTTTAAAGTCTGAATAGTGCTGGATGGTGTTCTTTTTCTCCAAAACTGAATCAGGCCAATCTAATCTGATCTGGACCTGGACCTGGATCAGGCCTGATCAGACTGATTTACTTGATTATGTATGTTTCAGCCAAATAAGCTGTACAGTTATAATTTAATTATCTTGATTTACATGTAATAAAGATCATCATAACTATGGTAAAAATTTTAGAAGTAATTTTGGGGCGTATTAAATGAACACCTTGTTTTAACTGTTTAATTCACCGTTGTAAAAATAATAATCCATAATCCATTTTTCCCCATTATCACTTTGGATGGGGAGAAGATAATAAGGAAAAACATTGTCCCTTAATTTTCTGGATTCCCCTCTCCTTAGGTGTTCACATCTTTGTTCCTGAAATGTACATGATTGCATGGAAGTAGGATAGACCCAACCTGCAGGTGAAATCACATTGCAATTGCATTTCAGGTAAGTTGGCACTCATCTTCACATGCACTTCCATGTAGCATGGCACATACACACACCAGGAAGAGCAGCAGAATGTGTGACAACACAGCCATGCCAGAGGACAGAAAGATGTGAATGCTTCCTATGAATTGAACACCATTCCAGGAGATGAAAGAGATTTCATCGTGGTGCTCCTAGACAGGTACCTACAGCACAATGTGGGCCCTCCAGATGTTGCTAGGTCAAAACTGGAGTGTCCTGACTATTGACAGTGCTGATGGAAGCTGATGTATAACAACATTTGCTTCATAGCATGGGATACAACAGTGCAGAAGAACTTGTTGACAAGAAGAACTTGTTGAGTGCAGAAGAACTTGTTGAGAAGCAGGCTAAGTTTTATAAGGGTTGCTTTGTTGTAGCCTAAATTCCATAATGTTAGTAAAAAATGGAGTCTTGCTACTTTGTCTCCATGATCCTGCTTCTTTGTTGTTATTGTTGTTGTGTCCCTTGGAGTCATTTCCCAACTTATGGCAACCCTAAGGCAAACCTATCGTGGTGTTCTGATGCTGAGAGTGTGTGCCTTACACAAGGTCACCCAGTGGGTTTCCATGGCTGAGTGGGGATTCAAACTCTGGTCATAGTCCAGTGCTCAAACCACTGTACCATACGAGCTTGCTTCTCTGCTCACATCTTAAACACAATTAAACCCCCTTGGAGAGAGCCATAATATTTGTATCAGTGCAACATTCTAGGTTGTGAACCAATGGCACTGTCACAAAACAGTAATTTTATATTGTCATGGCAATCTTAGTATACAGTGCCAGTCTTGCAGCCCTGAACATTGGTCTAGACCTTAATTAATTATCATGGAAAGCAGTGTGAATACAATGATGGAGGTTAAGAAATGTCCCTATTTATAAAGTCACAAGATTCCAAAATACCATGCTGTACTGCTTGTTTGTATCACTTGACTAGCAGCAATATTCAGGAGCCCAAAGTCTCTGTTCTTGTTATGGTCCTTAGAGCATTCTGCTTTACAAATATTAGCCAGTGGTTTATTACATTTGACAGTGTGTCTACAGGGAAAGTAAACCGTGAAAGGGCAAGAGATTGCACCTTTATGATATAGGAAAATGCCAAGGAACAAAGTGTTATTATGTGACCCAAGATTAGCTTTAACAAGCTGCATTACTTTCATGCTCTCAGTTTCTTAAATCACATTTGAAGATAAAATATGTGGCAACAGCCCATGAAACAAGTTGACATGGATGCTGTAAATTGGTAAATGTGTTTTTGTTGATCTCAATGCAATTAGAATGGAGAACATCACAAAGGAAGCATATCTGAACCAGGTTGGTAGAAGCAGAGCTTGGCAAAGTTTCCATTCCTACTAAACATACTGGTTCTTGGAGTCTGAATTCCCAAAAGTACTCTTTCCAAGCTGCAAGTACAAAATTCAAAGTGCAAAGGTAGTTTCATTCAATTAACTAGTGGGGCAGGGAAGGAGAGGATGTAGTAGAATCTTGCTTTTCCCAGTAGGCTCAGAAAAAAGCAACCAGCTGCAGCTTTTCACAGCTTGTGTGTTTTTCCTCATTAGTAAAACTTCTGCCATTTTGACCACACTCTGATGTGGTTTAGCCACATGCGTCTCAATTTTCATCTGTGAATTGTTGGCGGATGTGAAATACTGTTAGAAATTTGGAATGCATCACCATGCATGCCAAAGTAAATATCTACCTTGGTACTATCTGAAGGTGTTAATAAGATTTGATGACATAGTATATGAAACCTATACAGATCAAGTATGTAATGTCTTTAGGTTACAGAAAGAACCCTTGTTAATACTGCAAGAAGAAAGAATGGTAAACTCCTTTTGAATGTCTTTTAGAACAAAAAACTGAGGATGAGACAATCCAAAGTAAAACAAGAGACAGAGCTAAAAGATAGGACTCCCAGGTTGAATGGCACTCAATGAGCTTCTGGAGTACAGCAGAGAACAACTAGAAGTAGTACTGTGCCTAATGATGCAACTGGACACTAGCTGAAAGGACATTCAGTTGTTGACATGCTGAGAGGTGTAAGGAAAGTGTGGAGCTGCACAACATATAGGAACATGGAGTGTGAGAAGCATGCATAAGGGGAAGCTTATGAACATTGTAATACTTGAGTTAACCCAGTTAAAGTAGACAGGATGGGACATTTTTAGTCAGATAATTATATGGTGTTTGCTCAAGAAATGAAAATCTAAGAAGAAATGAATTGGCTTTAATAGTGAGAAGAGATGTAGCGAAAGAAGTCAAAGAATATAATACAAAGTATGACTATTCCCTGAAAATAAATCATACCCATAAAATATGCCATAGCAGGATTTCTAAACATTTGTGAAATATAAGCCATACCCCCAAAATAAGACATAGTGATAAACGTGGCTATGCAGCATACCAATCTGGGAGGCTTCCAGCCAGAGGAACGGGTGGGACTTCCAGCTGCAAAAGTGACTGGGGCTTGTAGATGCAGGAGGAACCTGCAGGCGACTACAAGGCTCACTATCCACTTGTAATTGCTTTTTTGAAATGACTGTCATCTCCCCTAGTTTGCGCTGCTTCAAAATGCATGTCAACCATCTGTGCATCATCAGTGACGTAAGTGAGAGCCCGGGCAGCCTGGCTTTGGAACTATATATATGTGTGTTTATATAATTGACAGAAGATTTGATTCATTGGTTTTGCAACTACTTGCCTCACTGATTGCAAGTAGTTGCAAAATCAATTAATTGAATCTTCTGTCAATTTTATTTTTAAAAAATTGATAGAAGATTTGATTCATTGGTTTTGCAACTACTTGCCTCACTGATTGCAAATAGTTGCAAAATCAATGAATGAAGTCTTCTTTCAATTTTTTTTAAAAAAATCATGCAGCCATAGGTCACACCATAAGCACAAAGGCAGTGCCGGGAGAGGGGGCAAGTGGTGGATTTACCCAAAACTGAAGAGGGATGGTAAACACCCCTCTGCCTTTAGTCCTTCCCCTCCAGAATGATGTGATTCAGATCAATCATTTCCATTTGTAGAACACACTCCAGAATTGATTCTTTCCAAAAGAACAGCTGGAAAACTAGTGTCTGGAAAAACCGTTTTGTGTGTGTGTGTGTTTGCTTCACTTTATTGTGACAGAGATTGACCAAAGTAGGATCAAAATTGGTTTGAAATGGGAACGATGGTTATATAAACCGATCAGCAATTTGCTTTAAATCATAGCAGGAATGAGCCCCAAAGAGACAACTGTATACAAGGACATCACCTGATGCCCAATATAGAAATCAAATAGACTACATGATTGGAAGCAGAAGATTGGAAAGCTCTATTCTCTTAGTAGAAACAAGACCAGGAACAGATTGTGGGATAGACCATAAACTACTGATATTAAAAATTAGAGTAAAGCTAAAGAAAAGCACTAAACCAACCACCATGCCAACATACAACCTGAAGAACATTCCCATAAAATTTAAAGATGAGGTAAAAAAAAAATCAGATTTGCACAATGACGCCTAATTGACTGGGAGCCAGAACAATTCTAGACTGAAGCCAGGCACATTGTCAGGGAGGAATGCAAAAAGGCATTCTCTCCAGCCAAAAAGAAAGAGAAGCCTCAGTGGATTATAGATAAACCTCTTCAAGTAGTTAAGGATACATGAGAAGCAAATATAAAAGGCAAAAAAGTAGGACCTTGAATACAACAGTTCAATGATGTGTACACAGGGACAAGAGACCTTTTCCAGAAGATTTGGGAAATCAAAGCAAAATTTAAAGCAAGAATTTAAACCAAGAAAAGGAATGTTCTATGACAAGAAGGTGAACACACTACATGATGGGTGAATGATGATGGAAACAATACACTGTAGAACTATATCAAAGAGAAGGAAGGATGGCAGATTCATTCAAGGAAGAGCCATTTGAAAGTGAACCTCCAGTCCTAGAAAGTGAAATGGAAGCTGCACTCAGAGCACTTGGGAGAAATAAATCACCAGGAACAGATGACACACTAAGAGAGCTGCTTCAGACAAGGCTACCGAGAAAGAATCTAGCAAAACCCTGTCAACAAATATGGAAAACAAAGCAATGGCACACAGACTGAACACAATCCAATACCTCCCAAAGAGCATACCAAGAATTGCAGTAACCACAAGACCATTCCATTAATTTCTCATGCAAACAAGGTAATGTTCAAAATTCTACAACAAGGACTTTTATTGCATATAGAATGAGAAAGCCAGATGTCCAAACTGAATTAAGGAAAGGAAGAGACATTACGTGTGTTAGCTAACGGAGTGCACTGAAGAATTTCAGAAGAAAACCAGACTGAGCTTTATAGGTTATTGCAAAATCTTTGGTTGTGTAGATCATGGGAAATGATGGGTCACCATTAAAGGAATGAGTCTGCCACAACATTTGATTGTCCTGATGTATTCAGGACAACAAGCAACCATCAGGACAGAATGTGGAGAAACTGATTTCCAACTGGAAAGGAGGTCAAGTGAGGCTGTATTTTATCATCTGTTTCACTTGCACAGTGATCACATCAGCCATAAAACAATATTAGACTTGGAGAAAGGAGGTATAAAAATGGAGGAAGGAATCATGTGACTGCAAAAGCTGAATAGCAGGGAAGTTTCTATTACTAGAACCATAGAATCATAGAATCCTAGGGTTGGAAGAGACCACAAGGGCCATCCAGTCCAACCCTATGCCATGCAGGAACTCTCAGTCAAATCATACCTGACAGATGACCTCCAAGGAAGGAGACTTCACCACTCTCCAAGGAAGTGTGTTCCACTGCTGAACAGATCTTACTGTCAGGAAGTTCCTCCTAATGTTAAGGTGGAATCTCTTTTACTGTAGCTTGCATCCCTTGTTCCGGGTCCTGTTTTCTGGAGCAGTAGAAAACAAGCTTACTCCCTCCTCAATATGCCATCCTTTCAAATACAGTATTTAAACAGGGCTATCATATCACCTCTTAACCTTCTCTTCTCCAGGCTAAACATCCTAAGCTCCCTAAGCTGTTCCTCATAGGACATCTTTTCCAGACCCTTCACCATTTTAGTCACCCTCCTTTGGACATGCTACTAATTTATAATTATTATTATTGGGGCAACCCATGAGAACTAATAATCCAAACATTTTCTTCCTAAATGTAAAATATCAATTTTACAAAACCCAGATAGAAAGGTTTTCAAAGTAGCAATTTCCTGCTCCTTTTTGACCCCATGGAGATTGGAAATGTCTAATTCTGCTGTTTTGAAAAAGCAACTGGCACTTGCCATTCATTGCAATTTAGCTGAGTAGTTCGTAATTATCTGCTGATTATGTTCTAAATGAACTCTCCAATGCTGCTACAGCTGTTCAAAGCCACACACATTTTTCTCTGTTATGAAGAAGCTGAAAGAACCTTGCTACTTTAACAATTGTAAGAAGGTATACAATGAAAATAGCTGAGCTTCTGTAGCTAATTAATAAGAGAATAATACTTTTAAAAGAAGATTTTAATGGCATGAGATGCTGCTGTTAAAAACAGTCTGAGGCCATTGCATGTTAACTACTCAGTTCTGAGATGTGGCAAGTATATAACAGTGGGAAGCTGGGTACTGAAACTGATACACCTTTGGTTTAGATAAGAAATTGTTATATCTCATCAGTCACAGGTACCCCTTTCTGATTTTTTACTCATCTTGAGATTGTGATGAAATTATGCCAGTAATTCTTAGGTGAGAGGCTACCATGATGTATCTTATTTTACATAAGAAGAACCCTGCTGGATCAAACCTTAAGGCCAGTATAAGACACCATTCTGTTCACAGACTCTAGGGTTGCCAAGTCAGGACTAACTCAGGCTCTGAGGCCCAAACTGGTGATATGGCAGGATATATCACATGAGTCTCATTCTCGCCATGACCGTGTTAATGAAAGGAACCAGAAACAGACTGATTTGGGAGCAAACTACAGAGCAGATAAAGGTCACTCATGACATCTGAAGTTTCAAGTATCCTGTTTCTATTCCACTTTTTGAGCCTCATGTGATAATCCCCACATGGTGGGGATTTTGTTATTGACTTTCAAAGCCCTCCATGGACTGGCCCCTCCTTACTTGTCTGACCTTCTTTCTCCTCACACTCCTTCTCGTACCCTCCGCTCTGGTAGTCAAGGTCTCCTGTCCCAGCTGAGGATTTACACTGCTCTGTCCCGGATTAGCCCCTTCTCACTTGCTACCCCTCACTCCTGGAACCTTCTTCCCCCATATGCACGCCTCATCACTTCTCTAACCAGGTTCAAAAGTAAGTTAAAGACTATATTGTTCAGGGAAGCGTTCCCAGGATTGTGCCATCTGCCCAAGGATGCCTCCTCTTAACTATGTATTAAGAACCCGTGCCCTCCCTCCAGTCCATCTGCCTTGGTCCAGGCCCCAGAGGGAGAGAAGAACCACTGGACCTCATCCCCCTACCACCACCTTCCCCTTTTGCTTTTGTGTTGTATTTCAGACTGTAAGCCTGAGGGCAGGGATCCGTCTAACTATAAGATTGTATGTACTTCACTGAGCAAATTTACAGTGCTATATTATTATTATTATTATTATTATTATTATTATTGGTGTGGGCCCTGGTGATGCTACAGGGTTGATGGTACAAGGAGAGGTTCCTGGTAAGCATGATACATTAAGCATCAATCAAAGTTGTTCAGATTATTCCACTCAGATCCAAAACACCACTTATTCTCTGGCTTTTCTTTGCTAAGGAAGATTAGGGAAGGACTCATCCCACGCTTACTACAAGCACATTGATGACTAAAGCGCGGAAATCTTTCTGCTCTGCACGCATTGCGTCTGCAGAGTCCCGCCCAGCGGAACTGTTTAGGGTGGTGGGGGAGCTGACGCAGGTTCACCCTGTGCCAAATCCCCTTCTTAACCCTACGATGGCCTGCTGCGATACGTTTAACAACTTCTTCGCAGATAAAATCTCTCGGAAAAGAGTTGACTTGGACGCCACCTTTTCTCCAGATCCTATAAGTGAGGCATCTAGCGACTCCGTTGCTGTCACATTACTGGATGAGTTTCAATCTGTAAGTACCGATGACATGGACAAGCTACTTGGAAGTATGCGGAAGACGACTTGCCCTCTCGATCCTTGTCCATCTTGGCTGGTCGTCCAGGGAGGGAATGCACTGAGAGCGTTTCTTTGGAACACGATCAATGCGTCCCTCAGGGAGGGCATCTTACCATCTTGCCTCAAGGAGGCGGCAGTTAAGCCCCTCCTGAAAAATCCCTCCCTTGATACCCTAGACAGAAACAACTCCAGGCAGTCTTGGATGAAGCCGATTATCTTGATCCATTCCAAACTGGCTTCAGGACAGGACATGGAGTGGAGACTACCATGGTTGCTCTGAGCGATGCCCTCCGCTTGAGCATTGACAGGGGTAGTGTGACCCTGTTAGTGCTTTTGGATCTCTCAGCAGCCTTTGATACTGTAGATCACTCCATCCTTTTGGGTCGGTTGAGGGAGTTGGGAATCGGAGGCACTGCCCTTCAGTGGTTCCGATCCTTTCTCTCTGATAGATCCCAAAGGGTGAGGCTCGGGGGCAGTGATTCCTCCAAAATCAAACTTAATTGTGGCATCCCTCAGGGCGCCATCCTGTCTCCGATGCTATTTAATATCTACATGAAGCCACTGGGTGAGATCATTCGGAGGCATGGAGCTCAGTGTCTTCAGTACGCTGATGACACTCAGATATATCTCTCCATGACTAGATCATTGGCTCAGACTTCAGATGGCTTCTCTCCTCTTAATGACTGCCTTGCAGCGGTAATGGATTGGATGAGGGAAAACAGATTGAAGCTAAATCCAGACAAAACGGAGGTACTAACAGTTACCGGTCCAAAACCAGGCTTGGGAATACAGCCTCCAGTCCTGGGTGGAGTCATACTCTCCTCTAAGGACTCTGTTCGCAGTCTGAGGGTACTCCTCGATTTATCGCTTCACATGACTAGTCAAGTGAATGCGGTAGTCAGGAGCGCCTGTTGTCAGCGTCAGCTGATATGCCAGCTGCGCCCTTTCCTGGATACGAAAGACCTGGAATCTGTGGTACACGCTCTATTAACCTCACGTCTGGATTTCTGTAACGCACTCTACATGGGGCTACCTTTGTGCCTAACCTGGAAACTTCAATTAGTTCAGAACATGGCAGCCAGGCTTATCACAGGAACATCAAGGAGAGAGCACATAACACCTGTGCTTAAAGCTCTCCACTGGTTGCCCATTAGTTTCCGGGCACAGTACAAGGTGTTGGTACTAACCTTTAAAGCCCTACATGGCCCAGGCCCGTCTTATCTTCGGGACTGCCTCTTCCCATATGAACCGCCCCGCACACTTCGGTCCTCTGGGAGGAATCTGCTGAAGCTTTTGAAAACTAGGCTGTCGCAGACCACCCAGAGGACTTTTTCAGCCTAAGCTTTGGAACGGCCTGCCGGACGAGATGCGTCTTATTACATCTTTGGCCAGCTTCAAAAAAACCTTAAAGACGCATCTCTTCCAGCAGGCCTTCCCCTGAAGAGGGAATAAATGTAATACCAACCCCTGACCCTTAAAAATGCAAATGAAAATGCAAATGGAACTGGGAATTAGCCTTAGTTGTCCCCCTGCTTAAATCTTTTGACTCCATCCGTTGGGGATTTGCATTCGCACTGTCCATGAAACTGCACCTTGTTTTTACTGTTTTGATGAATTTTAACTGATATCAATTTTAACAAGCTTTGGTTTAATCTAGTCTTAAAGGGGGGGGGGGAGGTTGGGAAGGGATATGATTGTTGTTTTACCTTGTACTTTTTAACTTTGTTGTACCCCACTCCGAGTATTTCATTAGAGGAGCGGGTTATAAATAAACATTTATTATTATTATTATTATTATTATTATTATTATTATTAAAAAGGCCAATCTGAGATAAACAAGTTCAGTTACAGAAAGCACAGCAGAAAGTCTCCTTGGGTGATGTTTCCAAGTTTTGGTTCTTTCTGCGTTGTTGTTTCTCTTCGAGACTCGTTCGGCGTGAGTTCTCAAAAGAGGCTGCAGCATTGTGGATAGTGCGTCTCCATGCCTCCTGATGTGAGGCCAGGACAGACCATTGTTGGTGATCAATTTGGCCGAGCTTGAAATGTTGTTTCAGGGAGTCCTTGTATCTCTTCTTTGGGGCGCCCCTCTTACATTGATCCATGGCAAGTTCACCATAGAGTACTATTTTTGGGAGGCAGTGGTCCTCCATCCTAGAAATGTGCCCTGCCCAGTGCAGCTGCATTTTCAATAGCATGGCCTCAATGCTGGTGATCTCTGCTTGCTCCAGGACAGCAACATTCATCACATAGTCAGTCCAGTGCATGTTTAGGATTGTGCGTAGACAGCACTGATTAAAACGTTCGAGGAGTTGTAGAAGTTGGTGATAGGTGACCCATGTTAAAGACGCATAGAGGAGAATGGACAGTACAATGGCTCTGTACACACTGATTTTTGTGCTTCGCCTAAGGTGTCTGTTATTCCAGACTCTTTTGTGAAGCCTTCTGAATGCACTATATGCCTTTGCTAATCTGTGATCAATCTCTTTATCAATCTTGGCATTTGAGGAGATGATACTTCCCAGGTAGGTGAACTGCTGGATGGACTTAAGCACAGATTTGCCTATGGTGACGTGGGGGTGATAGTGTTCTTCCTGTGGTGCTGGCTGGTAGACAACTTCCATTTTCTTCAGGCTGACTTCCAGCCTCAACAGCTCAGGTCACACACAGAAGTAAGGAAACCAGGGAACGTTCTGTGAGCGGCTTGCAGCTACAGAATCGCTTTGAATCTCTCTCTGTTGTCAGAGATGATGAGGAAAAGCAGCAGGGACAGACATCAGGGACAGAGCAGGAGAGCCTGAGAGTATCACGAAAAGGAACGGCCACTGCTAAGCCTTGGAGGAGGCGCGTGGTCGTGGTGGGGGACTCCTTGCTGAGGGGTACAGAAGCAGTGGTTTGTGGGCCTGACAAGATGTCTCGGGAGGTGTGCTGTCTCCCTGGGGCAAAGATCCATCATGTGACGGAGAGGCTGACAAGACTTGTCAAGCCTACTGATCAATACCCCCTTCTTTTGGTTCATGTGGGAACCAATGATACTGCAAGGCACAGCCTTCAGAATATCAAAAGGGATTATGAGGCTCTGGGAAGGAAGCTGAAAGAGATGGATGCACAGGTTGTCATCTCATCTCTACTCCCGGTAGAAGGGCATGGTCCAGGAAGGGAGAGGAAAATAGCAGAGGTGAATAACTGGCTCCGTAGATGGTGCCGCCAAGAACAGTTTGGATTCTTGGATCATGGGCTGCGGTTCCATGAGGAGGGACTTCTGGCAAGGGATGGACTGCATCTCACGCCAGTTGGCAAAAACGTTTTTGCCAACAGTCTGAAGAATCTGATCAGGAGGGCTTTAAACTGAGTTATGTGGGGGAGGGAGACATTATACTGGAAGGCAAAAGGGATGGAGAGAATAGTCCAAGTGGCATAGAGGGAACAAGGCAAACAGTGCAAGGACCCAACAGTAGGAGGCAAAAAAATGTGCAAAAGCAGCAAGTAAAGAGGACACATGGTCTTAAATGTCTCTACACTAATGCACAGAGTATGGGAAATAAGCAGGAAGAACTTGAACTCCTAGCACAACAAGGGAAATATGATATAATAGGCATCACTGAAACCTGGTGGGATGAGTCTCATGATTGGAATGTAGAAATAGAGGGGTATAACCTTTTTAAGAGAAACAGGCCAAGCAGGAAAGGAGGAGGAATAGCATTATATGTCAGGGATATTTACACCAGTGAAGAGATGCAGGAAGTCAATACTGGAAGCCAGGTGGAGAGCATCTGGATAAAAATTAAAGGAGAGGGAAATAACAGGGATGTTACTGTGGGAGTCTACTACAGACCCCCGACTCAGGCAGAGGAATTGGATGATGCCTTTCTAGAACAGATAATCACATACTCAGAAAAGAGAGATGTAGTAGTGATGGGTGACTTCAACTATCCTGATATTTGCTGGAAGTCAAACTCAGCCAAATCCTCAAAGTCTAGCAAATTCCTCACTTGCCTGGAAGACAATTTCATTGTCCAAAAGGTGGAAGAGGCAACAAGGGGATCAGCCATTTTAGATCTGATCTTAACCAACAGGGAAGACCTAGTTGATGGGGCGCAAGTGGTTGGATCCTTAGGTGGAAGTGACCATGTTCTCCTGGAGTTTATAATACAGTGGAAGGGAGAAGCAAGGCATAGTCAGACACGCACTCTAGACTTTAGGAGAGCTAATTTCAATAAACTTAGAGAAATACTGGGAGTGATCCCATGGTCAGGAATACTAAAAGAAAAGGGAGTTCAAGACGGATGGGAGTTTCTCAAAAGGGAGATATTGAAGGCACAATTTCAAACAGTTCCAATGAGGAAGAAAAATGGAAGATGTCTCAAGAAGCCAGGATGGATGACTAAGGAACTTTCAACTGAGCTAAGTTTTAAACAGAACATGTATAAGAAATGGAAAAATGGAGAAATCACGAAAGAGGAATTCAAACAAATAGCCAGCACATGTAGGGGTAAAGTCAGAAAAGCTAAAGTGCAGAATGAACTCAGGCTTGCTAGAGAGGTTAAGAACAATAAAAAGGGCTTTTTTGGATATGTCCGCAGCAAAAGGAAGAAGAAGGAAACAGTGGGGCCACTGCGTGCAGAAGATGGCAAAATGCTAACAGGGGACAGAGAAAAGGCAGAATTACTCAACACCTTCTTTGCTTCAGTCTTCTCAGAAAAGGCAAAGGGTGCTCAACCTAAGGATAATGGAACAGGAGACAGAATAGAGGAAATTCAGCACAGAATAAGTAAAGAGGTAGTACAGGAATACCTGGTTAACCTAAATGAATATAAATCTCCAGGACCAGATGAACTACATCCAAGGGTATTAAAAGAACTGGCAAAGGTGATATCGGAGCCATTGGCAATAATCTTTGAGAACTCCTGGAGAACAGGAGAAGTCCCAGCAGACTGGAGGAGGGCAAACGTTGTCCCCATCTTCAAAAAGGGAAAAAAAGAGGATCCCAACAATTATCGTCCAGTTAGTCTGACATCAATTCCAGGAAAGATTCTAGAGCAGATCATTAAGCAGAGAGTCTGTGAACATTTAGAAGCCAATGCCATAATCACAAAAAGCCAACATGGGTTTCAGAAAAAGAAGTCATGCAAACGAACCTGATCTCTTTTTTTGATAAAATTACCAGCTTGGTAGATGAAGGGAATGCTGTGGATATAGTATACCTCGATTTCAGTAAGGCCTTTGACAAGGTTCCCCATGACATTCTTGCAAACAAGCTTGCAAAATGTGGGATAGACAAGTTAACTGTTACATGGATTTGTAATTGGTTGACTGGCCGAACTCAAAGGGTGCTCAACAATGGCTCCTTTTCATCCTGGAGAGAAGTGACCAGTGGGGTCCCACAGGGTTCTGTCCTGGGCCCAGTGCTATTCAACATCTTTATTAACGATTTGGATGACAGAATTGGGGGCATACTTATCAAATTTGCAGATGACACTAAACTGGGAGGAGTAGCTAATACCCCAGAGGACAGGATCAAAATTCAAAATGACCTGAATAGACTAGAAAGCTGGGCCAGCGCTAACAAAATGAAATTTAACACAGAGAAATGTAAGGTTCTGCACCTAGGGCGGAAAAATGAAATGCACAGATATAGGATGGGGGACACCTGGCTGAATGAGACCACATGTGAAAGGGATCTAGGAGTCCAAGTAGACCATAAGCTGAACATGAGTCAACAGTGTGATGCGGCAGCTAAAAAAGCCAATGCAATTTTAGGCTGCATCAATAGAAGTATAGTTTCTAGATCAAGGGAAGTTATAGTGCCACTCTATTCTGCTTTGGTCAGGCCCCACCTGGAATACTGTGTCCAGTTCTGGGCACCACATTTCAAAAAAGATGTGGAGAAACTGGAGCATGTCCAAAGGAGGGCAACTAAGATGGTGAAGGGTCTGGAAACCTTGCCCTATGAAGAACGCCTTAGGGAGCTGGGGATGTTTAGCCTGGAGAAGAGAAGGTTAAGAGGTGATATGATAGCCCTGTTTAAATATTTGAAGGGATGTCATATTGAGGAGGGAGCAAGCTTGCTTTCTGCTGCTGCAGAGACTAGAACGCGGAACAATGGATGCAAACTGCAGGAAAAGAGATTCCACCTCAACATTAGGAGGAACTTCCTGACAGTAAGGGCTGTTCGACAGTGGAACACACTCCCTCGGAGTGTAGTGGAGTCTCCTTCCTTAGGGGTCTTTAAGCAGAGGCTGGATGGCCATCTGTCAGGGATGCTTTGACTTGGAGTTCCTGCATGGCAGGGGGTTGGACTGGATGGCCCTTGTGGTCTCTTCCAACTCTATGATTCTATGATTCTATGATTCTATGTTGCAAAGAAGGATGTTAGGCACTGCAGAGCTGCTTCTATATCGGCAACAAGGGCAGCGTCGTCAGCAAAAAATAGCTCACAGACTCGATAGTTTAGAGTCTTTTTGCGAGCCTTCAGACGGCTTAAGTTAAACAAGCTACCATCAGTACGGTAATCTATATAGATGCCACCTTCTTCTTCGAGGTCTGCTGTAGCCCTTTGGAGCATCATGCTGAAGAAGATTGTAAATAGTGTTGGAGCGAGAACACAATCTTGTTTCACACCATTAGTTATTAGAAAGGGCTCTGAGAGAACATCGCCATATCTGACTTGACCATGCCTCAAAAACATAACCGTTTTGAGGAATTTGGGGGGACATCCTGGTCGTTCCAAGATCTGTCACAGACCTTTTCTACTCACAGTGTCGAAGGCTTTGGTAAGGTCAACAAATGTTACATAGAGTCCTTTGTTCTGCTCTCTACATTTCTCTTGCAGTTGTCTAAGAGCAAATACCATATCTGTAGTGCTCCTATTAGCTCTGAAGCTGCATTGGCTTTCAGGGAGAAGTTCTTCTGCAATAATAGGGACTAATCTGTTCAGGAGTATCCTTGCAAGGATTTTTCCAGCAATGGAGAGCAGTGTTATACCTCGATAGTTTGAGCAATCAGATTTCACTCCTTTTTTCTTATACAGGGTGATGATAGCTGCATCTCAGAGATCTGATGGCAGTTCACCTTTTTCCCAGCAACTCACAAGGAATTTAGCATGGAGTACATAATAATAATAATAATAATAATAATAATAATAATTTTATAGCCCACTCCTCTGTATCCAATCGGAGCGAGTTACATCAATTAAAAATTACAAGATAAAACATACATTACCCATGCCCAACCACCCGCCCCTTAAAACAGAATTAAACTAGCATCAAATTAAAACAACATAATTAAAATTACAATATAAAAATAACAGCCGTTGCATGGATATCCAGGTCAAGATGTTGAAGAATTAAGAGGGAGCCTTGATACAAACAGAGCCAGGAGTTAAGAGCTTTCTAGGAAGGCCTGCCAGAAGAGATGCATCTTTAAGGCTTTTTTAAAGCAATCAGAAGATGTAATAAGACGCATCTCATCCGGCAGGCCATTCCATAGCCTGGGAGTGACAGCCGAAAAGGCCCTCTGGGAGGTCTGTGCCAACGTAGTTTTCATAGGCTGCAACAGGTTCCTTCCAGAAGGCCGGAGTGTGTGTGGGGGTTCATACGGGAGGAGGCGGTCCCTCAGATAAGATGGACCCAAGCCATGTAGGGCTTTAAAGGTTAAAACCAACACCTTGTACTGTGCTCGGAAACTAATCGGCAGCCAGTGGAGAGATTTGAGCACCGGTGTTATGTGCTCTCTCCTTGATGTTCCCATGACAAGCCTGGCTGCCATATTCTGAACTAATTGAAGTTTCCAGGTTAGGCACAAAGGTAGCCCCATGTAGAGTGCGTTACAGAAATCCAGACGTGAGGTTAATAGAGCGTGTACCACTGACTCCAGGTCCTTCGGCTCCAGGAAGGGGCGCAGCTGGCGTATCAGCCGAAAATGATAGAAGGAACTCCTGACCGCCGCATTCACCTGACTAGTCATGTGAAGCGACGAATCAAGAAGTACCCCCAGACTGTGAACAGGGTCCTTCGAGGAGGGTGTGACCCCATCTAGGACCGGGAGGTGTATTCCCAATCCTGGCTTCGGTCCTGTGACAGTTAGTACCTCCGTTTTGTCTGGATTGAGCTTCAACCTGTTTTCCCTCATCCAATCCATTACTGCCGCAAGACAGTCATTGAGAGGAGAGACGCCATCTGAAGTCTGGGCTGATGATCTTGTCATGGAGAGGTAGATCTGGTAGAGAGGTAGAAACATGACCTCTGTGTTTCCAAGCTTCAGGTGGGATTCCATCAATCCTGGCTGCCTTGCCATTTTTCCTCTGCGGTATGGCCTTAATAGTTTCTTCCAAAGTGGGGGCCACATCCAGTTCATTTTTCATTGGTTGTTGTATCATATGTTGGATAGCTGAGCCTTGAACTTCTCGGTTGGCACTGAAGAGATTTTGGAAATGTTCAGCCCATCGATTGAGAATGGAGGCTTTGTCTGTGATTAGTGTTTGACCATCCATACTATATAAGGAGCTATAATAATAATAATAATAATAATAATGTATATTTATAACCCGCTCCAGCAAATTAAAAAAAATACAAGAATAAAACAGCAGTCAAATCCCTTCCCAACCTCCCTCCCTTAAGATTAGATTAAATCAAAACTAGTTAAAATTGACATCAGTTAAAAAAATTTAAAATAATAAAAATAAAGTGCAGTTGATGGGCAGTACGAATGCAATCCCCAGTGGGTGAGATCAGAAGGTTTGAACAGAGGGACAGCTAGAGTTAATCCCCCGATGCCATTTACATTTTCATTTGCATTATTAGGGTCGGGGGTTGGTGATAATATTATTCCCTCTTCAGGGGAAGGCCTGCCAGAAGAGATGTGTCTTTAAGGCCTTTTTAAAGCTGGTCAAAGATGTAATGAGAAGCATCTCGTCTGGCAGGTCATTCCAAAGTTTAGGGGCGGTAGCTGATAAAGTCGTCTGGGAGGTTTGCAACAGCCTGGTTTTCATAGGCTTCAGAAGATTCCTCCCAGAGGACCGAAGTGTGCAGAGCAGTTCGTATGGGAAGAGGCGGTCCCTAAGGTAAGACGGGGCTGGTCATGTGAAGCGATGAATTGAGGAGTAACCCCAGACTGCGAACAGGGTCCTTAGAGGAGAGTGTGACTCCACCTAGGACTGGAAGGTGTATTCCCAAGCCTGGTTTCGGACCGGTAACTGTTAGTACCTCCGTTTTGTCTGGATTTAGCTTCAATCTGTTTTCCCTTATCCAGTCCATTACCGCTGCAAGGCAGTCATTAAGAGGAGAGATGCCATCTGAAGTCTGAGCCGATGATCTGGCCATGGAGAGATCTATCTGAGTGTCATCAGTGTACTGAAGACACTGAGCTCCATGCCTCCGAATTATCTCGCCCAGTGGCTTCATGTAGATATTAAATAGCATCGGGGACAGGATGGCGCCCTGAGGGACACCACAATTAAGCTCAATTTTGGAGGAGCAACTGTCCCCGAGCCTCACCCTTTGGGATCTGTCAGAGAGAAACCACTGAAGAGCAGTGCCCCCGATTCCCAACTCCCTCAGCCGACCCAAAAGGATGAAATGATCTACCGTATCAAAAGCCGCTGAGAGATCCAAGAGCACTAACAGGGTCACACTACCCCTGTCAATGCTCAAGTGGAGGTTGTCGGTGAGAGTGACCATGGCAGTCTCCACTCCATGTCCTGTCCTGAAGCCTGTGTGAAATGGATCAAGATAATCAGCTTCATCCAAGACTGCCTGGAGTTGGGTGGCGACCGCCCTCTTGATCACCTTGCTTAAAAATGGAAGCAAGGACACTGGTCTGTAATTGTTTCTGTCTAGGGGATCAAGGGAGGGATTTTTCAGGAGGGGCTTGACTGCCGCCTCCTTAAGGCAAGTTGGTAAAATGCCCTCTTTGAGGGACGCATTGATCGTATTCCGAAGAAACGTTCTCAGTGCGTCCCCTCCCTGAATGACCAGCCAAGATGGACAAGGATCGAGAGGGCAAGTCGTCTTCCGCATACTTCCAAGTAGCTTGTCCATGTCATCGGTACTTACAGATTGAAACTCATCCAGTAATGTGACAGCAACGGAGTCGCTAGACGCCTCACTTATAGGATCTGGAGAAAAGGTGGTGTCCAAGTCGGCTCTTATCCGAGAGGTTTTATCTGCGAAGAAGTTGTTAAACGCATCGCAGCAGGCTGTTGTAGGGTTAAGAAGGGGATTTGGTGCAGGGGGAACCTGTGTCAGCTCCCCTACCACCCTAAACTGTTCCACTGGGTGAGACTCTGCAGACGCAATGCGTGCAGAGCAGAAAGATTTCCGCGCTGCACGCAAAGCCTCCCGATAGGTGCGAAGATGCTGCCTTTGGACCTGATAAGTAGGTCCAAACACTGTTTTAAGAGCTTCGTAGAATCCTCTGGAATTACTCAGATCTGCACAATGCATGTTTTCATTTCAAGCCTGCGCTCAGTCCACCCCACAGTCAAGTGTAACTCATTGGCTTCAAGGACAAGCCTAGTCCACAATGTGGCATGGAGGCAAAATGGTAAGTGCAGAGCTGCATGAGGAGGAAGATTCTCCATCTTCTTCCCACTGGGTGGTATTTGCAGTGTGCATTGATTTAGAACTCAGGGCTTACTCCTATTGTGCTTCTTACCTAAATGCACATTCCCATTACTGTAATTGCTGGCAGGGGACTGACCCTACTCTTAGAGCCAAGAAGAATAAAGCTAGCATGCTTATTACAAGAGTCATTGCAAAATGGTACAACTGTTACTCTTTAAATAAGAGGCTGAGATTATTTAGGTAAAGGTAAAGGTATTCCCCTTTGACAAGGTTGTCATGTCATGTCTGGCCATAGGGGGTGGTGCTTATCTCCGTTACTAAGCTGAAGAGCCAGCATTGTCAGAGTCTAGCCTGTGATCATGTGGCTAGCATGATTGCACAGATGGTGTTTATCTTCCCACAGAAGTGGTACTTATTTATCTACTTGCATACTTTTGAACTGCTAGGCTGACAGAAGCTAGGACTAGTGATGGGAGCTCACCCCATCATGCGGCACCCAGGCCTCAAACTGCCAACCTGCCCATCTTGCAATCAACATTACCATTTCTAATAAGCCTTTAAGAGAACCTCAAAAGTTTTCCACAGATACCAAACTTACCAAACTTCAGCCAAGTGATTCCCTTGAAATGTGGGGTCACCTACACTGTAGAAATAATGGAGTTTCATATCACTTTAACTGCCATGGCTCCATCCTACATAATACTGGAGTTTGTAGTGTTCAGTATTCAGCATTCAATTTCCAGTAATGGGAAATCGAACCCATTTCAAAAATGTGTGAATTTCACCACCAATTTACCAATTAAAATTCAGTAAATAAGGGGAACAAAACAAGTAAGCAGCCTTTCAATGAACGTGGAAGATCAAGTAGAACTTATCTTGATTTTCTTTGCCAGTTTTCAAAGGAAGTATTATTTCAAATATCTCAAGTGCTTATAAATATTTACCAAACAGCCCTGAGCTAAAATATGCATAGTATGCATTTGCCAAATTGGATTTCCTTTCACTTATTTATTTTGTCTACAGATTGCCATATGTTTGGAAAGCCGTCAAGTACTGAATCTGCCTGCAAAAGAGTGGGCGAGAGTAGAAGCCATTCAGCATGGAAAGTAGAATTGGAAAAGAACACTGAAAATGTTCATAATGGTAGCTTTCTGCTATCAGGGATAGTTTCTCAGACTCTACTTCAAAGGGCTGTTGTGAGGATAAAGGAGGGAGCAAGCAAGCTATGTGTTCCAATAACATTTCCACCTTTTGACCTCCTTCCTCCCATCATTCTTTATGAAGATAATTATATTTTGTCATATGTGAATGTATTTAAAAGATTTCTGGATTGTTGTGGGCTGTTCAAAACAATTTTCAATAAAAACAAAAACAAAATAATCCAGTGTACATAAGGTTCCCAGGCCATTTCCCACCCATTTCCACTTGGTTTCAAACTTCAACATGTGTTGGTATCTATTGTTCAAGGAATTTTTGCTATTTTCCATTGCATGCAGAACCAAGTCTGGAACTGCCATCCTGGTGGTGATATGGAGCACCCTTGGTTCACTATCACTGTACTTATGAGAGAACAAATAAGACGTCCATTAGGCTAAACAGCAAGTGATGTTAAGCATGATAAGGTAAAGAACATTTCCATACTTTCATGCAGGGAAAGGTCAAGTATTTGGAGCAGGAGTATCCAAGGTAGAATGATTTAATGTGAGAAGGGCACTGTGGAGGAGTGCCATCTGGTGTCCCCTGCCACCAAAATGTCTCCAACCAGTGGGTTGCTGTTGCATGAAGCAGCAGCAACAGCCTCACTCTCTTCAATGGGTACCTGTTTTGACTCCCCCTGAATGCCCCAACAGTACTCTTCTGAGACATCATGGGTTACATCAAAATGGTTGCTTCCTTAGCTGTCCTTGTTGCATTGTCAGTTCAATCCTAAGAGTAGGAATGGTCCAAAGGACTTAGCAGGAGGACCAATAGGCTGTTGTAGGGCACCGGACATAGCAGATTATGCCATTTAGAATGGAAAGAATATTTTAAAATGAAAAACAGGTGTCTTGCATCATGGGAAAGCCTGATAAATTGAACCCTAGATGGGCAAGAATATTTGCTGCATGGAACTAATTCTGCATTGAAATAAATGCATACTTTGCACACAGAATGCACATAAAATAGCTTTTCTGTGCAGGAAACTTTTTATTATGTTCCTACCTGTCCCTGGTTCCCTTTCTCATTGATATGAGGGTCCACTGAACTTTCATCGGCTTCAAAAGAACTGATTCTGTAAATGTGGGCTGGTTGGGGAATTGTGGGACTTGCAGTCCAAAAAGGTAACCTTTCCAAGCAGTGGAAATGATACACAACAATTTTTTTTTTTTTTAACATTGTCAACTCTCTCCCATTAAAATGTCAGGATTTTGGCAGGGGAAGAGTAATGACTGAATTTTGACATTCCTATCTGCTTTTACCCCCTCAAAAATGTTGCGATGGTTTAAACAGACCAATTGACTGAGGTTAAACTAATGACAGAAAAGGAATTACAGCATCTTTCTCTTCCACAATGCCCTCCTTTATTTGCATTTTAATCATGTTCCCGATATTGCTGGAAAGTGTTTAAGATTCAAGATGCATTTCTCCATATGCTTAACCGGCTGAGGGCAAAACCCGACACTTTTCATATTGCTGCTTGGAAAAATCTAAGCCTGCCAAAAAGGAGAAGACACTATTATTAAAGGGAAGGAAAGCAAACCTATCTCATATTCAGCTGTTGCTCACTTGCATGAAAACAGACCAACCCTACATCTCAAGATATTTTGAATCAATGAGGTGGTGGAAGATGTGGGAAGGTGCAATGTCGAGACAGAGGCAGATCACACGATTGTCACCAAGAACTGCATGGAAATGATGTAAACATTTTGTAATTTAATCAGGAAGCCAACCATTGGCCATTTCACACTAGACAGTTATAACATAGTGGTTCCATAGTAATTTCCATGGCAACATGCTATAGAATCTTGAGCTTTATAGTTTGATTTGAGGCAACAGAGGTGCTCTCTGGATAAGAATTCTGAATACCCCTTCCTCAACTGCAAATCACAGGATACCATAAGATGTTAATATGGCAGTTAAAATGGAATCATAGCACTACAATTGTGTAGTGTGATATGGCCTCACATCATTATTTAATTCAGTATTATTTGGATGCACATATGTGACAATCAGTTGAATGGTTCCTGGATGAGCACCACACCTTTTCATGAATTGTAGGCAAGAACAGCCCAGAATTTAGAACAAAAAGGGATTCTGTGAGCTGCAGTCCAGAACTTTCACAAGCTCTAAAGTGGCTGCCAGCATTATTGTGGAGAGCTGGATGACCATGCTTCCCTCTGCACAGTGGGCTGGTTCAAACTGGATAATTATTTCAAAATATTATGCCTGGTCTCTTTTTTCACAATCCATTATGCAAGGTGGCCTAAAAGGCCACAACCCAAACAAATGTACATGCATATAGCCCTATCAAACAATTAGTGGTTGTGCCAAGCCTTCCTCTATAATAGTAAGTTCTTCTCCCTTTCTTCTCCCTTTCCCAGGAGTTTCCTCATTGGGCCATGCAACCCCAGCAGTTGGAAAGAAGGAAGAGCTGCATGCACTGTGGTGTTTACATTCTTGTTGTGTGCCTTCAAGACATTTCTGACTTATGGTATCTCTAAAGCAAACATATAATGGGGCTTTCTGGGCAAGATAAAAAAATATCCAAGGTGTTATTGTGTTATGAATATAACAAAAGATAACCAGTCTTTTTGTGAGATATTAAATTGTTAAGCTACTTTCCCAGTTATGGTGCTATAGCCTGACAGAATGGTGGGGAGGAGTATCATGTAGGTGAAGGGCTGGTTCATGTTGTGCCTTATACTGCCAACTCATGTTTTCTTGTGGGTGTGATGATAGCTAAGAAGAAAGATTGTTTTGTACCACAGGTCAGCAACTTGGTATGATACAGAGTTTCTTTTTGTCTCAGAGTAACCCCAAATTAGTGTTGTAGCTTCCTTATACAAATAATTGCTTTGTAAATTGAACAGCAATAGAAACCAATTAACTGGGGCCTTAGAACTATAATTGTATGTACTCCCCCCCCCCCCATACCTTTCTGAGCTTTTTAAAGATCTTAAACATCTTGGATTGGATTCAGGTTTAGATTCCTGCAACTGGGATGGTAGAAATAGACTTCAGAGAAGCCCAAAAATGTTACACAGAAGTTTGGGGAACTCTTCTACATGAGGTATGCTATGTGTCTATGTGATTTGACCCTTACTCCCAGATCATATGGAAATAGTTTCAGTAGCAGATTCCTCCCATCTATGGAAGGTGAAACCTGGATCCAACTCATGAAATATTCTCTTCATTAAAAAAAAATCTTTTGAATACCAGAAACATGAGTTTTATGAGGCAGCTTTACAAATGACAGCTACATCTTCGTTTTTTAGGTGTTTTGTACTACTCCAATCTCAATTGGCTTTCAATTCCACATCACAACTAATCCACATGCCTTTGATTCTCAGGCTAATTAGAATGTTTTTCTCTCTTACAATATCTCCAAGCTTATTTATATGTTTATACTAAAACACCTGTTTCTAGCAGATAAATGACAGAGTCTCTGGATAGCAAGCCAAAGATGAATAGAGAGCATGAAATAAATGATTTGGTATGTAAAGACTGAGCTAATTTGCACACTCATTGAAAATATTTCATTTCCTGTTATTTATATTTATACACACAGAGTATTTTGCTTGCAGTCATAAGTTCATGAGTTATTTGCAAGATTTACCAGAATATTCATCATCATCATCATCATCATCATCATCATCATCATGTTTCTTGATAGTACCGGTTCAGTATCCCTTATCTGCAGTTCTTAAATATAAAATACACTAAAATCTAGTTGTTGTTTTCATGAGTGGCTGAGATAGTGACACTTTTGCTTTCTAATGGTTCAGTGTAAACAGATTTTGTTTCATACTCAAAATTAATAAAAGTATTGTATAAAATTACTTTCTCGCTATGCACATATGATGTACCTGTATATGAAACATAAATGAATTTTGTGTTTAAACCTGGGTCTCATCTCCAAGGGATTGCATTATGTACCTATACAGATATTCCAAAATCCAACTCCTGGCAATCCAAAATGCTTCCAGTCCCAAACATTTAGGATAAGGGACACTCAATCTGTAAATAAATACCTAGGGTATATAAAAGAGAGAGAGAGAGAGAATTCTACCAAGCTTTGTGTAAGTACTATGATTTAATATAACCTGTGACTGAATTTCTTTGGTAATAGGTGTCTTTCCAGTTTCATCATATCAGTTAATATATGATTATTCATAATCCAAAATCACTGTAGTTATGCCAGGCCCAAACATGGGTGTCCATGCATATGCATTTGTATCATTATAATTTGTTTACCTCATAATTATAAAAGGTCATTAAGAACATAAGCAGCATGTATGAATTACTTTCATTGAAGAATATTCTATCTGATTTATACTAATGATTCCCAGTAATGTCACTGGGGTGCGGGGTGGTGGTGATGCAGGCCACATTGGGTGACACCCCAGAAGGGCGGGTGACGCCAGGCCAGCTCCCCGGCCCTGTGCAGGGTCTTTTTGGGCTGCCCAGACCCTGTGTGGAGGCACCTCGGGCTCTGCGGCTGCTCCCTGGGGAGCCATACACGCATGCTCCCGTGTGTTCCAGAAGTCACGTGCCAGTAGTTCCACCGCCATAAGTCCTCCCACCCCATGAGTGACACCAACCCTAAGGACACCACTGGTGACACCAACCCTAAAGACAGCACTGGTGATTCCAAGAATAATTGCAGATTTTCTCATCCTTGATGAGATGAAACATCTTGCCAAAGAAAGGTCAACTGCCATGTTGTGACTTTTTGTGAAAAATACCTTTTGCAAAAATATTCACTGGAATCCTAGATCAGCTACATATTTAAGGAGAGGTAACTAAGTAATGTCTCCTGGCCCAACCTTCTGAGTCCACTATAACAGCCAGCCACCAGATTGGGTGAAGGAAGTCAATTTAGCAGCCAATCAGAACACAAAGAAGAGGATGTTTTCACCCAACTCCTGCCAATGGGCAAGGCTTAGTCAAGGACTTGCAGCAAGTGTTTTGCTTCTGATTGTCACATCCTTATTACTGGTGGGAGAAAGATGGAAATATCACCCACTTTAGACCCTGATTGCTAGTTGAATGGCCCTCCTTCAGCCCAATGCACCTGCTGCCACTGATTGTCTAGAATTAGTGAACTCGGAGCAGTTACTGATCTTGACTCTAGGCCATGAATCCATAACTGCAATACTAAATTTTCTTATTTGAAAAAGTAATCATTTTTGTGCAAAACAGTGTATTTTCCACTAACCCCCCCCTCACTTTTTGCATAAAACTCATTTTTGGGCAGATTTTATTTATTTATTTATTTATTTTTGCACAAAAGACCCCCAAACACACCAATATTTTTTTTAAAAACCACAAAACTAAACTTCTAAAATCACCCAGTGGGGAGGCAACTTTACAACTCTTTTCTTCTTACATGTTAGAACGAAGTCAATGAAGGTTTGCATCATTATGCACAATGTGAAAACCTTCTATTGTATATCATCTGAAACAGTTAATCCACACTACTAACAGCCAATGTTTGGTGATGCAGTGATCAAATAAAAGAATGGACATGTAAACTTATCATCAGAACCAAACTGGAAATAGTTTTCTGATCAGTGTCTTATCACCTGCTCTGATCAGGGGCTGGAGTGGGATGAGCCTTTGTCACTTACAAGTGGAATGTCTACATTACCTGTTTGTTAGAAAGTAAATGAGTTAAAAACATTAGCAAATGAAATGAATAAGTGTTTCAGTTTTTGAGAAGTACAATTGTCATTACTGCAATGTTGAAAACTGTAACTGGTTACATAGGGGCTTTACTGGTTACATAGGGGCTTTATGAACTTGAACTCCTAGCACAACAATATAATAGGCATCACTGAAACCTGGTGGGATGAGTCTCATGATTGGAATGTAGAAATAGAAGGATATAACCTTTTTAAGAGAAACAGGCCAAACAGGAAAGGAGGAGGAATAGCATTATATGTCAGGGATATTTACACCAGTGAAGAGATCCAGGAAGTCAATACTGGAAGCCAGGTGGAGAGCATCTGGATAAAAATTAAAGGAGAGGGAAACAACAGGGATATCACACTGGGAGTCTACTACAGACCCCCGACTCAGGCAGAGGAATTGGATTATGCCTTTCTAGAACAGATGACCACACACTCAGAAAGGAGAGATGTAGTAGTGATGAGTGACTTCAACTATCCTGATATTTGCTGGAAGTCAAACTCAGCCAAATCCTCAAGGTCTAGCAAATTCCTCACTTGCCTGGAAGACAATTTCATTGTCCAAAAGGTGGAAGAGGCAACAAGGGGATCAGCCATTTTAGATCTTATCTTAACCAACAGGGATGACCTAGTCAATGGAGTGCAAGTGGTTGGATCCTTAGGTGGAAGTAACCATGTTCTCCTAGAGTTTGTAATACTGTGAAAGGGAGAAGCTAGGCATAGTCAGACACACACTCTAGACTTTAGGAGAGCTGATTTAAATAAACTTAGAGAAATACTGGGGGTGATCCCATGGTCAGGAATACTAAAAGAGAAGGGAGTTCAAGACGGATGGGAGTTTCTCAAAAGGGAGATACTGAAGGCACAATTTCAAACAGTTCCAATGAGGAAGAAAAATGGAAGATGTCTCAAGAAGCCAGGATGGAAGACTAAGGAACTTTCAACTGAGCTAAGTTTTAAACGGAACATGTATAAGAAATGGAAAAAGGGGGAAATCACGAAAGAGGAATTCAAAGAAATAGCCAGCACATGTAGGGTAAAGTCAGAAAAGCTAAAGCGCAGAATGAACTCAGGCTTGTTAGAGAGGTTAAGAACAATAAAAAGGGCTTTTTTGGATATGTCCGCAGCAAAAGGAAGAAGAAGGAAACAGATGGGCCACTGCGTGCAGAAGATGGCAAAATGCTAACAGGGGACAGAGAAAAGGCAGAATTACTCAAGACCTTCTTTGCTTCAGTCTTCTCAGAAAAGGCAAAGGGTGCTCAACCTAAGGATAATGGAGCAGAAGACAGAATGGGGGAATTTCAGCACAGAATAAGTAAAGAGATAGTACAGGAATACCTGGTTAACCTAAATGAATATAAATCTGCAGGACCAGATGAACTACATCCTAGAGTATTAAAAGAACTGGCAAATGTAATATCGGAACCACTGGCAATAATCTTTGAGAACTCCTGGAGAACAGGAGAAGTCCCAGCAGACTGGAGGAGGGCAAACATTGTCCCCTTCTTCAAAAATGGAAAAAAAGAGGATCCCAACAATTATGTCGAGTTAGTCTGACATCAATTCCAGGAAAGATTCTGGAGCAGATCATTAAACAGAGAGTCTGTGAACATTTAGAGGCCAATGCCATAATCACAAAAAGTCAACATGGGTTTCAGAGAAACAAGTCATGCCAGACAAACCTGATCTCTTTTTTTTTTTTATAAAATTACCAGCATGGTAGATGAAGGGAATGCTGTGGATATAGTATACCTCGATTTCAGTAAGGCCTTTGACAAGGTTCCCCATGACATTCTTGCAAACAAGCTTTCAAAATGTGGGATAGACAAGTTAACTGTTACATGGATTTGTAATTGGTTGACTGGCCGAACTCAAAGGGTGCTCAGCAATGGTTCCTTTTCATCCTTGAAAGAAGTGACCAGTGGGGTGCCACAGGGTTCTGTCCTGGGCCCAGTCCTATTCAACTTCTTTATTAATGATTTGGATGACAGAATTGGGGGCATACTTATCAAATTTGCAGATGACACTAAACTGGGAGGAGTAGCTAATACCCCAGAGGACAGGATCAAAATTCAAAATGACCTGAATAGACTAGAAAGCTGGGCCAGCGCTAACAAGATGAAATTCAATGCAGAGAAATGTAAGGTTCTGCACTTAGGGCGGAAAAATGAAATGCACAGATATAGGATGGGGGACCCCTGGCTGAATGAAACCACATGTGAAAGGGATCTAGGAGTCCAAGTAGACCATAAGTTGAACATGAGTCAACAGTGCGATGCGGCAGCTAAAAAAGCCAATGCAATTTTAGGCTGCATCAATAGAAGTATAGTTTCTAGATCAAGGGAAGTTATAGTGCCACTCTATTCTGCTTTGGTCAGGCCCCACCTGGAATACTGTGTCCAGTTCTGGGCACCACATTTCAAAAAAGATGTGGAGAAACTGGAGCATGTCCAAAGGAGGGCAACTAAGATGGTGAAGGGTCTGGAAACCTTGCCCTATGAAGAACGCCTTAGGGAGCTGGGGATGTTTAGCCTGGAGAAGAGAAGGTTAAGAGGTGATATGATAGCCCTGTTTAAATATTTGAAGGGATGTCATATTGAGGAGGGAGCAAGCTTGTTTTCTGCTGCTGCAGAGACTAGAGCGCGGAACAATGGATGCAAACTGCAGGAAAAGAGATTCCACCTCAACATTAGGAGGAACTTCCTGACAGTAATGGCTGTTCGACAGTGGAACACACTCCCTCGGAGTGTGGTGGAGTCTCCTTCCTTGGGGATCTTTAAGCAGAGGCTGGATGGCCATCTGTCAGGGATGCTTTGATTTGGAGTTCCTGCATGGCAGGGGGTTGGACTGGATGACCCTTGTGGTCTCTTCCAACTCTATGATTCTATGATTCTACAGACCACCCAAAAAGGGCAGTCTGGAGCCTCCTTTTCTGCCGCATCATTGCCACAGCAACCAGATGAAGCGGCAAAGGTGCGGCAGACAAAGGAATGCCAAAACTGAGCTCCTTCTTGCATCGCAGTTGTGACATATGAAGCCCTGGCTGGCACATCTATGATGTCACAGGTGCACAGTTCCATTTAGTTGCTGTGCATCTGCGATGTCATCGCTCTGCGCACCATCTGTACCGCGCTGTGGAGTGAGGATGCCCATGTCACGTGCTAGGAGTCTACTGTCTCCGCTCCCGGGCAACCCTAGCACGTGATGGGGGGCACTCTCAAGTACCTGGTTGTATCAGGCCATAAAGTGCATTTACCTTCTGTACTCTATTCATCTTCAGCTTGCTATCCAATCATTTATCTGCTAGAATGTAACTAGTTTATATTTCTTGCTGTCCTCCCTGCTACTGTTCTATTAATTTCTGTTACATTTTAGAGAGGGGGGGGACAGGTTTGATAAAATTATGTAAACCTTGAAAAAGCCCTGCTAAAATGCCTTAAAGATACCCTTTGAAATAATTTTTAAAAATAAATAAATTGTTTAACTTGTTTCACTCTTGCTATATTACTTTTGAAAAGTAACTTCATTCCACTCTCATGAATAAAAAAAACAAAAACAAAAACAAAAAACCCTTGGCTATAGATAAATACATTACTTATAATTTGCTTCCCAGCTCTGTGAGGAACTTTGTTAGAAGCCTCTGGGAAGTAAAGTAAACAGTGTCTGTCTGCCCAAATATTTGTATAGAACTAAGAACCAATTCTCTCTAATCTACTCTATAGTCAAGATAACTGATCCAGTTCAGCTGAGCTCAGTTTTTATTTATTTATTTTTGTGTTACAGTCCTCCTTCCCTTCTATTTCAGCCTGAATATCAAAGGAAAGGGCTTCAGCCTAGTTCTTTGCACATTGTTCTTCAGTGTACAAGACATGATTCACATCCACATTGTAGAAATGATTCGGTCTGACACCACTTGATGTCATGGCCCAATGCTATGGAATTCTAGGAATTTTAGCTCTGTGACACATTTAGCTTTCCCTATCAGAGAGCTCTGGTACCACAACTGCAGTTCTCAGAATTCCATACCTTTGATACATAGCAGTGGTTATAGTGGTTATCAAACTGCATTATTTCTGTAGTACAGATGCAGCCATGCCTTTAGTTTTTAACACTGAGAGAGCATAAAAGCATACTATTGTGGTAGAATTCCAAGATACAGCTGTGTTAGTCTGTAGAATTAATACATAAAGAGATCTTGTAGTGCTTTTGAGATTAATTGAAAGAAAGAAGTTGGCAGCATGAGCTTTCATAGACTGGGGAAGTAGACTGAAGTCTACAAAAGCTCATGCTGCCAACTTCTTTACTTAGTCTCAAAGTTGCTACAAGATCTCTACACATACTATTCTTTGTTTTTGAATTGGACCCATGGCAGGACTGGAGAAAGGTTTTGAAAATATAATACCTCATTTAGAGTCACCTCCCCTCATTTAAAGTGATTTTGAATAATTTAGTTCTTAATTCCAACAATGTGCAAGTTCATTTATGACCTTAGCTGTAACAGCTTCTGATGATACAGTCAAGGCTGGCACTTTTTCCTGCAAATAAATTGTAAGAAAAATGAAAGACATACACATTTATATATGGCATAGACTCAGATGTTCCATTTAATATTAGAAAACTTGGCGCAACAGACAATCACCTTTTAAAATTCACTGGTACAAGAGAATTTTATTCATCTGGAGTAATCAACTGATATTGCAAAGTACAAAGGTTTTTTTAAATAATAATGACAGCAAGCAGATCTCTGCCAAGACTGCTTAAGGTTTATTATTTTATAATAAGGTTATGATAGAATGACATCATCTGCCATAATCTCTGAGTTTACCCACAGTCTCCACAGCAACTATGTGTACATATGGATTTTTCCAGATGCAAGACATTGCTGTTGCAATGCAAAGTCTGTATGTTTGGCAGCCAGAGGTGGTGGTAGTGGTGGTAATAATAATAATAAATTATTTATTATTATTATTATTATCATTATTATTATTATTATTATTATTTTGCTCTTTTTCCAGAACTGGAACACAGAGCAGCTCACAGTACTAAAAGAACATAATTAAAAACATGGAAAAGTGATACATTAAAACAGAATTAAATTGTTAACAATATTAAAATAGATTGTTTATTAAAACAATAAAAAATGCAGTTAAAAAGTTAAAATTGTTTAAAACACTTAAAATGATACAACACTTGAAGCCAGTCTTTTAAAAACATTATGTTTTAAATGCCTGCATGCATAAGAAGATTTTAACCTGCTATTAGAAGTACAACAAGGAAGGGGCCATTCTGATCTCTCTAGGAAGGGAGTTCCACTATTTAGGGACAGCCACCGAAAGGCCCTCTCTTGTGTCCCAACCAAATGTGCTTATGATGGTGGTGGGACTGAGAGAAGTCCTCTCCAGAGGATCTCAGAGCCCAAGCTGGCTCACAGAGGGAGATACAATCTGCCAAATAGCCTTGACCTGAGCCATATAAGGCTTTATAGGTCATAACCAGCACTTTGAATTGTGTCCAGAAACAAACTGGCAGCCAGTGGAGCTGTTTCAACAGGGGCATTGTATGGTCTCTGTAACCTGGCCCAGTTAACAGCCTGGTTGCAGCTCTTTGGACCAGCTAAAGTTTCCAAACACTCTCCAAAGGCAGCCCCAAGTACAGAGCATCACAGTAGTCCAAATAGGATATAACCAAGGCATGTACCACACAGGCCAGATCTGGCATTTCAAGAAATGGGAACAGTTGGCACACATGTTTTAAATGTGCAAAAGCACTCCTGGTCACTGCAGAAACTTGGGCCTCCAAGTTCAAAGCTGAGCCCAGGAGCACCCCTAAACTGTAAACCTCTGCCTTCAGGGGGAGTGTAACCACATCTAACACAGGCTGGATCCCTATTTCCTGATCTACCTTCTGACTAACCAGGAGCACCTCTGTCTTGTCCAGATTAAGTTTTAACTTGTTTGACTTCATCCAGTCCATTACTGATGACAGACAGTAGTCAAATTTAAAGTGTAATTAAGGCTCATTAGCTTTAGAAAAGTCTTGTTCCTAGTAAATAGGAAAATTCCTAGAACTAGTTTGCTGACTTTGAAATAAAGTATTGGAAAGGAGACTTCTCAACAATCTTGACCTCAGAGACCTCATGCTACTGGAGGTGCAATTTGTGTCCTCCTTTCCCCCCTTTCCCATGTAATTTCAGGTCCATCCAACCCTCGGCCAACATGCTTACCACTACCAAGCCCACTGAGCCAACATGGTGTAGTGGTTTGATCATTGGACTACAGCTCTGGAAAACAGAGTTCAAATCCCTGCTTAGCCATGGAAACCCAAGTCATACTCTCTGTCTCAGAGGAAGGCAAAGGTAATCCCCTTGTGACCAAATCTTGCCAAGAAAACCCTGACCAGTTCGCCTCCAGTTCATCATAAATTGGAAACAACTTAAAGAAACACAACAATGACAAAAACCAAGCCCACTGTTCTGTGACTATTACCTGGTCCTAATAAATACGGCATTATGTTAGGTACAGCTTTTCTTTGGTATGTGAGCTATGTGTGTACACCTTCCCTAGCACACACATACAGATGCCACAACACAGTTCCTTGCCATGCATATGGTTCAACACAGTATTCTGCAGTTTAGGGTCCTTTCCTTTGCAACATGGCAATAGGTACTGTCAAGATGTGTGTGTGGGCACATCAAAAAGTGCCACAGCACACCACTGAATGCAGTCCTCTCTGTTCATTGTAGAGGAAGGACTGATGGGAAGCTTGCGTTAATATAATAATCATCTATATTTTTAAAAGCGGACACAAGATTTTTGATACACTCAGGTGAATCAAGTGTCTCCCGACACCACCATACAAACACCTGTTCACAACCACTCCTAAATCTGCTTCAGAAACTACAGTTGCCCAGTAATGTGAGGGTTGCTGTTAAGGGAGGGGAAGGAGTTAAAAGCCCCTGCTTTATATGCAGAACTTGCAGTTTACAGAGTATGGCTTCCATCTCTTGGAATAAGGCAAATATTCTCGAGTGAACAATGACTGTAATTACATTTCTGAAAACTGAAACCAGTCCAACTGTTTCCTTAAGCTACAATAGAACAAATGACACACTTGGCAGGAATTGTAATGGGTTCCTAAACCATGCTACTATACATTTTTCTGCAATGAACTATATTTTCAAAACTGCCCATTTTTATTCCATGCACTTTTATATTTTGGCCTGACAGAGTTTGTCTGAAAAACAAAAAGATCCTTAATATTTAGTACAACTCCATAGTCTGGAGTCTTTCTCAGTAAACAGAGTTCAGTTTATTAAAAGGCTGAATACTTCTTTGTAAATAAATGTATTTATACAGTGGTAACAAACATTTGATTGCTCAACTGAATTCTAGATTTTGAAATGACCTCCTGTGCTCCTTACACTACAATACTGAGAGAGAGAGAGAGAGAGAGATGTACATACACATAGAATTAATAATAGCATTTCAATTTGAAGAGGCTGATTGCTTGTTAATAATATCATTACTTCACCGAAAAAGGTTTGAATACATAAGAAAATCAATATGGCTTGAATTTGACTGATAGTTGCAATTGCAGTAGACCCATTACATTAACAATATTCATATATATATATATATATATATATATGGGCTCACCATTCAACAATTAATTCAAAAGATCTACTCTAGTTCTGAATGTCAATAGGAGTAGTCCTATATCTAGGACTATAGCAGAGGTGAACAACTGGAAAATAGCAGAGGTGAACAACTGGCTTCGCAGATGGTGCCGCCGAGAAGGATTTGGATTCTTGGATCATGGGCTGCGGTTCCATGAGGAGGGACTTCTTGCAACAGACGGGTTGCATCTCACGCCAGTTGGAAGAAATGTTTTTGCCAACAGTCTCAAGAACTTGATCAGGAGAGCTTTAAACTGAGTTCCGAGGGGAAGGGAGACAATATTAAGGAACGCAAAAGGGATGGCGTAAATAGTCAAACTGACATAGAGGAAACAAGGCAAACAGTGCAAGGACCCAACAGTGGGAGGCAAAAAAACTTGCACAGGCAGCAAGTAAAAGGGAACCATGGTCTGCGATGTCTCTACACTAATGCACAGAGCATGGGAAATAAGCAAGATGAACTCGAACTCCTAGTACAACAAGGCAAATATGATATAATAGGCATCACTGAAACCTGGTGGGATGAGTCTCATGATTGGAATGTGGAAATAGAGGGGTATAACCTTATTAAGAGAAATAGGCCAAACAGGAAAGGAGGAGGAATAGCACTATATGTCAGAGATATTTACACCAGTGAAGAGATCCTGGACATCAATCATGGAAGCCAGGTGGAGAGCATCTGGATAAGAATTAAAGGGGAGAGAAACAACAAGGGTGTTACGGTGGGAGTCTACTACAGACCCCCAAGTCAGACTGAGGAATTGGATGATATCTTTCTAGAACAGATGACCACACAGTCAGAAAAGAGAGATGTAGTAGTGATAGGCGACTTCAACTATCCTGATATTTGCTGGAAGTCAAACTCAGCCAAATCCTCAAGGTCTAGCAAATTCCTCACTTGCCTGGAAGACAATTTCATGGTCCAAAAGGTGGAAGAGGCAACAAGGGGGTCAGCTATTTTAGATCTGATCCTAACCAACAACTTGGTTAATGGGGTGCAAGTGGTGGGATCATTAGGTGGAAGTGACCATGTTCTCCTGGAGTTTGTAATACAGTGGAAAGGAGAAGCCAGGCAGAGTCAGACACGCATCCTAGACTTTAGGAGAGCGGATTTCAGTAAACTCAGAGAAGTATTGAGGGCGATTCCATGGTCAGAAATACTAAAGGATAAAGGAGTTCAGGACGGATGGGACTTTCTCAAAAGGGAGATACTGAAGGCACAATTTCAAACAGTTCCAGTGAGAAAGAAAAACGGGAGGTGTCTCAAGAAACCAGGATGGATGACTAAGGAACTTTCAACCGAGCTAAGTTTGAAACGGAACATGTATAAGAAATGGAAAAAGGGGGAAATCACGAAAAAGGAATTCAAAGAAATAGCCAGCACATGTAGGGATAAAGTCAGAAAAGCTAAAGCGCAGAATGAACTCAGGCTTGTTAGAGAGGTTAAGAACAATAAAAAGGGCTTTTTTGGATATGTCCGCAGCAAAAGGAAGAAGAAGGAAACGGTAGGGCCACTGCGTGGAGAAGATGGCAAAATGCTAACAGGAGATAGAGAAAAGGCAGAATTACTCAACACCTTCTTTGCCTCAGTCTTCTCAGAAAAGGCAAAGGGTGCTCAACCTGAGGATAATGGAGCAGAGAACAGAATAGGGGAATTTCAGCACAGAATAAGTAAAGAGATAGTAGAGGAACACCTTGTTAATCTAAATGAATTTAAGTCTCCGGGACCAGATGAACTCCATCCAAGGGTATTAAAAGAACTGGCAAAAGTAATATCAGAGCCATTGGCAATCATATTTGAAAACTCCTGGAGAACAGGAGAGATCCCAGCAGACTGGCGAAGGGCAAACGTTGTCCCCATCTTCAAAAAGGGGAAAAAAGAGGATCCCAACAATTATCGTCCAGTTAGTCTGACATCAGTTCTAGGAAAGATTCTGGAGCAGATCATCAAACAGAGAGTCTGTGAACATCTAGATGGCAATGCCATAATCACAAAAACTCAACATGGGTTTCAGAGAAACAAGTCATGCCAGACAAATCTAATCTCTTTCTTTGATAAAATTACCAGCTTGGTAGATGAAGGGAATGCTGTGGATATAGTATATCTTGATTTCAGTAAGGCCTTTGACAAGGTTTCCCATGACATTCTTGCAAACAAACTTGTAAAATGTGGGCTAGACAAAGGAACTGTTAAATGGATCTGTAATTGGTTGAATGGCCGAACCCAAAGCGTGCTCAACAATGGCTCCTTTTCATCCTGGAGAGAAGTGACCAGTGGGGTCCCACAGGGCTCTGTCCTCGGCCCAGTGCTATTCAACATCTTTATCAATGACCTGGATGACAGAATTGGGAGCATACTTATCAAATTTGCAGATGACACCAAATTAGGGGGAATAGCTAATACCCCAGAGGACAGGATCAAGATTCAAAATGACCTGAATAGACTAGAAAGCTGGGCCAAAGCTAACAAAATGAAATTCAATACAGAGAAATGTAAGGTATTGCACTTAGGGCGGAAAAATAAAATGCACAGATATAGGATGGGTGACACCTGGCTGAATGAAACTACGTGTGAAAGGGATCTAGGAGTCCAAGTAGACCACAAGTTGAACATGAGTCAACAGTGTGATGCGGCAGCTAAAAAGGCCAATGCTATTTTGGGCTGCATTAATAGAAGTATAGTGTCTAGATCAAGAGAAGTAATATTGCCACTGTATTCTGCTTTGGTCAGGCCCCACCTAGAATATTGTGTCCAGTTCTGGGCGCCACAATTCAGAAAGGACATTGAGAAACTGGAGTGTGTCCAAAGGAGGGCGACAAAAATGGTGAAGGGTCTGGAAACCATGCCCTATGAGGAACGACTTAGGGAGCTGGGGATGTTTAGCCTGGAGAAAAGAAGGTTAAGAGGTGATGTGATAGCCCTGTTTAAATATTTGAAAGGATGTCATATTGAGGAGGGAGCAAGCTTGTTTTCTGCTGCTCCAGAGAACAGGACCCGGAACAATGGATGCAAGATCCAGGAAAAGAGATTCCACCTGAACATTAGGAAGAACTTCCTGACAGTAAGGGCTGTTCGACAGTGGAACGCACTTCCTCGGAAGGTGATAGAGTCTCCTTCCTTGGAGGTCTTTAAACAGAGGCTGGATGGCCATCTGTCAGGGGTGCTTTGATTTGGATTTCCTGCATAGCAGGGGGTTGGACTGGATGGCCCTAGTGGTCTCTTCCAACTCTACGATTCTATGATTCTATGATTCTATGATTCTCATTCAGTAACAGATTTTACTGTTTAATTGTCTTCAACACAGGTAAGGTAAAATCTTACATTTACAATGAGTGTAGAGTCATCCTAAGGCATTCCATGTAGGATGGGAAGATAACAATAACATTTCTCTTGTTAGTTGTTTTGGATGCATTCTGTGTACCTTGAGTGTTGGAGTGACTCTAAATATTTTAAACATTAACTTCAAACAAAGTAGCCCATAACTGCTTTCAGAATGCAAGAGTTTTTCTGATAAAGACAGTGGGCCCTCTGTTTCAGCTAGAGTTTGGTTCCGCAACCTCCCATGGATACCAAAATCTATGGAAGCTCAGGTCCCATTAAATACAATGGGATAGAAAAATTCCTTATATAAAATGGCAAAATCAATTTTTTATTTTTTGGATTTTTTTAAACATAGTTTCAAACTGTGGGTGGCTGAATCTGTGGATACAGAGTCTGTGAATATGGAGGGCCGAGTGTATGTTTATAGATCAGATAAATTATGAAAAATATCCTGCTCTCTTTTTCTTGCAGTCAATTTCTCTCTCTCTCTCTCTTTCTCTCTTACTTCAACTCAGCCTTACTCCAGGGTCCAAGACTGAGCTTGGTACACATTGGACTGGGGCAACAGTTTGCATATTGACAAATCCTTGTGACAATAAATGAAATTTAGCAATGTGACCGCATTCCTAATACAGCTGTCAATCTTTCTTCATGTCAAGAGAAACCCTTTACCGTTAACCTTTACTTGTCACATAGACTAGTGACAAACCTAACAATGCAGTACTGAAAGAAGCTGAGTAGCTTCATTCAATTGGATTGGAGGGGGAAACTCACATAAGCTTTTGCCTTCTGATTTTGCTAACATCTGGTAACAAGCACTTAGGGAACCATGTGCTGCTCATATAGAAATGTTCAGGAAAGCCTGCAGCTGAGCACTCTTCCCTAAGGTCCTCACGAACTTATTCCTCCATCTGTCTTGCTTGAGCAGGATAGCATGGGAAACATTTCTCTAACATATCTGTCTTTTGCTCCTCCTCATGTTGCTTATTGTTCTTTAGCGGGTGAAATTTTGGAAGGAAAGGATCAAACTCTTCCTGAGGCAAGGAAATGAATCTACTTCTGCTGCCTGAAAAGAAATGATTGAATGAATGCAGCTCATGGGGAAGGGCTGATCAGAGAGAGTAAAATAAAATGTGTGCTTCTCTTGTTACATCACTACTAACATGTGCTTACATTTAAAGAGTCAATGTCTAACTTTTTAACAGTGGTAAATAAACAAAAGAGCCTTCACTCCTGATTATGTACAAACTGTAATGAATTTCCAATAATGAATGGTGTACACGTTGTCTTTAAAACTACCCTTTTAAAATCTCTTTCATTAAAGAGTGCCCACCATATAATAGCATTGCCCACTGTGCAATGGCATACCTAAACTCATTAATTTGCTGCCACTGTGATATATCTGTTAATAATAGTATATGTGTTTATTGGCAATTTGCATGTGTCTCCAAAGAAGGCATCTATTAATTCCAAAGTGCTCATTTGGATTTATATCCACAGGAAAAAAGAGAGATACATCTCCGGTCTGTAGAGTTGCTGTTGTTGTTATTTTGATACAAGCTCAATGTTTTTCAGCCTATGTAAATATTTCAGTGGCTTCCTCATTGGTGTAGAGACTAGGCAGATTTAGGCTAGGCTAGGCTAGCAACAGTCAATCACAAGTCAGCTAACGTCAACCAATAAAATACTGGCTGGAAGGAGATGGAAATTCTGTTAGTGACAGTTGAACAAGAATATAGGGTCTTGTTGAGTCCAGGGACGGATGGATTATTGAAGGTTCCACAGAGGAACTGAGTTAAAGTCCAGAAGTGAAGTACTTGAAGCCAATAAAGAACTCCAAACAAGGGAGTTATTGTAGGGAAAGATCCTGTGGGATAGAATAGCCTGAGAGGTGGGTTTATTATTTAGGCTTAGGGAAAGTAAGCCACAAGAAGTACTGTATGGTTGTCCTTGAGAGCATTAACATTTATTCTCTGAGTGGTATAACAAAACTGTCATTGTAATAAAGTTAAAACTAAGAAAGTAAACTTACCAACTGAAACAATTAACACAAATGCATGAAACAACAATTGTCTTATCCACACATAATGAAGTATCTTTTGTTTTGAAACATCTGTTTAATAAAGTTTGGTTATTATTTTAGTAAAAGTTTGTCTGCAGTTTGCATATGCATCCACATTACCAATATAAGGCCTTTAGAACAAGGGTTTTAAAAAGGATCTGTGATAATTTGGTGGCAGCTGTGGGATAAAAAGGCCCAGGGTGCTGCCTTCCAAAAAATATAACAGTTACCAGTGAAGTGTGCACCACAATGGGCAATATGCAAAGCTAGCAACAGAAATTTCTGGAGGTGAAATTCCCATTTAATTAGCCTGACTGACCAAAAAAATCTAAAGAATTATGCTTTTCATTTTATTTTACACATGGTCAGGAAGAAGGGGGAGGAGAAAGATGATGGTGGTGGTGAGATAGCCTTCGAATTCACTCTGTATATTTTTTTTTCTCACCCAGTTGCATGATACATCCTTGAAGGCTACCTGTTTTCCTTCCCCTGCTTTCCATGCTTTAAATCATGGATCTCTGCCCAAATAATGCTATCCTCCTCCTTTCCTGCTTAATCTATTTATGTGAAATAGGTTATATTCCTCTGTTACTACATTCCTATTGTGAGGCTCATTCCACCAGTTTTCACTGATGGCTATCAAAGAATGCTTTTTCTTCTTCTAGTAAGAGTTCAAATTCACCCTGTTTCTTTCTTATGCTTTGTGCATTGGTGAAGAGATAACTAAGGGGCAGAGCAGGTGGGGCCATGGGACCACTGTGGGACATTGGCAACCAGACACCGTGGTCCCGAGGGTAGCTAGTGCCATGGTCCCAAATGGGTCATGAAAAGGAATGGTAAGAAACATCTCCAAGCCCCCTGTGTTTGTCCTTCACTGTGCTGCTTAGGTTCTGCAAATTGAGACCCATGACCTCCCTAATTGAATCTATACATCTAATGTGCTGTCTTCCTCTCTTTCTAATTCCTTCTACCTTTTCTAACATGATTGTCTTGTCTAATGAGTCATGCCTTCTCATGATGTGGCCAAAGTAAAACAACCCAAATTTGATCATCTTGGCTTCCAGGGAGATATCAGCTGATCTGTTCAAGGACCCATTTGTTTGTCTTTTTTAAGTCCACAGTATCCTCAACACTCTAGTCCTCCTTCTTCACTGCCCAGCTCTCACATCTGTACATGGTGATGGGGAATACCATGGCTTGGACGATTCTAACCTTAGTGTTCAGTTGTACATCTTTGCATTTTAGGATTTTGTCTAGTTCGTTCATAGCTGCCCTTCCCATTCCTAGTCTTCTTCTGATTTCTTGACTGAAGTCTCTGTTCTGATCAAAACTTGATCCAAGGTATGGGGACTCTTTTACTATTTTGATTTCCTCATTGTCTAGGCTGAATTTGTGTAGATCCTCTGTGATCATTATTTTTGTTTTCTTTAAGTTCAGTAGTAAGCCTGCCTTTGACAGTACAGTCCCCAATACTTGATTTTTCCTTGCTCTCTGATGTACTCCCTCATTCCTCCTCATAACCCAGTTAAAAGCCTTCCTGATCAATTTTCTTAGACCCTGGGTGAATACATCCTTATGAATTACTAAATGTTGCATCCAATCTCTTGATCTTATTTATGAAAGTGCAGATCATGGGCCAAAAATCAAAATTTTCTAGGTAGCATCATTTGTGGAGCCAGTTGTTAATTCCTCATCTTCTATGGGATGAAGTTTGAAATAATAGCATGTGCCCCAAGGTTCTTTAGCATCTTACCCAGAACCTCAAAATCCTTTGCAATATGTTAAAAGATATGTTCTGCAGTGTCATTTGTTTCTGCGTATATTAGAATTAAAGAATAATTGTGGGCTTGATGAACCTTGCTGGTCTGTCTGCTGTATCAAGTTTGCCATTTGTAGGAGACAGCACCTATCTTGAGGCACTGTATCAAGCTTTTATTCCTCTCAACAGGGAATCATCTACCCACACTGCATGTTTCTTTTTCCTCTGAGGACTGCCAGGAGCTCTTCCATTTGCAGAACACTCCTAGGTCACTTCTCTTAGGACAACAATGTTCCTTTTCCTCTGCATCCTAATAGCAGATTAAGGCAGGGGTGTGGGTGGGGGGAGAGCTTGAAATCAATTGTGCAGCTACAAATTTTTTTAAAAAATGATCCTAATAGTTGTTCTCATGACAGTGTGTCATATTCTTCCAAATGCACGCATTTCATATTTGGGAATTGTCCATGGTCCACATTATCTTTTAATATAAAATTACCCCAAGGATCAGAAACAGTAAGGCATCGTAGGTCTCACACAGAACACAGCTCTTGTCATGTAAACATGAGCCACTTAAGTAATGGCTGCTAGTACTAAATGAAGACACAGGAAGATCAAATTTCACAGCAAAATGTACTTGTAGTTAATGTACGTTGACTCCAATATAATACTTTATATCAGGAGGGGAAAATCCATCCAAACGCTAATAGACTGTAATAGATTCCTTTAATCCTTAATGTAAGCTTTATAAAGTGTGAGTCTGTGAATATATATGTATATCAAACCATCAACATTTCCCCTAAATGATCCCCTGGAATAGTAAAGAGCAAAAGTGTTGTTTTACAAAGTAACATTATTTGTACATTTTTTATCCTGACTTTGAAATAAAAAAACACAAAAATATATTAATCCATAAAAGTAGTTGAAACTAACCAACAGAACTGTCAAAATAGTGAATAAATATAAAAACAGTTTAAAAGGGCAGATTGAAGACATGTGTCTTCAGTACATATCTTTCCTAAAATCAGGTACTGTAGAATCATACCTTTAATGCCCTGCAAAGTGAAGTGTTTACATGTAACACATGATCATCAAGTACATCCCCACACCACTGGCAATGCTGCCTAAGCTTGAGGAAAGTCCCAGTCCAAAACCATCTTGAGGGCCACAGGTTACTCTAATTCTTGCGTCCAACAATCAAGTTATGAGAGACCCTATAATATACAGGTACACAGATAATTGAATCTGCCCCATTTTCCCACTGTTCTACCTGAACTGTATGAACCTTTAGGCAGAAGAGGGGAAATTTTCCCTTTCCTTGCCTCTATATTCCTCTACAGGTTAGTAGGGTCAAAATACAAGATATCTTCACTTTCTCAGCCTGCATTCGACTGAACTGTCTCTCTGCTACATAACTCAACATCCGAAAGCACCTCAAAACTTTCGGGTGGGCATTTCATCCCCATCACTTGACAATAAGGGCCTGCAGTTGCTCAGTTCTGGAGTGAAATGAAATTGGTTGCTATTATGCTACAGCATTAAGGTGAAATCATAGGAGAAACCTTCATTCAAACACAAGTTTGCAGGCATATTCTGACTAGGTGGGAGCACTATAGCAAATTGGCAAGCAGATGGAAAAGGACCATCCATTTGGGTACATAGAAAAGAAACACAGAGAGCAGCCAGCAATCAATTGCAGTGTCCAGCCAAGCTATTTGTTCCAGTATTCAACTCTCCAGGAAATTAGGGGAAAAAAGCATAACATTTCTAAAATGGAAGTGTCCATTAAAACTGAGCAATTTTCTTTTTGAGTCACCCTCTGGTTAGAACATATTTATCTGAAGTACAGCAGGCTTCTGTAATATGCAAACCATTCTTTAAAAAAGAAAACTGGAAAAATCTATTAAGAGACTTACTTATATGTACAGTTTGGTAGTCATTTAAAACATGTTACAGAAATATCTCCCTTCCCCATCCCTTTCTGAAAGATTGCATATATATGTCTGGACTTCTACTATAACTGAGTAAGATTAGAGTGCAATGTTAAGTGCTATTACAAGCAAGTCTTTAATTATATCAAGTATCTGATGTGCACTGCAGAGCTTAGAAAGTTATTTTTAAGATGAATGGCACTATAAAGATATTCTGAAGGTATCCATAACTGAGCTGTGGTAAGATCCTACTACTCATAACTTACGGATGTCTCTCACTAATCTTGGATAACTAGTTTATTGAATTGTACTCTTTTGCATTGTTTTATGTTGTGCTGTTTAGAGACTTGTCTTAAACCACACAGCTATTTGAATTATTCTTACCACTTTCTTCCCTCCTTCCCTCTCCTTATTAAGTAATTTTAGACAGCAAATATTGTTTACTTTGATTAGCATTTTTTCAGTAATCAGATTTCATAGTAATCTTTTTAATGGGTACTTTCACTGTGGGATATATTTATAATAGTTTAGGAACAATCTGTAATTCTTATAGAGAATACAATTCTTATGCACACCCCATTAAACACTCTAGGATGTATTTCTGAGCAAATTAGCAGCAATATTTTTATGAGTGTTTGCCTGAAAAACAAAAAGGAAACTAATTTCCTCAAGTCTTCAAAATACCTCATTTGTATTGCTTATTAAGGGGGGGGGGATACAAATTGGTGGCTCCAGGCTGCCTGTTTTTGCCCCTCGTTGGTGTGACACTCCCTAAAATGGAGCTGCTCTAGCTGGCTTCTTTTTACGATGTCATAATGGTGCTCGCACACCATGATGACGACGCTTCTGGCGAGTGCCATTTGGGTGCTCGGATGCCCGTGAATGTGGATGGGGATGCAGCAATAAGGCGCATGAGCACCAAAAGTAGGGCTGGACGTGTGTGGACACCCAGCCCTACTGAGCCTTAATTTTGGCCCCAGGCCGATGCAAAGCACCAGTCTATACAGGGCCTAACTCCCCAGGGAGAAGAATGGGACATTTAAATCTATCAAGGTTACATTTTGCTATAGGATTCACACAGAACTACAACTACAATGTAGATATTTTGCAGAATTGTCATCTGTGAGCACTAGAAACAATTTCTCATATATATATATATATATATGGCACTAGTAGTGTGTACCTAGGCCAAAATCCACAAAACCAGAACAAAACATTTATCAGATCTATTGAAATACATTTTAGTCCTAGCCACTAATGTACCAGGACAAAAAAAAATGTATGGTGTCATGGGTTGATTTTTTGTAAAGCAAACCATGAGGTAGCAAAACAGATATATTCTGGTTACCAGTAAATTGGCTTTATTGGGTAGAAATTGGAATTTTTGTTGAGGTCAGGAAATATTTGTTTTTGGTGTTAACTGCCCTTGAATCGATCTTGAATCATGGTGACCCTATGGATGAGATATCTCCAAGACCCTCTGTCCTTCACTACTCTGCTTAATTCCTGCAACCCCATAAAATCCATGACCTCCTTAATAGAATCCATTCATCTAGCATGTGGCCTTCCTCCCCATTTCCACCCATATATCCCAGAATTATTGTCTTTTCCAATGAGTCCTTCCTTCTCACGATGTGTCCAAAGTATGACAGCCTCAGTTTGGTCATCTTGGCTTCCAGGGAGGTTTCCGATTTGATCTGCTCTAGGACCCATTTGTTTGTCTTTGGCTGTCCATGGGATCCTCAGCACTCTTCTCCAGCACCACATCTCAAATCAATTGATTTTCTTCCTATCTTCTTTCTTCACTCTCCAGCTCTCATGTCCATACATGGTAATAGGGAATACAAGGGCTTGTATGAGTCTAACTTTTGTGCTCAGTTGTATATCTTTGCATTTTAGAATCTTTTCTAGTTCGTTCATAGCCACCCTCCCCATTCTTAATCTTCTGATTTCCTGACTGCGGTGTCCAATAGAAGTATATATTGGCCCATTTTAGATGGGCACTTTGCAGCGTGAATAGGGTTAGAAAGGGCATCTTTAGGGTTAGGGAGGGCGTAGCTTTTACACCCTCCCTAACCCTAAAGCGTATGGGCACCGCCATTTAAAGATGGCGGCGTCCATACGGAGGCGCCACAAAGGTGTCATCACGTGCGCAGCGTTTTGACACGCTGCACACGTTGTGATGCTTTTGCGGTGCGGGAGGGCGCCAATCGTGCCCTTCCTGCGCCGCAAAAAAAGAACTCCAACGCGGAGCTCTTTCTTTGCGCCGGGTCTTTGCCGCGGTCTTTAAATGGCTGCGGCAAAGACCCAGGGAGAAAGGGGCCGGGGCGGCGGCCCCTTCCTCCCTTTAGCCCCACCGAGGGAAGCGGGGTGCAGCGGGCGCCCAGAGCGCCCGCTGCACCCCCCTTGGAGGCCGCGGGGAACCAGCAGTTTGCCGGTTCCCCGCGGCCTCCAAAAGCGGCGAGATGAGGCCTCGGGGCTGCCCATGCGGCAGCCTAGGCCTCATCTCGCCGCCAGAAGGGGCAAGTATGGACCACTCCTTTTGGGCGGTCTAAAAAGCCCCATTATATTCTAACTCTGACCTAATCCTGAATATACTGGAATTCCTATGGAGGTCAGAAAATACAACACAACTCACACAATGGCTAAGAAGCTTGAATTAAGCAACAATGCAAAGGTTACAGTTTTCTTGTTCTTTCAGAAGGTATAACTTTGTATGAACATATTTTTCTTGTGATCTCTATTACCTGTGAATAAAGTGTGTATACAGTGTACTTAGACTATACATATCTTCAACTGAATAATTTTTAGAAGGCATCTAATGTATTAACAACTTGGTCCATTTGTTTTTCTCTCCCCTATATATAGTTATTTGCTCAAAATTACTTCTTTAATTTCAACATGCCCAATAGATATTGCCAACATTCTGAGAGGGTCAGAAAATGTGTACATAAACACACAAGGAGAGGCAGCAAACAGCAATTTCTAGGTTTTTTTAAATATAAAATGTGATTATAAATTGCTAATTATATTCTCAAAGCAAGATTTCTTATCAGAAATATCAGAATTTTCTGTACTCTAGGGGTTAGGGGAGAGAAATGAGAGAGCTGTGAGTGATTGGTTACATTGGATTTTGTGACTATATGGGATCTTTGTACCACATGAGTCAAACATTTCCAATGCTTCTGTTAGAATTATGACAGGTAGTCTTGGAAACTGGCCGCTGAGATAAACATGAAGTCGTGGAAAACCCACTGGGTGACCTTGGGAAAGTCACAGGACCAAAACACACTGCAGAAACAGTCCAGTTTGAGACCACTTTAACTGCCCTGGCTCAGTGCTAGGGAATCCTGGGAACTGTAGCTTATTGTGGCACCAGTGTTCTCTGACAGAGAACAAACACAGAACAAACTACAGTTCCCACAATCCCCTCACATTGAGCCAGAGCAATTAAAGCAGTCTCTAACTGGTTTATTTCTGCAGTGTGTTTTGGCCACAGTTTCTCAGCCTCAGACAGTGACAATGGTACACCTCCTCTGAAGAAACTTGCCAAGAAAAACTTGTGATAGGTTTATCTTAGGGTCACCATAAGTTGGAAATGACTTAAAGGCAACCAACACACACACATTAATAAGAAAAGGGCTCCCCATTGATGATTCCATGGTGATAGCAATGATGTTACACTTTAGAAGCCCAGATGATCACACACATGATGCTTCTGCTCCACTTTGATAATGTTTGGGTGACGGAAGCACTGCATGTGTGATAAACTCCATAGAACATCAGAAGAACACAAAAAGAAGTGAAAAAGGTATGCTTGAAGTCTGTGCAGGCTGACTGAAAGATAAGTCTTTCTGAACATATTTATTCATTTGCATGCATCTACCCAGTAAATGACTTCCCGCTCTCCCTCCCTTTTCATTTTTTGTTGTTGTTGTTGTCTGTGTGTCCTTTCAGAACACTGCAGTATGATATTTCCTTTTTAAAAACCAGGGGAATTTAATTATCCAACTGCTTCCCCAGAAGGACTTTTTTTTTTAGCAATATAGTAAAGCTTAAATGCATCATGAGGCAATGCAGGGTTGGAGCATCTCTGCTCTCTCAATCAGCATTTGACTTTGAAAGCCAAGGCAAAGAGTGTGGATAGATTCATAGAATCACAGTGTTGGAAGAGACCACAAGGACCATCCAGTCCAACTTCCTGCCATGCAGGAACTCCAGATCAAAGCATCCCTGACAGATGGCCATCCAGCCTCTGCTTAAAGACCTCTAAGGAAGGAGACTCCACCACCTTCCGAGGAAGTGTGTTCCATTGTCAAACAGCCCTTACTGTCAAGAAGTTCCTCCTAATGTTGAGGTGGAATCTCTTTTCATGCTATTTGCATCCATTGTTCTGCATCCTAGTCTCTGGAGCAGCAGAAAACAATATGACATCCCTTCAAATATTTAAATAGGGCTATCATATCACCTCTTAACCTTCTCTTCTCCAGGCTAATCATCCCCAGTTCTTTAAGTCATTCTTCATAGGGCATGGTTTCCAGATCCTTCACCATTTTAGTCACTCTCCATTGGGCACACACCAGTTTCTCCACATCCTTTTTGAATTGTGGTGCCCAGAACTGGACACAGTATTCCAGGTGGGGCCTTACCAAAGCAGAATACAGTGGCGCTATTATTTCCCTTGATCTAGACACTATACTTTTATTGATGCAGCCTAAAATTGAATTGGCCTTTTTAGCTGCCCTATCACACTGTTGACTCATGTTCAACTTATGGTCTACTTCGACTCCTAGATCTCTTTCACATGTGGTCTCATTCAGCCAGGTGTTCCCAATCCTATATCTGTGCATTTCATTTTTCCACCCTAAGTGTAGGATGCAAGATGAGTATATTGTAACAAAGTACAATGTGTGTGACACTGCTTAAAGCTTCTGATCACATCCCAACTGCCATTTCTGTGGCCTGTGGGGGAAAAGAAGACTAGGCATGCACAACTTTATCATGCCCAGCAGCTAAGGGAAGTCCCTTCCTGCAGTTCAACAGCCACCACTGTGGTCTTGGAGGGAGAGAAGACTAGGGAGGCACAGGTCCAGCATGCCTATACCCAGCAAGTGATGAAGGGCCCTCCTTCTGCACCATCTGCCACTACTGTGGCCTTTAGGCAGATGCAGCTTCTTTATGCTCTTGCCAAACAACTGAAGAAAGGCCCCCCTTCCATCCCAAATCCCATTGCTGTGACCTCAGAAGAAGAGAAGAGCAGCAAGTATTTGCTGGACTTAATCCTTTCCCCCACTGCCATTATTTTCTGGTATTTTCCCCTTTCTTTGCATGTCATATCTTTTTAGATTGTAAGCCTGGAACAACTGTAAACTGCTTATGTAAAGTGGTATGTACACTGATGGCACTATATAATTAAATGGTGATGATTTTCCATTTCCTTAATCTGTGGAGCTGGGGTCAACATGAGATAAATTAAACCATCAGATTTTTTTTAAATAAAATCATTGAATCTTCAACAACAACAACAACAACAACAACAGCAATAATATTTACTTATAACCCACCCGTCTGAATGAACAATTCTATTTATTCAAAACTTTTTAAAAAGTTCATTGTATTGGATATCTCTAATTCATACATTCATGATTTCCATAAACTCAGTACATTTATAAGGATATCTTTCCTTCAAAGAGCTCAATACAGCATATTCAGTTCTCTTCCCTATTTTATCCTTCCAGGGATCCTCTTAAGTCAGTTAGGCTGAGAGACAGTCATGGTGCAAGTTCACTCAAGGAGCTTTATTGCCAAATAGGATTTGAATCTGGTTCTTTGAGTCCTAGTCAGACACTCTAATCTTTAGACCACACTGGCTCAGTCATTTTAGCAACCACAACATCATGCCCTTGATGAAAAATTTTCCAGTGTGTACTACGGAACTTTTCCAGAATACACCCCCCCCCCCCATTTTACATAGGGAAATGATGGAGGATTGTTTCCACCCCCACTCCCAGGAACTCAACAGAAAAGACTGCTGGAGGATTTCAGTGCACCAAGCAGTTTTTGCACAAAATCTATGTACGTCAAGATGGCTGAGACATCAAAGATAAAATGAACTAAGGCTCTCCTAAGTGGTTTTTCACCCTGAAAACAAACAGTTCTTCACCTGGAGATTACACTGACAAAATTAGATTCTTAAACTGTGCACTGATGTAACATCTGGTGTGGTATCAACAAGAGACTTCACCATCGTGTGCTTTTCTCACTAATGGTGCAGGTGGCAGTGAAGCAAAAATGAAACTAAACCACATCACAAAATTTTGCTTGTCATTTATCCTTAATCAGTATGCCTATTCATAATGGCACATGGCAGGGCATAGAGTTTTTGTGTCCTGCAGAGCTCCCAAAATCTTGCCATGGTCAAAGAAGGAAAGGTATCTTCCATGAGAAAGCAAAATTGCCAGATAAACTCTGCTTCTAATTGTCAATCCCTTTCAGATTCCCCCCTCCCCTTGACTAAGGATGGGCAAAGTGAGGCCCTTCACAGGGAGCTGGACTCCAAATCCCATGAATCCTAGCCCATACTCATAATGATCCATGGCAAGGGATAGAGCTTCTGTGTCCTACATACTTCCCAGCATCCTGCTATGGTTTAGTAAGGAAATGTATGTTACATCATAGCAAAATTGTCCAGTAAACTCTGCTTCTAATTATCAATCCCTTTCTGAATTGTTCTCCTCCAGACTAAGTTTGGGCAAAATGTGCCCCCTCACAGGATGCTGGAGTGCAATTTCCATGAATTAGTCAATAAGGGATCCTGAAAGTGGCATACCAACTACACCTGTAAGGCCATGCTTTGACCATCCCTACCCTAGATTTTTTTTTCTTACCAGACTTATTTATGCACTTGAAGTCTGCAAGGAGGAAATTGGTGATGGGGGACAAGGAGGAGATAGATCATGGTGGTGAATTAATGATGTTTAGGCATGACCAGAGGTCTGAGATACTCATCAGAGTCCCCACTTCAAGTTCCCTTATAGGTTGAGGTGTGAAAAAGATGAACAAAGGTTTGATTTCAGTTTTAGTTTTGGTCCACATTACCAAATTCTACAATATTAAAATGCTGCGCACATGCTCAGATTTACATTGCTGCCTAACCCACATCCATATCCCAGTACAGTATTTCTTCTTCCCCCATTTGTCCCCTTCCTCTTTCTTTGCATATATGTTATATAAATCAGACAGAAAGATAGATGTACAGTTTGCTTGTGGATATTGCTCTAAACCTGAGTAAGCACTAAAAAAATTATCATATGTGTTACCCATAAACCACACCTTTAAGATTGTTTTGTTTTCCTATTACAAAGAAGGAAGGTAGGGAAGAGAATGTGGTAGCACCTTTAAGACTAACCGGGTTTTATTTTTGCATGAATTTAAGTGAAAATAACCCCATTTAATTAGATGCAGTACAGAGCAATAAGAAATGCTCACATATAAAGCATATTTATACAGTTGTAGAAGAGGGATGAAATGCAATAGGACCCACAAGGATGCAAATCGTCCCTTGTCCTAAAGATATACATCTTTCAGATTTTTACACAATTAGTGTTTTCTTGATTTCTGCAATGCACTCTAGATGGGGCTACCCTTGTGCCTAGTCTGGAAACACCAACTAATACAGAATAAGGCAGCCAGGTTGATTACTGGAAAAACCAGGAGTGACCATATTACACCTATCCTGAAGTCACTCCACTGGCTTCCTATTGGTTTCCAGGCACAGTACAAGGTGTTAGTTACCACCTTTAAAGCCCTACATGGCCTAGGTCCAACCTATCTAAGGAATCACCTACTCCAGTATAATTCAACCTGTGCATTCAGGTCCTCTGGGAGGAATCTGTTACAACCTGTTAAATTCAGACTGACTACAGCCTCCCAGAGGGCTTTTTCTGTTGACTGTGGTACAATCTGCCAGAGGAGATCCATCAAATTACCAGCTTAGACATCTTTTAAAATGCTCTCAAGACAGATCTCTTCCGACATGCCTTTCCCTGAAGAGAATTTCTCAGTCAAATAACTTAACACTTTCCCATCATGTATTGTATACTGCTCATCTGCCCTGTTTTATCTGTTATTAATGTTATTATTGTTTATTTTAAGAAATTAATTTTAACTGTGAGCTGAGACAGATGGCCCCAAAGTGGTGTGCCACCACTGATTCTAGGATTCAGGAGTGTGCAGCAACTGCACGCTCCAGAACCCTAGCATGTCACGATAGCGGTGTCCCCTCCACGTGGACTCTGCCAGGTTGGCTGCACATTGCGTACATCATGAGTGCATCAATGGCACACTCGTGACGTACACAATGCACCATAAAAAGAACCTGGAAGAACCAGGTTCTTTTTACTGTGGAGGGATGCAGCACAGTTTTGTGGCTGCAGCATCCCTCCACAGTTAAAATGGCCGCCTCCAGACCACCATTTTCAGGCGGTCTGTGTTGGTCCTGTAATTGTGTTTAATTCCTTTGGGGGGGGGGGTAATGGGAAATTACAGTATATTGTACTGTATGTTTGATGGATTTTAGATGTAAGCTGTTTTGATTGTTTGTTAACAAAAAGCAGGATATAAATTGTTGTTGTTGTTGTTGTTGTTGTGTGCAAGTAGGCTGACCTGCTTAGATCAGACAGGATCTAGTGTTTTCCTAGTGTGCTATAGTCTTGAACTACTTTGGAAAATTTCAGCACCCCCGCTCTGCCATGGGCCTCAGGTTCTTTCAAACAGCATGTTTCCTCTTTTAGGGTACAATGCTACATTATTCACCCTGATGCGGTGATGCCAAAATCCAGGTTCCAGTCTTCTCATGCACTTTTGATCCTTCAGCATCAGCCAGCAAACAAACAATAGGGAAGACTGATGGGCCTTGGGGGACCCAGAGTGAGGAAAAGCTAGTGGCTTTCAGACCATGGTGGAGAGTGAGCCTGAGTATTGTGCTCTTTGAAATGGAAATTCAACAGAAATCTCTTAGAGAGAAAAAAGAAGAAATGACCATTGTGGATAGACAGTGAGGAGAGATGTCAAGACAGTCATTAAATTAACTATCTGTAGAAGCCCAAATATACAATGTCATGTGCATCTTATTAGCTCATCTGCCCTGATTTTAATATAATACCTATGGGATGGCTCGGGAATCCCATCAGCATAGCTCAGCAGCAAAGCACAGGCTATGAATGTAAATGCCCAAGGCCTTTTCCCCCCTGATATTTCCAGTTAAAACTGTTGTGGGCAGCAGAATTTACCCTTTGGAGAATGGCTTCCAGTCAGAGTAGGCAGTACAAGAGGAGGGCATCATGAGGGCATTAACTGCCCGTCTTGAATCTTGTTGATTACAGTCTTTATAATTCCTGACCTTTAGTTGTTCAGTCTGGAAATGGAACTAAGTTGTAAATCGGGATAATTCAGAGCCTGAAGATTGAAAACCATTGAATAGACCATTCATATTTTCATAATGATATCACCTATTCTTCTCATCCGAGGAAAGTCTAATTTCCATAACAGATAAATCACTGAAGCTGATTTGATAATCCAGGATTTTAAATATCTTACTCTTCCTGCTATATTTGTTTCCTCCCCATTTCTTTGGACAAAATATCACATATTTTGAGAAATGACATGGGGGGAGGGAAAAACTTTGTATTTAAAGTTTTTCAATCAGGTTTTTATTATTGGCTCAGAGACAAAATATCTCCAAATAAAAATGGAAAAAGTTAATATGCCACAAATTATAATCATTTGAAAAAAGTCCCCATTATCTACTGGTAGTCAAAGTGTTTGCTCCCCAGACATCATTTGATCAGTAAAATAAGCAGCACAAAGAGCCATGCTGGGAATTAATTACTGAAGGAAATATTTTTTCCCATAAGATTAAGTAGCCTGTTTGCTGAATAATACATGAAAGTATCTCAGCTTCATTCAAGTCCACATTCTTTTACAAAATGAAAACAAATATAGGCAAGATTCATAAATTTTTAATTTATCTTGAGTAGACAGGCACAGATATTCAACCCAATCTGATGGGTTGAAACCACATCATTATACCTGGTCCTTCCTGAGAAATGTCCAAGGTATGTGGAAAATTAAAATGCTAACTTACCCTATTACAACCAATGGAATAATAATAATTTGTGAAGTACAGCACATCATGGCACTCCTCATTGTCACATCCCCAAAGAACAGTCCAAAAATGTAAGCAGCAGCATACCCTTTTGTCTTCCACTTCAGTGCCCCAGTTGTCCTTCCAAAAGCTAACATAAAAATAAATGCATTAATATCACATTGTTGTTATGTGCCTTTAAGTTGTTTCCTGCTTATGAAATTCCTAAGGTGAACCCTCCACTGAGTTTTCTTTGCAAGAGTTGTTCAGAGGGGTTTGCCTTTGCCTTCCTCTGAGACTGAGAGAGTATGACTTGCTGTAGGTCACCTAGTGGGTTTCCATGACTGAGCATGGCCCAATGCTCAAACCACTATATCATATTGATAATAATTGCACTTTATTGGTATGAAATTTAAAAGTATTCTGATTTTCTTAATTATATTCATTTATATCTCACTTTTCCCCAGCTGATGATTCAAGGTGGTTTACAACAGATTTTAAAACATAGTGCTGTGGTTTAAATATAACTAAATATAATACAAATAAATATATAGTTTTAAATGTAATTATGTTGGAAATGAATTATTGCAAGCCCTGAAATGATATCTGTAACAAAATACTTTTTAAAATAACTTTCCAAACTGATATTTACTCATACAACATTACTACAGGTCTTAATAGTACCAGCCATATTCTTGATGGTTCATTTGCCTGCTCATATTCCAGTGTGACCCACAATATTATCAGCAATGCTCTTCTGTATTCTGTGTAAGACACTAAGGCCAGTCAATATGCAAGTAGATAAAAAGACAAAATCTGACTTAAGAAATAGCCATATTCAGATATCTGTGGAGGAAACACAGCCTGCCAGAACACTCTGCTACTGATTATTCTTGAACAAAGAAACTTCAGAAATAAAGTACAACAGGAAACCACTCAATTACAGTTTATCAAAAAGGTGAATTCTACCACCTGTATGTATATTGGCTTTTTAAAAGTTGTTTTAATTAGTCTACTAGTGCTAGGATTAAGTAAATGTAATGTAATAGTTGCTGTCTGTAGTGCTTTGAGTGTTGGACTATGATTCTGAAGACCAGGGTTCAAAACTGCACTCGGTGATGAAACCCACAGGATGACCTTGGGCAAGCCACAATCTCTCAGCCTCAGAGGAAGGCAATGGCCCCTTCCTTGATCACCTTCTGCTGACAGGCAAAGATCTTCCTCTTCAGGCAGGCATTCAAAACAGAAAGCTTTTAAAGAATGGGCTGAGCTGTTATATAGTTTTAATGGGGTGGTACAGCCTGCCCAAAAAGGGTGGTCTGGCGCCATCTCTTTTAGCGCTGCAACCGCGCCACAGCAGCTAGATGCTGCGGCACAGTTGAGCCACTAAAAAGGAGTGGGGAAGCCACACTCCTTTTTAGGTGGGCAGTTGCAGCACAATTGAGTAAAAAGGCACCATTTGGTGCCTTTGAGCCACCACAACTGTGCAGCTCTGTACGTGCGTAAGCTGTGCAGTTGTGGTGGCACCATTATGTACACAGTCTAAACAGTGTTACGTAATGGTGACGGCACCATTACATGGTAGGGTTGGGGAACATGTGAATGCTGCGCGCTCCGGAACCCTAATGGTGCCACCCAGGCACCTCTTCAGGCCTGTCTGTTTCAGGCCAATTTGTTTAAAACATTTTATCTTTTTAAACTATTTGATATTTTAACATGTAATTTGTTTTAAATATTGCAGTAATTTAATTCTGTTTTAACGTACTATTTTTGTATGCTTTTAATTGTACTTTTTAAAAATGTTGTAAGCCACCCTGATTCCCAGTCTTAGGACAAGGGCAGGATATAAGTAAATAATAATAATAATAGTAATAATAATAATAATAATAATAATAATAATTGTAAACAAATCTTCTGAACACATCTTGCCAATAAAACCCTATGAGAGGGTCACCATAAAACATAAATTACTTGAAGGCACACAACAACAAGAACAACAACAATTTTCCATATTCCACTGTTCTTCACTTTTTACTATCTTTTCCCCACTCCCCACCCTTATGTCTGTCTGTCAACTCAGGATAACACATAATATAGTGGTTCTCACATGACCCTCCTTGCTCAACATAGTATATGAATAAAAACATTTTGTCTGTTTAGTATTTGTATTTTTGTTTGTCTGTATTTTCGTCCAGTATAATTCTATTTTAATATTTTATAAGGAAATAGCTCTTCTTCAGGCAGGGGCTCTAAGCACCCTACTTGTCTTTCTCCTCCCCTCCAGGATAGAAAAAGTCTGAATAGAAGAGGAGAGATAAGAGCCTCCAAGTCTCATGCCGCCCTTGACCAACTCTGGTACTCTTTGGATCCAGGTTGAATAGGACCCAATCCTCACTGAAATCTATGTGCAAGTAAGGGCTGAAACAGACAGCCTGGTAAATCCATCTTTTGGGTGGCTTGGGAGTATGGAATTTACACACTGCATGCCCCCAAGCTGTCCAGAAGCCACCCTTGCCAACCAGATGTGGCCAACTTCACGATGATCTGGAGGCATGGCATTTACACTCTGCACATTGCCGGAGTACCAGGAAGATGCTGTGGTGGGGCTGGAAGAAACAACTTTTTGCCGGCTCAAATAGGAGCAGATCTTTTCCACTCCTATTTGGGCTGACTCTGCAGTGGACTGGGGCAGCTTTGTGGTGGCCCCAATTTGTCATTTTTAAGTGGTCTGTTTTATCTCTAATAGTCAGGATCCAACTAAGGTCCAAAACATACTGCAGAAATAATCCAGTATGAGACTGCTTTAACTGCCCTGGCTCAGTGCTAGGGCATCCTGGGAATTGTAGTTTATTGTGGCACCAGAGCTCTCTGACAGAGAAGGCTAAATGTCTCACAAAAGTACAGTTCCCAGAATTCCCTAGCATTGAGCCAGGGCAGTTAAAGCAGTCTCAAACTGGATTATTTCTGTAGTGTGTTTTGGACCATAGTATCATATCCATTTCAAATGTGGAGAACAAAACTGTATAAAACTCTTCCAAACCTACAACCTGTTTTCTTGATCTTCTAATCTCTACAGCCCCTTTTTTTCTTGCCCCCACTCCTCTCTCTCTCTCTCTCTCTCTCTCTCTCTCTCTCTCTCAGTGTTTCTTCCCTTTGGACTTCAAGCATGCTCTTGTTGCCCCAATTCTAAAGAAACCCTCTCTTGACCCTTCTGCTTTGTCTAGCTATCACCCAATTTCTCTTCTTCCTTTTCCCTCTAAGCTTCTGGGTCGGGTCATTTATTCTTGCTCTCTTGAGTTTCTTGAAACCAACTCCATCCTAGACCCTTTTCAGTCTGGTTTCTGCCCACAGCACTCTACAGAGATGGCCCTCACCAAGATCTCAAACGATCTCTTGCTGGTCAAGGAGAACAGCCTCTATTCTATTCTCATTCTTCTTGATTTGTCTGTGGCCTTCGACACTGTGGATCATTGTCTCCTAGTTGATTTACTTTCTGACCTCGGGTTCTCCAACTCTGTTCTTGACAATTTAAATTTTATTTGTCAGATAGATCTTTTGCAGTGGTCACAGGTGGCCAGACTTCCTCCTCTGTTCCCTTATCTGTTGGAGTTCCCCAGGGCTCTGTCTTGGGTCCTCTCTTGTTCTCTCTAAACACACTGTCCCTAGGTAAACTTTTCAGTTCTTTTGGTTTCTCCTGTCATCTGTATGCCAATGACACTCAACTGTATCTTTCCACCCCTGACCTTTTACCGGGTAACAGCATGTCACATCTTGTCTGACTGCTATCTCTCAGTGGATGTGGCATTGGCATTTGAAGCTCAACATGTCTAAGACAGAGCTTCTCATCTTCCCACCTAAGCCCACTCTTCAATACCCCTTTTCTGTTTCTGTTGACAACACTTCTGTTCAACCGGTCCAAGAAGCCCACAGTCTTGGCTTCATTTTTGATTCTTCTCTGTTGTTTATCCTCCAGATCCAGGCCACCGCCAAGGCCTGTCAATTTTATCTTTACAACATTGCCAAAATCTGCCCATTTCTTTCGGCCTCTACTGCCAAGACTCTGGTCCAAGCCCTAGTGGTATCCCGACTAGATTATTGTAACCTTCTTCTGGCAAGGCTTCCTCTGTCTCACCTCCCTCCTTTAATCTCTGTCCAGCATTCAGCTGCATGTATTATTACACTCTCTCACCACTTTGACTATGTTTCTCCTCTTTTATCCTCCCTTCATTGGCTCCCCTTCCCCTTCCACATCCAGTACAAGCTTTTGTTGTTGACGTTCAAAGCCCTCCATGGACTGGCCTCTTCTTATTTATCTGAACTTCTTTCTCCTTACACTCCTACTCTTACTCTCTGTGCAGGTAGTCAAGGTCTTCTGTCCCAGCCTCCACTGCCCTGTCCCGGATTCGTCCCTTCTTATTTGCTGCTCCTCACTCCTGGAACCTTCTTCCCCCACATGCATACCTCATCACTTCTCTAACCAGTTTCAAAACTGAGTTAAAGACTATATTGTTTAGGGAAGCATTCCCAGGAGTGTGCCCTTGTCTTAACTATGCCCTAAGAAGCCGAGCCCTCCCTCTAGTCCACCTGCCTTGGTCTGGTCCTCAGAGGGAGAAAAGAACTCTGGACCTGATCCCCTTTCCCACCACCATTCCCTTCTCCTTTTTGTCATGTCTTTTTAGATTGTAAACCTGAGGGCAGGGAATAGTTTAATTAAAAAGATTGTCTGTACAGTGCTGTGTAAATTTACAGCGCTATATAAAGGATAATAATAATAATAATATAACCAAATTAATGTTTCAATGGACTTGAACAAGATGTATGATATGTTTCACCACCATTATAAACTGCTAGATGATTCAGACTAAAGTAATATTATGACTCATTTTCAGCTTCCATAATTCTCTATCAAACACTGGAGATACAGTCTCCTGCAGACTGTATCAAACACTGCAGATGCACAGACAAGGTCCCACATCTTGGAGCAAGGTATCTAGCAGAAGGTGTGCCAAAATATTTAAACTAGAGAGGAAATCTGAGGTCATTCCTAAGTGACTGTTCAGTCACTTAGAAAGAGAGGAGCAACTGCAGAACTAGGCTGGAGAAATTCTTTGTGGTTAAGATTAGTCAAATAAAAAGAACAAGGGCATAACAATGCAATCTGTAAGATGCTTTATTACACAAGAATGTGCAAGATGCTATATTACACAAATCATCCTGGTAAGGAGAAACAGGATTTAATCAGAAAGAATGAAGGAAGGAATGAAGGATAATAACCAGAAGATGCACTGGGGTGGATTGGTAAGAGGAAGATTTTCTAATGTAATGAAAAAGAGAACTATGGTTAAAGAAGTTCTATGGCTGAAGTCCTAGAAGATGTCTGGTTAAAGTCTGCTTGAGACTTTACACCTATGTTTATGTCCTTTTTATGTGTACTGCTCCCTTCCAAGCCATTTTCTTGATTTTATGAAGATTGCAGAGTGGATGCCACTGAACTTTATTTGTAGAGCTAGAAGGGTAAATCTTTTTGAGGGATTGACATAGCTATATGGTCACTGGCATTCAGGTCACATTAGGAGAGGTAATTAGGTATATGCCCAGTTCTGTTTCTATGTTCTTAGGTGCTGAGGAAGTTTTCAACATAGATGAAAATATCCAGCTTTAGCTGTTTTACAGAGTTATGAAAATAAAAAGAAATAAAGTTATATTGTAGGCAGAAGAAAGAACCCTTAACATATAGTAGTTCTTTGTTAATTGTTATAAATTACTGTAACTTGTCTTGATACTCTAAAACTTGTTCATTGTTTGCTTTTTTTAAAAAAAACTGCCTGGACATAATATTTATTGAATTCTATAATATTCACAGTTCATAATCTGGCCTACCGAGAAAATCACCCTCAGGTTTTTTTGTCCTCAACCTCTTATGTGAAAGCTCTCTTGAAGCAAAATGTAATATAATTAAGTACCTCCAGGAAACCTACAATTTATTCCTGTCCTCAGCTCACTGAATATAATATGTTGGTGCCTAAATGTAAAGGCAGTTTCCATACATAAGATCTGCCTGCAGTTCATAATCATTTAATGTTCAGACTACTTGCAGCAGAAAAATAAATTCAAATGATAGGTGTTATAATTATCAGAAGTACAATGACATTGAAGGCCAAGATTTAATATCTACTTTCATTCATTTCTTGTTCCATAGTTCTGCTTCAGTTTTTACTTCCTTTTTTATTAACAATACAACCAAATGTGTGTGTGTGTGTGTGTGTGTGTATCTCAAAGGGAAAGAAACTCACAAGGTTAAATTCAAATATTATTCCTAACCAGAGTAGATCCATTGAATTAATTGCTTGGTGGTAAGTCAACAATTATATAACTTCCATGAATGGTTTATTCCATTTGGAACTAATAGGCCATGGAGCTTCACTTGTTGCCACTAAATGTTATGCCTTTGCAAAACTCAATGCCAAATAACATATTACCTTACATACATATTCACATTCTTCTTATCTTGGTGCAAATATTCAGACTACTTCTGGAAAGGCTACAAATGATGGAAGAATTCTCCCAAAAATGCTGTTCCCTTTGATCTTCCCATGTAAGGGGTAAGATCCAAGAGGGGCTTCTGCTCATGCTCACTCAAATGTGAGCAGAAGCCTCCATGCCACTAGAAAACCTGATAAAGCAGAGGGACACGGTCCTGTTGTGGACAGGGCCAGAATAAAAACTAGATTGAGTCACATCTTCTTCTGTCTTCCTGTCATCTCTTTTCTCTTTATTTTTGTTTTTTTAATTGATTTTCACATAGAAGCCAACAAAATTATTGAACAATACACACAAAAGCCTATCTACACATATAATACATTCCCACTATCTTTAATATAACAACCACAAAAACACAACACATTAAATTTAAAGTGACTTCTAATTTCCTGTCCTTTGGTCTATTTTTATCAATTGGTTACATCTATCTTTCTTTAATTTTTTTGTTAATCTCAGGGGTTTTGTTTTGTTTTGTTTTAAGCACAGTGGGCCCATGGTATCTGCTGAGGTTTAGTTCCAGGACTTCTCATGGATACCAAAAGTTGTAGATGCTTAAGATCCATTATATAGAATGGTATAGGAAAATGGTGTCCCTCATATAAAATGGCAAAATCAAGGTTTACTTTTAGGAATATATATTTTATAAAAAAAATTATAAGTGTGAATGTTTGAATCCATGAATACAGAGGGCCACCTATACAACAATCTGACAACCATTGTTTCATTTTTAAAGAGAAGAGTGGTATTAGGAGACATATCTACATGGGTTTCTCTCAGTTTTTCTAAAACCTCCTTTTCTTCCCATACTTCCACATCATCCCTGTGTTGCTGGTGGATGGCACCAAGGGCTACATGAGCCCCTGAGACCACAGGCTACCCAGCCCTGCAATATGGTAAATTGGCGTCACTTCCTCACATTGCAGATGAGGAGCTTAGGCTGAAAGGGTGGGTTACCAATGCATCTTTGGGAAATGAGAGATGTGAACCAGGAGTTTGTGACACAGATATGCCAAAATAAGATCCAATGAAATGGATGAGCCTTACTCACACATACGTAAATAGCTGTACATTGAATTTTATAGGCTTTCAATTGGTTTCACTGAATCCAATTTTCAATCAATTTATAGCCTCTTTCAGTAATAAATGTTCTTGCGGTTAAGAGACATGATGATTGTTGATGTTAATATGATTTTTCTCAGAAAAGCCTCTTACATTGTCATGCTGGCTCATGAAGCCACAAGAAAACTAGTATGAAAAGAGAAATTGTTTTGTTACAGCCACAAATTGTTATACCTGTGAAACTGGCACACAATACCTTAAGTGCTCTGCCAAAACAGGTAAATGAAATGGTGACTGGACAGACTTGAGAATCAAAGCTCTAATGTGAATTGATTTCCCCCAAAACATGAACACTGTGTCTCCTTCTGCCTTACTCTCCTCTCAGCTCCTCAGAAGATGCTTCTAACAGAACCTCAGCTCTTTTCAGATATTAACCTGAATGGCTGAAGGCTTAAACTTGGCAGAAGATGAAAATCCATTCATGCCAATTGCCTCGATATCCCAGGATTGCTATAGGGGTAATCTTTCAGAAATGCTGTAATTGTGACCTGCATGACCTTCCACACATTAATTGCACAAAATAGTGCAGCTTGAGCCTCCCTTATCCAGAATTCTAAAATTCAAAATATTCCAAAAAGCAAAACAGAAAAAAGGGTGGCTGAGATAGTGACACCTTTGCTTTCTGATGGTCCAACCTTCAAAACTTGGCTTAATGCACAAAATTATTTAAAAATATTGTGTATAAAATTACCTTCAGGCTATGAGCTTAAGGTGTGTTCAAAACATAAAAAAATTAATGTTTAGATTTGGGTCCCATATCCAAGATATCATGTGTGTATGTATGTATATATATATATATATATATATGCAAATATATATATATATATATACACACAAATCCAAAACACTTTGGTTCCCAAGCATTTTGGATCAGGGAGACTCAAATTATACTATAATTATTACAGCATTTTACAAAATAAATTCTATATAAGCAACAACAAAACAAAACACAAAGAAAGAAAGAAAGAAAGAAAGAAAGAAAGAACATACTTCTATCTGACATCTTATTCACATCATTTTTATAACAGTTTCAGTCATTCCTGTGTAGAGGTGTCAGCAAATGATGAGCATTGTTATACTTTATAAAAATGTTAAACAATTAAATATTTTCCTCTCATATGTAAACCTATGTAAACATCTACATATTTACAGAACTTCTGTATTTTCCTCAGTATTCATTTTGGGTGATCTGATCCACAACAGCTTTGCTCTATATTTTGCTTTGCTTCATTATTCCTAAAAAGCAATTAAAATGCTGCCATTTGAGAAACCTCTATTCTCTTCATGGTCATATCACTTACTCGGGATTAATCTTGAAGGTATTTTGCAGATTGTGACTATGGGCGCATTGCAGAAGTAATACAGTTTGACACTGCTTTCTCTACCATGGCTCAATCCTATGGATTTCCAGGATTTGTCGTTTTGTATTATATTTAGTTTTCTCTGTCAGCGTGCTCTGGTGCCACAACAAACTACAAATCCCAGGATCCTATAGCATTGATCCATGGTAGTTAGAATGGTTTCAGACTGGTTTAATTTTGCACTGTGGTGTAGTGAAAAGGCCAATCTATCAGCCAATCACGAAGCAGCATGTGACCAGTCAATGGGAAGCTGGCTGGGCAGGTCTATAAAAAGGCCTTGCAGAGAGTGATAGAGGGGTTAGTTTTGAGGGAAAGAGTTTATCGAAGGGAGGGTGTGCTCTTAGAGTTCCTGAGGGAACATTTTAGTTTTGGTTGATGACCACGAAAGGGTCTTGAGAGTCCAAATAGGGGCACTAAACACTAAAGTTAAGATTATCCAAGATTTTTCCCATCACCTTGTACAGTGAGCTGGGCAGTGAAGAAAGCAAATAAAAAGAAAAATCAACTCATTTGAGATGCGGTGCTGAAGAAGATTGCTGAGGATACTACTGATGGCTCTTATGATCCCATTAACATCTACAAGAGGATGTCCCCCATCCCACCCACACTTTACATATTATATGGATAAAAATATTTAGCGTGTTTAGTGTGCGTATTTTCATTTACATATTCATGTAAATTCATATTTTAACATTTTATAAGGGAATAGCTCTCTTCTCCTTTTTGAGCCTGCTGGACCTGACCAGAGCAGCTACGGACAAGGGGGGCTAGGAGATGCCTCATTCATAGGGTCACAATGAATCAAAGTTGATTTTAAGGCAGCTAACAAAACAACAACAACAACAACCACCACCACCACAGGACAAGCAAATGTCTATCTGTCCTGCTTTTCCGTCCCTTGTCTGTTGAGCTCTGTGGACTTTTTCTCCCATTTGGGTGAGGATACCCAAATTAATACTTTAAATAAAAAGGTATGAGTTATATCTAAAATCATGTAAAATACATTCACAGTAATACAATATCCCTACTAGGTTTGTGAGGCATGGTTACAATCCTATACCTAGGTGCTAAGTAAGCTTCATTACAAGAGGTTACACATAGGAAGACCTGCTGAAGTGCAGTTCAATTCAGAAAAGGCATAAAGCTGTCATAACAGATCTTGGGCTAGCTGAAATGCACACTTTGGCTTTCAACTGAAAATGCACTGCCATCTAAACTGTTAGCGTGATCTAACAACTTATTCAAGAAAACAGAAGAAAAAAAGGGTATCCAACCTCTTCTTAATTCTCCTCATTCTGTGACTTCTTCTCTGTGCATCTGTGTAAAAGGGCCCTTTATGGTGTGTGTTTGTGTGTGTGTGTGTGTGTGTACATATACACATCCTGAAATTATCGCACATGCTATAATTCTTATTATGTTTTTAAATACATTTATACTGTTTTAAATATGAGGTGTTTTATAGGATTAGTTATATAATTGCTTTTTAAAAAAAACTCTTAAAAATCACATTTTTTAAGCTGTACTTTGTTCCAGACTATGCTATGGACTACTTTAGCTCCATTATTAGGAGAAAAGTGAGATATGAAATAAATAAGTATGCCACAAACCATAGTAAATCTGCAAAGCCTTGTTTTCACTTCATTCATTGGCTGGACTGAAAAGAGGTAATCAATCTGGCAGAAGACATCGCCATGCCTGCTTTGAAAACAGCCTTAGAGCTCAGTGCCCCTGTGTTTCAACTCCATTGTGTGTCTCTTCAACCTCAGTAGCACATCACCTCTTCATCCTCAGTAGTATATTTGGCCCTCCACAATCTTCCTGCCTGCCTACTTCTATAAATTAAGTTATCACTGCCCTGGCACTACCACAGCCAATGGGATCATGCAGACATGGGGAAATGTTAAATTCTTTCCCCTCCAGTCACTGCAGGCCTCATGCTGTTTGTTCCTGCTCCCCCACAGCTGCCATTTACACTGGGAGGGAAGGGTATGTGCATTTACTTATTGCATTAATTTAATCTCTGTAATATTTAGATTGGTCCCAAGTACTGCAATGCAGTACTGATTATAGATATTCACTTTGGCATAGCTATGGTGCAGGGTCTGTATTACCTATCTTGTGAGAGTAGGCATATATAATTTTCTACACTTTTTCACTCATCTGCTGTCTCCTATTTAAATTGCACGATAGCTCATGCACAGTCAGTTAAAGAACGTTTAAGGCTCAAGAAGGGTATGTCTGAAATTTCTAGGGTGCATTAACCTTTTGCTTGATGGCTTTTCCTAAATGTCATCACAGCCCTCTCTAAGGGGCATGGCAGAATAAATGGAATAATAAGCACACTGTGAATGGAACGTATGTATCCATGTTCCTAAGATCAATTATCATGCTGAGCTGTGTAGGAATATATAATAGGAACTTAGACAATATGCTGAATACAACACAGACCACAATAAGGATGGCATTAAGGAGTTGGTTAAATGCCACCACATGGGTACTAGAAGCTTGTCCTTCCTGGCTTATTAAACAGGCCAGATGAAGTCTGGTTGAATAGGTAAGGAAAGTACCAGGATTTAATACCTCTTTACAACAAGGCAAAGTCCCAGCTCAGCTGAAGGAGGCTGTTGTAACATTTCTTATGGAAAAAAATAACCTTCTTTGGTTCCTACTGTACAGTGTTACTATAGGTCCATCTCCAACATCCCATTTTTCAGTAAGGTACTGAAGTGAATTGCAACTCTACAGGTTCCTGGATGAGATGGATTGTTTAGATTCATTTGCTCTGGTTTCATACCTGGTGATGGGGGTGGAGACAGCTTTGGTCACCTTGGTAGGTGGTACCCATACAGTGAACTGCACCAGGGGAGAATGTCCCAGTTGGTTCTGCAGCTTTCAATACCATCAACTATGGTAGCCTTCTGGGTCACTTCAGTGGGATGAGGCTTGACCAGATTGTACTTCAGTGGGTCCATTCTTCCCTGGAGGGCCACTCTCAGAGAGTGGCACTGTGGGATTCTTGGCTCGGCCTGTGGAATCCCTCAAGGTTCTGTCTTGCCCCTTATTCTATTTAACATCCACATGAATCTTCTGGAAGAGGTAGTCCAGAATTTTGAGATCACATGTAACCAGTATATTGATGATAGCAGTTCTATTACTCCTTTCCACCTAATTCCAAGGAAATTGTTTCTGTGCTAAACCACTGCATAGCAGCTGTAATGGGCTGGGGTTGAGGAAATAGGAAATTAATCCAGAAAAGACAGAGATGATCCTGGTATATCAAAAGACAGATCTGGGAACAGCAATTCAGCCTGTGGTAGAGAGAGGTGCCTATAAACATTTTCCTTTAGAAGGAGCATCTTACTTAAGACCTGCTTATGAATTCAAATGAGTTCATACCCATGAAAATGTAATATATTTGGACAACAATAACCAACATCCCTCAGTCAGCATGCCAATAGGTTATATCTTGATGGGGGGTTGAACTTGATGGCCCCTGTCGTCTCTTCCAACTCTGTGATGTTATGATTCTATTGGGATTGTGGGAGATGTAACCCCAAAATGCAACTCTTTCAAGTTCTTTGTTAGTGTATGTTCCTACAGTTTTGAAGGGGAATGCATGGTTGCTTGTTTCATTGAAAATGAACTTGGAAGAAAAGTGTAGCTTCAAGGCCTTGAGTGTCTCGTAGGCATTAAGAAGGCTTGGTTCTTTAAAAAGACCTTCTAGTGGTAATCTTTGCTTACAAAACATGTGAGAATCAGTCTCCAAGCGTGGGTGGAAGTATAACATTAATGAGTGTGATGTGAGGTCTTATAACAACATTTTAGACTGGTGGAACCATATCCTGTTCCTTTATGCAATTCTGTAATCTAATTTGTTTAACTCACTAAATGAGATGTTGTGAATAATATCATTCATATTAAGCACAAAGTGATCTTGAAACGTGTGGACTGAATGCCAGTTGGGAAAAGGGAAAGGCCCTCTTCTGAGTACAGCCACAGATTTAGAGAGGTATCAAACAGATAGTTTCTTTAAATTTGTTATTTTGCAGCCAGCTGCTCTGACACATGGGCAGATGGTACCTGAGAAATAAGAGCAATTCAAGATTCAACTCATGCTTTGTTTTCTGTGATTTATTTCTGAGCTTTCATGTAGAAGCATTAAGGGGACATCCATAAATGCCCAGGCACAAGAACATTGCTGTTAAACAGTTTGCAGCAAAAACAAATTGAGCATCTTAAAAGCTAAATAATGAGCACTGAACCACTTTTAACAGTTTCTGCTCCCTTTTTTTATTTCACATCCTGTGAAATTTCATCTTATTTAACTTTTGAGAAAAGAGACACAGGCTTGCTTGCAGGTGCTACCTGACTGTATATTGCCGGGCATGTGCATCTGTATATGCCATCATATGAAGATGCCATTGTTTATCTCTTGCACAGAGTCAGAGTGTGCCTTTTAATCCTCACTGACACATTTCTGAGCTATTACAGAAAATGCAATCAGTGTATTCATGTGAGAAGCATCTTAAGCAGCACTGACTGATGATTGTAAGAACAAAGAGGACTTTTACCTTAGAGTAGAATCTATCTTTCTGGTTTAAACTGAGAATTTGCTTTTCTTAATGGTCATAATAGAACACAGGGTATTTTAACCTGACTCAGGGAACATGTTTCTGCATCCTTACCAAATTGCTGCATAATTTAAACATGTTATTGAGCAGCCACCTGTTCTGCAACACACCTACCAAATGATATTGTGACACACAGGTCAAACCAATTAAATATTTCTAAAAGTTTCATTTAGAGTTCAGGTCAAACAAAATCAGAACTTAGTTCACATTATGGGGATATGTGTACAAAACAACACTTCAGGAATTTCTGACTTTCATAGTCGTGAGAGCAAGTTTATTTTAATTTCTGAACCTGCTGGTTGGAATTTATCTATGTCATGACTACATTGTTTTAGTTGATCTTAAATCAGTCTCACTATGAGTGCCACAGGAAGTTCAAGGAGGAAATTCACTTATAGAAATTAAGATAACCTTCCAGAGTTATCGAATGGATTTATTACATTAAAGCATAGCAGGTTTGTCAGATCAATCTTGCACTGTTACCTTGAATCAAAGGAATAACCCTAAGTTGCCAAATCAGGAAGAGACAAGTTCCTTACATTTTGACACATGCTTAATAGTAGAAGGGGTGTGTGTACGTATGAAACAGGGTAAGTAGATAGGGTTCCATTACTAAAAGTGAAAGAAGTGGGGTCCCTCTCAGTTCTATGGAAATAATGTAGCTGAATAAGTGCTGATAGACACTTAAGAGACCACACTTCACTAGAATAAAGTGAGGAATAAAGCTGAAAGAAGGTGGTGGTGTACTAAGCAACAGAAGCCAGAGTTTATTGAGTATTACAACTTGAGTTGTCCCTTATATAGAATTCCAAATTCCAAAATATTCCAAAATCCAATATTGTCCACATGGGTGGCTGAGATAGTGGAGCAAAGCAGACCAGCATAAAGAGCCAGCTTCTGGATAGCATGGACGTGTGGGTGCATTTACACCACATGCCCCAATGCTGCCCCCAAGCTGGCATCAAATTGCCCCGCTGACCACACCATGGGTGGTGTCATGGCATGTCTCTAGCACAGTGTTTCTGTGCTTCAGAAATGGGGAAGAGCAGCTGTAACAGTGGAAAGGGTGGCTTTTTTCCCAGCCCAAAAAGGAGAGGCATTTTGCCACTTCTTTTTGGGCTGGAAAATGCAGCATGTGGTTGCTGTGGCCCCAAACCAGTGCACAAAGGGGCACTGCGATGCTACCCCTTTAGGACTGTCTGTGTGTGACACCTTTCTTTCCTGACAGTGACACCTTTCTTTCCTGATGATTCCATGTACACAACTTTGTATTATACACTACATTATCAAAAATATTGTGTATTAAATTACTTTCAGGCTATGTGTATAGTCAATCCCCTATATCCAGAATTTTTTTAAATCCATGGATTCAAACACCCAGAGTTTTAAAATATTCTAAAAATGTATAAATAGCAAACCTTGATTTTGCTATTTTATATAAAGGACATCATTTCACTGTGCCACTGTATTTAATGGGACTTGAGCATCCATGGATTTGGGTACCCATGGGGGTCATGGAACCAAACCCCAGTGGATACCAAGGGCCCATTGTATATGAAATATAAAATAATTTCATATTTAGACTTGAGTCCCATCTCCAAGATATCTCCTTACGTATATATAAATATTCCAAAACATGAAAAACTCTGAAACCCAAAACATATCTGGTTCCAAGCATTTTGGATGAGGGAGACTCAACCTGTATTGGCAGTGGCAGACCCAAGATGTTTTGCTGGCTGAGGCAAAGACAGCATCATTATACATTCCAGATATATATATATATATATATATATATATATATAAAACTTTCTAACAGCCATTTGGCCAGCACAATTACAAAATTTCAATTTAAAACATAATTTTATACCATACGTTTATGTACAGGCAGACTGGAGAGTATAGACAAATGATGGTTTAGAAAAAGTAAGGATGGGACTGCACAATTTGGTAAACACACAATAATGGGTAGGGCATTATTACTTCATAAATAACAATATTGCATTGTGTTAAAGAGTTTCATATTCAGGACTTATTTGTTCAAAACTACAGTCATATTCTTTGTTTAAGGAAGAGTTAAACCATAAGGTGCCAATTAATCAGGTGCAACTAGTTGGGGTAACTTTCTAAAGACTTTAGTCCCCATCTAAGTTGATTTGATAGTAAGGTAAAATATGGCCATACCTCCCTGTTTACAAATTTTACTGTTAAACCATCTGTACAGATTTTGAGATTATATAACATATAACATCTGTTTAACAAACTTTTTGCGATTTGCAATGGCAGCTGCAAAGAAATGTGCAACTGCTTGCATTATACCTTCCTTCTGGTCTGCAAGTAGAAAATTTGTATAAAATTTCTCTTGTCTACCTGGAAACTGCAGCACAAGTGGTGTTATATATAGCGCACGTATTTCTGTGTACAAAGAACAGCCTAAAAGAACATGATTAATATTTTCAATTTCCTCCAAGCCACAAGGGCAGTATTTGTGTTGAAAAGGGATCTTTTTAAATCTGCCCTCCAGGACTGCCGATGGTAAGATGTTTAACCTTGCTGACATGAACACTCTTCTAAATTTCGGGACTTTTAAATTCTCAAAATGTTTTGTATATTTACCCGGTCTACTAGATTCCCTAACAGGAAGTAAAGTTAATTGGCTTATATGAGTCTGGAAATCAATATCTTTGATGTGTTAAAAAATAACAGATTTTGCTTTAACATAACCTAAAACAGTTATTTCTGACAGTGAGAATCCAAGAGATAAGAGTTTCAAGGTCAGCGTCTCCTTCCAGGGAGACAAAAAGGAGTCTGTTAAAATTAATGGTACTAAGCCGGTCGGAACAAAAAACATTTTGAGCCATAAATTTAATTTGCATATCCATACACGCACCTCAACAGACAGCATTCCTGTTTCTAGACAGAGAATGGGATTCGAAACACAATTTGGCACACCTAAGATTGTTCTTAAGAATTTTGTTTGAACTACCTCAAAGGATGTGAAACTATTGAAGATACATATCTGAGAACCATATAGTAGTTGTGGTAAGATCTTAGCAACAAAAACTTGGAGAGTTGCTGGAATGTATTGGCCTCCCTTGTTATAATAGAAAGAACATAAGGCTTTAATGCTCCTTTGTGTGTTCATTACAACATTTTTCTGGTAAAATTTGGTAGATCCCTTGTCATGAAATGTGATTCCCAGATATTTATAAATAGACACCTGTTCTATAGGGTTATCGTCTAGAGTCCACTTGTAACGGAGGCGACTCCTCGAGAAGACCATTACTTTGGTCTTATTATAATTAATTTCCAGGGCATCATCTGTACAATAAGTTGCTAAGGCTCCTAGAAGTCTGTTCAATCCTACTTTTGTGATGGACATTAGAACAACATCATCTGCATAGACCAGCAATGATAGAGGCTTATTTGACAAAGTTGGGGCATGTGCAGGTATTTCTGATAGGGTCAAAACCATAGAATTAATGTAAAAATTAAAAAGAGTAGCAGCTAAAATACAACCCTGTCTGACTCCGTTCGATATAGAAATAGGTCTTGTTGTATTACCCCGACTATTACAATCCATATGAAGAAGCTGAACAGGGCCCCATTCACAATTCTAGCACTACACAATTCTAGCACTACAGCTTTACCTTATCTGCCATGGTTCCATCCTATGGACTCCTGGAATTGGTAGTGTGGGGAAGCACTAGAGCATTTTGTCTGAGGTTTCTAAAGGCCCCTCCCTAAATTGTCAATCCCAGGATTCCACTGGAGGGAACCATGACAGTTAAAATGGATTACTAGCACTATAATTTTGTAGTGTGAATGGGCTTACAGATTGGCATTAAAAGCATATTTCAATACATACCATCAAAAGCATCCTCTACAGCACATAAGGAAAGGAAGATATCTGAGGGAGTATAGCACATCTCACATGGCACAAACTCTGCCTAATAGTATGGCTGGCCATGATGACTTTTACCTTGGCCTACATTGTATACTCTGGAAACCAGGGTTCAATTCCCAGCTCAGCCATGGAAACCCACTGGATCACCTTGGGCAAGTCACATGCTCTCAGCCTCAGGGGGAGACAATGACAAACCTCTGAACATCTCTAGCCAAGAAAACCCCATGATAGCACTACTGTTTTTCTTAATCTGCCAAAAATGACTTGAAGGCACACAACACCACCAACAACATCATAGACCAGATTTCTCTCTCTCTTTTTCGCCCTTTGATAATGCTGCTGTTATCAGGACAGCAATGGGTGAAATGAGTGAGTGAGTGAATGAATTGGTGAATAGCTGTATGTCCCTTGTTGGTTATGAAATGTTAAGATTAATTTGAGGTTTAAGATTCTGCAGCCTTCCGAAGATTTATCTTACATCGGTATACGCGCTGCATAAAAGCACTGTTGCTGTCACATTTGGCAATTGTATTTATATAAGACAGCCATCAATTAATTGAATTTAGAGCAAAGGTTGTCAAAGACTGGAATTGATCATTCTCCCTAAGGCATGGATGGGCAACCTGTTGTGACTCACCACAACAACCCTGAGCTCATTCAGCATAGCCAATGGTGAAGAATGCTGGGAGCTACAGTCCAAGAACTCCATCCTTGTTTCCATCTTTGATAAGGTGCCAGGCAAGACTTTGGATCTCCCCATCCCCAATAACTTCAAGTTTAACTTTATTGACAGAACATAGTCTGTGAAATCACTCAGATGCACCCTTTCCATATAAGGAAAGACAATATAAAACCTGTTTCCTTATATCTTATATATGGAGGATCAGTGAAGTAACTGACTTCTCCAACTGGAGGATCAGTGAAGTAACCGACTTCTCATCCTTCTTCTTTACAGAATTAAAATTCCAAGACCTTCTCAGACAAAGAACACTAAATAGCTCACAGAATTACAAATCCCAGAATTACACAGCTTTGAGCCATGGCAATCAAAGTGGTGTCAAACAGTATTAATTCTGCAGTGTAGATACAGCCTACGTGTCTGAACAATTCACTTTCGGTATCAGGCTTTTTCAGCTGGGAATGGGAGGAGGACTAGCTGGGAGAGCTTGGCCCACTTTAACTATGGTCCGTTTTACATTGGCAAAAAGAGGTGTCATGAAGGCTGCTTGAAAACCCAGCTTTTACATTAGAAAATGGGAAAGTGTGCCATGAAAACGCCATTTTGGCGTTTTAAGGGAAAAACGCGCCTTTAAAAAGTAGTTCGGTTGCCCCACTACTTTTTTAAAAAGTGCGTTATAGCGCTAGTACATCAAAACGCTAAGATGCCATTGCGCAGTTAAATGGGGCTCTGTTTCCTTAAGGCGCCCATTTAAAGGCTGCGCTGCAGGTGCGGATCAGAATGGATCGTGGGTTGGGAGCATGCGTGGTGTGGACTTCACTCCTAATTAAAACGTTCTATGCCCTCCAGGTGTAAAAGCTGGGGTTTAACCGCGCAGTTTTTTAAAGCTCCCAAACCCCCTTTAAATAATTTAAAACTGCGCAATTCGCAGCCGCAAACAGCGCAATAGCGCAGTTCAAGCCTCGACCCTCGCAATAGCACAGTTCAAGCCTCGACCATCGCAATAGCGCTGTTCGCAGCGGCACGAACAGCGCAACAGCGCAATTCGCAGCCGGCAAGGAAAAAAAATTAAAATCGCAGTTTAAAGCCGCATTTATTGCTGCCCATGTAGCAGCTCCGCCTGTATTTGTAGCGTTCTGACAGCTTCCCATGTAACTGCTGAGCCACAAAAAAGACCTCAGATAAGTCGTTCCCACACCCCTCAGTCTAGCAGCTCTGCACTTTTTTAATGCACACCTGGGGCTTGCTATGTAGCTGCTAAGCATTAAGATAAAGGCGACTTCAGGTCACACTTTCTTGCCAATGTAAAAAGCCCCTATGTAATCATGTGTATACCTGGATATACATTAAGTGTACCACTCAAAATCTATGAAGATCCTAACTTACTTTGGCAGCATATTTATTTTAAACTAACCAGGGTGTACTGTTTATTTCTATAGGCTAGTATTCTCAACTCTGCTACCGGCTTTCCAGAAATGAAATTAAAGATTTTTCCTATTACACACTACATGATTCTTTCCTTTACTGGAGATGCCAAACATTGAACTCAGGACGTTATTGGTGCAATGCATGTGCTTTACAAATGAGGTATGACCTGTCTCCAAGATACATGGGTCTGCACAATGATGATAAAGACATAATGACATGCAACTCCTATGGAGCATGCATTGTGATAATTTTACAAAAACACACATCCTTCACATATTGTGCTATATAGTACAGGTATATGTCAGATTCTTATGGTATAATCACTATGTTCGGTGAAGTAAGCCTTATTTGATTCTGAATGTTTGTTATGCCTGGGAAATATATTAAGTACTTTTAATTATGGAAAACATAACTGTTTACATTTCAATAAATGTCTGTTTCTTAGTTTATATTTCTTTATTTTTGTTTGTTTCTGAATGGTTTATTCATTCAAGGCATGAATGTATCATACTTAAATAAAAGAACAAAGAAGCCTTGTATATCATAAAATGATGAAGGGTTCTCATATTTGTTATCCTTGTGATCCTATTAACATCTACATGTGGATGTCCCCATTCCACCCCCACTTGACATAGTATAAAGATAAAAATATTTAGTGTGTTTAGTGTGTGTATTTTCATTTACACATTCTTGTAAATTCATATTTTAACATTTTATAAGGGAATAGGTCTCTTCTCCTTCTCCTTTTCCTTCTTTTTCTCCTTCAAACAGAAGCTCCAAGTGCCCTCCTTCCCTTTCAGGACAGAAGGTAAGTCTTACTCCTCCCACTGAGCAACTCTTGCACTCCCCGGGGGTTGCATCCCACAGTTTGAGAAGCACTGTACTAAGCTAATTCTAATAATAGACCTGTCTATAGAACAGGTGCATTGAAAGTGTAGGCCCGTTCTAGACGGGCACTTTGAGGCGTTTTAAGGGCTAAAAAGCCCACCTTTAGGGTTAGGGAGGGCATAGCTTTTACACCCTCTCTAGGCCTAAAGCATATGGATGCCACCAGTTTAAAATGGCGGCTTTCATATGGATGCACTTTCAAAGTGCCATCACGTGCGCAGCTGTTAGACGCGCTGCACATATGATGATTCCTTTGTGTTGTGGGAGGGCGCAGATCGCGCCCTTTCCAGGGCGCAAAAAAGGAGCTTCAAATGGAGCTCCTTTTTGGCATTGGGTCTTTGCCTTGGCTTTTAGACAGCCACTGCAAAGACCTTCGGAGAAAGGGGCCGCTTCCTTCCTTCAGCCCCGCTTGGAGGCCACGGGGAAGCGGAAGTTTGCCACTTCCCCCCGGCCTCCAGAAGTGGCGGGATGGGTCCACGGAGGCTGCCGGTGCGGCAGCCTTGGGCCCATCCCAGTGCTTAAAGGGGTGGTTGTGGACCCCCCCGTTTGGGCGGTCTAGATCAACCCATTGTGACTTAAATCAGTCTTTACTAAGGCACCCCATTCATTTCAGTGGTTTATTCAGGATAGCACCTACATGAGCTTAGCCTAGTGTATTCACAGATCAGATTGTAATATTCACAAATGTGGTTGCATGCTGAAATTGGTCTGCTTACTTTTTCAAAAATGCAAGTTACATAAAGTATCACTTGAGTATCAGTCAACTCAGTGGCACACTCATCGTTGGGAATACATTATCAGTTTGTTTAAGAAATGTCACTTTGCCTAGACTGAATAAACACAGAAAAACCTGGGGTGACAGTTTAGGAAATGGATGGTAATTGTACTAAAGAAACTAATCACACAGAACTAAAAGTCCCCCTCCCCCCAAAAAAAGAACCACTGAAATATTCACACACAAAGGGCCCTATAAACAAGTAGAGGTCCTCTTCAATTTCATGGTTCTGCTAACCCAAATTTGATTGAGACATGCTGGGGAACTGCAGGGGAATTATCTTTTTGTGTTGCAAATGGAAGTTAAATTTCCTGAACTTTGAGAATCTCCCAGTTGCCACATGATGAGAAGGAGGAGGTGCAAGCCTGCAAACGATACCCCTCCATACCATCTTAACTAAAAATAAACACAGAAAAATGCAAGCCTATAACTGACATCTTCAGGGTTTTTATTCCTGTATGGTTTTTGGCACCTTTCCTGAGGGGGAGGCCAGTGGAGCTTCAAAAGGTTGCAACATGTATATTGTGCATTTTGGTTGACCCAATAAAAATATCACTGTTTGGTGGATTTCTGATGTTATTGGATTTGCTATATAACCAACATTGCTACCCCTGAATGTTTTCCAATTTATAAAAAATGTCTCCCTTTTCACCAGTGTAGTTTTCTAACCTTATAAAAATAAACTCAAAGATACAATGGTTTCTTTTTAACTCTCCCTTGCTGTTTAGGCAGATATAGATACTTAGGCAGCTCCAGTGAAAACTCTCATCTCTTCCCCAGCTTTTAAAAAATTCATTTCATTTGCACCCCACTTTTCTCCACCAAGTAGGGTTCATGACAACTCTCCAAAAACTGAATAAAAATATAATTATACCAAAAAGCAAGTTCGAATTAACACAGTAGAAAAGCATGATTTAAAGCCATCAGTAAAATAAAAATAAAAATAGCACCCAAAAGGTAGAAAACTCCTTCCTTAAGGACCAGTCCCTTGACAAAAGCCAATTAAAGAATCTTTGCCTGTTGGTAGGACAATAATGATGGGACCAGCCCAGCCTACCTTTGTAGGGAATTCAAGTTGAGTTTGGGAGCAGACTGAGAAAGCCCATTCCCATGTGTTTTGCTCTGAAGCAGAAGGAATAAAAGAAGGGTCTCTTCCAAAGATCTTGTATTCCAGGGGGACTCATATAGATTAACAGGCTCCCTCAGATAGACTGGACCTTGCACTTTGAATTAGACCAAGAAACAGACTGGTAACCAGTGAATCTTCCATAACAAGGGAATCATGAGACCCAGTGCCATTCTTTCTTTTTTGACATATTTTGCCCTTCATTATTCTGACTGGATAATGGCCAGTTTTCCTCACATAGGACATACTGAAATTCATGATCAGAGACTGACTTCTCAGTTAAATATTGGCCAGGGTTAAGCTCTATATTCAGAAGGAGTAATGTGGCTGGACAATCCAAGCCTATGAATCTGAGATTGATTTTTGTAGTGGAATGCATTTCACTGTTTTACCTGGCTGCACTTGACATGTTCAGCATAGATAAAGAGCTGGTGAGAAATCCTAGCAGCATTTCAAAATTCATTTCTTTTCTGGGTGGATTTAAAAAAAGAAACTCAGATAACCAGAGCCAGACAGACATGGCTGTTAAAATTTAATTTAATTAATAACCACTGTGAGTATTTTGTGGCTTAGTTTCAAAAATGAAGGAGGTACAGCTGCAGTAATGATTCTTGCCTCTAGCATGGATCAGGGCAGATTGATCCTCCCACCTGAGGAACTGAAGTCACAGAGGCTTAAATCAATCAAACAGCTGTGCTGACAACATGAGATACCCAGCTGTAACTCTTGAAAAATTTGATGTGCAGAGGAACTGTTTCAAATTTAATGGAGTAAGAGGAGTTGGATTACAGGGCCTGGGCAGAGACAGGATAGGGCAAGGGGATGAATGAAGGTTCAAAACAAGATTTAGAGGCTTGCTAATGGATGTAATTAAGAACAAAGTGTTCTTATTAACTAACACCCATTGTGTGTGTGTGCCTTCAAGTGACCTGTCAAATTATGATGACCCTATGAATTTCATAGGGTTTTCTTAGGCAAGGAATACTCAGGGGTGGTTTTGCTGGCTCCTTCCTATGGAATATAGCCTATAGCACCGGATATCCATTGGCAGTCTTCCATCTAACTATTAACCAGAACTGTCCCTGCTTAGCTTCCTAGATCAGATGGGGTCTGGTACCTCCAGGCTTCTCTCTTTCTCACTCTAGTATTATAACATCAGTCATTTAGTAGGTATATCTAAACATTCTAAAGATACCACCAGATCCTTTCTGATCTTGGAACCAAAGCTGAGTTAGATCTAATTAGTATTTGGATGGGGGATTGCCAAGAAATGCCAAGTCCTGTAGGCAATATTTCAGAAGAAGGCAATGGTAAACTACCTGTAATTGCTCATTGCCAAATAAAATTCTGTGACAAATGGTGAGAATAAGCTATTTAAAGCCACATGCATGAATATGCACACACACATACAAGTTGCAATGGAAAGATGAGTGATATAATTGCTTCTAAGTAATGATCATGTATATTCTGAAAAGGGTAAGGAACTTGTTGTTGTGTGCCTTCCAGTCATTTATCACTTAAAGCAACCCTAAGGTTTTCTTGGCAAGTTTCACATGGGGTTTGTCATTACTGTCCTCTGAAGCTAAGAGGTATGGCTTTCCCAAGGTCACCCTATTACAGGTATAGTAATAATCTGTCTTTTGAACTATTGTAAAATTACAATACAGAAGCATGTGTGCTATAGTCTCAATAGCCCCTGAACTACATGGACAAAATCTTTGACCATGGAGTATACCTCGTAACATCCTTTCACTACCACAAAAAACAAAAACAAAAAACAAACAAACAAAACAAAACAAAATCCCCCCAAACCCCCACAGTATTGACCCTTGCTAAGGAAAATGCTGTCCAACACTTAAGCATTGACAGACACTGTATTCCTTACTAGTAGGAACATTTAATCTCTAAACTATGGGACAGCAGGTTTGATTGGACAGGGGGTACATAATCTGTCACCAACCAAACTTCTGCATATTCACAACTATGCTTTGAGCTAAAAAGCCAGCCACCAAAGATAAGGAGGTTCACATCTCCTCAATAGAACTAGCCAAAAAAAAGAAAAAAAAAGAAAAAGAAAGAAAGAAAGAAAGAAAGAAAAAGAAAAGAAAAAAGAAAAAAGAAAAAAGGAAAGGAAAATAGAGGGGAGAACAGACATACTTCTGTTAACAAAGCCTCTGACAGAGAAGCTGCTTTTTACAAAGTCTTTTTTATGTCTATCCAGCCCTCTTATCGTCCTTGTCTTCTGTGTAACTGGAAGTTTTTAAACTAACATTGGCACTTGGAGGATGGTGAAGAAGAAAACCAGATCTTTTGTTATCAGATTGCAACAGGATGTTTACAGTAAGCAATGCAATAAAGCTTGAGCTGGATTCTAGCTGATCCCACTGCAACCATAAGTGCATGCCTACAAACAGGCAAGGTAAACAGCAGCCCTCTCCAGAATCCCTTACTGAACTTGCAAAAACAGTCAGAGAAGGGAAAGCAGTTAAAAATCTGACACAACAGTGACACCTAGTATGTTAGAAAAGTATAGATCTGTGCTGTCTTTCCATGTTACTTCTGTCATTGGTACCAAATTTTCTGTTAAAGAAGTCATGCCCAGGAACACATTTATTCTGTTAACTGAGTTATACCTGTATAGTTCTTATAGCAGGCAGTCAAAGCAAGGCAGCGACTCAGGCTGGTGGCTTCAGCACTGCTCTACAGCAGAATTCCTTTAAAGGAAACGGGAATTCATACATCTTCACTAGCTGACAAGGCAAATCACTCACTTGGAGCTGTCCATAGTGTTGAAACCACTGGGGATGAATGAATTACTCTACCCAGTGTCTTTATCCTAAGTTTCATCATTAGCAGTAGTGTCACAAGAAGAGTGTGGGAAGTATGCACCACACTGGGTGACACCCTATAGGAGAGATGATACTTTGCTCCCGAAACATCTGATTTTGGGCAGCAATGGACTGTGGCATTTGATTACATCCCTTTAAAATGGTGAAGAGATGGGGTGAGTGGGGTGAAACTTTGTGGGAGGAGAAAAGAGAGGCCCCTGTTGTTGTTGTTTTAAAAAATATTTTTTTTAAAAGTTAATTATTCTTTTAAATTTTTCTTTAAAACTATCACAGTGTACCAAATTTTCACTTTAAGCACATGAAACTACGTCTCTGCAAATATGTTTAGGATATGCATATGATATTGTGATTTAAAAAGTATAATTTTAATTAGGTCAGTTGTTTATATCACAGCTATTGCTATTCCATTCAGTAATATATGGGAAGTGCGATTTATAAGTAACCCGAGTACAGAAAACATTACTAAGGATTGTGTATGGTGTGGTATGGGGTGAGGGGTATGTGTGTGTGTGACACTATGAGTTAATTCACCAAGAGATGCCAACCCAATCCCCCATCTGCTGCTGCCTGGATGGTATGGATCCTTAAAATTGTAAAATTCTGCTCTGAGGGTGAGTGTTTCTCCTCCATGGCCCAAATTTGTGTCCACTTTGGGAGAAACACTAGATAAAATCATAAAATTATAGAAAGAGCCATCCAATCTAACCCCTTGCCATGCAGGAACTCACAGTCAAAACATCCCTGACAAATGGCCATATAGCCTCTGTTTAAAGACCTCCAGAGAAGGAGACTCCACCACACTCTGCCTCATTGTTAGTATGAATATATGAATCTCAATGAAATAAATTAATTTCAAATGCAAACAAATGAAATGTTATATACTGTTTGGAGCAGGGGATCTGTTTCTTATGTTACTCTGAGAATTGTCATGAAATGTTGTTGATGGTATTGCATAATCAATGCCATCATAGTCATTATTCGATAATGTTTCCTGTTGTAGGATGACCTGCAATAGATTTTGTTCAACACACTTTAAATGTCTGTGTTGCATACCTGATGAAAGGCTATTGACCTTTATCATATCATTGTTTGTCTGAGCAAGGATTCAAACCTTGGTCTCCACAATCGTAGCACAATACTCAAACTACCACATCAAGATGGCTCTCCCAGTGTGGCCCTGTTAAGCCACACTGGGAGAGTTAGGAATATAGGCAATGTCTTTATGCTAAATCAGACCATTGGCCAATTCAGCTACTGGCAGGGAAACATTTGCCCACCTTACTGTAGAAAATGAAGGAGTCGAAAATGGAAGAACACCGAAGGAGACAAAAGAGTTGGGATGGATGAGATGAAAGCACAACGCATGACCAAGTCTACCACTCTGCATGGTGGACCCTGGCCAGAAACAGTGTTTGTATGTTCAACTGTGACTGGCAGTAATGGTTCTCTAGGATTTCAGGCAGCATCTGTTCCTAGCCTTAATTTGAGATCTGAGGTATTCTCATTCAAATGTTACACCTCCCTAACCCTGCATTGCTTTCAAAACTGGACAAGATTGTCAGGGTAGTGTGGTTATATAGTGATTCAACCATCACAGCAGAGGGCTCAAATCTGAGGATAGTTGTGCCATTTGTAGCCTTTCCTCTCCATTTGATCTTGTTATTTTAATATTAACATATCAACCTTCAGTGAAAAGGTTTCTGGGTGGCTTATTATTATTATTAACCTTTATTTATGTAGCGCTGTAAATTTACACAACACTGTACATACAATCATTTAATTAGATGGTTCCCTGCCTTCATGCTTACAATCTAAAGAGATATGACACAGAAGGAGAAGAGAATGGGGGTGGGGAAGGGGATCAGGTCCAGTAGTTCTTCTCTCCCTTGAGGGCCAGACCAAGGCAGATGGACTGGAGGGAGGGCTCAGCTTCGTGATGCACAGTTAAAACAAGGTATCCTGGGGCAGACAAGGTCATACATCTGGGAACGCTTCCCTAAACAATATAGTCTTTAGCTCAGTTTTGAAACTAGTTAGAGAAGTGATGAGGCATGCATGTGGGGGAAGATGGTTCCAGGAGGGAGGAGCAGCAAGTGAGAAGGGGCGAATCCAGGATGGGGCAGTGGAAATCCTAGGCTGGGACAGGAGACCTTGACTACCAGAGCGGAGGGTACGTGTAGGAATGTAAGGAGGAAAAAGTTCAGATAAATAAGGAGGGGCCAGTCCATGGAGGGCATAATGAATAACATTAGAGTTGCCACAACTCCAAGCCTGGCCCTGAATTTTGAGTTTTGTGGGTCATCTTCAGGTGGGATACAAGGGCCCATTTTAGATTGGCAAAAAGAGGTGTGTTGATGGCTGCATGAAAGCCCAGCCTTTAGATGAGAAAAAGGGAAAGTGTGCCATGAAAACACTATTTTGGCATTTTAAGGGAGAAGAAGTGCTTTAAAAAGGAGCTGGCCCATTTTACATTGGCAAAAAGAAGTGTGTTGATGGCTGCATGAAAGCCCAGCCTTTAGATGAGAAAAAGGGAAAGTGTGCCATGAAAACACTATTTTGGAGTTTTAAGGGAGAAGAAGTGCCTTTAAAAAGTAGTTTGATTTCCCCACTACTTTTTTTAAAAGGGCGCAACATTGCTATTGCATCTAAAGGCTAAGGTGTAGTTGCACGGTTAAATGGGGCTCTGTCTCTTTGGGGCTTTTTAGACCGCCCAAAAGGGGCGGTCCATTCTCGCCCCTTTCAGCGGCGGGATGACGCCGAGGCTGCCGCACGGGCAGCCCCAAGGCCTCATCCCGCCGCTTTTGGAGGCCGCGGGGAACCCCGCTTCCCTCAGCGGAGCTGAAGGGAGGAAGGGGCCGCCGCCGCCGCAAGAAAAGAGCTCCGAGATGGAGCTCTCTTTTTGCGGCGCAGGAAGGGTGCGATTGGCGCCCTCCCACGCAGCAAAAGCGTCATAACGTGCGCAGCGTGTCAAAACGCTGCACACGTGATGACGCCTTTGCGGCGCCACCGTATGGACGCCACCATCTTTAAATGGCGGCGTCCATACGCTTTAGGGTTAGGGAGGGTGTAAACGCTACGCCCTCCCTAACCCTAAAGGGGTTTTTTTAGCCCTAAACACGCCCCTTTTTGCCCGTCTAAAACGGGCCTTTAAAGCACCCATTTAAAGGTAGCGATACAAGTGCGGAGGGAGGGAAGGTGCCAAGACAAGAAGAGACCTTCAGAGCCCGGTCAGAGCGCGCCTGCACCTTCCTTCACCTCCTCCCTTTGGCTGAGAGAGTGTGACTTCTAGGGAGACAGCAGGGCACTGGAGGCGCTCAGCCAGGCCAGGGCAAGCTGGCAAGAGGAGGAGGAGAAGGGGAGGGACCTGGAGCACCTCTGCTGCCCTGCTTCCCTGCAAGTCACACTCTCTCAGCCAAAGGGAGGAGGAAGGCAGCGGGGAGGGAGGGAGGGAGGGAAGGAGCCAGGAAGAGACCCCCAGAGCCTGGCCAGAGCACGCCTGGCCCTCCTGCTTCCTCTTCAAAAAGAAGGCTGGAAAAGTAGGGCGTGTCCTGGCAAAGGAGGACGTGCCTGGTCAACTTGGAAAAGGGGGGGCCTCTGCTCAAGAATGGAGGACATATGGGAATCCCTCCTGGACAGAGGGCTGAAACCTCAAGACAACTCAATATAATGCTCTGACAGAACACAGACTACAACTCCCATGAGCCTTTGCTACCATTTCCCAAGATGCCTTAATTTGCAACAGAAAGCCGACCAGTATGTTCACATGTGATGAATTCTTTCGTATTGACTCTGCATTTTCTTTTTGTGTAGATGCTCTCTTGTCTTGTGTGTGATGAGCTTGTGCGTAATCACGTGCATTTCCGAACTGACCTCACTTTCTCCCTCTTTCGGAATGGTCCTGTACTCCCCCATGTGATAAGCTCCGACTGTATGATGTACCTGCGCAATTGCGCAATTCGCAGCCAGCAAGGGAAAAAAAAATGTTTAAAGCACGGCTAAAAGCCACGTTCCTTGCCGGCCATGTAGCTGCTCCGCCTGTGTTTGTAGCGTTTTGACAGCTTCCCATGTAGTTGCTGAGCCACAGAAAAAACCTCAGTCTAGCTGCTCTGTACTTTTTAAATGCACACCTGGGGCTTGCAGTCTAGCTGCTAAGCATTAAGGAAAGTGCAACTTCATGTCACACTTTCCTGCCAATCTAAAAAGCCCCGAGGATACAAATTCTCCAGTTTCCATGGGCTCAGCTGTAGGTGGCAGGAAAGGGCTGTCTGCACATCTTCAGCTCAGTTAGTAGAGAAGCAGCTTGCTATAGTTTACATGGCTTAGTTGATTTGTTGCTACAAATTGCCATGACTCTGAGGGGAAGTGTCTATGTATTTAAATCTTTAGTTATCTTCCCTGTTTCCTTTCATTCATTTTAATGTTAGAGCACACCCACTACTCTGTTTTACACACAGTTTATAGGTAGAAGGAAGTAGGCTTTGAAATAATCCCCTCATTTCATTGCTCTAGAAACAGCCCTTATAACTATGATTTCTTTCAAAATTTCCAAATAGGAAAACATGTTCTTTTTGTGTGAATACTTGCATGACCTGCTATGAGCTGCTGTGGTTGATATTTAATGTGTAATGCTTAACAACATCCCCAGGACCCATCCCCAGGTCTCAGATTTTGGCCTAGAAATCTCAGGGTTTAGGAGACTCCTGGACTGGTTATCTTGGCCTAGGCCACAATTTTATTGCACTGATCTCTACCTCACACCCACTCTACATTGCTTTTCCTCATCTAAAAAGAAATCTGCAAAGTGTATTTATTGTATGTTCATCAGTGATGTAACACTTTGCTTAATCTGTTGCCACATATAAGAATTAATAATTTCAGCAATCTTTCTCTTTGTATGCCAGAATACAAGACTTTCTGAGTGGTTTTTAAGTACCATGCATGCTTCAGGACTTTGCTGAGAAAAAATAATTTGCACAACACATGATAATTGTTTCCAGAAAATCTTTTATTTTGTGGGGGGAGAGGGGCAGAAAATGCACTGATTTCTGGGCATTGCTTTTTGAACAGAAAAAGTACTTGAGGATTTCTCTGTGGAAAAATCCAAATGTTTCTGCAAACTACATAGGTTTTTTTCAATCTGACTAAAAGTTCCACTATTTATATTAACACACGGATCCAGTTAATAAAGTACTATTTTACTGAAACACTTGTTTCACTGAAGCTATGAATACTGCTCACTACTCACATCCCTAGTGTTCACATGCCTTTCCCCTTCAAACATTACAGTATTTATAAACATAATCTATATAATTTCTGCATTCAGCAGACATAGTATTAAAGAATCTTTTCCCTATGCTAAGAAATGCATTGGCTGCTTAGGTTCCTTCCTATTTCTTCTTAGTATTCAGTCTTATGGAATCAAGCAGTAGTTCATAGGTTTAAGCTCTTTATACTCATGTTCCAAAGGCTTCCTGATTCCCTTGTTGATATAGATTCTGCTGCTGTTCAAATTGGTCTATGGGATTAGTTTGTTACTCGTATGACACCTGTGCCAGCCTCAGCACATGAAGAGATATTAAGGAAAAGCCCTACATAAAGTACACACACACACAAATCACAAATGTAATTTACTAAGAATGCCAGGCAAATAGCCTTTCTATGTTTTCTCCCAATTGTTTCTGTATAAATGGATTACATGGAGAGGCACATTGTAGGAATTGCTCTTCCACAGATACCTTGCTAGTTTTTATGATGTGACCATAGTTATTACCACACACACACACACACACACACCCATGAAAGACCAGTCATAAGGATTATGTAGGGGCCACCCACATGAAAACAATAGCCTCCTATATGAGTCCAGTAGAAAGCTTTAGAATCCTCTGAGTATTCTCTAAAAGTGACATCCTTTGCTATTTCCATAATCTGAAAGTTTGGTCACAGAAGTCTATTCAAAAGCAGTACCAGGAGCTAAACAGCTGGATTTGAATGGCCTGAGAAGTCAACCCTCAGTTTGATTGGCCTTGTTCCTCAACTCAGCCACCAAATGATAAGGTCATCCCCACTTCTGTTAGACACCAAGTAAGTGATATATCAGCAGGATATATGAATGCATAGTATCTACATATACGTAGTACCAAATATTATCAAATACCATTTATATGTTCAATGGAAATGATTGACAGAAGACAATAACTCAAGACCTCAAAGGCAAAATTCAAAGAGGGGCTGCAAATCAATTGCATCAAAGGAATCCTGAACAGAAACAATATTCCCAGAGACTATTGTTTGAGAATGCTTTCATAAATGGATGAGGATTAATAATCAAATATTTGAATACCTCAAGCCCTGTCCAAACTAAGGTTGAGCACATTTTTCAACCTCAAGGTCATTTTCACTCCTAGACCGTTTTGTTTTGTTGTGTTTTTGGCCCTAGTTTGGAATATGACCCTCCTTCCATGCCCCTGCACAGGAGTTTCTGCTCACAGTTTTTAATGTGTGTAAATTTATTTGGTATCCATTTCCAAGTATGTGAATTTTTTGATCACCTAAATGATTTCCTTCTGCATTTTTTCAAATGTGTGCATTTTTCAAACCTGTGGGTTTTTTTTTCTTTTTTGTGAATTTAACCAAGAAATTTAGAAACATCTGTGCTCTGTCTAGAAACTGGTAACATTTCATTCCTTTCTGAGAGGTCTGAATAGACCTCATTTCATTGCCATGTAAACAGAAAGCCATTGAATTGTTGAGGGATTATTAAACTCTGTCTGGCTTCTTATAGAAAGCATTTTCCAGACTTATTTGAGACAAAACGTGTGGTATTAATGTATTAGATTTTAAAGGAATATATTATGTTCTTGTAATCTATCAACTGGGAATGGGAAGGCTGCGATTATTTTTGACACTGTAAAAATATAATGGGATGGTGGAGGCCTGGAGAGCAACAGCCACCAGGAGAGCGATAGGTACAGACAGAGCTTTCTTGGGTTCATCTCTTCATTCCCTGAACCCAGCTGATGGCCATTTAATTTGGGGTTGGCAACTATCTGGCTGCTGTTTCATAGCTGGGAAGAAACCATTGTGAAAACAGGTACTGAATATTTCATTGCCCAACAGTGCAAAAAACAAACAAACAATAAAAACACCCTATGCTTTCATAACACCTGGAAGTGTAAGCTTAAATCTCCAAGAGACTTCCCTAAGGTCTTTGTTGTGGGAAGCACTAAAAATAAGATCATTCATCATATTTTTTGTGGGGTTTTTGGGCTATGTTGCAAAGTTCTGGAAGAGTTTACTCCTGGCATTTCGCCTGCATCTGTGGCTGGCATCTTCAGAGAAAATTTCTCTGAAGATGCCAGCCACAGATGCAAGTGAAAAGTAAGGAATAAGCTCTTCCAGAACACAGCCACATAGCCCAAAAAACCCACAAAAAACTATGGATGCCAGCTGCTATAGCCTTTGACTTCACATTCACCATGTTGTACACAGTTTCCTGAGAAGTGGCTATCTGACAGACAGACAGCTCTGTCAGATCCATTTCAAAATTTGAGGTTGCTTTGGGCCAAACCTGTGATAACAGCAGGCTAGATTGAAATTGGATTTCTTGATAAGAACTTCTAGTATGAACTTAAAACTACTTGTGTGATACCTGCATGTATGCTTTTCATGTTCCTGGCTCACTGGCTAGTTTGCTGGCAGGGGGCCCAGCCAGGATAGTTACTATGGCTTGTGTAGAAGGGGGCTTAACTATTTCTTCCCATTCTCTGCTCTCTATGCTATTTGTTCCAGGATGAAAATTTCCACTGTCATTAATACCAGTTTCTTTCCTAGGTGAATTGCAGTTTGCAGGGATATGTGAAGAAAGGATTAACCCACCCTCCCTTTATTCAATATGGTCTCAGTTCTGTTTCTATTGAAAAAGAAGAAGTTAAACATACAGCCTAGTGTGGTTCTAATTTTCTTTTTGAAATTTGAAATGCAATCAATTATTCCTAAATGAAACAAACAAGAAGAAAGCTGAAGGTAGGAGAGAGAGAGAGAAAAAAAAAACCTGTATTACCTTAAATTCTGTCTCAATGTTGGCTAGTCTTGCCAGTTCATTGCTTAACTCTAAAGCAGTAAGAACCGGGTCTTCACTAGAAAGAGATAAATAAGCGGCACTTGCTAATCCTTTATAGGCATTCATTCTTGATCGAGAATGACTGAATGAGTCTTTTCTTTGCTTCTCAATGCATTCATTGCACTTACAGAAGTAGTCATGGGGCCTTTCTATCCGTGCCCCTTTCAGAAGCAGTATATGAACAATTTCATACTCCTGGCAATGAGCAGCAAGTATGATAGGAGTAATGTCATGGGAAAACCGTGTTCCATCTTCATCGTAAGCGTAAAAATCGTCATCTCGTAGCTCTTGTTCAAGTGGGCTGAGTGTTAGACGCTGTCCTTGTGCAAAGGCTGGATGGTTCAATATTGCTTCCACAATACGCACATATCCCTTGCTGATGGCTAACAAGAGGGCATCCCCGACACGAGCCAGATTCTCCTTCTTCAGAAGGAGTTCAGTGACTTCCAGATGTTCATTGCCCACCGCCAGCTGCAGGGCATTTTGTCCCATGTAATCAACACAGTTGAAGTTCAATGTTTTGGATTCCTCCAGCATTTTCCGCACCACCGGGATGTTGCCATATTCTGCTGAATCCAAGAAACGTTCCTCCTCAGCTGTCAGGCTGGTGCCTTTCTCATTGAACATGTAGGCTGGACCTCGGGTGGCTTGCCTCCTCCCTTTCTCCCGGAGGGTGGTGTGCCGCCGATGCATGTTTGGGGAGCTGTTATTTTCAAGCCTGAACAAAGATAAACAGAATATGATGGATTTTGAAAGAACAGGCATTGCTTATCTTGATCAGGGTAGGATGAAACACACTCATTTACCATTGATTTCACTACCAGTTTGCAAAGAGAATGAGGAAGGGGTTCTTAACCCTTCCAGTGAAATCAGTGGGACATAAATGTGAATAACTGTCTAGGTTATCTTCATTATTTTAAAATTATAAACCTTAAGCAACAACAACAGCAACAACAACAACAACAACAACAACAACAGAGCCATAAATGTTCTTCACCCTAGCATGTTTCACAAGGATTTGCATGATACTTAATATCCTGATTTGGAACAAATATTTTTACTAATTCAGGTGCTGGTTAATTTTTATACTGTCAGTCCAAGTGAACAAACTATTCATGCTCCTGCCTCCTTTTCATAGTTGAATTGCTTTATGTGGCAGTTTTTTAAAAAAAATAGCAACCAGAATCTCATATGATCAGTTACATTATGTAACTTTACATGTACCTGACTATGTAGCAGAGGTGTTAAGAATCCACTTTACTGAATTGTGAAGATGTGTAATCAGACACCAGCAAGTGCATTCAGTGCACATTGGTGCATGATCTGCATTAGTGCATTATGCACATCAGCACACATTGCACATCATTATGCACTCTGTATGAGTACATAGTGCACAATGTGAATCAGTATGCAATGGGCACTGGTGTACAATGCATATCACTGTTCAATACATAGCACTGCATGATGTGCATCATTACATGTTGTGCAGTGATGTACATCACACACCAATATTTGTAGGGTATTGTCCCATTATGCATCTTTGCAGTTCAGCAAAAGGATTTTTATTTTTGCAAGTCACTGAGGGTTGTGCTGTTGTGTAACATCCAACAGAGGACTGTAGTCATGTTACTGTGAATCAGAGCTAGCACAGGGCCCAATCATCACTCACCAATGCACATAGTTGTGCAATGCACCTTGGTGCACAATGCACATCACTGGTCATACACATTGGTGCACATTGTCCTTTGATGTGCACTGTGCATTGTGTATCAGCCTCAATGAGGTCTGATGGGTATATTTGTTGCCCCTGCATCTGTGGGCTGCACTAGTAGTCATTTAAAGCCTGCTTACCATTTTCATTCAGTTTTTTTGGCCAGAAAAGGTTGCAGTGGGCAGGTGGAGGATCTGATGTTTGGGAGTATATAAGGCAGCTTTGGTGCATGTTTGAGGGCCCATGTGTCCCACCTTTGTTCTAAGTGCTAATCTTGAACCTGACTGGGGATCAGTTGATTCTCTGCAAGACTTCTTCCTTCTATATATGGCCAGGATTAGTTTGCACAATCACTGCCATCCTTTTACTCATTATGCTGTAATCCAGTGGTTTGTGGTGACTGCCACATCAGTAGGGTGGTGAATCCAGACTTGATTTTTAATTCAGACTTGAAACAATCTGTACCAAAGTGTTGTTCCTCTATTGGTGTTTGTGTGTGTGTTAGGGTTTAATCCCTTGGATAGCTCCTTTAAAGCTGAAATTAAGACTTTAAACAGATTCATCTCTCCCCTCCCCTGACATGGAAACAACCACTGCTATAATCACACAAATCACAGCATTTCCCTTTCAAGGCTCCACAAAGATACACCAGTTCATATGACCAACACATAAATACGCTGCTGCTCCAAGCACTAAGACTGGACATCTGTGTTCAACTTTCACAACACAAGTCACTTTGCCACATAGCTAACTTCCAAGATTGCGAGACTCCCTCATCTGGGAAGGTTATCCAAATTTCCACTCCCTCAAAATGTGGTCTCACTAATTATCTGGAACAATGATGTGATGAGTACAGTATTTTTTTAAAATCCAGTTTCACATCTCTGTTGATAGGATCTCAACTGGCAGTGCTGGTCCTTGAAATTAATTGTGGGATTGCAGTGGGTGACTTAGTAAAAGTCTTGAACCAGCATGGTTGGGGGGGGGGGGTTAAAAAAAGACTTAGAATATGCTGTACAGCTCTGGTCACCTGAAATAAGAATATATTACAGAATAAGAAAAGGTGTAGGAAAGTGCTAACCAAAATGGTATAGGGCTGAAACAACTCTTCTATAAAGAAAATTTACAACATTTCTGGAGAGAAACATGAATATGAAAAGTGTGTACAATTATGCACAGTGCAGAAAAAGAAGACAGGGAGACCTCTCACAGACATAAAAACAGAACCTGGGTTTATACAATCAAGCTGAATAATGGGATTCTCAGGACAGAGAGTCACACTGAACATAGTGAACTTATGAAATATACTATCGGAGGTTGTAGTGATTATAGCTACCAATTTGGATGGTATCAAAAGCCTTGCAAGATAATATAACCAATGGAATTAGACAATGCCCTAGATGATAAGGCTGCTAATAATCATGGCTGTATACTACCTGTATCAAGGGCAGTTATGTATACCTCCTACTGGAAAACATGGAGGGTTCTATTGCACACATGTGCAATTCTGAGATTTCCCATAGCTATATGGCTGCTTACTGTGAGAGAAGAATGTTGGAGGGGGTAGATCTTTGATCTGATCAAGCATGGCTCTTTACTGTGTCAAGTTGTTTTAACTGTGTCAAGCTGAGTGAAGGTAAGAAGCAGCCTTTAAAAGATCCACATCTTTGGGACATATTTCTCTGAGATCCTACTTTTAAAATCAATGGAAAATTTAAATAAAAAATAAAAGCAAAAAAGAGCAATATTAAGTGTTTAAGTGTTAATAAGCATAATAGCACACTTAACTGCATAGAGATTTTGGAATTTGTGTTGGAACTTAAGGAAATTAATAGTTTTGACTACGATACTGCTTCAGCAGTTGTAGTCTTGACAATGGAGTTCATCATTGTAGGTATTTCTGTCGATACTACCACCCCAAACCCTATCTCTTAAATCAGATAGCACCCCAACAGAAAGTTTTTCAAGATGCTGTAGATTGTGTGAAACTGTGCTGGAACTGGGAAAATATGCCTACAGTGCTCTCCTGGCTGCACTGATGTGGAAAACATACCGATGCACCCCGGGGATTTTGTTGAAACAAGAAGCGGGAGAGACACACACACCCTCCCAGGGTCCTGCCACAGTTGTGTGTCTCCAAGCTCCACTACTTGGAAAATCCTGCCATTATCATTTCCTGGCACCTCAGTCTGCAGCACCTCAGAAATCCTTTGTTTGAGGAACTGCCTGCTGTAGGGTATTACATTCAGTCACTGATGACCATGAATGTGAGTCTCAAAAGTTATTGTAAATCTGTCTTACAAACTCATAAATATTGAGCAGGATGCTAGCTGGTGTTTGTGTTTTTGATGAGACCTTCAATGACACACACAGTGGAATTCACCACAATAAATTGTGTGGTCAATAATTCAGTACTACTTGGAATAATTCCAGTAGCAATTAAATACTGTTGATAGAAGGACACAGATCAATAATTTATGACCATAGTCTTTTCCAGGTTCTCAGCAATTTTGTAATATATTGTTTGAAAACTGGAAATGTAAGATTAATTTATAAGTCATGCCCCCTCCCTGAAAACATTAATCTCCATAATAGATTCCTAAATTTTGAGCTTTATTCTCAGCAGAGAGCTAATGTCGCCTTTTAAAACTAGAGATTGCAAAAGGTCAGCTAATATGCAGAGTTCCTTGGTAAGGAATCCCTAGGGATATCTGAAACGTCATATAAAATTCAGATGATTGTTCACTTATTGTTAAATATGATTCAGAAGTAGACCAATTACCCTCTAGTGAAATCTTGAGATTACTATAGCAATTATCAGATCAATTCTGTTACTAATCAGTGGAAATTTGACCAGGTCAGCCTTCTTTGACTGCATTTATAGGACGACAGCAGCAATGCTCTTGTACTTGAAGATGATAGGAAGGGCAGGCTAACATATCTGAAGGTTGCAAAAGTTTCCCCCACCAATTTGCTTTCACATATTACTTTCTAATGTCTTCTGCCATGAGAAATTCTTCCAAAGTTGCTAAATGTAATTAATAATGCAGAGAACAAGGAGAAGAGGGGTCTGATGCAAGGAATGCTAAGATTTGAAAGCCATGCTGGGCTCATGCCAGTAGGGCAGAAGGGATGGAGGAGTGCCCTTCTTTTTCAATTTCTTTCCAAGACTGGCAGCATTCTCTTTCCTTATTTTGGGAGAGGGGATGCCAAGGATATGAGAGGGCTTTGGATCCTGCATTCCTCAGCCTGTCCTGGCATTGCAATGGAATGTTTCCCCAAATTAGTTTCTCTTTTGCATCTCCTGACATAGAAAGGGGGGCTTCGGAAGGGTATCCAAGATCAGATCTGCCCTTCCTAGGTAGAGCTATCTCTCGTCTCTCAGAATGGGAAATCCAAATATTATATGGTTCCCGAGAAGATTACAGTCATAATTTTATTTATCTCACCTCCATTATTTGGGCTGCTGTCACACTGCAGAAATAAAGCAGTTTTCTTGGCAAGATTTTTTTCCAGATGACAGTAGCCACTAACATCCTCTAAGGCTGAGAGAGTGTGGACTTGCTCAAGGCCACATAGTGGGTTTCTGTGGCAGAGCGAGGATTCAAATTCTGGTCTTCTGGAGTTCTAATCTAACACTAAAACCACTACACCACACTGGTTCTTGTTTTACCAGGTGTTTAATTGGTAAAAGGAACATGTATACCTGAAAAAAATAGATGTTTAATTACTGTTGGCTAACAATATGGTGCTGCTTCATAGGATGCTCAGGAAATCATGGAGAAAGAAGAAAAGTTTAGTTTAGATGGAAAAGAGAGAGAGAGAGACAAATTTAGCACACCATAACTATTACCATTTGGGGAATTCCAAAGAGCTATTCATCTTAGTTGGATCAAGAACAGATCTCAGCCACATGCTTTGATTTTTATCTAAGCTCCCTTCCTCTGAATTCACCCATATTTTATGGATCTTGTGTTAACATTGTTAGAAAGGAACAAGATTCAACCCAAACAAATAGGGTTACTTTAATAACATATATATGAGCTACTATTTTAAAAGGGCCTGATTCAAAGCATGTTACCTTTGAGGAAGCAAAGAAAAAAGGGAGAAATAAATAACCAAAAGCTATTTCCAAAAAGAAAAAGAAAAAAGAAAAGAAAATTTTTGCATATCAATATTCTGCTTTTATATTACTTATTATCACAATCTTGACTGTATGCATTCCAAAACACGAAGAAATAATTATATCCTTATTGAAGATTCTGGCTTTTCTTCTTCTTCTGCACATGAATAATTTTGATTAGACTTACTGATAATTTCCTTCTCTATATAGGAAAAAAGGAAATCAGTAAGTGCTTTATAGACTATATCAAGGCCTTTGACTGCATAGATTATGAAAGACTATGGAACACCATTAAAGACATGGGAGTGCCAACACATCTGATAGTCCTAATGAGGAATCTTTACTCAGGACAGGCGGCCACTGTAAGGATATAACACAGAGAAAGAGAATTATTCTCTTACCCTATCTATTCAATTTGTAGGCAGAACAAATTATGCAAAAAGCATGACTGGACACAGAAGAAGGAGAAGTGAAAATAGGAGGAAGGAAAAATCAACAATCTAAGATATGCAAACAACACCATACTACTAGCTGAAAACATCACAGACTTGGAACAACTACTAAGGAGGATCAAGGAGCAAAGTGCAAAGGCAGGCTTATTGTTGAACATAACGAAAACAAAAATAATGACCAAAAAATCATAAGAACACTAAGAATTGGGAGGTCAGCTGTGAGAGAACTAGAAAATATCCTAAAATGTAAAGATACAAATGAGCATGCAAGTTAGAAACATACAAGCCATTTTATTCCCTGTTAACGATGTATGGATATGAGAGCTGGACATTTAAGAAAGCAGATAGGAAGAAAATTAACTCATTTGAGATGTGCTGCTGGATAAGAGTGCTGAGGTTACCATAGATAGCCAAGAAGTCAAAGAAATGGATAATATATCAGATCAAACCAGACATCTCTCTAGAAGCCAAAATGACTATACTAAAGCTGTCATACTTTGGCCACATCATGAGAAGGTATGACTAACTGGAAAAAAAACTCTAACAATGATAGGAAAGGTGGAGGGAAGCAGAAAGAGAGGACAGCCACATAGATGGATGGACTCTATGAAGGAGGTCATGGGTATGAATTTGCAGGACATGAGCAGATCAGTGGAGGATAGGGAGTCTTGGAGATGTGTCATCTACAGGATCTGCATGTGTCAAGATCAACTTGAAGGCAGGTTACAACAACAACAATGGAACAAAATATATGCTTTTGGGGGGGGGGGGAATAAAAAAACCCAAATGTTGCTCTCCTGAAGCCCTTGCTCTTTATATCACACACCATATAGTGGTAAAGAGATTATTTTATGAATGTCTGACAAATTCTGTACTTCAGTTATACCAATATAAAAGCCAAGAGGGTGAATTTTTACAAGCCAGCTGCATTAGCATAATTCCTCTTTGTAATGGCTACATCCTATAGAATCCTGTGATTTATAGTTTGATGAGGTACTTTGAATTCTCTGCTAGAGACATCAAGTGGAATTGCCTCAATTATAGTTTCAAAATTACTGGGAGATAAGAGGAGTTGAGAATTAAACCGGTTTAATCCTTTGGTGTGAACATGAACTCAGGATACCTACAAAGAACTAGATTACATTTTTCTGTCAAATGGATGGAAATTTAGTAGATTTGTTTCCATATCAAAAATAGTGGCATTAAGAGCCTTTATAGATCTCTGCACTGACACGTGTAAAGTACTTGTAGTGGTATGCTAAAAAGAAGAAAATTCAAATAAAATTCTCACTGGAATTAAACATCTGGGCCTAACTGTCTGACGCACAGACATTTACAAGAGATTAAGGCCCAGTAGGCATTATATAAGTAAACATGCATAAGATTCAGTGACAGAACTTGTAAAATACTATGCATTCTCTTCATAGAAGCAATAGAGGGCTGAAACAACCATATAGGGGCAGCCTTATGCCGCCCCTTTGAGCACCAGATTGGAGCTGTGGCAACTGCATACTGCAGCCCTGATCTGACTTTTCCAGCACAAAAAGAATGCCATTCCTTTTTGCACTGGAAAAGGGGGGTGGCTTTTCCTGTGGCAGCAGCTTTTCTGCACTCCTGCAGCATGTGGCATATGAACACCATGCCACTAGACAGCCACAACACTGTCTTCATCTGGTTAGGCTGGTGGTGTGACTCTGACTTGGGGTGGTGTCAGGGCATGCATCATCTAAATACCATTCCTCCCACGCCACCTTTAAGCCAGCGTATTGTGTCAATCTTTTTCACCTCTATGATTTTTTTCTAGACTTCCAGCTATGGAAGGGAGTGGGTTGAATTGACTTCCACACACTCTCCCACATGTTGGGGAACCCTATTGAGCTTTAGTGGAATGAAATAGCTCACAAAAATTGTAGGCACCTTCTGTGAGTTTCTTATACATATCTTTTGCCATCCCACTCTATCTGCCCACCCTATGCAACGGCCTACTTCACTCAACAGCTTCTGCTAACCTTCAAGTGAACTATGGGAAATGTTAGGAAAAGAAGGTGTGGAAATGATAATTTTTACCCATTGCTTTCAGTGGGTGGTATTCTGGATACTACTGTTCAACTGATAAATTATGATTCTAAGTTCTACCCATTCATCAAATCCTAAAAAAAAAAAATCTTTAGAGGAAAATGAACTTCTTAATATTGTACAGGGGATTATAAATATCAGCAAACACTCTGGTGGCATCTTAAAGACTCACACATTTTTATGGCATACACTTTCAGGGACTTAGAGCCCACTTCAATTTATGGCAGAATTGTGCTGGAGGATCTAGAGATTCCTTGAGAGAATATATTAATAAAAACCACAAACAATCAAATCTGAGAAAGTCAAAGTCACAAAAGTGGATGGCCAACTGTAGTTGTGTATTCTTGCATGGCAGGGGGTTGTACTAATTAGATGGCCCTTGCAGCCTCTTCCAACTCTGTGGTTCTGTGATTGTATGATTTGATGAAGTGGGCTGCAGTCTATGAAAGCTTATGCCATAATGCATTTATTAGCATTTAAGTTGTCAGAGGATTCTTTGTTGTTGTTAACTTCAGCACTTCCAAGCACACTATTTAGCCATCTGTGCATGTTCATCAATGCATATCAAAATTCATTTGAATTGCAACTGGAGAGTAACAGGGCAACCAGATCAGTCAGTAACAGGACATGAATATGTTATGATGTTTCTGGTTTTGTTTTTAAAATCTTGCTCTTTTCTGTTTTAGTTTGGGAACTGATCATATCTATAGCATCATGCATGAGTATGATACATTCTTTTTAAAAGTCAAATTGAGACTTGATTGCACCTATCTTAACATTTTTGTTTAATGGTACTTTGCATTTAAATTACACTGTATTTGCATATTTTATGAAGGCTGCTAGTAATCAATCTCATCAGACAGGGCAATTAAGATAGACTGCTTTTCTAGGTCTGGTGTATTGACATTTGGTGGCATTGGGGAACAATGTTTTGATAAACGGTAACTTTCCTGATCCTGTCCTAGTCATGCTTTGCTGCTAGAGTAGGAAGAAGAAGATTCTTACATATCTAGATTAGATGCTTCTATGAGGTTCATAATGTGACTTCACATAAGATTATATTCTGACTTTTTGGAAAGGTTTTCCTAAATTAGAGATAAGGAAGCTGCTGGGTATTCTTGCACTACAATGCCTATCATTCTTGCAATTGGTCATGTTGTCTGTAGTTCACAGGAATTAATTTCAGACAATATCTGGACAGACACAGGTTGCTCATTCTCAAAGACATGCAGAAGCATGACACTGTGATTGAGACTTTGAGAAGGAAGGCTACTTTTCGCCTTCCAAAAAGAAGCATTTTCTCTTTGCAAAATTCTCAGATGAAATAGTTCATACCATTCCTTTTAAATGGCATTTATATGATATCTCAAAATATTATATTTCAGCTATGGCCAAAAATGCATTTGCACAGTTAAGACTTGCTCACCAATTGTGCCCATACATCATCATCATCATTATTATAATTATTATTAATTATTATTTATATAGCTCTGTAAGTTTACACAGTGCTGTACATACAATCTTATAGTTAGACAGATCCCTGCCCACAGGCTTACAGTCTAAGAGACAACACAAAAGGAAAAGGGGAAGGTGGTGGGAAGGGGATTAGGTCCATTGGTTCATCTCCCCCTCTGGGGCCTGGACCAAGACAGATGGATTGGAGGGAGGGCTTGGGTTCTTAAAAGGAGGCATCCTGGGGCAGATGGAACAATCCTGGGAACGCTTCATGATGTCAGATCTGGCAAAGGTGCCATATACCTTTGTTGGGTTACTGTAAGATGCTCTACATGGGGCTGCCTTTGAAAACTATTTGGAAATTTCATCAAGACCAAAATGCTGTGCCAGGCTGTTGACCAGGACTGGTTGCAGGGATCATGTGACTCCCCTGTTGAAAAAGTTTCACTTGCTACCAATCCATTTCTGGGCAGAATTCACAGTGCTGCTTTATACCTTTAAATCCCGATTCATCTTGGGTTCAGACAGCTTGAGTTTTAAGATCTTCAGGAAAGGGTTTTCTGTTGATTCCATCACCTCCATGGGCATGTTTGGTGAGGACATAGGAGAGAGCCTTCTCTGTGGCAGCTTGCAGGCTGTGGAACTCTCTTCTATAGGAGCTCTGGTTGGCCCCCTCCCTACTCCTTTGTACCTGCAGTTGAAGACAGTTTTATTCAAGCATACCCCTGAATTTTAATTAAGGAAATGTAGCGTGTGTGAGATGCAACGTGCTGTCCTGTATTTCTTATCTTTTGTTAGTAATCATGTTTTAAATGTGTTAAATGTTTTTAACCATGCTTTTTTAAAATACTTTTTTTAGTTTTTTTAAGCTTTGTAAAATAGGATTTTAACTTAATCTTTTTTTAAATTACTGTAAGCCCCATTGAAGCCACTCTTAGAAGCCAAGTTAGTCAAAGACTGCACATCATATGGATAGAGTCAACTAAGGAGGTCATAGGCAAGAATCTACAAGACTTAAACAGAGCAGTGGAGGGACAAGGGTTTTTTGAGGTGTCACCACAGGATTACCATGAGTTGAGGTTGACTTGAGGGCAGTTAACAACAACAAGCTACCTTTGATCCCATCTCAGGAGAAAGTGGGATGTTAAATAAATAAATAATCTTTGGTTATTAATTGAATCAAATCACTTCCCCTTCTTGAGTATCAATAGACTATGTTTCCTTACAATAGCACAGGGTTGCCTTCATTTAATCTCTGTCACATAACAACTTTCACATTGTTGCCCTTGCAGCATGCGCAAACTGGTGCCATTCTTGGAAGAGAAGGTCAGTGCATTGCAACTATGTGTAGAGTCTTCAGAGCCTCAGAGAACATGAGGACTTTGTGGACAAAACAGAGGGGGATTTTTTTCTACAGAACAAACAGGAAGAAACTTGCAATGAAAACAAAGAGGGCTAAAACACTGATAGAGCACCCTGGAGAACAGTCATCATCAGGAGTAGACCATGTACAAGATTCGTAACTGCTCCAACTAAGCAATTTCTTTCTACATGTTCCTGAGGGTAATGATGATTAAGAGATGCAAACAAGAGACCAGAAGTAAGAGACAATGCATGCCAGGGAAGGAGCTAACTTAACCACCACCTGCAGCAAGAGAAAAGAAAGGTTCTGGTGGTAGAGGACTGCTTGGGGCTATAGAGGGAACTCTGTGCCAGCTAGATAAGGTTAATTGGAATGTATGCTATCTTTCTGGTTTATGTATTCAGGATGTCACTGACAAGTTGTCAAAGTTTATGAAGAACACAAAGACTTTATTCTGATTCATGTAAGCACCAACAGCACTGTAAAGAATACCTTTGAGCAGATCACCTTGGACTATGACACCCTGGGCAAGAAAGTGAAGGGTTTAGAGACACTGTTGGTATTCTTTCCAATTGTACCAGTGAAAGAGAGAGGAAACACAGGGATGGGAAGATACTGCATCTAATGAACTGGCAGCACAGATGGTATCAATGGGAGAGGTTTGGCTTCTGGGATCATTGACTTCATTTCCCAAATGAAGAATTATTGGCTACAGATTGGCTGAACCTCCTAAAGACTGGGCAGAATGTCTTTGGCAAAGTCATGTTTTGTATGGCAGATTTCTTGTGTTTTAATTGTCTGTGACTGTACACTAAAGATTGATCCATATTTACATCAGAGCACATGTGTGGGGAAGGGCACACTGAAGGGTTATTTCCTTCTTAGTGATGAATGTAAAATAAAAGTAACTATTCTTTTTAAAAAGAACACTCTGTCCTTCTACTTTTAAACTGATTGTTATAATTTAGAAGCAATACTAACATGCATGTACCAGATTGGCTTATGGTACATTGCATCTTCATTACTGCTCATTGTCAAAGATTCCAGCTTGAATTATAGGGGAAGGCAAAGCCATAAATTTTAGTTGTAAGTGTAAGAGTACCAATAAAAAGTTGCCATACATTTTTTCCCACTTGTCACTGAGAATACTGAATATAAGAAAGAGGTGGGGAGGGGGAGGGCAAGAGAGAGAGAGAACAAGATATTGAGTATCAAGTCAAAGTATTCTGAAGCAGGATACTGATACCTTTATACACAGAGGTTGATGGTTTTGAAAAAGGGAGAAGAATGAACCCATGGAAGTCCTCCAGACAATTAGGAACCATGCAAACCAGGGTTGTAAATCAAATGGAGGGCCTCTATAGCTATAGGAGGCCCTTCTTTTCAAAAAGTCATCCTCCATGAGAGGAGAACATGGGAAATGTTTCAGGAGGGCTGAAGCTAGCAGATGTGTTTATTCAACACAAAGTGAAAATATCTGAATAGGATATCAGTTGGCCCACCAAGCTCATTATTGTGTATACAGTTTAGCCAAGGCTCTCTAGGCTTTCAGACAGATGGGTTTTCCCCTCAGTCACACCTGGTGATCTTACTCTACCAGTGAGTTGTACAGCATCCATCCAGTTACTGTCCACCATTCTAATCTGGTACTCTTGTTGTTGTAAGATCAGGCTGTAATAAATGCTGACCATTACATCAAATTCTTGTTTACATTCTATGACAATGTAAACTGGTCAAAAGCTGAGCATTCTTCCCCAATCAGTAGGAACATTCTTAATTAGTGGGGAATGTGATACCCTTCTCATGTAAAATGTCAAGCTTAAACTCATCTCGGATATAAAATATTGTCATATTCCCAATTCATAATATTTTAATTCAACCCTCCACTATGTTTTAAAGCAGTAAAAATGTAGTATGTCCAGTGCATGATAGAGGGCTTTCTTATAGAGGGCTTTCCCCACATGATAGAGGGCTTTCCCCACATAATCCGCCCCGCACACTTAGATCAAGCGGACAACACCTGTTAAGAGTTCCAGAGGCCAGGCTCTCGACAACTGCCAAGAGAGCGTTTTCTGTATCTGCTCCAAGCCTCTGGAACTCACTACCTACTGAGCTCCGCCTGACTGCTTCCCTCCCCCAATTTAAAAAGGAGTTAAAAACGCACCTATTTAATCAGGCTTATCTTTGATTGTTACTGATATCGCCATCTTCCCCCCAGATAAGCCGTTGGAATAAGCCATTCTATATCGCATTGGGGAGGATAATGTTTTTTACCTGTTTTTATTTCTTGTGTTATTGTAAATTTTTTATTGTATTGTTCGAAGTGTTTTAACTGTAGATGTTGTGCACCGCCCTGATTGCAGGAAGGGCGGTATACAAATAAAAACTATTATTATTATTATTATTATTATTAAGGATGGAAAAATGAAAATTGAATTTTGTATCATCATCATCATCATCATCAAATTAAGTAAAAAAATAAAATATACTTTTTCCAAAAAAAAAAAAAAAAAAAGGAGGAAACAACATGAGGCATCTAACGACATAGTTTGAAAAAACACAATAAAACAATACAGTGGGCCCTCCACATTTATGGCTTTGACTTTTGCAGATCTGATTATTTGTATATTTGATTAATATGTTTCCTGCAGGAACATCTAGATCTTCCAGCATGACTCTATGGCCAACTTCCACCACAGGGTGCACTGGAAGACTTAAAGATTCTTAAAGAGAACACTTTAGGTTCTCCAGCAGATGTGGTCAGTATCCATCAGATCTTAACAATAAAGCTACTATGGAGAACCTAGATGTTCCTAGAGAGATGTTTCTCAGGTAAAAATCAGTGTTGTTGTTTTTCCACTTTCCTGGAGGACCTGAGTCCTTAACCCCAGTGAATGAGGAGGGCCCACTGTATGTATTTATGTCTCTGTGTGCATATATAATATAGAATTACATCTACCCACAAAAAATGTCACAGATAACAGCTTCTACTGATTAAAATGGCTGTAAACATGTTGTTTTTAGTGAGGAATCAGCACTCTGGACCCTTCGATACTTTAGTACTGCCATTCCTTTCACCATACGATTTGAAAAATTATGATGGATTATGTGTTATGAATTGTGGTACATTGTCAAAGATGCTTCACATTCTAGTACATAGCTCCACATGGAACAACTCTAAGAGTTCTCAGGAAAGCTGTAAAAGCTAGAGGGAAAATATGAGCTCTTCCAGCCTTCTCCCTCCAGGGTCTCTTCAATCATTCTATCATTTCACACTTCTGCTATCTTACAGCTACTCAAAGGGGGTGAAGAGCAGATGTAGAACCTACAGATTCTACTACTTCATGTAATATAAAACAAAGACATACATATTGGGAGCTGGAACTATGGTCACATATGGGAGAAAAGTGAGATATAAATTAATTAGTTAATAAATATGGCCAGCATCTTAGTAATTCCCATGGGATACTTATTAAATGGAAGTCCTCATAAAGGACACAGAATTGGGTGGACTTGCTTCAGGTACATAATGAGAAAACACTCCCACTCCAAATTAAGAATCCTAATAACACAGCTCTGTGAGAAAAAGGGCAGTAGGATATCACATTGTTGCTTCATATTCATTAACTTTGGACAAATTCTGCAGGGAATAGACAGTACTCACCAATAAATCTATATCACTCCTGCTGTCAAGAATCTCATGAATCTATGTATATCATACTTCAATCCTAGTTGATGCTAGCTGAACAGCATTGTTCTGTTGTTGCTTTCACATTACATCAAGATCAATAGCCAAAATGCCTCATAATTGGGTACAAAGCAACCTTTCTAGTCTATAATATTTCTTTTCACTCCTGATTCTATTCACTCCTATCACTGACTTTACTCTGAAGTCTTCAAAAGCATATGGAACAAAATTACAATGTACTTGGGATCCACTGAAAATTCTATTGATTACTATTTATTAATTGCTTTTCTGAGTGTTTTCATCTGTCTGGTCAAAATGACCTGCTATATATCCCTGAAGCTTTCAGTCATTTGCTTCAATTAATTTATTTAAATAGGTAAAAAAAGATAGGTACAATTACAGCATTTCTCAGAAGCTACAACCTTCCTGTAGGCCTTCCTAATTTCCCATGAATGGTCATATAAGTATAGAAAGAGCCAACAGTTCAGTTGCCATTAATACCAAAAATGGGTGTGTGCATAAAAATCCTGCATAATCTCCCTAAAATGAACAGTAGAATCCTTTTAGAAGTATAATGTGGCTTATGGGTGACCTTGTGCCAGTCAGGGTTCTGCCTCACAAGATCCTTGGGAGGATCATACATGGTTGAGCTCCTTCATGAAAAGGAAGCATAGATGCACACAGAGAAACACACACACAAACATTCATGTTTATACGCTATATTGACAACCTCATCCATGAAGTATTGTGCAAGTGGTTCTTGAATAACTGTTTAAAACCCTTCTGTGTTCATAATACTTTAAATCCTTCAAGATTTCATTCTGGTTCCTTCAGCTGGGGCCACTATTGATTATACATCAATTTCATTGACATTGCCTCCACCCTTGCCTGTTGTTTTCTTTGGATAAGTGCAAAATAGATCCAAACATTGAAGGAAATGGATCCCATTTGTGGATAAGGCTTTGTGAAGAAATTCCAAGAGGAATTAGAGAATTCTAAGTATATCCTCTCATTTCATCTTTCTGTCATTTTGAATTTTATCAATCTCTTCAATAGCTTTCAGTGCTTGGTTATAAACTTCTGAACTCAAAATAGAGAAACAAAGCCCATGTAAATTACTTTTTAAACAAACATACTGTGCTCCTTGTTGCATGACTAATATTAATACATCCTAAAAATAATTCTAACATTTCTACAAGCTGAGGTCTATCTGAAACTGCCCTTTGGAGCGAGGGGGGGGGGAGTCTTTGTACAATAATATCCTCTGTGTATGTCAGTTATCAGAATAATATGTATCACTCAAATCATGGTTATTCATATATTTAGATAAAAGCCACAAAAATGACATTTTTTCCAGTAGATGGCAGCACAATTTTTGAATTATTGCAGATTCTTTATATATTCTAAATATTCAAGAAAAAGACTTGACCATTCTGGAAAACATACCCTGGATTTATTTAAATAGCTTTAATTACTTTAATGAGGCAACATTTTCTAAAATCTGAAGGGAAGCAGCAATAAAACATTTACAGACCGGGGGTTTACTGTGGCTACAAGAAGGAAAAAAGATGTAATCACAGCTTTGTGACTTATCTAGTGTGCTGGGAAAGATTTTCTTGTAAAAGTAAAGCCCCCATTGAAGAAAAAGGGAAACTTCCAAACATTTGCCAAGAAGCAGGAAATTCCTTTGGGCTGGGATTTGCATCCATCAGCCTCATCAGTTTGCACAAAGTTACCTTCATTCAGACAAAGAGATCACCAAATTCCTTTATGAGAGGAAAGGCACTCCTTCCAAAGAAAAGGAGGCAGCATTTTTTTTTTGGGGGGGGGGATAATTAGGGGCCAAATGATTGAGACAATTTTTTTAAGGGAGGGGAGAAACATCAGGTTGAGTTTCAGACTGAAAAACAGCAACCACAACAACACCCCCAGCTCTTATGCAAAGCCCACGCCCCCCCCCCCCAAGCTGTGAAAGAATCAGTGACTTACGTTTCTCATAAAAGGCAATGGGTCCTTTCCCCCTCTAGATGCTTGAAGTCCAAGGTTGAAGGGCAAGATCAGTGAAGTCCATGCTTGCAGTCGCTCAGGGCGATGGATCTCTGTCCAGGGTGCTGAAAACGTGATTTCATCCTTGCAGCCCGCACTCTGCTTTTGCTTCAGAGACAGCCACTGCAAGGCTGAGAGGCTCTGTCCCTCGTGCTGCAAGAGTAAGCTGAGCGATGGAGAAACTGCAACATGGTTATCCTCACCTTTGCTTGAGGAGGGGAAATTGCCCAGGGAAGCAAAGGGAATTAATAGTGCAGGGCTGAAGCATGGTCCCCTCCTCTCCTTGCTCTTTGACTTGCTGTTTTGAGAGCGAGCTGGCAGAAGCTCCCTCCCATCTTCCTCTCCTGGTCCATGCCTCCTTGCTCTGAGCATGGGTGTTGCAATCTATAGCCAACTATGCTATGTTCAATTAGTATATAAAGCAGTGTAAAAACAAAAAGGTGGTGGTGATGGTAGAGGAGGAGTTGTTGTTTCCATTCACAGTTTTCATGGTTGAGAAGTAAAGAGGATGTAGGAATTGTTTCTCTTGAGATTCTCCAGAATGTTCAAAGAAATTGTTTTTATTATGTGCCTTCAAGTCATTTTCAATTTATGGCGACTCTAATGCAAACCTATCTTGGCTTTTTCTTGGCAAGGTTTGTTCAGAGGAGGCTTGCCGTTGCCATCCACTGAGGCTGAGAGCATGTGACTTGCCCAAGGTCACCCAGTGGGTTTCAAGGCCAAGCTGGGAATCGAACCCTGGTCTCCAGAGTCCTAGTCCAACACTCAAGCCACTATCTGGCAGGAAATAATATTTTGCAGCCATCTGCCACTTCACTGCACTCAAGGTCTCTAGTATAAGTTATGCTTAAAGACTATTTCGATGTTGACTATCTGTTGCCTTTCATAGTGACATTCTTTCCTTTGTTCTTTTTATTTCACCCAGTGGTATAGTTTAGCCTGGAAAGAGAGTCATCTCTAGCAGTTCAGCTCTATGGCTCTGAAGGAAAGCAATCTTAATTGGGGTCATTATCCTCTGAAGCTCTCAAAAAGCATCACACACATGATCTCAATCTTGATTCACATGGTTGTGGAAAATGAAATAGAACTATCCATATCAGTCTGTCTAGAACAGTGCTTTCTAAGCAATCTCATGGGGCAGACCAACAGTTTTCTTTCCCATCCAATGTGTCAGGAGCTGATACCATATTTAGGACCACTGGCTACAATTGTTTTTCTTTCTTTCTGGAAACTCTCCAAGGACTGGCACCTAAGGCTCATGAACAAGCACCAGCCTATGAACCACTATTCTGAGTAGCCCTGATGCAGAGGACCATGCACCACAAAGCGCTAGGCACATTTTGGCCTCAACTGACCCCCACTCCCCACCCCACCTCTCTTATTCCTGATTAAGAACCAGGAATCCATGGCCAGGTGGCTTTATCTCCCTTCTCTTAACAACCTGTTAAATAAGTTTGCAAGTCACTTCTTCATTACATATAAACTGATTTAGTGGAGATGTAACTAATATTCTTTTTGAAGCTGTACTGTATATGAATTCACACAACTAATCCTTCCAGGATTTAAGAGTTTAGAAGCAGAAGGCAGTCTGTTCTTCATAACAATTGCTATAGAAAAAAGATACTTTCTCCATAGTTTTCTCTATTTCACTCACCAAAACTAACACAAATGATTCCCTGTGTATATATGATAATGTGTGGCATATTTTTGATGCTTTATTCTGCTAATGCCATGGATTTAACAATATTTCATTTTATTTAAATAGCAGATAGCAAATAATTAGTACTTGTATCAGCAATGATAAATTGACCACATTTCTTTTTAGAATTAGTTGCTTAATAATATATCACCTCTTTCTCTGATTAGTTGCACTTCAAATGTACTGCAGTTAACTAGATGCATCAGTGTTCATACTTTTTGCAGCCATTTAGTGGACTGTTGTTGTTGTTATTATTATTTATCTTCAATCATTTTCAACATGCCAACCCTAAGATGAGCCTGTTTTCTTGGCAAGATTTGTTCAGATGAGGTTTGCCATTGCCATCCCGAGGCTGAGAGAATGTGATTTGGCTAAGATCACCCAGTGGGTTTCATGGGTGAGTGGGAAATTGAACCCTGATCTCCAGAGTTGTAATCCAACACTCAAGCTGCTATGTCACACTGGCTCTGATAGTAGATATAGTGTGAGCTATCTAGTACATGACAACTTTGCAGCATGTAAGAGATTTGAGATTAGACTGAGGTCTTACCAGAATAACATTTCCCTTAATTTAAAAGGGGAGATACAACTGGTTCAATTGCAGTTCTATATTTACTATTTTTTTGAATATTTCCATAATCATTCTACAGAATTTATGTTCTGTACTAATAAGAGTGTGAGGACATGGTAGCTTAGCAGTTAGTGTCAGAAGGTCAGCAGTTCAAGAAACAAGCAGTGTGTGATGGAGTGAGATCCTGTCACTGGTCCCAGCTTCTGCCAACTTAGCAATTGGAAAGCATGTAAAAGTGCAAGTAGATAAATAGGTACCACTTTGGTGGGAAAGTAACATGCTGGCAATATGACCATGAAATTGTCTTTGGCAACACTGGCTCCCTTGACTTTAGTATTTGAGATTAACATCAGCCCCTACAGTTGGATATGACTTGACAACTTTGTCAAAGGGGAAACCTGTACCTTTTTATACCTTTTATTAATTAGAGTATTGATGGTAACTATGATGGTATCTATGTTCAAGTACTTGGTCCCCATGATACTCATACTACATAATTATAGTGCAGTGACTTGGGCTTTGTAGTTTGCCCAGAGACACCAGGAGGTGTTTTCTAGATGAGAATTCTAGATGTCCTTCCCTTAGCTACCAATTCTAGGATAGAACCATGGCAGTTAAAGTGGAACCATAACTCTATCATTATGTAATGAGAAAGGGACTATAGTGAGCTTGAACCAGTCACTGTCTCTCAGCCTGACAGGGTTACTGTGAAGACATACAGGGAAGGTTTAAAACCACATACATAACCTTAGGCTCATGTTTCTTCAAACTTGCTAAGTAATGAGCTCTGTTCAGAGGATTACATTCCCCATGTGCTTGGGACTACATGGTATATTGTACCAGAAGGGGGTAAGGGGAAGCAGGGATAAAATTTATGGCCCCACTGTCCTCATTTGTTATCCCCCATTACTTGTCTCAGAAACTGTCCACAAGCTGTTGACAGCAGGAAAACAGGTCAAGGCTCTCCATGTAGATTAAAACACCTTGAAATCAGGGTTTGAAATTAAATGGTGAGATGAAATGTATACAGCACTTGCAGAAGTTACACTTCCAATAGTTGGAATTCAGAAAATTCAGAAAAATGCACTTTGGCTAACATAGGTCAGCCATTTAAACATCAAGTCATACTCTTTCAATGCCAGAAGATGGTAATGGCAAACCTGCTCTGAAGAAACTTGACAAGAAAACTTTGTGATAGGTTTGCCTTTGGATTATCATAAGTAAAAAACGACTTGAAGACACACAACACACAAGGCAAATCTATCATGGACTTTCCTCGGCAGGTTTCTTCAGAGGGGGATTGCCATTGCCTTCCTCTGACGCTGAGAGAGTATGATTTGACTAAGATTACCCAGTGGGTTTCCATGGTTGAGTTGTCACTTGAACCCTGAAGAAAACCTTAAAAGTATATTAAATGTTGTACTATTTAGCAAAGTATTTTTAATCATTAATGTGATTTCATGATAAGTAAAAATCTTAATTAATAAGTGCAATTAATTGATATGAATTAAAATTTCCCTTTTTATAATATGGTTTATTTGCAAAAAAGTTTAATCATTAATCATATCTTTACTTTGAAAGTGAGCTGCTAAAAACCTATTTGAGGCCCAAAGTATTTTAGCCTATGTAAATTTTCATCCCTTCATATTTCCAAGTTGTTCAGATCTGCTATAAAATATTTGAGCATTTGGAATTTCCTCTAGGAATCATATTCGATTTGTAATACAATTATCTGGATGAAGTGCCAATTTTACACAGAGGAGATTTAGTTTATGTGCATATTGCAAGTTAGTTGGGTTATAAATTGCCAGTCACTCTTCTGAAAAAGGAGCACAGGTATTTTATTAAACTCATAGCAGTTAAAATGTCTATGTCTCCAGCTCTGGTCCACCCATGAATTGATTGTTTGGATCTAACAAAACATGGGAAGAGTTGTCTTCATGGAATGGATTTTGCCTGCTTCTTCCTCCAGCTGAAGTCCCTGTTTGTTGTTGTAGTCTCCCTCCAAGTCATTTACAACTTATGGCCATCCTAAGATGAACCTATCGTGAGGCTTTCTTGGCAAAATTTGCTCAGAGGAGGTTTGTCATTACCTTTCCCTGAGGCTGAGATCATGTGACTTGTCCAAGGACACCCAGTGAGCTTCATGGATGAGCAGGGAATTGAACCCTGGTCTTCAGAGCCAAGGTACAATCCTCATACCACTACACCATGCTGTCTCTACTTGTCCCCATTTTTTTGAAAAAAATTAGATGCATGGTTGACTGTTGGGTGAGACCTGTGATATGACAGAGAATGACATCAGCAAAGAGGTTATGCTGTGTTCCTATAGCAGTGCTTTTTTATACCGGTCCAGTATTGACTCCAGGTCTGTCTATAAACTTTTTAAAGGGTTTTAAATAGTTAACATGTTCAGACAAAGTGAACCCTTCCAGATGTTGTTGGACTGGAAGTCCCATCAGCTCAAGCCAGAATAGCCAATGGTGAGGAACTGTAGAAGCTGCACTCCAACAACACCCTGAGTGCTGTAATTTACTCATCTATCCTGCAGCATTCCATGGTAGGATAATATGACACAACCATGGAGAGCTTCCTATTTTGAAAATTATCATTGTTATTTTTGCTGGAAGAGAGTGAGCTACTGAGTTCTCTGTCAAATCCCAACGATTTAGCTCGCGAGGTCACTAGGTGGTCTTAGCAAGTCATTGTTGCCTCAGCTTTCCAATCTGGATGTTACAGTAAGGATTATCAAAATAGTGTGCATAATCTTCTTTGAACATTTCAACTATTCTCTATTTCAGTTACTCAGTATTTCAGTTTCTCAACAGCAATATCTATATGCTTCTTCTGATATGAAAACTGTAGCTTTGAGTCATTCAGCAGCCGTACAAAGCAAATAACTGCAAGTTCATCAGTAACAATTTTTAAAAATTACGTACATATGCTTACTTTCAGTGTGAACCCTGGGAATTTTACAAATAACATTCTAAAATAATTTGAATGGAATTCCATTGTAAATATCTGTTTTCAATCTGATACCTGTTTACTTAGTTTTTGTCTGGTCAGATTCCTACTTATTTGATCATTTGTTTTTCATTCCCATAGTAATATTCCCCCCTCTTCCTGTTGTACTAGAGAATATCTTTCTGTTCTCCATAAAAAGAAACCTCCAGCAATATTGCACATATTGCCAGATGGCCATTCTTTCTCTTGGGCATACATTAATTTAACTCTGATTTTTTCCTCATTTCCCTTCTGTGTCTTTTCCCTCCATTGCCTTTTCTCTTCTGATTTTATTCAACATTTCCTCCATTCCTTTCTATTACATTTCAAAAATCTCCAGAGCTATTTAATCCCGATGTAATTTATTTCTCCCTCCCCTTCAGTATCTTCTTAGATTATATGTTTAAAGAATGTATAGACTGTGTGGATTCTATTTGCCCCAAATTATCTCATTGTAACCCTGGAATAAAAGGGCCAGCATGGTTTAGTGGTTTGAGTGTTGAACTATGACTCTGGAGACCAGAGTTCAAATCCCTAGTCAGGCATGGAAAGCCACTGGATGATCTTGGGCAAGTCACATTCTCTCAGCTCAGAAGGAGGCAATGACAAACTTGCTCTGAATAAATTGTTCCAAGAAAACCCCATGAGAGGTTTGCCTTTGGGTGACCATAAGGTGAAAAGGCTTTGAAGGCACAAAACAACAACAAACACTGAAATCACTGCTCTGCTATGTTGATATATTGAATACCAAGCATTTTTGTGGGTTCATTTTAAGCATAATGAACTGGAAAAACTGAATGTTTTTTTAAATAAATTGAAAACTAATTTACTGATAAACACACTGTCTTTGACCTAGAGTCCTCCTTCTTTGGATTAAACATCCCTCTCTTTCTGTGGAATACTTTTGACTTAGCAGTCCTTTACCAATAATGTAACAGGGGATGAGGTGGTTTTCACAGCTTCCACATGCAATCCCCTATCTCCACAAACATATGCTTTGGATGGGGTGCGCTTGTCATGACCTCTAGAATGATGTGCAATATGGCAGTAGGGCCTGAGAGATGTGGGTGTGGAAAGATTGCATTTTCATCCTTTTGGCAAAAGCATTTTGTGTGGAATTCCCTTCAGGAAAATAACTTGAAATTAAGCTAGTTGCAGTTGGTTGCCACTGAAATGAATGGGACCTAAGCTTGGTTATGATTAAATTGTTCCATTGCCTTCAGTGAAATCTCAATTTATCAATATGGATCCAATCCATCCTACTGCAGTACACAATAAAAGTTGATAAATGATTTTTTTTCTCCCAGTATTCAACATCCAGATTGGTTTGAGATAAAGTTCTCATATTCTTTCCTTAAATTTCCATATGTTCTCTTCCTTACTTTTCAGTCCTTTCTTTCCTTACTGCTTCTTCTTCCCCATTTTGTATGAATTTAACTAGGTATTACTAAATATGAAAATAATTGGTAAAGTTAGCCACTACCGCATATTCATAAAGCCAGTATTCATAAAGGTTGATGGAACTATCGACATCTTCCAAGACAGCAATGCAACATTATAATGTAAGGTAATAGCTCACAACCATAAACACTAGCAGCTTGGGGAGGCAAAATTGAGAGGAAGATGGAACTATACCTTACACCAAGCTGCAACATTACTCAAATTACTGCTTATACTGACTGGGCAGATGTTATCTAGGATTGTAGATAGCAGCCTTTCTAACCATACCTGGAACTGTTAGGGACCAAACCTGAAATCTTTTGCATGTAAAGCATGTGTTGGATCACTGAAGTATGTTCTTATCCAGTTTATGATATGTGTCAACTGACTTCTTCTGGAATGGAAATTTTGTTTTCATCCATTTCTTGGCTATATAGAGGAGGAACCAATACATTTTTAAAAAATTACCCCAGCTTTTAAGAGCAGTGCACTGGTTTTGCTGGGAGGAAAAGCTCATGCACACACTAACTCTCTGCAGGACCTTGACTGCTAAATGTTTTAATAATGGACATTTAATCAGAGTGACTCCAAGTGAAAATGAGGTAGAAGGACAAGCTGATTTTGCAGCAAAAGCAATTATTTCTATATTAAAAAGAAAGGAAAAGGTAGCAGCAGAAACCGACAGACCAGTCTATACTCAGTGCAAGCTGTTTCTCAAAGTATAAGAGGGAAAAGAAAACATGGAAACTAAAAACCACTTCTCCTAACCAATCTTGTGTGTGTGTGTGTGTGTGTGTGTAGCACTAGGTTTTAGGTAAAACACACACACTGATTTTCTCACCCTCCAACATGCAGAAGATGCCTGGAAACTAGAGCAGAGGAGCAAGTCAAAGAAACAGAGGGAAACAAGTCAAAGAGGCACACAAGTCAAAGACAGATAGCATCTTGGTGTACCTCTGTATTTTGAGCCTCTTCCTAACTTGGGGACAATGTCCAAAAAGTGAAGGGAACACCTCTGGGTGGGGCAGAACATGACCTCAACATATGCTTACAAAAGGGCAGAGGTAAACCTGCCCTTCAGGTTCTGATAATGACTCAAGTGGTCCAGGCATACAGACATTATGGAGTTGCATTCGTCATCAAAAAGCCAATCAAGTACAGATATTTACCCTCTTTGAAATACAGATGTGTCGGCCAACCTTTTTGAAGGCTGCAGGATGCCTTAGAATGGGGATGTACCAGTCTAATCCAATCCAGCAGGTTCTCATTCCATGGAGGTAAACAAGATTCATTTTCTGATTCATTCAATAAGTGCAACCATTTCCTTGTCAACATGAGGGGGGAGTCTGGAGTTCAGAATAAGTCCTGGCTTTTTCCAACATGGACAAAGGGTCCAGGCTACCAGCAGTAGCCTTGCCCTTTCAGTATGCTTTCTTAACAATTTGTGCAGATTTGGCAAGAGACAGCTTTTTTGCCTTATGCATCAAAGTCTAATATTCATATTTATTGAGCATAACATGTAACACAGCAGTATCAGGCTATCTTCCCAAATTCCTGTCAGCTGCATTTCCTGGAATGCCTTTGGAATGATGCCATGTCATGTTGCATTATGTCACCCAGAAGCCTCCCAGGCCTCAGATTTTTAAAATAGTTTTAAAGTTTGTGTATAAAGAGAGAAAAAATTGCCAGAGATCTAGAAAAAAAAATCAGCTATACCATAACTAATAGGCATTATGAGATTTTGAATCCCTTTTATCATAGGTATTTTAACTGTTAAATTTGTGATACCATGTGTTTTAATTACTGGAAATCCCCACTTCTCAAAACCTCATCTGTAAACTCTCAGACTTTCAAGATATATTTTCTGATTTTGAATTAATCATATTAATAAAAAGATACTGTAAGAGTGGTTTGAGTGGTTTGAGTGTTGGACTAGGACACTGGGAGACCTTTGTTAGAATCCCACCTCAGCCATATAATAATTTTATCATGATACTGCTGTACAACTAAATGAGACTAGAGTGCGTCATGTTAGGCAGGGATGATCCCAAATATTTTCATGCCTGAGACAAGGGACAAGGGGACACTCCCTTCCCTGATTTCTTGTCTCAAATATGTCCATATTGGCAGTACAGAATCCTTTACCTCACAATTACTCATGTGATTGAATGAGTACAGAATGGGTTATGAGGCTCATAGAACAGTATCTATTCTGGGTCCCTCAGTGCCTGCCAGTTGACATGGCTTCCCTAATAGACAAGCCAAACATGAGCCAGGGTGCCAAATCTGCTCAAATTCTGATACAGCTCCTTGGTCTCTATCTATGGGTATATAGAGGTATTTTTGTAATCACAAGGGGAAAATATTCACGCTTGTTTAGAACTGATCTTTTCTTTGGTAATAGCTTATGTGTTTGAGATAGATCCCCCCCCCAAAAAAAAGGACAATGGTGATCCCTGTTTTGAATAAAGATCTATCTGTGGAGTGGATAACACAGCCATTTACCTCTTTCAATTCAGTACCCACAATATCTCTACTATCTATCACAAACCTATTTCCAGTCCTGTATCATTCCTGCTAATTTGATCTTACAGACCTGATCTTTGTTGTTCCAGACAGCAGTACTATAACTGAGGGCTGAAAATGAAAGGAAATAGGTTTTGGTGAAGCTTTAGGAGAAATCCCCAGTGGAATAGACTTCCTCATAAGGAGTGGTAGCTGGTGGCTCTGTTGTCAGCGGAACAGTGAATTTCCTATTGGTTTTAATAAAAACTTAATAGAAGCTACCCACTGTGCTGAAATAATATAGGTTCGACATCTTGGATAAATAGGTTCGACATCTTGGTTAATGCCTTTAAAGGTTGTTCAAAAATCTGGAGAGCATTCAGTACCCCACTGACATTGGACCCATCAGGCTCTGTTGCGCAGAAGTGATGGACTTTCCATCACTGGGGGGTGTTTAAACAGAGGTTAGCCACCTATCTGCATTTGTGCATATTGCTTTGACCAGCTTGCTGAGTTAGATGGAAGTCTTTTTCAACTGTAAAGTTCTATAATTATATACTTCTGTCCTGGATTGTGGCATTTGTTCTGCTGAGCACACTCACAGCCTAAATCCAGTTGTTAGTTCCAAGTACAGTTAGCCCACTGTATCAGTTGAAACATGATAATGAAAGAGGTTATGCAAGTTACATAGATTCAGTGGTTCTACTCTACTTGAGACTAACAAATTTAGACTAAAACCAAGTAAAAGGCTAGGGAAAAGTGAAATACACAGAAAGATAAGAGCTCAGAAGCTTTTTAAATTCTGGTTCATTCACTATGGAGTTTATCAGACTATGGAAATTGGAAGTATAATCTAATGGAAATTTGAACACAATCATGAGGTTTCACATTATTGCATATTAAAGCATCTCACGCAATTTCGGGCAATGGGGGGTCATTTTTGGGTAATGGGAAGTCATTCTGAACTCATTCCAAATGCAATTGGAATTCATGTAAATTTGCTAAACTAGCGAATTCACGTGAATTTGAATTGGCTCCAATTGGCTCCATTCAAAATAAAGAGAAATTCCTCCCGTCTGATAAACTCCTATGAAACTTGTTGATGACCTGATATTTAGAATATGTGTAAAATGTTTCATTTTAGAAAAAAACTTGGCCAGTGAATGGTCTGGAATGATGAAAAGCCATTTGCTGTTACTGCTGTTGTCCAGTTGAGTTTGGGAGAGATGGGTCTTTTTAAAAAAGTATGGTTTTTAAAATTGGTTTTATTGTAATAAAAATGTGTTTGAGATTGTTCTGCTGTAAGCTCATGGAAGGGAGGAAGCACAGAGACACTGCTGCAGTGTTCTCAAGCTGCAAGGGCAAGGGAGGAGGTGGAAACACTCTTGCTGCTCCTAATCACCCAAAGTGCTAGAGAAATAAAACACTCATTCTATGCAACCACATGCTGATGCTGGAGGATTTGCCATTTGCAAATTGCTCCTACTTGGAATATAAAAAAGTGGGTCAAGAGTTCCTTCTTGCCAGAGTAAATACTGTTGTTTTGATTGAAGGAACCCATCTACGTAAACTTAACAAATGGGCAGAAAAATAATTAGCATCAAATGCTTTCCCTTTTTACCTCCACAGCAGGTCAGCCTCTCAGATTTTTGAGCACTTCAGTTTTCATTCTGATTGTTTCTACCATCAGAAATACTGTCTTAGCAATAAAAAGAAGACAGGACTCTTGTGGCACTTTTAAGAGTAATTTATTTCTGCACAAGCTTTTGTGGACTCCAAGCCACTGCCACAGCAGCATGAAGCTTCAGGAGACAGGTGTTTATAAAATGTAGCTGTGTGTAAAACACAACAGAAATGCAAAACATGCTTGTAGAGTTATAGGTTGCTTGCAGAAAAAAGTGGAGTCATTTTTCAAGATACTCAAAGAGGGTTGCTTTATCATAATGTTTTCACTTGCCCAGTAAATAGTTTGTCAGTTCATTTCTGTACTTTGATTCTAAATAGCTCCTAAAGAAGAATATTGTGGTGTGCCTTCAGGTCATTTCCAACCTATTGCAATCTATCACAGTGTTTTTCTGACAAGAGTTGTTCAGAGGGGGTTTGCCTTTGCCTTCATGAGGCTGAGAAAGTGTGACTTTGCTAGGGTTCCACGGCTGAGTGGAGATTTGAACCCTGGTCTCCAAAGCTGTAGTCCAGTACTCAAACCATTATACCACATTGGCTCTAAAAGAAAAAAAGGCATTTCCATGCTGAAATACATTGTGGCTTTTTACTAATAAACAACTAGCTTTTGAGCACCTTGAAATGTGCCTCCCGTTTCTTGTATGGATACCATCTGATGCTCCCCAGTTCCTACTACTTTTCTGGTTATGAATTGACAAGTATAGTGTAAACATTTGTTAGAGATGCATGAAATAATTTATATACAGATTGTAAGCCCGAGGGCAGGGATCCGTCTAATTATAAGATTGTATGTACAGCACTGTGTAAATTTACAGCACTATATAAATAAAATTAAAATAATAATAAACATAGATAAGCAGGTAAACATAAGTTTAGTAGAGAAAAGTCTGTCTTGTCCATGCATTACATCAGAAGTAGGTGTTGAAAGAAAAATCAATGTAAGCATGGCCAGAAAAACAGATATATTTTTTTTAAAGCTGAAGATTATATATTGTAGATTTTAAATGAAAACTAGTATAAGAAGTAAAATTCAATAAGGACAAATTTACGTACATGGACAAACCACAGGAGATTTTTAGCTCCTGTACTTAATGAGTGAAGAAGCTATTATCTCTATTCAAATGCAGCTGGTAGATTGGGATTTGTGAATGCTATTTGAAGAACAATATCTATCTTTATAAGCCCATTAGAGCTCTAGGATCATTTGGAGAGACCTTTTTCTCTGTCTCACCATGTTCTCAGGCTCATTTCGTGGGAACAAGGGAGAGGGCCTTTTTGGTGGCTACTCCAAGGATCTTCTTCTGTCAGCAAGTTAAGACATTTTTATTCCAGCAGGCTTTTGGAATCTGACAGAGGTGGCTTTTATTGCTTTTTATTGCCCTGGGACAGGGCAGTGGAAATCCTCGGCTGGGACAGGAGACCTTGACTACCAGAGCGGAGGGTATGAGAAGGAGTGTGAGGAGAAAGAAGTTCATACAAGTAAGGAGGGGCCAGACCGTGGAAGGCTTTGAAAGTCATCAACAAAAGCTTGTACTGGATGTGGAAGGGGAGCCAGTGAAGGGAGGATAAGAGAGGAGAGAAATAGTCTAAGCTGCGAGCGGATGTGATAATACGTGCAGCTGAGGTCTGGACAGAGATTAAAGGATGGAGGTGAGAGAGAGGAAGCCCTGTCAGAAGAAGGTTACAATAATCTAGTCGCGAGACCACTAGGGCATGGACCAGAGTCTTGACAATGGAGGCTGAGAGGAATGGATGGATTTTAGCAATGTTGTAGAGAGAGAATCTACAGGTGTTGGCTGTGGACTGAATCTGGGGAATAAACGACAGAGAGGAATAAAAGATGAAGCCAAGACTGTGGGCTTGCTGAACCAGTTGAATAGAAATGCCATCAACAGAAACAGAAAAGGAGTATTGAAGGGTGGGCTTAGGTGGAAAGATGAGAAGCTCTGTCTTAGACATGTTGAGCTTCAAGCGCCGATGCCCCATCCACTGAGAGATGGCAGCCAGACAGGATGAAACTTGCTGTTCAAGCCCTGGCTAAAGGTCAGGGGTGGAAAGATACAGCTGAGTGTCATCAGCGTACAGATAATAGGAGAAACCAAAAGAACTGATGAGTTTACCAAGGAACAATGTGTATAGAGAGAACAAAAGGGGACCCAGGACAGAGCCCTGAGGAACTCCTACAGATAAGGGAACAGAGGAGGAAGTCTGACCACCTGTGACCACTGCAAAAGATCTGTCTGACAAGTAAGATTTAAACCAGTTGAGAACAGAGTCGGAGAACCCAAGGTCGGAAAGTAAGTCAAGCAAGAGACAGGGGTCCACACTGTCGAAAGCTGCAGACAAATCAAGAAGAATGAGAATAGAGTAGAGGCCATTCGCCTTGGCCTGCAAGAGATCATTTGAGATCTTAGTAAGGGCCTTCTCTGTAGAGTGCTGTGGGCAGAAACCAGACTGAAAAGGGTCCAGGATGGAGTTGGCTTCAAGGAACTCAAGACAGCAAGAATAAACTATCTGTTCCAGAACCTTAGAGAGAAAAGGAAGAAGAGAGATTGGACGATAGCTAGACAAAGAAGAGGGGTCGAGAGGGGGTTTCTTCAGAATTGGAGAAAAGAGAGCATATTTGAAGTACGAAGGGAAGGAAACTGAAGAGAGAGAGAGATTAAAGATATAGAGGAGCGAGGGTAGAAAAGAAGGGGTTATAGAGATAAGAAGATGGGATGGGATAGGATCAAGAGAACAAGTTGTAGGTTTGGAAGAATTTAGCAGTGTAGAGAGTTCATCCAGAGAAACAGGTGGAAACACAGAGAGTTTATTAGTAGAAGGTACCCGATTAGTGGTAGGGGGCACATCAGGAGGAACAATTTTGGATCAAATAGTAGTGACCTTTGTGAGGAAGTAGTTGGCGAAGTCAGTTGGGGAAAATGATAAGAAGACAGAGGGAGAGGAAGGTTTTAGCAGTGTATTGAAGCAGGAGAACAAACGCTGTGGGGGCCTCTAGTTGACACAGATCAATGATTTGTAGTAATTCTGTTTTGCCATAGACAAGGCACATGAGAAGGATAAAAGAACAAATTTATAATGAATAAAATCTGCCCACTCCCTTTTTCTAGAAAGAAAAAGATCATGAATTGCTGTTGCTTTCGGAGTGGCAGAGCGACAGTTCCAGAGTGAGCAGAAAAATGGAAGCAAATCACTACACCACACTGGCTCTATCACATCATGCTGACATATGTCAAAGGTGTGATGCCGCAGCAAATGAACAAACAAAACAAAACAACAACAAAGCTAATGCCATTCTAAGCTGCATCAACAAGAGTATAGTGTCCAGATTAAAAGAGGTAATAGTCCTCTTTTATCCTCAGCCAGACCTCACCTGCAGCTCTGGACACCACAGTTCAAGAAAAATGTTAGTAATGTGGAACATGCCCAAAGGACAGTGGTAAAGATAGGAAAGGGTTGTGAAACAATTTCTGGTGAGTATTGATAGGAGGAGCTACATATGTTTAGCCGGGAGAAAAGGAGATTGACTTGTGATATGACCACTACCTCTAACTATCTCGATAGTTGTGTGGAAAATGGAGTGAGGTTGTATCCTGCTGCTCTAGAGGATAGGATCCAAACCAAGGGATTAAAATCAAAATTAAAAAAAAAAGTTTCCTACTAAACATTAGGAAGAAAGTCCTGACAATAAAAGTTATTTCAGACTGGAACATACTACTTCAGAAGCTGGTGGGCTCTACTTCTTTGACTGTCTTTAAATAGAGGCTGGATGTGCATGTTTCAGGAGTGCTTTAAATGTGAATATGTCTACCAGAATGGAGTTGGTCTAAATTCCTCTTGGAGTACCTATTACAGTATGAAATTCATATGCTATGAAACTATATACTTGATTTGCAAAACTGCAAACATTAGCAGGTAAATCACACTCACACCCATTTTGATGTCAAACCTGTATCGTGATGGTCTGAGCAGAACAGTTATTAGCATCAAGAGTGCTTTGACAGACAAAAGTCATAAGTTTGAGACTGTAGAAAGACATAAGACAGAGAAGGGAGTGGATGAGAAACTGAGAATACAGAAATGTTTTAAATACAATCTTCACTAATGCATATATAACTAGTTGTATAAAATGTAAAATAGCATGGGATGGATCAAGTATGAATTTAACTGGATATAGTTATCATTGAAACAAATGGGATTCCATTCAGTAGTATTTCATCCCTTTGACAAAAACAATGGGAAGAACCTATGTTTAACTAGTTTAGTTTGGAATGATATACACATTTAAGATACCTGGAAAGAAAGCCTCTGAAATTCACAATAAATTCAACAAGTACTAGTTAGTACTACTGAGGAAACATGCATTGGATTGCATTATTAATCTGGATCAAAAACTATGGGTCTTATATTTATTTTGTAAGGCATTTTACAAATTAAATGGTAAGAAAAGAATGCAGCTCTAGTTGTCAACATGACTTGCCACTACCATAGTATCTCTTGGTTTGCCTTTAAACTACTCAGGTTCAAGGGGAAATGGAAAAGTCATCCCTTTTGATTTGCTGTGTTTATTTAAATTTTCAAAAATCTCCTAAAGAGCTGTAGCTTCAGTTCATAATTGCATGCAAAGATTTCTTTGATGTTGTCCATAGCTATTAAAGTTAGCAATTCTAGCTGGATGCAATATGTGTGAAATCTGTGGAAACCAAGGGTGAAACTGTTATGGTGGCAGAGTTTTGGTTGTTTTTTTTTTTAAAATAATAATAGTGGGTTTCTTTTTAAAAATTATTTTTATTTCAATTTTTAAAATATTACAAAATCATCTTTCAATATCACACAATCTGTTGTAGAATCTCAGTTCTTCCACACCTATAGAAAATTTAAAGAAAGAGAAAGACATAAGTAAAGAAACAAAATGAAATAACATATCAGACAACTACATTCAACAACTGGACCATACATCCCATCTCATTCAAAACTTCCTTATACCTTCCTTATATCAATTCATATTTGGTTTTCTTTTTAAGCCTACCTTTCAGTTTGCCAAAATAAATGTTAGACCTTCCTGTAATCTCAGTGGGGCTTTACAGCCTGCCCCATCAGGGGCGAGTCTGCACCGCCCCTTTCCCCGCCAGATTGGGGCCAGAGCAGCCTCACAGGCAGCCCAGAGACCCCAATCTACTGCTTTTCTGTGCCATGGAAAAGCAGCAAAATGCCGCTTTTCTGTGGCATAGAAAAGGTGTGTTCTTGGGGCTTCGTGCCCCTGCACACCCCTGTGCCCACTGCCAGTGGAGAACGAAGCCACCCTGCCCCTTTCTGCCTCGCTTCATTCCCACAGCCGTTTGGTTGCTGCGGAAACGAAGTGTCTGGGCACTGCGTCTTGGTGTGACGCTTACAGAAAGCGGCACCGTCACAGCACCACTTCTTGGGTGCTCTGTTTGGGTGCTCCACAATGACGTTGGTGTCATGGTGGCCTTCTAACACTCCCTAAACCTAGAATCAGCAACAGGACATCCGTTAGTGGACATCTGTATAGGGCCAGTATATTCTTAGTTTAGAAATTTAGTTTTTTCCTCTTTTTCTTTTTTGAGCTGTTCTATCATATTCATAAAGGGTTTTGAAGGGTTTTGAATTGTAGAATGTTCTCATTTATAATTTGATATCTATTTTTATATTTTTATATTCTTCTTATACCTCCATAATAGTTATGGAGTACTTAGTTATTGTATTTTCCCATTTTTCCTTTAGATAGTTATAAGTTTTCCCCAAATTTTCCATTATAGTGAGTTTTGACTCAGACTTCACTGTTCTTATTTGTCACAGTATATCTAAAAATCCAGAATCAATTTGTTAAAAGTAGATTCATATATCCATTCCCAAGGTGGTGACAGTGTTATCAGTTAAAAGGAATGACATAGAAGTTTAACATCCTTTGTATAATTAATAACTTTATGTTGTTAAAATCATAGACATCTCTTTAAGATGCTCCAGAAGTGAAATAGAAAACAAACCCAGTGGTTGTAGTTTATAACCTGCCATGATATTAGTTAGCTACAATTGTTCTGCACTGACCCTACTGGACTTTTGCAATGGATGAGGTTAAGATGGAAATGTGGATACATTTATTTGTATGTATCAATGTAGTAACCCTTAAGGCTGTTTGAGTTTGGCTGATAAAGTCTCAGCAGTTATGTGGAATATTGAAAACACCATGCTTTTCCTTAGAGCAAGAGATGTAATGGATGAGGAAAGCTGCCTGTTTTGCTACCACATTTTTTTTTAAAAAAATCTGAATTCTTTCTGTCTAAACCTAAATCAATACTTTTTGTCCTTTCAGAAATCAACTCTAAAGCCCATGTGCTCTTGTGTGCTGACCGATCATCTTTTAAACTCATTACTACTGAAAACCTAGACCTTTTACAGGTATTAGTCAGGCCCGTACTAGGCCTTTAGGGGCCCTGGGGCAGAAAGTATGTGCAGTTGCTGCAGCAACAATCCCAGGGAGAAAGGGGTGAACTCTGGCCACCCCTTTCTCCTACAGCCCCTTAATTTAAAAGGTTTATTATACGTCACAAAAACGTTCATTTGTATTCTCCATTGGGGCCCCTTTGGCTGGGGGCCCTGGGGTAGTGCCCAGGTTGACTATGGGCCTGGTATTAGTTATATTTAAGCATATTAAGCTGCTTGTACAGATTCTGATAATGGGGCTGGCAATTCTGTTTTACCAGCCATGTGTGATAAAATCTTTAAACTTTAAGAGACAGTAAATCCCCTGTCCCCACCACCAATCCCTTCTCCTTTTGTGTCGTGTCTTTTTAGATTGTAAGCCGAGGGCAGGGAACCATCTAATTCGAATGATTGTACAGTGCTGTGTAGATTTACAGCACTATATAAATAAAGCTGAAGAAGAAGAAGAAGAAGAAGAAGAAGAAGAAGAAGAAGTAGTAGTAGTATATGAAGAAATATTATGATATTTTTTTCAGAGGTTTACAGTATGAGCCTGTTTTAATTCTAGATTTGTAAGTTTCATGATAGGAGTAACTTCTGTCCAGTGAACAATTGCCTCAGATATCTGTCTTTGCCCTTCTTTTCTCCTATCCATCCATGATTCAGATTATTTTTCTATCTTCTAAAAAGAGTGTAAAAGTTAAAGGAGCACATTTACCCTTTATATTATTACAATCCTTTCAACAGAAACATTGAAAGAATTCAAATTATGAAAGGATTGGTGATGGCACGGCCAGTGGCTGAACAGTACTGTTTACTGCCAGATTTCACTTCAGACGTTTAGAATCTCTCCCAGGCTGATCCTGAAGGGGAAAAGATATATGTATACTACACATGATAAAGATACTTGCCAACCAGCCTGAATGCTCTACAAATAATAGGTATTTGTCTTCACCCTAACAGAACAGTTATCTTCTCCTTGACAAAAACCTCTAACACTGCTGTCATGCCATGCCAAAACTGCCCAATGTCTGGTGGATTCATGAATGATGCATTCTTTGTAATGAACTAATAGATGATGAGAGTAATTGACTATTTATCTGCATGCCACTTAAAGTTAGGTGTGTGCCAGATGTTCAGCCTTGTCACTTTCCAGGGTATTCATGGCAGTGAAAAAACCAAAACCTTGCCTCCAGATCCTCATATTGACTTCCATTCAGTTCTATTCCCTAATTGAAAATCTGTGGATGCTCAAGTCTCATTATAATGATAATAAATAATAATAAAAATATTTATACCCCACCCCTTTGAGATCAATTGAGGCAGTTAAATACATTAAATACAATGGCATAGCAAAATGGTGTCCCTCATATAAAATGGAAAATCAAGGTTTGCTATTTGGAATTTATATATTTTTTGGAATATTTTTAAGCTGTAGGTGCTTGAATCCGTGGATAAAAAAATCTGTGGATAAGGAGGGCCAACTGTATTTTCTTTGCTAGCACTTCTCAGTGAACCTATCCAGTCACATGGTAAATATGATGATGGAACAATTTGTTCTCCTTTTCTTAGTTGTTGTTTGCCTTCAAGTCATTACTGATTTATGGTAACCCTAAGGTGAATCTATCATGAGATTTTCTTGGCAAGATTTGTTCAGAGGGGGTTTGCCATTGTCTTCCTCTGAGGCTGACCCAAAGTCATTCTAATTATGAACCACATACTGAACACTGGGAAGGATGGAAGATAGATAGCCAATCAGATTTAGCTATTAGCTGATGTTATTGAAGGCATAAGCAAACAAGAGACCTAGTAATGCTTCCTGGATTTGTCAATTAGCCAGTCCTAGATAAAGAATATGATGAAGCCACTAAGGTCAAATATAGCCTATTCGGGGCAATATTTTCTGAATAAATAAATGCTTTCATCATTTCCTGCCACAGTCATCCATGAATACTGATTGAAATTACTGTCGGCACAACCCTGCATAAAATTGAGTAAGAGCTACAAATAAAAGAAATATCAACCCCCTGCCCCCAGCTTGCAGTTTGAATATTGACAAGGAAAAAGAAGGAACAAAGGACAGAAAGAGCTGAAAATACCCAAAGTGAAGCATAAATTGAGGCATGTTTCTTAACTCTCTTTATTAGTTTAGAGGTTAAGAGTTTAGTTAGCCTAGGGAAGTCAGGATTACAAGACTGCAAATATATAATTTATTCAATGAGGCTTTACTTTTGAACAGACATATAGGATTATTTTGTACATCATGTTTTCCTACCGTGTAGCCTTGCTTGCTAAATGTAACTTTAAACTGATGTCTCTAGTACATAGTAAAATGGTATTACCAATTTTACCATTAAAATTAGCCTGAATTCATCTGCATCAGCTTCTAGAGCAGTGGTTCCCAACTTATTCAATGAGGCTTTACTTTTGAACAGACATATAGGATTATTTTGTATATCATGTTTTCCTACAGTGTAGCATTGCTTGCTAAATGTAACTTTAAATTGATGTCTCTAGTACATAGTAAAATGGTATTAGCAATTTTACCATTAAAATTAGCCTGAAATTAGCTCAAGAAACATGAGAGATCAATCAGAGATTGAGGTGGTCTGTTCAGTAAGTCAGGTGTAGGTGGTGGGCTTTCGGCCCTGCAAAGGGAGGAAGAGAATACCAGCCTCATCAGTGCCCCCCAAAAGGACACATGCATAAGGGAAAATTATATATGTATGAGACCCTGACATGATGCCAGCCAATGAAAACGCAAAATGGATTGCTATCTTTCTGTCTCTTTCATGCTTGATCATAGACAGACAAATCCTGAGGGAACATGACTACCCAGGAGTCTTGGTAATTCAATTTTCCTAGATTATTTTGTGGGGAGTTTATTCACCCTAACCTAGTCTTAGTTGCGGGGAGGGGAGTCATCTCTACTTTTTCTCCCTTTTGGGTGAAACCTGCTAAGGGGAGGGAACTGTCTAAATATAAGATTGTATGTACAACACTGCAAATTTACAGCGCTATATAAATAAAGGTTAACAACAACAACAACAACAATAATAATAATAATGTTTCATGGTTGTGATTGTTTAAAGATTGAGATCAAACTGAAGTTAACAAGACTCCCTCCATTCAGTCTCCAACTGCCAAATCTCTGGCTACAGAGGGAAAAGAAGAAGAGCAGCCAGGCACAGCTCTGTCATGCTAGAAACTAACTGTTACTGAACTTAATATCCCTTCTTCCTCCTTCTCAGTCACTTTCCTCTTATGTGTCATGTCTTTTTCAGAGCGTAAACCTGAAGGCAAGGCCTGTCAAAATAAGAATTTATAAGCTGGTCGGGAACGGGCTTGTTTGGTTAAAAGTTACAGTATAAATGCTTTGTATAAAAATAATAAATGAAATAAACATGTTGGTCTTTTCTTATTCCATTACGCCATTAATCTTTTCAGCCTCTCTGATTTCAGATCATTTTTCTTGGGTGCACTCTGAACTGTAGCCATGCCAGCACAACTGTGGTCCATTATGCAGCAATACATTTTTACAAATGGCTTAAATTTGCATGCACTTCTGCAATTTCCATCCTTATTCTCCAGTGCTGAAAATGTGTTAGATGGGCCTATTGCAACATGTAGGCAGCATATTTCTTTAACTATGTAAAGCTTTGCTGTGCTACAGTATTTATCAACAAAGTGGAAGATGCTAACTGCCTCTAATTCAATGTCTCCTGTATACCAATGAGACTTTAGGTTGGTAGTTAAAGAAATTCCAAGCTTGAATTTCTGTGCTGCTTGTGCAGCTTGGAAAAGTTGTTTTTGGAAGGCTATAACTCTTCAAATTGTTCAGCCAGCAGTCGTGGCCAGTGGCTTCCATGTCAGGGGTAAACTCTGGGCCTTATTCCAGATTGAAATGAACAATCCACGCTACTGAACCTTGTCCTCAAAGTAGTTTCAGCATCTTGGATATTTCCTTTAAAATCTGGAATAAAAACCAGAGCAGATGCACCACTCCCCCGTGGGACACATTTGCTGCCACTGCCAGTTAGTACTGTTGACCCTATGTATCCATGGATTCTTTATCCATGAATTCAAACATCTATGGCTTCAAATTATTTTTTTTTTTAAAAAAATTATAAATTCCAAAAGGCAAACCTTGATTTTCCATTTTATATAAGGAACACCATTTTACTACACCATTGTATATAATGGGACATGAGCATCCATGGATTTGGAACCAAACCCAGTGGATACCAAGGCCCCACTGTATAGGCTTATAGTCTCAAACAAAAATCCCAATACCTTTTTTTCAAGTTTTACTTCCCCCATTCCTAATTGTTAAGATCGATTTTGGTTGCTTGATCCACAAGATACCACAACTATGGAATAATAATAATAATAATAATAATAATAATAATAATAATAATTTTTATTTATAGCCCGCCCCTCTGAACAAGCAATCGGGGTGGGGTACAACATATTTAAAAGAGCAAACAGTTAAAATAGAGCAATCTCATCCCAACCTCCCACCCCTTAAAACACAATTAAATTAACAATGAATTAAAACATAGAACATAGAACAAGATGACACCGAAACCTAAAAATTCTAGGGCTAAATGGGAAGGGCTAGAATCACAGGAAATAAAAAGCTGGAAGGATTGTAGATGTTACGTTTGGCGCCAGGAGATGTTAAATACTGGCTGGGAAGGCCTGCCGGGAGAGATGCGTCTTTAATGCTTTTTTAAAGCCATCAATAGATACCATGAGATGCATCTCATCCGGAAGGTCATTCCACAGCTTGGGGGTGACAGCTGAAAAGGCCCTCTAGGAGGTCTGCGCCAGCCTGGTCTTCATGGGCTGTAGCAGGTTCCTCCCAGAGGACCGAAGTGTGCATGCGGGGTGGGTGGGGTCATACGGGAAGAGGCGGTCCCTAAGATAGGATGGACCCAAGCCATGTAGGGCTTTAAAGGTTAAAACCAACACCTTGTACTGTGCCCGGAAACTAATGGGCAGCCAGTGGAGAGATTTAAGCATTGGTGTTATGTGTTCTTTCCTGGATGTTCCTGTCACAGTCCTGGCTGAAACTTATAAGGGAAAGAAAAACAAAACTGGGACACAAGTTGCCTTGGATTCTGCACAAGGAGCAATATAGGATGTAAATTAAATAAGTAGAGCTGCACTTCAGTTATTGAAGTTGAAGGTTTCTTAAGCATTAATTCTTTAACATAACATTTAGTACTAAGGCAGAAATAATATGGGATAGCATCCTGTACCTACTAAAAAGAAAAGCTGTTCAACCTACTTCAGAAAGAATTTTATTCAAAAGTAACAATATGCATGCTGGTGATTTATTTCTCTCAATCACCTTCACTTTTAAAAGTGGAGGTTTATCTTAATATGTTTTCCCCCTCATATGAGTCTGTCACACTTTCCGTTCTATATAATTCCTCTGTATAATGTTTCCATCTTCTCTTTATTTCTGCTTTGTAATCCAGTGTTGTAATCCATTGTTCTCCTGCTGGTTATACAGCATCCTCTTTCTTAGTTTAAATTTCTCTTTGATTTCTCAGATTTTGTTCAAGAGATCTCTTGTTCTTCCTTTTTTGCTATCACCTTCTGTTCCTCTGCACTGTTTATTATAATAGTTCTCATTGTTCCTGTGCAGAAGTTGTTGAACAATGGCATTCGGGGTTCTGACTATTTCTGTCACATTACTGCAAACCACCCTCCTAAATGCAATGCTGCTTTTAAAAAAACCCTTTCTGCTAGACAGAAGACAAAGAGGAACTGGAGAGGGGCTTTACAGGTATGAAAAGGAGATTCTTTGTCAGAAGCCTTGTTAAACTGAGATATGCTTGTATATAAATAAATAATTTTTAAAGCAAATTGTAAGATGTTTAGTTCACATGCTAGATATGTTTAGTTATGGTTACTAATATGTAAGGGATATGTGTGTGTGCTTTCTACTATGTAATATCTTCTGAATATGCAAGGAAGCCTTTCTCAAGGAAAACACCATTTTCAACAGAGAACCAAGGAAGACTTGTATATGCTACATGTTATATCTAGGATGATTCAGATATTTGAAATACAAATTACCAGTTCCTCTTATCATACTTCTGCTCAAAGCTTTCTAGGTCTGGGATATACTGCCTGCGGGATGTTTCATCTCAGCCTCACAGCAGCATAGCTTCATGGTCTTCTAAATCATCTTTTCTCTCCACTCTTCTCTCAGTTGGATTCTTTCAAACTGAAAAGTTTGCTTCTTTTGCAGCTCTGCTCCTTTCAGCCCCAGTCTCTAGACTTTGAGTTCCCATGTCTCTGTCAACAGATTACCTGCTGTCAACAACTTACTCAATTCTGACTGACTTTTGTTTCGTTTTGTTTTTAAACTCCCTGAATAGATCCTCTGAACAATCAATTTCTTAAAATTGTTGGGTCGCTCACTGATTTAACTTCTTGTCATGACTAAAGAGAATGAGTGAATGAGTGAGAGTACTTTTTAAATACTGATCATATTAGCTTACCCAATCTCAGAACAAATTGCACATCACTATCTGTCTTGTACAAAGGCAGTTTCTAACCTTAGAAACTTTCAGATTGTTAGCTAAAATCCTCTCTCTCATAGCAACCACAGCTATGGTGGCAACATTTGACTTATCCCAAATTGCTTGACTGTTGGGATTCATTGTACACTGCCTCAATACAGAATGTAAACTTTACAGAACATACAAAACAGCAGTTTTCCTTCACAAATATTACTGTTCAAGACTATATGATATAGCCAATCATGTGATCTATTAATATGAAAGCAGATGGCCTGTCCCTGCATTATTGCAGCAATGAAATTTTTATGAGCTGTTTTTGTTTGACACAAGTTGAAAGTAGCATAGAAGGAAATTAGATGCCTGGAACCCATATCTGACTTTTATCACAAGTACAGTTAATAGGTAATTGTGTTTACAAAGAGTGGAATGATTATGTCTTCTTGGATTTGCATCACATTGTGTAATCCACCATGGTGTTATCCACATTCAGAGAAGAGGAAATCTGTTGCTTTACTGTGACATGTTTGAATTATGCTAAATGGGATAACCCCTAAGAGTCATGATTATTACTTGATTATTAGTTTTGTCATACTTCTTACTGTGCTATTGCTTGGTCTAAAATAAGTAGTACTCCTGTGGCTGTGTTCACCATGTCACAAAAATAGTAAACCTCCTTTGGTTTGAACTTTTAAGGAACTTTTAAAGAGTTCGACAAGTTCAATCTATTTGGGGGATAGAGTTCAGCACTTTGGATAGTTCTTTTAATGTCTGCACTGAAATTAGATTCACCAGCTCACTGATGTGGGAGCCACCTGCTGCCACTGGTTCTCTTGCACATTATATGTTGTGTGATCCAGACATTCCATGTGAATGACCAGTTTTGTCCATCCTGTATTTAGCTTTAAGATAACATTAGCACAGCAATGCAAGTGGAGCCAGCTTAAGGCACCATATGATCAAGTTCTCTATTTATTTCTTGGGTGAAAGGAGGCATCAGTTGCCTCAGTTTGCTATTTTAGTATCAAACAAGCCCTGAGTGTACTATTGCTATTGACATCTGATTACATTGGACCAAGTCTCCTTTACAATATTGAGAATACCCTTCACTGTATACAGCTAAAAATAAGAAAATTGAATTGGAGAGGTTTAAAATTGATTTCAGTGAGATATAGTGGACAGTGTGGTGTAGAGAGTGTCAGCATGGTGTAGTGGTCTGAGTGTTGGTCTAGGACACTGAGAAACCAAGGTTTGAATCCCTATTCAACCATTAAAACCCACTGGGTGGCCTTGGGCAAGTCACAGTCTCTCAGCCTCAATGGAAGGCTAAGGACTCCCCACAAAATATTCTGCCAAGAAAGGTGGTATGTTCACTTTAGGATTGCCATATATTAGAAATTACTTGAAGGCATGGAACAACAACAACAACAAAACAATGGATAAAAAATGGTTTATAGAGATATATTGATCAAATAAATCACATCTGGAAAATATAAAATTTCAAAGGGGCTGAATTAAGTTATAAAGATAAACTCTCTTTCAGCTTCAGAGACTACTAGTAACAACCAGGAACAGAGACAACCCTGTGGGAGAGGGAACAAACTAAGGCCTGAAGCAAACAGCCCAGAAAGAGCGATCAGTCCGGGACAGCAGCAACCTCATGGCCCACTCCCAAAGCAAGCCACCACCACATTGGTAGGGCCACTGCGTGCAGAAGATGGCAACATGCTAACAGGAGACAGAGAAAAGGCAGAATTACTCAACACCTTTGCTTCAGTCTTCTCAGAAAAGGCAAAGGGTGTTCAAGCTGAGGATAATGGAGCAGAGGACAGAATAGGGAAATTTCAGCACAGAATAAGTAAAGAGACAGTACAGGAATACCTGGTTAAACTAAATGAATATAAGTCTCCAGGACCAGATGAACTACATCCAAGGGTATTAAAAGAACTGGCAAATGTAATATCAGAACCACTGGCAATAATCTTTGAGAACTCCTTGAGAACAAGAGAAGTCCCAGGAGACTGGATGACTGCAAATGTTGTCCCCATCTTCAAAAAGAGGAAAAAAGAGGATCCCAACAATTATCGTCCAGTTAGTCTGACATCAACACCAGGAAAGATTCTAGAGCAGATCATTAAACAGAGAGTCTGTGAACATTTAGAAGGCAATGCCATAATCACAAAAAGTCAACATGGGTTTCAGAGAAACAAGTCATGCCAGACAAACCTGATCTCTCTCTCTCTCTCTCTCTCTCTCTCTCTCTTTTCTTTCTTTCTTCTTTTTTTTTTTTTTTTTTGTAAAATTACCAGCTTGGTAGATGAAGGGAATTCTGTGGATATAGTATATCTTGATTTCAGTAAGGCCTTTGACAAGGTCCCCCATGACATTCTTGCAAACAAGCTTGTAAAATGTGGGCTAGACAAGTTAACTGTTACATGGATTTGTAATTGGTTGACTGGCCGAACCCAAAGGGTGCTCAATAATGGCTTCTTTTCAACCTGGAAAAAAGTGACAAGTGGGGTGCCACAGGGCTCTGTCCTGGGCCCGGTCCTATACAACATCTTTATTAATGACTTGGATGACAGAATTGGAAGCATACTTATCAAATTTGCAGATGACACCAAATTAGGAGGAGTAGCTAATACTCCAGAGGACAGGATCAAAATTCAAAGTGATCTGAATAGACTAGAAAGCTGGGCCAACGCTAACAACATGAATTCAACACAGAGAAATATAAGGTACTGCACTTAAGGCGGAAAAATGAAATGCACAGATATAGGATGGGAGACATCTGGCTGAATGAAACTATGTGTAAAAGGGATCTAGGAGTCCAAGTAGACCACAAGTTGAACATGAGTCAATAGTGCGATGCAGTAGCTAAAAAGGCCAATGCTATTTTAGACTGCATCAATAGAAGTATAATGTCTAGATCAAGGGAAGTAATAGTGCCACTCTATTCTGCTTTGGTCAGGCACCACCTGGAATACTGTGTCCAGTTCTGGGCACCACAATTCAAAAAGGATGTGGAGAAACTGGAGTGTGTCCAAAGGAGGGTGACTAAAATGGTGAAGGGTCTGGAAGCCATGCCCTATGAGGAGCGACTTAGGGAGCTGGGGATGTTTAGCCTGGAGAAGAGGAGGTTAAGAGGTAATATGATAGCCCTGTTTAAATATTTGAAGGGATGTCATATTGAGGAGGGAGCAAGCTTGTTTTCTGCTGCTGCAGAGACTAGGACGCGGAACAATGGATGCAAACTGCAGGAAAAGAAATTCCACCTCAACATTAGGAGGAACTTCCTGACAGTAAGGACTGTTCGACAGTGGAACACACTCCCTCTGAGTGTAGTGGAGTCTCCTTCCTTGGAGGTCTTTAAGCAGAGGCTGGATGGCCATCTGTCGGGGATGCTTTGATTGGGAGTTCCTGCATGGCAGGGGGTTGGACTGGATGGCCCTTGTGGTCTCTTCCAACTCTATGATTCTATGATTCTAAATCAGCCGCTGTCAGGAACAAATTTAACCCTCTCCTAAAAGAACCATCTTTTTCCAGTTTAGCACTGCCTTGGCACAGCTTCCAGCCGCTTTGGGGACATGCGTCATGTAAACACTTTATTTGGCCCCTGCATTTCAGGACTAAGTATCCACTTCCCCATGATTATATTCTCAGTGAAAACCAGCTTTCTCATTTCAAGTTGCTTTTTCACTCCACAGAATATAAAAGTATTAGGTAAATATTCTAGATATAAGAAAATGACTGATTTGGCCAGAGTCAGAGAAAGAACTGACCAGCTGAAACAGAACTGTAGCCCATGGATTGAATGGACTGCTATGGTAGATGTATACCTATAGATCAGATGTGAGCAACTGTGCCTTCCCCTGATATTGTTAGTCTGAAACCCATCACAATCAGCCATATTGTCTTGGGATAATGGGAATTGCAGTTCAACAATATCTGGAGAACCTCAGTGTCTGGAGAGTCATTCCTGATCTGGAGACTAGCTTGGTTGATCAAATAGGTCATCAGTTTCTGGTCATCACAATGATTTTGGACTACAACTCCCACCAGCCCTACTCAATATATCCAATTGTGATGAATGATGAGAACCACAACAATAGGAGGTGCTGGTCACTGGAATAAAAGTAGTTGGTACTTTAGGAGGAAGTGACCATGCGATGCTAGAATTCACAGTTGTGGGAAAGGACAAAGAAGTGTATAGTCAAACATGTACTCTGGATTTCAGGAAAGCTGATTTTGACAAGTTCAGAGAATTAATAGGTGCTAGACATTGCTAGACATAATAAAAGAATAAGACACCTTGCAAGGATGGTTCTTAAAGAGATGCAAAAAGCACAATCAGAAACAATCCCATGGAAGAAAAAAAATGAAAACACATGAAAAAGCCAATGTTGGCTGCACAGTAAACTCAAGGAGGAAATTAAAAGAAAAAGAAATATGAATATAGAATGGAGCAAGAAATTCCAGAGCTTCAAACTGGATTCAGGAAAGAAAGAGGCACCAGGGATCAGATTGCAAAGATATGATGGATAAAGGAATACTCAACGGAATTCCAGATGAAAATCTGCATATACTTTACTGATTACAGCAAAGCCTTTGATTGCATAGATAAAAAACAAACAAAACAAAAACCATGGCTTGCCCTTTACAGGAATGGGACTGCCACAACATTTGATCATCCTGTAATCAGGACAAGACACTTCTTTCAGAACATAATATGGTGAAATGGATTAGTTCCCTACTGGGAAAGGGGTCAGGCAAGGTTGCGCACTATAACTTTATTTATTCAACATGTATGCAGAATATATCATTTGCACAACAAGCTTAGACTCAGAGGCAGGAAGAGTGAAGATTGGGGGAAGAAACATTAACAGCCTAAAATATGCAGTTGACACAATGTTACTGGCAGAAATCAACAAGGACCTTGAGCAGTTACTAAGCAAGGTTAAGGAAGAAAGCACTAAGGCAGGCATAAAGCTGAACATTAAGGGGGGGATAAACCATAGAAGAGCTACAAAAATCCATCCTAGATAAAGAAAAAATTAAAATAGCCAAAGAGTTCCAATACCTTGGATCAAATATTGATCAGAAGGAAGACTGCAGTCAAGAAATCAAAAGAAGACTAGGACTGGGAAGGCCAGCTGTGAAAGAAATGAACAAATCCTAAAATGCAAAGATATAACTCTAAACACTAAAGTGAGGATCATCCAAGCCATTGCATTCCTCATTACAATGTATGGATGTGAGATCTGTATAAGGAAGAAAGGTGACAGAAAGAAAATTAAATTTGAGATGTGGTGCTGAAGAAGAGTATTGAAGAAATAAAACAAATGGGTTTTAGAACAGATCAAGCCTGAACATTCCCTGGAAGTCAGGATGACCAAATTGTGACTGTGGTACTTTGGCTACATCATGAGAAGGCATGATTCATAAGGAAAGGCAATGATGCTAGGAAAGATAAAGAGAAGTAGAAAGAATATAAGACCACACACATAATTGGTTAGATTCCATTAGGGAGGCCACGGGCCTGAGCCTGCAGGACCTGAGCAAAGCAGTTGAATACAGGGAATCATGGAGATGTCTCATCCACAGGGTCACATGAGTCAAGGGCAATGGGAGGACAGCTAACAACAATAACAATATAGAATGGAAAGAAGGACAAAATCGCCAACAAAGGGTACAGATGTGTTGTGCTAGCTCAGAATGAGCTCAGATTGGATAGGCAAGTAAGGAACAACAAAAAGGGATTTTTTTCCAGATATATTCAATGGCACAGTGGGGATGCTGTTCAATAAGGATGTCAAATTGCTAACAGATCACAGTGAAAAGAGAGAACTTCACAATACCCATTTTGCTTCAGCATTTTTCCCAAAAGAGAACTGCAGACTTCCATGCAGCAGCAGAGACCTTGGCAAGGGAACTGGATGGCAAATCAAGATTGATCGGGAATTAGGAATCAGCTACAGTGGGCCCTTTGTATCTACAGGGAATCCATTCCAGATTCCCCAGAGGATGCCAAAATCCGCAGATGTTCAAGTCCCATTGACCTCAATGGTGGTGCAGCCATATGGCCATGCCACCATTAGGGATAATGGCACTTTGCCTACCCGGGCACCCAAAGCCTGCCTTGCCTTCCTCTCTTCCTCCTCTTTCTGTGGACTGGTGGGCATGGCGAGGTTTGGAGGGTCAGGAAGCAAAGCCGTGGAACCTCAGTGGGGCCAGAGCTACAAGAGACCGGGCCCCAGACCGGGCCCCAGAACCTTCTTCCAGGAAGCAGCACTCCACAGCGCTGCCCTCCTCTCTTTCTTCTTCCCAGGACTTCCAGCCCCAAGGGAGGCCCAAGGTTCATGGTTCCCATCACTGTTGTCAGGCCTTGATGAACCCCATTGGTCACACACTGCAAGGAGAGATGGGAGGAGTCAGAGGGGCTCATCCAGGCCTGTTGGGGGTGACAAGAACTGTGAGCCTTGGGCCTCCCTTGGGGCTGGAAGACTGAGGAGAAAGGAAGGGAGGAGGGCAGCACTGCAGAGTGCTGCTTCCTGGGGGAAGGTTTTGCAGCCCAGCCGAATGACTTCATGGTCCCTTGTGGGTCCAGGCCCACTGAGCCCCTGCTGCTCTGCTTCATGACTATCCAGAGCTTGCCATGTCCACCAGTCCACAGAAGGAGGAGGGGGGAGGAGGAGGAGGGAGGCTTTGGGTGGTCAGGGAGGAACCCCTTCCCCAGGTGAGTTGTTCCCCCATGTAGCCTCCTTCTCCTCCTCTTCACCACTGCTGCTGCATCTCCTCCTCCTTCTTCCCTCCTCCTTCTTCCCTCCTCCTCCTTCTCCTCTGCCGCCACCACTGCCGCCACCAGGTTTGCCATCCACAGATGCTGAAATCTGCAGATGACAAGGCTGTGGATACGGAGGGCCTACTGTATATAGCTAAATTAAATAAGGTGAAAACTGCAGAGCCAGATGAACTTCATCCCAAAGTATTGATGGAACTTGCTGATGTACTCTTTGAACCCTTGCCATCATTTTTTGGAAACCTTGGAGAACAGGTGAGATTTCATAGGACTGGAGAAAGACAAACATTGTCCCTGACTTCAAAAAAAAGGGGAAAAAGAAGATCCAAGGAACTACGGACTAGTCAGCCTAACCTCAATATCAGGAAAAATTATACAAGAGTCTGTCTGCAAGTATCTTTATGACAATGCAGTGACCAGAAGAAGACAACAGGGGTTTGTCCAGAACAAATCCTCCCAAACTAATCTTATATCTTTTTTTTAAATCAGGTCAGTAATTTGGTTGATGGTGGGAATGCTATAGATGTCATTCATCTGAATTTCAGCAAAGCATGTGATAAAATCCTCCATAATGTTTTGATTAACAAACAGATTAAATGTGGAATAGATAGGAACACGGTCAGATGGATCCATACTGCTTGGAAACTGTGTTTAATGAGTGGTCATCAATGGATGCACTTCAAACTAGAAGAAGGTCTCAGGTGGAGTGGTTCAGGGTTCAGCAATGGAACCAGTTACCTAGAGGGTGATGAGATCTCCTTCTCTGGATTTCTTCAGAAAGAGACTGAATAGCTGCCTGCTTTAGCTGAAGATTCTGCATTGACAGGAGTACTGGACTCAATGATCCACGAGGTCCCTTCCAATACAGAGACACATGCACACACATACTCACACACAAACATGTTGCTTCCTACTTCTGGAATGACCTTCCCATGAACTTGTGGACAGCCACCTCTTTAGATTACTTTAAGTCTGAATTGAAGACAACTCTGTTCAAGGAAGCCTATCAACTCTCATCTTAACATCATGATTTTATGATTTTATCATCAGCTATTTGTATTAATTTGCGTTATTTGATTCTCTTGTATAATTTTAGTATAATCTTATTTTACTAATTTTATATTTCCTCATTATTGGTTAGATTGTATGCCATAGGCTGGCTTTTTAAAATTGCTTTGCTTTGTAAAGTTCTGTGTAAAGCCTACAATGCTCAATAATAATAATAATAATAATAATAATAATAATAATAATAAATGTTCCTGTTTTGCAACTAATTTGAGAAATCTAAAATGGAATAGTTTTGCAATCTCATTCAGAACCCAGAAGTCCGGTTTTCTTCTTTCTCAGTAGAACTTTTTTTTTCTGTATAAAACTGTGACTTCAGAAAAAGGTTTGATGTTAGAAATTTTGATTTCAGAACATTGTATATTGGGTGAGTAGGTGATAAATTGGCCAACTGGACAAGTACTATCATTTTGGCTTGATAAGATTTGTCTCTTAGCATCTGCATTTCCTCAAAGGGAAAACACCACTGTCTGACCAGTACCAACATTGCTCACAATAAAAAATGTATATCTGAAATGTTGACTGAAATATGTTGGCATGACAGGATAGGATACATGTTAGGATAGGATACATTAATTTAAAAAGGGCTGGACTGTAGTCTCAGTGATTTACATCTGTGTTTGTGGTAGGTCTGTCATGAAAAGGGGAAAGAAATTATTCACCTTTCTTTTTCTCTAAATATGTCTGCCTGTGGTGACACAAATCACTGTTGCTGTGAGTCAACTCTGATGTTCAACAAGGAAAAAAATGGTGTGAGTTCAAAGTATGGAGTGAGAAATCTGCACGACAAAAATACCATCTGGGGCCTAAAATAGAGGGATACACTTTCCCTGGGGCAGTGCTTTTTTATGACACTAATTTTAAAATCTCAAATTTACAGTGCAGTATAGAGTGTAAGGAAAACAAAAATTCAAGGAACCAGTTTTCTGTCAAACGGTGTAAACTGAAGCATTTCATTTAAATCAAGGGTGAGCTTGAAACCTGTTTTCAAACAATTTTGAAGGTGAGCATCATCTTAAACACATGAGATATCTTTTTGTCAGTTCCCCACAAATAAGTTTCAGTTTTAAAATATTTGGATGTCTTTCTTTTATTTTTAAAAGAATGCTGTGAATGCCATTTGTCTTGAAAAAATTGAGGGTATGACCAAATAAAACCTAAAAACACTCATATACATATAAATTCCTGCTTCTTCATCATGCTCAAAATAGCGAACGTTTGGAAATTCCCCCTGGACAGAAGGACATGTCCAAGAAAATGAGGATGTCTGGTCACCTTGGGGAGCAGCTACTGAGAAACCTCTCTCTCATGTCTTCACCAAATGTGCTTGAGAAGAAAGATGTGGGACTGAGAGAAAGTATTCCCTAATAGAGCGTAAAATGATATGATACAGAGAGGATGATATAGAGAGATGCAGATTTTCAAATAGTCTAGACCTAGGCCTCTTTATTGTCTCACTGTGCCACAGGGAATCAGCAATGGCTGTCTCCACTACCTCCATTTGTGCAAATTCTGAGAATGTAAAACTGTATGTGCAACTTGTGGAATTCTGTTTACCCAACTGTGCAGCTATTGCATAAGAGTGTCACTCTGTTCTGCTTTGGTCAGGCCCCCCCTGGAATACTGCGTCCAGTTCTGGGCACCACAATTCAAAAAGGATGTTGAGAAACTGGAGCAGGTCCAAAGGAGGGCAACTAAAATGGTGAAAGGTCTGGAAACCATGCCTTATATAGAAAGGCTTAGGGAGCTGAGGATGTTTAGAGAAGATTAAGAGGTGATATGATAGCACTGTTTAAATATTTGAAGGGATGTCATATTGAGGAGGGAGCAAGCTTGTTTTCTGGTGCTCCAGAGACTAGGACACAGAACAATGGATGGAAGCTCCAGGAAAAGGGATTCTACCTAGACATTAGGAGGAACTTCCTGACAGTAAGGGCTGTTTGACAGTGGAACACACTTCCTGGGAGTGTGGTGAAATCTCCTTCCTTGGAGGTCTTTAAGCTGAGGCTGGATGGCCATCCATCAGGGATGCTTTGATGGAGAGTTCCTGCATGGCAGGGGATTGGACTGGATGGCCCTGTGGTCTATTCCAACTCTACGATTCTATGATTCTATAACAACAGAAGCAGCATCAGCAACAACAACAACAACAACAACAACAACATACAGCCACACAGATAAGGGACTGTGGTGTGTGTATGGCGTCAATAGGATCCAAGCCATTGTTAATGTTATGAATGTTTTGTTCTATCAGTATTTCTTTTCAGCCTAAGCACTAGTCACATCTCATAGTAAGGATAGTGGCAGGCCCTGTATCATACAACTGACTTACAATAAATCTCCCTCTCCCACTTTCAGGTAATGAGCAAATCTATTCCTAATTTCCATGTTTATTTTCATTCACAATGTGGCAACACTCAGAGCTTATGTAAGTCCTGTGAACATTCCTGTGAACATTCTTCCTGAGTGGGAGAGGTTTGAAAATGGGAGAAAATACTGGCAGCGGAGGGAAACAATGAAGGAGGGGAGGGGATGGAGAGAGAGGAGAAAAATCTGAAACAGGCTCAAGGTTTTTGTCTTATTTCCCCTGGCATAGAAAGCCTTGCTTTGTGGATTACAATATTCCTCTCTAGATCATTATAACTCTAGCAGATTATAGTAAACCTTGTGGAGCATTATGATGTTGGTGGATTTACAATAACCTCTTGAACTCCAAGTAACCTTGTGGATTTTTCTTAGCTCATCATTTATGGATTCAGATTTTCTCCTCTCAAGTGCTATTTAATGTTTGTGTATTCATTTATGCTATTTGTGTTTTTGTGTATTCAAATAATGTGCATATACACACCATGTGTGTGTATATATACACACATTATATGTACATACACACACACACACTAATTTCCTTTATCTGTAAATATTTGTGTGAGTGTGTGTTATGTGACTTCAATTCATTTCAGACATATGTCAACCCTAAGGTGAATTTATCATGGGGTTTTCTTGGCAAGATGTGTTCAAAGGAGGTTTGTCATTGCTTTCTACCAAGGCTAAGAACATGTGACTTGCCCAAGGCCACCCAGTGGGTTTCATGGCCAAGCTGGGAATCAGACCTTGATGCCCAGAGTTGTAGCCCAACACTCAAATTACTATGCCATGCTGACTTCATAAATATTTAGCTCTGTTTATTTAATTTATGAACTATATAGTTCTCTTTAAAAGAGATCCTGTGTTGCCGAGTTTATTTAAATGAAAATTGAACCTGGCTCCATTTTGATTGAAACCTGTGGACACCACTACAATGGCACTGGAGATTTATATTAGCAATTGGTCATAGAGGTAATTTTATTTGGATGTTCAAGTAAGTGGCAATGGGAATGCATTATTCAGCATCAAGACCATGCCATATAGCACCATCCCAATGTCACTCCACCTGTATGATCCACTCTTTAGCTGATGCCCTTGCAAAGAGTACACATGTCTGATAAGATGTGACTAATGAATGTATAGCTGCATACATTCAGAGTGCTATGAGCCCTTGGAACTTAAAAGCCAAAGATTTAAAAGCCTTTTGAATCTCTATGAAGACAGTCTTATTAGTGGAACTGAATTAGACTTTACATCCTCCTGCCCCCCCATACAAAGGCTCCTTGTCTTTAGCTCTTTTATAGTAGGCAGCTATATTATTATTATTATTATTATTATTATTATTAATTTTCTTATATCCTGCCTTTCGTCCAGTATAGTGGTGAATAGCAGGTTTAAAAAAATACAATTTAGAAACAATAGAACATTAAAATATATAAATATAAAATTTAAAAAACAAATCATTTGAAAAGTTAAAGCAGTTGTCAGTTAGAATATGTTAAAAAGATAAACCTTTAAATTAGCACAACATTTCCAGACCTTATCAGCTTTCAAAAACCTGCCAGCACAAGAACATCTTTATCTGCTGCTGGAAGGGCAGCAGGGATGGAGCCATCCTGGTTTCTTTAAAGAGGGAGTTCCAAAGCTTGGGAGCAGCCACTGGGAAGTCCTTTCTCTTGTTCCCACCAAACACACCTGAGAGGGTGTGGGACAGAGAGAAGGGCCTCTCCGGATGATCTCAATAATCTGGGGGGGGGGGGGGCTCATACAGGGAGATACTGTCCTTCAAATAACCTGGACCCAAGATGTATTGGGTAAAAGCAGCACTTTGAATTGTGCTTGGAAATGAACTGGCAGCCAATGGAGCTGTTGCAACAAGGGAGTTGTATGCTCCCTGTAGCCAGCTCGAGTTAACAGCCTGGCTGCAGCTTTTTGAACCAGCTGAAGTTTCTGAGCACTTTTCAAAGGCAGCCCCACGTAGAGCGCATTACAGTAATCCATACAGGATGTAACCAAGGCATGTACCACCATGGTGAGATCTGACTTTTCCAGGAATGGGCACAGTTGGCACATGGGTTTTAGCTGTGCAAAAGCACTCCTGGTCTCCACTGATAGCTGGGCTTCCAGGATCAGCACTGAATCCAGAAGTACCCCCAAATTATGAACTTGAGCTTTTGGTGGGGAGGGGGATTATAATTTCATCTAACACAGGCTGAATCCCTGTTCTTTCAACTGACCAGGAGCACCTCTGTCTTGTCTTGACTAAGCTTCAGTTTGTTTGCCCTCACCAGTCCGTTACAGTGACCAGACACCAGTTTAGGACAGAAACAGCTTCCATGGAATTAGGTGGAAAGGAGTGATAGAACAGGGTATCATCAGCATAAAGGTGACAGCTTACTCCAAAATTCCAGATGACCTCTACCAGCATTTTCATGTAGATGTTAAAAAGCATAGGGGACAGGGACCCCACAGGCCAATGCCTAGCACCACCTTCGGAGAGTGCCCCTCTAAGAAAGATGACCAAAACTGTTTATGTCCCATAATGAGGGCAAAACCAGATGATCTAGATCGGTTCTCAACCTGATGTGAGTCATGACCCCCTTGGGGGTCGATGAACTTTTCACAGGGGTTGCCTAAGACCATTAGAAAATACATACTTTATATGTGTTATATAAATAATTTTATGGTTGGAGGTCACCACAACATGAGGAACTGTATTAAAGGGTTGCAGCATTATTAAGGTTGAGATCCAATGATCTAGATAATCTGTCTCATCTAGGAACACCTGGAGTTAGGAAGCCACCACATGCTCCAGCACCTTGCCCAAAAATGGAAGATTGGAGACTGTCCTGTAATAATCTAGAACAGTAGGATTCAGGGAAGATTTTCTTCAAAAGAGGTCTTACCACAGCCTCTAATCATCATCATCATCATCATCATCATCATCATCATCATCTTTATTTATATACCGCCCTTCCTGTGATCAGGGCGGTGCACAACATGTATACAGTTAAAAACATTCCAGCATGATAAAAATGAACAATTATATAAATACATTATAACCCCATGCTGACGTTTGATGGTACTACTCCAACGGATCATCTGGGAGGGCTGTTACAATAAAAATCAGAATGAAGGGTAAGCGAGCTTAAATAAATGCGTTTTCAGCTCCTTTTTAAATTGAGTGAGAGAGGCAGCCTGATGGAGCTCTATGGGCAGCGAGTTCCAGAGACTCGGGGCGGATATAGAAAATGCTCGTCTAGCTGTGGTTGAAAGTCTAGTCTCTGGAACTCTTAATAGATATTGCCCGCTCGATCTAAGTGTGCGGGGCGGATAATGTGGGGAGAGACGGTCCTTTAGGTACTCTGGGCCCAAGCCATTTAGGGCTTTATAGGTGATAACCAGCACTTTGTACTGAGCCCGGAAGCGAATAGGCAGCCAATGAAGGTCTTTCAAAATTGGTGTTATATGGTGGGTTTTAGGCATGTTGGGATCCTGTCTTGCTGTAAAGAGGCATTGATCACCTCCCTTACCCACTCCACCACATCTCCCCTAGCCTGTTTAATAAGCCAGGAAGGACAAGGGTCTAATATGCATGTAGTGGCTCTCACCTCTCCAAGGATACTGTTCACATCCTCAGGCTGCACAAAATGAAAAGTAACCATCAATGCAGGACAAGCAGGAGCCAAGGTTACATCAACCAAAACTGTATCAACTCTGGCAGAGTGAATTTGAGTGATTTTATTAGCAAAATGTTGTCCAAATTCTTTACAACGAGCTGTTGAGTGGCTTACATTCTCCTTACAACTAGATTAAAATAGACCTCTGACCACCGAAACAGCTTAGCTGAGCTGTTCTGTTCAGCTCCAAGAGTTTTAGTTTTTAAAAAAGCCTTTTTTGTGGCCTCTGTTGCATCACTATATGTCTTCTGGTAGATTTTAGCCTGTTTTTGGTTTGATTAACTCTGAGTTTCCTGCCACTGTCGCTCTACTCTCCATCTTATTTGCATCATTGCTGCCAGATCATTAGAAAACCAAGGGACAGGTATAGCTCCACTCTGTGAGATGGGACACTTAGGAGCTATTGTGTCAACTGCCCTGGTCATTTCTCCATTCCAGAGATCAACCAGGGCTTTGACAGGACCACCTGCCAAGGCAGCAGAAAACTCCCCAAAAGCCATTAGGAATCTATCTGGATCCATAATCCTCCTGGAGCAGACCATTTAATGGGCTCCCCACCCCTGCAGAGGTTTGAATCCGGAAAGTCTAAACCTGACCAGAAAGTGATCTGTCCATGACAATGGAACAGTAGAAAGCTCTTCCATGCCCAGATCACTAGAATCCCCCTCTGTATAGAACACAAGGTCTAGAGTGTGCACAGCGGTATGAGTGGAGCCAGATACCAGTTGGGATAGTCTTATGGTTGTCATGGTAGCCATGAAGCCCTCAGCCACTCCTGACAGGGTAGACTCAGCATATACCTTTCCATGATTTTATACAACCACAGAGTTGGAAGGGGGCTCATGGGCCATCAAGTGTGCAGCTCACTGGTCAATGCAGGATCTCCAGCAGGTAGCTGTCCAGTCATCTGTGCTTTCAAAAAAACAAAAAACAAAACAAAAGCTCAGTCTTGCAAACCACTTGAGTCCTAATATTGGGAGAAAAGCAGGATCTAAGTCAGCAGGGAGGACTACTGGTTGGAAGATGCTCTAACCCCTGGGCTTGCTCCATGAACCTTCAGGTGCAGGACCAGATGCCTGGGCTTGGAGGGAGTGTGGGAGGACTCCCAGGCAGCCACTTTCCCTGTTTTCACAGACAATGAAGAGCACCCTGGCCTTCATTTGCCCAGGAAGACCAAGAAGTGTATCCTCCCAGGGTACTACATCTATGTTTTCACCCTGCTTAAGCCAGAGGGGGAGGAGGGTTGTTCCCCTGGGTCCAGCAAGAATGGGAGGCGGGAGGCCAGGATGGGCCCTGTTGAGCATTCTTTCACTGAATGATGAGCTATTCAATTTACATGGGGGTGGTCATGTTGTCAAATCTGTGTATACTCAAGTCCCATTTACTTCAATTGTGGCGTGGCCACACAGCTGCACTGTCATTGAAGCCAATGCCAATTGGGAGGAGCTTCCTCCTCCTCCTCCTCCTTCTCCCACCTCACCTCACCTTCCTCTTCCTCCTCCTGCTTCACCTCCCTCCTCTTCCTCTTCTTCCTAACTGATGCTCCTCCTCCTCCTCCTCTCCCTTGTGTCATGCTTCTTCTCCCTCCTTTTCCTCGTGCTGTTCCTTCCTCCTCCTCCTCCTGTGGTGCTCCCCCTTTCTCCTCCTCTATCTCCTCTGCCACCCCCCCCCCCACAGGCTTGCCATCCAAAGATGCTCAAATCTGTGGGTGGCAAGTCTGCATATAAGGAAGGCCCATTGTATAATTTCAAATTTGTACACTCATGCTACCTTTGTATTACAGATAGATCAGGAACTGAGTACTTGAAATGTTGTTGCATGCTGGATAGGAGTTATGGGAGTTGTACTCCCAAAAAGTAACATTCACAAACTCTTGTGTAGACACAGTGAAATAATTCCTATCAATATCCTCAGCAGAACATGAAATATCTCTGATCATTGTAAGAAGATTGCAGGCCAGGCTTGCCTCTTTTGAATATCAAGTGTGTTATAGACCATGTCATCACCTGCCTGGATCCCATTGGCTGCAGGTGCTTGTCTTACATAAGTGATAGCTTGACCCTTGAAATATATTTATTTCAGATATTATTTTTTTAGGTTAAGGAGTCAAAGTTCCCTGTAGATAAAAATACTATAATATATAAAGTTAACAAACTTTTAGAACTGATAATTTTCCAAAGCATGATAGTGCTAAACCTAGAAATATTCCCAGTAATTTTGAATCTTAAGTGAAAACACAACTTGGCAAATCAATGGACTCTTTCAGACGTCGGAAATTGGAAGTATAATTTAATGTCAATTCGAATGCAATCATGGGTTTTACGTTATTGCGAATTAAATCTTCGCACTCAATTTCGGGTAAGAGGGAAGCCACTCCGAATGCAATCATGGGTTTTACGTTATTGCAAATTAAAGCTTTGCACTCAATTTCGGGCAGGAGGGGGTTATTTTCAGGTAATGGGAAGTAATTTCGAATGCCTTCCGAATGGAACAGGAGTTCATGTAAATTCGCTTAACTAGCGAATTTACATGAATCCGTATTGGCTCCATTCGGAGTTGGGAGAAATTCCTCCCATTTGAAAGAGTCCAATGTGTTGTCACAGCTTTGTTCCTCTGTTACATAAAACTAAGAATTGTGGAGAGATCATTTCTTCTTAAAACAAACAAACAAAAAAACAACAACCCTATATTGTTTTAATAGCAATTCTTACATTATTATTGGAATGAAGGCCAAAAAATATTTAACTGAATAACTGGATTTAAGGATGCAGGTGATGATATAGATGGGGAATGCATAATGTAATTCTACAGAGAAACCCATGTACCATATTTCTTCCTCCTGCCCCTGTAATGATAAAAAATCAAGTGAATGTTTCATAAATTGCTAGAATTATACTGTAAAATCTAGAACCTAGTTTTACTAGGAAAATTGATGTGTTAGGCTGAGTGTGCAAATAGACAAAGAAGCAGTGATACTTTTGAAGGTACTTGGTTCTGTTTTATTAGTTTTATGAATCATAAGAAGGATAGTTGAATTGTTCCAACAATATCTCATAGAAACTCCTGGAGAGGTCTCGTCAAATACGATTCAAACATCTCCATTTGATGCAGTCTTTTGGTAACAGACTTTATTCTGCTCTCAGATTAGGATCCTTAACAGTTGAAAAATGTTTACTGGCAATGGCATAGACCAAGGATGGACAAAATCCTGCATGCAACCCATGAAGCCATTTTTGTAGCCCAAGTACTCTAGGATTTTTTTTTTTAAAAAAAGAACTGTGTCCTGGGAGCATTTTTACCATGTTTTTGCCCAAGATGAGTTTATTTATTCATTTCATTTCATTTTTTACCACCTTTCTCCAAGATGACTCATAAAAACATTTTTTTTAAAAAAAATTACAATTCAAACAGTATGAAATTAACATAAAATGTACAAAAAGTTGAAAACATAACTAAAACACATACCTCATATAAAAACCACCCTTTTATGATTATTATGTTAAAAAGCCTGCCTAAATAAAAATGTTTTTGCTTGCTGGCAAAAGGCAAGTAGTGAAGGTGCCAGCCTAACCTCCGTTAGAAGGGCATTTCAGAGACTGGGAACACTGTTTGTAATGGCGTGGGCATCAATATGGGCTGTGGGCTCTGAGGGAGAGAAGAGCCATCACCACCAGTCCCAGCAGCTGGTGAGACACCCTCCCTCCATTCCAACTGCCACCGCTGTGGGCTCTGAGGGAGAGAAGAGCCATCACTGCCAGTCCCAGCAGCTGGTGAGACACCCTCCCTCCATTCCAACTGCCACCGCTGTGGGCTCTGAGGGAGAGAAGAGCCATCACTGCCAGTCCCAGCAGCTGGTGAGACACCCTCCCGCCATTCCAACTGCCACTGCTGTGGGCTCTGAGGGAGAGAAGAGCCATCACCGCCAGTCCCAGCAGCTGGTGAGGCACCCTCCCTCCATTCCAACTGCCACTGCTGTGGGCTCTGAGGGAGAGAAGAGCCATCACCGCCAGTCCCAGCAGCTGGTGAGGCACCCTCCCTCCATTCCAACTGCCACTGCTGTGGACCCTGAGGGAGAGAAGAGCATAACACCCCAACAAAGAGAGGAGGAGAGTCACAATGACCATCAGGAATCCAGGGGGAGGAAGAACCTGCTGACTCTGCTGGTACTTAGACCTCTGCCTTCCAAATAGATTCATCTCTCTTCAGGACAGAGGCCCTGACTCAGTAGGCACCATGTTTCCCATCACGCATCCCTCCCATCACTCACAGCTGCTTTGCCTGCTAGGACTATAAAACCAGGACCTAACAGGATTCTGCCGCAAAACATCCCAGCAGAGAGAATGGAAGGACTGCAGTGACTATCTGGGGCCAGGGGGGAGAAGAAGCTGCTGGTTCTACTGCTACTTGGACCTCTTCCTTCCAAGAGCCTTCTAAGAAGCAGAGCCATCCCTCCAGTCCATCTGGTGCCATCCGGCCATGGAGGGAGAGATGCAGGCCCAGCTCCATCGGGTCTGGCCTAGATGAAGAAACAGAGCCTTCCCTCTATGCCAGACCTGATCTCCTTCCCCATCACCATTCCCTTCTCCTTATGTGTCATGTCTTTATTAGATTGTAAGCCTGAGGGTAGGGAACTGTCAAAAAATAATAATTATAAGCCGCTCTGAGAGCCTTTAGGGCTGAAGGGCGGGGTATAAATACTGTAAATAAATAAACAAACAAACAAACAAATAAATAAAATATTACAGGTCCACTTCTGTGTGGATTCTGTGGAGGATTAAAATGCCCCATCCTAACTGAAGGGCAGGATTCCACTGCTCATAATAAATTAATGAACTATAGAAGCCACAGTCCATCACAGAACTTTTGTTGTTGTTGTTAACTGCCCTTGAGTTGATTTTAACCCATGGTAACACTGTGGATGAGACATCTCCAAGAACTTTTGCCCTCCACTACTCTGCTTAGTTCTTGTAGACTCATACCCATGACCTTCTTAATAGAGTCTATCTATCTAATACTGGCCTTCCTCTCTTTCTACTTCCCTTCACCTTTCCTAGCATTATTGTTTTTTCCAGTGAATCTTCCCTTCTCATGATGTGTCCAAAGTACAACAGCCTAAATTTTGTCATCTTGGCTTCCATGGAAATTTCTGGCTTAATCTGCTCTAGGACACATTTGTTTGTCTTTTTGGCTGTCCATGAGATTCTCAGGGGTCAATCATACTGCATTTTAACCTGGGCTCCAATCTGATTTAAATGAGGGTCATTCACACTTGCGCTGGGGTTTCATGACCCAAATTGGGGGGGGGGGGGCGTTCATACTTGCGCCAGGGCATTCTAACCCAATTTGGGGGGAACGGGGTAAATCCCCCTTAATCCGGGTTTTTTTGTAATGGATTTTCTTGCAGTTATTTTCAAAAGAACTGCTTTTTTTGCAGGGAATGCCAATGAGAACTTAAAAATCATTCCCATCCAATTCCTTACTTCCTCCTCCTCTCCCTCAGCCACCTCCATCCTGGTCCTTCCCTCCTGACACCTCTGATTGCCCCCTGCATCCTGGTCCTGCCCTCATGCCACCTCTGATTGCCCCCTGCATCATGCCACCTCCGATTGCCCCCTGCATCCTGCCCCTGCACTCATGCCACCTCTGATTGACCCCTGCATCCTTGCATCCTGCTCCTGCCCTCATGCCACCTCCGATTGCCCCCTGTGTCCTGCTTCTGCCCTTCTGCCACATTTGATTGCCCCCTGTGTCCTGCTCCTTCTCCCTCTCCCTCTTCCTCAGCCAGCTCCACTGTTTCTCCCCTTCCTCCTCCCCCCCCCACTTCTGACAGGATCATGGCATTTTACCCCATTACCAAATGTGAACGGAATCCCGGGGTAAAATGCCACAATCATGGCAAATCAATGCCACAGATAGAATTGATCCTGGCAATCAAATGCCATGGAGAGATTCGATCGTGGCATTTCAGGGAAATAACCCCGTTCTCACACCAGGTTATTTCTCAGTGCAAATGGGGCCTCAATGTTCTTCTCCAGCACTACATCTCAAATGAATTGATTTTCTTGCTATCTTCTTTCTTACTTCTTTTAAACTGTCCAGCTCTCACATCCATGCATGGTAATAGGGGGTACAATGGCTTGTATGATTCTAACTTTTGTGTTCAGTTGTATATCTTTGCATTTTAGAATCTTTTATAGTTCTTTCATAGTTGCTCTTCCTATTTCTAGTTTTCTTCTTATTTCCTGGCTGCAGTCCCTATCCCTGATAATGTTTGATCCCAGATATGAGAATTTTTTTACTCCTTCTATTTCCTCATTGTCTAGGTTGAATTTGTGTAGATTCTCTGTGGTCATTATTTTTGTTTTCTTTATGTCCAACAGGCCTGCTTTTGCACTTTCTTCCTTGATCTTTCTTAGTTAGTGTTCCAGGTCTGTGAGGTTTTCTGCTAGTTTTATAGTGTCATCTGCATATCTTAGATTGTTGATATTCCTTCCTCCCATTTTCACTCCTCATTCTTCTGTGTCCAAGCCTCCTTTTCTTACAATATTTTCTGCATATAAGTTGAATAGGTAGGCCTTGTCTGACCCCCCCTTGCCAATTGGGAACTATTCTGTTTCTCCATGTTTTTCACAGAAATAGGTGTGAATAAACCTAATTTCATTTGGTTTAAGAATATAATCATAGATAGGATTTTATGCATGTTGCTTGCATCAGATGGAGTAGACATCCCATGAAAAATTACACCACAGTAAATTAGTTAAAGTACCACAAGCCTTCTTGTTTTTGTGCATTGAATTGTGGGTGGAGAATGTTTTGATTTCCTTTGTTCACACAGGATCTGAATAAGATTTCAGATGAAACAGGATTAATGTCTTCCTCTTCCCATAACAAGCTGAGACAATGCAGTACATGATGGTGTAATTATCATCCTGTTACTACTGTAATGCTCTGTCTTGCAGGTCTCAGCATGTTTAGCAAGAATGAAAAAGAAGCTGTCACAGGAAAAGAAAGCACCCAGTTTTGATAGTATACTTGCAGGGAAAAAAGATCACTAACTAGATCATTGGTTCTCAAACTTTTTACCATTGTGACCCCCTTTACATCTACATGTGGACGTGACAACCCCCCTCACTTGATGGAGTACATGAATAAAATATTTTGTTTGTTTACTATGAGTATTTTCATTAATATTTTCATTCATGGTTATTCATATTTTACAGTTTTTATGAGGAAATAACTTCATTCAAAATAGAATGGATTTATATAAATAAATTCAATATTTAACTCATCATATGTATAAATTTTACACAAAAAAAAGTTTGGGAAGAGGAGGAGGAATCAGGGCTTCCAAGTCTCATGCCCCCTTTCAGCAACTTTCACCCCCTCCCCAGATGTCCTGCCCCACTATTTGGGAACCACTGATCATTTCTTTTCACTAAATGATAATCAGGATTGTGGTTTTGCAAATTTGCAAAATGGATGGAATTATATTGCAATTATTCACCAGAGGCTTCTCCTTTATGACAAATTGGGTCTTATCTTCCCTGGCTCAATTTTCCCCCCAATTAGTCCATTCCTGTCTGTCTCCTCATTTCTAAATCCTGAAGTAGCATTGACATATCCTCCAACTGTTCCAGTTTGGTAGGGACAGTCCTGGTTACTCCCTTGTCCCACTGTTTTTCAGCTTCATTTAACATGTCCCAGTTGCTCTTTCCTCCTTCCACTTTCCTCCTTTGCCCACATTTTAATTCAATTGCTGCAACTTGAGTTCAAAATGCAAAAGTAGCAACTCAACAGCAGGAAGGAGGTAGAATCATACCCATTCCAGTAGACTAAGGTGAAACAAAAAAGTACTGCAATCTCTCCTAGCTTGTTGATTCTCTCTTGTTAATAACTTTTTCCATCTTGACCACACCCTGACATTACTTGGCCACATATGTCCTGGTTTTCATTAGTGAAATGTTGGAGGGTATGTACTGGTTGTTAACTTCCTCCTTAACTCTCTGGCTTCTTTGTGAAAGCCAACAATCAAGTCCCTCCCTACCAAGTCAAACAGGCACACAGGTCTACTGAGAGACTGATAGCAAGGATCCTTGCTATCTTGCCAATAATTTAGTGTCCTGGTGTCTGGGCTGGGTGGACAGACATGATTTGTTTTCAGTTATTTGAGGCTGCTGGTGCTTTAATTTTACTTTGAAGTTTATGCTGGGAAGATTTCTTCTGTGGAAACTTAAGGAAGGAAGAGAAAGCATACACTTTCTCATTTAACATAGTCTGCAAAACATTACCTTGATGAGATGCTTTTATTTGGCACAAGGAAGGAGAAAAGGGGAGTGGGGGGGATGCTATTTCCTTTTTGGTGAAAGAAACCATGCCCTCAGTTTATAAACAAACAGTTTGGAAGGATGTTAGGAGATTGTGTTTAATTTCTAAACCAGGAAGTACATGGAAGGGGTGGATAGGTAGAAAGCTTGATCACTGTACTGTAGGCCTTATCTTTAATGGGTGGGAAGGATGAAAGAGAAAATAGGAATGTGTGTTCTTGCTTAGCCAGCAGCGCATGTCAGGAAACCCCTGAGTCCATCCTAGTGGAAGTTCAAGGACATTGTGGGGGGAGGCCTATCCCTCAATCCACTCATGGACTTTTTGTGGTAAAAGAATAGTAGCAGATTTCTAGGCCCCAAAATTCAGCTTCTTGATCTATTCAGGTGGAGGGACTGGGCCAGTGGGTTTCAATTAGAATGCTGTTTGGTCAATGTGCTCTAACACTGTTGCTGCTTAAACCCAGTAAGTCTCTCAGAATTTGTGCACGTGACAAGAACAAGGCAACCTACCATGCCTAAGTCTGGAGTTTCTCACTCTGAAATGGCCCTAAACAGAGGAACAAGAGAGACAAAAACAATGCCATGCAAGTCCTGGGGTCTATTCTTACATTCATCTGGATGTTAAACATTCAGGAGTTGCATTCTACTGTAGTGTCATCACAAGGGAAAAAGAAGGGGAGAAAATCATGATTAGGTGGCTTAGCTCTGCTTCCTGTTGGCTTTGGCTTCATTTCCCATGAACTAGTCTTCCCTACTAGCACTAATGGACACAAGCTGACACTGAACTTGACTTGTTTTACTCTTCTTACATTTTCAAGCACTCAGTTCTCACATACTGTTTGCACATTCAAGATTAATTCTGCAGGAAAGAAAAAGGCATAAAATCAAATGAAATCCAGGATGTGAGCGATCTTCTTTATCTCCTGAGTTTGATTTACAACCAAGCTCTGTAAAGTATGTTTACAAAGATCAATCATTCTGAATGGATGTCAAGTCAGTGGCAAACAAAAACATGTGACAGAACCAATAAAACACCAGCATTTAATGATGACCAATACATTTTGGAATGCAGGAGGGACAGTTCTGCCTCAAGGGCTCATGAAAATGTAGAGAAAGAAATGAGGAAATATGTGGGAACCACCAGACTTTCTGCTGCAGCCTTAGTTTTGCAGTTGAATGTGGGTGCTAATGAAGTGGAATGAATCTGTGGACATGTCCTTCCTGGTCTTCTAATTGAACAGCATTTTTATAGATTTGAAAAAATGCTCACCCAGAACTTTTCATAGGCATTAAGTCATGAGATTCTTACAACAGCCAGGTATCATAAGTTTCTGTTCTTATCTGATGATGAATAGATAAGAGAAAGTTAAAAGTGAGAAAGAAGGGGTTTTCTAAGACCACATATTAGGGTCCCAGGCAAGATAACATTTGAATAAAGGCCTGCTTGGCTTGCAATGTCCACCTAGCCTCTTCAGTGCAGCAATTCTTGGCCAAGATCCTACCTCAAAGGTATGTTAAGAGGGGCATTTGCAATTGTGCAGTCATTTATAATTGCAAACATGATACCAAAATTGTGAATGTGTAAGTCTATCTTATGCATTCATAACTGCTGAATGGAATGCCAGCCATCAGTAGCAGCATTACTAGAAACTTCTGCACATGTTTCTGCACCAAATGGGGAAATAACATTTAGCCTCATTTTGCCATTCTATCATTTTGAATGAAAATGAAAACCCAGCACTTTTAATCTCATTGGTTGTCTGAGGCAAAGTGAAGCAGTCACCTCAAGCAGCATATTTGAGGTGTCCTGAATCAGCAGGGATGCCTAGGGTGAGAATTCAGTAAGGAACCTATGTCTTTGTCAGTGGACTTATATCTGCAAGAAATAGAATTGAGCTGTTTCACAATGTTTGTATTCAGCAAGGGCCTGCCATAATGTTACTACATAGAGGAGTCAGTGAAGTAACCAATACACAATGGGACTGATGTGCTTTGGGATACCAGCTAAGCACAGTAGTTTAAGATTGATACTGCAGCCAAAACATTGTGAGTTTGATCCCAGAGATCTCCCGGTTGACTCAGCCTTCCATTCTTTTGTAGGTAGGTAAAATGAGTACCCAGCTTGTTGGGGGCACTTGGCTTACAGATTGTAAACCACTTAGAGGGTGCTTAGTTCACTATGAAGCAGTATAGAAATGTAAATGCTACTGCTATTGCTATGTAAAGCTATGTAATATAGACGGTGATAGAGAATTCTGGCATAGGTTTTTACATTGTTACTATTTTTTATTTTTACATAGATGGATAGAGATATTTGTGTACTACCGCATGTATCAATATAACTTGTCAGCTTTTGAGTTCTCTATGTACAAAGACAAGTAGGACAGGTGTTTCTTTTCCTGCTTTGACTCAGGCAGTAAAATTTCTTGAGCTGGAATATCTCAAACAAAGAAGGAAATATTTCTTTGTGATGCTCTGTTAAAATTACTTCATAACTTTTCTCCATGTTGCCTTCTTGCTCCTAGGAAAGAGAGAGAAAAAAGGAGAGAGAAGGGAGAAAATATATCTTAATATGTGGTGTATGTGCATCTGTAAGATTTACACATGAACACTGGATATAGGAAGATGATAGTGCATTTGGACAACTGGTCCATGAAATATTGATGTTATTAATGACATTTCTAAGCATGTTAGGTGCATTATCAATCTCTAATTAAATTCTATTTTTTCTTCTACCAACAGTGTCACTGCTCAGAGGACATATTGCCGCCCCAAAAGGGTGCCACCTTTCTAAACTGCTCACCTTCACCGCAGCAACTAGACACAGCAGCGAAGGTGCGTAGTTAAAAAAGAAGTGGGGTAACCCAGCTCCTTTTTTGTGTCTCACTTGCAATGCAATAAAAGTAAAAGGCGCCATATAGATGCTGCACAGCTGCAGTGTCATCGTTGCGTGCACCAGGTAAATGGCGCTCTGCAGCTATGACGCCCCATCACATGCTAGAGTTGGCATGTGGAAGCTCTGTTCCGAGGCAACCCTAGCACATGATAGGAGCACCTCAAAGGGCTGGTTTGTACCGGCCCTGTGCCTCATTCTCAAAATAAAATAAAATAAAATATCATGAAAATGTCTACTAAAATATAGATGGACTTCGTTTATTGTGACTCCTGGTCTTTAAGGTCAGACGTATTTGGGAGTTCCTTTGAAGGATGATAACATCGTCAGATCCTCAGAGATACTTCATTCTCTGTATGCAGCACAGGAAATCTAAGATCTATGAATGAAGCATAAGGGAGAGACAAGGAAATAATCCTTATCTCCAGTAAACACATGTAGACACTTCTGTCAATAAAGAATGATTCATTCTAAGTGTTTGTCTTACAGAGAGATCAGGAAGGGCACAATGGTTGACTATATCAAGATTTATAACAGAATAACAGAAAAAGGACTCTTCTATAGATGTCTAATGCACACTAAGCACTATAGCTTTTCTTCTGCTTTTAAAAATATTTATAAATCGCAAATAATAATGATCTTGCATTGTGATTTAACAAGTACTGTGTAAAAAATGTATGACTAGTAAGGTTGCCAGGTTGAAAACTAGAGAGGCTTGACAAGCAACACCTGCTGAAATTCTGTCTTCTATATAGCCATTAAAGGCACAGGCCCCTCACCAGTTTTCAGTCTAGTGGACATTCCACTTGCACATCTGCTACTGGCAATGTGGTTCAGGTCCACCATCCAGACAACAGAGGTAAATGTAGATGAAGGTTAAAGGCAAATCCCCTCTGGTCTGCTGGTTGTGGAAAGAAATGGAAATTATCCAGCCTTCATATGATTCTGTTGATTAATATATCAGCTACTCAAGGCTAGCAGAAGCTTCATTTCCTTTAAGGAGGAGAAAGAAAAGGAGGAGGTTTTATCTTATGCTTGGGTGAGATCTAATTTAATTTACACTTGAGCCATTGCATTCTGGGAGCCAGTGCTGGGAGGCTACTTAAGGCTACTCAAGGCTAGCAGAAGCTTCATTTCCTTTAAGGAGGAGAAAGAAAAGGAGGAGGTTCTAGTCCATGTGCTTGGGTGAGATCTAATTTAATTTACACTTGAGCCATTGCATTCTGGGAGCCAGTGCTGGGAGGCTACTTAAGGCTACTCAAGGCTAGCAGAAGCGTGCGCAAATTTTGATTTTTTTTATCTAGTCAAGGAGGTGTTTAGAGAATAGAAGAGGAGCCGGCCTGAAGCATCAGAGGAAGTGAATCAGAGACTTGCCTTTGGAAGGAGCTTTTAGCCAGGAGCTCTCTACATAACTATAGGCCCCGTGACTTGAACTCAGTGACAGAGCTTGGGAATAAAGGCCAAGTCTAGCAAGGGAAGCCCACAGTCTTGTTTCAGTGCCTCCTTAAGACTTCTCAGTATGGACACTGAAGGCCCTGCAGCAGTCACCTGCAACACCTGTGGGATGTTTGTCTTCTTGCCTACAGAGGTGGCGAACTACACCTGCCACAAGTGCAAGTTGGTAGCCCTCTTGGAAGAGAAAGTACAGCAGCTAGAGGAGCAGATATCTGCACTCCAGCATCATAGAGAGCAGGAGAATCTCCTGAACAGGTCAGACCAGAATGTCTTGGGTGGGAAACAGAGAGAGGAAGTTGTTGGGGTGGAGGAGGTCACTCCACATATAACAGAGGTAGATGCTTGGAGGAAGGTCACACACAGAAGTAAGGAAACCAGGGAACGTTCTGTGAGCGGCTTGCAGCTACAGAATCGCTTTGAATCTCTCTCTGTTGTCAGAGATGATGAGGAAAAGCAGCAGGGACAGACATCAGGGACAGAGCAGGAGAGCCTGAGAGTATCATGAAAAGGAACAGCCACTGCTAAGCCTCAGAGGAGGCGCGTGGTCGTGGTGGGGGACTCCTTGCTGAGGGGTACAGAAGCAGTGGTTTGTGGGCCTGACAAGATGTCTCGGGAGGTGTGTTGTCTCCCTGGGGCAAAGATCCATCATGTGATGGAGAGGCTGACAAGACTTGTCAAGCCTACTGACCGTTATCCCCTTCTTTTGGTTCAGGTGGGAACCAATGATACTGCAAGGCACAGCCTTCAGAATATCAAAAGGGATTATGAGGCTCTGGGAAGGAAGCTGAAAGAGATGGATGCACAGGTTGTCATCTCATCTCTACTCCCGGTAGAAGGGCATGGTCCAGGAAGGGAGAGGAAAATAGCAGAGGTGAATAACTGGCTCCGTAGATGGTGCCGCCAAGAACAGTTTGGATTCTTGGATCATGGGCTGCGGTTCCATGAGGAGGGACTTCTGGCAAGGGATGGACTGCATCTCACGCCAGTTGGCAAAAACGTTTTTGCCAACAGTCTGAAGAATCTGATCAGGAGGGCTTTAAACTGAGTTATGTGGGGGAGGGAGACATTATACTGGAAGGCAAAAGGGATGGAGAGAATAGTCCAAGTGGCATAGAGGGAACAAGGCAAACAGTGCAAGGACCCAACAGTAGGAGGCAAAAAAATGTGCAAAAGCAGCAAGTAAAGAGGACACATGGTCTTAAATGCCTCTCCACTAATGCACAGAGTATGGGAAATAAGCAGGATGAACTTGAACTCCTAGCACAACAAGGGAAATATGATATAATAGGCATCACTGACACCTGGTGGGATGAGTCTCATGATTGGAATGTAGAAATAGAGGGGTATAACCTTTTTAAGAGAAACAGGCCAAGCAGGAAAGGAGGAGGAATAGCATTATATGTCAGGGATATTTACACCAGTGAAGAGATGAAGGAAGTCAATACTGGAAGCCAGGTGGAGAGCATCTGGATAAAAATTAAAGGAGAGGGAAATAACAGGGATGTTACTGTGGGAGTCTACTACAGACCCCCGACTCAGGCAGAGGAATTGGATGATGCCTTTCTAGAACAGATAATCACATACTCAGAAAAGAGAGATGTAGTAGTGATGGGTGACTTCAACTATCCTGATATTTGCTGGAAGTCAAACTTAGCCAAATCCTCAAAGTCTAGCAAATTCCTCACTTGCCTGGAAGACAATTTCATTGTCCAAAAGGTGGAAGAGGCAACAAGGGGATCAGCCATTTTAGATCTGATCTTAACCAACAGGGAAGACCTAGTTGATGGGGTGCAAGTGGTTGGATCCTTAGGTGGAAGTGACCATGTTCTCCTGGAGTTTGTAATACAGTGGAAGGGAGAAGCTAGGCATAGTCAGACACGCACTCTAGACTTTAGGAGAGCTAATTTCAATAAACTTAGAGAAATACTGGGAGTGATCCCATGGTCAGGAATACTAAAAGAAAAGGGAGTTCAAGACGGATGGGAGTTTCTCAAAGGGGAGATATTGAAGGCACAATTTCAAACAGTTCCAATGAGGAAGAAAAATGGAAGATGTCTCAAGAAGCCAGGATGGATGACTAAGGAACTTTCAAATGAGCTAAGTTTTAAACGGAACATGTATAAGAAATGGAAAAATGGAGAAATCACGAAAGAGGAATTCAAACAAATAGCCAGCACATGTAGGGGTAAAGTCAGAAAAGCTAAAGCGCAGAATGAACTCAGGCTTGCTAGAGAGGTTAAGAACAATAAAAAGGGCTTTTTTTGGATATGTCCGCAGCAAAAGGAAGAAGAAGGAAATAGTGGGGCCACTGCGTGCAGAAGATGGCAAAATGCTAACAGGGGACAGAGAAAAGGCAGAATTACTCAACACCTTCTTTGCTTCAGTCTTCTCAGAAAAGGCAAAGGGTGCTCAACCTAAGGATAATGGAGACAGAATAGAGGAAATTCAGCACAGAATAAGTAAAGAGGTAGTACAGGAATACCTGGTTAACCTAAATGAATATAAATCTCCAGGATCAGATGAACTACATCCTAGAGTATTAAAAGAACTGGCAAATGTAATATCAGAGCCATTGGCAATAATCTTTGAGAACTCCTGGAGAACAGGAGAAGTCCCAGCAGACTGGAGGAGGGCAAACGTTGTCCCCATCTTCAAAAAGGGAAAAAAAGAGGATCCCAACAATTATCGTCCAGTTAGTCTGACATCAATTCCAGGAAAGGTTCTAGAGCAGATCATTAAGCAAAGAGTCTGTGAACACTTAGAGGCCAATGCCATAATCACAAAAAGCCAACATGGGTTTCAGAGAAACAAGTCATGCCAAACGAACCTGATCTCTTTTTTTGATAAAAATTACCAGCTTGGTAGATGAAGGGAATGCTGTGGATATAGTATACCTCGATTTCAGTAAGGCCTTTGACAAGGTTCCCCATGACATTCTTGCAAACAAGCTTGCAAAATGTGGGATAGACAAGTTAACTGTTACATGGATTTTTAATTGGTTGACTGGCCGAACTCAAAGGGTGCTCAACAATGGCTCCTTTTCATCCTGGAGAGAAGTGACCAGTGGGGTGCCACAGGGTTCTGTCTTGGGCCCAGTGCTATTCAACATCTTTATTAACGATTTGGATGACAGAATTGGGGGCATACTTATCAAATTTGCAGATGACACTAAACTGGGAGGAGTAGCTAATACCCCAGAGGACAGGATCAAAATTCAAAATGACCTGAATAGACTAGAAAGCTGGGCCAGTGCTAACAAAATGAAATTCAATGCGGAGAAATGTAAGGTTCTGCACTTAGCGCGGAAAAATGAAATGCACAGATATAGGATGGGGGACACCTGGCTGAATGAGACCACATGTGAAAGGGATCTAGGAGTCCAAGTAGACCATAAGCTGAACATGAGTCAACAGTGTGATGCGGCAGCTAAAAAAGCCAATGCAATTTTAGGCTGCATCAATAGAAGTATAGTTTCTAGATCAAGGGAAGTTATAGTGTCACTCTATTCTGCTTTGGTCAGGCCCCACCTGGAATACTGTGTCCAGTTCTGGGCACCACAATTCAAAAAAGATGTGGAGAAACTGGAGCATGTCCAAAGGAGGGCAACTAAGATGGTGAAGGGTCTGGAAACCTTGCCCTGTGAAGAACGCCTTAGGGAGCTGGGGATGTTTAGCCTGGAGAAGAGAAGGTTAAGAGGTGATATGATAGCCCTGTTTAAATATTTGAAGGGATGTCATATTGAGGAGGGAGCAAGCTTGTTTTCTGCTGCTGCAGAGACTAGAACGCGGAACAATGGATGCAAACTGCAGGAAAAGAGATTCCACCTCAACATTAGGAGGAACTTCCTGACAGTAAGGGCTGTTCGACAGTGGAACACACTCCCTCGGAGTGTAGTGGAGTCTCCTTCCTTAGGGGTCTTTAAGCAGAGGCTGGATGGCCATCTGTCAGGGATGCTTTGACTTGGAGTTCCTGCATGGCAGGGGGTTGGACTGGATGGCCCTTGTGGTCTCTTCCAACTCTGATTCTATGATTCTATGATATAAACCAAAGGTCAGAGTTGAAGCTCTGGGAAAACAGATCATGGGTCAGTAAGTGAGCCAGATACACTGAATACAAAATTGTTGTATGTAAGGTCATGTAATTGCAATAGCCTTTACATTTCTATACTTCTTATTGAATTCAGAACTCTCTAAGCAGTTTACAATCTGTAAGCCAATTGCCCGCCACAAGCTGGGTACTAATTTTACCAGCCTATAAAAGAATGGAAGGTTGAGTCAGTCTTGGAGCCCTGGGATCAAACTCACAACCTTGCGGCTCCAGTACTGAAATTTAAACACTGCACTACCAGGGCCCTTTCATGGACATGTAAGAGTTAGAGCCCTGGTGATGCAGTGCTTAAATGCCCATACTGCAGCCACTCACTAACAAAACATAAGGTTGCAAGTTCAATGCCAGCTCAACTTACACTTGCATCCTTCCGAGGCTGCTAAAATGAGTACCCAGATTGTTGGAGGCAGCTAGCTTACACTTTGTAAACTGCTGGGGGGGGGGGGGTTAAGTGCACTGATAAGTGGTATAGAAATGTACTTGCTATTGCTATTATGTCACAGGGCCAAAATTGGAGCTGGGAATGAGCTGATGCTAATTTTCTGAATTTTTTTTCTCATGAAAAATATTTTTTGCAATGAATTTTGCTTTCCTACTTAGTTGCTATTCAAAAGTTACACTTTACACCTGATGAACCAAATCATATTACTGCACTACACTCTTATAGTGCTGCTATTCCAATTTTGCTGCTCTGGCTGCCTCCTGTTGCATTCTGAGGCTTGTAGCGCAGTTAGGTCTAAGAGCTCCCTAACTGAGAATTCTAAATGCTTCTCCCTTGACTTCAAATTCCAGGATTCTTTCACACCATGAAAAGTGATGGCAGTATAGTGGGATGCTGCCATCACTATCGCACAATTGCATGAATATTATCAAATGGCATCATGTGACATTGCCATAATTGTATCATTATTGTATAAATAAACAGTAATTTTAGCACCACTTTTCATTTATGGGACTTTCCCATGAATAGGACTTTCCCATGAATGAAAAGCGGCACTAAAATGTTTCTTTATTAATGAGATAATGATGCGATTATGGTGATGCCACTTGATGTCATCTGATAATCTTCAAGCAATTGTGTAATAGTGATGAAAACATCCCACTATGCTCCTGTCACTTTTCATCATGTTAAAGAGTCCCCAGAGTGCAACAGGAGGCAGCCAGAGCAGTTAAAGTTGAATAGCAGCATGATAAGAGTGTAGTATGATAATCTAGAAAAAGAAACTGGAATCAAGCCTGGGATGGAGTTGTGTTCTCAGCAGAATTTTGACCATAATAATCACTTTCCATGGAGAGAGAGAGATATCTACAGTGGGTTGAGTGCTTTCTGACAGATTTGAGTCCTCCAGAAATATATGGAGACATGAATTTTCCCACCTCTGATTTAGAGCTTTGGAAATGCAAAGTGATGTGAAAGTTCACACTTGCTGTTCCACCACAGATAACCAAATGTCTTGGGCCAGCCCTATTCTGGATTGCAGGTTTGACAAAATGCTATCTTAGTTTATAAATGAATTTACTGTTGGGAAAACTTTGGGGGGGGGTGGTCATTCTCCCCCCCCCCCCTTTTAGTAGACATATAAGACAATATTCTGCATTGTCCTGGCAGAGCACTATAAGGCCTAATTAATTATCCCCCATCTCCCCACACACCTAACTTACGGTGTGGATTTGATGCCCCCGTCCCCCCCCCCACACACACACATGGCCATTTGGTGGCCTGGGAATGACTGGGGCCAGCCAGATCTGGGAAGATTCCTTTGCCATCCTGTAGCTGGATGTCAGAGCACAGCCAGATATTTCTTGTCCACTCCCATTGCCATGGGATGTACCCTGGTACCAGAACAGTAAGTTAAGGGCACAGGAGTTTAGCACAAATGGTAGAGATGTACATTGGACTTACACCTGTGTTTGTCACTAACAGGATGCTGACATTTGATTGTGCCATAGCCCAGTTTTGTGACTCTCAATTATTCCTTTTTAAAGATCCAGTCTTTGTCCTGGTACCTGGAAGAAGCATTGTCTACAATTGTTCAAAATCTTCAAAATGATCTAAATGGTCTAAAGCCATGATATAAACAGTCCTAAAATCATGATCTAAATCTAGGCCTAAACAATTTATGACCATAAAGAAATAATATTCCTGTAATAATCTCAAAGCAACTGATTCTCCTCATTTGGTTTTCCATTTAGTAAAAACCAGACAGATGTATCTGGTTTGTATTGACAGCTCCTAGCCTAGAAACTTAAAATTACAGACCTGTGAAAATTGAGTATTGACTATCACATAATCCAATCCTCAGCATTGGGGCAGTATCTTTTAATGTCTTACAATGTTGCAAACCTGTGTCAATTTTATGTGACATATCTGAATGAAAATTTTCAGTTATTTGCTCTAGAGCTATTGAAGACACATGCACACACACATCTCAGTTTCTCTATATGAATTGCTTAAGTCTCAGTGGGAAGGTGACTTAAATATTAAAATTAGTGGGACACAATGGTTGGGGTTATGTAATTTACTATGTTTTATGTTTATACATGCAACAGCTAGAAAGTGTTTTTGCAAATTGTTAGCTAATCTTACAGTTGTGAAGCTTTCTAAAATGATAAACTAGATCTCTGTGGTGTTGGTAGGAATGCAGACATACAGGAATCATGTTGCATATGTGGTTATATTGTGAAAAAGTAAGATCTTATTGGGAGAGCCAGCATGATATAGTGGTTTGAACAATGGACTTTTTTTAAAAAAAAAAATTAATGATTAAAAAAATGATTTAAAAATGATTAAAATGATTTGAAATCATTTTTTTAAATTGTACTTGCTTTTGGTTTTCATGTTGTCAAATGGTTGTGTGTGTGTGTGTGTGTGTGTATGTGTGTGTGTGTGTGTGTGTGTGTATATATATATATATATAGTCTAATACATGAACCTTTAGGCGTAAGCCAAATGGAGAATTCTACAGATATCATGGATGACTAAAAGGACAAATAAATGGATCCAATAAAAAAATAATCAAAACTCATCTCTCTCTGTGGAAACTAAAATGATCACACTGAACTGGTCCTAATTTGGACATATTATCCAAAGACAGAAAAGACAGTATTGCTTGGCAAGATAGAAGGTAGTAGCAAAAGAGGAAAACTACATTGGTGTAGATAGGCTCCATCAAGGAGGCCACAGGCCTGTATTTGCAAGAACTAAGCAAGAAGACTGATAACAATGTGACCTGGAAGTTTCTCATTCATAGGATCACCATAAGCTGAAGTCAGCTTGAGGGTAATTAATAGAAGCGGCAATTGTTATGAAACACTCCTTTGTCCTTCTGAGAAATTCACTATATGCTCAGCCTCACCATTGAAAGTGCATTGGTTGAACTGTGTACATTCAAAGGAGCACTCAAGAAAGCTTGCTAGTGAAGCCAATGACCTCAGTCCAGCTTTAGTCATGTGCACAATAATACTGTGCAGCGAGCCTGGATGGGAATGGACTGCCCACTAGAATAAAAAAGATACATTCACCTTTTCAGTGGTGCTCAAATTAGCATTAATAAATAATAATAAATAATAATAAAGTTTATTTATATCCCGCTCCTCTGTCACCACTCGGAGCGGGTTACAATGATTAAAAAAATATCAAGATAAAACAATTCCGATAACCCACAGCCCTACCTCCAACCCCTTAAAATTAAATTAAACCAATGTCAGATTAAAGTCCAAGAACAATTACAACATACAACATAAAACATAAAAGGCAGCATTGTGATTTGGATATAAATGCCTACCCATATCCACATAAGCATACCAACATGGATCTCTCAGGCCAGGTTGGAATATACTGCAATAGCAATAGCAATTTTACTGTTTTAAAGAAATAGAGAAGTTTTCAAAATTATGGAAGATTTAGGAAGATTAAATGCTTGGTGCTGCATGCTTGGTGGATTTGCAAGTTAAATTGTGGGAGGAAATGTAAATCAGATCCATTATAATTTCAAGCAAAGACTAAATTGGCAGTTTAAATAAATCCAAAGATTTTCAGGGTAAATTTATTTGTAAATTCATATCCTGACTTTTGATGGAATGATGCTCAACTTGATCTTCTTCTTCTTCTTCTTCTTCTTCTTCTTCTTCTTCTTCTTCTTCTTCTTCTTCATTTGTATCCAGCCTCTCCCTGTATTGGATCGAGGCAGGTAACAACAATTAAAAGCAATAAAAATCAGACATATTGACAAATTAAAACATAACAAAATATAACAATTGAAAATTCCCCTTTTCCCTCCCACCCTAACAATAGCACTAAAATAACAATTCCTGGTAAAATTCCCAATACAATCCATCTTGAGGATGGTGGGAGCAAGTAGACCTCATTGTAACTGAACTCTCCTATTGTCTAGCTGCTATTAATAGGAGAGTTCAGTTACAAGGAGGTCATCTTGGGAAGGCCCGCTGGAAGAGATCCGTCTTTATCACCTTTTTAAAGGCCTCCAATGATGTAATATGACGGATCTCCTCAGGCAGGTCATTCCCTATTTTTGAAGCAGCTGCTGAAAAAGTCTTCTGGGAGGTCACCACCAGCCTGGTTTTCTTTGGCTGCAGTAGGTTCCTCCCAAAGGACTACATCTCTTCCCTCACACAAGAATGTGAGGGAAGGATTGTATGGGAAGGGGTGTTCCCTCAAGTATGCTGGATCCAAGCCATGTTATAGATTATAGCAACAAAACTACAGATTATAACAACAAAAACGGGCATTCCAAAAACATACAACAGAGTTAGGCCTAAATCCCTTGGCAGAGAAGTGGGGACAGAATATCTTATTTTCAGTTCTGGTGTTCCAGAACAGCTACATAATATGGCTTACTAAGCATCATGCCATCCCTCCTTTAGTGGCCCTTATTTATAAAGGGCACAAGTTGCAGCACTGGAGGGTTAAATGCAAATGACAACATAGAAAATCACTTGTGAAAGTTACAGCATTCTACATAAGTTAAACAAATTGATGTCACTGCACACAGAATTCCAAGCCAGTGTTGATTTATTTGAGCTAATTAAATGTGTCATGTAATCAGTGAGATAGAATTAAAGATGTTATGCAATCAACTTTTAATTAAAAAACAAAACAATTACTACTGATTTCACCTTTCACTTTGTGGACTGGGTAGACTTTGTCCATTCTCCCTGATTATCATATACTAATAAAAATGTATTTATTTTCTGATGTCTTATTTAATGTTATTTATTTTTTAAAAACCCACTTTTATTCTAACATTTATGGTGAAAGCTATGACCAAAGAAGCACTTGTCCAAAAAAATAGCTTGGTGTCAGAACACTTTTTTGCCTTTAGTGGAATGTTTGTCATATTTATCAGTACACCAAGATGTTGTCATATGAATGGTCTCCAGGAAGTACCTTAGACACAGGACCATGATTCATGTATTACGAATGAAGAAACACATTTCTCACCCTTCATTTCTATCAATGTGTAAGCTGGAGATTGCATCAGTTGCTCAAAAGAAGGGGCTTTAATGGCATTTACCCATAGCAAGTTGCTTTTTAGAATGGAGTACACAGCTCCTCAGTATCAGCCTAGAGATCTATTAGGAGCATATGAGTCAGACCTAACATTCTGCTAGAAAAGCGACATTGAGTGGCTTTGGGTATTGGCACCCCTGGGATATATCAGGGAAAAATAAAATAAAAGAACTAAAGGTAGTTTCACAATCTTCTAGATGAATACAGATGGCTTCCTGCTGCTTTGTAAAAAGGTTCATAGGGATAAGAGTGCTGAAGTGTTAATAAAGGGTTGTTTATAAGTGCAAAGTCAAGTGATAACCATTTCAAAAAAATCACATATCCCCATATTAACTTTGTCAAGCCTATTATATTAAAAAAATATCCCACAGTGAATCTTAATCCCCATACTAGGTTAAACAGAAAGCATGGCTAGTCACTCTTTAGAAAGTAATTAGTTAACAGTTATGGTTCCATGTTCCCCCCATGTGGTTACTGTTATAATTACAAGTTGAAAAGAAACTTCTCATTAGTTACTAGTTACATTTTTTCTGGGGAGGAGGGAAGAATGCAACAAGCTGTTGTCCTGTAGCACATAAGACACTCCCCTCTTGTCTACCTTGTCTCCTCCATATGCACAAAAAACCCATGAGGCTCAGTACAAATTAGCACTTAAAATAAGGACTTTAAACTGTCTCTGTGGCCCGGTGCAGACAGCCCAAAAGGGCTGTCCCCACAGTGTAAGTAGGGCTGGAGAGTGTGCAGCATCCACATGCTCCCCAGCCCTAGTGCGTATGGACGCTGCCATTTTTAATTTGTGCTGTCCATATGCGCGTGTACCGATGACATCACAGCGTGCTGCATCCAGACGGACCGGCACACGCCTGATGTCATTGTGCCACTGGAGAGCGCCTAGGGCGCTCTTGGCGCTCTTTCTGTGGCACAGAAAGGAGCTCCAAAATGGAGCTCCTTTCCAGTGAGCGCTTTGTTTCCGTGGCAACCAGATTGCTGCAGGAACAAAGGCAGGGAAAAAGGGGCCAAGAGGCAGGAAGCCCCAAGGACAGCCCTTTCCAGGCCACGGAGAAGGGGCGTTTTGCCCCTTTTCTGTGGCCTGGAAAAGCGGCAGATTGGGGGTTCTGGGGCTGCCAGCGAGGCTGCCTTGGCCCCAATCCAAGCCTTAAAGTGGCACCCATGGACCACCCTTTTTGGGTGGTCTGTAAAGCCCCTGTGTTACACTCTATAAATCTACATGCTTGATCACAGAGTTGTCAAAGTTGATATGATCTCTAATGGCACCCAAATGAAGAGTGTGGGTGGATGTAGCATTCCAAAATAATGAATGGGTTTTTGACCTACTTCTTCACCTACTTTAGACAATTTCACCTTTCTTTCTTTCTTTCTTTCTTTCTTTCTTTCTTTCTAGAACATTTATGAAAAATTTTGAGCATACGATATTGTTGAAGACTGTGGAGGTCACCTGCTGCAGTCAGAATATCTCTTTGGCATAGGGGGTTTGGAGGTGTTCCTCAGAGGTTTGTTGCCAGAGGTTTGTTGTGTTTGAGGTCTGAACTTCAAACTGAGACCACCCACGGAGGAGCTGAGGGAACCATGGAAGGTACCCCCACTTGCATTGGAGACACTGTCTGAACAGACAGCAGAGGGGTGCCAACTAGCATTTTAAAAGACTTTTTTAAAAGCTACAGCGATTATCAAAGACCTGAACTTTGGAGATTGCAAGCTAGCCACAGATCAGTCATCATAGCTTCTAGGCAGAGTTCAGGGATCTAGGATCCATTTACCTGTCTTTTTGGCAGTCTGGGTTTTTTTACTGAGACTTTCTCCCATCACCACATTTCAAATGAGTTGATTTTCTTCCTATTAGATTTCTTTACTGTAATTATAACAGTAACCACATGGGGGGAACATGGAACCATAACTGTTAACTAATTACTTTTTAAAGATTAGAACTTTCATGTCCATATATATAAATGGGAAATATGATGGCATGGAGAATCCCAACTTTAGTATTCAATTATATCTTTACACTTCAGGATCTCATTTAGTTCCATCATAGCTGTTCTGTCCAATCCTAGTTTTCTTCTGATTTCTTGATTGCAGTCTCCACTTTGATTAAAGATTTAACTGAGGTATAGAGAATCTTGTTAGTTCAAGCTAGAGGAGACACATTCAATCAATTGCTTGCAGTTGGTAAAACCATTTATGTAAATATCTTTGCTTCAATGGTCCACTCTACTTGGAACTATTAAGTGGATTTAAGTCATAATTTACATTCTCTGCGTTGCTCTACGTTGGTCAAATTGGTCTCTCAAATTTCAGGGCAATTTACACAGATTATTCAGGTACGTCTTACTCAAGAAGGTATTAGTCATTTGCAGAATAAAATCCTTAAATAGTGAAATGATTTAACTTTTTAAAAATTTAATTGTTGACATTTATGCTGAAGAAGTTTATGAGCCAAGAGTATTACTTTGATTTCATTGTACATTTTATGTTCAATTATTCTTTTGTGTCACCACCTCCCCAACTGCATCTGTTAAGACTGCATCTAGTCATCTGAGACTATACTATATCCTCTTGGACTATTATTCCTTGGTGGACTGGAACACGAAAGATCCATGAAACAAAGACAGGTAAATTAAGTAGATATGCTGAAATATGTACTGTCACTATGGGAAAATATATGAGTCAAACTATCAACAACTAATTTCCAGGATTAAGAATAAGAATAAGGCTTGGGGAAGAAAAGAGATGAGAAGAGCAATTATGGTTTAATATTTCAATAGTAAATTAGATTGACTAGAAAGAGTGAACTGTCAGAGAGACAATTCAAGATGTAAATATTCCAGACTGGAAAGGAAAGAAACTTGATTTAGATTTCATTGACATTTGGGTTATGATTATTGTGAATATATAATGTGGGCTAGAAATAATGGCAAAGATGATGTATATATGAGATAACATGTAAACATGATGTTAATGTGATTTAAAAATTAAATTAAAATGTTATATTAAAAAGTAGATTAAGTGATATCAGATAATGAAGCAATGGGGAAACCTTGATTAGACAAAGCTTGGAGGAACAAATGGTTCCTAAGTAGATACAATGGTGTGAAGACGTGACACAGTAAGACATCAGCACAGTCAAGTGATGTTTTATGTTTTATGATAGGCAATTAAAACTGGGAATTAGAAAATGCAATATGGTTTTCACAGGGAGTTTAACAAGACAAGATGCATAAGATATAGCTGGATATTAGTATTTTTAATTACAGGTTTAGTTGATCTTATGCTTCATATTCATGACTTGCATTTTTATAATTGTCTTTTGACTCCTGTATGAATAAAGGGTGAGGCAGCAGTCTCTAGAGCTTCTTATATGAAATCAGCTGTGTCTTTCAAGAGAGACCTCATATGGAAAGCAAGTCCTTCAGACATGTTGAAAAAGGGGAAAAAATCAAGTGTAATCCATGCATAAAGAACAATCAGAAATAGTTTCAAAAATGCTGTGAGAAGGTATTCAGGTTCCCATGCAAATGACGCCTCCCCAGTTCAAGACTGGTGAACCTAGAAACCATTGCATTAATTCATACCAGATTTCCCACTAATATACAGCAACAATCAGGAAAAGAATATACAGCTGAGCTTATTGTAGTTCTTTTTCACTTAGAATGTCTTTAATAATGTAAATCACAAGGAGTGGTGCAAAAGAGTGGGATTAAAGACATTTAAAAATCTGCAAATTTATTTATTTAAATTTTTATGTTCCACCTTTGATCCATAGCTCGCCAGACAGCATACAGTAAAATGAATCTGAGACTTTTAAAACAGGATAATACATTTGATTTTAAAGTGCTAAAGAATGTATTAAACAATGTAGCAAGTTTTTTTAAAAAAATATTTATTTATTTAGGATTTATATCTTGTCTTTCTCCCAAAATTAGAATCAAATAAAAGAGTTGGTTTAATATAATCCAATGTACAGTTTCCCCTCTATATCTATGGATTTTTTTTTAAAAAATCTACATATTCAATAATCCAAGGATTAAATATATTCAAAAATATATAAATTTCAAAAAGCAAATCTTGATTTTGCCATTTTATATAAGGGACATCACTCTAATATCCCATTCTATATAATAGGGTTTGAGTGTCCATAGATTTTGGTATCCATGGGAGGTCCTAGAACCAAATCTCAGAGGATACCAAGGATCCACTGTACATTTAAAAAAAAAAAAAGGATCCTAACAATTACTATCCAGTCAGTCTGACATCAGTACCAGGAAGGATGCTAAAGCAGTTCATTAAACAGAGAGTCTGTGAACATTTAAAAAGATATGTCATAATCCCAAAAGGTCAACATGGGTTTCTGAAAAACAAGTCATACCAAACTAATCTAATCTCTTTTTGTAATCAAATTATCCAATTGGTAGATGAAGGGAATGCTGTAGAAATATCATATTCTCATTTCAGTAAGACCTTTTACAAGACTCCACATGACATTCTTGGAAACAAGCTAGTAAAATGTGGGCTATACTGTTAGGTGGATTAGTAATTGGTTGACCAATCAAACCCAAAGGTTCCTCATCCTGGAAAAAAGTGACCAGTAGGGTGCCACAGGGTTCTGTCCTGGGCTAGTGCTATTCAATGCCTTTAACAATGACTTAGATGAAAGAATAGAGGGCAGGCTTATCAAATTTGCAGATGATACAAAATTAGAAGGAATAGCTAATACCCCAGAGGACATGATCAAAATTCAAAATGGCCTTAATAGAGTAGAAGGCTGGGCCAAAACTAACAAAATGTATTTCAATACAAAGAAATGTAAGGTGCTGAACTTAGAGTAAAAAGAAAAAGACAAAAAATGCAGATATGGGATGAGGGACACCTGGCTTAACGAGACTATGTGTAAAAGAGATCTAGGAGTACTAGTAGACCACAAGTTGAAGTGAGTAAAAATGTGATGCAGCAGCTAAACTTTTTTAAAAAAATAATAAAACTTGTATTTATACCCCGCTTTTTGCCATAGCAATCAAAGCTGCTTACAAAAAGTAAAACAATACAACAATATATATAAATACCCTCCTTAAAAAGGAATTAAACAAATTAAAATTAAAATTTTCCTAACAATTAAAAATAACATTACTAAAGTTCCCATCAATAAAAGTGGCAGAGTTGTTGTCCTATGTGCCTATGTGGGGGGATATTTGTGGCTGAGTGATTTATTCCAGGAAGGCCTGCCGAAAGAGATCCATTTTGATGGCTTTTTAAAACCCATCCAGGTTAGTAATTTGACGGATCTTGTCCAGCTGGCCATTCCATAAAGTGGGAGTGACTGCAGAAAACGTCCTCTGGGAGGTTGCCACCAATCTGGTCTTCAGTGGTTGCAAAAGGTTCCTCCCAGAGGATCTGAGTGCATGGGGCAGATTATATGGAAGCAGGTGATCCCTTAGATAAATTGGGCCCAAGCCGTGTAGGGCTTTAAAGGTGATAACCAACACCTTGTACTGAGCCTGGAAACTAATAGGCAGCCAGCTAAAAAGGCAAGTGTTATTCTAAGATGCATCAATAGAAGTACAGTGTCTAGATCAAAGAAAATAATGCTTTGGTCAGGCCTCACCTGGAATACTGTATCCAGTTCTGGGCACCACATTTCAAAAAGGATGTCAACAAGCTGGAGCATGTCCAAAGGAGGGTGATTAAAATGGTAAAAGGTCTGGAAACCATGCCCTATGAGGAGAAACTTAGGGAGCTGGTTATGTTTAGCCTGGAGAAGAGAAGGTTAAGAGGTGACATGATAGCCTTCTTTAAATGTTTGAAGGGATGTAATATTGAGGATGATGCAGGCTTGTTTTCTGCTGTTCCAGAGAACAGGACTCAAACAATGGATACACACTGCAGGAAAAGTGATTCCACCTCAACATTAGGAGGAACTTCCTGGCAGTAAGAGCTGTTTGACAGTGGAACACGCTCCCTTGGAGTCTCCGTCTTTAAACAGAAGGTAGATGGCCATCTGTCGGGGATGCTTTGACTGTGAGTTCCTGCGTGGCAGAGGGTTGACTGGATGGCCCTTGTGGTCTCTTCCCACTCTATGATTCTATGGGACTGTACAGACCGCCTCACCAGCAGCCCCAGAGGCCCCATTCTGCCGCTTTTCCAGGCCATGGAGGCAAACTGCTGCTTCTTTGTGGCCTGAAAGCCACATCCCCAGCACTCCTGAGGGGAGAAAGAGCTCCCTGCCCTCGGGATCCTTGGTGTGGCTGTGTAAAGGCCATGCCAAGGACAAGCAGCAAAAAGGAGCTCGATTTTGGAGCTCCTTTTGGCACCACAGAAAGCTGGTGCCATGACATCAGGTGCACGCCGTGTTGTATAAATGCGGCACACACCATGATGCCATCATGGTGCGTGCATATGGACGGCGCCATTTTAAAATGGTGCCATCCATATGCGCTAGGGTTAGTGAGCATGCAGATGCAGCGCACTCCCTAACCCTAATCATGCCCCAAGGACGGCCCTTTTGGGCCATCTGTATTGGGCCTCAGATTCAATTATTCCCATAGTGGCACAAAACCAAATCCTTATTGACACACCCCAGGAGCCCCGACCTTGCACATTCTACCTATTACCCAAAAAACATAAACAGGGCAACTCTGGAAGACCTATCATCTCCAGCATTGGAACACTTACAGTTGGTGCCTCCAAATATATGGACAATATCCTTAAACCATATGTCACCAACACCCCAGCGATGTGAATGACACCGCAGATTTCCTACGGAAGATACAATCTATCCACACCTTCCAGGAAACACCATCTTAGCCACTATGGATGTGGAATCTCTGAACACCAACATCCCACACAAAGATGGACTACAAGCCATCAGGAACATCATTCCAGACATCATATCTGACCTAGCCACTTAGGTCTATCAGTTTATTCTCACGCACAATTACTTCACCTTTGATAACAACATATACCTTAAAGTTAATGGCACTGCCACGAGCACACACATGGTGCCACAATGTGCCAATATTGTCATGGCTGACCTAGAACAACGCTTCCTTAACACGTGCACCCAGAAAGTACCTGAGGCACATTAATGATATCTTCATAATTTGGACTCATGGAGAGGACTAACTCAAGACATTCCACCAGAGTTTCAATAACTTCCACCCCACCATCAACCTCCACCTGTTACTATCTACTGAACAAGTACATTTTCTGAACACCACAGTACAGCTATAAAAATGGACAGATAAGCACCACACTATATCACAAACTCATGGACCACTATACATATTTACATGCCTCCAGCTTCCACCCTGAACAAACCACTAGATCCATAGTCTACATCCAAGCCCTCCAATACAATCACATCTGCTCAGGCCCACAAATAGGGATGCCAAACTTCAGGAATTACAATAAGCATTCCTCAAACTACAGTACCCACCACATGAAGTGAAAAAAACAAATAAGCAAGGCAAGATGTGTACCCAGGACTGATCTATTACAGAACAAGTTGAAGAGGGAAAATGACAGAATCCCACTATTGGTTACATACAGCTCCCAATTAGAACCACTCTGGCGCACAATGGACTACAACCCATTCTGGACAACAATGCCACTTTTTCAAGGGTTCTCAGTGGCAGACATTTACTCACCTACAAACAGCCTCCAAACCTCAAACAGGTACTCTCCTACAATGTGATACACAAATGGAGACACAGGTACTAAGCCTTGCCACAAACTAAGATGCCAACTCTGCCCACAAAATCTGTCATCACAAAATCTGATGGTATCGCCCACTATATTAGGGGGACCTTAACGTGCTCATCCTCCAATGTGATCTATGCTATACTGTGTTAGCAGTGCCCTTCAGCACTCTACATTGGGCAAACAGGCCAGTCCATAGGCCAGAGGATAAATGGACATAAATCAGATATTAGGAATGGGAATACACAAAAACCGGTAGCAGAATATTTCAATCTCCCTGGGCATTCTGTCTCAGAGCTCAGAATAGTGATCATTGAACAAAAGAACTAGAAAGGTAGATTGGAAAGAGAAACAGCAGATCTGGAATTCATCCACAAACTAAAGTGTCATCAATTGATTGAACAAAGAAAATGTTTTCCTGACACACTACATACACTTTAACACTATCTGATCCCATCCTCATGGGGGGGGGGGGGTGCCCTACATTTATCGATGCCCCTCACCACAGGCTAGTCACATGGCAAACCCTGATCTGCCAGTTCATCTTCATGCACAAAAACCAGTTTCTTATGTGTTTATGCAGTAACAACCATCATTAAAACTTGACCTGCAACTTCATTTGTAATTTGAATTAACATCCTCACATACAAATGGCATATATATGCTTCTACCTGGCTTCCACTCCATCAAATACATCTAAGGAAGTAGACTGAAGTCTACAAAAGCTCATGCTGCCAATTTCTTTCTTTCAGTTAGTTTTGAAGGTGCTACAAGATCTCTCTACGTACTGATTCTACAGACTAATGCAGCTATATCTTTGAATTCTGCCTCAATTATTCTATATGAGGTTGTTATAAAACCAATTAGGCTCCTAAAGATTTTTTCATTTGGTGTATTAGCACCAACAATCTTGGTGTCTCTTTAAAAATACAATCACATGCTACAATAATAACATCAGATTAATATAGAGTTTTCATCCCAGGGGCCTGTGAAGTGGTCAGAAGCCTTTTGGGGTTACTTTTGAAGTTTGTCTACCTTTCCAGGGTAGAAATCTCCAATCTAATGGATATCATTTGTTTTCCCAACTGGCTGAGTTGCAAACAAGGAGAAAGGGAAAGCCGGTGGAGTGGTAAGAGGGCACAACAATGAGAAATTTGTATTTAGGGAAAGCAAGATGAACATGGGATGGTCCAAAGATAGCATGGACAGACAAAAAGGAAGGAAGGAAGGAAGGAAGGGTGGACAAGGGGAGGATAGCAAGGCAAGAATCCTGGTGAAAGAAGGAACTTCAGTTGCACATTGATATGCACCATTATTGATAATGATAATGCACAAACATTATTATAATAGGGTACTCCTGGAGAGGCATAGGCTCCTCCATACATGTCTGCTGCCTTGCATGAGACACAAGCATAATAAAGCCAATGCCTGAACACCTGGTTGCTTGGTGAGATAGTCAGATCCATGATGGCTAACATCAATACTCATGGCTAGATGTCCTGGTACAGGGTGTGTGTGTGTGTGTGTGGGTGTGGGTGTAAGCGCAATAAGGGAGAGTTGGGAAGTTCAAGAAAGAAGAATTTGGGAAGAATTCAGGGCTATCAACTAGTTTGTAGCTTGACCCTGAATATGATTCCACCCATGGTGACAGTGAGGCATACCCAAGGAGCCACCTATCTATGTCAAATATACAAGTTGGAAATAACATTCCAAGTACTGAGGTTTGTAATATCCTGCAACGTATTACTGGAGCAGATGCAAGGGATAGTGTGAAGGTGGAGCAGAATAACTTATGTCAATTCTTACAATAACATTTTCAAGTTTAGTTAAGACTCATTCAACAATGGAATCAAAGTGATAATAATCAGGATTAGGAAAATATGGTTAGTTTCACTTTCTTTTATAATCATGTTTTTTTTAAAAAAAAACTTTAGTTTTTTTCCATCTAAAATATGAAGAATTTTGAAAATTTTAGTAACAGCAGATAGTAGATGGTACCTTACTTCTGTTCCCAAAGCCAAGGGACATGGAACTCTAGGATTATGTCACCTAGGCTAAACATTCTCATAATCATCTCTCATCTTCCTCAGTTCTACAAGTATGATCATAATAAATTGACAAAAAGTAATTTGTTGTCCTTGCTTTGTAGCCAAAAACCTAATGCTCAAGGCTGCTGTGTCATTATGCCTAATAGTAGGGCTGGCCCCAGTCCTTAATAAAGGGTTGTCCTTGTCTCTTATTAAAATATCTCAAATAAAAACTGTCAGAAAATGTTCTTGATGTGTATGTTAATGTTATGATATAATGCTACCACTTAATATATTTCAAGTTATTTTAATAGTATTTTTTTAAAAACCTACATCTAACCGCCCCCCCCCCCCCAAAAAGCCAAAATACAGACACACACAAAAAATGTTCATCTGCTATTCATACACTAATCTTTTCTCTCCTGAGAGGAGGCTCAACAAGGATGAAGATGAGGCTCTGTCAGTCCTTTGTGCTATAATTTTGTTCCATTAGCTCTTTCAGACAGGCAGAGATTTCCCAGTGATTGGTTTATTATTTGCCTTTTTGACATACATCTATTTTGCTTTTCAGTTTGAAAGAGGAAAGAAGAGTGACAAAGGCCAGACCAATTAATTGAAATGTTTATTATACAGACACCTTTGCATACGGTTAGTTGAGGGTTGGTTTGTTTTTCAGTGATAGTGAGAGAGAAATGGGATGAAAGGGAGATATGAGATGGAAGTTAGTTAATGGCTTTCTCCCATTCAAATACTCTATTACTCTTCCAGAAATGCACATTTTTGTCACTATGCTCATGCATAAAAATAATTTCAAAATGAGCAAAACTGAAGATGGAGTTGTGTTTTTACTACTCAATATGGAGATTTGGGATTATTAAAGCCAACAATAAACATTTTTCTTGGAATTGATAGGATGCCTGTGAAATCCAATAACGATAAGAACCACCACCAGTTACTACTACTATTACTACTACTACTACTACTACTACTACATACTTGCTTCTTCCTGTGGATTGAGGGAGGAAAGAAGAACAAATAATACAAGATAACATAAAAGACCTTCTTGCAGTTTTGGGTTTATTCTGTGAAAAATCCACATGTTCATTCTTGCCCAAGAGAGTGAAATTTATGAAGATTTCCAGCCTTTCTTTTGGATAACTGATGTACTCAATCTCCATATTGAGTAATAAAAACACATAATTTTTTCTTATTAATTTATTTATTCACATTAAGAAAGTTATATGTTTCCTTCCAGCCAAATGCTCTCAGACTAGAGTACAACATAGTAAAATAGAATTGACATGATAAAGCAAAATTTAATCCCACCCCATACAAATGACAAATCTATAAAATACACAGCAGTAAAACCCCAAGATTAAAATTAAAACAATTAAAATTAAAATCCTGTAGAAAAATAAAACAGAATAAAAGCATCTATGACAATTGAGTAAATGAAAAGATCTCTGTCTAAAAAGGGGCACCACCAATAAAGAACCTCTTGGCCTCATTTTCCTCTCCTAGTTATCACCTGTTTAGCTTCAGAAGCCTGTGTCAAATGGATATTCCATAGTCATCCCACTATCTGTTCTGAAATACCCATCCTGGATTCTATTGTAAGGGAAGAAGACAACTTTTTTCTTCCCATGCTCTCCATAAAAGCTAATGGTAGTCCCTTGACATGAATGTCTAGTCGTAACTGACTGTAGGGGTGGTGCTCATCTCCATTTCTAAGCCGAAGAGCCAGCATTGTCTGAGGACTTCTCTGGTGGTCATGTGGCCAGCATGACTCCACCGAATGCTGTTACCTTCCCACTGAGAAGTGCTACCTATTTATCTACTTGCATTTGCATGTTTTTGAACTGCTAGGTTAGCAGAAGCTGGGACTAGTGACAGGAGCTCACCCCATCATGCAGCACAATGGCCTCAAACTGCCAATCTGCTGATCCTGCAAACAACAGAGTCAGTGTCTTAACCACTTGAGCCACTGCATTCCTCCATTTAATGCATAATTTCATATGTTGCATCTCTCTCTCTCACACACACACACATCTTGCTTGCCTTACACTTTTTTTTAGTGATGTTTTGAACAGTTTTGAACAGTTCTCAAAAATCTCCTTCTCTGGGATAGATTGGGAATGGTAGGGAAGGGAATGAAACGAATGAGGGACTTCTTGTGTGCAGTAAAATGCATCCCTCATTCATTCCCCACTCGTTCCTGGCCCCTTTTGGATTTTTCTCCAACTGTTCCAAGGAGCCCTGTGTGGTTATTGTATAAGACACAGAGCTATGGATTTAAGCTACAAGAAGAGAGATTCCACCTAAACTTTAGGAACAACTTCCTGCCACTAAGAGCCATTTGACAGAGGAACATGCTGTCTTGGAGAGTGGCAGAGTTTCCTTCTTTGGAGGTTTTTAAACAGAGGCTGGATGACCATCCACCAGGAGTGCTTTTATTCTGTATTCCTGAATAGCAGGGGGCTGCATTGGATGCCCCTGGGGATCTCTTCCAACACTATGATTCTAAATCTTAACATATTTAGATGTTGGTAAAAAAATGGAATTTATATTTCACATTATATTAAATTTAATAATAATAATAATAATAATAATAATAATATGATTTATTTCTATACCGCCCTTCCATAGATCAGGGCGGTGTACAGCATATAAAAAACAATAAGAGATAAAAACCATTAAAACAAGCCGGATTACAATAAAACAATAAAACAGTAAAATCAGTAAGACAATAAAATCACAATAAAATCACAATTCTCGATGCAAGTGCTAGTGCATATGCAGCAGCAGAACAGTGGGCGGCATTACAACAGGCTGATAGATAAAAGTCCATTCAGCAATAAGCCTGGTTAAATAAATAGGTCTTTAAGTCCTTTTTATATTGAGCAAGGGAGGGGGACAAGCGGAGATCGATAGGTAGAGAGTTCCAGAGACAGGGGGCAGAGATGGAAAATGCCCTCTTCGTTGTGGTCACTAGTCTGGTCTCCGGAACTCTCAGTAACCGCTGTCCAGAGGACCTAAGTGTGCGGGGCAGATTGTATGGGGAGAGACGGTCCTTCAGGTACCCTGGGCCCAAGCCATATAGGGCTTTATAGGTGATAACCAGCACTTTGTACTGAGCCCGGAAGCGAATCGGCAGCCAGTGAAGGTCTTTCAGAATTGGTGTTATATGGGCGGCCCTGGGAGCACCAGTGACCACCCGCGCTGCCATATTTTGCACCAGTTGTAGCTTCCGAGTGTGATACAAAGGCTGCCCCATGTAGAGCGCATTGCAGAAGTCCAACCGAGAGGTTACTAGAGCATGTACTACGGTTTCAAGGTCCCTCCGGTCCAGGTAGGGACGCAGCTGGCGAATCAGCCGAAGCTGATAACAGGTGCTCCTGACCGTCGCGTCCACCTGAGAAGTCAGATGGAGCGACGAATCAAGGAGCACCCCCAGACTGTGTACTGTGTCCTTCACGGGGAGCGTGACCCCGTTCAGGACAGGTGGAACCACCTCCATCCCTGGACCGGGAGAACCTATCGCCAGTACTTCCGTTTTCTCTGGATTCAGGCTGAGTCTGTTTTCCCTCATCCAGTCCATTACCGATTCCAGACAGGCCACGAGAGGAGCGACGCCATCCCTGGTCACTGCATCAGTCGGAGACATAGAGAAAACTATTTGGGTGTCATCAGCGTACTGATAACACCGCACCCCATGCCTCCGGATGATCTCTCCCAGCGGTTTCATGTAAATGTTAAAGAGCATGGGGGACAGAATGGCTCCTTGAGGAACCCCAGATGTAAGGGCCCTCTTATCGGAGCAAACGTCCCCCAGCTGCACCATCTGGAACCTCCCAGAGAGGTAGGACCGGAACCACTGGAGCGCAGTGCCCCCGATTCCCACCTCTGCCAGGAGTTCCAGAAGGATACCATGGTCGATGGTATCAAAAGCCGCTGAGATGTCCAAGAGCACCAACAGGGACACGCTACCCCTGTCGATGCCCAGACGGAGATCATCGACCAGGGCGACCATGGCAGTCTCAACCCCATAGCCCGCCCGAAAACCGGTTTGAAATGGATCTAGAAAATCCGTTTCGTCCAAGATCGATTGAAGTTGGAGTGCAACCGCCCTCTCGATCACCTTCCCCAAAAATGGCAGCAGCGAGACTGGCCGATAATTATTATGAACCAGGGGGTTGAGGGAGGGCTTTTTCAATAACGGTCTTACTATGGCCAATTTAAGATGGTCAGGAAATTGTCCCTCCCTCAGAGATGTATTAATAATTTGGCGTAACAGCAAGGTTACCGCCGATCCCCCCTGGGCCACTAGCCACGAGGGGCAGGGATCGAGAGAGCAGGTTGTCTTCCGAACACTTCTAAGGATCTTGTCCACATCCTCGGTACTGACAGACTCAAACTGATCCAGTACAACAGAGTCCACAGAAGCTCTAGACGCCTCTATTCTGGGTTCTGCTTCAATTCTGGCGTCCAGACCTTCATTTATCCGAGAGATTTTATCCGCGAAGAAGTTGTTAAATTGGTCACAGCAGGCCTTGGTTGGTTCAAGGATCTGGTTCTGGGCAGGAGGGAGCTGAGTTAGCTCCCTCACTACCCTGAACAGCTCTGCTGGACGCGACTCCGCGGACGCGATACGAGCAGCGAAGAACGAGTTCTTAGCTGCTTGTATCGCCTCTCCATAGTCCACCAAGAGGAGATCTAGGAGAGCCTTGTCGGATAAACGCTTGTGTTTCCGCCAGACGTGCTCTAGCCGTCGCAGGACCCGCTTCCTTGCCCGGAGATCTTCCGTGTACCAGGGCTTCCTTTTGGAAGCAGGCCTGAGAGGGCGCTTGGGAGTGATACTGTGTATAGCCCTAGAGAGATCCGTATCCCAGGTGTTAACTAGGGCATCAACAGTGTCGCCGTCACTTCCAACCATAAACCCCTCTAGGGCTTCTTGGAACCTATCAGGTTCCATCAGCCTTCGAGGGTGGACCATTCTAATAGGTCCGCCACCCCCGGAGGGGATCTGGGTAGATGCCTTGATACTTGCCTCAACCAAGAAATGATCCATCCATGACAGGGCGGAAATGTTGGTGATTTCCGCCCACGGATTTTCCATGTCCGTACAGAAGACCAAATCGAGTGTATTCCCCGCACAATGCGTTGGACCCGAAACCAACTGAGACAGGCCCATGGCTGTCATGGTATCCATGAATTCCCGAGCTGCACCAGATGGAACATTGTTGACCGCGAAGGGGATGTTGAAGTCTCCCAGGACTAGAAGCCTGGGGGACTCCAACATCAGCTCCGAGACCAACTGTGTCAGCTCGTTAAGGGAGTCTGTTAGCGCACGGGGTGGCCGGTAGACCAACAGAATCCCTAGACTGTCTCTAGCCTTCAGGGTCAGGTAAATACACTCGATATAGGTGGTCTGACGGACATGGTTCCTGGTTAGAGACAGGGTGTTTTTATGCACCAAGGCAACAACCCCCCCCCGCCCACCTAACCTGTTCTGGTCCTTCACCGAGTACCCGGATGGGAGGACCTGAGCCCACACAGCACCCCCCTCAGGCCCGGTCTCAGTTATGCAAGCCAGGTCGCAATTGTTATCCTCGATTAAGTCATGTACGATGTGGGATTTGTTCTTGATGGACCTGGCATTGCACAGGAGCAGAGACAGGGTTTGTGGTACGGCTGGAGTGACCCTCAGGCCCCGTTGGTTAGGAGAAGGACTGGAAGGAGAGATAGATATTAAGCATCAATCTCGCCTTCCCCTGTAACGCCAGTCCTTTCTCCTACCGTCATACTTCCCATTGCCCCACACAACTTGGATAGGAGCCCCGCTTGTAATGGGACAGTTATCCCCTCCCTCCTCAGATAGAACTCCCTCTCCTTCCTTATTAAAATTCTCCATCCCCTCCACAGCAAAACAGGGTGATAGAGGGGGGGATGAAGGAAAGAGGTGCCACAGTCAATATAATAACCGGCTAGGTTCATCGTTGCTAAATGGGGGGAAAAAAAGCCTGTCCGCCGCTGTGCCTCGGCGTGGAGCTGGGGTGGGTGGTGGCTGGGGGTTGGGCCGCAGAGGCCTTTCCCCTCCCCTTGCTCTGCTGCTGCTGCGCCGCCTCAGTTGGTCTCCCGGGCCGGCTTTAAGGCCTCTGTGCCGCCGCTGGCCTCGGCGTGGAGCTGGGGTGGGTGGTGGCTGGGGGTTGGGCCGCGGAGGCCTTTCCCCTCCCCTTGCTCTGCTGCTGCTGCGCCGCCTCAGTTGGTCTCCCGGGCCGGCTTTAAGGCCTCTGTGCCGCCGCTGGCCTCGGCGTGGAGCTGGGGTGGGTGGTGGCTGGGGGTTGGGCCGCGGAGGCCTTTCCCCTCCCCTTGCTCTGCTGCTGCTGCGCCGCCTCAGATGGTCTCCCGGGCCGGCTTTAAGGCCTCTGTGCCGCCGCTGGCCTCGGCATGGAGCTGGGGTGGGTGGTGGGTGGTGGCTGGGGGTTGGGCCGCGGAGGCCTTTCCCCTCCCCTTGCTCTGCTGCTGCTGCGCCGCCTCAGTTGGTCTCCCGGGCCGGCTTTAAGGCCTCTGTGCCGCCGCTGGCCTCGGCGTGGAGCTGGGGTGGGTGGTGGCTGGGGGTTGGGCCGCGGAGGCCTTTCCCCTCCCCTTGCTCTGCTGCTGCTTTTTACTGTTCCAGCATATCCATATTCAGGGCTTATCAAGACTAAGACCCAAGGACATAGTGGTGAGGAGGCATCTGTATCCCATATCCACTGATTGTTTGTTTGAAAAATCAGCCATACACAAGTGGGATGAGAATTTCTCAAACCTTTTTTTCATTGCACTACCAGTGTTTAATTGGATCCAAGCTAAGAACAGACCTGCTGTAAACAATGGGGCTTAAAGTTGTCATGATTACAGGACCTTAAGTCTCATTGATTTGAATGAGTCTAGGTTATGATCTCAATCTAATTTTCTATAGATCTACATTTTCTATAAGTGCAATTTTAAGTTCATTCTGTTGGGATGGGAATATGTGAGAATGACTCATTCGTGCTTCCTTCTTTATGTGTGGATCCCCATTCCCTTTCTCTATGAATTTGCAGATTCTCTTGCTTTTCTTGTTTTCCCCCCTCTCTGCTTCCTCCCATTCTTTGAGAATTTATATATCCTGTCTCAATCTAGTAAATCTATAACCTCCCATCTCTCAAAAGAACCTAAAACAAATACATTAACTAGCTAACCTACTCCTTACTATGAATTTCCTCAACCATAACTTATGGGACAATCTAAACCAGTTGAATCAGATTCTGGTTTTATACACAAACTAAATCAGATGAATCAGATTCTGTTTTTATAACCAGAACCACTTGGAAAGAAGGGGGGGGACAATTTTGTCCCATTGTTAGGTTTCACTCTTAAATGTTGTAAAAGAAGCAATACCACTTTCTGTCTAATCATTCTCTGGTGGCCACTCTAGGGAGTGGAAAGGCAAGAAAGAAAAGCAATTGTCATTTAATGGTGAGGAAGAGTGACAGCTGAAGCAGACATTTCTTATAAAAAGAAACAACTTCAAGGGGGAAATTGTCTTCCAGTCCCTAGCCCTTTAAAAAAAAAAAAAGGCATGAAGCAGAAAGGAATCTTCCTTTGGCTGCATCATAGGGTCAGAAGTCTCCACTCTGAGTCTAGCAGAATAAGCAAAAAGACAGTATAATATGTATAAGTGTAAAACTCTCCTGGCTTTGTTGTCTTTATAAGTGGCAAGGAACAAATGTCGCTTAGCAAAGTCAGGGAAGAGTTATGGAAATGAGCATAGTATACCAGCATATTCATTTCCAGTTAAGGGTAATATTTGTTTAATGCCTGGGTGTGAAGTATCTGGCAAGTTATTTAAGGAAAGGCAGCAGTCAAGTGCTGTCTGATCACAGAGAGCAAACTCCCACTTGCTTTTATTAATAATTAGCGTGACCAGTGCTTAAGCTGGTCTTATGATAAGGATGGCTGGTATGACTCTGTCTTGTGAGGCAACTGTCCCAGTCAATGTTGCAGTGATTGAACATAATATCCTTCTCCCCAATTGTATTATTATTATTATTATTATTATATTTATTTATAAAGCACTGTAGGTGTACACGGCGCTGTACAAAAACCAAATAAAATAAAGAATATGTAAAAAGCCTACCTATGGCATACAATCTAGAGATTAAAACAAGTTAAAAACATCATAGGGAACAAGTTAAAACAGCAGATATCAAATATTGAATCAAGCATCAAAACAACCAGGTCACAGTCACAAACTTCCTGGGAACACTTCCCTAAACAATATGGTCTTTAACTTGGTTTTAAAACTGGTTACAGACGTGTTGAGCTGTGCTTATAAGGGGAGGAGGTTCCAGGTGTGAGGGGCAGCAAGTGAGAAGGGAAGAATCCAGGACAGGGCAGTGGAAATCCTGGGCTGGGACAGGAGACCTTGGCTACCAGAATGGAGGGAATGGGTGGGAATGTAGGGAGAAAGAAGTTCAGAGAGATAGGGAGGGGCCAGCCCATGCAGGGCTTTGAAAGTGAGCAGGAGAAGCTTGTACTGAATGCAGAAGGGAAAGGGGAGCCAGTGGAAGGATGACAATAGCGGGGAGACATGGTCGTACCAGCGAGAAAGTGAAATAATACAAGCAGTTGAGTGCTGAACAGAAATTAATGGGTGGAGGTGAGAGAAAGGAAGCCCGGCCTAGAGAAGGTTACAGTAATCTAATCGTGAGACCACTAGGGCATGGACCAAAGTCTTTGCAGTAGAAGCCGAGAGATATGGATGTATTTTGGAAATCTTATAGAGAAAAAATCTATAGACCTTGGCTGTGGCCTGGATCTGAGGGATAAATTACAGAGAGGAATAAAAAATGAAACCAAGACAGCAGGCTTCGTGAACCGGCTGAATAGAGATATTGTCGTCAGAGATAAAAAAAAGAATACTGAAGGGTGGGTTTAGGAGGGAAAACAAGAAGCTCTGTCTTGGACATGCAGTAGAAGCCGAGAGATATGGATGTATTTTGGAAATCTTATAGAGAAAAAATCTATAGACCTTGGCTGTGGCCTGGATCTGAGGGATAAATTACAGAGAGGAATTAAAAATGAAACCAAGACAGCAGGCTTCGTGAACCGGCTGAATAGAGATATTGTCGTCAGAGATTAAAAAAAAAAAGAATACTGAAGGGTGGGCTTAGGAGGGAAAACAAGAAGCTCCATCTTGGACATGTTGAGCTTCAAGAGCCGATGGCGCATCCAGTGGGAGACAGCTGTCAGGCAAGATGAAACTTGCTGCTCGAGCCTTGGAGAAAGGTCGGAAGTGGAAAGATACAGCTATCATCGTACAAATGATAAGAAAAACCAATAAGTTTACCGAGAGACAGTGTGTATAAAGAGAACAAGAGGGGATTCAAAACAGAACCCTGAGGAACTCTAACAGATAGGGGAACTGAGGACGAAGTTTGGCCACCCAAGACCACTGCAAAAGATTGATCCAACAGGTAAGATCTAAACCAATCGAGAACAGAGCCCGAGAATCCAAGGTCAGAAAGTAAGCCAACTAAGAGACAGTGGTCCACAGTGTAGAAGGCCGAGGACAGATCGAGGACAAGGATAGAGTAAAGGCCATTTGCTTTGGCCCACAGGAGATCATTCAAGACCTTAGTGAGGGCCGTCTCTGTGGAGTGCTGTGGGCGGAAAGCAGACTGGAAAGGGTCCAAAATGGAGTTGGTTTCAAGAAACTCAAGACAGCGAGAGTAGATGACTCATTCCAAAACCCTAGAAAGAAAATGAAGAAGAGAGATCGGGTGATAGCTAGAGAAGGACGAAGGGTTGAGAGAAGTTTTTTTTTTTTTCCCAGAATAGGGGAAACTAGAGCGTATTTAAAGACCGAGGGGAAGAAGCCGGTAGAGACAGAGAGGCTAAGGGAGGGCAAAAAAGAAGATGCTATAGAGATTAGGATACGAGAAGGAATTGGATTAAGAGAACAGGTTGTGGGTTTGGAAGAGTTAAGCAGCATAGAGAGTTCATCCAGAGAAACAGGAGGAAACACAGAGCATTTGTTAGTAGGAGGAACCAGGAGATTGACTGTAGGAACCAAATCAGAAAGAGTCAATTCCAACCAAATAGTAGTGATCTTTGTAATGAAATAATTGGCAAAAGAAATTGGTTGGCAGAACCAGGGGCGATAAATGATGGCAAAACGCAGCTGCAAAGGAGAAAAGAGCCGGATAGAATGAGAAAAGCAATAGCTGGGGAGGGGGGGAGAAAGAAGCTGAAATTGGCAGAAGTTGGACAATAAGAAGCTGACCCCTCCTCTTCTGCCCTCAGGGCGGCTTGAATGAGTAAAAGAAAGACCACCATAAGAAGGGGTGACGGAGGTGACAGTACCATGGGCCGGGAGCCAAGTTTCAGTCAGAGCAAGTAGGTTGAGAGACAAAGAAAGAAAAAGATCATGAAGTACTGCTGCTTTTGGAGCAGCAGATCGACAGTTTCTAAGTGAGCAGAAAAAGGGAAGCTGGGCAATAGGGAGAGGATGGATAGGGATCAGGTTGGGGGGATGTGTGTAGCCATCAAAAGGCATACAGCTAGCAATCAATTAGAAACCGAGACCTTGGGATTTGGCATGGATAAGTCTTCACAAAGGTGGGGGGAAAGCGTGGAGCAGTGATCTTTTAAGGGAAAAGGTTCCAGGCCACTCCCAACTCACTGCTTTGCTGCTGGTGTTACTGCTGCTTCCGAAATCCCAATGGAGTGGGGATGGAAGAGGAGGAAGGTCAGCATCCTGAGGGGCTTGCTCTCAGAGGCAAAGGCAGGAAGCCTGGTCTTCACAAAAGAGGGGGGAAAGGGGGGGAAGAGTGCCCTTTTAAGGGAGAATGCTCCAGGTCACGCCCAACTCACTGCTTTGCTGCTGGTGTTACTGCTGCTTCTTGAGTCCCGATGGAGTGGGAGCTGGTGTTGCTGCAGGCAGGGCTTATGAGGCCTTGCCTGGGCTTCCTGCTTCCTCTCTCTGTCAGATGGGTGTGGCCAGGGCCTTAAATTAAATGTAATTTAAATGGAATATCATACCAATAAATAAATACATCAATCAATCAATTACATGATGAATATGCATTTCCTGGTCTCCAACGTTCATAAATCTAGAGGTGGAAATGGTATTTGAAAATACTTGGAAAATAGCAGTTTATTGAGTGTTGAAAAAGATAATCATGGACTGATTGGAATCCTTAAAGTTTGAAATATTTTCTGTTAAAACTCCCAAAAGACTCCTGTCCTAGCACACCCAAACTTCAGTCTCAGACAACAACATTGCATTCAAGACAAATTTAAAGCTTCCCCTATCCCAGTGATACTTGCACTTTACTAGTGTATGCAGTCATGTTTGTGGTTTGCATATGTAAGACTTCCTCTCTCCATGTGAACTGATATTAGGTGTGATACCTGGTGCCAAAAAAACAAAACAAAACAAAACAAAACAAAAAACATCATGGGGTAAAAAGAAAATTGGAGGAAGGACCCATTGTGTCCACTCCAGCTAGTTTTGTGACTGATTTGGCTATGTGAAATCATCTGGAATCCAATTCCAAATGTGGTCCCAAAGGATTGCCTTCAATTTGAATAAGTGGGTGGAAGTGCCCTGAAATATTAGAACACTTCATGAACATCGTATTAACCTTTGGCTTTTGAAAAGGAGAAGACATGGATACAAAAGCATAGGTATTTTGAGGTTTCAGATAGCACTTGAAGAAAACCACGGGGGCTTTTTCATTTAGTTAAGAACATGCAGATGATATTCCAATAGAATTGCTACAATCCACAATAAAAACCTCAATTCCTGTGATAACTAAATAATGCCAACAAATATAGAAAACAAAATGGTGGCCAACAGTCTGGAAACAATCAATATAAATCACCATCCACACACAAACATACGCAGAAAGAACTACAACTTGGAAACATCACCCAAGGAGATTTACTGCTGTGCTTTCTGTAACTGGACTTGTTCATCTCGGACCGCCCTTTTTAGTCATCAACATGCTTGTAGAAAGCATGCGATTGGTCCTTCCTGAATCTTTGTTAGCGAAGAAAAGCCAGAGAGAAAAAAAAATTATACTCCAAATTCTGCAGCATAGACTCAAATCATATATATATATATATATATATAGAGAGAGAGAGAGAGAGAGAGAGAGAGCGCCAGCCTAGAGGTGCAAGTGGGGTTCAGAGAAGGAAGAGGTACTAGATATTTAAAGAGCACACCATAGACTTGCAGAAGAAAACCAGCATGTGCTTTATAACTTATAGCAAAGCCTTTAACTGCATACAGCATTAAAAGCTATGGAATTCTCTTAAAGAAAAGGGGGTGCCACTACATTTGGTTGTTCTAATGAGAAATCTGTACTTAGGACAAAAGGCTACTGTTAGAACAGAATATGCAGAAACAGAATGGTTCCCAATTAGCAAAGTGGTCAGGCAGTGCTGCATCCTATTACCTTATCTGTTCGACCTCTATGGAGGAAATATCATATAAAGAGCAGGCATAGACCCAGAAGGAGGAGTGAAGATAAAAGGAAGGTACATGAACAATCTAAGATATGCTGATGACACCATACTATTAATGGAAAACATCAAAGACTTGAAATAATTACAAAAGAAGGTCAAGTAAGAAAGTGCAAAGGCAGGATTACTGTTGAATATAAATAAAACAAAAATAATGGCCATAGAAGATCTACATAAATTCAACCTAGATAATGAGGAAATCAAAATACTTATAGATTTCCTGTACCTTAGATCAAACCTTCACTAGAATGGAGACTGCAGTCAAGAAATAGGAAGAAGACTAGGAATGGGAAGGGCAGAAATGAAAGAACTAGACAAGATCCTAAAGATGTATAACTAAGCCCTAAAGTCAAAATCATCCAAGCCTATATACTCCCCATCACCATGTACTGATGTTAGAACTGAACAGTGGAAAAAGCCAACAGAAAGAAGGCACCTTATTTGAGATGTGGTGCTGGAGAAGAGTGCTGAGGATACCATAGACTGCCAAAAAGGCAAACAAATGCGTCTTTGAACAGATTAAGCCTGAACTTTTCCTGGAAGCCAAGATGACAAAATTGAGGCTGTTGTACTTTGGCCACATCATAAGACATGATAAACTAAAAAATACAATAATGCTAGGGAACTGAGAAAGCAGTAGAAAGAGAGGAAAACAGATGGAGAGACTCAATCAGGGAGGTCATGGACCTGAATTTATAGCACCTAAGAAGAACAGGGGGGACATTGGAAGCTTGGGGTTCCTATGAATTGAGGCCAACTCAATGATAGCTAACAAGATGCAAAGTTTTCCTCTCTCTTAAAAATATTCCAATCATACATGGAAGAAGTGTCATATAGATACGTCAAATTTTACCCCAGAAAACCTGGGCTACTAATATTTTCCTAAATAGGGCACATATTTATTGTACAGCCTGAATTTCTTCATCTCTTAGAAGTAATGATCTATGAGGAGTAAATCCCTGGAGGATGGAAGTTTGGATATTTACAACATCATCATATAAAATCTACCTTTGAGATGCCTGCAGATGTGGAGAAGGATAGAAATCTCCCAAAGAAAGCAAATTTGCTAATAAGTAAGTTTCAAATTATATTTGCACATGCTAGTATTCCATATGTTTTCAACAATCCCAGAAAGCTCTACTTTCCTCTAGGTTCAGCTCAAATGAATGTATAGATATCACATGAGGCATTCTCCCATGCACAAAAAAATGTAGTTATAGGTCATTAATAATTGTTGTCTAGTTATAGGCCATTACTAATTAATGCCACTTTTAAAAAGTTATTTATTATGTAACCCATTAAAAATGCCAAACAAAACATGTTACCCTTCATTTTTACACATTTTTGAAAAGTATGCCATTATATTGCTATTTATTTATTTATTTATTTTACTTTTTAAACGTTCATTTAGCTTGGATAAAGGAAGCTGTCAAAAAAGTGAGAAGCATCTCAAGTTCTGCCAAAATAAAATGGAGAAAAGTAATGGCATTACCAGTCTTTCAATTATATACAAAAAGAAGGTGTTACACCCTAGTTATCCCAAGAAGTAACAAACTATATTGCTCCAAAATTCAGATTATTATGATAGGTCAGTAAATTTTACAAACTCTTAAGGAGGTAAAGTGCACAAATAATGTTCAGTCTGGGCCTTCTGATGCATTCTGAAAAAGAACTATATGTGAAAGCATTTATTCTTAAGTGGACCTTAATAGTAGCAATAGTTCTAGTCCTTCCTCAAAACATCAGAAATGTTGGATTATTTCCTGAACTAATTTGAGACCTGGAACCTAACTGATCCTATCCTCATCGGACTTCACTAAAAATGGCCTCTTCACATCATGACCACCTGACAACCCCCATGTATCAAACCCCTGTATCTTAGCTTGTTAGCAGTGACAACATGACAAGAAATGGAAGAGGGAAGTCTCTCCTTCTCCTAGGTATCTGGGTGATCTCCGGCATTGCTACATGACAGGCTGTGAGGTTCAGAGATTGTGGGGGAAGTAATTCTCCCCATGATTAGTTGCAACCATTTAAAATTAGATTTTATGAAGCTCTGATGGGCTCCAAACCTGTCGTGGGACAGGTTTTCTGGCAACTCTAGCAAATAACTTTCTGAGTACATTTCTCATCTTTACACAACAGCCCACCTGGGACAAAGGGACAATAAGATAGGTTCCATGGTGAAAATCATAAAATTTGATTTGTAGGAATTCATCACACAGACTTTTTATAGCAATGGAAGATATTATGGGGAAAGTCATGGGGCTGTATTCAGTTCAGACTGGCACAATTTTCCACTGTGATAACACAATACCTACAGATCTTCCCAAATATTTGGAGTGGTCATCAGATGATAGTGATGTGTGTTTCTAGGCAGCAAAACCTTTTGGTACATTTATTGCCTAAAAAGCACAGAGGCCACCATCAAGTAGTGAAATAAATTTCCTAAACGGCCAGAAGAGCTAGATATGCAATACTCTTTATTCATGAATCCATATGCCAGACTTTCATCTGCTAATTACATTGATTAGTCCTTCAATGCTTTCTTTCGGCTTCTTTCCCACAGTTCTAGGTTGCTCAGTTGCTAACTATTTGCTCCAACTCTTATTCTGAACATCTAAGTAGATATTGGCACATTTACCCATAAAGAATGATATCCATTTATTTCAACTACCCCACAAACACAAAACTCATCACATACTGAGCCACAGAATGCTTTTTTTTTTTTTTAAAAAAAAAATATAATTAATGATACAATTTTTCCTGGGTCTTTTTTTACATTTACATTTTTTACATTTTACATGTTACATTGTTGCTATGACAGACTGGTAAAACCTTCCTTCCAAAGATCCAGTAACACCATTATATACACAATGATTGATTGGAGTCAGTTCTCCTTAATGAAATCTCCACTGGTTTGCATTCATAGTGTCCTGTGGAAGATGGATGGTGAAGCTCCCTGAACAACTCAGGATACAATCAAGAGCAGTGTTTAACATGTTGTATCCCACCCCGATTGCTCGCTCAGAGGGGCGGGTAAGAAATAAATATTATTATTATTATTATTATTAGTAGTAGTAGTAGTAGTAGTAAAGACAGTTGTGGTTAGAACATCAGGACCTAGCCAGGGAACCCCTAGAAATAAGATACAATAGCTAGAAAGAGACATATACAAATGAAGAAATAAGGGGTGTTAGGAAATATTGTATTCAAATAGTAATTGTGAGAAATTCTCCAGTTTTTGTGACTTGAACTTCAATGCTGAAAAATGTCAGAAACATTTTTAAAACACACAGGACATTGTTAGCCACAACTTCCAATAGCCTTGTCTTTAGTCATCTGAGTATGCTTCAGTTTCTTAAATAAAGTCAAAACTATCTCTGCATCAGAAAAGGGCTCAAACATATCTAGCACATGTGGCAAAGCTGCCTTAAATCTATAGGTGTGTTTTTCATAGATATAAAACAAAAGCAGGTCTATTAAACAGGAATAGAAAATTTCTAACCATTCAGATATACAAGAAGTATGTTCAGACTTGGCTAAAGAGAGTAAGAAAAATAAACAAAAACACAAGGTTATGGAAGGAGTAAAGAAAGAATTATAGAGGATGAGAAGAAGGATTTGCTGGAAGAGGTAACTGAAAATGGAGAAAAAGAATTGTTGAGATTGGAAGAAATGATATGGATGATGGATATGGTGTGATAAGTTACTATGGATACACTATGGTGAATACGGAATGTTTAATTTGTAAATTTTGTATGGTGTTAGGATTGTATTTCACTTAATAAAATTCAGTTTCAAAAAACACAATTTTATGGATAACAAGGCTGTAAGAATTAGTCAGATGTCCATTTTCCAATGTTGGATCTAGGGCTTAAGACACCATTATGCCCAAAGACATCATAGAGAAATTCAGACAGAGGGGAGCTGAAAATAAACCTGAAGGTACATTCTTAAACAAGATGCTCAAACTGTGTCTCAGTATGGTAGATGAAACTTTTGGGCAAGAATCTTCTGTAACTGAAAAGCAAAGGTATCCAGATTCCAAAAAGCCTTGTTTGCTAATTGTATCCCTTCCTGATGAGATCAGACTTGGACATGATGATATATTCTTTAGCTGTATTCAGACTGGATTATTGTAATATAATCTATACAAGGTACCTTTGAAAAGTCTTTTGAAACCGTAGGTGGGCCAGACTGTAGTTGCAAGAATGCTGGTGGGAACTTACTTCCATGATCACATTATTTCAGTCTTCCCAGTTTGTTTCTGTCTATATTTAAGCTGTTGGTAATAATTTTTAATGTCGTAAATGGCTTAGACCAGGGCCTCAGGAATTGCCTTGTTGCCTACTAGCCTATCTATATCCTAAGACTGTGGTGGCAAACCTATGGCATGCATGCCAGAGATGGTACATGAAGTCAGTATTTATGGCACAAAGAGGGTGGGGAAAGGAGGAGGAAAATATGTGTGCCTGTTCCTCCTCCTTCCCAGCCATCCTGGGCCTTCAGCTGCCTCCAGACAGGCAGAGCTGAAGGCCCAGGAAGGTGCAGGGCGAGGAGGAGGAACAGGTGTGCCTCTGCTCCTCTTCTTTCCCCCTCGTTCCCCCCCCCCCCAGGTTCTTCTGCTGTTTCCAGAGAGGCAGCTGAAGGCCAGGGAGGGCAGGGGGAAGTAGTCCCACCCCAGAAGTCCTGCCCCTGGAGGGCAGAGGTTTTGCCCCAGAAGTCCCATTTCTCTCCCCTCTCCCTCAGAAGTCCTGCCCCCAGCACCAGGTAACACCCAGTCCCTAAAAGGTACACCATCACCTTCCTAAAATCTGCTGAAGAGACCATGGAGGAAGGGCAGATTATGTCATATTATGAGGCAGCCTCAAAGACTATTCCTAATTTTACTAGCACTCTTGGCTTCATGAGGCTTAACTCTGACAATTGAGGAGGACAAAAAAGCTCTGGCGAAGTGTGCTCATCCAAACATATTAAATGAGGTTTGGGCTACATGTGGAAAATACAATTTATTTCTAAGCAGTATACAATGAAAAGCATACGCTACTACTGCAAATCAGGTTATTTAAACGATGTAAATCTAGAGGTAGGTTCAATTATGAAGAACTATGGTACATCCAGTTGAGTGTATCTACTGTAATTATAATTAATTTAAAAGTAATTTTGTTCATTATACTACATTGTTGTAAGTCACAGATCTAAATAAAATGTACATCAGTATTTTATGAGAGAACTATATGAAAAATTGCATAAAACCTTAAGTCCTAATCATGCTGAGTGTTTAACCAATGACTTAAGTCCCAAGTTAAATATATTATTTAACCTCATTATGTTTTAATAGCCAAAACCTTAACTGATGTTAATTGATGAATAATTCTTAGATGACCTCAGTTACAAAGGTCCAGTAATGAAGACCCTATACTATCCTGTATTTGCATTTTCCTGATTTTCACAGTAATGTCAACCCTAAGGACAGCCTCCTTCCCCATACATGACCTAAAGAGGCAGTTTGTCACCAAATGGGTGTCATAGGTGTTCACTGAACTTCTACTTTCTTTCCTGACTATTGACCATTGATCAGTATCCTCCATCAGGCTGACCAGAAGGGCCCTCACTCGCTGTTGCAGATCTCCTAAGAATAACAACTACCCACTTCTAATAGGTAAATGTTGTCAGCTCTGTAGAGATCAGGCCTTTGGAAATTGGGATGCTGCACCCTCCCGAACCTTAAATGCACTACAAGGGTGCCTCTTCTTGCCTGTCTGTTTCAGGCCAGAGATTTCAAAGGATTCCTGAATTCCTATATAATTATGATTGTCTCTCCTTTCTCGTCTTTGTAAGCCCTTTAGCCAGATGTGCATACAATCAAGTTCATTAGTTCCTGTGGTAATTGAATCCATCCTTATGCATAGAACATGTGAATATTCTTAGGTGATTATGGTGTAAAGACACCCCAAAGCCTTCATTTAAGCTCTGTAAAATAATTCGTACTTCATCCCCCCAGAAATGCTGAAATTTCAAACAATTGCTTAATAAGCTTATGTGTCATTTTTCTTAAAGAGATGTTCATACAGTCTCTTTTATCTTACAATGAAATAAAATTCACATGAACTTTGTAATACGTCCTCTTCTATTCTGTTTTTGCTTGCTATGCCTTTTTTTAAGGCTTTGGCATCTTCTCCAAGGGTCACCGTAGGTTTAAAACAATTTGAAGGCAAGATAACAACAACAGCAACGACAGTGATCATGAGGAAAATGAAGTGTGTCTGTTTTGAAAAGAGGAGCTAAAATTATGTTTTATTCTAAGGCCCCATTTGAAAAAAGCCATGGTTTAGTGCAGAGAAACAGAGTATATGAGATTAATTATACAAATAGCTGTAATTTCCCCATTCAAGAGACAAAGTTCCTTTCCATTAGCTCTTGCTCTCCCTCTTACCAAAAGACCTCTTATCCTCTCTATCTATCAATAAGGGAAAAATGCAACTTGCCCATATTTATATTCTCAAAGTAGCCATTTACTCCAGTGCTGTCACTGCTTCAATCCACTTCTGCAGATGCACTGATGGAGTTGTGTCTGGATCAGTGTATCTGAAGAAGTGAATTGATGTCCACAAAATATCATACTTAAATAAATCAGTTCACCCTTAAGGGTGCTGCTGGATTTGTTCATCCTCCTATCTCTTCCTAAAATTCAGAGAAGCACAGAGTCAGAAGGATTACTGTGTTCTGATCTCCATATTAGTAAATTAGTCAGAGAATGTGAATTAGGTTGGTTTGCTTAAAATGTGAACCAAATGAAATTCTTTTGCATCTCTAATTTAAGCACACAAAACTCTGTGCTGGACTGTGATCTTTCTCTTTGACTGTTTTTATTCTTAACTGTACATCCTGCTTCCTTAAGTGAACGCATAACCAGCTCACTTGGATCACAGCCACAGAATTCCTTTGCATGGCACACTGGGGACACATAATTTCTCCAAATTGTTGGTAATTTGTTTTAGTATATTATTTCCAGCTCTGATCCCCCTGCCATCTCCCATATGGGGTCCACATCTGGCAGCAATACAGTTTATATGTTTTATAGCAAACGTTCTTGTTTAAATATGTGTGTGAGTTGCATTGTAGAAATAAAAAACAATGGGAAACTGCAAGGAGTTTTTTTTTTCCAGATTCATTTCAGTTAATATGAAGGGCAAATACGTCATAACAATGATGGCACTGAGTTGGATGGGTTGTTTGAGAGTATAAATATGAGCAAGATTCCCCATAGGAGTCCAACAGCACCCTTGAGACTAACTGGTTTATTTTACTATGAACATTCAGGAATATCAGCCTACTTCTTCAGATGGAGTTGGATCTGGATCTGCATCTGAAGAAATAAACTGATATCTCTGAAAGTTCATGCTACAATAGATCAGTTAGTCTTAAAGGTGTGTCATATCTGCTTCTCCACTTCCTGCCTCAACAGATTACCACAGCTATTTCTTTGAAAACCTATGCAAATTTTATAATGCAGTCTTCATCTCAAAAATTACATACAAAAAAGGTTGTAATTAGAGAAAATTCAGTATCTATTTCTGCAAACAAGGCTTATTAAATCAATGGGAATTACATCTGGTAGGCATCCAGAGAATGGTACTGTTAAGTATTTTAACAGCAACAATAAGGTTGACATCCTACTTTACACAGGGTAGATTGTAAACATTCCTCTCTACTTAACACAGTGTAAAGTGTAACTACCTACAAGTTTCCTGGGCCAGTAAGCCTGCTTGAAAAAAGAGGTACATTCTTCCCTGGCCATTTAGTGACCATTAGGGAGTGTACTGGTTGCCAGGTCAGAAGATGGCTGAACTTCTGTAGCCTTGTGTAAATAGCATCCAAGATGCTGCCTTGCTCCTGGATCTCATCCTGGAGTATGTTGGAGATTTGATAAGGAGATGGTTACCAGAGATATATACATGTTTTTACTCCAAGTCTCAAGTCAAGTCTCAAGTTGAGTCTTAATGGCAGGTGCGGGGGGGGGGGGGGGAGGAGGCAGGATTTCTCAGAGTGGAACCGCAAATGTATTAGACCATCGGATTGAGATGGGGGGGGTGTAGTCTGGTCAGCAGCATTTCCCCACTGACACTGAAGGAGCCTTTTAAAGCTTTTCAGATGCCTTGCCTAATACATTTTCTATTCTTCTCTGAGAAATGTGCCCTGTGTTCAGGGAGTGGGTCTTTCCTGCTGCACAAAGTGTATAATAATAATAATAATAATAATAATAATAATATTTTATTTCTATTCCGCCCCTCTGAACAAGCAATCGGGGCGGAGTACAACAGAGGTTAAAACAATATCAAGTTAAAATACCCCTTCCTTACCCTTACCACCCTCCCTTAAAAAAGAATTAAATCGCGATAGAGTTAAAAAACATAATAGATTAAAATAACAATGCACAATAGTAGGGAGCGGACCCAGCTTAGGTTGTATGGAGAAAAATGCAGGAAAAGATTTAAAAAGCCCTTAAAACCTAGGTATGGCGCTGGGGATATTCACATTCTCTGGGAAGGCTTGCTGGAAGAGATGCGTCTTTAGGGCTCTTTTAAAGCCTTCGAAAGATGGAATGGGACGCATCTCGTCCGGCAGGTCATTCTACAATTTGGGGGCAACAGCCGAAAAAGCCCTAGGACTGAAGTGTGCGGGGGGGGGGGGTTCATATGGGAGGAGGCGGTCCCTTAGAAAAGATGGGCCCAAGCCATGACGGGCTTTAAAGGTTAAAACCAACACCTTGTACTGTGCCCGGAAACTGATCGGCAGTCAGTGGAGGGCTTTTAGCACAGGAGTGATATGCTCTCTCCTGGATGTTCCAGCCAGAAGCCTGGCTGCCATATTTTGGACCATTTGTAGTTTCTGGGTTAGGCACAAGGGTAGCCCCATGTAGAGTGCATTGCAGTAGTCCAAACGTGAGGTTACCAACACGTATATCACAGTTTCCAGATCCCTCCTCTCCAGGAAAGGGCGCAGCTGGTGTATCAGCCGAAGCTGGTAACAAGCGCTCCTGACCGTCGCATTCGCCTGACTTGTCATGTGAAGCGACGGATCAAGGAGTACCTCCAGACTGCGAACAGAGTCCTTCGAGGAGAGTGTGACTCCATCGAGGACTGGAAGTTGTATTCCCAAACCTGGTTTCGGGCCTGTGACTGTGAGCACCTCTGTTTTGTCTGGATTGAGCTTCAATCGGTTTTTCCGCATCCAATCCATTACCGCCGCAAGGCAGTCATTGAGAGGGGAGACGCCATCTGAGATCTGAGCAGACGATCTGGTCACGGAGAAATAGATCTGAGTGTCATCAGTGTACTGATGACACTGAGCTCCATGCCTCCGAATGATCTCACCCAACGGCTTCATATAAATATTGAATAACATCGGGGACAGAATAGCGCTCTGTGGAACGCCACAGCTAAGCTCGATTTTAGAAGAGCAGCTGTCCCCGAGTCTCACCCTTTGAGATCTGCCGGAGAGGAAGGAACGGAACCACCGGAGCACGGTGCCGCCAATCCCCAACTCTCTCAGCCGATCTAAAAGGATGGAATGATCAATTGTATCAAAAGCCGCAGAGAGATCCAAGAGCACTAACAGGGTCACACTACCCCTGTCGATGCTCAGGCGGAGGTGGTCAGTCAGAGCAACCATGGCTGTCTCCACTCCATAACCTGCCCTGAAGCCGGTTTGAAATGGATCGAGATAATCGGTTTCATCCAAGACAGCTTGGAGTTGGGAGGCAACCGCTTTCTCGACCACCTTGCTTAGGAAAGGCAGCAAGGAAACTGGTCTGTAGTTGTTCCTGTCCAGGGGATCAAGGGAAGGCTTCTTCAGGAGGGGCTTAACAGCCGCCTCCTTCAGACTAGATGGAACATTGCCTTCCCTGAGAGACACATTGATCACATCCCGAAGGAATGTTCTCAATGCATCCCCTCCCTGGATGACCAGCCAGGATGGACCTGGGTCGAGAGAGCAGGTTGTCTTCCTCACGCTTCCAAGGAGCTTGTCCACGTCATCGGTACTCACCGATTGGAACTCATCCAGTAAACTGACAGCAACGGAGTTGCTGGATACCTCACTCATGGACTCTGAATGAAGGTTGGCATCCAAGTCAGCTCTTATCCGAGAGATTTTATCTGCAAAGTGGATATTAAATGCCTCACAGCAGGCTGTTGTAGGATCCAGCAAGGGGTTTGGCGCAGGGGGGACCTGCGTCAACTCCCTCACCACCTTAAACAGCTCTGCCGGGCAGGACTCTGCAGATGCAATGCGTGCAGAGCAGCGAGATCTCCGCGCTGCACACAAAGCCTCTCCATAGATGCGAAGATGCAATCTATAGAGAGTTCTGTCGGATGAGAGCCGAGTCCTTCACCATTCACACTCTAGTCCTTGTCCAGCCTGCTTCATTTCCCTGAGCTCTTTCGTATACCAGGGCTTCCTGTTGGGGGCAGGCTGGAAAGGACGCTCGGGAGCGATTGTGTTGATGGCCCTGGCGACATCGGTATTCCAAGTGTCTACCAGGGTCTCAACAGAATCGCCGGCATTCCCAACCAATAAACCCTCTAGGGCTTTCTGGAAACCAATTGGTTCCATGAGCCTTCGAGGGCGGACCATTTGAATGGGTCCACCACCCCCGGGGGGACGGAACGTGGTCTTTAGCTCCAGCTTGATCAGGAAGTGGTCCGTCCATGACAGTGCGGAGGTCTTGGTTACCTCCGCCCACGGATACTCCTGTTCCGTACTGAAAACCCCATCGAGTGTATGGCCCGCACAATGAGTGGACCCGTTGACCAACTGGGATAGGTTCATGGCTGCCATGGATTCCATGAACTCCCGAGCTGCTCCAGGTAAATCCGAAAAGCTGGCCTCAAGAGGGATGTTGAAGTCACCTAAGACAAGAAGTCTAGGGGACTCCAACAATAGCTCAGAGACCAGCTGGGTCAGCTTGGCTAGGGAGTCTGTTAGACGACGGGGTGGCCTGTATACTAACAGAATCCCCAGACTATCCCTGGTTTTCAGGGTGAGGTATATACACTCGATGTGGGCTGTTTTCCGGACAGGTCTCCAAGGTCAGGTTGGTTCTATGAACTATAGCGACAACGCCCCCCCCCCCCCCGTCCACTCTCCCTTATCTGCTCACTGACCGTGTACCCAGCTGGAAGAGTCTGCGCCCAAGTAGCAGAGCTGGTATCTCCCAGCCAGGTCTCGGTGAAGTAAGCCAGGTCGGCTCGTTCATCCACGAGGAGATCATGAATGATGTGAGTCTTACCTTTGGCCGACCTGACATTGCAAAGGAGCAGATTGAGGGATTGTGGAGTGGTTGGTATGCTCTCCAAATTATCCCGGGCAACAGAGTGAACTGAAGAAGGGATAGATACTTGACATCGATCCCTACTTCTTTTGTAACATGTGTTCACTCTGTTTCCGCCATACCTTCCCCGCCCCCACACAACCTCAATCGCTGCCCCCGGATTGTTCCCAGCTCCATTATCTGCAAGTAAGGGCAAGCGATCCAGCTAAAACTCTCGTCTCAGAGCAGATGTATAACATCAAAGAAACAACAAATAAATATTGCCTGTTCTCCTATCCAGTCCATTCTCCCGCAATAATGTATGATGCTAGCAAGTCAGTTACTAAAAATATACAAATCACAAGTGAACTTGAGTCAGTGCATCATTTATTGCTGAGCTCATTCCAAATTGAGTCACTGAAGTGACTTGAGTCTGACTTGATTCAACATCAATCGACTTGAGTCTACATCCCTGATAGTTGTGCCTTTCTTCTGAATGAAGCTGGATGGCGCCCAGTCTCCTAGCTACTCACTGGCTACCTCCATCTAGGCACTAAATGGATGAGGAAGCATACCCCTGTGCAAGGTGCTACTGGATAATGTCTTGCACAATGATTATGAAAGGGCATAATGTTCATAAAGCACATGTACATCATTAGTAGGATTCCAGTCAGTGTGGCTTATTTTATTTTTTTACAGGAAAAAAGTAGTTCAGAATAATAGAAATAATTATGAGACTACAGAGAAAAAAGGTAGCAAATATATTTTAATGAGGTTGCCATGACCCCGATCTGGCCATTTAAGAGGTGGCCTGTATAGCCTCTTAGTTAATAAACTGAAGAGGTCATGTATAGGAGATAAGAGCTAAGATACTGAGACTGAGAACAAGCAAGGAGCAGAACATCCTTTGTTTTTGATTGATTTGGGGGGGGGGGGGAGTATGGAGATTTGTAACATTAGAACATCTACTTTGAGAAAAATTGCCTACAAAAAGTTATTCAATTCGCCACCCCCCCCCCCCCCCCCCCCCAAATCTTCTGTAGGGATTTCTGCTGCAAGGGGCAGATCCCCTTTCCCTTGAATTGTTTATTTCCACCAATAAAATTATAACCCACCTTGGCAATTGATAGAAATATTCGGGACCTCCTCCTTTTAAGGTACTGTCACTGAATGTCCCTTCCTTTCCCCTGAGAGAGGGGGTCCCATCTGTTGAGCTGATCTATGAAAAGATTTTAACCTTTTAGTAGATGAGTCCCGAGTATTACACATGGGCACAGGGAATCTCTCCCCTAAATATAGTTGTCACCATAGTTGTACAAAGTGATATTTCAATAAAAGAAAATACATGGATGGATTGCTAGATGTTGCAGGGGATGGTTAATGGTAAGACACAGAAAATTACAATTTCTGAAACTGTTAGGGTCTTTACACGTCATGCAAAGGGATATATTCAAGAAATGTCATTGAATTCCCTTTCAAAAAAATTGGGTGAGCCCCTTTTTCAGAGTTTGCCGAGTAGAGATGTAGCTGGATAATGTTGGTTCTCCTGACAGAAGGATGCAAATTTTACAGTTGTACTTGCTGGCTTAAAAAAAAAAGAGCTAATTTCCAGTTGTTGCCTGCAACAGCTTCTGCTTACCACTCACATTTACAGAAGAGAGGAATGAGTTTCTTATTCCTGTAATAATGGGGAAAATGACCTTATCAGATGGAAATGCCTGGAGGATGTTTGATCATGTAGGAGAGTGCTGCACACTCTGGCAGATTAATACAATACTTGTACTCACTGGATTCACAATTTTGTTGTTGCCCACCCATCTATTTAATTACCATTTAATAACCAATGTCTTGCATGCCCTCAGGGCATCATACTTTTTGTTTGTTTGTTTGTTTGTTTGTTTACTTGTTTGATTCATATTGTTTGGCTTCTTTCCTCATTTTTTTTTTAAAAAAAACAAGTGGAGTGAAATTGTGCTATGCATGATGCCTGCATTTGTATTCTCTGTAGATTTATATGTACATAAAGTGTATAAATTCAGACATAGATCAATAACTAAAACTCACTGAGTTCACCACAGGGAGCCCTGGTGGTGCAGTGGTTAAATGTCAATACTGCAGCCACTTACAGCCACAAGGTTGTGAGTTTGATCCCAGGAAGGGCACCAAGGTCCACTCAACCTTCCATCTTTTTGTAGGCTGATAAAATGAGTATCCAGCTTGTTGGGGGAAATTGGCTTACACATTGTAAACTGCTTAGGGACTGATAAATTGTATAGATGTGTACTTGCTATTGCTAAAACAAAAAACAAAAACTGAAAAATGTGGGTATTTGACCCAATAAGTTTTTGTTATAAAATTTTGTGTGCCCACAAATATTCACCATCACAGACACAGTGACAGGGACACAGACAAGAACTGTAAGGATGACATTAGGTATGGCCATAACTTAATGGCTGATCTGTGAAAATCTAAGCAGTAATTAAACTGACGCTGCCAAACCCTTCTTCTCAGTGTTGGTAGTGCAAAGGATATGCCAAATGTGTCCTGTCATCTCCTCTAATATCGTGACTCAACTATAACCAAGATGAGAGGACTCCCTGGAAGTGAAGATGTCATACGAGGAATTATTTTCTAGTGAGTTTTGACTTTTTATGATATCTCCAAAGTACAGCAGCCTCAGTTTAGTCATCTTGGCTTCTAGGGAGAGTTCAAGTTTGTTTTGCTCTAGGATCAATTTATTAGTCTTTTTAGCTAAGATTCTGCTGCTTGAATGTGGGACATTGTCTCCCATTACCCCTGAGAGCAGCAAACTGATTCAGGGGTGCAAGACAAATGTGTGGCATGTGGAACCTTATTCTCTGAGAGAAATAGCCAGGGGGCTAAGGAAGAATAAATGTCTACCACTACCATTCCTCAGAATCTACTACCTAAAACAGGCATATCAATCTATCTGCCTAGTGGTAACTTTCCCAGTTTTATGGAACTAGCCTAATCCTGGCTAAAGCTAAGTAGGTTATACTTATTTCTCCATACTAATATCTGTGAATACAGAATGGAACAGACATTGACAAGAAAGGGGAAACATGCTATAAAACTCTCAAGGAATCTTTCCTACTTTTTATCTCGGTTCTCAGATGACATTAATCAAGAGACTGCAAAAATAATGGAGATGGATGCATAGGATGTAAAATGTGTCCAGCCCCAGGGTCTGGGCCCTACATAAACTGGGAATAGCTGTGGCAGTGAGGCAAAGCATCGGGAGTCTTTTCTCACCTTGTTGCCTCTCACAAGGCTACAGTCCAGATGGGTTTAAAGTACCACTGAACACCTCCTTCTTTCTCTTGCTCTCTCTTTTTCTCTTGACACCAAACATTATGAACATAAGGTGTACTTTTGTACACTTTTAACACAAAATAAATTGTGGTGAATTAAATGAAACATTTGTTTCATCCGACACATGTGGTCATTGCAATTTTCTTCCTCAGAGAGATGGAGTAGAAATAGAGCTTTGGAAAAATTACTTTTTGGACCAGAACTCCTGAAATTTCCCTCCCAGTATGGTCACCAACCATGCTAGTATATCTCCACAATCTGAGTATATATGATGGCACACTTTGCAACCCCTGTTCATTTAAAGCTGTGGTTGAAAATCAATTGGCAGAGCAATTCTGGCTCTGATGAGGGAAGTGGAGCTGCAGGTTAATTCAAATAGTATGCAATGAAATACAGGACTCCAGCTAGGTGAGAAACTCTCCTACAAACAGTCATTTCTTTCTCCAGCATTCTTGAAATTATGGTACAGGTGTAATGTTTTTTAGAAATGCTACCATACTTTATGGGTTGTGGGAAATATCTACAAATGATTACATGCACATGTACACTGTGTAGATCAAGACATTTCTTGCTTTTATCCAATTCTGAGAAAAGTAGCAGAGGGCAGCTGTGACTCAATAAGAGGTTAAAAATATTATTGATCATTCACAAGCCTTTCTTTCAATTCCATCTGTGTCAGAGAAAACTAATGACTTGATTTTCTTCTCACTTTCCTTATGTGACTCAGGAGTGATTACTGAAGTCAGTACGTTGATTATAATCAGTTGGCACTGGTGTTAGTGAATCAGCTCCCCACTTTTGTATTTTACTACACCACCAGATGCAAAACTACCCCCCAGAGTGAGGTAGTTTAGTGTGTATGTGTAAGGCAGCATGATGGAGGCACATTGTGTTCCCTCTTAAATATTTGAAGCCATTTCTGTGCTATTCTATTTCTTCTTTTTAATAAATTGTTTAAGTTGCCAGTATATTCACTCATACACAAAAAGGCCATAAAAGAAAAAAGAAAGAAATTACTCTGAGAAATATGCCAGGCTTTTTCCAGCCCATTCAAGATTGAACCAACCTTGAGTCTGTTCCCACTATATTTTATATGTAGCGATGAGACGGCAACCCCTTTGCTCAAACTCTTATTAAAGTCATTGTGGGAAAATGTATAGGCCTATAAAATAAAAGATTCAAAAGTGAGAAATGTTTATTCTTTCTTTTGTGTTGCATATTATTATTGTTGTGTGCCTACACATCATTTCTGACTTATGGTGACCCTAAGGTGAACCTATCATGGGGTTTTGCTGGCAAGTTTCTTGAGAGGGGGTTTGCCATTACCATTCTCTGAAGGTAAGAGAGACTCTGGAAATCAGTGTTTGAATCCTAGCGTGGCTATGTAAAACCACTGGGTAGTCTTGGGGAAGTCACACATTCTCAGCCTCAAAGGATGGCAATGGCATCCGCCCCCAAAGAAACATGCCAAGGACACCCCATGATAAGATGATGATGATGATGATGATGATGATGATGATGATTTTTGTTATTGTCTTTATTTATAAAGTGCCATAAGTGTACACGGTTCACCTTAGTGTTGCCATAAGTTGGAAATGACTTGCGAGCACACAATACACACACCAAGAGTCTTAAACTGACATACTTCTAGCAATTATATCAAACTGGTCTTTTTCTTTCTTTCTTTCTTTCTTTCTTTCTTTCTTTTTGACCTAGCCATCACTTTCCTAAAACCCTACATTCAGTTAGTAAACCAATTTTAGAAATATAGGGAGCTGCCAAATATGCAATTGTTGAAGCCATAGGTCCATTCTTGACCAGTAGTGTCAACTCCCTTGAGGTTCCAGTCCAAGTGCTGACCCAGCCTGACTCTTCTAAACATACACAATAGGACAATCTATTCAGGGTTGTATGATAGCTATCCCAGTGCCATAGCTGCTGGTGGGATATTGCAATTGTGCCCAGATATCTGTTAATCTGGAAACTACCAGATAGCTCCACTTATTTGGCTCTATGTGGTAGTTTCAGTATAAAATTGAGTCTAGTAGAGAATAAATTGCAGCGAACAATGTAATCATGATTGAGTATCTTTTCTTTCTGAACAGAATCCAAGCCATGGTGATTGTTTTTGTTGTTATTGCTGCTGTTTTTGCCTTCACCAAAGTAATTAAAAATACTTGGCTTGCTTTTATTGTTTTTGTCCAATTCCTTTATGAATATGTCAATGTATTTTATGAGAGGTATATTTCTAGATTTACCATTACTGTGCTTGTGTGCAAATAATTATTTCCAGAGACTAGGATATGAATCAATAGATTCAAATTACAAGGTGTGTGTGTGTGGGGGGGGGCGATATTCCAACTAAACATTAGGATTTTTTTTTTTTTTTTTTGAAAACAGAGCAACAGAGGAACAGATGTCAGAATGTGGTAGGCTCTCCTTCTTTGGAAGTCTTTAAAGAATGGTGGGATGGCCATCTTACAGGAGTGCTTTAGTTGTATATACATACATTCTGTGAGTAGGACTGCATGGTCCTTGTCTTTACTTCGAAGTCTATAGTTCTCTGATTCTATTACCACTGCAGATTTGTGATACAATCCAATGCAACAGTTTGTAAACATTTCCCTTTTTTTGGACTACAATTTTGATTATTAGTCGTTATGGTAGCTGGGCGGTGGCAGTGTGTGTGTGAGTGTGTGTGTGTGTGTGTGTGTTCTGGGTGTTATTTAAAACAAAAACCAACTTTTGTCCAATCCACTTTGAACACAGTGCATAAATATGAGTCATTGTCTTAGTGGTAAAGGGGAAGAGAGGTTCTGGTCTTCTCGCCATTTCCTTTGACATGTCTGCAAACTGTCAGTGAAAGGAACAAACTGGGACCATGCAAATCTGTGCTCCTCTACCTGATTTTCTGTGATCCACCTCAGCTCCCTAGGGCAACATGCTCCATTTAGAAATGTGCTTTTTTAATGCTCATGAAAGGCTTGGAGTGGGGAGGAAGCTTGAAGTTCTGCTAGCAGGGTGAGATGGAAGGAAGGTGACCTTCCACCCACTCATTTTCAACAGCAATTCTTTATCCAAGCCAATTTGTCCAGTTTTGGAGAGCAGCAATTGATTAAGAGGCATAAAAGAAATGGCAAAAATATATGGAGAAGTAAAAGGTATCAACGTGAATGTGAAAATAAAAATTCTAAGAGGATAAGTACTGGCGACATCAGTGCATACAGCTGAAGAAAAGGAGCAGCTAGCAATTTATTGAGTGAATAGAATAAACTCAGGGAAATAAAAAGGTTACATAAAAATTATAAAATACGTTCCCACAAGCATACATACACACAGAGAGAGAAAAAAGACAAATATCAGTATATCACATTAATGAAGACTCACCTAAAAGGATGAGAAAGTCAAACTTTTCTGGAGGAAACATCTGGTGTAATTTCACAACAGACTAAAGATATTTTGAATTTAAATATTATTAATACAGAAGGAAATATCTTCTACATTCATGGTTTTCCATGACTGAGCAATAATTTGAATCCAGGTCTCAGAAGTACTAGTCTTTTTTTAAAAGCAATGACAAAGGCATGTACCTTATTAGAAAAAGAAATAAAAACAAAGCTTTTAACAGAGAGAAGAGAGAAGAGAAAACATGCTGAACAGATTACAGTAATCCAGTGGAAATAAAATATAAAAATAGAGGAAAGAGCAAGGAGACCATAAACTGATATTGTAGCTAATGTGTACAATATCTATATATGTGTTGAAAAATACAGAGTACTTCAGAATGCCCAAAGCCTCATATATGTTTCATAGGTAATTTGATAAAATGAGTCAGTGTTGCTCAGATATTTCAAATCAAGTGTGAAAATGTGTGGCAGCTGTTATATAATATGTTGCAATAACAAAAGAGAGCACAATCGACTTCATTTAAGGTTTGGCAGGGGGTTAGCTTGTTAAGTGGTGAACAGCCTCTTGCTTCACTTCCCAGAACATATTTGTAGGTATAACTGAACTGTTTCCCCCCTGCGTCTGTAGAAACCAATTTTAAAAACATACTTGGACATTAAATAAATTGTTCTGAAATCTGGGGAACAATGTATCTATAGTGTAACAGATGTTCTTCTGGAATAAACAGGTGGTGTTAGCCCACTCAGTGTTTAAGGTGTTCAAAACAAAACAAGACAAATGTTTTAGTCCATCTTCAGATAATGTTAAATTTACAGATAAGAAAAGGCATGAACACTGGAAAATGGTGAAAGAAAAGAAGCTTTCTCCTACTTTTTATTCATTAAATATGCACCAAGAATGAATTAACAACTACAATGTTATAAAAGGCCAATAAATGATTAACAGAGTAACCCAATGCAAGTTTAGTTTATGTTTGTCCATTGTTTGGAAAAGTTACTCAGGGGCTTTACAGATTGCCCCTAAGGGGCAGTGGGAGACCGCCCCTTTCCTGGCTGGGTCAGGGCTTTAGCAACCTCATACCGTGACCCCAATCTGGCCTCTGGAGGGCGCAAAAAGGAGCTGCAAAATGTGGCTTGGGTGCCATAGCCACAGCTGCACAGCTCTATGATGCCTTAGTGCTGCATCATTTGGACACAGCACTAGAGGTTCATCATCATTGTGTGCACCATCTAGAGCAGTGTGCGCCATCATGGCACCATGGGGGAGACGTTAGGGCAAGTGTCATCAGGACGCTGAGCCCTGACTCTGCCCACAAGCCAGCACAAAGTACAGGCCCTCAGTCTAAATGTTGGGTCCTTCTTTAACTGAACTTAGGGGCTTGACAGACCGCAGCCGCCTCTTTTGGCACCAGATCGGGCCTGTGGCAACTACGTGCCATGGCATCAGTCTCTGCTTTCCATGGTGCAAAAAGGAGCAGCAAAAAGGTGCCTCCTTTTTGTGCCCCGGAAAGGGTGCCATACCCACCACAGCATCTTTTCTGCGCTCCTTTCATGCTGCGTCATATAGACGCAGTGCCAGAGGAGCACCGTGATGCCACACACTGTGTGGTGAGGCATGTGCCATCATGCAGGCCTGGGGGTGGAGTTGGGGCGTGCGTCGTGTGGATGCCACACCCTGACTCCACCCCTAGGCTGGCCTTTTTCACTGGTCTGAACAGTCTGTTACCCAGTGGTAAGTAGATTTAGGATTACAGCTTAAAACAGTACCTAAAGCAGTTTTAAACAAAACAAGACAAAACAAACCCTGAGGTTTCCAGAATTTCCTATGGTTTTGGAAGTCATAGATCAAAAAGTAACTTCTTAAAGCTCTGGGCACAATATTCACGGGCCTTTAGCTTAGAAAATCTTATAGTAAACAGGGGAATATGATAGAAATGAAGGCAGAAGCTTTAGAAAGAGAACAGCAAATATTTCTTTCCATAGCAAATATTCAAATTATGGAGTTTCCTACCAGAAGCTGAAGTGATAGACATCACTATTCTGAACAGTTTGAGAAACAGATTGCTTGAACTGATGGAGAATAAGACTATCATGGGCTAGCATTCATTCTCACTATAACATTTTTCCTGTTATGAAGGTAATATGCTGGGAAATAACTGGGAAATAACATTTACTTGGAAAAACAAGTATTACCAAAAGACACTTGATTAGCCACTTTGGGAACAGAATACTGGATCAAACAGATGCATGTATGATTTAGACCACTCATCTTAAGTTCTTAAAAAAGTCTCTAGAGTTTCCCAACATCTATCAAAAGAATCATGGATCCCTATTGGACAACTACTACCTGAGTCATGCATAACTGGATTTGCCAATGATCTGAGCTGTTACAAGGAAATTATATGTGTGTGTGTGTGTGTTCTATTGCAGCAGTAAGGATATCATCATATATATACTCATTCACGAGCATGTGTGTGAGTATAATACAGGTGCATTTCCATCTAGGACTCAGATCTCCTTATGCTGACAGTTTGTATAGTGCATTGATGGGGAACCTTTGTTCCTCCAGGTATTTTGGACTACAGTTCTCACAATTTTTCCCCACTGGGCATACTGGGTGCAGCTTTTGTGGAGATGAAATCCAAAACATGTGGAGCATTAGGGATTCACCACCCCTGGATGAGGAGAAGATATGTTTGTATAAACACTCACCCCTCCATATTTGCAGCTTTGCTATTTGCGGATTTCATTATTCACAGATTGGATTAGTATGTTCTCTCTAGGAATATCTAGGTCCTCCAGTGCAACTAACTAAAAGTTGCACTGAAAGACCTAGAGATTCCTAGAAAGAACACTCTGCTAGGCCTTTGTGACGCCTCCAGTGCAACTCTATGGTCAACTTTAACTAAAGGTTGAACTCAAAGACCTAGAGATTCCTAGAGAGAATACTCTACTAGGCATTTTAGCTCCTCCAGTGCAACTCTATGATCAGTGCCTGTTGTTGGATTTCATTTACTTTTTTCCTTTACTTTTTTCCCCCTTTTCTTCCCTGTTATTGGTTAAATTATCCCCTGGGAATGTAAGGAAACTGGAGAAATCTGATGGTAGCCCTGTGGAGATCAATCAACAATGTCCCACTTGGAGAGAGATGTTGGCAACATGACTATTCAGGAACAACAAAAATAAATGAAGGAAAGGTACATAGGCAGGGAAGAGAGAAGGTAGTCAGTGATGGCTTGGTCAACAGTAGCATGCATCTACCTGCATCCAGCAGTAGCAAACATTTCTAGTTTCATCCGGAAGAACCTGCAGACAGGCTGGTTGACAAAATGCAAATAACCTCCAGCTTGTCCCATGTAGACTTACAGTGGAATCTAGTTCTAGGAAAGAATGCCTGAATCTGCAAGTAGGGAACTATTATTTTGAATACCTTAATTAGAGCCAGACAGTTTTGGGAATGATTGATCAGTATCTCAGTACAGGGTGGGAGGGGGAGTGAAAATGAGAGCTTTGCTCTGCAAATTCTGCCCCTTCTCTACACACAATGAAATGTTCCTTCAGCCCCCAAATTTCTAGACTTGTCAACATTTCAGTTGAGCATTGAGAATTAAAGCTGAAGCACCCAGAGTAATCCAGCTCCTGGTGGCATGCATTGGGGCCAGCAGTAGCAGCCCACTTTCAGAGTGGGCCATGCTGTTACTGCAGTTCCAGCCCACTTGCAGCTGGAACTGCCTCAGGCCACTCCTTTCCACCCATCTGTTCCAGGCCAACATTATCAAGGGAAGTGAACACAACAAATATAAGTGCTTGATGTGAAGCATTTTCATGTGTTGTATGCTCTAAAATGTTAGAAATTTGGGGACTGAAAGAAACTTTCATTTGGTGGGGCAGAATTTTATGGGAGGGTAAAGGGTGAAGGTGGAGATTACTCTTAGTAAGGTCATCCTAGACTATTGCCACACTTCAAAAATAAAGAACAGTTTGACACTACTTTGTCATTTCATCCAATGAAATCACAGAATTTGGAATTTGATGGTCTGGTCTGCAGATAGCTCTGGACCCTCATCAAACTACAAATCCAATAATTCCACAAAGATGAAGTTGTGGCAATTAAAGTGATGTCAAACTGCTTTATTACTGCTCTGAGGATACACCCTGAGATAAGGCGGGCTCCTTTGACCCATTCTAAAAACATCTATGCCCTCAAATGAGTGACCTTCATGAACCTGGATCCAACTAGGACCTATGAGAGTGGTTCCAGGCCCTTGGGATCCCTCCCTCCCCAGTTCTTGTGAGTTCCCTCATTTCCTGAAGGTCCCTTGAATTATTGTGGGGAGAGGGGAACACACAGCGACTAGCTACAACCAGCACCCTCCTTCCAACCACTTACCTGGACACTGCCCCCTTGTGTCACATGTCCTATGGTGGCCAAACTGGGCCAGGCAGGAGATATTTGGGAGCTGTTCTTAATAATGGAGCACTGCTGTTGGTATAGTGAAAATAAAGCAGTCTGGAAACCTTTCTGGCAGCAGATTCTGCAGGTGGAGTCCATCCTATACTGCCCTCCCTCAAGGCACAGGATTACTCCTAAATATTTATATTTATAAATATAATTCAAAAATATATTTATATTTAAAAATATAAATATTTATAAATATTATTTGAGCTGTTTTCTCAATTTTGGGAGCCTATTTAAAATTGGATGACAAATTAAAGTTATTTGAACCATCTTGTTGATATAAATGTTTCAAGAGTATAGAATAAAATATATTAAGGATATGGTCCATCAGTTTTTATTGATTACAGATGTGATTAAAGTTAAAGGGAAATATCTTTTTCCAATAGCTACAAAATTCAGCACTTACTGTTTCTAAGGGAAACCAATAAATCATGGTTATCTGATTTCATAATAAGAAAAATAAAGTGTATCATAGCTAAAACAGAAATAACTAAGGCAAAATGTACTGTTATTTTCTTTAAAAAAACACACCTTGATATTGTGTCTACAATTCCTTTTATTTTTCAACTGAAAAATGGACTGTGCTTCATAAATAATCTTTCTGAAGAATAATGAAGTACTCACAAAATAATTTCAACAACCAAAGGAAAATTAGGAGAAGTGCATGCAATTCTTTCTGTCTGCATGTTTATAATGAGATAATGGGGCTTTCTAGATTGGCAGGAAAGGGAGACATGAAGTTGCCTTTTCCTTAATACTTAGCAGCTGCACTGCAAGTCCCAGGTGTGTAATAAAAAGGCATAGGGCAGCTACACTGAGGAGGTGTGAAGACAACTTATCTGAAGTCTTTTCTGTTGCTCAGCAAATACATTGGAAGCTGTCAGGATGCTAGAAACACAGGCGAAGCAGCTGAATGGGTGGCAATGAATGGGGCTTTCAGCCGCACTGAACCTTTAATATTTTTGTTGTTGTTGGGGATTTCTAGATTGGCAAAAAGAAGTGTGTTCATGGCTGCATAAAACTCTAGCCTTTAGAAAAAGGGAAAGTGTGCCATGAAAATGCTTTTTTTGCATTTTAGGGGAGAAGAAGCGCCTTTAAAAAGGTGCTGGTTTTCCCAGCTTCTTTTTTAAAAACTGTGGAACAGCGCAGCTCCATCTAAAGGCTGTGGTGCAGCTGCTAAGCATTAAGGAAAAGGCAACTTCATGTCACACTTTCCTGCCAATCTAGAATGCCCCCCAGTTGCTGGCTGCAAACTGTGCAGTTGCACTGGTACATCATACAGGCAATTATATTGCCAGCTGCGAACTGTGCAGTTGCACAGGTACATCACACATGAACTGTGCAGTTATGAAGATCTGTCAAATTACCATTGTGGTTTTGCTTCCCTTTTTTAAGTGTGTAGTTGTATCGGTGCACCATGAATGAACCCCTTTATTTATTTATTTATTATTTATACCCCACCCCTTTGAGATCAATCGAGGAGGCTTACACATTAAAATACTATTACATCAATAAAACAAACTGCATCCCTCCCTCCCCCTTAAAAAGATATTAAACCCATTACAATTTAGGTTTATGAATAAACTTCTTTATTTTATGAATGAATAGACATTTTATGCACAGTTGCATAACAGTTACAGCATCCCAGAGTCCTTACTGCACATGTCTAGGGTTCGGATTAGGGCTGGAGCTAGGGTTTGGGAGCTTTAAAAAACTGCACAGTTGCACTGCAGCATTTAGACACAGCTGCACTGTAACACCCTTTTTTAAAAGAAGCTGGGAAAAGCAGCTCCTTTTTAAAGCTGCTTTCCCCCCGCTAAAATGCAAAAGAAGTGTGTTCATGCCAAACTTTCAGTGTGGGTCATCTAAAGGCTACACTTTCATGCAGGCATGAACACACCCCTTTTTGCCAGTCTAGATCAGCCCATTGATTTTGCCATTTCATATAAGGGACACCCTTTTACTATGCCATTGTATATAAAGGGACTAGAACATTCAGGGATTTTGATATCCACAAGGAGTCCTGGAACCAAACCCATCAACCCACTGTATTAATCCAGTTTCCCAGTGTTTCGATTACTATCAGGGGTGCTTGAAAGAAACAGGGAATAAACAGTTTTGAAATCAGTGTTGTGTTTTTAATATTAAGCTAAGCCTTGATAACTACATTGAAAACCGTAAACTGCAGAGTAGCCATGTCAATTGTCATTTTCTAACACTGTAGATTGACTTTAAACTCTTCACACTACCTTTCTGTGCCAGTAAAAATCTTATCTTAAAAAACATCTCACTCATTCCAGAAAAGAAAATATTTGATAGGATTTTTTTTGTCAATGTTCCAAAATGTTTTCCAAACTCGCTTGGCCCAAGAGAGATGTCCTAGAGCCTTGTGAATGGCTTCCATTTTTGGTTTTTTAAGAAGCAACCTGCATGTTTTCTACTGGTATCTCTTTATGTTCTGGCATTTAAACAGCCACCTTTTTATTGTTAGCAGATCTCCCTCCCCGCCCTTCCCCAATGCATAGCTTGAACTATTTTAGTGCAAATTAACATAGTGGACATAAAATCATTTTACTGTTCTGGGTCAACTGGTTTCTGTCAGGTTAGCCCAATAAAGGATTGACGGTAATTGTTTGATTTACTCATTTATCTCATGTCACATTTATCTCACTTCACAATTCATTCCCAAAAGGCACCCCTTACTGGCATTAACAGTCTCATCACATGCAGTACACATCTGCTCTCGTTGGCTTGAATTTCCAGTGTGCATACCTCATGAGCAAAAACATCTTATTTAATCTTGCTGCTGTTCAGTACAGTTTAAGAATCACCTTGTATTGAACTTCAAGAACTGAAAGGTGGATCGAAATATGCTTAATAGATTGGCATATATTAATACCTTCCTGCTCAGAAATCAATATTCCAAGATCTGTTTCCTCTAGCTATTTAAATGTTGGCTTCTTAATACTTACACTATTTATCAGCCTATAAATCTTCCCAAGGTATCCTTTTGAATACTAACTCATAACTGTGCTTTCTATTTTGGTCAGCTGGCTTGTGCCCTATCTCATAAAACAAAGACATTCTTATTTGTAAAAACTTTTAAAAGCATGATGACCTTGCAAAATGCTGAGTATAGACCACAACCCATATTTAATAATAATAATAATAATAATAATAATAACAACAACAGTTTATTTATATTTCCCGCCTCTCCCACGGATCAAGGTGGGATTACATCGATAAAATAGTACAAAAAAGTGAAAAATACAATCAACAAAAGAATATAAAACAATATAAAAAACAATAAAACACTAATAATGAGTTACCAACATTCTTATTAGTTCTCTAAAATAGCAAATAAGAAAGGAAGACCAGAATACATAGATACTGGTGGTGGAACAGAGGTAGAATTACCAAGTTAGGAACCTGTGAAATTTAAAAACAGGTCAATTAATTGCATAAACCATAGTGAGCTGAATCCTATGGTTAGTTTCAACTAGAATAGACCCCATTGAATCAGTGAAAAATGTCAATATGGTGACTTATCAGTCAGCAGTTGATTCAAGGGGTCTACTGTAACCAGTTGGACAATAGGATTTAGGTTATTGTGTTTATATGGGAGGGTGATTAAGGGTTTAACCACACTGCAGAAATAAAGCAGTTGGACACCACTAGCTTGTGGAATCCTGGGATTTATAGTTTGGTGAAGCACCAGGACTCTTTGATAGACCATGCTAAATACCTCATCAAATCCCAGGATTTCACAGAATAGAGTCATGACAATCTGGAGTTGAAGCCCGAAAGCTCCACAAAAAAATTATAGAGTCATGAAAGTTAAAGAGTTATCAAACTGCTTTATTTCTGCACTGTGGAAACCGGGATATTATCTGTTACTGCATCCTTCCATCTATTTCTGATCCACATCACTTTTACATGTGTTCCCTCCAGAATTCATTCTGTCCCCTTTCCATTTAAATCTGTGGTTTTTTTTAAAAAAATCTACACACACCACATTTAATATTTTCTGAAAATGTAAATTTCGTAACATCTCTGTGGTGTTGTGTATGTTCAAATTATTTTTGAGTTTGGGCAAACCTATCATGGGATTTTCATGGCAAGATCTCTTCAGAAGAGGTTTGCCACTGCCTTCTTCTAAGGCTGAGTCTGTGTGACTTGCCCAAAGTCACCCAGCAGGTTTTCAAGATTCAGCAGTGATATGAACCTTGGTGTTCCTAAATCTCAGTCCAGCACTCAAACCACAACACCTGCCTTCTTATTTCTTGGTCAAGAAATTACATCTTTGTTGGCAAATACCTTTGGAAATGATATGATTTTTAAACCAAAAAGTTTGTCAGAATGTCTATGAACTGCAACAACTGGTAGAATGATAACAGAGTTTTAGCCTGCACATTGGCCTAAGATATTTAGGCTGCAAATGGGACCCACACCATCAGTCTAAGGTAAATTATATAGTCCTAATGACCAGACAAATAATTCTGATGTGGGGCAGAAAATCAAATTGTCTCCTCTTCTCATTCCTCCTCCTCCTCCTCCTACTACTACTACTAGGCCACAGTAAAATAAGCAGAGCCCTCTCATGTACACAAACCCAAGAGCAGAGACTGAAATGAACTATATGGATGAAGGAAGTCTCTCTTTAAAACTAGTGCTTAGAATCCAAAGATGGGATTCCACAAACAATGCTCATCCAATCTTCTTGTGTATAGTGCTGTCTGTCTGGGCTATTTCCTGCCAGCAACAGCATCACCACCACTGGCATCACTCCTACAAGTGGAAAGCAAGAACTGCATAAGGGCTACATGTGCCTTACAGTGCATGTAAAAGAGTTAACCATAGTACATAGAACATGACAGAATAAATCACACAGCAATCACAAGTGAAATGAGGTGAAACGAAATGGCACAATCACAATCACTTTGGGACAATGCCAAAGCTGAAATGAACAATAGTGCAGCAAGGCTCAAGACGGCAATGTACTGTACATCATTCCAGGAATTTGAAAGGCAGAGTATCACACATGCCTTTTCATCCTAACTCTAGATACTGTTTTCATGGAAACATTTTTTAGAAAATTTGGCTCCTCTCTTCTTTATTTCCTCTTCCTCTTAATCCTTTTATGAATATTGTTTTGCATACATAGTTGCTCATGTTCAGAGGGTTACTTTAATTAGGACAGATTAGAAAAAAAAGTGGAAATGTACCCAGTTTTCTTGATGGTTGTTTTCTTGACGGTTAAGTCATATGCTGTGGGTGGGTGCAAGACTTATTTTTCAAAACAGAATAACAGAGGAAGTATTTAAATATTGTTGAATGTGATAATAATAAAAAAATATAACAAGCAGAGTCTACTATAATCTCATTTAATTTAATTTCTCCATTTTCTCTGACTTAACAAAAAAAAGATGCACAAACTCTATTTTCTAGTTTTATATTCTTAGACCAAGCAACCTGTCTGATGAAAACACATTTTGAGGCAAAGCTATAGTATATTATTCACACTTCTGGTTCTTTTTCTAAAGATTTTTTTCTGTATTTTGCTGTTCCTAATCTGTGAATAATATGTTTGGAAGCCTGGTCATAGAACAGAGCTGAACTGATAGGCACTGTATACCAGGCACTGAATTCTGCTATCCATCTTTTGAAAAATTATGGCATTGTTTCTACAATAAATTTGAAACACTACATTGGAACTAACTGAGTAATTAATTAATTATGCATTGGAACTGACTTGTCAAAAAAGGTCACTTCCATGGTCAGCTAAGACACATCTAGTATTTGTAGTTCGATGTTTAACTATATTCATTAAACTATGGTTCAAATCATATATCATCACAACGAGAATCATTAGTTTGAAGTATTAACTCTTTGGATGTGTTGCACACACCTTTCACTTGGTTCAATTGCACACAAGGCCCCAAGTGATTTCATCATGGAATTGGACCAGGAATATTGCTTTCACATAATAAGATTTTATAACTGGGGAGTGTTTTGTGTGTTGTTTGCTTTCAAGTAATTTCTGACTTAGGGCAACCTTAAGGTGAACTTATTGTGGGTTTGTTTGGCAAGTTTCTTCAGTGGGGGTTTACCATTGCTATCCTCTGAGGCTGAAAGAGTGTGACTTCCTCAAGATCACCCAGTAGGTTTTCATGGCTGAACAGGAATTTGAATTCTGATCTCCAGAATCATAGTCCACTGCTCAAACCACTACACCACACTGGATCTCATGGCTGAAATTAACATTTCTCAAATACCGGTTGCAAATATCAGTCTTGGATATACAGAAAGAAGAGATCTCAAGTAGCCTTTTAGTTTCTTTGCCTATGTTGCAGAAATATCTTTTCCACTGTTTCATTGTATTTTTTTCTCTTTTTTGATATTTATTATTTGCACATATTTATATGCAAATACAAATGGCTACTTAATTCCCCAGATCTTGTTCTGTCATATTCTCTCTCTCTCTCTCTCTCTCTCTATATATATATATATATATATATAGGATGTCAAAAACCATTCAATTTTAAATATCCTTTGATTCAATGATGCCTCAAGGAATGACTTCTGAATGACAAGGCAAGGAAAATGTATATGGGTTGTCACTGGCAAGGAACATAAAAGGATCTCTCTGACATTCATTGTCTTTAATGTCATCTTATACTGTTTTTGCTTTTTTTTTTTTAATGCCTTACCAATATTACTGGGATTGCAGTGGATATCATCATTTTTATTCCTGATAGGAACAAACATATTTCTAGCTATGGCTAAAGGTCCTAAATACAGAACTAGTTTTATGAATAGCTATCATGATGTAGGAGTGGGGACAAAGAAAAAACATTATTTCTTACTTCATTACTTAATCTAATTCACTGAACAAAGAGTGATGTATAAGTAGGAGGAATAGAGCTGTGAAAGAATGTGCCCCATGGGTTCAGTACTACACCTTTCTTTCCTGCTAATAAGACATGCAGATTTTGAGTAAATATGCATATGACGTGGCTGGGAAGTCACTGTCATATGTATGCTTACTAGGGAGCGAGTCTCACTAAATCAGTGGGAGGATGTATTTTACCATTTTCCCCATTAATAAAAATATGCTCACATGCATTTCTTCAATATACAAAATTTTAATCATGCAGATTTATTAATAACTTAGGTTGCATCCACACTTCAGAAATAATCCAGGCTGACACCATTTTAACTCAATGGCTCAACTCTATAGAATTCTGGGACCTGTAATTTTGTGAGACAATTAGCCTTCTTTGTCAGAGAGCTCTGGTGCCACAACAATCCATAGCTCCCTGAATTCTATAGCATTGAGCCATGGGAGTTAAAGTTTTGTCAAACTAGACTATTTCTACAGAGCAGATGCAGCCCTTGCTGAAGATGTAAAAGAGCAGTTTGGCATTTGCATTTTCCTCCCAGCAACAACAAGCACAAAGTTATGAGTCTACTCTTGTTGCTAGTCTTGCAAAGTATGACTTGGATAAATCAGTAAAACAACAACAACAACAACCCAAACCAAAAACTTGGTCAATTCCAATTTACTTTCCACCCCTACATCTGAGTGTAACATGCAAATTACTGTGCTATAAGTTACTTATCCCCATTATTGTATGGAATTGTACAAAGGAAATAAAATGTAGAAATTATTCTATAAGTGTCCACAAAAACATTTCCTTTAAAGTACAAGACTACCAATTGAGTACATTGTAGCATGGACAAATGAAAAGTTAAATTATTCAAGGCATGCATGATAAAAGGAAATAAAATGTAGAAATTATTCTTTAAGTGTCCACAAAAACATTTCCTTTAAAGTACAAGAGTAACAGTTGAGTACATTGTAGCATGGACAAATGAAAAGTTAAATTATTCAAGGCACATGCATGAAACAAACAGGAATGACATTACTTTGCTTGGAGAAGAAGAGTTGGGGAGGGAACAGTTTTGGTTGGTTCTTTTGGCAGATTAAAGCATGAAAAAATAGCTTGAACCTTGCAAAGAACTTAGGTACGATTCTTATTAAGTGAAATGGAAGCTGTATCTGCATGGCTTCTTCCATGTTTCTAAAGTGGGATCATATGTGTCAAATTTCTACTTTGGGAATAATAGAGTTTGGATGTTCATCTCTCAGGAGGGCTTTACTTGTGGATTCCTACATAGAAGGGGATTGGACGAGATGGCCCCTGTGGCCCTTTTCAACTCTGATTTTACAGTTCTATGATACTCACAGCAGCATTATGGCAGGATTACCCCCCCCCCCCAAAAAAAAAGTATTTATTTTGCTTTGTATTTTAAACCGTGCCTCAAATGACCAAGAAATGCTTGTGTGTATTTTAGTAGTACACTACTAAAGGATTTATTTTTTGGGGGGGTGCAGTTTGTGTGTACTTGTGTCAAGTACATGTGTCAAGCATTGTCTTCTTTCTTTCTTTCTTTCTTTCTTTTTCTTTTTCTTTTTTCTTTTTTTAATCTTTGTCTTCATAGAATACATCAGCAATCTCCAAATGTGTAGCTTTCCAACCACAAATGACATCTGTTGTTGTGTTTGATCTGGAAGGTGCAGATTATGTACATCTATTTTTAAAGTTCTACAAACTGAATTTCTCACATATCCCTACCTCTTGTGTTGGTGAGGGCAAGAAATGGCTGTTCTACAGTTCATTGAACTGTAGAAAAATCGAAACCACTGAATCCAAAGACTTGCCATGCCTCCAGCATGCTTGAGATTGGCAGCAAATGTTGAAAAAATAAACTTAAACAATAAAAGTCCTTTGTTAAAGTTTCCATAAGTCCAGATCATAACATCCCCATGTAATCTTACCTAGGAGTGCACATTGTCATTTCACTCTGAGTCCAGTGGGAAGAGAGGGCTGATTATTTCTAGCACAAGACGATACCTTACAACATCACAAGGTTTGTCATTCAAGAAGTATCTGTCACACGATCAGCTAGCAACGAACAAGCAATAGTGAACTAAAGAGCTGTAGTGTGGCGCACAAAGGGGAAATGACCCAAATATGACTTTCAAGGATGTAAGAGAAAGTCTGACCTACCACTTAGTAAGTTCCCAGCTTGTATCACATGGTACAGCTGCACATTTATTTTCTATCTGGGATCTTGCCATAGTCAACACAGTATTCTTTCACCCTTTCTCTTTCCCTTCCCCAGAAACACACAATGCTAATGTCCAAAAAAAGGCAGGAATATTCTTCTCACTTATGTAGATGCTCCAAATAGATGCATATCATACTTCAGAAACAGAGGTAGCTCTCTGAAAATACTGTAGCCATCCACTATTAAAGTATACTAGTTTATATTAATAATCCACATCAGGAATGAATTACCTTTTCTGCCTTGAAGCCACACTCCAATATGAAAAGGGTCCCAGGGGCTGCATTCAAAAAGTGGGTAGCACTAAGGGCATAAGCTGAGAAAAAGCATGCTGCAATGCTACTCTCTAGAACCAGTCCTGTATTTAAGAGCAGAACTATTGAAAGACAGTGGGCTAGTCTACATTATTACAATTCTCCTCATTCCAGTTGAATAGTATGTGATCCAGCCACATGATTCACAGGAGTTCAGGCTTTATTGAGTGGGGTGGAATTCCTTAAACTCTGTCAAAAAAAAAAAAAAAAAGGTTTCTGTTTTCACCAGAGTATCTGCAGACATCTGCAGAAATGCCCTTTATTGTACCTGTGGCTGTCCCTTTGCTATGCACATTATTGGCAGGAGGAAGGTGAACAGATGAAAATTTGCACAGGAAAGTGAAGACAATTAACCATCAATGTGAATGTGTGGAAATCTGCAACAATGCACATACTGTATAACTGTATGTAGACTAGTCAAGTGCCTCCTACACCCATTTCACACAGATAGTCCAGTAAAATACCATGCGGAATTGTATCAAAAGTGGCTGAGAGATCCAGGAAGTTCAAAAGGGTAGCACTCCCCCTGCCTTCATCTGAGTTTGTTTCAGTGTCATAAGCTGGCCTGAAATTGGTCCAGACAATTTATATCCTCTAGGGTTGCCTGAAGATGCCCATACTCATACTCATTTCCCAGAAAGGGAATAAGATTTAGCCATGGAGATATGCGAAACAGATTATGATGAGCTAACAGAGTTGGACCTCCATATCCATATTCTGTATTCAAGGCTTGAAAATAGTCCACACACACACACACACACACACACAGGCAAACCTTGATTTTGCTGTTTTATATAAGGAACACTATTTTACTATGCTATTGTATATGATAGGACTTCCATGGATTTTAGTATCCATGGGGGATTCTGGAACCAAACTCCAGCAGATACCAGGGCCCACTGTACTTGGAACGAAGATAATATGGTTCAAATACTAAATCAAAGCTTGGGATGACTATATTTTGTAAGGTACTATGTATTTCAACCCTTTATCCCCCTCTATAAAGTGAGTCTTCCTCTCAGCCTCTACTACCTATAGCAGCAATCTATCATTACATATATTTGTGAGTATCCTGGTGCTACAAAATGAACACCATCATGTTTACCATTTGAAGGCCAAAAAGATAAGCATCTGAAAGATATGATGGTTTATTAATTTGTCTCACATAAATGAGAATTACCGGCATTGTCAAAAGATGTACAGACATAAGAGTACTTCAGATCAAAGAGTACATTGGAAAAAGCAAAACTAGTAAAGTCAGATCACCTTGATTTATGAATAAATTCTACAACATATCCATTGATCTCCAAGATGAGAGATTCATATAACACATCAATTCTTCCTATGCAGGAACAAAGTAACAATAGAACTGGAATTATTGGTGGTGGTGGGGACAATACTGAATGGAATGTGCTTCAGCGAGATGGTGACAAAATATAACTCATAAATGAGAATCTTTTCTTTGTGAAAACTAAACTCTGCAAATATACAGGAAATTACAGGGAAGGCTCAATCCTCACTTTGGAAATAAAAAGCAATAGTAGGGAGAACATTAAAAAGGCATTTTCAAAAAAATGTGTCTGAACTAGTAAGGCAGGCTAGAATTATCCAAGCATACTAAAGGAACTTGCTGATGTAGGGGGATTTACAGACAGGCGGTTCTGTGCCACCCATCTTTGCCCTGGATTGTTGCCGCAGCAACCAAATAATACGACAACGATCCGCTCCCTCTCAGGAGCAAAAAGAAGCTGCTAAAAGCAGCTTTCTGGAAGAGGCATAGCGCCTTGACTTGATTTGTGTGCATCATTATTGTGCCTCTTCCAGCAAGTGCCATTTAGGTGTGCAGATGCCTGCGTGTCATCATCGCATGCCCCGTGTGAACAGGGTGTTGTCAAGGTGGTGCATAGGCTCCATTAGAAGGGCACGTATGGACGCCCAGCCCTCTGGAGCCCTAAAATTGGACCCAGGATGGCACTTTTTGCCCGTCTGTATCGGGTTGTATTCTCTGAACAATTTGCCAATGTTTCTGAGATCAGGCAATGGGCCAAAAGACTGGAAAAGGGCAAATACAGTATTGTCCCTCTATTCAAAAAAAAAAAAAAAAAGGCAAAAAAGAAGATCCAGGAAACTACAGACCAATCAGCCTGACCTAAATACCAGGAAAAATATTAGAATGGATTATACAACAGTTTACAACAATCTTGATGACAACGCAGTGATCAGTAGAAGACAATGTGGATTTGTCAAGAAGAAATCCTTCCAAGCTAATCTTATGTCTTTCCCCCCCATCATGTCACTATTAAGTAGATGGTGAGAATATAGTGGATGTAATTTATTTAGATTTCAGCAAAGCATTTGATAAGATCCCCCATACTTGTTAAATTTGGAATTTTTGTTGTTTTGTGCCTTCAAGTCATTTCTGACTTATGGTGACCCTAAGGTGAATCTCTCATGAGGTTTTCTTGGCATGTTTCTGCAGAATGGATTGCCATTGCCTTCTTCTGAGGCTGAGAAAGTGTGACTTGCCAAAGGTCACTCAGTGGGTTTCCATGGCTGAGTGGGGGATTTGAACCCTAGTTTCCAGAGTCATAGTCCAACACTGTAACCACTACACCACACTGGCTAAAGTGTGGAATTTTTGTTTGTTGTTGTTATCTGTGCTGTTAATGAGACATCTCCAAGAACCCCTGTCCTTCACTGCTCTGCTCAACTCCTGAAAACTCATACTCATGATCTCTTTAATAGAGTCCATCCATCTTGCATGTGGCCTTCCTTTCTTTCTACTTCCCTCTACTTTTCCTAGCATTACTGTTTTTCCCCCAATGATTCATGCCTTCTCATGATGTGTCCAAAGTACGATAACCTTAGTTTTGTTATTTTTGCCTTCTAGGGAGATTTCTGGCTTGATCTGAGCCAGGACCCATTTGTTTGTCTTTTTGGGTGTCCATGGAATCCTTAGCACTCTTCTCTAGCACCACATTTAGAAGGAGTTGATTTTCATCCTATCCTCCATCTTAAATGTCCAGCTCTCAGATCCATACATAACAATAGGGAATACAATGGCTTGTATGATTCTAACTTTTGTGCTCAGTCGTACTATATAACTGTGTTTAAAGATTTGTCATCAATGGCTGCACTTCAGAGTCTGTCCTAGGGCCATTATGTTCCTTTTCTCTTTTTTTATTAAAAACCAAAAAAATATAAAGCCATATATAAGAAATAATCATCACTTCCCCTTATATTAATATACAAAAGTCAATGATTTACCTCTTCTTAATATACATAACCATATTAGTATGGTTTAACCCAGAGTTGGAATATTGCTCTAATGTCTATAATTGTCATATTTTGAATATATTATTTTTGCTCACTCTTTCTTTCTTCTGCTTTTTTAGATCACTTTAAACCCTCTGTCTCACTTACTCTTCATCCAAATTATCTATTTTACATTTCTCATTTCAGAAGGAGTAACGTCTGTCTTTATCTCATACCTGTGGTGTTCATGATTTCCATTCTTTTTTCTAATAGTTAATGACAGCATTCCAGTCATCTTCTAGATCTATATATTGCCTCTAATTTTCTGTTACAATCTGTCCATTTCTTCCATTTCCAAAAGTTTATTATCAATTCAGTCATTGGTGCCTGTTTCAGCTTCCACTTCTGAATGAAGAAAAGTCTTGCAGCAATAGTCATATATAAAATGATTTTCTAATGTTTTCTCTCTGTAGTTATGTCCAACATTTGTGTCATGTTCCATAAGGAAAGCTTAGGGTCCATAGATAGTGTAATTTTTGATATTCGTGATATCTCAGACTGGATTGATTTCCAAAACCTTTTAGCTTCTTGACAATTCCACCATAAGTGAAAATATGTACCAATCAAATCTATACATTTCCAACATTGATTATCATACACTTTATATATTTTTAGTAGTTTTACTGGTGTTAAGTACTAGCAGTACATTGATTTATAATAATTTTCTTTCATGCTCTGGCAAAGTGTAAATTTTTGGGTCTTTTTCCATGATCTCTCTCAGTATTTAATTTGGATATTATGGTCCGTTTTACATTGGCAAAAAGAGGTGTTTTGAAGGCTGCTTGAAAACCCAGCTTTTACATTATAAAATGGGAAAGTGTGCCATGAAAACACTATTTTGGAGTTTTAAGGGAGAAGAAGTGCCTTTAAAAAGGAGCTGGCCCATTTTACATTGGCAAAAAGAGGTGTGTTGAAGGCTGCATGAAAGCCCAGCCTTTAGATGAGAAAAAGGGAAAGTGTGCCATGAAAACACTATTTTGGAGTTTTAAGGGAGAAGAAGTGCCTTTAAAAAGGAGCTGGCCCATTTTACATTGGCAAAAAGAGGTGTGTTGAAGGCTGCATGAAAGCCCAGCCTTTAGATGAGAAAAAGGGAAAGTGTGCCATGAAAACACTATTTTGGAGTTTTAAGGGAGAAGAAATGCCTTTAAAAAGTAGTTTGATTTCCCCACTACTTTTTTAAAAAGGGTGCAGCATTGCTGGCCCGTTTTACATGGGCAAAAAAAGGCGCTTTTAGGGCTAAAAAGCCCGCATTTAGGGTTAGGGAGGGCGTAGCCTTTACACCCTCCCTAAGCCTAAAACGCATGGACGCCGCCATTTTGACGCGCTGCGCACGTTTTGACGCTCTGGCGGCGCGGGAGGGCGCCAATCGCGCCCTTCCCGCGCCGCAAAAAAAGAGCTCGATCCCGGAGCTCTTTTTTGCGGCGGGTCGTTGCGGCGGGATGAGGCCTCTGGGGCTGCCCGTGTGGCAGCCTAGGCCTCATCTCGCCGCTAGAAGGGGCGAGTTTGGACCGCCCCTTTTAGCCAATGTAAAAAGCACCCCTATTGCATCTAAAGGCTAAGGTGTAGTTGAACGGTTAAATGGGGCTCTGTATCTTTAAAGCGCCCATTTAAAGGCAGCGATACAAGTGCGGAGGGAGGGAAGGTGCCAAGACAAGAAGAGACCTTCAGAGCCCGGCCAGAGTGCGCCTGCACCTTCCTTCACCTCCTCCCTTTGGTTGAGAGAGTGTGACTTCTAGGGAGACAGCAGGGCACTGGAGGCGCTCAGCCAGACCAGGGCAAGCTGACAAGAGGAGGAGGAGAAGGGGAGGGACCTGGAGCACCTCCGCTGCCCTGCTTCCCTGCAAGTCACACTCTCTCAGCCAAAGGGAGGAGGAAGGCAGCGGGGAAGGAGGGAGGAAGGAAGGAGCCAGGAAGAGACCCCCAGAGCCTGGCCAGAGCACGCCTGGCCCTCCTGCTTCCTCTTCAAAAAGAAGGCTGGAAAAGTAGGACGTGTCCTGGCAAAGGAGGACGTGCCTGGTCAACTTGGAAAAGGGGGGCCTCTGCTCAAGAATGGAGGACATATGGGAATCCCTCCTGGACAGAGGGCTGAAACCTCAAGACAACTCAATATAATGCTCTGACAGAACACAGACTACAACTCCCATGAGCCTTTGCTACCATTTCCCAAGATGCCTTAATTTGCAACAGAAAGCCGACCAGTATGTTCACATGTGATGAATTCTTTCGTATTGACTCTGCATTTTCTTTTTGTGTAGATGCTCTCTTGTTTTGTGTGTGATGAGCTTGTGCGTAATCACGTGCATTTCCGAACTGACCTCACTTTCTCCCTCTTTCGGAATGGTCCTGTACTCCCCCATGTGATAAGCTCCGACTGTATGGTGTACCTGCGCAATTGCGCAATTCGCAGCCAGCAAGGGAAAAAAATGTTTAAAGCGCGGCTAAAAGCCACGTTCCTTGCCGCCCATGTAGCTGCTCCACCTGTGTTTGTAGCGTTTTGACAGCTTCCCATGTAGTTGCTGAGCCACAGAAAAAACCTCAGTCTAGCTGCCCTGTACTTTTTAAATGCACACCTGGGGCTTGCTGTCTAGCTGCTAAGCATTAAGGAAAGTGCAACTTCATGTCACACTTTCTTGCCAATGTAAAAAGCACCACTGTTTTACATATTGGCTCCAGAGGAAAAGTCAGGTTGGGACCTCTTGCTTCAATAAGAACCCACTGTAAGTTCTTCCCTCCTACAGATGGCTAAAGTTTAAAGTAAAAGATTTAATAAAGTGGGCCTTTAATAATCATGTTGTCTCTTCTCATCATTTTCTTGTTGGTAAGCAATAGACCACAACCTGGAAAATGTACTCTTTTCGTACAATACCCAGGATCCTCCAGCCAGCAAGGTCATTTAAATGAACAAAGAAACTCTCTTACTGACACAATTTGTTGGATGATTCTAATTTTTTAAAAGAGTGATTTAAAAGAAATGTAAACCAGCCTCAGTGGCGGAGAGTGGAAAAAAGCTGGCTGGCTCTCACAGTTCTTATTCATTCACACAAATGCCCTTCAACTGAATCTTTTACTTTGCTGGTTGGTAATAAGTTTGGAAAGAGGGTGGATTCCCATGAACAAATTGCATAAAGGAAAATGTTTAACCAATGGACTTTTCTTTGCCATGCTTCTCAGGGTCAAAGGGAGATGTTACTTTAAAAATGTAGGCATGGTACAAAGTACAGACAGATGTGATCTGGATTGGGTCCCTAACATGAGGACCAGGTGATTTTAACCTTTTTTCCTTACTATTAGCCTCAAACCAGGACAAAGTGGTATAGCTTCAGGGAGGGGCAAAATGAGGACACTACCCTCTCCTAAGAATTCTGCTCCTTCTCCAATAAAATTCTTCACCAGCCTCCACATTTATAGCATCACCGTAGCTTAAAAATTCAGTTGAGCATTTAGAAGTACAGCTTATAATCCAAAGGAAAAGGCCTGTGAAAGATACCAGGGGAATATGGACATAGTAAATAGTAGAGTTCTAGGTGGGAATGATGTTCAATGTCTCACTCTCAGTAGTAGTAGTAGTAGTAGTAGTAGTAGTAATTTGTTTATTTCCTGCTTCTCTGCACTCAGGCAACCAGGGTGGCTTACAACAATTAAAAGTATACAACCCTCCCCCCATTAAAATAGAATTAAACAATTTACAATCTAAAACATATTAATATAAAAAGCACCTCTGTCTTTTTTAAAATTTTTATTCTTAGTGTTTAATGTTTAATGATGATTGCATTCTAGTTAAAGGATGAGGGATTGAATTTTAGTTGTATATATTATGTTTAGGTATTTTAAGTATTTTATTTATTTGCTTATGCAAATTGTTCATGTATTTTATGTAATTTTTTTTAGTGATGGTTGTATTTTCGTTAAGGGATGAGGCATGGAATTTTAGTTTGCATACGTTATGTACTGCTTAGGTATTTAATTGTTTGCTAATGTAAATAATTTATGCATTATGTGTTTTTTATGTAATTTTGTAAACCGCTTTGATCTTTTTGGGAAAGTGGTATATAAATACGATTATTATTATTATTATTATTATTATTTAAAAAAATTAAAACAGTTAATAAGTGTACAAGCAAACAACAGTATATAAGACAGGAAAAAAGAATAATGATACCTTACTTATCTTTGTTGTGGCTGGGCATCTATTCAGGAAAGGCCTGCCAGGAGAGATCTGTCTTAACAGCTTTTTAAAAGCTATTTAAGGTGGTCGTATGACAGATCTCATCCGGCAGGCCGTTCCACAATCTGGGAGCAACAGCTGAGATCGTCCTCTGGGCAGTCGTAGACAACTTTGTTTTTATTGGTTGTAACAGATTTCTCCCAGAGGACCTGAGTGTGGGGGGAGGATTATATGGGAGGAGTCGGTCTCAGAGATAAGTTGGACCCAAGCCATTTAGGGCTTAAAAGGTAATAACCAACACCTTGTACTGGGACTGGAAACTGATGGGCAGCCAGTGAAGAGATCTTAGGATCAGAGTAATATAGTCTCTTCTAGATGTACCTGAGACCAGTCTGGCTGCCATATTGTGTACTAATTGAGGTTTCCAGACCAAGCATGAGGGTAGCCCCATGTAGAGTGCATTACAGAAATCAAGTTGTGAGGTTACCAGCGAGTGTACTAGGGTCTCAAGGTCCCTGGGAAAGGGTGCAGCTGGCGTATCAGCCGAAGCTGATAACAGACACTCCTGACCGTTGCATTCACCTGATTCGTCATGTGAAGCGACGGTTCTAGGAGCACCCCCAGATGGTGAATGCAGTCCTTTGAGGAGAGTGTGACCCCTTCCAGGACTGGAGGTTGTATCCCGATACCTGGCTCTGGAACCGATACAGTAAGTACCTACATTTTGCCTGGATTCGTGTTCAATTTGTTTTCCCTAATCCAGTCCACTACTGCCTTAAGGCAGTCATTGAGAGGACAGACACCACCTGAAGTCAAAGCTGATGACTGAGACATGGAGAAATATATCTGGGTGTCATCAGTGTACTGATAACACCCCATCCCATGCCTCTGGATGATCTGTCTCAGTGGCTTCATATATATGTGCTGAAAAGTATCGGGGATAGGATGGCACCTTGTGGGGTGCCACAATTAAGCTCTTTCCTTGTAGAACAACTGTCCCCAAGCACCACACTCTGGAATCTGCCCAAGGGGAAGGAACAGAACCACTGCAATGCAGTGCCTCCAATCCCTAGCCCTCTCAAGGCGATTCAAGAGGATGTCATGGTCTATTCTGTCAAAAGCCACTGAGAGGTCCAGTAACACCAACAGGGTCACCCTACCCCTGTTGATGCCTAGACGAAGGTCATCAGCCAGAGCAACCATGGCAATCTCAACTTCAAATCCTGTCCTAAAGCCAGTTTGAAATGCATTTAGATCATAGGTTTCATTCAAGACAGCTTGAAGTTGAAGAGCAACCGCCCTCTCAATCACCTTGCTCAAAAATGGTAATAAAGAGACTGGCCTATAGTTTTTCATATCCAGGGGGTCAAGGGAAGTTTTTTTTTTTTTTTTTTTCAGGAGTGGCCTAATCGCCGCTTCCTTCAAACAAGATGGAACATGGCCCTCCCTAAGGGATGCATTGATGATGTCCCTTAAAAACATCCTCAAGGCATATCCCCCCTGGAAGGCCAGCCATGAAGGGCAAGGATCGAGAGGGCAAGTTGTTTTCCTCTCTTTACCAAGAAGCTTGTCCACATCATCAGTACTTTCAGATTGAAATTGATCCAGTATAACCACATCAGAGTCTGCTGTAATTCCAGTGTCCAAGTCGGCTCTTATCTGAGAGATTTTATCTGCAAAGTAGTTGTTAAACATGTCACAGCAGGCAATTCTTAGGTTAAGTAAAGGGTTCTGCACAGGTGGAACCTGTGTCCATTCCCCTACCATGCTAAACAGCTCTGCTGGACGGGACTCTGCAGACGGAATATGTACAGAGAAGAAAGATCTCTGTATTGCCTCTCTATAGGAGTAAAGAAACTGCCTATGAGAAGTCTTGTCAGATAGGAGTTGGTTTTCCACCAGATGTGCTCTAGTCATTGTCCATACCACTTCATTTTCCTCAGTTCTTCAGTATACCATGGTTTATGATTTGAAATGGGCTGGAAAGAATGCTTGGGAACAATCATGTCAATAGCCTTGGTAAGATCGGTGTTCCAGGTATTGACCAAAGCTTTGACAGAATCACTGGCCATACCAACCATTAAACCCTCTAGGGCTTTCTGGAATCCAATTGGTTCCATTAGCCTTCGAGGGTGGACCATTCTAATGGGGCAGACAGTGGCTCTTAATTCAACCTTGATCAGGAAATGATCCGTCCATGACAATGCAGAGGTTTGAATTACCTCCACATATGTTCCTATTCTGTACTAAAGAACCCATTGAGTGTATGACCTGCACAATGTGTGGGTCCAACAATCAATTGGGATAAGTCCATGTTTGTCATGGACTCCATGAACTCCTGAGCTGCACCTGTTAGATTTGATAAACTGGTCTCGAGTGGAATGTTGAAATTGCCCACAACTAAAAGTAATGCTAGAAATATGGAGACTGAACAAAAAAAAAATCATTGTTAGGAGAGTTCTTATTTGGATTTAATTATTAAACCTAATAATTAAATAGACCAAATGATTTTTTTAAAAAAATAACATTCAAGGAGGCAACCCTACTGGAGCTAAAGAATTCTGTTGCTAATTTTTCTCGTGATGAAACTTTTTCTCATAGCTTTGTGTCAAAACACATCACAGTGTTTTAGCTCATATTTTAATTTTTTTCTCTTAGTCCCTTTAGCTTCCTTGGAGCTCTTTTATGGGAGAAAGGTGAGCTTATAAAAATGATCAAACAAATAAATGTGTCAGCCACACAGTGGAAGATAACCGTAATAGCTGGGTTGGCTGATATGTCATACAGCAAAGGGCTGACCCATTTTATTTCCCCCTCTCTTTTATTTATTTGCTATTGTCAGCCTATCCATAGCTGACTTAAGGAAAAATCCATAGATTAATAAATAGATTCCCCAAAGTCTAATTCATAGGGAAAAAGTGTTAAACGAAGCAACAGAATGACATCAAGCTCATTAAAGCAGAATGAATGCTGAACAGTTTAAGTGTAGAACACAATAGAATAGGGGGTGTTCAAGAAAGATTTCTTACAGCATATGGCATGCAAATGCTTGAAACTTTAAGAGATCTTTATGCTGAAATACGCACCTATGCTGCATATGCTGTTGCTTACTGTGGAACATCAAAATATGGAAAGGCGAGACAGAATAAATGTCCTTTTATTCAAACAACAGCTTAAAGCTATTAAGAAAACAGGTTCCCAGGAAGAAGAAGCAAGCTGGCTTGCTGTAATACTAATTTCCTTCTGTGATTACATTAAATATGACAGCAGCAGCTGCATTTGCAAATAGGCGATGTGACTGAAGAGCAAATTAGAGAGCAAGGGAGAGTGCAGAGGACTACAGAACAGTTCATTAGGCCCCAAACACATCATTTTTACTACCCAGGCACAAACCAGATCACAGCCCAACTTGATATGGCAAATAATTTATTTCCACTCTTAATTGGTAATATTGATTATTAAAGGCTTACTCTGTCCCCATTTTTCACCCTAACACTTTGCTCCCACTTTAGTGATTTATGCTGCAACCCCCAGCTTAGAGTAAACTTGATTGAAAACAAAGAGATTTATTTCTCAGAAGGCATGTATATGTCTGGACTGTTGGGATGCATCTACATTGCAGAATAAATGCAGTTTAACATTATTTTAACTGCCACAGCTCAATGCTATGGCATTTGGGGGCTGTAATTGTGTGAGATACTTAGACTGCTCTTTCAGACACCTCTGGTGCTACAACAAACTATAAATCCCAGGATTCCATAGGATGAAGCAATACCAGTTAAAACAGTGTCCAACTGCATTCATTCTGCTGTGTGGCAGGAGCCTTGGTGAATAGTGCCAAATATAATCCTTTTTTTTTCCTTAAAAATATGAGGTGTAACAAAATCTTGAGTTATCAGTCATATGAAGACTATGCATATTTACTTAAAAGTTAGTCCTCTGGAGTTTGACTGGATCATGCTGCTTATATTGGCAAAGGATTGCCATCCTAACATCCAGTGTTATGAACACTTATTGAGCAGTAGCGATGGAAAAAAATATCCAAAAATATTCACAAAATGGTCAAAAACCATGTCTTTCAAGGGTTGAGAAATTCTCGTGAAAAGACTGACAAGAATCTTCACAGTTTTACGGTTCAGTGCTTATTCTGCACAAAACTAACACAAGATTGATATGCTCAGGTTAAAAATTGTGCAGGAAACAATACATCTGCACGCAAATATTATTTTCTTTGCAGAAAATGCTGTTTCCTATGTAGAGTTCCTTTGAGAAGAAACAGTGATGAATTACTTCTGTATTGTTTGTAAGCCATCCTGGATCCTGTGTAAAGAGAAAGTCAGGATATAAATTAAATAAATAAAAATAAATAAAAATTGGTCAGCCAGTCCCATTAAATTCAAAATCATGGCTTAGTCTATATACATAGGGTCTGTGTTGTCTTTTGAAAAAAAATTCAATTAACAGTACAGGATTCAATGAACTAATGACAATCAATGACTGATTATGGAGACAATGCAGCAAAACATAAATTGCTTGTGTCATCTATTGCTTAATAAAATGCATGTTTTTCAAGACTCGCCTGAAACGTTTTTGGCAACATCAACAAGTGTCCACATCCTTTCAACAGTTTTTCATCAACCAGTCTGAAAAGATTACACCTATGGTAGAAGCACTTCCCACTCTGAACTGACTTTAAAAAAAAAAAAAAACTGTAGTGAAATCAACCTGTAGTCAAAACTGACTCGTGACAACAGCTTCATGATGTCATCCCATTAATTGTATAATCCCTAACTATCAGTGATCACTTGTACTCCCTGATCTAGGAACCATTTCCCTTACTCTGACCAGTGTCTCAATTTTCCTTTAGTGTTGTAATCACATAGCCAAAGTTAACTGACTATGATGTGCTGTTACTCCAATCAATAAAGTTATCCCCAAGAAGACATTATAGAAAATACAAGGGGGAAGTATCACTTTAGGAAACAATGGTAATGTTTAGGACTGGAAACAAAACAAAACAAAACAAAACAAAAAACAACCTGAACATAATCTATAGATAACATTTGGCTCAGCCTTACACACAATAACATAACAAGGGATGTGGAATCATGTTGGATTATACAAAAGGCATATATATTCCATGACTGTGTTTCCACAGTGGTCAATCAGATACCTATGGGAAGCCATTAAATAGTGATACGTAGTGATTATAACAACTTGACTTGTCACCTCAAGGTCAAGGCCCCAATCACCCCTTTCAGTTGTGATATCAGAGTAACACTAAAAGGGATGCTAAGGTGAGAAGTCTGGAAAGTCAACCCCATTGTGTAGACTTAGCCATATCATATTTGGAAAGCTAGTAGCCTGGAGCACTGGAGGAGGCAAGAGCACCCATTACAATGAGATCACTCAAATATATCAGCATAATCCCTTTGTCGATGGAGGTCAATGATGGGAATCTGGCCAAAGAAGGTGGTTTGTACACACACAAAGAACTCTTCTCCAGTAGTTGTAGTAGTTTTTATTTTGTCTGGGATATTCATACCAATTGTCTGAAGAAGGTGGTTGTGCATACACAGACAAAAGACTCTTCTCCAGTAGTAATAGTTTTCCTTTGTCTGAGATATTCATTCCAATTGCCTGAACATTTCTCTCTCTTGAGAAAAACATTTAGCAATGAGGTAATCCATTCATCCCAAAATGGCTGTCCTGGGGTGGATTTTGAGTATATATACCACTACCTGGGCACTAATTATTCGGTCTAGTTTGGAACCAGGCAGGCACCCTGTTCATTCAGCTAGACTCTTCAATAAGCCAGCCACCACTTGCTGCAGTGGTTATTGAACTGTCTCCATTCTGGACGCCCATCAGCTGGAACCACAGTTCAGGATCAGTACCGTATGACCATTAGCAAAGCCTCCACTAGTCACCTTTGCTTCACTATTTGTGTGTGTGTGTGTGTGTGTGTGTGTGTGAGAGAGAGAGAGAGAGAGACTGTTAATAAAACTAAAAACCTTATTTGGAATTATGTCTGGAGTACTGTGTGGGTTTGGGACGGATATACACAGGCTGAATGATCCTAGGCTGAATGCTGCCCCACGATAATATAATTTTAATTGAGCTACAGTAATTCCCTTATTTGAAAATTATTTGTGGGTGCCTTCTCAAGACCCCCAGCTTTTTGGGTAACAGCACCATCATCTAAATTCCATGTACCCAGAGTGGCCAGAAGCAGCCCCCGTCTGCCCGTCTGTTTCGGGCTTTAGATTCTAGTGCTAGAGGAACATCTCTTACCACTCTCTACATAATGCATACATCCCTCTAACATTTCTGCCACCCTTGACTTTTTATTTACACTAAAAATCCCAACTATTGTAAATCTTCTTAATGTTGTTCAAGGTGTTGTTCAAGGCACTTTGCCATTTCTGCTATGTAATAGTTTGGATTGGAAATTGGGCTAGGAAAAAACAAATGATTATGGTATGCAATGTGAAAACAAAGTTGTTGTCTTTTAACATTTATTTAAAAATATTCAGACAACAAAGAACAATATGACAATGATTGACAACATTAAGAAAACATCAGCAAACATATTTACAAGGTACAATAATAGTGAACACAACTTCCTATCCTCTAATTTCGAGATCACACAGTTAATTATTATGTTTTTAATTATTTAAAAAGAACTATATTCACTTTCCTCTTTTTCATTTAGGTATCATATGTAAGAGTGTAAAACTTTAAGAAACAAGACAATAGTAGTTTATGTCAGTGATTCCCAAACTTTGACCATCCACATTTTTTGGGCTTCAGCTCCTAGATCTGTTAGTCAAGCTGGCTACAGCTTCTGGGAACTGAAGTTCAAAACATCTGGAGTACTAAAGTTTGAGAATAACTGGTTTACAGCTTCATAGACGAATGAGATTATTCTGACACAGGAGATTATAACACGGAGGAGGCAAGCGTCCTTCTCCTGTTGTTAAACCATGTTAATGATGTGATCAGGAGGAAGATTATCACACCCCTCTATGGTTATCCAGTCCTTCTCCTGTCCATAAACAGTAATGGATCCACCATTTGGTATTAATGGAAGTTTCTGTTAAAGAATTAAAGTCACAGTCTTTGATTTTGTTTTAAACTGTGGGAAAAGAAGTACAAAGAAAGGCATGTGTTCCTCTTCCTCCATTCTAGCCCAAGCCTTACTCCTCCCCTGCAGGCCCACTTTTTCTCACCCAAACTTTAGGCTGTTTTCTAGAACAGTCAGCACACACTTTGTCCATCACACTTATCTGAATTTCTGGCCATTTTCTGTTGGGGGAATACCAGGACAACTGACATTGTCAAAAGAGGAAGCCAACTGATATTTATTTACTTGTAAAACACTTACAGATGTTCTAGTGGTCATTCCTAGAGCAGGAGAGCCAACAGTTGGATGGAAGAACCTACAAATAGAGACATGGAACTGATCTATCCTTCCTTATAAGTTTCAGGGCCTGTGCAGTCCCTTTCTGGACACTTCCAGATTCTATTCACTACACTTTATTCTGGAAGTACCTATCCAACAAATAAAGTAATTATTATTTCTCATAAAAGCAAGGTAGTCTGATATGCGTATTCTCCACACAGGCCTGGAACCTGTTAGTTTGTTCCAGTTTGAGTAGATCCATTCTATAAATTGTTGAGTCACCAACAGGTGTCAGGAGTTACACATGCTTTGGTCCTGCCATAATATGTTGTGTTGTGTAGTAACAGGATTTATGGTAGTAATAGCATGATTTAGAAGGGTGAGCTCAGACAATACAGGAAAAGGGGTGAACTTCTTCAATATCATTTATGTGATATTGGCTCTAACAACTAAGGAAAAGGGGCAGGTGTGGGAAAGAAAGGAGAAATGTGTTTATTAATTATAACAAATAAGAATAAAGCCCATCTGAATTTTGAAACTGTGTGTAATTTAATTAGGCAATTTCAACATTTGTTGGTCTGTTCTGACAATGAAAATCAATGGACTGGATCTACAGTTTCTTAATAAATGTTTCCTAATTTTTAACTACCGAAACCTGGTTTTTTGAACTTGGAATCCTGCTGAGTTTGACAATAGGTGCACTCATTGATGCAAAGAGACTAACAGCAGGTTGTTGTTGTTGTTGTTGTTGTTGTGTGCCTTCAAATAGTTTCCAACTTATGGCAACCCTAAGGCAAACCTCTCACAATGTTTTCTTCACAATATTTGTTCAGAATGGCCTTGACTTTGTCTACATGTGAGGCTGAGAGAGTGTGACTGGTCCAACATCACCCAGTGTGTTTTCAAGTCTGAGCAAGAACTTGAACCCTGGTTTCCAGAGTTGTAGTCCAATGCTCAAACTACTAGACCATGTTGGCTTAGGAGCAGCAGCAGCAGCAACAGCAGCAGCAGACAAACAAGTGGGAATGAGCTGGTATATCTGCTTTTGATTCCTAATGCTCCCAGCCTCAGTATTTTCTAATGTGCTGAGTCAGGCCTAAGTGGAACAATTCTTCAAAAGTTTCATCTTGTGAAAACTTATCAGTACTACTTGTAGCTAAATACCTAATAATAGATGTCTTCCTTCACTGAATACCATAAATGATCAGCGGCCGTTAAGCATTATAAATGTATTTTAAGTGTTTGCACAACTACTCCTCCGCGGAGGAGGAGCTGGGAGGGATGCTCGTGGGAGCGGCACCCTCTTTGGCCAGCCCGCTGGACAAAAGGCCCCCAGCGCCAGTGCCGAGAACACCTGGCTGCCCGTGGAGGAGGTGCTGGGAGAGATGCCCGTGGGAGCAGCACCCTCTTTGGCTGGCCCCCCAGACAAAAGGCCCCCAGCGCCAGCGCCGAGAACATCTGGCCGCCCGTGGAGGAGCAGCTGGGAGAGATGCCGGTGGGAATGGCACCCTCTTTGGCCAGCCCGCAGGACAAAAGGCCTTCAGCACCAGTGCCGAGAACACCTGGCTGCCTGCGAAGGAGGAGCTGGGAAGAAATGAAGTTCTTTCCCTCTCTCTGGGAGACCTCAATCTGAACAGAATGGGGGCCCTGGGTTCAGCACTCATACAGTTAAATACAGAAGATGCCAGGTTTCTTTACATTGTGCGCGGGCCATGGTAGTGTTCCATTCAAACAACATTACTGACAAGAAGCTTACATTATCTTCCCAGGCTAGGAAAAAGAAACAACAACAGTCTTTCCACAGACCTCGACCAGACTCCTTGGTATCAACAAGCCTTTAACTCTTAGGTATGAGAGAAAAAGAGATTTCTGGGTGTAATTCTAGCCTTGTCGGCATATTTAATGAAAAATTTGAAACCAAAGTATACAATTCTAAAAAATGCAGACACTTTTCTAAGGTACCCAAAGCAATACCATCTTATTGTCTTCTTCCCCATCAGAGGTCAGTTGGAAACTTTCGAGATAGTGGAGGCCCAGCCTTCAGCCCCATGGCCCGATCTAGACGGGCACTAAAAGGCGCTGGGTGGTGCCATTAGGGTTCGGGAGTGCGCAGCATTCACACACTCCCAAACCCTAGCACGTAATGGCAGCACCTCCATAACGTAACGCCATTTAGACGGCGTACGTAATGGCAGCACCACAGCTGCGCAGCTTCCGCATGGAGCTGGACAGTTGCGGCGCCGCAAAGGAGCCAAATGGCGCCTTTAAAAAAAATTGTGCCACAACTGCGGTGCAAAAAAGGAGCACGGTTCTCCCACTCCTTTTTTGTGGCGCAACTGCGCTGCAGCAGCTAGCTGCTGCAGCGCAGTTGCGCCGCAAAAAGGGGTGTTGCTGGACCGCCCCATTTGGGCGGTCTGGACAGTCCCCATGTGTTTAGCCCTAGCTGCATCACTGTAAATTAAACCATGCACCAAAATCCTTCTTAGTCTGAATCTGTTGTATAATTTTCTATTTTGAAAATTCATCCTTATTAATTAAATTCCAAGGACCCATGATGGAAAGACTTGGAGAACAACCCATTTTCCTGTTTTCTCATTCATTGCCTGATCAGTACAAATCAGTATAAATACAGAGGGAAATGTTGTTGAGCAAAATGTGTCAAGTATCTCATTGTTATTCATTCCTTCAGCATGGACTTAAATAAACTATTAATTCTAATTAATTTCTAGGGGTGATAATGATAGTGTAAAATGTGCCCAAAGGAATTACATGGGAAAATAAAATGTAGCAAACTAACAGGTTAATAGAGGATTGGTAAGATGTGTGCAAAGACTTAAGAAGATCAAAGCTATTTTGCATAGGCAAATAAGAACCATTGCAGTTATACCTCTACTAGTCCTCTGCTAGGAAATGGAACTAATTTAGCTGTATTATGTCTCCTTTTGCAGTTCTATGTGCCCTGCATATCAGAGGTGACAGAAGGAGAGTCATGAAAAATTCAGGAGAAGATCAACATGTTTCAGTATTCCAATAAAGCCTGAAAGGGGAGGGTTTTTTAAAAAAATAAAAACAAAATAAAGAAAGCTTTCTCTGTTATACTTGGGAACATTTAGCTAAAATTAGTTAAATATGTAGTCAAATACAGAAATACAGTTCATTCCTCCAGAGGAACATAAACAGCCAGGGTAGCACTGGGAGAAAAGGGCTTGTGATAAGAAACAAATCAATTAAAAATACTTAGATATACTAGTCAAAGACCGAATAAATTTTATCACAAGATTATTACAAAATACTTAGATATAATATTGTATATGCAAGCTCTTCTGTAGATGAGGGGGTGAGTGCTTCAGTCAGAGAGGTTTTGCCACTGAGGCTAAGAAAGCGAAACTTGCCCAAGTTCACCCCAGTGTCAAGACCTATATGTTTGTCTCTCCCCGATACTCAATAAACAGCCCCTGGATTTAACAGGACAGCACTTTATTGAAGGATAGAAAGACTAGGACATATTAAGAATGCATTTCAGAGATATCTGAGTTTAAACCATACTTGTTAGTACAGAGAGATCATTAGTACTTGAAGTGGATGTAATGAATTCATTCTAACAAAATCTGTAAAATGATGCTTAATAATAAATCAAACCCAAAAGTACAGTTTAACAATCAGCTCCACCCCTAAAGTCAAAAGCTGTTACAATTGGTTTATTTTTACCAAAAAGCAGCTGCTAAAACATTTCCCCAAAACAATATTGTTTATCACACAGGTTTCAAAAACCATTGTTACTTTCTCATAGACTTAGACTAACAAAGGCTAGCTCTGGCTGCTAACAAATTAGAAATTCCTACAGATTATATACAACTTTGTTCTTCCAAGCCTGATTGCACTTGGCATTTGACAAACAGTGGAATGGATTTTATTATCACACAGATACCAGCCCTCACAGTTGCATTCCCAGCACTGACTTCACAAGAAATGATCAATACAAAGTAACATTTGAAGGTTTTTTAAAAAATATATTTAATACAATCCCCTTCAATTAAACATACAGGCACTTACTAATATATTTAAATCGTAGTCAATACATTCATAGAACTGTCTTTATTAATATAACAGTTTACCTGACCTCTCTAACATCATTAGAGAGCATTAATTCTGTAATACATCCAACTGGAAACATTGTAAAAAATCCCAACACATCAATATTATTCTATCCCATTATAGGCACTTAGGAACTTATTTGCTTGGATAACTACAACCTCCAAATAATAAAACTGTAATAATAATAAAATCAAACTGAAATTATAATAATATAAAATATAACAACCTTAGCCACCTGTTTAACCTAACCATGTCAGACCAGTAAATGAACTTTATAAGTAAATAATTTATTAATATATAACATATGATCCAAGCTTATACCTTGGATCCATCTTATCACCTCCTTGGATGCTTTCAAGAGGGCTCTTAAGACGAATCTCTTCCAGCGGGCCTATCCACCTGACCTACTCTAATCCAGCAGGAAAGAACAGACATCAGCGGATCTATAATAGATATAGTAACAACTGTCAGATTAATGACAAAACATGTAGTGAGTTTTAGTGGCTTTATAATTGTTTTAAGACTGTATTGAATTGAACTGTATAAGTATTTTAACTGTTAGAATCCCACCTCGATCCGAAGGGAGAAGCGGGAAATACAAATTATTATTATTATTATTATTATTATTATTCTAACTATACTATCTATCATATAACCTCATAACATTCTAAAGACAATTTTCTCCAGAGTCATAACTAATGTTCAAACCACTACACCACACAGGATTGGGAACCCTATCCTGCATAAATTCATTTAATGCTGATGTAAGGAAGCAATCCACATTATCCACACCTCGATAGGCAAAACTTTCATGGGGTTTCCCTGGTAAGATTTGTTCAGATGAGGTTTGCTGTTGCCTTTTTCTGAGGCTGGGAGCCTTACTTGCCTTTTTTCTAAAATAAATATTCCCAAACGCTGTATCCTTTCTTCTCCAGAGATCATTGCAGGTTCTCTTTTTGACATTTCCAATTTTGCAACACATGGCAACATATATCATCCCAAACTGTGAACAGTATCCCAATATCTTTGTTCTCCCAGTCACCAGAAGCAACTTTCTCCTTGTCTGATATCAGTAAATCCTTTGACAAGTTTCCCCATGATATTCTTGCAAACAAGCTAGTAAAATGTGGGCTAGACAATGCTACCATTAGGTGGATTAGTAATTGGTTGACTGGCCAAATAGATTAGAAAGATGGGCAAAAACTAGAATCATAGAATCATAGAATCATAGAATCGTAGAGTTGGAAGAGACCACTAGGGCCATCCAGTCCAACCCCCTGCTATGCAGGAAATCCAAATCAAAGCACCCCTGACAGATGGCCATCCAGCCTCTGTTTAAAGACCTCCAAGGAAGGAGACTCCACCACCCTCCGAGGAAGTGCGTTCCACTGTCGAACAGCCCTTACTGTCAGGAAGTTCTTCCTAATGTTCAGGTGGAATCTCTTTTCCTGTATCTTGCATCCATTGTTCCGGGTCCTGTTCTCTGGAGCAGCAGAAAACAAGCTTGCTCCCTCCTCAATATGACATCCCTTCAAATATTTAAACAGGGCTATCATATCACCTCTTAACCTTCTTTTCTCCAGGCTAAACATCCCCAGCTCCCTAAGTCGTTCCTCATAGGGCATGGTTTCCAGACCCTTCACCATCTTAGTTGCCCTCCTTTGGACCCGCTCCAGTTTCTCAATGTCCTTTCTGAATTGTGGCGCCCAGAACTGGACACAATATTCTAGGTGGGGCCTGACCAAAGCAGAATACAGTGGCACTATTACTTCTCTTGATCTAGAAACTATACTTCTATTAATGCAGCCCAAAATAGCATTGGCCTTTTTAGCTGCCGCATCACACTGTTCACTCATGTTCAACTTGTGGTCTACTTGGACTCCTAGATCCCTTTCACACGTAGTTTCATTCAGCCAGGTGTCACCCATCCTATATCTGTGCATTTTATTTTTCCGCCCTAAGTGCAATACCTTACATTTCTCTGTATTGAATTTCATTTTGTTAGCTTTGGCCCAGCTTTCTAGTCTATTCAGGTCATTTTGAATCTTGATCCTGTCCTCTGGGGTATTAGCTATTCCCCCTAATTTGGTGTCATCTGCAAATTTGATAAGTATGCTCCCAATTCTGTCATCCAGGTCATTGATAAAGATGTTGAATAGCACTGGGCCGAGGACAGAGCCCTGTGGGACCCCACTGGTCACTTCTCTCCAAGATGAAAAGGAGCCATTGTTGAGCACCCTTTGAATTCGGCCAGTCAACCAATTACAAATCCATGTAACTGTTAACTTGTCTATCCCACATTTTGCGAGCTTGTTTGCAAGAATGTCATGGGGAACCTTGTCAAAGGCCTTACTGAAATCAAGATATACTATATCCACAGCATTCCCTTCATCTACCAAGCTGGTAATTTTATCAAAGAAAGAGATTAGATTTGTCTGGCATGACTTGTTTCTCTGAAACCCATGTTGAGTTTTTGTGATTATGGCATTGCCATCTAGATGTTCACAGACTCTCTGTTTAATGATCTGCTCCAGAATCTTTCCTAGAACTGATGTCAGACTAACTGGACGATAATTGTTGGGATCCTCTTTTTTCCCCTTTTTGAAGATGGGGACAACGTTTGCCCTTCGCCAGTCTGCTGGGATCTCTCCTGTTCTCCAGGAGTTTTCAAATATGATTGCCAATGGCTCTGATATTACTTTTGCCAGTTCTTTTAATACCCTTGGATGGAGTTCATCTGGTCCCGGAGACTTAAATTCATTTAGATTAACAAGGTGTTCCTCTACTATCTCTTTACTTATTCTGTGCTGAAATTCCCCTATTCTGTTCTCTGCTCCATTATCCTCAGGTTGAGCACCCTTTGCCTTTTCTGAGAAGACTGAGGCAAAGAAGGTGTTGAGTAATTCTGCCTTTTCTCTATCTCCTGTTAGCATTTTGCCATCTTCTCCACGCAGTGGCCCTACCGTTTCCTTCTTCTTCCTCTTGCTGCGGACATATCCAAAAAAGCCCTTTTTATTGTTCTTAACCTCTCTAGCAAGCCTGAGTTCATTCTGCGCTTTAGCTTTTCTGACTTTACCCCTACACATGCCTGCTATTTCTTTGAATTCCTTTTTCGTGATTTCCCCCTTTTTCCATTTCTTATACATGTTCCGTTTAAAACTTAGCTCAGTTGTAAGTTCCTTAGTCATCCATCCTGGTTTCTTGAGACACCTCCCGTTTTTCTTTCTCACTGGAACTGTTTGAAATTGTGCCTTCAGTATCTCCCTTTTGAGAAAGTCCCATCCGTCCTGAACTCCTTTATCTTTTAGTATTTCTGACCATGGAATCGCCCTCAATACTTCTCTAAGTTTACTGAAATCCGCTCTCCTAAAGTCTAGGATGTGTGTCTGACTCTGCCTGGCTTCTCCTTTCCACTGTATTACAAACTCCAGGAGAACATGGTCACTTCCACCTAATGATCCCACCACTTGCACCCCATTAACCAAGTCCTCCTTGTTGGTTAGGATCAGATCTAAAATAGCTGACCCCCTTGTTGCCTCTTCCACCTTTTGGACCATGAAATTGTCTTCCAGGCAAGTGAGGAATTTGCTAGACCTTGAGGATTTTGCTGAGTTTGACTTCCAGCAAATATCAGGATAGTTGAAGTCGCCTATCACTACTACATCTCTCTTTTCTGACTGTGTGGTCATCTGTTCTAGAAAGATATCATCCAATTCCTCAGTCTGACTTGGGGGTCTGTAGTAGACTCCCACCGTAACACCCTTGTTGTTTCCCTCCCCTTTGATTCTTATCCAGATGCTCTCCACCTGGCTTCCATGATTGATGTCCAGGATCTCTTCACTGGTGTAAATATCTCTGACATATAGTGCTATTCCTCCTCCTTTCCTGTTTGGCCTATTTCTCTTAATAAGGTTATACCCCTCTATTTCCACATTCCAATCATGAGACTCATCCCACCAGGTTTCAGTGATGCCTATTATATCATATTTGCCTTGTTGTACTAGGAGTTCGAGTTCATCTTGCTTATTTCCCATGCTCTGTGCATTAGTGTAGAGACATTGCAGACCATGGTTCCCTTTTACTTGCTGCCTGTGCAAGTTTTTTTGCCTCCCACTGTTGGGTCCTTGCACTGTTTGCCTTGTTTCCTCTATGTCAGTTTGACTATTTACGCCATCCCTTTTGCGTTCCTTAATATTGTCTCCCTTCCCCTCGGAACTCAGTTTAAAGCTCTCCTGATCAAGTTCTTGAGCCTGTTGGCAAAAACATTTCTTCCAACTGGCGTGAGATGCAACCCGTCTGTTGCAAGAAGTCCCTCCTCATGGAACCGCAGCCCATGATCCAAGAATCCAAATCCTTCTCGGCGGCACCATCTGCGAAGCCAGTTGTTCACCTCTGCTATTTTCCTCTCCCTTCCTGGACCATGCCCTTCAAGAAGGGAGAGGAAAATAGCAGAGGTGAACAACTAACAAAATGAACTTCAACAGGGAGAAATGTAAGGTACTAAACTTAGGTAGGAAAAAATGAAATGCATAGATATAGGATGGGGGACACCTGGCTTAATGACAATCTATTGGAGGTGCTTTTATTGTGAGTTCCTGCATGGCAGGGATTTTAACTGGATGGCCCTTGTGGTCTCTTCCAACTCTATGATTCCATGATTGTAAGGCAAGAACTCTGGAAGGAAGCAAGGTTGATATCCAAGTATAGACACCACCAAATTTCAAATGAAATAGCATTTCAAGGTAAAAAATGATGATTTTCACCCTAGGAAATACATCCAAGTAGTTTCAATGAAGAAAAGTGCTTTCGTTGGCAGTAATGTATTTTTTTCTCTCCCAGAGGAGTCCTGCATAATTCTAAACTTGTATTGTGTCATGGAAGCAGTCATGTTTTTTTAATCCCAACTCCCAAACTCATTTGGTATTCCTCTACCAACATAGGCCTTTTCTTTAAAGCTGGCCATGCTAGTTTTCCCCAGCTATAGAGTAGCTATCATTGGCACATGGTTTTGTTGTGCAACACTGCTGTTATATGCATATCATTGCTGCTCTCTATATAAAATACAGCAATCTTGCATACAACACACATGTAGCTGCCTGGAAACAATCTTCTTTGTGCAAATAGAAACAAGGAAATATGTAGCTTCCAGAAAACTGTACATGCACAGCGTTCATGGAAAAGCTGCACAATATCCCACCACTTTAGAGAGTGAGAAATCCTGAGTGTCTTGAAGCAACAGGTTAAAAAAACACCTTACATTGCCCTTGACATCTGTTGGGGCTTGGAAAAATTGAGATTTAGCATCCCTAGTCTTAGGAGTATTAGAAATACTGTACTGGTTCATTTGAGGGGTGGGAGAATCACTTGATAGTCTAACCAAAGTCATTACTACATGTTGTGCAGTCATGTTAGTTAATGAAAATGGAAACATCTGGGTTTGACAATAGCCATTATCACATCTCCACAATTGCACAACTGGGGTGTTTCTGCCACCACACTCTGTTCTATATTTCACCTTAACCATGCCTCCCTGCTGTATGCCCTGCCCAGCATGCCTTTTAGAGTTTTATATAATGTAATTCCAGAGTTATTCTAATGGAATTTGAGGGTTTTTTTTAAAAAAGTGAAGAAACAGGAAAAAAATAACAGAAATCAGCCTGCTTGGGAATGATGTGGGGAAATGGGGATGAAGGTGAGAAGGAGACACTGACACCACATGGTCGTAATATTGGAACTACCATGACTGGGAGCTTATTGATGGGTTTTCCCTGTCAATGAAAATTGGCCCTGTAACCACACTTCCGAGATGAGCAGCTATGAGTTGGAGGTAAAGTTGTGCAATAAATATTATCAAAGGCACAATTTTCTGACTGTAATAGTGGTTTAAAAATCACATGTATTGCTCGCTCAAGCAACTCTCTTTTCTGTAACAGACTTGTGATGAAATAAAAGCCTGAGATTTGACTGTTATCAATTGATTTTCAACTATTTTTCACCACCCTGAAGCAATTACCTATCATTTTCTTGAAATATTGGTTTTGTGCACATGCTACACCTCTAGAAATGTTGCCTTCACTCCTGTGTAAGTCATGAAATAGATGGATATGTAAATTCATGCATATATGTGAATACAGAACAGATCAAGCTAGAAACCTCCCTGGAAGCCAAGATAACCAAACTGAGGCTGTTGTACTTCAAACACATCATGAAAAGGAAGGACACATTGGAAAAGATAATAATGCTGTCAAAGTAGGAGGGAAGTAGGAAGAGAGGAAAGCCACATGCTAGATGGATGGATTTTATTAAGGAGGTCACAGGTATGGGGCTGCAGGAATTAAGCAGAGAAGTCTTGGAGGGTCTTGGAGATGTCTCATCCATAGTGTCGTCATGAGTTGAGATCAATTCAAGGACAGTTAACAACAACAAAACATGAGGTAAAAGAGCCCTTGGCTTTACCTTCATCACACAATAGAATATTGAATTAGTTTTTCCGTAAATTCAAAAAAGAATAAATCTATACATTCAGTGCCTAAGTTGATTATTGGGCATACCAACTGATCATTGCCAGCTTTTTAGTGATCAGAATAAACACAGAAGGATCCATCTTTTCATAGCCATTTTCTTGCCACAGAGGATATTGAAATGGCTTCATGAGAGAGAACAAAAATATACCCAATCAGCATTAAAGGCTGTCTTTAATAGTGCATCCTTCCCAGAAAAGCTAGTACAGCAGCACTGTAGCCACAAATAATCTGTTTCTGAGTTGGCAATTTCTCTTCATCATGAGAAAAGGCTGAGTGGTTTTGGTGCCTGTCCAATTTGACTTGATGGTATAAAAGAAGAGATCAAAGAAAAGGAATCAATACCACTTCATTTAATTTCTCAGATAAATATGGCACTTCAGAAAGGAAAGTAAGGGAACAAAGAAGGGTATTTGGGAAAAGAAGACTAATTCCAATCAATTGCAAAACAACAGTAATTGCATGTACAAGAGTAAACAAAACTGCTTTGCTGGAGAAAGAAGAAGAAACCAGTCCAACAATGCTCAGCTTAAATCCTATTGACAGTGACTATGCATATCAGAGTAGATGGCTGTGTTTTGGATGCACAATCCATAAGCCTATAATGCCAGCTACAGTTTAAAGACTTAACAGACTGATCACTTTGTATTCAGATCAGAGTAAGTCTGGAAGCATCTTTCCTTTGGCCTCGTTCTTCTCTTGTTCCTTAGCAAAAAATAAAATATAAACAATATAAGGTAAACCAAGTTCACTTCTAATATTTCTGCCAAGCCAGATTTTCAAAACTGAATCATATCCAAAGCTTTCATAGAAAGAAGAACCAGGGACACAGAGAACAGCACCCAGTGCTTATATTATAGCTAAAGGAAGAGCAGTAACAGCAAAGAAACCCTATTTAGGGATCCTGTCATTGGACCCAGTATTCAGGAACATCTTTTTTTTAAAAAAAACAGACAAAACAAAAACCCTATTTTAATGATCACAGAAGCAAATAAAGACAATAATAAGCTGCAGATCATTCTCTCTAGAATCCCCCATAGAGACATACAAACAAATTCTATCCTAGACTTTGCTCCTAATATCAGCCTCATCACCACCACTCCGTAGCAATGCTATCTTATTTATTCATTTTCTACCATGCCTTCCCATCATAAAATGCAAGAATACAATAAATACTTTTCTAGTCGAGCTGAAAAAGCAAACCAGCAAACAAACAAACAAACAAACAAAAAACATATTAACCTAGGAGACAAGAACCCATTAAAAGGAATCATATGCTAATGAGAGGGATAATAGCAAGCATTTTGCTTATCTCCAAGTGTATACATCTAGCATAAACTTCCATTATATTGGGGCCAACACAGCAAAGATTCTTCCCCCTGTTTTAACTGTCAGCATTATTTCAAAAGGCATAGACACTAAAGGCCCGATCTAGATGGGCACTAAAGAGTGCCATTAGGGCTCTTTAGTACATCTTTAGGGTTTGTGAGCATGCAGCATCCACACGCTCACGAACCCTAACCTGTAATGAGCCATTCTGAGCCATTCCCGAATGCCATTTAGACGCCGTTTGTAATGGCGGCGCTGCAGCTGCACAGTTGCAGCGGCAGAAAGGGGCTGAATGGCAACTTTTCCGGAAATCGCACCGCAACTGCGGCACAAAAAAGGAGTGCAGTTTCCCCACTCCTTTTTTTGCGGCGCAACTGCACCACAGCATCTAGCTGCTGTGGCACAGTTGCACCACAAATAAAGGTGGCTACAGACCACCCTTTCTGGGCAGTCTGTAAAGCCCCTAAAAAGCTTAATTGTCAAGTGTGTAAGAGTAAACTGACTTATTGACTATAACAGAGCCATTCTACAGTTGATAGATTGTGAAATGAACCTGAACAACCCATATTCTGCAATTTGGTTTTATTACAGAAAGCTACAGCTTACATGTATTATTAATGTGCATGCCAGTGTCTCTTAGAATATTGAAAGAAAATGTTTAATAGTAGTGTTTCCAACTGTGTAAAGGCTACTTTTTTAAAAAGTAAATCTGCTGGTTTATCTATTTCCTAATAGAAAATCACATGATTTGTTATAGAATTGAACAAGTAATATGGTATACCCTGGAGAATAATGAAACAATTCATCCTTATTCCACATCAGAGACTACTTATTATTTCAAGCATTCTCTTATAAATAAAGCAGAAATAGACATAGATTGAAATACAGGAATAATATATGGTGATAGTTTAACAGCAAGACACCACTATGGCATCTTTCCTGCTTCCCATTTCAATGTAGGTGAAAAGTTTTGTTTTGATCTATTGGAGACTTTCTGCAATAGTCCTTTTGAAATAAGCACATATGGTAAGTGTTCAGGGATTGGAAAAGACAGTAACCTATGTACAGGTTCAGCTAGGAGTTAGTTATCAGAAAGCAGCCAGGTCAAGACAAAATGTTGAAGTACTAGGTAGGTAAAAGTTTAAATAAAGGCAGATTTCACAACACAGTGGGCCTACACAACTATAGCACTATAATTCTAGTTCACAGTAATTGCCACAGATGCCTCCTTTTGAATCCTGAGGTTCCCAGTTTGGTGAGGTACTAGAAGAGTTATTTAGTTGAGAATTGTAAATACTACTCCATGGTGGAGTTTGGAAGGGTCACATGATAGGTGTTTAAACAAGGGAGTGGAAGAATGGTAGGGCTGGAATTTTGGAGCTCAAAGATGTTAACAATGGGGCTTTCTAGATTGGCAGGAAAGTGTGACATGAAGTTGCCTTTTCCTTAATGCTTAGCAGCTGCACCACAGCCTTTAGATGGAGCTGGGCTGTTCCGCAGTTTTTAAAAAAGAAACTGGGAAAACCAGCACCTTTTTAAAGGCGCTTCTTCTCCCCTAAAACGCAAAAAAAGCATTTTCATGGCACACTTTCCCTTTTTCTCATCTAAAGGCTAGAGTTTCATGCAGCCATGAACACACTTCTTTTTGCCAATCTAGAAAGCCCCAATGTTTTAGAGAAGAGAAGATCAGAGAAAACCCAGACCTTGCAATCAATGTACAGGAGGGTATTCCCACACAGACCAAGATTGTAGAAATAGAAGAGATTAGTAATAGAGGAGTAAGGCAAGGAGTTACTGGCATCAGTGGTGTAGCTGCAGGGATATGAAATAAAGACATTAAGCCCACTTTCCATAACAATTCCACCTCCTCATTGCAATTTTCCAGCCAACACTCCCCAAATTTCTAGCATTGCAGAGAGTGAGACATTGAAAGTCAGTTACACCTAGCACTCTTCTATTTACTATATTCACATTCTCTTCATAGCCTTACCTGCCCCCTTTGTCTGTATGCCTAAACTATATTTCCAAAATGTTCAACTGAAATATTTTTAAATTACTGCAATGCTAGAAATTTGGGGACTAGAATAAAAATTATTTTGGGGGGCAGATAGAATTCTTATTTGCCGGGTAAAGATCTCTTTCACCCCTTCATGCCATAGCTACATCCCTGACTGTAGCCTAGGAGCATTTGTGGCCTAGAAGGCAAAGTTTTTACCCAGCTCTTAGAAGGAAAGTGGCTCTTGACCTCTTAACATAGCAGCACTGTCAATGGTAAGTGCATTCCTCTGATCACTTTGGAAATATGACAGAATTTCAGCAAGACTAATCCATTCTGTGACCCTTTAATTTCTGTCCCCCTCCTTTCCCCCCACCCTTGAAGCACCTTCATTATTTATACCTGGATGAACACGAGCCTTTCCCATCTCTCTTTATGATTCCCATTGCATATTTCATGAGTTTAAATTGAAACATGCACAACATCCCCAAACCATTTTAATGACCTTCTATACTGGATTGACTCATCAAATTGAATACAAGCATTCTGTGATATTTCTCACTAGCATTTTATCCATTAGGGAGATATAACCAGCAAGGGTGATTCTGTCTCAGGGCAGGAACCACATGGAAGGGTCAGATTTTCCATTTAATTTCTTAGATATTGAAGCTTGTGCTGATTATAAATGCGGATTTGTTCTGCAGATGTGAGGTCAAAGCAAGTGCAAATCCGGAGACACTGCAAGTAAAATCTGATTATAAAGGGATATGATGAAGCATCGTGCTTTCCTTGGTATCCAACTTTGTTTTACATATATTGAGTTGCATTTGCACAAGAAATGTCACCCCAGACAACTCATTCTAGTAAGCTGCTGACCTTATTTCAACATTTGCTCTACTTATTCTGAAATATCCAGTAGAGCAGAATTACCAGTTTGTTATTCTTCAACCTTGCAATGCCTCCTAATATTTGTGATGACAAATATTCTATGACACAGTTTCTGTGGAAAGGACCATACATTGTTGTAAGGTGGCCCTCTATGTAGAGTTACCATTGAAGGGTATTGCAAGCTTCAGTTATTGCAACACCAAGCAGACTGCTGTATGAAATCAATGTCTCTTGACCACAGTTCTATTGATGACATGCATAGACACAACCTGAGATTATCCATATTACCACTGCCCTATTGTAGATATTACTATTATCATCTACAGCCAACCTTGACCCAAGGCAACATCTGTGTTTCCAGCTAACCCTAATATTAGTTAACATAGAAGAAAGGAAAAAGATGAAGCTATATGTCACCAAAACAGACTTGGAAATGGTGAGGAATAGAACTGAATAGGAATAGAATAGGACTATAGCTATCCAAACAAGGAATATACCACAGAAAGTAGCATACTCTCCAACTGTCTCTGTTTGGCAGGGAAAATGACTATTAATCCTCTTTTGCCCTATTTTTTCAACGGTTTTTAAATGCCTGATCTTTTTCCTCCTCCCAGTTTCTCCCATACCTTCATCTTATTTCAGTCACTATAAACTAGGTTCAAAGTGCAAAAGTGGTTTGAAATTAATTAACTCAGCAAGAGTTAGTGTGGAGAGGAGTGGGTGAAATCATGTCTTTCCCTGCAGTCTCAGGCAAAGGCAAAAGCAAACAGTTGCATCTTCTAGCTTGTCTGTTATTCCTCATTAATAAGGTTTTCAATCTTGTCCACATTCTGATGTTACTTGGGCATATGCATCCTGATATCATCTGTGTAATGTTGTATAAGGTGTGTGGTAGAGGTAGTAGGACATGTTAGTTAAACCTAACTAGCATTAAAATAAAATGTTGAATGAATCAGAATGGGAAAAAGTCCATTTAAAATTTGAAAAGAAATCTGTACAAAGCTCCAGACAGCAGCGTTATAAAGAAACTGAAATCAACATCACTGAAAGTAGCTCAGAGCAAAGCTGCCTGAGGAATTTCTTCATCCTACATTACCCTGCCTGAAGGGTAAGTTCATCGCTGGAGGCAATGCTGTGTGTTTCTTTGCCAACAAAATAAAGGTAGTTTGGCACAAAGCCTGGGGCCTCTTCTGGTATAGTATCAAAGTTATTGGGTACCATCACTTCTCACTTCTCCATGTGCAGTGAAAAATGTATCCGGTGAGATTCAGCGGAGCCATTTCATGGACACCATTACTTCTATCGATGGAATGGGGTGGTGGTAGTGATTTCCAATCCCTAAGCATACCCATAAACTCTGACAAACTCCCTACAACAGGCTTTTGGGCCATAAGTAGTGTGCAGGGACATTGGCAGCCTTTAGTGGAGTGGCTCTGCACTGTTGTATTTAGACCTAAGAAGCTTTGGGGATGCCATTTAATGAGTCAGGATATATTTGACTTAGCAGAGGTGGGTTTTTATCTTTTACTAGTGGTTATGATATGTTGGAATATTTTATTGTATTTATTTATTGTATTCTACACATTTTGTTAGCTGAAAGAAATGGAAGGGGAACATTAAACAAAATCTGGACTCCAAAATGTACATTGATACTATTTAAGTCAACCAGAAGGTGTGCACACACATGCACATTTACACAAATGCCAGCATGTGAAGCTTACCAGTTTCTTTATCAAAGGATGAGGGTACGAAGTTTGTGCTAAGGAAAAATGTGATGTTGTTGTAGTCGTAGGTTTTAAGTAACATTTCATGACTGCCAAGCATGGAAGATATTTAATACAGTGCTGAACACATGTTGAATGAAAATTAGGAAATTTGAGGATAAACAATTTCTCAGTTACTCAGTCATATAGAGATTTTATGAAGAGGAAGTATCATATCCTTAAAAATGAAAGTCTTGTAACATGTGACTACAACAATATCACGATCCCACATATGAACTGTGCACCATCTTGGTCTGACAAAGGAGCCAGTGAACTTCAAAAACTAGCATAAGATTTTGGGGAAGTGGGTGCCTTCTGGATGATTTACTAAAGGGGATAAAAAGGACTGGAAACAAACAAACAACTGAACCAGCATCTTTTTAAGTGTGTGCACTTGATATCTTATAACAATGTCAGGTTTCATCACCACACATAGCCATATAGCTATATTAAGGCAAGGTGTTTTTGCTTCACAATTGGAAAGGCTACTTTGACCATGAAAGTCAGTTGAAGATAATGTGATCTTTTTTCTCAATCTCTTGAGAATATAAAGAACTATTCTGGGAAAACTATTTGTTTTGAAAACATTCCCCCCCCCCCCCCCAAAAAAAGCAGTTTTACCCACAAGTCACATTTAATGACTGTCTAACATGGAGAATGTTTTTGCACACAGTTGTGAGAGCATGTTGAATGAACATGCTAAATGAAAACCTTCTCTGGTGAATCATCACATTTCAGGGTAAGCTATTTTCCATTTAACCCATCAAAGGAAAACCTTAATTATATACAGACTTTAGTAAAGTGGAAGATGAAGTACCATACCATTTAAAATGCAAGTGCTTCAGTAGATGTTTGGATACCAGCATCTGAGTTAATAGTTTTGTTATGCAATAATTCTTCTGCCAGTCCAAAGGATGGAAGCAATCACAAGGGAACCAGTCATCACTTGATATTGATAGTTCAGTCTACTCCATTACACAGTACTTTCATATTTGTTCATTCATAAATCTATTTTATCCCTTTTTCCACATTATTCCATGTTGGGGGAGGGAATTCACAATAAGTATTAATATATAAATACACATGTAAAACATATTTTACACATTTCCCACTGTATTTCATCCTAAATCACACATTTATAATCTAATTTGGTAAGTTCTTGAACTAAACTGTATCAAACTATTTAATGATGTGTAAAATCTAACACATTTGTCTGAAAAGTGTGGACTAGGTCAATTTGTATCAGCATTCTCAAACATCAAACTCATCAAATAGCCATAAAACTCAAATTTATAAGGCATCCCTATAGATGTTTTCCAGAGATAAGTTCGATTACCTCAATGGGACCTATCCCAGGTGAACATATGTACAACTGAACATATGTACAACTGAAACCTTAGGGGAGATTTTCTGACAATTATTAACTATACTGTTAATTATTTTTAAAAAATTGTTAAATTTTTAAACTAATTCTCTGTGGGAGCCACCTTAGGTCCTTCTGTGGGAGCTGCCATTCTGGGAAAAAGTCAGCATATACATGAAAGGAAATAAATGAATAAAGGATACTGGTAGTTCTTCTGACATATTTTCAATAAACACAAATGGATCTGTCAACAACCTTTTAATGTTATCTTGATTGATTACCTCAGATCCAATAATATAATGCACTTATGCACTGTTTTAAAAAAGATTTCAGCTCCCACTAGCTTTCACTCAAGAAAGGAGCAATGGATAGCTGAGACCTAAATTCCTCAGGTATTTTTTTCTATACTGACAAGTCCTTTTAGTATTTTCCATGAAAAACTTTCTTCCTTCACACTCTGGTTAAAAATATAGATCTTTATATAATGGTACCAAAAGCTTACTGTAACTTTATTTTAGGGGCTTTATGCAATTGATAACCTGGCTAACTTTTTTGTAATATTTGTAACAATAACCTATCAAGTAATCATTTTATAAACTATATACTGTTGACCCTCCATATCCACAGATTTTATCCACAGATTCAACAATCCATGGCTTGAAAATATTTCAAAATATATAAATTCCAAAAAGCAAACCTTGATTTTGTTATTTTATATAAAGGACACCATTTCACTATACCATTGTATTTAATGGGACTTGGACATCCATGGATTTTTGTATCCACGGTGGAGTGGGAGGCTAGAACAAAACCCCAGTGGACACCAAGGACCCACTGTATTGCATTTTATTTCCTCATTTGTATTCTGCATTCACGTATTCATAAATTAACAATAAAATAAAACAAAACATGGTTGAATTTTTTTAAATGAATTTTTATTTTTATAAGGTTAAATTTCATGATTTTCCCAAACCCGTTGCTAATTACTGAGACATCCTCAGCTAATACCTTAATTTTCCTGATGCTATTCTAATTACATTTACTTTTGGAACCCCACAGAATACTGCACTTTTCCCTGTTGTATTACAAAATAACTGCATTTCATTGCTGTTCTCAAACCATCTGCTCTCTTTCTGCTAGGTTGGGACAACCATGGAAAACTCCTCTTTGTTTTCAAAGAAGACATCCTTTTAAACTGATAGCTTTGGGAATGCTGTGAAATGCAAATTAACACAACGGGGGAGTATGACAGTATTCATGTCTAAAACTTCAGAATCTCTTTTCTTTACAAACCTGATTTCCCTTTTGAAGTGAAGGAGATTAGTTCAGTTACCTTCCCCAACACCTTATGGTTATAATGTAACCCTGAGCATCTCAATGTCTAACCATAAACATTATGGCAAATATTTTCATTGTTTAGCAGTTAAAGAATATAGGAAGCTGCTTTAGACAGCTGGTCTGTCAAACTCAGTCTTATTTTCACTGACCGGTAGTAGCTATCCACTGTGTAAGGCATAAATATTTCTCACCTCTCTCTCCAGAAGGACAATGCCATTTGTTTGTATAATAATGTTTTAGCACTGAACTACAGCTTTCCAAATTAACTTTTTTTTGAGCTTGTGATTTTTACTTTTTTAAAAAAAAAACAAGTACTGTGCTTAAGATCAACTAATGCTGACACTGTTCATCAACAGAGTGTATACTGTTGACATCAATATGAGGCTGATGATCTCATGTTCAGTTTACATCTATCCAAAAGCAAGTGCAAAATATATAGACTGTTTCTACTGTGAGTTTCAAGCAGAAGGTGGCATCCTCTAGACTCCCCTTCCTCTTTATCCCATTTGGCTTTATTTCATCCTTTTTCTTTTGAAAAGTCTATCTAGTCTGACAATCAACAGGCCCTACCCTCTGTAACTAAAACTCAAACAAGCCCTGATTACCATGTCCCTAGCCAATTCTTTCCAATTCTTTGTCTACAAACCAGAATTCCCCACATCATCACTAAAATTGAATTACCTTTTTATTATTATTATATTCTGTCCTTTACCCCAAACCATGACTCAGGGTGGCTTATAATTTTTTTTAAAAAAAAATAGCTAAAACTTACAGAAGTTAATATTAAAATATGACCAACCTATCAATAATATTAGAAACTTTTTTAAAATATACAATTAAAAATAATTAAAAATATTTTAAACAGTAAGACTACAAGCAACAGAACAACTAATTAAAAGCATTCTATCAAAAACATTTATCTTGCATCATTGCAATCCATTATTGTAGTTACACCAGACAATGCTACCCCAACAAAAAACTGCAATTTCAGCTTGGCTACTCTTCAATGGGCAACTCTTCAGCCTTTAAAGGGTTACTGCAGTGCTACAAATCAAGGTGCTGAGAAATGATGTCTTCTGTGCTTTCCTGGTTATGGAGCACACCAAGAACATGCAGCTGGAGAGGTCTGTCAAGGTCCTGGTGCAACTGCTTGTCTCGAGACACTCCATGCCCAAGAGAGTGCTGCATACCAGTACCCTGCTATTCATTGGCTTGGTAACCTTTCAGTTAAGGTGTTGGGCTGAGGTGATGAGATGTAGTTTTTTGGGGAGCTCATGTTTGATCATTAACAACTGAAAATTGAAATCTCTAGCAGTTATGAGATCAAAGGTCTAGCCACAGAACTGGATACCAGCCAACCTTGTCAAAATCATTCTGGAACAACAACAACAAGCATTGCCAATGAAAGGCCAGCAAGGAGGGGTGCATTCTAATTGCTCCAGAAAAGAGAAGTTGAAGGTGGTGAGAATGAGAAATAGACCTCTACCAAAGGGCTCAGGGATCGAACAGGTTCATATGGGAAAATATGGTCTGTCAGATAACCTGGATTCAGGATGCGTAAGACTTTATACACCATAACCAGCACTTTAAATTGTTTCAGGAAAGACTAGCTGCAAATGGAATTTGTAAGAAGGGAGTCACATGCTCCCTGAACTCACCCCAATTAACAATCTAATTGCTACTGTTTGTACTAAATAAAATTGAAACACGTTGCAGTAATCCAACCATTTACAGTAATCCAACTGGGATGCAACTCGAGCACTTGCCACCATGGCAAGATGAGACGTCTCCAGGAATGGCCACAGTTGGCACACTAGTTTTAACTGTGCAAAAGCAATCATGGCCACCAAGGATAACTAGGCCTCCAGGAAGGCAGGTGTAACCCCCCTCCCAAACTGCAAACCTGTGTATTCAAGTTCCTTTTTTCTCTATCTAGGTACTACGAATGACCACAGAGACGAAGAGCTAGGGGGTTATTATACACATCAAGCCTCCATTTTTCTATAATCATTTTTTAAAAGTAAAACCAGAACTTTTGCATTTCAGCAATCATTGCCTTGAAGCTAATTTCCCATTTTGTCAAAGCACACTGCAAGTGTGTGTGCACCATGCCTCTGTAAATATTCTTCTATTTCTGTGTTCATTAGGTATACCCATATAGCTAGTGGAGGCCAGCTCCTTGGAACCCTAGGGTTCCATGCCAGGTTGCTAGGGGTTCTGTTGGAGATTGTGACTGGGGGAAAAACCCAACTACCGTTTGAGCTCTAGATATTAAAAAATTGTGCAGGAGTTCCCTGACACCTAAAAAATATTTCAAGGGTTTCGACAGGGTAAAAAGGTTGTAAAGGGCTGTAATGTAGCATAAGGAGATGCTGTTTGAGGTGAGGCAAAAGAAACAAATAAGTCAGGAAAACCTGTAAGCATGCAGACCCCACAAATAACTATTTTAAACCACAGCTCTTGCAGCTTTAAACATCATGAAGACAGGGAGACAACTTTCAGAAGATTTTGTTTTGGTTTCTGCTCTCACAAGGATTTTAGATTAATATTCCATGACTTCACTTCAGTCTTCTAAACCAAGCAGAAGTCAGCATGTTACATCAAACTGCATCCTCATCTCTTTCAAGTGTCTGAGTGCATTTCAGAACTACAAGCACATTCAAAACTGCTCAAAAATAAACTCTTACTTGCTCCAGCTAACCTCTGATTCACTGAAATTCTCTAGATGCTGTATTTTCTGGATTAATTGAATTGTCAGCTTTAGTTTACTTTGGCAAAAGGACATATTGAAATGGAGAGATATGACTTGCAACACCATCTCCTACCAAATGTTCTGCCAGGAACTTTAGAAACAGAATTCTAAAATTCCACAGTTTTATGGTTGTGTGCATCCAATATAATTGGTTCAGTAGATCTAATTATATTGTAGTTAGTTTTCTATTGGGCCTTACCAAAAGGAGGAGGGAAGGAACAAATGTCCGTTGTACAGCTTAACTGCCAAAGTTTTATGAAATACTATGTAACATGAATATGCATCCACTCAAAGCTGAGCAACCTCTGAATTTGGTATGATTGTTAAACTTGTGTGTTTGTTTAGTAAACACTTGGGCAAAACTTGCCTAGTTCTGAACAAAAACTGCGTATCATTTCAGACAAATATTTTCAATAGTGCTAAAAATACCTTTTTGGTTGAGATGGTTTGTAAAAATATGGGCTGGAATTCTGTATTACCTATTTAGCTAAGTAACCAGTTATGTAGCTAAGTAGTGTCTGCCAGACAGCTCTTAAGCCTCACTGAACTACAAACCCCAGAATGCAACAGGAGGCAGCCAGAGTAGTAAAAGTGAAATAGCAGCACTATAAGAGGGTAGTGTGGTAATGTGGCCAGTCAACGGGGTAACAGATCCCTCCCCCATTTCTTGCAGTAGCAGCTCCCAAGAAAGTGAGGACTGGGGGACTTTTATATATAAGTCCTTATATATTATCTAAACTAGTGAATATGTAGGGATTGTACATATGAACCAATCACAAATATCTAATTTTGGTTACACATTCATAACCACCTCAGTGAATTCCAGCCTACATTTTTTTTTCATGCTAAGGCCTCTGAGGAAGTAGACCAAGGGCTTGTAAAGATGACCCTGAAGGGGCAACATGACACCACCCCTTTGAGAGCCAGATTGGGGCTGCAGCAACTGCATGCCACAGCCCTTATCCAGTGTTTTTCAGGCCCAAAAAGAAGTGGCAAAAGGCTGCTCTTTTTTGGGATGGAAAAAAAGCCACCTTTTCAGCCGCTGCACCTTTGCGGCGCTTGGGTGGCGTGTGGTGTCTGATATATAGATAGTGATATGGACATACCCAAAAAGTTGAGAAGGAATGACTGACGACAACACCTTATTCAGGCCATGAGCTTTTGAGATAAACACAGATAACACAGTATGTGTAGAGAAATTCAAGTTTTCCAAGGCTTCAGCCTTTGTTTAGGAAACAAAATATTTAAGCATATATATATAAAAAATCAAAGCTAAGCCTCCTAGAGTATGGCTTTCAATCAGCAGAGTAACAAAAGCATTTCCTAATCTGACAATATTTCTCTGAGAACTAAAACTGCCACAAAAACAACAAGACAATTAGCTTCCAATTAATAAAGGTTTACTGATGAATGAATCTACATATGCCTGGGGCAGCCACATCCTAACTACTAGCTAATGAATAGTCAGATAAAATAAGATAACTTTAGATCTCACCATCTTTCGAATGTGGGAGGAAGATGATGGCAAACAGACAGTAAGAGGAATCTGTTCGGTTTGGGAGAGGAACTTCAAGGAAATAACCAGAATCACATGGTTTGTTAATCAGCTTACAAAAGATATTTATTACCATGTCATTCAATCCTAGTACTGAGTAGGTCGGAGGCTTTAAATGAGGAAAGATAGCAGGTTTTTCATCAAAGACATAGTAGCTATCTAAAAATCCCACTTGATGGAACAGAGAATGCTGAAATTTTCCCACAGTCTGATGCCAAATAATGATGACCATAGAATCATAGAGTTGGAAGAGACCACAAGGGCCATCCAGCCCAACCCCCTGCCATACAGGAACTCCCAGTCAAAGCATCCCTGACAGATGGCCATCCAGCCTCTGCTTAACGACCTCCAAGGATAGAGATTCCACCACACTCCGAGGGAGTGTGTTCCACTGTCAAATAGCCCTTACTGTCAGGAAGGTCCTCCTAATGTTGAGGTGGAATCTCTTTTCCTGCAGTTTGCATCCGTTGTTCCGTGTTCTAGTCTCTGCAGCAGCAGAAAACAAGCTTGCTCCCTCCTCAATATGACATCCCTTCAAATATTTAAACAGGGCTATCATATCACCTCTTAACCTTCTTTTCTCCATATTAAACATCCCCAGTTCCCTAAGGCGCTCCTCATAGGGCATGGCTTCCAGACTCTTCACCATATTAGTTGCCCTCCTTTGGACATGCTCCAGTTTCTCCACATCTTTTTTGAATTGTGGTGACCAGAACTGGACACAGTATTCCAGGTGGGGCCTGACCAAAGCAGAATAGAGTGGCACTATTGCTTCCCTTGATCTAGACACTATACATCTATTAATGCAGCCTAAAATAGCATTGGCCTTTTTAGCTGCCGCATCACACTGTTGGCTCATGTTCAACTTGTGGTCTACTTGAACTCCTAGATACTTTTCACATGTACTTTCATTCAGCCAGATGTCCCCTGTCCTATATCTGTGCATTTCATTTTTCTGCCCTAAGTGCAGTACCTTACATTTCTCCATGTTGAATTTCATTTTGTTAGCATTGGCCCAGTTTTCTAATCTATTCAGGTCATTTTGAATTTTGATCCTGTCCTCTGGGGTATTAGCTACTCCTCCTAATTTGGTGTCATCTGCAAATTTGATAAGTATGCCCCCAGTTCTGTCATCCAAGTCATTAATAAAGATGTTAAATAGCACTGGGCCCAGGACAGAACTCTATGGGACCCCACTGGTCACTTCTCTCCAGGTTGAAAAGGAGCCATTGTTGAGCGCCCTTTGGGTTCGTTCAGTCAACGAGTTACAAATCCATGTAACGGTTACCTTGTCTAGTCCACAATTTGCAGGCTTGTTTGCAAGAATGTCTTGGGGAATTTGTCAAAGGCCTTACTGAAATCAGGATATATTATATCCACAGCATTCCCTTCATCTACCAAGCTGGCAATATTATCAAAAAAAGAGATCAGGTTTGTTTGACATGACTTGTTTCTCTGAAACCCATGTTGACTTTTTGTGATTATGGCATTGGCTTCTAAATGTTCACAGACTCTCTGTTTAATGATCTGCTCCAGAATCTTTCTTGGTATTGATGTCAGACTAACTGGACGATAATTGTTGGGATCCTCTTTTTTTCCCTTTTTGAAGATGGGGACAATGTTTGCCCTCCTCCAGTCTGCTGGGACTTCTCCTGTTCTCCAGGAGTTCTCAAAGATTATTGCCAATGGTTCCGATATTACATTTGCCAGTTCTTTTAATACCCTTGGATGTAGTTCATCTGGTCCTGGAGACTTATATTCATTTAGGTTAACCAGGTATTCCTGTACTATCTCTTTGCTTATTCTGTACTGAAATTCTCCTGTTCTGTCTTCTGCTCCATTATCCTTAGGTTGGGCACCTTTTGCCTTTTCTGAGAAGACTAAATCAAAGAAGGTGTTGAGTAATTCTGCCTTTTCTCTGTCCCCTGTTAGCATTTTGCCATCCTCTGCATGCAGTGGCCCTACCGTTTCCTTCTTCTTCCGTTAGACAGGATTAAGCAGTAGGTGTTGATTAATAGCACAGCCAATATTAGGCTGAAGTCCTAAGCACACTTGGAATGCTACTAAATGCAATGGAGCTTATGTCTGAATACACAAGAATAGTATTAGGAAAGTTCATGAAAGGAAACAGGGCCTACTTTGTGGTAGTGTCTTTCTCTGGGCACTCTCTCAAGAAAAGCTACCAAACATTTGATTTTGTCTTGAAGCTAGAAGCCAGACGTGTTAAACTGGACTTCTCTCACCCTTAAGGTTTACTGTTGCTGTTCTTTTAATGCATCTGTGGTAATGAAAATTCTTGAGACTTGTTTAATTATGATATAATTACTGTAATAATTACAGTAGGATACTGACCGATTGATTGACTGACTGATTGACGGATGGATAATTAAAAACACTCTAATGCTGCCCTGGTCTTTTAAAACAAGTTATACACTTTTGGTATAATGGACTGGCATCAGCTGGTAACACCCTGGCATCATATTCTTGGCATCTGAATGACATATTTATTTGTCTAGTTGTTTCACATTTCCAATCTGAGTGTAACTTTTATATATCCAATAAGAGATATGACTCTATAGCACTTTGAAATGTAATGCCAGTACTAGCATTTTACAAATTGCACTCTGCCAAGTACTTCATTTTACCGCAGGCATTTGATAACCAGTTTTGATAGACTGAAGCACAAGAAAATATATTTGAAGAAAATTGCAGTTTCATTCCTATTTTCTATGAATGAGTATAGCATGTTGGGATCCAATTTGTCTGTAATATATTGGCTGATTTTGTCTTCTGGAAATGGATGACTTGCACAACGATGCAAAAATCCTTTGTTCTCTCACAGCACACATTGCTTGCCTCAGACTTGTTCATTAATTGTAAATACTAAAATTGCCTTTTAAAAATGCCAGGTAACAAGATTGCACAATTGGTCTCTTACAACTTGTGTAAAGTATCTTTAAGAAGCCTATGTCAAAAGAAATCCAGATATTTATGGTCTTGTTCTTTGATCTCCAGCTTTGAAAAATTATGTTTCTTGCTCACTGCCAAATCATAATTTCAGGAATTAAGCATATGGACCAATTAAACAAGTCATTAATTTGCATTACTTGCCGCCGCCCCCCGCTGCCCCCAAGCTGGTGCATTGTGCCAGTCTGTTTCACCCCTAAGTGAATCCATTTGACATAATAGTGATTTCTAGGGGCATCAAATTGTTGTCACATGTCTCCTACAGTTACCTCACTGTCGTGATGTGATACTACTTCCCAGAACAACCAAATCCAATGACTAAACAAGCTGCTATGGATAAAGGGCATTTTAGGATAGGCACAGTCCCAAACCTTTCAGATGTTCATCTTATAAAGTCTTCCTCACATAATTTTGGTGTTCTTTCACTCATCAAGAGGAAATGTTTTCAGGTCTCACTCCTGACACAGAAAAACTAGCATCAGCTTTTTATTTTGGAAGGCCTGCCTTTGGAATATTTATCTGAGCAGTATGCAGTATAAATGTGAGCAGTAAGTACTACACTCATCCCTCCATATTTGCAGCTTTGATATTTATAGATTTGATTATTCACGGATTTAATTAATACATTCTCTCTAGGAATATCTTGGTCCTCTAATGCATCTCTATGGTCAACTTAACTAAAAATTGCACTGAAAGACCTAGAGATTCCTAGAGAGAATATTCTACTAGGCATTTCTAGCTCCTCCAGTTCTATGGTTAGTGTCTGTCAGACCATAAATGTCTAATTCTGGATACACATGGAGGACCTAGAGATTCCTAGAGAGGTGTCCTCTCAGGTAAAAACATGGTGTTTTTGTTACTTGTGGTTTTTCCATATTCATGGGGGTCTTGTGCCCCTAACCCTAGCGAATACGGAGGGACAAGTGCATTTTCAGACAGTATCTTGTGTTGGTGATGAGAAGCCTGTTGAATGGCATTTTTATTAGCACAGCGCTTTTTCTTAAATGAATACATGAAAGTTTTAATAGAGCTGAATTACCATCATTATAGCCTTTTATGCTAAATTTGTGACAAAATACAATGTAGATGTTTCAAACTTGCAAAACAGCCTGTAAAATGCATACATTTGCCAAAATTACTATAATTACCTCAAATATTTCAGTATAATATGAAATAAATAACATTATGTACACACATTGAGCAGTGGAAATGTAACAAAAATAGGGATATCACACAGGTATTGTGCATTTTAATTATACCCAGTTACTTGTATTCACACATAATCTTTGTACGTTTGGAAAGAAACTAAATCTGTGGAGCAGAATTGTTTAACCAGTGGAGAAATTCTGGTATGCATGTTAATTGGACCACTCCTACCATTTGTTAGAGTGGGTGAGTGTCCTGAAACGGCAGGGATTTGTTTAAAATTTAATTTATTGCCAGTATGAAGTTATGCTTGCTGATTGTACAATGGTCCTCCACGATTGTTGTCCTATACAAGCAGTGCTCTGCCAGCAAGAGAGACAGACTGTGAAAACTGTTCAGAGCATATAAGAGGAGGTAATGGATCTGCAGAATCTAAAACCTTTGGGGGCTTCTGAACATTCAGTAGTCAACATTCAATTGAGTACTGAGCAGTAGTCAAAACAGTAGCAGTCTGAAAGCCGTTCAATAGGATGGTGGGAAGAAGCAGTGAAATGTAGGGGGAATCTAGAAGGAAAAAAGAAACACCTTTTACAGAAACAACCTGGTTGTTTCTTCATGAATCTCCACATTACCACCACTATAGGGTTATATTGCTATTGTCTATGATGCTTACATTGCTATTTTCTAACCAGCGAGAGTCGGGGAGGGCAGTTGCCTCAAGTATCAAAATAATCATGCTCCATCTCAATGTGTGTGAGAGACAGAGAAAGGGACTGTGATGGGATTATGTGGTGTGATGGTGAATTTACTGTTCTGCATCAGAAAAGAAAATGTTTTGAGCCAGCCCTGTTGAGATTCAGTGATTTTGGTATGCTTTAATTTTAAGTGAGCAAATAGATCAGAGTCATCTACTTGGTGCTGCCTTTCAGAGTGTTTGGAAATTTCAGCTGGTCCATAGATCTGCAGCCACATTCTTAACAGTGACAGATTACAGAGACCACACAATGCCCCTCTTGAGATAACTCCACTGCTGGAGCAATTCAAAGTGCTGGTTATGACCTATAAAGCCCTATGGGGTGGTACAGAACACCCAAAAAGTGCGGTCTGGCACCACCTCTTTTGGCGCTGTAACTGCACCGCAGCAGCTAGATGCTGCGGCGCAGTTGCGCACCTAAAAAGGAGTGGGGAAACCACGCTCCTTTTTAGGTGTGCAGTTGCAGCGCAATTTTTAAAAAGGCGCCATTTGGCACCTTTTCGCCACCACAACTGCACAGCTCAGTGTGGAAGCTGTGCAGTTGGGGCGGCGCCATTACGTACACCGTCTAAATGGCGTTATGTAATGGCAACCAGCACCATTACGTACTAGGGTTCAGGAGTGTGTATACAATGTGCGCTCCCAAACCCTAATGGCACCTTCATGGCGCCTCTTCAGGCCGGAATAATAATAATAATAATAATAATAATAATAATAAATTTTGAATGAAGAATATTATGGGACATATTAGTTTTTTCCAGCCTTCTGCAAAATCTTCTCTCTAGATTTGCTGGACTACAACATCCATAATCTTCCATCTGGTGCAGCTCGGGAATTCATGGATACCATGACAGCCATGGGCCTGTCTCAGCTTGTCACTGGTCCAACGCATTTTGCTGGGAATACGCTCGATTTGGTCTTCTGTACGGACATGGAAACTCCGTGGGTGGAAATTACTAATATTTCCGCCCTGTCATGGACGGATCACTTCCTGGTGGAGGTGCGCATTAAGGCATCAACCCAGATCCCCCCCGGGGGTGGCGGACCTATTCGAATGGTCCACCCTCGAAGGCTGATGGAACCTGATAGGTTCCAGGAAGCCCTAGAGGGGTATATGGTTGGAAGTGACGGCGACACTGTTGATGCCCTAGTTAACACCTGGGATACAGATCTCTCCAGGGCTATACACAGTATTGTTCCCAAGCGGCCTCTCAGGCCTGCTTCCAAAAAGAAGCCCTGGTATTCGGAAGATCTCCGGGCCAGGAAGCGGGTCCTGCGACGGCTAGAGCATGCCTGGCGGAAACACCAGTGTTTATCCGACAAGGCTCTCCTAGACCATCTTTTGAAGGACTATGGAGAGGCGATACAAGCAGCTAAGAATTCGTTCTATGCTGTTCAGGGTAGTGAGGGAGCTAACTCAGCTCCCCCCTGCCCCGAACCTGATCCTTGAACCTACTAAGGCCTGCTGTGACCAATTTAACAACTTCTTCACGGATAAAATCTCTCGGATAAACGAAGGTCTGGACGCCAGTATTGAGGCAGAATCCAGAACAGAGGTGTCGAGAGCTTCCGCGGACTCAGTTGTACTGGATCAGTTTGAGTCTGTCAGTACCGAGGATGTGGACAAGATCCTTAGAAGTCTTAGGAAGACAACCTGCTCCCTTAATCCCTGTCCCTTGTGGCTAGTGGCACAGGGGGGACCGGTTGTAACTTCATTGTTACACCAGATCATTAATTCATCCTTGAGGGAAGGGCAATTCCCTGAAGATCTTAAATTGGCCATTATAAAACCTATATTGAAAAAGCCCTCCCTCGACCCCCTGGTTTATAATAATTATCGGCCAGTTTCGCTACTGCCATTTTTGGGGAAGGCGATCGAGAGGGCAGTTGCACTCCAACTTCAATCGATCTTGGATGAAACGGATTTTCTAGATCCATTTCAAACCGGTTTTCGGGTGGGTTACGGGGTTGAGACTGCCATGGTCGCCCTGGTCAATGATCTCCGTCTGGGCATCGACAGGGGTAGCGTGTCCCTGGTGGTGCTCTTGAACATCTCAGCGGCTTTCGATACCATCGACCATGGTATCCTTCTGGAACGCCTGGCAGAGGTGGGAATCGGGGGCACTGCGCTCCAGTGGTTCCGGTCCTACCTCTCTGGGAGGTTCCAGATGGTGCAGCTGGGGGACGTGTGCTCCGATAAGAGGGCCCTCACCTCTGGGGTCCCTCAAGGAGCCATTCTGTCCCCTATGCTCTTTAACATCTACATGAAACCGCTGGGAGAAATCATCCGGAGGCATGGGGCGTGGGGTTATCAGTACGCTGATGACACCCAAATAGTCTTCTCTATGTCTCCGACTGATGCAGTGACCAGGGATGGCGTCGCTCCTCTCGTGGCCTGTTTGGAATCGGTAATGGACTGGATGAGGGAAAATAGACTCAGCCTGAATCCAGAGAAAACGGAAGTACTCATGATAGGTCCTCCCGACCCAGGGATGGAGGTAGTTCCACCGGTCCTGAACGGGGTCACGCTCCCCGTGAAGGACACTGCACACAGCTTGGGGGTGCTCCTTGATTCGTCGCTCCATCTCACCTCTCAGGTGGACGCGACGGTCAGGAGTACCTGCTTTCAGCTTTGGCTGATACGCCAGCTGTGTCCCTACCTGGACCAGAGGGACCTTGAAACTGTAGTACATGCTCTCGTAACCTCTCGGTTGGATTTCTGAAACACGCTCTACATGGGGCAGCCTTTGTATCACACTCGGAAGCTACAACTAGTGCAAAATATGGCAGCCCGGGTGGTCACTGGTGATCCCAGGACCGCCCATATAACACCACTATTAAAAGATCTACATTGGCTGCCTATTCGCTTCCGGGCTCAGTACAAAGTGCTGGTTATCACCTATAAAGCCCTAAATGGCTTGGGCCCAGAGTACCTGTCGGACCGTCTCTCCCCACATAATCCGCCCCGCACACTTAGATCTACTGGGCAACAATTATTAAGAGTTCCAGAGGCCAGACTGTCGACTACAACGAAAAGGTCGTTCTCTGTTTCGGCCCCGAGCCTCTGGAACTCGCTGCCCACGGAGCTCCGCTTGGCCCCCTCCCTGAACCTATTCAAAAAAGGGTTAAAGACATTCCTGTTTGAGCAGGCCTATCCCTAACTCACCCTCTTGCTGCTACCTTATCCCTCCCTAATTATGACTGAACACCATGATTGGATCTGGTGCTTTTGCTCTGATATTGTACTGTTGTTTTGCTTGATTTTATATTGCCGTTGTTTTATTGTATGTTTTAACTTTTATATATGTTTTTACTGTGAAATTGTTCACCGTCCTGATCGCAGGAAGGGCGGTATACAAATAAACTTATTATTATTATTATTATTATTATTATTATTATAAAACTGATAAATATATTTACTGGCAAGCTGTAGTGCAGGGAATGGAGGAAGCTAATATAACAAAATCATGTCTGTGTTAAAGAAATAAAATGAAGGGGGAGTTTTAAAAGCCTTTAAGGTTCTTGAATGAAGTCCAATAGCCGATTGAATTCAGCAGTTTTTTAAATGAAATAGTAGACTTTGGCTTCTAAGGCCGGGGTTACAAGCGCGATAAGCAATTACCGTAAATAGAGCTCTTGCCAATAAAATAAAATAAAAGGTGTAGTGGCAGCAACTGAACAGCAAAAGGCTATGGAGTTTATCACGTGGGAGGAATTTCTCTCAATTGCGAATGGAGCCAATTCACAATTACGTGAATTTGCTAGTTTGGTGAATTTATGTGAAATCTGATTGCAGATATGTTGAGCAGCCATGGATTCCAGCTTATCTATATCATATTTATTCTTAGTATGTTATTCTGGTGTTCTAGTTGTATCTTACCAACAGATCAATGGACCATGATTCAGATTGTTTTGTACTTCTTTAACTTCATTTAAAATCATTGAGGGATTACAGGATTTTCTATGTCGCAGCATATGGTTGTCTTCAACATATATCTCATTTAGGTCTTATGATCACTTTCAGACTTTTCTAATTTCCAAGGAGATAAGAATAGCCTCTCCAAATCAGAGGTACATTATTTACAGCACTGGCCAATGAGATTTAGGAAGTTTGAAAAGTGGAGGTGACAGCCAACTCCTGCTGTCTTCCTTCAACATTTTGAATTCATACTTACTCTTAACCATTGTAGAGAACTAGAAAATTTATCCACTGTTAATATTGATGATTTTTCTTGTGATTTTAACTGCCATAGAGGAGATGATGATGATGATGATGACCCTGCCTTCCTCCTAGTACAGGGACGTAAGGCGGCTTTCCCATTAAATCCTGGAATTTGCTGTTTAGGAAAGCACTACACCTCTCAGGCTGAGAATTCCCTTCCCTAGTGTAGTGTAAATGGTTCCATGGCAATAATTCTTGAGTCTAACAATGGCTTTGTATCTTGGTGAGGCACTTGAACTATCTGGCAAAGAATTTTGGGTATCTCTCCATAAAATGCAAATCCCATAGAACAGAATGAAGGCAATCAAAGTAGATACATAGTGCTATAATTTAATGGGCCTAAAGTTGCATGCAAAATGGACAAAATCAATTATCTTCCAACTTGCCCAACATTTTACAATGTAAGCCTAAGAGCAAATATCAAGTTTTAGGAGTGTGTGTGTGTGTTTTAAGGGGGGAATGAACAATACAGAAATCTGAAACATTTGGAAGTATCCAAAGTGATTGATGGATCTGGTCCAAAATCATACTGTGGTCTTCATTTTGGTCCAATTACGTACACCAAGTTTTGTATAGCATAACAGAAGTGTAGGCAGACAGATAGACAGATACTTTAACTGAAAGTACAGGTTGGTATTATTTCCTCCTGTTTCTAAAATGATACGGACAAATAATTTCTTAGGAAATGGGTAATGAGAGAGTAGAAGTATGCATTGATAGCTTCATATGATCTTGTTTAAAAGAATCATGTCTGTTATATTACAATGCTTAAAAATTGCAGTTTAAACACAAATGCCATTCTACATAGGTCAATACATTTGACCATTTACAGTGTGACTCCAGAATATTAAAAAGTAGGTGTCCTTTATTTTCAGAAGCCTAAAAAAACACAAAGAAATTACAAAGGGCTACTCTCAAATACCAAGAGGAATGTACGGCTACAGGTGTTCATAATATTTGCAGAGTACACTTGCTTATAGTTTGGCACATTCACCTTCTTGCACCCCCTGTTTGTTCTTACATTTCTCCCACACACACACACACACACCCTTCTGACATTTGCACTTTAAGAGTCTGCATTTCAGTAAATCTCTATGCCCTTTCTTTATGACATGTGGAGTAATAACACATGTTGCACTTTGGCACAGCTTCTGAAAAAAATCAAATCAAAATGTCTAGAAAATTCTTAAACACAACCGTCAAGTGTATGCAATGGTTATTTGAAAAGCAACAGGCCACAACAGCCAGCTAGGTGTTTCTGCATGGAAGGGAGTTGGACTGGATATTGTGGTCTCTTCCAAATCTATGATTCTATGATTCTGATAGTAATAAACATTTTTTTAGATACAACCATGAAATTAGAAGTATTTGTTTGCTCTGACAATTCTAAGAGATATCCATTATCTGACCATGGAAAATCCAGTCCTTCCAGTTATATAAATTCCCTACATTTCCTACTCACTGCCAATATTGAAGTAACTTCATGAAATTACAGTCCCTTCTAACATTATCTTAGTGGTACTGAAAATGCTGCCAATTCTGCCTTCTAAAATGCTTCAGTAACATTCTAAGACCTAAAGCCATATAAGGTTTCTATTATGTTGCATCTTTCCACACCAATCTTATTTACTCCTTACTGGATCTCAGACATAACTTACATGGGAAGAAACTATTCCTGCATTCCACAGTTCAATATTTTCAAATGAAGTAGCATGAAGGAGCAATCTTGCTCCTAAAATAACAAAATATCGCCTTGTTGTTTCTATTTATCCAATTCCGTCAAGGTGCTTTCTGATAAGGGAGGTTTAATGACCAATGACCAATGTCCATGCTGGCTGGGAGATGCTGGGTACACTATATTTACAAAAATGTAATGTATGTAAGTTCTGATAAAACATAATAAAGAAACAAAGAAAAAATAATTGAAATTTGCTTTAGAGGGTCTGCCATTCTGTATTAAACATAACTGAATTGCACACAAAGTGTAATTATTATTATATTATTATTATTATTTGTATTTCCTGCCCCTCCCTACGGATCGAGGCGGGATTACAGCAAAAGAAAAAACAACAAAATAAAACAATATAAACAACAGTATAAAATACAACAGTACATACAATACAATCAATAAAACAATTAAATTACTAATCACTAAAATGAACATAATTGTCTGTATCCATACCATCATAGTTACAAGTGGGGATAGTTCTTAAATTGCCTACAAAAGATATGACGGATAGGCCTGCCAGAAGAGGTCTGTCTTAAGTGCCCCCTACACCTTATGATGTAGATGCACCCTTCATTTATTTAATTGGGTTTTCTATTTTCAGGGGTGGGGGAGGGAATGCAGTGAAGCACAATATTTTCATTAGTGTGATGTCCACATTAGTGTAGAAGCACAACTGGCCTATAAAAAAAAGGGCGGGGGACTGAGTCTTATGGCACTTTTAAGATCAACCAATTTATTCCAACAATAGCTTTTGTAAACTACAGCACATTTCCTCAAATGCCACTGATGATGCCACAAAGGTGTTTTTTTTTCCCCTTTTCATACTGAACCAGAGTAACATCTTTCTCTCTCTCTCTCTCTCTCTCTCTCTCTCAAAAAGTTGTGATTATCCTGTTGTGCCAGTGCAATTATAGCTGAGGTAGCAGTTTCATTTCAAGACATTTGCTAAGGTTTCTCAGTGAGATAAAAATCTATGAGATTGGGATCTAGCTATCTCACACATTCAGAGAAGCCTTGCCAATGTCAGCAGAATATCTCTTGAAAAACTATCATGGCATTGCATACATAATTACAGGTTCTGAAATAGAGTGGAGTCCAATGGTAAGTCTTTATTTACGTTGGTATTCTTTTCTACACTTGCAATTAACCTCTGCCTCTGGAATATGTATTCAATCAGGACAATCAAGATTTCAATAAATGGACATGTGGGAAAGCTGCCATAGAACTGTATGCAAGAAAGGGAAATTCAAAGCAATGAGAACTAATTTCATGTAAATGTAAGTAGAAGTGAGGCACAAAATAAAAAACCAAAGGTGATCCAACAGCCCTGCGAGCTAATTTTATCTCACCAGTGAAATCCCCTGGCAAATTATCCAATGAAACTTGACTGAAAGTAATAACATAAGAAATGCCCAATAGTTATCAAAGTCCGGCCTCTGTTTCTTAAAGTGGTCAGTCAGATACTTCAAGAAAGCTCATGGAAAGAAAGCTCATGGAAACAATTACTATATTTGTGTAAATGCATTCACACACACAAAGAGGCATCATTAGACAGAGGGCTGGCTCAGCAGTGAAGCTGATATTCTTATTTATTTATTTATTTATTTATTTATTTTGAAACAGTACATACCATTATTGAAGGGATCTCTATCACCTCACCACTTCATCATTGGTATGATGTTGTACTGTATGGTGCACCAGTATTCTCACTGCCTCACTTTCAATTCCTGCATATTATTGCCTTACTCAGGCAGTGCAGGTGGGGTGGGGGGGGCAGAGTTAGATCAGGCAGTGGGGAGGAAATGAGAGGAGTGGGAAAAGATCAGCAAACAGCAGCCAGCTAGGGGAAAATTCTGGCAGCTGCGATCTCTGCAAAGGAGAATAAAGAAGAGATGAGCAGAATCACCATCCACTTGCTCCATGGGACTGCTTGGAAAGTGGAATTGCCCCAAAGAGAGCTACTGCACCAAGGCAGTCATGGAATAGCAGCACGATTGAGAACCTATTGATGTTTTTTGCCCATCAACAGTAAGGAACTGAATGCAATGTGGCAGCAGGACAGACATGCCATCATGAAATAAGTACTGACCAAAAACCACTTTTATCCTTTGAAAATTCTGCTTTTTTAACCATGTGTAATAATCTCCTTGGAAGCAAGCCCTGTTGAATAGGAAGACCTTTGTAGGATTGGACTGATATGTAATGTAATTCCCTGTGGTCCCACTGTGATTTACCAGTTATATACATGAACATTTTCATGTACGTGTAATGAGTCTTTATGGAGTCTGTTTCATGAACTGGCACAAAAATATGGAACCATCATATGGATGCTTTAAGATCAAAGCAGTATAAAGGCTAAAAGAGAAGATGCTGACACTAGCAGATACACAATTAAAGCACCTCCTCGATTAAATTCCTCAATAATAGGATAGTGCCTAGCATTATTCATATACCCCCCTCTTTCCCTGCTCACAAAATTAACTGACTTAAATTAGAAGAGGAAAATGGAACAAAAGCAAGTCCTGGGCAAAGAGCCATAGAGTCTGACAAATTGTAATGACCTTTCCTCATTTCTCAGGCTCAGCTGCTCTTACACCTGGGAATGCATGCACAGACCTTTGCTCTGCGCAACTGGATTACCGATTTTTAGATAATCATGCCAAGCTCTGTAGGAAAGGAGGATCCAGGAGGAAACATTTTGGGTTTCAAAGTTTTGCTTCATCCACACAATTGGGCTACAGAGAGTTATAACACACAGCTGTTACAGGAGACACAAGAGCTCATGAGTAAAGGGATGAAGAGCAAGTCATAAAAGCACAGCTGCAGCTTTCTGTTGTATAGCTGGAGGTCACCTGGTCTGTCAGGTTGTTGGGAGACCAGCTGCCATTTGGCTCATCTCCCTCTGTTATACATTAACAACCCTCCAAGTTGTCTGTGGCAGAGCAAGCCTTACCCCACTGGTTGTTGCCAGAGTGAAAACTGGAGATGGCCCCTTTACCTTTGATAATTGTGAAAAAGAGGGAATTTCATTTTTTTATAATATCCCATATACAAATAGAAGAGGAAATTTCAGCAGGCCTTGCTCGTTACCTGGTTGTATGGCAAGCAAACCCTGTTGAAAATCCTACTTCTACAAAGCTATTAAAGATACAGGAGCCATTTCCAGTTTTCACTCTGACAATGTTGTGTGGCTGGGAGGCCCTGTCAATATGTGAGAGAATTGCCTCAGGCTGCAGAATTAGAGTGTCATGGCAGCACAGAATATTTTTTGATGATTTAATAATGGGGCTGTTGTTTCTGTTGACATTGATTATGCTTTATTTTTAATGCACAGCAGATATTCTTCCTTTTTAAAATGTATTTATTCAGCATGATGTAGTGGTTTGAGTATTGGACTAGGACTCTGGAGATGAGGGTTTGGATTCCTTCTTGAAAAGGAAGGACCATAAAAAATACTGGGTGACCTTTTGCAAGTCACATGCCTTCAGCCACATAGGGTGGCAATAGCAAACCCCCTCTGAAGAAACCTGCCAAGAAAACCCAATGACAGGGTCACCTTAGGGTCACCGTAAGTCAGAAACAACTTGAAATCACACTACCACCACCAACAACAACAATTTGATCTGGCTTGGATACTACATATCTTTATTGGGGCAGGAATGTAGTTTGTTATTTGTTCTTAACTGGCAAAATGTTTGTCCCTCAGCTTGCTGCTACAATCTGACTGACATTGAAAGTGTGTGTTTCTCCAGCCCTCCTTCATCCTCCCAATTTCAATCCGAACAAAAAGGTCCGGCTATACAGAGAACTAGTAAAAAAAAAAATTAGAGTGAGACTGGAGGGTGTAAAATGCCCATGTAAAAAGGAATCTCTCTGCCAGAAGCTTTGTTAACTGAGGTATGACCCTCACAAAATTTGGCCCAAGCCTAAGAATCCTGGTAAACTGCCAAAATGTCTCTAAGTTGCAGGATATTTCTGATGTTTCAGCAATAAGAGAAACACCACTAAAAGAACCAACTGACACTTTCTCAGACTAATTTTCACAGGGTAGCTTTGCCAACACAGGGAAGCTCCATAAGTGCAAAGCTGATGTCAGCAAAGGATTGACATGCCACACATTTTAGCAGTCAAAGTAGAATAGCCGATTTCCTTGCTGGCAGAGAGCAGAGATCAGTTGGCTAGGTCTTTCTTATTTATTTATTTATTTATTATCTCACTTTTCTTTGTACAAGATCCAAAGTAGCCAATGGCATTTTAAAAATGCAAAATATAGTTTAAAATATTATTTATACAGTAAATGCAGTTCAGTTAAGAACAGGAGCTTAAAGCAGTATCAAAACACGATCTAATAAAAAAAAGAGAGAGAAAAGCACAATAAAAAAGAGAATACCACAACCCCACCCAAACTTATTCCTGTTACATAAATTTTAAGACCAATGTCTTTCTGAATAAAAAGGTCATTGTCTGCTGGCAAAAAGGTAGGGAGAGAGAGAGGGGGGACAAACTGAACCTCCTGCAGGAGGCAATTCCACAACCTAGGAGCAGCAACTGGAAACAGTCTCTCAAGCAAGCTGAAAGCTGTCATGAAGCCACCCAGCCATTTACATGGGGACAGCTTTTGGCCCTCTGGCAGCACAGCATTTAGGTGCTGCACTTACAGGAGTGCTGAAAAGCCATGATGGTGGTGGAAAGGGCACCCCTTTTCCAGGGGAATAAGGAGCAGCATTCTGCTGCTTCTTTTTGCACCAGAAAAAAAGCCGGATTGGGGCACGGCAGGTGGTCACTGCAGCCCCAATCCGGCATTCAAAGGGGCAGTGTCACATCACCCCTTTGGGCCAGTTTGTTTTATCCCATAGTCTTTTAGATACGGGTTCAAAACACAGTGCAGAAATAATCCAATTCGAGACCTCTTTAATGCTGGAAATTGTAGTCTATTATGACACCAGAGCTCTCTGATAAAGAAGGCTAAACATTTCACAAAACTACAGCTCCCAGAATTCCCTACCATTGAGCAAGGGAATTTAAAGCAGTTTCAAACTGGATTATTTCTGCAGTGTGTTTTGGACCAACGTGTGCAGTCTACCACTCAATCTATGCCATCAGAAGACATTCCATCATCCGAGGACTGATGCCATGCCTGAATTATTTCCATATGCAGTTGTTTGACATGCCAGCAAAATATCTTCTGATATTCTTATAAACATCTGGAAATGTAAGTAGAAAAGAGTCTTACAGTTAAAAAGCAACAACAAAATTTATTTCATTACCCCTGTTTTGCTATTCTTATTACTTCAGATTAGATGAACTACTGGCAGATCAATCACTACTGTAGCTGCTTGTTTTCATCTGCTGATAGTAAATCAAAATCCCGAACCAGGGAGCTGCCCCTTCATATTAAGAAAAAAAAAGTAGGTTTTTTTTTTTGTTTTTTTGGGTTTTTTTTTTTTTTTTGGCTTTCATTTCATTTTGTATTTCTTTATGTGTCAAATTAAGAAAAGAAACAGAGATTATGTCTTGGAGGAGGTAGTTGTGGACGGTCATAAATGTTGTGTGTGATAAGCTGCTAGCAGAAATGAAGGCTGCAATGCTGGGAAGAGTCTGAGGGTGTGATGTGGAAGAGAGGAAGCCTGATGGTATAGCATTTTTTTAAAATAACACTTTTTTAGAGGGAGAACAACCTGGTGTGATAAAGTCCTTAGTTTCATTATGTGTTTCACGTAATACCATTAGTGATACTTATAGCTCTGAAAACTGCTGCTCATATGAATAAAATAACTACTGGTTGTACTGGATGCCCTGCAGCGTTAAATTTTATCAAAGGGGTAACTCTGTATAGAACCTCTCGTGCCAGATCTAATTTTGGTGGAAAGGGGATTAACATTTCATGGCATGCAATCTGCAATTCCTTCTTTTGACAATTTGAAGGATAAGACTTGGAGGGAAAACACTGGGATTAGTCAGATTTAAGCCTAAAATCTGTTTTGGTACATTGAGGGGTGTATGTGCATGTGTGCATATAAATATATAGATTTATATATTAAGTTGTGGTTTTGGATTTATTTGATAGCCAGTTGAACTGATGATCAGAACTAAAGGAAACACTAGAAAAATACAGAAGAATTACAAACTTGAGTATCAAACAAAAAAAATTGCCCAGGGAAATTGGCATGGGACTGGCCCAGAGATGCAATCTGAAAGTAAATGAAAGGGAAAAGATCAGGTTTAGAGAGGGAAAGCAGGCCCAACTCCATCAGGGCTACCCTGACGAATAAGAGCCCTCCCTCCATGCCATCTGTCATCATCTGGCCTGGGAAGGAGCAAAAAGGTAGGGCTAGCCAGAGCATCTGCCATGGTCCAGGCCTCAGAGGGGGAGAAGAACCACTGGACTTGATCCCCTTCCCCACCACCATTCTCTTCTCCTTTTGTGCCATGTCTTTTTAGATTGTAAGCCTGAGGGCAGGGAACCATCTGAATAATTATCTGTTAGCTGCTCTGAGAGCCTTTAGGGCTGAAGAGGGGGGCATAAATACTCCAAATAAACAGATAAATACCATAAATAAATACATAAATAAATAAAGCATAAAGGTAGACGAGTTTAAGCAGCACTCATCTCCAATGTGTTGTGCAATTTTGCTTAACATAGACTTGCCACCTTAAATTCCTTTTTCAGTACATTTGTAACAAACTGTGCTTTCTGGAGAAAGAAAAACAACAACAACACATACTTTATAATTCTGTATTAGGTAAGACAGGATAGAGAATCTTCGGGGCTTTCTAGATTGGCAGGAAAGTATGACATGAAGTTGCCTTTTCCTTAATGCTTAGCAGCTGCACCACAGCCTTTAGATGGAGCTGCTCTGTTCCACAGTTTTTAAAAAAGAAGCTGGGAAAACCAGCACCTTTTTAATGGCGCTTCTTCTCCCCTAAAATGCAAAAAAAGTGTTTTCATGGCACACTTTCCCTTTTTCTCATCTAAAGGCTAGAATTTCATGCAGCCACAAACACACTTCTTTTTGCCAATCTAGATCAGGGCTTTGTCTTTACAAATGTGCTGGATTTGGTGATCCAAAGGTTCCCCAGCTTGGACTTGGGAATGACCTGCCTGATGGCCTTGCAATAATATTTAGACACCTTCCCTAGCTTACCGTATATACTCGAATATAAGTCAACCTCATGTATAAGTCGATGGCAAGTTTGGAGGCCAAAATTATGGATTTTGATATGACCCATGGATAAGTCAAGGGTAAAACCTAGGGGCATGTAACAAAGGATCTAGAGGATGAAGCAAAGGTGAACAATACCAAAGAACCTACAAATTTCCAGCAGATATAACTTTGTGCTCACTTTAAAGGCTGGGTGGATGATATAGGTCAGTGCTTCCAGGACAAATTATACTCTTTCCATTCACCAGGGGATGGTTCTCTTTTTTAAAAATGAGAGTTAAAGTACAGCACCTACATTGACCCATGGATAAGTCGACTCAGGTTTTTTGGGTCAATTTTTTAACCTAAATTTCTAGACTTATACATGAGTATATACAGTAGTATATATGAAATATTTGTAACATTTATGTTGGTTACTTCTATCAGAATTATATACAGCAAAGATCAGCCACTGCAATGTATTCATCATTTGTGGGTATTAGAAACATCCTGCTGTGTTCTTAGATGACTACACCACAAATGGATTTTTGGAGCATACAAATATACTTGGCTAGAAAGAGAAAATGTTTGGCATTCTAGCTTCCAGAATCCTTCCATGAACAGGCCACTTGCCATGTTGGCTGAGGGATTCTGGGAACTGTGGTCCAACAAATAATGTCCCTAAATGCTGGCTAGCTAGGAGCTCTGGCACTGATTTTCTCCAGGAATATTTTAGTGTCTTTCAGCTGAGATTTTGCTGAATCTAACCTCTCTAAAAGGCTCTGCCAGCAAATTGCACATAACAGGGGTTCTTTGTCAAATGCTGTGAAAGGCTCTTCTTCATGAACTCCATGGGACACTCAGTACTTTGACATTTCAATTAATTTAACAGCTTGACTTTGTCTAAAACTGCTTACAGAGTTTTGTCATTTTATTATGTAAATTATACATGGATTTTCAACACTTTATATTCTTATTGCATCCCACTACCATGCTCACTACAAAGGTTTTTTGAAGTACAGTGATTAAAATCACCAGGGTGTGGATACAGAAGCAGGAAAGAATTTTGAAAGTGGACTAGATCAGTGCTACTCAAAATGTTGGTCTCTGGTCCCTGAACCATAAACTGCCAACCCACAGCAAGTTTCTAGGAAATAATAACATGGGTGTAGCCAATGAGGGCAGATATGGTAACGCCCTGCCAACTGTCATCTTCTGGCTTGGAGAGAATGAAAAGACAGCCCAACACCATCGGGCGTGAAGAAGAAGAGCCCTCCCTCCTTGCCAACTGCCATGTTCTGGTTTAGAGGGAGAAAAAGCACAGCCCAACAACATCAGGCAAGAAGAGCCCTCCCTTCATGCCATCTGTCATCTTCTGGCTTGGAGGAAGTGAAAGGACAGGTCTGACGCCATCATACCTGGCCTCAGTTAAGAAGAACAGCCCTCCCTGCTGTCCATCTGCCTTGGTCCAGACCTCAGAAGAAGAGAAGAACTGCTGGACCTGATACCCTTCCCCACCCTACTTTTATGTCGTGTATTTTTAGATTGTAAGTCTGTGGGCAGGGAACCGTCTAATTAAAATAATAATTATAAGCTGCTCTGAGAGCCTTTAGGGTTGAAGGGCAGGGTATAAATACCATAAATAAAAATAAATAATAAATAATGGTTCCTGATGCATTAGGGGGTGAAAAGCTAATACCCCACATCAGATTGCCTGATGAGTAATGGGTCTGATAAGCTTAAAGGGGCCTTTTTTTAAAAAAACAGAGGGGTTGTACAAACAGCCTGACAGGGGCGGCTCTATGCCATTTTAATGGGTATGCAGCAACCAGACGTGGCTCCTATTTCTGCTGAAATGTGGCTCCTATTTCCACCGCTCTGGCACATTGCTATGACACCCCTCATAGGTGTGTCATCCCTGGCACATTGCTATGACACTCCTCACCATTTGGACACTGTGCACGAGGGACGTCATCAGGGTGTGTGCTGTCTGGATGGGTGTGTGCCAAGATGGTGCCCTGGGTGCACAGTAGAGATTGGGAGCGTGTGAATGCTCAGTCCTACTGCAGCCCTAATTCGTGGTCAGACTAGCATAGAGAGTAAGTCAGGGTCAGTGGCACCCTACAGTCAGACACAACTAGACAATCTTGTCAAAAGGGAAACCGTTATCTTTTGCCTTAATGGTACCAAATCATCTGAGTACTTAAAGCTTTAGACAAAGCTCACTTTCATTTGATCTATAATTAGTATTACAGAATTTGGAATCATCCAAAACTGGCCCAACACATTTGGCTCCTTGTGGCAATACAGAAAATACCTCTCTCCCCATATGAATTAAAGCCATCGGGGATATTCTGGAAACTGAGGAAGACCCAGAAGCCCTGAAGAAGACGCCCTCACTTTTCCAAGCCCTAGTGGTAAAAATGCCATAAATTAAATCATGATAATTGTGCTACCTTTTCTTCACACCCTACATTTGCTGGCTGAGGCAGTTATCTTACTCTGCCTGACTGTAGCTCCAGCCTAGAACTCCCCCCTGTCATTCGTCCTCCTGTGAGTGATATGTTATACACAAAGCATAGGTGCTTCTTGGTGTGGTTTGCTTTGCAAATCTGTTTTCAGTTCACATGATGCAGCAGCTCTCAGTTTAAAAAACAGAAGTTATAATTTGCTTACTTTCATTCAGCTAAACTAGCATAATTTAAAACAGCCCTTCTTATTCTGTGTCACTCTGTAACTTGAACATTAACACAGAGGAGAGAAAGAGACATGAAAGATAGCAGAAAATGATTAATGTGCTCAGTTAATCATTGATAATTCAGAACATCTAATTTAATTCACATTAGAAGAACAGAAAGTAACTATTGGGGCGGTACAGACCACCCTAAAGGGGCAGTCTCTACTCACCCAGAGAAGTGGAGAGATGGGGCTAAGGCTGCCTCACCAGCAGCCCCAGAGGCCCCATCCCAGTGCTTCTTCAGGCCACAGGGAAGCAGCGAACTGGTTCTCCCTGGCAGATCCAATGGGAGAAAGGGGCTGCTACCATGGCCCCTTCCCCCCACCCCTGGTTCTTGGAACGGCTGTTTAAAGGCCGCGCCAAGGACCCATGCCAAAAAAGAAGCTCAGTTTCTGAGCTCCTTTTGGTGCCATGGAAAGAGCACACTTGGTGCCCTTCCACAGCGCCATTATGTCAGGCGCGTGCAGCATTGTGTAAATGCTGCATGCACCATGACATTCGTATGGCGCTTCCACATGGATGCAGCAATTTTAAAATAACAGCACCCATACTCTTTAGGGTTAGGGAGGGTGCAAACACTGTGCCCTCCCTAACCCTAAAAGCACCATAAATAATCCTAATGGCGCCTTATTTTGCCTGCCTGTATTGGGCCATTGAGTGTTTTAAATTGTTATTTATATTGACATTAAATGCCTGCACAGAAAGCCTTAGTTGTATGAAAATGAAATTTATCATTTATGATTTTCCTCCCACTTCCTCTCTTTCAATTTCAGAGCAAAAGATACAACATCCACCCCATCAAGACCCCTTCTTTTGCTTTGCTTTGCTTTCCTTCTTCCCTTTCTCATACATTTTCCATTTTATGCATCCCTCTTTCTTTCTTTCTTTCTTTTTTCTTTTGGTTTCTGGTTCTCACATGGATCCTAGCAAAAGCCCAGTGTAAAGAGTTTCAAAATTCATTTACTTGGGACAAATGTGGCACCACCCATGTAAGTGGCTTGGATCTTGTTAACGACAACAACATCAACTTTATTTATATCTCCCCTACTCCAATTAGGATTGAGGCAGCCTACAGTAAAAACAATCTGATACAGAACAATACTTAATAACCCCAAATTCTACCCTCCCCCTCTTAAAACAATTAAATCATGTATACATTGAAAATAATACATTAAAATCAACAAAATGGAGGATGGGGTGCAGACTAGTCAGTGAGATGGGCTGGACAATGGTTGATGGTTGATTCAGTTCAGTGGGTGTCTGATAGGCTATTCCGGAAGGACCTGTCAGAAGAGATCCGTCTTGACAGCATTTTAAAAGCTGTCCAAGCTGGTAATATGACAAATATTGTCCAACAGGCCATTCCATAATATGGGAGTTGTTGCAGAAAAGGTCCTCTGGGACTCCACAGCTGATCTGGTCTTTACCTAACTAAACAAAATCTTGTACTTCTTCAGCTTTGAGGGACTAAGAAAAAAATAAATAAATCAAGAATTAGTTCTGCCAAAATCCAAGATAATTGAAGAACCAGGTGGGGAAACTTTATTGGTCCTTTGGCACTGTCTCCCATTTAATTAATTAATTAATTAATTCAGGAATTAAATTCATTCTAAAATTCCAATTTAAATTAATCTCTTTAGTTAAAAACATAGAATTTAATTATGTTACCCCCATGCATGAACTTAATTGATAATTAAGGGGCTCTACAGACTGCTCCTAAGGGATGGTGGGATACCGCCCCTTTCCTGGCCAGATCAGGGCCATGGGAACCTCATGCCACAGCCCTGATCCAGCCTTTGGAGGGCACAAAAAGGAGCCACAAAAAGCGGAATCCATCACCTGAGTCCTAATCTTCCCCATAAAATAATCTCCTATGGCTTGGTGAGGCCAATTGTTTCATTCTTTTTTTGGAAACATCCATTTGCCTTTCTGTGCCCTGTGAAATTACATTTGAGTATTCTTTATTTAGTTATTTATTTCAAAGATTGTTAACTTGTCATCCAGATTATGCTGCAGACAGGTCATGAGATTATAAAACACATGAAAATATGATGATTGGCACCCTAGAGGTTGCTGTAGTGATCAGGTGGTGGAAGATACTAATATTTTAATTATCTTTGCCCCATACATTATGATGGGAGCAATAATCATACCTTCTGCTTCCCTGGTGAACTAGCTGTTGCACCAGTCCCTGAAAGATGGATTTTCTTGCACACCCTCAGCCAAATTTTGTTGTGCACCCTAGGCTCAGTGTTCCACATCATCATCATCATCATCATCATCATCATCATCATCCATCTTTCAAGAACCTGTGAAGCAGCCAGACCATCAGGGAAAAAAGTTCTGATATTTATGAATATTCTATTCACACACATTGTCTTATATACTCATCCCTCCATATTTGCGACTTTGATGTTTGCGGATTTGATTATTCACGGATTTGATTAATATGTTCTCTTTAGAAATATCTAGGTCTTCCGGTGCAACTCTATGGTCAACTTTAACTAAAAGAAAGTGGAACTGAAAGACCTTAGAGATTCCTACAGAGAATACTCTACTAGGCTTTTGTAGCTCCTCCAGTGCAGTTTTATGGTCAATGACAGTCAGAGTGCTCAGCTTGTTGGCAGCAATTGACTTACAGATTGTAAACCGCTTAGAGTGTTCTGAGTTCATTATTAAGTGGTATAGAAATGAAAATGCAATTGTAACTGCTATTGGTAACACTTCAAGAAACCCAATCACAATTTCTCCCAACATTAGGTGGTAATTACAGGATATGTATCCAATTTTCCAGAAGTATCCATATGTGAAGTATATTCTTATGACTCCAGAAATTAATAGACCTATTTGACAGGCAAAGCTCGACAAAGCAAAGCTCGACAAAGAATAATGCAAACTAATTTCCTCATAAGAATTACCCAGTGATTTTAATGTAAACTATTCAGAATCATTGTAGTCATGACTTATTTTTTCATTAACAAAGACTGGTGTTAAATGTCATTCATTAGTTTTGGTTATTAAATTAGTGGCCACATGTACTGAAAATTGGGATTTCATCTATCCAATTTACTTTGATATAAAGTTTTTTCCTCTGCCCAGCTATTTCTCATTTGGCTTTAATGTGAAATGCCTTTTCTAACTCATTTATTATTATTAAAATAAATTTATTGTAAGAAACAGCCATGGTTTTATTTAGTTACTGAATCACGAAGTCTTTATAATAAACCTAATTGAACAAAGCAAAGCCAAAACTAAAATCCTAAGGGTATCTCCTTCAATTCAATAATAGGTATTTTATCTTTTAACAGAGGCAACCTAATTTGATCACTCAGAATTAGTCTGCACATCATTCATGCAGCAGAATAAGAAATCCTCCTTCATCTCTGTAATTTGGTTAGAGTTCACCTAGGCTAAAAGTCTGATTCTCATCCAGATCTAAACAAATTCTAGTTTGGGGACACCTGAAGAGACATGCTGAAATCAATGTTTCATTAAGGAGATCAGCTACAAGCTAATGGTGCCTAGTGTTACAGGGGCAGGGGATTTGCTCTAAAATCTGGACATTGTCCCCCAAATAGTAACAGCATATTGAATAGCCTCATTAAAATTCAGGTTAAAATCAGGGCTCTTTCATTTTACACACCTACAGCCCTCTGATTCCATTTGAACTAACATGGAAACATTCAATGGAATTCTGGAGTTTATAGTTTGGTGAGGCACTTGAATCAGAGGATTCTAAATACTCGCCAACTCCAAATCCAAAATTCCAGAAGATGGAATCATGCCAGTTAAAGTGAGATCATAGTGCTATAACTGTGTAGTATGAAAGGGCCCCAAAAGTGGATTTAGCGCCTCCCCTTTTATGGGAGCCCCTTTCCCAGCTCACAGTCTGATATACTAGTGGGAGATGCCAAAAAACTTCCTCAATGTTCTTCAAACTTCAAAGTCATGGTGTTTGTACCTTGTCCTGAATCTGATAAAATGTAGACTCCAACTAGTATGCATATGTACCTGGCCTGTGGTGAAATGAAGAACAGAGGAAATCTGTTCAGAAAGTGGAAGAGTCTCCAAACAATTATTAGTTTTAGCTGACATTTAAAAAAAAATAAACAAAGGAGGAGAGGGATGGAAGGAGGAAGAAAAGAAGAAAGAAAAAGTGTGTGGGAGAGTGATTTAAGGGTGGCATTTCATTTGTCTTACTCCAGGCAATAGTAGTTCCCGGCATGCTGATTTCAAAGCAAAATGGAGGATGTTGATGTTAAAAGGTCACAAACTGTTGTTCACTGCAATAAAGAGGAGAGTTTCTGTCATCAGTTTTGTTTTCTCTCTCTCCCGAGTCATGTTCTGAATAGGACATTTTGATGAAATACAAGTTAATCTTCTTCCTTTTCTCTTTTTCTCACTAGCACCATGGCACCACCATTCCAGGTTTTAGCAAACATAGTTTTGGCAAAGGTTTTAGCAAAGTAGTAAATATATTTGGGGAAACAGTCCCAGTGCCTTGGAGTTCTCCTTTCACCCCAGAGCAGACTCAGTGTACTGGTGAATCTGCTCTAGGTTTTAAAGGAACTCTCTATGGTGTCAGGTTTCTTCTTCAAAACAGATAAAGCTTGGAATGGATTCATCCCTCCACTTATGTCTGAGCCACCAGCTCCAGAGTCCTTTAAATTCACTCAGAAGATCAGCAAATACCAAAGTGATTTATAACAGAGGAACACAATATATCATAGCATATTGATTCTGAAAAATACAAATGACAAAAACATCTTTTAAAAAAATAACTTCTAAGGGGGAAAAATCATCCCAGTATAGATGTGAACAATGAAAGCTGCGCTACTAAACCAATCAAAGGTTTGGAGAAATAGAAATATCTTTACCAAGTGTCTAAAAGATGGAAACAGTGTGACCAGATGAGTTTCTTTCAAGAGGGTAATTTGGAAGCAGGGTGCCAACACAGAAAAGGCCTCTTGTCTTGCTGCCACCTTTTGAGAACCTTTAGGCAGGAACACAGAGAATCCAGGCGGATTCACATTCAGAAAAATGGTCCAATAGGCAACTAAGGCAAACCTATAATGGGATTTTCTTAGAAAAAATTATGCAGATGAGGTTTGCCATTGTCTTGTCTGAGGGTGAGAGAAAATGACTTACCTAAGGTCACCCAGTGGGTTTCTGTGGCCATGCAAGGATTCAATGCAAGGCATTAAAAAGAGCTTGTGTGACAAAGTGTACAAGGCATAAAAAAGAAGAGAGACCAGCATGGAACAAAGAGAAGCTGACAAATTGTAACATAAAGAGAGGGACAGAGAGAAAAGAGAATGAGCAATCTCTGGAGCCAAATGAATAAAAAAGCTTTGGCAGAATATTAACAATCTCTGAACAATTTCCTAAAGAAAGAAAGTTTCAGGGATGAAAAGAGCAATCAGTAGAAAAGCTTTCTGATTAAATACTGGAGGTCTAGAGAGTCAGCCAGTGACTCATGTAAAGATCATAATAATTTTATTTATTTTTCTAAAAAAGAAAAAGAAAAAAGAGGATAGTGAAATTGTAAAATATAATCTATTGCAAATCCATATACAAATAAAAAGACAGCTTAAAACTGAGCACATAAATTATTATTAATGAAAAAGAAAATGATCTTGCCTGAAAATCTGTAGTTAAAAAAAGTCAGGCCACTATTATTTATTTTTATAGAGGGGAAAAATGGGATGAGACCTGAAGATTTCCAGGCAGCTTGTTCAAACATGGCCTTTTGTTGAGCAGAATCCAGATGACTTGCCTCAATATATTTTGATGTCAAGTTAAAATATTACTCTTCACACAAGCATTTTGAGACCTCGACAGTGATCATGCTTTGTTTCTGACCTATTGAATTATGTAGTGGGGTTCTTCTGTTATGTTTTGTTCCATTTTGTTGTTTTAGTTTTAATTCTAATAATTCTTACTAATTTTTAATCCTTTGCAGTCTCTTTTTATTGACTGTACTGTTTTGTACAATTTCTGGATACAAGGTGGTATAGTGGTTTGAACATTGGACAGTAGTTCTGGAGACTAGGGTACAATTGCCAGTTTGGTCATGACATTCACTGAGCGACCTTCAGCAAGTCACATGCTCTCAGCCTCAGGTGAAAGCAATGGCAAAGCTCCTCTGAACAAATCTTGCCAAGAAAATCCCATGATAATATATTGCCAAGAAAACCCCATGATAGGCTTTAGAGTCATCATAAGGTGGAGACGACTTGAACACACAACAACAAACAAACAAACAACCACTATAAGTTCATTTAGTGCACTATCTGTAGTTTGTATTACTGAGCATGTAGAGACAGGCCCTGTACAGACTGTTACTTTGTGCCAGCCTGCGGGTGGAGTCAGGGCGTTGTGTCCAGATGATGCATGCCCTTGACAATACCACCAGGACGCTATGGCGCCACAAGCTGCTCCAGGTGACATGCGGTGTCATGATGCCCCTCTGGCACTGCATCCAGATGATGCAGTGCTGAAGGGGCACCATACAGCCGTGCTGCCATGGCTATGGCACCCTTTGGAGGGTGCAAAAAGAAGCTTTCTGTGGCTCCTTTTTTGTGCCCTCCAGAGGCCAGGTCGGGGCTGTGGCATGAGGTTGGCACGACCTTGATCCAGCCGGGATAGGAGCAGGTACATGCCACCCCTTAGGGGCTGTTTGTACAGCCCCTTAGTTCTCCTCCATATGTTCAGGAGTCTTGCTTTCCTAATGTTCTTGCATAAAAGGAAATAAATCCTGCACTTTGTTTGTTCAATATTTCTATGCCATATTATACAAGACAATTTGAACTCTCTAAAACCTATTTTAAAAAAAACCCAGATTCAGTTTTGAAACATGTACAGTCTGGGACTACAGAGCAAAGGCGGCAGTAGCACACAACAGCAGCATTGGAGGTAAAATAGCACAGTAAGCAGCTGTGGCATGGATTGCAGTAGAAAAACCCATTTCTGTCTAAAGAATAAGTGGTCCTGCGTACTTATAGATTGATCAGGAGCCAGCATACACACACCTAGTTTATGATGGCATGCACTAGTTTATAATGGCATACACTGGAATACTACTAGGATTCCAGGGTCTAAGATCCTGGACAAAACCCTTCTGAGATCGCTCTTCTGATTTCCTGTAGACAGAAGCCAAATGTAGTAGTTTCTGGAGCCTTCTGATACTGGTGGCACAGGTGTGTGTGACTGCCCCCCCCCCCTTTAAGTTGGTTTTTAATAGACAATTAATTGAGAGAATAGGCATCACTTGTGACAGGGGTTGGGAAAATATAACCTACGAGCCCATCAAAGCCCCACAAATTCTTTCATATTAATTTTTTCCATAATGATTTTCTGGTGATTTTCACTCCAAAAGTTGCCAAAAGCCCCCAAATGTACTCATCCAAAATTCTGCCAACCCCTCAAAACCACCCCAGGACCCCCACTTACTTTCTTCCAGAATGGCACATAGGAGTGACATAAAAAAGGCAGGCCAGCTCCTTCTGCAAGCAAGAAGAGCCCTCCCTTCATCCGCCATCTTGAGGAGGAGAAAAAGGCAGGCCAGCTCCTTCTGCATTGGTCCAGGCCTCCGAGGGAGAGAAAATCTGCTGGACTTTCCCTCTTCCCCACCACCTCTCCTTTCTCCTTTTGTTTCGTGTCTTTTTAGATTGTAAGCCTGAGGGCAGGGAAATGTCTAATTAACAAATTCTAAGCTGCTCTGATAGCCTTGGCTGAAGAGCGGGGTATAAATAAAAAAAATATTATTATTAAGATTTTCACACCGGCGCTTACTGTGGATTAAGCACCGATAAAGTGATGGTAAAACATCCCTGAAGTGAGAAAGTGTGAAAGCCAGTTGTGCTTCTGAAACATCAGTGAAGCTTCTCCTCGCCTCTACCATCCCTGAATCATTCGCAGAGCAGCCATTTCCTATTAACACAAAGTCCCTGTTACTGGTGCTTTACCAGCGCTTAAACTGCAGTAAGTTCCAATGTGAAAATCTTTAATGTCACTTCCACTCACCAGTTTGGACTAGAAAAGGAAGGAAATAGAACTATTTTGATGCACAGGTGGGTTGCAACCTGCAGGTGGAAAATTGATCCTCGTTCCTACACAGGTGCCCACCCTTGTCTTATATTCAGAGATATGTTGCCTCTGAGCTTGGAGCTTACATTACATAACTTAATGATTAATAATCATAAATGGACCTAACATCTAAAGAAGTGTAATCTCCTTTTATAACCACCTAAGATTCTGGCCAACAAGTCATCATCTGTACCCCGCCCCAATTGCTCGCTCAGAGGGGCGGGCTAGAAATAAAAATATTATTATTATTATTATTATTATTATTATTATTATTATGCATTTTAAAAATTGTTTTTAAGCTTTTTGTAAACATTTTAATTTATTTATTTTTATTTTTTTTATTTTTTTGGTGGAAGCTACCTTAGATCCATCCTGGGAGAAAGATTACATGTAAAATAAATAAATAAATAATGTATCAGTGGAATTAATTCTCTATTATGTGATGAAGTCTGCCATCCTGGAATTACTGTCAACCTCTTTTAAGGATGTGTAAGAGATTAATTTTTTAAATAGATTTTCCTGTTTCTGCACTTTCCACACTGAACACAGCATTGAAAACATTCTGTGGTTGGAAATCTATACAATTCTCGACTTATGAGGCATTTCATGAAGGAAAGAAAAATGTGTTCAATAACATCCATACATTTGAAAAATATGCAAAATAAAACACCCCACTTCAACTGTGCACAGTTCTGAAACATTCACAAATATGCTTCAGTCAATGGGGCATACATCCATTTAAAAATTCACAGAAGCATGTCCTTTTTTCTGGAGAAAAGAAAATCATATGGCTCTGATTTGGAAGTGAGTCGGACATGGGGAAAAGGAAGATGCCCATCAAAAGGTACTGAACAGATTCCTGACATGTTTTTCAGTCTGCTTCTCAATCTTAATATTATGACAGTGGAAGGGAAAAAAATCTTTACTTTCTCCACACTGCACATAATTCTATGAACCTCCACCATGTCTCACCCTGCATCACATTTTATTTAATAAATGAAAAATACCCAAATGTATTCCACCTGTTGTCATATCATGCACATTTGAATATCTTCTGATATTGAAGATCACTGGGGAAAAAAAGCAAGTGAATGTCATGTTTCATCCTACAATGAAGGGAAGATAAAAAAAGCAATTAACTTGAAGAGGAGGAGAATGTTTGTTCCATTTCCCTTGGGTCAGATTGTCAGCTTGAAATAAAGCACCCCGCTGACATAATTTTATGCCAGCAGAGAATATGATCTCTATCTTTTGAAATTCATCCATGCGTGAGAGCCTTAAACATCGTCTCCAAATACATCCCTTCCTGCTTTAATAAAATAATATGTGTTTTAAAGATGTAATGAAAGAGTCCCATTGTTCAAAGGAAATAATGCTAGCAAATGAGTTGTAACATGATGAACAAATGTACTGTGACCCTAGAACTGTGAAAAATGTTAATCTGTTTTGATTTTCTGGTTGAAAGTTGTGGTTTCAGGTTGCTGGGGGCTGGGAAAACATTTCCCAAAACATTGCATTAAATGTAAAAATGCTCATGTTATTCACCATATGTCACTGTTTACTGCAACAGCTGATGATGGTCCAGCATGTCTTCATCCCAGCTTGAGCAGATCACCTTCTTTTCTAGGGTGGTCCCAAACAACCAGAAAACTGGATGTCATTATACTATTAGTATATCAGGTTTAGCTGGCATTAATGAAGCACTAAAGCTTATTTTCAGAGAATATGATATTTTTTTCTGGACTGATTACCACCTAGGAATCTAGCTAACCTGGGTCCCTGCTTGAGGAATGTTGAATTAATACCTAGGGGAAACAAATCACATTGTTCCTTCTTATTCAGAACACTTTTGTTCTCTTTCATAGTAAATCCTGAAAAATAATGTATTTAAAAACTTAAAAGCACTTAAAGAAATATATTGGGAAAAGACTTATTATGGTTCTGAGTATAGTTTTCTAGCCTTTTAGTAAGTCAGGGTCTTATTTGTATTTTCATTTGTTTTTGCAATTATTTTAGAAGAATGCTGGATCCTGCTGTGTTTTCATCAACAATGATAAGCTGTTCTTGGCACACTTTAAAATGGTTTTAAGCTTTAAAGCCCTGAATACTCTTGGGTATTGGGCTTTCTGGATATTATTGTCACATACCAAATTCTTATTGGTTGCATCCCAACTAAATAAGTCTCTCCTTTTATAAGTCCACTTGGCAGTACATTTAATGATAATTAAGTACCTTGTAAAATTTACCTTGTTTTCCTAGGTGTTTGATTGTTTTTAAATTGGCTTTAGAAAATCTAAATGATCTGATAGCTTTTAAATAGCTCTTAAAGAATCTGTCAGTGCTGCTGAAAATGGTGTTGCCTTATATCTTTAATAACAGACCATGCTTTAGATTATCTCTTTAGGGAAATTTAACATGAACTGTGGGTGAGAATATCCCACACAAGAAGAACATTGTATGGTTCTGTAATGTCTCTTTTGTTTAATCCTTGCCACCAGTTCCTTCTCTTCTAGAAAACATGGGAACAAATGATTATTGATAAAGCTATCATAGACTACAATGCTCAGTCCTCTGGAGGACATGCTGAATGAGGGCTGGCTGTCCTATGAGACAGGGAAAATCCTCAGCCTCATGCAACACCACTGGAGGGTGGCAAAAGATACAGTTTCCCAGTGCCCAAATTCTGGAAAACTTTGCCATATCCAGATGTGGCACCTCTGTGGCTGTCTAGAGAAGCTGGCAATCTGAATACTTCTTCATTGAAGGACAGATAAAGGAATACCACAGGTGATGGTGGTGGGTGTCCATTGAGGCCTAATTATGTTTTCCTGCTATACAAGTGCAAGACAAAACTATAGAAATCCCTAGCATTAGAGTATATCCAGACAATTGTGATAGCAAGAACAGGGATTTCAACTGCAACAAAACAAAACAAAACAAAAAACACAAACCTGTTGTTTTTGTAAAATACTGGTAGTTCTTAAAGCCTGTCTTGCAAGAACAAAATTTCTAAAATTCCTCATTGCTTTGTTTGAAAATGAAATTAATGTAGAACTACTTCTCTTTTAACCATAGTTCTCTTTGCGTGTGGTCTCTGTAACACTGCCAGTGATATCAATGAACATCTGTTTGGGATTATGTGTTAATAATTAATTTGTAGAGAATAGCCTTAAGTATTGAGATATTAAGATCTCCTACTATGAAGGAATCTCTTTCTCTTTTTACTTCCCTCCCTCTCTCCCTCCCTCTCTCCCACTTTTCTCTTTGCACTGGTGAAATGCATTTGGAAAGCTCATTTCAGCTGACATAAGGCTAAAGGATAGCCTCTGGTGGTAACACTCCATTCAGAATCAGGTAGAAGAAAAGACTAATTGGGCAGAACCAATTAGGATAAAAATCTACAATATGTTCTAGTCCATTGCCTGTGGAGACTCCCGACTAGGCAGCTGAGTGCTGGCCTAAACAACCTTATCCCTGCAATGGCTTTCTTTAAGATAAAGGTAGTTTAGCCTAGATAAAAGCTTTTTACAGTTCTGTGACATTGACAGATGACTGAGAATTTGATTTGTTTAAAAGTCTTCAGCATCAGCACCCTTAAGATTCATGCTCACATGTGAGTATTCAGGATGGTTTGGGTGTTCATTTGTTTTTAAGTGGGTTGAATGTTACCACTCAGAAAATTACTCCAGTGTGGAAATTTTGATTTAGCCAAACAATTCACCTGAGGAGCTGTTGCCAATGAAGTTCTGTAAAAATTCTCAATTGCAGACTAGTGTGAGGTTTTTCCTCTTTCTTCCCCCTCCTCATGTCTCAATGACTCTTTGCCTAAGGCTATAGGACATTTGGGTTAGCAGCTGACATTTAAGATGAAATACATATTTCTGAACATGCCTACAGCACATATTTTTGGTATGGAGCACCATTTGTTAAATATTGAAGCAACAAAATATTAGCAACATGTATAGTTCCAGTTTCCTGGAATGGAGGAAACCCTCAACATATACATAAGAATCCCAGATGAGATCATTCAAGAAGCAACAAAGCAAAGGTGCGTGTTCTATTCCATGTCTCACAGCCAGCCTCCAAATTAATTCTCACAAATAGAATGGACCTGATCCCCTTCCCCACCACCATTCCCTTCTCCTTTTGTGCTGTGTCTTCTTAGATTGTAAGCCTGAGGGCATGGAACCGTCTATTTAAATTAATAATTGTAAGCCGCTCTGATGGCCTTTAGGGCTGAAGAGCGAGGTACACACACACACACACACACACACACACATCTGGGCTATACCAGAGAGAAGGGGACTTGCATGAATGAATGATATCCCTCTCCCCTCCTCTCTTTCTGAAATTGTCACATTGGTGAGAAGACAAGGCTTTTGTTCTTTCTTTGTGATATAGGACTTTATCACATGGGGAAAATCAGGGATTTAAACAGTCCCAGGAAAGTTGTGCGATCTCAATGAAAATTATTTGTCACCTTGTACAATCACCCTTCTTATCCATGGATTTTTTTTTATCCACGGATTGAAGCATCCATGGCTTGAAAATATTCCCCAGAAGTATAAATTCCAAATAGCAAGCCTTGATTTTCCATTTTACATAAGGGAAATCATTTTACTATGCTATTGTATTTAATGAGACTTGAGCATCCACGGATTTTGTTATCCATGGGGGGTCCTGGAACCAAACCCCAGCAGATAACAAGGGACCACTATATATTTACCACTGATTTTTCTTATTCATTTGTAACCCGGCCACCACTTTGTGACTGTCACTTTACTCTCAAAATGTGTCTTGAATTGTTAGAAGCATGGTAAGTATTCATGTTACAGACAAGTTATTCTTGAACAACAATAAAACTTTATTTAAACAACAGTTTTAACAACATATTATAATAATAATAATAATAATAATAATAATATAATTATTATTATTATTATTTATAGGCCACTCCTCTGTGAAAACAATCGGAGCGGGGTACAGCAAGATTAAAAAGACACAAGTTGAAACAATTCAACATCCCAGTATCAACCTCCCACCCCTTAAAATTAAATTAAACTAATAATAAGTTAAAACCAAACAGCAATTAAAAACATAATACATCCTCATGAAACAACTATTCTAGAGCGAGGTGGACAAAAGCAGCAAGGGTCAGAATGTTGGGAACTAACGGAAGGTTAAACCCAATTTTGGAGCCAGGAATTTAGGAAGTTTCCGGGAAGGCCTGCCGGAAGAGATGCGTCTTTATAGCTTTTTTAAAGCAATCAAGACATGTGATAAGACGCATCTTGTCCCGCAGGTCATTCCAAAGCTTGGGAGCAGTAGCGGAGAAAGTCCTCTGGGAGGTCTGCAACAGCCTAGTCTTCATAGGCTGTCACAGGTTCCTCCCAGAGGACTGCAGTGTGCGGGGGGGGGGAGTATATGGGGAGAGGCGATCCCTGAGATAAGCTGGACCCAAGTCATGTAGGGCTTTAAAGGTTAAAAACCAACACCTTGTACTGAGCCCAGAAACCAATCGGCAGCCAGTGGAGAGCCTTAAGCACAGGTGTTATTTGCTCTCTCCTGGATGTTCCAGTGACAAGCCTGGCTGCCATATGTTGGACCAGCTGAAGTTTCCGGGTTAAGCACAAGGATAGCCCCATGTAGAGCGCATTGCAGAAGTCCAAACGTGAGATGACCAAAGCATGTACCACAGATTCCAGGTCCTTCATGTCCAGGAAAGGGTGCAGCTGGTGTATCAGCCGAAGCTGATAACAGGTACTCCTGACCGTTGCATTCACCTGACTAGTCATGTGAAACAACGAGTCCAGAAGTACCCCCAGACTACGAACAGAGTCCTTTGAGGAGAGTGTGACTCCATCTAGGACTGGAAACTGTATTCCCAAACCTGGTTTGGATTCTTGGATCATGGGCTGCGGTTACATGAGGAGGGACTTCTGGCAAGGGATGGGCTGCATCTCACGCCAGTTGGCAAAAACGTTTTTGCCAACAGTCTCAAAAATCTGATCAGGAGGGCTTTAAACTGAGTTATATGGGGGAGGGAGACATTATTCTGGAAGGCAAAAGGGCTGGAGAAAATAGTCAAACTGACATAGAGGGAACAAGGCAAACAGTGCAAGGACCCAACAGTGGGAAGCAAAAAAATTTGCACAGGCAGCGAGTAAAGGGAACACATGTTCTTAGATGTCTCTACACTAATGCACAGAGTATGGGAAATAAACAGGATGAACTGGAACTCCTAGCACAACAAAGCAAATATGATATAATAGGCATCACTGAAACCTGGTGGGATGAGTCTCACGATTGGAATGTAGAAATAAAGGGGTATAACCTTTTTAAGAGAAACAGGCCAAACAGGAAAGGAGGAGGAATAGCATTATATGTCAGGGATATTTACACCAGTGAAGAGATCTAGGAAGTCAATACTGGAAGCCAGGTGGAGAGCATCTGGATAAAAATTAAAGGAGAGGGAAATAACAGGGATGTGACACTGGGAGTCTACTACTGACCCCCGACTCATGCAGAGGAATTGGATTATGCCTTTCTAGAACAGATGACCACACACTCAGAAAGGAGAGATGTAGTAGTGACGGGGGACTTCAACTATCCGGATATTTGCTGGAAGTCAAACTCAGCCAAATCCTCAAGGTCTAGCAAATTCCTCACTTGTCTGGAAGACAATTTCATTGTCCAAAAAGTGGAAGAGGCAACAAGGGGATCAGCTATTTTAGATCTGATCTTAACCAACAGGGATGACCTAGTCAATGGAGTGCAAGTGGTTGGATCCTTAGGTGGAAGTGACCATGTTCTCCTGGAGTTTGTTATACAGCCGAAAGCGGAAGCCAGGCATAGTCAGACATGCATTCTAGACTTTAGGAGAGCTGATTTCAATAAACTTAGAGAAATACTGGGGGTGATCCCATGGTCAGGAAAACTAAAAGAGAAGGGAGTTCAAGACAGATGGGAGTTTCTCAAAAGGGAGATACCGAAGGCACAATTTCAAACAGTTCCAATGCGGAAGAAAAATGGGAGGTGTCTCAAGAAGCCAGGATGGATGACTAAGGAACTTTCAACTGAGATAGGTTTTAAACAGAACATGTATAAGAAATGGAAAAATGGAGGAATCACCAAAGAGGAATTCAAACAAATAGCCAGCACATGTAGGGGTAAAATCAGAAAAGCTAAAGCGCAGAATGAACTCAGGCTTGCTAGAGAGGTTAAGAACAATAAAAAGGGCTTTTTGGGGTATGTCCGAAGCAAAAGGAAGAAGAAAGAAATGGTAGGACCACTGCATGCAGAAGATGGCAAAATGCTCACAGGGGACAGAGAAAAGGCAGAATTACTCAACACTTTCTTTGCTTCAGTCTTCTCAGAAAAGGCAAAGGGTGCTCAACCTAAGGATAATGGAGCAGAAGACAGAATAGGGGAATTTCAGCACAGAATAAGTAAAGAGATAGTACAGGAATACTTGGTTATCCTAAATGAATATAAGTCTCCAGGACCAGATGAACTACATCCTAGAGTATTAAAAGAACTGGCAAATGTAATATCGGAACCATTGGCAATAATCTTTGAGAACTCCTGGAGAACAGGAGAAGTCCCAGCAGACTGGAGGAGGGCAAACGTTGTGCCCATCTTCAAAAAGGGAAAAAAAGAGGATCCCAACAATTATCATCCAGTTAGTCTGACATCAATACCAAGAAAGATTCTGGAGCAGATCATTAAACAGAGAGTCTGTGAACATTTAGAAGCCAATGCCATAATCACAAAAAGCCAACATGGGTTTCAGAGAAACAAGTCTTGCCAGACAAATCTGATCTCTTTTTTTGATAAAATTACCAGTTTGGTAGATGAAGGGAATGCTGTGGATATAGTATATCTTGATTTCAGCAAGGCCTTTGACAAGGTTCCCCATGACATTCTTGCAAACAAGCTTGTAAAATGTGGACTAGACAAGGTAACTGTTACATGGATTTGTAATTGGTTGACTGGCCGAACTCAAAGAGTGCTCAACAACGGCTCCTTTTCAACCTGGAAAGAAGTGACCAGTGGGGTCCCACAGGGCCCAGTCCTATTCAACATCTTTATTAATGACTTGGATGACAGAATTGGGGGCATACTTATCAAATTTGCAGATGACACTAAGCTAGGAGGAGTAGCCAATACTCCAGAAGAAAGGGTCAAAATTCAAAATGACCTGAATAGACTAGAAAGCTGGGCCAATGCTAACAAAATGAAATTCAATGCGGAGAAATGTAAGGTACTGCACTTAGGGAGGAAAAATGAAATGCACAGATGTAGGATGGGGGACATCTGGCTGAATCAAACTACGTGTGAAAGGGATCTAGGAGTCCAAGTAGACTATAAGTTGAACATGAGTCAACAGTGCGATGCAGCAGCTAAAAAAGCCAATGCTATTTTAGGCTGCATCAATAGAAGTATAGCGTCTAGATCAAGGGAAATAATAGTGCCACTCTATTCTGCTTTGGTCAGGCCCCACCTGGAATACTGTGTCCAGTTCTGGGCACCACAATTCAAAAAAGATGTGGAGAAACTGGAGCGAGTCCAAAGGAGGGCAATTAAAATGGTGAAGGGTCTAGAAACCATGCCCTATAAGGAACGACTTAGGGAGCTGGGGATGTTTAGCCTGGAGAAGAGAAGGTTAAGAGGTGATATGCTAGCCCTGTTCAAATATTTGAAGGGATGTCATATTGAAGAGGGAGCAAGCTTGTTTTCTGCTGCTGCAGAGACTAGAACGCTGAACAATGGATGCAAACTGCAGGAAAAAAGATTCCACCTCAACATTAGGAAGAACTTCCTGACAGTAAGGGCTGTTCGACAGTGGAACACACTCCCTCGGAGTGTGGTGGAGTCTCCTTCCTTGGAGGTCTTTCAGCAGGGGCTGGATGGCCATCTGTCGGGGATGCTTTGATATGGAGTTCCTTCATGGCAGGGGGTTGGACTGGATGGCCCTTGTGGTCTCTTCCAACTCTATGATTCTATGATTCTATGGTTTCGGGCCTGTCACTGTTACTACCTGTTTCATGTATTGAGCTGTTTTATACACTTGTTACTGTTGCAGTTTCTGTTACACTCCTTCTCTCTAGAGAAACTTGGTTTCTTCCACTTAAAACTCACACAGTAATTATATTACCTTCTCAATCTTATCTCCACCCTAGGCAACCACATTTTTGGTCTCTACCTCTAACCTTCCCTGTATCGCTTGGGAACCCTCCAACAACTGTCCCTCTCTGGACATAACTGAAACCCTATCCAACTTCCAAATGTCCTCAACAGACCATTCAATGGCTTCAGCCTTCAATTTGATTGGCTGCCTCCAGCTCACACTCTATTGGCTGTTGCTAAAGCTTGCCCTACTCTGCCTTCACTCCACAACGACATCGTGATTAAAGAGGACTTACCCCAGGAATAGCCAAGGAACAACCAGTAACAAATCATTCACAGGAAATCCCCTGGTTATTCCCAGGATAAGTCCTCTCTAATCATAATGTGTGTGAAAATCTTCACCGCGATTGTGTGACTTTCCTGGGAAAATGACTATTTAAACCCCTGATTTTTCCCAATTTTCTCCAAGTGTGATAAACTCCATAGTTTAACATATGCAGGAAGCTGTTTGGTAAGAAAAAGAATTCAGAGCTGAGACTGCCTAGATAAAGCCACTTTTGGCCTAAAGGAGCAGAACTGAAAACAGATTTCCTGTCATCAAAAGCAGTGCACTGGTTTTACTGGTTTGTGTAAACCTACAGCACGTTATAAATAAAGTTTAATATAAAAGGTTGATACCCTTCAGGCTCTCCACAGGCCAAAGGTTTTTATAATGGACAATTAACCAGAGTGACTTTATGTAAAATTGAGGTAGAAGGAAAGCTGATTTTGCAGCAAAAACAATTATTTCTTTATTTAAAAACAACAACAGAAAAAGATAGCAGTAGAATCCAACAGAACCGTCTATACTCAATGCAGGTTGAGTCTCACAGTGTATGTGTACCAGTCTGAACTAGGTTGTTGTTGCTGCTACAGCCACCACTTCTTCCTCCTCCTCCTATCATCATCGTCGTCATCATCATCATCGTCATCACTGTCGTCGTCATCGTCATCATCACCATCATCATCATCATTGTCGTCTACTTTTCCACCCCTACTTTTCCACTATCGATAGTGCTTACAGTATCTAATAACTTTAATCATGAAAATAAAATCAACATAATAATTCATGTTACAGCAGAGCCATAGAAGGAACCTGGTAAAAGTTGCCTCAGAGAAAGCTACTGTAGGAGAAGAAGTAGACACTGTGGCAGCTCATGGTGATGAGCCCTTTATTCCAGGAGAGATCAGGGTCATCTGATCTAGAAATCCTCTTGTGAAATGGCTTCATGTGCATTTGCACAGGAAAACTCACATATATTATTATTGGCCCAAAACAAACTGACAAAAAGTGCCACCTTCAAGCTAATCTGGGGGCATGGTGTTCAGATGACCCATGACCTCAGATTGGCCAGAAGCAATGATGACACCATCTAACATGGCCCAATGTCAGCTGCAAAAGGAGGGTGGAACCACTCTTAGCTGGCGGTCCATTCTGGACCATGGCAGTGGCTGGCCTTTGCACCACAGCCTCTGGGTGTTGCAATCCCACACCAGTTGGGGGTTGACTGGGACTGGAGCAGCCTCTGGCCGCTCCAAGCTGCCGGTTTGTTTGACCCCATTATTATATTCAACACTATATGTAGAAGACCAAAAACAACTGAAAAATCATAAAAGGTACACATTCATAGACAACTAGGGCCTCAAACAGATGGTTGGCTTGGAGTAGCCTATGGTCGCTCCAACCATGAGCACACCCTGAGCATGGGACTGCAGTTACTAGATGCCACGGTCCCAAGGCTGGCTGCTGTCATGGGCCTCAGTGGACCATTGGCAAGGAGTGTTTATTTCTGTGCTTCCGATCAGTTTCTGGGCACAGGTGTTGGTTTTGACCTTTAAAGCCCTACATGGCTTGGGTCCAACCTATCTTAGGGACTGCCTCCTCCCATATGAGCCCCCTCGTACACTATGGTCCTCTGGGAGGAACCTGCTACAGCCTATCAAAACTAGACTGTCGCAGACCTCCCAGAGGGCCTTTTCTGCTATTGCTCCCAGACTGTGGAACAACCTGCCGGATGAGATGCGTCTTATTACAACCTTGGATGGCTTTAAGAAAGCGACCAAGACACATCTCTTCCAGCAGGCCTTCCCAGATAGTAGCTAATCTTCCCATCGGCTGATGTCTAGCTCCTCCTGTCTCTCATTGACATGTGGCTGCCACATTGGACCTTGAGATTTAGTGTTTTTTAGATTTGATACTGTTTTAATTATGACTTAGTTTAATCCTGTTTTAAGGGGTGGGAGGTGGGTATGGATTGTATAGACTGTAATTTTTTAGCTGTATATGTTTTTAATTGTTGTACCCCGCCCCAATTGCTTTGTTCAGAGGGGCGGGTTAGAAAATAATAATAATAATAATAATAATAATAATAATCTTTTGTGGATGGATTTGGGCCATCTTATGTCACTGTGACACAGCTTCAGCCTGATATGAGGGCATGCATCATCTGAATGCCATGCCCCCAGATCATCCCAAAGCCACCACTTTTGGCCTGGCTGTTTTGGGCCTTCATCACCACAGAACGTATTGAACATAAAACTGAAACTATACTAAGCTTTCTAACAAGGAACTATTTAAAAAGAAAGCTGTTCTCCTCATAAATCCTAATCACAATTCTAGAAGTTTTTATAAGCTACAAAAGTCCACAAGGTCAAAAATCCAAGATGCCCTATTGTTTCTGGTCATAACACAGCCATAGAAAGTATTTCTGTGCATTTTAATTTAAATTTACAGAACTTGATTAGAAAACAAAACAAAACAAAAATTCCCATCATGTATGACACTTACTGGTTACCCTGGACATTACATCTCTTTACACCAACATATCAGGCACTAAAGGGATTCATGCTTTATATGAAATCTTTAATTCTATGTGCAATAATGGTCCTCCAACAGAAGCTATCGTCACTGTAGCTAGTCCTCACTTGTAATAATTTCACATTAAGTGAAGATCACTGCTTCATATGCTTAGAAAAGTTTATATTGTATACATCAAGCATAGTGTCTAGATCAAGGGAAGTAATAGTGCCACTCTATTCTGCTTTGGTCAGGCCCCACCTGGAATACTGTGTCCAGTTCTGGGCACCACAATTCAAAAAGGATGTGGAGAAACTGGAGCAGGTCCAAAGGAGGGCAACTAAGATGGTGAAGGGACTGGAAAACATGCCCTATGAGGAACGCCTCAGGGAACTGGGGATGTTCAGCCTGGAGAAGAGAAGGTTAAGAGGTGATATGATAGCCCTGTTTAAATATTTGAAGGGATGTCATATTGAGGAGGGAGCAAGCTTGTTTTCTGCTGCTGCAGAGACTAGGACGCGGAATAATGGATATAAATTGCAGGAAAAGAGATTCCACCTCAACATTAGGAGGAACTTCCTGACAGTAAGGGCTGTTCGACAGTGGAACACACTCCCTCGGAGCGTAGTGGAGTCTCCTTCCTTGGAGGTCTTTAAACAGAGGCTGGATGGTCATCTGTCAGGGATGCTTTGATTTGGAGGTCCTGCATGGCAGGGGGTTGGACTAGATGGCCCTTGTGGTCTCTTCCAACTCTATGATTCTATGATTCTATGATCAACACTATCCATCCTGCAATCAAGTTTATATTTAGTAACACATCTAAACATCTAAACATCCATATACCCCTGTGCTTGATCACCTCTTCATCATTATCACAAAATCATCACAAATTTCCACAATAAGCACCCTAATGCTTATGCTTACCTGAAATATTATCTGCAGCTTGGCTCTAAGAATCAAACACATCTGCAACACAGAAGAAAACTACTGTAAAAGCACCAAAGTACTCAAACAACATCTGTTTCAAAGGGGATATCCATTCCTAATGAATTCAGAACATCTGAATTTGAATAGCCTCTAGTTATAGCTTTCCATCAACCACCAAATCTAAGGAAACTGCAAGTACAGTGGCCCTGTGATATCCACTGTGGTTTGGTTCCAGGATCTCCCATGGATACCAGAATCTATGGGTGCTCAAGTCCCACTATATACAATATGTAGTAAAATGGTGGTGCTGCCTGTAAAAGCTGTCCTGAAAACACCACTCAGTAACCTAGGATCACACTTGTGTGATTCAAAGTGTTGCATCGCCTGTAAGTACCTTAAGCAGGCTGTCATTTTTTGGAGCACAGTGACTTGCAGGACTCCAGTATTAAACAACACATCATCTATTGATCCTGCAGTTTTATTCATGTGATTGAATAAAGGTACACAGAATGCTATTAGCAATATAGCTACCACATACCTGCAAACACACTTCTAGATCCATAAGTTTACTATTCTAAACAGGAAGATAAGAGTGACCAAGCATTTCAAGAGTTTCTAGAGAATGTGACCTGCCTCTTATCACCCAGTGATCTGAATCCTGCTTGAGCCCAAACCTCAAATGCCTAAAATGATGCTGGCTCTAAGGATTTGTTAATACCTCAGTATATATAAGAAAATATGCTTTGTCTTCATTATTTTGAGATCTTTGAATCATGCAATTTTAACTTTTAAGCCCACAGAAGTATTCTAATGTCAGATTTTCCAGAATGTGTAGGCAATGGCCAATGACTTAAGACAATTTTTAACAATAATGTATACCGCACAATTTTTGCACAAACTGCTCATTCAAACAAATCACATTCACCCAGAAAGAAAACTTTGTGGATTGCACACTTCAGATGAATGGTGGCAGAATGAAATAATTTTGTTCAATGAAGTCCAGCAGTGGATATTAGTCAGTTTCAATGTCCTATATATAGTTATTTGAACACTGTCCAAAATGTGGCTACATCCATTAATAAAAACTTGCCAACTTTAATTTGAATGACAACAGAAACTGGGGGGAAACCCATTATCTCATGAAGTATGCCATATGTGTTTTGGGTATATAATTCTACTAGAAATTTACCATTAAAACTACCATCTGTCCTGTACAACATGTCTCTCATGCAAAATGAAGAGGGAAATAATAAAAAGTGGATGTGTTTCAGTATTTCTTGCTAAAGGGTATATTGATGTGGGACTATATTTTATTATGCAGAATTTATAACAACCATCCACCCTGTAGATTTAATCAAGAAATTGCCCTTTAAGCATTAGGTGACTTTTGAAGAGTATTTGTAGTATAAGTATAGGAAGGTTAAGGCAATGGTTAAAGTGTTTGCTATTACCTCATCTTACACTTTGTATAGAGTGATTAGTATTGGTTTAATCTTGCACAAATACCCTTTTCTGTTGTATACTTAAAGAGTTCCCATTTCCAAGATCCCCCACAGGGCAATACCGTTTGCATAACGTTAAGATCATTGAGCGTTAAATTATGTAGATAAGATTCACTACCAGCCGCAAGTGTTTTATCTTCTGACTACAACAAGAGAAAGGGCATTAGAAGGCATCAGTGGGAGGGAAGAAGCCATAGATGAGTGACTTAGTGCATGCTTTGCGAGTAAAAGATTCCCCTGCACAATACCCAACAACACTAATTACAGAATTTTAGATAGCAGATTGACAGATGACTCTGCTTCAGAGTATTTTTAGAGTAATGCTTGTCAGTTAGATTAAATAGTCCTAGGCACAAAATGGCTTGAAATATTATCTTCTTCTTTGTCTTCTCTGTGAAGCACACAAATGGGTTACTCTGCACCTGTGCAGCAAATATGGATCCTACTGGAATTGTTAGGGAAGACTTTTTGGCGGTAGCTTCGCCCACCCTCTATATAGGCTTGGTATCTTCCCATCCTTTCTCAGTTCCTTTTGTTGTGTGAGCATCACAGAAACCTTGCTAGGAATCGCTCCTTCCTTTTGTTTTCATTTTTAACCATCTCTTTGGCTTTAATTCTCTTCTGCCTCAAGACTACTCTTTTGGATTGTGATTTGGACTTGTTCAGGACTCTGCTTCATGGTAAAACCTGGCTTGTTTGACTACTCTTTTGCAGAATGTCTACCCAGCCCTTTAAATGGTGCAAACATTGTGGCACCAACATCCCTGGGCACGATGGACATTCCCGATGCCTCTTCTGCCTGGGAGTGGGCCACCCAATTTCCACTTGCCCTCACTCCTTGGCCTTGGTTGCAGGGTTTTTTGCGGAGAAGTTGTAGATTTTCATTCACAGGATTTTTGCTGAAGTTGTCCTTTTTTGACTTTCATTTCTTCTGAAATCTGTTTCATTGCTTTTTGTTTCGGTTATTTACCTCGATTTTTTTTTATTTATTTGGAAGAAAATCTATTTTCCCTTTGTTGTGTTATTTCCCTGTTTAGTTCTTTGAAAAAGTTTTCTTTATTTTCATGTGGAGCATGTACACCCACTAGAAATAGCTTTGAGGTCGGAAGCTGAATTTCTACTGCTACATAATGATGCTTGTTATCTTTGAATTTTTCTTTCACTGGGTGTCTTTTATTTATGTACATAGCTACTCCTTTTTTTCCTTTTTATTTGCTGATGAATGAAAAATTGGCCTAATTTGGGATTTCTTAATAACGGATCTCTTTTGCTTTTATACTGGTTTGCAATGTTTCTATTATATGAAATATTTTCCTTTTGTGTGTGTTGTATTGATTCCTTTGATATTCCATGATCCTATAGAAATTGACATAGTTAGATTTTACTGTTTGCTATAAATTTAGCAGTTTTCTCAGTTCTTTTTCTAGATGCTTTTCTATTTGTCTTCTTCTTCTTCTTCTTCTTCTTCTTCTTCTTCTTCTTCTTCTTCTTCTGTAGCATCTACTTCTCCCCTTTTAACCCTTCTAAGTTACTCATTTCTGCTTCTGGTTTGTTGTCTGATATATTGTCTTCTTAATCCATTTCATTGTCTTCCTCATTCCTTTGTGGTGTAGTTCTATTCTCTTCATCATCCTTTCTTTGTTCTTTCTCTATAAATTCTTTTTTCTTTGTGTTGATCTTCTTATAAAAGTTATTGGCCTTTTCAATCATATTTATTTTATATCTTTTCTCTTTGTATGTGAAGGATATCCTCTCCAACCATTCCCAAAAATAGTTTATGTTTATCCTTTTCAAAACGTGTGCGAGGAATTTTATCCTTGCCTTTCTCTTATATTTGTGGGGGAAGGTCTTTAAAAATCTCTATTTCTTTTCCACCCCCCCTATTAATCTTTCAATAAAGCTTTGTTGTATAATTTTAGCTCTGATTGTAACATTTGTTAGATTTAAAATGTCTCTTGGTTCCTTTTTCTCTTTTGTGCAAGGATTTTTTTTTTCTGAAGGCTTGCTCAATATAACCATCTACAACCTTTTCTGTAATTCTTATATATTTAGCAAAGATTGTTGTTAATCTATCTAACAGCTCTTCATTTGTTTGTTCCACCAAGCCTCTTATCTTCAAATCAGAATTGTTGTGAATTTGTTTCTTGTTCTTTGTCAATCTTTTTTGTCTTGTCTTCCATTTCTTGAGTTTGTTTCTTGATCATGTTAATTTCTGTTCTCATATCTTTTATTTCTACGGTTAAGTCATCCAATATTGGTTACAATTCACCTAATTCTTCTTGGAAATCTTCCTTATTTTCTAGTTGCTTTTAGAAATAATCTCAAATTCTCTTATGTTTTTGGAGGATAATGGAACTCACATCTAATTGTTTATGGAAAGTTTGATAGAACCTCTTCTTTGTGTAGTAATGGTCTGGGATTGTCTCATCACTCTAGATTTCACACCTGAAGCCATAATGTTGTTTCAGTTATTGGATACTACTAAGGTATGTTTCAAAAATGCAGATCTAGATGTTATAAAATTTGAGAATCTTTAGATTGTAATATTTCTTCTTTATATATGTAAGACAAAATCTGTGCACAACTAATGAAATTCTTATTATATTTTGACAGCTTAAATTTATTTTAAATGATTGTTTTATTGTTATTGCAACATATACACTCTGAATGTAAACATATAATGTTTAATGATACACTTTTAAACAACAAAGCTAAGGTAATACTTTTTTTCCAAATGTTTAACTAATAAATATATTGATTTCAAAACAAAACATCAAATTGTTCAAACTCAAAGTTACTCTCAAAACTACAATTCCCAGGGTTCTCTACCATCTAAGTTCAAAATTATTTAACTATTTAACCTCACAATTCTATATGTTATAGTTCCTTAATTGCTTCACAATTCTCAGAATATACCAAAGAATATCCCTATTTAACCCTATCTCTATGTTGCTTAATTAAGTATATAAATCCACACTCATATTCTGATTTCAGTAGCAATATCAATACAGATCATCAGGTTTCAACAAGGTAGTTCTGTAGTATATATGTATGCATATATATCCACATATTATTGTTTAAAAGTGTATCATTAGACTTTATATGTTTACACTCAGAGTGTATATGTTGCAATAACAATAAGACAATCATTTAGAATTAATTTAAGCTGTCAAAGTATAAGAATTTCATCAGTTGTGTGTATATATATGTGTGTGTGTGAGTATGTACATATATATACATATATACAGACATATATAAGGAGCCCTGGTGTCACAGTGGTTAAATACCTATACTGCAGCTACTCGCTCACAAACCATAAGGATGTGAGTTCAGTACCAGTCAGGGTTCAAGCTCAGCTTAGGCTTGAATCCTTCTGAGGTTACTAAAATAAGTACCCAGCTTGTTAGGGGCAATTAGCTTACAGTTATAAACTGCTTAGAGACTGCTTAGGTGGTATAAAGCAGTATATAAATGAAGCTGCTAATGCTATATCTTTGAGTTCTACTATTAATATTCCATTCTATACCTCCACTGAAAATACATGTGCACTATACCAAAAAAAAAAAAAAAAAAAAAAAGAAAAGAAAAAAGAAAAAAGAAAGAAAAGAAAAAGAAAAGAAAAAAGAAAAAGAAAAAGAAAAAAAAGGAAGAATCTTAATAGAGGAAGCACCAGTCAAACTTCATAGGCTGTTAATTTCATGGCTCTCTTTGGTGACGATTTAGAGATTTAGAGGTATTTTTGAATTAAATTGAATGACAGGAATGCTGGAAATAATCACTGAAGCTTTGTCAACTCCCCCGTAGATAAATAATGTCAACCTTGATAAGAGTGATGGACAATAGCCAAAACTCTGAAGCTTGTAGACTCTTTTATTTCTTTTTTAATTGAATGCAGCGCAGCTGTTTTCAGTTAGTTTAATTGAAATGCTGAATCATTATATTCACATCTCATTTCTATGACCTTGGCAGGTGTAACTGTTCCTTAAATAAAGGTCTAGCAAACTCAAATGTTTTTCGTTTGTGGCATCCAGTAAGAATTAATTAGCAATGTTTGATATTCCAGATTTGTCTTCAAAAATAGTGTTACAAAAAGAAATTCAAAAATTCAAAAAAAGATCTGCCAGATAGAAAAGGCAACCCTTGGGTTCTCCAAACATATAACAAAAGATAGTTTCTCCATCCTCTATCGATGAAAATACAAAAGGATTTTTGTGAAAGAGGAAAACAATTAATCCACTTTAAAATAAATAAAGTTTCGATATGTTTAGGCACCAAGCAAAGTAGAAATGCAAAAGGAGAAAGTTTCTGGGTTTTAATCTAGATAAAAACCAGAATTCAAAGTCAAATTTAGCACTGTTTGTTTCACAGCTTGTGTGGAGAGTCCAAAAGAATACAAGAATTTTTGTTTTTTCTCCTTCTCATGAAAAATAATCCAATTTACTGCCAAGTAAAAACAAAGGAGGAAAACCTTCTAAATTATTGTGCAATTGTTGGAAAGTTTCACTTTCATGAGATTAAAATTGCTTTCTCTTTACCCTTGAGAACAAAGTTCAATATCCCAAAGAATAAAATTGCTGCATGCTTTGTTGTTATGTTTTTTTTAACTACAGCACAGGCTAAAGCCTAAGAGGCTCCCAAAAAGACTGTGATGGTGGCTGTTCTGCATTTTGCTCCAATCTCTCCCAGCACCCAGCTGTTGGTCCTCACTATCTCTCTTTGCCTCCAAGAGAGGTATAGAGGATACTTCCAAGGATCTTGATGGCCCCCGATGAGCCCCAAGTGACCCTAGTCTTCCCCAGCCAGGGTCTTCCAAAGTGAAAAGCCCCAAAGACACCTTGTTTGGAGTGGTGCAGATGAAGCTGACACGGAGCTAACACTGTGCACCACCAATCGCCTCCCTGTCATAACCGGAAGTCCAGTAATTTCTATTCATTCTAGCCTACTGGTTGCCTCTTTTCATGTGGTTCCAGATATATGTACCTTATGCCCTTATGTGTTGTTATAACACATAAGCAAAGTGGTTTATATTGGGGGGGGGGGATCTGTTGTTAACTGCCATCAAATTGACTTCAGCTCATGACAATTTTGTGAATGAGAGACCTTGAAGTCACTGTATTATCAACAGCCATGCAAACTCAGTCATGGCTTCCTTGAGTCTAACCATCTCTAATGCATTCTTCTTCTTTTCCTACTGCCCTCCATTTTCACTTTAATCTTTTTAAATGTGTTATGTCTTCTCATGTTATGTGCAAAGTATGACAGTATTAAGTCAGGGGCTAAGCAGACCACCCCTTTGGAATGGCCTGCTGCTACTGCCCCTTTCAGCACTGGATTGAGGTAGTGGCAACTACATCTTGCAACCCTGATCTGGCCTTTCCCTGATGCTAAAAGGAATAGCAAAATGCCACTCCTTCTCATGCTGGAGAAAAGGTGCCTTTGCCACTGTGGTGGCACTTTCTGGTGCTCCTTTTGGTATTTTGTCATTTGGATGCAGCAGCAGAGGAATACCGTGATGCCATCTGCCATGCAGTCGGGTACACAGCATGATGGAGGCATCAGGGCAGCATTGGGGCATGCATTGTGAGGATGCCATGCCCCCACTTTGCCCCGAGGCCAGTATATAATGCTGGTCTGTACAGCCTCACAGTCATCTTAGTTTCTAGGGAGAGTTCAGGCTTGATTTGCTCTTGCCTATTTATTTATTAATTGAAATAATATCAAATGATAACACAATGTATAAGTTGAGATCATGGTGAAGTTGTTGGGGAGAGTGGGGAAGATGTGTGTCAGGAGACTATCTATGGCAGCCAGAAAGGGCCAAAGCCATTTTGTTTTGGTATTCTAGATATATGTGAAGCCTTGAATAGAGGACGCCACATATATTTATAACTCAGAGCCTGTGAACCTATGCACTTTTGCTTGCCTTCAGTTTGACTTTAAGTATTATTTGGCACTTGAGTTTGGAAGAATGACAGATGTCCTTTTGAGCAAAATTGGGAGGGAGTGGGAGGGATGTCAAAGCTATTTTTTCTTTGCATCAGGGCATTTCCAAGGCCTTGAATATACAGAGCTGCACACGGCATGTGGGAGGGAGAAGGAGAAATGTCTCCTAGAGCAATCTGTTTCCCAGAGAATAAGCCCCTCTGAACTTATGTCCATGGTTAGACATATATAGGATTGTACTATTAAGATAGTTTTGTACACACTTTGGAAGAGGTCAAGCAAGAGAGGGATGCTAGAGTAGAGCCAGAACAGGACTCCTATAACTTTGATTCAGAACAGATCTTAGACCAGTATCCAAAGCTCACATTCTCCCAGTGTATAATGTCCCCCTAAACAAACTTGGCATTATGCTATTCAATTTGTGGTTCTTGTCTCCCCGGTGTTGGATAAAAAGGGACACATGTAACTCAGGAAGAACCACACAGTTACAAGAATAGTCCACGCTGGAGTTGGACAAATTCCTAGTGCTGATTCACACCCATAGACACATACAGATGATGACTTAAAATCAGAAAAATAGGCTCCAATATCATGAAGACAGCCAGCATTCTTGCACCTACACTTTATATAAACTGGAATTTCTGAATTATCTTTTAACGCAACAGTTTTCATGTTTGGAGGCAAATAAGGTATGAATGATTGATATGTTCATCTTCTTCAGGTGGGTCTCATTTCTTGTAAACCTTAATACCAAACCTGTGGCTCCTCTCCATTTTTGTTATTGTAGTTCTGCAAATCAAGCGAAAACCTTCAAACCACACTTTTGCGATCACAATCCTCTGTGATGCAGAAGTAGCATTGTTATAAAAGAATAAAAAAGCTTTTGTAGTAATGCATTAGGTACACTACTATAACTACTAGGAGCAAAGACAGATGGGATTTTAATAGACATGTTGTTGGGAGTATGTGTAGAAACACACTGTGAATCAGATTTTTTAAGGATAGGCCATTTTAACTGGAAACTTGTTCAAGTACTGCAAGAAAAATTCCAGTGCAATACCAAAACACCAATCACTTTTCCCCACCTGTTTCCTTGAATTTCTGCCAAATGTCTCTGCACAGAACAAGCATCTTTTCCCTTTGTGTAGCAGCTAAGCATGGACACACAGCAAGAATAAAAAGACAGTCTGATTGTTCAAGTAGACACAAAGGATCCATCTAAAGGGACTATTTATAGCAATGCATGCAAAAAGACAACAGAAATGCTCAAAATCAGTCTTGAAAATATATAAAATGTGAGATGAGGAAAACTATTGTGGCAAGATGAATTTTTCCTCCATCATTTACTGTAAAAGGACAAATGAAGTCAGGAATTATAAATCTCTTCTCTCTATCCTTCCTTTATTCTTCACTTTTTTCTATCCCTCCTTTTAATAATGTATGGCTTGGTATTACTTACTCTCATCCTTGGGCCTTCTTCTCTTTCTGTTTCATAGTCTGTGCCCATAACCTCTACAACCTTCCTTCATAGTGAATACACTATATCTTTTCCAATCTGGAAAGATTTAAATGAAACTTAAATGATCACTGGTACAATTAGGGACCTGAGGAAGCATTTCTATAATGCTTGGAGTTTGGTTTTTCCCTGACAAGCAATAACTGAAATATCTGTAAGCAGAGTAGAACACAGTGAACACAGTGATGATAAAATTAGTATAATGCAGCAATGAGCACCATAAACTTTTCTCCTGGAGTAAGTCCCAGCTCTGTTTAGATCAAAAACATGTATGGTTTATTTGCTCTTCTTTTATGGTTCAGGTATAGTAAGGTTGGAAACGCATACACAAAACCAGTGTTCTCAGTTCTGAAAAACCTTCGTAACCCGGGGGACCAGTGTATTTCCCATTGATCCACCTGAACACCATGAAGTATGTGAAGTACATAAGACTAAGAGTAGAGGTGGTTGAAAAATTGCCTCAAGATGTCCATTCAGACAACACATATGTAAATAAAATTGATATATTTGGAGAAGGAATATTACATCCAATGGCCCCAGTCTCCATGCCTTGGCAAAGTGCCTCCAGATGATATGATAGACAAACAACATCAAAATAATCTTGGAATTTATATTGGACCCTGGTCAAACAACATAAGGAGTGAATCAACTTATTGATTTAGGTCCAAAACAAACTGCAGAAACAATCCAGTTTGAGACTGTTTTAACTACCCTGGCTCAATGCTAGGGAATTCTGGGAACTGTAGTTTTGTGAAACATTTAGCCTTTTCTGTCAGAGAGATCTAGTGTCATAATAAACTACAGTTCCTGTCCGGGAAAGCTGCCAACACGTGGCTGATAAAGGAGTCTTTAATAAACACAATAAAATGGAAACAAAATACCAGTAATTGCTGGCCGTCGTCAAATACAAAGTCCGCAAGGCAAAAGGCAAATTCAATGAGTGTTCCAAGGTCGAGGGTTATCACAGACAGAGATTCCAAAGCCGTTCCAAAGGTCGCAGGTAATGAATAGTCTGAAGTCAAGCCGAGAGTCAAGAGCTTTCGCCGGGAAACCAAGATAAGCTTTGACAAAAGTTTGTCTTCCCTGATCTCTTATATAGGCCCCAGCTCCTCCCCTCACAGCTGTTTTAACTTGGCTTTCTCTAACAGTCTCCGAGAGCGTCTCAGCCCCTCCCGATCTGCTCTCCTTTGAGTAAAGGAAGGGATTTCTGTCTCTTGCTCCTGTGTCTCTTCCAGGCCTGCAACCTCTGCTGTGGAAAGGCTTTCCTCTGAGGAGACCCCAGGCTGCTGAGGTAGGGGCTGTGCCTCCCTGTGTCCCATAGAACTAGGTCCAGGTTCACCCAAGTCTCCAGGATCTAGCAGCACCATGCTAGGACCTGACCCAGCATACTCTTCCTCAGAATCCTCCATGTCCTCCACCTGGCTGTCCCTGACATCACTCCCCCTCCCATTATCCTCCCCCAACCCCAGAGGAGGACGGGGCCGGTCAGGGAAGCGACAATGGAACTCCCGGACCAGGCGAGGAGCATGAACATCCGAGGCGTTCTCCCAGGATCGTTCCTCCGGCCCGTAACCGACCCAGTCAATCAGATACTGTAGCCTGCCTCGGTAATGACGGGAGTCCAGGATCTGGGCCACCTCGAACTCCTGTTCCCCATCGACCAAGACCGGAGCAGGCGGAGGTGTGGCACCGGTGTCAGGCCGAACCCCCGAGGCCGGAAGCAGCAAAGACCGATGGAAGACAGGATGAACCCGCCAGGTCTGTGGCAGTTGCAGCCGGAACGCCACAGGATTCACCTGAGCCACGATCTTATATGGCCCAACAAACCGTGCATCCAACTTGCGACAAGGCCGATGAAGAGGAAGATGGCGTGTGGACAACCAAACCAAGTCCCCCACCTGCAAAGGAGGACCTGGTTGCCGCCGCTGGTCTGCGCCCCGCTTGTAAGCCTCCTTCGCCACTTCAAGCTGCTCCTGCAGCAAGGACTGAGCAGCCCGAAGCTCTTGGAACCACTGATCCGCTGCAGGAACCGCCGAAACCGGAGCCACAGCTGGGAACCCCCGCGGATGGAAACCTCCAGTGGCGAAGAAAGGCGTTTGCTGCGTCGAGGCATGCACCGAGTTGTTATAAGCAAACTCGGCCAACGGCAGCAAGTCAACCCAGTTCTCTTGCCGGTAACTAGAGTAACAGCGGAGGTACTGTTCCAGTGTCCCATTGGTGCGCTCTGTCTGTCCATCGGATTCTGGGTGATGCGATGAGGACAGGTGTGGAGCCACGTCCAGGAGGCGCAACAAGCTGGTCCAAAACCTGGACGTGAACTGGGCCCCTCGATCAGAAATCACACCCTCGGGAAGGCCATGGAGCCGGAAGATGTGTTGCAGAAACATCCGGGCCGTCTCCTTCGCCGTGGGAAGGCCAACACAAGGCACAAAGTGAGCCATTTTAGAAAAAAGGTCCACCACTACCCAGATAGAAGTACAACCAGCAGAGGGGGGCAAGTCGGTGATGAAGTCCATCGAGATGAGCCGCCAGGGCCCTGACGGCGTCGGCAGAGGCAGCAACAAACCTGCGGGCCGTCCCGGGTGATCCTTGGCCCGGCGACACACCGGGCAAGTGTCCACATATCGGGCCACCTCTGCCCGGACTCGAGGCCACCAAAACTCCCGGGTGAGGAGGTGCAAGGTCTTGCAAAACCCAAAGTGCCCCGCCGGTTTGGCATCGTGGCACAATCGCAAGACCTCCTCCCGACAAGGACCTGTTGGCACATAAAGACGGCCCCGATGGTACAGGAGGCCATCCCTCAAAGCAAAAGGAGAGGCATCCCCATCCGCCAAATGCTGTGCCACAAATGGGTCCTGGGACTGAAGTTCCCGAACCTGGTCCAACAGCGTGGCGGCTGGTGCGGTGGCAGTGAAATTCTCAGGGCGCAGCAAGGCTGAGTGACACTCCCTGTCTGGATCTATAGCATATTCCGGTTTGCGGGAAAGAGCATCAGCCTGCCGATTCCGGGCCCTAAGAACATACTGGAGTCGGAAGTTGAAGCGGCCAAAAAACAGAGACCACCGCTTCTGCCTCTGAGACAACTTCCGGGCCGTCTGAAGATGTTCAAGGTTCCTATGGTCGGTGTGGACCAGGACCGGATGTGCCGCCCCCTCTAGAAGATGCCGCCATGTATCAAAGGCAGCCTTAATTGCCAGCAGCTCCTTCTCCCAGATCGTGTAGTTGCGTTCGGGAGGAGAAAGCTGCCGAGAATAAAAGGCACAAGGTAGCAGGTGTCCGTCAGCTCCCGCGGGCTGAAGCAGCACAGCCCCAATCGCCACATCTGAGGCGTCCGCCTCTACCACAAATGGAGTCCGTGGGTCAGGGTGCTGCAAGATCGGGGCCGAAGTAAACCTTTGCTTGAGGGTGTCAAAAGCCTTCTGAGCCTCCTCCGTCCACAGGAAGCGGGCTGTACCACGCAGCAGCTGAGACAGAGGGTTTGCCAGGGCTGCATAGTCTGCTATAAACTTCCTGTAAAAGTTAGCAAAACCCAGAAACCGCTGGACATCCTTCCGACATCGAGGAGGCTGCCAAGACAACACCGCCTCCACCTTGGAGTTGTCCATGGCCACACCCTGGGCAGAAATGTGGTATCCCAAAAAATCCACCTCCCGAAGGTCAAATGCACATTTCTCCAACTTTGCGTAGAGGTGGTGCTCCCGAAGTCGTTGCAGAACGGCGCGGACGTGAGTATCATGGGCCTCTTGGCTAGGGGAATAAATCAAAAAATCGTCCAGGTAAATCACCACGAACCTGTCCAAATAGTCCCGGAAGACGTCATTCACGAAATGTTGAAAGACAGCCGGGGCATTACATAGGCCAAAGGGCATGACCAAGTACTCGTAATGCCCATACCTCGTCTGGAAGGCCGTCTTCCATTCATCCCCTGCCCGGATTCTCACTAAATTATAGGCCCCCCGGAGGTCCAGCTTAGTGAAAATCCTTGCATGCCGGAGCCTCTCCAGCAACTCCGGAATCAGGGGCAAGGGGTACCGGTTCCGAACAGTGATTCGGTTAAGGGCCCGGTAATCATTACACAACCGTAACTCCCCACATTTCTTCTTGACAAACAACACCGGGGCACCAGCAGGGGATCTGGAGGGCCTGATAAACCCCCTCCGAAGATTTTTTTCCAGAAAATCCCTCAGAGCCGCCAGCTCAGGCTCTGAGAGGGAATACAGGCGCCCCGCCGGAATAGGGGCCCCAGGTACCAAATCAATTGCACAATCATAAGGTCTGTGTGGGGGAAGCCGATCCGCCTCCTTTTCATCGAAAACATCGGCATAGTCCCGATATTTGTCAGGCAGCCTCACAGAGGACTCCTTGGCCTCCGTTGCTACTGCAGCCAGGACTGTCTCTGGCCAGCAATGCTCCTGACAAAATTCGGAGGCAAACAGAACCTCCCGACGTGCCCATGAGATGTGAGGATCGTGCTTGGAGAGCCAGGGCATCCCCAAGACCAAAGGGAAATGTGGTACATCAGCCAGCAGGAACCGGATCTCCTCGACATGGCCCTGGATCTCCAAGTGCAACCCCAAAGTCTGGTGCGTCACTGGACCCGATCGTAGGAGCCGCCCGTCGATGGTCTCCACTGGCCTCGGCTCGGCTAGGGCCTCCATAGGTATCTGGTGGCAAGTAGCAAACCCCAAGTCCATGAAATTACTAGAGGCACCGGAATCTATCATGGCTCCCAGGGGAATGAGCTCCTGGGTAGGGAGCCTAAGGTTGGCGGCCACCAACAAAGGGTCTTTGCAGCAGGGCGGCCGGAGTGGAGCAGGGTCCAGAGATGCACCCAGGTGAGAGACCCGCTTTACACCTGGGACCTTCCGTTTCCCTGCGCCGATGTCCGACGCCCCTTGGCAGGGCACTCCCTGGCAAAATGTCCAGAAAGCCCGCAATATAAGCAGAGGCCCTCTCTCCTCCTCCTCTCCTTCTCGGCCCCAGTGAGTCGTGGCCGGGTTCCTCCTAGCTGCATTGGTTCCTCTGCTTGTCCGAAGGAAGCAGCCTCAACGGAAACTGTAGGCGTCGCTGATATAGGCAGTGGAGGGAGAGGCAAGTCTGATCGACGAGCCTGTCTGCGGCCTGCAAGGCGGCAGTCCAGGCGGATCGCTTGGGCAATCAAGGAAGCCAATGTAGCAGGGGGCTCTGAGCGAGCCAGTTCATCCAGGATGGGGTCCGACAACCCCCAACGAAACTGGGCCTGCAGAGCACTGTCGTTCCAAGTCAAGTCCTGAGCGATGAGGCGGAAGGCTGTAGCATATTCTGCCACAGAGCCCTTGCCTTGCTGAAGCGTCTTAACCTGATGCTCTGCAGTCTCCATCTTAACAGGATCTCCCCAGGTAGCCCTCATCTCCTTCAAGAAGTCCTGCAAGCTGTTGAGGACAGGGCTATCCTCATTGAGATAAGGAGTGGCCCATTTGCTTGCAGGCCCAGAAAGCAAACTGATAATGAAGGCCACCTTCCTTGCATCAGTAATGAATTCTGTGTCTCTGATTTTAAAGTGCAACTTGCACTGAGCTAGGAAACCTTCAAGTTCCTTTCTATCACCAGAATATTTCTCCGGCATTGCAATGAGAGATTTCCCTGGTGGGTGGGAATGTACTTGTTGATGAAGCAAAGCCAGACTCTGCCGCATTTGACCCATTCCCTCGGCGAGCTGTCTGTTTTGTTCTAACAGTTCCTTTACTAACGAGCTCTCCGCCATCTTATCAGCCTGATTAGGGTCAAAGCTTATTCTGTCCGGGAAAGCTGCCAACACGTGGCTGATAAAGGAGTCTTTAATAAACACAATAAAATGGAAACAAAATACCAGTAATTGCTGGCCGTCGTCAAATACAAAGTCCGCAAGGCAAAAGGCAAATTCAATGAGTGTTCCAAGGTCGAGGGTTATCACAGACAGAGATTCCAAAGCCGTTCCAAAGGTCGCAGGTAATGAATAGTCTGAAGTCAAGCCGAGAGTCAAGAGCTTTCGCCGGGAAACCAAGATAAGCTTTGACAAAAGTTTGTCTTCCCTGATCTCTTATATAGGCCCCAGCTCCTCCCCTCACAGCTGTTTTAACTTGGCTTTCTCTAACAATCTCCGAGAGCGTCTCAGCCCCTCCCGATCTGCTCTCCTTTGAGTAAAGGAAGGGATTTCTGTCTCTTGCTCCTGTGTCTCTTCCAGGCCTGCAACCTCTGCTGTGGAAAGGCTTTCCTCTGAGGAGACCCCAGGCTGCTGAGGTAGGGGCTGTGCCTCCCTGTGTCCCATAGAACTAGGTCCAGGTTCACCCAAGTCTCCAGGATCTAGCAGCACCATGCTAGGACCTGACCCAGCATACTCTTCCTCAGAATCCTCCATGTCCTCCACCTGGCTGTCCCTGACAGTTCCCAGATTTCCCTAGCACTCAGCCAGGGCTGTTAAAGTGGTCCCAAACTAGATTATTTCTGCAGTATGTTTTGGACCTTAGCCGCTACACTTGTATGAAATTCTATAATATTTAGTAGTGATGGTAATTGCAAAATCTCATTATAATCAATTCCATCTATGATAATGTTGAATTAATGAGAAAAAAGCATTGTTTCTTTATTTTCTGTTGTTATTTTTTAAAAACTTAAGCATATCATTACAATCAGTTCTTTTGTTTATAACTCCTCTCCGATTTTCCCCCCTTACAATTCTTAAGAGTTTACTTACACTTGAATACTGGGATTCCCTCAGGAAGTGAAAGATGAAACATGTCAGAGGACTCTTTCAGACATGGGAAATTGGAAGTATAATCCAAGGGCAATCCAAACGCAATCCTAGGGTTTCACGTTATTGCGAATTAATTCTTCTCATGCAAATTCGGGCAAAAGGGAAGTCACTCCGAATGCAATCATGAGTTTAACGATATTGCGAATTTAAGCTTCTCACGCGATTTCGGGCAAAGGGGGGTTATTTTCGGGTAGTGGGAAGTAATTCCGAATGCCTTCCGAATGGAGCAGGGGTTCAGGTAAATTCGCTAAACAAGCGAATTTACATGAATCCGCATTGGCTCCATTCGGAATTGGGAGAAATTCCTCCCGCTTGAAAGAGTCCACACACAAAGCAAAATATGGAGGAGGCCTGGGGTTAGCCACTGATATTGACAACATTCTTTTGGCGGAGGATGAATGTTTCATCTTGTGCATTTCTCTTCCATAAAAAACAAAAAACAAAAAACAAAAAAACAACCTAAAACCTCTGGTGCTAGAGTCTGCAGAATGAGGTTTCCCTGAAGGAAATACAAAGCAAGATGAGGAAGACTTAGAACAAGCTAACAGTGCATTCTAAAGTAACCAAATCCAACAGTGTAGACTCCCTACAGATCTTGTGTTAAAAATAATAGTTTACAGCATGTTGACAGTTCCAAAACACTTGAGTGACATGATAATAAAGACAAGTGAGATGTTTATATGCTGTGAAGTGATTAACTGCTGGTTACATTACATGGCCAAAAAAGAAATGGGAGAGGGGAATCTAGCATCCTCTTTAAGATAATCTGGCAGGTTTTAGCATAAACTAAATTCAATCTCCTTCTTCATGTGCATTGAAGATTACACAATGTTCAAGCCACAGCTGTTTATGTGTAGTTATACAATTGTGGAAATGGTACAAACTGTGGCACTGGCCAAAAACATTCAGAGGGCTAGTTAAGAGAACAGAGATATCTTATATGATACCATGATATCTATATGGTCACACTCAGACCTTTTAAGATTTATGGCCAGTAATCATAATTTGCCTCTTTCTCAGCTTACATAAGACATCTAATTTTTGTTTAAATTAAATTACTTTTTTCCCCACCCTCATCAACTGTATTACAGACATTTCCTGTATTCATATGGAAAGGGGAGAAAATATGGCTGTCAAAAACATATTGGTTATACCAAACCCCTAACACTGGACAATTTGATTCATCAGTTTCATGTATATATTAACTATCTCAAGCAGAAGACAGATGGTGGAGTGTCTTCACAGGCCAATAACCATGGTGCTGAGAAGGAATTCCCCAGAACCATGTTTGAAATTCCCCTCACCCCCCAAATAAATAAATAAATAAATGTAGAAGCCATCAGTTGGTACCTCTAGAGACAATATCAATTAATTAGCCCAGATCTCACCCTAGAGAGGATGCTACTCTCTGTGGTAATGAACACCAACAAGGGATCCAGCCAAATCAAAAGACACACACTCCCTGTGACCAGTATGCAAAGGAATCTTGTAGCATCTTTGAGACTGAGGCAGAAAAACTGTAGCATAAGCTTTCATAGACTTAGGAGTGAAACAGACTGCCCTGAAGAAGCGGCTTCCTACTCCACCAGATATTTCCATCCCATAAGTGGCCCTGCAGCTAGACTAAAATGGATCTAAATCATCTGTCTCATCCAGGAACCCCTGGAGCTATCACAACATTAGGCTCTAACACTTTTTAAATATTTGAAGAGCTGTCATATTGAGGAGGGAGCAAGCTTGTTTTCTGCTGCTCCAGAGAACAGGACCCAGAACAATGGATGAAAGCTCCAGAAAATGTTTGAATGTCATTCAGTATGATGAGGTTTAGGGAGTGAACTTTTTCAGCAGTTCAGCATAAATGTACTTTATCAGAAAGAGATGTTTGAAAGTCCCTTCACCTGTTCAGTGAGTCCTGGCTTACCTGCTTTTATGCGCTAGAAGTATCTGGCACATAGAACATACCTTTTCAAAGATTTGCTACTTTCTCCAGATGTATGCTCTGAATAGCACCCATTAATAAGGAATTAGCAGGAGTCAAAGCTTTACTCATCCATTAGACTTACATTAATTACACCAACCAAGTTAGAACAGGTCTAAGCAATTTTATCTATAAACTTCATATTGGTCAAAACAACTATTAAGTAGTCTACATTTTCTTCTCATGGGCCAGAGCATAAATATATGGTCATTGAACTCTAGAATGTTCCAGAAAGGAAGGACAAATTTTGCTCTATAGGTGTCTATAGGTGTCTATAGGTTATAGTGCCACTCTATTCTGCTTTGGTCAGGCCCCACCTGGAATACTGTGTCCAGTTCTGGGCACCACATTTCAAAAAAGATGTGGAGAAACTGGAGCATGTCCAAAGGAGGGCAACTAAGATGGTGAAGGGTCTGGAAACCTTGCCCTATGAAGAACGCCTTAGGGAGCTGGGGATGTTTAGCCTGGAGAAGAGAAGGTTAAGAGGTGATATGATAGCCCTGTTTAAATATTTGAAGGGATGTCATATTGAGGAGGGAGCAAGCTTGTTTTCTGCTGCTGCAGAGACTAGAACGCGGAACAATGGATGCAAACTGCAGGAAAAGAGATTCCACCTCAACATTAGGAGGAACTTCCTGACAGTAAGGGCTGTTCGACAGTGGAACACACTCCCTCGGAGTGTAGTGGAGTCTCCTTCCTTAGGGGTCTTTAAGCAGAGGCTGGATGGCCATCTGTCAGGGATGCTTTGACTTGGAGTTCCTGCATGGCAGGGGGTTGGACTGGATGGCCCTTGTGGTCTCTTCCAACTCTATGATTCTATGATTCTATGATTCTATGAGTCTTTTCTTTTCTTTATATATATTATACCCTGACAAATATTTTATACAAGCATAACCTCCTGAACAAATCACACCTGCCAAGGTCTCTACATGTAAGGAGGGGGAGATGAAAGAAAAGTTTTCTGAAGTGAAATTCATTTGCACACTATTTCCTGCTGGAACAATTTTGAAAATAAATTGGTCTTTGTATTGCATATAGAAGAGTTAAAGGAAACAAGGCCTCACGTGCTGTTGATGGTCTACAAAGTTTATTATCTTAAAAAGCCCAATATGTTTCTGCCTTGTCACAAATTAGCCTTCTTCAGGGGCTAATTATAAAATAAATGAAAGTACATTTGCTATAGTTATGGTATTGGGTGTATAAATCATCTCTTAAAACATAATTTCTTAAAAATCAAAAAAAATCAAATTATCCATATTATCATATACAAAGTGATTAACTAGAGGTGCCCTTATTCTTTTATTTCTCAAATTGGACATCCGTTCTGCTATTCTTTGTTTGATAGATCTTGATATTCTTCCCACATATATTTTCTTGCATTTAGATTGGATTGCATAGATTACAAAATCACTTTGAACAAATGAAACATGCAGCAGCCGACACAAGCTTTTATGTACTGGAGGTGATAAAAAATAAAAATTAAAATTGTTTTAAAAAGAGGCAGAGTGGATTTTGAAACTTTAAACTTTAGTAGTTTTACAAGGTCTTTAATCTTCTTTGTCAATGACTGCTTGTGCCTTGGAAAACTACAAACCCCAGGAGTTGGTAGGATGGATCCATTGCAGTTAAAGTTGTGTCAAACTGCATTATTTCTACAGTTCACCCTTAGACTTCACAAACCTGTGTTTTCCTAGTTATGATTCTCTGTGCCATTTTATCTATTTATTACTATTGTGTCCCATTCATCCTCCAGGGAACCCGGGATAGCATGATTAAAAAAAAAACCACCAAAGAACCTTGCACGTTGAGAGAAGTAGTGGCTGGCCAAGATGAGCTTAATGGCTCAGCAGGGATCTTGAATCTTCCCAGTGCAATTCTACTGACCACCACTGCAATGCAAGGAACTCTCTTAGTGCCTATGTTTGTAGCCACTGATAAAACACTGCAATATAGAGATGAATGATAAGAGAGGCACAGGCAAAATGTTGCTGTCCACACATTACTGATATCAGCCCTTGCTAGCATAGTTATTCTTGAAGAATGGTGGCCATTGCAATCAGACAGCCTCTAGAAGACCACACATTGTCCTTACTTGTCGTATGAGCAAAGAAGTAAAGAAACACTAGGTATACAAATTAGGTTGTTGATAGGAATGGAAAACAAATTTGTTGGAGTTGCATTTCCCTCTCCAGATGCCATGTCCTAAATGGTAATAGGGTGAAGTACATCTTGCTTGGGACGTTTGTACATTTTGGTGTTTTGGAAAAAAGAAAATCCTCACTTTCTTGCTTCTCTGTGTGCTTTCTGTCTCTCTGTTATGTCATTTCCCTCTCTGGACTGCCCTTTCACTGTACCTCTAGTCTTATATGATTCCCTCTCTCTTTCTTTGCATAGATCCTTTCCTTCATTTCCCTTTTTTAGAAATGCATCTCATTCATCATGCATCCACTCTTCACTCCTCCCATTTTCAACATAGGCACACTTCTGTATCTCAATGCATTGGAATGAAAGCCTTCAGCAAGGATAGCAGGGGAAGTGGCAAGGTGGAGGGACAATATCACAAATGAAAATTATTGTTATTAGCTGCCTTAGAGTTGACCTTAACTCATGACAACCCTCTCCATAGTGGACACTCAAATGGGAATTGAACCTCTGTGAGGAGTCTTTGTGTTTCCTATGCCAAAGAGTACTCTTTACCCAGATTTATGCTTATTTTCTCATTCATTTTCTCTGGGGAAAATCTTCTGGTGAAGAGTTGTTTGGCGGAGCTCCAGCTAAATGCTCCCCACGCCTTCTCTTGCCAACCGGAAGACCATGGTTATCTTTTCTAATGATTCGTGCCTTCTCATGATATGGCCATAGTACAGCAGACTCAATTAAGTCATCTTGGCCAAACTGTTGGGAGAGTTCAGGCTTGATTTGTTCTAGGACCCAATTCTTTGTCTTTTTGACTGTCCACAGTATCTTCAGACTCTTCTCCAGCACCACATTTAAAAAATGAATTAATTTTGTTCCTATCTGCTTTCTTCACTGTCCAGATCTCTCATCCATACATGGTAATGATGAATACAGTGACTTAGACAATTCCAACTTAGTTCATCTGTATCTCTTTACTCTTCAGGATTTGGCCTAGTTCTTTCATAGCTGCCCTTCCCATTCCTAGTCTTCTGATTTCTTGACTGCAGTCTCCTATCTGATCAATGTTTGAACCAAGGTATGGGAAATATTTAACTATTTCACGTTTATCATTATTTTATTATTTATTATTATTTAGTTGGTAGAATGAGAAGTATATGTTATGTAGCTTGCATAGCCAACTGGGAAAACAATATTAGATATCATCACATTCCATTATATGGATGCAAGTGTTTGGCATTAAATTTTGTTGAGCCTGGCACTTTGAGTGAGCAGTCATTTATAGAGATAAGCCTGCAGTGCAGAAACTTTTAGTCCTCATTTAGTCCTCATTTAATTCTGGTAAGTTTGATTTTAAGCAAATACTATTTGGGATTCACAAAATCAAATTCTACATACATATACTATCACTGAGATGTTTTGTTTCTCTTAAAAATAATTTGGTCATAGATATTGTTGTTGTTGTTTTGTTGTTGTTGTTTTTTAAAAAAACTGTAAATAACATGTTTTGTTTTGTTTTTTCATTCTGTTTTATACCATTGCTCAAAACAATTCTCTGTTTTGTTTATTTTTCAGAATGTAAAATAAAATATTCCCAATTACAAGTGAGTCAAGAGAATAAATATTATAATGGCAGAAGAGAGCTTAACAGAAATTAAAATAGGAGCAAAGTTGTTTATCTATGTGAGTTTTAATATTAAGATTTACTAAATGGAACAGTAGAAACCGAATGTTAACAGTTGAAATTCACTCCCTAAAACTGATGTAAAACAGCTCTAAAATATGAGAAATAATAATTAAATATACCTTAATTTTGAAATAGCAGTCAGAATATTGCTTCACATTTTAAAAACACCTCTGGGAAAGCAGATGAAGGGCTCATTCCCACTGGCCGTATAACACGATTTCCAATTCAGCTCCACTCCGATTCCAAAATAGATTGCAAAAAGGTCCCTTGTTCCCACTATGAAACTCCCCATTAGTTTGTGCTGTTTCAGATATCATAGAATCATAGAATCACAGAGTTGGAAGAGACCACAAGGGCCATCCAGTCCAACCCCCTGCCATGCAGGAACTCTCCATCAAAGCATCCCCGACAGATGGCCATCCAGCCTCTGCTTAAAGACATCTAAAGAAGAAGACTCCACCACTCTCCGAGGGAGTGTGTTCCACTGTCAAACAGCCCTTACTGTCAGAAAGTTCCTCCTAATGTTGAGGTGGAATCTCTTTTCCTGGAGCTTGCATCCATTGTTCCAGGTCCTGTTCTCTGGAGCAGCAGAAAACAAGCTTACTCCCTCCTCAATGTGACATCCCTTCAATTATTTAAACAGGGATATCATATCACCTCTTAACCTTCTCTTCTCCAGGCTAAACATTCCCAGCTCCCTAAGGCGTTCCTCATAGGGCATGGTTTCCAGACCCTTCACCATTTTAGTTGCTCTCTTTGGACACACTCCAGTTTCTCTACATCCTTTTTGAATTGTGGTGCCCAGAACTGGACACAGTATTCCAAGTGGGGCCTGACCAAAGCAGAATAGAGTGGCACTATTACTTCCCTTGATCTAGACACTATACTTCTATTGATGCAACCTAAAATTGCATTGGCCTTTTTAGCTGCTGCATTGCACTGTTGACTGATGAAGTTGAGGATTCAGAAAACAAGTGTGGGGATGGAGCAAGGTGGCTGGGGATGGAGCAAGGAGGCTGGGGATGGAGGAGGCCAGGGACAGAGGAAGCAGGCAGGGGACAGAGCAAGGAGGCTGGAGACGGAGGAAGCAGGTGCAGGGATGGAGCAAGGAGGGAGCTAATTCAAATCAGCAATGGTTCACACTTGGGCTATATTGGTTTATAAAAAAAAAATCACTTTAGTTGAAAAGAAGGGGAAAACAGCATCAAAAAGACATAGTTTAACTGGGTCTGGAGCATGGCCCTCCTTTTGGAATTGCTTCAGCAATTCGGATTATGTAGAAACCATGCTTGTTTAAACTGGTTTGTACCAAATCACAATCCGGTTTAAACGGTAGTGGTAATGAGGCCGAAGAAAACTTTTTATTCCAGTGCAAGTTGGTGGGTGTCCCCTTTATCAAATCTACTCAGTTTCAATTGGATGTTGCCTTTAACGGGGGATTTAAAAATTAATGAGTATTCTCCCTATCTCTACCATTAACATGGTGACCATGATCCTGTATTGATATGGCATAGCATAAAACTACACTAAGGGATGGAACAGACTGCAGACATAATCCACTTTGACTGCCCTTGCTCAGTGCTAGGAAATTTTGGGAACTGTAGTTTGTTGTGGTGCAGAGCTCTCTAACAGAGAAAGCTAAATGTCTCACAAAACTACAGTTCCAAGCATTCCTTGGTATCGAGCAGTCTTGAGCTGGATTATTTGTGCAGTCCATTTTGGCCCTACATATAACTGTGTTGGAATAAGACTGCATGAGGCCACATTCAAATTGCCACATGACCATAGAAACTCACTAGGTTTTCTTGGGCAAGTCACACTGTGTCAACCTCAGAGGAAGACAATGACAAACCCCCTTTGAAGATTTCTTTCCCCCAAGAAAAACCGATGATGATAGGATTGCTTTTTGGTCATCATAAGACAGCTGTGACCCTACGCCCTTGCCACCTGGTCACATGTCCAAAGCTATTTAATGGCTGGGGAAAGGCAGAGAGTGGCTGGGTAGTCTCTAGCTTTCTGCAGCCAGAGGCATAAAGACAGCACATCCCCCTGGACCTCCTCAGGACTCCCAGAAGGTACAGAAGGATATATTTTTATTTGTACAGAATCACAATGAGACAATTTTTGGCCATGAATTGTCCTTTCCAAGCACCAAATAGTCATCATGGGGTATCTCAATAGGGAAGTAGGCTGAGCAAGCAGGGAGTTTTTTTGGATTGAATTTCTGCATATCTCTGCCCTGAAGGACCATAAATGGACATACAAAAGTGTTAGATGACATTAGGCCTAAATATTTCATTAACAGGATACTGGTCAGTAATTCTGCCACATTACAGAATAATGAGACCCAAAGAAATGGGCACAGTCATGTGCTCACTGAATGGGCTGGCATGAGACAGAAGCAAAGACTTCTATTTGTCAAACATTAAAACAATGCGGAAGCTAGAGCTGGTGCTCCAAGATCTATTAAGACTAGATAGGCTTAATACAGGGCAAAGGGAGTGGTTTCTATGTCACTGTCTTAAACATGTGAGCCAAAGATGTTGCTAGCTATTATAATGCATAGCTGCTAACTATTCTAATGTAACTGCAGTTCTGCCTTCCTTTGAATTAGTGACAAAAAGATGCAGCTCACGTACCTAGTGCACTGAAAGATAGACGCAATTATTCTATTGCTTTCACTGGGACTTAATTAAGTTCCAGTTACCACTTGCTTAAAGTAGACTTGACACAGGAAGATTTAGCTTGACATGTTAGGCTGCTTAATTCTTGATTTAGGCAAAGTCATTGACTTTAATGAATGAGGCAACATTTTGCTTATGCCATCAATAAAGCTGTTATTCATACTCTGGATAAATACAGCACAAAACATTTTGTTGGTAAAGATAGCAGGCTTAAATTGTTGATTGTGGGGGGAAAGAGCTTCCTTCTTTTGCTCTCCCTGAATCACAAGAAGCCAACAATACAGAACCTGTGTGACATTAAAAAATAATCAGATTTTTGTACTCTAACACCCTCATTGAAAACATCAGAGAAATTTCCTTGCCCTTGATGATTTAAGAAAATGATAATTGGGAAGGGAGAAATTGGTGCAAGAGAGAAGGACAAAGACACGCATATGCACATGGGAGAATATTTTATAAACTTTTTGAAAATGAAAGGAAAAGACAGATAGAAAACATTCATAAGGGGCTAAATCTAATTGCAAGTTCCAACTAGAGTAGATACATTGACCCAAATCCAATTGTTAGTTCCAACTTAAGCAAACTCATTCAATTGGCATAACTTACACAGTTTTTGGCCCAGCATTCAGGAACGGAGAGTATGGGTTTGCTCTAGATTAGCCGCTTGATTTAGGCCATTTCATAAACTGCTCAGAGATAAGTCAATACTTTTTCAAGTCCTACTGATTCAGTGGGTCTACTCTAGTTGGGAACTACCATGAATTTAGGCTAAGGACTTTATCATCACATGTGGCTTTTAAATTGCCATAAAAGTTTGATAATAGTGCCTTTGGCAATACCTACTGCCTGACGCCATCTCCCTCTCGTCACTGCCTTGTCCTCCAAGCGTAATTAGTCCATACCTTGCTATTGACAGAAAAACCTACAAATAAGCTTCCAATAGCATTAGAATAGAGCTAGTCCTAAAGTGCATTAAATTATCCTGTGGCAGTTCTGGGATTGTGCAGTCATTTGGTGTCAGTGTCTCCTTCTCTCCCCACTTCCCCTCCCCTGTGCTATTCCAGAATAGCCTTTTTAAAAAAGTTATTTCATTATTATCATTGGTTTTATTTTTATTTATTTTTTTGTTAATCCACATTTCCATAAATCTGGAATTGAGTTTAAATACACACACATACTCTAACAAAAGGTATGTTGGGTAGGGCACAGGGCAAGATGGCAGGGTAGAGGATGAGGGTGAAAGAAAGCATGAGGGGCAGCCATGACCCAGTTGCACTAATGAAGAGATGTGCAGTAGTGAGTGTGCCCACACCATCATGTATGCACTTCCCCTCATTAATATGATTGTGGCAAAAACAGAGATGGTGTACTAAATTCCTAAGTAGCAGATTGGTTTTGCAGTTGGAGTTGGACTTTTGTTGGTACTCACTTTATTTTTTCTAAATAATTTAAAGAAAAAAATGAATCCCCCTATGCTTTAATGGTAGCACTGAGGAATGCTCGGCCTAAAGATATATGAAGAAAATGCATATATTCACAGAGGACAGAGTTTGCACACTTTAAAAAGAGTGAATATAATGATATGGTGAAACCATCTTTAATGAAGCAGTGTTAGGATGATGCTCTGCATTCCAGAGCAATGTGGTTTCACCATGTCATTGCTCCCCTGGGGTTAAGAAACATAAATCCAAACATGCAGACTGGCACATTGATTGTACAATGCAACTCTTGCACAGAATACCAACTTGTCCAATAGGATGTGCCAAGTCAAACCAGCACACACATACCTCAGAGTCCAGGCAGATCTTAAGTTGCACTATTTCAGCACACACAGATAGTCAGCATGTCTGCCACTGTTCTCCTAAACTTTCCAAAACAAAAGAGGGAGTGCAAATTGAGGCATAGCCACTTCTATAATAATGTGTGGCACTGTCCAGATGCCAGGAGCAATGAAAATGGAGGTTTCATTAAAGCAACAGTCAGGATCCAACACTTTTGGATCCAACCGCCACAGAATAGTACACAATTATAGCTCCATATGCTACTATAACTGCCATGGCTACATCATATGGACTCCTAGAATTTACACTTTGATGAGGTGCAGGAGCTCTCTGACTGAAAATTCAGCCCTGGTGGCACAGTGGTTAAATGCCTGTACTGCAGCCACTCACTCAAAACCATAAGATGGCGAGTTCAAGACCAGCAAAGGGCTGAAGCTCGACTCAGGCTTGCATCCTTCCGAGGTCGCTAAAATGAGTACCCAGATTGTTGGGGGCCAAATAGCTTACAATTGTAAACCGCTTAGACACTCCTTAAGGGTATGAAGCGGTATATAAATGAAGCTGTTTGTTTGTTTTGTTTGTGTTCCTCCTTAAATTGCAAATCCCAGGATTCCAAAGCACTTTGCCAGTTGAAAGTGGAAAGTAACACCATCATTGTGTAGTCAGAAAGAGCTCCTGGTGGAATACTCTCTGACTCCCAAGTGATGTCAAAATCCATTCTAGAGAGCTAAGATTTTCTCTACAACAGATGTTTCAGATTATGTGGAGGGCTATGGAGTTAATAAAAGAAGAAATGTCTTGTCGCACCAGTGGAAGTATGCTACCTTATCATTACATCCTTGTTGTTAAATCTCCCAGGGAATTTGATCCTTTGCATGAGGAAAGTATCTTGCCCTTGTTAGAGTCCTGATCATACCTCTGGATGTGCAGCAGGGTCCAGAATGAGGGTAAAAGTTAAAACAAATGCATTTTTAGAAAGCCTACTTTATGTTGAAATATGGACAAGATCTAGAAATTTGGTCATTATAGGGTTAATGTGCTGCTGAGATGGAAATGGCCTTTAGCTGTATGGAGTATCTTAGGGGCTATGCACACCAGCCATAAAGGCTGGCCTGGGGGTGGAGTCAGGGTGTGGCATCCACATGATACATGCCCCAACTCTGCCCCCAGGGTGGTGTACCGCTGCACACTGCTCCACACAGTGCATGGCATCATGGCGCTTCTCTGGAGCTGCATCCACATGATGTGGCGCCAAAGGAATACCTTAAAGCTGCAGCACTGTGGCTACTTCACCCTTTCCAGAGCACAAAAAGGAGCTTCTTTTTGCTGCTCCTGTTTGTGCCCTGGAAAGACCAGATCAAGGCCTCCAGCACAGCTGGAGGCAGCTGCAGGCTTCCGCTTAGGGGCGGTCTGCACAGCCTCTGTATCAGCTGCTGAACCTTCATAAGGCTAGCTTTCTTTTGTGACTCTTTCTTAGCCTTTTTGCTTTTGCACTTTATTTTGTCTTACCTTGCTTCAGTGTATATTTTTTATTGTTTGATATTTTGTACTATTTTGCTTGCCATTGTTGCTCTTGTTCATTTTGTATCCTTTGTCTATATTTGTTATGAATACTTTTGTTATACACATGGTTGTTACTTTTCAACAGAAATAGCTATTATTGATATTTTTTGCTTTTCCATCTTTCAATCTTATTGTTTCGACAGTTTATATTCTCCCAATTAAACCATTGTGACTTGTCTAATTCTGAACTGGACTTCCAATTCAGAATAAGACGCTGTCTCCCAGTAAAAATGGTTGCCCTCTATGAAAGGATTTTAACATGGCTCAAAGTATTTCCTGTAATAAGCCTCCTTGTCTTACATAGCTCAGAAAACACAACATGCTAAAATGAGTTTAAATCAGTCAGTTATACTGAATTCAACATAGTTACACAGATAAGGCCAGAAGTCTTGAAATCATTTAAACCCTGCACCCTCCTCCTCTCTTTCAGTCAGGCATAATTCTCTTACTTCGGTGATCAAGGATGCATGCTTAATGAGCTGGAAAATATGTGGATGTCTACTTTCTGTGTCACGTAAGATATCTGGAGAGTGTTTAGGCTAGGATATTTGTGATTCATATACTTAGGAAATGTAGCATTAAACACATATCTAGAAAGAAAGGAAATTACAACAGCACAGTATTTAAATTACATCCCTGCTAGCACTGTTTCAGGTAGATTACAGATTACTTTTATTTCTTCTTCCTTAATTAGATGGAAAGTGGATAATCTTACCTATTAAATCTTATTTGAAACATTCAAACCAATAGAATCATTATTAGGTTTACACAGTGAGCCCTTGGTAGCTTCTGGGGTTTGGTTCCAGCCAGGACCCGCCATGGATACCAAAATGTGTGGATGCTTAAATCCAATTATATATTGTGTCATAAGAAAGTTGTGTCTTTTGTATAAAATGGTAACCAAAATTTTGTTTTTTGGAATTGTTGCTTAGAATTTTTTCAAGCTGTGGATGGTTGTATCCATGGTTGCAGAATCCCTGGATACAGAGGGCCAACTGTATTTTAAATAGTGGTTTATTGAATTTAATACGCAATAATCTGAATCTTGTTATTAGTCCTACTTAGAATAAATCCATTGAACTATGGGGTCCCCCACATGTTACTGTACATTTCTTGTCCTTGCTGTCGACTTTGATTTAAGGCAACCATATGAATAAGAGACCTCCAAAATCCCCTGTCATCAAATGCACTGCTCAGATCATTCAGCAATTGACTTGGAAGATATACTCTGCTTGTGACTGACTAATATGATTTAGGGCAGCATATTTTATTTTACTTCTGTTTTATTATAACCTTTTTGTTTTAATTCGTTCTTGGGGCCTTTCATACAACACAGTTGTAGTACAGGCATACCTGAGCTTTAAAAGCCCCTGGCAATGAAGCTCCTTTTTACAAACTCTTTTTATGAGGGCGGGGGGAGCCCAGTTCCCTCTTTTCTTGTCTTCAATTTAGCTGGAAGTGTTTGGCTTTTGTTTTTTTGTTTGTTTTGCAGCATTAGCATAGGGAGGATGATGAAGGAAGGCTGGAGAAAGACAATTTCAGTGTTGGGTTGTAACAGCATGTCTGCAATATACAATGCACTCAAATCTGAGCTGGGAAAGAACAGGATTCTACTCTGGATGATCCTACTGTAGGTGTGTGTGCTTACCTACAATAGGCAAGGTAAAGAGCAGCCTCCATAATCACTTACTGAGTATGAAAAGTAGATTAGCGTGGCTGGTATGCTGAAAAAGCAGAAATCTGTAAGTTTCACAGCCAAAATGGAAATCATAAGAAAAGTGGAGGCTGTTGAAAGAAGAAGAAAACATCCTAGGCTGCATTTTGGAAGTAGCTTTCATGGAGTCTTGAAATGATGTTTTTGATTATTTAGACAAGGCTTGCATGACTTAGTTGTTTCATTTCACATAATCATAAGATTTGAATTAAAAATTGCTGAAATATGTTGAGCTCTATTCTTTCCATATTATATCTACCTGGAGTATCAAAGTTTCTGCTAAAGAAGTAAAGTTCCTCCCCCTAAACTTTCAGTCCCAAGATTCCATGGGATATCACCATGGTAGTTAAAGTGGAATTATACTTGTGCATTTTGACTTGTTTTCATTTTGCAAGCTACCCAGGAGATTTCAGTTTACAGCATGGCCTCTTTTAAATGTTTGTGAGTGGCAACATGAAAAAGGATTACATGACAAAGGATTGTCTTCTACAAATAAACTTTAAATGAGATTATGTAGTCAACTTCATGTCTGGGTCAAAAATATCCCCCCCACCCACCCACCTAATCATATCATTACTGATCACATTGAGTTTCGCATGTAAGGAATTTTCCTTTTCTTGTTAACTAAGGCCCTCTTCAGACCGGCCATTAAGGCCTGGCTAGGGGCAGAGTCAGGGCAGCGCATCCAGATGATGCACACACTGACTCCACTCCATTGTTATGGTCTCTACTATCAGATAACTATTACATCAATTGGGCTAAAATCTATGAAACTAAAGCAAATTCTGTGGGTCTAAATTTTGATTCTCTCCTCTTATTAACAGAAAAGGAGTGTTTTGAATCTATTAGGGACTGTTTTGCAGGTAGAGATTATCAGATGATGTACCCATGGCAGGGAGTTGGACTGGATGGCCCTTGTGGTCTCTTCCAACTCTATGATTCTATACCCATCCCCTCCTAGAGTGTGTTCGCCAGCAATGCTTGGTATCCCCCCCCCCTTCCTATGGCAGGATCCCAGATTATTTTCAATCTCTATCATTACAGGCCTCGAAGAAAGCTGAATATACACCCTTCAAATGTCACCAGAGGTAGATACCTGAAGACCCCTTTTCTAAATTGTGTATGCCACTGTGAACAAGCCCTGGATATTCTCCATCATATTATATTTCTTTGTCCTCTGAATAAAACTCTGAGAGCAAAACTGTTAAGACGATTATTGGAAATGAACAATTGTTTGGTTGTGATATCTGTAGAACATCTATTGGAAGACCGTAATCCACGTAACACTAGGTTAATGGCCAATTTTCTGATGGAGGCAACAAAAATATGGTCCAAACTAAACTAATCCAAATTATTGCAATTTTATGATTTTGTTATCTGATGTTGTTTATCTGTTATTAATCTTGTTGTTATTGTAATATTGCTATTGCTGTTGTGTTATATGCCTAATAAAGGCTGGAGGATGATGACTCCACTGCCAGGGTGCCATGATACTGTGCACCGCTCCACAGAGTGCACAGCATCATGGTGCTTCTCTGGCACTGCGTCAATATGACACATAACTGAAGGAGTGCCACCAAGCTGCCGCCGCTGCACATCTATGGTGTCCTTTCCAGAGTGCAAATAGAAGCTGCTTTTTGTAGCTCCTTTTTGTGCCCTGGAAAGGCCAGATCGGGGACATGGTGTGCAGTTGTTGTGGCCCCAACCCAGCTAGGAAAGGGGTGGCATTGCACCACCCCTTCAGGGTAGTCTGTTGAGCCCCTTAGTCTTTTGAAATATTACTGGGTTTTCTGACTTTTCTTGTGTTCTGCTATGTATTTGTCTCTGCATGTGTCTCTCTGGGTGGATTAAAACAAGCACATCATACAGTCATCTGATGCTGCTCTGCTTTGGATTTCACAGGGTGGAGTGGGAAGCTACTCTTCCATATGTGCAAAAGATACCCTAAATATAGAAAGCAATTGCACCAGGGAGGAGGCTTGGCTCATTTTGTAGTTTATATTTGGTTTTAACATATTGTTACATTGTAAGGTGCCTTGAACTCAGACAACAAAATAAGAATATAGTTTTACAAAGGGATACATATAACTTTAATTTTCAGCATAGGTGTGACAAGCAAATATGGTTGTTTGTTTTTTTGTTTTTGGGTTTGTTTGTTTTTTAGATATTAGCTTTGTATGTGTCACCGTTATTACAATACATGTTTCGATTATGAAGAACAAATTTTGCTGTCATATATTAGGGTTCATTAAAAGGGTGGATTTAGGTGACTATTTTGCATCTCTCAAGGAAGTATTCATATTTATATGATAGAATATTGCCTTCCCTCTGATCATAGTTATGATTTACTGTATCTTTTATTTTATTTTATTTTATTGATGATGTAGCAGGGCTGCAATTTATCTGCACTTGATTCAAAATGGACCCAAAGGGTAACTTGGACCTTATTTCATATTAAACTCAAACCTATTGTGATCTCCAGATTTTTTTGCATGCCCTGATGGTGCTGTCAATGGGGATGCCATAAATCCCATGCTCTCCCCCTATATGGCCAATGTCCTTGTCTCTTCCTCACAAAACATACCTAGCAGTCATGTCAGGGTAAAGCATTTGAAAACTGAAGGAATAACATCTAGCAACCAGTAAGGATACAAGAAGCACAGTGAAGTATGACTTGCAGGAATCCTGGATTCCAAGTTGCTATTGAGCATGCTCCTGGATCTTTGGAAATCTTAAGGTGCCAACAGTAAGTAGTGATTTCAGCACCCTTACTACTTCTGTAGGGAGGGCTACAGATGCAGCAGCTGCTAGGTACCAATGGGATAGGTGTCTCACAAATAATCTGACCTTAAAAAAATTGTACAGTGGGCCCTTGGTATCTGCTATAATTTGGTTCCAGGAACCCCTGAGAATACCAAAATCTGTGGATACTGAAGCCCATTCAATACAATGGTGAGTTAAAATGGTATCCCTTGTATAAAATGGTAAAAAGAAGGTTTGCTTTTTGGAATTTCCATTTCCATCTCAGCAGCACACCATTAACCCTATAATGACCAAATTTCTAGATCTTGTCCATATTTTGAGGATTTGATTACTGATAAGTTTGATTAATATGTTCTCTCTAGGAATACCTACTCTATATGCAAGTTATTCCCTGCTCCATTTACTTCAAATCTCTTTCATTCCATGATACTGCTAGTGCCTTGAAAGGAATGAGGAGGGAAATCTTTTTAGTTAGACTGATCTGCAGAAAATCTGGTTACAGAAAACTCAGCACTCCCTGCCTCTTTTTAATGAGCTGAGTCTATCACTTTAGAACACATAGATGAATATTCAGAAAATTTACCAGACTCATATTTGTCATGCCTGTAAAGAAATCTCTTTTCCGTTTGACAGTGAGATGGAAATATTTAAATGAAGTTTAGCTTACTTTAAATACTATGCTTGCTCATTATATTTTGGTTGCATCTCCACGCATTTTAGAGCAGGTGAAGAGTTGTGGGGGAGAATATGTTCTGTGCTCAGATTAGCACAGCTGAAGAAATGGCTCCTTTCCAGTTAGGTTTTTTCTCTCTCTCTTTGTCAAAGCACAATACATTTTTAGTATTCCAGTGCCTAAAAATACTGAGATTTTGTAAGTATATTGCAAAAACTGATTTAAAACTGATTTAAACTTGTTTAAATCAAAGTAAACTCACCCAGCTGTGCATAGCCAGCATTCCATTGCTTTCAATGAAACCAACACATTGTATATAAAATAATAATAATAATAATAATAATAATACGCTTTATTTCTAGCCCGCCCCTCTGAATGAGCAATCGGGGCGGGGTACAAAAGAGAATAACAATTAACAAAGCAAAAATACATAGCAGTTATAGCAACAAAAATACATAGTAATTATAACAAAAAATAAAGACCAGGGAATAGGGACTCAGACTGTGCTGGATGGGGCTCTTGTATTCACCTCTGAGTCTGGATGGATGCCTAGATTTCAGCACTGGCCAGGAGTGCATCTGCTCTGCACAGCTAAAACTACTGCACCAGCTGCACTTTTTCCTTGAGACATCAGATCTGGCCACATGTATTAAATCCAGTTTGGACTACTTTATGTGGGGCTGTCTTTGCAAACTGTTTAGAAACCTCAGCAGGTCCAAAATGTGATGGCCTGAATGTTGACTGGGGCCAATTATACGGAGAATATAACTCCCTTGTTCAAACAGCTTCATTGTCTACCAGTTCATTTCAGACACAGTTGAAAATACTGATCATGACCTGTAAAGCCCTATACAGCCTGGGTCTTGACAGTCTGAAAGACTATTATCTCCCCATACAAACCTTCAATAACTCTAAGATCTTCAGGGGAAGACTTTCAGTCCTGCCACCACTACAGGCTTGCTTGGTGAGGATGTGAGAGAGAGCCTTTTCAGTGGCTGCTTCCACCCTCTGGAACTTCCTTTCATTGGAGGATAGACTGGCCCCCTCCCTGGGGGCAGCATCAGAGCGTGCAGCATCAAAATGTTGTATTCTGATGCCACCCCCAAGCCACCACAAAGGGGCAGTCTGTTTCACCCCAAAGACATTTTTATTCAAGCAGGCTTATAATATATAATCTTTGCTGAGGAAAGTGTTTATATGGGATGTGAATTCTATTTGTGTGTTTTTAAAACTTTTGTATGCTTAATTGCAGTTTTATATTGTTTTAGCAAGAATATTTTAATTTTTTAACATTATTATTCTATTTATTTATATCCCTCCTTCGTCCCAGCCTAGGGACTCAAGGGACCAGTACACACAGGCCACAAAATATCACCCCTCTTTGCTGTGCAGCATTGCCGCAGCAACCAAACAGGATGGCAATGATGTGCAGCAAGAAAGGAGCCACCTAGAGTGGCTCCTTTTTGTGGCATCATAAGGGCTATGTCACAGCCCTTATGATGCCCCTTCCACAGAGAGATGTCTATATGCTGCACCATGCATGCATAGCTATGGCACCAGCCATGTGGATGGGTGTGCACACCTGTGACATCAGTATATCTGGGCACGTCTGGACGCCCAGCCCTATCGAGCCCTAATTTTGGCCTCAAACCATCACAAAACGTCTATGTGTATTGGGACAAGGCTCTTTAAAGAAATCATTGTAAAGTTTTTAACTGATTTTATCTGTGAGCTGTCTTGGGTCCCCTTCTGGGAGAAAGCTGGCATATAAATGAAAATAATAAGAATGACAATAAAGCTTTCCTTTCAATCAGTCATAAGTTTATGTATTTGAAAGGATCTTTAGCAAAGAGAGGCATATTCTAGCTACAGATAACTACTTTTAAATCCCCATGCATTTTCTTTGGGCAGCACAAGCATGGAAGAGGGAGGAACTACATGCTATCAACTTGTTTTTGCTCCCACATATATTCATGCTAAAAGGGACATATGAAAAGAGGGGCCTATTTCAAAAATAGGAATCAGAAATATAGAAATGTAGAAGTATGGAAACAGAAATCCTATTCTGGAACAATTGTACATGGGCAGAAATTCCTTTTCATATCCACTTATCAAATGAAGGTGAAACTGTAGTCAAGTGGGCCAGCACTCCACCAACACTTCTTTTCCATGTGTCTTATCAAAAGAAGATGTCTTAATGGTCACTGATTTTAATGAGATAAGCATATGCATATCTTTCCTTTTCCACACACACAGAGACCTGCCTTTATCTCATTGGATAGTTCCTACTGAAGTGGAACCATTGATTCATTTGTTGACTGGTGAACCAACATGTATTTAAATCAAAGTAAATGATTTTAAATCATTGGGCTTATTCTAGCTGGGATCACCAATATAATGTAGATCAGTTTCCATTTCACACTTTTCCTAGTCCATGAGGAAAACAAAAACAGGGGAGGTCTTGGAAGCTCTGAGAGAAACAAAGTTCTCAACATTTTTGCATTGATTAAAAATGGCTAATACCTTTGGGAAAAATCTATTATTCCTTCATTGAGGGAGAACATGACTATAAAGAAAACAGATTTAAAATGTATGACTGTTAGAAAATTCCCACTGCAACTATTTTTAAAAGAAACATAACAACCCATAAATACCAGAAAACATAATACATTTCTATGGCATACACATTTTATATCTGGTAAAAATACAAGTATATTGACACACAGAAGATTAAATAATTTATTAAAAAGTTCTAAAGAACCAGAGCATTTGTGATGAAACAGAAAATTGTACAGTACTATGTTCTTAAGTAGTTATCATTTATTATATATATATATTAAAAGCTCTCATTTAAAAATTGCAGTAGTACTTTTCCTGTAATTAGTCATTTTAGACATGCTTTATCTTTATTTGCAGTTTGTTTCTGACATACAAATTATACGGTTTTCCAAAATGTGCTAGGCTTTTTAATAGATACAGGCAGTCGAACACTATTTCTCTCTTGGTTTTGCTTGGAGAAGCATCCATGTGCTGAAATATTAGATCACATGTTTTTCCCTCTTCCCTTGCAGTGTACAGACCATACAATTAGGTGGAAGGGAGGAAGGCCTTTTCATAACTCCCATAGTCACATCAAAATTTGTAGTCTGGTGAGATATTTAGCCTTCTCTGTCAGAGAGCACTGATGCCACAACAAACTACAAATCCCAGGATCCCATAGCATTGAGCCATGGCAGTTAAAACTGTGTCAAACGGCATTATTTCTGCAGTGAAGATGCAGTCTAAGTCTGGAGTTTACATTCTTTGAGGAGGGATGAATAAGAATATGTGCTGTATTATGTGGTATAACAGTAGGCTGCCAGATAAGAAATTCTTGAAGCTCTGCAGGATGACTGCACCATCTCTCAGCCTCATCTACCTCAAAGGGAAACAGAAAACATAACATGTTGGGAATAGTAAACCTTGTCTTCAACTTCTTACAAAAAACAAAACAAAACAAAAATGGGACATAAAAGAACTAAATATCGAAAATTCAATTACACAAGCCTTTCATGCTCTTTAATGTCCTGGTCTGGAAAAAAAACTAAAAGGCACAACTTGGGAGTTTGTTAAATGGCATATGGTTTGTTAATTGGCCTAACACATTTTTAAGTCACATTTATTAACTTTTCACTAATTATAGGCATTATTGTGTACTTTCCACTAATTTATGCATTTTATACGTGCTTCTCCAACATACATAATTTTGTGTGCACCCTTTTGTTCAGCACTTTTAAAATTCCAAGAAGTTGGAACATCAAAGAATACCAGCACTCTTCTTTGTCCATTGTAATTCAGTAAGAATTTGCATAGCTTCTTATCAAAATATAAGATGAACAAAGTTCTCCTCCATCCTTTCATATGAGGATCCCTCTACACATGCGTACTATGATTCCAGTGAACTGAATCAAGCTTTCCATTAATTGAAAAGATTTTTTCAATATTTCATAATTACAACATTTATTCTTAAGAATTTCTGAAATACACTGCAAAACTGATTTACAGAGCATTTCAAGTAATTTTAGGAATGTTTCTTTTTAACAAGCAATCAAGGCTTTTTTGCCTGGGACTAATGACCAGACATTCTTAGTGCATACATATGTGTATCTATAATGATACTACAAATAGGACCTCAAGTAGGCACAAACATCTCTGATAATTAAATGCTCATATTTTTGGATTATGGATAATTTTGGTTTTATTATTGAATACAGTTACCATATTGTTTTACTCAGGATGCATTCCTATCACTCCACTTAGTTTATTTTCTTATGATCTGATGAGGTGCTTTTCCATCATCTAGTGCTATGGGACCCTCTATATTGATCGCACATAAATTAAACCATTTGTGTGCCACATGTTGCTTTACACTATAAGTTTTTTGATACAAACAAGTATGGGGTATGAAGGCCTGCAACCCATGAATCAATTCAATTTCCTTTATTTTCATCAAGAGAACATCAGTTAACAAAGCCAGTATCTGATTCCAAATATTTTATGGATGTGAGCCTAGACTATTCTCAGTCCTGCTATGTCTCATTTCTCATTTTTGTAGGTTTGACACAATCATCAGACTGTACTGGTTATTCCAAATGACACAATAATTTTTTTCTTCAGTGTGTTCCTTATTTCATCACTTTCTCTTAATGGAAAATCTTATTAAAATGAATGAACAATAAAACTGAGTGTTTGGTTTCAAGGCTTCATGGAAAAATGATGAGATATATGGCAATACATTGTGTGTTTTCAAAAGAAAAAATGATTTGTTCAAACTCAAAGATCATTTTAAATGTCTCACTAAAATCAGTCAGACATAATGGTTCATGAAAATCCACCTTTTGTTAGACTGTGCATTCTCTGTCAAGAACAGTGAAATGTAGATGACATTGTTGAAATCAATCAGCAGATGTTGGTGGCCACTTCACAAATGTTCTGTATTTTAAAGACATTGTTCTACAACACTTCACTAATATCCTATATGTTTGATGTATGAGATTTTGGTTCTAAAACCAAGAGGTGATCTTGCCAGAAAAAGAGCAGGTATCATGGGTGTTGAGGGACAATGTAGAACACAAAGAAAAAGTTGGCTGGGCAGTGAACACCTAAACTCCAAACCAGCCATCCTAAATGTTAATTTCCATCTCAGCTGACTGAAGCCTGGTTCCTACTTTACTAGTGCAGTTGTCACTTCTGTTGGCTAGATTTGTAAGATGGGAAGGTATTAGGATAGCCTTGTGTTAAACATAAATAGAACACACCTCCAGTAACTAAAGCCTGGTTCACCAACAGACCAACAGATTAACATGTAAATCACTTCCTTCCAACCCAAGCGGGTCACAGTATATATACCCCACTCACTTCCATGCTACCATTTTCTGCCACAGATGTAGGTGAAACATCGGAATAAATTCTTCCAGATAATGGCCACATAGCCCGAAAAACCCACAAAAAATATAATTAGAAACTCTCCTTGCCCCAGCAAATTTGAGACTTTTTGAGGAACCAGGAAGCACCTACACCTCTTCTTCTCTCCTCTTGAAAAGAGTTGGGAAGAAAGTAGGTTGGGAAATACTGACTGTTGGATAATTTCTAGCAAATGATTTCAATTTCCAAATATTTAACAATATCAACAAAACACTTCTTTCTATAAATTAAACTGTTACAATCCCTCATATATGTGAAATTAAATATATATTTGTACTTGCACATGTAAATCATTCCAGTGTGTATTTGTGGTGTAAAGGAATGATTAGCACTATCCTCTGAGCAAGGTTGCCTTCCACTAGTAGCTAGACATGCCACATAACACTAATCACTGTGATATAATTGTTACCCTGCTTTTTACTCTCCTCCTCCTTCACTTCAGTGGCTACATTGGTTTCTGTACTGTCTTTGCCAGTACTTCAGCAAATCAGAGTTCAGTGAGAGTTTCAACCAAAATCTAGATTTTCCTGCAAAGTTAAAACACACTGACCCAGGGAAATGGAAGCTGAAATTGAGAGAGAATGGGATACAACATAGATCAAAACACATAAAACAATTTAAACACATAAATTAAAACATATAAACATAGGGCACATTAAGATCCAACATAAAGTTCCAAAACACACTGCAGAAATAATCCAGTTTGAGACTGCTTTGATTGTTGTGGCTCAGTGTTAGGAAATTCTGGGAACTGTAGCTTTGTGAGACATTTATCCTTCTCTGTCAGACAACTCTGGTGCTACAATGAACTACAGTTCCCAGGATTCCTTAGCACTGAGCCAGGGCAGTTAAAGCAGTATCAAACTGGATTATTATGTGGTGTGTTTTGAACCAAAATTAAAATATACCAATTTAAAATTCATAGTTTAAAATTAGGTGGATGGGCAGAAGAAATAGGTCTTTAATACTGTTTTACATTCAGACAGCATGTTTAGCTGTTGAATCTCTCCCATCAGGTCATTCTACAGTCTAAGGGTGGCTGATGAAAAAATCCTCTGGGTAGCAGTTGCAAGTCTAATTCTGGCCAGTTGAAATAACTGTTCCCCAGAGGACCTGAGTGTACACAGTGGGATGTACAGAAGGAGGTGATCCCACAGGTTTTTTGAACCCAAGCCATCTAGGGCTTTAACGGTAATAACCAACCATTTGTACCTTGCCCAGAAATAACTGGCAGCCAGGGGACTGATTTTAATATTGGAGGTGTCACGCATTGTCTCAATACACTGAAAGGTGAGAAGGGACAGTTTTGTTTCACGCAAAATAATTGAATAGGAGAGTGACTGCATATTTTGTCCCACAAGTCAGCTCCTACAAGGGCTAGAGGCTTACTTTGAAAAAGAAAATTGAAAGCATAAAAATCTGGGCCAGGTAATGGTGCAAATGGAAACCATGCCTAGAAGCAGTTTCAAACCTAGCCATCTAGTTGGTATGGCAAACCTAGTGACGTCCCATCCCCTCAGTGTTGCATCCAGCTGCACAGTGATACCCAACAGGCCCAGCATCTTGTCCTGTCAGTCCAACTCACAGTCTCAACCAATAGTGCAGTGGAGTGGCTTTATCAGTCAATCTAGTTGCTGGTTTTGTTTTGTTTTCATTTAATCATGACTTTTCATTTACTTAGCATAGTTGCAAGCAGTGGGAATGAAGTCAACTAGATGATAGGTAGGTAGCTATGTAGAAAGGTAGGCAGGAAAAAGAAAATGTAAACAGACATGATATAAAATACAAAATACTGTATACTGAAAAAAATGAGCACATTTGGTACAAAAAGTTTCATTTTCCACAAGCATATGGCAAATTCTTCTTGATACATTTCAGGCATATCTCTCTTGTGTCTAAAGTTATCAGAAAGTTGCTATGTATATAAGCAACAATAGAATGAATACCACTGAATTATCAAACTTATTCATCAATGATTTCATTAAGCTATTTGCAAAGATATGATATGATAGTTGGGATATGATAGTTGATGGAAGGAAATTTTTTATCCCCTCTCCAGCAGTCCTACATTCCAGGCCATAAAGTACTAGAATTCAAGGTACATATCAACTCTGAAGTATTTATTTTCAGTTGCCTTTTTTATTAAGAGGGCAGAAAGAAATAATGAAACCTTTTATGCTTAAAGAAACTTTACATCAGATAATTACCTCCAAGTATACTTCAATTTCCTTTCCTTGATTGATTCCTTTTAACAATAAAATTATGAGTAGGTTTTGTAGCATTATGGGGCCAACGCCAACACTAATGAAATCACTCTGGATTAACTAGATTAAAGCTTATGTCCAAAGCTTGGTTCTTTGGGATAATTACTTTAGGATAGAAATAGTTGGCATGGTCTGATAGCCAAAGTTAAGCAGTCTAAGCTGCATTGATTTCAGTGGGAGAACCTTAAATTGATAGGATTCACTGGAAAAGAAGTCCTTAATTTTGTCTGAATTATCCCATTACCAATAGCTTTTTAAAAGCCAAATACGTTCTTTTTATTTCTAGCGTGAGCTAATTTACCTTGACAAAAGAGAACTGAACGGTAGTATCAGCCTCTGTGCCAGTAGATTACTCTTCACAAGCAAATCAAGATTGGCTGTTCTCCTTACTGATAAAGGAAACTAGCTGAAGTTTTATTTGTATGGCTTCACATGCATATGAAAACAGGAAGCCTAAATAATAATTCACGTAACAAATAGCATTAGCAGAATATATCCAAGGGACATACACAAGACACCAAGTGATGGCAATAATTCAGTTCAAGAAAGTCTGTTACCAGCTTCGGCTGATACGCCAGCTGCACCCTTTCCTGGAATAAGGGACCGAGAGACTGTAGTACATGCACTGTTAACTTCATGACTCAACTTCTGTAATGCGCTCTACATGTATTATGTTTAATTATTTTTAAGGGGGGATGTTGAAATATTGTATTTCGATGTTTTAACTTGTTGTTAGCCTCTTTGATTGTTTTATTACTGGAAAGCTGGATAAAAATAAAAGTTTTATTATTATTTATTAGTTATCAGTTATGTTATTTATTTTGGCCAAAGGCTTTCACAAAATCAAATGGTGCTCCAAAATGGCAATGTGGGTACAGGTACAATTAGAAATAAATCCAGTCATTCCAGCCATTGCAACAGCTGTTGTAGTAATGATTTTTTTAATGGAATTTTTAATTAGCTCAGTTAATTATTAGGTTGTGCTGCAAGCAACCTTTTGTGAAATCATTTCGCACCTGTATGTCGAGAGAAAACAGATCAAAGGAATTTCACAGAGGAAGAATTCTCTAAATGAAGTGTTTCTTTTATAAAGGGAGAAAATCACACAACAGTCTGCTTTCACTCACACATATATACAAGGACTAAGGAAGTCAAGAGTTAGCTTTGGAATAGTTGGAGGCTGAACTAATAGCAATGCATACACAATACGAGGTTTGACTGGTGGCTGCTATTTTCTTATAGGTACCAGTAGTTCTTCTTGAGAACCTACCTTGAAAAAAGTCAAAGAAGGCACCCGAAAGCACTGACATTCTATCAGCTCTAGGTATCTTCCCACTTTCTCTTCATCATTTCTGGTCTTCATGGTGCCTGAGATATCAGGATTATGTTGCTAATGAATTGCAAACATTTTATGGATCACAACTTTAGGTGATTTTGGCATGGCAACTGATTGAACTGGCAGGGTATAAGGCTGATATGTCTATCTGGCCTGGTGCAGGATCCCCTTAAGGGATCTTGGAGATATAGGCAAGCAGGTTTATGTCTGGCTTGGGAACAGTATCCTGCTAGGTGGCTGGGGAACTATACAGTGGCTTATATTCCAGTGGATTCCTGATACCCAAAAATGGTCTGTGCTGGACTGATTTTTACTTCCTAAGAAATAGTGATGTCTGTATCTGGATCCATACCAGGCCAAAATCAATTCAGCTGTAGCCAATAAAGTTGTGCATTTTGTTCTGTTCCAACAAAATTCTCAGGGATGATGACTCTGGACATCTGCACTCCACCTCTTGTCACTGGGGGAAACTGATAAGGAGTTTGCCCTGCATTCGTGACTCCATCTCCATCTCAGCATTCCTGGATCCCCCATGGGACACCTGATAATCTGTGATCTGCAGCACAGATCCCTGAACCATGCTACTGCCTCCAATGAGGGCCCACATTCTGCCAACCCCTAGCTGAAAGCTGTACCACACCCAAACAGATAACCCAATCCCTCAGTCTTAATTAAGGTGCACCAAGGGCACTCCACTGGAGGAGTCCAATTCCAGATGAACATAGCCAGCATAGGCCCCAGATTTCCACCTGCCCAGTCATTTAATGTCATCAACAGCAAGGCCCCATTCTGCAATGGTGGTAGCTGCCCAGATGCATAAAGACTGCCTTCCGAACCCTGCTTCTGGCATCCCAATGTACCAAAGGGCCAACCTGAGCACCACCACCACCTGGAATCAAGCGAGGGAGGTTCCATCCTTATGAAGAAACAGTGGTCTTTTATTAGGGGGGTGGGATGCAAAGTACTTCCATAAAGTCGGGACCAGACAAAGCCTGCAGCCAAGGAGCTGGCAAAGCTTGATGGTGGAGCTTTTCTCCAACTGTTCACACTTGGATATGTGGAGAACTAAGAAATCAGTATCCCCTCTGACAAAGACAGCCTCCCACCTCAGAGCCCTCCCGGCCTAATCCTTCTTGATGGAGGGAACCAGTTGTTGTGGAGGGAAGTCGCCAACAAAACCATGACTCAAGGGTTGGATTAAAGGCCACAATTTTATTATAACCAAGCATAACAGGGTTAGGGTTGGCCCCAAAGCGTGAGGCCTGAATAATAATAATAATAATAATAATAATAATAATAATAAATTTTATTTCTAGTCCGCCCCTCTGAACAAAGCAATCAGGGCGGATTACAACAAAAGTTAAAACATAACATTTAAAATATTCCAATCCATCCCCACCTCTCCCCTTAAAAAAGAATTAAATCAGCTATAAATTAAAAACATATGCAGTAAAAACATGTGCAGTAGATCAGGACAACAGATGCCTGAACAAAAATTCCTAACCCTAGGTGGAAGGAGCATAAGGGTGGAGGCTGGGGAGGTCTTATAATCTTGGTGTGGAGCCGGGAATATCAGCCTGGATCTGTCATTAATCAACCCCTGGTGGGTCGATGAACTGAATTGCTTGGTCATGGCCAAGCTTCAGGATGAGAAAGGGGCAATGAAAACACCCTATGAAGACATGCAAATGGTTGATCACGTGTTCACTGTTAAGCCCCTTGTCACCGGGAGATGCTGAATCGATGTGGCCCCCTGCAATGGCCACACTGCATGCCCTCAGCATTCTTGGGTCCTGAAGGACTCCCGATCCAGTGCTACTCAGCTGTGGAAACTACACCCACTAGATCCAGTACCTATCCTACTGCCCCCAAAACAAAAGTTGTGACAACACAGCACCCTGACCAAGAGAGGAAAGGTGGGAGAGCCAAGCAAAAATGGAACCCAGGCAGGATGCCACATGGCCTTTTATAGGCCCATTAACCAATCAGGGCCAGGAGAAGGAAGGACGCACTGCCCCTTCTGGCCCTGTAGCCAACTGGATGCACCTGGGGACCTGGGGCATTCAATCAATGAGCACATCTGTCCCCCAAGCAAGCTGGGAGACATAGTCTCCCCGTTTAAAGTGGTGCTGGGCCTAGAACTGCCTTTATTTTCAACAGAACCAGGCTAGTAAGAAAAACTGGAATATTTGAAAACTGGGAGCTGAACACATTTACATTTCACTCCTACACACACAGTTGAGAGTAAGTTCAATGGGACACAATTATCCATAATATTTATGCATATGATTGGATGATAATCTCTTTAATACAAGGGAGAGAGTCAAATTCAACATATGAATTTGACAAAATTGGAAGCCACATTTCCTCATTCAGTTCAATGGATAGTGCTAGCCCAAAACATTTTGCTTGGCTGAGCATGACTTTCCCACAGTCACTCAGTGGGTTTCCATGGCCAAGTGCAGATTCAAATCTTGGTCTCCAGCATCATAGTTCAACACTCATACCATGACACAATGCAAAATGAGGCACCCAGAACTGAACACAGTTCTTCAGATGAGGTCTGAGCAATGCAGAATATTGTGGTTCTGTTACTTCTCTCAACTTGGAAACTTTATTAATCTTCTATGAATGCAGGCTAAAATCGCACTCACCTTTTTTGCTGCAGCATCGTACTGTTGTTTCTTTGCAACAACTATGTAACACAAATTTAAAGGGATTACATTGACTGCCAGTATACTTCCAGTCTGAATTCTAGTTGCCGCTGATAACATCTAAAGCCCTAAATGGCTTGGGACCTCATACTTGAGGGAGTGCCCCTTCTGATATATGCCTGTCTGAGAACTGAGCTCTTTGGAAGGGGCCTAACTCTCTGTGTAGGGCAATACATTGTTGAGGCAATACACTGTCAGAGGACATTGTAAAGGGCCTTCTTTGCTGTGATATCCTGCATATGGAATACCCTCTTCTAAGGTGCCCAACTGGCATCAACACTGGTATAATTCCAGCTCCAAGTTGAAACATGGCTTTGAGGACTAAGTGATTTTATCCAGTTTGCACATGTGCTGTGGTTCACATTATTTTAAATTGTTTTAACTGGTTTTAAATTCTCTGGTAAGAAGCGATTATTGCTTTAATATCGTTAATATATAATTTTAGTTATTGTTATTTATCCTAAGATATACAAGGTGGGATTTAAAATAAAATAAATTTGCAGCTGGATACACCATTCTGCCTAATAGCAGAGGAGCCGTGGTGGCGCAGTGGTTAAATGCCTGTACTGCAGCCACTTACTCAAAACTAAAACAAAACAAAACAAAAAAGGTTGTAAGTTCAGTACCAGTCAGGGCTCAAGCTTGACTCAGGTTTGCATCTTTCTGAGTAGCTTCTCTTGTTGGAAATTTGTATCATATTCCATGAAGCCACAGGATAATAAAAAACTGGAAGAAAATGTAATCATTTCTGGCAATATCTCCAGTTGTGCTGGATGGATAGTTGAATTTGTGCCTGCTTTCTCCCATTCGGCAGCTTGCCAATATATTGGTGCCATTCTGAATGAGGAGCCAAGCAGCTCTGGCAGTGTGATTCATATTCTTGGGCAGAACTTGAGCAAAAACACTGTTATTCTTTCTCAAAATATTCTTTTACAAGAGTCTGTGAAATTTAAAGAATTGCCACCTGTCACTCCATCAGCATGCTCTTGATGCACTTGGCAAGTTCCCAGAAAGGCAAGCAGCAGCTGCTAATGGATTCTACTGACATTTATATGTGCAACATATGCCTTGACAGCAGTGATAAATCCACTTGGTAAAGCCTTTACTCCAAAGTCCCATGACCCACAAATGAAATTCAATGCAACATATCTCAACTACATTTTTTTATTATATGAACCAAAAGCCCAGATCTTCCCCCCTTCCCCACAAAGGTTGCATCAGTGAGATATTTCTGAGGACTCAGATCCATAGATACAGGCATGGCATACTAATGAAATGTATAATACACCAAACTGAACAAAACTATTTCAGTTAGTGTATTATACTCACATATTTCACTGAGATATTTGATGTGTGTTGTCAGGGTATTTAGGTGCATAAGTGGCAGTATAATGTCCATTCAGACTTCCTATTTTTTGAAATTGCTTTGAAGATATGTCAAAAACCTGCTACATAGAGTGCTTTAAACCATCCCCTTTGGGAAACTGGATGAATATTACAAAGTGCCGTAAGCATACTGTGGATCTTTAAGATGTCTTAATAGACATCCTCAAAGGATTAGCCACTTCCTGGCATGAACAGGCAAAAGAAATAATGTTGAGGATTGATAACATAAGCTGTGTATTTGGGTTTATATATATAGATATATAGATATATATCCAGTTGCATATCCACAAAACCCAAATGCACCTACCATTGTGTGCAAGACAGTATTGTTATCAGACTCTTCCATTACATTATATAATCTGACTATATGGTTTGCCTGAAATTTATAAATTTACTAAGAGAATCAGATGAGTTAACTTGATGATTGTTTTACCACAGTCCAAAGCACAAGCATGTGAACTGCATTGGAACTTCACAGTATGATCAACTATTCCTTGTTGAAATAAAGATGTTTGGTTTTTTTAATCCACACACAAAGATTTCTTCACTTGTGCCTTTACTGGGTGGCAATGGTTTAATTTGCATTGCAGAAATAATGCAGATTGACACTGCCTTAACTGCCAAAGCTCAATGCCATGAACTTCTGGGATTTGTAGTTTTGTGAGATATTACTTCTTCAGTGCAGTTGCAGCCTGGTTTTATATATATGCTTAGCAACAAAGTTTCCTAGTTGACCTTGGACTAGTTTTTCTCTCAGCCTAACTAGAGTGTTCATATATGTAAAGCTGCATCCCATGTTGTCCTCCCTTGTTGGTGATAAGTTTCCTCTTTTACTACAGGTCCTCTTAACCTATCTCAAAAGTCTAGTGTGAGCATAAAATGGAATAACATATAACTTGCCAAAGAGAGATGTAACAAATAAGTATAGGAAAGATTAATTCAAAAAGAAGTCAGCCTTTAAAAGAGAGGCACCAACCAAAGAAATAAGAAATTGCTAGATTTGGCTGAAGACTTCTGTTCTACAAAGGCCTATTTCCAAAATTCTCTCTTTTTAAAATCTAATACGATAAACCTCTTATTAGAGTTGTCACTGCAATACAAATGCAAATTACATGAGGATGTTGGAACAATTAAAATTTAGTCTGCAGGTTTATTGTCACAAGAGCGCTGTAAATGAATTCATATTGCTTCCAGACTAGGCAGAAATGGCCATAATGAAGCACATCAGTTTTATACTTCACGTGTCACTGTTTGAACTTTGGAGCATCTGTCTGGAACATTTTCTCCCCACAAGCAGATCTGAGAAGTGTCATGACAAAAAGCTTAACTGTTAACAGTCTTAATGTAACTTCTGAAAACAAGTTGGATAAACCCAATTAAAAGTTATGTGTGCCTAAACTATCTTAATTCTTTCAGGAACATAACTTCTAAAGTAGCACAGGGATAAATTTTGAAGAGGTTTGCAACTTATTATTATTATTATTAATTATTATTAACCGTTATTTATATGGTGCTGTAAATTTACACAGTGCTGTACGTACAGTCTTAAATTAGACAGATCACTGCCCTCAGGATTACTGTCTAAAAGGGACAACACAAAAGGAATAGGGGAAAGTGATGGGAAAGGGGGTGAAGTCCAGTGGTTCTTCTCTCCCTCCAGGGCCAGGACCAAGGCAGATGGACTGGAGGGAGGGCAGTAGAGGATCTGATTTGTGAAAGATCTTCTCTTGAATTTAAAAACACAAATAAGGGTTCCTGTGCCATTAACATACATATTGTCTAAAAAACAAAGAGCTTATTAGTGTAAGTGTAAATTCAATTAAAATTGAAGTCATACACGCATGGGTGGAGAGAGGGGAGGGGGAGGGGGAGGGAGGGAGCGAGAGAGAGTTGGCCCTCCTTATCCACAGATTCTTTATCCACTGATTCTGCCCTCCACAGCTTGAAACTATTCCCCAAATATGTAAATACCAAAAAGCAACCCTTGATTTTTACCTAAGGGACACAATTTTATTATGCCATTATATTTAACAGGACTTGAGAATGCAAGGATTTTGGTATCCATGAGAGGTCATGGAACCAAACGCCAAGCACCATGAGCTCACTATATATGTCTAAATCCCATTGTTAGTCTTCAGTCTAAATTGAATGTAGTCTAAACTGAGTTTAAAAATTATTTAATCCTAGGCTCAAAGTTGGCTTTATTGCAAATATTCCTCTGTAATGTTTAGTAGGACATTCCTCATAAAGTCATGGGTTTCTTTTTCCTTTCTCTGGGTGAACATGAGCAGCTGACTTGATGTTCATAAGGGATATTGTGTAAAAAAATATATCATAGTTCAAGCATGTGGTGTAATTGTACTATAGGAACTCTATTGAAGGAGCTACTATAATCCTTCTAAGGAACTATCAAAAGTTAGTCTTTTAGATAGCAAACACCAATTTTACAGGCATACGATGGGGTATCCAAAAGTTGTAATGATCAGCTTTTTAAAAAATTGACAGAAGGTTAGTTTTGATTTGTAGTTGTTAACTTGTCTCTATGTAGCCACCATCTAGATTTATACATTTTTCCCAGTGTCTCTTGACCCTCCAACTACCTGATATTGTAGAATTCTACAGACTGTGCCTTATGAGGGGGTTCCATAAAATAATAATTATCACCCGGAAGTTATTATGACATATTGATGAAATTTGTCAGTGTCAGCATTGGTCCCTAAGTGCACGTTGCTGAGAAAATCAGCTCATTGCATCCTTTATTTTTGTGACTGGCTGTGCCAGAAGTGACTAAAGTGTAAAATCTTCATCAGGTGCAATCTGGAGGCTTCTACAATATCAGGTATTTGGAGGGTCAAGATACACTGGGAAAAATGTATAAATCTAAATGGTGACTACATAGAGATAAGTTAACAACTACAAATCAAAACAAACTTTCTGTCAATTTTTTTTAAAAGGTGATCATTAAAACTTTTGGATACCTCCTTGTATTTCAGTGAACTAAAGAAAAACCCAAGGCACTGCACTGTCTTAGAAAAAAGAATATTGTACATCATAGTTTTTAGCTTTCCTTGGAGCCATTTGAACTATTGCTTCTTGAAATTAAAGCATTTTCTTGTTCTCTCAGCTAATGAAAAAAATAAAAATAAAAAGAGCCCTGTCACCTGATCCATGTCTTTGGGGTCTATGAATTGGGAAGCCAGTACTCATTGAAACTGAAGTTACCTATGAAGTTACCTATGAAGTTGCATAGTAAAATTAGGTGTGCTACTGACAGTAGCCAAAATGAACAGAGTGAATTTCAACATGTATAAATGTAAATGTATAAATGTATAAATGTAAAATTACACATTCAGCTAGGAAAAATAAATTGACTAAATATACCTTGTGATCTTGTCCAAGCTGTGATTCAATAATTATTTTTATTTTATTTTATTACACAGAATCAAGTCTGTGAGTCATTTGGTGTACCCTAACTTGAACTGACCCAGATTATTTACCTTTAGGCTTGCCATACCACCAGTTTGGCTGGGTTTAATCCAAATTCTAGGAATGCCACATGGTTTTCCCTTTGGACCATCATCTGGTCTGGATTCCTGGATATATATAGCTGGTTCATTGGTAGTGTTGCCAGTTCCTTCCTCTGATATCACCTGGTATCCATTGGTGGTCTCCTTGGCCATTAGCATATGGAGTCCCCCGGGGTTCTATTTTGTCCCCCATGTTATTTAACTTCTACATGAAACTGCTAGGAGAGGTCATCCAGAGTTTTAGTGTGTGGTGTCACCAGTATGCAGATGATACCCAACTCTTATCTCTCTTTTCCATCTAATTCTAAGGAATCTGTCTTTGTACTGGACCAGTGTCTTCTGTCGGTAATGCACTGGTTGAAGGCAAACAAATTGAAGCTTAATCCAGACAAGACAGAGGTGCTTCTGTTCAGTCATAAAACAGATCAGGAAATAGGGACTTTGCCTGTGCTGAATGGGGTAGGTAGCACTCGCCTTAAAATCTCAGGCTCACAGCTTGGTTGCCCTCCTGGACTCCACTCTGAACCTGGATGCACAGGTTTCAGCAGTGGCCAGGAGCGCACTTGCACAGTTAAAAGAGCTGTGCTCATTCCTTGAAGCTTGCCTGGTGAGGACATGAGAAACAGCTTTCTCAGTGGCTACTTCCACCCTTTGCACCTCCCTTCCACAAGAGGCTAGGCTTGCCCCCTCCCTGCTCTCCTTTCACCACCAGTAAAAATGTTTTTATGTAGGTAGTCTTTTCAAAATCATGGTAAGGTGGCTTTGGGCTGTGTGTGTTAGATTATTAGATTATGCATTTAACTTTTGTATTTCAATTTTAACTTTGTACCATTCTTGTTAGGTTATTTTAATTGTCTTTTTATAAATTTGTTTTAATGTGTTTTTATCCTGTGATCCTTGGATCTCTTTTTGGGGAGAAAGACAGCATAGAAAATAAATAAATAACCAGTCCTTCCAAGTTTCCAAGACAGGATTTGGTGAGTTTAGGGTATTTAGACCCTATTTCATCCCCTCCCCGGAACATCTCTAGCCCTTGTAGAAACAAAATGGGGAGCCACTCTATGGCACATTAGCCTGCTAATAATAGCTTGGAAGTTTAAAATGAGAAAAATAAGAGTGAGCAGTGAGCAGGCGAGTCCAAGTGGTCTTTCACAGCAGAGTGCAAGACTCAAAGGAAGGTGCATTGCAAGGGCATGGGGGGAGGCATGGAACTGAATCTGAGAAGTGAGAGATTGCATAGTGTGAATAGTGGAATGCAAAAAGCAAGACGGGGTGCATTGTGAGGGTGAAAGATGATGCAAGAGAGTTAATAGGAAGGAAGGGAGAGTAGAGTAAAGTAAAGTAGAGAGGAGAGGAGAAAGAGGGAGAGTAGCATGACAGGTAGGCATGATGAAGAATAAGATGAAGGAGATGGAGATGAGGTACACACATGTCCTTCGAAGGTACATATGCATAATGGAGGTGTATCACTTACCTTTACTGCCCTGAGTCTATAATTGCACTTGAGTTCCAGAACCAAGCATGTTTGCCATTCATGGGCACCAGGGAGAAGGAACTCTATGCTACACAACTTCAACAATCAATCACATGGCTTAGCCTTTTTCTCATGATCCTCCCTAGAACTTGCCATGATACCTATCCTACTTTTCCATGGCAAGATTTTCACTCCTCCTTGTGTGAACCACTTCCATGGTTCCTCAGACCCTGCTACATCCCCTGGGGAAGCACTCTTTGCTTCTCAGCCAGCTGTGAAATTCACCCTTCTCTCAACACAGCACAGTCACACTGTGAGCTCAATATTTCTTTTTGGGTCTCCCTGTTCTGGGTATATGACTGCAAAGATTGGGCCCCTCTGAGTCTTATGGAGCTGTGCCTATGCAGTAAGAGATCAGGCAACTGCTTACAAGTTGCTAAGTATAACCCAAGCAGATATGTCCAGTGTTGTGGTTTTTCAGCTTATCATGTTAAAAGAAACCACCACTTACCCACTCTTTCCACTCGCCTTATTTCCTTCTCTACTCCCTGCCCTCAGTTGCTTGCCTCTTTCTGTGTATTTTCCTCAGAACAGACCTCACTCAAGAAGGGACCTCAGTTTTTGCATTAGACATTAAAAATATTTTTGCAACCAAATTATTAGACTCTGCTGTTCCTAATAATAATGACTTAGCCAGACAACCATCTTCCCATCAACATCTGTTTTCTTGGAATACTTAGAATACTGTTGCCCTGAACAGTCAAAAAAGAGTTTATGTATCACAACCCAGTACCACCCAGAACTAGTTATGCCATATTTGAGTTTCCAAGCAGTAATTACTGACCAACTAACCAAAGAAATGAGGCCTTTGGAATCCTCTTACTTTGAAAAAGTGTAGTTAATTGACCCATTTTTATTTTATTTTTTCAATCAGAAATTGCTCTAGAACTGTCATATCTCATATAGCTCAAACAGCCATCAGTTTCCTGTGTTTTTGACCTCCTCCCAGCCAGTTCTGGACCCAGCAGAGAACATTTTCCACCCAAATATGAGCAGGAAGAGATTCATAAGTGAACAAAAGACCTTTCCTAGGAAAAAGGTGCCCTGGTGAACAAGACAAATGCAGCAATGCAGAAAATAGACCTCCTCAATCCCAAAGGGTATGGGTTCATTTTTCAGGTACCGGAGGCCCCCAAATCCTCAAAAATGGCTTTGGGGGCCATATGCAGCCTGCAGGTTGCACTTTCCCCATCTCAAATTCACAGCAATCACACATTTGCCTTCTTTTCCTAAAATTGGAAGTTCATTTTCAAAGTCACTTTGATGCATCAAAATTCTAAATAAAACATGCCATTTTTCCTGAAACACATTCCAAAATAATATTCATAAAGCTCATTTTCATTCCACAGTTGCATAGATGTTAATGAATTGTTTTTCAGCTAGTGGGGCATTTGATGGCACATCCTACTAATAACAAGTGACACATAGTTTGATATTTTTTCAGGCTAAATAGCTTGTCATCAGTATCCTCCTGGTTTTGGCAGAGGATATCTTTTGTGTTTCAAACAAAGAAGGGTGAAAGCTGCTTCTTACAGCACTTGCCGTACAGCAAGGACCAAAACAGGTAGATAGTAGAGAAAGGACTGAACATAAATATTTACATTCTACATTCTAATTTAACATTGTTATTGTAGAATAATAGAGCTTCTCTTTTGTGCATGGCTGAGTAACTCAAACATCCATGCAGCCTGGAACCATGATAACTGTGATGTTATTCACAACCTCTGCTAGATGTATAGGTGCTGTCCCCATCTTCCACATGGGCATATGTATATCTACGTGGCATGCCTGTACAGATGTAATGGCATACATGTCTACCCAGAGGATTGTGACCTCTGTTTGCATTCCTTGGGCCCGTTCAGACTACGTTATAAACCGGTTAGCAAACCGGTTTAAAATCAAGAAGTTCACACTGAAACTGGTTTAAACACTACTGAATCCGGATTTTGCACACCCGTAGCGGGGCAAATCCCCCATAACCCGGTTTCTCCCAAAGCGGGATTTTTACCGTTTCTTTTGGGAAAAACCGGTTTGCGGGGAATGTGAACTTGGCTCCGATCACGATCGGGTCAAGTTCAGGGGAGGGGAGAAGGCCAGGGGGAGGAACATGCCTCCTCTCCTGGCAAAATCAGGCACTCCAGCATTTTTTAAATATTTTTTTACTGTATTTTTAATTATTTATTTATTTTATTATTTTATTTATTTTAGAGTTATTTTATTTATTATTTATTTATTGTGTTTTATTGTGTTTTATTTATTAGTAATTTAATTGTATTTAATTGTATTATATTTTAGTATTTTTAAAATATTTTTTAATTCTTATATATTTTTTTATTATTTTTTTTAGTTTTACAGCTTATGCGCATTCTACGAGGCTCCTTTCCCATCCAATTTTATGAATGGGGAAAAAGGGAAACTCCTGTCCATATATGGATTGGGCTTCCCTTTCATGGGGCCCTTTAAAAATTGAAAGGGAACCCCAATCCATATATGGACAGGAGTTTCCCTTTTTCCCCATTCATAAAATTGGATGGGAAAGGAGCCTCGTAGAATGCGCATAAGCTGTCAAACTAAAAAAAAATAATAAAAAATATATAAGAAATTAAAAAATATTTTAAAAATACTAAAATATAATACAATAAATCGGGTCAAGTTCAGGGGAGGGGAAAAGGCCAGGGGGTGGAACATGCCTCCTCTCCTGGCAAAATCGGGCACTCCTGATTTTTTAAAATATTTTTAATCTATTTTTATTAATTATTTATTGTATTATTTTATTTTATTTTATAGTTATTTTATTTATTATTTATTTCATTGTATTTTATTGTACTTTAGTGTATTTTATTGCATTTTATTTATTAGTAATTTATTGGATTTTATTGTATTTTGTTGTATTTTTTTAAATATATTTTTTTTCTTTTTTTCCCCCAGCTTGACAGCTGTCATTCGCATTGGCTCTTCCGTTTTTATGAATGGGGAAGAGGGGGAACCCCTGTCCATATATGGACTGGGGTTCCCTTTCAGGGCCCCATTCATTCTTTAAACTGGAGGGGAATGAATGGGGCCCTTTTAAAAGGAACCCCAGTCCATATATGGACAGGGATTCCCCCTCATCCCCATTCATAAAAACGGAAGAGCCAATGAGAATGACAGCTGTCAAACTGGGGGGAAAAAAGAAAAAAAATATATTTAAAAAAATACAAAAAAATACAATAAAATCCAATAAATTACTAATAAATAAAATGCAATAAAATACACTAAAGTACAATAAAATACAATGAAATGAATAATAAATAAAATAACTATAAAATAAAATAATACAATAAATAATTAATTAAAAATACAATGGAATACAATAAAATATTTAATAAAATATTTTATTTAATAAAATATATATTAAATTAAAAAATAAAAAATACAATATAATAATAAATGAAATAAAACACAATAAAATTAAATAAAATAAAAAATAAAATATTAAAACATATAATAAATAATAATTTAAAAAGTACTGGGAGGAGGAGGAGGAGGGAACAGGATCTCCTCAATCCGCACTGCTCCCAGCCCTATGCTCCATGCGTATAAGCTGTCAAATATTAAAAATTATTTAAAAAAAAAACCACAAGCATCTCGCGCGGCCAAGGGCTGCATCAGACGTCATTATGACATCATTTGATTGACAACCAAGGCTCCATCTTTAATCGTTACTTTTGTGTGTATGAACTTTGTTGGGGTAAAATGCACCGGAGGGGGCAAAAGGTAGTATGAACTTCTCTCTGGATAGAATCGGTTTGCCATGCACGATCTCCATCTGGATCAAACCAGGGCAAATGGGCTAGTCTGAATGGGGCCCTTAATTCATTAGTTATGGCAATTCATTCCGAGGACTGGGGGAGCAATGGGGTGCAAGCTTAGTCTGTCCCCTTCCTTACCCCTGGTGGGTAAGAAAGGAAAAAGGGGACATTGAGCAAGATTGAAATTGGAAGGTGAGAAGCTCTGGAGCTGCTGATGGAAGAGGGGCTAAATGCAGTTTGGGCATTTGCAGAGACCTTCCCTCAAACAGGCCATTTCCCCCACCCCCACAGTTTGGAAAATGTGGCAAGCATTTCCAGATACCTAGCAGACACCTGTTACTTAATGCCTTGCTAGAGTAAGTGTTGTTCTGAAAACCATAGAGCCCAGCATCCCTCCCCACCTTTTCCTACATGCAGTATGCTAATAGGAAGTGTATGTGAATGTATCTGACTTGTATTTCTTGTATTAAAGTTGTGGCCATTGCCTCCAACCCAAAACATACTGCCCACCCTTTTGATCTCAATGCAAACTAGTTGCTGAATCTTTTCTTCTAGAGGGATACACTTCTTTCCCCACTGCCCTCATTCTCTTAAAGTGTTTTCTGCAATTGCAATCAACCAAAACAAAGAGCTCAAATCCCCTGCCCCCTGAAACTTCAAGCAATAGCTTTTCTCCACAAGATTGTTTTAGTTATGAGCAAGTCAGCTGGACCTTTTTCAGGCTGGCTTTTATTCAAATCTTTAGCTAGCTGTTGTGCAGATCACTGGTTTTTTATGTTACACACAAGAGCTACTAAACTATTCATGTTTTTGTATCCCATTGTCTATGAATAGGGGACAACACAGGGAAAGCAGAATGAAATGTTTTTAAGTGATATTGCAACAGCCTTTCTTTGTATGAAAACAGTGTTAAACATTTATCTATGACTCATCCAGACTGGCAAGTACACTCACACAACTTCTTTGACAAATGAAAACATGACTTATGAACTGTGTCTCCATTTCTGCACTTCTGTTAAAGAAATATAACATCTTACTAGGCAATGCTGATTAATTCACCATGCCCAATATTTTTTTTAAAAAAAAATATGATTTTTTTTCTGCATGAGAAACCCAGAATGGTTTTGAGAACAGGAGCCTGCAGCTGAACATATGTTGCTGTCAAGAATGACATTTCATTTCTTTCTTGTACAGTAACTCAACTGTAATACTGTTAAGATATTTTGGAAGAAATTCCTTGCTCTGCATGCAACCTTTGCCTGCTTTCCAACATGGCTGTATTAAATTTCAGAGTTGCTTTCTGCCAGTTTTTATCTGTTTCATATATGTGTGCATGTTAACCACACAATATTGAGTAGTATGAAGATATATTTATTTCAATGGAAGAGTTTAGATCAATGGGAAGTAAAAAGTGTTTAATCCTGAATGACACTCTTCTAGACATAATCTTTTAAAGGCATTTGTATTCGAGTATTCCTTCACATCTAATGTTGCTTTGTGTTGCTATCCCTTCTTTAGTGCAGTGTGATTTTCCTCTCAACTTTTTTGTAAATCTCAATTTAGATTATTCAAAAGAGTAACACCTTTCAATTCATTTGCATGCATTTTTGTTCTAACTTGTCTTCTGATATTAGATGGCAGTGTGTCCAATCCCCTTGCCTCTTTCGAGTTTACATATTCACTTTGGTTTTTATCTCCAATGCCTCCTTCATATTTTTAGCAACCTCTCCTCAGGTTTATTGCTAACTGATGTAGCAGTGAGAGGGAAATATGCAACACAATATAGTGATGCAAATGGTAGGTCTGGATATCCCATGAGTTGTAATTAGTGATGGTGGCCAAGTCTTGCAAACTTTTTCTTATGCTCTCACACTGAATGTTGGTTTTGTGTCCCTTTAAATCATTTCATCAGGGAGCCCTCATGGTGCAGTGGATAAATGTCAATACTGTAGCCACAAGGTTGTAAGTTTGATCCTAGACAGAGCTCCAAATTCCACTCAGCCTTCCGTCCTTTTGTAGGTCAGTAAAATGAGTAGCCAGCTTGTTGAAGGCAATTGGCTTACAGATTTTAAACTGCGTAGGGAGTCTAGTTTACTGATAAGTGGTATACAAATGTACTTGCTATTGCTATTGCTATTTTCAATTTTTGGTAGACCATAAGGTGAACCTATGGTGGGGTTTTCTTGGCAAGATTTGTTCAGAGGGGCTGTGCCTTTGTCTGCCACTGAGGCTAAGAGAGTGTGACTTGCCCAGTGGGCTTCCATGTCTGAGTGGGGATTCAAGCTTTATATAATCATAGAACCATAGAGATGAAAGAGACCACAAGGGCCATCCAGTCCAACCCTCTGCCATGCAGGAACTCCCAATCAAATCATCCCCGATAGATGGCCATCCAGCCTCTGTTTAAAGACTTCCAAAGAAGGAGACTCCACCACTCTTTGAGGGAATGTATTCCACTGTCGAACAACCCTTACTGTCAGGAAGTTTCTCCTAATATTGAGGTGGAATCTCTTTTCCTGGAGCTTGCATCCATTGTTCCGGGTCCTAGTCTCTGGAGCAGCGGAAAACAAGCTTGCTCCCTCCTCAATATGACATCCCTTCAAATATTTAAACAAGGCTATCATATCACCTCTTAACCTTCTCTTCTACAGGCTAAACATTCACAGCTCCCTAAGTCGTTCCTCATAGGGCATGGTTTCCAAACCCTTAACCATTTTTGTTGCCCTCCTTTGGACCTGCTCCAGTTTCTCCGCATCCTTTTTAAATTGTGGTGCCCAGAACAGGACATAATATTCCAGGTGGGGGCTGACCAAAGCATATAGAGTGGCACTATTACTTCCCCTGATCTAGACACTATATTTTTATTGATGCAGCCTAAAATTGCATTGGCCTTTTTAGTTGCTGCATCACACTGTTGACTCATGTTCAACTTATGGTCTACTTGAACTCCTAGATCCCTTTCACATGTGGTCTCATTCAGCCAGGTGTCCCCCATCTTATATCTGTGCCTTTCATTTTTCCATCCTAAGTGCAGTACCTTACATTTCTCTGTGCTGAATTTCATTTTGTTAGCCTTGACCCAGCTTTCTAGTCTATTCAGGTCGTTTTGAATTTTGATCCTGGCCTCTAGGGTATTAGCTACTCCTCCTAATTTGGTGTCATCTGCAAATTTGATAACTAGGCCCCCAATACTGTTGTCAAAGTCATTAATAAAGATATTGAATAGCACCAGGCCCAGGAAAGAACCCTGTGGGACCCCACTGGTCACTTCTCTACAGGATGAAAAGGAACCATTGTTGAGCACCCTTTGGGTGTGGCCAGTCAACCAGTTACAAATCCATGTAACAGTTTCCTTGTCTAGTCCACATTTTACAAGCTTGTTTGAAAGAATTTCATGGGGAACCTTGTCAAAGGCTTTACTGAAATCAAGATATACTATATCCACATCGTTCCCTTCATCTACCAAGTTGGTAATTTTATCAAAAAAAGAGATCAGATTTGTCTGACATGACTTGTTTCTCTGAAACCCATGTTGACTTTTTGTGATTATGGAATTATCTTCTAGATATTCACAAACTCTGTTTAATGATCTGCTCCAGAATCTTTCCTGGAATTGATGTCAGACTAAATGGACGATAATTGTTGGGATCCTCTTTCCCCTGCTTTTTGAAGATGGGGACAACGTTTGCCCTCCTCCAGTCTACTGGGACTTCTCCAGTTCTCCAAGAATTCTCAAAGATTATTGCCAAGGGTTCTGATATTTGCCAGTTCTTTTAGTGCCCTTGGATGTAGTTCATCTGGTCCTGGAGACTTATATTCATTTAGATTAACCAGGTATTCCTGTACTATCTCTTTACTTATTCTGTGCTGAAATACTCCTATTCTGTCCCCTGCTCACTGTCCTCAGGTTGAACACCCTTTGCCTTTTATGAGAAGACTGAAGCAAAGAAAGTGTTGAGTAATTCTGCCCTTTCTCTGTCCCCTCTTAGCATTTTGCCATGTTCTCCACACTGCGGCCTATCATTTCCTTCTTCTTCCTTTTGCTGCGGACATGCCCATAAAGGCCTTTTTTATTAACCTCTCTAGCAACCCTGACTTCATTCTGTGCTTTAGCTTTTCTGACTTTATCCCTACACGTGCTTGCTATTTGTTTGAATTCCTCTTTTGTGATTGTCCCATTTTTCCATTTCATATACATGTTCCGTTTAAAACTTAGCTCAGTTGAAAGTCCCTTAGTCATCCATCCTGGCTTCTTGAGACATCTTCCATTTTTCTTCCTCATTGGAACTGTTTGAAATTGTCCTTTTAGTATCTCCCTTTTGAGGAACTCCCATCTGTCTTAAACTCTTTTCTCTTTTATTATTTCTGACCATGGGATCACCCCCAGTATTTCTCTAAGTTTATTGAAATTAGTTCTCCTAAAGTCTAGAGTGCATGTCTGACTATGCCTAGCTTCTCCCTTCCACTGTATAACAAACTCCAGGAGGACATGGTCACTCCCACCTAAGGATCCCACTACTGGCACCCCATTAACTAGGTCTTCCCTGTTGGTTAAGAGAAGATCTAAAATGGCTGATCCCCTTGTTGCCTCTTCCACCTTTTGAACAATGAAATTGTCTTCCAGGCAAGTGAGGAATTTGCTAGACCTTGAGGATTTGGCTGAGTTTGACTTCCAGCAAATATCCAGATAGCTGAAGTCACCCATCACTACTATGTTTTTCCTATCTGAATGTGTGGTCATCTGTTCTAGAAAGGCATCGTCCAATTCTTCTGCTTGAGTTGGGGGTCTGTAGTAGACTCCCACAGTAACATCCCTGTTGCTTCCCTCTCCTTTAATTTTTATCCACCTGGCTTCCAGTATTGATGTCCTGGATCTCTTCATTTATATAAGTATCTCTGACATATAATGCTATTCCTCCTCCTTTCTTGTTTGGCCTGTTTCTCTTTAAAAGGTTACATCTCTTTATTTCTATATTCCAATCATGAGACTCATCCCACCAGGTTTCAGTGATGGATATTATATCATATTTCCCTTCTAGTGCTAGGAGTTCAAGTTCATCTTGCTTATTTCCCCTTTCACCAGAGTCAAAGTCAAATGCTCAAACCACTATACCATGCTGGCTCTCACACCACAGTGGCTGAATGTTAGCTGAGCCCAAATTCAGATGCAATGTAAGTTGATGAAATGTAAGCTTGGTTCATTATCTTTTAGCTGTCATTAGAACCTTATGCTAGTGTAGTTGTAGCTTTATACTTACCTTATCATTTCCCTGAGTGACACTTCTCTTTCTCTCCCACTTTTTCCTTGGCACAGTGAACTCTGCAAAAAGGAGCCTGACCTCCCCAATTGCAATTGTAGGTACAACATTATCATTGCAGCCAAAAAAAAAAAAGGGGGGGGGAGATATTCCTAACTTACTAGCAACCATAATGGCTTTTATATTGATGGTTTATGTGCATTTCTATTTAAAAATTCCATATATAGCTTTGTTGTTGTGTCCATTCAAGTTGTTTCTGACTTACGGTGACCCTATCACACCAGGTTTCTTCAGAGCAGGTTTGCCACTGCCATCCTCTGAGACTCAGAGAGTGTGACCTGCTCAAGGTCACCCAGTGAGTTTCCATGGCTGAGCTGGGATTCAAACTGTGGTGTCCAACATCATAGTACAATGCTCAAACTACTACACTTCTCTGGCTCTACTGTATACATATAGCTATAGAGTTTATTCACATCTGCACCACCCTCTCACTAAGTAAAACACCAGCCACAGGTTGTTCATATCTTTCCAATATGATTTGGTGAAGGAGTCTCTTCATTACTAATTGTCCAAGATTCAGTGTCAAGGTAAATTAATAAGGATCCGTGTTCATCCAGAACTAACAGCTTAATTTGTTTATTGCATTTAATATCCTTATCTTGTGTATCCACGCTTGCCATATGTTTTATAAAGTGTTCATTAGTTTTATTCCCTTTTCTGTAACAGATTAACTAGAACGTGGTGTTGAGCTCTGACATCCATAGCCCACCCCACTCCTAGCCACACAGTTTTCATTCATAGAAAACATAGAATAGTTGACTTTGTACTTATCTGCATATAGGTAAGCTATAAGTATAAATGTACTACAGATTTGATTATTTATTTATTTATTTAGGAAAAAGTAATATGGTTGGTTTATCTAAGTACTATCCACAGCTTTTCAGGGATGAGAATCATGTAGTCATCCAAATGTTGTTGAGGTATAACACCTACCATTCCACACTAGGTGAAAGGCCTAAATAGTAAAAATCTAAACAATGTTTTCTTTAGACATGACCCATCCCCTTCTAGAAGCAATGAGAGTGATGAAAGCAAAGACCAGAAGTAAAATTATTCCTACAAACCTCTCCCAGCTTGGTCAAAAATTCTCAAGGAAAACAGATGTGCAGAGATTATGCTGTTGCTTGCATCCTGCAAAAATGATAATAATGAGCATAGATTATTTACATAGATAATGAATACAATAAGAAAGTCAAAGATTTGCTATAACTTGTCTCAAGATTCTATTGCATGGGGTTAAAACCTCGGCTTACCTTTCCCAAATTCAGTACTAATTTGGGAGGCAGCCGGGTCCTATCACACAGAAATCATCACTGAATTGCTGCCTGGGTCCGTCCTGGATGCAGCCCGGGTCATCTAATCTGCTTCGGCAGCCATTTTTAGAAGTCGGAAGTTTCCATTTTCAAAAAGGGGCTGCCAAAGCTGTTTAGGTGACCTGGACTGCATCCAGGATGGACCCGGGTTGTGATTCAGCAATGATTTCTGTGTGATAGAACCTGGCTGTCTCCTGAATTAGCACTGGATTAAGGAAAGGTAAAATGGGGTTTTAACCCTATGGGATAAGGTCCATAGTCATAGCCCATGCTATTATTATTTACACAAAAGGATTTTATTATCTTTGAAGAATTCTCTTCCTGGCTCATGGCATGGGAAAGAGAAGTACTATATGTTGCTCCAACCCAAGAAGGAAATCATCTTGGGTTTCTGCAGTCTTAAGCCGGTACGCCTTGCTCTTCTTGCAGGCAGCTAATTTAGGCTTATTCATTTCCATGAGGAATGCAGGGACCTTAATCTTATATTGAATAAGCAAGCATATCCTTTAATCAAGTCTCCAATCAGTGGTGTATTGAATAAGGAAGCAAAATGACCAGCTTCTATGAAGCAATCTAGTGTGTGCCAACAAGTTTTCAATTTCGCTTCCTCCAAATTAAAAAACAAACAAACAAAAACATCTTGCTACATTTAAATATTGTGAACTATATATATATTACTTATCTGAATAAATATACTGTGAATCAGTCCTTAAAGAACAAAAGGACAATAACAACAAAGAAAACAAAAACAAGGCACAAAATAGCCCCCCGCAGCACTCACTACCACTTCTAAGTAATAGAAAATTTGGTTCTATGAATTCCAGGTACTGGGTGAAATCTTATATCAATCACAGAATCATAGAATTGGAAGAGACCAGAAGGGCCCTCCAATCCAACCCCCTGCCATTCAGGAATACACAATCAAAACACTCCTGACAGATAGCCACCCAGCCTCTTTTTAAAAACTTTCTAAGAAGATGACTCCACTCCAAGGCAGCATGTTGCACTGTCAGACAACTCTCATTGACAGGATGTTCTTCCTAATCTCTAGTCTCTGGAGCAGAAGAAAATAAGCTTGCTCCATCTTCAATATGACATCCCTTCAAATATATAAACATGACTGTCACATCACCCATTAACTTTCTCTAATCTGAGCTAAACATACCCAGCTCCCTAAGCCATTCCTCAAAGGTCATGGTTTCCAGACTGTTCACTATTGTGGTTACCCTCCTTTGGACACACTCCAGCTTGTCAACATTCTTTTTGAATTGTAGTGACCAGAACTGAACACAGTATTACAGGTGAGGGCTCACCAAAGCAGAATAAAGTTGCACTATTATTTTCCTCAATCTAGACACTATAGTTCAATTGATGCAGCCTAGAACTGTAATGGTTTTCTTACTTGCTGCATTATATTGCTGACTCATGTTTAGCTTGTGGTCCACTAAGACTCCTAGATGCCTTGGGCATGTGCAGCCATAAAGACAGGTCTCACACATCCTATAGCTCTGTATTTCCTTTTTACTTCCCAAGTGTAGTAGCCTACATTTATCTCTGTTTAAATTCATTTTGTTAGTTTCGGCTCAGCTTTCTAATCTGTTAAGGTAATTTTGAGTTCTGATCCTGGGATATTTAGTAACCCCTCCTCTCTGGCTTTTCTTCACTAACGAAGATTCAGGAAGGACTCATCCCACTCTTACTACAAGTGCGTTGATGACTAAAAAGGTCAATCCGAGATAAGATAAACCCCTCCTAATTTGGAATCATCTCCATATTTGATAAACATGCTCTCTATTCCATCATCCAACTCATTGATAAAGATGTTGAATAGCACTGGGCCCAGGACAGAACCCTGTGTCACCCCACTGGTCACTTCTTTCCTACTCCAAGAGGAAGAGAAGCCATTGCTGAGCACCCTTTGGATTCAGCTGGTCAATCAATTACAAATCCACCTAATAGTTGCATTGTCTAGCCCACATTTTACTAATATTTTGCAAGTATATTATAAGGCCTTAGTGAAATCAATATATGATTGATTCTACTACCACTTCCAGGCTCCAGCCGCTATTTGATGAGTATCCTTAAAAATATAGGCAGATCGCTTGAGTTGCTGCCCTCTTTATTGTATTCATTCTAGACCGGTTTGTTGTACTCACTGGTGAACAGAAGCAGAAGATCACGAGGGGCACTGTCTGATGGAGGATTTGGCTTAGGAGTTCTGACTTGGTAGCAGTGCAGCAGCTGGTTTGTCTTCATAGTTTACACCATTAGATCCCTGGGGCCTCCTGGTCATGAGATCATGACAATGAAACAGCATATTGCATTATAAAATGTAAATTTCATTGTGTGTCTCTTTCTCTTGCACTCACAGCCCCATATGACTTATAACATTACCTATTTACATATTTAAATGTTTGAACTGACAGGGTTTTAATTTATGGATAATGGATAATATTTATACTTTGGGTTTAAAATTTATTTTGCACATTTTAGCATTTAACTGTTTTTCATCTTTCTCCTATTATGTGATTTGTCTTATATACTGTAGTTTTATATCACACAGTCTTACCATATGATACTATAAATCAGTTTAAATTTCTGTTTTGTATACTTCTGCCTAAGAAATATTTATTTTACTAGCAATGTAGAATTAATATTGCCATGCCTAAGAGTCATAGATTTTTCACTGGTACTGTTTATGGCAGCAGACGTCACCAAAAGGATTCGGACTTTAATTAGTAATTCATGTCTGTAAAAAATCAAGGAAATTGGTGAGTCCTAACTTTTGAGGAAGGATCATAATTCCCTACAGGTGCCTGCCTTGCCTCTGATATTTGGGAGTGGCCCTTCTCTTGGATTTGGGGATATTTAGTTGGAGCACAAGTGTAAATATATTATGAATAAATATACCAGAATCCAGCATGCTGAGATATCAAGAGCCAGCATGCTGTAATGGTATGAGCATTGGACTGGGACTCAGGAGTTCAGAGTTCAAATTGCTCTACCCCAGAAACCCAATGGGTGACCTTGGGCATGTCACACTCTCTCAGCCTCAGAGGAAGGCAAAGACAAATCCCCTTTGAACAAATCTAGCCAAGAAAAGATATGATCTGAATCAACTCAGACCATGCTTCCCCCCCCCCCCTCATATTTCCTATTTAAATCAGAATTGGAATATGTGTGGTTTCAATGTTCTTTCTCTTAACCTACTATTGTCAAATAATTTTTGCTGGCAGAGCTTTTGAAATTTTTCTCAATTTTCTCCTGTGAAAACCATCTAAGACTCTTTAAAAAATTGTCAAAGCAACACATTTTGGTGTTTAAGAGCTTTTTCTGTAAAGAGATAATTGGGAAGGAGAGGGTGTTGGAAGGAAGAAGAATGGTTCACTTCTGCAGAAAGTGCTGGCAAATATAATTTTAAATAACAGTCAGTAACAACAACAACAACAACAACAAGATAGCATGTTTACCATCTGCATTTTTAAAAAGCCAAACCTTACTTTAGTTTTGGGTTCATTGAGTAGAGTGGGAAGCTCATTTATTTTATTAAATGAAATAAAATATATGATGTTCCTGTCATGCTTAAATATTGTGGCTAATTTCCAGTATCACAGTTAAAAAGAAAGAAAAACCAGGTAAAACATACTGTATATATATACTCATGAATAAGTCTAGAAATTTTAGTCAAATATTTACCCAAAAAACTTGAGTCAACTTATCGATGGGTCAATGTAAGTACCATACTTTAACTCTTATTTAAAAAGGAACCACCCCTGGTGAAACACAAGAGTGTAATGAACAGAGGAGCGGGCTATAAATAAATTATTATTATTATTATTATTATTATTATTAATCTGTCCTGGAAGTACTGACATCCCTCTGCTCTCTCATCCATTCAGTCTTTAGTGTGATTACATACAGTTATGTCTGCTGGGATTTTGTATGCCCCTCGATTTATCCACAAGTCATAATAAAATCCATAATTTGGCCCAAAACCCTGCCCTCGGCTTATACATGGGGTCAAGTATATACAATAATTGTACCAAATAAGGAACAAAATATTGCTGACAACATAAAATAGTGTCACTCAAAGCTGTCCCTAGGAATTTGATTGCATACAGGAAGAGCAAATGATGCTCCCCATTCCCCCACGTCAAAGTAGACAGAATCCCAAGACTACCATACAGTTTAGGCACACTGGCAATAAGCATACTAGTAATAGTCACAAAGGCAATAACTTAATTTGGTTTTCCTTTCTTGAAACCTCAAAAGTGACGCCTCATTGCACCTAATGGCAAGGTTGGCCCTGACTACATAACTGTGATTTCAAGGGTGAAACAGGAACACACCAAATGTTTTGTTCCCTAACACTGAAGCTGATTCTATACTGTAGAATTAATGCAGTTTGACAGCACTTTTACTGCCATGGCTTAATGCTATCAAATTCTGAGATTTGTAGTTTTATGAGCTATTTAGCCTTTTCTGACAGAGAACTTCATGCTCTGAACTAGCTGGTAAAGTGGTAATTTAAAGTTTTAACACTGAATTTAAAATTTTAAAAAGTTTAAATTACAATTTTTTAAAAAAAAATCCAGCGTATTATTTTATGCAAGCACACTTATTTCCTTGAAATGCAAGCATTAGAAACTTATATCTTGCAAAATATATACCAAATTGGCATTCAGCCAGTAACTACTTAGATAGAGGAAGGACAGGTGGGAAATAAACACACTTGGGAAAGAATCCTCTTAGTTACAATTAGAGTGGATTAATTGAACAAATTCTTTGGTAAGCCAACACACAAGGAAATCCCATTGATTTGATGGGCTGACTTTATTTTGGAGTAATAATAGGAATGACTCCTCAGTTTGTCTATATACTCCCTCCCCCTAATGCAGATCACTTGCTCCATGTGTTGGCATTCACAAGAAAATTGTAATAACATACAGAAAAGATTTCACAATGACTTCTCCACATTGCACTATCATTCACACAACCTGTCCAGTGCACAACACAATGGCTTAAAAACTGACAGAACACAAAACAAAATACATCAAAAGGTTCATTCAATTAGTAGACCTTACCATCAAGCAATCTGCACTATTACACCATACAGTGATTAATGTGCTCCATTGCATGCTCCATAAAACCTGAGTGCAACTGAATAAATAATCAAAACACAGAAATAAGATCTAATCCATTTTAGGATCTTTCTAGAGAGGTCTTTTATTATGTCATTGCCCTAAATTATTCACTAAATTTTACAAGAGCTCCAGACACCCTCATCCTTCACTCATATCCCCCACTTCCTATTCTTCCACCACCTGTTCCATCATTTTACTTACCATGAGATCTGTTAAGGTGAAAAATCTAGGAATAGTTTGGAAACACTCTTAATCTTGGATGGTTCTGGTATACCTAGTAGTTCTTATATATAAGCAGTGAACACATTGTGAAGTCTGGCATCCATAGTTTTTCATGAGTTTTTCAGGCTATGTGGCCATGTCCTTCACATTCCTTGTAGAAGGCTAACTCCCAGATTCATCCCTTGGCATTCCTAGGGAAAGTGTAGCAGAATATGAAAAGCCTCAGTTGGTAAAGACCTTCTGCTAGTCTGTTTCAAAGAAGTTAGGGATGCACATTCCAGAATAGGCATAGACAAAGTACCGCCTCAGGGCCACACTTGAATCCTAAAGGCTTTAGGGGTTTGGTTTGGTGGCCCTCAGACTGTCTACACTCTATGGATCTCTCTTTTTAATGCTTCTAAAAAGGAAAACTTTTCTTTCCTGGAGATTCCGTGGTAGGGTTACCAGAATAAAAACTGAAAACAACTCCTATGTTGTGTAGAAGAGGGAATATCAGTAAGTATTTCAGTAAGTATTGCTTCAGTAAGCATACACCACCAGCATGGTGTAGTGGTTTGAGTGTTGGAGATTCCACTTAAACATTAGGAAGAACTTCCTGACAGTAAGAGCTGTTCAACACCTCGGAGAGTGGTGGAGTCTCCCTCTTTGGAGGTTTTTAAACAGAGGTTGGATGGCCATCTGTCTGGGGTGCTTTGATTTTGAGTTCCTGCATGGCAGAGGATTGGATTGGATGGCCCTTGTGCTCTCTTCCAACTCTACATTTTATGATTCTACAACTCTGGAGACCAGGGTTTGATTCCCTGCTCAGCCATTAAACCCATTGGGGTGACCTTAGGCAAGTCACATGCTCTCAACCACAAGGAAAGATAATGGCAAACCTTCTCTGAACAAATCTTGCCAAGGAAACCCCATGATAGGTTTGCCTTAGGGTCGCCATAACTTGGAAATGACTTGAAGACACACAACCAACCAACCATTGCTTACTATCTAGTTATGTGACAAGTAACACATACTGAAAATCATTTTACTACACAATTATTAAAAGTATTATTATTATTATTATTATTATTAACAATACATATTAATATTGTATCTTACCTTTTCCAAAACCAAAGTAGAGAAGGATGATGGCACAGGAGCCCATTAAATTCAACCTGCCACAGACGTAAAGTGGGAAGATTTGCAATGCTTGCAAACATTTATATTTGGATAGTATCACTGCTATTGCAAGTACTGTCTCTTTTGTTTCACCATTGCATCATCAGAAATGTATGGATTCCTGAAAGTGGATAAGCTCAGTGGTCAGGAAAGTGTAATATATGAGCTGAATGCACTCCCTGTACCCCCTTTTGGCAGCTCATGGTACCCCTGGGATACCATCACATGATGCCAAACTTCACACACACACAAACACACATGCATTACACACATATTTGCCATTGTCAACCCTCAAACCCCACAAAGAAAGCTAAAAAATGGCAGAAAACAAAATCAGAAGTAACATCACTTCCGGTTTTGAGTGTGTGTGTGTGAGTGTGAGTGCAACTCACTAGAGGTTCAGGGCTCCCATCCCCAGCACAGCTGTTCACTCCCAAACAGAATATGCATCTACGGGCCTTCAAGTCACCTCGTGACTTATGGCAACCCTATGAATTTCATAAGCTTTTCTTAGGAAGGATTGTTCAGAGGTGGTTTTGCCAGTTCCTTCCTCTGAAATATAGCCTACAGCTCCTGGTATTCATTGGCAGTCTCCCTGCTTAGCTTTCAAGATCAGATGGGAGGTGGTGCCTTTAAGGGATTTAGACCTGAAATAGATTATTATAACTCATTTATCAGAGTAATAGACTACAAATCTAACCCAGAGGCGGGACTATATATACTAAGCTAAGCATAAGCTTGAACGTGAAGTATAAGATATAACAAATGTATGGAAATATTCCTCTCTTTTGGTGCATATATCACAGCTGAACACACTGAAGAATGAGCTCCAATGCTTTTGCTGCTTGGGCGCTAAGTAATGTCATTGTCCTAAATGGAGTGTCTGCATCAATATTCATGAGATAATTTGAATCCTTTATTAAACAGAAATACAGCACTCAATTACATAGAATAAATAATAGCACCATTTTGCATACATTGTTTTCATAACTAATTTGTCCCCATCTGAGAATGTGCAATACTTTCACATTTACATCAAGGCCTTTGGCTTCATGCACCACTTTTCTTGTCCCTTTCTAAACTGAAATAATACTGAATCATGTCTTTGCATGGTATCATAACTTTGTAGGGTTATTGAGGCAGCAGAGAAGAATAGTAATTCATTTCTTCTCAGAGGTAAACTCCCTTGAATTCAATGGTATTTTTTCCCTCCTAGATAAGTTGCTAAAAATACAATATGGCAGAAGAAAACTTCTGGCTACGTCCTTGCCAAGTTACACCTGGGTGGAAGGTGAAAGGGCAAATTTTTTGTCTTCCCCATTTGCTTCCTTTATTTGGAGCATGAGTAAGAAATATGAATTTATATTTATTTGAGTGTTTTTAGATTTTCTTTAGGGATATCCTACTGTGACACAACCTTCTTTCCATGCCTCGGTCTTACCTTTTACCTCTCACTTATAGGAGGCCCCTTGTTAATGACACCTGCCCAAGCATCTAAATGTATAAGGGCTAGGGTCCCAAGTATCTTCCTCTTATAAGTTTAATATCTTAGGCAGTGTGTTTGTAATGTGCCTATATGGTTTAGAATTCATTCAGGCAAAGGATTCTATTATGACAAAGAAACATTGACTTTATTAAATAACATTAAGGAAGAATGTAGCTCAGGTAAAATAGTTCAAGTGTTGTGTGATTACACTAATATAATAGTTGTAGACATTTCAGAGTTCTCCTCTGTACAATTTCCCATACACTTTCTCTCCCAGTCAGTATCCTTTTCTCAACTCAACTCCCTTCAACTCCTTTCAACTTTCTTAAACTCCCACTCAACTCCCACTCAACTATACTCATCTACTACTCAACTTCTGCTCAACTCCCACTCAACTAAACTCATCCACTGCTCAAATTCTGCTCACTGACACTCTATTCCCCTCAACTGAGCTCATAGTCACTCCTGTCCCTTTTATATCTACTACTTCTCCTGCAGCCCCTCCCTCATAGTCAGCCTGAACTGTGATTGGCTGCCAGGGAAACAATTCTGCCCAGCGATGGAAACACTGGGCAGAATTGTTTCTCTGGATGCCAATCAAAGCTTTGCTTTTAAGACATCTGGTTACCTTGAATATAGATTTCATTATGCCCCAAAACAGAATCGACCAAAGGTCCAAATGTAATTCCAGTTTTCTAAATACACACACACACACACACACACTTTTGGTCAAAGCAAGGTCAGATGGATTCACATCACTATTTAAAAGGGAGAATCAAATTTCTGGAGGCTTCCATGAACACAGGTCCCCCGTTTAACAACAACAACAACAACAACAACAGATAGCATGAGGAGCTTTGAGGAGCCACAAACTTGGGGGAGGCTCATTCAGTTCATAGACTACATACACACACACCACCACCACCACTAAATGTTATGTTGTTTTGTAAGGCTGCAATCCTGTGCATAAGTATCTGAAAGTAAGCCCTTTTGCACTTACTTCTTAAGCATATAGTAATGATTTTGCAATAAAGCTATCTATTTATTTATAGACTTATCCTTTTAATCAGGATGTGGAAAAGTTTTTGAAAAGCACTAATGAGTAAAAGCAGATTAAGTAGGAATTCATCATAAAGTCTAAAAATCATTAGTCTTTGTATGTATGAAATACAATAGGCTGTGTCCATGTCATCTTCTATAAATTAGTTTTGCACAAATTGACCAACTTACATAAGATGATGTGTCAGCAGCATATTATGTTTTTGTTACAGAGAGGCTAATGATCTTGAGACTCTTCATTTAATCCCTCCTTAATCCAGTCCATTAAAAGAACAGAAGAAAATTGAAACAATTACATTTGAACTAAGGTCAGTGATGGATGAAGTACAACAGGGAAGCCTCTTTAGCTAAACTAATGGATATGCTCAGGCCTTGCAGTTCGTTATGCAGATTTACGGTACTTAGATCTTCATTCTGGAAGACCACATTTCAAGTAGATGATTTTGTGGCCGGTAAAAGGCAGTACGTTGGGAAGGGATCCACACACATCAGTAAGCAGTATTAGTAGCCATAAACCTCAGAACACAGTTAATAAAAAACCCTTCATCTTCTCCAGTGGTTTTACTGTACAGTTGGGAATCCATGTCTACAGATTCTACATCCTCAGATCCATGGCTTGAACGAATGAATGAATGAATGGATGAATGAATGAATATATTGTGTGTGTGTGTGTGTGTGTGTGTGTGTGTTTAAAAAACAAACAAACCTTGATTTTGTCATTTTATATAAGGGACACCATTTTACTATTCCATTGCATATAACGGGACTTCAGTGTCCACAGATTTGGGCATCATGGGAGCGGGGTCCTGGAATCAAATAGATACCTAAGAGCTCAATGTACAAAAAATGAATGAGCTCACACATTTCCTTTTCTCTTGCTCTCTCTTTCCTCCTCCATAAACCACTCTTATTCCATTCTTAAAGATGAAGGGTTTTGTGTGTGTGATGCATCTTTTGCATCTTAGCCCATCAGAGAAGTATATAGATATACTCTGCTTTGATAGCCTTGGCTGAAGAGCGGGGTATAAATAATAATAATAATAATAATAATTATTATTATTATTATTATTATTACTATTGTTATTATTATAGATGGGTCTGTTTAGTGTGTTTGCTCCATTCCAAGATCCCACTCCCCATTCACTCAATGACTGAGGACTAGTTTAGTTGGATCCCAATTCTAGAATAAAAGTTTGGTTTGGTTTGACCACAGGGTGGATATTTTTACTATGTTATGCATTTAGATTTGAGTAGGGCAGTTTGACAGAATTCTTGTTTATAACTAGGTTCATAACTAGCCTGTGGTTAAATCCAATTGTTAAATCAACCATTTGTACCCACTTCCCAATTTTCTTTGGGGAACTATGGTTTCTTTTACAAGCTGCCAGTTATATATGGCTTTTTCATTCTTTTTGCTTTTTTTTTTTTAGTATTAGAATTTGCTTGGTTTTATCCCTTTTTTCATGTAGCTGGTGGAGCTACAAAAACAAATCTAGAAATCTTTTGAAATAATTTCCTAAAGCCTAACCAAAATCTTCCCCAAGGACCCCATCTCTTCTTCTTAGAGTTAAGTTTGGCTCACCTTCCAGTACAGTGAAAGCTGAGCCACTTTAGTTGAAATACTGGCAAAGATTAAATGCAATTTATGCAATAGATTAAATGCAGACTCCTTTACTAAGGTCCTCTTGGTTTGAACTACTGAAGGGAAATGGCTGAGCAGAGAGATAGGAAAATATACTGGGCAGTCATAATCTATATATTGACATTCTTTGGCAATTAAGTACTTCCAGGCCTTGAGGGGAATGATTTTTATTGTGATGCTCAGGGCATTAAAATATGCAGTTTTCTCTATAATTAGGGAAGATCATGAGCCAATGTAACATAGTGGTTTGAGCACTGGACTACAACTCTGTAGATCAGGGTTCAGCTCCCTGTTTGGTCATGGAAACCCACTGAGTGACCTTTAGTGAGTTGCACAATCTCAGCCCCAGAAAACCCCATGATAGTTTTGCTTTAGGATTGGCATAAAATGGAAATTTGAAAGCACACAACAGCAACAAAGTTCACCTTACAGTCACAATGGCCTGATACAGATGGCCCAAAAGGGCTGTCTGTGGGGCAGGATTAATGTTAGGGAGCACGCAGCATCCGCACACTTCCTAACCCTAGTACATGCCAACGCCTGTGTCCTCATGTAAGGCTTTTTAGACAATGTGAGTAAGCACGCCACTGCAACTTCGCAACTTTTAGATGGAGCTGCGCAGTTGCAGCGGCAGAAAGGCGCCCAATGGCACCTTTTTTGTTAACTGCACTGCAACTGCGGCACTAAAAAGGAGCGGCGTTTTCCTGCTCCTTTTTTGCTGTGCAGCATCGCTGCTGCATCTAGCTGCTGCAGCAAAGTTCCCCAGCAAAAAGAGGTGGTGCCAGACCGCCCTTTTTGGGTGGTCTGTACCGCCCAATGATTAAGAAATGTCTTGAAAGCACACAGTAACAACAAGGAAGATCACAACAAACTTATGTTCAAACACTGATTTTTGGCTAGGTGCATAAAGATGTTACAGAATTAATGTTTTAGTCTTCATCTGAATATCTCTAAGGAAATTATCTTGGTATTTCACAGTAGAAGCAAAATGGTATCAAAGATATAATCCAATTCCCCATGACAAATTAGCCCAAGGGTGAGATTTTTGTTATTTATTGTCTCACAATGTGTAAAGAAAATACCACATGATATTGCGATACAATTATAATCAGACAATCTCTTATTTTTTAGAAGGATGGCATTATTGGTTACAGCTGCTAGAGGATTTCGAGCACTTTTAAAATGAGGTATTGTAAATGCTTCTTAAAATGGATTGCATCTATTGCCTTCTATCACAGTATTAGGCTTTTACAGATGCATTTAGTTCTGCTATCATATTTATATTAAATAGATGGTGCTTGTTCTTTCATTGTGTGTAAAGGCCATATGCACAAAGCTTTGTATAAGTCAATAAGCTTCAATATCTCATTCTGTTAAGCTTCGTTGGTGGTGTTGAAATAGACTGCACTGAGGCCTAGTAGTTCCACCTTCGAGAATTGCCACTGTGAAGCAGAAAGACATGGACTTGTGGTTGCCAGATATAAAGTAAAAAACAAAACAAAACAAAAATAGTTTAATATGTTTTATGGCAAACAAAAAGAGAGAGAGAGAGATTACCCTTTAAAACAACAATATCTCACAGCCATACAGAAAGTTTCCATATCTTGAAAAATGCTGGGTTTTCATGACATTCTTACATGTTAGCAAAATTAACCATGCTCAGGGAGAGATTCTCTGGGAGTTAACTCATTATTTTGAGCCATCAGGGATTGCAGAATTAGGAACACTAAAAGCATATTGACTTTATTTGTACACTGTTTTACTTTATATTTTGTACTCTAGTGCACAAAATAGTGCAATAATCAAACATAAATTATTTTCTACAATATCTTTATATAGTTATTCATATAGTCTTCATTCAAAACAATTTAACAATAAAAATGATGTAACAATCTCAAGAACTAAACCATTAAAATCATTATTAAGAGAAATAAATTTTCTTTGGCCTGTACATGATAGCAGGACAAAATAAGCCCCAAAGAAGGTAAATTTCCATTTCTGGATATTAGCAACAGTAGGCTAAAAGTGTCAGAAATTAAAGCAGCGGTGCCAAATAATCTCAACTGGATGAGGGGCAATAAGGAGATAACCCCTGTGTTTTGTTTTCTTGTCACTATTGGCTTTACTTCTTCCTTCATTCTTGCTGTATGGTCACTTCCTGCTTTTTTCTTTTCCCAGCAAAAGCAAGACAGACAGCACACAGAATCTCCATAACATTACCTGAGTAATCTTGCACATTTAAAAACAAAACAGTTTTAGGGGCTTCTGTACCCAGTTTTAGGGTCTCCACAGTCTCTTTGAGAGCAGAGAGAACAGGAGTTCTCTTTTAACCTTGCTATAAGTATTCAGTGAAATTAAAGGTAAAGGCAATCCCTTGACATGAATGTCTAATCATAACTGACTGTAGGGGCTGGTGCTCTGCTACTAAGCCAAAGAGCCAGCATTGTTTGAGGACTGCTCTGGTGGTCATGTGGCCAGCATGACTGCACCAAGCACTGTTACTTCCCACCAAAGTGTAACTATTTATCTACTTGCATTTGCATGCTCTCAAACTGCCAGGTTGGCAGAAGCTGGGACTAATGACAGGAGTTCACCTCATCATGCAGCACTCAGGCCTCAAACTGCCAACCTTCTGATCTTCCGTTTGTCAGAATTGGCATCTTAACCACTAAGCCACAGCATCCCGTAGAGAGATTATTTGTTTTGTAATAGCTGTAAGATCTCAAAAGTATCCTGCTATATCCTGCAATGTTTGAATACCAAACATTCTTACAGAAACGCTACCTGACCTGAGTAAAACATGGTATGTTACAAACCTTTCTTCTTTGACAATGGCAAAGCATATATTGCCACATATTCACATCTATGGAGAGGTCTAGTTGGTTGACCTCATGCTAAAATAAATAAATAAACCAGAGTTTGGATGGGATTAGTTTAGATTGGTTCCCCATTATTGTTGTTTCCTATTCCTCTATTTGATTTCCCCTGTAATATATGGCTTGGCTCAATTAGTACATTGCTAAACCTACTTGCTTGAAGACAGGTCCTGTGGAAAGTGTCCTCCCTTTGGTGGTATACTGTATTTTGGATTGTGTGCATTCATCTGCAATGGACTCTGAGATGGATAGTTTACAATTTTGGGCAGCAAACTAGATTCAAAAGAGATAACCACTCTCTCACTCACTGTCTCTGTGAGGGGGAACATGTGTATCATACCTTCACTACATCCTTGCTTTGAATGCGAATACATTGGCCAATAATTTGATTGTAGTTCTAAAAGCATTTCTTCCAGGAAAATGTTTGACTGATTTCACTATGATATTAATTTGATTATCTCAGTATGGATAGCCTGGAAATGTGAGGCTAAGGCACTGTGGGAACCAGTGGATTACTGATGTCTCATTTGCACATTATATTCTGCTCCTGAGTGGCTGTGCTAAAAGATGATAATTGCTTTTGCCTCTGGAAAGCTGATGGTCTGCTGTAAGAAATGCTGGAGGTAAGATGGAAAGAAAACCTCAGGCCATGACAGATGGCAGGCATGAAGCATAAAAAGTAATTTTTGTGAAGAAAATGTTGTGCAAAATTTAATATGTGTGTACAAGTTCCTGGGCTGATAAATACGATTATAAAAGTATTTATGTTAAGAAAAATGAAAACAACTAGATAAAGATGATCCTGCTACCCATGGAATCAATCCAACTCTGGCAGAAACCTGTACCATTCTATTTGCTTCGGTGGGCATTTAATCAAAATAAGGCACTAGCAGGACATTGCAAATATAAACCCAGATGTTAAATCATGTCATATATAATGAAGGCTCTCATGACACGAGAAAATAAAGAATGGAATATCACAAGAGAAAGGGATGACTTTTAAGATGTTTTCTCTTTGCAGAAAATAAATGCTGATGCAAAAATGGCCCACTCCCTCAAGCTAGTGATTAGTGAAGCATTCGGAATCAGAGCTAGAGGCTAAAAGGCTAGAATCCAAGTAATGTACCTGGAATAATAATTGGTTATCCCCATGGTATAACAGACAACACTGTCAAGGTGACCCTTCACAATGTGATTGTTCATATATTTCCATATTATTATAATTATTCATTGAAAAACACAAAAGGCAGACAGATTAAAAGTAGCTAATCTGAAGCATTTGGTTCTCATTTTATTTCTATAGTTATAGATGACCACCAATCATGATGAATACCAGTTTCTGGGAAATATACATGGGAGGATTCCATGGCCCTTCTGGAGGCAACTATTTGGCTCCTGTGAAAAAAGAATATGGGGGAGTGAAAATGCACCTATAGTAATCCATTGCTCAGATCAAGGGAAATTATAGTGCCATTCTAGAAGGATACTCACAAGCTGGAACATGTTATGAGAAGGGTGGTGGAGATGGTGAAGTATTTGGGAATCAAGCCCTCAGAGGAATGATTGAGGGACTGGGGAATGTTTAGCCTGGAGACAATAAGATAAAGAGGAGATATGAACCCCATCTTCATGTCGCCAAAGAGCTGCGATGAGCAAGATTGTTTTCTGCTGCTCAAAAGTAGGACGTGAAACAATTATTTTAATATGGAAAAGAAGAAGTTTCCTTCTATCTTGCTGCTTAAGAATATGAGGGAGGAAGGGGACAAGGTGTTCCAAAGAGGCAGTGCTCTTTCTTGTTTGCTTGCCAGCCATCTCCATTTGCTTAATTCTCATCCAGAGTATTCCTAGGGGAAGCTTGAAGAGACTACTAAGAGTACTCTGGATGGGTGAAGATGATGGAAGCAATGTTGATTGGCCAGCAATGGAAATAGAAACATTCCTAATGCACTGCTCAAATTTCCAAGCTTTCTTGCTTTTTTAAACTTTGTCTTCCATAGAATCATAGAATCATAGAATCATAGAGTTGGAAGAGACCACAAGGGCCATCTAGTCCAACCCCCTGCCATGCAGGACCTCCAAATCAAAGCATCCCTGACAGATGGCCATCCAGCCTCTGTTTAAAGGCCTCCAAGGAAGGAGACTCCACTACGCTCCGAGGGAGTGTGTTCCACTGTCGAACAGCCCTTACTGTCAGGAAGTTCCTCCTAATGTTGAGGTGGAATCTCTTTTCCTGCAATTTATATCCATTATTCCGCGTCCTAGTCTCTGCAGCAGCAGAAAACAAGCTTGCTCCCTCCTCAATATGACATCCCTTCAAATATTTAAACAGGGCTATCATATCACCTCTTAACCTTCTCTTCTCCAGGCTGAACATCGCCAGCTCCCTAAGTCGTTCCTCATAGGGCATGGTTTCCAGTCCCTTCACCATCTTAGTTGCCCTCCTTTGGACATGCTCCAGTTTCTCAACATCCTTTTTGAATTGTGGTGCCCAGAACTGGACACAGTATTCCAGGTGGGGCCTGACCAAAGCAGAATAGAGTGGCACTATTACTTCCCTTGATCTAGACACTATACTTCTATTGATGCAGCCCAAAATTGCATTGGCCTTTTTAGCTGCCGCATCGCACTGTTGACTCATGTTCAGCTTATGGTCTACTTGGACTCCTAGATCCCTTTCACATGTGGTCTCATTCAGCCAGGTTTCCCCCATTTTATATCTGTGCATTTCATTTTTCCTCCCTAAGTGCAGAACCTTACATTTCTCTGCATTGAATTTCATCTTGTTAGCATTGGCCCACCTTTCTAGTCTATTCAGGTCATTTTGAATTTTGATCCTGTCCTCTGGGGCATTAGCTACTCCTCCTAGTTTAGTGTCATCTGCAAATTTGATAAGTATGCTCCCAATTCTGTCATCCAAATCATTAATAAAGATGTTGAACAGCATTGGGCCCAGGACAGAACCCTGTGGGACCCCACTGGTCACTTCTCTCCAGGATGAAAAGGAGCCATTGTTGAGCACCCTTTGAGTTCGGCCAGTCAACCAATTACAAATCCATGTAACAGTTAACTTGTCTATCTCACATTTTGCAAGCTTATTTGCAAGAATGTCATGGGGAACCTTGTCAAAGGCCTTACTGAAATCGAGGTAAACTATATCCACAGCATTCCCTTCATCTACCAAGCTGGTAATTTTATCAAAAAAAGAGATCAGGTTCGTTTGGCATGACCTGTTTCTCTGAAACCCATGTTGGCTTTTTGTAATTATGGCATTGGCTTCTAAATGTTCACAGACTCTCTGCTTAATGATCTGCTCTAGAATCTTTCCTGGTATTGATGTCAGACTAACTGGACGATAATTGTTGGGATCCTCTTTTTTTCCCTTTTTGAAGATGGGGACAACGTTTGCCCTCCTCCAGTCTTCTGGGACTTCTCCTGTTCTCCAGGAGTTCTCAAAGATTATTGCCAATGGCTCCGATATCACCTTTGCCAGTTCTTTTAATACCCTTGGATGTAGTTCATCTGGTCCTGGAGATTTGTATTCATTTAGAGTAACCAGGTATTCCTGTACTGTCTCTTTACTTATTCTGTGCTCAAATTCCCCCACTCTGTCCCCTTCTTCACTGTCCTCAGGTTGAGCACCTTTTGCCTTTTCTGAGAAGACTGAAGCAAAGAAGGTGTTGAGTAATTCTGCCTTTTCTCTGTCCCCTGTTAGTATTTTGCCATCTTCTGCACGCAGTGGTCCTACCATTTCCTTCTTCTTCCTTTTGCTGCGGACATATCCAAAAAAGCCCTTTTTATTGTTCTTAACCTCTCTAGCAAGCCTGAGTTCATTTTGCGCTTTTGCTTTTCTGACTTTACCCCTACATGTGCTGGCTATTTGTTTGAATTCCTCTTTGGTGATTTCCCAATTTTTCCATTTTTTATACATGTTCCGTTTAAAACTTAGCTCAGTTGTAAGTTCCTTAGTCATCCATACCAGTTTCTTGAGACATCTCCCATTTTTCTTCCTCATTGGGACTGTCTGAAATTGTGCTTTCAGTATCTCCCTTTTGAGGAACTCCCATCCATCTTGAACTCCCTTCTCTTTTAGTATTCTTGACCATGGGATCACCCCCAGTATTTCTCTAAGTTTATTGAAATCAGCTCTCCTAAAGTCTAGAATTTGTGTCTGACTATGCCTAGCTTCATCTTTCCACTGTATAGCAAACTCCAGGAGGACATGGTCACTTCCACCTAAGGATCCGACCACTTGCACCCCATCAACTAGGTCTTCCCTGTTGGTTAAGATAAGATCTAAGATGGCTGATCCCCTTGTTGCTTCTTCCACCTTTTGGACAATGAAATTGTCTTCCAGGCAAGTGAGGAATTTGCTAGACCTTGAGGATTTGGCTGAGTTTGACTTCCAGCGAATATCAGGATAGTTGAAGTCCCCCATCACTACTACATCTCTCGGGAGGAAAGGAGGGAAGGAAGGAAAGAATGAAGGAATGAATTTTTAGTGCTTTTAACTTTTAATATTTTAATCTATTCATGAAAGTGCTATTTCAAAATATTTTAAGGGCTGTTTTCAGTTAATGTCTTATTTTTATATTTACAATTTATTTTACTTTATTAGGTATTTTAAAAGCCTATAGCCTTAATATACTGTCTTAACTTTTTTTGGGGGGGGGGGGAGAAAGTTGGGGTGCAAATAAGGAAATAAAATACAGTGTACTATGGTATCCAGAGCCATAAGGTGGCAGTGCTTTTCCTCCCTTGTTATCCATATACATCCTACAATTCCTCTTTCATCACAAAGAGAGGAGAAGCCTGCAGGGCCTCCTTGAACTAGCTTCAGGGTTTTGGCACCTACAGGATAGTACTGCATATCCTTTTAAGCTTTCTCTTTAAAAACTTGCCGCAAGCCCTGCTTTCCACTTTGCTCAAGGAATCCAGCACAAGAGATATGGGACTGAGATTTAAGTGAATGGTTCATATAATTTATTCTAGTTTCTAAAATGAACCCCCAAATGTCTTTGATAGTGAATGCCTTTGTTTGTAAAATTTCAATGCTTTGTAGAGACTAATTGGCACTAATTAATGTGATCCTTTTATCTCATTCAGACTAGCACAGAAGATAGAACTTCAGTCCTTTTCCCTTCTCTATACTTTGAGAGAATGAGGATAGGTACCAATCCAGCAAAATACCTTTAAAAGGATCTCATTGTTACTGGAGGTAGTAGCAGCAACTGCAGTGTAAAAATCACTAACATTTTCCTTTCTGATTATTTGCTCAAAAGCTTATGTAAACAGATTTCCACAATATTTTCAACAGCTGGTAACAACACTTCCTTGTGCTCGCTGGGAACTATTGATTTGCCTTGTCATTTGAGATTCTTGCTTCCAGAAATACTGCCCTTTCTTTCCTATTTAGGTCTGGAGAGATTCTAGGAAACTAACCATCAAATCTATTCTGCTGAACTTCAAGGATTTTACTTCTGCAAGCTAAAATCTTCCTCTATTTTCCTTGTGTAAGTATGCTTTATTGTGATTATACATCAGTACTTTGGCAGTGAAATCCTATACACATCTGCCCATAAGTTGAATGACCCGTAAGTTGGCAACATTAATAACTGCAAAGATACAGCAACCTCTTACATCCTTTAAAGTTGGAGGACAAATGTTCACAGCAGACATGATATATGTGACATGATGTTGCATAAAAATTGATTTTAAAATAGACTGTAACATAGAGTTGGAAGGGATCTATTAAAAAAAAATTATCCATGTTGCCAAAGCATGAAACTTTTAAACATCTACTCCATAAACTGAAGTGCTTTTTTGAACTACTACCCTGAATACGTCAATTCAAAGCAACATCTAGCAGCAGATAATATACAAATGGAAGCTGATACAAGGGGTATCTCTATTACATTGTGCTATCTTTAGAAAAAGCTCTAAGGTTTTACCATCTTTGCTTCACACAGATTTCAGATTCAATTTTCTGGAATCATTCAGAGGCCTAGAGGGTAATGGCAACTACAATTTGTTCAAGGTACAGTGAATCAGAAGAAAAAAGGCATTTTCTTTAGAGCTGAATCCAAGGTTCTCCTGAGCCATCTCCAGTGGGAATTTAATTAATGCTGACCTCAAATGGAAGATGGTTATGTAAAGTTCTGAAGTCATCTGTGACCTGGATAAAATTCCACACCAGAGTACAACTTCTATCTCCAAGTCATTTCAACCACTGGCTTTCCCCATATCATTCCAGCCCTCTCTATATAAGTCCTTTCAACCTACTGATACCAAAATCTCTCAGAACATTCTCTTCCATTGTCTATCCTCACATGACAATCAGCAAGGATGGAAGCTACAGTACAGGTTGAGTCTCCTTTATCCAGAATTCCAAAATCAAAAATATTCCAAAAACCAATTTTATTTTTCATGAGTGGCCTAGATAGTGACTCTTTTGCTTTCTAATGGTTCAGTGTACACAAACTTTGATCCATGCACAGAATTATTAAAATATTCTATTAAATTACCTTCAGGTTATGTGTATAAGGTGTATATGAAACATCACTGAGTTCTGTGTTTAGACTTGGCTCCCATCTCGAAGATATTTCATTATGTACATATCTGCAAATACAGGTATTCCAAAATTCAGAAAGATCCAAAATCCAAAACGCTTCTGATCTCGTGCATTTCAGATAAGGGAGACTCAGCCTCGATGCAGGAACATGAGTCCAAATGATAGCACATGTGAAGAAAAAATCCTCTGCTCTTCTGTTCCTAGCCTTCTCAGTAGCACCATGCCAGGGTGAAGGGACCCATGAAAGATGACAATAAAACTTGGAAGAAAAAGAACTCCTAAGCATCCAGGTTTTGCCTCTTATCCATTGCTGATCCATCAACAAGGAGTTAAAATAGAATGGAGAGCTGACAGGTTGATGGAGGGCCATTTTCCCAACAGGCTTGGGAACATCCTGAGAGTTCTTTTCAGTTTGGGAGAAGGGGGAATAACTCAGGGTATTTTAAGGTAAGATGAGGCAACTAGAAATGAGTGACCCCATCTTGTTTTGTTATATTTCAGTTCAGACATATTATCCATTTATATTCTGGTAGTTTAAGGTATCCTAATACTAATGTGTGATCATTAAAATATTTTCATTTATAGATTCTTTAACTTTTCTGCTCTAGAAAAAAATAAGCATTCTGACTGAAACAGAGCAGAATAAACAAGCAATCCAATCTAAGAGATCCTATTGCACAAATTCTCTGATAATGAAATATGCCAAAAGTAACTGCCTCCATAGTTCTTTTTATTCGGAATACTAATAAGATGAGAGCCAGCATGGTGTGGTGGTTTGAGCTATGACTATGACTATGGCTATTACTCTGGAGAACAGGCTTTGAATTCTTGCTCAGGGAAGCCCACTGGGTCACTTTGCACAAGTCACAGTCCCTCAGCCTCAGAGGAAGGCAAAGGCAAACCTGCTCTGAACAATTATTACCTAGAATCCCTCAAGATAGGGTTAACGTAGAGTTGCCATGAAGTCATAAATAACCTGAAGGCACACAAGTAATAATAAAATTCCATATGTGAGGGCTAAAAAGGGGGTGTGGTGTGGGTGCATGCACAATCCCCAATTTAAAGACAAATTCTGTCTTAATGTTTGAGTTGTATAGCCAACTCTCTAATCATTTTGTTCTGGACAGATTATGATTACAAATATAAAATAATCACAGATAATGCAGTACAGCAGGACCTATAATGATTTGAATTCATAAATAAAATAATGCCATTACCATAATCATGCAGTGCTCACAAGTAACAAAGAACAATGCCATCAGCAAACAGGTATTTCCTTGGCTTAGAATACAGTCTTTGGCAGTGCCTCAGGCTTGCCTCAGTTCTACAGTAAACATTAAGAAATTCAGACTGTCAGTTCTTCTCTCTCCTAAAGCTTATTCACTCAACCTTCCAGCCCCACTTTGTTGTTAACTGCCTTTGCATCAATCTCGATCCATGGTAGCCCTGATGTTAAGACTTCTCCAAGAACCCCTGTCCTCTACTGCTCTTCCCAACTCCTGCAAACTCATACTCACGATCAGCCTAGGTTTTGTCATCTTGGTTTCCAGGGAGATTTCTGGAGTTACCTGCTCTAGGACACATTTGTTTGTCTTTTTGACTGTCCACAGAGTCCTCAGCACTCTTCTCCAGCACCACATCCCAAATGAATTGATTTTCTTCCTATCTTCTTTCATAACTGTCCAGCTCTCACATCTATGCATGGTAATAGGGAATATGGTGGCTTGTTTTCTAACTTTTGTGCTGAGTTGTATATCTTTGGATTCTAGGATCTTTTCTATGTTTTTACTTTTTTTTTCATAGCTGCCCTCCCCATTCTTAATCTTCTTCTGATTTCCAGCCCCACTACCCACTCATTTTAATCTTTCTTTTCCTACTGCTTCACCTATCTCTGGTAGGGACAGTGGTCTCAAAGATTTTGATCTCCATTGCACATACCCAAGGACATCAAATATGCTAACAGAATCCAAAAAGTCCTCAGAATTGGCCTAAGAAATAACTAAGCTGTTTTCCAATCCTTTAGGAAAATAGCTGCATTAGCTAAACTCAATTAAAATTGATCCAGCTGGAGGGGGCATCATGACCACAGAATTTTTCCTCAGGATATTTGGTGAAGGGAATGGAAGTTTTAGTATTAAGCAGGTAATAAAAAATGTCCTTGTAAAAAAATAAATAAATTAGAGCTGTTCTCTGAAGTACAGATCTCAGATTACATAGTCAGATCTCCCTTTGGAAATACAAAATTAATATATAGACAAAACTGTCTTAGCACTAATTGGAAATCACAGATCACTTGTAAAACAGAGAGTCAAAGTAAAGCAAAGCATGATTTTATTAGCAATGTTGCATATTAATGTTTTAACAAATTAGAAACCACACTTGGAACAATAGAGGCAAAACTGGGTAGAGTTTGCTAGTGAATGGGGAAGATGATGCTCCTCTGTTACTTTAGCAAGGCTGATATTACTTTAATGCCACCTCCATTTGCTCTTTTCTCACATGTTTATTTGATTCTAAGGTACTGGAAAGAGGATATTAAGGAAGATAAATAAGAAGAGGACTCTAGAGAATGTCCCCTAGACAGCATTGTCAATCTCCCAGGAAGGAAAATGCTTGGATTAAGCAACTACATAATTATCTCATGAACTATATACCCAATCCCACCTTTACTAACTATAATATCATGGGATGTGGCCACAGAAAAAATCTAACCAAATCAACAAGATAATGAAAGAACTCAGCCAAAGTCCCACATTTAGAGCGGTCTGTGTCTAACTCAGAATAGTTTGGTGGTGGGGAGGAGGAAGTTAAATCATGGAAGACAAAAACACTGTGCAAAAAATGCTGTTTTCTGTGCAAAACACTCACATGCAAATCATGTAAAGAAATTATTATGAACTATGAAAATTTGCATGTCCAGGTTTCTCCTCATTAAGGTTTCCTTAGGCCAGAGATATATGTTTTTCAGTCACTTTTTAAATACTTGTGAATATTCTTTCTGTCTCTAGGAATCAATCTATTTTAAAACTATGTCCCTCTAATCCAGAATAAAGCTTGATGCATTTTATAAAAGACTGTAATCTATGAATTATGGGTGTGGAGTTTATTTGTTAGACCATGAGTTTGTCAGATGTTCAGCTGTCATAACTTAGTCAGGTCTTAATTTCCGGGAATGATGATGACAGCTGTCACTCTCCTCAGGCATCCCTTTTTTCTCTCTGAGTTTATATGCAGTCTTCACAGTAGTTTAGAGTGGATTGAATTTTCCCAGCACCAACATGCTGTAAACAATTTCTGTTGCAATGCAGTATTTTGGAATAGCTCAAGGTTGAAGAAGCAGTCAAGAACTATTAGCTTTACAAATGACTTGCTCCTGGTGGAGATGAAAACCAACAGAATTAGTTTGCTGATACGCAGCTGGGATTTTTTTTAATCCCACCCACTCCCCCTTGGGGATAGGAGGATTGTCACAATGAGCATCTGCACTTCAAAATATATCACTGTCCTGCCAATATTGTTTGAACCTAAAGATGTGATGGTTTTAACACCATGCCAGACCTTTCACTCCCCTTGCCTTTGCTCAACATCTCACGTGTGGCCAATTCATACTACACAATTAGAGCACTCTGATTTCACTTTAAATGCCATGTATGTTTGGTCAGAGGCAAATTCCTCAGTTGAGAATTCAAAGTACCTCTCCCTGAACTGCAAATCCCAGGATTCCATAGGATGTTGCTATGATGTTTATAGTGGAATCATAGTGCTATAATAGTACAGTGTGAACAGGCCCCTGATGATGAGCTCTTGAGAACCCAAAGCATTAAGAAAAATAGAATGCCCAATTGCTGTTTTGTAATTTTTGCGTTTGCTCTAATAAATATATTTATTAATGTGTTTGACTTTAATTTCTTTTTGTTTGCTTTTAATTTTATGGTGGTTTAACTTTTGTATGCTATTAGGTTTTAACTATTTTTGCTTGAGTCCCAAACTGGGGAAAATATAGAGTGATTATAGCAACAACTGATGTGAAATAAATTTGGCTTTCCTTCCTTCTATGGAGCACCATTGCTAGCTTTAACACATTAACTATCTTTAAATTAAAGATGGCCTCTAGATGGCTTGAGAGTCAGCTGACAGAATAACATTTGTAGAAACAGCAAAAAGTGGCTAAGAGAGTAACTGCTTATTTACCCTCTCTCAAAGACTTCAATATATTTCTTGCCCAAGGCACAAGTTCTGTTGAAGTATTATACTCAGGTACATAAGTGGAATGCAATGCCCTCAGGGTAATGTGGGCAAGCAACCCTGTTCTCTGGCAGCTGCCCAACAGCTTGAATGGCTGCAAGAATGGAGCTCTCAGCTAAAGCTTTTACATAACTTGGAGCCTTCTCAATGGAGAACCTCAGTAGAGATCTGGTTGGCTCCTTCCCTGCTATCTTTCTACTGGCAGACTAAGCCCTATTTATTTTCGTCTTCTGGATGATTTTTAGCTCTACGGCAGAATGTTGAAAGTAGAGTGCTGCATTTTTATCTTCGATGTGTTTAATTATATTTCAAATTATTGTAAACTATAAAATAATGCCAGGAAAGGAAGAAGGTAGTAGAAAGAGAGGAAGACCATATATACCAGATGGCTGGATTCAATCAGGGAGGTCACTGGCTTGATATTACAGGACCTAAGCAGAGCAGTGGAAGACAGGGGAACTTGTAGATGTCTCATCCACAGGTTTGCCATGAGTAGGGGCTGACTCTCTTAACAGCAAACAACAAGCTGTTTTTAACTATCTGCTTTTAATACTACTGTTTGTTTCTTTTTAACATTTGTAATACTGTGTTAGCCAATTTCTATTTTAAATCATTGAAAGCCTCCTGGAGTCTCATCGAAGGAGAAAGGGAGGATATGAAATAAATAAATAAATAAATAAATCTATCACACATGGTTCTAGATCATGTGGAAACCTTTGTGAATACATTTATATATGAGAAGGTTCTGTCCCAGCAGACTTCTTTCTGCATATGTGGGAACTGCGGCGGCAGCACCTGCAGCGTCCTGGGGCTGAGGGAGGCTTCCCTGCCCCCACCAACAGCAGCGCAGCAGCAGCGAGGGCCAGGGCGAGGCCTCAAAAGCCTTCCCCCAACTCCACCGGCCCAGAACCGCGGCGGCAGCACCTGCAGCGTCCTGGGGCTGAGGGAGGCTTCCCTGCCCCCACCAACAGCAGCGCAGCAGCAGCAAGGGCCAGGGCGAGGCCTCAAAAACCCGCCCCCAACTCCACCGGCCCAGAACCGTGGCAGCAGCACCTGCAGTGTCCTGGGGCGGAGGGAGGCTTCCCTGTCCCCTCCCCGCTGAGTGGAGAGGCCATAGCCGGCCATAGAGACATCAGCGGCAGCGGCAGTAACAGTGGACAGGGCTTTAAAGCATGCCAGGGAATATACTCTTTGTTAGTGACATCGGCCGGGAGAGGACGTTCTCGGGGTGCGGGGATGTTAATAATAACTGCACCTTGCATTTTACCTGGCTTCTTCAGCCTCAGAGGGGGGGATTATGGTTGTGTGTGGAGGGTAGGAGGGGATGGCAGAGAACAACTCTTTTGACATGAATGGGGCTCCTATCCAAGTAGTGTGCGGCAGGGGGAGGTATGGCGGTAGGAGAATGGGCCAGTGTTCCAAGGGAAGACGAGATCGATACTTGATACCTATCTCTTCTTCCAGCCCTTCTCCTAACCTAAGGGACCTGAGGGTCACTCCAACCGTACCACAAACCCTGTCTCTGCTCCTGTGCAATGCCAGGTCCATGAAGAACAAGTCCCACATTCTACACGATCTGATAGAGGATAACAACTGCGACCTGGCATGCATTACCGAGACCTGGCTGGGGCCTGAAGGGGATGCTGTGTGGGCTCAGGTCCTCCCTTCCGGGTACTCGGTGAAGGACCAGAACAGGTTAGGTGGGCGGGGGGTGGTGGTGTTGCCTTGGTCTATAAAAACACCTTGTCTCTAACCAGGAACCATGTTCGTCAGACTTCCTATATCAAGTGTATTTATCTGACCCTGAAGGCTAGAGACAGTCTAGGGATTCTGTTGGTCTACCGGCCACCCCGTGCGCTAATGGACTCCCTTAACAAGCTGACACAGTTGGTCTCGAAGCTGGTGCTGGAGTCTCCCAGGCTTTTAGTCCTGGGCGACTTCAACATCCCCTGCGCAGCCAACAATCTTCCATCTGGTGCAGCTCGGGAATTCATGGATACCATGACAGCCATGGGCCTGTCTCAGCTTGTCACGGGTCTAACACATTTTGCGGGGAATACTCTTGATTTGGTTTTCTGTACTGACATGGAAACTCCGTGGGCGGAAATTACTAACATTTCCGCCCTGTCATGGACGGATCATTTCCTGGTGGAGGCAAGTATCAAGGCATCAACCCAGATCCCCTCCGGGGGTGGCGGACCTATTAGAATGGTCCACCCTCAAAGGCTGATGGAACCTGATAGGTTCCAAGAAGCCCTAGAGGGATATATGGTTGGAAGTGATGGCGACACTGTTGATGCCCTAGTTAACACCTGGGACCTGGATCTCTCCAGGGCTATACACAGTATCGCTCCCAAGCGCCCTCTCAGACCTGATTCCAAAAAGAAGCCCTGGTACACGGAAGATCTCCGGGCCAGGAAGCGGGTTCTGCGACGGCTAGAGCACGCCTGGTGGAAACACCAGTGTTTATCCGACAAGGCTCTCCTAGACCACCTTTTGGAGGACTATGGAGAGGCGATTCGAGCAGCTAAGAATTCGTTCTATGCTGCCCGTGTCGCATCCGCGGAGTCCCGTCCAGCAGAGTTGTTCAGGGTAGTGAGGGAGCTAACTCAGCTCCCTCCTGCCCCGAACCAGATCCTTGAACCTACCAAGGCCTGCTGTGACCAATTTAACAACTTCTTCGCGGATAAAATCTCTCGGATAAACGAAGGTCTGGATGCCAGTGTTACAGCAGAAACTAGAGTAGAGACGTCCAGAGCCTCCGTGGACTTGGTTGTACTGGATCAGTTTGAGTTGGTTAGTACCGAGGATGTGGACAAGATCCTTCAAAGTGTTAGGAAAACAACCTGCTCTCTCGATCCCTGTCCCTCGTGGCTAGCAGCACAGGGGGGACCGGCGGTTACATCACTGCTACGCCGGATTTTAAATGCATCTTTAAGGGAAGGGCATTTTCCTGATAGCCTTAAATTGGCTATCGTAAAACCAATATTGAAAAAGCCCTCCCTTGACCCCCTGATACATAATAACTATCGGCCAATATCATTGCTGCCATTTTTGGGGAAGGTGATCGAGAGGGCGGTTGTGATCCAGCTTCAATCGATCTTGGATGAAACGGATTTTCTAGATCCATTTCAAACTGGTTTTCGTGCGGGCTACGGGGTTGAGACTGCCATGGTCGCCCTGGTCGATGATCTCCGTCTGGGCATCGACAGGGGTAGCGTGTCCCTGCTGGTGCTCTTGGACATCTCAGCGGCTTTCGATACCATCGACCATGGTATCCTTCTGGAACGCCTGGGAGAGGTGGGAATCGGAGGCACTGCGCTCCAGTGGTTCAGATCCTACCTCTCTGGGAGGTTCCAGATGGTGCAGCTGGGGGACGCTTGCTCCAATAAGAGGGCCCTCAGCTCTGGGGTCCCTCAAGGAGCCATTCTGTCCCCCATGCTCTTCAACGTTTACATGAAACCGCTGGGAGAGATCATCTGGAGACATGGGGCGTGGGGTTATCAGTACGCTGATGACACCCAAATAGTTTTCTCTATGTCTCCAACTGATGCAGTGACCAGGGATGGCGTCGCTCCTCTCGTGGCCTGTCTGGAATCGGTAATGGACTGCATGAGGGAAAACAGACTCAGCCTGAATCCAGAGAAAACGGAAGTACTGGTGATAGGTTCTCCCGGCCCAGGGATGGAGGTGATTCCACCTGCCCTGAGTGGGCTCACGCTTCCCGTTAAGGACACTGTACGCAGCTTGGGGGTGCTTCTTGATTCATCGCTCCATCTTACTTCTCAGCTGGATGCGACGGTCAGGAGCACCTGCTTTCAGCTTCGGCTGATACGCCAGCTGCGTCCCTACCTGGACCGGAGGGACCTTGAAACTATAGTACATGCTCTGGTAACCTCTCGATTAGATTTCTGCAATGCGCTCTACATGGGGCAGCCTTTGTATCATACTCGGAAGCTGCAATTAGTGCAGAATATGGCAGCACGGGTGGTCACTGGTGCTTCCAGGGCCTCCCATATAACTCCGATACTGAAAGATCTTCATTGGCTGCCTATTCGCTTCCGGGCTCAGTACAAAGTGCTGGTTATTACCTATAAAGCCCTAAATGGCTTGGGCCCAGAATACCTGAAGGACCGCCTCTCCCCACATAATCCGCCCCGCACACTTAGATCCTCTGGGCAACAGTTACTTAGAGTTCCAAAGGCAAAATTATCAACTACTATGAAGAGGGCGTTTTCAGTCTCGGCCCCTAGCCTTTGGAACTTGTTGCCCACTGAGCTCCGTCTGGCTGCCTCCCTTACCTTGTTCAAGAAGGGGTTAAAAACATACTTATTTGAACAAGCATACCCCTGATTTCCATCCCCCCCCCCACTGTGATCCTTACACACACACACACACACACGTATTGCAAGCTGCCCTGGTATATTTTTATATGTCATTGTTTTATTGATATTTAATTTTGCTTTGTTTTTATACTGTTTTATTTTTGTTTTTATTGGAATGTTTTAACCATCTATGTGTTGTGTATGTTGTGCACCGCCCTGATCGTTGGAAGGACGGTATACAAATAAAGTTTTATTATTATTATTTATAATGAGAAAGATTGTCCAGCCCACTCAATCTGCCTTTGCATGCTTTGGGGAAAAGGTATGAGTAAAACATTTGAACAGAGCTTCAAATTTAAGTGCTTAGGAAGTGGCAAAGAGAAGGCACCATAATCTCTCGGCATTTCTACATGGGCCAATTACACTGGTTTCCCACTTCCCTCACAGCAGCCTCGTCTACATGACACACTCCTGACATGAGTGCAGATTCATGAAGAAAAGCCAATTCTATACTGAATCCATCCTATTCTTGGCTAAACCAGTGAGAAGAAAACTCAACTTTTGCTCTGGATTATGCTGGAAAATCTGGAGTACTCCAGAGTTATGCTGGGTGGCTGTTTACACAGGTATCCCACTGTGCCACCCCTTTCCACCATCAGTGGTGCAAGTCATTCTGTCTGGGGTGACACTGAGGCACCCAGTCAAGTAATCAGTACTGGGTACTTTGTTTTTGACCTCAGATGGAATGATTCACTCTAGTGGTGCTGACTCTGAGTGGTATAGCAGGATGCATGAGTAGACAGCTCCTCCAGAGTGCAGAGGTAACAGGGGCAATCTGAAGCAGCTTCAGGGCCAAAATATTCCAGGAGCAGCAGTATTCTGGCTAGTGTAGATAAGCCTTCTGATAGGTAACAGGTCTTTTTCTGATTCCTCACACAGTAACTAAAGGAATTAAATATCAGAAAAGAACCCAACACATACCTGATATGATCCTGATATGATAATGTCCACCCTTTTTTGCCAGATAATGCAAAGGCCAGCTTCAGGAGTTCATTTTTGTATTGCCTGGATTTACAAATCCACTTGCCTGATTTGGAAAATGGTAAATGGGTTTTAGTCAACTCAGCTAAGAAGGAGTTGCTATCCAGTATACAGTGGGCCCTTGTTATCTGCTGGGGTTTGGTTCCAGGACCCTCCATGGATAACAAAATCCATGGATGCTCAAGTCACAGTAAATATAATGGCACAACAAAATGGTGTCCCATATATAAAATGGAAAATCAAGGTTTGCTATTTGGAATTTATACTTTTTGGGAATATTTTGAAGCCATGTATGCTCAAATCTGTGTATAAACAAAATTTGTGGATAAGAAGGACCAACTGTATATGTGTTGTGAATGCCTAGTCCAGTATGCCTACTCAAAAGTAAGTTCCACTAAGTGTTATAGTGGCACGCTTGCAGGTGAGTGAATGTAGGAATGCAACCCTAGCTAAGAACTTGTGAAGAATTAAGGCCAACGTTTGTTATTTGGGGAAGAGGAGGGTGATAAAGTTTTATATTTGCTTTTTCACTTTTACGTACTCCACTGCTCTCAGTTCTCCCCTTTCTTGTCCTTGACTCATTTGTCTCCTATGCATTACTTTGTTTCATCCTTTTTTCACATTAGCTCCTTAGCAGAGTGTTAAAACAATAACTTGGAAATCTAAGTCAATATTCTTAGTCATCTACTTGAATGGGCACCATAAAAGTGTTCCCAGAGGTACCCACCTTTAGTGGCTAATGTAGACTTGTATTTCTCAATAAGAACTATTTTGGTGGGAATTGCCATATCTAGACAGAGCTACTCATACACTAATATTAAAGTGTACAGGTCGTATTATTGACACATACTCCCCTCCCCCCAGGCCAAATCATAAAGTTTTGATGCCACCTAAAATCAACTAATGCTCTATATTTGTTAAGGCTTTCTTGATTTTAAATCTCTGGACTTGAAGGGGAAAAATGGTCAAAAATTAGGAATAACAGAAGGTGGCAAAAGCTTTTAGCAATACATTCCCTACAGAGGGGACCCAATGGCACATAAAACATGGTGTAGAGACCAGCCTCTAAAGAATTTTGTCAGGGCAAATATTTTGAAGATGATGGCTTCACCTTCTGCATATGTCCTTCAAAGTTAAGTTTTCAGATTTGAAATGTAAAACTTTTGTTCAATGTATTTCAAGGTACTTGAAGCAAGGGACAGAACTCAGCAGCAGGTCCCAGATTCAATCCTTAGCATCCCCTGTTAATGATCATACAAACCAGTGATAAAAAAGACCACTGTTGAGTAATAGAAAGTAATAGAAAGGGGAGAGATACATTTATTTAATAAATAAGACTTGGCTAGTCTGATTCAGTGTATCACAGCTTTATACTTGGCATTAAGCCATGATAATAATGGAAAAATTTTCACAACATAGGAGCTGTGGGTGAATTATAATCTGTGTGAGGCTGCCCAAATTATCTTCAAAGTATCAGCTCTATGTATGTGTATGCTTCCAATGCTAAAACGCATCACATGCATATGATCCTCATCTCCAAACTACAACTGTTTACAAGTCAGACTGTGTTAGTCTTTTGCAATATAAAAGAGAGGAAGGAAGAGGGAGAGTAAAAAAATGTTTTTTATTTTTATTTTTGCATGAGCTTTTGGGGATATAAACCCACATCTTTGGATGCAGTAATAAATCATCAGACTATTGTAAGACACTTTGGTTATAAGGTTAACTAGAAAAATATTTTAATCAAACAAGATAGTTTTCCTGGATAGAAAGAAAAATACAGGAAATGAAAAATGTCACCTAGTCTAAAAAATGATACTACAGTGTTTGCTTTCTGGCTGCTACCCACTAACAGATATCCATTTTCTTTTGGCATATTTTTGGACTCTTTGCTGAGTTCCATCAGCAAAGCAATATTCCTGGATCAAGTGCAACCTTCACTTTCTAAATAACTATTTTTATTTCTCATTACTGAGAAATGTCTCCCTGTCTCTCCATGTCTATTTATTTCCTACTTATTTTTTTGAAACCCTTCCTATTTCTAAACTGACACAATGGTCTTTTTTTTTTCTTCAGATAATTTCCTCTGCGACATTTCTAATATCCCCCCTTGATATTATTTATCTAGAAGATAAATAATATCACAGCCACAGATGCTGGCAAAACATCAGAAACAGACTCTTCCAGAACATGGCTACATAGCCCAAAAACCCACAAAAAACTATGCCATAGTGTTCCCAACTTCTTTACTTGGGTATGAAAGATGGATAGAAAGAAAGCTAAGGAGAACAAAATTAATTTGAAATGTGGTGCTAGAGGAGAGTCCTATGGATACCATGGGTTGCCAAAAGGACCAATGAATGAGTCCTAGAGTAAATCAAGCCCAAACTCCCCCTAGATATCAAGATGATTAAACTGAGGCTGCTGTACTTTGGATGTATCCTGGGATGATGTGACTCCCTTGAAAAAACCAAAATGATTATGAGCTGGAACAGACCAGCTATAAAAGCAAGCTATCCGGCAGCTTGGGGGCATGATGTTTAGACTTCACACACCCTCAAAATGTTTTGAAGCTGCCCAGCTGCCCAGATTTGGGTGGCTTCATGACACTCTGGTGGCATGGCATTTACATGCCACTGGAACATCCTGAAGCTGCCATAGGGTAACAGTAGGAGGGGAAAAGGCGGCTTTTGTCACCTGAAAAAGGAGCGGATCTTTGCCACTTCTGTTTCAGGCTGCTTCAAGGCAGATTAGGACCATGGCATGTGATCGCCACAGTCCAATACATCTTCAGAAGGTGCTTGAAGCTGCTCCTTCTGCCCATCTGTTTCATCCCCAAAAGCCAAATGTGAAAAGAGAGAGTGATTCAGTAGTAACCCTTATAGTGAATGTTAAGATTAGCAAGTGTGTCTAGACTCACAATGAGAAAACCTCACTGTTTTGTTATACCTCTTTCAATCCCATATATAAAGAAATTTTGAGATTTGGTAAGTTCTTCAATAATCAACTACAACTAAATTCTTACGCAATTTTTCTGACCAGATCCAAAAGTAGAGCTATTACCGGCATGTGAAAAAGCATGTTATATCTTTCTGCCATTTAGATGTTAAAGTTGATGCACCTTTCAGGGGGAAAAAAGATGCGTCAGCCCTCATCCATTTAGCATTGACATGGATCAACACATATTGGATTTTAAAACACTTTTAACAGTTAAGCAGCAAAATAGTATAGAAATAATAATAATAATAATAATAATAATAAATTTTATTTATATACCACCTTTCCAAAAAGATCAAAGCGGTTTACAAAAGTAGATAAACAAATACACAAAATATGATTTACATAAGCAAATAAATTAAATATCTAAACAATACACATCATATACAAACTGAGATTCATAATCTAATAACAAGGTACAAGAAAAATAAAAATATGAAAAATGCAAAAATACAAAATACAATACATAACATTGTACTAATTAAAGTATAGCATGGCATATAATCAATTAATATGTGATGGAGTAGGTATCCATATTGTGTGCCAGAAGATATACCACAGATTTGTGAATCAAATGAGTAAACTAAAACTAGGGCATTAATACATAGTTTGATAATAAAAGGAAAGTACTGAGGAAAAAATAAACCAGGTCCATCTTCTTCATAGGCTTTTAAAAAAGCAGTACACAACTAATTCTCCTTATATCTCAGACAATAGGTTATGCAAGCTGCTGTACAATGGTGATCCTGATAAAAGGTTTACAAAGGATACTAAACAATGCCGTAGACCAGAAGAGACCTATACACGAATGAGTCTTGTTCTTTTTCCTGCCCTTTTTGACATATGCTGGGGTGTTTCTAATCACAGGGGCTTTCTAGACTGGCAAAAAGAAGTGTGTTCATGGCTGCATGAAACTCTAGCCTTTAGATGAGAAAAAGGGAAACTGTGCCATGAAAACACTTTTTTTGCATTTTAGGGGAGAAGAAGTGCCTTTAAAAAGGTGCTGGTTTTCCCAACTTCTTTTTTAAAAACTGCAGAACAGCGCAGCTCCATCTAAAGGCTGCGGTGCAGCTGCTAAGCATTAAGGAATAGTCAACTTCATGTCACACTTTCCTGCCAATCTAGAAAGCCCCACAGTCATTCTTATCTACAGATTGCTAGGCAGAAATCAATCCTCCTTCATTTCTAAAGTCACTCTTAAGATTTTAAATTGACCCATCAAGTTATTGATATCAAGAGGCACTACACTGTTGGATTGTAGTGCACACCATGCTTCGAATAATGAGGGGAGCTTTTTTTAAATGCTAAGAGAAACTAGACCAAAAGGAATCAGGTGAATGAGACAGTTATCATTTTACAATGTCCTGTCTTGGAGTTTCTGTGTGAGTTGCTAAAGCAACTTATTTGGTGTTTATATATATATATATATATATATATATATATATAGCATTTGAAGTTTTATTTCCTTTATTGTTCAATTGGTATTGGAGGGAATATCACATTTTCCCCAAAATAAAGAGCATTTAAAAGATAAGACAGCTAGATAAAGAGACTTTGATGCCTTCTGTCCCTTCCATGGAGAGTTGGACATCATAGTCCTCAATCTCCATGATTAACCCATAAAGCACAACTATGAATTCCATTCCGAAGGTGTTTCTTGTTCCTAAACTGTTCTTGTTGTTGTATGCCTTCAAGTTGTTTCTGACTTATGGTGACCTTAAAGTGAACCTATCATGAGGCTTTCTGGGGCTGAAAGTGTGACTAATCTAATGTTATTAAGTAGGTTTTTATAGCCAAGCAGGGAATTGAACCCTAACTTCCAGAGTTGCAGTCCAGCACTCAAATCATTACACCACACTGGCTCCAAAAGTCCAACCTTCCTACTTTACATTGATTCACAGTTGCAAGATACTGAGGAGACCTTCCAAGCTTTCCTTCTGGGGGACTAGCAGACTTTAGATCTAGAAGATCGATACTCGAATATTAGTAGATTAACGGCAAACTTCCTGGTGGAGGCAACAAAAATGTTTTTGAAACTAAACTAATTTTAAATTCAAATTTTAACTAATTTTAAGTTTGACTTTGTTGACTTGTTGACTTTTCTATTATGTGTATTGCATGTGTGTTGTGATATGTGATGTATGCCTAATAAAGGTTGGTATAATGGCAAATGGCTATGTCTGAATTGTCCATCAGGAGAAGGGAAAGTCAGGGGAGGATGAGATTCTCTCCCATGCTCAAATTTCCATATGCTGAAGCCTGTGGAGGCAGGTCTGTCTGTGTTGAATCAGGCCCCAGAGAACACTCACTTGAGTTGGATTAGCCAGCCAGGTGCCTTTAGCACTTTCCCCTGGTTTATGGTCAACTTACTTCCTGGCTGAGTTGCAATAGCTGGTAGGCCCTTTCTAGTGCAGAGAGGAGCCTGGACCAGCTCTTCAGAAATGCTCTGGAGGTTGATGTGGCTAGTAAAGCTGGAGCTTGTGAGGTTAGAAAGCTGGATGTGGCTAGTAAAGCTGGAGCTTGTGAGGTTAGAAGCAAAAGAGCACTAGCTCAACCTCCACTCACTCTCCCTGGAAAAGCGTTGGAAGGTTTTTGGGTCTTCCTCATTCCTCTGTTCTTGCTTCCTGTAGCAGGGTTTCAAGGCTAGGACAAATTCAAGACCCTCTCCATACTCTTAACTACTTCCTAATCTTCCCTGGCTACAGCCTTCATAACTGTGATAGCCCAACTCCCTGGCTGCTGAGTCTCTGGCATCTCCTTATTGCTGAGTGACTGATCAACAGCACAGCCGCCAGCCTTCTTCTCACCACTGGTCAGTACAACAGGTGGCAACCTCTCCAGTGCTAGATACGATAGAAGATGATGATGGTAGCATTGCATTTCCTGATGCCACCTCACAGAGATGCATTGAGAAATTATGTTTTTGTGGATGCCAGAAACTCATAGAACATTTACTGATGATTTTCATGATGATGTGTGTTCATTTCCACCATTTATAATATACAAGTCAGTTTGATAAGAATTACATGTAGCCTTGCCTGGTCCTGCCCCTCAGCCATATCCAATGGAGATCTCTCCAAATTGCCTTATGGCTACAGGCCAAATAAAGATCCTAATTCCTGATTTATAGTGGTAACTGGATATGTATATTAGTAAATTGTACTTATACTGCACCATACATAAGTAGGTCTTGGTTGAAATACTCCTGCCAGTACCATCTGGAAATACTCCTATCAGTACTATCCAGGATTGTTGTATATGAAGAAAAAAGGTAGAGTATGTTATAATTTTTATTGCTCTAATCCACTTGGATTCCTGGAGATTAAGCAGAATATTAATAATAATAATAATAATAATAATAATAATTGAATGCACTATTTTCCAAGTTACTATTATTGTAAATTCTTTAGTCCACACTTTGCAGTGACTTGAAATTCTCAGACAATATCAAACCAACAGTTTACTTTGCTCAACATATTTGTGGGAGGTAATGGTGTTAGCTGTCCTTGAATGTAGATCCTGCTGCATCACATTTTTGCTTTCAATGTATGGACTTGCTGGGATTATACTACAGAAAGAGTGTGAGTGTGGAACCTTGCAGAGTAGTCTCTCCTTTAAAAATACTTTGAATAGCTCTGGTATCTCTTCATTATGGACAAATTTATTTATCTCAAATATCTCCTTTTACACAGTCAAAGATGATCTGAATAAAATCTATCTATCTATCTATCTATCTATTTCAATTTATATCACATCTTCCAATAGTCAGACAGCATTTACAGACTGGCATACAGACAATAAAAAAAATCAAATATTGCAGAACCAATAGAACTACAATTAAGTAAAAAATATAGCACTTGATAAAATGTTCATTCAGTAAAAGCACATCTGTTGAATAGGGTTAAAAAAAATTAGCAAAGTATTAAAATGTGGAGATTTTAGAAGTCTTTGTCTGGGACCAAATGGATAAGAAAGAAAGCATGAGGCTACCTTTCTTGCTAAGATATTCCACAAGTGGTTGTTACCATTCAAAAGGTTCTTTCCTATTTTGTTCTCCTTATTGAGGGCATTTGAAGGGGGGACAGCCTCAAGTAGATGTTACAGACAGTGAAGATGATAATATAATCTGACAATCTTGGCCTATCTTTGAACTTTGATTTTTTGCCAGAGAAGAATCACATTTCTAACAATTTCATATTCATTTTTTTAAAAAATAGTTTTCAAGAGTGACTTTTTCTTTTTCTTTTTTCTTTTTTTGGTAGTCTTATGGATTGCTGTTGAGTAACTTATCCATATTCATCATTAACAGTTGCTATAAATCAAAGTTTATTCAGCTGAAGACTGAAATAAAAATCCAGGTTGCTATGAATTTCAGAAACAAAAAAATGGAATTAAAACTGCAATGCTAACACTGACCAAAGACCAGGTAGGAGAGTGTCACTAAGCCACTGAAGAAGATTCTTATCAGACAAATGGCATTTATACCCTTAGAGTAGCACTCAGTGCACTGGCATAAGTTCCACGGCCACTGATGTACCACTGGCAGTGTTTTGCTTGCAAGAGGGATCAAGGACTGCCAGTGGTATGTTGTGGTGGAAAGGGATGGCCTTGGATCCAAGAGGCCCAAAGCACCTCATTCCCTTATATACCCAAAAAGGGGGCCTTCAATTGTGACGTAGGTAGAGCTTGTATAGTTAATTTCTTCACACTGGAATTAGTGAGGGGAAGGAAGGATAAACAGCCCATTTCATTTCTTGTTTGAATTCAAGGCACTGGTGATGTCATTTAAAGCCCTAAATGGTTTGGGATTTGAATACTTGAAAGCGAGCCTCTCCCTTTATATGACCGCCTAATCACTGAGATCTGCCAGAAGGACTTTCCTCTAGGACTGCATCTGCACTGCAGAAATAATGTGGTTTGACACTGCTTTAACTGTTGTGGCTCAATTTTATGGCATTCTGGGATTGTAATTTTGTGAGATATTTAGCTTTCTCTGTCAGTGAGGTCTGGTGCCTTAACAAACTATAAATCCCAGGATTCCATAGGATAGAGCCATAACAGTTAAAACAGTGTCAAACAGCATTTTTTCTGCACTACAGACGTAGTGTATGTCTCACCAGAAGGGAGAATAGGAAGAAGAACATGGGAGAAGGCCTTTGAAGCTGTCCACTTTCAGAATTGCCTCCTCCAGCTGGTGCTAGCATTGGTCCAAAACATATTGCAGAAATAATCCAGTTTGAGACCACGTTAACTGCCCTGGCTCAGTCCTAAAGAATCCTGAGAATTGTAGTTTATTGTAGCACCAGAGCTATCTGACAGAGAAGGCTTAATGTCTCACAAAACTACAGTGCACAGAATTCCCTAGCATTGAGCCAGGGCAGTTAAAGCATTCACAGACTGGATTGTTTCTGCAGTATATTTTGGTCCATTAGTTTCTTTTCAGCATTAGCTGAAAAAAATCCATTTTTCATTAATGCTTTTTGAGCCTAAGCATGTACATGGTTGTCTTTAAAAAAAAAAACTCTTGAAACACTTTTAGCCTTTTAGGGTGTTATAACTTGTGTGAGCTGTTTAATATGTCTTTATTGTCTTTAAATTATTTATTGATGTGTTCTTTCAAGTTTTTTGTTGTTATTTTTACTGAAATTAACCCATCATGGGGTTTTCTTGGCAAGATATGTTCGAGGGGTGTTGTCATTGCCTTCCTCTGAGTCTGTGAGAGTGTGACTTTAATCTGGAGTTGCTCAAATTGGTTGTATTGTTTTATCTGCTTGGTGCCCTAAGAGTGAGATCAAAATGTTTACATAAATTTAATAAATAGGAAATAAGAACATGTCATCCCTATCACCTCCTACCCCAATTTCAATGAGCTGACATGACTTTGTAGAAGGTAATTTCTCTACCATCAAATCTTGTCTAGCTCACACACTTGCTTTCTAAGTGTATTTAAGGATTTCGGGTCACCTTCAAGGAGTTAGGAACTTTAAGAAGTACTTGAAGCTCTAGCTCTTATTTTAGAAGTGTCTTTCCCTGCAATAAAATCTCTTCTCCTGCCTATTGTTTCATGCCCCTTAGGCTGTAAGACTATTGATGGCTATTAGTCACAATTGCTGCAAGTACCTCCAGTATCAGAATCAGCTTGCTCCTGAATGTGAGCAAAAACACAAAAAAGAAGTGCTCATGTCTTCCCACAAGAAGTGACAATTCATCTAGCTCCAGGACTTGTCTTGATTGTCTTAAATAGCAATCAGTGCTAAAATCAAGAGAGGCTGCATTCAAGAAGCATGAACATCAGGGAATGATTGAAGTGCCTGTCAGTTTCCAGTTGAGCCTCCTTTCCTTTTTCCTTCCCATGGTTATGCCAGATGTTTGCTATTGTTTTTTAGGATTTTATTCCTTTTGCAGCCCTGTCCACAGTGCAGTCACTGTACAGCCTTGTCCCATTTTATTTCTTCATTCCATGAAGAAAACACTCCAGGCCAGTAGGGTGAGAATCAGCTGTTCAGCAGGTTATTCCCTCACTGGCCCAAATATTGAATGGTCTATAATTGCCATGACTGGAACTAAAGCTGTACAACAAAGTACAATCAGTGATGTGGCAGTATCTAAAGTACTCTTAGAGTAAATAACAAGATTTCCTGGGCATTTCTTCTATATTCCAACTCTAGGGAGTTTGCTTTTGCAGCACTCACATTGGGTCCTATCAAGTTGGTAACCCTAGCACTGCATGAAACCCCCAAGACTGTTTTTTTAGCTATTGGCTTATGCAGATCCTTTAGATCAGGTATTAATGGGTAAGAACCTCTGAGCTAGTAAGGCAACCCTAATTCAACATTAACACAGATGAATACACAGGGATTCAAAACCAGACTTAAGCTCTCAAAGACATTTTAAAAAATATTTCAAGTTTTCTTTCCTACTATGAAGCAATTTAACAATTAGGCTAATTTCCAGTTAAAACAAATGGAAATGAAATGTCCAAAAATTAAATTATGTAAAGAGAATTATCAGCATTTTCCACTCTCAAAAAGAGAGGTTCTTGAGGCAGTGTGCCAAGCAGTTACTAATCTCAGCAAGAGTGTTCACCTCCAGCATGAGAATGAGAAAAGGAAGGCCTTTTCTCATAGTTTCCATCACTGGAACTAAAATATGCTTGTACAAAACTATATTTTCCTTTTCTGAAGTGAAGCACTAATAGAACAAGCACAGAAGGATTGGTTCATTGATGGGGAAAAAATCCCAACTCACATAACAAGCATCATTAATTTGTTCCATTGGGCTATTGTACAACTTGCACAAACATCATCTCACAAAAGATCTTGTGCCATTTTGCAAGGGAGAAGAAAAGAGTCAGTTTCTCATTCTTGGGAACGAAAACAAGGTAAGTGACAATTTTGCCCCTCTTGTGTGAACCAACCTTAATTTTTTTTAAGCAACATTATGGCCAAAATGGGCAAAGTGTACCACTTCACTTGAACAGTTCCACTGTGCTAACATTTCTACCCTCCACACAAAGCAGCTTTTCAGCAGAGGTGGGTACGCCCCAAGAAAGACATGAAGCAGATTGGCATTAGAAAGGCCACAACTTTATTCCAGCAATACCAAAGGTATGGTTGGCCCAAAGCACGAGGTCTGAATCTGAACATCACCAACACCGAGGTTAGACTGATGTGAGGTTGCTTGTACGCCAAGCATTGGGATGACTTTAAGGCAACGCAACACCTTTGCCAATTACGCAATTATGCAGCTACCGGAGGAAAGTGTCTCGTCACTGGGATAAACTCCATGTGACCCATGGTTGGCCATATCACACCATGATGTTTCCCAGGTCAAAAGACTCCCTATCCAGTGCTACTGAGCCCTGGCAACCAGCCGAGCAAGCAACAACACTGGGCACAACGCAGCCGCGCTGGCCAGCGAATGCCTCCCCTCTCAAGGCCACCAACCAGCATGCATCCCTCCTCCCGAGGCGTAGCCAGACAAGGAAGGAGGAGGTGGGACAGCCGAACTGATCCCTGATGCGCCCGCCTGGCAGCCCAGGAGCCGAGCAGGTACACTATCAGCAGCGTGCGCGTGCAGTTCCTTTCCCGCTGGCAGGAAGCAGGAGTGCAGCAAGCTTCCTGCCAGTGGGAAGCTGCGCACAGTCTCAATGGCCGGCTTGGGGCTCCCCCATCCCATGGCAACTGCACCTGCCCACTCAAGGCAGGAGCCGCCATTTGCAGTACTGGATTACACCACCATGCCCATTTAGTATGTGGAGAGGGAACACAAGTGGGGGGGGGGAGTCAGACCAAGACTGGAGCCAGACCAAGACTAGGTCCCTTCCCCTTCCCTCAGGGACCAAATTGTGAGCCTGTGCACCAGCACTATAATCCAGCCTTTCGGCAGGGAGGGAGTGTTGCACAATGAGGTACTAAATTCTTTCTTGCTCAATGAACTTAAACATGCAGATAATGCACGAAGGATTTGAGTCTGCATATTTTAAATAGTTTTTGCAGGTATTTTTGTTTCTTTTATAATGATGTGTTATTTATATGATTGCTATCCACCTTGAATTTTCAGATATAAAAAAGATATAACCTCAGATTGGTAATTCTGAACATTATTTTGGAATCCTTTGCCTTTCTCTGTCTTAAATTATTAGCTAACAGGCGGGGGGGGGGGAGTTTAAATGTCAACCTTAAAAAATGGTTTTAAAAACCAATGGCCATACAGAATAGTACCATCTGTATGCCCACAATGGCCATACAGAATAGTACCATCTGTGCTGCTACAGAGAAAGCTCTTTGTTGTCTATTCACCAAGCGAAACATCCAGGTTGACGGAATGCTGCAGGTCCTATTTTAAAGATGCTGGGAATTATCTCGTGGAAACTGATGGGCTCTCAGATAATTTGCTCCAAGATCAAAACCATCACCTTGAATCATAGAAGTGTAGAGTTGAAAGAGACCACAAGGGCCATCCAGTCCAACCCCTGCCATGCAGGAACTCTCCATCAAAGCATCCCCGACAGATGGCCATCCAGCCTCTTCTTAAAGACCTCTAAGGACGGAGACTCCACTACACTCTGAGAGAATGTGTTCTACTCTTGAACACCCCTTACTGTCAGTAAGTTTCTCTTAACATCTAGATGGAATCTCTTTTCCTGGAGCTTGCATCCATTGTTCCAGGTGCTAGTCTCTGGAGCAGCCAAAAACAAGCTTGCTCCCTGCTCAATATGACATCCGTTCAATTATTTAAACAGGGCTTTCATATCACCACATTCTCTTCTCCAGGCTAAACATCCCCAGTGCCCTAAGTCTTTCCTCATAAGGCATGGAGGAGGCTCATGGTTGAGCTGTACTGGAAGCCAGTACAGTTGGTTCTAGACTAGTGGTATATGGTCACTTAGTGGTATGTGGTCACTAAAGTGCATACAAAACAAGATTCTGGCCACCACGTTTTGCACTTACTATAACTTTCAATTAAGGGACATGGTGGCTCAGGAGTGAAGACACCGGTGAATATCACACGGGAGGCTTACCATGTGAAAATTGTCAGGAAATCATCAGGAATTGTGGGAAACCTGTGATCTGCATTCACACCCCTGTGCGTTCCTCCTATGAGTAAATTGTCATGGAGATATTGGTACTCCCTTGTCCCATCAGCAAAGCGTTCTTGGAGCCACCATTTACAGGATCTTCCATTTTTGCCAAATGGTGGCTCCAAGAATGCTTTTCTGATAGGATGAGTGAGCGCCAACTCCTACATGACTATTTACTCATGGGAGAAGTGTGCAGGGGTGTGAATGCAGATCACAGGTTTCCCACAATTTCTAATGATTTCCTGATTATTTATACATGGTAAGCCTCCCGTGTGATATTCTACACTGACTCACAATTGCAAGATCAGCAGGTCAGCAGTTCAAGACCCAAGTGCCACAGGAAGGAGTGACCTCCCATCACTACCAATCTAGCAGTTGAAAAGAATGTAAAAGTGCAGGTAGATATATAGGTACCACTTAGGTTGGAAAGTCACAGCATTCTGTGCAGTCATGCTGGCCACATGATCATAGACAATACTTGCTCTTCAGCTTAGTAAAAGAGATGAGCACTGCCCCCTACAGTTGGACATGACTCAACAATTTTGTCAAGAGAAAACCTTTATCTTTATAGTTTTCCAATACTTTTCTAGGGCAGCCTTGGATAATAATAGGCAATGTGGCCAAACATGCCTTCTCTATGAAGATTGACAGCTGGGCAATGGTAATTCTGGCACAGTGGCCACCTTACCTTTTGAATACAATGATGGTCCCAAGAGCACTGTGCAAATGGTCCTGCAAAGGGAGTGCAAATAGATCCAGATGTGGAAGATGTCATCAGCATAGTAATGAGACCCAACACAAATATACATGTGTGATTTCTTACAAATTTTCAAAATCATAGATAGCATTCTGCCATATTTGGGTAGAAGAACAAAGGCACATTTAGAAGCCACCTGTTTGCTCCTGAGCATTGGTGGCAGCAAGGTTATTTTGGGCAGTACAGGATACCTTCTTGCACAATGTCATTCAAAGTACATACAAAGGGATCCTTGCCTAAATGTACTTTGTTCTTATTGTGTGCTATCAAATTAGCTTCAATGTATGGCAATCTTAAGAATGAGAGACTTCTAAAGGGAGAGATTGTCAACAATTCTACAGATTTACATTACTACACTAAAACAGTACTGGAATAGAGTAAGATCCACTTTTTCTGTGTTCTCCATACAAATATGTCCCTGTTTTGAATTTGAGGGAGAAGAAAACAGCCTTATACATTTTGTAAAACACCATTTCACAGCCACCCATTTGGGAATGAATGAAATTAATAAGATAGAAAGACACTGGCACCCACTCCCATTAAAAATATTCCACCAAAAAAAATAAAAATAAATGAATGAATGAATCTTAGGCCCAGGAAAGATGAATCAAAAACGGTGTGATGCCACTGATACTAGGGTTCAGGAGCCCACAGTAACCACATGCTCCCGACCCCTAGTGTGTAACACGGTGGCATCATGGTAGTGTCCCATCCACACAAGCACTGCCATGATGAATGACGTAAGTGATGCACAGCGTTCAGACATCACTGCACATCGTTTACATCACCAGTTTGCCAAAGATGGAATAAATAAAGAAAATGTCTCTGAGACAAAATTGGAAAGAAAGGGATGACACATTCACAACACATTCACTTTACCTAACACAAGGAGGTGTAGGTACAAGGAGTTTTCCATAGTTGCAAAGATTCAATCGCACAATGGGTCATGGCCAAGGTGATCTTTGTTCCTAGTGATTCATTTAAAAAGTGTTACTTCTGTGTAGGATATTTAAAAATAAAATAAATGAAAAGCAACCCGAGGGGAAATTGTCATTCTAAGCAAGGCTTATTTTAAAATGTTGTTCCACATTGGCTGAGGAGTTTTAACTCCATAGCAGTGGCTATAGGCATTGGGTGAAGGCAAAACTGCACTTCCCAAGCAGGCTCCCCTCTTCCCTAGTTATGATGATTACTGCTGTCTCCCATTTGTGCCAAGCTATCACATTATTTAAACTAAGAGTAAATCATGGTGGTCCCTCTGCCCATTGCTTGATATGTAGTACAGCAGCAGCCTGGAAAATATAGAGAAAGCAGGGTTTTCCCCATTTAAATCTATTTTGTTCTACCATAAGGAATCATAGACATCCAGCCATGTACTGAAATAAAGATTCCAATATCCATTTACACTTCTTTAAATGCCTGGTTCTGCAATTAATAACTAGGCATACATTCATATACATGTATGATTTTAAAACTATATCTGTAGTATTTTTAATTCCCATTCAGCCAGAGTAGGCTGCATTTAGAATATTGTAATCTACTTTGGATCCTATATTGGGTGAAAGCTGAGGTATTCAATAAATAAATACTAAGTTATTCAATAAATAAATAAAGCAGCTCTATTTCTTATAAAAATAAATAAATAGATTTCTTTTAAAATTCATTTCCAGTTTGGGTTATGCTTTACTCAGGCCACCAGAATCCAATCCCTTCACACATTTTCTCTCTTACTGTCATGAACCTCACCTCTTTGTGAGTGACCATGACACAAAGTCAAGTGGCTTTTCTCATATTTTCTGTGATATCTGTGTCATCTCCATTTCTCTCTATTTCTGGTGTTATGTTTCCTCCTCCATCAATTTCCTCCATGTTTTTCCTTGACTTTGTGTCATGGCCAGTCTCCCATTCTGAACATTGATTGCTTTTTCTCCTCTGTGTGTCTCAACCTCTTTCTCTCTCTCCTTCCATCCCCATACCAACCACTCCTTCTCTCAGCTCTAAGTCACCTCTTGCCTCTGACCCAATAATATTGAGATTCCACCTCAACATTAGGAGGAACTTCCTGACAGTAAGGGCTGTTCGACAGTGGAACACACTCCCTCGGAGTGTAGTGGAGTCTCCGTCCTTGGAGGTCTTTAAGCAGAGGTTGGATGGCCATTTGTTAGGTATGCATTGATTGAGAGTTCCTGTCGGGGATGCTTTGAATGGGAGTCCTGCATGGCAGGGGGTTGGACTGGATGGCCCTTGTGGTCTCTTCCAACTCTATGATTCTATGAATTTACTCCCTTTCTTGCTCACACACTCCTTTCCTGTACATACACTGTACATGAGGCAGTATGCCACAGACTTTCTCTTTCTGCTCCTCCCTTACTTCTGTTCTTTTCTGTACTGGCTATGATGCCTTCTCCTGGCATCATAGCTCAAGTCCAGGGAGGCTCTCCAGGGGAGGCTTAACCAACAAAAAAAGTACCCAATCTTATCATTGCACTAAGGTGTTGTTTGTTTGTTTGTTTTGTTTTTTGGTGGGGGAAAAATGTATTTTATATTATGGCTTCATTCCTTTTTTCAGACATAATTTCATAGAATCATAGAATCATAATAGAGTTGGAAGAGACCACAAGGGCCATCCAGTTCAACCCCCTGCCATACAGGAACTCACAATCAAAGCACCCCTGAGAGATGGCCATAGACCCTCTGCTTGAAGACCACTAAAGAAGGAAACTCCACCTCCCTCCAAGGGATTGTGCTCCCCTGTCGAACAGCTATTACTGTCAAGAGCTTCCTCCTAATGTTTAGGTGGAATGCATTTTCCTGTAGCTTGCATCCATTGTTCCAGGTCCTGTTCTCTGGAGCAGCAGAAAACAAGCTTGCCCCATCTCCAATGTGACATCCCTTAAAATATTTGAACAAGGCTATCCTATCACCTCTTAACCCTCTCTTCTCCAGGCTAAACATACCCAACTCCCTAAATCTTTCCTCATCAGACATAGTTTTCAGACCTTTCACCATTTTGGTCACCCTCCTCTGGATATGCTCCAGCTTCTCAACATCCTTTTTGAACTATGGTGCCCAGAAGTGAATACAGTATTATAGGTGATGCCTGACCAAGGCAGAATAGAGTAGCACTATTACTTCCCTTGATCTAGACACTATACTTCTATTGATGCAGCCTAGAATCACATTGGCCTTTTAGCTGTTGCATGATATTGTTGACTCAGGTTCAAACTGTAGTCCTAGATCCCTTTCACACATAGTCTTGTTCAGCCAGGTGTCCCCTATCCTATATCTATGCACTTCCTCTGAAGTATTAGCTATTTCTCCTAATTTGGTATCCTCTGCAGATTTGATAAGCATGCCCCCTATTCTTTCATCCAAGTCATTGATAAAGATGTTGAATAGCACTGGGCCCAGAATAGAAGCCTGTGGCACCCCACTGGTCACTTCTCTCCAGGGTGAAGGGGAGCCATGGGTGAACACCCTTTGGATTCGGCTGGTCAACCAATTGCAAATCCATTTAACAGTTGCATTGCCTAACTTGCATTTTAATAGCTTGTCTGCAAGAATGTCATGGGGGCCCTTTTAGCATAACTACAGTGGTATACTGGCTTGAGTGTTGGTCTACAACTCTGGAGACGAGGGTCCAGTTCCCTGCTCAGCCATGAAACTCACTGGGTGACCTTGGGAAGTCACATTGTCTCAGCCTCAGGGAAAGGCAATGGCAAACCTCTTTGAACAAATCTTGCAAAGAAAACCCCTATTTAGGCTTTAAGGTCACCATAGGTTGGAAAAGTCTTGAAGGCACACAACAACAAACTATTAACACATGTAGTCTGATCTCTGGTCAAGAAGCAAAAAATGATAATTTATTGTGGCGAGGTGAAGAATCTCTTACTACATATGTCTTGGATGATTGAATTAGAGATATAAAAAAGAAGCTCTCATATCCTGCAGGCAGGCTTCTCATAGGCAGGTGGTTGGCCACATTTTGTGTGAACATAATGTTGAATTAGACAGTACTTTAGTCTGATCCAGAATAGATCTTCTTAGTTCCTATGAATATGTATGCAAAGCCAAAAATATAATTCACAGTATATTTGCCAACAAACAACTGTAATGTACCCAAAACCACAGAAACCCTTGCCAATCCAAAATCAAGCCAAAAAAAGTGGGTTTCATTTGCCAGAAATTTAATGAAGCAAAACCAGTAGCTACTATAATCTGTTTTAAAATGGAGAGAGAGACATAGTGTTTTCTCAGGAGGCAAGATCCAACATCTGAAAGAAAACTGTTGGATTTTTAGTCAGGTTTTCCTCACTTTTTCAACTGAAAATATTGAGAAGTCCCTTATTTGGGTGATTTCCTTATTTGGGTGATTTCCACCAAGAGTCAAATTCAGAATTGGCTGTTTTCTTTTACCATAAATAGAAAGAACATCATGTATAGAGTTATATCCAGACTATTTCTCTCACAAAGCAATTTTTGAAAAGAATCTAGAACTTTTCAGGACTGTTCCTATCATGTGGTACAGTGAGGCAGTTATCACAGTCAGGTAGTAGCTTGGCAATATCATGGAAGAGCAGCAGAGATATCTTCATAGAATCATGGAATTGTAGAGTTGGAAGAGACCACAAGGGACATCTAGTCCAACCCTCTGCCATGCAGGAACTCACAATCAAATTTTATTATTTTTCTTTTAACTGCATGTAATAAGGAGAGGTATTTGTGGGGTTATGTGCCAAAATTTGACCAAAATAACTTTACTTCTCTTAGTGTGGAGCATTATCTTCTGCTCCACAGCCAACAGAAGAAAATCTGTATCTCTTGTTTGTACATATCAGTCCATCATTTCTCTTTTTGTGTAAGAACTTAAAATACAGTTAGTCAAAATATCTCAGAAATTTTGCATTAGGAGTTAGAGTAGACTCAGTGTCATACAGGAACTATCCACAGAGAAACATAAGTAGCAAGAAGCATCACCATAAAATGTATTACAGAGGATGCTTCTGTCCCTCCTGCCTGCTCAAAAAGCAGATGACACCTTATAATCAGTGTAAAATGAGAATGCTATTTTTGCCACAGACTTTTCAGGGTAATTAACCCCACTAGGGTTCCTATGACTCTGGACATTCAGTTTTAAAGCTTTGCAGTATTTGCTCCAAACAGCAACTGCATTTTGGAAAAAAAACAAACCAATTTTTTTAACCTTACATCCTTGTCTTTTACAACAGCAGATTTGGTACAAGGAATTATCCATAGTTGCAAAGATTCAATCACACAATGGGTCAGGGCCATGGTAAACTTTGTACCCAGCAATTCATAAAACAAGCATCAGTTCTGTGTATGGTGTTTTAAAATAAAACTGGTCTGAAGGCTTGTTTTCTTTTCTCTAATGCTATTGTGTGCCATAAGGTACACAGGTTATCCAGGTGGCATTTACAGTGGAAAACTACAAAGTAAAGAAAATGGTTTCTGCAGAGCTGTGGGGGAGCAAACCAGCAAGCCATACTCTTCCTGTGCTATGTGATTTATGTGACTGAGAGCCAGTGTGGCATAATGGTATGAGTATTGAACTTGGATTCTAGGAGACCAGAGTTCAAATCCTTGCTCAGACATGAAAACCCACTGGGTGACCTTGGGCAAGTCACACTCTCTCAGCCTTAGAGGAAAGCAATGGCAAACCTCCTTTGAGCCAAGAAAATGCCACACTCATTTTACCTCAGGGTCATCATTGTTGGGGCATGTAAAACCAGGATTCAACATGCAACATGCAGAAGACATGCTTGGAACAGGAACGCCATAGGAAGCTCTGTGCAGGCTGCAGAGAAAAATTCCTCCCACGCAAAAGCTGCCAGATTGACAAAAACAGCTGGGCCGCTGAGTAATCACAAAGAGGTTTTAATATTGATTTCAATATATACAACAGACCATCAAAGTGCTTCGCCAGACTCCTATTTACAACCATCGCCACCACAAGCATTCAGCTCACACTCTTATATATACATTTTCCTCTCCTTGGATTTGAGTCCTTCCCCCTACTTGTATATCACCCAGTTTTCTGTCACTTGACAGCTGTGCCTCTGCAGAATTGAAGCTTGCTGGTTTCACCTCCTGCCCCTCTGTCATCAGCATCCTGTGACTCAGGACTCTCCAAATGTTGAATCATCATGTCTGCTACCTGAACTCAGGTTACCTTTTCATCTTTGTTCCAGTTTCAGGCCATAGTCACATCTGTGACATTTTCTGCCCAGAGTGCACTGTACTCTGACAACCATGTCAGAAAAGGCACATAACAAACAACTAACAAAAGCATGAGTAAATACAATCTACAAGGAAGTAGACTGAAAGCTAGGAGTAACCCTGACATTTTCTTCCACCACTCTGACCAATGCCACTTGTTATCAATGAAGGGTTTTAACTCAGTTGTAGATCAACTGTCTGTATATCCAAATGGTCCCTGGCTCAATTCCAGGCATTTCAGATCTTTACTTGTTGGGGTTGATACCAACAATACTTTTTGGCAATTTTGTGTATTGTATTCTCCTTTCCCTCCTTAGATAGACAGGGACTTCCCTCTATCTATCTCATTCTATCTGTATATGTGACTCCTATCACTCACTCTTAGAGAATCTTCAACAGATCCTCTCTCAAGACTCTAAACAGTCTCCGCTCAGTACAATAACTGTCTCTTCTCCGTCTAAGATGGAGTAATGGTCTTCTCTGAGTGAGGTTAACAGTCTCTTCCTGCTATATTAACACCAGTTAGGATAGGATTTAGTTTGTTATGTATTTATTTATTAAAGTTATTATTATTTATTTTTAAACTACAAACTGTATGTTTGTTATTTTTTGGAGTAAGTCTTTATTCTTTAGGAAGACACATTTGAAATAATAGTCTGACCCACACTTTTGCTGTTCTGCTGATGAAAGCTAAACTCTAACAAGTTTAAGTTTCATACCTGCATATTTTTGTTTCTTTTTAAAAGGGTAAATATCCTGGGAAACTAAAATTATACCTCATAATACTAGATGGACCAAAGTTCTGTCTTGATGGAAGGCAGCTTCCTCCATTCCTAAGTCAACTGAAAAGGTAGTTTGCATATTCAGGCTTAGTTCGATATAGCATTAGCTGAAATTGCTTAAAAGGGAAGCCTTTCCGGGGGGGAGGGTGGAGCCAAGCCAATGGCTGAGTAGGACTGTTCAGTTGAACTGGGTGCTCAAAAAGATAAATAAATGTTGCTTAAAAACTACTCCAAAAAGAAAAAAAATTCTACTTCTTTCAGGTGGAGCTACAGTATGAACCCATAAAGAAGGTAATGAGATGAACAACTTTCTTTTCTTTTAAGAATAGAGCTCTTAAAAATTTAGTTTCGTTTTTGTGTTGAACGGACAAAGGGGGGGGGGAGAAGAAAAAAGCCTCATTTTAAAAGATTTATGAAGCAGCTAGAGGCATCGCAATTAAAGGAATTCCTCAGATAAGAGATAAGAGAAGTTAACCTTGGAATTGCCTTGGAACTGCTTTATAAAATAATAAGATTGATGTGAAGCAGTGAGTGTAAATGCCAAAAGGGAAAAAAATCTTAAAAGCAGAAGAAGCTTCGCAAGCTAAAGTTGGCAAACAGGAACCTTCAGATATCTCCTTTCAAAAATTATCTAAAACAGAGGCTACCAAAACTATGATTAGGAGTCCAAAGAAGGGTCCCCCTTCTCTCCCAAAGGTACAGCATGAGCAGGAAGAGAGCATTGCTCCTGCAGCCATTTTTTAAAAAGATGGTGAACAGACTGAGAAAGAACAGGAGGAAAAGAAGATGGATTTTAAAGAGATGATGAATGCTATTACAGTGACCATGAAACAACAACATGATTAAACACTTATAGAGTTCAATAAATTACTGGCATCTCAGAAGGAGGAAATGAAGGAAAAATAGATAGGAACAGAGAGGATTTACAGTCAACATTAAGTAAACAACTAGGAGAAATTAAAAAATGCTTCCAACAGCAGGTGGAAAGATCGGATGATAAATTTTTGAAAATAATAAATTGCGTGAAAGATTTAAAACAGGATGTTCAAGCACTGCAATTGGACAACAAAGCATGCAAAGATAAACAGGAAGCACAACAGAAAGAAATTCAAATAAATAAAAATAAGCTTTCTGAAATAGATAAAAGGCTTATATATTTACAAAACTATCAAAGAAGAACAAACTTTATCATCAAGAATATACCAGAAAGTGGGAAAGGAGACAGGAAATCAGATTTAAAACAGAAATTCTAAAATGGTTACAAAAAGTCACCCCATTTCTTAATTGGAATGAGACAAATTTGGAAAGAGTTCATCGTTTGGCACTAGGAAGAAATAAAATTATACCACGTGATATAATTGTGAGGGTGACCGATTATAATAAAAAAGAAGAATTGATGAACATTATGAGAAAGAACCCAGAAAAACTTAGATTTGGAGATGCAAAAGTGGAAATATATAATGACTACTATCATTATAAACAAGAATGTGGAGAATGTCAACGAGGCCAATTACAGTATTGCCTTTGAAAGCTGGCCTTAGTTATACATGGAGTTACCCTGTATTCTTAAAATTCCAGAAAGCAGGAAGAAAGTACCGGATAGATTCTGTAGAACAAGGACTACGGCTTTTGAAAGATATGGGAATATATAAAGATGAACAAAAAAAACTGGAGAAGCTAAAGGGTCTAGAGATAAAAAAATCAAATGGAGAGTTTGGAAGACCTGAAGAAGTAGCTTTGAGTGTAACATCTGGAGAAGGAGAATTATTGGGAACAATTGGAGGCGTTGGATTTCCCTAGAGGAAAAGAGACAATGCTACAAACAAGTTGAAAAGTTAAATTTAAATAATTAATGAGCACTCGGGGGGTGAGCAGTTTCTTTGGGTCTTGGAATGTCTTCACCACTCCTCCCCACAGGGGTAGCTTCGGCAACCGAGGCTAGAGCAAATTGCTCTAGCAAGAAGTGGGGAGGTAAATTGAATGAGGGGGGGAGGGAGGGAGGGAGGGGAAAGGGGGAGGGATATGGACTGCACAAATTGGAGTCATTGGAGAGAGAAATAAATTGTACTATGGTAGATAAGTTAAAAATTTCAACTTTAGACAAAGGACTTGGTTTGGTGATTAAAAGAAGAATTGAAGCATTGTTAAAACGGGACACTGCTGACGTGGTCTTTCTTCAAGAAACACATCAAAGGAAAGACAGGAAAAATGAATTGAGACTGAATTGGGTAAAAAATTATGAAAAAGCATTTGGGAATTCTAAATCAAAGGGGGTAGCAATATTAATTGCAAAGAAATGTAACTTTTTAATAAATAATGTATTAAGAGATGAAGAAGGCCGATATATAATAATACAAGGGGAATTAGGTGAAGATCAGTATGTATTAGCTAATGTATATGCTCCAAATGAAAAGCAAGAAGAGTTTTATGAGAAGGTGTTTAAAAAATTGGATGATATGCAAGAACAATGTGTGATTCTGGCAGGAGATTTTAACATGCAAATGGATAAGATTAAAGACAAATCTAATCTCTCTGTAAAAGATAAAAAAAGAAATATAACAAATTTAAATAAAATAATGGGAAAAAAAGGAACTTTAAAGATGTCTGGAGATTAGTAAAAGGGGATGAAAGGAAATATACATACTGTTCTGCTGTACATAAAGCATACACCAGAAAAGACTATATTTTTGTTTCAAAAATATGATAAATAAAGTTTTAAATTCAGAAATTTCAAATATCCATTGGTGAATGTAGAAATTGCTATCAAGAAAGATTATGAACAAATAAAAAGGTGGAGGTTGGACACTAAAATATTGAATTATAAATATATTTTGATAAGATTGCAAAGGAATGGCAAGAAACGTGGGATATCGATGATAGTGATGTAATAAAAGGTTTGTTATGGGATACCATGAAAGCAGTAACAAGAGGAATATGTATAAAAGAATCATATAACCTTAAGAAAAAACAAGAAGAAAGAAAAAAGAAATTGGAAACTGACATAGAAAAATTAGAGGAAAAATATATAAGTAATAGAGATAAGCACATTTATGTAGAATTAAGGGCAAAGAGAGAGGAATTGGATAAGATGGAAATAAATGAAGTACAAGATGATTTGATTTATTTAAGAAAGGAATATTTTCAATACAGTAATAGAAACACAAAAATGCTGGCCAAATCCACACAGAAAAAGAAAATGGAAAGTAGTGAAGAATAAACCAGGGATGATGTGTGTAGATTGATTGAAAGAAAAAATAAATTTTTTTGAAGAATTTTATAAAAATTTATATCAAGCAGGAAAAAAAACCATTAGATAAGATTGAAAAGTAGAAGAAAACTGGGGACAAACAATAAAGGAAGAAGATAAAGAATTACTAGAACAACCCATATAAAAGGAAGAGATAATTGAAGTAATTAGAAAACTAAAAAATGGAAAAACTTCAGGAATGGATGGTTTGGGACCTGAATATTATAAAATATTTGAAAAAAATATTAGTCCCAAAATTGTTAGAGATATACAATGGAATAATAAATGGAGAAAAAATTCCGGTATCATGGTATCAATCATAGGTAATATTGATACCCAAAACAGACAAAGATTTAAGTGACCCAGGGTCATACAGACCCATATCATTAATAAATCAGGATGCAAAAATTTTAACAGCAATAATAGCAAATAGAATGAATAAATGTAGGTATAAATACATAGGAAAAGATCAATACGGTTTTATAAAAGGAAGACAAATGCCTAACTTAGTAGGAAAAGTTTTGAGTAAAATATATGCAATTGGGATAAAAAATAAATTAAAAGCAGGAATTTTAGCATTAGATATATTTAAAGCTTTTGACTGTGTGGAATGGCCAACATTAAAAATAATTTTTAAAAAATTGGAATGGGAGAAAAAAAGGGGGATTAATAGATCAATTATACTGTAATAACTCAATATAGCTAATGGTAAATGAAGGGATAACAAATGAAATAAAAGTAACAAGAGGTACAAGACAAGGATGCCTGCTTTTACCAATATTATTTGCAATGGTTATAGAAATGCTAGCAAATGCTTTGGCTGTTTGGAAAGAATAGGATTGGGGAAAAAACATAAAATTAGTTTATTTGCTGATGATACATTATTAACTATTAAGGATTTAAAGGATAAAATGGGAAAAATAAAAGAACACTTGAATCTATTTGGAAAGGTGACAGGACTTCAAATTAATTGGAACAAATCAGAAATGATGTTATTTAACTATACAAAAGAAGAGGAATTAGAATTAACAAAACAAAAAGATTTAGAGATACGATTAAAAAGTAGTATAAAATATTTAGGAATAAATATTACGAAAGATTTAAAAGAAATGGAAGTGAAAAATTTAGTGGTATTATGAAAAGAAGTTCGGGAAAAAAAGTAGAATATAAGAAGATTCGATTATCATGGTTTGGTAGAATTGCATTAGTTAAAATGAAAATCCTATCAAAATTAATTTTTTTTTATTTAGAATGATACCATTAAAAGTATCAGAATCTGAAATAAATAAATGGCAACAGTTATTAAATTCATATTGTAATGGAGGTAAAAGAATTAGATTAAATAAACAAATTTGGTATAGAACTCAGAAAAGGGAAGGGTTAGGCCTCCCTAATATAAAGAGATACTATGAGGCCAACCACTTAAAATATGTAATAGAAGGTATGTTAAATATATCAGATCTAGACTGGTTAGAAATGGGAAAAGAAGAAATAGATATGAAAATAGATACAATTTTCTTCAAAGATTTCAGTAGGAAGGAAATTAAGGAGATTGAGTATTTCATGAAAAATATACTAGAGATATGGAACAAATATAAAAAAAAGAATGATGAATGAAAATTCAATGATAACACCAATAATAATGGAAAAATCATTCCCCCCCCCCAAAAAATTAAGAGATTTACTAGATAAGGAATTAAAGGAAAGGAAAATGGATAAAATAGAAAATTGATAGAGTTAAAGAGAGGAAAAGAAAGTATAAAAGAAAAGCTTAACAAAATAAAAATGTCTTCGTTTCACTATATGTAAATAGAACAATGGTTTAAAAATTGGGGGAGGGAGGAAGAATATAAGAAAGGAAAAATATATACAATTTGAACAAATAATTCAGCAAGGGAAAGAAAGGGAGGAAAATGAAAATATGAAAGGAACAACAAGTAAAATGTATAAAATATTAATAGAGAATAAAAGGGAAAAATTAAATCAAAATATTCTGAAAGAAATATGGGAAGATGAATTAGGATATAAAATTTGTCAAAATGAATGGAATAGAATTTGGGAGCAAAGACATTTGAAAAACTTATTGATACGAATTAAAGAAAATTATTATAAACTGGTTTGGAAATGGCATTTAACACCAATAAAATTACATAATATAAATAAGAATAACTCTAAATATTGTTAGAGAGGTTGTAATGAGGTAGGATCGTACTGTATATACATATGTGGTGGCAATGTAAATATGTTCAAAAATTTTGGGAAATAGTAATATTAGATATAGAAAATATTTTGAATATAAAATAGATAGAAAACCAAATATAGTATTATTATCATTATATAATGAAGTAGAATGGAAAAAAAGAAGAGATAATCCTTATAACAAATTTATTTACAGCTGCGAGATTAATTATAGCAAGAAACTGGAAAACAAAAATAAATGTAGAATTGGAAGATTGGTATAAAGAAGTTTGGAAATTAGCAATCAATGATAAATTAACATGTAAATTGATGGTAAAGAAGGGATTATGGAAAAGAAATGATTTTGATGAAATTTGGAAAAAAAAATATTGAAAATGTTCTAGCAAAAGAAGATGGGAAATTACCTCCACAGGATGAATTAAAATTCTGGATGGAATATAAAAATGGGAATGACTCAGGGGGAGGGGTGCACTGAGGTGATATTCAGTAAAAAAATGTTAAAGTATAATATAGGTATGAAAGAATGTTATAATTTGTTTTTATGTTATTTTTGTAAAATTTCAAAATACTAAATTTTAAAAAAAGGGAAGCCTTTCATGTATCAGCTCTTCTGTGGTGATAATGAAGATTTTCACACTGGCACTTACCATGGATTAAGCGCCAGTAAAGCACCAGTAAAACATCCCTGAAGCGTGAGGGTGTCAAAGCTAGTTGCACTTCTGAAACATCAGTGAAGTGTCCTCTCGCCTCTACTGTCCTTGAATTGTTCGCGGAGCAGCCATTTCCTATTAATGCAAAGTTCCCATTATTAGGAAATGGCTACTCCGTGAGTGATTCAAGGACAGTAGAAGTGAGGGGATGCTTCACTGACGTCTCAGAAGTGCGACCAGCTTTCACACCAGCACTTAACCCACAGTAAGCGCTGGTGTGAAATTTTTTAATGTTAAAGATTCTCCAAGTGGGGTTGTGCCTTCTACTCAAAATATTGCTGTGTAATTCAAGTTGTTTTTGACTTATGGCTGTCCTAAAAGCAGATGAAGTGTGAACCTATTACTGGGTTTTCCTGACAAGATTGATTCAGAACAGAGGTTGCCTTTGCCTTTTTCTGAGGCTGAGAGAGTGTCACTTGCCCAAGGCTACTCAGTAGGTTTCCATGGCCAAGCGGGGTTTCAGGCCCTGGTGTCCAGAGTCATACTCCAATGTACCAACCACTACACCACTCTAATTCTCACTCATATTTTTGTTGTTAACTGCCCTCAAGTCCACCCTGACTCATGCACCCCTTATGATAGCTTGTACAATTTGAAGAGCCCTGGTGATGCAGTGGTTAAATGATAGTACTGCAGCCACTCACAAACCACAAGGTTATGAGTTCAATACCAGTCAGGGGCTCAGGGTCGACTCAGCCTTCTGAATTTGCTAAAATGAGTACCCAGCTTGTTGGGGGCAATTAGCTTACACATTGTAAACTGCTTAGGGAGTGCTTAAGTGCACTGAAAAGTGGTATAGAAATGAATTTGCTATTGCTGTACGATTCTGACTTTAATGCTCAGTTGTATTAAACTCTTTAGAATCTTTTCTAGTTCTTCCATAGTTGCCCTTCCCAATTCCTACTCTTTCTCTACTGGGTGACCACGAAGAAATCACATGCTCTCAGCCTTTTTCTGAACAAATCTTGCCAAGAAAACCCCATGAAAGGTTCACCCTAGGATTTCCATAAGTCAAAAACGATTTGAAAGTACACAAGAACAGTAACAACAACAACAACCCTTCAGAGTTTGCAATCATCCTGCATAGCTTTTGAGAATCCAGAACATCTCCCTGACATGAACTATAGAATTACAGAACTGCTGACTTGGACAGTACAAGTCTCATCTAGCACAATCACTCCCAGTACAGGAACTGCAGTATGGATTTTAAATACAGTTTTTAAATGCAAAATAAAGGGCAAAACTCAAAGTGCAATCCTATGAATGTTTACTGAGAAATATGTCCCCCTGCCCTCAGTAGGATTTACTCCATAGGCACTATTTAAGACTCTAGCCTTGGCTTTGCTGTTGCTCAGATCTATAGCTGACTAATATGAAATTATCACATGCAGCTGTCTCCAACAGGATAGACATGCATTTAACTGTCAATAATAGATCTTACTGCATTTCCTCATGGCATTCCTGTTCTTGAAAAGCCACAGGAGAAGTTTGAAAAGCTGCGAGTTGCATACAGACTGCCTATGGCACAGCAGGGAATGAGGTCAGATCTGTCATTGATTGTTAAATACATGTCTATCCCATTGGGGATAGTTGTGTGTAATAATCTCCTATGTATCTATTCTACTTTTTAAAAAGAATCAGTTCTGCCAGAACCCAGTGATTCCTCTTCTTCCTCTAATATTTCTAAAGTCTATAGAGGATATAAACCCATATGTTAAAGTGAGTGATGCATCTGCCAGAATGGACCTGTTTGAATTGAAAAGCAAGGGCCAGTTCATTTCTTGGCTCTCCTAGTTTTCATTTCCTGCAAGATGTAGAGATCATGTTACAGCCACTTTCCCACCAGGAGAAATTACTGGGTGGAAATTGTAGGACCCAATGTAATACAGAAAGACAGAGCAATTACAGTTATTCTCCTCAGTCTTACTTTTAAACAATCACCTTGAATACAGTAATTGTTGAAAAAACTTTGTGTATGTGTGTGTGTTTTGGTTTGGTTTTTGTCCATGAAGCTCTTTTTGCTTTGGGGCCTACAAGTGTGTATTTCTGACTGAGATGGCAAATTGGACAATAAAGCTGCCATTATAAATATGCTCACTACAGGTTGCAGTATCCAAAATGTTTACTTCTGGAAAAATCTCATTAAAGCTTGGCACCAGCTTGTCTACTCCAGGTCTCTGTCTGAAAAATGGATTCTTCCCAGCAAAACTGATAGTAACTCACATCACTGCTGCAGCTGAAACAAGATCAGAAACAAGGGCAGGGCGAGCTTGTAGGTTTTACTGTGTTTTACCAAGAGTTGCATAATTGCTATTTTATTTTCCAGTATAGGCCTTAAATTGGCCTTTCACCTAAGGGGATGGGTGAGAGGGGTTGGACTAGATGGCCCTTGTGGTCTCTTCCAACTCTATGATTCTAAGAGGGTACCTTAATTACATTTGGTAATAATAATAATAATAATAATAATAATAATAATTTCTAGTCCGCCCCTCTGAACAAGCAATCGGGGTGGATTACAACAAGGATTAAAACAATATCAAGTAAAATATCCCATCCTTTTCCTTACCACCCCCCCCCCTTAAAAAGAGATTAAATCACAATTGAATTAAAACAGTAACTAGCTAAAATAGTAATAAAAACAAGATTAGAGAAAAACGGACCCAGCCAAGGTTGTGCAGAAGTAGAAACAGAGAAGGGAGGCTGGGAGAAAAAGCCACTCTAAAGCCTCAATTTGGAGCTGGGGGATGTTTACATTCTCTGGGAAGGCCTGGCGGAAGATATGTGTCTTTAGGGCTTTTTAAAAGCCTTCTAAAGATGAAATAAGACGCATCTCATCCGGCAGGTCATTCCACAACCTGGGGGCAACAGCCGAAAATGCCCTCTGGGAGGTCTGCACCAACCTGGTCTTCATGGGTTGCAGCAAGTTCCTCCCAGAGGACTGAAGTGTGCAGGGGGGTTCGTATGGGAAGAGGCGGTCCCTTAGATAGGATGGACCCAAGCCATGTAGGGCTTTAAAGGTTAAAACCAACACCTTGTACTATGCCCGGAAACTGGTCGGCAGCCAGTGGAGAGCTTTAAGCACAGGAGTGATGTGCTGTCTCCTAGATGTTCCTGTGAGAAGTCTGGCTGCCATATTTTGGACCAGTTGTAGTTTCCAGGTTAGGCACAAGGGTAGCTCCATGTAGAATTCATTACAGTAGTCCAAACGTGAGGTTACCAGTGCGTGTATCACAGTTTCCAGATCCCTCATCTCCAGGAAAGGGCGCAGCTGGCGTATCAGCCGAAGCTGATAGCAGGCACTCCTAACCGTCGCATTCACCTGACTTGTCATGTGAAGCGACGGGTCAAGGAGTACCCCCAGACTGTGAACAGAGTCCTTTGAGGAGAGTGTGACTCCGTCCAGGACTGAAAGTTGTATTCCCAAGCCTGGTTTCGGGCCTGTGTCTGTGAGCACCTCCGTTTTGTCTGGATTGAGCTTCAATCGGTTTTTCTTCATCCAATCCATTATGGCCACAAGGCAGGGGAGATGCCATCGGAGGTCTGAGCAGACAATCTGGTTATGGAGAAGTATACCTGGGTGTCATCAGCGTACTGGTGACACTGAGCTCCATGCTTCTGGATGATCTCACCCAATGGCTTCATATAGATGTTAAATAACATCGGGGACAGAATGGCGCCCTGGGGAATGCCACAGCTAAGCTCGATCTTAGAGGAGCAACTGTCCCCAAGTCTCACCCTTTGAGATCTGCCAGAGAGGAAGGATCGGAACCATCGGAGCGCGGTGCCACCGATTCCCAACTCTCTCAGCCGATCCAAAAGGATGGAGTGATCGATAGTGTCAAAAGCCTCGGAGATATCCAAGAGCACCAACAGGGTCACACTACCCCTATCGATGCTCAAGCGGAGGTCGTCAGTCAGAGCAACCATGGCAGTCTCCACTCCATATCCTGCCCTGAAGCTGGTCTGGAACAGATCGAGATAATCGGTTTCATCCAAGACAGCTTGGAGTTGGGAGGTGACGGCTCTCTCGATCACCTTGCTGAGAAAAGGCAGCAAGGAAACTGGTCTGTAGTCGTTTCTGTCCAGGAGATCAAGGGAAGGCTTCTTCAGGAGGGGCCTAACGGCCACCTCCTTCAGACAGGATGGAACGCTGCCTTCCCTGAGAGACGCATTGATCACCTCCCGAAGGAATGTCATGGATGAGATTGTTGGATTAAATGTGTGATTCTATTTTTTCCTCTTGGTTGATACATTTCTTAGTGGGAAGAGAAATGGTGAAAGACCAAGCTCTAGCTAGAACATGTGTTAGTTTAAAGTGTGCTGAATAAAGTCAACCATGTCAAAAATTGTTAAAAATGAAAAGTGAGTATTTTCTTCCTTTCTGGAAGTAACAGATAATATTTATCATATAAAATGCTTTCCATGTTTTCAAGGAAGAAAAACATAAAAAGTTGAGGTCACATCTGTTATTTCTCTTGGCAGATATTCTGTCAAAACATACCACAACTGAGGTGGAATTCTTCACACTGAAATCAAATTAAATTTGCTTTGAGATGATTTGCTTTCCCTTTCTTTGCTTCATATGTTTTTATCTTGCTTTTTTTTTTAAATACATTGCAGAAGTTGCCCAGAGAAGAGAGTGCTGTGATTCTTTGCAAGAATTTAGAAGTGTTCCTTTTATTTGATACTTCCTAACTCTCATGCAGGCTCTATATATTTGGCCCTCATCCATCTTGGAGCAAGCAGATGTGTACCTTGACAAGTAGATTTTTTTTTACCGCTGAATCAAATGGGCACTGCTCTATAAATGATTCTGAAAATGAAGAGCAAAGGCACAAGATCAAGTCACTGCTTAGAATTTAGTTTGAAACTGATAGAGAAACTGCACGAAATCCTAAGCTACTTGATGTAGGGGGAAGAGCAATAATTTTTTCCCACGAACTAGGTATTTTTGTCCACTAGCTACAATTGTTTCTTTCTTTCCTGGAAACTCTCCAGAGACAGGTCCATTATGACTGATGGGCTGGTAATGGAGTCTACAAAACATAAGCCCCTGATCAAAATCACACTGCAGAAATAATCCAATGTGAGAGTTTAAACTGCCTTGGCTCAGAGCTAGGTAATCCTGGGAACTGTAGTTTATTATGGCACCAGAGCTCTCTGACAGAGAAAGCTAAATGTCTCACAAAACTGCAAGTCCCAGAATTCCCTAGCATTGAGCCAGGGCAGTTAAAGCAGTGTCAAATTGGATTATTTCTGCAGTGTGCTTTGGATTTCTTTTGCCAGTCTTTAAACCATAAGTTCAATGGTGGATCCTTTAATCTATTGCCTTAATCTAGCTCATGGAATATCTAAATTCAGCCCATGAAGACTCCAGGTCTCACTGGTGCCTTCTCGCCCATAGCTCCTCTTCTTGAAGCCATGCTACCTATAGACTCTGTGAGTGGTGATGAAGATTCGTGCTTTTATCTCCAGTCATTGATCAGAGATAATTGGGCCCATTCAGAGTGATTTAGGAGACCAGAAAGTTCCAGATTTTGCTTCTGTCCTTTCCACTTTTATTTAGGAGTACATCTTTTGTTTATCCCAGAATGTTTTCTGGGATATCCCAGAATGTTTTCCCAATATGAGCAGAGACTTTTTATATCAGCTGCTCGGATCAGTTTATTTTAGCCCAGTATAAAACTGGAAAAAAACAGGAACAAAATCTTTGACTTTTCAATCAAGCTGGATGTGCCCATACAGCATGCCAAGCCAGGAACACATTTTACATGCAAAGGCAACCTTTATGTGTAAAGCCAGCACTGTATAGTATAGATCTGGGCTTATATGTAGGGCACCTGGATAGAATCCCAGACTTGTGAGCTCACCTTCACCACAGTAAATATTTTTTAGAAACCTTGCATGTTCCATAAAAAAATATGTTTGTGTTAATACATTCATGAGAATCTTCAAATGATATTCACAGATATTTAAAGTTAGGCCCTCCTCAGATCAGCCATTAAGGGCAGTCTGGGGGCGGCCTCAGAGCATTGTACCCAGATAACACACGCCCTGAGTCTGCCCCCAGGGCGCCATGATGCCACGTGCCACTCCACATGGCATGCGGTGTCATGGCGCTCCTCCGGCACTGCGTCTGTATAATGCAGCGCTGAAGAAGCAGCGAATAGCTGTGGCAACACAACTATGGTGCCCTTTGAGAGTACAAAAAGGAGCCACTTTTTGTGGCTACTTTTCATACCCCCAAAAGGCCAGATCAGGGCCATGGTGTGAGGTTGCCATGGCCCCTATCTGGCGCAAAAAGGTGCAGCTACAGGCTGCCTCTTGGGGCAGTTTGTAGAGCCCCTTAGTTTCCACTCTGTGTGAAAACTTCCCTTGTCCCTAGTCCAGCACTCAGGATCAGGGTGAAGGATAGCAGAGATAGATCTTTATGTATCCAGTTGACATTTCGCAACCAGCTGCTGCCAGAAGTTTGGAAGAAATATGTCTTTGAGCCCTGAAAATTCCTCTTTGTTTGTCTGTCTAGATATTTCCCTATCAGTTCTCCCTCCCCTCTTTCTTTCTATGGAACAATTGAGTATCCTAAGTCTCTCTCTCTCTCTCTCTCTCTTTCATTCCTCTGAACAACTAATGAAGCTTCAGGAGGGTTTATCTTAAGATTCATTTTGTTAAATGGGTGAAAATTGTATGACCTTACAGATCCTGTTGGACTGTAACACCCTGCTGGCTAGTGCTGCTGGGAGTTGTGGTCCAATGACATCAGAAGGGCTGCATATTTCCTCATGGCGTAGGTCGAGTCCAGTTTCAATCATATTCTCACATCTTTCCGAATCAGTCCAGTTCAGTTTGAGATCTGTCAGAATTCAACAGATATTTGTATTTAAACCCCCTACAAGTGTTCCAGTGTTAAACCCTGTTGAAGGTCTGCAATAAGATTATCCCTTCTCTGGGTCAAATCAAAGCACTTGGAGATTATTCCTGGAAAATATCATTTTAGACTAATTCTTTAAGTAAAACACATGCCTCCTTAAAAATAAAAGAAAGCAAAACATTGTAAAGTCTGCACCGGTTATTTTCATTTTTACTGGCACAGTAAAGAGCATAGCCTTTTGAGGGATCTGATATGAATGCAAAGGAAGGCCATTGGCTGAGGAAGTTATGTGAGGGGAAGAAGCTACAGTCTTCCAGCGCCCTCAAATGGCACCTAGAATATTTGCACATGGAACTAAGCTCAATGTAAAACTCCCTTTCTCAGTAGACAAGAATGAAGGATGCATTCTTCTATCCCTGTCTCCTGCACATGCAAACAAACATGAGCACATATGCATGTTGTCTTCACTGTTAACTTAAAATATTTTTGTGCCACCGGACCTTTACAAACAGTTGAGGTTAGACTCACTGGGTGGTGATGATTTTGACATTTATAAGGGTCTCTGTATAGTTTTGTTTTTATTCTTTTACCGCATTTTAAATATTTTTTAAAATATGTACTGTTTTTACAAGCTTTTATTTTTTAAATTCTATTTTATTCTTTTCATGAGTAATGCGTTTTAATACTGTACTAGTTAATTCAATTTTAATGCTCACTTTTACATGATTTTAAACTTTTTTGTTCTTTTAATTTGTAAGCTGCTTTGTGTCCCAATTTTAGGGAAAAGGTGGGATATAAATAAACAAAATTAATAAATAAACAGTATGTACATTTTGTAAAATCACAGGGAAATACAAACTTTCTTTGTTAAAAGATAAAGCACTACAGATCAACTATATTTAACTTCCCAGCAATAAGTGACTGTTACTGCGTTCAGGTTACCTTATCTCAGACTAAGCTAATATTTAATCTCTTTTGAACACAAAGGTGATTAAATATAATAACTATTTGTTTTGTATGCCACCTTTCTCCCAGAGTGGGGCTCGTGGTGGCTCCTAAAGAAATTAAATTAAAAAAACTTTTAAAAATTAAATTGAAAATCCATGCATTAAAATATGAAATCATTTAAAAACACACAAATGTTAAAATAAATAGTAAAATATATATGCCTGTTAGAAGCTCCCATGCTTACACATTAAAAGCCTGCTTAAAGAAAAAGGTCTTTGCCTGCCAGAAAAAGACAAGCAGGGAGAAGGCCAGCCTAGCTTCTTTTGGAAGGGAGTTCCAGATTATGGGAGCAGCCACTGAAAAATCTCTCTCTCTCTCTCTCTCTCTCTTGTCCTCACCAAATAAGCCTGTGATGTTTGTGTGACCCAGAGAAAGCCTTTCCCTGTAGATTTTAAGACCGTGACAGGTTCATATGGGGAGATACAGTCTTTCAGATAGTCTGGAATTAAGCTATGTAGGACTTTATGCATCCTGACCAACACTTTGAATTGTACCCGAAAACAAACGGGTAGCCAGTGGGGCTATTTTAATGAAGGAATTACATTCTCCCTATAACTGGCCATGCTCAGCATTCTGGCTGCAGCATTTTGGACTCACTGAGGTTTCTGAACAGTTTCCATAGGAAGCCCCACGCAGAGTAAGGTCCAGATGTCCAGATGATGCATGCTCTGACCCTGCCCCAGGGTGCCATGGTGCTGCACGCCACTCCACATGGCATGCAGCATCATGACACTGCTCCAGCACTGTGTCCATACAATGCAGTGCCGAAGGAGTGCCAGCAAGCCGCAGCAACGTGGCTATGCTGCCCTTTCCAGGGCGCAAAAAGGAGCCATTTTGCAGGTCTTTTTTGTGCCCTGGAAAGGCTGGATGAGGGCCATGGCGTGCGGTTGCCACGGCTTTGATCCAGCTAGGAAATGTGTGGCATTGCACCGCCCTTTCGGGGCGTCTGTCATTCCCCTTTGTTATAGTACTCCAAGGCATGTTCTTTCCTCCAGAAACATACACCAAGGAAGGAAGGCCATGGTCCATAGCAATACTGCATGTGGTCTGTGGACTACAATTTGCAACCCCCTATTGTGTAGGATATGGAGATTGTTGTTGTTTACATCATTGAATGCATCTTCCAAACCTTAAAAACAAAGCTTATTGTAATTTGGTAGAGTTAGACCAATTTCCACTTCTTTCCATTTCCTCTCCTTTCTCTGAACAGTATATCCATATTACTTCTGAGAGAGCCTTCTCAGTTGCTGCTCCAACTCTGTGGAACTCCCTTGGCAAGCAAAGACATTTTTATTCAAGCAAGCTTTTTAAAATCATGCCTTCCTGGTTTTATTTGGGGGTTGGTTTAGATTTATTTTAACCTTGTATGTTTTAAATTTTGTATGTTGTATTTTTTTTAAAAAAATTACTGTTTTAATTGGAGTACAGTATTTTAATTTTTTTTTAAAGTGTTGTTCTAACGTGTGTGTATAGTGATCTGCCTTGGGTCCCAACTTGGGAGAAAGATGGGATAAAAATAAATAAATAAATAATTAAATAAATAATGTCTGGAAATTTAGAGATGCTTATGAGGTTAGGATTACGTGTGGGATGGGGGTTAGCTGTATGTTTCTTTAACTTCTATACTTTTGCAATACCCCAGAAGGCACTGAGTATGGAAAGATTTTTCCCCAAATGGTTGGGCAGTCAGCAAGACCACTGTTAGAAAGAATAATGTGTAATGGAAATACTTTCCAAGAAAAAAAAATGTATGCTGATGTGTGGGAGATAGGAAGTCCCACTGGTATCTCAGTCCAGGATTTTAAAATCTAGGCGATGAAACCAATAAAGAAGATGGTGGGACCAGTGTGGAAAACAAACAAAAATGTGGAGAAGAGGCAAGACTCGCCTGACTGTGGGAGTGGATGATTAAAAGAAAGAAAGAGGATGAACTTGTGTAGAACTGAGGAAAAGGAAGATCAGACAAATGAAGACCACTCAGTATGATAAAATAGCCTGCCCGAGGGTACAAATTTGGTGGTGTTCCTGGAAATCAACATCTAGAGTTTAGCTCAGAGATGAGAATAATGATATTTGATAGCAGACATTGTTTGACTGCCTTCTGGATTTTGGACAGCCCTCCAGATGGTGTTGGGCTATAGCGCCCATCATTTGTCACCCTGGCTATGCTAGCTAGGGCAGTATTATGATGGGCACTGTAGCTTTTGCCCATAGACCTTTTGTTTGTGTGCAGCAAACCCTGAGGTTTTTTTCCCCTAATAAATCATTCCCACCAAAATACTATTAATGCATAGAGGTTTGCTGCCCTCTAATGTCAGCAGTGAGTTTGGATGGCTTTCAAACTAAATACACCTTTCAACAGAGGGCTAAGAGCTTCGCCATACATAGAGTTTAAGACACTTGATGCAAGTGTTGTCAGGTGTGAATCGGAAGTGATCTACCACTTGGGAAAAATGGGGTTCAAGAACATGATAAGACTGTAACTCTGACTTAGAAGGAAGTAGACAGCTATTATTGCTACTTGCCTCTTCTTCTTGTCTTCTCTTACTCCTCTCATTGAAGATGTTGTTTGTCAAGCAGTAGGAGGAAGGAAGAGTAGGAGGTTAACTTTCTATAAATAGGAGTAAAGTTGGGTCAATGCACACCATGCACTTCATCCAGCTGCAAGCATTGATGTGAGATGATAACACTGCTTGCTCATGTAAGGATGATGTTGACTATAGATGGGTTGAGTGCATGAATGAGTGCTAGAGAAACATCCTATGATTATCCTGTCGAAAAAAGTGTCAGAGTGTTGTTTGGGGGTTTTCAATTGTTTTTATTTTCTTCAACTGGATATCTTTCTGCTGAATTATGTTTTCTAGTCCTAATGGTTTACAATACAAAACAGTTGCATTGTAACATTTGCTTATAAACTGCCAAAGAACTTGTTTACCAAGCAGCATATAAATACTCCAAACTCATACATAAATTAGAGTAAGTCATAGGCAATAGCCCTTTTCTGATGCATTCACACAGACATTCATTCAACCCATGGAGTGTAGGAGGAAGGGAACAATTCGGTAAAGATCTATCCCCTGCATCCCAGACAAAATACAAAAGAACAAGTTCTGCAATAGAACTTGGAAATGTTACTTTCTTGGACTTCAGCTCCCAGGACCCTCCAGCCAGAATGCCCACAGGCAAAACAGAACTTTGCTAATTGGCCAAAAGACCATGCATATGTACATAGTATATTGCCTAATGAAACGTCCATAAAGATTAGGTATGAGGGATGGGAAGAATATTAAACAATTTTTTTTAAAAAAATGTCAAAAACATGTCTTTCAATTAATGAGAAATCCTGAGAAGTAAATACTGTAATTAGGGATGTATTCTATGCAAATCCATACATGGTTGATTTGCAAAGAAAACATCATAATAACAAATAATATTTCTGCATAGAAATATTTTCTGCACAGAAAATGTAGTTTCCTGTGCAGAAAATCATGTTTTTTGTGCAAATCAACCACATGCAAATTTTGGATCAATCTCTAATTGCACATAGTGTTCAAATACTGCATGGTTTTCAAATACTTTCTCGCCGTGGGAAGAAGATTATTAAAATTATGTGTTGCCTTTGAGAAGAAACTTGGTGAAGAATTACATCCCTAGTACATGCATAGAGGCCATTCTTATGTTCTGTCTGGGAGAGTAGAGTGAGATTAGCAGATACCTAGAGATGCCTGCGGATACCTACAGATTAAGGTGCATCATCAGAAGCCACAATCATGCATGAATGGGAAAAAAAGGAAGACAGCCGAAAGCATATTTCAAGAGGTTCTTAGACATTTTAGTTCATGGCTAAATAGTGATAGAATCCCAGTTGATGCTTTGGAACTCCCTGCCAGGTAAGAGGAAGGTCCACCGCCCCCCCCCCCCCCCCGGCTGTCTGTTTCCCTGTCATCTTCTGTCAAAGACGTTTTGGTTCAGGCAGGCCTATTGACACAAAAGGTGTCCTGTTATAGGCAAACAGTTGGGTGATGTGTATGTCTGTTCTTGTTCTGTTTGTAACTCCATTTTTAAATTAAATTGTAGAATTAAACAAAGAAACAAGGTTTGCTATATTTTAGTCATACCCTCCTCTGGATCATACGGAGCAGCTCGAGATGTTGGACATCCTGTTGAATTAATATTAAACCAAGAGTTTAACTGTTTTCTGAACACTGGCTATCCTGTAGTATTGGAGTTTTCTATTTTAGTATTTAGTTATTCTGAATTTTCCATATTTTAAAATTTTAACAAATATAACTGCTTTTATAAATATTGATTCACAACCCCTCTATCAAAACAGCATGAAAATCAATGTTTATCTAGCAGCACTGGGTTAGAAAAAGAAGGAAAAACTAAAGTTTATTTTCTTCTTTTTGATGCAAGAACACATAAGGCTTCTCAATCTTCAGATCCATGGCAAATTATTTCATTTGTAGCCATTGTCACAAAAAGGCCTGTTGGAATGAAAATGTTTTCACACGCTAGCATAAGGAAAGCAAGAAGGGAGAAATCTTAGCCTTTCTTGGTATGGAGTTTCAAGTTTGGGAGCAGCCACCAAAAATGCCTCTCCCTTTTTCCCAACAAATGATCTGAGAAGGTTGTGGAACAGAGAGAATGCTCTCTTGCATAGCTTAGAGCCTGTTAGAGCTCAAAGGGAGATAGGATCCTTCTAGTGCCCAGACCCAATCCTTATAACATGTTGCACAATCCAATACAGAACAGAGGAAGAAAGAATAAATCTTGTGAGATTCAAGACTGCTAAATTTCCACATCCCTACCTGAGCTTACCGCAGCCTGCAAGACATGAAAGCAACAAATTAACTTTGTTTGAGGGGCTGCTTAACAGAATAGCAGCATTATATAGACATCAACTAATACAGTTTTCTTTTCCAGGACCTAAAAGGTATTGACAGACTCAGCATAAATTCTCAGCCTTGGCATTCCTCAGATTCATGAGGACTCTTCCCCACTTCCCTGCTCAAAATCCCTGTGGGAAATTTGACTCCAGGAGAGGGGGGGGGGGGATCCTGAGTGTATCTCTTATCTCAAGCTGGAGAAATAACACTGTTCCACCACCTACAGCTTGCCTTCCTAACTGGCGACACAACTTGCATACAGAGAAAAAATGACCCAACATGGAGAAACAACTTTAGGAAAGAGACAGAGCCTCAGGGAGAGGAGGAGCATCCCAGGCCTCTCATCTGTCCAGTCTGCCCCCACTGAAGTACCCCTATCCTACTTCATTATCTATTTTTGATCCAATGTTCATTGTTTGAAAGTTTTCTAGTGTTCATCTACTTTTGCTTTGTTTTCTTTCTCATCAAATTTTCTACACAGTGTCAATGCTATATTGTTTTTATATTAATATAAAATATATAAAACTTATTACAGTGCTGTGCAACATTTTTTTAAAAAAAAATCTCAGGATGCATTTATCAGCTCCTATCCTTGATTGTTACTCATTGTTAGTAATATTGTCATGGCTGTTAATTTATTGGGTTGATCCTTTTGGCTTACATGTAGTTTGCACTTAGGATCAATGAAAGATCCTGATAATTAATCATTTCAGAAATGAGAACCTCTGTCAAATTAAGCTTTAATCTTTTACAGCTCAAGCCTCATAGTTTTCAGTGCTCTTAGCTGCCACTCTTCACACGATTTCATTTGTCTTCGAATTAAAGTCTTATCCTCCAGTGGCACAGAAAAGCTCAGCTACCTTCAGTTGCTCCAAATTTCAGGATAAATTAGGCTGAAGCCATTGTTTCGACAATGCTACCCTATTCAAATATCCTTGGAAATTATTAATAATGGTACAAGAAAAACAAATTCATATGGAAATGTGAGTCACTAGAAAACTTGAAAACATATCCAGGGATAGCCATGTTGGCCATGTAACAAAGTACAATAATATCTAAAATCCACAAAACAGTGATACCTTTATTGGAATAACCAAAATGCACAAAATGCATGTTGCAAGGTTTCAAAGCTCTACTGGCTTCTTCATCAGGCAAAAATGTTAAAAATCTTACCGGAAAATAAAAATTAGGACAATGTTAGTCGCAAGCTTGCATTTTGTCAAGATGTATGTACAACACTGTGCAAATTTACAGTGCTATATAAATAAATAAATAATAAATAATAATGTAGCTGTTCTCAGTTCAGGTGATATTGGAGGGTCAACTTGACTTCAGGACTTCCTTCAGCTGTCCTGGAACAGCCCAAAAAATCTATAAAGGGAGACTGGGAAGAGAACCAACCGAATTAGAATATATTCACAAACTCCTATCAATCAGTGCTGGTTTGAACAAAATCACACTATGCATACTGTAACACTGGGCATTCTCAACTAGTTAATTATATCCCTTTTCTGGTTCTCAGCCTGCTCACACCACATTCCAAATTCCTTCCACAGTTTGATATGGAAACCCACTGGGGATCTTTCCTCCTGCCTATGTTCCTCAATGGCCATCAGTAAATCTCAACTTGTCACATCATCATCATACCCATAAGTTTTTCATTTCTATGGCTATACATATAGTCTCATTAAAGATCCTTCATGAGCAACACTTCATGCATCTGAGGAAAGAAACCAAGTATGTGAAAGCTTATGCCACAACTTCTTCCACAAATTTACTCTCAAAGGTGCTACATGATTCTTTTGCATACTGATGTTGCAGACTAACATGACTAGGTCTCTGAATTCATATATATATATATATATATATATATATAAAAACTGTGCAGCACTAGCAGCTGGTTGCTTCCGTGTCAGTGGGTCAGTGAATCCACTCCACCTAGTCTGAATTTTAAACGAATTAGCCAAAGTGCTGAATCTATTTTGGAGAGAAATACCTTGTAGGAAGCCTCCTTGAGGGCTAATACATATGGGTAGTTACTGTGAAAACAAAATGCTGGATGAGATGAGTCTTTGGTTTGATCCAGTACAAATAGCCCAGTTTGTTTTCCTGTTTGTTAAAGACCCTTGGGTATCACTTACTGCATGAACAATCTAAATTTGGACAGACATAGTGAGCTAAATGAAGACTAAAAGGTTTCTATGATAATGACCAAGTTCCTACACCCACAACTAATAAATATGTATGCTTTGTAAGCTGTTGTCAACTTGCCAAACCTTTCAGAAAATCCTTTGTTCCTTTCTGTCACTATAATAATGACCAATGTCACCTGGACCATGTTTTCTTCTTAAGAGTTTGCATTTATATCTCTTCTTTCCTGAAATGACAGGTTTATAGAGAAAGGGTACATTAAAAAGCTAGGCTTGTCTTTGTAGACAATAATTTTCTTTTGGGCACCCTCTACAGGTTAATCTTATTTTCATGAATGTCAAGACTTTGTCTAATAATCATAACTTAAGATACCTCTTTGTTGCTCCAGTGGAGTAACAATGTGTCCTGTAGCATAAAATACAACTTTTTAGCATGAGATAGCTTTGTCATATAAACTTTCATTTGGTCATCACTCTTATGCATTATGTTACAATGGACACTTTGTATCAGCAAGCTAAATGATCTATGGGTTTGACTGCCCATGGATCACCCTACATTTGCCTGCACAATTGTTACCATTGACTAATATGAGGAACAACCATATGTGTTTTGTTATCATCTAGACTTGGGGGGGGGGGGGTAGACCCCCAACAGATGAGAAGGGTCCACTATACACACACACACACACACACACACACATTCTTCCAGTACAGGACCCAGATTGGCTTATGAAATTGATATAGCTTTCCCATCAAGCATTCTACACCTGACACCCTCCAAATGTGTCATACATAAAAGGGAGCCCTGGTGGTGCAGTGGTTAAATGCCAGTATTACAGCCACAACATTATCATAGAATCATAGGGTTGGAGGAGACCACAAGAGCCATCCAGTCCAACCCCCCTGCCATGCAGGAACTCTCAATCAATGCATACCTAACAAATGGTCATCCAGCCTCTGTTTAAAGACCTCCAAGGAGGGAGACTCCACTACACACCAAGGGAGTGTGTTCCACTGTCGAACAGCCCTTACTGTCAGGAAGTTCCTCCTAATGTTGAGGTGGAATCTCTTTTCCTGCAGTTTGCATCCATTGTTTCAGGTCCTTGTCTCTGGAGCAGCAGAAAACAAGCTTGCTCCCTCCTCAATATGACATCCCTTCAAATATTTAAACAAGGCTATCATATCACCTCTTAACCTTCTCTTCTCCAGGCTAAACATCCCCAGTTCCCTAAGGCGTTCCTCATAAGGCATGGTTTCCAGACCCTTCACCATTTTAGTCACCCTCCTTTGGACACGTTCCAGTTTCTCCACATCCTTTTTGAATTGTGGTGCCTAGAACTGGACACTGTATTTCAGGTGGGACCTGACCAGAGCAGAATAGAATGGCACTATTATTTCCCTTGATCTAGACATTATACTTCTATTGATGCAGCCTAAAATCACATTCATGAGTTCAATCCCAGGGCTCTAAGGTTGACTTAGCCTTCCATCCTTTTGTAGGTCAGTAAAATGAGTACAGCTTTTGGGAGCCAGTTGGCTTACAGACTGTAAACCATTTAGAGAGTGCTGAGTTCACTATTAAGCAGTACAGAAATATGTTATTGCTATTGCTTAGGACTACAACTCCCTTTAGGTCCAGTCAGCACAGTCAGTGGATTTTAGGAAAGATGGGTGTCAGATTCCAAAACATTTGGAATTCTATTAGAGATACCATAGGGAAGACTATAGCTTGCTGAGGACTTCAAGGAAAGCAACAGTGTGCTGCATGCAACCAATGACCACGCTTTGCCCATGCCTGTTCCAAGGTTATTGTAGAATGAGGTACCCATGCCTCCCTTTGTATTGTAACATACACACACATACCTCACTCATTCACACGGTCTACCTGTCTGCTGCTGGTGTCCCCCCCCCACACACACACACACGTCATTGCCATTTAGTGGGTGGGAGAAATTAGGCACCCAGCAGGCATCTATCATTGTTTCTGCACAGATACACAGAAGCATCTTTCCATACTGTCTGTGAAGTGCCAAAGCCCAGAGATCCTCTGGAGTTTCAGCAAGATGGTATTTTCTTCTGTGTAGAAATATAGCTAGATGCTGTCTGGGCATGACATTACATCCACCATCAACCGTCACTAAATGGTTATGGAGTATGCATGTCTGCTGCATGCACAGGGTAGAGAGGAGCTTGACAAAGCTTTACATTCTGCCAAGCTGATGCAGGATTAATATCCCCCCCCCCCCGCCTCCATTTCATTCTGAGTTTGTAAAATAATAACCAGGATACAAACTGTAAAAAAGAAGCTAGTAACATGAGATTTATAGAATTGAATCTATTTCCTCAAATGTACAGGGTGGAGTGCATCTGGGGAAGCAGACTGAAGTCTACAAAAGCTCATATTCTCAGCTTTTTTTCCCTCCAGTTAGTCTCAAAAGTGCCACAAAATCCCTTTGCCGACTGATTTTCCAGACTAACATCATTATCCCTTTGAATAACCAGGAGAGTTCATGTTTAGATCTAGATACACATTAGGCTTCCTTAGAATCTAAGGATTATTTTTTTTTGCATTAAATCAATAAATTGATCAGTCTTTATGCAAAGGAGTGTGGAACTCCCTGCCCCATGATACCAGCAATTTAGGCTGCAATTCTATACACATATCTAGGAAGATATTCCACTGAACACAGAGTAACATACTTCTTACTTAGTACATCTTACTCAGTGAAATTTGTATATTATTACTCTGTTCGACATTAAAGTGCAATCTTGATTTATTTATTTATTTTTAAGTTTTACATGACATAATTTGTTCAGCATAATTTATCTGGCATGCCAGGGCAAAAAATGCTTTACTACTACATTGCCCTTTGCCCTTTCATAGCTACCAGTTTTATTTAAATCAGACTGGCCTAATTTCAAGCAGTGCTATGGAAGTTAAACGTGTCTGTTAATTCCAGGAATTATATGCCAGGTCAGTGGAAGACATTCTGGGGCCAGCTTGAGAAAGCTAAAAGAAATTGTATGAAAAGCACAATGCTGGAGGCTTGCCATGTTCTGATTTCAATTTGCTACCTTCAATACATTTCTCAGATTGCTGTATTAAATGTGGCAATTTTCAAATTGCAATTTGACCATGTTTTTATTTTCAAAATTGCTGCTTAATGAGCCATTTAATGATTATTTTGAAACATATGAGGAGCTGCATATTGGCACAAGAGGCCCTCTTGTGAAGAAAATGGGTTATAGTTTCATAATAACATATTATAAAGACCAAATAGGAATGGAAGGAAAACAGCAGAGGGCACTCCTTACACTTGGTTAGGAGCCACTTTGGTTAAATTAAATTTTGGACTTTCTCAGTAAAGAGGAAATCTAGGCCTGACACACTTAAAAGACTATTGCTTTATTGCTAAAGCTTTCTTGGAATACACTTCTCTAGATACATGAAATGTTTTTCAGAATGTCAGCTATTTACAAGGTGCATATGGTTAGAGAGCAGTTGGTGAAATTAGAGGAACATTAAATTTAGAGAGTATTGTAAGTGTCCATTCTCTTACTACTTAGACCATTCGTAATATGCATACGCACGCACGCACGCACACACACACACACCAGTTCTTCATAACACCAATATTACATTGATCCCAGTGCAGAACCCTTGTGCTAGGCTGGAAAAGCCAGCTACGCTGATATTGCTATTGTAAATAGTAAAAAGAGTCCTAGGCTAGAATTCATTATGTCAGGATAAGTCCTGTACTGTTTATACACCTGTATCAGGAGGTGGAAACAACTCCACACATCCCACAACCTGAAACAGCCAATAGAAAAGACACCTAAATTGATTCAAATAGCCCCTAAAATGTTGCCTGGAATGCCCTAGACTGCATTTTCAGTCATCCAGACATGTTTTCATTGTGCATTCTGCAAAATATAGGTTGTTTCTCAGTGGTCTTATGGCAGTTGTAAAGCAAAGTCTAGACAAACAGTCTACACTCAGAACATATTTTTGACATTTTAAATTGTCAAAATTGCCTTACAGTCCACAGCAGGAAGGTCCTTAGGGGGATATTTTAAAAGTTTGAATGACAAACTGAATGTGGGAAATCAGTTTTTTAGCTGTGAATGTCAGTATTTTGCATTTTGGCACTAAAACCTGTCACATTAGAGATGATTTTATATAGTGATGAAAAGGCTCCCATTTAGTTCATTAGATTTTGCATATGGTTATATATAGCCATCTAAAAAAGATCTAAAGTCAATGCATAAGTCAATGCCGATAGCTTAAACATTCTAGAAGTGAACTCGATGATACCCTATATAAGATGACTAAAAGTCAGAAAACTTTGGTAAGTAGTGGCCACTGGAGCTTTTCCTTTGCTTCCTTAGACATGTATTTGCATTTTGCTTTGGGGAACTCAATTTCATGGAAATATATAACTAATCTCAGCTAGATTGTTTTAAATAATGGATATGGAAATATGGATAACTGCTACAGGAGAAGTAGTGTCGGATATTTCTCTTACTGAGATAATCTTCAGGTTGTGAACATGGAGAGCAGGGATGGTACACTTGTGCCCTTAGGATATTTATGAACTACTATTCCCATTGGCCAGAGTGTCCTTTACCATTGGCCAGGCTGTCGGGAACTGATGAAACCTGGAGTCATACAACACCTGGAGGGCCCTGGGCTCTCCAGACCTGAGGCAAAGCTACCTTTGGGATCATAACTAGGGAAACATCACTGTGGATTGACACCTCCCTCTGAATGGTACATATAAAAGCACCAATGTCAAAAGAAGTGTAGTGCACTTTATGCCACTTACAAAGAAACCCAGGCTCCTAGAAATTATGTGAGGGGTGGCTGAGATGTAAACCAGCCATATATTGGCAGGATGCTCTTCTGAAAATGGTAGGATTTCATGGACTGCTCAGTTTTGCATTAATATAAACTGCAGTAGCAATTATATGCTGGCACTGTGTAGTTAGGAGTGCAGATGGATTACAACAGATGAGTACAGCCAATTCTCCATATCCAAGGATTCAACCATCAATGGATTGAAAATATGTTAATACACACACACACACATATATATATTCCAAAAAGTAAACCTTAGGGCTGTCTAGATTGGCAGGAAAGTGTGACATGAAGTTGCCTTTTCCTTAATGCTTAGCAGCTGCAGCACAGCCTTTAGATGGAGCTGCGCTGTTCCGCAGTTTTTAAAAAAGAAGTTGGGAAAACCAGCACCTTTTTAAAGGCGCTTCTTCTCCCCTATAATGCAAAAAAAGCATTTTCATGGCACACGTTCCCTTTTTTCTCATCTAAAGGCTAGACTTTCATGCAGCCATGAACACCCTTCTTTTTGCCAATCTAGATCAGGCCCTTGATTTTGCCATATTATATGAGGGACACTATTTTACTATGCCATTGTTTTTAATGGGGCTTGAGTTTGGTATCCATGGGGTTTTTAGAACCAAACCCCAGCACATACCAAGGGCCCAAAGTATTAACAGTACATTGTGGACTTCCTACTCTTCATAAACAAAGGAACAGTTTTCTTTTCTATCAAGAGTAGTTTTAAAAAAATATTTTTGCAGTTCTTCAACTACTGATGCTGGTGTGGTCTTGTCCTTATTTCTTTAAAATGGTCATAATGTTAAATCTGAAACATATTATCCATTTTGGTAGATGAGAAAGAAAATCTCAGAAGCACCTGTCTGGTACTAATGGAATTTGTTGTTCCACCTTTCTTTCAAGGAGTGCCATCAAACTGCCATCAAATTAACCTCCAAGAAATCTATTACTAGTTCTGCTCAAGTTAAGCACAGCTCCATGATTAACTGAAAATAGAGTCAAATGCTTCCTATCTTCTTCTTGTGTCTATTCCAAAGTCACAAGAAGGGAGACAAGGTGGGAGGATGCACAGAATGGCAAACTTGATCACTTTTTGGGTGCTGATAATCAACTTTAAAAGTATGTGTATGTGCATCACACTCAGATATGTGCACAATTTGAATAATAATATGAATCATAGCATGCATACAATTGAAGGAATGCTTCAAAATATTTGAATATATGACCAAATCCCCAGTTGAGAATATATTAAGGAAGTCTAAGATGAGACAGAAAAAATAAAGGAAGTTGCTTTTGATCACTAGAGAGCAGCAGTTTTGGAGAAGAAAAGAGCTACAAGATATTCAAAGCTACTTCCTCTATCGGTTTTTGAAGAAAAAGAGGAGGAGGAGGAGGAGGAGGAGGAGGAGGAGGAGGAGGAGGAGGAGGAGGAGGAGGAGGAATTTCAAAGGGACTATAGGGAAACAGGAAAAATGTAGTTATAGCAGAGAGAGCTGATGTTCTACTTTCCCAGCTAGTAAGCAGAAGGAAGGCCTAAATCTATCTGTAGTTGTTCCAACTGAATTTGTAGAGTACCGGATTACGTGAGGACACCTCACAGACACAAACTGCTTTTACAAAATTCCCCTCTTCCACTGGCTGTATGATCTGGCTATAGTTCTCTATATTCTTAGGCAGTAGTCTTTCCTAGCCCTTCCTGAATATGCAGGGACAGTACCTTGAACTTTCTGCATGCAAATCATGTCCTTTATTGTGAAGCTAAGGTTCATCAGCTGTAGTGACACTGACTCAAAACACAGATTTTGTTCGCTGATGGAGCACACATTTCTAATTCCTCTGGGTGAGGAGGAATTCTCTGTACAGATGTCACAGTTAATGCTCAAAGTAGCTGTGACATTTCAGCTGTATTTATGAAGCACACCTCCAGGATGTTAGGATCAATGAGTGAGCCTTAAATCTCTCATGCTAAAAGCAGATACTCTCACCAGATATTAGTTAAGGTTTCTGCTTGCAGTTGTTAAGGGAGGCAATACTCAAATACCCACTGGCTGCCTCATATCACTTCTTCCTCTGCTCACAGGCTTAAGTAATGTGAAAGTTCTCATGAGTTATACACTTGCTGGAAGTGGATTGATCTAGTTAATAGTTTTTATATTTTTCTTTCCCTCGTTTGTCTATACAGTGGGCATGCTGCATGGGTGGGCTAGCAATCATGGATTCAACTGCCTACACATCATTTTAACCCATACATGTGTATATGGTTGTGCTGTTGGAGACACACCACCACCCATTGAATAATATGGGGCACAACTATCCGTGTTTTTCCTATCCACAGGTGTGCCTGGAACCAAAACCCCAGGGACAGGAAGAGTCCATAGTACTTACTTACTTACTTGTCAATTTATTTCTTACATTTATATTGCACCTTGTTTCAATGAGAATAAAGCAGTGTCTTCTCATCCACTCCTGCCCTTTTATCTTCACAATGTATTTTAAATTGTTTTAAAATGTTTTATATATACTTTTAAAATATTTTGTATTATTTTTAATTTGTATTGTTTTCAATTTTCTGCTAGCCATTTTGAGCCCTTATATCAGGGGAAAGGCAAGATAAGAAAAGAGTTTATCAGACAGGAAGAATTTCTCTTTATTTTGAATGGAGCCCATTGAAGCCAATTCGAATTCAGGTGAATTCTCTAGTTTAGCAAATTTACTTGAATTCCAATTACATTCAGAATGCGTTCAGAATGACTTCCCATTACCTGAAAATGACTGCCCATTGCCCAAAATTGTGTGAGATGCTTTAATACGAAATAACATAAAACCCATGATTGCGTTCGGAATGATTTCCCTTTTGCCCGAAATTGCCTGAGATACTTTAATACACAATAACGTGAAACCCCATGATTGCATTCGGATTGCCATTAGATTATACTTCCAATTTCCCTCATCTGATAAACTCCAAAGAAAAAATCATGCGAAATAGGTCTAGAGCTACTTGTGCAAGTTTCCTCTTATTAGTTTCCAGGTTGAATGAGGACTTGAATGTGGATCTCCCCCAAGTCCCATTCTAAAACTCCTATTGCCCCTTAATTGATCTGAGTCAGATGAAACAGTCTTAGCAAAATAGTGGGAAAAAAATAAAGCATATCAAAACTTTGAGCCAGAGTGGCATAGTGGTTTGAGTATTGGACTACAATTCTGGAGACCAGGGGTTGATTCCCAGCTGGGCCATGAAACCCACTAGGTGACCTTGGGCAGGTCATATGCTCTCAGCCTCAGGGGAAGGGGAAGGCAAAGGCAACCCCCTGCTGAACAAATCTTGCCAAGAAAACCCCATGATAGTTGAATTCTGATAAATCTGAAATGACTTGAAAGGACACAGCAACAAATATTTGCAGCAAATTATTTCTATGACCAGCACTGATATGCTGGTTATTTCCATATCTCTGGTTCTCTTACTGGCTCTCTTTACCAGCAGCAGATATATTGATGGTGCCACACAGGTCAGCTGTTTGAACACTGTATCTTCAGTTTCTGTTACATCTCAGTTTCCAGAGATAAAGTTAGGGTATGAAAGGTTCAGTGTGGTGATATAGCTGAGTATCACAATGAGGAAAAGAACCTTTTCACTTTTCTCTGTCTTTCAGCCTTGTTTGAACTTCAGAGACCTTGTCTTTTCAAATGTAAGAAGAGAAAATTTTGCCATCCTGGTAAGCATAAGAAGGGTCAAAATGTTGTAAAACAGTATTATGCCTTAAGTATCCAGGGAAGCAAAAGATAGAAACCTTTTGAAGACTCTAGAATGCATTTGCCTTGTGGAAGGGACCACACCCACTATAAACACCAGCAAGTTTTATTTTGCATAGGCGTCTCTGGGCTGCAGCCTACTTCATGAAAACAGATGAAATATAGCCTTTGTATTCAGGTGTTTGTATACAAGTGGGGGCTAGCCTGATACTGTGGATGGCATTATTAGATGCTACGACAGTGTTACCAGAATAGCCACAAGGACAAAATTGGCATTTGGATAAATGCACTTATTGTGTAAATATCTGTCACCTAAGGTAATAAAGAATCCCCATTTGTGTGTTTTTTTTATGCAACATTCAATTGACAGGTATTAAAAGCATATAAATCATGGCAACATCTTTTTTAAAAAAAAAACTTTTTAAATTTTAACCACACATACAGTGTGCTTAACAAGAACTCTGTCACAAACCTGCATTTATGGAATTAGTCAATAAAAATCTGTCAGACAATAATTGATAGATAAGCTCTATATTCCTATTGTGTTTAAATTATGCTATTATCCATCTTGGCCTCTGGACTGCTATTGAAATGTGCACAGCAAATGGAGGGGCTAAATATCACGTTGTTGTGTGTCTTTCATAGAAAGAAGAGCAGAACAGTGAAGCCAATGAATTTTCTTTGGAGATTGTTTCCTTCATGCCTTCCCTGAAGATAGTGAAAGAGTCACATTCTTCTTTTTGTCCATGTTAAATGTGGCTCACCTACCAGATCCTGCTCATTGGTATACTTTTGCTCCTTCTTAGCTCCCTCACTGACATAACTGACATAACTAATACACACACACACACACACATACACACACATACATATATACATACATATACATACATATATATATATATATATACCCTGTTTCCCTGAAAATAAGACACCCCAGAAAATAAGACCTAGTAGAGGTTTTGCTGAATTGCTAAATATAAGGCCTCCCCTAAAAGTAAGACCTAGATAGATAGATAGATAGATGTAGATATATAGATACAGTATATAATAAATGTTCACATTTTTTTTGTTCAACAATAAATCTGAATTCTTCTTCTTGGAACAATAAGACATCCCCTGAAAATAAGACCTAGTGCAACTTTGGGAGCAAAAATTAATATAAGACACTGTCTTATTTTCAGGGAAACACAGTATACACACAGTATATATATTTATATATACACACACAGTATATATATACATATATTGCTGTGCCAATGGGGAAAAGTGGAGTCATGCTGTCACCATCAGTATATGAATTACGCACAAGCCATATCCTCATGTAGAATAATGTAATCCCTCCCCCACTTGAGAATTCAGCTTCAGAAGACAAAACAGACCTCCCACAGCCTTGCCTTCCTCCAGCTCAGTCTGACAGCCATCAGCTGTTTTATCACACTAGGGGGCAAACAGGATTTAAACAAGAGTTAAATGAGAGTTAAACAGGAAATGCCCTATGTTTATCACAGGACATTTCCTGTTTAACTCTCGTTTAACTCTTGTTTAAATCCTGTTTTCCCCCTAATGTGATAAAGCAGCTACAGAGGAAGAGGAGGTAGAAGAGAAAGCACCATCTCACTGGGAAAGGCAAAGGGTTTGGCAAAAGCCCAGTCCCTCTCCCACAGGTGAAGTGAGAGGCTGGGAGACCTCCTCTTGATATACAGTCAGCAAGCTGGACGGTGCTGAGTTGGTAGGCTGTATAAGTTAGGGGACCTTCCCCTATTAATATGCTGGAAACAAACTTAGTTGCTCTCTCAGCCTGTGTCTACTGTGAGTTACGACCCTATGATTTATGACCTTGGACTGTTTCCTGACTCTGATATCTTGCTACACCTGTTTGGCATCTGCTTTGATTTATGGCTCCTGACCCCGGACGTTGCTTGTTCCTCTGGCTACTGGTCTTTTGGTTCTCTGTGTTCTGTTACAGTGTGAAAGCAAGACAGATATGGGAGGACAGACATAGAACAGAAGAAAGCATATGTGGCAATCTAGACAGTTGGATTTATTTTTGTTGCATTCTGTGTGAAATTTTCATTATGTCCCATGTTGATTCCCAATGAGTTGACTGCTTCCTTTCAAAATCTTTTATTTCTCCTGTGCTACACCACCAAGTAAGGATGCTTCCAAATATGCAATTATCTTTCTATCATGAACCATGCATAGAGGAGTAACTGCCAAGCCAAAGTGATCAACAGGACCAAAAAATCTGGCAGCAAACATGGTCATTGTTATTGTCCCATTAGTAGAACATGCAGGCTTAAAAGGAGAAAACAGCTTTACTGTAACCAGTCATGCAGAAGAGCTACAATAAAACAGCCAGCAGCAAATGAAGTTTTCCAGCAGGATGAATCCATTCTCAGCAGGAGCAGTAGTGAGATGTGTCAAGATGCTGACACACCACCAAAGAAGTCTTTTGTGCTGTTATCCTTCCCTGTTTAGGGCAACTTTTATGGAATCATGAATTATTCGAAGGAGGGCAGAATTTTTTCTGTGAAAAAATCTGTTCATTTATAGTCTTGTAAGTTGAAAAGAAGGAAGAGCAACTTTTTGGCAGCCATTTTAAGTGGTAAGTGTGTGGATTTTTAAAATCTCTTTGGGGAGTGTGTCTGCTGCAGAGGAGGAGGAGGAGCTTCTGTGAGTCACACCTGTGAGTCACAAGTGGGAGGAGCTAGGAGACCAGCTATACAGAACTGCTCAGAGAGCCAGCTGCAGAGAGTTGGAGTGAGAGAGAGAAGAAGGAAGAGCAACTTTTTGGCAGCCATTTTAAGTGGTAAGTGTGTGGATTTTTAAAATCTCTTTGGGGAGTGTGTCTGCTGCAGAGGAGGAGGAGGAGCTTCTGTGAGTCACACCTGTGAGTCACAAGTGGGAGGAGCTAGGAGACCAGCTATACAGAACTGCTCAGAGAGCCAGCTGCAGAGAGTTGGAGTGAGAGAGAGAAGAAGGAAGAGCGACTTTTTGGCAGCCATTTTAAGTGGTAAGTGTGTGGATTTTTAAAATCTCTTTGGGGAGTGTGTCTGCTGCAGAGGAGGAGGAGGAGCTTCTGTGAGTCACACCTGTGAGTCACAAGTGGGAGGAGCTAGGAGACCAGCTATACAGAACTGCTCAGAGAGCCAGCTGCAGAGAGTTGGAGTGAGAGAGAGAAGAAGGAAGAGCAACTTTTTGGCAGCCATTTTAAGTGGTAAGTGTGTGGATTTTTAAAATCTCTTTGGGGAGTGTGTCTGCTGCAGAGGAGGAGGAGGAGCTTCTGTGAGTCACACCTGTGAGTCACAAGTGGGAGGAGCTAGGAGACCAGCTATACAGAACTGCTCAGAGAGCCAGCTGCAGAGAGTTGGAGTGAGAGAGAGAAGAAGGAAGAGCAACTTTTTGGCAGCCATTTTAAGTGGTAAGTGTGTGGATTTTTAAAATCTCTTTGGGGAGTGTGTCTGCTGCAGAGGAGGAGGAGGAGCTTCTGTGAGTCACACCTGTGAGTCACAAGTGGGAGGAGCTAGGAGACCAGCTATACAGAACTGCTCAGAGAGCCAGCTGCAGAGAGTTGGAGTGAGAGAGAGAAGAAGGAAGAGCAACTTTTTGGCAGCCATTTTAAGTGGTAAGTGTGTGGATTTTTAAAATCTCTTTGGGGAGTGTGTCTGCTGCAGAGGAGGAGGAGGAGCTTCTGTGAGTCACACCTGTGAGTCACAAGTGGGAGGAGCTAGGAGACCAGCTATACAGAACTGCTCAGAGAGCCAGCTGCAGAGAGTTGGAGTGAGAGAGAGAAGAAGGAAGAGCAACTTTTTGGCAGCCATTTTAAGTGGTAAGTGTGTGGATTTTTAAAATCTCTTTGGGGAGTGTGTCTGCTGCAGAGGAGGAGGAGGAGGAGCTTCTGTGAGTCACACCTGTGAGTCACAAGTGGGAGGAGCTAGGAGACCAGCTATACAGAACTGCTCAGAGAGCCAGCTGCAGAGAGTTGGAGTGAGAGAGAGAAGAAGGAAGAGCGACTTTTTGGCAGCCATTTTAAGTGGTAAGTGTGTGGATTTTTAAAATCTCTTTGGGGAGTGTGTCTGCTGCAGAGGAGGAGGAGGAGCTTCTGTGAGTCACACCTGTGAGTCACAAGTGGGAGGAGCTAGGAGACCAGCTATACAGAACTGCTCAGAGAGCCAGCTGCAGAGAGTTGGAGTGAGAGAGAGAAGAAGGAAGAGCGACTTTTTGGCAGCCAGAGAGCCAGAGAATTCCCCCCCCAAACAGGGTAAAAGCACAACATTAGGAGCAGAGGAGCTGTAAACTTTTAGAGGTTCTCCTTTAGATCTTCCCCTTTTTAAAAGTGCTTTTGAGGGGTTCCCCTGCACCTCAGAGGAAGTGAATACAAGTTAGAAACCAGGGCATCTGTATAAAGTAACATTCCCAGTAGGTTGAAATCACTGATAGAGATTGGTGAAATAGGACAGGACATCAGGGGCTTTGACATTAGTGTTTACTGGGGAATATTCTTTGAGGAGGAAGCCCACAGTCTTCTTTTAGTGATTCCTTAATAGTTCTCGGTATGGGCACCGAGGGAGCGGCTGCAGTCACTTGCAACACTTGTGGGATGTTTGTCTTCTTGCCTACAGATGTGGCGAACTTCACATGCCCCAAGTGCAAGTTGGTAGCCCTCTTGGAGGAGAAAGTACAGCAGCTGGAAGCCAGGGTAGCGACACTTCAGCATGTCAGGGAGCAAGAGGTTTTCCTCGACACAACGGAAGGAACGATCTTGGAAGGGGACCACACAGAGAAAGTCGCTGGGGGTGAGAAGGTCACTTCATCTACAGAGGAGGCAAACAGCTGGAGGAATGTCACACAGAGAAGCAGAGAAATCAGGGATAGCTGTAGGAGCTTGCAGCTACAGAATCGTTTCGAAGCCCTTTCACTTATCAAGGAGGATCAGGAAGAGCAGCAAGGACAGACTTCAGGGACACAGCAGGAGAGCCTGGGAGTTCCATCGCAGGGAAGAGTTGCTGCTAAGCCTCAGAGGAGGCGCGTGGTTGTGGTGGGGGACTCCTTGCTGAGGGGTACAGAAGCAGTGATTTGTGGGCCCGACAAGATGTCTCGTGAGGTGTGTTGTCTCCCTGGGGCAAAGATCCGTGATGTTACGGAGAGGCTGACAAGACTGGTCAAATCGACTGACAAATACCCCTTCCTTTTGGTCCACGTGGGAACGAATGACACAGCAAGACACAGCCTTCAGAATATCAGAAGGGATTACGAGGCTCTGGGGAAGAAGCTGAAGGAAATGGACGCACAGATTGTCATCTCGTCTCTTCTACCAGTAGAAGGGTATGGTCCAGGAAGAGAGAGGAAAATAGCAGATATCAACAACTGGCTCCGCAGATGGTGTCGCCGAGAACAATTTGGATTCTTGGATCATGGGCTGCGGTTCCATGAGGAGGGACTTCTAGCAAGGGATGGGCTACATCTCACGCCAGTTGGAAGAAACGTTTTTGCCAACAGTCTGAAGAATCTGATCAGGAGGGCTTTAAACTAAGTGATCTGGGGAAGGGAGACAGCAGTCTGGAAGGCAAAACGGCTAGAAAAAATAGTCAAACTGACATAGAGGGAAGAAGACAAACAGTGCAAGGACTCAACAAAAGGAGCCAAAAAAACGTGCACAGGCATCAAGTAAAGGGGACACATGGTCTTAGATGTCTCTACACTAATGCACAGAGCATGGGAAATAAGCAGGATGAACTTGAACTCCTAGCACAACAAGGGAAATATGATATAATAGGCATCACTGAAACCTGGTGGGATGAGTCTCACGATTGGAATATAGAAATAGAGGGGCATAACCTTTTTAAGAGAAACAGGACAAACAAGAAAGGAGGAGGAATAGCATTATATGTCAAGGATATTTACACCAGTGAAGAGATCCAGGACATCAATACTGGAAGACAGGTGGAGAGCATCTGGATAAAAATTAAAGGAGAGGGAAACAACAGGGATGTTACTGTGGGAGTCTACTACAGACCCCCAAGTCAGACAGAGGAAATGGATGATGCCTTTCTAGAACAGATAACCACGCAATCAGGACGGAGAGATGTAGTAGTGATGGGGGACTTCAACTACCCGGATATTTGCTGGAAGTCAAACTCAGCGCCATCCTCAAGATCTAGAAAATTCCTCACTTGCCTTGAAGACAATTTCATTGTCCAAAAGGTGGAAGAGGCAACAAGGGGATCAGCTATTTTGGATCTGATCTTAACCAACAGGGAAGACCTAGTTGATGGGGTGCAAGTGGTGGGATCCTTAGGTGGGAGTGACCATGTTCTCCTGGAGTTTGTTATACAGTGGAAAGGTGAAGCTAAGCATAGTCAGACACGCATTCTAGACTTTAGGAAAGCTGATTTCAATAAACTTAGAGAAATACTGGGGGTGATCCCATGGTCAAGAATACTAAAAGAGAAGGGAGTTCAAGATGGATGGGAGTTCCTCAAAAGGGAGATACTAAAGGGACAATTTCAGACAGTTCCAATGAGGAAGAAAAATGGGAGATGTCTCAAGAAACCAGTATGGATGACTAAGGAACTTACAACTGAGCTAAGTTTTAAACGGAACATGTATAAAAAATGGAAAAATGGGGAAATCACCAAAGAGGAATTCAAACAAATAGCCAGCGCATGTAGGGATAAAGTCAGAAAAGCTAAAGTGCAAAATGAACTCAGGCTTGCTAGAGACGTTAAGAACAATAAAAAGGGCTTTTTTGGGTATGTCCACAGCAAAAGGAAGAAGAAGGAAACAGTTGGGCCACTGCGTGGAGAAGATGGCAAAATGCTAACAGGGGACAGAGAAAAGGCAGAATTGCTCAACACCTTCTTTGCTTCAGTCTTCTCAGGAAAGGCAAAGGGTGCCCAACCTAAGGATGATGGGGCAGAGGACAGAATAGGGGAATTTCAGCACAGAATAAGTAAGGAAACAGTACAGGAATACCTGGTTAATCTAAATGAATATAAGTCTCCAGGACCAGATGAACTACATCCTAGGGTATTAAAAGAACTGGCAAATGTAATATCGGAACCAATGGCAATCATCTTTGAGAACTCCTGGAGAACAGGAGAAGTCCCTGCAGACTGGAGGAGGGCAAATGTTGTCCCAATCTTCAAAAAGGGGAAAAAAGAGGATCCCAACAATTATCGTCCGGTTAGTCTGACATCAATACCAGGAAAGATTCTAGAGCAGATCATTAAGCAGAGAGTCTGTGAATATCTGGAAGATAATTCCATAATCACAAAAAGCCAACATGGGTTTCAGAGAAACAAGTCATGCCAGACAAATCTGATCTCTTTTTTTGATAAAATTACCAGCTTGGTAGATGAAGGGAATGCTGTGGATATAGTATATCTTGACTTCAGTAAGGCCTTTGACAAGGTTCCCCATGACATCCTTGCAAACAAGCTTGTAAAATGTGGACTAGACAAGGTAACCGTTACATGGATTTGTAACTGGTTGACTGACCGAACCCAAAGGGTGCTCAACAATGGTTCCTTTTCATCCTGGAAAGAAGTGACAAGTGGAGTGCCACAGGGTTCTGTCCTGGGCCCAGTGCTATTCAACATCTTTATTAATGACTTGGATGACAGTATTGAGAGCCTAGTTATCAAATTTGCAGATGACACCAAATTGGGAGGAGTAGCTAATACCCCAAAGGACAGGATCAAAATTCAAAATGACCTGAATAGACTAGAAAGCTGGGCCAAAGCTAACAAAATGAAATTTAACACAGAGAAATGTAAGGTCCTACACGTAGGGCGGAAAAATGAAATGCACAAATATAGGATGGGGGACACCTGGCTGAATGAGACAACATGTGAAAGGGATCTAGGAGTCCAAGTAGACCACAAGTTGAACATGAGTCAACAGTGTGATGCAGCAGCTAAAAAGGCCAATGCAATTTTAGGTTGCATCAATAGAAGTATAGTGTCTAGATCAAGGGAAGTAATAGTGCCACTCTATTCTGCATTGGTCAGGCCCCACCTGGAATACTGTGTCCAGTTCTGGGCACCACAATTCAAAAAGGATGTGGAGAAACTGGAGCGGGTCCAAAGGAGGGCGACTAAAATGGTGAAGGGTCTGGAGACCTTGCCCTATGAAGAACGCCTTAGGGAGCTGGGAATGTTTAGCCTGGAGAAGAGAAGGTTAAGAGGTGATATGATCTCCCTGTTTAAATACTTGAAGGGATGTCACATTGAGGAGGGAGCAAGCTTGTTTTCTGCTGCTCCAGAGAGCAGAACTCGGAACAATGGATGCAAACTGCAGGAAAAAAGATTCCACCTCAACATTAGGAGGAACTTCCTGACAGTAAGAGCTGTTCGACAGTGGAACACACTCCCTCGGAGGGTGGTGGAGTCTCCTTCCTTGGAGGTTTTTAAGCAGAGGCTGGATGGCCATCTGTCGGGTATGCTTTGATTGGGAGTTCCTGCATGGCAGGGGGTTGGACTGGATGGCCCTTGTGGTCTCTTCCAACTCTAAATTTCTATGATTCTATGATTCTATGATTCTATGAAAAGACTAAGGAATGATCAGCAGATCCCAAAATTGTGTTGACATGGAACCCAAGCTTAATAAGCTTTGACAAAGCTGAGGTAAGAATGAAAAGATTCCCCTCAGTTCCCAGTCTTATTATTCTTCCATAGGTTAATTTGTCTGCTCCACATTCCATTATGCCTGTCTTCCAATATGCCATGGAGAACAGAAAGATACAAAGAGAGTATGGACTGGATTTAGCTCTAGCACACAGGGACAGAGTGAGGATCCACATGCTTATAGAGATAGATCAACCTTGTATTAGCAAGTAAGAAATCATTTAAAACAATTTGCCAATCCTAAAGGCACAAAATCTTGTCTGATTTTAGAAGCTAAGCTCAGTTAGGCATGGTTGTTTTTGGAACGGAGATAGATCACTAGGGAATGCCAGGTATTACAGGCTGTGTTTCAGAGGAAGGCAATAGCAAACCAATATCTGAGTATTCCTTACCTAAGAAAACTCCATGAAAGTTACCATAAGTTCACAAGTGACTAAATGGAACATATTCAATATTAAACAGAGCTTATAAAAGTTACTTTTGAAGGTTACAGTTCCCTGAATCCTCCAACCAAGACATGGTCCAAAAAGTAACTTTTTCATTTTTTTAATGGTAAGTAATCTTAAGGCTAGAAATCACAGCTGTGACCAAGCTGTGTTAAGTATGATAATTCTTTACCTGCCTACTCTGAACTCATTGCCAATTTGTAAGGAAAAGTGCTTGTAGCCCAAAACCATCTGTGGATTCCTTCAGCACAATATATGAAATGAGACTATTTGATTCTTTGACTGAATATGAACTCCTTCCTGCTCATCAGCAGTTATATATACTGCTGTCCAAAAGTAATGTCATAGTAATATTCTTCATGCATCAAAAGGCCAAAGCTAGTGTAATAAATGGATATACTCCTCCAGAATGCAGGAATTTGCTCATTCATGACTTGGGTACCTATAGCAAAGCAAAGGAAAAATACTAAAATTGTTCATTTATAGAGTTGCTTTTTTAAAAAAGAAAGCAATCCAGTGATGCAGTTCAATCTAAACTACCACACTAAGTGAAGAAGAGATTAAAATGAACTCATTAGTGATTCATTTCCATTTTTACGTTTGTGTTTTTTTTTAAATTACACTGATTTTCCCACAATTCCATATTGGTCAGTGGAGTGGCATGTTATCTTGAGCTATATTGTGTTGTTAGATACTGTCAGTGGATTCCTATATCACCATCTACCTTATGTAACTTTAAGCTAAAGGCACAATCTGCAGACTTCTACATTAATGATATCCGGAGGGTCCAGAAACTCTGGGAAAAATGTGCAAATCTGGATGGTGACTACATAGAACTAAGTTAACAACGACATATCAAAACAAACTTTCTGTCATTTTTTTTAAAGGTGAGAATTAAAACTTTAGGAAACCCCTCTATACATCCGCATCCACAAAAAAAGGAGACAGAATGGTTCCCAAAGGAGTCAGACAAGGTTGCCTCCTACCACCCTAGCTATTCAACTTATTTTCAGAACATATTGTAAGGAAAGTGAAAACAGGAAGAAGAAATATCAACAATCTGAAATATGCTGATGACACCATAATAATAGCAGAGAACCTCACAGACCTGGAACAGCTATTAAGGAAGATCAAAGAAGAAAGTGCAAAGGTACGCTTACTATTGAACATAAAGAAATCAAAACTAATAACCACAGAGAACTTACACACTTTCAAACTAGATAATGAGGAAATAGAAGAGTTCTCATATCTGGGATCAAACATTGATCAGAATAGGGACTGCAGCCAGGAAATTAGAAGAAGATTGAGAATGGGGAGGGTGGCTATGAAAGAACCAGCAAAGAAATACTTTCTTTCTTTCTATTAAAAACTTTCTTTCATTCTATTAAAAACTCCATACATTCATTTTTCAATAGTATGAAATCATTTAATCTGGATTATTGATGTGGTTTTTAAATTATTGGTTTTAAACTGTAATTGATTTAATACTTTTTTAAGGGGCAGAGGGATGCAGTTTTATTTATTTATTCATTTATTATATTGTGTCGGGTCTTAGAATGTAAGCCTGAGAGCAGGGGACCGTCTAGTTGAAATAATGATTGTAAGCTGCTCTGATAGCTTTTAGAGCTGAAGAGCGGGGTACAAATAAATTATTATTATTATTATTATTATTATTATTATTTGATTAACAGCATTTTACTGTGTTAGCCACCTCAATTGATCTCAAAAGGGCGGGGTACAAATAAATTATTATTATTATTGAAATTTGGAAATGTTTCCAAGGGAAATGGTTGTCGATCAATGAACATCTGAATGCACAGAGCATCTGCAGTCTGTCCAAATTCCAGTTACGTATAATCAGAAACACAGGAAAGCTGCTTTATTCTGAGAGTAGTGAGCTCCTCACCAGTATGTCAGGTAGGACTCTTTTGTAACCTTTCCTAGCAATCTTGATGGTGTGCAATCTATCATAGCCCTTCCTAGAATACTTGATGGTCTCTCATCTGTTACAGCTCTACCCAGAATATTTGGTGGCCTTTCACCCATGTGAAACAGTGAATCAGATGTGTTCAGGATCATTGCAATAATTCAAAGGACCTCTTACTAGACCTTGCCCAAAAACACTTGTTTTCTTATTAAGAATTTAGTAGGATGAATTTCCTCTGGCTCAATTAACTAAAGGAGCACCATTTATTACCTCTGAATCTGTTATGTACTTTTTCAAAGATTGCAATTACTCCCCATGAATTTAGTAGAATGGTACTGTACATCATAAAATATTAAGGACTATTCAGCTGTCACCACCATTAAAAACAAATTTGTGCCACATGAATTGGCCTATCACCTCATTTTCTAAAATTCTTTGAGAAACAACAGTGACCATATCTGTAATGTACAGATGAATCAACCAGTTCATTGTGTGTTTCAGCTTTAGTTATCCCACTGAGAAAATCTCTTGTATAATTCTGTGTTCCAAAACTCTCATTTGTATTTACTATCTGCTCTTTCTGAAAGGGGTGGTTTTATCTCTAAAAGAAATAGAAAACAAAGGAGAACTTTTTAAAGAGGTTGAGAGGTTGGAGGCCTTGAATATAGTCCTGGGAGGCTGCATGGGGGCACAATTTCCAGACCCCTGGCATAAATATTCAAGCTAAGGAGCAGGTTTTTCACACTGGGAATTGGTAATATATGTGGCAGCAAAAGAGTCTTTACTATGTCCAGTTTTTGTGGGCAATAGGTAGGGAAATCAAATATTTGAAATTCCATCCACTTCATCATTAGTAGAAGGAAAAATACTTGTTACTGTTGATGTTGTGTGCCTTCAAGTCATTTGTGACTTATGGCAACCCTAAGACAAACCTAACATGGGGCTTTCCTGGCAGAATTTGTTGAAGGGAGGATTATCTTTGCCTTTTTCTGAGGCTGAGATTTATTTGCCCAAGAAAACCCAGAGGATTTCCATGACTTAGCAGGGATCCGAACCCTGGTCTCCAGAGTCATATGTTTAAACCACTATACCATGCTGGCTCTCATGCTTATTATGGTATATTGTTATGCTACTACTTTGTAATATTTTCTGTGCAAGGCTTTTAAATATGGCAGAGTATTTCCAGTATGGATTCCCTGTTCTCAAAGTGGCAGGATCTGATACAAGCTGCAGCACACAGTTTTGATGGTCCTACTGTGCAGGTCAGAACATATACAGTATTAGGAAATATACAGCCAAGGAAATCCCCCCCCCCCCAAAAAAAAACTGTCCATGTAGCAATATTCTTATCTGCCCCTCTGAGTGAGCAATCGGGGTGGGGTACAACATGTTAAAAACATATGCAGTTAAAATCCTCCAACATACCCACCTCCCTCCCCTTAAAACAGTATTAAACTAATCATGTTCTTTGCCCAGTACAGTTACCAATGGCATGATTTACCCTCATTCAGTATATTCTGATTTTGCACACCAGGCATGCACAGAAAATGAGAAGCAGCAGTGAGGAAATTCACAGTTTTGAAAACAACCCAAATTGATTGGTTCAAAGGAAGAACATCTTTATAAAAATGTAACTGCTTGAAAGTCAACCAGAGATTTCAACAATATATGGAAATAAAGACGGCAATGAAACAGTGATTGCTCTGCTGTTACATCTCTGGTTTATGATGTCAAATGTTCCAGTGGGATTTTGGGGCCAACCCATTTATTTTTCTCAGTTTAATTTAGTTCAGCCTTAGCTGAGCATTCAATTGTTCATTACAATATTAGAGTGCAAACTGGTGTGGTACAATGTCCCACTGAGCAGGCAACTGAGTGAAGAAATTACTTAAAACAGGCAAAGATACAATAAGCCTGTGCTGTTCAACAAAGGCCAACTTAAAAATGCCAGAAAACTCCCAAAGCCCTTACTTCATCCTCCCTGACTTGCAGTTGGATGTGCAGAGCAGATGTGTTGCTGCAGTTGAAACTGAAGATGGTCCACTTTTGCTGGCATGTCCTTCATACCTTTAGGAAGCAGAAGTTCCAATGAAAAACTTTCTCAACCACAGCATCTACAAACAAAAGAAGTTTTCATCACAAAAGGAGAAGGGAATGTTGGTGGGAAAGGGGATGAGGTCCAGTGGTTATTCTCTCCCTCTGAGCCCTGGACCAAGGCAAATGGACTGGAGGGAGGGCTTTGTTTCTTCAGGCTAGCCCTGATGGAGCTGGGCCTGCCTATTCATTCCCTTGCAGGCCGGAGGATGGCAGTTGGCATGGAGGGTATTTTAAACATTACAGTATTTTAAACATTTTCTTAGAGAGCCACTTCACATATTTTTTTCTAAACATTCTCTACCATGTGTTTGTGAAGCAGCAGGCATGAATGTCCCCACCAACAAAGTCCTAGAGCAATGCTACAGAACATTGTGCCACTTGCAGTAGCTCCAATAACAAAGCAAAACAAAACAAATTAGGGATCTTGGAGCACCTTTGAGACAAACTGAAAGGAAATAAGTTAGTAGCATGAACTTTCCTAGATTTGAGCTTACTTCTTCAGATGCATAGGGTGGAATGAAGAATCCAGAGACAGACCTATATAAGCCTGTAGTGTGAGAGAATGTCAATTGAAATTTAAAACCTTATGGATATTGAATTGAGGTGTCAAGTTCAGTTTTAACAATGGTTATTGGGGGACAAAAGAAGGAGGAAGGGTGTTATGTAAAGCCATGTAGGAAAATAGATAACCCTATGAATGGGTGTTGGAATGTAGTATGGGAAACAGAGAAGAGATGTGATGTCAGGGTCAAGGATGTCCTGATAAGGATGAGGGGGGGTGTATAGATAGTGCTGAAATTTGTGTAGTGTGACAGGACAGTAGGTTCAAGTCTACAAAAACTCATTTTACCAGCTTCTTTCTTTCATTTGGTCTCAAAGGTGTTAAAAAGAGCCCTCTGTATACTGATTTTCCAGACTAAAACACCTATGTGTTTGATATTATTATTATTATTATTGGAAGAAGCATCTAAAGAAAATAGTATTTGCCTTTCAGCATCCATACCAGGTGAGATGCTGGGCAATAGGCAATAAACACTTCCAGTGATTAATGTGTCATTCTAGTGTTCTCTGGGCAAAGTAAGAGTAAGATAACCTAGGATCCCATATTTCCATTTCTACAAGGCATAGATGAAAAGACCATAAGAGAATCCTTATGTGATTTCCCAGGAAAGTAGTGCAATCGCGTTGAAGATTTTCACATGACATCAAGATTAAAGAGGACTTATCCTGGTAATAACCAGGGAATAATCAGCAACAAATCATTCACAGGGAAATTCCACAAATGATTTGTTACTGGTTATTACCAGGATAAGTGTTCTCTAATTGTGATGTGTGTGGAAATCTTCACCGCAATTGCATGACTTTTACAGAGAAAATGACTGTTTAAACCCCCAATTTTTCCCACATGTCATAAACTCCTAAGACTGTGCCACTCATCTGTGACTGGTGCCACTGAACCACCTAAAATGCAAGGCGGAGCCACATTTATAAGGTGGCCAGATGCAAAGGATGACAGCGCTCCTGGACCCCTAAGAGGTATGTAGAAGAGGAAATTTCAACAGTTATAGGTAGCCTTTTGACAGATGTAAGCATGTACCTGACCACAGATGCTACCTCTTCCTCTCTCTCCATGGTGTTTCACCCCACTTCCTGCAATGGGGTGGGTCCATATTCAGTCTGTATGAATTAGCTCTGTCTGTCACCATGTGACATATGAGCATCATTTTCATGGCACACTTTCCCTTTTTCTAATCTAAAGGCTAGACTTTCATGCAGCCATAAACACACTTCTTTTTGCCAATCTAGAATGCCCCCCAGTTTCTTTAAATGAATGGGAAACAATGTGCCCTGATGTGAGAATATAAATTAACGTATATATTTAGAAAGCACTGATTCCAAGTCTTGCAAAACAACAAAACAACAACAACAACAAAACAAAACAAAAAAGCATGTATATCCACTTTGATGCAGACATGCTCTGAAACAGCAACTACATTCATGATGATGTTTAACAGTGTGAAAATATTCCCATCTGCCTCCCAAAATAAGATGGAAAGTCACATCCCTAGAACACACAAAGATAATATTGACATGATTTACAATTGATCAATAATGCCAGGCTGAACAATGATATTAGATACTGAAACCAGTAATATGTTCTCAGTATACAAGCTATATAGAGGGATTTAATTAATGGCATATTTTACTAGCAGATATAAATTGGGCAATTAAAAATTGATGTCCTTTAAGCAAGATTTCTAGCACTGCACTCTGGAACAATCCATGCCTTGGCAGAGGATACAATGGGAGTCAATTTCTATAGCACTATGATGTATGGTGTTTATACAACAGTATATGAGCAGGAAATGAGTTAATAAAGGAGTCTGGGGATTTGGATTTAAAAACTGAAAACTGGTATCTAGTGTTGTTTTGCCAAGCAGAATGCAGCAGTTGCTCTAAGAAATATCATTTCCAGAGGAGCACATGCAAAAGCCCACATGGCAATTCAAGGCTCTCACTGACCATTTTGTTTGATTGCAGTTGCATGAAAACTGAGAGAGTAGTACATCAGCATAAAATTGAATTAGTGTCCTAGTAGATTACAAGCATTTCCAGGTGCCTACACTGGTGATTAGATTAATTTTTCCAGCCAATTATGGTTTTGATTTTATTTATTTTTTTTGAAAGAGAGACAATTTTCTTCAAACCCAACAATGCACAAGCTAGGAGGAAGAAGAAAAATAATAGGACTTCAGTCCTTTACTAATGTAAGCAGTGCTCCTATTTAATGCAAACCATCTGGCACATGATAATGCATGCAATGTGACTAAAGAATGATGGACAAAATTCCTCAGAAATATAATGAACCTGAATTCTACAGAAAAGCTTCCAGTCAGGCATCCATTTTTGCTCAGACCTGCCTGAGAACCCAGCTGCAGCCATAAAATGGCACAGTGTACCATGTTCCACAAGTCACAAAGCCTGTATTGGGGTGTGATGGGGTGTTATTATATTGTGTGGGGATGTTTTAATTGTTAGCTGCTTTGATTGTTTTTACAGAAAAGCAGGGTAGGAATAAAAGTGTTGTTGTTGCTGCTGCTGCTGTATTTCTTTCCAAATCAGAAACACTTTGTATAGGTAGTTTTTTGTGGGTTTTTCAGGTTATGAGGCTGTGTTTGAGAAGAGTATATTCCTGACATTTCGCCAGCAGCTATGGCCGGCATCTTCGGAGAAGAGGAAGATGCCAGCACAGCTGCTCGAGAAACAGCAGAAATAAACTCTTATACAACATGGCCTCATAGCCCGAAAACCCCACAAAAACTATGGATGCCAACTTTACTTTGTATGAGATTCCAGATTTCAGCAGTAATATAAATTCCATTCCTATTCACATTTAGATTGGTGTAAGCACTTTTGACCCAAGAATTATAATAGTATGAGCCATGTGAGCATCAGAGACTCCCAGTATCAAAACATATGGCCAAAGAGGAGGTGAGACATACATTTTTATAAGGCGGCAGTGCCCATCCCAAAGTCTCTTCAGATCTGGCACAGCAACCCACCCCATATCCTAACTTAATAGAATGGTTGGGGGGGGGGGAATTAAACAGACCTGGGAGATTATGTCTTCCATTGGCTTTAGTCTCTCTCTCACACACACAGACACACACACACAGAGACACAGACACAGACTCCAAACTGTTAAGACACACCATGCTAGACCAGACCAAAAACTTGCCTAGTCAAAAATTCTGATCACATAATGGCCCACTGTTTTACTGCTGGCCCAGTGTAAATCCAAGAAACCCCTATGATAGTTTTTGCCTTATTGTGGTTGTGTGCCTTCAAGGCCTTCTGATGTATGGCGGCCCTACAGTAAACCTATAACGGGGTTTTCTTGACAAGATTTGTTCAGATGAGGTTTGCCATTGCCTTTTCCTGAGGCTGAGAGCCTGTGATTTGCCCAGTGGTTTTTATGGTTATGCTCAGAATCAAACCTTGGTCTCTAGAATCATAGGCCAGCACTCAAACCACTGTGCTACTCTAGCACTCAGGTCTTCGTGTCACCATAAATCAGAAATGATTTGTAGCCACACAACAACAACAACAACAACAACAATGAACTGTCATTTGTCTATTATTATTTTGTTGTGTATTGGCTGGAATTCTGTTGGTTAGTCCCACCTAGAGTAGACACTTTAAATCCATTGTTGAATGGTGAGTCAACAGACAGATAAATGAGTCTAATCTAGTTGATCCTAACAGTAGAACAGCAGAATGTTCATTTCTTTTTCTTTATGCATGATGACAGTTTTACACTTCAGATTTATTGTGCATCCCTATCATGGCTTTTAGCCAATACAGAAAAAGTATGTACAGTATGTCATCATATTAAATAAATAAATAAATAAAGATGGTCTCTAAGGGAGCTGGGGTTTTGCAAAAATAAGTTCCTCAACTCACTTTTAAGATGAGCAAACAGTAAAAGGCACATTGTCTGGCAGACTTCTCTGAGCCATGGAATGCCATCCAAGTGGAAATATATTATGGGGCTCTCCCAGTTGCCTTCTCTAATAGTAGGCTGCTCACAGAGGCTGCCCATTAATATAAAGTTGATTTTACTTCATTCTAGCATGACTACTCTTACCTCTTCATTTTGGTTCTGGAACTGGTAATTCCTTTGTATATATAATGGGGGATAGCAGGGAAATGTGTGATCAACACTAATTCAAGACATATATCTGGCTCCTGATTGTTTCTTGCTATTCTTCAGGGGAGTAAATATGTCCATTTTAGGTTGCTACCTTGCAAACAGTACCTTTAAACATCCCATTAAAGTGGGAGACCTGGCAGCCTATCTGCCTATCTGTCCCACTTCCCCCACCCCCTCTAACTGCTGCCTGCACTCTACCCAAAGCAGGACTCACAGAAAGTATGTCAATGCATGAGGGATAACAAGATAAGAAAGTAACAAGCAGGAAGTCCTGTGATATTTTTTCCCTTTCTTTCATTTCAGTGCAATATTATATGTGGAGTCCACCCAGCTACAAGTTGATTTTTGTACACAGCTTCAGATATGTACTACATCAATGCCCACTAGTTACAGATTTTAGATAGCATCACTCTTGCTCATTACAGCAAAATAACACATCCCACTCTTTCTGGTTGACCTCCTTGGTTAGGCTGAAAGTGAGAGAACATTTTAAAATATCTGTAATTATGACAAAAATATAGATTCGAAAGGTAAATCAAAATTACAAGAAATTACAGTTATAGAAATTAAGAAACATGTTAAATATTTAGGGATAGAATTAACACATAAGCCAAACAAACTATTTGAAAGGAACCGTCTAATTAAAAATAACTATTGTAAGCCACTCTGATAGCCCTTAAGGCTGAAGGGTGGGGTATAAATACTCTAATAAATATATAAAATAATAAATATCAAAACTTGGAAAAAAATTAAAGACAGCCTTTTGAAATGGCGCAAACTACATCTCTCCCTCTTAGGTAGAATAGCGTCCTTCAAAATGAGTGCTCTTCCAAAAATTTTATTTCTTTTTCAGACTCTTCCAATTAAAATTTCAGGGAAAATATTCAAAATCTGGCAAAAAGATGTGATGAGCTACATATGGGAAGGCAAAAAACCAAGAATTAACTTAAAGGCAATGCAGGATGCTAAAGAGAGAGGAGGCTTGGCTGTTCCTAAATTAAAACTATATTACGAGGCAAGTTGCCTAGTATGGATTCAGGAGTGGTTATCTTTTTCAGATAGGAAACTTTTGGAGTTAGAAGGGGAGGGTTTAAAGTTTGTGCTGCATGCCTACTTACTATATGATAAAGAGAAAGCAAATAGAGCCATTAATGACCACTGTATCAGAGGCTCTTTGTTAAATATCTGGAAGAAATATAAACACAGAATTATGGTTAGTCTTCTGAAATGGGCCTCTCCTATAGAAGCGTTATAGAGGAAGGAAATGTATAGAGAAGGTAGCTAGGCTACCTACAGAGTCCTCCTCAAAATAAAGAGAAACAGATGGGTGCTCGAAACACATGACGAGTTAGAACAAGAAGGCATAAAATTAAACTGGTTCAAGTACTGGCAAATACAAAATAGAACACGGTTAGACCTAAGAGACTGGGGTCTGGTTAATAAAACATCAGAACTAAGAGAACTTTTAGAAAATAATGAAGGTAAAAAAGGATTAATGAGTAAATTATATAATTTGCTATTAAGATGGGAGTACTGAACAAGAGATAGTTAAAGAGACGATGATTCGCTGGGCCAAAGATGTTGGGCACCCATTTAATCTAGATGCATGGGAAAGAGCTTGGAAACAAAATAAACAATTTACAGCAGCTCAAAACCTAAAAGAAAGCTGGTACAAAATATACTTTAGATGGCACTTAACGCCATTGAAATTAATCAAGATCAACAAAAAGACAAGCAACAAATGTTGGAAATGTGGTATATCCACTGGATCCTACATTCATTGCTGGTGGACTTGTAAAAAGGCAAAGGAATTTTGGAGAAATATTATGGAGAAATAAACCTCATTCTAGAGATAAATTTGGAAAGAACCCCTGAAGGTATACTATTGGGAATGTTCAATGAAAATCTAAATATAAAATATGGAAAAATATTATTATATATGATTTCAGCCGCCAGAATCCTGTATGCAAAAAAAAAAAAAAAAAAAGGAAATTTAAAGACATCCCAAAGAGAGAAAAATGGATCAGCTATTTGTTTGATCTTATCCAGATGGACAAACACTCTCAAGCGATAAGAAATGTCTCTTGGGAAGAAAAATCAGAAGAATGGGAGAAAGTCCTCATATACATGAAGGAAAAATGGGGAGACTTATTAGTGCTGTATTGAGATAATTCTGGAGATGACACAAGTTAGAACTTAGATGGTCGGATATATAAGATATGTAATGATAAGGTTTAATTGAATATATAAATATAGCTGTACCTTCTCAGGTTAACTAACTATGAAATTGTGCACAAGACAGATGGGATCAAGGAAACTAAAGTAGAAATAAGCCATTCTCATGCAATGGAAATATTTTTGATTATTACTATTTTTTTCTATTTGTTGAAGACTCTCTTTTTTTCCATATTGGGCTTTGGTTCAACCATAGTTATATGAAACATTTTGAAACTTTAATGCTGTATGAGAAAATAGTTTTGTATAATATGTTAAAAGAGAGTATAATAGTTTAGATAATATAAGGTGGTGGAAGTCAACTTTGGGTAGATCTTTGGAAGAAAGAAAAACAGAAGAAGAAAAAGAGAAGATGAAGATCTGCATAGGATTTTTGATTGAGAGATTATTCATTTACTTAAAAGGACACCGGTCAAAAGATAACTAACAGAAAATAGGTTGTTGGTTTGAAGCTAGACTTCATTATTTCCAGAGCAGCCTTACAAATAAATATCCCTAGATATTTATTTATTTATTTATTTGTTTATTTTTGGACATAGTATAAGCATATCATCTATGCATTGTACCAACATTTCAAGTCTGTATACAATCTGTATTGATGGAATTTTAGTGAAATAAAGTCTATTAAAAAAAGAAAAGAAAGTGAGAGAACATATATGAGGTCGGCTTGTGAAGAAGCATTAGGTTGACAGTAAGATGCCCAGACCCAGAGACCTGCCCTGCTTCATAGCTGAACAGGGAATTTGGAATTCATGTCTCCTAATCTACACACAACACTAATATTTACTCCACTTCTCTTCTTCCTAAAGTTTGTTTTATTTGCTTGACTAGGCAAGATATCGAAGTCAATGTAAGATGAAATGTGAAGTGACATGTTCAACTACCATAGTATCTACAGTAAAGGCTAATTTTCAGAAAACAGTCATCATGACTTGTTGCTGATCATTGGCCACTTGGTTTGGAGACTGATTGCTCACTGCTCTAGAAAGTCAGATTACTATGATGGAGAGAAGGGCTTGTTATTCATTCAAATTGGATTTTGATTCATATTAGCAGACCTGTACAATGAAGGGCAGTCTACTCTGCACAGTCATAATCTGACTAATAACAGTACCATTACCTGCTCAGTATCTTCTCTACAAGGTTTGTGCCTTGTAAATTTTACTTTTACAGCATTTCATGCTTGTGCTACCAGGCTTAACTAGCAATATTTATTGCTTTTGCAACATTTCCAAACACTCTGATAGCATGCCAGGAGCTAATTGACTTTCAATGTCACAAAGTAAACATGGCAAAGGACAGTTAAGGGACATGATAATTGCCTAACTAAGCAGACATACAAACAGAGAGTGCTCTAGAATGCAACATCAACATTTAACCATATTAAGCAGAATTTTATTTATTTATTAAATTGAAGCTAATTAGAATGAAAATTATTTCTGGCTTTTTAGACATACCCACCCATTAGTCTGGATTAAATGTGACAAAAAATGCATGGAGGAGCAGTGTACTATGGAATTGACTTATAATTCTAAGAGGATTTAGGCAAATTTGGCAGGTCTAGAAGCCAAATTTCTGGATTTGGAGTCATCTGGGGCTGAGCAGACTACCTAAAATGCCCTCAGTCTGAAAAACAAAACCCAGATGTGTAAGGAAGTCATTTTTTTAAATTAAAAACAACATGTGGGGGTAAGCAACTGTAATCTATTTAAAACTGAATTGCTTATTCTGGAGGATTCTGATTCACTCTCTGTTTTGCCACAAAAGGGGTGGCTGGGTACTTCATCCCCTCCAAAAACCCACTGAAGGGCACACATTTGTACTAAGGGATCTCCAATATGGGCCTTTTGATTTTAAACTCATATTGAATGGTAAGCTTGATTTGAAATGATTTTAAATGCTGTGAATTTCCAATATGCTTTATCTCTAATCCTGAACTTTAAAACTGAGTCCACATGCAAACACACATATGGGGCAAGATCTGAAATGTTATGTGTCCCCAGGTGTTTCAGCATTCAATTTTAATCCAACTGGGATAATAAATCTCAGCTTGTTATATGAAAGTGTGAACCCATACTGAGCCCCATATGGGAAGAAAGGTGGGATTAAAATGAAATAAAACAAAACAAACAGGTGGCAAGGGAGCAAAGGAAGATATATATCGACTTGGAGATATATTTTATCATTAAATGTTACAGACGTATGTGGCTGGATAACATGTAACCTTCTAAAATTGATTTTTCAAATTCTGGAATGTATATAGGAAAGACATTCTGAAAGCTTTGGGGAGCTATGCATCACTAACTGATAAATAGTTAAAGAGGGTTGAGAGAGGAACAAAACTCTGCATGTAACTAGGTTCCTAATACTGCCCTTTTAAAGATGGGCTGGACAAAGTTTACTCCTCCTGATACTGTTGAATTACAACTCCCATCATTCCTCACCATTGGCAATGCTGCTACTAGTGCTGCTGGGAGTTACAGTCCACATATCTCTGCAGGGCCATACTTTGCAGACACCTGTTTACACTATTGAGATTGTTCTAAATTTGTTTTTGTTTTTTTCCCAACCTCTTTTTATTGACTGAATCCTGTGCTGAGATTTTCACACACAGGACAAGATTATGCTTCATTAATTAAAGTCCTTGCTTTAAAAATAAAGTTCCAGTATACATGAAAATGAGTTAGAAGCTGGTACCATTAGATGGATTAAATTGAGAAAGATTCTCAAAATTTGACACAATGTGCTGTGTACATGTTAGAGTCTAAGTAACATTACTGTTATGAAAACTGATACACTAACATGTGCTTCTGCACCACTTAGGAAAGCAATATGGAGATGTATAATCGAATTATCAGAAGATGTACCGTAGTTGACAAGGTCACCACAGGAAAGAAAGGTCTGGTAGCATTTCATGCTGTTCTTGTCTGCAATATAAATCCTTAAAGGTTTCATCAATGGAGAACAATTTCTCTGGCTGAAGCACTGCCACGATTAAATATTGTCGGAGATGTATATGGTAGCTGTCCCTTTATATTGAGTAAGAAAAGGCAATTTTATTATCAAACATATTGCTCTTTCCAAAAGTAGTTCAGGAAATTAATGGTTTCATGAAGATGTATGAAGTGCCAACTAATGATATTTTGGTAATTTTAGAAAGCACTATTGTTCTATCAATTTTAGTTTTATGCTTATTTCCATCAGCTGCTTTCCATGTGGCAGGAAACCAACCTTTATGGACCTTATCACATGGGAGGGAAGCCTCCAAATCCTGTGAATAAACCAGATTTAAATCCGGGAATATCCTGCAAAAGCCAAATTTTTTACATACAACATTAGGCTAATTGAGCATTAACCCGACATTAACATGCAGAAAGTGGGAAAAATTGGTTGCTTTTTACTTTTGGGATTTTCCCGAAAATAAAAAATGGCAGATTTTTCCCACTTTCTGCATGGGTTAATGTCGGGTTAATGCTCAATTAGCCTGACATGTCTGAAAACAATCCTAACTTTGCAGGATATTCCCAGGATCTAAACCTTATCTATACATAGGATTTGGGCACTTTGCCTCCCATGTGATAAGGCCCTATAAGCTTTATCACACTAGCAGGAAAAAGGGATTTAAATGAGAGTTAAAGTAGAGAAAACCATGAAATGTCATGTGACAAATTTCAGACTTTTCCTGGTTTTCTCTAGTTTAACTCTTGTTTAAATCCCACTTGTCAGCTAGTGTGATAAAGCTATATGTTAGGTTAGGTCAGAAGGTAGGACAAAGTGCAGCATACAAATTTCACAACTAAAGAGGGTTTTGATCCCTCAGTTCAATCTGAATTTTTTGTCTTTTTTTGCTTCTTATAATGGACATTGTGATAATTGCTCAGGTCATCACACCTGGAAGGGGCACATATTAAGTAGAGGGCCATGTCAACATTAATAAACAGTGTTGCATTGTTGCCAATTCCCACCTCACCCCCCACATAATATTGTTAATTTAAGCTTAGTAAACAACATGATTACCACATGATCCTTTCCTTTATCTGAGAGAGAGAAATAATCTTACGGGAACCACCATGGAAATCCGTGGGGAAAGTATGTTAAGAACTCCGCCTCAATTGTTCTTACAGAGGGACGGGTAAGAAATAAATTATTATTATTATTATTATTATTATTATTATACTAAATTATAATGCCAAATTCATTGGTTTGGATCCCAAATTTTCTTCATGGAATTCATTTTCATGGGGAAGGTTTTCCCCCATTTCCTTCTTCCATCACTTGGTATTGTTGGCTATTGTGTGCCATCAGGTTATTTACAACTTATAGACTCATAGAATCATACTGCTTTATCACACTAGGGGAAAAACAGGATTTAAATGAGAGTTAAATGAGAGTTACATAGGAAATGCCCTATGTTTATCACAGGACATTTCCTGTTTAACTCTCGTTTAACTCTAGTTTAAATCCTGTTTGTCTGCTAGTGTGATATTGGAAGAGACCACAAGGGCCATCCAGTCCAAACCCCTGCCATGGAGGAACTCACAATCAAAGCATCCCTGAGAGGTGCCCATCCAACCTCTGCTTAAAGATCTCTGAATAAGGAGACTCCACCACTCTCCAAGGGTGTTCCACTGTCAAATAGCTCTTACGGTCAGGAGGTTCCTCCTAATGTTGAAGTGGAACCTCTTTTCCTGTAGCTTGCATCCATTGTTCCGTGTTCTAGTTGCTGGATCAGCAGAAAACAAGCTTGCTCCATCCTCATGGTGACACCCCTTCAAGTACTTAAACAGAACTATCATATCACCTCCTAACCATCTCTTTTCCAGGCTAAACATATCCAGTTCCCTAATTCTTTACTCACAAGGCATGGTTTCCAGGCCCTTTACCATTATGGCAACCCTAAGGCAAAACTATCATGGGGTTTTCTTGGCAAATTTCTTCGGAGAGGAGTGAGACTGAGAGAGTGTGACTTTCCCATGGTGATCCAGTGGGTTTACACAGCTACGTAGTCCATTGAAAATTTTCTCCCTGATGTGAGTGTTTAACACTTGGAATGCAGCAGGGAGCATCAGATGGGTGATAGAATTGATGAAAAACATCTTCTGTGAACAGGGAAGCAAGAAACCATTGATGTTCAGCAATGAAGAAATTGCTGACTAGGTACAAATTTGATTGTTCATTTAGCAGTCCAAATCCACTTCCTTGCAGACAAAGTAGGCAAATGGAGTTACTTCATTACATATATACATACAGTGGGGCCACTGCATTAGTGGGCTAGCAACACAAGGATTTGACCACTTGAGGATCCCAATCCTCCATATTATTCAATGGCAGTGCTTGCATGTGGACACTGACACAGACGTACACATGTCACCACCCACTGAACAATATGGGGGGCAACGATCTACATTTCCCCCATCTGTAGGGGGCGGCACTGCAGATGGGGAGGGCCCACTGTACTTATGAATTGTCAGGCAGAGATACACCAGCAAAAGAAAGGAATCTTCATCTGTGTCATGTCATGAATTGCCCCTGATCCTGACTTTTTAAAACACCAGGTTTTGATAGTATTATCTTTACTGCTAACAAAGATCAATAATGATATGAGTCCTTTACATTGTTTTTTAAGAGCACATGCCATATGGGATCCCAGCCATGTGGGATACCCAAACATTTGTGTGAAAGGATTTCTCCAGATGGTTCTCAACACTGAAACCATATGAAAAAAGTAGTTTCTAACATGATCAAGGAAGACCCCCAAGCAAATGACTTCTCATGTGGTTAGAAAACCCAAACAGTTTGGGTACCAGGACAACATAAAGATATACAGCACATTTTTTTGTTTTTGTGATATGCCAGCATTTAAGTCTCTCACTAGTATTGTTTCAAGTTCCTCTGCTGAATTTCTTTGGTTACACATTTCACAGTATGATAAATGGTGGGCTTCTCAATCTTTTGTGCTGAAACTGTTTTAATTCTGGTAATTTTCTGTAGAATACTGGAGCTAGCAAATAATTGCAGTTTACTGTGCTGGAATACTACAATTTTGCATGGCAGTTGGCAATGTTGCTAAACTTGGCTTTATTATATAACTAGTGTTCTTGTGAAGTTTCTGAAATCTAATAGTAAAATAAAAAACCCAGGAAGGCATTCATATATTTCTATAAAGCACTGGAATTAACACAGTACAGAATAAAAATCTCCACCTGAGATGGTCTATGTGCATATGAAGACAATGATTTCTTATTAAATCCACTAGTATTCAAAGCTTTATAAACACACATTTATTTATTTTTTAAAGCTTAAACTTCAGTTCTATGGTTGATTCTATTACAACTTTACATCCAAAGCAGACCCAAGTAGCCCCCATAGGAAATGTATAACAAAAGAAAGAACACACAGAACTACAATGCTTATGCTCCTAGCAATACTTATTCTTCCCTTTGACTCCAGCAAAATATCAGAAGAATGGGGCAGTAACACCATACATTCAGATAGACTGAAGAAGGTTGAAGGGATGGCCGGAGGCCATCCCTTTCCTGGATGGATCAGGACCGAGGCAACCCCATGCTGTGGCCCCTATCTGGCCTCTGGAGGGCACAAAAAGGAGCTGCAAAAACCAGCTTTTCTTTGCACCCTCCAAAGGGTGCCATAGCTGCAATAGTGCAACTGTATGGCACCCCTTCGGTGCTTCATTACCTAGATGCAGCACCGTAGGTGCACCATGATGCCACATGCCATCTGGAATGGTGTACAGCATCATCACACCCTGGGGGTGAAGACAGGTCATCCAATGTCAGGACTCTGCACCCTGAAGGACAGTGCCACCAGTATAAAGACTTACTACAAGTGCTACAAATTACTTTTTCATATTGGTGACTGGACTTTCTGGAAGATTTAGTAATATATTGCTTTATATGACACTCCATTCATTATTTTGGGATTATTAAAAGATACAGAAGACTTATTGCCTACTGCTGGCTTTATGTTGAATGTATTTCTAGTTCAGTAGACCACTATGTTGTTATAGTCATCTTATAGACACATATATGATATTTATTCCGTGGTAGATTCTTACTAATTAGTATTATTGTTTTCCCAGTGTTTCACTCTCCTTTTGGCAGTTGTACTGTAAACCTCCTGCTCATTTTGTTTCCTGCCAATATGGGGCCATTATTAACATTTTCAGGAAGATGCATAACTTAATAATAGACCACATAGTCTAAGCAGAAGGCCCCTGGTTCATTCTGTAGCATGTCCAGGAAATTTTGGGAAGTACCTTCTAGTCAGTGTTGATACTACTAAACTTGTTGGACTAATGTCTGAGTTGGTATGTAGCATCCAGAAGAAATAGTCTGCCTTGACACCCCTTTGGTTGCATCTCCAATGAAGAAATAGTCTGCTTTGACACCAAGTCCCCATAGATAGTGCCATTTCCCTTGCTTAGCCATAACAACACATCTTTTCCACGGCTACTCAAAATTGACATACACAGGTACTTAAATAACTGAAATAACTCTTAAGCAGAACAGTGCAGAATGATACTATGTTGATCTGTTGAAGCTAGAGATACAGACTCACATTTAATGCCCCTGCCAACAGTTTATGGTATATTCCTTGTTCTTTAAGATGCCACTGGACTGCTAAAGGAAAAAAAATATTGGAGGAGAATGCCAGGCAAATAAATAATTAGAACTGAAGAAATAGTAGACAGGGCAGTCCCAGAGTGACTTGGATAAAATGACATCTTTAGAGAAGCTAGGTCGTTATTGCATTTTGTATATTCTCCATATTGTTTGCCACTACTGATGTCTCTGCTAAGCTGTTGTGTCCTTACTCTTTGTTTCTGGTTTGTTTCTATAGAATCATAGAATCATAGAATCATAGAGTTGGAAGAGACCACAAGGGCCATCCAGTCCGACCCCCTGCCGTGCAGGAACTCCAAATCAAAGCATCCCCGACAGATGGCCATCCAGCCCCTGCTTAAAGACCTCCAAGGAAGGAGACTCCACCACACTCCGAGGGAGTGTGTTCCACTGTCGAACAGCCCTTACTGTCAGGAAGTTCTTCCTAATGTAGAGGTGGAATCTTTTTTCCTGCAGTTTGCATCCATTGTTCCGCGTTCTAGTCTCTGCAGCAGCAGAAAACAAGCTTGCTCCCTCTTCAATATGACATCCCTTCAAATATTTGAACAGGGCTATCATATCACCTCTTAACCTTCTCTTCTCCAGGCTAAACATCCCCAGCTCCCTAAGTCGTTCCTCATAGGGCATGGTTTCTAGACTCTTCACCATTTTAGTTGCCCTCCTTTGGACTCGCTTCAGTTTCTCCACATCTTTTTTGAATTGTGGTGCCCAGAACTGGACACAGTATTCCAGGTGGGGCCTGACCAAAGCAGAATAGAGTGGCACTATTACTTCCCTTGATCTAGACGCTATACTTCTATTGATGCAGCCTAAAATAGCATTGGCTTTTTTAGCTGCTGCATCGCTGCTGCATAGCTGCTGCATCATAGAATCAAAGAGTTGGAAGAGATCACCAGAGCCATCCAGTCCAATCCCCAACCATGCAGGAATACACAATCAAAGCACTCCAGTCAGATGGCCATCCAACCTATGTTTAAAACCTCCAAAGAAAGAGACTCTACAACCTTCTGAGGCAGCATATTCCATTGCCAAACAGCTGTTATAGTCCAGATGTTCTTTCTAATGTTGAGGTGGAATCTCGTTTCCTATAGTTTGAATCTATTACTGTGTGTCCTAATCTCTGATGCAGCAGAAAACATGTTTCTTCCTTCTCCATTATGAAATCCTTTCAAATATTTGAACATGGTTTTGATGTCACCTCTTAACCTTCTCTTCTCCAGACTAGGCATATTCAGCTCCATCAGCCACTCTTCATAGGGCATGGCTTGCAGACCTTTCACCATTTTGTTCACCCTCCTCTGGACATGTTGTAACTTGTCAATATCATTGTTGAATTGAGGTGCCCCGGATGGGACACAGTATTCCAGAGTGGTGCTGTTACTTCCCTCAGTTTAGACACTATACCTCTATTGTTGCAGTCTAGAAGTCATTGGATTTTTTTTTGGCTGCAACATCACACTGTTTACTCATGCCCATCTTATGGTCTACTAAGACTTCTAGATCCCTTTCACATGTACCATTGTCAAGCCAAGTGCCACCCACCTTATATCTGAGGCTTTCAATTTTTTTCATTTTTTTTCTGCATGAGCATCAATGCCATGGTGTGGGGTTTCTGGGGGCTTGGTCAGAGGCAAAGGTTTGACAATGGCCCCATTGCCCCATTGGACAGAAGAAATAGACCCACCCACTCATCACTGGTATAGTATGAAGTTTTCTTGGTTGCTTAGGGGCTGGGAAGGAATTTTCTCCCCTTTCCATGAGTTTTTCACATACCCCAGGGGTATATGGGAAATTGGCATGAGTGCTGTCTGGCTAATATTGAATTTGGCTTAAAAGTTGGATTCTGATTGGAGTTATACTTTTGGCATAAAGATTTGGATTATATTTCAGCAAGCACCTTGGACACCATTTGGGTGGAAGGGACATTTCTGGACACACCTCTTTAAGCCTTGCAACCTGGGGGTGGTAGAAAGAAATTGCCCTTAGGTCCGGCTAGACAGTTAAACCCCATCTTTACAGATTGGGAAGGGGGCTTTCTGGTTAAACTTCCTGATGTGGACTGGCCAGCAAATAACCCAGATTTTGTGTTGTCGGTGAGGGCTCAGGTGTTATCATCCTGATAAGCTGCAGAGATGGCCTGTGGAAAGACACTAGATGCAGCTTCTCCTACACTTGGTTGTTGTTAGATATTAGTTGCAGTTCCATTAAGAATTCAATAAATAGGTCAATAAATGGCCCTGTTTTACCCCATTTTTGTGTCTGGTCTCATTATTCAGGGGTTGGGTAGCAATTTTCCTTTTGAGAGAACACTGAGGTAAAGAAGGTGTTTCTTTTCTCTATCACATGTTAGCATTTCACCATCTTCTCCACACTTTTCCCCCACTATTTCCTGGTTCTTCCTTTTGCTATGGACACAATAAAAAGGTCTTTCTTATTGTTTTTAATCTCTCTAACAAACCTGAGATCATTCTGTTTTAGCTTTTCTTACTTTCTCCCTTTTGGGAACTCTTTGCTAGACTCTAGTTTTATTCCCTGTTTGCTGCATAATGCAGAAGTAGAATGATCATAGTAGAATGCCACCATCTGGAAGTGTCTACTCTAAGCCCTGGAGCTATTTTTATGTCCTTGTGTCTGTGTCACAATTAGTTACTTTGGAAAGATTTAATATCGAATAATCTGTGTGTGAACTGCACTGACCCTTCACTATTATATTGCATTAAGGCTTGCTCAGCAAACTTTGGTTCACAGGAAAAATAAAAAAGAGACAAACATCTCCAAATACTCAGTGGATGGCTATTTTTATTTTGGCAAAAGCCCAATGTGTTTTTGGACTATATATACAGGTTGAGTATCACTTGTCTGAAATACTTGGGGCCAGAAGTGTTTTGGATTTTGGAGTATTTGCATATACGAGGCGGTATCCAAAAGTTTTAATTATCACCTTTAAAAAATTGACAAAAAGTTTGTTTTGATTTGTAGTTGTTAACTTATTTCTATGTAGTCACCATTCAGATTTACACATTTTCCCCAGTGTTTCTTGACCCTCCAAATACCTGATATTGTAGAAGTCTTCAGATTGAGCCTGACAAGGATTTTATACTTTAGTCACTTCTGACAGAGCCAATCACAAAAATAAAGGATGCAATGAGATGATTTTCTCAGCAATGTGCACTTAGGGACCAATGATGACACTGACAAAATTTCATGAATATGCCATAATAACTTCCAGGTGATAATTATTACTTTATGATATCCCCTCGTATGGTGCAATCTGCAGACCTCTACAATATCAGGTATTTGAAGGGCCAAGATACGCTGAGAAAAATGTGACTACATAGAGATAACTTGACAACTACAAATCAAAACAAACTTTCTGTCAATTTTTTAAAAAAGTGATCATAAAAACTTTTGGATACCCCCTAGTACATCATGAGATATCTTGGAGATGGAACACAAGTCTAAACAGGAAATTCATTAATATTTCATGCACACGTTGTACACATTGTTGGAAGATAATTTTATACATAATATTTTTAATAATTTTGTGTAGGAAACAAAGTTTGTGTAAACTGGACCTTCAGAAAGGAAAGATGTCACTATCTCAGCAATCCATATGAACAATTTTGGCTTTTGGAATATTTTGGATGTCAGAATTCAGAATTCTCGATAAGGGAAACTCGGCCTCTTTTTCAATGGCTTTCTTCAGAAGTTATAAGAAATTTAACTGCAGAAATATTTGGATCCATTAGATTTCATAACATTCTCCTTTCCCAAAATAAAAACAGTGACCAACTGAGCACTTGGAGATATGTCTCTCCCCTCCCCCTCCCCTGTGGATTCTATTGGGTGCTCTCCAGTATTTATCACTTCAACAAATTTGGGTGCCATCTGATCTCAGTGTAAAGAAGCCAGCTGGAATGGGAATCCAATCTTAATTTACAGATGGTACTATTTTTCATCACATTTTACAGACAGACAGACAGAGAGACACACCAAAACCCCCAAACTAACTAGGGAGCCCATCCGACACATACATGTCTGCTCCTTATTTCTCAGCATGTGGGGCAGCTGCCTTATTCTGCCTATTTGTATGTATGGCCAATTTTTCCTAGCATTTTCTGAATAATGTCCCTGCATCTAATGTTTGGAAATCTGATTCATTTTTTCTGAAACATAATTCCAGTGGCTTTGGTGATGTCTGTCTTCAAGGACATCTAAGTGCTATTTTTTTCTATGCTGTGTGTATATGTGTACAACAATGTACATGTCTTAGAGGGCTGGCATATTGAATTTTGAATTCACAGTCATATTCTATACACAGCTTTTCATTGACGGTAGATTCTTACATAATGATTAAGATTAGGATGTCAAGTTTCTGCTCTGGCTTCCTCAGCCACATTGTTCCTGGGGTCTGAAAGCTATGCAAGAAATTGCATTGTGCAGCTCTGTTTTGAAGTAATGCAGTGATAGTGCTTTAAACAAGTGACTGTGTTTAAAGAGTGCTAAAGTCATTCACATGTTCATCTAGGTAACTGACATGAATCTGGCCAGTCCTAGGCAGTACAGATAGCTTCAGCTCTTGTTCAGATTATACAGCATTAAATGTGCAATAAGTATCACACGCATACAGGCACACATGGTTGAGAAGACATTATCTCTCTTTACGGTGGTAGGCTGTATAACACCAAGTTAATGCATGGTAATTAAAACAGAGAAGCCAATCTCTTCTTTTAATTATCTTCTCCTGCAACTCTGAAAGATTTTTGTTTGTGAAAAAGAATAATAACCTGGGCAGCTGGGTTGCTAAAGAACTATAAGAAAAACTTCAGTATCATTAAGGCAGATAAAGCCATCTGGTTAGAACAAGGAGTACTACTATGGAAATCATCTACCGAGAAAAAGGGGCACAATTTCAACACACACGCACAAAAAACAAAATCCAAACTTCACAAAACATCAATGTTTTATTGGCTAACCAAAAAGCACAAAATACATGATGCAAGCTTTTGAAGTTCCACTGGCTTTTTCATCAGGCAAAAATGTTAATAATTGTCCAGGAGTAAAAAAGCAGCAATGTTAATGTCAGGGGCCTATATTTTGTCTCAGATGTTACTTCTGTTGTCAATTAAGATGGTCTGGGAATTCGAACCCTAGTCTCCCTAATCAAATACTCGAAACTACTACATTATGCTCTCTTTTATTCAGTACCATGATGGAAAATGTATAGAAACTGGAGGGTTTATAGGTATCGGAATGTTTGAAGCAAAGCAAGCTGGGATGGAAATGAAATAGTAGGTATCCATCTTGAGAAATATACAGCTGTAATCCAGAAACCCGCTGTCTTAGGCAAATTACAAAGGTTCCACATAACGCAAAGAGCAAAAAAAAAACACACAAAGAAACAGCAAAGCTCCTCATAAAATAAAATCTTTTCTATCTTAACCATTTTCCAGTGCTCCAAAACAAAGCTTCTTGTGCTGCCTGTGCCAGCCCCCACAGTTAAGATATAAAGACATATTAGATAATGAATTTAAGATAAAAACACCAGAAATTCTAAAAGAGGAAAACAGGCATACAAATTGGCTTCTGTACAGGCAGCTTCATGAGAGATTTCAAACTGACATAAAACAAAGAGGCTTTTCCAGCTCTAAATTAGAAATAGAAGATATTTTATGGTCCTCAAATCAGGCATTACTCTCAAAATTATATAAGAAATCGTTACAATGGTTCATCAAAGAAGAACTAATAAAAGAGGCTGTGGTCAAATGGGCCCAAAATTATGGGAAGAACTTGAACAATCAGAAAAATCTAGGAAAAAAGGTTAAAATACTCCCTATGTCAAGGTGTGAGAGAAAACTATTATAAGGTAATATACAGCCGGTATTTCTCTCCAGAATTTATGGGACAGAAAATAAGCAATGTTGGAAATGCCAAAAATAAGTAGATAGTTTTTTTCCACCTATGATGGACATGTGATAGAGCAAAATAAATAAATAAATAAATAAATAAATAAAGGAAACAAATACAAGTTAAAATAAATAACATACTTGAAATAAATTTGAAATTAAAACCAGAAATAATGTTGTTAAATATGTTGGAAGAATAAGAAGAGAAGGTGCATGGTAAACTTATATTTTACATGTTAACAGCAACTAGGTTAATCTATGTCAAATATTGGGAAATAGATTAAATAATAGAAATTGATGAATGGCTATTAAAACTGTATGACATGATGGATCTGGATCTATTATCAATGAAATTGAAATCAGAACATAAGATGAAATGGAAGAGCGACTGGGAAAAAATAATGACTTTCATGGTAGCAAATTGGGGTAAATTGGCAAACGGGAACAAATTCAGATTTGTAAACATAAGATTCAAAGGATTTGAAATTAAAGACAATTATACTTTTGAAAGTAAATGATAATGAATTTTACAAGGTAATTAAATCATGAAATTAGAAGAAGAAAGTGTTTGTTTGAATATATTGAAATATATCTTCGATTAAGAGCAATAAAAAAGCAAAATAAAATAAAATAATATATTTTTGTGGTACACCAGGTAAACAAGTAAATTAAGACCAAATTTTGACTATTATCTAGTGGTTTTCCCTCTTTAAAAATAGCAGCAGATCTTCCTTGCTGGAAAAAAAATCTGGCTATTAAAGTCTTCCTAAAGGGTTTTGTGCACATTACATTCAAAACATGTTCACAGGCATTATTCCCAGTGAACACAGATGGTTGAAGGTCTACACTTGTCTACATTGTGCACTGTCTACATTCTACATAAATTATTTTCTCACCCAAGTATTCTCATGCCAAAGGACAAACATGTCTTCAGAGATTTATACTAAAGAGGGCATTGAACTTTTATCCATGAAAGAGAAGCCCTTCACCCAAAAGAAGAGGAGACAGACTCTTTCCTGTAAATTTCTAATATAGCATTTAAAGCTTAAAACAGTAGGAATAAGGAATATTTTGTATTGTGGGTGATCAAAATAATTGTTAAATGTTAAAAATGCTGCTATTTTTCCATGAAAAATAAGTTGAACATTGGCTACAGTCCTCTAGTTCATATTCATTGACCCTTTGGTATCCTTAATTTCTTTGTTCTCCCAAATGCCCCTCATAAATCATTCACAAAATTGGGTGGAGAACCTCTTTAAGAATCTCCTAAGGCAAATCCAAGTGGATAAAGATGGAAACAACAATATTAGATTAAGCAGGAAACAGCAAGACCAAGACAACACACCTTGCAAGGGCATTGGTTTCTTTCCACCATAAACCAGAAATGGAGATGGGCATCTGTAAATGCCAATGAATTTTTTAAAACAAGAACAAAAAGAAAGCATCAGATAATTTGTAACACAGAAAGCAAATACTACAAGGCATGTCCCTATCAAAGAAGCTACAAGGCAAGTACTGAGCTGAACCTACTAACCTTATCCTAAAATGCATGAAGGAGCCCAGTGGACACACAATATAGAATTTGTTTGAGGTGGGTTTTTTTTTCTTCAAACAAAATATAATTTTGATATGAAAGCTGGAGTGGCTCTACATTCACACACACACACACACACACACACCACCCAATAAATAGTGTGATGTGAGATATGGTCTCCAACTTAAGCTCTTTAAGTGATGTTCGCATGTATATATGATTGAATGTATAAATGAAATGAATGTGGAAAGAGCTTCAGGCAGAAATCATATGTTAGACAACACCCATTTATTTATATGTGGCAAAACTGTATAAATTGCTGGTGTGTTGGAAAGGTTTTCGTGAGAAAAGATATGTCAGTCTAGACCAAATTAATTACATGGGGCAGGGGAACATATACATGTGATGTCTGTTTGAAACAGTTCAGTTGAAGCTTCAGTTATGTCCATTGATTCATCCTCTAGGCAGACAACAGTAAAAATGCATTCTAAAAGTCTGATCTGGACATTTGTTCTATGATTATGAATCTTATGATCCTGACTGCTGGGCTCGATTTTATTATTTAAAAAAATGTTTACTTGAAAAGTAAACATTTTTTTAAATAATAAAATCGAGCCCAGCAGTCAGGATCATAAGATTCATAATCATAGAACAAATGTCCAGATCAGACTAATCCTGAGCAGTAACAGGGACTAACAGTCTAAAACCTTCTCTCACTTTTTAAAAAATGCTTGTCATTGAAAGGGCAACCAGAAAGGGGCTAAAGAAAGCCGAGGAGCAAGCAAAGAAAGCCAAGACAACAGATAGTTGCACATCGGAGGTAGGACTATGGGGCAGTTGTGCAAAGCCTCATTCGGCTGATTGACAAAGAGAGTCCATGGACATATTAGGGCTAGCCATGAAGCAAAGGAAGTAATGCCACACATTACTATTTAAAACTGATATGTCCCGAGGGTATCATTAAATTTAAAGTATAAAATTAACAAATTGCACTACTAGTGAGAGCAAGTGATAAGAGTATCAGTAGAAATGCCCACCATCTTCTTTGAAGGGTGCTAGGAGACACTGAAGAATAACAGCAATTTGACATCACTTTAACTGTCATGGCTCCATCCTGTGAAATCCTGGGATTTGTAATTTGTTGAGGTATTCCACCTGGTCTATCAGCGAGCTCTGGTGCCTTATCAAACTGTAAATCCAAGAGTTCTGTATGACAGAGTCATGGCAGTTAAAGTGGTGTGAGACTGCTTTAGTTCTGCATAGTAGATACACCCCTGTACACCAGGTATACCCCCCATCTTACAAATGTTAGAGCATGGCAACCAGAGCTGAAAGCCAGTTTGAGAGGAAGATGATGGGCAGGTAGACAAGGGTGTAATGAGAGCAAGAGATTAACAACAGATGTATAACATTGGCTGCATCCCTGGACTCAGGTACATTTCAGAGGTTGCTTTTCCAAATCTGGAACTTCTCATCTTTGAAAAGCAACCAGCTAAGTGCAGCTGGGACCTGGGCTGCATGTGGGTTTCAGTCACCCAGCAGCATTGTTGGAGAATTATGTGCAATAATTTCCAGTAGCAACCCAAAAGGTGACTGTATTCCATTGGGTTTTTTTTGGGGGGGGGGAGGTCAGTGTGATAAGGTCCTTAGAGAGGCAGAGTTTGCATGAACTCCTTAAGCTGCACAGTGTTAGAGGTATCAACCTTAACATTTATTATAAATAGTTGCTAGTTTGTATGTCTCTCCAGTAGAGGCATACTCTCTTAGGCATAGCATTTGTGGCATTCCCTTTTTGCTGGTCTTAGCCACATAACTTTCTTTTTGTGACAGTCTGAGTTTGTTCCTCCTCCATTTTGTAGTATGTGGTTCTCTCTCAGTGGTAGTGGCTGAGGATTGGGTGCAGCCCTCGAAAAGTTATGGGTTGACCAATATGCTCCCCCCAAAAAATAAAAATAAAAAATTACAGAACCCTGCTTCAACCTAGTGTGGTATCCAGTTGTGATTTTCAGATGTTTGTAAAGCATCTGAACATTCTAAACATTCCTTAATAAACCAGGATTGTATGGATTACCATTTTGCAGCCAGAAATTCTAACTGGAAGGCTGAAAGTTAGCCCATACATGAAACCACTCTGTCAAAAGATGCTGTATGTTTTAACCTGATTGGGGGGGGGGGGGGGGCTCTGCATTCTAGATCCCTCTACTGCTTTTCTGATTCTTTTGCCTAAAATAAATATGCTTACAAGACTTTCCACTAGGCTGCAGGTATTTGTATGTTCAATCACGTCTAAGGAGAGCAATTATTCCTAAATATGGTAATAGGCTCTGTGTAAAAAGCTTGAAATTGAGGAGTTTCTCTACTTTTTTTTTTCTCCCTGCTTTCACACAGAAATGGTTTAGGAAGAGGAAAAATTACATTTCACACTCTGTAAATTTGGAAACATTTCTAAAAGCAAAAAGCCTTTAGCAGCTTAGTACTAAACTGAAATTAACCTCATTTATGACAGTTTCAGACTAAGGAAAGCTTAAGGGGAAAGTTCATATTCCATCTTTTATGTAATTCATAGCTTAAACCACTGCAGCAAATGTTCTGATATTTTCATTCTTGGGTCCAAAGTGGTAATTATGGAAGATGGGTTTGCAAAATATTTATTCTAAAACCTTGGGTGAAACAAAAACTGTGGTCTTGTTCTCTGCTATTGTTTCCCCTACCTGCCTCTTCCATCTTCATTCCATTTCTTCTCACTAGGGGGTCCTCTTTCTCCTGTCATGTTCACATGGGTGATACAAACCAGTGGGGATTGTGGAGTGGGTAAAATAGTCACATTCTGTAGGTGTATGTTTTGTAGCAATGGTTTGTTGTTGCTGCGGTGAGCCTTGAAGTCATTTCCAACTTATGGTGACCCTTAGGTACTGCGCTTAGGCAGAAAAAAATGAAATGCATGGATATAGGATGGGGACACCTGGCTTAACAAGACTACATGTGAAAGAGATCTAGGAGCCGTAGCAAATTACAAGTTGAAGTCAACAGTGTGATGCAACAGCTAAAAAGGACAATGTGATTCTATGCTGCATTAATAGAAGTACAGTGTCTAAATCAAAGGAAGTAATAGTGCCACTCTATTCTCCCTTGGTCAGGCCTCACATGGAATACTGTGTCCAGTTCTGGGCACCACATTTCAAAAAGGATGTTGAGAAGCTGGAGCCTGTCCATAGCAGGGTGACCAAAATGGTGAAGGATCTGGAAACATGCCTTATGAGGAGAGACTTAGGGAGCTGGGAATGTTTAACCTGGAGAAGAGGTGGTTAAAAGGTGATATGACAGCCCTGTTCAAATATCTGAAGGGGTATCACATTGAGGATGGAACAAGATTTTTTTTCCTGCTGCTCCAGAGACTAGGACACAGAACAGCTACAGGAAAAAAAGATTCCACTTCAACATTAGGAGGAACTTACTGACAGTAAGAGCTGTTTGACAGTGGAACACACTCCCTTTGAGAGTGATTAAGTCATCCTCCTTGGAGGTCTTTAAACAAAGGCTAGATGGTTATCACTTGAGTGTGCTTTGATTGTGAGTTCCTGCATGGCAGGGGGTTGGACTGCATGGCCCTTGTGGTCTCTTCCAAGTCCATGATTCTATGATTCTATCATGAGTTTTTCTGAGGCTGAGAGTATGTGACTCACCCAAGGTCACCCAGCGGATATTTCCATTGCCAATAGGGAATTGAAACCTATTCTCCACTACACTGTACTGGCTCTCAATTTTATCAAATGTACTGTGGCAAAAATGAAGCCAATTGAGAATCGTGGTAGTGCTTGATAAGCATACAATCCTATATAACTTTTTACATGATAAGCATACAATTGTATATCAACATAACCATAAAAAATGTTACGTAAATTTGAGAATGAAGCATATTCCCAGCTCACTGGGACACACTGCCTGATAAGTGTATAAACTACACACTCCAAGATTGTATCAGATGCAGTCATGGCAGTTAAAGTGGAAGAATCATGTTACAATTGGGTGGTGTGAAAGAGCCTATAGATTGATAATATAGGGAATGGCATCCAACAAGAGAGCAGATAATGAATACTACAACGTTGCAACACTATACAGTCAATCAGATTTCTATAGACACTAAAGTTGTACAAGGCAAGCGAAGTCAGAATGAAGATAATGCTTCCCAAGGTTCACAAAACTGCCTCCCTTTTTTCTCAAACCTAATGGGTTCTCTGTCTTGATCCGGCCCTCAGTCACAGCTCACATTAAAACATTTTTAATATGCATGCTTGTTCAGAGGAAGTTAATGAACAAATGTCCCTCTGTAAAATGAAACTTTCTATAAATGTCAAATTCAGTCTTTTTTCCAGGGTTTTCTATTCGCGTTTTGATGCCAAAGGTTCTAATATGATTGTTTAAAGTTAACCTCAGATTTTTCTCTTTCTGTCCAAAGGCTACTGATTCCTTCATAACATGTGACTGTGAAGAGACATTGCATCATGTTATCTGAGGACCTTTATTCTTCACTTTCCCCCATTTCCTTCCACACTGCTGAATCCAATATGCCCTCTTAACATGCATTAACTTGAGACACTTTGGTAAAATGAGCCAGAATGAAAGTTGTCTATTATATAGAAGAAAGCTCATTGCATTGTTCAGCACAGCTGTAAATTTGCATATCTGGCAGCAGCAAATGAGGAAACATAGTTAAGCTGAAGCTGGGAAGAATGGCTGAATTTGTTGCTGTTGTTCTTCCCTCTCTCTTAAAGATAAGAAACCTAAAGCAGAATCTTTCAAAGGCATTTGGTTCCAGTCACAGAGCAAGTCTATGGCAGCCCTTTGAACAGGACTTTGAGTTCCATAATGACAAAAGCCCAGCATAGACTTTGGAGAGATTTAAAGGGAAAACTACCTTATGGGTATATATGTTGTGTCAATCCTAGGACTAATAAATGGACCTGGAAGAAAGACTTTGTCCATGAACCTATTAATCTGATCCCAGCAATCTGCTCTCTGCTGGTGGTGGGATGAAATATTTATTAAGTACAATCAACAATTTAAGTGCTATAAATAACAGAAAACTCACAAGATCCCTGCCCAGAGAACTTATCATTTCCATGTGAAGGTTAAGAAAAAAGGATTGGAAGGGACAAAACAAGGGTTCAAAATGGAACAGGGCAGTGGAAGGCAGGCAACCACTGTGGAGGAAAGGTTCTAGTGTAGCTGAACTCTGGCCATGACAAAGTATTTGGGCTTAAACTAACTTGACACTAAAGACTTTGGTATCATGATGATAAAGAAGCAGTGCTTCTACAGAACTACAGGCCTTTCAAAAGCATGCTACTTAAACCAGAGGGACTCTGAAGTAGATTATTCAACAATTGTTGCCAAACACCATAAAACAAATATTTGAGCCAGGGGATCTGTAGTATATCATGTTCACCACTACTGGGGTGCTGTTGTTCCATGTTATTCCAATGATGTACTAATGGATAAAATGCTGACACTAGACCAAGGGATCATGAATTTTAAGTGTTTCAAGTTCCCTGTCTCAATGGGAGAAATGTTGAAGTATGTGTTTAAATTATCCAAAATATCTAATTTGGAAACTACTTGTGAAAGCTGTCAGTTTGATAGACTACACACACGTGTGCGCGCGCACACACACAGAAGTCAGTTTAGTTGCTTGCTTTATTCAATTCTCTCTCTCTCTCTCTCTCCATATATATATATATATATATATAGAGAGAGAGAGAGAGAGAGAGAGATGACAATAAAATGCTTCACCAATAACTGTAGATTTATTAGTTCACTTTGAAATTTTATTTTCTTTACATTCACAAACCTGTACTAGAGTCCCTTTATTTAAATGTCTGGACTAATGTATTGGTCTAATTAATGCTTCTATTCTCCTTGAAGGGCAGACTAATAACAATTAAATAGGTTCATTTCTAAAAGGCAAATCAAGATCTGTGATGTGCTGCTACATCGTAAATATAAAAGTCTAAAGTCATCTAGATATAAGGAAAGAAAGGCATCGACATCTAGGTATTTTTCAGGCAAGCAGCATTCTCCTGAGTTAACCAAACCCTTCTACAGTAATATGTATTAATTCAGCAATGCCTATTGTTCAAGACAGGCTTGATTAATTGTAAAATCCCATGCTGCTGATACTAACTGCTAGGGTTCTTTCTCTGACAACTGAGCTCTTAACTTTTAAGATGAAAGGAAAGTTTAAGAGAGGACTGCATGCAACACTCTTGGGACTGAAAGCTTGAAACTCATATTTGTCTTGCTAGAAGCCAGTCATTGCTACGGCTCTGGAGCAAGAGACCACTCTATCTGACTTCAAATGACACAACAGAAAATGCCTCTCAACATTTACTATACTGAGTGGACTCAAAAGACATATTCAGTATACTTGAGGGACTGATTTAATTGCCCTCTGCTGATCTACTGAAAATACCTTAGCCTGGCAAAATCACATCCAGTCTCTCAGGGTTCCTGTAGATTTTTTAAAAAGAATGAAATAAAAAGACATTGCAATATTAAAGAAAATGCCTATAAAGAATACAAATTCTGGGCATGTATTTGCTAATGTCAGAATTTTCCAGACAGGATGCAGAAATTGCTAGGTGAAACTATTAGGCCTCTATTAGACAGGAGGTCACATGCAATAATGGGTTTCTTCCACCTTAAAAATTATGAATACATTTATCTAAAATTTCTAGCAATTTATATTCATGGTGAAATATTCTCATGCCCAGTTTAGATTTGAAGGGGCCATTTTCACCATTTCTGTATCATTTAATAATATGAGATGGACTTGGTACATAAGGTTATTTCAGGTAAGAAATAGCACAGTGCCTCTCTACTTTTATGTTGTTTGCAACCAAATTCCTATGTAACTCTGAAATTTATTTCAGTTTATTTTTGTCAACTTTCAGGACTACCACTAATTTACAATTCTATTCCAGAGTAACAATCACACATACATCAGTTACGATAATCAGTTCTCAACAAATTTGAGAATGACTCACACTCCTGGGATATACTACTTGTTGAGAGTATATAGGAATGCAGTCTTCCATCATGAGTGAGCAGCACAATGTATGGAGAAATCTGAGGCTTTATTCCTAAATACACTGGGTCTGGGCCATAGCTGTACTGCAGAAACAATCCAGATTTACACAGTTTTAACTGTCATGCCATGCTATGGAATCCTGGGGTTTGTAGTTTTGTGAGACATTTTGCCTTCTCTGTCAGAGAGCTTGGTGCCACAGCAAACTACAATTCCCAGGATTACATAGTATGGAACCATGGCAGTTAAAGCAGTGTCAACTTGGATTATTTCTGCAGTGCGAAGGCATCCTAAGTGCATGGAAAATAAGGGTTTTAAAAAACTGTGGAACATTTATTTATGTATTTCATTTATATCCCACCTTTCTCCCAGATTTTAACCTAAGGTGGCTTCCAGAAATAGCAAATTAAAAACATTTACACTAACATTTTAAAAGCAATGTAAAATCCCCACATTAAACACTTTTACTTTCGAGTAAACCTTTTAAAGATTTGTCTATTAGAAAAATAGATTTTCACACCTCACAATTATAGCACTATGATTCTGTTTTAACCGTCATGACAACAGTCTATGGAATCCTGGGTTTTATAGTCTGGCAGTTCAAAGGCATGCAAATGCAAGTAGATAAACAGGTACCACTTTTGTGGGAAGGTAACAGATTTCGGTGCAGTCATGCCGGCCACACGACCATGAGAGCAGTCTTCGGACAAAGTTGGCTCTTTGGCTTAGTAACGGAAATGAGCACCACCCCTACAGTCAGTTATGACTAGACATTTGCAGTGGAGGTGTTTCTGCCCCAAGAAAGACATGAAGCAGATTAGCAATGAAAAGGCCACAACTTTATTAACAGCAATACAAGGTAGAATTGGCCCACAAGCATGAGGTCTGATCTGCACATCACCAACACCAAGTTTGGACTCATGTGAGGTTGATTGTACGCAAGTGGCAAAGGCAAAATGCTGACCACGCACCAGTCTTAAATAGGCCTCCAACCATGGAGGCCTGCAGCAATGTCCCTCCGTCCATGGGCACCCAGCCAATGGAAGGAGGAGGTGGGAAATGCCACCAATTACCACAGCACCTGCCTGAGGGTGAGCGTACAGAGAATCTGCAGGTTTCCCACCAGTGGGAAGAGCACTGGTGCATAACAGCTGGCTTGGAGCTCCCTGCCCCACGGCAACTGTGCCTGCCCGCTGAAGGTGGGAGGCACCATTTATGTCAAGGGACTATATTAATCTTTACCTTTTTAAGGGACTACAGCTCTCTGGCTGAGAATACTACATTTGTTGCTAACTGTCACCAAGTTGACTTTGATTTAGGGAAATAGCCAGGGTGGTGGACACAATTGCCCCTAAGCATCCCCTCCCACTAAATAGAGCCAGACATGTATTCTGGTTTACGACGGAGCTGAGGGTGATGAAACAAGTGGGACGGAGACTAGAGCAATGATGGCGGAAGGCTCAGAGTGAATACAACTGAACACAGGCTAGAGTTTACTGGAAAGCCTATGCTGTGGCAGTGGTGGCAGCAAAGAAACTATCTTACATCTACAGTGTCTATAGAATTGACTGGCTGCTTGTTATGTTCTATGTTCTATGTTGTATGTATGCAATTTTATTTTTATTTTTTATTTTTTGGATTTTAATCTGATATTGGTTTAATTTATTTTTAAGGGGTGGGAGGTGGGGTTATGGGTTATTGGGATTGTTTTATCTTGATGTCTTTTAATTATTGTAACCCGCTCCGATTGATGACAGAGGAGCGGGCTATAAATAAAATTATTATTATTATTATTATTATTATTATTATTATTATTATATTTCTCTGCCACCATTGTGTCTGCACAGTGTCATCCAATGGAATTGTTTTGAATTGTCAGGAGCCTTTTCCATTCTGGCCTCCAAGGAAGGAAAGACACAGCTCAATGTGAAGAATTTGCAAGACACTTTGCAGACAAAATCACTCACATTCACTCTGATTTGTTTGCTGTAGTGGAGAGTGGATGCAATCTTAGTGCCTGCTTGTCCCATAGTATTAGATAAGTTTAAATTTGTGCAGCCTGAGGATGTGGACAGGATCCTTGGGAAAGTGAGGGCCACCACCTGCATACTGGATCCTTGACCATCCTGGCTAGAGGGGAACTGCCCAAGTGGGTGAAGAGGGTGGTGAATGCTTCACTGCAGCAAGGCAAATTTCCATCCTGTTTAAAGGAGGCCATTACTGAAAAAGACCTCCCTGGATCCCACCATTCTGGACAACCATTGGCTGGTCTCTAACATTCCATTCTTGGGCAAGTTTCTGGAGTGAGTGGTGGCCTCCCAGCTCCAGGGGTTTCTGGATTAAATGGATTATCTAGATCCATTTCAATCTGGCTTCAGACCTGGCTATGGCACAGAGACAGCATTGGCCACCTTGGTAGATGACGTACACAGAGAACTGGACAGGGGGAGTGTGTCCTTCTTGGTCCTGCTAGATCTGTCAGTGGCTTTTGATATCATCGACCCACATATCCTTCTGAGCTGCCTTTCTGGGATGGGAATAAGGGGCACTGTAGTGCTTCTAGTCTTTCTTGGAGGGGCAAACCCAGAAGCTGGTGTTGGGGGACTCCTGGAGACTCTTTGGCTGCTGGTCTGCGGGGCCCCACAGGGATCAGTGTTGTCCCTCATGTTATTTAATATCTACATAAAATCACTGGGAGATGTCATCCAGAGTTTCAGGGTGCAGTGTCCTCAGTATGCAGTATGCGGATAACACCTAATACTATCTTTCCTTTCCGTCTTACTCCAAAGAAGTTAGCTTTGTGCTGCACCAGTGTCTGCTATTAGTAATACACCAGATGAGGGCAAACAAACTGAATCTTAATCTAGACAAGACAGAGGTGCTCCGAACTTGAAAAGATGTGGATTAATCCTCCTTTAAATCTATTGGTAGTTTAACTGCAGGTTTTTCGCGATGTCATGTGAAATAGCGTCATTTAAATATCTTTTAAATCTAGTTTAATTGCAGGTTTTTTGCGACGTCATGTGAAACGGTGTTGCGTAATTTCACAATTTCTCTGGGATATTTTTGGATTAACCCCTTGATCTCCCTCATGTAATAAAGCTCTTACTAATGTTTGATTTAGCAGCGACCAGCCTGGTGGCATAGTGGTTAAATGCCTGTACTGCAGCCACTCACTCAAAACTGCTTTTTCATGTTCAGAAATTCCTGTTTTCTGTGCAGAAACAAAAACCATGTGCAAATTGGGTGTGAAATAAATCTTGAACTTTGAAGATTCTCATCTGTCCCCATCAGGCTTTCACGACACTCAATAAAAATGTTTATCAATCTCCCCCCCCCCCCCCCAAAAAAAAGTTATGAGTATTCTTTCCATTCCTAGGAACTTGCCTATTAAAGCTTTGAGCTGAAGAATAAGATGGCATCACCTGGTGGTACAGTGGTTAAATGCCAGTACTGCAGCCAAAATGCTGGGAGTTCGATCCTGCAGGGCTCCAGGTTGATTCAGCCTTCCATCCTTTTGTAGGTGGGTAAAATGTGTATCCAGCTTGTTGTAGCAAATTGACTTGTGGATTGTAAACTGCTTAGGGAGTGCTTAGCACTATAAAGTGGTATGGAAATGTAAGTGCAATTGCAATAACTATTGCTATTGCTACAAAAGAGCCTTACTTGGATTTTGGTAAGGGGACAGTTTTGTCTGCTATACCTGAGAGAAGCAGCCTTGTTTAGAGGATGTTAAGACTGGCCACCGTACACAGCTTTTTCCTTCAGCATCTTTTTCCTTCTTTTCTAAGCCCATCAGCATCTGTTGCCCAATGCTTTGCTCTGCCTAACAGCAGCACTGACTCTACAAAGAAAAAGAGAAGGAAGGGATGTTCTCTTGAGTGATTCAGTTTGCTATTGTTTTTGTCTCATTTTTATTTGAGATACCTTACTAGTGTCTCAACAATTTCATTGATGAGTCCTACCCCACCTTTTCCTGTGATCTAGCTTACAGCTGTCTGGCATCAAGCATCAACACTAGCAAGCAAGAAAAAGAAGAAAATGAAGTGTGAGGTTAGGTTAACATCTTGCATATTTAAGTTGCATGTAATTAACATGAGTTGCCATTTAATATGCACAAGCTTGAGAGAGGTCAAACAACAGATTGCAGCTGTGTTGTTCTTACTCTTTATTAATTTAGAAATGTGTTGAGAGAGAAAAAGACTGAGTCAGCCTCTCTGAGAAATTCAGTTTAAAATCTAATGAAATTTGAATAGCGCAATCAGCTGTGGGCATCTATGTGAGTTTTCATCTCTAAATATTCCACAGTGTGAAAAATGTAAAAACATTGTAATATGAAAGCCTGGGTGCTTTGAGTCTCAAAGGGTCACATATGAAAAAGTGGGCAGGACCATTGGCATTCTCACTCCCCCTTCCCCTTCCATTTTGGTCCCAGCCCTTATCATTTATTCACTTGCTTTTGTTAAAAATTCTTATAAATATTTATTTTCTTTTTTTTCTGAAATGTGTTGTGCTACTTTTGTTCAAGTGAAGCCTTATAACAGCTCATTGTAGGTGTTGCTCTAGTTCTGTCACTCTTGATACTCTTGGCAAGAGGAGGAACTACACACTTACTATACTCTGATACCACTTTAACTATTGCAGGTGCATCCTATGAAATACTGGGAATTGCACAGTGTTATTTGGCATTCCTGGTCAGAAAGCTGCAAATCTACCAATCCCAGGATTCATTAGGATGCATCTATGCTAGCTAAGAATTTTAAATAATCTTTCCTAGTAGAGTTCACTACAGTTATGGTGCTTTAATATCTCTAACTTTAATGGCTCTGTCCTAAAGAAACCTAAAATCCTTGGTTTGTTAGGTACACTATATAGAATTCTCAGCTAAAGAAATCTAGCTCATTCTACTCAAGCTCTCCAGCAGGGAATTCTGAATACCTCACTAAACTACAGATCCCAGGATTCCATAAAATCAAACCACACCATTTAAAGTGGTATTAAATGCCTGTAACTATGTAGTGTGGATACACTGTTAGGGTATAGGTTACACTACTTAGGTGGTATGCAGCCCCTTTTATTGATGGGGCAGCAAGTTAAATGTTTTCTCCCTAGGTGTCCTTGTATTGTAATTTTTTGGTCCCATGGCAGGAGGAAGGTTAGTGTGAAATTTAAAAAAAAAATCAAATAAATATATAAATAAATAAACAATCTACTTTCTCTCAAACTTGGAAGAATTAGCTTTTTGAACTACAGCTGCCTTTGATGACTGTGGGATTCTGGGAGCTGTAGTTCAACGGACTTTTTCTAAGCTCTGCACAGCTCTTAAAAGGGGGGGGTAGTGGTCGCCATTGCTAGGCTGCTAGGCTTTTTTAAAGCAGATGCACAGGGAAGGAGTGCAGGGAAAAGTGGCTAAGGGTGCAGCTAGACTATAGAAATAACGCAGTTTGACACCACTTTAACTGCAATGGTTCCATTGTGAAAAATCCTGGGACTTCTAGTTTTCTGAGGCACCAACACTCTTTGGCAGAGAAGACTAAAGATCTTGTAAAACTACAAATACCAGGATTCCATCAGATGGAGCTACATCACTTAAAGCAGTGTCAAACTGCATTATTTCAACACTGTAGATGTAGCTGAGGAACAGAGGTTTGCTCCTCCCTGCTATCCACCCACCCAATGCCACTTATACATATTTATGCACTAGATTTGTCTTTGAAGTCAATAAAACAACACAGCATGGGGAGCTGCTACATAATGAGCATTATGTGTACTTAGATCCATCACCTTAAGTAAAATAATACTTTAGGAAAGTAGGGCTGCTGTTCTCATGCTTTCTTCCTTACCCCTAAAGACATTTATAATGCCAATTCCCACTCAATTGAGACAGCTACCATTGCTCAGAACTATAACTGAGCTAAGCACCATTTGTGTGCCTAAGATAATGGGATTCAAAAATCACACTCAGCTGCTCAAATATATGGGTGGAGGTTCTGAATATGATCTTGCCAATACAGGTTTGGTGGCACTGATGTTTTTAAGATATCATTAATAGTGGACCTTGTTTCTTCTTCTTCTTCTTCTTCTTCTTCTTCTTCTTCTTCTTCTTCTTCTTCTTCTTCTTCTTCTTCTCCTCCTCCTCCTCCTCCTCCTCCTCCTCCTCCTCCTCCTCCTTCTTCTTCTTCTTCTTCTTCTTCTTCTTATCACACTTACTGAAAACAAAAAGCAAGATGTACAACAGGGAGTAAGATCCCTGCACCATTCAGATGTTGGTGAATTATAGAGACTATAAACTCTATTGGCCATGCTCGTTATACTTGATGGGAGATGAAGTCCAATAATGTTGTGGTGGGGGTGGGGGATGCGTTTCTAATCCTGTTGTACAATCTGACCAATGCATATCATTAAATATGTGCAGGTAACTGTTGTTGTTAACTGCTGTCAACTCAGCTTTGGCTTATGGAGACCTTTTGAATAAGAGAACTAAAGATACACTGTCATTAACAACCCTACTCAGGTCCTGCATACTCAAGAGTTATGGTTTCTTTAGTTGAGTCTATCCACCTATAAAGGAGAGTGGTGTTAGTGGTTTGAGCACTGGGTTATGACTCTAGAAACCAGGGTTTGAATCCTGGCTTGGCCATGTAAACTCACTGGGTGATCTTGGGCAAGTCACATTCTCTCAGCCTCAAAGTATGGCAATGGCACCCCCCACTAAAGAAATTTGCCAAGCAAATCACATGATAGGTTTACCTTAGGGTTGCCATAAGGGTGACTTGAATGCACACAGCAACAGCAGCAACAATAACAACAAATCCACCCATGAAATGGCTTTCCTCTTTTCCTGCTGCTTTCCATTTTACCAGGCATTATTATCTATCCTAATGAGTCATGCTGGGTCATGTTTGGCCAAAGTAGAATGGCTTCTCAGATTGATTATTTTGGCTTCTAGTGAGAGCACATTCTTAATTTATTCTAGAACATATTAAGTTGGCTTCTTGGCAGTCCCTGCTATCAGTTAAATTCTTTTCCCTCACCGCATTTCAAATGGGTTGATTATCTTCTGATCAGCCATCTTTGCTGTTGATCTTCACAATTGTACAAACTGAAAATTGGATGGATGGATGCATGGATGATTCTGACTTTGGTATGTAATGATACATCTTCCCCTTAAGGATCTAAGTTATTTCATAGGTGCTCTTCCAAGACCTAGTCTTTTTCTGATTTCTTGTCTGGCATGAGATTATCTATGAGCAGCCTGTTACTATAAGTATAGCCTCTTGCCTCACAGTAGCATGAAATGCCACCTCCATGGAATAGTGCCATTGTGGGTAAATACTACACATTACTCTCAAATTCATACTAGGTTCATACTGTACAACATTACTTCTATATTCAGTGATTACAGTGTAGTTTAGTTCCAAAAAAAGGAAACTGGGCTCTTCTCTTCCTGGGTATAGTTGGCCATTTTCTCCTTCACTCTTGCTCTATGGTAAATGAAAAGCGATATGCTTCTATTTTTCCCTTGTGTTCTGCACTAGAGGAGACCATAGAACAACAAGCAAATATACTACAGCCTTCTTGCTGAAATAAGACCCAAAAGAATTGTGATATATGAGAGAGAGGAAGACAAAGGCCTGAAACAGACAGGCACTTTAGGGCACCCTCGTCACATGTTAGGGTTGCCTGGGAGTGGAGCCAATAGATGCTCCACAACCCTAGCACGTGACGAGGGCATCCTCGCTCCACAGCACCATACACATGGCATGCAGAGCGATGACATCGCAGGTGTGCAGCACCTAAACAGAGCTGCGCAGCTGTGACGTCATGGGGCACCCTATGATGCTTTTTGCATTGCAAATGTGATGCAAAAAGGAACCACTTTTTCGGGCCCCTTTTTCCATCTCACCTTCGCCGCTCTGTCTGGTTGCTTCAGTGAAAGTGCGCCGGAAAAGGAAGTGGCTTCAGACCACCCTTTTTGAGTGGTCTGTAAAGCCCCAAAATAAGGAACAGCAACATCCACAATGAACAGAAGTTTTTTTTTAAAACTCTACTTGAGACATACAAACCCCAAAGAACTTCCAGTAACATCTTCAGTATTATTTTGAATGTAATGTTAAAATCAGAGTCTATGTTGCTAAGCCATAGTTCAGTGGGAGAATACATACTTCATGTGCAAAAGGTCAGATTCAATGCTGGGCATATCTAGGTGGAACTAGAGAGCTGTTAGCTGTGAGGATAGAAACAATGCTGAGTGGGGCAGATAATATCTCAGTATAAAAGTGAGTTCTAGGAAGGTACAACAATGTAGCTCTTACAGTGCTGCATCTTAGAGAGGTGGCGTACATAGATATGAAAATGAGGTATCATATTAAGGAGCAGAACACAGAAACTTGCAGACAGTTTTGCTGATTTGCTTGAAAATATTGCTGTGTTCTGTTTAGTGGAAGGTGTACTGGAAAATATTAGCAGCTCTTCTTGAGCAATGATATGTAATTGATAATGGTTAATTATATAATAACTGGTGGCATTACTTTGCTTAAGAAAAAAATTAAGAAACACAATATAATATAATATAAACAATATAATGTTTGTATTCTGCAGATTGCCAGGTTTTTTTAAATTTGTTTTTATCTCATCTCACCCTCTTGAAGCTCAAGGTGGCACACATAATTTTCTCTTCCTCCAATTTTTATTCTTTCCACAACTCTTTTAGGTAGCTCAGGTTAAGAGGTCCAAAATCACCCAATGAGTTTTATTGCTCAGTAGGGATTAAAGCCTGGTCTTCTCCCAACCTTCTCCCTGCATTCTAATGAATATATCACACTTGGTTACAAAGTAGTGCAGAAGTAAATTTATTTATTTTTCAAGGATACACTTTGAGATTTGAGGTGCAATCTAATTCCTCAGAAGTGAATGTCACTGAGCTCAATGATACTTACACCCAAATAACTGAAAATAGGGAAAGAGCAATCGAATGCTGTTACTAACAGCATTCTGATAGCCATTTATATTTGCTTCCTAATTACACAAATGAGGGGCCTAAATACCCTAAAGGCATCAGATCTTATCTGATCTTGGAAGCTAAGTAAGGTCAGCCCTGATTAGTACATGAATAGGAGGCTGTCAATGAATACTAGGTGCTGTTGGTTAGATTTTAGAAGAAGGAACTAGCAAAACGACCTTGAGTACTCCTTGCCAAATAAATCCCTATGAAATTCATGGGATAGTAATAAATAGACAGCCACCATGAAGGCACACACACACACACCTATAAAAACACACATTGTAGCCTGAAAGGTAATGCAAAATGTACCTTTTCTATTCAGTGTTTAACAAATGAACCTCTGGATCCTCCCATTTTGGTGTGTTCAACAGAATGCATTTTCATACAGTACAATGTCTGCCAAGCCATTTTTTGAGTGTTCTTACTTAGGAATTATTGTAGAGTTTTCTGACATTCAGACAGAGGAACACAAAGAAAAGAATCAAATAGTGATTTTCTCTGGAACCAAACAATGGCCTTTATTTCCATTATATATATTCAAAGACATTGCTTTCCAGTAATTTACCAGAATCATTACTCTCTGGATGAATCATTAGCTATTAGAAAAATATTCAAAGAGGTCATGGATTAAAAGACAAAAGTACATACTGTTGTACAGAAACTATCTCCCAGCCAATATGTCATTTTTAATCTGTGAAACCAAACCTGTGGTTTTTTATTTAGTGGTGTGATGCTTCCAATTTAGAGCTCCATAAGGATGTCTTATTTATTTGAGTGGATGAGGTAAACCCATATATATTCAAGGATTTAACTACTCCACTTAAGTAAATAGGGAAGCTTTGTACAGGATTTTCATATAGCCACAGTATTCAAATTGGTTTCTGGACTAAGACCATTGCAAAACAAGCCCTTTAAGTATCAAGGAAGTTATTTTTGCATCTCTATGCTTAGGACTATTGCCGCCATTGGTGCTGGCTTAGCCATAGCACCAGAGTGACCCTGAAACCAATTTTTAATAGTATGGCATTCTGTTGTGGAAATAAGTCCTCTTGGTCACAGAGGCCCAATTTAGATTGGCACAAAGAGCAGTGATAAGGGCTCTTTGCACTGCCTTTAGGGTTAGGGAGGGCGCAGCACTAAAGCTTATGGGCAAATTAAAATGGCGGCATCCATACAGATGCACTATGATAGTGTCATCACGTACGCAGTGTTTAGATACATTGTGCACATTGTGATGCTTTTGCGCTGCGGGGGGGGGGGGTGCCAATCGCGCCCTTTCCGCGGTGCAAAAAAGGAGCTCCAAACGGAGCTCCTTTTTGGGGGCAGGTCTTTGCCACAGCTTTTAAACAGCCGCGGCAAAGACCCTGGGAGAAAGGGGCCGCAGCAGCGGCCCTTTCTCCTCTCAGCCCTGCCTCCAGAAGCAGGGTGCAGCGGGCACCCAGGGCACCTGCTGCACCCCGCTTGGAGGCTGTGGGGAAGCTGCAGTTTGCCTCTTCCCTGCAGCCTCCAGAAGCGACGAGATGGGGCCGCAGAGGCCCCATCAGAATATTATAATCTTCACCTACATGGATACCTACAGAATATTGTAAGCTTCACCTACATGGGCACAGTGTTGGAGCCGAAACATGCTATTGAGAACATGTACATAAAACAATGCACAATACAATTATATGGGTTTGTGGGGTGAAAGGTATCAATAAAATTATGAGGATGAGGGAGGATAGATATGTCCTAAGGAAGGGGATACATAGGATCATGACTGTACATCTTGCCTTCCTTCACTTTTGTTTTGCATGTATATAGAAAAACATCTTTAAAAGCTAATTGCTAATATTATAAATTCCAAACATACTAGACCGAATAGAGGTTGATTAGTTCTCTTCCTCTAAAACATCAACAACAATCGCAGTGGACTGCTGAGTAGCCTTCTGCTGTTAGTAGTCTTTGGTGGCATTTGATTTTTTTTGTACTGCTGAGTTATTCCAACTGCTTTCTAAATTAATGTGGATCTCTATTGCCATTTATTACAAAAATAAAAGGAAGTGATTATATGTATCAGAATGTGCAACATGCCAGTGAGGACAAAAGCAACATATCAATCTGTGCTCTTTCTTCAGAATTTAGTTTAGGGTATGTTTACACAATAAACTTTGACAGAAAAGTTCACTTTGAAGATAATTTTTCATATCACACGCTCATGATCAGGTGTATTGCAAAGTTGTTCTCATCAAGATTTTGATAACTGTTTTCAGAATAGTATTAGAGGCTCTGCATGTGTGTGCTCACTTGTAAGAGCAATTGGGCTAGCAGGCATAAGGGATGGGGCCCTCTCACTAGTGCCCCCTCTTTGAAATTTCTTCCAGTGTTTTCCCCCAGACCCTCTTATGAAAGGACTCTAAATAGTAAAACCTACTTGTTGACAATGGCTAGAATTCATTATGGAACTTATTAACTGTGTAATAAATTTTAAGACAATTAACTATAGTATAGATTGATGCAAACTGTATTTTAATAATTTGTTGGAATCCCGCCTCGATCCAAAGGGAGAGGTGGAAAATAGAAATAATAATAATAATAATAATAATAATAATAATAATAATAGCTATGTAAGTGGACTTACATCTGTGGGAAACAGAACTGAGTGGTTTTACAATGTCTCTATTCAGCAAGGGGCTGCCATGACATTACTAAGCAGGGGAGCCCATGAAGTGAGTAATATACTTCAGGACATCAGCTAGGCAGTGTCAATATACATTAATGCCAATACATAGTGGTAGAGGCCATTGTTCATTGGGACACTCCTGCTTTTACACTAATACACATCTTTCTAGGATGGTTCTATAGCACCTTTGTTACTTAGTTAAAAACTTGTAAAGTTATGCAATTTATGCTATATAGAATCACAAGTCTTGTATTTTAAGAGAACTAGAATTCTACAGGGGTTCTTTGTATATTTAACAGACCTTTGTAGGTTATTTTTAAAAAGTAATTTATTCAGTTACTCACTATTGTGTTTAAAAGATATTCCACTCCTGTGGAATCTGAAATCTGAAAACCTTCTGTCAAAATCCCTCTTAAAATGCCCTTAAAAGTAACTTTTCAAAAGACAAGTACAAACTTATAGTCATTACTCCATTAAAACAGTGACTTTGGTCTTGTTTGTTACACTAATTTTAATATATAACATTTGTCATACCCTCATTATCCCCAAACGTAAGTAGTTACAGGTATCTATAACCTGTTGCTTCCTAGCTCTGGCATATGATATACAATCATAGAATCATAGAGTTGGAAGAGACTGCAAGGGACATCCAGTCCAATCCCCTGCCATGCAGGAACTCCAAATCAAAGCATCCCTGACAGATGGCCATCCAGCCTCTGCTTAAAGACCTCTAAGGAAGAAGACTCCACTGCACTCCGAGGGAGTGTGTTCCACTGTCGAACAGTGCTTACTGTCAGGAAGTTCCTCCTAATGTTGAGGTGGAATCTCTTTGCCTGCAGTTTGCATCCATTGTTCCGCGTATTAGTCTCTGGAGCAGCAGAAAACAAGCTTGCTCCCTCCTCAATATGACATCCCTTCAAATATTTAAACACGGCTATCATATTACCTCTTAACCTCCTCTTCTCCAGGCTAAACATCCCCAGCAAACTAAGTTGCTCCTCATAGGGCATGGCTTCCAGGCCCTTCACCATCTTAGTTGCCCTCCTTTGGACATGGTCCAATTTCTCCACATCCTTTTTGAATTGTGGCGCCCCGAACTGGACACAGTCTTCCAGGTGGGGCCTGACCAAAGCAGAATAGAGTGGCACTATTACTTCCCTGGATCTAGACACTATACTTCTATTGATGCAGCCTAAAATTGCATTGGCCTTTTTAGCTGCTGCATCGCACTGTTGACTCATGTTCAACTTATCGTCTACTTGGACTCCTAGGTCTTTTTTGCACATAGTTTCATTCAGCCAGGTGTCCCCCATCATATATCTGTGCATTTCATTTTTCCACCCTAAGTGCAGAACCTTACATTTCTGTGTGTTGAATTTCACTTTGTTAGCTTTGGCCCAGCTTTCTAGTGTATTCAGGTCATTTTGAATTTTGATCCTGTCCTCTGGGGTATTAGTGTCATCTGCAAATTTGTTAAGTATGCTCCCAATTCTGTTATCCAAGTCATTGATAAAGATGTCATCTGGTTGAAACCATCAGTTTTTATGTTATTGTTTCTTATGATTTTCTTATATTTGTAGTTTTTATTTATGTTATGTGCAACAAAATTTTTGAATGAGATTTGTGGAAATTCTACATGTGGAATTATGACTATATTTATGGGATTTTCAGCTGACATTTTACCAAATCTACCTAAGGAACAATTCTTTGAAACAACAGTCTTGCACATTTGCATCATCAAAAGTAGAGAAGATCAGCTTTTCCATCTTGCCTACTTTTTATCTCTTAAGGTGTCTAGAAGATAATTACTTGCAATTGCTTTTCCCACATAAAGTGACATTTGTCCAGTACAGGTAATAATGTAGTTGCACTAGTCACTGCACTGTCTGGACTGTTTAATGCAACAGAGTAGTACAAGCCATTTCTATCTTGGTCTCCAGCTGGTGCTGTTTCTAGAATTTTTACTCACCTCTCTGACATTTATATGGACCATTGATCTAAAATTGCATCAACCTGTGCAATATTAGGAGGGTAGACAAGCTTTCAGTACAAATTGATCTCCAAAACTGCCTTCAACATAGTGGATTTTGTAGTGTCACAAACTGTGATAGCACAGCAGTGGTGGAACACTTAGCAGTTGACTGTTCAGTGAAATAAATACGGAAGAATTCTGACAAATAAAAGAATACAACAAGAATAGAACGAGATTATCCTTTGTTAGCTCTTCAGAAATTCAAAGTATGCAGTCTTGTCAGAGCATGGGGGAAAAGTACTTCTTTTAGATTATACTCCCAAAATACCCAAGCGAGCATGGTCAGTGGCTACACCCGCAAACAAGTATCTTTACTAAGATCTAGTCCTAAGAAATGTTGTGATAGGTCATGATGAAGGAGGCTCAACTATTCCATCAATACCCCAAGAATCACTAGATAGAAGCAGATGCATACTTGCTATATATGCTGCCTGGGGGCTGAAGACTGCTGTGGCGTGATGTTCTCTGTCTCACCAATGTGAGCAATAGCTATGTGAGAGGATATTCTCAGCTGTAGCACTCCAATTGTGGAATGCCTTCCCCTTGGAAGTCCAGTTGGTGCCAACACTGGTGCCAACACAGCTTTTTATTAAAACCTTCAGGCCCAAACATTGTGCACATGGTTTTATACTGCTTTAATCTTTTTAAACTATTCTAATTTTTTAATGTGTTTAATATATCATGTGCCTTTTATATAACTGTTGGGGTTTAGTTCCCAAACTCTCATCTCTCCCACTGCTGACACTGATAACGGTTTCAATAAGCCAACAGTTAAGGGCACAGGTGGAGCTTTGGGAGACTTTCTGGCAAGGGATATCATATAAGGAAAGAAAGCTAGTTTGGAGCAAGGTCAGAGCTTAGTGATGGCTTTGAAAAGACCAACAGCTGATAATGAATATGTAATAGCTAGGATGGCAGTGATGGGAGTTGAAGTCGGTTATCCCATGATCTGAATGGCAATAAAAATGAATGAATGTCAGTGTCCAAGGCAGTTGTCAAAATTAGAAATGAGTAAAGCATAAATCATAACTTCATCTGCATGGACTGAAAGGAAAATCTGGTTTTTCACCATGCTGAACAGGGAAATGTAACATGACTGGATGTCAGTGAGAGAAAAAGGAACCTAGATAAAGCCAATACTTTTTTGCTGGTCAATAAGATGTGTAGACAGTATCAGTGAACAAGGAGGCTAAACATGTAAAGCATCCATATTTCTGACTAATTCTTGAAATAATTCTTGTAATAAGATTTTCGTTTAACTGTTCTCCTACTCCTCTTAATTTTAGTGCTTTCCTTTGCAGTCGTAATTCTAGATTGGCTTTATAGTATTCTTCTTGGTATTTTTCCTCTGTATAGCCTATTTGTTTTTCTAATACTTCTGTTTTTTCTTGTATCTCAGTCTATTTTTTGTTTATTATTTTCACTCCTCTGGAAATTGTTGTTATACTTTCTTTAAATATACCCATTTTGTTTTGTATATCAGCTTTAATTTCTTTTCTCAATCCATTTATTTCTTCCTTAATTTTTGCTGAAATTTCCATTTTTATGTCTGCTCCTATTTTCCTTATTTCTTCTAATAAATAGGCATGTATGTCTATATCTTTTTGATGACCTTGATTTAGAGGAGTATCATTTGAGACAGTCCTTTAGTTCCTCTTGATCTGAAGTTTTATTGTTGTTTGCCATATTCTCTAGGTTAGTATATACCCCTCTTAACATTATCTTCTTCAGACTGTAAGGTTTAACTGAGCTACCTGTCTTGCTATATAATAACCCCACACCCAATTCAAAAGCAACACATTATTCCGAATCCACTGAAAAAAGAAATGTTGATGGCTTTACAGTCTACCTCCACATTGCTTCCCTCTGCCGGTGCCAACACTGCTTAGGAGCTGAAAATATGAGGGCAGGTGGCTTTATATTCCGTCTCCTGCTCTCCTCCACTGCCGCTACTGCAAAACCAGTGGTGGAGGTGAGGTCCTATGGCCTCACCCTGCTGCTCGTGAGTGCACTGGGGATAGGGAGTGTGGCTAGGGCCCTCTCCTGCTCTCCTCTGCTGCCGCCACCCAGGGCTACCTGAGTTATTGACTCTTTGGCATCAGCCCACTGCTGGCATTTCTCACCTCCTTCAGCGTGTCTGGAAAAACAGTGCCCAAGCAACTGCTAGAGCTAGCCTACATGTGATAGAAGGTTTATAGTAAGGGCATCTACATCGGGTTATAGAAGGGCCATTTAATGTGTATTTTATTGTACCTCTGATGTCAAAAAAGGAGGGGCCTTTCCAGTGCTAACACAGGAACAGCTTGATCTGACACCTTTTAACAGGCAAGCTTCTATTTTTGTATAGGTGCAAAGCCCAGTCTTGGTCTTGGCTGCCTTAATGGACCATATAGGCCCACAGGATAATATGAAAAGCATTATTGCGTCCTTCTTGGCAGAGTAGCCTAAGAGGATTATATAATATATATGGGACTACAGTTAGACCATTTCATGGAGGCTTCGAGAATGTTTACACCAGATGTTGTGAACTGCAGTTTCCCAAGATCAGACATGAACAAAAATAAAAATTAACAGACAATTCACGTCCTATCATTTTGAGTACAATATTAGTCAAGCATTAAAAATGTAGCCTGGTATATCTAGCAGGGAAGGAAGAAAGAAACCCAATAGTTTCTCCATCCTGTCTCTTCCTTATTTTTTTAAAAAACAAATTAATAAGGATTCATGGAAGTGAATTTAGTTCTAGCTGCTTTATAGAGCTCATTTAAATGCATCTTCAGAGAACAGTTTCCTCTGAAGAATGGAACATTTCATAGTTTCCCCTTAGAAGCTGAGGGATTAATTTTCACCTGCCTCTAGAGGGAACTGTGCAAACTGCTCTTTTCAAATACATACAAAAGCTGCATTTTCCTCTGAATTGCTCTAAAATTTATCTAGGTGTATCTGAGATGAGAAATGATAATTGTGAGCATTGCTTTTCAGCTACTTTTTCAAACTGTGGGGCAGAACAACCTCAAAAAATTGGAAATGAGATCAAGAGTCTTGCATGAGATTTCCATTCTCTCCCTCCCCCCCCCCCCAAATCCTTAAAGAAAAGCTTTTTAGTTCTTGTGAATTATATAACAAAGCACAACATTGCCATTCTGGAGATGTAAAGACAACCATAGGACTTCAGGGCAAAGGTTGGGGCATCATCCTTTGATTTATAGCTTCATTCCTCCCACAGAAAGCTCACCTCATGGAATATAATCCACTAAAATAAAATAACAACCAAGTTATTATCTATAGAGCAAGCAAGTGATGGATAATCAAGAAATCACTAATTGGGAACCACAAAAATTGCAGTGATATCTCCAGATCCTAACATAAAATTTTTAGCAGGTCTGGAACAGAAGCCTCATAGTACTGTTTCAGGCTGGCAGAAAATGTCTGTCTCCTTCACTTTTCAATTTCTCCCCATGCTGTGCTGTTTTATGTCATTTCTGTGTTGAATTAACCAAACTGTAGTCTAAAGTAGTAACTTTTCCAATGTCTGCCCTCAACTAAATAAGTAATGCTCCTGACATCAAATCAGGCCAGCTCTCAGACCTTTGACAGGAAAGCTTCTCTTTTTATCTTGTTACATTAGTCCTGCTCCCTACCGCTTTCATGGGCCATAGAAGTCCATGCAATGGTATGCAAAGCATCATTTCCCCTCTTTAATGCCCTTGCTATAAGGCTAAGAGCTAGAGATGCCTGCCAACGCTAAGCATAAGTGCTTTATTGCTACAAAGCTAGAGGGGAGCAAAGTATGCTGTGGAGAGTTGCTATACATCCCCTGTGATCAGAGCTAGAAAATAATTCATCATAAAAATGTTTTCTACATGATTTTAAAATTAATATTTTTAATATCAATGGTGTTCAGTAACATCATTTTGTATCAGTTTAATTTGATACTTCAGGGAGGTGGCAGCCATTTTCCCCTGATTTCAGTATTTTATTTATAACTGAAGCATTAATCATGTATTATTGGCAATCAGCATAAATCATTTAAAAACTCTCAGTGGTTTAACAGCAATGAATGAAGTTTCTATAACAATTTAATGCTTTAATGTAGGGGTGAAAGAGTGCAACATTCCAGATTTTGTTGGACTTCAACTCCCCAAATTGTTTGCCATTAGTTTTGCCGACTGGGGCTGATAGGACTTGAAGTCCAACAACACCTGGAGGTCTGCATGATCTCCATGCCTGTCTTAGTGATAATGGTCAAGTTACTGTCCTTGATCCTGTGAATGCATGTCAAATTTAGGATATTACAATCTATGAGAAGCTCAGCCAGCCCTATTCTCTTTCTCCATTTATTTCTCTTTTCCTTCACTCAGTTTACACATTTCTCAGAATACCTTTTATCCTTGACCATTTTTATTTACCTGTACTCATTTTTATTTACCTGTACTCATTTGCCTGTACTTGTTGTTGTTGTTGTTAACCTTTATTTATATATTGCTGTAAATTTACACAGCACTGTACATACAATCATTTAATTAGTCAGTTCCCATGCTTACAATCTAAAGGTTTGTTGTCTAGAAATTTTGCAGAGACATTCTTATCATGTAAGACAGGCCCCACAAGAGTAAAAGTTTCACTGACTTCAAAATATTTTTAGAAGACATATAAAACTTCCTTGTTAATGTGAGGCTGGTTACTTCTGCCATGAGAACTTTTTTTTTTTTTTTTTTTTGGCAGAGCAGACATCTAACTTCATAGATTTTTTAGGATCTTGCACAAAGCATAAGAAAAAAAAATCCAGCACATTTCTTCTTGTGTGTCCTCCACGTTAGTGCAAAATCCAGTAGAGGTATACTTCAGTTAACAAAGCAGATGTGTTCCTGGGCTTTACTTCTTTAACAGGAAAATTGGTACTAGAGGCAGAAATGACAAGGAATGAATAGGGATAGTTTTCTACATCCCAAAATAAAAGAGCAATTCAACATGTTTCAGCAAACTTTGCATCCAAAACTAACAATATACACATCTCAATTCAAAGAATCAGAGCTGGTATAACCCGCATAAGTAAAGAAAACACCTTGAATTCTTGAGACCACTTGAAAGCTTATTCCAAAATGCATCTTGCAATAATTTTTCACACTTTCATTAGCCTCCACTTCTTATGATTTCCATTTTGTTGGCCAGAGTTATAGAACTGTACTTCTTTAATATGATCGGGAAAACTGATGGAGGCAGCTGGTGAAGCTTTCCCCCTATCAGCTTCCCCCGTCCCCTCCTCTCTCTTTTGGTTGTTCAACATCCTCCATAAGGGATCCAAGAGTCAATTTCTGTTTACCTTGTGTGTTGTACACAGGCACACACAGCTACAGTAGGATCAGCTAGAGGAGATTCTCATTATTATCCAACCTCGAGCTTTTAATGCATTGTGCATCCCTAGTTTTTTATGGGTTTTCCAGGCTATGTGGCCATATTATAAAAGAGTTTCTTCCTGCCATCTCGCCAGCATCTGTGGCTGGCATCTTCAGAGAATGCTTGTATATTCTGGCAGAACTTTGCTTCCTGTGAAGCACCCAGCACAGTTTCCTTGTCCTGCTTCCAGGCAGCCACATTTAATATGTACCCAAATTTAACAGTCCACAATCAATGCCAGTAAAGCAGAGGCTGCAAATTCAAATGTTGAAGCACAACTCATACTAGCCTAACAGGCATAGCCAATGTTGAAGAAATATGGATATTATAATCACCAGCATCTGTGTGTGTGTGATTCACAAAGTTTCTACCCCTGCAGTAAAGCTTCTCATGGCTAGCAAACAGATCAATCAAGAATATAGCAGAAGAAGAGTTCAAAAAAGAGCTATGGTAAAAACTTAGAGTCCCACTGAAGAGGCAAGTAAACCAACCAAAGAAGATCCAAAGCCCAAGTCAAATAACAATTCAGGGTCTAAACAGATTACTGCAGAACAGCAAACAGGTAGACAGGGTTATATCAAAAGACAAAATCAAAACACAATCCAAAGTCATGTGTCAGTAGATCAGTCACAACAAGTTTCACAGGGTACAAGAACCAGAATATACAGACCTGATGTTGTCTGAGGCCCATATCCTGTGAGGTGCCCAAACAGGGATTTGGATGTTCCTTGAATTGCATACTTGCCCAGTTTCCATCAGTGGACTGCATACATGTTATCCCTGCTGATCTTGTCCCAAACTATTAAGAAATCTAATGGGGTTTCAGTTCTCCTGTAAGTGTAATGTGTGAGTCATGAGGTCTATGATCATGTTGAAATAAACACATTCTCCCCAGGAGAATGTAGGAGCATACCGTTCCGTTCCTTACTACCTGTAAGATTATTGCTGATTCGCCCATGAAAACAGTTTGGTTTGCACTCTTGGGATGGAGCAACAGAAAAAAGATATTAATCAGAACAAGTAAACAAAATGTTAAATTGTGGTATGTGTTTTTTAACTTTTCAGCATCAAACTTTTTATTCTTCAGAAGCTACTATATATTTCCACAGCCTTCCCTACACTTGGCTTTCTTTCTGCCAACATGTTCAAATACCATCAGGATTTAGTATTTTAAAATGGTGCTTTCTAATCATGCTTTGTCTTCTTTGTATTGTAATAGATGTTTCCTGCTGATCTCCATGCTGTCTGTAAATTAAGATTCCCAGCTTTGGAGCTCTCCAAATTTTGTTTGTGGTGTTTTGATTGGCTCATCAGTATTCCTAAGCTTTTTGTTTCTTTTTCTTTACAGCCAAGGCTTCAGCCAGAAGAGGCAAAACTGCAATGGCTCCCATAATCACAGTCCTGTTGCTTTCTTTTCTTGATTTATCTTGTGAATATGAGCACTGCTGAATGCAAAATTTAACAATAGCCTCCATGCTACATATCTTGCCTCACCTGACAGAGCAGTTTTCCACCCCTTCAGCAATTGGTGGCAAACTCTGTATTGCATTTCAGGCATTTTTATTTAGTTAAAACATATCCTGGATTTATTCAAGCCTGCTCAAAACAGTGATTTAAAACAAAATAATGTATAATAATACAATCATAAAAATAGTTGCACAGAAAAAGGGAAGAAAATACACACAGCTATTAAAACCATTTTCAGTGTTTAGCAAGTTTAAATGATTCAATAAAGGATGTTAAAATACTTTTGTGGCCTGAATACCACCCCAAAAGAGGAAGACAAGGGACTTAGTTGAATATTGTCAAAGATGGGACAAAATGAGCCCCCTCTGAGTAAGAGTTCCAAAGTCTAGTCAAAACTATTGAAGAAAAATTTTCTTTCTCATATCAAAATAACCATGCATCTAGGACACAAAGAGAGACTTTGAAGAATATTTTAACAGATAGGTCACAAAGTTATGCTACAGGTTATGGGAGTAGCCTGTATTAAATGCCATGTGCTGAGATTAAAGGAGTAAAGAACTCCCACAAAGAGTTCATGAGGCCATTGAGAATATAACCTTATTAGGTAATAGGGTTTAGTATATAAGATCCTCACAGATGGATGTGATAGTGGTGAGACATGTGTAGATTTCCATAAGCACCCTCAAAATTAGTGATGCACTGATGATCTAAGATTGGAAAAGTCATATTTTTGGACTACAATTCCCAGATTCTGGAGAAAAGTTAACCACACAATTACTCATATTTACATATTTATTTACCGTGAATATGTAATAATGTCAAGAACCAGCACGGTGTAGTGGTTTGAGTGTTGAACTACAATGCTGGAAACCAGGGCTTGGCCATGGAAAATCACTGGGTGACCTTAGGCAAATAATAATCTCCCAGCCTTAAAGGGAGGCAAAGGCAAACCCCTCTGACCAAATCTTGCCAAGATAACTCTATGATAGAGTCACTTAAGAGTCACTTTAAATTTGAAATGACTTGAAGACACACAACAACAAATAACAGCATGCTCTAATGGCAACACTCTGCCCACAGCATAAGTGAACTTGTCCACCCAACCATATCTAACATGCATAAGATGTCATATAATTATACTTTTTAATAGAAGAAATAAGAGAAACCATTGAAAGAAGCAAATATTGTGCATATTGAATGGTGTATCTTGAAGAGGAAAAATAAATCCTCACTTAAAGAAGTGAGAAAATGCTAATCACTGCTTTTAATATGTGTGTGTGTGCGTGCGTGCATGCATGCATGCATGTTGCTTATTATTTAAGACCTGAGTGATAAGACAGTACTGAAGACTTTACCTTAACCAATATGATTTCTTTGTGCTTATATGCCCCAGATGTTAATGGGTGACTGATGGTGAATCAACCATAAAACTATATTGACTAAACTGCAGTCTTCTAAAGAAATAAGTGCAGGATTAAAGACACTTATTGGTCTGAATTAGTGGCCAAAATGTTAAAATGTTATTAATATGCGAAAGAAAAATTAGCCTTGGTCAAGAATGACATAAGCATCTAAAAAGAGATGTGGTGGGTCTGACCAAAGGCAGCTAGTGCAATCTATCCTGAATTTTAGTCCACATGATGCATGCCCCAACTCTTCCCCCAAGGTGGCATGACACTGTGTGCCACTCCACATGGTGCTCACAGTCATGGCGCTCCTCTGGCACTGCATCCATGTGACACAGAGCCAAAGGAAAGCCTTAAGGCCATGATGCCGTGACCATTTCACCCTTTCCAGGGTGCAAAAAGAAGCTGTTTTTTGTGGCTCCTTTTTGCACCCTGGAAAAGCCAGATCAGGGCCATGTGCAGCTGGAGGCAGCTGCAGGCCACCCCTTAGGAGTAGACTGCACAGCCTCTAACTCTCTTCCATGTTGCTTCCTGGTGGCTAATACCCAATATCCTATTGTCTGTAAACCTTGGGGTCAGAACTTTGAATGTTACTTTTATTCATTAAGGAATTATTTACAACATTCTCAGAAGAATTTGCTAACATTTACAATACACCTCATTATGCAAGTTTTCCCCACCCCCATTATTTTCCCATTACATTTAAAAAATTGGATTCATAAGCATCCATAAGAATATAAAACTTAGAAATTTCTTCTCAAAATGCTGGAAAACTCCATGGAAAAATTAGAAAGCAAGTTTAAAAACTGCTGATTACATTTAAAAACTAATTCCCACTCATTAAATTGTTTTCGAATGTAACTTTTAAATTCCTTTATTACACATGTTGAGAAAACTCATCACAAATAATGATGTATCAAGTGATAACTCATTATTATTAAGCCCTGTCAGAGATTACATGGAGCTCTTGTGATGATGGATACCACCAAAAGCCTTTATATTCCTATACTTATTCTGTGCATGTTTAACTACAATATATAAACAGATATGAACATTTTTTAAAAGCTTTTACTCTCTATCTATCTATCTATCTATCTATCTATTTTTAAATGTGCACATCACATCTATTTGTCTATATATTGTAGTCAAACATGCACAGAATATGTGTGTGTGTGTAACTGGACTGGCAATATTTCAGCAATGAGAAATGGTTGGTATTCTCAACCACATCTGAGGACTTATCTACATGGACAGATTGCCCTAAAATGCCAAATGAAGTGCAGATTTTCTCTCCATGGTGCCTGCACCCAATCTGGGGCTTCCTCTTCTTAACTAATTTAAATAACTCATCTTTTGCTGTGGGTTTTCATGTCTCATTGCAGTCACAATAGTAGCTGCTTTCACTCGGGGTCCTTGAGAGCTGCTGGCACCAGTGCTGTAGGCATGAACCACTCTTAGCAGAACAAGTTGTCCATGGAGCAATAGAAAAATTGTATTTCTGAGAACAGTAATCAAAATGTCAGATTGTTTTTGTTGCTGTTTTAAAAAAAACTTCAGCATTTAATTTTTTTATTCTTCAGAGGCTTCTATATATTTCCACAGCCTTCCCTACAATTTGCTTTTTCCCCCTGCCAACATGCCCAAATATCTGCAGGATTTAGTATTTTCAAGTAGATAGATTCATGTCACTCTAACCCTGCATATGAATACAAATTATTTTTGTATATTTCTTTCTCATCTATACAATTAGCCTCTCATGAATATTTGACTGATACACATGTGAGAGATCCACATGTTGAAACCTGTAATAGTATGAAAATTGCTTCTTATTGGATCCTCCTAAGACAGAGCATGTTGATCATGTCTCATTTTAAATTTTCAAGGATGAGGTGGGGGGGGGGGGGCAGATTAAAAAACAGCCAATACATCTGAAAAGACCTGTAAAATTCACATCTTCTAGATTCTTCTTAATTCATTGTCTAGTACACGCTCAAGGTACAATGAAATATTGAGGAAGACACTGGCAAATTTTAAGTGATGGATGAAAATAATGGGAACAATTTAACAAGACTATCTCAGATGGAAATTGGAAAGGAAGACAACTCAAGTCACATTTATTTTGTGTGTGTGTGTCACAAAGGCACTTGAAAAAAACAGGCTGTATTTCTTTTAAAAGTTAAGCTCTTTATGTATTCTCTCCAGTAGTCAGTAGTATTTCTTTAAAGCTTTTTAAAGAACTCTATGCCCTCTGCACTCAGGTCTGCACAGGCTGTTAGACTGGGATCATCCAAGTCCTGAAGGTTGCACTATTACTTTTAGTGTGACGAGAATAAGAATTTAAATAAAACTGACTAGAACAGAAGTATAAAACCTGGGTCTGAGACTACTGTGACCAATTTAGACCCACTCTGTCCCCCACCCATAGTTTCCAAAATGTCCAGCTGATCAGTTGTATCCTCCACCCAAAGCTTTTATTCATCTGCTAGTTCTGGTGAGTAAAGAGCAACCAGGAGAGATTACTGGGTGTGGGAGCACACAGAGGGGGATGAGGGTGAAAGATTGCCCTTATCTGAACATGTCTGTGCATCCCTTCTTTCTCCCTCTTCCTTTTGTGTACCACTTCCCAATCAACATAGCATGCAGCCCTCATAATTGCACTCCTACTCAAGAACAGGATACAAAAAATTATCTTTGCATATATGCTGTTAAATTGACTGAGAGCAATCACAGGGAAGGAAGAAGGGAGGGTGGGAAATATATAATTTAAGATGTTTACTTCATGAATTACAAAGGGTTTGGCTACCAAGAGACTTTGCAGCTGTGACATTTTCAAAGCTACCAGTCTTATGGGCCATGGCTCAAGTGTTTAGGGGCTAGTAACTCTCAATCCCTTTCTAGAGCCAACCATTGCATTAAGAGGCACATGAATGCAATGAGAAATTACTTTGGGGAACTGTGTATGTAACTGTCCAGTCTAGCTGACTTTGGAGGGCTTTTGCACTTTCTCATCTCTTGAAAAAAGGGCAACTGGGAGCAGGCTTTTAATAATTGATCGCTTAATGAAAAAGAGCCTTTAACAATGCACTATATAGTTAATATTTGTTGTTTGTCTTTTCAGTGTACAATGTTTTAAACCACTTTTAATCTGATTAATAGTTTAATTATTTTGTAATCTTTTTATAGTGCTTTTAGCTGTAATTGTTTTAACTTTTGTAAGCCACCTTCAGATCTAGAGCCCAGGAAAGGTGGGAAGAAAGTTGAGAAGGATGCATGCATGATGTCGTATGAAGAATCCAATTTCAGTTCATGGTTGAAGGAGCTTGTCCCCACCTGCATGGCCAGGACTGCCCAAGAAAATATACTCTGGAATTTTCATTTATGAAATGTTGCAGATACATCAGGGCAGGGGAATCTGTATGAGTATCAAATGCCACCAAACACTGCTTGAAACATGTTTTAGTCAATGTGTGTATGTGCGTAGGAGGGAAATGTGTTCAAGTAATGTTTACTGTTCAAAATATGGAAACAAATATGTGTACCTTTGAAGAAAGAATAAGGGGGCAAAGGACATATTTTTCTACACGAAAAGAGAGTGAAAGAGAGAAAAAGAGAGGGGGAAATGGATACAGAGTGGCTGTTGAGATCTGCAGACTTTTTGGATGGGCATATCCTATTTTCATTATACTGAATATGTGTGGACACAACTGAACTCTTCTACTGCTCGTCTTTAATTATTTGGTCCTGAAAATATTATACTGAATTATAAGGCAGCCAGTCTCTCTAGAACATTGCCTCAAAGCCCACCAACACTGAGTCATGTCAAAATGCCACTTGAGAAGGCCAAGCAAACTAGGTGGTGCAGTTCAATGGGAAAAGACCTGGCTTGAAATGAACCAGCTGCCAACTGCTTCTCCAGGTTTCATGCTGTCACTTGACTCCACAAACCAATCACCACACAGCAGGTCCCATAAATCCCTTGAGGCTATGCCATATCATTATTAGACTGAGCAAATTACTGCTTAGTTTACTTTGTATCCTGTTTGGGGAGAAAGATGGGATATAAATAAATGAATAAATTTCTTTCCCTTAACTTTCCACCTCTGCTGTATTAAGATCCGCAGTCAGATTATGAATTTGCTGTTAATGCCAGAACAAAGCTTTTTCCCAGTTACCAACTACTTTTCTTGGGTGTTGCATATTCATTGGCACTGCTTTAGGATCAGGACTACTCCCAGAAGACTTCATTTGAAGGGGGAAGGGCTGGAGTGACTTAATCATCCTGGACAGAAATCCACTAGGATTTTAGCCCAGCAACATGGTACTTTTCCTTGATTTAGAAATTGTTACTGTTGTTGTTATTTGACATCAAGTTGGCTTTGACCTATGGCAGCTGTATGAATGAAGGCCCCCAAGAACCCGAGTCATCAACAGCCTTGCTCAGGTGTTGCATACTTGGAGCTGTGGCTTCCTTGGTTGAATCAAAGCAGTTTTCTTCTTTTAATACTGCCTTTCATTATTCAGGAATGCTCCTCTGAGTATTCTTTGTCTGAGAAAACCCTGTGAAATTCATAGGGCCTTCATATGTCAACAGGTGACTTGAAAGGACACGAACACACTCACAATGTCTTTGGGTTTTGGGAAGCATTTTTCAGTCAGTCAATTAGAAACATAAAGAAATATATATGCTTAGTTGGATGCCCAGTGTGAACAATGTAGCAGGAATGGTCAGTGCTGTGTTTTCAGTGCACTAGGTCAAAGTTAGCCACACTGATGGTTTTGATGAAATCATATTTACATAAGAGTGATAAAGATTATAAATTTAATACATGCATGTTCAATAAGTATGATTTTTCTCATCACTAAAGGTTGAAAATGAGAAGAGAGAAAGCTATATTTCCTTTTGTATTTGTTGTCATAAAAATGATGATCAATAAATGCTTTACACCAGTTCTGGTTTTTTAGAAGTTACTTCAAATGCTTTGTTTTTTTTCTTAACCAGATAATAATTTGCAGCAATTAAGAACAGACAATAATACATATGCATTATTTAAATGCTTGAACGGGTTCAATGTGAGATCAGTTTTGTTAAGGGTTGCTTGGTAATAGATTAAGAGACTTCAAATTAACACACAGAGCAGATAATAACATCTCTGAAAGTAAATATTTTAACACAGTTTAAAATCTGTAGTATGACTCAGTAGTTCTCAGCCTATACTCATAGAACACATGGGTTCTTTTGGAATTGAAATATTAAATGCCAAAGCAGGTAATGAGACCTCCAATTAGAAAAGGGGCAAGGGATTTTTTTCCTCATTCAAGGGCTGGAAAACACCTGCTGAGGAACTGCAAATTTTAGAAGACAAATGATTTTCAAAGAACTTGAAATTCTAAGAGATTTGGTTGCAGCATGCAAGTATTGTGTACTTTTAATTAAATTATCAACAATGTAATGCACACAGTTGTTAATTAAACTAATATATTTATAAGGTGCTATGACTGGTGGCTGTTTGCAGACATACTAAAATTCAGGCTCTATATGTTTAGTGCTATTCAGCAATTAAAGCCTCTTATTAGAAATCTTGCCAAGTTTGACCCATGAAGGGAGAAAGTGTTTTGGGACACTCTGTCCAGTGGGGTGTGGAGACCAGCTGAGAAGATTTCTGATATGCACAGTAATCCCAAAGAAATCAATTAAAACTTTCTAATAGGACACTCAAATGAGCCAGGAAAAAAAATCAGAAAGGAGAAAGGTTAAAAGGAAAAGACTGTGAGAGGAAAGAAGCAGGAGGAAAGGAAGCATATTCATAGATGGCAGAAACCAATAAACAATCTTGATTTTATACAGCTGCTTCAGTAAAGTGTGTCAGGTAAGTCCTTTCGATGACATTAGGGAATCAAAGCCATTCTGACAAACCTTTCAGAAACAGAGTAGAATGACGACAGCCCTTCTTTTCTTTCCATACTTTTTCATCAGTTCCCAGGTTCACCTGAAATGAGTTGGTTACACTTTCTCTGGAGGTTTCCTTGGTTGGTGGGAATACTATTAATGGATGATCCTGTCTCAGAGCAATAGATGAGAATGAGGGCTGAAGCAGACGGCCCTAAACGGGTGGCATCACACTGCTGCTTGAGCACCAGATCAGTGCCATGGCAATTGCACACTGTTCTGCCAAGATGCCATTAAGCAGCCATATGTGCAGTTAGCCATGTGGCTTCCTGGAAGTGCAGGGGCAGAGTGAGGGTGTGTGGTGTCTAAATGCTCCCATGCTGCCCCCCAGCCCATGCTAACTGCCAGTCTGTTTTGCCCCTGAGTTGTCCTGAGAAAAAGAAAAGGGGGCCACCTTTGTTACCACCAGGACTTTCAGAGTGGGATGAAATATTTCAGTGGAAGTTAAAAATAGCTATCTTTTTCACATCATTGTTATCTTTCCTGTTTGCTTCATTTACATTTGAAAAATAATCTTAAAATATTATTCAAATGCTGTCCTTGATTTTAATGGGTTATTTAGGATTAAACTGCATGATAAACTGGTGCCACATGTTTGCAGTTGCCATCATATTCTGCTAAGCTTTGAGAGGTCAATGTAGATCAGGGTCATGACATGAGGAGAGGGATGTCCAGCCCATTCCCTCTGCATTGCAAACCTGAACACTTGGGGTTGCTATTATATTTATGGTTTATAGCAATCTGGATTTGGATTACAGAAAAGGGAGCAAGCACTACTCCCTCTGATCTAAATGGGGTGGGGTGATATGGTCTTGTTTTTGGTGTAGTTTAGCCTTTATACCTTGATTGAATCTTATCCATTGCAAACAATAGGTTTTTAAGATATAAGTTATGCTATCAGCCTTCCATATCCACAGATTCTGTATCCAGAGATTCAACCATCCATGGCTTGAAATTAAAAACACAAACAAACAAACAAACACCACCCAAAAGCAAAAATGATTTTGCCATTTGATATAATTGTCACCATTTTACCATGCCATTGTATATAATGGGATTTGAGCATCCACAGATTTTGGTATCCAAGAGGGGGCAAGGTTCTGGAACCACATCCTAGGGAATAGAAAGGGCCCACTTTAGATCTTTTGCTTGTTTGTTTCATTTGTTGCTCAAATGATGGTCTACCACTGAATTTTGTAAACCATAGCATGGTAGAACAATTATTTGAAAATCCCATATAATCTACAATAGATTATAAATTATAGACATAATTTAAACATAATTTTATACATTTCTATTTACATGTGTTTTTATCTGTATCTCTTTTTACCTCTAAATCCACCTTGGGTCCCAGGTTTTGGTAAAAGGTAGAGTACAAATAAAGCAGTACACTGTATTAATTTATACCTTGATTTTATGCTTTTTGGGATGAGTCTGATAGGTATAAATGGCAATGCTGTCCTTGGTTCTGATAAAAATTGTCATTTTGTGGATTGTTATCATTGTTGGATTAGAAAGAGAATATGAGAAGGATATCATGGGTGCTGTTCCATAGCTACAAAAAACCCCAAACCAGCTGTTTCTAAAAGTTTTAGCTGATATTCATCATTGCAGTTATGGATTCATAACCTAGAGTTAGAGATCTGTAACTGGTCTGTATTCAGTAAGTCTTATTGGAAACCTACACGCATGGGCTCTTGTAGCACCTTTGAGATTAACTGAAAGAAAGAAGCTGGTAGCTTTCAAAGGAGTTTATCACACTGGTGAGATTCCACAGGAAAACGGGAGTTAAATGAGATTTAAAGCAAAGAAAACCCAAAATGCCCAAAGTTTATCACACGACGTCACAGTTAACATGAAATAATGCAAAATTAATCCAAACGCAAAGCAGAGAAAACTGGCAGGTGTTTACTTTCGGAACAACCTGAAAGTAAAAAAGCTGCTGGTTGTCTCTGCTTCGCGTTTGAATTAACTTCGTGTTATTTCACTTGGGTACTCCCCTAGTGTGATAAACTCCCTGAATTTGCAAGTTTTGTTTAAGTTAGAATGCATTTTAAATCTTGTTTAACTCCCTGTGTGATCTCACTAGTGTGATAAACTCCATAGATGTGTGTCTACTTCCTCAGATGCATTGAGTGGTCTATGTAAATACCAGTCTATTCCATATTAAGAGCCAGCCACTGGGAAAGGCAAAGGAAGTATGTTCAGCTTCCAACTGAAGTGCAAAGAAGATGACATTCCTACCTCCTTCTGTTGCAAGTGAGCCTGTGATAATGAAAAGCAGGGCGCCATTCACAAGTCCTTTTTGCACCCCACTTGCTGGCAGTAGGGGGAGTGGAAAAGTTATGCCCCAACTGGAAGTTGAAAGAACTTGGTACATCCTATCTAAAGATGGGCTTGGGCAGACAGTCAGACCTGGGGACATTGCTTATTTATGCAGATGTAACTAAGAAGCCAGTCTAAGATTGTGGACAATGTATCTTATTGGTTCTAATGTGATTAATCAAGGCGCTCTTAAGAAGCATATGTGAGCTCCCATAACACTAGTCATGTCAATGATGTGGGATTGTATATGTGTGTGGACTATTATCAATGAAAAACCACCTTTCTTTGAAAAGGTATATGAAAATTTGGAAATTATTTGTATCAACTCATAACAAACTGGTTTCCATCCTCTGCCCCCAATGTATGTAGCCAACACCTGTGTTGACTGCAAGCTTGGCAGCTGCAGTACATTTTTAAATTCACTTTTTTTTGTTGCTCAGGTTATTACAACTAATTAAGGCTAATGAACTGCTTGCAGAATCTGCTAATTTGGTAGAGTCCAATTTTGCTGCTCCGATTAAAGTCAATGGGATTTCTTCTGTTGGGCCACTGGGAGTATGCAATTTCAGTACAAGAGTATCTCCAACTGCTGAGTACACAGAAAATCTGCAAAGTTTAATATATGGTCAGTGCTGCTCTGTTCAGTTAGCACATTATTTTGTGCGCCAAGTGCCATCATTCTTTAGTTCTCCTTTAATTGTGTGGATATGGCAGGCTCTTGACAAGATCCATGTCCTTCGACAGTAAAATATTCTTCCATAGCCATATGGGATTGAAAGCAAACCTGTCTTAACATTGTGGAAGCTATGAATTAAGAGTTCAAGTTACATTCACTGCCTGCTGCTTTGTTTAAAATATGCTTCTTACTTCAGAGCAGCAAAAAGATAGGGAAAGAACTGCAGCTCAGTGAAATGTGGTAGACTGTCTAAGGAACATTTCACAACCTGATAATCATTTCCAGCAGAGAATAGACAAGCTTTTTTTGTACTACTCTATAATGGATTCAAAGAATATTCACTAATTTTCTTACCCTTGGTGAAAAAGAATGTCTCAATGGATCAAAATATCCCATCAAGTAATTACCAACTGCTGTGATTTTTTTTTCAACCCAGGGTGAGAGGTAAAAGGCCAGATCTACTTTTAAGTTTCATTCTGCTTTGTGGAAAACCCATCTCCCCCAAATGTTTCATGTTGCACAAAACCAGCATATATATATATATATATATATATAGAGAGAGAGAGAGAGAGAGAGAGAGTAAAATAGAATATCTGGAGCAGAATACAACATTTTGCCCCAAATACACAATTATATTTTGCACAAAAATCAATGTAATTGCACAAACATTTATGATTTTTTAAAAAATAATATATGAAAAATATAGTACAACATTCTTGTTTGACCTCACATAGCAAAGAGGGGGAAAATAAAAATGTTCATACCTGCAAAAACATAAAATACATTCCTACTCTATATATATGGCTACAAATTTGAATCCACAGTCTTGGGAATCTGAAGAATGTGGAACGGTGAGGGAAGGGGAACATGCCTCACATTAACCTTGCACAGATGTTCCAAAGGGAATGTCCTACATACCTGTTATAATATATATGCAAATCCATTTCTATATGCTTGTAAAGGCAAAGCACAAAGTTTACGTGCTATTATTTTTGAAGTACTTCCATTCAGTGATGTGAAAATTTTTTGAGGTTCAAGTACCTGTATTCATCATAGCACTCTCCCTAACCCCACCCACAAAGCTAGTCCAAAAATGCTCGCTGGTATGTTACTTTAGATCACCCAGCTAATTCTAGTGATTGTTCCACTGGCATAACCAAGCATTCTGCTTCACATGTGTATATTGGCTTCAAATCATTATTTACTCTGTACTTCCCACACTTCATCCATAGAGTCAGAATAGTAGTTTAGGTAGTTATTTCACAATGATCTGCCTGAATAAGGATAACTTGGGTAGAATCTGAGTCCTTCCAACCTCAAGTCTAAGGCTGCATGCACACTGTCGAAATAATGTAGTTTTATATAACTTTAACTGCCATGGCTCAGTGCTATGGAATTGTGAGAATTGTAGCTTGTCATGGCACCAGAGCTGGTTGACAGAGAAGGCTAAATGTCTACTTCCCAGAATTCCATATCATTGAGCCATGACAGATGAAATGGTGTTAAATTGGATTATTTCTGCAGTTGGATGCAGCCTGAGTGTGGGAGGACCTCTGGGGAAGGGCTCAGGTTCAAGCTCAATAAAACCAGTCCCACAGCTGAAACAGATGAAGGGCCTTTAGCTGTTTCCAGGGTTGGGCTGGCCAGCAATCTTTCTAGTTGGATTGTAGGTCCTTCTAGAAGTTGGAAGGAGATAAGCAAATAGGCTCATGAGATCTGGAGCCAAACCCTGGAGGGGGAGCCTAATGAGGAGTATTCCTTGACCTCTCCCCAAGAAAGCCCTCCAGGTTGTGGGTTATTTCTTATCCGCCTGCACCTACTACGACCATTTAATACTATGGTCATCTTCCATGGCTCAGAAGCACATTGTCGATTGCTTCCTGCCTTTCCTTGGCCATAGGCTCAGCTTTTATACCTGTGTTGTTCCTCTTACTGTTGCTGGATGACTGATTGATCGATGGTACAGCTGTCAGGATTCTTCTTCTCACTGGTCAGCATAGCAGCTGGCAGGCAGCCTCCCCAGTCTGGGAGATGTAGCAGGAGAAGGGACAGGTACTATGGAAGGCCCTGATGCCTGCTTGCAAATATAACAACAGTTTAATGTGAAAAGGAATCATGTGTAATTAGGACTCTGTTGACCTTTCTATATTAGCCTCTTGAAAAGGCTGTGGAAAAGGTTTGGATTACAATTAGCAAGGTGAGGATACACATTGAAGGATTTTCTAAAGAGGCACCTCGGCTGGACCTTCAGTCTTGAAAATGGCTACACCAGGAGGAGAAAACACTTAAGTTCAACCAGCTTGCCTGCAGATTCAAGCACTGGGTACAACAGGTCCACACACTCTTTTGATACATAGGACAGCAGGCATCTGACACTTATCTGTATTTTTCATTTGAGGTACTGAAAATGCACACTGTTTACAGTGCATTTATTAATGCAGTACAAGAGATGCTGTTCTAATGAGTCCCATCTATTTACTTTTTATTTTATCTGCCCCATAGGGAGGTAAACTATATTAAATCACTCTCATCAGTTGGAAAGCTGGAACCTTTCCCAGGGGCCCAATGTGCATACTTGTTCATATATAAACATACTTAAAATAAAATTTTACTCATAGAGTCTTTATAAAGATATTGCTTTAGGAAAATGCTAGACTTGTTTCCATTTTTAGATGCAAAATGTAAGGATAATTTCTATAGAACAAATTAATAGTGAGTGTTAGCCAGATAGTAAATAAAAAGCCTGGCTTACTTTGGCCAGTGCCATCAGCATCATCTTCCTTGTTGTCATCATGTGTGTGTCTGAGAATCCGAAGTAAGAGCACACCTTCAGTTTGGCCACATTAGGACACTTTCCACCACAGGTGTGTGTGCCTTCAAGTTGCCTGTTGACTTATGGCAGCCCCATGAATTTCATAGGGTTTTCTTAGGCAAAGAATACAGTTGGCTCTCTGTATCCATGGGTTTTGGATTAATGGATTCAATAAACTAAACCTTGAAAATATTTCAGTTATTTGCCATTTTACACGAGGGACTCCATTTTATTACACCATTGCATATAATGGGTCTTAAGCATTCATTGATTTTGGCATTCATGGTGTGCAAGTTGTTCCTGGAGTCAAACTGCAGTGGACACTGAGGGCCCACTGTACTCAGAGGTAGTTTTGCCTGTTCCTTTTTAAAAATATAACCTACAGCACATAATATTAATTGGAGGTCTCCCATCTAAGTACTAACCAGAGCTTACCTTGCTTAACTTCCAAGATCTGGTGTCATTAGGGTTTTTAGGTGGGAATAAAATGAGGTTATTGCCCATCCTAATGAGAATTAGGGTGCCCCTAAGTTTTCCTAGTCTGAGTACCCAGACTGTTGGGGGCAAGTAGCTTACAGTTGTAAACCACTTAGACACTGCTTAGGCGGTATGAAGCGATATATAAATGAAGCTGGGGTTTTCCCCCTTTAGTCCTCAAATTTCTAGCATTAAACTGAACACTGAAAATTGTTCACACCTAGAACTCTCTTATATTTATAGAATATAGCTAGGTTAATCTGTGGAATCAGTATGTAGAGAGATCTTGTAGTACCTTTGGGACAAACTGAAAGAAAGAAGCTGGCAGTATGAGCTTTCATAGACTAATGTTTACTTCTTCAGATTCATTTGGTGATCTCTTATATTTGTTGTGTCTTCCTTATGGAAATTATCACAGGGGACAAATCTCATGCAGAAACTAGATTTAAAGTGAAAACCACTTTTGTGTTTTTCACATGACATTCAGGATTAAATTGAAGAGAAAGTAGAAAAAACCTGCAAATGTAGGTTCTTTTTCAGGCTACATTTGTATGAAAGAGAAATAATGTGAAAATAGCCTGAATGGAAAGCAGACAAAACCCGCTCCTTTTTACTTTTGGGAAAATTCTAAAAATAGAAAGGAGTGTGTGTTTTGGGTTTTTTGGTCAGCTTTCTGTTCAGATTATTTTTGTGTTATTTCTCTTTCGACCAAATTGTCTGACAAGCGCATTTGCAGGTGCTTAGCAGATTTTGCACAGGATTGTCTCCATGTAATAAACTGTTAAATAAGCTTACCAGCCCCCTTTGTTTAGATGCCTAAACTGTATTTCTAAATGTTCAACTGAAGTACTAAAAATTTGGAGACAGAAGGAAAATTTCATTTGGGAGGCAATACCTTCCTCACCCTTTCTTTCCAAATATCAGCTACTACAAAACTGGTAGTCAAAATTCTAGAAGCAAAACAGTAGGATGTATTTGCAACCCCTGGTTCTGCTCCACCTTATAACAACGCTGCTGGTTGCAGTAAAAATGGCTAGGCCAAGAATCAGCAGAACATATATGTGAATTACTAACTAGTATCCAATACTCAGCTGCTTAGAAAAACTGTATGACTGCTAGACAAATTGCCCTTAGTGAAGAGAGAGGCTTGGTGAACATGGTTGACAATCCATGACTCTGTGATTAAGTGATACTGGAAATATGCAAAATACTTAACCTACTTCTCAACAACAATTACTTCCAGAATGAAATCAAATTTCATGAGCTGTTACACATAGACCTAAGGGGAAAAGACTACATTTGGCCCCCAGGACCATCTGTGGCTGTTTTTCAGATGTTTTGTTGTATTTTTTTTTTCTTTAAATAGACAATTGGTTTCAAGATAATATCAACTGCTTCAGGATCTTTCCTTCTGAAAAGCTTGTGTAAGTCATCTAAAAATAAAAAAAATCTAGCAGAAAAAATGTAATGCATTATGTAATAGTCATAACGATCAAAATAAGTGTGACAAAGTTTTGCTTATTTGGTTTAATGTAAGCCAAGGTTTAGGCACCTTCCTGATATCTGGCCTATTCTCTGGTCTCAGAGGTCATAAGCCTGGTTTGGCTACAGATCTAGGAGTACCTGAGACCCTGACTCTAACTGCTTGATAAGACATGGGAAAGTCCCAACCTGAAAGTCGCTACAAGAGTTGACACTGGCTAGAAAGATTACTCTGTATGTTGTTATGGCTGAACTGGAACTGAACCAGACTTGGAAAAAGTTACTGTTTTAGAAAACAGCTCCCAGAATCCCCAGCTAACTTGGGATTTTTGGAATTTTAGTGCCAAAAAACAATTAAATTATTTTTTATTTTTTATTTTTTTTGCCAGGCCTTGGGCTTATGCTTGTGGTGCATCCTGCCAGGATCCCACACCATTAGCTAGAAATAATGGGATTTGCAGTCTGGCAACACCAGAAGGGCCATATAATTCCCAGCTCTGTCATGGAGCTTATCCAGCTCTGCTATGGGTAGATTCAGAAAGGAAATGCACCCTAGGATTTGTGCTGGTCTGGAGGTTGAGATTCTTTCTCCTGCAAAAGAATAATACATTGCTATATCTCCAGCATTAAATATAGAAAATTTACAGCACTGGTTGGTGGTAAATACATTATTAAATCTACAAACAAGGATGTTTGGTGTTGTTAACAGTTAACTGTGAGTGATAAACAGCTGTGATGTACTGCAGATGCTGAAGGATGAGAATCACTGTCAAAGATTAAACCTAGATCTCACATTTAGTAGGATCAAAGGGGATTAGAAGCATTTGGAATATGGAATTATGCCATAATTGGGTAAATGGAAACACATATATCTTGTGCAAACATTATCCACATTAAAATGTTTGGAATACACAAGTGAAACACGTATTTCAGGCAAATTTATTTTTGCAGGTTGCTCAGTACCTTGGAGATTGTTAGCCTTTGAGGATCTTAAGAAGTCTGTCATTCTTTCAATACCATTGCATTTTTCTTTTTCTTATCCCATTTTTTTTAAAAAATCTTCCTCTCTACAAGCAACTTCCCATTCTTTCTAAAGGTTTTGTCTGACTAATACCATTGATATCCTGCTGTTGTTTAGAGCAAGATCATCCATAATTTTTACAGTTTATTCAAACACTTCAAGATGAGGTGGAGCTACCCCTTCACCTACCTCCTCTTCATGATCTTCATGAACATGAATCTAGTAAGGAAGACATTATGAAATGGACAAAAATCTTCAAGCCACATAAGCAATTAATAATACAGGAAAACCGACTATCTGTTCACCAAATATAGATAACAACACCAGCTCTAGATTATACTACCATTTTAAGGGAGTGAAAGCAATCTGATGAGTTTTCAGACTCCTTCAGGTGGCCTGCTCACTATATGAATTAAGTTTTAACTATTTAAAATAAATTAATACAGGTTGAGTCTCCCCCATCTGGAATTCTGAAATCTGAAATACTCCAAAAGTGTACACATGGGTTGCTGAGATAATGGCACCTTTGCTTTCTGATGATCAAACTTACACAAGCTTTCTTTCATGCAATATATATATATATATATATATATATATTATTGTGCATAAAATTACCTTTAGGCTACAGTATGTGTATAAGATGTATATGAGACATAAATGAATTTTGTGTTTAGTCCCATCTCAAAGCTATCTCATTATGTATATGCAACTGTTCCAAAATTTGGGGGAAAAATCCAAAACACTTCTGGTCCCAAGCATTTTGGATAAGGTATACTCAACCTTTCTCCTACGTCAAAACTTGACTCACCTGCAGCACAATACTACGATGTTTTTCACTCAGAATTAAATACCACTGTGTACAAACTCTCTAGTAAATGTATTTGGGGATAGGAAGGAAGAGGTGTTGTGTGCACTACACTAATTTTATCAGTCACACCACATTAACTGTTAAGTCACCATCCTATGGGATCCTGGGATTTCTAGATTGGTGTGTTACTTAGAATTCTCAGTAGCTAGGGGTGAAGTCATATGGCCATAATGTGGTCAGTCTCTAAACAGACAGGCAAAAAGAGGTGCTTTCAGGCTGCCTTGAAGGCATTGCATTTAGATGACACATGCCTTGAAGCCAGCAGGAAAGTGCCCTCTAGGCGGCTTATGTAGAGAAAAGCCATTTCAAAAAGAATCAGCTTTTTCCCACTTCTTCCTAGCTTTAAGCCATGTCTTGTGGTCATGAAATGAGCACTCCAGCTGCCTTGAAGTCTTGGTGGGGTTTCAATGTGGCTTTAGAAAAGACAGATTCAAGCCACTTTTTCCTGCCCATCTGTTTCGCCCCAACCAATCTATAGGGCTTCCCATTCAATTGAAATCAATGAGTTAAGCAGTTTAACTTAAATTAGTCCAACTTCCTAGCTGCTCTCTTTTACTAGGAGTTCACAGTGTCCCACCAGGAAACACTAAATTCAGCTAAACATTAAGCATTAGCTATAGACGTACATAGATCTGGAAGGGTTAGAAGAGTAAAATACTTTTTGGCAATTCTTTTTGAAAATACTAAAGGTCACATATTTTTTTCCACACCGGGTACACCAATATACAGTTGCCCTTCCACATTTGCTTCTTTGACTTTTGTGGACTTGATTATTTGCAGTTTTCGTTCACATGTTTTCTCTAGGAATCTCTAGGTCCTCCTGCACAACCCTGCTGGAGGTTGACCACATAGTTGTGCTGGAGAACCTAGAAGTTCCTAGAGAAAACACTTCCCTGGGCATTTCTAGGTCTTCCAGCATGATTCTCTGATCAACTTCTGGCAGATGTTGGCCATAGAGTTGCATTGGAGGACTTGGAGATTCCTCAAGAGTAGTGTTGTTGTTGTTTTATTTGGGCTTTTTCCACATTCATGGGGATCCTTTACCCCTAGTACCAATGTACATGTGCTGTGTTTAAGCAGGGCAAGATGCCGACTTGCAGATGCCCAAAGCACAAGGTTTCCTGTGACTTTTAAAATGGAAGATTTAAAATGTTTACCCATCTCCTAGCAATTGCAACTGATCTCTGAACCAAGGTCAAATTTCCTTACAAAGAAGGAAAGCAGGGCACCAAATTCCATTGGGCTGCTTTTGCTCTGGTGATCCATTCTCCCAGTGGGCATTTTCTGTCACTGTCTATGGATGAGCCATACCTTTACACACACAGACTCTGTCCTTTAGCAGCTGGCCAAAACAAGCTGGAGCCCTAACACATCTGTTTGGGGCTATGCTGTCACTTTTCTTCAAAGAATTCTGCTAACTCTGCCCAATGACTGGTTTCTTTCCCCACATATCCCCTACCCTTTAAATATATATATTTAAATTGATTGATTCCAACTAAGAGGTAGACTGCCCCTCTACTACCTGCCTGTTTTATAATTTTAAATTAGATTGGAATTTTAACTGAAGTGTTTTAGCCTGAATAATTTGTTGTCTTTGTTGGGAATGGGGTCTGCGATTTTATGACTTTGTATCTGGAATTATTCATTTGTTTTAATTTTTTGGAACCCGCCTCTATCTGAAAGGGAGAGGCAGGCAAATAATTAATAATAATAATAATAATTATTATTATTATTATTATTATTATTATTATTATGGAATGCCCTTCGTCAGGAGGCTAGGCTAGCCCCTTCCCTGCTGACCTTTTGCTGGCAAGTAAAAACATTTTTAGGCAGGCAAGCAGGGTGGTTTTCATAGAGTGGGTGGTTTTTTAGTTTGCTTTTAACTTTTGTATACTTTATGTCATGTGATACTGGCTGTAGATGTTTTAATTATTTTGAATGTCATTGAGATTTGAAACGCTTTACCTGTGAGCTACCTCAGGTCCCTTCGGGGAGGAAGGAAGGCAGCATGTCAATGTAATAAATGAAATAAATAAACAAACAATTGGCAATAGATTTAGTTTGACAATCAGATGTGATATTCTAAGGGAGCAACTGCTGAACAGATGGGTGAAGCTGTGTATAATGAGGAGGACAGATAACACATCATGATAGCTTTGGTTTTGGATTTGGAAGCAACGTCAGTAAAGTTTGGCTTTGTTTTTTTAAAAAAAAAATCAGGGGGTTGATGTAGTATGATGTCCTTGTGTTATAAATGCTTAAATGTATATATGTATATTTATGTTTTGTTAACAATGTCCAATTGTGGTATTTTTTTAAAAGGGGGGGGGAATAATGATAATAATAATAATAATATGCCATCTCTCCTGCAGGCTCAAGGCCACTTACAACCTCAGGTAAAAACACATACAAACTACAACATCCAATTAAAATGCGTCCCGTGAAAGTCCCTCCCTCCCAACCTTACTACAGTAAAGTGTAGCATTTTTAGACAATAGACCTATCAAACAGTCAAGAATTAAAAGAATTAATGATTCAAATTAAATCAAAATAAATAAATAAATAAATAAATAATTTTTTAAACAGAGACCCAACTAGGGCTTCTTTGTGGGTGTGTGTATCTGTGTGACCCCAGCCCTAGTGATGCTCCCCTTCCATCCTCCTGCCAGCCTTCTGCTTGTTTGCTTCCTGGCTGAGGCGAGTTTGGGCCGACGTCCAGCAGGGGGCGGCAGAGGTCGAGGCTTTTTCCATATTCATCACCAGCAGCTGTCTCTGTCTCTGTGTCTGTGTGAGTGAGAGGAGGCACTTGCACAAAGCAGTTGCTGCTGGGCGAAGCAGCTTCAGGGGCTCATTCGGAGCCAGAGCCAGGGAAAGGAGAAGCCTGGACCGGGAGGAGAAGAAGAAGAGCCACGCAGGTAGCAGCAGCAGCAGAAGGAGGAGGAGGAGGAGGAAGAGAGTGGCCGAAGAAGGTGAGCAGAGCTGGAGCATCCCTCCCTAGGCAGCCAAGTGGCAGCTGAGGCTTCCCCTCTTCAGACCCCTTTTCTCTTCTTCTGTTGGAGGGGAGGCTGGGGATGGGAAGTCTGGGCTTCTGAGGGGGAGAAGAAGGGAGGCAAGAGGGGCCCTAAGGCTCCCATGGCCAGCCAGGGTGTGGGTCTCTGTGTGTGTGACTGAGGGGACAAGCAACCCACCTCTCTCTCCCAGTGTGAGAGTGCTTGAAGAGAACTGCAGATCCCAGCATGCCACAGCACAGAGCCAGAACAATAATACAGTTGAATATAGTGTCCAGCAACTCTGTTACCCCACATTGCCTCCTGTTGTGGTTGAGCTACTTAAGATTGGTTTAAACACAAAACAAAAGACTTGTCTATTTGAGTGTTGTTGTTGTTGGACTGAGACAGGTCTTCCTCCTCTCCTCTCCTTCCTGCACCTCACCCCACTTCTTCTCCTCCTCCTCCTCCTCCTGCTTCCTTCTGCCCTCCTTGCCTCCTAGATGCCCCGGATCCTGGCCCTCGTGGTGTGGTGTTTCCTGCAAGTGGAAGGCAGGCACCCCGACCTCGCCACCGGTAGCAGCAGCAGCAGCCATGGCAGTTTCTTGGACAATGACAAATGGCTGAGCACGGTTTCCCAATACGACAAAGACAAATACTGGAACAAGTTCAGAGATGTAAGTACGCCGGGCGTTTTTCTTTTCTCTTTTCTCTTCCAAGCCACTTCTTGGGATTGTCGTCCTCTCTGCCGTGCTACGCCCAGGTCTAGTTGCTGTCAAACTTGAGGGAGACAGCTGCCTCTCTTTCAAAAAAAAGAATCAGCAATATTTCATTCTTCATAGCATTCATATCATGTATACATTTAGCTGGTGGTTAGTTCTCTTGGTCTTCAGTTTTCCTTGAGAGCATAACTTTCACAGTGCGCCTACTGCCAAAGGTTAGCGACTATGAAATGTGGCCCGTCGCAAGGGACATAGACAGCTGTTTACTCACATGTGCCACAAGGTGGTAAATGCTGAAGCTTTGGCTGGTACAGGTTGCAGGAGGTCAAGACAGGCAATTCTGTCACCTCGGTTCTGTTTTTTGACCGTGTTTATTAGTGTCAATATTACTTAGCCTTGACATGATGAAAGTTCAGGAATGCGTTGAGATTCAGTTGTGTCACTTGTGCTGCAACTCTGTGTGTTTTGCATGAAGTGACGTGGAAACCATGCACTGCATAAGTGAAACTTCAGTGAAAATGTGCACTCTGGAAAGAGTCTTCATTGTGATGAACCACCCCAAGAGCAACAGTATGTAGGGCAGGGTTTTATTTTTGTTGTTAGGCTTTGATGCACAGCAAGGCTTAGAGCTCTGTGGAAGAAATAGTCTTGTGAGCCATTTATGCCATCCCACCCCCTGCAGTTGTCTCATGTAGTATAGCAAGGACATTCTGCTAGCTGGACCGTGGGAAGAGGGATGAGGAGGAACAATTGCACTATGTAATTTTTAAAAATAAGGGGAGGATGTATGGCAGTATTTATGTGCCCTGTTTATTCAGCATCATGTAAGGCCTTGGGTGGGCAAGGGAGGGGAGAAAGGAAAAAGGCCCAGGCATTAAAATGAAGATGGCATCTGATTGCCTGTAATGTTTACAGTCTGTGGCTTTACTGCATATTTTTTCCATCTGAGCAGTGCTGTAGCCCGTTCCTCGCTGATATTTATCCAGCTTCATCGTATAATTTAAATAAATGATGAGTTTAACTATACGTTGCATAAGCAATCACCGTACCCAAGCAGGAGGCATTCTGTTTCACCTGGTGATTCTCATCAAAGAGGGACTGATTGGTTTGGTCAGAATTTAATAGGAATCTTGCTGTTTTGAGCTTGGTGCGTTTCAATTACAGCCTAAATTATTCAGCTCAACAAAAAGGACAGAGTACAAGAATACTGTACTTTGTGACTGCGTGTTCCTCCTAACAACTGCCTGTTAGAAGGAACAATTACCTTTTTTTTACTAAGTTCACACAGGCAATGAAACATCACCTCTGACTATTTAGTGGCACTGAGAGAAGCTCTTTTAGACAAGCAAGAAAGAAGGCTGGCTGGGAGGTTGGGAAGGAGTTGCTTGCTGTACCTCCTCACTTCAAACTTTCCCTGACCCACCACTTTGCAAGTAATGGTTACCAGCTGGCCCACTTACTCTCCTTCCCATCACAAAAAGGGGTCTCATCTCTTACTGTCCCCTTAAGAGACTCTGTATGTACAGATGACACTTTTTATGGTATAAAACTTAACAATGGTAGCTTGAGCTGCAGTGATCGGTAAGTAAGAAAGGGATATCTATAAAAATAATTTCAAAACTTGGCAGTTCTTTCTTTAGACATTACCAAGCTGCTGGTAAGAAACATACAGAACTTGTTTTTAACTGCCATCAAATTTGCCTCTTGGTGACTATGAATGAGAGAAATCCAAGACACTGTTATTACTAGCCCGGTTCAGGACTGTGGTTTGTTTAACTAATCACTATAGCTGTGATGTGGTCTTTCACTACTGCCACTATGCCTTTCACTACTGCCTTCGACTTTCCCCAGCTTAGTTGTCTTTTCCAACAAGTCATGTTGTTTCATTATATTTCCTGATAGCCTCAGGTACTGTACTTGTTTTGAATTCTAGGGACAGTTCAGGCTTGATTTACTCAAAGATTAATTTAGTGGTTCATAGTGTTTGTAGAATTCCAGCACCACATTTCAAGTATATTTATTCTTTTTTTGTCAACTGCCTTCCCTGTCCAGTTTTCACTACCATATATAGAAATTGTACCTACCGTAGCATGAGTGAACTTTGCCATTCAATGATATATCTTTCACTTGTGGATCTTATTTAGTTCCTTCATGGCAGCCTTTCCAAGTCTTAGTCTTCTTCTGGTTTCTTCACTATAGTCTTCAAGTTGATAACTAAATATATAAAAATATATATAAAAAACTAAATATAAAAAATATTTAACTATTTTGACCTACATTAAAGTTATGTAAATAATTTGTGGTCATTCTTTTTGCTTTATCAGTGTACCGCTAGAAGCCTTTTTTCTACTTCCATTCTTGCTTTTCCTCAGTAGCCATTCCAAGTTTTTAATATTTTCTGCAAGTAATGTGGTGTCACCTGTAAAATGTTGAAGTTCTCTCTTCCATTTTTCATGCCTACTTCTTCTGAGTCTGATCCTGTTTCCATGCAATATGTTCTGCATATATGCTAAACAGACAGGGTGATAAAATGCACTCATGTCAGACCCCCTTGCTTAATGGAAAACATAATGTTTCTTTATTTACTGTGGTGACAACAGCCTCTTGTCCTCAGTGTAGGTTATGAATCAAGGTATTCAAATATTGTGGTACATCCATTTCTTTTAGAGCAATCTATACTTTTGTTTACATGATCTATACAATCAAAGGCTTTACTCTCATCTTTAAGGCACAGGTTGATTTTTTTTTCCTGATTTTTTGGGTTTATGTGTGTGTGTGTGCTAGTCAATGTATGTTTACAATAAGATTTTTATTACTTCTTCCTTTTTTGAAGCCAGCTTGGAATATGGAGCATTTCTCACTCCACATATGGTAAAGTCTTTATTGTGAAAACTTGAGCATTACTTTCCTTGCATGGGAGATTCATGTAATGATTTTATTGATACTGCAATCCTTGGTGTTCTCTTTTTTGTTGATGGGAGTATATATTAGGTGTTTTTACTATGTGGGCTGGTATTTTATTGTCCATATTTATGGGGGAGATTTTTGTTTGAAATTTGGTGGATTCTGCTTCTGTAGTTTGAAACTACTCTATTGGTGTGCTATGTGCTATTACTGATTTTTTTTTCACCCTGGTGCTTTGAGAGCAATTTACATGTTGCTTTCTACAATTGTGGATTTGTTGTCAAAATTATCTATCATCCTTTTATTTCTTTTATATAGTTATTCCGTGTTTCCATTGTCCTTTTATTTTATTTTTGTCAACATATAGTATGCTCCCCTGTTGGTCAGATAACATCTTTTTTATGTTTGTTTTTCTTTTGATTTCTCAGATCATGTGAAAGAGGACTCTTGTTCTATTTTTTTTTGTTTTTTGTATTTCTTTCCCTTAATTATTGTAATATAGCTCTTCCCTACATCCATGTTGCTGAACAGTTATGTTCAGGATCTGACCTTATTTCTGACACTTTTCCCTTTTGTTTCTCATCTGTCCTCCAATGAGACTTCTTTCTTAAGGGTAAAACAGACAGGTGAAATAAAGTGGTGGAAACCAGATTGAAGCCATGCTCTAGGGTTAGAAACCAGAGCAAAAAGAAGCCACAATTATCCAAATAAGGTGGAAAATGAGCACCTTCAGCTCTTCATATAAACGATCTGATGCTAGAGTAGTTTTGAAGAAGCAGTCCATTCTAACCCTAACCCTAAAGCTGTATAAATGCACCAGTGCAGATGAGCATTAAAAAAGAACAGAGCTGGTGTACCCAAGCGGTCAGTGGGGGAATGCAAAATAGTGAAAGTATGACACCTCCAATGGATATAAGTACGACATACACAAACCACACAGTCCAAGAGGGGGGCATGGGTTGAAAGCGATTGAAGGGAGCATGTAGCAGGGGTTCCATGATTGTGCTTTGCCAGTGTTTTACTGGACACACTGATGCACCATTGCCCTGTACCAGTGGAGGATTGGAGGTGTGGTCATCCAATGGGATGACATCTAGGTAGGCAGCAGGCAGTCACTGGCAGTGTATTTGTGTGATGGTGTGCTTGCATGGTGCGAGGTGACAAAAAAATTACCCAGCAGCACAGCTTGATGACACGATATGCCATGCAGTCAGGCTGTGTGCATTTGGGCCAGCTTGGGAGAGGCTGGTGCAGACGGCAGGGTTTTGACCTACTTCCAGAAAATGCTTCTTCAATATGCTTTTTCCTTCCCGTCTGCTCTGGGCCCTTCTTTTTGGCTGCATTGTAGCGTCTTTTTGCATTCTTGCTTCATAGTGTCCCTTCCTCTGGTCCAAAGAGTTATTCTGCTCCTTTGTCAGTTAGGTTTGGTAGTACGCACCTGTTCTTTATGTGATCTTCACAGTTTGCAGGAATATTCTTCAGGCTGTATTTTGGCACTATTACTGATGTAGTTTCCTACTTCACCATACTATAATTTTGGAAATCAGTAATTCAGGGTCTGTACCTTTGTTCTTGGTCTTGGTGCTTCTGCATCTTCTATGCCTTACTATGTTCTGTTTGATTTCCACACCAGCTGTTGGTGATATCCACATATGCAGTCATTTCTTTGCCTGAAGAATGTATTTTGCAGTGAATAAACAGTTGGCATAGACATACATCCAATAACGAATACCAGAAATAAGACAGATAATATGTAGTAGATAGACATTATATTCTTTCAGCAAACATTATAATAGAGGTGTGGGATTTATAGATATATCCACAACAGTTACTATCCCACTTGCAAATGAATGCTGTCTCCATCTATTCTCATCTAGTTCCTTCACTACCAAATGAGTTTTAAATTATTTTTTCTTTACGTGGGCATCCAACATGCAGGGTTTGATGAAACCTCATAAGCTTTACCACCACCAGCACCTCAAAGCTGTGGGGGCCCTCTCTATTAGACATCTCCAAGACTCTCTCTCCTCTACTGTTCTGCTCAGGTATTGCAGATTAATGCCCATGATCTTCCTAACTTGAGTTTATCCATCTCATGTGTAATATTCCTCTCTTTATACTACCCTCAACCTTTCTCAGTGTAGTTGTCTTCTCTAATGAGTTGTGCCTTCTCGTGATGTAGCCAGAGTTTGACAGTCTCAGCTTAATCATCTTGGCTTCCAGGGAGATTTCAGATTTGATCTGTTCAAGGACCCATTTGTTTGTCTTTTTGGCTGTCCGTGGAATTCTCTACAGTCTTCTTCAGCACCACATTTCTAATAATAATAATAATAATAATAATAATAATTTATTTGTATCCTGCTTCTCCAGTGCGATTGAATTGATGGATTGATTTTCTTCTTATCTGATTTCTTCTCTGCCCAGCTCTTGTATCTGTACATAGTAATGGGAAATACCATAGCTTGAAAAAAATACCTGAGGAAATGTTGCAGCATGAGACTCCTTGAAGTGAGCATTGCCTCAATAGCTTCCATTGATTTCAAGAGCCTTGCACACCATGTATTCCTGGTAGATTGTTCCCCAGAATCACAAAACAAGATTGCTCACTAGTCATCATCTGTTTCTGTGAACAGAAGTGCACATTATTCAATTGCCACATGATGTGTATCTTTAAAGGGAGTGCCTTAATTCTAGCAGCAATAATGCTGTTGAAATAGGTTTTTTTCATTAAAAATTACAGAAGAACCTAATGATGATGACGATGAGTAACCATATGTGTCCTACACTTTAAAACTGAATAACAATTTAAATTAACATACATGATTTGTTTATCTGTAAAGCCCACGAACTGGATGTTTTAAGCTACTGTCCCTAAAATGTTCTGTATTCAAATAAGAAAATCAACGTTTTAGATTCCTTTTGTGATTGGTTCAGCCACATTTCTTCTAAGGCTGTTGCAAGCATTTGAAGGAGAAGGGTACATAGAGGGAAATCTCTTTTCCATGATTTCCAATCTAATCAGTTGTTCCAAATGATTGTAGTATTTTTAAAAGATGGTTTTGTTGATTTTACTGTGGATTGTGAAATTTAATATGAAACACTACAAACCATTTTGGAATTTTTGGAAAGAAAAGTGGTGTAGAAATTTCTCAGTAAGTATGAGGGAGGTGACAGTCAAATATGTCCAAGAAGGATTAGGAATTAATGTGTTTGCTACAGTCTTGTGAACAGGACAATCTGAAACCACTGATTAGTGTAACAAAACACCTTCACTTTTCACAGTAGAAAGATATTAAAAATGGCAGGGGATGCTATGATGCATTCCTCTTCTGTGCGTATCATAATGGCATTGATGTGTGTGTCGTAATGATGTGTGTGTCATAAGGACATTGTGCCGAAATAGGGGTCTTACAGCTTAGTGAGTACATGTGAAGTAGGTTTTGAACAGGACAATCTGAAACAACTGACTGGTGTGATGAGTACCATTGTTTTTCATAGGAGAAAAATATAAAAATGGTGAGAGATGGGTCACTTCTTGCAAGTGATGAGAGTGGCGTAACTATGTCATGCTCTAATTGTGGTGGCTTTGTGGTTAAGACACCAGTTCTGATGATTGGAAGGTTGGCATTTTGAAGCCTGGGTGCTGCATGAAGGGGGGGCTCCTATCACTAGTCCCAGCTTCTGCCAACCTACCCTGTTTCCCTGAAAATAAGACATCCTCTGAAAATAAGACCTAGTAGAGGTTTTGCTGAATTGCTAGATATAAGGCCTCCCTTGAAAGTAAGACCTAGCAAAGTTTTGTATATAAAGTGTCTAGATCAAGGGAAGTAATAGTGCCACTCTATTCTGCATTGGTCAGGCCCCACCTGGAATACTGTGTCCAGTTCTGGGCACCACAATTCAAAAAGGATGTGGAGAAACTGGAGCGGGTCCAAAGGAGGGCGACTAAAATGGTGAAGGGTCTGGAGACCTTGCCCTATGAAGAACGCCTTAGGGAGCTGGGAATGTTTAGCCTGGAGAAGAGAAGGTTAAGAGGTGATATGATCGCCCTGTTTAAAAACTTGAAGGGATGTCACATTGAGGAGGGAGCAAGCTTGTTTTCTGCTGCTCCAGAGAACAGAACTCGGAACAATGGATGCAAACTGCAGGAAAAAAGATTCCACCTCAACATTAGGAGGAACTTCCTGACAGTAAGAGCTGTTCGACAGTGGAACACACTCCCTCGGAGGGTGGTGGAGTCTCCTTCCTTGGAGGTTTTTAAGCAGAGGCTGGATGGCCATCTGTCGGGTATGCTTTGATTGGGAGTTCCTGCACGGCAGGGGGTTGGACTGGATGGCCCTTGTGGTCTCTTCCAACTCTAAATTTCTATGATTCTATGATTCTATGATTCTACAGTATATGATAAATGTTCATTTTATTTTATTTTTTTGGTTCAACAATAAATGTGAATTCTTCGTGGAAAAATAAGACATCCCCTGAAAATAAGACCTATCACATCTTTGGGAGGAAAAATTAATATAAGACACTGTCTTATTTTGGGGGAAACACTGTAGCAGTTCAAAAGCATGCAAATGCAAGTAGATAGATGGGTACCACTTCTAAGTGGGAAGGTAACAGTGTTTGGTGCAGTTATGCTGGCCACATAACCACCAGAGCAGTCCTTGGGCAACGCTGGATCTTCAGCTTAGAAACGGAGATGAGCACTACCCGCTACAGTTCATTACGACTAGACATTTACATCAAGGGACTACCTTTACCTTTTTGATTGTGTTATTGTGGGGCTATAATTTATTTCATTGTTGTGTGGATCAGGGGAATTGTAGTACCAAAAATACCTCCTCATAGTTTTGAGAAAGTGAAGAGCAAACTACTGGCTGGAGGTCTGGGCCACAGGAGAATATTGATTCCCAATGTCAACTAATTAACTATGAATTATATTGCCTATAAGGTTGTACCCATTTGCTTGGTTAACATTAACAGGCAATTTTCAGAGACAAAACCATGTTAGTCTATAATCAGTATGTAAAGCGATTTTGTAGCAACTTTGAGACTGTGTAGAATATGTTGTAGCATACACTTTTGTAGACTATGGCCCAAAACACACTGCAGAAATAATCTACTTTGAAACTGCTGTAACTGCCCAGCTTGGTGCTGGGGAACCCTGGGAATTGTAATTTATTGTGGCACCAGAGCTCTCTGATAGAGAAGGCTCAATGTCACACAAAACTACAGTTCCCAGAATTGCCTTACATTGAGCCAGGACAGTTAGAGTGGTCTCAAACTGGATTATTTTCTGCAGTGCGTTTGGGACCTTGGTCTACTCCCTCAGATTTTGTATCTTGACAAAATAGCACATGATTGTAAATTTCACTCTTTCTAATGAATCCTAATAATCTAATTATAATAGGACGGTTGTAAATATTACCATAGTTTATAAAATATTAATACCAGGTTTTCTATTCATAATGCCATCTGAGTACTGTGTCATTGTTGTGTGCTTTCAAGTTGTTTGCGACTTATGGAGACTCTAAGGCAACCTTATATACAGGGTTTGCTTGCCAAGATTTGTTCAGAGGAGGTTTGCCATTACTATACTCTGAGGCTGAGAGAGTGTGACATGCCCAAAGTCACCCAGTGGGTTTTCATGGCTGAGTGAGGATTCGAACCCTGGTTCCAGGGTCATAATCCAACATTTAAATCACTATGCCACACTGGCTGTTGTAGAGTATCAGTACAGTTGATGGTTGCATGATGACCTCATGACTGCAGAGGTGTTGTTTGCTAAAGAAAAAGGAGAAAGAGAAGGAACTACTGGGAGAAGATCTGGAAAGAGAAAGGCTTGAGTTGCCACAGTAAAACCATTTTAAATAAAGCATGCAAATGCAAGTAGATAGGTACCACATACCACATCATAAGATGTGCCCCCCATTTGCCTTAGATGTGAATGCTTATCAAGTTAGATTCCTCTTGGGTTGTTAGCTCTGTGTGTGTGTATATATATATCAGTGCTTGTCCTATTAAGATGGAACACATTAAGAAAATCTGTATGGGAATGTGATGAAGTATTGTGGCCCTAGATTTTTGCTTCAGTGACACTTTTTAAGGAATCACAGACCAATGAAGGGGGGGAAATCCTCAGGTACCTCTTCTTCCACACTATATATTAAATGTTTTCATTTTAAAAGCATAAAACGCCTGTGTCTAATAGAAACAAAGGATTGAATTACTTCTTCAGTTCCCACAGTAGTGCCAGCCAAGCTGCTCAGCAATTTTGTTGGAGCTCACTCAATTGTGCATTTTTAAGTCAGTGCAGAAATGCTTACACTCCTGCAGTATTTTGCTGATTGATGTAGAAAACGGAAACTAATGTTGACCTTCAATTTTGGATGAGTCAGAGTTCTGTGTGCTAGAGGTATGCATTCCCAGCGTAGGCCCATTAGTGTTACTTTGCATCTCCGTCCTCCCGTGGAAGTGCTTGGAACCAGCAAGAGGGGTGTTGACCAAAAATATACCCTTCCTTGCTTTAGGGAAGACTCCTAGATACAATGAAGACCTTCTGTCTCAGGCTAGATACACCTAGCAGCCAGATTTCCTCAATTTGACAAGGTAATATTTTTGTTAATGTGCCGCCACCATCACTGGGCTGGATTGGCAGGCTTTTTTGGAATATGGAAAAGCACTCTGATCTTCTATAAGGGGAATGTAAAAATGGAAACCTCTCAGCAGATCAGGAACCTTCATGCAGGTGTGAATGAATTATTATTTTTTCTCTCTTGAATGAAATTAAAGAATAAGAATATATTCTTATACCGGTATATACTCCTCAACACCATTAACTTGTAAGACAAAGGGTAGGCCTCTTAGGGGCTCTGCGATAGAAATAAGGGCTCTACAAGTCAAAAAGCTTGGGAACCCCTGCTCTAGAAAGTCTGTAGATATTTAAATGTTCATTCTGCTGTCAGATATATTTGGCATAAAAATAAGAGCAACTCATAAGGAATCTAAATGTCTTTCTATAACAGGATTGTGAATAGACTTCTCCATCTGGTTTGCATTCATAATAAATATTTGATAAGACAATTTGGAGTAATGGATTTTAATTTGAGAAATACACATCTTCCAATCTGTGTCACTGTTAGGAGCTAAAAAAAACACTTAAAAGAATTTTTGCCTTCCAGCTGCTTGAGAATTTAAAGAATGGGAAGACTTCCCCCCCTGTCCTGTTTTCCCCTACTTTGGTAGATATACTTTGAACTGCTTTTCAGACTTAAAAGAGAGAATTTCTAAAATTAATTCCAGAACATGGCTATAGATTTCAGGGCACCTTTTTCAGTTGTAACCTATTCTGCCATTAATATACTTCTCTCGTTGTGTATTTCTATCATTTACATTACTAATAATGGTTGCGTTCCAAAAATGCTATAAAAGGTAATTTCATTTATTGGGGCATTAAATTATTTAAAAATTCCTTTTACTGTAGTATTTTACAGATGCTTACATGGACACCAGCAAAATACCACAAAACTGTGCTGCCACCTTACATAAAGCTTGGTCAGGATGACTTTTTCTGTGCTATGCTGTCAATCTATAGGTCTCAAAAACTCTGTGTGCACAACAATGTACATCAAGCTTGGAAATATGAAAAGGGAGTAACTGAACATAGCTGTTGTTGGTGTTATTGTTAACTTTAGTTATACCCCACCTTATTCCCAATATTATCTCAACCTATGGCAGCTTCATTTCAAAAAGAAAGCCAGGCAATTAAATCAAGCTCCAAAATCTGGAAGAGGGAGAGAGAAAGACACTTTACGATGTTCTCTTGGAAAAATGTAAAACTATCCATTTTCAGTTATTCCAGTGACAGAACAAAACCATGGCACAGCTATATCAAAATATATTCCTAGGATCTTCAGTTTGAAGTCTCCTATATGAATGGCTTCAGGTGGTTCAAGAATTCAGTGCTCTGTATGACCAGACAAAAACAGACATCTAATAGTGCCAACCAATGATGGCTCATGAGGCTAGGGCTCTTCCTTGCTCAAATCCTTCTTAAGGGCTTGGGCATCTAGAGGCTCATAGGTCTCTTAGCAGTCATCAGTGGAAAAAATCATGGAAATAGCTCACAGATGAGGAAAACATAACTGGTTTTCAGTGCGTCTGCACTCTATTAAATTAGGCTTGCAACTACTTAAGTCTTTATAGGGCATCCATTCAAATAGGTGTCATGCAGGAATATGGAATAATCATGAATTAGGCCAGGGGTTTTTGTGTGTGTAAACATTGGAAAAGGAGCAGTATAATGTATTCAGATATGTAAAGAACAACAAAATGCAGCAATGCTTCATAATGGTTACCTTGAAGAAAGTAATTGTTTGCACAAATGGCTGTTATGGTTCTTAACCAAATAATGTTAGCACTTAAAATAGCATGGCATAGTGGTTTCACATAGGACTGTGACTCTGGAGACCAGGGTTCAATTTCCTGGTCATGAAACCCATCATGAAAGTCACATGCTCCCAGCCTCAGTGGAAGGTAGTGACAAACCTCCCTCTCAACAAATCTTGCCTAGAAAACCCCATGATAAGTTTGCTTTAGTGCAGCTGTAGGTTGGAGACTTTGTGATGGCACACAACAACAACAACAACAACAAAATATGCTTACTATTGTCAGTACCAAACTTCCCCTTGGAATCTAAGGTCCCAGGAATGCAGCCACAGAGGTTTACTAAGTGAAATGATGCTGTATATTATGTATAGATTTCACTGCTGAGTTAATAACAAGCAAAATAAAATCCTTATATAAAGGGGAGTGGGTGGAGGGAGAGAGAGAGAGAGAAAGTGGGTGTACCTCCTGAAAAGAAAATCAGTGCAATGGTTTTCAGGAAACTTTTTAACACAATGGAAGAAATGTAGAATTGAATTGTGAACAATTACAGTTACAGAATTGGACGTGGTTGTTTCTGTTTGTCCTTTTTTAAAGGTACCTTCTATCAGGCTTTGCTGTTTTCTTATTAAATTGTGTCCATGTTTTATTATCTTTTGTATGGATTCATCTTTTAAAAAGCAACTATAGTTTGTTTCCTGTATGTGGATTCTAGATACTGAAAATAGCCAAGCTGCAGGGAAATATAATGATGTTGAGATCATACTATTTATTCTTGTGGAGGGACAAAAGAAAAAATCACCTTTGGGTGAATTGTTATGTGGAATAAAATGCATAGACTCAGCAACCTTTACATGGAAGACAGATGCCTTCAGGGATGGAAAAGGGTAAATGGACAAATTTCTTTTTAGCCAGATGTGAATTGATTTTCAGATTGATGAAACCCCAAACCTTGTTAAATTTGAAACCTATGGGCAAAATTTTTCTTCAAGTAGTACAGTACTGGCAAATTCCTAAACAGAAATGAAACAATATTGCCAAAAGCACTTCTGTGTCTCCTCATTATAAAGGCTGGTAAACAGCAAAACAGGTTTGGGAAAGAAAATGCATTTTGGTAGAAAACAACCTAGCTGTAGGTATAGCTATATTCCATACAGCAGTTTTGAAATTACTTCATGCCTTGGAGACTTAATTCCGCCGTACCACTATCCAAAGTGGTTGTTCCCCTTTTCTGGACTTTGCCTGTGTTGTAAAAGAGAACATATTCGAGTGGACATTTTTTGGTGGTTGCAAGATCCTTTCTTATATTTGCCTTTTTCTCCCACTGCTGCTTCTTGAGGCAGGGGCCTTTCTTCATATACTGTACCTACGATGCGTATTGACAGCACTGCTCAAGACTGTAAAACCTAATGTAGTTTGAGGGCATCCACATTATTATTCGCCTGCAACATGTTGGAGAAGGAGAAGGAGAGGAGGAGGAAGAGACCTCCTTGTATTGTGGAGGCTCTTGAAATATACAAAATGTGCAGCTGTGCTGGGGTATATCCACAGGCTGGCCTAGCTTCAACTTCACATTTTCTGGCACTTGTTGATCATGCTGGGTTATCATGAGAGGGCCAGAGAATAAGAGCTCAGCTCGGAGATAACACGAGGGAAGCATCAATTGAATGGGATATAGCATCATCTTTAGATAAGTGCTGATAAATAAAAGTGCATGGTAAAAACCAAAGGCACAGTATCCATTCCAAAAATGATAAGTTTGCTTGGCTCCAGGATCTGCCTTTTGTGGAAGGAAGAGTTCTTTCTGTCCACAGGAGGCTTCTGTGGACCAATGCATCTTTTGTGCTGGTGGATGTGTATAAAATTTTGCTATTTTTTCCCATGAAATCATGCATTCTCTCTCTCTCTCTCTCTCTCTCTCTGCTTTCTACTTACCTGTCAATTGATGATGACCCCATGGATTTCAAAGACTTTTCTTAGGTGACAAAAACTCAGAGGTAATTTTGCCAATTCATTCCTCTGAAATATAGCCTGCAGCACCTGGTGGTCTCCCATCCAAGTACTAACCAGGGATGACCCTGCTTAGCTTCCATGATCAGACAGGATCTGATTCCTTTAAGATACTTAGGCCATGTATTACTGTTCTAAAAATCTATTTGGTGAGGATTAGTGGGCCAGACATCTGTAACAAGGGACTATATCACATGGAGGATTGAAAAGACATTATACAGGGAAGGTTGTGTGATCGCAGCTAAGATTATCACATGACATCGTGATTAGAAAGGACTTATCCTGGGAATAACCAGGGAATAACCAACAACTAATAATTCACAGGGAAATCTAGTGAATGATTTGTTGCTGGTTATTCCCAGGATAAGACCTCTCTAATCACAAGGTGTGTGATAATCTTAGCTGTGTTTGTGCAACTTTCCCTGGATAATGCCTTTAGCATCCCCTGTTTTTTCCCCATGTAATAAAGTCCAAGGTAATTCCTCTTTATTTCCTCTCATTGGCTGAGGTATTCTGAATGGGGCGGTGCTTGCAGAAATGTTGGAACCAAGTCTCTGTTTTCGGAACTGATATTTTAAAATAGAAATGGTGCTTAAATTCAGTTTTAAAAAAAGAATGATGAATATGCTGCTTTCTGTATGACAGTTAATTTGGTATGCTAGCTATATATTTCAATAAAGCTGGCATATTTCTTCCTCTGAGGTAGAAGGTGCACATAGCATGCCTAAATACCATGACTTTCATTTACACATGTGCAAAAAGTAAAATCATTTCCTTTAAGTTACCTATCCTAAACATCAACAATGTATCTGAATTCTGATGTCTAATTTATTTATTTATTTATTTATTTATTTAATATCCTACTCTTCTGTCAGTACGGGGCACAAGGCAGTTCACAGAATGCATTAAAACAAAATTATAATTAAAACAATTTAAAGTTGAAATGTTCAAAATGGTTTAAAAAGAAACATGTGATTTTACTAAACACTAATTTAAAACCATTCGAAAACATTAATGTACATCATTCTCAAGTTCTTTGCTACTTTCAGTTATCTTTTTGAGAACATTGTTTCAGCCTCTATTTTATTTTATTTTTTTAAGCAATTCATTTGAATACTGCTGTTATTCCATCACGAGACTCAAGTGAAAGACATGTTTCAAAAGACAGTTTAATGAAATCAATTCCTTAAGCTGCTCAGCAAAGCTATTGACAGGAAGGGTGTTCAGTTCAATACCTCGGTCACCAAGTACAGTTTAGGTTTACAGTCAATTACTGTATACCAGAAAATCATTCTTGTTTAGATAGGTTCACGTGACTTAAAGAGTGTTTTTAACTTAATAGTTCTCTCCTGTTCACATTTACTTAGAAGCAAAACACATTGAGTTCAGTGAAACTTACTTTTGGGTAGCCATGCATAGAATTGTAAATTACTTCCCTGTTTAATTAAGTGAATATAATAAACCCACTTAACCACTAAGCCATCCTATTCAGATTTACCAGGTGAAAAACTGTTTTAATATGACATTTGCTTTTATAAGTTTCTGTTCAGATATTTCTAAGAAACAGTTTTCAGATTTATTCTTCTGTGTCAGAAGTAAAGAAGCCAAATATTCCTATTGCAACTGGGTGTTGTAAATCTATATAGCACTGGTTGGGAAACACATGGGTCTACAGATTTTGTTGTGACCCATCAGCCCTGATCGTTGGCTGTGCTAGCTTTAGCTTCAACGTGTGGAGGCCACATGTTTTCTCACCCATGATTTTTATCTCTAGCAGGGCAAGCACAGTTTAATTTCCTATCCCTCTGTCTTGTAACAGAAATAAATAATAAAATTATAATAATAAAACTTATTTCTATCCCGCTTTTTGTAAAAACAATCAAAGCGGCATACAACAGTTAAAATAATACAAATATATACAGTATCCCCCCTCCCTTAAAAAGGATTAAACAATTCTAGGATTAAAATTACTAACATTAAAATAATCATAAACTTGAATACTGTCAGATATACGGTAGTGTACATGTAATCCTGGAGGAAGCTGGTCATCTATACCAAGGTTTCTGGCTACTGGTAGAGCATATTTACGACACTGATTTAGTCAAAGAATCATAGAATCATAGAGTTGGAAGAGACCACAAGGGCCATCCATTCCAACCCCCTGCCACGCAGGAACTCCAAATCAAAGCATCCCTAACAGATGGCTGTCCAGCCTCTGTTTAAAGAACTCCAAGGAAGGAGACTCCACCACCCTCCAAGGGAGTGTGTTCCACTGCTGAACAGCCTTAAAAGAAACCAAATATTTTACATTTAAATGTGACTGGATATTACACAGTGCCTGTCTTTCAGTGAAGTTTGTTTTTGGTGGCAAAAGAGGATTACAAGTAGGGATCACTCCCCTTCAGATTTCCATACTTTGCTATTTTGGTGATGTAACTGATTTATTCCATTACTGATTTCTTCTCCCAGATTTTTAAATAAGATACAACATTTTTCTTTCTGTGTTATCTTTGGCCAGGATCATAGGGACCAGGATACTGTATGATATTGACAGATGAGTTGACTTCAAGTTGTTGCGAACATCTTAGCTTTGATGCTTCATTGGGAGACATAATTACAAGATTTAGCTACGATGGTCTCCTATCCATCCATCCATCCATCCATCCCCCGCCAACCCACCTTTTAAAAACTGCAGTCCCTGAATTAGGCCATTTCCTAACTGGTAAAATGTAGGGGAAGCAGAAAACAAGCATCCAGCTGTTTTCTTACACCTGAAGTCACAGTGACAGGCATCTGCAGGGATCTCTAGGAGTTCCTGGAGATGATTTCATTGCTGAGTCCAGCTGTAGGAGAACAGCTGGATGCTTATGTGCTGCTCTCCCTTCTCTCTACCCTTGAGGAAATGGCTGGGTTTGAAGAGCAACAGATGGTAATAAGTGAATTTGGGGATTTTATTTTTTTTTGCTGCCCATTTGGTAGTGATCGCTCACCTCTGCAATAACCAGTAAAGGGAGTTGCTGTGGCGTAAGTCCAATGCTTTGTCCAGCTACGGGAAAAGAAACTTCTCTATTTTATATTTTCTGTGTCAGACGATAAGACACTAAGTAATTCCTATTACATTTGGATGTTATGGATGAGGGGAAAGATCTATGGCATGGTTTGGGAAATATCTTGCAGGGCAGTAGCCCTTGTTTAAATGAGTGTGTTGAATATTTGTAATGGGTCAAGAGGTATTTAATAAGAATAAAATAACTGTAAAATGATAACCACTTGAACGAGCTGTGTAATATATATTATACACAGATACTTGTGTGTGCATGTTTGTATGCACATACCTGCTATCCAAAACTATTCTGTGCACCTTTCAAGGATTTCATAAATACTGTGGATGAATATATAGTATGTATCTTTGGGATATGGTCTTACAAAATATTTCAATACAAAACCTTTGAGCATTTTTGCCAATAAAAAACACAATCAGTCACCATACACCCAGGATTTAATAACTTGCTATCCAAAGTCATCACTGGTGTTTCCAAATTTGTTTTGCCTTGAATGTCCTGACCTCTAGAAGAATTATATTACTTTTCTAGTGCTTTCACTTGTACTGAGATGCAGCATACTATCTCTCTGATTTCAGTTAAGCTTTGCAAAGCTTGTTCTTTGTGTTATGTAAACACTTTGGTGTAGCTATGAGTAATAACTATAAAACATAGAAAGGAGATTGCTTTGTAGATATAAGAAAATGAAAGGTAACAATGAAATGGAATTTAGAGGAAACTTTTCAAGAAAGCTTTTGTTTCCTCCCTCCTCCCAAAATGTGAGTTTCTAGACTTTTAAAACAGTTTATACGCTCTGCTGTTCCTCATTATAGTAATATTAAGAATTAACAGCCAAAGCTAGAGCCTTCCACTGTGATGTGCTACTTTTGCGTTCTTCAGATAATTTGGAAATCTGTCTTATGTTTTTAGGGATTGTATTTAAATCTCATGCAAAGTGAGATTTCAAGTACTTTCTGGGAATGGATTCCTATTTATGCTTTTCATGGAAATGCATTCACTTTTTAATGTGAAAGAAGAAACAATATAATGGTTTAACCTGTGTACCAGTTCAGAGAGAAGACTAAGGCCCTGTTCAGGCTAGCCTGAAAGTCTGGCCTGGAGGAGTCGGAGCATTGTGTCCAGATGATGCAGGCCCTGATTTTGCCCCCAGGGCATCTTGATGCCGCACTCTGCTCCACACGGTACACGATATCATGGTGCTGATCCGGTGCTGAATCCATACAATGCAGCACCAAAGGAGCACTGTATAGCTACAGCAACATGGCTATGGCACCCTTTCGAGGGCGCAAAAAGGAGCTGCTTTTTGTGGCTCCTTTTTCCACCCTTGAAAGGCTGGATTAGGGCTGTAGCATGAGGTTGCTGCAGCACCAATCTGGTTAGGAAAGGGGTAGCATCCCGCCGCCCCTTAGGGGCTGTATGCCCCTAAGGCAATATGAAATCCAGCCTTAGTTATTGTGCTCCCCTATTTTTCTGAAGTGGGTATAGGGATGAATTTGGAAGCTTTGGTTTCCTTTAGTCTAACTGCCAACTGCTGTGTTGTCTGTACTTTGGGAAATATACAATTAATCTTAATTATTATGGTTTGTTGACACAAGCTGTCTTCCATTCATAGCTGACTTGTTCTCTCACGGGTCACAGTTAAGTTAAACTACAATTTAGGGTTCAGACAACATGGCAAGTTCCATTTAGTTATACAGAAGCAAAAGCTTTTGAACATGCCTGTGCTGTTGTGTAGTGGAGAGAAAGGTAGAATTCAGTGTAAGTCAGTCTTGTTCCCTTATGACTAAAGAATGGTTGTGCTGAAATACAAATTTGTATTGCACCTGCAGAATTTAAACAGTACTGTATTCATTGTTAGCCAAAGATGAGTAGCAGCTGAGATAGACTCATACTGGAGCGGCCTTGGACTGAGTTAATCTTTCTGTGTCAGTCCTGTATAGTAAGGAATAGTTCTCCATTTTCTCAAGCAGAGTGCCATCCAGATCCTGTTTTTCTCATATAGAAGCCAATTTGTGTGTGTGAGAGAGGGGGGGGGAGGGAGAAATTGGGTGGAGAAGCTGAGTCATTCTGCACACAAAACCTGTGATGTATAACTGAGCTATAACAATAGCTAATCTTCATATTGATCTGATGGCCTGTGGCTAAAACATCCTAGACTGTAAGGCCTCTTTGCTTTGTTTGGGACATTTCTCCCACTAAACTGGGGTCCCATATTTTATATGATTATTATCTCAGTATTGTACTGTAAAGCTACTTGTACTTTAACAGTCATTTGCAAGATATCATCCTGAAGTCTTATTCATATTCTTTTCTCATCTGCTGCTTTTTTATTTAATTGGTCACAGAGGACTTTGGCTTAGCCTTTTGTTCCCTATTATGCTTATCATGCTGCTGTTTAGTGACTTTTAAGGTAAGTCTTCCATAGCTTTTCTTCTCTATTTCAAAACTCAGTATTTGACCTCATCACTTTTCTATATAGATGAATAGAGTGCAGCTGTATGCAGTTGTTGCACTGAAGTAAATTTTAAAATTTCTGTGTAAGGTATTAAGAATCAAGCTGTATACAGTCCAGTCATCTGGAGGATAGTTAGTGATGGCTTTGATGAAATGCCTACTTTGGTGCCTTCTTAGGACTACAGAAACATAGTGATGGTCAAGCCCCTAGCAGCACATGATAAATAGCTGATAAGCTCCATGTCCTGCAGATCCTCAGAAATGGAATGGAGGGAAATTCCAAGCCAAGAAAAACACAGAGAGAAGCATGGCTCACCAGCAAGGAGACTGAAGAAGTGAAGTCAGTCCAAGTCATACACAGTTCAGCAATAAATCCAGTCAACAGTCCAAAGGGAGATCCAAAAGCATAGTCAATTAATAAAGCAAGGTCCAAGGCTATCAGGCAACATGAACAGGAACACAAGGCATAAAGATTGCTTCTCCCATGGAGGTCAGTTATCAGCAGAAGCTTCCTGAGTGAGATTCTGGGCTATTTATACATCCTCCCACAGGTGCTGTTTCATTACTGAGGATTTTAGATATAAGCACTTGGAATGTCTCCACTCTTTCTTCTCTGAGTGATGCTCTGCCAGCATCAATACTGAAAGATCTGTATCTCCATATGTGTCTGTGTCAGGCTGTGACTGCTGGGGATGGTCTCACCCTCTGTCTCCAGTACTGACATGTGTCCTTGTCACTCTATCTCTCTGTCTGAGAATTCACTGTTGGAGTCTGCATTGGGGTCCTGGAGGTAGGGCATGACACTGTCTTTGGCTTTGTGGGTTACCCAAGTGGTATAAGTTTTAAGGTTCTCATTGATATTACTTTCATCCTTCAAAATGAAATACAAGGGTATTTCATTCTCTTCATGTATTGCCACTCTAAGACTTAAATACTACCTGTTGATTTCTGCAGATATAATATGTGCTGAATTACATTATGCTATATTAAAGTATTGTTTGAGCATAAAGTGTGTCTTTTAATCATATGTATTATTAGTGCACTTTTAAATTTGTGTATTAATAGTTCTTTCAGATACTACTGCAACATAAAAGGCTGGGCAATTTGAGACTTTATTTCTCTAGAAAAAAAGCTGTGGGGAGAGAAGTGTTTAATGTTATAATTCTATGTATCTATGTATCTGTATGGCTTTTAACTTTCCTTCTTATGGTGCACAATCCTTTTCAGTGAGTAAATATTTTCAGCATATTAAACATCCTTCGAACCGTTCCCAGTCCAGTATTCTTATTGTGTGTGTGTGTGTATTTTTCAAATTATGATGAGATGTTTCATTTTCCTCTACATTAGGCTCACCTTAACCTTTTCTCAGTCAGTTTTATTCTGACTTTTAGGTACTGGATGCTGAAGTTCCCCCCCCCCCCAAAAAAAAAAGAAAAGAAAGAAAGAAAGAAAGAAGGAAAAAAAGAGAAAGAAAGAAAGAAAGAGGAAGGAAGTGCTGTCTTTAAAATAACATTGGAACTAAATTTATACTGGATTAATACCAATAAATTAATTTGGGACATTCCAGGAAAAAAGAGTAGGGAAACAGAAGAAATTCTTACTGTTGGGAGCTCCCATTTTTGCTTGATGTATTTACTTCAAATTGACTTCCTTTCTTGACTGTCTGCAAATTTTGCCAGTCCCTAGAGTTGTCTATTTCTATCTGTCCCAAGGCAGAAATATCTACGCAGGAGATGTACAAACCATGTGAATCAACCCATACCATTTTTTGATACAGATAAATAAGTTTCCGTATAGTATCTGTTTCTATTCTGCTTGAACTGCTATGAGGAATAGTATATTGATATCAATAAATATTTTTGCAGTTGTATTTCTGTGCAGATAGAAAAGGATGATTCGTTGCTACTATTTTAGACCCACAATTCTAGGAAATGTATTGCTGAAGTTCAGAATGTTTTCAGGGATTAATTTCCTCCAGATTTTTCAGGAACTACTAACTGAGAAGGAAAATGAAGCCATTCACAAATGAATCCTTTACTTTTCGTCATATGGTTGTGTAGGATAGCTGGGCAGTGACGTGGTCTTATCTGTGTGGATGGACAAGTTAGGAATGCATTATCAGTTAGTTAATCTCTGCTTGCCAGCTTCACAGAGTTTGAACACCGAATTTGAATATATAAACAGTTATCTGTGGTTCTTACTGAGTGGTATAAAATGCTCTAAAGAGTATGTAAAAATGCTATAATAGTGTATAATTAAGCATTTTGAAACATAATTTAATGGTGCTACTATCCTTATTAACTAGTGCTACCACAGATACATTGCTGAATGATTGTTGATTTTTTGCCCTTTAAAATGAGATTTTTACAACTTGAATCTCACTTGTTTCCTTTGACCAGGAAGCCACAATGAGCTGTCCAGTGCTGAATAATTCATTGCCTAAAAAGAATGCTTTACATGAAAAGTACCTTTATGTGACATAAAAGTAGGGGAAGTATTCACTGATCATCTACACACTGCTCTTGAACATGTTTGAAAAATGTCCCTGTTTCATGCTAACTTTATAAAAGAGTTAACTATATTGGTGATTATATTTATCATTCATTTTCTTAACATGCTATCTTATTTATTTATTTATTTATACATACTACACTGGGGTCAACTTGAAATTTGTTTTAAGTGAAGGACACTTTTCAAGGCTGCCAATCAATTATTATATTGGGTGTCATTCTTTTCTTTATCTCACAGTGCACTTATCCTTGAAAACAAAAGATTCCTCCATTGTGGCTTACAAAATGTTGATGAAACAGCTTGAAACTTTATTACAGATATTAAATACAGAAGTGCAAACATACAGCCTATGAACATCTTTATGTTTCTTAACCTAGAGGCATATATGCACATAGGTATGCATGGTGACAAACACATGTCTAGGGTTAATCTTACTTTAAATTTCTGCTCATACATATCTGTCATTTGCCATTCCTAGTATTATTTAGTTCTGAATCCTCTGTCATGCCAGTAGACTTCCACTTGTGCAATGGGACTTCAGGGTGTACGAGAATGCTAGAGAATGCTGTTCAACAGAGATATGTGAAATCTCTAAGTGGTTTATGTGCCATTGATCCAGATTAGGTTCTTACTGGAAATCCTTGGGAATGGAAACAAAAACCTATACACAACAGGTATAAACCAATGGCTGGGAGTAGATAGAGGGGGAAAGCTGACTTACTCCCTGGGTTTCCTGATTTATGGGGATAGCCAGCTGACCACACCACTTTCTCCCACAATAATCCAACAACTGACACACAATCTGTGTCATCACCACCCTACTGCAAGGAAGGACCTGCTGTAATGGAGCATTTGTACCTTCAAGCCATGCCATACTGTTATTTTTTTCCCATTCCACCACAAATACATGCACAAAAGCACATGAATGCTTTGCCAGCAGCAACCAATCCCCTCCCCTTTCCCAGCCAGCTGCTAGCCCATTGGATAGCATGATTGATCGACTGGTTATATGGCACATTGGTACAGTAGGATCATGGTTACCCCCTGTGCATGCCCCTTTTACACCCGCATTTCCTCAGGTGCCCTTTTGGACAAGCCACATCATTAATGTGTTTGTTAAATCCATTGTATTGTTGGTAATCTGATGTGTTGTCATTTCAGTCCACAGGGTGTTCAATGGTTCAGTGGTGCAGCTGACTATTTGTGCACTTGAGTGATCAATTCACAGGCAGTGAACCCCCCTCCCCCCCAAAAAAAAAGTATCCAGCACACTGGTGTTAGTTCATATTTTCTGGTTTGGAGCAGAGCAAACCAGGATGTTTTTTGCCATAGTCTTTAGCCCTGGACTGTGGTTTGAGTCTATCTCCTTTCTCTATCAGCCACATGCATTATCTGAACAGGAAATTTTTTAAATGGAATGGGACCATTACTTTTAGTCTGTGCTGAAAGCCCTCAAGTCAAAGCTTTCAGTACATATGTGTCTTTCCTCTACTGACTAAATGAGAAAGTTGTAAGTAATGTAACTTTAGGTTTAAAAGTGACTTGCTGATATGTATAAACTGTCATCTTTATATTGCTAACAATGTTTCTCTAGAATTCATCACTCTTGGCCTTATTCATAATATCTTAACATTTTTATCAAAATATGAAGAATTCTTAAAACATTCACAGCAAAAATGTTGGTTTGGGGTGCTGTGGGCCCATTTTTTTCCCAGTCAGATTTTGTCCAAAATGTCTCATGTGGAGTATTGGAAACTCTTTTGTCATGTTCTGGTTTGTATTAGGCTTGTTTTAGATTCAAGAAGGACTGTCTTTTTCCAATTGACCTCTGAGCCATTTCCTCCTAGGGAAAAAAAAAAGCTTTCCCTGGGTTTATAAACATGATAGTATATTTGCCATACTTCCAGGGGTATAGAAGAGCATGTGGATATTTAGAAAAGTCTTGTGGAAGTGTTGATTTCAGCCATTGTGCCCATAAAATACATGTGTGGCAGAATGTCCTGTATAATCCTGTGCAAGTTACTTTCATAGTTTAGCGGGATTATTCACAACATTTATAGCCATAATCAGTAGCCTCACTAGGATTGGTGCCACCCCAATGTGATCAAGTATGCTGTCACCCCAGTGTGATCATGCATCCTAGCACCCCCGTGCTTGGAGCTGCTAGGCTAATGGTCCTCTAGGAGTAGATTAGGCTGCTGTGGAAGACAAAGCCTCCAGTCTACTTGCCACCAGCAGCTGGTGTACTGGGACTTCCAAAGGGTCCGTTTGTATCCCAGGCCATTCCAGTCTACCTGCCTTGTCTGCAACTCCTGAAGGGGTCTAGGCACCATTCAGTGAAGGGAGTCGCCTCCAGAATTTCTCCATGGCAAGCTGCCAGCATCCTGACCATCCTGATTCACTGCCTCCTAGAGAGTTGACTGGGTCCTTCTCAGGACCTTCAGCCCCCAGGAGTCCCAGTCTACCCATCAGGAAGAGCAGCAGTACACATTGGAAGACTGTCCCTTCCCACAAGTGAACCAGGACACACCATCCTTTGAGGCATCACCTGGTGCAGTCTGCCCCCACCCTCCAAAAAATGCTCCATCCATGTTTCCTCCCCCCCTCCATGAAAATGTATCTTATCAATACTGTTTCTGTAATTTGATCATGTCCCCTGTCTGTGACTAGCACTGTCACAGGTGTCACTTAGCTTTTTAAGAAACTTCTTGGTAAAGACAATCCAGTGATCAGAAGTAATCATACCACCTTTTATATATCATATTATATTCTTTTATCATACCACCTGTCTAAAAGGGCAGGGCAAGATATAACAGCCTAATTCTTGTTCTTTGTGTACTGCATGTCTAGGGCGTCTGCTTCCCTTTAAAAGAAGAAATGTGGATGCATTTTCTGTAGGAACTCTTTTCTTTTCTTTTTGCTGAGCTAGTGGCAAAATTTTGTTACATTCATAATTGGAGATGGAACAGATGGCACAGCACTAGTTTTAAAACTATGCATCTACTAAGAGTGCCAGTAATGCTTAGTTTTTTCTCACAAGGTTTATACAAAGGCAAAAGGCACTTTTAAAAAAGATACAAAGCAGGAAAATAAAAACAAAACAATCTATTGTTCAACTACAGAAACCAAAATAATGTGCTAAAACAAAACAAAACAAAAAACCATGGTATGCAGTTTGTGTTACATTTTGTATTGGTATAATGAAAAAAAAAGTCACAGGATTAAACACCAATATAGGTAGCATGATGTGAATCAAAAAGCACTGAGAGTAATAGACAGGATTTCAGAGAATAAGAACATATTGCCTTGTTAGTTGTAAATATCCATCTTATTTTCTCTGTAACAATGGACATTTTTTATCTTTTCTTTTTTAAAGCGTGAGACATCTTTTCTTAGTTGTTTCATGGGTATTATAATTGTATAACTGTTTGTAACATGTTAAAATTAACCCCAAAATCTACAGCCAAATAAGATCCAGCATTAACTTGAACAGTAAGGTTAATATGATAAAGGCATATGTGTGGAGTACAAGTTTTCAGTTCTGTCCATTTTCTTTGGTGATCTTTTGTAATGTTTTTATAACTTCCTTTTGAAAAAAGAAATATTTATTCTCTGCCTCCTTGTCTAGCTTCACATAAGCTCTTCAAAGCCAGGAAATGTAAGAGAATTTTGTCAGCATTTCACCAGGACACTAGTTGTACATAGAAAGCCAGAGGGCAAAACAGAGTGGTTTCTTTTGGTTCGTGTAATCTACTTAGAAAGCAGTTGTTGCCCTAAGGGAACAATTGTTAAAGTTTATGTGAGCTACTATCCAGGATAGAAAGATTTTAGATGCAAAATTGGACTGGTGATTAGTTGTGAAATGGTCCTTTCCACAAATTTAAATTTTAAAAAAGATTGTTTTCCTATTTTCCTAAGAGTGTGTGAGAACCAACCCACAGTTGTTCACATGCTTACAATATATAGGATGCATTTCTATATCCTGAAGATCCTGGCTGAATTGTTGCATCCAGCCTACATAACCTGGATCAGCTGGTTTTACCTCTCCATGCCTTTTCTTCTTGGTTCAAGATCAGCTGACTTAAAAGAAAAACTTAGCAAACATCAACAGCACAGTGTTTATCTGTGCGAGATGGCTTATATGTATCTCTCAGCCAGAATGAATTGAGCATTCGGTTAGATACTACAATCATGTTTTATACTGTGCTTTCATTTCCTGGACTTTTAAAGTGTATATATATAGTTCTGTCAAAACTAGAGATGACATCTCTCAGTGTATAGAGTTGTTACAACTTCTTAGCACATAATGTATATTTAAGACAACATCAGTAACTTCAAACAAAGTGATCTTTTGTAGGGAATGCTCCTTTCTTATATATCAAACTATAAATTTTGATGACATACTGCAAACAATACCTTCTGTATGCCACTAAAAGTGCCTGCATTCCTTCACAAGAGCAATTCAAGAAATAAGAAAAATAAAATGAGTATAGAAACAGAAAATCTTCAGTTCTGGGCATGAAGAGGAAAGTATGTTCTCTAACATTATTTTCTGGTTTGTTTGTTTTTTAAATGATGCAGTTTTTGACTACAGTCAGCCCTCCTTATCCACTGTTTTTTTTTTTTACCATGGATTCAAACATCCAGAGCTTGAAAATATTTTTTAAAAAAGAAGAAGTATAAATTCCAAATAGCAAACTTTGATTTTTCATTTTATATAAGGGACACCATTTTACTGTGTCATTGTATTTAATGGAACTTGAGCATCCACAGATTTTGTTATCCACGAGGGTCCTGGAGCCAAACTCCAGTGGAAAACAAAGGCCCACTGTAAATAATAATAATAATAATAATAATAATAATAATAATTTATTTATTTATACCCCGCTCTTCAGTTCTAAAGGCTATGTCTCTCCCCCTCTCTCCCTCTCTGTGAGAAGATCTTCAAAAATTGTGCAGCTTTTAAAAGATTGAATTTGTTGTTGTGGTTAACTGTCCTCAAGTTGACCCTGACTCATGGTAACCCTGTGGATGAGACATCTCCAAGATCCCCTATCCTCCACTCCTCTGCTTAGTTCCTGCAGATTGATGTCCGTGACCTCCCTGATTATGTTTATCCATCTGGCATGTGGTCTTCCTCTCTTTCTACTATCCTTTACCTTTCCTAGCATTATCGTCTTTTCTAGTGATCCATGCTTTCTCATGATGTGACCAAGTACAACAGCCTCAATTTGATCATCTTCCTTTCCAAGGAGATTTCAGGTTTAACCTGTTCAAGGACCAATTTGTTTGTCTTTTTGATTGCTCGTAATTATCCTTCAGCACTCTTCTGCAGCGCCACATCTCAAATTAATTAATTTTCTCCCTATCTGCTTTCTTTACTGACCAGCTTTTACATCTGTACATGGTGATGGGGAGTACAATTGCTCAGATGATTCCAACTTTAGTGCTTAAATATATATCTTTACTTTTAAGATTTTTTTTCTAGTTTTTTCATAGCTGCCCTTCCCATTCCTAGTCTTCTTATTTCTTGGTTGGAGTTACTATTTTGATCAACGTTTGATACTAGGTATGGGAACTCTTTTCCTCATTGTCTAGGCTGAATGTATGTTTTTCTTCTGCAGTCATTATTTTTGTTTTCTTTATGTTCAGTGGTTTCCTTTTCACCTGGTACTACAACATTCTGACCAACAAATTGTTTGATGTGTGGGCATAGTTCTGCTCTGTACAATAAGAACAAACACAGATTGGCTGTGAAGTTTACTGGGAATTTATCAACCAAACTGCCCAAGGTTCCACTAGGCTGGCTGATTCTATTATCCTTGTGACCACAGTGGGAATCTGCAATACACCATTACAGCTTCCATGATTTTCATTGATAGAGATGTTAGGCAGCTTCTTTTCTTACTTTCTCCAGTTGACTGTCATTGGGAGAAAGTTCCAAGTTGCCCAACATGAGGACCTCCCAAAGCCAATATAACCATGCCAACAGAAGTCTCTGCTTCATAGAACAGATGCAGGATTGTGGCCTAACTTAAATGGGTTGCCACATATGGCAAATAGGTACACATCTCAGAAAAACAGAACACCACAAAATGTTTTAGTGTTCTCTTATTTCAGAAAGTGTGTGTGTGACTTGCTTTTTATCAGTTTGTGTCCTTCTCCCTGAGCTGAACACTGTTTAGATGTTGTTAAGGTGTAGCTTTGAAGGGGATCAAACCAATAACAATTTGGAATAATTCTTGTTGGGCCTTTTGAAAAGTCAGTTCTGGTTCTAATGGGCAGGGGAACAGTATAGGGCTGTGCTTTTCCGCTTTTTTGTTTGTTTTTATTTGCAGCCTCTTAATTTTGAATGAATAAAATATTGCCCCCAAAGAAAAATGTATAAGAACACAACATATCTTTAATGGGCTGTCATCTCTACTTTTCAAAATTCCTTAGTTTCGTCCTTCTGAAAGCCATTTAATGAGTTGGCTTAAAAACAGTGATCTCTCTATAGAAAATAAAGTACTCTGGGTTGTTTGTAATGTGGTTTAATGACACTGCCTCACCACCACCATTTCTACTTTATTTTAAAATAAGCAGGGGTTGTGACATCAGTGGAATCATTCTGTGTATCATACAATGATCCAAAAGGCTGTTTGACTCACACGGCAGAAGGGAGAAAGTCTGTTCTGTTTTGCAATGGCTGTAGAAAGTGACATATGGAATATGTAGACTATTTGCTACTTAATTAAAGTGAGAGTACCATCAGGACCAGGGCAGCAATTCCTGAATCATTGACCAGGTTATCCTACTCCCTTTTTCATTATTACATGTATTCAAAGGAGGAGAGAGTTTTGTAAGTATTTGCATACAAACCTTAGCAAAAATTGCCTATTTTTAATTAGTTCTACATTGTGACTCGCTAAAGATTGCTCTTCCCCACAAATCTTCCTTGAGTTTCTCCCCAACCTTCCACCCGGGGAAAAATATTCATCATTAGTTATACAAACAACAATTTCTCATGTGAACAGTCTACTATCATTATCAACAGGATTATATAGCTGGCATTCATGGGAGATATGGTGATAGATTTTCATGGGCTCTTCCCTCATCCCTCTTCATTCCTAGTTGTTTTTATGAATGTTTCCATTGCATCTTCCAGGAATACATTTGCCCCATCTTACATGTTTGTAGGGTTCATACCAATCAGTAAAAATGTGTAATGTTTTTAGTGCTTTAATTTTATTTAGTGCTTTAATTAATAAAAAAATGTGTAATGTTTTTAGTGCTTTAATTTTAGATCTCTTTTTCACATTTTATTCCCTAATATATTTTGTATCACAGATCTCTCACACTGTACAATCAATCATAACAATCATAACACTTTTATCAATCATAACACTTTTATAGCACTTTAATTTCCATGACTTCGCCCTGCAGAATACTGGGATTTGTACCATTGTGAGAAACTACATGTCTCCGGTAGGACAGTCAAAGTACTACACGAACCTACATATCCCAGGATTCCATAGGATGAAACATGATAGTTACATTGTAGCTGTGTAAACCAGCAGAAATCTGGTTGTCACTGTTTAAGAAAAGCATTTTCAGCAGTTGATATCTGTATGTGTGTATGTGTGTGCATGCACTTTCAAGTCATCTGTCAACTTATGGTAGCCCTATAAAATTTATTTGGCAAGATAGTTTTTTAAGTTCCTTCCTCAGAAATATAGCCTACAGCATCTGGATTTGGAGAGGGTGAAAACCCTGCTTGGATCATCTGCTGATAGCTCATTTTTTATCAGCTTTCCCCAACTGGTGCCCTACAGATGTTTTGGACATCTCTCATTATCCCCAGTACACTTGGTCCACCTGGAACTGGAACGAGTGCAAGAATATTAAGTTAGTTGGATTCAGATCACTTGTGGAAGGAATTGAAATCCAGTATAGGCACCTGCTACACAAAAGTGAGGAAGCGGTTTTGGTATTTCCCACATAGATTCAAAAGATTCTCTGGTATTTCAGATCCTTGTTCACAAAATGTCTGGCCTTTGAACATCCTGTAAGAGAGAGAATAGTTCAGTAGGAGTAAGACCCTCACTTTATTTCCATTTACCTCTTTTTCCTTTCTCGAATTTTTATGTCACATCATTTGGTATTAAATGGTCATAATGGCGGTAGGCGGTGGAACAATCCACCTGAGGTAAGAACAACTTGCTGACTTGGTCTTCTGATTATGGTTTATAACCTTAGCATCTATTGCTGCAGATAGACAGACAGATAGATTGAAAACTTTCCCATTCAGGATACCTAGGGGGATCACTGATAGGTGTAACAATAAACACTCCAAAATAAAACAACAGAATTGCCTAAATCAGATTCTGTGACACATTTTCTTCCAAATAGCACACTGGCTGTCTTGTTCTGCCATCAGGGCAGCTGTGCCTTCTTGTAACACTTTTTATTTATATGTACAGTACTGAAGATATGTTTGAATGACTGATGCACTTTTCACGCTGATACAGGCCAATTCTTAAAAGAATCTATTAAAAGTCTCTACATAGCATGCCTACTGTTAGCAATATACAAGTTTATCTTACACTCCTTTCCTTTTATGGGAAGGTGTTACCTAAATTATGATATAACATCTACAGTGGTCTATTCTTGGGTAAGAGCACTACTGGATCAGTTCACCTCAGTTTGTATGTGTTTCAGAATTCTTGTTCCAAGTAGTATCTTACTCTTTTATGTCTTGTAATAGGTTGATTGACTTTTATGTCATTTTGTCTAAAAATTCCCAACTGTTCTATTCCAATTTTTTTTCTGTCACACTAAAAATCTCTAAATTCTCTTCTGTTACACTAAAAAAATTACAATAAAAATCTCTCTGTGTGTGCATGTGTAATTATCATTTAACTGTTGTGACAAAAAAAAATTAAAGTTTGCTTTTCTTTAAGGAAAACAAAATTCACTTTTTGAAAATGTATGAAACCTCATCTGTCTAATGTTGGCTTGGGAATTCTTTGTCCTATTAGCATCGTAGACAGTGAAAGGTCTGGAAACCATGTGCTATGAAGAAAGACAGGGAGCAGGGTATGTTCAGCCTGGAGAAGAGACAGTTAAGAGGTGATATGATTGCTCTGTTAAATATCTGAAGGGGTGTCACATTGAGGATAGAGCAAGCTTGTTTTCTGCTGCTCCAGAGACTAGAACATAGGACAGTGGATGTAAACTACAGGAAAAGAGATTCCACCTCAACATTAGGAGGAACTTCCTGGCAGTAAGAACTGTTTGACAGAGGAACACACTCCCTCAGAGAGTGGTGGAGTCTTCTTCTTTGGAATCTTTAAACAGAGGCTGGATGGCCATCTGTCCAGGGTGCTTTGATTGTGAGTTCTTGCATGGCAGAGGGTTGGACTGAAGGGCCCTTGTGGTCTCTTCCAAGTCTATGATTGTATGATTCTATGATTGCAGTTGTGTCATTGTATGCTTTTTGCATAACTGGTCACATGAGTTCCTTCAGCTGTCCATCTTATAGACATTAAGGCCTTTTATTACATCTGTTTTCATCAGATTTTATATTGTAGAAGAAAATTCTGATGCTTTAATGTTGTTGTGGGCCTGACTTTTTTGAATGTGACTTCTTTTTTGATCAGATTCATGTTCATTTTCATACAGATTTATTTCTGTTACTCTTTTCTATCACTATTTATGTTATGCTGAATGCAATGCTGAACATTTTCAGTGGGGAGGGACAATATAGGCTGCTGATTTCAGCCATCATAATAAGGAAACTATAGGCATAAAGCCTATTAACCATTCACACTCGTATAGGGAGAACAGTCAAGGAGACATTCAGTCAAGCAGACACGGTGATTTGTCCTTTATAAGCCAGAATTCTAAACACTTTCAGCTCTTCATTGTACACAAATATATCCTTTGTTTGTAACTAAATTAATAGGTTCTTGCAGTTGCCCTTCCCCTCTGAAAATAGGTAGCTTCAACTTTAATATAAAAAGGATCATGTGGGGATGCAAAAGGTCTTATTTATGTTTTTTACTTTCCTTTTATATTTTTTTAAAATGCAGGCAGCTGCCAAAACAAAATATTTTGACTTTGCCCTAATTATTTTTGACTTAGCCCTGGTGTTTGCTTCCATGTTGTCATAGGACCTATGTTTTTAGGAACCTTCAGTATATGTATATTTGAATTCCATTACTTTCAGTGTATATTTATTATTATTATTATTATTATTATTATTATTAATTTTATTTATATAGCACCGTAAATTTACATAGTGCTGCACTGCAATCTTATAATTAGATGGATCACTGCCCTCGGGCTTACAGTCTAAAAGAGACAACACAAAAAGAAAAGGGGAAGGTGGTGGGAAGGGGATGAGGTCCAGTGGATTATTATTATTATTGTTATTATTATTATTATTATTTGTATTTCCCGCCTCTCCCTTCGGATCGAGGCGGGATTCCAACAGCGTTAAAAATTACAAGGTTAAAACAATTTAAAAACAATTTAAAAACAATTAAAACAACTATAATCATACTGTCCTCCTGGGCAGTGTCACTGTGTATGTTATTAGTTTAGTCTGTTCATTCATGATCCATCAAAGTAGATCAGGTGGATAGGCCTGCCAGAAGAGATCCGTCTTAAGAGCTTTCTTAAAAGCATCCAAAGAAGTAATAAGATGGATCTCCTCCGGCAATTCATTCTAGAGCTTTGCAGCTGCCGCAGAGAATGACTTCTGGGAAGTTGATATCAATCTTGTGTTAATGGCATCTAATAAATTCTTTCCTGATGTTCTGAGAGTGCGGGGCGGATTATGTAGGGAGAGGCACTCCTTCAAGTAACTCAGACCCGAACCATATAGGGCTTTAAAGGTAACGACCAACACTTTGTATTGGGCCCGGAAGCTAATCGGCAGCCAGTGTAATGATCTTAATATAGGGGTGATGTGTTCAGATCTTGGTGCCCCTGTTAATAATCTGGCTGCTGCATTTTGAATTAACTGCAGCTTCTGGATTTGGTACAATGGTAGCCCCATGTAAAGCGCATTACAGAAATCTAAACGAGAGGCTACCAGTGCATGTACCAATGTTTCAAGGTCCCCCCTGTCCAGGTAGGGGCGCAGCTGGCGTATCAGGCGAAGCTGATACCACACACTCCTGGCTGTCGCTTCCACCTGATGTGTCAGCTGGAGCGACGAGTCCAGGAGTACGCCCAGACTGCGTACTTTGTCCTTTAGGGGAAGTGTGACCCCGTCCAGGACAGGTTGACATATCTCCATCCCAGGGCAAGAGGATCCTATCACAAGTACCTCCATTTTCTCTGGATTCAATTTGAGTTTATTTTCCCTCATCCAGCCCATTACCGACTCCAGGCAGGCGTTTAGAGGAGAGATGCCATCCTTGGTCACTGCAGCAGCCGGAGACATGGAGAAATATATTTGTGTGTCGTCAGCATACTGATAACACTGCGCCCTGTGTCTCCGGATAATCTCTCCCAGCGGCTTCATGTAAATGTTAAATAGCATGGGAGACAGAATGGCGCCTTGAGGGACGCCAGATGTCAGCTCCCTTTTACGAGAGCAGCTGTCTCCCAGCTTCACCGTCTGGAATCTGTCTGAGAGGTAGGACCAGAACCAGTGGAGCGCAGTGCCTCCGATTCCGATCCCCTTCAGGCGTTCCAGAAGGATACCATGGTCTATGGTATCGAATGCCGCTGAGATGTCCAAGAGCACCAACAGGGTCACACTTCCCCTGTCGATGCCCAGACGGAGATCATCGACCAAGGCGACCATGGCCGTCTCAACTCTGTACCCCCTTCTGAAGCCGGTTTGAAATGGGTCTAGATAATCAGCTTCTTCCAAGACAGCTTGGAGTTGGAGGGCAACTGCCCTCTTGATCACCTTGCCCAAAAATGGTAACAGTGATACTGGTCTGTAATTATTTTTAATCAAGGGGTCCAGGGAGGATTGGACTGGAGGGAGGGCACGGCTTCTTAATACATACTTAAAAGGAGGCATCCTGGGGCAGATGGCACAATCCTGGGAATGCTTCCCTAAACAATCTAGTCTTTAACTTAATTTTGAATCTGGTTAGAGAAATAATGAGGCGCACATGTGGGGGAAGAAGGTTCCAGGAGTGAGGGGCAGCAAGTGAGAAGGGACGAATCTGGGACGGGGCAGTGGAAATCCTCAATTGGGACAGGCGACCTTGACTACCAGAGCGGAGGGTACAAGAAGGTGTGTGAAGAGAAAGAAGTTCAGACAAGTAAGGAGGGGCCAGTCCGTGGAGGGCTTTGAAAGTCAACAACAAAAGCTTTTACTGGATGCGGAAGGGGAAGGGGAGCCAATGAAGGGAGGATAAAAGAGGAGAAACATGGTCAAAGCGGCGAGCAGATGTGATAATACGTGCAGCTGAGTTCTGGACAGAGATTAAAGAATGGAGGTGAGAGAGAGGAAGCCCTGTCAGAAGACAGTTACAATAATCTAGTCACGATACCACTAGGGCATGGTCCAGAGTCTTAGCAGTGGAGGCTGAGAGGAATGGATGGATTTTAGCAATGTTGTAAAGAGAGAATCTACAGGTCTTGGCAGTGGCCTGAATCTGGGGAATAAACGACAGAGAGGAATCTAAGATGAAACCAAGACTGCGGGCTTGCTGAACGGGTTGAATAGAAGTGCCATCAACAGAAACAGAAAAGGAGTATTGAAGTATTTGGATAGAATCACAGAGTTGCAAGTGACCCCAAGGGTCACCCAGTCCAACCCCCTGCCATGTAGGAATTAACAATCAAACCACTCGACAGATGGTCATCCAGTTTGTTTAAAATCCTCAAAAAGAGAGAGACTTTACCACTCTCCGAGGCGGCTGCTACTACTACGACTACCACCAAGGCAGCATATTCCACTGTTGAACAGGTCTTACTGTCAGGAAGTTCATCCTAATGTTTAGGTGAAATCTCTTTTCCTATAGTTTATTTATTTATTTGGTTTATTTATACTGTCCTCTTCATCCATAGAAATTCTCAGAGCAGCTTACAAATGGTTAATTATTAGATATTTCCCTGCCTTCAGGCTTACAATTTAAAAATGCATGATACAAAAGGAGAAGGAATTGCAGTGGGGAAGGGTATCAGGTTCAAGTCCAGAAATCTTCTCTCCCTCTGAGGCCTGGCAGGTGGACTGGAGGGAGGGCTCTTCTTCTTACTCTGGGCTAGGCCCGGTGGAGCTAGGCCTGATTCTTTCTCCCTCTGAGGCTGGATGGTATCAGATGGACTTGAGAGAAGGCTCTTCTTGCTAGGCCCAATGGAACTGGCCTGCTCTCTCTCTCTCTCTCTCTCTCTCTCTCTCTCTGAGGCTGGATGGTAGTTTGAATCCATTGATCTATATCGGACTAGATTACCACATCACACTCTTATGGTGTTGTTATTCCACTTTAACTGCTCTGGCTGCCTCCTGTTGCAATCTGAAATTTGCACTTTAAGGAGGGGCACTTAGAATTCTCAGCCAGAGAGCTCTTAGGCTTTATTGAAGTACAAGCCTCAGAATGCAGCAGGAGGCAGCCAAAGCAATAAAAGTGGAATATCAGCACTATAAAAGTGTTGTGCGGTAGTGTGGTTAATCTCTTGAGCAGCAGAAAACAATTTGCTGCATTCTCAATATAGCATCCCTTTGAAAGTTTAAACATGGCCTTCATGTCACCCCTTAACTTTTTTTTTTTTTTTTGCAGGCTAAACGTACCCAGCTCCCTAACCCTCTTTTCATAGGGCATGGTTTCTAAACCTTTTACCATTTTGATGTTGTATTTAGATGCATGTTTTGTAATAGTATGTGCTCAGCTTTCGGTATTTAACAACAGTCTTCCTTTGACCAACATGGATGCAGCCTTCAATAGTAATTTTTCTCTGCAAAAAGTAAATTAGGTAAAACTGGACTCTGGTTCAGTTAATTTTCTGTATCAGCAGAACTAGAGTCTCTGAGTTGTGCATCCATACAAGTCTCATTTCAAGACTTGTATTGATGCACAACACAGGGATTCTAGATCTGCTGATACAGATAACTGCCTAAATAATCGAGTCCAGTTTTGCCCAGAAATGTTCAGTTCTGCCCAATGAGATGTCTAGTTCTATCCAGAGATGTCCAGTTCTACCCTTGGAGTCCAGTTCTACCCACAAAATGGAGATGCTGATATCATATTTAAATATGTAGCTAACTTTCCCTCACCACGGGACTAGATATCTCAACCATTATCCCTTGATGGACCGAGGTTGCAGTAAAGCCATTCTGAAAAAAGTTGATTGAAAGATTGCAGAACTCATTACTGAGTTCTCAGGCCACAAAGCAGTGCAGCTGGATGGCAGTTTCACCATTGTCCTTTTGCAAGACATTTCAAGTCCATTCCTCTTCTGGTACACTAGGATGGCGCACTGAAATGGTACAGAATATTGGCCCTAATTGAACCCTTACTAGGAGAATGTATATAATATAATACAAGAAAAACCCAGTTCCATTGTAAGTCCATAGAGCTTGGGCATTTTTAATGATTAGTGGAAAAGACTGCTAGATTTTATCAGGGAACCTTTCTGGGTGGTGTATGAACATGCAGAGATCTGCTCCCAAACTACTTTTGTTTGATCCAAACACATTAGATGTAAAGTTAGATTTCATTTGGTTGAAAGGCTGTCTGGGAAGAACGTGACAAACTGCAGGTGTTGAGATGTGGCTTTGAAACTCATTTTTTTCCCTTCTTTTTTCCGGGTAGCTCTACAGCTTGCTGTAGTTAATTGCCATGATTCCTCTTCGCGTTGAATGACACCTAAAAGAACACAGGTGGGGTGGGGAGGGGAGGAGAAGAGGAAATAGAAATATGACTATCCGGAAGATCAAATGGAATGTTTCCTTTAGAATCCAGTGAATGTTCTGAAGGCAGTACAGCATGACCTTGTTTTTTCATCTTGCTTAAACCCAAAGGAAAGATTGCTTGTCTCTGAATGTGCATGTGCAAAGTTGCACATTTAAAATGCTGAAAGCAATGGTTATAATTCATCAGAGCTGTCTTTTGTGTGTGGTGGTGGAGGAATGAGAAGCATGTTTATATAGGTTACTGAAAACATATTTTTGTTCTTACTGAAAATCTGATCAAATGATGAAAGCTTTTCCAACAAGCTCCATTTCAGTTTTCCAGTTTTTTCTCCAAGGAGACCCTATAATTAGTTTCTCTTCTGTGTACAGATAGAAAGCCTTTCCCTGGAGGTTTAAATGTACTGCATGTTACTTTATCCTGGGTAACAAGATTCTGTTGCAATTGGTGTTAACATGAATATAGCTGCTTATTAAAACAATATGTTACATAATTCCACCAGTTAAGCAGTACAAGTTAATTCATGGTTACCATGGACGTAAGTGCTGTCAAGGCAGCATAAGGCCTTAATGTGCTAGGCAGCAAGAGTGGTGGTGGTGGTGGTGGTGGAAACAGAAGATTTCTCGATTTCTCTCTCTCTCTTCTTACATCTACCTATTTACCCAGGTTGTTGTTCTTCACAAGGCCACTCTGGAATCACAGCTGAGACTAATGTCTACAGTTGGTCTGCTAAGAAGGTGTTATGAGCTTTATCATACACTATATCCAATCACTTCTGGATGTATAGTTATGGAAAGAAAGTAAACATCTGTTTACCAACTTTGTGGTAGAATTGGTCACTTACCAATTGTGTGCTCTGGGTAAGAAGAAGAACTGTTTTAAGTAGCTATGAAAAATTAATGATTATCTACTGAAACTTGTAGCAATATATCATCATTATCATCACCACCACCACCACCACCACCACTACTACTTACCCTCTTCTCCTCAAGGCAGAAAATCTAAATACCCTCATACCTCTGACCAAGAGCCACCCTTTAAAGCAGATCCTGTGGCAGCAAGAGGAATGGTCAACCAGATAGTGGGGCCTGCAGCTAAGTAGAGAAGTCTGTAAACAATCCTTCCACTCTCTGTAATAATTGATTTCTGAATGGCACACCTAATTTGACATATATAAAAAGCCCAATGGGACTGTGAATCTGCATCCAATAACAGCCAAGGGCAGGAGAGGCCACATGGTAATGGTGGCACTTCTTAATATAGGAAGCAAAAGCTACTGCTTTCCACTTTACCTTGCTCTTAGACCTTCTTTCCATTCAAAAAGAAAGGAAAAAAGATGTTGCACTATGAAATCTTCCCATCTACATTTGTGGAAACCAAATAAAATTGAATATTCAGTAAAAAAAAATGAGCGCAGAAAAACCTATACTACCATAACCAGCGTACTATTCCTTGCAGTTTGGCTGGATACATCCAATTTGACTGGTCTGCAAATTATCCATGGGCTCAGCCATAGGGCTTCATCTTCCTATCCATTTGGGGAAATGGAAGCTGGGGAGGCTTCGAGTTTCTTCTTTGCATATTGAACCTAGAACCCCACAATCCAGAAAAAGACAGCTCCAGAATAAGAAATATGCAGCAGGAAAGAAGTTCATCGGGGCCTCAGAGATTGCAAAAACACAGAGTTGGTCCTTTTCTGTACAATTGTAGCTTCTGATTTACAGTGTCATTTCTGAATCCTATGAAAAATGAGGATAGCTATCTTTCCCATTGATTGCTATTGAGTGATATTAGGCAACAGCACTACTATATTTACTTTCTTTCCATATTTTATAGTTTGTGGGTGATTTGGCATATAGCTATCCTTGATCATTCAAGTCTGTGGTGAGCTTATTTCTTGGTGCACACAGATACGTAACAGTTAAACCGTTATGAGGTAATGTAAGTGGCACTTTACATTACACCGTCTTAGGGGTGCCATTTATAAGGGAACCTTTTGCTCATTTGAAGAAATCCTCTTATGGATTTTTCTTTTGTCATGAAGGATACTATGTGGCATTTGCTGATGTATTATCCTGCATGACAGTGGAAGTAACTTGCTGTCAGGTGTGATTAATAATATACTGCTAAGCTCTGTACAATTAAATGTTTCTATTTAATGAAAGGGAGCTAAAACCTAAAGCTCTAATCCAAATACTTTTCTTCAAAGCTTTTGTGAGTTATGCTTCCTTTTTTGTCCATATGGACAATACATAAAGTCAGAAGCCATTCATTTTTAATGGGATGGGGTATCATCAGTCGTTTCACCTTTGCTCATGTTACCTTTCATATCAACATTTAGTAAACAAAACTACAGTTACTGTGAGCACTGAGGATAACATTAATTATGGTCATGATAGCTGGTGAAGGCCGTATTTTGTATAGAAGTATTTCTTTAGCCAATGACCTGACAACTACAGGCTATGAAAAAAAATCTTTAATACCTCAGAATAATGGAGTTATCTTATAATCATAGAGTTGGAAGCAACTCCAAGGGCCATCCTGTCCAACCACCTGCAATGCAGGAGTTCACAATCCAAGCTCTCTCAACAGATTCCATGCACTTTCTGCTTAAAAACATCCAAAGAAGGAGACTCCACCATACTCTGAGGGAGTGTGCTCCACATTATACATGTGAAAGAAATATTGGTCTAACTTATTATAACCATGAGTGCAGGATTGGGATTTACTTGATGTAAATTTTCTTTAATTCCATGGGAATACCTGATCTACCTCAATTTAAAGAGGGAGAAACACATGAAGTGGACATGTACGTTTGTAGTACAGTATATAAAAAAAGAACAACAAGAACAATATAAGCATTTTGCCACACACATCCTAAATATTCTCATCAGATCACAATTTTTTGCTATCAGTTTTTCACTGATGGTAAAAAGCTACACATCCTCACCTTTGTAGCTGCTGTTTTGTTTTCCTGAGAGAGTCTACAACGAGGAGGTAAATGGCATTGTGCAGGTAACTAGTATTCCTCTCTTATGCATATTTAACTAAGTAGAACATAATATGTGCATAAACATTTCAAATGTCCATAACATATTCCTAAAACGAATAAAGATGTAATTAGTCCATCAAAAACCAATTTATCTTTACTTCAAAATTATTTAGATTCATTTCCCAACAAAGATTCACATCAGATATTTACTTCTTCTTGTCTTGCCTTTTCCCAGCTCCTCCTCTCCTCAAAGAGAGCCAGAGTGGCAAGGTGCTTTGAGTTTTGGGCTATGATCCTGGAAATGAGGGTTCCATTCCCTGCTTGGCCATGAAACTTGGGCAAGTCATATGCTCTCAGACTCAGGGAAAGGCAATGGCAAACCTCCTCTGAAGAAAATCTTGCTAAGAACACATGACAGGGTCTCCATAAGTTGTAAATAACTTGAAGGCATACAACAACAACAACAACAACAGGCATCATGAGGTGACCAGCTCAGGAAGGAGAGCATGGAAAGAATGAAATGCAGTGTTCCCTCTACTTGGGTGATTATGCTCTTGCTGCCTTGACTCCATCGCTATTCTCCTCATTTGCTCCCCCCCCTTCCAATTCTTCCATCTCCATGGGTTTACCTCATGTCTCAGTCATTCTCCTCTCCCTTATCTGTCTGTTTGATTGATTTATATCATCCATTTCTCCATACAGGATCTAAAGTGGCCTTGTTCTTTGCATGCTGCTGCTGTTGCATGGACTGCCACTTCCCTCCTCATCACATTCTGATCACATCTCTTGCCCTTGTCTGCCTCTCTCACTTCTAGCACCTTGCTACTCCAACTCTCAGGCTCCTTTCTCTCCTTTCCTCATCTTCCGTTGCATCTCCTAAGCACCTCATCCCACCACCCTGAAGTGTGCCCTTGGCTTGTGTCTTGTGCACCACCACTTAGACCACCCACTCTCCCATTTCTCTTATTCTGTTCCTCACTTTACCTTGTGGATGAAAATCCACAAGGTGAAGTGAGGAGCAGAATAAGAGAGATGGGAGAGTGAGTAGTGGTGGTGTGCAAGATGCAAGCCAAGGGCACACTCTCTCACTTGCTTCTTGCACACTTCCATGTGGGCCACTCATTCTCCTGTCTTACCTGCTTCCTCCCTTGCTTCAACTCCTGCTGTAATGATGCACCCCCCTCACTTGTATCTTGAACAGTGCTGCTTGCACTGTTTCCTCTCCTACCCATCCTGTTCTCTTACCCATCACTCCTGCCTCCTTGATATGCCTCTTGCTTTTTTTTGTGCACTGCTCCTTACACCACTCACTCCCATATTTTGTACTCTGTCCTCATCTCAGCTTGCACTGTTGCAGTGCATCCTTTCATTTGGCTTGCATGGCTCACTCTCCTGTTTTTCCTACCTCCTCCCTTGCCTGATGTTGTGCCACAGTGGTGTGCCACTCCCTTATTTTTTGTGTGCTACTACTAGCACTATTTCATCTCCTATTTATCATATTCTCTCTCTCCCCTCCCCTTGTACCCACTCAATAAACCCCTTCTTGCTTCTTGACCCCTTTGAAGAGAGGTCTGTTGTTGTACTGTATCATCCATTTGGTATTACAGTTAGGTGAAAATTTGTTTATTTTTTTCCGGCCTTTTAAATCTCATTGTATTTTTTTAATAAAAAAAATCCACAGATTTTGCTCTTATATTTTATACTTACTTCTATTTATTGTATTTTGATTTTAATTTGGAGTTTATTTTAATATGCAGCATTATGTTGATCTGTTTAATTCACGTGTGTCTCTCTCTGTGTGTGTATCCCTCCCTATATGAAAAGATTTCAGGGTAGAATTAAATAAAGATGATTTAAATATATTTTTTAAAAAACAACAACAGTTAAGCATTATTGAAACAGCTTGAAACATATTTAATATAGTAAATTACACAAGTTAAAATAGTTTAAAACCATGTACAAGTAAAGTTTAAAACCATGTACAAGTAATAATAATAATAGTATTTATTTATATTCTGCTTTTTGTCAGAGGAACCAAAGCGGATTACAGCAATATGAAGATAAAATAGCACACAATTTAAAAAAAGTATGAACTGGATAAAATCCAGTTTTATAATTTGATGTACAGATAAATCAATACATCAATAAAAGAAAAAGCATATTTAGTTCAGACACAAACACTTAACATTTCACCATGCATGCATAGTTTTGATTTTCCACTGCCCCACTAGATGTCTTATGACAGAGATAAATAACATTTTGCTTATTTGGCAATGATTTATTTGAATATCGAGTCATAAAACTGGATTTTATCCAGTTCTCAGAGGCTTATCCTGCTGCTCACATATTCTTCACAGAAGGTATCACTTCTGAGAATCTCAGGCTCTGTGGTCTCACAGCAGTTTATGAAACTTGTTCTCCTACTTTGTGCCTTTCCCACTCATTTATTCTTTGTCATTTACTTTGTAACATATTGAACTTGGAGATGAATAGAAAAGGCATACAGTTATTTTTCTTCTGTGTGAGTGGGGAAAAGAGCATGTGTCTACTCAATATGTGAGAAGCAGTAATACAAACACACACACACATTTCCCATCTGTCAGGTATATGAATTTGTCAGGTATACAGATTTGGTGTTAGGCTGGATGAAGGGCTAATAAACTTTCCCTTAATCTAGACCCTGTCAGTGTGCAGTTCAGCTGTCCCATCCCCAAGAGGTGGTGATGTTCTTGTTCTGAGTAGGATTTTACTTCAGAATCCGGTACATAGCCTGTGAACAGATCTGACTGAAGTCTGGCTGTCAACTAGTGGCAGTGGTCTCCAAGTCCCTTTCACATGTTTAGGTTAAGGTGTCAACTGTAACTCTTTCTGGGGAGTCTTGCCACTATTCGCAACACTATGGTGACTTCTAACATATTGATTTCACTGGTATTCAGTAAACATAAGAGTTATCCTGTTTAACAGGAAAGCCTGCATGATGTAGTGGTTTGAGCATTGGACGATGACTCTGGAGACCAGATTTCAAATTTCCCACTCAGCCATGGAAACCCACTGGGTGACCCTAAGCAAATCACACTCTCTCAGCCTCAGAGGAAGGCAGACAAACACCTTCTGAACAATTCTTGTCAAGAATGCCCCATGGTAGGCTTCTCCTTAGGACCACCATCAGTTGGAAACGACTTGAAGGAACATAAGAACAACAGAGCCTATTAAATATGGTTGTATGTATGACTCTGATGTCCTGGGTTATCTTTGTTTTCTTTCTAAAATAATTAATAGATAATAAAAATAAATAATAGATAATAGATAATGTGTGATTAGTCTTCAAAATTTTAAAACTTTTAAGATCTTTTTTATATACCCAAAAAAATCTTCAGTGTCTTTTCCTTGCAAAAATATTATCACAGGCAAAAAAAGTGTCTAAGCTAACCATGCCATTCCTGTCTGTTTTCCTTGAGGCATAAGGAATAAGAGCATGCTGGGAGGTGTAAATTAAACCACCTAGCACATGCTGAAAGTTTAATGTAGCTCCCTTTCTCTCTATTTGGCAGATTCTTGAAAAGGCATAGTTAGTCAGCTTGAAGGACTTAAGGCATGACCTCACTCCTCCTGACGCTAAAGGCAAATCTCCCACTGGCTTCTGTGGTGTGGTGTAAAGCCTTCAGAATTGATTTCCTATAGTGCCTGTGGAGCTAGGACTTGTGGAGATCTTAAAGAAGCTATACACTTTGGCACACTGCTCATGATTGAAATACTAAATATTTCTGAAACCCTATAAAGAGAACCACTTGTGTTTTGTGACATTTCTTGAGAAATGGTACTCTTGAAGAAATTTGCAAGGAATTGCAACACTGGTGGTTTGCACTTTCAATCAGCTACTCCACTCGCTTGGGTACACTATAGTAAGCATACATAAGAGGTCCACATAGGATGGATTTGGGATTTGATTTTGATACCATCCAGTAGGAACTTACCATTTGAATTGTCTTTGCAGCACAGCTTACAAGTTAATGGATGGAAAGGGGGAGAAAAATAGGTTTAGTAGATATACTTAATCGAAGTACCTCCTTCTGCACAGATGGAATTTGTGAGTAAAAACTCATGGTAACTTGTAAAGAAAAGTTTTTCTTTCTTTCTTTTACTGGGCTTCCACCATCCTCTCAGAGAAATTCAGCCTAGCGCCAGGGATTCTTCCTCTGTGTTCGAACAAGTGAAAGGATCTTTCCCATCTGAGCAGAGAAGGCATCTAACAAAATATGATTTTTTTTTCCTCACGCAACTCCAAAGAGTCTAGGTTAAGGCTTTAGTGTTACCAGTACAAGTAGCAATAATAAATGCTGCATTTTTAGAATTGTGGTTCCATTTAAAAGTCACTGTTGTTTTATAGTGAGCTGCACCTGTAATGTATTTGTTTCTTACTATTACATTCTTAAGAATATGTTCTTAATTCTTAAGAATATGGTATGTTCTGAAAAAGACATGAAGAGTTAATTGAATTGAGATTAAAAGGGAACCTAGTGCTCTGCCTGTGATTCTTCAGAGAAAGCGTATCATTTTTTATAAATTAAAATCAAAATATAATTCTTAAATCAAATATAGATTAACAGACATCTGACAATGAATTTAGAGAGAGATTTTAAAGTCACCTTCACTTGCAATTGAGTTTATATGAAACGTAGCACCTCCTGTGTATGTTCAGAATAACCTGGGGGATGAATATTCAGTTTAAGCTTTATTTACATATAATTCCACTAAGATGGAATTTAGAATTATTCAGCCAGACAGTCCTGTCAACTATCAGCTAAAACCTGTCAGTCTCAGCCATTTTGATGCAATGCCTCCTTTTCTAATCATGATGTGACAAGATATCAGTGTGTGCAGCAGGTTTTAAGTTTTAGTGTATGGTGATGAATCACTATTCAAAGAGATAGTCAGGTTGGTTTGTTTCATTATTAAAGGAAGAGAATAAAAGACAGGGAGAAGGAATCTTAACAACACTTTTAAGAATAACTGATTAAGATTAGCATGAACTGTGATGGATTAGAATCCATGACTTCAGATGTGGCTCTCTGAAATCTTCCTCAAATCAATATATTAAAGGGCAAATCTAGATCCAAAACATGACCCACTTAACCTTGCAGAATAGAGTAGACAGCTTTTGTTATTTTAATTAATTAATTAATTAATTATATTTTTCATTTATATGCCACCTTTTCCCCAGAAATGAACCCAGGGCGACTCACAGTACATTTAAATCAGACAGATATGTGTGAATCTAGTTTTGAGGTTTTTTGTGATTGCTTTTCTTGATAAACATGCTACTCACTATTAGGTTTTCTGTGTCCCTTTAAGGGCCCAGGGCCTTGAAAGGGATCTACAATCTCTGGTGTCAGGGGAATTTACTATAAATTGCACAAAATCCCCTTCCCCCATATGTCCATGTGTGTGTATTTGTGTGTATTTGATTAGCAAGAGATAGGGACAAGTCATTTTGAATTTTGGTTTGGCTCATAACTACATTTCATTATTTGAAGGTATTTTATTCTCTTAAAATTTTCAGTAATAAATATAGGGAAAGGGAAGATGTGAAGGTTTTCCTGCAAAAAGTTTCAGAGCAGGTCATTATTAGGGAACATAATTGTTTAGAATAACTTGGTTTTCCAAGTAATGAATGTCTGATTCTTATCACTGGTAGAAGGAGAATGAGGTGGAGAGTTCAAAGGAAGGAGAGAAGAAACTTTTTGGGGGAAAGCTGGTGATGTGTAAACCTATCCAAGAATAATCTGAGGAATATCCAAAAAATGTGACAACTCTGTATCATTTCCAAAGAATTCCCTAGAACAATTCTGAAAGAATATGGCTGTTTCAAATTAATATGGGGAAAATGGGGAACACTGCCTACCTCTAACAGGGATATGGGTAGTAGCTGGAGAAACAAAGTGGAAATATCTTCTTCTTTCCTAAAGGAGGTGCATTTCTTTTCATTCTGTTTAAGACAATGAAAGGTCATGTACCTCCTTATTATGATCTCGCAGCTTTACAAATGAAGTGCTGGTTACATTTTTCAAAATGTTTTGTCTAGTCGACAGTTATGAAGTAATCATGGTTCCCCAGCCCTTTCATTTGCTCTTCTGCACTCATGAGTGCATATGTAGCCATTTGAATAGTTGGACCTGACTGTGTCCTTCTTGTGGCACTTTTATAGCCCAATCTTTCTTTCTGACCTTAATACTCAGTGACCAAAGAACATGCATCATTTCTAACATTATTTGGAAAGAAAGTTTATGTAGATCATTAACATGTTTCCTATCCATATGGCTCTTTGAACATTGTACTCATGTGGTGATATGTATGTGAGTTTTAGAAAACACTGCCATTAGTCAACAAAGCTAATATGTTATGACCTGCCTTATTTGCATATTTTCAACATGAGAAATATGCAGATTTCCACAACCAACAGCACTCTGCCTTTGAAAAAAAATGACTTGGGGAGGACTAAATTTAGGTCTGCTCATCTCCCTTGCCTACCTCAGTATGCAAACCATTTGTTGGCTGAGTGCATGCAAGCAGAGTTTCATGTGTGCAAACATCTCTTGATCAGCTCTGGAGTCCAATATAGTGATGGGGTGTAACTCAGTCCCAACCAGAAGCAGGGCTGGAATCACAATTTTCACTTGAAGAACCACAAAGGTAGTCTCGGGACTCATGCCTTTCCACAATGTCCATGCCAATTCTGAAATGATATGAGAGCCCTTGGGAAAGATGATGCTAGACTTGATGTGTCCACGGGCTGCATTAAACCTCCCTCATCCCTGTGTTGAGAGCACTGAAACAGCAGGATTTTTTTCTCATGCCAGGAGTGCACTGCAGATTAATGTGTTTCATGTGCCATACTGTGTAACAAAGATTTGACAGAATCCATTCCATAATAAAACATTCCAGAGCAGACTGCAGTGACTGTATTCATTCATAGGGTTGTGGTTAACATAACCGTTTTAAAAGATGAAAAATGATGAGTTATATACTTAAGTTTAGTGTTTAGTCTTGGAGAAAAAAAAATAACATTAGGAAGACAACAGAGGATGTAGTAGCTAATCAAGTGAAATAACTTGCAGAAAGGTTTTTTTCCAGTCTGCCTGATAATTTCTACAAGGTTGCTTCTCCTTTTATTTTAGAGGATGTCAAGAACTGGTTTTAAAACCAATACATGGATCAGAAAATTCCACACTTGGAACCTTCTTTCTGGAAGTACTACCAGATCTATTTAATTAGATTTTGGTACAGCATCTGTAGCTCCAGTAAATTCCAATAATTAAGTTTCATGATTTCTTCTGTATTATAAATGTCACTAAAATTGCTGTTGCAGAACAGATAATTTCTTTTTATAATTAGAATTTGTCATGAATTGTTTCCTTACTTACAGCTATTAGAAGTTACAAATAACTCTATATAATAAAAATAATTTTTTTGTTTTGCACACACACACACACACACAGGCAAACACACACACAAACATCCCTATCTTATCACCTAATTTTCCTTGCTTTCTGTCCAGGGTAGAATCTACATGAGAGCATAATAATAATAATAATAATAATAATAAATTTTATTTCTATACCGCCCTTCCAAAGATCAGGGCGGTGTACAACATATGCAAACATTAAAAATATCATAAAACAGCATGGATAAAAACAGTCCAATATACAATAAAAAAAATAAAAACAATAAAAACAATATCACCCGATTCTGTAAGCAATAATGATAAGGTAAGCGGCATTACATGACAAGGCAAATGATGGGAGAGGCCCATTCAGGAGTATGCCTGCTTAAAAAGGAGAGTCTTCAGGTCCTTCTTAAATTGGGAGAGGGAGGGAGACAAGCGGAGCTCAGTGGGCAGTGAGTTCCAGAGGCTAGGGGCGGAGATGGAAAACGTCCTTTTCATTGTATTCACTAATCTAGCCTCTGGAACTCTTAAGAACTGTTGCCCAGTAGATCTTAGTGTGTGGGGCGGATTATGTGGGGAGAGACGGTCCTTCAGGTACCCTGGGCCCAAGCCATATAGGGCTTTATAGGTGATAACCAGCACTTTGTACTGAGCCCGGAAGCGGATCGGCAGCCAATGAAGATCTTCCAATATTGGTGTTATGTGGGAGGCCCTGGGAGCACCAGTGACCACCCGTGCTGCCATATTTTGCACTAATTGCAGCTTCCGAGTGTGATACAAAGGCTGCCCCATGTAGAGCGCGTTGCAGAAATCCAACCGAGAGGTTACCAGAGCATGTAATACAGTTTCAAGGTCCCTCCGGTCCAAATAGGGACGCAGCTGGCGTATCAGCCGAAGCTGAAAGCAGGTGCTCCTGACTGTCGCATCTACCTGAGAAGTCAGATGGAGCGACGAGTCAAGGAGCACCCCCAGACTGTGTACAGTGTCCTTAACGGGGAGTGTGACCCCGTTCAGGACAGGTGGAACCACCTCCATACCCGGACTGGGGGAACCTATCACGAGTACTTCCGTTTTCTCTGGATTCAGACTGAGTCTGTTTTCCCTCATCCAGTCCAATACCGATTCCAGAAGGCCACGAGAGGAGCGACGCCATCCCTGGTCACTGCATCAGTCGGAGACATAGAGAAGACTATTTGGGTGTCATCAGCGTACTGATAACCCCGCGCCCCATGCCTCCGGATGATCTCTCCCAGCGGTTTCATGTAAATGTTAAAAAGCATGGGGGACAGAATAGCTCCTTGAGGGACCCCAGAGGTGAGGGCCCTCTTATCGGAGCACACGTCCCCCAGCTGCACCATCTGGAACCTCCCAGAGAGGTAGGACCGGAACCACTGGAGCGCAGTGCCTCCGATTCCCACCTCTGCCAGCCGTTCCAGAAGGATACCATGGTCTATGGTATCGAAAGCCGCTGAGATGTCCAAAAGCACCAACAGGGACACGCTACCCCTGTCGATGCCCAGACGGAGATCATCGACCAGGGCGACCATGGCAGTCTCAACCCCGTAGCCCGCCCGAAAACCGGTTTGAAATGGATCTAGAAAATCCGTTTCATCCAAGATCGATTGAAGTTGGAATGCAACCGCCCTCTCGATCACCTTCCCTAGGAATGGTAGCAGCGAAACTGGCCGATAATTGTTATGAATCAGGGGGTCGAGGGAGGGCTTTTTTAATATAGGTTTTATCATGGCCAATTTCAAGGTGTCAGGAAACTGCCCTTCCCTCAAGGATGAATTAATAATCCGGTGTAACAATGAAGTTACAACCGGTCCCCCCTGTGCCACTAACCACGAGGGACAGGGATCGAGGGAGCAGGTTGTCTTCCGAACGCTTCTAAGGATCTTGTCCACATCCTCGGTACTGACAGACTCAAACTGATCCAGTACAACCGAGTCCACGGAAGCTCTGGATGCCTCTATTCTGGTTTCTGTTTCAACCCTGGCATCCAGACCTTCGTTTATCTGAGAGATTTTATCCGCGAAGAAGTTGTTAAATTGGTCGCAGCAGGCCTTAGTAGGTTCCAGGATCTGGTTCGGGGCAGGGGGGAGCTGAGTTAGCTCCCTCACTACCCTGAACAACTCTGCTGGACGCGACTCCGCGGACGCGATACGAGCAGCAAAGAACGAGTTCTTAGCTGCCTGTATCGCCTCTCCGTAGTCCTTCAAATGATGGTCTAGGAGAGCCTTGTCCGATAAACGCTGGTGTTTCCGCCAGGCGTGCTCTAGCCGTCGCAGGACCCGCTTCCTTGCCCGGAGGTCTTCCGTATACCAGGGCTTCCTTTTGGAAGCAGGCCTGAGAGGGCGCTTGGGAGCGATACTGTGTATAGCCCTGGAGAGATCCATATCCCAGATGTTAACTAGGGCATCAACAGTTTCGCCGTCGCTTCCAACCATATATCCCTCTAGGGCTTCTTGGAACCTATCAGGTTCCATCAGCCTTCGAGGGTGGACCATTCTAATAGGTCTGCCACCCCCGGGGGGGATCTGGGTTGATGCCTTGATGCTTGCCTCCACCAGGAAATGATCCATCCATGACAGGGCAGAGATATTAGTAATCTCTGCCCACGGAATTTCCATGTCCGTGCAGAAAACCATATCAAGTGTATTTCCCGCAGAATGCGTAGGACCCATAACTAGCTGAGACAGGCCCATGGCTGTCATGGTATCCATGAATTCCCGAGCTGCACCTGATGGAAGCTTGTTGGCCGCGTAGGGGATGTTGAAATCTCCCAGGACTAAAAGCCTGGGAGACTCCGGCACCAGCTGCGAGACCAACTGTGTCAGCTCATTAAGGGAGTCTGTTAGCGCATGGGGTGGCCGGTAGACCAACAGAATCCCTAGACTGTCTCTAGCCTTCAGGGTCAGGTAAATACACTCGATATAGGTAGTCTGACGGACATGGTTCCTGGTTAGAGACAAGGTGTTTTTATGCACCAAGGCAACACCCCCCCCCCACCCACCTAACCTGTTCTGGTCCTTCACCGAGTACCCGGAAGGGAGGGCCTGAGCCCACACAGCATCCCCATCAGGCCCAAGCCAGGTCTCAGTTATGTACGCCAGGTCGCAGTTGTTGTCCTCTATCAGATCACAAAGAACGTGGGTCTTGTTTTTGATGGACCTGGCGTTGCACAGGAGCAGAGACAGGGTTTGTGGTACGGTTGGAGTGACCCTCAGGACCCTTTGGTTAGGAGTAGGACTGGAAGGAGAGATAGATATTAAACATCGATCTCGCCTTCCCTTGTAACGCTGGTCCTTACTCCTACCGCCATACCTCCCCCTGCCCCACACTACTTGGATAGGAGCCCCGCTCATATCAGGAAGGTAGTCCTCTGCCTCCCCAACCCCCACTCCTCCCATATCTAACATCCCCTGCCCTGGGGCTCAATAAGGTGGACAAAATTGTAGATGCCACTCTCACTAACATCATCATTGTCAGCTGAGTCCTCTCATGACCGATGTTGCTAGGATTAACTGGCGTTAAAGTAAGCGCCGCTCTCACCGGTGTCCCTCTCTCTCACCAGTTTTCCATACGCAAATAATGGTCCGTGCTGTCTCGGTAATCAGGGAATGCTGATGAGCCGGCGTTAAGATAGGCACTGCTCTCACCAGTGCCCTTCTTTCTCGTCAAGCCCACAGTGGTCGAGAATTGATCAGGACCCTCGCACGAGGACACTCTCACCGGCACCTTCCCTCCTTGTCAAGTCCTGCTTTCCCCCTCCCCCAGTCCGTGCCGCCGCCGCTGTTCCTGGGGCTTAGCCTTTGAAGCCTCGCCCGGCGTGGAGTCGGGTGGTGGGGGTGTGGTTCCAGGGGTCTGGCCGCGGAGGCCTTTCCCCCTCCCTCAGTCCGCTCCCTCGGTCTGCGCTGCCACCGCTGTTCCTGGGGCTCGGCCTTTGAAGCCTCGCCCGGCGTGGAGTCGGGTGGTGGGGGTGTGGTTCCAGGGGTCTGGCTGCGGAGGCCTTTCCCCCCCCCCTCAGTCTGCGCTGCCACCGCTGTTCCTGGGGCTCGGCCTTTGAAGCCTCGCCCGGCGTGGAGTCGGGTGGTGGGGGTGTGGTTCCAGGGGTCTGGCCGCCGAGGCCTTTCCCCCTCCCTCAGTCTGCACTGCCGCTGCTGTTCCTGGGGCTCGGCCTTTGAAGCCTCGCCCGGCGTGGAGTCGGGTGGTGGGGGTGTGGTTCCAGGGGTCTGGCCACCGAGGCCTTTCCCCCTCCCTCAGTCCGCTCCCTCGGTCTGCGCTGCCGCTGCTGTTCCTGGGGCTCGGCCTTTGAAGCCTTGCCCGGCATGGAGTCGGGTGGTGGGGGTGTGGTTCCAGGGGTCTGGCCGCGGAGGCCTTTCCCCCTCCCTCAGTCCGCTCCCTCGGTCTGCACTGCCGCCGCTGTTCCTGGGGCTCGGCCTTTGAAGCCTCGCCTGGCGTGGAGTCGGGTGGTGGGGGTGTGGTTCCAGGGGTCTGGCTGCGGAGGCCTTTCCCCCCCCCCCCCCCTCAGTCTGCGCTGCCTGTTCTAAATCCCTCTTGACTCTGCTTCAGATTATTTTTGACCCAGCCCAGCCCTGGTATATCACATTATTGTTGTAAGTCCAACTCTGAATTTGTATTGTGAGCTACAAATGTAAAATTGAAGTAAGGGGGCATGGGAGCTATGTACTTGTAATTAGCATAAAATCCAGTATTGTCTTGGCCATACAAATTGGAATGAGCTGCAGCCCCTGGGATTTTATTAACAGACAAACAAACAACAAAACACTCTCTGACAAGTGTGCATATGTGCTTTTTCAGAAAATATTTTTTATTTATATTTATGGTTATATATGAACAGACTTAAATATCTTGTCAAACCATTAATCTGTAATGTGTTTAGTTTTTAAACACAGCCATATCTACGCACCAGATCCTTTTTGATCTTGGAAATTAAGCAGGATCAGCCCTGATTAGTACCTGGACTTAAGACTACTAAGGAACACCAGGTGCTGTAGGTTATATTTCAGAGACAGGAACTGGCAAAAGCACCTTGTGATATTCCTTACCTTAAGAGAGCCCTATGAAATTCATGGGGTCTCCATAAATTAACAGGTAACTTTGAGGCACATACACAAACACATATCTTTGACTCCTTGGGGTGAGGGAGGCACCCCTCCAGCTTCAGCCCACAATCAGGCTCCTTGATGAGTCTGGTGCTGTCTCTTCTTCCTATAATTGGTACATAATGCCAGACCATAGTTATGTATTCCATTTGAAAGAACCTTCTGTTAGGTTCATTAGGAAAAGAAGAAATGATCATACTCTCTAAAAACAGATGTTTCGAGTCACTCTTTTGAACAGTTTTCATTAGTGTGGTGTGGAAAGATTTTTAGCACAATGGCACCTAGCATGTTTTGTCCTGATTTTTTTTAAAAAAAATAACTATAATTTTGGTTGTCTTTTGGGATATATTATTAATACAGCTGAGATACAGGTAACAATAGTTTAGTCAGTATTCCCATCCTGTGCATAATAATTTTAGAGGATATTTTGCATGTTAAGTGCTGCTTGTTAAATACAATTTCTGTAAAACCTCTAATTATGATGTTAATCCTGCAACCTGTGTTATTGTTTCTTTATCTCCAATAACATAAAGAGATGTGTCTTGGGTTAAAGATAATCCATTAACATGCCATTCAGCCATATTCTATTCTTGAATAGCTCATTTAGAAAGAGTGGGATGTATATAATTGGTTTGAGAAACTATGTTTATTGGGGTGGGGATTGATGTGAATGTAGTGAATCCACTAGCTACAATTAGTGATGTTGCTGAAATGTGTAATTATCAGGGTTTCAAATATCATTTTGCCTGACTCAGAGTGCTCATGAGCAATGTGAATGTAACATAATATTACCTAGTGGTCTTCTACAAGTTGTAATGGAAAAGGAAAATTAACACTAACATAAATAATAGCTCCAAGATAGCTCCAATTAGGACCTTATGCATGGTAGGAAAGCCCAATGATGCTTTCAGGTCTTGTCAGTGAGAATGGGAAGATAATATACTTCTGTTGGAAAAGATTCAGCATGGTATAGTGGTTTGAGCATTGGACTATGAATCTGGAGACCTGGCTATGAGATGCTTTTATAGTCTAATACTGCCTACAAAAGAGACAAGTCTTGTATGCTACATGATCCACATAAGGATAGCCTAGTTACCAGAGTAATGTTGTTGATTCCTATATTTTTGGAAACCCTCCACTTGACTTAAGCCAGAGTTGGTCCATGAGCAGAGGTTGATGGTTACTATTCAGATATCATTTGGACTGGCCCACTATAAACTAAATGAAACATCTACTAGAGAAGCCTTTCCTAGCAAGGTGCCATCATAGAGGGTTTCATTACAGCCCCTGTAACCCTGACTATTGACCATGCTGCATGTAAATGATGGAGGCTGTAGTTCTTAAGCTAGCAGAGCCTTACAAAAACCACCTGCTTATGTTGCAGTATTGCTTTGAAAGCTGCTCTGTGGCTTTTGCCTTCTATCTTCCCCAATACTGTTGGGTTCCCTGCAGTCTTTTAAAAAGAACCATCTCAAGACAGCCTATTTAGCTATTTTAGATTCATGTGAAGGATTCAGGCAGGAATAGATGAAATATTTAAGGCATTTAAAGAAAAGTTTTCACCCTCTCTGCCAAGAGTTGTTTGCAAACACTTAAAACAGATGACCATTTTTTGATTTGAGCCACAGGTAATTAGCTGATTGCTAGCTAAAAATTAAGACGTATGTTTGTTAAAAAAAACCAAACTGTAGAGAGTAGCGGAGACTGTCACTGATTTAGGAGTATTCTAACTCTCATAAATTGATTGGAAGCATAGGTAATATGACTTTATTAGAGGCCTGCTGAAATAAGGAAAAGAAAGAGAACTGGTTCGGAGAAGGCAGACAGGCAGATATGCCTTGAGGCAGATATAGATTTAGGAAAGATCACAGTAAAGCAAAGCAATGGGAAGCAAACAAAGAAAATTTAAAGGTACAGGAAAACAGGAAGCTTCTTCTCTATACAAAAATGGTTGGCTTGCCTGGTAGGATTCTTTTTATGTGAAAGACTGAATCCAGTGAGAAGCAGCCATGCTCCAATAGTCTGCCTGAAGGAGAGCAGTGCAATGAGAAGCACTTCCTGCAATAATTCATCACAACAGGGATCAGTCTTCATGGTAATTCCATTTAAAACCTGGAACAAGAGGTTGCCATCTCCTTCTGATTCTGGCATATGAAACTGACTTTGCGAATGTGCATGTAATAGACCGAAGCTTGCCACACTCCATTTGATATGTGAAATGCATTTTAAGGACATAGTTATTGTGAATTGTCAAGATTTATTCATTTCACTTATAAAACAGCTTAACACGCAGGATGGCGAGCAACAATTAAAAGGAATAAAGTGTATAAACAGCATTGTGATACAAATGAATAGATACCATGGACAAATGTAAAGAAAATTACCTGCCTTTACAGGATTTTTTAACACCATAGCAGAAAACTATCAGAAATCCTACCAGCCTAGCCTACCGGGGCAAAGAATGCCATGCTTTTGATTGTGGCTACTGAGTGTCCTCCATCACTCATGTCTCCATCATAGTTGGGGCAGAGAGGAGTTCCTCTCCATTTGATAATAATGAACAGGCTCAGAAGTGTTCTTAAGGAATACCAAGACTTTGAATTGTGCCTAAAAAGAAAGTGGTTGTTTATGTAGCCCTCATAGAACAGATGGCACAAGGTTTCATAAGAAAGCACCAATGAACATTCACACCAATATTTCTGAAGACTCTTGAAAGGCAGTCAGAGTACACTGCAATCATAAAATTGAAAAGTAACTGTGGCATGTGTCATTATGACAAGATCTGACTTTATTAGAATGGCCACAGTTAGCACATTTTTTTTAAAAAAAAGGACACTTCAGGCTAAAAGTAGCAACAAGATGCAAAGTTGTGTCTAGAGGCATCCCAAACTGAAAACCTGTGTCTACAAGGGGAATTGAATTCCTATTCCAGTCTGTCTATCTCTTGATCAGGGGCACATGAGTCTTGCCTAGATTATATGTCAGTATATTAGCCCTTGATGTACATATTGGTGCTTCTAAACTCAGATTTAGTATGATGCAACAGCTAAAAAGGCCAATGTGATTCTAGGCTGCATTAACAGAAGTATGATGATCAAGGGAAATAATAGTGCCACTCTATTCTGCTTTGGTCCTTCCTCGCCTAGAATACTGTGTCCAGTTCTGGGCACCACTATTCAAAAAGGATGTTGAGAAGCTGGAGTGCATCCAGAGGAGGACAACCAAAATGGTTAAGGGTCTTTATACCATGCCTTATTAGGACAGACTTAGGGAGATGGAAATATTTAGCCTGGAGAAGAGACAGTTAAGAGGTGATATGATAAGTATTTGAAGGGGTGTCACACTGAGGATAGAAAAAGCTTTTTTTTCCTGCTGCTCCAGAGACTAGGGCACAGAACAATGGATCTAAGCTACAGGAAAAGAGATTTCAACTCAACATTAAGAGGAACTTCCTGACAGTAGGAACTGTTCGACAGTGGAACACACTCCCTTTTGTGTGGTGGAGTCTTCTTCTTTGAAAGTTTTAAAACAGAGGCTGGATAGCTGTCAGTCGAGGATGCTTTGATCACGAGTTTCTGCATGGCAGAGGTTTGGGCTGGATGGCCCTTGTGGTCTCTTCCAACTCCCATAATTCTGTTCTATGATTTTAGTTAATTTCACACTACTAAAGACATTGGGGTGTATAAATAGAAAATGATACAAAATGATAATGCAGTATTGTAAACATAACTCTAAGCAGGCATTTCATCCTTTGTAAGCACATTATGCCAAACCATAATCAGTTGTTGGGAAACTTGGGGAAGGGGCAGAATGGAGGGAACAGGATGGAGATTTTAGAATTTGAAGGTGAGAAGACTGAAGCTGACAAATTCACCTAGGGAGAGGGCTTTTGAATTCTTCATTCTCAACAATCTTTGTTTGAATACTTACACATTTCAAGCATGCTTTTTATTATTGAAACCAATACTTCACTGAATTTCAGGATATTTAATCTAAGAATGCCAAGCAGGAAGCTCAACCTTTTCAATATGTTTAATGTGATATGTTTTGTGAGCTATAATTATATGATGATAAAAACATATGTAACATAAAAATGTTGAACAATTTGTTACAGAGTCTAGAGAAAGCTAGGTATTGGAAGCATTACAGAACATTGAAAACTTAAAGTATGTTATGTTGCTAGCCATGCCTACTCAGTTATACACATTAAAAGTAAATATTGATCATCTGATATGATATGCTACATTAAGATTTATGTTCAGATTTTTTTCCTGGCAAGTTCATGTTAGTCCATTTCATGTGGTGAGAACTTACAGAACACTGTAGCTAATAACAAAATCCAGATCAATAAAAGCATTAGTAATAAATGCAACTCTCCTGGGTAAGCTAATCTATTCCGCTACACCAAAATGAAATGTTGGATAGGAAATATCAGTCATGGGGCAGAAAGCATTATAGAGCAATCAATATGGGAGCCCTCCAGATGCACCAGCTTTAACATTAAGTGCTATTATTGGCCTTAATAATATATGTGAATCTCCACAGTAAATATTGGGATCATGTTCTAGTGAAACAGGGTTAAACTCTGGAAGTCATTGCTCCTTTACCTACAGCTATTTATCTCCAGGGAAAGTGGTCATGATGGTTCTTTACCTTTTGGGATCCAGGATGCTTGTGAAACACTTGGTCAGCAGTGTCCCGAGAACAGGTTCAGGGAAGGGTAATAAGGTTGGATAAGAGGTATAGTGAGCAAAGCGTATGAAAAAAAGTTGACATATGACACTCTTTATGCTCCTGGATCCATCCCTCCAAATGCCAGCTCAGATAGAGGCAACAGTCATTAGTGCCTGTTATTAGCTTAGACTGATAATGCCAACTGTACCCCTTGCTAGAATCAGAGGACCTGAAAATGGTAGTGTCTGTGCTTGTAACCTCAAAACTGGACTTCTGCAAAGCACCCTATTTTTGTACCAAATCTGGATACTCCAACTGGTTCAGAATATAACAGATTGATTGATTGCAGGCACATCCAGTAGTGATCACATCAACCAACCTTAGAATCAGTCCACTGGCTGCCAATTAGTTTCTAGTACAAAGTGTTGGTTATTACTTTAAAAGCCCTGCATGGTTTGGGCCCAGGTTATCTACAGGATTGCCTGCTCCCATACAATCCTCCCTGTAGACTCAGGTCCTCTGGGAAATGTTTGCTCCAACTGGCCAGGACTACACTGGCAACAGTTTCCCAGAGGACCTTTTCATCCACTGCCTTCAAACTGTGGAATGGACCTTCTGGAAGAGATATGACACCTGAATATGCTGACAGCATTTAAAACAGCCGTGAAGGCACATCTTTTCTGGCAAGCCTACCCAGTCAATTTTATATCACAATTTTTTTAATTGGTATATTTTAAAGTAATAATAATAGGAATAATGATAATTATAATTTTTCACAAGGAATCAAGGCGTTTACAACATCAAAATAAACAATAAAAACAATACACATCAATACACAGAACTTTATAACAAAAAACCAGCTAAAATAGGGATAGGACTTGGCCAAGGTGAAGATTTATGTTTGCAAGACAGACGGGGGGATTGATACTCATAGAGGGGAGGCTAATCTGGAAGGACTTGCTGGAAGTATGATATGAGTGTATTTTAATGATTTTATAGTATTGTATTTTAACTGTTGATTTTATGTGTTTTCTTTTTTTAATTGTGTTTTGTATTTTAACGTGTTGTACCCTGCCTTGAGCCTTCTCTGCTGCCCCAGAGAGTAGGACCACATCTAATGGTCTGAAGTTACAAAAGAGTAGATTTCAGGCCTGAAATAGATGGTCCAAAAATGCCCTCCTTCAGGGCGATCTGAGGGCATGGCATTCAAATAATGCATGTCCCCGAATTGGTCTGCAGCTGCCTGAGGTGGACCAAAACTGGCCACAAAAAGCTAAATGGACTAACATGAACTCCGGTCCTGCTCTTGAGCAGCCAAACGCCTTTGGAAAAAGTCCAGGGACTAGGCCAATTTTATTCACTATAAATTTGTTCTTTTATCCTTCTCACGTGCCTTGTCTATGGCAAAACAGAATTACTATAAATCATTGATCTGCACCAAAGAGAGGTGCCCACAGCATTTGTTCTCCTGCTTCAATACACTGCTAGAACCTTCCTCTCCTCCTGTCTTCTCATCATTTTCCCCATCTGACTTCGCCAACTACTTCCTCACAAAAGTCACTACTATCTGATCCAAAATTATTCCTCCTGACTACCACCAATTTCCTGGTACCTTCTACAGATAAACTCTCTATGTTTCCACCTGTTTCTCTGGATGAACTCTCTACGCTGCTAAATTCTTCCAAACCTATAACTTGTTCTCTTGATCCTATCCCCTCCCATCTTCTAATCTCTATAACCTCTTCTTTTCTGCCCTCACTCCTCTATATCTTTAATCCCTCTCTCTCTCTCTTCGGGTTCCTTCCCTTTGGGTTTCAAACATGCTCTCGTTTCCCCAATTCTGAAGAAACCCTCACTCGACCCCTCTTCTTTGTCTAGCTACCGTCCGATCTCAATTCTTCCTTTTCTCTCTAAGGTTCTGGATTGGGTAGTTTATTCTCGCTGCCTTGAGTTTTTCGAAGCCAATTCCATCCTGGACCCATTTCAGTCTGGTTTCCACCCACGGCACTCTACAGAGACGGCCCTCACCAAAATCTCAAATGATTTCTTGCAGGCCAAGGCAAATGGACTCTACTTTTTTCTCATTCTCCTTGATTTGTCTTCGACCTTCGACACTGTGGACCACTGTCTCTTGCTTGACTTACTTTCTGACCTCAGGTTCTCCGGCTCTGTTCTCAACTGATTTAAATCTTGTCAGACCAATCTTTTGCCGTGGTCACAGGTGGTCAGACTTCCTCCTCCGTTCCCTTATCTGTTGGAGTTCCTCAGGGCTATGTCCTGGGCCCCCTTTTGTTCTCTTTATACACACTGTCCCTTGGTAAACTCATCAGTTCTTTTGGTTTCTCCTATCATCTGTATGCCGATGACACTCAGCTGTATCTTTCCACCCCTGACCTTTTGCCGGGGCTTGAACAGCAAGTTTCATCTTGTCTGGCTGCCATCTCTCAGTGGATGCGGCATCAGCGCTTGAAGCTCAACATGTCTAAGACAGAGGTTCTCGTCTTCCCACCTAAGCCCATCCTTCAATACTCCTCTGTTTCTGTTGATGGCACTTCTGTTCAACTGGTTCAGCAAGCCCTCAGTCTTGGTTTCATTTTTGATTTCTCTCTGTTATTTACTCCCCAGATTCAGGCCACCGCCAATGCCTGTAGATTCTCTCTTTACAACATTGCTAAAATCTGTCCATTCCTCTCAGCCTCCACTGCCAAGACTCTGGTCCATGCCCTAGTGGTCTAGATTATTGTAACCTTCTCCTGACAGGGCTTCCTTTCTCTCACCTCCATCCTTTAATCTCTGTCCAGAACTCAGCTGCACGTATTATCACATCCGCTCACCGCTTTGACAATGTTTCTCCTCTCTTATCCTCCCTTCACTGGCTCCCCTTCCCCTTCTGCATTCAGTAAAAGCGTTGGTTGTTGACTTTCAAAGTCCTCCACGGACTGGCCCCTCTTTACTTGTCTGAACTTCTTTCTCCTCCGTTCTGGTAGTCAAGATCTCCTGTCCAGCCTAGGATTTCTACTGCACTCTCCCTGATTCGTCCTTTCTCACTTGCTGCTCCACACTCCTGGAACCTTCTTCCCTCACATGCGCACCTCATCACTTCTCTAACCAGTTTCAAAACTGAGTTAAAGACTATATTGTTCAGGGAAGCATTCCCAGAATTGTGTCGTCTGCCCCAGGATGACTCCTTCTAACCATGTATTAAGAACCCTAGCCCTCCCTGCAGTCATCTGCCTTGGTCCAGGCCCCAGAGGGAGAGAAGAACCACTGGACCTCATCCCCTTCCCCACCACCTTTCCCTTCTCTTTTTGTGTTGTCTCTCTTAGATTGTAAGCCTGAGGGCAGGGAACCGTCTAATTTATAAGATTGTATGTACAGCACTGTGTAAATTTACAGTGCTATATATATAAAGGTTAATAATAATAATAATAACAACAACAACAACAACAACAACAACAACAGAAGCACTCCTTGCTGACAGTTTGTTGTGGATTGGGACAACAACTGCCTCAGGATGGTGGCATTTGTTCACCACAGTACTGTGCCTCCCAGGACAACCTCATGGTTGGAGCAGCCAGAAGCCTCTCCAGGCTGCCCATCTGCTTGAAGCATCAGTTGAACATTAGAAGGAACCTAAAGAGGTGGTGGGTCTCCTTGTCTGGATATCTTCAGAAAAAGGCTACATGGCTACCTGCTGGGGATGCTTTACCTAGAGATCCTGCATTGCAAGGGGGTTGGACTAGATGGCCCATGAGGCCCCTTCCAATTTTATGATTCTATGGGGTGATGCGGACCATCAGCTTGGAGCTTCCTCTTGGGGACTGCAGGGACCAGATGGCCTGCTCTGAAAGTGGGCTGCTGCCATGGTCCCAAAAGAGCCTCCCGCAAGGAGCAACTTTTTGCTGCTCCTTTTTCTGGTGGCTTAAGGCTGCCTTAATTGGCCTTGGAGCAGGTTTCATCCATGTCGGAGGCATGCATCTTCTGCACATCACCCACCCTTGAAGCGGCCGGAAGCTGCACCTTTTGACCCATCTGTTTTGGGCCTGTGACTCTATGAGAACTTTATGAATAAGAGCTCTATTAAGTTATCTTCCTTTGTAAACCTCAAAGGATACAAAAGCAAAAATGGGCATGATGCCAACTAATTAGTAGCTGAGTAAGATCCAGAATTAATTTAATTAATGCTCCAATTATAAAAGTTCTCAACAATTTAAAGTTAGTCTGTCTTAAGGGTGGGCAAATCTGAATCCAACTGTTTTTGCTGAATGCCAGAACTTCTGCCACATGAGTTAGTAAAGCACAATGCACATTCCAAGTTTTTATTTTAAAAAGTTAGTGATGTTAGATATTTTATCTTCAAGTGTGAATTCTGAAACTGCCAGTATACATTTATGATGTTTGAGAGCATGGAGAAGAGGTCATTCTTAAGTTATTTATCAGTTGCCCCCAATGCTGTGAAGATTGAAATAATTTAATAGTTATGATATGAATTATATACATGTAAACTCATCATTTTGCAACTCTATAATGTGCTATCAATTTTAAAAGAAAGAAAAAGAGAGTAACTATTCCTTCCTGACAATATATAATCTGTTTATATTTGAGAACACATTTTACTGTGAATTCCATTCCATTATAATTGAAGTATCAAGTCAATATTTAATTGTAGGTCTGTACTTTAGTAGTCACATGCTGTTATTTGAACACAATAATTATTACCCATCAGAATATTGCTAATGCAACCAATGCAATTTCTTACAATATCTAAATAAATACAGCCAATATTTTTCATCTCTTTTACTAGTGTTGTCTTGTTGGCTAGAGAAAGATAATCAAATTGCTTTAATAGCATCATGATTACTGTCATTTAGAATGCATCGTTTATAAATGTTGGTATCATATTATGTTTCAACTCTCGCATTCCTCTTGATGACATTGTAGTTGAAATTGCATTTGAGAAACTGCTTGAGGTTTTGTGAATTGTTGCTATAAGGGAAAATTAATCAATGCAAGTTATTTAGAAGAACAAAGCAGTGGTGATGGAAATGAAGACTCACCTAGAAATGCTTGAGTCTTACTGATTTACAGGAATATAAAAATGATTGCATCTGTCACTCCATATTCACTGGGGTTAGAGGCACAGGATCCCCATGAATGTGGAAAAACTGCAAATAACAAAAACACTATGTTTTTACCTGAGATAACACCTCTCTAAGAATCTCTAGGTCCTCCAGTGCAAGTCTGTGGTCGATGTCAGACATTGACCATACAATTGCACTGGAGGAGCTACAAATGCCTATTGAAGTGTTCCCTCTAGGAATCTATAGGTCCTTCAGTGCATATTTTGGTTAAAACAGACCATAGAGTTGCACTGGAGGATCTAGATATTCCTAGAGAGAACATATTAATAAAAATCCATGAATAATCAAATCCACAAAAGTCAAAGCCTCAAATGTGGATGGATGAATGTAGTTTTTGTAAAGCAAAGGGGAAATTTTAGGTGCTTACAGTCAAAATGTGCATAAAAGTCTTTAATGTGGGAAGGCACCTTTAAAAAGTGCCTAATCTATCTGAAAAAAGAAGCTTCATATACACCAGGAGGAGGAAAAGTTAACCCTCCACATATTTGATCAAAATTCAGGGCCATAGCCCATTTATAAATCAAATGGAAAAGGCCTCAGGTTCAGTCCTTGGCGACTCTAGCTAGGGCTAGGAAAGTCCCTGTCTGAAATCCTAGACACCCTTTGCCAATAATTATCTAGCCAGTAATGATTTAAATATTGTTTGTTTATTTGTATCCTGCTTTCCCTCCAAAATTGGGATTCTAAGTGGATCACAATTTAAAAGAAAAATGCAATTTAAAACATACAAAATGTGAACATTAGAACTAAATTATTAACAGCATTATGTGCAAGTTAAAAGGGAAAAATGCAACTTGAAAAAAAAGAAAAAGAAAAAAGATATTAAAACTGTTCATTTAAAACAATAAAGAACCCCCAAGTCTGCTCTTCAAAAGATTTAAAAAAAAAAAAAAAGCTTCTTGGGATAAAAAGGCCCAGATTTTGTATAAGACAGCTTGATGGAGATAACTAAGACCTCCGCACTGTCATGGATGGATCATTTCTTGATCAAGCTGGAACTAAAGGCCACTTCCCTTCCCCCGGGGGTGGCGGACCCATTAGAATGGTCCGCCCTCAAAGGCTTATGGAACCAATTGGTTTCCAGAAAGCCCTAGAGGGTTTGTTGGTTGGGATTGCCGGTGATTCTGTTGAAACCTTGGTCGACACTTGGAACACCGATGTCACCAAGGCTATCAACACAATCGCCACTGAACGTCCTTTCCAGCCCGCTCCTATTCGGAAAACCTGGTATATGGAAGAGCTCAGGGAGATGAAGTGGGCTGGACAATGACTAGAGTGCGAATGGCGAAAGACTCACCTCCCATCTTGCAATAGGCAACAGAACTTGCAATAGGCTGCATCTTTGCACCTATCGGAAGGCTTTGCGTGCAGCGTGGAGATCTCTTTACTCTGCACACATTGCATCTGCAGACTCCCACACGGCAGAGCTGTTTAAGGTGGTGGGGGAAGTGACGCAGGTTCCCCCTGAGTCAAACTTCCTACTGGAGCCTACGGCAGCCTGCTGCGAGGCGTTTAACACCCAGATGAGTTTCAATCAGTGAGTACTCATGATGTGGACAAGCTGCTTGATAGTACTTGGAAGACGACTTGCTCCCTTGATCCATGTCCATCTTGGCTGGTCGTCCAGGAAGAGGACACATTGAGAACATTCCTTTGGGAGGTGATCAGTGCATCCTTCAGGGAAGGTATTGTTCCATCGTGCCTGAAGGAGGCGGCTGTTAAGCCTCTCCAACCTTCCCTTGATCCCCTGGAAAGGAACAACTACAGACCAGTGTCCTTGCTGCCTTTTCTCAGCAAGGTGATCGAGAGAGATGTCGCCTCCCAACTCCAAGCCGTCTTGGATGAAACCGATCATCTTGGTACATTTCAAACCGGGTTCAGGGCAGGATATGGAGCTGAGACTGCCATGGTTGCTCTGATGGACGACCTCCGCTTGAGCATTGACAGGGGTAGTGTGACCCTGCTGGTGCTCTTGCATTTCTCCATGGTCTTTGACACCATAGACCATTCCATCCTTTTGGATCAGCTGAGAGAGCTGGGGATTGGTAGCACTGCACTTCAGTTGTTTCGGTCCTTTCTCTTTGGCAGATCCCAAAGGGTGAGCCTCGGGGACAGTTGCTCTTCAAAGATCGAGCTTAATTGTGGCGTTCCTTAGGGCGCCATCCTGTCCCCGATGCTGTTTAATATTTATATAAAGCTGCTTGGTGAGATCATTCAGAGGCGTGGAGCTCAGTGTCTTCAGTACACTGATGACACTCAGATACACCTCTCCATGACAAGATCATCTGCTCAGACCTCAGATGGTGTCTCTCCTCTTATTGACTGCCTCTTCCCGTATGAACCCCCCCCCCCCCCCGCACACTGCGATCCTCTGGTAGGCATCTGCTACAGCCTATGAAAACCAGGTTGGTGCAGACCTCCCAGAGGGCCTTTTCAGCAGTCGCTCCTAAACTATGGAATAACCTGCTGGATGAGATGCGTCTTATTCCATCCATCGACGGCTTCAAAAAAGCCCTAAAGACACATCTCTTCTGTCAGGCCTTCTCAGAAAATCTTTGACACCTCTCGGCTCCAAATTTTGGTCGTAGAGATTCCAGCCTCTGCCCACCCACACAGCTCAAGGACTCTCAGTTGATACTGTTGATATTGTTTTCTGTATGCTATGTTTTAACTTATTGTTTGATTTAATCCTTTGGGGGGGGGAGGTGAAGATGGAATCGGATGTTTTAACTTCTGTTGTTTTAACTCTCTTCTGTAACCCGACCCGATTGCTTGTTCAGAGGGGTGGGCTAGAAATAAAACTTGTTGTTGTTGTTGTTATTGTTGTTGTTGTTGTTATTATTATTATTATTTGCTCCAGATATAGGGAGGCTGTGTCTGGGGGGTAGCCAGGAGCAAGCACAAAAATGTTAGATTTTCTTTCACACAACTTGACCATGATAGCAGATTGGTGTATGTGGCATACATTGGCAAGTAAAATTTTATATATTGCTGCATAATACAAATTCAGTTTACTTAAAGGAATTTGGTCCTTTCTATTTCCCACTGAAGTACATACAGTAGTTGAAATCCATATGCTTTGATTTACAGTAAAACCATATTTGCCCAGCATGAGATCATAATTATGGTTCTGTGCTTTACAGAATCACAACCATATTTGCACAGCATGTAATTCAATGTGCAACTCTCAGAAATATTCATATAAGGATTAGTGTAAGCAAGTGGGAATGCTGTCCCTATGGTTTGGATATTGGAAGCTGGCTTCGGACTTTGCACCAAAACAGCAGGAAACAGCAGTACCACAGTATTGGCCTATTTTAATGTGAAATGTTCATCATACTATGTTCATCTCTTTGTCTCGTTTCATGTCTCATTCATTTGAGGAAGGAGTGGCTGGATGGCAGTTATTGCTCATTCTTGACTATGCTCTGTTTTTCCATACTGTACCCCCCCCCCCCATTTCTTTCCTTCTCACCACTACCCATCTGTTAAGGAGGAAAGGTTAAATACTTGCACAACAGCCCTTGATTGTTAGTACAAGGAGCCATCTGTTTTGAATCACCCTTGGTGTAGGGGAGAAATATATGTGTAGAGAAGGGATAGAAAAGAGGACATGGTTGTTGGCCCGTTCTCCCTTGTCCTAAAGCCTTGCCAATTCACAGACTCTAAACATTCATAGTCATATGCCTTCTGAATGTTTTTGCAAGCAATCTCTGCTGTTATTGAGATACAGCAAAGTTTTATCTGCTCTACAACAGTTATAGGAGGATATAAGCTTGGGCTGCTTTTGGTGTACAAGGCAGGTAGCAAATATTCTCTAGAAGCACTATACTTCCTGCAGAAAAATGTGTGGTTAAGCTGATGTGGTTTTAAAAATGACATAGTGTCATTCCTTGCTTATCTCATTTCTACATTATTTTCCCAAATGGGAAGAGAGAGGCAGGTGTCTAGTTGGAGGGTGTCATGTCAGTTCCTCAATTCCATGCATGAAAGTGATAGGTTCACATTCACCACATACATTTCCTCTACTTTGTACCTTCCATATAGGCTTAATGTTTGTCATTCAGGCAAGGACCATTGTGACAAGAGCAGGTTTGGCCCTGCATCTTCTGACAGTCTATGGCCTGGTTTCTTTGAAACAAGGTCCTGCTTTGTGTGTCTCTGTATGCATGGATGTTGCAAGCACACACTTAGGTAAGTATATCAAGGTACTACTGCTCTTCCCCAGGGATCCTTTCGTTATCACTCATTTCACCTCCCATATTGAAATGCATATCATCAGAAATAAATGGAAGCTGGGAATGTTGCAGTACAGTTGCAGATGATTATCCTTATAAATAGATTAAGCTAGCTAGAGTAGACAAAAATTTCAGTTTAATTCATCTAAACATAGAAATGCTCTGCCATCCATATTTCCTTTATCAGACTTCTACAGACATTCTAGCTATGATTAAACTAAGTATTCACTAAGTATTCATATATAATTTATAGGTTTGGGAAAAAGAAATAATTTCAGTTTGAGCAATTGTATCTATGGGGGAATATAACCTACAATGTGAACTTCTAGCATGTAGTCTAATCTTAAAGACACTTACTTGGAAATACAATCCACTAAGGTCAGTGGAGTTTAAACAGTGTAAAGTGGAGAGTGTATGGGATTATATGCATGCTCACACATTTGCACTTTTCAGTGCCTTTTTATTAAAAAAAGAAATTCTGAGTACTTGAGTTAGAAGTGTGTTTAGAGGTATTTGAATTGGTGCACATCTGGTTTCTGCACTTGCAAGCTCTGCAGAATTCAAAATCTTTCAGAAAGCTTCTTACTTGATATGAAGAAAGGAGCAGACACTTTTTGGTAGGAAGTAAAGCTTCCTCTCATGGTTTGGAACAAATAGCAGTTTCCGATTTTATTTGTACACACTATATTGAGCAAGCCAACTATCATATCATCTCATAATATTTCTAGTTTGTTCAAACTAGTTTCCCATATTCAGATGAAATGGGAAACCACAGGGATTTTCTCTTTCCAGAGCTCCAAAGAAGTTTTAAAGACTTAAAAGTCCTGGCCTCAGGATTTGGCAGCTGGCTTTTGATGGTATCTCACAAAGATCCAATAAAGCAGCCTTACTAGGTTCTATAGTCGATAGTGGAATTTAGCTGGAATTGTGTAAGGAGCTCTCAGTATAAATCTGTTTCCTTATTCTGCTCCAGATTGCAGATAATAATTTATGAATATATTAATATATAGTTCATGGCTTTGTGAGATTAGGAGAACATGCCTTCTATTTTTGCAATATTTTTATAAATCTAATCTAAGCATAAAACATTTTTTACACACTTGCAGCTAGCCCTAATCATGTTTGCTTGGGAGGAACTGCCTTTGACTATGGTAGATGAAGTAACTAGTTTTCAAGTTGTGGGCTATATTGCATTGTAAGCTTGGCCTCAGCACAATAATCACTATAAATTCCAGTACTGTCAGCTATAAACTGTGCACTTCTGCTAAAACCATTCGTATCCAGTGGTCTGTTTAGTTATCTGTAGCCCTCCTGTAGTGCTATTTCCTTTTGTTTGCTTACAATATTTCATTTCAGCAAAATAAATTATTTTACTGTCATTCTCTCTGTAACTGAAAAGGATGCATAAAAATGAGGATAATTCATTGCATCTTTTGGCCCTAATCCATCAGAGTATTTTTTTAAAAAATGGCTATGTACATTCCATTTATACAATATTTAAATTTAGGAAAGAATCATAGTGTGGGAAGGAATAAATAGTCAAAGCCCTCCTTAAAGATGGCTGACCAGCATCTGTTTAGAGACCTCCAAAGGAGACACCACTACACTCTGAGGCAATGTGTTCTACTGTCATATAACTTACTATCACTTATCTAGTCTGGTAGTGATGTTTTTTTAGTATTGCCATTTGAAATGTTGGATTCATGTTCATTTAACCCCATGCATACAGGCTGTCCTCTTCGTCAAGTACAGAGGGTATAGACGCATTGCTGACAGAAGATGGCATATATCACATTGGAGGATGAGCAAGTAAATGTACTTATGATGGTGATGATGTCCCTTCAAGTTGTTTCTGACTTACAGTGATCCTAAGACAAGCCTGTCATAGGATTTTCCTGGTTTGTTTAGAAGAGGTTTGCCATTACCTTCCTCTAAGGTTTAGAGAATGTGTTTGGCTCAAGATCACCCAGTGGATTTCCATGGCTAAATCCTGGTCTCCCAGAGTCATGATCCAACACTCAGACCACTGAACACTGGCTCCTCAGTTGTTATGATCTGTGATTGTTGCTGCCAAGGTAGATAAGGGAACAGAGCTGGCATCTCAGTTTGTACCATAGCAGTATTTTTTCCCTACGCCAAGTACGGCTGATGTTAATTGGGACCTGTTAAGAACTCCACAACTTTGCTCCTAACTGAGGTTATTTTTTAAAAGTATGTCAGATCACCACAGTTAAAATATCACAGTTTCCTGAGTTTGAATATCATGCCCAGATATGTACATCATGCTAAATAATTGTATAGTTCAACACGAATAATCAGAAACTGCTGCACTATAAAGCTAGCCGAAGGCATGTTTTTCCCTGTGGTTTTGATTAATTATAGCCTGTTGTGTAGTCCATATCCAGAATCTTATTATGGATTACTGTCTAAGTAACTGGTTTAAAGTGTGATTTTAAGTTGGTGTGTTTAAAATTACCATAGTTAAGATATTGTCCCAGATGATATAAAGGAACATGCTTAAGCACCTGAGGAGGCTTCCAGATTCTTTCCCAATCTTCATATTAGGAATATAGTTAAGCATGAGGCTAAGGGCAGTAGGAAGCCATGGTTTATTAAACAAAACAAAACAAAAAACAGACACCATAACTTTTGCTATCCTCCCCTTGCACATGGAAGAGGGGAGGGGGAAATATTGTGATCCTAAGGCTTACAAAGCTAAATTCTTATTTTGTCGCCTATTAAATACTGAATGCTAGAATGAAAAAGACAAAACAGCGTGAATAAGTCAGTGCTACATCATATTAATTTTTCCTGCCAGTTTGGGGGATTTTTTTTCAGATGTTTGTTTAGAATGGGGGGGGGGTTTGTGACCAACTGTGGCTCTCCAGATGTTTTTGGACTTTATCTCCTATCAGCCCTAATTAGCATAGTGTGAGATTCTGATAGATGCAGATCTATCTGCACATACTTTGTCCACCCACTACATCTTTAGATATTTATGTGTTATCTGACCACTAATTTTGCTTGGACCTCCTAAAAATATTAAGCAGAAAAACCTTATGGTTCTTCTGTTTTTTCTGTTTAGCACTGCACATATGTAATATACAACATCCTACAATCCTTTCTGAAAGGCCAACAAGGAGATTTCTCTTGTGTCTGCTTATTGTATTTTAAAGATGTTTTATTGTTGGCTGCTTTGATCTCTTTGCCAAACATATGTGACTCTGGTAACCACACAGCAGAGTGTGGTATAGACTAATGGAAGCTGGTTAAATCCAAGATCATGTGCATTAATGGGGCTTTTTACGTTGGCAAGAAAGTGTGACCTGAAGTCGCCTTTATCTTAATGCTTAGCAGCTACATAGCAAGCCCCAGGTGTGCATTAAAAAAGTGCAGAGCTGCTACACTGAGGGGTGTGGGAACGACTTATCTGAGGTCTTTTTTGTGGCTCAGCAGTTACATGGGAAGCTGTCAGAATGCTACAAATACAGGCAGAGCTGCTACATGGGCAGCAATAAACGCGGCTTTAAACTGCGATTTTAATTTTTTTTCCCTTGCCGGCTGCGAATTGTGCTGTTGCAACAGCGCTATTGCGATGGTCGAGGCTTGAACTGCGCTATTGCGATGGTCGAGGCTTGAACTGCGCTATTGCGCTGTTTGCGGCTGCGAATTGCGCAGTTTTAAATGATTTAAAGGGGGTTTGGGAGCTTTAAAAAACTGCGCGGTTAAACCCCAGCTTTTACACCTGGAGGGCATAGAACGTTTTAATTAGGAGTGAAGTCCACACCACGCATGCTCCCAACCCACGATCCATTCTGATTCGCACCTGCAGCGCAGCCTTTAAATGGGCGCCTTAAGGAAACAGAGCCCCATTTAACTGCGCAGTGGCATCTTAGCGTTTTGATGTACTAGCGCTATAACGCACTTTTTAAAAAAGTAGTGGGGCAACCGAACTACTTTTTAAAGGCGCGTTTTTTCCCTTAAAACGCCAAAATGGCGTTTTCATGGCACACTTTCCCATTTTCTAATGTAAAAGCTGGGTTTTCAAGCAGCCTTCATGACACCTCTTTTTGCCAATGTAAAACGGACCAATGTGAGCAATTGCAACTAAAATGCTTAGATATCTAAATTAAATCTGGTACACTCTGTAGGCAATGATCAGCATAAAAGGGGCTGCTTAGACACAAAAGTATTTACATTTATTATTACTATAAATTTCAGTTGTAGCTATTAAATGTTCACCACCCTTTGTTCACCATTGAATGATGGGAGGCTCAGGCATGTTACCATTTCCTTATGACATGACAGATGTTTTGGTGGCTTCTTACATGACATCTTGCACAAGAGACCCATAGTAGTTCTGACTGGAAATAGCTTGTTTGGAATTCATTGTTATTGTTCTGAGTGAGTGAGTTATTGAGCCCAAAAGAGAATCAGTTTGAGGGGGGAAATCAAGACTCATGGAAGGGAAAACTTGTAAATGAAAAATATGCAGTTCATTTTCTTTTAAGAGGTAGAAGAGGTGTTGCCAAAGGTCCCCCACTGCTTGAAGAAGGAAACAAACCATAGCCACTCCTCACAGTGTGCCATTCAGCAGCGCTCTCCTCCTTTGGCTAAAGGAGGATGTGGCAATAGTGGCAACAGTTACTGTACCCCAAGAGTCAAAAGATGAGGCAATAGCACCTGTATCTCACACCCATCAATGCTGCAAATGAGATATCAGCTTGATTCTTATAAATGAAGATGACATGGTTGGCACCAACAACATGCTTATCTAGGTGATAACTGTAGCAAACACCACCACCAATCTAAAGCGAGGAGATGCCAGCAGCAGCAGCAGCACCTCCACTGGAGAAGGAGGTAGAATTGGCCTTTGTCATCTCTGTCACCATCAGTGGATGATTTTGAGAATCTGATAAGCATGTGACTTGCCCAAGGTCACCCAGTGGGTTTCATGACTAAGCTGAGGATTGAACCCTGGTGCCTGTGACAATGATGGAACCCAGAGAAAATGATCCCCTAAGTATATTAAAACTCTGGTAGTCTTATAGGGAGATGGTAGGGTATAGCAACAGCCTCCAACCCATCCATGCTCTCAAAATCTGATGTATGTTTTAGACGATTTCCAGGGTGTGACATCAGCCCTAAAAATAATGCAAATTAGGGTGTATAAATAGTGCTTTAATCCATCTAGCACAGACCAAGTCATCGTGTGAAAAAAAGTTAAATGCAAATGATTTCTACCTGCCAATCCAGTTATTTAAAGGCTGTCTTGGAAGTACCAGTTCTAAATCAGGGGATCTTAATCTGAAGGAGAGTCCAGAATGTGGGAGTAGGCTGTACACCCCATTCTAGTACAGAAATATTTATTTAGCTATTTGGGTATTTACAATATAATTTATATTATTTATTAACATTAGCAGAAGCAGCCAGTTTGGGCTGAGATCGTTGAATTAAAAATTCTTAACTTGAGGTTTCCAGTTTTAGTACTGTACATATATTTAGCTGAGCTCGGATTTATTGCTTGTAATCTTAGGTCATCACAGAATAAAATAGGAAAAGGGTGTTATATAAAAGGGGGGGAAATGGGACAAAATGATTAACTATACGTCAATGAGAAACCAACTAGTGGAAGGCAGCCAACCCAGTAGATAAAAATGGTTTCTAAATCCAGCAGAAAGTTCCAAACATAAATGTAAAAATCCTATTATACCATTTCCAGTGTAAATTGCTATAGTACACTATTAACTATGTAGAAAAGTAAAACATGCAGTGATAAGATCAATTTAATTAACGGACCCATTAATATTTTCTAGTATATTCTTTATATTTGTCTTATAAAGTTTGGCATGTGCCTTTGAGAGCAACTCTTCCTAAATTCTTGAGTTCTTTATTTTAAATAGCAAAATTCCTAATTAGTGCTAAACTAACTAAGGCTGAATCTGCACTGAAGAAATATTCCAGTTTGACACCACTTTAACTGCCACAGCTTAGTGCTATGGAATTCTGGAAACTACAGTGATTAAAAAGAAAATGGTGAAAATCCATAACCTTGTCTGAGGTATAGTATCAGAAGTGTAAAACTGAAGATACGATCAATTTGTGGATGGGTGACCAATATATATTGCCAGCAATGGTGCTGGCAGCTCGCCTGGCCCAGGGTGCCTGCTGCTGACCTGTTCCACACCAGCACACAGTCTGTACACCAGAGCAATAGTTCATTCTTTCTGGCTTGAATCAGAACAAACTAGGATGGGAATTTTTACTCTTGGTTGAAGCCCCAGAGCATGGCTTAGGTGTGTTTTCCTCCCATTTTGGCCACATGCATAATCTGTACAGGTGGGTTTCAGGGGAAAAAGCAGAGGCATTCCTTTATACCCTCTGTGGACAATCAGTTCTAAGTGGGAAAATAGTTTGAAATCAGTTGAGTCAGCAGAGGGAAAAGAGAGAAGTTCCCAGTAGGCACAGGCCAAAGCAAACTGTTACATTCATTTCTGATTTGTGTTTTCTTCCTCATTAATATCATTTGCCATTTTTCAACACTCTGATGTTGCTTGTCCACATGGATCCCAATATTCATGTGTGAAATCTTGCTGGATACACAAGTGTATGATCCCCTTTCCAACTGTGTGTACTGCATTAGGACATATCTAGGGCTCCCTAGTATAGTTTTAAAAGATCTGGTTTTAAAGATCTGTCATCTGAGATTTGAAAGCCCAAGATCTCTCATTCATAACAATATTTGGAGCTCAATTCTACTTAGGAGAATATGCCTGTATCCAAATAGGAAAGTCCTGTGCACAATATATTGAGTTTTGAGTTTTTCTGCTCTTCATGCCTGAATACTGAGGTATTATCTAATCAGTCATTTCATTTATCACAGCCACCACTGCTTCAGAGATTTACAATTAATGAGTAAAACAAATAAGCAAAAATGACAGAATTGTTCATGTATTGTACTTCAATGACAGCAAGGAATTGGAATGCAATAAATATAACTAAGGTTATATTTGTCTAAATACTTACCTGAAAGAGAGAAAAATATATCCTATTTTATTATAATTTTCAGGGGTTTTGGGTAGTGCAGTCTTTCTGCTCTTGTTTTGAGGGATAGGCTGCAGTAAGGATGACACAAAAGACTCTTAGAGCTTAAAGCACATCCACAATCTGGGGGAAAAACTCTTAGTCTTAACAAATTAAAACTATATACTCAAGCAACTATTTGTTGCTGTTCCTTTGAGTCATTTCTGACTTACAGTGACCCTGAGGGTTTTCATGGGGGTTTCTTGGCAAGATTTGTTCAGAGGCAGTTTGCCATTGCCTTCTTCTGAGGCTGAGAGCATGTGACTTGCCCAAAGTCACCCAGTGCTGAAGGTCACTGAGCTGGGAATCACCTCCAGGAAAACAAATAGTAGGAGATTCCACTGGACTCAGAATATCAGGGTTGGATCATAATAATTTATACATGCAAAAACTGCAGATCAGAGTTTTCTTGTCCATTCTTCCATTTACAATTTGTCAAGTTCTCTTTGCCACATTAAAAAAAAAAGTGGAAAAATTTCAGAATACTAGAATCTCTGAAAAATGTAATTTTCAATAGGTTCATTTTTTTTCTTTCTCCAGGGAATCCAAGATTGATTCCTCCTCCTCTTCCTCCTCCTCCTCCTCCTCCTCCTCTTTTGCAATGTAGAAAAGTGCCTCATTTCCTGGGATGGATTATATTCTGTCATATGGTTGATACTATTTAGAAACATGTTAACTAGGCTGAATCAATAGAAACAAATATATCCACATTATAGTGACGAATTAATGCATTCACAAATCTGCTGCTCACTAACATAATGTTAACTCAACTGCACACAGCCTTATGTGTGAATAATTTAATGGAGTGGGCCCCATTCCTGAGTAGAAGTAATACATAGGCTCACACAGTTAATTTAACATGGAGAACTTCGTATGGTTTCCTTGTTGGAAAGGTTGGTCAATGATTTGGTTTGCTTGTTGATCTAATTTGTCAGGAATGATGTAGCAGTTGTGAAGCATGGAAGGAACTGGATGCCTTACCTCCTGAATTTGCATGCTTTATTTCTCTTACTCTGTAATCACTGGATGTTCCTTTTGACCCCTGTTTGGCATTCCATACTGTTAAATCTCAGTTGGGAGAGGAAAGAAGCCAATAAGATCCAGCGTAGATAAAAGGACATGGATGAGAGGAAATATGATTATGATTTTCTCCATTTTTCAATTTTATCAGTTGGTGTTGACTAGAGCTCTGGACCATCAATCATTTGGATTCTATCCAAGAATCTATGAATTGGTGAAGAATTGTCAGATAATGTGCCATGTTCCAAGTGTGTCAGTTTTTGCAATTGTGCTGTTGTGATCCTATTTATAGCAATTTTAATCAGATGTTTTGTAGGTTGCTTTGGATTCGCTCCCAGGATGATGATGATGATGATGATGATGGTGATGATGATGATGATGATGTCATCATCATCACCATCACCATCATTACCATCATCATCCCACTTTTCCCTCAACCCTTGGACTCAAAGGTTGACAAATGCTTAAAAAGATACAACAGAAATGACTTTGCAACATAAACAAGCACACGTCTACCATTCTTTTAGAAACGTTATTAGATCAGAAAAGGAAATGTGAAGTCTTTAATCCACTTCCTCACATGTCATTCCTCCCTCTTTCCTTTGTGTTATCATTCCTGGAATCTCAGTCTGTAAACCATGAAGGTCATGAAAAGGTTTAGAAAAGTAATGAAGAGTTTACAGAATGCTCACCTGACTTTAGTCTCTTGATTTGAGGAAACAGCGAAGGTGTTAGGTATCCTTTCACCATATCTGTTCAACTTCTGTACAGAATATATTATATTAAAAAACCAGGCTTGGACACAGAATAAAGAGAAGTGAAAATAGGAGGAAGAAATATCAACAATCTAAGACATGCAGATGACACTGAGGTACTAGCAGAAAACCTCACAGATCTGGAACACCTACTAAGGAAGATCAAAGAAGAAAGTGCAAAGGCAGACTTCATGTTGAACATAAAGAAAACAAAAATAATGACCACCAAGGATCTTAACAAATTCAACTGATACAATGAAGAAATAGAAAAAGTAAAAGAAGAACCTTCCCTTCAGTCCATCTGACATCATTTGGCCTGGGAGGGAGTGAAAAGGCAGGCCCAATTCCATCAGGCCTAGCCTAAAGAAGAAGAGCCCTCCCTAAAGAGAAAGAGCCCCTCCTCTTAGGAGGGAGTGATAAGGCAGGCCCAACTTCATCAGGGGTAACCAGAGCAAGAAGAAGGCCCTCCCTCCATGGTCCAGGTCTCAGAGGGAGAGAAGAACTACTGGACTTTATACCCTTCCCCACCACCTTTCCCTTCTCCTTTTGTGTCGTGTCATTTTAGATTGTAAGCCTGAAGGCAGGGAACTGTGCCAATAACTATCTGTAAGCCACTCTGAGAGTCTTTAGGGCTGAAAAACAGGGGTATAAATACTGTAAATTAATTAATTAATTAATTAATTAAAGAATTCTCATACCTGGGATCAAAAACTGATAGAAATGGGGATGCAGTCAGGAAATCAGAAGATTAAGAATGGGGAGTGCCTATGAAAGCACTAGAAAATATTCTAAATGCAAAGATATACAACTGAGCACAAAAGTTACAAAAGTTAGAATCATACAAGGCACCGTATTTCCCATTACCATGTATGGATGTGAGAGCTGGTCAGTCAAGAAAGATGATAGGACGAAAATCAACTAATTTGAGATATGGTGCTGGAGAAGAGTGCTGAGGATCCTGTGGACAGCCAAAAGGACAAATAAAGGGGCCCTAGAGCAGATCAAGCCGGAAACCTCCCTGGAATCCAAGATGACCAAACTGAGGCTGTCATACTTCAGACACATCCTGAGAAGGAAGGATTCATTGGAAAAGTCAATAATGCTGGGAAAGGTGGAGGGAAGTAGGAAGAGAGGAAGTCCACATGCCAGATAAATGGACTCTGTTAAGGAGGTCACGGGTATGGGCTTGCAGGATTTAAGCAGAGTAGTGGAGGACACCAAGTCTTGGAGATGTCTCATCCATAGGGTCACCATGGGTAGAGATCAACTTGAGGGCAGTTAAAAACAACAACAATTGAATCAATGGGGAACATGGTAGAAATAAGATAAATAGCACAAATACATTGTCAGGTGTGTTAAACTGCACAAATATCAGTGTGGGAAGAAAACAATCAAAAGCATCATATGGTTCCCCTGTCAGGAGGTTGAAATAAAAACTCAGGCAGCCCCAACCAGCTAGATATAGTCACAAATGTTCATCCTAAGATCCCTTAAAAGGAATGAGCAAGATAGGTGTGCAGGTACCGTTGTCTCCCCTCCCTGCAAATTGCAGTTGTATAGCAAAATAGCCCAATGTTATGATGGAAGGTAGTATAAGAAAGGCCAACAGTGGGATGAAATACGTTTCTAGGAGAAACACACAAAAGAGGTGGAAAGAAAGTCAAAGGCTGACTGATGCTACAGCCCAAGGGCACTTTTAAATCCCAAGGAGGGACCAATCCAAGGAGACAAACCAAGGAGACATACGACCCAGAATGTTTAAGCTGTTAGATCTAATTTACAGCAACATCCCTAAGCTGCTTTTCTGTCTCTATAAATGCAGTATTACTAGTTTCCCTGGTATAGAGGTTTGGCTTTAGGTCAAAGATCTGCTGTTACTCAGTCGAAGACCACAGTTCTCAGTTCTGTACTCACTTTACCAAAGCCAACTTTGGAATACTGTCGATCAGAGGTACAGCTGTTAGAGCAGACTTAAATAAAAAATTTCATATCCCGTATTCATTGAAATATAATACCCAATAAAATATAATCGATAACAAGCATGGTGATTGTACAAAGAGTGATACTTTTCAGCATGCTTAACAGTGTCCTGTTTTCCAATGAGCTACTATTACTAGCCTGGCCAGCTCACACTTGGTAGGCAGGAGGAGCTGAAGTTGCAGGAGGTGACCCTGCTGCTGTAGTGGAGAAGGAAGATAGCAGCTATCTTCCTTACAGCCAGCTTCTCGTACTACAAGTAAGTTAGGTGGGCATTTCCTTAAAGAGGACTAAAATCAGCTACTATTGAGGAAGGAACTAAATCACATCTAACGGTTTAAGAACTCTTGGATACTCCACACTATATTTTGAAGTCTTCATATTTTCATATCTTATATCTGGAGATAGCATGGCTTTGAGAGACCAATGACCTTTCATGTTAGATTCCCAGGAGAAAAAGAATGTTTCCTGAGGCATGTGCAAATAATAATAATAATAATAATAATAATAATAATAATAATAATAATTTATTTCTAGCCCGCTCCTCTGTAGAGCACAATTGAAGCAGGGTACAGCAAATTAAAACATACAGATTAAAATACATCATCAACCCATTCCCAACCACCCATCCTTAAAAATAAATTAAATTAACAATAATTTAAAATCATAACAACATTAAAAACATAATACATCCTCATAGATCTTAAATGAGGGTAAAAATAGCACCAAGCAAGGGGTCAAAATAGGTCCCGTTTCGGAGCCGGGAACTAGGAGGTTTCAGGGAAGGCCTGCCGGAAGAGATGCATCTTCAGAGCTTTTTTAAAGCAGTCAAGAGATATCCAGGTAAACAAGACAATCAAATTTAAATATGTGAATTCAGTGCTCCTTTCTTTCTGCAGGCAATCTGCATTTCCTCTTGCAACTTGAGACAAAGTCACAATTTGACCCAAAGCAGTTAGCCAACTTCTCTGTCTACTCCCTATTGTATTCCCTAACTATTCATCTTGGGAGTATCCTGATCCAATCACTGTTTTTGTCACACTAAAATTGAAGCCATCAATCAGTCTGGAATCCCGTTGTCGATTCCTGGGAAAGGACATCCAGCCTTTGTTTCCTAACCAAATAGCCCATTGCTTGGGACTATATAAATAATTCAGAACCTAGCCTCTTTGCATACAGCCAGAAAACACCTCTGCACTGTGTTTTGTGTTGCTCTCCCAGTCTGAGCCACTCCACTCCAGTTTACCATGGTTTGCTCATCAGATAGGTAGTTATAACCCCCCTGAATGCTGTGTCTGTAGAGTTTATCACATTGCCTTTGCTCCCGCGATAAATGCAGGATGTAACTTTAAGAAGGCAGATCTTACTGCATTTCCCCATCGCTGGGCAGTCTGCAACCCAGGATTCTCTGGGATTCTCCCTCATCTTTTCAAGAGTGGGATTTTCCCATAATACCTGGCAATGGAGAAATGTGATAAGATCTGCTTCTTAAAGTTACATCCTGCATCTGTTGCGGGAGCAAAGGCAATGTGATAAATCCTGGGATGAATCACTATTGCATGTGTGTTGTTTTTTTTAAAAAAATAACACTATCTTATTTCACCCCAAATCTGGAATTTTCTTCAGTTATTACTTGTATACATAGGCATGAAAGGTCCTAAAGGCTACCCAAGCCTCTCACAAGCTAATTTCCTCAGGAATTAAAGTAATACTGTCATATTTGGTGGGGACCACCAAATATCTTTGGGTAACATCTTCTGTTGTTGGCATCCCCGTTTCTGATCTTTCATGAGGCGCTGACGCACATGCAAACACACACACACACACACACACACACACACTTTTTGCAGGTGAGGAGGGTTAAAGGCTTTCCACTTCTTGTTCCTTTCATTCAGTATGTTGAAACAAAATCTGTAGCACTTCTTTCTTGACAGTGTATTACTTGCACCTGTATATATTTAGCATGTTTTACTTATGAATAATAAGAGTCTGTGCAGCAGTTAGTGATCCTCATTTAGAAGCAAACACACCAATAGCTTAGGGAAACAAATCTATAGGGTTTATTATAGGAGCTCCATTCTAAGATAGGAAAGTGTCTCAGGGAGCTCATCTAACCTAGCTGCTTCCTAGGGAGAACTGAAAGGACTCTGAGAATACTTTAATAATAATAATAATACTTTTATTTGTATACCGCCCTTCCAAAGATCAGGGCAGTGAACAACAGGTTTGCAAGTTAAAACAATTCCAAATACAATAAAACAATATCAATAAAACAGTATCAATAAAACAGTATCACCCAATGCAGATTATCATATTAAAGTTCCAAGCGGCTCGTGAAGAGGGGCAGATATCAAAAGATAAAAACAATCAAGAGTAAGCCTGCTTGAATAAATATGTTTTCAACTCCTTTTTAAATTGGGTGAGAGAGGCAGCCAAGCGGAGCTCGGTGGGCAGCGAGTTCCAGAGGCTCGGGGCTGAGGTAGAAAACGCCCTCTTAGCAGTAGTTGATAATCTGGCCTCTGGAACTCGTAATAATTGTTGCCCACTAGATCTAAATGTGCGGGGTGGATTGTGTGGGGAGAGACGGTCCTTTAGGTACTCTGGGCCCAAGCCATTTAGGGCTTTATAGGTAATAACCAGCACTTTGTACTGAGCCCGGAAGCGAATAGGCAGCCAATGGAGGTCTTTCAGAACAGGTGTTATATGGTGGGTCCTGGAGATACCAGTGACCACCCGCGCTGCCATATTCTGCACTAATTGCAGTTTCCGAGTGTGATACAAAGGCTGCCCCATGTAGAGCGCATTGCAGAAGTCCAACCGAGAGGTTACCAAGGCATGTACTACTGTTTCAAGGTCCCTCCGGTCCAGGTAGGGACGCAGCTGGCGTATCAGCCGAAGCTGAAAACAGGTGCTCCTGACTGTCGCATCCACCTGAGAAGTAAGGTGGAGTGACGAATCAAGGAGCACCCCCAGGCTGCGTACGGTGTCCTTTACAGGAAGCGTGAGCCCGCTCAGGACAGGTGGGACCACCTCCATCCCTGGGCCGGGGGAACCTATCACCAGTACTTCCGTTTTCTCTGGATTCAGGCTGAGTCTGTTTTCCTCATCCAGTCCATTACCGATTCCAGACAGGCCACGAGAGGAGCGACGCCATCCCTGGTCACTGCGTCAGTCGGAGACATAGAGAAGACTATTTGGGTGTCATCAGCGTACTGATAATCCCGCGCCCCATGCCTCTGGAAGATCTCTCCCAGTGGTTTCATGTAGATGTTAAAGAGCATGGGGGACAGAATAGCTCCTTGAGGGACCCCAGATTTTAGGGCCCTTCTATCAGAGCAAACGTCCCCCAGCTGCACCATCTGGAACCTCCCAGAGAGGTAGGACCGGAACCACTGGAGCGCAGTGCCTCCGATACCCACCTCTGCCAGGCGCTCCAGAAGGATACTATGGTCGATGGTATCGAAAGCCGCTGAGATGTCCAAGAGCACCAACAGGGACACGCTACCCCTGTTGATGCCCAGACGGAGATCATCGACCAGGGCGACCATGGCAGTCTCAACCCCGTAGCCAGCCCAAAAACCAGTTTGAAATGGTTCTAGATAATCCATTTCATCCAAGATTGATTGAAGCTGGATTGCAACCGCCCTCTCGATCACCTTCTCCAAAAATGGCAGTAGCGAGACTGGCCGATAATTGTTGTGAAGGAGGGGGTCGAGGGAGGGCTTTTTTAATATTGGTTTTATAATGGCTAATTTGAGATTGTCTGGGAACAGCCCTTCCCTCAGGGATGAATTAATAATCCAGCGGAGTAACAAAGTTACTGCTGGCCCCCCCTGTGCCACTAGCCACGAGGGACAGGGATCGAGGGAGCAGGTTGCCTTCCTAACGCTTCTAAGGATCTTGTCCACATCCTAGGTACTGACCGACTCAAACTGATCCAGTACAACTGAGTCCACGGAAGCTCTGGACGCCTCTATTCTAGATTCTGCTGTAACACTGGCATCCAGACCTTCATTTATCCGAGAGATTTTATCCGCAAAGAAGTTGTTAAATTGGTCACAGCAGGCCTTAGTCGGTTCAAGGATCTGGTTTGGGGCAGGAGGAAGCTGGGTTAGCTGCTCGTATCGCCTCTCCATAGTCCTTCAAAAGGTAGTCTAGGAGAGCCTTGTCGGATAAACGCTGGTGTTTCCGCCAGGCGTGCTCTAGCCGTCGCAGAACCCACTTCCTGGCCCGGAGAGCTTCCATATACCAGGGCTTTCTTTTGGAAGCAGGCCTGAGAGGGCGCTTGGGAGCGATACTGTGTATAGCCCTGGAGAGATCCGTATCCCAGGTGTTAACTAGGGCATCAACAGTGTCGCCGTCAGTTCCAACCATATATCCCTCTAGGGCTTCTTGGAACCTATCAGGTTCCATCAGCCTTCGAGGGTGGACCATTCTAATAGGTCCGCCACCCCCGGGGGGGATCTGGGTTGATGCCTTGATGCTTGCCTCTATCAAGAAATGATCCGTCCATGACAAGGGGGAAATATTAGCAATTTCCACCCACGGAATTTCCATGTCCGTACAGAAGACCAAATCAAGTGTATTCCCCGCAAAATGTGTTGGACCCGTGATAAGCTGAGACAGGTCCATGGCTATCATGGTATCCATGAATTCCCGAGCTGCACCAGATGGAACTCCGTTGGCCACGAAGGGGATGTTGAAGTCGCCCAGGACCAAAAGCCTGGGAGACTCCAACACCAGCTCCAAGACCAACTGTGTCAGCTCGTTAAGGGAGTCTGTTAGCGCATGGGGTGGCCGGTAGACCAACAGAATCCCTAGACTGTCTCTAGCCTTCAGGGTCAGGTAAATGCACTCGATATAGGTAGTCTGACGGACATGGTTCCTGATTAGAGACTAGGTGTCTTTGTGCACCAAGGCAACACCTCCCCCCCCCCCGCCCACCTAACCTGTTCTGGTCCTTCACCGAGTACCCGGAAGGGAGGACCTGAGCCCACACAGCATCCCCTTCAGGCCCAAGCCAGGTCTCGGTTATGCACGCCAGGTCACAATTATTATCCTCTATCAGATCTTGAAGTATGTGGGTCTTGTTCTTTATAGACCTGGCATTGCACAGGAGCAGAGACAGGGTTTGTGGTACGGCTGGAGTGACCCTCAGGTCCCATTGGTTAGGAGTAGGGCTGGAAGGGGAGATAGATATTAAACATCGATCTCGCCTTCCCTTGTAACACTGGCCCTTACTCCTACCGTCATACCTCCCCTTGCCCCACACAACTTGAATAGGGGCCCCACTTAAGTCAAGGGGGTTGCCCTCTACCTTCCCAAATAGTACATCACCTCCTCCCATATTGCTCCCACCGATAGCCCCCCCTTCCTTCACACAGTGGTGGTGATGATAAGGAGGATGTAAAGGAGTTAAAGATTATTAAAAATAACCTCCAATCAGAGTCCATTACAAGATTAAAAGTTGTTAAAATTGACATCCAATCGGAGTCCATTGCAGAGAAGGAGGAGAGTTGGAAACATCCCTAAGTATATCAGTTTATATGACAAGAGGGAGCAGATTAGGTAGAGAGATAGGGAGGGCACTTTGGGTCACTCACCTTTCTAACCCTATTGCTATTGCCCACTCTAAGGCACTCTGACTCTTCCATGTAGAGCAAGTCCAATAAGTAATCAGATATTTTAAAAGTCAAATGTGTAATTGGTTTGCGGTAAATAATAGCTCATTGCAAAGCAGGACATTGTTAAGCATGCTGAAAATATCACTCTTTGTACAATCAGCTTGAGCACCATGCTTCTTATCTATTATATTCTATTGGGTATATTTCAATGAATACAGGATATGAAATGTTTTATTTAAGTCTGCTCTAACAGCTGTGGCTCTGGCTGACTGTATTCCAAGGCTGGCTCTGGCAAAGTGAGTACAGAACTGGTAACTCTACACTAGGGAAACTAGTAATACTGCAGTTATAGAGACAGAAAAGCAGTTTAGGGATCTTGCTGTAAATTAGATCTAACAGCTTAAACATTCTGGGTTGTACATCTCTTTGGTGTGTCTTCTGTCAAATTTCTTACATTGTTTAGACCATCACTGATAAATAAAACTATAGCTTTTCTAATCAGGATTTCCACTTGTAATGAAATAAGCAAAATGCTGACAAATATACAACATCCATACTCCCAACATCACACAAGCCGAGTTCTACTCACATAAGTGGGCAGGTTGGTTAACTTCATTGATATAGCTTGCTGACCACCAAAATTCAGTTTTTAAATCTATGAATCAGTGCATCGGAAATTGTTCTTAATATATATTTTAACTTGTTCTTCAGCTGAAAGAGGCTCTGTAGTAGTCTATAAAAGATCAGTAATAAGTCAGTCCCCTTTGAGAAACAGTCCAAGTTTTAACAACTAGCTCATATCTAGTGGATTTTAATAATCTTTGCTTTTGCTTTGCCAACACTTTGAAATCAGATGCTATTTGCATAATAGATTGTATAGCTTTCCCCCTTCTCAACTGGCAGTTACAAGCATCATTATGTCAAATGCCACTTAGTGGAGCTTTAAACTGATTTAGCACGATTGCACTTTCAATCTTAGTATCAAGGATGTAGACATTTTTGCAAAATGGTGTGCTGTTATTGCTTTGGGAAATGAATCTAGGCACAATTTTTCGATTTCCCAATTTTCTCATAGCAGTAAGTAGCAAGTGACAATATTCTGCTTGATTTATTTTACAAAAGTAAGTGTCACTTTATTATTATGTCTCATGTTTATGAAGCCAGTCTTAATAAAGTCTGAACCATTTTGCAGCCTGTTCATGTACTATTCAAAAGAAAACCCTTCAAATGAATGAGCTGGGCATAAACAATCTTGTGGAACAATAGTATTGTATAACTTTTATGTCTACACGAATGCTTAAGCTTCATTGGGTAAATGGTGTTTCTAAGCCTATATTAGCTACATACATAATAAACAGTAGTAGTTGGGTTGTGGGTGGATAGTGAAGCAAAATGATAAGCATATTAAAGCAATTGCTTTGTCTTCTCTTATACTTGACTTAAAAATCTTGACACTTAGGAAATTGTTCAGAAAGAATGTTTTTTTAAGATTTATAGATTAAAATAGATTTGCAGGAAATAATGTCAGTCTGTAATACAGTGTCTCTTCCTGAAAGTCTGGTGTTGAAATCTACTTTTCACCTATCATGGAACAGCGGTACAGAATTAGTGCAATTGTGGACGTTAGCTAACCAAACTTTAGCTAACCAAATGCTTGCTATGACTCAAGGCAGCATAGATATCAAGACTGGCAACGGTGCTACAGACAGGTCTAGTTTTTATGCTGAAATCTGTAGTAGTATGGCCGATACAAGAAGTAATATTTGTTGTTGTTAACTGCCCTCAAGTCCATCTTGATTCATGGCGATCCTGCTGATGAGACATCTCCAAGACCCTCTGTCCTCAACTGCTCTGCTCAGCTCCTGCAAACTCATACTTGTGATCACCTTGCATGCGACCTTCCTCCTCTCCTGCTACCTTTCCTGGCATTAATGTTTTTTCCAGAGATTCATTCCTTCTCATGATTTGTCCAAAGTACAACAATCTGAGTTTTTCCATCTTGGCTTTTAGGGAGATTTCTGGCATGATCTGCTCCAGGACCCCCCCCCTTTTTTTTTTTTTTTTTTGTCTTTTTGGCTGTCCATGGAATCCTTAGTACTCTTCTCCAGCACCACATTTTGAATGAGTTGATTTTCCTCCTGTCCTTTAAATACAAATACTTGGGTGTCCAAGTATTATGTCTGAAGGGATTTATTATTAGTTTGTACAGATGCACTCTGAGAAAAGGGAAAGGAATAGGAAATAATACATTAGAAATCATTTCAACCCAATAATTTTGAAAGAGAGCTCAACCCAGTAATTTTGAAAGATAGCTCAAGTTATCATAAATTTGTTAATTAATCGTTAATAACATCTCAGTCATTAATAACATCTCAGTCGTTAATAACATCTCAAAAGCACAAAGGAAATGTTGTCAACACAGGTGCGTACTTACAAAGCACTTCAATTCTGCACTTGTGCAATTGTGCAATTGCGTTTTCATTCCCAGCTTGCTATCTGGCAATATTACTTCCTGTTTAGCAGTTGTCATTCCCAGCTTTCACTGTGGCAAAACTCTGTCTCTCCCCCCCCCCCCCCCGCCTAGTGGCCATTTTTAGGGGCACCTGCAGCTGTGGAGAGTGATGCTCTGCCTGGCATCAAACTACCAGCCTAGTGAGCAGGAAAAGAAGCCTGAGGAGGAGAGGGTGTGTGTGTGTGTGTGTGTGTAGATATAAGCGGTAGGGGTGGGGGTGCCTGTGTGACTCTGTGTGTGTGTGATACTGTAAGTCTTCAACAGAGGCAAAAGTGCGAAATCACAGTGGTGCCGGGGGGGGGGCACAAAGATACTGCAGTATATATTCTGTGCTTGTGCAGACACTGCAAAAATGGAATCATAACACTTTATGTATGTACACTACAAGCACTATTCTTCTATAATTAACGTGGAAATGCATCATTTTTGGCTTATGTGTGATCATCTCCTGTTATTGTTCCATTGCTATTCCACTATTGAGCAACTGCACAATGGTAACAGAAGAAAAACGGGAGCATGACGCTTTCTCCCCCATGTTATAAACTCCTATGTTCTGTTTTGACAGTATCCTCTTGTCCTGAGTACAGATTCCACATCAAGGATATCAGATGTGTTGGCACTCCCATGTCTTTAAAGGTGTTCCATAGCCTTTCATGATCTGTGCAAAGTTATATAGCAGGAACAGAATGTTTATTTTATTTGTGGTTTTTTATTGGTGCTAACCCAAAGGGAGGGAATGAAGAAATAAGCCTGTAACAGAGGTGGGGAGGAGATGAAATAAGGATGAAGATTTAAGCCAAAATGATTCTCTGTCCTCAATTGGCCAAAAGCCATAATGTCAACACTCTGACAGATCCTGCCATGAAAATAGTGGTTGTGTTATTTCTATTTACTGTGTTATTATGTGTACTGCTATTGTTTATGTCTTATAGAAACATATAGGAATGGAAGAGGGATTTGGTGGTAAAGTCGATGAGATTTGTAGTGCCTCTGCAAAATAAAATAATAGTCTAGCTAGATAATGAATGGGGGAGGGGGAACGGATAGTACTACCAGCCATGGGTTGGAAAGGGTTGGAAGAGAACTGTGGGAAGAAGGCAGAAGGTGAATAACACTGGCTATAGGAATGTTTTGATTTATGGACAAATGAAGAAAAAGCCCATGAATGTATGGGATGTTAACTGCTGACTGTATGTGTGTATCTGGGGATTCTGATAGCTCTGTCTGCAGATGCCATACTGTTGCTTCGTTGCTAACTGAAATAAAGTCTGGTTTACTGAACCGAAGGGAGTGAGCAGTTTTTGACACATAAATATTATGTAACCATTCTATCTTAATTACATAATAATTTTGTCACAAATAATACAGATAATGAAACATGGTTCTGAAACATGGGTCACCTATCACCAACATCTACGACTCCTCAAACGCTTTCATCAGTGCTGTCTATGCACAATCATAAACATACACTGGACTGACTATGTGATGAATGTTGCTGTCCTGGAGCAAGCAGAGATCACCAGCATTGAGGCCTTGCTACTGAAACCACAGCTGTGCTGGGCAGGTCACGATTCTAGGATGGAGGACCACCGCCTCCCCAAAATAGTACTCTATGGTGAACTCACCACAGGTCAGCATAAGAGGGGCGCCCGAAAGAAGAGATACAAGGACTCCCTGAAACAACATCTCAAGCTTGGCCAAATCGATCACCAACCATGGTCTGCCCTGGCCTCAAATCGGGAGGCATAGAGACGCACTATCCACAATGCTGCAGCCTCTTTCGAGAACTCATGCTGAACAAATATTGAAGAGAAACGACAACACAGAAAGAACCACAACTTGGAAACACCACCCAAGGAGACTTTCTGCTGTGCTTTCTGTAACCGAACTTGTTTATCTCGGATCGGCCTTTTTAGTAATCAACGCGGTTGTAGTAAGCGTGAGATGAGTCCTTCCTGAATCTTCGTTAGCGAAGAAAAGCCAGAGAGATTTTTATTATTATTATTACTATTATTTTACTAATGACATAAATTATATATACTTACTATATGCAATAACTGCTGCATAAACACATGTCTTATTTTCTGATTTCCTATTCTGTATTTTTTATTATTGGCATTTTTAATCTTGTAATTAATCTTTGGAAGCTATTGTTCTATGGAAAATACATGTGTATTTTAGAGAAGTAGTCTGAAAGATTATTACCCAACACAAAATGCAGTAAAAAGAAAAGTGGACGTGGGTGGGTGTCCATGTATTATGTCCTAAGGGATTTATTACTAGTTTGTATAGATGGACTCTGAGAAAAAGGAAAGGAATAGCAAACAACACCTTAGAAATCATTTCAACCCGGTAATTTTGAAAGAGAGCTCAAGCTATCATAAATTTGTTAGTTGGTTAGACAGCTACTCCTTAAACACCTTTACTCTTGCAATATGCCACTTACTGCATGGCCTCAGGGCCTGATGGATCATTTGAGCTCTTGTTTTGCTTTATTGGTTCACTGAAGGGTTCCCAGGAGACTCCTATTATGATGCTGACTAGACCTAAATCTGCTTAGCTTCTATGTAATTGCTCTGTCATGTACCTTCTGGCTTCATTTTACCACTTTATGTTTGTTCTTTTACTGGCTCATCATATTTGCTGTTTAGTGACCAAGATGTTCCAAGTAAGCTATGCCATTTCTGTATACTATACAGCTGGTGTGGTATAGTGGTGTGAGCATTGGACTATGACTTTAGAGACCAGGTTTGAATCCCTGCATGGCCATGGAAACCCACTGGGTGATTTTGGGCAAGTCACACACTCTCAGCCTCAGAGGAAGGCAAAGACAACCTCCCTCTGAACAACTAAGGCTCACTATAAGCCAGAAATGACCATTCAGATTTGTAAAAAAATTATTTATAAAAGGTATGTGACATTGTTGTGTATTGAATTTAAGATTCTAAACTTAATTTGCAAATTTTAAATTCCTGTAATTGGTGTACATTCCAGGTACAGCAACAGCATAAGTAAAATTACAAATAATAGGTAGTGTATTGAAAGAAAGAGGAATCAAGATAACCTTTCATTGTAAACCAGTATGCAGGAATATACATCTTTTGTAACTCACTTAAAGTTATTCTTCCTCCTACAACCATAACAAAAACTTGTACAAACAGGTATACACATAAATTCTGTTCATTCATAGTTCCAAATAGAGTAGATATTTCAGAGGCAGGAGCTGAAAAAACAAAACAACCCCCCCAAACCCTTGAGTATACCATATATACTCGTGTATAAGTCGACCTCATGTATAAGTCAAGGTCAACCTTAGGGGCCAAAAATGGGGATTTTTGTATGACCTATGGATAAGTCAAGGGTTTGGCTTAAGGGGGCAGCCTAGCTGGGGAGAGGCTCTGGGGCAATCAGCATCTCTCCATGTGGGCTCCCTCCTGAGGAGAAAGCCCAGCTAGAGAGACACTGGGGAGGGTGTGCGTTCACCCTGTAGTCCCCTCTCCAGCCAGGATCCCTCTGGAGAAGGAGAAAGCCTGGCTGGAGGGACATTGAGAAGGGTGTGCGGGGAAAACGCATGCCCTTCCCTGGGTCTCTACCCGGGCTTTCTCCAGGCCTGTACCCAGACCTCGAGGGGCCCTGGGGCAGAAAGTACATTGGGGCCGCTATATTTTTTAATGTCCCGAGTCCTACTGTGAGTCACTCATCTTGGTGCACCCATTTACAAGAGTCAAACCTTTTGCTCTGAATCCCATAACAGATTCAGGCTCCCAGAATTCCATAGCCTTCAGCCAGAAAAGAGTCAAGCCTTGAGCTCCAGGCCCCACAACAGACTCCAACTCCCAGAATTCCATAGCCTTCAGCCAGAAAAGAGTCAAGCCTTGTGCTCTGGGCCCCACAACAGACTCCAGCCCCCAGAATTCCATAGCCTTGAGCCAGGATGCCGAAAAGCAATGCCAAGCCAGGTTATTTCTCCAGTGTTGTTTCCCCACCCTTGGGCCACCGAGACCCACTTTATCTCCCCACAAGCAACTTGGGACCCCTCTTGCTCTAGTACACCCCAAAGGCCCTGCCCCCCAGACCTTGTCCCCTTTTGGATGCTAAGCAGGGTCACTAAGCAGGAAGGCAAGGGCCAACTCTCCCAGAAGAAATGGGCCAAGGAAACCCCCTGACAGGCGGGAGGGGGGAAGGATAGATAGATAGATAGATAGATAGATAGATAGATAGAGGGATAGCTGAATAGATGGTAGGTAGGGATGGGTGGATGGATGGATGGATGGATGGCTGATTGGATGGAGAGAGGAATAGATAGAAGAAGGGATAGCTAGAGAGGGAAGGATAGAAAGAGAGAGAGAGAGAGATGATTGGATGGAGAGTGGGATAGATAGAAGACGGGATAGGTAGGTAAGGTAGAGAGGGATAGAGGGAGGGATACCTAAATAGATAGATGGTAGGGATGGATGGATGGATGGATGGATGGATGGATGGAGAGAGAGTGAGATAGATGGAGGGAGGGAAGGATAGAGAGAGAGAAAGAGAGAAAAATAGCTAAATGGATGGATGGAGAGGGGGGAATGGGCAAAAGAAGAATAGATAGGGAGGGAGGGAAGGATGGATTGAAAAGAGGGTTTGGGGGGGCTTCGGAGGGAGCCAGGGACAGAGGCATTGCCTCCCATTTTCTGCCCAGAGGCTGGTGCTAGGCTGCCCCCACCCCTTTTTCTCTTCTGCCCCCTCCCAAGGACCCCCCTCTCTCTGGACCCCACAACAGACTCCAACTCCCAGAATTCCATAGCCTTGAGTCAGAAAGTAAGCCAGTCCAAACCTGGTTATTTCTGCAGTGGAGCCTGAGTGACTGATGCAGAGCTCTCACGTGAGTCCCGCCACTCTCAGCAACTTTTTTCCCGCCTGGTGCCTCCCCTGTCCTCAGCCAGGAGCTGAGTCCTCCTGAGTCTGTGTGGTTGCGAAAGGGAAGGACTCAGGCTAGGCCAAGGACAGGAAGGAAGAAGAGGAGACTTAAGAGAGATATTTGTGAGGGCAGCTGGCCGCCTTCTCGCTGGCCGGGTTTCCTCCTCCGAAGGAAGGAGCCCGGCCAGGGAGAACGCTCTGCCTTTCCAGCCTGGGGTAGACATATACCACATTGCCCCATGTATATGTCTACCCCAGGATTTTGGAGGGCATTTGGGGGCACACATTTCTCAACTTATAGTCGAGTATATACGTTAAACCTTAGGAAATTGATGGGGTCACTGCTATAAGTTGATAGGTGACTTAGACACACACACACACACACACACACTGAATCAATTGTTGAATGGTGAGTTGGCATGGAGGCAAATCCAATTGATTCAATGGCAAATCCATTTGCTTCAATAGTTGAGTCTCACAATAGGATTTAGGCCATGGATTAATAACAGAAAGGAATTTGATAATGTACTCAGTGCTTCTAGAGCCCAGTTGAATTTTCATTACAATAGATATATTGTTGAATAGCTTTGCCAGGGCTGGAATTCATGATCATAATTCTCCTCATAGGACTTTGGAGATCAATGAATTTGCCCATGCAGGGAGTACCTTTCCTGAATATGCAGACTGCAACTATTTAACACAGTTGTTTTCTTCATACTGACTATGCACGATTCATTCCATGACTGACAACCTTCTGGTGACAAGCCTTTCTCTACCTAGCCAGGGTAGTCTTCAGAAAGCAGACGTGCAGCCCCTAGGGCTGTATTCAAATCCTCACCCACTTCATAGAGTATAGCAGAGCTTGTGTTGTGCTGGAATACTGTGAGGTGCTGGAGTAAAGTTTGATACTGCTCTTTGGGAGCAAATTTGCCATCTCCAGTGCTTTGTAGAGGTTATAAAGTTTGACCGGTGAGTGATAGAAATCATGAAGACTCATTTGTTGTTGCGAGTCTGTAATCTATTCCTTCATGGTAAAGCTTCCTAGGAGTTGCATTTTTGAGCACATTACATTTATAATTCCCACTTCAACAAAAATATGTTAGTGAGGAAAGGAGTGGGTGGGAATCAATAAACTGGCCAAGCCACCTTTGTCAGTCTGCATTTCAGTTTGGGCTAAGATCTTGACTATATTTGACTTGAGTCATTATTTCTTTTTCCATAGTATCAGAGACATCCAAGCGTATGCCAAGTGTGAAGTTCAGCATTAGTCTATAGTCACTGGCAGGCTGCCATTTGGGTATAGGAAAAGATCTTATTAAAAGGAATGCCAAGCTGTTTAGTGTCCAGTTTTAAATTATTGTCTGCAATCTAGTGATGTGAAGTAATGATGGAATTTTGTGTAAGACCTGGACACTGTCTCACACCATGCAAAAAGGCAAATTAAAACTGTTTCAGGAAGAGAAATGAATGCCAACTTAATTTATCATGTTTACCATTACCAATAAGGGAAGCAGTGGCTCAAGTGGTAAAGATGCTGACTCTGTTGATTGCAAGAGGGTACCAATGTGAGACAGGGACAGTTAGGGGTAGAGTCCAAAAGTGAGGGTACACATCCAGAATACTAAGAGAGAGAGTTGCTGGAATGAGATATCCTGTGGAGTTTAGCTAGCCTGGTTGGCTATGGTAGAGATAAGTTTGAGAAGGGATCATAATACAAAAATTGTGTGAGTTTTAAGTGAAGATAATAATAATATCATCGTACCCCTCTGTGCAACACAACCGGGGCGGTTTACAAGATTAAAACATACATCCCCATCTCACAATCCCACCCACCCCTCTAAAATACAATTAAACAATTTACAATTTAAAACATAATTTAAAATAATAGACAAAATAAATAATGGCTACAGCTGAAATCGTGGTGAACACATTAGGCTTTTTTGGTGTCCGGGTATCTATTCAGAGAAGGCCTGCCAGAAGAGATTCGTCTTAACATCCTTTTTAAAGCTGTTTAAGGTGGTAATGTGACAGTTCTCCTCTGGCAGGCCATTCCACAATCTGGGAGCGGTTGCTGAAAAGGTCCTCTGGGGGGTTGTAGAGGTTGTAGTAAATTCCTCCCAGAGGACCTGAGTGCACCGGGTGGATTTTACGGAAGGAGGTGGTCCCGAAGATAGGTTGGACCCAAACCATTTAGGGCTTTAAAGGTGATAACCAACACGTTGTACTGGGCTCGGAAACTTACGGGCAGCCAGTGGAGCGATCTTAAAATCTGTGTAATGTGGTCTCTTCTAGTTGTAACACCGAACCCCATGCCTCTGGATGATTTCTCCCAGCAGCTTCATATATATATATATATATATATATATATATATATTGAATAGCACCGGGGACAGGATGGCGCCTTGTGGGATGCCACAGTTAAGCTCTTTTCTTGTCCTCGAGCATCATCCTCTGGAATCTGCCTAAGAGGAAGGAACAGAACCATTACAATGTAGTGCCTCCAATCCCTAGCCCTCTCAGGTGATTCAAGAGGATGTCATGGTCTGTTGTTTCAAAAGCTGCTGAGAGGTCCAGAAGCACCAACACGGTCACACTGAATGTCATCAGCTAAGGTGACCATGGCAGTCTCAGCTCCATATCCTGTCCTAAAGCCAGTTTGAAATGGATCTAGATAATTGGTTTCCTCCAAGACAGCTTGGGGCTTAAGAGCAACCGCCCTCTCGATCACTTTGCTCAAAAAAGGTAATAGAGAAATTGGCCTATAACTGTTCATGTCCAGGGGGTCAAGGGAAGGTCTTTTCAGGAGCAGCCTAACTGCTGCTTCATTCAGACAAGATGGAACATGACCTTCCATGAGGGATGCAAAAGGCACCCCCACCGCCTGGGACGGCCAGCCATGAAGGGCAAGGATCAAGAGGGCAAGTTGTTTTCCTCAATCTACCAAGGATCTTGTCCATGTCATCAGTACTCACAGATTGAAATTGATCCAGTATAATTTCATCAAAGGGGCTGCTGGTCACCTCGTCAGTTGATTCTGCTACAACACCAGCATCTAAGTCAGTTCTTATCTGAGAGATTTTATCTGCAAATAAGTTGTTAAATGCATCACAGCAGGCCGTTGTCAGGTTAAGTAATGGTCAGTTCCCTTACTACCGTAAACAGCTCTCTGAACAGGACTCTGCAGACACAATACATGCAGTGGAGAAGGATTTCTGCACTGCACGTATTGCCTCTCTGTAGGAACAAAGAAATTTCCTATGATGAGTCCTGTCAGATAAGAGTTGAGTTTTCCGCCAGATGCACTCTAGTCATTGTCCAACCTTCTTCATCTTCCTAAGCTCTTCAGTATACCATGGTTGACGGTTTGAAGTGGGTTGGAAAGGAAGCTTGGGAGCGATTGTGTCAATAGCCTTGGCGAAATCGGTGTTCCAGGTATTAACCAAAGCTTCAACAGAATCACCGGCATTAGCAACCATTAAACCCACTAAGGCTTTCTGGAAACCAATTGATTCCATTAGCCTTTGAGGGCGGACCATTCGAATAGGTCCTCCACTCCCAATGGGATGGACAGTGGCTCTTAGTTCAGCCTTGATCAGGAAATGATCTGTCCATGACAATGCAGAGGTTTTTGTTACCTCTGTCCATGGATATTCCTGTTCTGTACTAAAGACTGCATCAAGGATATGACGTGCACAATGAGTGGGCCTGACGATAGGTCCATGTTTATCATGGAGTCCATGAACTCCCAAGCTGCACCTGTAAGTTTTGACAAGCTGGTTTCAAGTGGGATGTTGAAGTCGCTCAAAACTAAGAGTCTGGAGACTCCAACAGCAACTCTGAAACCAGCAGTGTCATCTCAGTTAAGGAGTCTATTAGACAACGGGGTGGACGATATACTAACAGAATCCCCAACCCAATTTGCTCTAGAGAGAGTGTGTGCAAAAACAAAAAACAAAAACAAAACAAAACAAAAACCAACATAACAGTAACAAGTGTATAAAACAGCTCAATACATAAAACATTGTTAAAACTGTTATTTAAATAAAGTTTTATTCTTCAAGAAAGACTCATCTGGAACCTGAATGCTTACCATGCTACTAGCAATTAAAAACATATTTTGGAGGTAAAGTGACAGCCACAAAGAGGTGGCAGGTTCACAAATTAATAAGAAAAAATAGTGTTAAAAGTACAAGTGCTCTTGATTGTTAAGTGGCAGCGGTGGGATGAAAAAGCCCAGGGTGCTGTCATCAAAAAAACTTAGTAGTGGAGAATGAAGTGGTTGTGATAACCACATGCCTACAAAGGCCCCATATTAATCTCCAAAATCACAAATTAGACTACTGGAGACCTGAAAGACAATTTGCACCCTCAAAATATGATTATCCCCAAGACCTTTTTGTGTCCCTTCCAAGGCCCACAAATGTACTGTATTTAGAGTGAAGCAAAAATCTCTGAAGTTTTCAGAGGTTGCCCAACCTAGCTTTAATCTGTGTTTTCCAATTCAGCATGTATTTTTCTTTCATGGTAATGTTTGTAGAAATTTGGGCCTCTGCCACTAGGCAGATGAGCTTTGGATGCCTTGTTAGCATTATGGCCAAACACCAGCAGCTGTCCAGTGTATAGAAAGTGTCCATTTGTGTTAGTGACCTTGTTTGATAGGTTTTGCATTAGCTTGGTAGTCTGAGGCTGGGAAAAGTTATAAAGGGCAAGAACAAACTTGAGATGTCTCAAGAAACCGGTATGGATGACTAAGGAACTTTCAACTGAGCTAAGTTTTAAACGGAACATGTATAAAAAATGGAAAAATGAGGAAATCACCAAAGAGGAATACAAACAAATTGCCAGCACATGTAGGGATATCTTATATTGCTCAACTAGCTGTCTATATTGGAACCAGTTGCATCTCACATCATCTGTAACAAGTTCATCTAAAGTTTTGAGTTTATATTCCTCATTTTCTTTTTTCAATAAGTTCTTATATGTTAACCATCCCGTCTCCTTCATTCTTGTCTCTTTGTAGAATGCTTCATTTACGGATGTCCATTCTGGTATTTTCTTTATGAAGAATCTCTTATATTTTGTCCATACTTTTATCAGTGATCTTCTAATCAGATGCTTGTTGAAGTTTTTGTCTTCTTTTATCTTATCATATATCAGATATGCGTGCCATCCAAATTTGCTATTTATTCCTTCCAATCTCAATAATTTTTCATTTTTCAACAGTATCCATTCCTTTATCCACTCAAGAGCACATGCATAGAAATATAATTTAAAATTTTGAACACCCAGCCCTCCCTTTTCTTTTCAGAAAAGCTAAAGCGCAAAATGAACTCAGGCTTGCTAGAGAGGTTAAGAACAATAAAAAGAGGTTTTTGGGTATGTCCGCAGCAAAAGGAAGAAGAAGGAAACGGTTGGGTCACTGCGTGCAGAAGATGGCAAAATGCTCACAGGGGACAGAGAAAAGGCAGAATTACTCAACACCTTCCTTGCTTCAGTCTTCTCAGAAAAGGCAAAGGGTGCTCAACCTAAGGATAATGGGGCAGAGGACAGAACAGGGGAATTTCAGCACAGAATAAGAAAAGAGACAATACAGGAATACCTGGTTAATCTAAATGAATACAAGTCTCCAGGACCAGATGAACTACATCCTAGGGTATTAAAAGAAGTGGCACATGTAATATCGGAACCAATGGTAATCATCTTTGAGAACTCCCGGAGAACAGGAGAAGTCCCAGCAGAGTGGAGGAGGGCAAATGTTGTCCCAATCTTCAAAAAGGGGGAAAAAGAGGATCCCAACAATTATCGTCCGGTTAGTCTGACATCAATACCAGGAAAGATTCTGGAGCAGATCATTAAACAGAGAGTCTGTGAATATCTGGAAGATAATTCCATAATCACAAAAAGCCAACATGGGTTTCAGAGAAACAAGTCATGCCAGACAAATCTGATCTCTTTTTTTGATAAAATTACCAGCTTGGTAGATGAAGGGAATGCTGTGGATATAGTATATCTTGACTTCAGTAAGGCCTTTGACAAGGTTCCCCATGACATGCTTGCAAACAAGCTTGTAAAATGTGGACTAGACAAGGTAACCGTTACATGGATTTGTAACTGGTTGACTGACCGAACCCAAAGGGTGCTCAACAATGGCTCCTTTTCATCCTGGAAAGAAGTGACAAGTGGGATGCCACAGGGTTCTGTCCTGGGCCCAGTGCTATTCAACATCTTTATTAATGATTTGGATGACAGTATTGAGAGCCTAGTTATCAAATTTGCAGATGACACCAAATTAGGAGGAGTAGCTAATACCCCAAAGGACAGGATCAAAATTCAAAATGACCTGAATAGACTAGAAAGTTGGGCCAAAGCTAACAAAATGAAATTTAGCACAGAGAAATGTAAGGTCCTACACGTAGGGCGGAAAAAATGAAATGCACAGATATAGGATGGGGGACACCTGGCTGAATGAGACAACATGTGAAAGGGATCTAGGAGTCCAAGTAGACCACAAGTTGAACATGAGTCAACAGTGCGATGCAGCAGCTAAAAAGGCCAATGCAATTTTAGGTTGCATCAATAGAAGTATAGTGTCTAGATCAAGGGAAGTAATAGTGCCACTCTATTCTGCTTTGGTCAGGCCCCACCTGGAATTCTGTGTCCAGGTCTGGGCACCACAATTCAAAAAGGATGTGGAGAAACTGGAGTGTGTCCAAAGGAGGGCAACTAAAATGGTGAAGGGTCTGGAAACCTTGCCCTATGAAGAACGCTTTAGGGAGCTGGGGATGTTTAGCTTGGAGAAGAGAAGGTTAAGAGGTGATATGATCACCCTGTTTAAATACTTGAAGGGATGTCACATTGAGGAGGGAGCAAGCTTGTTTTCTGCAGCTCCAGAGAACAGGACTCGGAACAATGGATGCAAACTGCAGGAAAAAAGATTCCACCTCAACATTAGGAAGAACTTCCTGACAGTAAGGGCTGTTCGACAGTGGAACACACTCCCTCGGAGGGTGGTGGAGTCTCCTTCCTTGGAGGTTTTTAAGCAGAGGCTGGATGGCCATCTGTTGGAGATGCTTTGATTGGGAGTTCCTGCACGGCAGGGGGTTGGACTGGATGGCCCTTGTGGTCTCTTCCAACTCTAAATTTCTATGATTCTATGAAACTCAGGGAGGGAATTTTTTGCTTGCACAGTTCTCAGCTGTGAGTAGGGGCAGGGAGATGGGTCAGACTTATGCACTTGGAGTTTCTCTATATAACACTTTCTATCCATTTTCTATCTCATTCAGACATAGGGACCCCATATGTCAAGCAACATCAAGCCAGAAGTGCATTTGAACAGCTGAAATTAGTGTGCCAGCTGTTCCTGTACCTTGAGATGATACATGCCTTGATTACATCACATTTGGACTAATGTGGCACACACTGTATGGGGCTGCCTTTGGAAACTGTTCAGAAACGTCAGTGGGTTTGAAATGTAGTGGCTGACCAGGGACCGTTATAACCCTCTTATTGAAACAGCTTCACTGGCTATATGTCACATGACCTCTAAAGCCCTATGTTGCTTAGATCCAGACTATCTGAAAGTCCATGTGAACCTGTCAGGGTCCTAAGATCTACAGGGTAATGTTTTCTCTCAGTTCTGCCACCATCATAGGCTCACTTTTCTCCGTGGCTGCTCCCACTCATTGGAATTTGCTTTGATAGGAAGCTAGACTGGCCCTCTCCCTGCTCTCGTTTCTCCAGCGGGCTTTCAATATATATTAGTGACAGAGGGCCGTTTATTTGGCATGTTTGATCTTTCTTTCTTTCTTTCTTTCTTTCTTTCTTTCTTTCTTCTGTATGTTGCATAACCTTGGACCATGAGTCTGGAGACAAGGGTTCATTTCCCAGCTTGGTCATAAACCTCACTGGTTGACCGAGCCTCTGGGGAAGACAATAGCAAACCTCCTCTGAACAAATCTTGCCAAGAACCCCCTGTGATAGATTCACCTTAGGGTCACCATAAGTTGGAGACAACTTGAAGGCACGCAACATGATTTTATTTGTGAGCCACCTTGGCTCCCTTTTTGGGAGAAAAATGGCAGAGAGAGGGAGGGAGGGAAGGGAAGATCATCAGCTGTATCATTTACCACCAATAAAGTTTGTGCTATAGCAGTAAAATGTTTTAGTCTACAGCGCTGAAAGTCCTTGAACTACACGTAGCTGTGGAACACAAAAATATTGAATGTGTTCTGGTCACCTCTGGATTTCCAGTCCCTTCACAATCAACCCCTTGACCCAAACTTCAGTATTTGTGAAAATCAGATAGTATTTTTTCCCCTACAACAAACCAGTAAGCTCTTTCTTACTTTTTTGCTTTTCTGTACAAATGTAAAGTCCTGCAATGCAAACCCTGGAAAGGAAACTGATTTAACAGTGTTAACCATGGTTAATCACATTGGAAGGGAAAATGTCAAAGGAAGGAGGTAGAAGCCTATGTTCTGAAAGATCACTCTCAATAAGAACATACAGTTTTGCAGTTAGGCAGTGTCATATCTTCTCCAGGCTATTGGTTATAGAGTATTTCAGACTTTGCATATTTTTATCACTTTCTTTGGGAGGGTTTTGAAAACCAACTCATTTTTCTGAATAAGTTTTATGGTAATATACTAACAGAGTTATCTGTGGCATTCTGTAAATGCAGTGGCATAGAGCAAAAGGAATAACAAGTCAGTAAGAATCTTACAGTAACTCCTGTCTCTAAAGTGTTATCTTTTCCTCAAGATATGCAGAAGTCACTCTTTACTCCTAGCTGCAGTTTTAATCTAACACAGAAAACTTTGAGACATCTCATTATATTCTGTTTGCATTTCCAGCAGATTGATTACAGTTGACAAGTGTTTGTGATTATCAGCTTAATCTGAAATGAAATTTCCGAGCAAAATAATACAAAGGTAAATGCTCTGGCAAAAGTAACTAAAACAGACGTGCTGCTTGGGCTATGTTGCCCCAAAGGAACATTCCATGCATTGAAATTATGTTTTCAGGGGGAAAGAGTGATTATAGAAACGATTTCATTATTATAGAACAGAACCTAATGTTGGGGAAATGCAATATCTTTCATGTAAACTTTAGATGGTTCGATCTTAATGCACGGATGACTTTCCCATATTGGCTAAATGTGAAAAAAGATCCATGTTACCAGCTTGTGTCTTCATTACTGCAGCATATTTTGCAGACATACCATTTTTGTACTGCATTGAGGAAAAGCTATATTAACTCTTTTCTGCCAGGCTTTTTTAAAAATTATTTCTTTTAAACTTAAGGGGATTTATTTTGAAATGTGCGAAGGTTATGTGCAAACATACAAAAACAATGCAATTTCAAGAGCCATAAAAGGTTAAAGGGGGGGGGGGGAAGGGTGTGAAAGAAATCGGGAATCAATAATTACCAGTCCTGAAGAGAGGGTTCCACGAAAGTTGGGAGAGTGGCTCAGACTGAGTCTAAGGGCTACACAGTGAGTGAAAAAGACCCGCTGTGTACTCAGGGTCCTTGGGAAACTTTTAGCAACTATAGGTACAAACTGTGAAAAAAGGCTATGTCTGGGGCTGATATTTATATCCAATATTTATATTTATATCCTTTGGGGTGCTTGGTGGTATCCCGTGGTGTAAGAAAGACTTGATGGATTTCCCATGGAATTGACAAAAGGACTTTAAATGACTGATGGCTTTAACTCCAGATTGAGAAAACATTGATTGGATTGCAGACAAACTCTGAAAAGTTGGATAGGAAGTAAGTTGCAACAGTGAGGAGGGAGTATGTTCTTTACCTGCTTTTCAATGGGACTACTTAGTCTTCAACACAAAAGGATATACAGAAAGCCTGTGGGGAGGGGGGAGTGATCAGTAGTTTTGATACTATTTAGGCCTTCTATATGTCTTCAGACCAGCGTGCCTTTTCAACCTGAAACTTCCTAGTTTTCCAAAGGTCATCTTGACCTCATAAAAACATGCCTGATGCTAGATATCATATAGGAAAATATGAAACCCCATGTTCAGCAAGAGGGGTGTAGGATATGCTAACAACTGACATGTATGATATGATGTGTTACCTGAGATAAAGTAGCTGATCCATATGTGTATAATTCTCTATCACACTTACTTTTGAAAGCCAGGTAAATGTCTATGCCAAGTCACTGGTGTTCAGTACCCCAATTTTACAAAGATTGGGTTGCCTTCATATTTTAAAAATAAAATTTTATTAGGCAGAATTGTCCATAGATGACTTTATAATTTTATTTTGACATGCATATTTTTACACATATATGAAGTATAAAATGCTACTTTATGAGGTAGCCAAGTCCTTTGTGATAAATCAGGCTATTCCCAAACCTCTAGTCTTCCAGATGTTTCATTACAGAGCAGGCATTCTTTCACAGAAACAAATAGAGAGATCTCTGAAAATGGCCTCCCTCGAAACATCAGTATTCTCCAGAGGTATATGTTACAGGGTTAGCAAGTGTAGTGCTTTCCCTAATTTTTGCTACAAGAAAAAGGATTTGGGGTTGTGGGCTTAGAGAGGATTGACACCCTCTGTCTTTCTCTGTGCAGGAAGAAGGCCCCATATGGTTGTTCGGATCCTGCCAATATTTCTGTCAATGCAGGACAGAGGCCCTCTTTTGCATTTTCCAATAATTTTCCTGTTTGCTGAACATCTCTCATAATCTGGACACTAAGATTGATTTGACATTTCTCATAGACTTCTGATTTTGTGTCTTATACTTGGGTAGTTCATTTTCTAAGTTTTTATTATATGTCTTCCCCCCCGCCCCCCCAAAAAATTGGTTTTGGAAGTTGGCAGATTTAGACCAGACATGTACACAGTATTAGAAACTTACCAAAAGAACAACCATGAAAGTTTGTCTTCGTGATTTGGAAAGCTGATTTCCTCTAAAAGTGATGTCAGTAAGCAGACTACACAAACAGTGAAATAAAACGAGTGAAATAAAACCTCATTGGTGCTTTGTCTCCCCTATATTTCTAAAGATATGTTGACATGCTGGAGAACTTTTTCTTGACCATGTCAAGTGTTATATTTGTAGTTAAGTGAATTCTTGGTCAGAGGAGAAATGCGGATTTATGAACTGGGATATGTGTGAAGCTGAATGTTCTTACTCAGATACACAATAATGGTCATATTAGAAGAATACCATCTATTTTAATATTGTGAAGTGGTTCAATTTAAAAACAAGGTTCCCCCCCACCCCTTTTAACATGTGCTTCCCTGTTTCCTATGTCTAGCATGATCAGAAGAAGGGAAAATGAGCTTAGAAAAATTAGATTTTTTTTAAAAAAAATGAATGTTCAAAGAAACAGACCAAAGGGATAAAAATAAGCATATTCATTGGAGAGAGGGGGGGAGGAAGTGTCAGTTTATAATAGAGATTTAAGTGAGGAATCAGGGGACGCTCAAAACATTCTGTTGAAATTTCTGTATAATTTAATTCAATCTACTATTCTCCCTCTTCCTTTCCGCATCAGGTACAAACTTTTGTTACTCACCTTCGAAGACCTCCATGGGCTGGCCCCTCCTTATCTAGCAGATCTTCTCTCCCCCTATGTCCCTACTCATACCCTCCACTCTGGTAACCAAGGTCTCCTCTCCCAACCCAGGTTTTCCTCTGACCCCTCCCGGATCTGTCCTTTTTCTCTTGCTGCCCCTCATTCCTGGAACCTTCTCCCTCTGCATGCTCGTCTCATCACTTCCCTAACCAGTTTTAAGGTGGAGCTGAAAACCTTATTGTTTAAGGAAGCGTTCTCAGGGAACTTGTGATTGTCATCTGGCTGTCTGATATTGTTTAATGTGACTTGCTTTTATGTCTGATGTTTTAACTTGTCTTTCCTTCCCTTTGTGATTTTATCTAATTGTTACTATCATAGAGTATACGCATCCAGCAGGCTTTTATATATTTCTTAAGTTTTACCAATTTTGTACAGCGCTGAGTATAATTACAGCGCTTTGGAAATAAAGTTTAATAATAATAATAGTAATAATAATAATAATAATAATAATAATAAATAACTATTCAATGAACCAGGAGGACCAGCCTGGACAATTCTGATTAATTGTTGTGCTGCTAAAATTGGCTGAGCCCTGGTGGCGCAGTGGTTAAATGCCTGTATTGCAGCTACTCACTCAAAAACCATAAGGTTGTGATTTCAAGACCAGCAAAAGGGCTCAAGCTCGACTCAGGCTTGCATCCTTCCGAGGTTGCTAAAATGAGTAACCAGATTGTTGGGGGCAAGTAGCTTACAGTTGTAAACCACTTAGACACTCCTTAAGTGGTATGAGGCAGTATATAAATGAAGCTGTTGTTTTTGTTTTTGTTTTGTTTGGCTCTAATTTGAGATGGGTGAACTCCTTTGAGACGATGGCAGAATCATGGACAAATGACGCAAACTATTTCTTTTAAGGTTGAAAAATACATCTTGTTAATTTCTGGACTAGTCTAATGATTTTTTCCCCTGGAGGAAACTTTTCAAGGCAGACCCAAAGAAGAAACCAAAGATACTTTTTGGTTGCTTTAGCTAAGGTGTTGCTTTGAAGTTCTTTCCCTTAGTAAAATTGCTTTTGGCTAGGCAAAATTCTGCATCCTTCAGGGTATGAGCTTGACTCCCTGGGCTAGTTTCCAGGAATGAGTCTACAGTTTGAGACTCCTAGCATTAATCTCAATTTCAAGGAGAGCATGATTGAGCACCTCCCCAGACTAGTTTCTAGGTCTCACCAGAACAAACTGCACCAAAGTTTCCAGCTCTAATAAATTAATAAAATTATGGATCTTTTGTGGCTTTTTGATGTGTCCTTTTTCTTTTGTAGTGGATTCAATTTTTTAAAAAAGATTGTTGGAATCTTAATGGTATATTTGATGAGGATTAAAAGCACCAGGAGACAATTCCAACCCCCCCCCCCCTTTTAAAAATATCTCTAACTCACTATATATCTTTATAATTCAGAGTAGAATACAGTCAACAAACAATACTCTTGTATAAGATCAACCACATTGAATCAGAATTGAGCAACAACTCTCTCCCCAAATGAGGGAAAGAAAGCCAGGTCTCAATTTGGCATTGAAATGAGACCAGTACTGGCACCAGCCGGCCAAGAGGAAAGTACTCCAACAGCCAGTCTCCAGAGCCAAGAAGGCCATCTCTCCAAGAATAAATACAGTACCAGAAGCAGGGGAACAGATGCCTGCTTGGGCCTTTTGGCTTAACTAAATATTGGAGAATGCGGGGAAAAAACCCAGTCTTGAAAATCAGTGCAGCTGCTAGTCCTCATGCATAGCCTATTTTAGATGGGCAGATGCACGGGATTGTTCATATTTTCTGCATAATCTGTGATTTGTGTGTGTTCATGCAATATTTTGGATACAAAATATTGGATTGCCATCAAACAGATGACTACAGTACAGTTCTGTGTATGGTGAATCTTCATTATAAAGTTCCTACTCTTTCAAATTGCTTGGGTGGCTGAGTTCACACTACACTGAGACCAACATAGATATTTGTTGGAACACTTGCCCATGCTGTGATTTTTGTCAGATGCCAAATATGAAGAAAATAGTGTTGAGTCATGTTTTTTAAATAATACTTGAAATTTAAGTTTGGGGAAATGCATTTTGAGGTGATTTTTATATAAACACATCACATTTAATCAAGTCATCCATAATGTATTTTGGGGGAAAAACTTGCATGAATTAATCCAGAAGAACATTTTGATTGCTGAACTCTGCAAGATTTAATACAAATAAAAGTACATTTCTTCTTTGACTGAGGGGAAAATGGGGCTAAATAATATCTGCCTTTCTTCTAGGTAGCTTGTTCCTAGACAGCAGCTGATGCATTATATAGGATGGAGGGGAACTATATGTACGTTATAAGGTGTTCTTTGGTTTGTAAAGGGAAAGCATAAAGTAAAATGCTGAAATAGGAACTTAAAAGAATTACTGCTACAGTGCTCATAAGAGGTGACATAATAGCTGTGTAGCTGTGTTAAATTTGGTATGGTTTTATTGACTTCAGAGAAACTGACAGTATCTAGGATCATTCATAGTTTACACTGGTTAAAGATTTGTACCAGATGGTATTCATATTTTACTGTTGCTGTTCAAGAATAATTTATCAGCATCATTGGTATTTGTTCAGATTTACAGCATCATTCTGTTGAGTTCCATCCAGTATTGATCATACTTGTATCCCACAAGTCATAAACAAATTAAAATCTATTTACAGCCCACCAACTAAAATTAAGAAATGCCACTGTGCACTCCCAGAAGACAGAAGGTCACTCTGTCTTGCTCTGGCACAGCCATTTCTCAAAGACTGAGGAGAAAGTACTGCTGAGACAACAGCCTTTCCCCCCTCAAACATTTACACAACCAGCCAGGGGACAGAATTAATTGGGAGTGGCATTTCTGTCTAACACCATTATTAGCAGATATCCTCTGGACAGTCTCCTGAATTTGCATTTATGCCATTATAGGCCTTTTTTTATTCTTTATGGCTGGATAAGAGAGACTATAATTTTTATTCACCCTTCTCCCCAAACATCCCAAACCCCACCCACTTTCTTATGGCTCAAATGAAATAGGGATTGCTACTGCTTCCTCAGTTCACGATTCAAGTAAGTTTAGCAATTCCTTGAGATACAACCACATGTCATGGACATTTAGTCTTATGTCTAAACTCGGAGCATAAGGACTTAAAATACATGTGAAAAACAACCGAGTTTGATCTTTGGTTATCTCCTGGATTATAACATGGAGGCTGTGGCAGGGAACATCATTCTGTTAAATCCATCTGGTTAAGCCAGTTTTGTCCCTTTCTGGGGGACTAAGCCTTAATATAATTTCTCACTCACTGAACTTATAAGCAATCAACTTGGTATCTCTCATGGTGATCCTATTAATGAATGAAATACCTCTTTTACTAAGAGCCCCACTCAGATCTTGCAGACTCAAGACAGTGGCCTCCTACACTGATTCAATCGACTTACATTGTGGCCTTCCTTTCTTATTGCCTTGTATTTTACCAGACATTATCATTTTTTCTAATACATCACATTGTCACATATATCCAAACTATGGGGCTGTATAGACTGGCCATAAAGTCCAGCATGGGGGTGGAGTGGGGGCATGGCATCCTCATGAAGCATGAGTTGACTCCGTCCCCATGCCGGCGTGACACTGTGCACCCCACCATATGGTGGGCGGCCTCACGGGGCTCCTCTGGCACTGCATTCAGATGACACAGTGCCAAAGGAGTGCAGAAAAGCTGTGGCACTGGTAGCTATGGCATCCTTTCCATGGCACAGAAAGGAGCTGCTTTATGTGGTTCCTTTTGCACCACAGTAAAGCCAGATTGGGGATGCAGTGTGCAGCCTCAATCTGGTGAAGAAAGAGGCAGCTGCAGGCTGCCCCTTTTGGGTGGCCTGTACAGCCCCTATGATAGCCTCAGTTTGATTATTTTGGCTTCTAAGGGAATGTTCAGGCTTGATTTGTTCTTGGACCCATATAGTTGTCTTTTTGTTTCTTCTTGATTTCCATGCTCTATTTCCTCAGTCCTTATTTGTAGATAAAACTCCAGGCTCAAAACTTTATTCTGCAAAAATCTACTATCTCTTTTACTTATATGAGTCTCTTGAAGACAAATAATTTTATATTTGGGATATTACCCTTTTTTCTGGGGTAAATTCAGTCCATTTACATTCCATAAAATTATTTTCAGATTCATTTCAGTTGTTTTATGAAAACAGCCTATTTAGTTATTATTTTTTTCCCCAGCTGGTTAGATATCGTCTTCTGGGGCCCCTTTATCATTTTGAACAAATTTCTTGCTTTCTCCAAAGAGTTTATCATGTATTTTGTATCTGTATTAGTGGTTATTAGACTTTCTGAGACTATCCAGCAAAACATTATATCTTTTTTTCTTTGTTTAGCCACCAATATTTTATACTCTCTGCATTTTTTTCTGCATTTCCCCAGGACTTTCTTTAAACACTATTTCATTGTCATTTAGTTTAAGCCTTTTCTTAAATTATGCTCTCAACAGGAGTGTAGTGTCTAGATCAAGGCAAGTAATAGTGCCACTCTATTCTGTTTTGGTCAGATCTCACCTGCAATACTGTGCCCAAGTCTGGGCACCACAGTTCAAGATGGATTTTGACAAGCTGTAACATATCCAGAGGAGAATGACCAAAATGGTGAACGATCTGGAAACCATGCCCTATGAGGAACGACTTAGGAAAATAAGTATGTTTAGCCTGGAGAAGAGAAAGTTAAGAGGTGATATGATAGCCCTGTTTAAATATTTGAAGGGGTGTCATATTGAGAATGGAGCAAGCTTGGACCCAGAGCAATGGATTCAAAGTAGAGGAAAACAAATTTCAACTCAACATTAGGAAGAACTTCCTGATAGTAAGAGCTATTCAACAATGAAATACACTGCCTCAGAGAATTGTGGCATCTCCTTTCTGGAGGTTTTCAAACAGAGGTTGGATGGCCATCTGTTGGGAGTGAATTGATTGTATCTTCCTACATGACCGGGGGGGGGGGGGAGGATAGATTTGTCTCTTATAACTCTATGATTCTATGATTTTATATCATCTTGGATGCATTTGTGTGTGAAATGCACTATCACATCCCTTTTGGGACTTTGGATGGATGTCTGGTTTATGTTCTAACACTGGTGGGCAACTGCAAGCATGGTAGGGGGCATATTTCCTCCCTATACCTGCCTGGTGGGGTGCAGCAATGTTTTTTAGCATATCTAAAGAGTTATAAATATTACTTCCATCTGCCATTTTGATTATTTAAAAAGATTGTTTGATGGAAGTTTGGGGGATGGGAATTGGGGAGGGGGGTGTTTTTGCTCTTATAGAGTTTTTTTTTTTTTTTAATGGAGTGGTTTTCCTCTAGGTGCTTCTGCCATCCTTCTTCCATGGATAAAGTGTCATGGAGCTGTCCCTGCGCACTTCTCCCAAGTGTAAATTGTCATGGCTCTATGATACTTTACACACGGGAGAAGTGCATGGGGATGGCCGCATGACACTTTACCCATGGGAGAAGGATGGCAGAAGCACGCAGGAGTGCAATAACCTTCAACCCCTAATTGCATGATTAGCCCAGTTTAGGATGGGAGAAGCACAGCAGAAGGACACTGTCCCTCCCATGTAATAATCTCCTTAGATTCTGACAATAGACTTCCCTCTGAGGCTACTGTATCTTTGAGCCTTTTTCTTTTTCCAAGCAGAACTGAAAGGAGGATCAGCAGAACCTCAGTGCTAACTTCATTTGATTTATATTTTAGAGCCCAGTCAAAGAGATTAGCTTCTATAACAGAAGCATGATAACAGAACAAACCATTAGCATACATAATTCCTAGTTACAGAATCTCTATGTAGAATCTCTATCCCTCCCTTCCTTCCTCTGTGAATGTGTCCTAAGGATATGAAAGGGCACATAACTTTCTGACTCCAAGTCTGCTATTTCTCACCCTATAATAGTGATTTTCAGAAGTTTGAGCCAGAAGGACCTCCAGTAAGGGATTATGGGTGGAGTAGTACAAAACATTTAGAAACTTAAATTTTCCACACACCTCTTATTGAATGTCAATGAACTGCAATAAAGAGTGATTCTAAGGAGTGAGATTGCAAGGATGAAGGGAATAAATCCAAAATTAGTTGGCTTCACTTTTTGTTGACTTTTTATTCAGCTTCCATTGGGTGTTTTGCACTACCAGTCATTACTGGAGATTGGTACTATTGCATAAAGGATATCACTGAGCTTTGATGTACTCTGGTTGTTTTTCATATACACAATTTAAAAATTAAGTATCTTGAACAATTTGTTTTATAGCTTCTGTCCTCCATTTGCTATCTTAAAATTAAAATTGATGCATGAGTCAGGAATTCTAGAGTGTTCCAGCTGCATCATGCTCTTTTTGACTGGGTGGCTTATTCATAAGACAATGTGGGTGCTTCATATGTTAATTCAATCCAGCAAAACAAAATTCTCATTCCTTGTCATTTTTGGACTTATATAAACCTGTGTATTTGGGGGCCTGGCAGAGAAAACACATGGTCTTCACCATTACCATCAAATTGAATTTTCTAATTTAAACCTTTATATCTTGTCTTTCCTGTTGACTAAATACAATAATTGACCATTTTGCCATTCAAAAATTCTTTAAAGACCAAAACACAAAGACTAAATATTGAAACACACAAAACAGTAGCAGCCGATAATAAAACACAGCAGCTGTCATTTTTTTAAAAGGAACATATTAGTATAGTGGATTTTGATATGACTTGTGGATAAGTCAAGGATAAAACTTAAGTGCATGCAACAAAGGAGCTTCATCCTATGAAGGATGAAGTATACTGTCTTCATATAGAAATGTCTTAGTCAGATCCTTCTAAGTCCAATTCCTCTTGGCACATTTTTGAGGGGAAGCACCAAAGAGGTGCCACCACTGCCATTTTCCCACCCTAGAATTCAAAAAGACCAAAAGCTGTATCATGGTGAAAAGAGTAGATGGGGTTGGTCTATGATTTGGGTGTTCCCAGGATGAACTAAGCCCTTACCTTTTTCTATTCTACTCAAAGAGGAAGAGTTAAAATACACTACTTATATTGACCTGTGGTTAAGTTGACTCAGCTTTTGGGGATCAATTTTTTGACAAAAAATGTGTCTAGACTTATACCTAAGTATATGCAGTATGCTTATTAATAACTAGGTAAAAATGCCTTCCTAGAAAGGAAGGTATTTGCTTTTTTTAGAATATCAATAATACTGAAGAGGGGTGGCTCCCCCTTTTTAAAGGAATACCACAATCTAGATACGGCCATTGAGAGGCCTTCTCCCTAGTCTTAAAAATAACTGGGCTTCTTGGGATGTATAACAGGAACTCTGACATGGCTAACAACATAAGAAATCCTTTGTGTCTAATCTGCAATGATGAAATAATGCAGTTTAAAACCACTTTAACTCTCATGGCTCAGTGCTGTGGCATTCTGTGATTTGTAGTTTTTGTGAGATATTTAGACTTCTCTATCATAGAGCTCTAGTGCCACAAATAAACTACAAATCACAGTATTCCATAGAGACCGATTATCTCGATCCGTTCCAGACTGGCTTCAGGGCAGTTTATGGAGTGGAGACAGCCATGGTTGCTCTGACTGACGACCTCCGCTTGAGCATCGACAGGGGTAGTGTGACCCTGTTGGTGCTCTTGGATCTCTCCGCGGCTTTTGACACTATCGATCACTCCATCCTTTTGGATCGGCTGAGAGAGTTGGGGATCGGTGGCACTGCACTCCGATGGTTCCGATCCTTCCTCTCTGGCAGATCTCAAAGGGTGAGACTCGGGGACAGTTGCTCCTCTAAGATCGAGCTTAGCTGTGGCGTCCCCCAGGGCGCCATTCTGTCCCCGATGTTATTTAACATCTATATGGAGCCGTTGGGTGAGATCATCCGGAGGCACGGAGCTCAGTGTCACCAGTACGCTGATGACACCCAGATATACTTCTCCGTGACCAGATCGTCTGCTCAGACCTCCAGTGGTGTCTCCCCTCTCAATGACTGCCTTGCGGCCGTAATGGATTGGATGAGGAAAAACCGATTGAAGCTCAATCCAGACAAAACGGAGGTGCTCACAGTCACAGGCCCGAAACCAGGCTTGGGAATACAACTTCCAGTCCTGGACGGAGTCACACTCTCCTCAAAGGACTCTGTTCGCAGTCTGGGGGTACTCCTTGACCCGTCGCTTCACATGACAAGTCAGGTGAATGCGACGGTTAGGAGCGCCTGCTATCAGCTTCGGCTGATACGCCAGCTGCGCCCTTTCCTGGAGATGAGGGATCTGGAAACTGTGATACACGCACTGGTAACCTCACGTTTGGACTACTGTAACACACTCTACATGGGGCTACCCTTGTGCCTAACCCGGAAACTACAACTGGTCCAAAATATGGCAGCCAGACTTCTCACTGGAACATCTAGGAGAGAGCACATCACTCCTGTGCTTAAAGCTCTCCACTGGCTGCCGACCAGTTTCCGGGCACAGTACAAGGTGTTGGTTTTAACCTTTAAAGCCCTACATGGCTTGGGTCCATCTTATCTCTAAGGGACCGCCTCTTCCCATATGAACCCCCCCGCATACTTCGGTCCTCTGGGAGGAACTTGCTGCAACCCATGAAGACCAGGTTGGTGCAGACCTCCCAGAGGGCCTTTTCGGCTGGTTGCTCCCAGGTTGTGGAATGACCTGCCGGATGAGATGCGTCTTATTTCATCTTTAGAAGGCTTTAAAAAAGCCCTAAAGACGCACCTCTTCCGGCAGGCCTTCCCAGAGAATGTAAACATCCCCCGGCTCCAAATCTAGGCTTTAGAGTGGCCTTTTCTTCCAGCCTTCCTTCTCTGTTTCTACTTTTACATAACCTTGGCTGGGTCCGTTCTTCTCTAATCTTGTTTTTATTACTATTTTAGCTAGTTACTGTTTTAATTCAATTGTGATTTAATCTCTTTTTAAGGGGGGGTGGTAAGGGAAAGGATGGGATATTTTACTTGATATTGTTTTAATCCTTGTTGTAATCCGCCCCAATTGCTTGTTCAGAGGGGCGGATTAGAAATAAATATTATTATTATTATTATTATTATTATTATTACTGAGCATAGCATAGAAAATAATAAAAGTATTTATTCTCTTTATTTTATTTATTTTTGAGTAGTTATACCCTATTCTTCAGCCACAAAGGCTCTCAGAGCAGCTTAATTTTTTTTTAAATTAGACAGTTCCTTGCCATCAAGCTTAAAATCTAAAAGTAAAATAAAAAAATCATAGCATTCATATCTTTATTCATTGGCTTTATCCACTAAACAGCACTTTGATTTATAGAGCTTAATTACTAGTCTACCCAGCTTTCTGCACTTAACAGTGGTATGGCATTCAGGTTATTTATTTTGTTCTAAAGTCAAATCAAATTAGACTGATGTTCTGAAATTATTTGTAGGGAACAAACTTTAATATTAGAACTGTTTGAATATTGGCCATAAAAGAAACAGAGAAAATTGCACCCTTCTAACACTGTCTTAAGAGCCAGTGTGGCATACTGGTTTGAGTGTTGGACTACAACTCTGTAGTCCAAACTGTGACACCAAGGTTTAAATACCTACTTAGCCATGGAAAGCCATTGGATAACTTTTGGAGAGTCATACTCTCTTAACCTTAGAAGAAGGCAGTAGCAAACCTCTTTTGAATAAATCTTGCAAAGAAAATGCTATAAGGGAGTCACGATAAGTCAGAGTATACTTGATGGCACACAGCAACAATGATGCCAGTGCTTCTCATTGGGTATGCATCAGATTTGGCCAAGATGTGATCAGAAGCTGACTGACTGACTGCCTCATAGAGATTTAGGTGTTTACTGAGATGAAACAGACTTCTCTCCCCCCACTCCCAATGTGCAGAAAGATGAGGTTTAATTCCAGCTGAAATTTTGTTTGTTTCACACCTTTGGAAAGGCAGAATCTAACACTGTTTAGCATGGGAAACAAGGAGGAATGAGTGAGTGAATGATGAGTCTCTCTTCTAAACTATAGGACACATTTTTCAAGGTGTTTTCGATTTCTGTGCTTTTGAGTGAGAACCTGTAACATTCACATTCTTTCTTAACAGCACCAGAGTTGGTTGTAGGAATTGGTTTAAAAAAAACAAACAAACAAGACTTAAAGTGTTTTTTCAAGCATTATAACTCCCTAACCTCTCCTCCTTTTCTGAAAAAAGTGCAGTTTTCTGGCTGGAAACTTGTTAAAAATTAAGAGCAAAGGATATTTGAGGCTTTCTTACATTTCCTCAAAAAGCTGAGGGGAAGGAACCAAATTATTCTTGTCATTTAAAATCAGATGCTTTATTTATTCTTTTGAAACTTTGCAGGATTCCCTTCCCCTTTATGAATATCTATATTTCATTGGTCATTTTCATACCCATATCCACAAGGGACATTAAGCATGTCTCCTCCCCTACTCCTCTTCCACAGAAAATAAAATAAAATAAAATCCTGATACATTTATCTGATGGCCTCAGAAGAGGGAACAAAGCACTGGAGATGAAAAGTAGGTAGAAAAAGGTTGAAAATGGGTTTGTTTGTTTTTTTACCATCAGGAAACCTTACAATGGGAATCTAGACAGGCAAGAATTTTTGCATTTTGGGACTTATTAAATACAAATAATGTACTGGGATATGTGTGCAGAAAATGATATTGTGCAGAAAATGTGTTTCCTGTGCAGAAAACAGCATTTCCTGTAGCTGAAATAACATTTTGGTAAAGAAAACAATGTTCTTTTTGACACAGAAAAATGGTTTCTTTGCAGAAAATGCTATCTTCACCAAAAAAACCCCCAACAACCCACATTCAGATGTGTGTGTGTGTGTGTGTGTGTGTATGCACACAATAAGTCTTGAACTGTGAATGTTCTTTGAAAACTACAATTTTCAACTACTTTCTATTAGAGAGGAGATAATTGTATAATATTTGTTCTTGCGTGTAAGAACAAAATTTATGAAAAATTTACATCTCTGCTATGCATGCAGATTTCTACCCATTCTTCCAAGAAATCAGTTATTGGCAGTTCAGTTTTTTAAAACAAACAAACAAACAAACAGAACAATACATTTGCAAATTACTCCTTCCTTCCCAGGGTCACACAGGGTATATATCTCCAATCCTTTTCCAGGCTATCATTCTCTGAAGATGCCAGCCACAGATGCTGGCGAAACATCAGAAAGGAACATGGCCACATAGCCCGAAAGTTCCACAAACAAAACAAAACAAACTATAAACACCTTTTATGCTTTTGTTTTCTGTGATAATCAACAAGAGTTACTTCTCTTCAGATTTCCAGATCTGATACATGAGTCAATGTGAGCCATTTCCATGAGCATCTTTAATTATCAGTAAGGCAGCTTTCATCTTTCTTAGTTCATCTTATTCAGTTTTGATGCACTTCTGGTCTCTATACAGGTTTCTGTCTGGAGTAGTGTTGTAACTTTGGTTCAGTCTCCTAAATTATATCTTCTTTTCTCCCCCCCCCCTTCTGTATCTATAACTCATCTTCTTTCCTCTCCACAGTTTTCATTCTATACATTATTTCTACAGGGCTTCTCAAAGTTTGGGGCAGTGAAAGGCTCAAGTTTTTTAAGTTTCTGCTTTTCCCCAGTCACCTGATTCCTAGTCTGAATCTTTGACCTTTCTGGTAGTTCACTTCCAGTGATATTACTGGAATTATATCTCTGAAACAATCCATCACAGTTCTCCAAAATCCTCATGGAGTGAGCAGTGCATTTTGGACAGATAATTTTTTGTCAGAATTAGCAGATATTTTTGCTAATTCTTCTATTTCACTTGAGCCTTCACATTTTAGGCTTAGCTTTAGGTGGACCCACAGTGGCTGCTCCCAGAGTATTTTGGCCCGAAATCTTTTTCTGAATTTGCTCCATTACTTGGGCACTCCACTGCAACATCAGATGACTTGTTTACACAGCATCCTGCTGTGCCACTTTGCACCCCTGCCACTGTCACAAGTCACTCTATCTGAGATTGCAAATAAGGTACTTGGTGTCGATCACATGGCTGAACACCTTGTTGTGACTTCAGAGGAAGCACCTTATGTTAGTGGTGACAGTGACACTAGGATGCATAGTGGGATGCTGTGTAAACAGAAACCAGGGCCACTGCAGAGTGCTCCAGATTTTCCTGGAAAATCCAGAGCAAGTGGTTAGTTTTTAAAATTCTATTTAAGGCTGGGATGGCCCGGATTTGCTGCAGAATTATCTTTTGTCAATAGAATGCCTCTTACAGCTGCTTCATCCACCTTGAACAAGAGAAGAGCATTGAAAATAAAGGAAAATCGAGGGAGGGACCATTTTGTAAATACACGTAGTAGACAAACCATTTTGGCTGTGGACAAGCCATTTTGCTGGCTCCCGGCTCCTCAGCTGAGTGCCTGTGCCAGCCGGAAGACCTGCCCAACCCCGCCCGCGGAGGAGGACTCTTAGGGAGCCGGTGGGAGCAATGCCTTGTTGTCCAGCAATGCCAGCGCCGGAACACTTTTTTGACTTTGGGAGGGTGGAGTGCCGATGGGAGCGGCACTCCATAAATGCCAGCTTGCTCCTGCCCCAACAGCGCCAGCGCTGGAACATCTTTTACCGTTCACGGAGGACTGCGGGATTAATCTGATTAACCTATGCTTGTTATAATGGTATTGTAATTGTAAATGATTATGTTTATATTGTAAACTGCTTGTTGATACTGTATTGTACAAGTTTATACTGATGTTATGCATAGGTGATATTGTGAATATTTGTGATATTGTAGGTATATATATGATGATGCATTAGGTTTTTGTCTTTATTATTTGCTGACTGTATTGTGTATAGTTTATTGCTGTAATCCCACCTTGATCTGAAGAAAAGGTGGGACATACAAATAATAATAATAATAATTATTATTATTAGTCCAATACGGTTAGAGATTTGTCTTTTGGTTCACATAGACAGCCTGGAGTTATCTACAAGATAGTTATAATATAATGTGGAGCTTGTCATGGCTATGAAGCTGTCAGGGTCAGTCTAACTTTAGTTTTTGAACTTTTGGGATAATGCAAGCTGTTGGCCCTCTTTGTCCTCCAGCTATGACTAGAACTGGCACAGAGATTTTTTGGCTGAGATTTTTTTATTTCATTATGCCACTGCTGGCAGTCATGCAGCCTTCCAGATGTTGCCAGCATCCCTAGCTAGTAGCTAGCTAGCCAGCAACAAATGGAGGGCACTGGCAGCCTACTCATCTCTCACTGTGGCACAAACCTATACTTTCTGCAATCATATTTTGAATGGATATATTCAAAATGGAAACTTGTATATTAAAATGAGTTTAAACCAAAACTAAATTTCTCTCAATTGAATGTTTTGTCACATATCTATTTACTATGAATTTCCAGTGGTCTGAATAGCTCACCGGTTCAGGTGGAATGCTTTCATTTCATTAAACCTGGCAGTTCTTTTATTTCACTATTGATTAGGTGATCTGGTGACACTGCAGGTTGTCACCCAAGGATGGAAAAAGAATTGGAAGTGCCTACAAAATTGGACTGAATTGTTAAAAAATATGAGTGTCTTCTCTCAAAGATGTGACAGAGATAAATAAAGTGAAAAGTTTCTTTAAGACTCAGTAACCTTTGTTTTTTAGATTCAGTTCAGCTCTATTGATAACAAATTACCCAACTGTGTGCAGTTCCCACCGTGGATGTGCTACCAATAATAAAGGGTTATAATTTATGTGTCAGCCCTCCTAGCTCTGTGCCATGTTAAGGTAGGCCTACTTAGCCATATGGGGGATTGTTTTGAGAGCATGTGTGAAAGAATGTTGAAGATGGGAGGGAAGAGCATTTGAGGGGGTTATAGAAGTGAAAGTTACCTAGTTAGTTCAGATCTGGCAATGATTTGCTTCTGTGCTGATCTTAACTATCTTAACTTTTCCTGGTTACATCTATGAAGTGTGTTCACTGAATTAGATGGAGAAATCTAATTATAGATTACCTGATCTGATTAAAAAAAGGGGGGGAAGAAATCAGCAATTTGTATCTTTAGCGAACCATGATGAATAATTGCCACATCATTAATTCTAAATTTAGTGCTCAATTGTATGTCTTCCCTCTTTAAGATCTTCTCTTGTTCATTCATCAATGCGCTTCCCATTCCTAGCTTTCTTCTGATTTCTTGACTGCAGTCTCCATTCTGATCCAGGTATGAAAATTCTTTTAACTATTTTGATTTCCTCATTGTCTTGGTTGAATTAATGTAGGTCCTTTGTGGTAATTATTTTTTGTTTTCTTTATGGTCAGCAGCAAGACAGCTTTTGCACTTTCTTCCTTGATACTGCTTAGTATGATGTTTTGTGCAAGTAATATTGTGTCATCCACATATCTTAGATTGTTGCTGTTCCTTTATCCTATCTTCACTCTTCCTTTTTCTAAGTCTAATCCTGCTCTTCCTATGATATTTTCTGCACATCAGTTGAACAAGTAGGATCCTTGTCTGAACCCCTTGCCAATTGTTAACCATTCTGTTTCTCTGTATTATGTTCTCACAGTGCCCTCTTGTCCTTAGTACAGATTTCTCATTAAGACTGTCATATGTAGTGACACTTCATGTCTTTAGAGTGTTCCATATTTTTTAATGATTGATGCAGTGGAAGGCTTTGGTGTAGTCTATAAGATACATGCTCTTGGAATTCCTTGGTGCACTCCATTATCCACTGTATGTGTGCAGTGTAATCCCTAGTGTCCCTACCTTTCTTGAACCCCACGTGTACCTCTGGGACTTTACTCTCCATAGATTGGAGAGAATCTAATCGGAATCTAAGGGCCTGAACAGACAGGCCAAAATAAAGCTGCTTCTGGTCACTTTGTAGGTATGATGTTTAAATGACACACACACATCTTAAGAGGCAAGAAGCCGTGCCAAAGCCATGCTCCACTCCTTAGGACTGGAGCATGGCTTTGGTGTGGCTTCCTGCCTCTTAGGATGAATGTATCATTTAAACAGCAAAATGATAGCTTCACCGAGACAAGCTAGATTATCTGGGGTACCAGATCTCAAGCGGGGGTGGGGGGTGGGGAGGGAGCATGTATCGTGCAATGCCCATTTCTCACAAAAATTATAAAACTGTGCAGACAATAAAATATTTTTTTAAATATTAAAGTTTAAAGCAAGTTTTGTGCATCCTCATTCTGCACTTGTCTAATCAGACATGCTTCATAGTCTTCTGAGTTCAGTAAAGGTTACTTTAATATAAAATTCATCAGACTGCAACTTCCAATAACGATCTTCCTTCCCATATATACACTATAGAAATTTTTAGTCCCCGAGGAATCCTTCTAATACAGATCTCAAGTCATGTCACAGACTGTGTGGTTGATAAGCTTTAAATAGTTTTACTTTGAGGCTAACTGGCCATGATAGACAATTTTTAACTGTCCATTCCCAAAATGATGTCTTAAGTAGTAATCTGCTATTTTTTACTTTTTTATTTATTTATTTTGCAGAGCTTTTGTGATCAGTTTGGTAAGGAAGGAACTGTCAGAAAGCCTATTAAACTGAAGTTCAAGGCAGAGGGATGCTTGAGCTGATCATGCAACTCTTGAAAACTTTAGCCGGGAGGCACGGCAACAAAACCTTTCAAATTCTACATGTCTGATCTGTCTTTGCAAAGTTTCATGAAAATAACTGGGAATGCATATTGATGTTTTCAGTGTAAGAATATATATATATATATATATATATATATCCCTTTTACTATTGTCTGTAGCTTCTGATGCTATATATTCCACCACTTTCTTTGCTGTAAAACTTGGTCTATTATTTTTTAAAAAATGGTAAGAGAACATCAATTTTGATCTAAAGAACATGCAGTGTGGTCTGCAAATGGGCCTGCATAGTTAAGGTGTATTGCTTTTCATTTCTTTGGGAGATAAGCCTGTATATAAAGGCAGGCTAACTTTATGATGGATCTCAACTGCCAAGATTAAAACATGTTCAGGCTGTAGTATTGGACAAGTGGTTCTGTGTTTTCATCATGAGACTGTCATTAATTTTTTTATACAGTGAAAACATGAAATATTTGAACCATGTAGTGGTGAATGAGAGAAAAGAATGGTTCTTTTACTGCCAACAAATGACTTTCAACCAACGAAGAAGCTTTTTCTGGGGAGTGGGGAAATCAGGAGGCAAAGTTAATAAATGTGGGAATGTACAGTGTCAGTAAGACAGCCTGGTTTCATCCTTCTTGTGCTTTTGGCAGGCAGCTAAAATCATAGAATTTTGTATGGCCTTTGTTCCTGAAAATCAGGGAGGTAGATCTCTGGTTGCTTTAACAGTTTATGGTTCTTCAAAACTATTTTTGAAGAAATTGTTTTAATTTGTTTTTAAATAATGTTTTAACTGTTTCATTTATACATTTTAATTTTTAATTTTTTAGCTGTTCTACTTCATATCAGGGGCAGTTGCCAGCAGAAAGTCAATAAACAATTTAAGTACGTTTTGGAGGGGGGACTATATATGTGTGCGCGCATGTGTGGTTGTTGTTAACTGCCCTCTAGTGAACGTCAAATCATGGCAACCATATGAATGAGACATCTCCACGACCCCCATCCTCCATTGATATGCTTAAGTCCTGTAAATTCAGGCCTGCAATCTGCATAATTGAGCCTATCCATCTGGTGTGTAGTCTTCTTCTCTTTCTACTGCCTTCTTCCTTCCCTAGCATTATTGTCTTTTTTTTTTAGTGAATCATGCCTCCTCCTCCTCCTCCTCCTCCTCCTCCTCCTTCTCCTCCTTGTATTTTACATGCTCAATGTTTTATTTTATTTTTTGAATCTCATCCTTTTCTATTCATCACCAGAAAAAAACATATAACTCATAACATCCATAACACAATAAATCATAACTTTCATAACACATGTCACATAAATAAACATCTTTTAAAAATGCATCATCAAGCTCACAGACCAAATGCTAGAGCCTATCATAGTGCAAGTAGGCTATCCCCCTAATTCCTATGGCTAAGTCATGCTGTAATTCCTGGTACTGGCAAGGTACTTATGCATCCTCATTGTTTGTAATGCTATATCAGGGCTGTTACTCAACAGGGAATGTGAAGGTCTAACTTTCATGAAGTAATTCAACCTGATGCAGATTGTTTAAATTAAATATCATTCTATATTAATCACTCTAATTAGGAGTCCTTCCACAAATAAACTTTTGGAAGGTATTCTAATGCAGGTAAGTAACTATTAGGATAAGGGCCAAGGAGTAAAGATGTAAATTTTGTCACATATACAAAGGGGGGAAATCAAAGGTTTTACTCTCTGCTGACTAAGATTATGAGAGGCTTTTCTTCTTTTACATGTTTTAGGACTGTTTTCAAAAAGTTAAAAAGTATTTTGTGTGTGTGCAAAACATTATTTGTTGTATTTTGTGAAGACTATAAGGCTTTTTGCTGCCAAACCGACAAAAATAAGGGCTGGCCTTTTCCCTTTTATGCAGAGAAAAGCTTGCAGTGTTTGACAGTTGAACAAATCTAGATACTGAACAGATTTGTAAATATTCTTTACATTTGAAAAAGTAGGCAGAATTAATAGGCCACATCTCTGTGTCTCTGCAACAGCATGGAGGCATTGGGAGCTGCCCTTTTGTTCCATCGAGCATCCTTCTTCAACCCAGAAGGTTATGTTTTTTAATGCAGCCTTTGGTGCAGCTTGCCACTTTGGACACAAGCTAGGGCTGGGACCTTCCCAAGATGGGAAGAAAGAAAGACACCATCTTTATGGTCTACCTGAAAGGTATTTATTTAGCCACCCAATTGACAGCCTTCCTACAAACTCATTTTCAGCTGTTTGATTAAGGCAAAATGCATACGTCAGTGTAGCTTGTGGTCTGTCACAAATTTTGCAATGTGGCATGAGATCTGGATCCATGGTTGTTGTTGTTGTCGTTGTTGTTTTACAGAATCAGAGTACTAATTTATAGGAGTCATCCCCTCACAAGGGACCTTGGAGTACCCCGGAAAGACAGAGGCTCTCCAAGTGCAGAGCCTCACCACCATGTAGAGGGAAACATAAGGTGGCTGTGTGCCGATATGATTCTATAGCTACCACTCCTGCTATACTGCTCTTTCTTTCCTCTGGCAATTAAGCTGGAGTGGGTCTAATCATGTAAGAATCAGGTTATTTGATAAATGGATCTAGACCTCATGCCAAGCCAACACTATATAGTTGTTATAAATAAAGTTGTGACTTTATATACCCCCCCCCCCCCCAAATCCCTAACTGTACATGTGTTATCTGTCCAGCCTCCCTCTCTACAGTGTTAATTATTTGTCAGCCCTCGGACACTGATAGCAGTCTGAGGTAAACCAGCAACCAGCTATGGAAGAAGCTGGTAGGCAGAATTGAAGAGCAAGTAAGGAAGTAAGGCCAGCCACAGAAATAGCACAAGTATTGAAGAAAATCTAGGTGCTAAAAGCAAGGTGCAGCTGTAACAGGAAATAAGTATATTCCTTTTCACCAGGAAGATCCTATGGACAGTTGGGAAAAGTGCAATCAGTCTAAAGTCTTAAAGTACTTCACAAAAAGGCTGCGACATGCAGCTTAGTAGTTCATCATAGAGGGTAGCCATAAATCTAGCAACTTCTGGTATTGATGTCTTTACTTCTAACATGTATGATTGTTTTTCATCAATAACAAGCACGAGGTAGGATGGGTTTTTGCAACACCAAGACCATGAATGTTGGAGGGAATCTTTAACAGAGTGGGCTTTTATCATTTAAAAACAGCATACCTTCACAACAGTTCACAAATGAAAACTGGGACACACCCGGCAAGATCAGAGTGGTCAAGGTTGCAAAAAGTATTGAGGAAGCCAGGAGAGGCTGAAGCAACGAGCATTTGGCTGAGCCTAAGGAGAAGAGCATGATCTTTTTTCCTTCTCTCTTCCCACTCCCCAAGTTAATTGTACTCTTGTACTTTGAATTCATTTTCAGAAGTTGAAGTGAGCAGAGGAAAAGGTGGAAGGTGGGAGTTGGAGTGAGAAACTGAGATATTTTAAGAACAGTTGAAAAAGTGGGATGACAGAGGATTAATAAGAACTGTTCCTGCCACATTGGAATAGTTGTGAGGACTGAAGAAATATTGATTAGCCCCCTTCCCCTTTGAAATCTAGTTGCTGTTTTGCCTCTGTCTGGAATAGCAGTGATACAAAAGCATTTGAGGAGGGGCTTAGAACACCAGCCTGAGCTATTCTCATTGAACAACCAGTTTGCCTAGATAAAGCTGGCAGCAAACACTCATAAGTCGCTGGAAGCAATGCCCATCACCCACTCTGTAGAAAGGATTTCCATGCCAGCTTAGAAACTCTAATCTGATTTCTGGAGTCTTGATACTGGAAAGTGACTATTCCTTTGCCTGCTTTGGTTTTTTGGGCTACTGACTGATTTCCACACTTCTTGACCTCTAAACTGCTAACTAACCACAAGGCATCTGTCCTCTTCCAGTAAATGATAACAGTGGAAATATAAATGGCAGGGTTAAAGATATGGACAGTGTCCTTTATGTCTTCGCAGATTTGTCTGCTTCATAGTTTTGGCTTCTTCATAGTTTTGGCCAATCCTAATCTGTATCCTAATCTGATATCTGAATAAATCTAGACATTACGATATATCCAATAGAAACTGAAATCTTTGTGGCCTACTTAAAGCTTTAAGCATGAATTGAGAGTGTCATACCATGAAATCCTGTACATTCATTTAATGTCCATGAACTTCCCTGTGTTGCTGAAACTTGCAGAATAAGAATAATATTTTGATGGGTTGTAGTCTTGATATATCCAAGATGTGTGACAGAAGTGTATATGAGACCTCAGTAGGAGTGGTGAAAACAAAATGGTTAATACTATATTGATTAGAAAGCAATATAATCTTCTAGAGAAAAATTCAGACTATAGGGACTACAGCAAATACATGCAATATTTATATACTGGGCATTTTAATTGCATCAGTGGAACTGAACTGATAACTTTCTGGTTAACTGTATTGCTAAATTTGCTTTTGCTCCTTAACTTTTGTGTGTGGTGGCGGAGTAGCCTGCCCATCTTTTCTGCCTTCTTTGAAGCATAAAATGATTGCCGTGAAGGGAAAATTACATTGTATGAAAGTCTCAACTGAAGATTCATTCAGGGATTTTCGTACAATTCATTAAAATTTCCAAAGGACTGAGAGTAGGTAAGGTGATAAGTAGCTTTTATAGTAATTATTAGGCAAAAGAATTTTTGACATTATAATTAACAATGAGATGATTTTTTAAAAAAATCTACTTTGGCTGCAAATCATTTGTTCCAAAGAATGTGCTGTTTTTCCTTTTCTTTCCATTTTTCCCCAAGGGAAGAGGGGAGATTCCTGATATACATAGTTTTTTTAATTATCTTTCTACTTTATAAAGATAATATAGTTTATTCCTGTACCACCTTTGAACCAAAAAGGGGCAAAGAGATTTACAAATATTTAATACAAATACAAAATCCAAGCAATACAGTAAAAACACTTTTACAAAATAATAATAATAATAATAATAATAATAATAATAATAATATTAAAAAGTAATATATTGTGAAAACTCAATATGGATTTGGGTTTTAAGATTTTTATTCAAGCTTCTTTTTGTCACCCTGATAAAACCTTGATTTGCATAGGTTAAATCTGAACCTACTAAGCTAAATGTAAGCCATCATCCATGTACTGTGACCTGCTAATATTTGAAAAGGTCACAGTTTGACACCTAAATAGGAAGTGAAAACACAAGGAATATCATACCCAAAGCATACATGACTGGTGGAGTGTGTATGGTTTGGTGAACTACAAGTTGTTCATACTTCACACTGGTGACCCAAATTCTTAGAAGGTTTCTAATGTCTGTGTTCTCTTTATGTAGGTTGTATAACCTTGAATTACATTCATTTTAATGTGAATGGTAGATTGTATAACTTTGAATTAAATTCATTTTAATGTGAATAGATACAGTAGATATTACATTTATAATTCTGTTGAGCATCAGCAGAGTATAATGCTCTATAGGTGTACATTTTCAGGAGTGTGGAGAGGCAGAGGCAGCCAAGGGAGTGGCAGAAGTGTTCCTGAGCATCAAACAAAAAGGATGGAAATGATTGTGCTGCTGTGGAACTGCTTGCATACACAAATTGTGGTTATCTCTGTACACAAGCTTGGAGAAAGGACAGTCGGTGGCAGAAGTAGGAGCTGCATTGTTGTTAACACTATAAGAGGCTTGTGACTGATACATAAATTTTATTTTTCTAATTGCATCTTGTGGTTATACTTCCACTGCTTCATTCAGCGGATGCCATTTTTAAAATACAATTTATAGCATGTCCCAAACTGGCTCATATTTACCATCATCCATGTCATCTTTTAAGGGAATGGAATAGAAACTGTGGCCCCCATATATGGAAAAGAAGTCACAGAAAATAACTTTGTTGGACTTGGCAGCCTCAACAAAAGTAATCTGTGTGCACCTTTGTAGACTCGTTGCAAGAAGGAACAGCATCTTCGGAAGACATACATTAATTAGGTGTGACAGACACTCCCCAAAGATTGGAGTCCTCACTCTTCTGGGTTTCGCTAATTAAATTAAATGAAATTTTGTGAGGGATTCAACCAATGGGTTTTAATGGAATGTTGTGAAGGATTCTGGAAAGAGAGGACAGGAGAAGAAGGAACTAGCCAGTGAAAGGAGGATTAGGGTTTTAGCCAGTTGGGTAGCAGGTGGTAGGGGTGAGGGCTGTATGTTCAGGCCTGTAGCTTTGGCTGGGGGAGAGAAAAAGAGCATTGTTCTTCAATGAGAATTCTGCCCCCCATATGATTTTTTCCCCTTTGGTCCCCAAATCTCTAACATTGCAGAGAATGAGACATTGAAAACTGTTCACAGTTGGTACTCATATTGTCTATAAGTCTAAAATTTTATGCCCAAAAATTGACGCCAAAATCCCAGGCCGACTTATTTATGAGTCACTGTGGTACTGTGATAACAGTTCTTTCAGATTTCCTCATATGCTCTGGAGAGGAGTTTATTGCTTTCTGGAGCTAAGCAGAAGGAGTTGTGGGTGATTGATATTGCTGTTTAAGAGTCCCTCTCCCGTCCATGTGTCTGGCTGAAATGAAAGCTGAATCGATGAAGCAAAAAGCCTCAGTGAGAGTCTCTCATGCCACACGCATACATACGCACACTGATGGAGCCTCCAAGTTTTACCCTTGACCTATCCACTGGTCATGGCAAAATCCATAATTTTGGCCCCAAAATCTGGCCTCGACTTATACATGAAACTGACTTATAATTAAGTATATACAGTACTTTTTCTTGATAACTTTCCCTACCTCTTTTCTTTGAATGCTTAAATTGTATATCTAAATGTTCAACTGAAGTTTCAAGTTACTACAATGCTGGAAATTTGGGAACTGATGAAAAATTTCATTGAGTGGAGCAGGATCCATATTTGGGGGTGGTGTATTCATTTGCTCCTCCCCGGTGGTGGCACTCCCTGTATAAGTTCAGGAAAAAAATAGGAACTGATAGAAATACATTTGTGTGAACTGTAAATTGAAGCCAATCTGGCATTATATGTTTTAAAGAAGGTGTGAATTAAAACTTTTCTAGGTTTGCTTATTTCTTTATTGTTGTTGAACTGCTTATTGAATCTGTTTCTGCAAGAGAGAGTTTTGTTCCTGGCAATGCACCTACAGAAATGCAGGGCCATACATGGCAAGTCACCTACCCACCCCCTCACTCTTTAGCCAACATATTAGTGATAATCTGGGGCTTTGTCACAAAAGGAGTATCTGCTATTTCAGAGAAATAAAGTGTGCACAAAGCAATGTGTGCATTTTAAAATGTAAGTGACCAAAATATCTGTCCTCTTCATCCTGGAGGGAAGTGCCTTCTGAGGGGTGACTTAGGGAGCTGGGTATGTTTAGTTTGGAGGAGAGACGGTTAAGAGAAGATATGGTCTCCATGTTTAAATATTTGAAAGGATGTCACATTGAGGATGAAGCCACTTGTTTTCTGCTGCTCCAGAGACTAGAACACAGAACAATGGATTCAAACTAGAGGAAAAGAGATTCCAGGAAGAACCTCATGCTAGTAAGAATTGTTCAGCAGTGAAACACACTCCCTCAGAGAGTGGTGGAGCCTCCTTTTTTGGAGATTTTTAAATAGAGGCTGGATGGCCATCTGTCCAGGGTGCTTTGATTGTGAGCTTCTGCATGGCAGGGGTTTGGACTGGATGGCTCTTGGGGGTCCCTTCCAGCTCTATGGTTCTATGATTGTTTAATTCTATCATCACAAAAGGAAAAAAAAGGCACAAACATGACTCTATGGGGAAAACATTTAAATGTATAAATAAATACACGCATATGGGGGAGATCATACTTATTCCTATGTGGGAAACAAAAATACAAATTCTCATGTAAAACAATGATGGAAATAAAGAGAAGGTGTGATGTAGAGAAGATAAGTGAAGTGAACACTGAAAGGTTATCACATTACTCTGTTAAAAAGCAACACTAAAACTTTGGTTCAGTAAAGATGCTTTAACTGTCTGTTTAAAAGATAGCAAAAATGGGGCTAGCTTGGTCTTTTTGAGGAAGAATTCCATAACCAGGCTCCTATCACTGAAGATAAAGTCATACCAATCACACCTCCCTGGTTGGCACAACATAGAGCACAACGTCCAGCATGAAAGCAGTATAAAGATGTAAAATATGTAAAATAGCTTACAATTGTAAATGAAGCTGTTTGTTTAACAAATTGTAAGCCGCTCTGATAGTCTTGGCTGAAGAGCGGGGTATAAATAAAACATTATTATTATATTATTATTAAATCATTGCTTCTTTATTTATTTGATATCCATATATATGGCATCTGATAGCATAGATTAAAACAAGAGTATAATTAAAATGATTATAATAAAACATTTCTAAAAATTAAATGATTAAAAACAGCATTAATTTAAAACTATTACTTGTATTTAAAACATAAAAGCAGCATTCATGCACATCCTTAAAAGTCCCTTCTGCAACAAGCAATGCTACCAAAATAAAAATGCCTTTGCCTGCCAGTGGAAGGGAAGCAGAGAAAGGGTCAATCTAGGCTCCCATAGAAGAGTCGCACAGTCTGGGAGCAGCGACTGATAAGGCTCTCTCATGTATTCTTCTCACCAAATAAAAGCTCTCCTTGGAGGAGGCAGGGATCAGAAAATTCAGGCAGGCTAATAATAATAATAATAATAATAATAATAATAATAATAATTTTTTCTTACCCACCCCTCTGAGCGAGTAATCAGGGCGGGGTACAACATGTTAAAAACATATACAATTAAAATCCTCCAAACATACCCACCTCCCTCCCCTTAAAATAGTATTAAACTAATCATAATTAAAATAATCAAGATTTAAAATACATATTCATTCAAGTCCTATGTAGGCAGCTGGATGGGGGTGGCGGGGGGGGGGGGGGAATATTTCATATAGGGAAATAGTTTGGATCAAAGCTGAATAGGGATGTATAGATCATCAATCACTTTGAATCATGCCTAGAAATGATTCAGTGACAATGAAGATGTTGCAACAAGGGAGTTAGAAGGACAAAATGCCAGAAAGGGCAATACATGTATGGAAAAGATAAGCATGGACAAGAGGACAACATAGAGAGCATAGAGACAATGTGGAGAAGCCATGGCTATGGCTGTGAACTGCATCACATAAGTATGGTTGCTGCTGCCACTGCCGCTCCTTTTCATGATGATGATGATAATAATAATACTTTTTATTTATAGCCCTCCCCTCTGAACAAGCAATCGGGGCAGGTTACAACAAGATTAAAATAACAGCAGTTAAAACAGATCAAAACCATCCCCACCCCCACCCCCTTAAAATAAAATTAAATCAGCAATAAGTTAAAACCTAGAACAAAAACAGACAATTAATAACAGTATCAATATCCGGCCTAAGAGTTCCTGAGCTATTTGGGTGGGACTGAAGTCATAAAGGAGGCTGGAAAAGCTCGATCTAGGATTTGGAGCTGGGAGATGTTAGGTGCTGTCAGGGAAGGCCTGCCGGAAGAGATGCATCTTTAAGGCTTTTTTGAAGCCGTCGATGGATGGAATAAGATGCATATCATCCGGCAGGTCATTCCACAGCTTGGGGGTGACAGCTGGAAAGGTCCTCTGGGAGGTCTGTGTCAGCCTGTTCTTCATAGGTTGTAGCAGGTTCCTCCCAGAGGACCAGAGTGTGCAGGGGGGTTCATACGAGAAGAGGCGGTCTCTGAGATAGGATGGAGCCAAGCCACGTAGGGCTTTATAGGTTAAAACCAACACCTTGTACTGTGCCCAGAAACTATCAACAGGAAACACATAGGATGTCACAGAATGAACATATGTGGCAGCTGGTAGTTTCCATTCACAGGGCAGTGAGCCCACTGTGTACAAACTAGTTTCAACACCTTGGCTAGCTCCTTTAGATGCTAAACTAAATCCTGTACTCATTATCCCACAGATACTGAAGCATCAAGGTTTTTTTGCCAGGCTGTAGCCACAATCGAACCTGTGAGGACCTGCTCCTCTCAGGAATTTTCTAAGAATTTCCCATCCTTTTTTCAGATTGCATTTTAAAAAGGTGATCTTCTTCTCCCTCTGCCTCTCCTATGTTCAGAGGAAAGAAGAGAAGTGCAAAGGCACATCCCACGCAATTGATTAGTAACACAATTTCAAAAACTAGTGGCCTCCCTTTTGCGACAACTACAGAAGAACTAAGTATAGAGTCACTAAGAAGAAAGTAAGATTCCTTTCTTGACTGCTACAAGGGCACAAAGGAAGACACTCTCATTGGCAGCTGAACAATTGTAGAGTTCTGTTTCCTTGGAGATGGAGAGCTTTGTCATGAAAGGAATTTTTTGGGGGGAAAAGCCCTGTTATTTTATACATAGATCCATACAATTCATCAATGCATATATCAATTTAATACTCTCTCAAATATTCTTCTATTCTCACTTTGATGAGGCAACATCGATAATACAACTGTCAATCCACTGTTCTATGAATTGAACAGATTAAACTAATAATTGAGAAAGAGATATTTGGGTAGAACTGTGGAGCTTGCTGTGACAAAATGTCACAGTGGTTGCCAATTTTGCTTGCTTTAGAAGGGGATTAGATAAATTCATGGAGGAAGGTGTACCTGTGGTTACATGGCTAGATGTCTCCTGCAGTATCAAAGATAGTATTAGAGGTTTGTGTTCTAGTTGTTGGTGTATCAATCATGAGATGCAGGATGCAGTTGTACTTCTGACTGGCTGGTGGACGTCCTCTGGGCAACTGAGTAACCGCCACATGAACAGAATGTTGCACTAAATAAGCCTGTAGTCAGATTCATCATGGTTCTTCTAACATTGAATTATTTTATATTTCTAACCCATTTATAATTTGTGCCAATGCTGGTGTAATAATAAAATTGCCTTCTATAAATTTTAGAATGGTCTAAAAGGAGCCCACTTTTCTTTAATTTGAACAGCTATGTTTATTCTTCCCTCTCATTCAAATTTTTATATTAGTTCACATATAAACATTGTATACCCATGACTATTTGGGCATACTTTCATGGTGGACATTACATCCATTTTTCCAGCAATTGGCTAGATTTTTTTTTTTTTTGTAGTTACAATTAAGTCAAGACAAAAGGATAATAGAAATCAATTTTTTAAAAATGCGTCTCCAAGGGATATCACAAAGCATTAATCCTCATTCTCTCTCCTGTCTTCTTCTGAAGTCTCCTACTTCGTACATTCTTCTCATATAAATAAACCAACCTCATTTCCACAATGCCATGATAATGCATTTGAACCTGAAAACATTTTATTCAGTTGAAGGTCCACTCCTTTAGTTCTCTTGCTACTCCCTTCTTCCCAAATAACCCCATAGAAGTACAAAAATTTACCAAACAGTGAAACCTTTATTGGCCAATTGAAATGCACAATGTATATAAAGTCCTTTCCAATTTACTGGTGGTGATGTATTGTCCTGGAATGTATTACTGAGGCTTGTTTAGATGAAGGGGAAAGGATTACCCTCTCTTTGTTCAGCACAGATTTTTTATACAGCAAAAATAAACAAAAACACATGGGACGAGTTACATAAAGAAACAGGTGGAACCATAGGAAACCTAGCCACCAAAGTCTGCCATTTTGTTCCCATACACAATTATTTCACATTTGGTAATTACATATATCTTCAAGTTAATGGCACTGCCATTAGGCACACACATGGTGCCACAATATGCTGACATCTTCATGGCTGACCTGGAACAATGCTTCCTTAACTTCTGCGCTCAGAAGCCTTTCCTCTAGCTGAGCTACATTGATGATATCTTCATAATTGGTACTGATAGAGATCATTTACTCAAGACATTCCACTAGAATTTCAACCACTTCCACCTTCTCAGAGCCACAAGACATGGACACCAAACTCATAGAATTGTAAAAAGCATTCCTCAACCTACAGTACCCACTGTATAAAGAAATAAATCACAAGGCCCTGGTGGCACAGTGGTTAGATGCCTGTACTGCAGCCACTCACTCAAAACTATAAGGTTGCGAGTTCAAGACCAGCATAAGGGCTCAAGCTCGACTCAGGCTTGCATCCTTCTGAGGTCACAAAATGAGTACCCAGATTGTTAGGGGCAAGTAGCTTACAGTTGTAAACCACTTAGACACTCCTTAGGTGGTATGAAGTGGTATATAAATGAAGCTGTTTGTTTGTTTTGTTTGTATCCAGGGGGAATCTCTTACAGAACAAAGACTGGATATGGCAGAAGCCCACCTGTGGTCACATGTGCTCCCCAGCTGAAACTACTTAACATGAGAGCTAACAACTGATTCTGGAAAATAATGCTATCCCCTTGGTGGCAGGCCATTACTTGCGTACAGACAGCCTTCCAATCTCAAATAATTGCTTACCTAGAAGAGGACGCACAACATGGATGAGGAGATGGGTACAAGACCTTGACAAAAACCCAGATGCCAACTCTGCCTACAGAGTTGGGGGTTTTTTTTTGGGGGGGGGGAGATTTCAGAGGAGGTTTGCCATTGGCTTCCCAATACTGCAGTATAATTTTTCAACCTGCTGGTGTTTGTGTGTGTGCGTGGTCTGGAAACAATAGTCCCAGTTGCACTCCCTGGTGGGAAAATATGTTTCACCAGCACCCACATTACCCTGTTTCCCCAAAAATAAGACATCTCTTGAAAATAAGACCTAGTAAAGGTTTTGCTAAATTGGTAAATATAAGGCCTCCCCTGAAAATAAAACCTAGCAAAAGTTTTTGTTTGGAAGCATGCCCATTTTTTTGTTCAACAATAATGTGAATCTTCTTCATGGAAAAATAAGACATCCCCTGAAAATAAGACCTAGCGCATCTTTGGGAGCAAAAATTAATATAAGAAATATATGTTCAGGGAAACACAGTATCTGCTCATCAAAAATTGAAGTGTGCCTTGGTAATAATGAAGATCTGAATTTTTCACTTAAGAACTATGTGGTTGGGTTGATTTTGCTTCTTCTAGACACAAATAAAAGAATCCAATACACGATTTGGGTTCAACATCTTTTGTATGTCTCCAGTTCTTTTATAAGATGATATTGATCTTTACCATCAGACACCCAGGCAATCAATCATATGCTGACAGCCACACATATGCAAATTGGAAGTTATCATGGTCCACAGAGACATATTGATTTTGACCTGGTTTTGAGAGTTTTCCAGAGATACCCTACAAACTTTTTTTTTACTTCAAGCTGTAAGTGATCAGTATGGAAGGGACAGATATGCAGGGCTGGACAGTGCAATGTTTTCAGTGTTATTGACTTGCTTGTAAAACCTTAAGCCCAGGAGGCTTGTTTAAAAGTAGCATTGATTTTTTTTTTCCTGGGAAGGTTATTGAAGTCTTAAATGCTTAACTACATTCTTTCCATTCAATTATATTGAAATTGCCAGTCTTAACAATTAGCCAAGTTGGTATTATTAGCTGTAGAGAAAGATTTATACTGAGGCCACTGCACTGTCTTTCACAAAACATCAATAGTATGTTTCATTGCAAATCTGTATTGAAGAAGCTGTTCTCATTAATTGGATACCTTACCTAAAACTGTTGCCACCAGTCAAGGCAAGGCTTCTGTACATTCTTGGATGCAATCAAAAAACCTCTGCAAAATATTTTACTCCTGAGTGGTCTAAATGAGAAATCCTGTGCACATTTGCATAATATAGTAAGCCCCATTGAACACAAGGAGATATACTTTTGAGTAAATTTGCTAAAGGAACTAACATCATTTGAATTTGATAGAGTACATGAATGAGGGTGTCAGCTCAGTTGTGGTGATAGGCAAAGAGTAAGAGAGGTTCAAATTTACTTGATATTATATAATAGTATTATATAATATTATATAAGATGCTGGAATAATTCAGTTACTAAAGGTATTGCTGATTTTGATTGACATAGATGTTGGCTTCTATCAGAAGTGACAGTAATGAAAAAGTAAAATCCACAGGTCAATGTATGTAATGTACATTACCATATATACTTGTGTACAAATCGACCTCATGTATACATCGAGGAGAGGTTTCAGGGTCAAAATCCTGGATTTTGACATGACCTGTGGATAAGTCAAGGGTAAAGCTATAAGGATGGAAAGGGGAAAATACCACGTCCATCCCTACTTCTCCTTCTCTGGATGTCTCCCAGCCAATTCCCAGGTGCTGGGGGAGAGGTTTTAACATTGGATTGAGAAAGGAAGCAAGTGGATTTAAATGGAGAGTTTCCATAGGAAGCAAGGTCTTGCAAAATTGACTGGAGACAGAAGCAAGTGGTTTTAAATTGAGAGTTTTCCCCATAGGAAGCAAGTTCTTGCAAAAGGGACTGGAGAGATGGTTTTAAATGGAGAGGTTTTTTGATAGAAAGCCAGGTCTTGCAAAAGGGACCAGAGAGAGAAGCAAGTGAATTTAAATTTAAATGGGGAGGGTTTTTTTGTTTGTTTTTTACTTACCAGGTAGAGAAGCAAGTGGATTTAAATGGAGAAGTTTGATAGGAATCCAGGTCTTGCAAAACAGACTAGAGAAAGAAGCAAGTGGATTTAAATGTAGAGGAAGCCAGGGGATTGCAAAATAGACTAGAGAGAGAAGCAAGTGGATTTAAATGGAGAGTTTTTTCCATAAAAAGCCAGGGCTTGCAAAATGGACCAGAGAGAGAAGCAAGTGGGTTTAAATGGAGAGGATTTTCATAGGAAGACAGGGCTTGCAAAATGGACCAGAGAGAGAAGCAAGTGGATTTAAATGGGGAGTTTTTTCCGATAGGCAGCAAAGGTTTCCAAACAGACTGGAAGGGGGAGGAATTGGTGTTCAATGGAGATTGTTGCATCAGGCTTGCTTGCTTTAGGACCTTTCTAAACACTACTGATGTATTGACCCTTATATAAGTCTACCCAAAATTTTAGGGTCAATTTGGGGGCATAGATTTCTTTACTCATAGTTAAGTATATTCGATAATTCTTATTTTTTGGAAAAGGAACCATCTCCTGGTGAAAGGCACGAGTGTAATCTGTTCTGGAAACACTTACTTCCCTCTGCTGTCTCATCCATCCCTGCCTTTAGTATGAGTACAAACAGTTAGACTTGCCAGAATTTTTAAAGTTCTTTGGCATTGTTTTCATTTGCTTCATCTTTTAGATTCTTTGGTACATACCCTAAGTAACTTATCTACGAGTCATATCAAAATCCATAATTGTACTACCAAAACGTGCCCTCAACATTTACATGAGGTTGACTTATAGCTGAGTATATATTTGAGAGGCTGAACACTCTTTCTGTGTTGCCCTTCTGCAAGCAGGAGAAGGCTTTTTTCAATTTTGACAAGATAAATTATTGTTTACAAGGAAGGTATAAAAGTGTGATGAATGATTCTTGCTTTTTAATTGATGTTTTAAATTGTATTTAAATACGAGGGGATATCATAAACTTTTAATTATCACCTTTAAAAACATTTGACAGAAAGTTTGTTTTGATTTGTAGTTGTTAACTTATCTCTATGTAGTCACCATCAAGATTTACACATTTTCCCCAGCATTTCTTGACCCTCCAAATACCATTATTGTAGAAGTCTGCAGATTGCACCTGACAAGGATTTTACACTTTAGTCACTTCTGACAGAGCCAGTCACAAAAATAAAGGACACAGTGAGTTGATTTTCTCAGCAACTGGTGCTTAGGGACCAATGATGACACTGACAAAATTTCATCAATATGCCATAATAACTTCTGGGTGATAATTATTACTTTACGATACCCCCTCGTAAGGCGCAATCTGACGACTTCTACAATATCAGGTATTCCTAGGATCAAGATATGCTGGGGAAAATGTATAAATCTAGATAGTGACTACATAGAGATAAGTTAACAACTACAAATCAAAACAGACTTTCTGTCATTAAAACTTTACGATACCCCCTCATATACTGATAATTGAAATATGTTTCAGTATCTTGTATATTTTTACTTATGTGAGGTTTTAATCTATATGTTTTCATTTCTGTCAGCCATCTTAAATCACAAGGTGAAGAAGAATCCAGGACATAACTGAATAATATAATCATAGTAAAATAATAGGATTAGGTCACACCAGGTGAATTAATTCAATGTAATGTATTCATGGATCCATGGAATTGGGGGAGGAACTTATAAGCTATCTCCTCCAACCCTTTTTTGAGACTGAAAATCATAGAGGGAAAGACATCCAATAAGTAGGATTTGCACCACCATCCTGGTTAAATGGTTTTATTCAAGATGCTTTACACTTTGCTCATTGGACTTGTCTTGTGTTCTACTGATCATCTTAGCAACAACAAAATATAACCATGGTGAATCAATATTCTAGCCTAATATTCTGTTCCCGTATGAGCCAACTATCAAGACAGGTTGGCTAACTTTCAATCATAATTTACTTTCTTGTAATTTAGACCCATTGCATTTAGTTTCCCTCTCATTTTAGGTATCCGAAGAGTGCTGCCATGTACATCTCAGATTTTTCTCCTGCAATATAAAGATAAGAGGTTCCTTCATGCTTTCCTTACAGATCTTTACTAGACTCCTTCACCATCTTAGCATAACAGTCTAAGAATAAAAGGTCTGTCTTTTCCAGCATCCTATTTTGGTCAGCCTTCCTTAATTGTTCACCCATTCCATTCTCCCCACTTTTCCCTATCCCCACAAGGATCAGTTAGCATGCCTGCCTACCAACCCACCTACACCTACACACACACAATTTTTATGGGTTAATTTTCCAGGCCTGCTTTAGCGTTATTACGTACTAAAGCAAAATCAATATAATTAATCTGCAGAATATTTTTTTTTGTTCCCATATGGTATATTCAGATTTAATGTTTAATCTCAAGCTGCTATAAGAAGCTCTTTTTCAAAACTCATTATCAGTGCCTATGTAATCATAACTGCCTCCTTTAACTTAAAGTGAGAGCCAGATACAAACCATTTGAACTGAACTTTGGGTTCCCAAGCTACACTGATAAGACTGGAGTTGCTTTCTATTACAGGATGATAAATCATTCAGAAGAAATCTCAAGTTAGTTTAAACTAAGTCACATAGACAGTAGATTTGTTGTCAGAGAGAGAAGAGCTTATCAGTGAAAGTAGGCTGAAGGCTGAAATGGTGAGTTGCAAAATAAAGCTTCAGTTCCCTTACAGAACAAAACCTTGGGAAAAGAAAAAAATATAAAAATTTTAAAGCATGACCTCAGTCTTTGAGGTTGTAGTGTAGTATGCTATTTCCTCTTCCAATATGATAGTCTCTTCAGGACAGCCATAGCCCCAGGGAAACAAACCACATATTTAATAGAATTGACTCCTTGGAGAGTTATTCAAGGTGGTGGCGCAGTTCATTTTGCATTTTCTCCTCAATGGTGCATAAAGTTTGTCCGCTCCTAAAATTCATTCGCCTCACCCTCCCTCCCTCTCTTTATTATGACTGAAGGTATGATTCTGCAAACTGCTTCTGTTTTTCAGTACCCTTACCTCTGTAAGCAATAGTAATGGCATCTGTAAATGATGTAGGAGTGAAATGCTTTTCAAGATCACTCTGAAGCTCCTTGTACCTAATCCAGTTTTAATGGATTTCTGGTGGTTGAACAGGATGATAGGTCTGCTTCTACCAACAGAAACTTTGCATCTTTTCTTCTTCTGTCCCACAGTAGTGTCTGGTAACATTCAGCATGTTGCATTATATTATTTAAAATTTGGATCAGAATTTCATGCCACATGTTTTGCTCTATTTATGCTCTCACTTGTTGTGCCAGGTGCTCTTAAAGAGAAAGAAGCTTAACACATGTAGCATTAAACCAATTCAGATTTGCCCCTGACCTGTGTATTAATAAATCTTATCCACTTCAGTGGATATGTACAGTTTTGTGTACAGTTTTGGGAGTGGTGAGAGGGTAGGATACAAAGTATATGCATCAATCTGAGTTCCTATGTAATGTGGAGAGCAGCACTGATTTATACCTGAATTGAGCCCTTACTGCAAAAAACCCAAAACAAAACATCAAAAACAAAAAAGATTTAGGTGCTGAGTAGAGAGGCTAGGAAAGCATGGACCTAGCCTGTGCTTTCCTAGCCCTGGTGCTCACCGTGGTTGGTCCCTAGGATGGTGTGGGGATGGACAGGTGATCACACACCTGTCACTGTGCTGACCCAGGACCAGTGTGTGCTCCTTACTTTGCTGGCCATCACTCACTCAGAAGCCTCTCAACTGCCATGTCTGATGCAGAAAGCTAATGTCAGAAAATGGGGCCAAGCACCAGAAATGTTCTGTATGAGGTCAATCACAGTGAAAGAGGCTTCTAAATAAAAGTGACAGCCAGCTAGGTAAGGAGTGTAGTGTGTGTGTGTGTGTGTGTGTGTGTGTGTGTGTGTAAACAGCCAGGTTTTTCCACAGAGTTTCTAGGAAACTCCATGCAAAACCCCAGGATAAAGGCTGTTTTTATCCTGGGAACAGGCTGTATCTTCTGGATCTGCATCTGATCTATCAGGATTGGGCCCAATCCTGCCCCAGGGGTTTTGGCTTTCATCATCTGAACTAGGTAACATTAGACCAGGGAAAACCTGGGCTTTTTGTCCTGTGGAGACAACCCCTAACATAATTCTTCTGCCTTGTTTTTAAAATGGGTAAGAGAATGCTTGAAGTTACTAAAATAAGCTGTGCTGTGTATGAAAAACATTAAGTACCATTTATATTTTAATATTGTTAATCTGTTTTAGTACTGCAGTGGTCCTAAGCTGTCAAGCAATCTTTTTTTAAAACCTTGCAATACAATATTTCTAAAACTAAGACACATTGTCTCCAAGTTCCCAACGGATTTTACCTATAGCCTTGGTTTTCATAACAGCATTTGTTTCCTCATTAGTAGTTGCTCACAAAAGTTCTTGAGGCAAGAAATTTGGCAATTGACAGTGATAAGGTTCATGACTTCATGATTTGGGGAAAGGAGAATTGAAGAGAAGAATAGAAGGAGAGAAAAAATAAGTTTTTTTTTTAAAAAAACACTAATATAAATCCTTAAAAGACAAGATAAAACAAAACTTAAGTTTAGCATTCCATTAATTTTAGTGAAACAACAAAAAGATCCACATGGGCTGCAGCCATTGGTTTCATGGACTCTTCCATCTCAAATATATTGTCTTCTTCTCTCAGTAGTTACTGTTCTATTAAAATGAGGAAAGTAACTAGAACTGACCTTCTATCTGCCCATGTATTGTTTTAGACTTAGACCATGTCACTTCATATTCACCTCCTCACTAAATTGTCTTAACCTTTCAGATCTTTCCTCATGTGGAAGACTTTCCATGCCATTAGTTATTTTTGTTACCCTTGTCTGAACTTTCTCCAATTTGCCTCTTCCTCTCAGAAATGGTGTGAGTAGAATTCAGCACAGTGCATTAATGTCAAGACTTATTAGTATAGTATTTGTGCTTCCACTCTGTGTAGCAGAACAGTATGGCTCATTTCTGAACTCAGTTTTTCGGCTTAAAATCAGGAGGAACTCCACCAATGTCCTTTGAATTAATCTGAGGGTAGTAGGTTCACCGTCAACTTACTAACTTTCTTAAGTGACCCAAACCTGTATCAATATTATTGTCACTGGCAGATAAGGATATGACATAATAATTTATGGAGTGATGTATAATCGAATATAATGTATATGTACATGAGACTGCAGTTCTACATACAATGGTAGTGTTTGCCTACCCTTGGCTGATCTTTGTTTCAGCCCACACACCAAAAATACACTGGCTGTTGCAAGTGGAAAAGTGTCCCAATAAAACAGCCCAAATTATCTATGTCCTACCCCAGCATTCCCTGAATAGGCCACTTTTGGATGTCTCAGAACTACAACCCATGATGTCTAGCTGATGTGCCTGTAATGCCCCTGGATCCTTTTTAGAAATGAAACTAAACATATACAGACACATAGGAACTGTAGGAATCACCTGTTATGACTGTATGTCCAAGTATCTCTAACTTATTGAATGAGTTGAATTTGCCTTTCAGAGACAAACTAAGAGTAATAGCTCAGTGTGAGAAAGAATCTTCATTTCCGTTATTGCACAGACTTTCCCCTCAAAATGGCTTCCCATTGCTTCCATTGTTGAATTCAGGCCCCGTAAGTCACTTCGTCAGACATTTTTTTCCAAATCGGAAGCTTCAGAATTGGAAAAAATGGTTGCCGAAGTGACTTACGGGTTCAGAATTCAACACTGGAGGCAACACGAAGCCATTTTGAGGGGAATGTCCATGAAATAAAATCAATGTAACTTCTGAATTTGGCTTAAATTTGGAAGAGGTAAGTTGGGCACGAGAGGCGGTGTGATAAAGTCCTTTAGCTATGTCATGGAGTCTGAAGTTCTCACCTCAATCTGAAAACTGCTTTCATGTATTATTCCTCAGATCCTGATAAGTGCTATTCAACTAAATGTGTGCATTTATTTTATTTTGAAATACCTGACTATTTCTGAATTGTTCTCTGCCTGGTTCTTCAGGAAATCTTCAGAATTGATACTTGGAAAAAACTTGATTGATAAGGAATTCAGGAGAAATGCCAAGGAGGAGTCTGTCTGTCTGTCTGTCTTTCTCCCTAATGGCAGACGCTTGAAATTTTGTACATCCAGTTTATAAGAGGTAGTGCAAGCGATGGTGATGCTACCTCTAAGATATATATCGAAATGCATCTTGCAGCATCTCCTATCTTTCAGGACATATATATTAAAACAAACAACAATAACAACAACTCATCTATATTTATATAAGCATTTCACTATGTATTTTAATATATTGCAATTCACCATGTGTCTCGACATTGGGAGAAAGGCAGGATACAAATAAAATAAAAATCTTCACAATATTTTAAGAAGTATAATTAAATTTATAAAAGAACAAGCAGCATTTATTTATTAAAAACCAACAACTAGAAGCTTCCTTTTTAAAAAAAAGAAGAAGAAGAAGCTATGTGAGTTGAAAAGCCTGAAAATGTTGAATAGGGATTTTTTTCCTAGCACCGAAATCAAATCAGTGGAGATGCCAGACAAATCTTTTTAGGGAGAATATTCCAAAGATTAGTGAGATGCCTGGGAATGGTCATGTTATTCTTCCTTTCTTTCACTTACCCAGATATCTATGAGATGCTATGCAAGATTGTAGGGTGGGCCTTTGGTACCTGCTGGGGTTTTGTTCCAGCCTCCCCGCCCCCCTGTGGGTACAAAAATCCATGGATGCTCAAGTCCCATTATATACAATGGTGTAGGTATCACTTATAAAAGCCAGCATGGTGAGTGGTTTGATCGTTGGACTCTGGAGAACAGGATTCAAGTCCTGGCTCAGCCATGTAAACCCACTGGATGACCTTAGGAAGTCACACTCTTGTCAACATCAGAAGATGGCAATGGCAAAGTCTCTCTAAAGAAACTCTGTCCCCTCCCCTCCCCTCCCCTCATCTCTGTCTCTCTCCCTCTCTGTCTTTGGAGTCTTCAGTTTGAAATCAGCATCTATAGCTTAAGTAATCCAGAACAGGTTGTTCAGGAAGGCCCAGTGCCCTCTGTAGAGAAGTTATGAGGGATCACCAGGCACTTCAGAGAGGAGTCAGAAAGATAGGTTGTTTCGGTTTTTTTATAAGCTTCTGGAAATGGACTTTCCTTAGTTTCCAACTCCATGTTTCCCGAATTTTGCATTGTATATGTTGCCAATAGAAAACAAACAAACAAACCTTGATATCTGACTCCTAACTGCAGCCTATTAATCTTTGGTACTTGCATTAAAGATAATCACTTGCTCCTTTATGTCAGCTACAGCAAATATATGAAGCTAAAATGTTTTTCCCCTTAAGCAATCTCTTATGGAACACATTTCTGTCTTCTGATTTGGAGGGATGTTATCACATCTCATCTTAATGTTTTCATCCATTTGACTAAGTAACTGAGACAGTTTGCACTAACTCTGTAGCCTTGGAGGGTGAGAAATTGCAAGTTGGATGATTTTTATGTGGTACATGAGAGACCTACTAGTTATATGGTAGCAGATAGTGACAGCTATTGATTATTGCCTGTGCATGTATGCCATGGATTTAGTTCCACTAACGAAGCTAGTGCTACTCGACACCCATCTAACATGTCTCCAAAGGACCAGTGTGTTGCTACGGCTATCTAGTGTGGAAGGAATGGGACACCAACCACTATAGAGCAGAAGGGATAAAAACAGAGGCTGCTGTTTTGATCACAAAAGTTTCAGAGGGAATTTTAGGGCCTGTGGGAAAATGTATAGATGTAAGAATGATGAATTGGGACCAGATTATCTTCTCCTCAAGTCCAAGGTCAAGTGTTAAGTTCATGGGGTAGCTTTTGGCTGGTGACTACCAACCTATCTAAAAGGATTACTGTGATGATAAAATGGGATAATTCCGTTTTTGTTGCTCCAAGCTCCTTAGAAATGTGGGATCAAATATAAAGTTGTGTTGTGCTGTGTTTTTAAAAAGAAGTTGGCTGACAGAGTATACTTCCTCTTGCCTTAACATTATTCACTACAGTTATACATAAGCTATTTGTGAAGAGACAACTATTTCTATCAGTGATCTTTTTGCCATATTATACATATCAGATGCAAGGAACAAATAAAGGGGGGAATATGATATATCCTCTAAGATGGAGAGAAGAAACATTTCTGGAAGTGTGAGGAGGTAGATTGAAAAAGAATATATGTGGAGAACTTACTTGGGTCATGTCCAAGTCTGAAGTTGTTTTCTAAATGTTGCATTTATCCATATAAAACCATTAGAAAAAATAGCCACATTGGTATGTATCACTATACAGTTATAGCATGAATTCAGTATCAAAGGTTGGATCATAAAATTTGGAAGGAATTTGTCTTTTCTTGATTGGATCAAATTTAGTTGGGGAAAAAATCTTCAAGTTGCCAAAGAGTATCTACGTAAAAATCAAATTTGGAATATTTTTTCATCAGTACAAAATGGTCCAAGGTCCAATTAAAAAAACAACAACTTGACAATACTGTGTGTGCCTTCTGTTCACTGGCACCAAGTTGGCAAAAACTTTTGAAACAAGGAAACAGTATTTGTATAATGAAGTTTGAGGTTCAGTAGCTCTTCAACAAGGGCTTGGCAGGGAACCTCATCAACTGTCTGTTGGAGACAGGTGCATCCTATTTGATACAAAACTCTTAAGACCATCCTGGCAAATTGGAGTGAATTGTTTTGGCTTTTAAAAGCTGCTTTCAGAAAACATGTCCACCCAAAGTACTAAACTTTAGGAGTGTAAAGTTTGCAAACTGCTCCAAATAAAACATTAGTCTTTTACCCTGTGGTGTTTCAAAGGGATAAGAATACTGTGATCATTTTAGTAGGTAATATAGTCTATCATTACTGGAAGCCAGTTCTTTATAAATTCATTTATCAAGTCTCTACACCCTCAGAGCTTTCCGTTCTTCATTTCTCTGTGTATTAAATGTAGTTATAGTACTGGTAATATTGCTTTCTTCCATGCATCATTTTTTCCTGGTGCGGGAAGCTGTTTATTCAGTCAAAGAATAAAAAAAAGTTGTTTGTTTGTTTTTGTAATATAATTGCTCTTTCTGTCTTTAAGAAAACCTGGCCTTGTTAAAGTCTAGGAATTATATTTCAAAAACCTTGGAGAAGTCAGTTGCAAGATGTTTTTGTTTTAAATTTTAACTCTATTTTCCTGTTAAAAAATAGCAAGAATTGCCTTCTCTTATCTTTACTGGCATGTAATCCTTTCAACAGAGAAATATATAAAGGTTTTATTGATTTCACCTTGAGAATCTATGTTAGGACCAGGCCAACAGAGTGCATATTGGTACACTCACTACTTCCTAGACTTCAGTGATAAGAAGGACAAATAGTTTGGAGGTATAGTTCTCTTCTCCTCTTTGTTATTGAACAGGTAAGAACCAATGATTCATTATTTCTGTGTATGACATAAGTACTCCCACATTTGCACCCAGAGATGTTGTAGAAAGAGAAATGGAGAAAACATTTATGGTTCAAATCTATAAATGCCTATTCCAAAGTTAGTCCATTAAATTGCATCTAAGTTTGCAACCTTAATACAGCCTATAATAAATGGGAGAAAATACTTCTGCTTTCGCTCCAAGACCATGAAACCTAGACACTAACTTGGTCTGGATATTAAGGAGTCCCTTGAGGTGTATATCTTAAGATTTTGTTTTTTAAAAGGTGGAAAATTAAATTATTTGAAGGATGTTTGTATCCACAAGTACCAAACTAAATATTGCTGATTCAGTGGGCCACTAGGAAGCAGACACTAGACACTCCCAGAGAATGAGAAGTCCTCAGAAGTAAATAAATCCTCAATAGCAATAAATGTTGATGCTTAGTCCAAATGCACCTGGTTGTGGATCGGGCTATGGAACAGGAATGTAGTTCTTCATGTACTTTGTTATTGCATAGAATAATGAATAATTTCAAAAATACGATGTTTTGCATGTCTGTGAAAAGTCATGAATAACAATATATATATATATATATATATATATGAGATTGGTCAGCTATTTTCTGTACAATGTCTTGATATGTAGTGAACCTTTCCTGCTAAACATGCATTAGGAATGGAAATAATACTAGAAAATATTTTTAAATGGTTAAAAACATGTTTTTGAGAGTAGAAAAAAGCCTGATGAGAAGAATCTCAGACTGAGAGGAATTTTTGTCATTTGAGACTTATTCAATGCAAAATTTACACGTGGTTGTTTTGGGCTCAAAACTACATTTTCTGTGCAGAGCACAGCAATTTTGACATAGAAAATAATATTTCATCACAGAAATATTAATTCCTGCACATAAAATGTAGTGAGAGCAGATTTCTTCTGCATTGAATTAGAACACGGTTAATATGCACAGAACACAGAATTTTCTATAAAGGAAGCAGTATTTTCTGTGCAAGAATTAATATTTATGCATTGAAATATTATTTTCTACATAGGGAATGTTGTTTTCTATACAAACTATGTTTTCTATACAACTATGAGCAAATTTTTAACAGAATAAGTCCTGAATTGTGAGTAGCCTTAAGAAACCGTGTGAATTTTGTATTTTCAGTTCCTGCAGCAGAAAGAATATTGCTCAAAGAACTCATTGCTACCTTTGAGAAGAAACTGAGGGGCTGAGCAGATGGACGGGAAAAACTAGGCTGATACTGGTTTTTATGAAAGTGCACAGAAGCCCCACTGTCTGCATAGCCCTCTCTGAATTCAGGCAGAATGTCCACATGGCATGAACCCACAACATGTATCATGATGCCACAACAGTTAGGGATTTTGTGGGTGGCTTTTTTGCCTCCCCAACTTGCATGCACACCATTGCATGAATGCATTACTTGTGATCAGTAATTTCCTCCCTTCTCCTCTCCAGTTGCCATCCCATTGGAAACTCCGTGTTACTGTGATGGATTGAACATACAGTATATTGCATTGGAGCATCCAGTGACAGAATGGCAAAGCACATTCATGGAGCCCCCCCCCCCCCCACACACACATCATACCTGCCCTCTTTCTCAACTTCTCCCCATGCCCCCCTGTTGGACTGTCTAGTTTGTGTATCTTGTAATTACATCAGTTACATTATTGGCAACCTGCCATGTTTGTCATACTTTCACAATTTTGCTTTCCTGCATTCACACACTCACACCGTGCTGTTTATATGATAATGTGCCTTTTCTTATTTAGGGCAGACTATTAGAACTTCTTTTTGCTCCAGTTTTTATCCCCAGAGCATGGCTTCATGTTGGTCTCTAACTGGTTAGATATCATATGTTGTCTAAACAGTTTGATTTCAAGTTGGTTTATTTATTTGGCCAGTGAGACAATCCCTCTGTTAAAAATTACATCCCTAGCATGTGCATATGCCTTTCTCTCTCTTGCTTTGTCTGTGTACATATATATGTATTTATCTAGGGCTAGCCATTTTGGCCATATAGGAAATCCAATAATATCCAAACAATGATACCTTTTATGCACAAATACCTTTATGCATAAAATGCACAATTACATATTGCAAGCTTTCAAAGTCACATTGGCTTCTTCATCAGGCAAATAGGAGAAGAAAACTGAAGATGTTAGTCTTAGGCCTGCATTTTCTGTTTCAGGTCTCAGTTCAGAGAGGAGGAAGGGCTATCTGCACGCTGGCACCTCCCCCTTTGGCCATGTGTTCACTGGTAAATTTTCAAATTCAAGGAAATTTAATGTCCATTTGCAATTCAAAGAAGATGTTTCTTTGGAATCCAGGATGTCTCCTTCCTTTGTGAAGCCACAAGCTCCTATGCAGTTAGAGAACACTGAATTTTTCAAGAGGTCTTCATGTTCTGCATCAGGATAACTTTAGTTGATGTAGTGGTAAATCATGCCAATCAGTGCCAATATTGGGGGGGGGGGGGGAATGCTTTACCTTTGTTGGAGGCAGAGTCCCAGTACACTGCTTCTCTCTTCCCCTGTGACAAATAATGTATATATGTATATATAATGTATAATGTGTGTGTGTGTGAGAGAGAGAGAGAGAGAGAGAGAGTAAGTATATATGTTCAGTATGTATAATAGAATAGAATATAAATACTCCCAGAGGGCAGGAGGCTTAAGGGATTTCCAAGCCAGATGGATTTGTAATTTAGTGAGGCACTGACATGCCAGGCTTAATATCTCACCAAACTACAACTCCCAGGATTCCACAGGATGGAGCCATGGCAGTTAAATTGATGTCAAACTGTTTTAATTCTGCAGTGTGGATTAGTGCAAAGTAGATTAGTTTAAAGATTAGTTGAGTACAGTAGTTTGAAAAGTACTGAGTGAGTACTAGTGTGGAGGAAAAAGAAAGGGGGGGGGGAGAAAAAATATTTGGGCAAAAACGTAGCACTGGGACAGAAATGGGATAGCAGGTTTCAACCCAGGGAAGCTATGTACTTTTGCAAGTTTGCACATATCTTTGTGAGCTGTCCTGCCCCTGAACACCTATTACGTTATATGGGTGATTCTCTCACTTTCTAACTTTCATAAAGCCATAAAAAGTAGTGGCTATATCTATAATTCATTATAGGCCATATCTATAATTACAACTTTTTTTTTTCTTTGGTATGTCCTCCTGGCAGGTGATGCCATTCAAGTTATAGTTCTGCTCACATTCTCCTTTCACCCATGGACCTCTTTCCACATTATCGATTTTAGCTTAACACTTTAAAACACAAGGTGCAGGAAGCTCCTGTGAAGGTGTACCCTTGAAGTGTTTAAAGGAATCAATACCTTACTGAATCTCTCAAGATTGCTAATAACTTTGTGGTTGCATTGTTACAAAGGTTTTATGGTTCACCTGATTTCATATATTTTGTGAATGAAATGGTCTTGTGTGACAGGCAGATAATAGAAATTCACCTCATATACAAAAAGCAGGATAGTTTTTAAATCATAACTTGAATTGACACTGAAGTAAAGTAATTGTTTTTATACCTTTTTGACATGGCTTATCACTTTGGACTTCAGTCAGCTACCTATAAGTATTCAATGATTTGATATAATATTGCCATTTTGTTACTATCTCCTATTGCTTTCTGGTGCAGCTGCATATATAAAGATAAATGAGATTAAACTAACCCTTTTGATATATTTGAGTAGTAGTGATATGCCATTTCTCTTGGATTATTAAGGCTGTGGGATACCAAACCAGAAAGTATCTTTTCACTTACCTTTATTTTTACTAAAAGAGACTTGCTGCTTTGAAGCTGTTGTTCTTTCTTTGTCCAGTTACTTGAGAGAAAGTGCAGTGCAGTGATTGGATTTGGAACAATATGTTGCTATCTGTCTTTACCATTAACAGCCATCCATGGCATTCTCTAGGATATTCCATTTTGTTTGCCAACCCTACTGTATTATATTTTCTCTTCCAACAGACTCAAAATATTCTGTGGCCACTGGGCACATCCTATCATTATTAGTTAAGAGTACAGAGATGGGAGTTGCTTCCTTAGGGATTTTTTAATTGTGTTTTTTTGGGGGTGGGGGTGGGGGGGCTATGAGGCTATGTTCTAGAAGGGTTTATTCCTGATGTTTCTCCAGCAGCTGTGGCTGCCATCTTCAGAAAATGTGGTTATTGTTGTTCAAAAGCTGAACTTTTGCTCTTTTCCCCTCCACAAACATGTTATTTGTTTTGGTTCCATTTCTTCTGGCATTCTTAATTTACATTTTCCATCAGAGGAGGTGATACTGAACTGTGAGCTCTATTTTGCATCTTCCATGAACACAGTATGTGAATTTAAGTAAATTTCTTGTAACTGCCTTTCCCCAGGAGATTGAACATATTATTTTTCATAGAATCATAGAATCATAGAATCATTGAGTTGGAAGAGACCACAAGGTCCATCTAGTCCAACCCCCTGCCATGCAGGACCTCCAAATCAAAGCATCCCTGACAGATGGCCATCCATCCTCTGCTTAAAGACCTCCAAGGAAGGAGACTCCACTACGCTCCGAGGGAGTGTGTTCCACTGTCGAACAGCCCTTACTGTCAGGAAGTTCCTCCTAATGTTGAGGTGGAATCTCTTTTCCTGCAATTTATATCCATTGTTCCGCGTCCTAGTCTCTGCAGCAGCAGAAAACAAGCTTGCTCCCTCCTCAATATGACATCCCTTCAAATATTTAAACAGGGCTATCATATCACCTCTTAACCTTCTCTTCTCCAGGCTGAACATCCCCAGTTCCCTAAGGCGTTCTTCATAGGGCATGGTTTCCAGACCCTTCACCATCTTAGTTGCCCTCCTTTGGACCCGCTCCAGTTTCTCCACATCCTTTTTGAATTGTGGTGCCCAGAACTGGACACAGTATTCCAGGTGGGGCCTGACCAAAGCAGAATAGAGTGGCACTATTACTTCCCTTGATCTAGACACTATACTTCTATTGATGCAGCCTAAAATTGCATTGGCCTTTTTAGCTGCTGCATCGCACTGTTGACTCATGTTCAACTTATGGTCTACTTGGACTCCTAGATCCCTTTCACATGTGGTCTCATTCAGCCAGGTGTCCCCCATTTTATATCTGTGCATTTCATTTTTCCTCCCTAAGTGCAGAACCTTACATTTCTCTGTGTTGAATTTCATCTTGTTAGCATTGACCCAGCTTTCTAGTCTATTCAGGTCATTTTGAATTTTGATCCTGTCCTCTGGGGTATTAGCTACTCCTCCTAGTTTAGTGTCATCTGCAAATTTGATAAGTATGCCCCCAATTCTGTCATCCAAATCATTAATAAAGATGTTGAACAGCACTGGGCCCAGGACAGAACCCTGTGGGACCCCACTGGTCGCTTCTCTCCAGGATGACAAGGAGCCATTGTTGAGCACCCTTTGAGTTCGGCCAGTCAACCAATTACAAATCCATGTAACAGTTAACTTTTCTATCCCACATTTTGCAAGCTTGTTTGCAAGAATGTCATGGGGAACCTTGTCAAAGGCCTTACTGAAATAGAGGTAAACTATATCCACAGCATTCCCTTCATCTACCAAGCTGGTAATTTTATCAAAAAAGAGATCAGGTTCGTTTGGCATGACTTCTTTTTCTGAAACCCATGTTGGCTTTTTGTGATTATGGCATTGGCTTCTAAATGTTCACAGACTCTCTGCTTAATGATCTGCTCTAGAATCTTTCCTGGTATTGATGTCAGACTAACTGGACGATAATTGTTGGGATCCTCTTTTTTTCCCTTTTTGAAGATGGGGACAACGTTTGCCCTCCTCCAGTCTGCTGGGACTTCTCCTGTTCTCCAGGAGTTCTCAAAGATTATTGCCAATGGCTCCGGTATTACCTTTGCCAGTTCTTTTAATACCCTTGGATGTAGTTCATCTGGTCCTGGAGATTTGTATTCATTTAGATTAACCAGGTATTCCTGTACTGTCTCTTTACTTATTCTGTGCTCAAATTCCCCCACTCTGTCCCCTTCTTCACTGTCCTCAGGTTGAGCACCTTTTGCCTTTTCTGAGAAGACTGAAGCAAAGAAGGTGTTGAGTAATTCTGCCTTTTCTCTGTTCCCTGTTAGTATTTTGCCATCTTCTGCACGCAGTGGTCCTACCATTTCCTTCTTCTTCCTTTTGCTGCGGACATATCCAAAAAAGCCCTTTTTATTGTTCTTAACCTCTCTAGCAAGCCTGAGTTCATTTTGCGCTTTAGCTTTTCTGACTTTATCCCTACATGTGCTGGCTATTTGTTTGAATTCCTCTTTGGTGATATCCCCATTTTTCCATTTTTTATACATGTTCCGTTTAAAACTTAGCTCAGTTGTAAGTTCCTTAGTCATCCATACCGGTTTCTTGAGACATCTCCCATTTTTCTTCCTCATTGGAACTGTCTCATTGGAATTTTTGTACTACATTTCCCAGAATTTCTCATTCAGCACAGCTGGGGCCATATAAACCAGGAGATTCTAGGGTTGTAATCCAAAAAAGAAAAGAATCTCTGTCTTGCTTCTCTCCACCCCACAACTGCTTGAGATCCAGAGGAACTAAGTCAGAGTTTTAAAATAATTTAGCCCTCTCTTTTCCCAGGCAGTGGCTGAGAGGAAAAACAATAGCCAATAGGAAGGTTCCCTGAAATACATTCCAATTCTGGGCCCAGGGAAGAATGGTGGTGGTGGACCGTTATTGCTCCCTATCCACCCAGGCATAAACTTTGGGGGGCGGCGGGGGGGGGGAGTTTGTTACAAAAAAGTGAACATTTATTTCTTTTTTATTTCTCCTCAGATCAAACAATGTTTCATGAGGAAAGAAAAAGTTAACTAGGAGAGAGGAGGAAGGGGTGGAGTGGAAGAATCACATATTTCCTCCCTACCCTTTAACTATTTAAATGCCCATTGCCTTTAGAACTGGGGTAAAGAAATGCCCCTCCACCCACCCTTTGCCAAAAGGCACATCCTTCCCAATAGTACGCTAAATAATGGAACCATTCTTTCTTTCAGTTTTGAAGTTGTTTTCAACCCCACTCCCGGGACAAAAGCATTTGGATCCCACATGGGCAGATCACATTCTACACTCAAACAGGACAATTTTCATTGTGTGCTGTAGAGTGTCCCTGAGACTCCAGCCAACTTACAAAAGATGGAAGATTACAATTAACACTCATATAGATAAAATATTAAGTTGACATTAAAACAGTATTAAGCTAATAAGAGAATTAAAAGCATTTAAAATACTATTTTAAAACAATGACTGAAAACAGTTGTTGTTAACTGCAATGAAGTTAGCTTTGGCTTATGGTGATCCTATTCCTTGGATGGTACTGAGAGACTTCATCACCATATCGTCACCTGCTCAGATCTATCAGAGTCAGGGCCTGGATTGAGTCTATCCACCTTTTCCCCTCTTTTCCTGCTGTCTTCTACCATGCCAAGCATCATTGTCTTTTCTAGTGAATCATATGGCCAAAGTACAACAGCATCAGTTCAGTCATCTTGGTATCTAGGGAGAGTTTAAGCTTGATTTGTGCTAGCACCTGTATAATAGTCTTTTTAGCAGTCCAGGGTATCCATAGAACTCTTCTCCAGCACCATGTTTCAAATGTATTGACTTTCTTCCTATCAGCTTTGTTCACTGCCCAGTTTTCACAACCATACATAGAAATTTGAATTACAATGGCATGGGAGGTCTTAGCTTTAGCATTCAGTGATACAACTTTATACTTCGTGATCTTTTCTAGTTCCTTCATATCTGCCCTTCCAAGTCCTTGTCTTCTTCTGATTTTTTGACTGCAGTCTCCATTCTGATTAATGACTGAGCAAAAGGTATGGGAAGTCTTGAACTATTCTGATGTCTTTATTATCTACTTTAAAGTTTTGTACATCATCTGTGGTCATTATTTTTAATTTTTTAATGTTCAATTGTAAACCTACCTTTGCACTTGCTTCCTTGACTTTCTTTGATAGTCATTCCAAGTCATTGCTATTTTCTCCTAGTACAGTTGGCCCTCCGTGTCCACTGTTTTTTCCAATCCAAACACCAAAAGCTTGAAAATATTTTAAAATAACATAAATTTCAAAAACAAATCTAGTTTTTGGCATTTTATATAAGGGACACCATTTCACTATGGCATTGTATTTAATGGGACATGAGCAGCCATCAATTTGGTATCCATGGGAGGTCCTAGAACCAAAACCTTCTGGATATCAAGGGCTAACTGTAGCACAGTAATCATCTACATGTTGGTTCTCCTTCCTCCAATTTTCATGCCCCCTTCCACTGAGTCTAATCATACATTACATATTTAGCATACAACAACAGATAGGATGATAAAATGCAGCCTTGCCTGACCCCCTTGGCAGTTGGAAAGCATTGTTTTCTCCATATTCTATCCTGATGGTGGTCTCTTGTACTAAGTACAAATTACACATTAGGATAATCAAATGTTTCAGTACACCTACACCCATTTCTTTAAGAGTGAGCCATAGCTTTTCATGGTCTGTGCAAGTGGTTCCCAACCTTTAGCCCTCTAGATGATTTGGACTTAATTTAGATTTGGATTTCATTTAGCTTCCTAACATTTGACCAGTTTGGCTGGGGCTGCTAGGTGCTGATGTCTGAAACAAATGGATGATGAAAGTTTGGGAAGCACTGATTTACACCATCAAGGTTTTTACTATGATCTATAAGACACTGGTGAAAAACAATACAGAACCATAAACATGTACGCAAATCCAGGGTCAAGAGGTCCAAGGAGACAAGGCAACCAGCAGGGTTTCCAGCCAGAAAAAAAGGAGGTCAGGATCAAGTGGGCTTTCAGAGAGAAACTCACATAATCTCTGACACTGAGCCAGGCATTCTGTACCTGTTTAAATTAGTAAGCTACAGGAATCCAGCTGTGCCTGATTATCTCGGTGTTTTAGATAAAGCCTCCTTGAATGTTGGAGGCCCACCCTTCCTGCTTCTTGCTGGCTGAAGGTAGATACTGTAGGTGCTGCTGCCCCTTCTCCCTCAATCAAGGCCTGCAGGCTCTGTTGCCGGGAGGCTTGGCTGCTGAGCCTCCTTGGAAGCCACAGGCTCTGCTGGAGCTGGCAGGAGCAAACTAGGGCCAGGCTCAGACTCAACTTCAGCTTCAGGCTTAGGTCCCAGAGGAGGCTCTAATTCAACCTCCCCATCCTCAGAGTCCTCAACCTGACTGGGCATGACACTAGGGAAAGATTTTCAAAGTGTAGGAGCAATGACCGAGGATGCCCTCTCACATGTTCCAACCAAGCATGCCCGTGAACGTGATGGGATAGAGAGAAGTGCTTTCTTTGAAAATCTTAGGACTTGGGCAGGCTCATATGGGAAAGTGTAGTTCATCAGATACTCTGGATCTGAGTTATATAAGGCCATAACCAGCTGTCTGAATTATACCTAGAAAGAGGCTGGCGACCAGTGGAGCTGTTACAATATGGGAGTGGTAGGGTCCCTATAACCAGCAACCATTAACAATCTGAATGCAGCTCTTTGAACCAGTTGCAATTTCTGAATACCATAGTAAGGGGCTGTTCAGACCAGCTGTTTGGGCCACCTTGGGGTGGAGTCAGAGTGTAGCATCTCCATGATACATGCCCTGGCTGTGCCCCCAGGTGGCATGATGCTGTGCACCACACCACATGGCACATGGCATCATGGCACGCCTCCAGTGTTGCATACAGATGATGCAGCACTGAAGGAGAACCGGCAAGCCATAGCAACGCAGCAAAGGCCAGATTGGGTCTGCAGCTTGTGGTTGTTGCGGCCCCGATATGAATGAAACTGGAGTGGCTGCATGCCACCCCTTCGGGGCTGTTTGTACAGCCCCAAAGTCACCATTGAAAGTGCAATACAGTGATCCAATGAGGATATAACTAAGGTGTGTGTCATCATGGCCAAGTCAGATGTCCCAAGGAACAAGTTCAGTGGCCATAGTATCTTTAAATGTGAAATACAGCCCTAGCCACCAAAGAAACCTGAACAACCAGACTTTGAGCATGTGCCTTCATGTGAAGTGTTACTTCATTCTTTTCCATATTCACAGTGTAAGAACAATAATATCCCTGAATGTATGAAATATTTTTGGATTACTTACAGAGTTTCTTCAAAATTGACAGAGATAATTCCAACATTATGCAAGGGTCTTCCATTTGCTTAATTGAATTTCCAGGTCCATCTTCCTCTCTGAAGTCTCTTTTTAACATGATCTTCCTAGTCTGCTCCAGAGGGCCTCTAGTATTTTGATGCAGGACTGTAGAGCACATAGGAGTTTTGTTAGGGTAGTGGAAGAGTTTGGTCTGCCACTGGTGTCAATTCCACTGTCTGAAGGATACCATTGTAAACAACCCAATGTATGAGTGAATAATAGAAATTGTGTTTGCTGTTCGTGCACATGTAGAAACAGGACTGTCCCTCACCTTATTTTTTATACTGTACTAGGAAAAATATTCATCTTTTAAAGTTCTGTGATACATGCTGTTGTTAATGGAAGAGGAAACGGCTAGTAAAATGCTACTGGCTAGTCAATAAACTGCTTTAGATGCTTCCATATATTCAAAGTCTGTGGAGGTTAACATAACATATACTGACATATTTTTAATCTGAGAGTGAACAGGTTATCAGGTTACTTGAAATAATTACTTTAACCTGTTACCTTAGTTGTGTACAAGGACTGGCAACAGGCCAGAGGTGCTATTTTAATCATAAGTAAGCTATTGCCCAGCTCCTTTTCAAGACTTTATTAGTGTCAGTCCCATATTCCAGTTTCAGTATCTTAAATAATGGCAATAGTTTTTATTCTTCTTGTGTAGATGTAATTTGACATTGGCAACTTAATTTGGATTCAGTGACTTTGCCACTCAACTAATATAATCAGTACATGATTAATAAGAAGACATTTGGTTCCATGATGCTTCTATTATTACAATTATGTATTTGTCAGCATGTATTATTGAAGTTGTTTCTTATCTGCCTTGCTTTGGTTCTCATCAAGCATTAAAAAAGGGAGAACAACTGTTCAAATGTGACAACACATAACTCAATTGGAACAGGTGCTTAAGTAATATGCGACTCAACCTTGTGTTATTTCATCTCACCCTCCCTTCCCAAAAAAGAAAAAAAAAAGATGGTGGTGTGGAAGATAGATTCCCTTGCATGACAGGTTTCAGAAGTGGAATATATTTCTGTTTCTAAATTTGAAATGAAGTAGTGTGGAATATTGCTATTTTATTAACATACTAACTCATAACTGTCAGGTGTCTTCATGAAATGAAGAAGGAATAGAGGACCAAAGAATCAAAAATACTCTGAAACTTTTGGAGTATGCTCACATCTTGCATAAATCACTGAAATCATTCTGGCGGAGAGATGGAGCATATTGTGGGGGAAAGGTTATTTAAAGTTACTGAGGTAAATTTAAAGTTACAAGAAATAAGAGATTGGAAGATAAATCTGATTCTTAAAATGTGTACAAGGAAAAATGTCAGTCCAGAGAGTAATACATGTATCGTGTTTGGTATTTGCCTGAAACTAAAAGAAAATAAAAACTTTCCCCAGAAACATGTGGGGTTTGATGCAAAAATCATAGTTGTTTTTTCACAATTTTTACACACACAAATAGTGTGTTGCTGGAATCAGTTTGGATCATGCACAAAATGTGCAAAAAATGAAACCAAAGAAAACCACACACACAAACACCCAACCTAATTTTTTTCACCATCACGCCATATAAGTCTCTGTGCAGAATCATTTCCCAAAACACTGTGGATTATATGAATACCAGACAAAAACTCCCTCCAGAAGAAAGAAACGTTTGGAAATTGATTGTTGTCATATTCAAGGATGAAAGAATTAAAGTTTTTTTTATTATTATTAAATTTATTTAAAGAAAGAAGCATAAACAAATTTACACAGAATATCACCAGATAACATATATCTCTGTTCGGTTTCCAGAAAAAGCTTGCAGTATCTTAGATTAAAAGAATACATTCCAAATCGTAAAATAAAATAACTGTTGAATTTATACAGTGAAAGTTTTAATTGTGCCCAAATCTCCTTCCTGTAGGAAGATTCACTGATTGGAGAAAATAAAATCGAAAGGCTGTATATTTAACAGAGCCTAGTCAAACCTTATGTGATTTCTTATAACTGTGGTCATAAATCGGTTTTTGTGGGGTTATCTAACAGCTAGTGGAAAAGATTGTATGCGGTACAGAATAGCTGCTACTAAGATTAAGACCATCTGTTATAACAGAAGGTTTTGACTGCTTCCCAATCCAAATTGGTACTGTCGGGTATTTTCCCTTGTAAGTGTACAGAAAGATAGTCCATTTCCATATTATCCATAACTTTTAAGAGCCATTCGTCTGTTGTGGGCAGTTCGTTCGATTTCCATTTTTTTGCTACAAGGATTCTAGCTGATGAGATCATGTATAAAATGGCCTTAAGGTGTTTTTTTGCCTCTTTATCAAGTATTGTGTACGTGATGTTTAATAGATAGAGTTCAGGCCACATTTTAAAGTTTAACCCCAATATCTGATTGATTTTTTTATGTATTTCTCCCCCCAAAATTTGTAACTTCGAACAGGACCACCACATGTGGTACCAGGTACCTGTAGATCTTTTACACTTCCAACATCTGTTCTCTGAGTTTTTATTGATTTTTGTGAGTTTAGAAGGAGTAAGGTACCACCTGTATGCCATTTTTAAATAGTTCTCTCTAATGTCTTGACATTTGGTAAATCTAAAAGTCTTACCCCTTGCGATTTCCCAACTGTCCAAATCTATCGGTCTCCCCAGGTCTTTAGCCCACTGTATCATCGTATTTTTAATTATATCCTGTTCATGCTTTCTTAGGTGGAGAAGTTTGTATAGTTTGGATACAGCTCTTATTTCTTTCCCTTCCAGAATCTTGTCTAGTTCGGATTTCTCTAAGTTGAAGGAGTGGTTTTTATAGTCCTTCTTAAATCTGTCTGTAAGTTGCATGTATAAGAACCAATGTTGTTCTATTTTAAGATTTTTTAGGTCTTTAATTGGCTTTATTGAATATTGGTTTTGAGCCTGTTTGATCAGTAAATCTCTGTACCTTATCCAATCTCCCTGTAGTTTGGATCTTCCGAACAGTGCTTCTTGAGGTGATACCCATCCTGGTAATTTAAAATAAAAAGTTGCTTTAACCTTTTCCCAAATGTACAAGATAGCTCTGCGCACAAAATGATGGTTGAACTCCTTATGTATTTTTGCCTTGTTGTACCAGAGATAGGCGTGCCAGCCATAACGGAGATTGAATCCTTCCAAGTTGAGCAGTTTTGTATTTTTTAAATTGACCCATTCCATCATCCAGTTGACTGCGTTAGCTTGATAGTAAAGCCAGAGATCAGGTAGGTTGCACCCACCATTTGTAATCAAATCCGTTAAAGTTTTCCACCTCACTCTGGGTTTCTTACCTTCCCAAATGAACTTCTGTAATTCTTTATCCCATTTTTTGAAGGGTTTATCATTAGTTATGATTGGGAGGTTAGAAAAGAGAAAGTTTAGCCTGGGCAAAATGGACATTTTTAGTGTAGCTATCCTCCCTAGAAAGGATAGCTTGAGATTTGCCCATTTTTGAAGATCTTGCGTTATTTTGTTCCAAATTGGTTTGTAGTTGTTATCAAATAGGTCTGTATTCCTATTCGAGATCCATATTCCCAGGTATTTTGCTTTTTTAACAATTTTACAATTGGCTGTAGCTTGAATGTAGTTCTTATCTGCCTGTGAGAGGTTTTTAGTGATAAACACGGACTTGTCTTTGTTTAGCTTAAATCCTGCAATTGATTCAAAAGTGGTTAATAAGCTCATTAGTTTGTTAATATTATTTATCGGGTCCTCTAAGAAGATTGCTAGATCGTCTGCATACGCCTTTAGGTTATACGAGTTGTTTTTAATCTTAGGTCCTTTGATCTCCTTCCTTATAAGGTTATTGAGGGGTTCTAGTGCCATGATGAATAAAAGTGGGGACAGCGGGCAACCTTGTCTGGTCCCTTTTTGGATTTTGAAGGGATGGGTCTTTTCTCCGTTAATTATTAATTGTGCAAATTGCGTTTTGTAAATACTCTCTACCCAGCATAAAAATTTGTCTCCAATTTCCATTGTTTTTAATACTTCACGTAAATAATCCCATTTGACACTGTCGAAAGCCTTTTCCGCATCAGCTAATAGTAAAGCAAATTTTTTGTGATTGGCTTTTTCGTAGTATTCAATTAGATCTAGAACCGTTCTTACGTTTGTTTTTGCGTATCTCTCAGGTAGGAACCCCGACTGATCCTCATGAATTAGCTTCCCAAGTATGTTTTTTAATCTTGTTGAGAGAATCCCGACAAAAATTTTGTAATCCAGGTTAAGGAGGGATATCGGGCGGTAGTTCTCCATTTTAGTTCTATCTTTCCCCTCTTTATGAATTAAAGTAATGTTGGCAAGCTCCCATGATTTTGGGATGCCATCTTTAAGCACAGAATTTAATGTATTTTTGAGGGGAGTTTTTAGAACCTCTTCCAGCTTTTTGTAGTAAGTAGCATTGAACCCGTCAGGGCCAGGTGACTTTCCTGGTTTTAAGTTGCAAATTGCAAGAGAGATCTCCTCTTCCGTAAAGTCGGCGTTTAGTTCTGACTGATCTTCTTTAGAGAAAGTTGGCATGTTAGCTTGACTTATGAGTTCTCTCATTGTTGCTAGCTCTTGGTCTGATCTGGGGCAGTCCTTATACAGTTTTGTATAATATTCTGTGAAGTTCTCTTTTATCAAATCTTGAGAAGTTAGCTCTTCATCGTTTATTTGTATTTTGTCAATGATTTTGCGTTCTCTTATTGTTTTTAATCTGGCAGCTAGCCATTTTCCAGTTTTGTTGGCGGATTCAAAGTAAGTCTGCCGGGCCTCTTTTATCTTTTTTTCTATCTGGGATGTTAGTTCTGTTTGTAACTCCTTCTGTAACATTTTTATATGATATTCAGTATTTTTGTTTGAGGGATTCATTTTGAGTTCTTGTTCTTTCAGCAAAATTTTTTCTTCTAATTTCTTTACTTTGTCCTTGTTTATCTTTTTGATTTCTGCTCCTCTTTGTATCAGCAGTCCTCGCGCGACAGCCTTTCCCGCATCCCAAACAGTTCTCATGTCACAGTCTTTAGTTGTATTTTCTTTGAAATAAAGATTAATTTGTTGCTTTAGAAGTTTAGCATAGTCGGTGTCTTGAAGGAGGGTATCATTGACCCTCCAGTTAAATTGTATAGTTCTTGTCAGAAGTTTGATTATTATTGGGTTATGGTCAGATTCTGATCTGGGAAGAATGATCATACTTTTTACCTTAGGGGTTATTCTGGGGGTAACAAAAACCATGTCAATACGGGACGCAGATTTATGTTGTGTTGAATAGAAAGTATGACCGGGAGTATTTCCGTATTTTTCTGTCCAAACATCTTTTAACGCAAAACGGTCCTTTAATTTAAAAAAAGAGTTCGGGAGTTTACCATGGTTTTGTTTTTCTCCTTTACATGACGTTCTATCCCTTCGTGGGTTTATCACGCCATTCCAGTCGCCCAACAGGACGATCTCTTCAGCCTCGTGGTTTTCTATTTCAGTTAGTAATTTCTGAAAGTAGGATGCTTTATTTTCTAAAGGGGCATATATCCCCACAAGTAGCATATTCGTGTCCCCCATACGCACCTTCACCCCAATATAATGACCCGAAATGTCTTTAAAGCATTCTTTTACCGTGTATTTGTTGTGAATGTATAGTGCCACCCCTCTCTTTTTTTTCTCATTACAAGCCGCAAATAATTGGCCCAATTTTGTATTTTTAAGAAATCTTTGGTCATTTTTCTTTATTTTTATTTCTTGTAAACAAATAATTTCTAATTTTTTCTTTTCCAAGTAGTGGAATATTCTGCCCCTTTTATATTTGGAGTTTAATCCTTTAACGTTCCAAGAGCAGAGTTTAGATGCCATACTTATCAAAGGCAGTAACAATTAAGACTTTATTGTACTTTGTTATACTAAAATTCCTTAGAATTCCTTGTCTTTTCGTTCCCTTCTGTGTTCTGTTCGACTTCTCTTTCTATTTCCGAGTCTGTGTCTTTGTCTTCTTCCTCTCCCTCATTGTCATAGTCTAGCGGTCTTAAACTGTCTGTAGAGTCTGCTCTTTTTAGGAAACTAGTTTCTTGTATCTCTACGTCCTGTTGTCTGTGAGTTGGAGCCTTTTCTGGGAGATTGTCTGTGTCTTTACTGTCTTTTGTATTCTTAGTCTTGAGATGTCCGTGTTCATTTTTCTTTTTTCTAGAATGGGAATCATGGGACTCTGGTTGTTCTTCTGTTCTTGTAAGTTCTCTGTTTAGTCTTTTTTCAAATTCAGATGCTTTTTCTTTGGAGTTTATTTTATATCTTCTCTGTTTATATACAAAGAGGACTCCCTCGAGTCTGTCCCAGGTGTAGTTTATTTTACATCTTGTGAGCGCTTGTGTTAGAGATCTGTAATTTTGTCTCCTTTTCAGGATATCAATAAGTATATCTTTAAAGATTTGTATCCTTTCTCCTTCGATGGTGCAATTACCCTGGTAACTTTGTTGAAGTATTAAATCCCTTATTCTTGATCTGGTCAGACATATTACTATATCTCTCGGGAGTTTCCTATCTTTAGCTGTTTGGGAGTTAATCCTAAAAAGTCTATCCGTTTCCGTATCTAGTTCGGCCTCAGATAGACCGACGAATTCTGCTAGATGTGGAATTACACGTGTGTATAAGTTTTCGTTTTGTCTTTCGGAAAGACCTCTGAGCTTCAGACATTTTTCTCTGTAGTGAAGTTCGTGAATAGTATTACTTGTTCGATCTTTCCTTTGTTCTTCCATTGTCGAGTAAGCTTTTTTTCCAGTTTTTGTGTTTTGGTCTTTAATGTTTCAATTTTGCCTTTCAACTGGTGAAATTCGTTTGAAATTTGCATAATTTTTCTTTCCAGTTTTTCAAAGCCCCTATTCAGGTTTTCGTTCATCTCTTGTCTGTTCTCTTTCAGCTCTGTTCGCATTTCCTGTTTAAAATTCCTCATTTCTTCCACAAGCAGTTGAATTGATTCAGGTTGTTTAGCTGATGTATCTGTTGATCCTCTTCTAGTTGTGCTTTGCAGTAAGGCTTTGGAAGTCTGAATTCTCGTCCCAGATGCCATTTCTAGCAGCCCACAATTGGTTGAGTTTTCAAGCTAGATTGAAGGGTTTCCAGATCCACCCCCTAGGGAGTACGAATATCAGGGATCTTAGACCTGGAGAGCTGGGAATGTGAATCGGGGGAGTGGGTGGTAGAGTGAAATCTTAAGGGTCTAAGCAAGAGACTCTGAAGTTACCATTCTTGACCTTCACGGGTTCTAAAGAGAAAAGTTAATCGATATAGTGTCTGGGACTATCTTATGTTTTGTAGCTATTGGATCAGGTCCAAAATAGGTTCTATAACAATCTAAATTAAAAAGGATGGGAGTTGAACTACCGTAACAGCAAAAGTTGTAGTTAACTCGACTATAATCAACAAATATATATGATCCAAAAGTGTTATTTTAGATTGCTTTTAAGTACCCTTAAGTTCATTCGTGTAGAAAGAGAAGAAAGACAGGGCCACAGTAACAAGCCTAGGATTGAGTATTATCTCCAAATCTAACTGAATTCTCTAACAATTCTCATTAAGAAATACAAAACACATAAATAATTACGTCAGCTATATGTTTAAATCGTGTTGAGGAATTACCTTGATAGATCAAGGTGTCCTATAAGGGCTGGTGGCTGCTTTCCGGCTGGCGTCCTCCCTACAGCCTTCTACAAGCCCCCGAAGTTTAACCCTTCCCAGGGTATATTTTCGTGGGGTAAATCCCCCAGCCTGCCCTTATGGAGGACAAAGCGGGGTGCCAAACCTACTTCTGTCCCCTCTCCTCTTCACACGACTGGAAGGGCACTACAGCGCAGAGTGAGAGATTGGTGGGGGGGCGTGGCCAGGAGCCCCGACGCGACGCCGCCGCCGCTGCTGCTGCTGGAGGCGCGAGGGTGGTGGTGGGGAGCCTTTCAAGGCCCCGAGAGCGTCGCCGCCGCTGCTGCCGCCGCTGCTGGCAAGGAGGTGGAGGGGGGCGTGGCCTGGAGCCCCGGCGCGTTGCTGCTGCTGCTGCTGCTGGAGGCGCGAAGGTGGTGGTGGGGAGCCTTTCAAGGCCCCGAGAGCGTCGCCGCCGCTGCCGCCGCCGCTGCTGGCGAGGAGGTGGAGGGGGGCGTGGCCTGGAGCACCGGCGCGTCACCGCTGCTGCTGCTGCTGAATTAAAGTTTTACAGTTTTACATCCTCTAACCAGCCACACTCAGGAGTCTGGCTACAGCATTCTGAAGTGTCTGAATACTTTTGAGAGGCACACCCACATAGAACAGTTCAAGCAGACGTTAACTAAGGCCAAATTTGACATCTCCAGAGACAGGATGAGTTGATACAAAGTATTTGCTCTAGTTCTTTTCTTACCTGAACAGTCTCAATATTCTAGACAAAAAGCCATGTAAAATAATGTTCTGTTTTCTTGTGAAGAAATGGCAAAATGAAGCCAATTCACATGTCTGGGAGCCTGAGAAATAATCTGGAGGGGCAGCACCATGAAAAATAGTAATTTTAGTGGTTATAGTATGCATTTAAACTAAGATGAAGATGAACTAAATAGTAGAAAATCCTACATTTATAAAAATTAGTTATCCATCTCTGTGAATTAACATCCTAAACCTTTAACATCACACTTCTCCAAAGTGAAAAAAATCCCATGAAAATAACAGGGATACAGGGATTATTTTTCACACATTCCTACTATATTTGCTCATTCCTGGAGAGTGACAATTATATTATATGTTTTAGTTAAAAGCTAAGAGAGTTTTTAATAATGGACTAGTATCTAATTTTATCATTCTGTCACCACAGTTCTGCCAGGCAATGTTCAAGGAGGGAATTGGATGGGGTTTTTTTTTAATTGTGCAAGAGGTCCCATGATGAATAACATGCCTGTGTAATTTATTTATTTATTATTCATTATCTTTATTTGTATCCTGCTCTTTTCCCAGGAGTGGGACTCAGAGCAGCTTCAAAACATTAAAACCAGTACAATTAAAACATTTTAAAAATTATTCCACATCCCCTCCTGTTTAGCACAATGACAGACCACCTGTCTATGGTTGCATTATCACTTAGACAACTGAAATATTCAAGTGAACTCAGCACATCATTTTGTCTCCTAGTGTTATTTGGAAATAGTCCATGGTGCCATTTACATTTGAAACCTTTATCAGGCTTGGACTTACTTTTTATCTCTTAAATATATATATATATATATATATAGCACTAAAATCTCTCTCTACCCACCCAACAGGTCTAGCACTTCAAAAATATGTTCATTCCTGTTTTTGTGTTCTGTTTTGTTTTTAAATTATGGACATATGGTGTGCTTCAGCAAACAAACTGGCAGCAGGTAGAATCAGTGTCTTGGGAAACTGACATTCTTAGCACTCTGTTATCAACAAGCCACAATTGCTTGGCAGCAGCTGCTGTCTGGAGATAAAATTCATTACTATGGGAGAAATGGTATAGGTCAATGTCTAGGTAAAAAGCCTAAAATAAAGAGGTGGGGAGCCCTAAGAAGTCCAATTTCTTTGGGAATCCTGCTATCATTGAAGCAAATGTAGGGAGAATTCTGTAGTTTGAAACCGAGATGCTTTCTCTGAGTTGCATTGCTTGGTTTGATTTCAGCCTTCAGCAAAAGCCCTTCTCCAGAAATTTGTAGCACTTGAATGACAAGCATTTTTATTTCAGTGTTGCTTGCAAATGAAATGAGGGGGAGATAATACTTCATCCACTGATCAGCACTTAATGCTCCTCATTCAAAAGTGCTAGCAATTGTAGGTTCAAAATAAGGCAAGTAGCCTTACTAATAGTCCTATACCAGGGCTAGCTATGCCATGAGGCTGGAGGCAAATGATAGAGTGCTGGGTAGTGGCAAATTTGCTGTTCTTTTTTGCCTCATGGGGCCCCTGCAGGTCTTTATGCTTCTGTCACCACCACTCAAGGCTCCTGTTTCCTCAGAGCTGAATGAATGTTCATGGAGATCTTGTCTATAAGTGGAGGGGCAAGCCTGAGAGCACTATATCTGAGGACCCAGGGTAACTAGCACTGTTATCACCACTTACTTGTTGGAAGGACTGTTGCACAGAGGGCAGGTGGGCTTTCCATCAAAACCAGTCAAATCCTGTTGGCCCTCTGTATCAGCATGCTAGCCATCCATGAATTGGAGCATCTGCAGATGGCCTTGCCACATTATCTTCATTGGTGGCATATGCACATATCCTTGTGCCAATGCAGCCACGTGCATGTCAGCATCCATTGGTGCTAATGGGTCTTGCATTTTTGGTATCCACGGAACCAAACTAAATGAAGAGGGCCAACTGTAGCAGTTCTACCTGTATCCTTCCCAGTGATGGCTAGTTCTGCCTCTATACTGCCATGGAGGACTGGGTTGAAACCTTTGCACTCATCAACTGTGTGGAACAGTAGAATACAGCATCCAGGGCTAGAACCGCTAGAGCCAGAAAAGGGAGAGAAGTGAAGATAGCACTCACTTGCAAGGACTCAGCACTGGGTGGGGAGTGGAAGAATGAGTGAGAGGATGAGGGATGGATACTTATATTAGCCAAAAGTAGGACTTTAGAGTATCATAGAACCATAAAGTTGGAAGAAATCTCAAGGGTCATCAAGTCCAACTCCCTGCTATACAGGAAGATAGAATCAAAGCACCCCTAACAGAGAGCCATTCAGCCTCTGTTTCAAAACCTCCAAAGAAGGTGATTCCACCACTCTCCAAGGCAGCAGTGTATTCCACTCTTGAACAGCTCCTATTATTGTCAAGTTCTTCCTAAGTTTAGGTGGAATCTCTTTTCCTGCAGTTTGAACCTCTTGCTCCAGATCCTAGTCTCTTGAGCAGCAGAAAACATTGCTCTATCCTTAATATGACACCCCCTCAAATACTTAAACGGGGCTATGCTAAACATACCCAGCTCTCTAAATCACTCCTCATGGGACATGGTTTCCAGACAAGTCCAAAACACCTGGAAAGCCAGAGTTTGGGAATCCATGATTAAGACATGTCCTTCTAACAATTGACCACTGGCTCTCTAATATTTTTTTTTAATTATTTTATAGGCCACAGCTGACAAGCTGCAGTCAAGTTAAGTCAGGATAAATGAGTTAGAGGAACCCACAACACAGGAATTTGAAGTTGGGGTTCCTTTTGGGTTTTGGGGAATTGGGATTTCTTTGGGTCTGCCTAAAACTGCCTTGGGTTTCATATTCAGACAAAGGCAGGATACAAATTAATTAATTAAACAGAACCCTTGGAAGCTTGCCTCAAGTAAATGGATAGTGTTATATAGTTTAGGATCATGCATCATGTATTGAATTATGTATGAAATAAATGTACATGTAATTTTAGCATTTGTCCTGTGTGTGTGTGTGTGTGTGTATGATTAGGTGTGATAATACCCCCTGAGTGCAAAAGGTGCATCCAAAAGGCTGCATGCAGCCACAAACACTTTTCTGTTGCATCTAGTACCTCTCCCCAGAACACCCTCCAAAACCCTAGACTCTCTAATGATTATGTTTTTGCTATTTTTTTCACCCTCATATGCTCAAAAAACAGCTCAAAACTGCTGAAAAACCTAGCAGTTTTATTCCCACCCACCTTGATTCAGCTTGATCAAATGTGTTGGAAACAGTTATTCAAATGTGTTGGAAATGTACATGGAAACAGTTTGCAAAAAAATCAGAAAAACCTTGATGAGAGCGGGGGGGGGGGGGGAGATGTTCGCTCTTGTGTTCTGATACTGGAGATGAGAAATCCCAAAAGGATTAATGTCAAGATAGCTATTGAGGCAGAGTAATTTAGCAAGATTTCTTTATATCTCTAGTGTAGTCCATAATGCTCCTCATGACACTTTTGCATACCTCTCTACTTAGTCTCTTGGGTATAGAAGAGATGTCAGTGCTGCTCTATGGGCAATATGTCCACAGATATCAGTGCTGCTCCATGAGCAATGTGTCTGCAGCCACTCTAAGCACAGATCTTGTAACACAACCTAATCTGTCTGCTTTATTAACCACAACATTTGTATTGCAGTTAATTATGAAGTCTATAGATGGCTGTATGCCTGGTCTCTGTGGAAAAGTCCCATCTCTCATATAATTTGTTTAATGTTTATTAATTCAGTGGTTTGTCAAGCAAATGTTTGTTTATCAGGGAATTAACTGTTAATTTTCTATTTTTCACTAAACATCATAATCTCAGCCAGAGAACATTATCATGATTGCATGGAGGCGCTGGTTTCACAGTGAACTGTGCAAAAGACTAAAGGATCGCAAAATCCAATGCCAACACAGTAAATTACACTGTGCTCCCAACTCACACTGGGACACAGCTCAGAAATGATTAATGCAGTACAGATTTTGTACAGAAGGCCAGAAGGGCAAAGAAAATTATCCCCTCATTCTCACCAGGACAGAAGCTCCTTTGCTCAGTATGTTCATCCATGCCTAGACTGTTCAAAGGAGTCAGAACAAATGGAAGAAATGGTATTGATCTCAGTTCTCTTGAACAAAAGGAGAAAAGGAGGGCTTGATAATAAAATTACATGAGAGAAAGCACAAGAAGAAACCATAGCTGTAGTCATGTCCATAATTCTTCTTGAAGAAAGTACAAATTGTACCTCTGGTCATATTAGCTAAGCTTGCACTCTACCTCCTTTTGATCCTAGGGCTTTGATAGAGTAGGGTTGATGTGCATGTCATTGGGTAACATACACCAAAAATAGCTGAAAGAGTATTCTGAGGATAGGCAGCATAGATATGATTAATAATAATAATAATAATAATAATAATAATAATATATTTATATATCCCACCTCTCCCCATGGATCGAGGCAGGAGAACAGCAATAAAAGTCAATAATTCAATATCTGTCTATCTATCTATCTATCTATCTATCTATCATAAATAAATGCAGATGTTAGCTGCCTTTCAAGAGGCAGTTGTTCAACTACTCCTGAGAAAGCTTTCCCTGAAATCAAAGTATTATAACAACTACCATCCAGTTACAAATACCACACCTATTTGTCCAAGGTGCTTAAGAGGATGGTTCCTTTGCAACTGCAGATAAAATGGACTATCTGGATCTACTTCAGTTTTGATTTGGGGATGGAATCAGCCTTGGTTACTCTTCCCTGGTCTCTCAGTGCCATTTGATACCTCTGAAAATGGTAACCTCCTGGCCCCGTGGGGATGATGTCAAGGTGCTTGCTTAAAACACTTCTACTCCTGCCATCTGTCAGTAGCACTGGGTAATTGTTTCTCAGTCCCTTGACAACTATGATGTCTGAGGTGACAAGGATACAATGCTTCCTCCTCCCCCTTTAAAGACTATATTATAGGTGAACAAAGCAAACCCCCTATGGTCATTTTGTGGCCTCTAGAACCACTGAAGGTCAAAAATAGCAACAACAAAAAATTCCAAAAAGAGCTGTATTTGCTCCTAAATGCCCTCAAAACCCTCTGAGGTGTGTGGGTGACATTTGGACCACTTTGGGAGACCTCCTGACCCCCTCCCTAGTGTCATAAAAAATTTCATTTTTTCCCCCAAAAATTGTTTTGCTCCAAAATACCCTATGGGGAGTGTGGCTTGCATTTTCATATGTTGGACTCACTTTTGGCCAATTTAGGCTCAAAAGAGACCTTTCTTTCAAAAAGGAAATAATTTCTGTTTACTTCCTGTTGTTAAGAAAGGCCTCTCCTGGGCCTAATATGGCCCAAGATGTCCCATCAGCAAGGTGAAAATGCCCGCATTGTCTCCTTGAAGAAAGGAAAGATAAACTGGTTCATTATAAAAGCAGCTGGAAAAGTGTAACATTGGAGGTTTATTTGGAGCTATCCCTGCCAAATCAAGTCAGTTGGAGGGGATGCAGTCCATCATGGTTCCCATCCATATGTGAGTGCTGATACTTACTCTGTTCTAACTTCATAAACTCTCACTAGCCAGCTCACAATCTTCAGAGAATGCCCTGAACAGAGGAATTCATATTATGTTCATTTCCTTGTTTCTTCTTTATATATGATTATGCCCTTATTTCTCTGACAAGCAATTTCAGATCAGGCTGATGTGTGAAAGGGATCTAGGAGTCCTAGTAGACCACAAGCTGAAGATGAGTCAACAGTGTGATGCAGCAGCTAAAAAGACCAATGCTGTTTTACACTGCATCGATAGAAGTATAGTGTCTAGATCAAGGGAAGTAATAATGCCACTGTACTCTGCTTTGGTCAGGCCTCACCTGAAACACTGTATCCAGTTCAAAAAGGATGTTGAAAAACTGGAGTATGTCCAAAGGGCCATCAAAATGGTGAAGGGCCTGGAAACCATGCCTTATGAGGAAAGACTTAGGGAGCTGGATATGTTTAGCCTGGAAAAGAGATGGTTAAGAGGTGATATGATAGCCCTGTTTAAGTATTTGAAGGGGTGTCACATTGAGGATGGAGCAAGCTTGTTTTCTGCTGCTCCAGAAACTAGAATATAAAACAATGGATTCAAGCTACAGGAAAAGAGATTCCACCTTAACATTAGGAGGACCCTTCTGACATTAAGAGCTTTTCGACAGTGGAATACACTTCCTCAGAGCATGGTGGAGTCTCCTTCTTTGGAAGTCTTTAAGCAGAGATGCTTTGATTGTGCATGGCAGGGGTGGACTGGATGGCCCTTGTGGTCATTTCCAAGTCTATGAGTTTATGATTTTATGATTCTAACCCTAGAATAGAGAAGAATTCCCAACCTGTAATTCTTACTGTGCCCTATGACAAATTATGAAATCTAAAAAACCACATATGCTTGGCTTTGTTGTTTTTTGAAAAAAAGAAGAAGAATAAAACATCTTAATGCTGCTAAATAAATTCATCCACTGTTTGCTTTACTGAGAAGTACATGGTAAAGAAAAGGATACACCTTAACCCTAATCAAAAGTGAAATCTGAGTTTATTTTCAGATTCAGTATTTTCATTCAGCTTTCCACATAATGCAAACAGATGCTTTAGGGAGGGAGGGAGGGAGGGAGGGAGAAGTGAAAAGAGGGGTCTCTCCCATCCTTCACCAGTATCAGATTGCAATTTAAATGAATTGAGTTTATGGATGGCTGCAGAAACTGTCTTTATTCACACTCAATATACATCCATCAGATATTCTGCAGAATTTTACTGCTGCGGAAGGGAAAGAGCTAATCAGAATCACCCAGTGGAATGTTATGATAGCGAAAAGAGAAGAACAGATTACCTATTTATGTAGTCTACAGAAATCTATTTGGACAGAAAGAGTACTTACAAAGTAGGCTATTCCATTATACGGCTAGCTATCCTAAGCAATAATTTGAGGATAAACTCCACTGCAGTCAGGTGTGGGAGTTGGTCGCAGAAATTATTAGGACTAATGCAACTACTGTTAAACTTTAGTGCATAAATTACAACCAAGTTTCTCTGTATGTATTGAAGTATTAGTGACTACCCTCAGTTACTCAAAATGTAGGCGAGAATGGCTTTAAGTTAAAGGAGGGTAGATTTTGATTAGAAATTCTTGATAGTAAGAGCTGTTTGACAGCGGAATCAGTTACCTAGTGAAATGATATCTTCTTCTGGATGTTTTCAGAAAGAGTCTTGTCAGCTACCTGCTGGGAATGTTCTACCTGGATATTCTGCATAGGGTCTTCTAGCAACTTCATGATTCTATGATTATACCATTATGACATTTAAGAAAGTACTTATATAACAGTACAAGGAAGATGCTGTAATTTTGCTTTAAATTCAGAAAACACAGGAAGGAGAGGACATTTAACATGTTTTGGGAATTTTTAGGTTATAATCCTATATATATATTTTCTAGGTATGAAACTATATGAGTAGGGCTTATGCGGGCATATATCTACTAAGTAGACATGCATATAATTGCAATGTTAAAAACGTGAACATCTAAACCGTTTTTTAAGTGACATAGTAATTTAGTAATTCATGAGTGTGACAGTGCTGCCAAAGGTTCAGTAGCCCTTGAAGCTGTATTATTCTGTATGGGTAGTAAAGTGCTCGAGAGCTAGTGATGCATTGGTTCGAGTTTTAGGCTATGACTGGAGATCAGGGTTCAATTCCCTGCTTGGCCATGGAAACCCACTGGTGGACCTTGAGTGAGTCTCACAGTCTCATTCCAAGAAAACCCCACCATAGGTCTGCCTTAGGGTCACCATAAGTCATAAATTTGAAGGCATGGAAAGGAGGAGGACAAGAAGAATAAGAATAAGATAAAGTAAAGAGCAAGATGATTTATTCCCTAATGGATCAGACCAAAGGCCCATCTAGTCCAACTTCCTGTCTTACAGTGGTCAACCAGATGGACAGCCCACAAGTTAGGACACAATGATATTCCCCTACTGATGTTTTTGAGTATCTGACAATCAGGGACATAATCATTAGTTAAAGAAAGCCATTTTGATCAGAAGCCATTGATAGGCTTTTCTACTACATATTGTTCTATGTATAATCCCCTTATTTTAAAATCCACCAGTAGCTTTTAAACTAATAACAAGGAAACTGAGACCAAGTAAATGAAACAGTGTCTTTGATTATGAATGTTGGCAAAAATTTTTGATCATCCATCATTTTTGCTCTTTTGATCAAGAAATGATATATTCCCTTTAAAAGGCTAATACTTTAGACATATATAATTCAGTAAGCAATGTAGACAGAAAAATTATCACCTTTCTTCCTTTTTGACATTAAAAAGGCAGATCCAAGGAAGTTTTTAAAAAGTCAAATTTGTCTTGATATCATACAGTTTTAAATGTTTATCTGCTTAAAACTTCTCAAAGTCTTTTTTTGTGATAAAGTATCTAGACATTTTGTTTATTCATACAGTGGTCTACTGCATGATTACCAGTATTACTATTTATGTAAAGTAAATAACAGCTATATTGATGGACTGTGCTCTACCTATTATCAAAATTTGGTTAGGAGAGAGAGGCTATAGCTACTCGTTATTGCTTTATGAGTTTTTGTAATCTCATTAATGATGCCAATTATTTTATTTATTTTATTTATATACCATCTTTCTCCCAGAGTATGACACAAGGAACTTTAGAATACTGCAAATTACCCAAGGTACTTTAGAATATTGCAACCAGTGGCGATTGAATCAAAATGGTGATAAACAATCTAAAATAAAAGACAAATTTTAAAGAGAAGTTTCATGTTTCTAAGCAAGTTTTTGTTTCACTAAAAGGAATGTTGAAATCAAACTAAATGAAAGGAGTGATAATGTCAATGTCATGTTTGTATTGGAAATCCCACCTTAATGACATTATAATTGAGTGTCTCTTGAAACTGCATATAAGGCAATTAAATGTTCCCATTTAAGATGACCCTGAATAAACAGATTGCTAGCTAATATGCTAAGAATATTGGTCAAGAGCTTGACTTTTCTTTGACTTAAGGCTACATCAGAGGGTAGGCATCACTGAGTATAATTACCACAGTGAGATAACATGCAGCTTGGGTCACAAATGAAAATGAATTTGGGTTCACTCACCAATTTGCCCTTTTGACTGCCGCATAAAATTAGGCGTAATATGGAGGAGCTTGTGGCCTTTTTAACAATGTAAGTAGCAAAGACTTTACACATGAGAACAGAAATTGCAGTGATAAATTTAAAAGAAGATAGGGTTGGCTAGCTCAAATGGACTGATTTCCTCGGAGAATCCAGTGCTTTTTGAGCCCAGTTCAGAAAGCTGCACACTTTCCCACTTGTGCATGATTAATCAGAATTAATCTCAGTGATGGGATTCAGTCCAGAAAGTTGTCTGGTACAGTATTTTCATGTCTATTGACTAGCAGAATAAGTGAATCATTCAGGATACATGACATGGGACTTAAATATCACACGTGCAGGAACCACTACCTTCTCTATATATCTTTTTGGATGTGCAGTCAGTCAGTCACCTGAAAAACAAATGCTTTTTCTTGTCAGATCCAATCCATTGACAATAACATTGTTCCATTTAGATTAAACTTTTGTTTTAAAGCGGTGAAGCAAAGAATAATGTAGCCAAAAACAGCTGCTGAGAGGCCATCTAGACTTCTCTTTTTTGCTACTATGGGAATAGAAACCAAACAAATGTGAAATCTGATGCAGTGGCCCATATTAGCCTTGTATCATTGTTACATCTTCAGTCCTTTTAGCATTCCCACTCATAATAGTTTGTATTAAAGCTGCTCACACATCAGAATGCATTAACAAGTCAATATGCTTTCCAACTTACTTTACATTCCAGAAACACAGGTTGTTAGATCCCTGTGCAAACTCAAACCCGACAGTAGCTTTCTACTTTTGCACATTTAATCTTCCATCAGTTTCACTGCTCTCTGAATATTTCATCCAAGCTGAAGGCTTTATCACACAAGGAGCTTGAGATAGCTTGATATTATCTCATGGGAACACCTCGCTATTGCCTGGTTAACATCAAAGTGCACTTGATGAGTATTATGCCTTTGACACTGGGCAAGTCAAAGGGACAGAGCAAAGTCTCTGGTGGAAGTTCAAACAAGTCTTTGACTCTTCACACTGGGAAATATGTACTTGCAGAATCTACCTTTTTTTACTGTCCATTCCAGTAAGCAACAACTTAAGTTTTTCAAATTCAGATAAAGGTTTTCCAGTTCACTAGTCAGAAATGCTTCAGTTGAGGCTACAGTTATCTCAAATCACTGAGAGCCTCAGCCTTTGGCTGTTGTTCTGTAAAACCAAGATGCCTTTGTTTTTCTTTATGCCAGGAGGATTTGCTCTGTGTTCTGTTCCTCTCACAGTCATCTCACAGACATCAGAAAACATAAAGTTGTCACAAAGCGAGGCTTTCTTTTTTTCATTAAAATTCAATGTCAGTGATTTACAAATGCTAAATCTCATGGCTCTTCATCCACAAAACAATATATAGAGGTACTTTATCTAGTATCTTGTTTACCAATATGTGGGAATCTGTATGCAAGCATTATTGTTACAGTAATGAACTAGAGCACAATTTGGAGATTTGAGAGAGGGAAGGGGGCACAATTGTTACCTTTTTCATTGTTCTGGTGCAGCCTTACTCCCTTTTCTCATTTTTCACAGGAAAATGTAAGCATTGATACTTGAACCAGGGCATGTAATATTCTTCCCCTTTCCATATTACCAATAATCATATGCAACTAGCTATTTAAAGTGTTCATAACAAATTATGCAACATTGTGTTTGCATCTGTTCTTGTATCGTAATTCTTTTTGAGTAGCACAGTATTTCATGTTTGCACTCTTATGCACTTTTGAAATCCTACAGAAACTTGATGCAAATACAAAGGATGGAAGATTGCTGTGAGTGTGTGCTTGCACATGAACGCGTACACACACACAGAGAGAGAATGGGGTGTATGTGAGAGCCAGCATGGTGAAGTGGTTTGAGTGTTGGACTGCAACTTTGGAGTTCAGTTCCCTGCTTGATCAAGAAACTCACTGGGTGACCTTGGGCAAGTCACATGCTCTCAGCGTCAAGGGAAGGCAATGACAAACCTCTTGAATACTGCCATAATGGAAGGTCTCTGCTGCTGCAATCGCAATTCAGAAACAGAACCAACAGTTTTGAATTCCCATTATCAGGGCAGGGGAATCATTTTACACTTTCCCCTTGACTGATGTCCATGCAGTACTGGTAGTCATAGGAAGATCAGACTTCAGAACAAGAGGTCAGCTGCATAGTAGACTCTACAGAGGGGTATTAGCTAGAAGGACAGACATTGTGGTTCAAAGCAAAATAACAAATTGTTCTAAAATAAACTCTGAGCCAGTGTTAATAAAGGGAAGATGATATTGGTAGAAGCATTTATGAAAATTGTTCTTTTCTTGCCAGTCATCTCATATTAGGAAAAATCATGTGTAATGTGGTATATATTTCTTGATACATTTCAAAGTGTACTATCCAGGCACCTGTTCTTACAAGCCATTTCCTACCTTCACATTCAGTACCAATTACATTAAGATTAGACCATGGACACTGTTCTTCATCCAGAAAAGCTGGTGCCTTCATTCTAATATACCATTATATAAAAGTTTACAGATATATAACTTCAAAAGGCAACAGCTTTGCCACCTAATGCAGAGTCATTCAGAGCTTCTCAGACTGTATTTCTTAATTTTTATTTGCTGCTTGGCTGAATAGTTTCTCCATCTGTTGCATCAGTAAATGTAAAGCTGGGAATGTTAAAATTAATAGAGGATAGTAATATATTACTACAAAAATATCCAATTGCAAAGGTGACATTTTTATTCACAATGTGAGCATCTTCATGATTTTCAAAGTTCTGAAGTGCCTCTGGCACTTTCTTGATCTGAGTGATTGTTATGGCCCTGGCTTCGAGTGACATTCAAGTGTCAGAGAAAGAAGCTGTAAAGACTGTGGCCACCATGGCTAGTATCATCATGGTGAGCAACAGCAGCATAGCTACGAGAGAGTAATTGGTTTTGATAGAATGAAAAAGCAGCTGTGAAGGAGTTCAAGCACTGGAGGAATTGGTCTGTTCCCAGGACAGCACATTTTATTTGCCTTCCCTCACTATCCCTTCACAATCCTGGAAAAATTACAACTTGACCATTATATACCTACAGGATTGTGTTTCTTATCTCCTGCTGCAGAATAAAGCATGTTCCAGATACTCAACCCCAGTTCTACAATATGCAGTAAGTCTGAAATGTTTTAGCCAGAAAGCAAATTCTGACCCCATTTTTTCTGAAAACCCGAGTACTTCATGTCACACAATACATGCTGAACTGAAGAAGGTGGCAATGGGGCATATGTGGCACATGGACTCCATGTGGCCTCCATCTTTCCTTGTTACACTGCTGTCCTCCACTGCTGAATTTGCTGATCTAAGGGAAGAATATTCTGAAACTTAAGCTCCTGGAATAAATGTATGTAGTACTACCCACACTACACCACTGAAATTTTGTGTGTGGCAGGCTGTGCCCCTTGTGGTTTCAGTAGATGCCTTTGTGTCCTCCCTACCACCAGAAGTTGTCCATTCCACATGTAATACTTCAGTCAGCTTGATGGTTCCATTGGAGCAAGTTGTTTTTTGCAAGATATTTTAGCTGTGCCCACTTTGCCATCTTGCTATGGCTCATGGCTTTCTGTTTGAGATCTGACTTTTTGCTGGTAGGAAAGGCCTCTTTACTGAAACAGTTTGAAGCTTTGGGAAACTGACTGGTTATAGAGGAAAGGCTTTTAATGAGGAGTCATCTCAGTACATCCACCACTTTTGCATAGTCATGTGTTCTTAAATTGTTCCTGGTTTTTTTTTTATATATATATATGACAAACTTTTTAATATGACCAGCATTTCACTTACCGTGTTTTAATTATATTTGTTTTTTTAAATCATGTTGTTAGTCTCATTGACTCCCAGTGTAAAGAGAACTGTGAGCTAAGAATAAGAACAGCAAGGACAATTTTTAAAAAGTTTTAAAATCATTTTTAAGTCTCATATTGCAGTTTTATTTTTAAAAGGGGGTGCTTTAAATGAGAACACCTCTAATGTTGGGACAACATTATCTACAGTATATAAGATGACACCATAATAAGAGCAATGACTTCATTAAGTCATTATCATACCACTTCAGTCAGCTGAAGCTTCCTTCAATGCTCATTTATCCCAAATGAGTGTATTGACATTTGGATGTGCTCCCTGGATTACTATCTGTGGTTCTGTGGGGCATGTGAGTCCCACATGAAAATCCTCCTCCTGTTGTTTGTCATTGTCAGTTTTGCCTTAATATTATTTTTAAATAGACTTCTGAAGGTCTTGCAAATTCAGGGCTGTGATTCCTTGATCAAGTTTATTCATCTGTAGCATTTATTATAAATATATTGGGGGGGGGGGTAGTGTGGTCTTCCTCGTTTTCTGCTGCCTTCTCCCTTATCACATATTGTTGTCTTTTCTAGTGAGTCATGTCTTCTTGTGGTATACCCAAGTTGTCATCTTGGCTTCTAGGCTTCATTTGGTCTTGGACCCATTTATTGTCCTTTTGGCAATCCATGGGCCCGAATAGACAGGCCAAAATAAAGCTGCTTCAGGTCACATTGGAGGTATTTTGTTTAAATGATGCATGTGTCCTAAGAGGCTGGAGGCCACACCAAAGCTATGCTCCAGTCCTAAGTACTGGAACGTAGCTTTGGCACAGCTTCTGGCCTCTTATGATGCATGTGTCATTTAAACAGCATATCTCCAAAGTGACCTGAAGCAGTTTTATTTTGGCCTGTCTGTTTGGGCCCCTTGATATGTATCCATAGAATTCTCCTCCAGCATTACATTTCAAATGAGTTCATTTTTCCTGTTAATTTTCTTCACTGCCCAGCTTTTACCATTATAAATAAAAATCAGAAATACTATGGAATGAATTATTTTGGCTTTGGTATTTAGTGATACATCTTTGTACTTAAGGATCTTATCTAGTTACCACCACTGCCCCTCACATGTGGAACATTGTTATTTATGTACATTTGATGGATGATAATCTAACCTTCATTTTGGGAAACAAAGTTCCTGAAACAAGATCAAAATATTTTGCATGAATTTCCTAATTGCATTCTAAGCTAAGCTCTGTGTCTGCTTTTCTTTCATATATTTTGTTACTCATGGTTTCCTTTTAACTATACCTCTGAATATAGGCTGAGTTTCTCTAAATCTTATATTAAAATCTGATATGAAAGAACTGCTTGTTTTTTAAAACTCCTTTTGCAGATACTAATCATGTGTGAGTGCAGCAAAATACTCTATCAGGGCTTTCTCTCTGTTCTGTGCATGTGTGTTTGAGGTTTTACTCATGTTCTTCCTATGTGTGTTCTGCATTTTTGATCCCTCTCTCACATTCCTAAGAATACATTGTTTCAACAACATGCAGTATTACCACAAAACACAAATTTAAACATTCTTTTTAAGACACATGCACACCTTCTTTTCTTTGCAAGGCAAAAGATAGAAAAGGAAAATGGACTGACAGGGGAAATGAGTACCAATAACAAGAAGTAGCTACTGTTTTTCTCATGTGAAAATGATGAACATCTAATTGCAAACACAGGGGTGGTTTCAGTGTACCTTGAACGTTTTACAGTGGAGGGCAAGGAAAAAAGAAGAGAAAATGAAGAGGGCGGCTGTCTTCCACCACCCCATGTTTCAAGCCACATGGACATGGTTTCAACAGCATTCTCTCTGGTTAATATGAGACATTCTAAAATAAAATAAAAATGACTGAAGCAAACATCCCCAGAACAAACAAATGTAAAAGTCAATTGGTACTTGACATAATTTGACCTCTGAATTTGAGTCATGAGAAGGTGGCTGATTTATAAGAAAACTGGGGGAAAATGGAGAGTGCATTACTAGTGAAGAAGCAATGAAAGCAATTCAGGTACATGGGATGGGGGAGAGAAATTACCTTTCCTATCCTACTCACGTCCTCAATCTTTCCTGCAGCCAGCCCACACAATCTTATTTGCATTTGAAATATCTGGATGCGCTACCGCCTGCTTAGACCTTCCCGTGTCACAAATGATGGGACATTTCAACTAGTGGGTGGCTGACAGCTGTGAGTTCAGAAATTTCCTTTAAGGCTCTATTTACATTTGATTAATGCATCTCACAGTTCTGACATGACAAGGAGTGGTTCTCTTGGATCAGTTTTCAGTCTGTCAAACTGAGGTGTAGTGTGTCGGTGTGTTTTTTCCCCTTTAAGCAAGCTGCAGGTTCTTTCCACTTTGGCTCTTCAATGATACTATTACATATGGGGTTAGCATGGAAAAAATGTGATTGAGAACAGGCATGCATCAGAATACTTTTTTTTCTTATTACAACATTCCTGGATGTAAGACTGCTTCAGCTGTACTAGTACAGTAATAGTATTGCAATGCACTGCATATTTCTATTAGCAGAGCAAGCAATTATCTCTCCCCTTAAAGGTGATGCTTTTGCGTTTGTTCCTATGTCATAGGCAAGAATACTGTGGCCCTTCCAGATGATGCTGAATTGCAGCTCCTGGTACTTTTATCCATCGGGTATGCTGGGTAAAGTTGCTGAGATTGTCAGTCCAACACCATCTGGAGGGGATTGTGAGTCCCACCACAATGGAGAATCTTTGGGGACCATCTTACCCCCCCCCCCCAAATTTCCCCATTCAAAAATAAATGGTCGTCACATTTTATATCTTCTTTTTCTTCACTTTGAGAAAAAGTCAAGATCTAAACCAAATAAAGAAATAAGTAGTCTCCTATAGAAATGTAGTGTTGTAATACAAGCACAGATATCATAGTGAGATATCAGTTTCTGATATACATGTTTACTGTGGTCTAAATGCATTTAGCAGTCCCAACTAGAGTCCCTTAAATCCAGTATGCATTTTTTTGCATCTCTGTGGCATGTTTAGAGAATATCCTTTGGCGTAGAGGTAAAAAAAATCATATGTAGTTTGTAAGTAATTCTGATCAGTTTAATATCTTAAGGGATGGTTCTTCACTGAAGGAGCTCAGTTTCATCTTAAGGTTGGCAACAGTGAGTGAATATGTGAGGTCCTATTGGATCCTGAAGCTTATCAGAGACATCCAGAAATACTGAGGTTATCATTTCAGATGCTGGTTGATGCAACTGGTTCACAGCTTTTGGGAGAGGCAGGGATGCTCAGCTAGCAGCACCTATCATTTTGCCAGCCCCCCTTTTTTGTATGTATGACCCCCCCCAGAAAACATGGGATATGATAAGGGAAGGAATATGGAAAACCTGTCAATGCTACCCTGATAATAGCATTGAGGGGAAAGTAGAAAATGGAAGTACTGGTAAAGTAAAATGTCTTTGCCCCATCTAAGAGGGTGAACTCACTAAATAGACAAAGTATTCCTCTTTTAAGGTCACTATGCCACAGTCCTTATTTCACCTCTGTTCTTTTCCATTTTTCAGATGGTAAGTAGAGAATATACACTGGCTTCAAAGAAACTAGTGTCAGTTCTGGGCAGGTGGGCAGGTTGCAATTCACTAGTGCTTTCCCAGAATTCATAGATAGATTGGAAGGCAGTAAATACAGCACTCTCACTGCAGAGGAACAAGATAAAACACAATCACATATAATTTTCTAGACTTGACATCTGGATGCCTGACCCTTTGTGCAAAGTACTACCGGAGAGAAGGGTGTTTCAGGGATGAGGAAGGATATCTATACCCACACCAAAACATGAATATGCTAGGTAGTGTATGTGGGAAGTATAGCTGTTTAATACCATGAGGTGGAAATGCTGAAAAATAACTGGAAATAGATAAAATCTATTTGTCTTTCTGTAATGAAGTATAATCTTGTGGGTGGGGGGAATGGAAATCCTACCTGTACTTCCTTTTCTAGATTACCAATTTTCAAAAATCTTAAATTCATATAAAATAGAATCTTAGTTACTTGTTTTCCCCCAGAACACTTATTGCGAGATGGAAAGATCAAGATGATTGTCACAATATTCATTTTCAGTTCAGAAGCTTATTAGACAAGAGATCATATTACTTTGAGATAATCCCTATTTTGTTTCTAGTGTGGAACATAATTGTTTCTGATCATAGAATTATTATATTGGGCAGGAAACAAAAATTAGGACATATACAGATTAGCCTGCAAGATACAACTAGTCTCTGCAGTTGTCTTCAAACATCTATAAATACAGTATGCCTAGAGTTTGAAGGACTTATGAATATTAAGTGTGCATCTGTAAATTTGAAAACTTATCTGAAAAGATCTGTCCAAAACTTTTGATTTAAATTCACCTATTTGAAATGCTTAGGAAAATGTGAATTTTGATAAAAACTCTTCTTGCTGTGAAGAGAGTACTTTGTTGGTACTAGTTTTGTAACATGTACATTGTTATCCTTCATTTAACTTCACTATGTTTACAGCATCCTACACTCAGTATTTTCAATTAAAAAGGCAAATCAAGGGCTCACTATTGAGGTAGTTCTTTTAAGAACTGACTGTGTCAATCTAAGAAACAAGATTTCTCTTGAGATATGTCTTGATATAAAGCATGGGTTGCTTGCTGTTTTACTAATCTGACATTGATATAGCACTTCCACAGCATGACACCTGCTAAGTAAGCAAGCTAGAACAGGTGATGGCCAGTCTTTACACCATATTTGATGTTTAACTGACAAACAGCTTAGAAGTTCTTACAAATGGCCCTGAACTACACTCAGCCTATAAAGGAAGACAGTTGGCCATTTATATAGTGAAAACTGGAAGAAAACCAGTCATATGTCTTCTGTAACCCAGAAAATATTGGGATATCTAGAAACCAGGCATATGGTTTGGGAAGTATTAGAACGGTAGGCCCAATTTTCATCAGGTTTCAGTATTTAACATTTTACTTCTTTCAGCTGAAAAGCATACTTGCACATAGGCAACTGGTATGTTAGCATATTTGTATTTTTATAATTTGCATATTTGTACTTTATTTGTAAAACAGGAAATTTGTACTTTAATTCTATGATATTGATTTCTACCATATTGTTTATAATATTTCTGTCTTGTGCATCTCATTGTTGTTGTTATTATTATTATTATTATTATGCTTTATTTATATAGTGCTGTAGATTTGCACAGCACTATACATACAAACAATAAAATAGATAAAAGTAAACCTGCCCATGGTGTACATTCTAACATGTATGGTTCTTCTCTCCTTTTTATCCACACAAGAAACCTTGGAGGTAGTTCAGACTAAGGGGTAATGGTTAGGGTAACAAAATATATTTTATCCATGGTGACATAGACCTCCAGCGTTAGGAGATAATGTGGTGGGTCCAATGTGTTACATCTACAACACAGAAAGCCTATTTCCTGGACTACAACACCACAGTTTTATTAATTATACAGAGCAGAGGTGGGCAAAAGAGAGCCTTGTAGAAATTAATGGACTGCAACGTCCTCTTTTATGTAATAATAATAATAATAATAATTTTTATTTATACCCCGCTCTTCAGCCAAGGCTATCAGAACGGCTTACTTGTTAATTAGACATTTCCCTGCCCACAGGCTTACAATCTAAAAAGACATGACGCAAAAGGAGAAGGGAATGGTGGTGGGGAAGGGGGAAAGTCCAGCAGATCTTCTCTCCCTCGGAGGCCTGGACCAAGGCAGATGGACTGGAGGGAGGGCTCTTCTTCTTTTTAGGCAAGGCCTGTTGGAGCTGGCTTGCCTTTCTCTCCTCAAGATGGTGGATGGAGGGAGGGCTCTTCATGCTTGCATAACATAATGATGTTATGGCTAGGGTTGCTAGGAGCTGCAGTGTAACAACTTCTGCATTTGCCCATCTATTCTATACAGCTTAAAAATACAGTCAGCCCTCAAAATTCAATCATCCACCATTGAAAATATTCAAAAGGGAGGAAAATCCCAAACCCGAACCTTGATTTGTAATTTTTAAATAAAGGACACCATTTCCCTGCACCATTATATATGATAGGACTTGAGCACTCACAGATTTTGGTGTCCACCTGAGGTTCTTGAACAAAATCTCAGTGGATAACAAAGGCTCACTGTGCTACTTTTTTGAACTAAGATCTCACAGTCTTTTTGGGAGTGAGATACAGTTTCACCCTATACATCTGAGTGATTTTTAGTTCAAAATATTTGTACAGGATCCCCCTTTACATGAATAGTGTGGAAGCACCCGCAGAATAGGCTGCAGTCACAGTGATAAGAGAACATATAAAGTAGTTGAGGTGATTAATAGAAAAACTGTGTGTTCTTTCTTGCTGCAGTTTTGTAATGATGAATTCATTGTTTAAAGCCTGAGTATAACCTAACAGCTAATCAAAATTCCAGTCTTCTCCTGTTATTTAACAGGTGCTGCTGCTTCTAAATATCACATTCTCACCTCCAGGCTTTCCAAAACGGTTTTGTTTTTTATTTGACACATTTCAGGATTTTCAACCCTTCAGCAGGTAGTAAGTATAATGTCTCAAAAACCAGAAAGATGCCTCTGTTTACTGCCTGAAAGTTGAAAATTGCTTCTTGGAGATTCCAAAGCTTTATATTCTCTTGAGCTGCAGCTATCTGGCTAGGAAGCTTTTGAACAGTGTGAAATAATGTTTTCTTTCACCTGGGTACCATGTGTCATCACCCACCCCATCCTGGGCTGCACCATGCTGAGGAGAAAACAAACACTGACCTTTTATCACTGAAGCACAGCATCAGGCATACAGGCAAGTTCAAGAGCAGATAATTTCCCTCTGTAACAGACTTTGTTGCTTGTCTGCCCTCAGTCCACAAAAATGTGCTGTGTTGTGTAAAAAAGATATTTTACGTGCTCCCAGTTAACTTTAAAAGGCTAAACATTTGGCTTTGCCCTTTGTTTCCTTATTATTTGCTGCTGGTTCTCATTATTGCTTGAATTACAGAACAATTCAGTATTTAACAGTGTCACTGTAGGCCTGTAAATATGTAAGCACAGCTGAAAATGTGGGTAAGATACTAAGTGGCACTATAAGCACGTGTAACATAGCAGCCTTAATGGCACAAAATCATAATTACTTGAAGAATGAAAGTAACTCTGTCCTTTCCTCCTGAGTACCATCATTTATATATGCCACAGCTTTTTCTCGTGTGCTCAGATGTTATGCGTACTGTTTACGAGAACTGACAATATCCATAATGGATCTCCTCCTCTTTTGCTAAGTATCCCAGGTCTCTGAAAAGTCTCTGAGTGCAGCTCCCACTTCGCTTTTTAAAATCTGAGGTTTATCCTCATATGGTTCATCTTTCAATGAATTGGCAATCAAGTCATTCCCCTTATATAGTTCTTTGAGTATTGTTCCCATTGTCTTTTTATTTCTTTTTGGTCATGTAATATGTTCCCCTGCTGGTCATAGAGTAACCTCATTCTTGGCTTAATTTTTCTCTTTATTTCTCAGATCTTGCTGAAGAGGTCTCTTGTTCTTCCTTTTCTGTTGTTTGCTTCTATTTCATTGCATTGATTATTATAGTAGTTCTCCTTATCCCTGTGTACTACTCCTGTATATTTGCATTCAGGATTCTGGTCCTATTTGCAGCACAATTCATTTTTGCTTATTTTCTGTCCTTGTCTGATTGTACATTTCATCTCTTATCCATTGAGTCTTTTCTTTCTTTTTGGCTACAGACAGTGTCTTTCTGCTTTCCTCTCTAACAGCAGACTGCCTCTAAGGGGCAGTTCCATGTCACCCCTTTCCTTGCTAGATTGGGGCCACGTCAACCACATGCCTGCCCTCGATCTGGCCTTTCTGCCGTGCAAAAAGAAGTTGCAAAAAGTGGCTACTTTTTGTGCCATGGAAAGGGTGTCCTAGCTGCCGTGGCAGTGGCTTTTCAGCACTCCTTTGGAGCAGCATGTTTAAATGTGTGGTTGGGCATGTGGTGTGATGCTGGCATGGGGGTGGTGTGGGCGGGGGCAGCATGTGTACGTCATGCCCCCATGACACCCCCATATCAGCATATGCCGGTCTGTACAGGTCTGGCTTCAGTCCAGAGTTCTTCTGACTCCTGGTCAATTAAGCTTAATATTGCAAATCTCTTTTTAACTTGGTCTTTGAATTCTTATGTGATGTTCTTGAGGTTATACTGTGATATGATGGTTGGTTTAGTGTTCTTCTCTAGCTTTTCTCTAACTTTTGGTAGGAGTAGTTCATGCCCTGTGCCAAATCTGTTCCAAGTGTTGTTTTTGAAGATAAAATGGAGTTTCTCCATCTTCTGCTTCCAGATGATGCCCATGTAAAGAGTTACTCCTTGGGCTGCTTGAAGAATGTGTTTGCAATGAAGAAATTGTTGCCCTCACAAAATTCAGTCAGTCTGTTTCTTGATTTGTTTCTTGAGCCCAGCCAAAGAATCTTTGATCCTGCTCTGTTTTGTTTGTTTGTTTGTTTGTTCTTCACCTATGATTAGCATATATGTTCTTACACATCCAGTTTGCCTCTCTCCGGCAATTCATTGCTTCCTGGTCTACTATCGTTGTTATGTTCCTTCAAATCAATTCTTATGGCAATCCTATACTGCGGTTTTCCTGGGCAGTTTTCATTCAAATTATATTTACCATTCCCTTCCTCTGAGAGGAATCTCTGTAGATTTCCATGGCTAACCAGAGATTTAAATCCTGATCTTTAGGACTCCAACACTCAAACCACTGCATTTTGCAGGTTCTTGGTCCAGCATGTAAGGACAAACCACAGAGTGGTGGTTGTGCCAATCTCCTACGCCTTTCTGCAAAATATCTAAGAAGAATTACCTGAGTATTTAATGATATTTTATGCAAGACAACCTGAGATTGGTAGGGCACTTTGTATGGAATATGCAAATGGTTCTCTGTGTTTTTCCAAATGGCAGTTCCCCCTTTGCTCCTGGAAATGGCACCCTTTTGCCAGTATTTTCAAAACCTGGCAGGTTGCCTAGGATTATAAAAAAATCTTGAAAGTTTTTATGCAAATAGTATGGGAACGATCAAAGTTATATATCTATGTCACTTCAAAGAATAGATCAAAAGATGAAAGGAAGATTTAAACTAACCCCACTGAACTTTTGACCCAAGATTTCTAGGTCAGAGAAATTTTAACTCCTGTCCAGGAACACAGAACATTTTAATCATCCAGAGTCATGCTTTGCTGCTGAACTGACACACAGAACTGAACTTACAAGAAAGCCATTTTATAATCTTGTTACTTGAAGAGTTGTAAATGTTAACCCTGAGTTCCAGCCTGGGTTGGCTGCCTGCCTGCCTATCTAACCATTGCTTTATTTACCCCCCCCCCCCCCCATTCTTTCCTCCAAAGCTGGGACTCAAGGCAGCTTTAAAAAAATACAAATAAATACATTTGGAACTCAAAACATACAACTGGTTATGATTAAAATTGTACCAATCTGTCTGACTAGGATAAGAACATTTAAGACATTGCTTCAAAATCTTTCCCTTTTTTCAGCGCAGTCAATTAATGGACTCCCATACCTCCTGCAATAAAAGAGGTCTTCAACTGCTAATGAAAAGACAGCAGGGGGAGTCAGCCTAGAATCCCTAGAAAGTAAGCTCCAAAAGTTGGTTTTGCAGGTGAGGGAAAGGATAGCAGTCAACAATTGCAACAAAGATTGTTACAACAAATATATTAGTCTTGTGTTATTTATTTATTTATTTATTTATTGGCAAACAAAGATTGCTGTCTTAAAACAAAAGATTTGACAAAGAAAACGACTCATAAAATAAACGGAACTAAAGGACTGGAGATGGTAGAGAACTTCAAACCAGTTGTGGTATAATGACATTGTAAATGTCTACAGAAAGGTATCCCCATATGGCTCTCCACCCTCTCTTACAAATGTCTGGGGTGGGATTCTGATTGATAGTATGAAATAATCTGCTGTTTTGGCACATTTTTGTTATGTTGGCTGTTTTTGTTTGCATTATTGAGATTTGATTCCGTGGTTGAAGAATAATTATAATCTACTCAATGACCTTTCCCTAATGTAAAAAGAAAGAGATGAATGTAATAAAGAGAGTGTAAAACAAACAAAATCCTGGAAAAAAACAGTTTTAAAATATTTAAAGATAAATAGCCTTTGCCAAAATAATAATAATAATAATAGAAGGAAACAAACAAACAAAAATCATAAAAGCTAGTTTATGCAAACATGTTATTTTCAGGCCTTGAAACTTTTGGTATTGTGGAAGAACTTTGATTCTGCACCCACAAATACTCCTTTTGACTCAAGACAAATGAGAACACAGAATTCATATTGGAGTTGGAAAATACACCAGATGAAGGCATTCAATTTAAGTTTGTTTGTTTTTTATTTTTTTACATGATGGAATGAGGGTTAAAATGTGTTAAGTTTTCCTAAACTACAATATTAAATCTTTTCTGGGATTTACTTTGTGTATGAACCTGATTGTTGGGAGGATGTCAGTTAAGTTTATGGTACACATTCTATCACTCTGTTTGACTTGTATGCATGAAATATCATACAAAGAGCAGGTTTATACCCAGAAGAAGGAGTGAAGATAGGAAGAAACAAACATCAATAATCTAAGATATGCAGGTGACACCATACTACTAGTGGAAAATATCAGAGTCATTGGAACAATTCCAAAGGAAAATCAAGGAAGAAAGTGCAAAAGCAAGCTTACTGCTGAACATTAATAAAACAATAATAATGACCACATTATTTTGATAATAATAATGTAGATCACATAATGATCTACATAAACGGATAATGACAAAGTCAAAATAATAAAGGATTTTCCATATCTTCGATCAAATATTGTTCAGAATGGAGACTACAATCAAGAAATGAGATGACAACTAGGAATGGGAAGGGCAGCTATGGAAGAACTAGACAAGATCTGAAGTGTAAAGATATACAACTGAGCACTAAAGTTAGAGTTGTCCAAGCCATACATTACCACGTATGGATGTGAGAGCTAGATAGTGAAGAAAACAGGAAGAAAATCAACTCATTTGAGATGTTGTGCTGGAGAAGAGTGCTGAAGATATCATGGAGGCTTAAATGACAAACAGATGGTTCCTTGAAGAGATCAAGCCAGAAATCTCTCTGGAAACGAAGATCATGAAACTGAGGCTGTTTCACTTTGGTCTCATCATGATTCATTAGAAAATGCAATGATCCTAGGAAAGGTAGATGGCAGTAGAAAGAGTCATATCAGATGACTAGACTCAATCAGAGAGGCTATGGGCCTGAATCTGCAGGACCTGAACTGAGCAGTGGAGGATGGGGAGGTTGGAGATGTCTCATCCACAGTGTCACCATGAGTAACGGCAAATTCAAGGGCAGTTAACAACAAACAATAGCGTAATTGTGTTAAAAATATCAGGTATTAAATACCACTTGATGTACTGTATTATGCTACGCTTCAGATGCACATCTGCCTATATGGTGGATATAATCTCACCAATGTGTTTTCGATTTTTTTATTTTGCTTTTTGACACTGAATACAAGCATATACAGCTACAGTACCTCTGTTTCCATGTTTTCCTGTAGCAACTGAGAGAAGCTTTTGTTTTATTCCTGCTGCTGATCATTTAAACTTGCTAATGGAACAACAGACCAGGAAACTGTTTTCTACTAACTTGATAATGAAAAGGGTGAAAATGCTTTCTTATGAGATGGGTGGTTTCAAAGAGAACCATCCTCAACACAACAGTGCTTTCCATATTTGGAAGCTTACCAAACCTGTTGTTATCAAAATATCACCTTGGACATTAAACAGCCATTTTAAAAAAAAGTGAATCCTGAGTGAATGGAATTGAAAGCAAATAAATTGTCAGTTAACAGTTTCAGCTTCAAGAGTGGAATTACATTCATACTAAGCTTCAAGAGTTCATGAGGAATGAACTATGCTAGATGTAAACAGTCATATTCTTTTATTCCCTCCTCCCTCCCTCCCCATAAAAAAAAATCAAACCCACTCTTCTGAAAATTCTGTTCTGTGGACACTGACAGTTTTTGCATTTGATTCTCAATGCAACCATTATTGTAGTTTAGTGGTCTGTCCAGTGAACCGGTATATTGTGTTTTTAGTCTATTTATCTTGTTTTTATTTCTTTTTTATTGACTATTCTGGCAAGCTCTTTCAAATTCAAACACTGTTCAAGCTTACAAATAGTTTATCTTGGAAATATTATCGCCTTAAGCAGATGACAGCATGCAATTTTATGGCTTATAATGTTTTGTCATTCATTGTTAGTCTACCCACACAGGTGCTGAAGTAGACACATTTAATGCATTTTAGTTGTTTTCCACTACTTTTTGAATGTTTTGATATGTATTGCTGGGCATCTATAAAGATACAGTTAAGAATTCGAAGGGCACACTTCACTTAATTTACTCATTTGGAGTTCCATCTGGTAGCTTAAAGGAATCAACATCACTGGAAAATGTTACTCATTTACTTCTCAAGGGAAACATTTTATAGTTTGAGCCATTTTCTTCTCTCTGTGAGAAAGTCTTTGAAAATGCTGTTTTTGATGACTATTAGCAATCTGGGACTTATTCTGTGCAAAATTGTACATGATTGTTTTGCGCATAAAAATCGTTTTCTGTCCAGAAAGCAGAATTAATATTTCTCTAATATCTCTGTTATAATGTTTCCCACATAGAAAATCATATTTTCTGTACAAAACAACCATGTGCAAATTGTGCAGAGTTTAAGTCTCCAGTTATAGTATTGCTTTGTTTTGTGCAAAACAGGAACTTTTTTTCCTTGTTGAGTGACATTACAAGTGATTTCTGAATGATATTTCTCATTTGAAGAAAAAAAAATTTTTTTTTGTGGGGATCAAACCTGCTAGCCCTGTTTGTCCAGAAAAATTTTATATATATATTTGGACAAAAAAGATTTATTTCCTGAACAAAACCATTTTTGTTCAACTCCCTATTTTTGTGCAAACTAGTTTTTCACAAACAGGTTTTATGCAGATAGGTTTTTTAATGATTTTACTCCATGGTCACTTGTACCTTTAGCCCCCTTTTCATCCTGTCTAAAGCAAGGGGTCTTTTTCCTGTACAACTGTACCTGCAGTAGTCCCCATGTGATATCCACTTACAGTGTCCGCTGTAGATACAGATATATGTATAAAGTCCTCCTTATTGCAAGTATTGGTACTGTATGGGGTTGGGGAGACTGATTCCACAGGCATGCTGTCTGGGTGTGGTTACTTGGTACTCATATGTTTGCTACAGCCAGCAAAGCTTGCAATTTTGTGCAGAGAAACTAACAATAAATATGAAAGGAGATATTGAAATACAGGTTGAGTCTCCTTTATCTGGAATTCTGAAATGTTCCAAAATCCAAAATTGTCCACATGGGTGGCTGTGAAAGTTTCAAAGACACCTTTGCTTTCTGATGGTTCAGTGTATACAAACTTTGCTCTGAAACAGACAGGCCAAATAAAGCAGCTTCTGGACGCTTCAGGGACATGACATTTACATGATGCACACCCCTGAAGTGGCTGAAAGTGGCACGGAGGCCACACTGAGGCGGCAAGAGCCATCACAAAAAGGAGTGGATTAAATCTGCTCTTGCTGGCAGCCTGCTTGTGGGCTGTGCAGTTCACTGCAGTCCCGGTGTGATTGGCACCAGAGCAGCAGGAAGCCACTTTTTCTGGGCCTTCTGCTTCAGCCCTTATTCATGCATAAAAGTATTTAAAATATTGTGTATAAAATTACCTTCAGCTATGTGTATAAGATGTATACGAAACATAAATGAATTTCATGTTTATATTGGATTTGGGCCCCATCTCCAAATGAGAATGCAAACATTGCACAATCTGAAAAAAATCTAAAATCCATAACACATCTGGTCCAAAGTATTCTGGATACAGGGGACTCAACCTTTATTGGGGATGGGGAGAGTTGCAGACAAAGGAAAATAAATGCAGAAGTGAAGAGTAAAAGGCTTGTAGTGTTCCTGGCTTTTCCTCACTTTCTAGAGAGGTGCTGATGAACAGAACAGGATGCAGTAACTGGAAAGGTTTTGCATTTTAGAACAGCCCTTTTCTGGATATTGCTTTAAAAGTTTTGAAACAGCATTGTTTTCTTCCCAAAATCCTGTCTTCAACATCATTCCCATTTCCACTACTGACATTCTTTCAGGCTCTTCGTTTCTTTCATAGTATGCTTCAGCACTGCCAAGCTGAAAGTATAATTCATCATTGTCATCATGGAAAATATAGAGTTGCTATTGTGAGAAAACATCAGTGTCTATCTATATTGCACTAAGAAGGATTAAATGAGACTCCTTATCATATGAGGCATATATTTAATAGTAAAAATCAGTTGAGAATAATATAGAGGGGTAATCTGGAAGGAATAAAGGTATTCTCTGATTTTGGAGTCTGCCATACATTAAAATAATCTTATTAATTAATTAAAGAAACCATATTTTAAGTCTGTACAGTAGATCTCATGAACTAGAGCTGATCACATATCTACAAGAGCAACACCTGGATGCAGTGGTGAGAAAGGTCCACTTTCATGAAATGAGAGGATGTTGCATATTTGTAATGAAAAATTCGAGAAGTAGAGCCAAAAAAGGAAAGCAGTAGTCCACAATTCATTATGAACCAAGTTTTTCTTTCCTTTCAAGCTTCTACTTTGCTCCCTTTCAGACAGCATGTGAGCATACAATGTTTTTGCAATGTGTTATTGTTATTATTATTATTATTATTATTAACCTTTATTTATAGTGCTGTAAATTTACACAGTGCTGTACATACAATCTTATTTAGACGGTTCCCTGCCCTCAGGATTACAGTCTAAAAGAGACAACACAAAAGGAGAAGGGAAAGGTGGTGGGAAGGGGGATGATGACCAGTGGTTCTTCTCTCCCTCTGGGGCCTGGACCAAGGCAGATGGACTGGAGGGAGGGCATGGCTTCTTAATACATAGTTAAAAGGAGGCATCCTGAGGCATCCTGGGAGCGCTTCCCGTGTCTGTAAAGTACCGTGGGCAGAAACCAGAATGAAAAGGGTCCGGGATGGAGTTGGCTTTGAGAAAGTCAAGACAGCCAGAATAAACTACCCATTCCAGAACCTTAGAGAGGAAAGGAAGAAGAGAGATCGGACGATAGCTAGACAAAGAAGAGGGGTCGAGAGAGGGTTTCTTCAGAATTGGGGAAATGAGAGCATGTTTGAAGTCAGAAAGGAAGGAACCCGAAGAGAGAGATAGAGATTAAAGATATAGAGAAGTGAGGACAGAAAAGAAGGGGTTATAGAGATTAGAAGAAGGGAGGGGATAGGATCAAGAGAACAAGTTGTAGGTTAGGAAGAATTTAGCAGTGTAGAGAGTTCATCCAGAGAAACAGATGGAAACATAGAGAGTTTATTAGTAGAAGGTACCAGGAGATTGGTAGTAGTCAGGAGGAACAATTTTGGATCAGATAGTAGTGACTTTTGTGAGGAAGTAGTTGGCGAAGTCAGATGGGGAAAATGATGAGAAGACAGGAGGAGAGGAAGGTTCTAGCAGGGTATTGCAGCAGGAGAACAAATGCTGTGGGTGCCTCTCTTTGGTGCAGATCAATGATTTATATTAATTCTGTTTTGCCATAGACAAGGCGCGTGAGAAGGTGGGTTGGACCTTATTTGGAAAGTTGGTGAGGTCTTTGAGCTACTTCACATCCTTCAAAAATAGTATGTGATTGTTCTGAAAAATGTACAACACGATCCAGTAATAATTATTTTCATTCTACAGTAATTTCCTTCACTGCATAGTCCTTATATGGGAACAGATCTTATAATCAAAAGAGAACAAACACTGCTGAATAAGATTGAACTTTGTGCTGAGGGACAATGTAAGAATTCAGATGTGGTGTTTTTTCACCCTTCTTCAAAGAGCTAGGCCCTTTGTTTCTTTTGTCTGAAAAGCGAGCATCTATGGGGCTTAAACCCCAATAGTGGCTGATAGCTTAACTGATAGCAACGAACTATAGGTCAATTACTTTTGACTATCTCATTTCCTACCCAGAGATGGATTTCCTCAGACAATAAACCTAAGTTTTCTTTTTAAATAAAAACCTTACAAGAGCATCTTTACAAGTGCATATTTTTCTCACCTTGCAGAACTCTGCTTCATAGAGATGTGAAATATTCCTACAATACATAAAGAATTCTGTTATTGTTGTGCACCTTCAAGTTGTTTCCAACTTTGGGCAACCCAAAGGCAAAACTATCATGGGGGTTTCTTTGCAAGATTTGTCTTCAGAGGAGGTTCATCATTGCCTTCCCTCAAGACTGAGACTTGCCCAAGATTACGCAGTTGGTTTCATGGCCAAGCGGACTCTGTTCTCCCGAGTCATAGTCGAACACTCAGACCATTAGAATTCTAGCAGTCTTTATACAATCATCCCTCCTTATCCATGGATTTTTTATCCTTGGATTCAAAAATTCACATCTTGAAAAATTTTAAAAAGGATAAATTCCAAATAGCAAACCTTGATTTTCCATTTTATGTAAGGGACACTATTTTACCAACCAATTGTATTTAGTGGGTCTTGAGCATCCATGGATTTTGGTATCCCCAGGGGGCCCTGGAATCAAACTCCAGCAGATAGCAAGGGGCCTCTGTATTTAAATGAGATCATGCTGAGAAAGAATTTTATGGTCTCTCGGAAGATGACAGCAGCAATAGACTGTAAATCCCATGTGATGATAGACACGCACCCTTGGAAGCTTCATCTGTGTAGTATTAGGGATATGGAGTATTTTGCTTATCTGTCTCAGATATGGTGTTGCAAAGGTCAACAGGAAATCTTCCCATTTTTTCAGTGTATTCTCAGAATTGAGGATGGTGTGCTTGACTTTGAACTGGTGTAATTTATTTCTTTAATATTCCAAAAAATGGGATAGAAATATGTTTTCAACAGTTATAAAAGCTCTCTTCCAAAAAAGACATTACTCACACCCCTTATGAGTCTAACAAGGTATAAGAATTCAAAGATATAGCCATGTTAGTTTGTAGAATCATTATGTAGAGAGATCTTGTAGCACCTTTGAAACCAACGGGGTATAAAGGTAAAAAGGTGAAGGTAGTCCCTTGACATGAATGTCTAGTTGTAACCAACTGTAGGGGAAGGTAATCATCTCCATTTGAAGAGCCAGCATTGCCCGAGAACTGCTCTGGTGATCATGTGGTCAGCATGACTACACTGAATGCTGTTACCTTTCCACCAAACTGGCACCTATTTATCTACTTGCATTTGCATGCTTTTGAAGTACGAGGTTGGCAGAAACTGGGACTAGTGATAGGAGCTCACCCAATCATGCAGCACTCAGGCCTCAAACACCCAACCTTCTGACCTTCTGATCATCAAAATTTAGTCTTAACCACTAAGTCATAATTTGATTGTTATGGATTCTCAGTGCCTGCCTCATTAGATTACTTGGCACATGACTACTGTTTTCATCATATCTAAGGCTGTGTTTATCATCTTCCCAGTAAGCTAGTTGGGGTCCCACAAATCTATGTAACATTTCTGGCTAACTGATAAATCACTTTTTCCTCCCTTAACTTGATGAATGTCACTATTTAATGGTGGCTGATGTAATGTGCTACATGGTGAATTAGTAAAACAGTTCCTGTGCAAATGTTAGGTGCTCTTTGTTTGTGCAGTATGTCTTTAATTTGCTGAAGAGTTTCAGATACTTGCTATTTTGCATCCTGGAGACAGGAAGAGTGCTATGAGAAATTAATACATTCGTTTTGTAAACTGGAATGGAAGTCACAAATTTGCAATGATTCATGAGGTTTCGGGCAGAAGGGGCTCTGGCTTTGCATGTGTTTTGCATACAAAACACGGATAGTTCAATCTCTGGCATCTCAGGAGAAGGGGCAGGAAGCCAAGTAAGAATAAAAACAACAATATGGTGTCCTTGAACATTGCTTTCAGCCAGAGTGAACAGCATTGGTTCATTCCTATACTTGTCCACGATTGAGATTTTCATAAAATAATTCTTGCATCTGTTAAGCAGTTTGTTTCAGGGGCTAAACATCCACCACCATTTTGCATCTGTGTAAGAACTAAAGAGCACATTCTCTATACAGGAGGAGTCTCCCTTATGTGGAATTTTGAAATTTGAAATACTTCACAATCCAAAGCTTTTTTATATAGGTGAAGTGACACTTTTACTTTCTGATTTTTCGATGTACACAGACTTTTTTTCATGAAGAAAAATATTTAAAATATTATATAAAATTACCTTCAGGCTATGTGTAAAAGGTGTATAGGAAACACAAATAAATTTAATGTTTCAGCTTGGGTCCTATCTGAAAGATATCTCACTATGTATATTCAAATATTTCAAAGCCCAGGGGAAAAAAATCTAAATTTCCAAACACTTTTGGTCCCAAAATTTCAGAGAAGGGTGATTCAACCTGTTTTAGATATAATGCATGCCATATATAAACATTTTTAGGGATTCTTTGTGCTTCTAGATAAATTAGAGTCTGAGTGTTCAAAAATATCTGTGACATAGGCAAAATAGTAGACATTGCTTTGTTCATGGTTGCTTGCTGATTTTAAAGATCACCTGGAAAGTCTCTGAATATGTTTTAGGATAATTCAGTTGAGCCAGAACATGTGTAAAATTAAATATCAGAAGGAGATAAACTAGTTCTTGGTTTCTGTTTATTTCCCTACAGATTTTAACCAGTGGGGTTGTAGTTCTTTGTGGAACATAATTACAATTTGATTTATAATTTAACTTCCAGGGAACCATGATATCTGGAGAACACTTATTTTAGCTGATGCTCTTTATTCTCAGATTTACTAATTTATGAGTTAAAACAACTTGTGTGTTGTTCCCATAATACAAAGCAAAACTATTGGTATGGGTTTCATTACTAGCAATTATTTCCCTTGGTGGTTTTTGGGATGGGGGTGGGGAAATGGTGCAGTAGTAATAAAATGAAATTCTATGCTCCATTTCTTTGGCATGTCTTGAGGAAAGATATGGGGAAATAAAAAAAAAACATTTACTACATTTAAGACTGTCATTAAATTGGTGTAAAGTTAAAAAAATGAATAGAATTTAAGTATACAGAAGAGCAAACCTTGCTGAGGAAAAAAATGGCATAGCTTCTGCTGAGAGAATTCCTGGCTGATTTACCATTTAGTGTTCTTTTAAAGAGTATTAGTAAGTATTAAGGTGAGATTAAACTGCTAGAAATATTGTAAAGTATTTGGCTGCCTTCTCAGCAAAAAGTTCCTAAATAAACTTAATGATCATGAGAGTGAGGACAACTAGAAACAGAAGACAGGAGTAAAATATTATTACCAACAATGGAGAGAAATATGCACTGTTGTCCTCCAAAGACTTGTGTTATATCACGTATTTGGGTGTCAAAATAATCTAGAGTCAAAATAAGCAGTGAGGTAGTAACCAAGGCTGCATCTGCACTGCAAAAATAATCCAGTTTAACTTCCATAGTTTGATGCTGTGGAATTCTAGAAATTGTAGTTTTTTATGGCACAAGAGCTTTCTGATGGAGGTGGCTAAATGTTTCATAAAACTAGAAGTTCCCAGAATTACATGGCATTGACCCATGGCAGATAAAGTAGTGTCAAAATAGATTATTTCTGAAGTGTAGATGCAGCCCAAGTTTTTAAATTACATACCAGGTAAAAGTATAAGCAAAATTAAAATTACCTCCAGGAGATTGTTACAAATTGGGTAAATGGACAAGAAAATGGCAAATAAGGTCCAGTGTAAGCTGGTATATAGTGATGTTTATTGGAACAAAATAGTAATCATTCTAATTTTGTACATATGCAAATGAAGTCTGTGGTGGTTTACTCACTGAAGGTATTTTCTTTCTTTGTGATGGCAGTGAAAAATGCATATTCCATGCATGGAGATTATTAAAAAGGAGACTGATTTTTGACGTTTGTATTGCAATGCCTTTGTATCATTCTTTGGAATATAAACTATTAGGCAAAGTTCTGCCTAGCTCATCTCAAAAATAATATCAGGACTGAGAAATGCTGATCCAAATGATCAAAAAGTTTAGAGCTCTTGGCCCTGCTTTTTAGCTGGGTCAACAACCTCAGGTTGGGGGAAGAATTATTGTTCGTAAAATTATACATGGTGTGGTGAAAATAGATAAACAAGTTTTTAAAAATTAATGCAGCTGTTTCCTTCTCCTGAAAGTACAAAACAGGGGAAAGGAGCACATAGAAGGTGTTCTCTATCATATTTTGGTGAGATTTTTAGTGCAGGCATTTAACTTAAATTTAAGTGGCAATTTAGCATAAATCTAGCATCATATTTCCCCATAAATGCGTAAATGCAATTGAATCTCTCTCTCTCTCTCTCTCTCTCTCTCTCTCTCTCTCACACACACACACACGTACATATGGAGTTAATTTTAGTTAATCATTATTCATATGGATAGAGCATGTTTGTATATATGTACGATATGTATGTATGTATACCTCAGTTAACAAACTAGATGTGTTCCTAGACATTCCTGGACATCTTTAAGAGAAAATTTGGTACCAGAGGCAGAAATAATGTGGAAAGAAAAGAGATAAAATCCTATAAAGTTCCTACAAAATTCAACATATCTTAGCAAATTTTTATTCAAAGCTAATAATAATAATAATAATAATAATAATAATAATACTGCTTTTATATATACCCCGCTCTTTGCCGTAACAATCAAAGTGGCTTACAAAATTTAAAATGATACAACAATATATATAAATATCCCCCTTTAAAAGGAACCTAGCATCAAAAGTCTTTGTTTCTTCAGCCTTTCTTCAACATCTTCACAGTTCCAATACTGTTTTAAAACATCCAGCTAGTCAGAGAATGAGAAGTCGAGATAGGAGCTTCTTTGTCAGAGGCTTTGTTAACTGTATAGAGAGTAATAATTATTAACTAAATACTTTCTATGTACAGTATTTATCAAGATCTATTATCCATGAGAAGTACAAAGAATCTTCATTTTTAGAATGTAAATACCATTGACTGTATGCAAATAGAATGACATTATTTAATTCATGGCATGCATATGGGTTCAACATTCAACATTGTGGGATATGAAATAGTAGGCTAGATGGAATTTTAGACTAAACCCCTCCCTCCATCATTTCATCATGTATTGGGTGGTAGAGGCTAAAGGAACACAAAATTGACTGAATATGTTATTACCAAAGAGAATAGGCTTAAGGGCACAATGTGCCTGGTTAACCTGGTCTGAGAGAAATAAATTTATTTTCATACATAGTGAAAGTGTATGAATTTATCTTGCTTGGTTAAAAGCCAAATTGGGAGCCACAGCATGTAACACTATATGAAGGAACCAATTTTTCTGGTCCCAAGGGAGAGGAGACCTACTTCATGTACAATGCCATGTACAGATGGCAGCAGACAGTGCCATGATGTTGAGTATAAGAGGTTGGAGCCACAGGGCGTAGGTTCCTCCCATTGCTTCCTCTGGATCCAGCAATTGACCCACCCATCCTACCACTCACCCTTTGTGCAGTATAAGCATTACTGATTGCTTTGGGATTTAATTTCTACTCTTTTCTATGGATTTTTTTAACCTACCCCCTACACTGTATCTTAGGGAACTGGCAATTGGCTTGGTGGATCTGCAAATACAGTAGGTGGTCATTTGACAGGTAGTAGGGAGAGAAAAGCTAGATTGTGGTGAACACCTATTGCACCCATTTTGGTGAAGGGATGGTCTCTGGAACTATCTGTTTTGGTTGTGGGACCAAGAAGTGAGACTTCCCTTAGGGCTGGCCTGGGGGCTGTGCCCTCACTTTAAGACACACAATTTGAAGTGAGGATTTCTAGTTTTGTCTTCTGTTGCAGGGATAGTTGAGGAAAAATGCAGGTATTTGGGTTCTCCCTCGGGCTCTGGTGTTCACCCAGGGGGAGTCTGATGGAGACCTACTGCCTCACTTGCTCAGTCACTAGGTTGTTCCCCACTATTATTTATCAAAGTGTTTAAATTAGTTTAGTAGTTCAATAGCTCAATAGCTCAATAAAGTGGCCCTGATTTGATCCAAGTTCTTGTATCTCATCTCATTATTCCCATTGTGGGTCAGCAAAATAGAATATAAATATCAGCAAGGCAACCAATGACAAATAAATCTACTCACAGATTAATCTCACTGATGTCAAATGGTGCCTATTCACAGTTAAGTGGATACAGGGTTAGCGCTTAAAGATGAAGTCTCATCTAAACTAAGCACCTGACTAGAACATCATTAGTAATGGAAATACATTAATTTTAGGAGATCCCCGTTTTCCCAGCCCTTCCTCCTCCTCCAGAACCACTGCTATCAACAATGATTTTTTAATATTTTTATTGGATTGTCATATGTAAAAGTCATAGCTCTTGAATTTTGGCTGCCTTGGGAAATGTATCACTATGTCTTGAAGGATTCCTTCTGCTGAAGGGAAAAAAGAAAAAAAAGAAACATTCCCCATGGTATATGAAGTCTGCTCACTGTGGAAACCAGCCTAATTGAATGAATATTCCATATCCCCCAAGAGAGAGAACAGAAAAAGATTGCTAGAAAGATTACAGTGTGCTGAAGAGGTTGAGAGACTAACCTTTCTACTAAATCTGTAGTTACAACAAATCTCATCTGTAGTTACAACTGGGAAATCTCCATTCACATTAACCAAAAAAAAAAGAAAGAAAGAAGGAAAGAAAGAAAGGAAAAGAAAAGAAAAGAAAAAGAAAAAGAAAAAGAAAGGTGTAATTTGCTGACACTACAATTTGCTTTAAACAGGCATTAGGCCTTGGGGAGATTTTTTATAGTCCAAACTAGATTGGTGTCAGTAAGCAGCAGCTGGTGTTGTTGCTGCTGCTGTGCTAACATTATATTCATGTTGGGATGAATCTTCAATCTTACGAGTTAGAGGAAATATAAAAAACAATTATAGCTTCATCTTCCTAGGACTACTTTCAGAAGATGGGGGACTCATAGCCATTTCCAGTACTTAGTGTTGAATCTGAGTTTGCTTACTTTATTCTGATAGCATGGGAACTGCGGTAGCAAGGTTTCTTCCTGGAATGAATATCCTCCAACATGATAAAACCAGGATATGGGTAACCAAGCGACATCAGACTGTGATTAAAATGACAATAGTTATAAACAAGAAAGAACAGACAAGCTAGGAGAAGCTGCGACTGTTTCTTTGCTTCAGTCTACAAGGAAGGGCACGATTCTGCCCCCTTTATCCAAACCCAACACCCCTGCTGAGTTAACTGAGTGAAAACTACTTTTGGACTTTGAATGCATATTGCAGCAGTTGAAATAGGCTGAGGACAAAGATGGGAAATGGGAGGAGGAAAAAGAAACTGGGGCATTTCAAAAGCAGTTGAAGAAGTGGGGTGACCGAGGATTAAATGGGGAATATCCCTGTCAAATCAGGACAGCTGAAGGGTAGGGGATTGTAATTGCTAGGAAGGACACTCATAATCTATGGTATAATATCCATCACAGGCTCCTCCTGCACCACATTATCCCATCAGTGCAGGGAAAAGCCACAGTAGAGAGTTCCCCATATGTACAGTATGCTCTACAGATAGAATGTGGTTAGTGGTGGTGGTGTCAAAAAATTTGACTTATCAAGATAAAGGGAGGAGAAAAGCCACTGTGCCAGTGCTGAAGTTGTAAATGATCCATCTGTTTGAAGGGTGCTTAGCATTACATTTAATAAGATATCAGAGTGCTGAATGTGTGGGGTTTCTGGGAATATTTATAGAATTTATTGTCAGTTCCTCTACTGCTATAGATATAGCTGGAAAGTAATAGCCAGCATGCATTGGACTAGATTCCTCCACCCTTGCCAATAGCTGCTTCTTGCAACCCTCTAAACAAGCTGAGATTAGCAATTCAGTTTTTTAAATGTGTGAATGATGGCTTGAGAGTGGTATGGTTCCTATGGAGCTATTTAGTTCAATATCTCCTTGCTGTGGGATTTATATACCAGTATAACTGATGACTCCCATTAATCTGACAAAAGATAAGTATTTATGGCCCCATTTAGCTAATGTGGCTGCTATTCATAAACATAAACATCTTGTGTTAGTTCCTCTTTTTTGACAAGCAAGCAAAACATCTAAGAAATGTGTTCCTCTGTTATCAAAAGTTTGCATGTGTTTAAGGGAGCTAAATTAGTAAATTGATAAAGCAGAAATGGAAGAAGCATGGGTAAGGTTTCTGGGTGCAGCTACATATATTTAGAGCTCATGTAAGTTATTTGTCTTGCAGGGACCAAGAAAACTGCAAACTCTTAATTATTTTGATTGCACTTGTGATCCCTATATGTAGGATATTTTTGATCACTTATATTATTAGTGTCATTCAGATAAGAAAATGACTTACTAAAATAATGCAAACCATACCAATCACATGAATGCAAGCTAAGAGCTAACAAACTAAAAGATGGTGGTAGTACACAAGAGTTAAAGAACATTAAAACAATTCCTGGGAGTTTTTCAACATGGTAGACAAAGATCAAAATGGATTTCTTCAGTGTTTTATCTGATTCTTTAGGAGTTAAATACATGTTGATACAGATGTCAAGTGGTGGCAGTTAAGCCACTTGGAATGTGCATTGAAAATTTTCATTGATGTCACAACAATTTTCACTTAATCAGAGAGATGAAATCCTTCAGAGGTTGACTACTGGTAGCTCTATGCTACATATATTAGATGACCATAACTTCCAGCATTTTTCACCAAATGGCCCAGGATTGATGGGAGCTGAAATCCAACAAGATCAGGAGGAACACACTTTCCCCATCCTTGTCATGCACACTTGATAGATCTTCTGGAGTATCAAGCAGACAAACTCCTGGATCAGTTACTGGTATTGAGAGGAGACATGGAAACTTCATTAGAGACCATATACAAGTTTTGGGGATGCATATTGCTGACTGTACTGCAAAACACACTGCAGAAATAATCCATTTTGAGATTGCTTTAACTGCTATGGCTCAATGCTAGGGTATCCTGGGAATTGTAGTTTATTGTGGCACCAGAGCTCTCTGACAGAGAAGGCTAAGTATCTCACAAAACTACAGTTCCCAGAATTTCCTAGCACTGAGCCAGGGCAGTTAAAGCAGTCTCAAACTGGATTATTTCTGCAGTGTGCAGAAATTTGAAAAAGAGGCAGGCATTACACCCCAAATTCTTCTCTGGTTTGGTTCCAAGTATGGATCAAATCAGGACTAATCTTAACATTTTTGTGAAATTGAAAGGAAATATCAAAACATTATCTGTGTTACCTCAAGGAAAATTGCAGCTCGGCACTATATTACTGGCTGTAATGTATGTAATAATGGGAGACTTTGTAGATTTATTAGTAAATTAAGATTCTGGATGCTAACAAAGACTGTGTCCTGGGCATTCGTGAACTGTTGGCTCTAAGAGATGTAGTTTCAATAGCAATAGGTATTACTTCATTTACTATTAGGACATTGGTTTGCCTCCTTTTTTGGTAGCTGTCAGGACACTTCTAATAGTATAAGATGAGATTGGAGTTGTTATTTATATGTGATGTTCCCTTTAATGTACAGTTACTGCTCTTTATTTATTTCTTGCTTTTTTTATTTCAACTTTATTGTTACTGTTGGGCTTTTCATGAGGGATGGGATAGTATATGACAATAATAAACAGGAAGAGATGTTACTGTGCATGCCCTGAAGAAAAATCCTCTGGAAGCTTCAAGAGGGATGACTGTAGAGGCTGTTTCTAAAAATATGTGGGTGCCCTCTGGTACAAGAAATGAGTTCCATCCACCTGCATTGTTTGTGCAGAGAGATATGGCAAGACCTCCAGCATGGCAAGGCTGGTGGGAGAAATCTCACTTCCCTGCACATGCTAAGGTAGCATGCTCCCTTTCCAAGAAGACCAGTACTGTAGCTGGAATTCTTGCCTGATTGTTGCTTTAACAGCATCTTGAAATGAGCACAGCACAAACTGTGAGAAAGTAGTAATTGCACAGTAAGTGCTCTAACTGCAGCAAAAAAAGGTCTTCTTACCTGTCTGTAGTGTAATTCCTGAATACACAAATATGGGATCAGTGAAAGCCTGTTTCAGAGGGGAAGTTGAAGGCTTTCACGGCTGGCATCCATTGTTTGTTTGTTTGTTTGTTTTGGGGGGCTATGCGGTCATGTTATGGAAGAATTTATTACTGACGTTTCACCTGCATCTGTGGCTGGCATCTTCAAGGAATGGTAGCTTGGAAGAGACAGGATCACGTGGAGACAGAATAGGGAAACTGATGAGGAAACACAACATCCAAATGATCTACAGACCAGCCAAATGCTGTACTCAGTGAAGGACAGGAGAGACCCTCTCACATCCACAGAAGTTTATAGCATATTGTGTAGCTATGGACAAGTTTACATAGGGAGCACTAAATGCAGTGTTCAAACACGAATCAAGGAACACGAGAGACACTGCAGACTGGGTCAGCCAGAAAAATCAGCAGTAGCAGAACACGTTATAAATCAACCTGGGCATAAAATGCTATTTGAAAACACTGAAATTCTGGACCACACCAGCAACTATCAGGCCAGAATGCACAGGGAAGCAACTGAAATCCACAAACATCTGGACAATTTAAACAGGTAAGAAGAAACCCTGAAAGTAAACAGAGTTTGGCTACCTGTCCTGAAAAACACACACACACACACACAAATCAAGACCCAGCAAATGCAAATGTAAACCACCCAATAGACAATGGATTGCTAATTAAATAGACCCAATCTTCCTCAAATATCCTCCCACCCTGAGGCCTTGCCATTCACAAACAAAACAACATGAAGATTTACATGTAAATCATTTCCTCTCAGTGAAGGGTCACACTATATATATATATATATATATATATATATCCCACACACCTGCATGCCACCATTCTCTGAAGATGCCAGCCCACAGATGCAGCCAAAACATCAGGAATAAATTCTTCCAGAACATAGTCACATAGCCTGAGAAACCCATAAAGAACTATAATTTCAGAGGTCTCTATAACTTTAACAGTATCTTACAATGCAACAGCTTATAAAATAGCCATTATTTTACTTAATTTCATGTAAAGCATGTCACTTTATGACAGATCTTTAATGTGTTTTTTAAAAAAAGAACTTTATTGTATACAAAGTGCAACAGAATTTAGAAAATTTTATATCAGCCTCATTAATTTAGCTAATAAAAAGACACATTGCAAATTATGAAGTGAAATATCTATTACAAAATCGAGATATCAAAACTTCAGTATTCTTAATATATTCACAATTCTAGATCTTCTTCTAGTTTGTGGGGACCTTTTAAATTAAAGCCTATATTTTCATATTCCTCTGTCATGTAATATCAGTGTCAGGTAACTAAATTGCTACATCTACAAATCTAAAGTATATTTCAGTCTTCAAATTCTAAATCATCTTGCATATGTTCTTGAATTGTATGTGAAAAGCTGAAAAATGATAGCATTCCTTTGCAGCATGTAATTTCATTCATTTGTTTTTCTTCATTTATTATGCTTACGTAATCAGGAAGTTGAGGTATGTTTGATTTTTCTTACTAAAATTTGAACAACTCAACAGTACTTAATGACATGCTACACATTGTAAAATTTTACGTCATGTCTTAGCCTTTGTGTCCCAAGTTACTTCATTCTTTTTTATTATCTGGATATATCTGGTTGTGAAATAGAATAGACCTTGTTTAGTAACGAACGGTTTCCTTTCCCAGTTCTGTTGACAATTTAAAACCTAACCTTTTGGGAATTAAATTAAGATGTAATAACCTCAGAACCTAGGATACCCCAGACTCAAAATAAATACTTTTACTTCTCCTAAAGATTTAAGTGGGTTTTACTTTTGGTACATTTTGCTGGTAGTACAGTGTGATACCAATTCAAGGGATAACAGTGGGTAGCTTGGGGACAGATGCAAACACACACACACATCATTTTCTATTTCTGGCTGCCTTGAGAAAAGTTTTTCAGATCTATAAATCCTACAACTTTTTTTTTTTTTTTTTTGCATGTTCTCTCTAGTATATGAAATGTACATCTATGTATGCAATATTGGTTGGAGAAAATGTCCTTTATAAATGAGAAGCCCATACTTTAGCAACTTTATTCTGGAGCCTGAATATTTGTGACTGTTGGAAAATAGACACCCCATGTTGATATTTCTGGGTAACAAATGCTTCCAGAAAGTGATTAGGCTCTGGATTGCAGGGAATAAAAACTATAAGACAAGTTTGACCGAGAGCTTTTTAAAAAAAAAAACAAAAAAAAAACCTTTACAGTCTGTATGAAACAGACTCATTGTGCTGACTAAATCCACTGCAAGATCATCTCTCTTCCCCACTCCCACCTCAAAAACTGCAATTCATGAATCCCTGGGTCAGAAGCTTTATAACTCAATTTCCTCTCAGCCACTGGCATAACAATGGAACAGACTCCTAGGAGTTTATCACACAAGGGAGATCAAGGAGTTAATGCAAAGATATGTCTGGGTGAACATCTGTAAACATGGTAAAATTGTGGCATCCATTTTCCTTAGAGGTTTTGATTTGTAACTAGATATTAGAGGGAGTACTTTAAGTTATGTAAGCAGTACAAGTACAAGGTTTACTGGAAGGGCTATAAAAGAGCTATTCATTATAACTCATAGAAATTGTGTATCTTAGGTGGTGTCTATTTAGACCTGATGTGATTTGTATTTGTGTATTTATCTATTGGTTGTTGTTGTTTTGCTTTTGTTTTTTGTTTTTGTATTACTGTATATGTCTATCTTTTTTAACAATAATTAAAAAAAAAGAAAGAAACCATAAAGACAGCTTCTGTATATTATTTATGTGTGCCTGGGTATTTCACCTCCAAGTCCAGTTTCAAATGGAATGACATCTTCTAGAATGTGTTTACTCAACCACTAGTGTAAAAGATAGAAACTACTGGTGGAAATGTTTTCCCTGGCTCCCAGTTCATGGCAACAACAATAACAAAAACAACAAAAACAACATTTATTTTTACCCCTTTATTTATTTATATTATATTCAGTGGATATCACCTCCAAATAAGCAACTTTAGCATTACAGACTCAATTTCTGTTGATGGTTTATCTGATTACTGAGCTTTTAGAAGCTTCCGTATTCCAGTTCTCTGCAATGGGGTGAATAGGGATAGGAAAAGAAGTCAATACTTTATAGGCATAAGAACTAACTACAGCCCCCCCCCCATATCCATGGATTGTTTTAATCCAGAGATTTAATCATCCATGGCTTGAGTATATTTAAAAAATACAAATTCTAAAAAGCAAAACTTGATTTTACCATTTTATATAAGGGACACCATTTTACTTTGCCTCTGTGATTAATGGGACTTGAGCATCCACAGATTTTGTTATCCATGGGGGGATCTTTTATTGGAGAAATCGCCATTAGAATATAGAAGGAATAGACTCACACAGGACTATATATCATAATCTTTCAGTAATGTGAGTAGGCCATATATCTACTGATGTGTATAGCCTGCTGTTGTTATTTGAAGGCCATACTCAAATATAGGGAGGATCTGAGTTGTTATTCAAGTACCAACTATGGCACATTATTTTAAGGAAGTGTGTTAAAGTCACTAATCCTGATAGTTCTGCATCATATAGTTCATCACTGTTTCAGCTGAAGTTTTTCCTTTCGTTCTCCACTTTTCTACTTCTGCTACAATATATTCATTGCTGTCCAATATTTTGTTGTTGTTGTTATCCCCAGAAAGCTCCCTTTATATTTCCCAATATTTGCCAGGCTTAAAGTAATATGAAGATTTTTGCTCTGGTAAAGTTCTTCTGTGTTACAGCACCACATCAGATGTGACTGTAATACTTTTTTGAAAGGGTCCTCAGGTCAAAAAATGTGGTCTGAAAAGCTTATAAGTTGAAGCGAAGGTATCTCTTCAATAATAACAGGAAGCCCAACTAAACCTGTATCTTCTGTCTTGCAGAAATATTATTACTATGTATCTATAGCTATATCTATGCTTATATTATTTCTAAGATGCCCTAGATCATAAAAAGTGAAAGCATTTTTTTAAAGATATAGTCATTCAGGAGACTCACCATTTAGATAATTTAAATCATTTGGTACATTAGAGAATAAAAGAGGGCTAGGAAACATTGAATGACTGCATTTTATATTGAGGTTAATTACAAGCAATTAAGCTTAAGTTGAGGTCCCTTCCAGTAAAAAATTTGTAAGGAGAAAATTTTCTTGTGCAAGTAATTTAGTCACTCAAAATAGTAAAACATTATGCTGACTAAATCCACTGCAAGATCTTCTCTCTTCCCCACACCCAACTCAAAAACTGCAATTCATGAATTCCTGGATCAGCAGCTATATAACTCAATTTCTTCTCAGCCACTGGCATAATATTGGAACAGAACCGTCTAAGTAAAAATAATTATTGTTGTAAGCTGCCTGGATTCCACATGATTGAGTGGGGTATGATGATGATGATGATGATGATGATGATGATGATGATGATTTGTAGTTGATATGTGATCTGGACAACTTTTCTGCACCATCTGGAGCCCCTGATGGCACTTTAGTAAAATGATTGTTAAACTTGGTGCCCATTAGGCTGAGATATGATTGTTTGAACACAACCACTGTGGTTTCTCATTTCCTGGCTGTGTGCAAGGAGTTAGCAGCCCAGATTATGCGTGAAGCTAAATATTTTCATACTTATATATTTTTATCAAGTATGTTCTGTGTTCATTCCTCTTGAACACAGCCTATTACTTGCCCCATAATCTGCTTAATTTTCTAAATACATTAAAGTTTCTGGAGCATAAAAGTACACAGGTAAAGGACAGGAGTTGATGACATATCAGTGCTATGTGCAGACACAGAAGGAAACATATATTTACAACTAAAACATAAAGCCATTGTTGTATTTTTAAAAAATATTAGTGATGTCATGTCTCCAAAGTTCATAACCATTTGGCTTGGAAAACTTCAACAATGGTTATTTTGCCCCAGCTGACTTATGCTCCAAGCTAGAATAGAGATACCTTCCCTTACACCTGCAACTGACTCATACAACCTGTACAGATGCCTACTGTTTCTATACCTAACACTGTATTCCTCTTTATTGGCCATGGAAGCTACAGCTTGGTGGCAGCTCTAGTAGTTCAAAAAGTTATACTATTTCCAGGTTAAGTCCTTTTTACATTTCCCTTCATCCCTGATCCCAGCATTGCAATAGCCCACAAAGCAAGAGATTAACTATCTTCTGTCTTTGGCTCTGCTTCTGCCACAGCTTTAACCACATCTGGGGGAAGGGCAAATATCTGTTGTCATGGCTTACATATCATCATCATCATCATCATCATCATCATCATCATCATGTTAGTGACTTGGGACTGAGAGACAAATGAAGGCCAGTTGCAGAGTAGCATTTAGATATGAGATTATGGGATTGAGGTAATATCCCCAAAAGGTCTGGAACTGAACTTTAAAATAATCCAGCTGCCTCTGAGATTTAAGGGGAAAAAATACAGTACTGTAGTCCTGTTGAACAAGCCCAAACATTAAAAAGATAGGGGTTTTTTAATTTATAAATTCAAAACTGTAAAGTTGATGCTGAATGTTGAATTATGAAATGTATCATATTCCCTTTTCGTTTGAAAAATCATGCTTTATTTTTAAATCTGTTTTTGCCTTGACACAAGAGCATAATATTGAACAAGTAATTCAAAAAGACCTTTGTATATTTAAAAAAACATAGTACTGTAATAAAAGTGATGCAAAGGAATACTTACCTTTCATTTTAACCTTTTGTTTCCATATTCTGTTTAGGATGATTATTTCAGAAACTGGAATCCAAACAAGCCTTTTGATCAAGGTAAAATAAATATTAGATTCACTCTGTTAAACTGTTTTGTCTTGTGAACTCTAAAGCCACCTTTTATATTTGCACTAGTGGTAAAGGTTTGATCTATTTTGGAATTTGGAAATTTTGGGGCTTTTTTCAATTTTGTGTGTTCTGCATTGTGCCTAGATTCCAAATATTATTTTCCAGCAATATCATATTGTTCCCTCATTTGCACAAAAATCCTATAATGAAATCCATCCCCTTCATGCAAAAAAGCATCTATATTTGTTAACCTGTCTTATTATTTCTGTTTCTTTAATTATATATATATTTTTTTTAAAAAAACCACTGTCCATCTGACAGTGGTAATGTTGTACCAACCAAGAAAACATTTACGGCCATAAATACCTTTTGTTGTATTTCTGTTTTTATTTCTGTGTTTCTTTTTCTTTCATTTTCTTTTTGTAGGGAATGTGAACAAATAATGTCTTGGTTTGATTTTTCGGTCTGAAACTCAAAGGTCAATGTTAGCAATGTTGTCATAGTATCACTGAAGGACTGTCTTGCTAAATGTGATTTTTGTTTCATCATGAGTGCAAAAATCTCCTAGGGCAAAGGGTACACTCCTCAAATGTGTTGAAGGACAAGATGTCAAAATATCATTCTCTCATGTACAGTACATAGAAAAGAGGGGGGAACAAGCACTACATTGTAGTAGATACACTGAGAGATAAAAATAGGGAAAGCCTTGATGAAACGTATGACCCAAGAAAAGCAATATAACTAAATGATCATGTCAGTGAACTTATCAATCAAGAATCATCTACCACGAGGAAGGTAAAACAGAAAAGGAACATGTAGCCTGTTGTAACTTTTACATTTTATCTATTTCATTGTGTCTCTCCAATTATGACATGTGTGTTGATTCTTTAGAAATCCCTTCCTAGTCTGGACAGTAATCCAGAGATATATGTAAATCACCAGCACTGTTGGAAAGTCATATGACAACTGTGAATTACTGTGACCAATTATTGCTGTGACATGACTTGGTGATAGAACCTCATTGACAGCATAGGGAATTTCCAATGGACTGTTCACAAACTTTTTGCTCTTTTTTTGGCCACTGACCAAGTAATCCTTTTGACCTAGTGACAGTCATATGTTCTGTAGCTGCATATCCAGAAGTCTTTGCTCATAGCCCCATGCGTGTAGCTTATTGCTGCTACATGAAAGCATCCAGACACCATATTAGAAGAGTATATCTCTTATCTCACTGTTAAAGTACTTTCAGGAACTTTGAAGCTATAGTCTACCTAGCTCCCTGCATTCTCAGTCATAAATGATGCAATGAGAGAATGCAGTGTCATCTGGGTGTCAGAAAGTCATATAGTCCATTCATATTTTGGTTTGAGGTGGGCAGGAAAGAATAATTACAATACCTGCTTTCAATATTTGGCATTTCCTTAGAAATCACACCTTTCTCTCAGCTCCCCTCTATCCCTTTTGGAGGAGGGCACACCAACCGAATGAGAGCTCCTGCTATTCAGAGTGGTGGAGACTTTTCTTTTCTTTTAAAAAGAATTATACTGAATATATAAGGATGGTTGGGAACATGGCACTTAACAGCTTCTCATTATTGACTAACAAGTAAAGAATTATCAATCATTCATCTGAAAAGCGTAATGCAGATTGTTGGCTGATAAGAGACTGCACTGCACCTTTCAATAGGAAGGTATTGATGGTAAATCACAGTTTTCCACTGATGTGATGGTAAATCTTGACTTGGGTTGAAAACACTGATTCAGCTTTTCCTTGCTGTTGGAACTCTCGGGATATATTTTTTTTTAATCTAAACTATTTGGAAACTGTGCTGCGTTTCTACAAATGTTGTGCAGTTTAGCCGGTAAACTGCACAGTTTTCCAGAATCCACACAGCTTCTTCTGAGAACAGTGCAGACTTTCCTGAAACGTGAACTGTTTTTGACATGTAAATGAAGGATGAAAGACTGACCGGGAACAAATAGGATATTCCTCTGATAGTCCTCTGACATGTGGAGCTTCATTCTTTTTTCTATGTAATAAACACTGAACAACTGTGAAAAGTTGTACATATGCTAAGGATATTTTTCACTGCAGTGCAGCCAAAGTCACCCCTTATCTTCCCAGGCTGCTTTCTATATGAGGTTTAATGCATTATAATTTCTCTAATCCCTAAACTGCTATGTGGTTTATGACAGACCTCCTTGCCCCTGACCAAGAATAGTTCCCCTTTCCCCATTCTTTGCATAACATTTAGGTTGTACATCATTCCAACTGATCACCACAGCTGCAGCATCCATCACCCCTGCTGTCCCAGTGGGGTTCTGTTATATTATGACACCTTTATCTTCACTGTTTCCCATCCCAAAATTTGACTGGATATACAGATTGGATATGCCACCCAAACCCATGACCTACCGTCTCCTATTAAATCACACAACATTAATTCAGTGAAGCTTCTTTTTCAGCTGTTTTTTTTTTTTTCGTCAGTTGTATTCCATTTCTCCAGAGAATTGCTAATTAAGATGTATGTATCGGCAAACTTTCAGAAGTCATTCACACTCACTATCTTGTCTATTAATGCAGTTTGGCACCACTTTAAATGCTGTAGCTCCAAGCTATGGCATCATGTAATTTGAAATTTTACAAGGTCTGTTGTCTTCTCTGCCAAAGAGTTCTGGTACCATGCAAAACTACAAATCCCAGGATTCTGTAGGGCAGAACCATTTCTACAATATAGATGCACCCTATCTCTCTCTCTGGTTTTCCATCACTTTTCCCACCACTCCAAATGGCTACAATGTCAAAACCTGTTCTTTGTATAGGGATGTGGTGGGCAATTTACTTTTGCATTTTGTACACTATTCACAAATAAATAGCAAGAAACCATATAGGTGGGTGGGTTTAAAATGTTTCTGTGTTCTGTGCATAGTCAAAAGACTTCAAGGACAGGTGTTTACTGCAAAGCTACAGAGTTGATCAAACCCCTGTGCTGTTCTGGGAAACAAACAAAGATGTGGGAACTTTTTATGTGCTGTTTTTCTTTCTGCTTAAGTTTATCAAGAACTCTAAATTCAACCTCAGTTGGGTAATTGACAAATTTCCTATAGGACAGTAACATTTTTCTTATAGCAGATACTACATTGCCACTAAAGCTAGCAGTATAATAGAAGAATGCTCTGGTGTTCTGAAAACCACCAAATAAGATAAAAACAAAGCTGCCTGAAACTGTGTTTCATTAAGTCTCTGTTATTGGCAAAGAGAACATGTGGGACAATTAACCTTCCCTGAATCTTGCTTCATTAAAATTTTAGCAGATGCTATTGATCATCTCTGCTCTGCATGGTGTCTACTGCAAACAAGCAGTGCTGGCACTGTTGCATATATAAAAGGACAACAGCCAGAGTGGTGGTCAGCATGACAAATCATGCTTTTTTTTGGTTTGTTTTTTTGTAAAATCCTATGTAAGAGCTAACCAGGAGTTTGATAAGGAAAAAAAAATTCCAGCCAGTTTTCATATGCATTGCAGACTCCCATATTCATTGGTATGCAACGTGATACATGTCAAATCAGTTGTAGATCAGTATTTCTCCTAGTAAGTTCTAAAACTACATTCAAGATGTAATAATTGCTGCTAAAGAGCTGCTTTGCCCTAGGCTGCTGTGCTCTAGATTTATCTCCTGCATTTTTCTTAATGCCATCTTTGGACTTGGGTTTAGGCAGTCAGGTATGCATAATTCATGGTTTGCTGCTACTGAATACTAATCAATACATCCTTGTTTGGACTAGATGCTCCGTGGCATGTGGGCTACTTGAATCCCTGTTTGAGCCTTGTTTCCTTGATTTAAATGATTAAATGATTGTTTCCATGATTTAAATAGCATCTTTTTCCCAGTGTTAAATTAGTTCCCTCTGTGGACATATAATCATTTGCATCTGTGATTGTTAATGTATGATTTTTTTATGTTCATGCAGCTTATGCACCTATTTTCTGATCAGACTTTCATAGTGATTTGATGTATGCATGCATTACAAGGGTGTGAGGATAAGTTTCATTGTTTGCTTACGTGTGACCATATTATAGAAGTAATCCATATGCTGTTAATTTTTTTATTGCCTTAGATTTTCCTGGGATGCAAATGTCCTTGTGTTCTTGGTAGTCCAATGATGTCAATTCTGTCTCCTATATTATTAATTGCCTTATTAAAGCTGCTAATCAGTCTATTGACATTCTATTGTGAATGCTAAGTCCCCAGTAGAGGGCTTCTGCAGGTACTCTGCACGTTCCTCCTCCATGTAACACACACACACACTTATATACACACTTACATACAAAAATCAAAGCACAGCTATGGTCTTCTGACATACAATTAGTGACCTGTTTAGAATTATTGATTAAGCTGTTCAGCAATCAGACTTCATAAATTGGCTGGCTGTCATCAGATAATTCACTCTGACAGTTAGACAGGTCCTGTTTCCATAGGACAAAATAAGAAAAAGAAATTGAAGAGATAATTGATACAATGCAGCACAGAATATTTCTTATTACTAGAAATTTCATTACAAGCTACATTGTCAAGATTAAGATCCCCCCCTTTATATTCAGCCATTCCCATGGAAATCATGAAGACTCTCCCAAACAAGTAAATAGAAAACTACTGCTGCACAATTTTCCTTTACAGCTAGTCATCAAACCTAGGCTGGTATTCTGGCATCAAAACCACAGTGAATGTTTGCACCACAGCATATTACATCTTTGATTCTGGCTCTGCATGTGTAGATGTAAAACTTACAGAGAAATTTTTTTAAAAAAAAACCTAGGTTTCCCACCATTATCATTTTGGTCTCATCCATCCTATTTGCACTCCCAACAGTAGGTTGCAATAAACTAAGTGGAACCTACTGCTTACATCAGAGAAAACTTGCATGGGTTTTGCGTTGCCAATAGCATAAAAGGGCAATTGAACTTCAGTGATTGCCTCATCCAAGTTATTCTTATGATGTGTTGTGGGTTTTATCCCAAGTAAGTTGTTACTGGTGATGATCATGATAATGCACAAAAGAAGAGGATGGCAGCACAAAAATCATTCCACAGATAAACTAAGACACCATAATTTACGAATGTTTCAATCTTTCTTGTCGTACTTTAAGCACTGATTTAATTTGTCAGTGGTCTTCGTTATAGTGTTTAACAAAACTTTTGAACTCCACCCTCGGTTAAACACTAAAAAACTCAGAGGGATAATTTTCCAACTTGAATTCTCATTCCTGTGGGGTTTATTTGTTTTAAAGATATGGAAATGGTATTGGTAGGAAATAGACAGAAAGATATGGAAATGATATATTGGTAGGAAATCTTCCTGGCCATCAAACAGAAGTGGGAATTTACAGGACAGTAATGAAAATGTTTTGATTAGCTTTAGCATTATTTTCTCTACTAAGGTTGTGATACTGATTTACTTTTTTCTCTTTCAATACTCCAGCAGAAGTTCTTCCACTTCAGATGTGAGAACTTGACAGAGAATGAGAGAACAGGTTGAGCAAGAGATGTAAGAGGATGAAAGGATATTTTCTTCCTCTCATTCCCCTGTAGACTAACAATGGCACCCAATAGGGAGAAGAAAACTAAAGGGTTGAGATCTCATATGCCGCAACACTGTGTGCTCTTTTACTCTTGAAGATAACATGTTCAGAATTTAGGATAGGCCCACTACTGGACAAGAAAGCTAATTTTGATACTTTATCCAAACCAGTTTTGGTATGAGACAAAAGAAGTACCCATTCTGCTGTAAGTCTGGATTCCATCTAAGAGTAAATGGAAGATCCAGGTTTCTTGTGCTTTCTGTTCTTGTTTCTTCTATGAAACACAATGGTTTCACATTTACTCATATAAGAGTATTCATTTGCTAACTTGCATTCATCCCTTTATGAGGTAAGGAACATACAAAATTTGTATTTCACACAAGACAGAGAAATACATAAATCCCCCTCTGCATTTCCCAGATCCATTGTCTGTGCCTCACTGTGTACTGAAGAAAAGAAATAGACTTCAGTTCCACAATATCATCACAGTTCTTTCAGTTGCCACTTGCCAGGAGGAAAGTGCCTGTTGTGAATGCACCATTTCAGCTTTGGGGTTGGAATTTCTAGAATAACAGCAAAGCACCAGTTAGCAATACCGCTGGCACTTGTCACATTGTGGTTTCTGCATGGGGTTGTATACATGAAAGCATGTATTCTGATTCTGTGGTCTGAGTCTTTTTGCATTGTTTGTGGTTTTCTGAGGACAACCTTGCTTCATATTGTTATATAGCATTTCCATTCCTGCTCATTGAGCTATACCCTGGGGTCTACTGTCAAATATTAAGCAACCGTCATTAAATAAGCCTCATTGAGAGCACATATTAGGTCTGCTTCTACAGTAATTCAACTTATTAATGTGAGAATGATGGGCTTAAAATGGGAAAAGTGGCTTTATACCTTTCCTACATACTTCACATACATAGAATGAAAAGGCTGTGTGTGTTTTTAAAGAGGGGGTTGTGTTATGACTGCCTTCTTTTGTATGTATGTGTATTGTGGATTTACAGAGTCAGATTTCTTTTTCAAGGCACTCGCCAAATCAAGAAACAGTAAAGGAAGTAAAAAAACCAAGGGAATTAAGCTGTACAAATGGGTATAGGACCATGTTTCAGGTCAGTTGTGTGCACATCAGCTGCATTTCTGCCACAGAGGAAAAAGAAGACTTTGTCCAAGGCTTCATTGCACAGAAAAGAAAGGTTTTGATGAAGAATATGGAGGAATAGAGAGATTTGCCATCAAAAAGATTTGCAAGGAGTCTAAAGGGAGAAAGGACAGAATCACTGGAGATCTGTGCAGCTGAGAAAAGTAGTATCTCAAGAAGCAAAGGTCACAGACAGATATATATTGGCATATGAGAAGGTAGAGATAAGGTAAGGAAGGCTGGGGAAGGAAGGAAATCTGTTTTAAGATAAGATTGAGTAATTTGTTTTAGATTTAGAGAGAGACAGGATCATATATATATATATATATATATATATACGCATACACACAGTCAGCCCTCTGTATCCACATATTTTTTATCCACAGATTCAAGCATCCACATATTGAAAATATTTTTAAAAATAATATAAATCCCACAAAAAAAAAAAACAAACCTCTGATTTAATATTTTCTATAAGGGACACCATTTTACTATGCCATTGTATTTCATGGGATGTGAGCTCATGTTTGTGTAGAGCATGAAAACGCGTGGTTCACTCTAAAAGAAATGTCTCACAATATTTAATCATCCAAGTGTGTAACTGATACTCAGGGCAAAATATAGAGACACAGGATACTTTCCAATTGGCAAGTAGTCATACAAGGCTATATTTTATCTCCTTGCCTTTTTAATCCATATGCAGAAAATACATTGAAAGCAGGATTAGACTTGGAAGAAGGTGGTATAAAATTGTGGGAAGTAATATAAGATTAGACTTGGAAGAAGGTGGTGTAAAATTGTGGGAAATAATATCAGATGTTTAATAACTGCAGATGACATAAGGTTACTTATGGAAAATAGCTAAGTTTTAGAATGACTACTGATTAAAATTAAGGAAGAAAATGTAAAAGCAAGGTTACCATAGAATATCAATAAAATAAAAGGAATGAATACAGATGATTTAATAATTTAAAGTAGATTATTACTTTTTAATTTATGCCACCTTTCAAAGTGGGACCTTAGGCTATTGTACTTTGAACATGTCATGAGATGACATGATGACACTGGAAAACACAGCAATGCACAGTAAAATGGAAGGTAGTAGGAAAAGAGGGAGACCATATTACAGCTGGATTGATTCCATCAAAGAATTCATGGCCCTGAGCTTCCAAGACATTAGCAAGGCTACTGGTGACCAGAGTTTTGGAGGTCATTCATTCATAGGATCAACATAAATTGAAACCAACTTGATGACAATATCAATAAGATGGAAACAATGAGCTCTTCCCCCAGTGATGCCAAAGTAGCTGTTACCATTACTGTTAGTACCAAAGAAGCAATGCCCTTCGGGGACATTGCTCCAACAGGATCTCACAACTGTCTCAAGAGCCCACCACTAGGTGCCAGTAGATTAACTCTTGTTGATACTGTAGTAGATATAAATTAAAGTGACAACTGTTAAGGAACAGATGTAATGAAGCATGTAAGGAAGTCTTACATGGAATTGCAACTGAGATTCATTTTTCTTCTTAACAGTTTTGCAAAATTCCTAGATATGCAAACAGATGCTGTTAATCTTTCTGTAATGTGCACCAATAAAGAATAAACAGTGATAGTCTTATATTCACTGAACCAGTTTGGAATGGTTTATAATTCGCTTGCCATATGGCACTTTAAAAGGCATCATTACCCAAAAGGCCAAAACTCTGGAAGTAATGGGATGTATTTTGCAATGTAGAAATATATGGTTTCAATTAAAACTATTGGTCCCACTGAACTGCAATTATTATTTCTAATAAGCAAGCAGATGGATATATTGAGACAAGAAAACCTGCTTTATATCAGATCTTATATTTGATGGGCTCAGTCCAATTGCTAGTCCCAGCTAAAGTAGACCCATTCAATCAATAGGGTTTACATAAGCGCTGACTTATTTAGTATAGTGGGTATACACTAGTTGAGTCTAGCAACTGGATTTACTACAATATTTTCTAGAATTTGTGGTAGAGGAGGATTTGTGGTATACCATTACCAAACAGAGGAGTCAGAGAAGGAAAGATGTGCTACTACTGTTGAGAGAGAGAGGTAGGTGGGTGTTTTCTTTTTCTGAAAGTTCCTGTTATCAGCTTCAGCTGATACACCAGCTGCGCCCTTTCCTGGAACTGTAGTACATGCACTGGTAACCTTACGACTTGATTTTTGCAACATGCTCTACATGGGGCTACCCTTGTGCCTAGTCTAGAAACTCCAATTCGTACAGAATATGGGAGCCAGGTTGGTCACTGCAGCAACAAGACCACATAACTCCGATTTTAAAATCACTCCACTGGTTGCCTATTAGTTTCCGGGTGCAGTACAAGGTATTACAAGGTTCTTACATTTAAAGCCCTACATGGCTTGGGTCCAACCTATCTAAGGGATCACCTGCTTCTGTGTAAACCACCCCACACATTTAGCTCCTCTGGGAGGGATTTGTTGCAGCCCTAAAAGACTAGATTAACTGCAACCTCTCAAAGGGCTTTTTCCGCAACTGCTCCCAGTCTATGGAACAGCCTGCCAGACAAGATCTGTCAAATCACCAACTTAGTTTTTTGAAAGCTGCCAAGATGGATCTCTTCCAGCAGGTCTTTCCAGAATAAAGTACTCAAACCTATAGTGACTTCTCCCACATATTTTGTATTGTTCTACTATTCTGCCCATTGTTTATTAGATATTAATGGCTTATTTTATGTAATTTTAACTCTAACCTGTTTATTTCTTTTTTTGTATGTAGAATGTTTTTAAATGTTGTAGGCCCCTTTCATTGTTCTCACAAAAAGCGGGATATAAATAAAAATGTTATTATTTATTATTATTTCTTACTATCAAAAATTCCCAAGTCTGCATAGCTTTGAAAGCCGTATTCCTGGCACTGCTTTAATGCTTTTCTTTCCCTTCCTACCCATCCAGAAAGTCATCTGTTTTTTTATTTAGCCAGCCTGGTGCTCTTTCAATCCCATGATAAAGTCAGCCCTCTGTATCCATGGATTCTTCATTTGTTGATTCAGCCATCCATGGCTTGAAAATACAAAGTAAATAAATAAATTCCAAAAAGCAAATCTTGATTTTGCCAATTTATACAAAGGGCTCAATTTTATTGTTAGGTTGTATTTAATCAATGGATTTTTTGGAACCAAATCGCAGCCCACTGTACTAAGTTGTCTTCTTTCTTCTTATACGCTGAGATGTTCTTTTTCTTAGTGAATTTTCCCTCACTCTACTCTACTCTACTATTCTATTTACCTTTACCTTTTATTTTGCCTCTTCCATCTCCTATCACACTGTTCTTTTGCTCCACTCTAGTATTTATCCAGATTATTCTGCTTATCTTCCATCTAATTTAGCTCAGGGATAATTGATTTGACCCCCATACTGCTAGCAGAAAACATTACAGACTTGGAACAATCAGTAAAGAAAGTCAAAGAAGAAAGTGCAAAGGCCGGCCTAATGTTAAAACTTAAAGAAAACAAAAATAATGACCACAGAGGATTTACATAAATTCAACCTAGATATGAGGAAATTGAAATAGTTAAAGATTTCCCATCATCGATCAAACATCGATCAGAATGGGGACTGCAGTCAAAAAAATCATAAGAAGATTAGGAATGGGAAGGGCAGCTATGAAAGAACTAGACAAAAGTCTAAAATGTAGAGATATACAGCTGAACACTAAAATTAGAATAGTTCAAGTCATTGTATTCTGTATTACCACATATGGCTGTGAGAGCTGGACAGTGAAGAAAGCAAATAGAAATAAAATTAATTCGTGTGAGATGTGGCACTGGAGAAGAACATTGAGGCTACCATGGACAGCTAAAAAGACAAACAAATGGGTCCTAGAACAGATCAAGTCAGAACCCTCACTGGAAGCCAAGATGGCTAAATTGAGGCTGTCATACTTTGGTTACATAATGAGAAGGCATGATTCATTAGAGAGGACAATGATGCTGGGGAAGGTGGAGGGCAGTAGAAAGAGAGGAAGCCCACATGCCAGATAGATAGAATCAATCAGGGAGACCATGGGCCTGAGCCTGAAGGACCTGAGCAGAGAGGTAGAGGATGGAGCAGGGGGCAGCTTGGAGACATCTCATTCACAGCACCATGAGTCACAATCAACTCAAAAGCAGCTAAGAACAGCTGAACCATACCAGCATTGCAGCCCTTTCATGATCTTTGTATGATCCTTCTTTCCTTCTCCTTGCAAGAAGCAAGAACCAATTGTAATTCATGGATCAGAAAAAGAATTTAAGGTCAGATTTACAAAAATGCATGGTTTTCTTTCTCCTTCTGAAGTCCCAAACTAACTGAGAGGAACATAACCCTATGTCACCAAAAGTTATTTTCAACCCACAGTATTTAAGAGCTGTATTCTGGACAAGGAGCAAGTCCCACCCAGGTACTTAGGACATTACTACTTCAAGCTTTGTCACTTGTAGAAGATAAACATGTTTTATGTTTCAGTTCCTAGAATTTGTAAAAAAATAAAAATAAAATTCTGCTCCTTGCAAAACAGGAAGTAACATCTTAAATTTCCTAGTTATTTAATGAATGTGCACATCAGTAGCTCACTTTTTCTTTTATCTGAAAAACTACATAAAGATGAGAAATGCCAATACAGGTGTCCAGGAGCCATCTATAAAGAAACATTTCTTATGTTTCAGCTTTGTAAAAACATCAGTTATACCATTTATTGTTTTGGTATACTGGTTGTTTTCTCAGCAGCCTTGTATCAACTTCTGTTATGTGTCAGCTGCTACAGACAAAAGGCATGTGCCCACTTGTCTAAAGAGGAAGTGTGTCCCTGCTATCAATGTATGATCACTAAAGTGTTTTATTCACAGATACCCGCATATGTATTTTCCCTTCTACTCTGTCATCTAAAGTGAAAATAAGATCCACAACATTTGTGTGTGTGACAGTTGAGTGACAACTCCAGAAGTGGCTTCCTTCTGTGCATGGAGAATGTTGGGGGGGGGGGGGAATGGGGTTAATGAACACATTACAGGAAGAGATAATGAGAGAATTGTAATGCATGGTAAGGCAGGATCATGGAACCTGCAATTATTTTGGAAGGCTTCAATTTTCTTCTTGCCCTAACCAAGATACACTTTTTGAGAAGCCTCTCAGAAATTCATTATCTCAAACTGTTTATTCTTGTTCAATATATCTTGATCCCCATAAATGTGCCATTTCAAAACTATTTTTATTATTATTGTTTCTCTTTGCAGAGTTTCTCTTTCATGTTTTGTTCTCTCTCTCTCTCTCTCTCTCTCTCTCTGTGCCTTTAAGTCTGGTTTGATAAGTTTGTTAATAAGTAGTAAATAGTAATAAGGAAGTAAATCACAATCATTTTAATAGTGTTTCAGTAAGCAGAGGACAATAACATACATAAATTCCATGAGTGAGATTAAGTGCTTATATATTATATAAAATGTATTTTTATAATAGCCATAGGAGTTGACCCACTGCATATGAACAAAATCTATATGGCTGTCTCCATATTTTATTAAAATTCTCTGCAAGTTATATTAAAATGTGTTTGTTTTTGACATGCCATCAACTTAGTAATGTTTTTGTTTCACATAAGAAAGGCAGGACTATTTTTTAAAAAGACATTTATCTAAGTATCCCGAGTTAGATCTAGGAACACATAATAGTGAAGCACAAGTGGGACTTCCTGGCTCCTCCAGGAAAAGTCTCCAGGACCTCCTCCCCCCCCCCCCCAAAAAAAAAAAACACTGCAAAAAGGCTGCCTGCCTTAGCATCAGTGCTTTTGAATCCAAGCTAATGTGCATTTAGCTCCTCTGCAAGGAAGTCCTATGCAAGAAAATATGAATACAGTTGGCCCTTCGTATCTGCTGGAGTTTGGTCCAAGGACCCCCTGTGGATACCAAAATCTATGAATGCTCAAGTCCCATGAAAAACAATGGCATAGTAAAATGGTATCCCTTATATAAAATAGCTAAAACAAAGTTTGCTTTTAGAACTGATATTATTTTTAAATATTTTCAAGCCATGGATGATTGAACCCTTGCATTAAAAACCCATGGATACAAAGGGCCAACTCTAGACATCATAGGTGAATTGTATCCATTATACCTAGTACCTTGTTTCTTCATTTGAAATTATGTGGAAGCATGAGAGCATTTATTTGTCAGTAGAGACTGTGGAGCTAAACAGACCACCCCTTGGGGGTAGCGTCCCTCCACCTCTTTCCTCACCAGATCGGGGCCAGATTGAAGCCGGAAAAAGGGTGCCTTTGCTGCCGTGGTGGCACTTTCCAGTGCTCCTTTTGGTGTACATCAGTTGGAGCGCCGTAATGCTGCCTGCTGTAAGGTTGGGCAGGCGGCATGATGGTGGCCTGGGGGTCAAGTCAAGGTGTGTGTCATGCAGCCACTACTCTGCCACTCTGCCGGCATTAAATGCTGGCCTGTTGAGCCTCTGTATCTGCCCATATGAGCCTCCCAAGTCTTACCAACTTCAAGGGACTTCTCTCAGTCCCACCACCCTCACAGGATCATCTGATGATAATATTTCAGAGATTCTTTTCACTGGCTGATCTAAGCTATTGAACTGCCTCCCAAAGGAGGTTCAGTTAGCTCTTCTCTGTTGTCTTTTTGCGAGCAAAGGGCTTTTTATTTAAATTGCCTTTTAGCTTTTAAGTCTTTAGTGCAGAAGGATGCTCAGTGGAGTGTGCTGTATTTTTAAAATATGTTTTGAATTTATTCTTAACTGTTTTAAATTAGCGTTTTAATTGAATTGCTTGTTTAATTTTTAAAACTTTTGTAATATATATTGTTTTAGTTATATTTGTTTTAACGTATACTGTGAACCATCTTAGGTCCTGAATGATGGGAAATTCTGTCCTAAATGGTGAAAATTTCAGAGAAGGTTGGTCATTAACTGAAAATTTAAAGATCTCAGAGTGCTTCACGATAAAAACAGTGTTTGAACAGATTTTTAAAAATAAAAAGGGTAAACCATAAAATCATCCCTCAAAAATCAGAGGTAACTGATATTTCAGCAATTGGGAAGATGTTTGGATAAACAGGTAGGTGTGCAGTTCATAGTGTAAACAGTCAACATTGGAGGCTCCCTAATTTCAATTGAGGGGCAAGAAAAATGGCTGGGACCACAATCGAGCCAGACTATGGCGACCTTATGGACTGCTCCTAAAGGAGGCAGCCACTTCAGGTCCCAAACTGCGCACCACAGGAGCTGGATTAAAACAGTTCCTTTTTGATCTGGTCCTTTGGATAAGAGCATAGTGTCAAAGTGACTTCAGGCCACTTTGGGGGCATGCATCATCTGAACGCCAAGCCCCTACATTGGCCAGAAGCTGCTGCTTTTGTGTTTTGGGCCTGAGAGAACTTTCTGTGTGGTGGGAGTTACGATGAAGAAGACCTCCGTTACACCACTCCCAAATGAGCCTGTGGTACAATACTTATTTTATTTCATTTCATTTCTGTGCCACCTTTCTCCAAGAAAGTGGCCCAGATAAAATCAATTTTAAAAACTTTACATTAAAAATTTAAAAACAATTAAGATCATTTAACTGAAAACAGTATAAAAATAACATAGAACATACAACAGCTTTAAAAAGCACCATATAAAAGGTTTAACAACTAGAGCACACACACCATATAAAAGCTATCCTGATATGGTTATATATTGAAATGCTAAAATATATTAAAATGCTTGAATAAAAACATATTTGCCAGCCAGAAAAGGAAAACTGGGAGGGGGGTAGCCTAGCCTCCCATGAAAGGGCATTCCAGAGGGTTGGAGCAACCATTGAGAAGGGAGCCTGTGATGGGACTGAGAGAAAACCTTCCCCTACAGATGTTAGGACCCTTTCAGGTTCATAAGGGAAGATATGGTCTTTCAGATAGTCTGGACAAAAACCTTATAGTACTTGGAATAGGTAAAACATCTTTCACTTTTCACTAGCTGAAAGATCTTTCATGGGAGAAGGCGATATGTGAAATAATCCACTGCTGAGATGAATAAGATCTTAGAAACCAGAAGTTACATCTTGAACATGCTTTGGTATTTAACTGACAACTAGTACTGACCTTACTGTGCAAGTGTTATATGTTCATGGTAAGAGCCGTCACTTAGAAGCTTAGCTGCTGTTTTCTGCACTAGACACAATTTCTGAAGCAAGACGAAGAGTAGCCCCCACATAGGGCACCTTACAATAGTCCCATTTTAAGATTGTCAAAGCATGGATTACTGTGACCAGACTATTTCTTTTCAAAAACAGCCATTGCTGCAGCACCAGATGAAGACACTGAGGCCACTTGGTCCTCCAGTAAAAGAGAAGAATCCAAGAGAACCCAAAGAGTGTGCTTCTGTCCCTGTAAGAGGACCACATTTCCATCCAAGAGAGACAAACCACCCAACTTCTAAATAATTTCATCTACAGAGAGGATCTCTGTTTCTTCGCTTATTTCAATTTTAAATTTAAATTTCATGTTCCTTCTGAGAAGCTGAGAAGACATGATCAGATTGGAAAGAAAACTATTGTGGTGGTACAGACTGCCCAAAAGGGGCGGTCTGCAGCTGCCCCAAGAAGCAGCGAGATGGGGCCAGGGCTGCCTCACCGGCAGCCTCAGAGTCCCCATCCCTTCTGCAGGCCGGGGAGAAGTGGTGAACTGCCGCTTCCCCACAGCCTGAAAGCAAGGTGCAGCAGGCCCGCTGCACCCCGCTCTCCCTGGTGCTGGCAAGGGGCAAAAGGGGCCGCCGCCACAGCCCTTTTCTCCCCTGGGTCCTTGGTGTGGCCGTCTAAAGGCCACACCAAAGACCCACGCCAAAAAAAGAGCTCCATTTTGGGCACCATTGGCGTCCTTCCGTGGCGCGATGTTGTCAGGCACGTGCAGTGTTGTTTAAACGCTGCGCGAGCCATGACAACAACATAGCACACCCATATGGACACTGCCATTTTAAAATCCATACGTGTTAGGGTTTGGGAGGGACTAAATGTTGCACCCTCCTGAACCCTAAACACGCCATACAGGCGGCCTTTTTTGGCCATCTGTACCAGACGATTATTTCCTAATGTGAAGTTGAAGGCTTTCATGGCTGGCATCCATAGTTTTTTGTGGGTTTTTCAGGCTATGTGGTCATGTTCTAGAAGAGTTTATTCCTTACGTTCCGCCAGCATCTTCAAGGAAATCACACACACACACACACAAAACCCAATACATCATTTCCTAACTTCCTCTGTAGTTTTCTTTTGTCTTACCATCATTCCTCTACCTTCTTGCCAGACTCCACCACCACCACCCAACAAACAAATAGATTGTACAGAAGTGACAGGCAGATAGCAACTGACAGCAGAAAAAGAAGTGGATTATCACTACTTTCTCTGGAAAGGAAAGACAAGGAGAGAGACACTGCCACTACTCTGCATTGTTTACTTTCCACCATGAAAAAGGCACTTAGTTCTCAATCTGGAATGGGGCATTGAATCACACATTCATTTTGGGGGGCAGTGAAGCCTCTCTGCTCCACTGCCCCCAATGATCTCCATTTTTTTACCATCATGGGCTCCCTATTTGAAAAATATGATCCTCTTAGTTTCTTTAGAAATGATAGCTTTCTTTCTGGAGGGAACATCTAATCCAGTCAAAGTTTCCAGACTGAAACCTTGGGTTACTAGTCTGTACCATTAGAATAATCTGCATGCTTTTATCTTGTATATGGTTTAGCTTTTGCTGGTTTTTCAGAAAAAAGAAAAATGTCAAACATTATTCTTACTTATGGATTCAGTGTGAATAATTCTACTCAGTAGATCAAGAAGCCAAAACCAGGGATGAGGGTACTGGAGCCCTGGTGGCACAGTGGTTAAATGCCTGTACTTCAGCCATTCACACACAAACCACAAGGTTGTGAGTTCAATACCAGCCAGGGGCTCAGGGTTGACTCAGCCAGGCATCCTTTTGCAGGTTGCTAAAATGAGTACTCAGCTTATTGGGGGCAATTAGCTTACTCTTTGTAAACTGCTTAGTACATTGGTAAGCATAGCAATGTACTTACTATTGCTGTGTATTAATTACATCCTTGTTTATGGCTGCCACAAACATGTAAATATTATTTTTTACATGTATTACCATTGTTTTTAACTGCCATCAAGTCAATTCAACTTATGGTAACCCTATGAATGAGAAACCTCCAAGTAACCCTGTCATCAACCCTGCTCAGGTCTTACAGACTTAGCACCATGGCTTCCTTGATTGAGTCTATCCTTTTGGAATACAAAATGGTTAAATGGTATCTTATAGCAAAATCTTTTCAGGCTACACAAAAAATAAAACATAATAAAATCAATAAGATAAGTAATACTGTAAAAAAAGTTGAAGCCTTGAAAAATGAAAACAATCTGAACACTATACAGTGCTCTAGATACTTAAAAATAGTGGATAAATCTAATGCTGGTCCTAACTATGTAGAGAATTGAAATGGATGGAGAACTAACATTGGACCATAAAACATTTTAAATAAATACTTATTTAAAATATCTTGGGTAATAATTTAGTATACCATAACCATTAATTAGTATGTTTCTCATATCTTTAAATTATTACAGAACAAATCCATTTATTTCTGCTGAGAATTCTCAGTAGTGAGAATCTACTAGGAATTCTCAGTAGACATACATAGTTGCATCAATTGTGAGGGTTACCTCCCAAGTAAATTGGCCGAGGATTCCAGCCTGTTTTTTGTAAAAAAAATAAGCAAGGACGAAATGAAGATAATGTGTCAAGAGAAAGTGAATTTTATTGAAATATCATTTAAGAAACATGAAACAGTAGCATTATAACAACTATATTTGCATCATCTGGCTGAAATTAAGCATGTTTAAATCTTATGGATTTAAGTGTTAAAGATGCAAAAATGTATTTAATTCCTTCACTTACAGTAATGAAAATTAAAATATCTATGCTTGGTTGCATCATGCCTAAAAGTAAAATACTAGATCTACCTTCCTATAGAATGTGTTAATGTTCTGTTTCAGTTTTTTACATTCAATTTTGTGAGCATGATTTTACTTAATCCTGGTTCTCTGTCTGAATTTTCTCATAATTAAAACAGATGGGATAACCTAGGCTTGACCTAAGGAAAAAAATCAAGAAATAAAATGCTCCTGTTAAGTAGAAGGACTTTCTTTTAATACCATGTGTGTTTTAGACTACATATTCATTCTTCATATAATAGATATAAAGCATTATTATAAACACAGTGGTAATTCTAATTACCTAATTTGCCTTTATGTCATACAGTGTGATATGCTATATACTTTGATTTAGAATTTTTAATTCTCTTTATTTAGTGCCTCACTTGTAATAAGAGCAATATATGAATTAAAATGACTCATACTTTTTAAACTAACATTTTATTAGAAGTCTCTGTCTCTATTTGTCTCCCCCCCCACACACACACACATTCTTTTATGCAATAAAGCATAATAGCCAACTCCTCCAAAGCATTCCCATTTTCCAGGAATGATGGAGAATGTTTATGTGACATAGTGCAAATACTCATTTACATGGTATAACTACTTTGAATTGCATTGAATGCTACTTCCAAATTGTAATGATACCAATTCCATCTTTCTCAGCTAGCTTTTTACTATCCTCCCATCCCTAGACTCAACTGTGGATGAAAATGAGATAAGTCTAGGAAAACTAATCCACATTTAATTTATTTTAAAGAAAGAAGGACAGAATCGACTCACAAAAATCGGTTAGGATGGTGCATTCCAACCAGTGACAACTGATGAACACAGTAACTAATAAGTGGAGAGTGGTGTCAACAGAAGTAGACCCAAGTGCATCTAGTTTTCCACAATATCTCTTGCCTTGCAAAGCTATATGCACTTAAACATGCAATAAACTAAATGGAAGAACAATGTCTTTCTATGGTTCAGAATGCCTAGGAGCTTTCATACTAGATTTTGTGATAGGGAAAAAATATGTAGTCTCCACTACTATTTACATCCATTTTGATATTTAAGATATTCATAACAGTTATTGGATGAGAAATTTGCCTCAGAGAGCCAAACAGTCTTGGAAAAGGCAGTAATATTAGAGGAGTGATTCTTTTTTTTGTACCTCCTGATAGGTGTACTTTGGGCTTCAGGCAACTGTGTTCTCCCCAGTGTTATTTGTTACGTATGATGCTCTTGGGAATGGGTATTGGTAGGTAGAATAGGAGCAAAGTGTCATCACCAAGTCTCCTTCTCCATAAAATCTGAATCATATGGTCACATAGATGTTGCACCAGTGCCAAGAACAGTGGACTAAATGAACGAGACATTGAGCAAAAATCATGGCAAGACAGAAGCTCTCTTAGGCCCGATCTAGATGTGTCCTAAAGAGCGTGATTAGGTCTCTTTAGGGCACCATTAGGGTTCATGAGCGTGCAGCGTTCGCACACTCACAAACCCTAGCACATGATGATGCAAGCGTCATCACTTTAAAGCTTTTAGATGGCGTGCATGTGCATGCCGAAGCAACTGCACAGCTTCTAGACGGAGCTGCATAGTTGCGGCAGCAGAAATTGCACCACATCTGCAGCACAAAAAAGGAGCTGGATTTCCCCACTCCTTTTTTGCTGTGCAGCTTCACCGCTGCATCTAGCTGCTGTGATGAAGCTCCGCAGCAAAAATAATGTGACTCCAGACCGCCCTTTTTGGGCGGTCTGGAAAGCCCCATTGTGACTAATTCATTGATCAATCTAAAGGTCAGCATCCTTTTCTGGATGGAGCAGTTACCTAGTGTTTACTCATAAATACCTCACTTTTAGGGAAAATGTGTACCTTCAAGTCAGTAAAATGTCGTGGGGACCCTCATGACACCACAGTATGGAAACATCTTTATGGCTGACCTGGAACAACACTTCTTGTGCACTCAACAACCTCTCCTTTGCCTGTAATATAATGACAACATCTCTGAAATCTGGACACAAAGAAAACAAGAACTTAAGTTCCACTAGGATTTCAACAACTTCCTCCGTACCATGTCTACAAACATTCACACAACAGTTTCACTTTCTTGACACCACTATGCGACTGCACAGTGGACTTCTTTTGTCTGCACGGTGGACTATATATTATGTATAGCCAAGCCCTTTAGATAGAACCAAATCCTCTCAGACCCACAAGGCAGAGACTCTTGGATTTGCAATAGACATTTCTCAAACTACAGTACCGACCTAAGGAGATGAAGAAACAAATTGACATGGCAGGGTTAATACTGTACCCAGGAACTATTTTCTATGAAACAGTCCAAAATTCACAAAATGACAGAACAACCCTAGTGGCCACCTACAGTCCCCAACTGAGACCATTCAACACATCATCAACAAGGTAGGCCTCTTTTGACCTACAAACAACTTCCAAATCTTAAGCAACTACTCACTTACAACAGGATGCATAACATGGATAGTAATATAGGGACAAGACCCTGACATTAACCCCAGTGCCAACTCTGTTTCCATCTCTACTCTGGGAGCAATATTACAGGGGCCAATAACATCACTCACAAAATCAGAAATACATTTATTTGCTCTTCCTCCAATGTGTTGTGTGTCATCCCATGCCAGCAATGCCTCTCTATACGCCATATTGGAAAAACAGGATATTCTTTGTGCAAGATAACCAATGGACACACACTGTAAGTTATTTACAGGTTGTGGTCCTTGAACAAGGAAATTACAACGGAAGACTAGAAAGTAACATTGCTGAATTGAATTATATTCACAAATTCCAATTTATTAACAGGTATGAACAAGGACAATGGTGTCATGACACACTACATATATTAAAACAGGAGACCCCACTGCTACACATATAACAAAAACAATCTCCTCAGAGAGAGTTTTGAGTCCTGGGAAACAGAGCATTGGTCAGGAGAATTATTATTTTTACATGTCTATGCTAACTGACCACTGTAAAAATCTATATAGTCTCATCCAGCCCTTTGAACATTTTGGGCAAGGGTCATGATTTGATTGTTACTGGATCCTGTTACTTTCTATGCCACTCCTAAAACTATATAAATATGTATTATTCTTGAGGCCTTAAAAGCCCCTCTTTACTGCATCCAAAGAAGTGAGTCTACAGCCACAAAAACACATGCAAAAAACAAAACAAAACAAAACAGTAGTAAAGGTGCTGCCACATTTCTTATTTCCTCCCCCACCATCATTCTGTACATTATGCAACTGTATAAATATGTTTTATGCCTGAGGCCCTGAAACCCTTTCTGACTGCATCCAAAGAAGTGGGTTTACAGTGACAAAAACCCATGTGAAAATTAAAGCCAGTTAGTTTTAAAGGTGCAGACATATTTCTTTCTTTCTGTCCCTTTCTCTCTTTCTTGTCTTTCCTCCTTCCATTTTATACACTGTGTCAAATGTCCCTTTTAGTTAGTGCAGGAGGTGCAACTCTCCTAAAATGCCACTGCTAGGCTGTTGACTCGAGCATATTTGCAATACAATGTAATACCTATGCTGAAAAAAATAACACTGGCTGCCAGTATGTTACTGAGTCAAAGTACAGGTTCTGTTATTAATATATAAAGCTCTAAATAATATGAGGCTGGGTTATCTTATGGGCCATCTGACCTCTATTCATTTGCCTGGTCTCTGTGGCTCTCAGATACCTGTGGTGATGCTATATAGCTCAAAAGTCTATCTTATGGCTATCAGGAACAGAGCCTGCAGTTTTTCAGCTCCTGGCCTACCTTCTTATCAGTCTTATCAGTATTAGAGTTTTAAAATCTAGTCATCTATTTCATGTCCCCTCTCCATGGGCTTTGCTTGAATTTTGAGCTCTTAAGTATACATTGATTTTGATCTTGTCTTCCTGATTCTTTTTTATTACTGTGGGTTTTATGTTATACAACACTTTGGTTTTTGTTTTTTTTTAAGGATTTACTGACAAATGATATAGTATGACTCAGGGACCCTCATTAGACTTTCCTGCATTGTAATTCACATACAGTGATGTTCTAACTGGTTTAATACAGTTGTGCAATTATGTAAATTTAGACTCTCTACTTTCATAGTCTTATACAGTTTGTTTGTTTGTTGGATTAATATCTCTCCTGAAATGGGATTCAAGGTGGCTGTGGGGTGTGTGTGTGTGTGTGTTAGGGATGGGGAAAATATTTGATTTTTTTAAAATGCTATAGACAAAATGTTTCTTAAGTGTCAGGTAATCCTGTTAAGAAGAATCCTGGACTAATTAGAATTGTTCCATTCAGGATTTATTCTGTGCAGAATTCACACTGAAAATTTGACAGCAACAGCAATTTTCTGCACAGTTTCCTGTGCAAAAATAAAAAGCCGTTTTCTATTTTTAAAACACAACAACTGTGCATAGAATAAATCCCAAACTGTATATAATCTAAGACTTTCTCTAAGCAAAGCAGGAGAAGAATTGGTAAAACTGCTTGTTGCTTCTTTTAAGAATGAAATTTGTGAAGAATTACATCCCTAGTCTCTGTACTTAACAGTATTGTGGGAGACACTCTTTAGAAGGCTATGTTGTTTACTCAGTTCAAATACTCTTTAGAGGAAACCCACTTCAGAAAACAAATTGTCTTCCTTCTAAATGTGATCTGACTGACCCCCCCCCCCCCCCAATTGCATTTGGGAAACCATTTAGTATTCCTCTTGAGTGAACCTTGGGCTTTTACCCCTAAAGTCCTGTCTTGTAAGTACCACTGACTTGCTGTACTATGCAGCTGTAATAATCATGAAACTCGGTTGTTTCTTCAAATATGCAACAGTTAGCAGTTGTCTGACTGCAGCACATTTCCCCATCATTTAAGGGAATTACAATGTTTTCTTTACCTAGGGGTGAAAATTACTGCATTTTAAATAAGAGCCAGCAGGGTGTAGTAGTTTGGTTTGAGCCAGTGCAATAGTATGAGAGAATGGTTTGATGGTTGGACTGCAGCTCTGGAGACTAGGGTTCAAATTTTCACTTAGCCATGGAAACCCACAGAGCTCTCTTGAACAAGTAACACCCTCTCAACCTCAAAAGAAGACAAAGGCAATTCCCTTCTGAACAAATCTTGCTAAGAAAACATGATAGGTTCACTGTAGGGTTACCATAAGTCAAAAATAACTTGAAGGCACATAATGACAACAGATTTGTGATGATAAAGTTTACCGCTTCTGGTTGCAGCAATTGAAATGTCTAGGGAAAAAGGCAAATTAGAAGCTTTAAACAGCCCTTTATGCTATTACATTTCTAGGTGCTATTTTAATATGGTACAATTTGTTGTAACACAAGCAGTAATGTCAATGACTGCAAATCATTGCATCAAGATCCTCTCAGAAACTGAGCATATGAAGCAAAGGTCAAACGTTCTCTTCCTCATTGTGAATATAACATGAGTTTAATACCCTAGTTCTTTTTTGTTCTGATAATGGTGAAATAATAGCCACTACTTCAAAGGCAATATTTAAGAGAAATTCATAGAATCTGTCATTTAAATATGAAGGTAACTTAAATATTTGATTTCTATTTGCTTGAAAATATACCAGATTAGATACGCTGATGAAAAATTTATCTAGTGCTGCATGAAATACCTTCATGTTCATAATCTATTGCATTTTCAACCTCTCTGATCTGTCTCAGCTTTCTCCATCTATGTGGGTGCAGCATCAGACAAATTGGAGGGTTGTGAGGAGGGTGTTCCTGTCATAAAGATTCCATCTCATTTGCAAGGCACCAGTTCTGAGGATCTGTGAGAGCTAGCATCTTTATGACATGGTTTGAGTGTTGGAATAGGACTCTGGAGACCAAGGTTCGAATTCTGACTTGGCCCTGTAAATCCACTGGCTGACTTTTGGCAAGTTACACACTCTCAGCCTTAGAAGATAGCCATGGGGAAAAAACCCTCTGAAGAAACTTGCCAAGAAAGGGAAAAAAATATGATAGGTTCATCTTAGGGCAGCCATAAGTTGGAAACGAATTGAAGGCACACAGCAACAACAAACAATGTCTGGTGTTAGGCCAAGGAGACTGAGTGGGAATACTGTTGGTGTACCATCCACTCCATTGCCAAGCAGGTGTACCTCAGCTAGTATCAGAGGTTGTGCTGGAGAACCAGGATGGTGGTGGGCTTGGGGGATTCCAACATCCATAGCATGTAATTGAGGCACATGCCACATCCACATTGAAGCTGTCCTGAAAAAATGAGCTGGGGACTTCATGATTGTCATGACAACCATAGGACAGTCTCAGTACATCATTAATACAACATTATGGTGGAACACACCCTTGACCAGCCTTTTGCAGTTGAGCACATGGAGGATGATCTGGTCTTAGGGGCTTTCTCAGTAACTCTTATGTGGTCTGATCTTGTGATCAACCTCTTTTTGAAGACATCTAGAAAAGGAGACGCCACCACTTCTATAGGCAATTTGTTCTATTGCTTAACTGTTCTTACCATCAAGTTCCTTCCAATGTTTAGTCAAAATCTACCCTCCTAGTTCTTCCTTCTGGGGGCAGCAGAGGACAAACCTACCGCCTCTTCTATGTGACAGCCCTTTAGATGTTTAAAGAAGGCAGTCATGTCACCCCTCTATCTTCTGTTCACCAAGCTGAACATGCCCACCTCCTTTAATCTTTCATCATATGTTTTGTTCTCCATACCTTGTATCATCCTTGTTGCCCCTCCTTGAACTTCCTACAACTTGTCTATACACTTGTCCCTCCACTAATTCACGGGGATTAGGGGCACAGGACCCCGTGAATGTGGAAAAACCACAAATAGTGAAAACACTATGTTTTTGATTGAGAGAACACTTCTCTAACAATCTCTAGGTCTGCCAGACATTGACCATAGAATTGTGCTGGAGGAGATTCAAATGCCCAATGGAGTGTTCTCTCTAGGAATCTCTAGGTCCTTCAGTGCGACTTTTGGTTAAAGTTGTCCATAGAGTTGCGCTGGATGACCTAGATATTCCTAGAGAGAACATATTAATAAAATCTGTGAATAATCACATTTGCAAAAGTCAAAGCCACAAATGTGGCGGGATGAGTACACCTTTCTTAAAAGAGGTGCCCAAAATGGAACACTGCACTCTGTATGAAGCCTGAACAGCATAAAATATAGTGGGACTATTACTTCCCTTTCAAAGAAACTATGCTTTCTAATTTGCCTTCATGCAGGAGCATCACATTGCTGAGCCACGTTCGATTTATGTTTAACAATAATCCAAAAGCCCTTTTTTACATGTAGTACTACTGAACCAAGTATCTCCCATCCTATATGTGTACATTTGGTTATTGTGTCTTAAATGTAGAATTTTGCAGTTCTCTCTGATGATTTTCATTTTGTTAATTTCTGCCCAGTTTTCTAGTTTATCAAGGTCCTTTTGAATTCTGTTCCTATCTTCCAATATGTTAGTTATCTCTCCCAGTTTTTGTCATCTGCAAACCTGATAAGGATTCTTTCTACCTCATCATCTAGGGGTTCATCTACACAGCAGAAATAATGCAGTTTAGCACCACCTTGTCATGTTTCCATCCTTCAGTATCCTGTGATTTGCAGTTTTGTGATACACCAGCATTCTTTGGCAGAGAAGATTAAAATCTCGGAAAAATACAAATCCCAGGATTCCATCATATGGAGCTATAGCACTTAAAGTGGTGTCAAACTGCATTATTTCTACAGCATAGATACACCCTAAGTCACCAATAAAAATACAGAAGAGTAATGGCCCCAGAACAGAACTCTGAGAAATTCCATTAGAGACCTCCTTCCAGACTGAAGTAAGCCATTGCAGGTGATTTTTTTTTTTAAAGCATGGTCTTCGAGACACATTTTCATGCATCTAATAGTGTTTGCATTTATTCCATATTTAATCAGTTTGGTAATCAAAATATTATGGGAGAACATTATCAAAAGCCTTGCTGAAATCCACATAAATGACATCCACAGTATTCCCACCATCTACTACAGTAATAACTCTATAAGAGAGAGAGAGAGAGAGAGAGAGAGAGCGAGCTAAGATTAGTTTGGCAGGATTTGTTGTGGAGTCGAAGGCTTTCGTGGCCAGCATCCATAGTTTTTTGCGGAGCTTTTGGGCTATGTGGCCATGTTCTAGAAGAGTTCCTTTCTGACGTTACACCAGCATCTATGGCTGGCATCTTCAGAGAAAGATGCCAGCCACAGATGCAGGCAAAACGTCAGAAAGGAATTCTTCTAGAACATGGCCACATAACCCGAAAGCTTCACAAAAAACACTGGATTTGTTATTGACAAAGCCATGCTGGCTCCTCCTAATCACTGCATTCTTATCAAGATATGTGCAGACAGATTCCTGTATGATCGATTGTAATATTTTTCCTGGTACTGAGGTCAGGCTGACTGGTCTGAAGTTCCCTAGATGTTCTTTTTAAAGAAAGGCATAATGTTTGCTTGTCTCTTACCCTCTGGCAAGGGAAGAAAATGGTGGTGAGTTTCTTCCACACTCTGGTATTCAGTTCATCTGGCTGTGTACATTTGCATGTATGTAGGTTAACTGGATGATTCCTGGCAAAACAAAGATGTAAATCTGAAACAAACCAAAACAGTAGCCTTTTCTTCCACAGACAGGAAAATATCTTCTCCTCCAAACTGGCCTTTGACTTACAATTCATGTAATAGGGGATTTGGTGGGACTGTGTTTTTATTTTTTTATTATTATTATGTCTTGTGTTTTTGTTGATGTTTTGTTTTGTTTTTAACTGCACTGTTGTTCATTTTTTCTAACTTTTGTATAAATATATTTAACCACATCCTGTTTTTAAAATGTTGTAGACCTCCCCCTGCACAGTGGAATATAAATCAAGGAAATGAATGAATGAATGAATAAATAAATAAATAAATAAATAAAGACATGAAGCATCCCAGCAGTTAGCAAAAGAAAATTATCAAACCAGTAAATGTGGGGGATGACACCAAAGTGAACAGAAAGTTATTCTAAAAACAGGGATGTAAATAATTTTGCACACTTTCTTATCCCAGACATAGAGCAGACATCCTGCTTAAAAAATACGTGTGATTTTCACCCCTTTGCAAAAATGCAAAGAACAGATCTAAAAAAAAAAAAAAACCCTGTGTTTTATGCAAAATAAAGTGGATTTTGTGCCAATGGGACTTCCACAAAAAAAGAAAAATAGTGACAGAGAAAAATAGGTACACAAAAGAACGTCTAATTAAACAGATGATTATGTTAAAGCAATCACTGTTATCAAAACTATTTTAAACCCTTTAAAAGTATACAATGGGGGATAAGTATAGCACCCCCATTAAAAATGTTTTATTCAGTAGCCACTCAGTTTCTCAAATCTAACTGAATAAAAAGAAGAAGTAAGCAAATAACACTGCTAGACCATTTGTGGGCACCTCACTGTATCCCTATTCCCACTTCTGTCAGCAAACTGTGCTGCTAGAAATCTTAAACTATTATAGTTAAAAATGGTAGCATCCGCATCACTGGATCAGTTAATCCACACTGGGTTTTAATCTGAATTTCCAAGGAGCTATTCAGGGAGCTGAACCATACCCCAAGATTCCTAAATGGCAGGGGGTTGGACTGGATGGCCCTTGTGCTTTCTTCCAACTCTATGATTCTAATAGGCTAAGCATCCTGGAGAATGTCTTCAAAGATTGGACTAAAGGTCAGACCAGATTCACTGCCCTCATGGTATAAAAGCCACCACCTGTCACAGCTTTTGCTAGCAGCACTAGATAAATTGTTGCCAAAGCAGCCCTTTAGTATTCATAATAGAGGGTCCTGAATGCCTGCCTCGCGCAGCAATGGCAAGGAGGGACTCCCATTTGATGGATCAATGGAATGAGGCCAGGGGTCCCCTGCAGGTGGTGCTTCACACCGTGACACCGCATGGGGGGGGAGCAGGGCCAGAGCCAATTTAGGAAGAGTCCCACCCTCCATGTGCCCTCTTGCAGCTTGAGCAGCATGTGTACAGACACAGGAGCAGGATAAGTTGTTTGGCTTTCATACCTGTTTATTCTCCATTTTGCTTCCCTTCCCTTCCCTTTCTTTTTTTCCTATCCTGTCTTTCCTATCCAGGTGGGGAGGGAGATAATTGTCTTCCGGGGGCAGGGCTCGGACACCAATAGCTCTCTTTCTCACCAAGTTCTGCCCATAATCTCTCTAGAAATAGGCACATGTCCTCCGGGAGTCTATGGAGCACCTCCCCCCACTCCTAGAGCAAGCCTTGTGCACGCTTCCAAGCATGGAGGTCTCCAAGCGCCTTGTCTGCCTTCCACCAGAGGTCTATCGGGAGGGGGGGTGCAGTCCAACCAAATGGACTGCTCCATGGGTGTTTTTGCCCGAGGGAAGGCTGGGGAGTTTGCAAATGATAAGTTATTTAATTAAGTCAATAAAGTGGCCTGTTATCAACCCAACCTGTTTGTCTGGTCTCATTACTCCATGGTGGAACATCAAAAGGCCTGCCTTGTGCAGCAATGGCAAAGAGGGACCCCCATTTGATGGACTAATTGAATGGGCCCAGGGTCCTCTGTGGGCTGTGCTTTGCACCATGACACTGCATGGTGGGTGGGGCCAAAGCCAATTTAGGGAGAGCCCGGACCCTTCATGTGCCATCTAGCAGCTCAAGCAGCGTGCCCCGCCCTCCTGCCCTTGGTGCAGTGTGGGTGTTGCTGATCTCTACAAGGCCAAGTAAGAATTTTCTCCCCTCTTTTGCCTATTCCACAGGGGATTTATCAGGACAATTGGCTAAGGGTGTTGGTTATAAATAGGTGTCCAATGGGCAGGTACTGGGGAGAACTGAAGAATTTAGCGTAATCCAGGGCACCCCTTTGTGGTGTAGGTAGAGCTCTGGAACCACCTTTCCAGGGTTACCATGGCCCTGAGGTGGAGAAGGCTCGATCCTTGAGGTAGACCTGGGAGGTTGCCCCCACTCCTAATGTTACATGGCTTGGGTGGGGGTGCCTGAATCTGCCTTCCAGCAGAGGTCTGGCCCAGGGGGCAGTCCAGTCAAATGGACTGCTCCACAGGGAGGTAGTCAGGGAAGGCTGGGGAGGTAGTCAGGTAATGACACCTGGCCTCAGCTGATCCCCAGGCAGGTCACTTCCCGCTTTTGTGGTCTTCCAGGATTTGCAAATGATATCTGCATTACTTAATTAGGTCAGTAAAGTGGTCCATTATCAACCCAGCCTGTTTGTCTGGTCTCATTATTCCATGGTGGAACCTCAATTATTAATTACCAACAGGAGGAGATTTTCATACATCTAGCTGTCCTGATTTGGCAGGGATAGTCCTGATTAATCCTTTGTCATCCCATTTTTTTTCAGCTTCTTTTAAAATGTCCCAGTTTCTCTCTCTTGCTCCCACTCCCCCCCCTTTTCCTCAGCATACTGCAGTTGCTAAAGATGGAGCACATAGTGTAAGAGCAATTTGCACTCACTTAGCTCAGCAGGAGGGAGCAAAGAGGCATAGGCAAAATCTTGCCTTTTTTATTTAAGAGTATGAAATTTCAGAATAACCACAGAATATATGCATGAAAAAAAATCAGCATTGCAAGCAATTAAAATATGTACTGAAGCTTGTGATTTATGAACTTAGTATCACTGAGCACACCTAATGTTCAGTACATTAGGGCTTCTGAAGACTGCTCAGCAGGCCTCACTGAAACAAACAGAGATTCTGCTGCGGGAGTGCTTACTTAAGGCCATATACAATTCATGTGATTCAGATGCATGAAATAATATTTAGGAACTGAACCGCACCCCCTCCACCCACCCCCACAGCTTACATTATTTGTCTCATCCTTCTGTTAGTATAGACAGTTGCAACATATGTGAGTATGAATATCTTTGCAGAACTGTTTTCCCAAGGAGTATAATCCAATTGTAAAATAAATATACAAAGATTTATTTTCAAGAGTGAGCTTCTGCATCTTCTTTGGATGCTGTTTTATTCTATGCAAATATGAGCCAACTACAGTTATGGTGTCTTTTCTGGTTAAAGCTTTTTTTCCCCCTAGTAACATTTTTGGTTATCTTTTTATAAAACATAATTGATGTATGAAACCATTCCCACAAATGAGTTTCCTGGATTGACTTTGTGGTTAAAAATGGCATCAGAGATGAACATTTGACAGATGTTTCTTTTAAAATTTTATATAAAAATTCTTGTTCTTTTATCATCTGATTCAAACTCCTTTGTTTTCCCATCCATTCTATATCTCTCACTGAATTATCTGTAAGTAAATCAACTAATAATAAAAATGTATTTGTTGAAATTCTTCTTCAGTTCTCATAATCATCTGTCCATCTTGTATCTTCATAATATCTCCATATTTACTTACCTGGCAAGGGAGATACTATTTCCACCTGAAATTCTGAACCAAGTTGGAGAAACAAAAACAAAATCCTGAGCAAGCATAACTTTGTTGTTGTGTCATTTCTTCAAGTCATTTCTAATTTATGGCGATCCTAAGGCTACCCTATCATCGGTTCTTCTTGGCAAGATTTGTTCAGAGGAGGTTTGCATTTGCCTTCTCCTGAGGTTTAGAGCATGTAACTCACCCAAGGTCATCCAGTGGGTTTTGTGGGTGATCTGGGACCAAACATAACTGATCCAATGTATATTTTTTAAAGGACTAGGAAGTAGAAGAAGGCTGAGGCACTACTGCTAAGATTTCCTGAAGCAGGGAACTAGGTGTGAAAATAGAGAAATTGTAAGACACCAGTGCTAAGATTTCTGAGATGAGTGGGTGCAAGGGAGCAGGAAAATAGGAAAGAACTAATGTACTACTCTTAAGGTTCATGAGATTTAAAGGAGGAGGAAGAAAAGGGGGAGGCCTCACTGAAGAATGGCTGGCCAGAATTGAGGTTTAAAGAAGCAGCGGACAAATAGGGTATATAGACCTGGGAGGTGCCATGTAGAATTCAGACAGTATGGTAATAAACAACATCTATTTACGTGGTCACCTAAATGTATATTAATTGCATTTCCTTTGAAGAGACTACCCCTAGTGTATTAGGACCTACCTTAGGTTTCACATCTGCAAATTTCAGAGGGAAAACTGAAACTCAGCTTTCTTATGTTTGTGCTTGTGCTGAAGCTGAGTAATTTCTCATAGTAATTCTGAGTCCTGGCCCAGCTGCTGCACCACCAGATGTTTCTTTTCCTCTCCAGACTTTTCCACTCATTGATGTCAAATTCTCTTAAGTCATTTTTACAAAATCCTTATATCATTCAGACCACTGAGCACTGACTAGATTCATTTGTACTTTGGCATATGGCAATGGTATAATTGCTTCTGAATGAGTACAGGTAGAAATATGTGAAACCTCCCTGTGAAATTTCACTAGAGGCCCAGCTCACAGTTTAACTGGCATGTATTATGCCACAATTGTTATTAATACTTTGCAGAATATTTACACTAGTAACATTTACAAGTTTCAGTCTCTACAGGTCCATTTCCAGAGATTTACAGAGATATGATCATGTGGATTTACCTTAAATTGTATGGGAACAATAGCTAGGGTGGTGTTATTGCATTCACATTTTACCTGTAGGCTTCCTCTAAGTGTCAGGTTGACCAATGAGAGAATTAATTATTTATTAAATAAGATTTTTTCCTATTATTATAAAGTAAATTAACTCATGGCCATCTTAGCAATATGCAAAGTTAGGCAAGTGGTAGAGGCAGGATTATATGGGAGAAACCTGTGTAATAAGTGAGTGCCCTATCCTTCAACTCCTTAGTTTGAGTAGTGGTGACAACACTGTCCTATCACCAGTGCTGAAGAAACATTAGATTAACAGTCCCATTGTCGAAGGATGCTGTCTTGTCCTTTGCCTCAGGCTCTAAATATCTTGGGCCAGTTCTAAATTGAGTGGGTGTACTACAAGATTTCCTGTGGTTCTCCATCAATGTGCCTCAGGTGGATTAATGCATGAAGCATACATTGTAGAAGGCAAACTATGGCTCTCCAAATGTTCAAATGCAATTCTCATAGGTAATAGTGAGGTATGATAGGATGTGTAGTCTAACAACAGTGGCAGTCTAACAAGTTAACAAGTATTCAGTATTGGAGTTTATGGTGACGCAGTGGTTAAATGCCTGTACTGCAGCCACTCACTCAAAACCATAAGGTGGTGAGTTCAATACCAGCAAAAGGGCTCAAGCTCGAATCAGGCTTGCATCCTTCCGAGGTCACTAAAATGAGTACCCAGATTGTTGGGGGCAAGTAGCTTACAATTGTAAACTGCTTAGACACCCTTAGGCAGTATGAAGCGGTATATAAATGAAGCTGTTTGTTTGTTTGTTTGTTTGAGTGGGACTCAGGTAAAAGACCACTGAGAAAAAGAATGAACATGCAATTTTCTATAAGAAGTAGGTTTTCACAGATTGGCATCTAAAAAGCCAAATGAATTCAAGAATGCAATGCTGGATATTTAAATGCCTCCTCATCTCAGAAATGGCTGACCTGTTTGTTTGTCTGACTATACTGTTTGCATAGTATAAATACAGTGACACTGAGTTCATAACTATTTGTAAATTAACAGTATAGATGGCATAATCTACTGAGGGTTGTTTGGGATACAACAAGCTTGAGAGGAAAGCAAGAGGTTGAATGATTCTACGTGTGCTGCTTATGCCTGCAGTATACCCAGGAAATTTGGAGTTGTAAATAAACCCAGAAACATGAATTTCATAATGGCAAAGAAACAAGCTTGATTCCCAGGGATGTCAAAAATTGTCACTTCAATGAGTGACATGTTTCAGCTGGAAAAGAAACTAAAATATTTTCATCATTTAATTAGTTTAACAAGGGCCTGGGTGCTACTAACAATTCTATAAATGCATAGTGTTAGGTGATTGTCACTGTAAGTGCTTTGTTTCTCTAATTTGCCTGTGACTTTGATATCTACAATCCTGCCTTCATCCCTTTCATCCTATGCATACTGTGTGTCTATGTCTCTCTGTGTAAATACATACCTGAACTCCTGGATAACACTTCATGTATCTAATAAACTGAACACAAGATCATGAAACATCATGCTACACTAAATCTGTTAATCTTTAAGGTCTCTATTGTTTTGGCTGAAACAGACTAACACAGCTACCTCTTTGGGAATCCTCTTTGTAGGATTTCTGTGAAACCCTCAGATAAATCCTTGGAAAGGTAGAATTCAAAGATATAGCCATGTTAGCCTGTAGAATCGGTATGTAGAAAGATCTTGTAGCACCTTTGAGACTAACTGAAAAAAAGAAATTGGCAACATGAACTTTTGTGGACTTTGGTTTACTTCCTCAGATGCATTTGATGGAGTGGAAGCCATGTACAGACATATATATGCCATTGGTATGTGAAGTTGTCAATTCAAATGACAAATCCTTTGTTTATGGAAATGAAGTTGCAGGTCCAATTTTACCGATGTTCATTAGTGCACAAAGATATAGGAAACTGGTCTTTGTGCATGAAGATGAAGTGGCAGATCCAGTTTTGCAATGGAACTAGCCTGTGGTGAGGGGCATAGATAAATCTGAGGATGGGGTCAGATAGTGTTGAAGTGTGTGTAGTGTGTCAGGAAAACGTTGTCTTTGTTCAATCCATTGCTGAGGGACTGTAGTTGGTGGATGAATTCCAGTTCTGCTGTTTCTCTTTCCAGTCTACCTTTCTAGTTCTTTTGTTCTTTGTCCCTTTTGCCCAGGGAGATCGAAATGTTCTGCCACTGGTTTTTGTGTATTCCCATCCCTAATATCTGATTTATCTACATTTATCCTCTGGTGCAGGGATTGGCCTGTTTGTCCAATGTAGAGTGCTGAAGGGCATTGCTGACACAGTATAGCATAGATTACATTGGAGGACGAGCACGCGAAGGCCCTCCTAATATTGTGGGTGATACCATTAGGTCTTGTGATAACATTTCCTGGATAAATGTGTGGACAGAGTTGGCATCTTGGTTTGTGGCAAGGCTTAGTACCTGTGTCATCATCTGTGTCGTCCTGTAGGTGAGTACCTGTTTGAGGTTTGGAGGCTGTCTGTAAGCAAGTAAAGGTTTGCCACCAAGGGCCCTTGAAAGAGCGGCATCCTTGTCCAGAATAGGCTTTAGTTCATTGATGATGCACCTGAGTGGTCCCAAGTGGGAGCTGTATGTGGCCACTAGTGGGTTTTGTCATTTTCCCTCTTCATTTTGTTCTGTAATAGATCAGTTCTGGGTACACATCTTGCCTTGTTTGTTTTTTCACTTCATGTGGTGGGTACTGTAGTCTGAGGAATGCTTATTGTAATCCCTTGAGTTTACCATCCTTGTCTTGTGGGTCTGAGCAGATGCAATTGCATCGGAGGGCTTGATGTGTTCAGAGGAAAGCTGGAGGCATGCAAGTATGTGTAGCGGTCTGTGGGTTTGCAATATAGTGTAGGGCTTATCTGTCCATTTTGTAGCTGTGCTGTGCTGTCCAGAAAGTGAACATGTTCCAGGCTGAGGTTGATGGTGGGGTAGAAGTTGTTGAAATTCTTGTGGAATGTTTTCAGTGAGTCCTCTCCATGAGTCCAAATTATGAAGTTATCATCAATGTACCTTATGTAGAGGAGTGGTTTCTTGGTGCAGGTGTTAAGGAAACATTGTTCTAGGTCGGCCATGAAGGTATTGGCATATTGTGGTGCCATGTGTGTGCCTATGGCAGTGCCATTAACTTGAAAGCATATGTTGTTATCAAAAGTGAAGTAATTGTGTGTGAGAACAAACTGACAGACCTGAGTGGCTACATTGGATAGCTTCCCATCTGGAATGGCTTGTAGTCCATCTTTGTGAAGGATATTGGTGTACAGGGATTCCACATCCTTAGTAACTAAGATGGTGTTTCCTGGAAGGCTGTGAATAGATTGCATCTTCTGTAGGAAGCCCATGGTGTCCTTCACATAACTGGGGGTGTTGGTGGCATAGAGTTTAAGGATATTGTCCATATATTTGTTGGCACTAACTAGAAGTGTTCCAATGTTGGATGTTCCAGGGTTGCCTTGTTTATGTATTTTGGGTAATAGGTAGAATGTGCCAGTTCGGGGCTCCTGGGGTATGTCAATAAGGATTTAGTTTTGTGCCTCCATGGGAAATTCCCTAAGCAGCTGTGTAATTCCTTTCAGTATTCCTCTGTAGCGTCATTAGATAGGATTCTGTAATATGTGGTGTTGGACAGTTGCCTCTCAGCCTCCTGTATGTAGGCAGATATGTCCATGATGACTTTTTAGCCTCTTTGATGACAAATATGAGGGTTGTTCTTGAGACTGTGAATGGCATCTTGTGCCTTGTGACTGAGATTCTATTGTAAATTGTGTTTCTTCTTATTTTTGTCTGGGCATGGCAGTGAAAACTTTCTATGTAGGAGTCTAGTTGCCATGGAGTGGAGGCACTGCAACAAGAACCACCAACATCTCAATTGGAAGGAAAAAGGCCACAATTTTATTAACAGCTATAAATAGGATTGGCCCCAAAGTGCATGAGGTCTGGATCTGTAATCAATCAATCCTATATTGATTGATGAACTTGCTTGGTCATGGACAAGCTTCAGGATGACAAAGGGTGTGACTGGTTAATCACCTGTCTTCTTCTCTGTTAACCGGTTGATCGCAGGTTCGCATCTCCACCCTTTGTAACCGGGGGATGCTGACATGATGGTGCCCCTGCAATGGCAACACTGCAACCTCCCAGCACCCCTGGGTCCCTGTTGGACTCACGATTTAGTGCTACGTAGCCCTGGAAACCCACGCCCACCAGATCCAAGACGTGTGCTACCACCCCTAAGAAGTTGTGACAGCACAACTCAAACCAAGCATGGGGGGGAGGGGAAAGTCAGGCTGGAATGGCACCAGTTGAAGGCACCACGTGGCCTTAAATAGGCCATTCCACCAATCAGGAGTTGTAAGGTGGGGAGTCCACCCCGGCTTCTTTCCCAGTCACAGGTCCTGGCCCACCCTGTTGCCGCTCAATCAGGTAGCAGTCCCCAGTGCCTGCTGGGAGTTTTAGTCCTGGTGCTGGACCAAAAGTGCCACCCCCACTGCCCGCAGCAGCCAATCCTGGCCCGGCTAGCCCGGTACAGTGTTTGCTGGGGCTCATCTGGGTTGGGGGCCCCCTCCAGCAGCTACTGCTCCTCCCCAGGAGTAACCAGGCCAGCCTGGTACATCAGGTGGCCTAATTTCTGTGCGCCCGCCATCAGGAGGAGTTCATATGGAGTTCTTCTTTTTATGAGTTTGAGATATATTGCTATAGTTTCTACAGATGTGTTGAGGAGACATGTGTGATTCTTGTGTGTTGTTCTCCTGACTGGTCCATCACCCTAACAGAAAGTACCCATGTGAGTCTTCACATCACAACCATGGGATCGGATGTTTTAACTGCTGTTGTTTTAACTCTCTTCTGTAACCCACCCCGATTGCTTGTTCAGAGGGGCGGGCTAGAAATAAAAACTTATTATTATTATTATTAACCATGGAGCTTTCCTATCCTTTCGCTATGGGATTTTTGTGCAGAATCCATAGTCTCAGGAAAAGTTACAAGCATTTCCAGGTAGGACAGTTAGCAGAATGTCTGACCTAATAGCCCAATTTTTTGTACTATAGGTTGCAAGGAATTTGACAACTTTCCAGACCTAAGCAGTTATAGAAAACAGGAGCATATCAAGTCCCTTGTGAGACGTGCTTCATGGTCTTTAGAATATTGTCAGCTTGCTTGCGTATAGGCTTGTTATACCACAGAACGATCAATTTTGCTTGCCTCCCCTGCAGTCTTGTAAAATTTGAAATCATTCTGAGACAGTTGTATGATGCTGTTGGCTCATTAAAAGATTTGAGCAGATAGTAGTGTTCTTGTTCATGTTCTTCATTGACTCAAGGCAACTTACAATGCAGCTTTTAAAAAAAAAAGAATGGAGGGGGAGGAAAAAAGAAATGCGGCAGCACCTCTAATGCTATTTTGTTTTTGTTTTGTTTTTTGCATGTGTTTTTGTGGCTATAAACCCACAGAGGGGTTTTTAAGGCCTCAGGTATAAAATATGTTTATATAGTTGAGGGAGTGGCACAGAATGCAACCGGATCCAGAAAGAATCAAATCATAACCCTTGTCCAAAATTTTCAAAGGGCTGGATAAGGCTATACAGATTTTTTAAGTTGTCAGTGTGGATGTGTGAAATCAATCATTCCCCTTACCAAAAGTCAGTTTCCCAGGATGCAAAACTCTCTCTGACAAGATTGCTTTTGTTATATGTGCAGCAGTGAGGACTCCGGTATTAATGTATGTAGTGTACCATAAAAGCCATTGTCCTTGTTCATACCTGTTAATAAACTGGACAATGAAGTCATTGTCCTTGTTCATACATCTGCTAATGCATTGGAATTTGTGAATATCATTCAATTCATCAATGCTTCATTCTAGTTTTCCCTTGTTCAAGGGCTGCAACCTGTAAATCACTTAAAGTGTGTTCAGGAAGGTTGAAATGTACTGCAACTGGTTTTTGGGTATTGCCATTGCTAATGTCGGATTTGTGTCCATTTATCATCTTGTATAGAGAATGTCCTCTTTGTCCAATGTGGAGTTTGTCCAATAGTGTGGCACTGCTGGCATAGGATGGCATATTCGAGGGGGTATCCAAGTTTTAATGGTCACCTTTTTAAAAAATTGACAGAAAGTTTGTTTTGATTTGTAGTTGTTAACTTATCTCTATGTAGACACTATCTAGATTTATACATTTTTCCCAGCGTATCTTGACCCTCCGAATACCTGATACTGTAGAAGCCTGCAGACTGTGCCTGATGAGGATTTTAAACTTTAGTCACTTCTGGCAGTCAGTCACAAAAAGAAAGGATGCAGTGAGCTGATTTTCTCAGCAACATGTACTTAGGGACCAATGATGACACAGACAAAATTTCATCAATATGCCATAATAACTTCCGGGTGATAATTATTACTTTATGATACCCCCTCATAAGGCGCAATCCGCAGACTTCAATATCAGGTATTTGGAGGGTCAAGATACGCTGGAAAAATGTATAAATCTAGATAGTGACTACATAGAGATATGTAGTTAACAACTACAAATCAAATCAAACTTTCTGTTAATTTTTTAAAAAGGTGACCATTAAAACTTTTGGATACCCCCTCATAATACCTTGGAGCAAGTAAATGTACCTCTAATGTTGTAAATGATGTTATTGGCCCCTGTAATATTACCCCCAGGTTAAAGATGGAAACAGAGTTAGCACTGGAGTTAGTGTCAGGGTTTTGTCCCTGTATTACTACCCATGTTATTTATGCTGTTGTGAGTAGCTGTTTAAGATTTGGAAGCTATTTGTAGGCCACTAAAGCTTGTGACACTGCTGTGTTTTCTCCTGAATTGGAGTTAGCTCATTGATGATGCATTTGAATGGCCTCAGCTAGGGACTGTAGGTAACTATAGGGATGTTATGTCATTTTGTGTTATGGGCTGTCTTGTAGTAAATAGTTCTTGGGTAGTAATCTTTCAGTTTCAATTTGTTTCTTCACTTCCTCAGGTGGGTATTGTTATTTGTGAAATACCTGTTGTAAAACCAAGAGTTCTGAGTCTCTGTCTATCAGATCTGAGCAGATGCTGTTGTATTGGAGAGCTTGACTGTAAATAGAATTGGTAGTGTGTATGGGTGGAAACGGGGGGCTTGTAAATATGTGTAGCAAACAATGAGTTTTCAATAAAATGTGGTGCTTTATAAATCCACTGTGCAGTTGCACAGTCATTTGTTGTATGGATGGTTCCAGGCTCAGATTAATAATGGCTGAGATTGTGAAGTAATAAAATTAAAAACATACAATTTAAAAATGCTATTAAAAGCAATACTGCACCCTGCTGAAGGCCTTTTCTTTAAAAAAATTTAGTTCTTCAAAGCCTGTAAGAATAAAGTACTGGGTTAATTTTTTTTCCCCTTCCTCACAACTCCAGGTTACAATTGGACTCAACATCTCTTGGAAAAATCCACATCTCTATTTAATGTAATTTATTGTGCAGCCTGTTTCTCCTTGGTTATATTAATATGTACATTAAAATAGTGTGATTAAGGAAAAGAGCATTAAATTAATTTTGCCTAGCTCTTGCTACATTTTGCTTCAATGAATAAGAACAATCTAATAACTCTAATAACTAATTTTTAGTTTCTCAAGTTACAGTTTCTGAAGATACCAAATAGTTTAATTATGTGCCTGTATATCTGTAAAATCCTTTCAGCCAATAGAATACTTGTTCAAAGTGATTTTTGAAATAATTAGATTAAAATTAATGAACATCTCTTTTATATTCATGATTTCAGAGATCTAATAATGTGTTGAACAAGACGTAAGGTATAAAAATAGAGGGATGATATTTTAAACGTATTAGTGATGAGTTTTACTTCTGGTTTTTGGTTGGTTTGTTTTTGTTTGTTTTTAAAGTGAGAAAAAGTTTAGGATGATCTTGAACAGGGCTTGAACAGGGCTCACATATGAGTTTAAGGATATGGAAATATATGGGTGTATTTGTAAATGTGTTGTAAATGTGTTTTGAACATGGAACAATGGATGCAAGCTGCAGGAAAAGAGATTCCACCTCAACATTAGGAGGAACTTCCTGAGAGTAAGGGCTGTTGGACAGCGGAACACACTCCCTCATAGTGTAGTGGAGTCTCCTTCCTTGGAGGTCTTTAAGCAGAGGCTGGATGGCCATCTGTCGGGGATGCTTTGATTGGGAGTTCCTGCATGGCAGGGGGTTGGACTGGATGGCCCTTGTGGTCTCTTCCAACTCTATGATTCTATGATTCTATGAAAATGGTGTCCCATATATAAAATGGAAAATCAAGGTTTGCTATTGGGAGTTTATACTTTTTGGTAATATTTTCAAGCCATGTATGCTCAGATCCATGGATAAAAAATCCATGGATAAGGAGGGCCAACTGTAACACAGTTTCTGCCTTCCACATGATATATTGATATAATGACATGATATAATCATTTACTCCAAACTTGGAACTAAATTCCAGAATCCTCTCATAAAGTATATACTTCTCACATCAGTCTCTGGGTTCTGAGACATCATCACAGAAGAATAACAGGTTTCTTGTGCATTGACCACTTTTTCCTATGTAGGACATGCTAGATTCATTATTAAAATAGGGTGTGGTGTTATCCTAAAACATGGCTTTGGGAGTTTCAGTGTGTCTCCTTGAAATTTTAGGGAAATTATAGCTCAAAGGGGGGCATGTGAGAGGAGCATAACTTTGGGGATTTTTTCACCTATGTATTCCAGTACTAATTGCAGAGAGCACTCCAGTTTCAGTGAATAGAAGGATTTTATTTAGAAATGGGTAAGGATGCACACAAACATACAAAAACCAATACAACCTTAAGAACTATACAGGGGTATCAGAAATAAAAGAATGGAGGGTTAGATAAAGAGGAATCAGGAGTTAAAAACAATAGTAATTACCAGCCCATGGAAAACCAAGAAGTGGCTTAGGCAACATCTGAGGGGTACACAGGGAGACTATGACTAGGACTGGGGAATATCTATATCCCATTTCATACACTCGAGGGGTGTTTAGTATGATATTCAATGTGACAAAGGTCTGGATGACTTTCCCAAGGATTGACAAAAGGGATCTGAAATAGCTGATGGCTTTAGCTCAATAGAGACAAAAATTGATTAGATGTGAGATAATCTCTCAGTGGTCAGGCAAAAAGAGTTAATGAGAACATGTCATGAGGTGAGGTGAAGGGTATGGTCTCTGCTTTGCAATGGGGCTCTCCTGACTTCAGGGGGTGTGTCATCTTTGGTCTACAACATCAGTCTTCTTCTAACTTTTGAGATTTATTTATTTATTTATTGCCAAAGACAGCTCAGCACAATCTTAAGAGTTTACTAATGGCAGAAAGAAGCTCTTATCTTCTATTGAAAAACAAATAAAAGAAATACGTTTGTGTGAATCCGTCTTGCCAAGTAGGCAGGATTAAATCTATTCACGGTAAGATGCATTGTGATTAAGCCATGGAATATTATATCATTAATCCCCTCAGAGATTCAGGAATTAGTATCTGTCCCTGAACTGTTTCTTCCAGCAGCTATGATCCACAAAAAAAGAGCATCCAGCTTTTGCTGCAAATTGAAGCATTACTATATTCAGAGTAAATTAGATTATCCCAGTGATAGGGAGGAAGCCTTTGGAAAACACTTGTGGGAGTTTGAGTTCTGTGGTAGTTAGAACACACTGGTTCATTTGCATTTATTTATTCATTCTGTCTATTTCTTAGCTAACTTTTAAGACCATGGTTTTCTGAAAGTATATGCTGTACACCGCCCTGATCTATGGAAGGGCGGTATAGAAATAAATCATATTATTATTATTATTATTATTATTATTATTAAAGTGGGTTGTAATATCAAAACAGTACAACATGCATGTTAATATAGTGGTATCAGTGGCATCATTAGGGGTGCAGACAGCATTAAATGACACCCTAGTTGGATGTGTGTGTGTGTGTTACAGCACTGCTCTTCAGATATCTACCTTTTGGCAGAAACAGGTTGTGGCATTCGTCTTCTTCCCTTTAAAATGCTTTAAGAGATGGTGGGAGTTGGGTCAAGTTCAGTGGGAAGAGAAATGAGAGGCCACAGGATTTTTTTTTAAATCAAAATTATTTTTTTAATTTTTTAAAAATAAATTTTCTATTTTTAAAAGATTTTCTTTTAAGACATCACATTTTAACCACATATTCACCATGTATATGTAAATACCTTTAGGTTGTGCATATGATATTGTAATTTGAAAGTGGTATATGGGAATTACAATTTACGAGTAACATTGGTGGAAAAAACTCTTAGTAAGAATTCTATATGGTGTGAAATGGGAGGAGGTCAATGGGGGGGATGACACTGTGAGTAACCGCACCAAGTGACACCAACCCTAGTAGCACCACTGAATGGTATCAAATATAAATGATGTTAAATAAAACCAGTTTCAGTGAAATATAATTTTAAAATATCCAGCAGGACCAAGAAATTTTACAAATACAATTAAAAATCAGGAAAAGCAAATGACTTTTTGAAAATCTTTTCAAAACAATTATAGATGGAAACAGCTGAGTATCTCAAAGAGTAATCCACAGAGTAGGAAGATATAACATTTTTGAAAGCCATCATCTATGGCATTGATTGAGGGTTTTGTTGATTTGGGCTAAAATACTTTTATGTCCAGAGTTGTGTTTCTTATTTGAAACAGCTGTCTGGCACAAATTGGGCACACATCTTGTATGATTTCTTAATTGGATCTATAGTATTTTTAAACTTCAGTTAGATGGAGCAGACTGTATTTGCAAATATCACTGCAATCAAATCTTCCTTTAAATTGCTTTGCAGAAGAAACATTCTTTTAAAAAGAATCTAAAGGAATAACTTGTTTAGTTATTTTTCATTTACATATATATTTCATCTCTCCCCAGAGAACTCAAGGTAGCACACATGACAATTCTGCTCAGTGTATCTTCCCAACAACCCAGTGAGTCACATCAAACTGTAAGATACTGGGAGCCCCAGTGAGATTCATGGCTTTGTGGGAACTTGAATAGTCCCCCAATACATTACATAATTAGTAGAGTATTGTTGTTGTGGTTGTAAGCTGCCTTGAGTCCCAGTATTGGGCCTAAACAACAACAGCAACCACCTGAACATTGCAACTCTCAATCCAGCACTCCAACCATATTTTATTTTTCATCATATAAATGCATTTCAAAAATCAAATTCATAACCAGCTGTGTTATACAGCTGGCCCTCCTTATCCACTAATTTTCCATCCATAGATTCAAGCATCCACAGCTGAAAATATTATATATATATATATATATATATATATATATGTTCCAAAAGGAAGGCCTTGATTTTGCCATTTTATATAAGGGACACCATTTTACTATGTCATTGTATTTCATTCGACGTGAGCATCCATGGATTTTGGTATCCATGGAGGTTCTGAAACCAAACTTCAGAGGATAACAAGGACCCACTATAGTTTAATAAATCAGATTTGTATCAATTGCTCCTTTTTCTTTGCAGTTTTCTGGTTAAATAACATTGAAGAGACCTTAATAAGTTATGGCAAACACATCTCTGTGAATATTTACCTAAACTTTACCAAAAAACCTAAAACACCCTTATATTTGTAGAACTGAATTTATAGTGGCATAGGATGCTCAGGTAGATGTTACATTGAGAGTGTTATGGCCAAAATCTATTTGCATTATTTACAACTTCTCTGAAGTCCTCCCAATATTATAGATGCAAAGAAATGTCTCTTTTCTGTAGTATCTAAAACCGTTTTTGTAGTATTCTAAAACTTTTTTGTTTTAGAAATGATTGGGGGAGGGTACAGGAATGGACCAGTTACCAAGGCTGCTAAACTCAAATTTTCTTAAAGAAATTCATTCCACTGAACTTCTCTTGAGTTAGCAAAGAGATCTTAACTGAAAGAGTGGACAGCGTGAGTTTTTGTAGACCTGAGTCTACTTCTTCAAATACAGTTGCAGACTTGGGACTCTTTCACACGGGAGGAATTTCTCCCAACTTCAAATGGAGCCAATGCAGATTCATGTAAATTCGCTAGTTTAGCGAATTTACATGAACCCCTGTTCCATTTGGAAGGCATTCGGAATTACTTCCCATTACCCGAAAATAACCCCCTCCTGCCCGAAATTGCATGCGAAGCTTTAATTCGCAATAACGTAAAACCCATGATTGCATTCAAATTGACATTAAATTATACTTCCAATTTCCGACGTCTGAAAGAGTCCATAGACTCAAAATATAAGAAGGTTCATGCTACAGGATCCTTTTGCATACTGATTTTGCAGATTAACATGGCTACTGTTAAGTAAGTTGTTTGACTCTTCTGACCATACATGATAATTTTCCCACTCTGATGGACTAAGAAAAAACAATTTTGTAAAAATCTGAGTGAACTAGGCAAGAAATGCAAAAAGAAATGCAAAATGATATTTAGCACTGTTTTTTAATAACAGTCATTTATCATATTTAGTAAAGTAATAATTCAGTTATTAGGGCTGACTAGTGCAGTAGCTGTTGATGAGGGTCACATACTCTGAGGTCAGAATGAGGTACCCAGTCTGGCTGCCATGTTCTGACTTTAGGGGGCATGGCCCTCATTTGTGGTGACTGTATTAGGTAGCCCAGAGCAAGCATCTACCCAATGCAGTGATGGAAGTCTTCAGAAGAACCAGAACAACAAAGGACTTATTTTGACATGCAGTAAGGGTCCTGTGCGCCAGTTCTGGAATGATTCCTGTCTGTCTGCACTAGAACCACGGTTTGAGCCATGTGTTGTCCAGTCTCCCTGCCATGGGAACAGGGGGAGACCAATGTATTTGGCCCATGTAGACATGCCCTTCATAAAAATACATTCAATTAAGTTGCCTCAGTTGTTAGGAAATGTCCACCTTAACTGTTAATCCATTTTTGTGAAATAGTAGCTATCCCTGAGTCTGTGAACATTTGCTAGACATAGTCATTCAGATACACATACAACTCCAACAATATTATTCTTGGACAACTTCAGGACAGAGCCCTATTTTGGTTTGGGGATTAAGCTTCTATTGTTATTGGTACAGAAATAGATAAATGTAGATGAGATAGAGACAGTGATAACTGGGGATGTATGTGTCCTACCTGGTCAATAACCTATCATTTCATTTTCCCACACTGCCTGCAAATAAGAGCATTGATCTTTGACACTGTTTCAGGGAGATCACTATTTTCCAGCTCTGCCATTGCTCCAGCCACCATCAAAGTTTATAGGAACAAGGGCACTGGATATTTGCATCAAATCCTGGGGCCCTACACACAGTTACAGCATTGTGATCCAACTCTAACTGCTGTTGCTGAATCCTGTGGAATCATGGAGTTTGCAGAGTGAGTAAGCACTAGAGCTCTTTGGCTAAGAATTTCAAATACTCCTTTCTTTATGGACAATCCCAGGATTCTATAGGATGGAACCAAGTCAGTCAAAGCTCCTTGTGTTGGCCCTGATATCAATTGAAATTTATATCAAATTAGCTGCTGAGTATGTAGCAAAGAGTTTGTTTCAACTGCAATCAAAAGGCTGACAGTCAGTTGGAGGGTTATTTACTCTCTTGTGTCCCAGTTTTCCCAAGCCTTCTTCAGACCATGATTAAAATACACCATTTTAAGTGTATTTAAAGTTGCCCATTCTCTTTGATTAAATAGGATTCTTAAGCAGCTCTGCATTTTAGTTTAGAATTTTAATTTAGTATGGAGAATAGCTGTAATTGTGATTAATATGAACGATTAACATTCGCACTGAGGAAACCATTAAAAAAAGACACTGCATTAAGTTTGCAGTCTCTTTGTAAAAGTAATGGTGTATAGAATCATAGAATCATAGAATAATAGAAATTTAGAGTTACAAGAGACCACAAGGGCCATCCAGTCCAACCCCCTGCCATGCAGGAACTCCCAATCAAAGCATACCCGACAGATGGCCATCCAGCCTCTGCTTAAAAACCTCCAAGGAAGGAGACTCCACCACCCTCCGAGGGAGTGTGTTCCACTGTCAAACAGCTCTTACTGTCAGGAAGTTCCTCCTAATGTTGAGGTGGAATCTTTTTTCCTGCAGTTTGCATCCATTGTTCCGAGTCCTGTTCTCTGGAGCAGCAGAAAACAAGCTTGCTCCCTCCTCAATGTGACATCCCTTCAAGTATTTAAAGAGGGCGATCATATCACCTCTTAACCTTCTCTTCTCCAGGCTAAACATCCCCAGCTCCCTAAGGCGTTCTTCATAGGGCAAGGTTTCCAGACCCTTCACCATTTTAGTCGCCCTCCTTTGGACATGCTCCAGTTTCTCCACATCCTTTTTGAACTGTGGTGCCCAGAACTGGACACAGTATTCCAGGTGGGGCCTGACCAATGCAGAATAGAGTGGCACTATTACTTCCCTTGATCTAGACACTATACTTCTATTGATGCAACCTAAAATTGCATTGGCCTTTTTAGCTGCTGCATCACACTGTTGACTCATGTTCAACTTGTGGTCTACTTGGACTCCTAGATCCCTTTCACATGTTGTCTCATTCAGCCAGGTGTCCCCCATCCTATATCTGTGCATTTCATTTTTCCGCCCTACGTGTAGGACCTTACATTTCTCTGTGTTAAATTTCATTTTGTTAGCTTTGGCCCAGATTTCTAGTCTATTCAGGTCATTTTGAATTTTGATCCTGTCCTTTGGGGTATTAGCTACTCCTCCCAATTTGGTGTCATCTGCAAATTTGATAACTAGGCTTTCGATACTGTCATCCAGGTCATTAATAAAGATGTTGAATAGCACTGGGCCCAGGACAGAACCCTGTGGGACCCCACTTGTCACTTCTTTCCAGGATGAAAAGGAACCATTGTTGAGCACCCTTTGGGTTCGGTCAGTCAACCAGTTACAAATCCATGTAACAGTTACCTTGTCTAGTCCACATTTTACAAGCTTATTTGCAAGGATGTCATGGGGAACCTTGTCAAATGCCTTACTGAAGTCAAGATATACTATATCCACAGCATTCCCTTCATCTACCAAGCTAGTAATTTTATCAAAAAAAGAGATCAGATTTGTCTGGCATGACTTGTTTCTCTGAAACCCATGTTGACTTTTTGTGATTATGGAATTATCTTCCAGATATTCACAGACTCTCTGCTTAATGATCTTCTCCAGAATTTTTCCTGGTATTGATGTCAGACTAACCGGACGATAATTGTTGGGATCCTCTTTTTTTCCCTTTTTGAAGATGGGGACAACATTTGCCCTCCTCCAGTCTGCAGGGACTTCTCCTGTTCTCCAGGAGTTCTCAAAGATGATTGCCATTGGTTCCGATATTACATTTGCCAGTTCTTTTAATACCCTAGGATGTAGTTCATCTGGTCCTGGAGACTTGTATTCATTTAGATTAACCAGGTATTCCTGTACTGTTTCTTTACTTATTCTGTGCTGAAATTCCCCTGTTCTGTCCTCTGCCCCATTATCCTTAGGTTGGGCACCCTTTGCCTTTCCTGAGAAGACTGAAGCAAAGAAGGTGTTGAGCAATTCTGCCTTTTCTCTGTCTCCTGTGAGCATTTTGCCATCTTCTCCACGCAGTGGCCCAACTGTTTCCTTCTTCTTCCTTTTGCTGCGGACATACCCAAAAAAGCCCTTTTTATTGTTCTTAACGTCTCTAGCAAGCCTGAGTTCATTTTGCGCTTTAGCTTTTCTGACTTTATCCCTACATGTGCTGGCTATTTGTTTGAATTCCTCTTTGGTGATTTCCCCATTTTTCCATTTTTTATACATGTTCCGTTTAAAACTTAGCTCAGTTGTAAGTTCCTTAGTCATCCATACCGGTTTCTTGAGACATCTCCCATTTTTCTTCCTCGTTGGAACTGTCTGAAATTGTCCTTTTAGTATCTCCCTTTTGAGGAACTCCTATCCATCTTGAACTCCCTTTTCTTTTAGTATTCTTGACCATGGGATCACCCCCAGTATTTCTCTAAGTTTATTGAAATCAGCTCCCCTAAAGTCTAGAGTGCGTGTCTGACTATGCCTAGCTTCTCCCTTCCACTGTATAACAAACTCCAGGAGAACATGGTCACTTCCCCCTAAGGATCCCACCACTTGCACCTCATCAACTAGGTCTTCCCTGTTGGTTAAGATCAGATCCAAAATAGTTGATCCCCTTGTTGCCTCTTCCACCTTTTGGACAATGAAATTGTCTTCCAGGCAAGTGAGGAATTTTCTAGATCTTGAGGATAGCGCTGAGTTTGACTTCCAGCAAATATCCGGGTAGTTGAAGTCCCCCATCACTACTACATCTCTCCTTCCTGATTGTGTGGTCATCTGTTCTAGAAAGGCATCATCCAGTTCCTCTGTCTGACTTGGGGGTCTGTAGTAGACTCCCACAGTAACATCCCTGTTGTTTCCCTCTCCTTTAATTTTTATCCAGATGCTCTCCACCTGGCTTCCAGTATTGATTTCCTGGATCTCTTCACTGGTGTAAATATCCTTGACATATAACGCTATTCCTCCTCCTTTCTTGTTTGTCCTGTTTCTCTTAAAAAGGTTATACCCCTCTATTTCTATATTCCAATCGTGAGACTCATCCCACCAGGTTTCAGTGATGCCTATTATATCATATTTTCCTTGTTGTGCTAGGAGTGCAAGTTCATCTTGCTTATTTCCCATGCTCTGTGCATTAGTGTAGAGACATCTAAGACCATGTGTCCCCTTTACTTGATGCCTGTGCATGTTTTTTTGGCTCCTATTGTTGGGTCCTTGCACTGTTTGTCTTCTTCCTTCTATGTCAGTTTGACTATTTTTTCTAGCCGTTTTGCCTTCCAGACTGCTGTCTCCCTTCCCCAGATCACTTAGTTTAAAGCCCTTCTGATCAGATTCTTCAGACTGTTGGCAAAAATGTTTCTTCCAACTGGCGTGAGATGTAGCCCATCCCTTGCTAGAAGTCCCTCCTCATGGAACCGCAGCCCATGATCCAAGAATCCAAATTGTTCTCGGCGACACCATCTGCGGAGCCAGTTGTTGATATCTGCTATTTTCCTCTCTCTTCCTGGACCATGCCCTTCTACTGGCAGAAGAGACGAGATGACAATCTGTGTGTCCATTTCCTTCAGCTTCTTCCCCAGAGCCTCGTAATCCCTTCTGATATTCTGAAGGCTGTGTCTTGCTGTGTCATTCGTTCCCACATGGACCAAAAGGAAGGGGTATTTGTCAGTAGATTTGACCAGTCTTGTCAGCCTCTCCGTCACATCACGGATCTTTGCCCCGGGGAGACAACACACCTCACGAGACATCTTGTCGGGCCCACAAATCACTGCTTCTGTACCCCTCAGCAAGGAGTCCCCCACCACAACCACGCGCCTCCTCTGAGGCTTAGCAGCAACTCTTCCCTGCGATGGAACTTCCAGGCTCCCCTGCTGTGTCCCTGAAGTCTGTCCATGCTGCTCTTCCTGATCCTCCTTGATAAGTGAAAGGGCTTCGAAACGATTCTGTAGCTGCAAGCTCCTACTGCTATTTCTGATTTCTCTGCTTCTCTGTGTGACATTCCTCCAGCTGTCTGCCTCCTGTGTACATGAAGTGACCTTCTTACCCCCAGCGACTTTCTCTGTGTGGTCCCCTTCCAAGATTGTTCCTTCCGTTGTGTCGAGGAAAACCTCTTGCTCCCTGACATGCTGAAGTGTCGCTACCCTGGATTCCAGCTGCTGTACTTTCTCCTCCAAGAGGGCTACCAACTTGCACTTGGGGCATGTGAAGTTCGCCACATCTGTAGGCAAGAAGACAAACATCCCACAAGTGTTGCAAGTGACTGCAGCCGCTCCCTCGGTGCCCATACTGAGAACTATTAAGGAATCACTAAAAGAGGACTGTGGGCTTCCTCCTCGAAGAATATCCCTCGGTAAACACCAATGTCAAAGGCCCCTGATGTCCTGTCCTATTTCACTAAACTCTATTAGTGATTTCAACCTACTGGGAATGTTACTTTATACAGATGCCCTGGTTTCTAACGTATTGACTTCCTCTGAGGTGGAGGGGAACCCTTCAAAGCACTTTTAAAAAGGGGGAGATCCAAAGGAGAACCTCTAAAAACAAAGTTTACAGCTCCTCTACTCCTTAAGTTGTGCTTCACCCTGTTTGGGGGGAGGGGGAGCTCTCTGAGCAGTTCTCTATAGCTAGTCTCCTAGCTCCTCCCACTTGTGACTCACAGATGTGACTCACAGAAGCTCCTCCTCCTCTGCAACAGACACACTCCCCCAAGAGATTTTAAAAATCCACACACTTACCACTTAAAATGGCTGCCAAAAAGGTGCTCTTCCTTCTTCTCTCTCTCACTCCAAGTGGTCTGCAGCTGGCTCTCTGAGCAGTTCTCTATAGCTAGTCTCCTAGCTCCTCCCACTTGTGACTCACAGATGTGACTCACAGAAGCTCCTCCTCCTCTGCAACAGACACACTCCCCCAAGAGATTTTAAAAATCCACACACTTACCACTTAAAATGGCTGCCAAATAGGTATGTCAATACTTTACAAACATGAAGATTAAACTATTCCTAGAGTATTGAACCTACTAAATGCAAACTTTATGGGGAAATCTGTGTTAGCAAGCTAGCATGTGATTGTTACCTTTTCCGCACCTTGAAACTTATGCAATTGCCCACTACAGCTTTAATAGAAAAATAATTACAAAAAGAAATTGCTGAAAAAAGAGGAAGAGTATTTCACATGAGTGAACCAAAATTGGATTTGTCTACCATACGTGTTGATTTTTACTAACTATATAGATTCTTCAAAAACATGAGAAAGCCATTGCCTTCATCAGCATTTTGCTACAATCTCCAGGCTTCCTGCAAGCAGGGTTTCCACATTGTTTAAAATAATTTCACCCTCATTGCTTCTATCCGGTTAAATAATCCTTTAATCCTGCTTAATACTAACAGATCTTGTCTTATTTAATGCTTTTTACTAATTGATGCATATACAATGGCACAGTACAGTATATGAGGTCAGATTGATCAGTTTATCAAACGACAGAGTCATTATCAAATCATTAGTTCTGGTGGCTTCCTTGATTAGAAAAAGAATCCTTATACCTAGGGCCAACCGTGTTCTTTCATAATAGGGGATTTAGAAGATATTTATACAAGCAGAAAATTGAATCAGCATCACCATCAGTGCATTAAATTATAGCATTTTGAAGTTAATATTGTCTTGAAGACATGACAATAGATGTAGATATAAAATAATAATCTGTGCTGAGCCTTTTCTCCACCTGGTTGAGGGAAGGGAATACATACTTTTTACTATTTAAAATTACACTTTCTTCTATTTTGAAAACATTAGGTGTACATACCTTTCCTTTAACCTTTATCATTGGACTGAGAGGCACTACTATATTGGCCTGCTCTGGTGCAATGACTCACTAATAGCATTGACTTTCCACATCTCCTCATTAACCTTTACCCTCATTGACCCTTGTGTTCTCTGTTTAGAAGGCAACCCAGTCTGAAGTGTGTTGTGCAATCTTTGTTGCACTGATGTGAGCCAAGGTGAGCCAAAACAGAGCTCTCACTACTGTTTCAACACCAGCCTTAGGCCTAGCTTAGAACACATATCCTCCATATGTCCCAGTTTGTTAGGACAGTTGCTGAATGAAACTACGTGCGAAAGAGATCTAGGAGTCCAAGCAGACTATAAGCTGAACATGAGTCAACAGTGCGATGTGGCAGCTAAAAAGGCCAATGCAATTTTAGGCTGCATCAATAGAACTATAGTGTCTAGGTCCAGGGAAGTAATAGTGCCACTCTACTCTGCCTTGGTCAGGCCCCACCTGGAATACTGTGTCCAGTTCTGGGCACCACAATTCAAAAAAGATGTGGAGAAACTGGAGCATGTCCAAAGGAGGGCAACTAAGATGGTGCGGAGTCTGGAAGCCATGCCCTATGAGGAGCAACTTAGGGAACTGGGGATGTTTAGCCCGGAGAAGAGAAGGTTAAGAGGTGATATGATAGCCCTGTTTAAATATTTGAAGGGATGTCATATTGAGGAGGGAGCAAGCTTGTTTTCTGCTGCTCCAGTGATTAGAACGTGGAACTATGGATGCAAACTGCAGGAAAAGAGATTCCACCTCAACATTAGGAGGAACTTCCTGACAGTAAGGGCTGTTCGACAGTGGAACACACTCCCTTGGAGTGTAGTGGAGTCTCCTTCCTTGAAGATCTTTAAGAAGAGGCTGGATGGCCATCTTTTGGGGATTCTTTGATGGAGAGTTCCTGCATGGCAGTGGGTTGGACTGGATGGCCCTTGTGGTCTCTTCCAACTCTATGATTCTATGATTCTATAATCCTCTGTCATCCCACTTTTAAAACTGTTTTTAAAATGTCCCTTAAACTTATTCCATTAACTGTCTTACCTCTTCCAGCTTGAATTCAGGATCTGGGATGCCCCTGGACATTATCACACCTAAATTCTTGCCTATCTAGCCAAGAGGCCACTGCCTGGATGCATCCCGGGTCAAAGCCTCACTCAGCCAGCCAATTTTTGAAGTGAGAAGCTCCCAGACTTCAAAAAAGTGCTGGGTGAGTGAGGCTTTGACCTGGGATGCATGCGGATGGCGGCAGCCCAGCTAGATAGGTGGTGGTTTAGGTATGATAACATCTGGGGGCATCTCTGGCCTGTTTCCCCTGCTCCCACTTCCTTCCTTTGCTTCAGCTTTTTCAGTTGCTGGAGGCTGAAATCAAAGTGCAAATTATTTTACGCTTAGTTAAAGGGAGGGGTCAGAAACTTGCCCTTCCCAGTTGGATCAGGAGAAAGCAAACTGCTGAAGCCTCTCTTGGTTTGTGTATTCTTCCTCATTAATAACTTTTTTGCCATCTTGACCCCACTCTGATATTGCTTGGTCACCAGTGTTCCAGTTTTCATCTGTGAAATGATAGAGAATATGAAACCATACCATAAGTATATTACCATATTGACATTGCTCATCAGTGAGGTCAGAATATATTTCCTTCCCTCATCTAAGAGCAGCCACAGGAAGATCAGGAGTCATCATCTTGAATTTTAGGGAAAAAAACTTTCATTGTAAAGAAAAAAAGAGAGAGTTGAACTTAGAGAATTGTTTCAAAATAATATGATGATTTTAAAGACGCTGTAGTATCTAGACAGGAGCCATCATAGTGTAGTGGCTTGAGCGCTGGACTACAACTCTGTTGACCAGGGTTCAAATCTCAGCTCAGCCATGGAAACCCATTGGGTGAACCTGAGCAAGTCACACTCTCATAGGCAATGGGGAACTTCATCTGAACAAATCTTTCCAAGAAAACCCCATGGCTGGTTTGCCTTCGGGTTGCCATAATTCAGAAACAACTTGAACAAAAACAAGTATCTATGCATCTGTTAGGAATCTTTTGGGTGTGCAGATCTCAAGCCAGAGATTTGAACTACTTTTATCTGATACTCTGCACCTGGACACTGGGCCTATTTCCAGCAAAAATGAGAAGGAGCCCAGGAACCTTCCTCATTTCCAGCAAACAGCAATTGCCTGTAAGGGTGATTGGTATAATGTATGTGAAGCACTTTAAAGACCTAAGATCATAGGAGAAAAATCTGTTGTTGTTGTTGTTTTAAATTGCTGAGTTAGCAATATGGTGCAAGGTGAAAATTAGAAAGAAGGCATGGCAAGCCTCCTTTGAAAACTGCATGATAGGTTTGCCTTAAGATTGTCATAAATAGGAAACAACTCAAATGCATACAACAACATATGGCTCTCTTGATATTCATTCTTGTATAACAAATATCCACAGGAAGATATCTGATATTAATCTGATATATTGGGCTTTGTCATATTGGAGGAACTGACAATAAAAACAAGCCCTGGTTTTTCGCATATTGAGAAGACAATTTTATCTGGACCAAGAGAGCATTAGCCTTTTGTTACTTGGAGTTGGATATTATGCAGTGCTTTGCCAGGGGAAAAAATCTCCCAAAGGAACTAATAAAACAAAGTGAAATAGCTTGAATATTATCACACAGTTATGCTCTACTAGATACCTAGAAAAGCAATTAAAGGGACGCCATCAATGAGAGGACCCATTGGAATGAAAATGAAACCCGATATTACCATTGTTTACCTTAAGCTTCTCTGAACTGAAATTACTTTTTGTTGCTTCTGTATTCAAACACAATGACAAGAGCAATTTAATCTAATTTATGCCTTTTCAGAGCTTCCCGAAGGGAATGTTCATGTTCCCAATCAGCTTTAGATTTATTCATCCATAATAATGAATAGTACTGTGGTCAAAAATGCATCAATTTTAATATGTTCTTTCATTGTTTCATTTCCAAAGTGAGCCACTTATAATTTTTTTCTCTAAGGTTTTCTTTTTCTTTCTTTTACTCACCAGCATTTATGACTTCATTGAAAGACTTTCTTTGGGAAACAACATGTTTTTTGATGATGCTTTCATTTAGTCTTGCCTTGCTTTATGTTCTTTATATCTAAAAAATCCGATGCTGATGTAAGCAGCAGGCTCAGTGGAATTGCTAGTAGACCTGCAACTGAGATTATCCTAAAATGGAACATAGGTTTCCATCAAGTCACACAATTATTTTTCAAAATTGAGGTTTCTGGTTAGTTCGTTTTGCCCTATTTTAAAACTTTCACTGGCCATTTCTCCTAAAGACTCTGAATAGAGAGAATTGAGAGGACCAACAAGTAGGACAAGTTGACAAATATTTTGAAAACGCCATGTTCCTCTCCTCCAAAAGGAAGCTACTCCCTGATGTACTTTAATGCTGCAACTTTCCAGTGCTCAAAAGAATGGGACAAACATAATAGTTTTCTGAAACTAAAACTGAGGAAATTAAAAGTGAAGTGTATGTGCAGTTGTAACTCATAACAAAGCAAATAATTAATCGCAATGTAAAAGGAGTGGGGGAGAATCACATGGATAGTGAATCACATGGAAGAAATGAGTGGGCAGGAATTATTTCCTGGCCTACCAACTGTGGAAATGGGGCAAGGAGAGGAAATGATCCAAGTATGGAGGCTCAGAATTTGGTAAAATCCAGCTAATTGAATAATATGTGATCCCAAGTCCAGAACCAGAAAACCTTTCTGGAGGAAAATCATGAGTAGCAGCTACAGAGATTGCTGCCATTCCACTAGGATCCACCTCCTGTGTGGTTTTATGTTCTGGCCACACACAGCACATGGAGAGCTTTTCAAGGCCTTGAGCAGCTGTTAGAACTTATGGAAGGCTCACCACCAACTCATTGGGAGTTCTTTCCCCAGGTTCCCCCCCCCCCACCGTGCTGCTGATGTCAGCACTCATCAAGAAGCCTCATGAGTAATGGACCACATTCTGCACCTGCCAAAGTCTCCCCAATCTCCTCCCCTACTTTGTTGGCAGGCTGGCATTGTGCAGGTGCAACACAGATACAAACACCCAAGCCAACCAATTGTGGTGCCAGTGGGCCCTCAGGGTTTGAAAACTGCTGCACACAATAAAATCAGGATTTTTTTTTCTTCAGCATCATTTGCCCTGAAATTAGTCTCCTAGCTTTGAAAAGAAGCAGAGCAATTTATTAAGACTGCATCCTGAGACCTGAGAACCCTACAACACAGAGGTAAGGTTTTAAATCTAATGTTAATCTGAACTAGTAAATGAAAGAACTTTATATACTTATAACGGAGCCCTGATGGTACAGTGGTTTAATGCCAGTACAGCAGCCATTCACAACCACAAGGTTGTGAGTTCAATCCCAGACAACACTCCACGATCCATGCATCCTTCCATAGATCATGAAAATGAGTACCCAGCTTGTTGGGGGTAATTAGCTTACAAATTGTAAACTGCTTAGAGAGTGCTGCTGAGATCCTTGATAAGTAGTATAGAAACATTATATTTAGCCAATAGATATACATCAGATACTTTCAGCATTCTAATTAGGCTCAAACATTTCAAAAGATGGCCATTGTCGAGTTTTCTTTATTTCTATTTTATTCCATATTATTCATCTCCATGGTAAAGATCTCCATGGTGAATATCCAAAGAGCAGTTTTGAATTATTCAAGTTTGCTGGCTGAAGAGTTTCTATACCTCTTTGTAATTTGGTGATTGGGATTGTTCACTTTATATATTTCATATTTTTTGAAGTCTTATTCTAGGATCCTTTTTAAAAAATTACACATTTTAAGCTCATTTCAGACTAATGTAGAAACAGTTAATTAAGTGTTAGAAGATTGCCCTGTGATAGTCCAGTCAATTTTATTGCAGTATTAAGGTTTTATGTTGACATTGTTCTTTAAATGGCCCATTTTACTCATCTTGGGAGTGAAACAGATGGGCAAAATAAAGTGCTTTCCAGCTGCTTTAAAGGTGGTATGTATAGATGACGCATGCCTCAAAAGTGGCTGAAAACTGGACTGAAACCACGCTCCAGGACTAAAAATCAGAGCAAAAAGAAGTTGGGATAGTCCAATTCAGGGAAGAAGATGCACATCATTGCACTTGCATATAAAATGCTCTGACTTGAGTGTGAGGCTGTAGCAAAGCAAAGAAATGAAAGTGTAACAACATATACAAACCAGACAGTCCAGCAAGGGGGCAAAGGGTGAAGTTGGCATGGATTGGGGGGGGGGGGTGGCTCCCTGATTGTGCTTTGCCAATGTATCACTCACAAAGCAATGAACCAATGTTCTGAACCAGTGGAAGATCACATGTATGTATGTGTGGTGGATCAAAGGGACAACCATGCAATGGGATGGCATCAGAAGATGTGAGAAGTACTTGGTCTCAGGCAGTGTGTTAGTCTGAGAGTGCACATGTATGGTGGGGATGCAACAACAAAAATTACCCAGCAGTGCAGCTTGGATCCATGCTATGCGATTGGCCTGTGCCTTGGGAGTGGGTTGTGGAGCAGCGGGATTTTGACCTACTTTTGGAAAAAGTAGGATTGAGCTGCTTTTTCCTGCCCATCTGTTCTGCCCCTTACTGTCCATTTCTCTTGCCATGGGGATTTTTGTTGTTGTTTGTTGTTGTTGTTGTTGTTGTTGTTGTTGCTGCTGTTGCTGTGTGCCTTCATGTATTTCACAACTTATGGTGACCCTAAACAGAACTTATCATGAGATTTTCTTGACAAGATTTGTTCACAGGGGTGTTGCCTTTGCCTTCCTCTAAGACTGAAATAGTGTGACTTGCTCAGGGTGGGTTTCCATAACCAAGCAGATATGTCACCCCTGGTCTCCAGAGTCATAATCTGATACTCAAAGCACTCTCTCAACCTGTCAGACTGACTCTCTCATACTATCTTCAATTTTTGTAAAGCTTAACAGTATACAGTGGTCCCCCAGGTTACGAATCCCCCGGGTTGCGAAAACCCCGGGATCCGAAACCGGCGGGACTGCAATTGTATCCCCCGGGATCCGAAAGATCCCCCGGGATATGAAAAAAAACCTGTGCGGCCCCTTTAAATCGGCCGCACGGTCCATTGAATATAGCGGTCCCCCGGGAAACAAAAGCTTCCGGGTTACGAAGGTAATCCCGGAACGGATTACCTTCGTAACCCGGGGGACCACTGTACTTTTTTATAATTAGAATTTTTTTTAAAAAAAAAATTTAGGTGTTGGGAGAAGTTTGTGACATCTACTTTGACCTCAGGTTTGTCATCAAATGGAAGCTAAAAATAAATTTCTTGGCTTCAGTTCCAATGACAGTTGTGGGTGTTATGTCTTTGGGAACACGGACCATATATAATTTGTACCATGTTTAGTCTGGTAGCCTTCTGTCTCCCCTCATTCATTACACTGCAAATTCATAAAACAGAATGTGTGCATCTTTGTCCCCACTCTCTCTTAAAGTACACCATGGTATGTAGTGTGGTGTGGTGGAACACAGTGTGGTGGAACAAGTGTAGGGATGTAAATCTTCATTTGTTCATTTGCACACATAATAAATAATTTCAATAGTTTTCTCTTCTCTATGTGAGATTATGACAGGTGTTTTCCCCCAAATTCTTCTATGATTTTTGCAATAGTAATAAATCTCATGGGGCCTGATCATTATCTTGATGGACTCTTTTCTCAACAAGGATAAGAAATTTTGTAAGTGTTATTTACAACACTAGACAAGTGCAGAGGCAGACCATCTCTCAGCAACAGACCATGTCTCTGTTTAACCTACAAGAGTCAGAAAATATACACAGTTCCTCTGAGCTTTGCATGCTTGGACTGCATTTTCTTAAATTAAGGGCTTGCATAATGGTAAAGAAGATGTGCCATCACACATACAGTACATTTATTTGCCTGTGAGTAGTACCACCATGGACACAACAAACTGTGTGTGATTTGCATTTCCTCTTTATAGATTCTGCTCTGGAGGAAGTTGAGAGCATGATTTCAGACATGAAGATGATTTAAGGATTAAAAGTCATTTTATAGAATCTTCAAAGCTTAGACAGGAACCTTAAGCAAGCAGCTAGTCAGAGTTTCCATTCTGAGGAGCACCTCCCCTGTATTTAGTTACTGTTGTAGTTACACTTTCTAAAAGTAATTTTGGGGCTTAATTATTCTAAAATAGTTGCTTTAAATAAAACAGCAAATTTCTGCACGTCACTGGGCTGTCGTACTAATAATACAACTAAATTATGAGGTCACACATAACCTCTCTCTGTAAAAGTAACTAAAAAGTTACAGTTACAGTGCAAAATGCATTAATATAGCCTTTGTTACTTGAAAAGCATGATAGCTTTAGTTATTCCAGAAATGACTTACCAGAAATCTTTATTTGAAATCAGTTACTTCCAAGCTCTGTTGTTTAGCCCTAGAGACAGTAATAGGAAGCCTCTGTGTGTGTGTGCCAAACACTTTAATTTGTGCTGCAACATAATGACATTTTGAAATATGCAGTGGCATTTCTGCTTGGTTGCTTCTCATCATTTTGTTTCCTTGACATGGAAAATAAAAGCTTACTAACTGTGGGAAGAATTTGCATGAAATGTGTCCATCAATCTCTATGAAGAAGAAGCATTATGCTACAGAATTATATCCACGCTGAAGTTAAGGTGGCATAATTGAATAGAAACGTGTGCAATCCCTGATAGCCTTGTAATGAGAAGTTCTCTTCAATTCCATATTTGCTCTGTCCAGAATTTAATTAATCCCCACCTTGATTTTTCTGGTATTATTCTTTTATTTGTATACGTTATGAGCCATTTTATCACATGATATATTGCAGAGTAGACTGGATTTCCTTTTGGAGAAAAGGGTCTAAATATATTACTAAAATACATGCTGTTACAGAATGGCTTTGATTTTTTTTCTTTTAGATACACTGGCAACAGTCTGAATATGGCAACACTGCTTTTCATTTTTGTATGGTAAACGTTGTAGTAAACATTAATTTTTAATATATAGTACTGACTTCAAAAGGACCTAACTACCCTAAAAACACCAGATGCTTTCTGATCTTGGAAGGTAAGTAGGGTCAGCACTGGTTAGTACTTGAATGGGAGATTGCCAATGGATACCAATCGTTGTAGGCTGTACCTTTCAGAGGAACTGTCAAAAATACCTCTGAGTATTCCTTGCCCAAGAAAACTGTGAAATTCATAGAGTAGCGATTAGTTGATAGGTGACTTGAAGGTACTTACACACAGTGACTTCAAAGTGCAGTAGTCCCATCTAGCAGATTTAGAGCTTTTCTGCACTTAACTTTGTGGTGTGTTGATCTTCTGCAGAGATTCATGGGATAGAAATGAATTGTACTGCATAATGCATCATTTCCGCAGTAATCTTGCAGTTAAAACACTCCACACAGAGATTTCTCTTCTACAGTACAGGCATTGTATGGCGTCACAGCCTCCATCCCTATCCCACCCCTTAGCTTCATGATTGGTTCTTCCCCCTTTCACCGTTTTTCTTTCTTTCTTGCCGGTATGCTGGCATGCTCAATGCAGCATGAGATGTTTCATCACAAGAAGTTGAACAGGAAAAGGTGGCCACACTGCCCCCACCATTTATTTATTTCATGTTTGGATGAAAGAACTTGTCCTCACCTTTTCATTTGAATGCCTCTGTAAAAGTTTTTTTTTTTTTTAAATACAGTGCAGTATTTCAGGGAGTGCTTTGCTGTTGTGATATTATAGTGTTACAGTATTATAATATTTCACCATTGTGGGGGTTTAAACATACTGATATGATCTTCCTGGAACAGTCACTGGAAATAGCCTGTGTATCACTGGCACAAATCTCCTGGGGAAATCTGAGGGAGGTACTAGCTAGTCGCCACCCCCCAAACTGCCCACATTCCACCCAGTCATGGCATTCTCATAGAAGAAAGTGGAATCAGAGTTCCACACCCAAAAACCTACTGTTTTGAAGTGCAAGAGGTAGCCATTACCAGATTATTTTCAACACGTAAAAATGCAGATGTGCCACGATGGTATGACACAAGGACACACACAGAGTCATACAGTACAGCAGGCTGCCATTGCTGTTGTGCCAGCCTGCCATCATACTGTTGAAATGTGATAGAGCTCTTATTCTAAAATAAGTGAACTAGGGATTGTGGCCAGTACAGGGTGGTTGAAAGTTACTTTTTAAAAAGGGAATTTAAAATGATTTGAAGTGTCTGAATTCTATTAAATACATGTGGGTTATATCATGTTTAAATTGTGGTCTTCAGGTTGCAGTCCTACACACGACTATTGTGTGTATACACATGCTATTAAATTCAGAGGGACTTACCTTTCAGAAGGCATATATAGAACTTCTCTGTATATTATTACCTGCTGTTGTTCACAGAACATTTCCTTACTTCTAAACCAGGCAAGAAAGAAGCATCTTATGGCACACAGGGCTGAGGAGGAGAAGGTAGCAGGATTTGAGGATCTCTCAAACCCTTCTGCTTTTCTCAGTTGTAATACAATTAAAGATTTCCAACAGGGGTATTTTTGCTGAATTAGCTGGTCATTTTTGTTACAAGTTTTCTGAGAAAATATTTCAGTATGCTTTTGAAAGCTTTAAGCAATGTGTGTTCTCAATTACAGCTTGACCCGATCACCTATAAAGATGGTAAGAGCCTGGAAATCTTGCCCAGCTCTACAGTAAAAAGAAATGTTTAATTAGAGAAAGAGTGGAGCTATTTGCAGCTGCTGAAATTAGGAGCAGATAAAAGAACTGCATTTGCTGGTCCCTAGGGAGCATCCTAAATAAATTCTGTACCCTTTTCTTTTCTTTTCCTTTCCTTTAAAAAATACCTATCTTCTCCTGGGTGAATCCCTACAAGTGCTAGAAACGTATATGTGAGGATCTATGTTGGGCCCAATTTTCATGAGAGCACAGCCTTTGCTTTGATTATTATGGTAACATTATTTCAGAAAACTCTTTTTGCCCATAATGCAAGTTCTTAACTATTGTGGGGCAATGTACTAATCCTTCTTTCAACTCTGCTTCAGGAAAGAGAGAGACCCTAAGTCAGATCAACAGAGACGGAAGGCTTGGTGGCACAGTGGTTAAATGTCTGTACTGCAGCCACTCACTCAAAACCATAAGGTGGCGAGTTCAATACCAGCCAAAGTCCTTAAACCCAAACTTTAGGAATTCAGTGAAGATATAAAAGTTCAGTCAAGATATACAAGTTCTCAAAATTTCCCAGAATAAAACTCCCCACAGTAAAGCAAGAGGAAATCAAAATCCTCATGTACTATAATGTAATATAATATAATTGGTAATTGCTGTCTGCACAAGATTTGAGGAAAAGAAATCTTTGTTGGTTATTTCCTGATTGAGAAATGGATTTCCCTATCATTGATTTCTCAAACATGGGACACTTTATAAGGAAGAATAATGTTGAGAAAATAATTTTGTGCTTGGAATTTGCACATTCCAAAGTGTTTCAAAAATTAGTGTGTGTGTGTGTTTGTGTGTACGTGCACACACAAAGAACAGACTCCAGAAATATATCTGATTTTTTTTGTGCCTAAAAAATTGAAAAACAAAATAAAACTCATGTGTGTTTCTAAATATTTTGTGTGTGCACAATGGAAGGTTCTTTTATGTAAAAAACACAAATTTTGCACAAAGAATACTGTTTCTAGGAACACATCTTGTATGCAAAAAAAAAAGTGTTTATTCACTAAAGGCCCCATTTTGTTCAAAATAGTGTGTTTCTGGAAATTGTGTGTCTATGCACACATGTGCATAATATGTGTTACTGTAACCTGCCACCCATTATTTTCATTCAAAAAATGAATGAAAAAATGAACATGTATTTGCAAGCAGATAAGTTTTCTGAAACACTTTGGGATATGTAAATACCAGGAGAAAACTGCATGCAAATATTTATTTTCTCCAGCAGTGTGAAGGAAACTACAGAAAGTATTTGTCCTCACATGCAATGATGAAGAAAAAATCAAATTCTCTGCTCCTGACCTCTAAAGTCAGATAACTTTGACTGCGTCCACACTCCAGGATTCTGGTGCTGCAGCAAACTACAGCTCCCCAAATTCCATAGCATTAAGCCATGGCGATTAAAGTGGCATCAGATTAGATTATTTATGCAGTGCAGATGCAGCCCTAGTCTCTGGTTTACCAGAGTCAAGGTGCAGCAGAAGGACTTGTGAAAACTGTATCGATGACTTAGTTCACACAGTGCATGAAGACTAGCTGATTGTCTAGGGACAGATGCCCTATTTATGTCCCTTAAGGTTCAGTTGATTACATAACAGTTGATCGACAGGGTCTTTGTAACTTTCTTTTCCTGTCCACTGTTGCTCAGCCCCCATTACTTCTCTGTGGCCAGAAAGACTGCTGTACGTGGAGACTGTGCAGCATCCATGAGGAGAAACAGAATGCTGTAAAACTTTATATGGAGTTCAACTTGGCCTTCTGAATTCCACAAAGATCAGAATGAAAATGTGGACTAAGGAAGAAGTTGGCTGCCAGTGCCATTTTTTTGTCTTCTTGTATATTTGTTGAAAGTAAAGAGGAAGACAGCTGTAGGCATAGCCTGAGTTTGGTGGATAGTAATCCACAATGAAACAATCCTAACTATCCATAACAGGACAGTACTGGAACTTCCTTGTGTGGGCAACACCATCTAAAGACACCAGTCTCCATCAGGTTGTCATTGTTCTGGGGAAGTATAGATGGAAGCTGACTTTATTACACATGGCATATACGATTAAAAGTGCCTAGGCTCTTCATCCATTTTAAGATCAAACCTGCAGGCTCATCATCAAATGCAACTGCTTGTTAAAATTCATGAGAAGTGCCTTTTAAGATTTGTATTTCCTAGAATGTGAACACCCACTACTGTGCAAATAATTTGGAATGAAAGATTCCTTAACTTGAAAATTACCAGTCTTGTTCTCATAAAAGAAGTATATTTTATGTTAACAGATTGCTGGACAAATTGTTAAACTGATGGAAGATTTTTTTCTTCCTGTAGGCAAAATGGGGTTTATATAAAAGTCATAACAGATATGGAATGGAATGAAGCTGAGTGTATTGGAGGCATTGAGTATAATTTTATATCTTGGGAATGGGAGATAGAGTTTGGAATTATATTTCTGTTCTGTCTACCTTGAATTAAATATTTCTTTGTAATCTCCATGACAAGTGAGAGCCCAGTCTTTCAATGAAAACTATTCTTATGAAGTTAATTAGTGTACTCCTATAATTGAAAATGCTCAAATCTCCTGTCATACTTGCAGCTAGAATCTGCAGTCAAGTTGAGCATCTTCAAATGAATTCATATAAGGATGATTTAAAATAATCCCATGGCTATATTGTGTTTCAGATCAGTGATATCTTCAAATACATGGGTTAACCAAAGAGCAGATAGAAAGGCAAGTGGTTTCATACATCATTAACATTGTATGCTGAGTGCATGCAAAAGAGAATTTAGGAATAATCTGAATATAGTGAAAAGGGAGTTGTATGGCTTTAGCTCCTGGCCCCCATTCTAGATAAGCTTGCAAACCAAAAGCATTGTGCTCAGATAGCTGAGTGGCTACCCATCAGCTGTCTCTGCTATGAGGCTGTTGCATTGGATGAATTGCCACTATACCTCTGTCCACTCCTCCTAAGCCAATTATTCAGAAAGAGCTGCAGTGGCCTTAGTAGTTTTTATTAGGCTGGCCTATGAAAGCTGACTGGCTGTCTTGCCTAATTGCATTTGCCAGTGTATTATAGAACATACCAATGGAAAAGACTTGTAGCCAAGCAAGAAGGAAGAGAGGCAACTGTCCATCTGTTCTGAGATGAAAAACATTATACAATCACTAGTGTTTAAAGAATACACTGTGCCCACCCCAGCTGCAGGCTTGCCATTGATGGATTTGAGCATCTGCAGATGGCAAACCCATTGACTTCAATGGCCACACATACATGCAGGCCCAGCAGATTGAACATGCACATGCTGCCACTGAATACCACGGTAATTGAGGTCCTGTGGGTTTTGCCATCCATGGAGGTGTCTGAGAGGAACCCACCCACCCTGGATAAGAAGGGCCTACTGTAGTACTTAAAAGCCAATCTGGTTTTCTTCTACAGGTGCTCTAGAACTGATGCCATTTTGTTCTTTGATTGGATATGCATTCTGAAATGAGTTGAGTGACACATTTGTTCTTGGGATGTGCAGTATTGACCATTATCTTTGTAATTGCATAATTTTAATCTTAAATACAGTCGTCCCCCGGGTTACGAAGGTAATCCGTTCCGGATTACCTTTCGTAACCCGGAAGCTTTCGTTTCCCGGGGGACCGCTATTTGCAACGGACCGCGCGGCCGATTTAAAGGGGCCGCGCGGTTTTTTTTTTCGGATCCCGGGGGATCTTTCGGATCCCGGGGGATACTTTAGCGGTCCCACCGGTTTCGTACCCCGGGGTTTTCGTACCCCGGGGGATTCGTAAGCCGGGGGACCACTGTAATACAATACAACAATGTGGGGTGGAACTGTGCTGCTATTTTCATAAGGGACTTAATTAAATTTGCTTTTGTGTTTTCAGCACCAAGAAACTTTGGGGAAAAAGGCTATAGTGACAATGTTCAGGTTACATGTGGTACTTTTAAATAATGTGCATTCTTTTGTCCTGTGCATACTAGAAATTATATCCATATGTTCTATGGGGTTGGGGTCCAGAGAAGTTTGCATAAGGGTACAGCCTTAATATAGCATATTTTTAAAATGCATCATTTCATGCATGGAAGTATATAATGATGATACTAAATTATAAGGATTACATTTTCAAGTTGTCATTTCTTTAAAGCTTAAAGTATACCATGGATAATTACAGTGTGTCAAGTTCTAATGGAAACCATTTGCAAAGATAATCTTTCAGATCACAACTTAGCCAGCCTTACACAAACATATGTAATAAAGCTACATATAATGTTACAAAATTTTAAACTGAAATTTTAAAATTTAATTTTACTAGAAATGCTTCTACCAAAGACTTCTGCAACTTGGTGAGGTATCTGGTTTCAAAGTATGTAAAGGGATCTTGTAGCACCCAACACATTGTAGCATAAGTTTCATAGACTTGGTCTACTTCCTCAGGAGCACTGAGGAAGTAGACTAATTCTATGAAAGCCTATACTACAATATCTTTCGCTCAGTTAGTCTCAAAGGCCCCTTTGCATACTGATATTGCTGATCCATACATCTATATCTCTAGTTTCAAAGTATTTTGAAACTGAACATAACATTAGAGAAGATTAGGCTTTTCCTTTCTTTCTGCATCAGAGAACACTACAATGCAGACCCAGAGACAAACTGTCAGGTAGTAGCAATGAAATGTTATCCACTTTACATTACATGTTTAAAAGTAATGCACAAAACCTTATGCTACACACATACACATGTACAAGTGGATGGCCTGACATCATGTAATCTTCTCTATGTTTTTTTTCCCTGAAGCACAGTAATGACAACTACCGTATTTCCCTTAAAATAAGACAGTGTCTTATGTTAATTTTTGCTCCCAAAGTTGTGCTAGGTCTTATTTCCAGGGGATGTCTTATTTTTCCATGAAGAAGAATTCACATTTATTGCTGGGGAAAAAAGAACACTTATTATATACTGTATATATATTTATATACAAAAACTTTGCTAGTTCTTACTTTCGGGGGAAGCTTATATTTAGCAATTGAGCAAAACCTCTACCAGGTCTTATTTTCAGAGGGTGTCTTATTTTCAGGGACACAGGGTGTGCTGTGAATTTTTATTATATCAGATCATTTAAAAGATACAGACAATAATGACAGCAGCCATAAATTCCAACAAGCTGCATTCTTTTGTAGAGGATATTAATTAGGCATGATCAATCATTCCCTCTGTTTCGCTGTTCAGAGGTAAATGCCATTCCATATGCCAATAAGCATATACTTGACCCACACATGAAAAATAGGTATCAGAAGGCCCAGGAATACCCCATATCTTGCAAAAATCTAAAAAGTATTGTGGACAGGAAGGTCATAGTCTTGTCCAATTTGTATGGGTGAATATTGTATGTTAGTCTGTAGAGTGTATAGTTAGTGCGTAATACTTATAAAGATAATAATAATTGGAAAAAAAGAAAAAAATTGGGAGAAGGTGAGAGAAAAATTCACTGAACAAAAACACACCACACTGCAGTATTTTATTACATGCTACAGTATGTATTTCACCTTTTCTTGCTTTCAAATAATAATAAATAACTCTTTTTTTTTCTGTTATAAGGGTAGAAACTAACTGCCGATGCAATCTTAAGTAAGGTTAAGATTTCAGGAGCAAGCTGCTACCTCTCTGATTATGTCCACTCTTAGGAGTGAATTTTGCTTATCTTGCCTTAACTCAAATGAAGGGGGTTTCTCCCACTATTGCAAGCTGAAAACTCATTTCAGCTACTTGGCCATACCATGGGTTGCAAGTAAAGGTAGAAGGAAACAAAACATTCCTGGTTGGTTTGGAGAGGGGAATGCATGACTGTACAGTCTGCTTCCCAATTCATAACCACAAAGTCATTTGTTGTTTTTCAGGAATATCCAACCATGTTGATGTTAATGTTGATGCTCTCTGTCTTGTTTGATCTTTCATATGTACTGCAGTAAAGTTTTGCTTGCTGTTATAAAATAGAATACAGTGAAATCTGACTGACTTTTTCAGAATAGATTGCACCATCATTAGAAAAGGGTGCATAAATACTTATAGCTATGCCAAACAACAATCTACAAATGTGGATTAGCTGAATATTAGACTCATCAAATTGAAAGGAAATTCTTAAAAGTAGTTTAGGTCTTAGTGATTTCAGTGAAGCTATTCTAGCTATGAACAACGTTGTGTTTAGCTCTCTAACTTGAAAGTTCTTTTTGAAGCAGGTTTTCAATATTCCATAGAAAAGGAACAAAAATAAAGCATGAGAAGACCAACGTAAGTATAACTGCAGGCTCTAGGGCACTGTCAGAACTGCAACCCAGCCAGCTACCCAAGGATATCAGGTGCTGACAGTGGGTATGATAGGCCTTAAGAGAGCCATCAACAAAATGTCTCTGTACACTGTTTCTTTCTTTCCACCACCCATGACTTATGTTACTGCTACTACATTATTTAATAGTTTTTGCTTCAGAATGTCTCCTTCAGTTATATGGAGCATATGTATCCCCCTCAACTGCTTTGGATAGCAGAATTAAGGGTGCAGTAAGTTGAACATATATTTCAGGTGAAGGAAATGGGAAAGCAACCCCTAAATATTCTTTGCCTAAGAAAACACTATGAAATTTATGGGATTGCCATAAGTCAGCAGGCAACTTGAAGGTGAACATACAGAGTTGGACTTGTGCCATCCATCTGAACTTAGCATTCTGGTCACACATTAGCATTCTGGTACACATTGGGGTGGCATCTACCCTAGATCTGGGGCTGCATAGACCCTCACCAGACCTGGGAGGTCTATCTCCAAAAAAATGTAAGAAAGTTTTCAGGACCATCTGTAGCCTGTGGGGGATGATGTTGTCAGACTTTTGGGGGCTCCTGGTTTGTTTTAGGCCTAGGAGAAGATCTTTTTCCATTTAGGAAATGATTGAAAGTTAATTTTGATTTGGTGAGAAATGAGTCCTTTTACCTAAAACAGGTCACCTACTCAGCTCAAACATAGTGAAATTGCTCCCCAGTCCCACTGGATGTGGGACGGTTTACTTTTTAAAAAGGAGATCTGCATTGGGTTCAAAGGAGCTCAATGTAGCCCATGGTCCTCATTTTGCTCATACAAATAGATACTGTATCTTTATCTGCATGATTTGAAACACTGAAGCCTTTAGAAGCATTGTATTTTATACATTATGTACAGTAAAGGAGATTTTTGTTTGTTTGCTTAGTCAGATTCAATCAAGACTAATGGCGTGTTATCTATTTTACAAGCTGGAAGTAGAGTCTCTTGATACTTGACTAAACAAATTGTTATGAAAATAGTTTGTATTTCTTGCCTGTGGTTATATTCATCATCTCCTTGCTTGTATGTTTTAGAGTGCTTCTACCTATTTCAGAAAATATAGAAGGGGAGGCATTTCTTTACATTTGAAAGTACCATATTATATTAAGGAATTCCTTCACAAATTATGCTCTCCGGCTTTCAATATTTCTACTTTTATAAGGTTGTGTGTGTAGCAAATTACACTTTCCACAATGATTGCTCCCAGTGAGCCATTCTTCTGTTATTGTTAGTATATAATTCACTCAATATGTTGTTGCTTCTTCATTTAACAAGGGTTCAAAATAATGTTAATAAAATGACTTTTGGAACCAGGCATGACAGTGATAAACCCATTAAAACCATGTTTGCAGAAAGTGTTCTCTGACTACTGTAAGCCTGAATTTTTCACCTTTGTTTTTGTTTTGGTTCGTATTATTTTCTCCTAAAATCTTTAAATATCACAGTCAATGGTATCTGTGTTTATACAATGTCAGTGTTTCACAAGATACTTTATAAAATGGAGCACCCATTGAGATGAGCTGTTATTAATGGTGTAAATTTTCTTTTTACCAACTAAGTGGCAGTAGATATGTTAAACCATTAATTCAGTGCTTCCCAACCTTTGGTCCTCCATTTGTTTTGAACTTTAGCTCCCATATTTTGCCAGGTTGGCTACGGCTTCTGGAATCTGAAGTCCAAAAGAAATGGAGGACCAAAGGTTAGGAACCACTGCATTAATTTAATTAATTAATTAAATTCTTTCAGGATGTTCTTTGGAAGAATAAGACAAGCAAAATGTTCTTTAAGGAAAAGTGACACTCAAGAAAAATTCCCTCTTGTTCAGGTGACATAAGGAGCCAAAGGACTTGAATTCCAAAGAGTTAACGTATGTAGGCCCAAGGCCTCAGTTGTGGCCTGTGAAGCTTTTTATTTTTCCCTGTCATCGCTGGCTAACTTTAATTGAACATGCAACTTCTAAAAATTAATACAAGGCTGGCAAAGGCTAGTATAGTCAGATTAGTGCCAAGGCCTAAAGCTGGGTATTGTCCCCTTGCCAGTGGCCCACTTGCCTGGAAAGGCCTCTCAAAGATAGTGCCACAATGGCCACTGAATAAAAACAACTCAGTAAATAAGGGCAGGATGAGTGTGTAATGAACAGGTTGAGTCTTGTGGTGGCAGAGTTGGTTTTACCAGATCCAACTACAGTTAGGGAAAGCATTTTTTAACATTCCTGCAAATCAATAGAGGGAAACAGATTTGAAATATGTTTAAAGCATAAACTTGGGCTATTATGACATGTCTTTTAATATCTCATATTTGGCAATAATTCTAATTTTAGATAGCTATTATATCAAAATAGATCTCTCAAGATAGAACTGTTCTCAAGAAAATGCTACTATTTTCTCTACTTTCTGCACACTGTAAACTCTGCTCCACACTAATCTTGCTCCATCCACATACTGGCAGAAGATCATAGAGCTGGAAGAGACCTCAAGGGCCATCCAGTCCAACTCCAAACCCCCTGCCAGGCAGGAATACACAATCAAAGCACCCCCAACAGATAAAACCTTCTAATGTGTCCTCTATAGCTTCAAAGGAAGAGGGATATTATCAGTGTAGGAACTACCTCCTATGGCCTTGCAACGTATATAGTCATTTCATCTAATGCTTTTGCATTTCACACAGTCCACAGGTCCTGAGCTAGGGATTCTTGCAGAGTATACCTTTTTAGATCATTGCCAGAGCTGGATCAGTCATCCATTTATGATATGTGTAATAGAGGTCCATTTTCTTATTGCAGTAGGCAGCATTAGCTGGATACTCAATGTTCCTTTTAGCCTAATGTGAGCCGATCCCATTTCTGACAGACCAGAATATAACATTGTTTGTATTCTAGATTCTCTTTGCTGCTCAAGTAATTTGCATCAGACTGCCCACAAAAAAGTTTACATTTCCCCCATTTTCTAGAGTTTTCCCATTTTCTAGAGTTTCTAGAATTGGCTACCAACTAACCAAAAATCACAACCAAAAAAAAAGGGGGGGGGTTCAAAAAATAAAAGTGAATAATCCTAACAAGTCCCTCTGTCTTGCAGAGAGGGAAAGAAATCACCATAGATTTCACTAGAAAATGATGTGATCATGACAGTGAGACCAGCATTAGGTTTTCCACTTCCAAATCATTATTTTACTGTCTCTTAGTGAAAACGGCATCAAGAATTGGTCCAGCCATATGTGTTGGGCCATTGAAATGTTGTGAAAGCCATGTGCATGTCACAGCAACCATGAAGTTGAGTCATCCTGGAAACTGAATCCCTGACACAAAAAATGTAAAATTCCTTAGGAGCAGTATCTTAGGGATACTCTACATTAAAATCAAGACCACCTCCATTAAGCACTGAACAGGGAGGTATACCCACAAAATATTTGGCCAGAAACCTGTTACTGCATTGCATAACATTACTACATTTTCCAGGGTCATGAAAGGAAAGAAGGGCTACTATCTACCAAGCAACCCATTGCCAAGATTCTGGTTAGGTTCTTGAAGGCAGGATGTTCTGAGAAAGCTGGTTTGGACTGACCATTTTCGAAGCCATCCTCTTCAAAACAACCTGACTTGAAAGACCCATCCAAAGCACAGATATGGAAGCAGTATGCTTCACCTACAGACTTTTTCCTCTTGCTGCCTCTGTGGGACCACAATGGTACTAACAATTCTGTGATTCCATCTCAGTCTGTATTGAGTGTCCAACACAACATACAAAAACCTCAAGATTGGTAATCAAATAGAAAGGAAAGCTGGAGACAGAAAAGAAGTCCCAACAGAGAATATCTATATCTGTAGACAACAAGTTCTTGCCTTTAGATTAGTATTGGTGTTTTATCTAACAAAGTGGGCACAGACTAAATCCACCTGGTTCTCCCATCTAGCTGGTACTGCTATTGCTGCTTTCTCCCCATGAGCTATAAGAAGATTGATTGTTCCCTTGAGCTACTGATGTTTGAGAGAAGGAACTCTGTTACTAAAGTAGCAGACCAATCTCTTTTTCACATCCCAGTGCACTTCCCATTGAAAATACAATGGGTTCTGTCCACTGGGGATGGGTGCCAGGGCCACACATGGATACAAACATTTGTGGATGCTCAGGTCCCATTATATGCACTGTCACAGTAATTGTATTCTTTATATAAAATGGCAAAATAAAGGTTTGATTTTGAACTTATTTTGAACTTACTTATTTTTAAAAATATTTTCAAACTGCGGATGCTTGAATCTATGGCAAAAAATAAAAATTAAAAATATGTGGATATGCAGGGTGGACTGTAATGCAGTGCAGAAGAATGCCTGCATTACTTCACCATACTAATGAATATTTGTAGTTGGAAGGTATTACTTCAATGAGATAATGAATATTTGCAGCTGAATACAATTGTTCTACATCACACTGGGCTGTATGTTTGAATATGCATTACAGTTTGATAAATGTGGGCCCAGTTTTCTTGACAACTAGAATGATACATTTTGTTTGTTTTCCCCATGCACACTCTCTTGTAATGACTGCAAACCCTTTCATAGAGGATGGGGAAAATGGTAAAAAAGAACCACGCATTTTGTAGGAAGAAAAAATGTTCGTGAAAGATTAAACTTATTACTAATTAGAACCAATGTATCTGCTTTACACATATGAAAATTCAAGTTCCAAAGGTTTTTTGGGGTTTTTTTAAGAAAAAATTATTGTGATTTGTGTGTCCTACACTACCCAGATTAGAGAGCATGGACCTTTACATTTACACCCAGTACACACATGCCTTGTGCATGTGTGCACATTCTCACACACATTTGGTGAGAAATCATTAGGTTACCAGTATGAATATGAAGGGGACTTTTAGTTGTAAGCTTTGACTCTCCAGAGCTTCATGCAGATGTCTTTCCTACCCCTACCTGCAGAGTGGTCCCTCCCATAAATACTCAACCAGATTTTACCCTGTTTAGTTTTTAAAACCAGATGAGAGTAATTTGTTCAGGGTGGTACAGTTCAATCTTCTATTTTTAAAGAATTTTAAGAAGTAACAGGTATAGCAATGGTCTGATTTTGTTCATTTGGTTCAAACTGACTCTCTTAAAATATGTCGGGCTATCAATTTCAGTGCCAGACATACATGAGAAACTGAGATTCCAGTGCTACCTTTGTAGAGAGTATTGTTGCAACTACATTAATGTGACCTTGGTCAAGTACAAACAGCTGACAGGAGAAAAATTTCATCATGGTGGCAGTGATGTACAAGACCTCTTATTCACAATTTTTTGTTTTGCTTTGGAGTAGCTGAGAGCTGTATTGGTACAAGAGGTAATTGTAATGGAAGAGCTAGCCTTGGAATTTTATATAGCAGTACAAAGAAAATTAACTGCTCCAGGGAAGCTGCAAATTTCAGTCTGGATGTGCAGTTTTTATTAGGTATGGGAAAACATGACTAACTTCTACCGAGGGAAGGCCTCTAAAAATTGCTTTCAGGTTCCCTTTGCCTTATTTTTTTATCTGAATGTACTTTTACAAGTGTCAATATGGTTACTTTTATTTCAAATGGAACTTGTATCCTATTCGGATCTTACAATGAATCAAAGTACTCATAGGATATATTTGTTCCACTTGTGTGGCATAGGAACATGCAACTCTTTTAAAACATTGAGAGCCTCCTGGGCAATGTAATCAATGCATCAGTTTGTGTAAAAGTGTTACTTACATCAGGAACAAAAGTTTTAAAAGTACACTGATTGAAGCCTTAGACAATTGTCCTGTATTCAGCCATCATTTCGGAAGTGGATATGTGACCAAATCATTTGTATCATCATGCAGTCTTGTTTATATTGGGAATTTAAGTTTTATTTGTCCAGCTTATCGTAGGGGTGAAGCAGATGGGCATGAAGAAGCAATCTCCAGCTGCTTTGGTAGTGATCACTGTGGGATTGCAGTGACCACACAGCCTCTCTTGAAGCGGGCCACCACCATGATCCCAAATTGAGCACCAGCAGGAATGGATTAAATCTGCTGATTTTTTCTGGCGGCTTTGGACCACTTTAGGATGCTTCAGGAATATGTGTCGTCTAAACACTATGCCAACAAACGCTGGAAATCACTCTGTTTGGCCTGTCTGTCTCAAGCCTCAGTTCACATTGCCATTTGAAGTTAAAGTCACTAGACATCAAAATTGTGTTACCAAAGATATGAAGTCAGTGTCTTTCTATCCCAAATAGTTCATTCTTCTGTTCATTCTAAACCAGATTTTGCATGGATACCAGCCAGTAGCCATTTCTGCAATCATAGGCAGCTAGCACAGAATCACAGTCCCTAAACCTAGGCTGTATCTATACTGAAGAAAGAATGCAGTTTTACATCACACTAAGCAGTATAGCTTCATCCCATGGAATTCTGGGATTTGCAGTTTTACAAAGTTTTTAGTCTACTTTGCCAAAGAGTGCTGGTGCCTCACAAGACTACAAATCCCAGGATTTTGTAAGATGGAGGCATGGCAGTTAAGCTGATGTTAAACTGTACTATTTCTACAGTGTAGATGCAACCCTAGGCAGCATTGTTCACTCAGATTATAGCTAAAATACTCTTGTTTAGTGAGAAGAGATTTAGAAATTCCAGTTCCCATCTACTGTGAAGTAAGATAAAATATTCAGAGCTGAACTTAATTTCAGAATTCCCCACACAAGGCTCCTGCTGCATAATATTTTGACTATCCCTTGTGAAAATATTTGCTAAACATTTATCAATGTGAAAATTTGACTACAAAAGATTTTGGAGTTGCAGTTCACATTTAGAAGAAGCTGCTGATGTGTTGTTGTGTGCCTTCAAATCATTTCTGACTTATACAACCTTCAAGCAAACCTGTTCCGGGTTTTTCTTGGCAAGTATGGTTCAGAAGGGGTTGCTTTTTGCCTTCCTCTGAAGTTGAGGAACTGTGACCTGTCCAGTTCACCTTGTGGGTTTGAACCCTGGTCTCCAGAGTCACAGTCTAGCTGTCAAACCACTACACCCTGCAGTAGTAGTGAAAACTGAATAGTCCTTGACAGGTGGCAGCCAACAGTTGGATGACAGCTGAGATACAGCAACAATCACTATCTGGCAATATCAGACATAGAGTAATAAATATATGCCTTTGCTATTTATTTTAAAATTAGTCCTGCTGTTCTGTATCTCAGACATAAGAAATTCTGAGAGTGGCTTAAACATAAATAAGATACATGCAGATCCTTGTTCTCTGGTTTACAATCTAAACTAAGGACACAACACAAAAGAGGACAGTGAGTAGGAGAAGGGGAGAGGGGGGGTTAATTTTTGTACTGGGCAAACTATAATAATATATAGAAAAAATTATATCCCAAATTGACAAGATTGTCCAGCAGCTCCTAGCATTGCCAATTTAAACATGTCTTATTTAGAATCTACAAAAATCACCAATCCAGATAATAATCCGTTTTTCAAATATTTTCAATACTATGGGAGATATATAGATGACATTTTTGTAGTTTTCACAGACAAGTCCAAAGTTGAAGTCTTTTTTACTTGGATTAACACTATCAGTCACCATATCAAATTTTCTTGTCAATTTGACATCCAACATATTTCCTTTCTGGATGTAGAGGTTTATATTCACAGTTCCAAGATTGGTGTCCGTAATTTTCATAAGGCTACAGATTGTAATTCCATGTTGCATTTTTCCAGCTGTCATCCCCATCATTTAAAGAAAAACTTACCTTATTCCCAGTTTTTGAGATTAAAAAGGAATTCTTCTAAAAACATTCATTTTGAGATGGCAGCAGATCAATACCAATCAGACTTGTATGATCAAGCATTTCCTACTCACATAGTCCATAGTCTAGAAATAGAGCTTCCTCCAAAGATCGCTCCTCGTTATTTCTCCCCTCTAACAGGACCCCTCACAATAGGATTATTGGGTCTTTTACTTTCAATCATGCTGCTCAGCAGATAAAACGGATTATTCATAAACACTGGCATATTGTGCAGAACGTTCCAGGTTGCCTACAGGCACCCATTATAGCCTTTCGAAAAACTAGAAATTTAAAAGACTCTCTAGTTCACACCGATTTTCATGTTCAGACTCAGGAGTCTTTCCACATCAAAGGACATTACAAATGTGGACACTGTAGTTGCTGTAGATTGTCATTAAATATCAAATCATTTACCCATCCCACATCTAGGGAATACTATGAGTTGAAGACATTTACGAACTGTAATTCTCAGAATGTCATTTATGTGATCATATATCCCTGTCAGAAGATCTATGTAGGGCAAACTACGAGAAATCTAAAAACTAGAATTTCTGAGCACAGAAGTACCATTCGACATAAAAGTACGGATACCCCACTGCTCACAATTTAATCATTCCCCCAATTCAATTCAATTTTTTGTAATTGAGCAAGTTAAGTTCAGTCTGTTTTTAGGGGTAATATACATACTATACTTTTACAGAGAGAATCATTTTGGATCCATAAGTTAAAATCTAGTGTACCAAAGGGCCTTGAGCGTTTGGATCTGTCTACCTTTTTATGATATTCTAATCAATGTTCATTTGGATTTTTTCACTTTGCAGCTCTTATAGATACATCATTATAATTGTTTGAGGCAGTCTAGGTATGATAGAGTTCTACTGACATAATGAAGTTATTATTGTTGATATTTGGAGTGTAATGTATTGAGAATTGTGTTCAGAACTGTATTCATTTGAATTACTAAGTATCTATAATGCATATTCAGCCGGACTCCAGGTTTACACGTTGGGATATATAGTGTATTATATTATTGGTACATATGCCTTTAAGAGTTTTCATGGAATAGCCAGCCACTTGTAGGCTTTGTTATAAAATGAGTACATCAGGACTATTGTTAAGTCTGATGATTTATGTTTCTGGTAAGCTTATATATTCTCATTGTTTTTATGATGTTAAATTTGACACTTTGTAGTTAATGTAACACTGAGTTATAATTTTAATTAATCTTATGCATTTAGCAGCATGAAATCTTTATTGATTTACCTATCTGGCTTCATATAACTTGCAGATACTGACAAAGACCATAAGAAGTCGAAACGGCCTCATAATTCTCCGGAGGTAGCCGTCAGGACATTGCCCTCCAGGACCTAAAGACATTGCCATATATATGAAGCGTTTTTATATCACAAGTGTCACTTATTACTTTGTGGACCATTTTGAAAAAAATAGAGAACATATTGCTGTATAGAATTGCTTTTCATGACTCTGATACTATATAAAGTTACAAAAACTGGATTCACCTACTGCTGGCTTATAGATGTATGGTTTTCTTGTCAATTTGGGATATAATTTTTTCTATATATTATTATAGTTTGCCCAGTTGTTACATGGGAGTTTCCCATTTGGATGCTAGTTCAAAGTTCAATCCAAAGTTCAATTGGCAAATTTTGAACTTTGAGAAGCTGATGAATTTAGATGAATTTAGAAATTTGGCTCTTTGTTCATATTGCCTCTAAAAATATCCCCAAAGAGGATGAGTAACATATCCCCATCAGGGATGTGTAAACCAACAGCCACCCAGTTGATTTCCTACCTAGAACTGGAAATGTAGAGCACATGCAAACTTTTTTTCAATGTTTTTGTGATCTGCCAGAATATTCCCAAAATATCAAAAGCTTTTGTTTGTTTGATTTGAACAACAAGAAAAAAATACATAAAATTGCCATTCCTGGAAGCCTCCTAAAGTGGAAGTTCTCCATTCAAACAAGATGCACCCCCTGTTACCTTGTCTGACCAAAAATGAGATATGGCATTGGAAGTGGACTCTGGCACATGCTTTTTTCCCTTGCACTGTGGGGCTGCCAACCCCTACCATAATATATCCTGTTTGGGGAGCTGTAACAGTGTACACTCATTCTGTAGCTCAGGACTGTTTATAATTGTGCTGCTCTTGTGTCTGTTCTGCTGCCTTTGAGGAGGGATAGATAGTATGTGGATCTTGGGAATGCTTCAATATCAAGAACTGTCAGTTCAGTTTGCCTTAAAAGAGCTTTCACCTAATCAAGCCCGGTGAAGACTGCCTCTAGGAGGATGAATATGTCTCTCAAAGTGACAGTGTACTCTAATTCTTTTTCATAGCCTGACAGCGACGTTCATGATGGAACAAAACTGAAGGCGCCACCTGATGTTCTTTTCCCATGTGTCTTTTTAGTTTTTTTTTTTTTGCCCCACCTAAGGATTCATTAGATGTATTTAGTTTTGATGTTATGACTATCATTAATCTCCATCTTGTGATATTAAAATCATTATTCAGTAGTACTACACTGTTCTAAAAAATGATGAATTGCAGAGGAATAATTTAATATTAAAGTGCCATAGGTTGGTATCAACACACATATTACATCAAGTAGTTGATGTATGAAAGTGGTGATGAAAAATAATTTATGAAAAATAATTTAGCAATCTGAGGCCCCAGCCCAAATACTTTCAAAATGATCTCAGAGGGACTGAGTCATGACTTAACTCTCACCTAAGATGTATATTTAATACAAATAAATAAATAAAAATGCAAAAAATATCTCTGAGTGATTTTTTGAATTCCAAACCATCTCTCCAAGACCCAAGTCAAGATCATCATTGGGCCTAGAATGTGAGTTGGAATTCAAACCATTATAAGGGCTGCTTCTAATAGAAAGAGATCGTGAAGCTGGGGGGTTAAGGGGAAACCTCTGTGGTCCACCAAAGGTGTGACACTTCAAGCAGCCTTCCCAGCATCTGGGACTCACAGATGACTTTGACATGGGTTTTTCCTGGGAGCACTAGGACTCAGCCATAAGCTCTCAAATGAGAATTTCCTGCTTTAATCCTTAGTAAGACAAAGGGCATCAAAATAATCTCCTCCTTCCTGAGGCATGTTCCCACTATGATTTAAAGCGAATCGCTGATCAGGTTATATGACCATAGTTCCCATTAGAAAGTGGTTCCAATCCTGCTTTGATCCATTTCTTTCACAGTAAAGCGAGGCAATTGCAAAAGTAGCAGTTTTTCCCAACACTAGTTTCCTAGCGGTTCTTTTGAAAAGAATCAATTCCGAAGCATGTTATAATATAATAAATAATAATAAAATTTTATTTATAACCCGCTCCTCTGTCAGGACAATCGGAGTGGGTTACAGCAACAAGTGGGAACAACAGATCTGAATCGCTTCATTCTCGAGGGCAGGGACTAATGGCTGAGGGGTGTTTGCCATTCCTCCTCATGATCCACCTTCCCCCCCCCCCACACACACACACAGCACTGCCTTTGTGCTTGTGGTGTGACCTAGGGGCACATGATTTTTTTAAAAAAAAATTGATAGAAGATTTGAATCACTGTTTTTGCAACTAGTTGCAATCAGTGAGGCAAGCAGGTGCAAAACCAATGGATCGAATCTTCTATCAATTTTTTAAAAAATTGATAGAAGATTTGATTCATTGGCTTTGCAGCTCGTAGTGAGGCAAGTAGTTGATATATATATATATATATATATATATCCCAAGCTGGGCTGCCTGGGCTGCTGCTTTACATCACTGATGATGCACAGATGATTGACATGCATTTTGAAGTGGCAGAAACTAGTTGGGATGACAATCATGCCAAAAAAGAAGCAATAACAAGAGGATAATGAAAAGATCTACTTTCATAGTGGGAACGATGACTTTTGGAATCAATTTACCAACAAGGAGCGAAGGTAAATTGGAAACTGGTTTAAATGTAAATGGGAATGAGGCCCTCGATGATTTTCCTCCCTGAAAATGCAAGGTTCGTGGGCATGGTTGGCAACCAGCAGACATACACTTCCAATCTCCAACTTCTCCTGAGAGACATCTTGGCACCAGAAAATACCTTATTTATTTTTCTGGACTTTAACTTGTTAACTTGTTGGGGCACCATTTAACTATAGCTCTTCTTCTACCGTTTTAACTACAATTGTTTTCTTTTTGCAGTATTTTATAATTTCATTCTAACCTAGAAATATTTCTATGTAAAATAGTGCCTGAGTTTGCATTCCCCCCTTTTTCTTACCCTTAGTTCCTTTCTCTTTTGTCTTGTGTTTTTCAAACTACAATCCTTAGGATGGAGACAGTCCTGTCGTTTTAACTTTTGTGCCAAAAAGTGGGATAAAATACTGTAAAGGCAAAACTAATAATAAATGTGTTACATAAATTACAGTGATGCCCTTTTAAGTATTCCTATGCATGAATGTAGGGATAAAATTGTGAGCATTATGGCTCAGCCCCAGGAATCATCCATTTAAAATTTCCATACGCCCTGTATATTCTTAGTCTGGTTTTGTTTCTTCTGGCCTTCTGTGTGAGACATACCAGTAGTACACAGAAGGTGAGATCTACTTCTGAATAGCTACAAATAATGTTCACAGTGAACCACCAGTGCTGGTTTAGTGCCCAGGGTTGGATATCTTACTTGGAAGAGGACCTACTCAGCATGCAGGAAGCCAGGGTTTGAAAAGAGAAATCAGTGTACATTCCCAAAGAACAGAGGGTTGAAATAATTGTATATCTCTCACCATGGTGTACATCTTCAGTCAAATTGTGCAATGAATGTGTGTGTATGTATGGTGTGTGTGTGTGTGTGTGTGTGTGAATTTATGTATGAACATAATTTATGATGTGTTTCTCTCAAGATATGAAATTTGAGATGTACTTCTGTGTTTCATTTTCTTACAGAAAATGTAATACAGTATACAAATGTAATAATGGTTTCTTCTAGAGAACTTTTGCCAGTTGAGGGTCTTGTTAGATTAACTGACAGTAAGTCAGAATGATGTTTCAGAAGATTAATATTCTTATTCAATGAAAGCTTTAAAAAACCCTTTCTGCTTATTATTAGACCATCTTCAGTCATGGTTGGATAGCTGACTTTCCCCTTAGTGTGTGAGGCAATCAACATTCAATTACCCAAGTGCTTTGATTAGTTGATTAAACATCTAGTTACTGAATATGCATGAGACTCCAAAAGCAAACATATCCAGATTAGTGGGTTTATTCTTTTTAAACCACTTGTCCAGCAATTTTAAGGGTTTACAATTCATCAATATTCATATTACCCATTTATTTTAATCTTGTCTATCTTATCTTATCTTATTCTTAGCCTTAATGTCCATGCATTAGCAAAGTACACTTTGTGTTCATGTACATCTGTGGTACCCAAAATGGAAGAAAAATGTATACAACATATTCTTTTATTTAGCATGTAAACATAATATTTTCCCCTTACAAACATATGCCCATCAAATAGTGAGCAATCTACTGCCAAACATCTGTGCCTTCCCCCCCCCCCCCCCCCCCCGGCAAGTACAAATCATGAGAGTGCCTTTAGGATCTTCCCTTTTTAGTGTCCTTCCAAAGGTGTTACATGGACCATAGGACAGGGGTAGTCAGTGAACAGGACCCCCATGAAATTATCTGACAAATTTGGTTCATCAAGACTCATATGTAGTTGAGCTCCCTCAGGAATTATCAGTAATAAGGTTATTAAATGGTCAACCCCCATTCTCTTGAGTGACCTTAAAGTGCAGTGGACTCTTTCCTTCCACAAAGTTTTAGTTCCAGATGCCACCACGGATGGCAAAAAAACAAAACAAAACAAAAAAACATTGATGGTCTGCCCGACATTATCCAGTATTGGTGATGTGTCCACATGTGTGTCAGTAGCGCCATGTGAACACACTACCATTGAATAATAAAAACCATGGTGATCCATGGGCAGTCAAATCACCAGCCCACTGGTACAAAGGATCCTCTGTACACATTGTGCTTGTAAGAGACTTTATATTCAAAGATGATAGAATGATAATGGATAGGAGACGTAATTTTCTTTCCCTCTGACTGTACCTTAAGGCACTATGACAGCTTTTGTGATGGTCTGATTAGAGATTCCAAAACCACAGCAGAATTGTTGGAAACATCTATGTTCAATTGATTCAGTGTTTCAGTTGCCATTGGGTTGTCCTGGTTGCATGCATTTTGAGGATAAATTCATATTTTTTTTTATATAATAAAGGTGTCTGTACACACATGCCCACTAGACATAGATGGACTCCTGCTTCAGATTCACTCAAAACAATACATGTATTTCTGAGGGTAAATGTGAAAGTGAATGTGATTGGCCTTTGTGGTCTCTTCCAACTCAGTGATTCTATGACTCTATGGTAAGGATATCAAATGGGGGGGGGGGGAGAGTTAAAATAAAAGGAAAGGGCATTAAAATAACCAGAAAACAGAACTCTGTGCTACCCCAACCATAACCCAACACTAAAAAATGGTTCCTTGCAGCAGAAGAATTGAATAGTTACAAGACAGAAGTAACTGTATTTTTGAGTCACAATCCAGAAGCAGAACTATCAATGCACTTGTAAGATGTACCCTAGAAAAAGATAGATGTCATTTGTTCAACCCACTACCCCTATCCTCAGTGTGGCTACAGAACTAAACCTAAAAAGAAGTTATTTATGGAACAAAGTGCTTTTCTGGAGGCACATATTACAAACAAAGATTTGTGTTGGGTCTACAGTTGGCTTGAGTTACTTCAGAGGGAAGTGTGCTTCAGCTTAGAGATCACTCATACTAGGAAAGAATCCAGTTCAGTGGGGGCTCCAGAACCTGATGCACATTCTTACAGTATGAGTTGTGAAAGAGTTTTTCAATGATACTCTGGCCCGATATACACGGGCAAAAAAAGGCGCCTTTACAGGAAAAAAAGGCGCTTTTAGGGTTAGGGAGGGCGTAGCCTTTACACCCTCCCTAAGCCTAAAACGCGTGGACGCCGCCATTTAAAGATGGCGGCGTCTACACGCGCGCGCCGGAAGAGCGTCATCACGTGCGCAGCGTTTTGACGCGCTGCGCACATTCTGACGCTCTGGCGGCGCGGGAGGGCGCCAATCGCGCCCTTACCGCGCCGCAAAAAAAGAGCTTGATCCCGGAGCTCTTTTTTGCGGCGCGTCATTGCGGCGGGATGAGGCCTCCGTGTAGAAGCCTAGGCCTCATCTCGCCGCTAGAAGGGGCGAGTTTGGACCGCCCCAAAGGGTAAGTGTAAAAAGCACCTTTGTATGCTAACAAGTGGAATATTACAATTCTCATAAAAGGAAATTGAAATATGCTAATGTTGCATTATCAGTAATATTTTTATTTATCTTTTTGTAAATAAACACTATAGCAAAAGAGCATGAAAAGTTAATTCAAAACAGCTCCGTACAGCAGGGGTCCTTTTATATGCTATATAAGGTTGATGAGTGTGCTCTATTTTCCTGAGTACCTTACTTAGGGAATGTTCAGGAAGACCTTAATGTTGTTTGTATAGTGTTGCAAAAATTCATTACCAGCATTTGTTGGTCAGGAATCATTATGGTTCTGCTCTTTTGTAGCTTTCAGAAAGGTGAACTGTAGTTTGCTTGTTTAGCTTTCACAAAGGTGATTCTACTGTATTGCTGCTTCACAAAGGTGATGCTCAGTAGAGGTTCAAATTGCCTTTCAGTCTATCAGTATTGGTGTGAGTGGCAAAGCAGACATTTGGAAATAAGTTCAAAGAAGGGGAAAAATCTAGAGTGTAATTAGTAGAGTGCAAAAAATAAAAATAAAATCCTTTCTGAATCAAGGAGCTGGCCTACATTGGAGTTGTTGCTTTAGTATGCACTTTTCCCTGTCCATGTGATAGTAAAAAAAAGAGAGAGAGGAGGGTGGAGACCCTGTGTTTTACCACTAGAATCTGGCCTTTTAAGACTGTGTGCTTTCCCAAGGAACCCTTTCACACTAAAAATTAAGCTCTATATTCCACCTGAACTGCCATGGCATACAGCTTGCATGCCTCACAAAACTACAAACCCCAGGCCATAACAATTGTAAAGTGGAATATACCGGTAGTGAAAGAGCCCTAGCCTAGGACTCATTTCCATTACCTCGTCAGTGCTTTTTTTCAGTGGTCTTAGCTCCTTACAAGCAATAAGCATTGAGTACAATGATTGTTAAACAAATGATATAATTCTCAACAGATTGGAAACAATCAATATATGTATCTATCCACAAAAAAGGAGACACAAAGTACTGTACGAACTATAGGACTATTGCTTTAATTTTCCATGCAAATAAAATTATTTTTGAAATTCTGCAACATAGACTCCATCCATACATGGAGAGAGAAATACCAGTTTTGCAAGTAGGTTCCAGGAAAGGAAGAGGCACTAGGGGTCACATTGCAAATATATGGTGGCTAATGAAGTGAACATAGAAATTTCAGAAGAAAAAACTAACATGTGCTTTACAGAGTATAGCAAAGTATTTGACTGCCTAGATCACAAAAACTATGGGTGAGCCTAAAAGATATGGGAGTGCCACCACATCTGATAGTCCTGATAAGAAATCTGTACTTAGGACAAGAGGCTACAATGAAAACAAAATATGGGGAAGCAGAATGATTCCCAATTGGCAGAAGGTTCAGGCAGAAAAAAAATCCCAAGAGCAGGTTTAGACTCAGAAGACGGAGGAGTGAAGATAGGAGAAAGAAACTCTAAGGCCCCTGTTCCCACTCAACCATTTCCCCTGGTTAGAATCAGTTCAGATTCAGCATGCATTACCCAATTTCTCGGGAAAGAAGTTCATATTACCTTTGCCCCGATCGATGTTCCACCGGTGTATTTTACCTCACTGAAGTTCACACTTCCACAAGTAACGATTTAAGATGGAGCCTCCTGGTTGTCAATCAAATGATGTCATGGTGACGTCTGATGCATGGATGCTTCCCTTCTCCTTTATTTTAAAAACCTGGAGGCAGTGTTCAGATATTCTGTCAACTTGTCAGCCTGCCTTCACTTTATTCCCAGCCCGATGCCCTTGCATTCCCTCCATGTCCTGCCTCCCCTTCATCCTCTGCCTGATGGCCTTGTTCCTCCCTTCTCCCCTCCCCTTCACTACCACCCCATGCCCCTTCCTCTATGTATGAATGCCAGCCAGATGGGAAAAGAATGGGTTTGGCAGTGTTTTGGCAATGTAGAGATGCCAGGGTGAGTGAGAGAGAGAGAGAGAGAGAGAGAAGGTGGAAGGGGTGGGAAGAAGGGAAATGGACTTTGGGAAGCTAAGAATGGACCAGGAAGGGAGCGATGGGGGTGGGGAGAAGAAGCCCTGTCCCTCCTTCCCAAAGCCAGATCTGGCTCTTCCCTTTGCTTCTTCCAGTCTGTGTTTGTGTGTGCCTCCAAGCCCTTTCCAACTTATGGGAACCTAGGGTAGCTTGGCAAGGTTTGTCGAGAGGGACATCCTCTGGAGGCTGAGAGGATGTGACTCAAGGTTGTTGCCACCATCACCGCCTGCAATGGCCGACCTGGGATTTGACCTCTGGTCTCCAGACAGAGCCGACATAGGGAACTGGTTTGAGGAGGACTCTAGGGGGAGGCTAGGTTTTGAATCCCGGCTGGACCCTGGGAATTCACAAGTCGATCTGGGGCTGGTCACACTCTCTCAGCCTCTAGAATCGTAGTGATGGAAGAGACCCCCAGGGGCCATCATCCAGTCCAAACCCCTGCCATGTAGGAACTCACAATCAAAGCATCCCTGTCAGATGGCCACCCAGCCTCTTTTTAACTTGCCAGGAAAAGCCCAGGACAGCAGGGAAGGTACCCAGCAGCAACAGTTCCAGCGTCTTCCCCTTAAGGCTTCAACCAGTAGGCCACGCTGTCTCTGGCAATCATCATGCTTTTGCAAGGACTGGATTGATTTGGGGGAGGAATCTGGGAGAAGAAGGAGGAGAAGGAGTGTGGAGGCAGAGAGAGAGAGAGAGAGAGAGCTGTGTGTGTGAGATAGAGAGCTCTCCCTAAATGACGTGATCATGACTGGGGCCAAGTTCACATTGGCCTGGCCCTGGTTTTTCCAAAAAGAAACAGAAAATTGCCCAGTTTTAAATAACCCGTACTAAGGGCCCTTTGTCTTGAAATGGGTGTACAAAGCACCAATTCAATTGTGAATAAATCAATGCCAATATGAACTCCCCACTTTTAATCCAGTTCACAAACAGGGGTATATCATAGTCTGAATGGCCCCTAAGATATGCAGATGACACCATACTACCAGTGGAAAACATCACAGACTTGGAGCTGAACATAAAGAAAACAAAAATAATGACCATTGAGAAATTCAACATAGAGAAAGAGGAAATCAAAATAGTGAAAGAGTTCCCATACCTCGGATCAAATGTTGATCAGAATGGAGGCTGCTGTCAAAAAATCAGTAAAAGGCTAGGAATGGGAAGGACAGCTATGAGAAAACTAGACATGATCCTAAAGAGTAAAGATATTAAATTGAACACTAAAATTGGAATCTCCCAAGCCATAGTATTCCATTCACGCTGTATGGGTACCAGAGTCGGACAACAAAGAAAGCAGACAAGAAAAAAATAAACTCAAACTCATTTGTGATGTGATGCTGAAGAAGAGTGCTGAGGATACCATGGGCAGCCAAAAAGACAAAAAAAAAAAAAAAATGGTCCTTGAGCAGATTAAGCTAGAAATCTCCCAGGAAGCCAAAATGATCAAACTGAGGTTGCTGTATTTGGGCTACATGATGAGAAGGCAAGACTCATTAGAAAAGAAAATAATGCTGGAAAAGGTGAGGGTAATAAAAAGAGGAGAAGGCTGCACACCAGATGGATATACTCAATTAAGCAGGTCATGGGTATGATGTTGCAGGATCTGAGCAGAGCAGTGGAGGACAGGTGGTTTTGGAGATGTCTCATCCACGGGATCAAGTTGAGGTCGATTCAAGGGCAGTTAACAACAACAACAACACTCCCCATGATTTCACAATAGAGAAATATTGTGTGGTTCAGGAGCTTCCTTGTCATATGCCTGGTGTTCTGTTGTAGGTGATAAAGTGGACTGGAAGGTAATTTATACCACAGGCCTATACCAACTAGATATGTAGGTTAGTGGTTTTTGAAAAACAGGAAGAGATAATTATTTGTGTGGGAATTGCAATGGTAATTGTAACTTTTTAAATGTACAATTTTGAACTCTGGAAAAGACCCATCAATATCATTCAGTAATAATATGATCTGGAAAAGTTACGGTATGTTGTACTTGCTAAAACCCCATTAAATAATGTCCAGATACCCAGTGTGAATGGAGGCACCAACAAGGTAATGGATGCCATTGTTGCTGTCTGTTGTGTGCTACCCAGGAAGCTGTTTGTTCCTGCAGTTATTTTAAAAGCATTTTAAATGAATTTTAAAACACAATAAACTTTTATATTTCTGTAGGTTTCCCCCTTAAAATAAACTACAAAGTGGATTGGATGAAATCTAAAATGGCTAAGAAAAAGTGTGCAGATTCCCCTAGAATATATATATTTTTTGCCTTATCATACTTTTGATAAAATTATTATTTTTATCATTCTTCTGCATTCTAGTGTAAAATTCAATTTTTCCTCTCCCATGAGTGGCTCACTGTACCAGCTCTCTTTTGCTTTGCATCCATCTGCAACAAAAATAGCTCCCCTAAGGGAACAAAATATAAACCAGTCCCATTGTGAGCCACAATAAATGCAGACAACTCCCAATTACATTTGTGGAGTTGCAGGGATGTATGTGACATACATAAAATTCACCAAAGGCAGTAGGGTTTGAAATATTTCAGTGAATGTATAGAAGCACACAAGCCAGCTACATAAAGAGATGGTTGAATTTCTCTTCTTAATGGAAAAAAATATTGTATAGTACTGTTGGTGGGAAAGTGACATATTCTGGGTTTTGAGGGAGGAAAACCATATCAGTATCTTTGGCACTTATAACAATAATGATATTGATAGTAAGCAACACTACGATATAGGCTGTGGTTACAGAAGATGCAGGTTTGAGACCACCTCAAAGACATAGTGCTAAGCAATAGGCAAAATATTGTTTTTATTTGGTCTGGCAAATAATATTTGTATTTGGACATCAGAGTTGTTGCTGTTGTTGTTGTTACATGCCTTCCAGTCAGCTCCAAATTATTATGACCCTGGCATAGGGTTTTTTAACAGGATTTGTTCAAAGGATATTTGGTATTGCTTTCCTCTGAGGCAGAGAGTGTGTGACTTGCTCAAGGTCACCCTGTGAGTGTCCATGGCTGAACCCAGGATCTGAACCCTGCACAGATTTGAAACCTAGTCCAACACTGAAACCATTAGGCCATGCTGACCCTCACCCCACCCCTAGACAGCAGAAACTCATGTTTATGTTTCCTTTCAGATGTGAGTTTAGTGGCAAGGAGCTATTACTTTCCCTGTTTATAAATGGGAATAATAGGGAGGCAAATTACTGAGTTGTTTTAGTGATTATTGGAATAACAGTCAGACTTTTGTACAGCCCCTGTATATTGACAGACTGCTCCTTCCCTTACTATTTTAAAATGTGAATTAAAAACCTTCCTGTTTTCTAAAGCATTGGAAACTTTAATGTAATGTTGTTTTATACTCCTGTATATTTGATTACAGTTGGTTAGTTTGTTTTATATTATATTGCATTTTGTATTGTACCTAGATAATTAGTTTATAGCTGTATTGCATAGTTTTATTGTTATTATATTATGTTTTCCTTTCCTCTGTATGTATGGGTATATACACACTTTAAGTTGTATGCCTTTGGCAGGACCTGCTATTTTGGGTTGTTGTATTTGTAAAGCACCATGTAAATTGATGGCGCTGTATAAATAAATGATAACAACAACAGACTTCTTACAGTACATAAATATTCTGATTAAATCCCTCACACAATCTTTGATGTTATTTTACTTTAGCCAGTTGCACAGTTAGGCAGGTGTTGTTGTTGTTTTATTTTGAATGTTAAGCTTTTTAAAACAGACTTTTTAGATATGAATGTATGTCACTTCATAGATTTCATCAAATGACAGAATTTCCTCTATTTCATTCATGTTTTATGGCTATTATATTTGTGATATATCACACTGAAAGAAAGATTTTGCCCATGTGTAGACTTTTGCATTTTAACAAAAATAAAAAATAAAAAATCGAATTCACCATCAAACATGAGTGTAACCATAGGAATAAAGTGAGATTTCCTTCTCCTATCTGAATCAAACTTTTAGGCCAACATCCTCTTGAATGCTGCCAGAATGGAAAGCCCCTATGTTGCAACATAGGATCTTTGTTCTTGGATGTCATGTTCGTGGTGATGATTGCTATTCAGAAGAGTTAAGTTTGTGCCATGAAGCCCCGGTGGAGTAGTGATCAAGCTACTTTTTTATCCTGCACACAAGCTATTTGATTCAGTAAGATCTTGGGCTTGAATAGTACCAAACACGTGTTTGGGAATTGTAGAAAAAGGGTGACATCAAAGAGATTCGGGAAGTATGGATTGGGATGGGCTGGAACTGCTACTGCTTATTGCAGAAATGATCAAACCATAATTTGGCCAAAACTCATGTAACTGGGTAATATGGTGACCTCCAGGCAGGAGGAAAATATTTGGGGGCAGCTGGGCAGGTGGCACAATGTGTCCAGTAGCTGCAGACATTAGTTGCCATCATTCCAACTGTCTTGCATCCCACGTGAACTTACCTATGGCTTACATGACATATGAGAAGTGTTTCCAGGCCTTACACCGCTGCTGGGTCTTTTTAGAAAGCTCACTGCCACTCTTTGGGTGTTGCCCCCCCCCAACAATGCTCTTGCCATGTCTTCCGGGACTTGTAGAACAAGAAGTCACTCCAGTTTCTGCCTGACTCCAAATTGGTCCATGTGTATTCACAAATCATCTCTGTCCCTAGTCCCCGCCACATATTTCAAGCCTTTTGGTACAGGAACAAAGCACATACAAACATCTTCACACTGAGCAAGAGTGAAGAGGTGCTAGCTGCAAATGTGTGGAGTTGAGTGCCCAGGTTTTAAAGCAACCTGGCATACCCCCCCCCCAAAAAAAAATCTTTCTTCTCTAGTGCTGTTTTCCATGAGATTTACCTCTCCGCTGGTGACATGAAGAATGACAGCAATTTCCTGAAACTTCAGGTAGCACCCTGAGATCAGTCAATCCTGATCTCCACATGGGAATAGGATGTGAAGTTTGGGATGGTCATTCAAATGGCTAGTCAGATGTGAGACAGTAATGAATTTATATTATCAAAGGGATTAGATAATGTAACAATATGTAAAAGGTGTTACAACATTAATTTCAAATCCATTTACACCATTTACTAAAAAAATCTTTTCAAGAGTAGCAAGTACTGCATTGAGAAAGTGTGTTCTTTCCTTCTGTTAAAGAGGATGCCATCTGCACAACAGTGTATTAAAGAAGGAAATATCTACAGCAATTGGGATGGGAAAATGCTGCATGCCTCGAAATGGAACTATTACAATAAAATCTATTATTAAAACACAGGCTCACAGCACAATGCTAGGCGTGTCGATTCAGAGTTATGTCCAATTGAATGTGATGAGCCTTAGTGGATATAGGATTTTTTACTGTTTAAGGAAAAGTAGCTATTCCTGTTCCACAGTCACTTACTTTTCTCTTCTTTCAAAATACTTATGAAAAGAAAATACGCAGTTTCAATTGCTTCTAAAACTGGCATTAATTGTAAAGTTTGATTTGTACCAATGCTCATTTTATTTAAAGGGAATTGCACCAAAAAAATGCTTGTGAGCTATTTTTGAGTCACAATGGCCATGGAATCCACACGAACCAAACTTGAGATTCTCCTAGCTATATCTCTCCAGTACTGTAAAAATAAACAATAAAATGTTCTGTCAAATGGATAACAAGAAATATGATGGCACTATCATGCACAGTGACATGACACACTATTGAAGTGATTATTTCAGTAGGCACGATGCAAGCATGCACAGAATGCTACATAATAGATGTGTTTCTCTTCCTTGGGAATCATATATTCATTATTAATATTCTGGTTCTGAGCCTACATTTTAGATTATAGTTGACTCTGTAGTTCAGAGTACAGTGCTGACAGACTATCAGGCATGATAGTTAAAAAGTTTGGCTGAGATTAAAATAAATGCTGAAGCTGTTGCAGCCATTTCAGCAGCAGAGAGGTCTACACTGGGGCTACCAGTACCAGGTAGATGCTTGCATAGCAGTATCATAATGCCTCAGACACATGCAAATAGAGAAAGCTTCAGAGACAATGAAATAGGAGGGGAGTTCAGGCTGCACCTTTACCACAGAACTAATGCAGTTTGACACCACTTTAACTGCCATGGCTCATTGCTATGAAATTCTAGGATTTGTACTTTTCATCTGTGAGCTACTCTCCGTGTTGTTTTGTACCTGGGCAGTAGCTTAACAATAAGCTTATTATATAAGCACATCCTCCATTGACATAGGAAGCATATGGATACTGCTTTGTGTTTAACAAATAAACAGTGATCCTCAAAGGCAAAAGGAGGAGGAGGAGGAGGAGGAGGAGGAGGAGGAGGAGGAGGAGGAGGAGGAGGAGGAGTAAACTTTTTAAAATTGAATAGTGGGGAGTCAGTAGCCAATCAAAGCAATAGGAAAAGCTATGTGAGACTTTGTTTGCTAGATACCACATGCCTTTATTCAAATATTTACTAAATGCAATTCTTACATTCTTCCCCTCTTTTCTAATGGAGTTGGTAGGTTCCTAGCAACGTAGTGGGAAACAACTTTGTTACATGCTTCTAAACAAAGATAGGTACAGGTATCATAGAAGAAGTTTTCCGAGCTTCCTCCAATCAGATTAATGCATTTGGTGACATTTATATTGCACTTGCAAAACTGACAAATGTATAAAGTTCTGATATTTATCTTTTAATGCAGTTATTTGCCCAAATGAATCTACAAAGCAGGACAAGCCTGGAAGAGAGAGGGGCTTAAAGAAATTGTCTGGTATTCAATTTCCACAGTTTTCTGAATTTTTGAGATAATTCCTTCTTCCAAAATGACATTCCCCAGCAGCGACCTGTTTATCCTTTTTAAGTTGGCACTCTTGCCATCTAATGTAATCATGCAGATATGACTTGGGGCAGGATTTGTGCATCAAGGCCAAGCACAGTGTGCTACAGCTGCCACGCCAGAGTCTTTAAGTATGTTTAAGTAAGCTTAAAGCATTCCAAAGGAGTGAAATAAAAGTATCCTGGTAAACTGGAAAAAGTAAGTAAGAAAGATAAGTTAGGAGTAATTCAGTGCTGTTTTCAGTGGCCCCACTCAATTGTCCACTAAAAACAACAACACACATTTATCCTATAAAAATACAATGAAAACAAGATTAGTTTTGTCATATAATTGCCTTTCTCAATATGCACTTATACTGAAATGCTTTCATATTTTAATATAATACAGCAAGTTTCAACCAGTATGCAAAAAAAAAAAATTATTTGTGCTGCAATATGCTTTATATAAAATGCCAGTTTGGAAAGGGATTGTAGCACATATTTTGCATTCAGACAGTCCCAGTTTCAATCCATGGCAAAAGATCTCTGGCCTGAAAGATCTCCGGCCTCTGGAGAGCCACTTCTAGTAGGAGTGGACAGTTTTGATCAAGATAATCCAAATTATAATGCAGATGCCTATGTTCTGTGCAACCACAGAGTTTCCTATATTGTTGAAATGGTAAACAACAACAACTTCAAAGATAGAAGTTTACTGCTATAAACAACATCTGTTTTCCAGACCTAGCAAAAGTGTTACTACGTCAGATTTATCTGAAGGATAACCTGTTCAGACATCAGTATGCAAAGGGATCTTGCAGCACCTTTAAGACATAACTGAAAGAAGTTGGTAGCATGTGCTTTCATTGACTAGAATGCATGGAGTCTACAAATGTTCATGCTGCCACCTTCTTTCTTTCACTTTGTTTTCAGGGTGCTACAAGCTCCCTTTGCTTACTGATTTTCCAGACTAACACAGCTATGGGGCTCAACAAATCTGGCCTTTCCATGGCACAAAAAGAAGCTGCAAAAAGCATCTCCTTTTTGTGCTGCAAAAAGGGTGCCCTAGTCAAGGCAGCAGCAGCAGCTTTTCAGCTCTCCTTTGGTGCAGAACATTTAAACACTGCACCAACAGATTGCCTTGACACACCCACCCCTCATATGATTGGGTACATGGCATGACACCAGCATAGGAGTGTCATGGGGGTGGCCAGCATGCATACACCAAGCCCCCTTGCCACACCTGCATATAATGAACAGTATCTTTGAATTCTGAATACTGAATTCTGTGTAGGAATAGCAGTGATGAGCTAGTTGGAGCCAAGAATCTTTTAAAATGCCTTTCAAAGGGTAGGCTAAACAGAGGATAAAAAGGCATCGTTGCCCTAACACACACACACATATGTTTTTTTGCATGTAGTGGTCACAAACAGATTTTTTTTTTTTTTGGAGGTGTGGTGGTTCCATCCAGAAAGGAATAATTTCAGTTCAAGGTCAAGTCTTGACCAGAGGTCAGGATTAGCACCCTAGACAGAGCCAGCATTACCAGTTTTCTGATTCAGTCCAGTGATACATACTTTTTTTGGAGGGACGGGGGTTCTCTGTTTCAGTTATACTTGATGCTGATGTGAAGGCTTTTCATTGGAGTGGTTGGTCTCTGGATCTTACAATTTTTTAGGAGGGGCAGGGGTTCCATCCAGAAAGGATTCCGTTCAAGGTCAAGTCTTGGCCAGAGATCAAGATTAGCACCCTGGACGGAGTCAGCATTACCAGTTTTCTATGTTCTGGAGAAACATCATGGTTTCAGTCTGGTGATACACATCAGAAGGATTGGTTGTTGCATTTGAAGCCAAGCTTTCAACTGACTTATAAATAGAGCTAAAGTTCACTATGAATGGGTCTACTCTGGCCAGAAAGCCATCCCGATTTCCCAACATTACCTGCATGTTCACAGTGATACTGGACAATTATGTACATAACGTCCTGCTGTGCCATCCACCACCACTGCTGAAAACAAGGCACCCAGCATCAATCATATGGTTGGATATCTTGTTCTGATCTCAAAAGACTATTGTGCACTTGTGGCAGTGGTGCACAGCTACCTGGCACCACTTCAGGGTGCTCTGGATCTTCTGGGAAGATCTGGAGTAAATGATGAGTTATTTTAGAGTGGGTTTGCCAAATTTGTTATGGGAGTGCCCTTCTCATGTATGGACATTCCACAGTTAAATCAGGCCTTTGGACCTGTGTCATCTGGACAGGGTTACACGAGAACCGGGGGAACCCGCTGCAAATGGCCCATATAGACATGACTGATGAGTCACTAGCACTGCCTTTCGAAGAAGAAGATTCATCTGTTAACGGGGCCTTGACTATTGACTCTTCCAACATCAAGGCGACTGTGGTTCTTTGGAGTCCTTTGACTGCACAAATGGCATTGTCAAATCCTCAAGTGAGGGAAGTGCTGGCAAGATATGCTGCTCATTTGTTGAGGCTTCTGGAAATGAAGTAATCTGAAGTAAGTGGTAGTGGGAAATATGTTCCCCAATCAGTCACTTCCTTAATCCCCCTGAATGTGACAAGTCTCCTTGAAGGCCACAGCACATGATTCATATTCTTGTTTTCACAAAGCAGTCATATCCTGATATCTATTGACATGGGAAAAGAATGTAAGCTAGTAAAAAAAATTACATTGCAGAGAGTGCCATTAACATTCTAGTTCAAAGGAGAATTTATGCAACTGCTATTTGGAGAAGATAAAGTGTATCCCGAGTACTGAATAAATCTATTCACAATAACTGGCATATTTTCCAAGGGGTCCTCTTTGCTCTGTGCTTCTCTTCACTAATCTTGTCCATCCTGCTTCTCCAAATGTTGCAAGCTTTCTTCATAGTGGAACTATCATGCTCTGCTTCCAGTCCCAGAGATGGACTTTGAGTCAGAGAATGAGATCACTGATAGAAAGTTTTAGAGCCCAGAAGACATACCAGCTCTACAGCCACAGCAGCAGAGTTCCCAGCAGCCACAACCCTCAGAGGAAGATGTGGACTTACCTATACCTATGCCAGCTGAGTGTTGTCAGGAAAAAGAAAGCTGTGGATGCTTAGAACACTTGTAAAGGAAGCACACAGCAATTAGGGAGCACCTGCGAGACCCAGATGGGCTATAAATAACCTAGCACCTCTTCTAGACAAATGTTGCTGAAAACCAACTTTTCTTAGTAGATACAACACTGGTACTGTGTTTCATAATCATTTCCTTGCTTGCCTTGAATTCTGCTTGGACTCCTGACTACTCTTCTAGACTATCCTTTGGACTGCTTGTCAGGACTATTCAGGATATTTTTAGGATGATGATATAATAGGGATTGTATAATTCTGTGTTTTGTTGATGTTGGAATCCCACCTTGATCCAACGGAGAGGCGGGAAATAGAAATTATTATTATTATTATTATTATTATTATTCACTTAACCATGGATAACTTGGACCAGACTGGACTACCTCTGCTTCTTAGCCAACATTTTTATGAGCTCTGACTCTCTCCCTCTCACTCCATGAGATGATGTACTTTCTCGTGAGAAACTGGTTTGCAACCCAATAGCAAAAGAGTACAGAAACTTCCTGAGGTGTTGTTGTTACATGCCTTTACATCATTTCCAACTTATGGTGACTCAAAGGCAAAACAATCATGGAGTTTTCTTGGCAAGATTTTTTCAGAGGGAGTTTTCCATTACCTTTCTCCGAGGCTGAGTGTGACTTGCCTTAGTTCACCCAGTGGGTTTCCACGGTGGAGTGGGGATTTGAACCCTGGTCTCTAGAGTCATAGACCCAGTACAGACGTCCCAAGAGGGCCATCACTGGGGCATGATTAGAGCTGGGGAGCATGCAGCAACCACACGCTCCCCAGCCCTAACATGTATGGTTGGCGCCATCTTTACAGAGCGCACTGCCATGATGTCATGGTGCGTGCTGTGTTTAGATGGCGCTGATGTGAGCCTGATGTCATTGTGCCACAGGAGGGCGCCTATGGCGCCCTCTCTGCGGTGCAAGAAGGAGCTCTAAAATGGAACTCCTTCTTGGCGTGCACAGCCTTGGCGCGGCCTTCACATGGCCGCGCCAAGGAGTTTGAGGGTAAAGGGGCCACAGCAGCGGCCCCTTTCTCCCATCGAGAGCACTACACTGGCGGGGTACAGCAGGCACCCAGGGCACCTGCTGCACCTCGCTTCAGGCCACAGAGAAGCGGAAATTTGCAGCTTCTCCGTGGCCTGGGGAAACGGCGGATTGGGGCCGCAAGGGCTGCTGGTCAGGCAGCCCTGGCCCCAGTCCAGTGCTTCTCTGGGTGCCTACAGACTGCCCCTTTTGGACAGTCTGTAAAGCTCCATGGTCTCTTTTTGAGATCTATTCAATCCTTTTCTGTTCTCTGTTTCAGTAATACATGATTCTGATGAGAAGGCTCTTCATAGGAGTGGTTGGTCTCTGGATCTTACACTCTATTACACATCAATGGAAAGGTCATTGTTATCTCTCTTTCTTCTTTTGCCAGCTTCAAGTTAGCTGGCCACTGATGTACCACTTCTGTTAGTTCTTATTTTATTAACAATATTGAAGAAATACCTTTTCAGTCATAGTAGCCCTCACATTTACAGTTCTCTTATGTTTTGTATGAATGCCATTCTTTTGTCTTCGTTTATGGGCACTGGCAATAGCAAGTACATTTCTATACCACTTATCAATGCACTTAAGCACTTCCTAAGTGGTTTACAATGTGTAAGCTAATTGCCCACAATTAGCTAGGTACTCATTTTAGGAATCTATAAAAGGTTAAAACCTGGCTGGTATTGAACTCTCAATCTGGGTACTCATTTTAGGAATCTATAAAAGGTTAAAACCTGGCTGGTATTGAACTCTCAATCTGGGTACTCATTTTAGGAATCTATAAAAGGTTAAAACCTGGCTGGTATTGAACTCTCAATCTTGTGGTTTTGTGAGTGCATGTAGTACCAGCATTTAACCACAGCGCCACCAAGGCTAGCAATGTTGTATTTATAGCTCAACTGTATATGATGCTTATTAAGGTGAATTGTTTACATGGCAATTATACTCATGCCAGCAACCTATAGACATACCCCAATGAATTAAATGAGGTACACTCCCAGGCAGTGGTGGGGAATCAAATGGCATCACACGTATTGTTGAACTGCACATCCCACCAGCCCTAATCAGCATAGAAAAACTGGGAATTGCACTCCAATCCCATCTGAAAGGCCACATGTTTCTAACTAGGGATGTAAGAATAACTTTTAGTCCATCCAGGAAACGTTCTAGTTGAATGTGCTCACTTGTTCAGTCCATCATCCACTGGCTGGTCACCAGAGGACATTTTCTTCAGCTGACTCCATATTGTGGAATGGCCTACTAGAAGAGATTAATCAGCTGGAGAATGCTGCTTGAGTTCAAAACAGGAATAAAGACCATTCTCTTCTGGCAGGCCAGAAGTTATGAGTTTTAAAGTATGGTTTGTTTTTATATGCTTTGTAATCTGAAGTTAACTGATGTTATGTTTCCAATCTGTGGTTGTATTTTAATACACTGGTCCCCCGGGTTACGAAGGTAATCCATTCCGGGATTACCTTCGTAACCCGGAAGTCGTTCGTAACCCGGGGGACCGCTTTCGCGGATGGAGCGCACAGCCATTTAAAGGGGCCGCACGGCTTTTTTTCCCGCTTTTTTTTTTTTTTGTATCCCGGGGGATCCTTCGGATCCCGGGGGATACAATGGCGGTCCCACTGCCTTTGGATCCCGGGGTTTTCGTAACCCGGGGGATTCGTAAGGCGGGGGACCACTGTACCCACATCCTTCCTTAGGGAAATGTGGATAAGAAATTAGGCAGATAAGATTATTATTGTTGTTGTTGTTGATAGACAGAATATCTATACATAGAAGCAGAGAGCTTTCATAGACAAACCTTTCCTGAAGCACCCATACAAATGTTATATTGTCATACTGATGCAATGAAGAATATTAACAAAGGAGGAGCAGCAGTTAGTTGCTCACTACATATAAATGTGTGACCCTCAATGCAAAGAAAACAAATCTGAGACATTTTCCTGAGAAAATGCTAGTCACTTCATTACAAGCGAAGTAATGATATAAGAGGCTTTTTCCTAAGATAATATTAGCTACTCAGGAAATAATGGGTTAAAAGTCAAAGATATATATATATATATATATATATATATACCGGTATATATGTGCATGACAAAGAGCAAAGGACTCCAGCCCCAGTCAGCTTTCTCATTGGTGTGAGACCTCAGATGGCTGCTGTCTCAAATGGGACACTGGCAGGAGTGGCTTTTTGCCACTCCTGTTTGTGCTGGCTTCTCCTTGCTTGGCAAGCCCTCAGTGTCTGCACATCCCATCTCTGAAGCAGCCAGAAACCACCTTTTTTGGCCCATATGATTCAGACCTTGGTGAAAAGACACTGACAGAGAGTTTGCACTAAGGCATAAAAATGTTCAAGAGTGCCACCATCTTTTATAGAAGCATTTCAAAAGTGTCTGTGTACATTTTAATAACTAGTGATGCTATCTACCTGTTCATAGATTCTCAGATAATCACTTTTGTTTTACTAGAACATTAAAAAAACTGATAACAATCTTTGTCTCCTATAGCATCTTAATTTTCACCCCGGCCTTAGAATTCCAAACTTAGCTTTAATTGGAGGCAACAATAAATTGAAATGTTCACTATAATAAATAATAATAATAATAATGTTGTTGTTGTTGTTGTTGTTATTATTATTATCATAACATATCAGTATAACTACCCATTTGCCAAGTCACAGCACATTGTTGTTTTTATTTTCAGTATACATGCTTGTTTGTCCTTAATTTTTTAGTAAATGAAGACATTATAAGCAGCATTTCAATACGGTCTTTTCTTTTTACAGGAAGAAATTGCTGCTATGTGCATTTACTCAGTCTGTATTATTCTCCCTTGATCATTTCCCAGCTGTTCTTGTAAGAAATAAAAGGAAGACCCTGTGATGGTGTGCTTTACTTTCAAGAATCTTTGTTTAGTATATATTCATCTATACTCCTCTTCCAAACAATGCTTCATTACTCATGGCTTGTCGAGAAGCAGTGCTCCATTTTGTTTTTCTCCTCCTGCTAAGAGTGTCATTTATTCTCATTATTCTTGTGCATGCTTTTATCTAAATGAGGCATAGCTTCTCTTGCATTTGTTGATATTTCAGGAACCTTTTTTGTGTATTCCAGTAAAAAAGGCTTTTTAAAAAATCTGTGGCATCTCCAGAAATATAGATATCACAGTTTGGTCATGCTATTAGGCAGAATAAAAGAATTGTCTCAGATGAAAGTTTTTATGAGGATAGGTGCAAAGCAGCTGGAATGTAAAGGTCATGGAGGCTAGAGAGGTGGTTGCCATGCCACCCCATAAGCTACTTTCAATCTCTCCTCAGGATGCTCTCCTGTTACCAGTACTAAAATAAGATCGAACAGTCTGGGCCATTTTAGTGTGTAAAAATGGTGAAGACTGGATATGGTGAGCGGCCCCATTCTGTTGCCTCAGGGCCAAAACACATGGCAAAATGAAGTGGTTGCCAGATGCTTTGAAGGAGAGGCATTTAGACAACACATACCTCGAAAGTGGCTGGATACCAGACTGAAGCCATATTTTGGGGCTAAAAGCCAGAGTAGAAGGAAGCTAGGATAATCTAACTCAAGATGAAAAAAATAGCATCTTCACGCATGCATATAAATGCCCCAACACAAATGTGGGGATGTGGCAAAGCAAAGAAACGAAAGTGCAACAACTCCAACAGATGTAATTACAACATACACAAACCAGACAGTCCAACAGGGGGACACTGGGTAAAGAGCGATGAAGGGGGCATGTATGCAGGGCCTCTATATTGTGCTTTGCCAGTGTATCACTCGCACAACAATGCACTGGTGCCCTGTACAGGTGGAACATCTCACATGTGACTATTTGGCTGGTCAAAAGGGATACAACAGGATGGTATCTGGGTGGATGTGGGAGATACTTGTAGGTTTCAGGTAGTGTGTTTGTGTGATGGCGCACATGCATGGTGGGGGGCCAATCAAAAAAATTACCCAGTAACATGGTTTGATGCAATGCCATGTGGTTGGACCATGCTCATTCAGCCTGCCTTGGGAGTTGGCCATGCAGGCAGCAGGGTTTCAACATGCTTTAGGAAAAAGTAGGATCAAGCCACTTTTTCCTGCCCATCTGTTCCATCCTTCAGGCAGTAAAGTGTGCTGGGAAAATGCTGGCACATAATAATAAAAATAATAATAAATCTTTATTTCTAGCCCGCTCCTCTGTAGAGCACAATCAGAGCGGGGTACAGCAAATTAAAACATACAGATTAAAATACATCATCAACCCATACCCAACCACCCATCCTTAAAAAATAAATTAAATTAGTAATAATTTAAAGCCATAACAACATTAAAAACATAATACATCCTCATAGATCTTGGATGAGGGTAAAAATAGCACCAAGCAAGGGGTCAAAATAGGTCCCGTTTCGGAGCCGGGAACTAGAAGGTTTCAGGGAAGGCCTGCCGGAAGAGATGCGTCTTCAGAGCTTTTTTAAAGCAGTCAAGAGATGTTATAAGACGCATCTCATCCAGCAGTCCATTCCACAGCTTGGGTGCGGTAGCTGAAAAAGTTCTCTGGGAGGTCTGCGACAGCCGAGTTTTCACAGGCTGTAGTAGGTTCCTCCCAGAGGATCGGAGCGTGCGGGGGGGTTCATACGGGGAGAGGCGGTCCCTAAGATAAGATGGACCCAAGCCATGTAGGGCTTTAAAAGTTAGGACCAATACCTTGTACTGCGCCCGGAAACTAATCGGCAGCCAGTGGAGAGCCTTGAGCAACGGTGTTATGTGCTCTCTCCTTGGTGTTCCAGTTACTAGCCTGGCTGCCATATTTCGGACCAGTTGAAGTTTCCGAGTTAAGCACAAAGGTAGTCCCATGTAGAGCGCATTACAGAAGTCCAGGCGTGAGGTTACCAGAGCATGTACCACAGCTTCCAGGTCCCTCATGTCCAGGAAAGGGCACAGCTGGCGTATCAGCCGAAGCTGATAACATGCACTCCTGACCGTCGCATTCACCTGACAAGTCATGTGAAGCGACGAATCTAGGAGTACCCCCAGGCTGCGAACACAGTCCTTAGAGGAGAGTGTGACTCCGTCCAGGACTGGAGACTGTATTCCCAAGCCTGGTTTCAGGCCTGTGACTGTTAGTATCTCCGTTTTTTCTGGATTCAGTTTCAATTTGTTTTCCCTCATCCAATCCATTACCGCCGCAAGACAGACATTAAGAGGAGAGACGCCATCTGAAGTTTGTGCTGATGATCTGGTCATGGAGAGATATATCTGAGTGTCATCAGCGAATGACCTCACCCAGCGGCTTCATATAAATGTTAAATAGCATCGGGGACAGGATGGCACCCTGAGGGACACCACAATTAAGCTCGATTTTTGAAGAGCAACTGTCCCCGAACCTCACCCTTTGGGATCTGCCGGAGAGGAAGGACCGGAACCATCAAAGAACGGTGCCTCCAATCCCTACCTCCCTCAGCCGATCCAAAAGGATGGAATGGTCTATAGTATCAAAGGCCACGGAGAGATCCAAGAGCACTAGCAGGGTCACACTGCCCCTGTCAATACTCAAGCGGAGGTCATCAGCCAGTGCGACCATGGCAGTCTCAACTCCATGACCTGCCCTGAAGCCGGTTTGAAATGGATTGAGATAATCGGTTTCATCCAAGACGGCTTGGCGTTGGAAGGCAACTGCTCTCTCGATCACCTTGCTCAAAAATGGGAGCAAGGATACTGGTCTGTAGTTGTTCCTGTCCAGGGGATCAAGGGAAGGTTTCTTCAGGAGAGGCTTAACAGCCGCCTCCTTCAGACACGATGGAACAGTGCCTTCCCTGAGGGACGCATTGATCACATCCCGAAGGAATGTCCTCAATGCGCCCCCTCCCTGAACAACCAGCCAAGATGGACATGGATCGAGGGAGCATGTCGTCTTCCGGGTACTGCCAAGGAGCTTGTCCACGTCATCGGTACTCACCGATTGAAACTCATCCAGTAAACTGACAGCAATGGAGTTGCTGGACACCTCACCAGTGGATTCTGACAGAACATTGGCGTCCAAGTCGTTTCTTATCCGAGAGATTTTATCTGCAAAGTAGATGTTAAACGCATCACAGCAGGCTGTTGTCGGGTCAAGTAGGGGATTCGGCGCAGGGGGAACCTGCGTCAGTTCCCCCACTACCCTAAACAGCTCAGCTGAACGGGACTCCCCAGACGCAATACGTGCAGAGCAGAAGGATCTCCGTGCTGCACGTAAAGCCTCCCAATAGGCGCGAAGGTGCTGCCTATGGCGAGTTTTGTCGGATATGAGGCGAGTTTTCCGCCACTTGCGCTCTAGTCGTCGTCCAACCCGCTTCATCTCCCTGAGTTCATCTGTGAACCAGGGTTTGCGGTTGGGAGCGGGCTGGAGAGGATGCTCGGGAGCGATCGCGTCGATAGCCTTGGAAAGATCGGTGTTCCAAGTGTTCACCAAGGTTTCGACTGAATCACTGGCGTTACCAACCATTAGACCCTCTAAGGCCTTCTGGAAACCAATTGGATCCTTAAGCCTTCGAGGGCGGACCATTTTAATGGGTCCGCCACCTCCGGGGGGACGGAAAGCGGCTTGTAGTTCCATCTTGATCAGGAAATGATCCGTCCATGACAGTGCGGAGGTTTTGGTTACCTCCGCCCACGGATACTCCTGTTCCGTACTAAAAATCCCATCAAGTGTGTGACCTGCACAGTGGGTAGGCCCAGTGACCAATTGGGATAGGTTCATGGCTGTCATGGATTCCATGAACTCCCGAGCTGCTCCAGATAAATCAGAAGGGCTGGTCTCCAGAGAGATATTGAAGTCACCCAAGACCAAAAGTCTGGGGGACTCCAGCAGCAACTCGGAGACCAGCTGAGTCAGCTCAGTCAGGGAGTCCGTTAAGCAACGGGGTGGCCGGTAAACCAACAGAATCCCCAAACTATCCCTGGTCTTCAGGCTAAGGTACACACACTTGATGTGGACTGTTTTCCGGACAGGTTTCCTAATCAGAGTTAGATTGGTTTTATGTACTATAGCCACACCGCCCCCCCCCCCCGCCCACTTTCCCTTATCTGCTCACTGACCGTGTAACCCGCTGGGAGAGCCTGCGCCCACGTAGCAGCGCTGGCATCTCCCAGCCACGTCTCAGTGAAGCATGCCAGGTCAGCCCGTTCATCCACAAGGAGATCGTGGATGATATGGGTTTTACTTTTGGCCGACCTGACATTGCAGAGGAGCAGATTAAGGGACTGTGGAACGGTTGGTGCGCTCTCCAACTTATCCTGGGAAACAGAGTGGACTGAAGAAGGGATAGATACTAAACATCGATCCCTTCTTCTTTTGTAACATGTCTCCACTCTGTTGCCGCCATACCTTCCCTGCCCCCACACAACCTCAATATCCGCACCCTGGCTACACCCAGCTCCATTATCTGATGGTAGAGATAGATAATCCAGTCAACTCCTGTCCCACTATAAGTAGGTGGTGTCAGACAAATCATAGGCGGGTGTCCTATCTAAATGAGCCCCTTGCTGTAACATTAATACAAGGACTAGGAAAAAAAACCCAAGATCTATGTTGCCAAACACTAGAGTTGGAAGCAGAGGGAGTGATGGAAAAGCAGTCTTTTAAGGCCTTTGCTGCTGCTGGCTCCTCCTCTCACCAGGCACTAGAGTTGGAAGCAGAGGGAGTGATGGAAAAGCAGTCTTTTAAGGCCTTTGCTGCTGCTGGCTCCTCCTCTCACATAAACATATATATGATCTAGGGGCCCTCCTTTGTGTCACCCTACTTGGAGTGTAAGGATTTGGCAGAAGGGCTTCTTTGTTTTTGTATCCTCTTGGATGTTGGCTTGATGTCTTTAAACTTTTTAACTTTGATGGCTTTAAACTTTTTAACTTTTTAAAAAATATCTAAATTTTTAAATATGCTTTCAAGCAGCTTAAATGATTCCTTACTGTTTTAAATTTAAATGCTTCTAAATGAATTTAAACTGATTTTATCCATATATCACCCTAAGATTTTGTGAGATAGTGTAGGATATAAATATTTTAATCAATAAACCAACCCCTAGCTATTAGCAATGGAGAAGGGGGGGGGGGGAATTTTGTATCTTCCTATTCAGTGCATTCAGTGCAGTTTACTATCTTACAGTTTCCACTGTCAGTTCAATCAGGTTTGAAAGTTAGTTGCCATGATACATAGGCAGCCACATTCCTGTATGCAGCTTATTTATCCAAGCAAATCAGTTCGAATTACAAATACCTTTTTTTTTCTCTGTAGAAATAAAATTGTGCTCACATGAAGATGGTTTCTTGCCAGTGGTTTGTTGTTGTTGTTGTTGTTGTTGTTGTTGTTTTGTTTGCAGTGTGATATGTTAGTTGCATGGTGGTACAATGTAAAATTTTTATTTTATTTTATTTTATTTTATTTTAGGTCCCTGTGCAGCTAGTCCCACTGCTGTACTATACTGTGATTCCCCCATTGTTTTCTAATTAGGATATCATGTTTGGATTATTGTATTTTTGTTTGAAATTTGTTGGAATCCCGCCTTGATCTGTAGAGAAATACAAATTATTATTATTTATTTATTTATTTATTTGTTCTGATATTCATTGTTTCCCATTACCTTTTTCAAAATTCCCAGCTTAATCAATAATAGAAAGCCCTACACTTTTCCCATATAGTTTGGCCCAAGTTAAAACCCATATTTAAAAATAAATTAATTCATTCCTTGATTGCATTTGCTGTTCTACAGCATGAGACTGGAATAATATAGTCAGCCCTCCATATCCATGGATTCAGCCATCCACAGACTGAAAATATTCCAGAAAGGTACTAATTCCAAAAAGCGAACTTTTTTTTTTAACATTTTATATAAAGGACACCATTTTAATGCACCATTGTGATTAATGTGATGTGAGCATCCACAGATTTTGTTATCCACAGGGAGTCCTAGAACCAAACCCCAATGGATACCAAGGGCTCACTGTACTTTAAAAGCATCTAAAACTGTTGGTTGAAATAATTGCAATAAAACAAAACTGATATGGAAGATATATACCATACTGTAAACTTATTCTTTGGAACTTCAAACTAGGAGTCCATTATTCATATATAGCACATTACAAGAAAGTTAAAGATGTGGCCTAACCTCTGGGGCAAGAAAATGTAATAGTTGAAGGAAAACCACTTTCCACTTGAAGTATCCTCGCTCTCCTTACTTAGCATAAAGAACGAGATGAGAGTCTTGAAACGTGTATTTGATTAACGTCCCTTGGGTACAGTGCTACCCACTGATTCTTCCCAGTCTCATTCAGTACCACCACCTCATTTTTGTGGCACCTATATTTTTTCAGGTAAAACTGCATAAGAATGGTCATAGAACAGAGATTGCGGTAGAGCCTGATTTTGTGCATAGTTAAGTACACAAAAGTCCACTGGAATATTATCAATGTGTTAGCTCAAGCTTCAAGTTTGAAGAACATCGAGATCAGCAACATACTGCGGGCCCTTGGTATCCACAGGGGGTTGGTTCCAGAACCTTCCCTGAATAACAAAATCTGTGGATGCTCAAGTCCCATTAAATACAATGCAAATTGTGTCCCTTGTATAAAATGGCAAAATCAAGGCTTACTTTTTGGAACGTATATATTTTTAAAAAAATGTTTTCAAGCCATGGATGCTTGAATGCATGGATAAAAAAAATACCAGTAGATAAGGAGGTCCAACTGTTTTAACAGTGGGCAACATTCTGTTTTTCCAGGCTGAAACTAATCACCCAAGAATTATAGCTATTATAACATTTTGTTTATTTATATTGAATCAGATGTATAAAGAAACTATTCTTACCATGCATTCTTGAGATTAAAAATAAAGAACAAATCCATATACAGATTTTAACATAATTTGTAAACAAACATATGCAGAGTGGAAAAGAGAGCAAAAGGCAACTTGATCTCCTTATGATAAGAATGCTGGTTATTATATCTATATTCAAGTGGCACTGAAAGTGCATAAATATTTCTGAATTTAATGTGTTTCTGCTTTCCCATGTGTGAAATAAGTCCTGTTTGCCTCTCTATTGCAGTATTTTCAGTATTTTTTTAAATCATGAAACTAGATGCATCCACTAAAAAACAAAATAAAATAACCTTTCAAAGCTTGCTTTTTCATTTTATGTATGTCACAACACATGGCTGCAGGGCATAGAAAAGAAGAAGGACTCCTGGGCACATAACTTGATAGGACTCCAAAGAGCTAGGCAAGCAGCCACCCAACCAAGATAGACTTAAATTATCATACATTATCCAGAGCTGTAAGAACACTTCACATTGGCATGAGCCCACAAACATTCTCTCTTTACCTTTTGAAATTGTTGATCTTTCCAGAGGTTTAACTGGGGTTTATTCAACAATGATTCAGAAAGGCACTGTTGATGCTGTTCTACTAAAAGTAGCTGACAGAATGGAGGGAAGACCAAGATTCAGCAGAACAACATCTTAGTTTCTGTTTTACCCTTTGCAAAATTGTGCCACATTTTAACCAAACCCTTGTTAACCAGTTAGTATGTGTTTCAAAAAACTGTTTAAATGGATAAGAGAATATCTTGCATGTTATATACGGAGAGAAAAAATATGCCTCTGAAAGTCCGATGTTGGTTATTTGCAATTAATCCAGAGTTAAAAATATTGAAGGGTGCTTGCATGAGCAAGACTACTTTTCATTTTTCAGCAGTACCAAGTTTCAGCAACTTGGAATTCTAGTAAAATTCATTAAAGATTGCCTCTAAAGACCCAGGACCTGCATGTGTCATGCCCACTGCACCTATTTTAGTGAGTGATGTTCATTATTTCCTAGAATGGTTTATAAATAAATTCATCACATAATGTTACCAGTATTATGGCCTGGGAGCCAATGTAGTGTAGTGGGTTTGAGTGTTGGAGTATGATTCTGGAGACCAGGATTTAAATCCTCGCTCAGCCATGGAAACCTACACTCATTCATTCCCCACTTTTCTCCTGGAAAAGGACTCAAGGCAGTCCTTCAGCAAGTCACACTCTTTCAGCCTCAGAGGAAGGCAAGGCCAAACCCTGTCTGAGCAAATCTATCCAAGAAAACCCTATAATAAGTTTATATGCCGTTTAACATATACATGAAACCACTGGGAGAGGTTGTCCGGAGTTTTGCGGTGCGGTGTCATCAATATGCAGATAACACTCAACTCTATTACTCCTTCCCACCTTGATCCAAGGAGGTTGTCCTGATCCTAAACCAGTGTCTATCTGCAGTAATAGAATGGATGCAGGCAAACAAGTTGAAACTTAATCCAGACAAGACAGAAGTGCTCCTGGTCAGTCGAAAGGCGGATCAGGGAATAGGGATCCTGTGTTAGATGGGGTCACACTCCCCCTGAAGGCACAGGTTTGCAGTTTGGGAGTACTCTTGGACTCAGCTTTGAACTTGGAGGACCAGGTCTCTGCTGTGACCAGGAGTGCTTTCACACATTTTAAACCTTTTTTGCCAGCTGTGCCCATTCCTTGAGCAGCCAGATTTGGCCACGGTGGTACATGCCTTGGTTACATCCCGTTTGGACTACTGTAATGGCCTGTACATGGGGCTGCCTATGAAAAGTGTTCGGAAAATTCAGCTGGTTTAAAGAGCTGCTGCCAGGCTGTTAACAGGGGAAGATTACAGAGACCATAAACACCCCTGTTGAAACTGCTTCCTTGGCTGCCAGTTTATTTCCAGATACAATTCAAGGTGCTAGTTGTCACCTATAAAGCCCTATATGGCTCAGGTCCACACTATTTGACAGACCATTTCTCCTGGTATGAACCGGCCCAGAGTCTAAGATCCTCTGGAGAGGCCCTTCTCTCTGTCCCAACATCATCACAAACACGGTGGGAATGTGAGAGAGCGCCTTCTCGGGCCCCCTAGACTCTGGAACTCCCTGCCCCCCAGGGAGATCAGAATGGCTCCCTCCTTGATGGCCTTCTGTCAGCAGGCGAAGACCTACCTATACACACAGACATTTAAGGAATTGTTATGAGGACAGGCTGGGATGTTGAACCATTTTTTTAATGTTTTAATTGTACTGTTTTTGATGCTGTGAAGCCGCTCTGAGTCCCACTCCTGGGAAAAGAGCAGGATACAAATAAATATAATAAATAAATAAATACCTACAGATCGCAGGATTCCATAGGATGGAACTATAGCACTTAAAGAAGTGTCAAACTGCATTATTTCTACATTGTACCTGCACCTTCCCTTTCACACACACAGCCCACTTACACCTATACCTCTTCCCTTTTTTCCTTAGGAGCTTTCTTCATTGATAAAGTCTTTCTTGGAACAACTCCATCTCTTTGCTGATTTTTGATACTCCCTTCCCCATCACAGCATCAGTGTAAAACAGACATACAGTATATACTGTCTATCATTCTAAAAATTTATGCTGAAAAATTGACCCCAAAATCCCAGGTCAACTTATTTACAGGTCAGTATGGTAATGTGATAGCAGCTCTTTCAGATTTCCCCATGCTGTGCGGAAAGAGTTTCTTTTTCTCTTGAGCCAAGTAGAAAGAGTCATGAGTGATTAATTGCTGTTAGACAAGCAGAGGCCCTCTCTTGCCTGTGCTGGTCATGACTGGGTCATGACTGTCTTTCATAGCCACCCTTTTTTAATCTTCTTCTAATTTCCTGGCTGCAGTCCCCATTCTTATCAATGTTTGATCCTCGATATGAGAACTCTTTTACTATTTCTATTTCCTCATTGTCTAGTCTGAATGTGTGTAAGTTCTCTGTGGTCATTATTTTTGTTTTCTTTATGTTGAATAGTAAGCCTACCTTTGCATTTTCTTCTTTGATCTTCCTTAGCAATTGTTTAATGTCTATGAGGTTCTCTGTTAGTATTATGGTATCATCAGCGTATCCCATATTGTTGATACTGCTTTCTCCTATTTCCACTCCTCTTTCTTCCATGTCCAAGCCTGCTTTCTTTACAATATGTTCTGCATATAAGTTGAATAGATAGGGTGATAGGATGCAGCCTTGTTTGACTCCTTTGTCAATTGGGAAGCATTCTGTTTCTCCATGTTCTATCCTGACAGTAGCCTTTTGTCCTGAGTACAGATTCCTCACTAGGACTATCAGATGTGTTGGTACTCCCATGTCTTTAAGGATGTTCCATAGCCTTTCATGATCTATGCAGTCAAAGGCTTTTCTATAGCACATGCTGATTTTCTTTTGGAACTCCCTGCTACACTCCATTAGCCATTGTATATTTGCAGTGATCCCTGGTGCCTCTTTCTTTCCTGAACTTTGCTTCGACCTCTGGAATTTCTCTTTACGTGTATGGTTGGAGCCTATGTTGCAGAATTTTGGGAGGTTAGTGCTATGGTTCTAGAGTTGCTGCAGTTGCTTGTGTTTCCTTTTTCATGGATGGAGATATATATTGATTGCTTCTAATGTGCTGGCCATCATTTTGTTTTCCATATGTTGGTGTGCACTAGAGTTGACTCTGTCAATGTGGATTGCAACAGTTCTATTGGAATATCATCTGTTCCTGGAGTCATGTTTTTTGCCATTTCCTTTATTGCACCTTCCACCCTAGTTTTTAGAATTTGAGGTTCATCTTCATATGGTTTGTTTCACGTTGTCATCTGTTTTATATAACGCTTCTGGGTATTGTTTCCATCCTCTTTTCATTACTTCCTGGTCTTGAATTATGTTATTTTTATTGTCCTAGAGTGTCCCGATCCTTGGTTTGAACTTTCCCTCGATTTCTCAAATCTTGTGAAATAGGTCTCTCATTCTTCCCTTTTTGTTGTTGTCTTCTATTTCTCTACATTTGCCATTGTAGTAATTTTCCTTATCTTTGCACACTAGCCATTGTACTGTTACATTAATGGTTCTTAGTTTGTTCCTATCTCCTTTTTGTTTTGTTTCTCTTTCTTCATTGCTTGTAGAGTTTTATCTGTTATCCATGATTTCTTTGCTTTCCTTTTGTCTGTTGGAAGTGTCTTTATGTATTCTTCTTTTATTATTTTCCAAATTTTATCCTTGACTTATCCACAGGTCATGACAAAATCCATAATTTTGACCCAAACCTGCCCTTGACTTATACATGAGGTCTACTTATAGTCAAATATATATGATAATCACAAAAATCGTGGTCATATAATTTCACCAGTCTGTTGGTTAATGACAATATTTTACTAAGAATTTAGCTGATATAATATGTGTATTTTAGGTTTTAAATTCTACTCCATAAACTATGTTATAAAGTGTCTGGAGGATAATATAGCATTGATAGTTTGGCTTTGATGGCTTTATGTGCTTTGAGTCAGAACACCAAATTCAGTGAAGGGTCTTCTTCACCAACACAAAATGCTTCTGTTTCTTCCTTGCCAATCAGATACATTGTGCTAGAGTGTTCAAAGTGCTAGATTGAAAATTTGAAACAATTTATCTTTTTGGTCTAAAAACCCCAGAACCTCCCATGGCCCAGCTTTTCCCAACTGTTGGTAACCTGGGCTTGCAGACAGCCTTTCTCAGATCCTGACTTAATTAAAAAGCTGATGGAGAAAGCAATATATAGCAATTATTTTTCAGCCTAAGTCACATGGGTTTTGAACAGATAAAATGGAGAGGCATGAGAAGATCCCATCTCACTGTTCCAAGATCCTTGGAGAGGGAAAATGTGAATAATTATAAACACATTTATGGTCAGAGGAAAGATACTAGTATGAATGTCTTTCTCAGCTCCTTGAGTATCCTAAAGCCTTGCTCTAAGTTTTGTGATAATTGCAATGTATAATTTTTCCCTCTTCAAATATCTTTTAATTTTCTCTTTCAAAGTTTTATTTGGATGCTAAGAACGCATCAGTATTGTAATCTAATGAGAGCATTCATGCCGCAGTGCTTTTCTGAGGGATTATAATTCTTTGTTCTCCCAATATGCACATCAAAAGCATCTGTTGTATTTAAATAATCCACCTACCAAGGTTAATGTAACTGAACAAGTGAGGGAAACTGCTCTACAACCTAGCAATTTTTTAAGTTAGTGGGGGGTGTCTGTGTTTAAGTCGCCAGAGTCTCATTTATATCTAATGCCAGATCAGCAGCTGCTATGGCAGCAGTGTTCCCAGATGAAAGACAGAAAAGATAAAAGGAAAGAGAGAATGTTTATTAATTAACTTCAGATATTTAATGTGTCCCTCTTCCAATTCACTCTGTCTAAAATTATTGGCATGTAGTGTGACCTAAAGATAAATTGACTGGCAGTGTGTGTGTGGCTGTGAATTTCTAGTACATGGATCTTCATTTTCCACTTCTTAAATGATCAGGTTCAGTTAATGGAATCACTCACCATTGTCTTAATAGCAACACACACAGGAACATAGTTGCCATAAAGCCCTATCAGAGATTATCCAGTCCTGCAACATTATGAACATATGGCTTGCTTTGAGCATAGTGTACTGATAAAATAATAAAAAAGTTAGCACATAATAATCATAATGGGAAACATTTTGAAACTGGGTGTAATTTCTTTTAAAAAATGATGGCTGCATTTTCTTCTTTTCACTGCCTGTGTGAGTCAAGGAGAGGAACCTTGACATATCTTCTCATTAATTATGCTTTAAAAATGAAAAGCAGACATAGATTCTTCTTCTAGGAGTAAAACTGAGCCAAAAAAAGAAGTGGAGGATGAGGAGGAGGGAGAAGAAGGAAAGTTTTTTTCCTTACAATTTAATGCTACCTTAACCTTATGTTGTGCAGAATTGCTCATGTGAAGTACTTGCTTTGCCTTTGCTTTGTCTAAACTAAACTGGTACATCCAACCATATCTGTCAATTCAAAAGGCTAATTTAAAATCTGACAAGTATTTAAAAAGCACTGTGTTGGAGGCAGTTTCCTCCAGTGAAGCTACAAGAATTGAACACAATGTTTTTGAACTTAAATGGATGAGGTTGCCACACATCAACAGCACACAGTATATATGCAACATGTACTAAGCTGAGGAGTTAATTCTAAAACAAAGTTGTTCCAAAACATTTAGCTTCAAGATTAACAAATTTATTTTGATGTGAGCTTTCATGGATTTACAAGCCCCTTCATCAGACACAGGAAGTATTTAAAAAGATGAATTCTACTTCAGCGGTTTTAAATTGGCATTTGTCTCTGAACTGCTTTTGTTCAGGAATGGCTCCCAAGAGGTCAGCAACAGAGTCTCTCAGGAGATTAAAATATAGCCCTACTGGTTTTTGAATTTTGCCATTTCTAATGTCGGACTGGTGTGTGTATCTTGTATAGGATGCAATAGAGCATTGGCAGCAAATGGTAGCATATTTCACAATTGAAAGATCAGTATGTATATAATTCCCTGGTGTTGTAAAATAGATGATGACATTGCTAGAGCAGAGAAAGGGAATCAGTATCTGGGTATGCCTCAGAGGGATAATTCCTGTGTGTGTGTCCCTATTATATAGTCTGTGGGCGTAGTCATACTGAAGAATTAAAGCAGTTTGATACCACTTTAACTGTCATGACTCTTTCCTACAGGAATCCTGAAATTTGTAGTTTGGTGAGGCACCAGAGTTCTGACAGATCAGGTTGAATACCTCACCAAACTATATATTCCAGGACTCTACAGGACAGAGTCATGGCAATTAAAGTGGTTTCAAATTGCTTTAATTCTGCATTCTGGTTAAATCCTGTCATTATAGCTCATGAATAGTCTTTTTACATTATGGAGCCACCTCAATTGCCCCCTCACAACTTTTCTGCAGTTCTTAGTGAACAAAGATGTATGAGTCTCTTACAGGGGAATAAAGCAGAATAATAGTGAAAAGCATAGAATGGACTACACTTCTTTAAACAATAGTAGAAAGGAGATGCAGGTGGAGGACATATTCTGCATGATTTGTATGCAAAAGGTTCCTGGTATGGCTAGGAAAGGCTCTGATCCAAAACACTGGAAATTCTCTGACAGACATTTTACCATACAGGCGTGCCTCAGACAAGCTTCTTTTTACAAAATCTTTTTTTATACCCACACAGCCCTCTTTCCTGCTTCTCCTCTGCCTAGCTAGATGAGTTTTTTTAGCAGCATTGACATTGGCAGTATAGTGAAAGAGGGCTGGAGAAACAGACTTCGCATGGTGGGTTGGAGCAATATGTAAATTAAAGAAAATAAAGGAATAAAACTTGAGCAGGGAAAGAATGGGATTCTTCTCTATCACACCCTACTATATTTGTGTGTGCCTCCATATAGCAGGCAAGGTAAACAATAACAGACTCAAATTTCTCTTACGTGAGCATGCATGAACAGCAAAACAGGGACAAAAAGGAAAATAGATAAACCTGCCTTACCAGCTCCCTCCAGCATGTTAGAAATAATAATCATAGATCTACGAGTTGAGGGGGAAATGTAGGGACATGTAACAAGGGGTGCAAAGGATAAAGCAAAGAAAAATTATGCCAAAGAAATTACAAAAAGGCGTAACTGTTTATGATCACCCTAAAGACTGGGTTGATGAGGTGGGAACTACGGTAAATTATGGCAGTGTGATGTGTGGAAAATATGACTAGGCACAGGCAGGGCTAAGAACATGCACGTGTTAAAAAGAATGAAAAGGCAAAACAAAGAAACTGGCAACTGCCATATATACTCGACTATAAGTCGATCTCATGTATAAGTCAAGGGCAAGTTTTGGGGCCAAAATCGAGGGTTAAATTTAGGAGCATATAGAAAAGGATCTAAAGGATGAAGCAAAGCAAAACACTGTCAAATAACCTCCAAAAGTCCATCAGACACAACTCTTTGTGCTTATTCTTAAGACTGGATGGATGAGAGAGTAAAGGGAGTCACTGCTTCCAGGACAGATTATATTCTTGCTTTTCACCAGGGATGGTTCCTTCTTTTAAATAAGAGTTAAGATACAGTACTTACATTGACCTGTGGATAAGGCGACTCAGGTTTTTTGGGTCAATTTTTTGACCTAAATTTCTAGACTTATACATGAGTATATACAGTACATTAGCAGTGATTAAAGCCTTTAACTTAAATGTGATAACTTTGCCTGATTTTAACCCAGAAAAGCTGCCAGACATATTCAAAGCCTTCCTTTTGTTACTCCTTTGAGGGGAAGTTTCAAAGAGCGACCACCAGCACCATTTTCCCACCCAGGCATTCAAAAATGTCAGAAGCAGCATCATGGTGGAGAAAATATAGGGGATCAATGCTGCTTTTAGGTGCTCCCACGATGGACTAAGCTCTCACTTTTTTCCACTCTATTCAGAGAAGGAGGTGGTTCTTTTTTTTTTTTTTTTTAATAAGAGTTAAAGTATAGTCCTTATGTTGATTCATGGATAAGCCAACACAGGTTTTGGGGTCATTTTTAAAGTTAAAATTTATAGACTTTTACATGATGCAAGACTGATCTCAAAAGGCTGTATCATTTAACATATACATATTATTACTTCTAGATAAAAAGATTGCTGAAACATATTGAACTGTTCTTATTTTTTTCCCATGGTATTTCTGCCTCTGATAACAAATTGTCTGCTGAAGATGTAAAAAGGAAATGCATTTACTTTCAAATCATTCTTTATTCGGTCAATGACCAGCAAGTCATTTACTTTGTAACTGGGCTGTACCAGGCTAGATGACTCTAGTGGCCATAAACAACAGGTTGCTGAGTGGATCGTGTTTATGAATGCTCCTCTTGTCTCCTTGCAAAAGAAATCTAATAGGCACTAATTGGAGGGAAAACCTTTCATCTTGCTTCACATCGATTACTGGCAGGATATTTTTGTTTGTTTTGTTTTGTGTAAAGAGCATCCAAAATTGATGTGCCTACCTATAATCTGAAGCAGTACTTCTAGTCTGCCACCACCCATTCATTTGCATATGTCAGGCAGCCCTTTCAGAAGTCTCACACTACAGCCCTTCCTACAAGATCCTATAGAAAACATGACAGGTTTGTTTTTCTTATAGTTGGCTTGCCTACTATCCCAATGTTTGTTAGTCCTTTCCTTTTCCTCTCTTGATTGTCAAGATCAATGTCTTTGGTTTCCATTACAGGAGATTCAGAACTACTAGTGTACTTTTGATTTTCAGAATTACGAATAATTGGGTGCACCTACATAGTTGCCCCGCAAATGGAAATATGTCAACTTTGCTTGATATTACTCTTGTGACTAGAAAACCTGTTGAGAATAAACAACATGGCTGAGCTGTCTATACAGTCATTTTGATTGTTCCTGACATCAATCTTGCTGAGAGCCAAATCAAAATTTAATTAACATTATGTTGCCATTTACGAACAGCAACAAAATTCCATTGAGTTGGGAGGTGGTTTTTAATAACACAAAGTCACATATCCCAGTACTTGAACGCTATTGCTCCAAACTATTGCTGTTCTAGTGGTAGCCATATTTTACACCTTTGAAGGCTGAAACTCTTAAATTTTAAATGGCAAAATATTTCCTGGCTCCTTTGAGGAGATAACTGAGAAGGTAACACATGAAAGTACATCATGAACTTAGGTAGTACTCAGGGACACATTAAGACACATTGAGATCCTGTGCTAAGTCAGGTTTAAGAGAACCATTCCATCATACCATCAGGGTGGGTTAAAGTATATGTGGCCTTGGAGCAGTTTCAAAACAGAGCCTCATTGGTATGAGCTTTCATAGGAGTGGGGGTTGAAAAATTAAACACCTGAATGAATAATAATACAAAGTAAAGTAGATCAAAATAGGGAAAAAATTGATTTTCTCTCTCTGACAATACTCTGTGTGCCTGCATGTGACAAAGATGTGCTATGACACTCAAGACTACTGCTGTACTTAGTGGATGCTTTTATCTCTATTATTATATAATCTCTCACAAATAATCTTCTGTTATTTTTATTGTGAAATTCATAATGTTATTCTTTATTATAGTTATAACTAACTACTCATGGAAAAACCTTTCATATATTATTCACACTAAAATTTTCTCCAGCTCATAATTGCCCAATCCACATAGAGTAAATTGGTTGTTTTAAATTCATTAGAGATCAATTAGTCAGGAAAATCTCCATCGTAACCGTTAAACATCCCCTCTTAATCCTTGAGATTTCATTCTTAAAATGAATCTACTCATCTAAAATTGTAAAGGTTTTGTAGGGTAGTTGGACAACAACACCAGCAGCAAGTGAATATCTCTCTACCATGAGCTCCCAAGAGGGAGGGAACTATTGATCCTGGAAAACTTTGAAATGAGAATCCCTCAGTAAAAAATAAGCAGAAAGTTGGGCAGGAAGCACTAACACACCCCTGAACACATTGTAAAAACCATCTCCCAGTACAGTGGAACCAAGATGTTAATCAGGGATGATAGGGCAGGGCAACAGAAATGCATAGACTTTTGGAGACTTGCAGTATTTAAAATAAATGCTCATTTTTGGAAGCTGATACATTACCATCTTATTTAAGAAAGGTAATACATTATACTCCTTGCCTAAGAAAATCCAGTGACCTGAAGGCACACACACACACACACGGTACATTGTACTGTTATTTACTGAAGTGAACTCTTAGTCCCTTACAACTAGTTTCTGATTGTTGTAGATTGTAAATTTTCATGACATCAATATTTGTTTCGGGACACTGTGTGTGTGTGTGTGCATGTGTGCATGTGTTCACATGCATGTGTGTGTGTGTGAAACTGGGCTTGCTAACTTCTGACACCATGATTTGCTGCCAAAGTTTAGCAATTTTGGCAAAAATTTAGCAAAATTTAACAAAAAAATGATTACACTGAAAAGTAAATTTCAGACGGAATTTTTGATGATCTCCTAGTGGCACCAAGTGGAACTTGGCTGCACATGATTTCTGTCCCTGCCACAACTGGTTGTCAATATCGCAATCACCTGATGAGTGCTGACTTTTTTTTTAGACCACATGTTTTGCTAAAACAGGAAATGATGGGGATAAAGGGTAAATTACTGTTATGATGACTTACTTTATTTTATATCTTTAACCAGCAAGTGGTTTGCTATGCAGAAATTACAATGCAGTGGAATCTGGGAGTGTGGCTAGTCACATCACTCTGCAGCACCTCACTCCCTAGTGCTATAGAACTCTGTTGGTGCAGTTGGCTGGCTTTAAGGATAGGAAGAATTGTTGAACATATTCAGAAAATGTTTTTTAAAAACTTGCCTTATGTGTGTTGAAACCCTGACAAGAAGAATCCACAACACAGGGGCAAAGCAGACCAATGGCTAAACGTGACCTCTGGCTGCTCCAGCTGTGATTGGGCTGCAATTGGCCCAGGAAACCAGCAGGAGCAGTTTTTTGCTGCTCCTTTTTCTGGCAGCCTTGAGCCACCTTTGGCGGCCTCGGAGAGGCTTCCAGCCACTTTGGGGGTGTGTGTCACCTGCATGCCACACCTTCCTTTTGCCCTGTCTCTTTAAGGCCAGAGTCTTTGCATTTCAGGAATTATTCTGCCCAAGATTTGCACATTTTTGTTTTGTGCAGAAAACATATTTTCTGTGTGGAAAATAATATGTCAACGCAGAAGTATTAATTCCATAACAGAAACTTCTGTTTTATACCAGAACATGCTGTTTTCTTTGCAAATCAACCAAGTATAAATTTTATGAAGAATAAATCCCCAATTGCAGCATTATTTTCAGAGAAAACAGCATTTTCGTGTAGGAATTAATATTTTTGCATGTGAATATTATTTTCTACACAAAAAGGTTGCTTCCTGTGCAAAAAATACCAGTTTCGGCACAAAACAACCACATTTAAATTTTGCACAGAATTAGTCCTGAATTGTGATTGGCCTTTGAAAACTCCATGGTTTTCGAAGACCTTCTCACAGGAGGAAGAAAATTGCTGAATTTAGTCATCGGTACCTTCAAGAAGAAACTTGGTGAAGAATTACATCCTTAGCTGTCCTTTAAGCTGGATTTCAGGGGTCAACAGAAGCAAAAGCATAACCGTGCTATTATAGGATGCATCCACACTGCAGAAATAATCCAGTTCAACACCACTTTAATTGCCATGACTATGGAATTCTGTCAATTATAATATGTTGTGGCACCAGAACTCTGTGACAGAGATGTCTCGCAAAACTACAGTTCCCAGAATCCCATGGCATTGAGTCATGGCAGTTAAAGTGGTGTCAAACTGTATCATTTCTGCAGTATGGATTCAGCCAAATACATGCCTCTGGTGCTGGATCTCAGCCAACATGTTTTAACTATTTCTGTCTTTTGAATATTATTTCCCCCTTAAAGATTAAAAGAATAAAAAATAATGAAAATAATTATGAAGTGCAGTCTTTACTGCTTAGGCAACCCCAGTGCACTTGCCAACTCTTCTATAACTTCTCTTCAGTTGTAGTCTGCCTCTTGCTTTGCTTACATGACTATATGTAGCATTATCCACACTCTGTTGCTGATAAAAGAAAAGCTGACCACAAGGATTTGATGAGTGGAGAGAGTGCAGGACAAGTGCTTGTTTTGCTACCATGAATGAAGACAGTGACAAAATAAGTGCCTTAGAAAACTGCAACAAATGTACTCAAACAGGTAATAAGTATGAGGTTAAACCTATTCATGTTCACCTGTCAAAAGTAATAAGGAAAAAGCAAAGTGTGTTAAAGATCTACTACATATTTTTTGTTCTCACACACAAAAGCTCACCTACTTTTGTACACTTACCTCCTTACTCTTTTTGTCAGAGAAATAGAAGAAATCAGTTTGAAATAACTCTGTTCATTTAAAAATAGAATCCGGGCTCTTCTCCTTTGTACTTCTGAGGTCATGTAGCAACCAACTTGTAACCAACAGTGTATCAGGTCAAAGCATAGCTACATCCACTTGTGATCTCTTTCTTTCTGCATTGTGCCTTTGAAGCTGTCATTCTTAAGCCTATAAATATACTAAGAGAAGGAGTTCACAAGATGAATTGAGGTGTGACAGCTATTCCTTTAACCCCGCTTTGACCACCATCTTGTTCATATGAAAGAAAGTGTGTGTGTTTCAGAAAGAAATATGATTATTCTCTTCCATATTAACTATTCTGAGCAAATAACCAAGCTGTTTCCATATCAGTCAAGGGTATACTCAAGAGTATAGATATGGGATATGATCAGGTTAAAGTTAAGTGGTTTGTTATGTTTTTGCTTTCCTTTTGTTAGAAAAAGAAAGCTGATCTGTGTTTAAATAGAGGCAATAAAATCCAACTGCCCATTCTAATTCCCCATATATTTCTCTTGGGTTTTGTGGCAGAGAAAACAGAATATATAAATAGAGAGTACATATAAACAGTATATGGAAGACAGCATGAAAACACTTGTGACTAGAACTGTTTCATCAAACCAAGCTAAAGTAGTCTGAGTCTTTTTAAATATATATATATATATATATATATATATATGAGCAACTCTTCCACCAACATAGTTTTACTTTTTCTCTGTAACTCATTTGTATGCTGTCAGTGATATACCTTTTGGATATTGTCTCTAATATTTGTGGAGCTGTCTTGCTAAGGAGCTAACAGGTTATCAGCTTTTGAAGTCATTTTTAATCACTGTGAAAAAATGTATCTTTCTAATAAGGAAAGTGATTAATTATTGTGGCATTTTTACGATAGCTAAGCCTGTCAGGTGTATTGTGCCTTCAGATATGACTAAAAAGGAAATGAACTTAGGACAGTGCAGGGATGGGAATCAATTAAATTACTCTCCTTGAATCCGTGTTAGAAATACACATATGCATATTCTTTATCTCCTCCCTCCCTGGTGAAAATCCCCTATGGTTCTGTCTTATTTTTTTTTTAAAGAAATTAGAGGATATATGTACAGGTCATGAATCACACCCCCCCCCCCCCCCGTGTTGGGACACACCCACCTGTAAAACCATTACATTTCTGAACCAGCCCAATCACCTTCTAGTTTGTAATGGTATGATGATAAACTTCTTATCTGCTGTTCCCTCTTCAGTTTCCCACACTTCTTGTAAACATATAAAATTGAAAGGAAGAAGGATAAAGCCAGGGGCTGCAGCTAAATCGATTATACTTTTGCTGGTATGAACTTTGGACAGCAACAGAATCATTGTTGGAAGGCATCCCACTAGCCATCTAGTCACAGTATTTATTTATTTATTTATTTATTACATTATTCCTTGTCACTTGGAAAAATCGAAATCTATCTATATAATTTCCACATTTCTTATTTACTATTTGGAGGGTCAGAAAATGCCCAGAAGCTTTCATTGCAGAGAGCTGGAAAATTTAATATTCAAGATAGGAAGAAAGAATAGAAACCAGGAGGCAATAGCCTGTGATAAAACAAAAGCTTTGGCAATGTGATTATTCTGAGTTGACACCTTCCTGAGATTTTTGTATAAATCTCAGATAGGTCCAATCTATAATGAATTGTCACACTCCCAAGTGTTCATAGTATGAAACTTATAAAGACAGCTATAGCAATAGCATTTACATTTCTATACCACTTAGTAGTGAAATCAGCACTCTCTAAGCAGTTTACAACGTATTAGCCAAGTGCCCTTAATAAGCTGGGTACTCATTTCACCAACCTATGAAAGGATGGAAGGTGGAGTCAACTTTGAGCCCTCTGGGATCAAACTCATGACATTGTAGCTGCAGTACTGGCATTTAACCATTGCACCACCAGGGCTCCTTAAGATCCCTTCTTCTCTATCATTAAGCCCTCTTGCTTGAAAGAAACTTGGGAGTTGAGGGGAAAGACCTGCCAAAAATGGGTGTAAGAATAGGAAAACCATCAGGCCATAGCATGCTCAGAGCAAGCCTGAGGTTTGCAAAAACACCAAAAATAGTCTGAACAGTAAAGCAAAACTCCAGAGTGGTTAAAAAAACCACCACCACCACCACCCCATTACTGTTTTCATTGCTGTTGATGTGTGAGTTCAAGTAAGTTCCAAACTAATGGAGAGCCTAAGGTGAAGGTATCATAGTGTTTTCTTGGCAAGATTTGTTCAGAGGAGGGTTGCCTTTGCCTTCCTCTGAGTCTGGGAGTGTGACTTGTCCAAGGTCACCCAGGGGGTTTTCATGGCTGAGGAGGAATTGGAACCCTCTTGTTGGAACCTTCCATCCCCAGAATTTCTAACTGATAGGTATTGAAAGCCTTGTGTATGTTTGTGTATGTGCCCTTGAGTCACATGTTACCATTCTTCTTTATTGATGACCCAATATTCTAGTATTATGGGGGGGGGGACAATTTTTCTCTACACCATTATTTTATACATCTTTATCATACCTCTTCTTATTCTAAGCTTGAAAAGTAAAAACAAATATATTTTTCTCAGGTCCAAGGATCATGGAATAGGGGCAAGGGACTAACACTTTATGTTTATGTTTAATTGTGAATAAGTTGCATTGAAAACATGGCAGAGAACCTAAGCAGATACTGTACTATTTAATACCCTGTTTGAATGATAATAGAATGGGAGAAGTAATTTGCTCTCTTCCTGACTGTGCCTTTGCCTACACTATGATAGCGATTGTGATGACCTGATTAGAGATTCCAGATCATAGCAGGAGACCGTCTGTCCTGTTCTCTCATTCCAAACATGAAATCTAGTTTTTATAACAGAGTACACAACATGTAAACCCATACATTATGAGAGTATATCCACCACAACCCGAATATCTCATTCCTGATTAATCAATGCCAGTGTCCTAAAACACAGTCCAGACAAACCAGTGAAAAGCTGATTGCTACATATCTGATAGCCAGCAGCCAATTAACAAGCATAGGGTCTTGACAGACCACCCCAAAGGGGCAGCGGATGGTGCTGGGGGAAATGTTCATGTGCGGATGGCATTGGGGAGGGCTGTGAATGGGCTGTCACAGAAGTGTAGAAGCACACACGGGGACAGTGTGGGAAAGGAGTGCATGTGGAGACAGCTTGGGAGAAAAGAACATGTGGGGATGGGAGGGGAGGGCCCAATTGGCCGTCACCCCTATGCTGGGGGCCACCTGATGCAGGCCACCACTGCACATCTGCTAGTGACACCACTGGTCACATTTACTTTCTTCCCTGGAATAATTCTGTGTCCTGTGTGTATCCAGTGGTACTTTTAGACAATATAGATAGAAGACGGCTTCAGGTCAGATGGTTTGCCTTTTAGCATATTGAGTCATCCCTTTTATGGCAACCATTTTATGATGGCACTAATAATAATGATGATAGTAATAATAAGTTTTATTTATATACTGCCTTTCCAAAGGATCAAGGCAGTTTACAAATTAGATGAACAAATATATAAAATACATAAACAATTTACATAAGCATATACATAAAATACATGAACAAATACCTAACATGTACAAACTAAAATTCCACCCCTTATCCCTTAACTAAAAAAAAAATAATCAAATTACAATTTAAATTAATTAAATGTTTAAAATAGATAAAACTAAAATAAGCAAGTTAAAAAATTAAATTTTAAAATTTAAAATAGGCAGGCATAGGAGAGACTTTTGGGGTGAACAGAGGGTGAAATACATCACATGAGTGGGGGGATCAGTCTGGGAAGGCCTGCCAGAAGAGGTCCATCTTAATAGCCTTCTTAAAGGCATCAAGAGTGGTAATGTGACAGATCTCCTCGGGCACGTCATTCCATAATTTAGGAGCAGCAACCAAGAAGGTCCTCTGGGTGACTGCAGCCAACCTGGTCTTTTCTGACTGCAGTTGACTCATCCCGGAGGACCTGAGTATGCAGGGTGGATTGTGTGGAAGAAGGCGCTCCCTTAAGTAAGCTGGACTTAAGCTATGAATGGCTTTAAAGATGATTACCAACACCTTGTACTGCACCTGGAAATGAATTGGCAGCCAATGAAGCAATTTTAATATAAGTGTTATGTGGTTGCCTCTAGATTTCCCAGTGACCAATCTGGCTGCCATATTTTGAAGTTTCCAAACTAGGTGCAAGGGTAGTCCCATGTAGAGTGCATTGCAGAAGTCGAGTTGAGAGGTTACCAACACATGTACTACCCTTTCTAGGCTCCCCAGTTCTAGGAAGGACCACAGGTGCCATATCAGCCGAAGCTGATAACAAGCACTCCTAGCCATCACATCTATCTGAGCTGACAACAGCTCAACTTGAGTACCCCCAAGCTGCAGACACAATCCTTTAGGGGAAGTATGACCCCATCTAGGACTGGTTGACAAATCTCCATACCTGGTTTGGGGTCCCTATGGCGAGTACCTCCATCTTATCTGGATTCAATTGACTTCTTCTCAAAATTTAAAATCGACCACTTGTTGAAAAAGCTGGGTGGTTTCTCATTATAAAGCAACATCCTATGTTTTAGTGTCTTAACAACATGGAAAGTTTGTTTCTATCAAGAAAATGCTCATCGGCCTCAAACAGAAGGCCCCAAAGGGCCACCATTGGGCCTATCCAGGGGCCCTGGATCGCTCAGAGGCTGTGCTGATGCTACCGAATGCAGCCCAAAACCAGCTATGAAAGGAGCAGTTTCTTACCATTCCTTTTCGTGGCCTGTTAAAGACCACAGCAGCAGGCATCCTCAGGACAGCAGAATTTGGTTGCTGTGATCCCACAGCATTCCCAGAGGAACTGAGGCTGGGGCAGTCCTTGGCTGTTTCTACTGCCCCATCCCTGGCTCCAGGTCAAAGTGAATGTTTTAGACAACATTACCTGCTAAAGAATTCTTGGAGAACATGGTATATTAGCAAAGGCAAACATTTAGTGGTTTTGTAAGTACCATCTTCTGAACCTGTACCTCAAAACCTAAATCTGAAACTCTCAGGCTGAATTCTTACCTTTTGAATTCTATGTGAACTTTTAAATTATAGTCCATTAAAAGATACCTTGATGAAACCTAAATAATTTGACACAGAAAAGAAATGGTGCTGCTAGTCAGATCTTTCATTTGTCAGATCCTTAAAAGCTATTTCTCCCTACTTATTTTAGATTCAGTTTGAAATGTAAACTAAACTAAATAGTGAGTGGGTGGGAAAATAAGGGGAAGTTTCAACTCTTTTATTGGTTGCTAATGCGGGCATCAGAAGCTTAATAGAAACAGAACTGTATTACTCTCCCTTTATGATGAAGGGTAACAAGACCTTTTCATAAATTGAAAATAAATGAAATAGAAGTGCAAAATTTTGCTTTTCATTTGTGAGGAATAATGTTTATGGTAGCTCATGTTAATAATTTTATTTCAAGCTCAATTGTGGAAAATTACTGGAATAACAAAACAAGTTAGGGGAAATTACTGGTGTAAAACAGAGAAGAACTTTTCATAGTGTCTTTTTCCCCCCCTAAATGGAGAGCTCTGTACTTTGGTGTTAGAGGCAGGATAATTTTTCAAAGCATTTCTAAATACTACACTTAGTATTCAATGGGGCTTTTTACATTGGCAAGAAAGTGTGACATGAAGTTGCACTTTCCTTAATGCTTAGCAGCTAGACAGCAAGCCCCAGGTGTGCATTTAAAAAGTACAGGGCAGCTAGACTGAGGTTTTTTCTGTGGCTCAGCAACTACATGGGAAGCTGTCAAAACGCTACAAACACAGGTGGAGCAGCTACATGGGCGGCAAGGAACGTGGCTTTTAGCCGCGCTTTAAACATTTTTTTCCCTTGCTGGCTGCGAATTGCGCAATTGCGCAGGTACACCATACAGTCGGAGCTTATCACATGGGGGAGTACAGGACCATTCCGAAAGAGGGAGAAAGTGAGGTCAGTTCGGAAATGCACGTGATTACGCACAAGCTCATCACACACAAAACAAGAGAGCATCTACACAAAAAGAAAATGCAGAGTCAATACGAAAGAATTCATCACATGTGAACATACTGGTCGGCTTTCTGTTGCAAATTAAGGCATCTTGGGAAATGGTAGCAAAGGCTCATGGGAGTTGTAGTCTGTGTTCTGTCAGAGCATTATATTGAGTTGTCTTGAGGTTTCAGCCCTCTGTCCAGGAGGGATTCCCATATGTCCTCCATTCTTGAGCAGAGGCCCCCCTTTTCCAAGTTGACCAGGCACGTCCTCCTTTGCCAGGACACGTCCTACTTTTCCAGCCTTCTTTTTGAAGAGGAAGCAGGAGGGCCAGGCGTGCTCTGGCCAGGCTCTGGGGGTCTCTTCCTGGCTCCTTCCCTCCCTCCCTCCTTCCCCGCTGCCTTCCTCCTCCCTTTGGCTGAGAGAGTGTGACTTGCAGGGAGGAAGGGCAGCGGTGGTGCTCCAGGTCCTCCTGATGCTGGGCCAGGGCAAGCTGGAAACAGGAGGAGGAGGAGGAGGAGGAGGAGAGGGACATGGGGCCCCTCTGCTGCCCTGCCTCCCTGCAAGTCACACTCTCTCAGCCAAAGGGAGGAGGAAGGCAGCCAGGAGAGAGCCATGGAGCCTGGCCAGAGTGTGCCTGGGCCTGCCTTCTCCTCCCCCCCTTTGGCTGAGAGAGTGTGACTTGCAGGGAAGCAGGGCAGCGGAGGTGCTCCAGGTCCCTCCCCTTCTCCTCCTCCTCTTGCCAGCTTGCCCTGGTCTGGCTGAGCGCCTCCAGTGCCCTGCTGTCTCCCTAGAAGTCACACTCTCTCAACCAAAGGGAGGAGGTGAAGGAAGGTGCAGGCGCACTCTGGCCGGGCTCTGAATGTCTCTTCTTGTCTTGGCACCTTCCCTCCCTCCGCACTTGTATCGCTGCCTTTAAATGGGCGCTTTAAAGATACAGAGCCCCATTTAACCGTTCAACTACACCTTAGCCTTTAGATGCAATAGGGGTGCTTTTTACATTGGCTAAAAGGGGCGGTCCAAACTCGCCCCTTCTAGCGGCGAGATGAGGCCTAGGCTGCCACACGGGCAGCCCCAGAGGCCTCATCCCGCCGCAACGACCCGCCGCAAAAAAGAGCTCCGGGATCGAGCTCTTTTTTTGCGGTGCGGGAAGGGCGCGATTGGCGCCCTCCCGCGCCGCCAGAGCGTCAAAACGTGTCCAGCGCGTCAAAACGCTGCGCACGTGATGACGCTTGTACGGCGCCACCGTGTAGACGCCGCCATCTTTAAATGGCGGCGTCCATGCGTTTTAGGCTTAGGGAGGGTGTAAAGGCTACGCCCTCCCTAACCCTAAATGCGGGCTTTTTAGCCCTAAAAGCGCCTTTTTTTGCCCGTGTAAAACGGGCCAGCAATGCTGCACCCTTTTTAAAAAAGTAGTGGGGAAATCAAACTACTTTTTAAAGGCACTTCTTCTCCCTTAAAACTCCAAAATAGTGTTTTCATGGCACACTTTCCATTTTTCTCATCTAAAGGCTGGGCTTTCATGCAGCCTTCAACACACCTCTTTTTGCCAATGTAAAATGGGCCAGCTCCTTTTTAAAGCACTTCTTCTCCCTTAAAACTCCAAAATAGTGTTTTCATGGCACACTTTCCCTTTTTCTCATCTAAAGGCTGGGCTTTCATGCAGCCTTCAACACACCTCTTTTTGCCAATGTAAAACGGACCAGTGATACTGAAATTATGTATGCAGACATTTTCCACAGTCATTGTTCTTTCTTTCTTTCTTTCTTTCTTTCTTTCTCTTTCTTTCTTTCTTTCTTTCTTTCTTGTTTTCTTTCTTTCTCTAATTTTATATCTTACCCCTCTTCCAGTGTGAGATCAAGGCAGTTTACCATATAGGTCAAAACAAAACAGAATTAAAATAAACAGTTAAATAGAATTAAATAAGCAGTCAAATGAGAAACAGTAATTTAAAACAATTGTAAAAGTATCTAAACCATAATAGTGAAGATAAAGTACAGCACATCTCATTAAATGCATTCCTGCAATGGCCAATTAACAACTGAAGGCCCACTGAATTAAAAAGGTATTTCTCTTTTGTTCATAGTATTATGAAGTGCTAAGAAATAAAGTGTGAAATAACATTCTCTTAATAGGAATACAGCTCAAGAAAACCTATCTTAGGCAGCTTACAATTAGACCAAAATACCTGTGAGACAAGATACAGCAGGAATCTAAGAGGTGAAGAAAGGAAGAGAAAACCAGGAGATGTCTAGATCAAGGGAAGTAATAGTGCCAATCTATTCTGCTTTGGTTAGGCCCCACCTGGAATACTGTGTCCGGTTCTGGGTACCACAATTGAACTTTAGAAGATAGTTCCAACTAGAGGAGAAAGAAGAGGCACGTGGCAATTTCTCCCTGCTGAGTAAATGAATACTTTGCTGATTTGTATCTCAGCTGTACTGGGTTTTCCTGTAACTTTCATTTAACACCATTGTGACTTTGACTGTTTGATTATTATGAATGACCTGCCATTGTGGGCTTGCCTACTGTGGTCCAAAACACACTGCAGAAATAATCGAGTTTGAGATGCTTTAACTGCTGTAACTCAGTGCTAAGGCATTCCAGGAACTGTAGTTTGGTGGGACATAGAGCCTTCCCTGTCAGAGAGCTCTGGTGTCACAATAACCTACAATTCCCAGGATTCCCTTTAACTGCCAGGGCAGTTAAAGCAGTCTCAAACTGGATTATTTCTGCAGGAGCCCTGGTGGCGCAGTGGTTAAATGCCTGTACTGCAGCCACACACTCAAAACCATAAGGTTGTGAGTTCAAGACCAGCAAAGGGGCTCAAGCTTGACTCAGGCTTGCATCCTTCCGAGGTCGCTAAAATGAGTACCCAGATTGTTGTGGGCAATATTCTGGCTCAAACAAGTCCAAACAACAACAAAAACTTCCCAGAGAGAAAATTGGATTAAAACAATCCTTATATCTTCATGAAAGGTACATAAAACTCCTTTGTGAAGCACTAAGGCCTGATACAGACCGGCACTATGAGGCACCTGGGCGGCGCCATTAGGGTTAGGGAGCGTGCAACAGTACGTGTTGACACCTGGGTCATCATGCCAGGGCCTCTAGATGGTGTGCGTAAGCACACTGCCACAACTGCGCAGCTGCTAGATGTAGCTGTGCAGTTCCGGTGAAGTAAAGGTCCCGAATGATGCCTTTTCTTTTAATTGCGCTGCAACTCCAGCGCTAAAAAGGAGCAGGGTTTGCCCGCTCCTTTTTTGCTGCGCAGCTTCATCGCTGTCTAGCTGCTGCGGTGAAACTCCACAGCAAAAAAAGGTGGCGCTAGACCGCCCTTTTTGTGCGGCCTGTATCACCGCTCTGATTCATAGGAGACATGGAATTCTACTTAGATTCAAGACAAAGGGAGGCACCTCCCAAGGCACATGTGTTGTTTTTTTATTCTTTCTATTTACAGCAGGGAGTTGAAGTTATTTGGAATAACTAGAAGTAAGTGTCTGCTAAGTTTTTTTTGGGGGGGGGGGGGGTTGGTATTCAGAAACAGCAGGAAGAAATGAAATGCAAACCTCTCTCAGGTGGTACCCAAAAAAAATGTAAACAAGATGAAATGTCTCTGAGGAGAGCTGGAGTTTTTTTCTAAATAGAATGTAGCTCTGATCATACAAAGTCAAATACTTTTGTTCATTGTTCTACACATGCCATTGAAATATGCCCACCTTAGAAAATTGGTCAAGTCTGGGGACTGTGAAAGGCTGATAACATAGGATTGTCAGGTCATCGGTTTTCCATTCCCTGAGATTTCAGGCACAGAACCTGAGAGTGGCAAACAGCTTCTATCTCATGGCCACTTTACTTACTTACTTACTTGGTGATGTCACAGGGAGAAAGTATTGCACAACAGTTGCACACCATTATGTGTTTGTGTGTGTGTGTGAGTAAAGGAAAGAGTGAGACAACAGTGTGATGCGGCAGTTTAAAAGGCCAATGCAATTTTAGGCTGCATCAATAGAAGTATAGTGTCTAGATCAAGGGAAATAATAGTGCCAATCTATTCTGCTTTGGTCAGGCCCCACCTGGAATACTGTGTCCACTTCTGGGTACCACAATTCAAAAAAGATGTGGAGAAACTGGAGCATGTCCAAAGGAGGGCAAATAAGATGGTGAAGGGTCTGGAAACCATGCCGTATGAGGACCGCCTTAGGGAACTGGGGATGTTTAGCCTGGAGAAGAGAAGGTTAAGAGGTGATAGGATAGCCCTGTTTAAATATTTGAAGGGATGTCATATTGAGGAGGGAACAAGCTTGTTTTCTGCTGCTCCAGAGACTAGGATGCGGAACAATGGATATAAATTACAGGAAAAGAGATTCCACCTCAACATTAGGAAGAACTTCCTGACAGTAAGGGCTGTTGGACAGTGGAACACACTCCCTTGGAGAGTGGTGGAGTCTCCTTCCTTAGAGGTTTGTAAGCAGAGGCTGAATGGCCATCTGTCGGGGATGTTTTGATTGGGAGTTCCTGCACGGCAGGGGGTTGGACTGGATGGCCCTTATGGTCTCTTCCAACTCTATGATTCTATGATTCTATGAGACAGACTATGTGGATTTCATGCATACCTTTTAAGCTATAAAGAGACGGCCAATGTGCAAATATATGTACTAGATATAGATGACTGGAGGATCTATTTTAGTGTTCTCAAATTGCTATACATCAGATATAGATTCATGCCCTATATACTGTCATCTTGAAATAGTGAACATTAGAAATGGAGGAGGGTAGTCACACAGCAAAGGATGTTGGAGGACAGGAACTTCTTCCAGGCCAGCCAATTATGGATATGGGCAGGAAGGAAAGAATCTAATGAAATCCAAGTAAAATTCAGCTAACCAAATTTTGCCAAACCTAGATCAAAGCTTGAGAAAAATATGTTTTTGGTGGAATTTCTTGATGCCATTCCCACAAAGGACTCTTTCAGACGTGGGAAATTGGAAGTATAATCCAAGGGCAATCCAAACGCAATCATGGGGTTTCACGTTATTGCGAATTAGAGCTTCTCACGCAATTTCGGGCAAAAGTGAAGTCACTCCGAATGCAATCATAGGTTTCACGTTATTGCGAATTAAAGCTTCTCACGCAATTTGAGGCAAGGAGGGGTCATTTTTGGGTAATGGGAAGTCATTCCGAACGCCTTCCGAATGCAATGGGGATTCACGTAAATTCGCTAAACAAGCGAATTCACGTGAATTTGCATTGGCTGCATTCGAAGTTGGGATAAATTCCTCCAGTGTGAAAGAGTCTAAAGACTCACATCTCCTGTGACCTATGTGTAGCCACACATAACATGAGTTTGTTTGTTTGTTTGTTTGTTTTTTCCTGGCCCTGCACTGCTATTGGAAGCTCTGGAAGATTCATCACCAGCCCACTGGGAGTTTTCTTCCCAGGCTCTGTGCTTCTGCCACTTTTGCAACAAGATGTTGCACAGGTTTAGACACTGGTATTCTTCTCCAAATGGCATGTTAACCATGAGAGCATGTATCCATTGGCTCACTCTTCAGTTTCTCTCCTTCCTTTGCTCCTGGTTTTTTGGTTACCAACACTGGGCAAATGCAGCATAGATACAAGCTCTGTCATACTGAACCACAGAGGTTGGCATCAGTGGGTAGAAGAGGATTGCTTGTGCTTTAGAACCACCAAAATTTTCTCCTTCTTCAGTACAGTTCCCCTTGAGATTTGTCTCCCTTCCTGGAGAGAGATGCCTAGCAATTCTCTGAGACTACAGAAAGTACCCTCAGATTCTCCCTATATTTTAAAGCCCCATTTATAGAAAGGAGGTCAGCCACTGGGCCTGGAGAAAATCAAGGGGATGTTCTGGTGACAGTAAGAGCAGAGATGTCAGTGATTTTTGTTTCGCAGAAACCATCTGGGAATGACACTGTATCATGACATTGCATCATTCATTGGGGTTTTGAACAGTGAAAAATGGTGACCACAAGGAATGGTAATTCTTGTCTCCACCCCTACAAAGGTTCCTTTCAAAATTCAGATGGAGAGACAGAGAAAGAGATGCGGCGGCGGCGGCGGCGGCGGCGGAGGAGGAGGAGGAGGAGGAGGATATTTAAGTCTTCACTTGCTAGGTTTTGACTAGTGATGTAAAGAATATTCATAAAAATTCGATAAACAAAATAAATATCTGTTATTTGAAGATTTCAAAAGATTTTAAAAGAGATGAAAGTATGACCACTTCTCAATAAACGAACAAGAATTTTGGTTTTTAATTCGATGGCCAGGATTTCAGTATTTTGCATAAGCAAAGCTACCATTCATATTGGGTTTTTCTAGCAGAAGAAAGTTCTTTAAACCTCTGCCAAACTTCCTTTTGACATGCTAATTGAGTTTGAAATGCTAGGAAATTAGTGTAAATGTTCGCCTCTCTGGTCTTTTATTTTCATTTGAGAAATCTGTGAAAAATACTTCTTGAGAAGGAGAAAAATAATAACCTTTTGAAAGTGGGACTTTTGACAAGAATATTTTTTTCAAAAAAAATTCATCTAGTTCTTGTAAATTGGTTTGAAACAACACTAGTTTTGACTTCTTGAGCCATTGGGTTAGATCTGTTTTTCAAGTTGTGTTTGTGAGAGGCTGCTCTGTACTTGTTAACAACTATTACATATAACACTGGCATGTGTGCCACATTCTTTTTTTGTGGCCCTCAAAGGGTCCCACAATCTTGCCAAATTTGCTTTAGCACTGGTGAAACAGTGTAGCTTCTTGGTCCTTTCTCTACATGAATTCTACTTTTAAGGTCCATGGGGAGCCTATGTCTTGTTTAAGGGGAAGGCAGCAAAAGCACTTTTTAAGTGGTCTCTGACACCACACTTGCAACTTCACCAGTGATGACATTTTGTTTGTAGCACCTGATTTGTTCAGAAGGTACCAGTGTAGCCCCCTGATCCCTGGTTAGTATACCACCACCCTTAAGTAAAAGGAGAAAACTTTTTTCCCTTGCCCATACTGATTGCTGGGGAAATTGCTTGTCAGAGGTGGAGTGTGTCTTGTTGATAGTAACAAAGATATTTAAATCTTTAATGATAAATCAGCATTTATGATAACAATATTTAATATTTCCTATTCAAGCTGTGTGATTCTCAGTTCACATTTGCAGCCTTTTCTGAAAAAGAAAATGTAATATTGTAAGTATGGCCATCCTATCAATGTAGTTTTGCCTCATGTGTTTCTTGATTGAGCCTAGGGATCTTTGAGATTGTTTGAATGTCCCTTTCATGTCTACAGAAAGAGTTTGACAATGGAACATGCTGCCTCAGAGAGTGATGAAATCACCTTCATTGGAGGTTTTTAACTCTATTATTCTGTACTCATTTCTTTAGTGGACAGCTGACTTTAAACTAATGTCTCAGTTCAGTGTTATGGAGGAGTGATGTATGAAATCATAAATAGATTTCCTCTCTCTTCCACAATATCTAGTTGGGAGGCATGGGAGAAAGCAGGGGGAAAAAGGAAAGTGAGTCTGTTTACACAAGCCCCTGGATGTGTAAAGCAATACCAAACTAGGTGAATTGATGGTCTGATTTGGCAGAAGGCAGCATCCACTGTGTGTCTGTAAATAAGGCTTATATTACAAATACAACTTCTCTGCAGTGCTTTCTCTGATGCTAAAGAAATTGAACTGTACAGTATTGTCCCCTGGAATGTCTTGCCAACAACAAATGGGATGAAGCATTTCTATGATCTTCAGAAAATATCTGCACCAATACAAGGAACAAAACACCAGTTTGCACATACTCTTTGCAAACTGTTCTAAGTGATCTTTTTTAACTCTGTGTGAGAGGAAGCTTCATTTTTCAGTACAAATGTATAACATCCAATGACAAGTGTATGACAGCATACTGCCAAGTAGCAGCACCAGTACTGTTTTCAGGGACATGGTACAATGGTGTCAGAATGGCAAACTCTGTGGTACATATCAGACATAGACTGATGTAGGCTTAAATGGGAGATGGAATTATCTTCATATGACTAGGAGTGGTTCGTGAGCCATATACAAATCATAAAAAAGAGCTATGGCAATATCCAATTCTATTCTGTAAAGTCATTGGTAGAATAGCTACAATAAATCAGTGGCAATGTCAGCATTCAGATATCACAAAAAGCCAGGATTTGCTGAAACCCTGGCATATCAATAATGAGAAGTGTAATGGTACACCTTGGCTATCACCCCCACATGTGTCCTTGAACAAGCAGAAGGAGTTAAATAAATCACATAGCTTCCATATGTGGTTTGTTTGTATTGTCTGCACCAGGAATTCTAACTCACCTCTCCTCAACCGAACCAAAATCATAATCTATGACTTGTTTCAGAGGAGACATCATGGGTACAATATTGTACAGACATAACAGCAAACACACCACAGATAGCAGATTTGAAATTTGTTTGCCTATTTGGCTAATCCAAAAGTAGCCATAAAGGACAGATTGGGGCACTGTACATGAATATGCTGTTTATAAATTATAGCTCAGGATCTACCAAATCCTGGCTTATCATTCCACTCAGATATACAAACAAGTAAGGACTGATGTGTGCGTTTTACTCAAAAATTAAATCTGAAAGGAAATTCTTTCCACTGTACAACAGCATTGGTCCCCATCAACAAAAACTATGTTTGTTTTTAATCACCATCTATGCAGCTTGAAGACATATATTCCTGATGTAAATAGGATTGGTAGTATTTCTCATTCTGTTAATAGACACTGATAAATTCAGCAATTTTTACTTGTCATGAATATTATTGCAACATGCAAAAATCATTCCAGTTGCAAAATTCCTGTAATGAAGTAACATGTCTGCTTTAATAGGTAGGACATGTGAAGTCTTTAATACAAAACCACTTTTGAACTGGAGAAGAGATGCTGATAAATGCTGGAAATCTAAGCACTGGTGTGAAATCTAATTTTTTTTTTTAAAAAAAAAGATAGTCTTTTATTTATTTTTTATTTATTATTGCCACCTAAGGCCATCAGTGATATTAAATACATATCTTAGTGGGTAGTCATAGGAGCACAAATTGTACTTTTACAGCATCATTTTTAATGCCCTGTTTTATTGCAATTGCATCAGTATATGTGTCCCTTATACTACTGTTGTGAAAGCACTAGGCCCAATCTGCACTGCGGAAATAATGCAAATTGACACTGCTTTAACTACCATCGCTAAATGCTATGGAATCCTGGAATTTGTAGTTTGTTGGCATCAGAGTTCTCTGACAGAGAAGGCTAAATATATCACAAACCTACAAATCCTTAATTCCATCGCATGCCAATTAAAGTGGTGTCAAACTGCATTAATTCTGCAGTGCAGGTGGAGCCCTAGTATAATTTAATCATATCTCAGTGGTGTAGTGTAACGCTCTCCACAGATACTTTATAAAGACTGGCTTATTTCTGTTGGTGGGGTAGGGACAGAGTTTAATCCTTAAATAAATGTTGCCATTATAGGAAAGCTTTTCTCCTGGTTCTCCTTTTAACCTGACCCCTCCCCTCTGCTTTTAACCCCCTAACTGGCTTATTGCAATTGTAGCATTCACTGCTTGACTGGCAGAGCAAGACACAAAAAGTGCTTTGAAATTGCTTCACAGTACATCTCTGTAATTAATCAGTAGAGTGCTCTGAGCTCAGGAGTCCAGTCAGCATCTTCTTAAGATTTACTGTGTCACATTCACAATGTTACTCCTATCTCTGAGAACAAAGGTTCCTTCCTTGCACTCATTGCAGAGCCTTCCTTTTTAGACCTGTGAACACAAGCAACCAGTAGAGGTCATCATAGCAAACAGAGCTTAGAGAGTTCTCTACCAAGCCTCTGCAAGAAGTAGAGATCCAAGTTCCAAGTTCTCAGGTGGCTGTAGAGCAATGGTTCTCAATCTTTTGGGCTTCCAGTCACCAAATCTCTAACCCAATGGTGATTTTACCGGTTGAGACTTCTGCTACTTGAACATCTGGAGGACCAATTCCACCTCATTCCACCTCACTGGAATGGAGACATGTTGGATTGTAAAAGAGGGGTCCCTGTTGAGATGCAAGTGGACTTTAAATTTCATGCAAAAGATATCCTCCCCAACATAACATCTCTACTAAGGACTGAAATAACATGCAGGCATCTAACATCTCCAATTGTTTTTTCTCCCTCCTGTTTGGTTTGTAACATCTTGCCTCCTGAAGCCTTGAAAGCTTGCAACAAGTATATTGTGCATTTCGGTTAGCCAATTATTTATTTATTTATTTATTTATTTGTATTTCCTGCCTCTCCCTGCAGATTGAGGCAATATTCCAACAAATTAAAATAATAAAACATTTAATACGATGTGCAATACATCAATTAGTGTGCAATACAAAATTAAGTAAACAACATTAAAATCAATCCTTAACTCTGGCTGTCATAGCTATCTGTCTGGTTTACAGCTGTTCTTAGTCGTTTACGGCACTCCTGACAATTCATTAGATGTCATAACAAGTCAGGTGGATAGGCCCACCAGAAGAGATCCATCTTAAGTGCCTTTTTAAAAGCTTCTAAGGTGGTAATAAGACGGATCTCTTCCGGCAAGTTGTTCCAGAGTTTCGGAGCCACAGAGGAAAATGCTGTCTTAGATGTTAACATCAGTCTAGTATTAGGACCTTCTAATAAATTTTTCCCTGAGGTTCTGAGGGTGCAGGACGGATTATGTAGGGAAAGGCGTTCCTTCAAGTAACTCGGGCCCGAGCCATATAGGGCTTTATAAAGGTATCGTTGATGGATTTTTGTTTGCATTTGTTAAACGGCCAACACAGCTACCCCTGAACGTTTTAGGACATATTTGTTTGTCTTCTTGCCCACCAATGATATTCTAGATATTCTTCTCCAGCACCATATCTCAAATGAGTTTATTTTCTTTCTATTGGTTTTTTCCACTGTCCAGCTCTCACATCTATTCATGGTGATGGGGAATACAATGGCTTGGATGATCCTCTCTTTGATGTTCAGAGTTAGATCTTCTCACTTTAAGATCTTGTCCAATTCTTTCATGGCTGCCCTTCCAATTCCTAGCGATGTTCTAATTTCTTGACTACAGTCTCTGTTCTGATAAATATTTCATCTAACTTTGACTATTTCAGTTTTCTCATTATTTATTCTTATGGATCATCCATGGTCATTATTAAGCCTACCTTGGCATTTTCATCCTTGACCTTCATTAATTGCTTCAGGTCTTCATTGATTTCTGCTAGTAGTATTGTGTCATCTGCATGTCATAGGTTGTTCCTGTTCCTTCCTCCAGTCTTCACTTTTCCTGCCTCTGAGTCTAAGTCTGTGCTGCATACAATATTTTCTGCAAACAGGTTTAATAAAAAGGGTGATAGTACGCAGTCTTGACCCATTTGCCAGTTGGGAACTGTTCTGTTTCTCCACATTCAGTTCTGATGACAGCCTCTTGCCCCGAGTACAGGATATACATCAGGGAACTCAAATGTAAAGGCACTCCCATTCCTCTAAAAGCAAGCTATAGCTTTTTGAGATCTATGTAATCAAAGGCTTGAAGGGATCCTAGGATTTGGAATTTAATCAGGGAAATTTAGAATCCTCATCCAGGGAGCTCCTCTGCTGCCTATGACCAAACTACAACCCCTAGGATTCCACATGATGAATGCAACAACAACACAAGTAGAATATAGCATGATAATTGTGCAGTGTGAATGGCCTCAAGTTGTGTAGAGCTCACATATAAATCATACCTTCATTGGCCAACCAAAATGTACAATTACATATTGCAAGCTTTTGAAGCTCCACTGGCTTCTTCATCAGGCAGCATAGATTTTAGATTTACTCTATGTCCAACATGGGTACCCCTGAATGTTTTTTTAATAAATCATAACCATTCCAAGATAGTTCCATTCATGTATTCATTGGCATGTCTTAGTATGTGCATATGTATAAAATGAATCCTAGTTATCAATTCTGCATTAATTTTTAAAATCGTAGACCATGACAATAATTTAACTACAATAACTTATTGTATCTGTTTTCTAATCATGTTGTAAACTGTCTTTCAACCCTGGATTAGGACAAAGGTGGGGTATAAATAATAAATAAATAAACCCAGAGGAAGAAACATTCCTAATGTTATCTAAGCTCCAAGGTAAATTAAATGTCTATACGTTTCTCATCTCCACTGCAAAGGTAGTGCAGTCACCCCCTCTGTAATTGGATTCATGCCTTGGCAGCTGTGATAGCATGGAAATGCTGTTAGTATTTACCTTTGACTTATCAGCTCATGCATATTAAAATAGGAAGTGACTGAACTCATCCTGATTTTTATTTTATTTTGTTCTCCTTAAGGCTTTATTTTACTATCAGTAATTTTCACTGGTATTGCTTTAGTAAATGTTTTTCTGTTACTTCTAAAGTATATATTATATATCAACTCCCATAATTATAATTTCAAAATTTGTTACATAGAGGCTGCATGTAGCCAGACTGTTATGGGATTACCCCCTTCTAATTTATCCTGTCATTAATGTGTAATTGTATGATGCAGTAAGAAACTATGATCTTTGGTCACTGATAATGTCATAAATTAAGGTAATTTCATGTTTTCAGTTACCAATATGTCAGTTTATCAACAGGAGATACTCTCTCACTGCTGCAGGAGTTTACCACATATCATGGAGCTGTGGGCAGGTCTACATAGAGACCACTAAATGCAGCATCCAAACACAAATCACAGAACATGAGAGTCACTGCAGACTGTGCCAGCCAGAAAAATTGGCAGTAGCAGAACACATCACAAACCAACCTGGATGTAGAATGCTATTTGAAAACACTGACATTCTGGACCATGTCAGCAACTACCGTGGCAGAATTTCAGGGAGGCCATTGAAATCCACAAACACCTGGGCAACTTCAACAGGAAAGAAGGAACACTGAAAGTAAACAAAATTTGGCTACCAGTCCTGAAGAACACCAAAATTAAGACTCAATACATGCAAAGGAACATCACCCAGGGTCAGGGGGTTTCCCAGCAAACAACAGATCACTACTTAAATAGACATGCATTCACATTGCATATCCTCCCACCCGGAGGTCTTGCCTTTCAACAACAGTCCAGCATACAGATTAACATGTAAATCACTTCCTCCCAACCAAGGGTCCTTACCTTAATTGTGTTTTATAATAATAATTATTATTATTATTTATATTCCGCCTCTCTGCACTCAGGCAACCAGGGTAGCTCACAACAATTATAATATACATAACATATCCCCCCAACCCTCTCCCCATTAAAATAGAATTAAACTATTTGCAGTCTAAAACATATTAATATATAAAAAAAATTAAAACAGTTAAAAAGTGTGCAAGCAAACAACAATATATAACCTATTGAACAGGAGACACGATCAATACCTACTTCTTCTCTGTGTTAGCTGAGCATCTATTCAGGAAAAGCCTGCCGGAAGAGATCCATCTTAACAGTTTTTTTGAAGCTATTTAAGGTGGTCATGTGACAGATCTCATCCAACAGACCATTCCACAATCTGGGAGCAACAGCTGCGAAGGTCCTCTGGGCAGTCATAGATAACCTTGTTTTTATTGGTTGTAACAGATTTCTTCTAGATGTGCCCAAGTCCAGCCTGGTTGCCATATTCTGTACTATTTGGAGTTTCCAGACCAAGCACGAGGGTAACCCCATGTAGAGTGCATTACAGAAATCCAGACGTGAGGTTACCAGCACATTTACTATGGTTTCAAGGTCCCTCACTTCCAGGAAAGGGCGCAGCTGGCGTATCAGCAAAAGCTGATAACAAGTAGTCCTTTTGGATACGTAAATCAGGGTACAAATGGGGTACAGACAAATAATCCTTTTTTTTTTTTGGTAAAATCAATGGGAAAATGATGGCAATGATTTTAAAAAAGCATTTCTAATTTATCTTTCCAGGCATGGACTTCTAAAGCAGTTGGCAATGAAATGCTTATTAAATCACATTAAAAAAAAATCATGAACACATTTATAATTAACGGCCATGAAAAAAGACCATGAAAAAAAGGATAATGAAATATAGGAAACACTTACAATTAATGAGCATGAAGAAAAAACCATTTAAAAAAAGAATAATGAAATACAAAAAATGTTGCACTGTATGGAAGAAATTATATTCCTTTTTCCTGGAAAAGCTCAGTATACATCCCCATTCTCCCCAAAAAGAGACACCAATGATTGTATTAGCCATTGAACCATTGCATTAACTTCCCATGGAAGCAAAATCATACACAAAATTTTGCAGCAAAGACTCCTACCATACATGGAGTGAGAAATTCCAGAGGAGCAAGCTAAGGAAAGGAAGAGATACTAAGGATCACATTGCAAACATACATTTAATAATGGAGTGCACCAGGGGAGTCTAGAAGAAAATTAGCATGTTCTTTATAAACAACAACAAAGTTTTTGACTGCATAAATCTTGAAAAACGATGGGCTACTGTTAAAGAAATGAGGGTACATTTGATCATCCTGGAGGCTACAGGAGGCTACAATTGGAACTGAACACAGAAAAACAGAATGGTTCCCAATTTGCAAAGGGATCAGGCAAGGCTGCATTATGTCATCCTATTTATTCAGTTTGTATGCAGAAAACTTCATACACAGAGCAAGTTTAGACTTGGAGGGAGGAGGAATGAAGATCAGAGGAGCAGCAGTTATGGTAGCAATATATTCCAGCTTTCAAATGAAAGTTAGGCAGTGAAGGAGGGGGACAGAACTGAATATATGGCAATCCTCCTGGTCCCTTTTGTAAATTATCAGTGAGCAATTTGAAAGCTCTTTTTAAAAGGCTAAGATAATTTCATCTAAGTGTGTTATTGAAATGCCAGCTTCCATTACCAGCAGCAGTCCTGGCCAGTTAAATTGTGAAGGGATTTTTATTTTTCCCATGTGGTGGCACAGGTGTTCTGACTTCTTAAATTTGTCTTTTAGACTTCATTAAACAAGATAGTGTCATATCTTTAGAGCTGTGTCTGGATTTCATTCTTTGCACATAGCTTCTGAAATTAGCTGTACTTTTGAAATTTTGCTGTATTTCTGTCACCACAGTGACATTATCAACAAGTATAGTTTTACTGTAATGTTTTAAAAGAGCAGGGTCTGGTGAATAGCTAGAAAAAGTAATACCAAAATAAAAATGATGCCATTTTAACCTGTAACACAGAATGCTTATTGCAAGTTAAAAGACTCAATAGGTTTCTCCCTTTTACAGACAAAATAAAATTTTAAAAAATAGCCACATAACATGATTATTTCTTTCTCTGGATCCCCATGGCTTCTTGCCTGGCCTTCTGTATTGTGTACCTTAGCTTTGAAGCTTTTTAAATATAGGGACATGTAAAATGTCAACTCAGCCATTGGTTGAATGGCTTCGCTCAACAGCAAAACATATATTCTGCAGTTAGAAATTTCCATGTTCAGCCTTGGGCATCATGGACTATAGGATTTTGATTTTTAGCTGTAGTTTAATTTTCAGAGCCAAGAACATATTAATTTATTCAGGCCCTGCTGCTGAAAACCTTACCCTGCAGAGAAACATGAGTCTTATTGTTGTCCATCTGCTTTTACAACTAGAAAAAGCTCTGCCTGCTAGAATGGTCACAATTAGGGTTCAGTGGCATAGGCCCAAAACAGATAGGCAAGAAAGAGCAGCCTCCAGCTGCTTTGTGGGCAAGGCATGCGGATGAGTCATGCCCCTAGGTCAGTTGGAAGCCATGCTGAGGCCACCAAAGGCAGCCCAAACCTGGCTGCAAAAGGAATGGGGGAAATTGCTCCTTACTGGTGGTCAATTGTGGGCTGCGGCAGCAGCTGACCTTGAGACTACAGCATCTGGTCACTGTGGTCCCACACCAGAGCAACCAGAGGCTGTTCCAAAACCCTTGTCTGATTCGCCTCTAAGTCACTATAAAAGAAAGGTACATAAAATCTATTAAAAAGAAATAAAACAAATGTATGACAGAACCAGTGTGCCATAGTGGTTAGAGTGTTGGATCATGTCTTTGGAGACCAGAGTTCAATTCCTGCTTGGGCGTTAAACCTACTGGGTTTAACGCCCAAGCGTTACATGCTCTCAGCTTGAGAGGAAGGCAACAGCAAACCTCCTGTGAACAAATCTTGCCTTGAAAACCCTATGACATGGTCACCTTAGAGTCTCCATATGTCAGTAATAACTTGAAGGCATTCACACACATACACAGCAGAAATATGGTTTATTAAATGCTAAAGTATAAGGTGAAAAGACATACGAGGTTAAGGAACAGCTCAAATGTTACCTATCATGCTAGTAAAGGGGAGCCCATTCCCCAGCAGAAGTGATCACATCTTTCATGACTGACACCTTTAAATATCCTTTCTCTTAGTAACCAAGGTTAATTTTGGTCACTTTGGAAATTCTAGATTTTCATTGGCTAGACCATTTAATTGTTTTCAACATCATCTGTTGTGGTATGTCTTTAAGTGGTTTCTGACCTATGATGACCCTAAAGTGAACTTATCACTGGGTTTCCTTAGCAAGATTTATTCAAAGTGGCTTTGCATTTGACTTCCTCTAAGTTTGGACAGTGTGACTTCATAGAATCATAGAATCATAGAGTTGGAAGAGACCACAAGGGCCATCCAGTCCAACCCCCTGCCATGCAGGAACTCCAAATCAAAGCATCCCTGACAGATGGCCATCCAGCCTCTGCTTAAAGACCCCTAAGGAAGGAGACTCCACCACTTTCCAAGGGAGTGTGTTCCACTGTCAAATAGCCCTTACTGTCAGGAAGTTCTTCCGAATGTTGAGATGGAATCTCTTTTCCTGCAGTTTGCATCCATTGTTCCGCGTTCTAGTCTCTGCAGCAGCAGAAAACAAGCTTGCTCCCTCCTCAATATGACATCCCTTCAAATATTTAAACAGGGCTATCATATCACCTCTTAATCTTCTCTTCTCCAGGCTAAACATCCCCAGTTCCCTGAGGCGTTCCTCATAGGGCATGGTTTCCAGACCCTTCACCATCTTAGTCCCCCAGTAATTTCAATAGCTGAGCAGGGATGCATATCCTTCTTTATCCTTCATAGTCCAATGCTCAAAGTGCTATGCTACATTGGTATCACAGAAGCCAGGATGGATGAGTAAGTTACTTTCAACTGAGCTAAGCTTTAAACAGAACATGGATAAGAAATGGAAAAATGGGGAAATTACCAAAGAGGAATTCAAACAAATAGCCAGCACTTGTAGGGATAAAGTCAGAAAAGCTAAAGCGCAAAATGAACTCAAGGCTTGCTAGAGAGGTTAAGAACAATAAAAAGGGCTTTTTTGGATATGTCCGCAGCAAAAGGAAGAAGAAGGAAACAGTAGGGCCACTGTGTGCAGAGGAAGGCAAAATGCTAATAGGGGACAGAGAAAAGGCAGAATTGCTTCAGTCTTCTCAGAAAAGGCAAAAGGTGTTCAAGCTGAGGATAATGGAGCACAAGACAGAATAGGGAAATTTCAGTACAGAATAAGTAAAGACTACAGGAATACCTGGTTAACCTAAATGAATATAAGTCTCCAGGACCAGATAAACTACATCCAAGGGTATTAAAAGAACTGGCAAATATGATATCAGAACCACTGGCAATAATCTTTGAGAACTCCATGAGAACAGGAAACGTCCCAGCAGACTGGAGGAGGGCAAATGTTGTCCCCATCTTCAAAAAGGGAAAAAAAGAGGATCCCAACAACTATCGTCCAGTTAGTCTGACATTAATTCCAGGAAAGATTCTGGAGCAGATCATTAAACAGAGAGTCTGTGAACATTTAGAAGGCAATACCATAATCACAAAAAATCAACCTGGGTTTCAGAGAAACAAGTCATGCCAGACAAACCTGATCTCTCTCTCTCTCTCTCTTTGGATAAAATTACCAGCTTGGTAGATGAAGGGAATGCTATGGATATAGTATATCTTGATTTCAGTAAGGCCTTTGACAAGGTCCCCGTGACATTCTTGCAAACAAGCTTGTAAAATGTGGGCTAGACAAGGTAACTGTTACATGGATTTGTAATTGGTTGACAGGCTGAAACCAAAGGGTGCTCAATAATGGCTCCTTTTCAACCTGGAGAGAAGTGGGGTGCCACAGGGTTCTGTCCTGGGCCCAGTGCTATTCAACATCTTTATTAATGACTTGGATGACAGAATTGGGAGCATACTTATCAAATTTGCAGATGACACCAAATTAGGAGGAGTAGCTAATACCCCAGAGGACAGGATGAAAATCCAAAATGATCTGAATAGACTAGAAAGCTGAGCCAACACTAACAAAATGAAATTCAACACGGAGAAATGTAAGGTACTGCACTTAGGGCGGAGAAATGAAATGTACACCTCTTTTTCACTCCTCAGATAACTGGCAAACTATAGTGGAGGCATGTTTTGGTGAACAGAATGTGTTTGGGCATGTGTAAGATTTCACTTAAAATTCCATCAGTGTTTTAAATAATGTTTAAAAAATAAAGTTTAGGTAAGGAGCGAAGAATTTTCTATAACATAATTATTCTTAAATATGTCTGTATTATTGGGCAGGAAGATTGTGCTCCCTGTCACTAGTGCACCTGACATATTTGAAAGCCAATGCAGATATTTTTTTATTAATGCCAATAAAATGTGTCCCCCCCCCCAAAAAAAAACCCTGCTGAGTCTTCCATTTCTGCCACTGCCACTATCAATGCTTATAATGGGAGAGCTGACTAGACAGGAAAATGTTAATATCTGTCCATTGTCTGTTAGACATGGACCTCCTATTCTGGGTCAGAAACTTCTGACGGATAAATTATTTCCAGCACCAGATGATGGAGCCGGGAATAGCCTGGGAGCAGGAATTGAGGTTGTGTGGGGGCAGGGAAGGTATGGCGGCAACAGAGTGAACAAATGTTACAAAAGAAGAAGGGATCGATGTCTGATATCTATCCCTTCTTCAGTTCACCCTGTTTCCCAAGATAACATGGAGAGCGCACCAACCATTCCACAATCTCTTAATCTGCTCCTTTGCAATGTCAGGTCGGCCAAAGGTAAGACTCATATCATCCACGATCTTCTCGTGGATGAACAGGCCGACCTGGCATGCTTCACCGAGACTTGGCTGGGAGATGCCAGCGCTGCTACATGGGCGCAGGCCCTCCCAGCCGGCTACACGGTTAGTGAGCAGATAAGGGAAAGTGGGCGGGGGGGGGCGGTGTGGCAATAGTTCACAAAACTAACCTAACTTTGATCAGGAAACCTGTCCGGAAAACGATCCACATCGAGTGTGTGTACCTTGGCCTGAAGACCAGGGATAGTTTGGGGATTCTGTTAGTATACCGGCCACCCCGTTGTCTAACAGATTCCCTGACTAAGCTGACTCAGCTGGTCTCTGAGTTGTTGTTGGAGTCTCCCAGACTTCTTGTATTGGGTGACTTCAACATTCCTCTTGAGACCAGCTCTTCTGATCTATCTGGAGCAGCTCGGGAGTTCATGGAATCCATGACAGGCATGAACCTATCCCAATTGGTCAATGGGCCTACCCATTGCGCGGGTCACACAATCGATGGAATCTTTAGTACGGAACAGGAATATCCGTGGGCGGAGGTAACCAAAACCTCCGCACTGTCATGGACGGATCATTTCCTGATCAAGTTGGAACTAAAAGCCACTTCTGTCCCCCCTGGGGGCGGTGGACCCATTAGAATGGTCCGCCCTCGAAGACTAATGGAACCAATTGGTTTCCAGAAGGCCTTAGAGGGTTTAATGGTTGGCAACGCCGGTGACTCCGTCGAAGCTTTGGTGAATACCTGGAACACCAATCTTCCCAAGGCTCTCGACGCAATCGCCTCAAGTGTCCTCTCCAACCCGCTCCAAATCGCAAACCCTGGTTCTCGGAGGAACTCAGGGAGATGAGGCGGGTTGGACGACGACTAGAGCGCAAATGGCGGAAGACTCGACTCTTCTCCGACAGAACTCGCCATAGGCAGCATCTTCGCGCCTATCGGGAGGCTTTGCGTGCAGCGCGGAGATCCTTCTGCTCTGCACGCATCGCGTCTGCAGAGTCTCGCTCAGCAGAGCTGTTTAGGGTTGTGGGGGAGCTGACGCGGGTGCCCCCTGCGCCAAATCCCCTACTGGACCCAACAACAGCCTGCTGTGATGAGTTTAACACCTTCTTTGCAGACAAAATCTCTCGGATAAGGGCCGACTTGAATGTCAATCTTTTGTCAGAGCCCATAGGTGAGGTGTCCGATAACTCCGTTGCTGTTTCTTTACTGGATGAATTTCAACCTGCAAGTACCGAGGACGTGGACAAGCTCCTTGGAAGTTTGAGAAAGACGACTTGCCCTCTCGATCCTTGTCCATCTTGGCTGGTCGCCCAGGGAGGGGACGCAGTGAGAACATTCCTTCGGGATGTGATCAATACGTCCCTCAGGGAGGGTTCTTTACCATCTTGTCTAAAGGAGGCGGCCGTTAGACCCCTCCTGAAGAAACCCTCCCTTAATCCCTTGGATAAAAACAACTACAGGCCAGTCTCCTTGCTCCCATTTTTGAGCAAGGTCATCGAGAGAGCAGTCGCCTCCCAACTCCAAGCTGTCTTGGATGAAACTGATTATCTGAATCCATTTCAAACGGGCTTCAGGACAGGACATGGAGTTGAGACTGCCATGGTCGCTCTGGCCGACGACCTTCGCTTGAGCATTGACAGGGGTAGTGTGACCCTGCTCGTGCTCTTGGATCTCTCAGCGGCCTTTGACACGGTAGATCATTCCATCCTTTTGGGTCGACTGAGAGAGTTGGGGATCGGAGGCACTGCGCTCCGGTGGTTCCGGTCCTTTCTCTCCGGGAGATCCCAAAGGGTGAGGCTCGGGGACAGTTGCTCTTCTAAGATAGAGCTTAATTGTGGCGTCCCTCAAGGCGCCATCCTGTCCCCGATGCTGTTTAACATCTACATGAAGCCGCTGGGTGAGATCATTCGGAGGCATGGAGCTCAGTGTCTTCAGTACGCTGACGACACTCAGATTTACCTCTCCATGACAAGATCGTCGGCTCAGACTTCAGATGGCGTCTCTCCTCTCAATGACTGTCTTACGGCAGTAATGGATTGGATGAGGGAAAACAGGTTGAAGCTCAATCCAGACAAAACGGAGGTACTAACTGTCACAGGACCGAAGCCAGGATTGGGAATACACCTCCCGGTCCTAGATGGGGTCACACTCTCCTCGAAGGACCCTGTTCGCAGTCTGGGGGTACTCCTTGATTCGTCGCTTCACATGACTAGTCAGGTGAATGCGGTGGTCAGGAGTGCCTGTTATCAGCTTCGGCTGATCCGCCAGCTGCGCCCTTTCCTGGAGCCAAAGGACCTGGAGTCAGTGGTACACGCTTTGGTAACCTCACGATTGGACTTCTGTAATGCGCTCTACATGGGGCTACCCTTGTGCCTAACTCGGAAACTTCAATTAGTTCAGAATATGGCAGCCAGGCTTGTCACGGGAACATCAAGGAGAGAGCACATAACACCAGTGCTCAAATCTCTCCACTGGCTGCCGATTAGTTTCCGAGCGCAGTACAAGGTGTTGGTTTTAACCTTTAAAGCCCTACATGGCTTGGGTCCATCTTATCTGAGGGACCGCCTCCTCCCATACGAACCCCTCCGCACACTCCGGTCTTCTGGGAGGAACTTATTGCAGCCTATGAAGACTAGACTGACGCAGACCTCCCAGAGGGCCTTCTCGGCTGTCGCTCCCAGGCTATGGAATGGCCTGCCAGATGAGATGCGTCTTATTACATCTTCTGATTGCTTTAAAAAAGCCTTGAAGACGCATCTCTTCCGGCAGGCCTTCCCAGAAAGTTCTTAACCTCCCGGCTCTGTTTGGGTTAAGCTCTCCCATTAGCATTTTAACATCTTGACCCTGATCTCTATGCAATGGGTTGCCGTTTTAAATTGAAATTTTTATTATGTCATTTTAATTGATGTTAGTTTAATTTAATTTTAAGGGGCAGGTGGTTGGGTATGGGTCATGTATATTTTATCTTGCATTTTTTAATTGATGTAACCCGCTCCGATTGGATACAGAGGAGCGGGCTATAAATAAAACATTATTATTATTATTATTATTATTATTATTATTATCTATTCAGAGTACCAGAGCACCCTGAAGAGACAAGCTATTGGCAATGCTTTCTCTTCACAGGGACGTAGGACCCAAAACAAATAAGCACTAGCAACACGGTGGTGTTCCTACCACCATGGAGGACATGGGCAGCCACCCCACTGCTAATGCTCAATTCTTTGCAGGCCACAGTGCCCCAAAAGGGTAAGCATTGGTGGTGGACAGAGATGTGGAGGACTTTGTCCTCTGACTCTACCACCAATGCTCACTCTTTTGGAGAGGGGGCCGTGGTGCCCCAAAGAGAGGAGCATTGGTGATGGCAGAAGCTGACTGAGTCCTCAACATACCTTTCACTGCCACTGTCAATGCTCATCTCTTCAGGGCACCAGCTGTTTTGGCTCATCTCTTCAGGGCACCCCAAAGAGATGAGCTAACAGAAGCAGTGACACTGCTGAAAAATAGCTTGGCTACTGTCCTCACCTGTTTGCCTCTGCACAGCCCAGCTGAGCCACCCGGCTACTCCTTTCACCAAAGACCTAGAGGAGGATGAGTAGGAGAAGCAGGATCTGCTTTTGGTCTGGTGAGAGAGGGGGAAGATTCTGTTTCCTGCCCACCAGCAAAGCTGCAAGAACCAGAGACCTTCTGCCACCCTGCAGCCTTTCCAGATCAGGTGGATCTGCTGGCTGGTAGGGAGAGCAAGGAAACCCCTTTCCTGTCTCGCTAGTAAAACCTCCATACCTGGAACATTAGCATCCCTTCCTACCAGCTCACTGGGTGACGCCCCCCTCTGAAGTGTTACCAGATGTGGTCCACATCCATGCCCCCCCCCCCAGTGATTCCCTTGCTCCCTTTGGTTTACAAAGCTTCCAGAAATACTACATTTCTAAATAGAGATATATTTGATTCCATTATTTTTTCAACATAATCTGAAAAAAGTGAAATAAGATTCAAGATCTTTTACTACTTAGGAAGTCTTTTTAAAAAGTGTAATACAATAATAAAATTAAGTTGACTAAGAGATTAATCTAAGAGATTAGATCAAGAAGCAGAGCCGTCCCTCCATTCCATCTGCCTTGGTCCAGGCCTCAGAGGGAGAGAAGAACTTTTGGACCTGATCCCCTTCCCCACCACCATTCCTTTCTCCTTTTGTATTGTGTCTTCTTAGATTGGAAGCCTGAGGGCAGGGAAGTCTAATTAAAATAATAATTGTAAGCCGCTCTGTTAGCCTTTAGGGCTGAAGAGCAAGTTATAAATAAATAAATAAATAAATAATAGCATATGCTGAAATAAAGTATATGCTTATATATAATGAGGCCACTGGGAGAGATCCTTCAGAGGCATGGAGCAGGGTGTTATCAGTATGCTGATGATACCCAGATATATTTATCCATGTCTCTGTCTACAGCTCTGACTTCAGATGGCATCTCTCCTCTCAATGAATGTAATGGACTGTATGAGGAAGTAATGGACTGGATGAGGAAAAACAGATTGGGGCTTTCTAGACCGCCCAAAAGGGGTGGTCCGTACTCGCCCCTTCAAGCGGTGAGATGAGGCCAAGGCTGCCGCACGGGCAGCCCCAGAGGCCTCATCCCACTGCAAACTGCTGGTTCCCTGTGGCCTCCAAGCGGGGTGCAGCAGGCGCTCTGGGCGCCCGCTGCACCCCGCTTCCCTTGGCGGGGCTGAAGGGAAAAAGGGGCCGCTGCCACGGCCCCTTTCTCCCTGGGTCTTTGTCACGGCCATTTAAAGGCCACGGCAAAGACCCGCCGCAAAAAAAGAGCTTCGTTTTGGAGCTTTTTTTGCGCTGCGGGAAGGGCGCGATTGGCACCCTCCCGCGGCGCAAAAGCATCAAAACGTGTGCAGTGTATCTTAACACTGCGCACGTGATGACTCTCTTCCGGCTCATCTGTATGGATGCCGCCATCTTAAAATGGCAGTGTTCATGCGCTTTACGCCTAGGGAGGGTGTAGACACTACGCCCTCCCTAACCCTATGGCGGGCTTTCTACCCCTATTCGCGCCTCTTTTTGCCCGTCTAGATCGGGCCAAAGAAACTGAATCCAGACAAAATGGAGGTACTTACAGCAGCGACCCCTAACCCAGGTATTGTGATACAACCCCCAGTTCTAGATGGAGTCACACTCACCATAAAGGACTGTATTCTCAGTCTGGGAGTGCTCCCAGATCTGTCACTCCTGATGAGTAATCAGGTAAATGTGATAGTCAAGAGTGCCTGTTATCAGCTTTGGATGATACGCCAGCTGCATCCTTTCCTGGAAGTTAGGGATCTAGAAACTGTGGTGCATGCACTGGTAACCTCTTGTCTCAATTTCTGTAATGCACTCTATATGGGGCTACCCTTGTGCTTAGTTCGGAAACTTCAATTAGTGCAGAACATGGCAGCCGGGCTTGTTTCAGGTAAAATCAGAAGAGACCACATAACACTGATTTTAAGATAACTTCACTGGCTTCCCATTAGTTTCTGGGCACAATACAAGGTGTTGGTTGTCACCTTTAAAGCCCTACATGGCTTGGGTCCAACCTATCTTTAGGACACCTCCTCCCATATAATCCACCCCATGAACTCAAATCCTCTGGGAGGAATTTATTGCAACCTATGAAAACTAGATTGTCTGCAACTGCCCAGATGACCTTTTCAGCAACCGCTCCCAGATTATGTAACAGCCTGCCGGAAGAGATCCGTCACACTACCACTTTAAACAGCTTTTTCCAGCAGGCCTTTCCTGAATAGATAACTGGCCACCAAAAATCTGAACCTGTTATACCCCTGAATTCTGCTACAGCCACTGTTTGATTTGTTTATCATTTTAAGGTAAATTGTGAACTATTTAATTGTATTTTATGGAGAGTGGGATATTGAAATGGGACTGTATTGTTTTAATGTGTAAGCCACCCCAGTTGTGTTGCACAGAGAGGCGAGATGTAAATAATAATAATAATAATAATAATAATAATAATAATATTATTATTTCCCCAAATAACATCATAGAATGCAGGTTAATTTTATAATTTTTACCTTTTAAATATTTAGCTGATTTTATTTTTCATGTCTTAAATGAATTTATACCTAGTCAGTGGTCTGAGCTGTAGCATACATGTGAACTGCAGAAGCCAAAGATATACACTGTAAAAAAAATGATTGCATAATATTAATTAAGTCCAGATCCTGAAGAAGTCTCAGCTGTTTCACTGGGCGCCAAAGGTGCTCTGGACATTCTCCAATCCAAAACTCAGCTGGCTGGAAATGGAAATTTAATTTATATTAATGAGAAAACGTGTCCTTTATGCAGTATATCAGGAAGATCATGTGTAATTTATAGAATAGGAGCATACAGATTGAGGGCTATCAAAACAGTTAGCTGCCTCTCCATAGGTAGAGAAAAGAGAATGGAAAGGAGAAAGAAAACTTCTGGCTTCTTTGACTACCTGCCATTTATTCTTGTCATATCCTTAATTTAGCCTGGAGAGATTCCACTTCAATTTATTGAGCTAAATTCACTTGTTTAATATATTTTTTACAATTATTCAATTATGCTTTAACAACAACAACAATAATACATTGTTATACATTATTTATATTTATATTCCACATTTTCCCCAGGATTGGGACTCTGGCTTGCTTAAAATTTAAAATGATTACCATATAATTAAAACAAAAATCCTATTTTAGTGTTTCGAAGTCTGGAAATCTTCCGTAATGAAGGGTAGAGTGCAGAAATCAGACTGCAGCTCCTGGAATCTGTGTTTTGCATACAAAAGCTCCCAACTGTAGATTGGAATATTGGTAACAGATTGAGTTAGGAACAAGAATTGAATCACAGCTATTGTGGGAAGCCAAAGAATACTGTATCCTCTGATTTATCTCAGGGTTGTTGTTGTTTTGTGAGCTAGGCATTGTAATGAAAACAGAGCACTTGATGGATATTATATGACTCTTATTTTGGGGGACACAGCCAAGCAGATGGCATGAACAGAGCCAGTGGGCTTACTTTGTTTGATCCCTTGCTTTCTGTTATGCTCTTTCTCTAATTGCTCCGGTGCTCTCAGTTCTCCTTGTCTCTGTCATCCCGTATTGCAGTGGTGACTCACCAGCAAGTTCTGTGGAGCGCATTATGTGAGGCCCTAAATCTCTTCCAAATGACAAGGCATATGCTGGTAGCTGTTTAATTAGCCCTTTTCTTACTGGAGATTTGCCTTAGGAATTTTAGTACTTTCTGTGAGATGTATTGATATTTTACCCTTGCCCTTCAGGTCTTTATAGCCCATTGTATTGTTGGTACTGTCACTTTGCATTTCATTAAATGTCCTGTCCCAATTTTCACTCCTGTCTAATTGTTTACTCTGATGTCTTCTGTTGTTTATATCTCATTGACACTGTCAGTAAGCCTTATTGAGATTAACTGTGTATACCGATGTTAGGATCCCACAATATTTCCTCAGTTTTTCACTGTAGAAGGAACTGGATCTTTTCCAAAATGCTGCCTGCTACCAATAAAATGAAAAACTGAAGTCTCACCCCCACCCCCAAAATAAAAAAGATGATAAAGCATTCTTTATCTTTAGCATGATTCATATATGCTATCTAACGCTTATGTCAGCAGGGGGATATATGCAGTCATAACAGAGAAGAAGTTATTGGCCTAGCCAATTTCCTTCACACACTCAGATTAAGGGAAAAGGCACAAAGTTTCTTGATAATATCATTTCATCAGAGTTTAATAAATGTCTTAAAAACATTTTAAAAAAGAAACTGCTGGATCAGATCAAAAGCCTATCACATCCAGCATTCTTTTTTTGCACAGTGGCTAACCCATATCCTACTTGAAAAGCCAAAAATCCCTCTATGTTACAAACTTCTCTTATGGGAGAGTTGGTCGTGATCCTTGATAAGCTTTGTTTTCCTTTTCTAATCCAGTTTCAGTTTTATTGGTATTGTTGTTGTGTGACTTCATGTTGTTTCTGACTTATGGTGACCTTAAGGTGAATCTATCAAGGGGTTTTCTTGGAAAGTGTTTTGGAGGGGGTTTGCTTGCTATTATCCTCTGAGGCTGAAACAGTGTGACTTGCCAATTTCATCTAGCAGGTTTCTAGGGCCAAGCCAGTATTCAAACTCTGGTCTCCAGAATCAGAGGGGAAGAATCCCCAACATCTGCCAGTGAAGAAGACTTGGCTGAGAGAGTGTTTGTTTGCCCTACCTCCACCTGGGCTACTCCCATGCCTTGGCTCCTGGACTTAAGGAGGAGTCTTGTCTCCCCCACCCCAACTTTTTTTTCTTTTCCTTTTTTTTTAGATTGTGTATAGTTTTAGGATTGGAATGGGGGTTGAGAATGGAGATTTTCTTTTTACTTGTTTTGATATGTTAATTGTTATGTATTTTGCTTGGTTAATTTTATTTTTTGTTATAATTACTATGTATTTTTGTTATTACTATAACTGTTTTGTATTTTTGCTTTGTTAATTGTTATTCTCTTTTGTACCCCACCCCGACTGCTCGTTTAGAGCGGCGGGCTAGAAATAAAACGTAGTAGTAGTAGTAGTAGTACAGACCGCCCAAAAGGGGCGGTCTGTACTTGCTCCAAGAAGCAGCGAGATGGGGCCAAGGCTGCCTCACTGGCAGCCCCAGAGGCCCCATTTCGCCGCTTCTGCAGACCACAGAGAAGCGGTGAACTGCCGCTTCCCTGCAGCCTGCAAGCGGGGTGCAGCAGGCGCCCTGGGCGGCTGCTGCACCCCATTCTCCCCAAGGCTGCCAAGGCCAAGGACCAGGTGCAAAAAAGGAGCTCAGTTGCCCTAGGTGCACTCCCACAGCACCATTGCATCAGGCACGTGCAGCGTTATGTAAACACTGCATGCGCCATGACGTTTTTATGATGCACCCCTATGGATGCCACCATGTTAAAATGACAGCGTCCATATGTGTTAGGGTTAGGGAGAGTGCAAACACTGTGCCCTCCCTAACCCTAATTGCGCCGTACAGGCGGCCTTTTGTGGACATCTGTACCGGGCCATAGTCTGATACTCAAACCAGTGTACCAGGGTGGCTCTCAATTCTACAATATCCCCCCTTCCTTTTTTTTTTTTTTTTTTTTTTTAGATCCTCGATGAGAATGTTACACTTTATTCCAAGTGCAGTTACCTTTCTTTTCCTATCATCCACACACTGAATCAACATTTTAACCAGATATTACTGGATTGAAATGTCCAAACTGCTCACCATTGATTATGCTAGCTAGGACTGCTGGAAGTTGCAGGCCAGTGACATCTCTCCGCCTGTGAACAGCCCCTTCCACATGTTTGTTGACACTCTAAAAACAAATCTAATGAGTTAGTGAGACAAGCTTTATGTTTACAGAAGTCTTCTACAGTAATATCTATCCTCCCATGTGCTTTATAGTTTCAGCTTTCGTGAAATTTTCAGAAATTTACTTGGAACAGGCATTAAACTAACCAGCTGTAATATCTGAATCTCCCTTAGATTCCTTTGTAAAAACTGACATTATTCTTGCTGTATTTCACTTTCCTGGTACAGAGCTTGATATTAGCAATATTTTATATACTGTTCTTGTTAGGTGGTATCTCAATCTCAATAATCCAAAACTCAAATGAGTACCATCTGGACATAATGAACTGTTTATTTTAAATCTGTAAACGTCTAGAATTTTATTTCTTGTCACCTCAGTTGGGAGCAACTTCAACACCTTTAATTTTGTTATACATATTCATTGTGGTGAGTAGGCAAGGAGGTTCAAAATATCATGACACTTCAGTTGCAAAACGTACTACTTGGAGTTGGCATGAGGGCCTTTTTTTTAAGGGAAGCAAGAATGTCTTGTGGGTTTTTTTAGCACTTTGACTATGGAGACTGTGACCAAGGTGGATGGATTCCCCAAGTCCCTCCTTTGTTGCTTTGGAAAGAACCTGCCTCTTCCACCTCACAAACTTCCCAAGAACAGTTCTATCCTAAGTGTTTTATCCATATGCCAAAATTAAACAGCATGATGAATAATGGTGAGTGTTCCAAGTGCAGTTCAGTCTTCCGAACTCCCTATTGTTGGGGAGAGACCATGGTTTTCTTTGTAGTAGCACTTCACTTCCAGGCCAAAACTATAGTTTTCCATCTGGACTTTAGTCAATAAAATTGGGATTTTAACTTGTTTTATAAATGTTTTTTTAACATTTTAAATTATATTTTGTTGTGCATTGCTTTGGAGCGGGGGGGGGGTGTGGTGGAGAAAAGTGATTAATAAATGCTAAATTGTTGTTGCATGCTGTGTGCCTTCTTCTCTGAAGGTGAACCTATTATGGGGATTTCTTGGCAAGATTTGGTCAGAGGAGGTTTGCCATTGCCTTCCCCTGGCTTGTCCAGGTTCACCCAGTGAGTTTCATGGTTGAGCTGGGGATGGGCCTCAGAGTTCTAATCCAAAACTCAAATAACTATGCCATGTTGGCTTAAATACTAAATTGATACATGCATTTGTTGTTGTGTATCTTCAGGTTGTTTCCAATTTATGGCAACTCTAAAGCATTTTCTTCACAAGATGTGTTCAGAAGGGGTTTGGTTTTGTCATTCTCTGAGGCTGAAAAAGGGTGTCTTGCCAGAAGTCACTCAGTGGGTTCCTATGGCTAAACAGGGATTCAGACCCTGGTCTCCAGAGTACTAAGCCAATGTTTAAATCACTATACCATGCTGTCTGTCTAGTAGCAAGTAGTTTAGATTAAATATTTTTCCTCATTTCTCCTTGATCTGGCAACAGCCTTCCTCTGAGGCTGAGTGTGACTTGCCCGTTTCTAGCATTTTAATTGGCATTCCTTTGGATTCTTAATCCTAAGTAGTTCATTGTTCTACATATTAAGAATACCTCTTTCAAAGAAGTGAATAGTCTCTTAGTATTTAAGACTAGTCTTAGTCTCAAAACATGACATGTGAAGAAGAAGAAGAAGAAGAAGAAGAAGAAGAAGAAGAAGAAGAAGAAGAAGAAAGAAGAAGAAGCAGCAGCAGCAGGAGGAGGAGGAGCAGGAGCTGCTGCTGCTGCTTTGCCTATTTCCCTTCTGTTTTCTATGGTTCAGTGTTTTCTGATTAGGGAAATATATGGTGTGCACATAGAGAGTATCACTGTATGCATTGGACTTTTCACTACATTAATTATGCAGAAATACACTTAACATTGAGACATATGTACAATATCATTAGTGTGATCTATAGCCTTCTTTATACAGAATCATCCCATAACCCATACATGCCAAAAAAGATTCCTCATGCCAAAAAAGTGTCCTAGGTCTTTAGCACAGTCAGTAGCTTGACACACATAAACACACACATACACAAAAACACACACCATGATCCAAACATATATCACCTTTGAGAGCTTGGAAACAACTAGCTATTATCCAGGTGGCTGCCAAATGAAGGCCTTTAAGAGCAATAACTGTTTGGAAGTTATGCTAGGACCACCCTTTCTAGGGTGCTATGAGTTTTATTTGGCATACAAATCTTGTACCACACAACCATTTGGTGGTAGCACCTTAGGAAATGACCATTGTAAATGGAGTAGAATGAGGGGAAATCTGAGAAGAAATAAAATAGGAGTTAGGTAATGCCAATATAGATCATAGAGCCTTCCTTCGAGCAAGAATGTAATCTGTGTAGTTCAATGGATTAGATGAATCTGGATTGAGTGTACACTTTAAATTACTGTTGAGGTTGTCAGTAATGCAGGAAGCTGCATTAATACCATGTCAGACCATTGTGCTGTTCCATCTAGCTCAATATTGTCTACTCTGATAGCAGCTTTCCAGAATTTCAGACAGGAATCCTTTCCTTACCTAGAGAAACCAGGGAAGGAACTGTTGACTTTTCCATAAAAAAAGTCCTGGGTTCTGCACTGAGCTACAACCTTAGGGATGTAATTCTTCAGTAAGCTTTTCCTCAAAGGTAGCAACACATAATTTCAGATTTTCTTCCGCATGTGAGAAAGTCCTTGGAAACCACACACTTTTCAAAAACAATTCACAGTCCAGGACTTATTCTATGCAAAATTCACACGTGGTTGTTTTGCACAGAAAACAGCATTTTCTACACCGGAGGAGATATTTCAATGCAGAAACATTAATCCATACACAGAAGATGCTGATTTCTTTGCAAATTAGCCATGTTCAAATTTTATGCAGAACAATCCCCAATTAGCTTTTTTTCTGCACAGGAAACAGAATTTCTGTGGAGGAGTTAATTGGTTTAACCTATGAGTTTAATCACAATCATAAACTCTAATTATAGAAGTCGAAGGCTTTTACGGCCAGCATCCAGTTTTTTGTTTGTTTGTTTGTTTGTTTTGTGGGTTTTTCAGGCTATGAGGCCATGTTCTAGAAGAGTTTATTCCTGACATTTTCCCAGCAGCTGTGGCAAATATTTTCAGAGAATGCTGGCATGAAACAAACAACATTTATATACCGCTTCATACCCTTAAGGAGTGTCTAAGCGGTTTACAATTGTAAGCTATTTGCCCCCCAACAATCTGGGTACTCATTTTAGCAACCTCGGAAGGATGCAAGCCTGAGTCTAGCTTCAGCCCTTTTGCTGGTCGTGAACTCGCCACCTTATGGTTTTGAGTGAGTGGCTGCAGTACAGGCATTTAACCACTGCGTCACCAGGGCTGATGAAAGAGAGTGGGGTATATGTACTGCTGGTTGAGAGGAGGTAATTTGCATGTTAATCTGTGTATTGTTCTGTTATTGAATGGGAAGGCTTACAGGGTGTCCATTTACTTGATGATCCATTGTCTGATGGGAAACCCCTTCACTCTGGGTGGTTTTCATTTGCACAGGCTTGGTCTTGATTTTGGTGTGTTTCAGGACTGGTAGCCAAACTTTGTTAACTTTAAGGGCTTTTTCTTTCCTGTTGAAACTTTCCAGGTGTTTATGGATTTCAATGGCTTCCCTGTGCATTGTGACCTGATAGTTGTTGGCATTGTTCATAATTTCATTTTCAGTCCTGAATACAAATGCCCCAGTGCCAGAGCTGTTCTAAAGAAGTGATCTATCCTAAACCTAACCCTAAAGTTGCATATAAATGCACTGGTGCAGGTGTGCATTAAAAAAGAAAAAGAAAAAAGGAAGAGCCACCATACCTAATCAGCTAGTATGACAATGCAAAAAAGTGAAAGTGTGACACCTCCAATAGATATAAGTACAACATACACAAACCAGACACTCCAAGGGGGAGTATGAGGTGAAGGGGAGTGGAGGGGGCATGTGGTGTGTGTGTGTGTGTGTCTGCATGATTGTGCTTTGCTAATGGTTTACTGGACACACTGATGCTCCAGTGTCCTGTACTGTTGGGGAATTGCAGGTGCAACTGTGTGGCCGTTCAAAGAGGTGGCCATCCAGTGGGATGGCATCTGGGTAGCAGGCAGTCACTAGTGGTGAGTCTGTGCAACATTATGCATGGATGATGAGGAAGCATTAAAAAATTATCCAGCAGCAGCGACTTGATGCCTCATCATGTGGTCGGGCCATGCAAATTCAGGCCACCTCGGGAATGGCCGGTGCAGACAATGGGGAAAGGCAAATTGCCTTGAAAAAGCAGGTTCAGTCTGCTTTTTCCTGTCCATATGTTCCACTCCTCTATCTCATAGTTGCCTTTTTGGTGAAAAAAATCCACACTAGTCTCCTTAAATAAAATCCCAAAGAATTATTTTCAATCTATAGGCCAAAATCATAGTAAACAGTTTATAGCCATTATTCAACAATGAAACTTCCATCTCTGCACTGCCTTTTCATATTGATTAAGTATGGATGTGACCACCATACTACCCATAAGTATCCACTATACCACCCTAAATACCTAATCGTATCTGGATTTGGACTGGGTTAAGCAGGACTGGGCCTGGTTTGTGTGTAGATGGGAGACTACCAAGGATCTTTATGTAGGGCTATGAAAGAATCCTGCCTGAAAGTCTAGGAAGCCACTGCTAATCTGAGTTGACAGTGCTGCACTAGATGGACTATTGGTTGTGCTCAATAGAAGACAGCTTCCTGTATTCTTTTGTTGCTAGTATTATTGGCTTGTCTTGAGAGACATGATTTAATGAAAAGAGATGTTGCCATTTAGTTTCTTTTTTGATACTGAATTTGCTACAAAGTCACCTGCTTGTATGAGGTTCTGATAGTTACACCATGAACCAATATTGTCCACTAAATATTCCATATGGTTGGGATGTCCCATGCACCAGTCCATATTTGCATATCTCAGGATATGTCTGTATTTTGAATGCACAATACTACGTAAGATTTCCTGTAGTATTTGTATCAGCTGATAGACATTTGATACATTTGAAATAAATGTGGGACACTAAACATATTCATATGTTTTTCTGTTTAAAAATGTTCCTGAAATCTTTAGTCCCAAATTATCTTCCAATATTTAGACATCTTGACAGATTGACATTAATTGTGGGTTGCATTTTTAGGGCATCTTCCAATCTGTATGGTAGATAAACCCCCTTGATGCTGTAAAAAAAAGTGTGAAAAGGATAATGAAATGGTGTTTGGAGACTTCATATTATGATGCTCACATAATCTTTTGATGGAAAATGAAGCTCTTCAGATAGAAATGGCCCTCTTCTCAGCAACTGACAAATGACTCTATAGTGTGCTGCTGGCACATTACTCATTTGTTTCCCAATTGACAGTTCACCTTCCATTACAGACTATAGATGCGGGAGTCCTCTTGTGTGTGAGAAATGGGTGGGATAACACAAGAGAGATTTGCAACTCATTTTAGAACTAAAAGGCATGAAAGCAATGCCCTTATTAGGCACAGGAAGCAGAATTTGCTCATTGGTTCTGTTGATCAGTGCCAGACCTATGGCTTTAGTCCTGTCATTGTGTGTGTATGTTTGTGTGTCTCTGTGTGTTCTGGTGATGAATCTTCACAGTAGTAACCATATATTACATTTTCACATGGAATAGTACTTGCATAAAGGACCAACATAGCTTTTATAGTGTTTGGCACTATAGTTGCTCTTAGAAGTGGAATATAGTTAAGTGGGAGAAGGGATCATTATATAAACAGCTCCATTGAAAACTAGCTGAGAAATCAAGAGAGAACCTCTAGAGAGGCATTTTATAGCAAAATGTGTTTACACTGCAATCTACAGGCTACTTAAGTGGAGCCCTTGTACTCAAAATGACTTGAACATATTGGGGATAATCAACATTTTCTGGCTTTACATGCCAATAATTATTATAAATGGTTTGCAGATCATATGCTTAAGTTCTGAAGTACTGCTTTAAATATCTCGTTCAAATTATCCACTCTCATATTTGCTTATAACTGATATTAATGTCAGATGCTTATTTTGAAGCTCTCAAAAATGTCACTGAAGTTCTCCCATTCCAGAATTTGATAGGTGAATTCTAAAGCTAAATAGAGGTAAATGTTACATCAATAAAATATTTAATTGTCACCCTTCTAGCCTGCAATCCCTCTATATTGTAATTTATGAAATTTATACTTCAGTTGGGGGTTGTTGTTGTTTTTACCAACACACTTATTTGCTGCAAGGTGCTTTTGGGGCTATTTTGAAAGCTGAAAGACAGGACAGAAATAGAATAAAATACAAAGCTGCCTAACTATGGAACCATCTTGTGTCCTGGTATTTGGAGAACATCAAGAAGGAGCAGGGCGGAAGCTTGGTTGCTGTAGAGGAAATTGAAATGGAGGATCCTGGGACTGTGTTTGGCTCCTTCCCCCTGCAGGTATTGTTAAGGCAGGCATCTTGCCATGGGCATGAACCAAAAGGCAAGAGCAAAAGGGCTCTTGCCATGGGGCCACAGCCTCAGGTACAGTGGACATCTGCTTTGCTTACTGGATCCAGATGTAGCAGATAGTGTAGCAAGACAATACATTGGCCTTGGAAAGTTTTTCCCAGAGCAGCAAGTTTGCTCTCTAAATATGAAAATGGAATTCATATTGAATAGAATCCCACAAGGCCAGCTTTGGTTAAGTATTGCGAGTTCTTCAGGCTAAACTGACCAGCATGTTTGTTTATGGTAATTTGTTTGTTCTGTATTTCTGGTCAGCCAAATATGTGTTCAGAATGTGTGTGTGTGTGTGTGTGTGTGCTGCCATTTCAGGCATAGTGGGCAAGGGGAGGCATGGCTGAGGAACAAGCCAGTAGAGTAGAAAGAGGAAGAGAGACATATAACACCAGCCTTGCAGTTTTCATCTGAGCTCAAGTGAAAGTGTTGGTATTGACCTAAAGGACTTGCAGTCAAAATATCTGAAAGACTGCTTTCTCCCATACATTTCTGTGAGAAAACTGAAGTCATCAGAGGGCTTGTTGTATTTCTTCACACCTTGTGAAGTTAAGTTGGTGGGTACACGTAACAGGGCTTTCTCTGTAGAACTGCCTTGATGGTGGAACTCCCTGCCCAAGAAAGTTAGGCTGGCCCCATCTCTTTTAAGTGTCCAGTAGTCAGCCAAAACAGTATTCTTCTGCATGGCATTCAGCGTTCAGAATTGCTCTTTCAGCTGTTTTAAAATTGGATTCTAGAACCCACTGCAGATACCAAAAACTGTGGATGCTCAAGTCAGTATTTAACATTTCAAATTATCTCAGTGACTTGATCTGCAGAATAGGAAGGCATTTTTCCTCCATTGTTTCACACCTTCCCATCATGAAGGCTCTGTCAGTTTAAAACCTTTCCTGACTCTGTTTCTGACCTGCTCATCCTTTCCATCATAAAACTTCTGCCAGATTTTAAACCTCTTTGCCACCAATCTACCTCAGAGAGGGGCAGCAGAAGGAGTGGGAGAAGGAGGTGTATCAGCAGAAAAGGGGTTTATATTCTGGTAGAGGCTTCCTTGTGACAAAGTGGGAATGGAATGAGTCAGGAGTGTAATTCTGGCATAGGCTTCCTTGTGAGGGATGGGAAATAGAGTGAGGCAGGGGTTTAAATTTTGGTAGTGGCTTTGTGATGTGAAGGTGGGGAAAAGAGTGAGGAAGAGGTTTAAGTTCTAGCTGTGGCTTTGTGGTGGGATTGACTTCCATAGGGAGGAAGGCATTGGCTTGCTTGAGTCTCCACTTGAGCCTCCACTATTACTCTAGGATTGCTTCTCAGATTGACCATTGTAGGTTAAAAAAATGTTTCTTCATTTGAGTCCACGGTTGCTCAAATCCATGAATATTGAACCACTGATATCGAAGTCCCACTGTACTTATATCTATCTTTGTCATGTTTGATTTCAGGAACCACTCTCTTGTTTCCTTACAATCATTTTATTTTATAAAACATAAAAATATCAATAAAAAGAACTACCCCAGCCACCACATTGCTTTCTTCTGCAAGCTACTTGTTGTCCACTAGTGACTTGCAAAACATTGTTTTTAGTCAAGCATGATATCTGTGGCTAAAGGGCAATACCTGCATGTCTCTGCTATGAATCTAAAATTTGTTTCTGATGAAGAGTACTGGAGCCATGTTACCTATTTTTACATTTTAAAGAGAAGAAGAAGAAATTGTTTTGTTTTATTTTTTAATTATTACCATGAGATTTAGAAGATTTAGACAGATAATCTGAGTTTCATCCTTGCTTCTTGATAGGAATACCTGTACTCATACATGCGATCATTGGTAGATGTACATCTTAATGTGTTCATTTAAAGTTGCCCTTGTAGATGGAATCGAATATGTATTCCTTTTCTTTAAGAACAGCTTGTTTCTTGCTTTATCAATGTTCGCACTGGAGCTTGTGTGAAAGTATCACTATGTCAAATGATCTCTATTTCCCAATGCCCAGTTCTTTTATAAATACGAATTTTTCTCGCTGTGCAAAATTTAATGCTTTTATCACAAAATGCAAAATCGGTTGGCTAATCTAAACCACTGAAGTCAGGCAAATAATCCTCTGCTTATTTCCTCTTCAGGAGATGAGGTGTGCCTGTAAGTATGCAGAGGCATACATACTGCATGCATACACATGTGCATGCACATACACTTTTGAATCATGGCAGACATGTTAATGGTGACATTCTTTTGATCTAAAAAGAAGAAGCTAGTTTAAAATGATTGATAGTAGAGACAAGATTGTTGGCACTGATCAGCCCATTTCTCTGCATGCGTGCATTGTAGGACATAGCACATTTCAAAGACAAGACATTTTCCATGGCCTTTTTACAGATGACTGAGAGATGAATTGTGCAATCAGAAGCTTTATGTGAAGAGTTTGTTGGAGTGGAACACCAAGAGATTCTTCACACAAAGCTTCTGTTCGTATGATTCCACTCCAACAAACATGGAGTCTTAACTTTTGTCAAATTAGTGGCTCAGTTTATTGCAAGGTGGGATTCATTAATTTCTCACTATTTGGTTCAGCCCTGGTAAATTTCCAGACTTATTGCTTTAGAGCTTCTGCAAATATACTTGGCGGGTAAATGCTTTCTTAAAGCTTGAGTTGCCTGTGAAGAGGGAAGGGTCTCTACTGGTTTCATTTGACAGAGTTAAAGACAATGCATGCCTTGAAAATAGCCACACTGGTGGAATCAGTAACTGTCTGCCCCAAAGATCCTTTTAACCCAAAGCTCTTTCGCTATGTACCATCAGTTTCTGGAGCTCCATTTTCTTGAATATACCTAATGAAATCAAAAGAAATTTAATTACTTAAAGGACAAGTAGTCCCCCCCCCCGCCAAAAAAAACCCCTTTCATGCAGGGTTAAAAAGGAAAAGGGGTCATGGAGATTGTGCCAGACGTTGTCTGGTCTGTTTGCACCAGAATAAGGGTTTGGGTTGTGTGTTATCTGGTCTCCCCATTGAGAGAATGGGAAAAGACCATTGTAGACATGGCCATTTTCACTTGAATTGTTATTTTAAAAAGTCCCTGAGATTCACTCACCTGCCACACACAATATTGTGCTTAAATAGAATTAAGCAAAGCTATTTCACATGACGTCATGAAAAACCTGCAGTTAAACTAGGATTAATCCATATCTTTTCCAATTTGGATTTCTACAGGAAGTATAAATTCGAAATTGCTTTAATTGTGAAATCACACATGAACGTTAATTGCAAAATAACATTATTACCACTTGAAATTCACTTTAAATTTGCTTTAAATTCGCAAAGGTTCAGTCAATGTCATTTTAACATTGAAATTAGCCCCTAGTGTGATAAACTCCTGTTAAAGGGTTGTTGTTGCTGTTGCAGAAAAGAATGGGTGATATCTTTGCTGTTAGTGTTGTGTGCCTTCAAGTCATTTCCAACTTATGGCGACTCTAAGGCACACTTATAATAGGGTTTTCTCGGCAAGTTTCTTCAGAGGCGGGTTGCCACTGCCATCCTCTGAGGCTCAGAGAGTGTGACTGACCCAAGGTCAGCCAATGGATTTACATGGCCAAGCAGGGATTCAAACCTTTGTCTCGAGATATCTACCATGTATACTCAACTATAAGTCAATCTCATGTATAAGTCCAGAGCAGGTTTTGGGGCCAAATTTATGGATTTTGGTATGACCCATGGATAAGTCAAGGGTAACACTTTGAGGCTGCTCAGGTCCATGGTGGTATTCACAGCCATTTTCCCCTTGGAGTGGGGTAAAGCAGTCACAAGCACCTCTGGTTAAATGCCTGTACTGCAGCCACTCACTCAAAACCATATGGCTGCAAGGTCAAGATCAGCAAAAGGGCTCAAGCTCGGCTCAGGAATGCATCCTTCTGAGGTTGCTAAAATGAGTACACAGATTGTTGGGGGCAAGTACCTTACAGTTGTAAACCACTTAGACACTCCTTAGGCCGTATGAAGTGGTATATAAATGAAGCTGTTTTTAGTGTGATAAAGCAGCTAGAGTGAAACTGGAGTGTGGGTTAACCTCTCTCCTCTCTGGCCACTGGTGTTCTTGGTGCAGTGGTCTACTATGATTCCATCTCCCTCAGCAAATTCCCTGTCCCACAGTCAGTCACATTTGAATGTATGGCTGCATCCACATTGCAGAAACAATCCAGTTTGACACCACTTTAACTTGCTATGGCTCAATGCTTTGGAATCCTGGGATTTGTAGTTTGATGTGGCAACAGAGCTCTCTGACAGAGAAGGCTAAATGCCTCAACCAAAATACAATTCCCAGAAGTCCATAGCATTGAGACATGGCTGTTGAAGTGGTGTCAAACTGGATTATTTCTGCAGTGTGAATGCAACCTAAGTGTCTCAAGCCTTGGACAAATAGCAATTCTGTTGGTGTACTGCTCACCCTGCTGGCTCACAATCTCTCTCAGTCAAATCAAGGAGCAGACTAGTCCCATATCCATTGTACTTGGAGGTAAAGACCTTCCTACTTAGTAGACCTTCAGTCACTGCTTACCTGATACTTTTTAATAATTTAACTTAATTTGTTGTGTTTTTACCAAAACTTGTTAGAAGCTGTCATATCTCCCAGGCATGGGAGGAAATTGATATATACATCAAAATGAATAAATAAATACAAGTCAGTGTCCAAAATATCTCAGATAAAGTCCCTCAGTGCTTTAAAAAAATATGACTGCCTGGATAAGAAAATTAAACACACATCTGTTGTTCTGCATGTTCGTTCACTCTCCCAGGGGTTGCTGTGCTCCCTCAAAAACAGTTGACTTCTATAAAAGAGTGAAATACCAACACTAGTTTAGCATGATGCCTCAAGCAACACAACTACAGTAATACTTCATAAATGTGTGTCTTTACTGAATAGAAGGTCACAGTTTCTTTGCCTCTGTCTCCTTAACAAGACTTTGAGAAAGCTGTATTGTTGTTAGAGAGCAGAAAGATAAGCCTTTTCTCTAGCATCCTGAGACATCCTTGGCCTCATTGTCTCTGTAGCACTCTTCATACGCAGAGGACAGTGAATCAAGAAGGACACATGCATTATGTTTTCTTTATTCTTGCTGTTACTGAAAATAGATGGTCCCAGGAAAATTCCAAAGGATTTATAGAGAGAATAAAATTTCACCCCAGTACCACATATTATTTTGCATACTGTCTTTGACCAAAAATTGTTTCCCCATTCCACATCCACCCTCAAAAGTTTACTTTATAGGTAAAAGAATGATGAGGTATTACTGGGGAAGGGATTTCTCCCTTGAATTCTTCCTTGAGAAGGATGTCCTCAGTCATCAGTCCTTGTTGATACAAAATACGTTTCGGTCACTTCTTGTTTAGAAATCGTCCAGCTCTTCATTCCACACTGACCTAAACTGAGTCAAAGCCATTGACTCATTGCCATTATATTTAGTAATGTCCTACAAACTGACAGTGAGAAGCTCTCTATTGTTTCAGAGAGGGTCCTTTCCCAGCCCTACCTCAAGGTGTCAGGGACTGAAATGGGGTCAGTTTCCATACATGTGCTTTACCGCTGAGGGTCAAATTAGGGAGGAGTAGGCAAGTCTAGGAGGGGTTATTTATCCACAAACCACCAGGGTCACTGAGACAAGAAGAGATATTAGCTCATTTTTCCAACCTTTTTTTTTTTTCTTACCAATTTGTCTGTTTTGTTTTGCTTTTGCTTTTAATTCACCTTGGGTCCTTGGACAGGAGCCTAGTGATGAAACCTCCACGGTGACATTTAGTTTGTTCCAGTGTTTTGTCATTTCCTCTGCATATTAATAAATAGAAAACATTGGCTAAAATGATGCTAATTATCTTAGATGTTGTTGATTTTTTAAATCCTCTGCTCTAGATTGTGTAGATATATTTATCTAAAAAACACATTAGTTGTATTTGAATTAAACATCCATTTAGGGCTTAGCTTCAATAACTTTAAATGAGTGGTTGCCTTGATTAAACATTACATATTCCCTTGCCTGACCGATTTAAGTTTATCAGATATTACATATTGGTAGGTTATCTCTACCAGGACTGCATTTCAGTATAGTAATTTTTTTTTTGGGGGGGGGGAGTGACAATGAGTATAGTTTGCTCCAAAATTTCCCCTATCCAGGATATTTTTAAATATATTGTTCATTAACATGTCTAAGCAGAAATGATTGATGCTTTCCCTCTCAGTGGGATGGTGAATCCACTCAAAGCTGTAATCTGAACCAGCTACCCAAAGTGGTGATCTATGGACTGGTGCTGGTTCCTAGGTCAATGGCTGCTGCTCCATGGAAGGTTTCCAAGAAAGAAAGAAAATAATGTACCTCCTGGTTTACTACTCATACCTAACACCTTGGAAAAACGTAGTTGTTGGTCCTCCACATCAGACACCTCAGTAAGCACTAGTGTAAACTATAAGGAGTTATTCAAGATGTTGGACCCTTTTTTTCAAAATAGGTACAACACCTTGGACAACTCCTTTAAGGTTCAGACTAAGACCCAGAGCAATTTCACATTCCTCCTGACACCAGAGTAACCAGCCAGCCCTGTTTATAAGAATGAAATGTAGCAATGGCCTTTAGCTCCTGTATTACTTATTTATTCAATCATAGCTGTATAATAACTGTTTTTGAAACTTTTATTGTCCTGTGTGGCACAGGTTTATTTTTAATACCCCCCTTTACACACACACACACACACACACAATTCATGGGGAAAAACATTGTAATCAACTAAAAATTGGCACTGAGTCTGGAGAAAACCTAGTGTCCACGTAACACTTACAAGAGTAATTTCATTTTTGTAGGCAGGATCATACTCTCACAATGAGATTTGTATTCTTCAGTTCGCATCACAAACCTTACATTTTCAGTCAGAAGAGAACTATCACATGTTACCAAGAAAAGAATGTGTCTCACTCTGCAAGTTGAAGTCTCTTTCTGTGCAGTGGCAGTTCTTGGACCAACAAGAAAGTCATCTCACCCCAAAATGGTAGATGAATGTATTCTCCTGCTCTGTCCACAAGCTACCCATGATTGTGTATACAAGACGACATTCCCAAGCCCACTGAAAAAAATGTGTTTTGGCACAATTAACTCTGATTAGGAATGGGTGATAGTGCTGCTTCATCATTCCGTGGGGAAAGGATTGTGATGAACTGTATGAATGTTTGGTTTTGTTTGCTTTTTTTGTTGTTGTTCATAAGGATTTCAAAACTTCATTTGATTTCCATATTAAAGAAACTTGATTAGTCTTTGAAATTCCCTTTCATTTTTGCATTTGGGTTTCTTAGTGAAGACTAACATTAACATAATATGGAAACAAGTCTTTAATTGTTGATAAAGGGAATAAAATGTATCCAAACATTTTCTTGGTAACAGAAAGCAGAGAGCTATGATAAATTACCATTATTCTGAGCTCTGCAAGAGCTTTGGAATGATTGTAATTTTTTTTTTATCAGTCACTGTTGCAGTAACTTGGCATTTAGTACATCAGTGAATATGTTAGGTATTCTGTTGGTTAGGTGGTATTGCTTCTGTTTTAGATACAGGAAGAAATAGTAGTCAAGACTCCTAAAGTGGGCTGTACAAAATGAGAAGCAGAACTTTATATGGATGTGGTGTAAGATTTGAGTGTTGGGCTAGGGCTCAGGAGACCAGGGTTTGGATTCCTGCTCATCTGTGGAAGTCCACTGGGTGACTCTGGCCAAGTCACACTCTATTAATTTTAGAGAAGGGCAGAGGCAAACCCACTCTGAATAAACCTTGCCAAGAAAACCTGTGATAGATTCACTTTATGGTTGCCATGAGTAGGTACTTGAAGGCACACAACAGCAACAGCAATCTTATTACTATTATTTCTACCTTGTATTCCTAACACCAAATGGGCATGTGGCTGTAGAAAAACAAAAAAAAGCTTGGGCACATATTAAGAGCCTGAGTACAAATATAAAATCTGATTTGATGTATATTCAGTTCTGCCATACAGGTGTTTTGTTTTTTACATATATTTATTGCACAACCCAAAGTTACAGCTTTCATTCAGCTGGGTAGTAAAAGATGTCTTTGCTTTCCAATGACAATAGAAATCACTGACATTACCCTTCAGTTAGGTGCTAATTGGGTAGGAAATATGTGAAGAACAAACTTTGCTGTCACTATTTAACATAGGAGGGGTAGTATCAGTAAAGCACCACTAAAAGAAGACATTCTCCAGTTATTCTGGAGGTTGAGAATATAACACAACCTATCATCATGCCTAATTGCTTTTTGTAATACTGAGTGTTCTGAATGTGTAAGATTGATTCCCTGAATGGGAATTACAGCCACAATAATAACTATACTTGTCAACACACTAGCAGTACAATTCTACATATGTGGCTCAGTCTTTAGGGATATGAATTTTCAAAACCTCATAGCAAATGCTTACAGCATGTAATGTTTACTCAGAAAGAGAATCTTATTATTCCTACTGAAGTTCAGATTCATAAGCTTGATAATTTGCTGCTTAATTTTCAGCAAATGATAATGGGCTCAGGGTTATTAATGAGGAGCTCTTTTTTTCTTCCAGGATGCACAGCTTGCCGGCAAATCTACAAATTAAACATTCATGTTGTTCATATGTTTTCAGTAGACATAGTGGTACTGCAAAGCTACATAGCAGCTCTAGTTAATATCTCTTCTTTGAGACTAAAGAGGAAATTATATAACTAGTGAAATATACCAGTTACATTATTATATAGGTTACTCATGCAGAGTTTAGGCCTATATAAATTTAAATCCTAATTGCTTTGTTTTGGAATTTGGTGGTTGAGAATTTCAGAATGCAAAGCTACCTTTTGTTAGCTTTTGTTTTAGGATTTGCTGATTGAAGAATAGTTCCAAAATCTAGCCAAATTCAACTCTCATTGTTTTCCAAAAGGGATTTAGCATGTGCAGTTCAAAGCGCTTAACTTTGGCAAGGCTACATGCTCAGCTTTACCTTTAATGCAAAATCAGATGTCTATTAATTGTCACAAGTGTCTTCAATAGCAGTAGGGCAAAAGGGAGTAATGTAAAAAGGGTTTTTTATTACGATTGTTGAAGTAGATAGGTGTATCTCAGTCAACAAAGTATCTGACAAAGAAGCTCCTTTATGCCCACTCAGCCTAATTTCTCCCTTGTCCTCTGTCTTCCTGTTTTGTTTTGTTTTTAGCAGCATCGAGATTTGGACAATTGTGCAAGATGGCTAGAGAAACAGATTTTGGGTGTCAGGATGCAGCAGTTTGTTTGCAGGGAACAGTGTGATAGACAAAGATAGAACTGGGAAAGCATGGGGTCCTACTCTTCCTGTATACCTCTACTCTATTGGAAAAATCATTCCTGGATGCATTTTGACAGAAGCATTCAAGAGGTCTCTAGAAAATTAAAAATGTTTTCGTTTACCTATGCAACACTTATTTAATTTTTAAATTATGAATTAATAGCTTTCTATAACATGTTAAACTGCTCATCTTGTTTGTGGAACAGGATAATTGGATATTCTTTCCATGTTATTCCTGCCACTGGTACTGAATTTTCTGTTAAAGAAGTCATGCCCATCTGCTTCCTTGTAATTGTGGTACAGCTGTACCTGATGAATCCACTTTGTGAAAGATCATACCCAAATACAATTTTAATCGCTAAAGCACCACCGGAATTATTTATTATTATTCAGGATTGCTTCTCAGATCTACAGATATAGCTCTAAAAGAGGTAATTGTGTCTGTTAGAAATCTTTGAAGAGGGGGAAAGGAGGGGTCATGATTCAGTTTTGTCCAGGACTTGAAAACATTACTTTTTACTACAGCTCCCAGAATGCTCTGACCAGTTTGGCTACTGGCCCTATTGGCTGGTGGATTCTAGGATTTTTTTGTTATTAACTGCTCTTGAGTCGATTTCAACCCATGGTGACAACAAAGAAATAGAAACAGTAAAAGAATTCTCATATCTAGGAGCATTGATAGAAAGGGAGATTGCAACTAGGAAGTCAGAAGAAGATTAAGAATGGGGAAGACAACTATGAAAGAACTAGAAAAGATCCCAAGATGCAAGGATATACAACTAAGCACAAAAGTTAGACTCATACAAGCCATTGTATTCCCTATTGCCATGTATGGATCTGAGAGCTGGGCAGTTAAGAAGGAGGATAGGAGAAAAATCACGCCTTGATTTCTGCAATGCACTCGACATGGGGCTACCCTCATGCTTGGTCTGGAAACTTCAATTAGTTCAAAACATGGCAGCCAGACTGGTCTCTGGTACATCCAGAACAGACCATATAACACTAACCTTAAGATCTCTCCACTGGCTGCCTATCAGTTTCCAGGTCCAGCACAAAGTGTTGCTGATCACCTTTAAAGCCCTAAATAGCTTGGGTCCAACCTATCTTTGGGACCATCTCCTTCTATATAATCCTCCTCACACACTTAGATCCTCTGGGAGGAATCTGTTACAGCCTTATAAAACAAGGCTGTCCTTGACCTCCCAGAGGACCTTCCCAGCTATCGCTCCCAGATTGTGGAACGGCCTGCTGGATGAGGTCCATCATATTATCACTCTGAATAGATTTTAAAAAGCTATAAAGATGGATCTCTTCTGGCAGGCCTTTTCTGAATAGTTCCTTGGCCACTAGAATGAAAATCTAACTGTTGACCTCACCACAGTCACAATTTATTGTTTACTATATTACTTTTAAGTATGTTTTAATTCTTACATTGTTTAATTGTATTTTAAGGGGGGGATTGAGGGATTTGGATTGTATGTTTTTTTTAATTTTTGTAAGCCGCCCCAATTGCATCTTGTAGAGGAGTGGGATATAAATAACAACAACAACAAGAAGGAGGAGGAGGAGGAGGAGGAGGAGGAGGAGGCAAACAAATGGGTCCTGGAGCAGATCAAGCCAGAAATATCTACTGCCGCTGCCCAGTAGCTGTTTCCTATTACACACACAGCCTTTTGTTGTTGAATTGGTTGTTCCTCTACCTGTCTCTTCCTCCCTCCCTTTGTTTCCCTTCTCCCTTCATGTTCTTCTTCTGAATGCACCCTTGAGAGAGTCAAAAGCAGACCATGCCATATGTTTTGAGACATAGGTGAGATACTATGACAGTGCACTAGCTTGAGAAACATGCTTTGATTCTAGCAGTTTAAATTATTCCTCATTTGTATTCTTTGTATTTCTGTGAGTTAATAATTGAGTAAACAGCCAACCACTGACCTTGTTTCAAAGCTATTTAGTTTCAAACAGAATTTGGCCTTGAGCTTATCAGGACATGTGGCATAGCTGCCATAAAGGGGGCTGCATCCAAAAACAAATTAACTCTCACAGACAGCAACTGGGACTTGAGGAACCAAAAATACTACAGATGTCAGATTATAGATTATTAGACTGAAAATAATGCTTTTTGCATCCATTAGTTAAATGTTTGCATTTCAAACCTGATTCTGGTTGCAGCAAGTATACTTATTTTTTGGTTGTATTGCTAAACATACTACAAATTTGACTGAGTGATTATTATTATTATTATTATTATTATGAATATACAGAACAATATTTCCAGCTAATTTTATATTATTTGTAGCTACAATACAGCTATGTAATAAGTCAAATGTAACAATCAAAGAGGTGCTCCTGGATGACAGGACAACAGATCACAAAATTAATTTTCAGCCTGCTTTTGCTTGAGGTTTTTCTCTCTTTGGAATCTCAAATTAATATTTTGAGTCTGTTTCTGGAGAAAACCCATTGTAGACTGAGAATGTCCAAGATTTGTTTTGGCCCAAAGGTGCCTTTGCTCAGCTGAATCTGTTGTGCCAAATGTACCCATCTCTTAGAACATTTACATGCAGCCTTGGTTTCTGTTTGGATTACTATAATGTACTTAGGTTGGACTGTCTTTGAAGTCTGCTTGAAAATGTCAGCTGGTTGAGAATGTTGCAACCAGACTGTTAACTGGGACCAATTATTAGGAGCATGTGGCTCGGATGTTACAGATTAATTGACTTCTGGTCTCTTTCTGGGCACACTTTAAAGTGCTGCTCTTAACCTTTAAAACCTGCAAATTACTTGGAAAACAGTACCTGAAGGACCTCCTTCTCTTGTGCAGCCCTGCTCAAATGTTGAGATTTTTTTAGAGACTCTTCTGTCTGTCCTGCTAATAACTGATGTATGTTTGGCAGGAACTTGAGAGAGAGAACCTTCTCAGTCTCTGTGCCCAGATTTTAGAAACCCTGGTTTAATGTGGTCCTTCCAGCACACTGACTGATGTCCTTCCACCATCAAGGAAAACCTTTTTATTTAGACAGTATCTGGACCACTAATTGTTTTCCTTGCTGTCCTCCTGCTGGTGCTGTACTGCTCTTCCTGTCATTGTCTGATTTTCTGTGTCTGCCTTTGTTTGACTGATTTTAATATTACTGTTTATTATAATTATTGTTTGGCCTCTTTTTAAAATGTTTTGTTGTAGGGCACCATGAGCATTTTACATCAGAGGCATAGTATACGATAAAACAATTGAGAGTCCATTCAGGTTTTCCAGTAAAGATCTGTAAACCAGTAAAGATCTGAGATCAGATTCCAGATTTCCATTAGTGTTTTTTTTTTTAAGCTTACTTTTATGAAATGTAATTAGATGTTCAGATTCAATGTACTGTTTCCCACAACAATCCCTAAATTCTTCTTGTGAATGTAAACTATAAGTTAAGAAGGGCATTAAAATATACATTAATGTTTCTGCATAACTCTTAGGGTATCCAGTTTTAAATTGACATAAGAGTTTTAGGTGTTCTTGATATGATGACATTTACCCCATAGCCATTGTTTTGGGATATGATGTACCTGGAAAATATGTTACACTTCTCCTGCTTCTAGGACTCTCAAGAAGATATGCCTCTGAGGATGCTACCTGCATGCTTAAAAGGGATATCCATCTTATTATTAGTGAAGCAAACAAATGCTCATATCAGCATGAAATGTAGAATCATATATTTGTCGCAAATGTGTTTATCACAGGCATCCAGCCTGGTGTTTTCTTTCCTCCCATCAGTGTCTGTAGTTGCATCTCATATACCTTTGTCAAGCATACTATCATTATTTAGGTTTCTTATCCTTTTACAGTATCTGTAGCTTGGATATCCATCAGCTTCATCAGACATCAGCTGTAAAATATGATTTTGGAAGATGCCAATGTAAATGACAATATTACTGATCCCTCCTCCTGTTTTACTGCTCATATGCTTTAGTTCTTTCCAAAGCTAGGATACGGCAGAGAATGAACAACCCAAGGGCTTATTCTGTCCATTTATACTTTTTTTTTTTTTTTTTTTTTTGTTACATTGCCCATTTCATTTTTTAGGGTAATTCATATATATGCTCCAAGCAGCCAGATCTATGTTCATTTTAGCTGAATTGACTGCCATATGGAAATAACAGAAAGCAATTATGGGCTGGGGGAGAAAAACGGAGTTAAATATCTGACTATTAATCAGAACTCTTTCTCACTTCCAGCCCCCCCCCCTTCTGTGTGGGAGTGTCACTGACAATTTTCTCACTAATGAACCAGAATGATTTATACTGAGATTTGTGGAAGGAAAATAGAAACCTTAATTATGTGTAACTGATTTTGTTGTCTTCCATTCTATTTTTTTGTCTTGCCACTAAAGAGTATTTTGTAAAAACAAGAATATATACAATAACTGTGCTATTGAAATCTTAGATTACTTTCTCACTACCAGGTCCCTGTAATTGGTAACCAAAGCAATGCTTTGTCTTACTTAAACATGTTAGTTTAAAAAAAGATCCTTTCTTATCTTGAATATCTATTGACAGCCCTGGTGAATGCTTCCTAGAACAGAGGGTTAATAGTTAGGTCTTCATAGTTCTTTTTCTTTGTTACTGGCAGGCTGCCTGTAGGTCTTACCCCTTGAAGGTTATAACACTGGCTTTTAATAGCATTTTAATTGGATGTTTCATCTTGTTTCCTAATTTTATCACTGCCTTCCTAAAGATGGCAGGATGTGTCCAGCTATAAATACAGGTATACAGATAAACAAAATTTGGATATATGTCGTTGACATTTCATAGATAATAATTTTTGCCTGGATGCTGTTTATTGTTGTTGTTCTGTGCCTTCAAGTTGTTTCACACCTATGGTGCCCCTAAAACAAACCTATCATGTGGTTTTTCTTGGCAAAATCTGTACAAAGGGCATTTACCTTTGCCTTCCTCTGAGACCAAAACAGTATGACTCACCTAAAGTCACTCAATGGTTTTCCATAGCTGAGCATGTATTTGAAGTTAGGTCTCCAGGGTTCTAGTCCAATGCTCAAACCATGCCGGCTCTCATTACTTACCATTACCCCTGTTTTTTGGAACACAAGTGAATCTCAATGGTTCTGACAAGACTAATTGTCAGTTTATCTTTCTGAATAAGGTGTACCAGTCATATTTCTTGTTAGTGAAATTTCAGAGGAATATCTCAGGTTGGGTATCTGATGATTCCGCAAGAGGGGCTAAAGACTGGGAGTTATATGAAAAGGACCCTGGAATGTGAGAGCCATTTGGGGAAGATGACAACTCCCTTATCACCATGACTTTTATCACATCACCACCACAACTAACTATAGGTCTTAAAGTTCTGCCTGTGGAAGAACTTGCTTGGAGGAAGATGGATGAAAGCAGAAGATGGGGAGAGAGTCAAGAAACATATTTGAGTTCTGAAGGCAGCATAGGGTGCAAATACTGGGCATCCGACATGGGAAACTGATATATTCTCTGCTGAGACTATGTTGACTTACCATGACTTACTGTGGTTGGCTATTGATACATAAACCAAGTGTTAGTTGCCCTCGAGTTGACTCTGACTGATGGCAACCCTATGGGTGAGACATCTCTGAATCTCCCTGTGCTCCACTGCTCTGCTCATTTCCTGCAGACTCATGCCTGTGTCCTCCCTAATTGAGTCTAACCATTGGTGTGAGGTCTTCCTGTCCTTCTTCTACCCTCAACCTTTCTCAACATTATTGTCTTTTCCAATGACACATGCCTTCTCATGATGTGGCTAAAGTACAACATCCTCAATTTAATCATGTTGGCCTCCAGGGGTATTTCTGGCCTGATACACTCAAGGAACCATTTGTTACCAAAGAGAAATACATCTCCTGTCACATGTCATCAAAAAGGAAGCCATGGGCTAGTAGTCCTTTCATTCAGTGTTGAAGAAAATATATAACTTTGGGGCTTTCCAGGAAAGCTGCCAAAACTAATGATAACGGCTCACACAGCCTAGCAGAGATTTATAACCAAAACAAAAGGCCTTTGCAAACACAAGAAACAAAGTACAATGTCAAAGTAACAATTCAGTGTCTAATAGAGAAGGGTCAGACAATCCAAGGGTCTAGGGTTCCAGCAAGGCAGGTTTAGAAAGGCAGTCCAAAGGTCAAGGATTCCAGAGAGTCCAGATCAATCAGTAGTCCAAGAGTCAAGGTTTCAGGCCACAAAGACAAAAGAGAGTCAGAGAAACGTGCTTTCGCCAGGAATCTCTGACAAAGGAACTTAGCATTCTACACCTGTTTATATTTCCTAGTTCCCAATCACAGGCGCTTTCCAACTGTTGAGTGTTTCTCATAAAGTCTCCTTGACCAATGGAGGCACGCCCTTTCAGACCTTCGCTGGCTAAAGGTAGGTTCCTCAGTGTCCTTCTCATCTATATCTTCTGTGCCTGGAATCTCTGCTGGTAGAAGGTTAGGCTACTGAATTTCCTGACACAGAACAGGCTCTGCTGGAGCTGGCAGAGCAGAGCTAGGGCCCGGCTCAACTTCAGGTTCCACCTCCACCTGGAGCTCTAACTCAACCTCCCCATCTTCTGAGTCCTCAGCCTGGCTGAGCATGAGATGAGCTGTACAGACAGGAGGTGGAATGCTGCCCCCTTTTGCCCTGGATTAAGGCCATGGCGACTGCATGCCACGGCCTCTGCAGGGAGTAAAAACAAGCCAGGAAAAGAGGCTTCTTTTTAGGTCCCTGGAAGGGGCATCAAATCTACGATAGGGTGGCATGATGACACCCCTTCCATGCTGCGCTATTTGGGTGCTGTGCAGGAGTAGCACCATGATGCTGCACACCATCTAGAAGGTTGCACAGCATCATGTCATGGCATCCAGCATGTGGATGCTGCACTGTGGCTTTGCCTACAGGCCAGCACAAAGTGCCTATCTGTACTGGACCTTTATTTTCCTTCAGTCATTTCTGAACTCTGTACTGGACCTTTATTTTCCTTCAGTCGTTTCTGAACAGCTGTTTTTTTCTTTATTCTTATACCAAGAACAATTTCAAGAGGATTATTTGAGGAAACTCCACATTTCATCCCATAAAACTCTTTTGCTTTTCAGTGATTATGTTAGTTGCAGTTGGGTCTGCAACTACTATAATCCTTACATAATGCCATATTTACTTTGATTCCTATATTTTAAATAATAGTTTTACTGAATGCTTGTGAAGTTGGATTGATTTTTTAAAAAAATAAAAAAATAAAAGAATGGTTGTGAAGCAAAGTCAGGTTCATAAATCATCTTGCAACTGCATTACAAAGTTGGGCTAAAATGTGTATCCATTGCAAGAAAGCCTTTGGGAGAGTATTATTTGTTATCACTCTTCACATGTATGAAGAATAAATTTGGTGTGCTATGTGTTTAACACATAACCTAGAGCTACAATATAGTCTTCTGTGCCAGCCCTGTAATGGATTTCTACCATCTGAACTTGAAAATTTTTCTCTCAGGACATATGTCTGTCTTTATAGTAGTTATATATGAACATGAAATATAATGGAAAAGTAGCTCAAGCACTTCTCTTAGTTCTTTGTCTAACAATGATCTATATTGATGAGTTTCAGCTTTCTGTGACAGGTCAAGGGAGCAACCAAAGGAGAATATATTGTTCACAGCAATATGTTTTACTCTCTAGTTCATCAGAAAAGAGACTCATAGGATAAGTGGACCATTTTTTAAAAAATTCAACCCAGAGTTGTGTATGTGTACACATGCATGACTTTTGTTAAGGACTTGATACAGTTGTTGGTGTTTATTTCCCAATTATTTTGATAGCTCTGGGAAGATGCTGCAGAGGATTTATAGATTTAATAAGGGGCTTAGGAAGTTATGAATAACAAAAGGTCATCTAGGAAACAATGGGAAAAAATCCACTCACTACAGCGGGTACATTCCCCCTCCCCTTATTGGTTAAAGCCAGAAAGTAAGCTTGGTAGATTGATGTTGGATGAGAATTTCAAGCATCCTACAGAGATGGAAGAATCTTTTAATCTCAGACATGGCTTTAGCTGACCTTTTGCCTGCCTCTTAGCCTCTCAGCAGGTTTTGGGAACCAGAGAAACTGTCTGTGACCTTGCATCCATCTTCGACATGTCCATAAATTTTTGTTAACTCCTATCCTCTGTTGTTAAATGGAGGGTATTCTGTCTGGGTCAGTTCAGTAAGATTTCCTTAGTGGCAGATTATGTGTGCTTGAACTGAAGGGTAAGAGAAGTCTACTCTTTCAGGGGCAGGAATGACTTTTATGCTCTGATCTTTTCTCCCTCTTCCTTGCAACGCCACACCAGTGTCTGTGACCAGAAAGGAGTTCAGCTTTGTTTGTTTTTTCCTTTCCCATGTGCTCTCAAATTTGGGGTACTTCCTTAATAAGATGATCTTAAATAATTGTTCGAAAAGCAGTGCTACAGTGCATTTGCAGCTCGAGAACATCAAAAATCAACAATCTGGACTTTGTTAATTAGAGTAAATCTCTCTGGCACATTCTGAGAATCATTACATTTTCCAGCATGCTGGAACATTTTGGCTAATTAGGGCTGTGATTGGCTATCTGGAGCTTTCTATGTTGCCAAGGTCAGAATATAAAGATATTTGCTGCTGAGATCTGCCGAACAGACTCTGTTTTCTAGTTTTTTCCCCTATGGTATTAGCTGTTCTGGTCCTGAATAACTGCCTTCTATAAGATCCATCCTGTTGATTTGTATTTGCTTCTCAGTTGTTACTCTTGTTCTTCTGTATTTGTAATGGTTTCCTTTTCATATTTCATTTTTCAATAAACTGTGCCAATATAGGCTTGTAGGTATATATATATATATATCAGCCTGAATCCAGTACCTATTTTGATCATTTATTCTATTAACTAATTATGGACTGGTCTTCTGGAAACACAGGGTGTAGGGTTTTAACCCATGGTTACCTTGAAGTCTATGAATATATTGGAAAATATGGGATCATATTTCACCAGCCTGACTTGGAGAGACAAGAGTAGCAGCAAACTATCTCATTAGGTTAGTTGTAAATCCTGGGATTTATTTTATTTTATTTTATTTTGACTCACAACTGTCCTTCACAATGATCTGCTGGCAAACTTAGAAATTCTAAATTATTCCTGATTCCATCGAAATGTAAGTTGTATGAGAAGGCAATATTCCTGTAAATATTACAGCAATGATGTTGAATCAGACTTTTTCCAAGCCAGGAGAGAAAATGGGGGGGGGGGGGAGTTATCTTCTGAGCATTTTTTCATAGCAGGAAAAACACAACATAGGACTAGCTTAGACAAAATGTAGGACACATAACCTATGTGACCCAATAGCCATTTGCTGCCTTCTTTTCATGTACATTCCATGCACAAATCATTTCTATGTGGACATGAAAAAGATAGGTGAAGGGGAGTTGTTCACAATTTAACAACTTTTATAATCAAGTATTTGGCCAGTTGTAATTTTTTGTAGATTTTGTTCAATTTTTAAAAAGACTTTGTCTACAGTTGGCCCTGAAATACAGTTTTTAAGAGGGTGTTTTAGTGCTTTGATTCTTAGTCTACTTGAGATGGAAATGAAAAATGGATTGGGAATAAATATATATTGCAAACCAACCAGTCTGGAAATGTTAGGCTTTCTGAACTACAGTCCCCTGTGACTGTGCTGCTTAGCTGGTGCTAGAAGCTGTAATCCAAAAAACATAACTTCTCCAAGCTTCAGAAACAATATAGATCTTCTAGCAACTGACTCTTTTAATGTGAGCAGGAGTGCCCTATGTAGATAAATGTATCCATCCATCTATTCTGTGAACATATAACCTCATGTATATGAGATAATTTGAATAAGACTTTTAATAAAACAAGACTTTTTAAATAAAACAACCACATATTCCTACCCCCCCCCCCCACATCCCCAAGAATAAGTCTTGAGTTCCAAATAGCCTTCAAAACCTCATCATTGTTCAAGACTTTCCCACACTGGAAAGAGAATTGCTGAAATTGTTCATTGCTACCTTTGAGAAGATTTACATCCCTAATATAGGTCTCACAGGTCTCTGATGGCAACAGTTGTCCTGGGTCTGCAAGTCTATTCTGACTTACAGCAACCCTCTCCTAGGATTTTGTGATTAGTAATAATTATCCTGAGAAGGTTTGTCGTTACCTTCCGCTTGACTGAGAGAGTATGACTTGCTCAAGGCCACCCAGTGGGTTTCAGTGGCTGACAACAGACATATGATTAAAAACAACATCATCAACAACTGTTACCTCATTTGAATTATGGGCTGGTGAATTGATGAAATCTTGGTAAAGGGAAGTGGTAAAGGGTACTTCCTTTGAATTTTGTGACAAAACTTTTATCCTTTTATCAGAGTGAAATAGAACAAGGTAATTGTTGCCATGTAGCCAGGGTAAGCTGGTGTACCACCTCATTATAGCACTTATTTGCATTGCCGAACAAGGTCTACATGAATAATTCTTTGTGCTCTTCCCTTGCCTCCCTTCCGTCTTATTATGCATCTAGATTTGTAACTGTTCATTTCAAAGCTTTCACACTCACTGCTTTAGGACACAAAGTGCCATGATAACAAAATACAGGATTTGTTTCTCTTTGATCTAACTCCCATGGGTCTTCTTTCCCAACAGATGATGAGCATCTGCTCCTACAAACTGATTAATAGAGCATGATCTGGCATTAGCATATTTCAGAAAAATGTATTGTATGTTCTGTCCTTGCTGGAGAAAGGTCATTGTCTTATATACGTGTGACCAAGAATGAAAGAAAAGATCAGTGGTTACCACTCCTAGGAAAGGCCAAAGAATCGAAAAAGAAATTCCACCTTTTATGGATCAGATATAAAGATGTATTAATGATAAATCCGGAAGGAGAACTTGAAATGCGATCAATGGAAGAATTTACAGAAATTTACAGAAAGAGAAATCAAAATTAATTGGTTTGGACATTTGCAAATAACACAAACATTCAATGAAGATAAAAAAGAATATTGGCTTTGAAAAAGAGTCAGATGAACTTAACAAACTATTTTGGGGAAAAGACAGAGGAAAAATTTCTAAAATTTATAAACTACTATTAAGCAGAGAATTGGAACAGGAGACAGTCTCCCCATATATGATAAAATGGGCACAGGAATTAGGACGTAACATAGAGTTCAAAAATTGGGAAAATGCCTGGGATAAATCTAACAGATTTACGGCTTCACAAGATCTCAAGGAAAACTATATAAAAGTATCTAATAGATGGTAATATACACCAAACTTAGAATTGCAAAAATTTATAGAATAAAAAAGTGTCAGTGTTGGAAGTGTCAAAGAGATAAAGGTTCTTATCTCCATATGTGGTGGGCATCCCCAAAAGTCAAAAAGTTTTGGTGTAAAATACATGAAAAGATTCAAGAATTTTTTTAAATTAAATTTTCTTTTGTTCCGGAATTATATTTATTGAATATGACGTCTTTTTTGGGAACTACAATTGAAAATAAATACTGGAGGGTCATTTTATATCTGATTACAACAGCCAGGATTCTTCTGGCAAGAAAATGGAAAAAAAAAAACCAGTTCCATCAATAGATGATTGGTTTCATAAGGTTATGGAAGTTAAGGAATTTGATAAATTAATGGCATTAATAAATAACAAACCTAAAAACAAGGTAATAAAGGAATGGGAACCTATTGAAAAGTATTTGTTTAAAAAATTTAATCTGAAAGAAGAACTAATTTGATACTACAAATCGGTAAGGATGAAGAGAAAAGAGAAACATAGAAACATAAAGTTGTGCATACGATGTATAGGGTTAAAATACAGCGAACAAGAAAATAGGATAGACTACTATCCATTATCTAAGACTATTTACGTATTTTTCAAGCAGAAATTATAGGATGATGTAACACTATATGGGACATTAAAAGTTTGTCTGGTTAGAATATCAGAGGATGATAATTAATTGTGAAATAAAGCCTGTTGGAGTATTTTGTATCTGTAGTAAGCTAGCAAATTTGGCTGATGCATTCGAAACATGTTACTACATAATAATATTTTTCTTTTGTTATGTGTTGTAATGTCTTAATTATATTTAATAAAAATATTTATTATATTTTATTATATTTAATAAAAATTAATGTGAAAAGGAAAAAAAAAAGATCAATGGTTACCACTCCTAGGAAAGGCCAAAGAATCGAAAAAGAAATTCCACCTTTTATGTTTGTGCCAAGGTGCTCCCCTGTATATTCAAGGACCCAAATGCAATAAAGAGATGAAAATAGTTTCCCTTTTGGAGATGCTTTATTTTTCACTAGAACAGGTACTGATCATGTTGCTGCTGCGCAAACTATTCAGTCTCTCTGACATATGGTGGAAAAGTAATTATTTTGCTACTATTAGAGCTTGGTGGGTACATGGAAATTATTCACATGCAGTATGTATCTTATTACTAGATTATTGTTGTTTCTTGTTGTGTTGTGTTGTGTGCCTTCAAGTCTTTTCCAAAGGTGAAAATGTTTCGAATGCATCAGCCAAATTTGCTAGCTTACTACAGAAACAAAATACTCTATCAATTTATTGCCATTGACTTTGGGGCTTTTCCATTGCCATTATCTGAGGCTGAGAGAGTGTGACATGCCTAAGGTCACCCAGTAAATTTCATGGCCAAGCCAGGATCGAACCCTGGTATCCAGAATCATAGTCCAGCACTCAAACCACTACACTGTGATGGCTCTCTATTATCTCTTATTGGATCTCATATCTAGTACAGTATCTATTATTAAATACATCAAAACATCATCAAAACATATGTATTGTCAAGCCTACTGATTTGTCAAGCCTACTGATCAATACGCCTTTGTTTTGGTTCATGTGGGAACCAATGATACTGCAAGGCACAGCCTTCAGAATATCAAAAGGGATTATGAGGCTCTGGGAAGGAAGCTGAAAGAGATGGATGCACAGGTTGTCATCTCATCTCTACTCCCGGTAGAAGGGCATGGTCCAGGAAGGGAGAGGAAAATAGCAGAGGTGAATAACTGGCTCCGTAGATGGTGCCGCCAAGAACAGTTTGGACACTTGGATCATGGGCTGCGGTTCCATGAGGAGGGACTTCTGGCAAGGGATGGACTGCATCTCACGCCAGTTGGCAAAAACGTTTTTGCCAACAGTCTGAAGAATCTGATCAGGAGGGCTTTAAACTGAGTTATGTGGGGGAGGGAGACATTATACTGAAAGGCAAAAGGGATGGAGAGAATAGTCCAAGTGGCATAGAGGGAACAAGGCAAACAGTGCAAGGACCCAACAGTAGGAGGCAAAAAAATGTGCAAAAGCAGCAAGTAAAGAGGACACATGGTCTTAAATGTCTCCACACTAATGCACAGAGTATGGGAAATAAGCAGGATGAACTTGAACTCCTAGCACAACAAGGGAAATATAGGCATCACTGAAACCTGGTGGGATAAGTCTCATGATTGGAATGTAGAAATAGAGGGGTATAACCTTTTTAAGAGAAACAGGTCAAGCAGGAAAGGAGGAGGAATAGCATTATATGTCAGGGATATTTACACCAGTGAAGAGATCCAGGAAGTCAATACTGGAAGCCAGGTGGAGAGCATCTGGATAAAAATTAAAGGAGAGGGAAATAACAGGGATGTTACTGTGGGAGTCTACTACAGACCCCCGACTCAGGCAGAGGAATTGGATGATGCCTTTCTAGAACAGATAAACACATACTCAGAAAGGAGAGATGTAGTAGTGATGGGTGACTTCAACTATCCTGATATTTGCTGGAAGTCAAACTCAGCCAAATCCTCAAGGTCTAGCAAATTCCTCACTTGCCTGGAAGACAATTTCATTGTCCAAAAGGTGGAAGAGGCAACAAGGGGATCAGCCATTTTAGATCTTATCTTAACCAACAGGGAAGACCTAGTTGATGGGGTGCAAGTGGTTGGATCCTTAGGTGGAAGTGACCATGTTCTCCTGGAGTTTGTAATACAGTGGAAGGGAGAAGCTAGGCATAGTCAGACACACACTCTAGACTTTAGGAGAGCTGATTTCAATAAACTTAGAGAAATACTGGGAGTGATCCCATGGTAAGGAATACTAGAAGAGAAGGGAGTTCAAGACGGATGGGAGTTTCTCAAAAGGGAGATAATGAAGGCACAATTTCAAACAGTTCCAATGAGGAAGAAAAATGGAAGATGTCTCAAGAAGCCAGGATGGATGACTAAGGAACTTTCAACTGAGCTAAGTTTTAAACGGAACATGTATAAGAAATGGAAAAATGGGGAAATCACGAAAGAGGAATTCAAACAAATAGCCAGCACATCTAGGGGTAAAGTCAGAAAAGCTAAAGCGCAGAATGAACTCAGGCTGGCTAGAGAGGTTAAGAACAATAAAAAGGGCTTTTTTGGATATGTCCGCAGCAAAAGGAAGAAGAAGGAAATGGTAGGACCACGGCGTGCAGAAGATGGCAAAATACTAACAGGGAACAGAGAAAAGGCAGAATTACTCAACACCTTCTTTGCTTCAGTCTTCTCAGAAAAGGCAAAAGGTGCTCAACCTGAGGACAGTGAAGAAGGGGACAGAGTGGGGGAATTTGAGCACAGAATAAGTAAAGAGACAGTACAGGAATACCTGGTTAATCTAAATGAATACAAATCTCCAGGACCAGATGAACTACATCCTAGAGTATTAAAAGAACTGGCAAATGTAATATCGGAACCACTGGCAATAATCTTTGAGAACTCTTGCAGAACAGGAGAAGTCCCAGCAGACTGGAGGAGGGCAAACGTTGTCCCCATCTTCAAAAAGGGAAAAAAAGAGGATCCCAACAATTATCGTCCAGTTAGTCTGACATCAATTCTAGGAAAGGTTCTAGAGCAGATCATTAAGCAGAGAGTCTGTGAACACTTAGAGGCCAATGCCATAATCACAAAAAGTCAACATGGGTTTCAGAGAAACAAGTCATGCCAAACGAACCTGATCTCTTTTTTTGATAAAATTGCCAGCTTGGTAGATGAAGGGAATGCTGTGGATATAGTATACCTCGATTTCAGTAAGGCCTTTGACAAGGTTCCCCATGACATTCTTGCAAACAAGCTTGCAAAATGTGGGATAGACAAGTTAACTGTTTACATGGATTTGTAATTGGTTGAGTGGCCGAACTCAAAGGGTGCTCAACAATGGTTCCTTTTCATCCTGGAGAGAAGTGACCAGTGGGCTGCCACAGGGTTCTGTACTGGGCCCAGTGCTATTCAATGTCTTTATTAATGATTTGGATGACAGAATTGGGGGCATACTTATCAAATTTGCAGATGACACTAAACTGGGAGGAGTAGCTAATACCCCAGAGGACAGGATCAAAATTCAAAATGACCTGAATAAACTAGATAGCTGGGCCGATGCTAACAAGATGAAATTCAATGCAGAGAAATGTAAGGTTCTGCACTTAGGGCGGAAAAATGAAATGCACAGATATAGGATGGGGGACACCTGGCTGAATGAGACCACATGTGAGAGGGATCTAGGAGTCCAAGTAGACCATAAGCTGAACATGAGTCAACAGTGTGATGCGGCAGCTAAAAAAGCCAATGCAATTTTAGGCTGCATCAATAGAAGTATAGTTTCTAGATCAAGGGAAGTTATAGTGCCACTCTATTCTGCTTTGGTCAGGCCCCACCTGGAATACTGTGTCCAGTTCTGGGCACCACAATTCAAAAAGGATGTGGAGAAACTGGAGCATGTCCAAAGGAGGGCAACTAAGATGGTGAAGGGTCTGGAAACCATGCCCTATGAGGAACGCCTCAGGGAACTGGGGATGTTTAGCCTGGAGAAGAGAAGGTTAAGAGGTGATATGATAGCCCTGTTTAAATATTTGAAGGGATGTCATATTGAGGAGGGAGCAAGCTTGTTTTCTGCTGCTGCAGAGACTAGAACGCGGAACAATGGATGCAAACTGCAGGAAAAGAGATTCCACCTCAACATTAGGAGGAACTTCCTGACAGTAAGGGCTATTTGACAATGGAACACAATCCCTTGGAGTGTGGTGGAGTCTCCTTCCTTAGAGGTCTTTAAGCAGAGGCTGGATGGCCATCTGTCAGGGATGCTTTGATTTGGAGTTCCTGCATGGCAGGGGGTTGGACTAGATGGCCCTTGTGGTCTCTTCCAACATGATTCTATGATTCTATGATTCATATGTTTGTGCAGTTTCGAAAGGTAATATGAAACAAAATATTTTTAACCTTTTCTGCCTATCAGTCCACCTTTAGCTCAAATATGCATAGGTGACCCACATTTTTGTTTGCATTATACATTTGTATTTATGGAATAGTATCCGCCATTCAGTGAAAATATACACTGAAGATCAGAGTTATCTAGTAAGGGCAGCTTTGCAGTTGTGTGAGGTTTGAAAATAGGTGTGGCAAATATTTATTGATAACTTACAGCTCTTTGGCCCATTCTACACAACCCAACAGTGATTACTCGGATACTTGGAATAAAAATGAAAGCTGCCTTAGACTAACCTGTAGTTTCAAAATACATTTTTGTCACTGATATGAATAATGTACTATCCAAAAGGGAAGAGAGCCAACAGATTTGCAGTTTGCTGTGCAGTAAAGCATACAAAAACATTTCAGTAATTTACCAAAATTTTTGTTTCTGGATTTCCTCCAACTAAACTACTCAGTAGCTCCTCGTGCCAGATTTTATAAATATTTCCAACACACAGCATAGCCTTTCCTTCCAACCAATGTTCTATACAAATAATGGCACTATCCCTTCTCCTATTCTTTATTATTCCAAAACATTATTTCAACAACAACAAAAAAGCTGTTCCCAGAGAATCCCGCTTCCATTCTCTTATCCAATGAATATATTTTTATGTTTGTTTGATAGCTGATTAAAATTCTAGAATCCATTAATACATTAACAGTAATTTTGCAGTCTCCTCTGAGGTACCACATTTATTCACATATCCAACAACAGCATCTTTGTACCCTGAAACTATTCCAATTTGTTTTAATAAGTTAATGGCTGAAAGAAAATACCTCTCCAGATCTTTAAGAAATAAAGCAAGATCATGAGCCTGTAGACTCATTTTAACCACATCGGCACAGATGAATACATTTCATCCTAACATTTGATCTAAATTGTGGGTGTTGTTGGTTCAACAAACAAAACAAAACTCAATGGAAAGGGAGACTTCCATGATGAATATCACTCTATAACTGTATATGGTTGGAATTAACTCCATTTGCTCAAATAATTGTTTTAGGTTCCTAGTCATTGAATTGCAAAATTGGTCTCCTATTTTTACCTTCTTTAAATTAATGAGGCCACTTGAAGTGGTCAAATGCTTTCTTTGCATATAAGAATAAAATACTAATTTGGTTTTATTGGTATTTATAAAATTTATAACCTTAATAATCTTTTCCACATCCAAATGTTAGTTGTGTGTGTATAGATTAGTCCAGTGTCAAATAATACAATATTGTGGAATCCATTTCCTAGAATAGAATAGAGTTCTCACAAACATTTGAACATAGTGTGAACACATGTGCTATGTAATATGTTTCTCACATGTTCTAGAATCCAGCTAATCCCTTCTGTGGTATATATCCAGTTTGTGAATGTTCAGAGATTTTGCATAATAAAATATAAGTGTTCTCTTCTTTCCCCACAGTGACTAGGTACATGAATATTTTCATGTATTGGTGTCTGACATTTGTATTGTGTTTTTCTGACACACAGGGAAAAAGGACCTAAAAATTGCTAAAGTAACATAGTGGAATCAGAATCATAAAATAAATTCATTGACATTATAGATTATGATACAAGAGCAACAGAGCAACAGAGAATAATTAACTATTCAGCTGGCAATGAATGAAATATTGAATTCAGTAAACTAGCAGAAAAATGGTCACCAAGAGAAAGGGATTCTGGAATCTTGTAGGGTCTACCCCCCAAGAGGGCAACAAGGACTTGTTTTTCCCCTAGTACACCTTGCTTTGTATAAAAGAAGTTTCTAGGAAAAGCAAACAACAAATGAGAAGAACAATGAAGCAGAAAATAGGCAACAACACCATCTAGCTTAATGAACTATACTTATTATAAATGCCCAAGGAGAAAATTGACCAGGTAGTTTTGACTTGTTCCCCAAAAGAATGTAATTTCAGTGCTAATCAAATTTTTTTACAGAGAGAGTTCCACAACTAGGATACCATAAGACATGGTGTAAAGACATGTCTAGTGTAACATATTGACACCCATGAAACATATTCCGGGTGTAACGTGTGTGTAACATGTGAATACTCATGAAGCATGTTAGCCGTATTTTTTCTTTGCTGTTATGTGCCTTCAATCATTTCTAATCTATCTTGATCCTAAGGCAAACCTATCATGGGGTTTTCTTAGCAAGATTTGTTCAGAGAGGGGGTGTCATTGCCATCCTTTAATGCTGTGAGAGTAAGACTTTAATGCTGTGAGAGTAATCAACCAACCAACCAACAAATCACTGTTTTGTGGATTTTGAATGTTATAGTACTTTGCTTTATGGGTGATCTTGGGCAAGTCTCACTCTCGTTTATTACAACCAACCAAAATATCCAAAATACATGATGCAAAAATGGCTCCAGATGTCACCATGCCTAGCTCAGAGACAGATGAAGGGCCCTCCTTCCATTCCAGCTTCCAATGCCATGGCCTTGAGGAAGAGAAGAGGCAGGCACTAATGCCTAGGCCCAAAGGTGGATGAAAGGTTCTCCCTCCATTCCAACTGCCACAACCCTGACCTTGGAGGGAGAGGAGAACCAACAGTATCTGCTGGACTTGATCCTCTTCCCCACTGCCATTCCCTCTTCCTTTTGTGTCATGTCTTTTTAGATTGTAAGCCTGAGGGCAGGGAATTGTCTAATTAATTTCTAAGCCACTCTGAGAGCCTTTGTGGTAGAAGAGCAGGGTATAGATATTCTAAAAAAATGCAGCCCATGGGCCACACTTTCCCACCCACACCACTTTTGAGATCAGGTGGGAATCATGTGGTCCTCCAGATGTTTCTAGATTACAGTTCCCTGCATTCTTTTCTACTGCCTAGCCTGGCTGGGCAAAATTTCCAATCTTTCTTTCAATAGTTTTTGTTTGCATTTTCAGTAATACTCTTATTAATTTGTTCATATAAAGGCAGCAGGATACAAAAATTCACTGATAAATCAAATAATGGTGTGAATGAATGTGATTATCAAAGCTGTGTATCAGTTTTAGTTCCTTTTTGCATTAGAAAGTATTCAGTTATTATTCTTGTGATCAACACAAAAGTGGGAAATGAATGGTGGCAAGAAATGAAAGTATGAGCAATGTAGACAACTGAAGATCAGCACTTAGGGATTTATTTATTTATTTATACACTTCATTTCCCAGAATTCCCCCTGTCAGCATGAACCATGACTAGAGATGTGAAGATGGAAAAATTTGGGGGGGGGAAGCTTTTTTTGTTTTTGTTTTTTCTAAAAAAAATGAAATAAAAAGGGAAAATGTATTATGGAATGTTTTATTTTAGCACAATAAATAAAATATTTCAGACAAGGTGTTAATATATTCTCCAAATCATTTCTAAAAATTATTCTAATTTCTGTGCAGTGAATGAGGAGGCTAAGGAAATCCTAGGTTATAACTGAACTCTCCAGTGCAAGAGCAAGATGCATTTCTTCATTCAGGGAGCACTTAAAAGAATCTGGCCTATCTTTGGAAACAGACTAAATCAAGAAATAAACTGAAATGTGAAAGGGTAGAGAAGCTTGTTTCAATCTGGCTAAAACTTCAGTTTTTAGAAGTCCGTGATAACTGTAAAGATGACAAACATAACAAAGCAGAAGCAGATACTGAAACTGATACTGGTAGGCAGGGCTGCGTCTGCACTTCAGAAATAATGCAGGTTGAGACCACTTTAACTACCATGGCACAGTGCTATGGAATTCTGAGAACTGTAATTTTATGAGACACTTAGCCTTCACTGTCAGAGAGTTCTGGTGCCACAGCAAACTGCAGTTCCCAGAATTCCCCAGCATTGAGCTATGACAGTTAAAGTGGTGTCAAACTGGAAAATAACAGAATGACTTTCGATCTGTAAAAAGTACTAATGTTGCATTTTTCAATTTTTCCGAAAATTTCCATTTTTTCCCAAAACCCACGGGAAAAAATTGTTGTTGTTTTTTCCATGGCTTCAAAATTTCTGGAAATTTTACATGTCTAACCATGGCCATGCAGGCTTGAAAATTCTGGGAGGTATAGTTACCCCTCCCCCTCAAAAAAAAAAAAACTGGTCCCCTGTCTCTATTTATTTATTGCATTTATATGCCACCTTTCTCCCAGTGTGGGAACTCAAGGTGGCTCACAAACAATAAAACAAAATTAGCTAAAAACATAACAATAAAATTAAAAGACTGTCATTTTTAATATAATAAATTAAATAATACACAATCAGTTATCAACAACCATGGATTCCTTATCCTTATATCTATTTTATTTTCAGTGGCTAGGATAAACCCAGCCATGGTTTGAAAATGTATATATATTCCAAAAGGCAAACCTTGATTTTATATTTCACATCAGCATTTTATATAAAGAGCACCATTTCTATGCAACTATTTCTAAAGGGGCTTGAACATCCACTGATTATGGTATATATGTGTTCCTAGAACCAAACCTCAGCAGATACCAAGGGCCCACTGTAACATTAAAAACATACAAAAGTTAAAACTAGAATTCCTACTCAGCCCTGTAAGAAAGCACTTTGAATTGTGCCCAAAATGAACCAGTAGCCAGTGGAGCTCTTTGAACAAAACCATTTTATGTTCCCTGTGACTAGTCTCAGTCAGTAGTCTGGCTGCAGCTGAAGAAGACAGTTTTTGGACCTTCTGAAGATAGCCCCACATAAAGTGTATTAAAATAATTCAAACAGGATGTAATCAAAGCATGTGTTACTGTAGCCAGATCTGAATCCTCAAGGAATGTATACATAACTGTCATGCTTGACTCCTGGCCACTACTGAAACCTAGGAATCCAGGCTCCAGGTTGAATCCAGGAGAACACACAAATTTCAGGTTCTTCTCTTGTTTGATAGGGAGGTTTGTACCTTGAGATTGTGGGATTGGCTGGAAATGAGTGGTAGAAGGTGTTGGAGTAGCATATTTCTGAAAACTGCAGAATGAAAGTGGACTGGAAATCCAGTGAGTGTTTATTACTGAATGAGATGTAACTCCAGAACATTTTACTGTATGGTCAGAAGACTATATTCACAAATGGTTTCATTCTCCTGTCTGGGCAGTGCTAATTCATCCTTGTCAGATGTAATTTATCCCATGGCCTCATAAGCATACATTAGAGACATACTGTTTTTCCCTTCAGCATTTACAAAAGCCAGTGTAGGAGATTTGTTTACCTTTCAGAACTGCTGAGAATATGTATCATGAGACAGAAAGGTACACCAATTCTGCTATTAAATGGATATGTGATTAGCCTAATTGGTGAGAGCCTTATGCATACCATGCTGTGTCTCATATACATGTGGTAGCGCTTTGGCAATACAATGTCAGATTGGCTGAAATTACTTGCAATATGGCCTTTGGCTAAATCAATGTATGAACTTATGAGATCTTTTAGACTCAAAAATATATTTATTAAAAAAATTACCGAATATCAGAAAGCCACCCCTTTGATCGCTAGATCAGGGTTACGGCAACCACACCACGGCCCTGATCTGGCATTTTTTTAGCCCAAAAAGAAGCGGCAACATGCCGCTCCTTTTTGGGGTGGAAAAAGCTGCCCTTTCCACCACTGCCATGGCTCTTCTTCTCTCTTGCAGCATGTGGTGTCTGAATGCTGAGCTGCCAGAGAGCCACAACACTTCCCACCCTCTGGTCAGGCAGGCAGCATGATGCTGGCTTGGGGGTGGCATCGGGGCCTGCATCATCTAAATGCCCCACCCCTAAGCCAGCGCTTAATGACAGTCTGTTTTGCCCCTTAGTCTCAAAGTGCTACAAGATCTCTCTACATACCACAGAGGTATATCAGCAGTCAAACAACATCCATTTTACCAGCACAGTTTATGTGGGAAACATTCTTGTAGAGAGAGGGAGAACAACAAACATCTGGAAGGAGAAAGGAAGTGAAGCATGCTGACTGGTTTCTTTGATTCTAAACCAAGTGTCTGTCATCATTAATGGACTGAAAGCAGGTGAACAAATTGAAACTACATCCAGACAGGGGAAGGATTCCCTGGTCTTTTGAAAGGCATATCAGAGAATATGAGTTGTGTCCTTTACTGGGTGGGGTTAGATTCTCTCTTTTCAGTATACTCCAGGCTTCTGTGGTAGCTGGTAGTTGTTTGTGCAGAGTGTGTGGTCTATGCACATTCCTGGAGATCTCTGCAATGGCCATGATGACACATGCCTTAGGGCCTATATGCATGGGCCAAAAGGCTTGTGCCCCTACCGCCAGTCTTGCATTGTCCTGTCAGGATGAAACAGAATATTAACCCCGGGCCAAGACAAGGCAAATTAGACTGAGAATATGGGTTTAGCTAGACATTGTGTTTCTACCCTTACTGGCAATGACAGGGGTCTTCTCACCAAAAGCAATAGTGAAGTCAGGTATGGGGTCAGTAGCGGATACATGGGGCATCCCTGTTGCCACACAAGCCAGGTAACTGTTCTGGGGCAGGAATCAGGGCAGAATAGCATGGACTTGGCCTGTGCTATCCAGCCCATCTGCTTAGGACCCTAATTACATAATGATTTAGATTACTGTAATATGCTTTATATGTGTTTACCACTGATAATTGTTCAGAAACTTCAGTTGGTCCCAAAATGTGCAGCCAGCTGTTGACCATGACACAGGGAACTGGATGCTCTTGTTACAACAGCTCCAGTGGCTATTAGTGTGTTTCTAGGCACAATTAAAAGTGCTAGTTATGGCCTAAAAGCCCTAAATAGCTTTAATTCTGGAGAACTGCATTTTCCCCATGCAAGCCTGTCTAGGTCCAGAGGAGGTACTTTTCTCTCAATCACAGGGATATGAAGGCATATGAAGTGGTAATTTTCAGTGGCCATTTCCTTCAAATGCCTTCATTTGACAAGCATTAATCCTTTGGCATCACATTTTTTACCAGTTGCTTTTAAAATTTCCCAGTTTCTCTCTCTTCTTTGCACTTTCTGCCAATGTCCTTGGCTTAATTTAGTTGCTGCAAACTGAACTCAAAGTGGGAAAGTATTTTGCACAATATTTAGGATCTTATTGCTTGGTTTATTAATTCAGCTTACCTCTCCCAGTTTAAATTTAATTCAATTTTCGATTCAATTCAATTTTGCTGCCGAATTTGCCACCCAAATACAGCCCGGGTGTTCCCAGTAGTACGCCGGTGGCCATTTTCTTAAGCCGGAAAACTCCTGGATCCAAAAAGAGCCGTTCAGAGCACTCCTGGAAGCAGGGATGCACCCAGGCTGTATTTGGGCAGCAAATTGGCAGCAAAAACCTTCTGATAAGATCAGGGTGGAATCCGAATTGAAATTTAAACTGGGAAAGATAAGCCAAATTAATAAACCAAGTGATAAACTTCTTAATTAAATGGTGGCAGGGGGAAGGAGAAGGAAGAATGTTGACTTTCCCTGTAGGCTCAGGCAAAACTAAACTGTTCTTCCTCATTAATAAGTTTTGCCATCTGACCACACTTTGATGTTGAATGGCTACATGGGTCACAGTTCTCATCTGTGAAATGATGGAAAGTATGAGTGACTGCTTCAAGGCTTTGGAAAACCTATGTTGACCAGGTCTTACCCTGCTTATCCTTCTGTCAGGCGGCAAAGATTTTCATTTTATTTTGACTTTTTGGAAACTGGCTGCTTTTAAAATCATAGAATCATAGAATAATAGAGTTGGAAGAGACCACAAGGGCCATCCAGTCCAACCCCCTGCCATGCAGGAACTCCCAATCAAAGCATCCCTGACAGATGGCCATCCAGCCTCTGCTTAAAGACCTCTAAGGAAGGAGACCCCACCACACTCTGAGGGAGTGTGTTCCACTGTCGAATACCCCTTACTGTCAGGAAGTTCCTCCTAATGTTGAGGTGGAATCTCTTTTCCTGCAGTTTGCATCCATTGTTCCGTGTTCTAGTCTCTGCAGCAGCAGAAAACAAGCCTGCTCCCTCCTCAATATGACATCCCTTCAAATATTTAAACAGGGCTATCATATCACCTCTTAACCTTCTCTTCCCCAGGCTAAACATCCCCAGTTCCCTAAGGTGGTCCTCATAGAGCATAGGGCCCTTCACCATGTTAGTTGCCCTCCTTTGGACATGCTCCAGTTTCTCCACATCCTTTTTGAATTGTGGTGCCCAGAACTGGACACAGTATTCCAGGTGGGGCCTGATCAAAGCAAAATAGAGTGGCACTATTACTTCCCTTGATCTAGACACTGTACTTCTATTTATGCAGCCTAAAATTTCATTGGCCTTTTTAGCTGCCGCATCGCACTGTTGACTCATGTTCAACTTATGGTCTACTTGGGACTCCTAGATCAATTTCACATGTTGTCCCATTCAGCCACGTATTCCCCATCCTATATCTGTGCATTTCATTTTTCCCTCTTCAGTACCTTACATTTCTCTGTGTTGAATTTCATTTTGTTAGCGTTGGCCCAACTTTCTAGTCTATTCAGGTCATTTTGAATTTTGATCCTGTCCTCTGGGGTATTAACTACTCCTCCTAGTTTAGTGTCATCTGAAAATTTGATAAATATGCCCCCAATTCTGTCATCCAAATCATTAATAAAGATGTTGAATAGCACTGGGCCCAGGACAGAGCCCTGTGGGACCCCGCTGGTCACTTCTTTCCAGGTTGAAAAGGAGCCATTGTTGAGTACCCTTTGAGTTCGGCTAGTCAACCAATTACAAATCCATGTTATAGTTAACTTGTGTAGCCCACATTTTACAAGCTTGTTTGCAAAAAGTAGGTCTTTTAAAAGAGTTTTATTTTATTTTATTTTTCTAACTGCTCTTCATCTTATACATTTTGTATGGCAGATGTTTTTGATGTTACAGATAAGTTGATTGTATTTTAACAATAATCTCTTGCATGCTTTATCTATAATGTATTTGTTTTTATTTTCATGCATTGTTTGTGTCCAAGGTGGTGGAGTGCAGGGTGGTAATTAAATCAATAAAACAGACATCCTTCCATATGTTCAGTGTGAAAGCAGACTCTATGCAGCTCTTCCATGACATCAGAAATGCCAAAGTGATCAAAGTTTAGGGAAATCTTCAGCATTCCTTCAGCTGTGTATGGATACTCCCCTGATAGTGACATTGAATATGTGGAGATGAGAGACAGAACAATAATGGGGTGGTTCCCATCCCCTTTGGCAATTTAGAACAGGAGGTGATCTCTATACTACTAATATGAGTGATACCGTTAGGTTAGAAAAAACATAAATGTTGATATTCTAACATACATGTGTAGTGTCTTTTTGAAGAATATATGAGTGAGGGAATTAGTTCAAACTCATATTTGTCACTGGGTGGTAGCATGCCTGTACCCGTATCAGCAGGCCTGCTACCATTGGCTAATATGGAGTAGAGTGATCCCACTGGAGCTCCAACCCACAGATGGCTAGCCTGTCAATATGGTGGGCTCACTGTATGGTCTACAAATAACAGGTAACTGGGATCTTTTCATAGTAGATCCTCTTTGCAATGTTGGCAAGACATCACTAAGCTGGTTTTAGGCCCCCCCAAAAAATTTGGGGGTATGTCAATTGTTTTAATCCTTTCAGCCTGGCAAAATTCCCAAATTGTACTGATTTTTCTTTCTGTCACATTGAAAAAACAGGCCCAGTTTGATTGTGATATAGTTTAATTAGTTCCTTCCAAGCTGTGCCATATTGGTACTGCATTGCCCTGCAGATTCGCGGAATGTAATTATATTTAATTGGGAAACAGATCATCATCCATACACACACACACACACACACACACATATATATATATACATATATATATACATGCATACAGAGAGAGAGAGAGAGAGAGGGAGAGGGAGTTTCAAAAGACCTTTTCGATTCTTTGCAAACAAAAGGCTGTGTTTAAAAGTGTGATTGTTGTGGTAATGATAGTATCTCCATTGCACACTAGTATTTGTGTGTCATGCTGGCAGTGACTAAAAATGGCATGCTGTGTTTTTGTTGATTTTAGAGTTATGTTCAATCAAATACAGGAAATCATACATTGTAGTAAGGCAGGATTGCTCAGTTTCATATAGGGCTGAGCAATCAGTACATGTCCTGTTACACAATAGCAACCATTAAATAGCCTGTAATTGTTGTTTCAATAGATACCAGTAGTGTTTGGCGACAGTCCAGAGTTCTGTACATGACAGACAGATGATGTGGTGTGGTGTGTTTTTTCTGTAATACTCTTGCTTGGTCTAACATACCCTTAAAAATCAGTTCTAATATAGATTTCTCAATGCAAAATATATGATATGCAAAATATATCCCCTTTCTCTGTTTAGTCTTCTAACAGTAGTGCAGCTTGATTTCTCTTCTTTATTTATTAGCTAGATGACCACTGACACTTGTGCTGCATTGGGTCTATTCACAATAGCTAACCTCTTGACCAGTAGGAAGTGGACTATCTTCATTATTCCTCCTAACAGTTCTGGTTGAAACAAAAGAGTTCATGTAATGGAGATATGTAATTAGCAGCAAAATGGATATGGCAGTTGGTAGAATCCTGGGCCTGGATATGAGATCTAGGGCTGAATCTGCAGTGCAGGAATAATGCAGTTTAACTTTGCTTTAAATGCCATGGCTCAGTGCGCTAGAATTCTGGGGTTTTTAGTTTTGTGACATATTTAGCCATCTTTTGTGAGATATTTAGCCATCTGGTGCCACAACAAACTACAAATCCCAAGATTGAATAGCATTGAGCCATGGCAGTTAAAGTGGTGTCAAACTGCATTATTTCTGCACTGCAAATTCAGTCTGGCTTAAAATTGTAATTGGTTAGCTATAATGTTCATTGGGTGATTTTAGCCAACTGACTATATCTGGCCATAATCTGCCTCACGAAATTCTGAGGATAAATGCACTGAGAAAGTGGTATTGATTTTTTCCATGAGATGTCTAGCTCATTATTTTGACTAATGAATGCTAAGAGGTAATTTTCTAAACTACTTCTCTATATCTTGTTTTTAATAGCACTTGATCCATCCAAAGACCCATGTTTGAAGGTAAAGTGCAGCCCACATAAAGTATGTGTCACTCATGACTACGAGACAGCCATTTGTGTAAGCCGCAAACAGCTAGTACACAGGTAAGGATGTGGTGATTTATGATTGCAGTTAAATATCTCTGGTTGCTCTGGAGAACATCCCATGATCTTAGCCTACCAATATCATTTTGTGACAACAACTACATATAGCTGTTTAGCAAGGTCAATGAGAGCAAATGAAGTCTTTGTTCTCATCCTGAAGCTAGGCTGAAGGATTGTTTCCTACTATTGCAAGAATCATGTTAATGCCCCCAGTCCTGCCTTGCCAGTGTTGTACTAGTGGCTTCATTTCCTTTGACAGAAAGATCAATGTGATTGTTTCAGCCAGAATGGTGACTTCCTTCTTCACCCCAACATCTATCACTGCAAAAATTACAAGCATCATTTCCTATTTTTCTCAGCACACTGCAAATGCTTTTTGTAGGGAGGCAAAAGGTTGTGTTACAAATTTCCCCTCCTATCCCAATTTAGCTAAAGGGGCTGTTTCCAGGTCAATGTGTAATATGGGAATTGTTTTTTCGCACCTATTTCAGGATAAGAAACATTTAATCTGGCCTACTTGTTGTTAGACAGCCAGCATGGAATAGGGGTTTGAATATTGGACTAAGACTCTGGAGAAAAAGTTTTGAATCACCACTTGGGCATGGAAACCCACTGGATGAACTTGGGCAGGATACACTCTCTCAGCCTCAGAGGATGACAAAGGTAAACTCTGAACTGGTCTTGCCAAGAAAATCCATGATAGCATTGCGATAAATCGGAAACAACTTGAAAGCATACAACAACAACACTTGCTACTATGCAGAAAGTAGATGTAGAACAGAGTGAAAGTCAAGCCCTGGAGCCACAAGGACTAGAGGCGAAAGATCCTGGGTAGTCATGTTGGCCATATTATTATAATTATGTTTATTTAGCAAATATAGCACATCCAATCAAAAATCCAAGTTAAGATAGTGTGGAGGGGCATATCTTGCAGAGTGGCACCTCCTCCTTCTGGCCATGTGGCAACTAGGAGATTCTCAAAGTCCAGGTGAAGTGGCAAGTGGAGATATTCAATTTTTATTCTATATAATCAATATCTGGTATCCCTAAATTGAATAGTAGAAACAGGCCCAAAAGGGTGAACTCTACGTTAATTAAAAGTTTACTGAACTAGGAATTTTAACAAGATGGATGAAAAGGTTGGCGTGACATATTTTGAAGGATATCTGATGATACTAGTTCTGTTTAGAGTCAAGATAATTAATGTAGATAAGAATGTAGAGTTGGTACAAGGTTGCTGAGTGGAACTCCGGTTGCTAATACATAAATAATTGAGTATTAATATATGCAGGAATTTGTACATGAAATTTCTATATGTTTGAATTTCTGTACCCAATGAGATTTTTCCACAGAGTTTCTTTGTCCATTGCCTATAAAATGTGAAGTTTGGCTTTATTCTGTGTTCTCAGGATTTGGGGTTGGTATGGTAAATTCCACACTGAGAATCTGCTAGCAATAAATACTGTTGTTATTTTTGTAAATTCAATGTGGGTCTTTTTCTGGTTTATTTCTGTTCTGTTAAAGAATTCTAACATTAATTTGGTTATTTACCACAACACAGGAAATTTAACATTCATTTGCAAATAAAAAAAGATACTTGCTTTGCAATCCAGTAGTCTCCATCCTCTGTGAGGTCATAAGCCTGTTTGTTGGTGGAAGACTTTTTAGGAGGTTCCTTTGTAGGGGGAAAAGAGTAAGTGAAATAAGTAAATATATAGACTTCCTGAAACCTTGCAAATTGTTGCAGGCTTCTGATCTATTAGGTGAACTGGGGATTTGCACATGGCCCTTTCCTCTTGCCTGGAGCTGTCTCCTCAAAACTGGAGAATTTCTACCCTTGTCGCCTGCCTGAAGATGACACACATACCCTACTCACTACTACCTTTTCTTTAACTTTGAGTTGAAAGTGCACATTTTCAGAGAAAGGGAGATTCTGAGAATAAAATGAGAGAAAGAAAAGGAATACTATTAATGTATAGATTTGCCAGATGTTGAAACAACTGGAGACATATAGTAGTTTGTAGTCCATCAACCATGAAGTATCTAACCGTTTGTTCCTGATATTCACTCAGAACTGCTGGAGCCCTTGTTAAGGACCAAAAAGGCAAATGTTCAGTGTAAATTCATGTGTGTGTGTGTGCATGTGCATATGTGTTTTAAAGATCTGAACAAGTTCCCAGATAAAACATCTGTCTCTGCAACCTGCATATCAGAACCTTCTGTTGACTAGGGGCAGTAGACAGCGTTGACAACTCCATTTACTCAAAAGAAGTGGAGTTAATCTTTTTTCCCCCTTTCCAAAAACTATCTAATTCCACTCGTTAGCTAGCTCCCTGTGGCATATAAAAGCTATAAAATCATTTCTCCCAAGCACGCAAAACTATCTGCATCACTCCTAATCTACAGGGTATTTGATCCAAGCTGTGCCTAAAAGGAAATTTAGGAGGGAAAGATACTAACCATTGCAATAATGTCTGATTCTTGACTCCTTTTAAGAAATGAAGTAGGAACTTGGGCATTACAAATTCATCTGTGTGTGTCCTGCTTAGGCTTTTTTTGATGGGAAGACTGAGCTGAATACTGTGCTACCACTAGTTATTTCTATTTGGGATTTGGTTTTGTGGAGGGGGGTGGTTAGAAGTACTATTTGCATTTTCTTTTAAGATGTGTTAAACATGGAGCCTATAAAATTGGGCTGTGTCTCATTAATCAATTTCATCTCATCTCTTGTACATCTCTATGTTTCCCTCTTTTTATGTTTCTGCTTTGCCAGAATGTTAATTAAGAGTTGGCTTAAATCCAAGCACTCATTTAGAGATAGTTTCTCCATATATTAAATATCTGACCCTTGCCTTTTTATAGCTAAGGCAGTGTGAAATACATCCTAATTGTTGAGCCATTTTTATTTAATTCTACTCAATCTATACATGAAATGCCACTTATAGTTAGAATATACAAGCAACCTACATTTATTAATATGATATATTTCAACATAGCAAAATCTGAAGCTGGTATTTATGTGGGTTGAGGGGAAAAAATAAAAATATCTGTTTATTTAGACCAACTCTCTCAAACATGGCAACCTCCAGATGTCTTGGGGGAACATGCATGGGCAAGATAACATGAGCTAATCTCATAGTATCCTGGCCATTTATCTGGCCCATTCTTGCTCCTGGCACCTTGCTGGGCTTCTATGGCTATGGATAGGTGTCTGTATGCCAATCCACCACCACATTGTGGAGCTGCTGTGCCATTCTCTGTGAAGGCCCCTGCCATGGCCGGTAAGGTTAGAAATGGGGTGCCTGGCTTCACCATGTGGCAAACTGCCCTCTTGCAATATCACCAGCCATGGCATAGGCCATCACAGAGAATGAAAACAGCAGCAGATAAGGGAGCATGCAGCTGTCCCGTCTACCAGCTGTCGTAGTGGAGTTTCTGGGAAACTCCACCACAAAGAGATTCCAGTATGAAACTCTGGAGTTACACATTATTTACTAACAGCTTCAGTTTCCCCATAGCTTGTACATTAGATTACTATAAGCATTAATTGTTTTTACCAATGCAGGGGAATTTGTGATCATCATTGTTGCTTTGTTGTCATTGTAATAACAAGCAATTGATCTAATGTAATTGTCAGCCTGTGCTTTTGTTTGCATTTTATTACTCACAGTTCCCTCAGATATCCAACCCAATTCACATTCATCTGGGAAACAAAAAATGGCCCTAAGGCTACGCCACTGGAATGGCCACTCACCCATCCCCTCAGCCAGGAGGAGGGTGAAAGGTGATGAGGAAATCCCCATTCCAGGAATCCACTGTACTATCCATCTGTCCCATTCCTGGGCACAGATGAGATCTGGCTGCAGTTGACACATGCCTTGATTACAGCTCATTTGGATTACTGTAACACGCTCTACATGGGGCTGCCTTTGGAAACTGTTCATAAACTTCAGTGGGTCCACAATGGTGTGGCCAGAAGGCTGACTGGGGCCAGTTATAGGGATCATATACCTCCCTTTTCAAAACAGCTTCACTGGCTACCGGTTTATTTCTGGGCAGAATTCAAGGTTCTGGTCCTGGTCCTGGTCTATAAGGCCTTATATTGCTTGGGCTAGACTACCTTAAAGACTGTATCTGTCAGATGAACCTGTCATTTAAAATCTACAGGGGAAGGCTTTCATTTGGTCCCATCACTATCACAGATTCATTTGGTAAGGACAGCTTTCTCATTGCTTCCACGATCTGAAACTCCCTTCTAAAAGAGGCCAGGCTAGCCACCTCCCTGCTGTCCTTTCTCCAGCAGGCAAAAACCTTTTTTCTTTAATTAAGCTGTTAATGTGTAAGAATGGAAAATTCTTATGGGTGGGGGTATATGTCTTTAAAATGGGTTTACATTGTTTAATATGACATTTAAATTGCTTTAAAAAATGATTGCTGAGGTTTTTTTAATTGATTCAATTTATGAGCTACTTTGGGTTCTACTCTGAGAGAAAGGCAGCATGTGTGTATAAAATCAGTAAATAAATAAATAACTGTCCCTCTAGTTTTTATCTGAAAACAAGAAAAATAGTTTTTTGTGGAGCTTTCGGGCTATGTGGCCATATTCTGGAAGAGTTCCTTTCTGATGTTTCGCCAGCATCTGTAGCTGGCATCTTCAGAGAATGATAGCCTGGAAAAGCATGGAGATATATTGTCCAGGTATTTATGGATTTCAATGGCCTCCCTGTGCATTCTGACTACAGGAAAGAGGAAACCCTGAGAGTAAACAAGGGCTGGCTTGAAGGACAGCAAGGTCAAGACTCAACCTATGCAAATGAAAAACAGCCTAAGGCCAGGGGATTTCCAGCAGACAATGAGCACCAGTTAGCAGACATTAATCCTTGTTTGCATATCCTCCCGCCCTGAGGACTGCCATTAGCAACAGAACAATGCATTTACAAATTTCTCCTTCCTTCCCAGGGTCACACATGTATATATCTCCATCCTTTTCCAGGCTATCATTCTCTGAAGATGCCAGCCACAGATGCTGGTGAAACGTCAGAAAGGAACTCTTCCAGAATGTGGCCACATAGCCCGAAAGCTCCACAAAAAACTATGGATGCCGGCCATGAAAGCCTTCGACTCCACAAACAAGAAAAATATTTCAAATCCCACTGATTCTACCAACTACTGTTGAAACGTTTTTAGGAGCATTATGCTTCCCTAGCAATATTCCAAGTTACATCCCAACGAAGGATCATTCATACTGTTGATAAATTTATGCAGCTATGCCCTCCATAGAGGTTTTTAAAATTTAAGCCTTTATTTTAAAACTAAAGAGATTAAAAGGTGGGATTACTTCCTTGGGGAGCTGGTCAGAAACATTTGTCCCTTAATTAAAATGTTATCATTAAATAAATAGATGAAAAGGCAATGATATGTAGTCTTCCTTTCTGGCCACCTTACCAAAATGGCCCAATTTATATAAATTTATATAATATACACCAAAAGTAACTTGAATATGTTCTGATATTTAAGGGTTTTAAAAGCTCTGCTTGTGATATGTTATGGTATGTTATGTACCTTACCTTTAGCGCTCAGTAGTTGTAACATAAAACAAATTCAGTCTGAGATGATCATGAGAAAGTTACTTTGGAGGTCAAGGAAAAAAAGGTATTACCAGACATTTAAAAAACTCAAGAGAGAAAAACCCAAAGCTTTATAATAGCACAGTATCTTTTGTCTATTTTATAAGATGGCCAGGCAATTTATTACTATGCACTGGAGCTTCAAATTTTATGACAAAGGAAATAATAGCCACCAAGAAATATGAACTATATGGTCCCTTCCTCTGCTGATAGAAAACTGCAGTAAAATTTCTGTTGGGTAGGTTCCATTTAGACCTATTTTTCCAGCAATTTTGTTCATTCAAATGCCCTTGAGAGCTTTATAAAACAAGACAGTTTATCTCTGCAATTGGCCTGTTTGAAACAGCTGCATTTGATGGAGATTAACTTGGCTGTGAATATATAGTGAGTTACTTGTTTTTATTTCTTTATTGATCCATCAATGAATTCAACAGTAGGCAAGATGAAGGTATTTCTTTGAACAACATTATCACTCCCTTTTACAGAAATTATTCCAGTTCACTATTAATTGCAGGGAAAGGCAACATAAGCCACTTTCATATTAGAGACATGACTGTACACTACATATAATAATTGGATGTCCTTAGTATTTTTCTTTGCACAGATTTGCTATTAAAGAAAAATACAAAGGTTATATTAATAAATATGGACTAACATTATTTATGCTTAGGGAGAAAATTAAGATTATACATGCTGCAGTAACTCTGACCTTTTCTTGGCTTAGGCATGCTTCATTGAGCAACCTTCATAATCTATTATTGTATGGTTTCAAGATTTATTATTATTATTATTATTATTATTATTATTACTGTTCATCTTAAAATAGGTGTCACCTATTACAGCTATCAGTGGTCAGCTTGAGGAAGTGATACAAAGACTGTGAGGTAACCCAGAAGGTTTTCACCATCTTAAACCCCTGCATATTCATTCTATACTTCCAAAATCCTAGGTTGAAAGAGAGGAGCTGCCTGGTATGTCCCATGACTGACTGTAGGACAGACATGATTCTGTAAGGCAAGGTCAGAATAACGCAGGGCAATGGCATCCCAATCTAGGGTGTCACCCGCTGCTAGGGGGAGGCTTCAGGGCCTCCAGGGAGCAGGACCAAAAGGCCACACCCTCTTCCTCCCTGCCTGGCACCACATTACCCACGAGTAAGGCTGTGTTGGGCAGAGAGGTGGGTCCTCTTCCTACCTGCCTAGCGCTACATTACTCATTAGTAAAGATGCACTGGACAGGGAGGTGGGGTCTGCTGAACCCTTTTCCTCCCTGCCACATGTCATAGACGGGCACTCAGTTAGGTGTCACCTCTCTTCTGGGGTGTCACCCAGTGCAGTCTGCAGCTCCACACACCCCTAGTGATGCCACTGACCAATGGATAAGGCCCATTATCTGGGAAAACAAGCAATGGACTGCTGATAAAGGGCTAAAGCCAGGTTTACAAACAAACAAAAAGAAGGGCTTTGCAGCAGTAAGAAACCAAATCCAGTCCAATGTGAAATAAAGCAGAGTCAGGGAGCAAGCTAAGGGTCCATGATTCCAGAGAGCAGGTCATTGAGTCAATTCCAGGGTCAAGGGTTCCAGGTCAGTCCAGGGGCCAAGGTTGCAGGCAACAAAGTCCAAGGGAGTCAGAGCAAGATGCTTTCACCAGGAAACGCAGATACACTCTGACAAAGAAGCTGAGCATCTTGCACCTGTTTATATTGGCCCAGTTCCTAATCACAGTTGCTTAGTGATTGCTGAGTGTTTCTCATATAACCTCCTGGATCGACAGAGGCACAGCCTTTCTCTCCTTCGCTGGCTGAAGGTAGGTACATCTTTGTCCTGCTCCTCTATGTCTCTTGGGCTTGGAATCTCTTCTGGGGGAGGCCAGACTGCTGAGTCACAGGCTCTGCTGGAGCTGGTAGAGCAGAGCTAAGGACTGGCTCAGCCTCTTCCTCTGAGTCCTCTGAGTCCTCAGCCTGGTTTGCCATGACACCCATTAGAGAGAGACCAGTTTTATGTACCCCGTTTCCCTGAAAATAAGAGATTCCCTGAAAATAAGACCTAGCACATCTTTGGGAGCAAAAATTAATATAAGACACTGTCTTATTTTCGGGGAAACACAGTAGTAGTCCTGTAATACTCATGATCATGAAATGCTAGCAGACTGTTAATTCCTCGGAACCAACGGCCAGAATCCTGTTGGTAGAGTTAAAGTGGCACATGTCCCACTTAGTCTGAGAGAAAGGTGGTATATATGTGTAATAAATATATCAGGTAGTGTCAGCTGGAGGAAAAAAACCCAGCTTAGAACAAGGTAGAATATTGACCCATGGCAACTGAAGTGGTGTCAGAGTTTTGCCTGCCTTCTTTTGCCACCATTGGACATCTCCAGTTCAATCACTTGTGTAGACTTTCTCCTCCAAGCTGAGGGGATAGGCAGTATAGTTGTGAATCGTGATGCATATTAAAGGAGAAATCTCCACATTTATACTGATGACATCTGAACTGATAGAGAGTAATGATGGCAGAGATTTAGAGTCACGGTTGATAGCCCAGCGTAAATGTCAGCCCAGTGTGTGGCAGCTTTGAGAATGATGAGTTCAATGGTAGGAATTATTAGATAAGCAATAAATAAATATTCCATTACTGTAATGTCCTTAAACAGATCTATGGTGCAGCTGTTTATAAAATTCTATGTACTGTTCATGTCATACCCTGAAAAGAAATTGTATCACTGAAAAAGGTTTTGTTTTATTTTATTATATTATTTTTTTGCTGGGAAAGGTAGAGAAAAGGAGAAGCAAAAATGTCCACACATGGGACAGGCTCCATAGTTTAAGGGTTTCAGGTTAGGAAAAAAAGGTAACTAAGTCAAACATCATGAAAGTTCACAAAGTTATGCACAATGTGGAAGAACTGGACAGAGAGAATTACATAGTCCTAATGACATCCATAATTCACATGAGTAGAACTCTCTGCTCGTCAGAGACTATTGTTGGAATAAGAGTAATGGTGCTTTTCGCTGGTTCCTCCTTCCTTTTGCATCTCCAGAAAATTGCCCCAGAGAATAAGGGGTCCATAACAAAGGGAAATTAAATGGGGAAAAGAGATAGATGTGAACCGATCTAATCTGAAAACTTGATTCCTGCCCAGTGATTTTGTTCTGCAAGTGCTTCTTCAAATTCATATTTGCCTTACAAGAAGAACATGAGGTTGGGGAGACTTCAATTACTAAGTGCAGTTTTATCCGAAGAGAATTTTGGTTAACCAGTTTGTCCCGATTCATGAGCTTCGTAGTTCTGATATTGAACTTGAACCATCCAGCTCTAGTTGTAAGGCTGTGAAAATAACTGATCACATTACCTTTCTATTCCCAAGTCAGTGTCACTGTTAGGTCAACCCGCAGAAAGGTTTGATATGAAAATAGGGTTTTCATGTTTAACTGCTGAAAATTCCACTTTTTGTTCTTTTTGTGTTTATAGTAATGACAATTTAAGTTCTACTGCTGCCAATAATACAGTAATATTACTGACCAGAATTCTGTATTTTTTTCATGTTTACCCATATTTAAAATTGGCTAAGCAATCCATTCAATCCAGAAAAAAACTATTCAGTCTTCACAAAGGAGCACAAACATTGTTTAAATTATTCTTTATTTATACAATAACCTATTTAGAAAAGATCCAATGTTTATTGGTGTTTGTGCTACAAAAGTCACAAGACACAAATGTGTTGGGCAGATGAGGTTTTTTTATTATTATTGCTAATAAAAGGAAAGGTTTATATAATATTGGAATTTATGTTTACAAAGAATAGGTTTTTATTAAAGCCTTTCTTCAAATCCTAGCATATGTACTATACTGGTGGAAAATATTTTAATGCACAGCACAATAAAAATCCCACTTGCAACATATAAATATATTGAAATATTTCATTTGTATGACAGATCTCGCTCTCAAGCTGGGCAGGTTTATTCTTTTCCTTCTGCTGCTGCCTTGTGTTTTGCCTTGTGGGTTTTGTGGTGAGAATGAAATAGAAGGAAGGAAAATATGTTTTCTGTGAAAAATCTTGCAGCATTCAGATATTTTGGGGAAAAAAGGCAACAAAAATATTTATTTTAATTACATTTGAGAATTTTTCAGTGCCTGCTTTTAAAAACTGATTTTAGTGGAAATTGTCTAATTTAGAGATTCTTTGGAAGTGTCATTAATTGGCTTTTAAAAAAAATGATCCAATAAGATTGGAAAGAATATAAAAATAGTGGGAAAATACATTTCTTGAATTGTGGAAAATCCTGGTAAGAACCTTGGATTCATGAGAATCTTTGCAGTTCAGGATTTATTCTGTGCAAGGTGGGCCTTTTCTTCAATAAACACATAAAATTATGTTTTATTGCAGAAACAAAAACAAAACTGTTGCTTTGTGTATAGAAAATGCTACTTTCCTCACAAAAAGCACATACAAATTTTGCATTTTTTTCCTTGATGGTAGGACCAGAGCCAATGAATTCAAACTGCAAGTAAGCAATTCTAGCTAACCGATAACCATAAATTTGTGAAAGTAAGGTCTAATGAACAGAGGAACAGACTATTTCATAAAGTGCTGGAATATCCATTGCAGGTTTTTAAACTGTGTCTGAATGGCTTTCAGTCATTGATGTTTTAACCTGTTGGATTAATTGAATTAGATATTCCTTGGAGTTGCTTCCAACACTAGAATTTTGTTCTCCTTTTAAAATGGGAAGATATGAAGGAGGGCCTCCACCACTGTGGTCTCTTGTTGTGGAATGCCATCCCCTTGAGATCCCAACTGATTCCAACATTGGCTTCTCTCTGGTGCCAAGTTAAAATATGGCTTTTTATTACAGCCTCTGGGGACTATTTACATTGAAATGTACACGTACATGCTATTAAATTGCTGTAGTCTGTAAACTTGTTTCACCTGTTGTTCCTTCGAATTCATTTTTCTAAGGTCTGAATGCAAACAGGTCTAATAAGGAAGAAAATTTCTGCTTGGTTTGAATAGAAGGGGGTGAATGGCCAGCTAACATTCACTTACTGTAGCCTATCATCTAGAGTGTTAAGCAGCATTCTGTATTTTCCCCTAACTCTAGATAAAGAATTCAAGTGTCCAAAAACAGACCAATTAATCTGATATTAGTCAACCTAATCCCTATACAGAAAGATTTATGGAAAGTACTGTGTGCATTGTTGTACTTCTTTTCTAAAGCAGCTTTCCTTGCTGACCTGGAATGACTATGAGATAGTTGAGAGGAATCTGTACCAAATGTCCACCAGAAACTACAGAGAAAAAGTAGACTATGCTTCTTTGGGACTCTGATGGATTACTAAATTTGGTTGAGCACTCTGTAACTTTTTGTGACAAGCCCCTTGGCAACAGTTTTATAAGCCTACAGGGAAGCCATGATGCTAAAGTTACTGCTGATGTCAAGAAAAGCTTGTGTAACCCCCTCCCCCAATAATGTAGGTACTGGTTGAGTTTTTAACTTCTAATTCATAAGGCTAAAAGGTTTGCTTAATGGATGCTTACAGCTCTTTTCCAAGATTATTATTTAAATTCCATGATATGCAACAGCTTTCAAACATTATAGCACTCATGATAGAATCCTGAGTTGTCGGTATTAAAAGAAAAAGATTTAATACAATATTTCCCTATTTGATGTAGCTGGTCTTACCACATTTAACTTTAAATCTGTCAGTTCTTAGTACTTTGTTTCCATCCATCTCCTTTTCCATTAATAAGCCTACAATTGCCTGCTTAGCATTCTGCTAAACTCATCAAGAGTTCAACCCACAGATTTTAAATTTAGTCATTTTCTATCAGATTAATTTGACCAATGAACCATGAATAATGTTATTTATGGGCATCAGCCATATAAGTACAGTCTTCCAGGCTCTGAACATGTGAATTATACTAATGCTTGTAAAAATTAAGTCAAAGGGTCTTGCTTTTTTGAAATAGTTCTATTATTATAGCATTGCTCAGGTTTTAAATTAAGTGTAAATCTTGAACAAAGAAAGGCACCATATTTAACATTAAAGAGAAATGGAAAAATTATTATCATTAACTAAACAAAAAATTTAACATGGACTATAGTTTTTTGCCATCATCTGGGTAGTGTGTGTGTGTGTGTGTGTGTGTGTATGTACATACTGTGTGACACTGGGATATATACCCACTCTCTACCATGCCAACATTCTCTGAAGGTGCCAGCCACAGATGCTGGCGAAACGTCAGGAATAAACTCTTCTAGAACATGACCACATAGCCCCAAAAAACAAGAAAAAACTATGGATGTCAGGCATGAAAGCCTTTGACTTCACATTAACATGGACTGTTTAGGATCTGATGGAACTTGATTGACATCTTTAGTCACTTGGCGCCTATTGAGCTGGTATTATCAAGACCTATGGACAGCCATGAAGTATAGCAAGGATCAGTAGTAGCAGCAAATCCTGTAGTACAAAGGAGAGGAGTGAAGAGGAATTTATTCACCTGGTAACCCCAGGGAAAATTAGAAATCCATGCTAGTGAATCAGGGATCTAGCCTGAAGGACAGAAATGTATTTCAGTCTCACATTCTGGCAGCCAAGCTGCTTTGCAGAAGGAGAGCACTAAACCATTGTCTTAATATAATTTCCAGAGAATCTGCAAAGCCTTCATACACTGTGCATGTGCTAAGGTAATTTTTCACAAGCTTTGCATTTCAGATTGATGTTTCAGATATCCATCAGGCTGAGTTTTGAATTGGCCATCTATTGCTGTTTTCTGAGTGAGCAACTTACTCTATCATGAAGCCCCTGCACCCCTCTGTTCCAATGAAGAACAAGCTATGTTGGATGTAACTTTCACTTGCTAGCTTAGTGGTTTCTGGCAGAATTCCCTATTAGCTGTAACAAATACCGTGTTTCCCCAGAAAAAAAGACAGTGTCTTATATTAATTTTTGCTCCCAAAGATACACTAGGTCTTATTTTCAGGGGATGTCTTATTTTTTCCATGAAGGAGAATTCACATTTATTGTTGAACCAAAAAATGGGCATGCTTCCAAACAAAAACTTTGCTAGGTCTTACTTTTGGGGAGGCTCTATATTTAACAATTCAGCAAAGCATCTACTTCTTATTTTCAGAGGATGTCTTCTTTTAGGAGAAACAGGGTATTATGCTGAAGCCTATAGCACCTTAAGCTATAGCTAATGCAACGCCATGTTAGATTCTTTCCCTATCCCACAGTGCTGAAAGGTGTAGTTTCAGCCCAGTTCAAGACTTTTAGTTCTTTAAAATGTAGTATGTTCCATGCTCTGGTCAAGACACATTTTCCATAATAACATAGGTACTTAATAGAGCAGTTTTACAAAGAAAGCATATATTTAAATAGAAAGAGTGTGCACAGCAGGAACAAAAGGGTCACATGGGCATCTATTCTTTCTGAGGAGAAATCCTGTAACGTTGCCATTTTGCTGTTGTGGAAGACTATTTCTTAATTGCAGGAACAATTGATTCTGTGGCATCTAAAAGCCTGCCACAAACATTTTAGTCATGTGTTTATTCAGATAATTTAGTTTGAAGACACCTTTATGGACTTGTTGCCACAGGACTGTTCAAAATCTTTGGAATAAATATGCTCTGACATTTCATCTTGGATCCTCTCTAATTTTGTCACGACTCAATTTGTCTTGAAGGTCTTAACAGAGAAATGATTGCATGTCTTTAGTTTAAGAGCTAGTTTTCTCTTATGTATCTGATACTACATTGGGTATCTGCTGGACAAGATATTATACAGCCTGACATTTTTTTAAAGCATGCACACACAGACATGCACACACATCTTACAACTAGAAGCTTCAGTAGTCATTGTGCTATTTTTATTGATGTTTCCCTTGACGAAAAGCAAAATAAACTACCATTACTGAGCTCTTCAGTGGAATCCCAGCTGCTTTCACTATGATGAATAGCATGGTTTTTTTTATGTGGCATGCATTCATTTAAAGAAATTCAGTTTACACTGCTTCAGGGCAACTTTATTCCATAACTTTCTTAAAATTAAGAAAATGTTACTGTCTCTTGACAGCTGCAGTTGGTAGCTATTTTGAATTTTCTTTTGTTTTTATGAAACAACACAGCAACCTCAATTTTTTATGTCCAATCATGGATTCCATCTCTGCAGTGATTCTGACAAATGGGCAGGATGGCAGACAGCTGGTGTGAGAGTTGGTTGAAGAAACAACTAGCATTACAGGTAACAGTTAGGAATGCAAGATTCATTTTGGACCATTGAAAGTAATTCTGCAGTAGAATATAGCTCTAGAATTGGCTAATAATTAGGCATTTATAATCAGTCTTGACTCTTGTTATTTACTTGGTAGTTGGTGGTGCTATTGCATTTGAACACAACATTTAAAATATAGCCATTCTGGGCCCATCACAATTTAGCATGTGTGGGTGTGCTTGATTAATGATATTTGAACAGTATGTCTTTGGTGATAACAAAAGCTGCATTTCATAGGGAGTTGATTTGTTCATAGTGTGTTCATAAATCTCTTTCACTTCCCTAACAGTGTTAGAACTGGCAAATGTGTATAGAATTGCATCCCAAAGAGATCTTTCCATGTTTTTGTTGTTGTTTTTAATAAAGCACTTTTCTAAAAGGTCATCATTCTTTGGCCAGTTCAACCAAACAGGCAATAGAGGCAGCTATTTTAGACAACAGAGTTCAAGAGGTTCTAGAGTAAAAGCAGAAACTACTGGGGAAAACACAGACTTTCCCAAACTCCAGGGCAGGGGGTGGGATTTCCCTGCTACTAGCCTCTAGATATTGTTAGAATAAAATCCCCACAGTAAACAACCTGGCCAATGGCCCAGGAAAATGGTGATCCAGCAATATCTAGGGATTCAAACTTGAGAACAGTTGCCCTAAGGACTACGTAGTCTAAGGTGCATTTGTGTCCTTCCTTTAACTCATTTTCTTACTTGCATGTATATGGATGGACACATTTTTCTTTGCTTTTTGCATTGAAAGTGTATCTTTATTTCCTTCAGTTCACATGGGGGGTGGAATTAAGACATAGCAGTATGACCATTCAACTCTATAGTATGTATGTTACAGAGCAGTAAACCATGGGTGTACATTTATGTGTGGGGGGAGGGAGACATTATACTGGAAGGCAAAAGGGATGGAGAGAATAGTCCAAGTGGCATAGAGGGAACAAGGCAAACAGTGCAAGGACCCAACAGTAGGAGGCAAAAAAATGTGCAAAAGCAGCAAGTAAAGAGGACACATGGTCTTAAATGTCTCTACACTAATGCACAGAGTATGGGAAATAAGCAGGAAGAACTTGAACTCCTAGCACAACAAGGGAAATATGATATAATAGGCATCACTGAAACCTGGTGGGATGAGTCTCATGATTGGAATGTAGAAATAGAGGGGTATAACCTTTTTAAGAGAAACAGGCCAAGCAGGAAAGGAGGAGGAATAGCATTATATGTCAGGGATATTTACACCAGTGAAGAGATGCAGGAAGTCAATACTGGAAGCCAGGTGGAGAGCATCTGGATAAAAATTAAAGGAGAGGGAAATAACAGGGATGTTACTGTGGGAGTCTACTACAGACCCCCGACTCAGGCAGAGGAATTGGATGATGCCTTTCTAGAACAGATAATCACATACTCAGAAAAGAGAGATGTAGTAGTGATGGGTGACTTCAACTATCCTGATATTTGCTGGAAGTCAAACTCAGCCAAATCCTCAAAGTCTAGCAAATTCCTCACTTGCCTGGAAGACAATTTCATTGTCCAAAAGGTGGAAGAGGCAACAAGGGGATCAGCCATTTTAGATCTGATCTTAACCAACAGGGAAGACCTAGTTGATGGGGCGCAAGTGGTTGGATCCTTAGGTGGAAGTGACCATGTTCTCCTGGAGTTTATAATACAGTGGAAGGGAGAAGCAAGGCATAGTCAGACACGCACTCTAGACTTTAGGAGAGCTAATTTCAATAAACTTAGAGAAATACTGGGAGTGATCCCATGGTCAGGAATACTAAAAGAAAAGGGAGTTCAAGACGGATGGGAGTTTCTCAAAAGGGAGATATTGAAGGCACAATTTCAAACAGTTCCAATGAGGAAGAAAAATGGAAGATGTCTCAAGAAGCCAGGATGGATGACTAAGGAACTTTCAACTGAGCTAAGTTTTAAACAGAACATGTATAAGAAATGGAAAAATGGAGAAATCACGAAAGAGGAATTCAAACAAATAGCCAGCACATGTAGGGGTAAAGTCAGAAAAGCTAAAGCGCAGAATGAACTCAGGCTTGCTAGAGAGGTTAAGAACAATAAAAAGGGCTTTTTTGGATATGTCCGCAGCAAAAGGAAGAAGAAGGAAACAGTGGGGCCACTGCGTGCAGAAGATGGCAAAATGCTAACAGGGGACAGAGAAAAGGCAGAATTACTCAACACCTTCTTTGCTTCAGTCTTCTCAGAAAAGGCAAAGGGTGCTCAACCTAAGGATAATGGAACAGGAGACAGAATAGAGGAAATTCAGCACAGAATAAGTAAAGAGGTAGTACAGGAATACCTGGTTAACCTAAATGAATATAAATCTCCAGGACCAGATGAACTACATCCAAGGGTATTAAAAGAACTGGCAAAGGTGATATCGGAGCCATTGGCAATAATCTTTGAGAACTCCTGGAGAACAGGAGAAGTCCCAGCAGACTGGAGGAGGGCAAACGTTGTCCCCATCTTCAAAAAGGGAAAAAAAGAGGATCCCAACAATTATCGTCCAGTTAGTCTGACATCAATTCCAGGAAAGATTCTAGAGCAGATCATTAAGCAGAGGGTCTGTGAACACTTAGAGGCCAATGCCATAATCACAAAAAGCCAACATGGGTTTCAGAAAAAGAAGTCATGCCAAACGAACCTGATCTCTTTTTTTGATAAAATTACCAGCTTGGTAGATGAAGGGAATGCTGTGGATATAGTATACCTCGATTTCAGTAAGGCCTTTGACAAGGTTCCCCATGACATTCTTGCAAACAAGCTTGCAAAATGTGGGATAGACAAGTTAACTGTTACATGGATTTGTAATTGGTTGACTGGCCGAACTCAAAGGGTGCTCAACAATGGCTCCTTTTCATCCTGGAGAGAAGTGATCAGTGGGGTCCCACAGGGTTCTGTCCTGGGCCCAGTGCTATTCAACATCTTTATTAACGATTTGGATGACAGAATTGGGGGCATACTTATCAAATTTGCAGATGACACTAAACTGGGAGGAGTAGCTAATACCCCAGAGGACAGGATCAAAATTCAAAATGACCTGAATAGACTAGAAAGCTGGGCCAGCGCTAACAAAATGAAATTTAACACAGAGAAATGTAAGGTTCTGCACCTAGGGCGGAAAAATGAAATGCACAGATATAGGATGGGGGACACCTGGCTGAATGAGACCACATGTGAAAGGGATCTAGGAGTCCAAGTAGACCATAAGCTGAACATGAGTCAACAGTGTGATGCGGCAGCTAAAAAAGCCAATGCAATTTTAGGCTGCATCAATAGAAGTATAGTTTCTAGATCAAGGGAAGTTATAGTGCCACTCTATTCTGCTTTGGTCAGGCCCCACCTGGAATACTGTGTCCAGTTCTGGGCACCACATTTCAAAAAAGATGTGGAGAAACTGGAGCATGTCCAAAGGAGGGCAACTAAGATGGTGAAGGGTCTGGAAACCTTGCCCTATGAAGAACGCCTTAGGGAGCTGGGGATGTTTAGCCTGGAGAAGAGAAGGTTAAGAGGTGATATGATAGCCCTGTTTAAATATTTGAAGGGATGTCATATTGAGGAGGGAGCAAGCTTGTTTTCTGCTGCTGCAGAGACTAGAACGCGGAACAATGGATGCAAACTGCAGGAAAAGAGATTCCACCTCAACATTAGGAGGAACTTCCTGACAGTAAGGGCTGTTCGACAGTGGAACACACTCCCTCGGAGTGTAGTGGAGTCTCCTTCCTTAGGGGTCTTTAAGCAGAGGCTGGATGGCCATCTGTCAGGGATGCTTTGACTTGGAGTTCCTGCATGGCAGGGGGTTGGACTGGATGGCCCTTGTGGTCTCTTCCAACTCTATGATTCTATGATTCTATGATTCTATGATTCTAAGCTGCTGTGTTGTATTCTCAGAGAAGTTTCAAATAAAAAATTACAACACTCTTCCAAAGTTGAACTTTTAATAATCGGTCACGATAGATTTGTTACTAAGTCTGTCATAGTTTTATTACCATAATAGCCAGAGGAGAATCCTAATAAATGTGTTACATATCTAGGCTGATAGTTTAGAGTGTTGTATTGTTAATTTAGTTGACCTCTGACTTCCAATGTTTGATTACCCCACAACCTATCTTCTTTCATTAATAGCCTCCCCCCCCATCCTAAATAATTACCTGTTATCAGTAGTTAGCATCAAATACCAGAGACTAATTAGTGTCAGAAACAAGTCAGGTTGTTTAATTCATTTTAGAATTGTGTTTTATGCGAATGCATGGGATGTCAAAAGAGTTAAGAACCCCCAGTAGTCTATAATATTAATCCCACTAGTGGAATCATAACCTCATTTAGCCATTACAGAGTCTGATAGGTGTATGTGCAGATGCAGTAATTGATTTTTGAAGGATTTCCATTCTCTTTTGTTGTTGTTCTTGTTTTCATTTTAACTTTGCTCTGATGTCTTTGCAGCCACGTCTAGGTTTACAAGATATTTGAAACAGTTCCTCCATGTAAAATTATGAACACTTTGTGCACATTTCATACATTACCTTGATGTTGCCTTCAAAAATTAATTGGGATCTGTTGTGCAATTCTCTGTAGGGATGTCTCAACCATTCAGTCACGGGAACCCATGGAGATCATGAGCTGAATGAAGAACAGTCTTGTGTGTAGTCTTTATGGGTTGCTTATCTGGGAAGAAAGAATATATTTGTTTCCTTTCCCCCCTGCCAGAAAGTAATGAACTTTCAAGTTGGTAAAGGGGTCTAAATGTGCACCCAGCTTTATTTTTTCCCTGGTAACAGTGGTACCAGGTATTTTCAATGGGAACGGGAGGTTGTATGTGCCCTGACTACACAAGCTGAAACTTGGGCCCAAAAATAGGGCAAATTCAGTGGGTTTAGTGCCAGTTGGTCTTCTCAGTTAGGAGTTTATCACATGAACTTTAAAACTGTCTCAAGCCTTCTGGGCTGCAGCCAGCATGCGGACTGAGGTAGGGATTATTGCATGCTAAATTGCTGCCATCAGCCCGGGCCCAAGCCGAGTCCCAACCGCACTCCACCATCACTTTTTCAAAGTTGGAAGCTTTCCGGCTTCTAAAAAGTGCTGGCAGAGCACGGCTCAGGCTGATGGCAGGTTTTGATTAGGCGGCGATTTAGCATGTGATAATTCCTGCCTTCATCCCATGTCCTTGCTGCAACCCAGGAGACTTAAGATGGTTCTAAAGTTCATGTGATAGGCTCCTTAGTCAGGGCTGCAGCTCCCTCCCCTGGCCAAGCTGGAACAAAATTAACTACATTTCTAGGAGACTAAACAAGGCACAGGAGATTGCACGCCTTGTCTTAAAGGAGACTTGTTCTTTCAGAAGCATGATTAGATCTTAAAACAATGATGAATAACTGCCCAAGGTCTGGGGCCTACATACACACCCTTCACAAGGCAATGCACCACCCACCAATCCACAACATTTTAAAAAACTTCCTTTAACATATATTTACTTTAAAAATTAGATTGCATAGATTGCATAATAGGAAATTTCACACACACCCAGTTCGAGGCCTGGGTTCTGCATGATGGGGTGAACTCCCATCCCTAGTCCCAGCTTCTGCCACCCTAACAGTTTGAAAGCATGCAAATGCAAGTAAATAAATAAGTACCACTCCAGTGGGAAGGTAGGCCACATTTTGTGAATCATGCTGGCCAAATGATCACAGAGTAGTCTCTGACAATGCTGGTTTCAGCTTAGTAACAGAGGGGCTTTCTAGACTGCCCAAAAGGGGCGGTCCGTACTCGCCCCTTCAAGCGGTGAGATGAGGCCAAGGCTGCCGCACGGGCAGCCCCAGAGGCCTCATCCCGCTGCTTTTGGAGGCCACCGGGAACCAGCAAACTGCCGGTTCCCCACGGCCTCCAAGCGGAGTGCAGCAGGCACTCTGGGCACCCGCTGCATTCCGCTTCCCTCAGTGGGGCGGAAGGGAGAAAGGGGCCGCCGCCGCAGCCCCTTTCTCCCTTTGGCTTTGCCGTGGCCATTTAAAGGCCACGGCAAAGACACACCGCAAAAAAAGAGCTCCATTTTGGAGCTCTTTTTTGTGCCGCAGGAAGGGTGCGATTTGCGCCCTCCCGTGGTGTAAAAGTGTCACAATGTGCACAGCATTTCTAAACGCTGCGCACATGATGACGCTCTTCCGGCACGTCCGTATGGACGCCGCCATCTTTAAATGGTGGCGTCCATGTGCTTTAGGCCTAGGGAGGGTGTAGACGCTACACCCTCCCTAACCCTAAAGGCAGGCTTTTTAGCCCTAATCGCGCCCCAAAGTGCCCATCTAGATCGGGCCAGAGAGAGCACCACCCTCTATGGTCAGACACGACTTGACAACCTTGTCAATGGGGAACAGCTTTATCTTTTTACCTAACCTATACTACTAAAATAAGATTGTTGTATACCTGTATCCCAACAGTGGAATATATAATTTTTAAAATGATGGGTGTTTTTTTTTAAATCCAATCACACTATTTTAGTAAAGTAATAGTAATGGTAATGACAGGAAAAGTCATTGTATAGTAATTAAAAAAAAACACTATATATAATGACATAGAGCTATTACCCCACAATGCTAGTTTAAAGAAAAGGGAATTATATTATATAACAATAATTACTTTTAAAAGTAACTTTTTAAAGGATAAGAAAAAATCTTTTTGTTCACTTCCATTCCTAAACTGGCCATGCTGGTTGGGGAATTCTATGGCCATATATGTTTGGGGGGGGGAGGGATTCTGGAAGTTGCAATCCCAAAAGTAACTTTTCCAAACCTTGGTCTGGAATCAATCCAAATGCATTTGGAGGGTGTTCTTAATCAAATAGTTCAGCAGAGAAAGGGTATATTTTGAGAAGCCTTTGCTGCCTGTAAATATCTTCTGAGACGCATTAACCACATAGGCTTAAAAGGAGGCTCCTGTTTTATGACCTTAACATAAGAGGAAAAGTGGTTCCATTAGATATCCTGGGTCAAAACTATTTATGGTGGTATGGATTAAAATAATACATTGAATTCTGTTTAAAATGGGCTCAGAGCCTCAGGGGAACTGTTAAGAGGGCAAGTGAAAAATCCATGTTCCTTTCAACAATAGCAACAGCAAAAATGAAAATAATCAGACTGTTTGGGGTTTTTTATTATTTTTATTTTATTTTTGTATTGGCAACAAATAATGAGATAATAAATCACTGAAGCACTTGAACTATATTTGGAGAAAAAAATGCAATTTGAACTTCATCACCATGGAACCCAAGGGGTTTCCTGAATATTTGCGAGATGGCATGTGGAAGGGGAGAAGAAGAAAAAATTAAAAGAACAAGACAAGTTTGTGTGTGTGTGTGTTCGAGTCACCTGTGGACTTATGGTGACACCATGAATTTCATAGGTTTTCTTAGGCAACGTATACTCACATGTTGTTTTGCCAGTTCCTTCCTCTGAAATAGAGCTGACAGCAACTGTTTTTGTGAATATAAAATTTATATAAAAATTTGCAGAAAAGATAACCAAGATTTTAATGGAGAAGAATCTGTGAAGATGATAAAGTCTGCTATTTATGTTATGCCTTGTATACTTGGCTATGGAGAATGATGTGTTTGAATAAAATGATTTTTGTGGGGTGGAGGGGGGAGGGAGGAATACACCTCACAGAGAGTCACAGAGACACAGGAGGTGTCTGTGCCCTGCTACATGATTTGATATTTTCCAAGCTGAAATATTGCAGTATGTTCTGCATGAACTGATTTTCAAAATGTTCACTATATTGTTGTTGAATGGTGTGAACTACAATTTCACACTACATTGATGTAAATCCATCTTCAGAAGGGGCAACTTGAAGCCGCCCCTTCAGGGCCATCTTTTCTAGCCCTTACTTTTCTTAGCCATTTTATAAGGTTTCATTGAACATGCAAACTTTAAGAATCAGCCCTCTATAAACTACTTGAGCAAACATGATCATCCAGCCTTTCCGTAAGGCACCTTGTTCTCTGTAGGTTTTGTTTAGTTGATTTGCTTATTTTTGAATAAGTCAGTTCTGAGCACATTCCACCAATAGATCATGTCACTGAATTCCATGTGGGGACATCTGTGTTTGGTTCTTAGTTTCAGACCTCATTGCCATATAAACATATCTTTGTTTAATCATGTTTCATAACAGTTCCTAGAAAAAAAATATTAATTCACTTTGAAGCAAAGCAGTGACACAGCTGTAAGTTCATCCAGAATTTTCAAAGATCAGTAATGAATGGCATGTCAGGTTTAGGATAATATTAATTTAGACTTCACATTGCCCTTGTTGCAACTGTTGCTTTGTTTTATGCTGTTAATTTTCAAAGTATCTGTGTTTGTCTCTTGCAGCATAAAAAGGAGGAAGCAAGGAGGAAAGGAAGAGAAATAAGAAATGTAGAAGCGCCTTTAAGATTAATTTTAAAAAGACTAACTAAAATAAAACCTGCTAAAATAAAAATCATTTAATCTTAGAAGTGGTGCTACGTATCTTCTTTTTCTTCTACTCTTCATCCATTCCTCTTCTTTATGCAGTCATGTACAGTAGAGTCCTGATTATCCGACATAAACGGGACCGGCTGATAGTTGCATAACCGAAAATGTCAGATAATCCGGAGGGTCCAATAAAAGCCTTGAAATCACTATGAAAAGTCTTGCAATCATTTTGAAAAGCCTTGAAATCACTATGAAAAGCCTTGCAATAATTTTGAAAAGCCTTCAACTCACTGTTCAACAGCTTGTTCTTGGGCCTGTTCAGGCTCCTTGCCCATCGCGGCCGCCATTTTGGGGCGTGTCTGGAGGCGTGTCCTAATTCTACCGACATCGGATAATCCGGAGTATCGGATTACTGAATGTCAGATAATCGGGACTCTACTGTAAATTGTGTTCTCTGTTATGTAGAGCCCCAAAGAACTCTTGACCGTGGCCCTACAGAAACCTTGGATAAATCTACACTGTAGAAATAATGGAGTTTGATACCACTTCATCTGCCATGGCTCCCTCTTACAGAATCTTGGGATTTGTTGCTTTGTGAGGCACCAGCACTCTTTGGAAGAGAAGGCTAAAGAAGTTGTAAAACTACAAATCCTGGGATTCTGTAGGGTGGAGCTCCAGCACTTAAAGCAGTGTCAAACTGCATTATTGTTATAGTGTAGATACACCTCTGGAGTTCAAGGCATATTAAGGAAATAATGAAAATGGTGTATTTTAAAGTCATCAGTGAAAAATGTAAGGCCAAATAAGTCATTACAGTATTTCTAAGAAATACATAAGTAGTATTTCTAAGAACATCCACCAGTGGGCTGGTGCAGTGTAAGTATATGCTGCCTCTAAGTGACAACTGAGGGAGAAGATGAATCATTTCTCACCATTCAACAGCCTCCACAGTGCTGACCTCCTGCTATATGGTGCCCACTGATTAAGGATATTGATCGGAGTATTAACCTCTGCTCAGTTTAAAATTTAGCATGGTAAACTAAGCCATTGTCTCTCAGACAGTTCGATTTATTCTCTATCCAGTATTGAAAACTTGTAGTCCTAATGGCATGTGCTATCTGGTAGAGGTCTCTTCTAAAGAAGAAGAGTAAGAAGAGATAACAGGCTATAGTTAGAACCAGATGTGGGTGGTAGTCCTGTCATGGAAGCAGAACCTACCCCATTGTGTGTAAGCCTTGGTGAGTCACTCTTCTGAACCTCAGAGAGTAAAGCAGCATCAACAGAGGAATAGCACCTTACTTGTCATGCTTCAAAAAGGAAATACTGAGCTAATTAGGCTTGCTGTACTGAATTAAAGTTGTCTATATATTTGTAGCTGGCTGTAAATTCTGATTTCTATGTATGATTGTGAAAGCTGATAGGAAGAAAATCAGCACATTTGAAATGTGGCAATAGAGGAGCGAGTTAAAGATACCATGGATTACCAAAAGAAAAGTGGATGCATCCTAAAGCAAATCAGTCCTGAACTTTCAATAGAAGCCAAGAAGACTAAAATGAGACTTCCATACTTTGAGATGATAGGACTCATTGGAAAAGACAATAATGGAAGGCAATAGGAAAAGAGGAAGACCACCCTATAGGTGGTTTCACTTGATCAAGGAAGCGACAGCCCTGAATTTGATCATATGATCTCTTTCCTGAGCAGGGCTGCTGATGACCAGGGCTCTTGGAGGTCTCCTATCCATAGAATGGCCACAAGACAAAGTCAATGTAATGGCAAACAACAACAACATCAACAACAGCAGATTAGCACAGCCAACTCTGTTTGCTACAAGACTCTTTCTCTGTTCTGCTCTCTCTGTTCAGGATAGGGTAACATTTTCTGCAATCTCATTTTCTAACTTTCAACTTGTTCCTTGGACTATTCTCTTAAGTGGTTCCTTGCTTGGCTTTTGACACTTCTAGGAATATTTTTCAGATCCTGGATTGTATTGGCCAAGCTTCTGCTTTCATGAATCCTCTGTGTCCAACCCTGTTCTGGCTTGGTTTGCCCTGTACTTTCTCTCTTGATTTGCAGTGGACCACCAAGGGTGCTCACCACCCTGAAACAGTACACCTAGTTTCTGGTTTTCTCAACCTTGCAGCATTCTAGCATTTTGTGCCCCATATTTTCCAGCTTCCCTCTGCCACAGCCCAGAGCCAGGCACCACCTCTAGTGTTAAAATGCTCTTCATTTTTTCCTTTCATCTGCATGAGAATGAGGGGTCACCCTCTTGAAATCCACAGCTTGCTGTCTCAGTGGTTCTGCCTCAACATCTACATTAATCAAATGACTCACCAGAAATTCATTGGGTTCTTCTCTACCCCTATGGTCCAAAATTTAGCCATTTTCAAAATACTCCAGGGCTTTCTGTATTAAATGTTGCAATAAAGAAAAGAGGAAAGTGTACTTGCAAAGGTGTAATGTAAAATAATGTTATAGTAAAGTCCAAAATTCATAATTGTAATTATTACCTGTGTGAGCTTTTGAAGATTAACAGAGAGGAGGATGAAGCTGTCCCTCCTGCTTTCATTAACAGAAGTAGTTCTATCAATCGCATGACACACTGGATTCAATTCCTTTTCTGTTGAAGGCAAAGCAGAAATGGAGCAGAACCACAGCATGATTTAAAGCACACAAGGAAGAAACTCAAAGGATGAAATTTTTAAAAAAAGCACTGTGAAAATTAGCTCTATCTGTGTTTCTGTCAACTGCAGAGGGAAAAAGTGGTGAACATGTGAATGTTTACCTTTCATTCATGTTTGGACACCAAGTTCTCCATATCTTTCCAAAGAAAGTACACTAATAGTTTCAATTTAGAGTGTTTTCATCCAGTCAACATCCACATTCTTCTCTCACAATACTGCTCCAAGATGTTCTCCCACCCCAGCCTTCCAGGAGAATGACCCCATCTTGCTTTATAGTCAGGACTGTAAACAGTACCACCATCCATCACCAAGAAATAGCTAAATAGGTCTACTCACGTCCTTAAGCTTCTGCTACTAAAGACAGAAAAGGTATTAAATGTCAGATAGACATGACACCAGCAGTGACTGACACACTGCCAATTTACTCAGCTACAAATACTTTTTCTAGTTATTCTAGTCTGAAATTGGATGCTTGGAAGGTCATGAGAGAAGATAGTATAGTATTAACTTTAGCCTTTTTAACCACATAAAAATATAATCCTTTCAATACAATGTTACTTTGCTCAAAATAATATATTATTAACAATGAAGGCAGTGCATCTGTCATTGTTTTTCATTTATTTGTAACTTCTGGTAGATAGTAAAGTGAAAATAAGTTATGAAAAACATAACTTGAAGATGGAAAATGTCAAAAAGGAAAACTGGATACTTGCTTGTATTCCACCAAAAAAGCCACCACCACCACCACCACCTCCTCCTCCTCCTCCTCCTCCTCCTCCTTCTTCTTCTTCTTCCCACTGTGGTTTCGAGATTGCACAGCACAGTATCATAGCTTTTCTTTTAATGGAAGGATATTCAGTTATGTGCCTCCAAACTACAATTTGAAGATTATGTAGTTTGATGTTTGAACCAAATCAGTGAGAATTAGTCCTTACACTGTTTTTTGTATAAATATTTCTTATATAAAGTATATAAATAAAATAGACAAAATAAGAGAATTATCCATTGTCCAAATATCTGATCTAAATCCAGTGTATGGTAAGATTATGAAAGAAGTCATATATCTATTATGTCACCATTTAGAAGATGACGGTTATCTATCCTCAAGTCTTTTAATGTCTACCGAAGAAGAGAGTTAATTTGGTTCTTGTCCTGCATATATTGCCTTCAGTCTAGAAGTCTTTATCACAATCTTTGAAGTTTTGAATAAAAAAAGCTTATTTCCTAGAAAATCACTTTTTCTTTCTTCACCAGCTGTGAGGGCAGCAACAAATTGAGATTCTTATCAGCAAAGCTCCATGAATTATGAATTGAGGAGATGAGAGAAGAACAATTTATTTGTTATTATGTGTTACTATATAAAACAGATACTGATGCATTACATAAAATTTGTGTCTGTCATAGTGATCTGCAAAAACTGACATTGCCTGCCATGAGCTGCCTCTTCTTTAGCTATCTTGGCTACAGAGTTCCCTCCCTGCAGAATTATATGATCACTTCCCCCTTGATATCTTTAATTCTGGAATTTAAATAGGTATCTTTTACTGCAAATGTTCATGTTAGAAAACAATGTGAGAAAATGAAAAATGTCTTTGGGAATTAGTGATCATAAAATCATGACAATCTTAGACATGACACAAGATGAGATTTCCCATGTAGTTTTGCCACTGGCCAGGAAAAGTGCTCCTGATACAGAGATCCGGCCATTGTACCAAAATACAGCTCAAGGAGTGTTGGTAAGCAAGAGCCCCTCAGTTACACAGGTCCCAAAGGTTCATATTATTAAAATGAAGATGCAGTCAATGCTCCTTTTGGAACTTATTTTCCAAAGTAAATTCTGCACCTATTAGCAGTGTGCTTTACAAGTAGATTTTTTTGGGCACAAATTGAACCATGTCGTTAAAGAGGAAAATTTGATGACATAGAAGAAGCAATTTTTTTTAGATCCATCTTTTGCTCTTTTACCAGTGAGGGAGAGATTATCAATTATTTACAATCTACAGACTTTGCAAGTTAAATTTCTAAAGAAATGTCTGAAAAATATGCAACAAAAACTTACATGCTCATGTAGAATCAGATGAAACATCCCCTTTATGTCTAGCATTAGACTCAGTAGGCTCTCATTGGCGGAGGAAACAGGCTGTGGTTAATGAGAGAAGACCTACAAACGGATGAGATTAAAATTAGCTGGAGGGCAAAATTGTCCTGGTATAGTATTATCATATTCAATAATATACAATTATAGAGTTGAAAGAGACCACAAGGGCTGTCCAGTCCAAAATGCTATTTACAGCAAGTTCTCTTTATCCTGAGATTAATGGCTGGAATCCTGTATGGAAATTATGTATTTGAAAGTGGATCGACATATGCAGGAATTAGAACTGGACAGTTTTGCACTAGTCCCTCTTCCTGGGTGTCACCTGGTTCAAGCTGCATCACCGTTAGTGATGCCACTGAATGAGGCTAGAGCACAATGGGACCAATGCATTTTGGTCCCCTCCATGCATCAAGCACTCTTGCTAGTATCTCAGTACAGATTTTCCCAATTCACTAACAGGGTTTCTTAGGGGTGATCTAGACCCCCCAAAAGGGGTGGTCCGTGACTGCCCCTTTAAGTGGTGAGATGGGGCCAAGGCTGCCACACCGGCAGCCTTTGTGGCCCCATCCCGCTGCTTCTGGAGGCCGCGGGGAAGCGGCAAACTGCTGCTTCCCTGCAGCCTCCAAGCGGGGTGCAGAGGGTGCCCTGGGCGCCCGCTGCACCCCGCTTCCCTCAGTGCTGGTGAGAGGAGAAAGGGGCTGCCGCCTCGGCCCCTTTCTCCCTGGGTCTTTGCCGCCGCCATCTAAAAGCTGTGGCAAAGACCCACTGCCAAAAAGGAGCTCCATTCCGAGCTCCTTTTTTGTGCTGTGGAAAGGGCACAATTGGCGCCCTCCCATGGCGCAAAAGCATCATGTGTGCAGCATGTCTAAAAGCGCGCACATGATGACACTACTGTAGCACGTCTGTATGGACGCCGCCATTTTAAAATGGTGGCGTCCATATGCTTTAGGCCTAGGGAGGGTGTAGAGGCTATGCCCTCCCTAATCCTAAATGCGGCACAAAAAGCCCTTATTGTGGCTCTTTGCGCCAATCTAGATTGGTCCATAGTGTCTCTGCTACTTAGATAAGTATACATAAAATTATGTTAAGTAAAAATTGACAGAGGATTCTAGTGAAAGTTGTCCAGTGATAATTGTGGCTGCATTGTGGCTGCATCTGCACTGCAGAAATAATCCAGCTGGACAAGACTTTAATTGCCATGGCTCAATGTTGTGGATATTGGAAATTGTAGCTCTCTGATAGAAGAGAGAAATGTTTCACAAAACAAAAAAATTCCCAGAATTCCATAGCATTGAGCCATGGTTGTTAAAGTCGTGTCAAACGGGATTATTTCTGCATTATGGATTCAGCCTTAGTAACCAACCTATCTCTCTCTATAGTTTTAATGAACCATACTTACTTTCCATGATGTAATGTAATGTAAATTACTTAGATAAAAGGAGCATTAGAAAATACATTTGTGCAGTACTAAAAACCCATGTCAGTGTGGTGCAGTGGTGTGAACATTGGACCATGACTTTGGAGATCAGGGTTAAATTCCCTTCTTGAGCATAAAAACTGTCTGGGTGACTTTTCACAATATGCACTCTCAGCGTGAGAGGATTGCAATGGCAAACCCCCTCTGAAGAGACTTGCCTAGACAACCCTATGATAAGTTACACCTTAGGGTCATTGTAAGTAAAAATGGAGGCACACAACAGCAAGAACCCATGAATGCAAGTTAGTAGAGTTACATTTTATGGAGTACAAGGGCCTGCGCTGCAATATAAAGGAGCAGGGGCTGAAATATAATGAACATGATGATGGCATACTGCAACTTTCTTTCTTTCTTTCTTTCTTTCTTTCTTTCTTTCTTTCTGGCAGCTGCATGTGTTTTGGAATGCTTAGTTTGGGTTTCAGAAGTGCGCTATTCAAGGTGACACTTCTTTTCCTCCACTCATTTCAAATGTCTGCTAAATCTTCATCACTGCTTTGCAGAACTGCTTCTTTTACACTTACCTGTTATTTGAGTAAATACTTAAATTAAATGAACTTTTGTCTTCATATTAAGCCAAAGTGGTGCAGTTTCACTGTTGTTCACCAGCTTTCTGTAAAGATGGATTTGGACCATGTGCTCGGGCACAGAAAAGAACTACCAGAGTGCTCATCAGTGTTTTCTAGTCAAAGTCATTCCAAGTCATTGAAAACAATTGATGTTCCCAAAAATATGCCAATAGCTATGCAGTTTATTGTGCCAAACATCCCTAGGAGAAAAAACAAGGGGAGAAAGTAGTAATTTGCCTCAAAGCATTCTAAAATTGCAACACCATTTATCCCAATTAAATCATGGAAATTCTATCCAAATCATCTAGGATGATGATGAAATGACAAGATAAATCTCCCATTTTCTTTTCTCTTTGTAAATGGGGGTACTAAATCCAGGTGGGGAAATGAGCTGATTTGTGCCTTTCACTTTGCAGGGTTTATGTTAAATGAAGGGTTTGTGTTTCATTCAAAAGCATGCTTTATTTCTCATAACCAGAATACAGGTGGAGATCATTTTTTCTCCTATAAAATGAAATCCGAGCAGAAAGCTCTTACAACAGCTGTGGATCTATGTTGTCTATTAAAAATTTAGAAGAGCATAAAATGTAGCTTGCCTCTGTGCTTCAATAAATGTACAGAGCAGTTATGTGAGAAAAGAACATAGCTGTGACATTTATCCTAGCAAATTCAGAATCTATCATTTTTCTTTTCTGAAATCACAAGGAACCAACCTGCACAAGGGAAAGGCAGATGCAGTCCAGGGACTGCTTGTTCTCTTGTTATAATGATAAGTTTCCTTCTAGCAGACAAGAATACTGTGTGCACAAGGAACAGAAACATGATTTAAAACTTTGCTGCTTGTTTAACAATGAATCATTACACCGACTGTAAAATATCTTAAATCTATTTTGACTTTCAAAACTTTGGATAACTTTTTAGTAGACATTTCCCTGCATCAGAACAACCATCACAGCATATTATCTAAACTCCATCACATGTCACTTGTACCAGATTAATCCTATTGTGCTGACAGAAACAATTGCAGCAAGAACTATTGGGGTGAAAACAAATGACATGAAGATAGAAACAGATTAAAATTGGCCACAATTTGATGAGTGCAGCTTTCCTAAACTTGGTTGATATAGATTCTTCTAAGGTCAGGTTGCCAGTGTAAATCATATCACAGAATTATAGAATCATAGAGTTGGAAGAAACCACAAGGGCCATCCAGTTCATCCCACTGCCATGCAGGAACATATATGGACTGAACATGTATAATTGGCAAATCCTATCATGATGCAGATATTTCAAACTCTACTCTAAAAGAATGGATGTTCAGTATATCAGAGGTAGCCCAAAAATATAGTGGTTGTAAGTTAGGCACCATGGTAGCATAGTATGGGGGGGGGGGGAAGGCCTGTGTAGTAAGGTTAGATTCTAAGGAAAGATCGCATGGTCAATTAGATGTGGCTGGACTAGGAATACTTTTAATTAGATGACCAATCCCTTACTAACTGGTCTGTTTTTGACTACCAGATGTAAGGTAGAGTCTATGATGAATAATGAAACATCATTCCTCTCCAATACCCTGGAGAAACTGAGAAGAGGTCACAACCTCATTTTGTCTAAGCCTTTTGGGTCAGGGAGTCACACAGTTCTGGGATCCCTCAAAATATTTCCTGAAAAAAAGAACAAGAATAACCTTTAGTGTTCCCTGAAGCCTCTGGGAAGGTGTGAGTGGCCATCGTAGGTTGTTACTTCCTATTCTGAAAGACAGTCCCCAACTGTGCTGGAGAGACTGCAAATCACCTGAAAGGGCTGTTCAGGCTCTTGGATGCTTAGCTGGATACTGTTTTGTAGGTTTTATTGAATACTTTTAAAAGGGAAACAACAGGAGGTGCAAAAATGGCCCTGGAGGCTACACTTAGCCCATGAGCCACAGTTTGTTGAACTGTGTCCTAAGGGCAGCAAAGAACAATAAAGAGCTCTTAAAGAAACTGGCTTAAAGAAAGAGGGATTGGCATTGCTTGTGGGTGGAGTGGCAGCAAAAATGAGGGTATACGGCATTTTACTATGAGGACACTAACTCCTCAGGCTCTGATCAACTTTACCGCATAATCAAGGGCTGCTTAGCACTCTAAACGTAGATTATGAGATATGGGGCCTAACCAAGACTTTTATCATTCAAAACGTAATGGGTGACTCTAAATTCAGGTGATGATTTTCAATGTCAGGTAGTTTCACTACAAAGGTAGATTGGAAAGAGAAACAGCAGAACTAGAATTAATCCACAAACTACAGTCCCTCAGCAGGTACCACCACATTCAAGATCCACCATGGTTTGAGTTTTAGACTAAGAGACTAGGAGACAATGGTTCAAATCCCCACTCAGCCATGAAAACCCACTAGATGACCTCAGGAATATCACACTCTTTCAGTCTCAGGGGAAGAGAATGGTGAACACCCTCTGAAGACATCTCACTAAGATAACCCATGATAGGATCACCTCAAAGTTGCCATAAGTAAGAAACAATTTGAAGCACATCACATGCACACATTACCTCACACGTCTTGTGCTGACTTGAGGAAAGGTGCATCTTTGATCACCCATTCACACTCAGAATGATAAAGCCTTGCCCCCTTCCAAAAAAAAAAAAAACTTTCCCAAAAATAACTTGCAGTGCCCTTATCTAGGAATGTCACCAACATTCCCAGTAAACTTACTCCAAAGTTACATAGAATCTCCCCCATTGTTCATCAGTTCTCTGATCCCTTTTTGTCACTACCTACTAATGAAAAAAACATGACTTTGATACTATTTCAGAATTCAAAGTGGAATAAATTTCTCTTGGGTTGAATATTATTTAGGTTATTTATGCTGCTGCAATGCATATGAAACATTATATTACTGTTATTCTTATTCACAGCATTGATATTTCATGCACATTAGTATCCCTTTCTTTAGGAATTTATTTAGCATTTTCACCATTAGTGTGTCTTTTGGTGTTCTGGCTATATAATAATCAGGATCCTTAAATTACCTTCTAATTGTGTTGTTTTCTCAGCTGCAGCACATTATTTTTATTTTGGCCTTCTTTTAATACCTCAGCATTCTCAAGTTTCAAAACAGAACAATACATCCCTATGCAACATTTCACCTTGCTCAAGGCCAGATAGATTAACTAGGTTCCCTTCTGTCTCTTGGAACAAAAAAGGCTGATTGGAGAACTGTTACCAACTGGTGCAACTTTCTGGCCAAATGGGAAAATTTTATCAACTTCTAGAGACTCAAAGAAAAATACCATACCAAATGCATAGCCAGGGCTTGGAATATTTTTTTCAAAAATTGCTTTGTTTCCCCTACACAACTATCTCAAAGTCAAAATAGTTTTGTAGCATGTTTGCTGTGATTCTCAGGTGAACACTGATATGCTTTATGAAGCAATATGTAGCTAATTGTTTATTTCAAGAGACTAAAAGGGACCACATTATATGTTGATTTTAAGATTTGTTTACACATCCTGGAATTATATCCATGTTATGTTCTTGTTAATGTTTAAGTGTTGCTTTGTAAGGAGAATTTAATTTATCCTTTTTTATATAGAAAACAATGTAATTACATTGTAAGCCTCTGAAATTGCTGCTTCTATTTATGCTTTGACTATTTCAAAGCAGCAGCAAAACAAGAACAGTGGAAACATTTTCTTTTGATATTGTTTGCTATTTAAAATATACCGTAATGGCTCAGCTTATTCTCTTGACTTATCAGGATCATTATACAGAGAATAAAATTATTGAGATGGTTAAAGCTTAACAGGCCTGTGCTACATGATAAGCTGCTTTCCAAAAGTTAAACTCTTATTATCTTTATGGACAGAGCAATCCTATGGAGTGGGAGGAACCAAAGTGGAAGGATTGTTTTTTCCAATGCTCTGTTGAATGTAGTGGAAGGTGAAGGCACGACTCTTTTCTTTTCATTTGCACATTGCTTTTTTTTTTTTTCATTTTACTTAGCTTTTTTTTTCTCTTCCAAAGATTCAAGTTGACTAGAGGTAAACTGTGCCAGCTCCTGCACTGACATATCTGTTCCATCATTCCACTGATCAGAGCCAGGCCTAATAAAGGCTTTGGATCCTGCAAAGCCACAGTCTCCCCTTGCATATACACTGAACACCCATGTTATGCCTCTATTTGCTATTCTACAGTGTCGGATTTCAAACATCAGTTGGGCACCCAGCTGTGGACCTTTCCACAGCTTGAGATGTTGAACCTGTGTCTTCAAGAACAGACCTCTCTCTTTCTCTCTCCCCTGTCCCCAGAGGATGAGATCCTAAAAGTGCTATGGCCCTTGAAATATCTCCCCAGGAATTAAGTGGTTGCAACATTATGCCTTCATTTCTTCATTCTACATTGAAGGCATTCTGTGCAGAAAGTTCAGTTCTTTACTAGTGGCTTTCAGACTCTCAGGTGAACCAATGAAAAACATTGTCCAAGAGGAGATAAATGAACAACATTCATAAATGATTGACATATTGACCTATATTTTTAAAACCAATCCCCTCCTGTTCTCTGAAGCTAAGCTATAACACAGACAATTCCTGTATTTCTGTTAGATGAGCTGAGATGGCCTGCCCCAGAGCAGTAAAATGCCTTTTGTTGTTAGACTTCTTATTTGTTTGTTAGCAGCTGTGAGGAAATGTGAATTATGAATATTTAAATTGCTGTACCAAAATTATGTTAGTCCCCATGAGAGGTATTGTGTGTGTGTGGTTTTGTATGTCACAACAAAATGTACTGCATCATCTCTCTGGATAATTTCATTGTAGTGGTTGGTGTTCCTCATTCCATTTAGTAAATGCTCATATGCATGTTGACCTTACCTGTAATCTTTTGACATTATCAGCTGGGCTAACCTTGAGCCTATACACTTCTCCAAAACAGAAATCTTCTGTATGGCAGAACATGAAAAGTCACTAAAGGTAATGTCATTCTTAAAGAATTCTAGACCACAAGACATTTTTCTGCACTAGAGTCAAACTAGATATGACAGTGGCTGGATAGCCTCATTTATCTTTTTATAAGTGAGTTAAGTTCAAAGATAGATGTTACATTGTTTGATCTACACCTCAACTTGCATTTTTTCTTGGGGCAAACCAAACTGATGTAATCACTGAGTAACTTTCTCTCCGCCTGATATCTCAAGGTTTGTCTTATCAATGTTTTGATTTCACATCCCATTAAACATACAAGCAAATCTTCTATTAAAGTTTTTTGTATTTTTTTTTGGGGAGGGGGCTATGTGGCCATGTTCTAGAAGAGTTTATTTAAACTAAATAAACTCTTCTAGAACATGGCCACATAGCCCAAAAAAACATACAAAAAACTACGGATGCTGGCCATGAAAGTCTTTCACAAACAAAAAACAGCTTCATTTATATATCACTTCCTACCCTTAAGGAGTGTCTAATCGGTTTACAATTGTAAGCTATTTGCCCCCCAACGACCTGGGTACTCATTTAGTGACCTCGGAAGGATGCAAGCCTGACTCAAGCTTCAGCCTTTTGCGGGTCTTGAACTCGCCACCTTATGGTTTTGAGTGAGTGGCTGCAGTACAGGCATTTAACCACTGCGCCACCAGGGCTTTGACATCACTACGATTTTGACAAGAAGGTCTCTAGATTCCAAACTCCATCTTTTACCAAGAAAATAAAGGACATCTGACTTCTGGTTCTGCTACTAGAACTTCTGAAGCTATGTATTATTGTTGTTGATGATGACAATGTCAATGTGGTTGTTGTGTGCCTTCAAGTCATTTTGGACTAATGGTGACCCTAAAGCAAACCTATCATGGGATTTTCTTGGCAAGTTTCTTCTGTTGCCATCCAGGCTGAGAGAGAATGAGTTGCCTAAAGTTTATATGGCTGAACTGGAATTCAAACCCTGGTCCCCAACACTCAAACCACTGCATCATGCTGAGAATATATATATATATATATATATATATATATTAGCAGCCAAAGAAAATATAAAAAGTTAGAAAATACACCCTTTTTGTTGTGGGCCAAACAAGGTCCAGTTGAACCAGCAGTTTACACTAAACATATGCAGATATACAGAAGTCTTGGCAGGCAGATTGTGAAAATACAGACAACTTGGTGACACAAGATGAAGAAGATGTGTCTCCATGGTAAAGAGGATGAGGGCCACATTTTGACATCAAGAGGGTTGGATTCAATTCCATAGCCCAAGGATCACCTCCCTTAGTTTAGTGGATTCCCTTTGGCAGGTATATGACAAATTTTAAGTAGCATTAATTGATTTAAACAAAAAAAAATGTGGTTGTTTTCAAATAGTGAAATTGTTAATAGGTAAGCATTAGTGTTAACATCTTGAAGCGCTGGTCCTGTCCTCTTTTTCTCCCACATCATCATGTGGGACATCATGCATGAAAATAGGAAGAGTTATGTACTTGCTGGTGTTATGAAGTTGAGTCTCCATTAGCCAAAATATTGGAACCAGAAATATTTGGGATTGTGGACTTGCATATACCAAATTAGATGTCTTGGAAGTGTAAAAATGAAATTTGTTTTATACACACCTTATGCACATAGCCTGAAGCCAATTTTATACACAATATGTTTAATAATGTTGTGCATGAAGCTAAATTTGTGTACATTCAACCATCAGAAAGCAAAAGTGTCACCCTCTCTGCCACCTATGTAAATGATTTTGGAGTATTTCAGATTTTGGAATTCCAGATAAGCAAGACTTGACCTGTATTTTTACTGTATGATATATGAAATATCATCGAGCCCATCCTTTTATGACACATTAAAACAGCAGCACCACCAGCAGCAGAAATTTTAGAATCTTAGGATCTATACTTATTTTTCTTTATTAGTGGGAAAGGGGCGAGGTATATTTTCTCTTCATATTATTCATAGGTTTGAAAATATACTACAGTTGGCCCTCCACATTTGCTGCTTGGACTTTTGCAAATTTGATTATTGGTGGATTTCATCAATATGTTCTCTCTAGGTAGGGTTGCCATAATTCTCTTCCACAAAACTGGGATGGGGTGGTCAGATGTCCCACCCCTTCTTGGCTTCCCAACCAATGAGGGAGGCTTCTGGCCAGAGGAGGAGGCCTGAAGGAGGAGGAGGATGTGGGCTGGATGATGAGGCGGCACGAGACCGGATGGGAGGCCGCAAGCAACCCATGAACGTTCTGGCTAAAATAGAGACATGGCAACCCTATCTCTAGGAATTCCTCGGTCTTCTAGTGCAACTATGCCAGAGGTTAACCATACAGTTGTGCTGGAGAACCTAGAAGTTCCTAGAGAAAATATTTCTCTAGGCATTTGTAGATCCTCCAGTGTGATTCTGTGATCAACTTCTGGCAGATGTAGACCATAGAGTTGCACTGATGGACCTGGAGATTCCTAGAGAGGTGTTCTCTCACATAAAAAGAATAATGTTTTTTATTTGCGGTTTGTCCACATTCACAGGGGTCCTTTACTCCGAAGCTCAGCATGTGGAGGAACCACTGTAGAAAGTGATGAACTCTCCCATATTCCTTGTTTGTACTGAAAGAATGTTCCCCGCCCCATTTCCCCTGATTAAATGAAAATGCCTGGATTTTCTGCCTGTTTGCTGTTGTGCCTCCTAAAGAATGATAGTAGCACCTTTCAACTATGGATCTAGGGTGCAAGGTTCTAGATTTTCAGCCAAACTGAGTTTCATTTGTCTTGGCCCATGATGTTCAGACACATTTGTTCATAAGTGGGATGATTGGCCCACCATGTGCGTTTCTTCTTCCATTGAGAAGAGATTTTCAGATTTTCAATTTGTTACAGGTGGTGTTTTAGTCTGGATTTTAATTTGTTTGTTGAGATTTTGATTTGCAGTGAAGGGTTATGCACTTGAAAAGCAGCAAAAATCTTTTATTCTCTCTCTATGAAGAAAAGTATGCACGTCTGTAGTTCAGCAGGTGGTTTGATATACCTTCTGTTTTCCTCCAACCAGAAATTGCTATGTACTTTTCAAGAACCATGTAATAGAACTTTGTACAATTATTTCAACTGATTCTTTGTTGTATTTTGACCTGCTGTCTAAAATTAGGCTGACTCACCTTACCGGATTTTTGTTATTGTGTGTGTGTGTGTGTGTGTGTGTGCTGGGGTGGGGTTAGTTATTATAAAAGTTTTGGCAGATATAGAAATATATTTAGTTTGGAAACAAAAATTGATACCCTTGAACTGTTACATTATCATCTTTTCTCATTAGTGATTTTGTCTCATGATATGTCCAAAGAAGAATAGGCTCAGTTTTGACTTTTTGGCTGCTAGTGAGTGTTCGAGCTTAATTTTCTGTACACTCTTCCACCTTCCTCCTTTTATGAAGGTTTTTGCAGAACTCTAATCTAGTGCCATATTTCAAATGGGTAGGTTTTCTTCCTATCATCTTTTGTTAGTGTCCGCTGTCACATCCATACATAGAAATGGGAAACACCATGGAATGGATGACTGTTTTTGATCTTTAATGATATATGTATTTACACTTGATGATCTCACATAATTCCTTCATAACTGTTCTTGAAAGTTATAAGTCATCTTCTGATTTATTGACCACAGTCTCTGTTTGATTAATGACTCAACCAAACTGTAGACAATTCTTAACTATTTTGATGTCTTCATCACCCACTTTAACATTCTGTAAGTAATGTGTAGTCCTTATATTTGGTTTCTTAACATTCGGTTGCAACCCAGCTTTTGCACTTTCCTGCTTGATTTTCATTAGTAGTTTTACCTTGTTTTTGTTAGTTTCTGCTATTAATATATGGTGTCTTCTACATATTTTAAATTATTGATGCTGTCATCCAAATTTCACCTCTTCTTCTTCTGGGTCTAGTCCTGCTTTCTGTATCTGTTCTGTGTATAAATAAAACAAAGAGGGTGATATAATGTGCCCTTCTTTGATCACCTTGCCAAATGGAAAACATTCTTTTTTCTGTTTTGTGTCCTAAATATGCCATCTTGTCCTGAGTATAAGTGTATACTTCAGGACAATCAAATAATATTTCCCCTATATTGTAAGGATTATTTAGTGTGTTAATTCTCCTGAAAAAGAGGATTTATGATCACTTTTGAAATAACTTTAAAGAGGGCAACCCTAGCCTGAAGCCTTTGCATGTTGCCTTTATTCATGTATGATGTTGGGAAAGATCTTCAGATTCAATGAATTGCTCCAGCAGCCCCAGATGATTCTTATAGCAGTATTTCAAAATGGCAAGAGGACAAGAGGAGCAGAAAATGTTATGAGTGCTAAATTTCACTGCATACTAGCTGCTATTCCTGACAATATAAACTCTGACTAGGATAGAATATGAATTATACATTGGAATGAAAAGAGGCAATGTAGGAACTAATTAAATCACCAGTTAAAATATTCTAAGTTAGTTCATACATGTTGGGAAAGATTTTTACTTAACATCTCAATTTTTTTTTAAAAAAAAAGTGATTAGATGATAAAGAACAAGACTGAAAAGTATCCAGAGTGAGAATTAGTGCAATACAAAAGTACTTAAACATCACATAAAAGCATTATGTACAGTAAACAAGAAAAAATCAAAAGGGAAATCTCCTGTGTAAAAGCACAAGTAAAGAACCAGGCCTCTTCTCAAGCCATCAATGAACATAATTTCTCAGACATCAGGAAAACCATCTATGAGATGCACTTCTCTGCCCTGATGAAAAAGGAGTATAAACGTGCCTTGCTACTGAAAGACTCCACAACCAACAACAGGAGTGCCATGATTCCAGACAGCAATATTATAAATTTTTCAAGCCACAACTTGAGCCAGGCAGAGGATTCTGTTTTGTCAAGGGGCTTATCCTTCTGCCCCTCCAAACCCACATGATATGTTTCTGTGGTGATCTAGAGACCTTCTTTCGCCACCTATGCCTCAAAGAATACTTCAGAAACTTATGACACCAGTCAGGAGAACAATACACAAGGATCAAACCTGTCTTCTCAACACAGCTGTAGAAACTACAGCAATATATCTCAGACTCATAAATATATTATTATTATTATTATTATTATTTGTTTGTTTGTTTACTATATTTATACCTCGCCCTTCAGCCCTAAAAGCTCTCAGAGTGGCTTACAATTATTATTATTTTTAATTAAACGGTACCCTGCCCTCAGGCTTACAATCTAAGAAAAATAGAAAAATTCCACATGGACTCCTCCTGATGGCTGGTACACAGAACTAGACTCCTACATAGAAAGTTTCTGCTGCTATGCCCAGACAGAAATAATCAGTAAGAAGCACAATTTACAAAAGAATCTCAGTTGCAAGGAACAAGATGCCATACACAGTCTCAAGGACAACCTTAATATTGTCATCAAAGAGGCTGACAAAGGAGGAACGATAGTCATCATGGACAGATCTGCCTTCATACAGGAGACTGAGAGGCAACTGTCCAACATCACATTTTACCAACTCCTACCTAACGACCCCACAGAGGAATACCAAAAGAATTACACAGGCTGCTCAGGAAATTTCTCATGGAGGCACAAAACCAAATCCTTAATGACACACCCCAGGAGCCCTAACCTGGCACATTCTACCTATTACTCAAAATAAATTAACAGGGCAACCCTAGAAGACCTATTGTTTCCAGCACTGTAACACTTACAGTCGGTGCCTCCAAATATATGGATGCTATCCTTAAACCATATGCCAACAAACCCCCCAGCTATGTGAAGGACACCATGGACTTCCTACAAAAGATACAAAGTATCCACAACCTTCCAGGAAACTCCATCTTAGCCATTATGGATGTTGAAGATGGAAATCTATCTCACCTAGTCACTCAGGTCTGCCAGTTTGTTCTCACGCAGAAATGCTTCACCTTTGATAACAACATATACCTTCAAGTTAACAGCACTGCAATGGGCAAACACATGGCACCAAAATATGCCAATATTTTCATGGCCAACCTAGAACACTTCCTTAACACTTGCACCAAGAAACCACTCCTCTACCTGAGGTACATTGATGATATCTTCATAATATGGACTCATGGAGAGGACTCACTCAAAAAATTCCACCAGAGGTTCTGCAACTTCTGCCCCATCATCAGCCTCAGCCTGGAACTATCTACTGACTTCTGGACACCACAGTACAGCTACAAAATGGACAGATGAGCACCACACTATATTGCAAACCCACACACCACATGCCTCTAGCTTCCACCCTGAACACATCACTAAGTGAATAGTGTACAACCAAGCCCTCTGATACAACCACAAGACAGAGATGCTAAATTCAAGCAATTACAGCAAGCATTCCACAAACTACAGTACCCACCACATGAACTGAAAAAACAAATAAACAAAGCAAGGTGTGTATCCAGAACTGATCTATTACAGAACAAAATTAAGAGGGGAAATGACAGAACCCCACTAGTGGTCACGTACAGTTCCCAGCTGGGACCACTCAGGTGCATCATGAACGAACTACAACCTATTCTGGACAATGATGCCACTCTTTCAAGGGCCTTGGTGGCAGACCTTTACTCGTTTACAGACAGCCTCCAAACGTCAAACAGATACTCCCCTACAGGACGACACATGACACAGATGGTGACAAAGGTACTAAGTCTTGCCACGAGCCAAGATGCCAACTCTGCCTACACATTTATCCAGGAAATGTCATCACAAGACCTAATGGTATCACCTGTAATATTAGGAGGGCCTTCACGTGCTCATCCTCCAATGTGATCTATGCTATACTGTGTCAGCAATGCCCTTCAGCACTCTACATTGGACAAACAGGCCAGTCCCTGTACTACAGAATATATGGACATAAATCAGACATTAGGAATGGGAATACACAAAAACAGGTGACAGAACATTACAATATCCCTGGGCAATCCATCTCAGACCTCAGAACAGTGGTCATTGAACAAAAGAACTACAAAGGTAGATTGGAAAGAGAAACATCAGAACTGGAATTCATTCACAAACTGGGTGAATAAAAGAATAAAAGAAAGAATAAAAGTTTTTTGCTGCTTTTCAAATGCATAACCCTTCACTATGGAAGGGCGGTATAGAAATAAACCTTATTATTATTATTATTATTATTATTATTATTAACCCTTGTGGAATTCCAGTTCTGGCAGAACTAGAATTCATCCTCAAACCATCAGCAATGGATTGAACAAACACAATTGTTTCCTCACACACTATATGCACTTCAACATTATCTGACCCCATCCTCATGGGGGTGCCCTACATTTCTCCTCACCACAGGCTACTCCTATTGCAAAACTGGATCTACCAGTTCATCTCCATGCACAAAGATCAGTTTCCTATGTCTTTGTGCACTAATGACCATAGTTAAAATTGAACGTGCAACTTCATTTCCATACACAAAGGATTTGTATTGACTTCCTCACATACCAATGGCATGTATAACATGAGAATCACTCCTCCCTACCCAAGGTCATATATATATATATATTCCTTTCCTTGCCAGTATTTTCTGAAGATGCCAGCCACAAATGCTGGCAAAACGTTAGGAATAACCTCTTGTCGAACATGGCCACATAGCCTGAAAAAAAAAAAACCCACAAAAAACTAGGCATGTATATATGTCTATACCTGGTTTCCACTCCACCAAAGGCATCTGAGGAAATAGACTGAAGTCTACAAATCTCACGCTGCCATTTATTTCTTTCAGTTAGTTGGGGCATACAGACGAGCTGTGTCTAGCACACACACACACAGAGTTGATGCATGTAGACAGGAATGCCTAGAAAAAGGTCTTTGTGAAGAGAAAAATTCCTCCCACACACAGGCTGCAGCCTTGAGCTTCCAGCTTGAAGGAATGAATCTCCGAACAGCGAGACTTCATTCAACATGAGGGCTTTTAAATCTTTGTTGCAGAACTATTTGCAAAGATTACACTGAGTACCAGACATCCGTCTTGAACATTTACCACAATACAGAACAACAAAGTGCTTTGCCACAACAACCCAGCAACGGAGATTGTAACTTTCTCCCTTATATAGGTGGTCTTCCTGGAAGTCATGTGATAGCCATGCCACCAATGAAACCTGGCTGGCTTCATACCCAGTACCTGTTTCATCAGAATACTCCCCATGATGCACCTCTGGCTGGCTTCACCTACTGTGCATGTTGCATCAGATTTCCCATGATGCACAGCTCACCAAATGCTGACTCATGCACCTGCCACATGAACTGTAGTAACCTCTGCTCCAGTTCCACCTTGTGGCCACATCCATGTCATTTTTCAGACCAGGGTGCAACCTGGTCTTGACAAAAGTTGTACTGTATACAATGCTAGAAGTGATTCCCCCCCCCCCCCAAATATTGCTATGATCACTAGTTATTTGTTTAATGTAGTTGGTTCCAAAGGGGGCCAGTATGGTGGAGTGGTTTCAGTGTTGGACTACAAGTCTAGAGACCAGGGTTGGAATCCCTTCTCTGCCATGCAAACCTGCTGGATGACCATGGCCAAGTCACATTCTCTGAGCCTCAGAGGAAGGCAATGGCAAACCCCCTATGAACAAACTTTGTCAAGAAAACCCCATGATAGGGTAGCCTTAGAGTCACCATAAGTCAAAAATGACTTGAAGGCACACAACATCAACAGTTGGTTCCAAACCTGAGTCTTCAAGTGTTGTTGGTTTTTAGCTCCTGGAAGCCCCAGTCAGCAGGTCGTGGATTCTGGAAGTTGTAGTCTAACAATACATGAGGCTCCAAGATTGGTAGGAAGTGATTTAGTGCTAGAGGAACACTTGAGAAAAATAACCCTAAACAACCGTAAAGATCAACTTAGATCTTTCTGTATGTTGAGAAATAAAAACAAACAACAGGAAATATTTCACATTTCATTGTTGTGGCATATAAAAACGAATGCCTGTGGCAGACACAGGCTGCATCTGCACTGCAGAAATAATACAGTGTGATGCAGCTTTAACTGCTATGACTCAGTGGTGTAGAATTCTGGAATTTGTACTTTGTGACCTATTTAGTCTCTGTCTGAGATCTCTGATGCCACAACAAACTACAAATCCCATGATTCCACAGCATTTAACCATGGCAGTTAAAAAAATGTCAAATTGTATTATATTTCTGAAGTGCAGATGCACCTTAGTGTTTCAGTCATGGCCCCCTGCTATGGAATGCATTCAGGAATGTTTCCCAATTTCAACTTCAGCGTCTTTAGAGATAGGCAGTTCTTTGGGTATGGGAGCCAACATGAGGTGGTGGGGTCACCTTTGGGCCTTAAATTCTATGGGGATGTTTTTCAGGTTGTATTGCAGCGTGATAGTTAGTTTAGTGTTGTTCTTTAGCTTTACTCTTTGGCTATTCGTATTTCATGGTCTGTGCCACAGACTGCTCCTGACCTCGTTTTTACAGAGAGATTAGAGCTTCTCCATCTTCTTCTTCTGGTTTCTATATTGGCCTTCACATGATGTCCATATATACAGTCACTTCTTGGGTTGATGGATGAATGTGTTTGTGACTAACAAACTGTCAGCCTCGCAAAATTAAGTCAGTCAGTCAGTCAGTCATTCTCCTGCTTCATTTTTTTGATCCAAAGCCAAATTTCCCTACAAGCTTTGATTCTTCTCTGTTTGTTATTTTTGCATTCTAGTCACCTATGATTAAATGATTAAATAGACATCCTGTTTTAGTGTGTGATTAATTTCCTTCCTGAGTACAGATGGTGGTGGTGGTGGTGGTGGTGGTGGTGGTGATATGATGATGATGATGATCCCACCTTTCTCCTGATATAGGGACTCAAGGCAGCTTCCAAACAATTTAAAACAATACAAATTAAAGATGATACAAGAGCATTACAAAGTGTAAAAAAACAAGTTAACAAGTTAAAAACATTACACATTAAAATAGTACAAATATTAAATTGTATTAAAAACTGTATATAGGTCTTGGCATCTGAATTGCACAGCATTTAAAAGCCTAACCAATTGGGAAAAAAATCAATTTTTCTTCTGCCTCTGTAGTTGGAGTATAAACTTGGATTAAGACTGTATTGATGTTGGTGCTGCAGATGCGAGCTGGCTAGGGGGCATCCCAATCATGGGTTCTCCACAGATCTCAAGTGTTTTGCCCAGGGGAAGCTGAGGAGGCCGTCTGAGGAATAGACCACCTGCCTCAGCTGCTTCCACACCAGGTTGCACCCTTCAATCTTGCAAGTTTTCAAATAAACAGTTAAATAGGTTTATTGATTAAATAAAGTGGCCCAGTTTTACAACCCAGATACATGTCTGGTCTTGTTATTTCAAGTTGGACAGCAAGTCTTACTTGAGATGATTCCATCAGACTTTGCATTATATACTATAAATCTTTCCTTACTGGGCTTAAAATGTGAAAATACATGTTTTCTAGAAGTATTATACAAGTACAATTTCTCTCAGCAAGTGCCAAAATTTGAACACTATCTTTTTTTTAGTGATGCAAACAATAGGAACCCTTCTTTAAAGTGTTTAAAAATCTAGTTTTTTAAAACTTGCGAGATAATATGAATGCCGCGTAGGTGATAACAATCCAAGCCAGACAGAAAAAAGGTAATAAAAAAAATCTTTTTCCTGTCTGGGTTCTGAATTTTGACAGGTCATACTTTGACTCAAAGCACTTATTCCTCTGGAACTGAGCAGGGCAGAGAGATAAAAGTAAAACGAACATACCATCTTTGTCAGGCTGAAGAGACAAACCATTCATAACAGAAACAGCTTTAAAACTATTATATTCTGACATATTTGTGGGAAAAGATTTAACACCATTTTCCCCTCTTAGATTTGCAGTATAAACTGCAGGGCCTCCACCCCCCCCCCTTTTTTTAAGCCTCTTGTTAATAAATAGAAGTTGGTTATCAGAAGGATTTTGACAAGTATTGAAAAAACTAAAATAATTACAAAAACAGCTTAAGTAGATAGCTGTGTTTCATACCATATTGTTTTCAAACCTGATTTTTCTTAGGTTCAGGAGTGATTGTTAGCCAATAGATACAGGGCTGTCTTAAGTCAGAAATGATTTCAAAGTACACAACAACAGCCAAGGCACTGTGTGTGTGTGAACAAAATTCATTTGAATTTTAAATAGTAGGTTAGGAGCTTGTTCAAGGGCTAAGTAAAAATCTGCTGAGAAGCCTCAGTTGACATGAGCAGGGGGCTAAGGTGTATGGGAACTAATATTGTGTATTTGTTGTACAAGTTTATCCAGAAGTCCAAAATACTCCATAATTCAAAAATGTCCACTAGGGTTGACACCCTTGTTTTTTGATTATTCAGTGTACACATGCTTTGTTTCATTCATTAAATTATTTAAAATATTGTGTATAAAATTACCTTCAGGTTATATATAAGGTGTATAAGGCATTTAAGAATCATATATGAATTTTGTGTTTAGACTTGGGCCCCATCTTAAAGATATCTAATTATATATATGCAAATATTCTAAAATCCAAAAAGACCTGAAATACAAAAGCACTTCTGGCCCCAAGCATTTTGGATAAGGGATATTCAACCTATATTTGTGCCATTTTTGTTCCAATTTTGGCTGCCTATTGTCCTTAAAAACCCAGTAGAGAAAACAATATGTGCTAAAAACACTTGGGGCTAAATCCAAATATTAGTCTCAACTATAGTAGTCTCACTGAATTCATGTGACTTACATAGTGCAGTTTGCTAAGTCATGTGACTCTGCAAACAACATTAATTTAATGAATCTAGTATAGATGAGATAAATTGTTGCAAATATCCCTTGATAAGTATCTACAGCTTTAAAATTAAAATAAATACATATTTTAATTGACCCGTTCAGACACCCTAAAAAGCACTTACTATACAAGTTGTCCACACAACAGATAGTCTTTCTTATACCCCCCCTTCCACATTGAGTATTCCTTTCAGCAACATTAATGTATGGAATATTTATGTATTTATTAATTAAAATATTCTATTTCATAAGATTTTAGGTGAGCATACATATAAAATAAGATGAATGGTTTAAGAGAATTTTAAATTTAAAACAATAAGACAGTTTAAATATATTAAAAGTATATTAAACAAATTAACAAGTACCTTAAAAGGCTGAACCAGTCTGTTATCTGTGAATCACACTGACAGACAAGTTGATGGATTAAGTCAAATAACACATAAATGAACAGGCAGACAGTATAAGCTAATTGCAACCATTCAGCATGTAAGAAAGAGATGGATGGGGCCTGGGAAGACTCAATCAATCATCAACTTAAAGGAATAAGAGAAGGGTCAGGACCCATTACATTTGCACTTTGGGGGACTGAACCTGTTGATATTTGATACTTTCTTTAATATCTCTTGCAGATATTTTCTAGTTTTAACTTATGTTTAGAAAAGGTACTTTCACAGTGTGTACTCAGGCGTATTGTGACAGACATCCTGCTTCTTCAAACAATGACAGCACTGTATTGTGAAACTATTAATTTATCAAAGTCCTCTTTCATCAGACCTTCATCAACTGTCAGACTGGTAAAATGTAGCCAAGATATTGGCCACTGGGGACATCTGACTGTTCTTTCACTTTACAAAGTCCATCTCTCCTGAGTGAATATCTAACCAGGATATTTTGATGGGGTACGGGTATGCAAATTGTTAATCACTGACTACCACCTTTTGAAATAGCATATTGAAGTTTACATCTGCAGCCATAGATATGAACAATACTTAAAAATAAAAATAAAAACATAATTTTAGAATTATTCTGACAAGACTTTGTCAGTTGCATAAAAATCATATGCATAATTAACCTGTGGACACCATGTATGAGCTGCATATAGTTTTAAATGTTTTCTGCCTAATGTCATCTGCTTCAACTCTCATGGAAGACCCCAGCAGTCACAGCCACTTGTGTTCTTGCTTCATGCAGGTGGTTATGACCATATACAATGTCTTTTTTCAAGATCCTGCAAGCTTTTTGATACACAAAGGTGCTGATCTCTTGTAATACTCTAACAACAATATAACTGTAAACACCACAATTTTTTTCCACACCCAGAAGAAAACAACCAACTACTCGTCTTCTGCTTGAATCCAATGTATTCAATTGCTTTAAATTAATTATGGGGGTGGTTTGAAAGAAAACATATGCATTCTAGATTTTTTTGTTATTATGTACCTTCAAGTTGTTTCTGACTTAAGACGACCCTAAAGAGAACCTATCATGGGTTTTTCTTGGCAAGGTTTGTTCAGAGTTTTGTCATTGCCTTCCCCTGAGACTGAGAGAGTGTGGCTTGCTCAAAGTCACCCAGTGGGTTTCATGGTTGAGCTGGTAATCAAACCCTGGTCTCCAGAGTCATAGGTCAACACTAAAACCACTACACCATGCTGGCTAGAAGTTTACTGCTGTGATATACTGAGTGAGCTTCTTTTTGATAATGAAGGCCAATAGGTCTGGCTGTAGGCTATTCTTTCTGTAGTTTATGATATCATGATGGGGTTGCTTTTGTGGACACAAGCTTCCTAATAGTGCTGTTTATCACTGTGGCAAAGGATGAAACATAAGAAAGCTTGAGCTGGGATGAAAGAATAGAATTTTTATTATTTTAGGAACTGAATGTGACATTATAGCAGACTTTGTTTTGTGCAGGAAATTGCAAACTATGGCAAAATTGCTTTAAAGAGCATCTTTACATGTGTTTTCTAAACTATGATACAGTCATTTGGTGTATTGCTTTTAAATGTATTCCTTCTCTCAGCTAAACTAGTTAGATATGCTTTATATGGATGCAAAGGACTGAGGCTGCTTCTCCTCCTCCACTAAAATGTTTGATATAGAATTTATTGTGCATGTTGTTATGATGTTTTAGAAAACTGCATGGAATGAATAGATAGTACTTCCAAACACTTGAACAGGTCAAAAATCATGCAGTCCCTGTGTCTTTTCTACCCAACAAGCATGAATGTACAAATTCACTTCAACCTTTACTTTAACTATGGGGTGAAGCACACTGGCAGCTTGGAGTGGTCTCTGGCCACTCCAGCCCTGACGGGCCCCTGATCGGCCCAGGACCATGGCAACCAGATGCCACAGTCCTGAAGCTGGCTACTGTCATATCCTAAATGGGCCACTGGCAAGGAGCAGCTTTTTGCTGCTCCTTTTCTAGCCAGTTTCGGGCCATGTCAGGCGACCTCAGAGTAGTTTCTGGCCATCGGGTGCATGCATTGTCTGCACATTACACACCCCAAAGTGGCTTTTGGCCCATCTGTTTCAGGCCAATTATTCAATGTTAGGTCTCTATGGCCTGAAACAGACTTACCAAAAGAAGCAGCTTTCAGCCACTTCAGGGATGTGGCATTCAGATGATACCCTCCAAAGCCGCCAAAGGCAGCCCAAAACCACCAGAAAAAGGAGTGAAAAAATCTGCTCCTTGTGGCAGCCAGCTTAGAACTGTGGTGGCAGTCCACTTTAAGAGCAGGCCGTGTGGTCACCACAGTCCCAGGCCAATCACAGTCCAATCTTGGCTGGAGCAGCCCAAGGCCCTCCTTGCCACCTGTCTGCTTTGGGCCTATTTCAGTTAGCCATGTTTACAAAGCTTTGCCCTTAAACCAGGATTTTTGCTCATCATTTTTACTGGTTAGCAAAGACATGATGTTATTTTATATAAGATGTCCTGAACCAAAAACATGAACAATTATAATCTAGTAAGAAATAACTGCTAACTTTAATAGCACTTGATTAGTGCTAGATAGATTATAAATACATAGAATAGACAAATAGAATTGGAAAGGGTCCTATGGGCCATCAAGTCCAACCCCCTGGTCAATGCAGGGTTTCGAGCTAAAGCATTCCCAGCAGATAGCTGTCCAGCATCATTTTGAAGACATTTAAAGAAGGAAACATCACCCTAGGCAGTTGGTTACATTGCCAACCACTCTTAGAGCAAGCAGCACATACACACACAGTCATTTTCAAGCAAACCTCTATAGGCAAGAAGAACTGATGGAACTTCTAGTCAGATTATAATAATAGAATCCTAGAATCCTAGAGTTAGAAGAGACCTCAAGGGCTATCAAGTCCAAGCCACTGCCATGAAAGCATACATTCAACACACCCCTGACAGACATCCAAAACATGTTTTGCATAAAGTACAATGTTCTATGGATAAAAAACAACAAACATGAAAGCACACTTTTTCCCATTCTTTCACAGGTTGAAAAATCTGCTGGGTGTTGACCATTTTGAATGAGTTATCTTGACATGTTAAAGCATCCTTTCTTGTTGAAGTTGAGAAAAATTGTGGACATTCTTTACATCCCTGTCTTTGTTACAGCAATAGCATTTTACAACTCAAAAAGGGAGGACAGGAAGAAGTAAAAATATCAGAGAGAAGTAGTAAAAGCAACCATGTCAAAGTCATGATAACCATTGGTTTATGACATTTTGGATAGCTGTAACTGTACACTGTGGGTTTTTAAAGGCTTCGGAAATGTTCTCAGTCCAAAAATAGAGTTCATTACAAAGAACAGTGAAATGGTACTCAGTGTCTCTTTTCATAGGAAGCTTCTTCACTTCATACCAGTGGCTTTGGCTGCGTATTAAATTGTCATTTTTATTATTTTAATTTTATGATATAGTTGAATATATAGATTTAAATGTATGGCATTATTTTTTTCTGTTTTTGTGTATTAATGGTGATGAAAATTCAAGAACATACAATTTTGCCACAAGTTGTTTTTTAAATATTATTTCCAAAGATTGTTAAGATCCCTTTAATTTCTTATGTTAATCATTCTTCCTTACATGCTCCTAATTGCATGAGAAACTTGGATGTTGCCATATATGTCCTGTAAAACAAATTCTTATCTGTCAGTCTAGCGCATTTTCCCATTTACATGCCACTTCTATTACTGAAATGATAACCAAATTAAACACTAAATCTTTTTTTATCCTCCTGTACATTTTCAGTACAGTATGTTTAAAAGCTGGTTCTCTGTGGCCATATTGGTTTGGTGAGTTCTTAAACCTTTTTAAACTGTGACTCACTTCTGTGAGTCACTGGGGGATGGAGCCTAGAAGCCTAATTCTCTATAACTGCTGGCAGAAGATTTCCAGACCATTCCTTTCACAAAGGGAAAGGACGAAAGCTGGTTCTCTGTGGCCATTTTTGACTGGCTGAGTTCTTATACTTTTAAAACTGTGAGCCACTTCTGTGGGTCACTGGGGAGGGAGGCAGAGCTAGAAGCCTAATTCTACATAACTGCTAGCAGAGACGCATGGCTAATGGCACACAAATTTTTTATACTCAAGAAGGTTTTGGAGTACAGAGGAGAATGCGACCTGGAAACAGTGTTTGAGGGAGTCTCCTTTAATTTTTCACTTTTTCTTATTTACTCTTTTCCTTAAGAGGCCTGTGGTGACTTGTGCTCAGAGAAAGTGAGTCAGAGAACTTGCTAGTAGCCAAGAGCTCTCTAGATAACTGTATGCCCAGTTATTTGAGCTTGCTAATAGAACGTTGCCAATAGTCTCAAAAAATGATCAGGAGGGCTTTGAGCTGAATTATATGGGGGAGTGGGACAGTAATCTGGAAGGCAAAAGGGCTGGAGAAAATAGTCAAACTGTCATAGAGGGAACAAGGCAAACAGTGCAAGGACCAAACAGTGGAAAGCAAAATAACTTGCACAGGCAACAAGTAAGGGGGACACATGGTCATAGATGTCTTGAACATAGGTGAACTTGAACTCCTAGGACAACAAAGCAAATATGATATAATAAGCATCACTGAAACCTGGTGGCATGAGTCTCTTAATTGGAATGTGGAAATAGAGGGGTGTAACCTTTCTAAGAAAAATAGGACAAACAGAAAAGGAGGAGGAATGGCATTATATGTCAGGGCTATTTATGCCAGTGAAGACATCCAGAACATCAATCCTGGAAACCAGGTGGAGACTGAGAGCATCTAGATAAAAACTAAAGGGGAAGGAAACAACAGGGATGTTATGGTGGGAGTGGAGCAGTGGGGGAGAGGTAGGCTGGACCACCTGGGCTTATAAAGCCCAAAAAGCCTCCCTCCCCCCCAGCGGACAGGCTGCACGACGGCAGAAGGAGAACAGGCCTCACTACCATCTCCAGGCCCCCTCCAAGGCTCCAGCGTTCTCCAGGGCGGTGGCAGAGCAGCAGGGGAGAGGTAGGCTAGACCACCTGGGCCTATAAAGCCCAAAAAGCCTCCCTCCCCCAGCGGACAGGCTGCACGGTGGCAGGAGGAGAACAGGCCTCACCACCATCTTTAGGCCCCTCCCAGGATCCACCACCAGTCATCCTTATGTTTGCTATGTGTCACTGGAGGACGCTTTTGTGCTACTTCGACAAACACCAACTAAGGGATCGGACTTGGACAATATTGTTATTGGTGATACCTCTTTTCCCCTTGCATTGTTGTTAACTACATTGGGGTATTGTTGAGTGGATTTAGCTGGAATTCTCTTACCTTCCACTGGATGATGGAGCTGGGGAAAGTCAGAAGGCAAACATTGAGGTTGTGTGGGGGCAGAGAAGGTATGGTGGTAACAGAGTGAACAGATGTTACAAAAGAAGTAGGGATCATTGTTTAATATCTATCCCTTCTTCAGTTCACTCTGTTTCCCAGGATAAGGTGGAGAGTGTGCCAACCACACCACAATCTCTTAAACTGCTCCTTTGCAGTGTCAGGTCGGCCAAGGGGAAAACCCATATCATCCACGATCTTCTCATGGATGAACAGGCCGTCCTGCCATGCTTTATCGAGACCTGGCTGGAAGATGCCAGTGCTGCTACATGGGCGCAGGCTCTCCCAGCCAGGTACATGGTCAGTGAGCAGATAAGGGAAAGTGGGAGGGGGCGGTGTAGCCTTGGTTCATAGGACCAACCTGACCTTGAGCAGGAAACCTGTCCGGGAAAAAACCCATATCAAGTGCATGTACCTAAGCCTAAAGACCAGGGATAGTTTGGGGATTCTGCTAGTATACCGGCCACCCTGTTGTCTAGCAGACTCCCTAACCAAGTTGACTCAGCTGGTTTCTGAGCTACTGTTGGAGCCGCCCAGACTTCTGGACTTGTGCAACTTCAACATTCCTTTTGAAACCAGCCCATCTGAGCTTTCAGGAGCAACTCGGGAATTCATGGATTCCATGACAGGCATGAACCTCTCCCAATTGGCCAGTGGACCCACACATTGTGCAGGCCATACACTCAATGGGGTTTTTAGTACAGAACAGGAGTATCCGTGGGCGGAGGTAACTCAGTCCTCCACACTGTCATGGACGGATCATTTCCTGATCAAGTTGGAGCTAAGGACTACTTTATGCCCCCCCAGGGGTGGCAGACCCATTAGAATGGTCCACCCTTGAAGGCTCATGGAAACAATTGGTTTCCAGAAAGCCCTAGAGGGTTTGTTGGCTGGGAACACTGGTGATTCTGTTGAAACCCTGGTTAACATTTGGAATACCGATGTCGCCAGAGCTATCAACACAATTGCTCCTGAGCATCCTTTTCAGCCCACTTCCAACCGGAAACCCTGGTACACGGAAGATCTCAGGGAAATGAAGCGGGCTGGAAAACGACTAGAGTGTGAATGGCAAAAGACTCGGCTCTCATCCAACAGAGCTCGCTATAGACTGCATCTTCGCAGCTATGAAGAGGCTCTGTGTGCAGAGCGGAAATCTCTCTGCTCTGCACGCATTGCATCTGCAGAGTCCCGTCCAGCAGAGCTGTTTAAGGTGGTGGGCGACCTGACGCAGGTTCCCCCTGCACCAAACCCCCTGCTAGAACCTACGGCAGCCTGCTGTGAGGCATTTAACATTCACTTTGCAGACAAAATCTCTTGGATAAGAGACGACTTGGACACCAATATTTGTCCAGGATCCATGTGTGAGGTATCTAGCAACTTCTTTACTGTCAGTTTACTGGATGAGTTTCAATCTGTAAGTACTGATGACATGGACAAGCTGCTTGGATGCGTAAGGAAAACGACCTGCTCCCTCGATCCAGGTCCATCCTGGCTGGTCATCCAGGGAGGGGATGCACTGAGAACTTTCCTTTGGGAGGTGATCAATGCATCCCTCAGGGAAGGCACCGTTCCATCCTGTCTGAAGGAGGTGGCCGTCAAGCCCCTCCTGAAGAAGCCTTCCCTTGATCCCCTGGACAGAAAAAAACTACAGACTAGTTTCCTTGCTGCCTTTTCTCAGCAAGGTGATTGAGAGAGCAGTCGCCTCCCAACTCCAAGCTGTCTTGGATGAAGTCGATTATCTCGATCCATTTCAAACCGGCTTCAGGGCAGGATATGGAGTGGAAACTGCCATGGTTGCTCTGACTGACAACCTCCACCTGAGCATCAACAGGGGGTAGTGTGATCCTGCTGGTGCTCTTGGTTCTCTCTGCACCCTTTGACACCATAGGTCATTCCATCCTTTTGGATCGGCTGAGAGAGTTGGGGATTGGTGGCACCACGCTTCAGTGGTTCCGATCCTTTCTTTCCGACAGATCCCAAAGGGTGAGACTCAAGGACAGCTGCTCTTCCAAACCAAGCTTAGCTGTGGTGTCCCTCAGGGTACCATTCTGTCCCCGATGTTATTTAACATTTATATGAAGCCACTTGGAGAGATCATTCGGAGGCATGGAGCTCAGTGTCATCAGTACGCTGATGACACTCAGATATACTTCTCCATGACCAGGTCGTCTGCTCAGACCTCAGATGGTGTCTCTCCTCTTAATGATTATCTTGCGGCGGTAATGGATTGGATGAGGGAAAACAGATTGAAGCTTAATCCAGTCAAAACAGAGGTGCTCACAGTCACAGGCCCGAAACCAGGTTTGGAATACAACTCCCAGTCCTAGATGGAGTCACACTCTCCTTGAAGGACTCTGTTCGTAGTCTGGGGGTACTCCTTGACCCATCGCTTCACATGACTAGTCAGCTGAATGCGATGGTCAGGAGTGCCTGCTACCAGCTTCGGCTGATACGCCAGCTGCGCCCTTTCCTGGAAGTGAAGGATCTGGAAACTGTGATACACGCACTGGTAACCTCACATTTGGACTACTGTAATGCACTTTACATGGGGCTACCCTTGTGCCTAACTCGGAAACTACAACTAGTCCAAAATATGGCAGCCAGGCTTGTTGCTGGAACATCTAGGAGAGAGCACATAACACCTGTAATTAAATCTCTCCACTGGCTACCGATCAGTTTCTGGTTGGTTTTAACCTTTAAAGATGTTGGTTTTAACCTTTAAAGCCCTACATGACTTGGGTCCATCCTATCTAAGGGACCACCTCTTCCCATATGAACTCCCCCCCCCCCCCACACACACACACTTCGGTCCTCTGGGAGGAATCTACTACAGCCCATGAAGACTAGGCTGGTGCAGGCCTCCCAGAGGGCCTTTTCAGCTGTCGCCCCCAAGCTGTAGAATGACCTGCCGAATGAGATGCGTCTCATTCCATCTGTTGAAGGCTTTAAAAAAGCTCTAAAGACGCATCTCTTCAGGCAGGCCTTCCCAGAAAATGGTTAACATCTCCCAGCTCCAAGATATTTTAACTTGTAATGTTTTTAACCTTTGCTGTAACCTGCTCTGTTTGCTCGTTCAGAGGGGAGTGCTAGAAATAAAAATTATTATTATTATTATTATTATTATTATTATTACTACTACTACTACTACTACTACTACAGATCCCCAAGTCAGATAGAGGAACTGGATGAAGACTTTCTAGGACAGATGACCACTCACTAAGAAAGGAGAGATATAGTAGTAAAACAGGAAGTTGTGGTTTTATCACAACCACTGATAGCCACCTTACTTATTACAACATCAAAACATTTCACTTATAAATTTACTAAGCTTTGCCAAAGAGTAAAAAAAAATGTAATTGAAAGTTCAGCCATCTAAAACAGAACCTCTTGCCCAGCACCTGAAATGTTAGATTTGAAAATAATTGAACAATGTTTTTAAAAATTAGAAATTAATTAATGCCCTAGCCTCCTCCTCCTCCTCCTCCTCCTCCTCCTCCTCCTCCTCCTCCTTCTCCTTTTATGCCTTCAAGTTGTTCCTGATTTGTGGTAACCCTAAGGCAAACATATCATGGGATTTTCTTGGCAAGATTTGTTTCGAGGAGGTTTGCCATTGCCATCCTCTGAAGCTGAGGGCATATAATATGCCCAAGGTCACCCAGTGGATTTCATGGCTGACCTGAACATTAAATCCTAGTCTCCAGATTTGTAGTCCAACACTCAAACCACTGTGCCACATGGGCTGTAACCAAACCACTTAAAATGTGTGACCCAGAAGTAGGGGCCTGGTAGACACTAGCCTTTCAGATGCCAAGGTCTAATGTTCTATCAGGGCCATGACTGCTTGAAGACTGAGCACACAAATCACTTCTCCACTCCAAACTGGGACTCATAGGTGTTTTGTTTTTTTCTTCGTAATTTTAGTCTATATACACTTGACTAATGAAATCACCTGCTTTCCTATAATTCTGATTTTTGCTTGAAATGGCAAAATTAGAGATATCTGTGTTGGATCCATACAACAAGGCTGGGAGAAGAAGACTTCCATAAACTACAATATACCTTTAACCTGTCACCATCAATGCTCCATGTTGCATGGACATTTGGGGAAACCTGCTGAATCCCTGCAGGGGGCTGAAGGAAAAAGAAGGTGCCCCTAATTCAGAGGAAGTTGCTCACTTTGAGCTTTAGTAATATACATATTTGTTATATTTGTTATTATTGTTATGCCAATCACTGACACATCACTCTTCTTCTACATGGATAACCCAGTGAAGGAAGGGGGCCTTCTCAGCCACTGATCCCGGTGAAATTTCCTAAAGAAATGTCCATGCTAGGGAGGCTAGGATAGCTCCCTCCTTCTTTCTTCAGCAAGGGAAAACTTTTCTATTCCAACAAGCTTTTATTGAACTGAGAGCAATATGCTTAGTGATGGTGGTGTTTTATACCCTTTCTTTTTGAAACACTTTCTGTGGTTTGCTTAATTTCTTTTTAAAAATAGCATGCATATATATGAGAATGATGTTTTTGTAAGTTTTTAAATATGTTGTGGTTTTAAGAAGATAAAGAGATCCCTCATTGGTTATTCATTATTTAGTTAGTTCATCAGTTATTTTATATGCTGTTTTTCCCTTAAATTAGTCCCTAAATGGAAAACTGCCAGGGAATCCTGGGTGCTGCAGGCTTTTATTTCAGAGGAAATCCTCTGAGTATTCCTTGCCTAAGAAAACCCTATAAAATTAATGTGGTTACCATATTGACAGGAGACACATACAAGCTGTCTTCAGTCCCAGTATTGGAGGGAAATACTGTGATATGAAAGAAAAATAATATTGTCAATAATCTTTGAAAACATTCTTGGATAGACCTTTATTAGAAATAGATACTGTTAAACATGCAGAAAATGGAGATTGTTCTCACATTTTTCAGTGATTGGTCATAAAATATTTAGTGGTGTATTTTTTCTTCCTTTTTTCTAGCCTTCGGCAAAAGAAAGGGAACCTTCCCCAGAGGCACTGGACTGGACCAGCAAATTTAGTAAAATGCAAGCCATGCCCAGTGATGCATGCCAGCCCTGTCTGTGGCTCTGATGGACATACTTACACAACCAAGGTAACTGCATGCAATTAGTGAAAACTTCTGTGGATTAATTCAAGTTGCAATGAAAGCTCCATGAGAAATTTAATGTGTAGCATTTCAAAACAAGTCGATTGGAGAACTGTGGACAGAAAAGGGGACCTGTTGTTCCGTGTGTAATGGCCATGTGTAATGTTGCAGAATGAAATTGCCTCTACTTACAAGAGAGTCTATCAGTTGTGCAGTTGTCATCAGGGTATTATGAAAGTGGGAAATGAAAGCAGGGTACGTTTTCAAGCATTTCTTGAGGTAAAGCAAAAATTGCCAGATTGAGTGCACATTGAAACAATATGGATGTTATATTTCGACTGTGCAGAGAAAGCAGTCAGAATTGATTGAAAGCCTGTTATGTATATCTGTGACTTTATGCTACTCCATATTTCCTTTTCTTTATGATGTAGCTTAACACATTAAAACAAATAGTGCTGCACTGTGTTTATATCACTCATTGCATGGTTGCTGGAGAGTAAAAAAGCTTGGTGGGAAGTATAACATTTGACTTTATGGTGAAAAGACAATTCAGAAGTATTTATTTATTTATTTATTTAATATTTATATCTCAAGCAATATAAAAAAAGATAAGCAGTGTAACTTGGTGTTGTATAGTTCATATATACCCTACACCAAAGGCATAACCAAAGTAGTAAAGGAATTCCACATCTAAGTACAGGTAACCCTGTGGATATTTTAAAAACAGTCAGATTATTAATGCCATAGGCATTGATTCAGTGGAAGGAAATTGCCACTTTAGTCATGTTTAATTCAGGCACTGACATCTCACTTTATAAGTAGAGCTAAAATCTCGGTGCTTTGTTCTTTACCATGTCTTTTGTTGAATTACTCATTTATTTATACATTCATTCATTTAAATTTATAACTTGCCCTATTCACAAGGATTGTGCTTGGCCATTATTCCTTATTAAAACAAGCCAAATCACATAAAAATGCAGAAGAAAAATCCCCAATATAGACACCTTAAAAATGATTGTCAAACTGCCTGTACAGAACAACAAGAAATGCCAGCATTGGGGTGGAGTGGGACCTTGGCAACTGCACGCTGTATGAATGCACCAAATCTGCCCCGATGCCAGCATCACACTACACACCCAACCGGATGGCGGGTGGTGTCACACCTTTCCTTTGGCGCCCATTTAGATGTGCTGCACTGAACAAACACTGAAAAGCCACCAGCGCAGAAACAAGCACGGCTTTTGGCCATTCTAAAAAGGACCAGTACTTTGCTGCTACTTTTTAGAGCGGCAAACTGCTGGATCAGGACCATGGCATGTAGTTGCTGTGGGCCAGATCTGGTACTGAATGGGGCGGTGGGACACTGCTCTATCAAATGATCACTAATTAAACAGACACTAATCCTCTTTGCATATCCTCCCACCCTGAGGCCTTGTCATTAACAACAGAACAATACACAGATTAACATAGAAATCACTCCTTCCTACCCAGGGTCACACAGTATATATATATACCCAACTCTCTTCCATACCAGGAATCTCTGAAGATGTCAGCCGCAGATGCAGGCAAAACATCTGGAATAAACTCTTCTACAACATGGCCACATAGCCTGAAAAGCTCACAAAAAACTATGGGTGCTGGACATGAAAGCCTTCAACTTCACAAATCTTAGATCGCTTCTTAATCTTGAAACTAAATGTTAGCTTCATTTGCATGGCCTCCATGTATCTGTTCCAGTGAATGGACAAATTTGGGACTTGGGTCCACCAATCTGCCACTGATAGCCATTCAGCTCCAAGGTGATGGAGAAGCTGGAACTACCTACAGCATACACATTGTGGTATACTTTGAAGCCACTCTGATAGTTTCAAGTGCATTTGTTGTGAGGGTAATTCCACTGGTCCCTCCCCAACTTGAAGATCAAAATGGTGAGGAGTGCCAAGGCTTTCCAATACTCCATTGTATTTTTGAAATGTGTGTGTACATGCCTTCAAGTTTCCTGTCAACTTATGGTGAATCCATAAATTTCACAGAGTTTAGGCAAGGAATAACCAGAGGTTTGCAAGTTACTTACTCTCAAATGTAGCTTACAATATCTAGTATTCATTGGTGGCCTCCCATCCAAGTATTAGCCAGGGCTTACCTTGTTTACTTTCCAGATGAGACAGGCTATTTCCCATGTAGGATATTCAGGCAATTTCTGAAGTAGTATCAGTGCAATGGGAAGGGAGACATTTTGCCTGTCATTATGCTGGAGGGTTTCAGAAACAGAATAGAAGGTCAAGGGGACCTTAGCATCTTAGAGAAAGACCTAGAGAGATGGTCCTGGCAACTACACATTTTGGGTTGACCACCAAAAAGCCCTATGCTCAGGTTTTGCTGGGTGCTAATATCATATTTTAAATTCTGCAGAAATCATGGTTCGCTACAGAAGCCACATTATATCATCTGCTGTATAAAAAGAACTGTGCTTCCACAGTAAATGTTGCATCAAAGCGAATGACCAAGGAGAGTTGTAAAGCCTTCTATATGTAATTCAGGATAACACACACACAAACACACTATGTTACTGGTGTGGTTTTTAGCACTACCAGCTTTTATAGGCTTGGCATTTAATTCAGGTGTTTGACTTCACACAAGGTTTCATTCCCCATGCAATCTAAATTGTTTCAAACAACTGATGTGAAACTAAAGGTCAAGATTTAATGCCCTAGCAAATAAAATGTTGATGATTGTAAGTAATTATCAGGTAATTCTCGTGCCTGTCCAAAATTTAAAGGAATGTTCTAGGCTTCAGTGAACAAAGACCTTAATGAGCTTGACAAAATTCAATGCAGCAGAATTGGCATTTATAGATTATTGCTGTTTTGAATTGTAACCCAGAAGATGTGATACATCTGCCAGGATGGAGATAATACTATAGTATCAAATACAGTTTCGCCCTAAACCTGCAATGTAAAAAATCACTTGCCCTGATTTGATGAAATATATCAGAATATCTGTCTTAAGATATGAACTTTTGTGGAAAATCTGGGGATGGATTTTTAAAAAACATTTGAGATATACAGTGGGGCCAGTGGTATCCACTGGGATTTGCTTCCAGGACCCACTGTGGATACCAAAGTCCATGGATACTCAAGTCCCATTAAATACAATGGCATAGCAAAATGGTGTCCTTCATATAAAATAGCAAAAAAAAAAGAAAATGTCTAGTGTCCATGGCTTTAAATCTTATTTTCAAAAAGGAAATATTTGATTCATTTCTTCTGTCTGAATATTACAGCTTTTGCTTTCAGCTAAATTTAGCATCTCTTACAAATCATCTCATGCTTGAACCGTACCCCTATATAGACAACTAGCATGATATACTATATATTCTGATTTTTATTCTACGATTCCTCACAAAAATATTGGAGCAAACCCTTCAAATTCCAAATACAGAAAGAGAACCTGTTACTTCTCTCTACTTGCTACATGTGAGTTCTGAGACCTTGTGCACATTGAGTTCCATGTGTACAATGGCTTTTTTTTTCTTTTGTATTATACCAAATACTTCTTTGTTGCCACAAGTCTTATCCTGATATTCCCAGAGGGTTGCCATTGCAAAGGGCATCCATGGGCCAGCACTGAAGTCTGCTCTGGAGTTTGAATGGCTGCTCAGAGTCCATCAAGGAGGTCTCATAACTGAACTGTCATGAGACCTCAGGTGAGGTCTGGTGTGAATCTCATGCCAAATCTCAAAGTAAATCTCACAAGACAGGAAATCTTGTGAGATTTCAAGCATGATTTCAAGAGGCCATAGACACCAGCCCAGGTGGGCCAGCAGCTTTCTTATAGTGCTTCATATAGTCATAGTGTTTCTCAGTTGTTGTTTAGCAACTGTGTTTGTATATAGCTATGGGGAGTCACTGCTTCATGGCTTTCTTATTTCTTTTATGTTGTATTTGTATTCATCTCATGAAAATATATAGTTTATGCTTTTTGCTTTGTTAGATTTGAAAAATATTTGAACAATTTTTTAAAAAATTAGAAATTAATTAATGCCATAGCCTTGTTGTTGTTGTTGTATGCCTTCAAGTTGTTCCTGATTTGTGGTGACCCTAAGGCAAACACATCATGGGATTTTCTTGGCAAGATTTGTTTCGAGGAGGTTTGCCATTTCCATCCTCTAAGGGTGAGGGCATAAAATGGAGGCTGTGGAAGGGAAGAGGGGACATCAGGCCTGACATATACTGGGGAGAGGAGAACCTTATGGAGGGTTAGCAACTGTTTTAGATAATAAATGTGAATTTGGCATTCTAACATCAATACAGTTGGTCAGCACAAGCTCCATGAGTGCAGTCTTCTTCCCCATCTTACAGCCCTGTAGCTAGGTTTCCTGGCAGGTTCCCATTCCTTCATCTGAAGAATAGTTCTCCCCTAATCCTACCCTTGTCCTCTAAATGCTGTTGTCTCACACAAGGCCATGTCTGCTTGCCTTTCCCCTCCTCAACCCCTTGTGGAGTCTGACAATGGCCTCACTAGTCAGGAGGGTAGAGTTATTGGCTCTTGGTAACATCATTTCCTCTTCCCCTCATTTCCTTGCCTCCTAGCATAAGAATCATGTGCTAGTCCCAGCTTAGTCCCAGCTAAATGTGTACCATCCACAACCCTAAATACTCAGTAAATATAAGCTTAACCTGCATAGATTTACAGTTCAGCAATTGGACTTTTATATCAAATTTTCTTTTTAAAAATATTCCTGTAAGTACATTGGACCTGGGATATCTCTGTTCAGCTCTCTGCTTACATTCTAGCAACTGGTGGCTTCCATATCAATGAGGTGGTGAATCTGCCAATGAAATGATATCCCATGTCCATGCCACTGAGATAGGGAATTTCCTCCATGCTTTAGTTCATAATTTCAAGGTGCTACCCAAGGAGCTGCCCACATATTGATTCAGCCTCTTGGATAGCTGCTTTAAAACTACAGTGGGCCCTTGGAATCCGTGGGGGGAATCTGTTCCAGATCCTCCCGCGGATGGCAAAAAACCATGCACACCAGTTGCAAAAGCTGTGGCTTGCTGTCTGCAGAGACTCAAATCTACAGATGGTGAGCCTGTGCTTGGCACAGGTGCGCTGTACAATCCATAAGAAGATTTACCTGCCCACAGACATGGAAGCATGAGACACCACTGTGTTTAGACATAATTTCACTGGTGGCCTTTGGCGCACGTAACTCTTTCTTTCTCTTTCAGCTTTCATTTCCCAATATTCTAAGTGCTGTGACTATAAAGCAAGGTAATTCAGAAACAAGAGCGCCTCAAAAATATAGCACAGAAACATATGGAAAAACCCAAAAGGCTGTAGAGGAAAAAAGCCTTGCTGCATTTGGCAAATTTGAAAAACTGATTAGTGTCTTTTAAACTTTGTATTCTTTTTTAGAGAGTATTTTCCATTTACAACTGTTCCCTACAACCATCTTACTAAGAAGAGCATAGCTTACTACGCATTTTAATTTATTCTCTTACTCTCTTTTCTGCTTGATTTTAAAGGGAGGATGAAATTGTTCCTTTTAAATTGGAATGCCACTGCATTGCATGATGGAGTGAGTTTATGATAACCAAAGCCACTGTCAGATGGATTTCAGATTTCCTGTTATTTTGGCTGTCCACCCCAGGGCAACCTTTTATAATAAATGGCCACAGTGTTCTTGTTTCAAGCATCCGTATGGCTCCCACTGTGCTGCCAAAATTATTGCTTTGGACAAGACCACAACAGCCACCCCAATTGTTCTTTCTAGTTTCCACAAAGCTTGAATCTCACCAGCTATAATCCTCCTGAAAGATGTTGGCCAGGGGAGACCACCATATTTCCAAGTGCCTTTGTTTTCATTGCTTTATACTTTTAATACCTTGGTGACTGCAGGCAACCCAACTATCAATAGCAATGGCTGAATTTTCACACAAGTTCTTTGCTCCTTCTCTGGACATAATAAATGATGATGTTTGTTCCATTTTTGTCATTGTTGCTGTTGTTGCTGCAGAATAAGACAAGCAATAACATTTTGGCTTGCTGTGCATTCACTGGCAATCACTCTTTGGCATTTGATGATTAGATTTCAGATGTAAAGGAATCTTGTAGCACCTTGGAATCTAACTGAGACTAACTGATTTTCCAGACTAACACAGCTGTGTCTTTAGATTTCAGATGCTTTCTGTCAAGAAGATATAGAACACTGTGGCCCAATATATAATATATAATAACAAAAATATGATTTTCATGCTAGGAGATTGCCAATTCTCTCAGAATATGTATGGTAATTTTTTATAATGTTCCAAACAGGAAATCTGGTATAAATGTTAATTGTAAATACCATATCAATAACCAAAATTGCAATGCTAATATGTTACCCATTATCATGGTAACAAACCAAAGACAATGCGAGTGGGAGTATAAGAGGGAACAAAAGCTTCTATTACTTGATGGACCTCTGTGGTGACTCTGCGAGTACTGGAAAGAAAGGCACTTCTTATATACAAAGTATGCCTGTATCATAAACTGTACATTATCAGAAAGCTGTTATTCTAAGCATCCCAAGTCCATCAAAATCAGTAAAGCCTACCTGAAAACATATATATATATATATATATATATATAAGATGTAGGAGTGCTGAAGCAATAGATACTCCATTCCTTTCAGAAATCTGGCTTGCTCCAAAGGAGTGTTCTGCCTCTTCTGTAATGCTCCATTTTCTTTTCCTGGTCTAGTATCCCTTAGACTAGTAAGGTATTGAGGTTCTGTGGAAAAGGAAAACACTACCTGTTAATTATCATGGTAGTGGAAAGGAACTACTGGTTCAATGTACTATAAGTCTGGAACAGCAGGCTATCCTTGGGATTACAATTTAGCATGCTTTCTTGCTACATAGGCTTCCCAAAATCCATGGGAGGAATCAGAATTCTGTTGCATGTCATTTCTGAACTGGCTTTTATATGGGATGGGTATTGTGGTTGTATTGTGGTTTTAATGTTTGTAATTTTATATTGTTTTTAGCTGATGTTTATGTTTTATTGCAATATGTTTGCTAGAATTTTTATTTGTGAACTGCCCTGGGTCCTTTTCTGGGGAAAGGTGGCATAGAATTGAAATAAATGAATAAATAAAAATTTGCTGGTCCCTAGGTGGCTGACATTTTTTTCTGTTTCATTTCTGATCTCATTAACCAAAATTTACAAAATTCAGATGTGGTAGAAATCCAACTTTAGTAACAGGTATGTTGAACTGAGGGCAAAATAAAAAGTGTGAATCATTCTTGAATCATTAAAGTTCCCTGAGGGTTTTGTTTTGTTTTGTTTTTGCTTATGACAGATTTGGGTATATACCACACAATTTGAATATCTTATTTAAAATATAAATGAGACCATACCTGAAGAAACACATTCCTCCTCTTAGAAAATCATAATCTTGGTAACTTCAGTGAAAGCTGCCTTTTGATAACCATGTCTGGGATCACATCCAAAGACTGTATCACTATATCTCTAAACAGTGAGGCATTAACTACCAAGGTGGAATCATTTTCGGTTCATCCTTGAATTGTCATGTTCTTTGTAGACTGAAATTATTATATACTATAACAAAAGTGGTTAGCCTACAATTTTTCACCTTGACCATGAACACATATTTTTCTAAAAGGAAAGACATTTCAATTGCAAATTACATGAGAGTCAATGATAATTGTTATATGGAGTAGTCCATGGAGTTATGTCCATTGGCTCTGCCCTACAGTTCACTGGGTTGATCAAGTACTCCTTTTGGAGCCAGCGTGGAACTAAGTTGTATCCTGTTACCTACTCATTGCTTTCAAGCTATGAATTTAAAGATTAGTGTCTTTTTCTGTTTGTTCAAAGAAATACCGCCATAATCCACCCAAGGTTAGGTTGAACAGAATTTAAGCTACATGTTTGATGTTATTCCAGGTAACATATCCTTAATAAATAACATTGAATTAAACCAGCAAGCATTCTAGAGTTCCCCCCCCCCCAAATCTGTAAGCAATTAGTTAACACTTTTTCCTTCAGCAACACATTAAGTAGAATAACTGTATAGCTGCCACTTCTAAAGGAGGTGTAATTAAGCTAGTTAATAAAGCAATTACCTGAACATGACGATGACTGTTCTTCACTAATCAGAAAATGAAAATAAAGGTAATGTTAAATTACCAAATACTTCCCCTGTGACTAACTGCCTTTTCAATGATTGTCCCTGAAAGTATGTACCTTGTTGTTTCACAAATTTAATTAAATCATTGTAAACAAATTAATCCAATTATCAAGACTCTTGTCTAAAAATAGGGACAAAACTTGTCTATTGTCACAGCTCTCACTAATTCAACATGGAAAAACAAGAGACAAAATAGTATTTCCACAAACTAGGAACAGGTAAAAAGGGGGTGAAGAGTTGAAACCTTGGTTAACCAGTAAGTTTGTATTCTTTTTCTTATTATCATTGCTCTACTCACCAACGTCTCTGTATGGCACCAAATAAAATGGGCGAAATTGCTGAGTCTCTGTTTACAGTTATGAGGGTCAGACTGTCAATAGCTGTTAAATTCTGGTTTTCAATGTATATGAAGCCCAGCAGAATCTAAGAATACATATTTCAGACAGACAGACACCGTCTTGGTAAAATAATTAACATTCCTTCAGATTTGATCATCCAAAAGCTATGGGGTATTGTCTATGGGATATAGTACCTGTGTACCTTGAGACTGTTGGAAAGGGATTTGGCCCCTCAGATAACATTGGGTTATATAAAATTGCTAGTAACAGCTGGAACAGACACATTAGTGGCTCAATAGGAATTTGTTAAATCTACCCTTCTGTAAGTTTCATTGATTAAATAAGTCTGCTGTAGTTGGGACCAACACTCAATTATTTTGTTGCTTGCAAAATGCAGACTGGGTTACCTTTTTTACAATGTTTATTGCTTTTAGAATGGGTTATGCGCCTGTTTAACATTCTCCTTGTTTGTTTGGCATTTGTTTGCTTTCCTGTGTAATAGTTTAAATTATACTTTATTTGGGCTCCCAGATGTCTTTCAACACAGGGTGCTTTTTCTTAAGGTTGCCATTAGTGTTGAAATAATCCACTGCTTGAAATCAGGCTTAATCAAGGCAGATGAAATGAAAGAAAATGTGTACTGGGAAAATTAAGTCATGCTCAATGTCCTTCTGTCGTCTCTAGTGTGCCCTGCATAAACATAATCAAATTAACAACAACAAATCAGTTCAACATATTGTGTTTTGGGTTTTCTGTGTTCATGCAAACTCCAAAATGTCAGAAAAATTGAGCTCCTTAAGAGCCAGACTCTTGGAAGACACATTATTTCATCAGTAAGGATACGTATGGTACCCTGGGCTATAGACAGTTCCAGCTTCTCCAATACCTTGGAGTTGTGGCTATCAATGGCAGAGTGATGAACCCAAGTCCTAAATGTATATGCTCACTGGAATAGACACATAGACACATGGATGTCAGGCAACTGAATCTATTGTTCTGCTGAAACTATGAATTGTATACACAACTGGCAGCCAATACCATCGCCATTGGTTGACATGGCTGAAAGGACTGCAGCTGCAGCCCTATAATCTACAGGATGCATTGCCAGTCATCTTTCTTCTCTTCTGTTTCCTCTTTCCCCTAGCTATCTGAAATCTAAGATAGAGCATCCTAATAATCCAGTGGAAAATGGTTGAGAAAATGTTGACACAAACAGTAATAATCTGTGCACTGTAACATTTTGCACCATAAATAAATGTCATCATGAATATAATTTCCTATAACTTCCAAATATATCTTGTAGGTTTTTTTTTCAGGTTATATTTTTATATATCTGAGTTAGCCAGCTTATGAAGTGTGTCACATGTAATGGTGCTCAGTCACTCATCTCTTCATCTAAATTAGTGTGAACACTGTTGCTGTTGTTATTGTTGTTAATATTACTTACAGTACTTTGTACCTGTTGTTCAAACATTGAAAAATAAACAGAGCCCTGACTTCAGTCCATAAATTGTATCTCTATGTGAAGCTAGATCCAAACTATCTACAAGTGACATCCCTATTATTAGATAGAATGGGGGAAATGTTGTTTGTTATCTGAATACTGAAACTTTCCACAGAGTGGCAAGGAAAAAATGAATATTTCTGCATAGTTCCCTTTAGTTGTCACTCATGCTCAGTGTTTTGGGACCTTATTCTGTGCAGAAATACATGGGGGGGGGGGGGGTTTATGCAAAGGTTTTGGTTTACAAAACATTTATTTATTTATGGAATTATATTCCACCTTTCTTTCAAAATAAGGTTCATGACAGCTTATAATAATTTTAAAAGATAAAACTAAAATGTATTTATTGTGCAAAAGAATGGTTATTATATTAAGGTCCACATGGGTTTCTGGAAAGTCATTATTTGCATGAAAAATATGTTTCCACAAAATAAAATTGTGCAAACAAACAAACAAAACACCCTATTGTTTCCAGAAACTCACTTTGGCATAATGTTTTTTTATGGTGAAAAACCCACATGACATTTGCACAAATAGATGAGTTTCTGGAAACAGTTTGCTGCAGTGTGTGTGTGTGTGTATACAAACATGTGTTGTTGCACAAAAAACCTACTCCTTCCAAAACACAATATAGCTTTTCCTTCTCGAAAAATAATTGTTTTTACACAGAGAATCGAGTTCCTGGAAACAATAACATTGTGCATGAAAAATTTCTGACTTTCACACACAAAACTGATGTGGATTTCTTCAGAGATTAATTTCCCCAAATGCTTGGTTTGTGCAAGTACTGGGCAAAACTGCAACATTGTCAGCTCTTTATTATTTTTCCTGACCAGGCTTTCTGTTTGTGGCTTGGAAATGAATATTAATTAATTAATTAATTAATGATTAACTATCTATTAATTAATTAGGATGGAGTATTCTTTCCATCCTTAACATACTGACATGTACATGCCCACACATATGAATAGAATGGTCGTGATTTCCACCTTCTGCAAAGAGGAGCTAGATATGGCATGAAAGTCATGAATAAAAACATATCTAAAGAAGAGAATGATTCCTAGAAAGAAAATTTGGCTACCTACATAGGAAATTCTGTTGTGTTAATCAGTAGCAAAATGAAGTTGAACATTCCAGAACAAGTATGTAGAGCGATCTTGTAGCACCTTTGAGATTAACTGAAAGAAAGAAGTCGGCAGCATGAGCTTTTGTAGAAAGAAGTCTATGAAAGCTCATACTGCCAATTTCTTTCTTTCAGTTAGTCTCAAAGGTGCTACAAGATCTCTCTACATACTGATTCCACAGTATGGCTGTATCTTTGAATTCCAGAACAAAGCAGAGAAAAAAAGATTTCTGAAATTTTAACCCTTATCTTTTTATTTTAAACTGGAGCAAACCAAGGTCAAGAGATAATTCTAAAGTTCAACTGATATTCTTTAACAAGCCCACAGAAGCTCCCAAGGCCCTGTATCATAACTGATAATAATAATAAAAAATCTGTCTTATGGCCAGTCTATAGATGGACCATTCATTTTAGCACTGCAAGAGAGATTTTGTCCAGACAATGTGTTTTAATGTCTAGTTTTGTCTGACATCTTGGTGTCTTCATAACAAAGCTGAAACAGTAGAGCAATTTATTAAAAAGACAACTAAGTTTTTAGAGCTATAACATCTGTTCCATTTAGCAGAGAGTTTTGACCAATTCATCACCACGGAAGAGAGCTATGGTCTCTGCCTTCCCTCTGCCCACTTCCCACTGTGTCATCTTACAGAAATTGTCAATGCTATTAATATATCACAAGTTCATAGAACCTAAAGTATGGCTATGTCTGTTCAAAAATACACTTGTTGAAATAGTTTTCCTTTCAGAGGGAAAAGTTCTATTTAACAGCACTCACAGGGCAGCATGTTTAGGTATCATACAGCTGCTTTATCTGCACTATTTCATGCTAGCCTGTGTGAGGCCAGTTTTGAAATCAAAAGCCTGATTTATATATATAGGAGCTTCTGTCTGGCAATTGATTCCGTGTGCTCCTATTTACCTTTTGAGAGCATCGTGATGCAAGACAGAAAATGCATGTTTCCATTTAGATGTCGGTGTACTGTACACTCTAGCCTTCACAGGCAGAGTGGAGCAATTGTCTCAGGTCATAGGTGTCTTTAAAGGACACCAGATTGTCCGTTATTTAATTGATTGCAATTGCCTTTCTACTGACAGAAAAGTGGGAAAGTGCTTCTGAAATTTTCTGTCTTGGGTACTACAATAACTTGATTATCCAATGATAGTCAGTGATTTTTGGGGGGTACTAGAGATGTGAAAGCTCATGGAAAAAATGAAAAAAAAAACCCCAAGTTTTATAGGTTTTTTGTGGGGGTTTTTTAGTGGGGGCTATGCGGCCATGTTCTAGAAGAGTTTATTCCGGGCATTTCGCCAGCATCTGTGTCTGGCATCTTCTTCATCTTTCTCTGAAGATGCCAGCCACAGATGCTGGTAAAACATCAGGAATAAACTCTTCTAGAACATGGCCACATAGCCCAAAAACCCACAAAAAAACTATGCATGCCAGCCTTCAACTTCACAACCCATTTCTTGTACATGTTTTTCCTGAATCATACTAAAAAAAAAACAAAAAACGGGGGGGGGGGGGGGCTGGAAAGAAACAAGAAAAATTTTAAAAAAGGAAGAAAATAATTATGGAATATTTAATTGTTGCATGATTCAGAAAAAAAAAACATTTCCATTTTTTTCTGTGGGCTTTGGGGCTGCCAATTGCTGTAAGCAGTAAGGAGTGCTGTGTCTTTGTATACTCAAAGGTCCTATATTTTGGAGAGTATTCTCAACTCCAGTGACTTCTGTTGAGGCTCCTGAAGAAAGTCTTTCCTGTCTGAGGCCAAGACATGTTGGGCTATTTAAAAAAAGAAGAAGAAGAAGAAGAAGAGCATTTTTAAAAGAACAGTTGACTATCTCAGAAAACATGGAGTTTGTCTCCTTACTATTTTCTGCTTTTAACATGCTTTTCAGTACTTTTCACTACCAGTTGCTGTGCCTCCTCAGGCAACAAAATGTCTGGAAGTGGCCATGGCCCGCCTTCCATATAAAATCTGGTAGAATTTTACAAACTCTACCAATTTCAGAATTACAAACCCTTTTCTAGATTTCATGTTTGTGTAAAAAGGCTTTGAAATGCTAGGGAAAGTTTATAAATGCAGAAGGTTTTCTAGGGTCTAGCAGATCAAAATGATGATGATGATGATGATGATGATGATGATTTATAGCTCGCTCCTCTGTATCCAATCGGAGCGGATTACATCAATTAAAAAATACAAGATAAAATATATGCAACCCATACCCAACCACCCGCCCCTTAAAATTGAATTAAACTAACATCAATTAAAATGACATAGTAAAAATTACAATTTAAAACAACAACCCATTGCATAGACATCAGGGTCAAGATGTTAAAGTGTTAATGGGAGAGCTTAACCCAAACAGAGCCGGGAGGTTAAGGACTTTCTGGGAAGGCCTGCCGGAAGAGATGTCTTCAAGTCTTTTTTAAAGCAATCAGAAGATGTAATAAGACACATCTCATCTGGCAGGTCATTCCATAGCCTGGGAGCAACAGCTAAAAAGGCCCTCTGGGAGGTCTGCATCAGCCTAGTCTTCATAGGCTGCAACAGGTTCCTCCCAGAAGACCGGAGTGTGCGGGGGGGTTCATATGGGAGGAGGCGGTCCCTCAGATAAGATGGACCCAAGCCATGTAGGGCTTTAAAGGTTAAAACCAACACCTTGTACTGCACTCGGAAACTAATCGGCAGCCAGGTTTGAGCACCGGTGTTATGTGCTCTCTCCTTGATGTTCCTGTGACAATCCTGGCTGCCATATTCTGAACTAATTGAAGTTTCCGAGTTAGGCACAAGGGTAGCCCCATGTAGAGCACATTACAGAAATCCAATCGTGAAGTTACCAAAGCGTGTACCACTGACTCCAGGTCCTTCGGCTCCAGGAAAGGGCACAGCTGGCGGATCAGCCGAAGCTGATAACAGGCACTCCTGACCGCCGGATTCACCTGACCAGTCATGTGAAGCGATGAATCGAGAAGTACCCCCAGACTGCGAACAGGGTCCTTCAAGGAGAGTGTGACCCCATCTAGGACCGGGAGGTGTATTCCCAATCCTGGCTTTGGTCCTGTGACAGTTAGTAGCTCCGTTTTGTCTGGATTGAGCTTCAACCTGTTTTCCCTCATCCAATCTATTACTGCCACAAGACAGTCATTGAGAGGATAGATGCCATCTGAAGTCTGCGCCAATGATCTTGTCATGGAGAGGTAGATCTGAGTGTCATCAGCATACTAAAGATACTGAGCTCCAGGCCTCCGAATGATCTCACCCAGCGGCTTCATGTAGATGTTAAACAGCATCGGGGACAGGATGGCACCTTGAGGGACGCCACAATTAAGCTCTATCTTAGAAGAGCAACTGTCCCCGAGCCTCACCCTTTGGGATCCCCCAGAGATAAAGGACCGGAACCACCGGAGCACGGTGCCTCCGATCCCCAACTCTCTCAGTCGACCCAAAATGATGGAATGATCTACCGTGTCAAAAGCCGCTGAGACATCTCTCAACTATTTGTCCATAGCAACTATTGTCTGTCTCAATGTTTCTTTCCAGCTTAAACCTTTCATTTTCAGGCCTTTAAAATACTGTGCTGAATCTTTAAAGATTTCATAAATATATGAATTAAATATAGAGTTCCCACACAAATCTGTATTTCCCTCAATAAACAATATACTAAAAAAAAACCCATTCAGAAATAGATTTTATTTTTGTGGCACAGAAATAAATAATGAAATAAATGATGAAGCTTTATGAATACCACACATATTTCAGGGCACTGTCTTATTTACAAAGAGCTCTCCTGTTCCATTTCATTGATAAATCCAAAACAATCTTTCTTTTTCAATTGTGCACAGAAATAGAGCTGCCATGCATGAATAAGAAACTATCACCTATTGATGATGGCTGTTGACAATGACTATGTTCCTGATAAGGGCAAAGCATGACTTTGTGGGACACTCTTTGGGTTTGCAGCTGAGTCCTGAACCAGATTCTCTTCCCCTTCTCTTTCTAGATTTAAGTGAGAAGGAGTCATGAAGCTGGCTGATTCTTAGCCTTTAGCGTGCAGATCTATCCCAAGAGAGTAGACCATCAGAAGGAGCTGCCGCTGAGGTTCTCCTGGGCTTGATGGGCCTGTACCCAGGTGGTCAGATTTGGACTTTCTCTATCCCTAATGTAAAGGAATAAATGAAAACCACAGTTTTCATCAGACTCGAGCATGGGCAGAAAGAGGGGCTTATATAGAAGGTGAAGGAAAACAAGTACCACCTTGGAGTTCTGGGCTGCAATATGGGAATCCCTTGCCATGTTTTGCCACTGTTGAACTGCATCTCTCCACCAATGTTCCATTTGTATATTCATAAATATGCATAAATATTACTGAAAGTGTACACATCTCCTGTGATTCCTTCTTTCAGAGGAATTCACAATGGAATATGTCTTGCCACTGGAACATACTACTCCTTGTGGAAGTTAATAACATGGACTAATGTTATTCTCAGCCTATATTTGTTAAGTTTGAATGGCATACCTGCCTGCATGGTAGTTTGAGCAAATATTGATATTGGGTGGATTTAAAAAAAAAAAAACAATGCAAGGAACATATAAGTCCTAAACGGACTTTCTAGTTTTGGAATAGGAAAGGCTCCATTAGTTGCATACAGGTGCCTAATTTAAACCTACTTGTGTTTTTTTAAAAAAAACATAAATGTAGTACTCTATACACATAGAAGGTTATTAACTCATCTTCAATCAATGAACATGTCCAGTTGTTGATAAATTATTTTATCTCTTTGATAGTTGGAATTTTAAGTTCACTACAGGCGAAATGTATTTATTCTCAGCAGCCTGTGTCATGGGAAAGCTTTCAAAGGGAACCCAACACATTTATCATCAGAAGCTGTCTGGAAGATACCCCAAGCATTAATTAGTGCCACCTGAAAATTGAAAATACAGATGGGTTTTCTATAAAACTCCTGCTGGATCGTGCTCATAGATTGCTCTTGAAAAAACCAGATTGTGTTGCAATTCTGATGTCATATTTTCACATGGTTAGTTTTGGCTGGATGATGATGATGATGATGATGATGATGATGATGATGATTTTACAGACATAGACACACAAAAAAGAAATTAGGACCTTAGAGAGATCTTAATGGGAAACTGTGAAAGTTTGATATAGCAGCAAATCTAAATCTATATCAGCCTATATTATCTACACCTTGTTTTGTTGTTTCATGCTAGATTAACATAGTGAAATTATCTGCCATTACTACCACTGTTTCACTAAATGAATCTCATATATATTGCAGAAAGTATTCAGTATTGGCTATCATCAGATTCAGAATACAGAACTGACAGACCAGTATATCTGCAAACCATTATATTGGAAATGTGATCATGTATGACAGTTTTCCTTTAATTGTTTGTCACACATTCCACCTACAAAGTTTCTCTAGCCACATACTTTAAAATATGATGACAGTAAGTCTGACTGCAATATAGAAATATAATTACCATATTCCTGGTCCTGCCTAACATATGAAAACTCATCTTTTCTTCCATTTTTCCTTTCCTTTTCTTTTTCATTAATGTTGCATTGTTAAAAGCAATTTAAAGATGCCCCTACTGCACTGTTAAGGAATAGTTTTTTCACAGTTATTTTCTTGTGTGATTAACATACCTTGTCAGTTTATTGATCCCCACTTTTGGTATTCATAAACCTTTTATTTTCAGACAAACACTTTTTCACAGTTGCCTGGTTTTAATTGTAACTGTGGGGCCACAGTATTTTGAAGGCAGTTTATGTAGCAAATGGTGCTTTCAGTATTACATTAATTTTCAGAGGGATGTAATACAAAAAGAAATAATATATTTTCTGTGAATAGACTGTCTGTTGTGTATAGCTCTGCATTTCTATATTATTATTATTATTATTATTCATTGCCTCATCAGAAAGTATCTTGACAAGACCAATGAGGAACTGCTTCTGTAGGAATGGTGCGAGTTTTTCCCCAGAAGATGTTGGTGTTTTAGATTGTAGTTTTCCGGATCTCCCAGTCAGCTGGCCTCTATCTTTAGGTTCTAGTTTCATGGATAGAGGGGTCTCCCCTTGACAAAAATAAATATTATGGAACCCATTGCCCACCTTCACATATTATCCCTAAAACTGACACTGGGATTCTGCCTCCATGGCAATAGGTAAAAATGCCCTTTGGTCAAGCAAGGCTGGGAGCAGAGAGTGACTGAAAGAACGTGGGACACACCAGAAGCAGGCCCATGTTTCCCTTACTTGCAAATTCCATGCACTCATTGGGTAAGTGTAAAGAACTGTCTTGCATAGTTCCATGAACCTACCCTTCTGTATTTCAAACAGCAAGAGCTTTATTTCAGTAACTGTAGGTGTTAGAAAGAAGACATTTGTAGACAGAACTGCTATCACCTCCAAACACTGATCCCATAGTCACAATTCCCCACCCTAAAACTTCACAGGCTTGGCTAGGATTCACCCATAAGTCAATACATATCCATGTACTATCCTTGGTCTAAAAACCCAGCCTCCCATAAATACTTTCAGCATCCCACACACACTGTAAATCATCATCAAGGTTCTTTCCCAACACTACACCTTTCATCACCCCCGTATCCACAATACACACATGTTGTACAACTTTCAAATAATACCTCCTACATTACTACATTAATAACTAATTACCCAATCATACACACACTCGTCACAGATTTGATCAGATTCTAACAGTAAAAGAATGAGGAAGGCTAAAGGTATGTTTACAGAGCTTTCCTTCCCAAACATCCCTTCACCTTTTGGAAGAGAATGTGGTAACAAGGACCATGAGCAGGAGTCCTCTCCCCACTATCTCAAGCTAGGCTGTATCTATACTGCAGAATTCACATAGTTTGGCACTGCTTTAACTGCTGTGGCTCGATGCTATGGAATTCTGGGATTTGTAGTTTTGTGAGATTTTTTGACATTTCTGTCAGTGATCCATGGTGCCACAACACACTACAAATGCCAGAATTCCATAGGATTCAGCCATGACAGCTAGTTCTTCTTTTCGCATTGCTATGTACATATTTTATGTATGCCAGTTCTGACACTTTAGTATTGCAGTCCAGCATGACAAGGAAATAAAAACCAGCTAGTGATCTGCTGATAAAAGTGACTTTCCTTCTCATCAGCACCAATTATTAAAATAAAAAGGGTCATCATTAGCTGCTAGGGAAAATAATGTATTTCATACCAAATATAACAACTTAAGACATAGACATAAAAATTGCTATTTACTTCTGTATAACAAGAATGCGGAACTTTGGTCCTCAGATGTTTGGGGCCTGAAGCTTCCATCTATCCTAACAAGGGATTATGGGAGCTGTAGGCCAGAAACATCAGCTATTACTGTAGCTTATACTCTACCAATGTGAATTGTGCGGGGCAACATAAGAACATGAGTAACACCAAAGCACTGCTTAGATCAATGGGAGGACTGAGTAAAATAATTTTATTACTCATCTGTTTTCCCTGGAGTGAACCTATGACCTTCTAGTACTGCCAAATAAGTGCTATATTATTGGTGGGAACAACAAGAGTAATGTTAGAGAACATGAAAAGAGTCCTTGTTAATGTTCTTAAAAATTAGGAAGCCCTTCTTGATGATAGGAACTGTTCAACAGTGGATTTCTGGACCAGTTGAAGACTACCCTCTTGCTTCATTCTGTCTTCATCTTCTTTGGATAACATGTGAGGTGACTAAGCTGGATTGGCTTAAGGACCCAACAGCTCTTGCATTCTTACCATCTACTTCCAGGGTCATTTGGAGCATAGGCCAGAAACATGCAGAGTGGGACTAGTAGCAGTTTTAATATTTGCATGCACAGCACCTTCTCAGCACTCTACTCACCACCACCCTCTCCACTTCATCCTTGTACTGTACATCAGAACTGACTTTTTCCAACAAACATCAACAATGGTGGCCTCTTTGGGTTTGTTTGCCCAGTTGCAGTAAGGAAAGTAATCCACACACACACATAGTGGGAGGAGAGCCATAATTATAGGCTCTATTTTCAAATGCACGGAGGAAGTGTGCTCTGAAGGACAACAGGCAGCATGCTTCATAATAGCCCTCTGCATTAAAATTACCACAGTTGCACAGGGAGAAAAGGCAGTGAATCGACTGTGCCAGGCTTGCTTTGAATTAGCATGTCAGTAATGATGGATGGAGCAAACAATAAAATTTGACCTGTCACGTTATGATTATGAGTAGGCAAGCCTAAAGGCATTTGTAATTGGCTCCAGCCAGCAGTGTTAAGCAAGAGGAATTGGAAAATGAGATTATTAGGGTGATACAGTGTTAACATTTTTAGTATGCAAAAAAAAGAAAAGATTGCAGACATTTTCTTTTTGTTTTTGGATGTAAGCCATAAGGTTCACAACTGCAAACTCTCATTCATTCCCTTGAAATGCTGGAAGTAAAGAAATTGAGTTTTTTAAGCATCCAGTTTGGACCATGAAAAATACATGAGCTATTTGAAACTATGACGTTGCATCTCATTCTGATACTGTATAGATAGGCATAAAGCTTCTCTTTACCCATAGTGGGATTGGTATGTGTTCAGTTTTTATACATTATGCATCAGCCTCCAAAGGGTCTCTCCATGGCATTCAGTGTTGACTGAAATGGTTGTTTCAGTTAGTAGATTCTCACTATGCAGGAAAGAAACCAAAAGGGAAACAAATATGCAAAACATAGAAAATATTTTTAAAAATTGATGCATACAAACAAAAACCTACAGTTCTTATGTGGAATTACATACATTCTAAAATTTATGTCTTTGAACACTGAGATTTTATCAGTATGAGACAAAAAAGAACTCAGAAGTTTTACAGACCAACCATTAAGGCCTGCCTGGGTGCGGCGTTGGGGCCACGTATCCATATGTTACACACCCCAAACTCCATCCCCATGTCAGTGTGACACCACATGCTGCACCACATGGCAGGTGGTGTCATGGCACTCCTCTGGCACTGTGTCTTCATGACACAGCACCAAAGGAGTGCAGAAAAGCCATGGTGCCAGCGGCTATGGCACCCTTTCCACAGTGCAGAAAGGAGCCACTTTTTGCAGCTCCCTTTTTGCCATCGAAAGGTGAGATCGAAGCCACAGCATGCAATTGCTGCACACCCAATCTAGCTTTAAAAGGGGTGGCTGCAGGCCACCCCTTAGGGTTGGTCTGCACAGCCCCTCAGGAAGAGGAAATGGGACAGATTCTGACTAAAAAAAAATAGTTCATACAGGTTTAAGTAAATATTTATAGGACATTTCCATCTTCAGTTGTCTCATCCCAGTCATAACTTTTGTCATCTGTTCTATCTAGTATAGTCTAATATGTGAGTGTAATTCAGAGTGAAAGCCCTGTGGCCCTTGATCAGCCATGAGAAGCATACACAATGGTAAGGAATGCTGGAAGTAGCAGTCCAATAGTACATGGAGGGTTTTGTGATGCCAACCTCTAGTCTGATGGCCACTGTGATCTCATAATTCATAATTTGTAGATGGGGGGGGGATGCAACAACCCTGGACAATGTAAACATAAACAAGAATGGCATACTGAACAGATGCAGTGATCTATACTGAGTCAGACCACTGGTCCACTCCAATGGGAATTTTGAGATTGGTGGGGCTGCATTTTCATTCTTGTGTCCCAAATGGAGACAGACTAATTTCTTGGGACCCAAGGATGGGTTAAAAATCTGCCAACTAGTGTATCGCTACAGTTGTTCCTCCACATTTGTGGGTTAAACATTCACAGAATTGATTATTTATTGATTACTGTGTCACCGAAAAATCATGTTCTCTCTAGGCATCCATAGGTCCTCCAGCATGAAGGACTATAGTTGCCCACAAGTTGACCATAGGATTCTGCTGGAGGACTTACAGATTTTGCTGAAGGGCACTCCTAGCTCCCACAAATGTACGGGGCCAACTCTATGTGCATCTGATAAAATTGCCTCTCACTCATGAAAGCTGATGCCATATATATATATATATATATATATATTAGTCTTTAAGTCTGTCACATGGCAAACATAGTTGGATCTAGAACATTCTTCCCTGGGGGTGGAAGGGATTCTTCCATGTGCAGAAGGTTTCTTGTTCAGAGGTGCCCTCCTGGTTGAACATGAGAAAGGAGAACAGTCATTGATTGGAGGGATTCTAGGAAAACATTGGGAAGGTGGCATTGGATGCCACAATATTTAGGAACCAGTGTGTGTTTGCCATTCTGCTCTCAAACCATGAAAAGCAGCCTAAAATGTATTGTTCTACAGGTTTCTTCTACCATGTAAATTGAGTCAATGCTCAGCTTAAGTACTTGAGCTGTAACAGCATTCTCTTCAAATCGGGTGAGAGTAGACAAATCCTAGCATACATATTTTGTGACTTTTATCCTCCCTGTTACTGGGTATATGCAGATTCATTTGACCTAAATTGGAATAGATTGCAGCTGCTGTGGGATGCTATACTTGTTCCTAGCATCCCAGTTTATGGTGTTGGTGAGAAAAATACCTAGGTACTGCACACACTGTGGCACATGGAGTCATGTTACTTTCTGATAACAAACTGTGTTACTTCCTTGTACTTTAATTGTTGAGCTGTAAATTGAAGCTTTGGAAATCCTCCCCCTAAATGAAGTTGAAGCCTTCCACCTATACTGAGCTGCTGTTCCACACTGACATAGAGGAATCACATATAGGCCTGTGCTACTGCATTTGATCTAGTGCCCTTGGCAGAGCAGATGTGAGCTCAGTATGAGGCCAAGCCATCATCCAAATGTGCTGACACTTCTCCTGCTCACACCTTCTTTGATGGAAACAAATGTATTTCTAAGCATCATTTGAGCATATTGCATGATGAAATATATGAGTAAAGAGCGCTTCCTCCTGTAAAAGGAGCAATTCTCTTTTAAACATATGTTTTTTACAGTGTGTTTCAGGGCATAATCCCAGGAAGATGGCAGCATACATATTCTAGCTTGCACTCAGTATTATAAAGTACTCTTGAGACTAGGTGGGAAAATGCTTTGGCTTGATTAAGCAGAGGAAAGGAAACCATGCATTTATGAGCCACTTAGTCCTACCTTCCTTTCCTATCAGGCTAAAGCTCATTACCTCCACAGCATGCTGTCCCTCCACAGGCTTGGAATGATGCTAGATAACTCCACAAGCACAGGCAAATATTTTATATTGCAAGCAAGTGCTGAAACTGCATTCTGTAGTGGTTGAAAATTCTTAAAAAGGAAAAAAAAAAGACCACTAGGGGTTTCTGAGGTCATCAAGTGTAGTTTGGCACTAAAAGTACCATATTTTTACAACCAGCTTATTTTTCTTTAAAAATGGAGCTGAAGTTTAGCATCCATTTCTTCCAAGTCATTAATATCATCCTATTAATATTTTGTATTGGTGAATGGGTATTATTATCATCATCATCATCCATCACTGTTGTTGTTTAGTTCCAGATGATGGTCAGTCATCATTCCCATTGTTCAACTTTGGTTACAGGTTACGTCAACAAATATTTTGTAACTTGTTAGTCATACACAACTCAGTTTACATGATAAAATGTAAATGTAAGGCATCTTATTTATAATGATACACCATGGGGTAGAGCAAATTTGCAAATCCAAAACTATTTATACCCCGCCTTTCAGCCTTAAAGGCTCTCAGAGCGGCTTACAATTATTATTTTAATTAGATGGTTACCCTGCCTTCAGGCTTACAATCTAAAAAGACAGGATACAAAAGGAGAAAGGAATGGTGGTGGGGAAAGGGATCAGGTCCAGCAGCTCTTCTCTCTCTCTGAGGCCTGGACCAAGGCAGATGAACTGAAGGGAGGGCTCTTCTTCTTAACCAAGGCCAGGCCCAATGGTGTTGGGCCTGTCTTTGCACTCCCTCGAGGCCAGAAGATGACAGTAGACAAGGAGGGAGGGCCTTCTTCTTCAGGCCTAATGGCGTTGGGCATGTCCTTTTACTCCCTCCAGGCCAGAAGATGACAGTTGGCAAGGAGGGAGGGCTCCTCTTCAGGCCCAATGATGCTGGGCCTGTCCTTTCACTCCTCCAGAATAACTAAGTTGTAACTAAGGCCTTGTCTGCATGGGACAAAAAGGGCCATTTCCCCTTGTTCTGGTGTTTTTGTCCTGGTGATTTGGATGACACATGGCCCAGATGTCAGTTCTTTTATGAACTTGACAACATCCAACACGTTCAGCATCAGAACTAGGATATAACACCCTTAACACAAATTTTAAAAACTTACTGCTTACTCTGGATCTTCCAGTAAGATCTGGAGCTCTCTGTTCCAGCACCAGAGGATCTGACTGCACACATATCCCTGACTGCACACACACCCAGCACATCTTTCACTGTCATCCATTGCTCACACTTAGGTCAGAACAAAGTGGACAGCCATCTGATCATTGCTGGGTGCCTAGTTCTGACCTAAGAAGTGAGTGATCCATAGGGGCAGAAGATGAGTTGGGTGGCTCAGCAGGATGCACATGCAGATAGCTGCCCCTTTGTGAGAATTGCGGGGGGGGGGGGGGAGGTAATGGAGGAAGGCTAGAGCAACTCAAGCTTCAGGATACTCTGAGCTGCCCCTGATGTATCCTGGCCCATGCAGACAAGGCCTTAATAGAAGCAGTAAATACCAGGGACAGCATCCAAAGTTGGCTGTCAGCTGCCAGAACTGGAGCAACCAATGAGATAATCTCCCATTCTCACTGCATTTTATTGTGCATCCCCAAAAATCTGCTCTTTAACTGAGAAACTCACTGGCACTGTTTTTTAGGAGGCAAGGTACTCCAAGGACTGCAGGAGAAGAAAAGAACAGGAATCTCCATCTTTCTGGTATTATTCTGTCAGGATCCCATTGGATGAGTTCTAGGAAACATGTAAAAATGCTAAGGATTTAAGAAATCAATGTTTATGTGACTTTTACTGCTTAAATGAATGACAAAATTAGAGATACCTGTAATAATGGGTGATACAAAAAACATTTAAAGCAAATTTTTACTTCTATTTATATTTGTACATATGTTCTCACTGCGCACATCAAGGCTGTAATGATGGACTCCAAGTGTATCCTGGCTATCCTGAACTGTATGGTTGCATCCTATCCCATATGTGTTATATTTTCATCCATTCAATTAGAACTTGTCACAAAAAGGAAATAGGCTGCCAAGGGCTTCCCAAGGAGAAGGCAGAGAAGCATAAACAAGCCACAAATGCATAAATCTTCCTAGATGTTGGTTTTATTTTATATATGCATTCAGATTAACTGACCCAGTGAGTGTCCCACTTGAGATATGTTGAGGTGTTATAAAATTCTTGTTCTTAACTAGTAAACTGGGATCTCCCCCCCCCCCCTTTTCTGGTAATATTCCAGTCCAAGTTCAGTTCATATTTTCAGGTAACAGATTCTGTACTGGGGGAAGAGAAAAGAAAGGATTGTTTGGGCTAGTGTTCATGTTTGTGGGCTTCAAATGAAGTAGGACTTATTTTAGTGCTATCTTTTCACACTTTACAGCATTGAACTCAAGAGCTGAGTCAAAGCAAAAGAATTTGAACAAACCTTTCGTTAATTTCTGGACTCTTGTAAATTACATGAAGAAGAAATGTTTCTCTTTTTTACCCCTGCTGATAAATACAGTAAATTATAACTCTCCCCCACCCTTCCATCTCATACTGTCAGGGGCTCTGTGTTTTTTGCAATCCTGTTCTGGATGTTGGGTGGCTTAGTAACTCATCAGAGGAAGGCAGGAGTCCTTCTCATTTTTCATTATCCTGGTAATAGAATGCAGTTTGGCACAGCTGGCAGTCTCTGCTCAAGAAACGTCCTATATTAAGTAAGAATGATGTCAAAAGGCCAGAATTAACTGCAGTGCTATAACAGCTCTCTCAAGAATCACTTGCATATTGTATTTATCATATATTAATATTTATTACAGACTTGATATTGTGCTCACATCCAAATATTTAGGGGGACAAATGTCACAGAAATTTGAGTATTGTAGCATTTGCTGGCAGAATTAAGGGACAGTGAGAGTATTGTTCCCAACCTCTAAATCTATGTGATTATTTTGAAGGTATGTCCATATTTCTGTATAACATGTTATTTCTGCTCACTAAGCTACATATTATTATAAACAACTGGACTATACCAAAGGCACCATTCCAGAAATAACTTCAGTGAAGTCTAAAAAGCTAACAAACTTCAGCCCTGGAAATTATTGACTCCCTAGCCTGAGAGTTGCTATGACCACCCCATCCAACCATCCACCTGCCTCTGTCTCAATTCCACTCTGACTTTTTATCTACACTGCCCAGGGAGGATTATGTCTGAAATAAAACATTGGCAACACTACTGCAAAACTAGATTTTTAATTATTTTCTAGAGAAGGATCAGTAGTCTTCCATGTAAACTTATGGTCTCTCTCTTAAATCAGTTCAATCCCTTTTCTTCATTAGTTTGTTGTTGTTGTTGTTTTAAAAAATGCATAAACATGTACATTAATTTTATGCACATTTTCCTAATATACATGTTGGTGTATATACATTTGCCTAATATCCACATTAACCAGAATTGTTTTGCACTTTTTCCAGTGTTATGGAGTGATGGCAAGGGAAAGCCATCAAAATCTGCTGGCCCTAAGCAGCTTATTTCTCCAGTGCTTTACTTCCTTTGTAACTGCCACATCTTATGGCCTTGTTCATTCTGGTTGATTGAACCTACAACAGCACATAGTTCCACCATTCTTGTTTGTGGACCAGTAATATTCTGGATGTTTTCTGCAAGAGGTTTCCCCATATACAGTTGGTCCTCCACATCTTTACCACAGATTCGGTAACCACAGATCCAATCATTTGAAAATGTTCAAAATTTTTTAAAAAAAAAAATCCAAAAAGCAAACGTTGATTGTGTTATTCTAAATAAGCAACTATTGTACTGCTCCCTTTTATATAATGGTACTTGAGCTTACGCAATTACAGTATCCTAAGGGGGATTATAGTATCCTAAGGGGGCCCTAGAACCAAACCCCAGAATGGATATATGTAATCCCATTCTGTATTTTTGGTTGCTAATACAGGTATAGACATATGTACATCTCGTCCTTGGTATTCAGAATACCAAAATCCATGGATACTCAAGTCCCATTAAATATAATGGCCTAGTAAAATGCTGTTGCTTATATAAAACAGCAAAACCAAAGTTTGCTTTTTGGAGATACACACACACACACACACACACATATTCAAGCTATGGACAGTTGAAAATGTGGATAGGGAGGGCTGACTATATACTGTTCCTGTTCATCTCTTGATTTTTGAGGTGTAACCCTATTGAAATACTCTCTCAACCCAATTACAATAGCAAAATAAATTTGCTTTGAAATTAATAGTGAGTTGACTTTCCACTTCCTGCAATAACTAGTAATGGGAACATTTTTATTTTATTTCTGTCCTATGTTCATTGTGCATCTCTGAGGAACAATTTCCTCCAGATAATTTCAGGCCTCCTGCTGTGGAAAGAGAATCCCAAGGGAATCAGTGACCTTTTGCTACCAACATCAAGCATCTCACAGAGTCACAGCTTGCAGTGTTACATTCTGGGACTCTTAGCTGGAGAGAGGAGGGTGGTCTCTTTGAGCAAACATAAGTAATAGGGCGTCACACCAAATCTCATATATTTTCTTCAAACTGAAAGAATAAAAAAAAGAAGAAAACCCACAAGAAGATCATGTTCTGTGGATTCAAGGCAGAACATGCCATCTAGTCTTGCCTTGGGTATTGATTTCATTTCTACAGGCAATAGCATTTTCCAAATTAGCTAGACAAATTTGGAAAATGCTACTGCCTATAGAAAGCTAGGTTGGTATTGAATAATTACACCATATATATTAGAATTGATCCCAGATCTTTTTGTTTTGAAGGGAGCTCTATTTTATAAGAATTAAATGTTTGCCATGTATAATGGACATCACCATAGAGAAGAAAAGGAAATATCTGTATCAAAGATACATGTTTCTTTAATGCATCTTTCTCAAAAAGTTGTTATTCCATTCTCTTCTCTGAAAGTCACTTTCTTTCTTAATTTTTTTTAATATAAATAAATCAGAATCTTTCCACAGAGAACTTACGCATCTCACATTACATCCCACTTCATAACCATAAAAGAAAATGCCTTCTGTCAATATTTGTGCATGTGTGTTTTAAATATGTAGATTTTTATGTAAATTAGTTCGTTTAAAGGCAGTGTTGTAACTACATCATACATTTTGCCTATCTCTTCCTTTTCATTACTTTGCTTGGAGAGCAGAGCATAATGCAAAATAATTAAAAGAAGCTCTTTAAATATCATCATGCAAATGCAGCTTGGCACCAACAACATTTTCTGGAAATGACAAGAAGTGACAGCAGAAAACACAGACATTGTTACATGCAGCAAACTGGCTTATTTCTGATACAAAATAGTTGCACACAGCAATGTTGTTCATTTTCATCCCGTGTGTCTTTGAAATGTCTTGGAGCTGTACTTATTCTTGGCCCTCAATTTAAAACTTGGGTTTACCAAAGGAAAAGGCAACATCTCATCCGTAGAATTTATTTCTGCATTGACCTATGCTATTGACCCTGACAAAGAGATGTCACAAATCTACTTTTAACACTTTAGTTTTAGAGCTTGGTGCTTGCTGTTGGTTTAGGGCAAAAGGTTGAAGTAGTTTATATTGTGGTGCCATAACTATGTGAAAGAGACTGCTGTGGATAAGGGGGGGGGGGGGAGAAAAAGATCCTTCCTCATTTTCAATGTCCTGATATTGGTGGTAATGGTAGTAATAACAAAGCTAATAATAATACAGAGGGATATTTAACCAAGTGGCAAAAGAACAAATGATTTTTTACCAAGATGGCAAAAGATATCAGATATCTGAAAGTGTGGTGTATTAGGAAGTAGCACAAGGGATTGTGAAAGCCAGATATGTGAAAATACCATGGCTCTTTTTGGTTACAATATCCTCTGTCCAAAACAATAATGAGAATCATTAGACAGCAGTGAATTTGAGAGGAGTAACCCAAGGGGTATTTTCCTCTTACCAATTAAACCTATTTAATTTAATCCACATTTCACAAAGTAGCATTCTTCATACAGAGAAAATGGCACGCATTTCTGGTACCCTGAGTCTCCTTCACCACACCCTAATTCCTGTAAGTGGAGATGCTATTTTATCACCTAGACAAAATATCCTAGTTTACAGGCCGGAAAAAAGTTTGATCATACAGGCTACTTGGTTTTTACCCACAAGATGGAAAACAACTTTCAGCAACAAATAAAAAACAAGTTACCAAACACCCACAGGTTTGGCAACAAGCCACCAGAATTTGAATCACAGTTGAATGCATTGTCATTAATTACAACAATAGAAAGAAGAGGATTGCAACAGTACTATATAATTAAGAGGGAAACTGCTACAGGAAATTTGGGACTCTCTAAAGCATGCAAAAATGTCCCCCAAATGATTAGAAGTCAACTTTTGCTTTTGCAAAATTGATGTGTTTTAATGTTAAACAGTGCTAAGATAGGAATGGACACAGCACCTTATTAAATAGATGAATCCACACTCCTGGATGTTTCCAAGGGAGGCAGACTACCCATTTTTATGGCCAGAAAAATCAGTGTAGAGATTTAATGAGTCAAAGGCCATTAAAATAACCAGGGAGGGTCTACCTTTTTCCAAGCCCTGTGTTTTTTTTTTTTTTTTGTGTTTTTTTTAAAGAGTTGCTTACTACTGCTGCTTATTCTACACAGGATCTAGATAAGGAATGGGAATGAAACTTAGCTTTCCTATTGGAAAAGAATTAAAGTTGGAATTAAAATTGAATTAAAACTGCAAAAGGAATCCCTAAAATCAATTCTGGCAAATATTAGAAAAATGCCATCAAATAGTTTGTAAAATGCTTAACTCCTGTGAAATTCACAAGTGCCCCAAATCCTATTCTGATGTTTGGACATGGGAACCTTGAAACATACTTCCATATGTGGTGGACACATTAGTGTGTCAGTTTAGGGAAAGGGACCGATCAGAGATCACCTGCCACCTGGTCAGATCTGGCATTGTTAATTCTGTTTGTTGAAAGTAACTTGAATATCCTACACCAAGAACTTACCAAATTTCTCTCAATGGATCTCAGCAAGAAATCACTAACATAGGAAAGGAGGTCTAACTTTTGTATAGAGAATTAATATACTGTACAAGTGTTTGGGGTGTTGCAGTATTGGAGGAATTGACTCAGAAGGCAAAGCAGGCTAAAGAACAAATAAAATAATAATCACCTTTACCTTAACTTATGTTTAATTTAGTATTTTTGTTAATCAGGAAGACAGTTAAGGAAGTAGTCATTATCCATGTATCATGACTTGTCAAAAAACTTGTTGGGATAAAAGTGAGCATTCCCTGTATGGGCTCCTAGTCCAAGAGATAATAAATGAAATAAATCAGTTGATCAACTTTGTATAAATGAAAATGACATTTAAAAATTCAGGACTGTATTTGAATTTTGATTATAATGATTGCCATTTTTGTTAATTACTTGTAAATGTTTGTTTCCATATTAATTCTGATATGTTTGATGCAATCTGATATACGTTTCACTTAGCAACTACAAAATCTCTATTTAATTTCCCAGCATTGAGAGATAATGTAGCATAGCTGTTTGGATGTTGACTACAACTCTGGAGACCAAAGTTTGATTTTCCAACTTGGTCATGAAATCCACTGGGTGACCTTGGGCAAATCACATGCTCCCAGCCTCAGAGGAAGGCAAACCTCCTGTGTACAAATCTTGCCAAGAAAACCCCCATGCCTTAGGGTTGCTGTAAGTCAGAAATAACTTGAAGGCACACAATAGTAACAACAAGACATTCTAAAAAGAGCCCTGGTAATGCAAACTGAGTTTTCCTTCCTTTCTTGTAGGTTGGATGGGATTGGGACTGCAAGAGAGGAGCATCCCACTGAAAACTGCGGAACTAGGGAATAGCTGGTTAATTTCCACATTAAATTATTGAGCCTTCCAACAAAATTGATTGAGACTATATTACTAGAGGCAGGACTTTCTATGACATTCATTAGGCTGCCTGTCAGCATTCTCCCTCCCACCATCACCCAACATTTCCTTTTTATTAAGACCTCTTTGCCTGTTACTTAGTTTTTATGTGGTTGTAAGCAGAAGTTAGTCACTGAATATGATGTGATGCTATTACTGTTACTCCCTTTAACTGCTTCACAAATTGCCCTGTTAAAGATAACATATATAGGAAGATAATTGATGGAATTAATTATGTGTGGAAATTACATAATTATGTGAGATAGCAACATTGATACTATTTATTAGTCTAGAATACAGAATATTGAGAGACATCAAACTGCACACAATGTAAAGTACAATATTAATTAATCTCATCTACAGGCAGGAACCATATACCAGAGGCTGCTTTAACAGCTAAATGAAGTTCAACCAAGTACTCCAAGTCTTCTGTAGGTTATGGTTTCAAAACGCTAATGACCTTCAACGTGCTCATTTCAGGTTTACATTTTTTCCCCTAAGACTACCTAGCCTCTCTCCCATAAGAGAACTGCTCTCTGGAAATTCCAATTTCAATGTCATAATGTGTAACATGTTTTGAGGGAGACATGTCAAGCAACATTGTGCCAAGGGGGATTAGGCACAGTTGGAGGTGGCAGCATGAAGTCTAATGGTTTGAAATTTCAGGAGAACACACACATATACACTCACAGTTTTGATTTCAAAGGAACCGAAGTGGAAAAGCCATTGAGCTTCCATGATGCGTTAGAATGCAGCACACGCAGGTCACAAGCAAGAACAAGCATATCAGTTGCAGATTGCATTTTGCCTGCTTCTATCTACACTATAAAAAATCTTTTAAAACCCACTTTAAACACAAATGAAAGGGAACTAATAAGTGCTCCATACAGTTTCAGAACCAAAATCTATTACACCCAAGTGACCCAACATTCTTCAAGAAAGCACTAGGAAAGCACATTGTGAATATATTTTCTTCAAGCAACACTGGGCAAAGAAAACCATCCTGAAATATATTTTTTCCAAGTCTCCACATTCCTATTCCTGATTCTAGTAGTAGTAGTAGAAGAAGAAGTAGTAGTTATGGGATCTTCTCCAGTGTGGTTCTTTGAATAACTAGGGCTATATATAGGTAAGGCTTGTGAAAAGACCCAAATCCTTTGAAAAATATGTGCCTTTAGCTGTTTGTATTTTATTTTATTTTTAAGCTACAAACATCAGGACACATTGATACTTTGATCTTCTTCAAAGGATTGCCAGAAGCTTTCCTTCATACAGTAATTCTCATTATGTATCATAACACTGGCACTGGGTGAGCACAGTAGTCCTTTTAAAAGTTCATAGGCAGATTTCATATAAGGTGATTGAAATTTGGCTGTCTATGGGACAATAAGTAAAGCCTGAACTGGAGGAGGGAGGTTTGATGAACCAGTAAAGATCTGAATTTAATTCATCATCTGTGCAGGAGATGAACTAGTTCATCAAACACAGATTCCTTTGGGAAGCCAGCTTTTCTAAATGTGTGTTTGATGTGGAGAGTAGTGTTATGTACATATGTGTATACAATGGGCCCCTGGTATACAGTGGATTTGGTTCCAGGACACGCACACACATGTGAATAGCAGAATCATTAAATACATTGGACTACTAAAATGATGTCCCTTATATTAAAAGGCGAAATCAAGGTTTGCTTTTTAGAATTTATACATTTTGGAATATTTTCAAGCTGTTGATGGCTAAATCCATAGATAAAGATTCTGTGTATACGGAGGGCTAAGTGTACATCCCTTGGTGCACTTAAGACTATCTCCTAAATAATACTGTGTTTAGTCAAAGGGCAAGAGAGTTAGGGCTGAAACAGACAGCCATATAGGGGCAGCTTGACGACATCCTGTTGAGCGCCAGATCGGGGCCGCAGCAAATGTACACCACAGCCCCGATCCAGCTTTTTTCAGTGCAAAAAGAAGTGGCAAAATGTTGCTCCTTTTAGCACCAGAAAAAGGATGACTTTTCTACCATGGCCACAGCTTTTCACGCTCCTGTGTCATGCAGCATATGAATGCTGCACCACCAGAGCTCTGCAACACTACCCACCATGTGGTTGGGCAGGTAATGTGACACCAGCTTGGGAGCAGCTCCGGGGCATGCTGAGTTCAAACACCATGCCCCCACGCTGCCCCCAAGTCGGCGTATTGTGCTGGTCTGTTTTCCCAGTTAAAGAGTAACATACCTATGTGAAATGTACTCAGTTTTCAGTCAGTCTTACTGCAGACCAAATCAGGAGGAGAATGCCAAATGAGAGGAATAGCACAGAAAAAAGTCTTACATTTGAAAATGCATATAGAACTCCGTTTCAAAAAGGTATCATGCCCAAATTGGATAAAAACAGCATATTTGGGCTAAATGTCCAAGTTACATGTTTGTGAAGCAAAATATTAATTACATGCAATATTATTGACTCAGGCTAGTTGACTATTATATCTTGTTGTTGTTGTGTCCCTTAAAGTCATTTCCGACTTATGGCAATCCTAAGGTAAAGCCTATCATACGATTTTCTTGACACATTTTATCAGAGGAGTTTGTTATGGCCATCCTCTGAGGTTGAGAGGTTTGACATGTCCCAGGTCACTTAGTGGGCTTCCATGGCCAAGCCAGGATTTGAACCCTGGTTCCTCAGTGTCCTTATCCAATGTTCAAGCCATTACACCAATTTTCATCATACTATCTGTTTCCATTTTTTTAAAAAAAAAAATGTTTCAAATAAAGCTTCCATCATTCCTAACCTATATGTTTTGGGGGGGGGGGAGGAGGGATGACATCAGGTTTAGTAAAATCAGTCTATGACATGTTTTTCCAAAAGTTAGAATCATAGAAACAGAGAGTTGGAAGAGACCACAAGGGCCATCCAGTCCAAACCCCGGCCATACAGCAAATCACAATCAAAACATCCCTGACAAATGACTGTCCAACCTCTGCTTAAAGACCTCCTAAGAGGGAGACTCCATCACTTTCCAAGGAAGTGTGTTCACTGTCGAACAGCTTTTACTGTCAGGAAGTCCCTCCTAATTAATGTTAAGGAGAAATCTCTGTTCCGGTAGCTTGCTTCCATTGTTCCGCGTTCATCTCTGGAGCAGCAGAAAACAAGCTTGCCCCATCCTTAATGTGACACCCCTTCAAATACTTAAACAAGGCTATCATATCACCTCTTAACCATCTCTTTTCCAGGCTAAACATACCCAGCTCCCTAAGTCTTTCTTCATAAGGCATTGTTTCTAGTCACTTCACCATTTTGGTGGCCCTCCTTTGGACACGCTCCAGTTTCTCCACATCCTTTTTGAATTGTGGTGCCCAGAATTGGACACAGTATTGCAGGTGAGGCCTGACCAAGACAGAAGAGAGTGGCACTATTACTTCCCTTGATCTAGACACTATACTTTTTTGGTAAAGCCTAAAATAGCATTGGCCTTTTTAGCTGCCACATCACACTGTTAACTCATGTTCAACTAGACTAGATGCCTTTCACATGTAGTCTTGTTAAGCAAGGTGTTCCCCATCTTATATCTATGCATTTCAGTTATTCTACCTAAGTGCAGTAGTTTACATTTCTCCTTGTTGCACTTCATGTTGTTAGTTTTGGCCCAGCTTTTTAATATATTAAGGTCATTTTGAATTTTGACCCTGTCCTCTAGGGTATTAGCTACTCAACAAGAACATTTTTTTTTTAATTTCGGTCATTGACCAGCATGAAAATATAAAATGTAAAAATAAAATAAAAACAAAGACAAGAAAACAGAAATCAAAGTTGATCTCTGCCATCTAACATCATTTGTTATCAACCATCTGGAGACATGTTTTACACATAATGTAGCAAAATTTAGCTACCATATGTATAACAGTTTGGTTCTGATTATCCAACAAGTAGTGTAAATAGAAAACACCAGTGTGTCCAGGAAATTTAGTTAGAAGGGAGGTAATCAGCTGATGCCCTTATAGAATTGACTATACAAGGGTACATGAGCTGTGGTTTCTATAGCAGTAGTGTCACAGGACAACATTGGAGTTTATAGGGGATTTCCCCATATTTCCCTTCCCCATATTTCCTTTCCTTTGCCTTACAACTGATTTTGCTTGATCTGATCCTAACTTTAGGATATTATCACTGGAAAATCCAAGAATTATTCTTATTAATATTATGTATTCTCACTGGCGTCATGTTCCATTTCCAAATTAACATAATAATTTTCTTTTATCCAAACTGATAAATTTTTTCAAATTCCTTTCTTCCCAAATTCTATCCCATTCCTTATCATTTATTTTACGTTCCAATTCTTCTTCCCATATTCCCTTTAAAATATTTTCTTTTATTTCTCCTCCTTTATTCTCCATCAACATTTTATAAATTTTACTAATAATTCCTTTTATATTCTCATTTTTTCCAATTCTATTCCTTTATGAACTATTTGTTCAAATTTTTTATTCTTTTTCTTTTCTATATTCCTCTTCCTCTAATTTTTAATCCACTGTTCTATTTGCATATAATGAAACCATGAAAGTTTTATTCCCGTCAATTTTTCTTTTATATTTCCTTTTCCAATCCTTATATCCATCCAGTCTTCTATTCTATCTATTTTCCTCTCTTTCAACTCCTTATCTAACAATCCTCTCAATTTCTTTGGGAATTTCTTTTCCATTATTATTGGTGTTATTACTAATTCTTCATTCATTAGCTCCTTTTGATATTTATACCATATTTCTATTATATATTTAATAAGTGGGTTCCCAATCGTTTTTATTTCTTTCCAAATAAGCTTCTTTTTAAAAAATATTCCATATTCTCATATTTACCTCCTCTATATCTACTTATCCTCTTATATTGGGAAGGCCTAAGCCTCCCTCTCTTTGAGTTTTATACCAAAATTATTTATTTAATCTTGTTCTTTTCCCTCCATTACAGAATGTATTAATTGTTGTCATTTATTCAGTTCGATTTCTGACACTTTTAATGGTATCATTCTAAATAAAATAAAAAAAATTGGTAATATTTTCATTTTGGTTAAAGCAATTCTTCCAAACCAGGATAGTTGTATTTTTTTTATAATCTGCCAATTTCTTCTCCGTTTCTTTCCTTAATACTACTAAGTTTTTATCTTCCATTTCCTTTAAATCCTTTTTTATATTTATTACTAAATATTTTATATTACTTCTTAATCTTAACTCTAAAATTTTTTGTTTTATGAATTCGGATTCCTCTTTTTTTGTATAATTAAATATCATCATTTCTGATTTATTCCAATTAATCTGTAACCCTGACATTTCTCCAAATGCCTTCAAATGTTCTTTTATTTTTCCCATTCTATCCAATAAATTTTTAATAGTTAATAATGTATCATTGGCAAATAAACTTATTTTATGGGTTTTTTAATTCCTATTCCTTCTAAACTATTATCATTTCTTATAATATTTGCTAACAGCTCTATAAACATTGCAAATAGTATTGGTGATAGCACCTTGTCTTGTACCTCTTGTTACTTTTATTTCACCTGTTATCCCATCGTTTACCATTACTTTTACAGAGTTGTCAAGATATAGTTGGTCTATTAATCCTCTTATTCTATTCCCCATTCCAGATCTTTTCATAATTATTTTTAATGTTGGCTATTCCACACAATCAAATGCTTTAAATATATCTAGAGCTAAAATCCCTGCCTTTATTTTTTCCTGCCCTATTACATGTATCTTGTTCAACGCTCTTCCTACTAAATTGGACATTTGTCTTCCTTTCACAAATTCATACTGATCCTTTCCTATATATTTATACATACATTTATTCAATCTATTTGCTATTATTGCTGATAAAATTTTTGCATCCTGATTTATTAATGATATAGGTCTATATGATCCTGGGTCCATTAAATATTTATCTACCTTTGGTATTAAAATTATTAATGATTGGTGCCATGATACTGGTATCTTTTCCCCGTTCATTATTCCATTATATAATTCTAACAATTTTGGGATTAATATCTTTTCAAACACTTCATAATATTCTGGTCCCAAACCATCCATTCCTGGAGCTTTCCCATTTTTCAATTTCCTCATTACCTCCACTATCTCTGCCTTCTCTGTGGGTTGCTCCAGTACTTCTTTGTCTTCTTCCTCTAGTTTTTGCCCCCAATTTTCTTCCACATATTTTTCTATTTTACCCAATTGATTATCTCCCGTTTGGTATAATTCCTTATAAAATTCTTCAAAATTTTTTAACTTTGATGAAAGAAATCTACATATTTTACCAGATTTGTCTCTAACCATATTTATCATACCTTCCATTTTCTTTTTTTGTGTGGACCTGGCCAACATTTTTGAATTCTTATTTCTATATTCAAAAAATTATCTTCTTAAATATATTAAATTTTCTTGTACTTTATTTATTTCCATCTTCTCCATTTCTTCCCTTTTTGCCTTTAATTCTACATATATCTGTGTAGTTCTATTAACTATATATTTATTTTCTAACACTTCTATATCCTTTTCTAGTTTCTTCTTTCTTTCTTCTTGTCTTTTCTTAAGGTTATATGTTTCTTTTATACAAATTCCTTTTGTAACCGCTTTCATGGTGTCCCATAACAACCCTTTTTGTCACATCTTTATCATTAATATCCCATATTTCTTGCCATATTATGTCTCTTGACTGCTTCAAAAAAGCAGTCAGGCCTTCCCGGAAACATATTAATCTCCCGGCTCCGAAGTTAAAGTTCTACAATCCTCCAGCTAGTTCCTGCACTATGACCCCTGGTATTAGCCTATGCTGCTCAAAGAATTATTAGTTTTCATGTTGTTAAATTATGTTTTAATTTGCTTGTTTGTTTTTAACTCATGCTGGTTTAATTCTGTTTTAAGGGGTGGAAGGTTAGGAATTGGGTTGTGGGAATTGTTTTTAACTTGTGATTGTTTTTAACTTGTACCCCGCTCCAATTGCTTAAACAGAGGGGCGGGCCATAAATAAAAAATTATTATTATTTATTATTATTATATTTGGCACAAATAGGGCAGTAGTCATCAGACAGTCATCAGACAACCCGTGCATCCATCTCTTTCAGCTTCCTACTCAGAGCATCATAATCCCTTATGATATTCTGAAGGCTGTGCCCACATGGTTCCCACATGGACAAAAAGGAAGGGGTAACTGTCAGTAGGCTTGTCAGCCTCTGTCACTTAAGAGATCTTTGTCCCAGGGAGACAATACATCTCCTGAGACATCTTGTCAGGCCTGTACCCACAAACCACTGATTCTGTAGAAGCAGAAATGATAGACTTTTTATTTATTACTGAGCCTTTTCAGATTAATACAGTCTAATAAATTAACTTTATGCAATATTGACAGGGAAGAGGGGATTTGGGGGAAAACAACACAAGCCTGAATGTCTAAATCTCTCCTGCTTTCATGTAGCCATTCTGAAGCATCAGGTCTGTGCATGCTGCTTGGTGGGGGCGGGGTGGGGTGAGGCGGGGGAGAAGAAAGCCTAAACTACATTATTGAATATATCATGCAATTTAATTTGTGGGCCAGTTTTCCCTCCTTCTCTTGAAATGAGGCACCTAGCTTGGCAATTATTACTGCCAACTAAAATGGTAAACCAAAGAGCTTATTTCATGGGCTCTGGGGAATGGAAATGGCGCAGAACGAAAGGGGGTGGGAAGGGAAGGGAATGGGGAAAGGATGCTTTTTATCACATGGGAGAACACCACCGATGCAGCCAGAAGTCCCCAATCCGTCTCCCATCCATCCCACAGAGGCCAATTTTCAAGAATGATTCTGAACAGTTCTTGAAAACTGGCCTCCGTGGGATGGATGGGGAACGTATTGGGGACTTCTGGTGGCATTGACAGCATCCTCCTGTGCGGTAAAATGAATCCTTTCCCCGTTCTGCTACCTTCCCACCCTCTTTCGTTCTGTGCCATTTCCGTTCCCCAGGACCTGTGTGATAAGCTCCCTACCTTTTGTAAATACCATTGCTTCAATGTACTACTCTACTTGGGATTTAGCAGTTAGATTTATGTAATTGATTTCATGGCCAGTCAGACTCAAGTTTATTTCTGAAGCCTTAAAGGATAAGATTCGTGTGCTACATAAAGGTGTGAACTAAACTGCAGCAGGTAACAAAAAGTGTCATTTTTGAACTTCTCCTCTGCTAAAGAGTATTTTAGTATCTAAAAATTCATTGAGTAAAGACAGGTGTTCTGTTTAAAAACAACTACCTTTTTCTTTTCCTTTCTACGTTGTCTATGACAATTTGCTTCCCTGCCCTTGTTACTACATAAGATGCTGACTGTGTGTGGCTGAGGACCTCATGCAGTTTTAATTAATGAGGCCAGAGTACTTGATTGCCTGAAGATTTTTAGATCCTTTGAATTTGTACCATACACTGCAAGGAGTCTTCCCAGCTGTGATATCTTCTTTATGAACTTCATATTGATAAATGTATATTTCATTCCGCCTAAGATATCCTGAAGGTTTCAGATGGATCAAAGCCACTTTGCTTGTAGTCTTTTATTAAGAAGATTCATTCAGAAACTGGGCTGGACACATCACTTTTGAGAATAAGTTGTTGTTTCAAGTGGGCCAAGTGACAATTTGGTTGCCCCATGAAGATCTTTGTCAAGGCCTTTGACTAGTAGCTGATTTGCTGAATTAGAAATATTGGTGCTCAGGTTTCCCTGGAAGGCACACACACTCTGGCCCAAAACTGTTTGAACAGACTGCAGCCCTGTCCATGTGTTATTACAGAACAGGGTACAGGAACACACGTTAGAGGATGGAACCATGTGTGTCAGTCCTGTCCCCAGTGCTTTCAGCTGAATGCATTTGGGGATCTTAGTTGATAAAAACTTTCTCCTCAGTTCAGGAGAAGGCAATCTTAACAGTGTAGAGAATGTAGCAAGCACACAGAGAACCATTTCTTTTATGCATGTTACTGCACATTATGGATGCTAATATATCTTCATTAGGCATGATGCCTGAATATGGCTTGATGAAGAATATACCTGGTGCCCTCTACTCAACCTCCCTTGTTGTTGAGGTTCATAAAGCTAAAAAAATGTTTGTTTTTATGTAATCTTTCAGGCTGAATCAAATATTTAATGTGGAAATTAGCCTTTCTTTTTTTATAAAAGCAACCATCAACAGTAGTACCTATTAGAGAGGACAAAACAGTCATATTTAAGCATTTGTAAGTTCAGCGGATTTCAGTGGGAAAGATTTAAGCTCAAGTTTAAATCAGAATTTAAATTGTATTTAAATTTAAATCAGGACTTAAATTATATAACATTGGTTGCACCATGGCTCAAAGGAATAGAAATACTTGTGCAATCTGATTTTACATGAGCAACTGAATACATTTTTCTTTGTACGCACCTTGCTGTGCATTATCTAAACATGTTGGTCATTTAATAAACACTATCTGAACTGCAAACAATTTTTTGTTCAAGTAGATTTTTCAGCTTCTATGATTTTGTATTTTGTGTATGAAAAGAATTCCTTTGGCTATTAGAGTGGATTGACTTTGAATATGTAAATAGACTCCCCACACACATATATTGTCAACTTGAAGCCTGCAAATGCAGCTTGCCCATTTTCTTACCAAGGCTTCCTAGGAGGTAAATATTTGTAAGAATTGGCTTGTTTGCTTTATTTCATTCACATTTAGCAGCACAGTGTTTTATCTAAACTAGAAAAGCTGGCCTTTTCCACTTCAAAGTGTCTATTAATATGTATGAAGTCACTGAATATCTTATTGTAATGAAACACTTTTCAACTTCTGAGTCTTGGAGTTCTGAAGATAGTATCTAAGCTTTACTAATAACTTTTTGCTAATTCCTGGCCATTTTTTTAAAAAATGTAGAGCAAGAATAGCTATGCAATAAAGCTGAAGGGCAGACTGATAGCCTACAGACTGGAAAAATTTGAATTCTAGATATTAATAATTTTGGTTTAATGTTAATTTTTTGGACCAGTTTGTAGCCTTTGTATTAGAACTACCATCATCCTTTAACAGTGTCCTAGATGGAGACCACATTAGCTTCGTGAATGAAAATGTCTATTTAATTATCTGTGAAAAGAGAGCTTCTGGGACAAGAAGCATATTGATACAAAAACTTCATTCCAGTTTATCCCTACACTTTGTTTTGTTCCTGTGCCTGTGGTTATGTTTTGTTTTACCTTCCATATGACTTGTCATTGTCCTGTTTTCCTCTTTTTCCAATAATCCATTCTTCTAAATTGGAGTTGACGGATCTAGTCCATTGCTGACACAACTTCATGCCAACTAAGATGATCCAGTCAGGCTGATGACTCTACCACTTTAGACAACAAGTTGACTCGACTGTTCTGTTGAGTGAGCAGAAAGCATATACAAATCTCTGCAGCTTCCAACATTGTAGCTGCTTCTTGTTAAACTAACTGAGAGTTTGTCCATGGCTACTGCATTTCAGGAATGTCATATATTTGGATGTTTCTTCACTTCTTCTTTGAAAGTAGAGTATTTCCATTTCCTTTTCATAACTTTTACATTATTTGTGGCTGGTAGAGTGTGTGTTTGTGTATATGTATGCATGTGTGCACAAGTGAGAGTCTCTATATTTTTCATGGTTAACTATCAACATTGGTAGACTGGTTAGATTTTTGTGGGGTTTTTGGGCTATGTGCCATGTTCTAGAAGAGTTTGTTTTTAGAACATCGCCCCACAGCCTGAAAATCCCACAAAAAAAACTATGGATGCTGACCATGAAAGCCTTTGACTTCACACTGAATAGAGTTAGTTCTCTGGAGATCTAAAGTATACTGCCACAAATTTCATGTTGTAATTTTTTCCACAGAATTTACAAATACAAAATTCCCTGACCCATTTAAAATTGTTTGCATGGGTTAACCTAACGTTATATTAATTAGAATGTTCCCATTCAATATAGAAGAATGTTAGTGGCTATATAAAATAAACGTTCTGCAAAATCATCTAAAGTGCAAATAGAAACCGTCAGTCATGTTGTTTCTTGTGCCACAGTTATAATAGCTTCTCATTAGAAATGTTCTTGGATGTTAAATCTCTTGACAAATTTAATGCCTTGACCCATAGTAGGTAGAAGGACAGTAGAAATAAATAGCAAAAAAACCCAGAGTTTAGGAAACATGCCTGCTTTAGAATACTTTATAAGAGCACTGGACATTTTTAAACTTCTGGGAACAGATAATGCATTTTTCCAAATGCCCCAAAAAGCTCTGACCTTTCATTCCATTCCCCTGTGTGTTGAGAAGCATGCAAACCTGAAAATTCTGCTTGCTATCCTGAAGTAAAGAAGGCAAGGCATATAAACAATCGAGGAAAGTTCAAGAAACTTATACTCCAAGCACCACCATCCTTGAGCCACTAATTTTTTTCTCCATACCCTCAGCCCATTAACCAAGAAATATGTAGTTGTCATTTATGTGTCAAATTGTTCAAGTAACACAAAAGCATAAAGTGAACTAACAGCATGTCTTGTACAACCTTGACAAAAAGAAGGTTAATGAGAATTCTAAAAATATAATGTAAAAATAATGTGCAATAATCCGAGTGGAGCCTACAGGGAACTTGAAAAAGCCATAGTTCAACTTGCTTACAACTTTCATCACCTTTTGGGAAATATCCTTCAAATGCCACAGTATATCTTCTCAGAATGTTTTATTTGGAAATATTCAGCTGCACCAGGCTGGAATTCTTCACTGCAGAGATAAGATACAATAGCAGTAAAAATGAAATATTAATAATGGAGATGTTTACAAGAACTCTGACAAACTTGCAATATGTGACTGTTTTCCCATTAAGTGTTGCCACCATGTGGGACCAAACTAACAAAACCCAAAATCTTACAATCATACTTAACACAAGATTGTTCTATATCCCATGAATCCACACTACTATATAAATACAAGGAAAAACTATGTCATTCCTTGCATTGGTGGGAAGTGAAAGGGTGTTGAAAGTCTAGTCCCTGGAATTTAATCTTGGTTTATATAATCTTGAACACCTTTCTTCAAGTTCCCATCAGGCTGGGGAATGCTAGTGTAAAACTCACAAAATCAGACAAGGGGAAAACAGAAATGGCCAAATTCCTGTCCGAAAGCAAGATTTTTTTCAGATGCGTAGGATTCAGATAATTTATTTACTCACACATCTCCATCACTGGGTAACTGTGATATCAAGTACTGATTTGCCTGTGGTCTTTTGGCTCCAGAAACTGGGGTGTAATTCTGACCTTATTTTTAAATAAATAAATAAATAAATAAATAAATAATCCTGCTTCTGAAGGTCGATATTTTGGCTAGAAATATAAAGATTCTAGAAATTTTGAAGCCATGGGGCAAAACATGGCTTATCGGTGGGGGGGGGGGGGTCCAGAAAAATTGAAATGGAGGGGATATTATCAGCATTTTCTACAGACTGGAAGTCATCTTATTACTTCAGAAATAGAAGAAATATCTGTCTTGGTTAATTTGGTTTGGTGTAAAATTAGCATGCTTGATATATTGAAAGTACAATTTAATTACTAGAATTAGAATACCATTGTATTCCACATACTGGATCTAGCCTTTGCTTTGCTTAGTCTAGACCCAATGTAATTAATCAAATTTAAGTTGGTCATGACACTGTGAGCCAGTGTAGTGCAGTGGTTTGGGAGTTTGCTAGCAGGCTATAAAAGACTGGAAAGAAACACCAGCATCATGGTGCAGTGGAGGCATGGCAGCCACATGCCGCATGCCCTGATTCCACCCGATGCTGTTGCTACGCTACCCACATGATCAGATCGCAGGTGGCATCATAACATTTATGTGGCACAGTGTTTAGACATGCTGCACCTAAATGGGGGAAAGTCGCCGCTATCACAACAAGAGCAGCTTTTTGCCAGCTCCAAAAGGAGCATCTTTCTGCCACTAATTTTGGAGCCAGCAAATTGTCAGATTGGGCTGTGGCATGCAATTGATGCAGCCCTGATACAGCACTCAAAGGGGCAGCGGCAAGCCACTCCTTTGGGGCCTTCTGTTTAGCCCCTAGGTCTCTGGCAGACCAGGTTTAATATCCCTGCTAACCCATGGAAACCTTGGGCAAGTCACACTCGGCCTCGTAAGACTGTAATAGTAAACCCCCTCTGAACAAATATTGCCAGGAAAATCCTATGATATATCCATCTTAGAGTCATCATAAGTTGGAAAAGAGTTAAATGTACCCAATAACAAACATGACATATTTATGAAAATGACAATGAATTGAAACACATAGTTGTATGCAAAGTATCTGCACCAAGAAAACCCTTTTGAAATTTTCAAAGTACAGCAGCACCAAGATTGATAAAGAGATAAATCACAGAAAGGCATACAGCGCTTTCGGAAGGCTTCACAAAAGAGTCTGGAGTAGCAAACACCTGAGACAAAGAACAAAAATCAGTGTGTACAGAGCTATTGTGCTGTCTGTTCTCCTCTATGGGTCTGAAACATGGGTTACCTATCACCAACATCTACGACTCCTCGAACATTTTCATCAGCACTGTCTATGCACAATCCTAAGCATACGCTGGACTGACTACGTGACGAATGTTGCTGTCCTGGAGCCAACAGGGATCACCAGCATTGAGGCCATGCTAATGAAAACGCAGCTGTGCTTGGCCGGGCACATTTCTAGGATGGAGGACCACCTCCTCCCAAAAATAGTACTCTACGGTGAACTCACCACAGGTCAGCGTAAGAGGGGTGCCCCAAAGAAGAGATACAAGGACTCCCTGAAACAACATTTCAAGCTTGGCCAAACTGATCACCAACAATGGTCTGCCTTGGCCTCACATCGGGAGGCATGGAGATGCACTATCCACAATGCTGCAGCCTCTTTCAAGAACTCATGCCGAACGAGTCTCAAAGAGAAACGACAACGCAGAAAGAACCACAACTTGGAAACATCACCCAAGGAGACTTTCTGCTGTGCTTTCTGTAACCTGACTTGTTTATCTCAGATTGGCCTTTTTAGTCATCAACACACTTGTAGAAAGCATGTAATGAGTCCTTCCTGAATCTTCTTTAGTGAAGAAAAGCCAGAAAGAGAGTGAGAGGAGATATCCCTTTTGGAAATTTTATTTGCATCTTGTTACTCTTGCCTGATTCTGTTCATATCGTGTCAGATAAACAGTACTAAGTTCAGCAAAGCTTTGTTTCTAGACCAAATCGCTTCAATTTTCAGGTTCTCCTTTATGGGGAAGAGAGTTAGCTTGTCATGGAGGAGACTTTCTATTTGACTGGAAATATGAATGTATTTTTTTTTCCAAAGCCCCTTTTTACAGATAAAAAGGAAAATTTGAACATTGAAAAACCAGGTTTTTGGAACATTTTCATTTAAAATGATGAATAAATTATTTAAGACAAGATGTCCATATATTTACAGACCTCCGACTCAGGCAGAGGAATTGGATGATGCCTTTCTAGAATAGATAATCACACACTCAGATAGGAGAGATGTAGTAGTGATGGGTGACTTCAACTATCCTGATATTTGCTGGAAATCAAACTCAGCCAAATCCTCAAGGTCTAGCAAATTCCTCACTTGCCTGGAGGACAATTTCATTGTCCAAAAGGTGGAAGAGGCAACAAGGGAGTCAGCTATTTTAGATCTCATCCTAACCACAAGGAAGACCTAGTTGATGGGGTGCAAGTGGTGGGATCCTTAGGTGGAAGTGACCATGTTCTCCTGGAGTTTGTTATACAGTGGAAAGGGGAAGCCAGGCATAGTCAGACACGCATTCTAGACTTTAGGAGAGCTGATTGCAATAAACTTAGAGAAATACTGGGGGTGATCCCATGGTCAGAAATACTAAAAGAGAAGGGAGTTCAAGACGGATGGGAGTTTCTCAAAAAGGAGATACTGAAGGCGCAATTTCAAACAGTTCCAATGAGGAAGAAAAATGGAAGCTGTCTCAAGAAGCCAGGATGGATGACTAAGGAACTTTCAACGGCGCTAAGTTTTAAATGGAACATGTATAAGAAATGGAAAAATTGGGAAATCACCAAAGATGAATTCAAACAAATAGCAAGCATGTGTAGGGATAAAGTCAGAAAAGCTAAACCTCAGAATGAACTCAGGCTTGCTAGAGACGTTAAGAACAATAAAAAGGGCTTTTTTGGATATGTCCGCAGCAAAAGGAAGAAGAAGGAAACAGTTGGGCCACTGCGTGCAGAAGATGGCAAAAGGCTAATAGGGGACAGAGAAAACGCAGAATTACTCAACACCTTCTTTGCTTCAGTCTTCTCAGAAAGGGCAAAGGGTGCTCAACCTAAGGATAATGGAGCAGAAGACAGAATAGGGGAATTTCAGCACAGAATAAGTAAAGAGATAGTACAGGAATACCTACTTAACCTAAATGAATATAAATCACCAGGACCAGATGAACTACATCCTAGAGTATTAAAAGAACTGGCAAATGTAATATCAGAACCACTGGCAATAATCTTAGAGAAATCCTGGAGAACAGGAGAAGTCCTAGCAGACTGGAGGAGAGTAAACATTGTGCCCATCTTCAAAAAGGGAAAAAAAGAGGATCCCAACAATTATCGTCCACTTAGTCTGACATCAATTCCAGGAAAGATTCTAGAGCAGATCATTAAGCAGAGAGTCTGTGAACATTTAGAGGCCAATGCCATAATCACAAAAAGTCAACATGGGTTTCAGAGAAACAAGTCATGTGGGACAAATCTGATCTCTTTTTTTTTTATATAAAATTACCAGCTTGATAGATGAAGGGAATGCTGTGGATATAGTATACCTCGATTTCAGTAGGGCCTTTGACAAGATTCCCCATGACATTCTTGCAAACAAGCTTGTAAAATGAGTACTAGACAAGGTAACTGTTACATGGATTTGTAATTGGTTGATCGGCCGAACTCAAAGGGTGCTCAACAATGGCTCCTTTTCATCCTGGAGAGAAGTGACCAGTTGGGTGCCACAGGATTCTGTCCTGGGCCCAGTGCTATTCACAATCTTTATTAATGATTTAGATGACAGAATTGGGGGCACACTTATCAAATTTGCAGATGACACTAAACTAGGAGGAGCAGCTAATACCCCAGAGGACAGGATCAAAATTCAAAACGACCTGAATAGACTAGAAAGCTGGGCCAATGCTAACAAGATGAAATTCAACGCAGAGAAATGTAAGGTTCTGCACTTAGGGCGGAAAAATGAAATGCACAGATATAAAATGGGGGACACCTGGCTGAATGAGACCACATGTGAAAGAGATCTAGGAGTCCAAGTAGACCATAAGCTGAACATGAGTCAACAGTGCGATGCGGCAGCTAAAAAGGCCAATGCAATTTTAGGTTGCATCAATAGAAGTATAGTATCTAGATCAAGGGAAGTAATAGTGCCACTCTATTCTGCTTTGGTCAGGCCCCACCTGGAATACTGTGTCCAGTTCTGGGCACCACAATTCAAAAAGGATGTGGAGAAACTGGAGTGTGTCCTAAGGAGGGCGACTAAGATGGTGAAGGGTCTGGAAACCATGCCCTATGAGGAACGCTTTAGGGAGCAGGGGATGTTTAGCCTGGAGAAGAGAATGTTAAGAGGTGATATGATCACCCTGTTTAAATATTTGAAGGGATGTCATATTGAGGATGGAGCAAGCTTGTTTTCTGCTGCTCCAGAGACTAGGACACGGAACAATGGATACAAATTGCAGGAAAAGAGATTCCACCTCAACATTAGGAGGAACTTCCTGACAATAAGGGCTGTTCGACAGTGGAACACACTCCCTCGAAGTGTGGTGGAGTCTCCTTCCTTAGAGGTCTTTAAGCAGAGGCTGGATGGCCATTTGTCGGATGCTTTGATTTGGAGTTCCTGCATGGCAGGGGGTTGGACTGGATGGCCCTTGTGGCCTCTTCCAACTCTTATGATTCTGTGATTCTTTCCCCAAAAGTATCTCTGAAAACTATATAACAGGAGTGCTTTTATTTAATATAATATAAACTATCTGATCATTGCAGTTCCTGGTCTTGGTATCAAGAAACAAAGTGATTTTCCATCTGTACATGCTAATTTCTCCAATACTTCACAAAAATGGGGGGGGGGAGGGGGATGATTCTGGAAAAATAAAAACCAGTGTTTTACCATGGCCTCATTTCTATCCCTGACTTAAAGTTTTCTGTTTCTTTTTGTTTATCTGAATGCTGGAGCAGATGAGTGCAAAAGAGCAGCCCAAGTCCACTCCAGCCACAAGTGGGTCAGGACTGTGTTGACCACGCAGCCCATTTCCAAAGCAGGCTTCAGCTACAGGACCCAGCCATGCTGCCAGGTGCCAGATTGTCCTGCCTCCTTTTTGCTCTGATCCAAAGAACCAGCTTTGGCTCAGTTTCAGGCTCTTTGAAAGCATATGTCGTTTGAATGCCATGCCTCCAAAGTGGGTGGAAGCCACTTCATTTGCCCTGTCCTGGGCTATCGACAAGGATTCAGTTGTGCACTCAAAAGCTGATACACTCCTGGAACATTTTAGTGAGTGAGTGATTAGCTATCTGGTTGAAATGATTGGAGGCCATATGTATGATTGCTGAAATGCCCATGTTCATGATTGTTCCAAATTCATCTGCTATACAAACACACAGATAACTGTTGTGAACAGAAGCAGCAGCATCCAACCTGTGACACACATGGAATGCTACAGATGTGGGAAAGTATAATGTTAGTGATCTCAGCTGTGGCCTCATGTGAAGGTGTGGGTGGACATGTTGTTGCCAGGGATCAGGGGCTCCACTGCATGCCCTAAGTCCCATGAAGCCCAAAAGGATTGGCGGTATAGAACATCCCACAGGTTTTGAAGGGTGACATGTTGCTTACCCCTGTTTTGCAGAAATGTAGTGTGGCATAGTGGTTCAAGTATTGGACTATGACTCTGGAGACAAGGGTTTGATTCCCAGCCCAGCCATAAAACCCATGAGGTGAACTTGGGCAAGTCACATGCTCTCAGCCTCAGGGGAAGGCAGTGGCAAACCTCCCCTGAACAAATCTTGCCAAGAAAACCGCATGATAGGTTTGCCTCAGAGTCACCAAGTCAGAAACGACTTCAAGGCACACACCACTACCACCACCACCAACAACAACAACATAAGGATGACAGTATTTTGCATCTTTAGATGCACAGTGCAAAAGTCAATGGTTTGGGGTTTTAGATGTATTATGCTGTTTGAAGAGACATTTTTTCCCTTAGTGGATATTATTTGTGGGATTAGCTCTGTGGCATTAATTTCTTTAGAGTTTGTGCACAACAGCAGTAACAATCTAAGATGCTTTGGTGCTCTTTCAGCAGGAATAAACACACACATGCACACGTCAACTGGTACCTCTTTCCTGAATTTTTCTAAATGTCTATGAGAAGGTCATCATCTCCCATTATTTGAAATAGACTTGTAGCATGTTGAAAAGGGCAAAATGTTCAGGCTAATAAAGCACCTCTTGTATTCCAATCCATGCCGCTCCCAAATGCCAACAGAACGCTTGGAAAAGTGAGGCCAGTTCCATGAATACTTGACTCTTGCCCTTCCTGGTTCATAGGAGCAGCCAGGGTGGATTGGTTGTGGGTGGTTAGAATGGAAACTGTCTCATTGTAAGAATGTGTGACCCTTTCATTAAAAAAAATGCAATGAAACAAATCTTTCTCTAGCCTCCTCGTACTTGAGAATCTCAGACTGTATATAACAATTATAATAATTATAGACAAGATGGTCATACATGTGATATATTCTTAGCTTCAGGGTTTCGTTGTTGTTGTTGCTGCTGCTGCTGCTGCTGCTGTTTGGAAGAAGCAGATGTTCTAGATAAATTTCAGACCAGTTTTAGGCCTCAGACAGCTTTGGTCTCATCCTCAGATCGACACTAGAAAGAGGGATGTATCTCCATTGGTTTGCCTGGACGTTTAGACAGCTTTTGATACCATTATATACTTCTGGAATAGGACTAGACAGCAGAATGTTGCAGTGGCTTTGTAGCTTTCTGGAATGTTAATTTCATGAGATGGTGTTTCTGCAGCTTTAGAGTTGCTGTTCTACCTGGATAATCAAGTTGTATCCCGATTCCAGGCATGCAGTATGGTGTGTATTTGGATCAACATCTGGTCGAGATGCCATGCTTTCAGGTTTTCCTCATCCTGGAAATATCTCCATCTTTTGAATTTTGCTTGTGTGGCTACCTGAAAATTTCATTTTTGATAAGAACTTACAAAATTTCACAATTTTTCATATAAGAGAATGAAGGAACCCGATTTTTCTTCTTTAAATGTAAATGGAAGAAAGCAGAAAAAAGCAGAAATAACTAATACATCCTTCCATAGACAGAAGTGTTGCCTTCAAGGACAAGGTCATTTTGCCAAGAGGAATACCAACTCTGACAGCTCTGAGTCAGAGTGTTCTGCTAGCTGTTATATTGTCATTGGTTTATTAATACCTTGCCTTTCCCCCCAAAGTTGAGAGTCAAGGTGGCTGTTCAGTCATTCATTATAGAATCATAGAATCATAGAATCATAGAGTTGGAAGAGACCACAAGGGCCATCCAGTCCAACCCACTGCCATGCAGGAACTCCAAATCATAGCATCCCTGACAGATGGCCATCCAGCCTCTACTTAAAGACCCCTAAGGAAGGAGACTCCACCACACTCCGAGGGAGTGTGTTCCACTATCGAATAGCCCTTACTGTCAGGAAGTTCCTCCTAATGTTGAGGTGGAATCTCTTTTCCTGCAGCTTGCATCCATTGTTCCGTGTTCTAGTCTCTGGAGCAGCAGAAAACAAGCTTGCTCCATCCTCAATATGACATCCCTTCAAATATTTGAACAGGGCTATCATATCACCTCTTAACCTTCTCTTCTCCAGGCTAAACATCCCCAGTTCCCTAAGTCGTTCCTCCTAGGGCATGGTTTCCAGATCCTTCACCATCTTAGTTGCCCTCCTTTGACATGCTCCAGTTTCTCCACATCTTTTTGGAATTGTGGTGCCCAGAACTGGACACAGTATTCCAGGTGGGGCCTGACCAAAGCAGAATAGAGTTGCACTATAACTCCCCTTGATCTAGAAACTATACTTCTATTGATGCAGCCTAAAATTGCATTGGCTTTTTTAGCTGCCGCATCGCACTGTTGACTCGTGTTCAGCTTATGGTCTACTTGGACTCCTAGATCCCTTTCACATGTGGTCTCATTCAGCCAGGTGTCCCCCATCCTATACCTGTGCATTTCATTTTTCCGCCCTAAATGCAGTACCTTACATTTCTCTGCATTGAATTTCATTTTGTTAGCATTGGCCCAGCTTTCTAGTCTATTCAGGTCATTGATATGAAGCTCTGTGCCTGGTGCCTCTGCAGCCCATACCATCAGACCCCAGATCTCTGCAGGAGACTGGAATACGTCTCCTTCTTGGTCACTGCTCAGAGTTGAGGCCCTGCTAAGATGACCCTGTGGAAAGTGAATTTGTCTTACCTACCAATTAGCTAAACATTTGAAATATAAAAACTAGATCAGACAGTAATGGAGAGTTCAATCAATTTGACAGTTGATAGCATGAGATAATTCTCCCTTACCTACTCCTGAAAGGAAAGCATATCTTCTGTATTTCCTAAATACTTAGCACTTAGGGTAATCTTGCTTTGATGAACAAGTTCTGTGCACCATTTAAAAGATCAAAGGAGCACTTTCTTACTGGGCTAATCCCTAATTTTACACCGATTTATTAAAGGCAAATAGATGAATATGGCAAAGGGGATTAGTTGTGGTGACTTGCAGAACAGAAACAGTTGCTTCACATTTTTTTTGTGCAGGCTTCAGTCACAGCTCATCTATTTTCCCCCATATGTTAAGTGTAGGCCTAAAGTGTGTTAAAACTGTTGGTATATGTTTTCCCTAGAAAACAGCATGTTTCCTGCAAACTTTACCTTCAAAGCTACAGTTAAGCCTATGTTTGTTCAGTTTTCTTGAAATTTTATGCTGTTAGAGTGGCAACCAGTAGGGTTTTTTTTCTCTTATAGTGGTATACTAGAAATAAAATAAAATGTTTGTTATGTAAACACAGAGAAGTTTAAATACATTTGACTGACAGATATAAATAGATATGTTGACCTTTTAAATCAACTCTGCTGTAAAGGAGACGGTAGAAAAACACAGTCAGTTTCCATGAAGATTTTTTTGTAAAGATCTTACATGTAGTCATGAAGTAACTTTTGCCCATGCCATTAAAAAACTTTGTCCTTTGCCATTCAGTGTTGTTTCTGTGTGTAGTTCTTTTTATTAAAGTAGATGGTTCTGCTAGTTTGATAGATCTATAGTAAATGCAGATCTATAGTAAATGCAGACTGAAAATAAAAGTAAAAACAATAACAACCCGCCTCTCCCCAATATTCAAGGTGGGATACAACATAGATTAAAATACAACATATAGCTAAACATATGAAACTATATAAACATAGGATTAATATGATCTTTGCATTTTAAAATCATCCTTACATAAAATTAAAAATATATCAATTATTTTAGAATCCACTGGAACAATTGCTAAGTCTGCTACAGTGTCGTTGTTGCTTGTTGTTTGCTATCAAGTTAACTCCAACTTAATGTGACCGTATGAATGAGAGACCTTCAACAGTCCCAGTCATCTCATTTGAAGAGATTTGTCTTCCAATGAGAATTCTTTCTTTTTGGCTGTACTTGGGGAAAAGGCGGTCTGGAGTCATCCATCTTTGCTGTGCAGCAATCAAATGATGTGGTGCAGCTGCACAGCATGAAATCACTAAGAAGCAGCTCCTTTCCACGCTGCACCTGCAATGCCATAAGCGCCACAGGACAGCGCAGTGATGTCACATGTGCGCCATGCTGTTTGGATGCAGCGCATGTACAACGTGACCGACATGTGAGACGTGTTGGTGGGGCTGCACAATCATGCCGGCCCCCACACCTACTAGGGTTAGGGAGTGTGTGGCTGGTGCACGCTCCCTAACCCTAGTATCGCTTCTGCCATGTCCCTTTTTGCCCGTATGTATCAGGCCATAGTGACTTCCTCAATTTTTCCCTGGTTTCTTTTGTTTTAGTTCAGAGTTCTGGTCCCCTGTCTTAGGCTTAGTAGTGTAAATGTTCTTTATATGAGCTTTATTTCTATAAGTTAATATTTCATATTGTATTTCAGCACGATGATTGATGTAGTTTAGTTTTTTGGCTTTACTCACGCACATTAGCTATTGTATACTTTGAGATTGAGAAAATAATCGAGATTATTACAAGTGATAGTGTGATTAATTTGATTATAAACTAACTACAGGTTCGAGTAGACAAGAATTAAGATTTAAGAACGAAAACTTGATCAGATTGTGATTAAAATTGATTATTTTGTAGAAAAATAAGGGAGAAAGAAAAAGAAAAGAAAAGAAGGAGGTGGAGGAAGAGGGAAAAGAAAAATATAAAGAAAGAGAAAAATAAGGAGGGAAGGAAAGAAATAGAAGACAATGGCCTCAACAAGAAGAGAGAAAGAGAGACAAGCGCAAGCCTCAGCAGCAATGGCATTGACGAATCAAAGGAGACTTTCTACATCAGATTCCAACACCAACTTAATGGAAGAGATGAAAAGACTCCACATGGAGCTAAAAAAAGAACTAAAAAGTGAGATTTGGGAATCAAGAGAAGAAACAAGACGGGAAATAAGGGAGTCGAAAGAAGAGACAAAAAAGGAACTAAAATACGAAGCAAATAAGATAAGACAAGATTTGGATAAGATCAACAAAGATATCGAAAAAATCACAGGGAAAGTAGAAAAAATTGAACAAAAGACAAGGAAAATGGAAGAAAAAATAGAAGATCTAAATAAATACCAACAAGAAGATCAGGACGCAATATTAAAACTGGAAATCAAACAAAGGGAAAAATGTGTAAAATTGAGAGGATTACCGGAACAAGCCAATGAAAATCTTTACAATTCCTTAACACCTTACTTGGCAAGATACCTGGATGTGCCAATGCAACAGATGCAAACGGAAATAGACAGGATGTATAGATTAAATTCCAACACGGCTAGAGTCAAGAAAGTTCCAAGAGACATAGTAATTTATTGGGTAAGAAAACAAATGAAAGATAATTTCATTCAAAAAAATTTCAAAACAAGATTCGTAATAAAGGGAACAGAAATCCAGGTATTCAAAGACATTCCGGCAGAAATACTAAGAAGAAGGAAAGACTATCAGTTCTTAACTGAACATCTGAAACGATACAGGGTTCTCTTTAGGTGGGAAGAAATAGAAGGTTTATCAGTGACTTGGAATCAAAGAAGACACAAACTAAATACAGTAGAAAAAGCAGCTGAATTCTGGAAGGAATTTAGAAAAGAAATATCCAAATGCTGCACCAATATGTTTGAAGATGGAAAATACCCTGAAGAAAGAGATGATGATAGGCAATACATTGGGAAAATGACAGAAGAAAAAGAAGAAGAATCCCTATCGGGAAGCGAAAAAAACGAAGGAGCAATAGGACTTGACAAAAGGATTATTGAAAGTGAAGAAGACAGTAGAGAAGAGGAGGAAGAGATAGAACTGGAAAAGGAATCTCTAGAAGAAAGAAACCGGTAACAACAGAGAAAATCCAAAGGATCGGGGGGGGGGGGGAACTAAGCAAGGTAGAAGGGAGAGGAAGAAAAGAAAGGGGGGGGGGAATTCAAAAACACTTACCTGAAAAGAAGTTAAGTCGCTAGGATGAAGATTTTGACCTGGAACATAAAAGGATTGAATCTAAAAGGGAAAAGAAAAAAAGTGAATCATTATCTAGAGAAATTAAACTGTGACATTGTCTGTATTCAAGAAACCCATATTAAAAAATGGAAAAAAACCTAATCAGATTTAAAAACTTAGGGAATGATTTTATTTCGGCAACGAGACAAAAAAAAGGGGGGGGTGGCAATATATGTGAAGCGTAATATTCAGGCTAAAGAAGTACTAAATGACAACAGTGGACATTACCTAGGCGTAGAAATAATATGGCAAGGGGAAAAAAATCATAGTAGTAGGTATATACAGTCCGTTAGAAAATAAAAGCTTGTTTTATGATAAAATTTACAGAGAATTAAGTAAATTGGAAAATGACAAAATTATAATATTGGGAGATTTTAATGGAGTAGTGGAACCTCAAATAGATAGGGAAATCTGACAATGAAACAAGAAGTCATCAAGGGAAGCTACCAATGTCTTTCTTTAAGCTGGTTGACCAATATGGTTTGTGTGATATTTGGAGACTACACAACAAGGGAATTCAAGACTTTACATTCTATTCGCATAGACACCACTTGCTGTCAAGAATCGATATGATCTGGACGCCTATGATATTCAGTAAACTTGTCAAATCTATAGAAATATTACCGAGGACAATATCCGACCACAATGCTTTAATACTAACCTTTAACCAAACAAAAAAAATATACACATGGAAAGTAAAAGACTTTTTACTATTAGATAAAAACTTTGTAGAAAAAATAAAAGAAAAAATAGTATTATACTTTAAAGAAAATCTGACCCCAGAAGTAAAAATGATTGATATTTGGGATGCAGGGAAAGCAGTCTTTAGGGGACTATTAATTAACCAGGAGGCATTTATCCAAAAAAAGAGAAAAGAAAAAGAAAACGAGATATTGGAATTGATAACAATAAAAGAAAAAGAATTAATCAAAAATCCAGGAAATACTAAAGTTCTAGAAGAATTAAATATACTCAGGAAACAAGAAAATAAGAGAAATATTTTTAGAAATAAGTAACAATCTAAAAAAGGTAAAACAAAAAAATTTTGAGCATGCCAATAAAATAGGAAAAAATCTAGCTGAATTGATGAAAAAAAGACAGATTAAAAGAACAATTCTGGAAATAAGGGAAAAAGACACTATTATTAACAAACAAGAGGAAATCAAAGAGGCTTTTGAAAGGTTTTACACAAATCTATACAAAGATCAAAAGATAGATAGAGAAAAAAATCCGAGAATACTTAAATGAGCAAGATGAAACCATATGTAAGCCCGTCGAAACAACAATCCGAGGATTTAAATAAAAGAATCTCATATGAAGAAGTTGCGACTGCTATACAGAATCTAAAGGACAACAAAGCTCCAGGTCCAGACGGATTTAACGCACTCTTTTATAAAACGTTTAAAGAAGAACTTTGTGGCCCCCTACAAATGACAATGAACGCAATTCTTGAACATGGGATTCCCAATCATGGAGAGAAGCGGATATAGCGGTAATCCCAAAAGAAGGAAAGGATACAAAAGATATCAAAAATTTTAGACCTATTTCATTATTAAACATAGATTACAAGATATTCACTTCTATTTTAGCCACGAGACTTAAAAATTAGTTAAAGATTGGATTGGGCCCGGAACAAAGGGGATTTTTACCGCAAAGGCAATTAAGAGATAACATAAGAATAGTCCTAAATATCCTAGAAGTATACGAGAAACATAGTGAGAAAGAATTGGGTTTGCTGCTACTAGATTTGGAAAAGGCATTCGATACAGTCAACTGGAATACGATTTTTTGAAATTTTTAACAAAATGGAACTAGGGAAAAATTTTAGTAGGTTGGATAAAAGAGATCTATAAGGAACAAAAAGCGAAAATTATAATCAATGGAGAAAGATCGAATTTCATTAACATTAGCAGAGGAACTAGGCAAGGCTGCCCATTGTCCCCACTACTCTTTATAGTAGTAATAGAAAGACTATTAAAAAGAGTTAAAAATGATGCACACATACAAGGTGTAAAAATTAAAAATCATACAACTAAAATCAGAGCATTCGCAGACGACCTTGCAATTTTTCTAAATAACCCCTGTAACAGCATATGTAGGTTGAATGAGATAATTGAGAGATTTGGCGAGATTTCAGGGTGCAAACTTAATAGAGAAAAATCAGTAATTATAACCAAAAATCTATCCAGAGAAAAAGAAAAGAAGCTAATAAAACTTTCAGGAATAGAAGTAAAAAAAGAAGGCAAAATACTTAGGAATTGTCATTTCCAAAAATTTAGGGGGAATTATTTGAAAACAATTACAAAAAAAAAATGGAAAGAAATCAAAAAGAAATTGGAAAATTGGAATAGATTACAATTATCACTTTTGGGGAAAAATAGCAGCGATCAAAATGTCAATTTTTACCAAAAATGCTATTTTTATTTCAGAACCTCCCCATAGTAATTAAAGAATCTTTTTTCAAACTCTGGCAAAGAGATCTGAGCAATTTTATCTGGCAGAAAAGGAGGCCAAGAATTAGACTTAAATTAATGCAAGACACAACTGGACGGGGGAGGGCTTGGGCTACCTAAATCTAAAGTTATACTTTGAGGCGTGCTGCATGGTATGGTTAAAAGAGTGGATAACTCTAAGCAATAAAGAACTTTTAGATCTTGAAGGAGAAGATTTAATATTTGGCTGGCACGCGTATTTAGGGTATAACAAGATTAAAGCGAACAAAAATTTCAATATTCATTGTATTAGAAAACCCATTGTTAAAAGTTTGGGAAAAATACAAATTCAGGATCATGCCAAAAATGCCACTTGGTTCTCCCCACAAGAAGCCATTCAAAGGACGGAGACAAGACAGAACTTAAATTGGCTTACCTATTCACAACTGTTGAAAGAAAACGAGACAGGTAATTTGGTTATGAAAACACTGCAGGAAATAAAAGAAAAAGGATACAATTTAAACTGGTTTGGTTATTGGCAAATTAAAGAAAGATACAAGCAAGACCTTAAAACAACAGGCTTTGAAAAAGAGAAAAATGATTTTGATAAAATAATATTAGAGGAAAACACTAAATGGATAAAAAAAATTATATAAATTACTTTTGGATTGGTTTGAAGAAGAAGAAATTGTTAAAGAAAACATGATACAATGGGCGAAAAATTTTGGATACCCAATAAATTTGGAAAAATGGGAATCAGTATGGGAAAAAGATTAAAATATTCGGCCTCCCAAAACCTAAAAGAAAATTTCTATAAAGTTTTTTATAGATGGGTATTTGACGCCAGACAAGATATCCAAAATATACAAAACTGGAAATAATCTCTGTTTGGAAATGTAGGCAAGAACCAGGGACTTTATACCACTGCTTATGGACCTGTAAAAAAGTAAAAAGATATTGGATCAGAGTAAATGAAGTAATAAATTCGATAGTGGAAAACAAATTAAAATTTGCACCAGAAAACTTATCTCTTGAATATGTGGGATGAAAAATTAGACAAAGACTACGGAAAAAAGTTGTATTATTTGATATCCACTGCAAGGCTTACTTTAACGCAAAAATGGAAAAACAAAGATGTACCAAATCTCAAAGAAATGGCTTATTAAGGTATTTGATATAATAGAAATGGATAAACTTACATCGCTAAAAAGAAATCAAGAAATGGATAGAATAGAATAGGAATGGGGAAAAGTATTGGATTATTTAAAAAAGGAATGGGGCAATTTAGCGACTATAGGATATGACGTAAACCCTAGACTACAATAGGGAAGTTATAGAAGTTACAACAGGGAAGGTTACAGAAATTTATATGGTCCCAACTGAATAAAAGGTAATGATAACAAAATTATTGGATAGTAAGAAGCAACAATTTATTAGAGCTTAGAATAGTGGACAGCTATGGGTATCTATTATAAATAAAACACAAATAGAAAGGGAAGAAAAAAATTGCTTAAAACACTAATCAGAACATATTATAATATATGATACGCAGAGAAATAGCTGATCGAAAGCTTTGGGTAATCCTTAAATAGACTTGTAAGAAGAGTTATACCCGTTACGATAAACAAAATATAGGGAAAGATACAGGAGAATTGTTTTAAGAAAGACTTATATACACATATATTTATAAAAGAAGGTAAGATATAGATGCAATGATACCCAGTGGGAAAAAGGAAAGAAGTCAGGTATGAAAGGTTGAAGAGTGAAAGAGCAAAGAATGAAGTCAGAAAGGTCAGGCAAGTAGATGAGGGTATGAGAAAGTAGTATGGAATTAGGAAGGTAAAAAGAGAAGAGAGAATGAGAAGAGGGGATGAAAGGTAAAGGAAAGGTTGCTCAAAGAAAAGGAATTTGGATGGTGGTCAGGAAGGAAGAAAGATATGGCAGAAAGGAAAGTTAAGGATAAAGGTTAAAAATGATAGAACTATGAATGCTAAGAGCTCTTTTCTTCTTCTGTTTTTTTCTCTTTACTTCTTCTAGCCAAGCTATTATATTTATATATGAAATATACAGGAAATATCTAAATATAAGTATAAGAATTATTCTCTAAATTGTATTAAATAAAAGTATATAGAAATATTCTTTAAATTATATGATACACTTGACATGGAGATAATGGAAAGATATTTGTGGTAAATAAGTTGCAGTTTACTTTGATAACACTGTTCTTTTCTGTTCTCGTTTTCCTTTTGTAACCTCTACCAAATTTGTAGTGATGTGTTCGTATGGAGCTGTTTTTAAAAATAATAAAATTTTTATTAATTAAAAAAAAATTAGTATAAGTAAATAGTCTGTGACACAATCAGCTCCTGGACTTGTTTTTGTAGAGAAGATGGATTTTCTCCATATTTTGCTTCTAATTCTATTTCTATATTGTTTAACCAGTATGTCCATGTGTCTATACAGTCATCTCTTTGATTCCCTGTAGAATTGTTTTTCATAAACAAACTGTGGGCCTCACAAAATTTGATAGTTTGCCCTCTTGATACTAGGTCAAATTCCCTTGCTCCATTTCCTATTTTTGCATTCAAATTGCTTATGTTTACTGGCATGTCCTGTTTTGGTGTATGATCAGTTTCCTCCTGGATGTGCATATAAAATCTTTCAATTTCTTCCTTGTCTGCTGTGGTGGGAATATAAACTTGGATTAGGGTTATAGTTATAGGTTTTCCTTGAAAGCTTATTGATATTATTCAAATTTCACCTTGTATCACCCAGCTATTTTTGCTGTTCCTTTATTAATGCCACCCTATTTCTTCTGTGATTGCATTTCCATAGTAAAATGCAGTGTAATTATATGATTGAAAGTGCCCCATTCTTGTCAATTTTAGTTCACTCACAAGTATGTCCATAGATTCAAATTTTTGTTTTATTATTTATTTATTTCCCTGATTGATGCTTATCAGATTCCATGTACCTACTACATGCCTTGTGAAGCTTTGGACTTTTCTTTCACCTCTCAGCATCAGCAGTTGAAGAACTTTTTGTTCTGAGTCCAGTTGAGCCATTAGACACAGCACTATTTGTACTAGTCCCCAGGTCTTCCCTAATAGCTGGTTGGGTGCTCCAAGCCTGTTCAGGGACCATTGTGCCTTCACCTGAAGATCTGGGATTAGGCCAATTGTCTTTGTCTACAGAGAAGAGAACTATGCAAGCAGATACTTTACTGCATTCTCTGCAATTTATATCTTAGCAGTTAGCCCATTTGGAAAGACAAAGACAGAGTTCCTGCATGGCAGGGAGTTGGACTGGATGGCCCTTGTGGGCTCTTCCAACTCTATGATTCTATGATTCTATGAACATCTAGTCAGATATCTGTACTTAGTTTCTTTCCCCATCCCCTAAATATTTACCATCCATGTTGAAACAGAGTTCTAGAGAACTCAAATTGTTAGTCATTCTAAAAAATGTAGTACAGAACCTTGAATTTTGTTCTGATGCTACTTTTTGTTTCATTTTACTTATTTGCTTCTCTCTATCCAGTTAAAGTGTATTGTTGCTCTACTAGATAAACTTGCTCTACTAGATAAATCCATCTTCTTTGAGCTAGTATTTGGAAGTGTGAAAGTAGGCCATATTTTGTCAATAGCAGGGGAATTTAAAGAAATATTTACAGGAAAGAAATGCACAGTCACCCATCATATAGTACAGTAATTATTATCTTGGGTAAAAGAGTAACTGCTCACATCTGGAACTAGGAGGACACAGATGATTTAATCAGATACATTAGACAGCCTCCAAGAATTTACTTAGCATTTTCATTCTGAGATATTGGCCTTGTAGAAATTCACTCTTTCTGAAAAAAGAGACATCAGAAACAACAAAAGAGCTCATCTTATCTTCTGAAATTTAAACCCATCTATCACAACAATAATGGGGCTTGTTATTTTCCTCATGTTTTCTCAAAGTAGATCAGCAACCTGGCAATCAACCAACTGTTGTACCAAGTTCTTCTGAAAATATTGGTGACATTCTTTTTCCTCCATTTGTAAGACAAGATATTTGTTCTGACCAGTTGTTTTACAATAGAAATCTCTTTGGGGAGGAAGACAAAATAGCTTCACAGTGACTTTTGATTGGAAGTGCCTAAAACAAAAATATGACAGAGCACCTTGTTCTGACCTCATAGTAGGTAATGCACATCACCAGCAGCCACACCAGGCAGCAGAACAGCATACGTTTTAAACAGCCCCCCTGATGTTGGAACAGAGGGCTCAAGACTGGTGCTGAAAGGGCCAGATGTTGTCTGGTCTTTTCACACCAGACTCAAGGTTTGGTCTATGTGTCATCCAGCCTCCCTGCCAACTTATTTGGCCCATTCATACAGGGCCTCAGTGCTGGATTGCAACATCATGTCTCCAGTAAACAATTAAGAAAACTTGAGATGGGGAAGAGCAGAATTCTGTTGTAGCCAATCCTACTGTAGCTGTCTACAGCTTCATGCTTGTCTACAACAGGCAAGGAAACACAACACCTGCCTTCAGAATCTCTTAGTAAACATGCATAAGTGGCAAAACAGAGAAAAACGAAGACAGCAGATAAACCTCCTTCACCAGCTTCCACCAACCTGTTAAAAAGCATGGCTGTATAAGTTTGACCACCAAAATGGAAATCATAAATAGAGATGGGGGGGGGGGGACGGAATCGTCCCTGGATACATTTTAGAATAAGCTTTCAAGTGTATACCTTATTAATTTTGAATAAAATGCTTGCTGAAACAAGTGGAGCTTTTTTACAATTATTTTTTTACTCGAAGAACTTGACCTTATACTTTTCATATTATTTCTGCCACTGGTACCAAATTTTCTGGTCTAGAAATAATGGCTAGGAACACATTGGCTTTCTTGGTTGAGATATACCTGCACACAGTTGAATTCCGAGATTGGGTTATATTAACACTTACTCTGCATCTACACTGCATCAATAATACAGTTTGACACCACTTTAACTTCCATGACTCCATCCTCTGGGATCCTGGGATTTGTAGTTTTCTGAGGCACCAGAGCTCTCTGACACAGAAGGCTAAATATCTCACAAAATTACAAACTTGTGGATTCCATAGCATTGAGGCATGACAGTTAATTCTGCAGTGTAGATGCAGTCAAAGTCATTTTTAGTAGACCTATTGGAATCAATGGAACAATTTTTAAATTCTAACTGAATCCCATTGATTTCAATGGATCTATTCTAATTGCCATTAAGGTGGCTTAGATGACCCTCCATAAGTTCTATTATTCCATGACTTTTAATTTTATCCTTTATTTTTTGTGCTCTGTCTTTGGAAGTGAAAGATAAATCCACTGTACTTGATATAAAGCAGACAGTGGACTAAAAAAATCATCTCTGCACAGAGGACTAGATTAAAAACTCTTGCTAAACTATATATAAACATATCTCTGCAGCTATGCAAATTATATTTTATTGTACAGATATAAGCCTAGATGCTCATTCTTTTACCACTGCAAAAAGACCAACAACATTTGGCTGAATCCAGAAAGTCAAAGGAGATTACCACTCATGGCTTTTGAACCACAATTAGATCTGGGGGGAAAAAATCAGCTTTGGTGGTATTTAGTGCACAATGATGCTTCCAACCCATAGCTGCTGCATCACTGAGCCACAATTAGGGCACCCCTTTTGATTGATGGGGGAAACCCACCAATGAACTTTCAATGGTGTACATCGCCAGGTGCAAAACATTGCTACTGGGGCAGTCGTGTTATTGGCAGTTATGTGGTGTCAGTGTCCCCTCCTTTCCCATTGTGTCCTCATACCCTTCCTATTCTGAAGCAGCCTGATTACTTTTTCCTAGAGCTCTGGAGTTGTGTAAAAGAGTGAAAATAAATAAATTAAACTAAAATTAAAAAAAAAAAAACAGAAGGCTTCCTGGGCCGGGCATAGGGCAGACAAGAAGCTTTAAGAGGAAGTCAGGAAGCAAGTGTGATGGCAGCAGTTCCTCAGCTGAGAAGACCTGAGATGATGTTTGACTACAGTGTAAATTCTGTTTACACTGACAAGCACTACTTTGGTAAGAATAGGACTCATGCAGTAAAATCTACAGAGTAATAGAAGTACAGATAGGCTTGCTTTAAAGGGAGATATAGCCGGGCATAAATCAAGACAGTGCAGATAATAAATTTCAAATCGCAGGATTCCATAAAAAAACAAAACAAACAGCTTCATTTATATACCATTTCATACCACCTAAGGAGTGTCTAAGTGGTAACTGTAAGCTACTTGCCCCCAACAATTTGGGTACTCATTTTAGCGACCTTGGAAGGATACAAGCCTGAGTCGAGCTTAAGCCCTTTTTTTGGTCTTGAACTCACCACCTTATGGTTTTGAGTGAGTGGCTGCAGTACAGGCATTTAACCACTGAGTCACCAGGGCTCCATAGCATTGAACCATGGCAGTTAAACATGTGTCAAACTGTATTATTTCCGCAGTGCTTTCCATTCACCTCACAGATGGCTTGCCAAAACAACACTATTGCAAGGTCATGTTATACCATTCTACCTTCCAAAAATATTTTGTGTGGTGCAGATCACTTTAACTAATCAAGCAATTTTGTCAACATCATGGGAAGTTTGAAGCTTTAAGAAGAACCATAGGATGAACTTCAGGGTAAGCTTTTTACAAAAGTGATTCACCATGTGGTGACTGCTGAGTATGGATCATTCACATGTTCTACTTTTGCTAGTAGTAACTTGCTAGGCTTTGTCTCTAGGCCTAGAGTTTCCTGTTGGATTATTTTAATACTTGGGGAGGGGGAAAGCATTATAAAGTATTTGTTACATTTTTAAATTCTCCATTGTACTGGCACGTTCTTTCTATCACTTTGCACACATTTTCATCATAAAACCAGAGTGATTAACTGAATTTCTCAGCATTTCTGCTTTTCACCGAATGAGCTGGTCCTCAGCTACTGCTTAGGACAATCTATTTGGCATTAAAGAGCATTTTGTGGTTGAGCAATCAGGCTGCAGGGCCTGAAATAAGCTGATTCTGCTAGGTATAGATGAGCAGTTTTATAGTAGTACATAATTATATCATTTGGCTTCCAGCCCTGCCTCTAGAATGGTGAAATGTTTCAACTAGACTGCCAGCTGGGGTTCTATATGCCAGTCCTTAACTTATCTAATAAAAGCCTGTATAAATGGCTCATCTTTAAGTGTTCAGGCTAGCAATTAAACAACTGTAAAACCACTGGTTAACCTGCTACCCAAACCAAAAAAGGGGGGTTGCATATGTCATTCTGTAGGACAGCAAAATTTTGTTTGCCTCACTTTATGTTAAAGGAATGGAAGGGGAAAATACATGATCTGCAAAGCTCAATTTCTAGATCACCATTTTTAGAGAAATATATTGATTCCCATCAATGTATAGTCATCTTTGCATATCTCTCATTCATAACTGAAATGGTAGAGGACTCCTCACCCCACCCCACCAGTGCCCAACTTTAAAGCTGGCTTTGCTATCCATCCAAAATGCAACAGCTGGAACTGCAAGCATTCAGCTTAGGAGTGCTACTCAGCTCCTCCAGCATTCAGGTTCACAGATTTCTTCCCCTAGCTCTCCCTTGAATGATGACTCTCTCCCTCCAGGGCAAAACCAATGAGTTTGTGAGAGATAATAAAGAACAATGCCCATTTCTGCATAAAGGTAATGATGTGCATGTAATGCTCCAATATGACCCTATGCTGGTGCTGTGATTACAGTCAGGAGACATAAGGTACATGCTGTTACAATTTCTGTGGAGGAAACTATTCTGCTAGGAATGACACTAGAAAATAAAATAATGGAAGGGTTGGTCCTAAGAACTCATATGCAGAGTGGAAGCAGTACTAAAACAGTTACTGAAGGAAATATAAAGAAAATAAAAAGTAAATTTCATCAGGAGGTTCTGTGCTCCTTCAAGAGTAGCAGTTACAGCTACTATCTCCCACCAACCCAATCAAATGGTGCTCAATAACTGTGAGAGGAAAATAAGCCAAGAGGCAGATGTTCTCATCCTGTGCAAGCTATCTGTAATACTGTATAGTGAACATATCCATGGAAGAGGTCATGAGCAAGCACAGAGACCTCCTCAAAATTTTTTGCATAAAACCTGATCCTCTACAGAGTTTCATCCCTGTCAGTATGGTTGCTGTGCAAAGTTCAGATCACTATACAGAAACTATGTGTGATCAACAGTCATGATATACCATGTGCTTTCATTGTCTATGTATGATCTGAGCAGGGCTTATGAAATGGACTCTGAGCAACCTGATCTGATTTGATCCATACCAGCCATGGGAAGCAACCTCAAGGAGTTCAAAGTCTTGAGATTTTGTGTTCCATTATTTCATTGAAACCCAATTTCAAAACCATGTCCTTCTTCCATCTCTCTGAGAGAGCATCCATGATTTCATTATCAACCTGTTTTAGCCAACAAAACAGGCCATCATAGCAAGGTCACCTGCTGTCTCTTTCACCTAGTGGTGGAACAGAAGTGCTTCTACATTATATCACCATGTTCTTGGAGGCCCACTCCCCCAAGTGGTTTGCAGAATAATCTTCATAGCTAATGAATGTACTCAGTTTGTTGCTAAATGATGCCCTTTGTAAATATATATACTGAACCTTGTTAACCATGGCAATTTTCCTAATGTGTACTGTTTTCCTAGCCGATTAAGAATTGCTAGCCTGGAGTGTAAATATGTACTGAGAGGGGAGTTTTGAATGGGTATCCGTTTACACAATAGTCAATAATTGTCTTTCATGTCAATCTACATTTAGTTCCTAGTAAAACTGATATTTCTGACCTAATCAGCTGTAAAATCGACTTCAAAGAGGCAAACAACATCCACTTTAGAAAGCAAATTTAACATGTCTATTGCCCAGATGGCTAAATACATATTTACACAATAGACTCTGAATGTTAATTAGGCTTTCAGCCACCATGATTGGCAGGTTTAATGACTATTAATATTAATGACAATGATGCACATTCACCTGGAGACCAGTGCTCTTCATTCAAATGTAGATCCAAATGTTCAATAGATAATTTTAGTTTTATATTGGGGGTTTTTAAACCAAATCCTGTGGATTTGCCCTACTAAATGCTGCTTGTCTTACACAGACATAATTCTAGTTTAAGTTTAAGGGTCCTCAGGGTGATACAAAAGGGAGGGGAAATGGGTCCTGGTGCTCATGTGTGCTGTTGTGCTCTTGCATGAGCAAATGTCCACAGCCCCCTGTGGTTTGTTTAAAATGTCTTTGTAATTTGAAATAGGAAATGTAACATGGAAAAGAAATAGCATATGAATGGCATGGGGGCAGGGGAACCCTATCCTTATGAGAACCAAACTTTTTATTTCTACAGATTGTTAAGAAAAAGTACTTTTTCCCTCTATAGAGCTGAATTCTATAGCAACCCCCATCCCTAGAAACATCAGAACAGAAATGTTTATAATGGAAATATCAATAAAAATCTAGCAGGCAATGTTCAAATACATGTAAACAAAATCCTTTTCACAAAGTGATGTCTAAATTCTCAACTGATTCTAATTATCTACTAAGAAGCACAGAGAAAAAATAGCAATAAAAGGACAGCTTAGCTGGGGAAAGAGGCATAGTCTCCCACTATCCCATTCCGTCAGAATGTCATAGATTTTATTATTTAGCAGTTGAGGGTTTTTTTTTTTAAAAGGATCCAAAATCATTAGCATTTTTTGGCTAAATATAAAGTGCATGGAAAATACAAAATGGACAGAAAGGGAAATATAGCCCATAAAATAAATTTAGGGCAAAAGCTTTCTTTTGTGAGCTTTAAAGAAGCTAACTGCTAGAGATTTTGAAGAAGCTGTTATAAGCACAGCATGATGTTGAACTTCTTTTGTTTCAAGTCTTAACAAGAGATTCTCCTCTTCCTTCTCTTCCTTGGAAAATCCCTTTGCTTGAGCAAGAAAAATCTAAATCACTTCAAATTTAAATCCATTATTATTATTATTATTATTATTATTAATATTAAATAGACCTTCTGACAGCCTTTACCATTCAGGGTAAATAATCAATAGGCTAACCCTCAAGAATGATGTACATTGAGTCAAGATATAAAATTCTTACTATTTGACCCTGAGTGCCAGAACCATTATCAACAGAAAAAAGATGATGCTGTATTCAAAGGAAGCAGCTTCTGCCTTCTTCTCTGAAGATGGTGGTAGCAAGCTAGGGGCTTACAAATGCAAAAGATATTTTAAAAGCTAGAGAAAAGTATTCATAGTACAGTATAACTTTTACAATTACCCGTGAATTATGAATATTTATGCAAAAGACATTGCTGTAGGGTTTTTGTTTTGTTTTGTTTTGTCTTTTGGAAAATGAAAATGAAATCATCTCCTGAGCAAGGTTGAGAATTCTCAAGGGTCTCTTTTCACCAACATATATACTCTATACTAACTTGCCAGGCTCACTTAACTGTATAAACTAGTGCAGGGGTTTTTCAGGGGCTGGTTCTGTCATCTTTCTTCCTTGCAACACAGACGCACACAACCCTTTCTTATATTTTATTTTATCAATGTGAATTTAGCAGCAAATACAGGAGCTAACAGAGCTGATTTCCATTTGCAATAAAATGGTTCAGGAATACTTATGCAGTCTTTAGGGATCAGTATAAACAAATGTAGCTTAAGTATGGGTATCATTAGCATTCCCTTTACTCAGTGATCTGTGCCATAGAGGAAGCATAACAACATTATGAAACTTCAGGCAAGTAGCTAGCAGCTCTTGCATTCACTTCTCTGAGTAGAAAACAGAGCCTATCTCTCTGAGCCTTTTCTATCCAAACATCTTCAAATATTGTACAAGATATACTGCAAACAGAGAAAAAAGAGAACAAATAATGCCACTTCTTTTCTTCATAGAGAATAATTTACCCACCTCTCGAATGTGCAGCCAGAGACCTCCTGGAGGGGAACCAGGGTTTTTTGTGTGTGGAGAGCTGTAAGCAGAAGGGGAAAAATCTCATCATGGGGGGATACAGATGGGCAGCTCCATGCCGCCCGTCTTTGCCCCTTGTCGGTGCCACACCAGTCGCAGAGTATGGCACCGATATGCTCCCAAAAAGGAATTGGTCTAGATTGGCTTCTTTTAAGAGACTTCATAAGCATTGTGATGCGGCACCATGACTCCTCTTCCGGCAAGCACCGTTTGGGCACTTGGACGCACGTGAATCACAATGCCAAGCTCCACGTGGATGGGGCTGCAGCAAGATGGTGCACGGGCATCGATTGAAGGACACCCAGCCCTATGGAGCCCTATGGAACTATGGAACGATCTGCCGGAAGAGATCCTTCAAATTACTACCTTAGATGCTTTTAAAAAAGCACTAAAGATGGATCTCCTCCGGCGAGCCTATCCACCTGACTTCCTGTGATGATTTTAAATTGACAACTGGAGACCTAACTGATGAAAGTTATGGAACATTCTTTATTAAGTACGCATATTTTAATTGCTTTATATTGCACCGTATGTTTTTAACTGTATGATATTGTAATGGATGTGTATTTTAAATTGTTGGAATCCCGCCTCGATCCATGGGGAGAGGCAGGAAATACAAATAAAAATTATATTATTATTATTATTATCATTATCATTACCCCTAGGCCGGCACAAAGTGCCAGTTTGTACCAGTCCTGTGTTAGCTTTCTAGGACTCACATGATGCTAACCCTAGCACATTCATCTTCAAAAAAAAAGAAAGAGAAAGAAAGAAAGAAAGAAGAAAGAAAGAAAGAAAGAAAGAAAGAAAGAATACAGCACAATTGAACATCTCATTGATTTTTTTTTACTTTTATTTATATGCAGAGCCTGCTAAATAATAGTATACCGCAGCTCTGTATTTTTATACCCATACCCAGAGATATATATTCAAGTCTTATACTCCCAGGCTCAAGTCATGTTTACTCCCAGGCTTCTAACAGCAGTAGTGCTTAGGAAGAGGAGGAGCTAGCAGTAGAAGCCTTCAAAAACTGCTCTTACCACCTCTGCTTCCAAAGGCCCCACCTCAGCCACCCTCCCCTCAGCATCAGGCTGCACGGGCGGCGAGAGGAGGAAAAGCCCCACCATCAGGCCTTTGAAGGCCCCAGCGTCCTCCTTTGGCAGAGTGGCGGGAGCGGGTAGGCCGGACCATCCTTTGCCTATAAAGACCCCACCTCAGCCACCCTCCCCTCAGCAACAGGCTGCACAAGTGGTGAGAGGAGGAGAAGCCCACCATCAGGCCTCTGAAGGCCCCAGCGTCCTACTTGGCCTATAAAGGCCCCTCAGCCACCCTCCCCTTAGCAACGGTGCTGCGTGGGCTGTGTGAAAAGTCGCCAGGACATTATCAGGCTTTCTCAAATCGTCCTCCCCTACTTGACAGCATATGGCAATGGCAACCACGAGGACTATTACTGACCACTAACTTTAGTCTTTGCTTTTTAGTCTTTGTATTAATGTTACAGCAAGGGGTTCATTTAGATAGGACAACAGTCAACACCTGTCTATGGTTTGTTTGACACCATCTACTCACTACAGGACAGGAATTTTGACTGGATTACTTATCTTTATCATCAGATAATGGAGCCAGATGTAGCCAGGGGGCGGGTATTGAGGTAGTGTGGGGGCAGGGAAAGTATGGTGGTAACAGAGTGGAGATATGTTACAAAAGAAGAAGGGATCAATGCTTGATATTTATCCCTTCTTCAATCCACTCTATTTCCCAGGATAAGTTGGAGAGTGCACCAACCGTTCCACAATCCCTTAATCTGCTCCTTTGCAATGTCAGGTCAGCCAAAGGTAAGACCCACATCATCCACGATAATAATAATAATAATAATAATAATAATAATAATAAATTTATTTATACCCTGCCCAATCAACATGGAACCCAGGTGGCTTACAACAATAGAAAATAAAATACATAGTACAATAAATACAAGTCAGCCCATTACAATTCCTAACCAATGCATATACAACAAATACAATAAACAATATAATATGCTAGCAATTCAAAGAAAATACAGTAACAATAAAATACAATAGAGTAACAATATATATCCTTGATCCCTCAACATAAATGCACAAATTACATTCAGAGCATAGTACAATACAGAGCATACAAAATTCCAATACAAACATTCTACTTCATAATTAATTTATCCCAACTAGTATAAAAACAAAACAAAACAGAACGTAGGTAGAGCTCAGGTGGAATTGGGGGGGGGGGGGGTAGCAGCCTGGTAAAACATGCTGCTCACTAGCCCTCTGGGATTTAGATATTGCTCTGCTCCGGGGGGTGGGGCAAAGTCTGCAGCTGCCCCCTGGCTGGAGGAAAAAGGATGGTGTTGGGGCTCCTAAGGGCCCAGGTGTCCCTGCCTCACCGCCTCCTCACTGGAGTCCAATGTGATAGAACGTGCCACCACATTTCCTTGTAAGATGTTCACTCTTTTGTCTCTCTCTCTCTCTCCCCTCGCTGCTGCTGTTGTTTGCCAGATGGGGGAGGTTGGGAGGCGATGGCTTGGCCTCCAAGGCTCCTTCCTCTGCTCACTCAGCCACACTGCCTGCGAGTTTGGAGGGGTTCTGAGGTGATTTTATGGCCTCATCTCTCTCTCTCTCTCTTTCCTCTTGCTGCTGTTGTTGCTTGCCAGGTGGGGGAGGTTGGGAGGCGATGGCTTGGCCTCCTCGTGGATGAACAGGCCAATCTGGCATGCTTTACTGAGACCTGGCTGGGAGATGCCAGTGCTGCCACGTGGGCACAGGCTCTCCCAGCTGGTTATACGGTCAGTGAGCAGATAAGGGAAAGTGGATGGGGGGGGCAGTGTGGCCATAGTCCATAAGACCAACCTAACTTTGATCAGGAAACCTGTCCGGAAAACAGTCCACATCGAGTGCGTGCACCTTAGCTTGAAGACCAGGGACAGTTTGGAGATTCTGTTGGTTTACTGGCCACCCCATTGCTTAACAGACTCTCTGACCGAGCTGACTCAGCTGGTCTCTGAGTTGCTGCTGGTGTCCCCCAGACTTTTGGTCTTGGATGACTTCAACATTCCTCTGGAGACCAGCCTTTCTGATCTATCTGGAGCAGCTCGGGAGTTCATGGAATCCATCACAGCCACAAACCTATCCCAACTGGTCAACGGGCCTACCATTGTGCAGGTCACACACTCAATGGGATTTTCAAAACCTCTGCACTGTCATGGACGGATCATTCCCTGATCAAGATGGAACTGAAAGCCACTTTCCATCCCCCCGGGGGTGGCAGACCCATTAGAATGGTCCGCCCTCAAAGGCTAATGAATCCAGAAGGCCTTAGAGGATCTAATGGTTGGTAACGCCAGTGATCCAGTCAAAACCTTGGTGAATACTTGGAACACTGACCTTCCCAAGGCTATTGATGCGATCGCCCCCGAGTGTCCTCTCCAGCCCGCTTCCAACCACAAACCCTGGTTCACAAATGAACTCAGGGAGATGAAGCGGGTTGGATGACGACTAGAGCGCAAGTGGAGAAAAACTCGCCTCATGTCTGACAGAACTCGCCATAGGCAGCACCTTCACGCCTATTGGGAGGCTTTGCGTGCAGTGCGGAGATCCTTCTCCTCTACATGCATTGCATCTGCAGAGTCCCGTTCAGCAGAGCTGTTCAGGGTGGTGGGGGAACTGACGCAGGTTCCTCCTGCACCGAACCCCCTACTTGACCCGACAACAGCCTGCTGTGACATGTTTAACACCCACTTTGCAGATAAAATCTCTCGGATAAGAGATAACGTGGACACCAATGTTTTGTCAGAATCCATTGGAGAGGTGTCCAACAACTCCGTTGCTGTCAGTTTACTGGATGAGTTTCAATCAGTGAGTACTGATGATGTGGACAAGCTCCTTGATAGTACTCGGAAGACGACATTCTCCCTCGATCCATATCCATCTTGGCTGGTCATCCAGGGAGTGGACACATTGAGAACATTCCTTCTGGATGTGATCAATGCATCCCTCAGGGAGGGCACAGTTCCATCGTGTCTGAAGGAGGCGTCTGTCAAGCCTCTCCTGATGAAACCTTCCCTTGATCCCCTGGACAGGAACAACTACAGACTAGTGTCCTTGCTCCCATTTTTGAGCAGGGTGATCGAGAGATCAGTCGCCTCCCAACTCCAAGCTGTCTTGGATGAAATTGATTATCACAATCCATTTTAAACCAGCTTCAGGGCAGGACATGGAGTTCTGTCATGGTCGCACTGGCTGATTACCTCCACTTGAGCAGTGACAGGGGCAGTGTGACCCTGCTGGTGCTTTTGGATCTCTCCGCGGCTTTTGATACTATAAACCATTCCATCCTCTTGGATCGCTGAGGGAGGTAGGGATTGGAGGCACCACTCTCTGGTGGTTCCGGTCCTTCCTCTCTGGCAGATCCCAAAGGGTGAGGCTTGGGGACAGTTGCTCTTCCAAAATCGAGCTTAATTGTGGCATCCCTCAGGATGCCATCCTGTCCCCGATGCTATTTAACATTTATATGAAGCTGCTGGGTAAGGTCATTCGGAGGCATGGAGCTCAGTGTCTTCAGTACGCTGATGACACTCAAATATCCCTTTCCATGTCCAGATCGTCGGCACAGACTTCAGATAGCGTCTCTCCTCTTAATGACTGTCTTGCGGCAGTAATGGATTGGATGAGGGAAAACAAATTGAAACTGAATCCAGAAAAAACGGAGATACTAACAGTCACAGGCCTGAAACCAGGCTTGGGAATACAGTCTCCAGTCCTGGGTGGAGTCACACTCTCCTCTAAGGACTGTGTTCGCAGTCTGAGGTTACTCCTAGAATTGTCGCTTCACATGACTTGTCAGGTAAATGCGACGGTCAGGAGTGCCTATTATCAGCTTCGGCTCATATGCCAGCTGCACCCTTTCTTGGACATGAGGGACCTGGAAACTGTGGTACATGCTCCGGTAACCTCACGCCTGGATTTCTGTAATGCACTCTACATGGGGCTACCCTTGTGCTTAACCCGGAAACTTCAACTGGTCCAAAATATGGCAGCAAGGCTTGTAACTGGAACATCAAGGAGAGAGCACATAACACCAGTGCTCAAGGCTCTCCACTGGCTGCCGATTAGTTTCCAGGCGCAGTACAAGGTGTTGGTTTTAACCTTTAAAGCCCTACATGGCGTGGGTCCATCTTATCTCAGGGACCCGCCTCTCCCCGTATGAACCCCCCCCCCCCGCACACTTTGATCCTCTGGGAGGAACCTGCTACAGCCTGTGAAAACTAGGCTGTCGCAGATCTCCCAGAGGACTTTCTCTGCTACCACTCCCAAGCTTTGGAATGGTTTGCCGGACGAGTTGCGTCTTATAACATCTCTTGATTGCTTTAAAAAAGCCCTGAAGACACATCTCTCCCATCAGGCCTTCCCTGAAACCTCCTAGATCCCGGCTCCGAAACGGGACCTATTAATTGAATCTGACCCCTTGCTTGGTGCTATCTCTTTCCTCAACTAAGAACCATCGAGGATGAATTATGCTTTTAATGTTGTTATTGTTTTAAATTATTGTTAATTTAATCTATTTTTAAGGGGTGGGTGGCTGGGAATGGGTTGATGAAGTGTTTTAATCTGTATGTTTTAATCTTGCTGTACCCTGCTCCGATTGTGCTTCACAGAGGAGCGGGCTAGAAATAAAGATGATGATGATGATGATGATGATGATGATGATGATGATATGTTTCACCCTTCAAATCTCAAGTTGAATCTGATGTCCTTTCAAGATACTTTCAAGGCACATCTCAGGATGAGTCTCAAGTCTGGAACTCAATTTTAACAGGAAAAAAGAGGTGGTGGTGGTGGTGTGGTACGTGTGTGCGAAGGAGTGATTGTCAGTATCTAGAAAATCAAGAAGATGTGCACAAAGCTAGGTTTGAAAATTCTCAGAGAGGAACAGTAAACATGTTAGGCAATGGGCTTGAGGAGAAAGGATCCTTCTAAAACTTCTCAAAGGTTTTAGAAGTTTCCTCCAAAGTGCAGCAGGGACAAGCTGCTGAGCAGGCCTCAAGCCCATTGCTTAATGCATTTTCTGTTTCTGGATGAAATTAGATCAGGAAGTCAATCACAAAAAATATACAAGTCTCACATTAAGGACCTTAATGCATGACCAAAACAAAGTGATTTACCCCTTCTGGTATACAGTTATTTAAAGGATGCACTCGGGAATTATCGGATTAAAAATGCCACCGATGCCACAGAGCATCTGCTTACTGGCTGCATCAAGGCTCCCAGCTGTGTTCAGCCAGCCGATTTGAAAACACAGGAGCTTTCCATGTTTGCAAATCAGCCAGCTGAGTACAGCTGGCAGCCAGGATGCAGCTGGGATGCAATTGCTCAGTGGAATTGGTGGCATTTTCAATGCAATAATTTCTGACTGCAACCCGTAAATGACTGTATCCCAGGATAAATCACTTTTTTTGGCCATGCGATAATCTCCTAAATCAAGTTAGTGAATCATTTATTGCTGAGTCAAGTCCAAGTCAAATCACTGGAGTGACCTGAGTTTGATCTGAGTATGAGTTAATCAACTCAAGTTTACATCAATTACCATATCATTTATGTACATAGAATCCATCTGTGTATTAACCTTTCTAGATCCTTTCATTTATTGAGTGTGCCTTTGTCTTCCAATATTATATGCTGCTGCTTCCCTGTCTTTTTAAAATCTTTATTCCCCACTGAACAGATTCCAGGTACCCCATTATGCCCAGTTTAGAGCAGTTACGTGTGGTTCTATTGTTGCCTCTCATACCAACAACAATGCAGAAAAGCAGCATATCAACAGTCCCTCCTGAGTAAAGCCACAAGCAAAAAGCTGGCTGTGTCCATGAATTTTCTAAATCTGAAGGACAGAACATCATAGGGAGCTTGCAATCTTCGGGGTCCTGTGAAGTTCAGAAAGCGCCCAGGAGATAATGTCATTGGGATAGAATGTTGTCAGAGGATAATGGTCTCCTGCTGCTAGATTAAAGCCTGGGAAGGCTGAGTCCTCTTAGCAAAAATACACACAAGCCCAAACCAAGCTATTTGTGGTGTTTTCAAAGCAGGAGGCATTTATCTTGTAACAACATCTTGTAACATTCCACTCACTTTGCTTTTTTGTTGTAGCAGAATAGAAAAGAAAGATGGCATTCTGCAGAATATATGTAAGTGCTTCACTGTTTCCCAGTCAGTTCCATCTCCTTTCCTAGCTGGATTTTTTTACTACAATTGTCAGCATATTTAAATGGATTTAACCCCAATTTAAATTAAAAAGACATGCATCAGTGAAAACAGGTTTAGGTGTGAGAAGGTCAATTCTATCTAACAGATTTTTTAAAAAATATATATATTATAGAATTTATTGCTCACATTTGTATAACCCACATTTTTGTTTTAAAATATTACTACTTGTCATATCTTATGGGGTTCTCATGTTCCTATACTGTTATTGTATACAAGATCATCTGCTCAGACCTCTGATGGTGTCTCCTCTCTCAATGACTGCCTGGCAGCAGTAATGGATTGGATAAGGGAACACAGATCGAGGCTCAGTCCAGACAAAACGGAGGTACTGACGGTTACCGGCCCGAAACCAGGTCTGGGAATACAACTCCTGGTCCTAGATGGAGTCACACTCTCCTCGAAGGACCCTGTTCACAGTCTGGGGGTACTTCTAGACTCGTCGCTCCACATGACTAGTCAGGTGAATGCGACGGTCAGGAGTGCCTGTTATCAGCTTCAGCTGATACGCCAGCTGCGCCGTTTCCTGGAGACGAGGGACCTGGAAACTGTGGTACATGCTTTGGTCACCTCACATTTAGATTACTGCAATGCGCTCTACATGGGGCTGCCCTTGTGCTTAACTCGGAAACTTCAACTGATCCAAAACATGGCAACCAGACTAGTTACCGGAACATCCAGGAGGGAGCACATAACACTGGTGCTCAAATCCCTCCACTGGCTACTGATCAATTTCCAGGCACAGTACAAGGTGCTGGTTTTGACCTTTAAAGCCCTTCATTGCTCAGGTCCATCCTATCTTAGGGACCGCCTCTCCCCATATGAGCCCCCTCACACTCTTCAGTCCTCTGGGAGGAACCTATTACAACCTATGAAAACTAGGCTGGCGCAGACCTCCCAGAGGGCCTTTTCCGCCATTGCTCCCAGGCTATGGAATGGCCTGCCGGATAAGATGCGCCTTATTACAACCTTGGATGGTTTTAAGAAAGCCGCCAAGACATATCTCTTCCAGCAGGCCTTCCCTGAGAACGAGTAAACTGTCCGTCAACTATAGTCCCTTCAGTTCTCATTTATTGAGACATGTAATACTCTTGAAGCAGCCCACTTTCTAATTTTAGAGCTATCAATGTTTAATATCCATCTTTTAATGTTTTACTGTTTTAAATTCTACTCTTAGTTTAATCAATTTTACAGCAAGTGTGTAAATGCAACACCTAAATGCTGCTAGCAGTAAGGGAAACATATCTGTGAAATTATTTGAAGCAGAAATGACATTTTCCACACAAAGAAACCCCCATGTGCATTTTTTTCAGCAGACATCCTTTATTTTATCCATATAAAATTCGCCTTGTCAGGATTTCTTGACATTCAAGTAACCCCTTTTTTTCTTTCATTCATTTCCCAAATATATTTAAATATTGCTTCTATCCCTAACTCAGATAGACAAGAACTGAAAGAGGGAAAACAAACCCCAATAAACTTAGTGTGACCTCTCCATCCCTCAGCTAGCGTGTAGAACAAGTGAGTTGGCCAGACACAGCAGTCCTCTGGAGGAGTAAACGCAAGTGATTCTAACAAAAACATGTCCTTGCCAAAGCCCCACAGGTGACATTGTGTTATTTCTTTTCTCCTGGTCCTGTCTTTAACTCAAATGAAAAGCCCTTTTTTTGTTTTGTTGCATTTATAGTGCAAGTTGGAGTTTCATGCCTGTACATCTGGCAAAAATATTGTGGCTCGGTGTGAGGGACCATGTCCATGCCTTCCAGGACAAGAAAATACGAAACACAAGACTGAGAAAACTGGTGAGTTAACCTGTTAAATCAAATATTCAGTGTTTTTCTAATTACATGCAATAGAGTTCTCCTCATGCTTACCCAAAGAGGAGAATCAATACGCCCGTTGAGGCCTATTATCAACAAAATGGCCCCAGGAATGCAATGTGTGTCATAGCACTTGGATTACAAGTTTTGAGTTCTTTGGTTGGCGCTCTGTGAAGGTAGCTCAGAGGTCTCTAGCCATGCCTTTTGGAATTCCAGACTGGTGGTTCTCAAATACAGAACAGGTCAGCGGAGTTTTGCAGCTGAATTAAAAAAAGATAATGTTAAGTTCATATGAAGGACAGAGCAGTGCAAGCAGGTGATAACAGTGCCTGCATCTACACTGCAGAATTAATGCAGTATGACACTGCTTTAACTGTCTCTGACTGAGAAGACTACATATCTCACAAAACAACTAATCCCAGAATTCCATAGCATTGAGCCATGGCAATTAAAGCATTATTAAGCTGCATTAATTCTGCAGTATAGATGCAGCCCGAAACAGAAATTTAAGAGTTCTGACATGTATGTTCCAGGTTTTATACTATTCTCTTATCAACCCTAAGGGCTTTTCTCTTTGAAAAATCTAACATAAAGGAATATAGCACAACATATAACAAAACAAGTTACTTTTTCAACACTGCAATAAGTAACAGCAACTAGTTATTTTGGAAACACTGTCATAAGTAAAAGGAATGAATTATTTTTAAAAACTTTCTAAGCCCTATTCCACTGATTTGCTCATTCTTGGTAGGAGAAGAGTAAGAGGGAATGTGCTTTATTTTACAGTTATTGATCAAAAGATGAACATTTAATTGGGTTACTCTTCATATAAAGCACATTACTATCCTTTATCCCCCCCCTTCCCCCCATTCATAAACCCTGATATGGCTGGCTAGGATGGTTTTGAAACAACAGAGCAGAGAAACTGCACTCTCTAGCTTCCTTCTTTCCCTCCCTTTCTTTCTGTGCACATCACACACTCTTACAAGTACAAACACACACATAGACATATACACAGAGAGAGTTACTTTACCTCTGATAATCTGCTCTTTATATGCCCTGCTGCATGCCCTTATCAGAAGGAATATCGTATTAATAAATCTTTCGTGACATTTTAAGCTCACAATTTCATTCATACAAGAAGAATAAATTCTAATAACGCTTACACTGATAAATTCAATTTGACAGGATATATGGGTTCAGCAGGGCAATCTTTTGTTTTGGTTGAATCTCCAATTAGTTAATTCTGCTGTGCAGAGCACATTGTGGCATGTTTGCTCACTTTCTAAAAACTTACTGCTTGGATGCTTGAGACAATAATTGTTTTGGAGTGGAATCTGTCAGGGCCCACGTATGTATTTTATCTTCAAAATGAATATCCATGGGTATGTGATCTGTAGCTGTCTCAGCCCTGCTTCTCTTAAATCTGTTGAAGGCATCAAGTTTTCTTCTGCCATCTAAGATGGGCAGCAGTGAATAGAGATTAGTCTCCTTATTCCTGTACCCTAAAATGGAGGTGTCCCTTTGATTCTCACCACCTTGTTTCTATATCTAAGCAAAAACATATGAGTATGAACTGGCTGTTGGGAATAGCATGCATTCCACGCATCCTACAGGGTATCTGGTCAGAACTACTTAGACCCAAAATTATTGATCACCCATGCTTCTGGTGACTGCATAATGGTTTTCCCTAACATTGCTTTTGATACTCTTGTTGATATGCTGTCAACATATCTCCCTTAGCCCTACATGCTACACATGCGTAGGCCACGAATGTCTAGCTACAAGAACCCTTTGCCCTGGCTCTGCACTCCTGAACTAGCTCAGCCCTGACCATCCAGTGTTGAGTACAGAGATCAGAACACAAAGTTCTCCTTAAGAGCAATTACTTATTTGGACCCCATGCGATCTAGATACAAGTTGCTTGGTGGCCCAATGTGCGAGGAGAACCTCTGGTTCAGAACTTGATGTTGCACACAAATAAGTGGGGGCAGAATTAGCCTAGGAGCAGTGTGTATGGATGATGCAATCAGATCAGTCTCCCTCATGTGAATAATTTACATGTGAGTAACATGTGCACATGACTTCTTTTGTTTCCACAAACATGTGCCCCATATGTGAGGAGATTCCATGTTCATTGTCTCAACCTAGCCCTATAAAACAATGATTTTGTGTCTGGCCTGCAGAACTGTTATTTAATTACCAGCAGTGTCTTCATTGTGCTGAGCTGGTATGAAACAATAAATCTCTCAGAGATTAATTTCTTTTCTCAATGACTATGTCAGATGCAAGTTTTCTATAACTGAATTTTGCTGATAGATGATGTATTTCCCTTATTTAATGAGGAGCTGAATTTATGAAATCTATTCAGTCAGGACCATACTGCCAAGCAGAAATAAAAGAGCATGCTGAAATCACTGCTTCAGGAGTAGAATGCTAGCAAGAAGATAGTTCTAGAGTTCTAGAGCTAAAGTCATGAGCATTGTGAAAATGTGGCTTGCCAAACTGCTGCATAAATTCTGTACAACTGAGGTAGCTATGGACTAAATTATGTTGTTGGTCCTGATGAGAGTAGATTCACTGACTCAATGGGATTAATCTGTGTGTTGAGTCACCATGCAATAATTGATTCACTGGGTCTGATCTAGTTGGGACTAACCAAAAGGATTCAATTCTATGTGTATTGTTTCACTTCTGTCTGCCAGCCTTTTTGTATTATTCTGCTTATATTTACTTAGTTGAATGTAAATATTATTGTAAGGATGCCATTATATCTGCCATTATTGTTGTTCTTGTGTGCTTCAAGTTGTTGCCGATTTAAGATAGCAATCCTAAGGCTATCATGATGTTTTCTTGGCAAAATTTGTTCAGAGGTGGTTTGCCTTTTCTTTCCTCTCAGGCTGGGATGGTGTGACTTTCCTAAGGTCAGCCAGTGGGTTTCCATGGCTGAGCAGGGATTCAAACCCTAGTCTCTAGAGTCAGCCAACACTCAAAACATGTACACTACACTGACACTTCATTTAGGTACCCATCTAACTTTTTATATTTTTTAAAAAAACTATGCAAACTTCTAAACCAGTGATCTGTGTGTTTATCTGTTGGATTTTGGACATGGTTTTATTTTACTTGATTACATCTTTGAGATTTTAGAATTTTGATTTCAATTGCCCAAGGTCACCCAATGGTTTTCCATGGCTGAGAAGGGATTTGTACCCTGATTTCCAGAGTAATCTAACATTCAAACCACTACACCATACTGATTCATAGCTGCCATTATGCTTAAAATTATAATTACAACTGAAAACAGACAGACCCCATATGGAATTTATTTCCTTGTGTTGGGATTCCAGAAAATACTACTGGAGAATGTATGTCATTTAAACAACTATATCAAATAGATCACTCAGCAGAAATACTATCACTCAACTTACCTTACTCATATATTTCCACTGTGGTTTGAGATTCCAATGCAGGAAAGCCATGTGTGAGAAATACCCTTTGATTGTTCAACTTTGAATTAAACATTGACTATAGGATGATCTTAGGGCTAACTATTTATGCTGGAGTCTTGGAGCTTCTGCCTCTAGGAACATACTCCACATGGACAAGTTATCTGGCCAATTTTATTTTAGTTTTTTCTGGTTTTGTTTTTATTTTTTACTTGAGGACCATTCTGAGAAGAGGATGTAAGACAGCCAGGTATAAAACACTCAGGTTTAGCCTCCATACTCAAGGTCAATGTTAAATAAATACTGTTGCAGCTGCTGGCCTTACCATGCTCTGTTTTGCTCAGGATATCAGTGGCACTTATAGAAAAATAATAATAAATAATAATAAATAAACTTTATTTTTGTATCCTGCCTTTCTGCCTGGGCAATCAAGGTGGCTTACATGAAATAAAATGGATTTAGATAAAACATTGCCTGGATAAAAAAGATAGGACCCCCCCCCTCCAAGAAAATTAAATATAATCCCATTTAAAAGAAAAAATACAACAGTTAAAAACAACAACATAATATAAAACAGCAATTTTCTGGTATATAATGTTGGATGGAGTGGGGAGAGCTCAGAGTGTGTTGGAATGGTCTATTCAGGGAAGGCCTGCCAGAAGAGATCCGTCTTGACAGCTTTTTAAAACCTGTCTAAGCTCATCATTTGACGGAGCTCTTCCGGCAAAGCATTCCATAGCCCGGCAACAGAAAACGCCCTCTGGGAGATTGCTGTTAATCTGGTCTTTATAGTTTGCTGTATATTCCTCCCAGATGAACTGAGGATGCGGGGTGGATTGTATGGAAGGAGGTGATCCCTTAGATAGGTTGGACCCAAGCCATGTGGGGCTTTAAAGGTAACCACCAACACCATATACTGTTCCTGGAAACCAATAGGCAGCCAGTGAAGAGATTTCAAAATTGGTGTAATATGATCACACCTGGTTTTACCCATGATCAACCTGGCTGCTATATTTTGTACTAATTTTAGTTTCTGAACTGGGTATAAGGGTAGCCCCATGTAGAGAACATTGCAGAAATCAAGTCGTGAGGTTATTAGTGCATGTACTACAGTTTTTAGGTCCCTCACTTCCAGGAAAGGGTGAGCTGTTGTATCAGCCAAAGCTGATAACAGGCGCTCCTGACTGTTGCATTCACCTGATCTCTCATGTGAAGTGATGGGTCTAGGAGCACCCTCAGACTACGAACACAGTCCCTAGAGGAGAGTGTGACCCCATCCAGGACTGGAGGTTGCAACCTAATACCTGGTTTGGAGGCCCCAACTCTAAGTACCTCCGTTTTGTCTAGATTCAGCTTAAGTCGGTTTTTCCTCATCCAGTCCATTACCGCTTCAAGACACTGACTGAGGGGAGAGATGCCCAAGTGGCTTCATGTAAATATTGGGACAGGATGGCACCCTGAGGGACACCACAATTAAGCTCCATTTTTGAGGAGCAACTGTCCCTGAGCATTACCCTCTGGAATCTACCCGAGAGAAAGGAACAGAACCAATGCAATGCAGTGCCTCCGATTCCTAACTCTCTCAGGCGTTCCAAGAGAATGTCATGATCTATCGTGTCAAATGCCACAGAGAGGTCTAGAAGCACCAGCTGGGTCATGCTATCCCTTTCGATGCCTAGACTAAGGTCATCCACCAGAGCAACCATGGCAGTCTCCACCCCATATCCCATCCTGAAGCCAGTTTGAAATGGATCTAGATAATCAGTTTCATCCAAGATCACTTGAAGTTGAAAGGCAATGGCCCGCTTGATCACCTTGCTCAAAAATGGCAAATGTGATACAGGACTATAATTTTTCAGATCTAGGGGATCCAGGGAAGACTTCTGCAGGAGCAGTCTAACTACTGCTTCCTTTAGACAAGTTGGAACATGGCCTTCCCTAAGTCATGCACTGATGACACTTTTAAGAAATAGCCACTTAAGTGGTGGGTGGATATGGCATTTTTATTTAACCCTCTGCAGCATGGTGTACTGGTTTGAGCATTGGATTGTTACTCTGAAAAGCATGGTTCAAATCCACACTCAATCATGAAAACCTACTGGGTGACCCTGGGCAGGTCGCAGTCTCTCAGCCTCAGGGGATAGTCATGACAAATGCCCTCTGAAGAAAGTTGCCAAGAAAATCCTGTCATAGGGTCGCCCTAGGGTCACCATGAATCAGAAACAACTTGAAAGCAAATAACACACACATACAATGCACAATCACCCCTTTAACCAACTTGAGTCTTGTCCTCCTGTCACTACAGAGCTAGCAAGGATTCAGGATATCTAGCATGGAGCAGAAATAATTGACAAGTGCTTTGTATCACCCCATGTTTCTGTAGGATCATAGAATCATGACATAGGGTTCAATCCGACCCCCAGAAAAAAATATATAAAAAATCTGCCATTTCACATCTTCCATGGATCTCTTGCAGCACTTACTTGGCAGCTCCACTGGAAAGAATGGAAATGGCTCAGAGCAATGCTCAGCAGACTGAGCCTCAAGTCTACAGAAAGGAAAACCAGACTAATAATTTACTTTAATTATGTAGTTCTTCATTGCATGAGCAGCAAGTATCAAAAAGCCATTCACATAATTATTATTTTACTTAAATGGCAAGATGGTTTTTAAAAAGGAAAATTAAAAAAGGATTCGTCATTGTAATGATTAATTTTTTTTTTTGTATTCTTCTGACATTATGCAGTAAAATCTGTAAGGAGACAGTCTTCTCTGCTATGTGTTTTCAAAACTGAATTCTGATCAGTCTGAATTCTAATCAGTCTGAGGAACAAAACCCTCATTTTGATATTAGATTACTAATGCATGGTTGGGTGTTTTGTTTTTAGTTTAAGTGAAAGCCAGTGCTTAGTTCTCATATTTCCTTTTTTACCCTCCTTCTGACATGTGTTATTTTAAATTTATCAAAAACATTGTCTGTGTTTCATTATTTACAACAGTACCAGCCCTTGCTGATTGTTTTGATGATCAATTTCTAACTAAGCTATTGAAAGAAAGGCTTGTTTGTGGTCAGCTCAAACTCACGTTGGATGCCCTTTCAGGCAGTATGTCCCTGTTTTTCTAAATCAAATTAAATACAGGATTTTTTTTCAGCCAGGCTAAAATTTGAAGAAACTCTGGTTATCTAATAAAATCAAATAATCACAGAATTGGAAGAGTCTACATTGGCCATCCAGTTCAACCCTTGGGCATGAAGGAATACACAACCAAAGCACTCCCAACAAGTGGCCATCCAGCCTCTATTTAAAAACCTCCAAAGAAGGAGACTCCACCACTCTCAGAGGCAGCATATTCCACTGTCAAACAGTATTTATCATCAGGAAGTTCTTCCTAATGTTTAGGTGGAATCTCTTTTCCTGTAGTTTAAAACCATTGCTCCATGCCCTAGTCTCTAAAACAGCAGAAAATAAGCTTGTTCCATCCTCAATATGACATCCCTTCAAATATGTCCCATCATGTCACCTCTTAACTTTCTCTTCCCCAGGATAAACCTACCCGGCTCCCTAAGCTGCTCCTCATAGTGCATGGCTTCCAGAACTTTCTTCATTTTTGGTCATGGGTTTCTCAGATCCATATTCTACCTTTTACCCTGATGTACAATGTCACTGTATAGTAGTAGATAAGTCAGTTCTATCAATCTTTATGTCAGTTTCTAGCATTGCTTGAGTGATTGTAATAGCAATTACTAAATAATAAATTAAGGTGACAATAGTCAACATTTGTCTTGTAAATCATAAAACATGGATCAAAATGATATAAAACTGTAAGGCACAAGTTGTTTGATCTGTTTAGTTTGTTAATTTGATAGTGGCATATCTTTTGTCATTTATGTATCAATGTTTTAGAGAGAGAGAGAGAACATAGTTGTTTATGTGTTTGTGTTTTAATAAAAATGAGTTTTTTAAAAAAACTGTAAAAAAAAGCTTTGGCTTTTTCAGTTTCTTTGACTTATCTGAAGCTGAGAGAATGTCACTAGAATATTTTAACAGAGTGGGAAAGGAATAGATAGTGGTAGTACTTGAATCTTATTTCACAAGCATCTGTTCTAGCAACTTTTGTGCCAGGTGCTAGACTAAACTTTCAACAAGCAATCTCTTGAGTGACACTTCATTTGGTTCCATAGAGTTATTGTATAATACAATAAAGGGCAACATTGTAAATTACAGGAAGGCCCTTAAGGAAGGAGGGCTAGCTGTCTCAAAGCAGTATTCCTTGAAAAGTGGTGAGTTTTTATATGGAAACCACTCTACTGTACTCTATTTCCATGCATTTCTATAACTTCTGGCATCAGAATAACAGATAATGGTACTGCCTGATTCCTTTTTGATTTCACTTTCTTTAGTATTTCTCAGTAGTATTATACTGTAATTTCAAGATTCAAGAATTGCATGATCAGGTTTTCACTTTTATTTATACAGATAATATTTGAGCAGTCTTCATGGGAAGTGTTTATGTGACTATGACAACAAAAAGTCAAGTGGCAGAACTTGAAACAATAGCTTTGAACATTTATTTCTCAATGCTGAACATTAGAAATGGGAATGTTAATTTGTTACCATTCACACTAATAATTAAAATCATTAATTATGTTCCCCACTTCATTACTTAAATCATTATTTAGTAAACAACAGAAGCCTTGAGATTAACAAAGAATGAGTGTTACCGATTGAATAAGGAGGTGGGTGAAAAGTAGAATGTGGGAAAGGATTGAGGAGGAGAGGGGGATTTTTTCACTTAATTATCTAAGTGCCCAGCACTGTGTGAGCAATAAATATAGTGAAAGAGTACAAAAGGTTTCATAGCTGATCATTCACAGTAACAAGGCACAACAGAAATCAGAATAAAGTCAATAAAATTAAGAGGAGGAGAACTGAAGAGAATTATAATTTGTGCAATCACCCACACCCAGAAAAAAATCCAGTATTTCCATAAAAACAATAAAGATGAATGGATACACCAGCCTTCAGCTCTAAAAGGCTGTAATTCTACAAAGGCACTCATTAGTCTAAGGTCTAATCTGCACTACAAAAATTTCTGCAGTGGAGTGTCTGTAGATCTGTGGAGAGGTCTGTTCTTAAGTAATTTTCCTGAGTTTGGGCAGCTATCTGTAAGCAAGCCCAGGCTTACTTCCCAGTGCCTATAAGAGAAAGAGATAGTTGTCCAGGAAGAGCTGTATCACTGGTGAGTGATCGACAGTGATGCGGTGTTGTTATCTGTCCTGGAAGCAGAATACTGTTCCTTGGTACCAGTCTGGCCCTATTGATTTTTTTCTTCACTTTAATCCGCTGTTGGGTATGGAATGCCCAAACCCATTAGGAATTCAATAATTTAAACCAAGAATTCTCAGACTCAAATTCTGTGTGTGCGCACATGACCAGTAGCAACATTTCCTCAGTTGTTTATAGCCAAGAGCCCCTTTTAGAGTGATAATACCATTGTCAAATAGCAGCATTTTGGGTAACATCTGGGTTTAAAAAAACATGGTCACCTGCAAGCAGTCAGTATGGAGATTCATACTGATACATCATCTAAAAAAATCTACCTATAAAAGAGATGGCAAAAGAAAAGGAATGAGGGTGAGGTTAGGATTTAGGTTTATTTTGCAAGGAGTGAGGATTAGGGATTTAAGCCAGGAATCGGGAACTTGTTACCCTCCAGATACTCTTGAACTACAATTTCCATTATCCCTGACCATAGATTATGCTGCCTGGGGTGAATGCTTCTTGGATTCTCAAAGCACTTGGAACATCACTGGTTCTTCATATCTAGATTAAACAAGAAGAGTTTATACTTTACAGGAAGAGGCTAATTTTTGCTTTTTGTAACATAATTCCACTGGTATAATTCATATAAATCCAAAATCAAAGACAAACCTGTAGACTACAGTCTTGATTCATTGTACTTACAATATTCAAAGTAGGTAGATGATTTGCTATTGCAGCTTCATGTCTCCAAAATTCAAGAAAGAACTGTGTAATCATAAATACACACCAGATAAAAGCAGTTTTTCCAAATGAGAAATTGTGATAATGTTTCAGGTGATGTGTTCATTTTAGGGATGTGAAACTCGTCTTGCTTCCACTGAGTTTGTCAGTTTCCCACTAGCATTCTGGAACAATTCGTAGTTTTGCTTTACCTTATAATACTTTTTTGCTTTTTCCAGTCATTTAAAGATGTTTTCTGATTTTTCCTCCCTTTAAATATAGCATTCATCTACTATCCTCATTTTATATATACTTTTTTATTGGATAAAGCATGTTTGTGCACACTTTCCAAACATGCTTATTCTTAGTTGTCTGCATCTTTGAAATGTACACTTCCTTGGTTTTGTGCACATCCTATCCCCACTGAATTCATCACATGCTACATATATTTCAGGATTTCAGAACTAAGATAGTCCTAAGTGATGCAAAATTTATTTTTCCATATGAAAAGAGGATTCCAACAATTTTTTTTCGATTACTTAGGCCTAATACAGATAGGCAAAATGTCACAGCTTCAGGCAGCATTGGAGGCATGCCGTTTAGAAAATGCATGTCCCAAATGTGGCCTGAAGCTGTGCCAGGGCTGCACCAATAAAAAAGAACCAGGCCAAGAAAGAGCAGACAGAATCTGCTCCTTGTGGTGGCCCAGATTGTGACAGGGTAGATGCAGTTGCCACAGTCCCAGTGCAAACAGTGCCAGCACCGCCTCCTGCTGCTCCTTTGGGCCCATCTGTTTCAGGCCTTACTCAACTTGACTATGGCTTAATTTTTTTTCTAGTTCATTTCATATGTAGAAACTGCAGACTTCTACATGTTTCCCAAGGCTGTATTTAGGTTCCCAGGACCCCTCCCAGTTTAAAAAATCAAAACAATTTCCCTCCAATGTTCCCTACATTGGGATTTTATAGGGTCATTCACTTGGGATTTTATAGGGTTATTCGGCCATGTTTACATCACTCCCTGTGCCATTTTAGGTCCATGGATGTCATTTTTCACAACAGAAAATAGTCCAACAATCTAGAGCAACCTCATTCTTTTCCTTCCCTAAGACTCCATTCAATTCTGGCAAAGCAGACTGCCCTACTGTCATTTCTATGTCAGATCACTCAACAAGCTCCTGCTGGATGTCATTTCTATCTGGAGTAGCCTTTCATCAGTTGAGTGTCTGCTGAACATCCTTAGAGCTAAGCAACTGTATTTGAGGGGGGGGGGGGTGCTCTGAAAAAAAAAGTATCTGCCTTTTTCCCAAGCAGTTTCCTTAGCCACCCTTCCTTGATTCTATGGACTTCTCAGGCAGGCAATGAAGAGAGACAACTCTGGAAAGTGATAGCCTATCTGGAGGTACATACCAAATAGTGGCTTCTTCCTCTGCCAGTGGTTGAAGAGTGTAGTGATTGTGGGCATAGAAAAAGAGTACAATGTTTCTCTTTTTGTGCAGTTGATATCTTTATGCATGAGCCAGGCATGTCTGCTTTTTTAGGCAGGAGAATTTACCTATGTGGACTACCCCTTTCCTTACCTGATCTGTCTCTAGTGATTTTAAAGGCTTGGAGAGGTTCAGAGAATATGTGTGATTACTGAAGGCATTATGAAGGCAATTTGAAGGCATGTGATGGGCTTTGGGTGGGGGGAGCCCATGTGGTGGCCTGAGTCATTGTACTAAATATGGAAGTTTCAGGGAGGTATCCTCAGAGGAAGAATAGAAGGGCAACTTCTAAAAAAGGCATTTCTTTTTCTTCAACATCACCAGGGAACAAAATAAAAATTGAAGCAAGACACAAAGGAGACTATAGTGTAGGCACTTCTAAGCCATTTCTCTCCACCTCCCCTGCCATCTTCGTGGTTTTGGCACCAGAAAGTAAACTGCAAGTCAGGAAATTGAATATATTGTCCTGTTCTTGCCTGTGGAGAGCAGCAGCAGTAGCTTATCTGTTGTGTTGTCATTATGGTTCTGCTTGACAATTTGCTGTTTGTTGTGTGTTGAGAGAGATCTCAAGCAAGTTCCACTTACTGTAGAGTATTATTGTTATATGACTGATATTTTATTCCATTGCATTTTGTTTTTTAAAGACTTTATTTCAGAACAATACGATTTTTATTTGACTGTGTTTTTCCACTTTTACTTTTCCCCTTATTATTATTGCATTCGGTGTAGTTTTAAGATGTTGTTTAGTATTTCACTTAATTGGTGGTAGAGTCCTCCTTTGCATGATTTTTTTTAAACAAAGTTTGGACAGCTATCTCTCAGATATGTTTAGGTGTGGTTTTTCTGCTTTCTTAGTTGTACTTTGGACTAAATGGCTCTTGGGGACCCTTCCAATTCTGAATCTCTCATTTCTTATTTTATCTTTGTGGGAAGCATGTGGACAGGTACTTAATCTTTCTATTACTCTCTAAGTGAATTTCAAAGGTGAAGTAGATTCAACTTTGTTTTTAAAAGGTTTGGAAGTAATTTTATTCACATTTATTTTAATGTTTTACTTTTAATGTTTAATAATATTTATTCTAGCATTTCGTTATCATTTCAGTTCTCTCTCTCTTTCTCTCTTTCTTTTGTATTTTGTAAGTGTTTTTTTTTAAATAATTATACTGAATTTCACCATATTGGTGATATAATTCTTTTTGTTGAAAGGTTTTCAACAGGTCAGATGGCAACCACCCAGAGATGTTTATCTGTATATTTCTTGCTTCCTTAGCAGGGGTCCTTAGCAGGGGCGAATTAGCCTTTAGGGTTCCTTTCAACTCTGAGTCTACGCAGTCTGATTTCCAAAAAATGTATTACCAGTAAAACCAGCAGTGTTCGTTTCTTTCTACAGGCCAGTTATATTCACCAAACAAGTTACACAGTCTTGCTTGATGGCTTCTCCAAAGCCGTTGGTTGTTTAGGGGACAGGAGGTGGCACGAAGCCTCCTTGGCTTATTTATTTTTAATATCTCACTTTTTCCCATATAGGACTCCAAAGCAGCTCACACCATGCAGTGGTGTCTCCAGGCTTGGTGTCACGCAGTGTTGGGGGGGGGGATGCTGGTGGGGCAGTGGTCTCCTCCACTTGTTTGCTCACTTGCTTGCCCACCCAGGGCTGCAAGGAAAGAGGAAAATTGGGCAAGTGAAGGAGGGGATGGGAGCTTGCCCCTCCTTTACCTCCACACAGCTTCCTAATGACGTCAGTGCTTGCCCGTCCTATGCCTCTGTGTGGCTTCCTCATGGAGAGCAAGTCGTGCAGAAGTGAAGCCAAAAGGCACACATTCATTCTTTCTCTTCTTCCACTGCCTTCCTTCTCAAGGAGAGAGCTATAGCAGTGAAGAAGAAGGGGTGGGTGCAGGCAGCAGCACTGCAACCCCTACAGTGTGAGAACAGCCCTACCGGGTGTCACCCTTTTTCTGGGATGTCACTTGATGTGGTCTTAACCTCCCACAACACCCTAGTGACACCACTGATGCCATGCACTAAAACAATGCAATTAAAACATTCTGTAATACAATAATTTTTAAAGAATTCAATACAATCTACTTAAAAACATTGATTGAAAACAGTTAAAAACTGATTAAAACCTACCCATTGCACTTTCCTTACCAGTTAAAAGCTGAAGACCTTTTAAAACAAGATCTTTACCCATCAGCGAAACGGGAGTAGGAAGCTTCCCTTGGCAGAGAGTTCTGTAGCCTAGGAGCAGCTCGGTCTCATGTTCTCATCAGCCATACCTGTCATGGTGGTAGGACCAAGTAAAAGCCCTTTCTTGAAGATCTTAAAATTTAAGTAAGGTTGTATAAGGAGATATGGTCTTCAGAGAGCCTGGACCTAAGCTGTATAGGGCTTTATAGATCATAAGCAGTATTTTTAATTATGTTCAGAAATGAACCAGTAGAAAGTAAAACAATCTAGCTGTAGCATTTTGGACCTGCTGAAGTTTCTGAACAGTTTCCAAGGGCAGGCCACATAGAATGTGTTACAGTAATCCAAATGGGATGTGATCAAGATATATGTTACCATGGCCAGATCTTACATGTCAAGGAAAGGGTGTAGCTGGCACATTAATTTTAATGGTGCAGACACTCTCATTGCCACTGCTAACACCTGTACTTCCAGGCTCAGGGTTGAGTTCAAGAGTATGCCCAAGCTCCAAACTTGAGAGTTTGAGGGGAGTATAACCCCATCCAGCTCAAAGTAGTCTTTATTTTCTGATCTGCCTTCCAACTGACCAGGAGCACCTGTGTCTTGTCTGGATTTAAGTTCAGTTTGTTTGCCCTCATTCATTCTATTACTGGCATGAGACACTGGTTCATAACTAAGACAGCTTCCCTGGAGTCAGATTGTTTGTCTTCTGCAACCTCCTGTGCCCTATCTCTGTTTATCTGCCCTCTATTCCTCCAGGCCCACCCACCCCCAAGTTCTGTAAGGCACTGGCTGACTGTGGCCTGAATAGCAAAACTGTTAAACCACTGACACAACGTTCAATTGTGTGAACAATTTGACACAATAGGATACAGTTCTTACATTTTTCCTTGTACACACTTTAGTTTCTCATTCATACTCTCACACTGCTGCCTACCCACTTGCAACATATCATGTAGTTTGTAACAAGCAAGCCATAAACCTTATGCTGTATATATACCCTTTCCACTTCCCTTGGACTTCAAATTCCTCACAAACTGCCACAAAAGCTTCACGCAAGATCTGCTACAGGGTCTTTCACATTAAAACATGTGTGGCTATCATGAGCATTCCCTCTTCTTGACAGCCTTTTTCTCTAATATACTCAGGGTTTTTTTGTGTTTTTTAAAAAGATAAATAAATTATGCTGTAATATTATGTAAAGTGAGTATGATTTCCTCACACTTCTCTAAACGTTTCCTCTGTTTTTTATGTATTCCTTTATTTTATTTGTAGTTCATGTTTTACCAAAAATTAAACAACATTCATGGGTGAATAACAGTACTACAATTTAATCCAAAAAATCAAAATATAAAAACACAACTGAAAACACATCAATAAAAAATAATGCAAAATGAGATGAAGACCCTTCAACATCAAGCCAGCAAGCCAGAGGCCTTTCTGAATAAAACTCTTGAATGTTCTATTTGTAATGTAGCTCAAATTAACAATTATCTATGATGACCCACTTTGCTTATAGCAAGAATTGCTCTGAGGTAGGACAGTGCAGTCACAGTTGGAACTGCCATCCTTACTTACAAAATTTAAAAGTCTTCTCACCAACCCTGGCGATCCTAAGATTTTTCCTGGAAAAAAAATCCACCTCTGTCACATGACTCGGTTATACTGAATTAACTAAAGAGAAGAGATGGCATTAGGGAGGTCTGATTGGCAGTAAAACAGCTGGTCCCAGAAACTGAAAAAGGTAGAGTGATAGAAAAGAATTGGAGCAAGGGATTATTACTTATTTCTCTCTCGCTCAAGCAACTAAGGGGGCACTTCTGCCAGCATATTCAGATCCCCGGGGAAAGGGTTTCTCTTGGTCTCACCCTGCTCTGTTCTCCTTTTGGTGGCAGGCAATGGCCTTTTAATTTAAGGAGGCTTTGAATAACTCATTGTTTTCAGGGAGCCTTTTTATGGGGATGGGGTGGGTACTCTGATTTTAATATTTGCATGTTTTTAAATGATTTTATATTGTTTAATATATGAATTTAAAAATTATGATACTTAAATTATATTATAACTTTATTAATATGTTTTCAGATAATTTTGTTTTATTGTTTGTGAGGCACAAGAGAAAGGGAACATATTAAATAAATAAATAAATAAATAAATAAATAAATAATAGCAGTGTTGACAAGGAGGCAGAATAGCTGGAACTCTTATCTAACACAAATGAAGTTCTGCCACACTGTTTCTTCCCCTTTCTAAATGCTATCAGGAGAATGAGAAAATCAGCATTAGACCACCATAGGACATGGTGGATTTTTTGTTCTATAAATCTGGTCAATGTAATAGATTTCTTATATGGGCAATTTGCCTTGCTTACTTTTATGCACTGAAATGCAATATCCTGCCCATGGTGGAACAACTCCTATTGTTTAAACATAACTATCTGCCTTTCCCCCATCAGTTCACTAGTCAACTATATTTAATGGCCTGATCAATAATAGTTAATGCCTTTCCTTTTGATTTCAGCAGGGTTTCTTTGAGCTGGATTATTTATCTTGAGGGCATCCAGAAATCAGTAAATGGGTTTGCTCTGTTTCAGAAGGCAAGGAAGAAAAGAAGTTCCTAGAACTGGAATCAACTTGTCATGAGCCACAATTCTGCAAGATAACATAAACCTTTAGGATTTCTTCTAGGAGAATCTCAACAGCTTTTAGAGCAACTGTTTTATCACTTGTAAATTGTGGGCCTTATAGAATACAGACTAAGGTCCTTTTAGATAATGTACACCAATTCAGCCTCAGTTATTTGATCATTTCCCCTTTCAATACCAACATTACATGGTGGAGTGAAAGCCAGGTACAGACATATACAAGTCTACGAAAGTCTACAAAAGCTCATGCTGCCAATTTCTTTCTTTCAGTTAGTCTCAAAGGTGCTACAAGATCTTTCTGCATACTGATTCTACAGACCAATATGGCTATATATTTGAACATTACATAGAATATTTGAACAACATTTTTTTGTCTCCATGCCTGGCTTTTAATGATCTGAGCCAGGGCAAATGATCTCCTGTAAGCAAACAATCAATTTCTGAATGGCCCAAATGGCAAAGTAATACAGTAATAGGACGACAGTTCCAATCAATAGAACTTTCATTATGATGATACTTTCATGACATGAATTTAATAAATTAACAGAGCTTTTGTGAGATTCACCTATCCTCCATATCAAGATACTACCAAACACTTTGAAAGCAAGTTCCCATCAACTATCCTTTATAAATGTGTGAGATTTTGTTGATAAGTTTGTGAGACCATATTTCTTTGAATTTTCAGTTACTTTGATAATTCTACCTCCCAGCACCTAAAATGTAATGGGCAGCTGCCCAAGATTACAGGTTTCACCATACACTTTTGCTGTCATTGCCTTATGCCTGCCATTAGTGATGTTTCCACCAGCAGAATTGTATTCCCAAGAGCCTACTGGAAATACGATTCTCCTGGGATTCTGCCAACAGTGGAGACTTCAGTAATGCCCAGGAATTGAGAGGGAGGAGTCCAGAAATGCCCAGGGAGGACATATGGCCTATATGTTTCCTGCATCTCTTCAGACTGGGTCCTCTGTCTTATTTATTTATTTATGTAGCTTATATGCTACCTTTCTCCCAAATTGGACCCAAGGTGGCCCATAAAAGATACTTGAAAAACCGTGAAACTTTTGAAAACAAAACTAAAAACATCACATCAATAAAACGGCTAAAATACAAAATCATTAAAACCAAGTTAAGCTAAAAGTATAAAACCATTAATTCTAGCAGGTTCATATGAAGAGATACAGTACTTTTTTTCTGCCATTTATCTCCTTCATATGTAGGGTGACTGGATGTCCTCCTTTTGCAGGACCTATCCTCCATTTTAGTCTTCTGCCCTAGAGGAATTTCAAAATGGCCTCCCTTTGGAATATAACTAAGAAGCATGGATTCACATTTGTATGAGTGATTTGAGCTTTTACTTGGTCATGTCCTACATCAGTGGTCTCCAAACTTTCTTGTACTACTGCCCATTTCCTCCTGGATGACAATTCTAGCACACACATACATACACACACATATATTTCTTTATATTAGGTCTACTGTTCTACTGTGCATTCAAATAACCAATCTCAATATCTGCTCCCTTTCCCACCTGGTCACCCTGGGAGCAGCAACCAAATAACTGGCTGAGAAGTGACTGAGAAGCCTTTCGCTTGTGCTGGCCTTGTGGCAGAGGTGTCACGAGGAATGGAGGAGGTGAGGTGAGGTGACACCATAGCCATCATCCTAGCAACACCACTGTTGCTCCCTAATGGGACTTACACAAGGGGCTCAGTGGAAGAGGAGGTGTGGCCATAAAGTAGAGCAAAACAGGGCCCCTTCTTTCTCCCGCCACTGAGCTTCAAACACACTCTTGGAGAAGAGGAGGAGATGTAGCAGGACTTTCTGGGTACCTCTGTCATCCTGGTATGTCCCAAGTGTAAGGACAACTGCTGTCTGCCATTGACACAAGATCCTCCAGCTTCAGGAGTGGGATGCAGGAGGAATCCAAGGATCCTTCCTCCTCTTAAATCCCAAAGCAGAAGGCTGTTGTTAGAATGGGAGACCACAGTCTCCAGCTTCAGGAGTGAGGTGCAGGAGGAATCTAGGGATTCTTCCTCCTCTTAACTCACAAAGCAGAAGGCTGTTAGAATGGGAGACAGCAGTCTCCAGCTCAGGAGTAAGGTGCAGGAGGAATCCAGGGATTTTGCTGCAGGAATCAGACTGTCCCAAAACTGTACTGCTCTAAGCCACAGAAGAGACATCCTGCACCCAAGCCACACAATAATTTCCCAATCACTACTTTTAGTGAAAGATGCAACTAAGGGAAGTGGGGAAGTGAAGAGCAGGGGACACCAGAACATGAAGCAATTAGCATGGCTCTGAAGAGGTTCAAAGGGACCTTGAAAAGAAGTTTCATGCAACTCTCATCCCCACCATTATTATTATTATTATTAGTAGTAGTAGTATTTATATAGTGCTGTAAATTTACACAGTGCTGTACACATGATCTTATGGTTAGACAGATCCCTGCCCTCAGGCTTACAGTCTAGAAGAGACAACACAAAAGGAAAAGAGAAAGGTGGTGGGAAGGGGATGAGGTCCAGTGGTTCTTCTGTCCCTCTGGGGCCTGGACCAAGGCGGATGAACTGGAGGGAGGGCACGGGTTCTTAATACCTAGTTAAAAGGAGGCATCCTGGGGCAGATGGCACAATCCTAGGAAAGCTTCCCTAAACAATATAGTCTTTAACTTACTTTTGAACCTGGTTAGAGAAGTGATGAGGCATATATGTGGGGGAAGAAGGTTCCAGGAGTGAGGGGCAGCAAGTGAGCAGGGACGAATCCGTGACAGAGCAGTGGAAATCCTTGGCTGGGAAAGGAGACCTTGACTACTAGAACGTTGGGTACTAGTAGGAATGTGAGAAGAAAGAAGCTCAGACAAGTAAGGAGGGGCCAGTCTGTGGAGGGCTTTGAAAGTCAACAACAAAAGCTTGTACTGGATGTAGAAGGGGAAGGGGAGCCAGTGAAGGGAGGATAAAAGAGGAGAAACATGGTCAAAGCGGCGAGCGGATGTGATAATATGTGCAGCTGAGTTCTGGACAGAGATTAAAGGATGGAGGTGAGAGAGAGGAAGCCCTGTCAGAAGAAGGTTATAGTAATCTAGTTGCGATAGTTGCAATACCACATGGACCAGAGTCTTGGAAGTGGAGGCTGAGAGGAAAGGACAGATTTTAGCAATGTTGTAAAGAAAGAATCTACAGGCCTTGGCAGTGGCCTGAATCTGGGGAATAAACAACAGAGAGGAATCAAAGATGAAACCGGGACTGCAGGCTTGCTGAAGCAGTAGAATAGAAGTGCCGTCAACAAAAACGGAGAAGGAGTATTGAAGGGTGGGCTTAGGTGGGAAGACGAGAAGCTCTGTCTTAGACATGTTGAGGTTCAAGTGCCGATGCTGCATCCACTGAGAGATGGCAGCCAGAAAAGATGAAACTTGCTGTTCAAGCCCTGGCGAAAGGTCAGGGGTGGAAAGATACAGCTGAGTGTCATCTGCATACAGATGATAAGAGAAAACAAAAGAACTGATGAGTTTACCAAGGGACAGTGTGTATAGAGAGAACAAAAGGGGCCCCAGGATAGAGCCCTGAGGAACTCCTATGGATAAGGGAACAGAGGAGGAAGTCTAACCACCTGTGACCAATGCAAAGGATCTGTCTGACAAGGAGGATTTAAACCAGTTGAGAACAGAGTTGGACAACCCAAGGTCAGAAAGTAAGTCAAGCAAGAGACAGTAGTCCACGGTGTCGAAGGCCGCAGACAAGTCAAGGAGGATGAGAATAGAGTAGCGGCCATTCGCCTTGGCCTGCAAGAGATCGTTTGAGATCTTGGTGAGAGCTGTCTCTGTGGAGTGCCATGGGCGAAAACCAGACTGAAAAGGGTCCAGGATGGAATTGGCTTCAAGAAACTCAAGACAGCACTCAAGATTATCCTAAAGGCCTCTGGTTCCCCTTGTCTGAAGGGAATCTTTCAGTACTTTGAAAGATCCCTTGCAGCCCCCCTTTTCCCCTCACTACCCTCTGCTGCCCTCTTTCCTCCTCACCACCCCTTTGGATCTTTCCACCACCACCCCTGGGGTGGCATCCAGCCCACTTTGGGAATCACTGTCCTACATGTTTCTGGAATGTCCTCTATTTTGTGATGCCTTGTTCTCCTTTTTAGTGAGGACTTCTAGTCACCTTGTTCATATGGCTTGGAATATCAAACATGCTGTAGCCCACTATTTTGTGACAGCGTTGTTTGGCTATCTGGTTGCATCGTGTGGACTGATCAAACAACTGGCAAACATAGTATTATGAATATCTCATTTCACAGTCGCGCCTTTCCAAATTTCTCTTTGGCTCATGTTTCTCTGCAATCTTTTCTGATTTTTCAGAGAGCTAAGAATAAAACTCAAGGGCCCAGAATTTTTTACAGCTTGAATAGGATGAATTTTATTAAAAATGGTTCCTTATTCCAGGATATTATTAATTCTGTTTTCCTCATCTTCATGCAGCTGTAACATTGTCTGTGCCTGACACAGCACTTGCTAATGTTACACCAAAACTGTTGGCAGACATCATGTTCATTTCAAAACAAATACTCTAAACGCTCTCTTTCCCTAAGTATATGCCATTGTAGGTGTTTTATTCTGGAACACTTGCTGTCTAATCAGCTTTAGTGAGTTTGAAGCTGAAACTTGGAATTGATCCTACTCTTTTTAATGCCTTTTTCTCTCAGAGGGGAAATAAATATTTTACCAAAGGGAATAAATTAAAATAGTTTTGTTTACTTTCAACAGCCTTCAAAGGAGTTGTTTTCTGGGTATGAATAGAATAGTCTTTTACATGAACAGGAAACAGAGGGGAAGGGTTAAAAAGTTGGCATTTTCATCTCTTTCATAAGTTTCCACACACAAAATCCAGAAACAATGACCATAGCAGACCCTATATTAGAAAATGCCACTTCTGAGTGGTTAGCCAACATTTCATATTCTTCTTTTGACCCGATCAAACTTGAGACGCCACAGAGAATTCTGTTCACTCATAATTCAAAAGTGAAAGCAACAATTGTTGACACATAATGGCATTTCACATGAGGCATTCAGGCAGTAAAGATCCAAGTTTATTGTGATGGTTTGTTAACAATTCTTGGTTTGCATGTAAGTTAACCTAGGCTAGGGTCTTCTGCCCAAACCTCATACACAATGAAAGGAAGGGGTGGGACAAGGAAGGAGCACTTTTTCTTAGGAGTTTATCAGATGGGAGGATTTTATGTTTATTTCAAATGGAGCCAATTGGAGCCAATTCGAATTTAGCGAATTTATGTGAATTCCAATTGCATTCGGTATGCGTTCAGAATGACTTCCCATTACCCGAAAATGACTGCCCATTGCCTGAAATTGCATGAGATGCTTTAATACGAAATAACGTAAAACCCATGATTACGTTCGGAATGACTTCTCTTTTGCCTGAAATTGTGTGAGATACTTTAATATGCAATAACGTGAAAACCCATGATTGTGTTCGGATTGTCATTAGATTATACTTCCAATTTCCGTCGTCTGATAAACTCCTTAATATCTCTGCTTCATAACCCATGGTTTGTGCATATCCATTGTATCTTCACATCCTTCATATAATTGAGTTTCCTGCACTATGATTCTGAAATAAATGTACCAGAAGAAATTTTAGTAGAAATAGAGTTATAGCGTCATCTCTCCATTAAGATACATCAATTGGTGAAAGAAGAGTTATACATTTATAGAAGATACTGGAAGATAGTTAAAAGCAGACACTCATTTTACTGCTAAGCTATGCTCAGATGCTTTGATGAAACATGATAGTGAATGCTTCTTGGTAACTAAGTATTAGTTTTATTAATAAAAACAGCAACTCTTTGACCATTATGGGATAATAAAATTGCTGAAATAATTGAGGCCTAGTTCTTCAAAACAATAACTACATCCTTCAAGAAATTAATTCAGGGCTATCATCCAAATCACAGTAATCAAACTAGTATTGTGGCAGAAACTAGAACAGGAAGAAAATTACTGAGTCCAAGCTGTGTTAACCCAAACAAACACTGTGATATAATAAATAGAAGTCTTTATGGGCTGTAACTTTAACAATGATTCATGCTGCATAATAAACTTTTTATGGGCTAGCATCTGTTCATACCTCAACTGCTTCCAGTCAGAAACTTAAGAGATAAAAATTGTATCCTATCTTAACATTAGATTGATCAGTGAATAACTCTAATGGTGACACATAATGATGTATCTTGATGTTAGTGGATCTCAGCACTGAAACATTTGAGTATGATAGAAGTAAAATTCTGATTCTTAACTCCTTTAGAAAGCTACCTTCTTAAAGCATGTGCCTAACTCTCAAGATTTGACCTCCTTTGTCCTAAATTAATTGTCTATCTCATTTAGATTATAATTCACTTAAGCAAAGCCTTGACCCTGGAACCTCTTAAAAGCATAATAAAAGGAAGATTATAAATGAACTCTTTCTTGTTACCACTTTGCCATTTATGATTTCCTTTCAATACACATAATTATTAAGAAGCCACTTCATCACTTCATGGCAGCTGGCACAAGGGAGAAATATAAATGAAGTCACAGCATCACATTACAGTTTAACAGGAAACAAATTAAAACAAGCAAAACAAAATGATTTCAGGATAAATAAAACTTATTCATGGTCTATACAAACCTTTATATTTGTCAGTAGCTTTGAAAGTGTGTTTATTGTAGGACTTCCATAATTCAGTTAGATTTATGGCCATTGTTTCTGAGAACACTACTGCAAACACTAAAGTCCTGTGCATGTTTATGCTGATCAATGATATTTGGTCCCTGATCAATATGTTTAGGAATGCAGCTAACTAGTGTATTTGTTTGTATATATTCACTTCATTTATATCCTACTGTTCTTCCATCAAGGAGCTCAGGGTAGATTACCCAGGATATTCAAGCAGACACCAAATGTCTTGACTTGGCAAAGACCGTCTCAATTAAAGGATTGCCATCCTACATTTTCAGCTGCACTTAAAATGTCACAGATTCTCCACTTTTCCCTCTGTCTACGACTTACTCCAGTTGCTGCAAAATGATTTCAAAGTGCAAAAATAATTTTTGCTCAAATAACAGCATGGGGAGGGGGGGGAAACAAAGGAGAAGAGAAGAGGGGAAAGAATCTTGGCTTCCCAGGAGGCCCAGGCAAAAACAAACTGCTGCAGCCTTTCCTAGCTTGTCTGCTGTTCTTCATTAACTTTTGCCATGCTGACCACACTCTGATGTTGTTTCAAATATGCTCAGTTTCAGCAAAGTGGCTGCCTCATGGACTGTACCTTCCCACCTTGCCAACTGATTAAACAATTAGGTAATACCACCTTCTACATGTTCTATTTCATACTGTGAGAAGAGGTTACATAGGACAGAAGAAGAGAAGAGTGGTAGAACCCCCCCAAAAAGCTAAAAGTGTGAAAGAAGAGACAAATTTGAGGTTTAAAAGTAGTCATATAATATCTGAACTACACACAAAACATTTTGATCAAATATTCTGTGTCTTAATCTGATTCAGCCATTTAAAAATAGAGTCAAAAATATTATTTGAAATACAACTTAGTTTGTGTTAAGTCTGTTAAATAATGTGAGTACTCAATGCAACATATACAAATGACATTAATGCAGCATTAACTCATGGATTTATGTACTATAGGGCATTTACACAATTTCAGAATGGACCAGGAAGCAGACAGGCCATTTGCCCAGTGAGAAAAGTAATCCAGTATATTTTCATGTTAAACTTTTATTGCACAGCTGTCAAATTCACCAAATTTTATAGGTGGTCCAAAAACAGTATCCCCTTCTGCAACCTTCCCATGGTTTACCCCCCGTTTTTGTACCTGTTTATTACCACCAGAAATCTGTTGAGAAGAGGAAGATGGAGTAGCTGCACAGTGTCTTTTGGCTGATAGTGTTGTCCCACACTGAAAGCACTTCTTCTCCCTTTTTGCAGAAAGGAATGCCTAGCATTTTGACTCTGCACCATTGTTTCCATCTGGTGGGCAGTGTGAGAAGTGAGGTGCTCTGTGTGTGTAGGCAGTCATTAATATTTTATTTGAAATATGTTTTAAGCATTTTTAGTATTTTAGCTGTTTTTAGTCATGTTTTTAACAATGTTGATGTTTAATTCCTTTTTAAGTTTTGTAAATTAAATTTTTAAATTTTGTAAATTTTCGTTGGACCTTTTACAATTATTGTAAACTGGTTATGATCTCATTTAGGGGGAAAGGCAGGGTATAAGTTCAGTATAATTTGCTTCCTAATGCTTAAAGACACTGATCTACTTGTGCAACACACACTATACTTGGACCAGTGGGCTGCTTTTGAAGATCCAGGGCTATCCTCTCAAACCTGATCCCCCACTGAAAAATGTTTCACTCTCAAACAGGAAACTGTGCCCCAGGAGCCTCTGTAGGAATGGTTTGCCATTCCTCTACTTCCCTCATCCTGTGTTAGACCAGACAAAGCAGCAGTTTCTTAAAAGAACAACATCCCCCACACAGAAACCCTGGCTTACAACAATCCATGCAGCAATCACATTCAAATAGTAAATTTCACTCCAAAGGTATATAATTTGCTTGTCTGGGTGAAAAACTGGGGAGAGATTCTGGAGGACCAGTATGCCATGTGCAACCTATGGGTCATAGTTTGCTCACTCTAGGTGCACTCTAACCATCTTCAGTGTCTGCATTTTGGCACCATTGTGCTGAATATACAAGTACATCTGGGATTTACTTCTAAATATACATTCTCAGGATGAGCTTTCTTTTACATCACACTATGGCATCGACTATAGTGAAAGTTCAGAATCATTAAAGTAATGGAGCTAGCCTCTAAATACATTTCTGCTTGGCAAAGCCTCAAAGAGAAATTTTGCCAAGCAGGATAAGACTGCCATCAGGCCTGGGAGTGGGAGGGGGGAGACTCCTCTCAAAACTGAGGATTTATAACCATAAATATGGTTATGATAAAATGTGAACAAAGTAGACAGCTTTATGTGTATGATTATGAAAGCATAATTGAACATGATAGCTAATCTCTGGCTATCTAAATACGATCACTGGCAAACTCTCATAAATGGTTTATTCCCTGCATATTAGAATGGCCAGAATGGATGGTTTTTAAAAAGGAACTTGTCAAATTTGAACCTGAAATATATGTTATATGATGGAATAGTGGTCTTTCTGGTTACAATGTCAATGTGAGCTATGATCAACCACCAGAATTCAAAAGTCTTAGTGAATACACCCCATTTCACAGGGTGAAATGATCCATTCATTTCATTGGAAAAATAGATCCTAATAAAAAGCCAAGAAAATCTGTGAAGAGCTACATATTTGCTAACCTTTGTAAAATGAAGTGATCGAAAGGGACTGTGGGAGGATTTTTTTTTTGGGGGGGGAGACCATCAGAAATTCTCAGCCCCCTCCTTGATTCTCCAAGCCCCAGACCAATGTACCAGCTAAATCCCTGTCATAGGGCCTGCTGTTTAGCCATCTGCCCAATTCACATCCAAGATAATACCTTTTCTCAGCAATAAACCACAGTCCATCTTTGTTATGAGTCCATCTTAGACTAGCCTCAGATTGCTATAAGTATGTGAGGCTTCAACCTTGGGTGTTTGGCATCCTGGAATCTTCAAGTTTAGGAGACCAAAAATATTCTTACACTCTCTCTGAATATCTTTCTATCATGAAATACTCCACATGCCCTGAAACTTAGGATTTTACCCAGCTAAGACCTCAAACAGGTGGGACAAAAGGTGTGGCAATGTGCTCCCATCCAGAGTGTCACCTGGTGCAGGGCAGGACTTCTGAGGTGGGACTTCCAGTGTGGTTTCCAGGTGCACAGGTGCTAGTCAGAGCACACGAGCACTGGCCAGAGTAGGTCAGAGCGGCATGTGCAGGTGGACAGGGTGGAGAGGTGGGAGGAAAGGCCAGCAGCCAGACAGCAGGCAGGATGGAGTGATGCAGGCTGGCTAGAGGGGCATGAGCAGGCAGGCAAGTGGAAAGGCATGTAGGAGGTGGACAGGTGGGTGGGCAGGTGGATGAGCAGCCAGAGATGTGTACAGGAGGTGGGTAGGTGAGAGCAGAGAGGCGGGGAGGCAGGTGTGTGGGTGAGAGTGGTGTGTGTGTGTGTGTGTGTGTGAACAGCCCAGGGTAGTGTGTGCATGTGGAGCAGGGGTCGGCATACACATCCATGCACAGATGACACAGGGGGACTTACCTGACTTCTGTGGTGTCACCTGGTGTGGCCCACACACTCCCAGTGATTCTACTGCTCCCGCCTCAATTGCTGCAGGACTCTGGAAACAACACATTCCTGGCCCTGATCTGGGCTGCCACTATGGTTCCAAAATGGAGCGGTTTTTGTAGCCTGGTTTGGGCTGCCTTGGGCAACTGCGTTGCAATTTCACCCCAATCCAGGCACATGCATCATATGAATGCCATGCCCCCAGATCAGGCCAAAGCTGGTGCTTTTGGCCCATTTATTTCAAGCCCCTGTTAAAATGTAACTAAGCTACACTGGCCAGAAACCTGTTGTCTTACTATCATCATCATCATCATCATCATCATCATCATCATTATTATTTTATCATTTCTATGCCGCCTTTCTCCCAAGAAGGGACCCAAGGCAGCTTATGAGTTCTCCTACAAAAGCAATAAGACATATTTGTCTAATTTGGAATATTTGCACCACTGCAAGATTATGGAAGCATAATTGCCCCATATAATGCCAAAGTTATGGTATTATGCATGGATGTAGTTTGTGAATTGATTTTCATGCATATTTGATTATGTATTTAGTTGCACATTTGCTGTCTTGGTTCAGTTGCACAACATTGCTATTCAGTACAAGAGCTGTGTATTATAGTTATAGCCTAACTCTGTGCAGGGATTTAGGCTATACATCCTTGATATACAATCTTGACCACTGATGTTATTTGGTAATAGGGGTGCCGTCCCTCATCCTCCTTACTTTCCTGCAAACATATTATTTTATTTCCATCAAAGATAAAGGTGTGACCCTATAGAGGCTGCTTGACAACTCCCATCATCTCTCACTATTACCTGTGCTGACTAGGACTGTTAGATGTTGCAATCTAACAATATCTGAAGACCCACATATTTTTTGCCCCTTATATGTGTGTGTGTGCTTTCAAAACTTGCTTCTTTTAAAATGTTCACTAAAGTTTTCCGTATATGCTAGGAATACACAATGGTTAAGCATCTGTTCTTGGGATATTTCTGTTAATTCTCTCAGCTTTGGTAAAGCAAATCCAAAGCTACTTACTATATAATATTTCTTGAGCTGGCCTTAAGGGAAATGTCCTTGGTGGTAGGCTGAAAAACTGCTAAACCAACTGGACAGCCTCCAGTGCTGAATCTAGGATCAATCAGTGTTGGCAGCCCATCAGGATTCATTTTGAGATTATCCTTAGAACAAGGACCCCCTAGTACAGGAGGTTTCCCACCTCACCTGTCACAGTTGGGATCAGAACATATTGTTTTGCACTTGCTTGCAGTGCAAAGAATGGACACAACCATTCCAGTGAGATGCTTATTTGAATTTTGATATTTTAAGTTAACTGAAACAGTGCTGCAGTTAATGAAAATATTCCCCGGGCTTTGGATTATTCTGCACATCAGCTCAAGAGTCAGCAGCCTCAGGCTCTGAAAATATGGCTTGAATAAAAATAAGATTTAAAGTGTTTGAATACAGCCAGTGATTAGATGTGCCTTGCCAGCCAGGATCATCATAATTTCAGTTAATTTCTTTTCTCTCTGTGTTCTCCACTCCCTCCCCCCGCCCCAAGCAGAAGGTTTTGAGGACAAAATCATTATATGTGTGAGTCAGTTCTTCTAGCATTATGAAAGAGCACAAAAATGGAAAATAATATGGACTTTAGAACCGTGTCTGTAATGCTGCATGAATGATATGTGGAACTTTGCCTTAGCAGAATATTATTGTAGAGATTTAAAAGAACAATTAATGCCATTAAAAAAAAAACCCTTTCTAAATTCAAAGCCTTTGTTCAGTGTGAATTTCAGTTGCTAACCACAAAAGAAACATGTTTATCAAGTATAATGCCATGTGTGTGGAATGGAAGTGTTCCAACTTTCATTGAAAAGCAACCTTCAGTATTACATTATTTAAAGCATAATTTTGAAAAAGTTGTGTTCACTGGAATGAAGGCCTTGTGCAGACATGTGATAGCACATGATAGTTAACATTGTGTTTTTGTGAATGTCTATTCGGAGGTAGTTCTCATGCAGTTGATATGACTTACTCCTGAGTAAGTGTATAAATGTTTGCATCTCAGGATAATATTTTTCTAACAGAACTAAGAAATGAAGACTAGTCTGCTTAATTAGCTTCCCGAGGAATAACTTCGATTATCGCATGTAAAAGAAAAACTGGTTTTAGTTTAGAACTTTAGAATGTACAAACTTTGTACACACTACAGTTATATGATTTCCTAATAAGAGACAGAGAAAAGGCAGAACTACTCAATACCTTCTTTGCCTCAGTCTTCTCACTAAAGGAAAAGAGTGTCAACCTGAGGAAAATAGAGCAGAGGACACAATAGAGAAACTCAGCACAGAGTTAATAGGTAGTACAGGAATACCTGGTTAACCTAAATGAATATAAGTCTCCAGGACCAGATGAACTACATCCAAGGGTATTAAAAGAATTGGCAAATGTAATCTTAGAGGCATTAGCAATAATCTTTTGAGAACTCCTGGGGAACAGGAGAGGTCCCAGCAGATTGCAAGGCAGCAAACATTGTCCCTATCTTCAAAAAAAAGGGGGGGGGAGGATCCCGACAATTATTGCCCAGTTAGACTGACATCAATACCAGGAAAGATTCTAGAGCAGATCATTAAACAGAGAGTCTGTGAACATTTAAAAGGAAATGCAATAATCACAAAAAGTCAACAAAGTCGTTGGCATGTTTCTATCAATGATCTGGGGGGAAAAGTAAGAAATTAGAACTGTGATCTTGAAAATTGGTAGTTGAAAGAACACCGTTTCAAGCTTCAGTCACAAAATTATGGTCTATTTTTGGGCAGTGGGTCAGGCTGATAACTTTCCAGCATCTCTTCTTAATTTCTAGCTGCAGCTAAGGTTGGCTACTTGAAACAATACCATTTACAAATAATAGATGTTTGAACTGTTTATTTACAGCCATGTCCTATTTAGTTAAATGAATATTACACCTCACTATAAAGGTGCTCAAAAGATTTTTATATCTGTATACAGTATAATAAAAACCAGTAGCAACATAGTAAGCATCCCCAGACCTAAAGTCTCAAATCAGTCCCTTGTATAACAGCAGCAGCAGCAGCAGCAATCTCTTCAAAACATGCATAATATTTTTCCATCCAAACTGAAGTGCAAAGTTGATACATAACAGAGTATCAAAATAGTCTTACAGTCAAACACTATAAAGATTATCTGAAATGCTATAATAAACTAAGAATAACATTTTTTTTCATATACTAACAACATTTGTTACAATTAAGTTGATAAACATAAGTAAAAATTCATCTACAGTGTATAACATGAGTCAACAGTGCGATGCGGCAGCTAAAAAGGCCAATGCAATTTTAGGCTGCATCAATAGAACTATAGTGTCTAGATCAAGGGAAGTAATAGTGCCAACTCTATTCTGCTTTGGTCAGGCCCCACCTGGAATACTGTGTTTAGTTCTGGGCACCACAATTCAAAAAGGATGTGGAGAAACTGGAGCGTGTCCAAAGGAGGGCAACTAAGATGGTGAAGGGTCTGGAAACTATGCCCTATGAGGAACGCCTTAGGGAACTGGGGATGTTTAGCCTGGAGAAGAGAAGGTTAAGAGGTGATATGATAGCCCTGTTTAAATATTTGAAGGGATGTCATATTGAGGAGGGAGCAAGCTTGTTTTCTGCTGCTCCAGAGACTAGGACACGGAACAATGGATACAAATTGCAGGAAAAGAGATTCCACTTCAACATTAGGAGGAACTTCCTGACAGTAAGGGCTGTTCGACAGTGGAACAGACTCCCTTGGAGGGTGGTGGAGTCTCCTTCCTTAGAGGTCTTTAAGCAGAGGCTGGATGGCCATCTGTCAGGGATGCTTTGATGGAGAGTTCCTGCACAGCAGGGGGTTGGACTGGATGGCCCTTGTGGTCTCTTCCAACTCTATGATTCTATGATTCTTCCATTAGATCTTTTCTGCAAAACCCTGCTTGTATATCTAATTTACTGATCTTTTCCCTATGAAGAAAACATTTACAATAGAATCAGTCCTCAGAGATGCATTGTGTTATCCCAAGCAAAGTATTGCATTGTCTTCTCAACAAACAGGCATTTCTTCATCTGACTATATCCCATATAATCACAAACGTACCTGCACAAGGATGGTTAAGCATAATAATAATAATAATAATAATAATAATAATAATATTTTCCCACCTCTCTCAGGTGGATCGAGGCAGGATTACAACCCACTCATACACAATATACGGGTACAAATCACAACAATAAAACAGCAGAAAAATTCAATAAAATAAAAAATAGTTGACAATTAAAACAATGCTATCCAAAGCAAAAGTGGGGAAGATATGATTGAACTCCTTGATCCGTCGCTTCACATGACAAGTCAGGTGAATGCGACGGTCAGGAGCGCTTGTTACCAGCTTCGGCTGATACGCCAGCTGCGCCCTTTCCTGGAGAGGAGGGATCTGGAAACTGTGATACACGCGCTGGTAACCTCACGTTTGGACTACTGCAATGCACTCTACATGGGGCTACCCTTGTGCCTAACCCGGAAACTACAAATGGTCCAAAATATGGCAGCCAGGCTTCTGGATGGAACATCCAGGAGAGAGCATATCACTCCTGTGCTAAAAGCCCTCCACTGGCTGCCTATCAGTCTCCGGGCACAGTACAAGGTGTTGGTTTTAACCTTTAAAGCCCGTCATGGCTTGGGCCCATCTTATCTAAGGGACCGCCTCCTCACATATGAACCCCCCCGCACACTCCGGTCCTCTGGGAAGAACCTGCTTCAACCTATGAAGACCAAGCTGGTACAGACCTCCCAGAGGGCTTTTTCGGCTGTCGCCCCCAAGTTGTGGAATGACCTGCCGGACGAGATGCGTCTCATTACATCTTTAGAAGGCTTTAAAAGAGCCCTAAAGACGCATCTCTTCCGGCAAGCCTTCCCAGAGAATGTGAATATCCCCAGCTCCATACCTAGGTTTTAAGGGCTTTTTAAATCTTTTTCTGCATTTTTCTCCATACAACCTAAGCTGGGTCCGCTCCCTACTATTGTGTGTTGCTATTTTAATCTATTATGTTTTAACTCTATTGTGATTTAATTCTTTTTTAAGGGAGGGTGATAAGGGTAAGGAAGGGGTATTTTAACTTGATATTGTTTTAACCTCTGCTGTACTCCGCCCCGATTGCTTGTTCAGAGGGGCGGAATAGAAATAAATATTATTATTATTATTATTAACCCACTCTGTAATATCTGCCTCCTGTAGTTTTTTGTGGAGCTTTCAGGCTATGTGACCATGTTCTGGAAGAGTTGCTTTTCTGACGTTTCGCCAGCATCTGTGGCTGGCATCTTCACAGATGCTGGCGAAATGTCAGAAAGGAATTCTTCCAGAACATGGCCACATAGCCCGAAAGTTCCACAAAAAACTATGGATGCCGGCCATGAAAGCCTTCGACTCTGCCTCCTGTCTCTGGACAATAGTGTTTGCTGTATAGCCAAAGCCCCCACAAACCAAACAAAAAGAAAAATTTTTAAAAACTTTAGGTTTAAAGCCTCTATTAAGACTGATAGAATAGGATTAACACTTGCAAGTACTGTGTAGATATGTCATAATATCCCTTTAAAAGAGGTATGAGAAAGCATGTAATCCATCAGCCATGAGTAACATAGCCAGTGGTGAAGGATCATGGAATGATGTATTCCAACAGCATCTAGAGGTCTTCATCTTCCCAGTTTTGCTTCAAAAATACATCTTAGTGGCTAGTCCCCCCAAATTGTTGTAGGGCAGTGTTTAAAAATGCAGGTCTCAATTTAATGTATTCACTGCAAGTGTGCTATATTCAGCAGTTTATTGACTCCTGTATGTGCTTTTCCCAACTTACATTTTGAGTGAATTTCAGTATCCTTGCTTTTCAGAATCATGAGATAATTGGCATCAGCTTTTTGTCCTTCACCTTTCTGCTCCTGCAAAAACAACTGGCATTCCACAAGGGATTCCAGTGATAAAAAGTAAAGTGATGCCTCCTCTGGCAATTGGATATTTGGGTCTGTGGAGTCTTTGCTGCTTGAAAAAGAAATTGGCTGCCCTAGAGAACATGAGGACAATAAAGAAATAAAGTCACATATGAGTTTGTATAACAGCACATAAAAACTCACCCTTTTCATTACAGTCATCTTTGTGGGAAGCACAAAACAGAATGACTCACTAGTAGCATTTTGTTGTATTTGTTTAAGCCATTTTACAAATCCACACTACTTTTAAAAGTGCTTATTTCCCCGAGGAGACAAGCAAAGGGCTCTGTCTTACAAGCCAAGTATGCCAGCTTGTAACAGGATTAAATGAGCCTTTTCCATCAGACTGAAGTATGAAAAATGCCCTTAGCAGTAGGTCAGGATGCAAGGAAACACTCAAGAGAAATCAAGCTGACCAAGGGGCTGTAATATTAAACACTGCCAGAAGACTTGGGCATGAGCTTTTGGAGCTGCTTCTTAAGGGATTTATATGTGTGTATGTGCCTTCAAGTCCCCTATTGATTTATGGTGACCTCATGAATTTCATAGGGTTTTCCTGGGCAAGGAATACTCATATGTGGCTTTGCCAGTTTCTTCCTCTGAAATACAGCCTACAACACCTGATACTCATTGGCAGCCTCACATCTGAATACTAATCAATACTTAAGTTTTAGTGCCTTCCATTCCAACTGCCATCTCACTGGTCTCTGAGGGACAGAAGAAGAGGCAAGCACAGCCCCACTGTGCCTAGCCCAGGGGCAGAAGAAAGGCCCTTGCACCAACCCATCTGCCTTTGCCCTAGCTTTGAGAGAGAGAAGAAGAGGCAGGTGCAGTTCCACCAAGCTTAATGCAGAGGCAGAAGAAAGGCCCTCCATCCATTACATATGCCATTGCCCTGGCCTTGGAGGGACAGAAGAAGCATTAGTTTCTGCTGGACTCATGTCTTCAGATTGTAAGCCTGAGAGCAAAGAACTGTCTAATTAGTAATTAGTAAGCCACTCTGAGAGCATTTCTGAAAAGCAGGCTATAAATACAATCAATCAATCAATCAATATAATCAGGACTGGCCCTGTTTAGCTTCAAAGATCAGATGGGATCTGGTGCCTTTAGGGATTTTGAGGTGGACAAATCTCCTAGCAACTGGATTAAAATTCACCTTGAATATCCTGGCCTTAATGTGTTAGCATGTAACATCACTAAGAATATCTATAATGTGTTCTTACTTCAACTGCTCATCACATTTCTTTATCAACTGTGCCATGTGCTCTTCACCCAGAGTTGCTGTCTTTCTCTGTAAATTGACTAAGGGTACTGGGATGCCATGCTTCTTAACCTGATCTACCATTGGCCTTCTTGCCCTAATACACATACACAATGGCCATACATAAAGTCAGTGCATGTTTGGAATGAGAATGGACAGAGGACTAGTGGAGGACTTAGGCAGGACTCAGAGGCGTGCATAATTAAATTGTGGTATTTCCTACAACAAGATGTTGGGTTGGTCCTCAGCACGAATGGCTGGCTACAAAAGTGGATTGGAAAATTTCATGGAGGATGAAACTGTTGATAGCTACTAGTTGTAATAAGTATATATTTCCCTTGGTACCAGAGACGATGAAAGTCTTGGTACAAGTTGCTGGTAAGCATAAGCAACAGGATCCTCTTGCCCCTGTGTCTGACTGGTGGGTTTCTGGCAAGTGAATAACCAATCACTCTGCAAACCTAATGCTAGACTTGATTGATTGATTGATTGATTGTAAGAATATAATTCTTCCCCAATTTTCTTCTTGAAGGAAGTAATAAGTAATTTTAACAATTTTCTCACTACGAAAAAGTTTTCAGTTGTGTCTGCACTGCAGAAATAATGCAGTTTGGCAGCACTTTGACTATGTCTCAATGCAATTGAATTCTAGGAATTGTAGTTTTGTGAGATATTTATATTAACATTATTATTAACATTTATTTATAGAGTGCTGTGAAGTTTGCACAGCGCTTTGCATAGTAAGGGTCAAATAAAATAAGGGGGGGGGGGAGAGAGAATAAAAGCCTGCCAAGTGACGTACAATCTAAAACAACATTACATGATTAAAATATCTCTAAAATAATACTAATTAGTATATAATAAAAACAAAGTAAGCAGCAGATTAACAACCAGTAATTTGGAATGCCTCCCTAAACAAGAGTGTCTTCAGTTCAGCCTTAAAATTAGCCAAGGAAGTAATACTTCTTAATTGTGCAGAGAGGTGATTCTAGGCATGAGGAGCAGCACAGGAGAAGGGGCGAATTTGAGCACGGGAGGAGGAGATCCTTGGCTGGGTCAGAAGACTGGTGTCATAAAATCTCATTGGGCATGGAGGGCAGTAAGGAGAGATGAGCACTGACAAAGAAGAGGGAGCCAAGCCATGAAGGGCTTTAAAGGTCAGGACAAGAATTTTATATTGGATTCTGAAAGGAATGTGAAGCCAATGGAGGGATAACAACAATGGGGTAAGATGATCAAAGCGACAGGCAGAGAAGATAATCCTGGCCACTAAGTGTTGCACAGAGATTATGAGGCTAAGATGGGAAATAGGAAGACCCACTAGCAATGAGTTTCAATAATCCAGGTGTGATATGCACCAAAGTCTTCGCCATCAAAACAGAAAGAAACAGCTGATTTCTGATGAGATTGTAAAGAAAGAATCTGCATGACTTGGCTGTAGCCTGGATCTATGGAGTGAACAATAACAAAGAGTCAAATAGGAAGGCAAGATTATGGCATCATTGACAGATTGAATAGAAATGTCATTCACAGTAACTGACAAAGAACATTGCTAAAATGGCTTGGGTGGAAAGATAAGTATCTCAGTTTTGGCCATGTTGAGCTTCAGGTGTCGGTGAATCATCTGCTCAGAGACAGCAGCAAGACATGATAATAATCACTGTTCAACAGCTAGTGAAATCTCAGGGGTAGAGAAGTACAGCTGGGTGTTGTCAGTGTACACGTGATATTGAAAGCCATAGGAGTTAATAAGATTTCCCAGGGACAGGGTATAAAGGGAGAACAGTAAATGACCCAAGACAGAACCCTAAGGGAATCCAACATCTAATGAGATGGAGGCAGAAACCTGACCTTCTGTAACCACTGCAAAATATCTGTTTTACAAGCGGGATTTAAACCAATTTAAAACTGATCCCAAAAAACCGAGGTCGTGGAGTAAATTGACCAAGAGACCATGATCAACAGTGTCAAATGCAGCAGAGAGATCCAGGAGGACTAGAATAGAATAAAGGCCTTTAGATTTAGCCAGTAAAAGATCATTAGTGATCTTAGTAAGAGCAATCACAGTCAAATGTAGTGGGCAAAAGCTGGACTGAAGAGAATCAAGAATAGAATTAGCAGTAAGAATCTCCAGGCAGCGAAAATAAACAACTTGTTCTAAAACCTTAGATAGAAAATGAAGAAGTGAGATAGGCCAATAGCTTCAGAGAGGGAATGGACCAAGAGAAGACTTTTTCAAGATTGGCAAAACTAAAGCATGCTTAAAGGCAGAATGGAAGGAGCCATTAGAGATAGAAAGGTTGATAGTATCAAGAAAAGAAGATAAAATAGAGGGGGCAACAGAAATAAAAAAAGAAAAGAAAGTGGATCAAGAGGGCAGGTCATCGGTTTAGAAGAATTCAAGAGCTTAGATAATTCACTCAATGAAACAGAAGAAAAAGCAGAGAATTTAGCTTCCAGTCAGAGAACTCGGATGCTAGAACAAACTACAAATCCCAGGATTCCATATCATGGAGCAATGACAGTTAAAGTGATGACTAATTGCATTAATTTTGCAATCTTGACACAGCCATCAAAAACTATACCATTTTCAATGCCCATTTGCATATATATATTATATATATATATATAGGATATAATCGGGATATATTCTGTGCAAAATTTGCACATGGTTGTTTTCCACAAAACAACCAATATTTCCTGCAAAGGAAACAGTAACCTTTTGCCTAGAAGGCCATATTTTCTTTTACAGAAAATACTGTTTAATATGAATAAAACGATGTTTTCTATGCCAAATAACCTTTTCCAGTTAGTGCCAAATGAGACTCTGACTGCAGCATTTCATGCACACACACCAATAAATAAATAAATAAAAATTGTTTTCTGTGTCAGGTAACCACACACCAGTTTTCTTTAGAATAAGACCAGTTCAGTTTTCTTCTTGTCAGGGTTTCTCAAAGTGAAAAACACATTGTTCAGCCTTTGGGGTAAGGGGTGGGATATTTTCATATATATCCCCATCCTTAGTCAGGGATTCATCATGGCTCTTCTTATGAGGTTTCTGGACTTTATGACATGATACTGCTTAGACATTACAGACTTACCCACTCTTAGAAGGCCTTGACTATATTAAGGCGCCTACCTTACTTGAGTACTTGCCTAGATCAAACAGAGCACATAGAGATTGATTCTGAATAACTGAAATGGAAAAAAGAAGTTTGCAGGAACACATCAACAATGCTCATCTTGGCACCACTGTCCAGCCTTGCCAATACAGAGTTGGACTACTTGGCCCATGTAGCCAAAACTTCACTGCTGCGCCGGGTTTAGCTCAGTGTGTGTGGCTGCCATTTCATGAGCATAATGCTCTGGAATGGGTCTGTACGTACTAGCCAGTGCAGACAAGGCCTGTGTGACTGAAGTCCTTCATACAGTCACTTACTTGATACAATCCATTGTACTGACAGTCTTGTAAGGAGCATGAAGAAAGGAAGGGTTGTTGTTTGTTGTTGCTTTATGGAAGTGGGTACTTGCATTACTCTGCTCAGTCAGTCTGTGCAGCAATTTAGTGGTAGTTTGTTCAGGTTAGAACATTCAATACCATTTTTCATATTTTATTTATTTTGCAGCTTAGCAGTAGAAGGATCCTTCCACTAACACAGCATCTCTTACCTGTGGGAGCTCTATAGACAGGCCTCCTTCCTGGCATGCTGCCAGTCTTTGGGGGGGGGGCTTGCCCATGCTACCAATGAAGATATAGGGCAGAGGGACCACCTGATCACATGTTGATAACCTCCAGAGGCCCCTGGCATGTGCTTTGCAAACAGCTGGCTGCCCTAGTGTCATTGATTGCTCTGGGCCTGAACTAGAGGCACAGTAAGAGGACTCAGACTCTGAAGACATGGAGGAGGCTGAGACAGGGACATATCTGGAGCTGCCTAGATCAGCAGTCTCAGAAGAGGGTCAGGAAGCTGCAGAGGGAGAAATAGACTCTATGGGCTCTAGGCTGCAGGTGCTAGGACCCGTGGAGCAAAGACAGGTCAAGGAGTCTTTGAGGCATTCTTTCAGGCTAGAAGCCAAGAGGAGAGCTAATAGGTTTCAGCTGAGAGAAACTGAGGCCTTTTAAAAGACCTCCAGCTGCAGAGATTATTTGCAGACAACAACCAGTCTTTCAGCCTTGTTCCTTGCTCTTTGATTCATGACTCTGGTCATCTGACCTCTGGACTTGCCTTGTGACTACACTCTTGCCTGTGCCCTGATCCAACTGTTCACATGCCACAAAACCCCACACTAACCTCAGGGTACAGAGAAAAACCAGGGCTTCCCACAACTTTGCTAACTCCAGGGCAAAGTCACATTAACCAAGGAAACCTGAGGTATTTCACCGAAAGTCAATGTGCATAGTGAAAACAGCACCAGCATCAGGGTGAGCACAGATATTTTTTCACCTGTGCAAACAAGGCCACAGTCTAGCTAAGTATGATGTGCACTTTGCTTGAACTGATATTAGTTTCATGTATAATCAAAAACATTCATGCATAGTCAGTTGTTTTTTTCTCACCTAATTATACTTCAGAAAATGCACGTAATTATTTTCTTATTTATTGTCAATGTGGGGAGCACTTTGTAAACAAAAAAGATTGAGAACCCCTTTCTAGGATGAGAGTGAGACCCAAGGGAGTTTATTGCTTGCAGTTTTCACACCAACCTGGGCACGGGACAGGATCAGGCTGGAATGGGCTAAAATTGATTTTACCACACGCAAAATTGCTGCTGTGTTGCTGCCTGACCATCACCCATCCTCCAGCAGTGCTCTGGCGGCTTCTGTAGTACCAAAATTGGCCGCCAGAGCACTGCTGGAGGATGGGTGACTGTTGGGCAGCAGCACAGCAGCAATTTGGCATGCAGTAAAATCAGTTTTAACCCATTCCAGCCTGACCCCATCTTGTGCCTGGGTCGGTGTAAAAATTGCATACAATAAACTCCAAGGAGTCTGCTACTCACAAGTTGGTGTGTATCCAGTATAAAAATTGATTTTCCAGCATGCAGCAGACTGGTTAGGAAGGATAACAGCAGTGAAAATTTTGCACAGTTTCTTCCCAGTACTTATACATCCTAAAGTGTTTTGGGAAACTGTTCTGCACAGAAATACATGAGGTGTTTTAATATGAAAATCTTGAAGGGCTACAAAAAAAGGACACATTTTTGTGAGGAAAAAAAAAACATTGATGACTATTTTTGTCTGTGTAATATTTTATCAGATATTTTCATCAGTAGTCTAGCATGTATGTCAGAAAAAGTTATATAGACAATATCAATGGTGGCTGCACCCTGAATTATATTTTGTGTTCAGGATACACATTCCTATCCTTCCCTGGAACTAATTGAGCCTAAACTGTTCTCAAAGGAGCCAAGCAAAAATGGAAATGGAGGAAAGTGATTAGATGTTACAATGATGGAGTGCTGCAAAAGGTGGTAGCTATCAAAAGGGAGGAAAGACTACACTGTCATCAAGCACTTCAGTACAATAAAGGAAATCTCAGTGAGATCATATAATTGTGTTGCTAATTACATTGTTTCTCATGTTAGCAGCACTGGAATCTGTGCAACTTAATGGATCTTGGTGTGCACAAATTGATTTGGAAGTGATCCAAATAATGCCAGCTTTATTACAATGTTTCCTGTTTTCTTCTGCCACATTTATTCTGTATAGTGTTTAACATTTCGTGCCCCTCCCTTCCATGCACAGTGAAGTTTTGATTGTTTCCAAAATTCTAATATGTAATTAAATATATCTAATTAAGGATTGGTCTCCACTCATTAAGGAAACTTTAATAGTTACTCTGATAAACAGTGTCCAAAAGAAAAGGTAAATTGTTTTACTTAAGATATAAGCCTGCAAGAATAGCCCACATGGAAAGCAGGAAGTGCTGTGTAGCCACATTTTAATGTTCTAAAACAATGCTTCCCATCTTTTGTTCCTCTTGGTGTTTTGGACTCAGCTCCCATATCTGGCAACAACAACAACAACTATTATTATTATTATTATTATTATTATTAATTTTCTTACCTGCCTCTCCCCATGGAGGGGAACAACAGTTAAAAACAACATCATTTAAAACACATCACTTTAAAACAGCAAATAAGATGTAGGTCACACTGCAGAAACACTGCAGAAATAATCTGGTTTTGCTGGGGTTGACCTTTAAAGCTCTATATGGTTCAGGCCCGGCTTACTTGTCCGAACGCATCTGCCCCTACGTCCTTCCTCATAACTTAAGATCTTCCGGGGAGGCCCTGCTCTCGCTCCCGCCAGCCTCCCAATTGTGGCTGGCAGGGTCGAGAAACAGGGCCTTCTCAGCAGTGGCTCCCCACCTGTGGAATGCGCTTCCGAGTGAGATACGATCAACCCCATCCCTCCTGGCCTTTAGGAAGAAAGTAAAATCATGGTTGTGGGACCAGGCTTTTGCACATTAATGTAATGCAGCACTTTACTGGGACTGGCTAACGTTGATGGTCATAAGAACACGGATTACCTCTTTGGGATATGGAATGATCATATATTGAGATCTAACTGTTTGATTGTTAATTATTGTTGATTGTGCTTGTTTTAACTTTGCTGTATTTATGTTTTAAATTGTATACTGCTGGCATCTAATGATTGCCTTGTTAGCCGCTCTGAGTTCCCCCTCGGGGGTTGAGAAGAGCGGGTTAGAAATACTGTAAATAAATAAATAAATAAATAAATCCAGTTTGAGACCACTTTAACTGCCCTGGCTCTATGCTAGGGAACTCTAGGATTTGTGAGACATTTACCCTTCTCTGTCAAACAGCTCTGGTGCCACAATAAACTAAAATTCCCCTGGATTCCCTAGCACTGAGCCAGGAAAGTTAAAGCAGTCTCAGACTGGATTATTTCTACAGTGTGTTTTGGATCATACACATATTAAAACAATCCATTTTTAAAATCCATCATTTAAAATTCACAATTTAAAAATCATCTGGTGTTCAATGCTCTTTTAAATTCAGATAGCATATGCAGCTGTCAAGTCTATTTTGGCAGGTAATTCCACAGTTTAGAGGCAGCTGAAGAAAATGTCCTCTGTCTGCCAGAGGATCTGAGCATATGGAGAGGATTATATGGGAGGAAGCAATCCTGTAGGTAACCAGGACCCAAACCATGTAGGGCTTTAAAGATAATATTGGCCAGGTTCGCTTGGGCTTCTGGGATGTGAAGTCCCAAACAAATGGAATCTGAATTTTTTTTTAAAAAAATTAATCATAATTCTATCCAATAATACTATTCAACTAACATCATGCAATGCACCAAAGTTATATAATCTAATTCCGTGTTGTCATGTGGAATTTTAATTACAGTTTTACTACCCTTAAACTTTTTTTTTACTTCTGGTTTTAGCATGCAGCTCTTTTTCTGTGCACATATTTTGTTTTGCAGCAACAGAGTAGAAATCAAAAGGTATTGCTTGCAAAGAAGTAATACTGTCCAGAAAAAAAAGGAGTTCCGTTTTCCATTCCTATAATCTTGAATCTCAAGTAACATAAACAAACAACAAAGTACATTGGGTGCCTAGGTGAAATGCAGCTGCTTCACAAGAAGATGAAGATACTGAGTGCCTTGACTGTGCATCACCAAAGCAACACAATTTGTATGCTGAGCTGCATCAGATGAATGGAAATATCCTTCATGCTGTTGCATTTCAAGAGGCCACCATACTGCTGAGTAAGTGGGTAGGTAACGATGCATACTCTGCTTCACTAGATGCATATTACTTACCTATTAAATAGGTTCCAAACAGCCTTTTGTGTGTCTAATCAGGGGAGCTAAAAAGAGATTAAAGGGCAGACCTCTCCCCGCTCTTTCTCTGCAAGTGCATCAGATCACTTTTTGTGCTTGCTCAGAAGCACTTACTCACCTGCACTATGCAGCTGACCAGAGCACAGTTCATATTGGCAGTTACCCAGAGGTGATAAGAGAAGCAAGATAGGCCTCACTAATTATACCTGTCAAAGAGCAAGAGGAGAAAAGTAATCTGAAAACATACATTCTGAAAGGGATGAGTGTTTCCTGTGGCTATAATATGTGCTCACCATTCAGTAAATAGCATCTTTTGCAAATTAAGGTGACAAACAAGATCCTTAGTGTGCCCCTAAGCTGCTCATCCTTCTCATTTTTCCTTTTCAGCCTTGGAAACAGGTGCTAAGCAGTTTTAAAATGCAGGGAGGAGGAGAGGGGCACACATTCTAGTAGCAAATTGCAAGATGTCTGTATGACCTCAGATGTTTACTGCTGCGTTTCTCTTTTCAGCTCAAATGTTATGCTGGAGATGATGTTGGATGATAGATTTACCTGCTTGAAGATTAAAATGGAAGAGGAAAAAGCAATTGCAGTCTGTTCTCCCAATAGTTTAGAAACAGAATAAGTAAAGCTTTGTACTTTAAGATATCTGTGTCAGGTGGACTTCTGAACATATTTGTTATAGCCTACTCATATTTAAGGACCTCTGCCTGTAGCATATAGAAAAACCATTAGGAATGGAGCTAGCCTGTATAATATACACAGTGGCTATAAATGTGATATAGTTATCATTGATGGCAGGTTTCAATGTCATCTCAGTCACAGAAAAGAAAAGTGGATGCTATGGGTTTTTGTTTCTGGCCACCCTATTATTAATTTATGTTCTGCCTCTCAATTCTGCCAGGTTTTTGGCAAAAATTGAAGCTTGAATACTCTATGAGTAGCTTTTACCCAAAAGGACGAAGTAGAGTTCCAGTTGTGGTGTTAAATATGTGATTTTCTAACCCCTCCACCCCACTCTTTAGGTAGGACTAGGTTCTTGTGGAGCCTCTGATCCAGGCATGTGTTTGCTATGGATTACTTTCAGTCGCAATCTGGAAAAAAGGTATGGCATAAAATAAATAAATAAAATTCAGTAGCTCTCCCAACATCGAGGAAGGGTATGTTCATGAATACCATTTTGTCTGTTTCCATGTGAACCTCTGCCCCAAATAAAGACAAGAGATGTACCCCAGCATGTGATACTGTGAGCTGTTATAAATTATTGTTCATTGCTTCAGAACTGGGGAAAGTAAGACTATTTACTTTCTAGGATGGAATATTTGTGATTGGAAAAGCACAATATCTAGCATAGATTTCATTAGCCTTCCTGGACATGTCACTAAACTTTCTTCTTGAGAAGAATTTTACATGAGAATGGAAATGATTTATATATAGAAACAAATAGACCAGACAGCAGGAGGGAACCTTTATATATGAGTGGGCAATTTCAGCTGCAAGGTATGCCATGGCCCAAATCAGATAGGGCAAAAGGTATGGCTTCCAGTCATTTTGGAGGTGTCGCATGGAGATGATGGCCTAAGGTGGCCCAAAGCCAGCCAGAAAAGCTGGTGAAAAGCCACTCCTTGCTAATGGCCCATTGAGGACCATGGCAGCAGCCAGCCTTAGGACTATGGCAGCCACCACAGTCCCTGGATGATTGAGGGCTGCCTGGAGCTGGAGCAGCCAGAGGCCGTTCCATGCTGCCAGTGTGCTTCACCCCATATCTACAAAAAGTATCCTGTATATCTGCCATACCTGGAACTAAAGCTATTAAGCACAACAAGATTGCCTTTCCTTCTATACGTATACATTGGATGAACTGTGCTCTAGCTATGCATTGGACTGCACTGCACTGCAAATCTGCTTGCTATAGATATTGACACTATCAAAGCTTATATTTAATTTCAGCCTTTCTAGTAATGTGTTATGTAGAGAATGGGGTGGATAGTTGAATTGTACTTCAGGGTTTATTTGGGGAGAAAATTAAGGTACAAGAAGAGAAAGTTAGTGTGTCCATAGTTTGCATTAATGGAAGCATGGTCATCCTTACTTTCAAAAGTACAGTTCCAACCATAACTTCTTGCTTCAAACTGATTTTTCTCTCTGGACCTGTCTGCACTGGCCAGGATACTCCACAGGCAGCTCTGGATATCCTGCCCCAGTGATATCCTGAATACCACTGTTCCAGACCTTCCATTCCAATGCTGTGCAGCTGTTCGCATACATATATCCCCCTGTGCTACCCTGACACATCTACCACTGCAACATGGCACTTCACTCTTAGGTCAGAATGAGGCATCCAGAAATGATCACATGACTGGGCATATCATTCTGACCTCAAAGCAAGAGGGTTGCAGTTTTAAACAGCTGCCTGACATTGGAATAGAGGGCTCTGGATATTCCAGGAAGATCCAGAGCAAACAGATTTATTTTGCTTCCTATTAAAAGAGGTATACCCTGGTGTTGGTGCTGAATGGGCACACTGAGGATCTTGTTTGCCTGGTGTGTTTGTGGCAGACTTGGAGTTTGGGTCCTGCATCATCTGGACTCCCTACCAAGGGAATGGAGGATGGCTGGTTTATTTCGCCCATGCAAACAGGGCCCCAGTTACAAATGCATGTTTGTTTCATGAGGTCAGAAGGGGATATTTAAAACATGGGTATTATTTACCTTTCATTTCAAAAATATGCTTTAAAAACAATAAAAAGGGCTATGGGAATTAGCAAAAAGCAACAGCAATTATCCTTGCATCACACACATCACTCACAACTATTTTTGCTGAAATATGTTAATGATATTTTATCAACCTCATTTTAAAATCAGGAATGGCCGCATAAAGAGATATTGCTTAGTCTATTATTTTTTCGAAAAGTGTCAAAGCTTACTTCTGTTCAGCTGAATTAATGGGGAGAACAGGGGTCCCTGAAAACTCCTGACTACTGTAGAAACAAGCATAGCCTAAGATGGAAGGTCAGTATTTTGATTGTGAGCTTTTCCACCTGCTTCCCTTAGTTTGCCAAGGCTGTAAATGAGGAGGGGAGGGAAAGAGAGGGGGAGAGAGCAGGAGTTGACCAGGCAGTCAAACTGCAGAACTGTGAAAAGGTCATATTACAGAATGTATAATGTATTTAGTGTGTATTATGCAGCTGCCTTCCTCAGAATTTATGGAGGGATTAAAAACCTCCTCTTGTGACAAAGATCATAATGGGAACTGAAAATGCCACAACATAAATTGATTTTGCATTAATGATTGTGACAAGAACGGAAAATAAATTGATGCAAACATTACCTTTTACACTTAAAACTCCTCTTGAGACATTATGTAAATGTAATTGCTTGATCTCCTCCATGTCAGTCTCCATGTCAGCGCTGAATAGGTGCATAGTTGGCATTGTTATTACCTTAGGTTCATATATACATTTGCAGAGACATGCACAGATACAGAGAGAAAGAGAAAAAGAGAAATCTTTCAGGAAACTGCCAGGGTTGGAGGAGCCACCTTGGCCCTTGTGGGACCTTCCAGGAAGCATAACAATTAATTAATTTTAAATTTTACCTGCCCACTGACTTATACATGAGTATATACTGTTCGTTCATTCATTCATTCATTTTCAAACATTCATTCATTGTCCATCAGTCAGCCAGGGCTTATGAAGTCCTGAAAGGAAATGCATGAATGTTTGTTTGTTTTATTTCAAGGATTTATATCCCACCTTTCTTCCACAATGGGATGTTTGAAATGAATGGATAAAAAAAAAAAACCCAAATAACTGGAAGGAAATTGAAGAAAACAGACCACCTGGAGGCATCTTGAGTTTAATTATATTTGAAATCAGTGTCAGGGATATGGTTGGGAGGAGAGGTACAGCCCTGGAAGGTCCCACGAGGGCCAAGGTGGCTCCTCCAACCCTGGCAGTTTCCTTTTCTTGCTGTACAGAGATATTTCCCAGAATGCCCTGGTACTTAAGTAGGATGAGAAAACAGACTCTGCTGGGCCCTCTTGCATTGCCACAACCACCTCTGAATAAAAGACTGGGTCATTCTCCCATAGATTCTGCAATGAGAAGACTGGGAGAAATATATATATAAAAAATATAAGGCTTCCTAATTTTTGCTACAGAGGTGGCATTGCCAGAATGAAAACTGTAGACAACGCCTGTACCATTAACAGTTGTGCAGAAGAGAAAATTTCAGCAGGAGCTGCTTATATTAGTTGGTTGCATGACAAGCAACACCTGCTATTCCCTCTGCTCTAGTTTTCACTCTGGTAGCCCTACACTGAGGACACACTTGACAAAGCAAACTAACTGCCAAGGGAGAAATGGTAATGAAATTTACAAGTGAAAGAATGAAGACAAGACACGTATTTGTATATCACATGTATGCATAGGGTCAGAATGAATGCTTTTCCATAGTAATTGCCTCTTTCAATATCTAATGTTCAAGGAAGAAATTAAGTTGCAGAAGTGGTAACAATAGAATGGGAAGGGGAAATTTAACAGTTGGATGAAAATTGCCAGGCTAAGATTTCCCTATATCTTTGTTTTCAGCAGAACCCTCTGAATATGCTAAGTAATATGAAGAGCTACAGAATTTAAGTTCTTTTGACAAAGAAAGGAATAAAGCATCAGTTTATGGATATATCTAGCTGTGTTAATTGGAAGGCTTTTTAGAAGAGAGAAGGAAATAAACATTTTGAAATAATGAGAGCATATTGTGGAATAAATAATCATTAATAGAGCACTACTATGGTAAGATTAAAGCTTTTTGGTTGTTTTAGTGGCTGTCTTTTGGATATTCTCTTGGACGAAATAATAAATAATATATTCCAAGTAACTCCTTCAAAATAAGCACAAGTGGAAGAACAAATGAAATGACCTTCTTCTGAGTCTGACCTTAGCACAGGCTTGCTTGCTTTGGCTGGAAATTGCTCTCCAAATTCTTGAGCAAAGCCCACATGCTTCATAAACCCCTTTAATGGGATCTACTAAGGATTGCACCTAAGAAATTCTGCGAGAAAGACACATGCTGTGCTGCCCTTTCCCACCCTTATTTAAAACAGTACCACTGTGCCATGTCCAGTCATCTGTCTCCATTAGGGATGGAATATAACTGTACGGAATTCGTGATTCTCAATAGAAGTGGCATTTCTGTGCCTCTTGAGACTCATTGTGAGAAGAAAAATACTTTCCCTTAAGGTTTTGCACATTTGTGAGGCTTACGAGGTGTTTCAGACAAATAAACTGTGTGTACAACAGTCCACATGTGATTGGCTAAAATGCATGCCTTTGAAATAAATATGCACAAGTATACTTTACTTCATGAGAAATAATCCATAAATGAGATAAATCGAATGAATGGGGGGGGGGGGAGTATTAAAAACTGTTTTTCCATGGGAGAAAAAAAGCAAACAAAATTGAAGCTGAGATTTTCACATTCTAGGGGCCCATTCACTCTATCCAAACATACCACTATTATTCCACTTTAACACCATGGGTCCATCTCAAGGGATCCTGAGAGCTTTGTTTGTTTGTTTGTTTAATGGATTTATTAATTGTTTGATATGCCACCTTTCTCCCAGAGTGGAACCCATGGCGAAGAAGAAAATTACTTAAAACCTGACAACACAATTTCAAAAGTAATTAAAATCATCACATTTAAAACAGTATAAAATTTAATAAAATTTATTGAAAAACATACAGTTATAAAGGTTAAAAAAATAAAGCATACACACTAATAAGAAGCCTCCCTTGGAGTGATTATATATTAAAAGCCTGCTTAAACAAAACAAAAATATCTTTTTTTTTGCTGCTGAAAGGAAAGCATTCAATTCTAGCTTCCCATGGAAGGGCATTCCAGAGGGTGGGAGCCACTATTGAGAAGTCTCTCTCATGTCCTCTCCGAGTGATCCTGTGATAGTGATGGGACCAAGAGAAAGCCTTCCCCTGTACATCTTGGAACTCTTGCAGGTTTATATGGGGAAATACTGTCCTTCTAATAGTCTGGACCTAAGCCATATAGGGCTTTATAGGTTATGAACAGCACTTTGAATTGTGCCCAGAAAAGAAATGGTAGCCAGTGAAGCTGTTTCAACAAGGAAGTTATATACACCCTATAACTGGCCCCAGTCAACATTCTGGCCACAGCATTTTGGACCTGCTAAAGTTTCCAAACAATTTCCAAAGGCAGCCCATGTAGACTGTCTTGATGTAGTCCAATTGGAATATAATCAAGCAATGTGATTACAGAAATTACAAAGGCCTCTCCCTAAACTACACATGCCAAGATTCCATAGGATGAAAATATTGCACTTAAAGTGGAATCATAGCACTATATTTGCCTTGTAGAAATGGGCCCTTGTTATTTGAAGGACCACCAAGACTGCTCCTCCCCTGTGATTGGCCTTCTTGAGGTAGGCTCCAGGGTGACTCTATTACAGCAGCTTGTTGAAGTTCAAAATGGTTCACATACGTTATTTAGCTTTAATCAGTGATGGGAGAAACAGTAATAATAATAATAATAATAATAATAAGAAGAAGAAGAAGAAGAAGAAGAAGAAGAAGAAGAAGATTTATTTCTATTCCATCTTTTTTGGTGGGGAATCAAAGCGGATTACAGCAGTCAAGCAAACAGCTTCATTTATATATGGCTTCATACCGCTTAAGCAGTACCGCTTAAGGTTCTTCCTTGTCAGTGAATCTCCTCCATGCTGTCTCGAGTCCTATACTGGGAGAGAGGCAGGATATAAGATAATAATAATAATAATAATAATAATAATAATAATAAGAAGAAGAAGAAGAAGAAGAAGTAGTTACTCTGAATGTTAAAGAAACAATTCAAAGTGCCAAAGGTAATCCTCAAAAATACATCCAACACTTTGGATAGCGCCCTCTAAGTCTGGATTAAAACCCAGAAGAGCGTCATGTGCCTACTGCCACAAGAGTCACCGAGAGTCACATCTGGTTGTAATCTTTCTTGACACTCTAGAAAAAAGATCTTTGGCTTGGTACAAATGATCGGACAGCGGCATGCTGGCACCAATTCTTGGGTTCGGGAGTGCACACCAACTGCACGCTCCTGAACCCTATCACATAACAGCAGCACCATGATGGTGGCCTCTCATCCACAAAGGGGCTGCCATCATGACGTAAGCAATGCACAGCATACAGACTTTGCTACACATTGCTTACCTCACTGATGTGCCACAGTGCACTTGTGACATCCACTGCACGGACTTAAAAGAACCTGTTTTTTCTGGGTTCGTTTTGGTGCGGAGGAATGCCATGTGGTTTGGCTGCTGCGGCATCCCTCAGGAACAAAAACGAGCAGCTCCAGCCCCTTTGTTATGATGGTCCATACTGTAGATATAGTAACTGAGGCTCTGAGAGAAACAGAAAATTGAGGAAATTCTCTTTGGCCTGCAGCTCTCAAAATCTCACAGGCTGGTGGATTCTGGGAGTTGTGGTCCAAAAAAGTTATATTTTCTGACCTCTGTTTAAGATTAACTAATGAGTTCATTACAAAGGTCTAATTTACATCAGGAACTTTCCTAATTCTTTTAGCCACAGTTCAGGAGTAGTGGCCTGAATTCAGTTGCTAGTCCTACCTAAAGTAGACCTATTGAATCAATTAAATTTACCCATATGTTGATTTGTTGTTGTTACTGTTCAACTTGTTTCTGACATATTGTGACCCTAAAGTGAACCTATCATGCAGTTTTCTTGGCAAGATTTGTTCAGAGGAGGTTTGCCATTGCCTTCCCCTGAAGGTGAGAACATGTGACTTGCCCAAGGTCACCTAGTGGGTTTCATGGCTGAGCTTAAAATTGAACCCTGGTCTCCATAGTCATAGCACAACACTGAAACCAATATGTTAATGTGCCATTCGACAATTTGTTAAATACATCTATTCTAGTTGGAATTAACCAATAGGATTACAATCAATGATATTAACTTGGCTATTTGGATATTTAAAGACAGCCAAGATGAGGACAGTCTTGGATAAACCAAAGAACTAGAGAGCACCAATAGAATAATAAGTATTGCAGAGTGGTGCAATATTAATTCTATGTTTTCTTCCTTCTTTTTTTTCTTCCTTTTGTTTGAATGAAATCCACATTTCCCAAAGAAAGCATCCCAGTTTAAATAACTATTCCTTATAATTATTCCAAGTCATGCAACTGCATATTATTATTTTAATCCATTCTTCAGATTACTGGGGTAAGAGCAGATTGTTTGGTTTCTCCCTGCTACCTTTGCAACCCAGTCACTAATTGATGATGTCTGCAAAAGACATAGTGCTAATATTTTTCTCTGTGAAACTGTAACAGATTATTTGTTATTCTGATTTTCACAGACTGATGAATATGGTAAAAGGGTAGCTTTTTCATGAAATGCCAGTGTTTTTGATGCTGCAGACATATTTGACAAGTAAACAGGACACCTGATTTATAGTACACCGTGTGATTAGACTTTTAATGATGATAAAATGTTTGTGACTAAGACACAAGGAGGACAGCCACATATTTTATTATAAACAAAAGCTGGCGGAAGAATCTACCCACACCATGACATTTGAGGCAAGGCTTATTTTCAGCTAAATTTACTCATTCAAGAGATGACACAGCGGCTTTAAAGGGAGGCATCCAAGTTCTTTATCAGGAATTCATCTCACATTGTGAACTGGATATAACAAATTAAAATGGGTTTTTTAAAATTACATCGAGTAGTGTAACCCTCTGCTTTTGTCCTTGGGACTTACTCTGCTTCCTAAGACTGAAGTGCTATGCCTGTTTACTTGGGAGGAGCCAGCTTGGCACAGTAGAGCAATGAACTATGGCTCTGGAGTCCAGGGTTCGATTCCCAGGTAAGCCATGAAATCCACTGGGTGACCTTGGCTAAATCACATGCTTTCAGCCTTGAGGAAAGCAATGACAAACCTCCTCTGAACAAATCTTGTCAAGAAACTCACAATGGGTTTGCCTTAGGGTTGTCATGAGTCAGAAATGACTTGAGGCATACAACAACAAAGGCCTCATTCAGTACAATGGTCCATAAACACTTCTGTGTAGATGCATATTAGGAGTGTAAGTCACTCACAGAGGATTAGTCAATAACTCTCAGTCGTCCTCTACACACACAGCAGATGCATGGTGTAAATCTTTGCTTATTGTGTTCTCATATGCAAGAATGAAGAATTTCAAATGTTTTCTTAGTCTGTGCATTTTTCAATGTTTTTGCAGATTTTGCAACATTTTCTCAAATAACTTATTTGTGCAAAACAAAATCTATTTTCTGTGGAGTAAAAATTACTCTGAATAGCATCTTTTGTTTAAAGGGTACTACTTTCTGTGCAAAATTTTATTCAAAATAATTTTCACAGTGAAAGTCCCAACATGAGAATAATCTCACAGAGCTTGAGTATTTTTCCAGTGGAATATCTTAATGTGTTGGGACACCATTTCCCATCAAGAATGAGAAACATTTCAAATCTTCTTTACATTATTAATCCAGATGTGGTCAAATCAGATTTAAAAAGAGGGTTTGATTTTTGTAAAATTGTTGTTGTTGTGTGCCTTGAAGTCTTTTCCAACTTACGGCAACCTTAAGGTGAACCTATCAGATTTTCTTGGCAAGTTTCTTCATGGGGGGGGGGGGTGCATTTCCATCTGATGCTAAGAGAATGTGACTTGCCCAAAGTCACCCAATGGGTTTACATGGCCAAGCCACTTTTAATATCTTTTTAAATCATTACTGTGGGAATTTAGGCCTGACGTTGTGTAATATGGAGCATATAGTTCCAGTAATTCACCAACAAACCTCTCTTCAGATTTGATGTTGTAATGGCAACAATGGACACTGCCAAAATCTCTCAACACCTTTCATTCCTTTTTTTTTATGTGTGCCACCACTGCCACCTATTGGGTGAAGATGATGTCCACTATCCCACCAATTGTTCACTGTGAGACCCAAACTTGAGACAAGAACAATTTGATTGAGGACACTCTTTGTCCCTTTTTGGGTACCTAACACCCTTTCTAACTGTCCTTACAGCAACCTAACCTAGCCTCAATGGCTCTTCACCCCTCAGAGCACAATAAGCATCAACCCCTTTCAAGCATGCTCCTCCCCCTTATATATTCACTCCTGGGAGCAGCCCCCACCTTTTCCTGGCATCACATCCATTGGCTAGTGCATAGGTTCTAATCTGCCTGTTGTCTCCACAGATGCTGATATCTTCTTGAGTTGGTATGAAGTTATCTGAAGGACTGCCTTCGCCAGATAGCAATGTAGGGCAGGGATATTTGCCCAGGTTACGCTAGTGTGCTTGTTTTGGGGAAGACCAGAGGTGGCCAGAAGTGACACATGGCTTATATAGCTCCAGACTGGATTACTCCAATATGTTCCCTACATAGGACTGCCTTTCAAATTTATCCCTTTCCCTTCCTCCCCACCCACACACATGTTTCCTCTAAGCAAATCTATTGAAAACAGCAACACTCCATGAGCAGATGTGTAGGGGAGTCAACACTCTGCACAGTAAGAGTGTCAAGTAGCTTTATGACAGTCACAATAAAGACAAGCAGTCAACATCCTACAGAGATAACGTTTGGATAGGAAGGCATACTGACTTCCAAGCTCAGTCCATTTGGGAGGTTTATATAATCTTTGTGTTGATCTTGATGAACCCAAATCCACTGGAAAACCTATTTATTTTTATTTATTTTTTTTGCTTTGTTACAAAAAGACAGAGCTTTGATAAACACACTGTCACTTGGCCTGCCAGAATTAGCATAACATTTGAAACATTGTTAACCTAGCATCACCTGCACCTGTTTTGTAACACACAAAGCCCATGGGAATTCCTCTTCTCACTACTCTCCCCATTCAAATAATGAGGAAGAGAGAAGGAAACATGGCTTTTCAAAAGGTAATAGGAATGCCATCTGTCAGTCAGCCTATTTGTATGATTTTCTTTCATTTGTGTAATTGCTGTTAGTCCTGTTTTTTCTGCATAACAATTTCAAGGTAGCTGGAAGTCCTCTATTTTTAGAGTAGATTTTAAACAACTGTAGTTTATTTCAGCCTAAGCTTCTTGGTTTTATACCACTGTAGAGTATCCAAGAAAATGAACTGCTGAATGTAATTTCTGTCCATACCTTTATAAAAAGAAAAAGAACTTGCTGGAATTTTCAGCTAATAGGATTAATCTGATTAACATATAAACTATATAATACAATATTAATTGCCTACCATTTTTCAAGAGCCAGTGTGGTGTAGTGCTTTGAGTGTTTGACTAGGACACTGGGAGATCCAGGTCCAAAACCCCACTCGGCCATTGAAACCCACTCTCTCGGCATCAGATGAAGGCAAAGGCAAACACTCTCTGAACTAATGCTGCCAAGAAAACCCCAAGGCAGGTTTGCCTTAGGGTTGCAATATGTCAGAAATGATTTAAAGGCACACAACAGCCTTCCTTATTGCTTCCTTTCACCCTTTGACTGTATTTTATCAGAACAGGAGTGTGTTAGGATGTTGTGGGGTCCCCAGTACGTACTAAGTCTGGTGGTTTTCCTGCCATTTCTTTAAAACATGCATAAAATCCACTCTTGTTATTTTGAGACTGGTTGTACATAGGAAAGATTCTGCATTTGTAAAACACACACACACACACAAACTGTTTAGTATTTGTTGGTGTGCTGAGCAACCAGTGGTAGAACTTTCTGAAATAAATGACAACAAAGGAAGCACAGAAGTGCTGAAGCAGACCAGGAGCATGTTATGGAAGATAATTATTGCTAGTGTTCATTATGTATCATGCTATGGTTAAGTGAATTTTATTGCCTTTATTTGCATTGTAACTAGAATTTCTCTGGTAGCCGCATGTCACTGCTGTATCTTTTCAATATCTAAATGTAAATCTGTTCTAGCTGCCTTTAACAATTCAGCTGAGGTGGGGGGCAACAAAGGAAACAAATGAAAACATGTCATTTAAGATAACTGGGGACTGACAAGTTTTTCTACACACATCATTTGCCATGTAAAATATTTTAAGTGTCTGCATTGCAGTAATAGTGACAGAGGCCTTGTTTAAATGCTACTGCCTTGTAAGTAGACCATTTTATAACTTCATTTTGCAACTAAAAGAAAAAACCATGCAAATATAGTGTTATTGATCAAGTTTCTTGGGGCTCACTCTAAGGCAGGTGTAGGGAATTTCTCCATCTCCAGGTGATATGAGACTGTAACACTATGAACACTAGCCAGCATAGCCAGTGGCAAGACATCATGGAATAGTAGTTTATAGTCTGGAGGGCTGCCCTTTCCCATTCCTTTTCCCCCTCTGTGGCCTGTGCCTAGGTGTGTCTCTGGAGAGGCTCAGTTTTTGCCTATTTTTCATTATAAACCTGAATCTAGTATAAAATATTAGGGTCCGTTTTACATTGGCAAAAAGAGGTGTGTTGAAGGCTGCTTGAAAACCCAGCCTTTAGATGAGAAAAAGGGAAAGTGTGCCATGAAAACACTATTTTGGAGTTTTAAGGGAGAAGAAGTGCTTTAAAAAGGAGCTGGCCCATTTTACATTGGCAAAAAGAGGTGTGTTGAAGGCTGCATGAAAGCCCAGCCTTTAGATGAGAAAAATGGAAAGTGTGCCATGAAAACACTATTTTGGAGTTTTAAGGGAGAAGAAGTGCCTTTAAAAAGTAGTTTGATTTCCCCACTACTTTTTTAAAAAGGGTGCAGCATTGCTGGCCCGTTTTACACGGGCAAAAAAAGGCGCTTTTAGGGCTAAAAAGCCCGCATTTAGGGTTAGGGAGGGCGTAGCCTTTACACCCTCCCTAAGCCTAAAACGCATGGACGCCGCCATTTAAAGATGGCGGCGTCTACACGGTGGCGCCGTACAAGCGTCATCACGTGCGCAGCGTTTTGACGCGCTGCGCACGTTTTGACGCTCTGGCGGCGCGGGAGGGCGCCAATCGCGCCCTTCCCGCGCCGCAAAAAAAGAGCTCGATCCCGGAGCTCTTTTTTGCGGCGGGTCGTTGCGGCGGGATGAGGCCTCTGGGGCTGCCCGTGTGGCAGCCTAGGCCTCATCTCGCCGCTAGAAGGGGCGAGTTTGGATCGCCCCTTTTAGCCAATGTAAAAAGCACCCCTATTGCATCTAAAGGCTAAGGTGTAGTTGAACGGTTAAATGGGGCTCTGTATCTTTAAAGCGCCCATTTAAAGGCAGCGATACAAGTGCGGAGGGAGGGAAGGTGCCAAGACAAGAAGAGACCTTCAGAGCCCGGCCAGAGTGCGCCTGCACCTTCCTTCACCTCCTCCCTTTGGTTGAGAGAGTGTGACTTCTAGGGAGACAGCAGGGCACTGGAGGCGCTCAGCCAGACCAGGGCAAGCTGGCAAGAGGAGGAGGAGTAGGGGAGGGACCTGGAGCACCTCCGCTGCCCTGCCTCCCTGCAAGTCACACTCTCTCAGCTGAAGGGGGGAGGAGAAGGCAGGCCCAGGCACACTCTGGCCAGGCTCCAGGGCTCTCTCCTGGCTGCCTTCCTCCTCCCTTTGGTTGAGAGAGTGTGACTTGCAGGGAAGCAGGGCAGCAGAGGTGCTCCAGGTCCCTCTCCTCCTCCTCCTGTTTCCAGCTTGCCCTGGCCCAGCATCAGGAGGACCTGGAGCACCACCGCTGCCCTTCCTCCCTGTAAGTCACACTCTCTCAGCCAAAGGGAGGAGGAAGGCAGCGGGGAGGGAGGGAGGGAGGGAGGGAAGGAGCCAGGAAGAGACCCCCAGAGCCTGGCCAGAGCACGCCTGGCCCTCCTGCTTCCTCTTCAAAAAGAAGGCTGGAAAAGTAGGACGTGTCCTGGCAAAGGAGGACGTGCCTGGTCAACTTGGAAAAGGGGGGGCCTCTGCTCAAGAATGGAGGACATATGGGAATCCCTCCTGGACAGAGGGCTGAAACCTCAAGACAACTCAATATAATGCTCTGACAGAACACAGACTACAACTCCCATGAGCCTTTGCTACCATTTCCCAAGATGCCTTAATTTGCAACAGAAAGCCGACCAGTATGTTCACATGTGATGAATTCTTTCGTATTGACTCTGCATTTTCTTTTTGTGTAGATGCTCTCTTGTTTTGTGTGTGATGAGCTTGTGCGTAATCATGTGCATTTCCGAACTGACCTCACTTTCTCCCTCTTTCGGAATGGTCCTGTACTCCCCCATGTGATAAGCTCCGACTGTATGGTGTACCTGCGCAATTGCGCAATTCACAGCCAGCAAGGGAAAAAAATGTTTAAAGCGCGGCTAAAAGCCACGTTCCTTGCCGCCCATGTAGCTGCTCCGCCTGTGTTTGTAGCGTTTTGACAGCTTCCCATGTAGTTGCTGAGCCACAGAAAAAACCTCAGTCTAGCTGCCCTGTACTTTTTAAATGCACACCTGGGGCTTGCTGTCTAGCTGCTAAGCATTAAGGAAAGTGCAACTTCATGTCACACTTTCTTGCCAATGTAAAAAGCCCCTAGGAGTACAAAAGGCTTGATGCAATTTAACCAGTAGGGGTGGTTTGGGATATGGAAATTGGGGGGTGGGGGGAGAGAAAGAGAGATTGGGTTGAGGTGCTGCAACTTCTAATAGCATTGCTAAGAAATTGCCACAAGGATTGTGTATTGATGCATATCACTGTTACTTGTACTTAGCCTGAACAAGTCCAGGATTAACAGTATTAAGCAGGTTTGCTGGTATTTCTTTTCACCTCTACTCAACCTTTGTCCAAAGGAGCAGGTTGCAGGCTTCCCCCATTCCTAATTCCCAGGAATCTAGTTGTTATATTACTGTGTCTGGCAATTCTGTTATAGAACTGCCTGGCAATTCTGTTATTTAATGCTCGGTCAGTCCATAATAAGATCAATATATCTGATGGATGACAAAGCTGACCTACAAAGTATTACTGAGATATTGGTAGAAATACCAGTTTCCTTACTAGAAAATCTTTTTCTCCTATCCAAGCAAACTAAGAGTGTGTTATATCTGCTTGGGCCAAAGAGACAGATTGGGGGTGCTTTTAATATACTTTCAACCAGCTGCCCAGCATCATCCCTAACTGATTTGGTTAAAAAAAATCTAAAGTGTTGGAAAACCCCAGGGTAATTTTCCTCAGTGACCTAAGCAATCACAATGAAGGCACACCAAGTGGAGACTTTATAACATCCATGACAACAGCCACAAAGCTGCTTATCATCCCAACCCACTGGGCAGGCTAGGCACTGAATTTGGTGTTTTTTCATGGGTTAGGAAGAATTGTGAACCTTGTCCTCATGATCAGACCAGACCATGTTGTTGTTTTCTAGTTTCTGTACAAAAGCTGTGGGGGTGGGGGGACCCACTGATCCACCTTCAAAGATTTATGGAATCAAATTGATTCCTGAAAGCTCTGGTAGATTTTTTTTTCATTGTTAGAAATATTGATCCTCCTAAGGTCTTTCTATGAAATGGCACATTGTGATGAGTCAGTAACAGGATTGTTCCTGAGTGCCCTTCCTAACACTGTGGAACATTGATTTCTTTCTTCTCAGAAGAACTCTGAGACATGAAGAGGGCCAAATAATGTTTAGGACATCAGTGGCATTAGATTATATGATGTAGGGTCAACTAGACACACATTAGAGAAAATAATTGTGCCTACCATGGAGCTCATAAGTAAGAGGCTTATTCATTCATGCCATTGTGTTCTCAAGTCTGCCAGAGCTTTTCCAGTTGCTCTGGATGTTATTCATATCCACCCTAGAAAATGTGATACAGCAGCCCTCAGAGGTTTGCTGTGGTTTCGAGGAGAAAAATTATTTTGCCTTCATAATCAACTTACCGTAACTCTTCTGTTTATATAGGTCCAAATAAGTATTCACTGCACTAACTTTCTCAGTTTTGTGGAAACACTATCAGCTTTTATAATCAGAAAGCATAACAAGACACCGGTAGCAATTTAATCCACTACATATCTTTTGGATCTTTGTCCATCATGCCTTATAAATACTAGCCAGGGAGTGGTTCCAGGAAACAGAAAATGGTTAAGGATGTGCTGGTGTAGCCTCTGTTAAAAAAAAAGTGGGGGGAGACCATGACCTAGAGATTTGTAATAACTGTCTCTTCATGACAAATATGCATATTTTGGACAAGGTGCTCAAAAGGATGCTAGCAACTCATCTATACACACTGAATTATGCTAGTTATCTAGGCACAATCCAGTCTAGGCTCTGGTCCAGGTATGGAATATAAACCAGCATTGTCTGCCCTGCTGGTTTATGTTTATCAGGGGAGGAACAGAGGAAATTCAGTTATGTTACTCTTAACAGTTCTCCCTGCATCTCTTAATAACCACAGAGCATGGTATCCTCCTGAATCAAATTTGTGTGTTGGAGGGTTGAGGGTACTGTTTTACAGTGGTTTCCCTCTACTAATGGGGCAGGTTGCTGACAACAGCACTGGTTCACTGTATGTTTGCCCACACTCTCAGAAATTACCTTCATTTTATCATCTTGTTCCCACTGCTATTTAATATCTACACCAGTGGTTCTTCACCTTTGCTCCTCCTTAACTCCAAGAAGTCCCAGCCCGTACGGTGAATGTTCGGGAATTCTGGGAATGGAAGTCTAAGACTTGTGGAGGACTAAAATTTGAGAATCACTGATATACATGAATATGCTGGATGAAGTCTTTAAGGGATTTGGAATAAACCATGGGAATGTTCACACTACATAATAGGGCATTTTAGGGGGAGGCATGTAAAAGTCTCATAGCATAGAACCAGTTAACATGGAGCAAAAGAGCTATAATTCTGTAGTGTGAATGGACCCATAGTTCCATCCTGTGAAATCTTGGAATGTGGAGAGGCATTTAGAATTATCAGCCAGAAAGCTCTTCAAGTGGATTAATAGTGCCATAGTCTGAAAGGCCCCTAGGACCAGGCATGCACAACCTAGAGTAGCGTGTGCACAGAGTGACAGGCTGGATTGGCTCCAATAGGCTGATGGACAAAGATGAAGGCAGTTTGGACGAATGATGTTTTAATGTACTGGTGGGTCCTACAGGTGTTTTGTTTTATTTTGTTTTGAATCTTTCTCAAACCAGAAGCAAACATCCAAGTTTGGTGGCAACTGGCATTTTTGGTAGTTTGCATGGCTTCCTAGAAAGTTGTGGGAGAAAAAAAAAATAGACCTCCAGACATGACGCCCACACTCTCCACCAATTTCCTGGGTAGTTATCATCTTCAAGGTTTGCCTTGTTATGCAAATGAAAAGAAGTATAGATATAAATAGAAAAAGGTCACCACTTTACCTGTTTCCTTCCTCTGTCCATTAGTCTCTCTATTAACATAGCTGTAGTGAAATCAGAGCCATTAGTGGTTTGGGCATTGGACTATGAATCTGGAGACTAGGGTTCAAATCTGCACTCAGCCACTGAATGATCTTAAGGAAGTCTCTCGGCCACAGAGGTAAGCACTGGCAAAAAACACAAAAAAAACAAAAACACCTTCTGAACAAATCTTGCCAAGAAAATCCTGTTGTAGGCTTGCCTTAGGGTCGCCATAAGTCAGAAACTACTTGAAGGCACACGACAACAACAAAGTAATATCAGACAGACATACTTGCAAGAGCCAAAACCGAAAAGAAAAGCAATATAGCAAAATTCAGCACAGACTGAAGTCTTGCCAGAACCTGCTGCTTTTTATCCTTATCATCCCCTAATTAGGGATTGCAAAATCTAGCAGGAGCAGACACTGTGCCAAATTTTTCTATCTTTCTCCTATAGTTCGACAGAGAAGTGGCATGGTTTTTTTTCCTTTTTTATATACAGTTTGTCTGGCTAAACTGATTGCTGTGAAAGAGCTAAAGCTAAGTGGCAGAGCATGTGCTTGGTACATGAAAGTCCTTTGGTCATCACCAGGTAAGGTTCGGAAGGATTACTCAAAACTTGGAAAGCTGCTTGCAGTCCATTTATACCATGTTGAGCTAAGTGGACCAACTATCTGACTATAAGGTACCTTCATATGTGTGCCGTCGCACCTGGGCTATATGAATTCAAGGGACATAGACGTGATGATTCTCTCCCCGGGGGATTGCTCCTTGCTCTCCTTTAGAGGCTTTGGGTTTCCCAAGGACCAAACCGAACAGTCACTTTAGCAAAAAGGAGTTTATTTCTTAAAGCAGAGTAGCAATGTACTCAGGTTCTTCTCTTTATTAAACAAGCAAACAGAAAGCTTACTGTAAAGTCCTTAGTAACTGTAGTCCTGGAAAATTCAGCCGGATGGCTCACCAAAGTCTCCCTCTCTTTGACTTTGAGGCAAGGGTGCTCAAAGTCCCAGCCAGATGGCCTATATGAAGGCAGGGAACCTTCCTCTGTTGTCTGCTGGCTCTTTTGAGGGTGCCCGAAGCTCCACAGCGTCACTCAACCATGCGTTATGTTGAGTATACTGTGTGAACTTCAAGGACTGAAGAATTACATACTGGAAGATGGCTTGACCAAGGCCTGGCTAGCACACCCTCCAACACGTCCACTTTGTAGAGTCTCTGGTAGTCGAATGAAAGAAAAGATAGTTACCCCTTTCCAGGTCCCCAGAAAAAAGGGGAGGAGCAAGCTTAAACTGTTACACATAAACAATAATTGGTAGGTGCCAAGAACCAATAAATGCAATCAAGCCTTTAACAAGTAACATACACATCAAAACAGTGCAAAAAGGGCTTTAGGAACTCAAACTCTTTGCAAACTAAGCAGGCTGTAGCATTTCATAAATGCAAACCTCCAAACTCATAGCCTTAAATGCAGAAGGTGCTTGCCATGCTGTCACAATATGTATCTGATGCATGTAGTCAAAGAAAGCTAAAGCAGGGCAGTGAGAAATGGACAAAATACAAGAATGCCCTGAACACAAAAGGGTTATCTGAAACAAAAACTTGTCCTGCACTGCTTGACTTTAATCTTAGCACTGCAACCAAAGTCAGATTTTACATCTGATCTTAAGCATGTTTTTACTTAGAAATAAGTCTCACTGCATTTGATGAGATCTTCCTCTCAGTAAGTGCACTTAGGACTGCAGCTTTAGTCTACCAAATTGGTCTTTTAGGCTCCCACTGTTTGCTTTTCCAGCTAAATTCCTCCTTCTTATCAGTGTGCCAGTTATGTTCATTTTGCACACCATCTGGGGATCAATATTGAGTCCTAGCATAGCTTTTTTTTCTCCTCCTTGCTTAAAGCAGCCAGGAAGCTAATCTACAGGAACAGTCAAGGATTTCAAGAGACATAGAGGAATTCACAGATGCCACAGGCTTGTGTTGATTTCATGTCTCTACAAATCTCTTTGCATTTTTCAACCATTGCTTTTAAACATCATTTTTGAATTGTTGTGGGCTGTGGACAGATGGTCTTTTCAAGCATACAGTCTTAACACTTCATCAGCCCACTTTTTCAGCAATCTCAACAATCCATGGCTTAAACAACCTCAGGTGTTACTTTATTGCAACTCCTGGCAAAGGAATTCAAGGAATGAACCATTCACCTGGGTCTTGGGAGAGACAGGTGAAGAATCTGTTGCTGACTGAGAGCAAAGAGATGAGGAACATGGATTGTAGTAATAATGCTTCTGCAATAAATTGAGGGGGAAATCCCCTGCTAAGAAGATAACAAAGAAATGTGAAGTTGAAGGTTTTCACAACTGGTGTCTATAGTTTTCTGTGGGTTTTCCAGGCTATGTGGCCACATTCTGTAAGAATTTATTCCTGACATTTCACCTGCATTTGTGGCCCCTCTGAAGATGCCAGCCACAGATGCAGGCGAAATGTCAGGAATAAATTCTTTCAGAACACAGCCATATAGCCCAGAAAACCTACAGAAAACTAAAGAAGAAATGATAATGTTGGATAGATTGAAATTTTTTACAAAAACATATCCCTTTGTCCAGTTTAAAGTTCTTTTACTATTCTTTTATATGTCTATACAGACATACATTACTAGAAACACCACCTCAGCTGCCATGTTCTGTATCTGAGCACGCATCTTTTCATAGGTGCACTCTTTGAAGTTGGGAAACTTAGGAGACTTTGATAAATGGGCCACAACACTACAAGTCGTATAACCATTGCCATAGATAAATTATAGGCAGATAAATGTTATCTTCATTATCAAAAAGGCACAGTGCCTCTGAATACTAGTTACTGGAGAGCATGGGGGGGGGGGATCTGATAAACCCATATGCCACATGTAAGCTTCTGAGAGGCAAATGGTTGGTTACCATGTAAAGAGAATGTTGGACTTAAATGGGCCTTTGGGCTGAATCATGATGGTTCTTCTTCTGTTCTTAATACTGAGAACTGGAGAGAGGGAGTAGTTTTATCCAGAATGTAAGAAACATACCACTCATCCACAGGATGATAATGCTGCAAATGCTGTTCCTTGGGCCTCAGTGCTGAATTAGAGAGTCCTTTTCTGTTGACTACATTGTACCTGTAATATTCTGAAAGTTCAGTAAAAGATGAATTTGCAGGGTTTTTTTTTTCAAAAAGAAAGAAAATATACTTTGAGGCTACTTCACTTTGAGCAAAAAAGGAAAAATGCTTGAACAGATGTTCAAACCTCCCAAAACTAAGGTATGGTAATTAGCATTTGAAAGCCAGATACACAAAGGAGAAGTTTGGATGGCAATTTAAATACAGTAATGTTTAACACTTCAGAGTATAATCTTTTGGAAAGAACTTATATGTATATTACAATGGTGCACCACACAGACTCTGACAAAAAGGTGATAGGGGGCAAGAACCACTCCAACAACTATGCAGAAATGTACCGATTGAGAGCAACATGCTTAATAAACTAAAGCATACAAGGCAAGTACTAGACTGGGAACTGGTATGTTGTGCTGTGACCCCCCCCCCCGGGATATCTTTTACTTATCATTTCTTTATAGGATTCCTATACCGTTTATCAGGTACAACATATACAGCCAGTGTATAACAGTAAAAACTACAATATAAATACTAATGATGGGTAGAATCAAGACATTTATAAACAGAACCAATGGACATTAACTTTAAAAAAGAAGAAGAATCAAAAAGGCATCACAAAGCATTGATCATCTTATTTGTAGCGTGTTTTTTTTTAAAGTCAGTTTGTCAGCTTTTTTAAATTATTGTATTACTGCTAAATGGCACAGGCCATTCAAGAGAGGTCATCCAGTTATCTCTGTGAGTGTGTATGTGTGTATGTGCTGGCATTTCTGAGTTTAGTGCTGGCATTTCTGGGTGTCTTCTATGGATTATTTTGCATATTGGAAACAACATCACCGATAAATTGCATTGGTTCGGGCAGGACTATATTAGTACCACATCTCCCCCCCCCCCCCCCAAAAAAAAGCTGTGGCTCAAGGTGGCTTACAAGATTAAGAAAATACAAGTAAAAACACATGTAGATAAAATCATAAGAAAATGATGTTGAAAATGATGCTACACTTTCTATAGAACTGAAACCAATGGAAACATCCACTTGAAAGTGAAAAATGAAAAGTGGTACATATCTTCAACTGTTTGTTAAAATCATGCAGAAGACAATGATTCTCTTCACTTAAAGAAACATAAAACTTAGCTGAATTAGTTCCGCGATTGTCCTTCTCCCTTAGGAGGTGATATATGTTCTTTCAAGCTTTTGCTGGAAACTGAAAACTAGCATGGCCTATTGAAGCTTTGGAGCTTTAAGGGAGAGTCTGCCAGGAACCCTGTGCTTCTCTGGTAGATGTGGCAATAGGAATCCATTTGTCCTGGGATGTAGCCACAGGAGAACTTAGAAAAAGAAATCAGAGTTGTAGTCTGAAAAGAAGAAAAGAAACTTGAGCCAAGAGAAGGATTGTCCAGTGTGAGAAAATGGCTGTTTCTAGATTTATGTGAGGTTTTGTGCAAAAAAACCAAACCAAAACAAAACCCCAAGTTGTTTATGAAAAAAAGGCCAGAATCCTATTGGGAAGTTACAAATGTGTAACGACCATAGTTAGGGAGCTACACAGTAAATTCAGCACTCCCGTTCCCACTTACTGGGAAGCTGCTCCTGTAGCAGCAATTCCTTCTCATGCCAGAGGTCACTTCCACGGGGAACATCCTTCAGCTGTTTCCTGAGCAACAGAAGAACAGATTCCCATCGAGTGCTGTGACTGCTTCCTGATAAATGGAGATTGGGGGACTTTCACAGTCCCCATGTGTCCTGTAAACTATGTAGGGGTCATGAATCCCACACAGTGACAGATGCATAGCTCCAGGTTACACACTCAGCTCCTCAGCAGGATTCTGGCTACAACTTTGTGTAATATTTGCATCAACTCCCCCCCCCCCAAACACACACCCAAACATGTATTTGGAATGAGTTAAGTGAAAACTCCACAAAATTCATTCTTGCCTCTGTGTTATCCTTCACAACTGGGTATCTGGACAAACAGGAAACCCATTTTTGGCCAGAAAAATATTATTTCCATCTCTATTCTGAAATTTCACAAACTGAGCTAGTTGTTCAAAAGTTCTCTGAATCTACACCATGTGTAGGTGGTGGCAGCCCTGGACTTTCCCATTGTAATCGTTTGACAGCTATTTTTTAAAAAAATTGTCTAAAAGCCTATATCATCTGCCTACTAATAATGCATTCCTGTAACTGAAGTGAAAATTGGTAGTCAGTTAACAGTCTATGGAAAACAAACCCCATTATTTTGGGTTTCAAGTGACAACTGACAGAAAATTGTATTGATGGACTATGGTGGGGTGTAATTACAGAACAGGAAGTGGTCACCTTTAATTAATTAAGGACAATACAGGCTAATTTGCAAACTTTAGTTTTTTGGAGTTCTCTGTCTATAAATGCTTATCCGTTTTTGTTTGCAGTGGGTGAGTTATTCCGTATGAGATGTTTTTTCTTCTAATTAAACTAGGAGATGCTGACAGTTAATAAAGTGTGATAGTTGCTGGATCAGCACAATAAAGGATTGAGATGTGCATTCAGGAAACAGATCATATACTTCAGGGATTTGCTGAAGTCTTGCCATTGGATCTGCCTTTACAGATGCCTGTCAGTGATTCTGTATTTGTAAGACTCTACATTTGTGAATTTTTGCTCTTTGAAAGGCCCTTTACAAGCTGTGAAACATTACAATCAATGGAGTTGTTGTTGCTGTGTGCCTTCAAGTCATTTCTAACTTATGGCAAACCTAAGGTGAACCTAACACAGGGTTTTCTTGGCAAGATTTGTTCAGAGGGGGTTTGCCTTCTTCCTCTTCGTCTTCCTCTGGGGCTCACCCAAAATCACCTAGTGGATTTCCATGACTGAGTGGATATTCAGACCCTAGTCTGCTGGAGTCCTTGTCAAACTCTCAAACCAGTACATCATGATGGTATTTAAATATTAGGTAAAACAAGTATATATGAAGTGTAGAAAAAAGTGGTTAATGGATATAGTATAAAGAATAGTACCGTTGGAATCAGAACTTAAAATTATATGTGGAAAAGTAGAATAATAAGGCATGAAAAGTTAGAAATCACTTTTTGTATTACCTCTGGCTTCCATTATAGTGTTTACTGTATGTTTCTAATTTCTAACATCTTAAATCACAATTTATTGTCCCACATTACTAAATGAAAAGGAATGGGATTTTAAAAAGATTTTGAAACAGCTATAGAAGTACTGATTTTACCTGCCTTCATGACTATTATTGAAAATGGAATGGAATGATCTTTTCAGGCAATAAGTTTGAGCCAAATTAAACATCTTCCAGAAAATACATCTCAGCTTACTACACTTTACAACAAAAGATGAGCCCAGGTTTCCTAATGGGCAGTACATTAAGAAAGCAAGTAGTCAGCCAGTCTTGTTTGCATCAGTTCTTGAAGTTCATCTAATCAGGTAGTAAGTCAATTTTTATCTCAATTGACAGTCTACTAAAACTGTTCATTAAATAATGGTTTGTAGCAGGAATTTTCAGATGGCATAAATCCTTTCATAATTAACTTATCCTATGAGATAGCAGCCTGTGAGCTGCTGTCATCACATACCAGTACATTATAGCAGGTTCTGGGTCATATTTTACATCATTCTCCTTTGGATCTTTTGGTCTTCATCTCCTAGAATCTCTGACCATGCACCATGCTGGCTGAAGCTTCTGAGAGCTGAAGTTCAAAATAGCTGGATGATATACCCTTTGACATTTCAAGGATGAAAAGTGGGATATATGTGGTCATGCAACATCAGAGTGTGGCCAAGATGGAGAGAGTTCTTCATGAGGAAAAACACACAAGATAGGAAAGACTGCAGCCATTTGCTTTTACCATTTGCCTACCGGGCAAACTCCTTTCCCCTCTACACACACACACATACACAAAAAGTAGGAACAAAAAAAAATGGGCCAAAACACCCAAGAACTTCTGTAAATTTAGTATGTTTGTGTGTTAAACAATGCAGTGGGATATTGTAGCCTCTTCAAAGGGTGAAGTGTCATTTCTGGAGGTTTACAGGGAAGCCAATTCACCCTTTTTTGGCCAGAGATAGGACACACAGGAGTGTCTTGAAGGTTTGGAGGCCACAATGATGTTGGGAGCCTCATACTGCCTAGGGCTTCACTTTTTAAAGCCTTGTGCAGCCCTGATATTCATGTACAGCACATGCGCATATATGTATACATATATACACATTGGGTGTGTGTGTGTGTGTATACACTCTTAAATGTATGTATACAGATACATACTCTGGCAAAACACAGCACAAAAGCACCTTTGGATAAATCAAATATATAGCCATAGCATGATTGTATGTCTGTAGTGTGACATTGGGCATACGGTTGGATCAAGATTATTTTTATGCAGTATTTCTACTTGTGCATGTGCACTCATGCATATTTATAAAACACTGAGGTAAAGCAAAAGTGTGATCATATTACAGTTGTATAATGTTTCTGTCTATTTGGTGTTTATTGCTGCTTTTTGTATCACTGAAAAGTTACAAGAGACTGAATCATGCATACAAATGAATCAAGATTGATTTTTTTGCAATTTTTTTTTCAATGAACATGCACAGCTAAAATAGATGAAGAAAAGATGCAAATGTACTGGAGTAATTCAAAGCTTAGCTGTTTTTGCTGATTATGTGATTTGTTAAGGTTTTTTATTTTTATAAGCTGCTTTGTGGTGTGACAAATTTTTTTCTTCTCGCCCATTGAGGACTAGATGCAATTTTTTTAAAAAAAATATTCTTTTCAAAAGTCCCACTTTCAAAAGGTTATTTTCTCTCTCCCTGCCAAGGAGTATTTTTCATAGATTTTGAATGAAAATAAAAGTCAAGAGAGGTGAACATTCACACTAATTACCTGGCTTTCAAACACAATTAGCATGTCAAAACGAAGTTTGGCAGAGGGTTAAAAACATTCCTCTGCTAGAAAAATCCAATATGAATGGTAGCATTGCTTATTGCTTATGCAAAATACTCAAATCTTGGCCATCGAATTAAAAACCCAAATTCTTACTTGTTGATTGAGAAGTGCTCATAATTTCTTCTCTATAAAAAAGCTTTTAAAAGACTGGAAAATAATAACATAAATTTTCCTGTTACTTCACATCTGGACAGGACAAGGACTCAAGATTGATGGATGCAAGGAATCAGAAAGATCTGTTCATCCCTAATAAACAGTGCCTTCCTCAACATTTAATCTAGCCTTTCCCCCCTACTAATAATCATTCCATTATTATTGCTACTTTCTCCTTGCTTTAGTGACTGAAAAGCATTAATATTTGTAACCTGTAAAGTAGGACAGATGTCCTGTTACATTCATAATGAACACAACAGGAACAGAAAGAGAAATACAAAATCATTCATAAAATCCCACTTAAGACCACAGCGTGTGGTTTAGTTGTCACACTGGGGCTAATTCTACAATGCACAGTAGCTCAACAGGCATGCTAAATATAATGAGTGGTGAATGAGGCAATCTGTACCATTTAGAGCAAGGAGTAATTGTAATGTTTCACCTAGACATTTTTCAAAAAGAATGGAACAGGTAATTTGGTATCATTACAAAATTGCTTATTCCATTTAGCAAGTCTGGTCACCTTAGATTACTATGCAGAATGTGTGGTTCAGTAATATGCAGTGCCAGTGTTGTACAACCCCTGATGCATTTCTCTTTTTTCCAGCTGAAAGAATATCACTGGAATTAAGGGAAACACTAAAGGCAGTTGGAATTTAGAAATCTAGAAAAGGCTTAATTGGTTTAGTAGGTAAATGTAATCTGTTTTAGCAAGCAGATTAAGTCATTTTTCTTGCGCTGTAACACTTTTTTCCCCCCCTTAGACCTTCCTTGTGCTGTTTTAAAGGAAAATGTTTGTTATATTCAAAAAATAAAAATAAAAATAAAAATATGGAGAGGTTTGCTCCAGATGCCAAATAAAGATCATGAAAATGTTCAAGTGCTGATTAAAAAAAAAAAATTAAGAAAAATGCTATGACTTCATCTTGCCAAGAATCCGATGGCTTTCTATAGCATATCTTTATCCTTCAGAAAAAGAATAACACTTTTCTGTACCTGTAGCAAGGAATTATCTTTTTTATTACTGGCAGGTAAAATACCCTAGTCATTCTTGTGTCCATGTATACCTTTCCCTAGGAAGGATCCTTACTTTTTTGTAACTGGCAAATTCCTTTCTGTGTTTAACCATCCCCAACCCCCACCCAAAGAATAGGCTGCTTTATATGGAAGCTTTGCTTGTAGGGTTGGTGAGGGTTAGTGCTTTCCACTTCTGCCCACTTTCCTAGTTGATAGATGTTAAATGTCAAACATCCTGTTGCAGGCCTGTTGCATGTGGGATGTTTGCAATGGGAGGTGAGGGCTGAGGTCCATAGTGCCAGAAAATCCACACATTTCCACTGGTGGGGAGAATGTGAAGGTAAAGCCCAGGGAAGTGAAGATAGTAGCCTTCAACCCTACTTCTCTTCTCTGTAGAGAGCATGTTTTCTGACATAATGGGCGATGTAAAATTCAAGTGAACAAAAATTGTGGTGTTATTATCAAACATTCCATGATTGACATATACTCTTTGTTTCATAATGAAAAGAAAGGTGTTAAGGGTACAGTGAACAAGATGATGCCAAAAGGTATAAAAGAAACAAAATAGCCTATGGCTGTATCTACACTGCAGAGTTAATGCAGTTAGATGCTGCTTTAACGGCCATGGCTCAATTATGGGATTTTTAAATTTATGAAATATTTAGCCTTCTCTGTGAGAGAGCTCTGGTGCCACATCAAACTACAAATCCCAGGAGTCAATAAATTAAAAATACAATTTCTTTCCCCAAAAAATCTTGGGAGGGGGGCTGAAACACAGTTCAAGGGGGCAGTGCACCCATTGTCTCCCATCAGCTACAAAGCTGAGATACATGTAGCTGCAACTATATAGCTGAATTGATAGGTAAATGTATCTTCACATGTTGAAATTCAGTTGGAACAGCTGGTGGTGGCTTCTATGAGACATACATTTTTCCAGTACATTTTAAATCAAATGTTCAATGCTTTCAAACCAGGGCAAGATGGGCTATTACATCTTAAATGATTGAATTATATAGCATTATCAAGGTGCAGCTGAGAGGTAAGGAGCCTTTGGACATCCTAATCTTTTGTACTACAGTTCACATAATCCTGCAGCACAGGTGCTGCTACATCTGAGAACTGAAATTTTGAACTATCTGGAAGACCAAAAGGTCTTTACTGGTAATATAGCTAGAAAGAAGGACCCCTCAGGAAATGTAATATGAGAATGGAAACATTATAAGTACATCTGTGTTTTCCTCTTAGAAACATCAGAGTGGAGTTGGAGAACTTCTGGCCTGTGAGGCCTTCCCACTGAGTCTGCCAAGGCCCTGATAAAGGCCTCTCTTCATTGCTCCACTCCTCAGAAAAGGGTGCACCAGTCTGACAATGGAGGAAAAGATCCAGTTTTTCCTCTGGTTTGCATCCAGAAAAAAACAGCCACTCATTTCTGTGCACAGAAAGCTTCTCATCCTTTTCCTTCTTCTGTCCTCTTCTGTCTGCCATTCTGACTTTCCTTCACATCTATAACAAAAGGCATCCTTACTGATGCTAGTGTAGTTCAGAGGAGGAGGAGGAGGAATTTTATTTCTTACCTGCTTCTCCCCAAGTATCGAGGCACGGAACAACAACAGACCAACAAATGCATAATATTTGTTGAAAACATCAGTTAAAAATACATCTCAATTAAAAGACCAGACAAGACACACACATATTAAAACAATCCACATTTTAAAATGCATTATTTAAATTTTACAATTTAAAAAACATCTGGATAAACCTGCTGGAATAGACTAGTATTTAATGCTGTCTTAAATGCAGACAACATATTCAGCTGTCAAATCTCTTCTGGCAGGTTGTTCCACAGGCTAGGGGCAGCTGAAGAAAAAAGTCCTCTGGCTGCCAGTTACCAGCCTAGTTCTGGCTGACTGGAATAAATGTCCCACAGAGCACCTGAATGTATGGGGCAGATTATGAGGGAGAAGATGATCCTGTGGGTAACCTGGACTCAAACCATGTGTGGCTTTAAAACTAATAATCAACATTTTGTACTTTGCCTTGAAAGTAACTGGCAGCCAGTGGAGTGATTTTAATACTTGTGTGATATGTTCACTTCTGGATGTCCCAGAAACCAGGCCGGCTGCCGTGTTTTGAACTAAGGTCCAAAACACACTGCAGAAATAATTCAGTTTGAGACTACTTTATCTTTGCTGGCTCAGTGCTAGGGAATCCTGGGAATTGTAGTTTATTGTGGCACCAGAGCTCTTTGACAGAGAAGGCTAAATGTCTCACCAAACTACAGTTCCCAGAATTCCCTGGCATTGAACCAGGGCAGTTAAATTGGTCTCAAACTGGATTACTCCTGAAGTGTGTTTTGAACCTAATTAAAGTTTCTGAACTTGATATGGAAATAGCCCAATGTAGAGTATATTGCAAAAGTCCAGCCTTGATGTTACCAGTGGATGCAAGTGTTAGAGGTGCCACTACCATAACAGCTGAAGTTGATAATAAGCACTCCTGGCCCTCACATCTATCTGAGCTGTCATTGGAACAGCAGATCCAGAAGCACCCCCAAGAGGCAAACACAGTCTTTTAGGGGGAGTGTAACCTAAACCAGGACTAGTTGATACACCTCCAAATCTAGGTTAGGTCCCTTGACAGTAAGCACCTCTGCTTGTCTGGATTCAGCTTCAATTCGTTTTCCTCATCCAGTCCATTATCTCCTCCAGGCATTCATTCAGAGGAGACACACTATTTTTAGTTAAGGCTGTATTTGAAAACATAGGGGCAAAACAGATGGGCAGGAAAAAGTGGCTTGAAGCTGCCTTTTCTGAAGCCACATTGAAACCCCACCAACTGCACCACCAGCTCCCAAGGCAACTGGAATTCTCATGTCATGACCACAAGACATGGCTTCAAGCCAGGAAGAAGTGGAAAAAAGCTGCTTCTTTTTGAGAAGGCTTTTTGCTGCTTAAGGAAACTTTTCTGCTGGCTTGAAGACATGTGTTATCTAAATGCCATGCCTCCAAGCCAGCCTGAAAGCACCTCTTTTTGCCTGTCTGTTTAGCCCCATAGATAAATATATTTGTGTGTCATCAGCATACTGATGATCTCTCCCAGAAGTTTCATGTAGATGTTGAATAGCATTGGGAATAGGGTGACATCTTATGGTATGCCATATAACAGATCCTTTTTTCTGGACAGCTATCCCCAAGCACCACCATCTGGAACCTTTCTGACAAATAGGACTGGAAACACTGAAGCACAGTACTTCCAATTCCAAAATCCCCCAGGCATTTCACATGGACACCATAGTCAGTGGTATCAAATGGCATGGAGAGGTTCAGGAGCACCATCAGGTAGACACTCCTCCTGTCAATGCTCTGTTGTTGAATAGCAAGGCTTCAGGGGGTTGATTTAATTAACAATCTGTTGTCTGCTGGGAAACCCCCGTCACCCTCAATGATTTTTATTTGAATTTGCTGGGTCTTGATTTTAGTGTTTTTCAGGACAAGTAGCCAAACTTTGTTTACTTTCAGTACCTGTTTAAGTTGTCCAGGTGTTTGTGGACTTAAATTGCTTCCCTGTGCACTCTGACCAGATAGTTGCTGGTGTGGCCCAGAATTTCAGTGTTTTCAAATAGCATTTTATGCCCAGGTTGATTTATAACATGTTCTGCTACTGCTGATTTTTCTGGCTGACACAGTCTGCAGTGTTCCTCTCATGTTCCTTGATTCGTGTTTGAACACGATGTAGACTTGTCCACAACTGCACAATATGCTGTAAACTCCTGTGGCCATGAGAGGGTCTCTCCTGTCCTTCACTGAGTACAGCAGTTGGTTGATCAGTAGATCATTTGGAGGTTGTGTTTCCTCATCAGTTTCCCTATTCTATCTCCACATGATCTTGTCTCTTCCATGCTACCATTCTCTGAAGATGCCAGCCACAGATGCCAGTGAAACACCAGGAATAAATTCTTCCAGAACATGACTACATAGCCCCACCCCAAAAAAACACAAAAAGCCAACCCCGCCCCCCAAAAAACTATGGATGCTAGCCATGAAAGCCTTCAACTTCACCCCTTAAATTGACTTTCACTGATCCCATATTTGTTTATTCAGGAATTACACTACAGATAGGGTAAGAAGACCTTTTTATGCTGCAGTTAGAGCACTTACTGTGCAATTACTACTTTCTCACAGTTTGTGCTGTGCTTATTTCAAGATGCTGTCAAATGAACAATCAGGCTAGAACTCCAGCTACAGTACTGGTCTTCTTGGAAAGGGAATATGCCACCTTAGCATGTTGAAGTTGTTCCTGTTGAAGTTGTCCAGGTGTTTATGGATTTAAATGGCTTCCCTGTGCATACTGACCTAATAGCTGTTGGTATCGTACAGAATTTCAGTGTTTTCAAACAGCACTTTATGCCAAGAATGGTTTATTATATGTTCTGCTAATGCTGATTTTTCTGGCTGGCCCAGTTTGCAGTGTCTCTTGTGTTCCTTGATTTGTGTTTGAACACTGTGTTTGGTGGTCTATGTAGATGTGTCCACAGCTGGACAGTATATGGTAAACTCCTGTGGCCGTGAGAGGGTCTCTCATGTCCTTTGTTGAGCACAGCATTTGCTGGATTTTCTTGATCAGTTTGGAGATTGTGTTTCCTCGCCAGTTTCCCTATTCTGTCTGTAATTCCTTTGCTGTATGGTAAAAGTAACTTCCCTATGAGTGGTTGTTTGTCTTCATTCCTCTGGATTTATCTGGGTCTGGCAGTCCTTCTGATGTCTGAGCTGGAGTAACCATTAGCCTGTAGAGCCCAGTCTAGGTGCTTGGAATTCATCTTCCAGGAAGTAGGGTTCACAGATCCTTTTTGCCCGGTCTACCATAGTTTTTATTGTGCTTCTTTTTTGTATTGGGTGATAGTTCGAGTTCTGGTGTAGGTATCTGTCCATGTGTGTAGGTTTTCTATATACTGTGTGGCTCAATCGTTGGTTCAGTTTGCAGATGACTAGGATATCCAAGAATGGTAATGTTCCTTCCTTTTCTTTTTCCATCATGAATTGGATGTTTGTGAATAGGTATATGTTATTTATCAATTTCTACCGGTAGTAAGGGGACTAGATATATAGCTTAGTTCTATAAAGATAAAGAAATAAATTATTATTATTATTATTATTATTATTAACCTTTATTTATATAGTACTGTAAATTTACATGACAGAGAGTTTAAAAAAACTCTGTGTGTGTTTTTAGGACGGGACTTTCTCATACCTGAGAGCGAGGATATTGCTAAAATTATTCACTCTTTGTTTTATGCTGTAAATTACATCCCCAGTGCCTGCAATTTTGTGAGGACTGTGCTCTATTGTAAGTGGCATTCCAGAAAGGGAGGCTGGAATGCCATGGCAAACCTGTTACTAGCAAAGGCAAGAGGCATACATTGAAAAAGACCTGAAATGATTTGTCACAGTATCTTATTTATATCAATTCATAATACAGTGGGGCCTTGATATCCACTGAGGTTTGGTTCCTGGACCCACACACCCACCCCCTGCGGATACCAAAATTCATGGATGCTCAAGTCCCATTAAATACAATGAAGAGTAAAATGGTATCCTTTATATAAAATGACAAAACCAAGGTTTGCTTTTTGGAATTTGTATATTTTCAAAATATTTTCAAGCCATGGATTCTTGGATCCAAGGATAAAATAATCCATGGATATGGAGGGCCAACTGTATATGTCAGTGTAACATAGTATTGACTGCTGTGATTAATCTAAACTTGGAACTTTTGTCTTGATTTGGTATACTGTAATACTGATCTACTTAGATAGTTCTTCTCCTACAAAGACATGTTGCTACAAAGACATATATTGCATACAGTATGCTATGAAGATGTACGATATATTTACAGTATTCTCCCTGTATGCATGGATTCTGTATCATGGATTCAACCATCCATGGCTTGAAAAATATTTTTTATAAGTCTCCAAAAGCAAACCGTGATTTTGCCATTTTATATAAGGCACACTATTTTACTTTCTCATTGTATATAATAGGATTTGAGGATCCATAGATTCTGGTATCCTTGGGGAGTCCTGGAACCAAACCCCAGTGGATACCAAGAACTCACTGCACTGGATTCATTAGAACATTCCCGACCTGTATCATATTGTAATATACTTATTTTTTAATACTCTACACCCCCACACACACACACACGCGAAAAGTTAGGGCTCAAATGTAGTGAAACCAGCCTTATAACTGAATTGTCCAGGCATGATATCAGTGTAGATGTACAATGAATTTTTATGTAAATCCATGCACATTATATTGCTAACCTGTTAAGTGCATACCCTATATGGCAGTAAGCTATTAGTAATTAAAACAGCCTTTGCTATAATGCTAATGATGTACGCATAATGTAGAAGTTTGATCTAGAGCTCAGAATCCTTCATTATAGAGAATGCCTGGCTGGACCTTTTACAAGATTTGTTAATTGCAAACACTTTGAGTGCATTGATCCATAACCACTCTGATGAAATAATTATTCAGAACAGTACCTATGAGGACTAACAGGAGAATGGTTTGAAAAAACCACACAAGATCTACATTTAAATGAAGTCTCTTACCCAACTCCCAGCACATCACTCTTTGCTTGCATCTTCTTTCAACAGCTACAGTTCCAGCTACTTAATTTTCTCTAGAATTACTAAAGTTTAAATCAGATTGATTGTTTTCACTTTCACTGAAGCTGCTTTGAATTTGAGAAAGGGTTTTGCACATTCAGTTCCTATCCTTTATTGTTTCATTTATTTATTGGCTCTTTTATAGATGAAAAGGTCTCACAGCTATGTGCAAAAATCAAAGTAATGGGGGGGGGGGGTTATTATTGAAGTAAGTCAAGGGGTGCTAGAGATGTGATGAGTCATATGACAGGTGTTCATTTGCTGCCAATGCAGTGGCTGTCGCCATTAGAGTAACAGGTATGTGGCTGCCAAAGGTTAACTATTGATGACCAACCACAAAATAACTAGACCAGACACAAGACATTGAGTTAAACAAGGACACTTTGTATGACCTAAAACATATTTAAACTGAACCTGGAATAAGCAACAAAAGGGGGGACCAACCTGATGTAGATCCAGCTGAGGACCAGGCATCAACTGTGATCACCTCCCTGGTCTTTCCTTGGGCAAAACACTTGACCCCAAGGGCAATCAATATCATGGGTGTTCCTCAACTGGCTGTTTACTTGAAGCTAAGCTAAGGGCATCCCCCCCCCCAAAAAAGTCCATAGACTTTACAGGAGAGAGCAAAACAAAAACACCCTGCTCAGCCCCAAGCCACTTCCCAAGCCCCCCAGCCTGTGGAGTAGGTTTCATAGTCCAACTCTTCACCAAAAGTTAAAAATCCCCATGTAAACGAGGAGATGGAATTCCTACCTTGCCCCAAGGTAACCAGCAGAGCAGACACTGCACAGAGGATGGGAGTGTGGGTCCAAATAAATCTCCAAGGAGGGCTCATGAAGGGGTGGCAGAGCCATAAGAAATCTCTGTCTCCACCTTCTCACAATCTATAACTTGACCCCCTCCACACCAGGTCAAATAAATCTGGCCTTTGATTGTGGAGGCCATCAAAATGTTCCCTTCCTGTAGCATCTTCCAGATGTCCAGGCTCAGGCACACATTGATGACCAACCACAAAATAGGCCCACTGCCCTATAAGTACCCCACTAAGAATATAAGCATCTCTAGGCCCTCCCCCCCCCGGGGGGCAACACCAGGCCCTCCAATAACAAACCCCTATGCATAAGGAAAGGAGCACAACTGACCAGTTAAATCAGGTCTAGGAGGAGGAAGATAAATTACAGATAAATTGCTGGCCAAAACAGGCCCAATACAGATCCAAATATGGCCAGAATGCCAAAAAATAAATAAAAATAATAGTGTCACACAATCTTGACCTGAAATAAAATGGTCCCCATAACAGGGGTAAAAACAAAATGGCTGCCCCCAAAACCTGCAGACAAAATAGCCCCCACCCCATAACCTGAAGATAACAGAAAATGACAACAAAGTCCCATAGGCCTACAAGCCCACAAGAGCAGGACCACAAACAAGTACTGTATATAGGCCTATAAATAATACCAGAAATAAGATAGAAAAAGGAAAAAGGACACTAGGCACAGCGACCTGTCACCTGATTGTCATGCATATGAAATATTCCTAACAATACCCCTGCCTAGATGGACTGAAGTCTGCGTGGGCAGGAAGTACAAGAAATGAGCAAAAGAAATTATACAAAATAACAGGGCAAATGGAAACACAAAACTCAAGAGGCGAGCAATCAAAGGAGATGAACAAAAGCAAAAGTTAGTGTGCAAAAGAAGCAAGCAACCACAATGATACACCACACCACAAGAATGCTATCCTGTTGTTCTTTCTATACGAATCACCAATGTGGGCTCATGAAGAGCTGGCAGAGCCATAAGAAACCTCTCTCTCCACCCCATCACAAACTATAGCTTGGCACCCCTTGAACCAGGCCAAACAAATCTAGCTTCTGGTTGGAGAGGCCATCAAACCATGCCCCTTCTGTAGTATCTTCTAGGTGCCCAGGCTCAGGTGCACAACATTTCATTAGCCTCACAAATCCTTGGATCTTCAACAAGTACCTGTCAAAGGATGTTGACTCTACAACATTCACTTCTTTAATGAGCAATCCTCAGGAGAAGTTTTACCACTAGTAAACTATTTTACTGTTGCTTACCTGTTTAATATGATTACTGTTATGATGTTGTGAGTCTTCAAGTCATTTCTGACTTAAGGCAACCTTAACAAAAGCCACAATTTCTGTTGCATTAGCTGTATCATGAGGTTTTATTACTAATATTATTATTACTATTTTTTACTATTGCTTTTGTGTACACCCATTGGCCTGTTAATATTTTAAAGAACTCTGTCACAGCCAATATGACAGCCCAGTGATATTAGTGTAGGTGCCAAAGATCTGGACAATTAAATGCATTGATGATTTTAAGTTTATACAATTAGTCGACAAAATCCAGAATGATGTGAGGAAAATGGAGCATGTTTTATTTCTCAATTCTGAAACAGTGATAAATGCCTAAGATAATTGAAGTGATTATAGAGATAATACTTCAGGTTTAGGGAGAGAAAGACAGTTGTAAGACGCATTATTATATAGAACAATAAAAAGGTTATATTTTTGCCAAGGAGAATAGGAAGTGGTATACAGTTATTCTGTAAATCAGAAAATAGGAAAAAAATTCTTGAGTGTCTTTAGCTGTGAGGAGATCTCTGCTACAGATTTAGGTTGGCTTAACAATTCTGGGAAGCACAACGAGATAAAGGTCATTGGAATACAACTGAGAATGAAGAGACCTAATCAACAAAGTATTATATATATCTTTGAGAATTTCTTCATGGAGAAGGGCTATTGGTTGGTGATTTTGACACTACTACGAGACTACTAGTCTTTTCATTTTGATTCCCTTTTTAGCCAAAATGGGTTCATGCCATACTCAGAAATAACAGGTTAAATGACTAGCCTCTCTCTTTTTCTCTGCCCTTAACCCCAGCATTTGCAGGCTCATGGCTTGCAAAGTGGGGTCCAAGGCTGGGCATACTGTTTCTCTCCCTTGCCTCAGCAGCTGCTTGTTAGCTCTGGCTCTGAGGAAAGGCTGAGGGATAACACTCATACACACATGAAGAGAGAGAGGAGATGGGAGACTGTGCCAGAGACCAGGAGCCCTGGCTACAGAGGAAGGTGGGCACTTCTTTTATGTACTTTATAAGCAGTATTAACTTATTGCCCCATATATAAGTCTACCCATGATTTTGGAGTCGATTTTGGGGCATAAATTTCTCGATTTATAGTCGAGTATATACGGTATGTCACCAAAATACATATCCCAGGATTTTGTGTGATGGAGTCATGACATCTAAATTATTTACCAAACAGCTGTAATTCTGTAATGTAGATTTACTCTTGAATAGTTAAAGTGGAAAGTTCCCACTCATGCACACCTCCGCCTGCCCAGCTTACTTTTAAACTAAGGATCCCATAGTTTCAACTTGAGGTCCCTGGCTTCTGAGTACAAAACTTCATTTTGCAAGTTATACTTCATGCTTTGAAATGGGGAGTCCAACAGGATGTAGTGATGCAGTTATGTAGAAGAATGTTGTACATATGCATACATGTAAAACATTTCTGATAAAGAATTCCTCACCCTTGCTTAACTCACTAATATTTGTAGCCAGCCATTTATTGCCGCACTTGCAGTGAATCAATGTCATCTAAATAAAATTAACACTTCATTCCTTGCTAACCTTTAAAATCAGTCCTTAATCATATTTAAGAAACAAGGCATTAAGGGGTAAGTGAAACATGTGGGTGAGGATGGGCTGGAGTAAATACAAAAGAAGAGAGTTTCAGACAAATGACAAAAGTGAATGAACATGTTGTAAGATGTTTGAGGACATTCTTTTTCACAATTTCCAGACACTGGAACAGTTGAGACAACAATTGCATTGTGCGGATGACAACATTAAAATGACAGTGGCAATAACTGAATGTGCCCTAGGGACCAGTGGTGCTGTTCTCTATAGATCCCATGATGTATCTTTATAGGAATTTAATGATACCACTGACCCCTAGGGCCCACTTGCCATCTTCAAAAGTGTTCTCTCTCTCTCATTTTAAAGTTGCCTTCTCCCAACATGGACTTGAATAATAAATGTAAATTATAATCTAACTAATTAAACAATTTAAACTGTTTGTGTTAGTAGCAATGAATTAATCGCCCATTTTCTAGCACTGAATAATACTAATTTTCAAATGTAACATTCCAAGCTCTGTCCATAAGGCATGATTATGACATGGCTTATTGCTGCAATTTAGTTTCTATATAAGGCCATGACTGCTTAATCATACATGAATGCACACAAGCATGTAGGGCATTAAGGTCAAGATTTCTTTGTAGAACCAGCTCAGAGTTAGAACATATGTTTGGGAGCATCGGGGTAATTATAACCACATGAAGGAAATCTTGCCAATTTTTTAAAGGCAGAGGTGCAAGTCAAAACATAACTACAGTATCATAGAATCATAGACTCACAGAATCATAGGAGTTTATCACACAGGAGGATTTCTCTCAGTTTTGAAAGAAATGGAAGTGAGGCCAGTTCGAAATTGAGTAAATTCACTAGTTCAGCAAATTTACGTGGTTGTGTATTGACACTGCATTGCATTCAGAACTGCCTGAAATTGCCTCCCAGTGCCCAAAATTGCGTGTGATAGTTTCTCACACAATCATGCAAAACCTCACAATTGCATTCGGAAGGACTTCCCTTTGCCCGAAAATGTGGGTGATCAGCTTTCACGCAATCACACGAAACCCTATGATTGCATTCAGATTGCCATTGGATTATACTTCCAATTCCCTTCGTGTGATAAACTCCTATAGAAGTGGAATTGAAAACAAGAGCCATCCAGTCCAACCCCCTGCCATTCAGGAATACACAATCAAAGCACTCCCAATAGATGGCCATCCAGCCTCTGTTTAAAAACCTCCAAAGAAGACACATTAGGAATCATATGAATTCTTTTCTTCAAAGGTGGCTATTTGGTTCTGTGTATTTTCAGAGGAAGGAAGTGGCAAAACCACCTCTGAGTAATTTTTGCCTAAGAAAACCCTATGAAATTCATGGTGTTGCATGACAGGTGACTTGAAGGCATTCAAATGCACATTTTCAGAAGCAATAGCCATTTGCTGGAGGGCATCCCTCTCTTGGAAACATTGCACACAACAGCAATAACTCAGAAACTGGTAACCTCAATCCACAGGCCTTTCTGCCTTATTTTAATATGTTTAAAATATGGAATGCAACTGCTTTTGTCTTGTGTTTGGGCATTGAGTCAGATTTTACTTGCTTAAGAATTGCCCTGCCAGTGTAAGTTTTGTTCATTTCAATTTAGCAGGAACACAGCAGGGTAGAGATCTTCTTTGTTCTTGCCATGGCTCTCTTTCCATTGTAGTTCCCTGGGGAGCTGTGTTTTCTCTTCATTTGCACACATTCATTGCCTTTCTGTCAAGTTTTTCAGAAAATTGCAGGGAGGATCTATTGGGACATCACTAAATACAGGCATCCCCATGATGCCCCAGAACACCTCATTTTCCTTTTGAAGCCTGTCTCTGTTTTCACATTTCAGAGTAATTCACTGCATGACAACATTCTCCTTTAATGAAGCCCTGGTGGTAGCAAACATGATAACATTCAGCGGGGAACATACAAATAAAAGCACAGAGGAGACACATAATATAAAATCAAAATCAGCTGGGCATGCAAAAAAGCTAATGGAGGAGAAAAACGGTTTCTGTAAGCATATGCTGACTTGCAGCTGCCTCTTTTCATCTTTCTGGAGCCACGTTGAATGAGATTTATGTCACTTCAGCAAAGATCTCTTCTGAACAGAAGGAGGAGGAGGAGGAGGAGGAGGAGGAGGAGGAGGAGGAGGAGGAGGAATAGGGAAACACTTTATAGTGAATCCTCTCCATTTCGCATTCAGCTGCAACCATGTATTTCAAATGCAGTTCATAGATTAATTTCCAAGCCCATCATATTTTAGAAATGGCATCAAAAGGCTGGGGAATTTGATGCAATTCTGTGTGGCTAGGATATACCCAAAGACACATTGAGACCTTTGCTGCCTGAAGTGGTGCAATAAACAATGTCTTCTCCAAAAGATACTTACTGTCCAAGGCCATCCAAGCTATTTTGGCATCAAAGGCCGAAAATCTCACAAGCACTTCATATTGCCACCTCAATATCCCTGGCATTAAAAACACAACAATAATAAATTGAATTGTTATAATTTAGCTGCCTTTCCCAGACACCATTAATTAACTGCCTGAGGGGGTTCTTCTGAAGGATAAGCTTTTCAATAAGTAAAATAAATAAAACACTCCAGAGCCACAAAGACCTTTCCACTTCCCTCCATGATTGTTTGGATTGCAGAGCCACTTTGTTTTTCTTCCCTTGAAATCTCTTACACTATCCCTTCAGTTTTCTGTCTCTACATCAAAGACACACAATTTTGCCATTGTTTAGGAAGATAAAGTCTTCACTCTCAAGTTTCATCTTTTTATCCTAATTTTTTCTCATCCTTTCCTTCCCTTATGCTCTTTATACATGAGAGGCACCCTTTCTTGGCAAACTTTCAGTGGTGGCTGGTGGCCCTCATTTTATTGGGCAAATAATCTTCACAACAGGGTCACCAATTTGGGTTAGTTCCCTTAAAATTGAGCCTAAAACCTGCAGTGGACTCACTCTTGCACTGACCTGGAAGCCACCTGCCAAAACTGCAGACTACAAATTACAAAAGAGCTGCAAGTTTAAGTGTTTTCACCCCCAAGTCTCAGGCATGAACAGAGTGAACAGAACGTGAGCCCAAGTGAACATAGCAGGACTTGCTTTGTGAACAACAGTATTGCCCTAATAGGGAGGCATAACATCAACTTGAGTACCAGCATAGTGTAGTGGTTTGAGCATTGGGCTATGATTCTGGAGACTAGGATTCAGTTCCCCCTAAGGTTGGCCTTGGGCATGTCACAAACCCTCAGACCCAGAAACCTTCATGATAGGTTCACCTTGGGGTCACCATAAGTCATTAATGACAGTTGCTTCAAAATGCAGCAGCTAAATAACTCATAGAGATTGGTCAGGTGGAACACATTTCACCACTTTGAAAACATCTTCACTATCTTTCTGTCCGTCTGTGGACAAAATTAAAACGTCTGGTTGGAACTATGATTTCCAGGTCAAATCTATCCCAGGCCTTGGGATTTCAAGGCCAAAACCTGAGACCTAATGCTGACCCCTTGTGATGTTACAAACAAGGCTAGTGTTACAAGGAGCAGCCCCTGTGGATGATGATACATTATGCATCAGCTGAATTTGCAGAAAGTTTGCCATTCCTTTCAAAAATATCCTAACAAATAAAATAACCCATACTTTTTAGAGCATTTCTTTAGAACACTTCTTTAGAGCACTTCTTTAGGAAATGCTCTTACCCTGAGATTGCTTGTTTGTACCCCAAGGACCAGAGAAGAGGTGCTAGGTCCTGTGATCTAGGGACCCTAGTTGGACCTTGAAAATTCCTATATAACATAGGGCCCGGATAGATGAAGGACCACCTGTTTCCATTAGAAACTTTTGATTTTGTTACCATTATTACAAGTAATTTATGTGTTTTAGTTGATGACAGATTGCATTAAAGGGGTTATCAGTGGGAGCTCCCCAGCTCTGAAATGGTCTTCTCAGGGCTCAGATCCTATCCCTGGACCTAATTTAGCCCAACCAACACTTCCTTCTTTGCCTGAATATAACACTTAGTGAAGATGTTGATGCTTTTATGGTTTTGATCTTTTTATATAATCTACTGCTCCTTTCTTTTATTTTTCCTTTCTTTTTTTTTTTGTGCCACATGATATTCCAACACTTAGTCAATAGTTTTGAGTTATTTTATTACTTCCAGTATGTAGAGAGATCTTGTAGCAGCACCTCTGAGACTAACTGAAAGAAAGAAGTTGGCAGCATGAACTGTCATAGACTTCAGTCTACTTCCTCAGATGTTTAGACTGAAGTCTACAAAAGCTCATGCTGCCCACTTCTTTTTTTCAGTCAGGAGTTTATTGCATACACTTTCCAGCCCAATCTACAGACTAACATGGACATATCTTTTAAATACTTCCATTGTGTGGTAGTTGTTATGTGCCTTCAAGTCAAGTCCAACTTATGGCAACCCTCTCCTAGGGTTTTCTTTGCAAGATCTATTCAGAAGAGGTTTGCCATTGCCTTCCTCTTACACTGAGAGTGTGTGGCTTTCTCAAGGTTTCTATGGCTGAATGGAAATTTAAATACTGACCTCCCAGAGTTGTAGTCCCACATTCAAACTACTTCACCATTATAGCTCGCAGCAGTTTTTAGTTGACCTCGTGTATTTGTCGATGGCAGGTTGGTGGTGCACAATTATGGATTTTGATATGACCTGTAGATAAGTTTAGGGTGAAATTTAGGGGCATGTAACAAAGGATGTAAAGTACGATGCAAAGGAAAATGATGCCAAAGAACTTACAAAATTCCAGCAGGAATAACTGTGTGTGCTCAACCTAAAGACTGGATGAATGAGGAGGAGGGGACTATGGTAAATGCTGTGCAATGTGTGGGAGAGGTGACAGGATATAGGCAGGGCTAAGGAAATGCACACATATTGAAAACAGTAGAAGGTAAATAAAAGAATATGTTGAAGGCATTAGCAATGATTACAGTTTTTAACTTTGCCTCATTTTAATCCAGAAAAGCTGACAAGCATAAACAAATGCCTTACTCAGATCTTTCAAAGCCTGATTCCTCTCAGCACTCCTTTGAGGGGGAGTGCCAAAACGATACCATAGCTGCCATTTTCCTGCCTATACATTCAAAAAGGTCAGAAGCGGCACCATGGCAGAGAAAATAGAGATGGTTGGTGCTTCTTTTAGGTGCTCCTGGGATGTGCTAAACCACTCTACTCAGAGAAGGAGATGGTTCTTTTTTTGTTTGTTTTGTTTTGTTTGTTTGTTTTTTGGTACGAACTAAAGTACAGTGCTTACATCGACCCATGGATAAGTTGATCCAGGGTTTGGGGATCAATTTTTTTTACTAAAGTTTCTAGACATACATGAGTATATACAGTACATAAATTTTCTGCTTATAATTCTCCCCCCTCTTATCTCTCCTCTCTCTCTCTCTCTCTCTCTCTCTCTCTCTGTTAATTTTATCAGTCTTTGCTGTTTTAAAGCACACCTACATACCCTGCCTTTTCTATCTCAAATTTTAGTCCTCAAATTGTTTTTCTGTTATTGGCTAGTACATTCATGCACTGATTATGATTTTCCCCTGTGGTTTAATCTTTTTTAAAATGACAGATGCAGTTCATATATGCATTTTAGGAAATGTACAGATTACATGGATCTGTTGGATGAAAGATGGACTGAAAGCAAGGGCAGTGAACCCATGGGTAAATCATTATAATGCTGTACACATGATTACACATACTATATTAAGTAAACAGCTTAGATTAAAATAAATTATTTGGCTCTCTACAAGGACAGTTAATGCTTTCTTATTTGCTTACCTTTTCACTAAGTAAATAAATAATAAAGCATTTCACAAGAGGACTCCTATCTATTTCCCAGGGGTAGGTAATAAAAGAAACATATTATGAAAACATCTCATTTTTAAATAAATTAAAATAAAAACAATAACCAGCTGGGATCCAATTAATTTCAGATGTCAAGCATATTTGAGTGGAGCTGCATGAAATTATTCTGTAGTATCATGTTTCTGAACAGCTCTTGAATTCCTAGCAACAATTGCATTGAAAGCTGTAGAACTTTTTCTGCACTCGTGCACTGAAGCTACAGTACTATCCATACTACCTGAGAGTAAGAGTCAAAACACATGGCTGGTAAAGAGCAGCCAAAGGCCTCTCTAGCCAAAATCGGATTAAATCTGCTCATTTTTGCTCCAGTCCTTTGGACCAGAGTGCAGCATCAGAGTAGCTTCTAACTGCTTTGGGAGCATGCATTGTTTGAACACCATGCCCTCAAAGTATCCAGAAGCCACCTTATTTGACCTATGTGTTTCAGGCCTAAATTTAGTTTAACCCTCCTGCAGATGTATTTTAAAAATCTTGCATTTAGTGACTTCTGGGTATATTCTGTTGCCTTGGAGATTCCAATGAACATCAGGTGAATAAAAATACTTCATGGTATTCCACAATACCAAACAATCAGAATTAGAAAACTCATGTTTTCATGAAGTGGAATATTTGATTTAAGTAGGTGACAGAACTACACTTCTGCCTGCCCTGCAAAATAGTGACCAACAAAATTTCTATGACTAACTTTGCTATTTTCAATTTTAAAAAAGTGTTTGATTAATGTTCATATCCCTTACAAAAGTAATATCACATTTGGAAATGCAGAAGTCTAGTTTCTCCTTTCTCATCCACATACAAAACTGCAGGTGAACAAACTGAACTTTAAAAAAAAATCAGTGCATAAAATGCAAACCTAAACTGAGTAATTAGAGTGATGAGTCGTGACTTCTTGTTCAAGGACACAAGGCACTCTTTGGCACACCTCCTGAAATCCCATTGTGTGCTCCCTGGGGGTACGAGCACCCCAGGTTAAAAACCTCTGCTGTAGATCATGAACTGTGTGCAGTTCATCTTGTAGTTGGTTTTTTTTAAAAAAAAAAAAAAAAAGTTCTGTAATGCAATTTCTGTTTCCCCGCCTGAATTCTAAGCCCTACAGCAATTATGTAGATTAAAATGTCATTTTTTAATAGTTTATTCAGCATTTTTACTTAATTTCTTATCTGTTGCTAATCATCATGTAGGATGCTGGCCTATCATTTACAACTTTAAACTTTACTCAAGGAATCCTTTAGTTTAAAGGCAATGTCCTCACACTTAAAAAATATAAAATCATTGGGTGAAAATATTATTTGGCCAATAAAGACAACCTACTCAGTCTAAAAGCCCAGATCTTAATAAATGGTGACACAATGAAACTAATGGAAATACAAAAGAGGACCAGATAAAGATGTCCTCTGTCACCTTTACTGCTTATGTTGGCATGGAAGACCCTATTGAGAGATATTAGATGGCAGGATAGAATGTATGGGATGAGAGTAACAGTATAAACTGAGAGCTTGTGCAGATGATCATGTGATGATGATTTTAAAAATCATTGTATTAGAAAAGCAGTCCTATGTGTTTGGTATAAGTGTAAACAGATACTTTTTCCTAAGTTAAATTTAGCTACTTCATCATAAGAAGCCTTTTTTAAAAAAGGAAGGATGAGTTAAAAATTGGACATGGTTGCTCTATGGTGATTTTTTGGATTTTGAACAAAATAGCTGGAAGCTTAAATCAGGAGATGTGATTCTTAAGGAAGGCAAAGCTCTTAATTGGTTTGCTTATATGCAACTTAAGGACAGATTTAATCAAGACTAGAGAAATTCAACCATAGAGGTTAGAGAAAATGAATTTTATTTAGAGGTGGGTAAAGACGATGACCATATATTTTTAAAAATATATAAATGGCTTCTGAAACTAGAAAGAGAAGATAAGCCATAAAAGAGTACATGGTAAAGTGGGTCCATAATTTTGGGACGTAATGTCTATATGGATGTACAGTGGACCCTCCGTACTGGCGAGTTGGAGAGCTGTGGATTTGACTGCCCACAGACCACCACATCCTATATTATTAAATGGCAGTGCATGCACATGAGTGTGCTGATGTGTGAACATGCATATCACTGTCATTGAATAAAATGGAGTGTGACTGTACATATTCTTTGCCATCCATGGGGCAGAGGGGCTGGAACTGAACCCCTGAAGATGGGAAGTTTCCACTATATGGGAGGAAATGTGGTGTAAAGATATAAAATTTACCTTGTACAGTAATTTAAAAGAAAGCCTGTATGAGATTATGAATATTTAGTATTTAACCCCCAATAAGATGTCAAAAATGGCCCAGAATGTTTCAAATTGATGTTGGGAATGTCACAATAAGGTGGTCTGCTTTTTCATATGTAGTGGACTTGTGATAAGTCAAAGTGTTACTGAAGCTGGATTTTGTAATGTTACTAGAAATGTTTTTGTTTGGCATAATGGATAAAGAACTGGATAGTAAAAATTGATCACTTCTTGAAAATATGACAACGGCAGCAAGAATTATTTTGACTGTAAATTAGGTTGTTTGTGTTAAATCTTAACCAAAATTAATCTTTAAAAAGTCACAACCTCAAAAAAAAAATCCATAACTATAAGGGGCAGAAATGTGCTTTCTTCAAAGTATAAAATCTATAAACTCAATAAACTGGATTCTGCACTACTATAATATTTTGCATTTTATTCATTTATATATTTGGAATTATGTTGTATGTATGGTTCAGTTTCAGATAGTCTCTTAAGATTATTCCAGCTAATATCAGACCTGGAAAATTTAATATTGAGCTGACTGTCTTCCAGTTCAGATTGTGCCAAGCTGTCGAATATCACTGCATGTGTAAGATGGTTTAATTATTCAGGCTCAAACACAGGCCATGTCCACATGCCCTCAACACACATTTCAGCCTTGTTTCAGGTTCATATGTGAACTGGCCGTGAGTCACAATGATGAATGCTGATGTACAAGAAAACCACCTGGCCAGTCAATTGGAAAGCAGTAAACAGAACCCATAATTGTTGAATTTCAGCCAATATTTTTTCCACTAAATTAGTTTTTTCTCAGTTCTCCTTAATGTACAAGCAGATTGTTTTCATGGTCATTAGGGTTTCATGAATTCTCCAAGCAGACCATCATTACTGTAGAATGCGATAAATTATATTCATGTTTAGATTTCATTTCTTTTAATCCTGAAACAAATAGCCATTAAGCAGAGGGGAAAATATAGTTCAATTTGTGTGTAAAATCTGAAAGCTTTTTTCCCATCCCATCCCCATTAACTATAATAACCCTGTTCAGTGTTCTGACCCTCACTTTTACTCACAAATTGTTCCAGAGCTTTGGACAGAGCCTTCTATTTATAATTTTGTTGTGTACAGTAATTTCAAATACTGGCCCTGTGATCCAGAGTGTGGAATGCATATCCACATGCATACCCAGATCAGATCTCAAATCGTGCTCAAACCATCCTGCTTTACACAATTCACCCTGCATTTTGTAACATGCATGATCCCACATACAGAATCTACATACACAAAATTCTGCCCAAAGATTTGAAGCAGTGAATTGGAGGCAGAGCAAGGAGGCATAATGCACTCACCCACCAATAATTTTGTATTCTTGGCTGTTGTGTGAGCAGGAGAACTATTTCAATGGTTTGAACTGTGGGTTTCTTCCTCTTCCCCTAACACACACGGGTGGCAATCTTTTCTGTCTCAGCATACTGTAGTAGGCCATGGACCTATGCTAAACTGAGCCAAATATTACCTTTAAACTTACTGAGCAGTTCAGTCTCTGAGCCCTGCCCTCACATGATCATTCTATGCTTCATGGAAAGTGGGCATGATCACAGAGGCATCTGGCTACATCCCCTTAGCTAGATATGAAATGGTTACAAAAGCATTGAAACATCTGGAGGATCATAGAATCATAGAGACCACAAGGGCCATCCAGTCCAAACACCTGCCATGCAGGAACTCACACTAACAGCATCCCTGACAGATGGATCTCAGTGCAGATGTCATACTTTTATGTGTGTCTATGGGATGTAGTGGTGTGTGTTGGGGGGGGGGGAGGTGCTGATTGCTGTAGAGGAAAGAAGGGAATATCAACCTCTGCAGCATGCTAAAAGAGACTTCAAAGATTATCACACCGGCACTTAAGCACTGGTAAATTGCCTCTCAAATGTTGAGGAAGTGCATATGTGTGAAAGCCTGGCATGCTACCACTGTGCATGCCAACCAGTGCAAAATTGTGCTATTTTAAAGAAGTTTTGTTTCTTTAGTTTTCTTGGATATTCTTCTGCTAGTACGAGCACACATGTGTTTTCCATTAAACAGTGTGAACCATATTATAAGGTGTGTTCATAAGTATATTAAGATTGCAAACCAGCACATGGTTTCCCAGAGGTATGATTGAAGCATTCTTGCACATCACTGGATTTCTTTAATACTTGAGTGTCAGCTGAATGTGGTAAGAGCTGTCACTTGGGTTGAGGGTTCTTCCTGCAGTGTTTAGTGGGATGTGGTGGATTATTCAAGACACTGCTTACTCAGTCGGCAAGTCTTGCATTGTAAGGTTCATACACTTAGTTAACCATCATTTTTATCTCTGTGTTCTCAGTTTCCCCCACTAATCTCATTGATCTTCTATTGAGCCTTCTGACTTCAGTTTTGGCACTTGTTGACAATATGTTGAAAAAGGTGTGCCCCAAGATTCTTGCTTCTCTTTCTCATAATGATGCATTGGGGTCCCTGACCAAAGCCAAAAACTCTCTTTCGTTATCTTTGAATAAGAAAAGGAGTGAGTTACATTGTTCTAAGATCACAGTTGATTTAAAAATGGGAGGGCAGATTCTGTCTGTGCAGAGAGAGGAGAGCTCATATGATGGGAAGAAGAAAATTTCACAGCTGGAATCCATATTTTTTGTGGGGTTTTTGAGTTATATGGTCATATTCTGGAAGAGTTTATTCCTGACATTTCGCCAGCATTTGTGTCTAGCATCTTCAGAGAAAGATTATTTCCTTTGATATAAGAATAAAAATAGCTAAGGATTATTTTGCAAGAAAGCAACATATTGAGGATTATGTTAAGAATGGGCAATTTTGGTGGAACATTTTTGTAATGTTTACACATTCTTACTATGTAAGAAAAACACTGGAAATATTCTGTTTTTACACATGCACACAAAGACTGCTACCCTTGAGTTTTTATACATTTGGCCTGTCCTAAGATTAGTTCACTTAGGGCAAAGATGGAATCCCATTCATTCACTGTGCCCAGTGTACCCCACGCACTTTCTCACCACAACCATCTATTCAGAAGCAGTGAGAGTTCTTTTTACCATCAAAAGGAGGGGTCCTCCCTTGTGGCCTTGAGGATGTCTGCTCTGAGGCATCAAACGTGTGAGAAAGACTACCAAAGAAATCCTAAACCCAGAGCATGCCTGCATATACTACCCCTGCCAAAAGAAGTGGTAGCAACAAGATGTTCCCATTAAATCATGTTCCCATTAAATCATGGTAGAGCACAGTGTTGCAAATAGGGAAAAACATCCCGCACCACTTCAATTTTATGCTAAGGAAAGGTACACCTAATTGCTCCCTGTTGGACAACTGCTGAAAATATGCACTAAACCAGACAAAACACATCTGATGAATCACTGCAGGTGGTGTACAATATATAGAAACCTATTCTGCCTGCTTGTCTAGTAGTAGTAGCTAGTGGCTTCCATTTTAGTGGGGACAGTGAATCCATTCCAAAGAGGTGCTTTGAAGCTTGAACCAGATTGAGTTCGCCTCCCCATTGACTTTGGAGCCACCAGCTACAATATTATCTATCTCAAGATATTTGTTTAAACGAAACCACCAAATCTCTCCGCATTCTCTCAGCCTTACTTCACACTCCTAGAAAAGCTTCTGACACAAAATATGGAGGGAATCTTAAGGACTACTTTTCTTCTTTCGTTTTTGTGTTGTTTATCTGAGTTTTGTGTCTTTAAAAGCCCTGCTCTGTAGGTGAGCTCCGCATCAGAGCTTGTTTCCTCTGTTCAGCAGCCTTGGCTGCTCCTGCATTCATGTCACAGGTATTACTACCTCATCATGTTCTCTTTGGCTTTATTTACAGGGCCAGGTGTGACTAAATGACAGGAGGGTCAGAGGTGGTTATCAAGACAAGCAGTGTACTTTGAGCAGGCTGGCCATTAAACGCTCAGAACATTGTATATGACAAGCACTTTGGGGAACCACTTTGACAAGTGTTTGTGTCTAGAAAAATGCAATTTCCTCAAAGTTTCAAGTTCTTATTCAGGAAAAAATGCATTACAAATACTCACATCGTCTTTGTATACTTGAGCTCCTTACTTATGAAATGTTGACAGTAATGAGGAATCATGTATCAAAAGTGTATTCATTCCTAAGACCTTGGCTGACCATTTACAGATGTTATCATTTTGTTCTTGATACATGCATAATTCAGACCTGTAGAAACATACATTTGAAAGAATGTGCGGGGGGGGGGGGGGAAGGATGGAAGGAAATCAATTTTATACCTTCTTCTAATTTAGCTAAGATTGATAATGGAGACTGATTTATATTTGGTGGTAAGAGGCTTCATGGGCTACTTCCTTCTACTCATTCATCCATGGAATAGCAAAAGAACCATCTACAAGTTTGTGACAGCAAACCTGGGTTGCTAACACAAAATGCCTGGATGTGTCTTTGACTAAGTCCTAATCAATTCTGTGAGGCTTATTCTCACTGAAGTGAGAATAGAGTTGAAGCCTCTGCCTGAAATCTTGTCCACACTATCCTCAGAATATATCCAATTATACTGAATGGAAACTAAAAAAAACACAGACTGTTCCCAAATAACTGAAGCCACTTTTATTTTTTAAAATGTATGTTATGACTGCTGGTATTACTATTCTATTCTTCTTTGATGTGGTATTTTGTCCAGCTCAGAGAAGATCTGTTTAGGTTCTTCCAAATGATTGCAACTTTTCCTTATGGTACTTGCTGTCTCCGTCAAATTACTTGTGCTTTCTTTTTAAAAAAGAAGAATGGGGTACAAGCATGATAGCGATAGATTGCACTCAAAAACAATTGAAGCTGCTGATTTAGCTTTTAGGGTATCTTTCAAGAGCCAGACTCACCATTTGATCATCAGCTGAGGATGTTGCTGGGTGTGCCTTTAATTCCACTAAAAGAACAGTGTTATTGGCAAATCCAAATTTGTCATCGATTGGCTGCTGAGCATGTCTCCACATATTTTCCAAGATGGCATACAGCGGACAATTCTCAGAAAAGATGAGCAATTTATTTGCAGCTCTACAGCCCTGACTTACTCTTGGCTGGATATCAAAACATTTGGCTTTTGAGACATTGGCAGAGACAGATTTCAGTGCTGGAATGAAGCAACATAATCATTCCCTGCATTTACCTGAAAAGCTCTTTTACCATTCTTCACATCTTTAATGCAAGCTAAGCTAGTAATTATATCTTTAAATACAAACAAATGTGCAGAATGGAGATGATCCACTTGGCTTCTTGTTACCTGTAACAGAAATTTGGGCTAATGATGCTCTTCTTCTGCTGTGTTCATTCAAGTGTAGTTCTAAAGCATTCTTTGGCATTATGTGTGTAAGGACCATGAAGCAAAGCTGTGACCAATTAAGCTCTTTTAGACAGGCATAGGCTACAAAAATTGGGATACACCAATCAAAATTTTGGTGTCTGCATTCCATACCAATTGAAATTTCCACTTTATCTTCAAGGACAGCATCACACCTTGCAGTAAGCCAATCTGGAGCTCACCAGAACATTAATCATTATAGGCAAACTACCCTTGTTTAGATATAGCCTCTACTAGCAAATGGCACTCCTCCATTGCCACCAATCCACAAATGTTTTCCTTTATCTCCAAGGCTTTTCATCATCCCAATGTATTTCAAAAGGGTTTGCCATGTTTCCTTAAGCTGTGAAACTCTTAGGAAATGGGAAGTACTTTTTCATTATTGGCAGTTCATTTCTCTAGTGAAAAAGTGTCCTCAGGTAATTTATTAATGAAGATCTTTTACTTCTACTTGTGAACAAAGTAAGACAGAAGTACAGTATATAATAAATAAATTATAAGGCTGCATATGCTGTCTGATAATAAAGTAAGGGGTGGTGAATAATACATAGCCTTGTCAGTAATAAAAACAGAATTCTTGTTTAAATTGTATTTTCCTTAGTATAATTTGCCAGTTTTACAAGTTTATGTCTTTAGTACTGTTGTTCTAAAAATCTGTGCAAGTTGTAACTTGAAATCAGTTAAGTACATAAAAGTCTACTTTGCTTTCAAATTTCATAGAAAATATCTGATTTGCTTTTGACAGCAACCAAGTGTGACAGGTAGTATAGTCAAGGGAATAGACAGACAGGTAAGAAGATGGTTAGAGAACACCTTACTGCTTTCCATAGTGTCTAAAAGGTATGTCTCTGGAGATTATCGCATTAGCTTCACTTCTGGGATAGACCCAGGATGTAACTTTCTTAAGGCAGAACTTACTGCATTCACCCACCGCAGGGCAGTATGCAGCATATATGCAATCCGGGATTGTCCCGCATCTTTTCAAGAACAGGAAAATCCTATTCTTGAAAAGCTGTGAGACAGGCCCAGGGCTGCATACTGCCCGGTGATGGGTGAATGTGATAAGATCCGCCTTAAGAAAGTTATATTCCAGGTCTATTCTGGTAGTGAAGCTAATGCAATAATTTCCTAAATTATTTCACTGTCTATAATCTTAGAGAACTTCTGAAGAATGCTCAAAATGCTGGGAGATGGGGGAGTACAAAGTTTCTCTATTTAAGTGTTGGTTGTGTATTCAGAAAGGAGGAGACGAGCAAAGAAGTATCTGAGAAACTACAGATTGGTTGCCCAAAATTACAAATCAGTCATTTCCAGGACAAATTCTAGGACAAATTACTGCGAGTTAGTTTGTCAGCAGCCAAAAGAAAATATGTTCATAACTAGGAATTAGCATGAATTTGTTAAGAATAAATCATACTACAGTACTGCGTCTTTTTAACAGAATCTTTTTTTGATAGATTAAGGGAACACTGTGGACTCACTGAATACTGAGTTCAGCAAAGAACTGGCCAACATATTTATTATATTTATTATATAATAACATATATAACATGTTTATTATATTTTTTTCAGATATGATTGCTTGAGTGGTGGAAGACATTTGTTTATCACAACACATGATCTTCCATATTTAATCAAACAACCAATTTTTATTATGGTCCAGAAACCCAATAAAATCAATTTACAACACATAAATAAATTAAAAATACAATGAACAATTAGTCAATTCATACAGAGAGAGCTTATTTCAAACATTTTGTCCTTGTACACAAGTTAGCTGTTCTCTGACCCTAACTGCCACAGACAAAAATTTGGCAACTACCAGGGTTACACAGGGACTCTTATCTCCTAAAAAGAATTTGACATGGAATTGTGTCGATTTTCCTAGTAGATTCACCATTAATCAGGTATTGTTGAGCCTGCTTGTAGAAACCACAAAGACAAAAGAATGTGTTTCATAGATTCATGGGATATAATCCTGCAGTATAAGGTACACCAGCAAAACTATCTCAGATAAGGTGGTGAGGGGTCCTCCTTTTCTAGGACCTATTCTATATTCCAGCTTTCTCTCCAGGAGGAATTCCAGCATGTCCCCCTTTTTGAACATGACTAAGAAGCATCAATTTGCATTTATATAAGTATTTTTAGCTTTTATTTGGTAATGTTATACATTTTTTCTTGAACATGCTACATTTGCAGTGCCTTGTCCTCCTTTGTGGTTTTGACATCTGGTCACCCTGACCTCAGAGCATTTCAATGAGGAAAGCATTCTTCTGCATTTAAGTAGATTGTATTTAATACACTCTCTTTTGTGATTGGTCACCAAAAGATAAATGCAGGGCACGTGTCTAAGAAAAAAATTATGCTGTGGGAGAGAAAACTGGTTAATCATAGGGAATGGGATTACCTTCAAGCTTCAGTTTATCCTGTCTGGTCACAGTCTAAACATGAACCAGCAGCTCAATGTGGTTGCTTAAAAAGCTAATCAGACATAGGCTGCATAACAGGAACATAGGCCAAGAACCCACATCTGGGTTTTGCTGCATAAATCTTTATAGGAAGATATACATTGACTGTGCATTAGCTGTGTCAGTACTGAATGGAACTGTTTCACATCTGAATGCACAAACCAATGTATAAACCAATACCAATGTATAAACCAACACCTAATTTGCATATGCATTGATGACAACATTGCATATGCAACTCCTCTTCCACAGTCTTGAACTGAAAATGGATATTCTGCATTGGACAGAAATGTTCAACTTCTTTCGTAGGAGAATTTACTAACACATAAGACACCAACAGGATTCTGGCCATACTGTCTGACTGATAGGTCACAAGATATATTAGTTCTGTTCTATTCTGTTCCTCTGAATCATTATGTCCAGTTTTGAGTGCAACAATTCAAAAAGAACATTGACAAATGGAGGTCTAGATTGTGTTGTTAGTTTTGATTAATGAATTAATTGAATTAATGGGATTTACCAATTTGTTGGCCCACCATTCAACAATTAATTGAATGGCTTGACTCTAGTTGGATATAAATAACAGGATGTCACCTGTGTGCACAGAGGAGGATGGTAAGGTCAGCTCCTAAATTAGTCCTTTGCTATTGAAATCAGCTCCTAAATTAGTCCTTTGCTATTGTTGTGTGCCTTGAAGTCATTTCTGATTTATGGCAAGCCTAAGGAGAACTTTTAAGGGGAAACTATAATAGGTTTTGCTTGGCAAGATTAGTTTAGAGGAGTTTGCCATTTCCTTCCCCTGAGACTGAAAGACTGTGACTTGCCCAGTGTCACCCAGTGGGTTTCATGACCACGCTGGGAGTCAAACCCTGGACTCCAGAGTTGCAGTCCAACACTCAAACCATTATGCCATATGGTGGGTAATTTATCGCCCTCCAGATGCTGTTGTACTAGAACTTCCAGAATTCATCACCATTATCTATCCCTGATAGAAAACTTGCAGTCCATTGGCATCTAGTGGGCCACAAACTGCCTATACCTGTTCCTGAAGAGAAGTTTGGAGCCAATGGATGAAAACTGTAGCGGAGCAAAATTTGGCCAAAATTTAGTGGGAAGAACATAATGGTAAAAGCTTTTAGATTGTGGGATATACAGCTTTGGGAAGAGATGGGCTTTCATTTGGTTGAGGTTTTTAAAAAGATGCTTGTCACGAAAGCATCTGCTTCCATTTGCTTGATTACACCTTTATTCAATTACACAGCATGGTCTGCCTTAATTGCCATTATTATAATTATACTGTTTTCAGTTCCTTATAGCTCTCTCATTTAGCTGCAGTGGGTTTTCTTGAAGCATTGACTGAGTCAAGGTCAGTCCTTAGCTTCTCATGTGAATCCAGTTTGGCCATTAGCAGCACCATGACAAGCTGCACAAAAATATCTTTCTAGAATCTTTGAAGAATTGGACCTTTGGCTTGATTACCCTATATTCTTGACTATAAGTCGTGAAGTTTATGCTCCAAAATTGACCCTAAAATCATGGCTCAACATGTATGGGTCAATACACCAATACTGCTTAGAAAGGCCCTGAAACAAGCAAGCCTAATGCCCCACTCTTCCTGTCTCACGGCAAGTGTTTTTCTTTCTCTCTCCCTCTCTCCATCCCTCTCTCTCTCTCTTTCTGTGTAAGAGGTTCCCAGTCCAATTTGAAAGCCTTCTCTTCCCATCAAAGAAACACCCCTTTTAACACCACTTCTTTCCCTTCCCAGTCCAATTTGCAAGCCTTCTCTTCCCATCAGAGAAACACCCCTTTTAGCTCCACTTCCGTCCCTTCCTAGTCCGATTTGCAAGCCTTCTCCACCCATCAAAGAAACACTTCATTTAACACCACTTCTTTTCCTTCTCAGTCCAATTTGCAAGCCTTCTCTTCCGATCAAAGAAATACTCCTTTTAGCTCCACTTCCTTCCCTTCCCAAACCAATTTGAAAGCCTTCTCTTCCCATCAAAGAAACACCCCTTTTAACTCCACTTCCTTTCCTCCGCAATCTGATATTAAAACCATTCTTCCAGCAGCTGGAAAGTGGTGTTGGGTGGTCAGAGAAGGAGAAAGAAGGACAGAAGTGATGTTTTCCCCTTTCCTTCTTTTGTTATAGCCCCTTCGACTTATCCAGGGGTCATATCAAAATCCATGACCCTGAAACTTTTCCTCGATTTATACATGAGTATATATAGTATGTCTTGCACTTATCCTAAGCCAAAGAGGATAAAAAGACTCCCTTTTTTACTTCCTTCATATTTTACGGCTTGGACTGTATTGGGGGGGGGGGGTGTTATGTCTTGTGCTAGTGAGTTTATTATATGCCCCATTGTACTCTACACATGTTCTGATTCCTAAGGCTTAAACATCTCACCTCTGTAATACTATGTTTAGTAGTAGTAGGGATTCACTGAAAAAATGTACAAGAATTGTGCCCTTTGTGGTAAAAGCAGGAATATGGCACAGAGCTTGCTTGCTAAATATTAAACAGATTTGGATATTAAGGCAACATTCATTTGCTTCCTGTAGATGGTAGCAGCTACTTTGCAAAATGGCAGCCATGCACAAATGCACTTTAAGAGAAAATGAGCCTGAACCTATTTGTTGCACATAATGTTTAAATGTTATATGGGGGATAATTATGGAGTTCCAGCATTTTGCTCAACAGTATGTTTCCCAGCATATTAATATAGCTGAAGATTCAGTTCCTTTTATTCAGTGATATCTGCATCTTGCTAGCATTTTGTATTTGTTAAATTAATACATACTTCTTATGTTTTACATTGTAAGAACTTTTCAAAAATTCAAAGAACATTCATATCAGTAGATCATTTGCTGAATCCCATATCAAAGAGGGATTAAAAAACATAAAACTAAAATGAAGCAGTATAGAGGCTTCTTTGTTATAGTCCAATCTTATTAACTTTGGAATGGTTTCTTTTCCTTGAAATATTTGTTGGCCAAACAAGGCTTAATTAAATAAAATAGCTGTATCCTTGATCAGAACTGAGTTGTTTGTTACAGTAAAACATATCTCTCATTGCTGAAAACATTCTCCATCACGAAAACACAGTGTAATACTGTAAAGATTACTACTCAAATTAGGGGAATATCACTTAGTTCAATATACCAATCTTGGCTCCTTACAATGACCAAATGAGATCTTGAATCCGAGAATTTTTATGGAGCAACCAGAAATTGAAGGAACTGACGCAAAAGCAAAGTCTTTGGATTTTAAGCTAGTTTATTGATGCAAAAAGGAAACACACTCTGTCACACACATTCACGCACGCAATCACACAAGGCTAATAGAAGAAAGAAGGAAACATTGGAAACTTAAAGAACAAGCCTTCTAATGGTGAAATACTTGCTTGAGATGGTTCTTCTAAAATCCAGCAGCACAATGGAGGGAGGTAGGGAGAAGGGTTTGTGGGGAAAGGGAAGGGAAGGGGGGGTGGAACTGCATGGAACCCCAAACGACCAGGGATCCGTCTGAGATTCCAAGCAACAGCAAGGGATTAAATAGGCTTGTAGTCACATCCGCAGTAGAGGATGCTTACATCAAAGGGATGCCAGATTTACATATCCCTTGGTCGATGGGCACTCTCATTGATGAGAAAGGACACTTGATACCGGAATAGCTTGTATCTGTAAAGTGTCACCAAGACATAAAACTGTCTGAAAGTGTGAAGATTTCTCCTTTGTGGGGCGACTTCCAACTCAGGCTTCGCTTGGTATGTGATGTCTTCACTTTTAGGCCATGGCAGCCAAAAGACCTCTCCCATATTGCCTTTCCATTAGGGTCATAAGGAGACATGCCTTCACTTTATAGATGCAGGACTTGCTTAGAGGCTTCTTATGATCAGGCGATGTCAAGGAGGAGGGCTGCCTGATTACCTCTGCAGATGCATTCTGGGATAGAGGTTTGTGAGGGTATTTTATAAAATTCCAATATTCGTAACAATACACAACGGTTCAGTCTTTCTGCAATTGCATGGTTTCTAACAAGTCTTCTTACAACTGCAGGATATCAACTCTTGGCAAACCATACCTGCTTCAGACAAAATTGACCAAAGTGGCTTATAAATAGCATCACAAGTTTTAATCCAACCCCATTTAGTTGGTGCTGAGAGCTCTGATCTCAGTAGTCTTACACATGGTAATCTTAATATGCTCCCCTAAAGTCGCCCTTGTGGATAGAAGTAACTGCACATTAGATTTCTTTGTAAACAGCTTGTTTCTTGCTTTAACTACGTTATGACTGGTGCTGCTCAGTCATATGAAATGGACACAAATTTCAATGCAGAAAAAAAATTATTCTGGTATGATGCTTGCTGCTGAGTAAGGTAATGCACCTGTTAATTCCATGAACATGGCTTCAAATATACTAAGTTATTTTCTTATCATATCCCACAAAGATGTCTCATGGCATGGTGTCCCATCCTAGCAAAACATGAAACAAGGACAATGCTTGAGCCTTCTGTCTGATGGTGTGCTTCTTTTTTCCCAGCAGGAAAGAGGGAAAGGAGTAAGGATTGGTTGACAGAGGAGCAGGCTATAAATAAATCATTATTATTATTATTATTATTATTAGGAAAAAATTTCTTTGGCTGTTAAGTTTGCTTCATAAACAAAGGTTACTTGCTTCCTGGTGTTTGTGACATAATCTTCATTTCAGTAGAAAGGGTCTTTGGCTTTTGTATATATTCCTGATATCTGCCACCCCCTTATTTTCCAGTATTTTTCCAAGTATATGTTTCTTGGAACCAGTATTTATTTATTATTCATTTTATTTATATATATATAATTTATATCCTGCTTTTCTGCCAGCATGGTATTTAAGGCAGCAAATAACATTTTTAAGAACACAATACTATTTTTTTTTAAAAACCCACTGTCTGATAACCTCGCCCCCCACTCCCATGCCATCCTTTCTATTAGATACTGGTTCTGTTGGACAATAATCTCTTAGTAGAAATTATGAGGGGGGAAATCAAGTTTCTCAATAAAATTTTGTAGCAGATGCAAGTAGGGGATGCTTTTATCTTGATAACACCAAGAAACAATGACAAAGGCAAAAGATTGCAAAGTCCTATTTGCCATCAAATTGGAAAACATGACATCTTCCATTAAAAGAAAGATATCCTACTGCATGACATTAGCTTTAAACCAAACCAAACAAGGATAATAAATTAATTCCAAGGTCTTGTTGTAATAGTAATACTGAATGATTTTCTCTCTACTTTTTGTCCTCCTGCTGTTTGATTGATGTTTCCTTGGGAGACAGGCCCTTACCAGAAAGTGCCCACACATATCTGAAAAGCAACAGAAAATAGATTTGTGTACAGATCGTACCCCATAAATTATGTCTCCCACTTCCACCAATTTTCAAGTACAATAATAAATCTCGTTCTACTGGTTGTACTTCCTTGATCTGCTGAAACCCTTTGACCTGTTACTCTCTGTTTTGTTTTCTTGGGGGTCTTCGTGCCAAAGTTTATTATTCAAGTAGTAGACAATGATCATATTTTTGTAGGGTATGTCTGGCATGTCTTCACTAATGTAATTGGTGTCATTCTTTTTAGCAGCTTGCACAGACAAGGAGCTGAGGAACCTGGCATCCCGTCTAAAAGACTGGTTTGGCGCTCTTCATGAAGATGCAAACCGTGTAATCAAGCCAACAAGCTCGGATTCAGCACAAGGCAGTAAGATGACAAATCTAAAAATAAACTGAAATAAGTTCACAATTTCAGCAAGACCAACAATTACTATGACAGCTCATGTCAATTCTGTTGCCTAATTATGCTGACACATACTTACTTCATCATCACCCCCCTTTTTCTTCTGTACAGAAATAGGGATGGTATAATTCGCCAACATTTTCACAATAAAATGAATCAGGAAACTGTCAAAGGACTGCAACCTTCAGCACATTAAACAGATAAGATAATGTTGTAAATAGTGGAACCATATTTTGTCTTGTGGCATTTAAGTCTCCCAGATTGCATGCTGGTGTCCTTTGGATACAAACAGAAAAGCTAAATTAAACTAGAAAATCCACAGAAGTCTGTTTCACACTTCATAAACCATAAATAAGTGGTGGGGAGGATATTCTATCAGCATCAAGACAGGCTATTTAGGATAGTCTTCACTAACCAGCTATGCATTTTGAGAACTTCAAACTGTTGTCTTCCCAAAAACAAGCATGAGTTAATTCAAGAGCCACCTTCAGAAGGGCTGACCTTCATATACCAAGGAGGCACAACCTTGTGGTCATGGTCTAGTGATGGGTGGCAGTCTATGCATACTCCTCATATCTTGTAATTGGGAATCTCTGGTTAGAGATGATGCTTTATTTTATTTTTTTTATTATTCATTTAATTTCTATCTTGCCTCTCTCCTCAAAGTGACCAAGGTGGCTCACAATAACAATTTTTAAAAAGTATTGCAATAAAAAAATTAAAACATCAGCTAAAAACAAAATAAAATTACAAATATTAAAACCACAATAAAATCACAATACCCCCATTCCATATAAAACCCATTGCGTAACTACACATTAAAAGCCTGTCTGAACAGAGATGTTTTTATCTGTCGAGGAAAGGCCAGCAAGGAGGGGGCCAGTCTTGCTTCTCATGGAAGGGCATTCCAGAGGGCAGGAGCAGCCACCAAGAAGGCTCTCTCTCATGTCCTCATGTGGGACAGAAGGAAAACCTTCTCTTTAAGAACTTAGGGCTCTGGCAGGTTTGTATAGGGAAATACAGTCTCTCAAATAATCTGGGCCTAAGCCATGTAAATCATAACCAGCACTTTGAGTTGTGCCCGGAAATGAACCAGTGAAGCTGTTTCAGCAAGGGAGTTATGTCGTCCCTATAACTGCCCCCAATCAGCATTCTGGCAGCGACATTTTGCACACCCTGAAGTTTCTGAACAGCTTCCAAGGCAGCCCTATATAGAGTGCATTGCAGTAGTCCAAATGTTCTCTCTCCTATCCCAAGCAGTTACCAACAAGATCTCTATTGCAGTGTGGTTGCTTCCCATTGTTATGTACCTTCAGGGTAAACTCCAACATATGGCAACCCTAGCTAGGGTTTTCTTGGCAAGATTTACTCAGAGGAGGTTTTCTCTAAAGATGAGAAAGAGTGATTTGCTGAAGGTCATGGGCTGAGGGGCTGAGAAGTTTCTGTGCCTGAGGGGGGTATTCAAACCTTGATCTGCAACACAGTGGTAGCCACTGTTGCTGCTCCTAATTGTAGGAAAATAGTAAATATGCAGGTGGGGTCGCTGGGAGCTGGAAGAGGCTTTTGCCTCTACCCATCTCTCATCAATCTCCACTAATCTTGCCATTTCCCCAGGAGGAGGGAACTGGTCTCTCTCAGCCCCATAGGCGAGAAAATGTAAGTGGCACTTGTTGGAGAGAAGGACACATCAGACAGCCAAGGGTCATAGATTGTGCATTCCCTTCTTCTTCTTCTTCTTCTTCTTCTTCTTCTTCTTCTTCTTCTTTGCATTTTTTAAAATTTTTTATTATTACATAATACATATCACAATTTTATAATCATCATTTCACAATAAACTTTTCTCCCCTCATCCCCCCTCCCAGAAACAGCATTTTTAACTTCTTCATGTGCCATTGTATCTTCATTGTGCATTCCTATCATACATGACTGACATAATTAGTTTAGGAGGAGGTTATCAGGGGAGTTCCAGATGTGAAATGGAATATGATATGGATATCTGACCAAGTTATTTCTGTGATTTTGTGCAACTGAATCTTTGGGTTTTCAAAGAGATACCTAAATTTGTCTGTTTCGATATAAAAAGGATACTGGAGAAGGAAAAAGGAAGTCATGTGACACATTTAAGACTAATCAATCTATTTCAGCTTAAGCTTTAATAGGCTATAGCCTACTTTGTGCATGAGAAGTGGGCTACAAAACTCAGTGTCTGAACTGGTTTACCCTGGGTATGTTTGTAAGCATAATTTCAAGGGCAATTGCTCATTATGTAGGACAATGGCAGATGGAAGAGGAATCCTAAAAATCCATAGTCCTAGCACAAAGCTAGTGAGGTGGGGAGAGTCCCCAGCAACTGGCATGCAGAGGCACAAAGGTAATATGTGACTATTGTGGTTGGTAGCCAGTAATTGATCTCTTTAACTTGTTCCACAGTTCACTTATCGTTGCACCATAGGGACAGTTTATAGTTTAAGGGATCAATTACAGGCTCTTGGGTGTTGGCCCACAAAATCCTACCACCAGCCGGCACTGTAGAGTGGAGTGGATCTGAGCCAAATCAGGCCCTTGGGTGCCCTCTTCTCATCCTGGTAACTGACAGTAGACAGTGAGCAGGTAGCTGAGAAATAAAAGTGTACTGTCAGTTCTGTTACAGTCTTCTTCCAGTTAGGGGTGGCATATTTTGTTAAAACTAAGTGAAATGTCAGCAGCTGCCCACCTCTTCTCCGCAGAGTTTATCAAACCTGGGCAATTTTTCAGTTTGTAGGTCAGAAATTCACAGCAGGCTTGATATGCTGCAAATATATCTATGACAGGTACTAGATTGGGAAGATAATTTTAACAGAGTGTTTTTTTAAAGGAGTGCACCTATTAAGAAGCACACAGCCCTGAATTTTGAGCAAAAAAAAATTGTGAGGTCTTTTCTTTGTCAACCTGCCTCTTCATTGGATTAATGAATATTTGGGTGGGTGGAAGGAAATGCAGGCAAGCATAATTTGTTACCAAAATCATGATCCTGAACAATGCTATATGTGTGCAACTGTACCTGGCTATACTTAATGTCAGCTTCAGTTACTTAGAAGAACACATTCTCTCATTCAGTTGTGAAATTAAAAAAGATGCCTGGAGAGTCCATGCCAATATTCCAACCTGCTTCCTCCCACCTCCAGTAATTCCAGACAGGAGTGTAGGTAATATAAACATATTCCTGAACATGCTTTGGGTGGCAGAATCACATATTTAAATGTTTTTGATAAAAAAAATACACTTACTAGGGCTGTATGGATCATGTCCAGTCTCCGTTCATGTCATCCATAACGCTGTTCTGACGAGAGATGTCAGATCAGGAGTATCTCAAGCCCTAAGATTTCATAGCCCAAATTGGAGACCTGGTAATGCTATAGGGGCGGATCCTGATGATATCATTAATCATACAATTGGTCCTCAGTATCCATGGGGGATTCGTTCTGGACCCCCCCCCCATGGATACCAAAATCCATGGATGCTCAAGGCTGTGTCCCCATGGCAGTGTATACACATGGCCATGCCACCATTAGGTACAGCCCCCATTTTCCCTAAGATGGCACATACATGTGGCCACACCACCATTGGGGACAAAAGAACTTAATGACAGTGCAGCCACATGCACTTGCCACCATGGGACAATGAGGGCTGTCCCTAATGGCAGTGTGGCCGCATGCACGCCCTGACATTGAGGGCAATGCCAGCTTGCCAGCCCCGGATGTTTGGATTCACGGATGGCAAGTCTGTGGATACTGAAGGATGACTGGATTCTTTAAGTATCAATCATGTGTGCTAAGATTATGTCATTCAATTTTTAAAAATCAAATCACAAAATCTAACAAATGAGACCAAAACAAGCAAGGGTTGGACATTTCTGGAGATTATATACCAGCTTGCAATGCAAACTACAGCTATGGAAGCCAGCAATATATGGAAAGGGGGGATTCTTTTCAAGGCAGTGTCTTCACCTTGAGAGTCCTTCACATAGAGAGAAAAGAGGCCCTGAGATAGATAGATAGATAGATAGATAGATAGATAGATAGATAGATATAAAAATAGGCCTTCCATCACAACTGTATGGTTAACTTCTGGCAGAGTCGTGCTGGAGAATCTAGAGATTCCTAAACAAAAGATATTACTCAAATCTGTGGTTAATCAAATCCACAAAAGTCAAAGCTGCACATGTGGGGGGTTAACTGTATTCTACTGCTTTGTTTACTGCTCTTGGGGGAAAAATTCTCTTCTGCAGTTAAATCTTATTTTTGCTTGTTGTTAATGAAGATTTTCAGACCAGCACTTAAGTGCTGAAACATTTAGGAAGTGAGTGAGTGTGTGTGAAAGCCGGACATGCTTCCTAAATGCCAGGGAATCATCAGCTCCATTCTGATCAATGTTTGATCTTCGTACTATATTTTTGCATACAAGTTGAAGAAGTAGGGTGATAGAATTTATAGGTCATGATAGTACTTTTAATTGTGCCCAAAAATGAAACAGTAGCCAGTGAAGCTTTTTTTAACAAGATAGTTACATGCTCCCTGTATCTGGCCTGGGTCATCATTCTGGCTGCAGCGTTTCCAGACAGTTTCAGAAGGCAGCCCCACATAAAGTGCATTGCAGTAGTCCAAACGGGATGTAATCAAGGCATGTGTCCTCATAGCAAGATCTGATGTCTCAAGGAACATGTGCAGCTGATGCATAAGTTGAAGCTATGCAAATGCACTCCTGGCCACTATTGAAATATGGGCATCCAGGGTCATAGTGGAGTCCAGGAGGACATCCAAGCTGTGAGTCTGATATTTCAGAGGGAGTATAACCCCATCCAGCACAGGCAAGGCCCCTATTCCCTGATTTGCCTTATGACAGACCAGGAGCACCTCTGTCTTGTGTGGATTATGTTTCAATTTGTTTGCCCTCATCCAGTCCATTACTGACAGCAGACATTGGTTCAGTATGGAGACAGCTTATGTGGAATCAGAAGGGTAGGAGAGACAGAGTTGGGTGTCATCTGCATACTGGTGACACTCAACCTAAAAACTCTGGATGGCCTCTGAGAGAGGTTTCATGTAGATGTTGAATAACATGAGGGACAGAACCGAACTCTGAGGCCAGGGGGTCAGACAGGATCTCCCAACACCACCTTCTGAGTTTTCCCTCCAAAGAATGACCGGAACCACTGCATAACAGTGCCCCCAAGTCCCATCCCAGATAGGCAGCCTAAAAGGATACCATGGTCATTGATACTGAACACTGCCAAGAGATCAAGCAGGACTGACAGGGACACACTCCCCCTGTCTAGTTCCCTGCGTAGGTCATCCACCAAGGTGACCAAAGCTGTCTCTGTCCCATAGCCAGGTCTGAAGCCAGATTGAAATGGATCTAGATAATCCGTGTCATTCAGAAACCCCTGAAGCTGGGAGGCCACCACTCACTCCAGAACCTTGGCCAAGAATGGAATATTAGAGACTAGCTGATAGTTAAACAAAATGGTGGGATCCAGGGAGATTCTTTTTCAGTAATGGCCTCACCACAGCCTCCTTTAGACAGGATGCAAGTCTGTCTTGCAGCAGTGAGGCATTTGTCACTCCCCTTACCCTCTCAGCCAATTCCTCTCTGGCTGCTTTCAGAAACCAGGAAGGGCAAGGATCCAGTATGCTCACCTGTCGACATCCTCAGGCTGCACAAATTGAAACTTATCCAACAATACAGGACAAGCAGATGCCAAGATTACATCCACTGGACCTGTGTTAACTACAGCATCCAAGTCAGAGTAACTTTGTCTGCAAAGTGTCTTGCAGATTCTTCACAGCAAACTTTTGAGTGGTCTTTGTTTTCTTATTGGGAGCCAGAATGTAAAAGGCCCCTGACCAATCTAAAGAGCTCAGTTGGATGACACTGTGCAGATGCAGTGGTGTCAGAGAAGTATAATTTTTTCGCTGCCTTCATTTCCTTGTCATAGGCCTTCCAATAGGCCCCAGCTCGTGTTCGATCGAACTCACTCCGTGTCTTCTGCTATGTTTTATTGAAAACTTTATCCAGGGTTACATTGCAATCTCCATTTTAGTTTGCTCCATCCACTGTCATTTCCATCTTGTGGTTTGCTTCTGGAATGTAGGTCTCGATGCAAGCACAGATCTTCATTGGCTGCAATTCAGCTGTGCTGACTGCTCTGTGCTTCCATCCCTCCTGTGCATGTGGAACCTGGTTCATCATCAAGCTTTGGGCAAAAGCTCTGGGATGGATCCAAATTTAGGCAGCTTGAAAATATTAAATATTATATATATATATATATATATATATATGTGTGTGTGTGTTTTCCAAATAGCAAACATTGATTTTGCCATTTTATATAAGGGACACCATTTTGCTATGCCATTGTATTTAATGGGACTTGAGCATCTACGGATTTTCTTATCCACGGGGGGAGGGGGGAGGGCCTGGAACTAAACCCCAACAGATAATAAGGGCCCATTGTATTTCAAGAAAATGCTTTTATTCTGAGATTCTTTACCCTCACCTTGAGGATCAGACAACAAGGTCTGTTTCCTGAAACCTGGGAACCATAATAAAGGGCTAACTAGCTCTTGGGGGGGGGGGGCAGGGGGGCTTTTTAAAAATCTACTTCAGTATGGTTGGTGGGCAGTGCACAATGGTTCCTAATGCACTTTACATGTACAGGACAGGTTTATCTTGAGATTTTCTTTCCTTGTGCAAGCAATAAATTGAGAAAATGAAAAGCCTTTAGCAACAAGGTCACTTGTTTGAATCAGTTCCAGAATCTGAAATGGGTAGAAGCTTGCAATTGTAATCAGCTGTAATATATAATGGTTTTAACCTACTTTTTGCAATGCTGGTATTTGAATCACAAGACTCCTCCTCATTTGGCTGTAATTAATAAACATTTTTCTACATTGTATGCACAAGACAGTTGCCTCCAGTGGAGACTGATCCTTAAAAAATTGATGGGACTTCTAAATTTGGACCTTATTTTTTCATGCAGTGGCATGAAAGGAAGATCAACTTTTCTTTTAGTGAGAAAGACAAAGCTTTTTCCTGATGCAGGGATATTAAGGATGGGGTGGGTTGAACAGTTTTCTCCCTGACGTTTACAAAATGTGTAGGAGTTGGATGGAAAAGCAAAGTGGCAGCATATGAATGGACTGCGCTATCTTTTCTTGCTCTGTGGGGAAATATAACTTCCTGCACTGTTGCCTTTATCATCTTACTTTTATAGGACATCAGTTTCTCACTGTTTCTAGAATTGGATCAGTGCTGGGAAAAAGCTATGTTTTTTCCCATGTGTAGTCTGGTCTTTCTTTCTTTCTTTCTTTTTTTACATGATACTACTAGTGTACACAAGTGGATACATTCTAACATTCTGACTGAGATCCAGTTGAACATCAGCAGAGCAGAAAGCCCCACCGCCATAATGGTACTGGAGTATCACAGTTGGCATTGTGCAAGCCAACAATGCTGTCACAAACAATACAACATCACTCATGAAAGGAGGCAGCACCAGGAAAGTCAAATGTTTGTGTGAGCCATTTTCCCCAAGAAGAATGAGTGACGTGTCTCTCATAGTTGTTGTTGCTGCTGGTCACAACCTAGAGTCCAAACAAATATTTGTAATAGCTATTTTGCCTACTGTTTCTCTCAACTGGTACGTCATGCTAAAATGTTACACTACAGGTGTAAGATTCAGAACTATAGCTGATTCAATATTTACACTACAGGACTTGGTCAGGATTTAAGTTGCGTGCTTACAGATGCAGTGCAAATTTTTTGTGGCAAAACAACTCTGTTGCTATTTCATACCTACTTTCTGAAAAAGGAGCCAGTGTATACCAAGTGAGTTAGCTTCTCAAAACCACTTATTATTATTATTATTATTATTATTATTATTAACCTTTATTTATATAGCCTTGTTAGTTTACACAGTGCTATACATATAATCTTATAATTAGACAGTTCCCTGCCCTCAGGCTTACAATCTAAAAGACACAACACAAAAATGGTGCCTTTTCCCTCATAGTACCTCAGACTAACAATCCATGTATTTCTATTGTATAGTGAAATTTGCACTATTGATAAGAAGCAGTTTACAGATAAGAGCAGGTGCAGCATTGCCTTCCCATCCAGAACCAGTGTCCAAATTCTCTGTCCCTCTACCCATTGCACATAAAACCCTTCATTGAGCTTGTCAGTCTCTCTCTCTCTGCTTGTTGCCTGGGGTCCATTCTGTCTGTCAAGGACCAAGTCAGTTGTGCATTCACCCTATTAGTATGACTCTCCAGACAAGACAAGAAAAGCACCCTTTCACAAGCAACTTTCTTTGCTAAATAGTTTTAAAGGAGAGTGTCATGGCTAAATTCTCACCAATTTTGCTTCCTGGTCTTTGAAACAAGTAACCAATTCAGGGTTCATCCTTTTGTAGAGGGTTTGCAGTACATCCCCATCAAGTCCACTTTGACCATTGGCCTATTGCGTGCCTGGATTCTGTGACTCCTGATATATGGTCACTCTGTATTCTCTGAAGACATACAGTTGAAGCAGCAGTGACAGCCTTGTGTGGGTGGATCGCTCGAAATCATCCCAGAAACCACTTTGCCTCATTATTATTTTTATTGCCTGATTTCTCCTCAGAGAATGAGATAGAAAGAGCAGGAGAAGAATAAAGAGAGAAGGACAGCTGTTGTGACCCACCTTTAGCTTTAGTACCAGGTGTGTATGAGTCTTTCGATGTGAGAGAATTAAGTTACACTTTAAAGCAGGAGTGGAGAACATGAGTGCTCCATTTTCTATGCTGCATAAGGCTGATGGGAATGGGAGTTCACACATCTAGAGTGCCACACTTGCCACCTATGTCTCTTCCCATGCCAGTTTCTAATTTAAAAACTGCCCAAGAACCAAAATGTAAGCCATTAAAACAATAGCTAATTTATTGCCCCCAAAATAAGGGTTTGGAAGTTTTTTTGTGGGGCTTTCGGGCAATGTGGCCATGTTCTAGAAGAGTTCCTTTGGGCTATGTAGCCATGTTCTCTTCTAGAACATGGCCACATAGCCCGAAAGCCCCACAAAAATTATGGAAGCCGGCCATGAAAGCCTTCGACTCCACAAGGGTTGGGAAGTTTAAACGAGTCTCATACTGGCATCCCTAATGTGTCTTTCTTTTCACTTGTTGTTGTTGTATGCCTTCAAGTCATTTTCAGCTTATGATGACCTTAACTTGAACCTGTCACAGGGTTTTGTTGGCAAGAAGGGGTTTATCATGGCCTTCCTCTGAGGCTGAGGGAGTGTGACTTGCCCAAAGTCACCCTGTGGGTTGCCATGGCTCAGTAAGAATTCAAATCCTGGTCTCCAGAGTCGTCATCACACACTCTCACCTCAGAGCCAAGTAAAGGACAATCCATTTGAAAACATCTTGCCAAGAAAACTCCATGGTTGTAAAAATTTACAGGGTTGCCAACCTAAGATCAGTAAATAACACCTTCCTGTTTCATTTATTACTTGCGATTGCTTTTTCTGTTCTATCCCCCTCATTAAACATTCCCTTTCCCTCTAAAGAAATCAGGGAGTTTCAATATATATTGTTGAGGCAAGGGATGACAGCTTTGCTTTGGCTTCTTACATTGGTTTCTTTATGAAGTGGAATAAAAACATGGAAGTTGCAAGCTGATTTCTGCCTTTCCTTGCTTGGTGTTCTCTATTTTTCCTCCTGGGCTATTTTCTGTTGATTACTGGGTATGTGCTGGTACAATAACTTGGCTTCTATTGCTGAAATCAGACAAGCAACCAGGAGTGTAGCTATGGGGAGGGACAAAATGAGGGTGTTGCCCCTCCATAAGAATTCTGCCCCCAATGAAATTTTCCTTTTGTCTCCAAATTTTTGCCATTCCAGAGGGTGAGACAGACATAGAACTCATATTTGCTATATTTTCATTCCCTTGATAACTTCATAATAACAATAATAATAATAATAATAATAATAATGTTTTATTTATAGCCTGCTCCTCTGTATCCAATCGGAGCGGGTTGCATCAATTAAAAAATACAAGATAAAATATACACAACCCATACCCAACCACCCGCCCCTTAAAATTGAATTAAACTAACATCAATTAAAACGACATAATAAAAATTACAATTTAAAACAGCAACCCATTGCATAGACATCAGGGTCAAGATGTTAAAGTGTTAATGGGAGAGTTTAAACCAAACAGAGCCAGGAGGTTAAGGACTTTCTGGGAAGGCCTGCCAGAAGAGATGCGTATTCAAGGCTTTTTTAAAGCAATCAGAAGATGTAATAAGACGCATCTCGTCCGGCAGGTCATTCCATAGCCTGGGAGTGACAGCCGAAAAGGCCCTCTGGGAGGTCTGCATCAGCCTAGTCTTCATAGGCTGCAACAGGTTCCTCCCAGAAGACCGGAGTGTGTGTGTGTGGGGGGGGGGGGGGTTGTATGGGAGGAGGCGGTCCCTCAGATAAGATGGACCCAAGCCATGTAGGGCTTTAAAGATTAAAACCAACACCTTGTATTGCTCTCGGAAACTTCACCTATCCCTTTTCTTACTTTGTGTAATGGTATCTCAGGTTTTCAGTTACTGCAATTCAGGAAATTTTGGGACTGCAGATTTTCATGCGGTAGGGCAGAATTCTTATTCGAGGGGCAATGCCCTCATGATGCACCCTCCCCCTATAGCTACATAGCAGGCACCCTGTCAGTGTTTAGCAAAATGTCCCAGTGATGTTTTCCCCATGGTACTCTATATATAGTACTTTTTTTTTCCTTATGCTATTGCCTTTGTGTAGTGTCATGTTTTAGCAATGTGTGTCTTTCTAGCTGAAAAGAGGTAACCATCTTTCTCCTTCTCACTGGGTCATGAAGGGTTATTGCTGATGAAGCTTCCAGAAACAAGGAGAACATTGTTTGTTTTAGTTGCAATATATATATATATATAGTATATACACACACACACACACAGTTGCCCCTCCGTTTTCACAGATTTAGAATCCGCATCCCTCACCCTTTTACAGATGGCAAATGGAGGGATCCCTGCAGACATCGGCGTTTTTCTGTTTTCGTGGGGGAGGATCTGGAATGGATCCCCCCGCAAAAACGGAGGGGCGACTGTATACATAAATGCATACATACATTGTAAGTTGTACAAGTTGAGTCTCTCTCCAAAATGAAGGGACCAAAAGTGTTTTTGGAACATTTGTATATTTTTGTTGTTGCTGTTGTTGTGCCTTCAAGTCATTTCTCACATATGGGGACTCACAGGGTATTCTAAGAGAGTGTGTGACTCGCCCAAGGTCAACCAGTGGGTTTTCGTGGCCAAGTGGGGGATCGAACCTTGATCTCCAGAGTTGTAGTCCAATGCTGAAACCACTAGACCATGCTGTCTCACACATGAACTCTAGAATGGTAGTATACACTTAGCTTGGAGACAGGTGAGAGAACTTAGGTCCTCTACAGATGGGCAGGAAGGGGCTGCGAGTTGCAGCCACACAGCGCCAGCAATGATCTGCTCCAAAAAGAAGCCACGAAATGCGGCTCCTTTGTGTGCCACTGCCAAGGCACTATTAGTGCTCTAGAGTGGCATGACGACATCTCTTGTGCACTGTGCCATTTGGATGTGGCACACAATGCACATCATCGGCACACAGGCTATTTGAACACGTGCACACCCAAAATGATTCTGGGAGAGCACTGAGCATGTGGACGCTCCCCAATCCCGAGCCCTAATTTCGGCCCCAGGCTGTGGCAAAGTGGCCTCCTGTACCAGGACTTCTTAGATTTTCTGAAATGGCTTTTGGAAAAAGCTTGGCTATAGGTCCTTATTGTAATTATCCCCCCCCCCCCCCCCGTGATTTTAAAGTATAGCTAGCTATATGGTGTGTGTCTTTGTCACCAGCACTTCACCTGCTATAACATGGGTTTTTGCAACTGCTTTACCCTGAGAAATGGGCTTTACCTACTGTGATCCCAATGTTGTTTGGTCCTGGCTGTACCACCTGTCCTCCACCCACCAGCCACAGTAAGCACCACTGTCACTGCTGTGGAGGTGTCTGCCAAATACGATAAATTTTCTTTTTTTCCAGTTCTTGAATGTCTGTCTTTTGGAGAAATATGTGCCTTGAATAGAATGCAGTGTTTACTGAAAGTTCAACCTCTGCAGAAGGAACAAAGAAAGTGTTTTATGCCTTTGTGTTTTTGGATTTGACAATTGACATAGACTTACCAAAGTGTGATCTAAAAGCAATTTTAAATGGAAACAAAAACATGCTGCCATATCTCAGCACCCTAACATAATGAAAAGGCCTTTCTAGCATTAATCTTTTGAACAGTGATATAGGATAGTTCAAGAAGAATGGTGCAAAACGGAATAGGAACAGCTTCACTTTTGCACTATTTTTAAAAAAATCATCCTGTATCTAATTCATTGTTTCCTATGACCTCTCCACATGTTTGCAAATCAGAGTAGATTCTGGACAGGGAAGTTTTGAGATTGAAAACAAAAGGCTGCTGTAATTATACATAATAGAAGTTATTCTAATACTGTTGTACAGGTAATTCTCTTGAGGGATACAAAGAATGTGTTCTGGTTTCTGTGTTTGGCCTTTATGATGCATAATATCAGAGTCAAACTTATGAGTATCATTTTCCCCCTGGTCAAAAGACAAGATGCACATTTAATTAATAAAGTTCTTGTTCTTGTGTCCATGTTAGTCACAGTCTTTTCATTCCTTTTTGTGAAATTTTGAATTCAGATTACTTTATGCACAAGTGTGATTATAGTGACTGGAGAAAACATAGGCCAAAATCCTGATTTGGAGATACATATATGTACCTTCCCTTATACAGACAGTTGGATTTTTGAGGCATTACAAACCAGTCAATTAATTGTTGTGTAAGCAGAACTTCACAATTTCACATGGCCTTAAATTCTACAGTTAGTTCTAACTAGAGTTGAACAATGTTGAGTCAAAGGCTTTCATGGCCAGCATTGATAGTGGGGTTTTTGTTTGTTTATTTGGGGGGGGGGCTTTAGGGCTATGTGGCCAAAAACATCAAAAATCAAACTGTGCCTTAGAACATGAAGTCCAACATCATTTAGTGTTGTTGCCAAGTTTTCTGCTTTGCTCAGCATCCCTGCTTAAACCTATATGTTCATGTGTGTCCTACATGAAATAGTTGATGAACCAGAATTCTCTCTGGCACAGGACAGAAGAAGGGTTAACCAGTGATTGAACAAAGACTTTCTAGCCAAATCCTTTGCACAAACATTGGAAGGAAATAAAGAATGTGACTCCATTAATAGCAACGACCAGCAGTGTCAGGAGTTCACTAGTGTGACATGCTGCTTCATGAACAGGGAAATTGCACTGACAGGGAAGGTCACTTTTAGAGCAGGGTAATCAGTTTACCATTTTTCTGTTTTGTTAGTCAAAAGATGGTAATAATTCTTCTGGCCACAACCAGCTGAACCTTAGTCATTTGTTTGTTCTTTTGTACTTTTCCTGCCCTTCATCAAAATGATGCAAAATACTGAGACAGTTTACGAGTAAAATAGGGAAGATTGAGAATGGTGAGTTTTGTGGATTAAGAATTGTGGGTTCTTTTATCACCCCTAAACCACATAAAAAATCCCAAAACATGAAACTGATTTCATTCTAATGAGGGATCTGCAATCAGCTTCCATCCTACACCTGTACATTTCATTTTTTCACCATAAATGTAGTACCTTACATTCTCTGTGTTGAATTTCATTTTGTTAGCTTTGGCCCAGCTTTCTAGTCTATTCAGGTAACTTTGAATTTTGATCCTGTCTTCTGGAGTATTAGCTACTCCTCCTAATTTGGTGTCATCTGCAAATTTGATAACTAGGCCCCCAATACTGTCATCCAAGTCATTAATAAAAATATTGAATAGCACTAGGCCCAGGATGGAATGCTGTGGGACCCCACTTGTCACTTCTCTCCAGGATGAAAAGGAACCATGGTTGAGACCCTTTGGGTGCGGCCAATCAACCAATTACAAATCCATGTAAGGGTTACCTTGTCTATCCCACCTTTTACAAGCTTGTTTGTCAAAGGCCTTACTGAAATCAAGGTATACTATTTCCACAGCATTCCCTTCATCTACCAAGCTGGTAATTTTATTTTTTAAAAAAATCAGATTTGTCAGGCATTACTTGTTTCTCTAAAACCCATGCTGACTTTCTGTGATTATGGAATTATCTTATAGATGTTTGCAGATTCTCTGTTTAATGATCTGCTCTAGAGAATCTGTGAACATCTAGAAGGCAATGTCATAATCACAAAAAGTCAACATGGGTTTCAGAGAAACAAGTCATGCCAGAAAAATTTCACAAATAAAGGTATGAAGTAGTCTTCTCTTTTCTTATATCCTAATTCAAGAAATCACTTATTTGATAAGTGAGCCAAACGTTTACTTTTCCAAAGATTATCTTGGATAAGCAATCCCACCAACATATAATTTTCATTGCTATATTTTATGGTTTCTGTACTTCCTTCACCCTTTTTAAAGTCCAGCTATACAATAGACCACAAGAAGGAGGCAATGTACTAGAAAGTTCTGGCTCTTGTTCCTAGAACCCAGGCTTCCTCGTCTTCACCTTGGAACTAGTTGTGTTATCTGTTGAAAGTAGTGTAGTATAGAAAACTATTCCTTTTTCTGTTATCTTAACCCCTTCTGCTGGTTTTTAAGTGTCACTGACAAAGCTCAGCAGGAGTTACTGCCAAAGATCCCCATTTTTAGTGCTATGCTTTTCTGCTTCTTCAAATTAACACTTAAAATAGCAGATAGACTGCAGTGCCATTCTAAGCTTTCAGGGCAATTCAAGCTGAGTAATAGGTGCCTTCCCCCCACCCCCCAGTTACAAAAGCAGCTGGCAAGGGAGCTGGGTACACAAAGCAGAGGAACTCAGTACATAACTGCTAAATGGAATGGAGAAAAAAAATCCCTTTATATGTTATCAGAAAATGATAGTTTTACGAAAGAAAGGTCAGTTTGTTCCCTTGATTGGTCATAATAGGCACTGACCTGGTACCCTATTTACCATTGTCTAGCCAGGTCAATTTTTGAAGAATTGCTAGTATATAGGAACAGGGATGAAGATTTGCAATTTGAAATAAGACTGTCCGCCCCCACCCCTGCTGCTCAGTAGAAGAGATAGGAGTTGGTTAAGAAAAGAGCAATTCTCCAACACTTCAGTGAATTTGAAACTGCAAGTTTCCACCAGAAACATGGGTCAGTTTTGTCATAAATCGCTACTGGAAATCATGCAGCTAAGTTTAAAAAAAAAAAAAAAGCTTTGCCATTAGATAACATGGGCAGCAATATATCTTTTTCATCAAAGTGAGTGTGGAACAGTTTGTTAACTTCAAAAATGCAGGCATTTTGTTTGGAATTTGGGGCTGTACTGTAGATACAGAATATTTAAGGAACGTGAGAGGAAATTATTAAGAACTATAGTGCAGAAAACTGTCCTGGTATTTTTCACAATAGCTCTTGTTTTCTCATTCTAATGAAGAAAATAAAGTTGATACACACTCATGAGTCTCACAGTGCTCTGAAGGTGTTATTCTGTTACAAATAGGGGCATGGAGAGGAGCAGCAGGTAGCTTTTTATCCTGCTTGGACTAAGGACCAGTTGCAAATCCCTCCTCTCTTGCAGCAGCATTCAACATTATTTTAATATTTTTTAATATTTTAGTTTAATATTTGACATGAGCTACTTTGACAATAAATCTTTGACTGAAAAGCAGGATAAAGAAATTAAAGTGATATCTTCTATGTCCCAGCAAACAGAAGACAAAATTTAATTCTGAATGGAAACTTGACTTCAATGAACCGTAAACCCACTTATTTAGCCACACACATTGGTAAAGCAACCACGAATGGCTGTGATTCAGGGTATTATCCCTCTCTTAGATTCAGTCTACTGTCTCTTTAACCCATCCGTTTCATTAACACTTTGCTCTGAATTGAGGTTGTGTTCCATTTTGAAGAAAGGAAGGTTAATCTGAAATCAATTTTATCTCACTCCTCTGAAAGACTTGTGAACACAATCAATTAGTAGAGATTCTTGTTTTCTAAAGAAGTCTGTGTGTTTTGGCTCAGTTGGGATTGTTTGCTCCTGCCTTTACAGGATTTGACACTAGTATATTACCAATCTGTAAGGATTCGTTGGGCTGGATGTTCAACAAACTGGATATGAACTATGACCTTCTCCTTGATCACTCTGAGATCAATGCCATTTATCTTGATAAATATGAGCCATGCATTAAACCACTCTTCAACTCCTGCGACTCCTTTAAAGATGGGAAGCTTTCAAACAATGAGTGGTGCTACTGCTTTCAGAAGCCTGGAGGTAAGGTACTGAATTCCATACTAGAAAACTGATGCAACTTGCCATTTTGGTTGGGGGGTTCTGGGAACTGTAGTCAAAAATAATAATAAATTTTCTGGGCTCTGCTATTATTACTCCTAACTAGCTAACATCCTGGATGCAGCATTAATGACCCAAACTGCACAGAGATGTAAAATTGCTGGCACTCAATATCAGGTGGGAGATAATGTTTGATCCTGGTAATTAGGTCCTAGGTTGATGAATAGTACACAACATTCTTCCCTTCCCAACTGTCCTACTGTTTGCAAAGCCTGCTGTCCTCTACTACTGCCTTCTACTTTTCTCATCAACAGAGTGTTCCCTTTTGAGGTCAACTAGCTTCGCATGTAGCTGGAGTTTCAAGACACTTAAAGTTTCGGGCACAGAAAGAGTTTTAAACCATTCACAATATAAAAGAAGAATAATTTACACAGAAGAAAAACCATTGAACAACTCAAATTAAAACAGCTTTAAAAAGTTAAAACTAAAATCATGTACATAATACCTTTTGGTGGAAAATAAAATAGCCCCCAGAGGATTTAACAACAAAACCTGCTTTAACTTGTTACTGGAATGAAATCAGAAGATACCCACCCTCAAAGAGGAGGGCATTCCCTAACAAGACCTCACCATAGAGAAGGCTCTTTCCTATGTCCTCCTGCAGTGTAAAGCTCCCACTGAAGAGAGACACCATCAGACCCCTCCAGCAGACCTCAGTCCTTGCAGAAAGCATACATAGGAAGAGGGCACCTTCAATTATAGAAGTTCCAGGCCCTTCATGGTCTTGAATTAAACTTGCTGGTTTAATTTAATTTTAAGGGGGGGGGGGCGGTCGGGAAGGTGTATGATTGTTGTTTTACTCTGTATTTTTTAACTTTGCTGTACCCCGCTCCGATTATTATTATTATTATTACCAGCAATTTGAATTCAGACTGGAGGCATATTAGCAGTCAGTGCAATTCCTTCGACTCCACAATTCCTTTGTTGTTACGTGGTGTCTATGTGAGACTTCATTCACCAATTGCACCGCTGTGCTTTGCACTAACTATAGCTTCTAAGACATCTCCAAGGGCAACCTCACTAGGATACATTACAACAGTCTAATCATGAAGTTATATGGACTGCTGTAGGAAGGTTGTCCCTGTCCAGTGAAGGCTGTAGCTAGTTAATGCTGGCCCACCTACCTAGGTTTCCAGTGAAAAAGAGGGATTGTACTACCAAGTACTACCAGGTTGTACACCTGCTCCCTCAAGAAGAATGCAGTACCGCCCAGGAGAAGTCATTTACCCAATATCCAGACCAAAGAACCACCAATTCACAGCTCTTCCACCTTATTACTGAAATCCATCTTCAGTTCACTGGTCCTCATCCAGCCTATTATAGTATCCAGACATTGATACAGTACCCGCACAGCCCCAGGTGATTCTGAAGACAAGGGGAAGTACAGCTGAGCGTCATCAGCATCTGGATGTCACTCAGCACCCAAATTCCTAATAAAACCATTCAGTTGCATCATATAGATATTAAACATCGCGAGAGATAAGACAGAAGCCTGAGGCACCCCACAAGCCATGGGACTGAACTGAAAGCACTCCATTTTTAGAGGCAATAATTGCAGAGCCTGCTAACACAAATTCCTCAACCAACCCTTCCTTCCTTCCTTCCTTCCTTCCTTCCTTCCTTCTGCTGCTTTGTCTATCTCGCTCTTTGTTCAACCGTTCCTTCTTTCCCATACCACTTTTCTCTCAGAATAAATGGCCAAAATCTTCTATCACAGTTATGAATGTGTAACCTAGAGTAGCACAATCATGACTGTTATGTATTCACAATCCCTATGTAGCCCCTAGTTTAGGGTCTGTGAAAGTTCCCTAGTCCCCACTTAGTAGGAAACAGCTGCTGCAATCAAAGGAGGTCCATTCCCCTATAGATCAGGAAGCACCTGGCTGATGATCCCACCCATCTGCTCTGCAACATGCGGGGGACCCACTTCTGCCTGTTGCAACAGACATTGCTCAATGGAGAGGTGGAAACAGCAATCAATGTCTTACCAAATGACAGGGAAACAGACCTGCAACAATCACAGCAGTTGCTGCCTAGTAAGGTGTGATTGCAAAGGTGATATTCAATGTGTAACACCATAACTACACTGCTTATGCATACACAAATCCCATACAAGACTCCATCCTACCTAATTCTCCCCCTTGTCCTTCCCTCATTTTCCCCACTTTATTCTACTTTGCTATCTCTGAAATTTTGGTTATTTCCCTCACATTTGTCTTAGGACCACAGTTCTTTTCCCCCTCTATTCAATGATTACCCATAACAGAGATCAATCAATTAAAGATCTAATTAAAGGCATGAGTAAAGTTTGCAAAACAAAAGACCTCCTACCTCACCTCCCGATTGCTACCATACTACAGTTGGAACCTCTTGTATATCCAGACAGGACCAGCTTGCTAAAAGAAATAGTCCCCATTGTTTCATCAGGTATGAGTTTTGTGACACATAATGGAGAAAGGCTGTAGTCTCCAGGACCATTTAGTTCCTGGAAAGGGTGCTGTCATTATGTATAAAAAGGAGGAAGGGGGAATAAATATGGCAGCACATTTAGGTGATATATATTATATATGTATGTGATACAAAATTATTTATGCCTTCTTCCATATGGAGAACAAGGAGTCTAGATTAATTAAATTATTATTACCAATTGCATTTATATTCAACTGTTCTTCCAAAAGCTCAGGCCAGGGCAGTATAGAAGGCTCTTCTGCCCCCTCATTTATTCAAGCAATCATCCCATGGCATAGGCTCAGGCTAAGAAAGAATTACTGTCCCAAAGCTGACCAGTGTGTTCAAGGCTCAATGCAGTCTAGAACCTGTATCGCCTAAATCCCATTCCAATCCCGAGTCTGTAACTATACCGTCTTGGCCATCATTAGATTATGGGTAAGCAATCTGGTGCCCGTTAATTATTTTGTACTACAAATCCCTTAAACATGACCAAGGACCAGAGATCATGGTGCCTGAAGTCTAGAACATCTCAGATGTACCAGATTCCTTAGCTGTTGTCTAGATTGTGTTGGTTGCTTACTACTTGGTGACAGCAAAATAAATACATGGTTTCACTCACACAAAGCCTTACTTTGTTCTGTCAGCTGTGCCCTAGGAAATCTAGACCACAGCTATAGCTTGCAATGAGAACTCTATTTCAATTGCTATTGGCTTATTGCTTATGCTATTGCTGATAATGTGCAAATTAGTCCATTAGCAAGCTGTAAATTAGCATCCTGGCTTTATATGAGACTGACGAAGGGAAGGGAAAACTGTTTAACAACCAAAATGGCCCCCAAACACTATTTTAAGCATTGCATGTTGTGAATTTTTTTTAATTAGTAAAGCTAATGGCATACATTTGTTCTGCAGTACAGTATAAGCATATGTGGTTCATTTGTTCCCAGGTGAGCAATAGACTACATTGCCTGTCAATTCTGAAGCTAATCATTAGAGAATCTGTCCCTTACCATCTGGAAACTAACTTTCATATATTATGTTTTAGGTCTCCCTTGCCAGAATGAGATGAACAGAATTCAGAAGCTGGGCAAGGGGAAAAGCTTGTTGGGTAAGATCAGCTACTTGCCACTCACTCATTTCAGCCACTAATTAGAGCTTCTGTTGCTACTATGATGTTATATGCTGTAACAGTTTCCCATTTAAACAATAATGGCAGTGCCACCCCCCTGTTATGGGCTTGCTTCTTCATGGAATCAGATAAATAATGGAGAACAGTCTGTGCTAGAAATATGTTCTATGATTTGCCATACTAGATAGCATTACATGAAAGAGATATGGTTCTTCCACTTAAATTTCAAATCAGTTCCATTAGTGATCCACTGTGCACATATAGTTTCAATTTTTTTTTACAGCACTGAAATATTAAAACCTGACTTATTGATTCTAACCCCAGTTCCTGAAGTCTTTTACTTTTAACTGTGTTGTAATGATAAGCATCTTAATGGATTATTAATATTGTAAATCACATAGTTCCATTTGGAAACTGAAGACTCCATCTGTCAAACTGCAGGGTTTTAATACTAATAGCTTAGGACACTGCGAGGTAATATTTGAGTGCATTTCTTTCTCACTAATAATGACTGGCAGTTAAAGTGAAATAATACATGGGGAAATTAATACTGTTATAATTTTATCACTCTAAGGTGCCAATACTGGAACTCCTACAAAGTAGAAAAGAAAAAACACTATATTTAGCAACATTAAAGACTGGGAATAGAAAGGGAGGCTTTATTATATGAGCCTTCTCTACTGGAGTCCTGAAACATTATTCTTGTTCTCTTTTCTAGAGACAGCAATTATGCTTATAGGTAGGACAGTTGTAAACATTAATAAACCTGATTAGTATTACTGAAATGCAAATTTCAAATTGTAGCTGGGTTCCAAGGTCAGACGCTCCTGTGACATGGCTGTTATATAAATGCAGACCTCCAAGTCACATCTTCACATGTTATATCTATGTTAGCATAGTGGTGCTTAATCATTTCATATTGATTAACACTCTTAATTATAGTAGTCCTCAGTGTTGCATTACCCAGTCTACTTTGATTGTCCAAATGTTCTCCCCAGATGACTGAGCTTCATGCATGCTTGCCTCAGCCAGCTTTATTTCTAGGTAACTCTACTGAGGGCCACATTAGGACAACACTGCTAAAATGAGTGAAATTGATCTTATTTTCATAGTGCTGTATTGGTTCTCCTGCTTCTACTGCATTGGTACAGTAGAGGATGATCTTTATGTGGAAGAGGGTTTTGATGGTGTGTGTGCATTGCATTTTTATCTATACTGTTGTGTATTTTAAATGCTAATTCTTTCAGTGTTTTTACATAATGCAGGTTGAGTCTCCCTCATCCAGAATTCCAAAGTCAAAAATTCTCCAGAATCTAAAATTGTCCATGTGGGTGGCTGAGATAGTGACATCTTTGCTTTCTGATGGGTTTTGTCTATAAAATTACCTTCGGGATATGTATCTAAGATGTATATGAAACATAAATTAATTTCATGTTTAGGCTTGAGTCCCATCTACAAGGTATCTCATTATGTATATGCAAATCTTCCAGAATCCAATAAAATCTGAAATCCAAAAGACTTCTGATCCTAAGCATTTTGGATAAGGGAAACTCAACCTGTATTATGGCTGAGATCCTGCGTTAAACAAGTAACCATAACATTGTAGCTACAGACTCCCCATCCGACCCCTGACTCCCCTTAAAAACCAATCAGCCAAATGGGACAATGGAGGTCTGTTTTGCTGATGGGTGAGTTGTTGCAGGGTGATATGACCAATTTCCTCTTACCAGCAAGTGACCTATGATGGGGTGCTCCTTACATCCTCACTTTTTAGCTGGAAGGGGCTGGTCACATCATTCTGCAGTATGTCCACTCACCAGCAGAACAGCCCTTCACCACTCCAGATGGCTGATTGGCACTGAAAGTGGATTTCAGGATTATTTGTGGTTGTTGCACAATGAGAATACAAAATAGTAAACAATTCCCTAAGTCAAACTTTGTTGTTGTTGGTAGAGAGATCTTGTAGCACCTTTGAGACAACTGAAAGAAAGAGGTTAGCAGCATGATCTTTCATAGGACTTTATCACTCTCAAAAAAGACGCCGGCATAGCGGGATGCTCCCATTGATATGCAATAAAGCCATGATTATCACTCAATGTCATGTGACATCGTAATTATCCCATGATTATCCCATAAATAAAGAGGAACTCTTGCGCCACTTTTTGTTCAAGGAAAATCCCGTGGATAAAAAACGGTGCTAGAATTCTTCTTTATTCACAAGATAACTATTTGTAAGCTACTTTGAGAGCCTTTCTGGTTGAAGAATAGGGTATAAAAATAAATAAATAAATAAATAAATAAATAATCTCAGGATAATCACAATGTCATGCAACATCATGTGATAATAATGGCTTTATTGCACTATATTGATTGGGAGCATCCTACTATGCTCCTGTCTTTTTTGGTGGTGTGATAAAGCCCAGAGACTAAAGTTTACTTCCTCAGATGCTTGTTGGTGGTGGTGGTGGTGTTGTGTGCCTTCAAGTTGGTTCTGACTTATGGCAACCCTAAGGCAAATCTATCACAGAGTTTTCTTGTCAGGTTTCTTCAGTGGGTTTCATGCCTGAGCAAGGATTCAAACCTTGTTCTCCAGAATCATAGACCAATGCTCAAACCACTACACCACACTGGTTCACAAATTGTAAATGACTAACAGTATACTAACCATTGCTTTTTACCTTTTATATCATCAGGGTTTTAGGTATTTCCCTTGTTGTAAGATACTGTACCTTAGGCCCTGTTGGGAGAAAGGCAGAATTAAAATACAGTAATACAATAATATAAAATAGCTAATGCAAGAAGGATACGATGGATCTTAACAGCAATCAAAGTGCAGAAAAAGTTGTAACTCTAACTTAGGATAGCTTGAAATGACAAGATCCTTTGGATGCTGTTTCATTCATACCAAAGTGAGTTTTAAAAAAATCAACTGTGCTGAAATGAATAATTGTGTCTTTTTTAAAAACAACAACACAGAGACGGTTAATTCTAAAGCAGAGGTCTAAAAATCTAAAAGTCATCCCATTCCACTTAGAGTGGGAAAACAAAGTCTAACAGTGTAGTTCAGTGCATGTATAAAATATGAATCCTATATCCATGGCAGATACATTCCTGGATTTACTGTGGAACATGAAACAAATTAAGGCAGTCTGGTCTTTACTGCCTTGTAACAAAATCTTTGCACACATGCATTTGTGCAATGCTACTGCAGAAGGCCAATGAGCAAGCAATTAATTGATTCCGTATTCCCCTTTTAATTTACAGATTTTAGTGCTGACAATATGAGGATAAATTATCCCTGGAAGGTTCATCCCATCTGTTTGTAAGAAGGTCTATGTATTAAATATGAATATTTGTTGGACTTATTCACATGAGGGGAAGCCAAGCCAAAAAAAGGGGGGGGGGGGGTTGAGGAAAAGGAAAAAATAATTATACACATGCCTTCATTTTATAATAAACACACTGACACCAGCTGGTTTTGTGTATCAGTGTGGTCCTACAAGAATGCTTGTTTATTTCTGTCACTAGCATCAGCAGATACGGTGTGAATACTACACCTGAATGTATATATGTATTACAAATCACTTCTTTCTGGAGATGAGTTAGATGAAACCCTTATGGATGCCTGTATAGTAATTTCCATCGTATGCTGTTTGCCTCAGTTCCAAGCACAGAAAAGCAGGCTTTTATAGTGTCCAATGATATTTGAGAAAATATCTTGTACCTTTGTCAGAGAGATGCCACTTGATTTATTGCTCATAATAAAAAAGAGGCTCCTTTCACCAGTTTCATACATAGAACATCTCTGCAGAGTGTGCAGATATGTCAAAAGGACTATTTCCACTCCATTTCCCATGGAGGGGAAAATGAAGGGAAATGCATTGTTCAAATGCCATGCCATTACTTACATAAAAGACATAGAAATGGGAAATCACTCATATATTTAATACATTATAAATCAGTACATTCTCTGTTCAGCCACCACACATATTAGAGTGGGTACCCAGCACTTAAATGTTACAATGGTAGTTTATAAATACATGAACATTAATCTTCCTGTATCTAACCTGATCTTATGGGAGGTGATTATGAAAATCATATCTATTAACTCTGCTTTTTCAAGTACATTAAATCAATGGACCCCAGAAACCATCACTCTGAGTGGAAAGTGAGTATCTGTAATTATAAAACACTGTCCAGACTACTAAAACATCCTTTTTAAAAAATTTCAACCTGTCCCCAAATGAATTCACCACCATTTGTAATGGGTGAATCAAGGAGAAATTTCAAAAGTTTTGGGGAAGGGGATGACTGCTTTCATATCATTCTGAAGAAAAGGCACAACTGCCTTCACATGATGGCAGCCCTCTTATCTTTTCCCCATTTTGGTTTACTGGGAAAAATGCTTCTTGTGAAAATTAGCAGTTCATATATACCTTTGGATATCTCCACCTGATCTCCTCAACATATCTTTCATATTATTCTAACCAAAGATGTTTTGCCACCAATTCCTTCTAAATTGTTCTTCCTCTTTTAGGGAAGCACTTCATCTGCCATTCAGCCAAAGTGGTAATTTGGGAAGGGGGGCACCCCATTCTGCATGGCAACATTGATTTAAGGAATATTTTTCAGATGCATACTACCTTACCTTCTGTAATAACTTCAGCTTGAAGTTGAACAAGGTTACAACAAATTTAAAAAAGAAAAAGTTAAAATAGAAACAGCCTCATCCCAACCACCCACCACCCATTAAAATAAGACAAAAGTATCAATAAAAATATAAATCTAAGATTTTAAAAATAATTAAACAATATGATGGTAAACATTAAAATATTTGAAATGCATTAAAATAGTGTGTACTAACTTTAAAACAGAACATTAGAAGTCCCACCTTAGTTTGCAAAGGTTCTCAGTGGTTTGCTCTGCCCCAGTATTTCAAGTAAAATTAACTGGATTGCATATAATATTGAATTGGTTGAATATTTAAGATAGTGGCCTAAATACGCTAAAGGCCTTGGAAACTAAACAGGGTCAACCCTAGTTAATACTTGCATGGGAAACCTCCAATGAATACAAGGTGTTGTAGGCAATATTTCAGAGGAAGGAACTGGCCAAACAACCTCTTAGTATTCTTTGCCCAATTAAATCCTATGAAATTCAAGAAGTTAGCATAGGTTAACAGACAACTTGAGGCCACATAAACACACTTGTAAGAGAAGAAAAAAATTGTTCCAAGATAGCATCAGACTGTTTTCACCCTAAATTGGGGGCTTTCTCTCCCTCACAATCTCTTCTCAACACTGTATGTGTGGAAGCATTTTACCCGTCCCAGAGCTGTTGACTGAGGAAGAGATATGTATGTATGCTCTTGCAGCACAGGTGAAGAGGACCTCCTTGAAGATCATTCCCAACTTCTTCTCCTACTCAATTATACAATTACGTGATTATCTATTATTGACATGGGCCTGATTTTGCTCTCTCCAGGTACTTTCATCCCACGATGCAATGAGGAAGGCTATTACAAAGCAACTCAATGCCATGGAAGTACTGGCCAATGTTGGTGTGTGGATAAGTATGGAAATGAGATAGCCGGCTCAAGGAAGCAAGGGACAGTTAGCTGTGGTGAGTAATGACACCTCACAGACCAAATAGGAATTAATATTGCATGAACCCTTGCCCACTGCTGCAAGACTTGACTATGAGAGTACATTGTGGCATAAGGAGAAGCATCTTAACAGTTCTGGTAAGTATGTTCAAATCTGTATTTAGAGTACATATGGGTTCATAAAAGAAAACTTCCTTCCTCAGCACACAAGTCAATATGAGCATTCATGACAATATGAAAATATCTGATCCGTTTTCCCTGCCAGCTTAGAACTTATAGCAGGCTGTACTAAAATAAAATATGCTGTTGAGGAAGTTGTTGTAGGCTGGTATTTGGATTTTACAATAATTGTGTTGCTCCTCATGCAATAGAAAATACATCATTAAGGAATTGTGTCATTCAGTATAACCTAACGAAAGACTGACTGTATTTCGAGTTATAGTTTATCATAGAGGCTTCATCTGAACAACAGTTTGTGATATTATCCCACCAGGTGCACATATACAGACACATACCCACACATACCCAAAGAATAATGAATGACAATGTCTACATTTTCTTATAAGATTAGATCTTATAATGGAGAAAATTAGTTTACAACAAAACATCTTGATATAAGAGAGAGACAGCACTCATTTTTTTTTATCAGTCAAGTCTTATAAAAAATTTTGACATCTGTAATATTATTAAAATGCAACCAGTTCTTAACAAATGCAAGTTTCAGTTTTGGAATTTCTTCTTCTTTGGGCTTTGAGCATTAAAGATAATTTTGGGGTGTGTCTGTGTTTAAATTTTACCTTTCAGGAAGACAGGGTGGGAGCATGTAGTAGCATTCAACTTCTTTTTGATAATCCTCTCCATATTGAGTTAGTCTACAAAGTAAATCAGATTAAGTTGAGTAATTTGGAGAAATGGCAAAACTATGGTTGGATATTCATAAGCACTGCCAAAAAAAGGAAGGCAAACTCTCCATTGGTGTTACTGGGAAAAGAAGGTCACTGCTCCCAAGCAGCCTGTTTTTTCCAGTGTCAGCCTTTGTGTGGGAGGGGGAGGGCTGTTCTTCAATTTAGAAGGAGCCCTGGGATCAGTGGCTTGCAAAATAGTCAATCCCATGGCACAGGCAATTTTGGAAGCCAAAGCAGTTTTGGCCCTAAGGGCCCATAAAAGCTGGCATTGCCAAAATAGGCTTCTCTGTGTAGGTAATTGGCAGATAATTCTAAGCTACATTACAAGGGCAGACATTCAATTATCAGTTGGGTGTAGATTAAGCCTGCAAGTAGTTTCCATGTGTCCACTACTAAACCAATATTGCAGGAGGAAATCAGCAGTTGTAAGTACACTTGTCCTTCCATATTTGCTAGGGTTAGGGGCCCAAGACCCCCATGAATATGGAAATACCACAAATAACCAAAACACCAAATTTTTATCTGAGAGGACGCCTCTCTAGGAATCTCTAGGTCCTCCAGTGCAACTCTGTGGTCAATGTCTGACAGTCACTGACCATAGAACTGCACTGGAGGAGCTACAAATGCCTAGTAGAATATTCTCTCTAGGAATCTCTAGGTCTTTCAGTGCAACTTTTATTTAAAATTGACCATAGAGTTGCACTGGAGGACCTAAATATTCCTAGAGAGAACATGTTAATCAAATCTGTGAATAATCAAAGCCACAAATATCAAAGCCGCAAATATGGAAGGATGAGTGTACACTAAATTTCAGGAGAACTCATTGCCTTTACTGATCTCATTAGGGAGACTCTAATAAGTTCCCTAAGATTCCACTCTTTCAAGACCACATTCAGTACCAAATCTGAAAACCCTAATTTAGTTCAGTCATGCCTTGGTTAACAAAGCTTTTGACTTAAATTCCTTTCACAAAAGCTTTTTACACAATCTATCACACCTCTTTTCCTCTTTTTCCTCCTTTGTTTAGCTAGATTTTTTTTTAACCAGCATTCACATTGGGAAGTTAGTAAACATGGGCTGAAGAAATACAGACTTTCAGGGTTGGGTTACAATGTTATCTGCAGTAAGCAATGCAATATATAAAGTCTGAGCTGGGAAAGAGCAGGATTCTACTCTAGCTAATCCTACAGAATCTGTGTGTCCCTGACTACCACAGGCAAGGTTTTAAAAAGCAGTTAATGTGAAGTTGAAAGATTTACGGCTGGCATACACAGTTTTTTGTAGGCTTTTCAGGCTTCTGTGGCTGTATTCTGGAAGACACCTCTTTCAGAACATGACCACATAGCTTAAAAAACCCACAAACAACCAAAGCAGCTAACTTCAGAATCCATTATTGAACATGCATGAACAGCAGAACAGAGAGAAAAGGGGAGAGCAAATAAGTCTTTCTCCCCAGCTGCCTCCTCAGCATGTTAAAAAAAATCATAGATCAGTAAGTTTGGCCACCATGAATAGAAGTGGAGGCTGGTGAAAGAAAAAGTAATCTCTGAAGGCATTTTGTAAGAAGCCTTCAAGTGGTCTCTAGGAAATGTTCCAAAAGTTTTTGTTTATTTATGCAAGTCTTACCTGACTTGGTTGTTTCATCTATAAAGACTAACATATTGTTAGTTTTGAATAAAAGGTTCACTTTAACTTGTCAAACCGCTCTTCTTTTTGTGGTGGAAAAACATGTCCCTACCAATTTCCATATTATTTTTGCCTCTGGCAACTATTTTTCTGCTTAAGAAATACAGGATACATCTGTTTGATTAAGGAGTTTATCGCATGCACATATATACCGGCTTACCTCTGCTGCATTCATTTCAGGATCCAGGATGCCCCCAGATGTTATGAGACCTAAATCACCGCAGATCTAGTTGTGATGTCACTGCCCAGATGCATCCCAGATCAAAGCCTCACTCAGCCGGCCATTTTTTGAAGTCGGAAACTCTCTGACTTTGAAAAAGGACTGGCTGAGCGAGGTTTCAACCTGGGATGCATCTGGGTGGCAGTATAATGGCTAGAGCGGAGGTGATTTAGGTCTGATAACATCCAGGAGTATCTCGGATCCTGAACTGAATGCAGAAGAGGTAAGATGCCATATTTGTGCATGCGATAAGCTCCTGAGTGAGGTATACCTTTAGGTCCATACACAGAAGGATACAATTGTATCAAAATGGAAAGATCAGTTTCAGTAACCTTTTAGTACAGGCAGTATGCACAAGTTGTGAACATTGTCCAACAGTTTCATCTTTGGCTACCTAATGTGAATATGCAGAGCCATACATGTGACCCGCAACTGTAAGAAATAAATCAAGAATGAACAAATGAACCTATGTATCTTAATGTAATTAAGAAAGGGCCCATTTATGCTTTCCCAGAGCATTCCCATATTTCTTTCATTACATAAGACTAGTCAGCCCTAAAGGTATTTCTGCCTCAGTTTGTGCTCAATCCTTTCTTGCCCATATTAGGACAAAAGCAAAAGTTCACAGTCAGTGTTGTTTGTGATAGGGCTTTTTATGAGGTTTGCAATTTACTGAGACCACCAACTCATTTCAGATATCTCCGAACACTCATCAGATGGTGGTGTCTTTCAGTCACCATTGACCTGGAATGGATTTGAACCAACCATGTAGAGATGTAAGGTTCTGTCATCCACTATTGCTTCCTCCTGAAAATGCATGGTTTTGTGGGTGCAACAGATGACTGTATGTTATTTTGAACAGCTGTTGGAATGCTTTTGTTTGTAAAAATCCTATTTTTTTAAAAAAAAACAGACTTTGAAAAAACGATTGTAGTTCTAAATAATGAGCGCTTCATATGTCTTGACAGAAAATAATGCTGAAACTATAACTTTGAATTCTTCCATGTTGCAGAAGAAGAGCAAGAAACCTCAGGAGATTTTGGCAGTGGTGGATCAGTAATATTACTGGATGATCTGGAAGAGGAGCATGAAGCAACAAAAAAGGACAAAGATGGAAAACAGAAGATCCATGTAAGAGCAGCTAATGATGATGATGAAGATGAAGATGATGATAAGGATGATGAAATTGGCTATATATGGTAGTTCCCATAGCACTAAGGACTCATGTTTTGCACAATATCACAAGTCATTTCTTATCTCTGCAATGATAACTGAAACATCAAGCATAACACATGAGGCTCAGTCTAAAGCTGTATGGGCATTTCAATATGTACGCAGATCTCCCTCACAATGAGGCTTCCCTTTCACTTTACTGCTGGGCATAACTCCACAAGCACAGTGGAGATTAACATGCTTTCACTGAAGTGAACTGGGAAGCATTTTCACTTGTGAGAGCTCATTGCACATGTGAGATGGTTTTGCACACACATGTGCACAGGAGCTCCTTGGCCCAGCAAATTGCAGAATGGAGTAGATTCTCTATCCACTTGGTATAATTTTGTACACAATGTTTAATTTGGAAGACAGCTTTCCCCCACAACTAGATACTGTTCTGAATAAGTTTTTTTCCCTTTTACTGGCATGGAGGTGCATACTTTTTAGTTAAACTTTCATCATTTAATCTGGTCACATAGTTCATCATTTTTAATGGAATGCAGAATACCACAGGGAGTCAGCACATCTGAGCAACATTACTAGGCTCCTCTTCTTTTATCAATATTGGAAGTTTTCAATTAATTGAGGGTTGTTTTTTTTAAAAAATGTGCAATTCATTGTAAGTTACTACTGTGATTTCCTTCTTTAATGTCAAAAGCAGGTGGTTATTTTGTCTCTCCATATGAGACTTATTATAAAAAATCAAATCCCCTTAACATCCTTCGATGTGGCTTTAAATCATAAAGAAGTCCTTCTTCATTCTTACCCACTTCAACTAACAATGGTTGGTATAACTTAACTCCAGCCAAACTCATTAAGTGAGAAACTGTAGGACAAGACCACTGTTGACACTTTCTGCTATTAATCAGTTCAGAGATCATCAATATTGTCTTAATTCTGATATTTTTTTTCTTTGAGAAAGCTTGAAAATACTCTGTGCCTGTGTCTACCTGTGCTCACACAGACATACCCGCTTTTAGCAAGAAGAGTGGCTTTTCAAAACATGAGAAGAAGGAATGCTTTCTAAAATCACTTGTGTATTTTTTTTATTTTTTTGCTATCATTTTGCCGGCTTGCAAGTCTTGGATTTTGCTTTGATCAAGTTTGCACTAATGCTATGCAAGCTGCTTCTGCTTCCTAAATAGCATACCACTGGATTTGCTGAAAATGCTTTTTCTTCATTTATTCTAAATGATTCCTCATTTGGAAGCACTGAAGCTGTCAGAGACGCTAACCATCAAAAGTAATAAGCTGTCTTTCCTTTATTTTATATTGTTAATATTTATTTGCTCTATTTTACTAGAAAAACATCCTTAGGCAGTTGTGTCTGTGGTTAATATCACTTCTGGTTAAAATGATATGTGATCATTATTCTTATATGTCAGAGGAGCAAGATTAAAATTAATCTTAAGCCTCTCCCACATTGTTATATTGCCATAGCAGCATCCCACTGTGCCCTGTGGCTATTTGGTATAGAAAAATGATGGTGCCATGGCAAACCTTTTCTTATGTTTATTGTCCACATAAGGGCAAGACATGACGAACATTATGAGGAGTGTGAGAGGAAGGAAAAATGCATTTTTAACAAGCTCCCTGATTTTCTCATTAAATTAAAGCAAGTAACTGCAAGATAGTTCTTAAATTCTGCAGACACTAAGGGCCATAAACACTTTTGTCTGTCAGGGCAAATATAATGCTGTTGTATCAGTAATGAACATGGCCTGTACACTTTTGAAAAAAGCTTATATTTCTGTGATAAAGTGCTACTTTTTTAGTGTGGATTTCTGTACAGTTTTCAGGCAGCTGCACAGTGGTATCTATCCTCAGATTCTTGTTTGCTGTGTGTGATATTGAGCTTATTTATGCATTTTGCTTCTGGTGTGACAAGGTCTGGGGTTGCTTTTTTAATAGTGCATCACACAAAGTCTGGTTGCATTGATGAACCCTTTGAATAGTAATGCCAAATCTCAAAGTCTTAATATTGCATTTTGCCTGTTTCTGTTGGTTTTGATATTGCCAGGAAGAGCAGCCTAAATTCATTGGCCTTGTAAACCTTTAATAATACCTTGCTGAGAAGGTGCCTCCTAGATACAGCCTTAACCCAAATCCTGGGCATAATGGTTTCCAGTAATTAAATGGACAAATTGTCCTTTGGCCTGTCAAGGAACCAAAAGGCCACTGCTTGACAACATCCACAAATGTACATGTTCTATACCTAAATAAATGGATAACCCCTACCAAGTTCAACCCACATTATAGCTTTGGCTTGTTGATCTGCTTTAGCCACAGCAATGGAAACTCTGACTTGTTCTACCATGCTTAAATGTAAAGGGATCCAAATGAAGCCATTGAGCTCTGCACTGATTGCCCTTTAGATCAGGGGTGGGATTCATGTGGCTCTCCAGATGTTGCTGGATTGCAACTCCCAGCATTCCTTATCATTGATTATGTTCCTGGTCCAACTGATGGATGTCACAGTTCAACAACATCTAGCGGGCCTCTCAATTTCCACTCCTGCCTTAGATCAAGAATGAACAATGGAGGTTTATGCTGAACTTCCATCCCAAAGGTTACCATGTAGTGGTGGGGAGGAGGTGCTCTGCCTTTCTCCTCACCCTTGCTCCTCTCGCAGTAAAGCCATACAACTACCCTTACACGGGACGACAGCAACACACAAACAGAAAGAGGCAGCTACTGAAATAGTTACACTGTTGGCTTCTTCAGAAACAGGGATCTAAGTCATGTCTTAGTCCAAGTACAAAATCCTGGTCTGTCTTCACATAATTTTTCCACCCCAATTCATGCTCACAAGTTACCTCAGAGTACTATGCCATAGGACTACTACTGTAATGTCATATCTCAGTCTTACCTTTGCAAGCACTGTATGTGCAATTAATGGGATTATGATATGAATGCATCCCCCCCTCCACCACCAAAAAAATAAAGCTAGCCACATTAAGCGTTTACTGGATTACATATTGTATTGCATATGGGCTTTGGCTGGACGGCTATTGAACAAATTAGTTACATAATGGTGACTTAGAAACTGTAGTGATGTACTCAGTTTCCCCACATTGACTGCTTAGATGATTTAATAAAACCTGTACAAGCTAAGGTTTCAGAGGAAGGGATTAACTTTTTCATTCTGTCTCTTGCATATGTGCACACACATACACACAATATCATTGTATGGGCAGCTGTTCTTGATGTGTATGTATCTGTGTGTGGCTATTTCATCTGTATGCAGGAGACCAATTAGAATCAGCACTTGATCAGTATTATTCCTGTGGAACTTACATCTAGGTCATATTGATATCACCCAAAAAACTTATATTAACAATGAATATTCTGTCATCTACTGGATATAATAAGCATCATTATCTTCTAGATGAGGATCATAGTATATTCACACAGATTAAAATCTTAAAATCAGTTGTAGTATTAATAATTCAAGTCATATGGTTATACATCCAGATAAAATTAGAGTATCTTTATCTTCTGATTTTGTGACTTTGGCATCAGTCTTTGTTGAATATATTCATAGTCGTGTTTCTGATTTCCTACCATTTAATTTCCTCTTTCTGTCTAAACAACAAAAACAAAATCTTAACATTAGAAGATGGCAAGGTTTCAAGGACATGGCACAAAAATGCCACTGATTCTGGTAATTTCAGTTGGAACATAGCAACATCAACAACTGGAGGCATTCTAACAATGTCAGATCTCAGTAACAACTTAAAAGAAAGATCAAGTAATTGTAGTCGAGCCCCCAGCAGCCTGTTAAAATAATATCAATTAAGCCAAATGAAATTCTGCCTTCAAAGTCACAAAATGATATAATGTAAGATCATGTATTCACAATCATGTTGAATTGTTTGCACCCCCATAAAGATTGGATATGCAAGTTTCAAGAATTAGAGAAACATCATCATAGAATCACAGATGTGGAATAGACCACAATGGCCATGCAGGAATACACAATCAAAGCATTCCTGACAGATGGCTATCCAGACTCTGTTATAAAACCTCCAAAGATTCCATCAGTCTTCGAGGCAGTATATTCCATTATCAGACAGCTATTACCATCAGGAAGTTCTTCCTAATGTTTATGTGGAATCTCTTTTCCTGTAGCTTGAATCCATGAAGCTTCAGGAAATTGTGCAAAACTAGTACAATCCAAATACAAATCCATGACTGGTTCTCTGAAATTCCTATCAAACCACAGAATAAATGATGCCATTTATTTCTCATTAAATTTCTGTTGGAATATAAATGTAACTACAATTTTGTTTTACTAAGCGAATAGGAAACCTCCTACCCTAGTTTCTCTGAAAATTACTTTGTTTATAGCATCTAACGAACTATAATGATGGTGTTCTGCTCTGCCATAAAAAAAATGACATAAACTGATTTATTTAGTGCAATAGTATATACAATTTTGACACTGTGGTCAGAACCATCTGTAGGTTCAAAGAGGTTGCAATGAAGAGCAATCTAAGATGTGTGGAAGACCAAGCCATAGTGTGACTTTTCTCTGGAAATACAGCCTCCATTGTTCTGTTTCATGTCTGTCTCATGTAAGTCAGTTTTTTTAAAAGATCTGTGTCACACTCACTGATTACTTATCTTTGGGTGATTTCCATATGATACACTACAAAGACTGCAGGTATTTCATACCAACTTACTTTTTTCTTTAGTTTGTAGGCATATATTTATGTACCAATGCTGTGATCAAAGAAGTGTAACCCATAGGTGGAATCAGGATTTCACATCATGTTATCTAATTTCATGCACACAAAAATGATGTTCTATGAGAAAACCACCCCACATCTGACTCATGGCCAAAATCCTATTTAAAAGATCTGAGTACTCCAGGGGAGAAAAAGTAGAGGCAGACCAATGAGGCGGGAGAGCAGTGGTGGTCATCCAGGCAGCCACGTCACACTTTTGTCCACTATAACCCCAAAGCAGCAAATCAGTAACCCTTTGGGATAACGTTGTGCATGATTTAGCAGCCATTGAGTTGCATAGCCTGAAGAAACCATTACATAAGGAGGTACTAGATACTTTCTTATACAACATCCAGAAAAGCAGTATAACTCCTTGTTATACCAGCTTAAATCACCAAGAAGATTCCAGCCACTATGTGTACTGTACTGTTAAGCATACTGTTGGAACTAGTAAGGTTGACTCTGCAGATCAGCTTTTGGGAGGAGTGAAGAATTACTTCCCATTTCTTTTCCATTCCTTCTAAAAGGCAATGAATTCTGACAGCATTCATGGTGTTGACCATCCATAGGACCAGGAAGATGGTCTTGTGTAGCAGTATTGTCTACAATCCACTGCTGCACATAGGAGTCTCTGGATCAGGTCCTAGAACAAGTTTCCTTGAAGTCATAGGAATTACTTTACTTTTCTACCCACTTTCAAACAGAATAAAGCTTTTTTAAATTCATCAGTATCACCATTTCTGTTACAATGAACAATTGAAAAATCAAATGGCTATGCATATTTCTGAAGGGCTACACTTTTTCTACCCAAAATGTTCATAACCTTAATGCTCCTGAAGTTTATCTAAGCAGAAGACAAGGCAGCAGTGCATTGAACTGAGAGATGGGCTTGAGCTCAGGGGTGAGAGAATAATTTGCCAATGTATGATCTCTATTAGCCATCAAGTCAGAATAACACTGAGTTCTATTGCAAAGGCGAGGAAGGTAGAAAAGGTTCCAAAAATTAATCAATTGTTGAAATGAGGAGTGGAAGAGCTTGGTTATTTTTCAGCACAACAACCTCACCTCCTCCTCTTCCGCTCCTCCTCTGTCAGTTCAACTGGGAACTGTAGATATACTGTGGAGAAAAAAAGCACTGCCAACATGGAACTCACATTTGTATTATTTGGGAATATGAATTCTAGTTATATGAATAGCAACTCCAGGCTTCTTATTCCGGCTAATGCACAGATAACAGAATACATGTAATAGTTTCTCCGTCCTATCTCCTACCATGTGTGCATTTCCACTCTCAAAAAACTGTCTTTCCAAATCTTTAATAATATGAGGTGTGACCTTACTGGGAGTGTTACCTTTTTTTTTCCCAAATGAGGCTCCTCATAGCAAAAAATCAATATAATGTAATTGGACACATTTTGTATCGCATCACAGATGTGTTTATGGAAATTTCCTCTAAATCGGTGGCATTTAACATGCACTGAAGTGTAAAATATGGCCATAGATATTTCATGCTATATATTGCTGCATGAGATTTACCTAGATATGAATGGCTTGTGCAAAGCTCTCAGCCGGGGTATAATATTATTATTATTATTAATTTAAGCTAACAGAATCCTAACACATTGTGAAAGAGGTCTCCTAAAAACAAAGCAAATGGAATAATCACATATTTTTATATACAAGAAACAGCATTTGGAACAGTATCTTCATTATTTAAGTCAGAGTGCAGAACCTGGTATTCTTTGGATGAGAAAATGTCAATGAATACTATGTGCTGTAAGCTATATTTCAGAGGAAAGAACTGGCAAAACCACCTCTAAGTATTCCATGCTTAAGAAAGCCCTATGAAATTAATGAGATCGCCACAAGATGACAGGCAGACAGAAAAAGAAATTATTTTGAGCTTTTTTTCATAGCAAATCTAACAATTATTTTCCCCGTAGAATTTCTATGTGATGAATGGGTGTTATGAATGGTTCAACAAAGAATCCACTCCATTCAAAGTGCAACAGATTAAATATTTTAAGGACTTTTAAAAAATGAATGGTTGAATTATCTGAACAGATGTTGAAATGTTTGCCCAATTGAGTTCTCTAAAAACCATGGATTCAACTCATAGAGAATAAACTGGGATGTACCAACCATTATTTAAAAATAAATTTCACTTAAATCATACTATTTTTAAAAATTCATCAGGATTAAGTTTCCTGGGGGGGGGGGGGGCATATAAAAAGCAAAATCTTGTGGAAAGTAAATCTGATAATGCATCTCAGCTGGAGTATCAGCACTGGTTATCAGAATCATCATGAAATAATTAATCATCCAATTTGTTCACAATTGACAGCTAAACAGCTCAGGAAACCACCAATGCATTCATGCTGCAGGGACTCTTTTTGCTGCTGTTCCCTTCTAGTTTCAGGACATACTTCAAGAAAGAAGATATTCTAGTTCAGTAAAGCATTAAACAAAATATGGTAGAGCCAGTGGCTAGAGGAATTAAATATTCTGATTCTCCCATATGACAAACTTGGAGCTCTTAATTTGCTCCTAGTTTGGATGAAGTTATTTCCATTTGAAAGCCAAACTTTTCATTTTTCCTTCAAATCACTTTTCCTTCAAACTTCCAAAAGTTATGGAAAATGGAAAGTGAGACGGTTCCTACACTAAAAAGAACCAAACCAGTACTGCTGTCCTCAAGCCAATTATTCCTTCAAATTCAATAAGGCCCCTTTCTAGTAAAAACGTTTTGGTGGTTGCATCCTATTTCTATCATGTTATCTTTACACACCTCATAAATGCAGAAATTTTGTCAAGTGTTTGCATTTTTGCTTCAGTAGGTTCGTTTTGCAGATTATGTCCACAGAAGATAGTATAGGTTCAGTTCTACACCATTGCTCTTGTGTTTTACCTTTGTTCATGCCTGACTTAAAATCTTTCTGCAGGTTAGATTAAGAATCTGCCTTGCATGGATGAAAGAATTCCTTCTGTCTACTCAAGACTAAAGGTCCAGCTTTCATTTCCATGGGTGTAATAGTGGAGGAGGTGGTGATCTGAGATTCCCTCTGTAATTCCCTACAATCCCCTAACCCTGACCCCCAAATAAGGTCAATAGAGCATAAGGACCCTCAAGAACTACATGGGAACTGCATACAGAGATGGCTCCCATTAGTGAGAGGCAACAGTGGATCCAAGACTATGCCTACCATTCAGACCTGAGTTAGACATTGTGGAAATTTACAACTAAGTATTTATTTTATTTTATATGCTGCGTTTCTCCCAAAGTGGGACCCAAGGTGGCTCACAGAAGGAAAGCAATTTCCTTCAGTAATCATCCTATGCACATCAGAATAAATTTCATTGAAATTAGGAGGACTTTACAGTTGGTTAATGGCTCAATGGTCGTCTTATAGCAAGAAATAGCTAGGGCATTAACTAACCAAGGTTGAATACTTTTTCTTTCACACTGATGTTAGGAAAATGGTTGAGTTCATTAAAATCAATAAGAATTGTTTAATGCTCATTGAATCTAGGGTTATCATTTGCATCAGACTCCCAGAAATCTCAGTTTATACGTTGTCTCCCACATATATATATATATATAGGGACACACTACAGTCTTTCTTTCCTGCCATTCAGTTTTTTTAAAAAAAATGCACAGACTGCTTTCTACAGTGAATACACATCAAAGAGCCCTTTCTACAGTAGGTGGTACTTGGTCTTTTTATACTTTTCTCAATGCTGCTGATGTCCGTTACTGTTTAATGTGTAGCGTTGTAAGGAGAGATCCAAATATTAAGTGTTTAAGTTTTATGTCCCTACTGTAGATGGAATGTAAAATATCATAGTTAATTAGAGTAGCATAGTAAATTATGAATGCTTTTTTCCCATGAAGACTTAAATGGAATGTGAACATTTTGCTGATTTCCTTGGTTAATTGTAAATGCTGAATTGTAGTCCTAAGTAGTTGCATTTTTGTCTGTCTCAATAAATTTTACTTTGTCTGCGACTGTTTGTTCTCTGACTGTTACTTTTTTTAATTACTGGAATGTAGAAAAACAACATTCTGCACTTTTTCTGCAAAAAAATAATGTGCATAAAATGGTCAGTGGCTCAAACCAGGAGGTAAATCTTGACCAAACTCAAACTTTGATATACAGTACAAGCCTGTATATCAAAGACACACTTGGCTCCATTTAACTGTGTAAACAACTCCACATGTACTTCTGTTGTTTAACTGAATGTCTCCTGGGGTTCCCTGATTTTTCCTCTCCTTCTTTCAAGTATGTGATCACTAGTGATCTCATTTGCAGTTTTGCTCCTGGAGCAGATATAAGCTGGGTATGAAAACTTTCTAGCTGCAGAGGCCCATAGATGGATTGGGACAGTTGTGAGCTGCATTCAATATTGGACTGCTGCAGGTGGAACAATGGAATCCAATGAAAATAGAAAAGGTTATTTTCCTCTTCACTATATCCCTCTGTGTGCCATTTGGCTTTTCCAAACACAATACTAAAATTAGGAGAGACTTTATTGATACTGAGAGTCATGCCATTCCTCATTCACTGTATCCTGTTTCACCACTATCTGCTTCAATGAGTTAATTGTTGTTGTTGTTGTTGTTATATGTCTTCAAGTCTTCAAGTCACTTCTGACTTATGGAGACACTGAGGCACTAGACACTAATCCCATATCATGGGGGTTTCCTGGTAAGATTTGTTGAGGGCATGTTTGCCATTGCCTTTGCTTGAGGTTGAAAGCATGTGACTTGCCCAAAGTCACCTAGTGGGTTTCATGGGTGAGTGAGGAATTGAACCCTGGTCTTCACAGTCACAGTCGAACACTCAAACCACTATGTATTCTGGCTCTCCAATGAGTTAGGACTAGCCAGTAAAGTGGAATCCATCATGAAATTTGATGCAGAAACAAAGAAACCCTTGGTATTTTAATTCACACAAATTACCGTCATCACAGGACCACGGATAACTGCCAAGTGGGTCCTCTTTAGGATGGGCACAGATGGAAGGGTAGCTACATGAAAGATGCACATTGAAGACTGAGAAGGAGTAAGGAGGAACAAGGACATCTTTGATTCTTATACCTTTCCCTCTTTCCTTTCATTTCCATGTATATACACACTCATACACACACACACACAAATTAAGAAATATATCTATACCTATTTGTTGTTGTTAACTGTCCTTGAATTGAACCAAATCAAGTTGACCTCAACTCATGGTGACCTTGGGGATGAGACCTCTCCAAGCCCCGCTATTCTCTACTGCTCTGCTTAAGCCTTGTAGGTTTACGCCTATTCCCTCCCTGACTGATTCTATCCATTTGGCATGTGGCCTTCCTCTCTTTCTACTGCCCTCTACTTTTCCAAGCTTTAATGTCTTCTCAAGTGAGTCGAGCCTTCTCATTATGAGGGTAACGTACAATAGCCTGAGTTTCATCATCCTGGCTTCCATAGGGAGTTGTGGTTTGATCTGCTCAGGGACCCATTTGTATGGCTTTTTGACTGTTCACTAAATCATCAGCACTCTTCTCCAGCACCGTATCTCATATGAGTTGATTTGATATTGATATACTTATATCTATAAGTCACATCACTCACAGCATGGGACCCAAGGTGGCTCACAATAAAGATAAAAATAAAGTACAGTTTTAAATAAAGTTCAAAATAAGTTAAATAAACTAACCAACTGAAACAGCACTACTTTAAAACAGTTTACAATCATTTGGAACATAACAGTGTAATGCATGCATAAATACCCATTAAAAGACTATTCAGAAACAATCAGCCAGCAACCTGTCTAATTAAAAGGGTCCTCGCCGCTGGTGGAAGTAGAGCACAGATGTGGGCAGCGCAAACTAGTTTATAGGTTCATCTAAAGAGAAAATAAGGTTGTAAAGACAACGGGGGGGGGGGGGGTACATGATCTTGCCTGAGTTTTAAATTCTTTGGTCCCATCACTATCACAGTCTGTTGAGGACAGATGAGGTGGTCACAGCCACCAAGAAGACTCTTCTCTGTCATCAACAGGCTTGACTGTGGCAGTAGTGGAAACAAGAGAAAACCCCCATGCTGAGGATCTTGAAATTCAGGCAGAGTCATATATTCCACCTATTGTCCTTACAATCTTATTCCTTCTTTAACTGAACTGATAAAACAGCCAATAAAATAAAATTCCAAAGGCATTCCTAACAGAATTAGAAGTCATCTAGTGTCACTGATTGCAATACTGATTGTGGAAAATGTAAGTTGAAAAAGTAGCAAAATGTGCAATTATGTAGTAAAATGTTAATTAGAAATCTACATGATTCTGTAGCTTTACTTCCTTTCATTTTCCTTTCATCTACCTATCCAGTCATTAAGCAAGAGAGAGAGAGAGAGAGAGAGAGAGAGAGATTGCCAACAATATTTTCTCTGTTTTCTCCAATTTTTTTTCCTTTCATGTGCAGTTCACTCTGGAGACACATTTCTTTGCAATGTCTTGTGTTTGCCATGGCAGATTACTCTTCACTGAATGGTTTTTTGGAGTATGGAGTCCTTTGCTGGGATGATGAGATAGAAATACATCAGTTTCTAGAACATCATCCACACTCTCCCCATGAAACTTCCTCTACCTTTTTCAGCCACTCTCTCCTATGCAAACAGAGATACTGGCAAAGGACTCCTTTACCACACCCTTTCCACATCTATGGCAGTGAGGGATTTAGCAAAGTCCTCTGCACATGTGCACATGCATGCGCACACATGCACCCATGTAAGTGGGGGGGGGGGAATACAGTAAAACCTAGGCATGTAGCCACACTGCAGAATTAAAGCAGTTTGATGCCACTTTAGTTGCTTTTACTTATCCTACAGAATTCTGAGATTTGAAGTTTGGTGAGGTATTCAGCATGGTCTCTCAGAGTGCTCTAGTGCCTCACCAAACTACATATCCCAGGATTCTGTAGGATGTGCCATAGCAATTAGAGTGGTATCAAACTGCATTAATTACTGCTTCCAAATTGCTCTGCTGCCCTTTACAGAGTCTTTTGTTGGAATGAGCTGGCAGGTGTAGCCAATTTTGCATCCCCCCCCCCCCCGGTCAACACCAGTCTGAACTCAGTTTAAATACTGACTGCAATACTGATTGTGGAAAATGTAAATTAGGGTAGAACTCACACAGCCCTCCAGGTGACCTGCAACTCCACATATTCCTCACTACTGGCTACGCTGGGGTGGCATGACCCATGATCTAGGTCCTGTTAAGAATAATTACCAACCTGGGCTGGAGGGAATGTAGGTTAACCTTTACATATCAAATATCTTCCAATCGGAATAAAACATTTTCATGCTAAATAGAATTCCTGGAAAGTACTGGAAAAGATGAAAATGTCCAAAATGTAAATTCACATATGCTCAAAGCACCAGAAGGTAGTAGATAATAATAGGTATTTACCCAGACCCAACTCTAGTCATGCAATGAAAGGTTATCTGTATATGGTTAGATATACCACCCTGTATACATATGTTTAGACAGAGACAAAGCACACATCCCAAGCAATGCAGTGTTGACCAGTGGTATCAGCATCTTAATTTACATTATGAATTATGCACACCAAATTTACATCTACAGCTCCATCTCAAGGGAGTAATACATGGTGGAAACAGGTCTCATGAGATGGATTGGAAAGATTGCTTTGATTCCCACCTTCCCATTTGGAAGACATCTATTATTATAAGGGAGAAAACACACCGTCAAATTATATTACTAGCTTGTAATAAAAACAACAAGAGCTGAAATTAGCAGTCTAGGAATCTTTTCTGGTTGCGGATGTTCCAAGATACCAAAAAAAAAAAAAAAAAAACCCCTCCACTGTACAAAATGATTTCCAGATTAAAATTAATATAGACATAAATATAAATATAAATGGCTTCAGCTCTTTGGGCTTTCCAAAACACACACACACACACACACAGGAAAGATCTAGTTCTCTGACCCCTGCTGAATGGGAATGAGCTCAGTCTGGATTCTATTCTTAGTTCTATTTTATAAATGTTTGTAGGATTTATTTGATATTGGTCAATCATTAATTTAACAATTTGCTTTTCTTAGTTGTTTTGGACATCTCATAATAGAAGATAAAAATATTTTAACATGTAAATAAACACATATTTGATTATTTTCTCATGTTTTTATTAAGAGGTGACCTGTTCTTTTTTACTGTTATGGTCTATCACATCTTATGAATATTATGTTCAAAGATTCTAGCCAATCATATTAAACCTGAATCTGATTCTACTGGTGGTCTGGTGTTTAACTATGCACATTCTGAGAGACTGAACTTAATGCTTTATAAAGCATGCTTGGAATTAGCAAATGGGGTACTCACTATGCCCCAATATTCAAAATCACTAGATAAGAAATGAAACAGAAATAGGAATCATAATAGATTTTTCTTCTTAAAAAGAAGACAAACTGGATGGCACAGCAATAACAAGTCTATTAATGGAAAGTATTACAAGGGCCTCAATCCTGTTGTTACACCTGACTATAGTAGATCCACTGAAACAATGGAATTTACATCTGTGTTGACTCACCATCCAATAAATGAGTCAATGGGTCTACTGTAACTGGAATTAAACAACAGGATTTCACCCAAGATTTTTAGCAGATAACATTTCTTAGTAATATCGGCTTTAGGAGAAACATAATATTATAAGCTTTAGGGACGTTGATACATAGATGGTATACATTAATGATGCTACTGTCCAGACTGTTAAGAAACAAAATAGGCAATTATTTATGAAACAGCATGCCTTATGTGTTTTCTCCCTGAGAAGTCACAGAGCTTTAGTGGTTCATCTGCACCAAATCATATGTTTAAACTGACAAGATGTGAATTTTGGCTGACTGGTTCTCTTAAAATTTAGAAAATGTGGCACAAACAGCTCTCCTCATACTGTAATGTGGGAAACATTTACCATGCCACTTTTACCACCTGCAAGATATCTACAAGTAATTTTCATTAAAGTGGAAGAGAAAACTTAATGGCCAAGGAGCAGGACCTAACCTAACACTGAGATTGTGTACTGTATGGGCAGAATGTAACCTTCTGCTTACACACTAATACCATCTATTTTTGGAAGGCAGCTTCCACATACCAGGATGCACCACCGCTTGTCTTTCAATGGACTGAGTGGGAGAGAGCAAGAGACAACCAGGCAAACCCAGATGAAGAGAGTTAACAAAATTCTTCAGGCTTTCAAGTGATTGGCTGGCAATCCAGGACATTGACTCTTTTCTGCCATCTGCAAATATGGACATCAGTGGTGTCTGGACGTCTGCAACCATCCCTCATTGGACAGAAATTAGACATAGTTAGGGGACATTATCTAAGGCAGCATTTTCCAATGTCTCAAATATTTGTAAACCTAGAGGTCTGCACACATGCACACAGGATTCTTGCCTGTGTGAACCATGGAAGCAAGAGGGAAAGATTCATCCATGTGCAGGTAATAGGCTGGACCAAGGGTACAATCCAATATCTTGGATTTACCTCAGATAGCTTTACCTTGATTTCCTTTCATTTGGGTGTATTCTTTGTGCAACACTGCAAAGATAATCTCACTCTCTTCTAAAAACTGCAAACTCAACCATCATCATGTTCTTTGCTGTTTTTCATCTTTTGCTAACAACATTTCTTGTCAAATATATGTAAATAGCTGACTCACAGGACCATGCAAACTGCTCTTCTCAGCAAAACTCTGCCAAAGCAGTTTTAAAATGCTGTTTCTGTTGTACTAAATATATTTGCTATTAGAATTCCATTTGAACAGTCCAAATCCCTCAAAGATCCAGAACTTTGTCATAGGTCAGACAGAAGTTCTTTCAAATACAGGCATTGCTAAGAGGCTTGGTCAGGAAAGGTGACTGCAGTATTCAGGTCAGCAATGCATCCAGAGGATAGGACCAGTGCTTTCTGGGTTCAGACTCTCATCTTCTGAAATATGGTCATGGCAAGAAAGAACAGGGTCTTCTCAGTCATGGCAGCTCACCTCTGGAATCCCTTCCAGTCAAACTCCGTCCTTGTTGGATTTTTAAAGTAATCTGAAAACAGTGCTGTTTTTTGCTGATCTGACACTACTGTTACTGTATCTGGACTCTGCTGCCAATTGGTTTTCTGATATTTTATCAGTATTATCATGATTTTATATCTTATTTGTCATAGATAACAGAATCACCATTATACCACAGAGATTTTAAATACAAGCACAAATAATGCAATCAGACCCCTGTAGCGCAAGCACATGAAAGTGTCAATTTATTCTGATCCTTCATACAGTTAGTTGCACACTAGATCTGGACCACTGTAGAACCCACACACATACTCTTTTGTGTACATCAGGTAGAGTCTGAAGTGTCCCACAGACCCTTTTCAATTTTTTAAAAATACTATTAGGAAATTGTTGTGTGCACCTACCACGCTATATGTAATTTGGCCTTCAGATTCCCCTGATTTATTCACTTATAGCAGCTTTCTCCATTAAGCTGTATTTGAGAGTTACTGAAGCCTCAATCAATTCTTTCTCGAATAGGCACTTTTCATGCAGAAACTAGCAAAAAGCAGGATTGATTGAACTTTGATAGAAGCAAAAGGAAGTGGCAGCACCTTTGCTTTTTTCATGAAAGCTAAGTTATATGAGGAAAGAACCCAAGGGCTAAATCAGACACTTGCCTCGTGCTTTACATTTAGAAAAACCCACAAGGAAGCTTCCCCACTCTTATTCTCCTCCTGAATCCTGTCCCATGTTGTTGTTTTTTAATGGAATTTCCCTGAAGAAGCAGAATGCCTTGGTTTAACAAAGCCGCACTGATTATTTACAGCTTGTCACTCTGTAATTTGAATTTATTGTTTGTGAGTTTTATTTATAAGTGCTCATTATTCTCCCCTTTTCCTCGTCTGTCCTCTAAGTTGCCTTCAAGCTTTTTCAATTATTGCTCCCCATATTGTCAGTTTATTAGTTATATCACCAAGGCACATTCTTGGTGATATAAACTCACGGCTGCAGGAGTTTACCGCATACTGTGCAGCTGCAGACAAGTCTACATAGGGACCTTCAATCACAGTGTTCCAAACACAAATCAAGGAACATGAGAGACTCTGCAGACTGGGTCAGCCAGAAAAATCAGCAGTAGCAGAACAAATTACAAACCATCCTGAGCATAAAATGCTGTTTGAAAACACTGAAATTATGAACCATGCCAACAACTCTCAGGTCAGAATGCACAGGGAAGCCTTTGAAATCCACAAACACTTCAACAACTTCAATAGGAAAGAAGAAACACTTAAAGTAAACAAAGGACCTTATTGTTCACCTTTTAAACCAGCTTCAGCCTCCCAGGCTGGAGCTGAGACACAGGATGGTGGTGGGGATTATCACTCACTAAATCGCTGCTGAACCACTGGCCACCATCAGCCTGGGTCTACGAAGGGTCTCAGCCATGCTCTGCCAGCACTTCTTAGAAGTTGGAAAGCTTCACCAAGAATGTGACTAGGAACCAGCTTGGACCCAGGCTGATGATGGCTGGTGGTTCTGTAGCAATTTAGTGAGTGATAATCTCCACCTCCCTCCCACATCCCAACTCCAGCCTGGGATGCTGGAGCCAGTTTTAAAAGTGATAAACTCCCTAGTTTGGCTACCAGGCCTGAAAAACACCAAAATCAAGACCCAGCCCATGCAAATGAAAGCCACCCAAGGTGAGATGGTTTCCCAGATGACAATGGATAATTAATTAAACAGACACCCAGAAGTCTTGCCATTCAACAACAGAATACACAGATTAACATGTAAATCACCCCACCCCTCAACCAACATTATATATACCCCTCTTCCATGCCAGCATTCTCTGAAGATGGCAGTCACAGCTGCTGGTGAAATGTCAGGAAAAAACTCTTCTAGAACACAGCGCCATAGCCCAAAAAACCCACAAAAACTATACGGAAAGTAATTGGGACATTCTAAGTTAGCTGAAAGGTGATAAAATCAGAACATAACAAAGGCTTACAAAATTATGAACTGTGTAAAGGGATTTTTTTTTTCCTCTTCCATACACCACCAGAATCCAGGCTCATCCAATGGAATTGGCTGACAGTTTGACTGGTTGGTCATAATCTATTTAAGGAAGCATTTCTTCATATAATGTCCAATTAACTAATGTTATTCACCACTATAAAATATACGGCAGGCACTGGCTCAAATGGCTTATTTGATGATTAAAAGTGATACGCTACATTGATACAGTACAGGTATGTGTTGTAGGGACAGAATGAATAATTCTTACTAGTTGTTTTCTGGCCAAAAATAGTATTTCTCTACAATTAGAAAACACTGCCAGGAAAAAAATAGAGCAGCTTCGCTTTAGGAAGCCTTCCAGGGCATTTAAATTCCCCAAACTTATATACACAGAGAAAGATATGTTTTGGTGCCTAAATCATGTTTTTTGTGAAGGAACCCATGCATTTTGTTCAGAAAATGTGTATTTATGTCCAAAATTGTTTTTTCAGACTTCCAGAGGATGGAATTGCCATGGAAAACTGCAGAAATATTTGTTTTATTATTATTATTAACCTTTATTTATACAGCCCTGTAAATTTACACAGTGCTGTACATACAATCTTATAATTAGACGGTTCCCTGCCCTCAGGCTTACAGTCTAAAAGAGACAACACAAAAGGAGAAAGGTGGTGGGAAGGGGATGAGGTCCAGTGGTTCTTCTCTCCCTCTGGGACCTGGACCAAGGCAGATGGATTGGAGGGAGGGCATGGCTTCTCAATACATAGTTAAAAGGAGGCATCCTGGGGCAGACGGCACAATCCTGGGAACGCTTCCCTAAACATGAGAGAGAAAACTGCAGCAATTATTTGTTCGTGCTTGTGAGCATGCAAAGATTTACATCACTAATGTATTGTCATGAGATTCAGAATGTATGAAATTGTCATATAGATAAAGAGGCATGATAGATACACAAAGCCACCAGAGCAACCAGCAGAGCTTAGATATCACCTGTCTGCCCAGAGGCACCTGGCAGGTTGCTGGGGAAAATGGAACACTGGGCTAGCATCTAGATTCTAGGTCCTAGATGGACCTTCCGTTATTACAGCAAAGCCATTTTAATGTGTTTTTTGTTGTTGTTCAGGAGTGTAGCTACAAGGGGAAACAGAGTTGAGGGCATTGCTCTTTCCCAAATAAAAGTTTTATCCTCCTCCCATAATTTGTTTTCAGTCCCAGATTTCTAGCATTGAAAAATGAGACACTGCAAATCTTTCATACTTAGAACTCTTAAGCCCCCATCCCTCACCTTGAGACTGTTCAATATTCACAGCTGATGTGGAACTTGATGAATTCTGAGTTTGCATTCCCTTGGGAACTCTGCCTGCCCCTTTTGTCTGGGTATCTAAACTGTATTTCTAAAGTTTTAATTTAGCAATTGTTATGGGGAGACGTCCTCATTTGGCCTATATCCATAGTACCACCTGTTTTATATGCAACACACAGTGTATTGCTTGCGTTGTCCATGCTGTTATGCTTTCTAGGTATTTTTCTGAAACTATGAGATCCCACTTCAACACACCTCCTCTTACACTCTTGATTCAGTTTCTTTGCAGGTTGCCAAAGTAATGAATCACTGGAGTTTAATGGGGCAGAAAAGTCCTCTGAAATGTCTGAATCCCATTAGATCAGGTAAAACTAAGACATGCTTTGTGCCTCAGTTTAATTATTCTTAATAAGAGACATTGCAGTCCTTTACCTTTATGCTGTGCACCAGGTGCTTTGGCCAAGAAAGGACCCCAAAGAGGAAGAAAGCATTTTTCCCTTGAACTAAACACACACACACACACACACACACACACAGAGTTCTGGTTTTCAAGTGGGCTTCCTAACCTTGCCTACCATGGCAAATTGTCTCTTGGGATCTGTCATCTCCCTTTCCTATATGATGAAGCAAATTGTGCAGAGCTGGGCAATTCACAAGGAACAGAATTTCTAAGACTTGCTGAATTAATCATATATCAGTCCCTTTCAGACATTTGTAAACAGTCTCTAGGTGTTTACTTAGCTGGTTTGCAGTATATTGGTCTTCTCTCCCATGTCTCATTCCAGGACTATGCAATATCCACAGCTGATCTGGAATTTGATGGGAATTTGATGAAGCACAACAGTGGGGGGAGAGATCTTAAAATGACTGTTGTACACAACATCAGAGAAACCATTTGTTAAGCTTTACATACAGCTCTGGTCTCTCATGGCCAACTTTGATTGCTTTCCAGATGGGAATGAAAAAGTACTCTCTGACATTCTCAGAGAAAAACACAGAGAGAGAGACTTCAAAGCAGCATTTTTGTCACTATTTTCAGATTCAAATCTGTCCTTGCCTCAAAGGCTCTCCTCTAGGTATTGCTAAAGGATGTTTCAAAACCTCACTCTATGCAAGCCCCTTTCATTTCCACGGGGTCTTCACCAATGTAATGCTTTGAACATCACTCTGCTTAGTTATCTAGAGAGAAATTGCATGGGTTGAAGGGGAGGTTAACAAAATTAGAAACAGCACATCAATTGCACTTTGCATTTTTTCCATTTGGAAAGGCTCAGGAAATACAAAGGGAAAGGAAGAAGCATCTTTTCCTTCTGTGTAACTGCAGCAGACACAATGAAATGCAAATAGTTCAATTTGGGTGGCTCCTGCTGTTAATTTTAGTATAGGATTTTAAAGGCGAATCTCAATATTGATTGGCAGGCATTTAGCTTTTCTAACTCTGTTTTCTGAAATCTAAATAAGTGTCCATCAAAAGTGCAAATCCACACCTTGCTTAGCTTGCTTAGGAGGTGGGAGAAGGAATGAGAGTGTCACCTCCTAATATAAGATTCTGCCTCCCATGAAATCTTCCTTTAGTCTCCTATACTAATTTAAAACTTTAGGTGAGCATTACAGAAATACAGTTTAGACATCCAAAGAAATGGGGCAAACAAAGTTACAAAGGAAATACAAACACAGGAAACGCATAGGAGTTCCAGCTGTGAATGTCTCATTCTCTGCAACACTAGAAATTTTGGGACTGAATGAAAATTTCGTGAAGGAACCAAATTCTTATTTGGAAGGCAATGCCCTTATTTTTCCTTCCCTCCATAGCTGCACTCTTGTGGCCCAGAATTTGTTTCTACTACTTTCAACACATATACAATGTTCCTGCCAGCTATGGGTGCTTGATGTAGTCATTTAGATAATGAGATGTCATTACAAAAGTAAGACATGCAGTGAGATCTTGTAGCACCTTTAAGACTAACTAAAGAAAGAAGTTGGCAGCATGAGTTTTCATAGACTTAAGTCTATTTTCTCAGAAGCATTTCCTCAGGAAACAGACTTAAGTCTACAAAGCAGGACAGGAATGTAATAAAACCCTCTGGCTCATATTTCCCAGCAATTGGCATTCAGAGGCCAAGTGATTGTTATTGCTATGTGACTTCTAATCAACTCCAATAGCAGTTACCCTATCCTACAGTTTTCCTGGCAAGATTTTCAGTATTCCAGGGAGATTTGCTATTACCTTCCTCTCAGGCTGAGAGAGTGTGACTCATCCAAAGTCACCCAGTGGGTTTCCATAGCTAGTGATGATTTGAACCCTGTTTTTTGGAAGCCGTTGTGGTTTGGTGGTTTGAGCATTGGACTACAACTCTGTAGACTAGGGTTAAATTCCCTTCTCAGCCATGGAAACCCATTCGGTAATCTTGGGTGTGTCACATACTCTCAGCCCCAGAAAATTCTATGATAGATTTGCCTTGGGGTTACCATGAGTCAGATATGATTTAAACACACACAGCAGCAGCAGCAAACAACAACAACAACTAGCAACAATTCTTCAAGTCCAGGATCACTACAAACTCAAATCACTATGCCTTGATAGCCATTGGTAGCCTTATCCTTCATTAATTCATCCATCCTCTTTTAAAGATATTTATACTAGCACCTCTGGTGGCAATAAAATCTATCACTTAACTATGTACAGTGTAAAGAAGTGATTGAATGATTCTTCTTGTTTGTATTGCATTTCTTACCATTCAATTCATTAGTAACACTGACTTCTAGTATTATAAGAAGGTTGTGCATTTCCAGATCATGTGGGCATTTTGTACATTTCTATCATGTGGCCTCTTACTTGCCTATTGTGCAGCTAAAAGCCCCAGATTTCTCAGTCTTTCTTCATACAGGAAATGCTCCAACCCCTTGATTATTTTTGGACCTTTTCTGTGTTTTTATTTATAATAAATATGTCTGTCTGTCTTTCTGTCTATCTCTCTTATGCATCTCAAACCTGGAGACTTGGATACTAAAGGAACCCTGACATTATGCATCTTGAGATTATTTTGTTTCAAAAATATTCTAATAAATTTAAATTGAAAACTGTATCAAACCATACCATGATAAGTTTGTCACAAGGTGTTAGGCATCAAGTTCCTGGTAAATAAGAAAACACTTCAAGAGTAAACGCCTCCCAAAGAGCAGAAATCCTTGAGATTTGGTCTAAAACTTTGCAACTGGCTTCAAGTATGGTTAAAACCAGACAGGCTTCTAAATATCTGGTCTCTCCATTTCTAGAGTAGCACAGGTCCTACTATTGTGTGACTCCACTGTATGTTGACCATTGCCTGTTATGATTCCCAAGTATCTGTATGACAGAGTTTGGAAAAGGTACATTTCGAACTTATCATCCCAGAATTTGTTTAATGATCTTCCTGATATTGATGTCAAGCTAATCAGGCCGTAATTCTTTGGGTCCTCTTCTTTTTTCTTTTTCCTTTTTGAAGATGGAGATAATATTTGCCCTCCTCTAGTTTGCTGGGACTACTCCTGTTCTCCAGGGATGTTCAAAGATGGCTCTGAGATTAGCTTTAGCTAATGTTTAATAAACCACACAATGATACAATGTGATTTCCTGTTTTGGGGTGCCCTTCATCTGCCAGAGCAGCCAGTGGACTGGAGCATGATGTCTAATCACACAATCTGCCTTACTAAATATCATAGAAATGGACTAATTGAAGTCAATTAACTTTTCAGCTAAGTAAGAAATCTTCTAATGAAGTGGGGACACTTAATTAATTTTATGTTTTAACTACATTACTGGCTTAAATTGGAATTTTGGCATCAAGTTATTTCCAAAATTAAGTTATTACTTAATGAAATTTGAGCCAGAGCTAAAAAGAAGGATTTCAATGAAGTATTGAATGGAAATACAGTCCATTCTGTCTAAATAGGAGAAATTACTGAAGATCCATTTAGGAAGGCATGTGTTTATGTGCAATAATAATGTGCAATAATACCCCCCTCTCCTACTCCCTAGCAAATGGAATTCAGAAGCCAACCTCTTCTGATTGTTGTTATGTACCTTCAAGTTGATTCCAACTTATGGCAAACTTCACATAGGGTTTTCTTAGCATGATTCATTAAGAGGCAGTTTGTTATTCCCTTCTTCTAAAGCTGAGATAAGTGTGACTTCACCTAAAATATTCATTTTTTCATCAACTGGTTTAATCAACGCAAATGGCTTTAGGATCTTTTGGGGGGTGGGGGTTGGTTCATGATTAGAGAATGATAGTTCAATTTAAGTGGAAGCTGTTGTGATGCAGTGGTTTGAGTGTCAGACTATGTTGCATGCCCTCAGTCTCAGAGGATAGCAATGGCAAACTTCCTCTGAACAAATCGTGCCAAGAAAATCCCATGATAGGTTTTCCTTAGGGCTGCCATAAATCAGAAATGACTTAAAGGCACACAACAACAACAACGTTCAGTTTTAACCAGGTAATTTTCCTAAATTCTCCACCACACACCATATAGAGGCTCCTCATTTGTCTTAGAAGACTGGATTTTGACATTTTAAACTCTGAATCTCTTGCTGAAACCCACATCAAAATTTGTAAGCTAAAGAGAGGGAGAGGTAAGGAAATGATATTATAGGGGAAGGAGAAGGGGAAAGAAAGAGAAGAATTGCATGTGGGTTGGATAAGATATTGAGTTTACCATAACTTATGCACCTGTTTCCTTCTCACTCAAGTTCAAAATAGGAACTGGTGTGAGGAGTAACATCAGGGAGGGCATTTATTTAAAACTTCATTTTAGTAAGTCTTTGAGTGCAGGTATTTAACTTAAATTTAAATGGGAATAACATAAGCATAATAGTTAACTGCTCCTTTCTAACATAAATGTAATCAGGCATATTAACAGCTAACCATAGTAAGCCCTTTTCTATATCTGTTTAAATTTACAGCAGGGGGGGAATGCGATAAAGAATTTCTGCTTATGGTGGGGCATATGATTTCTAATGTGTAGCTGCAATATGTTCCATCAGAGATACAATATTACACAAATATGTTGGCATGAGCCAAACAATTTCTCAAGCAATATTTTGAGGCCACAAGCAAAAAAGGCATATAATTTCTAAAATGATTAACTTATTTACTTGCTTTTATTATAGTAAATACACTCAAACCCTGCCTATGAAAATACTTACTAGGTAGGAAGCATTTCAGAGAAAGGAGAAAACTTTATTATGTTTTGTGATCCAAACTGGAGGCACAGTATGAAAACTGTATTTTATGCAACTATTCATTTCTTATGGTTGAAGCAACATCAAAATATATTTAAATAGACACTTGGGGCAAATATCAGAGGCAAACACACTTTGGGGGAAAAATTCATGCAAAACTGAGATGATTTAACCATGGAAACATACAATATTGTTTTGTCACTCCAAATTTTGATCTTAAAGTAAAATAAAAAGAGAGAGATAACTTGATGCCATTTTTTACTTGTTTGTTTTGTTAGTTTATTATTCTAATAAAAGCAAATCCCCTAACAGAACAGTTATTTTTGCCATCTGCAGCACCATCCTATGCTGTCAATGGAGTTTACTCCCCAGGATATAAGATTGCAGCATGAAAGATCCTGATTTAGAAATAAAAAAAAATGAATGTATAATATAAACATGCAAATATGATTGGTATCTAGGACTATAACAGTGCTTGGAAGTGCCCTAATAAAAACTAATTAGGTTAATGAATTCCCAAACTTCCCTTTTCAAAATGTGTGTGTATGTTTCGGAATGGTGAGTAGCATAAGCAGCTTAGCCAAAATTGGAGAACTTCAAGTGCATGCCAAGTCCTTTTCTCCATGCAAAGAGAAGTTCAAAAGACATCATGGTGGTGGTTAGAGGGCTGAGACCAGGGTGTAGCCAAGGCAGAGGTGTGTGAGAGCAATTGCCCCCTAAGTAAGAATAATAATTCCCATGAAATTTGCAGTCTGCACATTTATAGCATTGTTAAGAGTGACCACCTGACTTACCGGGCTAGTCGTGTTGTGGCAGAAGGAGTCAGTGGCTCTCCCTGGCAGTACGGAGCAACCTGGAGGCCACATACGGCGGCGCAAGTGTCCGGGCTCCACACCGCAGCAGGCAGGAGAGCAGCGCATCAGTCCTTTGGGACTGCAACTCCCGGTGCCCTGGGAGTGGAAGCACTGCCATTGAGAAGCTGGGCCACTACTGGGCTGGGAGACTACAACTCCCAGGTCCCCTTGCGGGGTGGATGTGGCCTGGGATTGGCTGCTTCGGGGGCTCATTGGCCAAGAGGCAGGAGAAGGGTGTCCTTCCCTGACTTCCCGGCCTATGATTGGCCTGCTGGCCTAGATAGGGCTGTGCGGCACTGGGCTTGGTACCATTTTTGCCAGCTCCCCACCCTACCTCCCTTTTTCAGGGTGGTGATCTAGGGTGGCAACATAGGTCTTGGATCTGGTGGGCATGGTTTCCTGTGCTGTGGAGCACTGGATTAGGAGTCCTTTGGGGACCTGGGGGTGCCAAGGGCCTAGAGATGTTGCCAAAGCAGGACTGACATTGATTCAGTGACCTCTGGTGTGACATGGGGCAAAGATGCGCATATGCGCATAACTGGCTCCCAGAGTGTCATGCACACTCTAAGCCAGTTCCTCCTCTGTCATCTCGAAGCCTGGCCATGACCAGGCATTTCAGTTCATCGACCAACAACGGGTTGGTGGATGACAGATCCAGGCCTCACGCTTCCAGACCAAACCTCTTTTGTGTTTGCTACATTCAATAAAGTTGTGGCCTTTTTTCTGCCAAATCGTGTCTATTGTGTTATTTGCACAGACTCCCCTTCCTCAGCAATGCTTACATTTACCGTGTTTGCATTCCCTAGAGAACTTTTCCCACCTCTTTTCCTAAATGGTCAACTGGGGTTTTAAATTACCACAGCACTTAAGAATTTTTGAACTGAAGTAAAAATTTATTGGGAGGGGGACAGAATTCTTGTTCACAGTGAATGCTTATTCTTACCTAATTCTTCTAATAAATCAATTAATCAATTCAACTCTTACACTCAGACATCATCTCAACTTATCAGGAAAAGATGAAATTCTCTCACTATGGAAGTGACTCATTATGTGGGCAATCTCTCTCTCTCTCTCTCTCTCTCTCTCTGTGTGTGTGTGTTTTAAATATAGCTTTTCTTATTAATTATTAGGCACAAAGAGTTTTACTGTAAATCAGTCATTTCAAATCTAATAACAATAGGAATGATTTTAAAAAGATATGTAAAACAGATATGCAAAAAGGACTGTGGGCATATCATCAAATCATGTGACTCATTGCAAAAGATTATAATGTTCAGTAAAGTGAAACACAGTAGGAAAGGAGGGAGACCACATTCCAGGTGATTTAATTCTATCAAGAAACCACAACCCTGAGTTTGCAAGACATGAACAGGGCAACTGACAGCAAGTCACTTGGGTTTGTACATCTGGTTGAGGTGAAAGTTTGAAAGTGATCAGACAAGAGGTGTTCCATCTCCTTACAAAGGTTCCTATTGTTATTTTACCCCATGTCATTTTCTACATAAAAAATTACTCCTTGATCCTGTTGTTTCTTCTGTGGATAATAAAATGCACATTTTCCAGTATTTTACAGGGGTAATTTAAATTTGTACAATATGGTGTAGTGGTTCGAATGTTAGACCAGGACTCCAGGATACCAGGGTTCATATCCCTGCTCAGCCATGGAAACACACTAGGTGATCTTGGCTAAATCATACTCTTTCAGTGTTAGAGGAAGGCAAGCCATACCTCCTCTGAATAAATTGTGCAAAGAAAACCCTGAGACAGGATCACAAGAAGACAGTCACTCTGAAGGCACATAACAATAATTTACATCAATAACCATCTTAAAAGTAAAATGTGAAGTATTAGAGGTATTATACTTGATGTTCGGTATAAAATACAACTTGGATTATGGGTTCTGCCAGCAAACACCAAGATTCATTAAGTTCCAGACCATTTTACCTGTGGAAATTGTTAGTATTTGTGTATTTGTATTTTGTTGTTGTTGTTTCCTCTGCTTTGTATCTTTTCATCTGATCTAACAGGACTCTTTTAATGTTTTTACATGGACCTAGATTTTACTAAGTGACTGCCTGATTTAAAGGTGTTTGGAAAATTCTATGTGATTTATAAAGTTGGCCTACTCTACCCATGGCATTTTGCTGCCTGAGACAAAGGACAAGGTATCATCCTCTTTCATTGCATGCACAGATTCTGACTGGAATGGCAGCTGTATTTTATTTTAGCACTGGCAGTGGGGAAATGCCCTCCACTACATTTAATGTCATCAGGCTAGTACAGGACCTTGGTATCTGCTGGGGTTTGGCTTCTGGACTTCACATTGATACCAAAATGTATGTATGTTAAGTCCCATTATATCCAATGGTGTAGTAAAATGGTGTCCTTTATATAAAATGGCAAAATCACAGTTTGCTTTTTGGAATTTTTTTTAATATTTTAGGCTGTGGGTGGTTGATTCCATGGATGGAGAATCCATGGATAAGGAGGGCCAGCTGCAAAATGTAAATTCATGGGATAGGGTTCTACAAACAGATAGTGTCTGGCATTCTGTTTTGCAGTTATGGATCCATATTCAAGAGTTAGGGATCTGTAACTGCTTTGTATTCAGTAAGACTGTAGTCATACTGCAAAACTACATAAAAGACTTCCCCCCAGCCCCTGTTAACAGCCAACAGCCATATTGGGTGAAGGTGGTCTGTTCAGCTGCCAATTGGGGCAGAGGGATAAAAACATTTCCAACCTCTACCCACCAGCAAGCAAGGCTGCAACAAGGCCTTGTGACAGAGTTTCTGATTGTCACAGCATTGCTATTACAACAAAACCCTGGAAATAATTTATAACCCTTGTTTGGATTAAAGCTATTGTCATGGCAGAAGGATATCTTTCTTTTAAATAGAAACTGTCATGTTTTCCAATCTGATGGCAAATAGGACTTTGCAATCTCTTGCCTTTGTCACTGTTTCCTGATGTTATCAAGATAAAAGCACCTCTACTTGCATCTGCTACAAACTTTTATTGTGAAACTTGGCATTTTTTCTCATAATTTCTACCAAGAGATTACTGCCCAAAAGCTCTATTATCTAACCGTAAGGGTGGGATGGGGTTGGGGTATCAGACAGTGGATCCTGAGAAAAAGCATGTTTCACTTCCAACTATGCATTGCCTTTGAATTCGCAGAGTGAAGCCAATATATTATTCTTGTCATGGACTCATTCTAACAATAATACATTTTAAAATATACAAAAAGAGAACATTAAAATACAATTAAGCTATCAAAACAATTCACACCTCCAGTTAAAAGAATAAAATGCAATTTAAAAAGATTTTTAACAAGCTCTTATAAACAGTGCATCTAAAACAATACAGCTACTTACTTTCAGAGACATAGCTAACATCTCCTGCCCACCCATTTTAAGCACATGGCGATAGATTGGGTGATGGAGGCCTGTCAGCTTCTGACTGAGACATAAGGAGGATGCCTTCCATCAGATAACAAAGCTGCAACAATGAGCTGCAGCAGGATTCTTGTTTCTGATTGTCACAGCCTTGCTTACTGTTGGAAGGCAGCTGGAAATGTCATCATCCTTGTGTCCTGACCACCATCTGAATTTATCTTGTTCATCTGATTCAATTGTTGTCCATTAGGATGGATCAGGGAAAGTCACACCAGCCAAGGTAGAATATTGGCAAACATGACTAAAAATATTTTTAAATGACCACTTATTCTCTATTTGTAATCACTGCAGCCAGAGCAGTGTAGTGGCTCGAGTGCTAGATGAGGACTCTAGGAGACCAGGGTTCAAATCCCCATTCAGTCAGCAAAACCCTCTGGGAGAGCTTGGACAACTCACACATTCTCAGTCTTAGAGCCAGACAAGAGGAAATGTGCTCTGATAAATCTTTCCAGGAAAACCCTAGGGGAAGGTGATGGTAAGTCTGAGTCAACTTGACAGCGCATAACAACAGAAACAACGAGCATGTGACAGTTCACAAAGAATTTGCTTCATCCTGATATGTATCTTCTTTTAATCTCTGGTACCAACCACAGAAGATAATATACTGATCTGAATGAACAACTGGACTGTTGCATTCTAGTAGTTTATGCTCCAAGAATATTAATTAAGCACTGGATCTACTGATGCTGAATTCAATCTGGTCTCCTAGTGAGATACAAAAGGCTTAGAGTTTGGCTGATAACAAAATCTTTTGATCAACATGCTGATAGTTCAGCTTTAAGATCTGAGAGTATTCTGTTGTGTTCCTCTTCTGACACAACAAATGTTCTTCTGCCTAGCCATAGAGCACAGATAATTCAAAGAGCTTTAGTGCTGGCACTCAGTGTTCAAATTGTGCTTCATCAAACACTGAAGAAACACAGCAGGAAATATTCACAACAGACCACTATTAGCCTGCAGTGACATTTAATCCCTCACCTATCCTTTTCAGTTTTAAACATCCTTAAATTTCTAGAGATGCAGTAAATATGGAAAACAATAGCTTGAATTCTATTGTTAATCCCAGCTAGAATACACCCATAAAATGGAAAGGATTTATTTATGCATCAGATCACTGTTCAGTAGATCTACTCTAAATGCAACTAACCAATAAATTCAAGACAGTATTTACACTGTAAACAGAACTCCAGCATCTGTTTTAGACCTCTTTGTTTCCTGGAAGAATCAAAATGAAACATAGCAGCACTTGATGTCACTGTTTACAATTAGAATTACATGAAGTTAGGATTATAGAGGAAATTCTTGGATTGAAAAATGTTCAGGGAAGAATGGAAGACTCCTAGCACATTCAAAGTGCAATCCTCTGCATATTTGGTCAGAAGTAAGTCTCATTATGTTCCGTAAGGTTTCATTCCTAGTAAATGTATTTAGGACTCAGCCCTTTTCCAATTTAGGTATCTGAGCAAATAAACAGAGAAATATATCCCTATGTATTCTAATCTGCATATTTTCGTATTTGCATAAGTATAGAGTATGTATGGAATGGGGTGCATGTAGAATTTGGACTGTAATCTTCTTAAAGCAACCATACACTGTATCATTTTTAAATGATACAGCCAGTGGCTTCTCTCTCACAGAGAGAGAGAGAGAAACACACCTCAAAATATTGCCTTTCATGAAGGTGCTACAACCCATTATTACACATAGGCATTACGTGCACTGTCCTAATAGCATCCTGGGACACTTTTATTCAACTGTATTTCAATTTCAGAACTTTCCAGTTCACCTTGACTGTGTTAATGATCAGATTATATTTCTGCTGTTTGATGAAAAGTAGGCAAAGAATGCTTCCTGAATAATCAAAAAATAATTGGGATAAAAATTCTAAATGGTTACTGCAAGGGACACATTCTGCAATTAGCTGAATAAATGGGATGGGAATTGCTATTAACAACAGAAAAGTGTTTACCTAGACATCAGGAAAGTGCATATTAGCTCACTAATTGACAGTCCCTTATGTATCTGATGCAAAGTTTCAGCATAAAACAATTTGCTTCCTGCTCTTCTTAATAATTGAAGAAAGCACAGATAAAGATCAGTTTTGTTGATATAGGTATGCAGGGAATTGGGAAATCTAAGCCACTTTCATATTCATCTACCACATGCTTATTTATCTGCAGTGGAATACTTTCCTCCCAATTCCTCTAAAACAATAGTTATAAAGTTGAGGTCATCCAGGCACTTTAGACCTCAATCCCAGAGGTTCCAGACAGTTTAGTCAATGGTCAGTGATTTGGAGAATTGAAGTCCCAGATATCTGGAGGAGCAAAGACAGAATCACTGCTCTAAAATGACCATTAAGTGCACCAAGGGCTTTTTTCTCTATGATCTCAGGACTAGGCGTATCTTTTAGCCACCTTGAAGCCCATCCCAGGAGAAAGGCAGTATATAAATTCAGTAAGTAAGTGAATAAATATTTTAACCACTTCAAAAATTGGGTTACATCCAACAAAAGCTTTACATAGAAGCTGAGCAGATGGGCTCCCCTGTTGGATCAGGGACAGACAGATGTTTACACATCTGTCCCCATGCTGGGATCCACTATGACACATGCCCCTTAACTTACCATGCACTAATAGGACTAAGAAACCCCTTGTCACCACATCTAATGAGGAAGCAACATGTTTGTCTGCACCCGTGTGGCCAGGCACCCCATTTCCACATTAGATGTGGCAACAAGGGACTGCTCAATACCAGTAATGTTACATCAAGGTAAGGAACACTTTGGGGGGGGGGGGGAGGGGACAAATAAACAGCTAGGGTTTGTCACAGAGTTTCCAGGAAGCCAGGGTGGTGGCAGTTGGAATAGGGGAAGGACCTAATATCTACTTCTGGGGCTAGGCATGGAGATGTTCCTGCTTCTTCTTTCTCTCCAAGACCAGGGTAATAGCAGTTAAGATGGAAGGAGGCCTTTCATCTGCCTCTGGGCCTAGGCATGGTGGAGCTGTGCTTGCCTGTTCTCTTCCTCTTGAGGCGTATTGCCTCTAGGCTTAAGTAATAATATTCAGTTCTATATATATTTAAACTACTTATTTGAAGTATGTCTAGTAAACACATGTTCTTGCTATCTGACATAAAAAGGAACAATCATCAGTTTATTGGGTAAGATCTAGAATATTTTTAAATTCTACTGTATTCTGAAATATTTAAAAATGTTAAGAAAAACCTTTTCATGTTTTGGGAAACTAATGAGAAGAATCCTGGACTGACAAGAATCTTCACAGATTGGGACTTATTCTCTGCAAAATTCACACGTCATTTATTTTGCACAGGAAACAGAATTTTCTGTGCCGGAAACAGAATTTTCAGAATAGGATCTCAACACAGAAATATCAATTCTTGCACAGAAAATCAATTCTTGCACAGAAAATTTGCACAATGTTTGCACAGAACAAATCCTGAATTGAAAACTTTCTTGCAGCAGGAAGAAAATTGCTGAAATTACTTGTTGCTATCTTTGAGAAGAAAGCTAGTGAAGTTTTGACATCCCTAGTGATATCCAATTGCAAGATAGCATAAATTTGCTAACACAATGGAAAAATCTCCTACTTCCTCTCCTCTCCCCTGGAGCTTTCCTGATGCACTCAAAAAATCTCCAGAGCAGATGTTGTGAGGGTGCCAGCTAGTCAAGAGGATACCCCCGATTCCTGCTCCACTGACAGAACTACAGTTAGCCCTCCACATTTGCAGCTTTGACTTTTGCGGATTTGATTATTTGAAGTTTGATTAAGATGTTCCTACTAGGAATCTTTAGGTCCTCCAGCACAACTCTGTCAGAGGTTGACCATAGAGTTGTGCTGGAGAACCTAGACGTTCCTAGAGAAAACACTTCTTTGGGCATTTGTAGGTCCTCCAGCATGATTCTATGGTCAACTTCTGGCAGATGATGACCACAGAGTTGCACTGGAGGACCTGGAGATTCCAAGAGATGTGTTTTCTCAGATAAAAAGAATAGTGTGTGGTGTTTTTTATTAGTGGTTTTTTCACATTCACAGGGGTCCTTCACCTCTAACCCCAGCTAATGTGGAGGGACCACTGTAGTTCTCTAAACAAAAATAACACCATTGGATCAAGCCCTTAGTCACCTTTATTGATCAATAAATAACAGGTTATTTCAAGTTTTCTTGGGGTTTTTATTCTGCAATAACTAAGGCATCAGCACAAAGATTATTTCTTTTTAGAAGCAGAGAAGAAACGGTCCCTCAAACCATTCAAATTAAACAGAATACTGGTCATTAAATGCTTGTTAAGATGTTCCAGCAACCTTATTTGCATATGCAAGCACTATTATGTCCATTCAAAATATATTCACAATTCAGAAGTGTCTCACCAGGAAACACAAGGCAGTAATAAGGCAACTGCAATGGGAGAAGCACTGTACAATAGGTATGCCTGGCTGTCGAAACCTATCTCCTGTCAAGCTGAAGTATTGGCATAATGCTGGCAGGAGGATGTGTCGATCAGAATCCCAAAGGGACAAATCACAGGCTGTTATTATTCTACAGACTCTGATTACTCATTTTTGTCGTTGCATGGACACAATTTATTTTTACAATGCTCTTGCTATATGCTATAGCATAGTAATTAGCCATATGAGCCATGATCTAAGGAAGCTTTGCAGATGGCAAACATGGAAGTACAGACAAAGCTTCATTTCACTATTTTGCTCCAGCAGATTGCAATTCTAAAAGAAGCTTGCCTCTCTGTGTATTAAAAGCTGCCATTGCATACTTCAGGTTGTTTTCAACTTACAGCAACCCTAAGGCTATCATGGGATTTGCTTGGCAAGATTTGTTCGGAGTGGGTCCTAAGTCCAATACTAATTTTGCTACACCATGTTGGCGCTTCCCACAGTGAAAATTTCAATGAATGACTTGGGCATGGAGACTATGGTGGTCCAGAAGTAGTGTGAATAAGAAATGTTTTGCAACTATCATGAGCCTTTCAGCAAAAAGCAAATAAGCTTTTTTTTCCCTCCTCTCTTTCTAGGCAGCTGGGACCCACCAATCAGCATAGCCCACTTTCAATCTTCCACAGAGGTGATGAATAAAGGAAGCTTGTTTCACTATACTTCATGGATGCTTCCCCCCCCCAAAAAAAACTTTTCTTATTGGCCTGGGTATGTTCCCCTGGGCTCTACATTTAGGCACAAGGTATCTTTGCAATGATTTGTCTCATTGCACATTTCTTATAGTATCTCAAGAGCTCTTCAGTTGAGGAACAAAAAGGAATGGGTATGTGATTCAAAGGCAGGGTAGGAGAGCACTGCAAGACACCTGAGGTGATCTCAAGGGGGGGGCAGGGTTGAATCTGCACAGCTGTGCTGAACAAATCACGCCCTCTGGGCTTCTAGAACAGAATTAACTGTGGTCCTCCTTACACTACTGGACTGTAACTCCAATCAGCACTGGAGACCATTGCCAATGGGATTAGTGTAGCTGCAGTCCAACCACCTCTGGAGGACCCACAAGCTCCCCATCACATTTTAGATCAGATCATTTATTTATGGTCTTTGACCAAAGTATCTCAAAGTTATACAAACATTAAAGCACATTTTAGAAAACAAGGCAGTTGATCTGACAGGAGTTAATGAGGTTTATAGTTGAGATTGTTAGGATACTCAGGAAATCCCTGGAGAGCTTCTTTAACATGGGATTAGAAGGTCAGCAGCTCTCCTCCATGCCCTTCCCAATTTTGCTACAGTTTTGTAATGTCTGAGAGTTATAATCTGTTATAATCCAGTATATATCCACCTCTTTTCTCTTTTTCTTATTTACCAGTATCAAATATGGTTTCTACCACTTTGACCACATGCCAACACAACTGCTGCCTGCCCCACTAAATGGCACTTTTGGATTATAGCATAAATTATTAAAGAGCTGAGCCAAGCACCTTGTTTTCTTGTCAGTTCTTCAAATAGTCTAGCAGCATGTTTGGAAAAGGATAATTACAACTAATGTCAATTTTGACCTTTCATTTGAGCATCCTAAAGGAAAGCTGTGCTAATAGGTGAGAATTGTATCTCAGCAGACTTCTGAGCTGACAGAGAGGTTCAGGACTGTGTCTGGTTGATGATAAGTGAGCGCTGAAACACAGGTGATTTGCAACACATTGACAAGTCTAACTTGTTCAGGAATGGCATCATCATTCTAGCCATATCAAGATGCCAGCATGGTGCAAAACTGGCCTTTCTTTCTTCCTCCATTTGTCAATAGGATAATAAGATGTGTCATGGCTGACCAGGGTTCAGAGCAATACATAGTTCTCAACCTCTGAATCCCCAAGCATTTGGGAATTCAATTCCCATCATCTCAAATCATAGTCTGTGTTGGAGGAGTTTCTGGAAGGTGGTCCAAAATCTCTGGAGTCCCACTCTAGCTACTTTGAATCCCTTGGGGAAAGGGCAATATAGAAATTGACTGATTGATTTGTTGGTTGGAGGATCAAAGGCTGAGAGTCAATGACCCCACATGCAGTCAATATATGTTATTGTGTTGGAAACTGCCTTTTGTTTGATGGTAGCCTGAACATGTCCCTGGCACTGGCCTTAGTGACTGGTCAAGTGCATGACAGTGACACAGAACTTCCTTAGCCACACTGTGAGGCAAGATGATCATTCTCCAGTCATTCTGTGAGAGATACTGTGACAGAACAGAAATACATCAGTTATTTAAAACAAAGCTCAGGGGCACCAAAAACAAGATTCATTCACCTTAACTTTCTTTAGCCACCTTGAACACCAGTACACCAATGTCTTTGCACTACAGACATATGTAAATATAAAATAAAGGTCTTAATTTGTGCTAATGGTGGCAAATGCAGGATCAATAGAAAGTATATGGGTATGTGCATATGTGTGCGTTTTATTGAGAATCAAACCCTGTTTTTAATAATTTACCTAAGATTCACAAAGAGCTTCCTCCTCCTCCAGGTCACATCATTGTTTCAGGCTGCAATTCTGTGTTGAAACCTCTTTCCAAAAGTTTCTAACATTTAGTAATAATAATAATATTAATGTTTTATTTCTAGCCTGCCCCTCTGAACGAGCAATCGGGGCGGGTTACAGAAGAGAGTTAAAACAACAGCAGTTAACACATCTGATCCTATCCCCACCTCCCACCCTAAAAAAGGAATAAATCAAACAACAAGTTAAAAAATAGCATACAGCAAACAATATCAACAGTATCAATTGAGAGTCCTTGAGCTGTGTGGGTGGGCAGAGGCTGGAATCTCTACGACCAAAATTTGGAGCCGAGAGGTGTCAAAGATTTTCCGGGAAGGCCTGCTGGGAGAGATGCGTCTTTAGGGCTTTTTTGAAGCTGTCGATAGATCAAATAAGACGCATCTCATCCGGCAGGTCATTCCATAGCTTAGGGGAGACTGCTGAAAAGGCCCTCTGGGAGGTCAGCACCAACCTGGTTTTCATAGGCTGTAGCAGATTCCTCCCAGAGGATCGCAGTGTGCAGGGGGGGGGGGGGTCATACGGGAAGAGGCAGTCCCTAAGATAAGATGGACCCAAGCCATGTAGGGCTTTATTGGTTAAGACCAACACCTTGTACTGCCCCCGGAAACTGATCGGCAGTCAGTGGAGAGATTTAAGCACAGGTGCCATATGTTCTCTCCTAGATGTACCAGTAATAAGTCTGGCTGCCATGTTCTGAACCAGTTGTAGTTTCTGAGTTAAGCACAAGGGTAGCCCCATGTAGAGCTCATTACAGTAGTCCAAACATGAGGTTACTAGCGCATGTATCACAATTTCCAAATCCCTCATGTCCAGGAAAGGGCGCAGCTGGGGTATCAGTTGAAGCTGATAACAGGCACTCTTGACAAATGTTTGTTTGTTACTTGTGTGTGCTTTATTGTGTTAAAGTGTTTCTGTCTATACTTTGTGGATTGTATATAAATGTTTGTCTTTTAATAAAAATAAATAAATAAATAATAAAGAAGCCTCTTTCCAAATTTGTTGATCTTTAAAAAAAACCTTTTGTACCTCTAATTCCATCACACTCTATGCATTTCATTAAAAAAATAGATTACCTTGTTATAAAATAAGATATTCTGACAAGCATGAATAGCAGATCATTATATACACATAAACTACATCAGGCTTTACATACAAAAAGACAAACCTTAGAAAAAAAGATCTGATAGACATAGTCCCACATCATTTTTAGCACATTGGCTAAATGTAATTAATAAAAAAAATTACTTCAGGACTGATAATAACATTTATTGGCAAATTAAAGGGGTGGCCATGGGGGTGCCCCATGGCGCTTCAGAACATGTCAACTTATAAATGTAAAGTTTTGAGAGGGCTATTATTTCCCCTAACAGCCCTTATGAAAATAATGTAGGAAGTGAGTACAGATGTATTGATGATGTGTTCCTGCACAGGCAGGAAGTCAGGAAGTTTTGAAAGAACATTTTGGGTGTGGCATTTCTATAAATAATATTTAGCTTGACACTGATTATCACTTCACTTAGACATCACTTTTAGGAAAGAGAGGACAAAACTATGCACCTCTCTCTCTCTTTTTTTTAAACCACCTACTGATAGAAATACTTATCTAAGGTTTGACAGTTCACACCCTAGATTTTTGAGAAAGAATCTACCATAAAGTTAATTCTTGAGAACTAAAAGAAACTGTTCAAGGGATAAGACTTTTTTTGGATGAATCAAGGTCACTCAGTTGCCAGCTGCAGGACAGAGGCTATCTAGAGTCTGTCATTAACAACAGTTTCAACAGGGCTGCACAGACAACACACATTGATCTTTAAAATAAAATAAAAAAGGAAAGAAAAAAACTAATTCCAAACTAAACTGTAGTTTGGCTTATAAAAGCATAACCCGAACATTGCAGAGTGGTTTCAGAAAATATTGGCACATCTTGCAGGACCTACATAGGTGTGAGGAAAAGCTTCTTATTTCTTTGAAGGGAACTCATTGCATTTGTGACATATTAATAACAAGTGATTTCAGAACACATCAACGCACCCATCCCAACACTCTACCATCAACAACAGCCCCAAGAGACCATCACTCATGTGGACATTATACTTATTGTAAGTACACATTTCAGATAGCAGAGTTCATGAATCTTAAGGGGGGGGACCATACACCCTAAAACAATTTCAACTTGTAACATGCCATAAGTGATTCATGCCATCACGTCTTCCTGTAACAAATTATATATAGGGGGGAAAGATCTAGATCTTTTAAAAGCTGTGTAGGGGAACGTCTCAGCAATATTAGGAACAGAAAATCAGGTGACCAGTTTCTGGAAAGGATCTGCATTTATTTTATTTTATTTTATTTTATTTTATTTTATTTTATTGGTGCTTGAGGAACCTTTCCCCCAGAATGAGAGGACCCTGATTAAAAAAGAGATGGACTGGATATTGAGACTTATTTGTTTGTTTGTTTGTTTCATTTCATTTCTATGTTGCCTTTCTGACAGAAAGGAATCCAAGGTTGCTCACAGATAAAATTGTTTGAAACCTCTTGATGGACAGTTCATAAAAACAGGAAGCCTGGGAAATGGCACCAGTTCTTTTCCAGTGTTTTATACCAAACTGCCTTCCTAAGAAAAGCTTCTTTGTAATACTGGAAAGTTAACATCTGAAGATAAAGCAAAACTTTAAAGATGCTCAATCTTGTTTTGTGAAAAATGAATCAGGATTTTGTACTTATCACCTTGCTCGATAACAACTTAATCCAAATACATTCAGCCCAATCAAATTACTATCTCTGGAGGTAACAGGGATAAAATTTATAGTGTTAGAATCCTATTTATATCATGAAACTCTTTAAACTAAATAGCTGACATTAGACAGGCTCACTAATAAATGAAAACAGGCTGTAGCAAATAAAAATATATAGCTTATTTTATCTGCTTAACAAAACTTATTTAGCTGGTAGGTTCACCAGGGTATCAAAGGAGGCTTGGAAAGGTGAAATTAATCAAGGAAAAGTGAAGTGTAGCAAAAGCCTTATCAAAGTCCTGATGCTGTAGAATATGCTAGTAGGGAGTAATTTCTGTGATGAAAATTTCATTTGCATGAAGAGCTTAAACATGTTTCTGCACTTGATGTTAATATTACACGTAAGTGTGACTGGATGACACTGCTACAATGCAAAGCCCACTCAGTGTGTAGGGCAGTGGAAGAGGAGGATGATTAGTACTGATGAATGCTGTTTTCCTGACTCTTAGAATCCAATTAAATTGTTGAAGTGCTGAAGGTGAAGTGAGAAGAAGTGTCTTGTTCAGACAGCAATGGTTTTACATGACCATTAAAACTCAGGTGAAACAGTGACTTCTAAAGCAGGGAAAGGATCTTTATTGACCTTATGGAAGCCTATGCATCAATGTGCTGCTTTCTGTGAATGTGATCTGCCAAAGACCATGGCCAAACCTTAGCAAGGAACAAGCATTTATTATCGGGCTTTCATATTACTGTTCTACCTTATCTCCATTTTGCTCAGGAAATAATAAATGTTCTCCTCCATACACTGTACACCACAAGGATGGGGATTATATTTAGGGACTACAGCTCCCAGCATTTTATTTATTTACTTTATCTATATGCCACCTTTCTCCCAGGCCAAGGTGGCTTTCATAACATTAACATGTTACAAAAAGTTCTAGACAAATTTAAAATCACCACATTAAAACACTATAAAATACTATACAACTGATTCAAAAACATACAAAAGTTAAAAAGAGATAAAACATACATTTAGATATTTTAAAATAAAAACCTCTTTCTTGCTTAAGCATTAAAAAGCTTGCTTAAATTAGAAAGTTTTTGTCTGCCAGTGAAAAGAAAACAGGGAGGGTACCAGCCCATGCAGGAGTTCCAGAAGGTGGGAGCAGCCATCAAAAGGGCTTTTCTCTCATGTCCTCACCAAGCAAGCCTGTGATGGTAGCGGGGCAGGGAGATAGCCTTCCCTTGATTATCTTAAAACTCTGCCAGGTTCATATGGGGAGGTACAGACTTTCAAATAATCTATACCTAACCTATGTAGGTCATGACCTTCACTTTGAATTGTGCCTTGAAAGGAACCGGTAGTCAGTGAAGCTGTTTCAACGAGGGAGTTACATACTCCTTATAACTGGACCCAGCCAGCATTCTACTTGCTGCATTTTGAACCCACTGAAATTAGTTTCCAAAGGTAGCCTCATGTAGAGTGCATCACAGTAGTGAAAATGGGATGTAATCAAAGTATGTGTCCCTGTAGCCAGGTCAGGCATTTCAAGGAACAGGAGCAGCAAGTGCATAAGTTCTAACTATGCAAATGCACTCCTGCCCATTGCTGAAACCTAGGCTTTCAGGCTCAAAGTTGAGCCCAGGAGAACATCCAAGATGCAAGCATGAGATTTCAGGGGGAGTGTAGCCCCATCCAACACAGGCCTTCCAACTGACCAGGAGCACCTCTCTCTTGTCTGGATTAACTTTCATTTTGTTTGCACTCATTTTGTTTGCACTCATCCATTACTGACATTGGTTCAAGACAGAGATAGCTTCCTTGGAATCAAATGGAAAGGAGAGAGATAGCTGGGTGTCATCCGCATGTTGGTGACACCACACCCCAAAATACTAAATAATAATAATAATAATAATAATAATAATAATCCTTTATTTATATAGTGCTGTAAATTTACATAGCGCTGAATATACAATCTGTAATTAGACGGTTCCCTGCCCTCAGGCTTCCAATCTAAAAAGACATGACACAAAAGGATAAGGAAAAGGTAGTGGGGAAGGTGATCAGATCCAGCAGTTCTTCTCTCCCTCTGAGGCCCAGACCAAGGCAGATGGACTGGAGGGAAGGCTCAGCTTCTTAATACATAGTTAAAACGAGGCATCCTGGGGCAGACAAGGGCACACATATGGTAATGCTTCCCTAAACAATATAGTCTTTAACTCAGTTTTGAAACTGGTTGGAGAAGTGATGAGGCATGCATGTGGGGGAAGAAGGTGGCAGGAGTGAGGGGCAACAAGTGAGAAAGGATGAATCCGGGATGGGGCAGTGGAAATCCTAGGCTGGGACAGGTGACCTTGACTACCAGAGCAGATGGCACGAGTGGGAATGTAAGGAGAAAGAAGTTCAGATAAATACAGAAGGGCCAGTCCGTGGAGGGGTCTGAAAGTCAACAAAACAAAGCTTGTACTGGGTGTGGAAGGGTAAGAGGAGCCAATGAAGGGAGGAGAAACATGGTCAAAGCGGCAGGCGGATGTGATAATGCGTGCAGCTGAGTTCTGGAGAGAGATTAAAAGATGGAGGTGAGAGTAAGGAAGCCCTGTCAGAAGAAGATTACAATAACCTAGTTGCGATACCACTAGGGCATGGACCAGAGTCTTAGCAGTGGAGGCTGAGAGGAATGGACGGATTTTGGCAATGTTGTAAAAAGAGAATCTACAGGCCTTGGCAGTGGCCTGGATCTGGGGAATAAATGACAGAGAAAAATAAAAAATGAAACCAAGACAGCAGGCAGAAAAGGAGTGTTGAAGGGTGGATTTAAGTGGGAAGACAAGAAGCTGAGAGATAGTAGTCAGACAAGATGAAACTTGCTGTTCAAGCCCCGGCGAAAGGTCAGGGGTGGAAAGATACAACTGAGTCTCATCGGCATACAGTTGACAGGAGAAACCAAAAGAACTGATGAGTTTGCCTAGGGACAATGTGTATAGAGAGAACAAAAGGGGACCCAAGAAAGAGCCCCGGGGAACTCCAACCAATAAGGGAACAGAGGAGGAAGTCTGACCACTTGTGACCACTGTAAAAGATCTATCTGACAAGTAAGATTTAAACCAGTCGAGAACAGAGTCGGAGAACCCGAGGCCAGAATGTAAATCGACCAGGAGATAGTGATCCACGGTGTCGAAGGCCACAAACAAATCAAGAAGAATGAGAATAGAATAGAGGCCATTTGCCTTGGCCCGCAAGAGATCGTTTGAGATCTTGGTGAGGGACATCTCTGTAGAGTGCCATGGGCAGAAACCAGACTGAAAAGTGTCCAAGATGGAGTTGGTTTTGAGAAATTCAAGACAGCGAGAATAAACGACCCGTTCTAGCACCTTAGAAAAAAATGTAGAAGAGAAATCGGGCAATAGCTAACTTCCCCTAACTTAATAGATGACTTCCCCTAGTGATTTCATGTATACTGGTATGTTGAAAAATGTGGTGGACAAAACAGTATCCTGTGAAACACCACAGGCTAAGGGCCATAGAGTCAAGTAGGAGTCCCCCCAAAACTATCTTCTTTCACCCCTCCAAGAAAGACCAGAACCACTGCATAACGGTGCCTCCAAGTCCCATCTCAGAGAGGCAACCTAGAAGGCTACTATGGTCCTGCAGGATCAACAGGGACTCACTCTCCCTGTCTGGTTCCCTGCATAGATCATCCATGCAGGCGACCAAAGCTGTCTCCATCCAATAGCTGGGTCTGAAAACAAATTGAAATGGATCTAGATAATCCATTTTATTCAGAAACTCCTGGAGCTGAGAAGCCACCACATCATGCCTTGCTGTTGGCTCTGTACAGTAGAGATATAGTTACAGTGCAAACAGCATCATGCAGGAAATATACTTCCCACCTCCATATACAAAATTCTCTCCACACTCTCACAAGAACCTGATGAAATCACTCGCTGTTCTCAGGTAATGGCTCTGAGGATGTGATATGGATGATTACAGCCCAGCAATGATTCCAATAACAGCATTTTGTTTTGCTCCACCCATGGTCTTTCTTCATTCTCTATGTAGTACCCTTTGCCATATCAATTTTTTTTTCAAGGGGGAGGGGAAGGGGCAGATTATGAGCTTCTTCATTCTATCCAGAGATTTGTGCCATAAACACTACAGCCAACTATCAGTTTATCCTGACAGCATATTGGTGAAGTGGATCAGGAGAGGCAAATTTTTTTGGCTTAGGCTTTCATGGAGAAAATATACACATACTCTACTTTTTTTTATTAAAGATGATACACAGAATTGCCTGCCCTCCAGTTTATGTACACATGTCGCTACTTTGAAAATTATGGTAGTCAGTGGCGTCCCAGCACCGAGTGTCACCCAGTGTGGGGGTGAGGCTTCCCCACATGTGTTCCAACTCCCCTCACACCATCCCAAAGAAGGCAGCACAGGGGGAGGGAGTGTGGTGCCACCCTGTCTGGGATGGTGCAGTAGGGGAAGCAGGCATAGGGGTGCGAGGATGGTGCAGGGGGTGCGGGAAGGTGGGAGCATACACAGGGATGGCACAAGGACACATGGGAAGGTGGGAGTGCACACGGAGATGGTGCAAGGACACACAGAAGGATGGGAGCACACTCAGGGATTCGTGGAAGAGAGGAGCATGTAGGGAGGAAATGCAGGGGAGGGCCCAACAAGGCATCACTCCCTTCTGGGGTGTTACCCAGTATAGGCCACACCACCATATCCCCATAGTGATGCCATTGATGGTAGTCACTGTCAAGTAGCTAGACGGTTGCCTTTTTTGCCATATGTCTACAGTCTTTACTTTTGATTCTCAGACAGCAAAGTAATCCTCTCCCTCAGTTTATACTTGGGAAACCTAAATCCAATAAAAGGATATGTGGGTGAACCACACCATCCTTTATGGCCACAAATCTCCTGTTTCACATGGAGGGTTGGCTGTGGAATCTCACTTAAAGTGATTAAGGACAGGTAAGAAATGCAATTTGAGCAAAGCATATATTTGGGACATAAAAGGTTTTTGTTTTGTTTTTTAATCTTACTGGAATTGACAGATTCTTCCTTTATATAAACTTGATTCTCAGCAACTGAAAGAGCTGTGTGAGTGTGTGTGAGAGACTGAGAGAGTTGAAGACAGAGAAATGGGTGGATGAACTGGATAAAACAAGTGGTCAATGGATCATTTTAGCAAAGCTCTCCATGAACATTTAAAATAACATTATTGCTGAAAGCATAATCTTTCAGATATGACAATGAAAAAACCAAGAAACAAAAACTCTGTATTTTGAGCAAAAGAAATAATAAAATTATTGGTCCACTCCATGGTTTTACTTCAAAATAATGTATACTTACACATCTGTTGATCAACACTTTGAACACAACACTACAGGAGTAAGAAAGATCTTGGAAGAACCAAGAAAGATCTACTCAAAACACCTAGTCACATCAGCATGATGATACCAATAATTATACTATATAATTAAAATTTAATATCATTTTTTCCCGTTTAATGAAACATAACAAGAATTATTTATATCTTTCGTCACAAAGAGGACCAATGCCACTTTAGGTGGCTCAGTTTCTACACATTTAAAATTCTTTCTGAGCTTTTTAAAATCTATAATGTGTTTGTTTAAAAAATGGTTTGTGTTAGTAGCTTCATTGATGGCCCTTGACTTAGAGGAAGCATCACAGCCACCTGCTATACCACACACCATCTTCCTATCATGTACATGTAGTGACTCACAGGGAGTATCTTGCAAAAACCAGTAATATGCAATAAAGTGGATCCCTGCCCCAATCTAAATGAAAACTACACTCTGCTCCCAAGATGTGAAAAGTAAAATACCATGAAATCACCTTTTAGCAACCTGTTTTACCACAATGACTTTGGTACAACTTCGTGGAAGTTTCCCTGATTTGCTTCTTATGCCTTCATGAAATTATTTAAGGTCACAGTGCCTATTCTCACTGTGAAGAATGAAGGAAAAAAAGAGAAATGGTGAAGAGACACAAGCATTGTCTGAGCAAAAATTAAGGTTTTGCCACTTGTTCCACAATCTTTTCCATTATAAACACAATATCCATTACTCTCCATTAAAGATGGATGTTATGTGGCCTTCTAGATATTTTTGAACTCCAAGAATACCAACATTCCTCACAGCTGACTGGTTAAGACTGATGGAATCATCATTCCAACAACAGCAGAAGAGCCTATTCTAAAGCACCACATTGAGCTGTAGAAACAATATTTTTGAACTTCGCAAAGAACACAGATAATTTAATCATGGATAATACAATTCACTTGATGACACTGTGGTGTGGTGGGCTGAGTGTTGTACTAGGACTCTGGGAGACCAAGGTTTGTATTCTGGGCAAGTAATACTCTTTTAGCCTCAGAAGAAGGAAATGGCAACCCTCCTCTAGATGAATCTTGCCAAGAAAAGCACACCAGAGGTTCACCTTAGGATTGCCATAAACTGGAAACAACTTGAAGGTATAACAACAACAATAACAACTTGAACATAATATTTAGTGTGTGAATAAAAGGATTCCACAATCTCAAATATCAGGCTTTGCCATAATACTTTCTTGCACCTGAGGCAAGAAATTTCAATGTCTTACTATTCACACTGCCATATAGTCAGCCCTCCATATCCATGGATTCTGCATCCACAGATTCAACATCCACAACTTTAAAATATTCAAATCATCATCATCATCATCATCATCATCATCATCATCATCATTATCATCATCATCATCATCCAAAAAGCAAACTTTGATTTTGCCATTTTATATGGGCACCATTTTATTACACCATCATGTATAATGAGATTAGATAATCCATGGATTTTGGAATCCATGGGGGAATCCTGGAACTAGACCCCAGTGGATACCAAGGGACCACTGTTTGTGTGTGTGGTGTATCAGTTTGTATGTGTGTACTAATGAGAGTGACTTAATATCTGCTGCCATTTAATTGTACTTACAGCATGCTACCTCTGGAGCTGTCTTGTCCTACTTAATGCCTTTCATTGTATAGTTGTATATGCTTCTCCCATATAAATCAAAAATCTGTATCATCGTCATCATCATCATCATCATCATCATCATCAAATTTATTTATATCACGCCCCTCTACAGTATCATAAACATGATAAAGTATCACCTCCTTTGTCTAGGAAGAATAACATCAGGTAACTACACATGTAGTTTGTTAGGATTGCAAGGATGACACACTACACAGCTCTGTTGTGTAATGTAGAACCCCTATAAAATAAGACCGAAAGATTAGGTAGCTATTGACAATCCAATGAATATAAAAAAAAAATTTTAATATAAATATAAATCTGGAGTAATAAAGGTGAAAGTGCCATTTGTGAGTGGAGGCAATATGACATTGTTACAATACAGCAAATAATAAGATCATAGATTATGAATAACTGCTTCTCAGTTAAGCTAACATGCTCTGGTTAGATGGGTAGAAGTCTAATTTGTGCACTCAATTTCAACAGAAATAACACTAAAAAGGGAGTGACGATGACAGAATACAAAAGCTAGGCATTAGGAAAAGAAGGTAATCTTGAATCACAGAAAGTTCCTGTGACAGAAAATGATCCTTCTCTTAACACAATGAAATAGGTGTAGCTATTAGACTAGCTTGGTGGGTTTTATCTATACAAGTTTTCCAGAAGCAACAGTACAGAGGCTTCTTGAGAAATTCAATGTTTTCTGCCTAAGAAAGGGATGGGTAGGATCCAAGTTCAGGGTGTGGAGGCTTCCTTGCCCATTGAATAGAAAATTCTCTTAAGGAGAGACCTGGAGGTACTGGTCTTATTCGAGGACACTGCAGTCTCACCTCACTCCCTGATGATGGAAGCAGTATCCCCCAGACATCCACACTGTAGTCAGGCATATAATCTCCACTATTCCTATGGTCGCCCAGCAGGTGGGATAGGTTTTACATTATTTGGAGTTGGGTTAACTAGCCTTCAGTGACTGATCATTCGTTATCCATAGATGAAGTTCAAGCAGACTGGGCTTTGTCACTCTGCTGGCATCCATTTGTCAGATGTGGGCAAGCATTGCATTTAGAACAGTGGGTCCATCTCCTCTATTTCACACCAATAATTTTCACCTGGCTAGGGAGCTGTGGTCCAGTCCCCCTTTGTTGTTATTAACTGTCCTTGAGTCAACCTCAGCTCAGGGCGACTCTGTGGATGAGACATCTCCAAAATTCCCTGTCTTCCACTGCTCAGCTTAGATTCATGCCAATGTAGATTCATGCCAATGAGCTCCCTAATTGAGTTGAGCCATCTGACATATGGTCTTTCTTTCTGCTACCCTCAGCCTTTCTAAGCATTATTGTCTTTTCTAATGAGTTATGCCTTTACTTCTAGTTGAAGTAAAACAGCCTCAGTTTAATCATCTTGGCTTCCAAGAAGATTTCAGGCTTGATCTGTTCAAGAACCCATTTGTTTGTCTTTTTGGCTGTCCACAGTGTCCTCAGAACTCTTCTCCAGCACCACAACTCAAAAGAGTTGATTTTCTTTTTATCCAGTCCCCCTACGAAAGCCAAAAGCTACTTTGAAGCTATAGCCAATAAAGCTGTGGCCTTTACATCCCAACAAAACTGTGTGTTGCCTCTTTTGTTCCATTCTTCTCCTGGTAGATCAAGCTCCAGTGGCTGGCTTTTGTCAAACAATGACATAGGTTGCCTCTTCCCAACCTAAACTAGGCAGTTAAAATGAAGAAAAGTAGGAGAGAAAGGAAGAGACCAAGACTGAAGTTTTTTGCAAAAAGAGCTGTACTCTCTGGCTGATAAATAAATATACCCTATGGATTAAGGAACATTTTTTTTCCAAAGGCGGCATATACATGAAGTTAATCAACTAACCAACCAACTAACTAGCCCTTTTTTTCCAGACACAGGTAAGTGAAACCATGGTTACCAGTGCTACGAATATTGGGCTCAGATTATATTTCGCATTTCATTTTGTTGCTATATTACACCAGACATTACCACCGCCACCATCATTATCACCATCATCATCATTATTACCCTCATCTGTTGGGCCCTAAGAAATACTTCCTGAACATGTTTACTAAAGTCCAATAATGCTTACTCCTGGAATAGCATGCTTAGGGCTAGTTAGGCTAAATCCAGTTTACATATAATTACATCCAAGTCTCATGTAATGGTGGTCTTAGTGCTTTGACCTGTATTGTTGTTTGTCAATCCTAATCCTTAATTGGTTATATTTATTAGTAATATGTCTATATAGAAACCAGTGTTTCGAGTGACACCATCAATTCTTAAATTTACCTTTCCACCTCAGTCAGTAAAGGAATGCAGATTTCTTTGAGTTTCTATTCTGTCAAAATCAATCACAGGCCAGCTTTGATTTTATGGTGCTTTGGGGATTCTTGCTGTTGTTAGAGGGATGATTCTTGTTCCTGTTTGTTATTACAGTCATAAAATAGTCCTTGATGGTTGTTAGACATGAACAGCTGAAATTCACTCATTTATGACTCTCAATGAAATCTCAATATTTAGGTTGCTGTTGGACAGTAAAAACAGAAGTCACTCTTCTTCTCTGAACATTTGCAGATCTAATTTCTCTTTCCATTGCAAAAAAGGTTCACGTGCAATCACATTAGTGTTTGTAATCCTATCTGCGATGTTCATTGAAACATAACCAGAAGCATGCATCCTTGGCTACATAATGCAATATCACTGAATAATTCTACCAGTGTCTTGATCAATCTATTGTAATGACTATTGCTCTACAAACATTAAGCCAGACTACCATTCTTAGGAATAGTATCATGTACAAATCAATGTTATTTAATAGAGAACTGTATATACCACACAGCTTCTGTGCCTTACTTTGAGCATCTTCTTCCCTGTGTGCAAAATTATTGACAGGTTTTAAGCAGTAGGTAAACACTTTTTGACCTATTTTAAGATTTGTTTCCTCATTACTCATTTGCTAATTGGTATATATATATATATATATATATATGTGTGTGTGTGAATATTATATTGCCCTGAGTAGTACTGAAGCAAAATTACTGAGAGGGGCAGTAGGGAGGAGAGGCAACAGAAAAAATAAAGTCCTATTTCAGTGACATAAAACCAAGCAGGCAGCAATTTTTGATCCAGTATCATTGCACCTTTTCCCACTTCTGATGAACACTATATTTTACTACCATGACCTTTGAAAAAGTCTGACCATGCAGCTCAGAAATTGTTAAACTTTATATTAGTATTATAGATAGAAATACAGAAGGGTAGACACATTCAGCATAAGACTTTCCCCTCTATACTTCTTTTGTCAAAAGCTCCTCTTTACCCTGAAATTTTAAACAAAAACAGGGAGTGGGGAAGTTTGTCACGCTAACATTTTAGAGAGAAAATTGGAAGAAATACCATGCAGACATTGGTAGCAGGTTCTTTTTAAACTAATGTCCATGCTTCCTTTTTACAGCACATGTGATAAAGGGCACTTTCAAAATTCTTGGAATGACTACTTTTGAAAGACAAATTGTGGGAAGAGATGGTGTGCAAAAAAATCTTATGTATACATACAATATCTCAGCATCTTATTCACCAAGAATAGCATAGCTCTGAATGAAGAAAAAATATGTATTAAATACAGCTGTACATGATGCTATTACAAAACCCAAATACTGATATTTGTCATATTGGCTTCTCTCTCCATTATATTGCCTTAGCTCTCTTCAGTGTGAAACAGGGAGAACTCAAGCTTCTCATCTTTTTGCATTTAAAGCAAAGTCCAGTCCTTGCCCCCAAGAGTCTCTATACCCAGAATCCAGCTGAATAAAACACAAGGAAAATGATTTCATCTTCCTTGCAGCTAACAAAGGAATAAGCCACCTGTCTTTGCTATGAGGATTAGGATATAGAATACTTTTATTGTACAAGTTGATCACTCTGAGAAACTGAAACCATAATAGCCTCTGTGTCATTATAAAAGCACTGCGCATCCATGAAAAAATGATTTGTGTTGGAAAATAATCCAGAGTAAACTGTGAATTGAATATTTTATGGAAATTAACTAAGCTTAGCATCTTGATACATTTTTACTATGCAATTTTCCCCCATACTAGAGCCTCATGTACTATGAACGATAGCAGTTTAGCAAAAATGAGAACTGAGCAGAATGATTTTCCAGCATTATGTCATGCAACAGAGAAATAGTTATTGCCTATCTGCAAAATAGTCCACTGAAGTCAAAGTGCATAGAACCTGTCATTTAAAAACAATATTTATATGGGTTTATGGAATAAGGTAACTTGGGAATTTAAATGTTTTTCTTTCTTGAAGTGGGCAATTATTTTGTGCAGCTTGATGAAAGACAGAACAAGCCACAATGGAACTCACTTTTGTATTTTTACAGCTTCAATTTCAAGCTTGTATCAGATCGACTAATCCCATGGAAACTGCACATAAATCATTACACTTCAATGAAAAGTAACAAAGCATTTACGGAAAAGCTGAAAAATGTCTTCTCCTAACAGTTTAGAGTCAGGAAGTACAACAAAGCAAGAGCAATAAATGTTAGCAAGTGGTGATCTATGCAAAGTAATGTACCTTAGGGGAGGAATCTTCCCTTAACTGTGAATGTGAACCTATGTCATAGCTGTGAATCTGTCACAACTGCCTATGATCAAACACTTCTGATATCCCTTGTTGCAGTCCTCAGTCTGGCCCACATAGCCCTAGGTATGCCCTTTGCCTTTTGGATTTTAGCGTGATTTCCCATCCCAGTGCTGTGATTCCTAAACATGTCAGAAAGGAATATAGTAACCCTTTTTAATAACTTTATTTTGTCTTCTTGCTTTATGTTGTGTGCCTCCAAGCCATTTTTTGCTTTATGGTGACCCTAAGGCAAACCTAACATAGGGTTTTCTTTGCAAGTTTCTTTGGTTTGCCATTGCCATCCTCTGAGGCTGAGAGAGTGTAACTTGCCCAAGGTCACCCAAGTGGGGTTTTATGCTTAAGCTGGGAATCAAACCTTGTTCTCCAGGGTCATAGTCCAATTCTCAAACCACTACACTGTCTGTCTCTCATTACCTACTTCTTACAAATTATCCCTGCCAAAATATGATACTAGAAATCTCTACCCATCTCTAGCAGAGGGGAAAAGCAATCTCTTTCTGATGATAAAAAAAGAAAAGCAGGGGGGAATCTAGTACCATGTTTAAGACTAGGTGGTTGGTAGTTTAAAATGAGATTTCATGGATATCAATTCATTTCTTCAGATATATTACAGTAGTAGAGTGATATTAAAATCACAGATTTTTAAGGATAGTTACACAGGAAGTGGGACAGAATGTAAAAGAACACAGAAAGATACAATTTTGGACCCCAGCCATAAATCTTGAAAAAGCTGTGCAAGGTAATACAAGTCTTTCAAGTAGCAGTAGACTTTTAAAGTGTCCTATTAGTCTGGCCTTTCTTCACTAATGAAGATTTAGGAAGGACTCATCCCACGCTTACTACAAGTGTGTTGATGACTAAAAACGCTGATCTGAGATAAACAAGTCCGGTTACAGAAAGCACAGCAGAAAGTCTCCTTGGGTGATGTTACCAAGTTGTGGTTCTTTCTGCATTGTCGTTTCTCTTCGAGACTCGTTGGGCGTGTGTTCTTGAAAGAGGCTGCAGCATTGTGGATAGTGCATCTCCATGCCTCCCGATGTGAGGCCAGGGCAGACCATTGTTGGTGATCAATTTGGCCAAGCTTGAGATGTTGTTTCAGGGAGTCCTTGTATCTCTTCTTTGGGATGCCCCTCTTACGCTGATCCATGGCGAGTTCACTGTAGAGTGCTATTTTGAGGAGGCGGTGGTCCTCCATCCTAGAAACATGACCTGCCCAGCGCAGCTGCGTTTTCAGTAGCATGGCCTCAATGCTGGTGATCTCTGCTTGCTCCAGGACAGCAACATTCGTCACATAGTCAGTCCAGTGTATGTTTAGGATTGTATGTAGACAGCACTGATGAAAGTGTTCGAGGAGTCGTAGATGTTGGTGATAAGTGACCCATTTTTCAGACCCATAGAGGAGAAAGCACAGTACAATGGCTCTGTACACACTGATTTTTGTGCTTCACCTCAAGTGTTTGTTACTCCAGACTCTTTTGTGAAGCCTTCCGAATGCACTATATGCCTTTGCTAATCTGTGATCGATCTCTTTATCAATCTTGGCATCTGAGGAGATGATACTTCCCAGGTAGGTGAGCTGCTGGACGGACCTAAGCACAGATTTGCCTATGGTGATGTGGGGGTGATAGTGCTCTTCCTGTGGTGCAGGCTGGTAGAGAACTTCTGTTTTCTTCAGGCTGATTTCCAGCCCAAACAGCTCTGCAGCTGTTGCAAAGGAGGATGTTAGGCACTGCAGAGCTGCTTCTGCATAGGCAACAAGGGCAGCATCATCAGCAAAAAGCAGCTCACGGACTAGATAGTTTAGAGTCTTCACGCAAGCCTTCAGATGGCTTAAGTTAAACAAGCTACCATCGGTACGGTAACATATATAGGTGCTGTCTTCTTCTTTGAGGTCTGCCATAGCCCTTTGGAGCATCATACTGAAGAAGATTGTAAATAGTGTTGGAGCGAGAATACAACCTTGTTTCACACCATTAATTATTAGAAGGGGCTCTGAGAGAGCATCGCCATATCTGACTTGACTGTGCTGGCCCTCATGTAGCAAGATAATCATTTTGAGGAATTGGGGGGGACATCCTAGTTGTTCCAGGATGTGCCACAGACCTTTTCTACTCACAGTGTCGAAGGCTTTGGTAAGGTAATCAAATGTTACAGAGTCCTTTGTTTTGCTCTCTACATTTCTCTTGCAGTTCTCTAAGAGCAAATACCATATCTGTAGTGCCCCTATTAGCTCTGAAGTCACATTGGCTTTCAGGGAGAAGTTCTTCTGCAATAGCAGGAACTAATCTGTTCAGGAGTATCCTTGCAAGGATTTTTCCAGCAATGGAGAGCAGTGCTATACCTCAATAGTTTGAGCAATCAGAGCAGGACTCCCTGGTTAGACCTTTCCACCTCAGTCAGTAAAGGAATGCAGATTTCTTTGAGTTTCTATTCTGTCAAAATCAATCACAGGCCAGCTTTGATTTTATGGTGCTTTGGGGATTCTTGCTGTTGTTAGAGGGATGATTCTTGTTCCTGTTTGTTATTACAGTCATAAAATAGTCCTTGATGGTTGTTAGACATGAACAGCTGAAATTCACTCATTTATGACTCTCAATGAAATCTCAATATTTAGGTTGCTGTTGGATAGTAAAAACAGAAGTCACTCTTCTTCTCTGAACATTTGCAGATCTAATTTCTCTTTCCATTGCAAAAAAAGGTTCACGTGCAATCACATTAGTGTTTGTAATCCTATCTGCGATGTTCATTGAAACATAACCAGAAGCATGCATCCTTGGCTACATAATGCAATATCACTGAATAATTCTACCAGTGTCTTGATCAATCTATTGTAATGACTATTGCTAAATGTTTGTAGCATTTGTGGTACATTTGTGTAGCATTAGGTCGTACCCTAATGACCACAACTGAAGGGTCTGACCAAGAGCATCAAAGGGCAGGATGGGCTCTTTAGCCTTATGGCAACCATCCTAGGAGAAGGAAAACTCCAATCCCAAACCCGGGCAGATGGTGTTCATCTAACCCTATAAGGTAAACCATCTAAGAGAAGGAAACTCTAATCAAACCTACAACCCGAGGATCTCGCTGTCACCGTCCTTGCTTGCTTGGCCCCGGCAGACGAACCTCTGGTTTAAAGGGTAAGGCCAGTTCTGTGCATGCTGCGCTTCACCAGAAAATTCCATTGCACAAGCTCAAAGGATACATCCGATCCAATTTCCCCCCCCCCCCAAAAAAAAGTCCTGTAGCAATAGGTGAAGGAAGAAACAGCAGGTGAAAAGATTGTCCTGTTAGTATTGACAAATGAAAGCAACAAATCTGCTTACAAAACATCAGTTCTCTTGGGGTCAAAAATCTCTCATTGCATTAATATATGAAATGTACCATGAAACCATTTTCTTTGCTCATATCTCTGCTAATGAGTTGGAATTTGTGAACATAACTCAGTTCAGCTGTTATTTTTTCCAGTCTTCCTTTCACATTTTTTGGTCAAAAACTGCAATTTGTAAGTACCATATTGTATGCCCAGGAAAGATGAAATGTTCATAACCAATTTTTGGATATTGCTATTTCTCTTGTTAGAGTTATGTCCTTTAATCCTCCTGTTTTTACAAAAACTCCTCCAGAGGAGAAATTAGTCTCATTTCCCTTTTCATCTTAAACAAATTATTTCTGTCAAGGTTTAAAGATACTATGTGCAGAAGATGTTCAGTATGAATAGATTCAATTTCCCACCCATCCAGCCCAATGGTGAGAAAGTCAACTTCTACTGAAAAAAGGTGGAACCCTATCTCCACTTTCTAGACACTTATCAGGATTTCTAAATTGCACCTCAACATTGCCCCCTTTTGCTAAGTGCTTAGGATTCATATGGGGACCTCTAGAATTATCTCCATTTGGAATGCACATCTGCCTTATTTCCTCTCTGATGACTGGATGGCATAACCACCATGGAGCCCATTAAATGTTTTGCTCATGTGGCCATTGAGATGTCAGAAGCTGAGTTGTAACAAGAAACTTGTAAGAGATGGGTAGTTGAATTTCAGGGAGGAAGCAGTTAAATGTTTCATTATTTCAGTGATATTCTAGGTAGCTGTAGCAGACTATGCTAGTCAGATGCAATACATCAGCAGCCATATGATGATACCACAACCAAGAGCTATAGAATAGAAGTCCTGGCACCAGAAAGGAGCAAGGAAATATGGACTTTTAACAACAACTACATCATATTTGGGTGAAATTACTCCTCAGGTGACTCCAAGGTTTCTATCATCCTAACTTTGTCAGACTGCTTCACCCTGGCATTTTAGTATTTCACTGTGGATAATTTTCCACTGTTAGACTTTTCAAACCTGAAACAAATATACTCCATAAATCAAGTATATCTCTTTTCTACCTATATAATCATTTTTGGAATACTCATTTTGTAACAGATTAGGCAGGGAATTTTATATAAGAACACTGCAGATGTGATAAAGCAATGATAATTATCAAATCAATCATTCTTAACCTTTTGCCTCAGACATTACATAATGCTTATGTTAAAGCGTAGCTTAATTTTTCAGGGTCTAAGTGATATGGTAATCATAGCTATAATGCATGGATTCATTGGAGCCTTCAATTTAAACTTCCCATTGTCAGTTTACACAAGAATCTGTCTACAAGCCATCTGTTGCAGAAACTGGTCATTATCAATTTTGTCAGTCTGTTACTAAGTTGTGCAGATGCTAGCCAATTGGAACTATCTGTTTGTGTCAAAAAAGTAATGATTCATTTTGAAGTGGAGGAAACAGATACTATTACTTAAGGATACTTATGATATACTGCTGATCTGTAATAATAATAATAATAATAATAATAATAATAATAATAGTTTATTTGTATACCACCCTTCCTGCGATCAGGGCAGTGAACAATACACGATAAAATTCACATAGAAGTTAAAACATATCAACGAGACAGCATAAATATAAAATCAATCCAACAACAATAATATATCGAAACAAAGTTCCAATCCAGTCATAGTAGTGGAGAGGTAAAAAGTCAACAAGGGGGTGAGTCAGGGATAAGCCTGCTCAAACAAATGTGTTTTTAATCCTTTTTTGAACAGGTTCAGGGAGGCAGCCAGGCGGAGCTCCGTTGGCAACGAATTCCAGAGGATCGGGGCTGCAGTAGAAAAGGCCCTCTTCGTTGTGAGCGACAATCTAGCCTCTGGGACTCTTAATGAATGTTGCCCAGTAGATCTGAGTGTGCGGGGCGGATTGTATGGGAAGAGATGGTCCATCAGGTACTCTGGGCCCAAGCCATTTAGGGCTTTATAGGTGATAACCAGCAATATTAGATAACCTAATATTTTTCCAGTGGATGGAGAGCAAAAAATAACAAAAATATAGAGATATTGTTTATAAAAATAAGCATGAGAACTCCAAAGATGGTTAACATAAGATTTACCTCTGAAGTCAATCTGAAATTAATTGGATGGTAAGCCGCTTGGGTCCTGAACAGGATGGATGGATGGATGGATAACAGTTCACTAGAAGGGAAATTGGTTTTGCTTTGTAAGTCTCTGGACTGTGAGCCCCATTTTAAGCTCTTCACAGAACTATTTGATGATTTTACATTATTTTTAAATTTGGGACTTGTCAATTCTTCCTTAGCTCTTAGTGCTATATCACCTCAAACACTTCCAACCTACAAGGTACTAGCTTTGCCCCTTCACACACATACCATTATTCCAGGCACACGCACATACAGATCTTCCATAACCCACTGGTGCAATATGATCTACCACCTTTTGAGAATCACTGCCTTGAGGTGTTGCATGTTGAAGGTCTAATATTTCAGGTTGCCACCAGCTAGCTCAATTTTATGAGAACATAAATGAAATTATGAATTTATTTGATGGATTTCATAGCAAATGTCAAAATTCAACAACTTACCCAGGAACCTGTCTTCCTAAAGAATGGATTCTAATACACTAACAGCATATCTAAGGTAATGTATTTAAAATAATAAAGCAGAATGGGGCCAATTACTACTGAAGGCTCATTCTTTTCCTTGAGTCTGTCATGCCATTATTTATTATTTTGCTAGTTCACGTCTGGCCGCTCAAATTCACAGGAATAAAAGCTCTGTGCCCAAAGCACTGCTGACGAGAATGAAAAATGGATCTATGCACATTCACTGTAAAAGGATCACATAAACTGGATGTGGGGGGGGGGGGATCATACATCCAAGTAAAACATCCAATGAGGAAAACTACAAACTTTTCCATGACAATGCTAATATGTGTATATGTCTCTCATGTTTTCAGGCAAATTTTCACAATGTAAATAAGCACAGTCAGGAATACAGACAGCTGTTATACACAGAGGGTCCTTTTCACACTACACAAGTATAGCACTGTGATTCCACTTTAATTGCCATGGCAACATCCTTTGGAAACCTTGGATTTGTGGAATCCTTGGAGGGGCTTTTAGCATTATCAGCCTCTGACCAAACTACAAACCCCAGAATTCCACAGGATGCAACCATGAAAGTTAAAGTGGAATCACAGTGTAGTGTTGTATAAAAAGGCTCAGAGTCAGACCATATAGCTCTGTATTGTACACAGTGGCTGACAACAACTGTCTTGGATTTCAGTGTGGGTCTCCCAAACCTCCTTGGAGATACCAAGGATAGACCCTGGAATCTTTAGCATGCAACACATATGCTCTACTGCTGCTGTCCTGTGTTGTTGCATGGAGTAACACAGGGAACGGGGAAGAAAAAAGACAAAACGAGGGGGAGAGGAAGATAGCCTTCAAGGATGTATCATGCAACCAGACTAGAAAAAGTTCTGACTGAATTTACAAAGGTGAAGAGTGATTTAGTGAAGGACTAAATGAAGAACTTGATCTCCTCCTACTTTCGTAAATTCCCTCAGAACTTTTTCTACCCTGCTTCCCGAAGGGTATCTCCTTCCTTCCCGCCCCCTTTTCCCCCCTGACTATCTATTAAAATAAAAATTAAAAAATCTTGAGTCTAATTCACTTGTACATTTGAGGTCCAAGCAAATGGAATGAGATTTTCAGCCTCATAAATTTTTGCAGTTAGATTTCATATTAGTATGCATAGGCTGGTATGTATAGCCAGCGTGGTGTAATGGTGTGAGTACTGGACTATGACTCTGGAGATCAGGGTTAGATTCCATTCCCAACCATGGAAACCTGCTGGGTGAGTCATATGTTCTCAGCTCCCTCCAAACCCATGATAGGGGCCTTAGGGTCACGATAGGTCCAGAGCAACATAGGCTTTAATCAGGATACACAAATTAAATGCATTGTGATGTTTTATGTACATGTTATTATATAAATATGTATTGTCCTTTTGATTTTTAAATGTACATTTATATTCGCATTTGTTTTTATGTTTTTATATAGTCCCTGAGGAAGGCCATTGAAATATATCCATAGGCTAAAATGCATTGGCCTTTTTCAAAATAAAAAAAAAAATAAAGACAGTCCTCCACTAAGCACACAGAATGATCCCTGCTTTATCTGCTGATGCTGATAGGTCAATGCAAACAGCTAGGGCTGGGCCAATGGAGCTGCAAGTGTGCTGAGCCTCTCCCCAAACACTCTGCTCCTGCTGGTATCTCTGAGGGAGACCCAGCATGGCAACAGAAGGTGAGCAGTAATCATTTCCTTTTCTCTTCCTGTTTCATTTGGGGGCAAAACAAAACTTTTTTGAAAATTTTACAAAAATGTTTGTCCCTACCCCGCCCCGACAGCCTGAGGGATGGCTTCTAATGTGATGGAAATATCCTCCACACACCCTAGAAGGCATTTTGTAGCCAAAATTTGTTTGACCCCTGGAGTCACAAAAAGGGCTCTGAGGGCCAAATGTGCCTCATGGACTCCACTTTACCACAAATAACACTTTGCTTTTAAAACCTGCTTTTAAAGATACAGTAAGTATGTCCATTTTTTGCTCTGGCAACCCTAATAGCATGGATGATTATTGGGAAAGTAACATTGGGGTTTATCCCATGCACTTTTTGATCCGTTCTGGACATGGGCTGGGGACGCTCATGAGCAAGGGAAAACGGATTTTATCATATGCTAAACTATTGGCAAGCCATCATCATGCCACCGCCCATCCCCGAGCTGGGCTCAGCCACCTGATTTTTCTCTGGCAGAAATCTTCTGGCAGAGGAATATTGGGCGACTGAGCCTGGCTCAGGGATGGGTGATGGTCAGGTGATGGCATGGCAACAGCTTGCCAACAGTTCAGTGTGTGATAAAAAACATTTTACCTCACTCACGCCCATGCCCAGAACAAACTAAAAAGTGCATGCGATAAACCCCATTATTTGGAACTAGTTATTTCCAAGCTCTGAACAGCATTCTGATGAAGTTGGCATGTAAGGAAATGGTATTTGAAGTTTGCCGTGGAAGACTCCTTCACAGTACATCATGGTAAGTCTGGTCCTGGCTATGCAACCATTATATCACTTTGTTCACACCCTCTGGGAATTTCCACAAAGATTATACAGTTCTATGCCAGACAAACCCATCTAGAATTAATCCCCAAAGTTCATCCACAATAAATCTCTTTCTTAACTTTTATGTCATATTGACTTAACTTTTATGTAATTTCCTTTTTCCACAAAGATCATCAAAAATGTCACATAAAGTACAAATTGGATCATATATACAGGGTAAAACTGGTACACAGAGAGCTGACTTCCCTGTATCCAGTGTTGCATGGAGTGCCAGAGTCATGCCGGTATGCTAATATGTTGTTCTGTTCCCATGACAGCAATACCAACAACACTATACCAATAGCAAGATAATTTCTATACCACTTATCAGTGAACCCACTTTCCCTAAGTAGTTTATAGTGTGTAAGCCGATTGCCCCCAACAAGCTGAGTATTCATTTCACTGACCTACGAAAGAATGGCAGGCTGAATGAACCCTGGAGCCATGCATGGGATCAAACTCACTTGTGGCTGCAGAACAGGTATTTAACCACTGTGCCACCAGGGCTCCTATCTAAGACTCCTGGATAGGGAAAAAGCACAGCACAGATAAAGAAGAGTGAAATGCAGCTTGCAAACTGATTCAAAGCTATGAATAGGACATGGATAGGCCAAGGGCATAGTATTACAGAGTCCAAAGGCATTTCTACACCTCCTTCTGGTACTTCCATTCTCCTTTTCCAATGTTCTCTGCAAACTCACCAATCAAATTGGCAATCATAAATAAAGAAACACAGACCCTTCAGAAACTTTTTTTTCAAGATCAGTTTGTTATCAGATATTTGTTGCAAAGAAATCTTTAAAAGTGCCTTCACTGAAGATACAGGGTTCACTATAGCCCTTAGGTTAACCCTAACAAACTGCAAGGTGTTTTTTTCTCCTCCCTTTCACTTGACCTTTCAAAAGATATGGCTTCACTTTACCACAAATAACAGCTTGAACAAGCAGACCTCAAACTGCTAAGTATGTAATAGATACAGGAGCTACATTCATCTGCAACTGAGTGGTCAAGAGCCTTAGTCCATATGCTCAGCATGCAATACATACAATGAGATGTACACTGAAGTTGCTGTGGGAACAGAAATGCATACAGCCTGATGCTGAGGACAATATATATGCTGATCCAGATAACAGAGTCAACAGTAAACATTAGAAGGGCTGTATATAGCTGCATGGCTACAAGATTGTTAACCTCAATTTCCTCAAGAAAGAAATATAAAGAATTAGGAGCCACAAAGTCAATATTTACAATGTTGCAGGGGATAAACTGGATGTAAAAAATGGTTACAAGTGAGTTTATCCGCATTTAGGTATTCTATATACTAAGAATTGTAAATCCTTCCCATTTATGGTTTAACAGTGGCATATGCCATGCTTGTAGCCTGCAAGCATGACTGATCTAGTCAAATTTTAATTATGGTACAACCTCATTTATTTCATTGCCCTGAGGGACATTCAAGACATTCAGATAATGAATAGAGGTACATGGGACAGCTACTTTTGTAAGGCAACCCTGATGTGATATGCCTAGGGAGAGGACAAGGAATTTGAACATAATTTTTGATATAGCATTCTACAGATTAAAATTCATAAAAAGTTGACTCTCCAAATGTACTCTCATCATACTTCAATATGGGCTCCTTTGTGCTCACAATCAATTTACTGATCTGGAAATTAATCTGGAGATACATTTTGAAAGCAAGATTTTCAATAACTCCCAACTGTGCAATTGTGAAAATGTAGCTTATATCCAGATCACCAACTGCATAGGTAGTTGTTTAAAATTGAAAGCTGCCTTCTAGAAACTTGGCACCCTCATATATAGTGGATTAAAGCTCCCATCACTGATTCCAATCAAATCCTCCACCTTTACTTTTGAGTAAGAGGGGAGAGATATACCATCTAGTCATGTTCTTAAAATAATATGCAGTCTGACATCTTCTCAGAATCCAAGTACTGCAAATCTAGAAATCACCACTGACTGGTGATTTGGTTGTATGATTGTTGTTGCTCTTCTTATCATCATCATCTGTTTACTAAGGAAGAAAGTGGCCCTTTCATATATTGTGGCTGTTACTGCACCCAGTTAATACTGGTGAATACCTACTACTCTGAGCAGTGTAACATCCAAAGGAGAAATACCATGCTGTGCATATCCATTGTCAAGTGTCAAGTCAGACTACTTTACCCTGGAAGCAAGTGATTTTCTTCTCCATGGTACTTTCATGATGTAAAACAAGGGTAGGCAACTGTGGAAGGCTAAGGGGCACATTTTCCCCCAGGAGACATTGGAGGGCCACAACTCTCCACCATACCAGCGTTTGCAAACACACACACACACATGCACACACACACAAATCATTTTTTTTAACCCAAATGTCCTCTAGAGAATATGTGGCATTTTGGCCATCTTTTGAGGCCCATCTGCCCTTTTTAACAACAGGAAGCGAGCAGAAATCATTTCCTGTTCAATTCCCATTCCAAGAAAGAAGAAGAGATATTGGAGCACAAAAATGGCTCTGGGTCCCGCATTCAGCTCACAAGTTGTACTTTGCCCACCCCCAATGTAAAGGTTCTTTCTGGCCATGAACATGGCCATCACCTTCTAAACTTTCCTCTCCTTTAGAAAGCAGACAAAAGTTCTAGGCATTTAAGTTCTGAGAATGAAACTTCTTTCTTAAGATGCTTTTCTTATCCTTACTTTTCTAACTCTTATTATTGAATTAATTGTAGACAGTCCCCTCTCCAAATGTGCCTTTTGGAAGCCAAAGAAGAGTTTCCACTGCTGTCCACTGGATCAGGATTTGTTCCTTAACTGAATTTGTGCATCATGTCAATTGACCTTGTAAACAGGGCAACAGTTGACCATGATTGGAAAGATGTCCTAATCAGTGAAGAAAGTGAGTGTGCCTTGCTTTCCTAACTGAAATATATGTCAACATTATCAATTAAATCTTTGGCTCTTTTTCTTTTTTTTTTAGTGTTTCACTCCTTTCCACAACAGGACAGAATCCCAATTTCATAATTTCTGGAGTGAATGATAGAGATGAAGGCTTCAATGGCAGCGCCAAAGAGTCACTTTTTCTTTGAAAGTCTCCTTCCCTATTCCAAATTCATGAAGCTCACAGAATTAATGACAGAATCTGCCAGGTTAAATCTGGTACAGGAAAGAGAATGTGGGGCTTAGTGCCAGGGTGTGCATTTCTCTATCCATTACAGCCTTCTCTGACCTAGAATCAAAGAATCATAGAATCATAGAGTTGGAAGAGACCACAAGGGCCATCCAATCCAATCCCCCACCATGCAGGAACTCCCAATCAAAGCATCCCTGACAGATGGCCATCCCACCTCTGTTTAAAGACTTCTAAGGAAGGAGATTCCTGTGGCCCTTTCACATGACATGATATAGTATTATGATTCCACTTTGGCTCCATCCTATGGAATCCTTGAGATTGTAATCCATGAGGAGCTCTCTGCCCAAAAATTCTAAATACCCTTCCCCAAAGTGCAAAATTCACATTTATATTAATTTTTTTCCTATACCTTTTAGATTGTTTCCAAGTTTAAGTGCTAATTAAGTTCTATACTTTCTGGGACGAGGATAACAGAAGACTGGCTGCTCCTGAGGAAAGTGCTTAATAACATAAAAAGAGTATATTTTCTGTAGATCTGCCCCCCAAAAATGGGAGTTGGTGGTTCCCATGTCCCTCACTACTGCTATGTAAATCTAGCCTGGAGAAGAGAAGGTTAAGAGGTGATATGATAGCCCTGTTTAAATACTTGAAGGGATGTCGCATTGAGGAGGGAGCAAGCTTGTTTTCTGCTGCTCCAGAGAACAGGACCCGGAAGAATGGATGCAAGCTACAGGAAAAGAGATTCCACCTCAACATTAGGAGGAACTTCCTGACAGTAAGGGCTGTTCGACAGTGGAACACACTCCCTTGGAGTGTAGTGGAGTCTCCTTCTTTGGAGGTTTTTAAGCAGAGGCTGGATGGCTTTCTGTTGGGTATGCTTTGATTGGGAATTCCTGCATGGCAAGGGGTTGGACTGGATGGCCCTTGTGGTCTCTTCCAACTCTGTGATTCTATGATTCTATGGAAAAAATGCAAATGTAAACAAGTATGATTCTGGTTCCATAAACACTTATTGTAGAAATTAATTGCCATTGAGTCAGCTCCAATATATGGCACCCGTAGGAATGAAAGACACTCACTTGGGGGGGGGGGGTGCCACTGAATGCAATTGGGCTTAATTCCATGTAAACACATTAGAATTGTATGCTTAAATTAAATATAATGCAGCAAATAGTAATGAACAAATGTTTGAATAAACCTAAGGAGAAAAGCAGGAGCCAGCATCCTGTAGTGGGTTGAGTGTTGGACTATGACTTTGGGTGAAAAGGATTCGAATCCCTGCATAACCATGAAAACCCATTGGGTGACCTAGGACAAATCATACTCTCTCAGCCTCAGAGGAATACAATGGCAAACTCCCTTGAAACAAATGGTGCCAAGAAACTCTAGGATAAGGTTGTCATGAGTCGGAGTTATCTCGGAGAGACATAACAACAGCATGATACTGGCATACTCAAGAGTGAAGGAGATAAAAATTACAAAAGGTCGGCCTCTATCTAAACAACCTTGTTTTTCTCTTTGTGTATTTTTTTTTCTTTTTGCTAGTGACCAGACTATTCCTTCCTGCATGCCAATTAATTCAAATCACAAATATCTGCCCTGAATTCTTGTAGGTAATTAGCACTGCAGGTTATCAACAGGAAGCTGGCACCCACTGGCACTTTAGATAATTGTCTTTCAGCATTAGTACCTCTCTGTCTACCACTAAAAGGTCACTGCGCCTTCAATCCTGCCAATTCTGACCTCCTCCTATTTCATTTGCTAAACCAGTGGAAAAATTACTTCATTGTTACAGATGTTCCACCGAGGCAATGGTAAAAAGCTATGCGCACTGGAAGACAGATGAGCAACATAAGCACTATAGCAATTTGCGGTACTAATCCTGGATTTCTGAAACAGCTTACTAGTTAATGAGAAAAACACTGAAGCCTAGTTAAATGCCCATGTACTTGTATTTAATTGGAAAAAAACATATGGAGAATATATATAATTATATTGGAACAAAGTTATTGGTCATGCTCACCAGCATGCAGGATATGGGTAAAGTTCTTATTTCCCAATGGACAAATTTTAAGAGTTATTCTGCCTGTTTTAGAAAGGACTGGAAAGTGCAACAGTTTATTTAGTTATAACAAAACTTATTTTCAAAACCAAACCAGAAATAATTTCATAAAAGTTGTTTTCCTCCATTCTAGATTAATTACTTGGTTGTTTTAAAAAGCTCTTTAAACAACGTATACCTTTCTTCAAAATAAAATACAGTCATACCTTAAGTAGATGTAAATGTGAAGAATCTAAGATGGTAACCTATACTGTTCTAGTTTATTGTTTTCGAGCAGTGCACTTGTGCCCACTGTCTGATTCCTCACAGTTGGATCCTTCACCATGGACCTCATGGTTTGTTCCCTGATCTAGCCAAACTGAAAAGAGTAGTTTGTGGCCCTGTCTGCATGGGCCAAATAAAGTGGCCTTCTGCCATCCTCTTGGCAGGAAGATCAGATGACGCACAGCCTAATTCCCAAGTTGCACCAAGACTGAGGTATATCCTTGGTAAAAGGATTAAGAAAATCCCCCAGGCTCTCCCTTCTGATGCCTGGCAGCTATTTGCACAGGCATCCTGCTGTGTCACTTAGTGTGACCGCTACCATTGGGAGTTACTTTGCACTGAAGTAAGAATGAGGTAACTGTCCATGTGATTGAGATGCACGACTCACGGCCACAGCTGGCACAGAGGTACGCTCATGCAAACAGCCATCTGGTGTCAGAATGGAAGGTGAAGGTAATGGAGGGAGGTCAGGGCATATCAAGGCCCAGGATACTCCAGGATGCCACTGAACTAACTTGGCTAATGAAGACAGGATCTTCTACACAATCAAGCCAGAGTGATAAACCAACAACAAACCATACTTTATGACACTGGCTTGCTTGAAGAAAGACAAGAATTCCTGGTTCAGATGTTGTTATGCCCAGGTTTTGTAGGGCAGTTCTTTGTTTCCTGAGAGTGTGTAAATGTAAATTCCCACTTTCAAAAGGATCTACCCCAAAGCCAGGCTGGAACAGATACTTTGTGACACCAAATTTGGTTTTAACTCACCATGCATGTAACATTTATTGGAATATCAAGACATAGAAAAACACACGCACCAAGAGAGCTCACACACACACACATACATACACATACTCACACACAAAAAGGAACTTTGCTCAAGTCGGGGATCAATCGTCTTCACAAGGTGCATGGGTATTCTGTTTGCCTAGGAACAGAAGCACACCTCTGCTAGGAAAGCCTCTTCTTTTTAAACCTTTTGCAAAGTTCTTCACTTTTGCAATGTCCAACACTCTTTGGCTCTTCTCCATAAACCTTTGCTTAAGCCAAGAAGATCAGATGATGCACAGCCTTTGTAAGATGAACCTGTATCTGTAAGAAGACGTCCAAAAACTGTGAGAACAGCAATAAAGAATGCTTGGACATGAACTGATAAGAGACAGAACACCTGAAAAACATCAAGTATGAAGCTTTGGCTTACGCAAAGGGAAAGCAATGGAGGAGATCGTGAAGCATGCCCTAGGCTTTTTACCAGTAAGTGAGGGTTCTGGCAAAACCTGGCTTATTAGGACATTCTTTATGTGGCCTGAGCTGCAACAAACCTCAAAGGTAATCAAATCTCACTTCTTTTCAATGCACTCTTGCAGCATCTTTGATAGGTGACCATTGAGCTACTGTTCTTAAAAAAAAAGTAGCAAAGAAGACCACCAGAACATTATTTAACTCTGTTGAATAGTTCACAAAGACTTATCAGTGTGTCCTAAGGTTTAGTCAAGGGGTGGGAATTATGCAGCCCTCCACATGTTGTTGGACTACAAACACTTGGGTTGATTCGACTTAGATTTAAAACACAATTTAAAATGCTCCTCTAAAGGTGTCAATTTTGATGAGTTAAATAATCTTTAAGACTATTATTAAGAAAATTTATATTTGATCAGCATTTTTAATTAGAAATAAAGTTGGCCCTCCATTTTCATGGGGGATCCATTCCAAACCCCCTGCAAAAATGGAGGCTTGCACATATTCAAGCCCCATAGGTTTGAAAGGAGCCTGTGCCTAAGCATGCATCTGTGTGTGCAGGGGCATGGAGGGGCATGCCCCATTAAAAAAAGCAGTGGTCAGCCCTCACGGTTTTTCAAAATCATGAATATGAGCTCCACGAGTGAGGAGGAGTGACTGTATTTTGTTTAATACAACCTTAATACAGACTGCCAGACTAATCTAATTTCTTTTTTATATAAATTTACCAGCTTGGTAGATGAAGGGAATAGTGTGGATGTAGCATATCTCAGTTTCAATAAGGCCTTTGGTGAGGTCCACCCTGATATTATTGCAAAAAGCTAATAAAATGTGGGCTAGACAATGCTACTGTTAGGTTGATTTGTAACTGGTTGACCCACCAATGGCTTCTCTTCATCCTGGAGAGAAGTGACTAGTGGGGTGCTGCAGGATACAGAAGATTATCACACAGAGGCTTACCATCCTTAAAATGTGGCTAGATTGTCCTTAAAGTGCGAGGGTGTGATCACCAGTCAATTTTGTCTCCCGTGATGAAATTGTCATGGAGGTGTCCCATTATTAAAGTGTATCCACCATTTCTCTGCATAACAGGAACTTCCGTTATGCAGAGAAATGGTGGCTCCACAAACACTTTAATGATGGGACGCCTCCATGATGATTTCATCATGGGAGACAAGTAATACTGGCGATCACACCCTCATGCTTTACAGACTATCTAATCATATTTTAAGGATGGTAAGCCTCTATGTGATAATCTCCTATGTCAAGGTTCTAGTGCTATTCTGCATCTTTACCAATGACATGGATGAAGGAATAGAGGGCGTGCTTACCAAATTTGCAGATGACACCAAATTAGGAGGGGTAGCCAATACCTCAGAGGACGGGATCAAAATTCAAAATGGTCAGCATAGATGAGAAAGATGGCCAAAACTAACAAAATGAATTTCTACAAGGAGAAATGCAAGGTACTACATTTGGGCAGTAAAAATGAAATGCACAGATATAGGATGGGGAAAACCTGGCTTGACAACAATACATGTAAAAGGGATCTAGGAGCCCTATGATAAACATGAGTCAACAGTGTGATGCAGCAGCTAAAAAAGCCAATGTGATTCTAGACTGTATCAGTAGAAGCATAGTGTCGATGTAGAGGGAAGTAATAGTACCCCTCTATTCTGCTTTGGTCAGACCTCACCTTTGCTACTTTTTACAAAAGAGGACAACTAAAATGGTGAGAGGTCTGTAAACCATGACTTATTAGAAGTGGTTTGGGGAGATGGGAATGGAGAAAATTAAGCTAACCTGGAGAAAAGAAGATTAAGAGATGATGTGACATTTGAAAGGATGTCATACTGAAGATGGAGTTTGATTTCTGCAGCTCCAGAGAACAGGACACAGAACAATGGATTCAAACTCCAGGAAAACAGATTCCATCTAAACATTAGGAATAATTTCCTGATGGTAACAGCTGTTCAAGAGTTCCTCCAAATCTAAGCCTGCTTTTCATATGATATTTTCTGTGTATAAATTGAACAAATAGGAAGATAAAGTGCATCCTTGTCTAACTCCTTTTCTAACTGGGAACTATTCTGTTCTAACTATAGCCTCTTATCCTGAATATAGATAGTGCAACAGGACAATCAAATGTATTAGCACACCCATCTCTTTAAGTGTGATCCTTAGCTTTTCATAATCTATACAGTCAAAGGCTTTGCTATCGTCTATAAAGCACATGCTGATTTTCTTCTTCTATTTTCTGGTGTGCTCCATTATCCGTCTTAAAACTAGAGAGAAAGTATATAATACTACAAATAGTGACACAACTTATTCATAGCCATCTCTTATTAGACTTCACATAATGAAAGGAACCCTGGTGGCACACTGGTTAAATGCTGGTACTGCAGCCACAACTTTGTGAATTTGATCCCAGAGGGCTCCAGGTTGACTCAGCCTTCCATCCTTTCATAGGTTGGTAAAATGAGTACCCAGCTTGTTGGGGCCAATTGGCTTACAGACTGCAAACTGCTTAGAGAGTGTCAAGTTAACTATGAGATGGCATAGAAATGTAAATGCTAAATACTATTGCTATGAAAAAAGCAGCAGCCCTAGTTGGACAGCTATCTACAGGGACGCTCCTGCAATGAGAAGTGTACTGGACTAGATGACAGTCTCTTCTGATTTTAAGATTCTATGATCCTAGCTGATAAAAATGACTTTCCTTCTCCCTCTCTGACACATACAGGGCAAAGTAACAGAAAATGCAGCCATAGAATTCTGGTTCAAAACAACATCACAGCCCTTCTGGAAAGGAGGGGGAATCTCTCCGGAATGAAAGATACCATGGGTGACATTTGCTTTTTTAAAAAAAAAAAATCAATATTCACTTTATAGAGTGCAAAACTTTTAGCCTCTGTCAGGTACAGCCATCCAATCAAATGAATATTTTGGCCACAGTGACCTTCACTGCGGGCATGCTTTACATGGAACTCAGTAGTTCACCCTCTGCACGAACGATCCATTGCCTTGCTGCCTAATTAAAGCTTATTCCTTGTAATGTCACTGCATTTTCCCTCTGGCTGAGCAATATGGTACACAGTCACCCTTTGGCAAGACATTGTCTTGTAGTTGCTAGGTCAGGAGTCCAAGACCGAAAGCACACATCTGAACAAAGAAGAGCAAATTCAGCTAGCGCTCAGATTGTTACTAGATACAAAAGAAACCAGCAAAAGCAAATGACATTGCCATAGCTGCATAGGTTAATGTCCTCAATAGGAAATGGCAACTGACAGAGATCCTTGTTTCATTTTGCAGTTTATACTGAGAGTCAAGTTTACTGTCACTATAATTCTCTTGATAATCTCCTTTTATCTTCCACCAGTTAAGATTCTCACAATTATATCCTTTAACCCCTGCAATTTCACTACTTTCTGATAGGTTTTTTTTTTTAATGGCCTGCTCCTTTAGTATTTTGGTCTGTGGAACAAGTGGTGAATCCTGGCCTATAGCATCCTGTGACTGCTGGTGGAGGAGGGTGATTTGTGTGACTGAATGATGCCTATGTAAAGAAAAGAAAAAAGATAGCAGTGAAAAGGTGCGAGACTATAGTAGTGGCCTTCATGAAGGCTATAGGGATGAAGCCCCCTCCATATTTCCCCCAAGTCTTTCAAAGGGCACTGGCAGGCTCATGTCCCAGGATAAGTGGGTTCTTCTGTTTCTACAACAGCTGCAATGGAGGATGGGATTCATAGTCTAGATCAGAGATTTCCAAATTCTGGTTCTCCAGGTATTTTGGACTTCAACTTCCAGAAGCCCTGGCCACCATGGCCATTGTCCAGGAATCCTGGTAGTTGAAGTCCAAAACACAGGGAGTATGAACCGTCTCACTGAAAGTGGTGGTTCATGTACCAGTGTTGTCTGTGAGCTGTGACTGTGGGGCCACTGAGTTTCCAGAAAGAAAGAAAGTGTTGTAGCCAATGGGTAAAAATATGGTTTCACCCCCTGGCACATGATAAAAAGTAGGCCGTACAAGAATTATCCCCACAGAAACCCTATTCTTTGTCCAGACTCAGTCCATTCAGTGTGGCCACCTGGGACAAGAGGTTATCACACAGGGGAAAGGACACCCTTGTCCTGTCCTTTCCCCCATCCTTAGTGCATGATTGCATGAAGGACTTTCATACGTCGTCATGCTTATCCAGTCATTATCCTGACACTGAAGTGCAACTGACTGCGATAACGGTGAGGTGGAATTGTCCTGTCTGTTACAAACATTGCAGCCTTGAAATCCTAAATATGAATGTCTTTTCTTCTGATGACCCTATGCAGAGTGTCTGATGGGAAATGAGGTAGAATTCTCCATGACTGCAAGAGGGCAGGTCACGTATCTTTTGATACATAGATCAAAGAAGCCAAAATAGGAGTTGCAGGAAGAGCCATTCACACTCTTGGGCAGATTTATGGCCAGGATGTTTGTGGCCATCGGATGACAATTCTCTCACCTTGGAGACTCTCTGTAGGTCAAGCAATCTTTAATACTATGTTTCACTGAAAATAAGACAGTGTCTTATATTAATTTTTCCTCCCAAAGATGTGCTAGGTCTTATTTTCAGGTGATGTCTTATTTTTCCATGAAGAATTCACATTTATTGTTGAACAACAACAAAAAAGAACATTTATTATATACTGTATATATATTTATATACAAAAACTTTGCTAGGTCTTACTTTTGGGGGAGGTCTTATATTTAGCAATTCAGCAAAACTTCTACTAGGTCTTATTTTCAGGGGATGTCTTATTTCCAGGGAAACAGGGTATGTAGATTTGGGTTGTGCTTTCAAGTAGGGTGGAAAACTCTCCTGCCTAAGGCAAGATTTTGTCTATGTAAGGTTTCTCAAATTCTTTGTTAATGTTCTATGCCAGACACAGGTTCACTCCTGGTGTCTGAGTTCTAACATAGTTCCACTCCATTTTCAACCCCCCTTTCCCCTCTGTGGTGTTGAGTCTTCATTTGGACCTTGAAGCCCAACCAAACAGATGAATATCAATGTCTTGTTCTCTGTAATTGCTATCTTACTATATTCTTGAGTTCTTGGCGACAGAGTGTGTGTATGCTTGTCTTATGTGTGTGTGAATAATAAACACTAGTTAGTTTTCAAACATCTTGACTCTGATGACCTATCATTTCTTGGCAACCTTTGTATAAATAGGACCAGAGGCTGCTTCCTCTTGATTTGAGCTAATGGTAAATTCCCCAGACAAAGGTTTTCTTATTACATGTCATTTCCCTTCATTTTTCATTAACGGAATAACCCATTAATACTAGTGACAGGACAATTCCACTTCCACTGACAGGATAATCACCGAATAAACACAATGTGTATTACATTTTTTTGTGTGATTGCAATAAGGATGGGAGAGTGATCTGCTTCTTTCCCATCTCCATCCTGTCCTCTGTCTGATATCCTCCACAGATTCATGTCAAACCAGTTCTTGTTATACCCTAAATCTAATCAGTTCCATATTTTCTGTGTAGGGTTGTGTAAGCTGGACAGTGAAGAAAGTTGCTCAGAGGAAAATGAACTCATTTGGAATGATGCGCTGGAGAACCACAGATACTGTGGGCTGCTGAAAAGACAAAGAAATAGGTCCTGGAGCAAATCATGCCTGAACTCTCCTTAGAAGCCAAGATGACTCAACTGACACTATCATATTTTGGACATATCTTGGAAAGACATGACTAACCAGGAAAGACAACAATGCTTGGTAAAGCTGAAAGCAGCAGGACAAGAGGAAGACCCTATTACAAGTGGATAGACTCTATCAAGGAAGCCATGGCTCTGAGCCTGCAAGACCTGCACAGGGATGTTGGTGATAGGTGACTTGGAGGTCTCTCCTTCATACGGTCACCATAAGAAAGTCAATTTGACAGCAACTAACAATAAATGAAAGAATTCACTACATTATCATAGTGTCAGCAGAAAGTAAACGTGGTAGGCAAATGTTTTGAAAATTTAACTGACAATGAAAGCAGAGTAGCTGTTATTCAAATAAGTTATCTAATTAGGTAATTAAATAATTATTGTAATAAATTATTTTAGCTTAAATTATGCAAATGTTTTGCATAATTTATCATTTTGTTCTTAATTTTAGTAATTCTAATGTTTACCAATATTATAATACTTTAGAATTTATGCAGTTTGTAAATAATTCCTTTTGCACTCCGTTAAGGCAGGTTAGCCTGTCATGTCATTCAAGGTCTTTAGTAAATTCCTCACCACTGAACTCAACATATTAAATTGGATAATACATTCATTAGGTTACTACTCCATCTATTTAAACACTCCACTATCGACTGACAGCATGGGAAGGAGTGGAGAAAGCTTCCATTTTATTTTACCTCTCCAGGGCCCTGGGTTTGGCTCACCTACACAGCCATCTCCCAGAACACTGAACACCCTGATTGTAGACTAGTCTTTTTGACGGCATGCACCAGCTTTCTAGGGCTGCATAGATACTGCTGAAATAATCTAATTTGACACCACTTTAATTAACATAGCTCAATGCTATGGAATTCTGGGAACTGTAGCTTTGTGAGATATTTAGGCTTCTCTGTCAGGGAGCTCTGATGCCTAAATAAACTACAGTTCCCAGAATTCCATAGCATTGAGCCATGTCAGTTGCAGTGGCATCAAACTGGATTATTTCAGCAGTGAAGATGCAGCTGACATGCAGCTATAGCTCCCCATGAACAACATTCAAACACCTCACCTCTGTTGTCTACACTCTCAGAGTCCAAGAACAGTTTCAGCATCTTAGATGCAATTTGCTCTATCATCACACTGCAACTGTGAGTATCATTTTTAATCATATTTTGCTTTCGGTTCCTATCCATTTGCTTTGCATGAAAATACTTCCTTTATTCTCTCTGTCTTTATCTCCAGTGTGGACACTCTCATTGTGGGGCAGGGACAACAGGATGCTGACAGGGATCCATGCATCCCAAGTTTTGAAAAGCAAAAAGGATTTCAATTTTCTTATTTGGTTTCCTTCTGCCTTCTGAAACTGGTTCAAATGAACGTATCCGAGATGGTTGCCTTGGAAACCAACAGACATGACTTTGATTGTCTGGGGTGGTATTTCATGCATTGCACTGTGTTGAGAAGGAAAGAAGTATTATCATTCGAGAGATGAAAGCTATTGCACAGGTAAAGAGGAGGAAAACTCTAATTCTTCCCAACAAAGCAGCTGGATGTGAACCCAACCTTTTGCTCAAAGCAGGACAAGCTACAAATTTTAAAGTGGCTTGTAAATGAGGGTTTTGTAGCACCGAATGCTGAGAGGTGCCATTATAACTCTGTTCACCCTTACTCTTCCCAGACCCTTTAGCTTTCCCAGAGTTCTCAGCATTTGGGAGAGCAGTTCTGCCTGAGAACTATGGTACTTGCACCACGGGAAAAGCAGACTTCTATGCATGACCTTTGTGAATTTGGAACCTCATCATTCATTCCTTTGAAAGGTGGAAGTTCAGCTGTAGCAGTTTCCACTGTTCCTATCAAACTGAAAGTTATATGATATATGAGCTGTGATCCCTCTCAGAGGTTTTTACACCATAAGATACAGTCAAGAACTGGAGAAGACACACTAACATGGAACAACGTTACCAATTTCTTCCTTATCAGTCTATGGTCCAATCCACACTGAAGAAATAATCCAGTATGACACTGTTTTAACAGCCCTGGCTCAGTGCTAGGGAATCCACGGAACTACATTTTATTGTGGTACCAGAGCTCTCTGACAGAAAAGGCTAAATGTCTCGCTAAACTACAGTTCCTAGAATTCCCTAGCATTCAGCCAGGGCAGTTAAAGCAGTTTCAACCTGGATTATTTCTGCAGTGTGGATTGTACCAAAATAAAAAAAATGTTATATTTTTTCAGATATGAAACAACAATACAATTTCTGCCACCTAGGTTGTGCTATCAAAAAATCTACCCAGAAGCAGACCTTTGGATATCAAAAAAGAAAATAACTCTTGAGTCCAGTTCAGTTCTGGTACTGTAGTAAAGTCTCTAGGTTCCCAATGCATTCAGGGTTAAACCAGTTTTTAATTCTTACAACAAACTTTTGCATCTGACCCAATGCCATCAAAGACCTCCAAAAAGCCTCACATCAATCCACTTGTGCTCCAGATTACAATATCAGAGTGCACTCTTTTTAATTAATTTGGAAATGTATCTTTCATGGGGTTGTTCCCACTATGGTTTAAACCAGATCGTGATTTGAAATGATCTGGTTTAAACCACCATGGTTCCCACTTAATTCAAATAGCTTGAGGGATTTGGAAAGGGGGGGTCATGGTTTTTACCCATTTTTATCCATTTAACCAAAAAGACACTGGTAAAATGGGGTGTTTTTTATTCTTAAATAAATCATTTAATCCCAGTGGGAACCACAGGTGGATTCGAATCCGCCCCAGCCCAAGTGGGAACTAGGCGGAGCAAATTTGATTCTGCCGCCAGTGACAGGAAGGGGCAGCTGCAATGGCCCTGGCCATCTCCCTGTCACCGGCCTTCTCTGCAAGCTTCCCTGGCCACAGGGAATGGAAGGAGGTCACAGGGAAGCTGGGGAAGCCAGTTAGAGACCAAAGGAGGCCAGAAGAAGCTGATAAGGAGGCTGGGCCGAGGACAGTCAGGGCTAGGAGAGGCCAAGGTGCCTGATCCAAATTGGTAGAATCGGCGCAAACATAGTGGGAACCAGGAACTATTTTTGTGCCGATTCATCAGTTCTGATCAGGTACCAAATTCTCCTTAAGTGGGAAAAAGGCAGTTAGATCCACTCCCCAACTCCCTGTGAAACAATGGAACTTTGTGTATATCCACATAGAAGTGAGCTCTACTGTGTTGCTGATTCCCAAAAAAGTACAAACATGACTTCAGTCCTGACAAGCAAGGCCTGCAGGTTAGAATTCCCAGCATCCCCTTCTTCTGCTACTGGACCATTATCCAACTAAGAGTGAAAAAAAGGAACTCTTGAGACACATAGGGCACCCATCCCCACTTTTGTAGCCCTCCCCAAACTCCTCCCAACAAACCTCACCACATATTGGAAGTTATATAATAAGGGCTTATTTTTACTCCGTAAATGGCCCTAAATGCACCAAAGCTGCTTGCAGTTTAACTTGGTCCTGTTTTTAAAGCATCTGAATTTGACCAAAATATCAAACAGAAGTGACATCATTGAGCATAGATATTCAGGAGCAGGGTGCAAGGCTTAAACTGGGGGCCCCACATCCCATCCCTGTTGTAAACTCTCAATGTTACCCAGCCAGCAAAACATTAAAACCAATCTTCTCGACCAAACACAGTCAGTGATCATCCAAGCAAAGTGTTCTCTTCCAAGACTGCATGCATCAAGTGGGAAAATCCCAGCACAGCCAATGGTGGACCTAGCCAGAATAAGCACTGGCAGGGGATGATGAGTTTCAGCATCTGAGGGCTACGTGATCCCCAGGCCTGATATAGACCTTGATGTTGCAAAAGTAGTGGTTGTTTTTCTTTTTGTTTTTGATCATAAGCACAGCTGTGTTAATTTCAAGCTCTGTTGGAAACACAAAAAAATCAATGTCTCAAAGATAGTAAAGAGCACAGATAGGTCAGGGGAAAAAACTTGCTTCTGGGAAGATTCCAGCAACAATGTAAAGTTAAAAATATCATTAAGATAATCTAAAGAAAATAGTTGATAATGGTTCCTGAAACCACTTTTAAAGACAACACTGTTGGAGATGTCATGGTACACTCAGAGAGTGTGAGAGCTAAGTAAATTAAGTGTTTTATTATTATTAAGCAAACATACCCTAAGTATCTACCAGTGAGATAGCATGAGGGGGGAATGTAAAATGAAAAAACAGGGGATTAGAGGACACAGCTTTCATGAAGGTGAACACAATAAAGCACTTTGCAAATGTAAGCATTAAGTCACAGCACAAAGAGCTATAAATCCAAAAGATGTCTTCTTTTAGAAAGTAGATGGATGAGGGCTCTGACTTCTTCCCAATAACAAAAGCTTGTTTCTACCCCCACTCTTTAGAGAAACTGTAGAATGGCATATTAGTACATAGATATACTTAAGGAGATTATTCATCCTCCCTTCAGCAGATACCTTTTAAGTGTTCAAAATGCTTGACATACATATTTCTGTAAAACTCAAAGCTCAGAAGTGGCTTGTTACAATTCACATCATTACTCATAATGAGTTACTTTTCTTGGATATTGATAGCTCCTATTTGTCCTAGAAAAGATGTCTTGCAACAAGTAACTCTGTTTTTAAATAATTTTAACCAGCATTTTATATTGTTGTTGTTTTTATTTTTGTATGTTTTAAGGTAGGGATGGGGGTTAGGGGAAGGGGATTATGTAATAATATAATAATAAAGATTTATTTCTAGTCTGCCCAATCCCGAAGAATCTGTGTAGATTTGGTTTTCATGTATTATGTACTCAGTGTTATTTTGTCATATTGTAACCCACCTCAATCCATAGGGAGAGGTGGGATATAAATAAATAAATAAATACAATTTATCCTGCTGAAAAAACAGAACAATTTTTTTTTCAGGAGTGAAATTTTATTTTTGATGTCATTCTTTGGAGTGGATGGAGGAATCTTATCCATGCTTATCTTGAATGTATGAGATTGCCTACAGGTTCCCTCTTGTCAGTTGTTTTCATTTAAAAACAAATGTCCCATACAATGCAGAGCACTGGGGGACCCTTTTGTTGCTCACTGATTCATACTGGACTAGGGTGATACAACACCATAGAAAATGTCTTTGGAGGGTGCAGCATTGCATCTTTTAAAATTCTCAAGTACATCTTCCAGACTGAAGAAGCATCCATTTGTGCAATATAACTCCATTGGCTTTTCCAGTTGATGCTGGTTGTTCTCACCTCCCCATCCATTCACCCCCTTCTTTTGGTGATGATGCATTGTAGCATTTTCTTCGGTCTGCCATAGGGCATTTCAAAAGGTTTTCTTTTAAATCAATGGCATGGTTTGCTGAGGTCTCTTCTAGAACTTCCCCGCAGGGAGGAACTATTTCAGAGATACTGTATAACAGAATCTAGAGACGCTCCCAAATCTAGAGATGTTCCTAAGAAAGTCATCTCAATCAAGAAAAGACTCGTCTCTCCAGTCACCAAAATTTTCTACTTGTTCTAGGAATTTTTAAGGCTATTCAAAATGTAACCCAAGGTCCCCTCTAGAAAGAAACAAAAATTACAGGAGTTGAAGGCTTTCATGGCCGGCATACATAGTTTTTTGTGGAGCTTTTGTTTTATGTGGCCATGTTCTAGAAGAGTTCCTTTCTGACATTTCGCCAGCATCTGTGGCTGGCATCTGAAGATGCTGGCAAAACATCAGAAAGGAACTCTTCTAGAACATGGCCACATAGCACAAAAGCTCCACAAAAAAACTATAAAAATTACAGGTCTCCTGAAATCAGAATGTTAAAATGTCTATAATCAGTGCTGTCATTGCTTCAAGTACCATTTGGTCAAACCTGTTTTGCATTCATAAATCTGCTTATTTCCTTAAAGTTAAGACTTCTCAGTGAATCCTGATTTGCTTAATAGTACAGCTGAGCATTATATGGCACAAAAGAAAGCTTTAAAAAAACAAAGCTTGAAGAAGCAATAGCCAAGAAAAATGTACAGGATGGTACAGGGATATAGTTACATCCCAGTAGAGTACTTTGCAAAACACATGATAGCTGAGATTTTTTGATTATGAAATTTAATTTGCCTTTGGTATTGCATCATTCAAGCAGGGCATTTTAGATCAAGGTTAACTGGAAATAGGAGCATGTGGACACATACATAACTAGCACAATGAATGACAGACAGGTAGATTAAATAGGTAAAAATAAAAATGCAAATTAAGTCCAAGGCTGTACCTACTACAAAGTGTTTGAAGCTTTTGTTGGGGAAACAGTGAAGGTTTGTGGCCAGATTACCTTTTAGCTCCTGGTTTCATATCAAGAAGCATCTGCTGTATTTGCTTTAATGCAAATGCCAGCCTCTTTCTAATGACAGCAAAATAGTAATTCTCTCTGTCTTTCTCCCTCTTAGTCCCTGCTGCTGTGACAGATGGATCCACACTATTGTTGGCTTGAGTCTTTGGTCAATATCTTTGCTCACATGAAATATCAGACCAAACATAGTCTAGCAAATGTAACTGCATGCATGATTGTGTATGATTGTGCCTTCATGTTGCCTGTCAATTTCATAGGGATTTCTTAGGCAGGGCATCCTCAGAGATGATTTTGCCTGTTCTTTCCTCTGAAATATAGCCTACAGCACCTGGTATTCCTTGGCAATTTCCCATTCAAGTACTAACCAGACTGACCTTGCTTATCTTCCATGATCAGATGGGTGCTTTTACGGTATTAGGATATATTACAAAATATATGATTTTAGGGAAAGACACCAAATTTGGTTTTACAATGTGTATGTTTGTTCCTGCAGTGACTGTTTCACTCTTCAAAAATGTATGTGACATTGGCTGCAAGCTAATTCTGTCCAATATTGCAAGCTCCCTTATGTTGCTATCTATCCTGCATGTTTTTAACTTGTCCTGCACTATGTATAAACAGATATTTTATCATTCCCAAGAAGGAAAATCCTGTAAAGTAAAAGACAGTCTATCTCCAGGTCAAAAGTAGGCAATTCATCTCTTTTTTTCCCCTGCTGACAATCACATTTCTGAAGGGAGTGCTCTGAACCAAAAATAGGCAAGCCCACCCACTCGCATTACTACTCTCTTTTTTCTCATTCTGTCACCCCTTTCTTTCTTGTACTATTTGTTCTCTCCCCCCTCGCCCCAACCCCACATCCAAATTCTGCTGGGGGGAAAACAAATAATTCTTGCAGATAATGTTTGAAATTATGACCAATTCAGACTGAGGACCACAGGCTGTCCATCTGATAGTATCATAGAATCGGAATTGACCATCTAGTCAACCCACATCATGTAGGAATACACAACTAAAGCATTCCTGGAAGATGCCCACCCAACTTCTGTTTAAAGACCTCCAAAGATGAAAATTCCACCACCTTCTCAGGTAACCCATTACACTTTTAAGTAGCTTTTACAGGTTTTTTTAAAAAAAGGTTCTTCCTAATGCGGCAGTTTTGGGGGGGGGGGGGCGGGTTCTTGTAATTTAATACATTGGTTCATGTTCTAGTTTCTGCAGCAGCGGAAAACATGCTTGCTCCATCTTCTGCATAATGTCCCTTCAGATATTTAAAGATAGTTGTCATGTTACCTCTTAGTCTTCTCTTCTCCAAGCTGAACAGATCCCTAAAATGTTCCTCATAAGGCTTGGTTTCCAGACCTTCTATTAGCTTGGTCACCTTTTTCTGGAAACGAATTGTCAATATCCTTCTTGAACTGTGACATCCAAAAATGGACACAGTATTCCAGGTAGGGTCAGCAGAATAGACTGACACTACTACTTCTCTCACTCATGACACTAAACTCCTGTTTGAATTACTTTTTTGACTGCCACATCCCACTGTTTATCATGTGGTATACTAAGTTCTCTAGATCCTTTTCACACATACTGCTTTCCAGCCAGGTGTCATTCATCCTACAGTTGTGCATTTTATTTTTCCTCCCTAAACGTAGTACCTTACATTTATCCCTGCTAAAATTCATTTTGTTAATTCTGATCATTTTACTTGGGCAAAATGTTAACCTTATTCTTTAACTTCAAATACTATATCTTATTTTTGGCTCTACACCGAAGCTTCTCAACAGAGCTAAGGCTTGTATTTACAACATACCATTTTAAACAAAACATATCTTGTAGAATCTTTGGATCCCAATTAGAAACTGCATTTATCCGACCCTTTTATGTTGACATAGATCAATTCCTTCTTATGAAATGGGAGTGAGTTATTTTTGCTGATTCACAATTCAAAGTGCTGGTCATGACCTATAAAACCCTATGTGGCTTAAGTCCAGATTATTTGAAGCACCGTATCTCCCCATATGAACATGCCAGAACACTAAGATCTTTGGGGGAAGGATTTCTCTCAGTCCCACCAAGATCACAGGCTCACTTGGTGAGGACACAGCCTTCTCAGTAGCTGCTCCCATCTTGTTGAAACTTCCTTCTGTGGGAGGCTAGACTGGCCCCTCCCTGCTTGCTTTTTGATGGCAGGCCAAGACGTTTTCATTTAAGTAAGCATTTAAAATATAAGCATGCCACAGTGCTTTCTATATTGAACATGTGCATTCTCTTTTAACTTCCATTATATTTCAATGTAATTTTAAATTGTTTTTAGGTGATTTTAACTGTTTTAAATGTTATTGTAATGCTTTTTTAAATCTGTGAGCCACCTTGGGTCCCTTTGGGGAGTAAGGTGGCATATAAATAAAGGAAATAATTAAATAAATATTCCCCCTGGACCCTTTTGTGAAGTCTGCTGTTACTGATCTTGGGGTCCTCTAAAACAGTGGTTCTCAGTCTTTCGTCATTCAGATATATTCAGATATATATTCAGTTAATCTAAATGAATATAAGTCTCCAGGACCAGATGAACTACATCCAAGGGTACTAAAAGAACTGGAAAATGTAATATCGGAACCATTGGCAATAATCTTTGAGAATTCTTGGAGAACCACAGAAGTCCCAGCAGACTGGAGGAGGGCAAACGTTGCCCCCATCTTCATAAAGGGGAAAAAAGAGGATCCAAACAATTATCGTCCAGTTAGTCTGACATCAATTCCAGGAAATATTTTAGAGCAGACCATTAAACAAAGAGTTTGTGAATATCTAGAAGATAATTCCATAACCACAAAAAGTCAATATGCGTTTGAGAGAAAAGGAGGGCGACTAAAATGGTTAAAGGTCTGGAAACCATTCCTTATGAGGAACGACTTAGGGAGCTGGGGATGTTTAGCCTGGAAAAAAGAAAGAGGTGATATGATAGCCTTGTTTAAATATTTGAAGGGATGTTACATTGAGGAGGGAGCAAGCTTGTTTTCTGCTGCTCTAGAGACTAGGACCTGGAACAATGGATGCAAGCTACAGGAAAAGAGATTCCACCTCAACATTAGGAGAAACTTCCTGACAGTAAGGGCTGTTCGACAGTGGAACACACTCCCTCGGAGAGTGGTGGAGTCTCCTTCTTTGGAGGTCTTTAAGCAGAAGTTGGATGACCATCTGTTGGGGATGCTTTGATTGGGAGTTCCTGTATGGCAGGGGGTTGGACTGGATGGCCCTTGTGGTCTCTTCCAACTCTATGACTCTATGATTCTATGATTCTATGATCTCAACTCTCAGAAGGCCCAGACAACTTGGCTTATGGGATTTGGGGAGCTGAAATACAAAAGATCTGGAGGACAAAAGAATGAGAACCACTGCCCTAGAACTGCATAGAAGGTGACATATATGGAAAAAAGTAAATCAGCAAAAACAATCATCTCATGACCCACAAGCAAAAGGCTCTATTAGATCTGAGTCTGTTCAGTGAATGGAAGGGACCCTTTGCTTTTATGATGGGATATAGCATTGGTTAAATTACTGCCACAGTAGAATTCACATTAATAAAAAATTTAACAGAAAAAGAATACTTTTTAATTCTATAAGCCATTATGGTGTATGTTTACATTTACTTAAATGTTAACTGCCTGTGTAAACCTAGGGAATTAATTACCTTTGTTCTGCAGGGAAACATAATATATTCTAAAAGTTAATGTATTGCCAGGAGAGATGTGTCTAAGCAACATATATCTAAATGACTCTGAACTATGGGATCTAGAATGGCCATCAAATGAATGACAACATTAATTTAGGACTAGACCATCTTGCACAGTCTAGTCTTGGACTCCTTGGCAGAAAGGTGAGAATAAAAAATTGCCATCAATCAATCAGCAATATAGTGGTTATTCAGAAGAACTCTCTGTGGAATTTGCTCCTATGAGCAAATCCATGTAGTTAGCTACTTATAACTGTAGCCTTAAGCACCCATTTACCATTCTCACACTGGGATCTATAAATCTAAAGTAGTTAATTTTAGATGGAATTGTGCCCATTCACAGGAACTCACAGACACAGAGACAGTGATAAAAACTAAGTCAAAATATTAGAGAAAACACACCCTCAAACTGTTTAAAGTACTCATCCAATCCAGCATGATATTGAAGGCAGGAATGTACTTTCACCTCTGTGAATGGTCTAGATTGGCTGAAACTATGGGCCTGAATAGACAGCCCAAAATAAAGCTGCTTCAGGTGAATTTGGAAGTGTGCTGTTTAAATGACACATTCATCCTAAGAGACCGGAAGCTGCTCCATAGGCACACTCCAGTCCTAAGCACCATAGCATTAATTTCCCATACAATTAAAATTATGCTCAAAAATTCTGCAGCATAGACTCCAATCATTCATGGAGAGAGAAATCCCAGAAGTGCAAGCAGGGTTCAGGGAAGGAAGAAGCACTAGGGACCAGATTGCAAACACATTGATGGTTAATGGAGCACATCAAGGAATTCCAGAAGAAAATCAGCATGTGTTTTATAGACTATAGCAAAGCCTTTGACTGCATTGATCAGGAAAAGCTATGAAACACTCTTAAAGATGTTTGATAGTCCTGATGAGAAATCTGTATATAGTACAAGAGGCTAATATTAGAACAGAATAGGAAGGAACAGAAATACCCCAATTAGCAAAGGGGTCAAGCAAGTCTCCATTCTGAGCCACTCTAGTTATTCAACTTTTATACAGAAAAGATCATCTGCATAAAATATCAAAAGCAGATTTAGACTAAGAAGAAGAAGAAAAAGTGACAATAAGAGGAAGGAACATCAACAATCCAAGATATGTGAATAACTTGGAACAATTACTGAGGAAGGTCAAAGAAGAAAGTACAAAGGTAGGCTTACTGCTGAACGTAAAGAAACAAAATTAATGACCCCGGGGGATCTACACAAATTCAACTGAGATAATTAGGAAATCATAATAAAGATTTCCCGTACCTTGGATCAATCAATGATCAGAACGGAGACTGTAGTCAAGAAATAAGAAGACTAGGAATGGGAAAGGCAGCCATGGAAGAACTAGAAAAGATCCTAACATGTAAAGACTAAACACTAAAGTTAGGATCATCCAAGCCATTGTATTCCTCATCACCATGTACAGATGTAAGAGCTGGACAGTGAAAAAAGCCAAAAGAAAGAAAATAAACTCATCTGAGATGTGATGCTGGAGAAGAGTGGTGAGGATATCATGGACAGTCAAAAAATCAAACAAATGGATCCTAGAACAGATCAAGCTTGAACTCTCCCTGGCAGCCAAGATGACAAAACTAAGGCTGTTGTATTTTGGCCATATGATGAGAAGGCATGACACATTTGAAAAGACAATAAGGTAGACAAACGAAAGGAAGACCACATACAAGATGAATAGACTCAATCAGGGGCCTGAATCTGCAAGATATAAGCAGAGCAGTGGAGGGCAGGAGATCTAGGAGAAGTCTCATCTACAGAGTCACCATGAGTCAGGGCTGACTCAAAGGTAGTTAACAACAAAAGAAGAAAGGAGAATACTGCACCACACTCTTATAGTGGTGCTATTCCACTTTTGCTGCTACGGTTGCCTCCTGTGGAATCCTGGGATTTTCAGTTTAAGAAAAGGCATTTAGAATTCTCAGCCAATGAGCTCTTAAGCCTCACTGAACTACAGAATACCTCACAACACAGACAGAGCAGTAAAATTGGAATAGCAGCACTATAAGAGTGCACTGAGTTAGTATTTATTTATATTTATTTATATTCCACTTTTTCTCAAAGGAGCCGAAGTGGATTGCAGTAATAAAATAACATACAATTTAAGAAATACAATTAAAACCCCAAAGCCCCTAACCCTCCTCCCAATTATAAAAACATTAATCAACCTCTAAAAAGCTATTAAACAACAACAACAAAAATTAAAACATTCCAACACAAATACAATAAAAAAGTTTTGGGGGGCAGCTTCAGGCAAGAAATGGGTTGTTTCTGAAGGGGAGAGGGGAGAACTGGAACAATTATATCAGTAACTATTTCCATGACACTAATGATGGCAAGGGTAAGGATAAGGGGGAGGGGGAGGCAAGTCAATAGATCTAATCTAGTCTGGGAAGGCCTGCCAAAAGAGATCCATCTTAATAGCCTTCTTAAAGGCTTCCAAGGTGGTAATATGATGGATCTCATCTGGCAGGTTGTTCCAGTGCCTGGGAGTGGCTGATGAGAAGGACCTCTGGGTCACCACTGAAAGTCTGGTCTTCTTGTGTTGTAGCAGGTTCTTTCCAGAGGACCTTTGTGTGTGGGGTGGATTGTATGAAAGGAGGTGCTTCTGCAAGTAGTCAGCACCCAAGCTATGTATCAATCACACAATAATGATAGGTTATTCACAGGATATCAATAATGGCTTATTCACAGGATATCAGAGGAATTAGGGCATAGCATCCTGGGGATGTATGCCCGCCTGGGCGCTCCGACACCATGCTCCGCTCCACACGGCACACGGAGTCATGGCGCTCCTCCAGCATTGCATCCATACAATGCAGTGCTGAAGGAGCACCGTATTGCCACGGCAGCAGGGCTATGGTGCCCTTTTGAGGGCATAAAAAGGAACCACTTATTGTGGCTCCTTTTTGTGCCCTCGAAAGGCCAGATCGGGTCCGCAGCGTGAGGCCCCAATCTGGCTAGGAAAGGGACAGCGTCGTGCCATCCCTTAAGGGTTGTATGTACAGCCCTTAACTGAGCATTTGGGGTGCATGTATGTATTTCATAAAGTAGAAGGAGTCAGCAATCAAGAAACAATGTTCAAAACACACACATCTCCATAAGAGACAGGCAAAAACTATGCACACAATGGAACACTTCTATAGAAGGGAAGACTGTCTCTATTAAGGCAGAACAATCCACCAACCTCTATCATCATTAATGGGACTAAGTATCTTATTTTGCATTTATTTACTGATATCTCACTTCTCCTCTAAGAAGCTCAAGGTAGTGAAAATTGCATTTTTCCTGCCATTTTATCTTCACAACAGCCTGTGAGTTGAGTCAAGCTTAGAGATAACAATTGGCTTGGTGGTGCACAGTGCGTTTTGTACCGGAGTAGGCATTTGACTTTAGATCACCTGAGTTCTAGTCAAATGCCCTAGACCAGGTTAGGAATAATTGGCCCTCTGAGTATTGGTGGATGGTAACTTCCAGCAGCTCTTGATAGCATAATAAATAGATAGTAATGCTGAGAGATGAAGTCTATGAAATAGTAAGTAATGCTGGGAACTGAAGTCTATCTATGGTACTGTTGCATTTCTACCCATATGCTGATCATTACACCATGATGGCATTAGGGCTGGCTAGGTCTCTTTGCAGTACCTTGTTGATTCTGCCTTGAAGTTATTTCTGACTTATGGCAACCTTAAGCTGAACCTATTACAGGGTTTTCTTGTGCCTTAGCCTTCTCATCATAAAGATACTTTGTTTGGTCTTTCTGTTGTATAGGAGCACAGTCATGAGGAGAAGGTATGTTAGATTTCTCAGTAGACTCTGACTGATTTTTTGATCTAGTGTTCCTTACAATCTCCATCATCTCCATCATCGAGTTGTTTGTCTGCCCCTCATTCCATTCAGTATCTTCCTACAAGTTAGCTTTCATAAGTTACCACCAGCAACTGAAATGCCTTTCTGTCTTGGTGCGAGAAGTTGTTACTCTCATAGCTCAGAGTGAAGACTAATTGGATCATCCACTGGCCTGTGCTTCTTAATGAAACTACAGAATAATTACAGAATAGGGTAAAGCCATCAAATAAACTAATTAGTGGATCTATGAGCCAAGCAGCCAAATAGATTGAGCTGATGAAGCAAATTCCTGTTTACGAACACAAGCCAACAAGTTACAATTACTCATTTTGTTTTTCCTCAGCTCTGCAAAGAGCACTCTGGATTAAAGGTAGATAAATCCATTACTCCTATTAGTAAAATGAGAAAGAAAGCCAATACCATTGGTTTGGGGCTTAGCTAGGTAGGATGCTTTCATTAAAATCACTATCATTGAAAGGTGCACAGCTGCTTAAACATATACAGCCAACGAATCTATAGAAGCAGAGTCAATCCCCTAATCAGACCCACCTAAAACAGAGCTAGACCAATTTATACCAGCAGAAGAGCTGGTCCAGATTCCAGCTTGGAGTTGCTAGGTCCTAAATGAGAACTGTTTGAACCACCAGTGACTTCCCACAGAGATATATATTTTAATCTATTTCTGAATTGCCCTCCTGCTCAAGTTATCCTTGGTGCAACCTTTAAAAAGAATAAAATGCAACCACTGCAATAACTAAAATGGTCAAGGGGCATACTACACAAAAATAGAGAGGGCTATCTAAAAACTGGAGAGCAGAATCTATCACCAAATCTCAGCAAAATGGTACAGCTTTATTAATCCCCCAGGCTTTGCTTCTTAAATTATCTGATGTGAGGTACCATCAGAGGTTTTTTTTTTAATCCAAAATGCCAAGGATGGGCACCATATTTGTGGCTATTGCCTACATATTTCTTTCCTTCCTGAAAAATTCCCATGACCAGCAGCCAATGGTTTGTAGACCAGCACTGGTCTCTCTCCTTTTTAAAAAATATATTTTTTTTAATTTTAATATTAAAATGTGATCCCTCTCCTAAAGAAGGAGTCTCACACCTGGGATGCTGGTATACAAAAGGCATCTCAAGTTCCCACCAATTTCGGCTCTCCAGGAGTAAGGACATGTAACAAGACTTCAGGAAATGAATGCAAGATTAAAGCAGGTACATACAGGAAAAGGTGGTTCAGATGCCTTGGCCCCAAGTTGTCTGGACACACTTGGTAGTGGGGGAAAGTGTGTACACAGATTATGCAAACGGATCACATGTAATTTTCACATCTCTATTATGAACTTCCCATCACCAGAGGTGGAAGGGGAGAGAGAGGAAGGCTGTGTCACCCACACTCTCCATCAGAGAAAAAAGAAGATACTACAAGCACTCACCCATAAAGAAAGCACCCCCTACCATCTCCAAAAGAGGAGGGATGATGAGAAGCAGGTGATGCCATCCAAGAAAGAGAAAGAGGACATTGTGGCATTGTCTGTACCTTCCATCATCCCACAAGAGGAGGTCATGGCTGTGACACCTGCTATCCATCACTGGAGAAAAAAGGTGCTTAGCCCCAAGAAGGAGGTGGAGGACACAACTTCACTATGCCAGAGCCTAGTTCAGAGGAGGAGGGGCTATTCTTCAATGCAGCTGGCCTAATGGGGCTCACTGTGGTTGAATTCTCTGCCTCTTTCTTGGAAAAAGAATGCAGTCACTGCTTCCTCCTTCTTCTCTCTGGCAGTTGTTGCTGAGTTTTCCATCTCCTGCAGTTTTCTATAGTGGGAGAAATAGTGATGTTCCTGCATCCTTCTCCTTTTCTTGGGATGCTGGTGAAGAAGGGCATTCACAACATCGAGGGGTGGTGGAAACTAGAAGTGTGAAAAACAGCAACTTTCCTCCACAGCAGGAACCTGCCAGGATGGGGTAACAATTTAAGTCAGCATAACAGCAGCACTGACTCTGTTTCTTGTAGAAAACTCCTGTCCATCTGTAAAATCATCATTATCATTACTACCAGCAGCAGCAGCATAAAGGAGGGTGTTTGCAGGCAACTCAAATGTCTGGCATTATCATGTTATTTCTTTTGCCAAGACTGCCACTTGCTCACAATTAGAGTCCAAATATGAAGCATAATCAGAACTCACTGAAAGGTGAGGAGCAGCTGTGGCGGGGGGGATTAAACACTGTGTAGTTTTAATCTAATGCAGACATGGATGGTGCATTAACTAATCTTTTTTCCAGATGTCTAGTGTTTTTCCAGATGACTAGTTTTAAGAACAATAAATGGGCACCTTGCACATATTTCTTATGTAAAGTCCTGACCTTTTCTCACTAGCTTTCATCTTCCTTGTATATTAGTTGCACGCTTCAACACTAGGTGCATAAAATGTATTGTGGAAAATGCAAAGACCCTCTTAGCATAGCCATGTCTGTTGCAATTACTGTATGAAATTGGCTATTGTCTATTAGTGCTACATCTCTGCCCTACCTTACACTTGACTCATTCACTGCATAATCTTTTTATGTGTTTGTTTCAGCAGGGATTACAAGATAGGTATTCACAGGACCACAGCAAACTATTTAAACTTGGGTGAAATCTGCATTGGATATTCCTTCCCTTGAAAAGCTAATGGTGTACTGACCTGTGTAACCAGCATTAGTTTTATACAGTTCACAAAAATTTACTCATCCCATTCCACCAGCTTATCTCTATATAGTCACTATCTAGATTTATACATTTTTCCCAGTGTATCTTGACCCTCCGAATATCTGATATTGTAGAAGCCTGCAGATTGCACCTGACAAGGATTTTACACTTTAGTCACTTCTGGCAGAGCCAGTCACAAAAATAAAGGACGCAATGAGTTGATTTTCTCAGCAACAAGCACTTAGGGACCAATGATGACACTGACAAAATTTCATCAATATGCCATAATAACTTCCGGGTGATCATTATTACTTTATGATACCCCTCATAAGGCACAATCTGCAGACTTCTACAATATCAGGTATTTGGAGGGTCAAGATACGCTGGGGAAAATGTATATATCTGGATAGTGACTCCATAGGGATAAGTTAACAACTACAAATCAAAACAAACTTTCTGTCAATTTTTTTAAAGGTGATCATTAAAACTTTTGGATACCCCTTTGTATGTAGTCCATGCTGTACAAAGCTCATACCAAGCTGTACAACCAGTAAGGTATAAAGAGGCAGTTGCCTAGAGTGTTATAAATGAAGAAGAAGAGAGCTATTTCACTAGTATCATCAGTGGGTCACAGACAGTTAAAATATATACACATTTTTAATGACTGTTTGTAATAATGTTGCATGAAGTTGTATGGCATATCCTAGATATACAAACTCCCTCTGCACATGCATTTTCCATTTATGATAATGATGCTGAAAGTGAACTTTGCTATTATCTAGCAGTAAACTTGTCTTCCAAACAAACACACAAAGGATTGTGCTGTAATGCTGTAAATGGTTCAGGTGGGGGCGAGGCAGAGGTGTAGCACCACTAGACAACAGCTCCTCCTCCTCCTCCTCCTCCTCCTCCTCCTCATCATCATCAATCCTGCTTTCTCATTCAGAATTGAGACTAAGTGTACTTAGCACATTAAAACACAACACAACATAGATTTAAAATGTACCAAAGATTATCATTAAAATGTAATTAAACTATCAATAACATTAAAATTTATTTAAAATGTACATTTAAAAACATACTTACAAAACAGTACAGCAGCACAGTACCCTTTACAGCCCTTTTTTTTTAAAAAAAAAAAATCAGTTCTTGAAAGTCTGTCTAAATAAGAAATTATTTGGCAGCAATTGGAAAGGCAACAAGAGGAGGTCAATCTACTCCTCCAGAAATGGAGTTCCAGAGCCTAAGGAGCAGCCCTCTCTCACATTTCAGCCAGGGATCCCTGTGAGGTTGATGGGATTTAGAGTGGGGCCTTTCCTGAAGATCTAAAGGGGCAGGCAGGAGTCAAGCAGTTTTATATGGGAAAACAGAGACATATGAATATTGACATCATTGTAACATTTAAAAGGCAGAAATAATAATAATAATAATAATAATAATAATAAACAATAAAAATAGAAATTTCTTTCCTGCTTCTCCTCAAGGCTCAAGGCAGGGTACAATATATTAAAATACAAAGCACAATAAAAAAGGGAACACATAAAACCAATAGTTAAAATACAATAGTATAAAACCATTAAAATACACCCATATAATACTTTCTTTAACATATACCAATTAAAATGTCATGATTTAAAACCAATTGGGTGGGCCTGCCAGAAGAGATGCACTTTTAATGTTGTTTTAAATGCTGTCAGCACTTTCAGCTGTCGTATCTCTTTTAGCAGGTCATTTCACAGTCTAGGGGTAGCAGACAAAATAATAGACATTTTTCCCACAGCTCAATATTATCTTGAATGACTTACTAAGGACATATTTACTTATTTATTTATTGGTTTTATTCAGACAATAGCCACAATAGCAAGCAATAGCAAGTACATTTCTATACCGCTTATCAGTGTACTTAAACACTCGCTAAGCGATTTATAATGTGTAAGCTAATTGTGCCCATCAAACTAGGTATTCATTTTGAAACCTTGGAAGGATACCAGGCCATTGGCCCTGAGCCCCTGGCTGCTATTGAAATCACAATGAATGAGTAGCTGAATTTGTGAATGAGTAGCTGAAGAACAGGCATTTAACCACTGTGTTACCAGGCTCCCAGTCTTTGTATTCTATTATCTACTAGATACTAAGTTCTGAAGTTTCTTTTATTAGTGATCACATTGCATGCTGCAGTACTTTTTTGGCCCTCAGCACACAAAAAAACTTTCCAGAAGAGAATGGCAACTTATAATGGTCAGTGTGCATACTGGCCACAATTCAACAGTTAGCCACTGATTTCAAAAGGCTTAAGCATATTTAACTCAATACTGGATCATGGTTAATGCTCTTTCAGCATATATTATGGTATTTCTATTATCTATGTTCTCAAACAAGAAACCAAATTCCACATACCATTCTCACCCTCTAAAACTGCAATCATTTGTAATGCTATAAAGGCATTCACATAACAATGCAGCAATTGTAGCAATTCATAATCTTCCCCAGTAATGAATGTCATCCTGTGCTGAGATACTGCAAGTTCCTGTCCCCACCGTCTATCAATTAGACTTTTGCTTCAAGGCTTTGTTAATCATGAATACTGGCTCTCTTCTCCTCCACGATCCAAAATACTGGATGTGGTTTTTGGCTAAGGACATAAAAATTTACAAGGGCTGACGAGCGCCTAAGGACCTTCTGTTGATTTGCTTCTGTCATGTACCCTATGCCTAATTTTTATGTAACTTATCTCATTATATCAGATGGCTGTGTAATCATGTTTAATTTTGGTTTACCCATGGTAGTTCAATCTGGCTCCAGGCTTTTAATTACATTTTACCCTCTAACGCCATTGATTCAGTCTAGACTTCAAATACAACTTTCCTCTGCCCACTTCTTTTGCTCACATAACCTTTGATTTAGACATTTGCACAGTGGGATTTTGTACAGCACTTTCAAGAGCTTGTCCTCTATCAGATCCAATGGTCAGTTCTTTTTTCTTTTCTTTTTTTGAAAAGTAAAAATAGAAGGATGTGAAGATTTAGAATAAGATATAAAGTAGTGAGCAAGATAAAGAGCAACAAGGAACCTTGTTCTGTATTTCAGAGAAAAAAGGGTAACATCAAAGCTGACTGCACAGTCTTGTTCATGTGCTAGCAGCATGTCTTCTTATAACTTGAACTTTCCATTTTTACACAGCTAATACAGACCTGCGGTATTCCGAGTATATCACTTAAAACTACACTGTACACGTGGGTGTACAATACTCATCTTCTCACACTTGAGGACTAGAAGCTGAATGTGTAATCGGACTTCACTGACCTAGGCACTACACTGGAAACGAATTCGGGTGATCTGAAAGTTTCACTATACTTTTAGGTCTCTGATGGCTCATTCACATATCCAATAATCCAGTGATAAACCTGCATGTGGGAATCTAGCTGGAGTAGAGGCAGCTATTCCTTGTCAAGAAGATGTTCCAAAAATCTGTGGTATTTTCTTTTTACAAAGGAAAAGCGGGGGGGGGGGGTGTATTATCGGAACATTAGGCTCTATTTATGCTATCTGTTGTCATAGTATTACAAAAAGGTATGTGTAAACACAAATTATAACTCAGCTGTGTGCAGAGAAAAGTTACTCCATTTGGCAATTTTTTTCCAAAATGCCAGAAGCTCCCACCAAACAAACAAACAAACAAAAACACACATTGGAACAGCTCTGCTAATACAATGAGAATTCCACAGTTTATAGATTCCATTACATGCAGAGGAAAGGCATAATACAAGGAAGGTTTATATGAAAATGTGAGGCTGTGGCACAGCAGGGCAATCTAAGGGGATTACTTTACTCATCATTGGCCTCAGCTCTCTCAAATTCTCCCATTGCCTCTTTATATACCTTTAGTAAGCCACAGTATACACATCCCAGGCAATTCAATTCAGCTCTCCCTCCTCTGTTATTGACTAGAATCCAGCTAATGCCTGGTGGATAGAATCCAGCTACTAGAATCTTAGTATCCCAGTTTCTGCATAATATTTGACTTTACCCTACTGCAAAGGCAATTTCATCTCAGCCAAAAAAGAAGGAAAAGAAGAAGGAAAAGGAAATTAGTAATTCTTCTCTATAGTTGATAAAACACCAACTTTATTTTGGCTGTTACAGGACTGGCTAAGTTTATGGAACATAGATGTATATAGGGAAGTTAAAATCCAAGGCATAGTTGTTGTAACCCATTGCCAAATTACACATTTTTCCCTCCCCACTTCTACATCGGCTTCTGGATTCCTTCCTTTGTGGTATTATTATTATTATTATTATTATTATTATTAACCTTTATTTATATAGCACTGTAAATTTGCACAGTAAGCATAAAGCAAGAACTCTTCAGTGTTCTCGTATGACATTTTCTCATTCCCTTGAGAAAATGGTCACTGCATTCACAGGGATTTGAGGAGTTAAAATCCTAAACTACATACGTGTTTCTGAAAACTTCACCAATCCTACTACATTAAAAGTTCTCTTTTCTTTTTTCTCCCTCAATGCTTACCTATTCCTGCTGATTATTAGAATTTTTCATCCCTTTCCTGCTTGTACTGACAAATTGCTGTCTTTCAGAAAACTCATTTTCAACATTTTCCTTTGGTGCTACAATCTCTTTTCTCCTATTCTTCAAACTTTAATCAAACCCCTCTCAATCTTGTGCACATTCTCCTCTCTAGCGCATATCTACACATTGCTTCCTAATTTTGAATCTTGCCACTCAATCAACTTCTATTTCATCTGCACAGACAGGCCATGAATCCATAATTGTCATTCCGCGGTGCAGATTTTGTTTTATCATATAGTTCCTTCCACTCCTGGACAATCCTATCAGTTCTTTTCCTTTTAGTCCCCTCTTACACTGGCCTCAGCTGATTGATAATGCTTTACAGTGATGGATACCCCCATCATAACTCCTGCATGCTTAAACCCTCTTAATAGACTTTAATTTTCAGCTCCAAAATATAGGGTAGTGCAAGTACAATTTCTTCTTATTAGACCTCGAAAGGCTACATTAATCATAAGGATGACCAAATCCTAACGGATGCCTTTAGCTGCAGCAGTGATCTGTTCTATTGCAGTTACAGTGGTCGGCTAGGTTTGAAAAGAAAAGACTGCATAAGAATCCAAGAAAAGCCATCCAGGATGAGACCAAGATTTAACCAGATAACTTGCATGCAAAGATCTGGGAGGATATAGGGCAAATGAATTATTGCTGTTCTGCTAGCAAAGGACTGATGACAGTGCCTGCCATAACATATCAGGGATGGTGTGACTATATAAGAAACACCAAACAAATTAAGCCTGAGTTTGAGACAGTGTGATTTGCCCAAGGTCACCCTGTGGGTTTCCATGGCTGAGCAGAGATTTGAACCCTGGTCTCCAGGGTCTGATGCTCAAACTATTACACCATGCTGGTTCTCAGTATAGTCCAACCCTTCTGAAGGTGCCAGAACATAAACGCCTATCAATAGTTACTAGTCATGATGGCTATATAGTATGACACACATACACACAATATCTGCAAAGGATATGTTCCTGGACTTACTTTGGAAACACAAAACTACAGATAATAGTGAACCTTATTGAAATGAGTGAATGAAGCTGACCATAGAGTCACACTGGAAGAACTAGAGAATCCTAAGCAAACATATATCTAGCCATTTCTAGGTCATCTAGCATGACTCTATGGTCAACTTCCACTACAAGCATACCATAGAATTGCAATGGAGGATCTAGAAATTTTCTAAAAAACTTTGTTGTTTTGTTTTGTTTTGTTTTGTTTTTGATGTGTGTAAATGAAATGACAGGTAGCAGTAAGCTTTTTTTTTACTTCCAAGATGATAACTTAACCTTCTTAATTTTGCGCTTGTAAAGTTTCCATTAAAATATAATCTCAAGCAATAAACATAGAATTCTACCAATTTCCCGATAATTTCTCTGGGAAAGAAGGATAAACATGTGTATATCTATATATGTGTGTGTACACATGTAATTAACTGGATACATAAATAAATAAGGGGAGTCAAATAATAATAATAGCAATGTAAACAAACTCAAGGTAAACTTTAGCAACTTTAAAGTAAGCAACTTTATAGTTTAGACTAGAACCAAGAGCAGATTGACTATTCCAATGACACTGAAACCACCAGCCACTATTGTATAGATTTGGGCCCTTGATATCTGCTGGGGTTCCAGGCTCCCTGTGGACACCAAAATCCATGGATGCTCAAGTCTCACTATATACAATGGGGTAGTAAAAGGGTGTCACTTATATAAAGTGGCAAAATTAAGGTTTGATTTTTCAAATAGAAAAAATAGATGATGATAGATAGATGATAGATAGATAGATAAATTTTTTTTCTCCAAGCCATGAAGGGTTGAATCTGTGGCCAAAGAATCGACAGAGGGCCAACTGTATATTACATCTAATATCAAGGGCAGAATGCCTTCATGGTTCATTGCAAGAGAAAGCAAGTAATTGACTGCTTTCATCATCATCATTTTCACTCATCACTTAGGCTGTGTCTGTGCTACAGAAATAATTCAGGTTAACACCATTTTTAACTGCCATGACTCAATGCTATGAGATACTGGGAACTGTAGTTTGTTGTGGCAGCAGAGCTTTCTGACAGAGAAAGCTAAATGTCTCCCAAAACTACAATTCTCAGAATTCCATAGCATTGAGCCATGACAGTTAAAGTGGTGACAACCTGGATTATTTCTGTAGTGCAGACACAGCCTTAGTTGAATGCTACACATAGGCCTCTGCAAGCTAAATACTGGAGTAAGTAGATCTGTAGTCTGATCCAGCACAATTGTTTTCATTTGTTTATAAATGCACTAGAAGAAGGAAATCATATCAACCTACTTTACTGGAAGGATTCTTAGATTTTGTACAGTTGTAAAAATATTACATAAAACTTACTCTCTTGTTCCTCTTCTCCATCAGAACTCTGCCATCTCTTTCTCTTGCAGAATAAGCTGCAAAGAGACAGGTGAAAATATCTAGCACAAGTCTGATGAATGCTAAATGGAATGTATAGCTTTCTAAATGACATTTTCTATGCCCAACACCATGACTTAAAATTAAAATTTGTTTATCAACTACACCTCCCAAAATACATTGTGTTGAAACAGGTACACTTTAACTGAAAAACAGCAAGTATGGTTTAAGAATATATAAGTTGAGAAACATGTTTGATTTCAACCCATCAGGTGTACAAAAAGAAAGAAACAAAGTCTTGTGTTGGTATGCAAAACACTTACTGAATTCTCATTTTTAAAACATATGATGCTCATTTTTAAAACATATGATTTTTTTAGAATGTTATTAGAATAGTGTTTGTGACCAATTCAGAAGTGTACAGATGTCACTGTAAAGTTACATTGTACACAAAAGAAAACAACCACAAGGATGATACACAAGAGTATGGATTATTTAGGATAAAAGAAAAGAATCATATGCAATCAATATGACAGACATTCTGAAATTGTCTTACTTTTTAAAAAGAGGTAAAGGACTAGTGGATTACATTGGTTTACAAAGCATTCAGCAATAGTGAAATAATTAAAATTCAGTTTATCTTCAAACAGCTCACTTTGTATTTTGCTGTAATACAAATGACAAAATGAATCACAGCAGCAAAGGAAGATATTGTCAATAGATTATTCTATGGTAATTTGTTTATAGAATTTGTATGGACTCTTCCATTAAATCTGTACTACTTGTACTTACATATGTTTTTATATACATGAAATACTCTTGAAATGCTTACAAGTGACTTTTACATCTCCCACAGTTTCTCTAAATATGGCATCACATTCTAGGTATTTGTGCTGCTCTTTCAAGTTGTTTCCAACTCAAGTTGTTTCCATCTCTAAGGCAAGCCTATCTTGGGGTTTTCTTGCCAAAACATTTTCACAGGAGACTTGCCTTTGCCTTCCTGTGAGACTGACAGTGGGTGACATACCCAACATTTCCATGGCTGAAAAGAGATTTGAATCCCTAGGGTCATTCAAACATCTTTTTTTTTAAGTGTAATGATGAGAATCATCCCAATCACACATTCCAGGTTTGTTATGCACACTATGAAACTGCATCAGTGCACATCACCGCAAGTTCAATTACTCAGACATGCAAACATTCAAATAAAGATAGCATCAAAAATGTGAATGCATTCAGAACACTTCAAGGCATGCAGCATTTTGTCTATTCTGGTCTATTCACATCAATTTAATTCACACTAGTGACAATGCAGATCTTTTTTAAAAACTCAGGAGAAAACCTGATATTGATTAAGTGGGGGGAGGGTTGGCAGCCCCCCCCCAAAAAAATTAATCAAATTTAAACAAATCAATTTAAACAAATCAAGCTAGATTCATCCTGGATTATTTTCACAGTGTAAATAATCCCCTGCTCTCCAGAGTCATAGTACAATGCACAAGCCCCTCCACCATGCTGCTTCTCTAATGGAGTCACTCATAAATTAACTGAATTTTGCCCGGATCGTGACACGTCTCTGCTTCTATGTTATTTTTAAAAGCTGTGATTCAAGTCATTTCTTTAAATTATTTATTTTTAATGAACTACTTCTGCCAATACACCCAGAACACATCTACCAAAGAAAAAGAAAAATACTTCTGTGCCGATTGCCAAAAGGCCATTCTTTGAAAGGAAGTTATTTACTTTTTTCCCCAACAATTGCTGTAATTTCAACTGCTTAATACTAAATTTTTCAAGTTCTTTAAAGAATAACAACCTTGTTAAAGCCTGACAATTCATCTGTCATTGTTATATACGCACTCTACATTGCATAAATTGTGCTAAATGAAGGAAAAGTCTTTACTTCCAACTTGATTACAAGGCTTTTGTGCATGATTTCTCTCTCGATATAATTGATTCTTTTTCAGAGATGCCAAGTTTCTAAAATGTTAAAGCCATGGTGGGGGGATCATTTTCTCTCCTTTGTGGGGAAGGGACTGACACTTAGAGAAAACTGAAATATATGCAATACTTATTTTCATATCAAATCTAAACTTATTTCACTGCTTTAACAAGATAAAATGCTTCATTCAGACCTAGTTAGCATACCAAATTGTACTATTTGGCATATTTATCATATTTAAAAACATAAAAGCCTCAGGTTTAGACAAGCAAAATGGTGAATTTAAACTATAAGAGTAAGTAAGTAAGTAAGTAAGTAAGAGTAAGCACAGTAAGATGTAGTGAATATAGGTCATTCCTTCCTATGTGTCTTAGTTACAGCTCAAGTTCTTATCCAGAATTTTCTAGTATCCTCCCCATCTCCTTCTGACTTTTTTAAGCCTCTACAGGGCAGAGCAATAAACTGGTTTGTTTCTACAATTATAATATAGTACAAGCTTAACTGGAGCCAGGTCAAAAATCAGAAGATACACAGTGCTCACTGTGACTGGTTCCTCCAGCTTATAAGAAAAGTCAGAAGAAGGCTATCAAGCAAGGATGCCTCCCCTCCCAACCCTGTTCCTCTCAGAAAGATGGTAGTGCCCACTAGGTACAAACACAAACCTCCGCTTTGACAGCTGTATTATGTCTCTGATATGCACATCGAGGTCTCTTCTCTAATTGTGCAGACTGGCTAAGAAACTAATCTTCACACTATGCAATTCCTGACATCTCACTCATTTGAAAAAGAAAATGTTTCATCTCATGTTTTTCTTTCTGCATTCGCCAAAGTTTCCCATTTTTTTCACATTCATTAAATTCTCAGAAAAACAACATTCTTAAGAACATTCATAGATCTAAATACAAGGCTTCATTTGCTATTAGGCATTCACTACTACACATTTATGTTGAGAGCACCATTTATGTATTGGACAGAATGGAATCATAGAAGAAAAATATGTACTGATTCTATGTTAGTCTGTAGAATCTCTGCATACTGATTCTACAGACTAACACGGCTATATCTTTGACTCTCAAGTTCATGAAAAGTGATAGAAAATACCATTAAAATACCATTAAAGCAAGAGTTATTGAAGTTGCAGAAGAACAAATCTTGCTGAAAATAAGTTAGCCTGGCTTCTACAAAGGGAAATCCTGCACCCTAATATTGTGAAAAATATTTTGAAGATATAGGGGGCCAAGAAGCCTCCCCGATATTTTTGGATAACATCTTCCATAATCCCTTACCATTGGCCATGCTGCTTAGAGCAAGCTCAAGATTCAGAAGCAGTAAGCCTCTTGTGAAAGTTATTTTGGGGGAGTAAAACACTTCAGAACACACCAGACCATCCAAAAAATAACTTTCCCAGGCTATACTGAGCCCTTCTGCTTGTGTAAGGTTATATTGGCTTCATGTCCTGCCTTTGGGCCTTCTGGAGTCATCTTCCTAGGCAGTGTTGGGGAAAATACCTAATTCAGATGGGCTCTCCCTATATCAGTCTTGCAACACAGTATTCAACTGCTTGTTTTAAGTTGCTATTCTATCTACATTAGTAAGCCTTCCTTAAGAATTATCTTTCAAGTATGTTTTTAGCCATTACCTCAGATCTTCTTTGGACACATAAGAACAGAGCACATAAATTCTAATCACAGGGACATATCTCCCTTTAGTATTTGTTCAGTACTAAATCAACTCTCTATATTTTCTCCTATTATTTTTCAGAACCAGAAAGCAAGAAATGGATTTTGTGGAGAGTTATGAAGTAATTTGCAATAAAAAAGAATTAAAGAGATTAAAGCCTGCCTGAAGAAATGTCATATATAGACAGAAATATAACTTGTTTCTACCCATGAGTAAATTCTAGGGGGATCCATACCAGAGACTGAAAAGTTATTTCTGAAGCAATTATTTCCTGTTCCTCATTACAGTATGTTTAAAGTAATTGATTGTTGTTACTAGTTGCAATGTTGAAAAGGTAGATCACTGCCTTACTCACAACCTTACTTGTTAATCTTTAGCTAATTTTTAAAAAACCAACATGTTGATAAGGCAATGATAGAAAACTTAAAATGATATTGTAAAAATATCTCTCAAAATTCATAAATATGTTTAAAGGGTTTTTTTTAATATCTAGAAAATGTTATGTTATTCATTACACCAATAAACCTTTTTTGCTGTTGTTCCAACACATTACATTGCTCTTATTGGACCAACCTTTAATTCAGATGTAAATAAAAATCCCTATTATTTGGTGTTTGATGACAAAGCTGCCAGGAGCTTCTGAGTTAATTGCTAACTTCCCACCTTCCTGTCCTGGTTTGACACAAACCAGAGCTTGCCATTTCATCCACACTGGAAACTGTGGTCTATACTTTACAGACCAGAATTAAAAACTATTGTTTGATCAGGGGAGAGTGGCAGAGAGCACCACATAAGTCCTGGGCTTCTAACTTCTCAATGGAGTTAGCTCCAAACTATATTCCAGCATCTTGTAGGGATTGCATAATATAATCTTGAAGAGCTTGATGTATGTCCATTCTATCCAGCTAAATCTGGTGCTTACCATAGTGGTAGAATTCAAAGGCATAGCCATATTAACCTGGAAAATCCGTATGCAAAAGGATCTTGTAAGCACCTTTGAGACTAAGTGGTTGTACAGGCTCTGCCCCCACACCAGTGTTATGCTGCCCAAGTAACCACACGGTGGGCGGCGCCACACCCATCTTTGGCACAGCATTTACATGCACTGCACCAAAGAAGCAAAGAAAAGCCACTGCCATATGATTGCTTGGGCAGCATCATGGCGCAAAAAAGGAACCGATCGGGGTCATGACGTGCAGTTACCATGGCCCCAATACAGTGGTTCCAGAGGTGGCACAGAGCTGCCCCTTAAGTGCTGTCTGTCAAACCCCTCTCTGAAAGAAAGAAGTTAGTAGCATGAATTTCATAGACTTGAGCCTACTTCCTCAGATGCATCTATTAACTTTGGCACTTTAACTGCCATTGCTCAATGCTCAATGTAATCCTGGGATTGGTAGTTTATTGTGGCACCAGAGCTCTGTGACGGAGAAGGCTAAATTGCTCACAAAAATACAAATCCCAAAATTTCATAGCATTGAGTTATAAGAGCTAAAGTGGTATCAAACTGCATTATTTCTGCAGTCTAGATTAGACTTATGTTTAATTTGGAGAACAGAAGACTGGGGATGCTTGACAGAACTGTAGTCATCAAATATTGTCACAAAAAAAAAAAGAGTTGTCACATATAAAAGGGCAAAAAAAATGTTCTCTGCTCTCCAGAAGAAAGACTAGATCTAGGTTAAGTCACAGAAGAAAATTTGCTTGAACATTAAAGGTTTTAATGGTAAATGCAGAATTCAAAGATATAGCCATGTTAATCTGTAAAATCAGTATGTAAAGAGATCTTGTAGCACCTTCAAGACTAACTGGAAGAAAGAAGCTGGCAGTGTGAGCTTTTGTAGACTTCAGTCTACCTCCTCATCTGAGTGCATCTGAGGAAGTAGATGTAAGGCCCTGTACAGACCAGCCTGAAAGGCCGGCCTGGGTGTGAAGATGGGGCATCACATCCAGATGATGCACACCCTGACTTTGCCCCCAGGGCACCATAACACCACATGCCTCTCCACACAGCACATGACATCATGACACTCCTTCAACACTGCATCCATATGATGCAACATCGAAGGAGCGTCTTATAGCTGCACTACCACAGCTATGGCACTCTTTAGAGGGAGCAAAAAGGAGCTTCTTTTTGCAGCTCCTTTTTTCGCCCTCAAAAGGCCAGATGAGGGCCACAGCATGGGGTTGCTGCGGCCCTGACCTGGCTAGGAAAGGGGTGGCATCCCACTGCCCTTTCAGGGAGGTCTGTCAAGCCCCTTAAGTCTACAAAAGCTCATACTGCCAACTTCTTTCTTTCAGTTGGTCTCAAAAGAGCTTACAAAATCTCTTTACATAATGATAGATGCAGTTCTGCAAGAGAACCCATTATCTCAGGAGGTTGCTGTCCTTTGCAGGAGGTCTTCTGTGGAATATGGTGCCTTGGAGAGTGGTGGAGTCCCCTTCTTTGGCAGCTTTTAAACAGAGGCTGAATGACCATCTGTCAGGATGCTTTTATTGTGCATTCCTGCACGGCAGGGGGGTGGACTTGATTGGCCCTTAGAATTTCTTCCACCTCTATGATTCTATGATTGGAATTTTGGATTTTGATTTGGATGCACTTTGGATTTTCTTAACTGAACAAGGGACTCCTGATCCCTGGTGGCAGGACATGATTCCTGACTATAGTATGCATTTGCACCTGTATTCCCACAAAATAATCACAGGAGATGTGATGGGACCTTTCCAGATGACATCAGGGCTTAGGCTGGTTCCTGTGATAATAGGTGCTCCTTCAGGTATCTTAAATGGTTTTACCATATTTACAGTTTTTAGGATAATAGCAAGCACATTGAGCACAGTCTGCAAATAAACCAAAAGCTAGAGAATGTTGCAACCAAAGGTGTGACCTGTTCCAGGTAACTAGCCAAGAAATCTTTATTCATTTATGTTATAACCATCATTGCTCCACATTATGGAACTCAAGGTGATGCAGACAGAGTTGTGAGATAAGCTCCTATCCAGCCCTGCCCAGACTTGAATCTGTTTAGTTTCATCAAGATTTCTAGATCATTTGCCTTCAAACTGAACCCTGAGTTCTATGGGGTTCTTGGACACCAGGGGTCTATTCACATTGTGGAATTGCAAATTATTACATTTTAACTGCAACCGTTTCATGCTATAGTGTTGAGGCCCTGGATCACTCTGAGAATTCTAAATACTCTTCCTTAAACTGAAAATCTCAGAATTCTATAGGATGTTCCCATGGCAGTTAAAAAAATAATAATAGTGCTATAATTTTGTAATATGTATGGACCCCATGATTGCAAAGTTCTCTGGGAAAACATTCTTCCAAATATATTTTGAAACAAGTCACTTTGTTTCACCTCTCCATGCATATCATTCTATCTGAACAGCAAACAGCGATGGAAAAAGTTATTTGAAAGCACCTGAAAGCCAATTCAATTCTGAATTGCTTTTCCAAAGAAACAAACGAAAAGAAACACATACACATGCTTCCCTGTACACATTCAATCTTAGTGCTTGGTGTTATCTCTACAGGGACACATTATCACACAGACAAAGCTCCCTCTTTCCCAGAGATACCTTAGATTAGAATGATCATTTTATTTTCTCTGATAAAGGCTGACTCTTAACAAGTAAAGCATATTTAATCTATATTCGCAAACATGTTGCTATAAATAACATGCAGCACTGCTGTTTACAAAGAGATGTGATTCTCCGAGCACTTGTTCACTTTAATCGGAGCCATTCTTTGCAGTTCTAATGGCTTTCCTAATTGAATTCTACTGGAAGTCTACTTATCATCATGATTCATATTGCAGCACTGCCTGAGAACCAACAGCATTAGAACAGTGTCCATCAATCCACACAAGGGCACCAAGATCTCCCCCCACCGCAGAAAAGGGATCTCAGAAATGTTAGTTTGCTAATGTGTTTGGAAAACAAATAAACACAGTATTTCATGCAATATAGCTCTGAGGGTTAATTCACAGATTCCTCACCACTGTTCTAAATCACACAGTGTCTCAGATCTCCTTATCTAATGGGTCTTAAATATGTATTTGGATGCAGTGGTTTGGTAAACTAGGTAGAAATCTATGGTAGAACTGCTTGGCTATGCCCCTTATTTTGATCAAGTTTGATGATTCACAGCAGCTGCAACACAATAAAAACAGGAACATTACTTCTACAGGAAACCCCATCCCTAGATCATACAAAATGAACCCAGCTGCTAAGAGAGCTGAGAATATCACTGTATCCAACAGACAACAAGAGGTTAAAACACATAGTACCAAAACACATAGGAGTTTATCAGATGGGAAGAATTTCTCTCTATTTCAAATGGAGCCAATTCAAATTCCTGTAAATTTGCTAGTTTAGCAAATTTACTTGAATTCTAATTGCATTTAGAATGCATTCAGAATGACTTCCCGTTGCCTGAAAATGACTTCCCATTGCCCAAAATTGTGTGAGATACTCTAATATGCAATAATGTAAAACCCATGATTGCATTCGGAATGACTTTCCTTTTGCCCAAAATTGCATGAGATACACTCATACGCAATAACGTGAAACCCCATGATTACATTTGGATTGCCATTGGATTATACTTCCAATTTCCGTCATCTGATAATGTCCATATATCTGTATTTGACTGATTAACAAATATGAACTCATTATGTTTTACTTGTGCTTGTGTAGTTAGTGAAAGAGAAGCCATAAACAGAAGATGTATTTATGGTTTCTCTTGAATCCAGTAAAATGTGGCTAGTGAAAGCAATGGTTCCTGTATTGATGCCAGTCCCTGAGCTTTTTCAGGAAAGAAAGAAACAACTGTATCCTATGGTCACAAATATGGTGCAAGTCCCTGGCACATTGACAAAAAAAATTGCCAGTCTCCCCCCCTACCCCCATCAGATAACCTGAGAGGCCCTATAGTAAAGCATTCTGCATATCCCTATTGGTTCAATGTACCAATGAAAATGGAAAAATTGGAATACACAACAAATTCTGGACATTGGAAATATATTTAACCCCAGCACTGCTTTAACACTGCTTGGAATTCAAACAATGCTATTTCTCTTACATTAGTCGTATATACTTTATTTGTGACTCTGAGAAACAGGTAGAATTGAGCTGGAATAGTTATAGGTTTCTCAAATGAAGATTCCAATATTATTTTTGAAAACCCTAAACAACTTAGGAGTTGGATATTTTAAAGATTGCCCCTTTCACATTTCAACTCCAAAAAGCATGATGGAGAGCTTCCAAGAGTACTGCTTTTTTCTTTACTGGCTTGTACCAAAAAGGTAACTTTTTGGCTAACTAAGGTCTATTAGGACCCATTATTCTCCTGACTTCACCAGCTGGAAGGAACATATTTTTTTTTCTGTCATACCCTCCATTATTTCAATGATGAAAACTGGGATGTTTGTGGTCAGGCAACATCAATGAGTGGTCAAGATGGCAAAAAGTATTAAGAAGAAAGAGCACATAAGTTAGGAAAAGCTGCAGCAGTTTGCTTTTGCCTTAGTCTAGAGGGAAGGGCAAGATTCTGCCCCTCTTTCCTTCCCCTCTTGCTGAGTTATCTGAGTGCAAACTACTTTTGCACTTTCAAATCAGTATGAAGAAAGTGAAGTAAGCTGAGGACAAAGTAGGAAAGAGAGGAGGAGAGAAAGATATGGCTTTAGTTTTAAGCTGAAAAAGTGGGAGGCCCTAGCATTAATTAAGTTCCTGTCAAATCAGGACAGTTAAAGTATATATTAGCTGAATATTTACCTCAATGCTCCCTGCCTTTGACTCCTGCCCCATAAATTTGTGTTGCTTATTGTTAATATTACGGTTTTATGTTTGTTCTTAGGTGTGATTAATGTTGCTTGCTTTTATTGTTTATTAAAATAATTTACATACTGTTTTTCTGTCCATCAAAGTGATTATACGATTACATACAGCTCAATAAAATCACAACAGATTTATTCTTGTTTATGGAAAAATGAAGGTGAACACAGTAACTAGAATATTTGTTGTTGTTGCCAACTACGGATCAAGTCAACTTTGACTTATGGTGACCCTAAGAAAGAGAGCCCTCCAAGTCACACTGTCATCAACTGCCCCACTCAGGTCTTGCAAATTCAGGGCTGTGACCTCTTTGATTGGGTCTATCTATCTGGAATATCATCTAAGAATGTCATGCCCCACTGCCTTCTACCTTACCAAGCATTATTGTCTTTTCTAATGAATAATGTATTCACATGATATGGCCAAAGTATAACAGTCTCAGTCATCTTGGCATCAAGGGAGACTTCAGGTTTGATTCACTCTAGAACCCATTTATTTGTCTTTTCAGCAGTCCAGAATATCCACAGAACTGCTGTCCACTGCCACATTTCCAATAAGTTGTATTCCCCCCCCCCCATCAGCTTTCTTCACTATCTACCTTTCACAACCACACACAGGAACTGGAAATAAAATAGCATGTACAATCCTAACTTTAATATTCAATTATATCTTATCTTTACATATCAGTATCTTGTTTAGTCTCTTCATAACTGTCCTTCCAAGTCCCAGCCTTCTTCTGATTTCTTAACTGCAGTCTTCCTGTCCTGAGTGCAGTATTTACTTCACCTTCAAAAAAAATGTAGGTTTATCTTCCTCCTTGTTCCTCCTTGAGTGAATTTATCATCCTTTCATCTCTTTTATATAGTTTTTCAGTGTATTGTTTCCATCAGCTTTTTACATGGGCAGTTGTAAAAATGTAGTTGTACAGCATGCCCACACTTGGTTTAAATTTTCCTTTGATTTCTCAGATCTTGTGGAAGAGGTCTCTTCTTGTTCCCTTTTTGTTGTCATCTCCTGTTTCTCTGCATTAATTATTATAGTAGTTCTCTTTGTCTCTGTGCACAAGTCATTGGATAGTTGTATTCATGGGTCTGACTATTTTTGTCATCTTTTCATTTAAGGCCAGTTGCATCTTTAACCCCAGCACTTTAACCCCAGTTGCATTTTTAATCCCAGAGGACATAGTTGTCCTCCGCTGTACCCCATAGATTGCAGAGTGGTTTCTATACTAGGAGGCTCATCTTCCAGCACTACTTCTTGTTTCATTTTGGATTATCTCATCACAGAGTTTCCATGGTAAAAGATCTTCAAAAGTGTTTTACCATGCCTCTTTCTGTGAAGTACTCAGAAGCATTAGCTATGGTGCAACTCTGTTGTCTCTGACAGATCATCCATCAGTACCACCACTACTGCTGCTGCCCAGTAGCTGTTTGGCACATTTAGTCTGGTTCCTCAGTTAAAGCCTTGATGTGTATTCAAGAGTATATCTACACAGAACAGAAAGGAAATTGTGGTCCAAAACACACTGCAGAAATAATCAGGTTTGAGACCACTTTAACTGCCCTGGCTCAGTGCTAGGGAATTCTGGGAACTGTAATTTTGTGAAACATTTAGCCTTCTCTGTCAGAGAGTTCTGGTGCCACAATAAACTACAGCTCCGAGGGTTCCCTAGCACTGAGCCAGAACAGTTACAGAGGTCTCAAAGTGGATTATTCCTGCAATGTATTTTGGACCTTTGTTGTCTTTGGGCAGGGACTGGGGACAGCATATAACAGATGTTTCCACTGTGTTTTAAACTATTTTAACTCTTGTTTTTTCTAACAGCATTGTTGTTTGAGTTATTTTTTTAAAAAATGTACAAATAGTTTTTAGTTCTTGTTTCAAATTAAATGTTAGACATCTTGGGTCCTGCTTTCCAAGCACTCGCAACACAGCTGGCGATCCCAGTCCTCCTTGAGAGCACTCTTTCTTTTCCCTGTGGCCTCCTGATGCAGGAAAGCAAGCAATGGAACTTTGGCCTCATTTTCCAAAAAATTCAATTCACTTGTATTACAGTCAGTATGGTAACAATGAGACATCTGTTTATCTATTGTTTTGTCATTCCGACTGCATCAGAATTCTCATGAGCTTCAAACGTAAACAAATTGCCATCTTATTCTTAATTCATTAACGTTCCTTGGTTCTTTCCTTTTTGCTTCTTGCAATTATTGAAGCTGTCAGAAGAAAAGCCCTTAGAAAATTAAGAAGAGTTTTTAAAGAGGACAAGGAAATGATAGAGTCTCTGAACAAGAAAAATATTTTCCATGCCAGTTTAACTCACAAACCCATAGTCACACAGAAAAGTACTTTTGCTAGAAATATAGATCTCATCATCAAGTCTAAAGCTTCTTTTAAGTTGACCCCAAAGCTTTACAGTCAGCCTTCCATTTTCATGGGGGATCTGTTCCAGAACCAACACCACCCTGTGAAAATGGAGACTTGCTGTTATTCAAGCCCCATAGGCTTGAATGGGGCACATGCCCACAAGCAAACACGGGCTGCACACTGCGGTGGCGCACCCCATTGAAAATAATGGAGGTCGCCCCTCCGTGAATACTCAAGACTGTGGATCTCAAGGACAACTGTATTTTCATTTATACAAGAAGCTTCTTGCCCTTTAAGAGGAGGCTTCTCACACAGTGGGCACAATGTTTCCTCTGGTCTCTCACCTCCACTCATGACAGCTTTCCACTAACAGCTATTTGGCCTCAGGGGGGGACTTTTGGAACTTCATGGATATTCCCTGTGTCCCCCTGTAGCACATATCACTACAGCAACGTTGGCCGGATTTTTTCCCCCACCAGTCAGTTCAGTTCAATTCAATTCAGTCCAGTTCAGTTCCATGTTTCAATAAGTCTGCTTTTGCAAATAAACAACAGCTTTCTGAGGGTTTTTTCTCCCTATAAACAATGGAAGCCCTAAAAATATACTTCCATAGATATCATCTTTCAATGAGAGGTGGCACATTAGGGCTGCCCCCAGAGTATTCAGTTCCCAAATCCTTTCAGTTTTTTTGAATTTTCCCCTTATCTTGCAGGTTTTTCCCAATGATAATGGGTAGCTGCCTTACCACATAGTCCCTGTTCTTTGCCCAGCACTACTGCTGAGGACAGAACAAGGTGTCCACCCATGTTCTCTACACTGGGCACCTTATTCTGACCTCAAAGCAACTCATGCCTGTAGCAGCAACACTGGGCAATGAAGGTGGACCACAAGTGAAAAAGCAGTCACCGTTGTTGCTGACACACTCCTTGCTGAAAATCCACAGGTGAGTTATTTCAATGTGGGTAAGGGGGAAGAAGCATCAAATTGGGTGTGTGCATCATGAAAACGGTCTAGATACAGTTAAAAGGTTTGACCCTGTATCACTTAAGCAGGATACAGCAAGCCTGAGGGAACACAGGGTAAATCTGGAAAATTCAGTTGGTTTAAAGAGCTGCTGCGAGACTGTTAACAGGGGCAGATTACATACAACGTCCCTGTTGAAACAGCTTCATCTGCCAGTTTGTTTCTGGGCCCAATTAAAGGTGCTAGTTATTACCTATAAAGCCCTACATGTCTCAGGTCCCCACTATTTGGCAGACCTTTTCTCCTGGTATGAACTGGCACAGACTTTGAGATCCTCTGGAGAGGCCCTTCTCTCCATCCCAACATCATCACAAACACGGTTGGTGAGGACACGAAAGAAGGCCTTCTCAGTGGCTGCCCCTAGACTCTGGAACTCCCCGCCCACAGGCATTTAAGGAATTGCTATAAGGACAGGAGATGTTGGACCATTTTAAAAATTTGATACAGTTTTTTTTTCTCTATATATAGTTTTATCTTTTTAAAATATGTTTTATTCTTTTAATAACTATCTGTTTTAATACTGTAATTTAATTCCTTTTTAATGTCATGTTAAAATGTACTGTTTTTAATGCTGTGAAGTCGCTCTGAGTCCCAGTCCTGAGAAAAGAGCGGGATACAAATAAATATAATAAGTAAATAAATAAATCACCCATGTGGACAAGGCTATGATCTTGAATCAGCAAGTCTGGAATGGATCTGTACAAACATAAAAGCAGGCAGTTTTCTAGAAAACAAACTGTTGCCACATTTGAAATGCTGAAACTGTAATCAGCCTCTACAGACTACTGACGGAATTATATAAAAATGATACACCCAGAACTAAGAAAGTCAAATTATTTTCCAGGCTTTGATGCTTGTGTATATTTTGCACTGCAGGGCACTTCTGAAATGTAGAAGGGAAAGCCAGAAAAATGAATCAACCCTGCTCAAATAATTTGGGAAGACAAAATGGCTGCAAAGGCTTTTTGAACTCAGCCAGATGACATTGCATGAGGGATATCTTTTTTAAAAAATCTTTGTACTGTCACCTATTGAAGTCATGTAAAAAGTTACTTTCATAGTGAACATCCTTGTAAACACCTAGAGAGAACTCTGTTAAGACATCTTTCTGTTGAAGGAAATAAGCAAAGAAAATGGACACAAATAAGAAATATGGTAAAGACCCAGAGTGGCGAAGTAGTTTGTTGGACTATGATTCTGGAAACCGGGGTTCAGTTCCCAGCTCAGCCATGGAAACCCATTGGGCGACCTTGAGTAAATCACACTCTCTCATACTCAGGAGAAGGCAATGGCAAACCTCTGAACAAATCTTGCCAAGAAAACCATAAGATAGGTTTGCCTTAGGATTGCCCTAAGTCAGAAATGACTTAAAGGCACGCAACACCAACAACAGGGGTGTGAGTCATGTCATTTGTGGGGCTTCCCATGCAGCAGCCCCTAGACATACTTGTCTCCTTCCCAAAAAAACAGATCTTCACACACAAAGTTTGAGCCAAAAAAAAAATACTTTGTTATAAACTGCAATGGAATTCAAATTCCATGAAGGGCAATATTCAAAGATAAATAATAAACAAGCATCTTTTCCCCAAGGCATGGTTGTAATGTTGTGAAGACTGTGCAAATGAAACAATAAAATTGTGGGTAGATGTTCTTTGCACAGTGACAAAGATTAGCCCCCTTTCAGTCACCTGAAAGTATTTCAAAGAGGTCTGGGAACTGTATTCTCATAAAGATTAGGAAATAAAATCACTGAGGAAATCATTCCTTCCAAAAGATCTGGACATTTTTTTTTTAGCCTGGAGAGTGAAAGGTACATGGTTTTGAAGGCTTCTGAATATAAATGGAAGCACAACCATCCCAATAACTACTGCTGAGACTCAATGGTATTTTTCTTAGGGGATTGTCTTGTTGAGTTATTTTGAAAAGGATAAAATATTAAGACATGCAAAGCTTTTATCTCCAAACCCTGGAGACTGAAAAGTGAATGTGAAAATAGGATGGTGACATGAGTTAGTCCCCAAATGATCCTGGCCCAGAGCATAAGAAGCATGTCTTAATTCACATTTCTACTGCGGAAAGTGACAAGGCCCTCAGAGAGAGTCACAGGCAGGTCACCTGGTGCCCCACAAAGCCATCACAAAAGCACATTATTATTATTATTTACTATGTCACAATAGCCCTTGGTCATTGTTACACCAGCAACAGGGCATTGTAAACATTTCCCTCTATAAGCCAACAGCAGCTAACATTTCCACAAATTATTTAAAGGAAAATCTCTTTAAACAGCCCTACATGTTTCCAAATGATATAAAGAGTCCAGATATTTACAGACCCTTGAAATGCTATTTCCATTTCACCAGACATACCGTGCCTCCTTACACTGCCTTTACAAAACAGTGGAAATAGGAGCAGGACTGTTTCCCCATACTTCTCAATCTCCATTAGAAAAAACGAAGGGGATAGAGGGTTGCATGTACACTTCCACATGTTGTTGGACTGAAATTCCCAGCATTCTGCACCATTGGCCATGTTAACTAGGAGCTGCAGTCCAAAACACCTTGAGGGCCATATGATTTCCACTCCATCCTAAGATCACAAATGATAAGAAATTATCAAACAGTTGAAGAACCCAGACTACCACTTTCCTGCATCATACAATATTATTACAGGTGTGGTGCTGATGCTGTGGCTTTTACAACCTTGGCAAGACTGGATGATTTCATAACCCAACTGCCTCTTTCTTCTAGCAACATTGCCATGACTGGGAGAGTAATTTGTACAGCCCCAAGTGAGAACAGCAGGTCCATGTCTCCTTGTTCCCACCAGAAGGCTTATTATTGTCACTTAGGGGCTAAACAGACCGTCCCTAAGGGGCGGCCTGCAGCTGACCCTATCAGTGCCAGATCAGGGCCATGGCAACTACATACTGCAGCCCCGATGTGGCATTTCAACAGAGTCACCTTCTGGTGCTCCTTTTGGCACTGCATCATCTAGATGCAGCAACAAAGGAGCACCATCATGCCACCCACCATACAGTCAGGCACACAATGTGACAGCAGCATCAGGGCAGCGTTGGGGCATGTGTCGTGTGGACTCCACTCCTCCCACTCTGCCCTGAACTTGAGGCCTTTAGAGTGCATCTGCACTGTAGAAATAATACAGTTTGACCCCATTTTAACTGCCATGGCTCCATCCTATAGAATCCAGGGATTTATAGTTTTACAAGGTCTTTAGCCTACCCTGCCAAAGACTGCTAGTGCCTCACAAAGCTACAAATCTCAGGATTCTGTAGGATGGGGCCATGGCAGTTAAAGTGATGTCAAACTGTATTATTTCTACAGTGTAGATGCACCAATGGAAACAGAAAAGACTACAATATTTTCAGTAGCCCACTCTCCACACTCTCCAAATGTCCCAATTTGGCAGTTAATCTTCTGTTGTCCCACTTTTACACCTGCTTTTAAAATATCCCAGTTTTTATCTCCTTCTCCCACTTCCCCTTTTGTCCTCAGCTTACTTGATTTGCTGCGGATTGAGTTCAAAGTACAAAAACAGTTTGCGTTAAATTAAGATGGGGGCAGAACATTGCCCTTCCCAGTAAGCTCAGGCAAAAGCAAAGTCCTGCAGCCTTGCTTTGCTTATGTGTTCTTCCCCATTATTATTTTTCCTATCTTGACTGTATTTTGGGCTTATTTGGCCACACGTGTCCCACTTTTTATCTATGAAATGTGATAGGGGATACCATAATGGATGATCAAGCATCTAATGCAGTCTTAAGTGCTCCATCTGGACTGATAATACATGGCTCTTGATAGATCTTCTCCTTCTGATTGCAAACAAGCTCAGATAATTGAGTCAAAGTGTCCCTCGCAGAAAGGCTAATCAGAATGATGAGATTAAGATGTTACTTTTTAGAACTGTTAATGAGTTTTGTAAAATTAAATTTTATTCCAAAAAACCAAATGTGATAACCGTGGGTGGGGCGGGGGGTGGGTGGGAGAGAAAATGACAAGAAGTCAAATCTGCCATATATACTCAATTATGTTGAGAGATTTATGTCCCAAAATGGACTCCAAAATCATGGGTAGACATACACGGGGCAATATGGTACTTTGACCAAGCCTCTCCCCGGCTGGGCTGCATCCCAGTCCATCTGGGGAGATGCTGGGAAGGGTGACCAATTGTCCTCCAGCCTCTCCCCAGCTGAGCTGGCTCCATTGGGAAAAGCCCAGCTGGGGACAGGCTGGGAAGGGTGATCACCCTGCAACTTCTGCCCAGCTAGACTTCACCTGCAGAGGCAAGTCAAGCTGTGGATACTCTATAGCTTCTCCTCAGATGGGCTGCCTCCGTGGGGTAAAGCCCAGTCGGGTACAGGCTGGGAAGGGCGATCGATTGCCAATAGCCTCTCCCCAGCTGGGCTGCCCCCTTAAGTCTGACCCTTGATGTATCTACGAGTCATCTAAAAATCCCAATTTTTGCCCCAAAAGCTGGCCTTGACTTATACATGAGATCAATTTATAGTCGAGTATATACTGTAAATACTACAGATGATTGTTTTACTGAACATCAGAATATGGAAGAGCATAAACATTTAAAACAGTTCAACAATGATGGACTAAAGAATTTCTAAATCACATAATGTATATCTTCCCAAAATTTTAATAGTATTATTCTTGTAATGTTGTTTAAGGTAGGTTGTTGACTTAATTTAGGAGCAGGACCATTTTTCCTTGAATGATCTGTTTGATGTCTGTAGCATGCTCATTGTAATTGCCAATGTTTTCATTAATAAAGTATAGTGGGCCAAAGGAGCACCATATAGCTGCAGCAACACAATTATGGCACCCTTTCGAGGGCACAAAAAGGAGCCACTCTTTGCGGCTCCTTTTGGCGGCCTCGAAAAGCTGGATCGGGGCTGTGGCGTGAGGTTGCTGCAGCCCTGATCTGGCTAGGGCCAGTATGTACAGCCCCTAACTGAGCTATTTGAAAACTTTGGAAAGCATAAAAGAAAAATTCAGAGTTGGAGGATGGTAGCCTCCCTCCTTAGCACTAATAAATTTAGCACAGTCAGAGAATCTAGCATGAGATGGTCAGTGTATAAACTTGGTAATTTTTTGCAAAGTTTTATAATATGATTGTGGAGAGGCTAGCAGAGTTGACTGAAACAGAAACAGACCTTTAGGAAGAAGGAACATTTTTAAAAGGCCAATTTGCCCCAAAAGAGAGAGGGTACATGATTCCCATATTTTCAATTTTCATTTCATCCAATTAGTCTCTGTTTTATAATTTCTGGGATTTAATTGGTAATTGAAATAAATCTTTGGTGATGAGAATATCCAAATAATAAAAGCCAGATAGTTTAAGGAGTGGTGCAGACCGACCATTAAGGCCAGCCTGGGGTCAGAGCCAGGGCATGGAATTCATATGACACATGCCTTGACTGTGCCCCCATGGTGGCATGTTGTCACAGTGCTCCTCTGGTGCTGCATTTAGATGACATGGCACCAAAGGAGTGCCATAAAGTTGTGGTGCGGTGGCTACCACACCCTTTCCAGGGTTCAAAAAGGAGCCACTTTTTGTGGCTCCTTTTTCATAGAATCATAGAATCATAGAATCATAGAATCATAGAGTTGGAAGAGACCACAAGGGCCATCTAGTCCAACCCCCTGCCATGCAGGACCTCCAAATCAAAGCATCCCTGACAGATGGCCATCCAGCCTCTGTTTAAAGACCTCCAAGGAAGGAGACTCCACTACACTCCGAGGAAGTGTGTTCCACTGTCGAACAGCCCTTACTGTCAGGAAGTTCCTCCTAATGTTGAGGTGGAATCTCTTTTCCTGCAATTTATATCCATTGTTCCGCGTCCTAGTCTCTGGAGCAGCATAAAACAAGCTTGCTCCCTCCTCAATATGACATCCCTTCAAATATTTAAACAGGGCTATCATATCACCTCTTAACCTTCTCTTCTCCAGACTGAACATCCCCTGCTCCCTAAGGCGTTTCTCATAGGGCATGGTTTCCAGTCCCTTCACCATCTTAGTTGCCCTCCTTTGGACCCGCTCGTTTCTCCACATCCTTTTTGAATTGTGGTGCCCAGAACTGGACACAGTATTCCAGGTGGGGCCTGACCAAAGCAGAATAGAGTGGCACTATTACTTCCCTTGATCTAGAAACTATACTTCTATTGATGCAGCCTAAAATTGCATTGGCCTTTTTAGCTGCCGCATCGCACTGTTGACTCATGTTCAGCTTATGGTCTACTTGGACTCCTAGATCCCTTTCACATGTGGTCTCATTCAGCCAGGTGTCCCCCATTTTATATCTGTGCATTTCATTTTTACTCCCTAAGTGCAGAACCTTACATTTCTCTGTGTTGAATTTCATCTTGTCAGCATTGGCCCACCTTTCTAGTCTATTCAGGTCATTTTGAATTTTGATCCTGTCCTCTGGGGCATTAGCTACTCCTCCTAGTTTAGTGTCATCTGCAAATTTGATAAGTATGCTCCCAATTCTGTCATCCAAATCATTAATAAAGATGTTGAACAGCACTGGGCCCAGGACAGAACCCTGTCGGACCCCACTGGTCACTTCTCTCCAGGATGAAAAGGAGCCATTGTTGAGCACCCTTTGAGTTCGGCCACTCAACCAATTACAAATCCATGTAACAGTTAACTTGTCTATCCCACATTTTGCAAGCTTATTTGCAAGAATGTCATGGGGAACCTTGTCAAAGGCCTTACTGAAATCGAGGTAAACTATATCCACAGCATTCCCTTCATCTACCAAGCTGGTAATTTTATCAAAAAAAGAGATCAGGTTCGTTTGGCATGACTTGTTTCTCTGAAACCCATGTTAGCTTTTTGTGATTATGGCATTGGCTTCTAAATGTTCACAGACTCTCTGCTTAATGATCTGCTCTAGAATCTTTCCTGGTATTGATGTCAGACTAACTGGACGATAATTGTTGGGATCCTCTTTTTTTCCCTTTTTGAAGATGGGGACAACGTTTGCCCTCCTCCAGTCTGCTGGGACTTCTCCTGTTCTCCAGGAGTTCTCAAAGATTATTGCCAATGGCTCCGATATCACCTTTGCCAGTTCTTTTAATACCCTTGGATGTAGTTCATCTGGTCCTGGAGATTTGTATTCATTTAGATTAACCAGGTATTCCTGTACTGTCTCTTTACTTATTCTGTGCTGAAATTCCCCCACTCTGTCCCCTTCTTCACTGTCCTCAGGTTGAGCACCTTTTGCCTTTTCTGAGAAGACTGAAGCAAAGAAGGTGTTGAGTAATTCTGCCTTTTCTCTGTCCCCTGTTAGTATTTTGCCATTTTCTGCACGCAGTGGTCCTACCATTTCCTTCTTCTTCCTTTTGCTGCGGACATATCCAAAAAAGCCCTTTTTATTGTTCTTAACCTCTCTAGCAAGCCTGAGTTCATTTTGCGCTTTAGCTTTTCTGACTTTATCCCTACATGTGCTGGCTATTTGTTTGAATTCCTCTTTGGTGATTTCCCCATTTTTCCATTTTTTATACATGTTCCGTTTAAAACTTAGCTCACTTTTTGCACTGTGGAAAGGCCAGATCAGGGCCATGGCATGCAGCTGCCATGACCCTGATCTGGCAAAGATGAAGGAGGCTGCAGGCCACCACTTAGAGGCAGTCTGCACAGCCCCTAATTGGCATTTTGAGATCAACTGCCATTCTTTTTGAAGACCAAGTGGAAAATTTAAACATAATACACTGGACTTATTAAAATGTATTCTTATGCCAGCAAACTTCTTGAAGATTTTAAGAAATTTGAGCAGCAGGGGAAGAGAATGAGAGGAATGAATTAAATAAATTGGCACTTTGTCTGCATAAAGGGATATTTTGTGCTCTAGTTTATTTATATCCAGATGCTGAATTTCTTGTTTTGATCTAATAATGTTCACAAAAGATTCTATTGAGACAGCAAAAAGGATCAGAGAGAGGGAACATCCCTGTTTTGTTCCTCTGTGAAGAGAAAAAAAATGGGGAATCTTTTTTATTAATATGGATTACTGCTTTTGAATCTTTATAGTGATTTTGGATCAATATAATAAAATTTTCACCAAAGTTCATGTCCTGTAATAGATAAAACATCTAAGACCAATTTTAAGAACATCAAGAGATATAAAAACAACTGATATTTTATTTTCATTAGAAAACTGAATAATAATTAGAACTTTACAAATCACATCAGGTAATTTCCCTTTAGGCATAAATCCATCTTGATCCAAATTAATGTATTGTGTTATGAAGCTGTTACAGATAGCATTTTAAGGTCCTGAATTATGAGAGCTATTGGACAAAAATCATTTCATGATGGGTGTTCTTTTGGGGTCTTAAGAACTGGTACTATACATGAGGTTTTCCAGCTCTCTGAAACTGGGGATCCATGTAAAATGTCATTAAAAGGTTCAACTAGGTATGGGTTTTAAAATGTTATTGGTAAAGCTCTGATGGACTACCAGATCCTGGCTGATCTTGGGTCTTGCATCTTGGACTGGGTCCACCTTGGTTAGTACTTGAATGGAGACTGCCAGGGAACATCAGGTGCTGTAGGCTATATTTCAGAGGAAAGAACTGACAAAACCACCTCTGAGTATTTCTTGCCTAAGAAAATTCTATAAAATACATGGGTTCACCATAAGTTGACAGGAAAGTTGAAGGCATACACACACACACACAGCTCTGATAGATGGTTCAGCATGTATTAAACAGCTGCAGTGTTCCACTGTCAAAGTATCTGGAGATGTTTCTGTGATTTTGTCCAAAGTGTTTTGTGAGGCACCATTTCCTGAACTGCAGCATGCATGGAGTTGTGATCAGATCCCATTGCTGTTGTTAGGAAGGGTCTGAAATAATATCTGTTAAAACTGGCCTTTTAAACTGGTTTAATGTTCTTTTGACTATTGTATTGATTTTAAATGATTTTGTTTGTTTTTTAATGACATTTGCTGACCGTGTTGACTTGTATTTAGTGTGAAGGTGAGACAACAATGTAATCAATAACAATAAATGAAATAAATATTCTGAGTTCCTAACAAGTTTTGCTTTTTTGAAAAATGTCAATCAAAGAACAATTAAAATAAACTGTTGTCTTCATTTTCACAATTATAACACAACAGTTTAGATCTCTGTGTGACCAAGATATGCAAATCAGGGTTTGTGTTGAGGTCTGCTGGCAGGGCTCCCTCACAGGTGCACTTGGAACTCAGGAAAGAATCTTCTCCATGACTGTGGAACTCCCACCCACTTGATGCCCAGTTTGCTTCCTCTCTCCTGTCTTTCCACTGGCAGATGAAGACATTTTAATTGGACAAGCTGTTGAATTTTAACTATGGCATCACAATGTATGATGTGATGTGCTCGGTGTGTGTGTGTGTGTTTTAGTGTAAGGAATGTTGGATCCCATTTTGGGATAAAGTCAGGATATAGTGTAAATGCAATGAATAAATACATAGAAAAATAGACTGAAACTATTGATGGTTATATTGAGCTGTTTCACGAGGTTATCCCTAGAGCAGTAAAGCCTGTGAATTGATATCATATATTAAGTGAGGGGTCTGCTTGCATGTACACACAAGGTCCATGCACCTGCTTTGAAATGCAATAGAGTCTAAACATGACTGACAGAATAAATCAGCTATTCATCGAATTGTTCCAGCAATTAGATGAAGTTACAGTACCTGCGCAAAAGCTACCTGTAGAATTTCAAATGTTTCAAGAGACAAAAGGTATAAAGGTAAATGTCAGGACAAAAGAAATGATCAGATCTGTTCAGAGGATAATATTCTTGCCTGTGGGCTTTAAAGGCTGTAGGTTTCAAACTCGCATAAGCATTTAGCTATTAGTCTGGCATGGGGAATGGGAAGCAGGTGTCAAAAGTGAAAGAGAGAAAAAAGGCAAAAATTGGCTTGCTGACTTTGTTCTGCTCTGAGGAAAAGCTCTGATCTTTAGTCTTTAATTCAAAAATCGTACCTTGTGTGCTTTGTCCCTTAATATGGCTAAATGGGAACAGAAAATTCCCCTTTAGATGAGATAATATCTTTTTCCTTCATTAAGCAAAAGGGGCTTCTGTCATCTTCAGGCCCAGAAACCTGATTAATTCAGCATATTTCTTTACTATGATCTCATGCCATTTGCACACCATAAGAATGATTTACAATAAAACCACTTCATTTTTTTTAACTTCCTGAGCCCAACCTTCAGTCTGATATAATAATAATAATAATAATAGTAACAACAACTTTATCTCCTTTATTGTTCATTAAGTATTAGAGAATGCATCTCTTCAATGTACTGCAGAACCAGTATTTGCAACTGTTTTCATTAGGTGGATGGCACAAATATCACAGGGCTCGGTCAATATTTTACCCCAAACATTAATTATCACCTGTTGGGGATAAAACTGGTCACTCCTTCATAGAGAGAAAGACAGGATAATCAATAACAATTGTAACCAACTAAATACCCAACTAAAAATTTCAATCTGGAATATTAGTATGGAAAGGGATCTTGCAGCACTTTTGAGATTAATTGTGTGAAAGAAGTTTTAGTACTACTAGAGGGCAAAGGGATCTTGTAGCACCTTTGAGACTAACTGAAAGAAAGAAGTAAGTAGTGTGAGCTTTCATGGACTTGAGCCTATTTCCTCAGATGCATGGAGTAGAGTGGAAAGTCCAGGGACAGACCTATATAAGCAGTCTGTGTGTGAGAATGGCCATAGGAATGCAAAACTTTGTTGGTGTGGAAATGGGGTGACAAGTTCAGTTTCAATTACGGCTGGGGGGGGGGGGGACAAAAGATGTTCCTAAAGCCAATCTGAGTAGACAACCATATGAATGCATACTGGGATATAGTGTGGGAACCAAAAAGAAGATATGATGAACTGGCTAAGACAACCTACACAAGGCTGGGAGGTTAGCTAGTGTTATAATATGCATAGTGTGCCAGGAAACCATTGTGTCTGTTCACCCCACTGCTGATGGACTGCAGTTTATGGGTGTATTCAGGTTCTGCTGTTTCTCTTTCCAAACTTCCTTTGTAGTTCTTTTGTTCAAAGATGGCTGCTCAACACAGATGGGGAGACAGATACAAAGCTTAGCCACAAACCAAGGTGCCACCTCTGCCCACATATCTATTCAGAAAATGTCATCACAAGACTTAATCACATAACCCATAATATTATAGGCACTTTCATTTACTCATCCTCTAATGTGATACATGCCATCCTCTGTCAGTGATGCCCTTCAGCACACTATGTTGGGCAAACAGGCCAGATTCTGCACCAGAAGATAAATGTACATAAATTGGATATTAGGAATGGGAATACACAAAAGCCTGTTGCAGAAAACTTCAGTATAACCAGGCATTCTATCTCTGACCTCAGAACAGTGGTTTTTGAACAAAATTAAAATCTACAAATGAAGACTGGAAAGGGAAACATCTGAATTAGATTATATTCCCAAACTGCAATCCATCAACAGAGGGTTGAACAAAAACAATTGGTTCCTGACACACTGCACATATAACCCTGGATGCACTTGGCCAGTTAACATATCTCCTTTCTGGTTTCCCGCCTGCCTACACCACATTCCAAATCTCCCTCCCACCATTTCATATGGACACTCACTGACCCTGGTCTCTGGCAACATCTTTCATCCTGCCTTTGTCCCTAATGATCATTGTTAAAATTGAACTTGTCACTAATCACCATACCTACAAATTTTGCATCTCCAGGGGTATGGGTCATGCAACTGAGGAACTGCAACGGAGGAATAGATCAAATCTACAAATCTACAACTGAGGAAATAGATCAAATCTACAAAAGTTCATGCTACAACTTATTTCACACAGTTAATTTCAAATGTGCTGCAAGATCCCTTTGCAGACTAATTAACCAATTGTTATTAATTATCCTGCCTTTCTCCCTGTGCAGTATCCAAGGAACCCACAACAATAGGTTGAAATACACTAAAACCAACTAATCATACCACAGTACACAATTTACCTTCACACTTTCACTCAGAACAAAACTAAGGGGCTTTCTAGATTGGCAGGAAAGTGTGACATGAAGTTGCCTTTTCCTTAATGCTTAGCAGCTGCACCGCAGCCTTTAGATGGAGCTGCGCTGTTCCGCAGTTTTTAAAAAAGAAGCTGGGAAAACCAGCAGCTTTTTAAAGGCGCTTCTTCTCCCCTAAAATGCAAAAAAAAAGCGTTTTCATGGCACACTTTCCCTTTTTCTCATCTAAAGGCTAGACTTTCATGCAGCCATGAACCCACTTCTTTTTGCCAATCTAGATCAGGCCTCATGCTAGCTGACTTTCATGCTCCTCATTTTTAAAAGATTTATTGTGCTTAACATAATTACAGAATCTCCCATTCAAACCATTTCCACCAATTACCAGTCATATGCACATTTATCCCACACTGTATTCCTCTCATTCAATCTTTGTACACTATCCTACTCAACCTTCCCATATAATGATAGCAAACCACAAGCCACAAGATAATTTATGCAATATTACATACATCTTTATGTAAGCAATTTGGATATTGTATGCTTAACTGATGATGATATCTTGAAATTGGCTGATTGTCGGGGTCAAGTGGTAGAAAGTTTGAAAGATGTTTGTTTATTTGAATAGAGTTTTAGAGTCTATGCAATGATGTTAACATTACAAAAGGTCCTTGAAGCAGTTGTAATCTCTCATTTAGATTTCTGTAATGCGCTCTACATGAATCTACCTTTATTCCAAGTTCAGAAGCTTCAATTGGTACAAAATGCGGTAGCCAGGTTGGTCACCAGTACACCTAGGTTCAACCACATAACACCTGTGTTAAAATCTCTTCACTGACTGCCGATCAGCTTCTGGGCGCAGTATTAGTTGTTGGTTATTACTTTTAAAGCCCTATATGGCTTGGGCCCGAGTTACTTGACAGAACACCTCTCCCTACACAATCTGCCCCGCACCCTCAGAACATCTGGGAAGAACCTATTAGAATATCAAATGACTAGATTAACAACCACTTCCCATAGAGCTTTTATTGCTGTTGCTCCTAAATTGTGGAACAGCCTACCGGAAGAAATCCATCTTATTACCACCTTAGATTTTTTAAGAAGGCACTTTAGACGGATCTCTTCCAGCATGCTTACCCACCCAAGCCTGTATAAGAGCTTTGTTAAAATGAAATGTTCCACTTCCTTGAATTATGATTGCTATGTTTGCCATGATTGTTATGCAATTTTATTAGAAATCTTAGCATTTTATTGATTGTATCTTTGTACTTGTATTTTGTATTTATTTTATTGGATATAATCTCACCTCGATTGGCAGGGAGACGCGGGAAATATAAAATTATTATTATTATTATTATTATTATTATTATTATTTAACAAATACCCAACTGGCAACTTATGTATCATTCACATATGATTGGTGGCATCACTAAGGTTGGTCTCACCCCAGTGCAGTAACTCAAGCTGTCATCCCCAGGTTCGGAGCCACCAGGCCAATGGTCTGTCAGGAGTAGATTGGGCCACTATAGATGAGAAAGCTCCAGCCTACTTGCCATTACTGACTTGTGGATTGGGGCACCCAGAGCATCTATTTGTGCCCTAAATTGTTCCAGTCTACCAATTTTTCCATTTTTTCTCAAGTCCTGAAGGAGTCCAGGCACCAATCAGTGATGGGAAAGATCTTCAGGGGTTTGCCATGGTGTGCAGACAGTGTCCTGCCTGGCCTCCCTGCTGCTTCCAGGCAAATGGACTGGGTCCTTCCCAGGACCTTCAGTCTCTGGGAGTCCTGATGTCTCTGCAGAGATATGTGACAGCACAGTCCACTCCACCCTGGAAGGCAGACACCCCCCTGAAGTGTCACCTAGTATAGTCTGCACCTCTTAGAAATGTCCCTGCATATGGTGTCTTACCACATCTTATCCTTTCGACCTGCAAATCAGCAAGGACCATCTTCTAGCTACCTTACCTCTCCTACAATGAGCTGTTTTCTCCATGTGAGCTTCAGCAGCCTGTCCCTTCTTATGTCTGATTATAATGGAAGAATTCAGTTGGATCATCTTACCCTTAATGAAAGGTTGCAATTGTACCCTAATCAGCTTCCAAGTTTCATGTTCAAGTTACTTACAGGAGCTACCAAGAATCAATCAAGTAGAAGTGATTCAAAACTTCTCAGAATACATTTTTCTGGGAACAATTTTGAGGTCTTTAGATTCACTCCTTAGAAAAAGCAGCCAGTTTTGCAGAAATCTTCTTCTGTTATTTATTGAGCATTATGTCCTTGTTTCTCCACACTAGGATCCTTGGCTTGTTCTTCTCCTAGTAAATCCTTGTTCCAGCATCTGGTTAACTAGAAGAACAGCAAACCAGGAATTGATTGAAGCTTCCTGGTTCATGTGTGCAAGAAAAACCATGTGGAAATAACTGGCCAGTATACAGTAACACATTTGCTTGTTCCCCATAACATTCTGTGCAAAGTGGTTTTAAAAAAAGAGGTCCATGTGTAATATTTTACTAAATGCTGTGTACTTTTATGAAGCCAAAATTAAATTACCTCACCACTGTACCTTTGTAGATTCTCTCATGGAACTAATGCACAGTCCATTCACTTAAACCTAAGATCATACAAAAAATATTCATTAATGTTCACTCATGTAGAATGTGCACACTACATTAACCATGGATCTATAAATACACTTTTCTATGCACACCACATTAATCTTGATCCCATAAACAAATAGCCATAGATTTCTATGATCTCCTCCTCCAGAAAAAAAGATGCTATGCCCAGGAAATTATCTAGCCTTTTCCTTACATCTGGCTATAGAAAATGAAGTAATATTATTTCAATTAATAGTTTATGATAGCAGGTTTATTGAGGGGAAACAAGAGTGATATTGTTTAAGGAGGGTGCATACATTTACGTAAAATGATATCGGTTTACAGTGTAGTTATGTATTAGTAGTTTTGCTTCTGTATAGATCTTGGAACTCAGCCTTTAAAAATAAATCAAAATAAATATAGTGCAGAGTAACATGAGCAGCATCTGAATGTTCCAAAACTATTATTGACAAGGTAAGAGAAAAAATAGCATGATCTTAGAGCCATGCATCATTTAATTCTGAAATATCCATAATCCACACAGGAATTAATTCATGGGGGGAGGGGGGTGTTAATTTTTATTTTTATTTTTATTTTTTATTTTTGAATGAAGGGCTTTTAAGGGTATATCTAAAACCTGTGAAATCCTGAGATTTAAACTTTTAGAAAATCTTTTCTGCCAAAAAGAAGCCTCACAAAACTACAAATTCCAGGATCCTGTAGGATGGAGGCATGATAGTGGAGAAATGTTACAAAAGAAGTAGGGATCGATGTTTGGTATCTATCCCTTCTTCAGTCCACTCTGTTTCCCAGGATAGGATAGAGATCATCCCAATCACACCACAATCCCTTAATTGGCTCCTCTGCAATGTCAAGTCGGCCAAGGGGAAAACACACATCATCCATGAGCTCTTGTTGGATGAGCAGGCCGACCTGGCATGCTTTACTGAGACCTGGCTGGGGGATACCAGTGGTGCCACATGGCGCAGGCTCTCCCAGCTGGTTACACAGTCAGTGAGCAGATAAGGGAAAGTGGGCGAGGGGGTGGTATGGCCATAGTCCACAAGACCAGTCTGACCTTGACCAGAAAGCCTGTCCGGAGAACAGCCCATGTCGAGTGCATGTACCTAAGCCTGAAGACCAGGGAGAGTTGGGGGAGTCTGCTGATATACCGGCCACCCCATTGCCTAGCAGTTGACCCAACTGGTCTCAGAATTATTGTTGGAGTCGCCCAGACTTTTGATTCTGGGCGACTTCAACATTCCTCTCAAGGCCAGTTTATCTGAGTTAGCAGGAGCAACTCAGGAGTTCATGGATTCCATGACAGGCATGAACCTTTCCCAATTGGTCAATGGGCCCACTCATTGTGCAAGTCATACACTCAACGGGGTTTTCAGTACGGAACAGGAGTATCCGTGGGCGGAGGTAACCCAAACCTCCGCACTGTCATGGACGGATCATTTCCTGATCAAGCTGGAACTAAAGGCCACTTTCCGCCCACCCCCCGGGGGTGGCGGACCCATTAGAATGGTCCGCCCTCGAAGGCTCATGGAACCAATTGGTTTCCAGAAAGCCCTAGAGGGTTTGTTGGTTTGGAATGCCCATGATTTCTGTTGAAACCCTGGTTAACATTTGGATCACCGATGTGTCCAGGGCCATCAACACAATTGCTTCAGAGCGTCCTTTCCAGCCCGCTCCTAATCGGAAACCCTGGTATACGGAAGAGCTCAGGGAAATAAAGCGGGCTGGACAACGACTAGAGTACGAATGGCAGACCGAGCTTGCCATAGGTTGCACCTTTGCACCTATCGGGAGGCTTTGCGTGCAGCATGGAGATCCTTCTCTTCTGCACGCACTGCATCTGCAGAGTCTCGCCCAGCAGAACTGTTCAAGGTGGTAGGGGAGATGACGCAGGTTCTCCCTGCGCCAAACCCCCTACTTGAGCCTACGACAGCCTGCTATGAGGTGTTTAACACTCACTTTGCAGATAAAGTCTCTCAGATTAGAGCCGACTTGGACGCCAACATTGATTCAGAGCCCGCAAGTGAGGTGTCCAGTCACTCCGTTGATGCTAGTTTATTGTATGAGTTTCAATTGGTGAGTACTGATGATGTGGACAAGCTCCTTGGCAGTACTAGGAAGACAACTTTCTCCCTCGATCCAGCTCCATCTTGGCTGGTCATCCAAGGAGGGCATGCATTGAGAACTTTCCTTCGGGAGGTGATCAATGCATCCCTCAGGGAAGGTATTGTTCCATCATCTTTAAAGGAGGCGGTGGTAAAGCCCATCCTAAAGAAACCCTCCCTTGATCCCCTGGACAGGAACAACTACAGACCAGTGTCCTTGCTACCTTTTCTTAACAAGGTCATTGAGAGAGCTGTTGCCTTCCAACTCTAAGCAGTTTTGGATGAAGCCGATTATCTTGATCCTTTCCAAACCAGTTTCAGGATGAGGTATGAAGTTGAGACTGCCATGGTTGCTCTGATGGATGACCTCTGCTTGAGCATTGACAGGGGTAGTGTGACCCTGCTCATGATCTTGGATTTCTCAGCGGCTTTTGACACCATAGATCATGCCATCCTTTTGGAGCGGCTGAGAGAGTTGGGGAACGGTGGCACCGTGCTCCAGTGGTTCCGGTCCTTTCTCTCCGGCAGATCCCAAAGGGTGAGGCAAGGGAACAGTTGCTCTCCCAAAATCGAGCTTAATTGTGGCCTCCCTCAGGGCGCCATCCTGTCCCCGATGCTGTTTAACATCTATATGAAGCCGCTTGGTGAGATCATTCGGAGGCATGGAGCTCAGTGTGTTCAGTACGCTGATGACACTCAGATATATCTCTCCATGACAAGATCATCCACTCAGACCTCAGATGGCATCTCTCCTCTCAATCGCTGCCTTGAGGCGGTAATGGATTGGATGAGGGAAAACAAATTGAAGCTCAATCCAAGCAAAACAGAGGTACTCACAGTTACAGGCCTGAAACCAGGACTAGGAATACAATCTCCAGTTCTTGATGGAGTCACACTTTCCTCTAAGGACTGTGTTCACAGCTTGGGGTTCCTCCTTGACTCGTCACTTCACATGACTAGTCAGGTGAATGCGACGGTCAGAAGTGCCCGTTACCAGTTTCGGCTGATCCGCCAGCTGCGCCCTTTCCTGGAGAGGAAGGATCTGGAAACTGTGATACATGCTCTGTAACCTCACGACTGGACTTCTGTAATGCACTCTACATGGGGCTACCCTTGTCCTTAACTCGGAAACTACAACTGGTCCAGAATATGGCAGCCAGACTCATTACTGGTACATCTAGGAGAGAGCACATAACACCTGTGCTAGAATTTCTCCACTGGCTGCCGATCAGTTTCCGGGCACAGTATAAGGTGTGGGTTTTGACCTATAAAGCCCTACATGGCTAGGGTCCATCCTATCTAAGGGACCGCCTCTCCCCATATGAACCCCCCCCCCCCGCATACTTTGATCCTCTGGGAGGAATCTGTTACAGCCCAGGAAGACCAGGTTGGTGTAGACCTCCCAGAGGGCCTTTTCAGCAGTCGTCCCCAAGCTTTGGAATGACCTGCCGGACGAGATGCGTCTTATTCCATCGATTGACAGCTTTAAGAAAGCTTTGAAGACGAATCTCTTTCGGCAGGCCTTCCCAGAAAATGTTTAACATTCCCCGGCTCTATTTCTTGGTAGTTCTTAGTTTCCATCTGGTTAAACAGCTCAGGAAGTCTTTTGGTGTGACATTGTGGATTTTGTTTATTTGTAACTGTTTTTAACTTGTCTTTGGTTTAATCCTTTTTTAAGGGGGGAGTTGGGAATGGGATTGGATATTTTAATTGTGATGTTTTTTAATGAAAATTCTGGATCACTATCCCTCAAAATGCAAATTCTTGAAAACCAAGTTATATTTCAAGCCTGCATTTTCAAATATTTTGATATTAAATTAATGTTTAAAAGTGTAAATAGTACTGGACACCCTCTCTCAGATTTAATAGACTTGATCTTTCAAGTTAGAAGAGGGCTGGAGTTGCTCATAAAAGGAAGTAAACAATTAAAACAATTATAGCAGTTTGATCCCACATGAAGTGACACGGTTCCATCCTTTGAGTTTAAAGAGGGACTATTGAGAATTATCTACCTCTAGTGCTACAAACTACAAACCCTGCAATTCCATAAGAGGCAGCCAAGGAAGTTAATAGTGCTATTATTTCACTCCTAGTCTGTGGACTCCTCTGAAAGGAATATGTACATTTTCTAAGCCGTTCCCCCTCCTACTTAAATAATGTATTCATACTACATAGTTACAACACTTTGATACCAATTTGCCCCTCATGGCCTCTAGTTCTGGAATCTTGGGATTGGTATTCTGTTCAGGGGCTTACTAAAGAGCTCTAGCCTGCCTTTCTGAACTGCTGCACTAGACATCTCTAGGAGAGAGTTCTGAGCAAAATACCAATCCCAGGATTCTGTAAACTGGGATCATATAGTATGAAAGTGCTGTATCTGTGTAGTGTGGATATACTGTAAGTTAAGAAGGGAAAGAGACTTAGAAAGTGTACATGTAGACATTTACACATTCTTCTTATGGTAGAACACTCTCCACAGACCAGTTTGGATATCCCTCATTCTAACATGCTGTAGTGGTCTGAATGTTGGGCTAGGACTTTGGAGACCAGGGTTTGAATCCTCGTTCAGCCTTGTAAACCTACTGGGTGATCTTGAGCAAGTCACACTCTCTCACCCTCAGAAGATGGCAATGGCATATCCCCTCTGATGTAACTTTCCAAGAAAACACCATGATAGATTCACCTTAGGGTCACCATAAATTGGAAACTACAGTACATGAAGGCATACAACATCAACAACCAGCTGCATGGATACTTGTGGTGCTTCAGAGGACAACCTTACTATCTCAAAGCCCACAAAGGCAGGCTCACTGTCGATGGCAGAGGAAAAGGAGCAGGGAGAGATGGGATCAAAAAGGATGCTTCCAGAAATATACATCTGTGCTAGCAGAATGCAATCTGCATTTACCAGTATAGGCTCAGCTCCCTACAGAGCATGGCCATGTGTGTTACTTACAGAGCATGACATCTCTCTTAATAATGAATAATGACTCCAGCACTGCAGCACTAGCATCACCTCACAGATATCAATAGCTGTTTATTCCCGCCTCTGTGCATGCTGCCATTTAAGATTAATGTGTGTGTTATAGATTACTGCTCAGAACTAACAGGTAACTGAGCCCTGCGGAAGGTCTTGACCAGCTCCAATCAGATTTGCCTCTTAGAAGAGATGGCTTAAATAGAAATGGGTAACCACACAGGCAGAACATGTGCATACCTTTAAGTACAATATAGTTAATGCTCAGACAGGCGTCTTGAGCAGCTGTGGCTGGCATTTACAATACCAATGTAATTCTGGTTTCTACAGCATTTAGTGTCATACAAAGGAAAACTGCATAAATCAGAAACAGGGGCATACATGACCTTCCAGAAACCACAATTTCCATTTCCCCCCTCATTGTCTATGCTGGTTAGGAAGGACAGGAATTCAAGCCCATCAAAATCTGGAGGCACATATTATTCCTCACCCTGGTGTAAATTATCTATGAACATTTCAAAATGCATCCACAGAACTTCAAATATTGGGTGAGGACTGTCAAGGCATCGTCTTTTGGGTTCTCATCCCCCCCACCCCCTTTCATATGCTTCAGCCAAATTATTCTTGTTTCTTGTTTGGCTATGCCTTGTCTTACTGACACTCGTAAAGTCACATATAAATTGGTTCATTAACAAAATTGACCTGTAAGCCTCTGTTTCTTGCTTGCTATTCTCAAGAGTACAGAATTGAACCAAAATTAATTGTTCCATTAAAAGTAGCATGTTGCAACTTGAACCTGTGCAACATTTCATCTTTCACAAGTTTCTCCTGGGTTTACTATGTCTATAATAAAACATGTAAGAACAGCCCATTGATCAGCAGGATTACTTCAAGTCACCTATAATTCATTAGATATGTGGCATGTCGTCAGCCTTTTCACTTTTACTTACAAGAAAGCATATGGTGTCCTTAACTGGATTAGAAACACTAGGGACTGGTAGAGGAGGTTTAAACTTTCTCCCTTCATTCTCTGTTTTACTAAATTCAGCCCACTCTATAGGTGCTATGATTTTTTTGGTTAAGCTGCCTGTGATAGCAATGAAGCCTCCCTCAGCATTTTAGATGTAGATGCAGCAATTTTAAGAAAACAAGCACAAGAGGACATTAGGACCTGTATAATACCACATCAAGGTGTACATGTGTATGTTCTAACATGGACCCTCTTTGAGGTGCTGGCCTAGGAGAGGAAAGGTTAGCCGAAAAAGCTTCACCCAAGTCAAAATCTTGTAACCAGCATCCATTTCTGACAGAATGTGATTCCAATAATGCTAACTTCAGGTATCTCAAAATAACTGATTAAACTATTGGAACTATTGAAAAAAAAACCCCAAAAGGTGCTCCCTCCCAGGATGTGGCCCTATAGTGGACAAAAAAATGCATTACAGACACAAAATGCTATTGATAGGAAATGACATTGTCTGGGATGTCTTTTCTAAGTGGGCATTTGTTTGAGACACTATTACCTTTGGTTAAACCAAGCATTGGATATTGTTTCTCAGGAACTCCAGATTGACACGTTTTAAAGAATTTTCTTCATTTTAAAAAACCTCTGGATGTCATATTTTTCCTAAATGAAATCCTTTTAAAAGGATACTAAATTCAAACATTGTTATTGGGGAGGAGGGTACATGAAGCAAGAGCTTTGTCTGCCTGCCTCCTCCTTCTGGAGGTCTCTTGCTGAAATCAACAGCTAAAATTTGTTCTTGCTGCAATCACTGGCTTAGCTCGCTCTCTCTCTCTCTCTCTCTCTCTCTCTCTCTCTCTCTCTCTCCTGGTGATATCACTGGCTAGGCTAAGCTTCATTTAGCTGAAATAACACTTTCAGACACCCAGAATTTGGGATTTGACCAAAGAATCTTATTAGCTCATTCTTTTTCTCAAAGTCCCAGCTCACACAAAATACCTTGGTTAGCTTGTCCTTCTCTTTGCAGTGTTCCAGCCAGGAGTGCTCCATAGCCTTTTATAAGAAACGTCCAATGAGACCAAGAGGAAGAACTTTTGACATCTCCAGTGATGTAGACTCAAGTTTTTTGACTCAGATTCAAGCTGCCATAATGACTTGACTTGGTAATAAATGACTGACTGACTCTGCTTGACTTGAGACTTTCATATTTTTAGCAATTGACTTGCTGGCCTTGATTCAGTAACATAACACATTCATTCTTCTTTCACTCCCACCTCTATGCTGTCTTGCTTTGCTTCAGCCTCAGCTGCTGCCACCTTTTCCATGTGAGTGTGTGTGTGTGTGCATGTGTGTGCACATAGTGCCCCCTCTCCTTACTATTTTTTTTTCTGTTCCTCTATTTCACTTGCTTGGTTGTTGATTTGGGGTGAGACAGGAAATTTTCTTGTTGTTGCTGTGGCTGCCATTGTTGTTCTTAAAATACCCCTCCCCCAAGATATCTGGGGCAAAGAGGTGGGAGATGGTTGATATGGGACCAGAAGCCAGACCATGGGCACACAAAGCTGGGAAGAAGACAGAGAGACAAAAACAAACAAATCAAGAAGTCCAAAACTGCTCAGAAAGACTAAGGCTATAGGAGCTTATCACATGAACTTTAAAAGCGTTTCAAGCCTCCTGGGCTGGAGCTGAGGCACAGGATGGAGGCGGGGATTATCGTATCCTAAATTGCCACCTAATTGCCACCCGCCATCATCTTGGGTCCCAGCCGCATTTTGCCAGCACTTTTTAGAAGCCGGAAAGCTTCTGACTTGGAGAAAATCCTGGCGGAGTGCAGCTGAGACTTGGCTGATGGTGGATGGCAATTGGGTGGCAATTTAGCATGCGAAAATCCCACCTCCATCCCGCATCCCAGCTCCAGCCTGGGAGGATTGAAATGTATATAAAGTTCATGTGATAAGATCCTAAAATGAGGGGGCAGGACTTTTTCTGGCTGTCTCTCCTCCTCCTCCTCCTCCTCTCCAGTGAGCATGGATTGGCAAACAGCTGAGCAGTCTCTGAACACTTGGCTCATAACCAACTTTCCCAGGCAGAGCAGAGGAAGGAGAAAGAGGGGGGGGGGACAGCTGGGCAGGCAGGTGAGAGGATGAGTGGTTCAGAGTGGAGGGGAAGAGGGTCTCCTCTCAGCTGACTCTTGTGCAACACCTTTCCACACACAGTCCCTCCTTCCTCTGGTCCTCCCACCTTTTCAGTGCTTTAGGCCTCTCACTCCATCTCACTCACCTGCATAGACACAAACACATTCTGTCCTCTCTACCCATAGTTCAATCAAAGCCATAATGTTCTCTTGGTTTGTTAGGAGAACAGCTTGATTTGAAGCCCCTGGCACACTCCCTTCAAAAATGAGAGGGAGGGTCTTCTGGCTGGAGCCAGGTAGTTAGGGGAAGGGCGAGGGAAAGGCACTGTGTGACAGGGTTGCCTTGGAGTCGCCATAAGTCAGAAATGACTTGAAGCCATACAACAAGAAAACAAATGGATGGCCACTTCATTCTGTGTAATATTATGTAAGACTTAAGACTCAACTTGTGGACTTGAAAGTATCCTCCAAGAACTTGAGATGAGACTTGAGAATTGACTTGAGACTTAGAGTAAAAGACTTAAATATATCATTGGACATGTCTGAAACCAATAGTTTGTATGCTGCAGCTTCTGGGGAAAAAATCATTTTTTCCTCTGGTATGTATTAGGGTAAGTATTACATTGTCCAGATTTCTGAACCTCTTTCTTTCAAGCTTCAAGTTGCTTAATTCTGAACCCTCAAAGCCTTGCAAGTTTGCTCATTCTGAGCTAGTATCTCTCCATTCTAAAGCCACTGTGCTTTATTAGGCAGTTGTGTTTATTTTGCATGTATGGTTAGCAATTTATGAGGCTTTACTATAACATTTGGTATTCAGTGAAACTATTCTTGATTTCTGTGTGTTCAATAAAATTCCCCTTTTAGGGAGTCTGTGTGAATGTGGTGGTGGTGGCTTTCTGCCTTCAAGCTGTTTCCAACTGCTTGCACCCTAAGGCGAACCTATCACAGGGTTCTCTTGGCAAGATTTGTTCAGAGGGGCTTTGCTTTTGCCTAAGGCTGAGAGAATGTGCCTTGCCCAAGGTCACCCAGTGGATTCGATGGCTGAGAGAGGATTTGAAACCCAGGCCCCCTAGTGTGATAAAGCAGATAGTCCAACACTCAACCAACTGCACCAACCAGGCTCTCTTTTGTGAGTGTGGTATTGATTCCAATTTGCTTTAAACACATTATTGTCCAAGTCACAAGACCCTTGATAGACATGTACAGTCGGAATACATTTGAATTCATTCATGTGCTCTGAGGGCATACCTAACAATATTTTCTATCCATAGCCCCTATCCAGGTTGGAGCCTACATACTCATTTGTGTGAAAAGAAAAGAAAAAGACTGCAAGCTACCTATTTTAACATAATCTGTATTTTAACCTTTCGCTACAGTGCTAGGCAGTAGCCTGGAGATTTTTTTTGAGTGAGTAGTGCTGCAATCTTTAAAAACCACTCTTGTTCTGATACTGGGACTCATATAGCATATCTAAATGAAAATGGACTATTTGCAGTTGCCATAATCTTCTAGCATCAGACTATATCCTCCATTATTCAAGAATCACTCTGAAACTGACTAACAGGCTAGGCAGTTTAAAATATAATGTGGATGTAGCAGCAATATCTGTTCTCTGTGGGCTCATGTAAAAGCATAGACATGAGTTCCAAATAAAGCTCATTTAGAAATTAATCCATACTGCATTACAAATTACTGGATTCATGTGTTTTGGAGCAACACACACATATACAAACACATCTTATTATTCAGACTCCTTACCTGCTTTTTTAAATCCTTTCCCTTCTCTCAAAATTAAATAATTTGGCTCAAATCCAGTGGCTAATTCCAGTTAGAGTACACTGACTGAAACAAATGTACAATAATAAGTAAACACATTCAGAAATCCCACTGATACAATGGATCTTCTCTCCAATCTGTAGCAATTGGATGTGGGTCTTTGTTTTTCTAAAACAGGAGTGAGAAACATGCGACCCCCCCAGAAACTGCTGGACTCTTAACTCCTCATGCTCCTCACCATTGGATATACTGGCAAAGGCTGCTCAGAGATACAATGTTGCCAGAAATAGAGAAGCATATAGTTCCTGCCCCCATTCTAAAACAATAGAGGATAGGAGTTGCTTCAACCACATAAGCGCAAATAAGCTTTAATTTGAACTAAAAAGCAACAAAGCTTATCATAAGAACTTATTTCAGAGCTAAAACTGAGCCCTAGCATTATGAGTAACCTGTGACCATGTACAAAGTTGCTCTCAGCACTTAGTACTCACAAATAGCTCATATTGGATCAACAGGAGGTAGAAAGGCCTTTCGGTAATTTTTAGATAGGCTTTCATCGTAAAGGTTCTGACCAACTGAGAAGCTGGACCCACCACAAAAAGTCAATTTGGCAGTAATGAATGCAGCAATGAGAAAAGGGCTCACTCTTGTTCTGCAGAAGGCCAAACCTGGAAAAAGTTCACGAAGTAGGAATAAACAGAATATACAGTGTGTACATTAGAGTGTTCTAATCAGGATTTATACAGGAACCAGCACTTTATGACTTGTTCATAAATGACAGTGAGGAGGTCAAGTTTGGTGATATTACCAAATTATTAAGGTCAATTGAAACAGAAATCACTGTGTAGTAGTTTGAGTGGTGGACTAGGGATTTGGGAGACTAGGTCTCAAATCTCCGCTCAACCTTGTAAACCCATTGAGTGGCTGTCAGGTAGTCACACCTCCTCAGCCTCATAGGAGAGCAATGGCAAACCTCCTCAGAACTAATCTTGCCAAGAAAACACTGAAATAGGGTTGCCTTAAGGTCACCATAAGGCAGAAACTACTTCAAGGCACACAACAACAAAATAGAAAGTAGGATAGTGAAGAGCTCCAGAAGGTTCTCTCCAAAATGGGGGAATAGGCATTGAAATGTGAAAAGCCGTTCAATATAATTATGCTGCAAAATCAATTAACGACTTTACATGCATGATGAAGGGAGCTAAACTATCCAGATGCTTGTGCTTTTGTTTAGCTACCCACAGCACCCAACATGCTGTCGCCCTTGACAGCCAGGGTTCCTGCAGTGGCATTAGATCATCATGTCATCCAAAGACAGCCATCACCATGAAGTCAAAGCCTTTCATGGCCAGAATCCATAGATTTTTGTGGGTTTTTCAGGCTATATGGCCATGTTCTACAAGAGTTTCTTCCTAGTATTTTGCCAGCAATTGTGGCTGGCATCTTCAGAGAATGAAGAGTCTCTGAAGATGCCAGTCACAGATGCTGGTGAAACGTCAGGAAGAAACTCTTCTAGAACATGGCCATATAGCTTGAAAAATCCACAAAAATCTATGGCCATCACCTCTTGTACCAGAGGAACATCAGGAAAAGCTCTTTAATCCAAATATTATTGTACACCAGATTGCATGTAGTTTCCCAACAGATTGGAGTTTATCATCACATGGGGGAAATTGGGACTTTAAACGGTGGTTAACCCAAGAAAATCGGGCAATTGACATTAAAATGTGATTAAAATGAGATTAACACAAGAGCCATTATCCTGTGAATAACCAGGAAATAACCAGGCAATAAACAGCAAAACGTCTTTCATTGGAAAGTCCCGTGAATGATTTGCTGCTGTGTCTTGCCTGGTTATTCACAGGTTAATGGCACTTCAATCACGTTTCACCTTGATGTCGTGTGAAAATCATTAGTGCAATTGCAAGATAATAACAGGTTATTCATGGGATAATATCACTTTGAACATGACAGCATGTGAAAATCATTAGCACAATTGCAGGATTATCACAGGTTAATCACTGTTTATGCTTCCAATTGTCCCCCATGTGATAAACTCCTATACTGACTTTATCCAGAAGCCATTCAAAGGCTTTTGGAAACTTACTGGGGGAAAAAGTTTCATATTTGACCTAAAGCATGATTCACTTTTGCACTTTGAACTCTGTGAAGAAGACCGGCTTGAGATATGCAATACTATGGCAGATAGCTATGTACAGATTTCTCAAAGTTTAGCTGAAAGCATATATAGCTACTTTCTATCTACTCAACTGGAACTCTGAAAAAGCCACACAAAGTTTCTGTGAATTACATTTAGCCATTAGTAAACACTTCTTGTCACCTACATTGATTTTTTCCCCCTCAATCCATGACTTTAAAAGGTATCTCCATGCAACACATTTCAAAAACAAGTCTGGCAGCTAAAATTCACAACTAAACCATACTGGAAGAAAGCAAGTAAATAAACTTGTTCTTCCTCATACAAGATCCTTGCATCATTCCAAACTCGTATTCTGTTTTACAGAAGGGTAAACATATTTTATTCTCTATTTCAGATACATAACACCATAAACCCTTTGATTGATACACAAAGTACAGTTTCACATGAGAAGTTGAAAGGTGTGGGTGTTCTGAAGAATCTCTCAGAATTTTAGCATACCATCAACCACAGTATTCCTTTGAGGCACCTTTTTTGAAACACTCAAGAGGAAGCTATTTATTTATTTATTTATTTATTTTGTGGTTTAGCGCACTGGGTTCTATCCAAGTTTTTATTCTGACTCCTATGCTGCTTAACATTTATGCAGATCACAACAATTAGAACTCATGGTGCTATTAACATGTTATTAAATGAAGAATATGAAAAAAGTGATAGGGATCTTAAGTGAACTTCAGTTTTCCCCTCCTCTTGGCACCATTTCCTGTCAACAGCACATAGCTCCTTTGGTCTCATCCTGGCATTGGTAGTTTGTTGTGGAACCAGCACTCTCTGACAGAGAAGGGTAAATATGTCACAAAGCTACAAATCTCAGAATTCCATAGCATTGAGCCATGGCAGTTAAAGCAGTGCATCAGTACAGATGCAGCCTAAGAGAAAGAAATTTATAGCATGAGTTTTCAGAAACTCCTTTGCAGACTCAGACTCAGGATGCATCTGATGAAGTAGACTGAGTGTAGGTATTTTCGGCTTCCCATTAAGTCCCATACACTGGCATGGGAGCAGATTTCCACTTGTGAAATGAGGCTTGCTCTTTTCCCCATTGTACCACCCTGGTCTTTCTGCAAACCTGATCCAAAAAATCCCCTACTATACAGGGAGCAGATTTTACATATTTTTGATTTAATTTCTGTAAAGCGTCTTCACCTCAGTTTTGCTGAAAAGATTAGATGCAAAATAATAAAGTAGTAGTAGTAGTTGCCATTGTTGTCATTATTGTTACTAGTGACATACATGGGGGAGCTAATGGGTGGAGGAGGAATCCATTCCACCACTAGTTTCTGTTCTTCATGTGAGCAAACAGTACCACAGATAATTGATCACAAATGAACATGTGAACAGGCCTGTAAAGTATACATTGTGCTAAAATTAAAACACATATCTATTCAGAAGGCTTCACCAACAGACTTCCTAGAGCCCATGTTAAAAGTCACACAGTCAGAACTGTTCTTTAAAAAACACATCAGAAGCTGTTTTGCCTTCCTCCAGCATTGGTAGATCTGAACTGACTTTTCAACAAAACAGCTCAAAATTCTGTGCCTGCAACAAATGTCAGAATTTTCAAATGGAAAGTGACAAGGAACAAGCTGATGCCACAATGTGATGAAAGGCTGCATGCTTTAGTACCAATTAGGGAATGCTCAGATACCAAGAAAAATATTGCTCGGTGTCCTTCAGGTCAAGGAGGGTCAGCATTTTCATCTTAGGGCTGCACATAGAGAACACACACAAGCATACACACACACAAATGTGTTCCACCACTTTAAAAAGCCTGCACAGGTTACCACAGCAATCCAGAAATCTGTGTTTTCTGCGCCTGTGGGATTGCTCTGGGCTTAATTAGGTTTTGGTTTTACAAAAGCATCTGTTGCCTGTTGTTGCATAGTCTGCAAATCTGAGGGGACCGCTACAGGCTTGGTATATGTTTTGTTTCTCCAGAAAACAAAAACTTTATCAAGCCGTGAGCAGTCCTCCGGTCCCCCAGGCCCACAGTACTGCAGAGGCATGCAAATGCTGAAGAACAGGCAGCACAATGGACAGCAACAGGCCAAGCAATCTGAGGAAGTCTGAAGAGGCTCTGGATCCCCCTGGCAAGCATTCATCTTTCCCTTTTACTTCAGCCTATTAATCTCAGGAGACGGGTGCCCAAGAGAAAAGGGGATCTAGAAGAAACAGGGGAGGAAAAACAATGCTCCCTGTGGGGGAAGGAGGAGTGTTGAACATTAATAAGCACTGCTAACATCTCAACATGAAATACTTCCAAACAGCCACAACTTCCTTATCTTCAATGAGCTGTAAAGGAAAGAAATTAGATATATTAAAGGCTTTCATTCCAAGCATAAAACCCACTCTCTGTATGCTACATCCTTTCGGCTTCACCATTTGTCCAGAAATATAGTGGCAACTTGATCTGGTCGATAAGAGCTTTCTGCAAAGACAGGTGCTGCTACAGCAAGCCCAGGATCAATTCCCTTCCAGTTTGTCCAATATACCATGGTATATCAAAATCGTCATAGCTATGCGGACTCCACAGAATGGAGCAATGTGTTAGTTTTCTTTATTCTTCCTTTGGTGCTCTAATAGTTGTTCAGAAGCATGGAATACATTCCTGTATGAGGAACCCTTCATTTCTCTCAAGGCAGCTCTCCACCACTGATGGGATATTGGCTAGGCTGACTGCACTGTCTGCACTGACTCTGTTGGGCCTTCTCTGAGGAAGGCTGGATCCAACTTGGGCACAGACTGACAGAGCATGCCCACAGAAATGAATGGAGCATGACTCAACCAGTGGTGACAATGGGGGTGCAGGGGTTCAGGCCACACCAGGTGACACCCCAGAGGAGTCCTATATGAAGCAGTGTAAGATCTTTCCTGTTTTACTCTCTAATAAAGACTGTGTAGCTCCAACATGAATTGGGACCAGCCAGTTGTAAAAGGCCAAGGTATACATTTTTCTTCAGCCTTTTTGTTATTTAAATGTTTCCCCTCTGATGTGAGGTTTAAAAAACACTCAAATTTCAAATCTCATGTGGTTGGGGGGGGGGGGGGTGGGGAGCAAAAATAAAAACCAGATGGGGAAAGTTTAAACCTCTTCGACTATGCCAGACCTGATTCACATTGGAGTAACACACACTTACTGTAGTGTAAAACAGAAAAGGATGTTAGAATGATACATACTTAATGTACTACATAGTTATATCCTGAGATCTCCATTCACAGCTACTGAAAAATGTGATGGAAGCTGGGGAAGCAATTTCCTGCTCCATTACTGATAGATGGTTTATTTTATTTTACATACAACAATTTCAGGATTTGAGGCTAAACTACTCAAAGATTAGGTGCTTTGAATTAAACCAAGTACAACATGCACACATATATTGTACAAAGTCTAGTAAATCCACATTTTACACTGTTACTATCACTAGATAACTTAGCAATCTCTGTCTCAAGAGTGCAGTGTTTTACTATACTAATATTACTTCTGAAACATAAAGATATTTTATATCAAGCAATTTTGGTTGGAACACGTTTGGCTCTTTCAAATCAGTAATGGAAAAACATAACTTTCCGCTGAGTTTCATTAGTTAACAATTTATGTTTTGCATTTCAGATAATGATTTTCTTGAATCCTATGTTTTAGCATTTCATCATGTTTAAGAATTCAGATTGCTTGATCAATTCAAAGTTAGCATTTATTGGGGGGGAGTATTATTCCTAACATAAATCAGAAGCATATAAGCATCAAAAAGTCTGATTGTAAATCTGTGGGAATTTGTATTACTAGTAACGCTGTACTATACACTGGATTGGGTGGAGTGATCCATGATATACAAATAGCATGATGGCCCTGCCTTCAAGAAGATGACCAAGTTAGCCTCTGGATTCATTGCAACTGTCCAGCAAGTATCCAGCTATCATCTAAATGAAAGGTTGGGAATATAGACCTAACTATGACATGAGGACAATATGAGAGTATTGCCACTCTCAATAAGAATTCTGTCCTCCGAAATTAATTTTTCCGTTAGTTCCCAAATGTCTAGAATTGGAACAACTTAAAATTCCAGTCGAGCATTTAGAAATACAGCTTAGGCACTCAAGGAAAAGAGGTGGGAAAAGTGACCAAGGGAATGTGAACAAAGAAAAGAGGTCTACATGTAAACCTTTTTTAGTGTCTCACTCTCTGCAATGCTAGCCATTTGGGGGCTGAAGGAAAATTTAATTTGATGGTCAGAAATCATATTGTAGGGCAATGCCCTCATTTTGCCCACCTCCATAACTACACCCTAGGCAGAAATCATGCAGCCTTCCAGATGTTGTTGGAATGCAATTCCCATAAACTCTAGTCAACATAGCAAATTGAATACATGTTTCTTAGAATCACAGAATCATAGAGTTGGAAGAGATCACAAGTGCAAAACTGTTGGTTATTTGACAAATGTAATAAAAGCATAAATAGCCTAGTTTTACATTGATCCAGATCTATTTTGACAATGGGAAGACAAAATACCCTGTCATTGATCCATGAAAGTTATGTATCATCTGACAAATGAAGAAATTTGTTCTGCCATGATCTCACACTGCTAAAAACTTACAAGTTATGAAATATTATGTTGGATCCAGTTTTAATCATAATTTGAGCAGATCTATTGAAATTAGTTTGGTCATAAATAGCTTAAATCCATTTATTTCAGTGAATCTGGGGGGTAATCCACACTGGCCAAATAAAGTGGTTTCTAATTGGTTTGAAGGCAAGGGATTTAGACAGCACATGAGATGAAAGTGGGTGGAAAGTTAAATGAAGCTATCCACCAGGGCTAAAAAAAAACAGAGCAAAAAGAAGCTGGGATACTCCAACTCAAGGTGGAAAATGCACATCATTGTACCAACATATAAATAGCCTGGCACCTTGATGGGACTGCGGCAAAGCAAAAAATGCAATCACCAATAATACCATGAATTAGAACAGACACAAATCAGACAATCCAACAGAGGGGCATAGGGTGAAAAGGAGGGAAGGGAGCATGTATGGGAGGTCTCAATGATTATGCTTTGCCAATGTATCACTCATCACACCAATGCACAAGCAGTACATCACACACATGATTTTGTGCTGATCATACAGGCTGATGTCCAGTGGAATGGCATCTGGGCAGGAAAGGGGAGGTAATTTGGTCACAGGCATTGTATAGATGTAACGGTGCACATGCATGGTGGGGAGGCAACAAAAAAGAATAACTGCACAGTGCAGCTTGACCCCATATGATGTGGCAGCCCATGGTTGTTCAGTCTGCTTTAGGAGCCATCTGTGTTTCAGAAAACCCAGTATTGAGCCACTTTTTCCTGCCTGCCTGATCCACCTCATGGATCTATATTTTTTGTCTGCACCTTACTTTCTATATTTCAGTCTTCTCTGACCTTACAGTTTAAAATACTACCCAATAAAATCACGCACACACAAACACTGGTATGTATCCAGTGAAGAGAACAGTAATCCACTTCTGTTTACAACACAGGCAAATTTGTTCATCTTCATAGTGATACAATACTCTTTGTTATTTTTTGGTAGCAGACTAATGTGGCTATTCTTCCAAAAGTTGGGGTGTATAGCAGACTTCACAGACTACATTAAGACTAAATTAGGAAAGGAAAAACATTCTCTGCCAGACAAACATTTTTACAATCCCCATAACCCCAAAGAGATTTAACACAGCATAAAATTAAATTAAGCATAGATTACAGATGCTAATTCCATGACAAAGATCCCAGGTACCAGCTTCACTGGGCAGATACTGTTCAAGAACATAGCAGCAGTCTGTCTTACCACATTCTATTGGTGCTTGAATCTCTATAGTGAGATGAAAGGCAATATATATGGCTTGATTTATTTCACAGACTACTCTCCCACCACTTAGGGTAATTACACTATATTGTATTTTCTAATGAGTCCTTTCTTCACATGATATGGCCAAAGTTCAGCAAACACAGTCTACTCATCTTCTATGGAGAATTTGGGCATGATTTGCTCTAGGATCCATCTATTGATCTTCTTAGCAGTCCATGATATTTTCAGAACTCTTATCCAGCACCACATCTCAAATAAATTTCCTTCCTATATGTTTTTTTCACTGTCCTGTTTTCACAACCATACATAGAAATAGGGAATGCTATGGCATGGACCATCCTAACTTTAGTATCCAGTAATATCTTCTTTCACTTCCAGATCTCAATGGGGTTCACTTTTGAGTAGACACATAGAGGACTGATTTATAAATAACATTAAAATAGGTGAAAATCCAGTGGCCCTCCAAATGTTGTTGAACTGCAACTCTCAGCATACTACACCACCAAGTGTCCTAGCACACCATGTCTCAAAAAAATTAAAAGGGAAGAAATTATATAGAGAAAAATTAAGGACTCTTCTTTGCAGCAGGGGGTTATTACCACATGGTTCAGATGAATCCCAAATAAAGGACCACTAATAAAAGCTTCCAAGTGATCAGGTGCTGAGGTTATGTTGCTTAAAATGGTTACAGGATATTTGCTTTGCTTTGTCTCAAGCAAGATAAAGGTATAAGAAAAAATATTTTCCAGCTAAAGGAAGAACAGGCAGTGAAATTGAGGATGAGAGCATGTATAGAACTGACATACCCCCCTGGCCAAGGGAAAGCAGAGGGAGCTGTGTAGAATCTTAATACTTTCTTGAGAAATAAAGGCAAAACTATTAACTGGGCAGGAAATATAGCACATTGTGTTCTGATTCTTTCAGCTCACACAAGGAACATCTGCGCCAAAGACTGATAATAACAGCTGGGCAATGAACTTTGATGCATATTATTCAAATCAATTTTAACCTGAGCTGCTCTTGCAAATACCAAGTGGAAGTGTTACAGAGACAAGGGCATTCTTGACTTATTGAATAAATGTGATTCACTTTGCATGAATGTAATTTGTTGTCCTGAATTGCTTGAGACTCCTTCATATGAGTATCCTATACAGATAATATTTGCATGTGCAAAACATGAATTGCTGCCATGAGGATATTTGCATGTCTGTTTTCTTGCACTTCAGTTCACTGAGGAACTGACAAATGGTGATTTTCCAGTACACATATAGACAGCAAAACAAGTATGAGTGTGTATGACAATTAAGCATTGTTTACCAACACCTTTGAACATGGAACAGCCATTCCACTACAAAATTAATCACATTTGACATGGTCCTTACCTTATGTAAAATATTGGTGGAGATAGAAACTATAGAATTACATGGAAAGAACAGCTAACTAGAAATTATGTCCAGGATTCACTGTGAGAAAACTCAAAAACAGTTTCCACTGAAGTTTCTTGACAGCTTCTTCTCAAAATCTGTGCCGGGGGGGGGGGCATTCTCCACTGGAAATCTACAAGCTCCCAGGTGAGACTAACATTTTGGGGGATGGGAGGGGGGAATCTTTGACATTATTTCCAAAATGCATGTGAACCTGCAATAAAATGCTACAATGTGAAGTATTTCAGATACTCAGTCCATTTCCTTTCCTACACAGTTGTATGTCATGCAACTTCATAGGGCAATTTGGGGAATATACCATCTTAGGACTTTTCCTCTCACAATTATTTTTGGCCTTCTGCTAAATTATCTCAAGCATGTGGATAATTCCCTCTTGTGCATGGACGGTACCAGTTTACACTCCATAAGCAATATTTCATAAGTCTGGGACCCATGCGCTATGAGCAGCAGATTGAGGAACTAGGTATGTTTAGCCTGGAGAAGAGACAGTTAAGAGGTGATTTGTAGCCCTGTTTAAATATGTGAAGGCATGTCATATTGGGGATGGAGTAAGTTTCTTTTCTGCAGCTCCAGAGAATAGGACCCAAAGCAATGGATGCAAACGACAGGAAAAGAGATTCCATCTCAACATTAGGAAGAATTTCCTGACAGTAAAGGCTGTTCGACAATGGAATACACTCCCTCAGAGAGTCGTGCAGATTCTTCTTTGGAAGTTTTTAAACAGAGTCTGGATGGCCATCTGTCACAGGGGGTGCTTTGATATGTTTCTAAGTCTAACCACCAGTAACTGGGAAGTCTAAATCTGACCTTTGGGAAGCCTAAGTCTAGGATTCTGAGTCTGACCATCTTCTCTATTACTACTCTGCATCCCTATGCAATCCATATCCTTTGCTTCTCTCTTACATTTGGTTTTCTGTTTTCTCTCAACAGCATTCTGTGGCCACTGAGTCTACTCATATCTTCATTTTGTTATTTGGGGTCCCCACACTCACCCATGCCAGTTTGTTGTTCTTTTTTCCCCTTCATTACACTAAGTGGGTCAATGCCTCCCTCAGATGTGTGAGTGTCGCTATTGTTGCAACATAAATCATTGTGAGAACTGAATGGGTATTAGACTATATAATTATAATTCTCTAAACACAACTTCTCTTCTTTGCATCTTTTTGTTATCCATTTCTCTAACTTCTCCCGCCACCCTTCTCTCATTCTCATGGTCTTATCCTGGGGTGACCCGAACCTCTACCCAAAACAAAATTAATCTTTCACAAAGGTTTTGAGGCTAAATGTTTAAGTTAATTCACCAAATTAACATTCAGAGCTATTACGGATGCTGAAACAGAAAACACGCCATTTGTTTGATTTTCCATCTTGAAAACTAATTAAAATTGCAACCCAGCATCATTTTAATTAATTTTATCATACCTGGCAACATTACTTTAGTAGCAGGAGGGGTTCACAATGCACCTTTGCTCCAAACTGAGCCAACAAATCTCCCAAACAAAACAAACCAGCTTTAATAATTTTAATTTCATTACTGACATCTTGGTCTAAATGTGAATGATACTTTGAAACAAGTATGTTTAGAATCCTAATGGTAGTAAAGCTGAACACGAAACTGGCTTCCTGTGGAATAATTAGATTTGAGTCAAAGGAATTGTGTAATGACTGACTGGCCAGTTCCCTTTTAGGACCCACTTCCATTTCTGAAAAACAATGAATGAATAAAGAGGATGAGCCAGTGTGGTGCAGTGGTTTGAGCATTGTACTATGACTCAGGGTTCAAATCCCCATTCAAGAAAACTCTGTGATAAGTTTGCCTTAGGGTCACCATAAGTTGGAAACTATTTGAAGGTGTGCCCAAAAGCAACAATATCAACAACAACTACAAATAAAGAGTACTGGATCTAGATTTCCTATGAATTGCACTTTGTTCAACAGAATACTTCCATAACGACTTAATAATTCACAAAGACAAATAAACCTGCCAATTCCAGATTCTCTCATGGTGAAACAAGAGAGTAAGGGGAATGCACCATTCCCTCTGATTAAGTTGGTTTCTCTCCCATAATGGGATTACGCGCATGCACACACACACACACACACACAAGAGAATTTTCCCAGAAATACATGACTCAGGAGGAAGTATTGCAAATTAAACCCATATTTATTTAATCATAATGTATGTTAGGAAAATCACCTGCAAAATAAACAGATGTCTTTCACACATGGAAAATCACTTCGACAGATAGATAGATAGATAGATAGACAGAGATAGAGATATACATTTGGTAACTGTATTGTCTGTTTTGACTCATTTTTACACTAGTCTGACCTGCATTTCATCTCTTGTAATGCTGAAGGGAGGGGACCTGCTTGAGCATTCATAAGCATTTTCATGTATTTAGTTTCTAACATATGGATTAATATAACTTTGACTAATATATCTAATTTTGCAACCAGTTTCCCCTAACACAATGCTTTTAAAAATATTTTTTCCACTTATGTGCACTTTTCCTTAATGTATGCATTTTTAATATATTTTCTTTTTAAAAATTGCGTCTTTTATACTATTGGACAGATGGTAGGCTTAGGTTAAAGGATTGCTAAATATGAGAAGTGGAAATAATGAAGAACTTCATTTTGGTACATACTGATTAGGGAAGTGTGGGTGTGGTGGCAGCTTAAAAGGGGGTACCACACCAAGTTCTCTGCAGACTATTGTATATCAGTTCTTCATTTCCCCTGCAGGCTTCTGTGATTCCCTAACAGCTGCTTTAAGACTTTGTGGGGCTGTAGAGGGGGGGGAAGATCTATAAATATCACTTTCTCCCCTCCCTCTCCCACTAGATCTTGGTTACTTCCTCAAATGGTTCCTCAAATGGGGCGGGGGGGGGGCCTTCAGTTCATGGAACAGCAAGTCTGGTTCAAACTGATATCAATGGAAGATCCTTTAACCTAAGCCTACCATCTGTCCAATAGTATAAACTATTAACATTTCACTGTAGGTGCTGGCCACCAGCTTATACACCAATGCTGTTTAAAGAATATGAAAGTATTTCAATGCTTCTTTTTTAAATCTCTCAGAATGCACTGTCTGTCTAGCCATCTCTCTATGTGATTAACAATCCTTACTTAAAATATATTATGGGGTAAAAGGAAGGACAGGGAGTTAAGTTAGTTCCCTCCTATGTTAACCAATGGACAGAAATCAGAACCATGGACAGCAAACCTGAAATTGGATTCAGATTTGGATCCCCCTGCTTACTTACATCTGCTTTACAGGACTTAGGTCAAGTACAAACCGGCACAAAGTGCTGGCCTGGGGTCGAAATTATTGCTCAGGAGAGCAGAGCATCTGCATGCTCCATGTTCTCCAGGCACCATTTTGGCACATGCACATTCACACGATGCGCGCTCTGATGATGTGCCTTGTGCGCCAAGTCCTCATTCTCTCTCCCTGATTCCCCAGCTATTCCTGAAACAAAGATAACAACTTTTGCAGAAGCAGCTGTGGAAAGGAATTCTGGGTAAGCAAATGTTGCAAGCAGTTCTCGCTTGATTGTCTTCCCAGGAACTGATCTACAACCCTATATTGTTGTAAACAGCAACATTTCTATCTCACTCTGCTGTTCCTTCCACTGTTGTATTATATATAACAATACTGATTGTGCATCAAAAACTTTTCATGCTCATGCGCTGTTGATTATCATGAGCTCATACTAAAGAGAAATTATAAAACCTTTGCTGTCATCACCAAAATGGTCCCTCTTGTGAACAACAAGCTCTGGCTTGTCCATGCATCTCCTGGGAGACTTCTTCTTGATTGATAGTAAACATTTCTCTGTAAATTAATCCCTTCCTTGGCTGATACAATACTGCATTCCTAAGGGGAACCCAGTGGGATTCTGGGGTTCCAGAATTCTCCTAAAAATATATCAAGAACAAAACATTTTTGGCTTCTGGCTTCTTCACTTGCTAAAGATGAAATTGAGCTGCATACAAGATGACAGTTTAAAATACTATAATATCAGAATTTTTAATGGATGATGGTATTCACCCTCATGTTGAGGCTGTGTGCTATTAGAGTTTTAGCATATATATCCAAAAATTGTTCCTTTTGTCCAAAATGTGTCTAAACTGCCATCTACTGCACAACTTAGTTTCATCTATGTCAAATGAAGAAGGTAGATGCCAAAATGTTTTGCTCTTGATATATATTTTTAATTTCTGTTTGTTAATTGCTTCAATATATATACTGTATATACCTATACTGTACATATATAGATATATATTTAGTGATTAAATTTGTGCCTCTAATAGCCAGGGCAAACTTGGGGAAGTGCTGTTGGTTTGCTTTTAATCAAGTGTGTGTGTGTGTGTGTTTAAGCAAAATTGATATTTTGTTGTATTCTATTATTTTCTAGATAGTCAATTAAGATCACAGTCAGTCAGAAAGAAAGACAAAAGAAGGAAGGAAGGAAGGAAGGAAAGAAAGAAAGAAAGAAAGAAAGAAAGAAAGAAAAGCCAAGATTGCTGACCATTGGTAGCATGATTTGTGAGCTGTTCCTAGCTTTGTAGGGTTTATTATTATCTTTAAGGATATAAAAATACAGAAGGATTCCACACGGGCAGAAATGCAGTCTCCCAGATACACACGCTCCCAGATCAGAAGTGATCTGGGGACATGTCAGATGCAGATGTATACCCTGGAAATGACAACATTGCCCACTGCAAAATACAGGAAGTCAGCTAGATAAATGCTAATCCAAACAGATTTATAATATTATCAAAGATCTTGGATGGACCATGCTTAGCAAGGATATTGAAATTTCCCTGCTCAGTTGATTTATTACACTTGAGTGAGTGCAAACTATTTGAATCATAAATTTTCAAAGTACAGTCTTCATTGAAAAAGAACTTGAAAAAGAAAAAAAAAGTGAAACAAAGAGCTGAAAGAACTTGATAGCATAATGCTAAAAAATTGAAAATCAAACTAATTGGAAATTTGGACTGGAAATGAGAAAAAGAATCTGTTTCTCGAAGATTTAATCAATAAAAATGTCTATGTGGAAACCATATTCAGAACAGGGGAAATAAATATTGCTTCTGATGCCAGAATTTAAGCAGAAAGTGATTTATATGGAATCATAAACATGGCCACCAGAAAAATGTCCAGAACTGGGCTAGACAAAACTGTCCCTGTGCTCATTAAAATTCAAGCCGTAATATAAATGATCTCTAATGAGATTTTAGAGTTGAGTAAATGTGTAGCAGAAAGGGATGGGAATTTAATCTAGGCCCATTAAGATTAGATATTACAGGACAAGTAAATATTTTTAAAGAATTTGTTGAAAATCAAGTCAAAGAGATAATGGCAGAATCTCACAATGATTACACACAGAATCTCACAATGATTAGACATGAACATGAACAGATGATCTCTGATAAATTGAAGGGAATAGACATTTTACAGCAAGATTTGGAAAAGGCACTGGGTAGAATTATCCTGATGGAGTTAAAATCAAAGAAAACACAGATTAAGTTACAAGGGGGTATCCAAAAGTTTTAATGATCACCTTTTTGAAAAAATTGACAGAAAGTTTATTTTGATTTGTAGTTGTTAACTTATCTCTATGTAGTCATTATCTAGATTTATACATTTTTCCCAGCATATCTTGACCCTCCGAATACCTGATATTGTAGAAGCCTGCAGATTGCGTGTGATGAGGATTTTACACTTTAGTCACTTCTGGCGGAGCCAATCACAAAAATAAAGGACGCAATGCGCTGATTTTTCTCAGCAACATGCACTTAGGGACCAATGATGACACTGACAAAATTTCATCAATATGCCATAATAACCTCCGGGTGATAATTATTAAATATTAATAATAATAATTTTTATTTATACCCCGCTCTTCAGACAAGGCTATCAGAGTGGCTTACAATTTGTTAATTAGACATTTCCCTTCCCTCAGGCTTACAGTCTAAAAAGACACGACACAAAAGGAAAAGGGAATGGTGGTGGGGAAGGGGGAAAGTCCAGCAGATCTTCTCTCCCTCGGAGGCTCGGACCAAGGCAGATGGACTGGAGGGAGGGCTCTTATTCCCTTCAGGCAAGACCTGTTGGAGCTCTGGCTTGCCTTTCTCTCCCTCAAGATGGTAGATGGAGGGAGGGCTCTTCTTCTTTTCAGGCAAGGCCTGTTGGAGCTGGCTTGCCTTTCTCTCCCCTCAAGATGGTAGATGGAGGGAGGGCTATTTTACAATATTACTTTACTATTACTTTATGATACCCCCTTGTAAGGCGCAATCTGCAGACTTCTACAATATCAGGTATTCGGAGGGTCAAGATACGCTAGGAAAAATGTATAAATCTAGATAGTGACTACATAGAGATAAGTTAACAACTACAAATCAAAACAAACTTTCTGTCAATTTTTTAAAAAGGTGATCATTAAAACTTTTTGTTACCCCTTCGTAAGAGCTATTCTAGAAGAGCCAGTCTTAAAAGCTTTGTTGGGCCTTCATGATCCTAACTAACTGTCTACAAGCATAAATAGGAAATACAGTGTGCGGCAGCCATACAAAGAAATACACCATCATAAAATTGGTGTTCACCACACAACAGTGTTTGGCACATTTTGAGCTTGTTGGCATTTTTGTCACTGAATAGCTGCAATGTATCTATCTTTACAAATCTCCAAAGATGCGACACATCCCATGAAATGGTGCTGTTACAGAACAAATGTGGATCCCCTGCAAACTAATTCCAGGCTGTGCACTAATATTAAGAGGCTACAAGCACAGATCCAGATGTTCATTTCTACCATCTGCGAAATCATTCAGGACATATATGGTAAATTGCACTATGGCATGATGTGGGACATGGCTGCACAATTGTTCTTCAGTGCTCCCAGATCTGGCACCCAGATGGCTATTCTCCTTCCCCATCACACAAGACAGCTGCCATCTCCTTGCTTTTGCTTCCTTACCAAATATTATGCTCTCATTTGTGCTGCTCACCTCACTATGCCTTGCTACAGAAAACTACATAGGTCTCTGCCTTACGTGTGGATGAGGATTTGGCTACTGCATCCAGGATTGGTTTTGCCTATTGGGTAGGTGTAGACCTTGAACATGGGAGAAAAAACACCCTATCATTCTCCAGCACAGCGGAATCCATGACAATTATGGTGTTGTCAGAGCTCAGTATCTAGCAAAAAGACACAATAACACACATGAACTGTGCCTGTCCTGGAATGTGCATCTTCCTTTGATGACAACTAATGCCACTTTTTAAGACCATCACTTCAGAGTGGTGGTGGTGGGGGGGGGGAATGGTTCTCCAAATCCACACTTGGGTTCTTCTTCCCACTGCACTTGCCATTTCAGCACTTTGCATCTTATTCAAACAGACAGTAGGAGTCTGACAGAAACAATGCTTGAATGAAATATTAACATGCAGAGATAAGTGGCAATTTCCAAATTTTGAAAAAAAATACATTCTATGGCATTAAAATTTGTAACATTCAAGGCTGTTTTGCACAGGTCTGTTGAAGAACACCAAGTACCAAGAGGACAAAGAAGGTAAATGGTTCTTGTTGTTGTCTTGGGTTGGCTGAATTGCATTTTCTTCTTTGTCGGAGGCTTCCTGATAGGGGCTGGCATGTAGTTTCCACCTGCATCCATGTTCCTGGGCAGAGATGCACTAATGAGTTCTGCAGAAGATGGGGATGCCCCCACAGCCTCTTCTTGCTCCTGCAACATCTGGCATTGTTTCATTATCTGGCTACTTGAGCCATTTGGCACCCACATGTGTCTGGAAGCTGTTCAATAAGGCAGTGAGGAGTGATGTGCCGGTACACACCTGCTCCAACAATTCTCACCTTTTGTCCATGTTTGCTGTTGTTTCCACCCTGCTAGTATCAATCAGTTCCTGGAGAATGGCATTTGATATTTCCATCACTGCCACAGATGTGTTCCTGGTGCTCCTCCCTGCTGATCACATGAGAACGGCCAGCTTCCAGGCTTGCATAGTTCATTATAGCAAGCATTAAACTTTCCCCTCTGTGGCCAGTTCTGCTTCTTCCCCTATCCAATCTGAGCCTCATGTCTGGGAACATCCTAGATAGACTAATGCTTGTCCAAGTTTCTGCCAAATAAGGAAAACATGATTATGAATAAGTATTAAGCAACTTTATTAAGCAACTTTATAGCTCCCAACCATAACCAGTGTACATTTGGACATAACAACAAAAATGCATGTGAGGTACAGTGGCCATCAACATGATTAGTTGTTGTCATTATTTGTTCTAATCGTGCCTGATTACTCTGACACTGCTGCAAAAACTGGACAATGTTCACAGGACTTGGGCATGATGTGATAGGGAAGCCCCACACTGTGCAGAAATTATTATTACTGTGCAGAAATTGATGTTATTCTTGTTTATGTTTATTTGTATCCCACATTCCTCCCACTACAGGGGCTCCAGGCAGTGTGCACTGTCTATGCTTCCTCCTGTTTCTGTGCTAGCAGCATGCCACTGGTACACTGTGTTATCTATAACAACAATGGCACCCTGAAGATAGAGGAGGTGAAATGCTAATTATAAGAAATGCTAATTATAAGTAATCTTGTCCCTACCTCTCATCATCCTGCACCATAGCTACTTCAAAGACCCTGCACCAGCATAATAGCAGCCCAAAGTGGAGGGCAGTAGTTTGGCACTGACAGCATTCTAAGTAGCAAGATGATGTGTCAAACAGCAATGATTAACTCAAAGCAGAATAGCATGCATACCTGCATGGCATCTGGGTGGGTTCATCCATGGGCATCCACTACAGCAATGGAGATTGCATCCCCCTCTGCATGTGTTAGAATGACCTGTAACAAGAAAGTATTAGTGCATTACATTACAGGGATGTATAATGGGTGGGCTCAAATGTGAGGAAACAGTAGTAGCAGAGAATTTCAGATAACAGAAGACTTAGCATGCTAGCAGACGGAGTGCTACCTCATCCACATGCCAAATTTTGTATATGTTTTAAATTTTTGTATGTGTATACCACCCTGACCCTTGGAAGGGCGGTATTATTATTATTATTATTATTATTATTATTATTATATGGCCAACCAGCACATTTTGTGAGAATTGTGAAATTAAATGTTTGCAAAGAGGAAGAAGCAAAATAAACCATATAATAACCCCCAAAAGTATGTTTTCCCAGCTCCACACAGAAGGTGAAAACACAAACCTAAGTGCATTTCCATCCAAACGCTTTTGCTCACATCCCCTCAGAGACTACGTGCTCTGTTATTCTCTTGTTATTGTGCTGTGTCCAAAGTAGTGGCATAAATTGTCTGGAAAGGTGAAGAAATCACTGCAAAATATATAGTGACAGAAGAAAATATAATAACATTGTCATAACCCATAGAAAGGTATAAATCAAAAGCTTAGGGGAAGACCTATCCCAATCACTCCTTCCCTCCAGAAGCACTAGAAAAGCTATTCAGCAAACAAGGCTAAGAAACTGGGGAGCTGGTTAAAAGGGGGGGGGTAAAGAGGCATTCAGATCACATCTGCCTCACCATTACCAGCAGTGACAATCAGTCCAGGCCAGCTCTGCCCAGTGTGGGAGTTTTGTGTTTTTTTTCCCTATTCCCATGGGACATCCTTCTTGAGCATGATGGGAACTGAAATTCAGCACATCTGCAGAGCATAGGATACTGTGACGTATAACCCCCAGACCAGGAGAGGGAAAATGTACTGTCTATTTTACAGTGAACAACAACAACATCAACAACAACACTTTGTCACCAGTTCAACTTCCACGGTTCCATCCTATGGAAAATGGAAAGCAGGTACTTTTCTGATATTTAGCAAGGGAGCTCTAGTGCCTCACATAACTACAAAACCCAGAGTTTCCTAGGGTGCAGCCAAGACAGGGAAATGGATGTCAAAGTACTATGATGGAGTAGTGTTAAAGAGACCTAGAATTTTCCACCTCCACCTCCAGGTGGATATTATGCAAAGTGCAAACCCAACAGATGCAAAGGTCACAGAGTTGCAGAAGGCTGGCTTAGGTTTTAAAAGAAGAAATCTTTCCTGTCACATGATAGTGACTCAGAGTTGCAGGCACCATGATTCTGTTGTTGTTGTTGTGCAGGGAATCAAACCCCAATCTCCAAAGTCCTAGTCCAATGTTCAAACCATAGGAAAAAAATTATATGAAAGGAAAGAGCAAATCTCCTGGGGAATTCTGAGAGAGGAATTAGCTGGCCAAACCCCCATCCCACCCATATCCCACCCAGTATTGGAGTTTTAACGGAAGGAAGTGGAATCAGTTTTCTGCAGCAAAAATGCTTGCTGTTTGGTAGCACAAAAGGGGGTCATTAAAGGATTGTTTGGAGCATGCTAAAATGCACATTTTCAGCTGTGCTACAATGGGATGACACCAGAACATCAACTATGTCAGGCAGTAGGGCATGATCGCTGGAGATGTCATTTCATCACTTGTCACCACAGTGCCATTGTGCAATAAAACCTTTTCTAAAGGGTTCCATCTAAAGATGGAATATCAGAGATTCTGGATTTTTTCTTACAACAAAGATAGATTTTTTTTTGTTTTTAACTAAAACCAGTAACCCAATCTAAACCATTACAGGATGCATTATATGGCATCCAATGGGCCATCAGCCAGTGTAGGGGTGTAAATACCCAAACAACACCCTGGCATTCCAGCAAAAAGTATCCTTTGGATGACTTGGTGACTATTCAGATAATAATGCTCCCTCAGTAAATATACCAGTCATTTAGAGAAGGTGCACTTCAGATACATTAAATAAAACAATGCATGGCACTTTGTAAAGTGAAGAGACAACAAGGCAGTGCCAGGCTTAAGATAGCTGAAGCCTTTTAATCAATTTCTTTTCTTATCTTCTGAGAGTTGATGCATGAAGTAAAAGATCTCAACTTCTCCAGCATGAAATGAGCATCAAATTCTGGCTCTGAGATAAGGTAGACTGAGAAGATTCTGAAACTCATATGACTGTCAAATAAGCAGGAGAGAGGGAGGGCATCAACTCTCTTCAAGGCAAGAGACAAAAAATAGACTGGATATAGGGAGCCCACCCTCTTTTTTCCCCGCAATGTACAAAGGGCCAGTTCTTTTCTTACAACTGGGCTGAGCACAGGAGCATTAAGAACAAAAGCATTCTGGCATAAGCCTCTTTTGGTGCTTCTCTCAGCTACCCTGATTCTCTCCAACCAGTATATCATTTCTCTTGTGCCTTTGCCCATCACAGAACAGTGTCTGCATCAAACATAGAAGAGAGCTACTATTGCCTATTATAGATAGAAAGAATATTTGAAAACATTTGAAAAAGAGTAAAAAAAAAATCTGTGAGTGTTGAGAAACCCTGATGAGGAGAATCCTGAATTGACAAGGATTTTTGCAGTTCAAGGTTTATTGTGACCAAATTTTTACAAGAATTTTCTGTTCAAAAAAATAATATTGAGCAGGAATATTATTTTCTGTTTAGAAAATGATACCTTAGGTTCAGAAAAAAAAAGAAAGTAAACAGGATAAGTCCCAACTGCATCATGTTCTGCACAGGAAACAGCATTTTCTCTGCAAAAAAAAATAGTATCTCTGTGCAATGTGGTTTTATTAACTCACACAAAATGTGAGTTTTGCCATTTTTGCCAATTATTACAGACAAAAATAATACCTTTTGCACAGAAAATTCTGTTTTCTGCACAAAAATGCCATCTCCTGATTTTGTGTAGAGAAGTACCAAATTGTGAATAATCTTCAAAAATTGTCATTTTTAAATGCTTTATCACAGATTACTAAGATTCTTTGTTGCTTCCTTCAAAAACAAAATTAATAACAAAAAAATTATATCCCTCCTGCCCATACTTCACAAGCTTCAGAGTGGGAAGAGTCTGGTAAAACATAGAAATGACACCTTTATTGAAGTGCACATTAATTTTCCCAGGTCCTTCCTCTTTTTAATTTCTGTGCTATGGAAATATGCCACTTTTATGTAAACCTGAACTAAATTCACTTTTTGCAATGAACCAGGTTTTTATGTATGACAGGATCCAGTCCATCTTCTCTTTGACATTCATTCTGATGCATTTTGGAGGTGGAAGTCGCTCTCTTGGAAAATGTTATAAAGATTACTATCAAGGCTGATTTTCTTCACTTTTTTGTGTCAGTGGTCTGGAAAAAAATATGTAGCAAGGTGATAAAGAAAAGGATAATGGCACAAGCTGGAGGGGCAAATCATTGTCAATTTAAGAGGCAATGGTAATAAACTTCAAAATGATTTGGGCCATGTAGGACTGAATTGGTAAATGATTTATGTGGTTCACTGGAGAGAAATGGAAAGCGATGATTTAGGATATAGTGTCTGTCACAGAATGCGTTAGTAAAAATTTGGTGAAAGGACAAAAGACATTACATGTGGATTTCCAAAAGGCATCTATGGGGCCATTGCTTTGCTTTCAAATAAATGTTTCTCTTTTGCTTTTTAATGCAAGCAATAATTCATGAAAAGTTGTCTTTCATACAGCAGTTGAGCCGTGCTGGTATACTTAAGCAAGTTTAGGACTACAATGTTATTTATACTGTATTGTCTATAGATCAGGGCAAGTACAGTCTTCTGCTATTTGTACACATGGGCTGAACAGCAATCATGCATATCAACTGCCCAGTTGCTGTGCCAACAAAAGATAACTACCTTCAATAAATTGGAGAATGTACAGATATTCTGTATTTTGAGATTATATCCAGGATTTTTGTAAAGGCTGCAAAAATGTAGCAGCTCTTAATATCTGGTTCTAGATATATTTTTAAATTAGTAATTCATGTAGATCACAGCGCAAAGCTCTGTGTTCATATGATACAGTACATATACGCCCTGGGTGAGGGTGAACAAACCGAAGTTTAATCCAGACAAAGAAAGAGGTACTTCTGGTCAGTTAAAAAAAAGATCCAAAAATAGGGATTCAGACTGTGTTAGATGAAAACACAAATTCCCCCTGAAGATGCCAGTTTGCAGCTTAGGGACACTCCTGGATTTAGCTCAGAGCGTGGAGGCTCAGGTTTCAGCAGTGACCAGGAGTGCAGTTGCAGCTAGTGTGACAATTGTGCCTGTTCATAGAGAAATCAGAGCTGGCCATAGTAAAACATTCCTTGGTTATTTCACATATAATAATACTGTAATGTGCTTTCTGTGGGACTACCTTTGAAAGGTGCTTAGGACCTTCAGTTGACCCAAAGAGGTGCAGCTAGATTGTTAACTGGAGCTAGTGTTGCAATAGCACCACCTGCTGCTTATCTGTTTCCAGGCACAAATCAAAGTGCTAGTTTTGACATATAAAGCCCTTTATGGCTTAGGTCCAGGTTACTTGAAGGACCAAATCTCCTTAATGAGCCTCTTAGGGCATTATGGTCATCTAAAGAGACTTTCTCTGTCCCACAACTCTTCCAGGTTTATGTGGTGGGAACAAGGGAGATGACCTTCTTGGTGGCACAGCATTAAACCCCATCCGAGTCAGTGTCTATGTGTTGGATGACATAAAAAAACATGCAGAGGGAGCTGTTTGGTCATTTAACAAATACAAACAAAAATCCATTAGTGATACCTTTATTGGCCAACCAAAATGCACAATATACTTGTTGCAAGCTTCCAGAGTTCCATGGGCTTCTTCATCAGGCAAGATGTTACAGGAGAGGGGATGGAAAACAATTGGAGATATTTGTCAGATGCCTGCATGTTGTTTCAGTCCTTAGTAAAGATGTTATGTTGGGGAGAATATATTTTGCAAGCAGCTTCCTCCTCCTTGCAAAAGGGAACAGGGAAATTTTCAAATTCCAGGAAATTTAAAGTCCATTTGCATTTCAACAGGGATCCCTCTTTGGCAATCCAATATGTCTCCATTCTAGAAAGCTTGCAACAAGTATATTGTGCATTTCGGTTGGCCAACAAAGGTATCGCTGATGGATTTTTGTTTGTAATTGCTGGATGACATAAAAATGTTTTGACCTGCTGATAGAGAAGAACATCCCTGGGGAGGCAATTAAAGTCTGGGGATGTTTTAATATTTACATATGTTGTTAGCTGCCTTGAGTTCCATTATTGGGAGAAAGGCAGGATAAAGATAAATTAAATAAAGAAATAGAGCCTTATAAATGATTTAAGCCACTTATCTTTGTTCAGATTCAAAAGAATTCAGGTCCCATACTGCTAGATGTGATGTAGTTTAACAGGCACATGTAAAAAAAAATCTGAATTTCTGAACTAGCTTTGTATTGAAATTTGGTGTTGCTGAACATTATTGCAGAAACACAATGCCTCATAGGATCCTGGAAGCAGGATCCTGTCTTATAATTCATCATTCCATCCATTGCAAATGTAAATAGATGTTTCCTAGGAGAAAATGACTCAGAGTCCAGAGTTCTATAAAATCGCTTTGGTTGATTTGAAGCAAATACATTTTATTGACATGATGGGACAGACCAATATGGTTGCAACAGATAAAGCCAGAAACAAAGCTAACAATGGGAGCAGAATCATAGAGTTGGGAAGAATCATTGCAGGCTCTCCAGCTGAACTATCCCCTGTAGATACCTGTCCAGTTGGAATGGAGATACCTGTCAAAATTCTTCTAGTCCCTGAAGAAAGGTAGGAAATATACTGTTCTCCCTGAAGGTAAAGTATAAGAAAATTAAAATCTTTCATCTCTCGCATGGGGGGAGAGAGTATTTTCATTTGAAATTCAATGTCCTGGATAACTTTATTGCCCAAATACTAAGCTGAGCAATTAAACAGTGGGGGTGGGGGGGGGGAGATTGCAACAGACTTTTGATCTGGCATGCTTTCAAGTCATTTCTGATGATCCTAATGCAAAACTATTAGAGGGTTTTCTTGGCAAGATTTGTTCAGAGGGGCTTTGCCATTGTCTTCATCTGATGCTGAGAGAGTGTGATTTGGGGCCATCTTCAGTCATAATATATAAAGTCAGACTGGTGCATTCATATTGACAATGAGATGTTGAAATTCAGTGTTGTTGTGGCTTCTGCAAATGATTGGATTCAAATTTGTCAACCCTAAAACAGAAAACGTTACACAAAGGAGGGGGAAGGTATCTTTTAAGGGAAGATATATTATTTATATAGTAAAGACAAACTGGGATCAGTTTTCCATTTTGGCTCCATGTCTGCTGCATGCCAGCCAAAATGATCTATTGAAGAAGCACTCTGTGTAGCTCAAGAAACACACATACTGTGGTCTACAGAGGCACTTCCCTGAAGAGACTACAAATACGCATTCAGTTGCATTGTTTCTTATCTGTCAGAGCTTGGAAAATCGCCTTTTTGGATTTTTGGAAACGTTTTTGTAAAATCTGGAATTTCTAGGGTGTGGCCAGCACTCCAAGCTGGCTTCAGTGTGGAGCGGAAGTGAAAGTTCTTGGTGGGGATGGGATGGTTGGGTCTAGAAAGGATCATGTATGTCTCCATGTTATTGTTGTTTTTTACATCAGTGTATGTTCAGTCATGAGATCAGCAATGAGGTATTGGGTCAGACTCTCCCCTGCTCAAGTGTCATATTCATTTTTACAGTTTTTACTCCCCTGCCCCCCTCCTCTCTCTTGCTCCTTCATGTGAAGATCTGCAATGTATGTATGTGCCAGTGAACAAGCAAATGAGTGGATTGCATTGGGAGGGGGGGGGGACAGAGTGTGTGAGATCTGTGCACACGTCAGCAAGCAAATAAATGACAAAGAATATGAAAGAATAGGAAAGAATATGTGCACCCCATTCACTGAAGTAAAAATAAAGATCACACAATGCTGATTGGGCAGTAGGAAGGATCAGAACAAAGTAAAAGTGAAAACAGTAAAAAAAAATGCAACACTGGGGGGGGGGGGCTTCAGGAAAATGGAGAGGATAGCCCAATCTAAATCTTCACCACTGATCTCATGGCTGAACATTTTCATAAATAAAAGATATATAATTTTTTTCCCCCAACATGTATGTGTGTGTGTACACATTTATATTCCCTATCTCACTCACTCAGGCAGCAAAGGCAAAAATGGGATTTGATGGGAAGGAATCAAATCATAGTGCAAGGTGATTGTTAGATAGACAAGGAAATAATAATCGTTATTGGTTGACAGGTTGGTATGTGCTGGGAAAGAAAATAAGCAGTGGAGTAGACACAGCCATGTGGCCAAAAATAATGCAAAGGAGAGGACCTGTACCGCCCAAAGTGAGTTTGCCAGGAGAAATGTGTGGCCAGTTAGGCCCATGTCATCTCACTATGTCTCTGTGTGTGACACTAATCAGATTACAACCAGGAAAATGTGAGGTGAGGCTGGATTTTTTCCCCTCCATGTAGACAAGCCCAAAGTGACAGAGGACCTTTACTGGATTTACTTCAGAGAAAACATGAAAAGATTTTGTGCATACAGTCTTTAACATTTAAGAGTCAAAATCTATTAAGTGTGCACATGAGATTGCTGTCTCAATTCTGACTCTGGCTGACTGATGAAAACTAGTGCCAGTGTGGAAGCAGCAAGTGACTTGAATAACCTTTCTTATTAGAGAGGCTCATAAGAAACTTTTCATATATCAGAAGCATGCACAAACTAGTCCTGTACCAAAGCAAGTACCAGCTGTCTCTCCTGCTGGGCCTATATTTGGCAACTATGAAGTCGGTTCATGTACCAAAGGCACACACCTTTGTTAGACAGGGGGCAGGGAATCATGTTAACTTTCTCTTCTAGAATCGTTCTTGAACTGATTCCACTTATGATTTCAGTTATGAAAAACTAGTCTGAGCAGACAATGTACATGATATCTAAAAGCAGGTGTGTATTTATTAATATAGATCATATCTGCCACAGCTATTGGAAACCAGAGGAAAAGCACAATGGAGAATCAAATGATTCTGAGATTTCTCTATAGCACTTTCCCATAAAAATTCCTTCATCTGCTTCATCTCCACTTGTAAAACTTCATGGATACAGCAAACAAGTGTACAAGTGTTCTGATATATCAGCTAAGGACTCTCAAAGAGAGTGAAAGGGAACCCTCCAAAAACAGATACTAATATTTAAGGATTCTGTATTAGTTTCTCTCCCTGACTTTTTTTAAATGTTTAGAATTGTCACTAATGCTAGTTTGAAGTAGTAACCTGCAAGAAAAGCTTTACCATGTTATTCTACTGCATGTGTAAATCTGTTCTTAAATGTGAACAGCATGCCAAAGTTAGCATGCAGTGGCTATCTAAAAACCAAAGTCCATTCATGGCAGTATAAATATATATCAAACTTGTTCTTGTGACATAATGAGTGAACTATAAATGCAGCTGCCAAAGGTAGGGAGGCTTACTGAACAGGCCTGGTCTGAAAATGGATTTAATCTAATCCAACTTCAATTGGACTGAAAAGACTAAGAGCATGACTCTGCTGTGATCTATGCCCATTTAAACAGGCACATTTGAATTTAAACTAGTTTAAAGCTGGCAACTTCCTTCAAGGGGTCTAGAGGAGTGAATGTAAGGTAGCTGCAGCAATTTGTGAATCACACTGGATGGTCGTAATAGCCACAAGCTGCAACACACAGAACAGGAGGATGACCTGTGGCTAATGCTTTAATCAATCTCCAAATCCACTGACATGAAGATTAATCCCACCCTGCCAGGGCTCAAATTTTCACAGCATGATTTTTTATCACTTAGACTTCAAAAACCTATCTTTTCCAAAATGAACATGGAGGCTAAACATGGAGGAAAACAGAGGTTGAAGCATTCTAAGCCATTGAATAAGACACACAAGTTGTGTGATTTCTTAAGTATCAATGTGATTTAAACACAGCCATGATAGATTAAGATGGTTGTGGCAAACTTTAGCATGTGCTCCACCTGAGCCACAGATTCATCAATAGGCTAACTCCTAACTAAATAATAATAATAACTGCACAATTGAAGCAGGAAATTTTCTTCTCATGAGGACATACCTACTTTCTTATATTTATACTTATTTCTAGAATTTCTAACTCATCTTTTCACCACATATATCAACCAAGGGAATACTAAAAGGAAAATACTAAGGCTGAGAATTGACCTTGCACTTTTCCACTTGATAAAACCATTGGTCCAGTCTCACCTTCCTTCTGGACTGCTTTGCCTTCACAACAGTGTCCAAAACAATCATGTTATCAATTAGAGCAGAACTAAACTCTGCTTGTTTGTGAACTACTCTGAAATGCCACTTAGGTCCCTGGCACCATTGCCACTTGATGTAACCACATGAGTCCTGCCCTCTCCACTTATTCACTGACTGTCACTTTCCTGGATGAATGGATCTGAATGTTCAGTAACATCACATAATTTATATTATTACATGGTAACAAAGAAAGAGCAGGCATGGAGCTGCCATTCTAGGCAACAGGACTGTGACCCTGTTCAGACTGGCCATTAAGTCCAGATGATGCATACCCTGACTCTGCCCCCCAGGGTGCCATGACACCATTCGCCACTCCACACAGCACACGGCATCCTGGCGCTCCTCCAGCACTGTGGCCATACAACGCAGTGCCAAAGGAGTGCTGTACAGCCATGTTGCCACAGCTATGGTGGCCTTTCCAGGGTGCCAAAAAGAACCACGGAAAGGCCAAATCAGGGCCATGGTGTGTGGTTGCTGCAGCCCTGATCCAGCTGAAGAAGGGGTGGCCTCCAACCACCCCTTGGGGCTGTTTGTACAAGCCCCTGTGTTTCTAGTGATTTCTCATTCTTGCTTAACCATGCAGTTTTAGCTCCAGATTTGGGGGCTAAGAGAGGGCTCTACTAGTCACTGGCTCCCCTGTGCCACTGTCTACACTGACCATTTATTCTTCCTCTCCTTTTAGAGATGATACATGTTGGACTAGTGCACTGCAGTGGTTTAAACTTTAGACTAAGACTTTGGGAGACCAAGGTTCAAATCTCCACTCTCCCATGGAAACCCACTGAGTGATCTTGGATGTCACACTCTCAACCTTAGAAGAAAGCAATGGCAAACCTTCTCTGGATACATCTTGCTGAATAAATCTAATGGGAATGTTACCATAAATTGGTGTTGACCTTTAAGCACATAGCAATGATAACAAATGAACTGGACCTAATGGGAGAAGAAAAGGCATGTGGAGATTACTTCTCCTTTTTCCTTCTCTTGAGACTGCTCTTGTAGTTGTACAGAGTAATACCAATGAGTAATAGCACAGCAGAACTAACTGTTGGTGTGTGAGTCACCAAGTGCACTAAACTGGTGACCTCTTATACCAGTGTGTGTGTGTGTCTTCCAAGTCACCTGTTGACTTATGATGACCACATGAATTTCACTGGGGTTTCTTAGGCAATGTATACTCAAGAGGTGGTTTTGCCAGCTTCTTCCTCTGAAATACAGCCCTCACCCAAATATTCAACAGCATAACATGGGGATTTGAACTGTATAATAAAAGACTTTTATTTTTGGAAAACAGTTAAGAATGTGGTAATAACTGCATAATTTTCTTGTGTCCTCTCAACATGGAATTGGTAATATAAAAACATAATAAACTTAAGATCAAGAAAGAAACCTAAATCTACAATTTTTGGACAGCAAAGAACATGCAATCTTCCTCATCAAATGGAGGGTTAGGCAATAAGTATGAACTATACAATGCAATATATGAACTATACAATGCGGTTTTCAGTGGAGAATATCTTTTGATAACATGACTGGGTTTTGGTGACTTGGGGATGACATGATTGCACTCTTTAAATATCTCAAGGGCTGACACAAAGAAGATGGTGCAAGTTTGTTCTCTGATGCCTCGGGGGGTAGAACTAGGTCTGATTGTTTTAAGTAACAGGAGGGTCAATTTCTACTGAACATTAGAAGGAATTTCTTGACAGTGAGAGCAGTTGAGCAATGGAACCTATTGCCTAGAGAAGTGGTGGGGACTCATTCTCTGGATATCTTCAGAAAGAGGCTGAACAGCTAACCCTTAGAGATGCTCTAGCTGGAGATCCTGCATTGAGCAGGGGGTTAGAGCCAGAAACTCAAAATGTTCCTTAATGCAGTAATTTATTAAATTTTTCTGCAATTGATATCCCATCCAGTTTGCTAACCAGAGCAATCCCTGCTCAGCATGGTGTCCTCAACATTATTAGGCCCCATCCGACTTATTTCTAAGATTGTATGGAGCTGCCTTATGCAGTCAGAGGATCAGTACATTCAGCTTAGCATCAATTATGTTTGTCTCCTTTATCAAATTCTCCCTATCATCCCAGCTGGAAGTCTCATCATCCCAACTATTATGGCCACTGCTTATGGTGGCTGGGAATAATGAGAGGTGTAGTTCAACACATTAGCAATAGCAGCTTCATTTATATACTGCTTCTGAGCAGTCTCTAAGGGATTTACAACTGTTAGCTAATTACCTCCAACAAGCTGGGTATTCATTTTAGCAGCCTCGGAAGAATGCAAGGCTGAGTTGACCCTGAGCCCCTGGCTGGGATAGAGCTCACAACCTTGTGGATCGTGAGTGAGTGGCTGCAGTACAGGATATTTAAAAGATAAATGGTAGGGTAAGTGTATCATTACATGATCATTCTGGATTTGCAGGAAGAAATGTTCCCCTGGAAATGCTCAGGATTGAGCCTGGGGCCATCTTGCATCCAAACCACTTTCTGTTCCCCAAACAGCTCATCCCATAAGACTTAAAGAAAGTTTTAGTCTATTTTCTTGAAAAGGAATGCCTGAAGATATGCAGACAGTGCCAAGGAGTGGACCTCTAGCATGCTGCAGAATTCATTCTTTTTCTTTAGGCCAAAAATCTGGCTTTTCTTAGCACAGTATCTCGATTACTGTGGAGCAGATTATAAAGTTTTTTTCAGCATAAGATACACATAGTTCTAATCATACTGTTGCTAAGACTGAGGTTTGGATAAAAGTGATTTGATGGGAGACAGAAGGAATGCTGAACTGCCCTCAATAGTTAACAGTTAACTTACCATATTTGTTACAAAGATTGCTCTCAACAATAAATCTTTCTTAAGTCTTCTAAAGTGGGCAGAAGAAGAGCTCCTTCCCCTTTCTCAGTGCCACCAGCTAAGGCTGATGAACTCAAGGTCAGAGGTTTTCAGTCTGCTGTCTGTGGACAACTCTTGGTCCTTGAACTCTGTTCAAACACCACTTAAGCAGAATGATTGCAGAACCTGACCTGCATCTAAATATGATCAATGTTGCACCTAATTTGATGAAACATGAATATTCACCACATTCAAATGGCAATAGTGAAGCTATGAAAATAAAGTTATGTACTTTGATATGTAAAACAAACATTTAAAAAATAGAGGATTTCCTCAAGATTTATAGCAATTTTCAGCTGCTCTGTCTAGGGAAAATGCAGAAAGCCACTCATGCAGGTGTTTCTGAATAGGGAGGGGGGGAGAGAGAGAGACAAGAGAAAGGTTTGCTAAAGAGACAGAGAGTGAAGCTTCAGGCTAAGCAAACATTTGGGGCTGCCTCTCTCTGGGAATGGGAGGCTGCTGTCCATTGCTGTTCTTTTAGGCTACATCTACATTCAGCCTATACATTTGTGATCTCAAATAATACAAAAAGCCTCAAGCATCCAGTGAAGTCAAGCCAAGAGAAATGAATTCCAGATAAACATTATATCTCTGAAATTTCTCACTACTCAGACAAGACGGTAGAGCATTAAAAAGATGTGTTACATTTACTTACTCCTTGACACATTTAGGTATGCCTTTTGTTTTTTAAAGTTTCAGAGAAACTAGGGAATCCAAACACTTAGAACCAACCCTTAGGGCAAGGTGGGAATAGCGTGTTCCTTGGAACCAACCAATATTTGTTTAAAATCAACACAATTTTCCCCAAAGTTCCCAAATGTGTGAAAACACATTAAAATACTCTCACCACTATCCCTGCAAGCAACTCCCTCAACACCTCCAGTGTCCCTCCCAAAATGGCAACAGAAAATGATGATTAATTCCTGTCACCATTTTGAGAAGGGCTTCGGAGGAAAATGGAGATATCTGGGCTTGCTGTAGGGAGAAGGTCTGGAAGGGAAATTAGCTCAAGTGACCACCTCTGCCTTGGAGCCAAATTATACATTACAGAACAACCATATTTAACAAAGATTGTAATGGACCATCAGGTGGAGGATGTTTTACAGCCTGAAAGGGAGCATAGTGTTGTTGTTGTTGTTTTAGCATTTCTTACGCTAGCCACCTTACTCATGAAACATCCTTCCTTTGTAGCTGTGTTTCTGCTGCAAGTGTTCCCTGTCATGTTTATGTCTCAAGAAACAAACATTACAATAACCCCAGGGTAAAAGCAGCCGGGAGAAGCATTTCAGTGGAATGAGTGCTTCTCCATCTTATTTCTACTATCACAAAGCATCCTTTCCGTTGGAACTTGTCAATGGAGAGGCCATCAGACAATTAGCTATATTGTAATGTGTTTTGACCTGTGTTAACCCATGATTTAACACTGAAAATGTCACATCTTAGATATCAACCTTTCTCTGAAATCAAACAAAAAAGGGCCAATACAGCACACAGTATTCAAGATGTTGCTCAGATACAGCATTATTTAAACACATTAAATATGCACAGCATGTGCATGTAGCTTCTCTCTATGATATATATCCATTTATGAATATACATGTTCACTCTTGGCATGGGTGCAATGCTGCCTACATCTGAAGGCACTGTTAAGTATCTGGAGGCATGCATCATGGATTCTCAGCATCTGCAGAATTAATAATAGGGAACAGATATCAGAATGAGTAGCTGGTTACAACCCTCCTTATGGTTTATGTTCATACAGTCGTAAACTGAATTACAGAAAATCATTTTGATCCAGGACGCCAAGGTGTGAAGAACTTGGGACCAAATCTCATATTGAGGAGCACAGGAATCTAAGTCCTATGACCTTATCACACTAGCTCAGAAAAAGGATTTAAGGTAAATTTAAAGTAGAAAAAAACACAAATGAGGGAGGTTTATCCCACAACATTTCTGAAAACCTGAAATAACGCAAAAATAAAGTGAACATGAAAAAAAGACACTTTTTTACTTTTGAAAAGATCCAAAAGTGAAAAGGTGTCGTTTTTCTCCCCTTTACATTCGCTTTATTTTCATGTTATTTCAGGTTTACAGAAAAATTGTGTGTTAAACCTCCTGCGTTTGTGGTTTTTTTCTACTTTAAATCTACATTAAATCCCCTTTCATAGTGGGATTCCTGTAGTGTAAGGTCTAGAAAATTTGGAGGGACACTTAAGGAATGCAGTCTGAAAGACGCCAGAAAAGAATTGCTGCTATGATGCAATTAAATATGATGTGAAAAATTTAAAACCACTACTTTGGCATCACAAATCTAAACCTTAACATTTCAATCTTTCTTATACCATCAGTTTTGGTATTACTCATAATCTCCAGTGTGATCCTTGTCCCAGGGTAATCTTTTAAAAGACTGCTGATCAAGCAAATCTTAAGGTCAAGCCATGAGTCAGTCCCAACAAAGGAAATTACAGAAATATCACTGAAGCACAACATGTTGGCTAGTAATAATGTCACTTAGGTAAGATCTGTAATCCATGATCCATTTCAAGAATGGTCTTTGATACAGAGCAAATGGTACATGGCTGTCAGGACAAGATTTACCCAGTTAATTTTTTTTTCAATTAGCTATCATATGATTGGTGTGTGTGTTTTGATTATTAAACAACAGGACTGAAATAAAGCCATTAAAAATGGAACTTTTTTTGTTGTTGCAAAAACCTGTGTTAAAAGCACACAATTTATTTCAATCACATACACACACCAAATTTAATGGGCATTAATATATCAGACACAGCTAGGTGTTATGTCCTGGTGCCATCTTGTGAAGGAGAGGTAAGTGTCCTGGATTGCGGCCAGCACACACAAACACACGCCGATAAGAAGGGCTCAGCAATTAAACTATCTATGCAGCTTGGAGAAAGTCTACAGACCTTGATATTGTTCGAAAGAGCAAGCCAAAAGCCAAAGCCAGAGTCAGGATATCAGAGGTCACAGAATTCAGTTCAGTCCAGGGTGAGGGCAATCAGAAGGTAGCAGTAGTCCAGTTCGTTCCAAAGTAATAGGTTCAAGGCAAACAAAGCAAACAGGAGTTCAAGAAACACGGAGCCAGTGCCGGCAGCAATCACATCAAAGGAACTTGCAGTAAGCTCTGGCAAAGAGGTTGTGTTCCCCAGCTGGTTAAATAAGAGACGCCCTCCTTTGTGCCAGCTTTAGCTTATCTGCAGATTGTTTCTCTGCAAGCCTCAGGGACCAATGCAGGCAAGCACTCTCAGCTCTCCTTTCCTTAAAGGAAGGAACCTTCATGCTTAGTTCTTCCCTAGGGGCCACACTCAGCTGCTGAGCTTCTGAAGGGAGCTCCACAGTGTTATAGCCTGGCTGAGCCTCAACTCCTGAGGCTGGAAGGTCAGGGCTGTGGTCTGGCAGGGCAGAACTGGGACCTGACATAGCCTTAATCTCATCTTGCACCTGAGGAGGCACAGCCTCCTCCTCCGATTCCTCCTTTTGGCTGATCATGACAGTAAGAGACTAACAATGTCATCTTATTAGTTGCCTACTCAGAAGTAAGCACCATTATGATCAATGGAACTTACTTCCAAATAGGTGTGAAAATGACTTACAAACGGGAATGGAACTGAAGACCAAACCTTACTCTTTAGCATTTGAGAGGCAGTGTGGCAATGTGGTTTGAATGTTGGACTATAACTTTGAAAACCAGGGTTCAAATCTTCAGTCACCCATGGAGACCCACTGACTGACCTTGGGTAAGTCACAGTCTTTCAACCTCCATACAAATCTTGCCAAGAAAAAAAAAAACATGATAGGATTGTCATAAGTCAGAAATAACTGGAAGGCACATTATAAGAACAAGTAATCCATCCCTGAACTAGGGTGATGTCAGTTGATCACCACCAATGCTTGTATCATGACCACATATCACCAAACATTTCCTAAGGCCCAGAATGCTTCCTTTTTAATGGCATCATAATGTCATCTCACATCAAAGACAGGAGTGAAGGCTCCTTATGTTCCCCAAAACTCCAAGATTCTGGATGTGCCCCACTTTTACAGCTCCATGTGCTTCCTTAAGGAAGAAGCTCCTCCTGTACTACTCTGCACCCAAAGCTGACAAACTTTATTGTTTTAAATAAATTTTGTTACTTGATCTCACTTAAAACAAGATTTACAGCTAACTATGAGGCTTTTCACATGAGGCAGATAAATAGGAAACAGAGCAAGATAATTGGGCCATTGGCTGGGTTTATTGCATGATGCTGTTGCTCTCCTGTTATTCTCCCTTGTGAGATTGTCTTAAAAGCATTTGTATTTATTGAAAAAAATCATTAATGACATCCTTTTCCACAACTGTCCTGCTATGATTTGCACTATGAAAATTAAACTCTACTTTAATGTTGATTTTCAGTAGTCTGGTTTGGAGTGGTTAATGGCCATGCAATGGGCAGGGAAATGCAATTAGGGAAGAAGGAGGAGGTGGCGGTGGACATTTTAACTAGCAAAGTAACAATAAGAAACTTTTAAACTTTTTTTTCTTTACAGAAAAAAAAATTTGCCAAAAGACCTGGCCCCCCAGCCCTGGGGCCTGTCAACTTTGTTCATTAACCCACCACCACCATGCCTCCTTTTCCAGACCCACTGTGTCACTACAACACTATAATAATATGGTGCAGTAATGGTGACCTCATTGTGCTGTTTTGATTATGGCTATGTTCAAGTAGCCTCATAGTGACATCTATGTCATGTCCATGTATGATGGGACATGATGTGTTCATATGTGATAGGGAGAGAAAGGAATGTTTGACTGGATAATGAGCAAATGTGTGGGGGAATTGTACTGGTAGCAGTCACTGACGTCAGTCTCATAGAAAGGAATGGCAGGGGTCTGAGAAAAGAGGGGTGTGAGTGGGTAGGAACAGATGTGTACATTTTTGAGGAATGAGAAAATGGAAAGAAAGCCCATGAAATCCTGGGAGGGAATGTTGTTTCCTATATACTTGTAATGGGGGTTTATGAGAGTTCTGTCTGCAAAAATCAAGCTGTTAACTTCACTTTGGTTTCTGAATAAAAGTTTAACTGTTATCATACAAATGGTTTACAAAACCAAAGAAAGAAGTCACAGTGCTCCAATTTGATTTCACTACATGTGCATAATTAACCTAAGTCTCTTTTACTAAACTAATGAATGGACAGCTTAAATATTTGATTACGATTTAGCCACATTTTATTGGTCCAGTGACCAGCCTTATGTAGCTTTACTCTGAAATTTATTTTTTCTGACATCATCAAACTGTAAATACTCCTGCTTTATGCTTTATTCAACCAATGGTGTTAACCACTATCAAGGACTGTGGATACCAATGTTATTTCCAATTATCTCGTTTTGTAGGTAAAAACATGTTTATTAGCAAAAGATAAACATATAGTACTTCCAATCCAAAAACAGATAAGAGAAGAAAAGAAAAGATGGATCATTCCATCCATTAACAGTTTCTGTCAAACCATTGGGACACAATCCCAAAATAGACAAACCTTTCAGTACTTTCTAAAGCTATGAAGTATTAGTACGCAAAGCACTGACCATTCAAACTCAGTGACTCTGAACTTAATATGTCAACTGCTTCCATTGAAAAGTAATGTACAGATGATAGTTTTATGTGTGGTATTTGACTATCCATGCTTGCAAGTCACCAATTCATGTTGCAGTCTTCAAATAATAAGTACACAGGAACCGGACCTTAACACAAAATGAACTGTATTATAATTTATCTCCAGCTGAAGAAGTCTCTCTTTGCCTGACCTAGAACTTACTTCACCCTTGCATTAATCTCTTTGTAATGGAACCTGCTAAGAGCTTGAAATTAATTGTCTCTGATTCAATGATAATATAAACAAGGCATAAACCTCTTCTACACCTTGGAAGGTGTAGTATCTTAAATGACTCATATTTCTGCTTGTCCACAAAAAGGAATAACTAAGCATTTTGCATGGAAGGGAGAAGATACTTCAGGGCACAGATAAGCAAAAACTTTCTAACTAAAGACACATGACAGCTTTTCCCTCCCCATCCTATTGCAGTACAGCCTGTTTATGTACCACAGTCAAGAGAAAAGAACCCAAAAAGTCACTGATGGTGCTGTGTTTGGGTGCTTTCCACCTGAGAGAGATTTTTGATTCACTGTCAGTAGAATCTGCACATTACTACTGAAGCAAAACCAATGGCAACATGGTGTATCTTGCCTTTGTCTTCTACACAGCAGCTACAGTGATGGCTGCTTCATTCACAGGAGAATGCATGACAAAGATAAATGTGAAAAACTCACCCACTGTAGCACCAGGCATGCCTTCTCTTTGTCCATAAAGCTTTTATTCAGAGTTTTTAAAAGGGTCAGGTTTCTTATAAAATGTCTCTTGGCTTTACTTAGTTTTAAATATAATATCAGGCTAATATTTTCTTCAAGTGGATTCAAATTGACTGTGTTTTTTATTAATTGCTTGTGGATACCTTTTATTTTATATGTTTTAAGATGCCACTGTGGGAACTCTGAATCCTTCAACAGACGAGCTTTAGCTGCATTAAAATTTTTGATGATCAGCCTCCAGGCATACCATTCATTTTGCTGCTTATACCTTCATTATTCGTTGACTCATTAATCACAGCCTTTCCTTGTAAGACAGCATGGATGACCAATGGCAGCCTATAAGAGGAGGTATAGAAATTTCATGCCTATTTTATTCAAACACAGAATTATAAAGAAATATCCATCTCACCAGTACTATACAAATTTAAAACATACACTATTTTTTCCAAACAATTTAAAAAGAAAAACCATTGATCCATTTTATTTTATAGGCGTCATTAAGTCTGATTCCATGTAGCACAACTGAGCAGTTTGGAGTAGGAGAGATCATTAGTAAGCAATTCAAAGTGAGGAACGAAACTAATGTATAAATGATATATTCTGAATTCGAAACAGATTCCGGGAAGAAGCATATGCAATAGTATCACTTTCAATAACAATAAAAAGAACTCTGACAGACTGACATTGAGGGAGACTCAAATAATAGCAATTTCCAGTCAATATGAATAAGCACCTTAAAGTACCTAGATCCAATTCTGACAGCCCAAACTTTATTTACATTCATGTGTAGGAAACCCATAAAACAGGAATAGGTGAAGGCACGTGAATTAGTGGATGTCTGTCTATAGAAAGCTTCTTACAGCCCAGTCCTTGCACTATGTATGCACAAGCAAATTCAATTAGGTCTACTCTCATATAAGATGGCAAAGAAGTGCAGTCTAAAATATAAGATGTTCTAGGCAAGAAAACATATAACTAGCTATATATTTTGTGCAGATATGTGCGAACTGGCCATTAGTTTATAGACTGATTCTGAAATATTTAACCATCTTTCTGCATTATAGCCAAGCATTGCCCCAGGATGACTCATAAGTACAAGTATGTGTGATTCACACTCATGTATCAACTGGGCAGTTTAAGTTCACAATGGCTGCATTCAGCTGTTTGTCCACAGCTTCATAAACCACTCCTTCACACAGTGCCTTTGGAGTGAACCTCTCAGCCTAAATAAGAAACCAGAATTCCCCCTTATTTCTAAACTAGGGAATTCTTACTTAATGTGGTTAACTAACCAGGATAATAGTACCCCAGCAAATTAACAAACCTGATGCTACAGTTTCCTAATCAGAAACAACAGAGAATTCTGGATTCTTGTAGGACAGGATCTCTGTACTGAAGTGTACTTCTGTATCAAAGTACAGCAATTGCAGACCAGCAATGGTAGACTCTACACTACTCCATATCCTGTGTGTATTCTAAATCTCTCTCAGTTTAATGTTAGCTCAGCTTAATTTTGTTAATTTTGAGCCTTTGTTTAAATTTGAGCCCTTGCTGGCCATCCTGAGTTATTTTGTCCAGATTGGCACTGGATTTTTAAGCCACTTTTCAGTGTACATTTGGAGCAAAGGGATAGGTCTGTAGTGTCAAAATGGGTTTTAAACCTTAATTCAGGCAGCATTCTGATGTTATCAGATGGTTTTTCCCATCTAATTTGTCACCCGAATACAGCCCAGGTCCATCCCTGCTTCCAGGAGCATGCCACCAGCCATTGTCTCAAGCCAGAAACTCTTGGATCCTAAAAGAACCGGGAGGAGCTGTTCTGGAAGCGAGGATGGACCTGAGATGTATTTGGGTGGCAAATTAGGCATCAAAAACCATCTGATAAGATCAGGATGCCACCCAAATTAAGATTTAATCCAGATAGAGGTAAAATGAATAGAATTGCCATGAGATAAGCTCCTAAATTAATCCATCATACAATCACCCCAGGTCCTCTGTCTTGAATATTCATGGAGGGGCGACCTCCATTATTATCAATGGGGCATGCCGCCATGGCGTACCCCCCCCCCCACACACACACACTTGCAGTTATACACCCCATTCAAACCTATGGGGCTTGAATATCAGCAAGTTTCCATTTTCGAGGGGGGGGTCCGGAACGGATCCCCCATAAAATCAGAGGGCTGACTGTATTTGCATTTTCCTCCCTCTTTCCCCTAATTGACTCAACACATACCTGACACAGCCTGTAAGCATGAATAAGCACAGCCTGAATAAGAAAGGTGGGATGGAAGAAATGAAGGAAAGAAAAATGAGGGAGGGAGAAGTGGGGGCAGCCATTTAAACTGTCTCACACAGGCCCTTGTGTTTCCTCTTCCCCTTCCTTCTTTCTTTCCTTCCATCCTTCTTCCTCCTCACCTGATTCTGTTTACAAAGGGGCTGCACAGACATCCTCCTCACCTGATACTGCTTACAAAGGGGCTTTTACATCCAGATTGGGGCCATGGCAACCAACATGCCATAGCTCTGATCCAAGGTGCAAAAAGGAGATGCAAAAAGTGGTTCCTTTTTGCATCCTGGAAAGGGCACGATAGTCACTGCACTGGCACTTGGCAGTGCTCCTTAGGCGCTGCATCATATGTATGCAGTGCTGGAGTGGCACTGTGACACTATTCACCATGCACATGGCATAACGGCACCCTAGGGGTGGAGCTGGGGCACGCATCATGTAGACACTACACCCCAACTTCATCCCAAGCCAGCCCAAACTGACGGTCTGTACAGGGCCTAACTTCAGCTCATAGACACCATCATAGCAACTTCAGCTCATAGACAGCATCATAGACTCATAGATGATGATGATGATGATGATGATGATGATGATGATGATGATATAATCATAGGTGGTTTACAAATCTGATTTATAAATTAAGAATTGATGCATTATATTATTATATATGAAAGAATGTTATTGATTACAAACATGTGGAATAACATTTAAGAAGGATTAACAAATAGAAGAAACAGTCGGGAGATAAGCTCAAGAGATAAGAATAAACCTAACAATGTTGGAAGGGGAAGGAAACAGGTTTGTAAATAATGAATAATATCTTTTATTTGGATAAGTGATGTACAGAGAATGATGGATGTTTTTATATTAATACAAATAGTTATTTTTTAAAAAAATAACTTTTTGAGGCAAAGACTTTGCAGTGATGTATATGTGCACAGGCTCCTGAGCCAAAACAAAAAAAGGTCATTCCTGAGGGTGGGGGAACCAACAATATCTCACCTGGGACTCTTTCACATTACACAATTATAGCACTATGATTACACTTTAACCACTATGGTTCCATCCTGTGGAATCCTGAGATTTGCAGTTTAGGGAGGGGGCCTTTGGAATCCTCATTCATGGCTCTAATCTTTTAAAAATCCCAGGACTTTTAGTTGGTGGGGATATATTGAATTCTCTAGTGCACTCCCTTGAACTACAACTTTAGAGCTCCCTGGCAGTGAGTTTGGCCACACCAAACTACAAACTCCAGGATTCCCTAAGGTGGAACTGTAGGAATTAAAATGGAATTAAAGTGTCATTGTGTGCCCTAAAAGGGTAGAAAAGAAAATAAACAAAAGAAGTTGACCTTCATTACAAAAGCCTTGAAATGCAGTAATGTACACACAAGTTGATTGATTAGGACTCAAGTCAAACTCAAGTTACTTCAATGACTTGGTTTCCACTCTGCTATGATGCACTGACTCAATGTGATTTACGATTTGCATATTTTTAGCGATCAAATTTCTAGCTTTGATTCAGTACTGTAACACATTTGTAATATTTCTCAGAGGGGAAGAGCATTAGGGAATGTACTTGAGGCAGAATGTCCTTCTAAAGCTTTTCTTTGGAGCAGCAGGCAAGAGTCACTCCCAAAGGGCAAGGCTCATGCCTATTGTATTAGCTGTTCCCTTCTGAGAAACATGTCTTAGGCTCTTGGGGATGAGTCTCGCCTGCTGCTCTCAAAGTAAATGGTGCAGTGGAATTTGTTCCCAATGGCAGTCAGCCATTAAGATACAAACAGGTTTCTGCACTGACATATTGCCTCCCGCAGCAGCCACAGCTCTCAGTAAACCCATCCTTCCAAGTGTTTGCATGACCAACATCAACCCACCTCACAGTGACATCCCTGCCCCTGGTGTCACCTGGTGTAAGAGGGGCTTCCAGAGGTGGCATGCTCATGAGTCCTTGTGAAAGAATGAGGAAGCGACTTCTTTGGTGCCACCATGTCATTGTCTTCATGTGGAGGATGAGGCAGTGGTACCAAGGTGGGGAGATGCACTTGGCCTTCCTTGGTGCCACCATGTCATTGTCTTCATGCAGAGAATGGGGCATTGGTACCAAAGTGGCCTTCCTTGGTGCAGCCGCATCCTCCTCCTCATGGGGAGGATGAGGCAGTGGCACCAAGATGGAGGGCAATCAGGTGTCACCCATCTTCTGGGATATCACCCAGTGTGGGCCACACCCCCCACAATCCTTTAGTAACACCACTGCCACTTCATATAGTACAGGTATAACATTCACCCACTCTTTAAACATTTTAAAATTATAACCGGAACCCATAAATTGCACGCATGGTGAAAAGAGCAGACTATATGTCAAATATCCATTTTTTCTGGATATAATTTTAATGTTTTTTATGAAACATTATGCATATCTTCTAGCTTTTCTAGTTATTGAAAGGCCACCCCACATACACACACTCACACACCACTGCCACCTCTTTTTTTCCTGTTAAAAATTGAGATTTGAGATGACCTGAGACTTGACATGAAAATATCCTGCAAGGACTTGAAACTCTGCTTGAACGAGAATAAAAGGTAAGGACTTGAGACTTGACTTGAGATTTAAAGTAAAAGACCTGCAGACGTCACTGCTGAAAAGATGGTTGTCGTGTGTGTGGGTACATTAGCAGCCATTATTGGAGATGGGCATGACTACTCGACTCCCAGACAAAGGAAGAAAGAGACTAACTACTGGTAACTTCTTGAAGAACAATGAAGTGACCTCAACAGATAAGAAAGAACACCAGATTTTAATAAAATTACTTTCCTTCCCTGCCCATTCTCACTCATGTGTATTACTTGAGCCTAACCAACGGATTGGTCACACAACAAGCAGTAGCTCATTTTGAGTTTGGGATGCATTTCTTTTTAGTTGTGACTTTTTAAAAAATGAGAAAAGAATAATAGAACATGCTGAGATAACTGTTGACCGCACTGGAAAAAAAGATCCCAGCAGAGACAATATTTCAGCTGTTGTACTGCTTGATTATATTTTCATGATAAAATTCACCCTAGTTCCCTTCAAGCTCATATAATTTTATTTCCAAATCACACCATCTTCCAAAATTAATGTGAAATCTGGCCAATTTGCATTTCCTAAACTCATTGCTCTTTCCCTTGCTCCTCCTGCCCTGTTTCTGCACATGTCACCTGCAATTTGCAATTAACAGTTCTGGGGGGAGAGAGATGGCTTCATTTAATAGAGGTAGTTCCCCCTGCCACAGTTTATTGTAAAAGGAATCACATCAGCCTGTAAGAATTTGCAAGATGGAGATACATACCTTGGAGGAGTAAATAGTTTAGCCTACAAAAGCCACACTACTAGCACTCAGCAGGGTAGGCAGTTACTTAAAAGATTAATATTCATATTTGCAGACTAGGAAGCTGTCATTATGGACTCTCAGTTTTTGTTTGCTCTAAGCAGTTCTCTATCCCTCATTTCTTACACATTTTTATTGTTGTACAGAAACACACGTGCACACATTTTTCTGGTAATCACTTTGCAGAAATTGAGGCCATTGAGCTAATCTCCTGCTCACCATGAAAGCTTTTTCTTTTTGGATAGCCCTTATTAATTTTGTATGATACCATCAAGCAAATTATGTATTTTTAATCAAACTGTGTTTTTTTTTAAATAGTTTTCTCTTACAAAACAGGGAGGCATAAGGAGGAGAGACTGTGCAGCTTGGCTGCATGCTCGCTGGTGCTCGGCTGAGATTGTGGCCCGATCTGGAAAGAAGCCCAGACCCCCTCCTGGCCTTGTGTAAAGACAGGCCCGAGGAGGCCTCTGAAGGTGGTGTTGGCATGCGCTGGAGGGCTTTTGTGAGGCCAGGAGCACTGGGCCTGGGGTTCACATGTGGAGCCTGGGAATGAAGGAGGGCTTTGTGGGGGAGACTCTGCTTGCCTGTTGTGAGTCTATTTTACTTTTTTCACTTGTTGTGAGTGTTTTGTTTATCCTCCCCTTCCTTCAAGTCCTCATATTTGATTTGCATCAGTCTTTTAAATTGTGAGCCACTTTGAGCCCTTGTGTGGCCATTAGGGACAACGAGACTTGAGGTCCCACAATTTTGGTATCCGTGGCAGGGGGGATCCGGAATAGATCCCCTTGGATCCTCACTGTATTACTGTGTCTACCCAGGATTTTGGAGCTCATTTTAGGGCATAAATTTCTCAACTTATAGTCGAGTATATACAGTAATTGATATAACAAAATCCAGAATTCTCAAAAGAGCAATACTTTAATGGCCAACTGAAATGCACAAAATTCACCACACAGGCAAACTTGAAGCTCCACTGGTTTCACCATCAGGCAAAAATGTTATAAATCATACAGGAGTGGGAGGGGGGGATGTGACAATGTTAGAGTCACAGGCCTACATTTTTTTTCCTCAGATGTTGCTTCTGTTGTTAAGACGATATGGAGAGATACCAATGCAGGCAGAAGCCACTCCCTTCTTGGGGCCCCGGGGACATGGTGCATTTTGTGCATTTCAGCTGGCCGATAAAGGTATTGCTGTTTTGTGGATATTGGATTTGGTTGTGTTTAGCTGCAGGGCCAAAACAGCTACCCCTGAATGTGCTTCCTGGTTTTTTTAAAAGTTAAATTTGAGTTGTTATTTAGTTCTACTAATTACACACTACTTCCTTTTTCATTTTCCCACCAAGATTTAATTGAGAGTGCTCCAAATAGAAGGTGTTTCCTCTATGTGTGGCAGCAGATGGTGTCAGAAGGAGAAGTCACAATTCAGGCTGGCTCTAAAAGTGGTGGAAACTAGGGTTGCCAGGTGAAATAAAAGGGGGCACCCTATACCTTTAATAGTTGTGCAGAAGGTATGCCACACCTGCTGAAATTATTTGTACAAAACCATTAAAGGGACAGGAGACATACTCCTTATTTCTCCTGGCAACTCTAGTAGAAACAGAAATTTATTCTGAATGTTTTGCTGCTGCTGTGTGCCTCCAAGTTGTTTCCAACTTATGGCAAACCTAAGGTGACCCTATCATTGGATTTTCCTGGCTAGATTTGTTCAGATGACGTTTCTCATTGCCTTCCCCTGCGGCTGAGAGCATGTGACTTGCCCAAGATCACCTAGTGCTTCACCCACCCTACTTCATGGCCAAGCAGGAATTGAGCCCTGGTCTCCAAAGTCATAGTCCAACATTCGAACCACATTGAAATGCTCTAGTGACTTTTTTTTTAAAAAGTAATTTATTGTCTTCCATCCAAGGATAGAAGAAGAGGTAAACAAAGAACAGAATCAAAGTAGACTTGGTTAAAAGAGTATCTACTACTGACTTCTATGCATGGGGCAGGCTAGCACTCATAATTGGGGATAAGACCCCATGAAGCTGTCCCATCCTTAGACAAAATAATAATATCTTCCCTGATGGTGGAGGAAACAATTACAAAGGAGGCATTATAGTGCTATGATTCTACTTTAACTGGCATGGCAACATTCTGTAGAATTTTGGGGTCTGCAGTTTAGGGAAGGATATTTAGAATTCTGAGCCAGAGAGCTCTTGTGCATCACAAAACTACAAGCCATGCATATAGCAAGACAATTTTCATGGGTGCGGGTAGTGACAGAGGAAAAAATGGGGGGGACAAGGATTTGGGCATTAATCACTATGAAAGATTTCTGTGGGAAAAGGTAATGACAAAAATACCACTCAGTTAATGCACTTTAATTAGGAACTATATTGTGAAGCTTTCAAAAAAGCAAATCAGTTTAAAATATAATATTTTCTGGATGCAGACAGTTGTGTAAACTACAATAAATAACAGTGACTAAGAAGCAAATGCATATTGTGAAAGTCATCCTACTGTAATGATCTGAACACTTATATACTATGATGATATGAACAGTCTAAAGCAACATGATTTCTCTGCAAACCTGCAGAGAAACTGTCCACTTGAAATATGTTACTTTCCAAAGCCAGGATTACTAAATTTGCTTTTGTCTGATGAAGCACTGAACGCCAGTCTGGTGTCAGCACATGTGTCAAAGTTGAGAATGAATTTTCTCACACAACTGTAGATGTGCCAGAGATTACTCCTGCAGCATGCAAAGTGTACGTGCATGGAAAGGATTCCTTGTACATGTACAATGTTTTAATAAGTTCCATAAGTGTTAGTCTTGGGATTGTGCAGGATTCTACCATATCTTTTGGGGAGAGAGGATGCCTTACTATATTTCAATGGCAATTCTAGCAATTTGTGGACTGAGGAAGAATGTCATTCAGGGTACAGAATTCCCCACATTGCTACATCCCTTCTACAAACTACAGGAAACTGTAGGAAGTTGACATGGCAGTTAAGATGGAATATTGCACTGTAACTGTGTAGTGTGAAAAGACCCCATGTAGGAGAGAAGTTACAAGCCTCAGCTCATATGTCCCCTTCCCACCAATTACTTAAAACATGATGCCTTTACACCTCTAACATGCCCCCTAATCAGGAAACATGCAATTTCTACTCTGTAGAAATAATGCAGTTTAACACCCCTTTAAGTGCTCTAGCTCTATCCTGTCGTGTCCTCGGATTTGTAGTTTTACAAGGCCTTTAGCCTTCTCTGTCAAAGTTTGCTGGTGCCTCATAAATTCCAAATCCCAAATCTGTAGACTGGAGCCCTGGCAGTTAAAGTGGTGTAAAATTGCATTATTTCTACAGAGTAGATGCACCCTTGTAATCACTTTGATATTGCTGCAGTTAAAACCTTTTGTCCATAAGTTCATACACCCATGTGCAAGAAGGCCTTTTGAACTTGGTAGGTTTCTGAATAGGTAATCCAGGATGGCAGTGGGGTAAGAAAAGTACCACCTCCATGCGTGCATACACTCTGTGTGGAATTAGAGAATAACAGTAACAACCAGATATGCCATTCTCTATCAATTTTGCAGTGTCATTAAAATCTAACAAATAAATCAATAATAATAAATTGATAATGAATGCAACAAATCAAACCTTCACCTTCCCATCATGAACAAGAGCTAATTAATCTTCCCCTACTCAGTAAGTTAATGTTTAAACCTAAGATGCCAAGCTTTCCCCCCAGAAGTCGTCGTGTTTTCATGAGAAGCCTGGGCCTCCTTTTGTTTTTTACTTGGTTTTTCTAAGCATGTGCTACAAGCTTTCCTATTCCATTAGCAGCTGGATGGCAACCAAAAGTCAAAACAGATTGTCTGGCTGTCATACGGCCATTAAATATATAGGAGCCTTACTGTGGCAACATTAGGTGGTAATATTAATCCCACCAGCTATGAATTACAAGGCCCACAGTCTAACAGTTGATTACCATCTTCCAGAAATAATAACCCTTTTTAATATGCTTGACAGACAAATTTTCTGCAGCTAAAGATTCTCTCACTGTAGCGTGAGAATGTTGCCCACAGCATCTCTACTCATTGTTATGACTGTCCTCTCAGAAGTTCACATAAGATCAGTAATTTTACTTTTTTGGACTACAGCTGTCAGCAACTATGCTGACTGGGGGAATTCAGACCAAAAAAAAAAGTAAAATATCCAAACTCTGTACCACAATGAGGTCCTAAATAGAGTTTTCCAGTCAGTTAATTTTTCAAAATTCTCTGGAGATCAGAATAATTTAAGAAGTCACCTTATATTCTTAAGCTGTTTAATAAGAGATACTCAGTTTTTACTCTGGCCAAAAAAAATTATGCACCATAGAGTATTTAGGCTATAGAATAGCACTGCAGAGGTAGGATCTTGCTCACGGCAACTGAAACATTCCCAGGAAACCAGGATAGCAATGTAATGTTATCACTTTATTGCTGTAGCAGCTCTTCTTCATGGATGAGCAGTGAGTTGAGAACAATACCCAAGAGTTCCAATTTTCACCATCCTCAGGGAGAAGAACAAAAACACGAGGAAGTCATCTCTAGGTGCCCTTGAGTTGCAGAGTTAAAAAAAAAAAAGCAGAGCCCCACTCTCAGCTATTCGTCAGTCATTAGTTCTTTCTTTCGAGTGCCAGGCTGCAGACGCTTTCTAGGTCACATTGGCAATCCAATTCAAGCTACATAAAAGATTGTGCATCAGACCACAAAACATTTGAGGGTCCCCTCACAGGAGATATAGGAGTCCCCAAGGAGGTGACCCGTGTTCAAAAGAAGAAAGCCTTTATGACACACAAGAGAAAACAACTTTATTCTTTATGGTGTCTCTGGGGATTTGTTGTAATGGAGTTTTAGGTTCCTTTTTGCCTTCATTTTGGCAGAAGCAAATTCTGAGCAACTTTGAGGCAATGAAAAGTTAGACCAGTGAAAGAATCCAGCAATACTTTTTTTTCCAAAAAGCACCAAGGATCTCAGACAAAGACACAACTTTCTTTAGGATGTTTAAGTGGTAAAGGGTAATGATGAAGTTTGACTGCCATATATTATGGCAGAAATGATGGGATTATTTTCTTGTGTTCAAGAGGATGGGCTTCACACCAGTTTTCTCACTTATGAGATATGAATTTTCCTTCTCCTCTAGGAGAAATGGAGTGAAAGAAGTAAACAACAGCAGCTGTACTTACTTTCACAAGCAAATTATCTACCAGCTGCACCTACCTGACAGTAATGCTAACAATGTAGCATTGTAGCAGAAACCTTGCTTTCATATAGTCTACACAACTGTAATTTATTAATATATGTAAATGGCCAAGATCCAACAGTGCTGTTGTGATATCATAACTGCTTCTGTCAGTTAAATGAAGAGAAAGACCACGGGCCAAAATAGACTGCAGAAATAATCCATCTTGAGACCATTTTAACTGCTTTGGCTCAATGCTAGGGAATTCTGAGAACTGTAGTTTTGTTAGACATTTAGCCGTCTCTCTTAGAGAGCTCTGGTGCAACAAACTACAGTCCCCAAATTCCCTTGCAGCTTGCAGCATTTGTGCACTTTGTGTGTCAGTATCATATTCTGGCAATTTAATTCATTTTTTTATTTTTTATTTTTACATTTTTTTAGCTCCAGCATTATTGTACTTAATAAATGATAGTGTAAATATGTTTTTAGGTTTCTATGGTCCTGAATAATTGTAAAAATGTTCCTGTATAATTGAAAAATATTTTATTTGGAACTTCCAGATGAGATAATGGCCAGATGACATCTTTTCATGGAGCTCTGTGAAAGGAATAGCTGCAGTAGCAATAATCACCAGTGTGAAGACAGGTTTTGTCCCCATAGAAGAGAGGAGCGTAGAGATATCACGCACAAGTGGCTGGAAGTCTCACTAAGCTTGTGGGGACTTTAAACATTGAAGCAAGTAAGGTGAGGCTGGATCTGTGGGACAAATTCCATCAAGCTCACACCACTGTATGCAGGCCTTTTTAAAGGATATTAAGCCTGAAAACTCACTGTCTTATTTATATCTTTAAAACTTCTGGAATTGTTTGAACCTAAACTAAAAGAGTTCTTCAACTCAGTGGGATGCCAATACCTCTGTGAGTATTCTGCTTTCCATACTAATATCAGAGATGTTAAGGACTATTTTTAAGATTTCTAAGCCTGAATTTTGAAAGCAGAAAGTTTAATAAGATTTCAGTTTCAGTTGGAAAGTAATTGTTAAAGTTGAAAGATTGGCTGTTTTTGTTTTGCAAGTTAGAAGCAGAATAAGGAAAGAGACTGGTTTGTTATGGGAAAAAGGGGATTTGTTTTGTCTGTGGACTCTTTCACACAGGAGGAATTTCTCTTTATTGCAAATAGAGAAATGTGAATTTCCATTGCATTCGGAATGCATTCAGATTGACTTCCTATTACCCGAAAATGACCCCCCCCTGCCCAAAATTGCGTCAGAAGCTTTAATTCACAATAACGTAAAACCCAATTTCCCTTTTGCCCGAAATTGTGTGAGATACTTTAATTCGCAATGACGTGAAACTCCATGATTGTGTTCGGATTGCCATTGGATTATACTTCCAATTTCCGACATCTGAAAAGGTCCTGTGAGAGCCATCCCATTGAAAACAATCTGAAGAACAAGTGAAGCTAAATACCCAAGCTGTGTTGTTGCAACACTGTATCTGAGTGTTTATGGAGACACAAGTGTTAACCCTACATATGCCAAAGTTTTGTTAAATAGAATAATGAAAATTATTCAACTTTCAGAAACTGTGATTTAGCAATCTGGCAGAAGAGATGGGAGGAATTTAAACTGATGATAAATAAAATTGACATTTGTCATCTTTGATATGATGGAATACAGAGAATCAGGTGAAGGAACAGGGCATCATATGGAAGAGTAGGATCCAGGAGAGATATTGGAGTATGAAGTAAAATCCAAGGGATGGTGATTTGAAGCCAGATTAAGTTAATTTTGGAGATTTAGAAGTGAGTTCAAAGGAATCAAGTGAAACTGCTGGATATATTGGAAACAACAGAGAGCAGAGAAATAGCATTGGATACTTCAGAAATATTCAGAGGAGGAAGAGTACTTGGATGATTTTCTTGAAAGGCAGTTGAGATTTTGGAGGGTGGAAGGCTGAAAGTCATCAGAGAGGACACTGATATTTGAGGGGAGCTTCTGAAGGATAATGATATCTGGTTCTTAGCTCAATCTCTGGAAGAAGATAACGATGAGAACAAAGTGAACAAGATCAATATGAAGGAGTTTTTTTATGACTGATGTTCATTGGGTGAAATTGCTAAGGTCTGGGGGGAATCAAAGGTTAAATTTAAAGTAAATGGATAAAGAAATTCTGTTGCTTGATGTTTGAGACTGAAGAAATAAGGATTCAGTTTATTGGAGTTAAGATGCTATCCTGTTGCTTGGTGTTTGATGCTGGCCTTGTTTAAATAATTTGTAATAAAATACGATGGGGGAGTTATAGAAAACCTTAGCAGTTGTTTTGATTTATATGTATTTTGGAGGGTTAGATAATTAGAAGAAATATTATTTTGAAGAAGAGAGGAGTTGAAGTGGAATTAAGAGAAGAGGGGTGTCTTGGGAAGTAAATAAGGTAAAGAATAACCATGGCCTCAAACAGACAGCCCAAAAGGGCTGCTGTCAGGCTGATACAGGGGCAGGGTGTGCACATAACCCATGCCCCTGGATTGCACAGAGGCTATGCCAGGGCAGCCGAACATGGCCCAAAAATGGCTGTGAAATGAGCATTTTTTCCCGGCCCATTCAGAACCACAGCAGCGGGCCACCTCAGGACCATGGCATCTGGTTGTCATGGTCCCACAGTGGTCCCAGGGCGATTAGTGCAGAAGTGGCCTCTGGCTGCTCCTACTGCTCCATCTGCTTCACCCCTATACTAAGGTAGAAATCTGTTCTTAAACATGAAGGATTAAGCAGTATGGAACAAAGATATTTTATATTATCCAGTTGGCCCTCCATTTTCATGTGGGATCTGTTCTGGACACACATGAGTGCAAAAATGGAGGCTCATGCTTATTCAAGCCCCATAGGCTTGAATGGAGTGTGTCCCTGTGTGTGCATGCCCCAGTTGTGCGCACCATTGCAAATAATGGAGGTCGCCCGTCTGCATATATTCAAGAGCATGGATATCAGATCTGCACATCAGGAGGAGCAACTGTACTAGATTGTTATTAAAATAGAAAGTGAGAGGGGATAACATGTTTAGCTTAATTTAGTGGGAGGTTAATAGTACTATTTGAAAAAGATTTGTTGTTGTTGTTTGCCTTCAAGTCATTTCTGACTTTGACTTTGCCTTCCACTGCACCTGAGAGCATGTGACTTTTTCAAAGTCATTCAGTGGGTTTCATTGTTGAGCAGGAAATTGGACCCTGGTGTCCAGAGTCATAATCTACCACTCAATCCACTATGCCATGCTGGATCTTTGATCTAGTTTATTACTATTTATTGTCTTTCTGTAGGAAATTTGTATGTGACCTCATCGTGAGTTTTGATATTATTAGGATCCATTCCCACTTAGAGAATAATGCGTGTCCTGGATCGTGTCTGCTCCGCCAATTCAATCGATTCCAAAAAGCCTCTCGTTCCAACTATGAAAAAGGGGCCTGTATGGAATCGATTTTTGGGGAGGGCACACTTGTCGTTCCCACTAGAGCTGGGAAAGACAAGCAGCCCTCCTCCCCTTCACCCGGTGCCCCAGGACCCCTTTTGAAGGTCCCAAGCAAACCTTTTCTTTTTCTCCCTTCCCCTCTATTCCTTCCTTCCTTCCTTCTCCCTCCCTCCCTTCCTCCTCCTTCTTTCTTCCTACCTTCTTCCTTCTTCCTTTGCTTGTCCAGGCCTCCACCACTACTCCCGGGGCTGATGGGCCTCCGGCACTGCTGTCGCGCCGGTTAGAATGGGGTGAACAGCAGCAGCAGCAGCGCCAGAAGCGCAAGAAGCACCGCCGGCCTCGAGGAAGCAGCAGAGGCCCAGGTGAAGCTTTCCCAGGGCTGGGGAGGCCTCCGGCCCTGTTGCCGGGCCTCCACTGCTTCCCTGAGGCCGGTAGCACTTCTTGCGCTTCTGGTGCTGCTGCTGCTGTTCTGCTGTCGTTCACCCCATTCTAACCCCATTCTAACCAGCATGACAGCTGTGTCAGAGGCCCCGGGAGAAGTGGTGGAGGCCTGGCTGAAGCTGTGGAGGCCCCGCCGCCCTGGGACAAGCAACGGAGGAAGGAAGATGGCCCATGCTGCTCTGGGGGCTGACGGGCCTTACATTCCCTGGTGGGCGAAAGGCCCGGGAGTCCTGGGAGCAGTGGCTGCAAGTGGCGCAGCACAAATGCCGCAAGCCCTGTCATCCTTGTCAGCCCTGCCAGCCCCAGGTCGCTGGGGCTCACCAGGCAGCCTTCTGGAGCAGCAGCAGTGGCAGTGGCGAGCCCTCCTCTGGTAAGGGGGGGGAGGAAGGAAGGAAGGAAGGGGGGAAGGAAGGAAGGAAGGAAGGAAGGAAGGAAGGCCCCCAGGACAAGGAGATTTGTGTGTGTGTGTGTGTGTGTGTGCTTCAAATTGATCGCAAATGCACTCTTTTGCAATAGTAAAAAATTGCTTTTACAAAAGATTGCTTTTGCGATCATTGCCCCCCCCCCCAAAAAAAAAAAATGATTCTGACCAGCATTCCCACTTACTGGAAATGCTTCAGAATCGTGTTTTCCCAAAAAGACCACTTTAAAACTAGTGTCAGGAAAGCCCGGGCTATTTGCTTTTAACCCGGACCTTTTCTCCACTAATCAATCCTATGAGCATCAGAAATCGATTCCAATGTAAACGAGGGACATATAGCCCACGTCACACTTCGAATCAGAATGTAGTGGGAATGGGGCCTTAGTAAACATTTGTTACTGAGAGGAGGAAGAGGAATTAGTGTGATAGATGAGAGAGGTATAGCCTGATTATGTGCTTTAATAACCACTGAAGGGAAGTTTGGAAGTCACTTTTAAATTTTATGTTTTTCTTTTTCCTTTCTTTTGCTTGCTTACATACATACATACATATATTATCTATCTTTTTTATTTTTGAATTATTTTTACTAAGTAAAAACTACACAAAATAAAAATCGAATAATACCATTAACAACAACAACAACAAACTAAACATTATATAAAACAAACTCTCTCTCTGGCTTTTCTTAGCTAACGAAGATTCAGGAAGGACTCATCCCATGCTTACTACAAACGTGTTGATGACTAAAAAGGCCGATCTGAGATAAACAAGTCCGGTTACAGAAAGCACAGCAGAAAGCCTCCTTGGGTGATGTTTCCAAGTTGTGGTTCTTTCTGCATTGTCGTTTCTCCTCGAGACTCGTTCAGCATGAGTTCTCGAAAGAGGCTGCAGCATTGTGGATAGTGCTTCTCCATGCCTCCCGATGTGAGGCCAAGGCAAACCATTGTTGGTGATCAATTTGGCTGAGCTTGAGATGTTGTTTTAGGGAGTCCTTGTATCTCTTCTTTGGGGCGCCCCTCTTTTGCTGACCCATGGTGAGTTCACAGTAGAGTACTATTTTGGGGAGGCGGTGGTCCTCCATCCTAGAAACGTGCCCTGCCCAGCACAGTTGCTTTTTCAATAGCATGGCCTCAATGCTGGTGATCTCTGCTTGCTCCAGGACAGCAACATTCGTCACATAGTCAGTCCAGTGTATGTTTAGGATTGTGCGTAGATAACGCTAATGAAAGCATTTGAGGAGTTGTAGATGTTGGCAATAGGTAACCCATGTTTCAGACCCATACAGGAGAATGGACAGTACAATGGCTCTGTACACACTGCTGTTTGGGCTGGAAGTCAGCCTGAAGAAAACGGAAGTTCTCTACCAGCCTGCACCACAGGAAGTGCACTATCATCCTCAGATCACCATAGGCAAATCTGTGCTTAAGTCCGTCCAGCAGTTCACCTACCTGGGAAGTATCATCTCCTCAGATGCCAAGATTGACAAAGAGATTGATCACAGATTAGCAAAGGCATATAGTGCATTCAGAAGGCTTCACAAAAGAGTCTGGAGTAACAAACACCTGAGGCGAAGCACAAAAATCAGTGTATACAGAGCCATAAAACAAACTATAGAGAACAAAATCTATAACCAACAGAATAGAAATGAAAAAGATGGCCTTCAACTATCTCTTCTGCATGTTTTAAATTATACCCCTCTATAACTTGCCTATTAGTTAAACTCCATCTATATATTTAACTCATATTAATTAATAAAACCAAAAAACATAAAATCACTCTCATTCTTTTTTCAGAAAGTCAGCAATTTGCAATGTTTCCAAACGCTTATTAATGAATTTTATTAATTTTTTCATATTAACCAATAATACTCTTACTGCTACTATAATCATGTTTAGTTAATGAACCTCTCTGCCTTTAATATAATTCAAATACATTTTATATAGTAATTTCTTTATGTTAGAGATCTCACATCTAACAGGACAAAACCATACATATTCTCCAAAACCAGGTAAGATTACCCCTTTATTGTTATCTCTTAATAAAATTTTAATTTAAATTTTATTTGTATTCCCCCCCTCAAAAAAAAACAAAAACTCCAGCCATAATAAGAATTGAACATACAGTATCCAGGGAAGAAGGATCTGGAATAAGTATAACCTCCCACCAACTTTCATAGGCTTCAATGCAGAGAGATCTTTTAGCACCATTGAAACCATTGAGAGCCTTTAGAGCTGAAGAGTAAGGTATAAATACCTAAATAAATAAATAACTGAAAGAAGTTGACTGCATGAACTTTCATAGGAGATTATCGCATGCGAAATCCATGCCAGGTTACATGTGGGTTGTAACAGTCAATGACAGATTTTATCACACTGCCCCATGCCTGGGCAAGTAGACAGCCGATATCCAAACCGGGCTTCTCCAGCAGCTTGTCAAGAAGAGGAAAATCTTATTCATAAAAATCTGCGGGAGAAACCTGGGTTTGATACAGACTGCCTACTGGCTGGGCATGGGGCAGAACAATAAGATCTGTTGCTGACAGTTACAACCCACATGTAACAAGGATTTTGCATGCAATAATCTCAGTAGATTTAAGTCTACTTCCTCAGATAGATTTGAAAATAGACTTAAGTCTATAAAAGTTCATGCTGCCAACTTCTTTCTTTCACTTTCAAAGGTGCTACAAGATCTCCCTACATACTGATTCTACAGACATGGCTATGTTTCCTTCTAATTAATCTTCCAAGAAAGCATACCTGCAATCAGTCAGATTCACTATGTTTTCTTTGATAAAAGAGTTTTTTATTTTAAAAAGTCCTTCCCAGACAACATTCTTCACAGCAATATTAAGTCCCTTGATCCCAAGGGACTTCTCCAAGCTTTTTTTTAAAATACCAACTTCATCTTCTTCTCTCTTGTCTCTCTTCTCTGAGGGTACCAAAACATCTCCATCTTTGGGGCTGGTGTTACAGATTGAACTTCCCTCTTTTGCAATTTTTTTCCATCTGTCCACATTTTTCATCTGTATTTCTCTTCAAATCTCTGTTTTTTTCCCTAGGTATCCATTTTTATTATCCTTTCATAGATCTCTTGTCTCAGCATTCTCATCGCTATATAAATCTCCTACCAAGTTGCATTAATGGATGGGTTCTTCTCTTCCAAATATGCCCCCTTCATTTCTTTGAATGAAATAGGCCCTCCAGGTGTTGTTGCACTGAAACCTCCAGCAGACCTAGCTAGCATAACTAGTGGTGAGGAATGCTGGGAGTTGCAGTCCAACAGTATTCTCACTATTGTTACAGAACAAAAATAAGTGTGCTTAGTCTGACAGGAATTATTGCAAGGCAGTATTCAATAGAGTAGGGGTCATCTAAAATGGGTCTGAATCTCCTTCCTGACCAAGTGGGAAAATTCTCGGGATGTCATATAAAACAATTCTTCATGAAGCCAAACTTTTCACTTTTTACGCAAGTCTAATTCATTTAGCACTTTCCAAGCAGAAGCAATTTATGTTAAAACACTTTTAACTTAATCAACGACTGCCCCACAATTACTGAATTAATGGCTGCTTCTTATAAATGAGGACACATGAGAAATAGTCGAAAGATGAGACTTGCACTGTACTTACAACATAAAATGACTCACTTGCCTGGTACAGGCTTGAATTTTCATAGGCTTTAAAGCACAGGTGGGAATTGTGCAGCCCTCCAGATGTTCTTCAACCGCAGCCCACAACATTCCTTGCCATTGGCTATGCCAGCTAGGACTGCTGGGGTTTGAAGTCCAAAAACATCTGGAGGGCTACACAATTCCCACCCCTATTTTAAAGAAAAGGTGGTTACAAAGGTCACATCCATATTTATACAAAATGATAATTTAATACTTCTTTACTTCCCACAGGCTCTTTTCATATGCATAGGGCACTGACAACATTGAGTGCACATTTTTCCAGAGCCTTCCTACTGTTAAGATGCTTGTTGGAGCAGAGGTGACTATTGGTAAAATGCTTTCTTTTTGAATACCATGTTGTCCAGTCAAATATTGAAGTGACAAAAAGCAGGGCTTTATTCTCGGTGTGCCTACTGGAAATGTTGGAAGGTATGAACTGGTACTGCACATATTACTTCTGGGCAACTCTACTAACTGCTTATCTTATAATCCATGTTTTAAGTTAACTACTTGGCATTAAAACCAGTCAGGGAAAACATACCAAAATGTGTGTGTGTGTGTGTGTGCGTGCCTGCACATGATAATTGTGGTGTATACCTTTGTTATTATACTAACACACAATTAGAAAAGAGTACCGGTATTCAAATTGTTGCAAATATTTTTGAAAGAGAGGTTTTTGCAGTCACAGCAGCTGGGCTTCACTTTATTCTACAAGCTGGGCTATAGTGACCTCCAGTGTCTGATTTTAGACTGCAATTTTCTAGGCCAAATAATTTTATCCATATTTTAGCACCAATCTTCTTCAAGCTGCCACTTACATATAGACACACACCAGACATCTCACTGGAGAGGCTGTACTTATAGAATTTTAGATTGATTGTCTTCTAATTGAGTGATGTGGAGCATTCATTTACCCACTGTTGGTTTTAATTGCTACATGCCCTCAAAACCAGAAATAAATAATTAGGCATAGAATGCACGGATGGAAAATGGAGCAAAGCTTTTGAAGCAGCACGTGGGAAAATCAGCGGAGAAGACTGCATCGTGCCTGTGCATCAAAGATTGCCACAAATTAAATTGCAAAATGAAAATAATAATTGAGATGGAGCAAATTAACTTGTAGTTTCTTATTGCATGATGGGGGCAATCTTATTTCAGGAGTCCTTCTGAAGTGATCAGTTCAGATACCTGGCAAGGGCTATCTGTAGTAATCTATTTTAATACTCTAACAATTTAATTTTGTTTTAATGTATCACTTTTCTATGTTTTTAGCTGTACTGTTCTTTTAATGATGTGAGCTGCTCTGGGTCCCAGTTCTGGGAAAGAGTGGGATATCAATATCATCATCATCATCATCATCATCATCATCATCATCATCTGTCCCTAGGCAAAGAGTAAGAGGTATCAAAAAGAGAAGGACTGATGCCATCCTTCAGCCTCATCTAAAGTGGGATGCAGCTTACCAACAGATTTTGGCCTTCAACAGAAAAGACAGATTCCATATTTTTGATTTGAAGTAAATGTCATGTTGTTTGAGCTTTCTTTCTTTCTTTCTTTCTTTCTTTCTTGTTGTTTTCGTTGTTAATTTGGTGTTGCACTTTTCAGGATTGCGATGTCCATCATATTCACAGAAAGCCATTGGTCTTCAATATTGGTATAATCATGCATGTAATTTTTCCTACTTACTCCTATAGCCCTCTGGTACAGATTCAGAGAGACAAGACAGATGACAGAGTAAAGTCATCCGCACTTTCCCTGCATAATTCCAACAGACCACTTTCCTCTCATTTCCTCAAGCAATGCAAATTCACTCTGTTTGACATTGCATACCAGTCACACAGCCTTCATACACATCCCTAGTTTCGCTTCCTCATGTAAAATATTGTAATATAAACTTATATGACATCGCAAGGCATACAGCAGCCCTGTTCTGGCCCTATCCATGATGCCAGAGCATAGTTCCATCCCTGCAGGCATCCCTGCTTACAGAATGAAAGGCTGCTGTAGGGAGTCCTTTGACTTCCATTGGATTGAGAAATCCAATCATGCCATGTTCTGAATCATACAAAAGCTTCCACCGGTGCAACAGTAAACACAAAGGCCTCCTCCCTGCAGGCATTTGCTCTGTTAATGCTTCAACGGTTTATAATACTGTAGCTTTTTAAAAAGATGTACTGTGCTGTCACATCACAGCACAAGTAGGACTACTTGGCATGACCCCACACCTGGCTTCATAAGCCTAATTGGACTTTCCTCTTTTCTTAATGTTGGCTGGTACCCATATTCTAAATGTACTGGTTACATAACTACCTTAGTTGCGTAGCTGAGTACCATTTCCCAGCCTGATTCCCACCCCAATCCTAACTTCCCAGGCAGCAGCCACTATAACCAATGGAGGTTTATTCTTGTCAATCAGCAATGCAGCATTTGACATGTCCAACCCCTTCCTGCTGGTAATCTATGATGTAAGGAGGAATTGCAACTGGGATCCTGCTTCAGATTGTCTCTCCAGAGATTGCTGGAGGGAGAGGGTGGACACAGCCATCTGGTGCATCCTGGTCAACAGAAGAGGCCTCTCTCACTCACCACAGCTGCTGCCCACCTACTCCGTTGAATGCATGGAGATTGTGAATATGAATTAGTTTTTAATATGTAACTCTAGGTTATGCATTTGTAAACTGCAATTGTAGATTCTGGTCATAATCAATAATTCCAATTGATAAATAGGTTCATATTTTTTCTTTCTTCCACCCAGTCAGCTTTCTGTCTCTTCCACAATAGCATCTCAAAGAGTGGTACATCCAAATCAGTTACTCAAGAAAATTATTTTGGAATCCTACCCATACCAAAGATTTTTTTCCCTGACCTTAGAAAATTCTCAGGATGTAGTTGAAGGTGCAAGTCATAAAATTCCTTCTTGCAACAGCACCATTGGCTGCCAATCTATCTGAACAGAATTCAATGTGCTTGTTATGACTTATAAAGCCTCATAAGCATTAGATCCAGGCTATCTGACCTCTGCATGTGAGCCAGTATGTTTTGAGAACTTCTGGGGAGGCTGTTCTTGTTAGAGGTATATCAAGTGGATACACAGGAGAGGACTTCTCAGTGGTTGCTTCCAGGCCCCAGAACTTCCTTCCTGAAGAGGTAAGAATGACAACCTCCTTGCTATTCTTCCATTGGTAGATAAGACTTTTTTAAATGCCTTTGAAAACTGATTGTTCCTAGGGAAAGAACCCTCAAAAAATGTGCATGTTTATAATTATACTTTGTTCATATGATGTGTACTTTGAGCTGTATGTTTTCCTTTTATAAACCACCATGATTCCCAGAACTGGGGAAAAGACAGGATATGAACAAATCGTGACAACATTCTGTTACCAGAGGAGGTTGACCAAGATGATCAAAGATCTGGAAACCAAGCCTTGCAAGGAACGATGTAGGCAGTTTGATATGTTTAGCTTTGAAGAGTGAAAGGTAACACAATAGCTATCTTTAAATATACAAAGGGATGTGGATGTCACTTGGAAGATGCAGCAAATGTTTTCTGCAGCTCTAGAGACTAGAGTACAAATCGTTGGATTAAAATTACAAAAAATTCCACAAAAACATTGTAAGAACATAATTGTAAGAGTTGTCTAGTGGGGGGGAGGAGCAGAGAGTTATTAAAGAATAAAATGAGTTTATTGGTGACTGGTTGGCTCTCCTTCTTTGGAACTCTTTAAATGGAAGTTGGATGTCTCTCAGAAGTGCCTCAGCTGTGCATCCCTACATGGCAGAGGTTGGTTTTGTTTTGTTTTTTTAACTAGATGGCCCTGGTGGTCCCTTCAAACTCTGTATTTCTGTTATCAGAGTACTGCAGGTTAATAGGGAAGAACAGCAAATGCACAACCTTTGGTTTTAGTGGCGGCATGACATAGCTAATGATGATGATGTTTATTTGTATTTCCCACCTCTCCCATTGGATCGAGGCAGGATTCCAACAGTTAAAATATATACAGCTCAATTCAAACAATTTTAAAACAATAAAACAATTATAAAATCAATAAAACTCACCACATGGTTTTGGTCATTAATCTGACAGTTGTTACTGTATCTAGTATAGATCCAGTGATGTCTATTTATTCCTAATGGATTAAAGTAGGTCAGGTGGGTAAGCCCGCCGGAAGAGATCCGTCTTAAGAGCCTTCTTAAAAGCATCCAAGGAGGTGATAAGACGGATCTCTTCCGGCAAGTTGTTCCAAAGCTTTGGGGCTACTGCAGAGAATGCTTTGTGGGAAATTGATGCCAGTCGTGTATGGATGGGATCTAACAGATTCTTCCCCGATGTTCTGAGAGTATGGGGCGGATTATGTAGGGAGAGGCGTTCCTTTAAGTAACTCGGACCTGAACCATATAGTGCTTTAAAGGTAACGACCAACACTTTGTCTTGCTCCTGGAAGCTAATTGGCAGCCAGTGTAAAGATTTTAATATAGGGGTGATATGCTCAGATCTTGATGCCCCTGTAAGTAATCTGGCTGCTGTGTTCTGAATTAACTGAAGCTTCCGAACTTGGTACAAAGGTAGCCCCATGTAAAGTGCATTGCAGAAATCTAAACGAGAGGTTACCAGTGCATGTATCAATGTTTCAAGGTCCCTCTTACCCAGTTAGGGGCGCAGCTGGCATATCAGCCGAAGCTGGTACCACGCACTCCTGGCTGTCACTTCCACCTGAGGTGTCAGCTGGAGCGACGAGTCCAGGAGTACGCCCAGACTGCGAACTTTGTCCTTTAGGGGAAGTGTGACCCCGTCCAGGACAGATTGACAAATCTCCATCCCTGGGCTGGGGGTGCCTATCACAAGTACCTCCGTTTTCTCTGGATTCAGCTTGAGTTTATTTTCCCTCATCCAGCACATTACTGACTCCAGGCAGGCGTTTAGAGGAGAGATGTCATCCTTGGTCACTGCAGCAGTCGGAGACATGGAGAAATATATTTGTGTGTCATCAGCATATTGATAACACTGCAACCCGTGTCTCCGGATTATCTCTCCCAGCGGCTTCATGTAAATGTTAAATAGCATGGGAGACAGAATGGCGGCCTGAGGGACGCCAGATGTCAGCTCTCTTTTACGAGAGCAGCTGTCTCCCAGCTTCACCATCTGGAATCTGCCCGAGATGAAGGAATGAAACCACTGGAGTACAGTGCCTCCAATTCCCATTCCCCTCAGGCGTTCCAGAAGGATACCGTGGTCTACGGTATTGAATGCCGCTCAGATGTCCAAGAGCACCAACAGGGTCACACTTCCCCTATCGATGCCCAGACGGAGATCATCGACCAAGGTGACCATGGCCATCTCAACTCTGTACCCCCTCCTAAAGCCGGTTTGAAATGGGTCCAGATAATCGGCTTCTTCCAAGACAGTTTGAAGTTGGAAGTCAACTGCCCTCTCAATCACCATCTGTCCAAGATTGCCCTGAGAAAGGATCCTTGGACAGATGGCCCAATTTATGATGAATGTTTTTGTGATCTTAATTTCTTTAATATTCCTCCTGTTGAAGATTCTAAACTATTTTTCTGCTTCCATTTGTTTTTAGTAAATTCATTTTCCTAAGATAGACAGTGCTGCTTGAGTAAGGCTCTAGCAGGCCTTTCTTTCCAGTAACAACCTCTCTGCATTCATCCCTTCTAACAGCTCACACAAATGGTCTTTCGCAATATTAGAACAACAAGAATTGTACAACTCTGTAAATCAACTTCAAATATGAATGGATTTCTTGTTGCTCCACATATAGAAACAGAACTGCACAGTTCCTCAGCCTACTAGAAATTGCATGAAGGCAAGTAGATGCATCTTGATAATCAATCCATGTGGCAAACTACAGCTTATGATGCATTTTCCCCATGAATGTCTCCGCCAGCCATGTAGAAGAATGTATAAATATTGACCTTTTGACCACGAAGTGTAGCTTGTATAATTTTTATGAACAGAGACCAAAATTGGTGGATGGAGAAAGTTATCTGGATTGTTAAAAATATGTCATTAAAAAAATCAGATTCCACTGCTATAATTTCATTCTCTGTAATTCAAAAAGTACTGCAGGATCAGAAGAAATGCAAGGTCAATTTCATTTGCTCAGCTTTATTCAACCAAAATTCAACATGCTGGCAGATAAGACCTCCTGTTGGCAAAGTAATTTTTTAATGTACTCCTATTTCTAAGCTTCACAACTGAAATGGAAAACAGAAGAATTGCATCACAAAAGGATGGTCCCACAGCATAAACCAGCTATGATAAGGAGATAACCAATAGATGTCTTGTGCAATATGGTTGAAAACATAACTAAGACTGCAATTCTGTGCACATTTATTTAGAAGGAAGTCCCTCTGGACAAAATGAGACTTTTTTCTGAACAAACGTGCATTGGGCTGCAAACTTTCAAAAATAGTATATGAAATTAATTGGTATATGGATCACAGCTATATTTTTATCTCAGTCTATTTTATTTTATTTTTTAAAAAATCTGTTCATCCAAGATGAATGCTTTTACAATCTTCAGTTAAAATGTATTTTACACAATTTTACATACTATATTTCTTAGTATTTATTTTACTATACAGAAAAATAAAATAATTTGGAAACTCATTAGAAAGTTTTGCTAAATTCTTATGTCCATGCTGTGTTTCTCAGATAATGGCTGCATTCAGGAAATTGGTACTTTTGTTTTGTTTTGTGCCATAATTTGGCTAAAACTATATGCATAAGGAAAGCCAGATTTGGGTTTAGGGCCTCTCTCTTTGCCTTGGATGGCATGTTTTTCTAAATAACTTTTCCATCAGGTCCAGCCAGCACAGCCAATGGTCAGGAATGCTGAGAGATGTGATAAAAACATAACTGGAGAGTACTACAGGAAATTCTAAACTGATTTCTAGTTTGCCTGTGTCCAAATGCAGCAAACTATAGTTTGTTCAAACCATAATTTGCTCATAAACCAGAATTAAACTGTGTCTTGGGGTTGTGGTTTAAGAGCAAATCATAGCAATCAGTATAGAAAGTGTGTCATACAAAGAGAACACAAAAGTACATATGCTGGAAACTTGTCTCATTTCAATGACTTTGTTTTCAGAAGCAGGATGCTCTGGTACAGCTATAATCCATACAGGGTTGACAGAATATACCATCAAAATTTCTCGTTAGTTACTAATGCTTCAAATCTGAACCAACTTTAATTACACTGCATTAGTGTATCTATTTGTCCTATAGGTTAAAAGAGAAAAAACCAGAAAGCTATTGCACAAATATAATTTCTTGAATGGGAAAATTTCCTAAGTAATAGAAAATCAGAAATCCTTGGTATACAAATAGTGCAAAAAATCAGTTTTCACAGCTTAGTTGTACACTACTACCCACCTACATTTAAATACAGAACAAGGTTTAGTTGAACTGTATTAGCTTTACTCAACCAAACCTGCACACAAAATCCAAACAGGGTCAGCAGCTAGTTCAAAATAACAGGGCAATGAAAATAGCTTCCTTTCAGATTTGTGTGTAAAGCAAAGCTACACAGTTCCAATTCCTCTTGTAAGTGTTGCAGTTTTGGCTATAATCCAGAGTTAAAACTAGATGCACTGAAACACTCAAACTGTTCTTTAAACTCCTCAAGCTTGGAACACATGTTAGGGATTTGTTACAAGAGCAATTCAAATTGAAAACTTGGAAATACCATGTTCACTTCAGTAACAATTTTACATCGAGGTCATGTCAAAATCCTTTTCAGTTTAAGGATTTAAAACTGCATTCCGACAGGAAAAGCTTGCAAAGTAATTGTGAGCACATCTGGAAGACAGGCACACATGCAATCCTTTGGATATGCTGTTTGGTTTCGGATTTATATCACAGATTTATGGTAAATCATGGCCACATAAACCAGCCTTTGGATAAGAGATTGCCCAGCAATTTTATCAAAGAATATTTATAGAAACACATAATAAACTTTCAACACCCTGATGCAGTGTTCAAAGGAAGGGTAAAGGATTTAAAGGACAACCAAACTTAGTGCCATTATTATTTCAGGTTTCATCTTCAATATTAACTTTAGATAACATTCTATTCAGATGTGAAAGCAGGGAAGATACATGCAATCATGTTAGTGAACTTTTTGGGCTAATCAAAAAGCCAGATAAGACCAACATTTGAAAGAATGTTGTTTGTGTGTGTGTGTGTGTGTATCCAGCAATTCATGAAATTCATCATGGAGTTAATGGTCTACTGTTAAAATTATGTATTGTTGAGTCTACTCATGTCCTTTTCATAAGAAGGATATCCTCTTTTTATATACAACCCATCATACAGAAATGGCTAATGAAAACTGGGCCCATGGTGTAAGGATTAGACACTAATCATAATGCCACCAAAATCAAAGGCAATCTAAGACTCTTAAGAATCATGTTACAAAAATAGCTATATTAAAATTTGCTAGCTGTAAAGCTACATTTCCAAGCCCTATAAAAAGGCAATCTTTGAAAGGATCTGGCTCAGATGCTCAGAATCGGCACAGTACAAATATTACAAATGCACACAATGTAAGGTATTTCAAAAGCATTTTGAAGGAACTATTTGCAGCTGGTTGTTGTGTAGCAATTATTAATATTGCATAGCTGAAAAATGAGGTCACTTGACTTGCATTAACCCTGCAAGTTTACACACAGGAGTGACGTACACTATTTGCTAGTGATAAGTGCCTCGTGGCTGAGATCAAGCCATTTATAAGTGCCTTGACTATTTATTGACAGCCAGTATACTATGCAGTTTTTGGAATTTTTTCATATGTGATACTGGAACAGAAGTGTCATTTTAGAATAGAATGAGGCCAGGTTGGCATACAAATACTCTTGTGCCCCTCAAATGTAAAATATGACTGGCATTTAGCTTTGGTGGTTTAATGAACAGAAGCATTTATACATTATCTGCACATGAGGCATCTGTGACATCTTGATTTAGCAAATAGAAATGGCTTCTTTGTGCTTAACTGATCCATTAGGTAATATCAGAAAGTGGGGAGGGGATTTCATGTCATATTTAAATAGACTGAATGGTCTATCTCTATACGAAAGTCATTAGAAGCATCTTCTACCTACTGAATGATCCATGTTTTGCTACGGGGAGATTAATGGCAGAATTCCTTACATATCTACTCATCAAAAAGTCCCACAGTGTTTACTCTAAGATAGGAAGGTATATGGCTGCAGCTCTGGGAGCTTGGTAAGTGAAATGCAAGTGTCCATCTATGACCAGACAAAACAAATCTGATGGAATGGGTTCCCTCTCCATTGCTGCCTCTCATGCACACTCAAAATTTGCTGTGCAATCTTATGCAGCAGAAAGAGATTCAAGAGAAGGAAGGAGAGAAAGGAAGTCTTGATACACAGGCTCAAGTCCTCTTCAGAAAGCTGAATGTCACCCACAGTGATCCTACAGATCATAGATCAGCAACCAAGGTTCTTCCAATGTTACTGGACTGCAACTCCCATATTTTCCTTATTGGCTATGCTTATCTGAGGTTGGCGGGAATTATAACAACTTCTGGAAAGTCACAGTTGCCCATGTGTGCTGTAGATAATCTTCATAAACATTCTTAATATTTGAAATGAGATGTGCCATATAATAGTACTAAATGACTCTAGACATTAGAACTTCAGCACACCAGTTCAACATAGAAACTGGAAACTGTAAGTAGTAAATCAGCATTCTAAATCAAGGAAGTATCATTCCTAAACCAACCCTTCAGAGAAATTTCCACCCTCAGATCTGGAAGTAATTCATTATTGGCACCGCAAAAAACGCAGAGGATAAAAAATATATAGAAATTGCCATATGCATCTTATAAAATACATACAAGTGTTGAACAGGCCACAGTCAGGGTCTTGATTATATGTCTTTAAAAGAGCAATTGTGTTTTTTCTATGTGTATTCTTCAATAGTAGTTTGATACTATAAGTATCTGTGCCAGAGTACAAAGGTATCTTAAGATGAAGCAGAAATTGTTTTGTTCTTAATTAACTGATGAAAGCCCTTGTTAAACATAATCCAGTCTTAACTTTCAACACTGGTCAAAAACCAGTTTTTATTTTATTTTCTGCTTCACTGCTGATATTTGACAATTGTTTTAAGTAATAGAAAAAGTGACCGACTGTATAAGAAATAAGTGCTCTTACTGAAGAAAAGAAGCCTGTAAATGTTCATAGTAGGATAATGAATGGGAAAGGAGTGAAACACTTTCCTAATAAATTTTAAACTTTTTTGTTGGCAATATATATCTACCAGAAGAACTGGAAATTACAATACAAATTTTCTAGGCAAAATGCTCAATCTGATTATGGTTTTGAACAGGAAACAAATTAGAAGGAGTTTTAGATATACATCAAACTGTTTAGAAGGATTTGGCATTTCTCTATTTTTTTAAAAAAAGTTTCCTTTTCCTTCTTCATTTTACTTTTGAAAATAAATGCTTAAAACTTCAAGTAACTGCTTTGTGAAAATATGGGGAACATTTAAAAGGATAGCCATGAAGAGAAACAGCTGGAAGAACAAAACTACGGTAGAGTGGAAGCATTAAGACACTTGTAGGTTAGAAATACCATCAAACTAATGCTGTTTGGCCAAATGAATGAGAGGTATGTGAAGGGATATGTGAACCTAGCCTGTTCTAATCTAATTATAGTTAGGATTTACTGGATTATTTTCCAGACATCCCAGCAGTCACCCTCTTGGGTATTCTGAAGCCTCTTTTGCTAAGGGAGGCTTGCTCTCTCAGCTCTTGCACATGACAATATCATCATCAATAAAGCCACAAACTAGATAAATCTGTCTGATGTGCATTTCAGAACCTGGCTGGGACCCTAAATTCACTACTGAATTCTAAATTTTCATAGAATCTGGTAGCAATCAGTTTGGTTATTTTAAAAACACATTTCATAGTACTTAAATGTCCTTGAAAATCAGATGTGGGTTCTGCTTGAACTTTCGATTATTGGCAATGGCCAAGAGACATATTAATCTACCACCACCCAGGAGCCCATTTAATGGTGAGCCTTGAGCAGACATCATTTTGAATTGGCAATAAACTTCTCAAGAACACTAGACCACTAAGGTTACTAGTCTTTGGGCAGATGAAGTGTGATTTCCCCTCAGAGAAAGACACTGCTCGGCTCATCTGATTCTATACCTAAAATAGATTTGATGAATGCAGTTCAGTGACTAAGATTAAAACCATACAAATGCATACCTTCTGTGCCCTAAATTATGTACTAACAGTATTCAACGAGCATATGTACACGTTATGAAGACAACAGTGCTATATTGAGCTAGGGCTCCCAGTCTTTTTGTCCTTTGTTTTCAGAGCTGGTTCTTTCAAATGAATTTTTTAAAAAAAATCCAGTCTCAGTAGTAGATTTGTCTAACTGGTGAAGTAGACAGGAAATGCATGGTAGAACAGATAGTATTTGTCCAAATTCAGTAGTGAACTGTTCCAAGATACTGTTTTTCCCAATCAGATAGCAAAGAGAAATAATTCCTTTTTCTTCTTGAGAATATCATTTCATATTCAGTCCTAGCTGTACATAAAACAGCTGACTGCACACACACACATGCACACAAAAACCCAAACACCTCATTTCTTGAACACGTTCACTGCAGAGTTTTCCCATGTCTGCACTGCTCATTGACAAATAGAGGTCAATAGTCTTAGCATATAGTTGTCATGCTGGGAGTGCAATCTTTGTGTGGCAGTTAAGAGTCAGATTATCAGCATCTTCCAAATTCCATCAAGATAGACAGATAATAATTTTTCATTTTTGCACTCATATCAATGTGTGTCACAATGGTTTATGGATCACAGCTACACCTGCAAAGAGGGAGGAAACACATATGGATTCAATGCATTTCATCCAAACAAATTCTGGGATAAACCTCTTATTTCCAAGGAGACTTATAGAGTGCCCAAGATCCTAAGACAGTTGTTAATTACTTTCCAGGAATGGGTACACAATATTTTGTCTAAAAAAAGAACATGTTTGATTTGACATATTTCTTTTGGGGACTGTGGTTCACTTGATCAGACATGCACTATGCGAACTTTCTGTATTTTAACTCTCCACACCCCCCCCCACTTCCAAAGACATATAAATACCTGCAAACTGAAACAACAATACATTCATCTGACAAAGTGGGCTGCACTCCATGAAACGTTATGACAAATAAAGCAGCCAAGCCTTTTAAGTGCCACAAAACTCTTGTTTTTCCACGCATAGGCGCTTTTAGCTAGAAGAGCTGCACAGCAGGTAAAACTTCAACAGTTCCACCTGCTGGATTTCTGCCTGCCACAAAGCAGCTAGCAAAAGCCCAGAATCCTTTCAGGAATGGAGTGGGGTCCCAAGTGGGGTCCCACAGGGCTCTGTCCTGGGCCCAGTGCTATTCAACATCTTTATCAATGACTTGGATAACAGAATTGGGAGCATACTTATCAAATTTGCGGATGACACTAAACTAGGAGGAGTAGCTAATACCCCAGAGGACAGGATCAAAATTCAAAATGACCTGAATAGACTAGAAAGCTGGGCCAAAGCTAACAAAATGAAATTCAGCACAGAGAAATGTAAGGTCCTGCACTTAGGGCGGAAAAAATGAAATGCACAGATATAGGATGGGGGACACCTGGCTGAATGAAACTACATGCAAAAGAGATCTAGGAGTCCAAGTAGACCATAAGTTGAACATGAGTCAACAGTGCGATGCAGCAGCTAAAAAGGCCAATGCAATTTTAGGCTGCATCAATAGAACTACAGTTCCTAGGTCCAGGGAAGTAATAGTGCCACTCTACTCTGCCTTGGTCAGGCCCCACCTGGAATACTGTGTCCAGTTCTGGGCACCACAATTCAAAAAAGATGTGGAGAAACTGGAGCGTGTCCAAAGGAGGGCGACTAACATGGTGAGGGGTCTGGAAACCATGCCCTATGAGGAGCGACTTAGGGAGCTGGGGATGTTTAGCCTGGAGAAGAGAAGGTTAAGAGGTGATATGATAGCCCTGTTTAAATATTTGAAGGGATGTCATATTGAGGAGGGAGCAAGCTCATTTTCTGCTGCTCCAGAGACTAGAACGCGGAACAATGGATGCAAACTGCAGGAAAAGAGATTCTACCTCAACATTAGGAGGAACTTCCTGACAGTAAGGGCTGTTCGACAGTGGAACACACTCCCTCGGAGTGTAGTGGAGTCTCCTTCTTGGGGATGCTTTGATGGAGAGTTCCTGCATGGCAGGGGGGTTGGACTGGACCCTGTGGTCTCTTCCAACTCTATGATTCTATGATTCTATGAATGATATTGAGGAATGAGATCTCACTAACCAGTTCTTTTGGGCAAAGTGATTGGGATCTCCTACTGAAAGCCACAAGAGGAATATGGGAAATAAAGAATAATCTAACTCATTATCCCCTCTCCCACTGGTTTAATTCAGTGTTTACCTGCATAACTTCTTCCAGTGCTCATATTGGTTGGCAATAATGTCCACTTATCTGTGACAGGATTATAGTATTCCACAGAAGCCAAATTGCAAGAACCGTCATCTCCTCCAACCACATATAGAAGCCCATTCACTGCACATACACCTATGAATGAGAACATGATGTTAAAATCCACACACCTCTAGAATTCAGCCTGGGCTCTGTGTGCTCTGGGCTGTTCAGCCTACCAGAAACTATATCTGCAATAAGTATTATTTAAATTCAATACACATGTTATGTTACTCTTGTATTATTCCCTTCATTTTTATTAACAGAAGCATAATTCATTTCATGATTCACTGAAACTGTGTTTTTTTACATACACCAATGGATTGGGTTTTTTTAGCTTATTTGTTTTTGTTGGTTTTTAAACTTCTTTAAAATATGTTTTTCTTTTATTTTGACCCACAGGAGGCCAACATTCCCACCCATAGTTTTAACAAAAAGACACTATAGGCATTCTGGACAAGTAAAGTTGTAGTTACTAAGATGACCCACTGTGAGGAACTTCAGTGCTAGGGAAAAATAACCCATTCCCATTCCTAAATGGATGATGAATGTATTTCCCACTTTTGCCATTCAATTTGAAATGGATGCATATAAACAAGCCTGGTTTGTTTTAATTTTTCATGAGTTATGAAATTTTCAGCTCTCAGACTACTGAAGCAATTACCTTTAACATCTGTTCAGGAATACTATTCAGTTTCTATGCATCCTGTTGAGAAAATCTGTACTACACAAGATTGCATTTACTGTTTCCATTGTACAGTTGTCCCTCTGAATTCATGGCTTTGTAACTCGAGGTTTTGATTATCCGCAATTTTGCCACCTCCCCCTCTTCTCTCGCACTCCTTTCCATCCCCTCCCTCCTTACTGCCTTCTTTCGCTCTCCCTGGGCCTAGCTTTGCCCCGGGAGCTGGAAGAAGGCCTTCCCTCAGTCCGGGGGGGGGGGGGAAGTGAACCAAGATGTGGGAACTGCCAGGGCTTGTAATGTGCACCTCGTCAGCCAGCAGTCATGGCGATTCCCCTTCCCCACAGTTGCATGCCCCACCGCCCTCCACCACGGCCAATGCATCCACACTTGTTTCCCCTTTTGGTCCCGTCACCCTGGAGCTGGATCAGTTGAGCCAGCTCCAATGCAAGGGGATCAAGAGGGGAAACAATCAAGGGGACCCTCTGCCCCCTCTCTCTGACCGGCTCAGCTGATCCAGCTCGGGGGAGGGGGGGGCGCAGGGGCAGATTGCAGGTTGTTAGATTGCAGGTTGCCCTGCTGACCACTTAAAATACAAATGCATAAAAGATATAAACTCTATTTGCTATCTAAAACGGCACTTTTTTCCAGACACATTCAAATGCATCCAATTTAAAGACTGAAAATTTACATTCTCCTTAAAACAAATTTGCTGTACCTGGGATGTTTTTATTACAACTCCCTTTATCAGTCCAATCCAGCTTTTATCAGTCCAATCCACCAAGATGTTTTTTTTTAATTAAAATTCCCTTTATCAGTCCAATCCAGCATGCCCAATTGTCAAGAAAAATATGAGTTCTAGTCCAAAAAATTTGAAGAGCATCTGGTTAGGATTTTTTTTCTTAAAACAACATTAAGTGAAGGTATCTTTAATAGCAACTATCTTTTTTATGGATGTTGTCTTTGATTAGTACTGTTTACTGTTTTGTGTATAACCTTTTGAAAAAAATGTATGTAAATAAATGAAATAACTACCTGCATTTCTTCTACACATGTTCATGTCTGCTACTTGTTTCCAAGTATTTGTTCCAGGATCATATACCTCCACACTTTTCCTTACTAAAGGACCATCATGCCCTCCGGTAGCATACAACTGCCCACTAAGAACACCAACACCTGCAAAACAAAGCACAGCCTTTGTCAGAGTTTCACAACACTCTTGTCATGAATTGTGTCGACATCATGGATAAGCAAAGTAAAGCCCATGGGCTTCATGTAAATTCCAAGGGCTTCCAGAGGTGAAAGGGGGTTTGGGGGGGCATGGGAAGGAATCAGTGCATTTTTACCATTTTTGAGTGGATGCTGGACCAATTTAGGTCCAGGACAGTCTCTCCAACAAAAACAAACAAACAAACAAACAAAAACACACACACACACAAAACAGAAGTGAACTGTTTCACTGGTTGCCAGTTGGGCACAATTCAAAGTACTGGTTATGAGCTAGAAACTTTATATGGCTTATAAAGTTGGTCTCTTCCAACACTATGATTCTATGATACCCCAGGTCTACATATTCAGTGCAGAAAGCCTCTAACATCCCCCATTTATCAGCTTTTGCACAGAGATGAGTTAGATATAAGGGTCTTAATGAAAGCAAAGAGAAACAGTTTGTGCACTCAGTCCAGCACTAGTACACAATCCTATACTGCTTGTGGGCCTTGAGTTTATGAAAAGTACTGTAATACTATACCATTATCCTTTAACATGGGGAGAAGGCAGCTCCAGCAAAACTCGAGGCCAATTTTCTTTTCCAGGGGCCACACAGACCAGTGAAAATGTCTTCCCAATGCAGGAAGATCTGGGGAGCTGTGGAGACCATCCCTTTGACAGCCAGATTGGGGTCACAGCAACCACACGCCTTGCAAAGGGCACGACAGCCATGGCGCTGTGGCTTTACGGTGCTCTTTTGGTGCTGCGTCATGTGGACGTAGCACCAGAGGAGCATCATGATGCCATGCGCCTTGTGGTGTAGTGTGCAGCATCATGCTGTCCTGGAGGCGGAGGCAGGGCCTTTTCCAATGGTGTGCACAGCCCAAGTTGTTTATGTCACAACTACAGTCAGCCCTACTTATCCATGGTTTTTTTATCCATGGATTCAAGCTTCCACGGCTTGAAAATATTCCAGTTTAAAAAATTAGTAAATAAATAAACCATTATTTCTCCATTTTATGTAAAGGACATGATTTTACTATGCCATTGTATGTAATGGGACTCAAGCATCCATATATTTTGTTATCGATGGGGGGTCCTGGAACCAAACCCCAGAGGATAATAATGGCCCACTGTATTAGCATTACATTCAGTGACATATGGGAGTTATGATTTATGAATAAAAGTGCAAAAAAACATTACCAAGGATTTTGTATGTTGTGAAAAGTAAGGATTTCAACAGAGGGTTACCTCACTGGGTGACACCAACCCTTTTGCACTATGCATCCAACAGTATTTAGCCTCAAGATGCCCTATATACTATCTACCTGAGCTGGAATTTTAAGCCAGTACAATTTGAAAAATAGCAAATGCCAAGAGATAGCGAACATATAGGGGAAATATATTCAGGAGCAAATGAAGGTCTTCAAATAATGTTAAGGACTATTCAAAGACATATGTATTTCCATGCATGCACGGGTTTAGGGGGGTGGCATTTAGAATAAAGTACCTGCACCACTGCGCCGTGTACTCATATCTGACACATAAGCCCACTCATTTGTAGCTGGATTATACTGTTCTACAGTACTAAGGCATTGACGTGATGCCCCATCATAGCCACCAACAGCATACAGTTTACCTAGGAGAAATGAATATGCAACACTGACTATCAATAGAAGAGTTAGAAGAGAGTGCAAAAATTAACATTTTCCAACCAACATTTCATCATTGCTGATTTGTATGACATAATTTACATAATAAAACCACAATAAGTTTGATAGGTATCAGTATTTATGTTTCAATTAACCTTTTTCATGTACTGTATATGAAATGCACAGCTCAATAAAGCTCTTGCTGAATGAGAAATTCCTAAGAGGCTTTAGCTATGAAAGATGCCTTTTTCAGTTTTTGCATTATTACAGAATGAGAAGAAAGTGGCTTTCTCCCAGTACAAATCTTTTGAAAAACTTGCTCTGTCTGTTGAAATACTAATTCTTAAAGAAGGCCTTTGCTACTAGTGCCATTTAAAAATCAAGCTAAAGAAAACAAGGACACATTCAAAGTGAGATTCCTTGGTAAAATCTAAAGAATGATTTAATTGGGGACATATTTACCGGAACACAATTAAGATCATATTTTTGAAGGCAGAGAGATAGAAAAGTTTAAAATCATTGCAGGAACTTACGGTACATCAGTGAATTCTAAGTCCAGGTCCTACTAATGCTGAGCTCATATGGGAATGATGTTTCAAATATGCCTTATTTCCACAGACAGGCATTTTGTTCAGAACCGAGAAATCAGTGGTTTTGGGGGTGATGTGTACAAATTCAGGGCTGGAATTCTGTTTGTAACTTACAATTGCCCAAGTACAACTTGAGCCATCATAAGTTACATTTTTGGCAGCTGTAAAGGTCTGAAACTGCTTCCACCATCAATGACCAACCCCTGCCTCCAAACCCCCTACTATAGCCATTTACTGTCCAATGGAAAATCGACACTGGGGGAGGGAGCACAGAGAAGAATAGAGCCACATGCCAGTAGCTGGATGCAGAGTAACCACATCAGGATAAAGAGATTTGTTTCCGGGGGGGGGGGGAATTACTAAGGAGATGGGACATAAAGTTCCTGATCTCTGCCACTCTTGAGTACTGGCGATGGAGTTCCTACCTGCATGATTGCTTCCTCTATCAGTATCATGATTTTGGTCAGGCCAGAGAGTAAAATGCAAGCAATACTTTCTAATATAGTAGGAAAAATTATCCCCCCTCTTAACAGCTCAGAGTGCCTCTGTCAGCACTGCGCTTACAGTTCTCAAGGTGGGAATTTATTTACAGAACATCCAATGCAACCTGGCAATTTTAACTAGCTCAGTGTCACGTCTAAAGTAATGCCTGGAGTCAGAAAGTCACATTTAATAAAGCTGTTACGACTAAAATGATAGTTTGCCCTTCTTACCCTCCACAACTCCAACTCCAACACTGCTCCTTCTTGTATTCATAGGTGCCACAAAAAACCACTCATTGGTTTTGTAGTTATAGGCCTCCACAGATGCCAGACCTATTTTGAAAGCAACATTAAAATATTTTCTATTTCAACAGCTTAGCAGAGAATAGCTCCTTCTTTGTCAAAGGTGCCATTCTGTTTTAATATTTCCCTTGCAGGCAAAAAACGGGAAAGCACAAGTTGAAACTAGGCCAGCAGCCAGAAAACTCCCATTCTAGGTATTAGAGCTGTGACAATGTGGCCTGCTCCTTACAAGAGTGTATGAGAATGAGAATTTACAGTAAGGAGCAGCAAGCTTACCGGTATGCTTACTCAGCAACAATGGGTTTTTAAAAGCAGTTCTTTCAAAGTTTATATGGCATTTCTGAGGAATGTTATCCACTGATAAGATAAAGACAATGATCACTTCTCCTAAGTAACTATTCTAGTTAAGTTCCTCATCAGATAAACAAAGTGGGTCATGATTATACAAAATAGCAACATTTTCACCAGATGACTTCTAAAGCCCAAGGTGTCCCCATGATACACAAACAGGCTTTTACTGAGTACATTTTCCAAAGAGAACACAATCAAAATAAGGCAAGACATAAAAAGGATATTTAGGCACTCTTCGTGAACGACAGAATCATAGAGTTGGAAGAGACCACAAGGGCCATCCAGTCCAACCCCCTGCCATGCAGGAACTCCCAGTCAAAGACATGTTGTAACATGTCTGACTGCCATCAGACGGGCACTTTAGGGTGCCCCGTCATGTGCTTAGGTTGCCTGGGAGCGGAGCCAATAGACCCTCCGCAACCCTAGCACATGACGAGGGCAGCCTTGCTTCGCAGCGCCATACATACGGCATGTGGAGCAATGACGTCGCAGGTGTACAGCATCGAAACGGAGCTGCGCACCTGCAATGTCATGAATGCACCGGCCGGAGCTTCTTACATTGCAACTGCAACGCAAGAAGGAGCCTGGTTTAAGTGCTCCTTTTTCTGCCGCACCTTCACCACTTCATCTGGTTGCTGCGGTGAAGGTGCGCTGGAAAAGGAGACAGCTCCAGACCGCCCTTTTTGGGCAGTCTGTAAAGCCCCACAGTGTCTAAAGTTTATGAAGATGTTTATGAAGATGTACTAAGAAGCCTTCCAATTCAACAGCAGAAGCACTTAATTGAGAGGAACATGTGAAGTTTCTGGGAAGTGTTTAAGAACAAAGAACAAAATGAACATTATTGTCTTGAATGATCCTGGCCTGGTGGGAAATAACAGCCCTCAAGTTGTATGGAATCCCTGAGTGAGCTTTCTGCATTCCCTGAAACTCCCCAATAGATCACCAAATCCCCACCACCATGACAGTTGAAATTTTTTGGCTGTTTTTTAAGCCAAAGTGTGCTAACTGCCACAAAAATTATGGTAGTTTGTATGCTGTTGCTCCCCACAACTCCCAAAGTCTCAGAAAAACTGAAAACTGGCTATTCATAGGCCAAAACCCAGCACCAGAAGTGACTTTACTTCTGAATGTGATGGTATGTGTCATAGAGGTTCATGGGGGGAATGGCTTACTCCACAGTTAACCACTCTTGGTCTTAGCTTTTGTCTGGCCACCTACCTGTGCTTCCATCAAATCCACCAACAGCATAAAGGAGCTCATTTAGCACAGCTGCCCCTAAAGTGCTTCGTCTTTCCTGCATGCTAGCTATAGATGTCCACTGGTCTTTCACTCCATCGTACACATCTACTGTTCGGACCCGTAAAGAACCGTTAAAACCTCCCACAGCATAGACTTTGCCTGCCATGAATACCACCCCTGTTAAAAACAAATTGGAAGAAAGAAAGGCTTTAAGCAAAGTTCTTCTTTTAAAAATTTCTGACAGAACATCATGCTATAGGAATCATATAAAGGCCTGCAAGAAAATTCCTGTACAGTGGCAATTCTATGTGAAAACTCTAATGTCTGAATGTTATTCAGTGGCCATTATCAGGCCCATCACTGAGTAAGCAGTTGTTGACAATGCCATTGATTCCCTATGTTCCACAGGTCGAATCCATGTGGAAAGAAGCTTTTAAATGTTATGAACCAACTTCTGTACAAAGACTTTATTGACCATATCATACAGAGTAAAACCTCTGTTTGCTACCAACAACTGAACACTCAAAAAGGACTTGCAAATAATCAAAGCTCCTTAATGACTTCACACTTTCATCATGCACAAGTGTTTGCAAACACAGATCTGTTTGCTGCACTCATCTGTGTATCTTTACATATCACCCCCATATGTGAAATGTATCTCAGTGGCTGTTGAAATACGTGTTGCAATCCACAGACAACAGTTATTAGCCGAGAACAGCTAAATTCTGACTTTCACTTGTGTTTTGATGTTGTGTTATGCAGTCTAAACATAGCAGCTAGAATTGTTGTGTTTCGTTAAATTGGCATAACCCCCAGGTATGCCACCATAGAAATTATGGAAGGAGGTATCTAGAACCTGCTTGCATTGTGTTTTTCACCAGTTGTGCAATGACAGCTCTACGATGCTCACCCAAACAGGTAAGGTGATGAATAGTGAAAGGCAATGGAAAACAGTCTTCACACTCTCAGACATCCAGAATATATTGGCAGAGCTTCATGCTCCACCAGTATACAATCTCGGCTTCTAATTCCACAATTTAATAGTAGCTATGAATTGATCTTATCTGATTTTGGAAGGTAAGTCAGTCCTGGTTAGTACTTGGGTAGTGAAGGAATATCAGGTGTTAACAGTTAACAATATTTCAGAGGGAGGCAACAACAAAATACCTCTGAATATTCCTTGCCTAAGAAAATCATATGGAATTTATGGGGTTGCAATAAGTCTATAGTTGTTTTCAAGACACATCCACACACATTAAAGGTAGGACAAATAATATTTAGAATTTTGATTGATTCCATTAAGAAAGGAAAAGTTTTACCTGCCCTACATCTTCGGGAAGGAAGTTCAGCAACTTGATCCCATCGTTCCTCCTCAAAGTCATAACACTCCACACTCCGAATGGCTTTGGGTGCTTGCCCACCTACAACAATCATTACCTTGGGAGAGAGGTAACAGAGTTACAGGATAAAAAAAGGAAACTATGTGCGACCAGAATATTTTGAACATCAAACAAAACCCTTAAACACCAAAATCCTTGGTTTAACTGGGGGCCTTGAATGGTAAAAGAGTATCCTCAGCTGAATAAAAAAACTTCCCAGAAATATGTTTTGTTTTAGAAGCATGAGAATTAAACATCTGGAAAATATTAATAAATTGGGGAATAGTGCCAGGAAAACATTGGCTAAAACACTTATCATAGCCTTTAGGCAAAGCCTATGCACTCTGACTTCCACAGGTTAGCTAACTTGCTTTGCAAAAGATAATTAGTTAAGGCCCCAAAAGAGTTACATTTTAATAAAAAATAATTTTAAAAGATGTGATAACAGCCTAACAGGATATGAAATTTCTAAGAACAACAGAGACAGTAAAGATGCTTCAAATCAGGAGGGACAAGTTTTAACAAAGGAAGATTAGAGTAAAACCAAGATTGTGAAGAGAAAATTAATTTACCAGGCATTTAATGGCCTTCTATTTGTTTATAATCTGTTCCACCCATATGTAAAGCTAGCTACTTTCAAAATGAAAGAAGACTCCAGAATTTATATATACTTAGAACCACAGTCCTCTGTTGTAGGTTGGTTGCTTGGGCACCAACCAAAAGAAATTTTCACAATCACACACGGCATCAGTACGTGACATTTCTAGCCTGGCATACAGAGGCAAGGCTACAAAGTACCCCACCCCTTTTTGCTTCCTTTGTGCCATTCACATGGCATACAAAGCCTTTAGCTACTTTATTTATTTATTTATTTATTTATTTATTTATTGTATTAATACCCCACAAAGGCTCTTAGAACCGCTTACAGAGAGTTAATTAGGCAGTTCCCTGCCCTCAGGCTTACAATCTAAAAAGACATGACACAAAAAGAGAAGGAAATGGCAGTGGGGAAGTCCAGCAGTTCTTCTCTCCCTCTGAGGCCTAGACCATGGCAAATGGGTTAAAGGGAGGGCTCTTCTTACTTTAGGCTAGGCCAGGTGGAGCTGGGCCTGCCTTCAATCCCTCTGAGTTACTAATCGTACAAAACCAAGTTTTTGGCATGCAGACAAACTTCATTGGGTTTTGAACATCAGTGAGATAAAAATATTTAAATGGGAAAAGAATCCTATACTGGAATATGACACAAGATTTCTCCAATTGTAAGAAACTGCTTTCAATATACATGGAAATAATTACACCTCTGGACTGTCCAGTGACTTAATGCTGCCTGAGTATCACAGGAAGACACTTTGCTTACCTTTGGTAGACTAACTGGTGTTCTTGGTTTTGTTCTAGGATTCTTTATCAGCTGTCTTTGATCCAGTGGCAGTAAGTGATACTTCATGGCCTCAATAAGGAAGTCTTTACATGTGTTATTATTCTTAATTAAAGCTTCTTCTTCAACTGTCTGAAAATGTCAGCAAAGGTTAGTACACTGTATTTCAGTAATGAAAAAAAAAACTTTTTTGGAAGTTATCACAATGTTCTTGTTTTAACTGCCATTAAAGATTTTTGGTGTAGCAACACAGGCTTCACTATCTCATTTTCATATTTTACCCCTTACAGTATGATTTCATGCAACTGAACAGGGATGCTTAAATTGTTCCAGGTCAGTCTAAATCAGGGAGTGGCAAGTTGTTCCAGGAGTTGCATGTGGCAATGCGCTGGGGGTTAGTGACTAGCCACACACTAGCCTCTCCACTCCCTGCACTCTCAAAAGCACATATAATACTCCCTTTCCCTATATATATAAAACACACACATACATACTCCTCTATGTGTCATGGTATGATCCTAGCTTTCAGAGACACTCCTTCCTGAGTTGAAGGGCAGACTGTCTGGCAGTCTAGGAGTAATGCACTCATGGAGGTAGGGCAAAGGGATTATACTTTCCATGTACCTTCCTCTCCATCAGCAGTAGGGAATTTGTGGAAGGGGGAACAGTTCTGTGTACCTATGCAGCATGGCAACCCTGTAGCTCTAATAAGTGGTCTGCAGGCCAGTGGTGTATCAAAATATTTTATTGTTTCAGACAGGATTACATACTTGCTAGTATCTTAACACTGACTCCAAAGAGTGAGAAGAAGGAAGTACTGGACATTACGTTATAATTTCACAGGACACAATGTTCAGGAGTGCAATATTCTACTTCATCAGGAGTGGGCAACTTGGATGGCTACCAATTTTTGCCCCACAGTGAGCTATAGGGTTGCAGTTCATCAAAAAAGAGAGAGAGAGAGAGAGAGAGAGAAAGAAAGAAAGAAAGGAAAAGAGCCACAACTTAGACGCAGAAGAGGCTTCCAGTTTGAACGTCCATGTATGTTTCCAAGGTTGTGGGTTGCGAGTTCAAGACCAGCATAAGGGCTGAAGCTCGACTCAGGCTTGCATCCTTCTGAGGTCGCTAAAATGAGTACCCAGATTGTTGGGGGGCAAATAGTTTACAGTTGTAAACCGCTTAGACACTCCTCAAGGGTATGAAGCGGTATATAAATGAAGCTGTTTTGTTTGTTTTTTTATTTGCTGCATAACATTATTACAGCCAACACATCTGGCCATTCTGTAAGTAGTTTTACACACACACACACACACCTGATGGGGGGGCGAGATCCTGGGGGACACGTGTCCCACTTGCTCCATCCCTCACCTATATGCTAATATATATATATACAGATAAATGTACACATATTTCAAAAAGTGGCTCCAAACTAGTGCTTCAAATAGTTTGGGCTCTATCCACAAGCAACAAAAAAGCAAGTCACATGTGCATACAGTTGCTTCTCCTTTCCCAACAGTGAGGAAGACATTGTTTTGCATGGTCAGCTGTCTAGCTGAACTGTGACTAGAATAAAGCTATGTCATAAGATCCAAGACATTGTTTGCATACTTCCCAAAGCAATACGAAATAGACAGCTATACCAAAATGTCTTTTTCAGCAACTCCAGTGCCTTAAACACTGGAGATCTGTGGGCACAAGGGCTGTGGAAAGGGGATCTCAAAAGAACTGCAACAACTTAAAGAACATCTCAGAGATTATGGCCATCTTTTCATTAAAAAAGAAGGACTTTTCTTTTCAACATTCAAATCAAGTATGAAAAGAACTGTTTAATAAAGAGTATATTCGAGAAAGAATGATCAGATTCCTGTATCATCAGAACCCTCCCAGTAAGACATTTCTAGGGTAGTGCTATTCTGGATAATTTTATCTTCCTTCTTGTCTACCTAAACTTTCAAGGGGAGACAGGATTCAGATTATTTCATAGGTGGGTAACATAAAAGAGCTACTCTATTTCAGCACATGGTACTAAGGTAGCTGGTAAGTCACAAATAAGCAGCTCAGGTTTACATGATTTCAGTATCAATCCTAGATAGGAATACAAACCTGTACAAGATAATCCCTAGGCAAGAGAGGGAGTCGTACATGCTCCATCAGCTTTGCCATGTGTTCTAAGCGAGATTCTTTCTCATAATTTATCCACGAAATGACTGCTTCAAATACCTAAAATGGAGAAAAAAGTACATATATGTCAAATACTGTCATAAAGTCACACAAACACATGTTAAGTCCACCTTTGGAGGCAGAGATCTGGTAAACTATACTAAAGTTTGCACAGGCCAACAAAGGACACTAACAAAGACTAAAGTCTGGTGATAAAAGGAGAACTTTTTATTCAGTCACACCTTTGGCACTTAGGTTTGTTGTTTGTTTCTCCCACCCCCAAAAGAACAATTAATTCAACTTTACGTTTATAAATCTATTTTATATTTGCATAATTTGATTTTATGGTTAGCTGTCTTGACATCCATAAAACAGAGAGGGAGAAAGGCAGGGTACAAACCTAATCAATCAATAAATAAAATATTGCTAAAAGCAAGAATAAAAACTGGTATATTTATGTCAAGTGCATGCTGGATTCAAATATAAAATAGCACTTCCAAATGTCCCAGAATTAAGCCTTTTTTCAAGCTTCAAATTATGCAAAGAACATTCAAGCCATAACATCAGAGTTGTATGTTCTGTGCACAATGCAATATAATAAAAGTAAATTATAATCATGGGGTTTAGCGTCCTGGAACTAATTCAACAAAACTCCCACCCTGATTCTATCATTGGAATAATCATGTAAAGTATGTAAGGGAGAGAGATCCAATTTAATTTGCATGCCTTGTTCTGGCTTCCATTCTTTTTCTTGGCAGGCTTTGGATAACGTTAAAGCTAGTGAAAAGAAGAGAAAGGTGTCACATGAGGATACAGGAGTCCATAGAGGCAAAGAATGCACATATCAAAAGCATGGGAAAATTCTGGAAATTTTGTGACAGTAAGAAAGATGTGCATTAGCCACTGAAATCTCTTCTAAGCCACTTTTCTGGCTAATAGATGGTCACTTTCCTCTCCAACCATAAACACTGTTTTGCACTATTTCAAGATAACCAGCTATTTTCTATATTGCACAGGATCTATCACAATATGTTCCATCTGCCATGATACTGAAGGGGACTTTGCTTTCCCTGTAACTTTAGGAGAAATTAGAAGAGTAGGCCTGGTAAATCAAGGATCTAACTCTAATTAAGGAAAGAAATACATTTCTGTATCCTTCTTCAACATACCAGAATCTGAAGAGAATGGGAGCCCTGAGCCACAACCTTATAGACTAATATAGTTTATAAAGGTCACCAAAGTCACTTCAGCAAAGCCACATGTTGGAAAAATTCCACAAAGCTAACACATTTGACATTTTGACTATAGCCTAGGCATCAGCTGGCCATATACAAGCTCCTTTAAATTTAACAACATTTCCCGAGACTTTGCTACATAATCTGTATAAGACATGTAATCTTCACAGTGTCAGTTTGTTCTTCTGCAGGAAGACCAAGGCAACACAAAAGTATTTTGCAGGGTTAGCCCATGCAAAGCCATGTTAGTTTTCCCTTCAATACACAAAGCCTTCCCCTGATGGGTGTCCACCAGGATACATCTATTATCTTCAACATATCATCCCCAGCCATCATAACCAATGGTACATTTCTGACTATGCAGATCTCCAGTCTTCTAATACAAACAATACACATCTATGCTAAGATCACCAAATACCCAAGAATCTGTTTTGCTTGGTCAAGCTTGGTACAAATCTCCTGCTAAAAATGTTCATTTTATCCAGAGGTAATAAAATGGGGCGGAGTCAAGAAGGAAGATGTTCCATAATAGAATGCATGACTTGTATGGGATTTAAACTAAAAATGATTATGCCATTGGGGAACATGTATACGCTGTTGCTTTTTAAAACCCATGTCATTTGATCAGTGTAAATTAGTGACGGCAAGTTAAATTTAAATTAACATTAATTTCATTCTATCTAGTTTGCTGTTACCTTCAATAAAAAGATAAGTGCTTATCTAGCTCTGTCTGAAATTCAAGTTTCAAATCACAGGTAATTTTCTCACTACTGCAGAAGTTATCCCCCTGCTTCTAGGAGCTGTATATTTTAATCTACACTATATCTTCTTGTGCTACAGTAATCAAAACCTTATTGGGAACAATTGATACTACATTAATTTCATTTACATTTTACCCTCTGCAGAAATTTCACCTGTTCTTGATAGTACAATACTTTTAAATACTTTTAAATACAAGAATGTATTGAAATAACTTCCCATTAAATCACATACCTGAAGGATCATTTCTCCCAACACCAGCCTACCTATGCCTTGGGGGTCACTACTATCTAAGTACCGTTGTACAAGAATCGTGTTGGGTGACAATAGAGAAAACCTTTGATGCAGCAGACCATGCCCAAAGCATACCCTTATCAACTTTCATATCAACTTTATAGTCTGTTTGGCCCAGATCAAACAGTTTTATTTGACCAGGCATTTTATAAGAGGAGAGTGTGGGTTAACCTGTTGTTTGTTTTAACTGACCAATAACTCTTTCATTATAACAGTTTTATTGTATATTTTGCTTTTGTATGATTTGTTTTGGCCATAGTCATTCTATGTATCCATAGGGATGGGTGGTATATGTGTGTGTGTATAATTTTTTTAACTAAATAAATGAAATAATAAATAATAATTGTACTAAACAGATTGCTTGGTTAACATCATAAGTACCCTTTAAACTCAATTTCAAGTAATTATTTCATTGTGTCTTTTACTGGACCACAGTCATACTAAATACAGATAACCCACTTCTGTTGCTGAACTTCTACTAAGTGGGCAGGAAACTACCTGTATGGCACATGTAAGTCACTTTGGTCTCTTTAAATAAAACAGCTTGAAATAAGAGTAATAAATAATACAATGTATTGTTTCAATCAGGGTAAAACTTCAGTTTTAAAAGTCTGTGATAACTGTAAACATGACAAACATAACAAAGCAGAAGCAGAGACTGAAACTGATACTGATAACCAGGGCTACATCAGCACTGCAGAAATAATCTAGTTTGACACTTCTTTAACTGCCATAGCTCAGTGCTATGGAATTCTGGGAACTGTAGTTTTGTGAAATATTTAGCCATCTCTGTCAGTGCCACAACAAACTAGAATTCCCTAGCACTGACCCATTACAGTTAAAGTGGTGTCAAACTGAAGTATTTCTGCAGTGCAGATACAGCCCAGAGCTTGGAAAATGAGTCTGATTAAATTTCATGCCTATTAATTGAATCTTAGTCCCTCCTCCCTTCCGCACACACACAGTCAATTCTTTTTATGGGAATGGGTGCTTTACACAAGGGGGAATTGTAAAGTTTTAATGATCACCCTTTTTTTAAATTGACAGAGTTTGTTTTGATTTGTAGTTGTTAACTTATCTCTATGTAGTCACTATCTAGATTTATACATTTTTCCCAGCGTATCTTGACCCTTCGAATACCTGATATTGGAGAAGTCTGCAGATTATGCCTTACGAGGGGGTATCATAAAGTAATAATTATCACCCAGAAGTTTTTATGGCATATTGATGAAATATTGTCAGTGTCATCATTGGTCCCTAAGTACACGTTGCTGAGAAAATCAACTCATTGCATCCTTTATTTTTGTGACTGGCTCTGCCAGTAGTGACTAAAGTGTAAAATCCTCATCAGGTGCAATCTGCCGGTTTCTACAATAGTGGTATTTGGAGGGTCAAGAAACGCTGGGGAAAATGTGTTAATCTGGATGGTGACAACATAGAGATAAGTTAATAACTACAAATCAAAACTTTCTGTCAAAAAAATTTAAAGGTGATAATTAAAACTTTACAATACCCCCTCGTATCTATTTGATCACATGGAAAGGAAATACAATTTTTTTTGTTACTGATGTTGATTGTTTCTTCTGTCTTTTTATTGTTTTTTTTTTTTCTTGCTCCTCGTAAACTAGCAAAGCCAAACAGGTTTCATACCGTACAGAAGATTATTACTCAATTTGTTACAAATAAATTTTTTTAAAAATAAATAAAAGTAAATTCCACTTGTAATAATTGTTTGAATACATGTACTTTAATATACCAGTTGTGATAATTTATGCCAAATCCAATTGTACAGTCATATTTTATGTTCCTAAAGGAACAGAGTGACTTTTAATCTGTAAAAAGTGCTAATGTTGCATTTTTCAATTTTTCCAAAACATCTTTGTTTGTTTCTGGAAAAAAAAATGTTTTTCCCTTGATGGCTTCAAAATTTCCAGAAATTTTACAACTCTAGTAATGTGGATGAGCTACTGGTAGTTCAAAGGAGAGATCACGGTCTGTCTGGCTCAAGAATGCAGAGATGTCTGTAGGAGGGTTTTCTCAGGGATATCTCCATGGAAAAGAAGCAGAGAAACAGGAAATGAAAGTATAGGAGGGGGACTGGGCAAATGAAGCAAATAAGGATGAGAGGCAGGTATGTTTTAATTAACAGACGAATTAAGGTAAAGCCTGCAAAACTATAAGGCCGGGCATTGCTAATTTTATGCCTGTGACTATGGATGATGGGAGTTCTGTCTGCATATGCTCAACCATTAACTTCTCCAGCAACTGAAATAAATGTTCTACTGTATGACTACAGATGATTGGTTTGAAGATTGGTTTACTGAACTGTGAAGATTGGCAGTTCTTAACATGGTAGATATGCCGAGGGGAAGAGGAGGCAGAAAATGTCACTGCCTGATTTTGAGCTTCTCTGGAATGCCAGCAGGAAGTAGGGCAGCAATCTGGCCACCATTTGGAGATACTGGAAGTGATGCCCCATCACGTCTCGCTGTTGGGAAGTTGGCAATTTCAGGATATGGGGGAGAGGGTCCCCAAAACAGCATAGGGCTCTGCAAAAAAAGGTCTTCATTCAAGATATGTGACTTGGCCAAAACCTCTACTTTGGGGACAAAAATACTTCTGGGGGTGCCAGAGCCTTTGAGAGGTCAAAGAGGATCTCAGGAGCTACACTGGACCTACCAAAGGGCCAGATGTAGCCGTCAACTTGCACAGTTCCCATCCCTGACCTTGAGCATTGCAATACAGCTTATGTGCGCTTAGGAGACAAGTTCCTACACATTTATCCTATACTTTTATATTTGGACAGGTATGCCCTGCTTCAAAGGCATCTCCGGGGGGCGGGGAGCTTTGAAGAATTAAGGTAGATGTTTTGATTCATGTTCTGTGGGTTTTAACAGCAGTCAGTACCATGATATAGTGGAAGAGACTCAGAAGAATAAAGTGTAAAACTGGAATAAGAGAAATCAATAATTTAACACATGCAGGTGACACCATATTACTAACAAAAGTAGCAAATACCTGAAATTACTTGTTAAATGCTGCTAAATTGACTTTATGCTGGCAAGCTGACTTTTCAGCCTTGGATTCTTCAGTAGGCTGCTAAAATGAGTACCCAGCTTGCTGGGGGCAATTAGCTTACAAATTGTAAATTATCTATTGAGTGCTTAAGTGCACTGATAAGTGGTATAGAAATCTACTTGCTATTGTTATGAAAGACCCCCAAGTCACCCCATCATTAATAGAATTGCTCAGGTCGTGTAGAGAGGGAATGAAGTCTTTCTCTTTTCCTACTGCCTTCTATCTTACCAAGCATTCTTGTTTTTTCTATTGATTCATGTCTTCTCATGATATTGCCAAGTACGATAGTCTCAGTTTAATCATCTTGGCTTCTAGAGACAGTTCAGGCTTGATTTACATTAGAAAACATTTATTTTTCCTTTGAGCCATCTATGGTATCCACAGAATTCTTCTCTAGCAGCACATTTCAAATGAGTTGATCTTCCTCCTATCAGCTTTCTTCACTGTCCACCTTTCACAACCATTCGTAAAACTATGATAACGTGGGCAATCCTAACTTTAGTGCTCAATGACATATCTTTACATGTCAGGATCTTGTCTAGTTTCTTTATAGTTGCTCTCCCAAATCCTAGTCCTCCTCTGATTTCATGACTGCGGTCTTCCCCTGAGTGCAACTTTCGCTTCACTTTCTAAAATTGTAGGTTTATCTTCCATGGTTCTTTCTTGAATGAATCTGTCGTCCTTTCTTCTCTTTTATATAGTTCTTCAGTGTATTGTTTCCATTGGCTTTTTATTTCTACTTTGTCATGTTCACCTGCTGGGCATAGAACATCTCCACTCTTGGTTTAAATTTACCTTTGATTTCTCAGATCTTGCGGAAGAGGCCTCTTGTTCTTCCTTTTTTGCTGTGGCAAGTACATTTCTGACATCTCATATTTCTCTGTATTGATTATTATAGTAGTTCACCTTGCCCCTGTGCACAAGTTGCTGAACAATTGCATTCAGGGTTCTGACTATTTCTATCATCTTTTATTTTGGTTTCTCATCTGCCCCTAACTGTCTGAAGAGTTTCATGTATCATCCATTGAGGCTTTCCTTTCTTTTTGGCTACAAATAGTCTTTTTGCATTTAAGCAGAATAATAGTACTATTACTGTATAGTGTGAATGGGCCCCTAATAATAATAATAATAATAATAATACAATTTATTTCTATCCCTCCCCTCTGAATGAGCAATCGGGGCAGGGTACAGAAGAAAGTTAAAACATCAACAGTTAAAATCCAATCCTATCCCCAACTCCCCCCCTTAAAAAGAGATTAAACCAACAAGAAGTTAAAACAAAGTGCAAATAGACAGACAATAACCAATAACGAACTAAAGTTCCTTGAGCTGTATAAAAGGATAAGACTAGAAACTGACCAAGGTTTGGAACCGGTAGATGTTAGGCATTTTCTGGGAAGGCCTGCCGGAAGAGATGCGTCTTTAGGGCTTTCTTGAAGCCATCAATAGATGGAATAAGATGTATCTCATCCAGCAGGTCATTCCACAGTTTGGGGGCGACCGCTAAAAAGGCCCACTGGGAGGTCTGCACACGCCTGGTCTTCATGGGCTGTAACAGATTCCTCCCAGAGGACAGGAGTATGCAGGGGGGTTCATACGGGAAGAGGCAGTCCCTTAGATAGGATGGACTTGAGCCATGTAGGGCTTTATAGGTTAAGACCAACACCTTGTACTGTGCCCGGAAACTGATTGGCAGCCAGTGGAGAGATTTAAGCACAGGTGCCATATGTTCTCTCCTAGATGTACCTGTAATAAGTCTAGCTGCCATGTTCTGAACCAGTTTTAGTTTCCGGGTTAGGCACAAGGGTAGCCCCATGTAGAGCGCATTACAGTAGTCCAATCATGAGGTTACCAGTGCATGTATCACAGTTTCCAGATCCCTCAAATCCAGGAAAGGGCACAGCTGGCGGATCAGCCGAAGCTGATAACAGGTACTCCTGACCGTCGCATTCACCTGACTGGTCATGTGACGCGATGTGTCAAGGAGCACCCCCAGACTGCGAACAGAGTCCTTTGAGGAGAGTGTGACTCCATCGATGACTGGGGACTGTATTTCCAAACCCGGTTTTGGGCCTGTAATAGTGAGTACCTCCGTTTTGTCTCGACTGAGTTTCAATTTGTTTTCGCTCATCCAATCCATTACCGCCGCAAGGCAGCGGTTGAGAGGAGAGGTGCCATCTGAGGTCTGAGCAGATGATCTTGTCATGGAGAGGTATATCTGAGTGTCATCAGCGTACTGAAGACACTGAGCTCCATGCCTCCGAAAGATCGCACCAAGCGGCTTCATATAGATATTAAAGAGCATCGGGGACAGGATGGTGCCCTGAGGGACACCACAATTAAGCTCCATCTTTGAAGAGCAACTGTCACCGAGCATCACCCTTTGGGATCTGCTGGAGAGAAAGGACCAGAACCACTGAAGCGTGGTGCCCCTGGAGAAATCTGATTGAAATCAAAACCTATACCTTGAATTTCTTCAGAGGCACTTGTCTCTAATTCTTCGTAAGTTCCAGACTCAAATCCTAATAAAGAATAGGATTATTTTGAGGAAAAGAAAAACTAGCACAAAGTATGCACCATACCTTTCTCAAATCACCCTGCACAAGAAAATCCCTTTTCTTTATTAAAGCAGGTGAAAGCTATCGTGTAAAGCTATTTTCTCTGAAAACAGGTGACAATTAAAATCCCCTTTCCAAGAATAATAAATAAGGCCCCCAAAGGAAATTTGTATTTAAGACAACATTGTGCACACACTATGGGTTGGTCATTTTAAAAGAAGAAACGTTGAAAAGAATGGAAATCAGTTAAACCTCTTAATTTCAATGGATTTCCTCCAAGAGATCCAATTTATGATCACCCTATGACCAAACCATCCAGTAAAAAAAACACAAGGGCAATGTTAAACTGGCAAGCCAAAGTTAAGCATATAAAAGGATGGAATTACAGAAATCCAAAATGATAACAATTTAAGCTACAGTTGCCCTCATTATCCACAGATTTTTTTTTTATCCATGGATCCACGGATTTCACAACTTGAAAATATTTCAAAAAAATATAAATTCCAAAAAGCAAACCTTGATTTTGCCATTTGATATAAGGGGCACCATTTTGCTATGCCATTATATTTAATGGGACTTGAGCATCCACGGATTTCGTTATTCACAGGGGATCCTGGAACGAAACCGCAGTGGATAAAGAGAAACAGCTCGTTCCACATGTTAAGGATGGATTGATGAATTCAATTCTACCATTAAAAAAAGAAACTGAGAGTTGGTTGGGTTAGAGTTATACTCAGAAAACAGCTGGATGGGTTGAGTTGACCTTTGTAGTTGAATGAGAATGGCTTATGCTGATTTAGAATGAATAAAAATGGGTTGTTTTAACATTTGAAAAGTAATCTCTAGCAATTTCTCTGGGATTTTCTGGGTTGTTTCCCCCAGACAACTTTATTAGGTTATTTATCCACATGTACATCTTTCAGGTAGCAATCTGTCAAGCTAGGTCAAGGAAAAAGTTTAGAATGTATTATATAAAGTGCCTGTTGCATGTATTAAAAATGTAGTTCTGGGACACAATTTATCCCTTGGATTTCTTACATTCATGTTATCTACTGAACTTCAAATGTGAAAAGCCAAGAGGAAGAAGGTATTCTGAGAGTATGACTGTTTATTATAGACACAGGAGAGAATGCATGGGAGCTGAACAATTTATTACACCTCAGAGAAAGAAGATTTCAGGAAAAAAAGGGAAATGTCTCCACCCAGCGAAGGTAACTATCTCGCAAATAAAGCACAAATACTGCACGTCAGTGGTTTAGCTCATTAAAGCACAAGGTTGCTATACAAGTTGATCATTGTGTACATGTCTGCTATACACATTTTGATCTCATTATTAGTACTTCCTGCTCTGTAGAAAGATACGCAAGTACACCATTTTTCAGAGAGAACCTATGTTAATTCAGCTTGATTCTTCTTCTTCTCAAGTTCTACACCAAAATAATTCACTAATTTATTTAAATTATTTTCCACTCTTCAAAAATACTTGATGGAGCACTGAAAGAAGATCACTGTCAGGAAAGTAGCAGCAAACCAATTTAAAAAAAAAATGATATCAAGCAGAATAAAAGCATATCAGTGTAACATCTAGACACAGGTATAACATGACAAAGCCAGTCATTAAAAGCCTTTCAGAAAAAGAAAGTTCTTAAAAACCCACCTAAACAAGAGAAGAGGAAGCTCAGATTATCTCCCAGGAAAGGGATTCCCATAGCAATCCAGTGACCATTAAAAGGGATCTTGATCCCTGGTATACACTAAACAAACTTAGAAAAATGATGGGCTAGAAAACAGAATGAGTGAACCTGCTCCTCAGGGCTTGGAAGCATCCACGCAGGTGCAACACTGATAATGACTATTTCCATTAAGCCATTGGCATCCTATTCACGGGCCTTCAAGTGTATCATCTATCTTAACACTGCAACCCTACAAAGTGCACATAGGTTTTCAAAGTACAATAATATCAAAAATCCGCAAAACAGTGATACCTTTATGGGGCCAACCAAAATGATCAAAATACACGTCGCAAGCTGCAACATGTATTTTGTGTATTTTGGTGGACCCCTTTAAAGGTATCACTGTTTTGTGAATTTGGGGTGTTATTTTACTTTGCTATATAGCCAACACAGCTAATCTTGGATATGTTTTGTAAGATTTCAAATTAAATGTCCCTGTCCTCTAGCTTCCAGAGTATTCTCTTGAATTCTCTTAAATGGGGATGAAGAATCTTTTATTTTTTTCATGGTCTGTTGACCCAGAGGAAAAAAAAAAACAAGCTAGGAATTGAGCTAGCTTGTGTTTTTTAAATATATATATATATATATATATATAACTATAATTACTAATAGTGGTAAATTAGACAATCTGTAAGCTGAACTTTAATAATAATGGTTAATAAAAATAAATTATGTTTGTGGGTGTGATTAAAGAACAGGAGTTGGGCATGGATGGTCCTCCAAAAGTTGTTGGATTGCAGCTCCCATCAGCCTTAGCCAGAATAGTCAATGATGAGGAGTGACAGGAACTGCAGTCCAACAATCTCTAGAAGCACAGGTTCTCCACTCTTGCTTTAAAGTTGACCCTTGCCTCCCTCTCTGTGTCTTCTAGACTTGGACTTAATAACCACACTTAGTCTGCTGAGATTCTTATTTTTGTTTCTCAAAACAACATTTAAAAGCAAAACATTTTGTTCTGCTTCCACAGTACAGAGTGTTCAACTCTACCTTTTCCTCTGATGAAACTGTGAGCTTGTCACTTGATATCAAACTGCAAACTTGGTCCAGGCTTAGGCTAAGAAATTCTTCACCAAGCATCACCTCAGGAAAATGCTGCTCTGTTCAAAAGAATCAGAAATCGAGGGGGAAAGGAAGATTATAACGGCATCGATGCTGTAAGTCAGTTATACTCAGCCTGCAAAGCCAGGATCACCAGCAGGACTCAGCTCTCTTCCAAGTGGACTTCAGTGCTGCAGCTCACCCAGCATCTCCATCAGGAAAGAGGAACAAAAGAAACTGGTAGTGTTGAGAGAACAAGTTACCAGTGAAGAGTAAAAAAGACGAAATGACAGGAGATGAGTATAAGTACTCTGAAAGGAATATGTGGGGAGGAAGAAAACAATATAAAATAAAAACTGCCACTCACAGATGAGATCTGCAACTGTGGTGGGGCTGAGGAACAGTTTTTACCCACAGGGCAGCTTGTAATACCTGATCTTTAACCCCAGTGTGGCCAGACGTTACTCCCACTTGCAACTTCCAGGTTCCTCATCTAACTTTGACCCTGGGGGACAAGGTTGAGATGGGTTTAGAAGTACAGTCATCCCTCAATATATGGAAACTCGCATATATTCAAAGTCCATTGATTATAATGGGTGTGCACTCCTGAACACAGCTGGGACACTCCATTTCAATCCCTCCCCATCCTACCATTGTGAAAAGCAAGACCACAAACTCCAAGTCTACAGATTAGAAGAGTTAAATACCACTTTGTTCAGGGATGCATCCCCAGAACTGGAACTCAGAGCGGCTTCACAACATTAAAATACCTAACCTAAAGACCCTGGCAGGCCCAATGCCATCAGGCCTATCCAGTGTAAGCAGCAGGGCCCTCCCTCCAGTCCATCTGCCATGGTCCAGGCCTCTGAGAGAGAGAAGATCCACTGGACTTGGTGCCTTTCCCAACCACCTTTCCCTTCTCCTTCTGTCTCTTGTCTTTTTAGATTGCAAGCCTTAGGGCAGGGAACTGTCTATTTGAATTATATGTACAGAGCTGTGTAAATTTACAGCGCAATAATACTGACAACTGTACACCAATAATCTACCACTCCAGGAGAGTTCCATGAGTGGCAGTAGAGTTTTTGTCTCATTTTTTTCAGGCAATCTTCCTCCCCAAAGAATCTAGACAGGAGACAGGGGCTAGAAGGAGAACAGGAGGTAAACTTGGAAGGCAGCAAAAAAAATTGTAATTGAGGTCACAAGAAGGCCAAGGGCCTCCACTTCCCCACGGTAAGTCTCTTGTCAGCAAATTCTTCCTGAAACAGGGATTTCTGTGATTTAAAGAAAAAAGAAAAAAGGTAAAGTCCATGTTGGACATAATGAGAAAAGTAATCAAATATATCATAGTTGGTACATATCCCCTGCTTAATACAAACTTATGGTTTGACTGACTTGGAATACTATGTACAGTCCTTGCCACTGCATTTGAAAAAGGAGATTCTAGTGCTAGGAAACATACAGAAAATGGCAATCAAAATGAACAAGGGGCTGGAGCCACCCTTTGAGAAAAGATTGTGACTTTGTATGATGTGGAGAAAGTAGCTAGGCAGCAGCTTTTCTCCTGTTGTCATATTTCTATGAACTGGAATTATCCACTCAAGATGACTGTAGGGAGATTCTGTTCTGATAAAAGGAAATAGTATTTCACACAAGGGATAATTAAATAGGAATTTGCTACCATAAGGAGTGATAGCTGACAATCTGAGTGGTTCTCAAAAGGGACTGAACAAATTAATGGAGGATGGAGTTGTCAGTAGCTTGTATTCATAATGGAAATGTATTTTTTCCAGTACAAGAGACAGTATGGCTAGACAGCATGATCAGGAAGGATCTGTTACATGATCGCCCATCTTATGAACTTCCCATAGGCAACTAGTTGTTTCTGGACAAGTACAGGTTGCTTACCTGTAACTGTGTTTCTTCGAGTGGTCATCTGTGCCCTCACACAATAGGGTTTGCGCCTGCGCAGAAGCTCCATTCGGAATGCTGAAAAGCTGAGCAGATTGGCGGGAGCCCCGCCCCTCCCATTCCCTGAGCATGCCCAATCCCGCCAATCTAGCTCCTCCTTCAGTTCAAGTCCGCCGCAAATAGGCAGGGACCTGACCGAGGGGAGGTAGGGCGGGATTTGTGTGAGGGCACAGATGACCACTCGAAGAAACAGAGTTACAGGTAAGCAACCTGTACTTCTTCTTCGTGGTCTCTGTGCCTCACACAATAGAGTGACTAAAAAGCTTACCTATGGAGGTGGGAAGGTCACTGCAAGATCGATGAAAGGACAGCACGACCAAAACTGGCATCCCTCCGGGACCTGCAGTCCAGCCGGTAATGCTTCACAAACATGGAAGGTTGAGACCACGTGGCCGCCTTGCAAACCTCTGGCAGTGGAACACCTCTGAGGAAGGCAGCAGATGAAGCTGTAGCCCTGGTGGAATGGGCACGAACACCAACCGGGAGAGGGCGCTTAGCCAGTTCATAAGCCAGAAAAATGGTTTGAGCAATCCACTTTGCAAACCGCTGTGATGAAACTGGGTTGCCTTTCCTGGCACCAACATAACAGATAAACAATTTATTGGATAATCTGAACTCTTGAGAACGCTGAACATAAAATGCCAAAGCACGGCGAACATCCAGGGTGTGCATAGTCTTTTCCAGAGGCGAAGAAGGATCTGGATAAAAATTAGGAAGCACAATTTCCTGGGAAAGGTGAAATGGAGAAACCACTTTAGGGAGGAAGGAAATGTCCGGTCTGAGGACCACCTTGTCCCTGTGAAAAGTCAAGTAAGGCTCATCTGAGCGTAGGGCCGTCAGTTCAGAAGCACGTCTGGCTGAAGTTATGGCCACAAGAAAAGACACTTTGAGTGTCAGTAGTCTCAAGGAAGCAGAGCCTAAAGGCTCAAATGGAGGTCTCGTAAGCTGTGTAAGCACTAGAGAGAGAGACCAGGCTAGAGCCAGTGGTGGCAACGGTGGATAAAGGTGATGTAGTCCCTTGAAGAACCTCTTTAACGTGGGTGACGTGAAAAGGCGAGCTGATCGTGAGCCGGGTGGTTGGTTAGCTACAATAGCCGACAAGTAGACCTTGAGGGAGGAGAAGGCCAGGCCTTGATCCCTGAGGTGTAGCAGAAAATGCAAGACAGTAGTAAGGCTCACGGGCGAGGAAGGTTCAGACCTAGCCTCCGCGAAGGCACAGAAACGCTTCCACTTATATGCATAGGATCTCTTGGTGGAGTCCTTCCTCGAGGCAGACAGGACCCTGAGCAAATCAGGAGACTCTATGGCTGGATCCTCCACGCCGTGATCCGCAGATTGACCAAGTCCGGGTGTAGGACCGCTCCATTGGAATGGGACAAAAGGTCCGGCCATTTCGGCAGGTGAAAGTATTGGCCTCTGGCCAAATGAAGAAGAGGAGTGAACCAGGGTTGTCTGGGCCAGAACGGAGTCAACAGTATGGCGTTGGACCGGTCCCTGGCCATCTTGGCCACCGTCCTGGAGATCAGAGGAAAGGGGGGAAATGCATACAGGAGATCTCAACTCCAACTGCAAAGGAAGGCGTCCCCCAAGGAACCTCGTCCTTTGCCCGCTCTGGTGTAGAATGCCTGGCACTGGGCGTTCTCCGGGGTGGCAAACAGGTCCACTGAAGGAAATCCCCAACGAGACGTCAGGAGATTGAAGGCTGGGCTCGACAGAGTCCATTCGTGCTGCAGCATCTTGTCCCTGCTGAGGGAGTCTGCCAGCACATTGTCCTTCCCTGCCAAGTGAATGGCCACTGGGTGAATGGATCGGTGGTGGCACCACGTCCACAGCTGCTGGGAGAGACGCAAGAGGACTGGAGAGTGAGTTCCTCCTTGCTTGTTGATGTACCAGACAGTGGTTGTGTTGTCTGATACTACCTGCACAACTCTGTGGAGATGATTTTCAAATGCCCTGAAGGCTTTGATGACTGCCAACAGTTCCAAGGCATTTATGTGCAGTTCTGCCTCCTGTGCAGACCACTGTCCCTGCACACACAAGCCGTTGAGATGTGCGCCCCATCCTGACATGGACGCGTCTGTAGTGACCATCCTGGAAGGTTCTGGCGTTTGGAAGGGCATCCCCTTGAGGATGTTGGAGGGAGACATCCACCACTTGAGAGTCTCTCTGACATGAGGTGGCAACGAGAGTCTCTTGGACGGATTGTCCCTCAGGTGATCGAAGGAAGCCAGGAACCAAGCTTGGAGAGGCCTGAGCCTGAGACGAGCCAGGTAGGTCACCGCTGTAGTTGAGGCCAGGTGGCCTAGCAGTCTCTGAATGTCCTTTGCAGACGGACGGTGAGAGTAAAAGACGAATCGCAGTTGTTCCCAGAGGGCCTCCGCCCGTCTGGTGGGAAGGTAGGCTCGACCCATCACAGAGTCCAGGGACGTGCCTATATAGTCTATCACCCTCACAGGGTGGAGAATGGATTTTGGCAGGTTGACTTTGAGTCCCAAGTCTGCTAGCAGATCCAAAGTGTACTGGACGTCTTTGCGCAGTCGAGACTTGGAGGGCGACACCAGAAGCCAGTCGTCGAGGTAAGGGAAAATCTTTATTCCTTGAAGACGAAGGTGAGAGATGACCACCGCCATGCACTTTGTAAACACTCGAGGAGCGGTGGAGAGGCCGAAAGGAAGAACGGTATATTGATAGAGATCTCCATCTATGGCGAAACGGAGATACTTCCAATGTTGAGGCCTGATGCTGATGTGGAAGTAAGCATCCTTTAGGTCTATGGATGCAAACCAGTCCCCTTGGTGCAGGAATGGCAAGATGGATTGGAACGTCACCATCTTGAACTTGCGAATCGTGATGTATGAGTTGATGCCTCTCAGGTCCAAGATGGGGCGGAGACCTCCTCCTCTCTTCGGAACTGTGAAGTACCTGGAGTAGAAGCCCTGGTGTTTGTAGCACGGTGGAACACGTTGTATGGCTCCTTTGTCGAGAAGGGAGGAAATCTCCTCCAGAAGAGGAGGAGAGGAGGGAGTGGAACAGAAAACGCCATTTGGTGGAATATTTGAGAACTCTATGGCGTATCCCAGGCGGATGATGGTAAGCACCCAGGAGTCCGTGGTGATCTTGGACCAGTTCTCGTAGAAATGGCGAAGTCTGGGAACTGAGGAAAGGGAGACTGGCAAACAAAAGTGGGGTGCCGCCTCCAAGAGCCCGTCAAAAGTGCGACTTGGAGGATGGCTTTCTAGAAGGCTGTTGCTGCTGACGTTGCTGGCCTTGCCTTTGCTGTTGCTGCTGTTGCTGCTGCTGTTGAGGCTGTCTGTAAGGCCTCCTATTGTAAGGCTGGGTCCTATAAGTGGAGGACAGAGCCGAACGAGAGCGGGTGAAACCAGGGTCGTATGGCCTTTGGCGCCAGCCACGACTGGATGAGGGCTTGCTAGGTGTCAGCCCAAGTCTCTTCCCATTCAGACGAGCCTTGGCCATGGTGTCCAGGGATTCGTCAGTCTTGGCGGCGAATAGACCTTCACCATCGAAAGGAAGATCTTCAATTTTGGACTTAGCTTCCTCGGACAGAGAAGTAGACCTCAACCAGGCGAAACGGCGGAGTGCCACTGCACCGGCCATCACTTTCGCAGAACAGTCCACGACATGTCTAGCTGAGTGCACTTCCTGAGCAATGAGGGAGAGTGCCTCAGCGTAGAATTCCTGAGCTGCCTCTTGTTGTGCCTGAGGCAGATAAGGAATGAAAGCAGCCACACGGTCCCACAAAAACTTCTGATAGCCGGCCATGCAACCTTGCATATTGGCGACCTTTGCTGCCAGCACTGCAGATGAATAGAAACGTCGACCAAAGATGTCCATCCTTCTGCCCTCTTTGTCCACGGGGGCAGAATGGGACTTGCCTGTAGACTTACAAGTAGATTCCACCACCAGAGAGTTGGGAGCTGGGTGGGTGAACAAGAATGGCGCCGTATCCGACTGCACCCGATACAACGAGTCAAACTTCTTAGAAGCGGGTGGTGTCGAGGCCAGCTTGGTCCAAGAGGCCACCATAATGTCCGAGAAAGAAGGCAAGAATGGAATAACCGCTGGTTGCTGGGGACGTACCACGAGGCCATCGATGGAGTCCCTGGGGGGCTGGGCCGTCTGCGCCGTATGGAGGCCTACCGCCCTTGCCATCCTGTCGACAATTCCAGTGAAGAGATGGAGGTCTTTGACAGGTGAACCCGGTGTCTGGTCCTCAACTTCCTCATTGGGAGAGGAAATGGCAGGCTGTGGGGAGTCAGGATGGTTGTCCGTCTCTCCCGTAGACTCCTCCGTAGACTGGGAGGCTGGCAACTGCGGATCCACATAGGGCTGTGTCGGTGCCGTAAGAAAGGTCGACGTCGAGGCGTCCGCGTAGCTGATCGGAGCGGAGACTATCGACGTTGAAGTAGTAGCGGTAGCTGAGGCCGAGACGGTCATAATGGCGCTCGATTCCGGAGGTTTCGACACCGTAGCTGTCGAGGCCGGCAGAGGTGATATGGCCCTGTATTCGGTCCGGGACCGAGAGGGAGAGCGAGATCGAGATCGTGAGAAGTGTCCGACATGGAGGTCACGGACATGGTACCGATCCCGGTACGAAGGAGAGTAGGAGCGGTAGGATGGATGACGCTCTCTCCAATATGATTCAGTCCGATGTCGCGCCAAAAAGGAGGCCGACGAGTGGGGTGAGTCGAAGAAGTGCTCCTCGAAGGGTTCCGGAGACTTCCGGGGTGGAGGAGATGGGAACCGCAGCCTGTAAATACGCTCCGAAGAGGCTAGGATTTCCTTCGGTGGAACAGAGGTCGGAGCCGAAATAGGCGAAACAGTAGAGACCGAGGTCGAGACCGTCCCCGTAGGGGCGAGGACCTGGGTAGATGCAGGCTGAAATGCGGGTTCCAGAGTCTCCGGCGCCGAGTCTAGTACAGTGACCGGGGCCGGGACTGAGAGGTCAATGGCCGAAGGCTGTCTAAGGAAAGACATGGCCAGGTTTGCCTGGGCAGCCGCCGAGGCAACCGAAGTGAGGACCTCCTTATGCTTATGCTTTTTTGCTTTCGGCTTCTCCAGCTCGATGGGGGGAGGCCGGTTCTTGTGCTCCCTGTGTTGCCCTTCGGGGCGAGACATAGTAGTCGTGGCCGAGGCCGACGCCGAGGAGGTTTCCGTCGGTGTCGAGGTCGCCATCGCTGTCGAGGTTGGTCTTTTGATTTTCGGAATCCTCGGGAACTTAGAGATGGGAAGACGTCCTAAGGGGTCCGTGGACGGATCTGAGGAGTGGGAGACCGAGAGGGCCTTCTCCCACAAGTGGGCCTTGAGCCGGTCTGCTCGTTGGCGGAGCGTGGCGGGATTAAAAGCCTTGCAATGCTTGCATTTCTCCGGGATGTGGGAACTGCCTAAGCAGAAAATGCACTTCGAGTGTCCATCCACAACCGGGATTTTACCGCCACAGTCGGAACATTTCTTGAACGGGCGGCCATAAGAGGCCGGTCCGATCGCGAGGGGCCCGTCCGGGCCAAAACCCTCGAATTCCGACAAAAAGGGGCAGCTCAAGGAAAAAACGGGAGAAAACGAAAAAAGAACAAAAATAAAGTAAAATAAAGTAAAATGAAGAAATAAAAGAAAATAGACAGAGTCTAGCTACTCAGCTTTCGTCGCGACAAAGAGCACTCCGAAGGAGGTGTTACTCTTGCGGCGGACGAAAGAGAACTGAAGGAGGAGCTAGATTGGCGGGATTGGGCATGCTCAGGGAATGGGAGGGGCGGGGCTCCCGCCAATCTGCTCAGCTTTTCAGCATTCCGAATGGAGCTTCTGCGCAGGCGCAAACCCTATTGTGTGAGGCACAGAGACCACGAAGAAGAAACAGATTGCTGGACTAGACAGGCCTTTATTCTGATCCAACATAGATCTTCTTATGCTTTTATGTAGCTGACTCAAGATACCTTCAGGGACAATGTCTAGCCTTCATTTGAGGAAAGCTGAATTATGTTCCTTGGCACATGAAAATCACTGTTGTGAAGAATTTCCAAAGGAGGATTGGATTTTAATATAAAATCTTATCAGTCAGCCAGCAATTTGGAATTCCACCTACATCTATCTCTATTTTGGAACTAGGTGTGCCTCTACATTATCACTATGTGCCTGGTAAATGACCTCAGTCACTTATCACTGTCTGAAGAGATGACAGAAAGTTTAAGAACTGCTGGTTTAAATGAAAGCAAAAGAACTAACAAAAATAACTTAACTATGATATCACTGTACAAAGAAGAACCTGAAGTGCAGGCTGGGATGCCTACATTGTTTTACCACAAGAAAAGGAGCGCCTCAGGTACAACATTGGGTTCAGTCTGCTGAACCTTCATTTAGCAGCCCATGTAAATCTTTTAAATTTCACAAAGGTGCTATGGAAGACCAAAGAGCTCAGTGGGAGAGCACATGGCTTTGTGTCCAACAGGCTCTAGTACAAATCCCAGACACTTCTCAGTAAAGCAGGGGCAGGAGGGAGTCCTCTCTGGAACCCCACAGAATCACTAACAATTAGAACAGACCAATCTTCCCAATAATGGATGGAGATTATGAGTCTTACAAACCAACACATCTGAAAGGAAGCAAATTGGGGAAGGCTAATGCAGGCAATACCAAGTTAGATGGATCAAAGTCTGACGCAGTATAAAAATCTTTTCTGTGGACAGAACCAATTAGTGTAGCCTTTATAGTACCTACAAAATCCACATAGTTTTTATTAACTTTTTTCATATCCCACTTTTTCCCCAAAACTGGAACTTAAGGCAGATATAAGGATGCCTTTTCATTTTTCAGAATACCATATATACTCAACTGTTAAGTCGACCTCATGTGTAAGTGGAGGATAGGTTTAGGGGTGAAAATTATGGATTTTGATATGACCCATGGATAAGTCGAGGGTAAAACTTAGGGGCATGTAACAAAGGATCTAAAGGATGAAGCAAAGGTAAACAATGCCAAGAACTTACAAAAATCCTGCAGGTGTAACTTTTTGTACTCACACTAAAGGCTAGGATGGATGAGAGACTAGAGGGGAGTCAGTGTTCTAGAACAGATTACGCTCTTGGCTTTCATCAGGGGGTAATTCCTTTTTTTCTTTTTCTTGGTAAGAGTTAAAGTACAGTACATACATTGACCCATGGATAAGTTTACTGAGGGGTTTTGGGTTCAACTTTTGACTAACATTTCTAAACATATATATTAGTATATATAGTACTTCCCAATGGTCTGTGACACTTGCCTTGTGAAAAGAATCATGTCAGTGATATGTTCATCAATAATACATACAAAAAGATATTATAGTACTGGTCCTCTACACATGTTCAGCTTCGTCCATACTATGTTTTTCTGTAGAAAGGATGGTTACACGAAAGGAGGGTTGTTCTTAGCAATGTTATACCTGTGTTTACCAGCAGATGGCACACAGAGATATAGATTTCAGTTAAACCTTGCACTTTCCAAAAGCCTACAGATCACCTAAACTTTAATTAAATGGGGAAAACTGTCAATTTTACAGTGATAAGAACTTATACACTTATGTAAGCAAGCTTCTGTCTTTTGCTTTGAGGCACTTTTCCAAAAAGAACTTTTTATTAAGTGAACTCATGAGCTCCTTTCAGTTGTTGTAAGGTGCAGATTCTCACTCAACATAGTTAATGTACAGCCAAAGAATTCTGATTGCATTTTTAAATGACATTTCATTAAAGTTGCATCATTTGTTAAAGTAAAAAAAAACTTCATGATGGCCAATAAAGGCACAGAAGCAATCTTTGTAATTATTCAACAGCCAAGTATAATTCAAATGCAATGCTCGTCTAGTTAAATATTAAATGATTCTTTTTTTAAAAAATCAAAGCTTCTAGAACAAGCCACTTGTCGCAGCACAGCTTACCCAAAGTTTGTAACTGCCCCACACTGGGTTTTACCTGGATCTGTAGCTAAAATGGTTCACCATCTAGCACTACATTTATAAAATGTTCTGTAGAAGCCACAAAAATGTCCAAGTAACAATAGGAAAACTGCATGGAGAAAGAAAGATTGCTTCAGAAAGATTGGTGTGCATACCTGCTGGTAATGTAGTATCAAAACTTAACAGAAAGCCCAGAGGTAGTCCTAGGGTCTACATTCTTTGTTTAAACAGAGCTAACTCAGACAAACCCATATTCTGACCATTTTTACATATGATTCTCTCTGGTTCAGACTACAGGTGACAGAGAAAAAAAAATTCTCAAGAATATTTTGCTCTTTAAAAACTGCCATATTAGGGACAAGGCCTCTGATAAACTGGGCTTTCCATGAACACAGTTGACAACTCTACAATAAAAGACTGCAGCTCCCAATAAAAGAATGTAATTTATCAAGCTTGTATCAACATTATTGTGCTTTCCTGATCTCTAGCGCTAAAACCTGGGAAGGTGCATCTTGGAAGCATCAGCGACCAACCAGGTCAACTTTATAGAGGGTTTGACAATATTAGGATCCATACATCTAATTCATCCACAAATCTTTTGTCTTCCAAACTGAATCCACAAAAGCATGGAAACTGTTGTGAAAACACCTGTCCTTGAACCCAGGGCTGGGGAATTACTGGCTCTGCAGGTATTGCTGGACTGCAATTCTCACAATCCTGCACTGTTGGATGACAGGGCTGATGTGGAGCTAAACTCCTAAAATATCTGGATTCCTACATGTTCTCCAGCCTCATTTGACCCATTCTTTTTTCTTTTCTTTTTTTGACCCATTCTTGAATGGAAAACACAACGAAAGAACAATGAAATGGTGACAAATGTGATCCTAAGAAGGAATGGCATGGGAGATAATGTCAAAAAACATTTAGGCATTTGCAGGAAAAAATGCAATTGAAGGAAGGATTTCCAAACAACTCAACCCATTAGATGCTGTACTGTCTTTTGAATTACAGTCATTATTAACAGTAACATAAAAACCAAGACAAGAGAAACCTAGATGATCTTAGACAAGCATTGAATATATTTTTAGGCACAGTTGTACCACAATCAAAGCAAGAGTCTGAAATATGGAGAAAGAAAATGGGAGATCATTAGCTGCACAAATCCTAGGAATGTTTATGCAGAACTCCCTTGTAACTGTATTTTAAGATTTCAGTGTAAGCCAGTAGCATTTTTTTAAAGTTCAGGTTGAATTGGCACCCACAAATCCTACCAATGTGGAATTTCTAACAGCTATTTGCACTGAAGATATACTATCCAATCTGTGATAATGTTGTCCTCAAAATTTAACTTTCTGGTTCAAAGGAGGAAGGTGGAATAATTTGATTATGCCCAAGTTTGTATGTTTTCTGCCTTCTCAATTTAGACCATATTTCTGAAATCTAAGCTCTTCCATAATCGAATACTGGATCTCAAGCTGGTTTAGTGAGTAGGTAAATTTTTACAGCATGGGAAATCTTGTTTAAATTTTGAACTGCAATCCTTTCCCAACTTCCCTGCTACGCTTTATACCCATTTGGGGGAGTAAATGCTGGTGGGGTCTTATTTTTCTGTTTATTTTGGTTGGCTGGTGTGTGCTTTCAAGTCATTTCTGATTCATAGTATCCCTAATGTGAACCTACCACCCAGTTTTCTTGGCAAGATTTGTTCAGAGGAGCTTTGCCACTGCCTTCCCCTGAGGCTGAGAGCATGTGACTTGTCCAAGATCACCCAGTGGGTTTCTATGGCCAAGCAGGGATTTGAATCCTGGTCTCCTGGGTCCTAGCCCAATGCTTAAATTACTTAAATCACTGGGTGACACCAAGCTGGATTATGTAACTGTTGTTTTGTATTACTGCTATTTTGAAAATCAGTAAAACTTCCAGATGGTAGAAAGGAAGTAACTACTGATAAAATAGAAATGGAAACTGCTGGTGGCACGAATGGAAATAACTGCTGATCACTGATGTTCTTCATGTCTTTTTCTTCAAATATATCCCCAAAAGCAAGATATAAAGGGCTAGAATTTGCATGTAAACTAAATTATTGTTCCAGGAACATAGAAAATGCATTGAATTGCATCTCACTACAATTAGAGCAGACAGCTATATTTTCAAATATCAGAAGATTCTTAATGTTTCTGTTCTTTTACACAATGCAGTCATCAGCAACATTAAGCAACAAATCACCCCCCCCCCTTTTTTTTTTCTAAAGTTGAAGTATAAAATTGACCTCTAGGTATCCAGATTTCTATATTTTGAAACAAGAGACATTTGGGAAGCTGCTGTGATCACCTGCATAGGCATTGGCTTGTTGCAATAGTTCTGAGCAAGTATGCACATCTGCAAAGGCGCGGATTCCAAGGCAATTTGTGGGATGGAGCTGAGACTGAAGAAAGTCACAGCAGTTTTGTCGAACATCCATTAACTGTAATAAACTGGCTGCTGGCAACAAAACCTGGAATACAGAGAAGAGAAAGGAAGAATTAGCAATCCAATTCCTAGACTGACTTCATAGATAAATAATCCAGTAAAATTTGCTCCAGCAAACTTGGGAGACCATTAAAGCACAAATCCATCCTAGAGGTATGTCATTTCAGTGAACAGAAAGAACACATTACCAAAAAAAAAGAATGCAGTAAATCTTTTTACACCTCCCAATCAACAAGGATACAGAAGCACCAAGGAAGAGAAAGAAACATTGGCTCTTAATATGTACTGCAGAGATAATATAATACACCCAAACCACTCAATTTTTCAAAGATTAGTTGGAGGGATAGCTTTAAAAGAGGGAACAACAAGAAAAAAATGGTTTTTCCCCCATGCATTTTTAATTTACTCTCCTCCCCAATTGTTCATAACCTAACTGTTCACAATGTAGTGATTTAATAACAACATTCAGCCCACTGTTCTCTATTGTAGTTATATCACACCATTCACTTTCACAGCATCCTCACAGTGTCACACTGGCCACTATTTCGCCCATCTTTTACATGCCATTCCCTCTCTTGATGTTTAGAAAATAAGCCATTATACTTATTTGCCAAACAGCCATTATGCATCACAAAAATGACACACAATCATGGTAATGAGCAACAGCTAAATATAACTGGAGCTTCTTGATTGTCATGAATATTGTACTGTATACTGAATGTGATCCACCAACGTCAAGCAGTCCAACTTCCCTGGTAACTATTTCCACAAAAACACTCTTCATTTGTACATTGATGGAGCAGCTATATTGTGCTGACAAACCAACTTCACCCTAAATTATTTTCCATTACAGATAGCAAACTGTTTTCATATCCAAATGCAAATATTGCACAAATAATCATATCTGTATGCAACATGCTGGTATTGTCAAAAATGTTGGCTACACTTACTGAAGGCGGACTGAGAAGATGGTGTGGGTGCATATATATTTTATTTCTATTGAAAAAGACTCCTTTCTAGTTGAAAAGGGAATTTAAAAGCTAGAATTTCTGAAAATCCTACACAGTATTTTTTTCTTTCTTTTTTCTCCCTATAAGTCACCAAGGAATGATCCAGAGAAATATGACAAAAAATGTTAAAGACTTAACTTGCCATAACACTCTGTTGGCAAGAAGAGAACTGTATTCATGAACTCCCTTAATTCAGTTTATCCAACAAGAACAGTAAGTAAAGCTGCAACATGCCCTAGGGCACATTCATTGTACTGTTCCAGCAAGAAAAATCCAACCCAGCTGGATCTTACGGGAATATTACAAATCAGTAACATTTTTAGAGAACACTATCCCCAAAAGGCAACAATAAAACACAGAAATTAATTAAGCTATTGGTTGATTCCTAGAACAGATTAACTGAAACCAGCGAAGGAAAACTAATAACAACTATTTCTTTTTTAACACATATGTAGGAACTGTTTCAGGATCTTAATATTCCAGTACAATGGTAGAGCTTGAGCTTTAAGTGCAACTTACACAATTGTCCACATCTCTGTTACATACCAGTGGCTAATGTCCTACCCATGGCACTACCTTTCCATGGTGGTGGGTTTGCATGCTCCTGTAAGGCAAGAGACTACACTGATGGCAATGTGTCAAACAGCTGCTGAGCAGCAGCAATAGCAGGGGGTTACACTGGAGAAGGATCTCTCAGAAACAATGGCAGTGGAACTGTAACTAACATTTATTATACTGTGCAGAAAGAAGCACAGTAAAACCCCTGAGTGTCTTTTTACTACAAAAACTCTATCACAATACAAAATGAAACAAAGAGACAGTGCCAGAAGATGAAATTCACAAGTCAGATTGCATTCAACAAGCTACTAGAGTAGAGCACAGGACAACTACAAGTAGCTCGGTGGCTAATGACACAAGTGGACTGAAGGTGAAAGGATGTTCAGCTGTTGATATGCCCAGAGGTCAAAGACTGAAGATGCACAACTCAAAGAAAATGGAATGTGCAAAGTATGATTAACAAGCAGTTAGATAGGGTGAAACAAGAAATGGAATATATAAACATTGCAAAACAGACTGAGTGAGCTAAAGTGGACAGGATTAGGACATTTGGAATTAGATAATTGCAATATTTTACTTGGGAAATGAAAAAATAAAAAGAAATAGGGTGGCATTAATAGCGAGGAGCGATGTAGCAAAAGTAGGAAAAGGATATAATACAAAGTTTGATCAAATTCTTTCAACATGGCTTGAGGAAACACCTATCAATACAACCATTATCCAACTTTATGCTCCAACAACACTGTCAGAAGTAGAACAAACGGAAAGATTCTATGCTGGAGTCCAGGAAGAACTTGATCACACACCTAACCAGGACTTCTTGTTAATCACTAGCAACTGGAAGGCAAAAGTAGGAAACAGAACAGAATCAAAGGTTACAGGGAAATTTGGTTAAGGAAGAAGACATGAAGCAGGAGAGCAACTGGCTGAATTTTGCAAGGTAAACAGTTTGTTCATCATAAACACATTCTTAAAGCAACCAAACAGGCAAATGTATGTATAGATACCACCTGGTGGCCAATATGGAAATCAAGTAGACCACATATTTGGAAGCAAAAGATGGAGGAGCTCTCTGGAAAAACAAGACCAGAAGCAAATTGTATCATGGACCACGAACTGCTAATATCAAAAATGACAGTAAAGCTAAAGATAACTAAACCAACTGTCCTTCCAAAATATAACCTGAAGAACATCTCCACAGAATTTAAAGGTAATGCTAACAATAGGTTTGCGCTATTAAGTCTAATTACTATTATTATTATTATTATTATTATTAATTATCCTGTATTTATATAGCGCTGTAAGTTTACACAGTGCTGTACATACAAACTTATAATTAGATGGTTCCCTGCCCTCAGGCTTACAATCTAGAAGACACAACACAAAAGGAGAAGGGAAAGGTGGTGGAAAAGGGAATGAGGTCCAGTGGTTCTTCTCTCCCACTGGGGCCTGGACCAAGGCAGATGGACTGGAGGGAGGGCTTGGCTTCTTAATACATAGTTAAAAGGAGGCATCCTGGGGCAGATGGCACAATCCTGGGAATGCTTCCCTAAACAATATAGTCTTTAACTCAGTTTTGAACCTGGTTAGGGAAGTGATGAGGCGTGCATGTGGGGGAAGAAGGTTCCAGAAGTGAGAGGCAGCAAGTGAGAAGGGACGTATCCGGGACGGGGCAGTGGAAATCCTCGGCTGGGACAGGAGACCTTGACTACCAGAACGAAGGGTACGAGAAGGAGTGTGAGGAGAAAGAAGTTCAGACAAGTAAGGAGCAGCCAGTCCGTGGAGGGCTTTGAAAATCAACAACAAAAGCATGTACTGGATGTGGAAGGGGAAGGGGAGCCAATGAAGGGAGGATAAGAGAAGAGAAACATGGTCAAAGCGGTGAGCGGATGTGATAATAATTGACCCAGAGCCAGAAGAACTCTGGACTGAAGGCATGGACACTGTCAGGGAAGAATAAAAAATACTCTGTCTTTAGCCAAAAAGAAAAATAAGCTTCAATGGATGACAGATTAAATGCTTTAATCAGTTAAGGACAGACAAGAAGTAAAAGCAAAAGGGTATAGAAATAGTGTCAGAACCCCAAATGCAACTGTTCAACGACTTGTGCACATGAGCAGGAGAAATACCATAATAATCAAAGCAGAGAAATAAAAGATAACAACAAAAAAGAACAAGAGATCTTTTCCACAAGATCTGAGAAAGGGAAATTTAAACCAAGAGTGGAGAGAGAAACAAATCACCATAGAGCTGCTTCACTCTACAGAAACAGAATCTACTCTAGTTCTAAATAAAATATGTCAACAAATAAGGAAAACAAAACTATGTCCCACAGATTGGAAAGGCTCAGTATATATCCCAATTCCCAAGAAAGGGGACACCACAGATTGCAGTAAACACAGGACCATTGCATTCATTTCCCATGCAAGCAAAGTGATCCCCAAAACTCTATAATAAAGACTTTTACCCATAGATGGAGTGAAAAATGCCAGATGTCCAAGCTGGGTTCAGGAAACCTACGGTAGATAATGGAACCCACCAAAGAATTTCCAAAGAAAATCAGCCTGTGCTTTACAGAATATAGCAAAGCCTTTGACTGTGTAAATCAGTGACTGAAGTAAAAACAGTAGGTGGTATGCCCCCCAAGGGGCAGTGGAAATATCCAAAGGGACAGTGAGGGAGGAAAGGGGGCAGCTGGGAGGCCTTCAATCAAAGTATTGGTGCACAAGAAAGACAAGGAGAACCAGCACCTTTAGGATCATGGTGGGCAAGAAACTTCTTTCCAGGGTCCCTTAAAACTACAGCCTCACTGATAATGTGGTGGTATCTCATGCTCTTTGCCTGACCACATGAGCTCACTCCCTTAGCTTCATCTTTCACTGATGGTGGTAGTGGCAGCGGCAACTGGGAAACTCTTGTGAGGCTTCAACGCAGAACGTTGCTTCTATGGCTCAGTCTGCCACCATTTGGGGACAGACTAACTGACTGATTGCCACAAGGAGCCACTGACTGATTGCTACAAGGGGTCTTTAAGCAGAGGCTGGATGGCCATCTGTCAGGGATGCTTTGACTTGGAGTTCCTGCATGGCAGGGGGTTGGACTGGATGGCCCTTGTGGTCTCTTCCAACTCTATGATTCTATGATTCTATGATTCTATGAATCAGAGCACAAGGAGGTGGGATGGTGGGGGGGAGTGGTAGCAAAAATAAATTTTCAAATTTCGGACACTGCTTAAGCTTTGCAGGGACTTGGGTCGTAGGTTGTAGCTGCTCAGCTATTCCTGTTTTCTTTCATTAGACAGGCCGAGGGAAGAGGTAACAGGAGAAGCAACACTTGTGTATGTGTGTGAGGGGAGGGGACATTTAAAGCTGTGTAGGAAAGATTTATCTCTAAGAAGGAGGGGGAAGAGTATCTGGGGTTAATTCTTGGAAAAAGTCCTTTAACTTGGAGTGGATCCTGCATTCATAGTCTCCCTTTCCCCACTGTGCCACTCTCATCCATTGCACATGGCCTCAATAAACTCCCTAAACACACACCAGCAGTGCTCAATGAAGAAGGACTGAGAGGGAAGCTTTTCCCTTTGCACCTGGCTGAACAGTGACCAAGAGGCCACACTGGTCTTTGCTGGAGGGGTGGCATGGGCGACAGGCTACTTGGTTGCTGTTCAACAAGACTGCTTGGTTGCTACTCCCAGGCTGACCAGATGCAAAGGGAGCAGTGACCAAGGTTGGTTGTTTTGAATTTGCAGTAGAATAGAAGACCAAGTATCAAGAAATATGCATGGGGGAGTGCTAGGATCACTACCCAGGATGAAAGGGGCGGTAGCCAGAAAGTTTGGGGACCACTGGTGTAGATAATGCCAAACTATTAATCACTCTTAACGAAATGGGTGTGCCACAATACGTGTTTGTCCTAATGTGTAACTATATTCAGGACAAGAGGCTACTGTCAGGACAGAATATAGAGAAACAGAATAGTTTCCAATTGGCAAGGAAGTCAGGCAAGGCTAGATTTTATCATACAGTGTGTTTAATTTGTTTGTTTAATGTATCACATGCAAAGGTAGATTAGATTCACAGGAAGGAGTCAGGAAAACTGGGAAAAGAAACATGAACAATTTAAGATATGCAGATGACACTGTACTACCAGCAAAAGTAGCAAAAACTTGGAACAAATCCTGAAGACAAGGAAAAAAGGGCAAAATCAGGTTTACAGTTGAAAATTAAGAAAACATAAATCATGACTACCGTATATACTTGTGTATAAGTCAACCTCATGTATAAGTCGAGGGCAGTTTTTGGGCCAAAATCATGGATTTTGATATGACCCATGGATAAGTCAAGGGTCAGACACTGGGGCATGTTACAAAAGATCTAAAGGGGGAAACAAATCATCACTTCCCTCCCTACATCTCCCTCTTTGGACCTCTCCCAAGTCTCAAGGGTCACAGTGTCAGCATGTAAAAGGGGAAACAAACCTCGGCACACACACACACACACAGACACACATACATATTATTTCCCTTTACCAAACGCATTCCCAAAATTCATGGCTTAACTCCCAGGATTCCATGGCTTGCATCGGATTCCATCGGAGCCCTCCCTTCAACCACCATCTTGAGGGGAGAGAAAGGCAGGCCACCTCCTGCTGGAAATAAGAAGAGCCCTCCCTTCAACCACCATCTTGAGGGGAGAGAGATGCAGGCCACCTCCTGCTGGAAGCAAGAAGAGCCCTCCCTTCAACCACCATCTTGAGGGGAGAGAAAGGAAGGCCACCTCCTGCTGGAAGCAAGAAGAGCCCTCCCTTCAACCACCATCTTGAGGGGAGAGAAAGGCAGGCCACCTCCTGCTGGAAATAAGAAGAGCCCTCCCTTCAACCACCATCTTGAGGGGAGAGAGATGCAGGCCACCTCCTGCTGGAAGCAAGAAGAGCCCTCCCTTCAACCACCATCTTGAGGGGAGAGAGATGCAGGCCACCTCCTGCTGGAAGCAAGAAGAGCCCTCCCTTCAACCACCATCTTGAGGGGAGAGAGATGCAGGCCACCTCCTGCTGGAAGCAAGAAGAGCCCTCCCTTCAACCACCATCTTGAGGGGAGAGAGATGCAGGCCACCTCCTGCTGGAAGCAAGAAGAGCCCTCCCTTCAACCACCATCTTGAGGGGAGAGAGATGCAGGCCACCTCCTGCTGGAAGCAAGAAGAGCCCTCCCTTCAACCACCATCTTGAGGGGAGAGAGATGCAGGCCACCTCCTGCTGGAAGCAAGAAGAGCCCTCCCTTCAACCACCATCTTGAGGGGAGAGAGATGCAGGCCACCTCCTGCTGGAAGCAAGAAGAGCCCTCCCTTCAACCACCATCTTGAGGGGAGAGAAAGGCAGGCCACCTCCTGCTGGAAATAAGAAGAGCCCTCCCTTCAACCACCATCTTGAGGGGAGAGAGATGCAGGCCACCTCCTGCTGGAAGCAAGAAGAGCCCTCCCTTCAACCACCATCTTGAGGGGAGAGAGATGCAGGCCACCTCCTGCTGGAAGCAAGAAGAGCCCTCCCTTCAACCACCATCTTGAGGGGAGAGAAAGGCAGGCCACCTCCTGCTGGAAATAAGAAGAGCCCTCCCTTCAACCACCATCTTGAGGGGAGAGAGATGCAGGCCACCTCCTGCTGGAAGCAAGAAGAGCCCTCCCTTCAACCACCATCTTGAGGGGAGAGAGATGCAGGCCACCTCTTGCTGGAAGCAAGAAGAGCCCTCCCTTCAACCACCATCTTGAGGGGAGAGAGATGCAGGCCACCTCCTGCTGGAAGCAAGAAGAGCCCTCCCTTCAACCACCATCTTGAGGGGAGAGAGATGCAGGCCACCTCCTGCTGGAAGCAAGAAGAGCCCTCCCTTCAACCACCATCTTGAGGGGAGAGAGATGCAGGCCACCTCCTGCTGGAAGCAAGAAGAGCCCTCCCTTCAACCACCATCTTGAGGGGAGAGAGATGCAGGCCACCTCTTGCTGGAAGCAAGAAGAGCCCTCCCTTCAACCACCATCTTGAGGGGAGAGAGATGCAGGGCACCTCCTGCTGGAAGCAAGAAGAGCCCTCCCTTCAACCACCATCTTGAGGGGAGAGAGATGCAGGCCACCTCCTGCTGGAAGCAAGAAGAGCCCTCCCTTCAACCACCATCTTGAGGGGAGAGAGATGCAGGCCACCTCCTGCTGGAAGCAAGAAGAGCCCTCCCTTCAACCACCATCTTGAGGGGAGAGAGATGCAGGCCACCTCCTGCTGGAAGCAAGAAGAGCCCTCCCTTCAACCACCATCTTGAGGGGAGAGAGATGCAGGCCACCTCCTGCTGGAAGCAAGAAGAGCCCTCCCTTCAACCACCATCTTGAGGGGAGAGAAAGGCAGGCCACCTCCTGCTGGAAATAAGAAGAGCCCTCCCTTCAACCACCATCTTGAGGGGAGAGAGATGCAGGCCACCTCCTGCTGGAAGCAAGAAGAGCCCTCCCTTCAACCACCATCTTGAGGGGAGAGAGATGCAGGCCACCTCTTGCTGGAAGCAAGAAGAGCCCTCCCTTCAACCACCATCTTGAGGGGAGAGAGATGCAGGCCACCTCCTGCTGGAAGCAAGAAGAGCCCTCCCTTCAACCACCATCTTGAGGGGAGAGAGATGCAGGCCACCTCCTGCTGGAAGCAAGAAGAGCCCTCCCTTCAACCACCATCTTGAGGGGAGAGAGATGCAGGCCACCTCCTGCTGGAAGCAAGAAGAGCCCTCCCTTCAACCACCATCTTGAGGGGAGAGAAAGGCAGGCCACCTCCTGCTGGAAGCAAGAAGAGCCCTCCCTTCAACCACCATCTTGAGGGGAGAGAGATGCAGGCCACCTCCTGCTGGAAGCAAGAAGAGCCCTCCCTTCAACCACCATCTTGAGGGGAGAGAGATGCAGGCCACCTCTTGCTGGAAGCAAGAAGAGCCCTCCCTTCAACCACCATCTTGAGGGGAGAGAGATGCAGGGCACCTCCTGCTGGAAGCAAGAAGAGCCCTCCCTTCAACCACCATCTTGAGGGGAGAGAGATGCAGGCCACCTCCTGCTGGAAGCAAGAAGAGCCCTCCCTTCAACCACCATCTTGAGGGGAGAGAGATGCAGGCCACCTCCTGCTGGAAGCAAGAAGAGCCCTCCCTTCAACCACCATCTTGAGGGGAGAGAGATGCAGGCCACCTCCTGCTGGAAGCAAGAAGAGCCCTCCCTTCAACCACCATCTTGAGGGGAGAGAGATGCAGGCCACCTCCTGCTGGAAGCAAGAAGAGCCCTCCCTTCAACCACCATCTTGAGGGGAGAGAAAGGCAGGCCACCTCCTGCTGGAAATAAGAAGAGCCCTCCCTTCAACCACCATCTTGAGGGGAGAGAAAGGCAGGCCACCTCCTGCTGGAAATAAGAAGAGCCCTCCCTTCAACCACCATCTTGAGGGGAGAGAGATGCAGGCCACCTCCTGCTGGAAGCAAGAAGAGCCCTCCCTTCAACCACCATCTTGAGGGGAGAGAGATGCAGGCCACCTCCTGCTGGAAGCAAGAAGAGCCCTCCCTTCAACCACCATCTTGAGGGGAGAGAAAGGCAGGCCACCTCCTGCTGGAAATAAGAAGAGCCCTCCCTTCAACCACCATCTTGAGGGGAGAGAAAGGCAGGCCACCTCCTGCTGGAAATAAGAAGAGCCCTCCCTTCAACCACCATCTTGAGGGGAGAGAGATGCAGGCCACCTCCTGCTGGAAGCAAGAAGAGCCCTCCCTTCAACCACCATCTTGAGGGGAGAGAGATGCAGGCCACCTCCTGCTGGAAGCAAGAAGAGCCCTCCCTTCAACCACCATCTTGAGGGGAGAGAAAGGCAGGCCACCTCCTGCTGGAAATAAGAAGAGCCCTCCCTTCAACCACCATCTTGAGGGGAGAGAGATGCAGGCCACCTCCTGCTGGAAGCAAGAAGAGCCCTCCCTTCAACCACCATCTTGAGGGGAGAGAGATGCAGGCCACCTCTTGCTGGAAGCAAGAAGAGCCCTCCCTTCAACCACCATCTTGAGGGGAGAGAGATGCAGGCCACCTCCTGCTGGAAGCAAGAAGAGCCCTCCCTTCAACCACCATCTTGAGGGGAGAGAGATGCAGGCCACCTCCTGCTGGAAGCAAGAAGAGCCCTCCCTTCAACCACCATCTTGAGGGGAGAGAGATGCAGGCCACCTCCTGCTGGAAGCAAGAAGAGCCCTCCCTTCAACCACCATCTTGAGGGGAGAGAGATGCAGGCCACCTCCTGCTGGAAGCAAGAAGAGCCCTCCCTTCAACCACCATCTTGAGGGGAGAGAAAGGCAGGCCACCTCCTGCTGGAAATAAGAAGAGCCCTCCCTTCAACCACCATCTTGAGGTGAGAGAGATGCAGGCCACCTCCTGCTGGAAGCAAGAAGAGCCCTCCCTTCAACCACCATCTTGAGGGGAGAGAGATGCAGGCCACCTCTTGCTGGAAGCAAGAAGAGCCCTCCCTTCAACCACCATCTTGAGGGGAGAGAGATGCAGGGCACCTCCTGCTGGAAGCAAGAAGAGCCCTCCCTTCAACCACCATCTTGAGGGGAGAGAGATGCAGGCCACCTCCTGCTGGAAGCAAGAAGAGCCCTCCCTTCAACCACCATCTTGAGGGGACTTAATTGTCTAATTAACAAATTTTAAGCCGCTCTGATAGCTTTGGCTGAAGAGCGGGGTATAAATAAAATTTATTATTATTATTAAAAGTGGGGACAGAAACCTCTCTCTTTCTTTGCACATAACTCCCAGGATTCCGTGGCTTGCAAAAGTGGGGACAGAAACCTCTCTCTCTTTCTTTGCACGTAACTCCCAGGATTCCGTGGCTTGCAAAAGTGGGGACAGAAATCTCTCTCTTTCTTTGCGCATAACTCCCAGGATTCCCAAAACTCGTAGCTTGCAAAAGAGGGGACAGACCTTTCTCTCTGCCTTCTCTCTCCCCCAGGATTTCCAGGCTCATGGTTTGCAAAACGAGGTCCAAGCCTGGGCATGCTCTCTCTCCCCCTTTCCTGAGCAACTCCTTGTTAGCTCTGGCTGCGAGAGGAGTCTGAGGACTGGAGAGGGATATCTCTCTCACACACACACACACGAAGAATTCACAGTTTTACCACCATTTTTTAAGGAGAGAAAAATATCACACACAGGGGAAAGGACTACACTATGTAAAAAACACCTCTGCCAAGAACTTGTTACTTACAAAAGATAATAAAACCTGCTCAAGCCATTTTCAATTGCTGCAGAAGAAGAAAGACCAAGCAGAACTATTTAAACCAGCAATAATTATTTAAACCAGCAATAAACCAACCTGGCTGAATGAGACAACATGTGAAAAGGATCTAGGAGTCCAAGTAGACCACAAGTTGAACATGAGTCAACAGTGTGATGCAGCAGCTAAAAAAGCCAATGCAATTTTAGGTTGCATCAATAGAAGTATAGTGTCTAGATCAAGGGAAGTAATAGTGCCACTCTATTCTGCTTTGGTCAGGCCCCACCTGGAATACTGTGTCCAGTTCTGGGCACCACAATTCAAAAAGGATGTGGAGAAACTGGAGTTTGTCCAAAGGAGGGCGACTAAAATGGTGAAGGGTCTGGAAACCTTGCCCTATGAAGAACGCCTTAGGGAGCTGGGGATGTTTAGCCTGGAGAAGAGAAGGTTAAGAGGTGATATGATCACCCTGTTTAAATACTTGAAGGGATGTCACATTGAGGAGGGAGCAAGCTTGTTTTCTGCTGCTCCAGAGAACAGGACTCGGAACAATGAATGCAAACTGCAGGAAAAAAGATTCCACCTCAACATTAGGAAGAACTTCCTGACAGTAAGGGCTGTTCGACAGTGGAACACACTCCCTCGGAGGGTGGTGGAGTCTCCTTCCTTGGAGGTTTTTAAGCAGAGGCTGGATGGCCATCTGTCAGAAATGCTTTGATTGAGAGTTCCTGCACGGCAGGGGGTTGGACTGGATGGCCCTTGTGGTCTCTTCCAACTCTAAATTTCTATGATTCTATGAATTGCCACTGGGCTCAAAACTAGATGCAGACCTCATTTCCCAGTTCACTGGAAGGCCTACATTCTTATTTTGGCCACTTGTGTCACTCCTGGAGTCATTAGTTCTGGATAATAAATTAAACAGATGGCACCAGGATTTGTCATAACATCTGATACAACTTCTAACATCTCCATCTTTGAGACTTCAGGATGATATAAGGAGCTGCTTTGTGTTGCACTGGGCTGTGGGTCCATGCAGATGCTGCCTTGTATTAGCTGCTCAAAATGAATTTCTAGCCAAGGTCTTCTCCATCAAATTCTCCCTGACCCTTATGACTGGATATGCCTGAAGAGAAACCTGGGACTTTTATACATGTACTCTGTCTCTGAACAGCAGTGTCTAGACCTGGGAACGTGTAGTTCTTGGGGGTGGAAATGAATAGAATGAAAGAGGAGGTAAAGACAGGAGGCAAAACAGACTGAGAGAAAGAGAACATGCTGTAACTATGTAGCTGAAGATTAATTGGTCTTCTGTTGGTTTCATCTCTCCTAATCCTTATCAAACTCTGCCAGGACTGAAATCTTGTTTCAACAAGGAAACTAAACTAAATCCATTTCATTTCATTCACGCTTTACATTTTAGACTGCCAAAGTGAATTCAAAGCTTCTAAAAATTGTATGAAAATACTTGTGCAGCAAAAATTACGCTAAATGCTTAGTTTCACAATTACTTAAATGTGTATATATTCTGATAGACCACTCTACATTTTAATAAATACAGTATATACTCATGTATAAGTCTAGAAATTTAGGTCAAAAAAGTTGACCAAAAAACCTGAGTCGACTTATCCACAGGTCAATGGAAGTACTGCATCTTAACTCTTCTTTAAAAGAAGGAACCATCCCCCTGATGAAAAACAAGAGTATAATCTGCCCTGGAAGCACTGACCCCCTTTACTCTCTCATCCATCCAGTCTTAAGAATAAGCACAAAGAGTTAGGTCTGATGGACTTTTGGAAGTTATTTGACATTGTTTTGTTTTGCTTTATCCTTTAGATTCTTTCCTATATGCCCCTAAATTTTACCCTAGACTTATCCATGGATCATAGCAAGATCCATAATTTTGGCCTCAAAACTTGCCCTCGACTTATACATGAGGTCGACTTGTAGTCGAGTATATACAGTATGTATAAATGAGGTGAACATATATTTATCTGAGACGCTAAAAAAAAAAAAGCATTCTTAGGCCTTTCAAACTTGCGTGTATTTGTTATCAGAATCAAAACTTCTGAATTTTGGCGTGAGTACATTCTCCCTATGGCCCCAAATGCACTCTAAACTCTGGGCAGCCATGATCTCTGAGGCAAGTAGTCACATCCACACTACCCCATAAGCACATCAAATAGAAGAGTTTAGGAGTTACAAATTAGAAACTTTAACACCTCCAAAATCAGGAAGATAGGTGATTTAGGCAGAATGTTCTGCCAGACAAGACAATAAGGCTGATTTACAGCTCCATTCTCACGCCGGACATTGCTAGACCAAGCAATCCTTTACAATGTAGATTTGATTTCCTTTGATATAGGACAAACACCTTTGCCTTCAGGCAAGTTTTGGCCTATAAAAGTTCTCCAAAATCCTTTGTTAGCGGGCTAGTGGGAAGGCACAGGGATACTCTGTCACTGTGAAATCTGACTGGTCCCAATACATCCATTCCCCTCTCTGCTCACCAGAATGGCCATGTCCCACACCATCACAATTGGACCCCTGTAAGTATCTCCATTAGTTCAGCCTCCAACTATTTCAAAGCTAACTCCTTCCTTAGTCCTTGTATGTATGTATGACCGAATGTGGATCATTCTGTGATTTTTTTCCCCTTAACAAAAGAAACACTTCATTTAGAGAAGTCTGCCTCTACAAAATTTCTTTGATCTCTTTTCTCTTGGTAAACAGGTAGGAAACGATTCCACAAAAAGTTGCTTGTAGCACAACCTAATAATTAATTAAGCTAATTAAAAATCCCCTAGGGAGATTCATTGCTACATATTCATATCATGCAACCCTTCAATTAACCACACAAACCATATTGATGCATTAATCTATAAGAATACATGAGCAAAAAAAGCAAAGTTGAGCACATGAGTTCCACAACCACCACCCCCTGCTCCATTCTTGCCACTCTCCATATGTTAAGGGCAAACCTCTGCTGCAGGGGAGCCTATATGCTATGCACAGACTCCATGAAGCACTCAAAATCCTGGAAAATCAGAATCCTAAATCACACAGTGAGTTCACGTGCATAGAAAAGGCTCCTTGTAGCAGACATTCACTCTCAAGATGAAGAATGCAAGAAAGCTCATGATGGAGAGGATAGAGAATTAGCATCCTCAGTCCCTCACCCTTCAAGGTGAGGGCAGTCAGGTGTTAAATGTATTATTTGTATGCATCCTGATAACCATCTTGCCTAACTAGTTGAAATATATACTCAATGGCCATCCCTTTTCCCAACAATTCTTAACAGTGCTCAATACTCCTCTGTCACAAAAATTAAACTTGGGACCTCTGGACTCTGCCCACAAAGCATTTCCTTCTACACTGATCTTTGTATGTCCTGTTTCTTGATTCTAAGTGACTGGGGAGGTAGAGCATACAGCTGTTTAACAGTGAAGAAAAATATTCAATACATGCTCAGAAGCGTTCAAAATATTTTTGCCTAAGAAATCTCCAGCCTTGATTCACCAATTGATCTCACAGCTGTCCTTCAGTATTGTACTAGGTCACTGTCCTCTAACTGTAATAAAACACATATTACATGGGAGTAAACTCCATTGAAGTGAGCATAAACAGTGGGGGTGCACTGTAACCCACAAAACACAGTAACAGAACCATTCAAACTCATTAAAAGCTTTGCAAAATAATTCGTCTTCAAAGGCTGTTTTCAAAGAGGAAAAAGAAGGGTCCCTGATAACATTCATGAGGAAAAGAGTCACCACCAAAGAAACTCCCATCAAGCTCTCCTCACCTGAACATTCTCTTCTGTCACCTCTATTTCAGCAGTGTAGATGTAATCAATCAGCTTGCTCAAGGTTAGTCCGTCAACATCTTTGATTTCAATCTTCTTTGCTTTGCTTTCCGTCATATCCCCTGAAAATCCATTTTAAAAACAATCTTAAACACATTAACGTGTGTCTTTCTATTTCTCACCTTAGGTTTCACTGAGCTCTCTTTTCTTTTCTTTTTTCTCTTTTTTTAAAAAAAAACAACCCCCTTTAAAACACTGTAAACAGAGACTCCATTCCTTCAGATCTAAGAAACAGTTAAAAGTGTGCCACTGTCAGGGTCAAAATTATTTTTAAGGGGGAAAAAGCTACTTTAAAGAATCTGTTCTAGGAAGGGAAGGTTCTTTGCTGCTGAGCCGGAAAATCCACGTACTACTGCTCACAGAACTGAACAAGCAGTCTTCTACAGTTCCTTTCCTAACAGCTGGTCCTGTTCTAAATCCATTCATTCTTTTCCACAAAGAAAGCCAGAAAAGCGCTTTGTTCCCTTTTCTGTATTCTTCAGAAGAGAAGAAATGAAGAGTAGCCATCACTGTACTTCAACAGGATCGCTGTTCATTTGAAGAAAACATCAGTTCCTTTCCTTTTCAAATGAAATTTTAACATCCAGTGCATGGGCTTTGTGCTTATGTGTTCCACTGGAAAGTCCTTCAGTTTGTATGTTCTATGAGGCACAGTCTCAGAAAAGATGGCTTGTGTAAAGGGAAGTAGTTTGGAAATTTGGATTAAGGCAGTAGGAGAAAGCAGAGGTTTCTTCTGAGCATACTGGCTGGGGATTCTGGACCCTGTGGGTTTTTTTTTAATTTAAAAAAAATTATTTTGATCAGCTCTGAGAGGAAGATAGGCTGGATGAAGGATTGGACTCTATCAAAACCCTCATAACACAATAAGAGGTTCACTAAAGTTAAAGCAGAGATATGTTATGGTTAGTAGCTGCAGCATATGCCAGTCTTTTCTTTTGAATTTGGGGAAAACAGCATCATTTTCTGAGGCAAAATCATGAACTACTGACAGGCAGGCCACTGCACCATGTCCGTTAGTGTGAATGATACATCATTGAATGGACATGGGAGAAGACCTTCTCTGCTGTGGCACCCCATTTATAGAATGCCCTATCCTTGAGAGTCCTGGTTGGGCTCAACATTGGTCTTAGACACCAAATTAAACACACGGCTTATTAAGAATACAAAAAAACTTGGGCCAATTTATCTACAGGTCAATGTAAATACTGTAATTTAACTCTTAACAAAAAAGGAACCATCTTCTTCTTTGAGCAGAATGTTGAAAGATGACGGTTTAGTAGTCCATCTCAGTAACATCTAAAACAAGCACCAACCCCATCTACTCTCTCTGCTGCAGCACTCACTGGAAAAATAGCCTTTGGCACTTCCCCTCTAAAGAACACTGGGAGTGTAGAGGATGTCAGTGCTTTTTTAAGGTTCTCCGAGGATGGACAAAACTCTCACCTTTTGCCACTCTACTCAGAGAAAGGGATGGTTTCTTTTTTTTTTTTTTTTTTTTTTTTTTTTTTTTTTTTTTGGTAAGACTTAATACTGTACTCTCTTGCCTTTACATCCTTTTTGACACATTTTCTTAACCCTGTCTGCACCTGGTCACCTCCCACATACCTTGCACAGCTACCATTTACCATAGTTCCCTCCTCATCAACCAAGCCTTTAGGGTGAGCAAAAGCACCACTGTCAGAATTTTGCTAGTTCTTTAGCATCGTTTTCCTTTGTTTCAACCTTTACATCCTTTATTACATGCTCTTAAGCTTTATTCTCAATTAATCCACAGGTCATATCAAAATCTTTAATTTTGACCCTGAAATCTTCCCCTCGACTTATACACGAAGTCAACTTAAACACAAGTACATATATGGCAGTCTTTTCTGTTGTTTTAACCTGAGGATTTCTTTAATATGCTTTTATCCTTTTTAAATTTTGCTATTGTTTTTATCTGGAATTCTTAAAAACTGTTTCTATTTTTGCAATGTATCCTATAAATAAATAAATTTAACCAGGAATAGCTGATTGGTAAATTCATCCTAGCATTTACTAGGTATCAAGCAATTCCTAAGATATTGAGTTCACATAGCGCTCCATTTTTTATAGTTATTTTTACTAGTTACATATTTGGTTACACATAAAACATAGACATCCATATACAACACATATAATGCAAAAACAAAATAAACAAAATTGTTAACATCTTAACTAGACAAACTTTTACTAACTAGACAAGCACAAATTTCTCACTAACCATCTATTTAAAATGTATCATTATTTTAAACCTATTAACTAAAAACAATCAGATTCCAACTTTTCTTCTTCTAATTATATTCCAGCTGGGTTGCTTGTTATGGAAGATCATCTTGGGTTGGGCTCCTGAGATGATAGTCCGCGCAGTGATTCCCTGCTAAACTAAGATTAACAAGCGAACATTAACTTTAAAGCTTACAAAGAATGGGAGAAATCTCAAACCTTGCAAAAAGGTTACATTGTCAACTCATGGTAAGCTCTAAAGCCCTCCCGAAGGGAAGAGAAAACAGAGCTGGAGTTCGGGTGGTGGAGGACATCAAACCCCAGGGAGGAGAGGAGGATGCCCACATGAGAGAGAAGCCACATTGGAAGAGCCCTCCATTTTTTAGAAATGCCCCCATCCCATCCATGTATTCATACCTTGGAGTAATGATGCTAATTCTGCAACTTATCTGCAGCTACTCCAATCCTTTATATGTTTGTTAGTTTGTTTTTTTTCTGTTCTCTACATTTTCCACTGTGTTTACTAACAGATGATTCCTTTCCCTATAAATCATTAGTCCTTTTAGTCCTGGGCTTTTAGAATATACTGCATGTATATTTTTCAAATTTTTATCTGGGATTCAAGGAAGCAGTTATGCAGTAAAAACTGCAATAGAATGACTGCATTAGTGCTGATACTCTTCACTGTATGCATATGCTTATTTGCAAGCACAAGTACAGCGAATGTCCCATTAATCAAATCCACAGTTATTTCAATTCTTTATGCAATCCATAAAGAATTGAACTTATAACATTGAGATATGTAGTTAAACATATTTGGAAAGTGCCATTTTAGGGAAAGCCTACCTAGGTATTTTATTTTATTTTTTTGAAAAATCATATAAGTAGTCTAAAGCAGCTCTTCTTGGGCTATCTGAAATGGGGGGCTGGCAATTTCTTTTTTCTCAGTATGCCAAGGACTAGTACCATATTTGTGCCCAAAGACTAGCTGCCATAGGCTTAGGAGGGCAGGACTAGTCCATGGACCACCACTAATCTAAACAAACAAGAGCAAGGTTTTAGAATTCAAACTGCCATCTTCCAACTTCATATTTCCTAGTTACCTTGATTATTTGATTATATATTATGCATTCCGCAGGACCATAGGCAAGGACGTATATCCTACATGCTAAATGTAGACACTATGTGCACCAAGGCAACTCAAATTCCACATCCTCTGTAAAATATGCATATGTGTAGGTGTTCAGCATAATTAAATTGATTTGGAATAATTAACCTAATTCTATTTCTGGGAGTCCCAGAGAAGCCTCAGTGCTGAGAAGAGCATAAAAATGCTGCATCCTGAACACTTGAAATGTTGCTTTCATCTATTCCCATCCTGGATTTTATTAACTACTGACGGCATCACTTCAGGCCTATTTTGGAGTGAACTGACATGGGCATCTTGTTACATAGATAAGGTTTTCTAACACATGATTCATGAGTCACCTGTGCTAATGCAAACACAAAAAGCCGATTTTTCCCCCTGTCACATGTACTACATGGGGTAAACACTGGTGTCTTTATTGCACAGTAAGGTTTTCCTAATTTGCCACAAGGTTTGGTGATCATCTATGCTGGTCATTCATAGGATATAATAGGTGTAGCAAACTCCATGGCTCCCTCTTTATAAGGGAGTGGTGGACATCTTCAGCAGGCCTAGCAGGGCCAGTGCCCTCCTGGAGCAAACTGTAGGCTGCACCACATTTCTGCCACTGCCACACACACCTGAGATCTGGCAGTAGAAAGCTGCCTTTTTTAAAAAAAATCTTGTCTTTTTGTTGCTGAAACAAGACAGGAACAAAACAAAAAGATAAATAATCTCAGTGGAATAATGAAAGGAGATGAAAGTCCCACATGCTATTCAATGGTCAAAACTTTTATTTCTTAAAAAGCCCAACACATTTCTACCTTATCACCAACTGGCCTTCTTAAGAGGCAATTCAATTCTCAAATTTCTGGAATTGCAGTCTGCACTTTCTACACAAGTGGACTTTTGGTTATTAAAAGAAAGGCTTCTTCTAATAATCAAAGTTCTACTTCCACCAAGAGTACAGACTGCAAGACCTAAAATTTCTGAGAACTGAATAGCTCCTGAAGAAGGTCAATTCGTGATTAGGCTGAAACGTACTGGGCTTTTAAAGAAATAAATATTTTTGACCATTGTATAGCACATAGGACTTTGTCTCCTTTCAATCTTTCACTGCTAAAACAAAACACACAGGGAATGCACACTTTTTCTCAAAGTCATGCACAATTCTCCTTGCTTTACTACCAAAGTATAGTATTTTTTAAACATCCAAATGGGGAAGAAGAAAAAAGCCAGACAAATTACCACATGCAACCTAAAAGCAACATATTTGTTTACATATATCTACTGCTTTTTACTTTTCAAAATTCTGAAATGTTTCAAAAATAAAAAGGAATGTTTTTAAGGAATGGTTTGTCTTCTATTCTAGTTGAAACATGCAATTGGATTTAGGCCTTTGAAAGATTCAAATACCAGCAGTTTTCTTGAGGTGAATTTTGCAAATTCATGTATATTTCATTAAGATATGTGTGGGCAGTTTCTCTTTACCAGGAAATTATATTGTGAGATCCCTAATAGCCTGTGTGTGGTATGTTGGCAGAGATTATTTATTGTGAAAAAAATGTAAAGGGGAGGTTTTTCCAGTCGATTCAATCTGCAAACTCTACTGCGATAGTAAACCTATGAGGACAACAGAGGAATCTGTAGGGAAAAAAAGCAAAAAAAAAAAACTGAATAAGAAAATGCTTGTCTAAAAAGCACTGTACATATAATTTGGGGGAAAAAAGTGAACATAACTTTTTTCTTGCTCTGTGAGCATTTTAAGACAGCAGGAAAGCAGAATAATTCACCTGCTTCCCAAAAAGAGAAAAGCTGATGAGCAAAAAAGCAGGAATTATTGGTAGACACTATAGTGATGCGAGTGGGATTAACACCTTTACAGAACTAATCAGTCAGTAAGTGTGGAAAACATTGCCCAACAAAAAGTTCAAAACCAGCCATAATCCTGTGGGCTAGGGCATTCTGGCCTATATTTAAGAAATATAGGCAAATATCCCTACATTTCCTTTACAGCAAGTTGGTTCTCTATATTTTTCCAGAATAACCCTAAAAAAACTGGAGTGTTAACATAGTGAAGTTGGGGGAGGGAAGGCTGAGATGCTAATACAACTGACGTGTTGCCCAATACCAATTTAATGCATGGGTGTAATTGTATAATTGTGTCTTACAGGCACAGCCTCAGAATGAGGGGGCTTTTGGAATGCAGCAAAAAAAGCTGCAGTTGGCCCTTTAACGGAACATTTTGCGATTTTTATCATTGCCCAAGTTGCCAATCCACTGAGGGAGCAGCTTGAGGGTGGGCGTTTTAGCTCACGCAGCGTTTATTTTTTGCCACCCCTTCTGTACAAGTGCTATAGAGAAAGATCTGATACTAGGACAGGCTCTCTGAACTATATATATATATTTGAAGCATGCATACAATCAATAAGTAGCTGTGCTTTGGATCAGCTATGTATGAGTTTTTGATTCTCCCTTTGTTATTTTGCTACATTACATAGCTGAAGGCTGGGTAGTTAATGACTAAATTGGCAGTGAATTGATCCATGGATAAAGCATGGAAGTAAGGGGAAGTCACTGCTTTCCTTACCGTCATTTTCATGGAGGAATAGGGGTAGTTAAAAGGAAGGAAGCCACCAAAGGATTAATCCACCTAATACACTATGTTTTCTACTCTCACTAGCAAAAGCTTTCCAGAGTCTCGGGCAGAAGAGTTTATTTCCCATTGCTGTTACCAGATGGAGAGGTCAGAGAATGAACCTATGACCTTTTGTATGTAACCCCCCCCCCCCCCCACATACACTGCAACTGAGTTGTAGTCCCTCTGCTCTTCTTCTGTTCCTGCCTTTGTAAACTAAGGCTCTTTACTGACCACATTTATGCTGACTGACCTCACATTAAAGCATTAAATGGGAAAGAGGAGTAAAGATATGCAACCTTCTGTGCCACTGCCTGGCAACCACACATGGATATCTTAATGCTTCCTACTAGACCACAAAGAATAGAGGACACTTCTACAGTAATATAGCAACTACTGGCATGACTTTCTCCTCCCCTGCTTTCCTACTGTAAGGCTAGCAAGATGGATGTCTGTTAATTTAATGTGGAGATGGGGGAGAATTAGTTCCCAGACACTTCCATCGTCACCAGTTTCCCAGATCCTGATTGCTGGTTTTGAATAGTCCTGACCTACATAGATTCCAAATTTAATGGTGTGGCCATTAAATTGCACTTGAAAGTAACATCTTTCTGTGTCTAAGGACCATCTCAAACAAGCCTCTTATGCAGAAGTCCTTAACTTACTTTTTAAAAATCTCACATGACACCAGCATGTGGAGTCTCTTTCCTTAGAGGTCTTTAAGCAGAGGCTGGATGGCCATCTGTCGGGGATGCTTTGATTGGGAGTTCCTGCATGGCAGGCGGTTGGACTGGATGGCCCTTGTGGGCTCTTCCAACTCTATGATTCTGTGTAGCTGCACATGTGCTGCAACAAATCCATCAGCCCACACTACATATGCTAAACATTGTTATTTAACCTCTTCCTGCTCATCTAACCAAAAAGAAACAGTTGCATTATTATTATTATTCATATTAATAATTATTTGTGATTATAGAAAAGTCATATTTTACTGGAAAAGAAAACCTTCAATTGTAAAATAAGACTGCTGATATTATGGACTTCTACAATTAATGTGACTGAAGAACCATAGCCTGCAAAACCTTCACTCAAAGATCTGTGTTATGTCACACAGGGATTTTTCTCTTTTAAATAAATAATATGGAGCTAATGTATACATTACAGCTAACAGATAGAGCAGGTGGATTAGGACAAAGAAAGGAAAGTGCAAGCCAGAAGACCAAAGTTAAGATGTTGGGCCTTTGCTGTTTTCCAGGGATCATTCAGCAAGCCTCGTAAGAACTTTTGATATGAGTTATATAATACCACATGGCCTGCTCTAGTCTTTTAAAGAGTATTTCTTGTTGGTCCCACTTTAGGTTTTGTTCTTTAGCCAAGGCATGATGGTGACATGTAACTTCACTCCCCAGCCAATATCCATCAGGTCTCTTTCAGGATCCCTTATGTATTTAGGTCCTGACGCATAGAAACTTTAATACAGCGACCAGCTCCAAGCCACCATTATGATAATTATACCTAAGCAATAAGGACCATGTCTGGACTTCCAAATGTTGTTGGCTTGGAATGTCCACCAGCTCTAGCCAACATAGTGAGGGATAGTGGGAAAAGCTGATCACTAAGCATAATTAATAAGGTTTCACTGAAAGGACTGGTGGGAGCTATAGTTCAACAACATGGAAGGCCAAAGATTCCCAATCCTTGCTTAATGGCTTTTAACATGCTCCATTATCAGTAATATCAAGCCCAGCTCACAATATTCCTAAACCATGCAATATTATCTAGAAATACTCATAAATCTCTGATCATAAAATTAAGTATAAATCTCATGTTTGGTTTTTCTTATTCATCCAGAACAGCTTTAAATACGGATACAAGCCACATTATTGGCAGCACATCATTTGGCTCTCAATATACATCTCTTGGATGAAGCCGACTACCTTGATCCATTTCAAACCGGCTTCAGGACAGGACACGGAGTGGAGACTGTCATGGTTGCACTGACCGATGACCTCCACTTGAGTATTGACAGGGGTAGTGTGACCCTGTTAGTGCTCTTGGATCTCTCAGCGGCCTTTGATAATGTAGACCACTCCATCCTTTTGGGTCGGTTAAGGGAGTTGGGAATCGGAGGCACTGCTTTCCAGTGGTTCCGATCCTTTCTCTGACAGATCCCAAAATTGAGCTTAATTGTGGCGTCCCTCAGGGCGCCATCCTGTCCCCGATGCTATTTAACATCTATATGAAGCTGCTGGGTGAGATCATCTGGAGGCATGGAGCTCAGTGTCTTCAGTACGCTGATGACACTCAGATATATCTCTCCATGACTAGATCATCGGCTCAGTCTTCAGATGGCGTCTCCCCTCTTAATGACTGTCTTGCGGCGGTAATGGATTGGATGAGGGAAAACAGATTGAAGCTAAATCCAGACAAAACGGAGGTACTAACAGTTACCGGTCCGAAACCAGGTTTGGGAATACAGTCTCCAGTCCTGGATGGAGTCACACTCTCCTCCAAGGACTGTGTTCGCAGTCTGGGGGTACTCCTTGACTCTTCGCTTCACATGACAAATCAGGTGAATGCGACAGTCAGGAATGCCTGCTATCAGCTTCGGCTGATACGCCAGCTGCGCCCTTTCCTGGACACGAAAGACCTGGAATCTGTGGTACACGCTCTAGTAACTTCACATCTGGATTTCTGCAACGTGCTCTACACGGGGCTACCCCTGTGCCTAACCCGGAAACTTCAATTAGTTCAGCATATGGCAGCCAGGCTTATCACTGGAACATCAAGGAGAGAGCACATAACACCAGTGCTCAAAGCTCTCCATTGGCTGCCCATTAGTTTCCAGGCACAGTACAAGGTGTTGGTACTAACTAACCTTTAAAGCCCTGCATCACTCAGGCCCATCCTACCTTAAAGACCACCTCTTCCTGGATGAACCGCCCCGCACACTTCGGTCCTCTGGGAGGAACCTGCTGCAGCCTATGAAAACCAGGCTGTCCCAGACCTCCCAGAGGGCCTTTTCAGCTACCGCCCCTAAGCTTTGGAACGGCCTGCCGGACGAGATCCATCTCATTACATCACTGGCTAGTTTCAAAAATGCTTTAAAGACGCATCTTTTCCGGCAGGCCTTTCCCTGAAAGAGGAAATAAATGGAACATCTACTCCCTGCTCTGAAAACATAGATGGAACCGGGAATTATCTCAGCTGCCCTTTGCCCAAACCTGCTGAGTTCACTTAATGCGGATTTGGACGTGGAGAGTTCATGAGACTGCACTTGTTTTAATAATTGTTGACCAATTTTAACTGTGCTAATTTTAATTTGTCTTGGTTTAATTCAGTTTTAAGGGGGGCGGTTGGGGAGGGATATGATTGTTGTTTTTACTCTGTATCCTTTTTAATCTATTGTACCCTGCTCCGAGTATTTTATTAGAGGAGCGGGCTATAAATAAACATTATTATTATTATTATTATTATTATTATTCAGTGCAACACATAATTTGGCTCTCATTATACATATATTAAGCATTAACAGTTATTTTCTTTTGGATCAGAACATTACCTGTAAACATTGCACAGAAATATGGACTGCAGGCTGCCAGGACAACACGATGGGCTTCAATCTCGACATCTTCAGCTACAATTACCACATCACAGAGGAGCCGCTTACTGTGGACATACCAAAAATCAGGTTTTCAGAGCACATTCCTACACCATGTTTTCTACATGAATACTGAAATGGTACTGTTGCCTCCAACAACTCTTTTACTATAAAAAATTGTGAAGAAAAGAAGTAATAGAACAAACAAGAAATCTAACAAGCAGACTACTCCTATGAAGAAAAAGCTAAGATAAAGGTGAGGTCAAAGTTTTCAATATGCAACTCAAGGGACAGTTCAGATTTCTCCTGTATACCTAAGTCCTACAGAACACTGTACCTTTGTATTGTTTGATAGTGCTACCAACACTCGCTTGCTAGCATGAGTAGCCAAGCAAGACATGGTCCCAGTGGACACACTGATTCTCACATACTGTTTCTGACCCATTTCTGTCCTCTTAAAAATATGACGTTCACCAAGTAATCCACTAACTTGCACCAACTCAGTCATCTAAAAAATAATTCATCACATGTGAGTCTGAGATGTCACTGCTTGGGCTACATTTTAATGTGCAGAAACATAGTACCTCGTTTATTCAAATGGAGTGAGAAAAATACAGAAAGTTCTGATAAGTAAACAGAAATTAAATTAGGTCAGACTCATCTACACAGCAAGTTGAAGGGATCACAAAATTTGGCAATTATGTGTCATTTATAGCTTTGCATATTGTGGATTATACTCACTATTAACATCTTCCCTGTTTGTAAAATACCAAAGCAGAACAAGGTTTGCATACAATACCATATGAAAGAAATAATATGAAACACTCAAGGTCTCTCATATGGGAGCTTATGCAACCATCAAAACTGAGGTCAGTGGGGAAGCTGATAAGCAGGGATAGAAAGAATCCTGCCAACACATAAACCTACATATTCCTGGTTTTACAAACTTTAAGTTGAGAGTGGCTGGTTATTTATTAAAGTTCACATTAAATAGACTCTAATAGTCAATTCACTTTAGTTTTAACAAACATCATGACAATTTAGCTCTATTTTAAGTTGGGGGACAAAGTCTATGGCCCGATACAGGCAGGCCTTTTTGGGCACCCAGTGACATGCTAGGGTTGCATGGGAGCAGAGCGAATAGATGCTCCACAACCTTAGCACGTGGCCAGGACATCGTCACTCCACAGCGCCGTACAGATGGCACGCAGAGCGATGACGTCGCAGGTGTGCAGCAACCAAATGGCGCTGCACACCTGCGATGTTATAGATGTGCCCTATGGCACTTTTTGCATCGCAGGTGCAATGCAAAAAGGAGCCGGGTTTTCAGGCTCCTTTTTTCGTCCACACCTTCGCTTAGCAAAACATGCATGCACACAATCATTAGAATGAATACCGAGCTGATGATATTTATATCTGCAGCTCCTGCAGGTTTTTTTCTCTGTAATTATGTGTAGGTGTTTTAATACCAGTAATATTCCATTACTGATTTTGAAGCAGTTTCTAAATATATGGTAATGGTATGACAAAGCTTTGTCTCCCTTATGTTATTCTTTTGCACACTGGCACAGAAATATCAGGTAAGACTTCTTCTAGGTCTTCTCTCTGAAAATTCTTCCAAAAAAGGTTAAAAAATTCTTAAAGTTGGGAAATATATACTAGTCTCAGCCTACTCATGACAGCTAGATCTCTTGATGTGCTAACAAATGTGGGTGGAAGAAATCCATTTGTGGATCCATTATGGAGGAGAGGCCTTGTAACCTTTCCTCCTCCCCCCCCCCGCCCCCCGCTCCTTGATGTAGGTTGCTTTACCCATTCTCCTTAAACATAAGGAGTGCAAATGAAGTAACTGGATAGTGGTGGTAAGGTCTTCTCGTGCCCTATCAGCAAGGAACACAACTGTCACTGACCTGGGATAGCACAGAAAAAGTAGCAACAGATATGGAATCTAAGGCACATTTTATACCTCACTATTACTGCCAGTCACTCATTTCCCAATCTCCTTCTCTAAACAGTACCACAGCCAGAGCCAGCCCATGCAGATGGCCTCCTAAATACTGGGATCCTCCCAGAAGCCAGGTTCAATGCAGACATACTATGGCAAGTTTAAAAAAAAAGCAAGAGGATGAAGGAGAGCACTCACAAGGTAAGAAAAGATGCAGACATCTTCTGGCTGTTTTCAAGTACCAAGACCATTATTTGCTGCCACTGGGCAAGCCAATGACCCATCCTGTGCCCATCCTCTGTGACAGAAAAGCCTCAGAGACTGCTGCTGTCACTGCCACCAGCCATCCTTGGAACAAACAGGTGGCAGAATAAAGCATCACAACTTAAAGGACCTGCTGCATCTGTCGCTGACCCAGGGACAGACATGTAGGGAGAAAGGACCCTCTTTACCACCCACAACCATAATAAGTTTGCACTGGTTTGGAAAATGCCATACACAGAGGAAATACACTGTGGAAATACACTGTGGAAATCAGCCTTTCCTAAAAACAAGGGAATGTAAGCATTCAAGCAAATGCCACAGTTTAGTTCTACAACAGCTCAGCAGCAGCAGGAAGCTGAAAGCATAAATCAGCCACAAGCATGCAAGAGAAGAGACAACAGAGGCTTAAGGGCAGCAGTACTCTTGCATGTTTAGAAAAGCATCATACCCAACACAAACCATTAGCTTCCATTAAGGGCAGTGCTGTCACTCTCTCTTTCTGTCTGTCTCTCTCCCCACATTATCCCTCACTGTGCCCAACAATGAAGTTACAATAGGAATAATCTAATATTATGTCATACCCATGTTTCCTGTATATAACTTAGGCAGCCAAATGCCCTGGCATGCAAACTGTAGTCTAGTCTCCTTGTGTTCTCTGCCAGCAAAGAAGAGACAGAAACAGTCTCAGTCTCAGGAGAATAAGGAAACAGTACATTCCACACTGCTTCCCGTGATTACTGTGCTCTCTTTGACACTACAGCCATGAGGTGAAAACTGATTTTCAGTGTCTTCATCTCCTAGCACAGCTATACCTTTTAAAGATCAACTGTTACAGGATCACAGGAAGTTATGGGAATCATTATCAAGCAGCTGTTATCAAACAGTATGATACCAAATCTTTATATCATGGGCCAGAAAAGAGTAAAACAATCAACACCCCACTACAAAAATAAGTGTGGGGTTTTTTTTTTCCAGAAAGAGGCTTCTTGCACCCTCAGGGGAGCAATTCCACAGGGGGGAAACAAACCTGTTTTAGGGACCTTTTCCCCTAAACTAGAAGTGATCTTTTTCATATCTCATCTTTCCTCCAGTGAGCTCAAGTTTGTGTACATGTGTTTCCTCTTCCCCCTTGTCATTTTATCCTCCCAAGAAGCCTGTGAGATAGGTCAGGCTGAGAGTGTGTGATTAGTCCAAATTCACCCAGTGAGATTCACAGTTCATTAGAGAACCAGTATCTGGAATCTTAAGCTCTACTTCAACACTACTAACCATCAGAACCACATTGCATGAGGCAATGGAAAAGCAGGTCCAAAGTCACCTCTGGCCAAGCTAAGTGTGCAGCTACATGTAATGTCTGCCAGATTCCTGTCAAGGCCAGACTTTTTGGTATTTCCCCTACAATAAAGCAATGTCAGTATAGTGTAGAGGTTTGAGTGTTGAGCTCTGGAGACCAGGGTTTGAATCCTCACTCAACCCTGAAAGCCCACTGGTTGATCTTGGGCAAGCCACACTCTCTCAGAGAAAGACAAAAGCAGCCCACTCTGAACAAATCTTGCCAAGAAAACTCCCAAGTTTTCCATCATGTAAGTTACCTGAACAACTCTAATACTTTCCATATTAGCTTTAGGAACCACAGTCTGATGTGAGAAGCATCGATGCAAACCATCCAAGAGACTCACACAATGTGAAACTTCATACACTTAAAGATGCAACCAAGCTTTGAGGTCAGGCTTCAACTGAGCATCTTTTCCCCAAAGGAAAACTACAACTTGAATGATTCATGTTTTAATCAACAAGTGGCTAAATAAGTGAATGATAATTTTAAAAGAACACAAAAGAAGTACCTCCTCAATTCGTTCATGACTTTGAATGCCTTTCCCATGTGACAAGCATTGATTGTCACAGTTCGCTGGTCCTTATCACCATCTGCCTCAGGTGGCTGGGGACACCTCTTGATGCTACAGAGAAGAGGAGGAAAAATAAATGATTTTATCCCTTTTTATGTTCAACTACAGTAAAATGTGGCCTAATAATTAAGCAGACAAAACCACAGGCTCCCTTATTCACATGCTAGGTTTTACGTGGCATAACCAGCTGTCCATGCTGTGTTTGCAAAGTGTAACTAAAACAACCTTTTAAGATTTCAGCTATGCCAGAGTGCATGCCTTCTATGAAACTATGTGAAATATGTGGCAGGAACATATGCAAAAGTTCTCTCTTGAACAGAGACAAATATTTGTGAATACTAGACATGGGTTTTAAAGTTTCAGAGGAGACACAAATATAACTGATCATTCCTGAATTTTTTTTTAAAAGGAAGCTTATAAATACACACTGGGATTTTACAACTGATCTCTTTACTGTAGGCATCATATTTTTTAATACAGCTGGAACAAGCTAGGACACAAACTACATAGCAAAAAAGCAGGAAAAGAGTGAGTTGTTCATCCTCCTTCCAAGCATTGTGCAAGGGGAAATGTGTGTGACTTCCCTGTACACCCTCTATAATTTCTTCACTGCAACATGAAAAACATCTCAGTGAATACAGTACTTCTACTTAAGATCAACGGCCAACTTCATTACCATAAAACCAGAACTTGAAAAAAATTAGTTTTTTGAATCCCGAAGATTCAGCCAGCAACACTGGTAAAGCTGGATGGGGGTAGGAGATGTCATCCCAAGAGATTCAGGGAACCTGCTTTCTTCACCACCCTTTGAATCTAACAGTTTAACAGATACACACATTTCACAAGCCTTTACACAGCAAAAAGTTGTCATCTTACCCAGAAAACAGGTGGTGTTGAAGCAAATCATGTTGCTATTTTATTATATTTTTATCCCAGCCTTCTTCCCAAAAGGAAAAAGCACTATATATAGTTTTCTTCTCAAATTTGTGTCTTCATAACAATGCTTAAACAACTAGGTACTGCTTAGTTAAATTCTTTAAGCACACACCAGTTGGCTTTAATCTGAAATGTGTAATGTAACTCAGAGTGAATGTGTTTTCTTAAACCAAAACAGACTAGTTATAGACCTAAAGCCAGTGCCATTCCTCCCCTTGGCCCAGAAACGAACATAAAACCTTGCCAAACCAGTTCCATCTTCAAACAAAAAACACATTCATTGACAGTACTGTCAATACAGCTGTAGGAAAATACCTCCCAAAAGGAGAAGGTTAACGTAACCATTCCCTAAAGAGAAAGACTCAATTTAAACATGGCACAACAAAAACAAAACTTATCTGTGATGCATTCTGCATAGACAGCTTCCTGTTTTAGCTGTTTAAACTCCTCAGTCTCTTGGCTCTGCAAACTTGATGGATCTCATAGGCCTGAAACAGACAGGCAAAAAAGTGCCGCCTTCAAGCCAATCTGGGGCCATGACATACAGATGACACATGCACCCAGATCATGCCAAGGACAGCTAATGCGGTCCGAAGCCAGCTGCAAAAGGAGTGGGGGAAAATCACTCCTTGCCAGCCATTCTGGACTGCAGCAGTGGTCGGACTCAGGACTGCAGCAGCCAATCACCATGGTCCTTCAATGATTGGGGGTTGAGCAGGACTGGAGTGGCTTCCGGCTGCTCCAAGCTGCCAGCCTGTTTGACCCCATAGAATGACAGACTGGGATGAGACCCCCCCCCCAGGATCATCCATTCCAACCCCCTGCCATGCAGGAATACACAACAACAACAACAACAACAACAAAATTTTATTTGTATCTCCTGCCTCTCCCTGCGGATCAAGGCAGGCTTACAACATATTAAAATCCAGTACAATAAAATGTCCAAAACAATATATCAACAGTTAAAAACAATTACAACAATAGCATATCAACAATCTGGGGAATTTCAGACTCAATGGGGGTTAAATAAGGAAGGTGGATATGCCCGCCGGAAGAGATCCATCTTTAGTGCTTTTTTGAACGCTTCCAATGTAGGTATCAGACGGATCTCCTCCGGCAGGTCGTTCCATAATTTTGGAGCCACAGCTGAGAGTGCTGAACGAGACGTAGAATTTAGTCTCGTGTTTTTAAGATTTAACAGTTTTTTATCAGTTGTTCTTAAGGTGCGGGGCGGATTGTGTAGGGAGAGGCGTTCTCTCAAGTAACCTGGGCCCAAAAGGTAACGACCAACACTTTGTATTGCGCCCGGAAGCAAATTGGAAGCCAGCGCAAAGATTTAAGAATGGGGGCGATATGCTCCATCCTTGAAGCCCCCGTCAGCAATCTGGCCGCTACGTTTTGAATCAGCTGAAGCTTCCGAACTTGGTACAAAGGTAGCCCCATGTAGAGTGCGTTACAGAAATCTAATCGAGAGATTATCAGTGCATGTACTACTGTTTCTAGGTCCTCCCTGCCCAGGTAGGGGCGTAGCTGGCAGATACCAGGCACTCCTGGCAGTCGCCTCCACCTGTGATGTCAGTTGTAGAGACAAGTCCAGGAGGACCTCCAGACTACGAACCTTGTCCTTTAGGGGAAGTGTGACCCCATCAAGGACTGGTTGTCGAATCTCCATCCCCGGGTGTGGAGAGTCTATCACGAGCACCTCCATTTTCTCTGGATTCAGCCTAAGTTTGTTTTTCCTCATCCAGTCCATTACCGAGTCAAGACAGGCATTCAGAGGAGAGATGCCATCCTCAGTCACTGCAGCAGTCAGAGACATAGAGAAATAGATTTGGGTGTCATCAGCATGTCTCCGGATAACCTCTCCCAGTGGTTTCGTGTAAATGTTAAATAGCATGGGAGACAGGATGGCACCTTGGGGGACCCCAGATGTCAGCTCCCTTTTACGGGAACAACTGTCTCCCAGCTTCACCATCTGGAATCTACCTGAGAGATAGGACCGGAACCACTGGAGCACAGTGCCTCCGATACCTAACTCCCCCAGGCGTTCCAGAAGGATACCATGGTCAATGGTATCGAAAGCCGCTGAGATGTCCAAGAGCACTAACAGGGTCACACTTCCCCTGTCCATGCCCAGACGGAGGTCATCGACCAAGGTGACCATGGCCGTCTCAACTCCGTAGCCTGTTCTAAACTCGGTTTGAAATGGGTCTAGATAATCGGCTTCTTCCAAGACTGCCTGGAGTTGGTGAGCAACTGCCCTCTCAATCACTTTGACCAAGAATGGTAGTAAGGAGACCGGTCTGTAGTTGTCTCTTAGCAGGAGGTCCAGGGAGGGTTTCTTCAATAGAGGCTTAACTACAACCTGCTTGAGTTGTGATGGAAATTTCCCTTCCCTAAGAGACGTATTGATTACACGTTGAAGTAGTGTCAATCAAAGCACTCCCAACAGATGGTCATCTAGCCTCTTTTAAAAACCTCCTATGAAGGAGACTCCATCATTCTCCAAGGCAGCATGTTCCACTGTCGAACAGCTCTTACCATCATATACAGTTGGCCATGCTTATCCACAGATTTTTTATCCATGGATTCAAGCATCCACGGCTTGAAAATATTCCAAAAAAGTATAAATTCCAAAAAACAAACCTTGGTTTTGCCATGTGATATAAGGGGCACCATTTTGCTATGCAGTTATATTTAATGGGACTTGAGCATCCACGGCTTTCATTAACCATGGGGGAATCCTGGAACCAAACCCCAGTGGATAACAAGGACTGACTGTATGCTCAAGGTGAATCTTTACAGAAGACATTAGAAACTCTTTCCATACCAGATTTGTCCAAATTAGACACTAAGGCCCATACAATTAAAGAAATACTTCTCACCTCATTCACCTCATCCTTCCTCATTCCATTTTCCTCTATATGTTTCCCTCACTCACAATACCTAGTTCTCCTTGTGTTCTCCTCCCATGGAACCTCCATCCTAGTCACCCCAAACTACTTCCCCATCTTCAGAACTTTTCCTTGGTATGACTTTCCAGTGACTTCCACTAAACACCTCAATAACAGCCCCTTCCTCTCTTCCTTTTAAAACAACAGTGTCGTTCTTAGGGAGTGTGGGATTTATCAGTGTTTGCTACCATAAGGGAAGGGTATAGGAAGGAGAGTTGGTATTACTGCTATTTAATGTGATGGTCCACGGACCAGCATCAATCCCTGAATAGCTTCTAGCAGCAAAAGAAACAACTGAAGCCAATGGGCACACACATGGTACCTGTCCCTGTCACATGGGGAGGGGAACTGCCAGTACCCCACACCAGACAGCCAGGTCACTGCTTAAGCTTAACTTTGGTCCTCCAGGTGTTTTGGACCTCAGTTCTCAGAATTTCTGACTGTTTGCCAAGCTGGCTTGGGCTTCTGGAAGTTGAAGTCAAAAACACTTGGAGGACCCAAGTTTGGGAACCACTAGATTTTAGTTGTTTTAACACATGAAATTATGTTGGAAGGCAAAAAGATGCATGCAAAAAATCTGCATAGACTTAAGGGAAGAGAAAAATGGCTGATAAAGACAGCAAGGGGTACTGGTGAAGGAATTTTGACAGACAAGGTGTGGACGACAACAAATGTGGGGTGAATGGAAAATCAGGTGAGTAGGAAGGGTGGTAACAAAATTATAGCTATGAATGCAACCCATCTTCTGAATCAGACCAAAGTGGTCACAGGAGTACAGTTTAACAGGATCTAGGAGCTCACAGGAAAAAAAATGAAACTAAATATCCTTATTTGTTGTTCACTGGCCTCAAGTCAACTTCAACCTCTGGTGAGCCTGTAAATGAGGCATCTTCAAGACTCCCTATCCTCAACAGACTTGCTCAGTTTCTGCAGGCTTAGGGCTGTGTCCTCCTTAACTGAGTCTATCCATTTGGTGTGTGACCTTCCTCTCTTTCTACTGTTGTTGTTCTATTGTTGTCTTTTCTAGGGTCACTCATACAGAGTGATGGGAAATTCAATGGCATGAACAATCCTCACTTTAGTGTTCACAATATATCTTTGCACTTTAGAGACTTGCCTATTTCTTTCACAGCTGTCTTTCTTAGACCTAGTCTTTGCTAGGTCTCATACTTTGCTCACACTTGAGATCATTCACAGGAACCTATTTCCAGCATCTGTGTACCAATAATCTAGACCTTGTTCATCAGAAACACTAATCTTGTTTGGTTGTTCACAGATGAATTATCATAATACCTAGAAAAATAGAATCATAAAGTTTGAAGAGACCACAAGACCCATCCAGAACAGCCCCTTGCCATGCAGGAAGACACTATCAAAACAATCCCAAAAGAAGACCACCCAGCCTCTGTTTAAAAACCTTCAAAGAAGGAGACTCCACTACTCTCTGACTCCATGTGTTCCACTGTTGAACAGCTCTTACCATGAGGAAGTTCTATGTAATGTTCAGGTGGAATCTCTTTTCCTTTAGTTTGAATCCATTGCTTCACATACTAGTGCCCAGGGCAGAAGAAAACAAGCTTGGTCTTTTTTCAATATGACATCCTTTCAAATATTTAAATGTGGCTATTATGTCACCCCTTCTCTTCTCCAGGCTAAACATGGTCAGCTGCCTAAAAAGGGCAGGTTTTCCACACCTCTCCTCTTGACACATTCCAGCTTATCAATATCCCTCTTGAATTGTGGTGCCCAGAAATGGACGTAGAATTCCAAGTGAGGCCTGACCACGTTCAGCTTGTGGTCTACTAAAGACTCCTGGATCCCTTTTGCTTATAAGCAATGACACACTACACAGCCCTGTTCTCATCACCCAGTATCACAAGTGTAACACAGATCCCTCAGCAGCCAGACATACACTGCAAATGACTGTAAGAAAAAAGATCTATATGTAAACAAGTTCAATTTGTGTTGGCCTCCCCATGTTCAGAACTCCATGGACACCTGGAAGGAAAACCTGCATCACATGTTTTTTACAGTCAGGGCTACACAGCACAATAAGATAAGTGTGATTTCAAACACTCAAACAAAGCCAGCATTGGAACAGAACATGCAAGCTTCTTAACAAAGATTTGGTAGGCTAAGGCCTTTTCTAGAACAAACAGAAAGAATATAATGTGCTTGTACAATTTAATAGTTTGATCAACAGAGAGATCTGTGTTTCTTTTTGTGGCACAATCCCTCTTCTAGTATTCACACAAACAGGGCCAATATTGGATACAGAGTCACGGGTAACACATAAGTCACATCCTCTTGATCTTCCAGAGTTTTTGGATGTCAGTTAGATCATGTGTAAGTCTAGAAATTTTAGTCAAAAAATTGGCCTCCCCCAAAAGAGTCAACATATCCATGGGTCAATATAGGTACAGTGGGCCTTTATTATCTGACCCTCTGTGGATTACAAAATCTGTGGATGCTCAAATCCCATTAAATACAATGGCATAGCAAAAAGGTGTCCTTTATATAAAATGGCAAAATCAAGGTTGGCTATTTGGAATTTATACTCTTTTTCAATATTTTCAAACCATGGATGATTGAATCCGTGGATAAAAAAATCAATAGATAAGGAGGGTCAACTGTACTGTACAGAACTTTAACTCTTTGAAAAAAGAAACCATCCCTTTGTAAAAGGCAAGAATATAATCTGTCCTAGAAGCACTGGTCCTCTCTATTCTCTCATCCATCCTAACCTTCAGTGTGAGCATGAGCAGTTATGCTTGCTGGGATTTTGACATTGGCATTGTTTTCTTTTGTTTCATCTTTTAGATCCTTTGTTACCTAGGTTGTACTCTCAATTTAACCACAAGTCATATCATAATCTGTAATTCTGGCCCTAAACCTGCCCGCAACTTATATGTAAGGTAAACTCACAGTAGAGTATTATATGGTACCTTAAAATTCCTTTAATTTCATTAAAACCAACAAGTTTCTCCTCAGGCCAATCTCCCTACCAAGAGATTGACCAACTGGGGAAAATCCTCTCTAAAAAACAACAAATGAAGAGTTGTCTCCTGATAACATATTGACACAGGGCCAAATTTATATTTGAATAGTTTAGTAGTAACATTTATTGCACTAAGTCATAGTTACTAGATATTCATTCCCCGATGCTGGGTTTCCAAACACTTTAACAGATTTTCTTGCCTGACATGCATAAGCCTCTAAGCTTTGGGTACATGCTTGTATCAAACTCTGGCTACATCTATTGTTTCTGTCCCCTTGCCCAGTCCCTTGCCCAATTTGTTATTTTCTATCCCAGGGAATTTTTAAAATAAAATTTTATTTGGTATGCATCCACCCATTCATGTGTGGAAGCGTCTCCTGTACCTACAATCCTCAAATTCAGATTGTATTGAAAGTGATAGTTGTTTTTTAAAAGGAGGGTGTCAATCTAGTGCTACAAATAAATTTACATACATTTGTATCCTAACAATATTTTCTTATACTATCCACCACCAAAAAATACCTGAATTGACAAGAAGAAAAATCTCTGTAACACCTATCAAAGCTTCATAAAACTGGTTTAAAAACATAACTGATTTGAGTGTGGAAAAGATATATATTTGGTGATTATTTCTATTTTTGTTTTGTTGTAACTTGCCAGAAGGCATTGATACAGCCATGGGAATTACATAGTTCACTGATTAAATTCCATGTGTCCATTTATTTCCACTGGGTATCCAAAAGCCAAGGCTGAGTGTCCATTTGGACATGGTAATATAAACCCCCTCCCTAACTAGATGAAAAGAATCATAGGGTCAGTCACCCATACCAGGAGAAAAGCAGAATATAAATCAAACAAACAAATTCTTTTGACATTCCAAATGAAAGTTAATCAAAGATCCAATGGTATTTCAGGAAATTAAGACATAACAATTAGTTTTTACCAGTAACAAAATTTTGGAAGGAGGTACATAATACCATAACTAGGTCACTTGGAAAAAATATCCCGTTGGATCCGGCACTGTTTCTTCTAAATATTACAGATGTAATCCAGGATAACCTGACTCAGGATGAATTGAGTGTTCTACTTGATATGATCACGGCAACTCGTATATCTTTTGCTAAACATTGGAAATCCAACAAGATTCCATCAAGGAATTAGTGGATATTTAAATTACATGAACTAGCTATTTATGATATGATCTCAATGTCTAAGAGTGATAGAACTTCCCAATCATACAAGGAAAAATGGAAAAGAATTTCAAAACTATGGGAAGAGGAGAAAAAGGGTCAATAAGTTTTGTATATCGTGTTTTTTAATTATGGATACGATGGATGATGTTGTTTTGTGTTTCTGCGTTTTCTTCTCCTTGAGAAATAACGATGTTTAGTATAAGTTGGAAGTATGATTGAATTCAATAAAATAAAAAAATGGAAAAAAAATAGTTTTTAATGCAAGAATAAAAAGGGGTCTAGAAACCAGTTCCTGTGCTTCCCTGTTCCAAGGCTCTGTTCCTCAATCTGAAACCATGCAGTTTTTACCGGTAAGAGGGATATATTTTTCTTCTACGCCTGCTATCTCCTTATGCTCCATTAGCCAACTAGAACTCTTTTCCCCATTTTTCCTTATGAATATTTACTAGATTTTATCCTCTAGCTCCTCCAAGTTTCATTGGATTCAGGGGAAAAAATACTTGCTTAATTGAAGGCCTCCTTTTCACTACATCCGGTAGAGCCTAGATTCTCAAGAGAGAGAGAGGCCGACTTCCACCATTCCTTCTGCTGGATGTTTAAGAAATACTGCTGAGGCCAAAAGTCCCCTTTTTACTGTTTAGGAACAAAAAACACATACAAAAACTGTGACCTCCTTGATAACCTGAACAGGACTCTCCTTTCTTTCCCCCAGTGACTTAGTTTGTCATCCCTATACCAAAACATTTCTGGCTCTGCCTCAAAAACTTTCACAACTGTATTCACCTTTCATTTCTCTGCACCCTAAAAATGAGATTACCACAGGAATCTCCTCCTTTGGAAAATTGCCATCCCCATTCCTTTTAATTCACCCCTTCCCCAGAATGAAATAATAATTTACATCAGCTCCAGCCAGCATGACAAGTGGTTATAGACTTGATGTCTATAGCATCTGGAGAGCACCACACTGAGGACTGTTACTCTAACAAAATTTCATTCGTGTACATCACACTTCTATATAGAATGCATAATGAATAGCCAGAAAAACAGCTGACTTTCCTAATTGTCCATTAACCATATGGACATTGTCCTAATTGTCCATATATACATTACCTAGGCACCAGATCCTAGCTGATCTTGGAAGCTAAGCAGGATAAGCACTGGTTAGTACACAGATGGGAGACTCCAAAAAATACCAGTGCTGTAGGCTCCATTTCAGAAGAAGGAACAGCCAAAACCATATCTGAATATTCTTTGCCTAAGAAAGCCCTATGAAATTCATGGGGTCACCATATGTAAACAGGCAACTTGAAGACAGACAGATACACATACACCCATATCAGATTATGAACAGATCTGTAGCATAATTCTACAAATGTCACATGTGAAATAAATAGTATGCCTTTAATCCTAATAAACAGATCCTGTTCTCTCTGGAAATCATTATTTATAGAAATTCTTTATACTTCTAAATAAGATTCCAATTCATAATAACCCTCACTATCTCAGGGTTAAAACATCCCTGACAGAAGTTAGAACTGAATATGTAAACATACTTGCATGTGTCAACTAGCATACAAGGCAACATGTGTGTGTGTGTGTGTGTGTGTGTACACCTGCATGCCTTCAAGTCACCTGTCAACTTACGGTGAACACCCATGAAGGTGCTAGGCAAAGGAGGAAAGTTTCTTCCTCTAAAATGTAGCCCACAGCACCTGGTAATCATTACTGGCCTCCCATTCAAATAGGAACCAGGGCTAACCCTGCTTAGCTTCCATGATCAGGCAGGATCTGCCGCCTTGAAGTTATCAAGTTAAATAGCTTAAAATCTCATATGACAAGAAGACTTGTGGAGAAAAGAGACAGGCTCACTTGTTCTAATACTGTATATACTCATGTATAAGTCTTGAAATTTAGGTCAAAAAATTGACCCAAAAAAATGAGTCGACTTATCCATGGGTCAATGTAAGTACTGTATCTTAACTCTTATTTAAAAGAAGGAATCATCTCTTGGTGAAAAGCAAGAATATAATCTGTCCTGGAAGCACTGACCCCGTTTACTCTCTTAATCCATTCTTAAGAATAAGAACAAAGAGTTATGTCTGATGGACTTTTGGAAGTTATTTGACATTGTTTTGCTTTGCTTCATCCTTTAGATCCTTTCCTATATGCCTCTAAATTTTACCCTCGACTTATCCATGGGTCATAGCAAAATCCATAATTTTGGCCCCAAAACTTGCCCTTGACTTATACATGAGGTCAACTTATAGTCAAGTATATATGGTAGGTCTCATTGTTTCATTCTTTCTGTCCAAACACAACTTCCTCTTTATCCCTGTGCCTCAGACAACATTTCATGGATTTCCACACTAGTGGTTATGGTCTTCTTACTCCACTTTCCCCCTGTCCACAGTCTCCAAAGATCTTCCTCCCATCTGCCTGACAGGAAGAGAAATAATGGGGGAGGGGGAATTGAACTGCATGCTAACCCAGAATTTAAGTGATTCTCACAGTAGTCTTTGTAGTGCTCACCACAGGCTCCTGGAATATCACAATGTCTTCCCAGTGGCTTTCATGCTTCCCAGTCCACCTAAGAAAGAACAAGTGTCTACCATAATGTGGCACCAAGAGAGTGGGACACTGGGTTCCAGTGGCAGTATTGGCCTGTTTGAGTACAGTGCATGACCAGACATCTCTCACCATTCCATCCTTGCGGATGCAGTAAACATTGATCACTGGAAAACCAATTCAGGGAATACAGATACAGAATTCAAAACCAATTCAGGGAATACAGAATACACCAACAAGCTTCTATTTTTCCTGCATTTCTAGGTTGCCAAAATAAAAAACTGGAAAGGTTCCTGTACCCGTAATGGAAGAGGGAATTTGAGCTGGTGTTGCAAGCAACTCTTGCTGAAATTCCCTCTTCTACACAACCATTAAATTGACCAGTGCCCTCTCTGGTTTTCACTTGGCAGCCCTACACACTTCCTGGGTGCTGGGGGGGGGGGGGGTGGCTGCTTGAAGGCTCCAATATCTGATGAAATCAGCAACCAAAGCAGCCTAAACAAATCATTTAGTGTCAGGTGGAGTGGAGGGGAGGGGGAGTTGCCACAGTCTGCAGTTCCCAGAAACAAGGAGAGAGATGGTGTTAAGGGAATGAGGTCTGGTACCACAGCAATGAGCCACAAGCTTGAGCTGGGGAGGTGGATAAAGGATGGCATCAAGAATAGAAGGGAAGAGACTCTTCCACATTTGCCTATCAGAGGTGAAAATGATACGAAAAAAATAGGAGAAACCAAAGTGCTCTCTTAGCACTATGCATTTTTAGCGGAGGACTTAAATAGAGACCTCAAATGATTCTGTGTTGGAAATGGGAAACTCCTGCTACAACATCGCTATCATCTTCAAAGGCACCCCCCCCCCCTTTAATAAAATGAAAAATTACAAGATTACCATGCACACCACCAGTCTGGTAGATTGTAACATTGTTAGGCTAGCTCCAATAGAAAGATACTTGGACAGTAAGGTGGAGGCTACATACCAACATAATTACTGATCTGTGCAAAGCACCCAAATCCAAGAACATACAGTTGAAACTCAAAACTCCTAGATGGGATACTTGCTTCACATTCATTTTTTGTTGTCGTTATTAATTTATATCCTGCTTTCCTCCCAAAACTAGAACTCAAAGCAGCTCAAAATGTAAAAGAACAATGCAATTAAAAACATACAAACGTGAGCATTAAAATAGAACTATTACAGTATTAATAGTTAATAACAGGAGCCCTGGCACTACAGTGGTTAAATGCTGGTACTGCAGCCACAAAGTTGTGAGTTCGATCGTAGGCAGGGCTCCAAGGTTCACTCAGCCTTCCATCCTTTCATAGATCAGTAAAATGAGTACACAGCTGGGGGGGGGGGGAGTGGCTTACAGCCTGTAAACTGGTTAGAGAGTGTTGAGTTCATTATGAAGCGGTATAGAAATGTAAATGCTATTGCTATTCCTATTAAAGCAAATCACACAGTAAAAGAAAAAAATCAATTTTAAAAAACAAACACTCTTAAAACAGTTGTTAAAACATTACAGCACCCCCTAGCCCATTCTTTTAAAACTTTATGTTTTAAATGCCTATTTGAATAAAAAGGTTTTAGCCTGCCAACTGAAGGCAAACAAGGATGGGCCCATTCCAGAGTCTAGGGGCAGCCAGCAAGAAGGCCCTCTCTCACCACATCCTCACCAACCGTGCTTGCGAAGATGGTGGGACTGAGAGAAGGGCCTTTCCTGAGGATCTCAGAGCCTGGGCCAGCCCATACAGGGAGATACAGTCTGTCAAATAGCCTAGACCTGAGCCATATAGGGCTTTATAGGTCATAACTAGCACTTCGAATTGTGCCCGGAAACAAAATGGCAGTCAGTGGAGCTGTTTCAACAGGGGCATTGAATGGCAGCAATAATACTATTCCAACTGTACCTCTCTAGTGACAATTCCTCAATTTTCTTAAAATATCAAATCTAGTAGCTACCCAATTCTCACTCTAACTCACAGTTCAACTATATTAATATTCTGCTGTAGCACCATGATGTCCTCACATTTGCTATGATTTCTGTTTGGAAGTGATCACAAAGCAAAGGAGGGGGCAGGGCTATTGACGAGGAGAAGACTGCGAGGAAAGTGTAGTTTCAAACAGACTTTTTCATAGAATTGTAAAGTTAGAAGGGGGCACAAGGGCTAACCAGTCCAATCCCCTTCCATGCAGAAAAACAAAGCACTCCTGAAAGACGCCCATTCAAACTCTGCTTAAAGATTTCCAGTCTGCCATTTCAAGGAATGGGAGCAATAGAGGACAAGGAATCAGTACTTTCGAGGTAAAATATGAACCAGCCAACCAGTGTTTGAAAAAGTTACTTTTCTGGATTATAACTCTTAGAGTTGTAGTCTCCAAAAACTCTAGTTTAGAGCTCTATCCAACACTAGTTTAGATATGCAAATCATAAAGCCATAGAACTGGAAAGGCTATCCTAATCCAACCTCTGACACTGCAATACTTTACTACTAAAGCACTCCTGAGAGGCAGCTATTTAACCTCTGACCAAAAAACACTGGCAAAGGCCAGTCCAGACGTGTAAAAATTCATGCAAAATTATAAATGCAACACCTGGTCTTTAAAAAAAATGAAATCAATGTAAAAATGCCCCAATCCGGCCTCTGGAAGGTCCAAAACACACTGCAGAAACAATCCAGTTTTAACTGCCCTGGCTGAGGTGGGGAATCCAGGGAATTGCAGTTTATTGTGGCACTAGAGCTCTCTGTCAGATAAGGCTAAATGTCTCACAAAACTACAGTTCCCAGAATTCCCTAGCACTGAGCCAGGGCAGCTAAAGCAGTGTCAAAGTGGATTATTTCTGTAGTGTGTTTTGGACCCATATTGCCTCAGGTTTGAGAAGACTACTTCACTGGCTCTTTTTAATACACTAGTCATCACTTGCCCAAAAAAGGGGCATAAGTTTAGCTGTTCAAAATTTCAGACACATTCAACTTGCTCTCAGTACTGAAAGGCAGAGGGTTGAAGATGCTTTTGCGCGGTCATTGAATGGCACATTGTACCCCCATAAGTAACTGTTAACAGTGAAAGCACACCAAGTAAATATAGACATATAGGCAAGAAATAGAGATCAGCCAAACACATTCCATGGATGGCAGATGTCTCAAAACAGTATGCATGCCATGCATGCTGTCTACCAGACTGCCCATGTGTAGACATAATGACTGGAGGATAGACATTCCCTTTTGTCAGCAAGGGATTTGAATGAAAGTAACAGAGTGGTGAAAGACACATAGGCCAGGAGTCTTCCACAGGCTCAGGAGTCTTGCCACAAATTGATGTTGGGATTTTGGAAACTGTATCACAAATATGAACAGCAGCACACATGTCTACCCAGAAGAAACAGAAAATCCAGGAAAAGGTTGTTGGTGGTGGTGTGGTAGTGCTCTCAAGTCATTTCCAACTTATGGCAACTCAAAAGCCATATTGTGGGCTTTCCTTGGCAGTTTGCTCAAAGGGGGATTACCTATGGCTTCCTATGAGGGTGAGGGTGACTTGCATAAGGCCATCCAGTGGGTTTCTGTGGCTGAGCAGAGATCTAAATCCTTGGGAAGGAAAAAAAAAGAGCATTTGTGTTCAGTTGTTATTCTAAAGAAAGATACACAGGAATAAGAACTGAGCACACATTTTGTTTCTTGTCTTCCCCCAAGCCTTTTAAAATATATAGAGAGAGAGAGAAGAAAAAGAATAAATGGAAATGTGGAACAGTGAAAAAAGTCTGTGGAATATTCTCTTTTGGAATGAGCGAAATGTTACGATAATCTACAGTATTCGAAATTAATTCTTGGTAAACAAATGGATAATATTTAGTTTATAATAAAAATCAGTGGTTTCTTTTTTCAACTTTCACTCTTTTCCTGTTTCTTAGATAAAAAAACAGATACACATGCCAATAAACAGAATGAATGTTTAAGATGGAAAAGGTGGAATGAAGCACAGTCATTCACCCTGTAACCAAGTCACTCACTCTGCTGCTTGAACTGTCTTCCCAAAATGCATTTTGTGATATTTTAATTATGTAATTAATTTTTATTTCTAGTGTGTTTTGTAATATTCACATTCTGTGCTTCTGGTTTATCTTTTTGTGTGTGTGTGTTTAACCTGGGGAACAGATAAAAAAATCTGAAAAGCAGCTCATAGGTCTAGGAAATAAAAAAATGTATTATATTGTAATTACTTATTGTGGCTTGACCTAGAATGAATGTGTACAAAGGGCCGTGTTCACATATTATAAATAAAGCCATAATGGACTCAACTATGATCTTATGGCACAACTCCTGGCTCCACTCTGACAGCACCTTGAACAGCAGTACCACCCAACAAAAATGATCAACTCCAATTGTGAAGACCAAGATTTATAGAATTTCATAGGTTTCCTTCGTCACAAATAACTCTCACGATCAATAAGCAAAATCCGCTACTCCTCTACTTCAAACTCTTAGCAAGTCTGGTGAGCAGTGTAAGTCCATAGAAAAGACCACAAGGAAGTATGTAAATAATGAACAAAAGCTGAGTTTCTGAGAGCAGGCAGTCTGATCACAGTTACAAATCTACACTCCTTCACTAACTGCATGTATGGACTGCTATTTATACAGCTCTGAAGGAACTCAGTAAGATCCTGAAGTATAAAGACTTATCATTAAGTACCAAATTCAGAATCACCCAGGCCCCGCTGTTTCTGATTTCTATGTATGGTTGTGGAAGCTGGACAGTGAAGAAAGGAAGCATTCAGAGAGATAGCCTTGTTAGTCTGCAATATCAGTATGCAAAGGGATCTTACAGAACCTTTGAAACTAACTGTGCGAAAGAAGTTGTAGCCTAAGCTTTCACAGAGTTAGCCTATTGCCTCCATACATCTGAGGAAGTAGACTAAGGGGCTATACAGACCGCCCCTTTCCTGGCCGGATCGGGGCTGTGGCAATCTTACACCGTGGCCCCAATCCGGCCTCTGGAAGGTGGAAAAAGGAGCCACAAAAAGTGGCTCCTTCTTCCACCCTCCAAAGGATGCCATAGCTGTAGCAGCATGGCTGTATGGTGCCCCTTCTGCACTGCATCATCTGGATGCAGCACTGGAGTCATGCCACGATGCCGTGAGCCGCCTGGAATGGTGTGCAGCATCATGACACCCTTGGGGCGGAGTCAGGGTGTCCAGCATCAGGACACTGCGCCCTGACTCCATCCGCAGGCCAGCACAAAGTGCCAGTATGTACAGGGCCTCAGTCTGAAATGTGAAATTTCATCTGAAATGTGGTGCTGGAGAAGAGTTCTATAGATACCAAGGACAAGCCTGAGCTCTCCCAAGAAGCCAAGATAAACAAGCTGAGGCTGCCCCATTCTGGACATACTCTGAGACGATAGAACTCACTGTAAAAAAGAATAATGATTGGTAAAGTGGAAGGCAGTAGGAAAAGAAAGAAACCATAGTATAAGCAGATAGTAGGCCCTCAGTTTTCAAGACCTGTGCAGGGCAGTTGAAGACCTGGGGTCTCAGAGATCTTTCATGCACAGGGTCACTGTACATCAAAGTTGACTTGATGGAAAACAACAAACAATTCACATAGCAATAGGAGACTGGACACTTAACAAAGTCTTAAAGAGGAGTGGGTAAAGTGCACTTCCTAAAGCTGCTTTTTCAGCCCTAATCCCACTAACCCACCAAAAATGACATGCATCTCCTGGAAGCATCCACAAGTGGCAATCCACTTTTCAAATAAGTTCCACCACCCACTCCCACCTTAATTTAAGAATATCAATTTTTCAAACTCATTTTTCATTTGGGAGCCTTTTTTTTGCAGTCCATGTAGCCCCCCGAGAATCATGGAAACAAAACCTGGACCTATTGCCAGTCTAAGACAACTGTATATGTTGGGCTAAAAGAACACTTTTGCTGGCATGATTGTGCAGCAGACACTGGCTAAAAAGGCATGGCAAGTTCAGCTGAACAGGTGTGTAAAAGAACATTTTTAAGTCTCCCTGCATTTTCCACTGCCAATGCAGGTTATAAAATGGCACAGAGAAGTTTCCCAACTCCCCATGGTGGTTGCGTGTGTCCATGATACATGTGAAGCCCCCAATATCTGAGCATGGGCTTTCATTTGAGTCTATCTACTTAACAGAGGGGAGGACAACATAGCTTGTAATAAAAAAATCGCATAGTCTTTCCTACGCACCTCCCTGCAATTGTTTGCAACAATGCTGCATCTGAGTAATATCACACCATGAGCAAACAGCTCTCTGATGCTGTCTGCCTCAGCTTTTGTGGACTTCCTCAGATGCACAGTATGTCACAATGGTTGCAGTCCACAAATAGTCATGTCAAATAAAACTTTTGTAGACTTTAAGTTGCAATAGGGTTCATTGTTTTTCTTGCAACAGATTAACACACCTCATCCTGAACATGTATGTATGCGTGTAAAAGAGAAAAGGGCCATATCCCACTGCTTTGCACAAGCTTTCCTCCCAGGAAACTATGCATTGGATCCCAAAGAACAAGTGAGGCAAGATGCCTTTGCAAACTGAAAGCCAGGCCAGACCATGAGAAAATAGACTTACGATGTCTCCTTAAATAATAAATAATAAATAAACTTTATTCTTATACCCCGCCTTTCTGCAGCAGCAATCAAGACGTCTTACATGCCTAAAATATATTGAAATAATACATACTCTTAATAATTAAATTGACCCTCCCCTTTAAAACTCCTTGCACATTAGTTGTTGTGTTTCAAAGTAGTCTAGTTCACAATGGGAAAAGGAAGTGCTCTCCATATCCTGTTATTCCAAGAAAGTAGAATTGACAGAGGGGAGGAGTTTGTGGTGTTGATCATTTTTAATCCCAGCATAATGGGAGGAAAAACAACTATTCTGTGCACTGGAGAACACCAATGGAGCCACCTTGAGCCCTGGTTGTAGGGAAAAGTTGGATGGTAAATAACAATTATGATGATGATAATCTTGCCCCCTCTCCCTGTTTTAAACATTAAATCTGACTGTTAAACTTCATAGCCTCACAAGTACAAACAATGCTGCTCCAAGATAAGTCTTCACTATTATAGGTAAGGACTGTATTGTTTGCTTTTTTATCTGCTGTGTTACAGGTCACCAGCAGTGCTGGTTTTGTTTTTGCTTTAAAAGGCAGCACAGGAAATATCTCTACAATGGATCAGTAAATATTCTGGTGCGCTCTTATTCTTTTCTTTGCTTAGAAAATACATTTAAGAGCTCTGAAATAAGCAACCAGAAACAGACCAAATGGAGAAATGATATGGAAGGACTTTGCGGCACATGATAACAGCAGCAAGCGTTGTTTATGCTCAGAGATGGAAGGAAACTGATATACCACCAGGGGAGGACTGGTTAGAAAAGATAATGGAACCTGCTGAAATGGATAAACTGAAAATTTTGATCAGGGAGAAATTCTTGATTAATGTGAAGAAAGACTGGGAAATGTTTGTCTTTTTTCCTTTTTTACAATCACCCTGAAGACATATGTAAGTTTTAGGTTTTGTAAATGAATTAAGATTGTTTAAAAGGTTTATAAATTGTTTTTTGTGAGGCTTTCGGGCTATGTGGCCATGTTCTAGAAGAGTTCCTTTCTTATGTTTCGCCAGCATCTGTGGCTGGAATTTCTCTGAAGATGCCAGCCATAGATGCTGGTGAAACATCAGAAGGGAACTCTTCCAGAACATGGCCACATAACCCGAAAACCCCACAAAAAACTATGGATGCTGGCCATGAAAACCTTCGACTCCGTATATAAATTGTTTTTAGAGGATGTACAGAAGACGGGATTATAACCACTATGTGCCTGAAACCCCAGGCTAACATCCCAACCTCTTTTCCTTTTCTGTAAATGAAGGTGCTTCCTTGTTGTGAGACAGCCTCTTACCAAGTGAGCCCAGCGTGTCACAGGATCACTCCCGGTGATGATGTGATCCTATCAAGCACTATTGTGCGATCATCAGGGAGCCACAGGTGCATGACAAGTGGGATGCCTCCACATCCAAGCCCTCCCCATCTCCCACCCTAAGAAAAACCACGGGGCTCCAATAACTTCAGAGCACCCTCGAGATCACCATGCTCCCCCTTCCTGAAGAAAGCCTATGTGGGGAATCTACCCCCTGCATCTCCCTTTACTAAGACAAAAATCTCCCACTCCCATAGCAACTGTTTAAGCAGGAACAAATGAACAGCACACACAGACCACACATATTTCCTGCCATTTTCAGAGGTGCCTTAAAGTCAAACAGGTTAGCCTTTCACCTCTGTGGCTTCCATGCCAAGGAATCAAGAAAGGCAGGCATTTGTGCATTAGAAAGTGAATTCCAGCACAAGAGGGGAAGAGAAAGGGAGAGAGCTGGACAAGGAGAGTTCATACCAGAGTCAGCAGCCCTGGATTTAATCAGGACTCTTGCATTTTAATGCCTGAGGATCCCAACCAGCCACATACAAGCCCTCCTCACTCCACCGCCTTCCCAGTGACCTTATTCCACCCAAAAGAAGGTGAAATGCCTTGCTTATTGGCAGGCTTAAAGTCCTCTTCTATTATTCCACTTGCAATAGGAAAGAGTCCTTCCTCTCCAAAGGACTACCTCCCAGTCAAATAAAAAGCTGCTCAGACTTGCAAGGCACCCTCAGGTCACCTGCTTTGGAAGGGGATATATATATATATATATATACACACACACACACACACACACACAAAGGGATTGAAAATCCTCTCCTCCTTCACACACACACACAGTTGTGTGCCTTCAAGTCAATGGCAATAATAAGGCAGTGAACCAATCATAGGGTTTTCTTGGTCAGTTTCTTCAGAGGGGTTCTGCCACTGTCTTCCCCTGAGGCTGAGAGAGTATGACTTGCCCAAGGTCACCCAGTGGGTTTCACGGCCGAGCCAGGATTCGAACCCTGATCTCCAGACTCATAGTTCGATGCTCAAACCACACTGGATCTCATATACATATATAGATATACAGACAGACAGATGCACACACACATGCAAATACACACATGTGTATGTGTGTGTACACCCACACACACATATACATACACACACATATATATTTGTCTAGAATCAAACGATCATAAAATTGGAAGAAACCACAGTCTGAACCCCTGCCATGCATACACACACACACATATATAAACATACACATACATTACACATACATATGTACACACACATACACACACATATATATATATACTACACCCACACATATATAAGCATACATACATATAACACATATACACACACATATATATACACACACATATATATAAGCATACATATATATATATATATACACACACATACATACAAACATATATACACACACTGCACATACACATATATACACACATACATATACATGCACTACACACACACACACACATCTATACACACACACACACATATATATGCATACAGTATACACACACACACATATATACACACACATATACACAGACACACATACACTACACACACACATGTATGTAGAAACATACATATACACACACATATACATACACCACACACACACACACACACACATATGTACACATACACATACCGGTACATACACACACATATACATACACCACACACACATTTATATATTTACACTACTCTCTCTCTCTCACACACACACACACACACACAAACACACACACACATATACATATAATGAACTAGGGAAGGGATCCAATGTGGCACAGTGGTTTGAGTACTCCTCCTCTGGAGCCCAGGGTTCGAGTCCCATCCAGGGGAAACCCCTTTCAGGGTGGCCTTGGGCGACAAGTCACACTCTCTCAGCCTCAGAGGGTGGCCCTGGCAAAACAACAGCAACAACAAAACCCTCTCTGAGCATAAGGAAACCTTGCCAAGAAAAAGAAAAAAACTATGACAGCTTCTCATTTGAGGCTGGCTATTAAGTCAGAGAAGCGACTTGAAGGCACACAACAACAACCACAACCACATAAAGGGTGGGGGCAGGAAATGTGGGGAGGGGGGCTGAAAAAGTGGTGGGAGGAAGGAATCCGAGGGGAGGAGCTGCATCCACACTGGAGACTTAACCCGGTTTGGATGCGCTTTAAGCGTCTTGGGCTCAAGGCTACGGAATTCTGGGAGTTGGAGTATGTTGTGGGGCCCAGAGCGGAGCTCTGCTCCGCTCTGGGCCCACAACAAACTCCAACTCCCAGAATTCCATAGCCTTGAGCCCAAGACGCTTAAAGCGCGTCCAAACCGGGTTAAGTCTCCAGTGTGGATCCCCCCCTCTTTTTCTGGGGGGTGAGGGGGATGCTCCTCCTCCTCCTGAAGGCCAGCCTTGGGCTCAGTCACAACAAGGAGCACAAAACACACACCATCACAAACACACACAGCAACAACAACCAACCTTTCGTCGTCCATTGCAGGCAGCCTGGACTCTGCATGCACCTAGTAGTCGCCAAGGGGGAAAAAAAAAAAATCAGAGCCTACGATTCATCAGCAGCAGCAGCATGGCCGCTGATGATGATGATGATGATGAGTGGCTTTAGGCTTAACTATAAGGCTGAGGAGGAGGAAGCAGCAGCAGCAGCAGCAGCCAGAGCCTGCCTTTTCCCACTCACTGCCAGTCCCTCCTGTTCCTGCTGCTCCTCCTCTGCCTCCTCCTCCACCTCCTCCTCCTCCTCTTCCTCCTCCTCCTGCTGCAAAAGGGCTACGCTGGTCTCCTGGCAACAGCAGCTGTGGCTGGGCCCTGACTCTGAGGAGGAGGAGGAGTAGGCCTCTGCCTCTTTGGCTTGATTTGTTGCACTGTTTATGTGAACACCCTTCACTCCTTCACACAGAAAAGGCCCTTCTGGTGGGGGTGGATGGGTTATATATTAGTATAGATAACATAATTACATTATTATTATTATTATCTCCAGATATTATAATAATAATAATAATAATAATAATAATAATATTTATTTGTATGCCGCCTCTCCCTGTTATGGATTGAGGTAACAACAGAACCAATATACAAAGGGGAAAAAAATGCAGATACTAATATCAACAGTAAATAAAAACAAAACAATAGCAAATCCCCTTCCTTCCTTCCCACCCTAAAAAAGCATACAAGTCTAAAAACCAGTTATGTATTTATTTTATTATTATTTTCTTATATTTTTATTCTTATTTTCTTATATCCTGTCTTTCTCCCAATATAGGGACTCAATCAAGGCGCCGGCAAACAACAACATATAAAGGGGGATACATGGAAGGGAGAGAGAGAGATGGATAGTTTCTTGTGGGTTTTTCAGGCTGTGTGGCCATGTTCTAGAAGAGTTTGTTCCTGACGTTTTGCCAGCATCTGTGGCTGGCATCTTCAGAGAATGGTGGCATGGAAGAGAGGGTGTGTGTGTAAATACACACACACACACACATATATATATATATACACTCATCCCTCCATATTTGCAGCTTTGATATTTACAGATTTGATTATTCAGATATTTGATTAATATGTTCTCTTTAGGAATCTCTAGGTCCTCCAGTGCAACTCTGTAGTCAGCTTTAACCAAACATTACACTGAAAGACCTAGAGATTCCTAGAGCAAATACCCTTACCGGACATTTGTAACTCCTCCAGCACAATTCTGTGGTCAATGCCTGTCAGACATTGACCACAGAGTTGCCCTGGAGGACCTAGAGATTCCTAGAGATGTGTCCTCTCAGATAAAAACATGATGTTTTTGTTATTTGCAGTTTTTCCATATTCCATATTCACAGGGGTCTTGTGCCCCTACCCTAGCAAATATGGAAGGACAAGTGTACTGTGTGACTCTTGGTTTGGAGGATTGATTTACATGTTAATCTGTGTGTTGTTCTGTTGTTGAATGGCAAGGCCTCAGGGTGGGAGGATATACAAGGAGCAATACACAGATTAACATGTAAATCACTTGCTCTCAGCCAAGGGTCACACAGTATGTATACATGCACACACACACACACGAGGGGGTATCATAAACTTTTAATTATCACCTTTAAAAAAAATTGACAGAAAGTTTGTTTTGATTTGTAGCTGTTAACTTATCTCTATGTAGTCATCATCCAGATTTACACATTTTCCCCAGCGTTTCTTGACCCTCCAAATACCATTATTGTAGAAGTCTGCAGATTGCACCTGACATGGATTTTACACTTTAGTCACTTCTGACAGAGCCAATCACAAAATTAAAGGACGCAATTAGTTGATTTTCTCAGCAACAAGCATTTAGGGACCAATGATGACACTGACAAAATTTCATCAATATGCCATAATAACTTCCGGGTGATAATTATTACTTTACGATTACTCCTCGTAAGGTGCAATCTGCAGACTTTTACAATATCAGGTATTTGTAGGGTTAAGATACACTGGGGAAAATGTATAAATTTAGATAGTGACTACATAGAGATAAGTTAACAGCTACAAATCAAAACAAACTGTCAATTTTTTAAAAAGGTGATCATTAAAACTTTACGACACCCCCTCGTGTGTGTGTATATATATATACACACACACACACACACACATATACCCCACTCTCCACACACACACACACATATACCCCACTCTCCACACACACACACATATACCCCACCCCACTTGGTCAGGCCCCACCTGGAATACTGTGTCCAGTTCTGGGCACCACAATTCAAAAAGGATGCGGAGAAACTGGAGCGGGTCCAAAGGAGGGCGACTAAAATGGTGAAGGGTCTGGAGACCTTGCCCTATGAAGAACGCCTTAGGGAGCTGGGAATGTTTAGCCTGGAGAAGAGAAGGTTAAGAGGTGATATGATCACCCTGTTTAAATACTTGAAGGGATGTCACATTGAGGAGGGAGCAAGCTTGTTTTCTGCTGCTCCAGAGAACAGAACTCGGAACAATGGATGCAAACTGCAGGAAAAAAGATTCCACCTCAACATTAGGAGGAACTTCCTGACAGTAAGAGCTGTTCGACAGTGGAACACACTCCCTCGGAGGGTGGTGGAGTCTCCTTCCTTGGAGGTTTTTAAGCAGAGGCTGGATGGCCATCTGTCGGGTATGCTTTGATTGGGAGTTCCTGCACGGCAGGGGGTTGGACTGGATGACCCTTGTGGTCTCTTCCAACTCTAAATTTCTATGATTTCTATGATTCTCTTCCATGCCAGAATTCTCTGAAGATGCCAGCCACAGATGCCGACAAAACATCAGGAATAAACTCTTCCAGAACACAGCCACATAGATTGAATAACCTACAAAAAACTAAGGATACCGGCCATGAAAGCCTTCAACTTCACAGAGAGATGGATAGTTAAGAGCAAAGAGTAATAGAAAGAAGTAATAGAACTGGAAAGGTTACAGTAGAGAGAAGGAGAGGTGAAGGAAGGAAACATCAAGAAAGAAAGAAAGAAAGAAAGAAAGAAAGAGGAAAATCTGAAGCCAGCTTGGTTAACATAGTATTAGTTATATATTAGTTATAAAAGAAATAGGTTAGGTATACTTTTGGACTTTAGATTAATATAGAAAGTGAGGGACGGTTAAGGAATAGAAGGTAAATGTATGTGATTGAGTATTTTATGCATGTGATATGTTTATGTTATAATACCAATAAAACTTTTATACTAAAAAAAGGAATAAACCACTTCCACACCGCTTCAGTCCAAAACACACTGGGGAAATAATCCACTTTGATGTGAAGTCAAAGGCTTTCACAGCCAGCATCCATAGTTTTTTGGTGGGTTTTTTGGGGTATGTGGGGTTTTTGGGGTATAAGGCTGTGCTAGATCATTAAGTAAATGGACACTTAACAAGGGAATAGATTAATATGGAAATCGCCTCCTCTCAACCAACGCTCTGTGTGTGTGTGTGTGTGTGTGTGTGTATGCGTTTCACTCTCTTCCATGCCAGCATTCTCTGAAGATACTGGCCACAGCTGCTGGCAAAACATCCAGAATAAACTCTTCTAGAACATGGTCTCATAGCCCAAAACACCCACAAAAAACTATGGATGCTAGCCATGAAAGCCTTCTACTTCACACTTTTGAGACCACTTTAACTGCCCTGGCTCAGTGCTAAGGAATCCTGTGGACTGTAGTTTTGTGAAACATTTAGCTTTCTCTGAAGATTTTCACACGGGGGTTGTAAATGGTACTATAGCGTTAGCATATTGCAATTGGCAAGAACGATATGAAAACAATTTCAAAAACTTTCTTTACACATACAGGACACAGTAACACTTCATTAATGATTCAAGAATGGAAAATACCTCATTGGACAGCCTTTAGCATTTGCTAAACAGGTTTGTCATAAAATTACTTAAATAAATAATAATGGCCTGAAAAAAACAGCATGTTTACCTACCTTTTTTTTTTTTTTTTTTTTTTTTTTTTGCTGGAATTCATGACCTTCAAAAGACATTTTGTTGTAATCAAGAGGGGGTTAAAAATGGTTAATTTCTCGTTGCTTACTTAACCCTTCGTGTGACACAAGAAGCGTTTCAGCCCAACTGCACTCTGGGGGAATACCCAGATGGAGTAGTGAAATGTTTTTATATCATCATGAAATTGTACTTGCTTTTCAGACGTCTGCAAATGGGCAAACAAATCGCATTTACCAAGCCATTCACACTTTTAAAGTGTTGATGGCTTATTCCACCAGCACAACACTTCAGCAATGTTTCAAGAATAGGATGATGACATTGTGTGGAAATCTTTTCCTCAATCATGCAAAAATGACAGTAAAAATACAATTCCTTAATGCTTTTTCCCCCCTTGTGAAAATGTCCTCTATCAAGAGAGAGCTCTGCTGCACTACAGTTTCCAGGGTTCCCTAGCACGGAGGCCTGAGGGCAGTTAAAGTGGTCTCAAACTGGATTATTTCTGCAGTATGTTTTGGAGCTTTAACTGCCACAGCTCAGTGCTGTGAAATCCTGGGAATGGCATCCAAAACATCTAGAAGACCAAAGCTTGTGAAGACCAGTGGCTCCCTAACTTCGATTCTCCAGATTTTTTGGACTTCAACTCCCAGAATTCCTGACTGTTGCCCAAGCTGGCAGGGACTTCTGGGATCTAAATTCCAAAACATCTGGAAGAACCAAGTTTGGGATCCACTTAGACTGAGGTCAACTAACCTCTCACTCAACTGGACTCTGAGAAGGTGATGGTTCTTATTTTGATAAAAGTTACAGTACAGGGTTAGGGATGCAGGTGTATACACTTATGTATAAGACTAGAAATTTTTAGTGAAAGAAATTGACCCCCAAAAACCCAGAAGCCCCCCCCCCCAAAATGTCAACTTGTCCATAGGTAATGTAAGAGACTCAGTGGTGCCCAGACTTTAGAACTCCAGGTGTTTTTGGACTTCATCTCCCAGAATGCCTGACCTTTGGACAAGTTTGCTGGGGCTTCTGGGAGCTGAGATCCAATATAGCTGGAGGACCAAAGTTTGGGAACCACCGAGTCTAACGTTACCCATGGACAAGTTGACATGGGTTTTGAGGGTCAATTTTTTGACTAAAATTTCTAGACTTATCCATGAGTGTATACAAGACCATCTGTACACCCTGTAACTTTTATCAAAATATGAACCATCCCCTTCGCTGAGTCAAGTTGAAACAGGTGAGAGGTTATGTGACCTTAGTCTAAGTGGTCCCCAAACCTTGGTCCTCCAGAAGTTTTGGACTTCAGCTCTCAGAAGCCCCAGCCATCTTGGCCCACTGTCAGGAATTCTGGGAGCTGAAGCCCAAAACATCTGGAGGACCAAAATTTGGGAAACCAAAGCACCAACCACCTCTACAATCTCTGCAACAGGGATGTTTCTGGCCTTTCTGAATGCCTGGGTGGGAGGATCACACCATCATTTTCCTTTCTTTCATCCTTTAGCATCATTTTCCTTACTTAAGCATCCTTTTTCCTTTCCTTCATCCTTTACATACTTGGTTACATGCCCCTATGTTTACCTTCAACTTGTACATGGGTTATATCAAAATCCATAATTTTGGCCCCCAAACTTGCCCTTGACTAATATATGAGATTGACTTATAGTTCAGTATATACTGTAGTTTTGTTTAGCCATCTTTGACAGAGAGGTCTGGTACTACAGCAAACTACAGTGCCCAGAATCCCATAGCATTGGGCCATCACAGTTAAAATGATGTTAAACTGGATTGTTTTTGCAATGTGGGTGAAGCTTTGTGTAGGTGATGCTCTGGGGTAGATTTGGACTCATGGGAACCCTGTGGATGGGACATCTCCGAGACCCCTTTTCCTCCACTGCTCTGCTTGTTGTTGTGTGCCTTCAAGTCATTTCTGACTTATGGCAATCCTGCCCTGTTTCCCCAAAAATAAGACATCCCTAGAAAATAAGACCTAGTAGAGGTTTCATTGAATTGTTAAATATAAGGCCTTCCCCAAAAGTAAGACCTAGAAAAAATTTTCTATATAAATATATAAACAGTATATAATAAATGTTCATTTTTTTTGTTCAACAATAAATATGAATTCTTTTTCATGGAAAAGTAAGACATCCCCTGGAATTAAGACCTAGCACATCTTGGGGAGAAAAAAATAATATAAGACACTGTCTTATTTTGGGGGAAATGCAGTAAGGCCTATCGTGGGGTTCTTTTGGCAAGGTTTGTTCAGAGAAGATTTGCCATTGCCTTCTCCTGAAGCTGAGAGAGAGTGACTTACTCATGGTCACCCTGTTTAACAGTTTAATGGCCATGCAGGAAATCAAAACCTGGTGTCCAGACTCGTAGTCCAACATTCAAAACACTAGGCCACACTGGCTCGCACTGCTCTACTTAGAGGGAAATGGAAAGAAACGAAGACCACAGGCTACATGGATGGACTCAATTAAGAAGGTCACAAGTATGAATGTACAAGACTGCTTTGCTTAGGTCCTGTAAATTCATACTTGTGACCTTTCTAATTGAGTCCATCCATCTAGCTTGTGGTCTTCTTATCTTTCTACTTCCCTGTACTTTTCCTAGCAATATTGTCTTTTCCTATGAATCATGCCGTTTCATGAAGTGGCCAAAGTACAACAGCCTCAGTTTAATCATTCTGGCTCCCAGGGAGAGTTCAGGCTTGATCTGAAAAATAAAACACCAAAAGGGATTTAGCAGATTCAGCAGTTGTCACTGGCGCCCAGTTCTTCCCCACACCTTCATAACATGAGGGGCGGGGGCGGGGGGGAATCGGTAGCAGTTATTGCTCTCAGAATTTCCACAAGATTTATGTGCACTGCATCACTTATTTTGGATTTCCACTCCACCCACCCTTTTCCAAAAGCCTCCGGCAAGTAACGACCCATTTTTAAAACATATTACAAAGTCATTGAAAGTGGCGCATGTAACTATTATAATTATAATTATTCTCATCCTCCTCAACATTTCTGTTACAGTACTCAAGTGACTAAAGGTGTTATGAAGGTAAGATTAAAAGCAAATTAAGAAGGCAATATAGTCACACTAACCAAGCAACTAAACTCGCAGGAGTCAGTTTGAAGAAATGTGGTGTCCCACCTTTCCTAAAAGCAGAGAGACTGGCAACTGATCACAACTCTAAGGGCAGTTCACTGCACAGTCTGGAAGCAACATAGGAGGCTACAGCATGCCCATCAAATTGACCTTCACAAGCAATACTGTCCTCAAGATTGCCTCTCTTTTAATTATCAATATCCAAGAGATTTATGCTGATATAGGGAGGTCCCTTACATAGGCGGCCTGAAGCAATTTAAGCCGTTAAAAGTTTAAGTCAGTGCCTTGAATTGGGCCTGAAATGCAACAAGCAACCAGCACAAATCTTTCAGTAGCAGGGAGCATGAGCTGGATACCTGTCAGGTCCAGCAGGAACTAGTTTCTACAACTCAGGGTTCAGTAGGTAAAACTCAGTGAACCTTTGTTCAATAATTATACATTCAGTCCACAGATGCCCACTGCCAGAACAAAACAGCAAGTGTTGTTGTGTGATGTCAAGTCATTTCTGGCTTATGGCAAACCTAAGACAAACTTATCATGGGGGTGTTCTTGGCAAGTTTCTTCAGAGGGGGTTTACCATTGCCATCCTCAGAGGCTGGGAGAAAGTGACTTGCCCAAAGTCACCCAGTGGTTTTTTATGACTGAGACAGAATTCGAACCCTGGTCTCTAGGGTCATAGTCCCAATGCTCAAACCACACTGGACCTCATATACATATATACATACACACAAATTATGAATTAGAGAAGGGAGGAACCAGTGAGGCATAGCGGTTGAAGTTTTGGACTACAACTCTGGATTCGATTCCCAGTCAGGGGAAATCTACTGGGTGGCCTTGAGCAAGTCACACAATGCTCAAACCACTATGCCATGCTGGCTCCAAACAGCAAGTATTAACATTGCCTAATTAAAGTACACACAATTTCAAACTCATGATGGACTCAGTTCTCATTCGTTACCTTTTATAAACACATTTGTCTCTCCGATTCCCACATCACCCCTTTTTTGTTCTTGGAGCCAGACTCTTTCTTATAAGAGCAACCTTGAACAGATTTGAATCACACCTGCCTTTATTCCAGTTATCTCTCGGCCCATGGTTGAAACTGCCATGTCTCTACAATAACTGTTCCACTACTGTATAAGCCATCACATAACCTTTCCCATATTTTATGGCATTTGCAATTCCTGACAATACCATGCACCAATCAGTTACTCTTAGTTATAACCAGTAATAAATATTAACTGGGAAATATCAAACTAGTAATAGTGTAACATAACTAACTTATTAGCAAGTTTACAAGAGATGAGTCAAGTTATACAAATATTAGAGAAATTGTGTCGTGGAATGCAAGGCCAAAAACAGATATCAGGGTTACATACCTTTGCTTTCTGAAACATGGACAAGGCATAGTTTTTTGTGGGGTTTTCAGGTTATGTGGCCGTGTTCTGGAAGAGTTAGAAATCATAGAATCATAGAAATTTAGAGTTAGAAGAGACCACAAGGGCCATCCAGTCCAACCCCCTGCCGTGCAGGAACTCCCAATGAAAGCATCTCTGACAGATGGCCATCCAGCCTCTGCTTAAAAACCTCCAAGGAAGGAGACTCCACCACCCTCCGAGGGAGTGTGTTCCACTGTCGAACAGCCCTTACTGTCAGGAAGTTCTTCCTAATGTTGAGGTGGAATCTTTTTTCCTGCAGTTTGCATCCATTGTTCCGAGTCCTGTTCTCTGGAGCAGCAGAAAACAAGCTTGCTCCCTCCTCAATGTGACATCCCTTTAAGTATTTAAACAGGGTGATCATATTACCTCTTAACCTTCTCTTCTCCAGGCTAAACATCCCCAGCTCCCTAAGGCATTCTTCATAGGGCAAGGTTTCCAGACCCTTCACCATTTTAGTCGCCCTCCTTTGGACACCCTCCAGTTTCTCCACATCCTTTTTGAATTGTGGTGCCCAGAACTGGACACAGTATTCCAGGTGGTGCCTGACCAAAGCAGAATAGAGTGGCACTATTACTTCCCTTGATCAAGACACTATACTTCTATTGATGCAACCTAAAATTGCATTGGCCTTTTTAGCTGCTGCATCACACTGTTGACTCATGTTCAACTTGTGGTCTACTTGGACTCCTAGATCCCTTTCACATGTTGTCTCATTCAGCCAGGTGTCCCCTATCCTATATCTGTGCATTTCATTTTTCCGCCCTACGTGTAGGACCTTACATTTCTCTGTGTTAAATTTCATCTTGTTAGCATTGGCCCAGCTTTCTAGTCTATTCAGGTCATTTTGAATTTTGATCCTGTCCTTTGGGGTATTAACTACTCCTCCTAATTTGGTGTTGTCTGCAAATTTGATAACTAGGCTCTCAATACTGTCATCCAAGTCATTAATAAAGATGTTGAATAGCACTGGGCCCAGGACAGAACCCTGTGGCACCCCACTTGTCACTTCATTCCAGGATGAAAAGGAGCCATTGTTGAGCACCCTTTGGGTGTGGCCAGTCAACCAATTACAAATCCATGTAACGGTTACCTTGTCTAGTCCACGTTTTACAAGTTTGTTTCCAAGAATGTCATAGGGAACCTTGTCAAATGCCTTACTGAAGTCAAGATATACTATATCCACAGTATTCCCTTCATTTACCAAGCTGGTAATTTTATCAAAAAAAGAGATCAAATTTGTCAGGCATGACTTGTTTCTCTGAAACCCATGTTGGCTTTTTGTGATTATGGAATTATCTTCCAGATATTCACAGACTCTCTGTTTAATGATCTGCTCCAGAATCTTTCCTGGTATTGATGTCAGGCTAACCGGATGATAATTGTTGGGATCCTTTTTTCCCCTTTTTAATGATTGGGACAACATTTGCCCTCCTCCAGTCTGCTTGGACTTTATTCCTGACGTTTTGCAAGCATCTGTGGCTGGAATCTTCAGCAGTTAAACTAAAACAACCAGAAGAATCACTGAAATAGATACCTCTTACATAGTATCCATTTAACACTGAGCCTTACCTAGAAACTTATGCAAGTCTTAATTTCCCAATAAGACTTTCCCCAAAGTCTATTGTCAGTACACATCAGAACAGCTTGCATCAACTCAGGCCCTAGAAATTGTTCTCAGTGGTGAGGACCTAGAATTAGACATAAGAAAGTTTTTGCAAATGTGTTTCACCAAGTTTGGGGGCTTTGTTTTGTTCTTTAAAAAATGTTTACTAATCTTGTAATTGTATTAGTTGTATTTCATAGAATATTTAGGTTTGTTAATATTGTTCCTACATGGTATTTATGCTACCCTGTAATCTTCTTCATGGAGGCTGGTTCATTGAAAAGGGCAAGTTGAATAAATAAATGACATCTGTTGATTTTTTAAAATGTCACTTTCCATTTTACCTCTTCCCTTTAGCAAGGAGATATCAGAACATGCAGAGAAATGCACTATGTGCTGGCAGGTCAAGAACTGGTGTGTGATACTATGACCTCAAAACTCTCTGATTCAAACCTTATGAATAAAACATCCTAGGCACAGTACATTGTCATAGTATCACTTTATTATCCACCATAAAGTATCCTCAGCACAGATGTATCTGTGAAGCTATGTTGTCTTTTCAGTGTTTTTCTCATTATCTGCCCACTTTTCTCTAATTAGAACCATTGGCAATATTTTCAGCCAAACCTCATTCCACTTACCATGTGCTACAATATCTAGTGGAGGTACTGCTATTGTTTTAGCTTTTCCCAGTCTAGCTGTTGGTGCCTTGTCAAGAAACCCGGGGCAAATGTAACCATCCCCTATTGAAGCTGCACATCAGGAAACACACGGTGTGGGCTTTGAGCCAAAGCGACTCAGAATGAAAGCACCCTTTGTATATCCCCCGACCTCCCTCATGAAACCTGAACTAGTAAAATTATTTGGCTAAAATGCTCCACTCTTATTAGCAATGTAGAATTTGTGTTATAATCGTAAACTGACTTATTTGATGTTCCATTGAGATCAAATGGACTTTAGCTCCTAGTAAATATTTTTAGGAATGCTTTCTTTAGGTTGGTAGATAACTGGCTAAACCATTTTGACAGGGCCACTGGATGTATTTACCACCATTCTTAAGTCAATCTGACATGCTCAAAATTCTCCTATGAAGGGCCTCCCTTTCATTGCTGGGTTCCTGTACCTTTAGTTCAGGACTGAAATTTAACAATCAAAACATTTCCTGGAACACAAATAGCAATAGCACAACCTGTATCGTAAAACTGCGGCTCTTAATACATTGCAGCTTTCTTGGGGGGGGGGGGGGACAAGACAGCAGATTTACCATTTAGAACTATAAAGAACTTTCTTATCCAATTCCAAATGAGGAGTGAATAGTCTCTGATGTACAAGGACTCTAGGCCCTATAAATTCTTTCTTACCCCTAAGAATGGCAGCTCAGCAACACCATTGTTTAAATTACTGCAGCCACATGGATTTGTTGTCATATTATTGCTGGACCAAGAACACGCAGAATAGTTGATGGCTCAAAGAACCTAGAATGGAAACTGGGTTAAAAAATGAATATTAACAGTGTGATTATTTATCACTGATTTATCTCCTATATATGTAATGGCAGAAAAAATCTTTGCCTTAAAAACTATAAATAGGCAAGACCTCTTCCGTTATTGAAGCCCCCTCCCTCCTCTCCAAGTGTGTGTGTGTGTGTGTGTACATGTGTACATGCATGTGCATGCATGGATTTATGCATGGATTTATGCAAGCACAAATGCATACTTTGATTTGTGCGAGCACAACCTCCCGAAAAAACCACAAAAACTATGGATGCCACCCATGAAAGCCTTCAACTTCACAACCTCCAATAGTTTGTTGTTGGTACACTAGTCCTCTCTAGGCATCTTGGACTCAAAAGGTCCAAAACCCTCTCCAAATTATACCATCAACAACTGTTTTGTTGTTGTGTGCCTTGAAATCATTTCTGGCTTATTCTCACCCTAAGGAGAACCTATTATGGAGTTTTCCTAGCAAAATTTGTTTGCCATTGCCAGCCACTCTGCTCTGCTTAAGACAGTGCACAATATTTCTTAGCCTTCATGAATTCATATGTAACCAGTCCTTTTCCTGGAACTTTCATCATCTGAGCTCTGACAAATGAACTGAAATCACCAGCAGCCCAAATCTTCAGAGCTGCTGTGCCAGCAAATAAAGCAGCATATATGATGCAGTGCCTTATCGCAGCAGCTCAAATAGGGAGATTTGGGGAAGAGTAAGCTGCTATATTACTCTTATACAGTAAAGAACGCCACTTTTTGAGCTCTCTTTTGAATTTGTTCAGATTCAGCTCTTTATGAGCAAGAACCATTTATAACTGACAACCAGATTATTTTTGAAAAGATACTTTAAAAAGAAAACTAAAATGTAAGTTGTTAATTGTATTTGAATTCTAGGAAATTATAAATAGAGACACTACTTGTACCGCTACATATTCTTTTATCAAAGAAGAAAAAAAACCTGACATGTTCTCTCCAGAAGCAGATTGCTTCAGGTTGGGATTCAATTCAGCACCATCAAATTTTAGATTAGTGAAATAACTGTGCTGAGGTGGTTAGATTCTGTATACACAACCATTTGATACAATATGAAAAAACAGCAGGTTTAGAATATATTTTACATTTCAAGCTGATATGAAAAAATTTGGGAGGTACTGTTTATTTTAACAGATTACCACTCCCTAATAGACAATTGTCCAGCAACTCCAAGTATGGTATTTAACATCTGAACAGAATTTTATAGTATGTAAGAACATGTTGAACTAGTTATAATACACTTATTACAGGGGGCCAGTGTGATACAGTGGCTTGATGTAGTGGCTATGATTCTGGAGACCAGAATTTGATTCCCTGTTCAGCCATGGAAATCCACTAAGTGACCACAGGCAAGTTACATGCTCTCAGCTTCAGGGGAAGATAATGGCAAAGCTCTTCTGAACAAATCTTGCCAAGAAAACCCGCCTTAGAGTCACCATAAGTCAGAAACAACTTGAAAGCACACATAACTAGTTGTTAAATATTTCAAGCATTGCAATCTAGCTAAGTTAAAGAAAAGTTCAGAAGACAAAAGAATAAGAACTCCAGAATAGTCAAGGCATTACATAGCATAAGCAGTGCCCGCATCAGAAAAGCATCTGTGTCTGGTTGTCTTAAGAGGAGTTAAAAAGATAGTTTCTATACTGCATGGTGAAGTTTGTTTTTAATACATTTACATTTTGTGTAAAATAAACTATATAAGCTGTACTCCTGTAAACCTCTTGGGTCAATATTACTTGACTCTTTCTTTAAAGAAATACAGTAAGGGCCTATTTAGTATGGCTCAGTTTAGCTGATATTTGATCTGATCACTTGCTCACATATCCATTGCATTAAGTGATGAATTATGTTGTGTGTAAATGAACCTTGTGTTTAAGTAAAAATTACGTTCAGTGTTCATGTTGTAATATCTACTGAGCAAATATTGGGAGCAAAGTTAGTTACAATGTGTTTGTCCAAGTATATGCTAAAAGGATGCCACAAGGCAGATATAATGTGATTGCTCAGAAATCTTTGATGAACCACTTGAACTCTAGGATTCCATCTCATAACACACTTAAATATATGGGTTGATTCTGCCTTCTTACTCTAGGATGTCTACTTATGGACTAAAATCATATATTTCAAGACAGCAAAATATACAGGGATCCATAATCTTATTTTTAAAATTGTCACAATAGGGACTGTTGCCAGTGAGATTTTCAGATTAACATATAAATCACACAGAACACAAACAGCATTTGTGAAGAAATAGTCAATAAATGAAAATATCAAGAGTTGCTGAGACAGGTTATGTACCCAGAAGAGTAAGTACTAGAGAACAGGACTTGTAGATCTGTACGTGGTTTGCAGTAAGATAATAATTTGTATTTTTCATTCAATTTTTAACTACAGTTGGTAGAGGCATCAAAGCAATTACTAGGCTTTGGTTAGAGGATCAGGCAGAAATACCAAACCAGATTCCACAAACCAGAGGTCCTATACATCTTTGCTACAAAAAATTTACAGAAGTACTGACACACAAGGTCTTTCAATCTGACATCTCCATACTGAGCATCCTGTAATGCTTAAATTTTGTTATATATGACAAAAAATTGGAGGAGTGGGAAAATGTCCAGTAGATTAATGCTTCTCCAACCATCTGATGTGGCAGGTGTCAATTTGTCCCCACTGTGCCAGGGATCAGTACCATACATGTGCCATTGGCTACCAAGGTTTCCAGTCTTGGTCTTGATGTTCCCTGCATGTTATACTGCTAGAACTAAATATGGAATAAAAACCAGTATTTGTAGGATTAATGTAACAGCTTGAATTTGGATTAGATTTCTGTTAAAATACTGCATTTTCTTCTGTTAAATTTTGTAAAAATCAAGAGCAATATAAGTAAGGTGTACAACTTTAGTTTTGTAACTGTCACAAGAACTGCCTCTGGTTAAAAGAAAGTTGGACAACAGCTGGTGCACTGGTCTAAGAAGATAGAAGTGAATTGTAGAGTTGGATCAGTTCTTATATCCCCATATACAGATGCCTTCATAGTTTAGGATCCAGAAGTATTACGATCAAACCTTAAACAGTCTCTTTGTGATCAATTTTTCCAGTTCATTACACATGGCACTACATTATAACAAATCATCTGAAAGACCACAATGATCTCCAAAATGTACTCGCATGTACCAGAACCTATTGTTAGGTGATTTCAAAAGCTAAGCAGAGTGATGCCTACCTAGTATTTGGAAGGGAGGCCAACAGGGAATACCAGGCACTGCAGACTATATCTAGAGAAAGGAAATAACCAACCTCCTTTGGATAACTCTTGTCAAAACACTATGACAGCATCACCATAAGGTGGAGTCAACTATAAGGCACTTAACATCTGAAAGTAGTATACAATGAAGAAAATCTTTAGAGAATTTACACAGGGCACCATTACAAGCAAAAGTTAAAATTCAAGCCCAAGAAGTTACACTTGGCCCTCCGTATCCACAGATCTTTTATCCACAAATTCAAGCATCCACGGCTTGAAAGTGGCTTTTTTAAAAAAATATATAAATTCCAAATAGCAAGCCTTGATGTACTCTATAACGTATGCACCTATCACCCTGATGGCAAACCTATGACACGTGTGTCAGGACTGATACGCATAGCCATTTTTCATGACACGCGGCCGCTGAGGCAGCTGCATGCCGAGAAGGATGTTTCATCCTCGGCTCTTGCATGGCCAAGTGAAGTAGCCGAGGATGAATAAGACTCTCATCGCAAATGTTTCATCCTCAGCTACTTCACTTGGCTGTGCTGCATTCCACTGCTCCCTTCTCTGCCGGCGGAAGTGAGGGCAAAGATCCCGGCTTAACCAGAAGTCCCAGAACTAGACTCTCTGCGACAGGCTCCTGTTGTTTTGGCCTACAGATCTCCAGCACAGAGCGTCTAATAGGGGAGGATGAAACATTTGCTGCTGAAGTTGCAAATGTTTCATCCTCCCCTATTAGACACTCTGTGCCAGAGATCTGTAGGCCAAAACAACAGAAGTCCGTCACAAAGCATCTAGTTCTGGGACTTCTGGTTAAGCCGGGATCTTTGCCCTCACTTTTGCCGGCAGAACAGGGAGCAGCGGAACGCAGCGGGGAACACATCTCTGGGGACCCTGCCATTACCAGTAACCAAATAACAGTTCACCACAGCAACCATTATCTACCGTTCTGGGGTGTCATGGATTTCCATCTTTACTGAGATAAGTGATTTAAACTATAAATATATAAACTATAAAAATAAGTGATTTAAACTATAAATATTGCAAAATAATGTTTTTTCCTCAAAGTGATACACCACCCAAGTTACGCTGAGTTCTTTGGCAAAGTTTGACACACCAAGCTCAAAAGGTTGCCCATCACTGACTTATCAGCATATATAGGAACAATGCCATATTATCTAATTACTAGAGATGGCAATATCACTAGCTTGGTATTTAGAGTTGAGGCATATCTTCATAGCTAATAGTTATTATCAGTGGATCAGAGGAAGCTCTACTTTATCTAGACATACATATTCAAATATAAAATCAAATGCAATTACCTAACTACTAAAGATAAAACTGGGAATTGGGAGCTAGAACAATTCTCTTTTGCTAGAAATGCCAGGTATTTGTAAGACACTCCAATTTCTCAATGCAAATTATTCTTTCACATACCATTCTTAGGATCCCTGGCATTCCCCTTCTATTAGGCCTACACCATATATAATTTTTGTCTAAAAAATCTAAAGCTACAGCAATCACACTACTATACCACAACGCAGTTATAACTGTCAAACAGAATTCATGCATAAACTGTTCTAGACACTGAGTCTGAAAACTTCAAGGTCCAACCTGTGAGCAAGAGATTTCTTATCTTCCTTCTAAGGGACAAGGACACCAGCAAACTGGGACTAGCTAATATTTAAAGAAGTGGGGCTTATTTTTCTGAACATGATTAAACATACCATGAGCTCCAATGTTTTTGAAGTACTATTTGTTTTAGGTTTTGTCAGGCACAACTGTGTCTAAATGTCCTTGAAGACAGCTTCCTACTGTGACCACATCTTCATTAAAAAGACTCTGTACAACCTACATACAATCCACATGCAAAACTTATATGAACAGTATTGTGCTAGATGTGAATGTGCTGAAAGTACATAGACAACTCATTATAGTTTCATACTTTTCCCTATATATGCTCGATTATGTACCAAGGAAGCAGAAAATGTGAGCAGTGAATGCATTTAACACAGTGGTTGATGAACAATCTACATATGTTTTTACAAACAAACCAGACAGAAGGTCATAACAATCTATCAATTTGCATTCACTTAAGTATAGCTGTTTGTACTTACAGCAAACCTCATTAGCTAAAGGAACTTGATATTTCAGATGCAATGAACTGTGTAACTTGTCAAGAACTTACTTCAGTACAGAAGGAAAGGTGGATCTGCTACAGTCAGCACTAACATGTATTAAAATAAAAACCCAGTAACCTCGTTGGTCGAATAAGCTCTAAGTCTGAGATCACCTAGCTCCTTTCTAAAGTCTGAGGTAGCAAACCTCCTGAAACAACAAATAGCTCATTAGAGGCCATCAGTTTTGAAAAATGATTTTTTTTAAAAAAAAAAAAACATTTTAACCATTGTATATATATATACTCACTGAAGCATGTGAAGAATTCAATTCTTTATTTGCAATATCCATAACTATTCTATATTTCTATTCAGGAAGGTAATTTTTCTCTAGAACATTGTTAATAGAACAACAAACTTTAATTCTACTGTGTGAAAGGGCTATAAATACATCAAGCAGACTACAGAGATTCTGACTTACAGCTGGCCTCTGGGTTCCTGGCTCATTTACTGAAAACCTACCACAAAATTTATGAAATTAGGCAACTGAAGTTTTTAATCAAGGAATCTACTTGTGTTTCAAATTTATAATTTCAGCCAACATCCAGGAACGTTGACAAGAATTGTACTCTACCATCTAAAGGCCTAAAACAGTGATTCCCAAATTTTGGTCCTCCAAATATTTTGGATTTCAGCTCTCAGAATTCCTGGGTCAAGCTGGCTGGAGCTTCTGGGAACTGAAGTGTGGAAGACTAATGTTTGGGAATCACCGGCCTAAAAGAACCAATTCAGGCTCTTGAACTGAAGTTTGTTAAGAACAGTCAACTATTCTGCCAGCAGATGGCACCCCAAAGGATATCTGGCTGCTTTTCTATGAACAGTTAAGACAAGTATCAAACTTGTAATGATTCCACTATGCAAAGTATTTTAATAGCAAATACACCCTTCCCCTAAAATGGATCATTTACAGGCAAGGCAATAAATAACAGAACGTGGAACTCGGCAATCTGAAAGTATGAACACTTAAAAAACATATTCAAGAGCACATGTTTTAAACGTGTAAGATAAACTGATGGATAAACCCCCTGTACAAAAACAGAGTAACTGTTTCAGCAACTTAACTGGCCCAATTACAAAACAGTGGATGTACAACAGTTTTAACTTCACCCACCATTCAGGACATTTCAAAAATGTGTCTGTTACAGTGAAGTACTAAGAATGAAACCAGTATGATGGGGCAGCGGCAAAAAAAGTTGCCTCTTTTCCCCCTAAGATTTTTACTCTGAACCAAAGTAGAGAACACTGAGCCGAAAACTCGGAAGGAAGCCTTTGTCGTCCGGACTGTACGGAATGCGCTCTAGGAAAAAAAGACGTGTAAAGGTCCAATGAACACAATGATTTATTTAAAAAATAAAAATGTAAAAACGATTCCCCCCCCAACCCCAACCCCTGCTTTTACAGTCATGGAATCAAAGAGTAATTCTGTAGAAAAAAAAAGAAAACCGTGTACTGTATATCCAAGTCCTTACAAAGATAAATCCCCTTCCCCGCTCCCAAATTTATTTGTGTGTGTGAGTGTGTGTGTGTTAAATTCCAGCACAAACTTTCCCTCCCGGCCCTCCCCCCCACAAAAAAAAGGCAACACAAGCAAACGAAAACCATATTTAAAAACAAAAAAACAGTATCTCGTTCCTAGTATAAAAAACCTACTAATGTCCAAGCGATAAAAAAATAGAGAGTCCCGTCAAATGACTTGAAACACAAATCGCTGTGTTTTTGTGTGTGTGTGACAGAGAGATGGAAGATGCGTCTACACTGGAGAGATAACCCGGTTTGGCCCCGCTTGAACTGTGTTGTCTGACTCGGTCGCTATGGAATTCTGGGAGTTGGAGTTTGTTGTGGGGCCTTAAGGCCCCACAACAAACTCCAACTCCCAGAATTCCATAGCCTTGGGCCAAACCGGGTTATCTCTCCAGTGTGGATGCAGCCAGACAGAGAAGCAAGGCCCAGTTCTTCAAGCAGAGCAGTGGAGGAGGGACTGCTGCTGCTGCTGCTACTTCTTCCGAGGTCCAAGAGCCTTTGGAGACCAAGGAAAAGAAGAAACAGAGAGAGAGAGAGAGGGGGGGGGGGGGGAGGTCAAAGCAGTGACGCCTACACTTTGACCCTTCCAGGGGACTCCAACTCCCAGGAGCCCCAGCTCTTTGGGCGGACAGGAATTATGGGAAATGGAGTCCGGAACAAATAAAAACACCCTGGAAGGAGAAAAAAAAGTTCGGGTTAAAAAGGGAAGGAAAGTGGGGGCAAAGTGAGAAACACAAGGGAGTAGAGATTAAAAAGAGCCTCCGTAGCCGCCTCCTCCTCCTCCTCCTCCTCCGTAGCCTCCTCTGTAGGGTCCAGTGTTACTGCGAGGGCCCCAGCCTCCTCCGCCTCCTCCTCCAGCGGAGCCTCCTCCTCCTCCTCCGCTCTTCATGGGCCCGTAGGAGGACTGGTGCTGGGTGTAGCTCCCGAAGCCGCCGTAGCCGTTGCCATAATCGCCGTAGCTGGAGCCGTACGAGCCGTACCCTCCTCCTCCTCCGTAGCCTCCATAGCTGTTATAACCACCGCCGCCGCCTTTGGAGAGACCATTATGGTCCCGGCTTCCTCCTCCTCCTCCTCGGCCTCCTCTTCCCCTTGAGCCCCATCCGGGCCTGGCAGAGCCAGGGCCGCCCCCTCCTCCTCCTCCTCCTCCCTGGGCGATGTCCTCCTTGGGGACGGCCTTCTTGACCTCGACGCGGTGCCCCTGGATCGGGTGGAACTTGACGACGGCGGCCTTGTCGGCGGCGTCGTGGCTCTGGAAGTAGACGAAGCCGAAGCCCCTCTTCTTGCCGCTCTGCTTGTTGGCGATGATCTCGGCCTTCTCGACGGGGCCGAACTGGCTGAAGTGCCGGACCAGGTCGTCCTCCTGGAGGTCCCCTTTCAGGCCCCCGACGAAGAGCTTCTTGACTTTGGCGTGGGCCCCCGGGCGGGCCGAGTCCTCCCGGGAGACGGCCCGCTTCAGCTCCACGGCGTTGCCGTCCACCGCGTGCGGGGAGGCGGCCATGGCGGCGTCGGCCTCCTCCACCGCCGAGTAGGTGACGAAGCCGAAGCAGCGGGAGCGCTTGGTCTGCGGGTTGAGCACCACCACGCAGTCCGTCAGCGTCCCGTAGGCCTCGAAGTACTCCCGCAGCCCGGCCTCCGTCGTCTGCACGTTCAGGCCCCCGATGAACAGCTTGCACAGCTGGGAGCTCTCCATCGCTCACGCTGCTGGAGCCAGCCGCGGCCGGCCAAGGCCCCCCGGCCACCCGCCGCGCGGAGAAGCGGAGGACGGAGGAAGACAGAGGCCTCCCGGGTGCCGCTTACTCCGAGAGCGGGAAAAAAGGGGGTGGGGACGGAGGAGGATGGGAAGAACCAACGCACACAAAATGGCCGCCCTCGCTCCTCCTGACTCCGCTCCTCCTCCTTCCCCTCGCGGCCGGCGAATGCGCTCACAAAGGAAACAACGCCACAAGCCACGCCCACTTGTGGAATGCGACCCGCCTACTAGGACTAGTGACGGCCCTTAGAACCAATCAGCGGAAGGAAACGCGGCCCGCGGAACCAATCAGCGAAAGGAAACGCACGCCCACTCTTTGGAACGCGCCCCGCCCACTTTTCCCCTCAGCGCTACTAGCCTTGACGAGGACTCAGAACCAATCAGCGAAAAGAAATGCGACCCTCAGAACCAATCAGCGAAAGGAGACGCTGCACGGCCCGCCCACCTTTGAACGCGCCCGCCCACTTTTCCCCTCAGTACCACCACACACACACGCACTGGCCGACGGGAGACATTGGCAGCCCTTACGACCAGTCAGCGAAAGGATAAGGAAACTCTGCATGCCCCGCCCACTTTTCGGAACTCGCCCCGCCCACTTTCTCCTCAGCGCCGCCGCCACCACCACCACCACAGCCGCCGACTTCAGAACCAATCAGCGAAAGTAAACGCAGCACGGCCCGCCCACTTTTCGGAACGCGCCCGCCCACTTTTCCCCCTCAGTGGCCCACAGGGTCCACTACGGAGTGGACTGGCGGCTTTCCAAACCAATCAGCGAAAGGGAAGCGAGAGTTCAAGCGGTTGAGTGACAACCGCGGTGGCGAATCGCATCCTCCACCTCCTCCTTCCGAAGCCCGCGCGGAAGAGGTGGGTACCGAGAGAGAGAGAGAGCAGCAGCAAAAGAAAGAAAGAAAAACTCGTAGCCAATAGGAGCGCTCGGTTGTTCAGGTCTCCCGTCGCGCGCGCTTTACTCTGTCAGCCCCGCCCCTTTCCGGCGCGAGGTCGGGCGAGGCCAGGAGGGCAGTGACTCGTCGTCATGGCAACGGGGGCGATTTGAAAAGAGGGGCGGGCGCGACCGTTAAGCGTTCTTCTGACTCAGAGCCGTTGCTGAAGAAGAAGAAGCCCCCGCTTTAGAGCGCACTCAGCGCAGTGCAGTCGAGTAGTCAATCACAAGCAACCACTTTTATTACGTCCAGGGACCAGTTACACATAATTGGGGAAACATTTCACACGTTAAGAAGCAGGGTGGGGGCTTAATGGTTTGCCCACACTGGACGAATAACCCGTTTTGGCCCCGCTTTAGCTCTGTTTGTGGCCCAAGGCTATGGAATTCTGGGAGTTGGAGTTTGTTGTGGGGCCTTAAGGCCCCACAACAAACTCCAACTCCCAGAATTCCATAGCGACTGAGTCAGACAACAAGTTAAAGCGGGGCCAAACTTGGTATTTGTTTGGTGGGCACCAGAGAAAGCTAAACCCCTCACAGAGCTACCATTTCCCAGAATTCCACAGCACTGAACCACTGTAGTTAAAAGTGTGTCACAGAGCAGGATATTATATTCCTGCCTTAAAGAAGGCTGCCTTTAAGAAGGAAGGAACCCATCATAAGGGCATTGACAGACATAGTTTCCAAATTAGAAACGACTACAATTCACACCATTCACTTTAATGGGGGAAACACACAAAAGCCCAGTGCCTTTGGACTCCTAGGGTTTCTGACTTACGGCAACCCTGCCGCAGGGTTTTCTGGGGCTGAGAGAGTGTGACTCGCTCAAGGTTTTTCCTTTGGGTTTCCATAGCCAAGGGGGAAATCAAACCCTGGCCTCCAGATCAATAGTCCATCACTCAAACCCATTACACCACTCTAGCTCTCCAAGTTTGTTTATTAGCTGCCCACAAGTAGACCTCGACTCCTTCTTAAATCTTGGAATCTCGGAATTAATGACACGGAAGAATGAGCAGATAATAATAAAATTTATTTATATCCCGCTCCCTTTGAGATCAATCAATAAAAAGTACAGTACAGTACATCAAAATAGTTCCCTCCCCCCTTAAAAAGTTATTAAATCAATTACAGATTAAAATCCAATAATTAAAAAGACATCTTAAAAATAGAATAGCAATCAAACAACAGCAGCGATTACATCAGATCTTCAGGAGGATTTGGGAGCTCCTTTCTGGAGGGGTCCGTGAGGCTGGGATTATCTATCCTGGAAAGGTCTGCCGGAAGAGATCTGTCTTGACAGCCTTTTTGAAGCTGTCCAAAGATGTCAATTGACGGATCTCGTCCGACAGGCCGTTCCACAATCTGGGGGCGACAACGGAAAAAGCCCTCTGGGAGATAGCCGACAGCCAAGATGCAGTGGCTTAGTGGTTAAGTTGCCAGTCCTGAAGATTGGAAGATTGGCAGTTCAGGGCCCGAGTGCTGCATGATGGGGTGAGCTCCTGTCATTAGTCCCAGCTTCTGCCAACCTAGCAGTTGAAAAGCATGCAAAAGTGCAAGTAAGTAAATAGGTACCACTTCTCAGTGGGAAAGGAAAAGCAATTGGTGCAGTCATGCTGGCCACATAACCACCAGATCAGTCCTTGGGCAACGCTGGCTCTTTGGCCTGGAAACGGAGATGAGCACTGCCCCCTTACAGTCAGTTACAACTAGACATTCATGTCAAGGGACTATCTTTAACTTTACCTAGTAGTAGGTAAACATAGGAGATTTATCACACGGGAGGAATTTCTCTCAATTTTGAAAGAAATGGAAGTGAGGCCAGTTTGGAATTGAGAAAATTCGCTAGTTTGGCGAATTTATGTGATTGCGTATTGACGCTGCATTGCGTTCAGAACTGCCCTAAATTGCCTCCCAGTGCTGGAAATTGTGTGTGATAGTTTTTCACACAATAACGTGAAACCCCACGATTGCTTTTGGAAGGACTTCCCTTTGCCCGAAAATGTGTGTGATCAGCTTTCACACAACCACGCAAAACCCCATGATTGCATTCAGATTTCCATTGGATTATACTTCCAATTCCCTTTGTGTGATAAACTCCATATATTCCTTTTAGGGAGGAAATAGACTTTTCGGTGTTGAGGAGCATATTGGTCTCACACTTGTCAGACATCCTGTATATTTGAATCTTTACATTCTCTGCTTTCTTCCTTGCATACATCTCTGTACTTAACATATAAAGGATCTCAACATCTGCATAAGGAGACAGGTATTGTTATATATAGCAGCATCCAATATATATTTATCTTAAGCATATTTCTGTCAAAGAGGTAGTAATGCAGCCAATCTGGGAATAGAGGTACTCTCTTACCAGCATTCTTTGGTTTATTTCCCAACCAGGAACAGCATAAGAGCAGTGGAGGCTGCTTTTACAATACAGTATCTCTGCCCAGTCAGAGGCAGACCTTTAGCCTTCTGTAAGGTGAGTAACTGTCTTCCCCTTCAATTAGAGGTGAGACCCTACTGACCTGTCATTAGTGACCAATCACTTGTAGGACTTTTTTTGTAGTTTTATGGCTGCTTGCCATTAGATTGCATCAGTGTTCTTGCAAGTGATTTTATCAACGATCAGATATTAATAATCTTTTCATGCCAATACAGTACGATTTCTCAGTTTCATTATATGCTTGCAATTTGTTTATGTTCCCTCATACCATTTATCCCTTATCATTTTGTCTTTATTTAAATGGCTTAATGCCTGGAACTAGCCTGGAAGCCTGTGTTTGTGTGTGTGTTGTTTGCCTTCAAGACATTTCCAACTTCTGGCAATCCTATCACAGGATTTTCTTGGCATTGCTAATATTATACTGCCAAACACACAAACATTCCTTCTTTAAATACACACACTTCTGTAATATTAAGGTGTTGTTTTGTTTTTGCTTTTTATCTCTTAATTTAAATGATGTGAAAAAACTAACCTTGCAGATGTTTTGTCCTGCAGTTCCCATCAGCTGCAGCACATGTGGGTCGTGCTAAGGGACTACGGGAATTGTATTCCAAAATATCTTGAGCGCCGAAGATTCCCACCTATTGTTTCTTGGAATCATAGAGTCATAGACTTGGACAGGACCACAAGGACCATCCAGTCCAACCCCTGTCATTCAGGAACTCACAATCAAAGAATCCTCAAGAGATGGCCATCCAGCCTCTGTTTAAAGACTTCCAAAGAAGGGCACTCCACTACTCCCCGAGGGAGTGTGTTCCACTGTCTTAACTGCTCTTACGGTTAATCTCTTTGCTTGCATCCATTGCGCCATATCCTATTCTCTGGAGCAGCAGAAAACAAGCTTGGTCCCTTCAAATACTTAAACAGGGCTGTCATATCACTTCATAACTGTCTTTTCTCCAGGCTAAACATAACCATCTCCCTAAGTCTCTCCTCATAGAGCATCATTTCCAGACCCTTCACCATTTTGGCTGCCTTCCTCTGGACATGCTCCAGTTTGTCAACATCCTTTTTGAACTGTGGTGCCCATAACTTGACACAGTATTCCAGATGAGGCTTGACTAAAGCAGAATAGAATGGCACTATTCTAGACACTATACTTCTATTGATGCAGCCTAAAATTGCATTAGCCTTTTTAACTGCCGCACTGCTGATTTATGTTCAACTTGTGGTCTACTAGGACTCTTAGATCCCTTTCGCATGTAGTCTTGTTAAGCCAAGAGTCCTCCATCCTGTATCTATGCATTTCATTTTTCCTGCCTAAGTGCAGTACATTTCTCTGTACTAAAATTAATTTTCTTAGTTTTGACCCAGTTTTCTAATCTACAAAGGTCATTTTTAATTTTGATCCTCTCCTCCGGGGTATTAGCCACTCCTCCTAATTTGCTGTCATCTTCAAATTTGATAAGCATGCCCTCTATTCCTTCATCCAAGTCATTGATAAAGATGTTGAATAGCACTGGGCTCAGGACAGAACCCTGTGGCACACCACTGGTCACTTCTCTCCAGGATGAAAAGGAGCCATTGCTGAGCACCCTTTGGGTTCAGCCGGTCAACCAATTACTAATCCACCTAACAGTTGCATGGTCTAGTCCACATTTTACTAGCTTGTTTGCAAGAATATCATGGGAGACCTTGTCAAATGTCTTACTGAAATCAAGATACAGTGGTACCCCGGGTTACTAATCCCCCGGGGTACGAAAACCCCGGGGTACAAAAGAGCCGGGGCCGCAAAAATGGCCCCGGTTTACGAATAAAACCCCGGGTTACGAAAAAAAAACGTGAGGCCCCTTTAAATTTGTTGCGCGGTCCGGCAAAAAAAGCGGTCCCCCGGGTTACGAAGACTTCCGGGTTACGAAAGTAATCCCGGAACAGATTACTTTCGTAACCCGGGGGACCACTGTATATTATATCTACAGCATTTCTGTCATCTACCAAGCTGGTAATTTTATCAGAAAAATAGATCAGATTAGTCTGGCATGTCTTGTTTCTCTGAAACCCATGTTGACTTTTTGTGATTATAGAATTTCCTTCTAAATGTTCACAGACTCTCTGTTTAATGATCTGCTCTAGACTCTTTCCTGGTATTGATGTCAGACTAACTGGGTGATAATTGTTGGGATCCTCTTTTTTCTCCTTTTTGAAGATGGTTACAACATTTGCCCTCCTTCAGTCTGCTGGGACTTCTCCTGTTCTCCAGTAATTCTCAACGATTATTCTTTTTTCTTTTGCTATGGACATACCCCCAAAGCCCATTTTATTGTTCTTAATTTCACTAGCAAGCCTGAGCTCATTCTGTGCTTTAGCTGTTCTGACTTTTCCCCAACATATTCTAGCTATTTGATTGAATTCCTCTTTAGTGATTTCCTCCTTTTTCCATTTCTTATGCATGTCCTGTTTAAATCTTAGCTCAACAGAAAATTCTTTAAACATCCATCCTAGTTACTTGAGACACCTCCGATTTTTCTGTCTCATTGGAACGGTTTGAAATGGTGCCTTCAGTATCTCCCTTTTGAGAAACTCCCATCCATCCTGATTCTGAACAAAGCAGACTTGAAGATTAGAAGTCGCCACCAGAAGGAGCAACCCTCACCATCCCTCAGTCTTTTTCCTCCCTGGGCTCCAAGTAGGCTATGATCTGTTCTCTCCTGCCTTGGCAACTACCTACAAAAACAACTATGTTTTCTTTGGTCTTCGTTCTATCCTTTTGATTTTCTAACCTTTTCTGCTGAAGGAAGACCAGGTAGGGAGTGACAGTTCAGAAGCTGCTGTGTTGTGAGGCAACAAGGCCCAACTCTAGCATTAAATAAGACAGCCCAACTATGTCTGGCTGAAGGGGCTCAAAGGCCCCAGAGAGCCCAGGCACATTCGGAGGAGGGAGATCTCTCTGTCCTTGACCAGATGCCCTCCACTGCAAATTCCAACCCCGGCAAGGGGTCTGTCTGGACAGTGATGATAATAATAATAATAATAATAATAATAATAATAATAAATATTTATTTATATCCCGCCCCTCTGGGTAAGCAATCGGGGCAGGGTACAACATTTAAAAGCAATTACAATTAAAATATAACAATTCAATTTCCCCTCCCACCCCTTAAAAATAAATTAAACCACAATAAGATTTAAAAATACTAAAACAGGGCCATTACAATTAAAATATTAAAACATTAGAAAACTCTAATTAAACATGATGGGCGGTCTCGACAATATCAGATATTCCAGTGGAAGAGGCAAGAGGGACAGTAGATAGCAGAAAGGTTAATCATTGTCTGGGAAGGCCTGCCGGAAGAGATGTGTCTTGGCGGCCTTCTTGAAGCCGTCCAGGGTTGTGATAAGACGCATCTCATCCGGCAGTTGGGAGGCGACTGCTCTCTCGATCACCTTGCTTAAAAACCACAGCAAAGAAACTGGTCTATAGTTGTTTCTGCCCAGGGGATCAAGGGAAGGTTTCTTGAGGAGAGGCTTTACACCCGCCTCCTTCAGACAGGATGGAATGGTTCCTTCCCGGAGGGACGCATTGACTACATCCCAAAGGAATGTCTTCAATGTGCCCCCTCACTGGACGACCAGCCATGATGGACATGGATCGAGAGGGCAGGTCGTTTTCCTCACACTTCCAAGGAGCTTGTCCACGTCATCAGTACTTACAGATTGAAACTCATCCAGTAAAGTGACAACAACGGAGTTGCTAGGTGCCTCATTTACAGATACTGCTGAAATATTGGCGTCTAAGTCGGCCCTTATCCGAGAGATTTTATCTGCAAAGTAAGTGTTAAATGTGTCACAGCAGGCTGTCGTGGGGTTAAGTAGGGGATTTGGCGCAAGAGAAACCTGCGTCAGCTCCCCCACCACCTTGAACAGCTCTGCTAAGTGAGACTCTGCAGATGCAATGCGTGCAGAACAGAAAGATCTCCGCGCTGCACACAAAGCCTCCTGATCGGCGCAAAGGTGCTGCCTATGGCGAGGTCTGTCGGATAAGAGACGAGTCTTTCGCCATCTGCACTCTAGTCATCGTCCAGCCCGCTTCATCTCCCCGAGTTCCTCCGTGAACCAGGGTTTACAATTAGGAGCGGGTTAGAGAGGACACTTGGGAGCGATTGAGTCAAGAGCCTTGGGAAGATCGGACAACCTCAAAGGAATTGGTGCGGTCAAGGAGGGAGATCCCCCCCTGTCATTGACCAAATGGCACTACGTTGCAGACACCAACCCCAGCTAGGGGTTTGGGTGGTGCAATGGAGAACCTAACAGGACCTTGGCGTGGCCGGAGAAGGGAGAACTGCCTGTCCTTGGCCAGGTTGCACCCCACTGCATGCATCAAACCCGGCATGAGGTTTGGGTGGTGAGAGACAGAGGAAGCAGATTTGAAGAAATAAGCAGTGATCCAATGCCTAATCCTATGTTTGTGGGTTAAGCTTTACCTCAGAAACTTGTTTCTTGCTTGTATTGCCAGTTTTGAAGGAGACTTCAGTTACCTCAGAAGTGCAAGTCGAGAGTTTCCTGCCAAAACCAACTGCCACCTCATCTCCTTCCTCCATGATCCACTCAGAATGAAGGGATCAGAGAGGAATAGCAAAAAGATTTCCCAGGTTCAGGGAGTCTTCTCTGTCTGCCCCATCATCCCCTAGTTGGAGGTTTCAGTCACTCCATGGGGGGAATTTGGCCAAGGCATTTATTTATTGTGCTTGCATTTTTAAAAGAAGAGGCAAAGATGGAACTCAAAGCGCAGCAGCCATTTTGATTAAGGGCAGCAAGGCAAAAGAGGAAAGGCCTGCTGCCTGCTTCTGCTAAGTGCTAACCAATATGCCTCTAGTTATAAAAAAAAAAAAAGAAAGTAACTGTAGTTCATTCATCAGATGAGGAATGTTATCTGGGAAAGAAAGAAAAAGAGAAAGATGAGGGCCTTTCAGTAGCTCCTTCATCTGTTAGACTTTTGGGGGCTGATGATCTTTTATTATTATTGTACCGGTATTTATTTTTATGGTATTATTGTATAAGACAATTAATATATTGGAGATTAATGGCACTTCTGATCAGCTGAAGCTGGAGGATTGAATTTCTGATATCCCTCAAGGGAAGGATTCTCCTCCCCCTCCAAGTCTGGGTCTTCAACATCAAATACTCCATTTCATGCCGATTTTATGAAGGTCATAAGGCCTCCATAGCTTGTTATTGTGAGACCAAATCCAATAGCTGTTAAAATACACACACACACACACACATATATAGTTACTTACAACTTGCCTCAATTTATCATGGGAATCAACAGATCCCAATTGTGGTTGCCAGAGTTTATGTTCAATCAGAGTTGTCTCTGCTATTTCCATTTTTTCTAGAGCTGCACATGTGTGGGCTAGAGCTCTTGTTGAAAAAACACTTAAGGGCAAAATAAAGTGCCAGTCTGTACAACCCCAAAGTGGGATCAACAAAATCTACCCCACAGTGTAAACTGGCCTAAGCTACAACCAATAGCATTGGTATTCGGGCTTTTCACCCACAAGTATGAACAGCTGAATTCTGATTCAAATAGACAAGTTAACATTAATGGTGCATGTGAACCAAAGGACTGACCCAATCCAGGTCACTGATTGTAAAAGCAACATTTCTAATAACTTGGTTCAAGATATGATTTCAGCATCTTTTTGTCACAATCATAAGAAAGAGTTGGTAAAATTGTGGCATGCAGTTTATGGGAACTGTAGGACAAAATTACAAACTGGACAAGTTGCTTGTTTGGAAGTATTATTTTATTTAGTTAATCAATTTATATTCTTTTTCAAAATGACGTCTCACAGTGGGGGTGCTATATTAGCTCTGGCATTCTTTGCAGAAATGTCACATCATGCCAATCCACAAATCTTTGGCAGAAAGATTGGTTTTGATTGACATATGCACTGTGATATTTTAGAACTTCTTTAAGGGAAAAAATAATCAGTACCAATGCATGCTCAACCAGTGACTTATTTGACTGTTTCACCTCCAAGCCGTCTTGGATGAAACCGATTATCTCGATCCATTTCAAACCGGCTTCTGGACAGGATATGGAGTTGAGACCACCATGGTCACTCTGACAGATGACCCCCACTTGAACATTGACGGGGGTAGTGTGACCCTGCTGGTGCTCTTGGATCGATCAGTGGCTTTTGACACTATAGACCATTCCATCCTTTTGGATTGGCTGAGAGTGCTGGGGGTTGGGGGCACTGCGCTCCGGTGGTTCCACTCCTTCCTCTCTGGCAGATCCCAAAAGGTGAGGCTTGGGGACAATTGCTCCTCCAAGATCGAGCTTAATTGTGGCGTCCCTCAGGGCGCCATCCTGTCCCTGATGCTATTTAACATCTACATGAAGCCGCTGGGTGAGATCATTCAGAGGCATGGAGTGCAATGTCATCAGTATGCTGATGACACTCAAATCTATTTCTCCATGACTACATCATCTGCTCAGACTTCAGATGGCATCTCCCCTCTTAATGACTGCCTTGCGGCGGTAATGGATTGGATGAGGGAAAACAAATTGAGACTAAATCCAGACAAAAGGGAGGTACTGACAGTCACCGGCCCAAAACCAGGTTTGGGAATACAACTCCCAGTCCTAGATGGAGTCACACTCTCCTCAAAGGACTCTGTTCGCAGTCTGGGAGTACTTCTAGACTCGTCTCTTTACATGACTTGTCAGGTGAATGTGACGGTCAGGAGTGCTTGTTATCAGCTCCGGCTGATACGCCAGCTGGGCCTTTTCCTGGAGATGAGGGACCTGGAGACTGTGCTACATGCTTTGGTTACCTCATGTTTGGACTACTGCAATGTGCTGTACATGGGGCTACCCTTGTGCTTAACCCAGAAACTTCAACTGGTCCAAAACATGGCATCCAGGCTAGTTACTGGCGTATCGAGGAGAGAGCATATAACACCCGTGCTCAAATCTCTCCACTGGCTGCTGATTAGTTTCCGGGCACAGTACAAGGTGTTGGTTTTGACCTTTAAAGCCCTACATGGCTCGGGTCCATCCTATCTCAGGGACCGCCTCTTCCCGTATGAGCTCCCTCGCATACTTCAGTCCTCTGGAAGGAACCTGCTACAGCCTATGAAAACTAGGCTGTCGCAGACCTCCCAGAGGGCCTTTTCTGCCATAGCTCCCAGGCTGTGGAATGGCCTGCCGGATGAGATGAGTCTTATTACGACCTTGGATGGTTTCAAGAAAGCTGCCAAGACCCATCTCTTCCACAGGCCTTTCCGGATAGTGGTTAACTTTTCCCGATTCCTAAATGTTTATCCAGCCTCTCCCTGCTATACATCCGATACTCCCCCAAGGCTGCCCAAAAATTCTCATTGGAGATATTGCATTGTTTTAAGGTTTTATTGATATTGTTCTTAATTCTGTGTTAGTTTAATCTTATTTTAAAGGGTGGGAGGCGGGACTGGGTTGTAATATTTTAACTGTACCTGTTTTTAAAATGTTATACCCCGATTGTTCATTCAGAGGGGCGGGTTATAAATAAATATTTAATATTATTATTATTATTATTGACAGCAAAGGGCAAAAGAAAGAAAGAAAAATAGATTGCAGAGGAATTTACTTCTAAAACAAATGCATTGAGGATTGCACTCTTTCTCTTTTTATATTTTCATAAGAATTACTATTATGGAACCACATGGTGGCAGCATACCATAACTATATGTGAAGCAGAATGTAAGTGGTAAGTGGATTTTATCATCAACAGACCAAGCCAAATACCTCAACAGACTACAAATTCCAGGGTTCTTTGGATAACTCATGGCAGTTAATGTGTCAAACTGCTTCAATTATGCAGTGTGGCTGCACATTCAGTTGGGATATTGACACACTGTATTGCAGTGGTTCTGCTCCTGCTTCCCTGGGAAGTTCCACAAAGTTGTAGGCAATCACTCCACATATGACAGTGTCCCTTGGCATTCAGCAGGGGGTCTATTTTATCCCCGTGTTCTTCAATAACTAGGAGAAGTAATGTGGTGGTGTGACAAATCACCAATATATAGATGGCACCCAGTTCCATCTTCCCCTGCCCCATCTGATATGGGTGAAGGATATTGGGGAGTACAGTAGATGAATCAGAACTGAATAGGAATTCAAATTACGAAGAAAAATACAGAATTGTTTGAAAACAATTACAAAGTATTATGGTCAAAAATAAGGAATGACCTTATAAAATGGAATAAGCTTAATATTTCTGTAATGGGGAGAGTGGCCACGGTCAAAATGAATGTATTACCGAGATTATTATTCCTCTTTCAGATGATACCAGTTATAATGGTAGATAAACCATTTAAAGATTGGCACAAAGATATAGCTCAGTTCATCTGGAGAGGGAGGAAACCAAGGGTGAAGCTTAATATCTTGCAGGATGCTAGGGAAAGAGGAGGGTTGAGTTTACCTAATTTGAAATTATATTATGAGTCATGTGGGTTATTATGGATCAAAGAATGGGTTACACTTGTAGATAATAGATTGCTTGACTTGGAAAGTGATGGTATGAACTTTGGTTGGCATGCATACTTGATATATGGGAAAGACAGGAAAAACCCAACCTTTACAAATCACATTGTTAGGAAAGCCTTGAAAAGAATTTGGGATAAATATAAAAGAAGAATTCTAGTCGGTCTAGAAAAATGGATATCACCCCACGAAGCACTGTTCAGAAAAGAAATGATTATAGATTCTAAATGGTATACATATAACGATATTTTAGAGGAAAAAGAGAGGAAATGGACTCTAAAGACTAGAGAAAAATTGAATAACGAAGGCTGGAATATATCTTGGTTTATGCACAGACAGTTATATGAAAGACTTAAAATCGATTTGAAATTATTTGGGGAAATCAGATTTGAAAAAGAATCAGAACTTGGGAAAATACTGGTCAGAGAAGAAAATAAATTAATAAAGAAATTCTATGAGGTCCTTCTTAAATATGAAATGGAAGAAGAAGTAGTAAAAGAACAGATGGTAAAATGGGCGATTAAGATAGGGCATACCATCCAATTCGAACAATGGGAGAGAGTTTGGGGAAACATCTACAAATATACAGTATCCCAAAATCTTAGGGAAAATTTTTATAAGATGTTTTACTTGTGGTATCTATCCCCAGAAAGGATATCTAAAATGTATAAGACAAGCAACAATCGATGTTGGAAATGTAGAAGAGAGGTGGGTACTTTTTATCATTGTTGGTGGTCCTGCAAAAAGGCGAAGGGTTATTGGATGATGGTCAAAAATATAATCGACAAGGCTTTAAATATAAATCTACGATTTAAACCGGAAATCTTCCTCTTGGGGATACTAGACACAGACATAGAGAATAAGTATGGGAAAATATTATTTTATATGATCTCTCTTGCGCGAATATGTTATGCACAGAAGTGGAAAGAGAAAGTGACCCCTAGCAAGGAAGAATGGATGTTAAAATTATATGACGGAATGATGATGGACAAACTAACACAATTATTAAGAGGGAAAACGGAAGAGATGATTTCTAAGGAATGGAGAAGGGTTATGGAACTGATTGAAGAAGAAAAGGATATTTGAATGCGAGGTATCAAATTAATTTTAATACGATGTATCCCAACAGAGATTTGTTTCAACTATAAGAAAGTCTACTAGGTACAAACAAATTAAAAGACAAAGATTGGTAGAAAGGAAGCCCTTTTTAGAGAGAATGAATGTGAGTAAGAAGAAAGAATGAGAAGAAGATGGAAGGATGAGATATGAAGAAGGTAGGACTAAGAATGAATAGAGAAGTTTAAGAAAGAAGAAGGAATGGGAGAGATAGAGGTAATTAGAAGAATGAGTTAGTGTAGTGTAGGAATTCAGTTAGGTAGGGAAAGGGGTAAGGTAGAGATAGGAGGGTAAGAAGGTGGTGATTGTAAGTGTGTGTTATCGAGGAAGTGATAATGTGATATTCTTATTTAGTTACCAATGGTTCTGTTTACAATGTCTGTTGTATGGTACATATTTGTATATATTTGTATGAGTGTAATAGTTTTTTAAATCAATAAAATATTAAAAAAAAAAAAAAGAACTGACAAAGCTGGAGTGGCAATTCAATTAGTAGGGACACTGATGCAATCTTCCACCTGCCTCAGATTTCCCTATTTCTTCTTGGGTTGAGGTACAATGTGTACAGTTACTGAGGATAGGGAATTCCACCGATGAGACTCTGTTGGAATTACCTGTATTTGTAATTCAAAATATTTTGGAGTGCATTGGCTTATGAGTGGAAAATGAAGATCTGTTAACCTTACAAAAGACCTGCCTCTGCTGCCAGTAAAAACTAGATTGTTTGTATGGGTTATATCTACTGCCTGGATGTTGGATTTTCTTTGTGAGCAAGGCTGCCACAATAATGATCTGCACTTCCAGATTTCCCACTACATGAGTGGTATTCATATGGTGGGATGAGATACCAGGGCCAGGGGAGGATGAGAGTTGCTCATGCTGGGGTGTGAAACTTAGAGACCCTGATCCCCCCTCCCTCTCTTCCCTTTTTTTTTTTTTTTTTGTCTTCAAAGATATAGCCGTGTTAGTCTGTAGAATCAGTCTGTAGAGACATCTTGTAGCACCTTTGAGACTAACTGAAAGAAAAAAAATTGGCAGCATGGAGCTTTCATAGACTTCAGTCTACGAAAGCTCATGCTGCCAACTTCTTTCTTTCAGTTAGTTTCAAAGGTGCTGCAAGATCTCTACATACTTTTTTCCATCTCGGAGAAGAATAGAATAGTGTGAATGAAAATACACACACTAAACAAACAATATATTTTTATTCATGTACCATGTTGAGATGGATGCACAACATTCACATGTAGATATAAAGGAGGCCACAAGGATAATAAATTTAAGAACTACTGCACTTCGTAATTAATGAGTTAGTTGGAGAAGACATCTGAACTAGTGTTTTTGCGGAGAGTGGATTGAATGAATGGTGATAAACTAAGATTCAGTACAGACAATTGGGGAGAGGGAGCTGTGGATGATCTGGATAAAGGATGTCTGTTCTAAACAGTTCACTAAAGGATCAGGTTCATAGCTTAGGGTCGTTCTTGGATCCATCATTACGGATAGAAGCAGAGGTAGCCTTGGTATTTGAAAGTACCTTTTATTAGCTTGGGTACATCTCAATCCCTGACGGAATTTGGGGAATAATGCAATGGCAATCCAAACGCAATCATGGGGTTTCACGTAATTGCGTATGAGTGTATCTCACGCAATTTCAGGCAAAAGGGAAGTCATTCCGAACGCAATCATAGGTTTTACGTTAATGCATATAAGAGTATGTCACGCAATTTTGGGCAATGGGGGGTCATTTTCGGGCAATGGGAAGTCATTCTGAACACATTCTGAACGCAATTAGATTTCACGTAAATTCACTAAACTAGTGAATTTACGTGAATTCAAATTGGCTCAATTCAAAATTGGGAGAAATTCCTCTCGTGTGATAAACTCCCTTGTGTCAGTCACTGAGCTTCTTGCCTGCTCAGTAAAAGACTTATATCATCAGTGTTTTAGCCCCATGGATTCTCTGTAGGCAGCATATGGAAAGTTGTGTTTACATATGAGAAATGCTGCTTTAAAAAGTGAAATCATGGAGATTTTATGAGACTTAAGAACCAAAGTACACATGAGGTAGAAGGTTAATGGTTTCTTGATATCTTTTAAGTTTACAAAATGGCTACCAGAGAAAATCACTATGGTGTAGCCATGCAAAGGTGGTGGTGAAAGTTTAACCCTTCTCCTTGCAGCAGTTTCCTGGTAGAAATCCCACCCTCAACCCTATTATTTTGGTAAGAGGGAAAGCAGGCACCTATTTTGCATTTATCACTCCAGTCCCATAAACCTATTAGTGTCCTGGTAATAGATTGCATTCATTTGGGAGGGAGAGGTTACTTATTTTCTCTTTCAGCATCACCCACTGAATCAGTTCAGGCTTTACTCACAAGTTGAAAACTCATAGCTGTCTCATACCATGAGTAATTGGACTCTGAAAGATTAGATAGGAGTGAGACAAGGCCAAGTTCTGCATCACAAACAGTTAATGAGACAGCAGTCCACCGTGATTGTTTACTCTTCTTTTTCTCACTGGCCTCTTCATCGCTTTCCAAGAAGACAAGAGCCTAGAGGAGCAACAAAGGCTGGGCTTTGTGCTTTTATTCTCTTTCTTTAGCTAGCAGGAGGATGAAGTTTGACCACCGCAATGTAGCTACAGAGAGTGTGAGCAGTGTAAAATGAGGGCATTGCTTCTCCAAATGAGAATTATTTTTAATTTGTTTTTTTTTTTATTAAAGATTTTCAAATTACAAGTTTAACAAAGGAAAAACAAAACAAAGCATGGATGTGATTTTTATTATGAAAACACTACACATAATGATAAATAAATAATAAAGCATCTAAAGTTATTGTGTTGTTGCCTTTATTGGGACATCTGTCAAGACATCTCTCCAAAATCCCAGCTGTAGGAATGGATGTTTTATATGTCATGAGTTTCCCTTTATTTCCAAGATTTCTAGCATTTAAAAAAACTGAAGCATTGAAAGTTGTCCATACCTCGAACTCTGATATCAGCTTTGGTAACTTTGCCTGCCCCATCTCAACTGTATTACTAAATGCTCAACTGAAGTTTTAAGTTACTGTTGCTAGAAAATTGTGGAGTGAAAGAAAATTTCATTTGAGTGGCAGAATTCTTGTTCTCATTTGCTCTCCCTATAGCTATACCCCTGCATGAGCAATATGATTAAGAAATAGACCCACCAAAACTGGGAGGCATTTCTGAGTCTCTGGGAAACTATGAGCAGAGTTAGGCCATAATGAATTTCCAGTGCAGCAGTTTTACTGAGCAGTAGGTCTCTGGGAAATCCTAATTTTATACATTTTGAATCAAAGCAAAATGTTGGTTGACTGTCATTGATTTAACTGTGACTGCTATGAATAAAGTAGATAAGAACAGCTAGGAATACAATATATTCCTGTTGAAAAATGAATACAGTCGCCCCTCTGTTTTTGCAGACTTGAAGTCCTTGTCCCTTGCCCATGCTAGGGTGGCAAACGGAGGGAGACAAAATGGGGGGCACACCTCCATTCAAGCCAATGGGGCTTGAATATAATCGATTTTCCAGTTTTGTTTCAGGAATGGATTCCCCGTGAAAACGGAGGGGCAACTGTATTTAGGCTTGCCAACCTCTGGATGTTCCAATGGATTTAATGTACAATTTTCTTCCAGAGAAGAATGTTATTTTAATATGGAAGTGGGGGAACTGAGTAAGGGATGACAATTCCTAGCCTATTTCCTACTTACCTAAAATTTCCCAAAGTGTGTTTTGTGCTGCAAACACATGATTGCCTGATTTTAATTAAATATCATTTCTTCACAGACAAATACATGAGAAATATATAATGGATAAGAAGTTGCATGGTTTTAATTTTGATAAGCCTGAGTTAGAGAAAATCATGATGGCATAGTATTCTCATAAAATTAAAAATCTCTACAGGGTGTTATTAAAATGGACTACAGAATAACAAACAATTAAAGAAGGAATGATAACTTGGGCCAGAAATATTGGCTTTTATATTAATTTAGAACATTGGGAGAAGTCATGGATATAATAACATTTACACTTAATTATGATATAAAACATTATTATAAAATATTGTTCATTGGCATCATATCCCAGAGAAATTGGCTAAAATGATTAAAAATCAGAACCCCAATTGTTGGAAATGTGAAAAGACAATTGACACCTGTTACCATATGTGGTAGTCATGCCTTTAAGCAATCATAATTTTTGATAAATGATGAACTATATAATATAAGTGGGAGGGGGAAACCAAATGGTACAAAATTTGCTTGGAATATGGAAATATGAGAAAAGAAATAGAGACTAATATAATAGAATGAAGATAAAGAAATGGAATGTGAAGAAGAAATCTGTAAGACGAGAAAAGGAAGTCAATATAATGTTATATTGTTTGTATGGAATGTTGATGTGCGTGTTGCATTACATATATGTAATATGTCTAACGTGTATATTTTTTGTTGTTTTAGTGTATGTTGGAAAAACTTTAATAAAAATTAATTTAAAAAAATTAAATATCATTAGTCCTTTGAACCTGGATATTATACTTTTGGTCCTTGTGTGAATGAGAAATAGACTATTAGGAGTATAATACTAAAGATGTTTCCTGCTTTCTGAAATGCATGTTCACCTTTGCTCTACTATTCCCTGAAAGAAAGAAAAGAAATCTCCACTGTCTAATACCTAGTGTTCATTCTGTTTTGCAGCACTTTATCTGCAATATGCTCTTAATTCTTCCTTATCGGATGATAGTGATTATAAAATTGGCTCTCTAATAAAGCTGACGTCTTGTCTCCCATTGAGCAATTGATATGTGTTTACCTAGTGCTAAAGGCTCCTTGGATATAGTTTTTACTCTGCAATTAAAAATAGCACGAAGATTCAAATAATGCAAACATAATTCTGCTATTCATTAACCTTTTTTGCAAACACAATATAGGAAAAAATGTTGATGTTTTAGTGCTATGTTTGGCTAGTGAAGATAGCACTGAAACTATTGCGTATAGTTATATCATCTATTTAGCAGCCCCATAAATACCATGAATTGTATATCAAGATCAATAAATCCCCTCTTTGAACAACTATAAGGACTTGGTCTAACTTTATTGATTGGTGGCCATGTTGCCAATCCAGGGTGACTAGATGTTGTAACTGGAAAGGAGGACAAGGCACTATAAAATGTAGGACATTCAAGAAAAATGTAGGATATTATAAAATAAAGCCTAGAAACACTAATATAAATATAAATTCATATTATATGGTTTATTTACAGTAGTATTACTTATACTGTATTATTTCTTGAAGTATAACAGCAGACATGATGTTATTCAATGGACTTCTTAGTCATGCTCAAAATAGAGGACATTTTTTGAATTCTTCTTGGACAGTAGTTGAACGTAGGACATGTCCTGGAAAGGGAGGACATCTGGACACCCTGTGCAAATCATATATGGATGTTCCAATCATATATTAAGAGAGCAATCTTGGAAGTGAATGTAAGGTTCAGAAAAAGAAAAGGCACCAGGGCCACATTGTACCGTAAATATATGATGGCTAATGGAGCACACCAAGGAATTCCAGAAGAAAATCAACATGTGCTTTGCAGACTATAGCAAAGCCTTTTGACTGTCTTGATTTGGCAGGGACATTCCTGAATTATCGCCTGCCATCCCACTATTTCAGCTGTTTTTAAAATGTCCCAGTTTCTCTCTCCTACTCCCACTTTCTCTCTTTGTCCTCAGCTTACTTCAATTACTGCAAACTGAGTTCAAAGTGCAAGGGTAGCTTGCACTCAGGAACCTTGCTTAGATAAAAGCAAACTGTTGCAACTCTCGTAACTGTTCTTTCTCATGAATAATATTTGCTGTCTTGACTATGCTCTGATGTTGCTTGGCACCATGTGTCCTGGTTTTCATCTGTGAAACATTGGAGGTTATGTATCTGTTAGGATGTAAGGTGGGTCATGCCTGCACAGTTCCAATTTCCTTGTTGGTTTTATCTTATATATAACCTGGGGTGCACCCCAACCCTGGTGACACCATTATCCAGCCACAGGGATAAGTGTTGGTCTTGAGGTGGTTGGTCTTGAGGTGGTCTGGCTAGAATTTGTTCTTAGAGGTCTAGTTCTACCATCTGCAGTGAAGGAATGCTGGACCACTGAAGAACTGTGAAGATTTTCTTTGTTGTGGACCACCTGCTTTATCAATTTACTACCAATAAAGTTTATTGTATAGCAGTGATTTGTGTTAGTTTTCAATAGTAAACTAAGTCTGAGAAAGGCCAGCATCTGCAGCCAGTCACTGCAATATACTCCATTTCATATTAGAGGCAATATATTGCCTCCAGCAATCAGCTGTGGGGAAGAACAAACAGAAGGGTGCCTGTTTCTGGGCTTCCAATAGGCAACTTGCTGATCATTATGTGAAGAGAATGCTGGATTTGTTTTGATTCAACATGACTTAAGAGTGAAACAGATGGGCAGGAAAAAGTGGCTTGAAGCTGCCTTTTCTGAAGCCACATTGAAACCCCACCAACTGCACCACCGGCTCCCAAGGCAGTTGGAGTGCTCATATCATGACCACATGGCATGGCTTCAAGCCAGGAAGAAGCAGAAAAAGGCTGCTTCTTTTTGAAATGGCTTTTCTCTACATAAGGGCACTTTTCTGCTGGCTTCCAGGCATGTGTCATCTAAATGCCACGCCTTCAAGCCAGCCTGAAAGCACCTCTTTTTGCCTGTCTGTTTAGTCCCCTAGATTCTGAAAAAAAATTTTTTAAACAAATTGTAACAATGTTGGCAGTCTTCCCTAGTATAAACTACATAAGGTATGTGTACAGATTGACCCTTCCTTGTCCAGAATTCCAAAATACTCCAGCAACTAAAACTGAGATAGTGACACCTTTGCTTCTTGATGGTACACAATATTTGTTTCATGCACAAAATTGCATGATTTTTGCAATTTTAAAAATATTTTATAAAATTACCTTCTGGCTATATGTATAAGGTGTATATGAAACATCAGTGAATTTCATGCTTAGGCTTGGTTCCCATTTCCAAAATATATCTCATTATTCTATGATTCTGTGATTCTGTGATTATGTATGTATATACAAATACAGGAATTCAAAAATCTGAAATTCAAAACACTCCTGGTCTCAACCTGTAATACATTTATGTAATAAATATGTCACTTAGGGGCTCTTCATACTGCCATTAAGGCCGGCCTGGGGGTGGAGTCAGGGCATCGTTGTCCACATGACCTATGACCCAACTCCAAGGTACCATGACGCTGCATGCCACTCCACAAGGTGCACAGCATCAAGGTGCTCCTCCGGCACTGCATCCATACAAGCAGCGCTGAAGGAATGTCATGTAGCTGCAGTGGAGCAGCTATCGCTCCCTTTCCAGGGTGCAAAAAGGAGTCGCTTTTTGCGGCTCCTTTTCGTGCCCTGGAAAGGCCGGATCAGGGCCATGGCTCCAATCTGGCCAAATTAGCTGCCATGGCTCCAATCTGGCTGAAGAAGGGGCAGTTGTTTGTACACCTCCTTAGTTATACAAAACTCTACAATTGCAACAATGACAATGAGAGCTCACTGTGACAATGGAAAGTGTTTGCTTATACAGAGAGCCCTCCTTATCCACTGATTTTTCATCCACAGACTCAAGTATTCACAGTTTGAAAACACTGAAAAAAGTAATAATTCCAAATAACAAAGGCCCTCAATAGACCTCCTGGAAAAGGCGGGCTGGAGCTGTCTCTGTTTGCCATGCAGCATTGCTGCAGCAACCAAATGGTGTGGTGCAGCTGTGCAGCATAAAAGGAGCACTGAGAAGCAGCTCCTTTCTGCACCACACCTGCGACACCATAAGCACCACAGGGCAGCGCGGTGATATCACATGTGTGCCGCACCATTTGGCCATGGCATGTGTGCAACATCACCAATATGTGCAATGTGTGGGCAGGGCCACTCAATCATGGCGGCCTTCACACATACTAGGGTTAGGGAGTATGTGTTAGGGCTGGTGTGCGCTCCCTAACCCTAGTATCGCTGCCACTACGCCCTTTTTTGCCCGTCTGTATCGGGCCAAAGTTTGATTTTCTGTTTTATATAAGGGACACCATTTTGCTATGCCATTGTATTGAATGGGACTTGAGCAACCACAGATTTTGGTATCCACAGGGGATCCTGGAACCAAACCCCAGCAGATATCAAGGATCCCCTGTATCTCAGTCCTGTCTGATCTCTTCTCCTCCATTCCCCCATCTGCAGTATTGGAATAATAAGGGTCATCTCCATTACAGGATTTTCGTAAGGATTACTGAGATACATGATGCATATAAGCATACTAAGAAAATGGTATAGGTCCTAAATATCCTGAATCTTCATGTCTATGCTTCACGTCTATGAGCAACAAATGCTAGATGCACGCATACTACATTGTTCAGAAGTCAAGTGAAAAACAGTCTCAGTTGAAGTGAATGGCTTACACAAAAATGCAAAGACTTACAATGGGAAAAAATTTAATTGCGCCATCAGCAGTGCTTCACAAAGGAAAATCATCAAGAAAGTGATCTACCATGTATGTCCCATATTTTGACACCATTGCATTCTATAATGAAGCAATAAGCCATTTGTAAATATTTGCAATGTGTGAAATCCAGCATGGATTCTTTCTTTAAGTAAATAAAAATATGCTGTGGAACAGATAACTGCAAATCAGGTTGCAAGATAACACCTGGAAAAACATTCATAAAAAGATTGTCCCCATGACTACTGGTCTCTCCTCCCAGCTGCCTCCTCATTGGTTTTTTCTCTCCTTTAGAATCTGGAACTTGCCTTATTTCTCAGTTACTCTTTCAGCGCTTCACTGCAGTAGTTTCAGCTCTAGTGGGAAATCTCCATCAGTCAATTCACTTCAGAAGGCACAGAAGTGAAGAGGATTTTCCTCTCCAGCTTTCGACAATATGGCCAAAGTATTTCTGAGCCCTTTGGACACTAAACATGCACTTGTTGATTTTGTCAATACATAGTATGAAAAAGAAAAGAAGAGCAGTCAAAGGAAAGGAAAGGAAACTGTCTATGAAATTTGCCCAAAGGTAAGAAACTGGAATATCTGTATGACTTTGCTTCTCTCTAGCTCTCTTTCTCTCTTTTTTTAAAAAAATTACTCTGTTGGCAAGGGTCTAGATACAATCCTCTGTGCACAAGTTTGTAATATTTCCTTCCAACAGCAAATCTAAGAATCTCATAGATACCAACTAACATCAGAAGAGTAGATGCTGCTGTAATGGGAACATGAAAAGCCCTCATACATGAGTGGGACGATGGAGCCACTTGGGAAGGTCTTTTTCTTGCAGAAATGGACAGTATTTCAAAGTACCACTTCCCCTACATTCCAAGGAGTTTAGAGTGCTGTTAATTCATTTGAAAGCTTACATTGTGTCTTTCTGAGGAAGGTCTTATTTAATCCTAAAGAGTTACGAGATCAATTTCAGAAAGAAATATAGCAGGAATACTCAAAGTGAATTTATTAGGCAAATTTTCTGCACCTTCTCATAGCATGGATCTTTTTTTAAAATGCCTTAGTAGCTCCTGGAACAAACTTCTGTGATAATTTGTCTTCTACCTCAATTAAACACCATCAGTGTGAAAAAGGGAATCTTTTGTTAATGTTTTATTTGTGGAAGATTCTTTTTTAATTATTATTATTCATCATACACTGTGGTGAAGGTTACTTCTAAAACTGAAAACGACTGACATGAAAATACACCATTGGCTGTAGTCAGAATAAAGTATTGATTTTATTAATTTTTATAAACCTGATTCTATGCTTAAAAAGAAATCCAGATAGTATAGATTGTTTTGTGATTATAGGCACTAGAAAAAGATGAGCGGGTAGAGAAATAGATTATATGTCTCATCTTAAGGATTGAGACTTGTCATTTCTCCACATAGATTAGTCCTTTTGCATAACCGTAATACAATGACCACACAATTTTTTTAGTAATTGTATCTTTAGCAAACTTTTTAGCTTTGTTTGGTGATGAACTTCTACTGAGATCAGTAGCTTTAAGACTTCATCTTCACTAAGTTGCTTATTCCAGAGGAATCTCAGCTTAACTCTGTTGCAACATTACTTCTGCTTTCAAATCTTAACACTTCTGGTGAAAAACAGAGATAATGATATGAGTTCTTGACTATGTATATGAACAGATATTTTCAAGTTTTCTATGATATATAAGAAGTAGGAAAATTATACAAAATAAAGAAGCAAAAACCCTATGTAACAAAAACAGACCTAAGATATAAAAACGATGTAAAATTTTAAGAAGAACAAAAAAAGAACCACTGGTTCAGTGCAATAAAAATAAACAGAGCCCATGGGTTTAATACTACTAACTTTTATTATTGAAGAAAAGGATATGTTTTCTTTTTGTTTTAGGTTTGTCGGGTCTCCCGCGCCCCCCCCCCCCCCAAATTAACTCCTAGGCATCTTTATTTGTAAATTGATTTACACATCATAAATATGAGTATGTGCAGTGGCATTGAGACTAAACTAAAAAAATGGATGCAGCTACAGGTTTAACACATGGCTGGTGATAAGTTTGTTTGCAATACAGCAGCTGCACCTCTGTGTGTACACAGTGTGTATGTGTGTGTGTGTGGGGGGGTGTTGCTGGTTTCACCTCCCGCCCCCCATGTTGTTTGCCCTCTCCTGACCCAATGACAATTTTCTCCTGCTGTTAGTAAGAAGACCCTCCAGAATGGCTTTTGCTGAGACGCAAGGGACTTCAATTGACAAGTTGAATCAGTTTCCCACCAAAAAGATGCAATTTTAAATGAAACATCACATAAAAATGTAAAATGCTATAACTCCTGTAGCATTAACAATAAAGAGAGTGGTTTCTTGACAAAGCATATACAAAGACTGTATAAATTTCAACTAGAAAGGTGTAGAGCAAGCAGCATGGAGGGATTAACCTTTTCCCCACCTTCTCTTTCTTTGCTCTCTCATTAGAAGAGTTTGGAAGGAGAAGGGTTAAGCTACCCCAATATCTGCTCCAAATTGTCCCCATCAAAGCTTCACCCTCCCTCCAGAAATAGAATCTACCTTTTATATGTCTTTACACGTGTAGCATGTAATTAGACTCTAATGTTCGTTCAAAGTAAAAAAGAGGATTGAACAGTAGCTACCAATTGAGGCATGGTTTTCTGTTCTGTTTAGTTTTGACATAAGAAGCTCTGAGGGGATATGGATATGAGCAGAAAAAGTATTTCCAAGTTGGATATTTGTAATACAGGTTACAGCTGGGCACAACTTGCCAAAGGGAAAACCGTGACCTTTTCTTTAATACAGGTTGAGTATCCCTTACCCAGAATTCCAAAATCGAAAATATTCCCATATTGTCCACCTGAATGGCTGAGATAGCCATACCTTTGCTTTCTAATGGTTCAGTGTACACAAACTTTATTCCATGCACAAAATTGCTAAAAATATTAGGTATAAAATTATTTTTAGGCTATGTGTATAATGTGTATATAAAACATAAATTAATTTTATGTTTAGACTTGGGTCCCAGTCTCCAAGATAGCTCATTATGTATATGTGAATATTCTAAAATCCAAAAAAATCCAAAATTCCAAACACTTTCTGTCCCAAGCATTTTGAATAAGGGAGACTCAACCTGCATTTAAAAAAACTGCATAAAGTCTACTGACAGCTGCAAAGCTACAAAATGTAGAATACTTGCCTCTAGCAAGTTTGAACCCTAAAGCCTGAAATCCCACATATGTCCATCTCTTGTTGATCATGTCATTCAGTGATTACTTACATGCTGGAATGAATGAGCCATAAAGAAAAGTAATCATTTTTCCATACAGTTCAACATCGACTGAAGCACAATGTCATTCCTTTCTTTACCTGTAGATCATTTAGTGGTGAGCAATTCAAAATATAGGCCACCTCTGCTGGATGGCCAATGTAGCCATATAGCAATATCATTCTATAGACCTGGAAACCATGAAGAATCTTTTGATGCTGGCTGAATGAAGCAGCTTCTGACAGGTTCAGCAATTTCACTAGCCCATCACCACCCGATAGTTTCTAACATTGAGTTTGTAGAACTATGTATGAATGCAGCATGGTTATATTATGAGCACATATTTCCACAGGTAATATACATTATTGCATATTTTAGTGTCATCAATTAGCAGAGGAGATTCCATGTTCATCACATGGTTTCCATATAGGAAAGGGATCTATTTTTTTGCATAGATGAAACAAGAAATACAGCAGGTCCAAAACATGGGCTAAGCTGTGGTGGATTTCTGCATGTCAACACATAACCAACACCACTTCTACCTTCAAACAATGGCATCTTTAAGAGATTTTAATCAGCAAATTTAATACGTCTAAAAATACCAGATAAGTAGATTGAACCAAAATATAGTATCTTCCATTCTAAACACATACTGACAAAATGTATTCACAATACTACATTCTAGTTATATAGAATCATAGAATCATAGAATCGTAGAGTTGGAAGAGACCACAAGGGCCATCCAGTCCAACCCCCCGCCATGCAGGAACTCCCAATCAAAGCATCTCCGACAGATGGCCATCCAGCCTCTTCTTAGAAACCTCCAAGGATGGAGACCCCACCACACTCCAAGGGAGTGTGTTCCACTGTTGAACAGCCCTTACTGTCAGGAAGTTCCTCCTAATGTTGAGGTGGAATCTTTTTTCCTGCAGTTTGCATCCATTGTTCCGAGTCCTGTTCTCTGGAGCAGCAGAAAACAAGCTTGCTCCCTCCTCAATGTGACATCCCTTCAAGTATTTAAACAGCGATCATATCACCTCTTAACCTCTCTTATGGGAAAGAAGAAATTGTTAATCTTTAAGATTTGTACTGTGGCTACAATGAAGACTGGAAGAACATATATATGACCTGTATTTTAAAAAAACTGAAAATGGTATATGGGCTATGTTATGATGCTGAATAGTTTTGGCTGGTCACAAACCATCGACTTTATCACATCACCCCCAGTGCCCGACTTACCTCTTCCAAATTGCTAGTTACGTTGATTTTATCACATGGATTTTCCCTTCAAAATGGCTTCCCATTGCCTCCAGTGTTGAATTCGGGCCCCATAAGTTGCTTTTGCGGCCATTTTTTCTAATTCAAAAGCTTCCAGTTTTGAGAAAATGGCCACCAAAGCAACTTGCGAGGCACAAATTCAAAACTGGAGGCAACAGGAAGCTGTTTTGAGGGGAAAGTCTATGCAATAAAATAAGCTTAACTTTTGAATTTGGTTCAAATTCAGAAGAGGTAAGTCGGGCACCAGAGGCTGTGCAATAAAGTCTCATGTCTGCTTCATTGGAGTCCCTGATTTTGGGGAGCTCTGTAACCATGTTCAGCACACAAACAGTATCAGTGCCCTTGAATATCTTCCCCATCAATATGGGGAGGTTGGAAGGGCAGGGATACAATGGACACATAGATTGGCCTACACACTTAAAAAATGTCAAACCAAAACAAGGCTTAATAGATCCTGTCTGAGGTGTTATCTGCACTACAGAAATAGTTGAGTTTGACACTGCTTCAACAGTGCTGTTGAATTCTATGGAACTGCAATTCATTGTGGTACCAGAGCTCTCTGACAGGGGAAAATAAATATCTCACAAAACTACAAATCCCAGAATTCCATAGTATTAGCTATAGCAATTTAGAAAGTGTCAAATGGCATCATTTCTGCAATGCAGATGACACCAAAGAGTGATAGGAACTTTTAGCAAAAACTGAAACTCAATAATGCCTTTAGTAGGTATATTAAAGTGTCACAAAAACATTTGCATTCTATAGAATGCTTCGTTAGGTTACAAAAAATAGAATGGGAAGAAACTGGGGGAAAATCTGACCAGCTATAATGCCCACATTGTGTCTAGAGTCAGACTATCTTTCAAGATACAATTTGCTGTCTTCAGTGATAAAGAAAGGCACAGTGGTATCTGTTTACACTTAGTGTTAATGGCTGCTGTCCAGTTTGTAGACCAAAACCCTGGTTGTAACCCATTGCCTTTGTTGAAGCACACTGGTTCTTGAATTAGTTTAGAGCAGAAGCATGAAGTAATGGGGTAATCTTTATATAGCATTTCTGCATGGACTAATATGCCAGTCTCTAGTAAAGCCGAAAATGAAATTTAGAAGAGATGTTTTTTTTAAAAAAAGTGGACTGCTTGCCCTATCTTTCTGGGTACTATTGTACTATTATACATGAAAGAGAGAAGGTGAGAAATCCCATGGTGCCAGATCTTACTGGGCCCTTAGTATCCACTGGAGTTTGTTTCCAGCCCTAATGATCAAGCACCATTAAGTACAATGGCATAGTAAAATGATGTCCCTTATATAAAACAGCAAAGGCAAAGTTTGCTATCTGGAATTTATACTTTTTTTTTTGAATATTTTCAAACTGTGGATGCTTGAATCTGTTGATAAAGAATCCATGGATATGGAAGGCCAACTGTATTACCTCAGTTTTTGCAATTTCTAGAATCATGGAGTTGGAAAAGACTGGAAGGAAGGTCCATTGAATCCAACCCCCTGCCATGCAAGATTAGACAGCTAATGCACATCTAAGTAATGGTCATTCAATCACTATTTAAAGACCTCCTGTAATGAATTGTCACAAATTGCAATGCTTTGGCCAACACTACTGAACTCCAATGTGTGCAACCACGTTTGTCCACACTTGCAAAAGAAAAATACTGCAAAGATAAAGTCTAAAAAAAACCCTTATTAAATAAAAAGAATTGTAGCATTTTAAGACATTGACCAGAATCCTGTTAGTACATTATGGCAGCACTATCTCTTTTTCTGGGGTTGTGTAGCAATGGCAAGAGAAGGTAGACACAATCTGCTGACTCCAGTGCAGCCCATTTTACTTCTTTCATAGCTACTGCACCTGTGGACATTTTTCTTCCTGCTGCCCTGTCTACACCAGTGTAGTGCACCAACAGAAATCTGGAGGAAGCATGCTTCAAGGCAAATGTTTCCTACTGCTACTATGTAAAAGGCATTGTGTAACTGTTCTATCTTTCCCTTTTTAGTTTTATAGAAATATAAAACACACTGGGGAAACACAGGAGGGTGACAGTTGGAAGCCAGTGACATATGGATCCTTGTAAAAGTCTGCCAATGAGGCAGAATGACTGTAAGTTAAAGATTTCATTTGTAAACACTCTGGCATCTATTTGATGCCAGGCCATGAAGGCGTTGTTGTTGTTGTTGTTGTTGTTGTTGTATGCCTTTGTTTCCAGCTTATGGTGTCCCTAAGGCAAACATATCATGGAGTTTTCTTGGCAAGTTTCCTCAGAGGGGATTTTCCATGAGCATCTCCTGAAGCTGAGAGACTGTGACTTGCCCAGGATCAGCCAATGATTTTCATGGCTGAGTGGGATTTAACCCTGATCTCCAGTCATAGTCCAATGCTTAAATCACTACATCATGCGGGCTTCAATGAAAGCTGGGGGGAGGGGGGAGGAGAGAGATAAGAATAATGGCCAATTTAATTTGTATTTCCTCTTAAATCTGTCTGTTTGCTTGCTTTCTCATTTTGGCTTTGACTTGTAACAGCAGGACACTGACTGTGAGAGGTGAAGACTGATTGCTCCTGGCTTACATTTCAGTGTCACTTCATCGATGGATTACGGTGAGTCATATTTTAGCTACTCAAAGAGAATGTATGAAGATCTGTGAAAATTTTGTTCTATATTGCTTGCAAATAAATTTGCTAAAACCCTGTCTAAAATGCAACACAATGGTTTCTAAACAAGATCCCAGTCATAACTATTACTACATAAAGCACTAAAAACAACAAAAGGTTACTACATAGAACGATTAAATGGAGATACAGTTGGAGAAAGCAAATGAAAAACATTCAAGCCTATGGAATGGTGCTGCCCAAGGTATTTTTCTGCTCTCCACATGCATACATTTGGCTTAAGCATAGCCAGAGTTCTTCTCATCCCTAAATAAAACCCGCACTTTAAAAAACATTCTTGCCAATCCAGCTAAAAATTTCTGTCCCATGGCTGTGATAAAGGTTGGTGCTCTAGAGTTTTATCATTCCCATTGGCTGGCTGAGATTTCTGAAAGTTGAAATCCAAAACATTTGGTATGCCAAATGTGCCCCATCTATAATTTATCACATGACATTACTTAATAACGCACTTCATCCATTCCTGCCTGTGAAATTATAGTTGTAAATATGTGTTTATTTCATTCTTGCATGGAAGGACAAAAAAAAATTTTTTTTGATAAGTTCAGTAGTAGAAATATCTTGGTTTTGTGCCACAATCAAGAGTTTTGTACAAAAAAACTATTTTGTAAAAAAAATTGTTTTTACACAAAATCTGGATTTTTGCACACAAGTAAGACTTTTTGTGCAAAATTGAGTTTTTTCTACAATTTTTTTTTACGTCCCCAAATATGAAAAGTTCCATTATAGTAAATCATTTCCTTGACAGGGTGTCTTGATCCATTGAGATACCCTTCATCACTGAGAACAATAAAATTTATGAGGATTCAGTCTGCACAGAGATACCAGAAGAGCATTCATAAGTGAAAACAGGTATTTTAAAAAGAGACAAACATGAAGCAACTGTTGACTGAATGACCTCATACTTCAGTTCCCACCCATAACTGTATGTTTCAATTAATGCAAATCTATTGACCCAACTTTTTCTATAAAATTCCTTAGCCCCAAATTTAGGCAATATGCATTTGTGTATCTTAATTTTGGAAATACTTGCACAGAGTCATGAGGGGCCTAATTTAGATCACAAGAACTGAGTAAAAGGGCTGTTAATACCCAGGTGTCTTGGAGGTCTCTCATGCATATGGTTGGTATAAGTGAAAGCCAACTTGATATCAATTAACAACCCACACACACAAATAAACTGTCTAATAGGGGTGAGAATATAGGGACTTCCAGATGTGATTGAACTATGACGTCCACAAGCCCTTGCCAGCGTAAACAGCAGTGAGCAATGGTAGGCTGAACATCCATCATCTAGAATACCACAAGTTGCCTAACCTTAATATATAAAATGTCATGGTATTTGTAGTTATTATAATAAACACTTTTTAAAAAACAATCAAAAAGAGATAACAAGGAAAAACAAGGAAAAAAAGAAAACAACAATCTGTTGCCTTAGGGTTACATACTTGGGCCTCCATTGATGGACTGAGATGATGCACTCAGTGCTAATCAGGTGGCATGTGCTGTCAGCTGTACGTGTGCCAGTATCTGTAAGGTTGTCCTGCCTGATGTGAGGATCTGCAACTAGAACTAAAAAAGAAATATAACCAGTGCACCTAGAAGTTATGTTAAACTCTGGACCATTTGTGTGCAGATCTTTTCAAAGGCCTTGGCATTTAGTGGTAGCAGTGCTAGGTTGTATGTGAACGCAGACCCCTATTTCAGTTCGTACCTAATTAGCTTGTTCCTGCTGTTGTTATTTGCCATCAGACATGCTTTGATTTATGAATGAGAGACCTCTGAGAGCCCCAGTCATCCACAGCCATGCTCAGGTCTTGAAACTCAAAATCCTTAATTGAGTTAAGATGACATTCCTCATTAAACGAAGTACATTACAAAACACCCAGGGTGACATCTAGACTATGGAGGTCAAACTCACTCTCACTTTGGATTTATAGAAAGTATCATAATACATGTTGAAGTTCTTTCCTTAAGTGGAAGATTTGATTTTGTACTCCAAATAATATGATCAAAAATATGTGATGCAGATTAAGTGATTTAGCCTCCGGAAGTCTAATTTGTACGCTTTTATGTAATCACTTCTGTATCTAGCAAATGATTATTCTTAAACATCAGAATAGTGGAGAGACACAAACACAATACAGCGCTATAGTCCTAAGCACATTTTTTAGAGAGTAAGCCATGTTGATCTTACTATAGGCTCATTCCTACTAGAATTTAAAGTGAATTGCTGATTGGGCTATATGCCCATGGTTCCCACTTGAAACTGGTTCTGATCCTGATGTGATCGGTTTCAACCGAAATGAAGCGAGGTAAACACAAAAGAACTGCGCTTTCCTGACATTAGTTTTTGGGTGGTTCTTTTGAAAAGACCTGAATCTAAAACCATGTTCAACAAGTGGGAACAACAGGTCAGATTCATATTGGGGTGCTGCATTGGCTCTTGCCAGCTTCTCTCAGCCAGCCTCAATGCTCTGGTGATGTTTTTGGGAGTGCAGCCGCAGGCCACCATCTTGGGTGGCTCTTGTCACACGGTGCTCCTTTTGGGCTCAGGAAAGGTGTGCAGGTGGGGCAGTCCATCTTCCCTTCCTCCCCTCAGCAAGGAGGGGGTTGAGAGGCTTTCCACCTTGAAGAGAGTCCTTGAAGCACAGCTTTACCTTCTCTTCCTTCCTCTGCCTTTCCTAGCTGGGCCATGGAAACCCACTGTGTGCCCCTGGGCAAGTCACACTCTCTCAGCCAGAGGGGAGGAGGAGGAGGAGGAGGGCCTGAGAGTGCTTTTGCCAGGCTCCCCATTTGAGGCTGCTGAGGACAGGTCAGGGGTGTGGGCATGGAGAGGCCTAAATTGGGGCCCGGGAATGCTCTCACCTTTTGGGAGCACTCTGCCTGGGCTCCCCAGTTGAGGCAGCTGAAGGTAGGTCGGGGCAAGGATGAGGAGAGGGAGATGGAGTGCTGCCATTGCCATGGATGGTGAGGTGAAGGGTGCACTGGAAAGTAGTCCACTTGGAGGAGGTAGAGGAGGAGCTACCAGGGCCCAAGCCTTCTTGCCATGCAACCTCCCCTCCTCTATTGTTGTTATGTGCCTTCAAGTCTGTTGTGGGGTTTTCTTGGCAAGGTTTATTCTTTCCTTCTCCTCCTCTTCCTCTCTCTATGTCAACTATTCTACCTCTCTTCCCCCTCAAGTGTGAACGACAAAAGGAAATAAAAGGGAAGTAAATGGCCCTGGAGAGATTCTATCACAAAATAACCCTGTTTCCACATCAAGTTATTTTGTAGTGTCAGTATCAGAGGAGTCACTGCCATATACATGTTCTTCCTCTGCAGCAAAGGGAATGGAAGGCACTTATTTAAGTAGAGCTCAGCATGGTAACTGGGGCTCTACAGAATTTCCTGTAAGGGCAATTGAAAGGTTGCTGTGATGGTTAAGTCAGTGGTTAAGGGATGGGGGAGTGTCTTCAGAATGCAATATTAAAAAGGAGAATGTTAAAATAATTCCCCCAAAATAACTTCCAGCAGCACACAAAGATGGCCAAACTGAGTTCTTAGGTTTTAATTATGCTTGTAATTTCAGGGGTGTTTCGTGATGGATAAAATCGCCCAAGAGCCCAGCATGGATCCATTGTCTGAAAAAAACAATAATTCTCTGTTTTCCCACTTTGAGTCCTGTCAGCCATCTCCTCCTGCGGTCTTCTTGCTCATCACAGCATATGCCATAGTCATCCTGGTAGGGCTTCTTGGCAATCTGTGCCTTATTATTGTCATTGGGAAACAAAAAGAAAGCCAAAACGTCACTAATATTTTGATTGCTAACCTCTCTGTGTCCGATATCTTCATCTGTGTCATGTGCATTCCTTTCACAGCTGCATATACTTTGATGGATTACTGGGTTTTTGGGGAAGTCCTGTGTAAAATAAGTGATTTTATACAAAGTATGTCTGTCACTGTCTCTACATTCTCACTTGTACTCATTGCCGTTGAGAGGTATCAGTTAATAGTGAACCCACGTGGTTGGAAGCCCAATATTTCACATGCATTTTGGGGCATTGTCTTCATCTGGGCATTTTCTCTAATAATATCAGCACCATTTTTTATTTTCCATCAAATTACTGATGATCCTTTCAGAAACCTTTCTTCCCATAGTGATATCTATATGAACAAAGTTGTTTGTATTGAAGTGTGGCCCTCTAATGAAGAACGGCGGGGCTATACAACCACCATGTTAGTTTGCCAGTACTTCTTCCCACTAGGTTTCATTTTCATCTGTTATCTAAAGATATTTGTTTGTCTGCAGAAGAGGCATGGTAAAGTGGATAAGATAAGGGAGAAGGAGAACAGACTCAACGAGAGCAAAAGGATTAATGCTATGTTGATTTCAATTGTTGTGACCTTTGGTGCATGTTGGTTACCTTTGAACATATTTAACCTTGTGTTTGACTGGAAATACGAGGCCCTGATGAGTTGCCATCATGACGTGGTATTTACTTTGTGCCACTTGGTAGCCATGATCTCAACTTGTGTCAACCCATTCTTCTATGGATTTCTCAACAAGAATTTTCAGAAGGATTTGGTCATTCTGCTTCACAACTTCAGATGCTTTGAATCTCAAAAATTATATGAAAACATTGCCCTTTCAACTGTAAACACTGATGTGTCAAAAGGATCCTTGAGACTAAATAATATGCCTGCAAATATCTGAAACTGGGAACTTTCTAACCATTTATGTATCTTTGTGCTGGACTATTGTATCACCAAGTTACTGTTGTATGGAATTGTGGTGTTCTTGGTTCTGGTGTCAATGAAGTGAAAGGGGCTTCTCCCTATTTACCATAGTGAGAATATGAGCATGTGTAAAACCTAAAATATCTTCCAGATGAATAAAAAATACACATTATCGTTCATATTTTATTAAACCTTGCAGGAGCAAGTTTTAAGTGTTGAAAAATTGAATCTGGGAAAAGCAACATATGAAAGTGATCTTGGACGATGGCACTCTGACTCGTACTGATTAATGCATGTGTAAGTCTCTTTTTTTATCAGGTTGGTCTCTTGCCCATGCACTCCCTCCAAGAACTCCCACTCCCAGTAGCTGACAAGTTGCACAAGGGGCTACTGCTGCTCTTTCTTACTTGAGGGAATGGGAGGGAATGCAGACCATGATTTTCTGGCTTTCCTGAGTTCCTAGGGGAAGGAAACATTCACTCCATTTGAGACCTCAACTTCATTTCTCCACACACACAAACACACAAACACACACATACACAACTGAGGAAAGACCAAATGTTTCTATCTGGACTGAGGAATTTATCATACATGTCTTCTAAACCACAATTAAAGTTGCAAAATAGTGCTTCCGGAGATACTTAGCATACAGTGTTGCCTCTGACCCATTGCTACTGTACCTCCAAAGCATTGTAAGAATGCACCTTTTCGTTGATGGGGAAAATCATTAGTAGGCTCCCAATCAAGTTGCTTTGCTGTTAGTCCTCAGATGCGATAAGTTTCTCCTGTGGCAGTTCCAAGACGGGGCAGCCACATGGTTCTAGTCTCCTCCTCTTCCCTCCTCACCCTCACTGTTTCCAAACAAGCCAGTTTTCTTTCTTTTTGTCCTCACTTTCTTTCTTTTTTGCATCTTTTTTTCCCAACAAATTGCATTGCCAGAACCCTGGAATTATGTTACAAATACAAATGTAAATATGAAAGGTATGCTGGTTAGGGGACAGGGCAGGGAGCCAGGGTTAAGGGGGAGTGTAGATGAGAATGCAAGGAACAACTGATGGCAGAAAAAGCTCCTGTCATGCTGGTGAAGGGACATGTGAGCAGGAAAGCTCTGAAGCTGGTTAGTATCTGTTTCCTTTTACTAATACAGTGGCATCGAGAATGAGGCTTGTATGATAAAATCCTGAATAACTCATTCCTCCATTCCGTACCAAATGATAATGGTGGGGTCCATCCTGGAGTTAACAGTTGCCAAGCAGCGGAAGGATGTGGAACCAAGTGTGCCGAGGGTCTCAGCCTCTGTGTGAGCTGTACCACATAGATTTACAGTATCCCATGATTTTTCTGGTCTTTCTAAAGAAAATCCCATGACTAACAAAAATAATACTAGTACTTCATATCTTCAACAGCTGACTTTTGGATTATCTTATTTTCAAAATTTATGCACTTCCGCATGACTCCCTATGTAAACACTACCTCATATAGCCTCTGAGACCTTTAGGCAATATTTGTCACATGGCCTATGTGCACCCCACTGTGCATTTTACAGCTTCTGGAACCCCCATTATTGTTTCTAATACCACTGGGAAAAATAAGTAAAAGGAGGATCTCTAAAGAAAGCTGTGCTTTAGCAAAGGGGTGTTTTCTTTTCCCCCAGTGAGTTTTAAAAGCCCTGTTCTCTTTTTCATGTGGCCAAACTAGTGGGTAGTTGCTCTGGAGAGAAAGGGGCTATTTTCTCTTTGCTGACTTTGTTTACAAGGGTGCATCATTATTGTATTTTAGTGGACATCCTAAAAGCTCCCAGATGCAAATAGCAATCTTGCCCCCATCAAAATGTTGGTTCAGCACTGTAGTTTTGGAGAAGTGTCCCAGACAGTACTGTTTTTAAGTTGTATAATTGATACACTCTTTGTGGTCTCACCCACCAACTGGTACCACTCAGCTCATGTGGCATTGCAAGCACTGCTCATTTCTCCTGCAGTTATTAAACAGTTCTGTTTAGTAACTGGTTTTAGTAATGTCAGAAACATTACAATCCTACCCTAACCAGCACTGTGCAATATTCACGTGTCACCCACAAGAAACAAAAACCCAGCACTGTAGTCTGTTGCCAGCTGTGCAAATTCTTTGTTTGGAGCCCTGATTTTCTGGGGTCCCATATTACAACAGAAGTGTTTCACACTGTATGAACACACTGTAAGTTCAGATGTTTGTGATAATTTCTGTTAAATGTGTTTATTCATGTCTGATTTGTACCCAGGTACAAGAACCCTCTGAAATCCAGAGTACAGATAAGTTGTACCTGTGTAGGATGAACACATATAGGTTTAGATGAAGTGATTAACACATTTTTGTTTGTTTGTTTTGTTTTCTGATACTTTGGAATATCAAATTTATGTTTTATATCTTTATTATATTTGATTAGCTGTATTGCCTTTTTTGCTTTATGTTGTGCTATTGGTGGGTGGGGTTTTTAATACTGTATTTTAATATTGTATTTTAGTCTTTTATATTATTGAATAGTTATAAATGTTTTATTATATAACTGTTATGTACATGGATGGCATCATCATCATCAATTTATATATTCATGTGAAGCTTAGAGAGCATGCCTTCTTCACAAGGATATTCTGAGGAAGATACTTCACATGAGAGAGATAACTGTAATAGTGAGTGGAAGATCTAAAACAAAAAAGACAGAAGAGAAGACAAAAAGAGTGTGTGAATAAACAGGAACAACTAGAAAACTGGATGGCAGAACTGCAGCTCTTCTTCATCCAGGAGCAGCTTGGAGGACATGGAGTGGCAGGATGAGGCCAAGACTGCTGTGTTCCAGGTCTATGTAGCAGCATACAGGCTTGAGAACCTAAAATGATGTCTGATTTACTATACTGTACAGTACTTCATCCCAACCTAGTTTTGTTTTGAAACTTAAAATGTATGGCTTGTTCTTTTTATTTGTACTTTTACCTTCTTTCCATCTCTCCCCTTATAGTTTCATTTTTTTTTTAAATGTCAGCAAATATTTTTGACCAGCGTTTGATGGGCATGCTTATTCTATTTTCAGCATGTGATAACAGTGTGTTTGGTGGGCAAATACAAGTCAAAACAACACTCTACACAATTGAGCTACTTGTATTCATTATTATTTAGCCAGCGCTAGTAATCTTTCCAGAGATTGTAATCTTGTCCAAGCCTCACTGAATGTTCTGGGTAACATTTTTTGCTTCTGCAGGGTAGCAGCAGCAATTTTATGAATAACCATAAAAAGTTCATACACAGAACCCCCAGCACTGTAAATTAGATGGATTATAATTAGAAGTTACAGACTTCTCTTGAGTTGGGTTCCCACACACTGGAGTTTATAACTGCCCTTTTTGGACCCACATGCTCTACACTCCAAGTACCTAACTTCATTTGGGTAATTCAAGATATGGCAGGGGAGGCTTATGTGCATGTAAGATTGAATCAGTTATTTAGAAGAGTATACTGCTATCCTTTTCATATCTTGTGCTTAACACACAATGTCTAATTTAGGCCTGGGTGCTCAGTCAGTGACATTGGGCAGAGGGCATGTCCCACCCCCTTCCTAGGTTTTAGCCATAAAACGTAGTGAGGACGCAAGAGGAAAGTTTATTATTAGGGTGTGTACTTTTTGTATGTCTTTTAAGTAATTTTATGTGATAATTTTCATTGTTTTACATTTATTATTGTCCATTCTTCAATTGTTTTCTTGTGTGGGTCATTTTGGGTCCCACTCCAGGAGAAAGGCAGCATATAAATGATATAATTAAAATAAACAAATGTCATATATATATTCAGGCAAATCCCTGAAGAAAGCTAATGTATATCCAGAAACCCCAATGTGAACACAGGTACATTCAGTTATATGTAATTAATGGCACCAATGTACAGATCAACAAACAGTGTACTGGGCACACTTGAGAAATGTTCTGGCCACAGATTAACAATTTGTGCACACATTCATCAACCACTTTCTTTGCACCCCACCTTTTCCCCAAGACTAGAACTCAAGGCAGCTTACTGGATAAAAAGAAATACAAGTCAAACTACATGTAGTTAAAACATATTAAAAAGTAAGATTGAAACTGTATCAAACTGTCTATGGAGCTAAAATTGTTTAGCACATTAATTGGAAAGCACAGAATACAATGCCTAAGAAAAATGAAAATCCATGGGGTCACCATAAACTGACACATGACTCGAAGACACAGGTACACAGGGAGACATTGTATTCATCTTCATGAGTTGCAATAATCTTATTTAGGGTACCATCTCCTGAGCCTGCTTACTAGAGAAAAGCGCCAAAGAAGGAAATGTATACCTGCCCTTATTATCCCATTTATAACAGTACTGTTATAATGGCAAAATCCCTGATGGAGTGTAAACTCTTTATATAACCCTTCACTCCTTAGATGTTGATCTCGGTCTACAGCTGTACTGTAACTCACTCTTCAACAATTCACCCAGCTATATATTTCAGGGAAGTAAGAATATATTGCATTCCATGCGGGAGTCAACACACAAGGAAAAGAAGGCATGAGGGAAATAGCAGTTAACATACACCCCTTAAAAATCAGTTATAAGTTAATTTGCTCAAGGTGAAAGCCAAAGACAGAGCTTTATGTAATTTGGAGCTAAAATCCAATGGTCAGATTTAACTAGAGGAGATCCATTTCCTCAAAGGGACTTAAAGAAGTGACAAATTAACAAGTACCATTCATTCAATATGTCTTTTTTACATGGGACTAACAATTTGATTTAGCCTATGGAAATCAGAATAGATTAACAGCTTAGTTTCAGGTTCCTGTTGATTTAGCAGCAGCTCAGAAATGAGAAGATGGGGCATTTCTCAAAAGGTCCATTGTTACAGTTTTGGAGCTGTTAGGAAGATTTTTAATTTCTTGGTTCATGCATTTTGCTATTTTGCAGATTTAAATATATATGGCATGTTCAGCAAAAACTCTGAGAGGTACTATCCACCTCTGATCAGTCTATTTTATTATGGGTGAGATAGCAACATCATTGTATATTATTTTTAAAAAGTTAATAGGCCACTATGGGCCTTTACAGATGGCCAAAAAGGGCTGTCTCTGTGACGTGAATAGGACTGGGAAGCACGCAGCATCTGCACGCTCCCCAGCCGTAGCGTGTATGGACAGTGCCATTTTTAAAGTGCGCCATCCATACGTGTGCGCGCTGATGATGTCATGGCACCACTGGAGGGCGCCTAGGGTGCCCTTTCTGCGGCACAGAAAGGAGCTCCAAAAAGGAGCTCCTTTCCAGAAAGTGCTTCATTCCCGCAGCAACCAGATTGCCACAGGAACGAAGGCAGGGGAAAAGGGGCCAGGAGACCCCTTTTTCCCTTGCCTCTGCCGGTCGGGGTGTCCTTGGGACATGAAGCCTAAAGGACAGCCCTTTCCAGGCCGCAGAGAAGGGGCGTTTTGCCCTGAGAAGTGGCGGATTGGGGCCTCTAGGGCTACCGGTGAGGCTACCTGGCCCCAATCCATCACTCAAAGAGGCACTTACAGACCGCCCTTTTTGGGCAGTCTGTAAAGTCCATAATCACTTAATGATAAAAGTGGACGCAGAATTGTACAAATGACTGCTATTCTGTAACAAGCATATCATTCAAAAATCCATATACTGTAAATATGAATTATCTAAAGTGCATCTTTACAAGTGAATGTAAGTTCTGTTTCTGATATCCAATTAACTTTCTTCTATGAACACATGTGATGATGTATTATCAAATGTTCAAAGTTAAGTTTGAACTGCTTTCTTAGCAATGGAATCTCATCCATAGCAAGATAGCCTGTCATTCTCAGTTTTGGTACTGAACTATAGAATCATAGAATCATAGAATCATAGAGTTGGAAGAGACCACAAGGGCCATCCAGTCCAACCCCCTGCCATGCAGGAACTCCAAGTCAAAGCATCCCTGACAGATGGCCATCCAGCCTCTGCTTAAAGACCCCTAAGGAAGGAGACTCCACTACACTCCGAGGGAGTGTGTTCCACTGTCGAACAGCCCTTACTGTCAGGAAGTTCCTCCTAATGTTGAGGTGGAATCTCTTTTCCTGCAGTTTGCATCCATTGTTCCGCGTTCTAGTCTCTGCAGCAGCAGAAAACAAGCTTGCTCCCTCCTCAATATGACATCCCTTCAAATATTTAAACAGGGCTATCATATCACCTCTTAACCTTCTCTTCTCCAGGCTAAACATCCCCAGCTCCCTAAGGCGTTCTTCATAGGGCAAGGTTTCCAGACCCTTCACCATCTTAGTTGCCCTCCTTTGGACATGCTCCAGTTTCTCCACATCTTTTTTGAATTGTGGTGCCCAGAACTGGACACAGTATTCCAGGTGGGGCCTGACCAAAGCAGAATAGAGTGGCACTATAACTTCCCTTGATCTAGAAACTATACTTCTATTGATGCAGCCTAAAATTGCATTGGCTTTTTTAGCTGCCGCATCACACTGTTGACTCATGTTCAGCTTATGGTCTACTTGGACTCCTAGATCCCTTTCACATGTGGTCTCATTCAGCCAGGTGTCCCCCATCCTATATCTGTGCATTTCATTTTTCCGCCCTAAGTGCAGAACCTTACATTTCTCCGCATTGAATTTCATTTTGTTAGCACTGGCCCAGCTTTCTAGTCTATTCAGGTCATTTTGAATTTTGATCCTGTCCTCTGGGGTATTAGCTACTCCTCCCAGTTTAGTGTCATCTGCAAATTTGATAAGTATGCCCCCAATTCTGTCATCCAAATCGTTAATAAAGATGTTGAATAGCACTGGGCCCAGGACAGAGCCCTGTGGGACCCCACTGGTCACTTCTCTCCGGGATGAAAAGGAGCCATTGTTGAGCACCCTTTGAGTTCGGCCAGTCAACCAATTACAAATCCATGTAACAGTTAACTTGTCTATCCCACATTTTGCAAGCTTGTTTGCAAGAATGTCATGGGGAACCTTGTCAAAGGCCTTACTGAAATCGAGGTATACTATATCCACAGCATTCCCTTCATCTACCAAGCTGGTAATTTTATCAAAAAAAGAGATCAGGTTCGTTTGGCATGACTTGTTTCTCTGAAACCCATGTTGGCTTTTTGTGATTATGGCATTGGCCTCTAAGTGTTCACAGACTCTCTGCTTAATGATCTGCTCTAGAACCTTTCCTGGAATTGATGTCAGACTAACTGGACGGTAATTGTTGGGATCCTCTTTTTTTCCCTTTTTGAAGATGGGGACAACGTTTGCCCTCCTCCAGTCTGCTGGGACTTCTCCTGTTCTCCAAGAGTTCTCAAAGATTATTGCCAATGGCTCTGATATTACATTTGCCAGTTCTTTTAATACTCTAGGATGTAGTTCATCTGGTCCTGGAGATTTATATTCATTTAGGTTAACCAGGTATTCCTGTACTACCTCTTTACTTATTCTGTGCTGAATTTCCTCTATTCTGTCTCCTGTTCCATTATCCTTAGGTTGAGCACCCTTTGCCTTTTCTGAGAAGACTGAAGCAAAGAAGGTGTTGAGTAATTCTGCCTTTTCTCTGTCCCCTGTTAGCATTTTGCCATCTTCTGCACGCAGTGGCCCCACTGTTTCCTTCTTCTTCCTTTTGCTGCGGACATATCCAAAAAAGCCCTTTTTATTGTTCTTAACCTCTCTAGCAAGCCTGAGTTCATTCTGCGCTTTAGCTTTTCTGACTTTACCCCTACATGTGCTGGCTATTTGTTTGAATTCCTCTTTCGTGATTTCTCCATTTTTCCATTTCTTATACATGTTCCGTTTAAAACTTAGCTCAGTTGAAAGTTCCTTAGTCATCCATCCTGGCTTCTTGAGACATCTTCCATTTTTCTTCCTCATTGGAACTGTTTGAAATTGTGCCTTCAATATCTCCCTTTTGAGAAACTCCCATCCATCTTGAACTCCCTTTTCTTTTAGTATTCCTGACCATGGGATCACTCCCAGTATTTCTCTAAGTTTATTGAAATTAGCTCTCCTAAAGTCTAGAGTGCGTGTCTGACTATGCCTAGCTTCTCCCTTCCACTGTATTACAAACTCCAGGAGAACATGGTCACTTCCACCCAAGGATCCAACCACTTGCACCCCATCAACTAGATCATCCCTGTTGGTTAAGATCAGATCAAAAATGGCTGATCCCCTTGTTGCCTCTTCCACCTTTTGGACAATGAAATTGTCTTCCAGGCAAGTGAGGAATTTGCTAGACTTTGAGGATTTGGCTGAGTTTGACTTCCAGCAAATATCAGGATAGTTGAAGTCACCCATCACTACTACATCTCTCTTTTCTGAGTATGTGATTATCTGTTCTAGAAAGGCATCATCCAATTCCTCTGCCTGAGTTGGGGGTCTGTAGTAGACTCCCACAGTAACATCCCTGTTATTTCCCTCTCCTTTAATTTTTATCCAGATGCTCTCCACCTGACTTTCAGTATTGACTTCCTGCATCTCTTCACTGGTCTAAATATCCCTGACATATAATGCTATTCCTCCTCCTTTCCTGCTTGGCCTGTTTCTCTTAAAAAGGTTATACCCCTCTATTTCTACATTCCAATCATGAGACTCATCCCACCAGGTTTCAGTGATGCCTATTATATCATATTTCCCTTGTTGTGCTAGGAGTTCAAGTTCATCCTGCTTATTTCCCATACTCTGTGCATTAGTGGAGAGGCATTTAAGACCATGTGTCCTCTTTACTTGCTGCTTTTGCACATTTTTTTGCCTCCTACTGTTGGGTCCTTGCACTGTTTGCCTTGTTCCCTCTATGCCACTTGGACTTTTCTCTCCATCCCTTTTGCCTTCCGGTATAATGTCTCCCTCCCCCACATACCTCAGTTTAAAGCCCTCCTGATCAGATTCTTCAGACTGTTGGCAAAAACGTTTTTGCCAACTGGCGTGAGATGCAGTCCATCCCTTGCCAGAAGTCCCTCCTCATGGAACCGCAGCCCATGATCCAAGAATCCAAACTGTTCTTGGCGGCACCATCTACGGAGCCAGTTATTCACCTCTGCTATTTTCCTCTCCCTTCCTGGACCATGCCCTTCTACCGGGAGTAGAGATGAGATGACAACCTGTGCATCCATCTCTTTCAGCTTCCTTCCCAGAGCCTCATAATCCCTTTTGATATTCTGAAGGCTGTGCCTTGCAGTATCATTGGTTCCCACATGAACCAAAAGAAGGGGATAACGGTCAGTAGGCTTGACAAGTCTTGTCAGCCTCTCCGTCACATGATGGATCTTTGCCCCGGGGAGACAACACACCTCCCGAGACATCTTGTCAGGCCCACAAACCACTGCTTCTGTACCCCTCAGCAAGGAGTCCCCCACCACGACCACGCACCTCCTCCGAGGCTTAGCAGTGGCTGTTCCTTTTCGTGATACTCTCAGGCTCCCCTGCTCTGTCCCTGATGTCTGTCCCTGCTGCTTTTCCTCATCATCTCTGACAACAGAGAGAGATTCAAAGCGATTCTGTAGCTGCAAGCCGCTCACAGAACGTTCCCTGGTTTCCTTACTTCTGTGTGTGACCTTCCTCCAAGCATCTACCTCTGTTGTATGTGGAGTGACCTCCTCCGCCCCAACAACTTCCTCTCTCTGTTTCCCACCCAAGACATTCTGGTCTGATCTGTTCAGGAGAATCTCCTGCTCTCTATGATGCTGGAGTGCAGATATCTGCTCCTCTAGCTGCTGTACGTTCTCTTCCAAGAGGGCTACCAACTTGCACTTGGGGCAGGTGTAGTTCCCCACATCTGTAGGCAAGAAGACAAACATTCCACAGGTGTTGCAGGTGACTGCAGCAGGGCCTTCAGTGTCCATACTGAGAAGTCCATACTGAGAAGTCTTAAAACTATGAATCTTCCTTTCCTGGAACATTCACCAAACGAGCATCTTCCTTAATGTTCTTTTAATTCCATGGTTATTGATGCCGGTGTGTTTAGAGTAGGAAAAATGAATTAGTTTTTTGTGGGGCTTTTGGGGAATGTGGCCATGTTCTAGAAGAGTTCCTTTCTGAGGTTTCGCCAGCATCTGTGGCTGCCATCTTCAGATAATGTTTGCCTGGAAAAGGATTGGATATATATATATCCTGTGTGACCCTGGGAAGGGAGGAGTTATTTGCAAATGTATTGTTCTGTTGCTAATGGTAGTCTTCAGGGTGGGAGGATGTGCAAAAGAGGATTAATGTCTGCTCATTGTCTGCTGGGAATCCCCTGAACCTAGGCTGTTTCCCAATCCTTTTCCAGGCAAACATTCTCTGAAGATGCCAGCCACAGGTGCTGGCGAAACGTCAGAAAGGAACTCTTCTAGAACATGTCCACATAGCCTGAAAGCCCCACAAAAAACTATGGATACTGGGCATGAAAGCCTTCGACTCCACATTAAAAATGAATTAATTTCCTTTTCCACCCATAATCTATTAAATTCACTGCCCCAAAATTTGCTCGTGGCCACTAGTTTAGATTAATGGTAGACATCCTTCAGGCTTGCAGGAACTACTTTTTTAAAATATTAGAGTCCTATGATTTCCCTAACTGGAGCCAGAAGCAAAGCTCAGGAGGGTGGACACATTGTTATCAATTTAAGGCATGGGCTGCTTCTGAGCTCATTCTCAGTCCATGAATTTGTAAGCAGTATAAGAGCCAGCATGGTGTAGAGGGTTGAGAATTGGACTATGGCTCTGGAGACCATGGTTCATATCCTGTCTGGGCCATTGAAACCCACAATATGACTTTGGGACAAATCATACTCTCTCAGTCTCAGAGGGTGGCAATGGCAAACCCCCTCTAAAGAAACTGCCAAGAAAACCTCATGATAGGTTCACCATAGAGTTGTCATAAGCTGGAAATGACTTGAAGGCACATAACAACAAAAACTAACAAGAACCACAGAAGTCCTTCTGATTTAGGACTTGCTGCCACTCCAGGCCTTCCTTAGATTTCATTTACGATTGAAAACTGACACACATCACTGACATGGAATAAACATTATTGAGAGTAAATTGATGGGGCAGATGATCTTCAGCAAAGGAAACAGTCCTGCAGCTATTGGAATCCAGCACTCCCTCACCACAGGTGGTAGAACTGGGCCTTTAAACAATGAATTTCACCTGACCATTATGGGACCAATGCCACAGATACCTGTAGCTGAATAACGGATCCTTTGGGCTGGAGTACCCCACATACACTAAAGTGAGCCAACTGGAATATGAATCCCTGTGATTATATAGGACAGAATCACACAAAGGAAGCTGATCTCCATTGGCATAACCCTCCTCATATCCTAACAGAAATGTGAGCACTACAAGGAAATTAACAGGAAGGTTTATTTTCCCAGTCTGTTCCCAGCCACCTCTATAATCTTGAACTTCCAGGCTAAAACATAAACTCAAGCAAAGCTTACTGAACATAAAATAACCGTACTTCTGCTACTGGAAAGCTGTTAATGTTTCAACTTGATGCTGAATTCTAGAATTGATCTACCTGGCAGCAGGGTGCCACAGTCACAACAGTCCTTTTATCCTCAAAAGCAACACATGTTATTAGATAGCTGGGAGTCTAATTGTCAGTCTACTGCAAATAAGTCAGACATCTTCCAGTAAATCCTTCTCTGTCTTCTGTAGGCAACAAAAATTATCACTGCCTTGTGGCTAATGATGCATAATGTAATTCTTTGTTCAGGTCAGTGATAAAGGCCATAATATTTTTATCATATCAGATTAGCTTGCTAGCCAGGTAAATGTCATGTGAGTATATAATACACTATAATATTTTTCCCCAGACTGGTTCTATATTTAGTTACTGACAGAACTGGAAAGATGATGGGTCATAATCTGAGTGAATGTAAATTTTAATGTTGCAAATCCACTTAGCTTTGACGAGAGGCTTTAACACATGAGTCTATTCTCCCAATAAAAAAGCATTGGTTCTTTTAAAAAATGCTATATAATCACAACGCTCTCTTTCCTATTGCACTTCAGGAAAACTTTCCAGGATTGCAACCTTCATTTGTGCTAAGAGCTTATCCCACACAGCATGTGGGACTGCCCACCCAGTATCACCCAGTACCTCCTAGAAGATAGTATCCCCCTCCCTTTTTCCTAGCTTGGCACACACAAAAATACTCACACAAGAGATGCCCAAATATAAATGAAAACAGTTTTACATTTTAAAATATTTTTTCCTTTGTAGGAAGGCAGTTTCCTGATCAAGATAGATCAGACCTCTAGCTTCAGATTCAATTAATCACTGGCAAATGACAATCAGCAGCTATTCTGATCTATCCTGATACTGGTTTTCATCTGCCAGCAATTAATTAAGTCTAAAGCTAAAAGAAAATAGCAAGAAAGAGGCCAAGGGTTAATGAAAGAAATGCTTTTTTTAAAACTGTAAAACTCTTTTTCCACTTATATTTCCAGGCACATGTGAGTGTGTGTGAGAGAAAAGAGAATGAGAAAGAGAAACTCCGGAATGGGGCTATGAGGTTGGAGTGAGCGAGTTTTAATGATCACGTTTTTTAAAAAATGACAGAAAGTTTGTTTTGATTTGTAGTTGTTAACTTATCTCTATGTAGTCACTATCTAGATTTATACATTTTTCTCAGCATATCTTAACCCTCCGAATACTTGATATTGTAGAAGCCTGCAGACTGTGCCTGATGAAGATTTTACACTTTAGTTACTTCTGGCACAGCCAGACACAAAAATAAAGGACACAGTGAGTTGATTTTCTCAGCAACATGCACTTAGGGGTCAATGATGACACTGACAAAATTTCATCAATATGCCATGATAACTTCCAGGTGATAATTATTACTTTACGATACCCCCTCGTAAGGCACAATCTACAGACTTCTACAATATCAGGTATTCGGAGGGTCAAGATATGCTGGGAAAAATGTATAAATCTAGATAGTGACTACATAGAGATAAGTTAACAACTACAAATCAAAACAAACTTTCTGTCATTTTTTAAAAAACGTGATCATTAAAACTTTTGGATACCCCCTTGTATTCTGTTAGAATTCTGCAAAGTGAACATATAGGCCAGTCTAGACTAGGCTGCTGCCACACTGCAGAAATGAAACAATTTGATACTACTTTATCTTCTATGACTCAGAATTGTCATGGAATTCTGGGATATGCAGTTTTGTGGGCTACTTAACCTTCCCTGTCAGAGAGCTCTGGTGCACTCCACCAAACCAGAAATCCCAAAATTCTCAAGGTATAACATTGAGCCATGGAAGTTAAAATGATGTCAAAATGCTTTATTTCTGCAGTTTGGGAGCAGCTGTGGTAGTAACAGGGATGCTATTAAGATGAAAAGACATTTGTTTTACCCAATGACAGAAAGTGAGGGCCAATGGAGTAATCTTTGTGCTTTCATAACCTGAAAATCAGATTTTCATACCAAGCACTCATTTAGCCCTTTGAGCTGGTGTCCTGCTTGTAAGACAACAGTTGTTAATTTGATTTATTTTGTTTGTGGTGACATACAATCACCCATATTGCAGCTGCTAATTCAATATTTTGAAAGGTAAGAGACACACACAGAGTTCACACATAGACACACACATAGTTCAGTATTCTTGAAAATTGAATTGGATGCTCCAAAATATTTCTAATATTATTTGCCACAGTAGTTTGCCTAGTAGATTACCAGAGATTCAGAGTATCACATAGTCGAATGCCCTCGGTTTCCTGTTCCTGAAGCATTCTGAACTTATGTTGACCCAACCCATGCCTGCTAATTTTACCTATTAGTAAGCTTGACAGCTATAAATCCAATTTTCCCCCTGAGATGTCTGTAATAACATGCCAGGCTTTCACTGAGCCATGTCAATGTCTCTGCATGGTATCTCAACAGCTCGGTCTTCTTCAATGTTGTTTTCTTGTTATCTCTTGGCTCAGTGCCCTCATAAGGATTTTAGCTGTAAGCCTGGCTGCAAGCAGAGTGACTAAGAATGACTAAGGCAAGCACTTACTAAATGAGAATTTATGGGTTCAAAGTCACTTGATTGGGTTCTGTGACAAATATACAAACCAGCTATTGATGGAACCAGTTTGTATGGGTGTACAGGAGGCCAGAAGGCTGAGCATGAATAATCTTTTAGCTTGAAACCAAAAGCCCTCAACAAATAGTTCCTGTCACAGTTAAGTTGCTACCTGTTTTGGGAGGCAAAAGTCAGAAAGGGAGCCAAGGATTGCTGCACATTTATTGATATACACAGATAAACAGCATAGAGCTGTGGAGTATTGTAATAAATATTCAGCAAAGGTATGGAGTGATGCCTTCATCACAATAACGCTATGACAACCCTCTGAAAATGGAGGTGCAGTGCCATATGTATTGAAACCTATACTGGGGACTACAAAGGGAGAAATAAAATGTCCTGAAGAAGACTTAAACAACATGTAACATCTGAGTTCTTTCAGTAAAAGTGAACACTATGCCTTCTTAAACAATCATTTTTGTTTGGCATTGTTTAAGAGTGACTCTGCTGTCCTAAACTCCAAAGCGATGGCAGGAACAGTACTAACAAAAGCAACAAAGACAATCACATACCCTCCACCATTTCCCAGACAAAACCTGGACATGTGTAGCCGAGCAACATTAGAGTGCAGTCAAAATGGCAAAAAAAAAAAAAAATGTTACTGAGAATTGAGAAAGAACCATTTGTTTTTGCCTTCATCTACCAGGAATGTCAAAACTCTGCTCACTACTCCCCTCCTTTCCATGCACACACACACACATGCACACACACACATACAGTTGAGTTAACTCAGTGCAAAACACTTTTGCGTTTTTAACTCAATTTTCAGCCAGTGAAGTAAGCTGAAGAAAAGTATGGGTGGGGAGAAACTGGGAAATTTTAAAAGTAGCAGAAAAAGTGAGACATCAGTGGATTAATCAGGACTGTCCCTGTCAAATCTGGAAAGTTGGAAGGTATGTAATAATACTTGGCACTCATACATTCACTCCCATCAACCTTACAGTTTCATTTTTTTAAAATGTTGCAATAAGTCAGCAATGTTGTGAAACACGAGCAGAAAATCGAGATATTTATCAGTTGCACTGCATTATTTTGATTCACTGGAAGGCAACCATCAACTGCACAGACTTGTGATGGGAGAACCAAAAGCTAACAAAGTTCTTTGCAAACTCTGAGACAAGGGTAAAAAAAAGCCTTGATGGTCTGAAGTCTACAAGAAAAACACATACCTCACAAAATCCAAAGCAAATTTAACATATTTACCATTTGTTACTTTTTTATAATTCTCCATATTTTGTTAATGCTCTTTATGTGACATAAAGCAGGCTTAGACCTACGGTGATCACATGAATGAGGGACCTCCAAGAGATCTTGTTTTAACAGCGCTGCTCTGGTGTTGCAAATTCAGGATCATGGTTGCCTTGTTTTTGTCAACTATCTTGCAATGCAGTCTCCCTCTTTTCCTACTCAGCCAACATTCTTCAATTATATTGCCAAGTGAGTTTTCAGAAAGAATAAACCCATTAAGAAGTAAAAATAAAAAACAACCAGCTATCAGATCATAGAAGCAGCATAAACCAGTAACCAGTGTTATTCAAACTATCTTTCCCTGGCACTAAAAAAAAATAGTAAAGCAGACACCAGGCAAACCTCTATTGAGACAGCACTCCAATTGGGGTGCCACACTAAGAAAACCTTATCTTTGGATTCCACTTCCCTTTAGACAAAAGGGGCATTCATAGGAGTTCTCCTATGGAAACAAGCGGTTCTTCAAGTATCCTGGTCCTAAGCGATGAAGTGGCATGAAGGTCAAAAGCAATACTTTGCTTTGGGCTAGGAAAACAATTGAGAGTGACTTTAATTGGTGTAGTCTTTGTATGCCTTCAGCTGATTTCTGACTTATGATGACTCTAAGGACTCTTTCAGATGTCGGGAATTGGAAGTATAATCTAGGGTCAATCCGAACGCAATCATAGGGCTTGACGTTATTGCGAATTAAAGCTTTGCACGCAATTTCGGGCAAAAGGGAAGTCAATTCGAATGCAATCATGGGTTTGATGTTATTGCGAATTAAAGCTTTGCACACAATTTCGAGCAAGGAGGGGTCATTTTTGGGAAATGGAGTGTTACTCCGAATGCAATGGGGATTCCCGGAAATTCGCTAAACAAGCGAATTTACAGGAATTCGCATTGGCTCCATTTGAAGTTTGGGAGAATTTCCTCCCATGTGAAAGAGTCCTAAGACAAACCTATCACAGGGTTTTCTGGGGCTCAGAGTCTGTGAATTGCCCATGGTCATCCAGTAGGCTTCCATGGCAGAGGGGGAATTGAGCTCTGGTTTCTAGAGTCGAACCACTAAACAATGTTTAGTGCTCAAACCACTAAACAGTGCTCAAACCACTAAACAATGCTGGCTTTCCAGTTGGTGTAGTATGAGCATGATAATACTCAATCCCATTTAGCAATCTAGCAGCTATTATCTGCAGTACTTATCTACAGCCTAAAGTACTATCAATGTTTTTTCAAAACAGTATGCAAAGGAAGCCCCACATAAATGTACAACTATTGTTGCTGCACATTTTTGTCCCACAGCCAACTATGCTATTCCAAAGCATACTGCCTCCAGACATGGATTTGCTGTCAAGGTGTTATGGTTAACAGACATTGACAGTTCATGAATTTGCCTGTTTTGGAGCTATCTAACTATTGGCCACCATGTCTTATGGCAGTGGTTTCCACATGTTTCTTTTTTCTGTCCTAAACATACTGCTAATCCTTTCCCTATCTTTCCATACCAATAGCAATAGCAATAGCAGTTACATTTCTATACCACTTATCAGTGAGCTCAGCACTCTCTAAGTGGTTTACAATCTATAAGCCAATTGCCCCCACCAAGCTGGGTACTTGTTTTACTGACCTGCGTAAGAATGGAAGGCTGAGACAACCCTAGAATCCTGGAGTTAAACTCAAATCCTTGTGGCTGCAGTACTGGCATTTAACTACTGTCCCACCAGGGCAGTAGTTGTGTGTTTTCAAGCCTACTCCAATTTATGGCAACCCTATTATAGGCTTTTCTTGGCAAGATTTATTCAGAAGAAAATTACCATTGCCTTCCTCTGAGGATGAGAGAGAGATTTGCCCAATGTCACAAGGATTTGAACCGTAATCACTCAGAATTCTAGCCCAGCTCTCAATCCACTGCACCACATGGGCTCTATACCCTCCATCCTGCCCCTTGCATATAAAATTTATCAGGCAGGTCACATCTTGGCATCCTTTTCGTGTAGGATCTGGAATGTTACCTAAAAGGTGGGGGGACTTCAGGTGCCCATCAACAGTGTCAGCATCTTCTTGGTATTGGGGGGGGGGGATTATTAGCTCTAAAGGAGGCCTGTGAGACAAAGGTAACTCCTGGGGATCTTTCCACCTGTGTATACCAGGTGCATGTACAAAAACTTTCTGTGTATGGAGAAACTCTGGTGTTAATATAAAGGTTTTACAATGGATCCTCCACATTATTTGGGGTTGGGACACAGGACTTCCGTGAAAGTGGAAAAACCACAAATTAAAAAAAAAACACTGTTTTTTTAGTTGAGAAATCATCTTTCTAGGAATCTCTAGGTCCTCCAGGGCAACTCTCTGGTCAACATCTGCTGGAATTTACCATAGAACTGAACTGGAGGACCCTCAAATGACTAGAGAAGTGTTCTCACTAGGAATCTTTAGATCCTCCAGCATGACTTTTGGCAGAAGTTGAGCACAGAGTTCCAGTGGAGGACTTAGGACCTTATCAGATGTTGGAAATTGGAAGTATAATCTAATGGCAATCCAAACACAATCATGGGGTTTCATGTTATTGTGAATTAAAGTATCTCATGCAATTTTGGGCAAAAGGGAAGTCATTCCAAATGCAATCATGGGTTTTACGTTATTGCGAATTAAAGCATCTCACACAATTTCAGGCAATGGGAGGTCATTTTTGGGTAATGGGAAGTCATTCTGAATGCATTCCGAATGCAATAGGAATTCACATGAATTCGCTAAACTAGCGAATTCTCATGAATTCGAATTGGCTCCAATTGCAATAAAGAGAAATTCCTCCCATCTGATAAGGTCTCAAGAGATTACTAGAGAAAATATATTAGTAAAAATCCATGAATAATCAAATCCGCAAAAGTCAAAGCTGCAAATGTGGACAGCCAACTGTATTTAGAAATGTGCAAAGGTGCACACAAACACACTGCAATCTTAATAACCATACAAGGCTAATAGAAAGAAAGGAGTGGAAGATTAGTTAGCAAGAAGTCAGGAATTAGAAGGGGTGATAATTACTAGTCCTGAAGACAGGTCCACAGAAAATGGAGCATGGCTCAATCAACATCTGTGGGTGACACAGAGAGAGTGAGAGGAATCCTCTGCAGCCACTCAAGTGATGACACCAGGCCTGAGCTGAACCCACATCAGTTGCTTCCTTCTCTTGCTTCTTTCAGGATTATCACAATTCTAGGTCAATAAAGTGGCCCTTATTTAATGCAAGTTTCTGTGTCTGGTTCATTATTCCATCAAATAAAGTTTATGAGTACCTAAGTACATGATAATTCCATGTTCCTGTTTGGCTGAAGCCCCCTTTCCTTGAAAACATAGTCCAGAGTGGTGCCCTAGCTTTGTAAATGCATAATGTTTGCAAGCAGACTGTTCTGATCTCACAGAAGCAGTGCTTTCTGAAGAAAAGAAGGCTGCTTTCTTGACATCCTGTTTTGTCAATGCTGCTAAAAACAGCATTAGGGTCAAAGTCTCATGCTGGCTGTACAAATGTCTTTGAGGCTGTAATGGTGATGCAAAAATAACTGGTATGTTTTCAAGCTGCTCAAAATAAAGTTTGTATGAATTACATGTTTTAGTGGATGAAAAGAACAGAGCTCTTACACAGCCTGGTTTGCTACATTCAATGATTTTCTGAGGGTGCATTTTTGTTTTGTTTTGTTACTAAAATCTTTCTTTCTTTTTTCTTCTTTCTTCCCTTTCTTTCTTTCTCTGAACTGGAGAACCCATATCCTCTCCCTTGTCATTGAAAAGCCAATTTTTTTAATTCTAAAAAACACACTCAACAATAGATAGATTGCTTCTTAATAAGGTTTAATCATTTCAGCGCTCCAGGAAGAATTTATTTCATTACAGTTACCAGCCTCCACCTTCACTCCCATCTCTGGAAAACCAAACAAACCTTCCATTATTTAGTTTTTGAAAGAAGGTTAAGTGGGACACTGTAATTGTGTTGGCATAGGAGGGTGGCAGGTAAGCCTTTGATGTGCTTTATTGAAGACCAGACTTCACTCCTGCCAACACAGGCTGCTTCAACCCTGTTGGTGTCATTAGCATCTACAGAGTCTGCAAAAGTACAGGACTGCGGCTGCAGGATCAAGTCCCATCATCTTGAATCATCCCTCTGACAGTCTGTCCGCTTATTCTACAATTTTAGCTTGAATTGACTGTAATACAGTGTAATACAACGCCATATCAAAACACATTTAATCTATTTGTTTATAATGATAGCTGAATCATGCCCTCTAACTATCCAGTTTAAGCCCTGTTTAATCCTCTTTCATTCCATATTTCAGCTACAGTACTTTTAACATGTTCTGGTTTTTTTCTCTCCTCTTCCCATTTTTCCTGTTTGTCCTCAGCTTACTTAAAATGCTACAGCTTTTCCTGGCTTGGGTGTTCTTCCTCAATAATAACATTTGCCATCTTGACCACAGTCTGATATTGTTTGGCCACACATGTCCTGGTTTTCAATCTGTAAAATGTTGGAAGGAGTGCTGAATGTCTACGCATAGCAAGGCCTTTTAAACTAGCCTGATCCCCCCCCCCCAACATAATATTGTTGCCAATGGTAAGTAAAATTCCACAGCCACACTTCCATTTCTCTTCATGAAACGAAGAAAGGGTGCCATCTCACCTGAGACAAGGTCTTGGGCTGTTGCTAGATCTATCTACATGACCAGTCTTGGTAGTCTAGCCTGAACCAAAGCTTAGCCCTGAAACCTATTGGTCTGGGTAAAAAGAGAGAAGCACCATTGAGTCTATACTATTCAAGAAGTCAATTTCATCCCAAAAGTCTCACAATCTGGTTTGTTATATTTTGAATTTGTTGGACAACCTTATAGACCAGAGGATTTGCCACCACCAGACATGACTGTTAGCACCTCTCCCTTGGGTTTTTCCTAATGTATTGTTATATGATTGGGGATCTAGACTGAATGAACTCTTTTCCAACTTAGTGGGTTCACAGTTCTAAACAGCCTGACTACATGTGACATTAAATGTATTACTTGCATCAGTGCTAGTCAAAGTGGTGATCAATGAACTAATGCCAGTCTCTGAGTCATTGGCAGCTAGTTCCAGTGAGATTCCAGGAGGGAAATGTACAGGTATAGCCAATGGGCACAAATATGGTGCCAGTCACTGGCACACTGGGATAAAAATTCCTGGTCTCTCACATGAGATACTTAAGGTGCACTACCCTCCAGCATCAAGTGAGGAGCTTCTTAAAAATGTAATAGGTAGGGTCATTTCTGTTTTGAACTGAGACTGCTACAATTAGGAAGGATACACTTAACCCTTCTCCTTGCTCTCATGACCCTGACAAAAATCACCCCCTACTTTGGAATTAACTACCTCATAACATAATTATAATAGAGTGTGGATTATATACTGAGCTTGGGCAACCTTCTTCCAGGGATTTCTTATGATATTTCATGCTTTTATTCTTTGAAGCTAGGTGGAATTTTGTTTTGCGAAAACATCAGTGGTTCCTTGCCGTCAAACCTGCCCACTGTCCTTGCACAAAAGATAGGACAATAACTAGCAGATGTTTGTCAGTTACTAGAATTTTACTTAGCTACAAATACAAAGGATTGTATCATCTATCATACCAGCTGCGAAAAAACACTTTTGTTTTAACTGAGTAAATAGTATCCAAGCCACTGGAGTCTAACATGGCTATAATTAGCAGAAAGCAACTTGCAGTTTATCAAAATAGTAAATGCTATGTATCTTGTGAGTAAGCCCCAATGGAACCTCCTTTTGAGGAGACATATGCTGTGCTACAATTTATTTTACTGGATTGGAAGATTTATTCAGAAGCCTTGTACATATTACTGTATATCTTGTCAGCCTAATTGCTGCTCAAGCAAAGATAGGCAAGCAGTTTACATGAGAAAGAGAGGATATAGAATGCATAAACATGTGGAACCTTTGGTTTTCCAGATGTTTTGGACTTGAACTCCCATCAACCTGCAGCATGGTCAGTGGCAAGGAATTAAGAGAACTGAGTTCAAAACTTCTGAATCAAAGGAGCTCCATTCCAGGGTAATGCTCACCTAATACACTTATAAATTCAGATATTATTTGATACAACGTTAAAAGCACTAACATGAGCAGACATGATGACCCACACTGGACATAAGGGGTGTGAACTGCATATAGCTGCATATAGCTGCAGCCATGCAGAATGTGCGGGCAGGAAGCTTACAAGAAAGAGCACAGCCGCACATGCACATACCCCACTCTGCATTTCTGAAAGGAAACTGACAACCAAAGAATGAGTTCTGCCAGATCAAATAAGGCCAAAAACCCCTTTCATCTTTTGTGTTTCTCAGATCTCCCCACTTCTCTTCATAGTTTTGGGAATCCAGATCTTGTCTAAGTGTTGTAAAGTCCATGAAGCATCATTGATTACAATCAAACCTTCTTCTTCTCCCAGACATTCAAACACATTCTTCAGTTTAGAAACCTTCTCAGGTTTCATCAGAGGTAATCAAAGTTTTCCCTCAGAACTCTCATAGATTAAGGGTATAAATATTACCCTAAAAACAAAACCTTTTTGCTACAGTTGCAGCAGTCTGTTTTCACCCACATGCATATCTGTCAACCTCAGGCTGTTATCTGAGTTTTTTGTTCCTGTTCTATCCCAAAACCAGGCTCAATCCTTACATCATAAATATTCATTCTTCCTGACTTTCCATGAACCTTTCTCTTCAAGACAGGTATTGACTGCCCCAACCAACCCTTAGTTTCCGCTATCCACTTCCAATTTCCTGGATACTGTTAACTTTGTATGCTGTGATTTGAATGTGTTATCTTAGTATGCATGCTACTTTCTGTTTTTCTTAATAAACCTATGTTTAAACCTCATGCCTTGGGTCTCCATAATGAGTACTAGTATAACTGGTGCTGGATCCTGCATACGAGGGGGTATCCAAATATTTTAATGATCACATTTTAAAATTTGACAGAAAGTTGTTCTTTTTTATTTGTAGTTGCTAACTTATCTCTATGTAGTCACTATCTAGATTTATACATTTTTCCCAGCGTAGCTTGACCCTCCAAATACCTGATATTGTAAGAAGTCTGCAGATTGCACCTTACCAGGGGGTATTGTAAATTAATAATTATCACCCAAAGTTATTATGGCATATTGCTGGAATTTTGTCAGTGTCATCATTGGTCCCTAAGTACATGTTGCTGAGAAAATCAGCTCATTGCATTCTTTATTTTTGTGACAGGCTGTGCCAGAAGTTACTAAAGTGTAAAATCCTTGTCAGACACAATCTGCAGGCTTCTACAATATCAGATATTCAGTGGGTCAAGATATACTGGGGAAAATCGTGATCATTTAAACTTTTGGATAACACCTCATATCATGTTACTCCTTCTTGGCTAAGTTGAGTGTTTTCCCCAAATTAATTTAGGCAGATTGCAGCTGCTAGTGAAAGCTCCACAAGCTCCTACACATTTAGGGTAACACTAGCATAGGCAACCTGAACTCACATCTACACTATGTTCTCAAACTGGTTTAATAACCAATTCCTCTTAGTGGGGGAATGAAGGGGGGAGAAATCTAACATCATTCTCTACACTCATGCAAATCAATTTACCCTGAATGGCTGCCTTACTAGAGCCTCATGGCCAGCATGCCAACTGTTACAATATTCTATCCCTCCCTCCTCTCCTTTCCTCTGCTTAATGTTCCTTTAACAGCTGGATGGCATTCAGATACTCAGCAGGTTGGTTTTTTTCCCCTGCCATCATTGCACCTCCATGTTTTTATTAAGCTTCAGTTGCTGAATTTCTGGTAGTTATGAAGCTGTCAAACTCATAAGAGGACTGCCAGGAAAATAAAACCCCCAGCAATTCATAGATTTTTTTTTTAAAAAAACCTCTTTTTTCACAGTAAAAACCTTCACAAAGTAGGCACAGAATAACACTTAGGTTCCCAGAGAGATCTTAAATCCATGTTTAACCTAGACTTCCAGCTCTTCTGAGAGGGCTGCCTTCTTGACATTTCTATCCAGAGACTAGGTTTACCATGGTACACCATAAAAGCTCAACCCCTCATCAAAAATAAGTGATACCATATATTAAAGGCACACATCTTCTATAATAAACTACATCAGCTGCCAGGCATTGCTGAAATAGACTGTCTTGTGTTTCTGCTTGCTCTTTGCTCTGCTTCATTGCTGCAAGAAAGTCAGGAGCTGCTATATCACCTAATGCACAGAAGAATATATGTGGCTTATTTATTTTGCTTGATTCAATCAACAACTCTGCCTTTGAGGTGAGACATTTCAGCTCATGCTTATCTTAATGTCTTGTCCATTCAGGAAGTCAAACTCTTAGCCTTTTAAGCAGGGTGATCATAGGAAACTGCTTTATCAAGTCAGAGCATTGGTCAGTCTGGTCCATGTTGTCAGCACTACCAGGCTTCAGAAAGCGCCTTTCACAGCTTTGCCTGGAGATAACTTGAGATTCAACCTGGGGCAGTGTATATACTTTATCGGTGTGCTACAACTCGATCAAACCACACCTATTTTTCCATTTAAACAAATGTTTCATATGACAGCACCTGCCCCTAAACTATTCCTTAAAGAAGTCAATTAATGAAATTAGTGAATTAGTAGCCCATTGTAGCATTATGAGCCCACTTTAACCACCACAACACATTCCTGTTGAATCCTGGGAAAGTCAAGGGGAAGAGCATTTCAACTTCTCAGCCAGGGAGCTCCTCTGGTGCCTTTGACCAAACTGCAAACCCCACAATTCCTCAGGTTGCAGCCATGGACTTAGTGGAATCAAAACACTATAATTGCATGAGGTAGAAGGACCCCAGGTCTTTCCCCAGATGTGCTCTCTCACTGATATGAAAGTGATTACAAAGTATGTGTCTAATTGTTCACAAAGTGCTGTCTGCCCTATACTCATTCTATCCTCTGTGACCGATAGAGAAAACCTACCCAGAACCTGAAAAAGTTCCTTCTTTAGTCTATGCAGACTGAAAGATTCTCAAAGATCAAGTCTGCCCAAAACTTCTCCCAAGTACTGTACCCACCTTTTCAAACAATTAATGCAACATTTATCTGTCTCTTTTGGTTACTATGCTCAAAGTGTTTCATGTTACCATTAAAAAAAATGCCTTCTGTTGATTCTGTCTAGTTGTGCTGTTTATCCTTTCACAACTCAGTGTCATTCAGCTGTGTGGCCACCAGCTCCCAACATACGCAGGCGGCATGGTCAATTTATATTAGGGATTTGAAACCTATTTGTTGCTATTGTTGAATACTACATTCTTTCAGGGATTATCTGCCAGGAGCCACATACTGGCAATGAGTGGTGTTGAAACCAGCAATGGACAAGATCTAAGCCAGACCCAAAAGTAAGGGATGGCACCACGTTTCTCTCTCTTCCTCCCAGCTTAGTAGAGTGGAACCTGAACTTACCCCTGGCTGGAAGAGAATTTAAAAGGCAATGCACCTGTGCTATCCCTATTGCAATACTTCATGCACAACAGAAACCCTCCATACTGGAATTCATGCTCAAGTGGAACTAACAAATAAATTCCAGTGAAGCCAAAGTTACTTATTTCCGAGTATTATCAAGTTGTCAACTAATAGTTTGTTTTAGGGAGAAATATTCTTGTTCTGTTTTGTTGGTTAGCTGTTGGTGTATTTTAAGTGAAGAAACTGTAGGAAAAAAGGGAATAATTGCTGTACTAGCTGGAGGTTTCCATGTCAAGTGGGGTGCGGATTCTGTTCCAGGTTTTGGTCTGAACTTTAAAAAATCTACCCAAAGTTATGAACTTCATGCCCAAGTTAGGTTTATCAAGTTGGAAAGCTTTTTAGAATTGTGATTAAAATGCAGAGTGGGTGCACAGGGCTACTGGATCTTCCAAAGTTGTGTAGAGCAGGAGGGAAGCAACCCTTTTGCTCGCAATTTCATTCTACAAGGCAGAAAGAAAGAGAAAAGGGATCCGAGCCCTTCAAGATATCTATTCAGGAAGACTACATGCTGGGAAGGTGGGTTTCCTCCTCAACAGTCTTGCTATTTTGCTGAAGGGACTGCAAAAAGCTCTACAGCCACTCTTTAATTCTATGTGTAACCAGTATTGTCTGGTACTCTCCTACAAACTTTCTGCTAGTGCGAAGGAGAGGTAAAATGTGTGTTAATAGGGGGAAATGTACTATCCAAAGCTGTGGAGCTTTATAGATGCATAATGGAACATTGTTGTGGCTGGTATGTGCTGTCAAGTCAGCTTCAATTTATGGCAACCCTATGAATGAAAGATCTCTGAGACACTCTGTAAATAACACTGTTCCAGGACTTATAAAGGTAGGGCTGTGGCTTCCTTGATGGAGTAAAGGGGTCTTTCTCTTTCCCTATTGCCTTCACCTTTAATGAGGATTATCAGCTTTTCTAATAAGTCATGTCATTTCATCATATGGCCAAAGTACAACAGCCTCATTTTAATCATTTTGGCTGCCTTCTAGTGTGCATTCAGGCTTAATTTGCTCTCAAGACATTTCTTTGTCCCTTTTGGCAATCCATGGTATCCATAGAATTCTCTTCCAGCACATTTCAAATGAGCTGATTTTCTTCTCCCTGGGAGCTTTCTTCATTGTCCAGCTTCCACAGCTTTATAAAGAAACTAGAAATAGTATTGCATGGATGATTCTGACTTTGGTCAATATCCAAGGATGTTTTCCTTGGGAAGACTTGCCTTTCCAAATCCTAGGCTGCATCTGCACTGAAGGAAAAAAGTGCAGTTTGACACCACTTTGACTGCCATAGCTCATCCTGGGGTTTATAGTTTGTTGTGTACCAGAACTCTCTGATAGAGAACAGTAATAGCAATAGCAGGCACATTTCTATACCACTTATCAGTGCACTTAAGCAGTCCCTAAGTGATTTACAATGTGTAAGCTAATTGCCCCCAATAACCTGGGTACTCATTTTAGCGACCTCAGAAGGATGCCAGGCTGAGTCGACCCTGAGTCCCTGGCTGGTATTAAACTCACAATCTTGTGATTTGTCGGTGAGTGGCTGAAGTACAAGAATTTAACCACAGTGCCACCAGGGCTCTATACTTCCTAATAAGAAGGCTAAAAATCTCAAAAACCTACAAATCCAACATTCCATAGTTTTGAGCTATGACAGTTACAGCAGTGTCAAACTGCATTATTTCTGCTATGCAGATATAGCCTTAGTCTTTGTCTGATTTCTGATTGCAACCTCTATTTTGAGTTATATGTAAAACAACATATAGAAAATATTTTACAATTTTGATGTCTTCCTTTTCCATGTTTATGTAAATCTTCTGTCTTCATTATTTTTGTTATCCTAATATTCAGCTATTCTACTTTTTTCCTTAACAGTTTTTACACTTTCTTCCTTAGTGTTCCTTAGTAGTTGTTCCAAGATTTTTCAATTGTTTATTAATAAGATTGTGTCATCTACATATCTTAAACTATTGGAGTTTCTTTCCCAGATTTTCACATCTCCTTTCTCCAAGTTTAATCCTATTTTCCATATAATATGTTCTGAATTAAACAGGGTGATGAAATGCAGTCTTCTCTAGCTCCCTTGCCAACTGGAGACCATTCTTTTTCTTCTTATTATGGCCTCTTGTCCACATATAGGTTATGTTTCAGGACAATCAAATTATATGGTACTCCCATTTCTTCTAGAATGATCCTTAGATTTTCCTGGCTTTGTTGTATCTGTAAGGCATAAGCTATTTTTCTTCTGAAATTCTTTGGTGAGCTCCATTAACAATATATTTTGGCATTATCTCTAATACTGCTTCCTTTTCTTTATCCAGCTTGAACATCTGGCATTCCTCATTTCATATATGGTAAATATTTTTGTTGTGAAATCTTGAGTTTGAAAATATTCTCTCTCTCTCTCTCTCTCTCTCTCTCTCTATATATATATATATATATATCCTGTAGATTCTAAAATTTGTGGATGTTCAAGTCCCTTTAAATACAATGGTGTCCCCTTATATAAATGGCAAAATCAAGGTTTGCTTTTTAGAATGTTTTTTTAAAAATATTTTCAAGTCATGGATGGTTGAATCAGTGGATAAAGAATCTGCAGATATACGGAGCTGACTGTATTGCTCAGTATTTGTAACTAATGGTTTTAAATACAGTAATTCTGATTTGTGATTTCAACAATATATTTTTATGTACATTGCTAGTGGCTCTCAACTCTTATAAGAAAGCACAGGAAAAGAGACCCCAGCTAAACATTAGGCACAATGTTCTGACAGTGAGAATGGTTCAACAGGGGAATAGGCTGCCTCGGAGCATGATAGAGTCTCCTTCTTTGGAGGTTTTTAAACAGAGGCTGGATGGCAATCTGTTGGGAGTGCTTTGCTTATGTGTTCCTGCATGGCAGGGGGCTGGACTGGATGGTCCCTGGGTCTCTTCCAACTCTATGATTCTATGGGATGGTAATATCATAATCATCACCATCATGATCTAGGAGAAATATCATATACCTCATGAGTGAGTCACACACTGCACTGATGGGAGAGGGGCAAATCATGTGGATTGGTCCTATGCTAATATAAGAGCTGGTGTGATTTAGCATTTCTCTTGATTTTGGCATGGTAGTGTGGACATCTGTACAGACCACATGGAGTTTAGCTACTATCTGCTTAATTATTCACATCCAGAAATCATTATTTGTATCAGATGGCTGATAGGTACAAACACCAGGTATCACGGATGTGCCAGGATCTTTCTTCTTAACGCGCAAGAACTGACGTGCCAGCCCCATCTCTCAAAACTCAAAAAGCAAAAAAAAAAAGCTACCCAACAAAGTACCTCTTTCCTATTATATGTGCATTCCACAGTTCCACAGGCTTATTTTTCTTTGCAGTTTAGCAACAAAGGCATTTTGTTCCTTTTAATAGCAAGAGCACACAAAAAAATTTAAAAGTATCTTCCCTCTGGGAGCCATTAATTTTCTATTGTACAAATGGTAAACTTACTTTGAAAAATTCAGTTTACATGCACACTTCAGAGATGGCTTGCAAGACAGATCTTCTTGTGATCATTCCAGGTCTATCATAAAAATAACAGGAAATGTTGGGGAAATTTAAAATGGTATTTTCTGTAGCCTAGTTGAACACAAGGAAGTGTATTGGAACATATAATTAGCTTTTTTCATGTCTACCTCCATCACATTTAGGGTCAGATGAGATGGAATGGTAGCAGCCCCATGTCAGAACTGGGCCAATGCCATCTTCCTACAAAGTGTGCCTTCTTAATATTTTCTCCCATTCCACTCTCTGTCACCAAGAAAAAAATCACCTTGGAAGGGTGAATGTTGGCTGGGGAAGATTGATATCTTCTAATTGCAGTCTTAGTTCTATATTTGTTGCTTCACCAGTGGCTACTATAATATCCTGTAACTATCTGAACCTGTTTTAATTCTGAACAGTAGCCATATTGATCTCTTGCCTCTGAACATGCAAGTTATTTGATCATCTGTGTGTGTACTTGTAGGCCAACCAACTTTATAGAACAAAAATAGCTCCCCCCCCCCCAGCCAGCATAATGGAACATAAACACAACAAAGAGTCCTCAACAGATTCAACCCAAAGGTAGCTGGTCACTCCCATAGTCATATCTGGGTGTGGGAAAAAAAATCAAGTTCTGCATGCTTGGAGACATTACTTTTTAGACGACAAATATAAGACTTCACAACAATGCTTGATTCTGAGTTACAATTCAAAAGGAATACCTTCCCCAGCTCAGTTTGGACATTTACTCTGTGTAGAGAGATTACTCTCCATACATGGGGCTTCTAATATTTTTGTCCAGAAACCTTCTTTTTGAATCCTTTACATTGTAATGTTTTTTAAAAAAAACATGGAAGGTTTCATTGTACTATTATATATTAACTATTAATACTTTTAAAAATTATTAATATGAGAGCATTGCTTTATATTGTTTGGTGTCCATCATCAATAGTTAGTGTGGTATTGGCTTTGGACTCTTTCACACTGGAGGAATTTCTCCCAACTTCGAATGCAGCCAATGCGAATTCACATGAATTCACTTGTTTAGCGAATTCACGTGAATCCCCATTGCATTCAGAAGGAGTTCGGAATGATTTCCCATTGCCCGAAAATGACCCCTCCTTGCCCAAAATTGCGTGAGAAGCTTTAATTCGCAATAACGTGAAACCTATGATTGCATTCGGAATGACTTCCCTTTTGCCCGAAATTGCGTGAGAAGATTTAATTTGCAATAACGTGAAACCCCATGATTGAGTTTGGATTGCCCTTGGATTATACTTCCAATTTCCCACATCTGAAAGAGTCCATTGTCATGTCACTATTGATGGTATTTGTTCTGTTTTGCATAGCCAAACTCTTTCTTCTGTTATAATCATGTATATGGGTCCTTTCCCCTTATTTATAACATTGTATCTACCAGGGTAGAATTTAATTTTATTTAACTGGTATCTGGCAAAAGGTATGGTTTAGTAAAATCACTTGTATTAGTTTAGCCTGTCCTGTCAAATACCCATCCATCTGGTTCTCATCTAATGTAACATTGGGGCTAAACAGACAGGCAAAAAGAGGTGCTTTCAGGCTGGCTTGAAGGTGTGGCATTTAGATGACACACATGCCTTGAAGTCAGCAGAAAAGTGTCCTTATGCAGAGAAAAGCCATTTCAAAAAGAAGCAGCTTTTTTCTGCTTCTTCCTGGCTTGAAGCCATATCATGTGGTCATGACATAAGTACTCCAGCTGCCTTGGGAGATGGTGGTGTGGTTGGTGGGGTTTCAATGTGGCTTCAGAAAAGGCAGCTTCAAGCCACTTTTCCTGTCCACCTGTTTCACCCCAATGAGATTAATCCTTGAATGCCTGGGTAGACATAGGTGCCTATTTAGAAATGTGTAAGGGCCTAAATACCCTAAAAGCACCAGATCATGTCTAATCTTGGAAGCTAGGCAGGGTCAGCACCAGTGAATATTTGGATGAATACCAGGTGCCGCCATTTATATTTCAGAGGAAGGAACTGGCAAATCATCCCTGAGTATTCCTTGCCTGAGAACACCCTGTGAAATTGAAGAGGTCACCATAACTTGACAGGTGACCTGAAGACACATACAAACCTAACAAGTTCAACAAGAAGAGGGGGCTGTAAGGGAAGAAGATCCACCTGCCCATTACACACACACACACACACACACACACTTCCTCAACAGATGAGAATGTAAATCGCAAAGTAATGAAATACAATGTAGCTTAAGTGCCCAGAGATTGGTATGTCTGTGTTTCTCCCTAAGGGGAATGTTATGTTTATATCAGTGAATGCTTACAATAAATAGCCTAAAAGAGTACTAAAGATGCTGCTCATTTCCCATACAGTATAAATATCCTGAGATTCCAATACTTCAGAATGCTTGAGTGGAATGCTGATGTTAACTCAGCCTGTCTGGTTTAACCATCATCAAGAGTTGGGCACTCAGGTGACCAGAAGGTGATAACCCCAAACAGAAACCAGAATTAGCTGACAAATAGCAAGGACTCACAATCTAAGGAGCAGGGTGGGGATGCACAGGGGATGTTTCAGGATCAAATGGGGATGGGCATCCATGTGCAGTCAAGATCTAATCCCCACTCATATAGCAATAGAGTTAAAATTGCACAATGAAAATTGCTTTCAGTACGGTTACTCCAATAAGACCTTTTTTAGCTGACAAAAGCACATGTCTCATTTAAGGAAAGTTTATTAAGGATGGGCAAAAATGGCCCTCCAGATGTTGTTGGACTACAGCTTCCACCATCTTTCAGCATAGGCAGAGGCTGGGTTCCAACAACACTTGAAGAGCCATAAATTCTTCATCCCTGATGTCATACTTACTCTAAACAAGAAAGATACTTCATACATTATCGCTCAGTATGCAAAGAGATGGGAAAGTTAGCAGGGAAAGTGCCACTGCACTACATGTACACCAAAAATCTGTTTAAAAATATTTTTTATGTTTAATTGGTGACATTTAACATATTTGTGCTAATTCTAACCTTGTATTTATTGTTTACTTGACAAGTTTTGTCAGAGGGAGATTTCCATTGCCATCCTCTCAGGCTGAGAGTAAGACTTGCCCAAGGTCACACAAGGGGTTTACATGGTTGAGCCAGGATTCCTGATCTCCAGAGTTGTAGTCCAATGCTCAGAATGCTGCACCATGCTGGCTCTCAATCTTACACATACAATTGGTATTTTTAAGAAACAACAACCAACAACAGCAATTTTCTTATTGTCAGAACCAATTTGAAGAAACAGTCCAACCATTTGATTGCTCAGTATCTGCAGCTTCCCAGGCATGGGGACATCATTCTCCTGCTGTTCAACATCTCTTTTGTCCCTTCTTTTTACAATAAATTCTGTGCTTTCCTTCTGCTTCTCAGGATGTACTTTCTGAAAGTCAAAAGAGAAACATGGTACCCTGTATGTTGGATGGAGAATGCTAGGAAATGTAACCCACAACAGTAACTTTTCCATGCTCTGCGAAGGATTAGTAACAACCAAAAGGTGGAGAGGTGGGTTTATGTTGTACCTCTGAATGTGTAACTTAGGAGTAGCTGGATTCTGCTCCAAGAGCTGCCTCCAAACTGCATACCATTAGTATGATCATGCCTTGATTCCATTGTCTCCCCATTCTTACTTTTTAATCTTGTTTTCTAAAATGCTTTATTCTCCACTATCAGTCAAAGATCTAAACTGAAATTCTACCACAATATGCCCCCATTCTGTCAAAAATGAGCCCCTACAAACCTTGCCATGATGAGCAGACATACTTCTTGCAATCTTACAATACTTCTTGCAAGACATGCTTCTTGGTTCAAAGCTCCATTGTCTTGCATACAAATGCCAGAGTTGCTCTTTCCATACTGTCTAACTGTGCACACAAGAAGATATTAAACAGAAACTGTCATATTTCCAAACCCACCCAGCTCTTAAAAATAACATGCTGCTTTTACAAATGGAGAACAAGTAAACTAATGATCTGTTCCATTTGGAAAAGTTGATAAAATGAATTCTAATTGAATTCTAAGCACTGCATTAAGGGATTATTTACAGTTTTCCATCTTTGCAAGCATCTTTGTTAATGTTATTATCACTATCATCATAATCTTTTATTACAAGCAAGAGATCCAATAAGAGACTCAAACATAAAATTAAAAACAATATCCAAAAGGGATAAACAATACATTACAAACAATAAAACAGTTACTGTCATCTTTTATCTAAAACACACAAAAAGCTCTAATCCTCTTTGCCTCTGAGGGGTCATTCCCACTGGCAGGATGAATCGCTTCGTGATTCACTTCTGCCCTGGGTTTGAAAGCAATTCTAAAATACCCCAGTCCCCACTATGAAAGGAGATCTTTTCCTTACCCCAGTCCAAGTGATTTAATTTGCCCCGATTGTTGTCCCCACTGGGAGCGCTGCTTCAGAATGCCCCGTCAATCATCCTGCCCAGCTTGGAAATGGGGGGGGGGGGAGGGAAGGGAGGCTAAGATAGTGTGACCCGAGGCTGAGAGAGTGTGATGCTCAAGAGAGATGCAGACACTAAAGGACCAAAGCAGCGCAAAGGGGAGGAAGAGGAAGGAGGAGGAGGAGAAGGAAGAAGGAAGAGGGGGAGGAAGGCTCTGGCTGGGGGAGGAAAAGCTGGGGGCCTGGGGCCCATTGTGAGGAGGAGAAAGAAGAAGAAGAAAGAAGGAAGAGGAGGAGAGGGGGGGATGAAATCTCCAAAAAAAAGGGGGTGAAGGATGGTAAACAGCCCTCTGCCATTAGTCCCTCCCCCCAGAATGCTATGATTCCATTCTGTCATTCTCACATGCTCAACACTCTCTGGAATTACATTTTAAAAAAAAACCCTTATTTTTAAGCTAGTGTCTGGAAAAGCTGGTTCTTTTGCCTTTGCCTCGCTTCATCGTGACAGATTCAATCACATCATGACAGGAACCAGTTTCAAATGGGAACAAGGGTTATTTAATTTGATCAGCAATTGAATTATTTTTATAGTGGGAATGACCCTGAGAGAAATTTAGCAACAGCCAACATTACATTTGGGAATTTATCTTCCAACAAAAACCTGATATGGAATTGGTCAGAACATCCAACAAATTTTCTCAATAATGGAATAATCAAATTCTGGCACACTTCATTATAAGAGCTACAGGGGGGGAAATATGCTTCATAGACTCAACTTCCATGTTATTGGATGCAAGCTGGAGGAAAAGAGATTCCACCTCAACATTAGGAGGAACTTGCTGACAGTAAGGGCTGTTCGACAGTGGAACACACTCCCTCGGAGTGTAGTGGAGTCTCCTTCCTTGGAGGTCTTTAAGCAGAGGCTGGGATCTGTCAGGGATGCTTTGACTTGGAGTTCCTGCATGGCAGGGGGTTGGACTGGATGGCCCTTGTGGTCTTTTCCAACTCTATGATTTTATGATTCTATGATTCTATTACAAGGGCACCATCTCTCTAAGTAAAGGACATCAGCAAATCTACCTCAGAGCAGTTCAGTAGACAAAATGTTACATCTAGCCTGAGGGGGGGAAAAGTCTGCAGTACTTGGGCACTGTCAGGTTTATTATATAGTCAGCTGTATATATATTTAATACACTAGGTGAGTAGCTTACATCAGAACAATAACACAGATTGCAAAAAGCTACATCCCACAGTCTCTGCTTGAAAGATCTAAGATCTCCAATCCCAAATTAGAGACAAGTGAAGAAGAGAGACCAATTGAAGCTGATTTTTTTGTGAGAAGTTTGTACCAGCTACTTATATAATTGTCCTGGGGCAGCTACACAAGCAAATCTGAACAACCCCGAAAGATACCAACTTGCAGTCAAAGCTTTAGAGCATACTACCAGGCCCTAGACAAGACAGGGCTTAGGCCTGTCTCCAATAATAACACCAAATCTGGGACACAGTTGGGGAGTTGAAGAACGGTCCTTAGAAACTTTGTTGGTTGCCTGTCAATTTCAGATGACACTCCCACCATCCAAATATTAGAAGCATATAAAAGTTGTGCAACAGACTTAGCGTTAAACACTTCCAAGGCAGATGGAACATATAGACTCCCTTTAGTAAAGAAGGAGGAGGAGGAGGAGGAGGAGGAGGAGGAGGAGGAGGAGGAGGAGGAGGAGGAAACATGTTATTGAGGCTGAGCTCACTGATGCTTTCTGCATAACAGTCAGTCTTTGAGTATTCCATGATAGAGAATGATGGAAGTATGAGAATGTTTATATCACCACAGCCAGCAATCCGTTCCACATCCTCTTCAATAGCAGGAGCTGAGGGCTAGAACATGGTCATCTCTGATAACACCAATGTCACTCTATAGTCCAGTTGTTTTGAATGAGTCTATTCTAGATAACACTACAATTGGATTGCCCCCACATTGTCTAGGTTCTTTTATCAATTTGTGTGTGTGTGCCTGTGCCTGTGCCTGTGCCTGTGCCCACTTTCAAATCACTTGACTCACTGTGTTCACTGTTGCGGCTGTCTCAACATCACACTTGATATTATGCAATAAAAAAGAAATCAAGATTTCAAAACAGATAATGTTCCAAAGGGGTGGCATATATTATTAAGTAGACTTGCAGCTTGTGTGTGTGTGTCAAGTCTTCAAGCCACCTGCTAACCTATGACAACCCCATGAATTTCATAGGGTTTTCTTAGGCAAAAATGTGTCGGCTAATGGAGCTCACCAAAGAATTTCAAAAGAAAATAAACCAATGCTTTATAGATTATAGCAAAGCCTTTGATTGTGTAGATCATGAAAAACTATGCTCTTAAAGAAATGGGTGTGCCACAACATTTTATTGTCCTGTACTCAGAACAAGATGCTATTGTTAGGACAGAGGAACAAAATGGATTCCAACTGGCAAGGGGTCAGACAAAGCTACATCTTATCACCCAGTTTGTTTAACTTGTATGCTGAAATATCACACATAAAGCAGGACTTAACTCTGAGGAAGGAGGCATGGAAATTGGATGAAGGAACATCAACAATTTAAGATGTTCAGATGATATTATACTACTAGCAGGAAATAGCAAAGACTTGGAAAGCTTACTGAAGAAAAACAAAGAAGAAAGTGCAAAGGTTTGCAGATGAACATTATGAAAACAAAAATCATGACAATAGATTATTTACATAACTTTAAAGCAGACTATGAAGAAATTGAAATAGCTCAAGATTATTCATACTTTGTCTCAGTCATTAATCAGAATGGAGACTTTGGTCAACAAATCAGAAGAATCTACACTGCAGAATTAATGCAATTTGACACTGCTTTAACTGCCATGGCTCAATTGGATGGATTTGTAGTTTCGTGAGATATTTCTGTCACCGCTCTGTCAGAGAGCTCTGGTGGCACAACAAACTTCAGATCCCAAGGTTCCCTAGGCTGGAGTAATGAAAATTATACCAGTGTCAAACTGCATTAATTCTGCAGTGTGGTAGCATCCTAGGACTCAGCAGGGCAACTATGAAGGAAGTAGGCAAGATCCTGAAGTATAAAAATATATCATTGAATACTGTTAGGATAACCCATGCCATCAAAGTTCCCACTTCCATGTACTGTCCACCTGCCCCAATTGCAGTCTTGCCATCTATGGATTACAGCATCCGTGGATGACCCTACCTCATTCACCCCAATGGTGGTGCAAACAAATGGCTGTGCCACTACAATCACATCACCATTAAAATGAACAGGACTTGAAGTCCAGAGGTTTTTGACTTCCACAAGGGGTGGGGTGGAGGATAGAATGGAACCTCTACAGATACAAAGAGCCAATTGTACAGTTGTAAAAGCTAGACAATGGAGAAAGCTGGGAGGACGAAAATAAATTCAATTGAGATGTGGACTTGAGAAGAGTTCTATGGACACTTTGGACTGCTAAGGGAACTTGAAGGCACATGCACACACACAAATAAATGAATCTTAAAGCAAATCAAACCTGAACTCCCCTTGGAAGTCAAGATGACTAAACTGAGACTATTCTGTTTTGGAGAAGACATAACTCACTAGAAGATGCTTGTTAAGGTAGAAAGCAGTAGCCTTACAGATGGATAGACTCAATCAAAGAAGCCATGACTCTAAGGCTGCAAGACCTGAGCAGGGCTGATGATGACAGAATGGAGGTCTGTCATTCATGGAGTCTCCATAAGTCAAAGTCAACTTCAGAGAAGTTAACAACAGAGGTTACATCTCCTTGTGATGAAATTGTTGTTCTTAGGTAAAAGGGCTGTATTCTGAAGCACCTGCTATGTTATATTCAGCTGACAAAACCTTGTTGTTGTTGTTGTTGTTGTGTGTCTTCAAGTAGTTTCCAATGTATAGGGACCCTATGGTGAGCCAGAAAATCTAGCAAGGAACAATAAAAATAAAGTCCACAATAAAATGTTTTCCCCTAGCTTTCAAAAGAGCCTTTTTAGCTGGCTATTATAAGCAGCAGGATTAGCATAAAGCCAATTCAGTACTGAAAAAGGAAAGGAAATAGTCCTCCTCTCATTTCTGCTGGGGCTATCCCAGGATAAATTTCTTTAAAAACCTCAAACTCTTAAATTAGCAGGATACAACAGCCCTGTCAGGATCCTGGACAAGGGGACCATTGAAGTCTGTGACTCTATGGCAGAAATCCCAAAGACACTTGGGAATAAATGAAGTTAGTGGAATTTACTGCTGATCATCATGAGGCCATGGTTTAGACATTTATTTTCTACCAAATCTATCCTAGATGCTCATCACTGAGGTTGTCATCTCTTAAACTGGTTTCTCTTCTTGTGCCTTTAAGCAGAGAAGGGAAAGAAAGAAAGAAAGAAAGAAAGAAAGAAAGAAAGTTCATTAAACAAATTATTTTCAGGAATAAAAAAAAGCAGCAAATCATCTCTGATGCTGTTAGCCATTAGCACGCAGAAACTGTCTGAGCACTCCTGGAGTCATTTAATCTAAACAACATTTATAATATGAAGAACAAAGGGGACAGTTTTTGAGAACATGCTGACCAGACCCATACCTTTGAAAAAGTGGTCTGCTAGAGGGTTTTTTTTATTGTTTTTATTATTTTAGTATTGCCCATCATTTTTCTTGGAGAGTGAGGAAGACATAACCAAACTATGTGTAACGAGGCCAAAACAAATTGTGTCGTCTCCTAGAAACAGAAAAAAATGTTCCAGAGTTCTGTGAACAGACAATTTGGGGGCAAGATCTAAGGCCCAGAACCCATTCACACTTACAATTTTGTACCGAGGAGATCCAGGGTCTCCTCAGCAATGCCATCCCAAATCGATTGGGCTCATAGTTCTCACTATAGTTGTCACAATCAAATTTTTTTGTTGCCTATTCACACTTGTGGTCTGAACAGGCCCCATTTGCCCCCTCAGTGGGTTGGGGTTAAAAGGCCCCAGGAGGCAGGTGGTCTGCAGGAGGGTTTCTTGTTGTTGTTTCTGTGTGCCTTTAAGTCAGTGGTTTTCAACCTTCAGCTCTTCTAATGTTTTGGACTTCAACTCGCAGAAGTCCCAGCCAGCTTGCCCAAATGATCAGGGATTCTGGGAGCTGAAATCTAAAATGCCTGGAGGACCCAAGGTTGAGAACCACTGGTTTAAGTCATTTCCAACTTGGGCAATGAACCTATCATGGGATTTTCTTGGCAAGTTTCTTCAGAGGGGGTTTGCTCGCTTAACTGCTCTTGATTCTTGTGGTGTAGGAACCTATCTCTATTGTTTCCATGATATTTCTACCTCTGGTACCAGATTGTCTGTTACAGAAGTAACACCCAGGAACACATCTACTTCAATAACTGAGGCATACCTACCATTGGAAAGTGTGACAAGGCTTATCTCTGAATAGACATTTGCAGGACTTCAGTGAACATTGACCAAAATCACAGATACCAAACCTTTCTCTATGTAGAGAGATCTTGTAGCACCTTTGAAACTAACTAAAAGAAAAAAATTGACAGCATGAGCCTTCACAGACTTCAGTCTAGGAAGTAGAATGGAGTCTACAATAGCTCATGCTGCCAACTTCTTTCTTTCAGTTAGTCTCAAAAGTGCTACAAGATCTCTCTACATACTGATTCTACGGACTAAGACAGCTATATCTGAATCAAACCTTTCTCTGATAGAGGTTAGAGGCTAATTTGGCTGGATAGGGACTATTCTGGGTTGTAGTTGTGTGTGTGTGTGTGTTTTTGAATCATTAGCTAAATCATTTGCCAAATGACAATTTCACTTACCAAATGACAATTTGGCTCTAAGATTTCATCTTTAGCACAATAGCCAAAACCAAATCCTAATTTCCAGAAAAGAAATCCTATAGCATTTCCCTAAAGTGGCCCCTGGAGAATTATTTAGAGTCCAGAAACTCTCTGTGTGTAAGGATAAGTTATTTCCCCCCTAATTACAACTCTCCATACACCCAATTTTCAATCTACCACTTGAGTACTTTAAAAAAAAAAATAACTTGTAAAATCATTTTATTAGTATTATTTTTTAACATTTTCAGCATCACAGTTCAGATAACAGCTTATTGAAACAATGCAAAACAGGCAAACATGTGAAAACATCTACATGACTTATTCATCTTCTCACTCCTCCTTTATTATTCACCCTCTCGCCTGAGTTACCTAAGCCAACATTTGTTTCTCCATTTCAGTTTTATAGAGGTTGTAGAGATAACTAATCAGTTGTGCATACAAGTTAGTATTTTGAATCCTGAATATTCTCTCTCTTCTATCTCTCTCTCTCTCTCTCTCTCTCTGATGTCACAAACACACACAAACACACTAAGGGGAGTCCACCTGCCTTCACCTTTGTGAATATATAAAAGAGTCGAGCCAACATGATATAGTGGTTTGAGCCTGGAAACCAGGGTTTTTATCTGTCTATCTATCTATCTAATCCCTGCTCAACCATGGAAACCCACTGGGTGACCTTGGGCAAGTCACATTCTCTCAGCCTGAGAGGAAAGAAAGGGCAAACCCTCTCTGAACAAATCTTGTCCAAAAAACTCTTTGATAGGGTTGCCTTAGGATAGCCTCAAGTCAGAAACAACTTGAAGGGACACAGCCACATAAAAGGATAATGAAGTAGAGTTGAATCACATTATTGGGTGGAGTATTGCTGCCACCTGCAGTATGAACATGAGAAAAACAAAACTGTACCATATTTAAAGAGCATCTTTCCAATTACTGTGTTTGAACTGAAGTTGAAAAGAGAGTAGAAGATCAGTATCCTGCCTTAGTGGAGAGGCGGAAAAGTCTTGGTAAAGTCACACTCTCTCAGTCTCCAAGTACCTATTACTGTATCTATCATTCTGCCTGAATGTTTTTTCATCTGTAAAAGAAGCATTACTCAAGTTTAGATGGTCAGCTTCGGACTGAGGGAGATGATTTCCGGTAAGACTAAAGACAATATTATATATAAGAAGCTTTACAGGGTGATATGAGGGGGAAGAAAAGGTAGGTCTTGCACTCAAAAGCTTACAATCTAAATCAGGCACTAGAGACAATAACAGAGTTATTTGTTATAGAAAGGTACAGATGTGTAGGAACTTTATCTCATTTCACACTGAAAATGGAAAGACATTTTGCAGAAGCATACGTGGATGCGTGTGTGTGTGAGAGAGAGAGAAAGAGAGAGAGAGAGAGAGAGAGAGAGAGAGATTGCTTCATATTTTTCAGCATCAGGTTAATATACTGTAGCCAGTGGTTGCTTATTACATTTCAAAGAGGAAATGTCAGCAGGTATAGCTTTGCACAAACCCTCTTTTGTACAGTTGTTAAATGTAGAATCATAGAATCATAGAATCATAGAGTTGGAAGAGACCACAAGGGCCATCCAGTCCAACCCCCTGCCATGCAGGAACTCCAAGTCAAAGCATCCCTGACAGATGGCCATCCAGCCTCTGCTTAAAGACCCCTAAGGAAGGAGACTCCACTACACTCCGAGGGAGTGTGTTCCACTGTCGAACAGCCCTTACTGTCAGGAAGTTCCTCCTAATGTTGAGGTGGAATCTCTTTTCCTGCAGTTTGCATCCATTGTTCCGCGTTCTAGTCTCTGCAGCAGCAGAAAACAAGCTTGCTCCCTCCTCAATATGACATCCCTTCAAATATTTAAACAGGGCTATCATATCACCTCTTAACCTTCTCTTCTCCAGGCTAAACATCCCCAGCTCCCTAAGGCGTTCTTCATAGGGCAAGGTTTCCAGACCCTTCACCATCTTAGTTGCCCTCCTTTGGACATGCTCCAGTTTCTCCACATCTTTTTTGAATTGTGGTGCCCAGAACTGGACACAGTATTCCAGGTGGGGCCTGACCAAAGCAGAATAGAGTGGCACTATAACTTCCCTTGATCTAGAAACTATACTTCTATTGATGCAGCCTAAAATTGCATTGGCTTTTTTAGCTGCCGCATCACACTGTTGACTCATGTTCAGCTTATGGTCTACTTGGACTCCTAGATCCCTTTCACATGTGGTCTCATTCAGCCAGGTGTCCCCCATCCTATATCTGTGCATTTCATTTTTCCGCCCTAAGTGCAGAACCTTACATTTCTCCGCATTGAATTTCATTTTGTTAGCACTGGCCCAGCTTTCTAGTCTATTCAGGTCATTTTGAATTTTGATCCTGTCCTCTGGGGTATTAGCTACTCCTCCCAGTTTAGTGTCATCTGCAAATTTGATAAGTATGCCCCCAATTCTGTCATCCAAATCGTTAATAAAGATGTTGAATAGCACTGGGCCCAGGACAGAGCCCTGTGGGACCCCACTGGTCACTTCTCTCCGGGATGAAAAGGAGCCATTGTTGAGCACCCTTTGAGTTCGGCCAGTCAACCAATTACAAATCCATGTAACAGTTAACTTGTCTATCCCACATTTTGCAAGCTTGTTTGCAAGAATGTCATGGGGAACCTTGTCAAAGGCCTTACTGAAATCGAGGTATACTATATCCACAGCATTCCCTTCATCTACCAAGCTGGTAATTTTATCAAAAAAAGAGATCAGGTTCGTTTGGCATGACTTGTTTCTCTGAAACCCATGTTGGCTTTTTGTGATTATGGCATTGGCCTCTAAGTGTTCACAGACTCTCTGCTTAATGATCTGCTCTAGAACCTTTCCTGGAATTGATGTCAGACTAACTGGACGATAATTGTTGGGATCCTCTTTTTTTCCCTTTTTGAAGATGGGGACAACGTTTGCCCTCCTCCAGTCTGCTGGGACTTCTCCTGTTCTCCAGGAGTTCTCAAAGATTATTGCCAATGGCTCTGATATTACATTTGCCAGTTCTTTTAATACTCTAGGATGTAGTTCATCTGGTCCTGGAGATTTATATTCATTTAGGTTAACCAGGTATTCCTGTACTACCTCTTTACTTATTCTGTGCTGAATTTCCTCTATTCTGTCTCCATTATCCTTAGGTTGAGGACCCTTTGCCTTTTCTGAGAAGACTGAAGCAAAGAAGGTGTTGAGTAATTCTGCCTTTTCTCTGTCCCCTGTTAGCATTTTGCCATCTTCTGCACGCAGTGGCCCCACTGTTTCCTTCTTCTTCCTTTTGCTGCGGACATATCCAAAAAAGCCCTTTTTATTGTTCTTAACCTCTCTAGCAAGCCTGAGTTCATTCTGCGCTTTAGCTTTTCTGACTTTACCCCTACATGTGCTGGCTATTTGTTTGAATTCCTCTTTCGTGATTTCTCCATTTTTTCGTGATTTCTCCATTTCTCCATGTGCAAGAGCTCATCCAGTTCTTATCCAGAAAGAATAAGAGGGTGAATGAGTGGATTATAATCTCTTTTCAAATTCAAAAATTAGGTCCAAAACACACTGCAGAAATCCATTTTGAGACTGCTTTAACCTTTGACTGCCCTGGCTCAGTGCTAGGAAATTCTGGCAACCGTAGTTTTGTGAGACATTTAGCCTTCTCTGCCAGAGAGCACTGATGATGCAATAAACTGCAATTCCCAGGATTCCCTAGCACTGAGCCAGGGCAGTTAAAGTGGTCTCAAAATGGATTATTTCTGCAGTGTGTTTTGGACCTTAGTCCCAACACTAGAACCACTGCATGAATGGAACTTAGGTAAGTGCCAATGAAGTCTATATCAATTCAGTGGTTTAACTCCAGTGAGGCAACAACTGGATTTAAGCTTTAGGAATCTAAAAAGCAGGAGCAGTTAGTGGTCCTTCTATTACCAGCGAGCTGGGGAATTCACTCTGGATTTTAATCTCATCTTTAAGGGTACTATCGAAGGTGCTGACCCTATTTGGAGCATTGGGTATGGCTTCTGGAATTGCACTTTGACATTATTGATAGGAAGCCATTACCCTACATCTGGCAGAACAGAGGTGCAGTTACTGGATGTTTCATTATTATTTTTCTCCTGTATACTTTTTAACACCTTTGCCTGATGAAAAAGCTAATAGAGTGTCAAGAGCTTGCATCATGTATTTTATGCATTGTGGTTGATCCAATAAAGGTATATCACTGTTTTGTGGATTTTGGATATTACTGTACTGTTCTTAATGATGTTGAACATGTTCTGCAGGGGTTGAACTTCCACAGAAGCTTTGGCTATACAGCTTAAGAGTGCTCCTCATTCCATCATTGTCACTTGAGGAAGCAGAGATTACCTCTGTAGCCGAGAGCAGCTTTTCTCAGTTTTGGATGTGAAAACCTTAGTGTACTATATAAATAAGCACAAACAACAACTACTACTACTACTACTGCTACTTATCTTGCAAACTGTCTTTTTATCTGGAAAGAGGTAGCTGGCAACAGTATTCTTTGCTTTGAGTAACCTCCTGGTTGAACTACTGTGATATATTCTCTGTAGAAATGGTTCAGACACTTGGAAAGGGTCCAAAAACAGAGATTTTGGGTTATTGATAAAAGAGGACTGTTTAGTCTAAACATGAGACATCTGTGCCTTTGTAAGTGCACTGACCTCCACTCTGTTTTCATGCCTAATTTAATAATAATAATAATAATAATAATAATAATAATGCAGTTTAGAAGGAAAAGGCTGGGGAGAGCAGAAAATTTGTGAAAGAGTGAGTGAAAATAGCTTCTTGGAAGACCAGAATATTCCATCTTTAGTCTTCAGCTTTCTTTCTTTCTTTCTTTCTTTCTTTCTTTGCTTGAGAAGGTGGACTTTCAGGCTTGTGTAACTAGTTCTTTGCATTTGAACTGCTTATCTTTTTGTTGACTTTATTAAACTCTGAAAGTAATTCTCATTAATGGGGGTTGAATAGGGTCCTAAATCTACATGAATTAAGAAAGGCAAATGAGGAACATATTCCACAGCCCCTCCCCCCCACACACATATCTATATACTGGAAATACCTTGGCATGGATGATTTTGGCTGTGGCATTTAATGATATATCTTTACACTTAAGGATCTTATCACATATCAAAGAATAAGTGTAGCAGAGCAGGGCAAGTGAGCAAGTTTTCAGCTTTCCCAGTCTTGGACACAGGTCAGATTTTAGGCAGATTTAAAACTAAGTAGAAGACAAGTGTATTTTCAAAAATTATTATGCCTCCAGCAGCTTTCATTGTACCACTATGGATTAAAATTGCAGGTGATTTCTGTGGCCTGTGTAAATGGGCACCGATTGTAGTATATTGCATATAGAGGGCTAAAGGCTAGTCTTGTGGAATAATCCAAACCAGGTGCAAATGACAGCTTGGTATTTTTACTCACTAATGATTTTCACACAAAGTGACAGGAGACACACAGCAAACAGAAGGCCCATTCTAGTCATTTTTCTACTTAAAAGTCTTCACAAAAGCAGGACATGATCCCAATCAATGGGATTTCAGTGCTGAGCAGAAATAATTGAAGCCAATCCTGTTAAAGCTCAGCATTTCAACATCTAACTTACTTTAACAGAAGAATCTTTAAAATGTGCTTAAATATTAGTGGGACTTGAATAGACATATGTTTGGCTAGATCATGCCCAGAGTGATTAAACTCAAATATCAAAGTGGGTCTGGACAATCCAGATATTTGGCAGCTTTTAACTTTGTGGCTTTGATCAATGAACATCATTAGGTAGCTATTGCTTACCCAAGACCTTGTATTTTAAACTTATAGCCAAGCCTAGGCAGATGTAACTGACTGGTCACCTATTCTTCCACTGTTCACCTCTACTTCTACTTCCTGTCTCATAAAGTCTGTAAGACATAAAGTATCGGGGGGGGGGGGAGAAACCAAGGCATGAAGACATACACCTACATGGTCCCCCTGTCACAGTCCTGTCATCTGTCATGCTCCTTTCAGTAGTGCACCCAGGAGGCCTGACACTATCCACTATGAGTTTTAGGACGAATTTCAAAAGAGCAAGGTGCTGAATCAATTTTAGCACCTTGGATAGCTCCCTTATATTTTGGACTAAAACCTGGGGCAGGTTCATAGTGCCTGCACCCACACTGCAGAAATAATTCAGTTTGACACCACTTTAACTGCCATAACCCAATGCTATGGAATTCTGGGAAATGTAGTTTGGTGTGGCACCAGAGATCTCTGACACAGAAGGCTAAATTTCTCACAAAATTTCAGTTCACAGAATTCCATAGCATTGAGCCATGGCAGTTAAAGTGCTGACAAACTGGATTATTTCTGCAGTGTGGATGCAGCCACAATGGGGCAATGGGGTTTGGTTCCAGGACCCCATGTAGATACCAAAATCCATGGATGCTCAAGTCCCATTATATACAGTTGCATAGTAAAATGGTGCCCCTTATATAAAATGGCAAAATCGTGGTTTTCTTTTTGGACTTTTTTAATGAATATTTTCAAGCTGTGGGTGGTTGAATCTGTGGATGCAGAATCCATGGATACAGCTGGCAGTTTGTATTTCCATTGATGCAAAAGTGAGTGAGTGACTAAGTAATCGTTAATAAAGGAAATCAACCCACCATATTTTTGTGGTGGTTTGAGTGTTCTTGTTGTTTGCCCTTTTTCAAAAGGAGGAAGATTTGGGGGGAGAAGTTTTGCATGCCTCAAGGGAGCTTTAGGAGCTACAAAACAGGGGCCTCACTCCATATGCCACACTTTCCCCACTCTGGATGTTCAAGGTAATGTTAAGAAAGCTGGAGTAAGAAGTATCTACTGTTAAAGTAATACAAAAAAAAAATGTGTCATAGAAATGGCATAGTCCTTGTTCTGGCTTGGGACTGAGGGGCTAGAATAGCTGCCAAGGGGTAAATGATCCTGCCAATCAGGCAGTATCAGAAAGCTGAATGTATATTTGCATCTGAATTAATTTGTCAATCACCACTCAATGCTGAGGCCTGGAAAGAACTTTTGCTTTAGTTTTTACTTGCTAGGAAGTAGTCCTAAGGCCTGATTTGGTTAGATTAACTCTTTTCTCACTGACTTGTTTGCAGAGGAAGAAACCAGAGGACATTTGCCATAACATCCCAGTGTCATAGGAGATTATCGAACCCAGAAATTGTGCCAGGATGGGCACGGAATTGAAAAGTCAAAACCGGCTGTTACTGCATGCAGCCATGGTCAGGCAAGTGCAACCTGTATGCAGCCCGGACTCCAGCCACACTTATCCAGTGGCTTTTCAAAAACAGGAGCTTGCCGTTTTTGAAAAACTACTGGATAAGCATGGCTGGGGTCCCGGCTGCATATGGGCTGCACTTACCTGGCCATGGCTGCATCCAATAACAGCTGGTTTTGACTTTTCAACCCCACGTCTATCCTGGCAGGATTTCCAGGTGTGATAATCTCCACAGTTCATGCTGGACTGGTGATATGACTTGGGGTCCTATCACACTACACAGTCAGAGCACTACAATTCCACTTTAACTGCGACATCCTATGGAATTGTGAAATTTTCAGTTTAGAAAGAGGCATTTAGAATTATCTGCCAGAGAGCGATAGTTCAACCTAGTGGCACAGTGGTTAAATGCCTGTACTGCAACCACTCACTCAAAACCATAAAGTGGCAGACCAGCAAAGGGCTGAAGTTTGACTCAGGTTTGCATCCTTCCGAGGTCACTAAAATGAGTACCCAGATTGTTGGGGGGCAAATAGCTTACAATTGTAAACCGCTTAGACACTCCTTAAGGGTATGAAGCGGTATTTTAAAAAAAAAACCTACACACTTTTTAAGTCTTGTTGACTTTATTGTCCCAGAAAACCACTTAAAAATCTAGTCCTTATCAATGTTGAGAAAAATCCATTAAAAACAAGAAAGCCATAGAAGCATTTCAACAAGGTGTGATTTGTAGAAAGTAAATGTCATTTTTATCCAGGGAACTTTGCAAATGTGATAACATGGCCAAGAGCTGAAGGAGAGCACCTCAGTGCAGACTCTTGGTTGGTATTATTGCAAAATGACCATGTGGCATTCTTGTAGACTGGCAAACATTCAAGCATGTTCCAACACTTCTCAAATTAGCAGCAGGTATTCATACACATCTTGACTTGGCATTAATTTGAATGGCAACAGGAAATACATTAGATAGGTGAAAATGCTTGAACTTTAGCATAGCCTGAGAGAGTATATAAAGCAGAACATTACTTGAAAGGCTGCCAAAATTCTTGCCTCTGAGAACATTCAGTAAGTTCTAAGGCCTTCCTGAAGGAAAAGGTGTTAGTGAAACAATTAGACTAAATTGGCAAGAAAACTGGATTCATGGAACTAATGTTCAGAAGCTTCCATAACATCCAACTGTCCTGCTTGGGCAGAGACACTTTCAATTAATCTTCTGTCATCTCATTTTTTCAATTGCTTTTAAAATATCCCAGTTTCTCTCTCCTCCTTTCACTTTTCCCCTTTGTGCTCAGCTTACTTCATTCATCACAAACTGAGTTCAGAGTTCAAAGTGCAAAAGTAATTTGCACTCAGTTAACTCAGAGTGGAAGAAATCTTGCTTTTCCCAATAGGTTCAGACAAAAGCAAACTGCTCTGGTCTCTTCTAGCTTGTGTCTTCTTCCTCATTACAGTAATATTTATGTAATAACGCTTGCCAACTTGACCACACTCTGATATTGCTTAGCCACATGTTTCCCAATTTTCATCGTGAAATATTGAAGGGTATGAACATAAATACCCTGCATGGTATAGTGGCCAGCATGGTATACTGGTTTGAGTATTGGACTATGAATCTGAAGACCAGGGTTAGAATCCCAGCTTGGCAATGGAAAACCACTGGGTGACCCTGAGCAAGTCACACTCTCTCAGCCTCAGATTATGGCTCCCCATCTGAAGAAACCTGCCAAGAAAACCCCGTGATATGTTCTCCTATGGTCACCATAAGTCAGGAAAGATTTGAAGTCACACCACCATCCAACAATATGAGCCTAAATATCCTTAGGCAACCAGATCCTGTCTGATCTTGAAAGCATAGCCAGCATAACCAGTGATGAAGAATTCTGGGAGCTGCTGGCCATCAATATCTGGAGGACTGTTTGATTCCCATTCCTGTTCCAAAGCCAAGAAAATACTGTAATGCATTCTACAGCTACACAAATATACATCCTCCAAGGATGGCTCCTTTGAATTCCACTATGAGCAAGCACAGCCATAGTGTTCAAGTATAAGATGAGTGTAGGACTGCTGTACTCAGAAAGCTGTTGAACTGAACTGCAAAAGGCTCATGTTGAAGTCTATGATTTTCTGAAGCTAGCTGAAAAGTTCATTGTAGTGACACATGGCTACATATAAGCTCTCTGAAATAGGAATACTCCAACATATCTTCGCACACACTGTAAGTATTCCATGTGAATCTTTAAACATTTAACAATACAGTGGGCCCTTGTTATATAATCTGCTGGAGTTTGGTTCCAGGATCCCCTGTGGATAACAAAATCCATGGATGCTCAAGTCCCATTCAATCCAATGGCATAACCAAATGGTGTCTCTTATATAAAATGGAAAATCAAGGTTTGCTATTTGGAATTTATGCTTTTTCTGAATATTTTCAAGCCAGGAATGCTTGAATCTGTGGATAAAAAATTCATGGATAAGGAGGGCCGACTGTATTTATTATTATTAGTCTTCTATTTCCTGTTAGTTATCTTGCTCTGTGTGTAGGTGTATGTGCTTTCAAGTCACTTATTGACTTATAGCAACCCCATGAATTTCATAACATTTTCTTACGCAATATGTGTTGTTGGTTGTGTGCCTTCAAGTTGTTTCCAACTTATGGCAACCCTAGGGCAACCCTATCATGGGGTTTTCTTGTCAAGTTTCTTCAGAGGGGGTCTGCTATCCTGTGAGGCTAAGAGTGTGGCTCACCCAAGATCACCCAATGGATTTACATGGCTGAGCCAGGATTCAAACCCTGGTCTCCAGAGTCATAGTCTAACACTCAAACCACTACATCAAGCTGGTTGTTGATATAGCTATGTGATGTAGAAAAGCCAAGGTAGTGAAAAAGGAGAGGAGGGGGCAAAGGAAAGCCTCATTTATCAAGACTCTAAGTCAGCTGTGGATTTTTTTTTTTACTCTGCAAAAAGTTTGAGATGGTTTGAATAGTTGCTCTTTTCTTACCATCCTTACATTCATACAAATGTCAAAAGTTCAGTGTGTAATTATGATGCCAAGAGGTGAATAATAGTTGAAATACCTTGGCCCAGACTATCCTGCCATAGGATCTGAGTGAATCCTGCCGACTTCAAATTGCTGCCCAGGAAGGAGGATGGGTCTTCAGAGTGAAACCTGCATTCTTCTAAGCATTCAGCCAGAACAAATTATTCAAGAGGCTAAAGTCAGGCAAGAGCATCCTGAAACAAGCAGCTGCAACTCACACTTGACATCCGTGGGCCAAGTTCAGTAGTGGCAAATGTTGGTGTAAGTTACTGATGATTTGTGCACCAGCTGGAAAGCATGTAATTTAGCCTGCCAGCGTAATTTAGGAAGTCATAGACTGATGGGGGAGTGGAAGGGCTAAGATGGAATGTGGGGAAAGAGGTGCTTCAGCCACTGGAATCAATGGAAAGGTGCAATATGGGAAAATAACCATCATGGGCATGGGTGGATGCAGTCAGGTACAGAATACCTGCATGAGGATCTTTAAACGTCTTGTTCCTGTTTTTGGAGTGTCTTCTTAGAAAGCACTAAGCAGGGAGTGTTAGGTGCTGATTTAAGTTAATGTGACTCATGCTTAGATTGAAACCATGCCATTTGTCTTGAAAGAGATTAATCCTAAGCCTCTGGGGATAGGCTTCAGTGCCTCAGCAGTCAATAAAAGGGGTCTCCATCCAGGCTCAGAGGTATTTTTCTTTATTCCTTCTTCTTAGTCTCAAACAGCCAAGTATAGTACAGCCGGCCTTCCACATTTGCAGCTTTGACTTTTGCAGATTTGATTATTTGCAGGATTAACATGTTCTCTCAGCCGCCCCGATTGATCTCAAAGGGACGGGGTATAAATAATAATTATTATTATTATTATCTATAGGAATCTCAAGGTCATCCTGTGCAACTCTGCTGGAAGTTGACCATAGAGTTGCTCTGGGGGACCTAGAGATTACTAGAGGAAATTAGAGGAAACACTTCTCTAACCATGTTTAGGTCCTCCAGTGTGATTCTGTGGTCAGCTTTTGGCAGATGTTGACCATAGAGTTGTGTTGGAGGACACAGAGATTCATAGAGAGGTGTTTTCTCAGAATAAAAAAATAGTGGGATTTTTATTTGCAGTTTTTCCACATCATGGAGGGCCTGTTCTCCTAACTCCAGTAAATGTGGAGGGCCCACTATACTAAATTGGTTTAAAGAAAGGAAGCTATGTGGATGTACATGACTCACAATAAGAGGAATGTCAAGAGAATCATAACTTAGGAAAATTACTTTTTTGAACTACAACTCCCAGGATCTCCCAGCCAAATGCTGGAGAAGAAATACAGGCCAAGCACACTCACTTTTCCTTCACCCTTTCCATTCTTCTTGTCTTCTTTGTCTTCCCAATGGGTTGAACAACAACTTCCAAACGTTCCCAGCTTCTGAAGGGTCATAATTCAATACATCTGTAGGTCATCAGGTCAGGAAGGTCTAATCTAATCCATGACACTGTTGGCTTTGACATTTATCGTGCAAGTCAGTATCTCTGAGCTTTGTTGAGATGAAGAATTCTAAGCTGCTTTGACTTAAAGCTGTTCTGTGCTTGTGATATACTCCATGTAAAATTACATGATGATGAATACGATCCTGTGTGCATATGCACAATAGACATGTGTATATGAGGGCATATTCCATAAATATATGTACGCTGATGACACCCAGATATACTTCTCCGTGACCAGATCGTCTGCTCAGACCTCCAATGGCGTCTCCCCTCTCAATGACTGCCTTGCGGCCGTAATGGATGAGGAAAAACTGATTGAAGCTCAATCCAGACAAAACGGAGATGCTCACAGTCACAGGCCCGAAACCAGGCCTGGGAATACAACTTCCAGTCCTGGACGGAGTCACAATCTCCTCAAAGGACTCTGTTCGCAGTCTGGGGGTACTCCTTGACCCGTCGCTTCACATGACAAGTCAGGTGAATGCGACGGTTAGGAGCACCTGCTATCAGCTTCGGCTGATACGCCAGCTGCGCCCTTTCCTGGAGATGAGGGATCTGGAAACTGTGATACACACACTGGTAACCTCACATTTGGACTACTGTAACGCACTCTACATGGGGCTACCCTTGTGCCTAACCCGGAAACTACAACTGGTCCAAAATATGGCAGCCAGACTTCTCACTGGAACATCTAGGAGAGAGCACATCACTCCTGTGTTTAAAGCTCTCCACTGGCTGCCGACCAGTTTCTGGGCACAGTACAAGGTGTTGGTTTTAACCTTTAAAGCCCTACATAGTTTGGGTCCATCTTATTTAAGGGACCGCCTCTTCCCATATGAACCCCCCCGCACACTTCGGTCCTCTGGGAGGAACTTGCTGCAACCCATGAAGACCAGGTTGGTGCAGACCTCCCAGAGGGCCTTTTCGGCTGTTGCCCCCAAGTTGTGGAATGACCTGCCAGATGAGATGCGTCTTATTTCATCTTTAGAAGGCTTTTAAAAAGCCCTAAAGACGCACCTCTTCCGGCAGGCCTTCCCAGAGAATGTAAACATCCCCCGGCTCCAAATCTAGGCTTTAGAGTGGCCTTTTCTTCCAGCCTTCCTTCTCTGTTTCTACTTCTACATAACCTTGGCTGGGTCCGTTTTTCTCTAATCTTTTTTTTTTATTACTATTTTAGCTAGTTACTGTTTTAATTCAATTGTGATTTAATCTCTTTTTAAGGGGGGGTGGTAAGGGAAATGATGGGATATTTTACTTGATATTGTTTTAATCCTTGTTGTAATCCGCCCCGATTGCTTGTTCAGAGGGACTAGAAATAATAATAATAATAATAATAATAATAATAATAATTATTATTATTATTATTATTATTATTAACAAGGACCAGGATCAGAAATCATAACAGCACCACAAGAAGTCTGTTCAAATCTGCTTGGAGCCCTCACAGGTGCTCCTGACAGAGGCTGCCAATGTGGAGGGCAACATTCAACTAGGTTAGGGGCACAGAACCCTGTGAATGTGGAAAAACTACAAATAACAAAAACACTATAACACAGAGGCTTACTGTGGTTAAATTGCCATCAAAATGCTCAAGACGTTCAGAAGTGTGATAGCCATCCCCTCTCTTCTCCTGTCAGCAAAGTGTTTGCGGAGCAGCCATTTCATCATAACGGAAGTTCCCGTTATTGAAGAAATGGCTGCTCTGCAAACGCTTTAACAACAGGAGAGGAGTGTGAAAATTTCCTATGTTTTTACCTGAGAGAACACCTCTCTAGGAATCACTAGGTCCTACAGTGCAACTCTGTGATCAACATCTGCCAGATATTGACCATAGAATTATGCTGGAGGAACTACAAATGCCTAGCAGAGTCTTCTCTCGAAGAATCTCTAAGTCCTTCAGTGCGACTTTTGGTTGAAATTGACCATAGAGTTGCACTGGAGGACATAGATATTCCTAGAGAGAACATATTAATAAAATCCATGAATAATCAAATCCGCAAAATCAAAGCTGCAAATGTGGATTTGCAATGTTACTGTTCTTGCAACTTCATCATCATCATAAAATCATAGAGCTGGAAGAGACCTCAAGGGCCATTCAGTCCAACCCCCCCCCCCATCATGCAGGAATACACAATTAACTAATTAGTGATAAATTTATAGTATTACATTTTAGTAGAACTATGAATAATATATTTTGAAAAAGGAAAGAAATAAGAATGAAGATATCAATAATATTTTTTTAAAAAAATTACTGGTTTAATTAACATTAAATGGTTTAATATGAATAAGATTTAGATAAGGTAATTAGGAATAGATAATAAACATGATTTATATGGAATACTATGGATAATAATTTTAATATTTTATGTATGTTGTATTATTAATAAAAATTATTGTTAAAAAAAGTTACTCAATCTCTCGTAGATAAATTTCCCAACCTGATGCAGTTGATGAGGACTCACTATTCCTCACACACAGACACACACACCTTTCTTTGGATCAGAAGGAAGGGGCTGGGTTGTTAGTAGTGATGTGATAAAAGACTCAGAGGAAGTAGTATCTGAAGGGGAACTATTTGTTATATAATCGGCTAGGGAGCTAACTCTTGATATAACTGAAGAGTCATTGAGTAGGAAATACATTAAGGTTGAAACAGATGGTCCCTTTGCAGCGGCTTTAGATGACGCATGCCCCCAAGCCAGCAGGAAGCTGCCATGAAGCCAGCCACCCACCCGACCACACATCAGACAGCTTTGTGGTGCTCCGACAGCAAAGCGTTTATACACTGAACGCTGCAGCAATGTTGCAAAGCTGCGGCAGCATCGGAAAAGACAGCTTTTTGCCAGCTCAAAACAGAGCGGCTTTCTGCTGCTTCTTTTGGGACTGGCAAAAAGCCAGATTGGGACTGCAGTGTGTGGTTGCTGTGGTCCTGATCCAGCAATCAAAGGGGCAGTGTTAAGCTGCCCCTTCAAGGCTGTCTGTTTTCAACCTAAGGCACCTTATATGTGTTACTTCAATAAAAGTTACCATTTATTTTCATATAAGTACTAAGATGGTCTGTGTGGTATATTATTCAGAAACACACTACCAACCACACCCACTGGGGTTACTAGACCTCTAACACCTCTGTCTGATAACATAGCAGAAAATGCTGGGGAAAGGACAGGACAGGAGCAAGGCTTTTATTTAAGATGAGACTGAGAGCCAGTCTAAGGAGGAATAAGCATCTGTCCGTGCCTGTCACAGCATACTCAATGAGACTCCAGTTTCCTCAGAAATACAACAGACCTCTACAAGATGGCAACAACGATAACAAGCCCAAAGCACCCTAACAAGAACTGAGCATCTTCAGTTACCCCAGATTGCTGAGAAAGATGGCAAATGGAAGGTGGCTGGAATGAGCCCCTAGGAAAAGGTGTGGCTGGCACACTGAACTGGAACACTCCACATTGCAACGTTTTATTGTCAATAGTCTCACTTGCTCCTCGTTCGAAATCTTGATTTCCTGGACTACAGGGGGCAGCAAATCTTCTGAATTCCCCTTTAGTCCCTTTCTACTTGTTCGATCATCCAGTCACAGTTGAGGATGGTTAGAGAATTCTGGACAGGGTGACCAGTCATCCTCCTTTTCCAGGACATGCCCTATACCTCTGTCCAGGAGGAATTCCAAAATGCCCTCCATTTATAGCATGACTCATTGAGTCACACCACATTTGCTGTTCCCCTTTGAGAAATGAGTCTACTTGACAGCCCGTCCTTGCTGCAAATAGGAGAATAGGATGGATTCTTCTAAAAGTTCTTTTTTCCTAGAAGCAACAGCAGACTTGACCCCAGAGCTTGGAGAGCATTTGTTTCTTGGAGGGGAAAAGCATAGCAAACTTCATAGGCAATGGCCTGCGAGAGGACACAATACAAAGGGGGTTTTCCCCTTAATGTCAGCACAATGGAAAAGTGAAAGGAATAATTTAAATGTAGATTCAGTCGTAGGTTTGTTGGTAGTAAAGTTCAATTTTAAACATTTGTCTTGCTCAGAATTCCATAAGAATATTGCAAGTCAACCGGCATTTTTAAGTTCATCAGAAAAATATGGTTGAATACATAATAAAATATAGTATGTGTAATATAGCCATAAATAAACTGTATGAAATGACTATGTAGAGAGATCTTGTAGCACCTTTGAGACTAATCAAAGAAAGTGGTTAGTAGCATGAGCTTTCATGCTACCAACCTCTTTCTTTACCTTGGGGCTGTACAGACTGCCTAAAAAAGGCGGTCTGCAGACATCCCTATTTGCTGCGCTGCAGCGCAGCAGCAACCAGATGGAACTGCACTGCTGTACAGCAAAAAAGGAGCTGCCTAGCACAGCTCCTTTTTGTGAAATTTTAAGGGCTGTGCTGCAGCCCTTACGACGTCCCTTCTGCGCAGTGCCATCTGTGTACTGTGGCACCATTGTGCAGCTGTGACATCTGCTGTGGATGGTCCGTTGCAGCTGTGACACCACCATGACGTCACGCGTCTGGGCAACCAGCCCTTTTTCCCCCTGAACATGCCACCAGGACATCACATCCTGGCAGTGTGTATAGGGCCTTAGTTTCAAAGGTGCTAAAGATCTCTCTACATATTGATTGTACAAACTAACATGGCTATATCTTTGAATACTACTTATGTGAAATGAACATATATTTATATTAGTGTTTTAAACTTTTATTTTGTAGTGTCCTACATTTTTCTTGAATGACTTGCACTTTGGTACCTTGTCCTATTTTACAGTTATGACATCTGGTCACCCTGATTCTGGAGCTTGGAGGTAGTAAAATCAAAATAGCCCATAGTTTAACCACAGTTCAATTTCATCCTTTAGACTTTTCCAAGAGAAAAGAAACTGAGAACTGCAAAACGTAAAGACGGGCTAGCTAGATCATGAAAGCAATTGTCAGGCTATTCTTGGCAGTGCTGGTGATAAAATACCAAGGGCCAACTGTAATTAATGAGGATTTTACTTTTAATTGGTGATTAAACCAGTAATTAGTAAATCACATCTGTTTCTCAACCAATGCTCTTAACTCTAATATAATGCAATCCACCATAAATGTTGTTGAGCATTATTTTGCTGTAGGTTACTTCCAGATGGATGCCTCGCGTTGTACAACTACGGTATTCTGCCTTTTCATTCTTTACTAGTTTTTGTAGAAAGAAAAAAGATGGAATGAGAAATGGGAAAACATGAAAGGGTTGCAAGAGGAGAGCAGGAACTTAAATCACACTCCCCATAATATTCAATAATAATAATAATAATAATGCTTTATTTATAGCCCGCTCCTCTGTATCCAATCGGAGTGGGTTACATCAATTAAAAAATCCAAGATAAAATATACACAACCCATATCCAACCACCCGCCCCTTAAAATAGAATTAAACTAACATCAATTAAAACGACATAGTAAAAATTACAATTTAAAACAGCAACTCATTGCATAGACATCAGGGTCAAGATGTTAAAGTGTTAATGGGAGAGCTTAACCCAAACAGAGCCGGGAGGTTAAGGACTTTCTGGGAAGACCTGCCGGAAGAGATGCGTCTTCAAGGCCTTTTTAAAGCAATCAGAAGATGTAATAAGATGCATCTCGTCCGACAGGTCATTCCATAGCAACAGCCGAAAAGGCCCTCTGGGAGGTCTGCATCAGCCTAGTCTTCATAGGCTGCAACAGGTTCCTCCCAGAAGACTGGAGTGTGTGGGGGGTTAGTATGGGAGGAGGCGGTTCCTCAGATAAGATGGACCCAAGTGAGGCAGGATGATTGCAAAATGAAATCCTCATCTGGAAATATGTCGTTACAAGTGAACAGAAGCCTTAGAAAGCTATTAAGGCAACAGAAACAGAAGAGACTGAAAAAGAACAAATCCATATTTCACCCATTCAGCAAAAATCATTTACCAGAAATAGTATGTTATTTCTTTGTGTCACATAAAATTCTGCAGGCTTTCATAGAATCATCAGCTCCAGATGACCTCACAGACTCTGGCCAATGCCTGCCCGTGGGGTTGATGTATCAAATGTTGACACCAGCCTATTAGAATCTGTACAGCAGTCATAAACAAAGTAGAAAAACTCAAATGAAGAAAGAAAAATACACTCATAGCAGCTCATTTCATGGCTGTGTGTACGGGAAACATGATTTCTTCTGCAGCTGGTTTTCTAGGGCAGGGACGATGAGATCCAACTCTAGCACAAGTGTGTAGTAACTGCACCACAATCTCTGCAAAAGTTGCACAGTATAGAGAAGATTGCAATCTTTGAGAATTGTAAGGATTCCTGTTAAATCTTCAATAACTAGAGGAGCCGTTTTCATTTTCTTCAGCTTATAAACAGAATTCACAGCATCCTAGACCCTCCCCCTCCTTTTTATTGCTTCTTATCAAGCTACTTTCAGATAATCCATCTCTTTTCCAGCTAGGATGCTTTTTAAATATTATTTTCAGAGGTTAACCTAAGCTTACACACTTGCTCTATGTAATGCCAGCCACTGTGAATTATTCTAAGTAGAGACACTTTTGGCAGTTGCTTATATCTCTGTCGCTAGAGTTTCACATGGCAGGGAAAACAGAACAAATTGCTTTATACAGCTGACGTTCCTGCCATACCATCACTCATGAGCAGGGATTTGTACATTAGTAATGTAGAGCCACCTTTTCCCTAGACACCAGAGACAGAAGAGGCCCTGATGAATCTGAAAGGGGTTATGATAAAGCCTGAGATAGGTGAGTAGTGGTTTCTGCTGGTTTGAGGCAGCAGTGCAATAATTTCATAAATATTGCAGTGTTTCTCATATCTAAGGTACAGGAGAGACTGCATCAGTTTTGGCTGTCTTAATTTGGAGGCAGAATTTATCTCAGCTGCTGTTTGTCAAGCACAAAGTGAATCCAATTATTATCATTTATTAGAAGGAGATTCATGTCGAAATGTTAAAAATTGCCTACCTGTTACATTTGTTGTTATTGTTGTGTGCCTTCGAGTTATTTCCAACTTATGGCAACCCTAAGGTGAATCTATCATGTGGTTTTCTTGGCAAGATTGGTTCAGTGGAGGTTTGCCATGGCTTCCTCTGAAGCTGAGAGCATGTCACTTGACCAAGGGCACCCAATAGGTTTCATGTCCGAGCTGGGAATCAAATCCTGATCTCCAGAGTCACACAATTCAAAGATATAGCCATATTAGTCTGTGGAATCAGTATAGAAAGATATTATAGCACCTTTGAGACTAACTGCAGGAAAGTAGTTGGCAGCATGAGGTTTCATTGACTTAATGCACCTGAGAAGTAGACTTAAATATATTAAATCTCATGTTGCCAACTTATTTTTTTCAGTTAGTCTCAAAGGTGCTCTAAAATCTCTCTGCTCCAGAGTCATAGTCCAACAGTCCTGGCACATATAGCATAGGTCAGCTTCCATGAGGAAGAAGAACTCAAATGAGAACAACAACTTCAGGACAAAATGTAGGCCTGTGACTAACACTGTCTTTTTTTTTTTTTTCCTCCTGTAAGATTTTTAACAGTGCTGCCAGATGAAGAAGCTAGTGGAGCTTTAAAATCTTGCAATACTGGTTCAAGAGTTTAACAAGTAAGTAAGTTATCCAGGATGATCAATACCCTGGTGGTGCAGTGGTTAAATGGCTGTACTGCAGCCGCTCATTCACAACCATAAGGCTGTGAGCTCAATACCAGCAAAAGGGCTCAAGCTCAACTCAGGCTTGCATCCTTCCAAGGTCGCTGAAATTAGTACCCAGATTGTTGGGGGCAATTAGCTTACACTGTAAATCACTTAGGGAGTGCTTAAGTGCACTGATAAGTGGTATAGAAATGTACTTGCTATTGCTAAAACTCCTGAGACAAATAATCAGAGCAAGGAAGCATAAAAACCCTGCGTAGCACATAGGATAGACCTCTTAAAGTCTGAGTCTAGAGCAACATATGATGCCAATTAAACTTTATGCGGTATCTAAAAGCCAAGGTCCAACCTTCACAATGTTAAATTGACCAATCAGGAGTGGCCACCATGATATTCAAAAATTATATAGAACTGGGATGTGTGGGTATATCTAGATCATGTTGGGGGACCTTTGACTCCCCACCCAGATGTTTCGTATACAACACTGATCATCCTTGTCCATTTTTAATAGTGTCTGACGTTTCTAGAATTTGAAGTCCAAAACACCCAGAAGACCAAATATTTCCTGCCCTACTCCAGATGGATGGATGTAAGCACTACTGCACCCACTTTTTAATGCTTCTGTTAGAAGCCCTAGCAGCAGCTGCCACTTAAACAGTATCCATGTCTTATTTCAGGGGCTCGCAACCTAGTGGTGTCCAGATGTTAGAAACTGCAACTACTGTGACTCCTAGGCAACAGAGGCAGTGATTATGGAAGCTGTTCTCCAAAACACCCGGAGGGCACTAGGTCACCTCCCACTGCCTTTTTTTCCTTACAATGCATTGTAGGGAATGATTTTATTTTATTGATTCATTCATTTAATTTATAACCCACCTTTCTCCTGATATAAGGCCCAATTTAATTTAAAGGCCCTGGTACCACACTGTACCAGTCAACTGTACTCATAATTTCAGCTTCCATCTTGTTGTAATACCCTAAAGATCTTCTTGACATCATGTCAGACATTCTCCATTAAAACCCTCAGTTACTAAGGTGTCACTGGTTGCATACTCTCTAGCTGTGCCAATTTGGCAGTGGCAGTCTCAGATAATGCTCTGGCATCTCGCTTTTTCATCTACTGTAGTTTAAAAATGTCCTCACTTCTTTCTCCTCCTCCCACTTTCCCCCTTTGTCCTCGATTTACTTCAATTGATGTAAACTGAGTTCAAAGTGCAACAGTAGTTTGTACTCAATTAACCCAGAGAGAGAGAAGGGAAGAGTTTGGCCCTTCCCAGTAGAATCAGGCAAAAGCAAACTGCTATAGCCTCTCTTAGCTGGCATGTTCTTCCACATTAATACCTTTGGCCCTCTTGATCATATTCTAATAATGCTTCATCACTTCTGTCCCAGTCTTCATCTACGACATGTTGGAGGGTATGTGGTAGACAGTAGTCTTATGAAACATTCTGCATTCAACCTCTTTAAAAATAAGAAGTTAGGCTCAAAGCCACAACAACGTTTCAGCCAAGAAGGACTTTAGAACAAAATGTTTATACTCCTTTTTCAGGATATATACAATTCTATTTAAGACTTATATTGCTACCTGTAAATCCAGAAGTGTATGGATTGTTTTCTGCATGTAGGTAATTTAAGCCACTTGAAATATAGATGGACTTGTGGTCTCTCATTGCTGGTCTAACTAATACTGATGTCATTTTTCATGTTTATTGACCAGGCCACCTAGAGTTGTATATGAAATAGCTCAATGATCCCTTTCTGGCAGTGACAGTCCAGGCCCTGCTGTTCTGTCGAGCAACCTTGAGTCAGCTGATGAAAAGAGAGAAATCTGAGCATACCCTGAGATCACTTCCTCAGTTTATTAGAGTGTCACCCAGTAGCTCAGGGATCTACCAAAAGCTCAGCCTCAGCTCATGGGAGGCCACCCTCTGAAAACTTTGGTGGTGCGTTTTGAATGCAACACTTTGTTCAAGGAGATAGATGAGTCTCTCGCCAGGGACATTCAAGTTTGCACTGTAAAGTCTTTTTTGAAAGAAAGATTGTATGAGCAGATTCCTTTCTCTTTAAACATCTTATAAAAACTCGAACAGGTATGTAAACAGCATGTCATTTAACCATTGGGCTTAACAAACAAACAAAAAGGAATATCTATCCGTCAGATCTTTGTGATTAAGATTGAAGCCCTAATGTGATATCCTACAGCTTTGTGGTGTTGTGCACCATTCGTGCATCGCAGTAAGGCTGCTTGTCGCTCTTGTTTGCTTGTCCAACTGCAATGGCAGCACGTCTTTGAAACAACAACAACTCCAGAGCACTGCTTTCAAGCTTGCGTTTTTGTTTAAGGAAAGATCTCAGCTTCAGCACTGCACTTAAGCTGTTTGACAGGCCAGCAGATTTATACACCATCAGCTGTTTCTATATTAAATGCTACACACGTAGTTAAAATTAGAAATTAATCGGATCAGGTTTCCAAGGCTGGACGCTGCTATACATCCCACAGACAGATTGGGCCCCATGGCCTGGGATTCCCAGGACTGATGGATGAATTGCTTGGCAAGAACACAGGCCTCTGCTATTCAGTTCATCCAAAAAATCCACATCCCTTTGCTATCAAAACACCTAGTTATGCTTGATGCGTTGGCAACATTTTTGGAGGCACCGTTGTGCCCTGCTAGGAAAAAGAGTTCTCAAAGAGACAGGGCTTGGCAAAAAGCCAAGTGGAAACCTCCTTGCTTATATAAAAACATACTTTTAAAAGTTTTTCTTTTTTAAAAAAAAATCACAGTGTCCAGTGGTTCAGTGGAAAAAAATGGCCTGTCCTTTCAGTCTCTGGAACAAAAGATGTGTACTTAGTGATGTAAAATATGGTGTTTAAAAATTCAGGATTGCCTGGAAAAAAAAGGACACTCAAGAATGATACAGCTGCAGGATATGCAAATAGTATTGCGGTTCATTCACAATTGCAGGGCTTGTGCCTTACTTCATGGAATCAAAATGAATAGGAGATGTATAGATCAAGTCCTTCTTCGAAGAACTGGGCAAACATATAGGAATGGCCATAGACAGATAGATAGATACCAGATTTTTTTTAAAAAGTAAAGATTCACAAACTGCTTACCTGGTTTTCAAGTTTTCAAAACAGGTATAAAGATTTTTAAAATAACAATAAGGAACAGTCAACATGCAGTGTTGATAATTAACAATTAACAAGTTTGTGTTCTAGCTAAACATCAAATGAAAATGTTGACTTCACTTAACTTAGTCATATGCTTGCCTGTAAAATTAACATATTGTCCATGTTCATAAATTATATGGGGGCACACATTTCTTTTTTATGAAGGGCCCACATGAGATTTTTTATATCTTGTTCTGTCTTTATGAAAGGAAAAGTGTTCCAACCTTCAAATATGGAATATACTTTATAATAAGGGACACCTTCTAGTTCTATAAAAGACAAGTTTCCTGACTCTCAAATAACGGGTCAGGAATATAATAAGTGACACTTAGCTACCCTAAACTTACCTATAAGTTCATTTGTAATGAGAGCTACTAAAAGTAACATTTGGAGTGGAAATAATGTTACTTTTAGGTTTATTTCTATATAAAAGTAATATTTTCTTGTTACTTTCTGTTGCTTTTCATGCTTAAAGGTATTCTGAGTGTGATTTTGGGGGTATTTATGTAATTGTCTTATCGATCTTAAGATTTTTTCCCCTTTAAAGTAATGAAAATTAACAAGTTACGCAACAGGTTACTTTTGAAACACACTAACAAGTAACAATAAAATATTACTTTTTAAGTGCTGTGTGGCAAATAATGGGAATTAATTACTTTAAAAATATAACTTTTTGATGTACAGATGCATCAAGAGAGATTCTGAGTAATGTAAAACTTTTAATGGAAATAACTATGAGCATAAAACCATAGCAGGCCAATGTAGTTTTCTTTTCTTCCTTTGTTTCACTGTACACATATTGCCACAAACTGGACAGAATGGGGAGGTTTTGCTTGTACACATTTGGACACTCATTTGGCTGCTGGAATTCTTTAAGTCTTTGAATTCTTAGATCAAGTCTGCTTAGAGATTGAGAGATTTGGGGCAGGAATATAGTACAATGTTATTCTAGTTCATTGAATTTAGATAAGTCTTGAGAAACACTCCCCCGCCCATAACTGGGGACAGCTGAACAACTTGTATAGAATTCAGCTGATCTGAAATATCAGTATGTAAAGGGATCTTATTAGTCTCAAAGGTGCTACAAGATTCCTTTGTAACCTGTCTAGAGTATCTCAGGAATATTGGGGGGGGGGGTAGTTTAGGATAAATCTAATATGTGAGCATATTACAACAGGAAATTCTGACACAGTGTAGTAGGTGGACATGAAGTCAATTTCCAGTCCATTGTCATCTAAGGTTGGGGACCATGTCCTACGGGTTTTGCATAATTTCATCTGCAAAAGTATATTGCATTTAGAAGGGATTCTGGATTACAGCCTTCAGAATTGGTCTCAAGGTGGAAAATGGTTGCCGTTATCTATCAGGGCCAAAAGCTCTCCTCCATTTGCACCTGGTGGAATGATTACAAGTTTCCTTCAAGTTCAAGCCTTTTTCATTCTGCAAAGAGCCAGATAGTATTACTGCAATGTGCTGTGTGTAGTGCCACTCTTGAAGACTTCTTGGAAGCCACAGCAGGTGCAGTTTGCTCTGCTTTAGCATGTGTTAGGTGTTGGGGCCATATTACCCATCTTAGGCAAAAAAAAAGTGTTTCTGTCTTCTAACTGCTTTGGTATACAGTTCAAGCTAATGCTGCATTGGAAAGCTCCATGTGGCTTGAATCTGAACTCTTTCCAAGTCCTTGTTCACACAATGGACTAAATGCACCCATTCAGAAATGATGGCTAATGTTTTTTGCAATATAAGGGCCATGATCAGATTCACCAAGTCAACAATAGGCATTGGTATTACCAAACTGTCTATGGCAGTGATCTCAAAGTAGGGACTTCTAAAGGAGTGTATACACCTTTTGCACTTGAGGATAAATGTGGGTTAAAGCAGTACAATGCACCTTTGTGATCCACTGGGGTTTGGTTCCTGGACCCTCTGTGGATAACAAAATCCGTGTATGCTCAAGTCCCATTAAATATAATGGCACAGCAAAATGGTGTCCCATATATATAATGGAAAATCAAAGTTTGCTATTTGGAATTTATACTTTTTGGGAATATTTTCAAGATGTGTATGCTCAAATCCATGGATAAAAAAATCCATGGATAAGGAGGACCAACTGTAATTCCAGGATCAACTAAGGCAATTATTTTAGATGGACCCTAAATCAAGATAATTCCATTGCTGAACAAATGAATGTTTGATTCCAGCTCAGGAATGGATTATTCCTTTCGATACGAGGAGAACTGATTGATACAATTATACTTAGTAATAGTCCAACTCTTTCTCCCTATTTGTTTTATCTAAGAATCTCTATTTTGACACATTCTGAGGATGGCAGAGATTGAACCTGGAGCCTCTTGCTTGAAATCCTCTCTCCTACATCCTTCCCCTCTGAAAAGGAATAAATTAATTGGGTGTGATTCAGTTAATATCTTTCTTACATTAAAATGGATGAAATGTTTAGTTGGTCTTGTGACACAAATTTGTTTGGAGCTATAATGTCATAAACAACTTTGAACAAAAGCAACAGCATACAAGTGGGATATGAATCCAAAGGTGGCAATGTCATATTTCTTTCTTCAGGGAGCCACCCAGTTATATCTTTCTATTCTCAAATTATACAATTAATATTCTTTGGAACTTGGGCACAGGTATTTCTGCAAACTTTGAGGTTCTCATGAGACTGCAGCTTCTTTGTTGGGTGTGTTCTGACAACATAAGGATCAACGCTCTGAGATTGCTATTTGCAGAGTTTGTTGGGGTTTCCCCCCATAATAATTTGTTGTTCATTTGTTGCAAAACTTAGAAAAGCAACACACTGATGTCACAACAGAAAATTTATTTGTCATTGCTTTCTGTTACTGCTGGCTTTGTACTTTTTAAAGAAATCATCAAAAAAAGTAAGAAACTGGGCTAGAATTTGAGAGGATTCCTCAAAATATTTTCCCCAAACCATTTTTAAAATATTTTTCTCCTCCAAATAACGGGAATTCAACATGAAAATATTACTTGTTATGTGAAAAATGCAATGGTTAAACTACCATTACTGGTTTTTTACTGCTGTTGGTACCCTCAAATTACTATGTCAAATGTATTACATGTATTACTCCCATAGGCGATACAGACCGCCCAAAAGGGGTGGTCTGTTCTCGCCCCAAGAAGTGGCGAGATGGGGCCAAGGCTGCCGCACCAGCAGCCTCAGAGGCCCATCCAGGCGCTTCCGGAGGCCACAGGGAAGTGGCAAACTGCAGTTTCCCCGCAGCCTCAAAGCGGGGTGCAGCGGGCGCCCTAGGCGCCCACTGCACCCCGCTTCCCTCAGTGGTGCTCAGGGGAGAAAGAGGCCGCCACCACGGCCCTTTTCTCCCCAGGTCTTTGGTGCGGCCGTTTGAAAGCTGTGCCAAAGACCCAGTGCAAAAAAGAGCTCTCTCGCTGAGCTCTTTTTGGCGCCATGGAAAGGGCATGCTTGGCGCCCTCCCGCGGTGCCGTTGCATCATGATGCGCACAGCATATCTAAACGCTGCATGCACCATGATAAAATCATGGCGAGCTCGTATGGATGGTGAACCACTGGGAAAACTATAATATTATGGAGAAGAATCTACCACAGACTAACAAGAAACACATACATCTACAAGCCAGCAGTAAGTAAATCCGTTTTCTGTAGCTTTATATAATAATACCAAAATCATGAAAAGTGTATCCTGTACAGCAATGTGTTCTATATCTTCAAAATAGTCCACAAAATAATCAGTGACACTTGTAGTGAAACAAGGCTTCATGTTGGTGGCAATGTCCTTAAGTCCTGGAGGGCAATGCCCTTGACGGCTACCTTTGGAGAATTGTGAGGCCGTTTCGACTTGTTAAGGTCTTCATCAGCATTGACAAGTCATGTGAAGCCATACTTAACAAGTCGAAATGGCAAATAGGGTTAGGGAGGGCGCCCTTTCCGGCACTAAAGGCACCACATTTTGCACGTCTAGATCGGGCCATACTCTGGCTATTTGTATATGTGACTAATGTCAATGAAGACTTTCCTCTCAATATGAGCTGCAGTTAGGGAGTTGTCAGGACCATGGCAATGGTAGAAATAAGCTTCCCCCAGCTACTGCTGTTTACCTTATTTTTTTGTAAACGATTTTGTACATTAATTGAATTCACACAATAAATGACATATTTAGTTGTTTGGCTCATGTTAAAGATCAGATGCAGTCATGTTTGTATTGAGTATTGTATGGCTGCATGTGGGACAGCAAAAGGCCACCTCATCACAGAATAGCAAAAGTATTGAATCATGCTCATAACCAATGACCTCAGTCTTTGCCACATGTTTCGTTGAATGACACAGGGGCCAGTCCAGGGCTTGTCCAGGGTATCCATTTCAGAAGGGAACAATTTGGCCCTTCCTTTCCCAGGTGAAACTAGTCCCAGCACTTGCTAAAATGAAGACTTCTCCAAATTATTTGACAGATGAGAGAAGCATCCTTTGCAGTATAAAGAATTATATACTTGATTTTTTTCAACACTCTGGATAATATTCCCATGCATTTATGGGGGTGGCACTATTAACATTGTGAAAAATAGTATTTTTTCTTAATGTTGTTCTGAAGATGAAATGTGTGTGTACGTGTATGTGTGTGTGTGTGTGTACATGAGAGAGAAGGGAGGAGAGAGAGATTGAAAGATTTTCACAATGTTAGTATGAATGGAACTGGAAAATTCTGGCATTTTTGGTACATGTGCAGAACAGAAAGTGACATGCAAAGGGTTTTTTTTTTTTAAAGAAACATGATAAAAATATTATTATTATTATTATTATTATTATTATTATTATTTCAACACACAAAAACTGTTAGCTTATAAACCAAAAGGCTTTATTGTGGCATCACAAGTCCACACCACAGTCCAGTCTGTACAAAATAAAAATTGCAAACAGGTATACTGTGTGTGTGTGTGTGTGTGTGTGTATTCCAGTTGCACATTTTATATCCTTCCATGTTTGGCTTTGCTCTGTTTTCCTGCAGAACTGTGAGAGAAGAGCTAACTGCCTGGACATTAAACTTTGTGTTGCCCTCTGACCTCTTCTCTTGGTTACTCTGAAGAGGGAATATCCTTTACTCAACCACCCACAAAAGAACATGTACGAGGGCATCACCTTACATCCTCTGGGAACTTTTTGACTCTCACTGTCTGCACAGGAGAAGGGCACAGAGTGGTTACTATTAGACAGAGGGAAACTTCTTAGGTTCCTGTAGAGAGATGTGCCAACAAAAACTGATGTGAAGAGGGGAGATCAAATGAAAGTAACTATTTTTAGTTGGTTGACTTGGACAAAAAAGCTGATGGACGCAATGTGTTATTGCCTTGAACTAATAGTTCTCTCTAGAAAGCAGCACATTTTGAGTGCCAGGTCACTGCGCACACACACACAGATATGAGGGCTAAGTGTGAGGCCTTGGTTTTGAGTGAAATACCTTTCATTTTTATTCTGGCTCTGCCAGTCAGGCTAATCTGGATTGTGCTGTAATAGGCACACAAATGCATTCCAAATACATGTTACTTTTTAAGGCATATCTAGACTACTTGCCTCATCCCTATGTGTCAAACCCAAAGGCACCTGTTGTCTCTCCTCTCATTCATTCCCGTGATGTCTTCATTTGTGATTTCAGATTTGTGTTTTTAGATATCTGTCATTTGTGGTTTGATTTATGTCTTCACGTAGACTTTTAACCATCCTCAGCTCTTATAGGGAATCAAATCAGTCAATTAATCAGTGACATTTTCCACATTTTTCTCTTTTATCTAGTGTATTATTTTCCCTACTAAGTTCTTCCCTCTTTTTCAAAGATATGGACAGCCTGCCTAGTTACCTTTGACAGCTCATAGTCTTACAGACTGGCATAGTCCTGCCATTGTTTGTGAACTTATCATTGTTTTTACTGCCTAAAGGATACGTATCAAACTCCTAATACACAAGGCAGGAATCATGAGGAGAGGAAACATACAGGCAGTTATCATGGGAAATGCTTCTCGGGTACTAATGGGGTGGACAGCTTCATGTGGAAGCGTCATGTCTGGCAACCAAATGCCAGGGGTTAAAAATCAACAACAGGGCTACAAAGACTCTCTCTCACACACACACACATCTGGATCAAATTAAAAATCTTGCTTCAGTGTTCTTTCCCCCTGCTGAGTAATGAAAGGAGGCTCCACAAGAACTATCTTTTTAAGGGAAGTATTTATTCTCTATCAAACCAGTTCAGGTCCAAGGGAAAATTAAATCCACCCCCCAAACAGGTTGACAGAGCCTTGTTTCTTTAATCATAGAAGTCTCCATCAAGTTTGAAATGACTTTCAGCTATTACTAGACTCCTTCCAACAGCTGCCCATTAAATCTGAATAAGTGCATACATTCCAGTTGGGTGACTCTTTGCAAATATAACTTAAATTACAGAAGTGTTACAAGGTGATGCCCTGTAGGTTTCAAGGCTCTGGGCTTCCAATTTAGAATTGCCCTTCCCAGTCATCATGCACCATGGGGTTACTCTTAACTGGAACTTGTAAAAGTAAAACCTTTTTGGTTTGTAATGCCTAGAATATCCTAGGCAGAAGAGCAAATAGGTTTCTGGGAGTTGCAGTCCAAAAATAACTTTTACATAACTGTTGTTCTTAAAAGCAGGATTAAAAACAGAAATCCTGGAAGATTTTTAACTGTCATCTATACTGTGGGCAAGCAATGTTTCCTCCACATGGGAAAACTCTTGAAAAATGATGCTTAAAAAAAAACAAACACCTGGGTCTCTTTCATAGAATCATAGAGTTGGAAGAGACCACAAGGGCCATCCAGTCCAACCCCCTGCCATGCAGGAACTCTCCATCAAAGCACCCCCAACAGATGGCCATCCAGCCTCTGCTTAAAGATCTCTAAGGACAGAGACTCCACCACCCTCCAAGGGAGTGTGTTCCACTGTCAAACAGCCCTAACTGTCAGGGAGTGCCTCCTAATGTTGAGCTGGAATATTTTCTCCTGCAGTTTGCATCCGTTGTTCCACGTTCTAGTCTCTGGATCAGCAGAAAACAAGTTTTGTCCCTCCTCAATATGGCATCCCTTCTCTCTTTCTTTTGTAAAGCCATACCAAATGTTAAAATATTTATTTTAAAAGCACTGAAAAATATTGAACAAGTTATCTCATGCACTAAACTTTTACTGAAGTTCATGCATCTCTGTACTATATACATGAATCATAGAATCATAGAATCATAGAATCATAGAATCATAGAGTTGGAAGAGACCACAAGGGCCATCCAGTCCAACCCCCTGCCATGCAGGAACTCCAAGTCAAAGCATCCCTGACAGATGGCCATCCAGCCTCTGCTTAAAGACCCCTAAGGAAGGAGACTCCACTACACTCCGAGGGAGTGTGTTCCACTGTCGAACAGCCCTTACTGTCAGGAAGTTCCCCCTAATGTTGAGGTGGAATCTCTTTTCCTGCAATTTATATCCATTATTCCGCGTCCTAGTCTCTGCAGCAGCAGAAAACAAGCTTGCTCCCTCCTCAATATGACATCCCTTCAAATATTTAAACAGGGCTATCATATCACCTCTTAACCTTCTCTTCTCCAGGCTAAACATCCCCAGCTCCCTAAGGCGTTCTTCATAGGGCAAGGTTTCCAGACCCTTCACCATCTTAGTTGCCCTCCTTTGGACATGCTCCAGTTTCTCCACATCTTTTTTGAAATGTGGTGCCCAGAACTGGACACAGTATTCCAGGTGGGGCCTGACCAAAGCAGAATAGAGTGGCACTATAACTTCCCTTGATCTAGAAACTATACTTCTATTGATGCAGCCTAAAATTGCATTGGCTTTTTTAGCTGCCGCATCACACTGTTGACTCATGTTCAGCTTATGGTCTACTTGGACTCCTAGATCCCTTTCACATGTGGTCTCATTCAGCCAGGTGTCCCCCATCCTATATCTGTGCATTTCATTTTTCCGCCCTAAGTGCAGAACCTTACATTTCTCCGCATTGAATTTCATTTTGTTAGCACTGGCCCAGCTTTCTAGTCTATTCAGGTCATTTTGAATTTTGATCCTGTCCTCTGGGGTATTAGCTACTCCTCCCAGTTTAGTGTCATCTGCAAATTTGATAAGTATGCCCCCAATTCTGTCATCCAAATCGTTAATAAAGATGTTGAATAGCACTGGGCCCAGGACAGAGCCCTGTGGGACCCCACTGGTCACTTCTCTCCGGGATGAAAAGGAGCCATTGTTGAGCACCCTTTGAGTTCGGCCAGTCAACCAATTACAAATCCATGTAACAGTTAACTTGTCTATCCCACATTTTGCAAGCTTGTTTGCAAGAATGTCATGGGGAACCTTGTCAAAGGCCTTACTGAAATCGAGGTATACTATATCCACAGCATTCCCTTCATCTACCAAGCTGGTAATTTTATCAAAAAAAGAGATCAGGTTCGTTTGGCATGACTTGTTTCTCTGAAACCCATGTTGGCTTTTTGTGATTATGGCATTGGCCTCTAAGTGTTCACAGACTCTCTGCTTAATGATCTGCTCTAGAACCTTTCCTGGAATTGATGTCAGACTAACTGGACGATAATTGTTGGGATCCTCTTTTTTTCCCTTTTTGAAGATGGGGACAACGTTTGCCCTCCTCCAGTCTGCTGGGACTTCTCCTGTTCTCCAGGAGTTCTCAAAGATTATTGCCAATGGCTCTGATATTACATTTGCCAGTTCTTTTAATACTCTAGGATGTAGTTCATCTGGTCCTGGAGATTTATATTCATTTAGGTTAACCAGGTATTCCTGTACTACCTCTTTACTTATTCTGTGCTGAATTTCCTCTATTCTGTCTCCATTATCCTTAGGTTGAGGACCCTTTGCCTTTTCTGAGAAGACTGAAGCAAAGAAGGTGTTGAGTAATTCTGCCTTTTCTCTGTCCCCTGTTAGCATTTTGCCATCTTCTGCACGCAGTGGCCCCACTGTTTCCTTCTTCTTCCTTTTGCTGCGGACATATCCAAAAAAGCCCTTTTTATTGTTCTTAACCTCTCTAGCAAGCCTGAGTTCATTCTGCGCTTTAGCTTTTCTGACTTTACCCCTACATGTGCTGGCTATTTGTTTGAATTCCTCTTTCGTGATTTCTCCATTTTTTCGTGATTTCTCCATTTCTCCATGTGCAAGAGCTCATCCAGTTCTTATCCAGAAAGAATAAGAGGGTGAATGAGTGGATTATAATCTCTTTTCAAATTCAAAAATTAGGTCCAAAACACACTGCAGAAATCCATTTTGAGACTGCTTTAACCTTTGACTGCCCTGGCTCAGTGCTAGGAAATTCTGGCAACCGTAGTTTTGTGAGACATTTAGCCTTCTCTGCCAGAGAGCACTGATGATGCAATAAACTGCAATTCCCAGGATTCCCTAGCACTGAGCCAGGGCAGTTAAAGTGGTCTCAAAATGGATTATTTCTGCAGTGTGTTTTGGACCTTAGTCCCAACACTAGAACCACTGCATGAATGGAACTTAGGTAAGTGCCAATGAAGTCTATATCAATTCAGTGGTTTAACTCCAGTGAGGCAACAACTGGATTTAAGCTTTAGGAATCTAAAAAGCAGGAGCAGTTAGTGGTCCTTCTATTACCAGCGAGCTGGGGAATTCACTCTGGATTTTAATCTCATCTTTAAGGGTACTATCGAAGGTGCTGACCCTATTTGGAGCATTGGGTATGGCTTCTGGAATTGCACTTTGACATTATTGATAGGAAGCCATTACCCTACATCTGGCAGAACAGAGGTGCAGTTACTGGATGTTTCATTATTATTTTTCTCCTGTATACTTTTTAACACCTTTGCCTGATGAAAAAGCTAATAGAGTGTCAAGAGCTTGCATCATGTATTTTATGCATTGTGGTTGATCCAATAAAGGTATATCACTGTTTTGTGGATTTTGGATATTACTGTACTGTTCTTAATGATGTTGAACATGTTCTGCAGGGGTTGAACTTCCACAGAAGCTTTGGCTATACAGCTTAAGAGTGCTCCTCATTCCATCATTGTCACTTGAGGAAGCAGAGATTACCTCTGTAGCCGAGAGCAGCTTTTCTCAGTTTTGGATGTGAAAACCTTAGTGTACTATATAAATAAGCACAAACAACAACTACTACTACTACTACTGCTACTTATCTTGCAAACTGTCTTTTTATCTGGAAAGAGGTAGCTGGCAACAGTATTCTTTGCTTTGAGTAACCTCCTGGTTGAACTACTGTGATATATTCTCTGTAGAAATGGTTCAGACACTTGGAAAGGGTCCAAAAACAGAGATTTTGGGTTATTGATAAAAGAGGACTGTTTAGTCTAAACATGAGACATCTGTGCCTTTGTAAGTGCACTGACCTCCACTCTGTTTTCATGCCTAATTTAATAATAATAATAATAATAATAATAATAATAATGCAGTTTAGAAGGAAAAGGCTGGGGAGAGCAGAAAATTTGTGAAAGAGTGAGTGAAAATAGCTTCTTGGAAGACCAGAATATTCCATCTTTAGTCTTCAGCTTTCTTTCTTTCTTTCTTTCTTTCTTTCTTTGCTTGAGAAGGTGGACTTTCAGGCTTGTGTAACTAGTTCTTTGCATTTGAACTGCTTATCTTTTTGTTGACTTTATTAAACTCTGAAAGTAATTCTCATTAATGGGGGTTGAATAGGGTCCTAAATCTACATGAATTAAGAAAGGCAAATGAGGAACATATTCCACAGCCCCTCCCCCCCACACACATATCTATATACTGGAAATACCTTGGCATGGATGATTTTGGCTGTGGCATTTAATGATATATCTTTACACTTAAGGATCTTATCACATATCAAAGAATAAGTGTAGCAGAGCAGGGCAAGTGAGCAAGTTTTCAGCTTTCCCAGTCTTGGACACAGGTCAGATTTTAGGCAGATTTAAAACTAAGTAGAAGACAAGTGTATTTTCAAAAATTATTATGCCTCCAGCAGCTTTCATTGTACCACTATGGATTAAAATTGCAGGTGATTTCTGTGGCCTGTGTAAATGGGCACCGATTGTAGTATATTGCATATAGAGGGCTAAAGGCTAGTCTTGTGGAATAATCCAAACCAGGTGCAAATGACAGCTTGGTATTTTTACTCACTAATGATTTTCACACAAAGTGACAGGAGACACACAGCAAACAGAAGGCCCATTCTAGTCATTTTTCTACTTAAAAGTCTTCACAAAAGCAGGACATGATCCCAATCAATGGGATTTCAGTGCTGAGCAGAAATAATTGAAGCCAATCCTGTTAAAGCTCAGCATTTCAACATCTAACTTACTTTAACAGAAGAATCTTTAAAATGTGCTTAAATATTAGTGGGACTTGAATAGACATATGTTTGGCTAGATCATGCCCAGAGTGATTAAACTCAAATATCAAAGTGGGTCTGGACAATCCAGATATTTGGCAGCTTTTAACTTTGTGGCTTTGATCAATGAACATCATTAGGTAGCTATTGCTTACCCAAGACCTTGTATTTTAAACTTATAGCCAAGCCTAGGCAGATGTAACTGACTGGTCACCTATTCTTCCACTGTTCACCTCTACTTCTACTTCCTGTCTCATAAAGTCTGTAAGACATAAAGTATCGGGGGGGGGGGGGAGAAACCAAGGCATGAAGACATACACCTACATGGTCCCCCTGTCACAGTCCTGTCATCTGTCATGCTCCTTTCAGTAGTGCACCCAGGAGGCCTGACACTATCCACTATGAGTTTTAGGACGAATTTCAAAAGAGCAAGGTGCTGAATCAATTTTAGCACCTTGGATAGCTCCCTTATATTTTGGACTAAAACCTGGGGCAGGTTCATAGTGCCTGCACCCACACTGCAGAAATAATTCAGTTTGACACCACTTTAACTGCCATAACCCAATGCTATGGAATTCTGGGAAATGTAGTTTGGTGTGGCACCAGAGATCTCTGACACAGAAGGCTAAATTTCTCACAAAATTTCAGTTCACAGAATTCCATAGCATTGAGCCATGGCAGTTAAAGTGCTGACAAACTGGATTATTTCTGCAGTGTGGATGCAGCCACAATGGGGCAATGGGGTTTGGTTCCAGGACCCCATGTAGATACCAAAATCCATGGATGCTCAAGTCCCATTATATACAGTTGCATAGTAAAATGGTGCCCCTTATATAAAATGGCAAAATCGTGGTTTTCTTTTTGGACTTTTTTAATGAATATTTTCAAGCTGTGGGTGGTTGAATCTGTGGATGCAGAATCCATGGATACAGCTGGCAGTTTGTATTTCCATTGATGCAAAAGTGAGTGAGTGACTAAGTAATCGTTAATAAAGGAAATCAACCCACCATATTTTTGTGGTGGTTTGAGTGTTCTTGTTGTTTGCCCTTTTTCAAAAGGAGGAAGATTTGGGGGGAGAAGTTTTGCATGCCTCAAGGGAGCTTTAGGAGCTACAAAACAGGGGCCTCACTCCATATGCCACACTTTCCCCACTCTGGATGTTCAAGGTAATGTTAAGAAAGCTGGAGTAAGAAGTATCTACTGTTAAAGTAATACAAAAAAAAAATGTGTCATAGAAATGGCATAGTCCTTGTTCTGGCTTGGGACTGAGGGGCTAGAATAGCTGCCAAGGGGTAAATGATCCTGCCAATCAGGCAGTATCAGAAAGCTGAATGTATATTTGCATCTGAATTAATTTGTCAATCACCACTCAATGCTGAGGCCTGGAAAGAACTTTTGCTTTAGTTTTTACTTGCTAGGAAGTAGTCCTAAGGCCTGATTTGGTTAGATTAACTCTTTTCTCACTGACTTGTTTGCAGAGGAAGAAACCAGAGGACATTTGCCATAACATCCCAGTGTCATAGGAGATTATCGAACCCAGAAATTGTGCCAGGATGGGCACGGAATTGAAAAGTCAAAACCGGCTGTTACTGCATGCAGCCATGGTCAGGCAAGTGCAACCTGTATGCAGCCCGGACTCCAGCCACACTTATCCAGTGGCTTTTCAAAAACAGGAGCTTGCCGTTTTTGAAAAACTACTGGATAAGCATGGCTGGGGTCCCGGCTGCATATGGGCTGCACTTACCTGGCCATGGCTGCATCCAATAACAGCTGGTTTTGACTTTTCAACCCCACGTCTATCCTGGCAGGATTTCCAGGTGTGATAATCTCCACAGTTCATGCTGGACTGGTGATATGACTTGGGGTCCTATCACACTACACAGTCAGAGCACTACAATTCCACTTTAACTGCGACATCCTATGGAATTGTGAAATTTTCAGTTTAGAAAGAGGCATTTAGAATTATCTGCCAGAGAGCGATAGTTCAACCTAGTGGCACAGTGGTTAAATGCCTGTACTGCAACCACTCACTCAAAACCATAAAGTGGCAGACCAGCAAAGGGCTGAAGTTTGACTCAGGTTTGCATCCTTCCGAGGTCACTAAAATGAGTACCCAGATTGTTGGGGGGCAAATAGCTTACAATTGTAAACCGCTTAGACACTCCTTAAGGGTATGAAGCGGTATTTTAAAAAAAAAACCTACACACTTTTTAAGTCTTGTTGACTTTATTGTCCCAGAAAACCACTTAAAAATCTAGTCCTTATCAATGTTGAGAAAAATCCATTAAAAACAAGAAAGCCATAGAAGCATTTCAACAAGGTGTGATTTGTAGAAAGTAAATGTCATTTTTATCCAGGGAACTTTGCAAATGTGATAACATGGCCAAGAGCTGAAGGAGAGCACCTCAGTGCAGACTCTTGGTTGGTATTATTGCAAAATGACCATGTGGCATTCTTGTAGACTGGCAAACATTCAAGCATGTTCCAACACTTCTCAAATTAGCAGCAGGTATTCATACACATCTTGACTTGGCATTAATTTGAATGGCAACAGGAAATACATTAGATAGGTGAAAATGCTTGAACTTTAGCATAGCCTGAGAGAGTATATAAAGCAGAACATTACTTGAAAGGCTGCCAAAATTCTTGCCTCTGAGAACATTCAGTAAGTTCTAAGGCCTTCCTGAAGGAAAAGGTGTTAGTGAAACAATTAGACTAAATTGGCAAGAAAACTGGATTCATGGAACTAATGTTCAGAAGCTTCCATAACATCCAACTGTCCTGCTTGGGCAGAGACACTTTCAATTAATCTTCTGTCATCTCATTTTTTCAATTGCTTTTAAAATATCCCAGTTTCTCTCTCCTCCTTTCACTTTTCCCCTTTGTGCTCAGCTTACTTCATTCATCACAAACTGAGTTCAGAGTTCAAAGTGCAAAAGTAATTTGCACTCAGTTAACTCAGAGTGGAAGAAATCTTGCTTTTCCCAATAGGTTCAGACAAAAGCAAACTGCTCTGGTCTCTTCTAGCTTGTGTCTTCTTCCTCATTACAGTAATATTTATGTAATAACGCTTGCCAACTTGACCACACTCTGATATTGCTTAGCCACATGTTTCCCAATTTTCATCGTGAAATATTGAAGGGTATGAACATAAATACCCTGCATGGTATAGTGGCCAGCATGGTATACTGGTTTGAGTATTGGACTATGAATCTGAAGACCAGGGTTAGAATCCCAGCTTGGCAATGGAAAACCACTGGGTGACCCTGAGCAAGTCACACTCTCTCAGCCTCAGATTATGGCTCCCCATCTGAAGAAACCTGCCAAGAAAACCCCGTGATATGTTCTCCTATGGTCACCATAAGTCAGGAAAGATTTGAAGTCACACCACCATCCAACAATATGAGCCTAAATATCCTTAGGCAACCAGATCCTGTCTGATCTTGAAAGCATAGCCAGCATAACCAGTGATGAAGAATTCTGGGAGCTGCTGGCCATCAATATCTGGAGGACTGTTTGATTCCCATTCCTGTTCCAAAGCCAAGAAAATACTGTAATGCATTCTACAGCTACACAAATATACATCCTCCAAGGATGGCTCCTTTGAATTCCACTATGAGCAAGCACAGCCATAGTGTTCAAGTATAAGATGAGTGTAGGACTGCTGTACTCAGAAAGCTGTTGAACTGAACTGCAAAAGGCTCATGTTGAAGTCTATGATTTTCTGAAGCTAGCTGAAAAGTTCATTGTAGTGACACATGGCTACATATAAGCTCTCTGAAATAGGAATACTCCAACATATCTTCGCACACACTGTAAGTATTCCATGTGAATCTTTAAACATTTAACAATACAGTGGGCCCTTGTTATATAATCTGCTGGAGTTTGGTTCCAGGATCCCCTGTGGATAACAAAATCCATGGATGCTCAAGTCCCATTCAATCCAATGGCATAACCAAATGGTGTCTCTTATATAAAATGGAAAATCAAGGTTTGCTATTTGGAATTTATGCTTTTTCTGAATATTTTCAAGCCAGGAATGCTTGAATCTGTGGATAAAAAATTCATGGATAAGGAGGGCCGACTGTATTTATTATTATTAGTCTTCTATTTCCTGTTAGTTATCTTGCTCTGTGTGTAGGTGTATGTGCTTTCAAGTCACTTATTGACTTATAGCAACCCCATGAATTTCATAACATTTTCTTACGCAATATGTGTTGTTGGTTGTGTGCCTTCAAGTTGTTTCCAACTTATGGCAACCCTAGGGCAACCCTATCATGGGGTTTTCTTGTCAAGTTTCTTCAGAGGGGGTCTGCTATCCTGTGAGGCTAAGAGTGTGGCTCACCCAAGATCACCCAATGGATTTACATGGCTGAGCCAGGATTCAAACCCTGGTCTCCAGAGTCATAGTCTAACACTCAAACCACTACATCAAGCTGGTTGTTGATATAGCTATGTGATGTAGAAAAGCCAAGGTAGTGAAAAAGGAGAGGAGGGGGCAAAGGAAAGCCTCATTTATCAAGACTCTAAGTCAGCTGTGGATTTTTTTTTTTACTCTGCAAAAAGTTTGAGATGGTTTGAATAGTTGCTCTTTTCTTACCATCCTTACATTCATACAAATGTCAAAAGTTCAGTGTGTAATTATGATGCCAAGAGGTGAATAATAGTTGAAATACCTTGGCCCAGACTATCCTGCCATAGGATCTGAGTGAATCCTGCCGACTTCAAATTGCTGCCCAGGAAGGAGGATGGGTCTTCAGAGTGAAACCTGCATTCTTCTAAGCATTCAGCCAGAACAAATTATTCAAGAGGCTAAAGTCAGGCAAGAGCATCCTGAAACAAGCAGCTGCAACTCACACTTGACATCCGTGGGCCAAGTTCAGTAGTGGCAAATGTTGGTGTAAGTTACTGATGATTTGTGCACCAGCTGGAAAGCATGTAATTTAGCCTGCCAGCGTAATTTAGGAAGTCATAGACTGATGGGGGAGTGGAAGGGCTAAGATGGAATGTGGGGAAAGAGGTGCTTCAGCCACTGGAATCAATGGAAAGGTGCAATATGGGAAAATAACCATCATGGGCATGGGTGGATGCAGTCAGGTACAGAATACCTGCATGAGGATCTTTAAACGTCTTGTTCCTGTTTTTGGAGTGTCTTCTTAGAAAGCACTAAGCAGGGAGTGTTAGGTGCTGATTTAAGTTAATGTGACTCATGCTTAGATTGAAACCATGCCATTTGTCTTGAAAGAGATTAATCCTAAGCCTCTGGGGATAGGCTTCAGTGCCTCAGCAGTCAATAAAAGGGGTCTCCATCCAGGCTCAGAGGTATTTTTCTTTATTCCTTCTTCTTAGTCTCAAACAGCCAAGTATAGTACAGCCGGCCTTCCACATTTGCAGCTTTGACTTTTGCAGATTTGATTATTTGCAGGATTAACATGTTCTCTCAGCCGCCCCGATTGATCTCAAAGGGACGGGGTATAAATAATAATTATTATTATTATTATCTATAGGAATCTCAAGGTCATCCTGTGCAACTCTGCTGGAAGTTGACCATAGAGTTGCTCTGGGGGACCTAGAGATTACTAGAGGAAATTAGAGGAAACACTTCTCTAACCATGTTTAGGTCCTCCAGTGTGATTCTGTGGTCAGCTTTTGGCAGATGTTGACCATAGAGTTGTGTTGGAGGACACAGAGATTCATAGAGAGGTGTTTTCTCAGAATAAAAAAATAGTGGGATTTTTATTTGCAGTTTTTCCACATCATGGAGGGCCTGTTCTCCTAACTCCAGTAAATGTGGAGGGCCCACTATACTAAATTGGTTTAAAGAAAGGAAGCTATGTGGATGTACATGACTCACAATAAGAGGAATGTCAAGAGAATCATAACTTAGGAAAATTACTTTTTTGAACTACAACTCCCAGGATCTCCCAGCCAAATGCTGGAGAAGAAATACAGGCCAAGCACACTCACTTTTCCTTCACCCTTTCCATTCTTCTTGTCTTCTTTGTCTTCCCAATGGGTTGAACAACAACTTCCAAACGTTCCCAGCTTCTGAAGGGTCATAATTCAATACATCTGTAGGTCATCAGGTCAGGAAGGTCTAATCTAATCCATGACACTGTTGGCTTTGACATTTATCGTGCAAGTCAGTATCTCTGAGCTTTGTTGAGATGAAGAATTCTAAGCTGCTTTGACTTAAAGCTGTTCTGTGCTTGTGATATACTCCATGTAAAATTACATGATGATGAATACGATCCTGTGTGCATATGCACAATAGACATGTGTATATGAGGGCATATTCCATAAATATATGTACGCTGATGACACCCAGATATACTTCTCCGTGACCAGATCGTCTGCTCAGACCTCCAATGGCGTCTCCCCTCTCAATGACTGCCTTGCGGCCGTAATGGATGAGGAAAAACTGATTGAAGCTCAATCCAGACAAAACGGAGATGCTCACAGTCACAGGCCCGAAACCAGGCCTGGGAATACAACTTCCAGTCCTGGACGGAGTCACAATCTCCTCAAAGGACTCTGTTCGCAGTCTGGGGGTACTCCTTGACCCGTCGCTTCACATGACAAGTCAGGTGAATGCGACGGTTAGGAGCACCTGCTATCAGCTTCGGCTGATACGCCAGCTGCGCCCTTTCCTGGAGATGAGGGATCTGGAAACTGTGATACACACACTGGTAACCTCACATTTGGACTACTGTAACGCACTCTACATGGGGCTACCCTTGTGCCTAACCCGGAAACTACAACTGGTCCAAAATATGGCAGCCAGACTTCTCACTGGAACATCTAGGAGAGAGCACATCACTCCTGTGTTTAAAGCTCTCCACTGGCTGCCGACCAGTTTCTGGGCACAGTACAAGGTGTTGGTTTTAACCTTTAAAGCCCTACATAGTTTGGGTCCATCTTATTTAAGGGACCGCCTCTTCCCATATGAACCCCCCCGCACACTTCGGTCCTCTGGGAGGAACTTGCTGCAACCCATGAAGACCAGGTTGGTGCAGACCTCCCAGAGGGCCTTTTCGGCTGTTGCCCCCAAGTTGTGGAATGACCTGCCAGATGAGATGCGTCTTATTTCATCTTTAGAAGGCTTTTAAAAAGCCCTAAAGACGCACCTCTTCCGGCAGGCCTTCCCAGAGAATGTAAACATCCCCCGGCTCCAAATCTAGGCTTTAGAGTGGCCTTTTCTTCCAGCCTTCCTTCTCTGTTTCTACTTCTACATAACCTTGGCTGGGTCCGTTTTTCTCTAATCTTTTTTTTTTATTACTATTTTAGCTAGTTACTGTTTTAATTCAATTGTGATTTAATCTCTTTTTAAGGGGGGGTGGTAAGGGAAATGATGGGATATTTTACTTGATATTGTTTTAATCCTTGTTGTAATCCGCCCCGATTGCTTGTTCAGAGGGACTAGAAATAATAATAATAATAATAATAATAATAATAATAATTATTATTATTATTATTATTATTATTAACAAGGACCAGGATCAGAAATCATAACAGCACCACAAGAAGTCTGTTCAAATCTGCTTGGAGCCCTCACAGGTGCTCCTGACAGAGGCTGCCAATGTGGAGGGCAACATTCAACTAGGTTAGGGGCACAGAACCCTGTGAATGTGGAAAAACTACAAATAACAAAAACACTATAACACAGAGGCTTACTGTGGTTAAATTGCCATCAAAATGCTCAAGACGTTCAGAAGTGTGATAGCCATCCCCTCTCTTCTCCTGTCAGCAAAGTGTTTGCGGAGCAGCCATTTCATCATAACGGAAGTTCCCGTTATTGAAGAAATGGCTGCTCTGCAAACGCTTTAACAACAGGAGAGGAGTGTGAAAATTTCCTATGTTTTTACCTGAGAGAACACCTCTCTAGGAATCACTAGGTCCTACAGTGCAACTCTGTGATCAACATCTGCCAGATATTGACCATAGAATTATGCTGGAGGAACTACAAATGCCTAGCAGAGTCTTCTCTCGAAGAATCTCTAAGTCCTTCAGTGCGACTTTTGGTTGAAATTGACCATAGAGTTGCACTGGAGGACATAGATATTCCTAGAGAGAACATATTAATAAAATCCATGAATAATCAAATCCGCAAAATCAAAGCTGCAAATGTGGATTTGCAATGTTACTGTTCTTGCAACTTCATCATCATCATAAAATCATAGAGCTGGAAGAGACCTCAAGGGCCATTCAGTCCAACCCCCCCCCCCATCATGCAGGAATACACAATTAACTAATTAGTGATAAATTTATAGTATTACATTTTAGTAGAACTATGAATAATATATTTTGAAAAAGGAAAGAAATAAGAATGAAGATATCAATAATATTTTTTTAAAAAAATTACTGGTTTAATTAACATTAAATGGTTTAATATGAATAAGATTTAGATAAGGTAATTAGGAATAGATAATAAACATGATTTATATGGAATACTATGGATAATAATTTTAATATTTTATGTATGTTGTATTATTAATAAAAATTATTGTTAAAAAAAGTTACTCAATCTCTCGTAGATAAATTTCCCAACCTGATGCAGTTGATGAGGACTCACTATTCCTCACACACAGACACACACACCTTTCTTTGGATCAGAAGGAAGGGGCTGGGTTGTTAGTAGTGATGTGATAAAAGACTCAGAGGAAGTAGTATCTGAAGGGGAACTATTTGTTATATAATCGGCTAGGGAGCTAACTCTTGATATAACTGAAGAGTCATTGAGTAGGAAATACATTAAGGTTGAAACAGATGGTCCCTTTGCAGCGGCTTTAGATGACGCATGCCCCCAAGCCAGCAGGAAGCTGCCATGAAGCCAGCCACCCACCCGACCACACATCAGACAGCTTTGTGGTGCTCCGACAGCAAAGCGTTTATACACTGAACGCTGCAGCAATGTTGCAAAGCTGCGGCAGCATCGGAAAAGACAGCTTTTTGCCAGCTCAAAACAGAGCGGCTTTCTGCTGCTTCTTTTGGGACTGGCAAAAAGCCAGATTGGGACTGCAGTGTGTGGTTGCTGTGGTCCTGATCCAGCAATCAAAGGGGCAGTGTTAAGCTGCCCCTTCAAGGCTGTCTGTTTTCAACCTAAGGCACCTTATATGTGTTACTTCAATAAAAGTTACCATTTATTTTCATATAAGTACTAAGATGGTCTGTGTGGTATATTATTCAGAAACACACTACCAACCACACCCACTGGGGTTACTAGACCTCTAACACCTCTGTCTGATAACATAGCAGAAAATGCTGGGGAAAGGACAGGACAGGAGCAAGGCTTTTATTTAAGATGAGACTGAGAGCCAGTCTAAGGAGGAATAAGCATCTGTCCGTGCCTGTCACAGCATACTCAATGAGACTAGGCTAGAATAAAATGCATGTTCTACAAACCCACCCCAGTGTTTTAATTCTATTCTTGGTCTTTTGCTGCCCGATGTGGTATCTCAGATGATTACAACTGAGCTTTTCTTTCTTACACTTTAAATTTTGATTTTATAGCAAAAAAAAAAAAAAAAGAATGAATGGAAAATAGGCACATTACTTTTGTGAAAGAATTCTTTTAGGGAACTTACTGCTGCAGAAAATAGTGAAGACATCTATCTAATATTTACAATTGGATTATTATTAATTACTCCTTTTCCCATTATTTGAATTCTGTTTGGTCTAAATATATTGAGCACAGATTCAGAGAAAGATAAAAAGCAAATGGTGTTTTCTCTTTCCCAAAGGAGTAATATATCAAAATATTTAAATTATACAGATTAGGAATTCAGTTCATATCAAATAAAAAGCAAAGGAAATATTCTCAGTTTTTTATTCTGCTGCTTTAAAATAGTTGGTGTTAATTATTTTCCCCTTTTTAGCCTTGCATTCATTATAATAAAAGCTCAGTGTTTGTTTTTTAAAAAGAATTATAATCTATGTTCCTGAACAGTTTAAGGGACATTTTGAAAATGAGACACATTTTTTAAAAAGTCCTGTTTGCTTACTGCTAACAATTTAAAAGAAAACTCTATAATTTGCAACAAACTGTCAATTGTTCGTCTTACCAGATCACCCAAGTTTTCTGAAATTAAAAAAATACACACAATTGTGTAGATCCTTGTCCTGTAGCAAAAAGAGGGGCAGTTTGAGAAAAGTTAAGCTTTTTTGAGTGAACTGAGTGAATTAAGGAATGGACATATTACAATTAAACTAACTTAGTTTTTAGCTATTTCACATTAAGCCAGTCTTTTGGTGTGTGATTACATTTAATTTTTTTTTAAAAAAATTAACTGCTACAAAAATGCAGGATCCCAATTCAGATCTCAATATACTATAAATTCACAAAAAATGTCAAAGAACAGATAGTCTTCATTATTAAAATAGCAATACAGTACTTTACATGCTTGAATGTAGTTTGTACAATTAAACTAACTTAGTTTTTAGCTAAGAACACATTATCAAAATAGCAATACTCCTCCATGTTTGAATGCAGTCTAAAGAGATTGTCATATCCATTGTTAGCAGAAAACTTTACAGATGGATTATAGTTATTTTAACAGCACAAGACATATCCATGCATTGGAATTAAGGCTGTCTTACCTCTTTTCCAGGAGTTATTTCTGGAAATTTCAGAAATTTAATTTCCCACCCCCACCCCAGCAGACCAGGAGAAAGGTTTGTTGCAAAAACAGCTTTAATAGTCTGTCTACTTTTCAGGCCTCTGTCAAAGTGTTTCACTCAGGCTTCACAACATTTTCCTAACACTCTCTGTATTACATGTGTCTCTGTACCAGAGATAGCATAATGATGAAAACATGTCAGCTATTCAGGTAGTCGTCATTATTGTTTGTCTCAACAGCATGATCGGTATGTACCTTATAATATTTGCTGTATTGGGTTGCAAAGGTCCCCCTCTCTTCATCTGGCAGAAGCTAATTCCATCATCTTCACTAAGATCTAGAGTTACAGCAAGTAAAGGTTGCCATTTACGTGGAACACTGAGCTCACTAAAACAAACTCCCTTTAGGTACAGTCTGTGGTATTCCTTCTTTCAAGGACACAGCCCATACAATAGGAGGTTTCTGCCAAGGCAAATGTGAAACACTTGATGTGCCAAGGAAAAAAGGAAACTTTCTTCTGAACGCATCAATGAATTAACATTTTGTACCACTGTATTGATAAGGCTGCTCTTGAATAATGAGAAATTATTCAAAAGATATCTTGGGTCAGCTGCTGGCAAGCAGATGAATTTCTGTCATCTCATTTGTTGGCAATGAATTAACTTTTAAAACTCATCATGGAAGGTTGCCAAGAAGCCACACCTTTTAACATAAAAATCTTATTTCTTTGTACCAGATGTGTCAAGCAGGCTGCAATGACTAAGGGAAGACTAAAATTGACTCTATATATACTCAGAGAAACTTACCAGCTCTTTTATGTCTTCTGGGCATATGTTCTCAGCTCTGGTGTTCAAAATGCTCTGAATTGACACAACCTTCCAGTCATCACCAGATAACCCCCCCCCCCCACACACACACACACCATAGTGGGATGGGATTTTGAGATTAATATTTGTGTCTCATGGGCAAGTCTTTGCACTAGCCTTACTGCAAGAATACTGACCCACACAGAACAGAAACCTGTTGATCACTGGAAATGGGCCTAATAATTAACATGCTATTATTGTTTCTGGCCCTAGCAATAGCTGTAAAGGAAGGCTGTCTGTATGGTTGAGGATGTTATCACTGCAGTAGAGCTGTTACTTTTGGAATTAAAACTCTCAGAATTCCAAAGGTAGCATTGCTACTGACATTGCTGGCTACAGGATTCTCAGATTTGTAATCTAAAACAGAGAGAACTTTGCCAGGCTTTACAGGTGAGCATCAAGTCTCAGTAATATGAAGTCAATGAACATGTCTAAACAGTTACTAACAACAAAGGGATTAGGAATGAATAAAGTAGACAACTAGATTTAAAGTTGTCAAGATCCTTCTAGATTTTAAATATTTTTTTAAAAGCCACAGAACAAAATATTCTATCAGAGGTAGCTGCATCAGGCAGAGTAGCTTCTTTCTTTGCCTATAGCAAGAAGAGAAACTGTACCTAACTGTTTCTGCCACATATATATTAAAAAGATCCTGGAGACATCTTGAGTCAAATCTACTGGCTGCAGCTAAATCTAGCATTTGACAAATGAAAACTGGGACATATGTGTCCAAAAAACATGTATGTGTGCTCAAGATGGCAAAATGCATTAATGAGGAAGGACACACCCCATGAGTTAACTGAGTACAAACTACTTTTGCCCTTTGAACTCAGTTTCCAGTAACTGGTTTAAACTGAGGACAAAGTGGGAAGAGGGATCAGAAGAGAAAAACTGGGACATTTTAAAAAGTAGCTGAAAATGTGGGATAACAAAGGATTAATTGGGATTAATTCCGGAGAGTTGGGTGTTATAAGAGATACTTCTGGCCCACAGTTGGAGAATGCTTGACCTTCCAGCCATTGTTAGTCTGTAGCTTCCATCATCCCTCACAATTAGCTGAACTGGTTGGGGTTTCTGCAGTCCAACAATATCTCCCTGTTTCACATCCCTGTTCTAGGCTCAGAATTCTTGGGGATTATTAATATTTATAGAATCACACATGCTAAGAAAGATGTCCATCATGTGGAAGGGGGCTAGTGTGTTGGATTCTCACTTCCCTTTGCTCTCAGTGGCAATGCTGATAATTTAAGCATAGAGTTTTCTATTTCACTTTATCTGTCTGCCATTCCCTTTTCACCTACTCTGTTAAAATTGCTCAGTTTCCTCTATACAATAGTTACATTTTTAACATATGACCTTGATTTATTTTTCCTTATAGGTTCATAAGGAAATCTTGAACTCCCTGTAAATACCAGCATAGTGGCTGGGCCAAAGGCATGTCACAGTAAGTGCAGAGGTTGTTCCTTTGTGCACAATCACCCAATAAATTCTCTCTCCCTGTTCAGTAAGTCATGCTTATTGCTTAGTTGGTTTCATTGTTCCCCCTTAGGACCAAGCGGAAAACCACCAGTCTGTCACTAACCATTGGAGCCCCAGCCAACGAAGAGTTCAACAGCAACAGCAAAGCAGGGCAGAGCTATTCCACTTTAATTCAGCCATTATCCATTGATCCTCAAAGAGTAGGTTAAAAGAGTTCATTTTCTCTCTGTGTTAACATAAATATGTTTACAAAAATCCTTTCCAATACTGAACCAAATGCCGGGTTCATTCCTCTTTTCCATTCAACCCTCCTCAGTTTTAAACCATGTCTGACTGGAGCTTTGGCATCAATCAATGGGAGGATTAGAAGCAGTCATGTGGCTGCCCTGGAGCTTAGCCATTTGTCATATTCTTCCAAAGACATTTAAGAAAGGACGGGTCAGATCAAAGCAGCTACTTTGTACAGAGATGGAGAATTTAAAACATCCAGGGATTTAAATGCCTTTCAAGTGATTGGAAGAAGGGTAGAGAGATTGCATACGTTTCTTTTTATAAAATTATACTAAAGCAAAAAAGCAAATGCATTTCTTGAAAGAGCAATTATTTATACTCTTTTGCATTTTACTGAGGAGTAGGAAGTTTTAGCATATCATGGTGGTTTAAAGATCAGTCTACAACTCTAGAGACCAGCATTTGAATCCTCTCTCAGCCATGGGTGACCTTGGACAAGTCACACCCTCTCAGCCTCAGAAGAAGGCAAGGCCAAAGCCCCTCTGCCAAGAAAACATTGTGATAAGTTTGTCTTGGGGTCACCATAAGTCACAAATGATTTGAAGGCACAAATTAAAAACAAGGAAGTTTCAACCATTCACTGTACAATTAGTTTCCTTGACCAGAAAGAGTACTGCACCCTTTCCTGGATGTGAGGGATCTGGAAACTGTGGTACACGCAGTGATAACCTCATGTCTGGACTACTGTAATGTGCTCTACATGGGGTTACCCTTGTGCTTAACCCGGAAACTACAATTGGTTCAAAATATGGCAGCCAGACTTGTTGCGGAAACATCTAGGAGAGAGCACATAACACCTGTGCTTAAGTCTCTCCATTGGCTGCCGATCAGTTTCCGGGCACAGTACAAGGTGTTGGTGTTAACCTTTAAAGCCCTGCATGACTTGGGTCCATCCTATCTCAGGGACCGCCTCTTCCCATATGAGCCCCCCCCCCCGCCCGCCCCCGCCCCCACATGTTTCGGTCCTCTGGGAGGAATTTGCTACAGCCCATGAAGACTAGGCTGATGCAGACCTCCCAGAGGGCCTTTTCAGCTATAGCCCCCAAGCTATGGAATGACCTGCCGGATGAGATGCGTCTCATTGTATCCATCGATGGCTTTAAAAAAGCCTTAAAGACTCATATCTTCTGGCAGGCCTTCCTAGACAGTGTTTAACATCTCCCGGCTCCAAACTCAAGATCTAGAATCTTTCCAGCTCTCTCCCTTATGATTTCAGCTCTACCCATATAGCTCAAGAATTTTTAGGCTTTCATATTGTTTTGTACTGTGTTCCATGTTTTTAACTTATTGCTAATTTAATCTTATTTTAAGGGGAGGGAGGCTGGGATGGGTTTGATCTATTTTAACTGTTGCTGTTTTAATTTGTTATACCCCGCCCCGATTGCTTGTTCAGAGGAGCGGGCTATAAATAATAATATTTATTATTATTATTATTATTATTATTATTACTGCTGCAGTGCTTCTGTAACATTTGTTTATGAATATATACATTGAGCATGAGGATGCTTGTGCACCTTGTGACTGCTAGTCTTTATAGAAGCATTTGTTGTTTCCCAAAAGCAAACCACATACCCTTGGAGGCCTCCATGTTCTATATGGTTTCTTCCTAGCCCCTTTCCAAAGGATGGTCATTCGGAAAGCTAGTGGCCACCAGTCTTCAAAAGTGTTTATGCAAGATTCTTCTATCTGCTGTCCCCTACTGTATAAGTATTACACAGTAGTAAGTACTGTGTTGAATTCACATCTCTAGTGGCAACTGGTAATAAAGAGTGGTATAATAAAGAGTAATAAAGTAATAAGTAATTAAAGAGTGGTAGTGTCCAATGGGGTTAGAAGATGAATAATATCTCAGACAGGAATCATGTTTATATCTAGGGGCTCCCTAGATGAAACAGGAGGAAACCCTGTCATGGAAGAAATGGAGATAGCCTTCACACTTGGTGGCAGCAGGAGAGTTGGGTGGAAATCCTCAGAGTGGCAGGAATAAAAGGAAACCCCACAGTCACCTCTTGCTTCTCATTTTACAGATGCAAAAATGAGCCTGAGTAAATGTGACCTGCTTTAAGTCTTCAGTTAAGTGTGTTGCTTGATTGGAGCCTAGATCACAGTCCATTAGTTCAGCACTCATCAAGACAATATTGTGATTGTCATGGTCAGAACTTGGAACAGTTTGTTTGGACTATGACTCCTGACTATGCTGGCTGGATTCTAGGAGTTGTAGTCTTGAAGAAGAAACTGTTCCAAACTCTGTCACCAGTAAGAAATCCACTTTTCAAGGCTGACCAAAGACCTCTGGCTATCCCACGGGGCACACTGCATGATTCAAGTCTGCACTGCATTTTGTGCAATGTCTTAATAATAATGAGGGGCAGAATAGTATGTTGTGAGAGATGGTATATCAGTTTTTGTCGTGCACTTTACCACTCTTGCTGAATCTGTGACAACAACAACAAGGGGTCTGTGCGAATTAATAGCACTGAACTGGCGTATTCAGGGTTCATGTTCAAAACTTACTGTGATGAGAACCATTACTTATTCAGTTGTTACCATACAACATCCTTTTTGCAAAAAATACTGTATATTTGCTGAAGGGATTTTCCCCTCAGTGTGCTCCAGTAAAGTTCTCAAAAGAAAACACCATCATACCCTGGTGTTCAAATCCCAAATAATAAAACTCTGAAGACTTCTTTATTTCATAAGAATGGGGAAGGGACATAAGAAAGGGATGTGCAGCAACCAAGAATCTACACAATGGATGCAGTGCCTGCAAAATGTCCCATTTCTTTTAACATGCAGATGCAGAATCAATCAAAAAACCAGTCTGGATCTGGCTATGAAGCAGCCCCTGTGTTTATAAAGGTAAGTGCCAAATCTGCTCAGGAATCAGGTGGATCCAAAGATTCTCTTGTGGCATAAAGGAAAGTCCCATTCCCCCTAAGAGAGCCACTTATACATTGTCCTTCTTTTAAAAAACATCACACTTACACAAAACGTGCATGTGGACATGTGCAGATCAATAGATATAACAATTACAATTTAAATACCAGTAAAATAGTTTAAACATAAAGATCCTGCAATCAGTCAGACACACTCAGTATACTGCCCAGGTGGTAAATGCTAATGAACCACTTTGAGCCCCCCTCCCTTGTTATGCTTTGTAACTTTGCCCCGACAGTCTTTCAAAACAGCAGATACCATCAACCAAATACTGTAATTTGACAGATCTTCGAGTGGAGGACAGTTCTCCATATAATAGGACGCTTGGCCATCCTTTTTTGTCCTCCCATCTGCCCCTCTATGAAGACTATTCTTCTCTATGAAGAATCCAAATGTGGGGCAGTTTTATTTTTCTCTGTGTGTTTCACATCACACATTTTCTTCCATTGCTTTAATTTTATTCAAATAATTATTTGTCACTGTTTGGAGTTACAAAAGAATCAGAGAAAGCAAATGTGGATGGAATTGGGGTGATATGGGACCCATTCACGATACTCAATTATAGCACTATAATTCCATTCTAAGTAGTATGTTCCATCCCATAGAATCCTGGGATCTGCAGTATAGGATTTTAAAAAATTCTATGCCAGAGGGCTATAGTGTTTCATCATCTAAAAATCCCAAGATTCCATCGGATGCAGCCATGGCAGTTAAAGTGGACTCATAAGTGTTATAATGATGTAGGACTTTATCACATGAGCCTTTGTTTCTTTCAACTCACTCTTGCTGCAAACTCACATTGTTTAAGGAGAATGGAAACACACTGATTTAGAAGTCTTTATTTTTGCATGTCTCTTAAATAGTGTGACTGGAGCTGTTTGTGCCATCCTTTGCACTGTTTGGTCCTTTGCACTGTCTTCCACATTTCCCCTTAACACCACCTTCCTGCCTATCCCTACTTGTCTGACAGGTTATACACATCATAGTATGAGACTGCTGAAAATTTCTAAGCAAGCTTAACTCAGGCTGCATCTACACTTCAGAATTCATGCAGTTTGACACCACATTAACTGCCATGGCTCAATGCTATGGAGTGCTAGGATTTGTAGTTTTGTGAGCTATGTATCCTTCTCTGTCAGAGAACTCTGGTCCCTCGTCAAAGTACAAATCCTACAATTCCATAGGATGGAGCCATGATAGTTAAAGCTCTATCAAAGTGCATTAACTGTGCAGTGTGGCAGCAGTCTCAATAACAAGCATCAAAACAAGATGGCCAGTACTCAAAGTTTCTTTTTTCTTCTTTTCATGTTTATTTTATGTCATTCTAACAGAAGAGGAAATGCCAGTAACATTTTAAAAGGTTATTTTGCTGCTTGAGGCAAAGGACAAAATGGTGCCCCCCTCCCAAATTCCACATACAGAAGCCAACTGGACAGGCTGATGGATGTTGGTGATATGATATGTCACTGGGATAAGTTATCTACTCTACCTGGGTCAGCTCAGTTTTCTGGGAGGCCCAGAACAGACTGTGTAGTCTATACACAGCTCTGTCATCCAACAAAGGTGAAGAGAAAGAGCTCAGGACTGGAGAACAGATCGAGGGGACCACACTGACACATCCTCATATATCTGCTGTCTGAGGGTGTTGCTTCATTCTGCCTAATGGAAAGGCTAGATGCAACTCTGAGCATGAAACCAAGATAAAAATGGTGTTACTTGTTCAATCTGCTCCTAAGAAAAATGGAAACATATTCAGTGGTAGCTGTATTGGCCATATAGCAAAATTACAATAATATCCAAAATTGACAAAACTGTTATACCTTTATTTGACCAACCAAAATGCACAAAATACATAATGCAAGGTTTCAAAGTTCCACTGGCTTCTTAATCAGGCAAAGGTGTTAAAAACTACACATGAGCAAAAAAATTAAAATGACAATGTTAGTCACAGGCCTGCATTTTGTCAAGATGTTGTTGGTGTGTTCTGTGTTGAGATGGTTTCGAGGGATATCTATGCAGGCAGGCTCCTCTTCTTTCTGGCCATGTGACACTGGGAACAAGGCATTCCAGAGTCCGGGAGATAAAATTTGAATTCCATTAGCAATACAAAAAGCTACTTTGTCTGAGATCCAAGAAAAATGGGTTTATTCTTTCCAAAATGGGTTTGCTGTTTCACCTAGAGTCCAGCATCCCACCTCCAGTCACATTAATCTAGGCTCTATGAGAAATGTAAGGAACGTAGTTGACTGCAGATGAGGGGGGGGGGGGGAGAGCTGTTGAACATTAAAAATATATAACTATACATGTAGGATAATACATACTCCTAGGTAATTGCGCTTGATATCAGAAGGGCTTACTTCTGGGTAGACACACATGCAATTACAGTGTACTTCATTCAAATTTGTTTAGGGCTGCATCCACACTACAGAAATAACAAAGTCTGACACCACTTTAACTGGCGTGGCTCCAGCCTATGGAATTTGGGGAATTGTAGTTTGTTTAGCACCAGAGCTCATTTGACAGAGATGGCTAAATGCCTCACAAAATTAAAGTTCCTAGAATCCAATAGCATTGAGCCATTGCTGTTAAACTGGTGTCATGTTGCCTTATTTCTGCAGTGTGGATATAGCCTAAGTCAGTGGTTGTTCCAACTAGGGCATTCTAGGAACTGTAGTCCTAAAAAGTAATTTTCCCAGGTTCTGGGTTAGACTAATGCTTTTTTTTCATCCCAGATGGTTTGAAAGGATGTTGTTTTAGAATTTAATACCTCTGAGTTTTCATCCTCATTTTTTTGAAAAATTGGGGATTAGCCTGTATAATCACACTTGCTTTTAACACAGACAATCCTTTCATAGCAAACTACATTTTCCTCTTTCAAAGTACAATCTCACTGTAAGTATGTGGAACTTTATCTCACACATAAACTCTGTGCTGTTTTTTGACTCCTCTTCAGGGCCTCCAGAATATTAAAGCCAGCGATGGCCAGCTAGTGGTATTTGAATGTCGAATTCGAGCATCACCTACTCTTCAGGTTCGCTGGTACAGAGAACATAATCAAATAATTGATTCTGCAGATTTTCGAATACTAAGGAAAAGTAGGTATTTCTCTTTTTAAAAATATTCTTCCACTGGTGGAACAATTTTTGTTTTTAAATAGGAATTATGCCTTTAAAAAATATGATGTTTGTTAGGACTATTTAATGATGAGCAAGAATCTTTAAAAAAAAAAAAAGTTTGTGTGTGAGGAAGAAAAATGGAAGAATTGGGACCTACCAATCATCAGCCTGTTCTGGTCAGAAGGCCTTTTGCCATGACCCTGCCCCAGCTCCACTGCATCTCTTATTGCATCCATCATATTCTGCTCTGGCTAAAGTTGGAGCTCTATCACACTACACAATCACAGCATCATGATTCCACTTTAATTGTCATGGCTCCATCCTATGGAATCCTGGGGTTTGTAGTTTGGTGAGGCACTAGAGCTTTGTGGATTAGACTTCTAAATGCCACTCCCTAAACTACCAATCCCAAGTGTCCATACCAGTGAAAGTGGCATCATATAGTTATAATGGTCTAGGGTGAAAGGGCCCCTGGTGTTGAGTAGTAGTTTTCTGGGGGGAGTGAGGGGAACTGAAGGGGTAATTCAAGAAGGCTACAGTGTGACATTGAAGTACTGTAAAGACTAGGCTAGTGATACCATACAGCCAGCCCTCTGTGTCCACAGATTCCTTATGTACAGATTCAACTATCCGCTATTTGAAATATATATCTATATATGTTCCAAAAATCAACCCTTGATTTTGTCATTTTATATACTGTAAGGGGCACTGTTTCCTTGCCACTGCATTTAATGGGACTTGATCATCCATGGATTTTGGTATCCACGGGCAGTCCTAGACCCAAACCCCAGAGGATACCTGGGGCCCACTGTATTTTGAAAATGAGGATACATTTATTGAATAACTACTACAAACCACCAATCACTATTCCACTTTAAATACCTCTACTACGTAAGTTGTGTTAATTGCTACTAGAAATAATTCTAACCATCATTGAATTTAACAACAGTTTTTTCCGTCCCTCTCCTCTGCCTCTTCCAACAGCTGCCTTGCCTGTCCCACCCAGCCCATAGCCCCTTGCTTGGCTAGCTTATTTTATTTTATTTTATTTTAATGTTTGCCTTCATCCTCTGGGGTCTATCTCTCTTCTCCTCTCCATCTCCAAGTCATTGGGCCAGAACAGTTAGGCAGGAAAAAGCAGCTTGATTCTGCTTTTTCCAAATACCCCTACTACATACATTTATTTATGTACCTCGATTTAATTATAAACTTTATTATATTTTATTTTATTATAAAGGTATTTATATAAATTGAACCCCTGCTGCCCACACAACTCACAGGCAGGCTGAATATGCATGGCCTGACTGCACAGCACAGCATTGAGCTGTGCTGCTGGGTATATTTTTTGTTGCTTCACTTGAGTCGGGGCATTTATAGTTAGATGCACATTTTTTGTCTTGAGTCAGACTATCCTGGCTTCTTTTTGCTCCAGTTTTTAACCCTGGAGCGCAGGTTTGATCCAGTTTCCAGCCACTTTGGAGGCATGTGTCATCTAATTGCCCCACCTTTTTAAAGTGGCTGGAAACAGCTTTATTTTGCCCATCCATTTCACCCCACTGTCTCTCTTAGCACTATGACATGTTGGCTTTCATCTCTGCTCCTAGCACAGTTCTACATGGAGCGGATGAGATGGCAAGAGGAGGAAGAGTCAGGTGGCAGGAAGCAAAGCAGCATCAGACATTTTTAAAAACCCCATAACAATTTTAGCTTCCAAAAACAATTTTAGCTACCAAAAACATATGTTAGTCCTTGACTAGGCTTAGTTTCTAATTCATTAGACAATTCTGACTTCACAATAAAAAGAATGGAGAAATATACCATAAGCAACATGATATGCAAGGCACCTTTCCCCTCAACAGACACTGATCTGATAAAATGATAATGAATCTACTACTACTAATAATAATAATAATAATAATTTTTATTTGTACCCCGCTCTTCAGACAAGGCTATCAAAGCGGCTTACAATTTGTTAATTAAGACATTTCCCTGCCCTCAGGCTTACAATCTAAAAAGACACGAAACAAAAGGAAAAGGGAGAGGTGGTGGGAAAGGGGGAAAGTCTAGCAGATCTTCTCTCCCTCGGAGGCCTGGACCATGGCAGATGGATTGGAGGGAGGGCTCTTCTTCTTTTTAGGCAAGGCCTGTTGGAGCTGGCTTGCCTTTCTCTCCCTCAAGATGGTGGATGGAGGGAGGGCTCTTCTTGCTATACCCTTGAAGTGTTAGATTTGAGCTTAATTTTGGTATAACATCAATGGAAAACCATTATCTTCCTCTTAAAACTCTTGGAAAGCCAGCAGCTTTAGTTGAGTAATGCTGACAAAAGAAGAAAGTGGGTAGATCAATCTAAAGACTAATACTTTGTGTTCTTCATGTGGAGGCACCTGATTTTCAGGAGAATTTATAAGCATTCAGATTGATAGAAAACTTTCCCACTGATCGAAATGTGGTATAGACTGTATCCTTAGTATCATTTTGCTTACTCTTTTCCTGGCAGATGGAAATCTGAAAATATAGTATGATATGCGAAACTGCCCTAAAGTATACAGGAAAAAATAGATTCATATACCTCGGCATTAGAGAGGGGAACAGAAAAACAGAATATGAATTCCCTGCCCCCTTATCCATTTTCAATGGGTCAGGGAAAATAATACACACCATAATGAAATATTCTCTGAACTACAATAAGACTGAAATAGGCTATACTTTTTTGACATAATTTTCCATCTGAAATTCAGAATAATAGGGTCATAAAGTTGGAAGAAACCATGATGGCTAACTAGTCCAACCCCCTGCCATGCAACTAAAGCATCCCAAGAAATGTACATCTGTTACTTTAAAACTTCTAAACAAAGGAGAGCTCATTGCCTCCTAGTAGTGACTAGTTGACTACCAAACACTTCTTATAGCCAAGAATGTTTTTCTATTGTTAAGTGAAATCTTTTTTCTTGTAATTTGAATCACTTGGTTCATTTTCTAGCTTCTGGAGGAGTGATATAGTTAATTTTCAAACACGCTTTTGGGAGAAGGGAACAGAACAATAGCTTAGAATGGAAATAGCTGAAGTGCAGTATCTTTAAAACACTGGTTTAGTAATATTTGTGTACATCATGTGGAAGAGGGAGGGAAAGTGTTTTCTCTTTGTGCCTGGATCTGTTCTGATAAATAAAGGTTTGTGACCATGTGTTCCATTAAACTACAAATTGTTAACCTGACTTTTAGTCTGCAGTCAGCTTTGTCTAGAAAATATCACAATTAAACAACCTGAAATTATATTATTCTTTTTTGTTTGTTTTAATTTACAGAGGCTTGCTTATCAATGGTGCCTGGTAAGTAAATTTTAAATAATTAGGCAAATTGTGTAGGATTATTGTGTGTGTGTGTATGTACCTTCAGGTCACATTTAGACACATCCAATTAGTACAGAAAGGCCTAGCTGAACAGTAGAATATAGATGCATGTGTATATCATTTATTAATTATGGTGCCTGCATATAATTCTGTCATTAGGCAGATCTTTCTTGCTAAATTTTGGAAATAATGTTTACAGCAGCTGTAGTGATTCAGCTTGTCAATAGGGGCAGAGAGGCAAAAGTACCAAATTATGGGGGGGAAAATGTTCCCAATTTGTGTTGCATATTTCTGTAATATTCTTATTCCTCTGATCATTGGTTTCTTTTCTCTTGTAAAATATTTCTTTCAGCACTATGGAAAATCAGGTAAACTCACAACCATTTTGCAGGGCAGTGGTATGGCGTTCCTCTTGTAAATTTTGTAAAGTGTCTCATTGAATTATTTCCTCCATTTAGAGGAAGTTTGCACCTTGGTAATTACAGAAGCCTTTCCTGAAGATTCTGGAATATTTACATGTGTTGCTGAAAATGAGTTTGGCACAGTGGCATCCAGCGCACGCCTTTTTGTTTCTCAAGGTAATTGCATGTTCTCTCCCACCATCTCTCAGTTCTCTCCTAGCATCTTGGACAGAGTTTCTGCCACTTTCTGGAAAGTCCTACAAACACAAAGCAACAGATTGTTCCTCCAGCTCCTCAGCACCTCTTGTTTAAATTTGGGAGTCCTGTGTTTCAATCACAAACTGTGTAACAAAATCTTTTATCCCACTCAGGACTTTATCACAAAGACTACTAAAATGCCATAATCATATTAGTATAGGAAATGCAAATATAGGGATTTGGGGACAGTACTGGGCTCTTCTGCACTCCTGCCTTCACAACCCCCACCTTCCTGTCCTATGCGCCTTCCCAGCATGCCTTCTGATGTGTTTTTTTTTTCCAATTGCACAGTCAAAGTAATTGATTAAGTAAAAACAAAAGGAAATAAATGAAAAGAATTGAAAAAAACAGCTTACTTGGGAGTAGCAAGGGGGAGAGGGGAGACGAGCAAAATCACATCCATCCACACCGTATGACTGCCTGCATATAGGAACTGAAGCAGGAGGACCTAATCACACATGAATCAATAGTGGAAAAGCAGTGCAATTGGGAGGCACTGACAGGTTCGTCCCATCTCTGGACTCTTTCAGACGTCGGAAATTGGAAGTATAATTTAATGGCAATCCGAACACAATCATGGGGTTTGACGTTATTGCAAATTAAAGCTTCGCACACAATTTCGGGCAAAATGGAACGCAATCATGGGTTTTCCGTTATTGCGAATTAAAGTTTCGCACACAATTTCGGGTAAAGGGGAGGTCATTTTCAGGAAATGGAATGTTACTCCGAACACACTCCGAACGCAATGGGAATTCCCGTGAATTCGCTAAACAAGCGAATTCACAGGAATTCGAATTGGCTCAATTCGCAGTAAAGAGAAATTCCTCCCGTGTGAAAGAGTCCAGTGATAGGAATACTCAAGGAACAGATAGAAGATAAAGCAGCAACAGGACAAACACAGTGTCGTGTGATAAAGTAGTTACAGACTCTGCTGTCTTGCTGTAATTCCACTTTGGCAGCCTCCTGTGATAAAGCCCTTAGTGAGAATCTGGGGCGAAACAGATGGGTAGGAAAAAGTGGCTTGAAGCTGCCTTTTCTGAAGCCACATTGAAACCCCACCAACCGCACCACCAGCTCCCAAGGCAGCTGGAGTCTTCATGCCTTGACCACATGGCATGGCTTCAAGCCAGGAAGAAGCACAAAAAAGCTGCTTCTTTTTGAAATTGCTTTTCTCTGCATCAGGTGCCTAGATGGCACTTTCCTGCTGGCCTCAAGGCATGTGTCATCTAAACGCCACACCTTCAAGCCAGCCTGAAAGCACCCCTTTTTGCCTGTCTGTTTAGCCCCACAATCACTGAAAAAGAGCACGTTGAAAGTTTTTAGTGAAGCTTTGGTTTCATGGCTAGTTTGATGTCTTTTCTTGAAATCCTGGCAGAAATTATAACATTAAGTCATTAGAGGACTAGAGGACCTCACTCAAGAGAATGAGGAGGAGGGTCTCCAGATATAAGAGCCAGGTTTATTACAACCTTGTGATATAAATGAAATAATGCATGTTAACATTTGTAGCTAACCTCACTTCCTGCACATACATTAAGCCAGACAGTCTAACTGTCAAAGTATGCACTACATTAAATAGTTAGCATGCTGCGAAAGATTATCCCTCACCCTCTCTCATATATATGTGGAACTTAAAACCTCAGGTGGGGGGCAAAATTTTCAATAAAAACCAGGGATAGTATGGCTTAAATACTGTAAGTTCGAACGTGTATCACACGTTCACAGGTGTATCTACATATTTTAGAGTTAAAAAGAATGTCATCTTTAGCTTCATGCTACCTGTTGTAGGATGTAATTTAGCCTCAGAATGAACTACATCACTGAAAACTGCATGGTCAAAGAATTTTCAGATGACAGATACATGATGCTGTTTTGTAATTTAAAAGAAGGAAAGGGCAGGCAGGTGGACAGATAGACTCACATCCATCAGTGTCTGCATAGAAGAGTTGTCTGGAAGGCCCATATAAGCTACTCAGTCTTTGAAAAAAGAATAAACACAAATAATTTATTTAAATAAAAGTAATCAATTAAGAGGCATCCATGATTAAGAGGCATTCACTGAAGATCTGTGAAATGTACCACCAATGGAGATTTAAATCACAAAATCCCACCCCTTATTTTTAGTATCTAAAATTAATTTCAAAGAAATTGAGGCTTAATTCTCCCATAACGCTCACTGGATCTCACAGGGATTCTATGCTCAGTTCCTTTTTCCAATTTTTTAAAATATTTCATGTACACTATTAGCAATGTTAAATATCTAAATAGTTGCATATTATCAATATTTATTTATGTCTTTATGTGTTTTGTGAAGTATAAAACCATACCAAGAAGATATAGTTCAATCTTCCTAATGAATAAATAGATTGCCAGTGAAAAAAACACCTTCCTGACCCAAAAGGAGAATGACGTACAATGGACTGAGTTACTGCTTTGGATTTGATTTCCGTTTCTGTAACTGCTTTTCAGGAACAGAGATAGAAAGTTTCAAAGCAGCCCCTTCATGGTTAGATATGCCAAATACTGCAATGGGAAGAGATGTACAGAACACTCCTGGTAGTGTAATGCCACAAAATCCCTCTGGCTCACCAGATCAAGAGGAATATGGAAGTTTGTGGTGGCAGAACAATGGCAATAAGAACAAGGATTCAGAGGGTTCATATCCATGGTAAGGCAAAACAAATATTCTCAAGTCTTTTCAACTCAACAGTAGCAATTCTTTTGGATAGAGATGATTACAAGGATATCCACTTATCTACAAACCCCTGCCTTCTGTGTGACATGCATTTCTGAAAGCTCTGTTGCTTGCTTGTTGGTCTAGCTGCATGTATATACTAAACTGAGCTGGAAATCTAGCATGCTATTGCATCAGGTGCTATGTGCTATAGGCTTTTAATTGAGATGAGTGGAGGGGGGGGGAGGAGGAGGGACTATAATAGTGACTTCTGCCCAACAGTATGATGTAGCACAACCACTAAAATAAGTAAGGCTACAAATGCCTTCAGCTGACTACAAATTTGCTACAACAATATTTGAATATTTTTAAAATAATTTCCCAGTTATTCTGCAAGTCTGTATCAGTGTGACTGGCATCTAAGTTTTGTTCAGTAACTTTTGAAGATTAATAGTGGAGCTAAACAAATAAATACAGAACAGAGAAATTACTCCCTGCTAAAGCAGAACAAGAGAAAGTATTACCTGCTAAATGAGAACCAACAGCCAAACCTTTGTCAGGCTTGCTAAATAGTTAACATTGCATTCTAGCAATGTACTTGTATCAAGTATCATTAGTTTCCTGTGATTGAAAGCAACATGCAATTCAAGGAGTTTGATCATCCTGTTTCTAGATTTGGTAATCAACCTATTAAACATAATTATCTGATCTGAACACACCACTACAAGCAAGCCTTAAGTGAGATAATTTTTAATATGAGAATTCTTTATGGAATTATTAGAATTTACAAAGGTAATTGCAATAGCAAAGCTCTCTGTAATAGCAGGGCGCTCTATAAAAGAAAAAAAAATCTTCATACAGGAAGAGGGGCAGAAATTGAGGTATTCTTTCAATTGTCAGTCACCTTGTGATAGTAGAGACCCCAGACCTCTGAAACAAAGGTCAATAAGACAGGATAATTAAATACATTGTTAACAATTGCACTGGGTCTAAAATCATTCTTTAGTAATAATGAGATTAAAAAAAATGTAAAGATAGGGCAATCCTATCAATTTTTTCAAAAATCTGGTGTAGACATTAGCCATGCATTTCATGTTGCCTAGTTTGATCCCTTGTTCCAGCTGTCCAGGATCCAAGGAATTGCAACTTATAATATAGGGAAGCTACATAATGCATCACCAACAAGGGTGCACAGATTAGCACATGCTAGTTTATATATATAGATGCCAATTTAAAAAGCATGAAAATTTGAATAGTAGTACAAAGAAAAGTATTTTTGTCCAGCTGTACATGCCTTTTTCCCATGCACAACTGGGCATGTCCAGTTGTGTAATCAGATCAGGAAGACTGTGACTATTAGGTTAGCCTGTTCTCTAAATGCTGAAGCCTGATACGCAACTTCACAGCCACCCCCAGCTTTGCCTTCTTGAGGCCTAACTCCAATTACTAATTCTAGTTAGAGGAGACCCACTGAAAAAGTTGTGGAAACATAAGTCAACACTTACATACATTTGACAGATTTAGGTGTTTACAGCCTGTGGGTGAAGCCATGGCGCAGCATCCGCACACTGGATGCTGTGACTCTGCCACCATCGTGTCATGATGCTGTGTGCCCTTCTAGAAGGTGTGCAGCATCATGGTGCAACCCTGGCACATTCTAGACAATGCAGCGCTGAATGGGCATCACAAAGCCATGGCACCGTGGCTATGACGCCCTTTAGAGGGCGCAAAAAGGAGCCACTTTTTGCAGCTCTTTTTTGTGCTCACCAGAGGCTGGATCAGTGCCATGGCATGCGGTTGCTGTGGCACCGATCCAGCCACTAAAGGGGTGGCTGGATGCCACCCATCTGTACAGCCCCTTAGTGGATCTACTCTGGCTTGACCTTTAAACCAATCTTAAGCAGCCCTTTATAGGAAACACCTTTAGATAAGAGTGTCTTGAGAAAGTAAGCCATAACCTAGTTATTCGGTCTTTTCAAATTTCCTGAAAACAGACATAAACTTGTTTCAATCAGGCTAACCCTGTCTATGGTTTCAGTATTTGGTATTCTGTCCCCTGGGTAGCAAGCTTTTTACAGTTTCTGTGGAGTGTTCAGATTCTGGAAATGAGAAGATATAAAAGGAGACAAGAAGAAGACATTAAACATAGCAAAGTTTTTGTTTGGAAGCATGCCCATTTTTTAAATATTTTTTATATTTTATTTATTTATTTATTTATTTATTTTTGTTCAACAATGTGAATTCTTCTTCATGGAAACATAAGACATCCCCTGAAAATAAGACCTAGTGCATCTTTGGGAGCAAAACTTTATATAAGACACTGTCTTATTTTCGGGGAAACATGGTATTCTAGCTGTGTGATATGTTCAGTTTACACACTACAGAGGGTTGTTGTTGTCGTCATTGTTCTTGTGTGCCTTCAAGTTGTTTCCAACTTATGGCAACCCTAAGGCAAACCTATCACAGAGTTTTCTTGACAGGATTTGTTCAGAGGATATTTGTTCAGAGAGGCCTTCCTCTCAGACTAAGAAAGTGTGACTTGCCAAGGTCACCCAGTGGACTTCCATGGCTAATTGGGGATTCCAACCCAGGTTTCCAGAATCATTGCCCAGTGCTCAAATCACTCTACCATACTGCTGGGACACTGATTGCTCACTAATAAATATTATTTTGTCCCAGACTTTATGAAAGCATGTGGAAGCCTCACTGTCAGCAAGCACTGCTCCCAAGGGCAGATTAATAATGATGATGATGATGATGATGATGATGATGATGATTTATTTATACCCTGCACAATCACAGGGAATCTGGGCAGCTTACAATAGTGGGAATAATACAAGCAATAAAAATAAGCATGAAGTAATAAGCAAATATAACATAGCAATACATAATAAAATAAAAACAGTTCAATAACAACAAAACAATACAATAAAAGCAAAAAAATACAAAATTTACATTCAATCAATAATTATTTTTTAAAAATCCCCAATTCCAACCCCCTATTCAAAAATTAACAAAGCAGATACCAATAAACAATGAAGTAATAGAACAAATACAACATAACATGTTGCAAATTACTGTTTAAAAATTAAAATTAAGAGATTACATTTTAACACCCTAAAAGGGAGGGAGACTAAAATTTAACTACAAGATAATACTGTTAATATTGCCCAAGGCTTTTATGGGCCGACACCCATGCTGAGATGGCCCGGGGCTGGAAGGAGACAGATTTTAAAGGGGCCTCCTCCCTCACTTTAACTCACCACATGGAGTCAAGCTGCACCTCTTGGGTTTTTTTCCCTCCCTACTATGCATGCACATCATCGCACCACCTGAGACCAGAATTACCTACCTCCTACTGCTTAGCTGCTATTCCATTGGATGCCCCATATGACTGGCCACACAGTTGCATGAGTGATACACTGCCCATAAATGCATTGGTGTGCCTAGTGATATACTGGCAAAGTACAATCATGGAGGCCCCCCATATATGCCCACTTTACCCCCCTCACCCAGTTGGCCTTTCATGCACCTGTATGCTCGAACAAAAAAACCCATATGGCAAGCAGTGCCACTGGCAGTTGCATCTCACTGGTCCCAAGGCACATACTCCAGCCGCTTCCATATGCCGCTTCGGCCTTCCCACATTCCCACTTGTGCTGCTCTGGTTATAAGGTGGAAATTCAGAATTTATTTTTGCTCTGGTTTTTAGCCTCAGGGAATGGCTTCATGTTGGTTTCCACTTGATGTGGCATCATCTCAACAGGCAGGCTTCAAGTTGATTTGAAGTCACATTATTTTGCCAGTACAGACAACTCCTAAATGACTAAAATTGTTGACAGGGGGGTGGGGGAATAAGCCTTACTCATTTCAGAGCCCATGAATTGTCCAGGTTAATTTAAATGCCCTTGGACATGTTAAGATAAATATGATTGAACATATTAAAACAAAAGAATTTGGCATCAGTTATTTCCACAGTTCCAGCACTAAAATCAGAATACATGGGTCATATTAGTAAGTATGTTGACAGTTGATGAAAATAGCTTGCTGCCTTCTCCTGTACTTGGTAGTTGTTCCCAAAAGGTGATGTCAGTTCCAGCATTACATTTTGCATACTTGGGATACATAAACATGAAATCATTTCATCAGAATTAGTTGTCCTTGCAGCTGGTTGTTTTAAAGGATGATTCCGCAAGCTGGATCACATGGAAATGTAGAATCCATTTTGAATCACTGCTTGCCATATGGGTTTTTTTGTTCGAGCCTTTGATAAGATTCCAGGGATAAAAATAAGATGACACTTTCACACTCTCATCCAGGGAACAAAAGCTGTCTCCTCAATGGAAAATGTTACACTGGAACAAAAGGAACAAGGTGTTATGGCTAAATAAACTACTATGTTATGCAGGAGGTTGGAAATGCCTTTTGGAAAAATCTAAGCCAGTTCAAGCCACTGACAAGGTCACCAGATTCACCTATGTGCATTTTTGCAGAAATAAAACATGATGCTCAATGGGACTTACTCTAATTTAAGGATGCATAGGATTTCATCCTAAGGGCCTCTTCATGCCTTTCTCTTTCATGCACACTTTTTAAAATAACTTTGTAAAACCACTTTATATTCCATGCCTTATTTACAGCAAATTGCATTGTAAAATGTTGGTTGCAAGAGCATGTGAAGGATCAGGCTACACTGATTTTTTGTGTGTGACTGGATTATATTTCTTGGACATTGTTTTACTGTCATTCGACCCTCTTTCCTGCATAGTACAGAAAGGTACTGGAAAGTTATCACTGATGTGAACATGTTTACAGGTAAATTAAGGTAAACAGGTAGGACTTGTTGAAGTGGGGAGTGTGGATGATCTGGGTTCTAACCACTTTGTCCTAATCTCCCCCACTGGCATTCTTGTACTTCCTCCTGACAGTCCATTAACATTTCATGTACACTGAACATGGTCAAATCCCTGTTTGGGGATTTTTCTGCCCCCAAACCAAAATGGAAGAGAGGGAACAAAATGTGTTTTTGACCAAGATGGTTTTGCCCAATCCCAGCTACACTGACACCTAAGATTCCTCCACTGATGTTTATTACTAAGTTCATTTCAAAACAACCTTTCAAGTATGCATTTGGAGATGACCTATCTAGACACTGAAAATTCTATCTGTTTGTTGTGGTTGTATACTTTCAAGTCATTTCCAACTTATAGTACAGTACCTATCATAGGGTTTTCTGGGGCTGAGAGTGTGTGACTTTCCCAAGGGCATCTAGAGGGTTTTCATGAGGGAATAAAACTCTGGTCTCCCAGGATTCTGCTAGTCCAACACTCAAATCACTGCACCATGCTGACTCTCACTCTACCTGCCCTTTTTGTTGTTGTTTGGAGACCTTAAGGCAAACCTATCATGGGGTTTTCTTGACAAGATTTGTTTTTGTATGTATTTGTGGATTGCTTCCTGTTCCTTTTCTAATCTCTCAGTTTCGTTACACTTCCTACCTGCAGTGGTCTTTTACATTACACAGCTATTGTGTTATGATTCCATCCTATGTAATCCTGGAATTAGTAGTTTAGGAAGCATGCTTTTAGAATCTTCAGCCAGAAAGTTCCTCTGGTGCCTCTGACCAAACTATAGCAATAGCAAACACATTTCTATACTGCATATCAGTGCACTTAAGTACTCCCAAAGCAGTTTACAATGTGTAAGCTAATTGGCCCCAACAAGATGGGTACTCATTTTAGTGACCTCGGAAAGATGCTGGGCTGAGTCAACCCTGGAGCCCCTGACTAGGATTGAACTCACAGCCTTATGGCTTGTAAGTGAGTGGCTGCAGTTTAACCACTGCACCACTGGGTCTCCAATTACAAACTACAATTCCCAGTACTCCATAGGATGTAGCCATAGAAGTTAAAGTGGAGTCATAATGCTCTAACTGTTGCAGACAGTATCCTGTCAACAGAGATATATTAACTGAGGCAATTCAGAGGTTATTTTCAGGAAGAAAGGTGTGCAAATTTTAGGTCCTTATTCAAACTACTTATTCACTTCTGGTTTCAATGAGGAGTACAAGACTTTCCACAAGTGTCTTTCTTCACTAGGCATCTTGGCTGGTTTATAATAATAATAATAATAATAGTTTATTTATAGCCCGCTCCTCTGTATATACACTCGGAGCGGGGTACAAGTAAAAAAAAACATAGATTAAAACAATCCCATGACCCGTTTCCAAACCTCCCACCCCTTAAAAATAGATTAAACAGCAATGATTAAAACAGTTATTTAAAAACATATAGCTACATCCTAACCCTTCCTTATGTGGCCACGTCATAAGTGGGGATCAGAACATGGGAGTAGGCAGGAATCAAAGTCTGGAACCGAAGCCGGGGATAAGGAATTTCAGGGGAAGGCCTGCCGGAAGAGATGCGTCTTTAGGGCTTTTTTGAAGCAATCTAGAGATGTCATGAGACGCATCTCATCCGGCAGACCATTCCAGAGCTTGGGAGCGGTCGCAGAAAAGGTCCTCTGGGAGGTCTGTGCCAGCCTGGTCTTGATAGGCTGTAGTAAGTTCCTCCCAGAGGATCGAAGTGTGCGGGGAGGATCGTACGGGGAGAGGCGGTCCCTGAGATAAGATGGGCCCAAGCCATGTAGGGCTTTAAAGGTTAAAACCAGCACCTTGTACTGTGCCCGGAAACTAATTGGCAGCCAGTGGAGAGATTTAAGCACTGGAGTTATATGTTCTCTCCTAGATGTCCCAGTAACTAATCTGGCTGCCATGTTTTGGACCAATTGAAGTTTCCGGGTTAGGTACACGGGCAGCCCCATGTAGAGCGCGTTGCAGTAGTCTAATCGTGAGGTGACCAAAGCGTGTACCACAGTTTCCAAATCCCTCATCTCCAGGAAAGGGCGCAGCTGGCGTATCAGCCGAAGCTGATAACAGGCACTCCTGACCGTCGCATTCACCTGACTAGTCATGTGAAGTGACGAGTCTAGGAGTACCCCCAGACTGCGAACAGGGTCCTTCGAGGATAGTGTGATTCCATCTAGGACCGGGAGTTGTATTCCCAGACCTGGTTTCGGGCTGGTGACTGTCAGTACCTCCGTTTTGTCTGGATTCAGTCTCAATCTGTTTTCCCTCATCCAATCCATTACCGCTGCCAGGCAGTCATTGAGAGAGGAGACGCCATCTGAGGTCTGAGCAGATGATCTGGTCATGGAGAAATATATCTGAGTGTCATCAGCGTACTGATGACACTGAGCTCCATGCCTCCGAATGATCTCACCCAGCGGCTTCATGTAAATATTAAATAGCATCGGGGACAGAATGGCGCCTTGTGGGACGCCACAGCTTAGCTCAATTTTGGAGGAGCAGCTGTCCCCGAGCCTCACCCTTTGGGTCCTGCCGGAGAGAAAGGAACGGAACCACTGTAAGGCGGTGCCTCCGATCCCCATCCCTCTCAGCCGGTCCAAAAGGATGGCATGATCTATGGTGTCAAAGGCCGCTGAGAGATCCAAGAGCACCAGCAGGGTCACACTACCCCTATCAATGCTCAAGCGGAGGTCATCTGTCAGAGCAACCATGGCAGTCTCAACTCCATATCCTGCCCGGAAGCCGGTTTGAAATGGATCGAGATAATCGGTTTCATCCAAGACAGCTTGGAGTTGGGAGGCGACTGCTCTCTCGATCACCTTGCTTAAAAATGGCAGCAAGGAAACTGGTCTATAGTTGTTTCGGTCCAGGGGATCAAGGGAAGGTTTCTTCAGGAGGGGCTTTACGGCCGCCTCCTTCAGACAAGAAGGAACAGTGCCTTCCCTGAGGGACGCATTGATTACATCCCTAAGGAATGTTTTCAATGTGTCCCCTCCCTGGACGACCAGCCATGATGGACATGGATCGAGAGGGCAGGTTGTTTTCCTCACGCTTCCAAGGAGCTTGTCCACGTCATCAGTACTTACAGATTGAAACTCATCCAATAAAGTGACAGTAACGGAGTTGCTAGGTGCCTCATTTACAGATGCTGCTAGAACATTGGCGTCTAAGTCAGCCCTTATCCGAGAGATTTTGTCTGCAAAGTAGATGTTAAATGCGTCACAGCAGGCCACTGTAGGGTTAAGTAGGGGATTTGGCGCAGGGGGAACCTGCGTCAGCTCCCCAACCACCTTAAACAGCTCCGCTGGACGGGACTCTGCAGACGCAATGCGTGCAGAGTAGAAGGATCTCCGCGCTGCACACAAAGCCTCCCGATAGGCGCGAAGATGCTGCCTATGGCGAGTTCTGTCGGACAAGAGCCGAGTCTTCCGCCATTTGCGCTCTAGTCGTCGTCCAGCCCGCTTCATCTCCCGGAGTTCCTGGGAGAACCAGGGCTTACGGTTGGGAGCGGGTTGGAGAGGACGCTCAGGAGCGATAGTATCGAGGGCCTTGGGAAGGACGGTGTTCCAAGTATTCACCAAGGTCTCGGTAGAGTCGCCGGTGCTACCAACCATTAAACCCTCTAAGGCATTCTGGAAGCCTGTTGGTTCCATCAGCCTTCGAGGGCGGACCATTCTAATGGGTCCGCCACCCCCGGGGGAGCGGAAAGTGGCCTTAAGTTCCATCTTGATCAGAAAGTGGTCCGTCCATGACAATGCAGAGGTTTTGGTTACCTCCGCCCACGGATACTCCTGTTCCGTACTAAAAATCCCATCGAGTGTGTGACCAGCACAATGAGTAGGCCTGTCAACCAATTGGGATAGGTTCATGCTTGTCATGGATTCCATGAACTCCCGAGCCGCTCCAGATAGATTGGATGGGCTGGTCTCTAGAGGGATGTTGAAGTCGCCCAAGACCAAAAGTCTGGGCGAATCCAACAACAACTCAGAGACCAGCTGAGTCAGCTCGGTTAGGGAGTCCGTTAGGCAACGGGGTGGCCGGTATACCAGCAGAATCCCCAAGCTATCCCTGGTCTTCAGGCTAAGGTACACACACTCGATATGGGTTGTTTTCCGGACAGGCTTTCTGATCAAGGTCAGGTTGGTTTTATGGACTAAAGCCACACCGCCCCCTCGCCCACTTTCCCTTATCTGCTCACTGACCGTATAACCGGCTGGGAGAGCTTGCGCCCAAGTTACAGCGCTGGCATCTCCCAGCCAGGTCTCAGTAAAGCATGCCAGGTCGGCCTGTTCATCCACGAGGAGGTCGTGGATGATGTGGGTTTTCCCCTTGGCCGACCTGACATTGCAGAGGAGCAGATTAAGGGATTGTGGAACGATTGGTGCACTCCCCACATTATCCTGGGAAACAGAGTGAACAGAAGAAGGGATAGATATCAAACATCGATCCCTTCTTCTTTTGTAACATGTGTTCACTCTGTTACCGCCATATCTTCCCTGACCCCGCACAACTTCAATAGCCGCTCCGCAATTACTTCCAGCTCCATTATCAGATGATAAAAGTGGATGATCCAGCTAAATTTCCCGTCCCAGTACAGATGTAAAATCTCCAACACATAAGAGAATGGGGTTACAGCAGGCGTCCCTTCAGGCTTCCTTCAGGGTCAGCAGATGTTGGGGAGGGGTGGGAGGGCAGAGACTTAAGTCCTCCGAGAACAACCACACCCTCTGGCTTGCCCTGCCTTGCCTGGCCTTGGCTGTGGAGCCTCAGGTGGAGAATGGCTTCAGGCTGCAGCAGGCGTCCCTTCAGGCTTCCCTCAGGGTCAGCAGATGTTAGAAAGGGGTGGGAGGGCAGAGACTTAAGTCCTCCAAAAACAACCACACCCTCTGGCTTGCCCTGCCTTGCCTGGCCTTGGCTGTGGAGCCTCAGGTGGAGAGTGGCTTCAGGCTGCAGCAGGCGTCCCTTCAGGCTTCCCTCAGGGTCAGCAGATGTTAGAAAGGGGTGGGAGGGCAGAGACTTAAGTCCTCCGAGAACAACCACACCCTCTGGCTTGCCCTGCCTTGCCTGGCTTGGCTGTGGAGCCTCAGGTGGAGAGTGGCTTCAGGCTGCAGCAGGCGTCCCTTCAGGCTTCCCTCAGGGTCAGCAGATGTTAGAAAGGGGTGGGAGGGCAGAGACTTAAGTCCTCCAAAAACAACCACACCCTCTGGCTTGCCCTGCCTTGCCTGGCCTTGGCTGTGGAGCCTCAGGTGGAGAGTGGCTTCAGGCTGCAGCAGGCGTCCCTTCAGGCTTCCCTCAGGGTCAGCAGATGTTAGAAAGGGGTGGGAGGGCAGAGACTTAAGTCCTCCAAAAACAACCACACCCTCTGGCTTGCCCTGCCTTGCCTGGCTTGGCTGTGGAGCCTCAGGTGGAGAGTGGCTTCAGGCTGCAGCAGGCGTCCCTTCAGGCTTCCCTCAGGGTCAGCAGATGTTAGAAAGGGGTGGGAGGGCAGAGACTTAAGTCCTCCGAGAACAACCACACCCTCTGGCTTGCCCTGCCTTGCCTGGCTTGGCTGTGGAGCCTCAGGTGGAGAGTGGCTTCAGGCTGCAGCAGGCGTCCCTTCAGGCTTCCCTCAGGGTCAGCAGATGTTAGAAAGGGGTGGGAGGGCAGAGACTTAAGTCCTCCAAAAACAACCACACCCTCTGGCTTGCCCTGCCTTGCCTGGCTTGGCTGTGGAGCCTCAGGTGGAGAGTGGCTTCAGGCTGCAGCAGGCGTCCCTTCAGGCTTCCCTCAGGGTCAGCAGATGTTAGAAAGGGGTGGGAGGGCAGAGACTTAAGTCCTCCAAAAACAACCACACCCTCTGGCTTGCCCTGCCTTGCCTGGCCTTGGCTGTGGAGCCTCAGGTGGAGAGTGGCTTCAGGCTGCAGCAGGCGGCCCTTCAGGCTTCCCTCAGGGTCAGCAGATGTTAGAAAGGGGTGGGAGGGCAGAGACTTAAGTCCTCCAAAAACAACCACACCCTCTGGCTTGCCCTGCCTTGCCTGGCCTTGGCTGTGGAGCCTCAGGTGGAGAGTGGCTTCAGGCTGCAGCAGGCGTCCCTTCAGGCTTCCCTCAGGGTCAGCAGATGTTTGTTGTTGTTGTGTGCGTTCAAATCAACTCCAAGTTATGGTGGGACTCTCATAGCATTTTCCTGCCAAGATTTGTTCAGAGGTTTGCCATTGTCTTCCTCTGAGGATGAGAGAGTATAATTTCTCCCAAGGTCACTCTCTGGGCTTTCAGGGCTGAGGGAAGATTTGAACTCTCATCTTCCTGAATCTTAGTCCAACATTCAAACTATTACACCATACTGGCTCTTATTTATGGATGTGTGGCTATCAAAATCTGTTTTCAAAACAAGCCAGTCAGACTCCTGTAAAATCGAAAGATGCTAGCACCTATTAACAAAAGGGTGATGTGACCTTTTGACACTTTCACAGCACTTTATGAAACTGCTAAAACCACTGTTCTTTTTAGAGGAATTTGTGTTAATTGATACTTTGATTAGCACTTGTGGAACGAGTGTGCCAAGTACTGGTATGTGAGTTTGATTTTACAATCTGATCCAGATTTGGTAGGTTGGTACTTTTTAACCCTTCTTAGTGTACTCTCTGGAAAGGACAAACAACCAGCTAGTCTCACAGAGAAAGCCCACCCAGAACCCCCAAATAACAGTATGTTATTTGCATCCAATTACTCATGAAAAGATATTTCAGAGCACTGTTGCAGAAGTATAGCCTATTTGGGTGGGGGGAGGAATTGTCCCCTCTTTAGTTAGTCACTTCTCCTCTAAATTGAAATACAGTACAGTGGACTCTTGGTACGAAGGGGTATCCAAAAGTTTTAATGATCACCTTTTTAAAAAAATTGACAGAAAGTTTGTTTGTATCTGCTGGGGTTTGGTTCCAAGATCACCACCATCCTCCCATGGATACCAAAATCTGTGGCTGCTCAAGTCTTATTATATGCAATGCTGTAGTAAAATGGTGCCCTTTATACAAATGGCAAAATCAAGGTTAGCTTTTGGGATGGGGGTGGTATTTCTGTGGGTGCAGAATCTGTAGAGGGCCAACTTGTGGCTATGGATTAAGCCCTAAATTTTCTGACAGGTTTTTGTTTTTAACATCATCACAGAACAGTGGATGTTGGGTATTGTTGTTTTTTCCACCCTTAGACCAGCCCTTCTCCTTAACTTTGGTTTTATATATGCAGTTACATTTTTTAAGATTAAAGTATATTAAGTCATGTGAGCCTCAGTGACAATAGGGAGATAACTTCTGTGTCATTGGAATAGTGATTTTGTTCTGGGTTTTAGTCCAAATGCTAAAAAAAAGCTAACCAAGGTGCTGAATCTATTTCAGGTACAAATGCCTTTAAAGTTATGGCTAAAATCTGGAGCAGATTCACCAACCCCACTGACTTGGAAGCCACTGGTGAAGCTCCTCTTTCATGGTCTCAAGAGTAACAGCCCAGCCCAAACTTTACCAGCTCTGTGAGAACTATTTACTGTATTTATTTATTTCATTTATATCCTGCCTCATGGCAGTTAAAATGACATCATAGTGCTATAAGGGTGTAGCTTTAAAAGGCCCTTGAATATCTCTGTTTCTATTCCTTAACCCATACCTGTGAGATAAGTAAGCTGTAGATATGGAGAGAGTTAACTGAAAAAAAGGGCAACTATTGGTCTACATAATAGTTTAGTATGAACTATAGTGAATCCAATCAATGGTTTTAGTATTCATTCAAGAGGCCTAAATAACCTAAAGGTACCAAATCTTATCTGATCTTGGAAGCTAAGCAAGGTCAACTCTGGTTAGTACTTGGATGGAAGAGCATTAATAAATACCAGGTGCTGTAGGCTAGGCAGGGTCAGCCCTTGTAACTACTTGGATAGGAAACTGCCAACAAATCCCAGGTGCTGTAGGAAAGGCCATTCTAGGCAATGTAGGATGCATTTCAGAGGAAGGAACTGGCAAAACCACCTCTGAGGATTCCTTTCCTAAGAAATTCCTATTGAATTAATGGGGTCAACAGGTGACTTAAAGGTACGGACACACATCTGAAGATTTTGTGGGTTGACCCTGGATCCTTTTGCATGCAAGCACACATGTTAACTTGCAAAAAGCAAGGAATCCACACATTAGGTTGTTGAACCAGGAGGAAGTGCAAAAATATGTTTAAATGTATCCTTCTGTGCACTCATTTTTCTTTTTGTCAACATCTGAAGCTACCAGATGAATTACATTTTGGCTCTCTAATTCTGATTTTCTTTTCTGGGAAAAAAAACCCTATTGAAAATGTATCATGATGATAAATAGAAATATGCACTGAGATGGAGAGAAAGGGTGTTGTCCAGTCCCCCCCCCCCCCCATTGCTCAGCTTTGGAGCATTCTTGAACATGGTCTTTGCACAGGTGCAAATGCCATAGGTATGATGCACAGCTGCTGGGATAGAGAATCTAAGCTTAGAATACCCCTCCTCCCCGCCCCTTCTGCTTAAACAAATGGAGAAGGGCCAAAACACACTGCAGAAATAATCCAGTTTGAGACCATTTTAACTGCCCTGGCTCAGTACTAGGGAATCCTGGGAACAGTATTTTATTGTAGCACCAGAACTCTCTGACAGAGAAGGCTAAATGTCTCACCAAACTAGTTCCCAGAATTCCCTAGCATTCTGCCAGGGCAGTTAAACTGGTCTCAAACTGTATTATTTCTGCAGTAGGTTTTGGACTGAAGATAGTGTGGTAGTAAAGTATGAGCAGAACAGAAGGTTAAGATGGCTTATGAATCGCATTGGAATCAAATGGGGCTGCAGAAACATATAGTTGCCTAGTTTCACTCATCACCAGCCTTGGCTTGGAGCAGATGAAGAAGTATTATGTACAGGGAGAGAAGGCTTAGTTCTGGCCTGATGGTTCAGGCCTATTTATTCTTATTAACTCAGGAGATTTACAAAGAAAATGAGCTATGTGATCCAAAGCCTCCTTTTTTACCTGAGACCATTGTTGTTTTGTCTGAAGGGTTGTCATGCTCCTCTTTCAGTAGCAAGATCAATAGTTTCTTGTTTGTATGTATTTATTTTGCTCTTCAGCCAAAAGGCTAAACTAAATGTAAATTTCTGATCAACAAGTGCTTTGCCCAAACTTCATGTACAGGTCAGATCAATAGATGTATATCCAGTGGATAAGTGGGCAAATATACATTACAAACCCACCCAAACTGTTTGCTGCACATCTCTCCGTATAAGCTTTAATATGCACATCCCTCCATATTAGCATAGTTGTGAACAGGATCAGAGCCTCACCTCTCCTCTGCACTGTTTCCCCTCTTTAAATTGCCCTTCTAAGGCTGGTGTGTCTAAACTGGGGGGGAAACTAGTACCAAGACATGTGAATATTTGGGGAAGCATGATGCATATTGACTGAATGAATGTAATTTGAATTAGATTTTTCTTATGCAAACAGTGAATAAGATTACCTTCACAAGTGGTATTTAAACTGGCTTTTGTACCTTTTTGGTATCTAAATTCTGATGTAAAACCTACTTTGGCTAGAGTGTCAAGGGGATTTTTCCAATGGCTTTTGAGACATTATTAAATGGGGGAAAAGGACAGGAGGGAAAGGGGATGCTCCTGTCCTTATTGTGTGATTGTGTGAAGATTATCATATGACATCCTGCTAATTCCATCCTTCTCCCATCAATGAAGTGGAATGATCCGATAACTTTTTATTCATGGGCAACTGCTGTGAGAAAAAAGTTTCGGAACCATTCCCATGTCTGGGAGCCATTTCTCCCTCTATGCTTTTTCTCTGTTTGATAATCTCCTTGTACTTTCTGCTCTTTTTCTAGGGCAAAATTCCTAGAATAACCTTTCCCAAACATACCATCTCAGATGGTTAGAGCCCTTCACTCCACTTACCTTCAACTACCGTATGCTTGGATGAGGATGATGGGAACTGTAATTCCACATCTAGGGACTGAAGTTTGGGAAAGGGTAATCAATGAGATGGTGCTGCCAAGCTACTGTTCCATCCCATATTCTTTGCCTTTTGGGCTACCACAGACATCTGGCCAATGTGCTTTGACATCTGCATAATATTACTGAGTTTGGCAATCTGGGCTGAAGTGGCATCAGTCCATGAGAGGCATTCAGCTTTGTGTCTTATGTTAATCTTCTTTCAAAGAAGCACTGGAATTCACGGTTGGACTGGACATGGGTAATTTAACCTATACAAAATCTATGTTGGTGTTTGCTATGGGTTGCAGTGATTGAGATTTGGGGGTACATCTTGTGTTATAATGGGCTTGCATTCTCCTGAGTCATGTGTTTTGATCAAGCATTACTCTGGGATATTTAAGTGGAGGCAGTGTCCAGATCAGTTTTCAGTCCCTTTGGCTGCTGCCTCAGTTGTTTGTGTAACTAGAAAATAGGATGTGGCCACAATAATTAATGTCATAGCTATACCCAGATGACAGGAGTGTTACAAGGACTGCACAGGACTGCTTGAAGAGTTTGGAAGTTTCAGCTGATTCAGCTAGACCTGGTGTTATCTGGTTTGTAGATGATGTTGTGGTAAGTGGACTCGATCAGATTTCCACTCCATCTCTGAAAAAGCAAGATATACTAAATATTTTAATAAATACATTCACAAGCAGTGTTTCCATGGGGGTTGTCCTGTTTGCCATACTAACTGGGATAGTTGTAGTAGTGTTTCCAGGCTTGGCTCCCAGAGTGCAAAAACTGCTACACCATATGGGCTCTCTTGCTACTAGGATTTTGGCTACTAAGATTCCAAGAGTTTAGAAGTGTTTAAAAGTTGTGTTGTATTGTTTTGGCTGTTTGTGTCTCCATCCATCTCATAGCCAACAAAAGGTATGGCCTCTATCTGCATCAGTCTTCCCACCAAGCAGGGTGAGCAGATGTCATAACTGCAAAGGAGGACAAGGTACAGCAAATGCAGGACATTCAAGAAGAATGTAGGACATTACAAAATAAAACACTGGCATAAATGTAAATTCATGGTTATTAATCATGCTCGACATGGAGGACATTTTGACATTTCTCCTGGACAAAAGGAAGAAATATAGAATGTGTCCTGGAAAAAGAGGACATCTAGTCACCCTGCCCCCAAGGCCATCTTAAACAGCACCTTTAACATCTCAACAAAGATGCAGTTCTGTGACTTTGTGTTACATGATTTTTAACATCTATGCCTGATGAAGAAGACTGTGAGCTTCAAAAGTTTAAATAATATATTTTGTGTTTTTTGGTTGGTCTAATGAAGTATCACCATAATGTATATATGTTTGCATTTGTTATATTTTCATCTCTTGGATATGATTTTAATTCTTCAGAGTTTCTGCATACGTATATTTTATGTTGTGCTGATACTTTTGATCTTGTTGTTGTGTGCCTTCAAGTCTTTTTCGATTTATTGGGACTAAACAGATGGGCAAGAAAAAGTGGTTTGAAGCTGCTTTTTCTAAAGCCACACTGAAACCCCACCAACCACACCACCAGCTCCGAAGGCAACTGGAGTGCTCGTATCATGACCACATGACATGGCTTCAAGCCAGGAAGAAGCAGAAAAAAGCTGCTTCTTTTTGAAATGACCTTTCTATGCATAATGGCACTTTTCTGCTGGCTTCAAGGCATGTGTCATCTAAACGCCACACCTTCAAGTCAGCCTGAAAGCACCTCTTTTTCCCTGTCTGTTTAGCCCCAGTGTGTACCTATTAGTGGGGTTTTCTTGGCAAGTTTTTAAAGAGGAGGTTTGCCATGGTCATCCTTTGAGTCTGAAAGAGTGTGATTTGCCCAAGGTCTCCCAGTGGGTTACATTGATGAGAAAAGACTTGAACCCTTGTCCCCAGAGTCACAGTCCAGTATTCAAATCACTATATCACTATGGTTTTCACTATGGTTTTTATATCATATGGGGTGTTTTGTTTTTTGTTATGAATGTATTGTTTTATTTGATACTTTAAATTAAGACCACACAACAACACACAGAAATGTGTTTTATGAGGCATTAAATAAATCAATGAATGAGCCACCACATACAAAGACTTCAGTGTGCCAAGTGGAAAGTGTGCCAAGAGGAAAGTTGTTCTAGAAAGGCCTCATAGATGAGAGTGGCACCCTGGAAGAATTCAAATCTGGGTCAGTGTGCTGTGAGGCAAAACCTAGATGACCAGAGGCCAGAAAAAAAGAACCTGCCACTCTCATTTTCCAGCCATTAAGCTGTGCTTGTGTGAATGAGAAGCCCCAGCCCAGACCCTTTTGTCTGTTTGGGTGGAAATTGTATGTTGTTGTTGTTACTGCTACTCAATGAGACAGACAGACACTTGAAAGGTCAGCAGACCCTCTTTAAAGAGGGGACAAAGGGCTGAGAGGAGGACTGAGGAGGCTGAACAAAAGAAAGGCCAGCAACAGGACTAAGTTGGAAATAGTGAAATCTGATCTAGTGCCTCAGAGTTGTAGCTTGCCTCAGCTTCACATTCAAAGTCCCCTCCATTTTAAAATGAACCACCAGAGCTGAGGAACTCAAGGCAGGGCCCCTTGATTCTCGCCTTTTAAAGTGTCTTTTACTTTACCTTAAAGCTCAAATATCAATCCTCCAGATGTTTAGAACTTCAGCTCCCAGAAGCCCCAGCCAGTTTGACCAACAGCCAGGAATTCTGGGAACCCAAGTTAAAAACATCTGGAAACCCAAGGTTTGGGAACCATTGCCCTAAAGGCTCCAGATCCCATTTAAGCTTAGAAGCTAAGCAGGGCCAGATCTAGTTAGTACTTGGAGGGGAAATCACCAATGAATACCAGTTGCCTCGCAGGTAAGGCGCCGCAGGAAAAAACACAGGACACCATGCTGGAGAAAAACATGGCCACAACTTTATTTTGAACCAGCACAAACAATAGGGTTGGCCCAAAGCATAAGGTCTGGATCTGGACATCAGCCAAACCCCCGTTGGCTAATGAATGGTTGCTTGTATCCAAGCATCGGGATGACGTAGGTGCCAAGCCCCGCCCTAAACACAGTCGGGCAACTGTGCTCCTCCCATTCGATTTGCAAGGCACTCTAGTCACCGGGTGTCAACTGACTGTGGCCCCCGCACTGGCCACATCAGCACGCTCCATACACCCGGGTCGCGAGGACTCCCGATCCAGAGCCATCGAGCCCTGGAAACCCCTCACCCCAGATCCAGGCCTATGCTGCCGCCCCCGCCCAAGTTGTGACAATCAACTCCCAGGGAGGGAGGGTGGGAGAGCCGAACGAAGCAATGGCGCTTCTCCCTGCCTTCGGCCTGCTTAAATAAGCCCAAGGACCAATCAGAGGCGAGCGTGCCAGCGCAGCCCCGCCCCCAGAAAAGCCTCGACCAATCAGCGAAGGAGGCGGGCAGCTGGGAGCCAATCAGGCAGCCCGCCTCCACCCAAATGCATCCTGGGACATGTAGTCCGTCCCTAAGAAAAAAGGCGGGCTGGCTTCCCGCGCTCCCCTCCCGGCAGCCAATCAGCGGTGAGCCCGCCCGCGCAATGGCTGCCGGGACGGCGACCGCAGCGGGCGCCTAAATTGGCGCTTCCCCCGCGCGGCAACTGCGCCGGCCCGCTGAATCGGGCGGCGCGAATTGCCTCGCAGGTAAGGCGCCGCAGGAAAAAACACAGGACACCATGCTGGAGAAAAACATGGCCACAACTTTATTTTGAACCAGCACAAACAATAGGGTTGGCCCAAAGCATAAGGTCTGGATCTGGACATCAGCCAAACCCCCGTTGGCTAATGAATGGTTGCTTGTATCCAAGCATCGGGATGACGTAGGTGCCAAGCCCCGCCCTAAACACAGTCGGGCAACTGTGCTCCTCCCATTCGATTTGCAAGGCACTCTAGTCACCGGGTGTCAACTGACTGTGGCCCCCGCACTGGCCACATCAGCACGCTCCATACACCCGGGTCGCGAGGACTCCCGATCCAGAGCCATCGAGCCCTGGAAACCCCTCACCCCAGATCCAGGCCTATGCTGCCGCCAAACAGACGGTAAGGAACGAACCGCCTGCCGCCAACCCTATCAGAAACACATGCGGGCTCCAAACAAAACCAAAAAACAGCAAAACCATCATTGGCCCCCTGCCAGGTCCCGGTCCGTTCGTATATAACCCAAGTAAGCCTTGGATTTCCAACGTCCCAACTGTTTGATATTGTCCGCTGACAGTCCAATTTTTGCAGCCGATGTAGCTGCCCCGATCCGGAAAGAATGTCCCCCAAATTCCTTCGCTGGCAGACCCAGATGTCTGAGGGCCAACCGCAGCACTGCCACCAGCTGGTAACGCGTAACAGGAGCTCCGTCAGCGTGGCAAAATAAGGAACCTGCACCAGCTGGGCGTGCATCCAGGAAGGCGTGCAAAGTCCGGACAGGGCACACCGGCGAGCCCCTAAAGCGGTTCAACGTAATAGCAGACCCCCTCCCCAACTGGTTGCATTTGGACCTCCGAACCAATAAGGAAACAGAACTCTTAGTGAAACAGACATCCCCAACCTGAAGAGAATGCTCGGAGGTGTCATTGGCGGAATTAGGAACAAGCTCCCCCAACCTAAGAGCCCCAAAAAAGGCAGTAGCGAAAACAGCACGAAAAAGGCCGGCCTCATAGTGGGAAGAGCAAATAACCGGTAAGGCAGCAACTAGCTGCTCGAGCAGGGACAGCGTGATGGGACGTCTGGAATCCAAAGAAGGGCCCTGGGATCGCCTCCAACCTTCCAAGGTCCGCCTGACTTGAGGACCCATTAGAAAATAACCATGCCATGAAGCCTAGGACCAAGGAGGATTGAATGGGCCAATGAGCCGGGATATTACAAGCTCTAAAATAAGCAGATAACTTGGGAAAAACCCTCCTGTAAGCCCTTTGAGTGGAAGGAGCAATAGACGACATAATGCCATTCATAATGATAGAGGTCCAAGGTCCCACAACTCCTGAGGAAACGAAACAAGGGAGGGGTCCGCCTCCGGAGCCAAACGACGGAACCGTTCCTCCTGGAAGCGAGAGAGAGCATCAGCGATGTTATTCTCAAGTCCAGGCACGAACCGGGCAGAAAAGGAAATATTACAAACTAAGCAATCAAGAACCAGTCTCCTGACCAACAACATGACTCTCTCAGAAGAAGAAGACATGCTGTTGACCACGCTTACAACCGCCTGGTTATCACACCAGAACGTGATCTTCTTGTTGGCAAAATCTTTGCACCAAATGCGAACAGCAACCACAATCGGAAACAATTCCAGAAAGGTCAGGTCCTTCAACACATTGCCCCGAGCCCACTCCTGCGGCCACCTTTGTGCGCACCAGTGACCTTGAAAATAAATCCCAAAACCTATACTCCCGGCTGCATCGGAATGCACTTGTAAGCGGTCACCTAACTGCCAGGACTTTTGCCAAATGGCCACGCCGTTAAAATTAGAGAGAAAAGATTCCCAAACTCTGAGATCATCTTTAACACCCTTTGAAATCCTAATCCGATGATGTGGGAGGCGAGCGCCGACTGTGGCCCTGGCCAGCCTGAAGCAAAATGCCCGACCCGGCGCCACAACGCGGCATGCGAAGTTAAGGTGCCCCAGTAAAGATTGGACTTGCTTTAACGTGGCTTTTTTGGCAACCAGAAAATCCGCTAACAGGGCCCTTAACGCTAACAGTTTAGCCTGAGGCAAAGAAGAGGTGCCACGGACAGAGTCCAATTGAATGCCCAGGAAAGTAAGAGATGATGCAGGACCCTCAGTTTTTTCCTTCGCTAATGGGACCCCAATCTCCAGGGCCAGGGCAGAGAAGGTGTCTAAGAGCTTCTTACACTCTTCAGTGCCAGCCCTACCTACAAACAAAAAATCATCCAGATAATGGGTCACCAAAGGGGAACAAGCCCTCCTTTTGAGCTCCCATTCAAGAAAAGTGCTAAAGGTCTCAAACGCTGCACAACTAAAGGAGCACCCCATTGGCATGGCTTTATCGAAATACCACCCTTCTCCCACCTTGAAACCTAGCAAACGAAAATCGTCAGGGTGAACCGGTAACAACCGAAAGGCCGGTTGAATATCACATTTGGCCATCAACGCCCCTTTTCCGCAAGAGCGAACCAAACGGACCGCATGATCAAAAGAGGCATACTTCACCGAACACAACTCATCGGGAATGGCATCATTCACCGAGGCCCCAGGAGGGTGCGAAAGGTGGTGAATGAGCCTGAACTCCCCAGGTGCTTTCTTGGGAACAACCCCCAGCGGGGAAACATGCAGATCATCAAAGGGGGGAGAACTGAAAGGCCCTTCAATCCGTCCGGCCTCGATTTCTTTTTTAATCTTACTAAGGAGGACGTCGGGCATATCTCGGGCCGATTTTAAATTTCTAGCCACCGAAGGAGGAGGAGGGGCCACAACAGGAATACGAAAACCAGATGAGAACCCATCAGCCAACATACGGGCTGCTTCTCTATGAGGATAAGCCTCCAAAAGAGGTAAAAGGGGTTCCACCTTAACGGGCGAACGTGCCATCGAGAAACCCTGCAAAGGAAGTGAAGGCACCTCATTTCTGGCTCCCTGACCCGCCGGCATCGGAGGCAGGGGCCCCATCACGTTTGCCGGCTGCCGATTGGGCAGGGCGCCCTTGTCGAAAGGGCTGAGAACTATTGCGAGAGCAGGAGACCTTGGGGTGAGAACCTCTGCATAATTCACAGCAATGATCGTACCTACAATGCGCCCGCGTACAGCGTCCCGCATTGAAATCCCAGCAAGCGAGCCTGCGATCCCGCTTACCCGATGCCTTAAAGGCACCTTTGGACTTTGCTAGTGGGCCCACTTCTAAAAGCCAGATCTCATTATGGAGTTGATCCCACCGCTCGCGAGAGCTAAGAGACGCCTGCTGCCTGAAAGCCGCGTCATACGCTATGGCTGCTGCCTCCCCAGCCACAGACTTCGCCCGGAGGACATGCAATAGGTGACAATCTAGATGCCAGGCCCTCTCAGGGAAAGCCATAGCAACCACCGCCTTATACACAGTATAGCCCTCCAGCCAATTAGAAAAATTAGGCTCAGCTGGAGGAACTTTCGGGTGCCGCTTGGCACGTTTGGGAGAAGTGACGGCCCACGCCTCTTGACCCTTCGGCTGAAGGAGAGTGAAAATATCAACATAACACCCCCTTAAGATGAGCTTCCGCACTTTTTTGGACAGGTGAGAGCCCGGAGGGCGATCTCCAGGAGCAGATACAGGGATGGAGGAAGCCTGGGCGTCGACCCAAACCCCTTGAAGACCCGGCCTCCAAGCCCTCCTTCTAATGGCCCACAAAGGCAAACCGGGAGCCAAAGCGTGTTCAACCCAATATCCATCACGACCCTCAGGGGCGCCCGAAGACGTACCCTCCTGTCCCACAACAGTCCCAACTGCCCGTGAGGCGGAACGCCTCGACTTCTTCCTCTTCTTCTTTGACTTCTTCTTGTGTTTACGCTTCTTCCTGGTCGAATCAGCTACCGTAGCTGACGCCAAAACTTCATCATCAGAACTGGACGAATCCGACGAAGAGCTGGAGCTGGAAGACGAGCTGGAACTCGACTCTGACAGCTGTACAGCAACCTCACGAGCCTGGGATCCAGGGGTAAAGCCGGACGTCTGACCCAAATCTGCAGTCCCGCCCGAAACTTGATTACTCCCACCGAATACTGATGAAGCCACGCCAGCCATCGTCGAAGAACCGCTTGCTGCTAGTGCCTTGGAAATAATATCGGAAAAAGACCGAGCCAGCTCCGCCGCCATCTGTTGGGAAATGACCGCCGACGCTTGTAAGGAGGTACCGGCGCCCGTCAACGTGCCCTCGCCAGCAGGAGTGTCTGGCGGCAATGCACCTCGTGCTTCAACATCCAGACGGGCCCCGGCACTCGAAGCATTCTGGCCACGAGGTGTCGAAGCGCGCCCTGCGCGGGCCGATGGGGCCTTCCGCTGCTTGCTGGCGCCTTTCGGCTTAGAAGGCATCGTAGGCACAGGGAAACCCAGCAACAAGAAACAAACTGGGCTTCGAGACCGAGTCGAAAATAACGTAGGGGAGGGCTCAGCAGGACCGAATCCGCGATCACCTCCCCTAAAAAACAACGTTTTTAATGCAAGAAGGCGGGCTCAGCAGGGCCGCAGCCGCGATCACCGCCCTCGAGAAAAACAACAGTCACTGCAGCTCAAGCCGTGAGGGTAGGGAAGCTAAACCCCTGCACGCCACCCCCACAAAACAAACAAAAGATGCAAGAGGGCGGGCTCAGCAGGGCAACAGCCGCGATCACCGCCCTCCAGAAAAACCAAAACACAAACAGTCCACGGCAAAAAAGAGGGGGGGGGGTGCAACCCTAAATAGAAAAATAAAAATAAAAATACCTTCGGATCTGCCCACTGCAGCTGAGTAGCCACACCACAGTGGCACTCCCAGGCTGAATGTGTCTGTTGAAGGCTACTGCCTGCAGGCCAGCCTTCTGATATAGGGGGCTACCGCCCGAAGGCCAGCCCACCCCCCCTGATCCGCGGTTTTTGGCGCCAACCGCGAGGGGTGGCAGTCAACTGTAATGCCGGGAGTGGCTGGAGGCTAAGAAGGCCACTCTAGCCCCAGCCTGCCAGACCGGGCCTGAATGGCCCAAAAAAAAGACCGGGCCCTGCTCGCCCGGAGCTCTCCCGCTCGGCTCTGCTCTGCTCAGAGCCAAACGAAGCAATGGCGCTTCTCCCTGCCTTCGGCCTGCTTAAAGGTGCTGTAGGTTATGGTTCTGAGGAAGGAACTGGCAAAATGACCTCTGAGGTTTCCTGGCCTGAGAAATGCTTGGGTTACCATGGCAAAGTGAAGTCACATTTGTTGTTGTTGTTGTTGTTGTTGTGTGCCTCCAAGTCATGTTTTATGTATGACAAGACTAAGGCGAACCTATCGTAGGGTTTTCTTGGCATATGTATAATGTTTATATAGTTTAGTGATATGTAAATGCTGGGGAACTCAAGGCACTGCCATTGGTTCTCACAGTTTAAATGGTTTGTTATTGTCATTGTGTGTCTTCAAGTCATTTCCGACTAATGGCAACCCTAAGGGTGAACCTATCATGGGATTTTCTTGACAAGTTTCTTCAGAGGGGATTTGCCATTGCCATCCTCTGAGGCTGAGAGTGTGTGACTTGCCCAAGGTCACCCAGTAGGTTTCCCTAACTGACCCAGAAATCAAACCCTGATCTCCAAAGTCACTCTTCAAACCACTACACCATGCTGGCTCAAACAGTTATTTGGTACTTTGCCCTAAAAACACCAGACTCGGTAGCAAAACAAGGTCAGCCCCGGATGGTACTTGGATGGGAAACTGCTAATCAATACCAGGTGTTGTATGATATATTTCAGAGGAAGGAACTGGCAAAACTACCTCCGAATATTCCTTGTCTAATAAAACCCTGTGAAATTTGTGGGGTCACCATAAATCAACAGGCAACTGGAAGGCTTTCCTCACACGCTCTTATCAGAAGCAAATGCCCTAGTTTCAGTCTGCCTCCTCCTCTCAGTGCTGCTGCCACACTGCAGAAATAATGCAGTTTGATGCATCTTGGCTCCATTTTAGATTTGTAACTTGTTGTGGCAGCAGAGCTTTCTTGACAGAGAAAGCGAAATGCCACACAAAACTACAGTTGCCAGCAATCCACAGCACTGAGTTATGGCAGTTAAAGCCAAGTCAACCTGGATTATTTCTGCAGTGCAGATGCAGCTTTAAGAGCTGCCCAAGGAGCAGGTGAGGAATTTGAGCTTGCCTAAGGACAGGCCGCCGCAACCCTGGCAGATTGGCTAACTCCCTTTTATATGGGACCCAGACCAAGGCCTTTGAGACAGGAAAGGAGGTCAGTGGAGGCTCTTTCCTCCCAGCTGGGAAGGGCAAATTTCTCTCCCAAATTCTGAACTGCAGGTTTATTTCTCTCCCAAATTCACACTCCTTGGCCAAAAACCAAACTGCTCTTCTTCTACAGGTCTGAGTGATGCAAGGCTGAATCTACACTGGAGAATTGGTGCAGTTTGACATTGCTTCAGTGGCCATGGCTTCATGCTATGAAATCCTGGGATTTGTAGTTTTGTGAGATAGTCAGAGGGCAGCATGGTGGAGTGGTTTGAGCATTGGACTAGTGCACTGGCGGCGGACAGGGTTCAAATCCCTGCTTGGCCATAGAAACCAACAGGGTGGTCTTGGGGAAGTTCACACTCTCTCAACCTCAGAGGATAGCCATGGCAAACCCCCTCTGAAGAAACTTGCCAAGAAAACTTCATGATAGTTTAGGGTCACCATAAGTCAGAAACCACTTGAAGGCACACAACAGCAAACACTGAGAGCACTGGTGCTGCCACAAACTACAGATCCCAGGATACCATCGCATGGAGCCTTGTCAGTTAAAGCAGGATCAAATAGCATAAATTCTGCAGTGCAGATGCAGCCTGAGAAAGGAAATGGTACAGAAGCCTCCTTTCAGCACTGAGAAAGTCTTGTGCCAGTTTCAAGGGCATACTTGGGCACAGCCCTTTGCAAGATCTTGGCAAGCCATCTCTGCAAGGATACAAATTACTCTCCTTGCTCTCTATGTAGGAAGCAAGTTACTTTTTAGCTTCCCCAACTTATCCACCCATAGGAGCATCTGACCCAAACAGGGTGGCTAGACGTCCTCCTTTTTCAGGACATGTCCTACATTTCAATCTTCTGTCCTGGAGGAATTCCAAAATTTCCTTCATTTTGAACAAGACTAAGAACAGGGTGACCAGATGTCATAACTGCAAAGCCATAGCCTCATAACCATTGCAAATTGGGGGACAGTCAAGAAAAATGGAGGGCATTACAAGAAGCCTCCTATCAGTGTAAAGCCATGCTTAAAAATTTTGGGATTCCTCCTGGGCAGAAGGCTGACATGGAAGAGACATGTCTTGGAAAAGGAGGACACCTGGTGATAACAGTGACACTGACTAAGAAGCATGAGTTTACATTTATAGGATTGTATGGTCCTGTCCTCCATTTTGAGCATCACCAAGAAGTATGAAATTTACATTCATAGCAGTGTTTTTAGCTTGTCTATGGTCCTGTCCTCCATTTTGGGCACCCCTAATCAGCATGAACTTGCATCCATAGCAGTGTTTTTAAGCTGTGATGTGGCCCTGTCCTCCTCTACTTTCTTGAAGCCCCTCCATTTTGAGCATGACTGGGAAGCACGAATTTACATTCCTAGGCGTGTTTTTAGCTTTTATGTGGTGGAGGCCCGCCATTTTGAGAAGCACTAGTGAAAAAGCATGACTTTGCAGAGAGGATTTTTTTTCCCCCTAGCTTTTATGAAGACCTGTCTCCCCTTTATTATCTTGACTGCTGTCCTCCTCCATTTTTGAGCCTCACTAAAACAGTATGGATTTACATTTATGGTATATGGGTATGTGTTGTTGTTGTTCTTGTTGTTTCTTTTAAACTTTTGACATGGCCTTGTCCTCCCTTTTTCTTGGGAGGCCCTCCATGTGGCTGCTGTGCCTTGCCCTCCTCTGCATTAAGGAGGAGGAGGACCCACCACTTGGCCACCCTCTTTGGCCCCAGAGAGTCTCCCAACAAGGGCCTCTCCCACCAGGCTGCCCCACCAAAGCTGGGGTCCCTAGTCCTCCTATGGGCCTTGAGGGGAGACTTTTATTCTGACAGCCTGGGGGTCCAGACTCAGAAGAGGTCCCTCCTTGGCTGCTGCTGCTGCTGCTGCTGCCCATAAAGCTCCCTCCCTGGCTTTAAGAAGAAGAAGAGGACTCAGAGACCTGCCCAGGTTGCAGCAGGCTGCCTTTAGTCCATGGCTGGCTTCCCTTCCTTTCCCCTTCTTCTACTTCTTCTTCTTTCCCAAAGCTGGCTAAAAACCCCCTTCTCTGGCTGATAGGTAAGAAAGAAGGGACGCTTTCCTTCCTGCCCTCCTTTTTTTTCCTCTCCCCTCTTGCCTTTTTTATTTTTAACTTGTAATTTCTCATCACCTCTTGCAGCTGCGTCCGCACTGCAGCAATAACCCGCTTTGACACCGTTTCATGGAACTCCCCCAGTTTGTTGTCTCCGACACTGAGGGTTGACTGTCTCCTGGAACTACAACGTTCACAGCCAGTACTAGTTAAAGCGGTATGAAACTGGATTACTTCTGCAGTGCGGATGCAGCCTCGGTCTGTTGTGTGTCGTTCTCTGTTTGGGTCAGGGTCAGGAAGGCTCAACATCTAGTGCCACATTGCCCAGGATTGAGCCCTAGCAGTTAAAGGGGTGTCAAACCGGATTATTTCTGAAGCGTGGATGTGTTCGGGCTGCTGCTGTGGCAGAACTTCAGAAAGGGATGTGGAAACGGTCTCATTCAGAGTCAGCCCTGAGTCTCTGCAAGGAAGAAGTTGTGTGTGTGTGTGTGTGTATGTCAGTAGCAAAGGATAACAGTTGTGGTTGTGTGTCTCCAGGTCGTATGGGAGCCCTTCGGCTGCATCCACACTGCAGAAGCAACCCAGTTCGACTCCACTTTAACTGCAGTGGCTCAGTGCTATGGCATTCTGGGATTTGTACTTTGTTGTGGCGCCAGAGCAAGCTACAAATCCCAGGATTCCATACCACTGAGCCATGGCAGTTAAAGTGGAGCCAAACTGGGTTGCTTCTGCAGTGTGGATGCAGCCGAAGGGGTTAGACTCCTGGGCTGTCCCACTCTGGCTCAGGTTGTGCTGGTGTGAGACTCTGCTGCCAAAGAGTTGCTGCAAAAGGGGGTTTCCTTTTAGGGTCAGGGCTAATACTGGAACATTCCACCTGTTTTTTAAATGCCAGCTTGAAGGGGATGCTAAGATCTTACTCAGGTCTCATTGTGTTTGTAATGTGCTCTGCAGGGAAAGGAGAAGGATTGCTTTAAAGGATTGTGTGTTGCGTGCCTTCAAGTCATTTTTGACTTATGGCAACTCTCAGGGTTTTCATGGGGTTTTCTTGGCAAGGTTTGTTCAGAGGAGGTTTGCTGTTGCCTTCCCTTGAGGATGAGAGAGTGTGACTTGCCCAAGGTCACCCAGTGGATTTTAAGTCTGAGTCGGGAACCAAACCCTGGTCTCCATAGTCCTAGTCCAACACTCAAACCACTATGCCACGCTGTTCTTTACTAACGGTGAATAGATAAGCAGCTCCTATAACTTTATTATCTCAGGTCAAAAGGGAACAAACAAACAGACAAACAAAAATACTTAAGTTCCCTACTTCCCTAATAATTTGATCTCTTGGAGGAATGTATGACCTCATGGAACCTACTTTTACATCCTCCTATGAAAGGAAGACCACATACTGTACTTACAGATACATCTATATAAATATAGTAGCAAAACAGCTGATCTGGACCCTTCAGAGGGAAAACAGCTGGTGGGAGGGATTTCAAGGGGGGAAAGCAAGGGATGGAGAAAGGGTTAACCACCCTGTCCACTGGCACTCCTTTGCTCAACATTGGCCCTTCATATTGTGATGCCATAGAAATTGTCCTGACAGTTGGGCTCTAATCCGATAGATACCGAAAAATCTTCCGTTTCTTTTTGTTGGACACAGACGTTTTCTTGCATGTAAACACGTAAAGTTTGCCCTGCAAGTCGTTTTCCAGCAACATGTAAGTTGTATGGAGGTTATTCAAGGAATTATCTCCCTAATTTTTGGCTCCTCGAATTGTAAGTAAAAATTCTCTCATGTTTTTGGCTAATAGAATACCGTATATACTCGACCTCATGTATAAGTCGAGGGCGGTTTTGGGGCCAGAATTATGGATTTTGATATGTCCCATGGATGTTGAGGGTAAAACTTAGGGGCATGTAACGAAGGATGTAAATGATGATGCAAAGGAAAATGATGCCAAAGAACTCATAAAATTCTGCCAGGCATAATTGTTTGTGCTCATCCTAAATGCTGGGTGGATGAGAGAGTCGAGGGGATCCATGCTTCTTTTTGGTGCTCTCAGGATGGACTAAGCCCTCGCCTTTTATCACTCTATTCAGGGATGCTTCTTCATATAAAAAGTACAGTACTTACATTGACCCGTGGATAAGTCGACCCATGTATTTTGAGTCAGTTCCGATTCATGGGAAGATATCTTTGTTGTCTCTGAATGTGGTTTTTGTGGGCAATCATGGACAGGTTTCAGCAGTAGGTCAGGTGTGGCTATGGAAAGTGGCCCCACCGTGATGGGATTGTTCTAGCTGTATAACTGCAGATGCTTAGTACTTTTTAACATGAATTTGTATATGTGTGGACATATGGCTCAGGTCCAGGATATGGCTCAAGTCCAGGCTATCTGTCAGACTGTATCTCCCTATATAAGTCTCCTTGGGCCCCAAGAGGGCCTTCTTTCTGTCCCCCCATGGTTGGTGTTGATGTGAGAGAGGGCCTTCTTGGTGGCTGCCCCTAGACTCTTGAACTTATTTCCCAGGGAGACCAAAATATCCCCCTCCCTGCTCTTCTTCTCTTGGCAGGCAAAACCCTTTCTAAGAAAGGGTTGGAGAGCACTGTATTGTTTTAAACTGAACTGTTTTTATTTCCTTTTGGTCCTCTTAATCACATTTTATTCTTTTAATTGGAGGTTTGAATTGTTTTAATACTATGAATAGTTTCACTCTATTTTGATAGTAACTTTTTGCATGTTTTTAACTGCATTCTATAAAATATTAAGCTGATTTGAGTCCCAATTTTGAGATAAAGGCATAGTACAAATAGTAATACTGTGTTACAGAAAATTGTGGTTACTTTTTTATTTTTAAAAAATCTTCAGACTAGTTGGTCATTTATTTCAGTGATACTATAAAAATTGTGTGGAAAATCGGCTCTAATCTGATAGATACCTAAGACACATATGTATCAAGATAACCTATTGGTGTCAAATAACTAGTTTAAATCAATATGCTTAAATCTCTTTCCTAAACACACACACATAGTCTTACACCCACACTTTGGCAAGTTTGAACATAATCCAGAGATAAGCAAAAGTGGACCCCATTGATTTCAGTGGGATTTGAACTCACATAATATAACTGGATCTTGTATTGATAGCTATAAAGAAGTTTGGAAGGTTCACATAATATGTTAGAGAGGACCCATTAGAGAGGATATGTTAGGGATGAGCACTGTGCTGAATCTAGTTTGTTTTTTTACTAGAGTCCTGGGATCCATCCACCAGAGTCTGGTGTAAAGATATATACACTTAAAATTAAAGAATGCTTAACTCAGCAATTTGCTTTGAGTGACTACAACAGAACAGAGACAGTAGTCTTTCTTGGTTAATGCACTTCTGTATTGTTTTAGATTTCTGACTGGTGGGTTTATGTTAAAAATTTCAAGGCTATTTTCTGACCCATGAAAGCTAGAGGCTTATCTTGTAATGAAGGGGAATTGGTGATGAGCTCTTTGCCATCTGTTCATTATACATTCCTTTTAGTTCCACGCAAATTGTGACGCCTCTTTAGAAAAACTAGAAGATGCAGTGAGTTCAACAGTTGTCACCAGTATTTCTTGTACTGTGCATGTAATCATGATCATTTGGAGAACCAAATGGTGATAAACCACTGCATAGTACTTAGATAATTCAATGGACGAGATTGATCTTTTAGGGGTGACCGTGGCTGTCATCTAGTAGAAAAGGCTGATTTCTTGGATTCCATTGACTACACTGGACAAAGGTTAATTTTATGCTTAAGTGACATGTAGATTAATAGGAGGCAGCCTTTTGCCCTGAAGGATCATGGGCAAGTATGTGTATGGTATGTGTATTAAAACACAGCTGTACACTGACAATAGCTTTAAGTGTCTGTCAACATTCACTAGTTTATCTCAGAAGAGCTGAACATTCAAACAATTTTTAAAATAGCAGCTTTTAAAAATAACAAGCCAGGAGGAGGAGGAGGAGAATTTTTCAGGGATACTCTTAAATGCTGGATATTGTTCTTTGGCAGGGTTTGACTTCCTTTATCCATTGGTTCCCTTCTAATTTGATGACTTTACATAACCTTTGCAGCATGCAATTTATTTTATGTTTTATTTGTATTGTTTTCCTAAAGGGATTACCATCATCAAGAGAGCCACTCTTTGCTGAGGCAGGCGCTCTTGTCCAACCAGGAACCTAGCCAAGAAAGGTCACAAAATTTACCATCCAATTCTTACCAGCCACCTACTCAAAACCCACTGTCACCTTCTATAACACAGGACAATTGTGAAAGCATCCCCATGAGTGTCAGTAACCTCCCATCTGTGTCCTCTATGTATCAGCCAAGCATGTTTAACTATGAGCGTCCAAAACACTTTATCCAGTCTCAGAATACCTATCAAGGGAAACCACAGCCGCCAGGACCAGAAGCTTCCACTGCTCTCCCAAGCAGGCAAACCAAGCAGTCTTCCATTCTAATCCAGCCTTGTAACCCTAACGAGAAGAAGTTTTCCTCCTCTTCATCGCTGAGCTCGCCAATCTCACTCTCTTCACCTTCATATAGTGCTTCATTCCCCGTAACACCCGCGTCTGCGCAGTCTCCTGCTAGCTCAACATCTGGGCAGAGGATTTCATCCATGCATAACCAGTCCCCTGCAGCATTCCTTTGCTCCGTGTTGCCCTCCCACTTTGATTATAATAGCCAAGGTCCACCCTCAGTGGAGTCAAAGTAAGTATGTTCTTTCCCTTGCTTTGAACTGTGTGTATGTCCAGCCTTTGAAACCTTTTCAGTGTGGTGCACACTGTGTTCTGACTTGTCTTGCCTCATTCTGGATAATTGTACTCAACGTAAGTGTTGGATATAGACGTTGGAATTAAGAGGGGAAGCTTTTGAGTGCCCTTAAGCCTTTGAGTGCCCTTCACTGTAAGAGGTCTACTCCATTTGGGTCTCTTGTCTTCTCTTCCCCAAATGTTAAGAGATGGAAGGTATTTGGCACCTAATATATGAGAAAAGGCGAGATCTGGCTTTTAAAAAGATGCAGGTACATAGCACCAAATGCCTAAAATATGATTTCCCATCACTATGGCCTCTAAAAAATGAATCACTTGTCTCATTTTATGGTGCAAACTAGATGGCCATGGTAAAAACCATATCTGATCAGGGTTACTTTATTTAACAAAACCAGCTTTGTTTTAACACAGGCCCAGTACAAATGGGTGCCTTGTGGTGCACTCAGGCCAGAACTAGGGCTCAGGAGTGCACAGAGCTGCACGATCATGAACCCTAGTTCATGTGGACGACGCCATTGTTAAGCAGCGCCATCGACTCATCGTGTGTATCAATGACATCATGTGCCATATCCAAACAGCGTGGCACACACATGACATCACTGTGCCACCTTACGACGCTTATGGTGTCCCAGGTGTGGCACAAAAAGGAGCTGCTCTAGGCAGCTCCTTTTTTGCTGCACAGCAGTGCCTCGCCATTTGGTTGCTGCAGCAACGCTGTGCAGCAAAGAGGCACGGCTCCAGCGCACCTTTTCCAGCCTGCCTGTCAAGCCCCACAAATAAATATGTTTTGTTTCATTCCAGTTTTTTAAATGTATGATGCTACCCTAGATTTATTTGTTTTGTTTTTTTTTTAAATCTGATCTGGAAAATTAGTATTTTAATTGGCTTTAGTGGTACCACCTAACCAAACAATTTAGCTGCTGTCATAAGTATCTACACATGGGAATAAGTCATATAAAGTGTGGATTACTTCTCTGTAAACTAGTGTGGGACTTCATTGTTATTCCTGTTTAACACTGTTAAGTCTGATAGTGTTAAGCAGGTCTTAATCCCAAGTGAGTAAGTATGTTTAGGATTTCAGCTTCAGTGATTCTTTCCCTTAGAGTAGGACTCCCCAACCTGGTGTCCTTTAAATTGATCTACAACTCCTCTCATTCATAGTTGATGCCATAGAAGTTGTAATGCAACACCTCTAGAGGGGAGTGAGTTGAGGAAGGCTTCCATATTTCCTGTTTCCACTATATGGCCTAAATCATATTGTACGTCCCAAATAGAATACACCCATTGAATCAGTGAAATTTATGTGTTACTTAATCATTCAACCACAGATTCATTAGATGTATTCTAGCTGCTGGAAGCTAGATTCTGTTCCTCCTTGGTATACTGTGCTTTTCCCAACATGTTTCTAGGAACAAGAGAATATGTAATGGAGTTTCTATTGTGGAAAATGAAAGAAATGTTTTTCCCCCATCTCTTAAAAACTTTGAAATGTGTAACGAAAGCCAACTTTCCTGTAACATGAGCTAAATAACAATTGGAAAAAGCATGTGCGCTTGTGTGTGAGTACTCAGAATGAGAATTATTCCAGTTGTTGTCTAGTTTATGTTTCAGGAAATCACTTGCATTTCACAGACCACAGTTCAAAATGCTCTGTCTCTCCAAAGGCCTTCTTCCTGCTCTGCAGTGAAAAATAATGGCATACTCTTCTGTATAATGCTTGAAGGGTACAGAGAACCAGTAGCAGGGGGGTGTTTAAGAACAACTGAAGTATATTTCAGTGGACCAGATTTGAAAGATATACCTTGGCCAAATCCTGATGACACTTATCCCTGATGTTACTTGTTCTGAAATGCAAACAAGTAACACAAAGAGAGAGAGACAGAGAGAGACATCGAGCTTGGCCATGCCAGTATCATTTCTGTTGAAGGAATTCAGGGGCAGGTATTACACATTCCTAGGAAAAGCACAAAAATAAAATGTGGGCAAAATATTTCATGATGTTTTTCATCACAGAATTACTAATATTTAGCCAAGATGCCAGTATCTTGCAAGTCCAGAGAATCTTAATTCAACTCCAAGATCAGGATTGCAGTCCCAATTGCAACCCATGAAACATAATTGCAGGTAAACATATTTAAGAGCTGAGTGCCAAATAAGACATGGAGAACCAGTATTAATCGACTTGGAATGGAGCACAAACATATGGCAGATTCTTTGTGCCATCCTGTTGTAAGAATAATCATTTATTGTGTATTGTGTACACACAAAGATTGTTGTTGAATTACCAACAACGTATGAACCAAAACTGCAAGCGATTTAAGGACTTGGGAGTCAAAGCTTAAATCCAATTTCCAGCTAGACTAGCTGAATCAACAGGACACACATTACTATTGACCTCCAAAGTTCCCATTGATTCAACGTGTCTTCTGCCCTGCATAAGGCAGTGGATCCACCTCATTGTCTTGCTCTGTCCTCCAGCTCTCAATTACTGTAATCTGTCCAAGGAATTCCTTGTCTCTCCTGTCTGATCTTGGAAGCTAAGCAGAGTCAAACCTGCTTAGTACTTGGATGGATGACCACCAACTAATACCAGGTGCTATAGGTTATATTTCAGAGGCAGGAACTGACAAAACCACTTCTGAGTATTTCTTGTCAGGAAACCCTATGAAATGCATGGAGTCACTATAAGTCAACCGGTGACTTGAAGTCTCTCTCTCTCTCAGTCTCTCTCTCTCACACACACAGAACTATGTTGGCTTGGTTCTTGTTGGTAGCAAAATAAATATTACAGACCACTTCTTGTTTCTCGTTCTTTAAAGAGAATGTCCTAATTCTTAAAAAGCAGGACAGTGAGATATGTGCCTTCCAAAGATGAGAAAATAAATATTGCCATTGAGGAAACACATCATATACCTTGTACTTTACAGTGTTAGTTAGCAGAGCATCTGGAAAATAAGAAATGACCCAGTAACAGTTCTGCAGCCCAGTTGTTTGTATATATAGGCCTTAATTATTGGCTTCTGCATGATATATGATGATATATTCATGTCAACCCAGTAAACCATGTGGACATTTCTACACATGGTATTGAGGGTACCCTCACAGAACATCAGTTGAGCAGCCATACAGACATCTAATGCAATTGTCCACAGTTCTATGTCTTTTGTCATACTGAAATAATTTCTGTCTCCTTTTCTTTAAATTAGCAGTTATTCAAAGCCTATGTATAAGAAGCAAACCAGTAGCCCCAAACAAGTGCAGAAGACTTCTGACAGAGAGATACAAGGAACGAAAGACGCCCTCATTCAAGACTTGGAAAGGAAACTCCGATGTAAAGATACCCTTCTCCATAACGGGAACCAAGTAAGAAGATGTGTTTTGTGCACATCATATCACTGGCAGAAGAGCTGGAAAGTTAGCAATTGAACTGAATCACCCCAAGGTTGACTTCCTTACTGTTTGTACTCCTTAAACCAAGTGTGGGAACCATAGTACATACTTCTATATGGTCTTGGACTCCCAGCAGCCTTAGCCAGCATAGCTAATAGTGAGGAATGCTGGAAGTTGCAGTGCAGCAACATGATTCTGAAAACTGCTTTAAATCAATTTAATAATCCAAGGCCCATTCTTGAAAGTGTGTGTGTGTGTATGAGAGAGAGAGAGAGAGAGATCTGAAAGTGATTGTGCATATGTTGAAATGTCCACTGAAACTGTTCAGTAACAAAAAATGTCTCTTGAATTACCAGAGCTTACTTTCTGATCAAACAGCACTTGTGCATGTAAACCTATAATTAGTAGTTGATGTCAGAGTCTGTAGAAAGAATTCTAGATACAGGACCATGACAGAGATCAGGGCAGTGCTGTAATTTGGATCCCATCTGAAGTATGCTGGACTATGCAATAAGGGACATTTAGTAACTGTATTTACAGGAGGGTTGTAACTTCATAGCACAACACATGTTTTGTATGTAGGAGGTCAAGTTCAATTTTTGGCATCTCCAGGTAAAACTGGAAAAATACATGCCTGAAACCCTGAAGGGCTGTTAAGCTAGATTAACCTACGGTCTGACTCAGCACAGAGCAGCTTCCTATGTACCTAAAATGGTAGTCAGTCTGTGTTGCGTCCTGGCTCTTTAATGCCTAGATCAATGTATTTGTGTCCTGGCATCATCTCCATGTTTCTCAGGGCAGCTGTTGAGAAAGACATTGGGGACGAAGGAGAAGGCACATTATTATGATGTTGCCTGGACACTAAGTAACTTGGACTAGATGTTAGAGCAGGAGGAAAGAACTCAACATGAGGCTGTTTTCACTGGCAACCCCATCTCTTTGCAACATGTTATTTTGCCTTGGTTATATCTACTTAAAAGCAGCACTGTTACATTCTACTTGCTTTGTCCCTTTCAGTGGAGATAACATTTCAGAACTTAATAGATTTAAGTCCTGTTCCCTCTGTAACTTTGGTTTTTAGTAAGCTTATGTGCTGTGCTTTATTTACTCTTACTCCTAGCTAAGTAAGGTAGTCCAGGCTAAATCCAGCCCCAATCAGATAAAATTTCCCTTTACAAGAGCTGATCTAGGAAATTAATTTAGCATCTTATTCATTTATCAGTTGGCATACACATAGGTTTTTTTCCCACAGTGTGTGACTGGAGACACCTTATTTAGTAAGATCTGAATGCTATCAAAGCAACTCAGAATAATGAACCTGTACCCATGTAATGAATGAGGCCTCCCCAACAAGGCAGATGAGTTTTGGAGTCCTTGTTAGCATAATAGCCAAACTTTAATAGCTGTCCAAAGCAGAGAAAGAGTCAATTTGTATTAATGACTTTGTCTAATTTTTTTTTTTTTTTTTTGCATTAACTTGGCAGTTTGAGCATGGGAAAAATATGAAAGCTGAGAACAGACTAGGAGAGTTTGTAATTAAATTTGTAATAATGTTCCCTCTGTAATAAAAGGTAGTTTATTGCTACCTTTCTGTGGGAAAGAAAGAACTAGGTAGAGTTCTCTCGTCAATAAGGAATAGCAAATATATTGAAAATGTCTAGGAGAGTATACTAACCGAAGATAATGTTTTGCATAATCAAAAAATGGTAATAAGTTCCACCCAACATCATGCTGTGATACGTGCCCCCATATAGGGCATTTTCCTGAATTCAGCAGCTCTTTAATATCAGTGCACCTCTCTCCTTGTGTTTTACCAGCTGTAGAAATACAGGAAATGTCATTTAGAGAAAACATAAGCTCCTTGCTTTTTTCAGGCCCCCTTTCTTTGTAAGGAACTGTTGAAGGGTAAGAGTCTGGCACAGGTATTTGCACTGAATAAAGGCTTTGACACTTGAGGTGCTACTTGTACTTCTTTATTTGCTTTGCCCCCTTTGAGGAAGTAAAAGCAAGCATTACTTTTCAAGTGGTCTCAAATTTGTCTGCCCACAGAGAAAGCTAGCATTTGATCTATGATAGGTGTTAGATAATGGGCTTGTACCATAGCTCAGGATGGTGTTGCATTTTTTATTCTTCATGGTGTGGTGTGTGAGTGTGTTTTTTATTCTTCATGGTGTGGTGTCTTTCAGCTCATTTACTGCTTTTGTCCTCCTCATTCCTGAAGATTTTTCCTTGGTACTAGAGAATAAAGGCTACAAGACCTAGGCAGTGGTGACTAAAGTGATAGTTGATATTATCCACTTCTCAAAGATATTGAGTATATGTTCTTCTGTAGCAAGCTCTGAAGGAGGATTATAGCTGAACCAGCACTCCCTGGCCTTTTTTAATTGATTTTTTTTTCCCCTGTGTCAAGCGTTTAAGCTACGAGGAAAGAATGGCTCGCAGGTTACTTGGACCAGAAAATGCTGCATCTGTGTTTGAACCACAGAGTGAAGAAAATGCACAGGATGCACAAGTAAGCTCTTTTTCCCGCATGCTAGAACAGTAACAGCTCTGTCACATTTCAATTCTTGGGGATCAAACCTATTTATGAATGGTCTAAATAAAAACATGACAGTAAGAGCCAAAAGGAAGTATGGTGAAATCACTATGGGCAAAGTGCTCTTCCTTCCACTAGCCTTCTGCAGCCAATATGAAACAGAGTCAGAAGTGGAATAATGATAAGAAGATAGGCAGAATAAGAGGGTAGAATCATAGAATCATAGAGTTGGAAAAGATGTAAGGAGACATAGAGATGTAAAAAAGACATAAAGAGAAGTAAAAAGACAAGTCAGTACTGGCTCAAGACATTTCCCTATCACCACAGAACAAGATAGCTTGGTGCTGAGGGCAATTTATGTGGCATGCACATAAGTATCCTCCAGCAGCCCCTCCCCCCCCCCCCCCCCAATCTTCTGCTTCCTGGGACGGCTGCCTTATTCTGCTTAATGGTGGGGCCAGCCCTAGATGATGTTGTGATGGTGCAAAACCCAGGATGCAGAAGTCTAGGGGCAGAGGCAATAAAATGTTCACAATAAGGACTGGCCCAGCTATATAAATGGTTTCCCATAGAGCAGTTGATTCTTTCTTCATAAAAGCAAATGAAACAATTGTGTGGAAGTAATACTTACCTTGTGCAGTTAAAATATTGAGGTCTGGGTCAGGATAAGTGTGGCCCTACTAAAAGTATTTGCTTCACTAACTTTTATAGAGAAAATAAGAGTTTGTAATTGGGAAAAAAATGATACTACGTTGAGATACTTTGTTTGGAAGTCAATGTCCATTCATTCACAGGACTTATTCTTCCATGCTGGCCAACTATCATAAAATATCAAGAGTTTTAAAATAAAAGCAGCTAATAGCTTATCAAGCTGTAGAAGGAATAAGAATCCTTATTAGAGAATTTGTGAGCATATTCTGATGTAAAATTTTTCTAGGTTGCAAAAGCAGTATTTCAAAATGCAATCAACGGATGTAACTAACTTGACACAGAGTTTATATTTTACTGAGATGGATCCACAAATAAAATACTGAGAACTGTCAGTGCTGCACTTCCTATATTTAACTGGCCTCATTGCTAAAATGGCAGAAATATCACTGTGTTAGCTTGTGTTGAATCCAATTCCATCTGTTCTTCAGAAAGCTAAAATGGGTCTCATTAGTTAGGGTTAAAAAAAAATCAGTTGCTCATAAAGTCCATGTGATTTGGTTAAAATGTTATTGGAAAGCTTAGCTAGCTCTAGCCCTGTGATCTAACAAGGAAAATATTTTCCAGTTTAAGATGTGTTGATTGCCATTGGTACCCTTTTGTGAGTGCACACAGCACTTAACTACTGCCAATACTGTATTAAAGTGACTTGACTTCTATTCCTGCCCAGCTGAAGGACAGTGTGTCCCTAGCTCCCATTTCATATCCCACTGCGATGATACACCCCACCCTCTACTCTAACAAAGGTTACCTGTTTGCCAAAATATTCAAGACCTGTGGAGCAAACTGAATATAGCACAGGACTCCTGATTTTGTTTACCACTGCTGATGAAGATGTACTAAAACAGATCCTATGTGTCCTTTGCTTTTATATTCTAGAGTAGAAATTGATGGTGATAAATCACTTGTTTGCTTCTCCAGCAAGTTTAAGCAGTGTCTTTTCAGCTCTGTCATAACTGAATAAAGCAGTGGTAACCCCTCTTTCTTTTTGGCTTTCTCAGCAGCAGAACTTGGAAAGCTCACGCCTGCAAGTTCCAGCAGCCCAAGTAAGGTATGTGACCTGCACAGCTTTAGCTGCAAGGTGACTTCTATGTAGTCTGATGATATACGACAGGATCCAAATGGCAAAGATGTATTTAATGAAGGGACTAGTGAAATACGACTGGCCTAACTATTGTGAGGTCATGACTTTAACTATCTAGACCTGTACATCTGTACCCATTGTGTTCACTGGCACTTACACCCAAGTAGGGTCTAGAACTGCAGCCTGAGGCACACACTTAAAGACATATGCGGTTGATTCTAGGAACACTAGAATTGTTATTAAAATGCTAAAATACATGTTGCAGTCAACCCACTTCGGTCTGGATTTAAGACATACAAGATAGAGTGGGTGTCCACTGAGGTTTGGTTTTGGGACCCCCTGCAGATACCAAAATCCGTGTATGTTCACGTCCCATTACATACAATGGACAGTAAAATGGTGATCGTAATATAAAATTATGAAATTAATATTGGCTTTTTGGAATGTATAGATTTTTTGAATATTTTCAAGCCATGGACGCTTGAATCCATGGATATGGAGGGAACTTTGTTATGTCAAATGCCATGAAGCCATGGATAGGAACTGTGTTGTGTGAAATAATAAGTTATCTTCAAAATTATTATTTTGAAGGGGGCTCCTGTGCTAGTGAAGGTTCCAGCCTAGAAATGGAATTCTGTCTCTTTGGGAAGTGTCCCCACTAGGCCATCATACACTGGAATTACTAATTCATTTTCAATGTAGTTGAGGTGTGTAAGAGGTGGTGGTGGTGAGGAAACAATGAAGTATTGACTTTTTAAATTTATATCTGTAGGAGCAGGCCATCTTCAAGAGGAGAAAGGAGTGAGCAAGGCTCAATCCAGGAAAAGTTTTTCCAGCCACGTTTCTTGCAAGTGCCTGAAGATATAACAGTTGAAGAAGGACGATTCTGCAGGATTGATTTCAAGGTAGTAATAATATAATGCCAAATATTAGACGCTCTTAATAAGATTTTATACCTTACTGAATTTTAAGTTCCATCTAGTCCAGCATCCTGTATCAGTGCTGGCCAGCCAAAATACCACCCAAATGTGCAGGTGCAAAAGATGGCACACTTTTGTGACATTTTGTCTGAACCTAGTTAAGGTATTAACCAACTGTGGTCTTAGGCAATTAGATTACTTATATCCTCCATGAATCTGGCTAATCTTCTTTTTAGCTACAGGCAACACCTCATCTTTTGATAACACATTCCATAAGTTAATTACAGAATTCCAGTAAGAAGGATTTAGAATATAGCTAAAAGGCTTTTCTTGCAGCCTGCTCATCCATTGTTACAAGCACTCCTTAGCTCTCTTTTTTTTCTTTTTGCAAAATTGGTGCAATGTATCGTTTGTATATCAAGTGCTTTTTGTTCTTTTGGCTTGTGTTCTGAGACTCAGTAGAATTCAGTGTTCTTGTTACTCTTCCTTTGCCTGCATGCTGACAAAATTTGTTAATGAGCAGAAAGTCTTGAAAGCATTTGCTGATCGTTACACTAATGGACATGGACTTCCTGGCCTTGCTGTATAGTTAAACATTCCTCCTGACCAATTTTTTTAATCACACAACTTAGGCTGCTAATGTCACTTACATCGCTCTGTACCTTGTTTATTTCCATAGTGCCTTCTTCATTATGGGAACAAAAGCTTTTCTTCTTCTGCCAAGAGCTTTTTTTTTAAAATACTCTTTTAAGCTTTAGAAAATTTAATATACCAAAATTAAATTGTTACTCTGCATAAATCATACTTGAATTGAAAACGTGCAGCCATTTATCACTCTACTGTTTTTTCATAGACCTGGAGTATGAACTCAGCTCTGTTTGTAATGCTAGTTCATACACTGCAAAAGTGTGGTTCACACATGTGTTGAGCAAAAAATGTGCAATGATTTTTCCTACTTAAAAATTTCTGGGTGCACATACACTGGAAAGCAATGATTTGCAGTTATTTCCAATACACTGATGTCTCTTTCCATATATTATGTGTAGTTACTACATGGAAGTGCTTTACAAGCTATGTTTTATGTGGAGGAGAGTTGTTGTTAGTGTTCACTTCAGTCTTCTCTACTACAAAAGAATCATTCAAGTGCTGCAAATTATAAAGGAAGCAAAGCAAAGTGATATTTTGGCTGCCAGCTTTCACTCTCATTTTGCTATATCATGTTTATGTGTGATTCTGGACTTGCACACAGCCTCTTGGGGCTGTTTTTGAGGCTATCAGCCCTTCCAGACTTCACCTTTTCTGGCCAAAATAGCCTATTCTTCCAGGAGCAAAAAGTTGCCTTTTAAATAGATTTTTACCCCTTTTGCACTGTTTTAACTTTAAAAAAAACAAATAAGCAGCTTTTCAAAACCCAAAGTGGTCATTTGGCTTCTTTTGGGATTATGTTTTTTTTTTTTTTAGCATTTTTGACATTCCTTGTAGCCCAGAAAGGTTCCTAGAGCAGAAAACTGAACCAGAGACCTGCAATAGTTGTCCAGGGCTGTGTTAGATAATCCTGGAGCATAGGGAGCAAATAACCTTTAAAGCTTCATGTGTGAACTCCGGCAAAAATAAAAATAAAAGTTTACTATTTCTGTTTTAATACCTCCTATGGTTATAAATGCACATGGAAGTTGGGTTTGTTTGTTTTTCCCCCGAAACTGATTCACAATACAGGCAGGCTCTAGTTCTACCCCTCCTCTAAATGCATCTATAAAAGTGTGGATCAGAGGGAATTGTTTGCAATTGATTGATGGTGTGTGAAGAAAATATAAAATTCCATATGTAATGTACTACTGTTCTAGTTCATGATAACATTACTCACACTGACTTGATTCTAGAGGAACAAGTGTCAGATATATGTAGGGTAACTCAGGTTCAATCCAAAGTAAGCCACAAAACTGTGGATCGATTGCCACTGTGTGGTGTAATCTACTTCACAGTATCATTGTGGAAATAAAAGAAGTTGGGTAAAAAATGTAGTAAGCAAAGTATAAAATAAAGAGTTTAAGATGCTTCTGTGGTAGACCTGCCCTTGGACATAACTTTTAGTACTACAATACTTTTATTCTGACACTGCCCCTGAGAATCTGTTGTCTTTCATCTTACAGGTGAGTGGGCTACCAACTCCAGATGTGGCATGGTACTTAAATGGAAGACTGGTCCACCCAGATGATTTTCATAAAATGATTGTGTCTGAAAAAGGTTTCCACTCATTCATTTTTGAAGTTGTCAGAGTCTATGATGCAGGAACTTGGGAATGTGTGGCTTATAATCGTGCTGGAGAAGCATCATTCACAGTAAAACTAGATGTCATTGGTAAGAAAGAGCTTTATCTATGTAGAAATTATCTGATATATTCTGTTGTTAATATCCTTTCTTCATATGTGCTCAAGTGCAGCATTGATGGGCATCTTAAACTTCCTTAATTTAAGATGCCAAGTTTACATGACAGTTCAAAGACATTTCTGTGTTAGTCTGGATCAGTATACAAAGAGATTTTGAACCAACCCTGAGAGTCCTCTTACGTGACAATGGCACACTAACCAGCAACCTATGGGCTAAGACAGGAGGAAGTGCAATTAATCCTTCCACTTGATGCACAGCACTGTCTTCCTTCATTGCTGCATGTCCATTTACAGGAATACGAGGGGGTATACAAAAGTTTTAATGATCACCTTTTTAAAAAATTGAAAGAAAGTTTGTTTTGGTTTGTAGTTGTTAACTTATCTCTATGTAGTCACTATCTAGATTTATACATTTTTCCCAGCGTATCTTGACCCTCCAAATACCTGATATTGTAGAAGCCTGCAGATTGTGCCTGATGAGGATTTTACACTTTAGTCACTTCTGGCACAACCAGTCACAAAAATAAAGGATGCAATGAGCTGATTTTCTCAGCAATATGCACTTAGGGACCAGTGATGACACTGACAAAATTTCATCAATATGCCATAATAACTTCCGGGTGATAATTATTACTTTACGATACGACCTCATAAGGCACAGTCTGCAGGCTTCTACAATATCAGGTATTCGGAGGGTCAAAATCCGCTGGGAAAAATGTATAAATTTAAATAGTGACTACAGAGAGATAAGTTAAGAACTACAAATCAAAACAAACTTTCTGTCATTTTTTTTAAAAAGTGATCATTAAAACCTTTGGATACCCCCTCATATGTCAGACACTTCTCCCTGCCTCCTTCCCAGCAGCCAGTAAATGGCTGTGTTGAGGAAGGGATGCAGCAGCAGAAGGGTATGTTTAGGTAGGCTGAGTGAAAAGATGCATAGTTCTATCTGGTGAAATTCTATGGTATGTCCTTTTCCACGATTTGTAAATAATCAAAGGTACCAGGACACTGTTCCACATGCAACCTGGCAACCCTAAGTAGAATTTATCAGCTCCCTCCTATCAGTTTGTACTGTTCTAACACAAACTGAGGTGCCCATATGTATACATCATCACTGACAGTGAAGTGGTGGCCTTGTTGACATAGGATCTACTTCCTGTGTACACTGGGACACCTCCATAATTCAAAGTGGAACTCCTGAGCAAAGGTAATTATTTGTGTCATTCATGCTGTTCCAGGTTATATAGCTTTTATCTGCATTCATTTTTACTATGTTATGGTTGTACATGCACCATTCATAGTTTTTGCCTTTAAAAAGAAAATATATATTTCCTTTTTCCTTTCAATTTGTCATTAAACCTCTAGCCCGAGAACATCGGAAAGCCCCAGCTTTCATCTTTAAACCACAAAGCACAAGAGTTTATGAGGGGGATTCAGCCAGACTTGAATGTCAAGTGTCTGCTATTCCTCCACCACAGATCTACTGGAAAAGAAATAATGAAATGGTACAGTTCAATACAGACAGAATCAGGTAGGCATATATCTGATAGGCCTGTCCATAGCTTTCTAGAAGTCAAGGTGGAATTAAATATTGTTGTTCCAGTTTTCATATTTAAAATAATTTTGGGGGTAACAGCCGTAAGAAGAGAAAATAGATTGATCTATACCAAAGACAGCCTTCTGCTATATTTTGGCCCCTCCAGTAATCCAATCAGCATCTTAAATCCTATTCCAGGTTTTCCTCCCATCTGCTATTTGGTCAGTGAATAGAAGGCTAGAGCCCTTTCCGTTATGGCACTGACAATGTGGAGCTTTTTTCCAGGGAAACCTACCTGGAACTATTTTTACTTGTCTTGGTTTAGCTTCTTGAAACATGGCACTTTAGCAAGATATTGCATTATACTGGTATTGATAGCTGCTGTTCCTTCTTGTCTGTTCTCATTAAGACTAAGTTGGACTGACTTAGATTGATGTACATGAATTTAACTGACTGACTTAGATTGACATACATAATGTTTTACACTAATACATTTTCAGTTATTTACACACACGCGCACACACATACATGAAAGGGCTTATCTATTTAAAGGTATCTAGCATGGCACTGATTCCCACTTGGGGAGACATTTTGGAGTAGTAGCAGTAGTAGCTAAATTGAGAAAAACATTGTGTTTTTTCCCTCTTTTCCTAGTATGTTTCACGATACCTCTGGAAAAGTGTGCTTGCTGATCCACAATGTAAATAAAAAAGATGCTGGTTGGTACACAGTGTCTGCAGTCAATGAGGCAGGAGTGGCAACATGCCATGCCAGACTGGATGTTGCAAGTAAGTGGCACCTTTTCTAACAGATGTAACTATACTTCATACTTGTGTCCCAGCTTAGTGCTATTTGTAATATCCTTTCTCATTATGTTGTACGTACACTCATGGGCTAACTTATCCTGCTTGTCCATCATGTTAAATTATGTGGGTGGCAAAGCACTATCTCTGGAAGTTTTAGTTCAGAAGACATATGTGCCACATTTGTTGTGGGGGTAGTTTTGCCTTGTTTTTAGAATATCCTGTTCATTACAGTGCAAATGTCACTCCTAAGCATCTGTTGTTGGTGTTGTTGTTGTTGTGTGCCCTTAAGTCGTTTCTGACTTATGGTGATCCTAAGACAGTGAACCTGTCCTGGGGTTTTCATAGCAAATTTCTTCTGAAGGGGTTTGCCTCTGAGGCTGAGAGAATGTGACTTGTCCAAGGTCACCTAGTAAGTTTACATGGCAGAACTGGGATTCAAATCCTAGTCTCCAGATTTTTGTCCAGTGTACAAACTGCTACACCATGCTGGTGGCACCATGGTGGACCGAAATCGCTGAAATTGAAGATACTGGACAAGGTGCACAGTCCTGGACCAAACATGTGCAGGAAGGAAGATACTGATACACAAAGTATGCACATGTTCGGCAAACACAGTGGTCCAAGTTCCACCTTATAGATGATCATGCTTTTTGATTCTACAAATTCAAAGGGAAATTTCATGACTGGGCTATAGCTGTTCCTCACCCTTTTAAAACTAATCTGTATTGTTTCTATTCCTTTTTTAAATTATCTGTTCCAGCACACACATACAAGCCAATACCAAATCCAAAGCCATTGAAGGTTCGACCAACTTTTAGCAAATACTTAGCGCTCAATGGTAAAGGTTTGGATGTGAAACAAGCTTTCTTGCCTGATGAAGGAGAATTTCAGCGTATGGCAGCACAGTCTGGACTCTACGAGAGTGATGAACTCTAATGAACAACTATAAGTAAAAAGACATCTATTGATCCTGTGACACACTTAAGAGCAGCACAAATAGACAATTAAGTGATGGTTGCACTTATTAGCAAACATGCATAATATATTTTTATTTATAATTTAACTTGCTCTCACTTTCTGCTGTTGTGATTTTACCAAGATCGATTTTTATGAAATGTGTGTGACTGTAGCAGAAGAAAATTTCAAAGGTTTGTACTTTTTAATTTTAAAGGCCAAGAAACTAGGCCAGTAGATGATCATAAAAGTGGAGATGGCTTGAACACATCTAGATTCAGTCACCAGGTTTTTATTTGTATTGGTTTGTTAATATTACTCTCCATACTATTAAAATTTTTGCAAGCCGACTACTAAACATAAACGTGAGTGTCTTTAATGAGTTTTATGTCCAATGCAAATAAAGTTTTAAATACAAGATTTGCCAATTGTCTTAACTTTAGAATATAGGTGTGTGGGAACTGTAGGGTTTGTTTTTTTAATGGTGTGACCCTGGAGCATTCCCTTTCTATTGCAAAAGTTTGCAAAACTGTATCTAAACAAACAAAAGATCGCACTGCTCTGTAATTAAAGGTCAGCCAAATGAGAGATTCGCCAGTAATGGAAAACATGTGACCCTCTGGATATTAGACTACAAGTCCTAGCCATGCTAGCAAGCATGGTCAATGGTAAGAAATGCTAGGGGTTGCACTCTCATTTCTGAAGGGCTATTTGACTATCACTCCATATTTAAGCAATCATAAAATAGTATAAACTGTTTTCAGTACAAAAAATGGCAACAATTGAGCATGTCCCTGTGATATTTTCATTTTTTCTTTTTGGAGTTTTAGTTGTTCTTATAAAATGGTGGTGTACAACTATGGCACTTCAGATGTTTTTGGCCTACAATTCCCATCAACCAAGCCAGCATAGCAATGGTGAAGGTTATGGTGGTTGCTGTTAAAAAAAAAAAAAAAAAAACCTCTGAAGGGTCAGCCTAATCCTATCAAAAAATACTTGAGACTGTGTTTCACAAGGAAAGTACTAAGAAGGTCTTCCTTGGTGATTTAGAGAAGACATCCTATTATCTAAGTAAAAAGAATACTTTATATGGGATAAGGTGTGCACTATTATTAGTGTAATCCTTTCTATGTAGAACTGCCTTCGAAGATAGTTCAGAAATTGCTAGGTACAAAATGCAGCCAGGTAGAATAGTTGTAAACTAGACTCTCAAATCATGGCATTCTGTATCATTTACATGAGCTGTCTGTTAGTTTCTGAGCCTAATTCACAGTACTGGTTTTGCTCTTAAATACAGTGGTCCCCCGGGATACGAATCCCCCGGGTTAAGAAAACCCCGGGATCTGAAACCGGCGGGACCGCGATTGTATCCCCCGGGATCCGAAGGATCCCCCGGGATATGGAAAAACCCGATCCGCCGGATCGGGCTCCTCTTTTCCCTCAGCCGGCCTTGGAGGAGGGAAAAGGAGAGCCCGATCCGCCGGATCGGGCTCCTCTTTTCCCTCAGCCGGCCTTGGAGGAGGGAAAGGGAGAGCCCGATCCGCGAGATCGGGCTCCTCTTTTCCCTCAGCCGGCCTTGGAGGAGGGAAAGGGAGAGCCCGATCCGCGAGATCGGGCTCCCCTTTTCCCTCAGCCGGCCTTGGAGGAGGGAAAGGGAGAGCCCGATCTGCGAGATCGGGCTCTTCTTTTCCCTCAGCCGGCCTCCTCAGGGAGAAAAGGAGAGCCCGATCCGGCGGATCGGGGTCTCCCTTTCTCTCTGAGGAGGTCCCCGCCCTCTTTCCCCCGGGTTACGAAATTTTCGGGTTACAAAAGGTAATCCGGAACGGATTACTTTCGTAACCCGGGGGACCACTGTATTAAATACATTGGGTGGGACTCTGTTATCTGACGACTAACACTGCAGGAGGTTGCCAAAGTGTCGTATGCTCTGCTTCGTGTCCATCAATGAGTGTCTTTAGGCTGGTGGGTACCAGGGACAGGGCTTTCTCGGTTGTAGCCCCACAACTTTTGAACTCTCACAGGAGGGAAATATGTGTCTCCTAATCATTGCAGCCTTTAAAAAATCTTGCAGGGCACATTTTTTCTGGTGTGCATTTGATACTTTTGAATTACGTGTAAATTACAGCTTTTACATTACAATAAAAGGAGATTAGGAATGGGACGGGCAGCTATGAAAGAACTAGAAAAGATCCTAAAGAGTGAAGATATATATCTGAGCACAAAAGGTAAGAATTTTACAAGCTATTGTATTCCCTATCACCATGTACAGGTATAAGAGATAGACAATGAAGAAAGCAGATGGGAAGAAAATAAACTCTGAAGGAGTGTGCTGAGAATACCATGGACAGCTAAAAAGACAAATAAATGGGTCCTAGGACAGAACAAGTTTGAAATTTCCCTGGAAGCCAAGATGACTGAATTGAGGCTGTCAAACTTAGACCACATCATGGAAAGGCAGAACTCATTAGAAAAGACAATAATGCTAGGAAAGATGGAGGGGTGTAGAAAGAGACCACATGCTAGATGGTTGGACTCTATTAAGGAGCTCACAAGTATGAATTTACAGAGCAATGGAGGATAGGAAGTCTTGGAGATGTCTCATCCACAGGGTTGCCATGAGTCAGGATCAACTTGAAGGTGGTTAATAACAACAAAAGCTCAGGCAGCAAAAGCAAATCCTTAGTTGTACACATTTTTCAGTCAAAACCTCTGATGGGTTATTTTCCATACAAGTTCCCATGTACATTTTGTTTGTATTTGAGACAAAAAATTAAAGTATAAAGTGTCTGAAGAACCGCCATCTGATCTGAAGACTGTGCAGTAAAGTGTAACTGGCATTATTCGCAACCAAATTGTTTATATCATTCAAATCTTGTGTTTGTGTACTCTAGGAGTGTTTTGCATGTTGTTGTTTCCCTTCAAGTTGTTGATTTTGTGTTTGGTTTTTTGTTGTTTTTTTGGCACAATTTGTTCAGAGGAGGTTTGCCATTGCCTTCCCCTCAGGGCTGAGAAGTGTGACTCACCTAAGGTTGCCCAGTGGGTTTCATGGCCGGGCTAGGAATCAAATTCTGGTCTCTAGAGTTGTAGGAGATTATCACACGGAGGAAAAGGGGGGAAGGAAAAGGCAAAATGCTGAGATAATTGTGTAACTGAGCAGATTTTCAGACAATGTCACACTCGATCAATATTTCTCCTTGGAATAACCAGCAATGGTCAAGCAACAAGCCATTCACTGGAAATTTCCATGAATGGCTTCTCAATGGTGTGATTAAAGGGCAGGTGGCTGTGCGCAAAAGCTAATCATATTTCATTCACACTATTAGGGAAGCAATGTGGGATCTTTAAAATTGAATGAGATCATAGGAAGCAACCCAGGATCTTTAAACTTTAAAGGGACTGAGGGGAAGCAACCTGGGACCTTTAGACTTTAAACGTCTGTCACACTGTTGTTGCAATGTTACATTTTGTTACAATGTCGCTTTTAGTTACAGTCTTTCCTCATATATTTTTCTATCACTGGCTTGATTCCCCCCCCCCCTTCCATTGAGCTGGGCGGAAAATAAAGGTGGGGGGAAATGGAGCTGGAGGTTGTTAAAGAAGAAAAAGACGATTTTTGTGAAGCTGATTTTTGAGACACAGCACGTTTACAACACATTTAGCACATTTAAAAAAGAACTGTAATAAACAAGCAGCTTGGGATCTTTAAACTTCAAAGGGAGTGCAGGAAGCAACCCAGGTTTAAAGGAACTGTGGGAGAAAAGGACGCACACACAAAATGATCAATGCCAATGTAATAATGACTCATTCACAGGTATGTGCAAAAGGAATAACGCTATTAAGTTTCTGAATTGCAAGAAAGTGTGTGTAACTATTGAGAGATGTCTCAAGAAGCCAAGATGGATGACTAAGAAACTTTCAACTGAGCTAGGTTTTAAACGAAGAAATTGAAAAATGGGGAAATCACCAAAGAGGAATTCAAACAAATAGCAAGCACTTCTACGGGTATGCTCAGAAAAGCTGAAGCGCAGAATGAACTCAGGCTTGCTAGAGAGGTTAAGAACAATAAAAAGGGCTTTTTTATATATATACTCAACACCTTCTTTGCTTCACTCTCAGAAAAGGCAAAGGGTGCTCAACCTAAGGATAATGGGGAAGAAGAGAGAATAGGGGAATTTCAGCACAGAATAAGTAAAGAGATAGTACAGGCCCCACCTGGAATACTGTGTTCAGTTCTGGGCACCACAATTCAAAAAAGATGCAGAGAAACTGGAGCGTGTCCAAAGGAGGGCAACTAAAATGGTGAAGGGTCTGGAAACCATGCCTTATGAGGAGCGACTTAGGGAGCTGGGGATGTTTAGCCTGGAGAAGAGAAGGTTAAGAGGTGATATGATAGCCCTGTTCAAATATTTGAAGGGATGTCATATTGAGGAGGGAGCAAGCTTGTTTTCTGCTGCTCCAGAGAACAGGATGCAGAACAATGGATGCAAATTGCAGGAAAAGAGATTCCACCTCAAGAGTAAGGGCTGTTTGACAGTGGAACACACTCCCTCGGAGTGTGGTGGAGTCTCCTTCCTTGGAGATCTTTAAGCAGATGGCCATTTGTCAGCCCTCATGGCGCAGTGGTTAAATGCCTGTACTGCAGCCACTCACTCAAAACCATAAGGTGGCAAGTTCAAGACCAGCAAAGAGCTGAAACTCAACTCAGGCTTGCATCCTTCCGAGGTTGCTAAAATGAGTACCCAGATTGTTGGGGGGCAAATAGCTTACAATTGTAAACCACTTAGACACTCCTTAAGGGTATGAAGCAGTATATAAATGAAGCTGTTTGTTTGTTTGTATGCTTTGATTGGGAGTTCCTGCATGGCAGGGGGTTGGAATGGATGGCCCTTGTGGTCTCTTCCGATTCTATGATTCTATGAGTGCTATAGCACTACTGTTGCTTCTTGTTTTCATTACCGCAGTTATTGCTGAATTGGCCCTGGTGTAGTGGTGTGATAATTTCCTGTAGTCCAACACTCAAACAACTACACCAGACTGACTCCCTATAGTGTTTTGCATACACACACACACACACAGTAGTCCTGTGAGATTAATTAGGCTGAGTTGGAATTACAGGAACCAAGTCACCTATTCAGTTACTGGGCTGAATGTAGGTCTAACTAGTTCAGTGTTCTGACCTCTAACACTCTAGCTAGATTACCACACTACACTCTTATAGTGGTGCTATTCCACTTTAACTGTTCTGGCTGCCTCCTGTTGCATTCTGGGGATTTGCAGTCTAGCAAGGGGCATTTACAATTCTCAGCCAGAGAACTCTTAGGCCTCGCTGAACTGCAAACCTTAGAGTGCAAAAGGAAGCAGCCAGAGCAGTCAAAGTGGAATAGCAGCACTATAAGAGGGTAGTGTGTTATGTGGTCGGATAGTGTTTTGTCATTTATGCACACACTCTATAATAGAGCATTAGAGGTCAGAACACTGAACTAGTCAGACTTACTTTCACATCCTCACTCAGCCCAGAAACTCAATAGAGGATCCAGTTCCTGTAACATCCAGAGGATTGCTGTGGAAAGAGAAAACCAAGTAGTTTAGCCACACTTTGTGGGCCAAATGGATCATACCTAATATTCTGGTAAGAGTTTAAATTGTGTGCCCCCTCAAATATGATGCAGCTGTCGAATTGCAACTTCCAGCAATCTTAGCCAGCACAGCCAATGGTGAGAGATGCTGGGACTTACACTACAAAATCTGGAGGGCCCTGTGAGTCTTTGGAGTTTATCACACGAGAGGAATTTCTCCCAATTTCAAATTGAGCCAATTTGAATCCACATAAATTCGCTAGTTTGGCAAATTTATGTGAAATCTAATTGCGTTTGGAATACGTTCAAAATGACTTCCCATTTCCCGAAAATGACCCCCCCCTTGCCCGAAAGTGCGTGGGATACTTATACGCATTAAAGTAAAACCTATGATTGCATTCAGAATTACTTCCCTTTTGCCCAAAATTGCATGAGATACACTCATTCGCAATAACGTGAAACCCCATGATTGCGTTCGGATTGCCATTGCATTATACCCCCAGATTCCATCATATGTTGCTGTTTGCCTTCAAGTTGTATCCAGCTTACAGTGACTCTAAGGTGAATCCTGTCATGGGGTTTTCTTGGCAAGTTTCTTCAGAGGGGTTTGCCATTACTTTCCCCTGAGGCTGAGAGAGTGTGACTTTGTCCAAGGTCACCCACTGTGTCTGTAAGAAGCCCAGAACTTCCCAATAACCACACCTGGGCCAGGATGACCAGATGTCCTAAAGTGCTGCTCGAAATGGAGGACGTTTCAAAATTTCTCCTTGGACAGAAGGTGGAAATGTAGGGCAGGTCCTAGAAAAGGAGGGCGTGTGGTCACCCTGGCCTGGGCTCTTTTATAATAATGTTTTAGCAAGGTTAAACTTTAAAAGGCAGGGCAGTTGCTTTTAAAGAGAGGGGAGCTGAAAGTCTCCTTGCTTGGAAACCTCAGTTTCTTTAAAAACGTTTAATAAAGCCTTTTGCAAATATGCCTCCTCCTCCTCAGGGGTGAGCCATTCAACCCAGCTCAAGTAAACCCCCTCAGGCCCCAGCAAAAGCCTAGAACCCCCTCCTAGTGGGGGGTTGTTTCCCCTGCCAGCCTTTTAATAATACATTTCTCTCTCTCTCTAGATGATATATTATTCTGATTATATATATCAGACAATTTATAGATAGATAGATTATAATTCTGACTATATATATCAGATTTATATATATAAAATCTCTCTCTCTCTAATCTATCTTTAAATCTGATCATATCTAATGCAGGGGAACAGCAATACTCTCTCGCTCTGTATACAAAATCTCTCTCTCTCTCTCTCTCTCTCTCTCTCTCTCTCTCTATATATATATATATATATATATAAAGCTTCTGATCATATTAAATGCTGGGGAACAGCTGAGAGATCATAGCTAATGTGGGGGAACAGCAGTACTGTTTGCATTTGTGTATATACACACACATCTCTCTCTCTCTCTCTCTCTCTCTCTCTCTCAAATCTTCTGATCATATTGAAGGGGGAAAGGCAATACTGTATAGATAGATAGATAGATAGATAGATTATATATTCATATATATATATATATATATATATAAAACTTCTGTGTGGGGGTGTGTGTATAGATATATACAAATCTCTCTATATAGATTATACACACACACACATATAAATATTATATATATATATATATATATATATATATATCTTCTGATCATATTGAATGGGGGGGGGGGAACAGCCATACTCTGTGTGTGTGTGTGTGTGATAAACAGTAGAAGTGGGGGGGGGGGTCCTCTATCCTTCATATATATATATATATATATATGGCTTTTCTTCGCTAACAAAGATTCAGGAAGGACTCATGATCCCACACTTTCTACAAGCGCATTGATGACTAAAAAGGCCAATCCGAGATAAGTCTGGTTACAGAAAGCACAGCAGAAAGTCTCCTTGGGTGACGTTTCTAAGTTGTGGTTATTTCTGCGTTGTCGTTTCTCTTTTAGACTCGTTCGGCGTGAGTTCTCAAAAGAGGCTGTAGCATTGTGGATAGTGCGTCTCCATGCCTCCTGATCTGAGGCCAGGGCAGACCATTGTTGGTGATCAGTTTGGCCGAGCTTGAGATGTTGTTTCAGGGAGTCCTTGTATCTCTTCTTTGGGGCGCCCCTCTTACGCTGACCCTTTGGGGAGGCGGTGGTCCTCCATCCTAGAAATGTGCCCTGCCCAGCGCAGCTGTGTTTTCAATAGCATGGCCTCAATGCTGGTGATTTCTGCTTGCTCCAGGACAGCAACATTCGTCACATAGTCAGTCCAGTGTATATTTAGGATTGTGCGTAGGCAGAGCTGATGAAAGTGTTTGAGGAGTCGTAGATGTTGGCGATAGGTGACCCATGTTTCAGACCCATAGAGGAGAATGGACAGTACAATAGCTCTGTACACACTGATTTTTGTGCTTCACCTCAAGTGTTTGTTACTCCAGACTCTTTTGTGAAGCCTTACGAATGCACTATATGCCTTTGCTAATCTTTGATAGATCTCTTTGTCGATCTTGGCGTCTGAGGAGATGATACTTCCCAGGTAGGTGAACTGCTGGATGGACTTAAGCACAGATTTGCCAATGGTGACGTGGGGGTGATAGTGCCCTTCCTGTGGTGCAGGCTGGTAGAGAACTTCCATTTTCTTCAGGCTGACTTCCAGCCCAAACAGCTCTGCAGCCGTTGCAAATCAGGATGTTAGGCGCTGCAAAGCTGCTTCTGTATGAGCAACGAAGGCAGCATCATCAGCAAAAAGCAGCTCATGGACTACATAGTTTAGAGTCTTTGTGTGAGCTTTCAGACGGCTTAAGTTAAACAAGCTACTATTAGTACGGTAACATATATAGATGCCGTCTTCTTCTTCGAGATCTGCTATAGCCCTTTGTAGCATCATGCTGAAGAACACTGTAAATAGAGTTGGAGCGAGAACACAACCTTGTTTCACACCATTAGTTATTAGAAAGGGCTCTGAGAGAGCATTGCCATATCTGACTTGACCATGCTGGCCCTCATGTAGCAAGATAATCATTTTGAGGAATTTGGGGGGACATCCTAGTCGTTCCAGGATCTGCCACAGACCTTTTCTACTCACAGTGTTGAAGGCTTTGAAGGTCGACAAATGTTACATAGACTACTTTGTTCTGCTCTCTACATTTCTCTTGCAGTTAGTTGTCTAAGAGCAAATACCATATCTGTAGTGCTCCTATTAGCTCTGAATCCGCATTGGCTTTCAGGGGGAAGTTCTTCTGCAATAGCAGGAACTAATCTGTTCAGGAGTATCCTTGCAAGGATTTTTCCAGCAATGGAGAGCAGTGTTATACTTCGATAGATTGAGCAATCAGATTTTGCTCCTTTTTTCTTATACAGGGTGATGATAACTGCATCTCAGAGATCTCATGGCAGTTCACCTTTTTCCCAGCAATTCTCAAGGAGCTTGTGGAATTTGGCATGGAGTACATGACTTCTGTGTTTCCAAGCTTCAGGTGGGATTCCATCAATCCCGGCTGCCTTGCCGTTTTTCATCTGCTGTATGGCCTCAATGGTTTCTTCCAAGTGGGAGCCACGTCCTGTTCATTTTCATCGGTTGTTGTATCATACATTGGATAGCTGAGCCTTGGACTACTTGGTTGGCACCAAAGAGAGTTTAGAAATGTTCAGCCCATCAATTCAGGATGGAGGCTTTGTCTGTGATTAGTGTTTGACCATTCGTACTGTATAAGGAGCTTTGGACCTGAAAAGTAGGTCCAAACACTGTTTTAAGAGCTTCATAGAATGCTCTGGAATTACCCAGATCTGCATAACATTGTGTCTTTTCTGCTAAATTGATTCACCACTTGTTCTGAATGTCTTGGAGTTTTTGTTGGAATTTACTGCATGCGAGACTGAAGGCTGCTTTTCTTACATGACAAGATGGCTGAGCGAGGTGTGCCTGATGAGCAGTTCTCCTCTTTGCCAAAAGCTCCTGGATCTCGTGGTTGTTTTCATAAAACCAATCTTGGTTTTTCTTGTGGGAGAACCCGAAGGATTCTTCCGCAGGCTGCAGGATACTGTTTTTAATATATTCCCAAAGCACTGAAGGAGAAGAATCTATAGGATGGTCTTCAAGTTTTGGTTGCAGATTTGCTTGGAAATTATCTCTCATAGCAGCTTGTTGTAGATTGTTGACTTGGAGTCTCCTATTTAAGATGCCACCCCTCATAGGTTTGAGCCTAAGATGAAGATTTAGTTTGCATCTTACAAGGCGATGATCTGTTTGACATTCTGCACTGGGCATCACTCGAGTATGACAGACATCGCAAATGCTTCCCTGGTGCACTAGAACATAGTCAATGAGGTGCCAGTGTTTAGATTGGGGATGCATCCAGGTTGTCTTCAAGCTATCTTTCTGCTGAAAGATAGTGTTTGTAATAGTCAGCTGCTGTTCTGCACAAAACTCTAGCAGGAGGTGCCTGCTATCATTACAGTTTCCAACACCATGCTTGCCTAGAACACCTTTCCAGGCTTCAAATTTCTTTCCTACTCTGGCATTGAAGTAACCAAGGATAATGATTTTATCTTCTGCAGGGACTTTTTGTATGAGGTGGTGTAGGTCTGAGTAGAATTTGTCTTTCTCCACATGGTCGGCTTGCATAGTTGGGGCATACATACTGAAGAGAACAACATGTGGGAGGCATAAGGAGATAATGCGATCAGAGTAACCTGTTGGCAGGGTTTCGAGTTTGGAGGCAATGGAGTTCTTAATCATAAAGCCTACTCCTGAAAGATATTTTTCAGTTTTTGGTTTGCCAGACCAGTAGAGTGTATAGCTAGCACCGTGTTCTTTAAGGCTGCCTTCCTCATGGAGAGGAACTTCACTACGAGGAGCGATGTCAATATTAAGTCGTGATAGTTCATGGGCTATTAGAGCAGAACGACGCTCAGGACGTCCACTATCTGCAGAATCTTGCATGGTTCTGATGTTCCAGCATGCAAGTGTCAGTCTTTTTGCACCTTTGGAGGCCGGTGCGTGCCTTTGTACCTTTGTTTTTGTTTGACCGCATCAGAAGATGCCCGTTGAGCGCGGCTCGCCAACTGGGTGGATGGAGATGAGCTTTCTTTAGGCCACCTTTTCTAGGCCCTCTCCGTATGAAGCAAGCAGTGCTCTCCTTTAAAAAGGCAGCTTGGTCATCCAGGATGCTGCCGAACAAGACTGTCATCTCCCGGGCATTTCCTGTTTAACTCTCGTTTAACTCTCATTTAAATCCTGCTTGTCCCCTAGTGTGATAAAGCAGTATGTGAAGGGGTTTTGGGGGCCTTGAAGCCTGGTCTCCAGGGAGAGACTAGGCCTCTTCGCCACGTTCTAAGTTAGAACCCTGTGAGTGGCGACTGTTGGTCGCCAGAAGACTAGGCTCCAAGAGGGAGACTAGGCCTCTTGTCCTTCCGCCGCCATCTTTCTCCTTCTCCCTTCTAATCTTCTTGACTCTGCCATCATCATGGAGCTGGCTGGGGCTACAGCCAGCAAGGAGTCAGCCCTGTTTGATCGCCGAAGTAGCGGTGGGTTTTTGGAGCCGGGGAGGGAGAAAGGGACTAAGCCTAGAGGTTGGGCTCTTCATCCGAGTCACAACTGATGTCTGAGGTTCAGGATCTGAGCTTTGGTTGCATCCATACTGGAGAGACAACCTGGGTTGGCAGCGCTTTAACTCTTTCTTGGCTCAAGGCTATGGAATTCTGGGAGTTGGGCCCCACAACAAACGCCAACTCCCAGAATTCCATAGCAACTGAGTTAGACAACAAGTTAAAGCGCTGCCAAACCAGGTTATCTCTCCAGTGTGGCTGCAGCAACTTTGGCCCTTCAGATGTTTTGGACTACAGTTCCCATTCCTAGACAGTTGGCCAAGCTGGCAGGGGCTACTGGGAGTTGTAGTCCAAGAAACACCAGAGGAGAGAACCAAAGTTTGGGGATCGCTGGAACAAAACATCGCAGGACTTTTGCGGCTTTGACTCTTCACAGATTTTTATTAATACGTTCTCTCTAGGAATATCTAGGTCCTCCTCTGGTGCAACTCTATGGTCAACTTTAACCAAAATTTGCACTGAAGGACCTAGAGATTCCTAGAGAGGACACTCCACTAGGCCTTTGTAGCTCCTCCAGAGCAATTTTATGGTCAATGTATGGCAGGTGTTGATCCCAGAGTTGCACTGGAGGACCTACAGATTCCCAGAGAGGTGTTCTCTCAGGTAAAGACATGGTGTTTTTCTTATTTGCGGTTTTTCAACATTCATGGGGGGCCTGTGTATCCCTATCCCCAGCAAATGTGGAAGGGAGGAGTGTATTTATTGGCTGAATATGGGGCAGGGTGACCACATATGTCCTCACTGCAAAGTCAAAGTCAAGGCACCGCAAAATTGAGGGCCTTCCAAAAAAACAGGGGAAAGGAAAGCTAAATACACTCACATAAAGATAAATCCATGTGTTTTTGCCCTGCTCGAAAGGGAAGGCCTTTTGGAATTCCTCCTGGATAAATAATTAATATTTATTAAATAGAAATCAAAGATACAGCCATTTTAGTCCATAGAATCAGTGTGTAGAGAGCACCTTGTAGCACCTTTCAGATTACATGCTTATTAAATATTGAGATTCGTCTCAAAGATGCTACTAGATCTCTCTACATGCTTATTAAATATTTATTGAGATTAGTCTCAAAGGTGCTACTACAAGATCCCTCTATGTGTTTATTAAATATTTATTGAAATTAGTCTCAAAGGTGCTACATGATCTCTCTACATGTTTGTTAAATATTTTTTGAAATCAGTCTGAAAAGTGCTACAAGATCTCTCTACATGTTTATTAACTATTTATTAATTTTTTAAAAAATGCACACATGCACACAAAGATGTACGGTGCCACAAAAACAAAACAACAATAACATTTATAGACCTACATATATGTCCAAACTATTCTCCTAACAAACCGCTTATTCCCTCTACCTTTTGCTAAGATAAAATAAGATTACCACAACCAAACAATAACAATAACAAAAAGAGCTCCCACTTACCACAAATAGTACTCTTATTATGTATCATTAGTTTCCTTTTGAAATCAATAAACATAACCTGAACTATAAATAAATCTCTAATATTATCTTCATTAGATTACATTTCTCTTTACAAAGAATTTTTTTAAAAAAATACCATCCTTTGCCATTTACCATTCATAACTCAAAACCAACAATTAAAGCCTCCCCATCCCTTTGTTTTATATAATCAATAAAAGGTCCAATGTATCTTTCCTAAAATTTTATCCATTTCTGAAATTTCCATAAATGTAGGAGATGTCCTGGAAAAGGGGGGTGTCTAGTCACCCTGCTCCCTCTTCACAATTGCCCTTTCAGCCATTGCCCAGAGCGTAATCCCATCACTTTTTTGGTATACTTTCCCTCTTGTCCTCTTGTCTTCTGATCATATCAAATGTGGGGGAAGTTTTAAAATGGAGATACACACACTTTTGGAGAGCAAACACATCTAGGGCTAGCTATGTTAGCCATATAGCAAAGTATAATAAAACATCCAAAATCCACAAAGTGACAATACCTTTCTGGTGCCAACTAAAATGCTCAAAATACATGCAGCAAGCTTTCAAAGCCCCACTGGCTTCTTCATCAGGCAAAGGGGTTAAAAATCATTTGTTCTTAACTGCCCTCAAGTCATGGTGACCTTGTAGATGAGTCATCTCCAAGCCCCCTTTTCTTCCACTTCTCTGCTCAGGTCCTGCAAATTTAGGCCCATGACCTCCCTGATGTCTATCCATCTGGCATGCGGTCTTCCTCTCTGTGACCTTCTATCTTTCCTAGCATTATTGTCTTTTTTAATGAGTCCTGCCTACTCATGATGTGATCAAAGTACAACAGCTTCAGTTTTGTCATCTTGGCTTCCAAGGAGATTTCTGGCTTGATCTGTTCAAGGACCCATTTGTTTGTATTTTTAGCTGTCCACAATATCCTCAGCAATTTTCTTCAGCACCACATCTCAAATGAATTGATTTTGTTCTCATCCTCTTTCTTCAGTGTCCAGCTCTCACATCTGTACATGGTGATTGGGAATATAATGGCTTGGATGATTCTAACTTTAGTGTTCAGTTGTATATCTTTGCACTTTAGAATCTTACCAAGTTCTTTTATAGCTGCCCTTCCCATTCCTTATCTTCTTCTGATTTCTTGGCTGCAATGTCCACCCGCTGAACATAAAGAATATTAAATTAATGACCACGGGAGATATCACTGTACTTTTAACAAAACAAGAAATGTGGATGATACAAGCCTGTTTTTTAATGTGTGCATCTTACAGTTCCAAGAACCTGGGTTTGGCTGTGGTGGTCCCCATGTAAATATAGAGCCAGAACAGACAGAAAGGAAAAAGCAGCTTAATCCTGCTTTTTCCAAAAACTCTGCTGTCTGCACAGCCCATTGCCAATGTGTGCCAAATACATACGGCCTGACCACACAGCACAGCATCAAGCCATGCTGTTCGGTAATTTATTTTATTTTATTTATTTTTTGCCTCCCAGTATATGTGCACCATCACACAAACACACCACTGGCAACCTCCAAGTACCTCCCATGTCCACATGGCCATACAGTTGCACATGCAATGCTCCACCCATACAAGATCCCCCCGCTTCACCTCATGCCCCCTCCATTAGACTGCCTTGTTTGTGTATGTTGTCATTACACCCATTTTAGCTGACACACTTTAATTGCTTTGCTTTGCTTCAGCCCTGCACTCATGTCAGAACATTTATATGCAATGAAATATCCATTTTATGCATTGAATCAGACTATCCTGGCTTCTTTTTGCTCCAGTTTTTAGCCCTGGAGCACAGCTTCAGTCAGGTTTCCAGGTGTCATCCAAAGGCTCAGCCTTCAAAGCAGCTGGAATCTGCTTTATTTTGCCCATCTGTTTCACCCCACACTATATTTCCCAATCCTGAGAAAATGGATAAGTAACTGTCAGTATTCAAATTTTAACTAGAGCCAGTAGAGTGTATGCAAGTTCCATGGGGAACACCAGTGACAGTGCTCCCAAGACTTTGTTATCAAGCTATTCATTTGACAAAGGAAGTATGGTTCCCCTTAAGAATAAAAAATGAGCAAGACAGAACAAGCACAAATTGTTGCCCTGTCTCACTGTACATGTACTACTACATTTACAATTTATTCCACATACAATCTCATTTTCAAGATGCTCCATATTTATGCCTAACTTTTGAGAATATAAGCAAAAGAAGAAACTTAGTTTTATTATACCAAACTTTTCCTACAGTAACCAACCAGAGTTCAGTGAGGTAAGAGGTAAAAAAGTTAGCTCGAGGAAAAAGGCCTCATTTTTATTATTTCAGTTGAACATTTGGTATTGGATATAATCAAGCACTCAACCATGGTTGTAAACATTGCAGTGCCCTCTGGATGCTATCTTAATTAAAATTTGTCTTTACAACTAGTATTTTGGAATTACATAAAATGTGATGGCTCCTAATTTTGTGTTTAGTGCATTCAAAAACAAATTTGCATATCTGGGGTTTGCATTTTTCTTTTCTCCCAGCGCACAAATAACTGGATTTGTTTCTCGTGTAGCACCCAGAAACTTATTTTTCTTTCTTTGGCTTTGACAGCTTTTCTCACATTCTTTTTATGTTCTTGGAAATTCCATGCATTATAGGCAGTGTGAGACCTCGATTGACTCATAGTAGAGAGCTAGAAATGAAAACTACCCTTCAGGAACTACTGATCTACATCATTTTCTTAACAGATCTGTGTATATGTAAGTCTGTGAAAATGGGGTAATTTACTGCGGAATTTTTCCTCAAAATGTATCATATTGGGAATTTTCATTACAATAAATGCCCCCCCACACACACACATTTCAGCCTGCCTAAAAAATAACATGTTTGCCAACAGTTATATACATCTACTAATGTCATGTTTCTTGGTTTGTTTAGCTTTTGAACTAGTACGGAGGAAAGTGAGTGATTATTCTTGAAATCTAATTTTAAACTCAGCTAGTTTAATTCTATTTTAAGGGGTGGGAGGTTTGGAATGGGATCACTGAATTATTTTAATTGTAATTGTTTTTTAATCTTGCTGTACCCCACCTCGAGTGTTTTTACAGAGGGGCGGGTAAGAAATAAATATTATTATTATTATTATTATTAGGAAAGAAATTTGATTTAGTTACATTTTAATACAAAAAATGCAGGAAAGTGAACTTTTAGTTATAAATCCATTTTTCCATGGGAAAAAATGGTGGGTGGAGGATTGAAAGGACCTTTCTGATAGAATGCCTATGCTCACAGAGACCAGAGAAAGAGGAATGTTAGAGAGGGTGGGCAGGAAATGTAGAAATACATGCTACATGCTGTCCCCAAGTCTTGATGGGATTGCACCTACTTGTCATAGGCACCTACTTTATGAATCAGTGACCAGACTTACTTTTTCCCCATACTAACTGATGTAGTGATTTTAAAAGTAGAATAAGTGTACTGTGTAAACAAGGATAAGGCACATAACTGAACTCTGATTTCTCTTTTTAGTGACATTTGGTATGGTGAGCACAGATATGTACTACCTAAACAAAGTTATGTTAAATCTCTTCCTGGAAACTCCTTTATCACCTACAGATAAAACTGACTTCACAACCATGGGCAGCATTACAGACTATTGGGAGGTAAAATTTTCTTTACGTACTTTTGCTATTCGGGGAATTATATAGAGAACATATATAAAACTGTGAGGCTGTGGAGAATTTCGCCACTTTTATAAAGTAGTAGCTTCATGTCTATCTTCTGTCAGCAACTTTTAAAAAAGCAAAAAAAATTAAACCTATAATGACAAAACAGTGCCTCACACACACACACACACAAAACCAACAACAAAAGCACTTGACTCTTGCATCAAAATGTTCCAAACCAAGCTTCTTTACACACAGCACAGTGTTTTATTTACAGTATCAGAAATTGTTAAAATAGTCCTATAAGCAGGATGACCAGATGTCTTTCTTTTCCAGGACATGTCTTGCAATCCAGGAGGAATTCCAAAATATCCTCCATTTTGAGCATAACTAAGAAGCATCAATGGATATTTCTGTTAGTCCGTTTAGCAGTTATTTTGTAATATTTTACATTTTTCATGGATAACCTACTTTTATGGTGCCTTTTCATCCTTCATGGTTATGACATCTGGTCACCCTGCCTGTAAGTGCCTTTGAATAGAATAGAGGAAGAAAAGAGAAAGGGATTTCTGTTCTTGTGGGACTCTGAGACACAGCCTGTTTTTTAAAGGCTGAACTCCTGTACAAATGTATTTGGGAGCAAGACCAAGTGTATTCAGTGAGTTATCTCTGAGCAGACATAAAGAAGGCTGCTCTTTAAATGGAATTTATGGTGCCTTTGAAAACAATACTGAAGGACACTGCTATATCTATTACTTTCCACTTTAGCTCCATTGATTGTATTATGGCAGCCAGAATACAGTTTTGTAAATTTAAGCATTTTATTTTAGATGAAAAATAAAAGAGTTGCAGGTACTGACTTTTAGCTGGTACAAACCAGCACAATATGCCAATTTTGTGTCGGCGTGGCATTTAGATGACACATGCCCAGACGCCACCCCCAAGCTGGCATCATGCCACCCGCCCTATCACATGGCGGGCAATGTTGCAGTGCTCCGGTGGTGCGGTGTTTATACACCACACTCTGCAGGAACACAGAAAAGCCACCACTGCAGCAAAAAGGGCGGCTTATTTTTGAGCCCAAAAAGGAGCAGCATTTTGCAGCTCCTTTTGGGGCTGGAAAAATATTGGATTGGGGCTGCAGCGTGTGGTTGTTGTGGCCCCAATCTGGCAGTCAAAGGGGCGGCATGAAGCTGCCCCTTTAGGGCCATCTATGTCAGCCCCTTGTTCCATTAAATGAAACATTAATTTCTGCTTATTTTGTGTGATGTAGTTTCTACAAGGACCACTACTGGATGGCCTTTTTTGGAACTCATGGTACAATGATAATTCCACATCCTTACATAGAAACAGCAGCCACATCTACTATGAGAATTTACTATTAGGAGTACCTCAGATTCGGCAACTAAGAATCCGTAACAATACATGTTCAATCTATCCCTCTTTCCGGGCATTTATGAAAGTATGTTATGGTCAATACCGCTATATTTATGAAGATAGGGAAAGCTTTGGCCTTAAGAATGATTCTGAGTAAGTATGGAAACATATTAGCTTCTATTCTTTTGTCTTGTTTTGCAGTACATTTTAAACATATTTAAATGTTTTAAGAATAAAATTAACAGTGCTATTACTTGCATAGGAAGCAATGGGAAATCTACCATACTGTGCTGTGTAAATTATCAGAATTGCATATTCATGGTACTTAAATTGTCTGAAGCATAAAATCATATAGGTAAACTCATGTCATGCCATCCTACTTATGAATTCTTTTATCATGCAAAACACTAGCCTAGTTTATACACAATATGTGCCTTATGCTTACACCTCCCTTCCCTCCCTTCCTTCTCAGTGGTTTAAAGATTTATGAGGTTAATTGGCCATTGTTTCCTGTTATATTTAAACAAGAAAACTGTAGCTACTAAGATTAGAACAAATTAGGATCTGAAACGAACTTCAGAGTACTTTTTCAGATCTAGTTTGTTCTATTATTATTATTATTATTATTATCCCACTTTCCCCAAAAAACTGGGACTCAAAGTGGCTCACAATTTAAAAGGACAATACAGTTTTGTAAATATTGTTCCTGGTTCTTAAAAACATTTTTACCAAAAACAAAACAAAAACAAAACCCCACCAAATGCATTTAGATTTTCATGATGGATATTTGCTCTAAAGTTTTAAAAATGTTTTCTAAGTTTTCTGTGGAGTTTATCACATGGGAGGAATTTCTCTCAATTGCGAATGGAGCCAATTCGCAATTACATGCACTAGTTTAGAGAATTTACATGACATCTGATTGCGTTCGGAATGCATTCAGAATGACTTCCCATTTCCTGAAAATGACCCCACATTGCCCGAAATTGCATGAGATACTCTAATACGCAATTACGTGAAACTCCATGATTGCATTCAGAATGACTTCCCATTGCCCGAAATCATGTGAGATACATTCATACGCAATAACATGAAACCCCATGATTGCATTCGGATTGCCATTGCATTATACCCCTAAATTCCATTGTATGATAATATGCAAAATAATTTTGTTTCCCCCCCCCCCCTTTGGCACATAAATAGAAAGTGGTATGATCCTTTTTCACATGGTATAAACACATATAGTTTGAGAGATACCCAAGGAATTCAGTACAACACTCTTTATCTCTCTCTCCCTCTCCCTATCACTTCTGTCCCTCTCCCTCTCTCCTTTGCTTGTTTGAGATGATATGGGAGATATCCCACATTGTCCCTGGCACTGGCCTTTCATGGAACTGTGTCATAACAACTATATTGTTTAGGGAAGTGTTCCCAGAATTGTGCTGTCTGCCCCAGGATGCCTCCTTCTAACTATGCATTAAGAACCCTAGCCCTCCCTGCAGTCATCTGCCTTGGTCCAGGCCCCAGAGAGAGAAAAGAACCACTGGACCTTATCCCCTTTCCCACCACCTTTCCCTTCTTTCCCCCCCCCTTTTTTTTTCTTTTTTCTTTTCTTTTCTTTCTTTCCTTTCTTTTTTTTTTTTTTTCCTCTTTCTTTTTTTGTCTCTCTTAGATTGTAAGCCTGAGGACAGGGAACTGTCTAATTTATAAGATTGTATGTACAGCACTGTGTAAATTTACAATGCTATATAAATAAAGGTTAATAATAATACATTCAGCCTGCAGTCCAGGGTGAAGATCAAACTAGATGAGATACTATTTATGTAAAAATTTTGAAAAAATATTAAAGACACATAATAGACATGAAGGAGATGATTGGATCTCGGTTCTGGAGAAGAAATGAAAGTTAAGTCTTTGCCCTGTACTGTGGTTCCAGTCTGAATCCTCTCACTCTCATGTTTATTCTTTGTACTGGAGGAAGAACTTTGATTGATATAAATGGCCAGTTTTCTTCCAGTGCAAGTTACAGGTGTTCCGTCCACTACTTAGTTTTAGTAATGAGAAAGGTGGGATTGACTGAAGAAAACATTCAAATGGGAAAAGAGTGCTGTCTCTGAACTCAAGCATTCCCTTCCCTTTACTTCAACAGGTGGCATTATTCTACTTCTACCACATTGTCTCCGTGGCACTGGGGCCTCATTGGTCTATACAGCAGTGGAGGATTTATGTTTACCTTGCCCAAGTCAAAGGAAAAAAGTTTAGAAAAACTGTTGTTTCTCAGGGAGCATAGTTGGATCACCAGAGGGACAAGGGTCATCTTCATTGATTTTTCAATGTATAATGCCAATGTAAACCTCTTCTGCATAGTCAGGTGAGTTTTTCCATTCTCCACTCTTGAAAATCCATTTTCAGAAAGCATCTGTTGTGGTACTGATCTATTCAGGTATTATCTGAGGTACCTCCATAAGGTTCTCTGAAACAACCATGCCTGCATGAAATTTTCAAGTCTTCATGGAGATACATTTGCAGGCTTGAGTTTACTTGACACCAGTTTTCATGTAGAAACCATCCCCCTTGCCTTTAGGAACAACTATCCTCCTTCGCCGGGGATCATCTCCTCTATGAGCTCTCCTGGGAAGCCCTTTTTCCTCTATCTCCTTTCCCTCTTTCCACTATTGGATCTGACCCTTGGAGAACTTAATGATTTTATAGTCATTCTTACAAACCTTCCAGTTTTTCCTTTAAGAAGAAGACACCCAAAAGAGTAATGAAGTTGTTACTTATAAGCAATATTTTCTGTTGTCTTTAATTCTACATCATCAAAATAATAGAAATAGACATGCATTGGATAGAAACGTGTAATGAACAGTACAAAGTATACCTATAGGTTTAAAAATAAAATGTAAATTCTAGATGGTAGTACTGGAGGACTTAGGACCAATATCTTGGGTTTTGCCCTATGTTTCTTGCAGGGTTCTATCCTGTGCCCTGCTCTTGCATTGTTTTTAACATTTGATAAACAGTTTTTATTGATTTTACAGTACAAATTCCAGTCCCTTAAACCAAAAAAAAAGTAAATACATAGGGAAATCATACTGTAGAACATATGCAAAAGGCAATCTAGTTCAGTCCTCTACTAATGCAGGATCCCACCACTAAAGAGGTGAGTCTTTAAGAGGTGAGTATCTAACTTCTGATGGAATTAAAGTATCAAAGATCTACAATGGCATGAATGACAAGATATATGCCAAAATAATGTTTAAAAATGAAAAATAAAAATAGATAAATACACAAAATTTAAGGTAGCTTCAAATTTGTTCTAGATAGTTCATTGGAAACATTAACTCATTTTGTGGTTACTATGAAAAAAGCAAATAAATAAATAAATCTGTAGTGCAGTCATATTTGGAATAGTATGTACTACATAAATATCTGGTTGCAAACAAACTATTCCTACCCCCCTGCCATGAGTACCACTGATTCCAGAATTTTTACTGAATTGTGTAAATATTATGGAATAATGAACAATTGTTATCAGAACTAGTATACCATACCATTTTCAAAACGTGGTGGTGGGGAATTAATCCAGCCTAACATCTTTCAGAGTTGTAGCAAGAAAAAGCTATGATTTTAAGAACAACTGTTAGAATGACTCTTCTATGGGATACACAGACAACATCCTTGTTTATTTTAATTTCACAGGCTGGTTGTGGAATTTCCTGCAACAGGTGGTGTAATCCCTTCCTGGCAGTTCCACTCCGTGAAGCTTCTCAGATATGTCACCTATTATGATTATTTCCTGGCCTCTTGTGAAGTCATCTTTTGCCTTTTCATCTTCACTTTCATTATTCAAGAAATTACAAAAATGAAGAATCTGAAGAAAGATTATTTTAGAGATGCTTGGAACTGGCTGGACATATTACTGCTCCTGGTAAACCTCAGTTTATCTCATATGTATATAGTCTTTTAGTAATTTTGGAGAAAGGATAATTTGCACATGCTAAGTTTTTAAAAAATCCAAAATGTGAGCAGAGAATAAGGGATAAAAGGTGATATAGACTCCACTGTCAGTACTTTCTGGAGCTAGTAGTTAAATAAGTAGTTGCACTTGGCTAGACATCTCACATTTCAGAACCTAGCCCTTTCTGCTGGTCCTCGGAAGAAGGAAAGAGTAAGATAACTATGTACCTTGAAATTTTTTAAAATGTTCATTGCTGTGGGCTGCTTTGGAACACCTGCTGTCAACAATCCAGAGGCCCACTTAGCTACTTCTTCCCCTTCTTCCTCCTCCCCTCTCCCAAGTATTTGATGATTGTTAGTATCATGATTATGATCATGATGATAACGGAGCAGAATTAAGGAGTCCAAAATCTAAGAGTAAAAAAAATATGGAAATATGGACAGTCAGGGATGGGAGAAACTCTTTAAAATAAGGAAATCTTTCTCTGGTTGCTCTCTGGAAATGCTCAAAGAACAAGTTTTATAATTAGTACTTGTGTTCAGTGAAGGTGTACAACATAGCTTCTCTATGATGTACAGTAAATCCATGCTTTACAAATCTACAAAATATATTTCTGGTTTCTACTGAAGGAAAGAGGTTGAAAATGCTTATTTACTCTACAGTTGCTATTTTTTTTAATTGTCATCACATCACTGTAGAAGATTCTAGGACTCATTAAATCTTTTCTAGTTGTAATATCAGCTTGATATTGGTTTCCATAAAGTTACAGGCTTCTCTGAGATTTCGCCACATTAGGAAAAACTTCCTGACATCAAGAGCTATTTGACAGTGGAATATGCTGCCTTGCAGAATGGTGGAGTCTCCTTCTTTGGAGGTTTTTAAACAGAGTCTGGATGGCCATCTGTTAAGGGTGCTTTGATTGTGTATTCCTGCATGGCAGGAGGTTGGACTGGTTGGTCCTTTTGATCCCTCCCAATGCCATGATTCTATGAATCATTACCAACTATATTGTTATTTTAATATATACTTTACTCTGAATCATGGATGACTTTTTTAAAGTCTTTATTGATCAAACATTATAGCTTAGTAAATTTGATTAACTATGGTCTAAGGATAATATATGTCTATGTGTGTGACTGATATAAGAAAAGTATAGACTGCACCCTTACAAAACTTTGTGGGCTTTTTCCTGTCCAGTTGTCTGTATTTGCGATTGCCTTCAATGTTTACAGAACAGTTGAAGTATCCAGCCTAATGGAAAATTTGCTGTCCAATTCAGATGCTTATCCAGACTTTTATTTCCTTGGATTCTGGCAGACCCGTTATAATAATATGATTTCAGTGAATGTCTTCTTTGCATGGATAAAGGTACTGTCCCCAAGTAATCATATTATTTCTTTATGTGACTCAGGGCAAATTTATGTTCCGTAGATTACATTTAAACACTTTCTGTAAGCTCCCAGTCTTTATTGGATCTGTGTGGGAAGGGCTAGAAGGAAGGCCTTTAATATTTGACTGCTTCTGAGATCCCAGTCCACATAGTGGACATCATGAAATTGCTATTGATATTCCTCCAAAACAACATGTTTCCTTTAATATCTCACTTTAGAAAACTCTAAATTGCAGACAGGTACCACCTTGATCCATTTCAGGACTATAGCAGTAGGGAAGGATTGAAATTCCCCTGTTTTGGTGGGAAGGTTGAGACATAGCTGAGAAGGAAAAGAACAATGACCCTATTGCACTCACTCTTGTCCTATTGATTATGAGCCCAATGAGGGAGCTCCATGCCTGTAATATATATTGACCAAAGGTAAGCGTTTCTTTTTTAATACCTCACTTATTGACAAACTTGATTGCAGATGTGGAGTCGAAGGCTTTCATGGCCGGCATCAATATTTTTTTTGTAGGGCTTTCGCTATATAGCCATGTTCTAGAAGAGTTCCTTTGTGACATTTCGCCAACATCTGTGGCTGGCATCTTCAGGAGATGGCAACCACAGATGCTGGCGAAACGTCAGAAAGGAACTCTTCTAGAACATGGCCACATAGCCCGAAAGTCCTACAAAAAACTATTGATTGCAGATGTGGGAAATACAGATCAGCTTTAATTTGGCAGAGAACAAATGCCTAATGCTTCATATAATTCCCTGATGACGGAGGTTCTGGGCTGGATTGGGTCACCTATATGTACTTTTGAGAAAAGATGCAGTGGAATAAGACATAGTTTGTCCCTGGGATCACCACTTTTCATCTTTTGAGTTGTCATATGGCAGAATAGTTCTAGGGTGGGAGTCTGTGGGAAGGGAACAAATAATACCCTTTACTCTATTGGCCCTGATGCCTGTAGTCATGATCCAGGCTATGGTTCTGCATCCCTATTTTAAAGTAAAACAAAACAGATGGAAGTAATTTACAGATGCTCTCTGTGTTTGTATTTTGTTTTACTTTAGGGTAAATGTGCTGTGTTCAAATCCAGTTATTTAAAATAAAATTAAAAAAAGAAGCAGGATAAAGGATGTATCACTGAATTGCTTTTTATGGCTTTCTCCATCTGCTCTGCTGAGTTACTCTCACTCCTAGGAGTTTATAATATGGACGAAAATGGGAAGTTTAAATGGGATTTATCCCATAAAAACCGCACAATTACTATTAAATCACAATTAAGATTTTCACACACATCAGTCATTATTCCAGGAATAACCAGGCAATAACCAGGCAATAAACAGCAACAAATCATTCACAGGAAAATCCCATGAATGATTTGTTGCTGTTTATTGCCTGGTTATTCATGGGTTAATGGTACTTCAATGCAATGTTGTGCAAAAACCTTTATTGCAAGTGCACAATTTTCATGGGATTTTCCTGGGATAATGGCCATTTAATCGTGACATCATGTGAAAATCCTAATTGCAAATGCGCAATTTTCATGGGATAATCCCTGTTTATATTTCCAATCATCCCCGTGTGATAAAAGTCCCTACTCTTTCCTCATCTACTCTCCTTCTGCCTCTGAATGATAGTCCACTCTGTGTAAACAGGATGTTAAGGCCCATAAAGCTGAATGGCTGTTCATGTATACCTGGGTTCCTATCTCAGGAAAGAAGAGGATAGATGAAAAGTCTTTCTTGGCAGGGAACCAGTGCTCACAAGATGCCCTAACTAAATGCTTCTGCTGCCATCTTTCTCTTGGGAATACCTGTGCCTGTGTCCTGTTTCATGATGGGCACCCTTCAAGGGCTAGACAATCCAGAATTCAAGCAAGCAGCATTCAACGGAAAGCAAGAAAGTTTGTTGAAGGCAATCCAAAAGTGGGGAGAAGGTAGTCCAAATTCAGAGCTGATCTGTCAGATCAAGCATCAAGGAGCAGACTAACAACAGCATAGAAGTAATTCATATCAACCTTCTTTTCCAGAACTAAGATCTGTGCAGCTCAACTCTGGTGGCTCAGTTGCATTTCATGGGACCCACTATCTGGTCTGGAACCAAAGGAACAGCCAAATGTTGTTGGGTGTGTTTTTTGTTTTTTGTTTTTTTGTTTTGTTTTGTTTTTTAAATCCTGTCCCAGAAAGCTCTGCTTATGAGAACACCTTTCTCATGAGACATTCTCCTTGCAGATGGTCAGTCTTTCAGACAGTCTTTTGGGCTCGCAAGAAGTCCTGACTTGTCCTCTGACTTGTGAGAGAGGAGTTTTTAGTAGTATGTAGTTTGGAAGAGTTGCATGAGTGTGGTCATCCTTTACATGCTGTCTTTCTCCAGTGTCTTTTCCACCCCTTTACAGACTAGGTTTTCAGGCCCACTTCCCTGTTGCTGTTTTTTACTGTTGTAATTTGTTTTATTTTATGTTTTTAATTATATAGTGGTTTAATTCTCTTTTTAAGGGGGGGCAGTGAGGGAAGGGATGGGACGTTTTAACTGATATTGTTTTAATCTTTTTGTTGTAACCCACCCCGATTGCCTGTTCAGAGGGGCGGGCTAGAAATAAATTATTATTATTATTATTATTATTATTATTATTATTATTATTTAGTAAAACTGGCCCTGATGCATTCCAGTTGAGGTTTTGGGGAAATAGGTTCCTATAGTAGCTTGTCCCTCCTCCATACTCAGAGTTGATCAGTCACATTTTACCCCACCCTGTTGGAAGTTAGGTGACCCATTCTGATGTATCCTACTCCCACCCCCCCACTGAAATGTATAGTTTGTCACTTACTATGAGGTTTCATTCTAGTTTGCTGTTAAGAAGGAATCAGAGCCACCCCTTGTAGCAGTGACTTTGGAGTTTATCACACCTGCCTTTTTCCAGTTCCGTTCACATCCCCAAAACATTTCATTTGTTAGACAACATGAGAATGGGTGCTATTGCGATGCAAACGTACTGAGAATTGCACATCTTTATTTGTCAACCCATAGTGCATGACCTGTTACCCTGTTGTTACAGGGATGAGAACACATTTTATTGCACCAATGTCACCTCTTTCCACCAGCATTCTGTTTGGGGTTTTTTTCCTTCCACTCTCTGTGCATGCGTCATTTTTAAACAGGTATTGGTGCAAACTGCTATAAGACGTTAATGCAGTTTCCCATAGCCTTGTCTACATCAATTGTTGTGATGGATTCCAAGCCTTCTCTACTCAATCAAATGTTTATTGGGGACGGAGAAGAAATGTCGAAGATGACAAAAATTATTGCTCATTTTTTATTTCAAAATTTTGAGAGGAGGGGTGCCCTTTCCAGTTACGATGATGACAAGCTATCAGGATGGCCACTTTGCTACATTTAATTGAAATTTTAACCACATCTCTCCTAAAATATATATTAAAGATTGATAAGAAACAGCCTATCTAGCAATACAAACAGTATTTCATGACATAGGTACAAAATGCAATACTCTGGATGTTGTGATTAAGAATCACATCTGTAGCGGGGGTTACATGTCTGTTATTTCATTCTTCCGTCTTAACATCATGACTACAGTGAGAAATCAAGATGGTCTTGGCTCAGTATGAGGGGGAATTTCTCACCTACCCTGTCTCCTTGAAAATAAGACATCCCCCCAAAATAAGACCTAGTAAAGGTTTTGCTGAATTGCTAAATATAAGGCCTCCCCTGAAAGTAAGACCTAGCAAAGTTTTTGTATAAATATATATACAGTATATAATAAATGCTCTTTTTTTTTTTGTTCAACAATAAATGTGAATTCTTCTTCATGGAAAAATAAGACATCCTCTGAAAATAAGACCTAGCGCATCCTTGGGAGCAAAAATTAATATAAGACACTGTCTAATTTTCGGGGAAACACGGTAGCAACAATGTTGTCATTCCTTCAAGGGAAGGGATTGGAACACAAGGATTACCATATTGCATACAGCTGGGGAAATGGACTATCAGTGTTTTGGGACCCTGGAGGATGGATTAAAACCATAAGATCAATTTGACAGGGAAATGACTGCCTATGAGCTGTATGAGTACTGTGTGCAAATGGGAATTTGCAATAAAATCCACTCTGTTAAGTTCACATCCAAGACCCCTAATATACTGAAAAACGTGTGTGATAAATTCCTTTGTCTTGTCACTACAATACCAAGTGGACTACCTCATTTCTTACCTTTCTCAAACTTCTTAACTCTTGTATTCTCCAATGTTTTCTTACCTCTACTCTGTATTATCTAGTCTGTATTAACCATCATTATGAGGGAACTTGCAGATGGGAGCTAGGTGGGCAGTATCTAGGGCAAGAGCAAGCCAGAGAGAGAGAAGGAAGGATTACCCCCATTTTAGTGTCTCTTTTGTACTAAATAAAAATGAAACTGACAGTGAGTATTTAACTTTCCATTTCAGTCCTAACATTTGTACATTTTAATATCAATTTCCTGACAAATAAATGAACACTATTTTAAACTGTTTTCTATAAAGTCCCACTTTAGGCTTTAGTTTTGTACATATATTTCTGTTCTCTTCCAGATATTTAAATTCATAAGCTTTAACAAGACCATGACTCAGCTGTCTTCTACTCTGTCCCGCTGTGCTAAAGACATCATAGGATTCGCCATCATGTTCTTTATCATCTTCTTTGCATATGCACAGTTGGGTTACCTGGTGTTTGGATCACAAGTGGATGAATTTTCCACCTTTCAGAATTGCATGTATGAAGCCATCCAAACTATCCAGTATTGTGAGTTAGAGCGGCATTTCTCTGTGCCATGCCAGAGGGCAGAGAAGTTTGATTGTGGTATATTGTGGAGGCTCATGTGCTGTGTGACAGTCACATGACAGAGTGAGCTCCAGCTTCTGCCAACCTAGTAGTTCAAAAGCATGTAAAAGTGCAAATAGATAAATAGGTACCACTTCAATGGGAAAGTAACAGCGTTCTGTGCTGTCATGTTGGTCATATGACCAGAGTCATCTGTGACAATGCAGGCTCCCACGGCTTACTAACGTTGATGAGCACTGCCTCATACAGTTGGACACTCCCAGACATTTAGAAACATAAAGAATATTTAGAAAGAGATTATGGTGCTGGTGATGATGATTTACCCTTTGCCTTTCTCCCAGAACTGGGACTCAAGATGACTAGTATGCATTATGCTTGGTCCTTGAATTCTAATGGTACTGTACCTAACATTAATCACATTTTCGATCTTTATTGTGTTGTTAAATATATTCATTCCCTTGCCCCTTCTATGAAGGCACACTATTCTGAGTTCATACTGCATTTATGCACTCAGCCTCCTTCACTTACTGTAGTTGCTCTACACTTTTGAAATTATCCTTTATTCTCTTGATTTACCACTGGTTTGCTTGACAACATTAAAAAACAACAACAAACAGCTTCATTTATATACCGCTTCATACCCTTAAGGAGTGTCTAAGCGGTTTACAATTGTAAGCTATTTGCCCCCCAACAATCTGGGTACTCATTTTAGCGACCTCGGAAGGATGCAAACCTGAGTCAAGCTTCAGCCCTTTGCTGGTCTTGAACTCGCCACCTTATGGTTTTGAGTGAGTGGCTGCAGTACAGGCATTTAACCACTGCGCCACCAGGGCTAAGTGAAGATTGAAAAATAATTTTTGTGCTCAGTTTCAATAATGTCTGCTTTGCAAACTTAGCATAGGTAACCTGTTGATAATACATGGCTTTAAATTTAATACAAATAGTATAATGTAATTTACAATCCACTTCTCTGTATGTTTACTATATACCTATTGTGTTCAATGGGGTTTATTCTAGTTAACTGCATAGGATTGCAACCTCTACATAAACTGTGCAAGAAAATTGTATACCAACTGTTTCTATTTTTTGTCTGTCAAGTTTTACCCAGTTTCGTATTGTGCTTGGAGATTTTAATTTTGCCAGTATAGAGCATGCAAATCGAATTCTTGGGCCAATTTATTTCATCACATTTGTATTCTTTGTTTTCTTTGTACTGCTGGTAAGTGCTATTTTAATTTTTTCAAATTAAATACAGTGTATTAAAAAGTAGGAATAAGCTTACAAAAAAGAAAGATATACCTTAAAATTAATAGTGCAATCCTGTGTGTGTCTTGTCAAAGACTCATTATGTTCACTAAGACTTGCAATACAGTTGCAGATGGGGAAGACATCCTGTACCAAAACTCTGTTTATCACATCTAAAATTCTAGCTCGCAACATTCATTTATCTAAATTAGGAGATGAAGGCATATTCCTCTGGAAGCAGATTCATTTGGGTATCTTTTTGGCTGGAAAAGGAAGCAGGCACAGATAAGGCACCATGTACATGATTCTCAGCTCAGAAGGATGAATTGTACATATGCATAGGTAGTGCCACTCAGAAAACTGGTCATTCAACTGTTCAGGTGATGGTGGGGTGGGATTGGATTTAGTTTCCTTACTGCCCTTACTCCTCTTGTTGAACTTGTGTGTATGTTCCTTCAAGTCACCTTTTGACCTTTGTTGACCCCATGAATTTCATAAGGTCTTCTTAGGCAAGGAATAGTCAGAGATGGTTTTTCCAGTTCCCTCTTCTGAAGTACAGCTTACAGCATCTGGTATTCATTGGGGGCCTCTCGTCCAAGTACAAACTAGAACTATTCCAAGATCAGAGGGGATCTGATGCCTTTAGTGTTTTAGGCCCTACTCTAGCAGTGAATTATATAATCTGGTGATGCTTATGTGTAGCAGGGCTGAAAGGTCTGTTTGTTATTATTCTGATTCTTTACCTTCAAGTCACTGTAATATAGTCAGAATGTTCTAAAAATGCACCTTGAGTAAAGTAAAAACCTGGGAATGTACCTGGAAATAAGTCTTATAGAACCCAAAGGGCATTACTTCCAAGTAGATAGTCACCCATCAATGGCACTACATTTTTCTGGTTTTCTTGTGAGGCAAAACACTATGGTGGCAGAAGTGCTGCTGGTAGGGTCTCCCATGTCAATTAGGCTAAGGGGCCAGACTAAATGGACCAAACAGCTACTGTGCAGCAGCAGTAGTGAGGGATGGGTGACACTGGCAGAGGATCTCTCAGACAAAACAGTGGTGGCACTGCAGCTGATTCTTGTTAGTACTGCATAGAGGGCGGCATAGTACATCTCCTTTTGGAGATCTTTTACCACGAAAACCCCGTGGGCTTTTATAAGTAAACCAAGGGCCAAAACAGATGGTCCTAAAGGCTTGACCTCCAGATTGGGGTTGTGGCAACCACATGCTGCAGCCCCAATCTGGCAAAATGCCACTCCTTTTGGAGCTGAAAAAAGCCACCCTTTCCCCTGCCATGCTGGCTTTTTGGAGTTCTTGAAGCATCTAAATGCTGTGCCACCAGAGTGCCAAAAAGCTGCCCCCCCCCCATGAACAATGGAGCAGTGAGACACTAGCTTTGTGGCAGTGGTGGGGCATGTGTTGTGTGTACACCGAGCCCCCTGAGAAGCTGGCATATTGTTCTGGTCTGTACCCGTAATCAACAAAAACCCATAATCTACAAAAGCACATGCCACCACCTCTTTTGCACAGTTAATTCCAAAGATGCTGCAAGATCGCTCTACATACTAATATCAAAAATTAGAGTAAAGCGAACACAAAACCAACCATCATACCAAAATACCACCTGAAGAACATCCCCATAGCATTTAATTATAATGTGAAAAATAGACTTGCACTACTAAGCCTAATTGACCGAGAACCAAAAGAACTCTGGACTGAAGCCATGGACATTGTCAGGGTGGAGTGCAAAAAGGCACTGTTTGTAGCCAAAAAGAAGGAGATGCTTCAATGAATGACAGATGAAACTTTTCAAGCAGTTAAGGGCAAACAAGAAGGAAAGGTAAAAGACAACAGAAATAGAGTCAGATCCTGAATGCAACTGTTCTATGACTTGTGCACAGAGACAAAGAGAACTACTATAGTAATTAATGCACAGAAATAGAAAGTGACAACAAAAAAGGGAAGGATAAAAGACCTCTTCCACAAGATACAAGAAATTAAAGGAAATTTTAAACCATATGTGGGGATGATCTACAACTACCATGAGAACATATTACATGACTAAGGTCCAAAATACACTGCAGAAATAATCCAGTCTGAGACCATTTTAACTGCCCTTTTATTTATTATGGCACCAGAACTCTCTGACACAGAAGGCTAAATGTCTCATAAAACTACAATTCCCAGAATTCCCTAGCATTGAGCCAGGGCAGTTAAAGTGGTAATTAATTTAATCTAATTTAAGATTGTATATACATATAATTTAAGATTGTATGTACAGTATGTAAAGGTTAATAATAATAATAATAATAATAGAAGATGAAAACAACAGAAGAACTACATAAAAGACGGGAAAAGGTAACAGACTCATTTGAGTAAGAACCATATTGCTCAAAGGGCCAAAAGGAAAGCCTGGTGGTTCTCTGTGTCCATTTTGATTGGTTAAGAGCTTAAAATTTGAAAGTGTGAGCCATTTCCTTTGGGTCACTGGGAGAGGAAATAGAAACCTCATTCTATATAACTGCTTGCAGAGGTGTGCGCCATTATTTTCTTTTCATATTCATTTTTATTTTTTGTAGTGAAGGAGGAGTGGAAGTACAGAGGAGAAAGTGACCTAGGCACAGTGTTGGAGGGCAACTCATTCAATTTTTATACTTGTCTTTTCACTATTCCCTTAAGGGGCTATGGGGATTCAGAGGAAGTGAATCAGAGACTTGCCTCTGGAAGAAGCTAGCAGCCAAGAGCTCTTTAGATAACTATAGGCCCAGTTGATTGAGCTCACTAACAGAGCTTGGGGACAAAGGCCAGCCACATAGGAATTCTTTACACTGGTGTTTAGCAGGAGAAGCCCACAGTCTTGTTTCAGTGCCTCCTTAAGACTTCTCACTATGGACACTGAGGGACCTGCTGCAGTCACCTAGCACTCTTCTGGGATGTTTGTCTTCTTGGCTACAGATGTGGGGAACTTCACTTGCCCCAAGTGCAAGTTGGTAGCCCTCTTAGAAGAGAAAGAACAGCAGTTGGAGGCCCAGGTGTCTACACTTCAGCATCATAGAGAGCAGGAGGTTCCCCTGACCAGAATGGACCGGACGGTCTTGGACAGGAAATGCACAGAGAAAGTTGCTGGGGAAGAAGAGGTCACTTCACACACAACAGAAGTAGATGGTTGGAGGAATGTCACACACAGAAGTAGGGAAACCAGGGTTCGTTCTGTGAGGTTGCAGCTACAGAACCGATTTGAATCTCTCTCTGTTATCAGAGATGATGAGGAAAAGCAGCTGGTACAGACATCAGGGACAAAGCAGGGGAGCCTGAGAGTACCACAAAAGGGAACAGCCGCTGATAAGCCTCGGAGGAAGCATGTGGTGGTCAAGGGGCACTCCTTGCTGAGGGGTACAGAAGCAGTGGTTTGTGGGCCTGACAAGATGTCTTGGGAGGTGTGTTGTCTCCCTGGGGCAAAGACCCGTGATGTGACGAAGAGGCTGAAAAAACTTGTCAAGCCTACTGACCGTTACCACTTTCTTTTTGTTCATGTGGGAACCAATGATTCTGTAAGACACAGCCTTCAGAATATCATAAGAGATTATGAGGCTCTGGGTAAGAAGCTGAAAGAGATGGATGCACAGGTTGTCATCTCATCTCTTCTCCTAGTAGAAGAGCATGGTCCAAGAAGGGAGAAGAAAATAGTGGATGTAAACAACTGGCTCCGTAGATGGTGCCACCAAGAACAGTTAGGATTCTTGGATCATGGGCTGCAGTTCCATGAGGGGGGACTTCTGGCAAGGGATGTGCTGCATCTCACTCCAGTTGGCAAAAACATTTTTGCCAATAGTCTCAAAAATCTGATCAGGAGGGCTTTAAACTGAATTATGTGGGGGAGGGAGACAGTATTCTGGAAGGCAAAAGGAATGGAGAAAATAATCAAACTGACATAGAGGGAACAAGGGAAACAGTGCAAGGACCCAACAGTGGGAGACAAAAAAACTTGCACAGGCAGCAAGGAAAGGGAACATATGTTCTTAGATGTCTCTACACTAATGCACAGAGTATGGGAAATAAGCAGGATGAACTTGAACTCCTAGCACAGCAAAGCAAATATGATATAACAGGCATCACTGAAACCTGGAGGGATGAGTCTCATGATTGGAATGTAGAAATAGAGAGATATAACCTTTTTAAGAGAAACAGGCCAAACAGGAAAGGAGGAGGAATAGCATTATATGTCAGGGATATTCATACCAGTGAAGAGATCCAGAACATCAGTACTGGAGGCCAAGTAGAGAGCATCTGGATAAAAATTAAAGCGGAAGGAAACATACAGGGATGTTATTGTGGGAGTCTACTACAGACCCCAAAGTCAGACAGAGGAATTGGATGATGCCTTTCTAGAACAGATGATCACACACTCAAAAAGGAGAGATGTAGTAGTGATGGGTGACTTCACTATCCTGATATTTGCTGGAAGTCAAACTCAGCCAAATCCTCAAAGTCTAGCAAATTCCTCACTTGCCTGGAAGACAATTTCATTGTCCAAAAGGTGGAAGAGGCAACAAGGGGATCAGCCATTTTAGATCTGATCTTAACCAACAGGGAAGACCTAGTTGATGGGGTGCAAGTGGTTGGATCCTTAGGTGGAAGTGACCATGTTCTCCTGGAGTTTGTAATACAGTGGAAGGGAGAAGCTAGGCATAGTCAGATACACACTCTAGACTTTAGGAGAGCTGATTTCAATAAACTTAGAGAAATATTAGGGGTGATCCCATGGTCAGGAATACTAAAAGAGAAGGGAATCCAAGACGGATGGGAGTTTCTCCAAAGGGAGACACTGACGGCACAAATTAAAACATTTCCAATGAGGAAGAAAAATGGGGGATGTCTCAAGAAGCCAGGATGGATGACTAAGGAACTTTCAACTGAGCTAAGTTTTAAACGGAACATGTATAAGAAATTGAAAGATGGGGAAATTACCAAAGAGGAATTCAAACAAATAGCAAGCACGTGTAGGGGTAAAGTCAGAAAAGCTAAAGCGCAGAATGAACTCAGGCTTGCTAGAGACGTTAAGAACAACAAAAAGGGCTTTTTTGGGTATGTACACAGCAAAAAGAAGAAGAAGGAAATGGATGGGCCACTGCGTGCAGAAGATGGCAAAATGCTAACAGGGGACAGAGAAAAGGCAGAATTACTCAATAGCTTCTTTGATTTAGTCTCCTCAGAAAAGGCAAAGGGTGCTCAACCTAAGAATAATGGAGCAGAAGACAGAATAGAGGAATTTCAGCACAGAATAAGTAAAGAGATAGTACAGGAATACTTGGTTAACCTAAATGAATATATGTCTCCAGGACCAGATGAACTACATCCAAAGGTATTAAAAGAACTGGTAAATGTAATATTGGAACCACTGGCAATAATCTTTGAGAACTCCTGGAGAACAGGAGAAGTCCCAGCAGACTGGAGGAGGGCAAATGTTGTCCCAATCTTCAAAAAGGGGGAATAAGAGGATCCCAACAATTATTGTCCAGTTAGTCTGACATCAATTCCAGGAAAGATTCTGGAACAGATAATTAAACAGAGAGTCTGTGAACATTTAGAAGGCAATGCCATAATCACAAAAAGTCAACATGGGTTTGAGAGAAACAAGTCATGCCTGATCTCTTTTTTTGATAAAATTACCAGCTTGGCAGATGAAGGGAATGCTATGGATATAGTGTATCTTGATTTCAGTAAGGCCTTTGACAAGGTTCCCCATGACATTGTTGCAAACAAGCTTGTAAAATGTGGGCTAGACAGGGTAACCATTACATAGATTTGTAACTGGTTGACTGGCCAAACCCAAAGGGTGCTCAACAATGGCTCCTTTTCAACGTGGAAAGAAGTGACCAGTGGGGTCCAACAAGGCTCTGTCCTGGGCCCAGTGCTATTGAACATCTTTTTTAATGACTTAGGTGACAGAATTGGGGGAATACTTATCAAATTTGCAGATGACATGAAATTAGGAGTAGCTAATACTCCAGAAAACAGGATCAAAATTCAAAGTGACCTGAATAGACTAGAAAGCTGGGCCAACGCTAACAAATTCAATGCGGAGAAATGTAAGGTTCTGCACTCAGGGCGGAAAAATGAAATGCACAGATATAGGATGAGGGACACCTGGCTGAATGATACTACATGTGAAAGGGATCTAGGAGTCCAATTAGACCATAAATTGAACATGAGTCAACAGTGTGACACAGCAGCTAAAAAGGCCAATGCTATTTTAGGCTACATCAATAGAAGTATAGTGTCTAGATCAAGGGAAGTAATAGTGCCATTCTATTCTGCTTTGGTCAGGCCCCACCTGGAATACTGTGTCCAGTTCTGGGCACCACAATTCAAAAAGGATGTGGAGAAACTGGAGGGTGTCCAAAGGAGGGCAGCTAAGATGGTGAAGGGCCTGGAAGAAATGCCCTATGAGGAGTGACTTAGGGAGCTGGGGATGTTTAGCCTTTAGAAGAGAGAGAAGGTTAAGAGGTGATATGATAGCCCTGTTTATTTGAAGGGATATCATATTGAGGAGAGAGCAAGTTTTTTTTTCCTGCTGCTTCAGAGACTAAAATGCAAAACAATGGATGTGATTGCCTTGATTGACAGCAAAAAAAAAAAAAAAAAGTCAGCAGAAAAGAATCCAATTTGAATTGATCCATTGATATATGTCAACGTAAAGTGGGTCAAATTGCAAGGAAAAGACTCAATTGGCGCAAAGGTAGTGTGAATGATGTTCCACTGTTGAATTGATTCAGATTGCAAACCGATTTATTCTGTAGTGGGAATGAGGCCCTGATGTGTAACCTATACTCAGGACAGGAGGATATCACCAAGACAGAATACAGAGAAACAGTATGGCTACCAATTGACAAGGGATTAAGCAAGGCTGCATTTGATCACTTTCTCTTTTTAATTTATGTGCTGAAAGTATCGTACGTGAAGTAGAATTAGACTCAAAGGAAGGAGGCATGAAAATTGGAGGAAGGAACTTGAACAATTTAAGATATGAAGATGATGCCATGCTAATAGTAAAAAAATAGCAAATGTTTGCCACAATTACTGTAGAAAGTCATGGAAGAAAGTGAAAAGACAGTCTTACAGTTGAACGTTAAGAAAATAAAAATAACGACCACAGATAATTTACATAACTTTCAATGAAGACATTGAAACAGTTCAGTATATTAGTATGAAGATAGTGGAAGGAGCCAGCAGCCAGTTATAAATGGTTTGTAAAATGAATAGAAACAAATTTATGTCAAGTATAAGCAAGACATAGCCCTCTTCCAACATGGATACATTTTCATTCTGGTCCTTAGCATCTTGCACATTATTGATTCTAATTATTGTTTTACTGCTCTGTTATATTAATAGTGATACAGATTAGATACCTCTTGAGTTCTCTGTCAGTTAGTTCATCCTCTGGTTTTAAGGAGATTCAATTTTTTTCTTTTTTGCACAGAACATGTTCTTGGCAATCATTAATGACACGTACTCTGAAGTGAAAGCTGACTTTTCAGTTATCCCAAGCAGAGAATTTGAGATCAGTGACCTTATTAGACAGGTAAGAACCTGAAGTTGTTTTAACAACAAAATAATGCCTACTTTGATGGGATATTGTGCACTTTTTTGACCTATAAAAGCAATTTTTTTGCTGCTCCATTTTCTTTTAACATGTATTTTCTAATATATTATCTGCAATGAGCACTATACACAAAACATAAAAGAAATAGTGTGCATTTTGCATAGCTGCTTAATAGGACAAACGGCCTAACTGTAGTTAGGATTTTATGTGGCATGTTGACTAGAGCAGATCCCCTCCACATAGTTGTATTTGCTTGAGAATGGGTACTTAGTTACTTACCATTCTTACATATGCAGTCCTCCCAGCTGGAAAAGGGGCAAGCACTTCTTAGCCTGTCCTTGTGGGTAATTTCTCTCTTGATCTATTTTAAACATGATTTTTCTTAAGGTACAACATGATCTTCTACCATCTGAAGAAGGGAATTCCATACCCTTTAAATTATAGGTCATATTACTCCATTTTGCTCCTTTTGACCCTTTTACCTATTACATGATGGAAAATTACTCTGCAGCTTCTCTACCATATTTCTCTTTTTTCTCATGGCCTCTCAAGTGTTTCATTTCATGCTGGGGATGCAAACAAGCAACTGCTATATTTTATATTTTTTTATGTCAAGTAATAGCACAATTTTTAGTCCCAGCAGTTTTTGGTCCATACTAAAAATATTTTGTACCAGCCAGAAACCAATCAAGATAGACATTGGGCTGAAGCACACGGCCTGGAGGAAGCAGCCTCTGGCTGCTTGAGCCCCGATCATACCAGGACCGTGGCAACTGCTTGGTCTGCTTCCAAAGTGAGCCATTCCCATAGTCCCAAATGGGCTACCAGCAGAAGTGGATTTAATCATCTCCTAAAAGGTTCAGCTCTTGCACCATAAGCAGAGCTGTGGTGTGGCTTCCAGCTGCTTTGGAGATACACATCATTTAGACGCCATGCCCCCATAGTGGCCAGAAGCCACTTTATTAGGCCTGTATTTTTCGGGCCATTAAGGGGAAGACATATCCCCTGTGAGTAACATGTTTTTCTCTAGCCAGGGGATTATCTCAGAGATACAAGCTTCCGCAGTCAGACTTGCAAATTAAGACCATGTTTACCTCCCAGCGACCAATCACAAAATAAAGCATGCTGCATATATTCTTTCAGCTTTCTAGAATTCATAGAACCTGACATCTTGCTGTTTTGTGACATTTCAGTTGGTCATAAGATGTTGCCCTACTGTAATTTTCTGATATTGTCACTTAGCTCTGTTTTCATATTGTTCTTAGAGTTACAACAAAGCTCTTGTCAAACTCAAGCTGAAGAGGAAGACATCACAGACAGAAGATTTATATAGCTTGAAAAGGTAGTTAGAAAAACTCATGCGTTCTGGTGCTTTTGTTTAATTTTCTACCCATTTTCTTCCAAGTAGGAAGAAGGGGGAGGGGAAATTCACCCCAGCCCTAAACAAGATAAAATTAGAACCAAACTAGAGGTTTTATGAAATTTATTACAGCTGTTACAAATCCATTACTGTTTTTCTCATCTCCTAATAATTTCTAAGCTCAGCTGTCCCCAACAAGATTGTAGTTCCTAGCAAAGGCCATTGGTCACTAGATGCATATGAAGAGAATTCAGCATCTCTGGAAGACATCAGATTGGGAAAGGCTACTATGGTCAAAGTGGATACATGTTGTGCACTTCCTGTATTCAGAGTTTCCTTACTTGTTATACCATGTCATTTGGCTGCTGTATGCAGGGCACAAGGAAATGCTGGACATAAAGACATGGTTTTGCATCTGCTTCAACTAGACAGTAAATATTGTGAGATGGGAGAAATACATTGGCTATAATTTTTTTGTTAACATCTGGCTTGACCCCTAAATTTATGTGATTTGATCAGTCACTGACTCACAAAATTATTTATGCCCTCCCTCCAAAAATAAAATTAATTTTATATCTATTTCACTTGAGCTTTTATTTTAGTAAACGTTAGTTTACCAGTGTTTCTGTCATCCAGAGAAGATTCAAGAAGCTGTATTTAACGTCACTTTTTGTTGTGTTTTCTTCCCTTGTATGCCCTTTAGAAAGGGACAATCCACTTCCAGAGCAGATGTTGCCAAGGCTTTATCCAGAGTAAGTAGTATTGATAGGGTATGAATCTTATTCTTCTATTTTCCATGCTTGAACTCAGTCTAATCAGCAAACTGCAAGGAAACAGCATGGATTGGCTCTATTATGTAAGATGTAATGTAAATGTCAATGCAATTTAATAGTCTTTCATGCCCCTGGAGTAATTTGGCTGTTTCTGTGTAAAAAAAAAGCTATTGGCAACTTTCTTTTATAGCAGTTTTTCTGTGCAATTTCTTCAGAGCATCTTGTGCAATCTGTAGTTGCAAATAGTTACTTACATGGCGACATTTTAAAATAGGATTTACAACAGGTGGCTCCAGGACCAAACCTAAGCCCCAGAGGAAAGGCAGATGTTCCTTCTGTTGCCTTGCCAATATAAAAATAAAATAGAGAATTATTATGTTGACATATGGAACAACGGCCTTACCAGGGCCATAAACAGCATCGCACCCAAGCGTCCTCTTCAGTTCGCCCCAAATAGAAAGGCCTGGTACACTCAAGATCTAAGAAGAATGAAGCAAGCTGCAAGACAACTAGAGCGCCGCTGGCGGAAACACCAGTGTTTATCCGACAAGACACTCCTTGAAGACCTTCTTAGTTCCTACGGAGTGGCAATCGATACAGCAAAGAACTCATTCTATGCTGTTCGTATTGCATCAGCAGAGTCTCGTCCAGCAGAGCTCTTCAGGGTGGTTAGAGAGTTAACTCATCCTTCTTCCACCCTGAATTTACTATTAGAACCAACAAATGCCTGCTGTGATGCTTTTAATGACTTTTTTGCTGATAAAATCTCTCAGATAAGGGCTGATCTGGACTAGCATTGGAACAGAGATTATGAGAGAGGCGTTCATTGACTCCGTGGACTCAGTTAGGCTGGATCACTTTGAGCTTGTAAGTACCGAGGAAGCAGACAAGCTACTTGGATCGGTTAGGAGAACGACATGCCCCCTCGATCCCTGCCCATCTTGGTTGACCGCACAGGGAGGGGATGCAGTGGTGGCTCTACTTCAACGCGTCATCAGTGCATCCCTCAGGGAGGGGAAATTCCCACCTCAACTTAAGCAGGCTGTTGTTAAGCCTCTTTTGAAGAAACCCTCCCTAGATCCCCTGATAAGGGATAACTATAGACCGGGCAGTTGCTCTCCAACTCCAAGCAGTCTTGGATGAGGCCAATTATCTAGACCCATTTCAAACTGGGTTCAGGACGGGATACGGAGTTGAGACAGCCATGGTCGCCTTAGTCAATGACCTCCGTCTGGGCATGGACAGGGGAAGTGTGGCCCTGTTAGTGCTCTTGGACATCTCAGCAGCTTTCGATACCATAGACCATGGTATCCTTCTGGAACGCCTGAGAGAATTAGGCATCAGAGGTACTGCACTCCAGTGGTTCCGGTCCTATATCTCAGGCAGGTTCCAGATGGTGAAGCTGGGAGACGGCTGCTCTCGTAAAAGAGAGCTGACATCTGGCGTCCCTCAAGGTGCCATTCTGTCTCCCATGCTATTTAACATTTACACGAAACCGCTGGGAGAGGTCATCCAGAGACATGGGGCGTGGTGTTATCAGTATGCTGATGACACCCAGATTTACTTCTCTATGTCTCCGACTCTAGCAGTGACTAAGGATGGCATCTCTCCTCTGAATGCCTGCCTTGACTCGGTAATGGGCTGGATGAGGGAAAACAAGCTCAGGTTGAATCCAGAGAAAACAGAGGTACTCGCAAGAGGTTCCCCTGACCCGGGGATGGAGATTTACCAACCAGTCCTGGATGGGGTCACACTTCCCCTAAAGGGCGAGGTTCACAGTTTGGGCGTGCTCCTGAATTCGTCTCTACAACTGACATCTCAAGTGGAGGCGACTGCCAGGAGCGCTTGGTATCAGCTTCGGCTGATACGCCAACTGCGCCCCTACCTGTACAGGAGGGACCTAGAAGCAGTAGTACATGCAATGATAACCTCTTGTTTAGATTTCTGCAACGCGCTCTACATGGGGCTACCTTTGTACCAAGTGTGGAAGCTTCAACTGATCCAAAATGCAGCAGCCAGATTGATTACGGGGGCTTCCAGAATGGAACACATTACCCCCATCTTAAAATCTCTTCACTGGCTGCCAATTATTATTGGTCATTACCTTTAAAGCCCTATATGGCTTGGGCCCACGTTACTTGAGGGAACGCCTCTTCCTACATAATCCGCCCCGCACCCTCAGAGCATCAGACAAAAAATTATTGGATTATACTCACACGAGACTAACGTCAACTTCTCGTACTGCATTCTCTGCTGTGGCTCCAAAACTGTGGAACGACTTGCTGGAGGAGATCTGTCTATTAACTACACTGGAGGCATTTAAGAAGGCACTAAAGACGGATCTCTTCCGGCAAGCGTATCCACCAAATCTTATTTGACTCATTCAACCCTAATCCCTAATGACATGCCCGTAACTACTGTTATAGTGGTCAATTTAAGGTAATTTTTAAATTGTTTATAGTAACTATCTGTAATTTTAACTTGTTATTACTGTATGTACTGTTTTTATGCTGTAATCCCACCTCGATCCACAGGGAGAGACGGGAAAATATAAATAAAATTTTTATTATTTATTATTATTTATGTGGGGAGTGGGGAGTCACTGTAGCATTGGTAAGAGAATTTGTGGACAAACTACTTGTGGATTTATTTATTTATTTATTTATTTATTTGAAAGGTGAACTTTTGGCTAGTCACTCTGTTTAGTATAGTGGTCCACTGAAATTTATCCTTACTGACTATGGGTGGAATTCTCTGTCAGCTGCATTGCTATGTAACTACCATAAAGTAGTGTTGTCCCCCCCCCCCCCAGTCCCCATTTACTGGGCAGCAGCAGCTCTGGTGAATGAGGATCTGTTCCTCTGTTGATCAGGAAGCAATTCACTGATTTTCCCACTACTTTCATGAACAGTCTCCATTGCAACAGGGCCCCTGTTGCAATTCTCCTTGCATCTTCAATCAGAGTGGTTGCAGTCCAGTAAATGGGGATTGGGGGACTGTCACAGTCCCAGTGTATTCCCTGAAGCAGTGAATTTGTAGAGATTGCATATGTGAACCAGTTTCAAATGTGTAACTCTAGGTTAGGCATTCATAAGTGCCTCAGTGAATTCCAGCCATTGTCTTCTCGTGTTCTGTACTATAGCCATCCTGAGAAGACATGCTCCCACACTGAATCAACATGTGACCAAACAAAAATCTAACTGGTGATCCAAGAGGGCAACAACTGGTCTTTTATCCTAGCTGCAGAACTGCTGCAGGATGCTGCTAGGTGCTCATCACTCTCCCCTGGAACTAAATGATCATGGGAAGTGATCTCATTTTAGAAAGATGCCTTCCATGGGTGACACAAGAAGTAGCTCAATGGAACTGCATAGGCAGTGGGTTATACTCTGCCTGTTTGATGCAGGATCTTGGACATTCTCTCCCACCTGTATCAATTCTGATTTTGACCAATTAACCAATCCAAACAAATCTACACAAGTGTTAATCACCTCTTGTAATGCTGGAGCAAAAGGTTGAGGTCTGCATGGAGAATAATTTTAAATTCTAAAGAGTTGTACGAAAGCCATGAATATTATTTTATCTAATGCTGCAGGCCAGTGGGCCTATAGCAGGGCAGCTATGAAAGAACTAGACAAGATTCTTAAGTGCAAAAATATAAAAGTGAATGCTAAAGTTAGAATCATCCAAGCTGTATTATTCCCATCACTATGTATGATTGTGAGAGCTGAACAATGAAGAAAGTGGATAGAAAGCAAACAACTCAATTGAGTTGCAGGGTTGGAGAAGAGTGCTGAGGATGCTGTGTATGGCCAAAAGGACAATCAAATGGGTTCTAGAACTGATCAAGCCAGAACTGCCCTTGGAAGCCAAGTAACTAAATTAAATCTGTCATACTTCAGTCACATCATGAGAAAGTGTGACTCATTAGAAAAGACAATGATGCCTGAGAAGGTGAAGGACAGTATAAAGAGAAGAAGACTGCACACCAGATGGATAGACTCAATCAAGGAGGTCACGGCCTTGAGCCTGAGCAGAGCACCTGAGGACAGGGGTCTTGAATATATGTCTCATTCACAGGGGTGCCATGAAGGCTGTTAGCACAACCTGAAGGCAGTTAATACGCAAACACACAGGCCAGTGGTTCCATACCTAAGTCAAATATAAGAGGGGGAAAGAACAGCCAAGTCTGATATCTCTTTCATATGGATATGGTGCAGAAAAAGTATTAGTCAGTGCAAGGGATCATGAAAGAAATGAATTTGAATAAATTTCAAATATTTTGGAAGAAAAACAAATTTAGCCAAAGTAGCAATGTCACAAATTTAGCAAAGTAGCACACTTTGACAATGTATTTTGTCAAATACTTTTTCAGTGAAAGAATATGGCCTAATCAGATTTCACATTATTCTCAGTAATCACTTCAACAATGAATCTGAGACTTGAACCTTACCTATGTTGAATAAATCCTACCTGACTTACCTACTAAAGTCTATTAACAAAAAGCAGGTGATTTGTTGTTGGTTTGTTTTTGTTTTTTGTTTACCATCAGTATTTATTTAAAAAATGCCCCCAAACTTGCACATTAGGTATGGTCTTGCTAGTTCTTTCAATCACTGTAAGATAAGCCCTGTGTAATGAATATGAGAGAACTAGTCCCCAAAATATTATACAGATGATGCAATTTTAGAATTAAAAAGTCTGCAAACCCTTGATACATTTAGAAAGGAAACCATGAGAATGGGAATAATGATTTTCAGGAAGGGATGATTGGTACATCTGTGCATGCCGGTTGCTTCAGTGCAGAGGGATTCCTTCTAAATGTCCTGTGCTTAGTCAGATTCATACAGAATATAGACTACTTAGATTACAAAATGGGTTTGTTTCATGGGAAAACAGCTCTAAAACGCACCTGCTGAGCTGTCCAGATTTTTTGCCTTCAAAGCCTAAATAAAGCAAACAAAGTAAAAGTAAGTAAAATTAAGTAAAAAATTAGCAAATCAAGTAAATCTGTCAACTCATTCTGTGAGATTTTCAGAAAGTTCTTTACTGAATGCTACATTTCACCATTTTTCCAGTGTTATTCTAGAATCAGCACATTTATCCAGGCTTGCATATACTTGGTTCTTCAACATGATGCTTGTTTATGTGCATTAAAGTCAGGCACTCACTTTAAGGACAGAATATGTCTTATCCTCTTAGGTTCCTCTTCCTTTTTCTCTTTTGTGTCTATTTTTGGTAATAAACTTACTTGAATAATAGTATGGCACAGCATGCTAATAGAGGGGACATGGCTTGATGATGGGGATTTTTTCTTTTGTAAATGACTGACGTGCACTCTCTCTGTGTCTCTGTACAGGATTTCAGCAGGAAGACAAGACCTCAAACTTCCACATCTTCAGGAGGTCTTGATACTGTTTCTCATCGGGAATTTCAGAAGTAGGCTGAATATTTTTCTACAATCCCAGTAGTCTTCAATTTTCAGACCCTGGATCCACCTTTAGATGAAAAATGCATCTGGGGTTCACCTCTTAATTTCTCTTACGATGTGTTTGTATGTAGAATTGTTATTACACCACCTTTGGCTAAGCTTTGATCTGGATGCTACCCCTTTAGCTAATGACTAGGGCTTGATGAGAAGAACAGCAGCATAAGAACAGTGATGCTGACCCAGGCACTCTTGCTTTTTTTTTTTTATTTATTTAGGTACCCATTTATTGTGGGTAATTCAATTTAGGGATTTCATTCCTTTCTCACTCATTATCTCTCTTTTTATCTCTGTTTTTCTTTATCTCTCTTTCAATATTACAGATTGAAATTTCATAGAATCATAGAATCACAGAATTGGAAGAGACCAGAAGGGCCATCCAGTCCAACCCCCTGCCATGCAGGAACTCCCAATCAAATCATACCCGACAGATGGCCATCCAGCCTCTGCTTAAAGACCTCTAAGGAAGAAGACTCCACCACACTCCCAGGGAGTGTGTTCCACTGTCAAACAGCCCTTACTGTCAGGAAGTTCCTCCTAATGTTGAGGTGGAATCTCTTTTCCTGGAGCTTGCATTCATTGTTCCGGGTCCTGTTCTCTGGAGCAGCAGAAAACAAGCTTGCTCCCTCCTCAATGCGAATGGCAAGAATTGTGTTGGTGCCTTACACCAACACAATGGTCTTTTATTGTGGCAGCAAGTAACAGTGGAGGGATAGTAGAAAAACCATCTCCATCACCATCAAAACTGCCCTATCCTGAGTAGCTTGGGATCCAATAGGGCAACTGTATCTCCTGGCAACTTTTGGTGTCATTCTCCTATCAGCATAGCACCCATTGACATTTTATCCTTGCCTACCCTGCTGTCACCTTTGCTAGTGTAGTTATCCTGGCCAAGAATATTGCAGCTATTGAATTAACAAAGGCAGCCATTCAAATACATGGTCACCTGAATAGGCAGCCTCTATTAAGGATATAAGCCAGCATGTTGTCGTGGTTTGAGTGTTGGACTAGTAGGACTTTAGTATACCAGGGTTGGAATCCCCACTCGGCCATGGAAATCCACTGGATGACCTTGGATATCACACACTCTCAGCCTCAGAAGAAGGCAATGGCAAACCTCTGAACAAATCTTGCCAAGAAAACCCCGTGATAGGTTTGCCAAAGGGTTGCAAACCCTAACTTGAAAGCACCCCACCACTATTAAGGATATGCTCTATTGTAGTAAATCAAGTAGAAGAATCTGCCTTTGAAAAGGCCACTACTGAATAGCCTGTGTTTGAAAAACATTGACATGAGCAACCTGCATTCATGAGATGACCAGAGGCACAGTCCACTACTAATGGGGTTTCCTCGTGCAAACCAGGTCTGCAGGAGTCAACATTTTCAGTTGCTGTCCATTGAACTCCTGCCCTCCGCAGTCTGTTTATTTTATCCTGAGTGCTCGCATTTTGCCTCCTCAGCAAAAAGCAGTTCATATTTAGATAGTTAGGATAATAACAATGGATAAAAAAGAGAGAGAGGGAGAGAGAAAGAAAATAGAAATAAAATTAACACTTTACCTAAAAAAGGTACAGAAACCTCTATAAGTCAAGAACAACTAAAATAGCTTCTCGGATGGCTGCCAAAACACAAGCCTCCATAGAAGTTGGAGCAGATTATCTGAAAAAGTTTTTATGGAAACCAGTGAGAGCAAGTTAGAAGAAATATGCCTGCTAGCCAGAGAGTTGCTGCAGAAAAGCGTAGTGAGAATGAGTCAGAAGTATGTTTGCTAGCAAGCCAGAGAGCTGCTACAGAAAAGTGTATTAACATTGCTGCGAAATCGCCAGAAAGAGATACAAAACTTAAGAAAAAAGGCAAGGACTGCCTTACTCTGCAAAATTCATCTTCTGTTCCTGATTTAAAAAAGGAGGGGATTGGATCTGAAGTTACTAACGGCCAATTGCAGCAGTCATCTTTGCAGAGCGCAGTTCTATTCAGAAAGGAGGGGCTGACTCATATGGTAAATGGTGTCTGGAAAGGAATATACAGGTCATGGAAGGGAACATTAAGCATGTGTTACAATTCCTACAATATGGTTTAGAAAGGGTCCCAGGCCGAATACACTAAAAAGGCAGGTATTGGCATTATCAAAAGTTCTAGAGCTTGATGGTATAGCTTTATCTGGACAGCAACATATAAAACATTTCTTAAGAGGAGCTACTTTAAAATCATTCCCAACTAGGCATAGGTTTCCATAGGACTTGAATCTTGTACTCAACAGTTTAACGAAACTGCTCTTTGAACCAATGTCAGAGGCCACATTAAGAATGTTGTCTTAGAAAGTCACTTACCTGGTAGCCATAAATATTTTGGAATTGCAAGCTTTGTTCATAAACTCTAATTATTGTAGAATGGTATTAAAGTTATTTCCAAAGTTTATACCAAAATGCCCAAAGATTTATAACAGAGGTTTTGTATCCACCTACCTTTTGTCCTAACCTAAGGCATCCAGAAGAGATGAGGTGGCATACATTGGATGTGAGAAGAGCCATAAAGGCATATATGAAGAGAACAAAATATTTTAGGAGTCATTATTTTTTCCTATAATTCAAGAAATATTGGTCAGAAAACATCAAAAACAATTATAGGAAGATGGATTTTTAAAAAGTGTGCATCTTTCCCTATTATAACTGGGAAAAGAAATTAAGGCCAGGACCAGTTTGGCCACATCCAACAAGATCTATGTCTACTACATCAGCATATTCGGTGGCAGGATCACTATCAGAAATGTGTGATGCTGTGGAATGGAAAGAGCCACCAACATTTATTCGTCATTACAAAGTTAATAAATATTCTGCAAAAGCAGTGTTTGGCAAAACTGCTATACAGTTTGTCTTGTCAAAATATTAATCCCACCCATGAAGAAAAGGCTTGGATATATCCCATTAGTATCTAATTTGCTTCTGGTCATCTCATGAATGATAGATTGGAGTCACCATGAAGATTCATTCAGAGATGACTGGAGGACCAATCCACACCCGTCTATTTAAATTGATTTATTTAAAATAAATAAGATAGGCAATTAGGACCATTAAAGCTTTATAAATAAACTGACTGATTAGGGCAGGAGTTCAAAGAACAGCAAGTGAAAAGGCATGTTGATTCCTGCAGACCCAGTTTGCATGAGGAAACCCCATTAGTAGCAGATTGGTCCTCCAGCCATCTCTGAATGAATCTTCATGATAAGTCCAATCCGTCATTCCATTGACTCCTTTGGGCACTTTCTACCCCCAGCCTAAAAAGGCAAAAGCTCTAGCTATTTTTGGAGAGATGTTCTTGTTGTAGGGTGCTGTTTAGTGACATTAACCTCTTTTGTGGGGCTATTATACTTTAACATACTGTGGCCTTAAATGACATGCAATCCTGTAAAGGCAAAAGGGGCTGCAGTAGTACTGGGAGGCATGGAATGCAGTGAAAGGCATGAGACAGAGCAGGGTTGGGGAAGCATAGCCAGTGGGCAGTTTGTGGCTCAAAAACCCTCCCTGATCTCTCCCAACACATTTTTTAAAAAAATACCATTGATTGTTGTTTTTCTTTTTTGCTTGACTAGCCAAAATGACCCCAGTCTAGCCACAGATTACTTCTTCTATCCCATAGAGCCCTTCAATGACCTATACTTCAATGCAGTTGGCCAAATGTTGGCTAGAGGTGGTGCAACACAACCCTGCAGTTTTTACACATTGTAAACAGGGAGTGCTTAAGTGCACTGATAAGCGATATAGAAATGTACTTGCTATTGCTATTGCAGGGATGGAAATTGCCCCTCCCCTTGCATTTACCCTTGCCTGCAATAGAGGAAGGGGACTACTTACTTTGATATGTAGTACTAGAGCAGGAGTGGGGAACATCCAGCCCAAAGGTTACATGCAGGGTCTCCCCAGGGTTATGTATGCATGTGTGTGTGTGTGTGTGTGTGTGTGTATAGAGAGAGAGAGGATGGGTGAGGGTTTTGTTGCTGTTGTTGTTGTTGTTGTTTTGTTTTGTTTTTTGCTCCAGAATACTCACAAATGCACTCTAGAGGGTGCAGATGGTATTTCCGCCACATTTGGAGCTCCCATGTGGCCCCCAGAGATCCAAAAACAATTTTTGCAAAAACATTTTGCTTTGCCTCAATATACTCTAGAATGTCTACTAGGGTTGGGGTATATTTCTACCTCATTTTTGCACCCATTCCCAGGCCAATTGTGGTATAACATAGAAACTCAAAATATGGTGAAAATGTCCTCATGCCTTCCAGAGGTGTTTGAGGGTAACAAATGTTTTTGATTTTTTGATGGCAGTGATACTGATGAAGACAATGATTTCTTGCAAGAACCAGTGCAGTCCTCCAAGTTCTCCTATGACTGTGGTGGTGAACCTATGGCATGTGTGCCCCCTCTGGCACGTGAAGCCATTTTGGAGGGCACGTGGAGAGATGGGAGGGTGGGGGAAGAGGAGGAACAGGAGGAACAGCTGTCTTCGGAGACAGCTAAAGGCCAGGGAGGGCGGGAGGGAGACAGTCCCATGCCCCTCCTGATAACACCCGGTGCCAGAACCCCATTGAGTTTGGGCACCTGGTCCCTAAAAGGTTCACCATCACTGTCCTAGAGGGTTTATGCAGCCTCCTAACCTTCCACAGTTGCCAACCCTGCATTAGAGGTATACTGCAAACAATAATGCAAACTCAATCCCTTTTGTGCATGAATGTTTTCTTGAGATTTAATTTCTTTCCTCCTCTTCACTTCTAGGCTCTCCAGATATGTTGCAGAAATGGAGAAACAACTGAAAGACGTGACATTTAAACTTAATGAGGTTATGAAAACTATGTCCAGATGAATCGATTCACCAGAGAGACTAAAGTACTGAGCGGTAAGAGGAGAGGGCTAGTTTGATCATGGGACCTAGGAGAGGCTTCACTGAATCAGCAGACACAGCATCAGACACATACCTCTTCTATCTTAGCACTCCTGCAGCATTGGCGCTGTTCCATTTGTACTGTTCCACAGAAAGGTTTACACAAAAGTTGAAGTAAACCATTCAGCATCCATTGCCCAGAAATAGGACCATTGTCACAACCCTGTGTCATTGTACTGAGAAGGAAGGCTTTTGGTCTTGAGGTATTTTAAGGCAGATTTGTAAAGAAGAATATATTAACTTTGCTATCTAGAGGATTTCATGGCAACCCCAACATATTTGGAAGACTGCCCAATGTATCTGAGACCCAAAACAGACAGCTCAAAAGTGCAGCTTTTTTCTGCTTCAGGGGCGTGGCGTGCAGATGATGCTCATCCCCAATGTGGCTCGAAGGTGCTCTGAGGCTGCCTAAGGCAGTCCAAGGCAGCCAGCAAAAGGAGCAGTGAAAATCTGCTCCTCGCAGGCAGCCTGTTTGGGACTGAAGCGGCAGACTGCTTTCAGAGCAAGATGTCTGGTTGCTGCAGTCCTCAGCCAGTCATGGGGCGATTGCAGCTGGAGGGGCCTCAGGCTGCTCCATGCCACTCATCTGCTTCATCTCTCAGTTACAAAGGGTGCACTTAAGTGGGGCCACTATGCCAAATATGGTGGCCCCGATCCCACGATGCAGCAACATATGCCTTAGGAGCCTATGCCAAGCAGTGCTCTAGAAGCCTCTAAAATCCCGGAGAGCAGAGCCTGCAGCCCCTGCCCTCTGTGGCTTAAGAGTGGGGCCAACGTTCTCTCCCTGGTTTCTTTTAAGTTGCTGTTTTTGAATAATATGAATTTTTTTCAGAGCATCAGATATTCCCCTTATAACGACTCCTTTAAAGGATAATGCACATCTGATGTGCAAGAGAATGGTATATTGTCAGTATTTTAATTTCCTCTCCACCACTACAAGCCAGAATATAGCAAGTACCTCCCTTGCCATGGAACAAGGAATCACTACTGTGGCATGGAAGAAGTTTGAAGGAGTAATAATAATAATAATAATAATAATAATAATAATAATGATGATGATTTATTTATATCCCGTCCAATCAACAAGGAATCAGGGCGGGTTACAGCAGTGGGAAAAATACAAAGCAAATAACAATTAACAATGAAATAATAAAACAATTTCAGCATAACTATAAATAACAATAAAAACAAAAAATTACAAAACAATTAATAAAGCAAAAAATAATAGAAAAAATTACATTCAGTTCAGCAGTCATTAAAGAAAAATCCCGATTTCTAACCCCCGATTTCAATCCTGGAAAAGAAACAACACCAATAACAATAATATAAACAATAAACAATCTTAACAGATCACAACTTAAAACCATGAAAAAGGGGGAGACTAAAAATTGTCCCAAAAAAAAAAAAAAAAAGCCAAGATGGTCTTGGGCTGGAGGAATGGGCTGGAGGCTTATAAGGACTCCACCCATGCTGCCAAGTCCTGGGCTGGAGGGGAGGCCCTGGTGTTAAAGGGCCAAGCCAGCATAGGCTCCATGTCCTCCAGAGGTTGGTTTCCTGTCCTCCAAGATGGTCCTGGGTACAGCATAGCTTATTCTAAAGTGCACACGAAAAAGCCATACTGATCTGTAATTTGTTCCAAATAATAGGCAATATATCTGTGTTTTCCTTATCAGAAAAAAAAGTAATACTGAATTATCTACAGTCAGTCAATCTTGAGATATAACAAAGCTCATGTCCAGCTGTCAAATATCTCTGAGAGAAGCTCTGCTTTATCTTTTCTTTAAGCTAGACACATTGGAAACAGTACCCATCCTGTCATTGTTCATTTGACTCTGCCAGTGCTTTGGCAGCTGTCACTTGCTTGTTGCCACCCATTCCCTTTACTGAAGTTGCTGGAAGGATCCATTTCCTTTTGATTTTATCATGTGCTCTTAGAAAAGGAAAAGCCAGAATGTTTCTAATAAATAAGGAAAGGTGAGCATTTAAGCAGTATTTTTTTTAATAAACTGGCATTTATGGTTGAACAGGGAAATTCAGTTTTGCACCAGAATTTTCAAATAATAATAATAATAATAATAATAATAATAATAATTTATATCCCTCCCCTCTGGGAGACAATCGGAGCATGGTACAACAGTTAAAATACAAGTACAATTAAAATATAACAACCCAGTTCCCTCCCCCACTTAAGATGTAAAAGATCTCCAACAAGAAAATGGCTCTAGTTAGGGACAAAAAAGGCAGCCTCAAGAATATCCGATGTCTAGTAGGTGAGGCTGGATGGCCAGTAGGGATCTCAAAGTTAATCATTATCTGGGAAAGCCTGCCGGAAGAGGTGCGTCTTGGTGGCTCTCTTGAAGCCATCCAAGTTTGGGATAAGGCGCATCTCATCCGGCAGGCCGTTCCATAGCCTGAGAGCGACAACAGAAAAGGCCCTCTGGGAGGTCTGCGCCAGCCTTGTTTTCTTAGGTTGTAATAGGTTTCTCCCAGAAGATCGCAGTGTACTGCTTAGTTTTTCTCAGTATTTGTGAACTGTTAGGAGTGCTGAAGGAGTAATCCACAATCTTTGGGTATATTGTCTTGTGTCAACTGATCATGACAGGAGATCAAAACTCGAAACCATTTTATCCATTGCCCCTTCCCTCTCTCCTCCACATTTTCTTCTGTTTCCTTGCCAGATGGTCTGTCTCTCTTTCTCTTAATTATGTTAGTTGATAGAATATGGTATCTCCAGGAGATTTGTGGAAGAAAAAGAGAAAAAAATATCAGTTCACATGGGGAAAGGGAAGAGCTCTAAGCTCTGTCAGAGAAAAAGAACAAACTTCTGGGAGAAGAATCCATCACTAACGCTACTGAAATAGCTGCAGATATGCAAGCTGCACAGCAAGATAATATAAATAAGAATGCTTTCACCATTCAGTTGGGTATTGAGAGGCATACTTTTGAACAGGCTTCAGAGTCTTGAGTCTATCCTGAAAGGGGGATCTTTTTTTACAATTGATCTTTTTATTCATTCAATAAAATTAAAATACAGTACATATCTAAAACAGATACAGCTGGCCCTTGGTATCCATAGGGGATCCGTTCCGGATCCCCCCATGAATACCAAATTCCACGGATGCTCAAGTCCCATTGTCCTCAATGGTGATGTGGTACTGTGGGAAGGTGAAGCATTATTAAAGGATATCGGGGGGAAAAAATGATTTAGCTTTCAGAAGGCCTCATGAAGTTTTAGCACTGTTTTAGCATCAGTTGCAGTTTCCATGTTCCCTGGGGCAGCCATACTGTGGGTTCAGGAAACCCTAGGTTTAGAGGATGTAAATGCTCAAATCATTAAATGAACATTACATAGGTTAGAAGAAGTCCTCCACTTATCTGACGCAGAATATGATGCCATTTGGAAGGCCTTCCAGAAGTGGTGTGAACAAAATTAAGTACAAATGGAAGAGGTACAGATAGGTGTTGTCTTTTTTTCAGAGTGGAATAGATAAAGGGATGAGTCCTAATACCTTAAAGAGGCAGATTTCAGCTCTGTCAACTTTGTTGGCAGTTAATAGAAAATCTTTATCTGCTGTTTCCCATGTCAAGAGACTTTTGAGGCCGGGGGTGGGGGCAGCCTTACAACCTCAACCAACCAGTCATAGATTCCCTGTATGGGATTTGAATTTTTTGACAAATTCATTTGAATCACTTTGTGAGGCGTAACCAAGATTAATGACTTTCACAGTGACATTTGAAAACAATGGGACTTGAGGTCCTGTGCTATTTCTTTTACGCAGGGGGTCCGGAACAGATCCCTGTGTAAATCAAGGGTCCAGTGTATTTGAAGATTTAATTAGTATGTTCTTTCTAGGAATCTCCAGTGTAATTCTATAGTCAACTTTTACCAGAGGTTGAGCAGGAAGGCCTAGAAATTTGTAGAGAGAGCACTTCTCTAGGCATTTGTTGGTCCTCTAGCACAATTCTGTGATCAGCATATGGCAAATGTTGACCACAGAGTTATGCTGGAGGACCTAGAGATTCTTAGAGAGGTGCTCTCAGGTTAAAAAGTAGTAATTTTTTATTTGTATTTTTTCCACTTTCACAGGGGTCCTGTGTCCCTAACCCCTGTGAATGTGGAGGGCCTATTGTATATGTACTCTGAGTGTATTTTAATGATTTTATAGTGTTGTATTTTAACTGTGGGTTTATGTGTTTTTGTGTTTTGTATTTTAATGTGTTGTACCCCATCTCGAGCCTTGAGGAGAGTTGGGAAAGAAATAAGTTGTTGTTATTATTATTATTATTATTATTATTCACCACACACTCCAAGACCACATCAGGTATGCACCTATTCAAGAAGATCTGTGGCAGCTACAAAAACATTCAAAGTAGCATCTTCATTGGAAGAAGTATGTAGGACAGCTGGATTCAAGACCTTTCAGTGATTATAGGGCATTATGAAATGGATAAATTCAAATCAGGACAAGCAGCAGGAATCAGGGAGCCACTCTCAACCATAAAGAATTTGAGTTGGGTACATCCCAAAGGTTGTGGATTTGTTCCTTCAGCCCTCCTAGGAATGAGAGGCTACTTACTGTGAATGATCATCTTAGGAAGACTGAAGGAGCATCTACCCCTATCTTTGGCTGTGTCTGAAAAAAATGAGAGAGAGAGAATATCCATTTCTGTCTAATTCTTCCTCAGCATGCAAGCCTAGGTAATGAACTGAGGAGGAGAGAGAAGGGGCAATGAATGAAATGGGTTGGACTATTGGTCTCTAGTCTTGATCAGCTGGTGCGAGGGAATATCCAAAGGTTGTGGATTGCTCCTTCAGCCTTCTTAGAAAGATCATTCTGTTGTAGAAACAGCAGCTGGGGCTAGGCCCCACCTAAACCTCGGCTACTTGCAAGGCAAGAAGTAAAAGAGGGAGACCTTGGTCAGTTGCAAAACGCTTTTTGTTTATTTAGCCGGCAGACCCAAATGGAATTTGCATTCCAAAGCATTTGGGACCTCGAACAAAAGAAAAATGGTTGCATTTATACACCTTACACAAAGAAAATCATTGCTTGCTTCTCACTGGGTGTTGCAAACCTTAAACATATTAAAATCTCAGGCAATAGAAATACAGAGTTCAGAATACATTATAATGTTTAAGGGTTACATCTGCCCACATTCCTAAAGTTCCTTATCTCAGGAGAAGATGGCACCATGTACAGAGAGAGTCCAACACTCTAGTTGATTATGACTATGGATGCTAGGCCTTGAGAAAGGGCAGGCTGCACTTTTTTTTTGCATTCTTACTGTGAAAAGCTTGTCAGCATTTCATCCCTTCTACCAGAAACCTTTTCATGTGGCCAGTTAGCATCTATTTGCTACATTTGCAATATGGTTAGTTAAACTACATATTGATTATTGAAATTAATCCATCACAATTCAAAGTATGTTTCAACTTCTCAGTCACCATCAATGGAAAAAAAAGGTATATTAACCATGCTTGTTCTTCATGGTCTCTATGCCTCACACGTGTGGGTCTGTAGGTAGAACTAAATCCAAGGCAGAAGAATTGCTTTCTGTGACATAACTTGCTAGTGGTGGCTACATGAAAGCTATAGTAAGCATGTGGGATATTAACATGGGATAGAAAAGAAGGCCATATTGTAGCTGGAAAATGCCATCTGTTTGTTTGTTTGTGACTTCTTGCTTGTTTTTAGTATGGAACCTCCAAAGTTGTTTCATCCAATGAGAAACAGGTAAGAAATGTTTTTTTTAAAAAAAAAACAACAATAAATGACAAAAACTTCAGATTATTAATTTTTAATTATTTAGAACAGGTTAAAAGATGCAAAGTGCTGGGAGCTGGCATCCTGTCCTAGATAGCTAAGAAGAGTGTTTTGAAATGAAAGATCAACTCCACCAGCAACTTGTTTGAGCCTTTAAATGTTAAAGGAAACAAAATAAAGTCTTGCAGTTTGTCAAATTAGGAGCTTATTCTGTATTCACTATTTCAGAATAATGAATGAAACATTCCCTGGCAAAAAAAGCCAGACATAGAAGTAGCTTTTCACATTCATATCAAGAAATTTGGGGATAGATTAGAATGATGCACATCTGAACACAACATCAAATGAAGCAGTCTATTACTTTAAACAAGCAGTCTATTACTTTAAACACTGTAGATGCACTATGTAGATGGTGATCTTACTGTCCCAATAAGACAGATAAGTAGGCAGAGCTGGCGTGGTGTAGTGATTTGAGCCTTGGTATGACTCTGGAGGCCAGGGTTCAAATCCTGGCTCATCCATGGAAAGCCACTGGTGACCCTGGGCAAATCACATTCTCTCAGGCTCAGAGGATGGCAATGGCCAAAGCTCCCTCTGAAGAAACTTCCAAAGAAAAATCCATGATTAGTTTGCCTTAGTGCTGCCATAAATCGGAAACAATTTGACGTCACACAACCAACAAAATTATAGATTAGCAAAATACACTACAGATCAGGTAGCCTGCTCAGTGGTGGCTCCAGAACTTCTTTATAGACTCTAAAGAAAGGTGCACTATTACCCAGTGCACAACTGGAGTACAGTGGGCCCTTGGTATCCACTGGGGTTTGGCTCCAAGACCAACTGTGGATGCCAAAATCCATGATAGACTTTTGGTGGGTGAATTTTACTTCTGTAGTGTTGCGTGCTGTTTCAATGCTTTAATGGTTTTTACTTTAAATGGTTTTCACAATGCTGTTTTTCACTTACGCTTTAATATTAGCATTATTTAATTATTTTAAAAAAACTTTTATAATTAATGTTTTGGTTTTACCCTTTTCAGTTATTGTAAGCTACCTTTTTATCCCATTTGGGGAAAAAGTGGGACATAAATCCTATATAAGTTCCATTATATAGAATGGTGTAGTAAAACTAGTATTTTAAGCAATTTAGCTAAGCAGGATGCAAGGCACTCAACCTCCAGCTCACTAGAAAGCCTGCTGAACTTCACTTTTGAAATTTTACAAACATGCAAATTTGTTTTGCAGACACAGAGGCTTTCAGATGTGAGCCAAGATCTTAGATTGTAATTGATCCCCCCCTTTCTGCAATCTCTTTGTGCTGTAGTGCCCCCCCCCCCAACCATTTGGCAGTTTGGATTTGGAGGGGGACAACCAGTCAACAGCTGGTTGCTGGAAGAGGTCCTCCTCCTGGCTCTCCTAGAAGACCCTGGGAGGTGCCAGAGGGTGCATCTGCTATCTCACATCTGGCTGCTGCTGAAACACTGCCAGCTGCTGCCTGAGCTGACCGCCTTTCATCCTCCTCTGGTCATCAAATGGCCGTAGGGGAGACGTTGTGGGATGAGAATAAGGGCACAGGATGTAAGCACAAACAGCAGAGCTGGATTCTCTCTTCCACAGTGACCACAAAAATAAGTACACAGGTGAAATTTTGACTTTTGGCTGCCCATGTAAACCGTCTTTTGGTTAGCAGAATGTACACAGCTATATAAGAAAAAACGCACCTTTAGGAGACAGAGATGTATTTGGATTAGTTTTGTGAGGCAATTAAAAGGCATCTACTTACTCTGATAAAAACAGGATTGAGGATTAAAGAACTTTAGTTCTGTAATGTAGACAGCCACTGTATAGACTGTAGTGATGGTAAGCCTTTGAGAGATCAAGGGCCCAAACTCAAAGGCATTCCTGCTTCAGGTTTTACCTGGTGCCGGGTGTGTGTGTGGACACTTCCAGTGGTGGGGCTTCTGGGGGGTGGACTTCTGCCTTCCAGGCGCACCTCTTCCCTGCCCTCCCAGCACAGAAGGGTGGGAGAAGAGGAGGAACAGGCACACATCTGTTCCTACTCTTCCCCAGCCCTCCCATCTCTCCGCCTGCCCTCAGAAAAGGCTTCACATGCCAGAGAGGACACATGTGCCATAGGTGCACCACTACGGGGCTAGAGCTTTTTAGCTGCAAATTCTAAGTATCTTTAGGAGGCCGTGACAATTATGTTGCTATGAAATTAAACTGTGTAATGGAGATAAGCCTTTGATCAGCTGTTGAATATTGTGAGGACACTCTGAAGTCAATAAGGCCCCTAAAGGCCAGGGCCATACATGTAAATGATGTGATAATTGTATTGATACACAACTCCAAGAAAAACAGGTACTACTCTCGATTTCAAGTTGTGCTAATCTGGAAAGAAATTTATTTTCTCTTGGAATTAGGTTTCCATGTGCATATTCATTTAAAACAAAAAGTCTAAACATTTATCTTGGCTATAGCTGAAAATGTTGTGTTGGGAGTTTTCACTACAATGTTTCTACTATTGCTACTCCAGCTGCAACGAAAGATTTCAGCAAAAAGTGCATGAATAAGTAATCTGTTCTCAGTTTTACAAACACTTAAGACTGGTTATGAACAAGACAATATAACAGTGTGTCGATCTTTTAAAATCAGGGAGACACATGGATTAATGAACTAAAATTACAGTGTTATTTTGTTTTCTGAAGGTATTTTTCTGAACACAGGGATGGGCAAGTGTGGTTCTCAAGATGTTTTTCGACTGCAGCTCCCATAATCTCTCATTCTTGTCCAGGCTGACAAGGGCTGGTGGAAACTGTGCCAAAAACATTTGGAGGGCCACAGTTGTTGAAATAGTAGAACCTAAGTAAACAAATAGAGGGCTGGCATGGTGTAGTAGTTTCAGCGTTGGACTAGGACAGGGGAGGCCAGGGTTCAAATCCCAGCTTCACCATGGAAATTCACTGAGTGAACTTGGGCAAGTCACAGTCTCCCAGCTTCAGAGGATGGCAATGGCAAACCCCCTCTGAAGAAACTTGCCAAGAAAACCTCACAAATAGGTACACCTTAGGGTCACCGTAAGTCAGAAATGACTTGGAAGCACACAACAACAATAAACATTTTCTTTGTGTTTGTCTTCATTTGTGTGCCTGTTGTAGAGTATCATAGGAGCTGTGACATAATGGGAAGAGTGCTTCACTGTGCTAAAATGTAGGCCTATATCACACAGTAGCATACTTAACACCCCAGTATATTTTGAAGCATTAATCACATGCTATGAAAATTTCAATTCTGCAAAACAGGACATGTGGCACTTCAGTACGCATGTTACAGTAGTAGACTGGGAATCCACTGGGATGCACTTTAGAAACAAGGAAATACAAGGTAAAGCCAAACTACAAGGTAAAGCTAAACAGCAGTAGTAGAATAAGACTACAATACACTTAAAAAATAAACACAGGATGTTGGGTGAAAGTGCAAGGAAATCCATTTAGAGAAGGAGGAAAAAACCTGAACATACAGCACAAGCACACAATGGAGTATGACAATAAAAGATCCTTTTATTATAAAAATCTATACAATGAAATGCCAGACATAGCAATCATTTATATCTGGTTTATTTATATATATTTATATATCTATATATCCACATATATAGTTTTTACTTATAGCAAAGTAAAACTATGTTATATCACAAAATGCCTAACTCTACCATTTATTGCTCAATAAGGATGGCACAACACACACTCTTAGCATAAATGATGCCATGCTAGCTAAGATACTGAACAAACAGCCAAACACTGCATAACACACACAAAAGCATTTGTTAATTGTGAAGTGGAACCAGTCTGATCACTCACTTTATAAAAAATATTGGAATCATATAGATTTAAGCATTATAAAGGAGGAATATATTACTTAAAACATTTAAATAGTGCATATTGACATTTTGCATGTGGTATATAAAACATTCATGTACAACACTATACAGTACACAGAAGTTTCAATGTTTAAATGCACCGGTGTCTGTGGACAGATAGAAAAGTAACTGAAGTGTACATTGCACAATGAAGCTGAATAAAAGCCACAGATAATCTCCAGATTAATTTCCAATTTTGCAATCCACTACAGTCCACTAAAAAAAACCTTCTAGTTGTATAAAGCAAAGCATCAGAATATAAACCGATTTTAGTGCTCTCTCTTGGGTTCCAAAATTACATGCCTACAATCACAGTAAAAATAAGAGACTAATATGGAGTATCGCAAACCTATTTTCCATCTAATAATCCATGTTAACACATCAACCTGATGAGTTTACATGTTAGCCACTTATACCACAGACACTCATTTTTTTGGTCTTTCAAAAAGCAGTGAGAAATAATATCAGTGCTGATACTAGCCATTTGTAACACATGCAGCAAATAGGCACATGCAAAAACATGGCCACAGTACAAAAGATCCCCAAAGGCGCCATGTTAAACACTTGAGTTGAATCCATTCTTACTAGATGTGGTACCTTACATGCAACGAGATCCCATTACACCCTGCTACTCCTTTCCGCACAATGCCCACAACCAGGCACTTTGTTTATCCAGAAAGCTATGCTGCTCAAACAAGTACCATAAAGAAGGTTGCAGCCTATGGAGATCCCTATGTGTAGATACCATATCCAAAGTAGGACTGGACAGAGTTCTTTGAGTATTTAAATAAAAAAAAAGAAACACATTAAAGACTGTTGTGTCATCTATAGTAGGCAAAATAAATGTCACCAAAAATGTTTCCATTCTGAAGCTTCATCATGCAAGAACCATATGATACTGCTTAACGCCACAAAGGTTAAATCACTTTTCTTTCCATGTCTACAACAGTGACATGGAAGAACTCTTTTTTAAAAAAAGCTGACTCTGTCCACCTTAAGTCAATCACATTATTGTTTTGATTTTAGCCCTTGGTAAGATAAGTTTATTTTCAGATACAGCAGTTGACATAAGCCACATCTGAGCACTGACACAGTCTCCCCTGTAAGGGTAAGATGAGACATCCAATTTAGACCATACACTAAGTCACCATTCGCTGATAAACAGATAAGTGATAAATTAACAGTAATGTTAGTCTTGTAGGCAATATGTGATATAAATGTTCAGATTTTTCCAATTTCTAAAAATAGAACAAGCAAGGTCACTTTCTGGTTTGTCCATTTTCATCTGAAACTGAAGAGCAAACAGGAGCTTTAAGTTTCAATATCCACAGATCTCAAACCATTCTATTATATGACAGATGTCATTTGAAATCAAAGTGATTCCACAGCAGTCCTCTGAAAGGCGTTTCAGTTCAGTCTGGTGTTCAGGAACACAGTTTTATTTTAATTTGCTGCCATTGTTCCCCATAATAAAAAAGGCAACAGATGAGTTCAATGTAACACTAACAAATGCAGATGAAACGAAGTTAGCAAGTCCAGAGTTTTGTAATGGTTCTAGTCCTACAGTCTTTTGAAAACAAGATGCATTTGTGATTTTAAAAAAATGAGAAAAAACTTTGCTGAAGTTGGACAGAGCAGTCTTGATTTAAGAATCTCATTAGCTCTCTAGACAGGACCTACTTGCCCTTCAAATGTGGCACCATAGGAAAGTGTACAAAAACTGCATTCTTTCAACAGTGCAAGACAAAAGAGAACACCAAACAGTACAATAGACAGGATAAGAAACCATTCTTTCACTGTTATGAAGAAACATTATTTATATTTATTTTGAAGGATCCTGTTTGCTGATGAGGACCTCGAGAAGCCGAAGCTTGGCTTTAACTTTCTTATACTCTCTGTACTCATCAAGCATGGGAGCACGATCTTCCTTCTGAACATTCCTGAAAAAAGTGAAAAAAGATACAACATTAAAAAAGTAATCCTAGTAACTGTTTTGAAATAGAATGGTGATGTGTCTAGGCCAGCCTCTTTTAACCTCTCTTTCCTGAAAGAACCTTTGAAAGGGAAATAATGTCATAGAACCTACAAAGTTCTGGCAGACATAAGCAGTACTCACTCTAAAGGCTGGATGGATGAGGAAGGAACTGCGGTAAATGGTAGCTGTGCAATGTGTGGGGGAGGCAAGCAGGCACACGTGCAGCTCACAAAGTGCCCATATGTCAAATGGATGTAAAGGCAAAGCAATGAAAATTGTGACTACATTAGCAATGATTACAACCTTTAATGTGATAACTTTGGCTGATACTAACCCAGAAAAGCTGACAAACATACACAAATGTCTTATTCACATCCCTCAAAGCCCCGATTTTTCTCAGTGCTCCTTTGAGTGAAACCCCAAAGAGCTGTCACCAACAGAGAACATAGAGAGTTGGTGCTTCCTTTAGGTGCCCCTGAGACAGACTAAGCTCTCGCCTTTTGCCACTCCAATTTGATTAAAGTACAGGCTCAAGCGGTTAAGATGCCGACTCTGACAATGGCAAGGTTGGCAGTCTTGCAGTTTGAGGCCCAAGTGCCATGTGATGAAATGCACTCCCATCACCAGTCCCAGGTTGTGCTAGCCAAGCAATTCGAAAGCATGAAAATACAAGTAGATAGATAGGTACCACTTGAGTGGGAAGGTAACAGTATTCTGTGCAGTCATGCTGGCCACATGACCACAGAGTCATCTTTGACAATGCTGGCTCTCCAGTTTAGTAACAAAGTTAAGTACTGCCTCCTACGGTCTGACACAACTTGACAACCTTGTCAAAGGGCAATACCTTTACCTTTAGAGTACTTACCCTGACCCATGGATAAGCCGACCCACCTTTTTTGGGTCAATTTTTTGACTAAAATTTCTAAATTTATACATTCGTAGATACAGCATATCTATAGCTCAAAAAGAATGTTTTTACCCCAGTTATTATCTCTCAATAAAACCCTTTGTGATCTTTTACAGAACCTTAGGGTTCCATGCAACCTTGAGAAACCCTGGTGTGCACTTTCAGTTTTCCAAGCTACAGTGGTGATAAAACCTTTGACCTCAGTATTCTTCTGAACCATTTTCATAGAAAAGGTTTATCACATTAAAGAGGTATAATGCTCACATCATGGAAAGGGCACTCAGTAATCACAGCAATACAGCTTCTGAACATGGATGTTCCATTAAATTAATTTTTTCAAAATATGATGAATACACTGAATTTAAACTAGTGGCAAGAAATTTTACCTGCAATACTCATAACAGGCAAACCACACACAAAAGCACAGTCATTATGACCCTCAAAATTATTTTGCTTTTATATGAATGATGTCTGTTGCCACAATAATTTTAACAGTTGGTTTCAGTAGTGTATTTGGCCAAACCTACAACTGTGCCAAATTTCAAACCAGTCCAGTAGCAACTGCCACATCTATAGCACTATAGGACACACTGCTTTGCAGTGGTTCCGGTCCTTCCTCTCTGGCAGGTCCCAAAGGGACAGTGCCTTTCATGGGCGCAGTGAAGCTCTGAGCAGTGGTTTTTAGAGAGGAGCTATTATGAAATGTGACTTTAAAATAGTAGACTACACATGACTACACAGACCGAACAATAGCTAGGAAGAAGGAACCTGCTCTTCTCTCTGTGGTCTGTGTTCCTCCCGTCATTCTTCTGTCAAGTCTCCCGCACCGTCTTAGAAGTGCCTTTTTGGGGGGAGCAATAACTAGGCCCTCTTACTACTCTTTTTCCACCCACAGGTGAAGAGCTTTTTGTTCCGGCAGACTTTAAGATGTTAATTCTGTTAACTGAAGTACATGTGAAGTGGTGTGATGCATTTTATTTTTAAATGTTTCATTAGTAATTTACTTCTTAAATATGTTTTAATCATTTTAATCATGGTTTTAATAAAATTTGGCATTTAATGCTTTTTTAACGTCTGTAGAATAAGATTTTTAATGGAATCTTGTTTTATATTTCTGTAAGTCACCCTGGATCTCATTGCAGAAGAAAAAATTCAACAAATAAATAAATAGCAGCTTTAGGCTTTGGGTGAAAGTGTGCCTTCCCATGAGGGAGGAGGCAAAAAAAGGGGGCATACATGTGAACACAGACAAAGAAAGGGCTACAGTACACTCAAAGAATCAGAAGTGGAAAAAATGCCAACTGTCCTTCCCCCCCCCCCCACCATTGCCAGTTCTTATTTATCTATCCTGTTTTTTTAAAAAAATATTGTTAGCAATGTGTCAGTGTGATTGCTAGAGCCCACCACAGTTAGTACAAAGGTTGCTAAAAGTCACCCTGCTGTCAGCCACAGCCTCCAATATTGGTCGTACATACACAAAACGGATTTTATACAGCAGTGTGGTAGAATTCTTACCTTTAAGGATTCTTAGCACCATCTACTGGTATGGGTGATTTTATAATCATGGAGGAGGTCTCTTGACTTGTTTTTAGTCAAGGGCCCATACCATCTTACCTATGCTTCTGGGAGAAAACTGGGAGGGGCAGAACTCTGGTATGTGCCACACCACTTTGTTCAACAAAGGTTAGATTACACAGGCAGAAGTTCAGAATGTTCTCTCTCACTGCTTATCTCCTAAGCACAGCTAAGGTAGAAAGAGCCTCAAAACTATATAAATAACAGAAATAAAGGTGCTCTCTCTACATTTATATGAGCTCCCCTGTTGCTAGCTGATCATCAGACCCCTTACAAAAAGTAGTCCTCTCTCAATACCAATACCACAGTCCTTTAGTATTTTTCAGCTTGTTATTTATTAAGAAGATTTATATTCCACCTTGCATTGTGGGATCTCAGGGCAACATACAAATACAATCAGTTTCAACAATTTAGAACACTTAATAGAGAAGAATATTCAGACACAATGGGATTCCAAGGGAGAGCACATTCCACAACCAGGTCATCAGAGCAGAGAAAATCCTCTGCCATGTTCTGGCACACAAAGTTTATGGAATGTAAAGGAAACAACTTTTTCTGGCCCTCAGAAACACTACAAGAGCGTCTGAGCTGGTATTCTGAGGAGACTGAAAGATATGAGGAGATGATAGTGGAAGTGAATAAGCCCTGCTTATTATCACTGTCCCCGAAGAAGCCTTCTGGATAACAATGGCTTTTTGTTATTTTTTAATAAATGCATCATCCTAGTATTGCACTTTTGATTTTTCTAAATAGCGAACAAGATTATTTGAATTTATTGTTTGCAATAATTTGTAATAATAATAATAATTAATTGTTTGTTTGCATCTTAGCAAGTTAATTAGGGAATTTCAGATGAAATCATGACTACCTTTATTTAACCTGTGTATCATATAGCTGAATTTTCAAGAAAACGATTCAAGGACTACTTGGTGGCACATTACATCTTCTATCCAAGAATCTAGAATGGATAACATGGAACATTCCAAGTAATGTCACTTTTTGCAATTCTGTTATTGTGATCATAATAGTGATTTTATTCAGATGTATTGCAGCTTGTTTGAAATTCCTCCCAGAGCATCTGTCATTGTCATCCTCCTCCTCCTCTTTTATTTATATCCCACTCTTTCACCAAAACCAAGACTCAAGTGGCTTGCAATTGATAATATATACAATATAGTTAAAACTTGCAAAAGATAATTAAAAATGTAAACTTTTGACAACACTAAGAACAATTTAAAACATACCATTATATTTTTAAAAAGGTATAATTAAAACAGTACAGCACCCTTTTAAAAGTCTTTCTTTAAATTCTTCAATTTTCAAAAGCCTGTTGGAATTTTATTTTTAAGTGTGTGCCTGCCAATAGAAGGAGAGTAAGGAAGGGGTATTCTAGCTTTCATACTAATAAGAAGTCAGGAGCCTGGGGACAAGCCTATCTCATGTCCTCATCAGTAGTACCTGTGAAGATGGTGGGACTGAGAGAAGGGCCTCTTCTGAGGATCTCAGGGCCTGGGCAAGCTCACAGTCTGCCAAATAGCCTGGACCTAGACCATATTGGGCTTTATAGGTCATAATCAGAGCTTTGAACTGTGCCATGGAAATTCTTATTAAAAACACATATTGAAAATCTGACAGCTTAAGATGATGGTTAAGACTCATGTTCTCTTAGTCTCTACAAAGCTAAGAATCTGGAAGCCTCATGTTCAGTTTTGGTAATGTGCAACATGATAACTTGTGCTCACTTACAACTTACCCTACATACACCTACATTTTTCTTTGTTTTTCATGCCCAAATCTAGACAAGAAGGATGGAGTGGGTATGGGTCAGCTCCCAAGAGGATCTGTTTAGCAATACAGTAAAACTTAGATGCTTCCTAAAGCAACACAAGACCACCACAAGGTAGAGCAACTTTCCTGGTCCCAGGCATTCTTTTCTCCATATCCAGATCTGAGCTTGAAAATCCAAAGCACAGAGTGTGGGAGCAGAGAGAGTAGGTTGTGTGACATTCCTCAGGAAGAGAGAGTAGAACAGTATGCATTCCTTTCTCTGTCTCTCTGCCTACTGCAGCAACACAATATTTGATTGCAAAAACACTATCCAACAAGTCTCCATAGAACCCATACCAGCATAAAAACAGCCTGGTCTTGGATCTGGATTAATGTTCTAAAATGCACTCCATTTATATTAATTTTAATTCAATTACTATTAGTGTGACTGCTAATCCTACTAAACGAAATGGAATTCATTATCATGTTATTTGTTTTAATTAACTGTTAGCATAATTCTTGCCTTTTGCAGAGAAAGAGAAGTGCATTATTTTCTTCTCATTGTTTCTATTACCAATGAATATTTAACCAGTACTGCAAACAAAACTAACCTTCCATTCTGCTGATAAAACCCTTCTTCAAATTCTCGTAGTGTTTTGCGTAATTTCTTTTTTTCGGCTCTGGCTTTCCAAAGTTGCTCCAATAATTCAGGCCTAGAGACAGATTGTTTAAAAATACATTGGATTATAAACAGCATTGTATATAGTTCATCCACCAAAGAAGCAATAATATTTGTTAGATATCGTATATACTCGACTGTAAGTCGATCTCATGTATAAGGGCATATTTTGGGGCCAAAATTGTGGATTTTGATATGACTCATGCATACGTCAAGAGTAAAACCTAGAGGCATATAACAAAGGATTTAAAGGATAAAGCAAAGGAAGACAATGTCAAAGAATTTACAAAATTCCAATAGGAATAACTGTGCTCACACTAAAAGCAGAATGGATGAGAGGACAGATTACACTTTTGCCTTTCACCAGGAGATGGTTCCTTTTTTAAAATGAGAGTTAAAGTACAGTACTTACATTGACCCATGGATAAGTCAACTTAGGTTTTTTGAGTCAATTTTTTGACTAAATTGTTTAGACTTATACATGAGTATATACAGTAATAAGTGACTTTAGTTGAGAAATTAGTTTCTGATAAAAGGTGTTTCATTAGGGGAAATGTTCAACTGTTGCTGTTGATACAGAGGAAAGAACTATATGAGACCATTTTGCTGAATTAATAAACTAGAATATTTCAGATGAAATCCCTTGCATTTGATGCCCCACCCCAAACACCATTATAATCCACAAATATTTGCTGTAAAATATCAAACATCTATAAAATTTCTAAATTTGTAAACTGGTGCTCACACAATCCTGTTTACATACATGGAAGCTGCACGTGTACTAGAGAGACGGAGTTCTCGAGTCAACTTCTCCTGAGTATCTTCAGCATCAGACTCTGAGTTTTCAACTGGGCTGGTAGTAATGGGCTGTGTTTGGGTATTTGATTTCAAGATATCAGTCGACTCTGAAGAAAGTTCACCATCTTCTTCTTCTTCCTGCAATATAATAAATGTAGTGGAATAAACACCATTACACACTCCAAATAACTAGCCACACACCAAGTATCATTTACAATGCTGCATTCACGTTCAGAGTTCTATGGCACTTTAGAGGACACAAGAGGGAAGTACAAAGTACTACTGGCTCATTTATATTAAGGCTGTGGTCATCTATGGACATTCAAATTACCTTAATCTCTTCAAAGAAGTGGGCTGTTTCTCCTTCTATGATAGGCTGTAATATTTGGCCGCGCCTTTTGGTTGATGGTGATCCCTTAAACAAAATCACAAGGTGTTAAACAGGACACAGAATTAATACTGCTTTAAGTTTTGTTCCAGCTATTTTTAGAACAGGTATGCAGTTTCATTTTCTATACCTCCCTATGTTAGCAAAACAGCACATTGAAACCTAGCCAACATCTATCTTGAGACTAGTGTTAACACTACAAAATGAGAACACTAAATCCTACACGGCTCTAATGACTTAATACCAACATTGCCAAAAAACAAAACAAAACTGCTGTTCCAGTTTTACAACCTGTCTGGAACAAGATCACTACTTTTAAAAATTATACATCATTTTAGACAAAGGTCATTATAACAAATGTTGAAGAATGCTGGCAATGAAATAGATTAATTTGCTGGTGACACAAACTAGAGAAAGGCAATAAAAAGTTGAGACTTATTTATTCATCAGTTATCTAAAAGCTAGAAACCAAATAAAATCAGCATAAAGGATTTTTGAAATCCGATCTAGTATTTCACTACCTGGCTCTTAACATAAGAACTAGAAAACAATTCTGAAATACAGAGAGGATATTATTCTCATTGCTGAAGTAACTTAACATCGATTTTCTACTTACAAGGATGGGAGTAATGCTCGCTCGAGTTAACATTTGTTTCACAAGCCTATATCTGTCATAGAGGGGTTTAACAATATGCCTTTCTTCTCTGGAAACCTAAGAGAAAGATGAGATAGGTTATTTAACAATGGAAATGAACAAAATGGACAGTTCCCTGTGCTGAGAAAGGCTTGCATGCTTTTTTCAGCAGCACAGAAATATTTACAGTTAATAACACAAACTAGAATATGTCACCTTCTACTGAACACTAAGTTTATAGGACATAATTTTAGCTTAATATGAAGGACAGCCTAATACCTAAGGCATGGTTACTCAGAGTGCAGGAGTGAAAGGGCCAATGCAATGAAGCTGAGAAATGTTTAGATGGACAGGTTGCTTACCTGTAACAGTATTTCTTCGAGTGGTCATCTGCAAATATATACAAATGGGTTATTCTGCGCCTGTGAAGGCAACTTCGGAACCTTCTTAGAGCTTTTAAATGTGTTTTAGTGGTAGCCCCGCCCACTCTCCAACTGCCTATATTAGCCAGTTTCCCGCCTAAACCCTCAGTTCCTTTATGGACGCAGCAGCAGCCCAGGACTGAAGGAGAGGCAGGGCATGACTATGTGAGGAGGATGGGCGGGATTTGTATGTATTCGCAGATGACCACTCAAGAAATACTGTTAAAGGTAAGCAACCTGTCCTTCTTCTTCGTGGTCTCTGCGAATCATACAAATTGGTTAGACCAGCAAGCTTAGTGCAACGGAGGTGGGAGTGCCATGCCACACCAGAGAGGCATATTGACCCCAAATAGAATCACCAGACGGGAAACCAAGCCCAAGGGCATGCAACATGGGGACACACAGTCCCGCTGATATGACGACTCTACAGAGTTGTGTAGAAAACCCAATACTGAGACGTAGTTGAACAGTCACCAATGCAGGTGGAACATGCTCATTGGCAGAAAAACAGGCTTGCTAGGTAACCGTATGTCGCACAGACTGCAGGTAAACTTTGATGGTCTATTTTAAATGGCAGGTGCAAACTAAGGGCAAGGAAAAACCCCACCCTAAATAGCCCAGGTCTGTTGGTAATGGAGCTACTGAATAGGTGAGTGACATAGAATAAAGGAATCTCACTGATGTAAGCAGCTCTTTAAAGGTATCAAACAAAGGTCTGGTATACAGACATTGTCTAGTCCAAGGTGGATTGAATTCAACATGAAGGGCAAAGGGCTCACAATAATGTGAGGCTGCATAGGCCGGGAGGCTGGTATACAGAAAGAGGGGCGTACAGAGCCCTCAGACTTGAGATGTGTCATTCAAAGAATATTGAAAGTAGGAAAAAGGGCAGTGGCCTGATAAAGCCTCCCGAAGCCATGATCTGGAGATTATGGCCGTGACAGACACAACCTAGAATGCTCAGTAGTCTAGGACTAAATGTCATCCTTACAGAGTATGAAGAAGACAATCTGTGGTCAACAATGATATGGCTGGGAAGTCCATCCATAGAGGGAGAGCCTATCCAATTGTTGTGACACACAAGACATGGTATATTGCTGCGTAATGTTCAAGGGCTATCAGCATGAAGCATGCCAATCTTGGTGAACATGAGAAACAAAAACTATAGTGGCTAGTACAATGTCAATAGGACTAGTCACAGCATTGCAGAAGTGAAGGGATACCACTTTGTCAAGCTGAAAGATGTCCCTGTGGGGATGGTATCCCATGGCGTGATGTCCTGTAGAAGCTGTATCACGGATATCACAACATGGCAAGAACAGCCAGAACTGATAGGCAAACAGTATAGCAGGAGTGATCTCATGTCAGTCCATCCTGAATGGTCCTAGGAACAAACTTGTTCATAGCAGCGGAGCCGGAATAGACTCTAAGAGCCACAAAGTCCAATTCTAATCAGGTGGTACAAACACCAGGCAGTATGTCAGAAATCACCGTAATGTAATCCGCAATGCTTGAGAGGCAGAGGGCAGGGCTCTCTTAGGGGAGAGAAACCCCAGGAATTCGCAGAATGCATGTTTAGCCTTGTCAGGGTTGCAGGTGAAGGTCTGAAATATCACCTCACCCATTTGAGGTCTTGCACCAGAGGTTCAGGAGAAACAGGATGGTATGGCACCAGTCGGCCAGGAGAGATGGGACAGGTATGTCAATCTCGAGATCTTCAACATCCACATAGTGTACAAATCTTTCAATGGAGGCCCAAAAGGGGATATCTCCAGAGGGCAATCCTGCCCAGAGCAGAAAAAGGAAAGGAATTGTAGCAATTTGCCACCTGTTGTAAGAAAGAGTGTGGCCTCAACAAGAACCCCTTGGAAGGGGCCTGGGAAATAGACATGTGTTTCTCACCATATCTAGTGGCCCTTGATAAGAGGCATCAACTGCCTTAGATAACACTCACACTGGGAAGTGGTAAAACCTTTTTCCTGTGAATGATGGTCTCTGAGTGGCACAGTGGTTAAATGCCTGTACTGCAGCCACTCACTCAAAACCATAAGGTGGCGAGTTCAAGACCAGCAAAGGGCTGAAGCTCGACTCAGGCTTGCATCCTTCCGAGGTCGCTAAAATGAGTACCCAGATTGTTGGGGGGCAAATAGCTTACAATTGTAAACCGCTTAGACACTCCTTAAGGGTATGAAGCAGTATATAAATGACTTTGTTTGAGTGAAGAGGATCACAATTGAGCTAGTACTGGGTGCATAATGGAAGACATTCCTAGGTATGGAGGTGACAAACCGATTTATGAGACTTGATTGTACAGTCTTGAAGCTGTTCGTATAGTGAAGGATTACCTGTAACCAAAGTGAACAGGTTGTGCTCCCAAATTTTACGGAGGGCAACTCAGAAGTGAGACTTGAATGTCTACCTAAAGCGACCTTCAGCCGTCCCACCTGAGAGGAAGGACATTGTTATGAATTGTACATGAGAATGGTGATATCCCCCATCAGTATGGAGGGAGCACCACATCCCCTGAATTGGTTCTATAGGGATAGCCGTACAGAAGGAATATTTACACTGTATAGCTGTCCCATGATGCTGGCATTCCTCGATACCGAGAGAGCAACCGAATGAAACGGGGCCAGAGTCTGTTTCAGGGTAACCATTTTTGGCTCGGAGGCAAAGAACTGACCACTGGTGGTGGTTTGAGGGGCAAATTGTAGGAGGCAGAAAGGTCTTGAGAAGGATGGGGACAGCATGGCCCCGAGTTTGGCAAAAAGTCCACAGATAGCGACCCTCGGTACCAAGGAAACAGTATGGACCTGAATCCAGGAGGCCAGAGCCAGTGGCATCTCATGGTCCCAAATTGACTGCTTGCTGATAGGTGACCTCGGTACAGAGGGAACAACTACGGCTTGAACCCAAACCAGCATGCACCACACTGGCTGAGAGGAATAGGAGCATGCGACAGTACCAATAACGGCCCTCAGAAATTGGAAAGCGAGCTGCATTCAAATCCTCTTGTGCAGCTCAAACAGTACAGATGTTGGGCCCTTAATATTCATCTTCTCAAGGAGAATTAGGCCAAAATGAGCCATGCCATAATGGCAATCTGGCTAACAGTCAATAATCAGGGAGGGTGCCCTGTAAGATCACCTGTAGGCCAACAGGGACACCCCAGACAGCCCAGGGCTGACACGCATTGAAGCAGGGATGGAAGGCAACCGGCTTGATCTTGAGAAGAGTCAGGGACCAAAATGAGAGAGGTAGGCAGTGAGGCAACCAGAGGCTCAAAGTATGGCTATGAGTCAACTGGTTTGAACCCGGACAGTCGGGGACCAACGAGGGTCAAAGTTGGGCTACAAGCCAATCTGTATTAGTCCTGAGAGTCAGGGACCGATGAAGGTCAAAGCCCAGCATCCAGCCAATCACTGTGACTCAGAGAGTCAGGGACCGAGGCAGATCCGATGTTGGGATATAAGTCAACCGGTATGACTCCAAAGAGTCCGGGACCAACAAGGATCGAATTCAGGCTGCCATCCAGTCGGTACGTGAGCGAAGCAGATCAAAACCATGCTGCCAGGCAACCAATTTGACCCTGGAAAGTCAGGGAGCCACGAGGGTCGAAGTCAGGCTGCAAGCCAAGCCATATGACCCCAGAGAGTCCGGGACCAATGAGGATCCATGACCCCAAAGGGTTCGGGATCGATGAAGATCCCAGTACGGCAGCCAGTAAACGGTTTTACCTCGGGGAGTCAGGGACTGACAGTGCACGAAGCTGGACTATAAGCCAATCGGTATGACTCAGAGAGTCAGCCATCAACGATGATCGGTGCCAGGGTGCTGTATAGTCAATATCTCTGGAGATTCCGGGACCGATCCCAATCAAAGTTTGCAGCCATCTAATTGGCCTGATACCGTGGAGTCTGGGACCAATGAGGATCCACGTCAGGTTGCCTGTTAAAGGATTTGACTCCAAAGAGTCAGGGACCGATGAGGGTCGAATTCAGGTTGCAAGCCAATCGGTATGGCCCCAGAGATTCAGGGACCAATGAGGATCCATGTCAGGCTGTCAGTCAAATGGTTTGACTCCAAAGAGTCAGGGACAAATGAAGGTCGAATTCAGGCTGCAAGCCAATCGGTATGGACCTGGATATTCAGGGACCAATGAGGATCCATGTCGGGCTGCCAGTCAAACGGTTTGACTCCAAAGAGTCAGGGACCGATGAGGGTCGAATTCAGGCTGCAAACCAATCGGTATGACCCTGAGGAGTCAGGGACTGATGAGGATCCATGTCAGGCTGCCAGTCAAACAGTTTGACTCCAAAAAGTCAGGGACCGATGAGGGTCGAATTCAGGCTGCAAGTCAATCAGTATGACTCCGACAAGTCAGGGACCGATGAGGATCCACATTGGGTTGCCAGTCAAATGGTTTGACTCCAAAGAGTCAGGGACTGATGAGGGTCGAATTCAGGCTGCAAGCCAATCAGTATGACTCCAACAAGTCAGGGATCGATGAGGATCCACATTGGGCTGCCAGTCAAACAGTTTGACTCCAAAGAGTCAGGGACTGATGAGGGTCGAATTCAGGCTGCAAGCCAATCGGTATGACTCCGACAAGTCAGGGATCGATGAGGATCCACAATGGGCTGCCAGTCAAACGGTTTGACCCCGAAGAGCCAGGGACCGGATCAAATCCACATTGTGCAGCCAGGCAAATGGTTTGACTCCGTAGAGTCAGGGACCAATTCAGATCCACGTCATGCAGCCAGCCAAGCGGTTTGACTCCGAAGAGTCAGGGACCGATCAAGATCTATATCGTGCAGCCAACCAAACGGTTCAATACCAAGGAGTCTGGGATCGACGAGGTTCAAGACGGGCTCGAAGCCAATTGGTATGACTCCGAGGAGTCAGGGACCGATGAAGATCCATGTTGGGCTGCCAGGCAAATGGTTTGATTCCGGAGAGTCAGGGACCAATAAGGATCAACGTTGGGCTGCAATCCAGTCGTGTTGGCTCCAGAGGATCAGCGGCCAATGCTGACGATATCCAATCGGTTTGGTCCCAGGGAGATGAGACTGGCGAGGACTGAAGTCAACCTCTTCAGGAGAATGAAGGGCAAAGCCAGGCGAATGGCCCTGAGACAATTTGTCCGCAGCAAAAGAGTGTCCCTAGCCATAACAAGGAAGAAAGGCTGGTGGCCATTCTATAAGTTTCTCTCATAGATAAGAGGAAAGTGCGCCAGTGAAGCAGGCGCCATTTTAAGCAATTTTACTCAGGAATAATGGGGCTTTGCCAAACGCGCCAGTAAGGCAGGCAATATTGGAGAATTTTCCTCAAGAAAAAAAGGGGGAAAGTTCTGCCAAGCACACCAACTGAGGAGAGCAGCCATTGAATCAAAAAAATTTCCTCAGAATTAAAATTCACATTCAATTACGCGATTTTCTAAGATATCGCTGAAGGGGCTGTTGTTAAAACAGCTTTAGTCCAAAGTCTAAATTCACGTTTCAGCAAGCGATTCTCTAAGAAATCGCAGGGCAGTTGTTGTTAAAACAACTTTACCTCAGAATTTAAATTTATATTTAAACATGTGATTCTTTAAGAAATCACAATACAGTCTGTCGTTAAAACAGATTTATTTCAGAATTTAAATTCACATTTGAGTAAGCGATTCTGTAAGATATTGCAGAAGGGGCTGTTGTTAAAACAGCTTTAGTTCAAAGTCTAAATTCACATTTCAGTAAGCGATTCTCTAAGAAATCGCAGGGCAGTTGTTGTTAAAACAACTTTACCTCAGAATTAAAATTTGCATTTAAGTACATGATTCTTTAAGAAATCACAGTACAGTCTGTTGTTAAAACAGTTTTATTTCAGAATTTAGATACACATGTAAGTAAGCAATTCTTTAAAAAATTCTTTAAAAAAGGGTAAGTCATTGTAAAAATAACTTTACCTCAGAATTTTAAATTCACATTTAAGTCTATGATTATCTAGAAAAATAATAGCATTTGTTTCTAAAATTATTATTATTAAAATTACCACCAAAACGCAGATTGATCCTGTCAATTGAGTTTTAAAGTCTGACAGGAGAACGAATCTCAAGAGTTCCTAGATGCTGCTTGTGCAGCGGACAAAAGGAACTGAGGGTTTAGGCGGGAAACTGGCTAATATAGGCAGTTGGACAGTGGGCGGCGGGGAGACCGCCAAAACGCATTTAAAAGCTCTAAGAAGGTTCCAAAGTTGCCTGTGCAGGCGCAGAATAACCCATTTGTATGATTCGCAGAGACCACGAAGAAGAAATATCCTTATCTGCAAGTTATCACAGTCAGTCACAATTCTGATGATCCACAATTCTGGATAAAAGGCAGAGAAATAAAGGCCATCTCAAAGAGCATTGTAGTGAACACTTTCTTGTTCACTCAGCACCTATCTCCTACTGAGGCACTGTTATCTTTGGTAGCATGTTTCAATAGTGTAACAGAGGCCAAGCAGTACTTCAAAACATGAATGAAGTTTATTTATAAAATAAAGAAACAAATATTGAAATATACTTAAAGCTTTGTTTGTCTTATTCCTTAGTTACAAAAGTTCATTTAAAATAATACTACAGCCACTCAGGCAACCTTATTACTAGTGCTACATTCAATATCTTTCTTCAGCCTAACGGCTGGCTATGAGTCTCTCTTCCACTCCTCAAGCCTATCTAGTCCCTTACTGGACTCTTCAGACCCTTCCCTGGTCTATAAATGAACCTACAAATTTTTCCTCAGGAACCTAAGAGAACACTCTCCCTCTGTGGTGTCCCTTTCCCTCAAAACTCCCAACAAAATAACCTCCTTTCGCTCCCTGTCAAGGCTCTTTTATAGCCCTGTCCAGCCAGCTTCTCATTGGCTGGACTCCTGGAGCTCCAAGATTGGCTGTTTCCACGGCCTGCTCACTACAAGCATTCCATCCCTTTCTGCAGTTACACAGTTAGAAAAAGAACACTAAGTCAAAACTCAATGGAATACCAACTCTCCCCAAAAAGAAAGCACCCCACTAGACCAAAGTGTGTGAGATAAGAGTTCTTTTCCTATTATGTCATTACAGGATATTATGCCAAATCAGTACTAACAGAAGAGACATTTTCAAAATTGGAAACTACCTTCCACAAAGTGCTAAATCAAAAAGCCAAAAAGAAAAGAATACATCTTATGGAGGAATGTATAGGGGCCTAACGTGTCTCCCTGTTGACATTACCCTAAAGATGATTTAAGTAAGGGGTGGTTATCAGGTAGCTTGTCCAGAACATGCCAGCATAGACAATGGTGAAGAATACTGGGAGTTACAGACCAATAGCATCTGGAGGGCCACATGTTTCCCACCCTACTTTAGATTGTAACTGGGTGGATAAAAATAGTTTAGTTTAAAAATAAAAAATAAACTGGTGGAGCAGTGGTTAAATGCCTGTACTGCAGCCACTCACTCAAAACCATAAGGTGGCGAGTTCAATACCAGCAAAAGGGCTCAAGCTTGACTCAGGCTTGCATCCTTCAGATTGTTGGGGGCAAGTACCGGTAGCTTACAGTTGTAAAACTCTTAGACACTGCTTAGGTGGTATGAAGCGGTATATAAATGAAGCTGTTTGCTTGACTGCTGTAATCCGCAGAATAGAAATAAATCCTATTATTATTATTATCAACTTTAACAATTTGTTTTAAAAGGTGCAGTTATAGGTACCTCTTAATAAAGCTTGGCTTAAAATAACAACCAAATGTAATGCAATATATAATTCTACACTCACTCTCTTAACACGAAATGCATGGGTCCTCTTTAAATACATTGAGTTCAAAGAGTTTTGTTGTTGTTGACACCAATCAAAATAAAATGGCACAACAGATTATTCATTAGATTTTTGTTATATAACAAATAGTTAGATTCTTTTAAAAGCTTGAACATTCATTTTCAGTTCCAGATATAAATATAATTTTGCCCAGTCACTTTTGATGCTGGTAAATTCTGGGTAATAAAGTCTTCAAGTAAATTATATTAGACCCTGAAGTAACTAGTTCTAAAAGCCACCTTCCAGGCAGCTTGGGAGCACAGCCTTTATACGCTGCATGCTCCCATGTTGTCCTGAAGTCACCTAGAAGTGACAAGTGAAGTAGACGGGGTGGCTTCCAGACGCTGAACACCATCACAGCGTCTGAAAGCCAGCTTTGGGCTGCAGCGGGGCAGGAAAAGCTGCCCTTTCCCCAGCCAAAAATGGATCAGATCTTTTCCGTTCCTCTCAGCTGGGGAAAAGGTGGATTGGGGCCGTAGCGTATGTTTGCTGCAGCACCAATCTGTCTTTGGAAGAGGCGGCCTCAAGTCGCCCCTTCCACCCATCTGTTTCACCCCTTACTTGTATATAGAGGAAGGGGTATAATAGAGTAGTATATATTACTTGTATATATAGAAAAAAGCCTTAGTTTCACAATTTTATTTTAAACTAGACACAGATTTCCAGTGTAAAAGGTATGGGGAAGACTGCATGACTGCAAGAGGTTTTGGAAGGTGTTCAGGAGGAATACATATTGCCAAATGGCCACTGAACCACTGCAGTTTAAATCTGATTTCAAAGCACAGCTGCTGATTCAGTCATCCCAGGTAATAGTGACTATGTGCCCATGAGAAATAAGCAACTGATATTGCCAGAAGAAAGCTGGAACATAAAGAGTTGCCTTCTACAAAGAATGTGCCTCCTATCCTAAGTTGTTAATAAAAGACTATACAGTCAATGTAAATGGTTTTCGGAGGATTTTCAGAGAAGGAAAAAATAGAGTAAAAATTAATCTGACACCAACTCACATGAAAAAGCTAATAGTATCAAGTATTTCAGCACATTTGCCTATTTGTGGGTTATAATCCCAGTGCTACTAAATAATCCAGAGTGTCAATAGAATCTGAAATCCTTGACACTACACTTTATTAAATTAATGTATTTACAAATGTTTTTGTTTTTTTAATGTTAAAACCATGTATCAAGCTCTACTACTATCAAAATTGAAAATTGTTTTTTAAAAAATATTGGTCTGAGAAGGAATCACAGTTTAACCATCTAAAATCCTATACAACATTTAAGTGGTTGTCTTTGGTTGTTATTTTACTCTTCTTTCTTGGAGCTTCAACATGACAACATTGAGTTAACACACAATTTTTAGTTATAAATAACTACAGAGTGGAGCGAAATATTAAGTATTACCGGACGCCCATGCTGACTTTCATAGTACAGGAGACTTTTTTGGAGTGATGTTTTTTCTTCTGCCAGATGGTCTTTGTTCATTTTCTATAGTGGAAGAGAAAGTAAAGCTAAAACAAATTTTAAAAAACTCTAAAGTGCTATGATGTATACCTCAGTTAATGGAATAAGCAGGTTCCTGAGTTTTACTTCTTTAACACAAAATTTGGTACCAGAGGTAGAACTAACATGGAAAAAATAGAGATAGAGCCCTCTACCACAGTTCAATGAGCTTCAACAAAGTTTTAATTCAAAACTAGCTTTATGCATACATAAAATGAAACAACCATGTCAGGGAATCCTTGCATAAAGAACAAAAACATTTTGAATCTTCTAGAAACCATCTGAAAACTTTCTCTGAAATGTGTCCTGGAATGATTTTTTCCCCAACCAACTTCATTTTTCTTAAGATTTCCTATTTGGTTGTAAAATCTAAAGATCTATGCTTTTTTAGTACCCCACAATAGCTGGTAAGGCAGGCTCGTCTGCTTTCTCCTTTTCTTTATGTTTTGCTTTTCATGCAAGCTCAGTAAGTGATTCTGGAGGAAGATGTTTACCTGGCCCATTGTAGGTAAGCACACAGAACTAAGGTTGAATAACCTACAGCAGAATCCCATTGAGGGGCAGGGGGTGTCAAGTTTTATTGCATAGTTTACTGCAGACCAGCTGCTGCAAAGCAAAACTAAACATCAGTCTTTCACCATCCCTCCTTCATCATCCTCCCAATGCCATAGCTGCAAAAACAATATCCAACTAGACAGAAGACAAGAAAAAAAGGAGGGAAAGGATAGACTGGGTTCCTGTGAAAAGACTTTGTAAAAAGGAGCTTCTCTGTCAGAAACTTTGTTAAATGAGGTATACCTGTACAGAGTCTGAATATTGACCCTACAGCTCCATGGGCTACAGTCCTACTGCATGAGGTTCCTTGATCAACCCAGTGTCAAGAAATGTTTCATATACCCAACATCAAGCAGATGCTGACTTTACTATTGGTGCAGAATTTAATAGATTCATTTGAGACTCTGCATCAGGGCAATTTTTTAAAGTTCTTCCTACAAAGTTAGTATTCAGGGGGGCATGACTATAAATCAGGAACTGAAAGTCAGATTAGGGCACCTGCCTGACTGAAATATTTCCATTTCCTTTTCAGGTGTAACAATACATACAATACTTACCTTTATATCCTCTGGTAGGCATCTTTCAATTCGTTTTTCCTTCAACCTTTTTAAAATGAGTTCAACTGTGGCCTCCTTAGTAGGTTTTTTCTCTTTCTGTGCAACCCGCAAATCATCTTCATTTTCTTCATCTTCATGATCCAGAGACGAGCCAAAGCTTTTTGGAAGAGTGTTACTTCGTGGACGTGTCTGAGGTACGAATTCACCATCTGAGCTTTTGTGCTTTGCATCTACATTCCAGAAAAAATAGCAAACCCAAGTGAAGAGTCACTTTGCATGATTACCTTTAAATCACTTGAACTAAAACAAAAATTAGGGACTCCAGGGCTTACTGTGATATACAAACTACCTATAAAGTGTAAGCCATGATTGCTCTGGAAAGGCAGATCATGATTCAGTTATTATTTGTCTCCAAGAGCACTGAAAGATGTGTAATTTGTGGTTTGTGAAGATGGATCTCTTACCTTTTATTTGCTTTTTCAATTTGGTAAGTTCTGTCATCCATTTTAAGACCTTTGGATTTGCTGCAATATCAGAATACGAGGGCTGCAAAGATATATGTGCAACATTAATATTCTCAAGCAAAGTAGGGAACTCAAACAGTAGATCAAATGTATCTGACTTCACTATGGGAAAAGCATTATCCTTGCTGGTCAAAATGCACTACACTGGCAGTCAATATGGCCAAGTTTAAGATGAGGTTACCTTAAGGATAATCACCCTTTACCCTTGCCTGGTAGTCTTAAAATGAGGCACATTTGATGGTACCATACAGCCCCAGAAGTCTGCTATGAATAAAACAGCCTTTAGCTCCTGTTCTGTGGGAATGCTAGCCAACCAAGTATAAGACACATTTTTTCTACTCAAGCTTTCCCTGAAGTCTAATTTGGCTATGCATACTGATTTTATGGATCATGTGATAAAGATGTATTTCCTTTTTGTTTGTATTTATTACATTGTATGTCACTGTAGGTTTATAAATATTAACAGTATTTAAAGGTGTATAATAGTAACAACAGCATGAAAAGCAGAAAAAAAGGTCCTTATTTTGCAAGGATCCAAGCACATATTTTTCCTGACCACAAACTTCAAATCTGTCCAACTCAGTCGATTACATGGGTCATTCTTACTTTTTCAAAGGAATGGTTACATTTGAGGAATTTTGTGGAACCTGTCAAGTCATGAATCCCCTAGCCATGTGTAGATAACATCAAAGATATATTAAAAAGCCACTGTATTGACTGGAAATCAGGGATGGGGAAAGTGCAGCCATTTTTTTGTGGCACCCAGAGTCCTCCAACACCCTCAAAAAATATTTTGGAAAAATGACGAAAAATGAATCATAGTCCCCAAAGAATTCTAGGCATCACTATGGTGGTTAATGTATTATTAATAACTGTATTGTGTGTGTACATTATTTCATTTATTCACGTAGGAAATGATTTTAATTCAAAATTGTTTATATGGAACAGAAGTGGACAATTGTGGAAGTATAGGGGATCATATTAGCCTCTCAGGAGACACTGCACCTCCCTCACTGCATCTGCTCTGGAAAGAAATCAAACAAAAACACCAACTTTTTTGTCCCCCATGCCCTCTGGGGATGAGAGGGGTATGTGTCATGTTTTGAGTTAAAAGAGACCACAAGGGCCATCCAGTCCAACCCCCTGCCATGCAGGAACTCCCAATCAAGGCATCCCCGACAGATGGCCATCCAGCCTCTGTTTAAAGACCTCCAAAGAAGGAGACTTCACTACACTCCAAGGGAGTGTGTTCCACTGTCGAACAGCCCTTACTGTCAGGAAGTTCCTCCTAATGTTGAGGTAGAAACTCTTTTCCTGGATCACGTCTCTACCTTCTCTTCTCCAGGCTAAACATCCCCAGCTCCCTAAGTCGTTCCTCATAGGGCCTGGTTTCTAGACCCTTCACCATTTTAGTTGCCCTCTTTTGGACACGCTCCAGTTTCTCCACATCCTTTTTGAATTGTGGTGCCCAGAACTGGACACAGTATTTCAAGTAGGGCCTGACCAAAGCAGAATAGAGTGGCACTATTACTTCCCTTGCTCTAGACACTATACTTCTATTGATGTAGCCTAAAATTGCATTGGCCTTTTTAGCTGCTGCATTGCACTGTTGACTCAATGGCCCTTCCTGGGCCATTTCAGAATCAGGAGATTCAAAATTGATTTTTTTAATGAAAAGAAGTAAAAAAGGCCTCTGTGGGCACAAAACATGGCATAAATGCTCCCTACTCCCTCTACAGGGCATTCTTTCTAAGGATGCACAGACTGACAAATGATATGAGGGGGTATCCAAAAGTTTTAATGATTACCTTTTTAAAAAATTGAAAGTTTGTTTTGATTTGTAGTTGTTAACTTATCTTTATGTAGCCACTATCTAGATTTATACTTTTTGCCCAACGTATCTTGACCCTCCAAATACCCGATATTGTAGAATTCTGCAGATTGCACCTGACAAGGATTTTACACTTTAGTCACTTCTGGCACAGCCAGTCACAAAAATAAAGGATGCAATGAGTTGATGTTCTCAGCAATGTGCACTTAGGGACCAATGATGACACTGACAAAATTTAATCCATATGCCATAATAACTTCCGGGTGATAATTATTACTTTACGATACCCCCTCGTAAGGCACAATCTGCAGACTTTTACAATATCAGGTACTGTATTTGGAGGGTCAAGATATGCTGGGAAAAAATGTGTAAATCTAGATAGTGACTACATACAGACAAATCAAAACAAACTTTCTGTCAAATTTTTTTAAAGGTGATCATTAAAACTTTTGGATACCCCCTCCTATGTTTGAGAACTTTTCCTGGTATTGACATCAAGCTGACTGGTTGATAGTTGCTCAGATCCTTGTTTGTGTCCTTTCTGAAGATGGAGACAGCGTCTGCCCCCCCAAAATCTGCTAGGACTTTTGTGAGTGAGCCATCTGTGCTGAATAAAAAAAAGAAAGAAAAGCTTACCTTGAAGTTTTTGTCTTTTTCAAATTGCTCCTCAAATTGTTTTATTTTTTTCTGCAACTTCTTGACTAGCTGATAAGGAGTTTTTTCTTCCCTTCTGTCATCCTTAGAACTACTAAATGATGCTCTTCGAGTTCTGAATTTAAAAGGAGATGTAAGATTTTAGACACTGCATATACATATTGTAAAATACAGAACCCCCCCCCCCACCAAAAAAACCCAAAAACCAATAAGCAGAGATACATTTATTAAAAAATTTCTACCACAATGTCTGCGGAGTAAACAAAAATAATCTCACCTGTTGCAAAATATTGTTCTCTCACAAAATATTTGCTCAGATGAGAACGTGGCAGGTGAAAAGGTAGTCAGTCAAGTGCTTGAATCTCTGATAAGATCCACCCCTTCCTCTTGCCACAAGATGACTGATTTGTTCCAAAAGCTATAAACCATAGCATCTATGAGAACCATTAAACCATTGCAGACTCTCTCTAAGGGAAAATGCATAGCACTTTCACTCCACAGCTTTAAAAGACATCTAACACAAAAAATCAATGACAGAAAATGAATCCCTTTTCTCTGATACCATGCCAATGCTATTAATACAAAAACTACACACAATGCAGTGATAAATAGAAGGAAATAGCTTAAAGCTTAAAGACTAAAGACTAATTTCTACCCTTGTGTCCACAACAAAATTTATGTTTTCTTCACTGCAAGTGGAACCTAAGAATACTAGCAGATATTCTTGACAAAGCATCTAAGCTTTCCCGTGCCTTTACGTCCTCTCTTCAAGAGGCAATTTCCCCACTTTGAACAGAATATGAGGTACAGTCTTTAGGTCCAGACCACAGAAAGTCTCTCTAGGATATGCTTATACTTTTTCAAGCCAAGCTAATTCTGCACTTACATCTCTAAAAGTTTCCTTTAAGATGAGCAAATGCTCCAAAATAAAGTGTTTTCTACAAATTTCTTACTCAGGAAAAATAGTCAAAAACAAATTCCATGACTCACAAGCTAGTTGATAAGAAAGTGTCCCTTTTACTACTACCTGATGATTCTACAAGCATCCTTTCTTTATTATACACAAAGATCATTTGATGCCATTCCTCAGTGAAAAAGCTGAGACCTAATACCAGTTTGAACAGAACATCTATATTACTGATAATAGACCTGTATCAGCTAATTACAAATTTCCATTTAACCTGGTCAATAATTCACTGCTATTCTACCTTATTTTGGACTAAGCTGCTCTCTAAATAATGTGCTAATCAGAATGCCAAAAGAAAATTAATGTCTCTTTATTGTTTGGAATTCTGCTTGTAGACACTAACATGAAAAGGCTTTTATTTCTCTTTCAAATGATCCCTGTTAAAAGAAATGGAATATCTTTTGTGCCATGGCAGAAAAAGATGATTAGATTTGTCTAGCAGGCAAAGAAATCTAGCATAAGGTATAAAACACTGTATGATGCTAAGGAAAGTGGTGGCTTGGGTGTCACAATCCACATTGATATGGAGTCCTCCTGACCTGTAAAGCATTTCCAAAGTGCTAGATGAAATGCTGGGAAGATGAGGGATAGGAAAATCTGTTTACACACACCTGCATTCTATCCTGAATCCACCCTGCAAAAATAATCCAGTTTGACATAACTTTAACTGGCATGGCTCAATGCTACGGAATCCTGAGAATTTTAATTTCTTGTGGCACTAAGTTCGCTGACAAAAAAAGCCTAAATGTCTCACAAAATTACAACTCCCAGAATTCCATAACACTGAGCCATGGCAGTTAAAGTGGTGCCAAAATGGATTATTTCTGCAGTATGGCTGCAGCCTCTATTTCTTAGAAAGTGAACAGTGATGAACCCTGGTGGAGCAGGGGTTAAATGCCTGTACTGCAGCCACTCACTCAAAACCATAAGGTTGCAAGTTCAAGACCAGCAAAAAGGGCTCAAGCTCGACTCAGGCTTGAATCCTTCCGAGGTCGCTAAAATGAGTACCCAGATTGTTGGAGGCAAGTAGCTTACAGTTGTAAACCGCTTAGGCACTGCTTAGGTGGTATGAAGCGGTATATAAATGAAGCTGTTTGTTTGTTTGTTTGATATTTTGGAAATGATAGAAAGTTCTTCACCTAAGCAGGAAAGCCAATGTTAACTCAATCTGCCTGGTATAAACATGGGGAAAGATTGGCTTTTAATGTTTAGAAGCCATAGTTAGCAAGGCCAAAAGTGAAGGCTTATGGGTGCTAGAATTCAAAACATCAGGAGGGCCAACATTTTCTCCTCTTGCCCTTGTCTGTCCATCCCCTCCTTTTGTCTATCAGCCATACAGCTCCTTTCTTATCAAAAATATTTGAAAAACCATGTGAAAAAAGTAGTGAAATATACAAAAACAAAGGCAAGGGACAGTCAGACTTAAGTTTAAAATGGAAATGGTAGAGGGAGGGATTATTGAAATGTGTTAAGAAAGTATCAATGGTCCTTACATTTCCTAAGGTCAAGTTTCTGACAAGTTTAATATGTTTAAAAAAATTAAAGCCAGCTGTAAAATTAAAGGAATTTTAAACTATCCTTACTGCCCATTATGGAGAAAGCTTGTGGCAAGAAGTTGGTACAGGCTGCATGATTCTTGAAGCATTGACTGATTACACTTTCCACAGAGACATTGTTTCTCCATTTCAAAAAACCCTGAAGACATTTTTGTGACAATTGTTTGTCATTAAAAAAACGAAAAAAAGAGCATAAACCAATGAAGTGAAAGAATCTGCATTAGCCAGAATTATCTGCAAATGAAGCCCCCTGCATTAAAATGCTACAATTTTTTACCACTCACAGCCAGGCCCTACACATCCTAGAATGTCTCTCTACCTCAGCACTGTTAAATCTGGTATGTATTTGTCTTAGCAGGAAGGAAGTGGAATTTCCACAGACTTGGTGTACAAAAGCAACAACGAAGAGCACCTGTTCTAAGCAAACTGCAAACTTCAGATGCTGACAGCTGCAAAAGTTCTTCCCTTGCTAAAGCAAATCCAGCTGAACACTATTTGCATTTCCTCCTTCTCTTAACATAAACAGGCATGGAACATGGAACTAAAGCAGTTTTACCACAGTAATTCCCTGAAAGATAATTACATGACCAGATCTATGGTCTACAGGTAGATGGTTTACAGACAGATGAACAACTCTGTGTCCTGAGACTGCATTTCTGTCAAGTAGCTTTCACAGCTCATGAACTCTATTAACTACATACCTAACAAAAGAAAGTGCTTTAGATGAAGAATCTATTTTTTCTGGATCATGGAGGAAACGCTGGCTCTGCCCAAAATCCAGACTCCGATGTGACAAAATAGGATGACTGTCCTCTTCCAGCGGATGATTCATTCTTCCAGCTTGTGGAGAAAGCTGGGCTTCTCCAGATTCACTGTCTTCCTGCCAAGATTTAAAAGCAGGAAACGGCTCTGCAAAAAATAAAAATAAAAGAGAAAACAAATAGCACTGAGATATTAGAACATCACCAGGAAAATCATGTGTCCATCCAATGCTTAGCCTTGTGTGCTGTCAACAGCATATGTGTTATACACAAAATGAACAGTGAAATGCACTGGAAAGCTACGTGTTAAAAGCAAACAAAAGAAGCCCAATACACTCCAAATACATATACATCAATCTTCTAGAGAGTATATACCAATTATGCATTTAGTGAATACTTTGCATGCATTATTTTATCAAGCTGTACAGTGTTGCACACTAAAATATGTACAGTGTGCATTTTGTTTAAATTCCAGAACAGAGGCAGTGGTGAGATTAAGCCACATGACCACAGGTACTTCATGTAAAAGCAGAACACGGCACACTGAAAAATTTCAAGTGAAACATTAATTGATTGATCCATCTGCACCGATATTATAAAAAAAATGAAGTCAATCTTCACAAATCTTGGAAAAGAAAAATAACCATTATTTATGTTGTAAAATATAAAGAGGTCTAATCTCTGCCACAGCTCACTAATTCTAGTGTGATGCTGAAGGAGCCCTATTTTCTTCAAAGAAAATAGTAACAAAATTTCTGATCAGGACAAATATTTGGCTGAAATGATTATCTTATAAAACATTTGTCACTGCTCTAAAGAAACTGAAAACAATGGATTTCAAGAGAGAAAATCAGTCTACCTTAATTTTCATCATTCTGTTTATTTATTGTCAAGATAAAGAGGGCCATATTATTACTATTTCTAAAAAATTCCAGTGCAAATCTCACATTCCAAAGCTAGGCTGAAAGTACACAAAATGACAACACAGCAAAATATTGATTGACCCACTTATACCTGCTTCCCACCGAGTAGAATATTCTTTTGAGGAATAACTTTCTTTAACTATAATATGCTGAGTGTACAATGCCAAGCATGCTGCTGTGGTGTGGTCACAGGAAGCTGCCCATAACGGGTCAGATTGTTGGTCCATTTAGAAGAATACTGTCTATTCTACCTGGCAGCAGATTTCAGGGGTCACAGACAGAGGTCGTTTCCAGCTTTGCAGCTTGGATTCTTTTACTAGTCATGTCAGAATTTGAACCTAGCACCTTCTGCATGCAAAGTCTGTGTAATGCTACTAAGTTAAGCCCTTCAGAAGGCAGCAGGTAAAGGGGTAATTTGAAAGCAACCATAAACCATGAGAATAGGCAGATAACTAAATGTATGGCGAACCATACTTACCCTCCCCTTCTCTCTGTAGATGCATTGTTTTGAAATCAATGAGGGGAAAAGTGATAGGGCATGGCGCTAATAAATGAAAAAATGGCAAAAAATACTGAAGTGAACACATCGCACAGTTAGAACAAACCATACATAACATGTAGGAAATACAGCAGCACAAGGAAAGTCTTCCAGCTGACTTCTGGGCCAGATGTGAGCACACCATTCCCAATGATGCGAAGCAGGTGAAACCTGCTCAGCACCATTCAGAATTAGGCCCTTTATTAATTAAAAGGCTTTCCAGAAGTGCTAGGTCAGAGGTGACAAACAAAAAAGCCACATGCTTTCTCTTATTTTTGCAAAACATACTTTAAACAAAAGAGGATTGACACACAGGACAGATTTTGCTCACATTTGTTTAAAGATAACAACAATCCAAAATGCAGGAGAAGTTCATAGCACCAAGGATTATATTACTTGTGCGTCAAAAGCATGCATTTGTTTGAATTAGAATAATAAGCTTTAAAAGAAATACTGGTCAGTGCAGATTTTTGACCACAGCAAATGAAACAGTCCTGGCTCTGCAGATCATTGAACTGGACTTAAATTCCAAACATATGATGGTAATGTAACTAGCTAAACATCAAAAGGCTTAAAATACTACAGTACAAATGGTCAAGAGGAAAACAGAGGATTAGCAGACCTAGTCCAGGATCCAAAAGGTTAAACATAGTCTTCCAAAAACACACAAGGGCTGCTAGCTTCTGCACATAACTGTCAACTCCAAGGTCACAAAAAGGAGGTGGGTGGGCGACCCTTGGACCAACATTTCATTGAGTACCAGTAGGACAAAAAATTGTAACTGCTTCCCAAGCCCAGTGTTACTCCCTGAATCCTTTATACTCTTTGGATCATACAACAACTAAGAGAGGAACAGATCTTATTTGTCACAAGCTTTCCCATAAAAGGCAGCATTCCTACCATCTATATAAACACTCCCCCAGAAGACACAGGATCACAGCTTTAATTGCTGTTGGATTCAATTCCGAGCTTGGAAACCCAGGTTTCAGCAGTGGCTACGAGTACATTTGCAGGGTTAAAAGTTTGTGCACCAGCTGTACCCATTCCTTAATATGTTAGATCTGGCTACAGTGACACATGCCTTGTAATGTGCTCTACATGGGCCTGCCTTTGAAGAATGTTCAGGAACTTCAACTGGTCCAAAGAGTGGAATACAAATTGCTAACTATGGATGGCTACAGGAACCACACACAACTCCCTTTTTGGTGCCGCTTCATTTCTGGGCACAATACAAAGCGCAGGTTATGATCTTTAAAGCCCTACTACTGTAAAAGTCTACTCCAGCAGGCATTTTATGAATGATTATAGAAGGCCTGTTTTATACAATTCACTGGATATTGCTAATTGTTGTGCCACTCTGTGTGAGTGTTTTAATGATGTGTGTTTTAACCTGGCTTTAATTTTTCTATTGTTTAATTGTGTTTTAGCTTTTTAATCTAGTGGATTTTTAACTATTAGTTTAATTGTTATAAGCCACTATGAGTACCAAACTGTGGAAAAGGCAGAATAGGAACAATAATAATAGCAACAGACTTTGCATTGGGTGACACCCTAGAAATAGTGAAACCTGGTTGTCCCCCCAACTTCACCCACCCCACCACGGCCTGGTTTTCCTCAGATAAGAACCAGGCAGCAGCAAGGAGCTAGGCTGTGTGCACACATGCCCTTGCGCCCTTCCTTGATGCGACCCAGTTTTCCTCTAAGGAAAACCAGGCAACAGCAAGGAAGGACAGGAGGGCTTAGCTTTTTGCCACAACCCAGTTTTCCTCTGAGGAAAACCAAACCACAGGAAGGAGGGGCTCAGCAAGCCTAAGCCTGACTTCTCACATCCTTGTGGAAGCCCTGCCCCTCCGCTTTGGAAGTCCCACCCACCCCGAATCGGGTGACACCAGAGGCAAGGATGCCACTGCTTCCTGACTCATATTTGTACATAGCACCAAACTGTGGACTCGCATTACAACTCTACTGAGTCATTTTGCATTCAACACTGAGCAACACAATAACTAAATTACTGGGACAATGTATTTTATTCAACCATACACAATGAGAATATGACTATCAATCTCTGCTTTATAAATTTTAACTGAGAAGAACTGTAATTCCTTTTAAATTGTAACTGAGAACAAAAAGCAAAATTAAGGCAATGCAAATGTGTATTAATAATTGGGCTAGGTGAATTATTTGTATCCAGTTTTTAGTGAAAATGTGAAAGTACATTTGTTGTCAGTTTGCATTAACATATTTATATGTTACTGACTACAGAGAGCCACACACTTTTGGTTAGCCTTGATAGCAAAGCTAAAAATCACAGCAGCCATATCCTTGCCACCATGGCTGCAATATAGCTGGGTAACCTCTCTCTCTCTCTCTCTCTCTTTTTAAAGGACGGATATGAAGCGTTCTAAAATGGCCACCACTTGCATCTCCATTGCACAGCAGCCAAACAAGACTCACAACTCCATATCAAAGTTTTTTGCTTGTGACTTCAAGTCATTTCTGATTTATGACAACCCTAAGTCACCTAGTGGGTTTCCATGGCCAAGGGAATTTGAACCCTGGTTTCCAGAGTCATGTCCCATCACTCAAAACACTACAACATGCTGGCTCTCTCATGTCAAAAAGGCAAGCCAGAACACATCAGCAAAAGAATGCTTTCCATTCCCTATTCCAGAACAGGAAATAATCAGTTTAACCCCATGTGATGAGACAACCCACTGTTTTTGTCTCTAGCTATCAGCAGGTTTGGTAGATAAAGTAGGAGAAAATAATAGTGCAACTGACATTAAAAATCCTCATCAACCTATGTAGCTCAAAGCATGGTAATGGTGCCTGGAAAAGGTTTTCAAACGATTTACCATGCAAAGGGAAAATGTGGAAGCATAAATAAAATTTTGGAACAAGAGAGTACAAATACTAAAAACCATTCAGTAGTATATAGGAATATTAATAGAATCTGAACACTATCTTAGGACTTGATCAGATACTGTATTATTTATTTATTTATTTATTTATTTTAGCAACTGCAGTAGCTCCTTCTCTTGAAAAGGGTTCTTGTAGGACCTTTGAAACTACCTGAGAGAAAGAAATCTGAAGCATAAGCCTTTGTAGACTTAAGTCTATTTCATAGATGCATCAAAATGCATCAAAAGCTGCTTCCTTTGTGACAGATATGGAAATCTCCTCTGCAGGGGACAAAAATTCATTGTTCTAGCCATCTATTTGACTTCATATTGATATCAAACAACTCTCTACTAGTCCACATCCCAAAGTGCTATGAGATAAAACAAAATTAAGGATAATAAAAAAGTGAAAAGTTCCAAAGAGCTTATATTTGAATTTTCATAATTACTGTAGTCTTCAAAAGTAACAAGTGATTCACAATTACCTTCCCATTTGTCACCACCATTTACATTCTTCAAATCAAGATGTGGCATGGGGACACCCAATGTTGCTTCAGGAGCATTGTTGTTTCTGTTTTTCAGCTCTTCTGATTCAGTTTTGAAATTTGGATCACAAACTTTGCTAACAAACCCCTGTAAATATGAAGCAATACCATTTGAATCTTTTGCAAGAATGATTTAAGTTTCAGTCTACAGCATCCATTTTATTATGGAACTTTAAATCTAGTGTGTGCTTTTCTATCTAGGATATGAATGGGAACGATGAACAAACATTGAGGCAACCAAAAGTCTGCTGACATGTGTGGCAGTTGTCACAGGGTATGCAGAGATATTCTAAGAAAAAAAATTAAAAAATCCCTAGAGTCTTTCTAAGGAAGTGTTGGTGGAGGTAAGAGAGCCTGGCATAGAGAAGAGGAAGGTTCTAAGTGTGACCTGGGCTTTAAGGAGCTCCAGTTCTACCTGACCTTTCAAGCAAACTATGCCTCAGAGAGCATAACAATTATTTCTCATGAAGGAGCAAGAATGACTTAGCCCTCCTTATGTGCTTAAAAGGAAGGTGTTACCCAAAACGAAAGAAAAATCTTTGTGAGCTTCTCAATTCTGCTAAGGAAAAGTGCAAAGATGGGCATGCAAACATGGATAAGACTGGGGAAAGCAAGGAAAGAAAAAGCAAAGAAGCCAATACTCACAAGAATCATGTGTGACGTCATTTTGTCGCCATCATCAAATGATGTACAATCTTGCCTATAAACAGAGTCTTATTATTGTTTGAGCAGATTATTACTTCAAAGCATCTGTGAAGACAATTTATTCTTTTATACTACACATATAGGCTCAGACATCACATCAAACCATGGTTTGCATCAAACATAATTTAGAAACCAAAGCGCAGCTGAAGCTTCCAACAATCAGGCTAACCACCAAGTAAAGCCACATGTCTGCTTTTCTTTTCCATCTGCTAAGCATTCCTGTCCCTCGATATATAAGTCTCTGAAGCTAAAGTAACAGTCATAACTAAAATTCATTATTTCAGCCTTTATGTCAAACCACAGTTAGCAAAAACCATGGTTTGTAAATACTCTTAAAATAACAGTTACTGATTCTGTTTTGTTAGCTGATTGCAAATCATGAAACCATACAAAACCATGAGTTATTGGAATTGAGCCAGAATGTATAGTAGGAAACTGTAGTTTGGTATAATTCAGAAGTATATAGAGTTATGATAAACATGATGCTCCCCAAACCCTATTTTGTATTTAAAACCATTACACAAAACAGAAAATGAATTGGTTGCTGAGGCAAAAGAGAGCTTTCATACAAAATTATGGTTTTCTTCTTGTTCTCCTTTTCCTTGCTGCCAAAAAAGCAATATAAAAATCATAAAAGCCTAGATACTTAAATAACAAGCCACCTCCAACCTGTAATACAATAGCAGGACAATAGTATCAATTACAATTTTAAAATTAGCTGTCCCTGCATCCTTCTCACCACAAAAAGATGTTTTCATACCAGGGAAACTAATTCTAGACAATAATTCCTTTAAAAAATATTTTTCTCTAAACAGAAATTCCTTTATATTCATAAAACTGAGATCAGGAATTGTAACAACCCTCTGCTTCCCAGTATTCTCATTTATACTCATATATACTGATATACATACCTATCTCCAATAGACTCTCTAGCTTCTTCTCCTCCATCACATGGCTTCAATAATATCCCTGCTGCCTATTGAAGAAAAAAAAAAAAACCAGACTTTAGCAATGATACCACAAAGACTGGTACATCTACCATTTCTTTTCTTTTTTTCTCTCTTTCTCTTCCTTCCTCTTTCTTTCTTTCTTTCTTTTTGAAGAAACAAGAATTTTATACATAGCCCTGACCCAAATCACTCACGCTATTCAAAATTGTTAACTCCCATTAACTACCTGCATAAACATGGCTAAGAATATTATGTATGGAATAGCACACCTTTTCATTTTTAGTCCTTTTCTAGGCTTCTGGGGAACATATTTATGGAGTTTTGCCACTAGATGAAGATCAAATTCGTGGCCTGAAGTTCTGAACTCAATAACAACAAGCAGCATGTTATGGACTTGTTCTCAGCTTATGTAAAATGAATCATCCACAGGGCTCTCTAAAAAGTACTATTAATCCTTGTTACTAAATAAAGTATCAACATGGATAGAATGAGATGCAAAACTGTTGGCAGCAAGTATTCATGCTGTCTGAAAGAGGAAGAGAGAAACAGACAAATTTTGCTCATCTGTTAAGCTCTGTGAAACACTGAGGAGAAAGGCAGGCCAGACCAATCACAATGATGGTAAATTCCTAAGATAAAAAATATCCCAGAAAGCAAAACAAAACAGGAATACAGAACTACTGACCCCAATTCTGAGGGATCACTATACTGATCTGAGAATAAAGGAGTGATATTTGGCAGGGAGGGTATTTTAAAAATACTGAATATATGTGTGTATAAGTCGACCTTATGTATAGATCGAGGGCAGATTTGGAGGGCAAAATTATGTGTTTTTCTATGAGCTGTTAAGTCTTGGGCCAAAGTTAGTGGCTTGTAACAAACAAATCTTTTCCTCTCCTTACAAAAGTGCACAAAAGGAACATACTAAATAACAGCTAAAGAGAAGGACAAGATCTGTTTATTTGAGGGATTACAATTAGGGACAGGGTATAAATGGCACTGCTAACCTTAAAATATCTACGTCTATACAAATACAGATAGGGAAAGCAATAGCAATAGCAAGTACACTTCTATACCACTTATCAGTGAACTAGCTAGCAGTCCCTAAGCCATTTACAACATGTAAACCAATTGCCCCCAACAAGCTGGGTACTGTACTGATATTACCAACCTAGGAAAGGATGGAAGGCTGAGTTGACCTTGGAGCCCTCCAGGATCGAAATTACAAGGTTGTGGCTGCAGGACAGGCATTTAACCACTGCACCACCAGGGCCCCAAAGAAAAGGAATATACATGAGGAAAAAGAATGAGGATGCAGCCAGAGGGGGAAAATCCAAAAACAAAGAACACAACCTACCTCTATTAGGGACCTAGCACAAAGGAAGTGGCAAGACAGAGAGAATCTCTGTGTAAGTCTCACTTCAGAGAGACTGCTGTGACCATTTTTAAAAGGGGCATACTGTATAAGCCTCTCTGCAAAGAGATTGCCAAGCCTCATTAGACATTTACAGTAAGTCCCTATTAAAAATGACCACTGTCGCCACTCTGTTCCACCTTGTGCCCAAAATGGCAGGCACATCACATACTTCAGGCTTCCCTACCAATACTGCTGCTGAATGCCATGTAGGCAGAAAATGAAGGTGAGGAAGGAAGGAGAGCTGTCTTTCTTTCTTCAGTTTGGGCAAGGGAGGGATAATGCAGTGGGAGCACTGCTTCCATGCCCTGGACTTCCTGTTCTGACTCTTGTCATTATCTTGTAAGCATTTTTAGGTTAGCAAACTGGGCCCCTATTCCAGCACTGACCCATTTACAAGTCAACCCAGGGTTTGGGGGTCGGCTAATACATGGCTATATGTGGTAACCTTGCTGTAGACTGGATTTTCTTTAATATGCTTTCGCCCAAATGAGGGATTCAAGACAGCTCACAAAAAGATTAAAAACAGGTACAAAAACACATACAATGAATTATAATCTTAAAGCAAGTTACAATATTTAGAATAAAAAATGTACATATCTTTAAAAAATAGTGCACAAAAACCAACAGCCCCCTCCGCTAAGCAGTTACGTCAACTATCCAAAGTCTATCTAATCAAATATATTTAGAAGTCTTTGTTTTTCTTCTCTTGAGATGTACTAAAGGAGGAAATCTGTTTGGAATGCTTCTTCTCATGTCATGTTGCATAGATGTCATTTCTGATAGCATCTTTGATCCTTTCAATTAGTTAATCACCTGGGCTAATATCTGGGTGCCTTAATCAGTATCAGCTTGGCAAGGGAGGGATCCAGAATCATTAGAAATATAATTTGCTCTCATTATTCTGTGTAGAATGTTATTCTTTCTCATCTATTGCTGTTTGATGGACTGTGGTATTAATACTCCTTATATGAACTTTGTTTGTCATTTGTGGGTTGAAGACATATTGGATAAATTGTTTTCTCCAGCATTTTGTGTCCTAGCAATACAGTGCATTCATTCCAAATAATGGGGAAATAGTAAATTCCTTGAGTTTCACTGCTATCTAACGTTGCCAATTAGGAAATAATAAAAGCATAAGTCCTATGAATATGGACACTAACTCTAAGTGAACCACTTGGATCAGCTGCTTGTTGTGCACAGAAGACTACATGTCTGTATCAGAATCATCTGCTAATAACAGATGACAAACAAGGAGGGAGAAGACGCCTCTTCTTTTTCAAATAAGTAAACTGTAGAGGTGATAAGAAAGACAGGTAGATTGGACTTGAAATTCTTGAACTATTCTGCCTTTTTTCTTTGGAATTGCCATCGGGTGCTTTCATCATAGTACAAGGCAAGGAAGAGGAAGGAAAAACTAAAGTGTGTGCATGCTTATGTGCACAGACACAAACTGTGAGACAAAGAGTCTCCTAGGAAAAGGTTTAGAATTAGAAAAAGAACAAAGAAAATGATATGTTGGAATAGCACTTTTTTCCAGAGTGAAAGTAACTATTGTCTGACTCCTGAGCAGGCAAGGAAGGGACATGGAGGAGCTCCTTCTATGCAAACTAATCTGTCTCTTCATCTGATGACAGTAGCAACAGCCAATCTAAAAACTCTCCCACACTCAGAGAACTAAGTTTCTTTTTGTTTTTGCACTATCTTTGTCTACATCACTGACAGTATAATCCTAATATGTCCCAACTAGGTGTGTACAGGATTATAAATATTTTAAAGCTACAGCCAGAAGAAACCACACCAATATTCACCAAGCACATCTCTGTCCTATTCTTACCTGATAACAATCTGTTCCCTCAGACACAGGCTGTACAACTTCATTGTCTGAATTAGTGCAATCCAGAGTTTCAGAGCAGTCTTCAAGGTTTTCATAATCTTCAGAAACGTTCTTTTCTGTATCATCCCTAATAAGAGAAACAAGGTATTCAGAAAGACTTACCTAAACAGAAGTCAATTTGTTTATATGCTGTACATTCTGGAAGTTAACAACATTAAGTCTTAAAGTCTTTGGCAACAATGGTATCCTGGAATAAAATAGGCCAAAACAAATTGAAGCCAGATATTAAAAAGGTGGAAATGTTATTTAAGGGATAGTAATATTCCCTGTCATGTTAAACTGTTCTTTTATGACATGATTTCAGTTATATCTCTGGTAAAGCTATCTATTAGTCCTATCATGCACATCATCCATAGGCAGAATATATTAGAATGCACTTTAGATACTGCTATTTGCATAGGAAATAATTGATAAGCTCACTGAACAAATGGCAACACCAGAAAGATGATATTGGCTACGTGACACCACCGTCTCTATGAAGCATCTACACAACCCCCTGAAATAGCCTGTGTAGGCTGCTATATATCTCCACCACTTCATACTAATTCCTTGAAGATTACCCTTAGGAGGAGAGCATGGACTCCCACCACTACTATGAAAAGGAGTGGACTTTCACCAGACAGTAAATGGTACATTGGGAACTTACTGTGAAGGTCCATTCTAGCCAAAGCAAAGCAGACATCCAAGAAAAGGTTAATTCCAGTTGACACGCAGGAAGGCAAGGGATCCTGTGTTATTTTGGAGAGTACCTCCCATTAGTTCCCTAGCTCCACCTCAGTTTGTTCCCCAGAGGAGAAAATTAAAGGGAGACAGAAAAATCCCCCCCCCCCCAAAAGAAGAATAGCCTTATCACCCACAGATTGGGCTGGATGGTTCCTTCTCCTTGGCTAGAATGGACCTTCATGCTAAATTCCTCTTGTGCCATTCTCAGCTCAGCCCGAGAAGGACCCATCCAAGAAATGAAACTACTCTAGTTGAAATGAAACCTGGGAGGGAAGGTGGCAGGCAAATTAAGTCAGTCTGAGAAAACCTGTTGGAATGCGTTAAAGGCGGCCTTCATGGAGGCAGATTTGTCTAATCTATAGTGCTTTGCAAAGGTAGAAAGAGTAGGCCAAGTTGCTGCCTTGCATATACCTTCCAAAGGGGCACAGCTGACAACTCAGCTGTGGTGGATGCAGACCTGGATGAGTGGATAAATACATTTTGAGGTTTCGATATGCGATTCATAAGATAAGAAGATACAGTGGTCCCCCGCCTTACGAATCCCCCGGGTGACGAAAACCCCGGGATCCGAAGGCGGCGGGACCGGCATCGTATCCCCCGGGATCTGAAAGATCCCCCGGGATACGGACGAAAAAAAGCCCCGCGGCCCCTTTAATGGCCGCGCGGTCCGTTCGCTAAAGCGGTCCCCCGGGAAACAAAAGCTTCCGGGTTACGAAAGGTAATCCGGAACGGATTACCTTCGTAACCCGGGGGACCACTGTACAAGCTTTAATCCATCATGTTAGTGTAGGTGGGGAAACTTTCTTGCCATGGGAAGATGGCAAAAAAAGAGATGAAAAGAGCTTCCATTTTCCTAAAGAATCCAGTGCTCCTGATGTACAGCTTCAGGGATCACCTATTGTCTAATTTGTACCATTGCCTTTTTAGTAAGTGAACTAGGTATGAACAGAAGGATTGTAGTGCACTCATCCATTCACATTCGCAGCTTTGACTTTTGCAGATTTGATTATTCACAGATTTTATTAATATGTTCTCTCTAGGAATATCTAGGTCCTTCAGAGCAATTCAATGGTCAACTTTAACCAAAAGTCGTACTGCAGGACCTAGAGATTCCTAGAGAAAATGCTCCACTAGGCATATGTAGCTCCTCCAGTGCAATTCTATGGTCATTGTCTGGCAGATGTTGACCACTGAGTTGCACTGGAGGACCTAGAGATTCCTAGAGTCCCTGGAAAAAGGGAGAAAGAGCAAAAAAAGTGAAAAGCCTGAAACTGTCAATCCTGTCATTCAGTGCCTTTTTGGCATCCTTTTCTCATTCTTAGTCTCTGTAACAATATATTAAAGGATCTTTTCGCCAATGAGGAGATTTCTCTTATAACAAACTGTGGCCAAATTGGATCTGCACAGAGTGTCTGCATTTCAATGTCTTACCCAAACTGACCTTCTGGCTACCATTGTGACTGCTATGGATTGGTCTGAAAAAGTCAGGGAATCTCTTCTAGCATCTGCTACAAATGGTAAGAATTTATATATTTTTAGTAGGATTTTATAGAGAGTTAGCATCTAGGTCCTGACACTCAAAGGGATGCTCTGGAATATGAATAAAATGTGCAGAGCCTTGTGGGAGTGTTTGAGGGAACTGACTGCTCTCTTTTCACTAGAATCCTTAACGGATAATTCTGCTTCCCAGGGGACAAGAACACTGTTTAGAAATGTTGAAATTGTCCCACCAATGAAAGTAGACTTAATCAGATTCATAGCCTCTTGAGGGAGAGTATACAGCTTCTGTGCTACACTAACACCCTTTCGACTTTGTGCAGGGGCATTCTATTCTGCCTTAGCGATGTCAATCAGATGGAAAAGAAGCAATGTGCAAGGAGGCTTTCAGTTTTGGGAACATAGTCACTCTCTGGCTGGAAGGCTTAGTGGTTAGAGCAGAGGAGGGCATCATGTAACCCCAAGGTTGCTATAGCTTTAGATAGGAGGAGAATGAAATCATTTGAACTGAAATGTCACTCTGGTTAATATCCTCCTGATTCTCAGAACTGACTATTCTCCTTCATCAGAGTCCAGAACATCTCTGAGACAGGCAGATTGAAGTGAGACTGCATCAATATCTCTCAGGAGGGTAGAGGCAGAGGCACCTCTTTCTAGAGGTGGGGAAAGATCCTCATCAGATGAGTGTATTCTAGATGGTACAGTAGCAAAACTGGTTCCAGTCCTGCCCTGTTTGCAGAGGGGGACCAGAGGAGCAGAAATAGCCTATTAGGTGGATGGGCTCCAGTCCTCTTAGACATGGAATGAATTGCGGGAGTGGTTTTAAGTTTAAGCCACTATGGAAGAGAGTTCCTTCAGCCATAAATCCTAGTTAAAAATGGCATAGTGACAGGAAAAAGGCATCAAAAAAGTCAGATTGGTTTGCTCAAAATGGAGGGCAGCTACTCAATATGGCCACCACGAGTATATGAACATGAGCACAACTTCTGGAGTGGTGTCTTGAATTTGGTACCCATTTGGGTTGCCTGTTTGGACTGTGCATTCCACTGAGTGTCTTTATCAGCGACCTGCTATGAAAGCATAGGGGGTCAACTAACTGAAGAGAGGCAGCAGGAGATACGTTGGAAGCCTCCTGACCTCAGCTAATATCCCCTTCAACAAGGAATTACAGATCTGCTGTTTGGGACAATGAATCAGCATCACATGCTTCTACAAGGTTAGAGGCAGAGCTGAGCTGGACTTCTATCAAAATTAATTTGCCCCCTCCCCCAATTTGGGCCTCACAATGGTAGCTCTAGAGGAGGCAGACACTGTAGCAGGAGTTGGTGACGACTGTGTGTCCTTACTTACTGCTCCCACAGGAATCAGTTAAGACTGCTCACACAGTGTGGATCAGCCTAATGTACCAAATCAAAAAGCTCCAAGTCTGCTCTACCTTTAACCTTAATCTTGTGCCTTCCCCATTTTCTCTTCCCTGCAAAGAAAGCATGATAAAAAAGCAGAAAGATGTGACAAGAGAGGGAGCATTGAGATGCATTGCGGGGAGAAGATGGAAAAAAAAGCAGAGAAAGACAAAGAACAATAAAGATTAAGAATTTAAATGAAGGGAAAACAGCAGAGCCAATATATGACCTTTCCTGTGTGAAGCTAGGAAAAGAACAGAGTAGCAGCTAGGGATTTAATGGGAGGTATCCTCAAAAAGAACACTTGATTCTTTGCCTCACCTGGATGGTGACTGGAATTAAACCTTTTTTGGATGGCTCCTTCTCCCACTGGATAAGAATGGACTGCCTAAACAACTTCCAGGAAATCCATTGGTTTCAGGATATCAGCAAGTTTGAACCTCTGTATTAATATTTATGCTTTTGCTGTTAATCAGATGTTAACACTGGGTACAGAATATACCACAAGCAACAGTAGTGATGTAACCTGATTGGTGTAAAACAAGGCATCACAGACTGCAACCTGGTGAGACCCATTTTCAAAGATACCTTATAATAATAATAAATAAATTTTTATTTATAACCCGCCCCTCTGAGTGAGCAATCGGGGTGGGTTATAAATAAAACCTTAATGCATGCTATAATGATATACAGCCTCCACTCAACACTGTTTATTCATTCTTTCAGGCAACTTTGAGTTGAAAGAAAAAGTATATGAACACAGAATATAAAAGGGGTAAGCACAGGAATGCCAGGGATCTGTGAGTACCCACATGAGATCTAAGCATTGAATAATCATCGAACACCAAGTAGTAATAAAAATAAATAGAATTTCATATTTTTAGATTAAACTGGACTTAATGTGCAAGATTCCCAGAAGAAGAATGTTAAGGAAATTTTTTAAAAATGGTGTTTTGGTTTCTTTTAAATTGTAATGTTTGCCATGTTGGCAACACAACAAAATGAAACAAAATCCAAAACACTAATCATGGTGATAAACAGTGCAAAATATATTGTGCTGGTTTTTAAAACATACTGGCTTCTTCAGCAGGCAAAGATATTAAAAACCATGTAAATGGGAAAAAGTAACTGTGTCAGTGTCACAAAGCTGCATCTTGCTTGACATTTTTTCTTAGGCATTGTAGAAGATGACCTTGAGGAAATGGCAAAGAAGAGGGAAACCAATTCTTGGCCTTAACGGGACTTGGAACAAAGGGAGCAAAATAAATGCAATAAAATTTATCTCTCCATTAGCAGCACCAGAGGAACCCTCTCTGAGATCTGGGGCTATTATCTGTCCTTTTGAGGCTAAAAGCCACTACACTCTTAAAGAGCTCCCGCACTGTCAGTTCTGGAGATGAATTCATGTTATATATACTAGGTAAAGAATGCCAATTTTGGATTGAAAGTCTTACCACGGAATAGGTGAGGAGAGGGATTTGCAGACAATAAAGTGACATCTCAAATCAATTTGAAAGTTTGAAAACATTCTCTTCTCTCCCATTTCATCTTATGAAGATAAAATGACTGCAACATTATCAGTCTTTCTTCTTCATTTTATCTTCTCATCTGGTTCAACCCACTGCACAGTTGCTTTCTGCAAAATCCTTCTTCACTAAAAGATCTCAAGATCATAAAAATTTGAAAATTTTCATGACCTTTGTTAATAATAAAGATATTATGTCAGTAGGACTATCAGACTGTTGTGTCTCATTTTTCAAACTTACTTAATTTAGGTCTAATTTAAGATGATAATAATAGTAAATTAGTAAAGTGACATTTTAAACATGATGTGGTTTTTTAAATTAAACATGCAGTCTTACTGGTTGTTAGATCCTTCTTTATCCTCTATATTTGCTTCACGGCACACCATTCGGTGTTGTAAATTCTTGAAATCTTGATCTATGCTGCTCTGCAGATCAAAGAGATGTTGTTCTACAGCTGCTCTAATTGTTCTTTCTAAAATGCTTTAAAAGGGGGGGAGAAAGATTATATGTATTAATAAAATAATATAATTTTTCAATGTGGAATATCATCTTATTTCCCAGTTTTCTACCTGGCAAGCAGAAAGTATTTGTTTTCCCAAAAATGCCCAAAAAGCTAAAACTCAATACTTAATCCCAGAGTTCTAAAGACACATACATGTCTTATTTAAACTACAGTATATTAACTTCTCCAAAGCCATGCATTCAAATATACTTTTTTTTTTTTAAAAAAAAAAGCATTCTCCATAGATTATTCATTAGATAGATAATATTTATCACCATCATTTTGTAGCAGCATTTGGGTATCTAAATCACATGAAGATCCCACTCTACTAGACATCTTGAAGAAAGACGGCAGAAAGAAAAGGACTCCATAACCCACACAATTAAGACCTAAATCTACTGTAAGTCCTAACTAGAGCACGCCCAGTGAATGTACATAATGTTGATTTAACAAGTTCCCATTGATTTAATGGATCTACTCTAGCTAAGACTAATGAATGTTTTTATATTTTGTAGGGCTTGTTATTCTAGAAACAAGAACCTACTTAAGCATGAAACTCTAGGCTTCGAATCTACCAACGAACAATTGTATCAGACCGCTTCTAATAGGCATCATTTAAGGTTTCTTAATGAAGAAAATGAGGGACGGAATGAGAAAGTCAAAGCTTGGTTCATTATGTGTTCCTTCCCATTAAATTCTATCAGTTGTAACCAAGATCTCATACTGTTAATTAAAAAGATCATTAACAGTACATGAAAGATGAACATTAGTACATGGTCACAGGTGGAACCTGCTGAAATGTCATCTAATCTTCTGACTGTTCAGAGGAAAGGTAATCAGCAACAAATAACTGACTAACTGTGCAGCTAGTGTGGAAGGAAATGATCAATCATAGAATCATAGAGCTGGATTAGGCTGTGTAAATTTACAGCACTATATAAATAAAGATTAATAATAATAGGTGAGAGGTGTTTCAGTACAGTACATAAAGGGTCAAGGATGATGAGTTCTCAATGGAAAAGAGCCAAGGCAAGACTATTGGGAACTGAAGCTGAAAGTAAACCTAGATCAGTAGGGCTGAAGTTAGAAAGAGCATACTAGGCTGAGAATTAGGGATGCAAATGAAGTAGAGTGAAAAGGAAAAATAATGCAGCTCAGGATAGAAAGAGACTCATGGGTATCAGGAAATATGGGGTATGGTTACAGACTAAATTTCACAGGTAAATTTTAACTAACCATTTCAGTGTATGCTGCAGATTTGTAAGTTACACTGAAATCAGCCAGCCTTTAACCATTCAGACCTCAAACAAAGCTCCCATAACACAATACAGCACAATCACAAGTACTTTCTAAGGCTATGGGAAATGTATACTTACTCTGCAGAGGCTGGTAAGATGCTTAAAGGAGAGAGATGAGCACTGCAATGAAAGACAAATAACGGTCTCCCTTTGCCACAAAGAATATCAATATCAAACAGGTGTTATGATGCAGTATCACTTTTAATCTGGAGCATTAAATGGCAGTGGCCCTTTATACTATCTTACATTTCTAATAAAAATCAAGATTTCACTAAAAATGCCCTCTTAACAACAGTATTATAAATAAATAAAGTATTATAAATAAATAAATAAATTTATATTATTATATAATTGTTAGCCCAAAACCAAATTGTTAGCCCAAAACTGAATAGAACCACTAAATCAATGAAGTTGTGTTGATAAGTTCCTACTTATTTACTAGATCTACCCTAGTTAGGACTATTTACAGTCCTAGAGACTGGCCAAAACATGAAGATTCTTCCATGTACTCAACTATACTTTCCTGTCTAACTTTGGTAGCTATATTGAAACAAAAAAGAGAATGTGATATATTTTTGCAGCTGCAGCATTATTTATTACCAGGGTACTTTATATTGTTTCTGCCTCTACCAGTTTGTTTACACATGCCTCTCCCTGGACCATTGTGAATGTCCTCTACTATCACTTCCCCAAAAATGTTTTAAAAGGATTTTCATTCTCACACACATCCGTGGCCATATTGGATAATTCACAAGGATCTTTGGCTCCTGCTTGGTCTGTTTTAGACCAAAAAAGGAGGAGAGAAATGGGCGAGGGAAACTGTGGTATGCTCTGCTTTAATTAGAAAAGACTCTAGAGTGAACAGGAGGCTTTGAAGGAAAAGAAGGGGGAAACTTTTTTTCTGGTTAAAATGCTTTGTAAGACAAAGGTTAGGTACTCAAGATACCAGTAACCGCATAGTATGAAAACATATATGCAAGACTGTATGACAAAAACAACACTCAAATCCAAGAAGCATTTCTAGACCCAGTGGATGATGCCATCTTCAGGAGAAAAGAATACAGGCAGGCCTTCAATGCTTATAGTATACTGAACCCATCCCATACATGGGTTCCTGACCCCCTCCTCCATGTAAAGGGAAATCACGTAAGCTCAAGCCCCATTTAAAACAAAGGGGGCATGCTCCTGTGCACAGCGGGGGAGGGGGTATTGTTTTATATGGGGCTTGCCTTCTACCTAAGGTTAAAGCCACGTGTGGTGTGGGTGCACTGTAGTAGTAATAGTAGTTGAGTAGTAGTAACAGTAACAACAGCAACATACTACTGAAGAGTTAAACGTTTTCATTGTTGAGTTGAACTCTATCTACATCTTTGACACTGTAACTCAATGAGTCCCTTTCAGCCCAATTTTATTACAAACTTTGCAACAATTAAAAACAATAAAGAAATGCTTTCTACTACAGTTGCTCTTTATCAGGGCTGGCAACATACTTGGGACACATAATAATCAGTTCTTGCTAATGAAAATGTCAGGTTTTTTGAAGGAATAACCTCTCTAATATGAACAGTAAGAGTCAGATTATTGTGTTCTGAAATACAATGAGCATTTCAGGAAAAAATGGCATAAATCTTCCATCTTTCTGCAGCCATATGCATCTATATCTGTTTTGGATATGCTATGACATCAATTAAATACAAAGTACTCAGTCTGCACTTAGTTAAAACCATCTTAAGGTCATATGAGCAAGTGAAGGCTAAATAAAGGGACAATTTTCCAGGAAAAATACCCTCTTTACCTGAAAATAAGACATCCCCAAAAAATAAGACCTAGTAGAGGTTTTGCCAAATTGCCAAATATAAGGCCTTCCCTGAAAGTAAGACCTAGAAAAGTTTTTTGTATATAAATATATATACAGTATATAATCAATGTTCATTTTTTGGTTCAACAATAAATGTGAATTCTTCTTCATGGAAAAAATAAGACATTCCCTACAAATACAGTGGTCCCCCGGTTTACGAAATTAATTCGTTCCAGCACCCCTTTCTTAAACCGAAAAGTTCGTAAACCGGGGCCCCTTAAACCAGCCCCCGCACCATTTGAATTTCCCGCCACTTTCTTTTCGTAAAAAGGGGTTTTTTCCATAAACCGGGGCCGTTTTTCCAGCCCCAGCTCTTTCGTAGACCGGGATTTTCGTAGGCCGGGGTATTCGTAAACCGGGGGACCACTGTAAGACTTACCAAATCTTTGGGAGCTAAAATTAATATAAGACACTGTCTTATTTTCGGGGAAACACAGTAGTAAAGTTTTTACATAATATAACAGAGCAGAAGTTAAACACTAGTGTAGCATTTTCCTGGTGATCAATATCAGCTAAACACCTTGCAACTTGCAGCCGAGCACTGTTATAACTTTTTGCAACCAAATGCCTCACTGAGAATCCCAAATTAGATACAAGGTGACAATGATTCTGGGCTAATTTCTTTATTTGCCATCAAACTAAATGGGAAACAAGCTGAAAAACTATCTTGACCCAGTAATGAATGACTGCTTTCTGGGGCAAGGTTTTAACTGAGCAAGCATGCAGACTCTGTATTTTAACATTTCCAGAGCTCTCGTTAGAAAATTATTTTGTATTGAATCCAGCACTGCCATGTGTCAGTGGACGCCCACTGCAGTTCAATATAGCAGCTGGAGCAATACATTATTCTTACAGACCTCAAGTAGGGGCATCACAAGCCTACCACTAGAACCAGCAGCGTACCATAAAACAGAAATACTGCTGTTATTTTGGCAGATGCTACAGTGGATTTCAAGTGTGTGCACCAGCCTCCAGAGTCATTAAATGTTACCCCTCAGGTATCCAGAATAGCTAACTTCCTCCAGTTGTTGGTTATTAAGCTGCCAACAACATGTCTGCCTTCTCCTTCCACACACCATAATTTGAAAAACCAAAAATCATGGTGTGTGGAAGAAGAAGGCAGACATGTTGTTGGCAGATGTTAACATCTAAAAATTCTTTTTCACAATATTCTCCCAGAACTTTAAGTAGCCTATGCAACTCCCGTGTGTATAAGAGAGAAGGATGGCATTGTCAAGTTATACTAAGATGAAAATATGTTTATCTTTCATGTTTGTGTATGTGTGTGTCTTTGCACCTGATACAGAAGAAATTATGTCTTTAATGTATAAATTAAATATAAGAGGGGCTAACAGGAACCCTTGATAAACACCCTTATTAACAGGAAAGACTTCTGGGAAACTTAAACTGTAAATATGTAATATTTAAACTGGAATTATTATGCAGCCCTTGAATTCTCTTTAATAACCTGTGGTCAATATTCAAACGGGTAGTTGTGTCACAAATGTAGTCATGATCTAGAGTCACGAGTTGACCATAAGCCTACAAAGGCCACAAAAAGAGTGCAAATGTGGAAAGGTATATTTCTTCAGTAAATGATTCAAAAGAAAACAGGGGTCAACTGCTGATTTGTCATGACAGATGTCAGTCTGCTCTTCAGCCAAAAAAAGCTTTTCTGAGGTCACTCAGGTTTCAAATTTGTCTTGCATATAACCACAATGAAAAAGCTAACTGGCTGATAGTTCTTGGGATTGAATCTAGAGCTTTTCTTGTGTACAAGGACCACTACTGCCATTGACCAATCATTGCGGAAAGTTTGGTCAATAAGTATAAACAAAGTGACTAATACTAGTATCCATCAATCAGCTTACTCTATTAAAAAGTCAAGGGAAACCCCATTCATACTAGGCACTTTCTCTCCTTTTAGGTCTTTTTAACACAGATAATGATGCAATCTAGTCATAGGAAAATACAGGCCAATCCGGTAAAATCAAGTCTTCTTCTGATGTTGGTAAAAATCTCATTGCTGCATTGTAAAAGATAGAGCAGAAATGCCTCTCCCATTCAATACAGCTAGTCATCCTGATAGCAACTTTCACAGTACAGATACCAAAAGAAAGAGGAAAGCTTTGGCTGTGTACTTGTTTGGTCGCAAAGCAGAGGCTTTCAAAGCAGAGGTATTGCAAAATGTGTCTTGTAGCAATTGTGTCCTTAATAAAATTTATTTACTCTTGCACATAAAGATAATGATTGTGTTGAGTGGTGTAAAGATTTTTTTTTGCATAACTTCTATTCCTTCTGCTTCTGCAGTTTATTCATTCAGAAGTCAATCTCACATAATTTAATGACACTTATTCTTTATGCAAGTGTATATGAGAATGTTACCTTTGGCCTGAAACACACAGACCAAATAAGATGGCTTCCGGCAGCATTGTGGGCACTTTGTTTACATGACGCATGCCCCCAAAGTGGCCAGAAGCCACTCCGAGGCTCACTAGGGAGCTAAAAGCTGGCCCAAAAAGGAGCAGAAATAATCTGCTTCTGTGGCAGTGGCCATCTTTGCAGTCACTGCAGTGGCAGCCCAATCGCGGCCTCTGGCTGTCCTTTGGGGCCATCTGTTCCAGGCCTCTGTTTGCTTATCTGCTAAAAATTATGGTCAGATTATGTACATTTTCTCCTATCTTTTAAACAGATTTTTTTTCTAGGTTTTGTTTCCAAATAAAGAGTTTTGGGAAATTATGAGAACACTACAGGAAAGATCTTGAATGCTAAAATATAAAATAAATATAAATATGTTTTCATCATTAATCTTTTTTAAAAGGAAAGATAACTGTTTTTTCTAATGCTACAAACAGTTTGAATCTTCAAGCTAGAAAAAATGAATTTGAAAATAATCTAACCAATCATCAATGCGTTTTGTTCTGGCTCATTAGCCAGACCCATTGCATCTTGTCTCTACTAACCTCTCTCCCTTTCCTGAATCCTATGGAATAGAGGGTGCTTATTCCTATGCTGGGTTTTTGAAAAGTAAAGCAGCACATTGCTGCTGCTGTATTCAACAAAAGGCCAATAAATTTGGGGAAACATGCCTTTCCTTATTCTATATCAAGTGGGAAGAAAATGGAAGAGGTTTCTCTTCCGCAAGTTGGGTTTTTACAGAAAAGCAATAGAAGGGTATTACTGCTGCCTGTCCAAAAGCCCAACAGAAGTGAAAGAAGTCATAATGAAAACAGATTGCTTTCCCCTCCCATTGGGATTTTGTAGAGTTCAAAAGCAAAGCTCTACAAAAACCCAATTAGAAGGACAAAAGCCACTTTTCCTCTGCTCTCCATTCTTTGGAAAGAAAGGAAACATTAATTTGCTCCCAAAAGTTTGAAAAGTTTAAACATTTTAAAATGTTTTACTGTTCCTTCCTGCAAAAAAGGGGAGGGAGATTGAAAAAGATATTTTTTCTGCCTTCCATTTCTTACCCTTCTCAATGGTCTTTGAAAAAACATTTGTGTCAAATGGTTGAGACGTCCTTGCTGCAAAATAGAAACCACCTTTCTTCTGTGGAAGAAAGGTGATATTTTCTTCCAATCCAGAGGTGACCTTTGGAGAAAGCTCCAGGAAATACCAAATGTCATTTCCTTTGGATGGGGTGGGAATGAAGCAAGGAGAAAACCATCCTCTCCCTCCTGCACAGGGAAATAAGGTTGTGGTTTCTTTTCCTTACCATTAGGTTTGACAAGAATCAGTACGGTACTGAGATAGAGAGAATGTTTTTTTCCTTTCTTTCTTTTTCACAGCATTGAGAAGGGAAAGCAACTTTTATTTCCACCCTGAAGAACTACAGATGAAAGGAGAGAGTTTAACAGAAGCAAAGCTTTTGCTAGTAACACAGAAGTGATTGTCAGATGAGACTAGCCCTCGCCCCCTAGCAAGGAGGCAGGTGGGTTTCTGCCAATGACAACTCAGCAACAGGAAAGCTGTCACTTAAGATACCTGAGAGCTGCTATTTTTTATTGGGGGGGGGACTGTTGATATGTGTGCCTCACATTTGTAATAAAATCAGTTTCAATGCGCTATAAAAGGGTAGGATGCCGCATCTTCAAAAAAGGTTCACCATCTTATCCTCCATTAGGTGGTAGAAACTTCAGTTCTCTACAATGTTTTGCAAAAAGCAATGTCTGTTTTTCCTCTGTTTTTTTGCCCTGTACCTCTCCTGCAGCATCTTTAAGAAGATTATGTAGGAGGTTGCAAGAAGCAGCGGCATCCGCCTCTGTGCTACTGCCCTACAGTAAGTAAACATGAAAGAAGAGTAATGCCAGAAAGGGACAGGAGGAGAGGAAGGGGAACCTGGTGTCAGGGAACGTTGAACAATAATATCCAGCTAAGAATCTGAGATGTGGCAAGGAATACAGGGAGCAAAGAAAGAGTGAAGAGAACCCCAGACAGAAGGCTTTGGGTGACTTGAATAGCAAAAGAAATAGAGGTTTCTTTCAAGAATCTGAGATGGGAACTGAGGTGAACATAAAGGTTCAGTGTAGACGCAAAGGAAAAGGAAGACAGATGGTATGGCTCATTCTAAATGACAGCACACCAAGACACCCAACAATAAAAGGGAATTACTAAATAAAACCGTAATTATCAATTGCACTGTAGTTATTCTGACAAAATCAAATGAAAATTTTCTCTTCCAGATACAAAGTGGTTGGAGAATGTCAGTAGTTGTTCTTGCTTTAAAATATAAATATTTATACAAATATGGCTATTATGTAACTTTTATTATATAAGGTATTATATAAATATTTCCAGTAAGATATCTCCTGCACTGAGAATAGCAAAATAAATTATATAAATATTTCTTCTGTTTTAATATGTTGTTGTTGTTGTTATTTAAGTTCTCTTTTACATCAAATATAGCTTACAATTTCAGAATTAGTGCAGGAAAAGAAAAATACTAACCTCACTTAGAGCTTGTGGCATCACTTTAAAAATCAGCTTTAAATGTACATGCATGTTATTTCCAAGGCTTTGGTGCAATGTATTTGTTATATTTATTTGTTATACCATTATTAAAATCTGAAGAGTCCATTTGTTTGGTTTTTTAAATTCATTTGTCATATAGGGATATAGTACAACATTCTCCTGTTTTACCACCTTATCTTGTTTCTAAAACAACTTCTGCTTTTGTTAATCAAAGGATAATTTCAAAATAAGTAATATTTACAGAACACATTGTTACATTTAATTTATCCTATATGTCATATGAAAAACTTATCAGATTAAATATTTTACTGTCATTTTTTTTCTTCCATGAAGCAATTACATAATATATCAGTTCTTGTATCAGTAACAGATAGAGAGGGAGGAAATACAACACATTAAAAAAAGCAAGATGTTCAAGCAAAATGTGAGGGAAGGGTTAAAAGTAACAATTTGAAAAAGCAACAACTGAAAATACTTCAACATTAAAAGTAATGTTTAAGACTACTTTTATCAGTATGTCATTTATTTTCACGCACTATCACTGAATATTTTACATATGCAGTATTTTGACAAGATTGAGCTGAACTGAAGGGAACAAAGAAAAAAAATTAGTGAAGAATTTTAATAAATGTGTGTTTAGAAAAAGTGGCTTTTTAAGCTGCACACAAATATTCTGCAGTTGTCCTATCCCATGCATCCTTCAATGCAGCACTTAAAAGTATTTTAACAGCATTACTTCAAAGCTGAAAGAACTCTATTATTACTTAAATTATCTTATAAATTAAGCAGATTCTCAAAACAAGCCATGGAGCTTCAAAACGTAGTACGTTTTACAATATCTTATCAGTTCCTCTCCTGACATTCATATTTCAAACATCATTTGAGTGAAGTGCTGATGCAGAATGACGCAGCATAAATATTTTGATGTACTGCCATGCTCTGTCAATGCATTTTCATTGTAATCTTTATTAGCAAAAATAAGTAATCAGGAATACATTCACAAGCTAACTTATCTTTAAGTTACACATACTGCTATCATTACAGGCATACAATCTTTCTTTATATTGTGGTGAATACCTTTTAAAACATCTCTGCTTAGTTTACAAAAATTATCTCAACGTTATCAAACTTGCCTTTTAAGTCAATTTTACCTGTGCAGTAGAACTTTGTAAGCCATTCTGATGATTTTCGCTATTCCAAATGAGCATTTTGTGTAAAAACACTTCATTTGAAAAACTATACAGTACGATAGTCTCTGCTGGCTATTCATTTTGCTTGCCTGGTTTCAAGAGCTGCCTGTAAGGTAGCACTGAGTACTGCACTAAGCCCTGCAGTCTACACAGAACTAGACTGCAACATGAGGTCACTACCGACAATAGGCTGCCCAATCAACATTTTAGCTTTCATTTGTTTTTCATTCAACTTTGTCTTAGAGCAAGATGCTGGATTCTAAGGACTCCTAATCAGATCAACATTTACTTCATTAATTTTAATGACCTCCTTTCAAAGAATATGAAGAGTATTCAGGAAACATGATATAATATATGAAACAACTGAGTGGGCTTATACTAGATTTCAAGTCTTCCCCTTTTTATATATGCTGCATTTATAAGAGTTGTTCAAAAAAAAATTAAAGGTTCAAACTGCAATACAGGAGACTGAACTAACAAAAGTCTTAATGGTAAGCAATAGCAAAAACCATCAGAATGGCTTACACAGTTCTACTGCACAGGTAAATTTGACTTAAAAGGCAAGTTTGATAACATTGAAATAACTTTTGTAAACTAAGCAGGGATGTTTTAAAAGGTATGCACCACAATATAAAAAAGATTGTATGTCTGTAATGATAGCAGTAAGTGTAACTTAAAAAGAAAAGACCATATATAGTTCTAAGGGACTTTCTAGATTGGCAAAAAGAAGTGTGTTCATGGCTGCATGAAAGTCTAGCCTTTAGATGAGAAAAAGGGAAAGTGTGCCATGAAAACGCTTTTTTTTTTTTTTTTTGGCGTTTTAAGGGAGAAGAAGCACCTTTAAAAAGGTGCTGGTATTCACAGCTTCTTTTTTTAAAACTGCAGAACAGCGCAGCTCCATCTAAAGGCTGTGGTGCAGCTGCTAAGCATTAAGGAAAAGGCAACTTCATGTCACATTTTCCTGCCAATCTAGAAAGCACCTAAGTGTTTCAAAGTGGGATGCGTGCCTAGTGACAATGAGGAAGGTGTAGGAAATCTTCCCATTGCAGAAGACAGCAACTGATGTGCTGTATGTCTTAGAACTCATATTCTATCCAAAACAATTTCTGCTCTCCAAAAAATTTTCTGCACATTCACTAATTCTACATCCACAAAACAATAATACCTTTACTGAGTCAACAAAAAAGGCAAAAAATATATCATGCAAGCTTTCAAAGCTCCACTGGCTTCTCCAGTAACAGCCTGGATCTCAAGGGAAGCTAACTTTTCTGTTGCTAATGGAGCTTAAATTTACATGCCAGGATTTTACAACTCTTTGTCTCCCAGAGTCCACAAGATCAGAGGGGAGTCAGCTCTGCCTTTATTGATATCCTTCCAAAACTATCTTAACTGACAGCAACCAAAACAACATCTTGACAAAAGATGAATGGTACAAGGGGCCACATATGTTAGGGGAACATTCCAATTGCATTTCTGCAAAAAGCAGAAAACTACCCCATATTCTTTTAATTGCATAGGGAAAAGAGTTTAGTATATTGAAAGCAATGAACTATACAGGTTTCCCAGAAGTAAAGGAAGAGAAATTACTCTGCCATGCAAGAAAGCCAGGGGGTTGCTGTGATAGGCAAGCATTTTCTATTTGGATCTCATATTTGAGTCATTAAGTTGCAAGTGTTCACCATGTGGCCTTGAGTACACTGCTGTCTCTCAGTGTGACCTCACAAAGGGACATTTAAAAGCTAAACTGGCCCTTTGTGCTCTTCAGAGGAAGAGTGAGACACAAAATATAATAATTACATTTGAAGGGCTATTTTCAAAATGCTGGCTAACTGAAAGTGGGCAGCAAAAGCAAGAAATAAATCACGAACAACAGCATTGAGGAAGCCATTAAACAAGGTACCCCCTATTGATGTTGTTTAAACCAGCAACTCTGTTAATACCTTGTTGATGCAGAAACACTACATGACTCCAAGATACTTTCCATCATATCTTGAGACTCCATATTTCGCCCATAATCTGGGTCCTCCATATTTTCTTCTTCTGGCAGTTCTTCAGACTGCTCAAGCTTTATATCATCTTCATCCAACAGATCATTTATCTTGTAAAAAAACACAAATAATTTTGACACAAGTTTACTCTTAAAATAACATTGCAGAACTTTTACTATAGGCTATAGGAACTTTACGTCGTAAATCTGAATCCCAGAGAAGAAACAAAAATCAGTCTGCTCAAGTATTTCCTAAACTGACATTTTCCAAAACAGCTCAAAAATCCTGTATTTTAAAACACATACAATATTCAATTTTAAACCAACACACAAGCAAAGAAAAATATCAGCTTTATTTTCACTGTGAAAGACAATGGGGGTCATCTAATTTAGTGTGCCCCCGGTTCTCAAATAGAGGTGTGTCCTGCCTATTGTCTAAGATTCGTTAAGGTGACAGAAGAAACAATTGTAACTGATGGGGTCAAATATGGCAGCACTCCCTTGCACACTGGAAGACAAATCTTCAATTGCTAAATGGTATACTGCCTCTAACTTTAAATACTACATGTTTAGCACATAGCAACTACAAATTAGCAAAAATATCTCCTTTTGCACAATGGGAAGAAAGGAAAGGAAAGTGAATATCCTACTTCAGCTCACATTTCTTTAGAGTTTACTGTGATATCTGAACGCAGAAAATAGCATTCCTCCAGAAATAGCTTTGTTGCCAAAACTCTAATCACAAATATGACTATGATTCATTAATAGTGCACTAAGGCTATCATTCAGTAGTTAGGAGCCATACATTTGCTTGGCAGGGTCAAATATTTCTTGAAAACAAGACACCTAGTAGCACACAGATAGCACACAGCTGTGCTCTTTTCTACAGAGATAGTCTCTTTCCAAAGTATTCCATGTATACCAAAGGACTTGGTGGAGAAAAGGAGGTTGAGAGAAACCTCAAAGCAAGTCTGGCTGGTATAAAAGTAAAAGTAGTCCCTTGACATAAATGTGTAGTTGAAACCAACTGTAAGGAGCAGCGCTCATCTCAATTTCTAGACCAAAGAGCCAGCATTTTCCAAGGACTGCTCTGGTGGTCAAGTGGCCAGAATGAGTGCACCAAACGCTGTTACTTCCCATTGAGAAGTGGTACCTATCTATCTACTTGCATTTAGAACTGCTAGGCTGGCAGAAGTTGGGACTAGTGGTAGGAGCTCACCCCATCATGCAGCACTTGGGCCTCAAACTGCCAACCTTCTGATCTTCCGATCATCGGAACTGGCATCTTAACCACTAAGCTGGTAAACCAAGCCAGAATTTCTGGATCTGCACCCCAGTACGTGGTAAAAATTCTCTATAGCAAAGTCTTGTATTAACTAGAAAGTGTACTGAATTCTTACCTGCTCAGTTATTGAACTTAAATCATTAGATGAGAAATCTTCCTCTTCATTTTCAAAGAGTTCATCATAATTTTCTAGCAGTCCCGACATTATTCTGCTAACTGATTCTTGCTCTTTCAGATCCTCCACATCAGTGTAAATGCTAAGGAAAAGGGCCAAAACTAAATTACTGATTTTTTTCCCAAAGGTCATTAATATTACCTAGCCTGGTGGCGGGGGGGGGGGGGTCCAAAAGTTTTAATGATCACCTTTTAAAAAATCGACAGAAAGCTTGTTTTGATTTGTCTGGATGTAGTCACTATCTAGATTTACACATTTTTCCCAGCGTATCTTGACCCTCCAAATACCTGATATTGTAGAAGTCTGCAAATTGCGCCTTAACAAGGGGGTATCGTAAAGTAATAATCACCCGGAAGTTATTATGGCATACTGATGAAATTTTGTCAGTGTCATCATTGGTCCCTAAGTGAATGCTGAGAAAATCAGCTCATTGTGTCCTTTATTTTGTGACTGGCTCTGCCAGAAGTAACTAAAGTGTAAAATCCTCATCAGGCGCAATCTGCAGGCTTCTACAATATCAGGTATTCGGAGGGTCAAGATACGCTGAGAAAAATGTATAACTCTAGATAGTGACTACATAGGGATAAGTTAACAACTACAAATCAAAACAAACTTTCTGTCAATTTTTTTAAAAGGTGATCATTAAAACTTTTGGATACTCCCTCATAAAAGGAATCCTCAAGGTCATACTGTCTCTGGATAAACTGAAAACTGTAGGCCCTGCTTCCAACTGAAAAAGTCTTATGCTTGGCTTCCTAAAGCTGAGAAACCATCTAGAACAGTATCTATAGTTTTTGGCTTGATAAGCAAAATCATTCAAGATTGTTAGTTGCTGTCCCCTCCAACTGCACAGCAATTACAAGGAGGAGGCCAAATGGAGAGTATGTATTACTCGACACTGCTGTCTGCTGGATCCATTACTCCTCATTGGGTTTCCTTAAAGAAAGGCCAAGTAGGAAGTGTACATCACTGGTTATCATTCCCTTGAGGCACTGCAAACATCTCATTGCAATTCTACTCCTTGCACACCCTCACTGCCTTTCCTGATTGGGGAAGCTGCTGGTTTCACCTTGAACAGAAGAGGTTCTTTGAGCAAACTAGCCACACAAAAAGACTTCCTCCCAACTTTGGAGCTGCCACAAATCACAATGAAAATACCCAAACAATTCCCATTCACATCTACAGTTTCAAATTTGCAAGGAAAACTAACCATTCAACACACTCAGCAGAATATGGCACTACATTCATTGTGATGAGAGGCAGAAGGAGGTAGTAGTTTTACTGTATTACTTCAGGACAGAGAGTCTACACTGGATTTTACAGGCACATTTTATAGGAGCTATCCAAGCTCAACACTGGATACCTCCTGTAAAACCTGAGTCAATTCATTGTCCTGAAGCAACAGAGACACCAGCTTTATCTAGTGAGCAGATTTACCGAAGTCTGAGTATCCAGTGCAATATGAGGGACTAAGCAGCATAAATGGTAGTAGGACCAAGATATAGCAGCAATTGCTTGCTAACAGTAAAATACAAAATTTTAATTTTTATGAATTTTAAAGTTCTATTTCTAAAACAAATATCATAAAATTCTGTTTTAGCACACATATTCTCACAACCAGTAAAATAACTATTTTATTAAAATCTAGCAAGCTTTTAAGTCAGCATAAACCCTTTTAAATTAAGTACGTAACTCTAACAAAATGCAGGATCTAACTTACTGGAAGACATCGGGACCAAAAACTGCAGCCAAAGAACTTGCAGACCAAGTCTCTTCATGATGTGATGCTACATTAGCTAAAAATCTACATAGAAACTTTAACAAACTATAATTAAGAGGTGGAAGCTGCTGCAAGAGGAACCTCAACTTTCTTCCAAATTCATCTTGATTATAATCTGTAAAATTTGATAAAAGAGTGCTTAATTCAGTGTTCAACACACTTCAATAATGCCAATATGATTTCTCCCCAAAATTCATAAGACTCTCTCAAAAGACTCAATACAAGTTTTAGAAAAGCTCTCCTTACTTAACATTTCAGTGTTTTCATATCAAAAACATTTTCCTTGGTTGTTTTTAGATAGACTGCGAAAGAAAAATCCAAAATTCTACAAACCACACATGCTTTACAATGTGTGAATCAAAGCTGTTATCTATGTACTCATGATAATTATCTTGATTTACTGGCAATCACACAGCAAGTTTTTACTGGTCAAGTTATTAATTTATTCCCAAAAATCTTTATAGAAAAAAACTAGAAAATATAGAGCATGGACACATATAGACAGACTATTAAACCGACACATTCTTAGATTACCAACACTTCCAAATTCCTGTACACTGGATACGAAGAAATAGACAAAGTTTATGAAAGCTTATGCTACAATTTCTTTTGCAGTTAGTCTCCAAGGTGCTACAAAATCCCTTTGAACTCTGGAGAACAGACATTGAAAACTGTGCTTAACATAACTATCCCATAGTCTAATCATACACATGTTTTTGCAAGCTTCTGTAATTACATTTTGTACATAGAAGCTTTGCACTGTGGGAAAATAGGATTTACAAACCTCATTTATTGTCTAGTTCGCAGACTCACCAGTTGCCCACAACTGGTCATATCCTTTGCATAGGTCTAATGAATCATTGCAGAGACCAAGACTACGTGGTCCTACACAAAACGTTCTGTTCACAATAGATATCGGATGGGTCCAGGGTATGGAGAAGAGATAACTATTGGTTGCCTGGCCTGAGCTCCCCACATGTACCTTCAAAACTGGTAAACATGAGACCAAGGTTCCCACTCATCACCAAGAACTTGTAAAATATTCCAGAAGGAAAAATCTACAGTTCTGCAATTTTTAAAAAAACCTGATTATTCTTGAAGCTATTTAACCTCATTCCAATACCTTGAGAAAGTTGTATCAGATGCATATGTAGAGTGCCTGGGATAACTGGTTCTGGAAGTGCTTGAAGAAAAAATCGAAGAAGACTAATAGCTGAAGGTACATCTGCTTCTTTAACCAGATCCACATCTTCTCCATTATCATATCTTTGCCGTAGCCACTCCACTGTTTCTGCATTCCCGTTCACTTGAAAAAGTCCTTCTTGCTCTAGACCTCCTTGAATTAAAATTTAAAAGAATTCTGATTTATTTTATGCAAGAAATCCTGTCAAAGTATTAATTATATATGATAATGCAACAAAGATGGAAAACAATGGTTATTTATTTATTTTAAAAAGACAACTTACTTTTGTTCCATCTTATACAGTTACTATCCCCATTTTTGGATCATAGTGCACTTTTGAACATCAGAGATTCAGTATTTGGGGAGAAAGGAGCACAACAAACTTTTGAACTTTTGACTCCCAAACTGAACTCTTGCCTTGCATTGAAAGTATGCTGTTGAAGGCGAAGTCAGGCAATGAAAAAACAACAGTCAGTCCAGTCTTGACTTGTGGGTGAGCCCAGGATATCTCCAAGGTTTACCTGCCATTTTCTGTGCACCCTAGCAGGCAAGCGAAAGGGCTTGAATTATAAGGAACTATCATAACACTACCTTACTGATGAAGCATGCCATCCTGTAGTCTTCCAGCTTTGAGTGCATTTACCTGAAAGTGGATGCATATTTTTGATTCTCTTAAGACTGTGTGTATGCATGTTCCTTCAAGTCACCTGTTGACCTATGGTGACCCCCATTAATTTCATAGGGTATTCTTAGGCAAAGAATATTCAGAGGTGGTTTTGCCAGTTTCTTCCTCTGAAATTCGGCCTACTCTACTTCCAGTTTTTGTGTCCAATCCTCTCACTTTCTGATCTAATCATAGTAGTCTCAGTGTAGGCACTGAGTCTCCTCCACTATTCTAATACTGGGCCTTCTATATTGCCATGTTGTCAGAGGTGGCTCATGACTATAGCTTCCATGGCAACCATGGGTTTGGCCTACTTAGTATATGACCCCTCACATTTGGCAGGGCATCCTCTGTACCACATTTTCTTTGTTGGGTGAAACAAGAATAATCCCAACACAAAAAAACTTTATATAGTTTCATTTTCGCAAACAGATCACTGCATAGTCAGTTATGACTTATCAAGAGAAGCTTCAGCAGGGCTGGGGGACTGATAGTCTGTGTCCCCTCATGATAAGTAGGAGTCATCCAATCCTCTAGCTTTCTAACCTGGAACAATGGAATGAAACAATTACTAAAGCAATGTTTTCAGATAATTCAGAATGAGTTCAAATGAAGATGGGCTAGAGCCCATCTGAAGAGTTACTTCAGCATGTCATTCAAATGACTTCTTTTGAATGGTCGAAGACGTGTTACGTTGTACAACACAAAATGTAAGTACAGACCACTCAACAGTAGCCATTACTCTCATTCTTGCAGAAATGCAACCTATCCGCTTGAGCCAATATAACCAATGGTAAGAAATGATAGTACACACAGTCCACTATCTGGAGGCTCACAGGATGCTCACCCTGTGGCTCAGTGGGTATAACTTGGGGCTCTGTATGCACAGTTTGCCTTTTCCATTTGTACACCTCAATAAAATGAACAGGATTTCTGGAGAAAAGAGAGCCACCATTTGTGTGTGCTTGACTTTTCTTGGCTTGTAGAGCTGCTAGGATCAGGGGTGCAACTGGCTAAATAGGTAAGGATATGATGAATGCCTCATATGCATTAACATTTGCAATAACTATAGCTGTGCCTAAAAAGAGGAAGTGGTGAGATCTCATACTCCCTAGACTTCATAATTCTAGAAATTTTCCACCCAGTCTTCACGATTCGTCTCTTGTGCCAAGTGCTGTGATGGTAACTCAGTTGAAAAGCAGCTTGATGAAATGGATTAGCTAAATCACTCTCAATTTGATTTCAAGAATGGGTATAGGAAACATAGGAAATATATTACTGTGTGCTCAATTGTCCATCTGTGTTTTTACACAATATTCAGAAAACTCAATTGGTCTAAAATGCCACAAGTCCATGGTTGGAGGTGGAGACAAAGTAGACATTTTGCTTCATCAGCAGCCAGAAACTTACTTAGCATCCTCTTATTAGTGTCAGATCCACACTTTCCCACTTGCTTGCTACTCTTCTTTGGAGGATTCCCCTCTTCAACTCCAGTTCTGGCATGCACAACACCTGCCTCAATGCCTTCATGAGCCAACTTCATGCAGAAGTGATAAATTTAGGAGTCTCTGGGGAATGATCAGGAAAAGGCTGGGTGGGGACTCCCCTGCCCTGAAGTACACTGTTGGTAAATGGCTGGAGTCTGCACACTGCAAATCTATGTATGATCAAGGTAGAGAGTGGTTCATGAGAAAGGAGACATGCCACACAGGTGTTCCTCCATAGAAGGCAATCAGTCTCAGGACAACCCAGAGAATCAGTCAGACGAAGCATCAAACTGTGGTAGTTGTTAATGTTCTTATTTTTGTTATCATCACTGCATGTATCCCTGCTGACTTGCTAGTTATCTGGGAAATTGTAGTGCCTCACAGTTTGAGAAACACTTAAGTCAGAATGGATTCATTTCAGCATTAGCAGGACTTGCCTGTGTAGAGATGCATGAGATCCCACTTCAGATCTTGACTAATCAACCCCCTTTCATTAATGGCTTTCACTCCCTTTTTTTTGTTTGTTTTTTGTTCCAGGTACAGTAATAAAAGTCTGGTAAGTGTGATGGTTCACTGGAGCAAAATGGAGAAGACACCATTCACCTTGAATAAAATTACTCCAGAATCAAAACCATTTGCATCAGAGATGTTTGCTTGACAATATACCACAGTCATAATATGTATGCATATTTGCTCAGAAGTACCTGTAAACTACTTTGAGTTCAGTAAAACTAACTCACATATGAGTAATGACTGCTTTCAAGAGAATTCTCATGGTACTGTAGTTGGCTAAAGTCACTGCAGGAGTAATGAATACTCACTCTGAACAGAGACTCAAGTATGTTTAGGAAAGCAGTGAAGACCTACAAACCTCTATGCTACCTAGAACCTCGTTATCTGAAAGACCACATTCTCCCCTGAGTCAGGCCACATTAAGATCTCATTCTGCTGCCACTGAAGGCATCTTTAGTAGCAATGAAGATAGACTTTGGAGTGGTTGCTTCCAGGCTCTGCAACTCCTTGCCGAGGAAGGCTAGGTTTGCCCCCTATTTCCTTTTGCAAACACATAAAGGGTGGGTTGTTCTTGGAGGTTTAAGTAGCTTAGTCATGTTTTTTCTTGTGTGCATGTGCATACGCGCGCGCACACCCACACACCTACATTTGTGCACGTGTATCTCCATGTGTTTTTAATCTGTTTCTATATTAACGGTATTTGTTTTTATTTAAATTTCTTTACTCTCAGCAATATTTAGTAGAATTTGGGGACAGAATGATAAGAACACACTATCTTTCTACCTAAAATATAAGGTGTAACAACCCAATCAATAGTTTTGTCAGAGACAGGCAAACTTTTACTGCTTGGACTTGAAAGTCAGATTAATGCCTACTGTTCTTTCTAAAGGGTTTTATTCTTTCCTCCATTTTTATGTAATTCATGAATGTTCTAAATAAAAGATTCAGACACTACTGATGAAAGCACTTTTAAAAAACATCTATGGGGCTTTCTAGATTGGCAGGAAAGTGTGACATGAAGTTGCCTTTTCCTTAATGCTTAGCAGCTGCACCACAGCCTTTAGATGGAGCTGCGCTGTTCCGCAGTTTTTTAAAAAGAAGCTGGGAAAACCAGCACCTTTTTAAAGGCACTTCTTCTCCCCTAAAACGCAAAAAAAGCGTTTTCATGGCACACTTTCCCTTTTTCTCATCTAAAGGCTAGAGTTTCATGCAGCCATGAACACACTTCTTTTTGCCAATCTAAAAAGCCCCTATGTGACTGTTTTTGTATGATTAAATCAGATATAAGAGGGTGATATGCTTTAATAAAGCAGTGAAAGAAATGTGAGCTGAATTTACATGTGAAAAACAGGTATTTTCATTTTACGCTTGTAATTCTGGTACAGGATAAAAACACCTACCATGTTCCTCAATATAATCCACAACATGGCGGACTATGAATGGAACTTCACTGCCTGGCTGTCCTTCCTGCTGCAGTTCTTCGAGTGGAATTCCAAATATTTTGTTAGTGAGAACAGAGTTGCAGTTACTCAAAGAAGGGGAGGAGCTCTTCCTCATATCTTTATGCAGCCCAATATCAAAGCTGTCTTTCTGTAAAATAAAGTTTACTTTCACTTGACTCCTTGCACATTAAGTGTTGATTCACAAATGATTTATCACTCAATAAAGTAAATCAGAAATCCAATCTCCAATTTAAAAAAAAATCTGAAAGCATTTTTATTTAAGAAAATCATATTAGAACAACATAATGCCACACAACTCCACAAAAATTAAAATTTTATCAATCATTGCTGATATTTATGGCTTAAATCCTATTGTTCATCCCAGCAAAACTAAACCCACTAAACCAACAGAACTTAAATAAGCAATGATTTATCAAGTTGCCATTAATTCAATTTGTAATATGATTAAAATTTCATATAATATCTTCTTCACCATTTTTATGAGTCTAATAAGAAATTTCTGATATTCAATATGAATTAGTCTGGGAATGAATTAGTCTGTTAACAAATGAATTCAACACAATTTCACAGATTTGGAAGTATTATATTTAGTACATAACTGAGCTAAAAGGAAGGTGGAGCCATGGGAATACACATGTTTAAAAATGGCAGTATGCATAACCATTTTTTCAAAATATTTGTGACTCATGCTTTACTGCTGTTGTTGCTGTGTTCTTTCAAGTAGTTTCTAGCTCATGACAGTCCTCAAGTGACCCAAGACTTCCTGGTAAGATTTGTTTGGACAGAGTTTGCCATTGCCTTCCTCTGAGGTGAGAGAGTGGGACTTGTCCAAGGTCAAACAGTGGGATTCCTTGGCTCAGCAGGGATTCAAACCCTGATCTTCCAGAGCACTCAAGATTAGTAAACCACAGAGCCACAACCCTTTACAAAGCCTTTACTGAGGCCTAAGAGCTCTCTGGCTAAGAATTCTAAATGCCCCTCCTTAAACTGCAAATCCCAGAATGTAACAGGAGGCAAGTGGAATAGCAGCACTATGAGAGTGTAGTGCAGTAGCCTCTACTGTGAAGTTGCAGAGGTTGACTGCCGTCTGAGAAATGTCTGGAGAGTAGAAAACACATACCTTACCAGAGATCAATAATATTTTGGGATTGAGAAGAGTTCCTATCCACTCAATCCTCAGTTGTGACCATGATGGAAATTAGGTTACTCACTCTCATTTTTACGCTTAAATCAAATTACAAATGCCAACTAAAATGTTTATTATTGGCCTCAATGAAAATTTATTACAGTAAAAAAAACATGCAGTTTATAGTGATTACAACTTTGGTCCATAGATTTTTGTGGGTTTTTCAGGCTATATGGCTATTTATTCTTGATGTTTTATCTGCATCTGTGGCTGGCATCTTCAGAGAATGGTGGCATGCAGGTGTGAAGTATATATACTGTGTGATCCTTGTTTGGGGAGAAGTGATTTACATGTTAACTTGTGTTGGCCTGTTGGTGAATGGCCAGGCCTCAGGGTGGGAGGAATATGCAAGAAAGTATTTGTATGTGCTGAGTCTTGACCATCACCCAGGTTCAGGGGGTTTCCCAGCAGACAATGGATCACTAATTAAATAGACAAAGCCTTCTCACATATTCCTCCCACACCTCCATGCCACCATCCTCTGAAGATGCCAGCCACAGATGCAGGTGAAACGTCAGGAATAAACTCTTGCAGAATATGGCCACGTAGCCCAAAAAAACCCGAAAAAAACTATGGATGCCAGCTGTGAAAGCCTTTGACTTAACCTTGGTCCATGTTGCAAAATAATTTCACATAATCCTAACTGCTACATTTTTTAAAAAAATATTGAGAACACCCATAATTTAATGAAATCATCTTCAAACAGTGCATGTAAAAATAACCCATATTAGATCAGACACCAAATGATGGCAGCTGTCATTCTAAGCATAAAGATTTTCAAAGGCATCCACAGGCAGCTACATATTTTTTATCAAGCAACAGAAGAACTGTTGCAGATAACAGAACTATATACTGTACCTATCTGCTAAAAGCAAGTCCTATTTTGTTTTGTTGGTGGTGGTGGTGGTGTGCCTTCAAATCATTTCTGACAACCGTAAGGCAACCCCATCATGGGGTTTTCTTGGCATGATGTGTTCAGAGGAGGTTTGCCATTGCCTTCCTCTGAGGCTGACTGTATGTGACTTGCCCAAGGCCACCCACTGGGTTTCATGGCCAAACAAGGAAGCGAGCCATGGTTTCCAGAGTTGTAATCCAACACTCAACCACTATGCCACACTGGTTCTTCTATCGGGATTTAGTGGGGTTAATTTACAGGTAAATGAATGTAGGATATAGAGTAAAGGAAATGCATGCATGTATAAACCTGCCTACATAAAACAAATTCATAATTAATATTCATGCAGTATTTGAAACCACAGATCCAAGCCAAACATAACTGTGCTGAAGCTAATTAGAAGGGGGTGCCATAATACTAATGGGTTAAAATTATATTAAGCATTGCCTTGTGTTTGAATCCTGTTGTCTAAATTTGTTGTTAACTGCCTTCAAGTCAACTTTGACTTAATGTGTGAACTACCACTTTGTTCACATTGTGCACTCAGAGTGTATCCTCTTTGATTAAGTCTACCCATCAGATATGTAGTCATCCTCTCTTCCTATTCCTTCTATCTTTCCATGCATTATTGTCTTTTCCAATTAGTCATGTCTTCTCATGATTAAGTCATTTTGGCTTCTAGGGAGAATTTTGGCTTGATTTGTTCTAGGACCCATTTGTTCATCTTTTTAGCCACATGCAGCATCTGCAGAACTCTTCTTCTTTCTTCACTGTCCACATCTTACACCTATATGAAGTGATGGGAAATATGATGGTTTGGACAATATAAATATTACACTTAATGTGTGAATGATTTCAACAAAACAGGACAGAAAGTCTGCCAGCATATTAATACATTTTATTGGGGCCATAGCTTGAAAAACTAGATTGAAAAATTAATTTGATGACAGAAATTTAGTTGCATTCTCACAGGACTACCCAAAGGAGCTGCAGAAAACAGCATCCTCAGAGCACATTTATTATCAGAACCTTCAAAAGTACCCTTTTGGTCATTTTAAAGTTATTTTTCACCACCCTGGATTTTACTCACAAGAGATCAAAAAGCTTGCAGCCTGGGGATGGTGGGACTACAACAAGTTTAGAAACTGTCAGATTGGGGAAAAGTGTCCTGAAGTATTGAGGCTCATCTTACAACCTGTTCATTTATGTTCTCTTACTGATTGGTATCTCTGTTGCCATTCCTCCCTGACAATATATTCAAATACCTTGTTTATTAAAGGTGCAGCAACTAGTTGCTGGCTACAAATATCAGTCAGTGAATCAAAGATGGAAAATTCTTAATCAGAAATATTTTGAGTGCCTCTGAGCTTATGGAGAACATTCTTCTGCACAAGTGAATCATGCATGCTCTTGACCTCTATGCTCCCTATCAAGAAGTGTGATCTGCAAAGGTTAGTAGCAGAGCACATATTTTGTTCATTCTACCCATTGGGAAATAGATTTTTTTAAAAAAAGAAAGACATTTCTTTAGCATTATTTTTTATTTTAAAAAGACAATCATTTCTCCCAGAAATGACAGAGTGTGAATTTAGCTAGTTGTATCTTTTGGTTCCAAGCTTCAAACTTATCAAAGTCCCTCAAAATGTGTGATCTGTTGAAGAATGGGGGTGTGTATGAAAACAGCAGACTGTGAGAGCTGGGGAGCAGAAAGGGAAAGAGAGAGAGAAGATTTTATCAAGAAAGGAGGAAATGTAGGGTAGAAGTGGGTTTAGAAAACCCTCCATTTAATTACCCAAGTGTCTAGTACTGTGTGTATAATATCATACTCAAGTATTCTAAATGTTTTCATTGGGATTTACTTTTGAGTAAACAGGGAGGGTGGGAGTTTATAAAATCATAGAATTGGAAGGGGCCTCATGGGCCTCACTGAATCCAACCCGCTGTTCAGTGCAGGATCTCCATCTAAAACATCCCCAGCAGGTAGCTGTCCAGTCTCTTTTTGAAGATGTCTACAGGAGACTCTGCCCCCTCTCTAGGCAGCTGGTTTCACTGTTGAACTTTTTTTTACTGTCATGAAGTTCCTTCTAATATTGAGTGGAAATCTGCCTTCCTGTAACTTAAAACCATTACCGGTAGCTACCATCAGTGTTCAATAAATGAATCTCTTGACTCCAAATTAATTATTCCTAACTCACCAATTCCCTCAAACTCTACGGACTCCCTGAATCAGGGCACTGATGGAAAGCAGAAAAAGGGTAGCTAGAGAAGCCCAAACAAGAGAAAATTGGGATGGGAGGGAACTAACTGGCCTGAGATTTTGTAAAAGTCACAGCCATTTGAGAGGTTAGCAATAAATTAATCACCCACCCCGTTCCATGTAATGCAAGGACTCTTTCTTTCCCCCCTTTTCTTCTTAGGAACTGCTCCCTAATCCTAGCTCTTCAGATGCTTTCCAGCTACTCTTCTGCTGCATTACCAGAATCTTCTATATCTCATTACTCAAGACAGCGGAGATATAGCAAGTAGAGTAGCCTGCCTAGCAACAGAGCCATGTGCTGCATTTCCTCCAGTCCTATGCCTTTTTTTTCTCTTTTTTATTAAATCTATCAGAGAAAGATCTATCCATTCTAACAAATTCTATCTTTATAAAATAAATTATTTAAAGCAAAGCATGTGTTAATCAAAGAATCCAATTACCTGAGTGATCTGAAAAATCAAATGAGTCAATAAGATAACTATTTAATTAACTAGTTATTTCCAATCTCTGATTATGGCATAGGCTTCCATGGACTAGATGCATCTAATGAAATGAACTCAAATCTATGACAGTTCATGTCATAATAAATCAGTTCGCCTTTAATGTATCATGACTCTCTTCATTGATTTTATACATACTGTAAATTTCAAATGTTCTTCACTGCATTTTTGCAAATGTACTTCGAATTTTGATCATATTACACTGTTTGCACTTTAAAAGCATTTTAAAAAAATTATTCAAGATGTATATTCCTGACATCTGGCTACAAGAATCTGCAAGACAGCTATGACATAGTAAATTATATAGGTTCACACTGTAAAATCAAACAACAATAATACTATTTGAGAAGTGTAAGCCAGGTAAACTGTAAAGGTATTCACAGTATCAAAGACAAAATTTTAAAATTCAAACACCTGTTGAAATAAAAATGATTCACACCATTCAAGAAAGTTAATTAACCGGCCCTGTACCCAAAAGGCTCCGTTTCTGCATATCCCATGTATTCCTTAACCTGTGCACCACACCCTACTTCATTCAGGTATTTTCTTCAAATTCAGAAAAGACATTGCAGTTTAAGATAGGGCTGGAAAATCATTTTTGTTCAACCCAGTTCTCTGTGTTCTTTTCAAGATTCAAACCTTTTTTTAGGTAATAAATGGCCAGAAAGCTACCGTATTTTAAAATACTACCATGTTGCATTCTAAAGCAAACAGAATTTTATAGATGCTAGTTGCAGCCAGCATAGTGGACTATGACTTTGAAGACCAAAGTTCAAATCCCTATTTGGCCATGGAAACCCAATGGGTGACCTTGGGTAAGTCACATTCACTCAGCCTCAGAGAAAGGTAATGGCAAAATTCCCTCCGAACAAACTTGCCATGAATACCTTGTGATAGAGTTGCTTTAGGTCAGAAATGACTTGAAGGCACATAACAACAAAAGTTACAGTACATTAGCAAAGACATGACCTTACAAACAGTGAAACAGCATCATTCTTACCGTATATTCTCGACTATAAGTCGACCTCATGTATAAGTCCAGATCAACTTTTTGGGCCAAAAGTGTTGATTTTTATATGGCCCGTATATAGGTTGAGAGTCAGCTGGGGCGAGACTTCAGGGGCGATGCATTGCCCTTCCCAGCTTCCCCCCAGCTGGGATGCACCCACAGAAACAGCTTGGCTGGGAAGAGGCTTTGAGGGCGATGCATTGCCCTTCCCAGCTTCTTTCCCAGCTGGGCTGTCCCCGAGAGGCAGCCGGGCTGGGAAGAGGCTGTGGGGACAATGAATCGGGTTTCCAGCCTCTTCCCATCTGGGCTGTCCCTGCAGATGCAGCCCAGATGGGAAGATGCTCAGGAGGACTTACTGTATTGACCCATTTATAAGTCGAGCTACATTTTTGGGGTCCATTTTTTTAACTAAATTTCTTGACTTATAGATAAGTATATATGGTAAATACTGTTCTGAGACCATGGATATAGCCTTCCAGCTTTTGAGTTATCAAGAATTCTAGCTAACATGCCTTCTAGTCAGAGCTTAGAAGTAATGCATTACACAACATCGCAGCCTATAAAACATTACTTTGGAGGAATAATGACAGCATAACAATGTAACATTTAAAAATTAATGCAATCATTGCTTTTTATAAACATAATAAGTAATCAATAATTTAAATTCTTAAAGTGTAGCAATGTTCTATTTTAAAAATGAGACAACCACTACTTTTTAAAAATGAAAAAAATAATGTTTACTTTCCATTCTTAATCACTATCTGGAGGGAGTATGATATTTTTCTGTTTTTTTTTAGTTTATTTCCCACAAATAAGTAATTGAGGAAGTAATTTAACAGTAAAACATTAGCAACTGTACTATCAGCAAGTTTTTAAAGGGCAAATACTATTTCTTAGAAATAATATTCCACACTCTGCCTAGAAAAGTACTATTCAAAAAGAATAAATCAACAGTTGAGAAGACCTACCTCAGAGCACTTAAACACCTACGTTCACAAAATATTTTCTACGCCAGCCACCCTTACTGACGAAGCATACTTTTGTCATTTATGGTTGCTTGAGGTTATGGCAGAAGATCAGCCTGTAGTTCCTCATTGAAGAAGAGCAGAACTCGATCAGTACCTCAGCAGTTAATCTGGAAAACACACAAAAGCCTTTTGAGTATTTCAGATTTTCTGTAATCCTGACTCAGAAATAACCCCACTAAATTCAACAGTACTTAGTTCTATGTAAGCATGCATAGGACTGACAGACAACATTTAAAGAAATGATTACCAAATCACATTATGAGTTTGAGATATTAAATAACCAGAGATTAGTATCATATAGCCTGACTAACAGAAATTAAGTAACCAGAGATCAGTACTACACACTTTTGTTTAAAATAAGTAACAGCCTTTTCGGAGCTCTGGAGCAATAAGCAAATACAGCTCCCGCAAAGATCCCACTAAGTCCCTTATCACTTGATGTGGTTAACATTGTCATTTAAAAGTCAAAACAATAAAAACTAGATAGAAAATAACAGTATTATCTTTTTTTAAAGTTAAAAGTTAAAGTTAGCGTAGAATCATAACAATATATCCCCCTCCTTCCCCCTCCCCCGCCCTAAACTCAGCATAAGATCTTGTACATGCCTGTGTAAATAAACAAAATTGTCCTGGGCACAATGGGAAAAGTCAAACAAAAAAGGCCAGACAACACCTGCCCCACTTGCATGGGAGACCACCCAACAGTTGGATTGCAGCCTGGTCCACAGAGCCTCCGTTCAGCAGGGAGCACCAAAGATAGTTCCTATTGAGCATTCTACTCTGAAAATGGCTGGATCTAAATTGAAGCTGCTTATAATGATGGCAGACTGTATCCTGTCTCACTAAGTAGGAAGCTCTTGAGATCAATTTTTGGCCAGTTTCCCAGGAGCTTCTGCAGGGCAAGCTGGTGGTGGCGGTGGCAGGAATCCTGCAAATTTCCAGGACTACACAGCTGCATCAGTTTGCCCCGGTACTTGAACCAAAGTTATCACATACATGGAGAGTTCAAGTCCAGCAGCTTTAGCCCTGCACAGCTTCCAGAATTGTTAGGTCCTGTAGGGGGAGATCTAAGCCCAGTATCTCTTCTGCTGGCTTCTCAGCCTCCAAGTCCATGTCCAAACCACTACTGGACTCCCAGACAGGACACTGCAACAGAAAAGGCTTCCTTACATCCCAGCTTTTATTGGGACACAGAGATGTGCCCCTGAATCAGATATTAGGAGAAGATAAGATGGACTGTCTTTTAAGTATTCTGAACCAAAGCCATTTAGGGCTTCACAGGTAATAAAGTACCTTGAATTGTGCTCAGAAACTTATCAATAACCAGTGCACCTGTTTTAAAATGGAGACAATATGTCCACGCATCAGTATTGCTGGGAGCATCTTTGCTGTCACATTCTGGACCAATGTGAAGTCTTTTTATAGTCAAATGAATGGAGGCCATGTTAATAGAAATCCTATTAATACCCCCTCCCCAAAATAGTACTCTATGGTGAACTCACCACGGGTCAGCGTAAGAGGGGAGCCCCAAAGAAGAGATACAAGGACTCCCTGAAACAACATCTCAAGCTTGGCCAAAGATCACCAACAATGGTCTGCCCTGGCCTCACAACAGGAGGAATGGAGACACACTATCCACAATGCTGCAGCCTCTTTCGAGAACTCACGCCGAACGAGTCTCAAAGAGAAATGACAACGCAGAAAGAACCACAACTTAGAAACATCACCCAAGGAGACTTTCTACTGTGCTTTCTGTAACTGGACTTGTTTATCTCGGATCAGCCTTTTTAGTCATCAACACACTTGTATTGTCCGGTTGAGTCCTTCCTGAATCTTTGTTAGCGAAGAAAAGCCAGAGAGAGAGAAAGATTATAATATAACCAAACCAAATATCACCAAGGCAAGGCCCAATATTCCTAGAAATATGCAGTGAACCACCTGTTAAGGTAAGCAAAGACTCTACAGCTGCTATCTGGTCTCACAAAAAGCAAAGCTGAATCCAGGAAAACCTCAACTACAAAACTGTGGTGGACTTTCTACTTCTAGAAAAAGGAATCGTCATTGGTACTACAAACTAGGAAATCTAATTATCTATTACAGTAGGATCACCAGAAATAACAGCCTTTGTATTCCTGCCTTCTGAGCTCCCAATGTATTTGCCAAAATTATGGGTATTCCTTATGTGCAATTCCAAAATCCAAAAAAAAATTTTTGATTTTACCTGTACTGTGCTTGAGGGGCTGGAGAGAGATATGAGAATTTGTGAAATGGTGGAACGATGGATTTGTTCTAAGCACTACACTTGGATTCCTACCATTTCACAGATCCTTGGTCTCTCTCCAGCTTCATCACGTCTCATTACATACAGGTATATGCAAATTCTGCTATTCCAAAATCCAAAAGAAAAAAATCCGAAATATGGAACAGTTGTAGCCCAAGCAATTTGGATAAGGAATACTCAACCTTTACGTAGAACTCTATCAGCTAAACATTTACTGTATTTTCAAGTTCATAAAACACACACAAAGAGAGAGTAAGGAGGAAGAAGGGGGAAAGAGAAAAATTCAGGGGAAAGGTACTCACTTCCATTTTTTCTTAAGGAAAAATGTCCAACTTTGGGGACCCCAAATAAATATTTTGTCTTATGAGTGAAACAATTATTAAGAAAAGGTTTTATTCACTCAAAATGCAGGAATTGCCTGGTATGAAGACATTATGTAAGATTGTTGACATAAGTACAGCAATTACAAAACAATAACTGTCATATCTACATTCCTGCCTCTAATACAGTTCTGAGTTGGAGAGCTGTGCTGGCCTCTCAACATGACCTTGAATATTTCCATTGCCCCAAAATCCCATTTTTGCCCCCAAATGCCTTTCCACATCCCCTAAAGAGTGTGGGAGAAAATGGGGCATGATTTTGGCCCTCTTTGGCTCATCTTTAACACAGAATAGGCTTGAGCCCAAAATAGGAGGAACAAAAAAAAATTATGCCATCAAGTTTAGTAAATATTCATATTTATTTATTACAGAAATGTGAATTTAAAACTAATTAAATGTAGCCTTTTCATATCAGTTGATAATCAGTCCATCCTGTCATGAGACCTCCTGTTGGCTGATGGCCGACAGATGAAGCAATAGCAAGTTTAAAGTCTTAAATACAAATGTCCAGTCTCTTTCTAAAATGAGCGTCATTTCTAGATCCAGTCTGAATCAGGCAGTGACATTGGCAAAACTATTTCTTAGCTTATCAAAGTGTCTCAAGTATTATTTGAATCAATACACTGGAACCTAACCTGGTATTTCATGAACAACACTCCTTCTGTCCATGGAAGATGCATGATCCAGGTAACACCGGGGTGAACAAAGTGCAGTCCTCCATCTGTCTAGACCTCCCAACATTCCTCACCCTTAACTATGCTGTATTAGAGTTGCAGTCCAACAACCTCTGAAGAGACAAACCTCAGAGACCTAAGGGGTCCCACTGCAACAGGAAGGGAGTGCAACTTTTGTCAGTTCTGCCCTCTGAAAATCTACTCTGAGAATTCCCTCAAATCACTCAGGGAATATTTCCAGAGGAAGGGGCAAAGTTTGGATCTACCGTATACACTCAACTATAAGTCGACCTCATGTATAAGTCGAGGGCAAGTTTTGGGGCCAAAATTATGGATTTTGCTATGACCCGTGGATAAGTTGAGGGTAAAATTTAGGGGTATATAGGAAAGGATCTAAAGGATTAAGCAAAGCAAAACAATGTCAAATAACTTCCAAAAGTCCATCATACATAACTCTTTGTGCTTATTCTTAAGACTGGATGGATGAGAGAGTAAAGGGGGTCAGTGCTTCCAGGACAGATTATACTCTTGCTTTTCACCAGGGGATGGGTCCTTCTTTTAAATAAGAGTTAAGATGCAGTACTCACATTGACCCGTGGATAAGTCAACTCAGGTTTTTTGGGTCATTTTTTGAACTAAATTTCTAGACTTATACATGAGTATATACAGTAATTTCACTCCTACAGGAAACTGTATATTGATCATTTATATACAACATATAAAATTCATTTCCTGAATTTTTGTTCTGTACCAAAAATAAGCATAACCATGAAATGGAATATATAGTTCAGCCATATATTCATCTTGTATATGAAAGCATGAGGGGTGGCACTATACTTTTTATAAGTGGTTTAAGATGATCGGTATCTATATTATGAGAAATCTTAATCCCTCCTGAGGTGAATTGAAATTCCTTATCTCTACATTTTAGAGTGAGTGATTTGCTCAAAGCTGTTCATGAATATACAGCAGAGCTGGAACCAGAAGTCAATTCAAGGTTAAAACTATGCACAGTTCCCTATGTAGATTGCCACACTACACTCTTACAGTGCTTCTACTCCACTTTTACTGCTCTGGCTGCCTCCTGTTGCATTCTGGTGTTTGTAGTTCACTGAGGCCTAAGAGCTCTCTGGCTAAGAATTCTAAATGCCCCTCCTTAAACTGCAAATCCCAGAATGTAACAGAAGGCAAGTGGAATAGCAGCACTATGAGAGTGTAGTGCAGTAGCCTCTACTGTGAAGTTGCAGAGGTTGACTGCTGTCTGAGAAATGTCTGGAGAGTAGAAAACACATACCTTACCAGAGATCAATAATATTTTGGGATTGAGAAGAGTTCCTATCCACTCAATCCTCAGTTGTGACCATGATGGAAATTAGGTTACTCACTCTCATTTTTATTCTTCTCATGAACTTATAGGATACATATTCCCACTGACTTATAAGATACATACACATATGGTAAACAGGCTGTAATTCTATGACATCATAGGAGTAGGCATTACACTATCCCTACCTTAAGTCCAGAAGCAAGAGGCCTTAATCCCCATTAGCCTTTTTTAAGTCCAACATGCAAAAGACCAGAAATACTGTAGCTATAATATTAATGTCAAGTTACTATTATTTATTTTGATGTTTGTAACATGTGCTTCCAAAAATGCCCCCCCCCCCTAATATTCTATAGCACTGTCTCATCATGTAGCTTGATTTGAGGTTAAATTGAGTTACACTTGGTATTTCCTAAGAAAGGAAGATTCTCTGCCTATACCAAAAGCGATATCACCAATCTTCTCTATGTAATAAAAAAATATTGGGCTGAGCTATGCAAAGAGCAAGTGGCTCAGTTTTCAGTGACACTACTGACTGAATTCTATGAAATAAAATAATCTACAACACAGTTGTGGGGGAGGAGAGCAGAAACATGTTTCATGACACAAGTAACGCTCTTCCGTTCTTTAAGGAGATTGCACATACTGTGGAAGTTGGTTCAGGGGGCACAGCTGACAGCCTTAAAGAAAACTGATAGCAAACACTCACTAATGAGGTTTCCTCTTTCAGCCCACCAAAGTCACATCCCCAAGTCTTTCTTCAACATCCCTCTCTTCATTTACCAAAGACACATACTTTCCATTTGTTTTTGAGTAACTTAGTGTAGTGGACTAGAATCATAGAATCATAGAATCATAGAGTTGGAAGAGACCACAAGGGCCATCCAGTCCAACCCCCTGCCATGCAGGAACTCCAGGTCAAAGCATCCCTGACAGATGGCCATCCAGCCTCTGCTTAAAGACCCCTAAGGAAGGAGACTCCACTACACTCCGAGGGAGTGTGTTCCACTGTCGAACAGCCCTTACTGTCAGGAAGTTCCTTCTAATGTTGAGGTGGAATCTCTTTTCCTGCAGTTTGCATCCATTGTTCCGCGTTCTAGTCTCTGCAGCAGCAGAAAACAAGCTTGCTCCCTCCTCAATATGACATCCCTTCAAATATTTAAACAGGGCTATCATATCACCTCTTAACCTTCTCTTCTCCAGGCTAAACATCCCCAGCTCCCTAAGGCGTTCTTCATAGGGCAAGGTTTCCAGACCCTTCACCATCTTAGTTGCCCTCCTTTGGACATGCTCCAGTTTCTCCACATCTTTTTTGAACTGTGGTGCCCAGAACTGAACACAGTATTCCAGGTGGGGCCTGACCAAAGCAGAATAGAGTGGCACTATAACTTCCCTTGATCTAGAAACTATACTTCTATTGATGCAGCCTAAAATTGCATTGGCTTTTTTAGCTGCCGCATCACACTGTTGACTCATGTTCAGCTTATGGTCTACTTGGACTACAACTCTGGAGACCACAATTGGAATCTGTGCTCAGTCACACTTTGTTAGCCTTAGAGAAAGGCAAAGGAGGGTCACCTTAGGGTCACTACAAGTCAGAAAGGAAGGGACACAATGACAACAAAGCCAACTATTAAGAAAACATGCTAAACAGAAGGGAGGGAGGGAGAACTGATTCTCCCTCCTCAGTGCAGCCTTCCCTAAGTGGGATACCTCTACCTGCAGGGCATGGGCAGTAAAAGAGACAATAATTAACTTTCTATGGACTTCTCTATTTTCTATATGTTATATACTGCTTCACCATAATGAGAAGCACTTGCTTTGAAAAAATTCTGGGAGATATTATTTGATACTATAGAAGTAAACTCCATTGAATTCAGTCAGTTGCTAAATGGCCAGAAGGATGAGGGCCAGCCTGCAAGATATGCTCCACCATACCATCTTAACTGAGAAACAGTAAAATGCAGGCCTATGACTAACACCTTCCATTCTTTTTTCTCCTGTTTGGTTTATAACACTTTGCCTGGTGAAGAAGCCAATGAAGCTTCTAAAGCTTGCAACCTGTATACTGTACATTTCGGTTGGGCAATAAAGGTATCACTTTATTGGTGGAAATTTTATTGGATCCACTGAATTCAGTGGTTCTTGCTCCCTTGTACATCTGTATAAGTTGCAACTTTACCCACCAACGAAAAGGTGTATTTCAGGGACTATATAGAGAAGAAGAAAAACCCATGTTTTGAAATAAAAATACAGCCTGACAGAAGTCATAAGCAAAGATGAAGTTATCTATTAAATAAGCAATGTATCATGGGCCATTTCTAAAAAACTGAAGATACTGTGCTGCAACTAACAAGGCTGGCAACCTTTTCCCTTCCCTAAATTCACAAGATTACCAAGAGCAAATTTAACAGTAACCAATAACACCTTTTAGAAAGAGGAACAAATCTTATCTCATAAACAATGACCTTATTTTTATTTATATAGGGCTGTAAATTTGCACAGTAACAAACTTCACAATAAACTTTCTAGCCCACTTCGAACAGCTAAAAAATAACATACAAGGGTTGTTCAATGTTGTGCAACAGCCAATCTATTTATAACTATGTATTTGGTCACAGATTAATCTGCAGCTGTCTTATGAAATGGTAAGTTGATAAAATGTCAAAGTATTTGAGTAGGAAGAAAGTAACTAAGTCAGTAACCTTGGGAAATATGATACATCAGTATCCTGAAAAAGAACATATATTTTAAAAAAACAGAATAATTTTTAGATAGTGTTTGAAATTTGTATTCTCTGCCAATTATATATAAAAAAAGAAAACATACTGATACTTGCTCAAAGGATTGTTTCTTTCAATTCAGAACACCTCACAAAATATCATCCTATTTTATCATGAATGCACATGCCATCCTAATGACTGGGGAAGGAAGGAGAAAATAAGAATTCTAATTACAAACATTTAAAGCACAATTTATGAGTATTTATCTGGAAGAAAATCCCACCAAGTTTGATTTAAACGTATACCCCAGGAGGTGCCTCTAGGATTGCAGCCAGAGCACTGGAAGTCAGTAGATAAATTGGTTAAAGAAAATCCCAACTCTCCATCCAAAGAATTCCACAATTAACCAATCTGGAAATTACGACAGCAATGTTCTTACTTACATTTAAACGTTCTACAGTGAAGAGGAAGAAAAAAGTGTACAGGAGAGAGAAGGGAAAGTAGTGAAAACAAAACTGGCAGGAACCACACCCACAACTTAAAGTGTTAAGCCATCTATCTCATTTATTACTTTTTCAAAGTCCACTGTACTTTAGTAAACATGGACTTTAAGGCATTTGAAAGGCTACAGTGTTCCTGAAATGGAATATGCTAGAGGATGACAACCAAAGTATTCCAAACTCTAATTCCTTCTAAAGCTTTATTTCTAAATATACATGCATTAGTAACTGCTGGAATCATGTTTTCAAAATAATAACCAAGATAATTTTCATGTTTAAGAGCACCCTCTGCAGGGCACAGGTTTCATACAAGTTTCCTATAAACTTTGCTTCTATACTATCCATCTCGCTATTGCTCAGGCACTGGGAGTAATAAGAAAAGTAGAGATTTGAACTTCTTTGTTTCTCACTGCCAATAACTGCAAAGGTTCTTCCTAAGAACTCAAGTCATGCACTCTAGTCAATTTCTCACTGAAGTGACTGTCCAAATAAACTAAAAATTGCAACAAACTTGAACCTGATTAAAATGAAATTTAAAATCCTAGTGGTATTACTATATATAAAAAGGCTGCATAAAAACAGTATTTCATAAAATGATTCCAGAGTTGTGCCTGATGAGACAACAGCTAAAATTCTACATATAGTGTTCTAATAAAACATAGCTAATAGAAAAAAGGCAAATGGTTTTGTAAACATTTACACAGTAAAGCACAATTCTTAAATAACCATTTTAAAAGATACTTCCATATCATTATCAAACTTCAACACCCAAAATGTCTACCTTAATAATCAGTAACATACAATAACTTCTTATTTCAACATCACAAATTTTGCCAACAATACAATGAAAATATCACTTGTATAAAATTTAGATAAATTAATGGTTAGTGCTTCTTTTGAAAAATCATTTACCTCACGATCAACACACTTATTTCAACAGTAGAGTAATTTCAGATTCTCTGCCGCAAATAAAGAAATAAATCATTAAGCCTTCCTTTCCCAATTATTATTCCTATCCACCTACCTTTGGCCTCACATATATTTTGCCAGAATCACAAGTTCATATTCCATAGAAAAATTAATTATTGAAGCTTTTTATTTTATAGGCTGGTAGACTGGACAATCAAGAATAAGTATCACACAGAACACACATTTCTGGATCTCAGTTTATACCATGTTCTCCTTCTTTAGAATTTGGTTGTCTTCTTGAGGGAGTGGCTATAGCAGCGCTGGTTGCTATAAACGGAGTCAAGATTTAAACATTTTTATTCTCTCCTTGGGTGGTGGCATGAGGGTAGCTGCACTTGGCTTGTTCGTATTACAGAAGTACAACTGACTACTAGGCAGTATGTGTTATTATGTTTTGAAATGGGAATGTTTGTTAATCCATTTGTTATTAAGCAACAAAATATATGTCTTGTAGGAAAATCTGTTCATACAAGTTGAGCTTGCAAGAATCACTCTTATCACAAAAAAGACTGGAAAAATGGGTGGCTAACTGTAACTCAAGCTGGAACTTGACAGAAAAGATAAGATTTTTCCTCTAATGAAATAAAAAGCATTTTCAAACAAACTTGAAACAGAGATAGGGCTCATTTGTACCAATGTTTCTCTCTCTCTCACGCACACCCACACGCAAAAACACACACAGAGAAACAATCTTTCTCGGCTTAATAGTTAAGCCACTGACAATCGACAGATAGTATAATGCAAGTATCAATTATGTATTAATTAAATCTTGTATTTGTAGTACTTGTGAAGAAACAATATTTGTCCTAGCTAATAAATGAACAAGTAATAAATGAGCTAACTTTCTGATTTCAAGCAAACTTATTTGAGAGACTGAACAGGGATACTTGGCTATCAGTTTTATTACCAATACCTGGAAATATACCTATTGCGGAAACTCTGCTTCTACTCTGTCCATAAATCACTTTTTAAAACTAGCACTTTAAGGATGAAAGCCTATGTATTAAAATCTAGCAGCAAACAGAAAACAATAGGACTGCATTCAGCTGGGGAGGAGGAAAAGCTGTATCCCAGTTTATATAAAGAAATCATAGGAGACTCAAGTTATTCAGGATTTGTTTTATTACTTTTAACAATAGTATTAATGGAAGAGATTGTGATTTTGCACTACAGTTTTTCTAATGAAACTTAAAACAGCTGACTGGGGATGAATAATAAAATTACTTGCCTGACCTGACCATTACTGGTGAATTATCAGTTATAATTTCAACAGATAGCATCACCTCTTAAAACCATCCTTCTGAGCCAAACCTCCATGTATTATGTCACCATCACCACCACCCATTTCCACAAAGTAACAAGTTTTTATAAGCTTTTTCCTTTATCTTCAAAATCCAAGCACAAAGGTAAAAAGATTTTTTTAAAAAGAATACTCCAAACATGGATGTGTTCTCCAATTATGGACCTTGTATTATTTCCACCTTCTTCCTAAGGGATGTTTTAACACTTCACAACTATTCTGACCAAGCAAACAGAGCACTTTGTACCAAACACAAAACTTACCATCAGAGCAAAGACATACCATCAGAACATAGATCACTACTGAGCAGAGCAAAGCAGTATATGTCCAGAATTTAGCTGTGTAATTTTTATCAATAAACATCTTGATCAATTAAGGAATAAGTACAACTTGGCTTTTAGCACCTTTAGTTTGCCAGGACAAAACAGAAAAACAGGGCTTCACCATACTGACCATCCAAGAACAGAGAAGAAACAGAGTGAAAAACAGAGATGAGACTGAGTGTTAACACCAAACCAATCAGTATGTTTGGGACTCTAAGACTAAGGTGTTCAAATGCCATGTGCAGGGCGGGGCAACTGTCAAGGGTTAAGTATATTGGGGGGGGGGGTTATCAACCAATTCAGATCTTTTAATACCTCCTACCCATCTATTCCAAGACTTTATTGCCAGTCTCAGGACACTATTACACACAGCTTTTAAACAACAATTACACCAGGAAAGATGTGGCATTGGCCATACTTATCTCATGACACTACCTTGTCCCATAGCTGTGCTGTCCCCAACTTAGCCCTTTTCACTGATGGGGAAAACCTGGCAAGTGCACAAGTCCTCAGGTGTGAAACTTCACTTCCAGGGAAATGTGAAATTGCAAGTCACATGGTGTCAGTGTTCCCTCCTCCCCCAGTTCCCCTCTCCCTTGCTATGGCTGAACACCTTTATTTTATTTTTGACCCTAGTTCCTCCCTTCCTTTTCACTTCAATCACGGTAGCAGAATTGCATGGAAAAAGTGGGGAATTTAAAAAAAGACACCTAAAGGCATGCTGGACAGGGTGTAAGACAGGGAAGCAGAGTTAAGAGAGGAAAAGTCAGGAAGAAAACACAATGGGGTAGCAGTCCCAGTCGCATGCTTGAGAGGAGGTGCGGTGATGGCAGCTTTTGAAAGTTTTTTAAGTTCCCATTTTATTTTTGGTAATGTGATTGTTTCAAGAACGGGATTCATGTGGAAGACTCCTCAGACGGCTGGCTCTCTGATAGCTAGAGCATAAAGTATTTCATGAGCTGTTCTAGAACTAGTATCATAGGTACAGATATGATCACTGCACAAAAGTCGGGGGAGTACCAGTAAGCAGAGAGGACAGGAACCAAGATTGCAACTTAATTTCTCTAAAAGTGAACATCACAAAAACATATTCACCTTATATTAATGAGAGAGAAAAGAAAACAGATAGCTGTAGAATTCAAAGTCCACGCAGCACATTAACTAATACCAATTGTAGTGCAATGCACCATCAGATTTGGAGACTGATGTTCCCCAGGTAAACAAACTATACTGACAAATGAGTATGGCATGAAACAGTAACTTACAGTTGGCTCTCCATATCCATGGATTCTATATCTGTAGATTCAAGCATCCGTAGATTGAAAATATTTTTTAAAAGTACAAATTCCAAATAGCAAACCTTGATTTTGCCTTTTTATTTAAGGCACACATTTTTACTATGCCATTGTACTTAATGGGACTTGAGCATCCATGAATTTTGCTATCCACGGGGGGAGGGGGTGTCCTGGAACCAAACCCCAGTGGATAACAAGAGCCCACTGTATAAACATGGTGAACTTTCCAAGGTGTTAAATGTATACAAAGTGATTATTTCCATAGATATGGTACATACTCAACTGGTTAAAGCAATATTCAGTGCTGTCACTCTAGTGTACTGAAATGTCACTGCTATCATAGTAAAATAGTAAAATACTATGATAGCAGTCTTGTTTTTCAAATGGAAGAAATACTAAGTTTGTCACTATTATCACAGGAAAACACTGTTTGTAGAACTTCAAATAATTTTTTGAAGAAAACATACAATTACGTATTGCCACTCTTAACCAATTCTGTATGAGAACGCCCTTTGTCTTTTTAAGTTCATAGCAAATTTCCGCCCCCCACATTTTCTTCCTCACGGTAAGATAATTATCTCTAAAGTTGGCTGAAAGTGAAATCTAGTTCTTTCCCATAATGGCTGGGGGATTCTGAGAGTTGTGCTATGAAACAATAACTCTTCCAAGCTTTGACAACCATCTACCACAAAAAAAGCTTGTAACGCAGACCAGTCAGCATTTAGTATCTGATCGTGCATGACTCATGTCAACATGAAAAACACAAAATTACTATTTAAGTTAAGCTGCACCACAACTTTAACCAATTTTAATTGCTCTGCCAATGTATGCTAAGCAAACTTTCAAGAGAATTAGATATATATTTCAATAGAAGTATGAACAATGGAATGATAATTATGTCATGTTTATCCATTTGTATTTCCACATTTTTTCCTATTTTAAAACATTAAAAGAGTTTTTGAAACGAATTAGAAAGTTCTCTACTTTTACAGTAAATTTTACAAAATGCCCCTTTACAGACCTGCTGAAACTACTCACTTGAATTAGATTCCATTAATACAAGCACCCTTTTAAGGCAAGCCAAGAGCAATTTGAAGAAAATATGAAATGTTCTGTCCTTTGTCTGACCGCATCAACAATTCTGTGCTTGTGCTATTTGGCCTTTACAGCCTCTTTCTTGCATCACAAGCTATTGTTCCTGGCAATTTCCGTATTACTTTTTAAAAGTGTGTTTGTATTAAATTCTGCTTTCGTTTTAAGGGAGATTATTTTTAAAGAGACATAATAGCTGGCAAGCATTTTAAATATTATTTTAATTAATTAAGAATCAGAATTAATAGAACTTGCTATGGTTAGAGAATTGATTTTAGATGTTAAATCCAGGGTCGAAAACCCACTCAACTATGAAGCGCTGTAGGTGGGGTTTGGGCAAGTAACAACAGGCAACTTCACACTTCATATGGCAGACACAATTGCTGGAGGTACATGTTTTTATACCAATGGAAAAATATTTCAACTACAGATGACATTCCTACATTTTTGAACACCAATATATTTGCATCTTGAGACATGTCTAGCATTGCTTCATGGCACCAAGGGAACTGAGGCTCCCACAGGCAATCATGACTGGTGCAAGAATCCCTTTAGTTCTCTTTTAAAAACAACAACAGCACTTTTTAAAAAAATGACGACAAAACAAGTGCTAAATGATAGAGGCAGCAGCAGCAGTTTTCTACACTGTCTCCAGTACATTCCCTCCATGCCCAACATGCATTACAAGGAAAGAAAGGTAACAGCTGCAGTAGTCACATCACCGTTTGCTTATCTGCTTTGTGTTGGGCTGAGGAAATATATGGATAGAGAGACTATCCCATCCTTCCCCTACTGCTCACTATTGCTGTCTTTAGCTGTCCACCCTCTGCCTTATAGTAAGTATACTATGGAAGGGGCACCAGGCTAGCATTTACAGAGGCATAATGTCCAGTACTCCATCATAAGGCTGTAGTAAGAGTGACAGCCTATGGGCCAAGCATGTTGATTACACAGTGGCCATATACCTATGGGAATACAAAACAAGATGTCAGCAGAATATGAGTACAACACTAGTTCTGTGCTGGCCTTGTCTAGGAACATGTAGCCCCAATTTGAACAGACCTTCTTGCATCTTGGCATCTAAACTCTCTGTTTGCTGCTAGAAACACTCAGATAACAGTCTGCACCCATAGCAAAGTATCTGTAACACACTGGGTTGAATCCAGAATTTACCTTCCAGGAACAGAAAGCTTCCACAAGCTCCAGAGATCCAATTATGAGTGATGCATGGAAATTTCCTCTGCCAAATTTCCAGGTTTTCCACCACTTTGCCTACATCCTCCTCCTGCTGCATTTTCAGAGGGAATGCTGGTGAAAGCAGAGTGTAGGAAAATCATCTTCCCCCAGGATAGACCTCTACAAATATTTCTTTAAAAGATGACCATTCAAAGATTCAGCCTAAAGTAAGGAGCTATCCTATTCTTTGGTCTAATTTAACAGGGCATGGAAAATGCCAAAACCTCAAAACCTGGATGCACTTACTTTGATAGAAAGAAATAATAATTCCACAAAAGGTAGTAATTATACTGTTAAAAAGAGAAGGCTATCTTGACAGCCAAATCCCCAACCTCCGCAACCTCATTCAAGTTACAAATTCTGCATCCGTTCTTCTACTAATGTCTTTGTACACCTGCCACAGCACTGCTGAATGCTGTAGTGGTTTCTGGAATGTGCTTTAGAGGCAAACAGTCTTGCATTGTACTGGCTAAGTCTGCTGCTCTTCACTCTTGTCTCACACAAATAAAGAAACCCATAGCCAAGCCTGATCACAAGGAGAAACTCCACAGAAGTTCCCATGAAACTTTCAACTTCACAGAAATATAGTCTTGAGAACAAACTGGCCAAACTAACTGTAATATTTGCACATTTTCCAGCAGACTGGATTGAGAAGAGACCCATGGGACAGGGTGCTTTTATTTCTGTAATATGTGACTTAACTTCAGTGAGTCATGCAGCAGTTTTCAGGAAACCTTTCCGAAATGCACCTGCTCTCTGTTAACACCTGGCCTGAATTACACCCAGCCAGTCCAATGAACCTTGCTATAGGGAAGTCTTGCTCCTTCCCAGCTCAGACCCGTGGTTGCAGAAAGTAAAAGGTAATCAATACTGATTTAATCTCTATTTCCAATATTAGCAGTTGTTATGGGAACATCAAAATAAATAATTTCTATGAAATCTAATAAAGCAATGCAAAACATGTTGTGAGGCACTGGCTGTTCATTTATCCATAACCATCCCTCAGTACCTCTGATACCTCTCAGCAGCACACTACCGTATCCACAGCCACCCTTAGCCAAAACACCATGAACTCACTTTACTTCAAAAGCTTGTTTTCTGGATGTTGGATGTTACTGTACTTTGTTATCTGGACAATATGGCTACCCCTGAATATGTTAGCATTATTGTAGCCATTTGACTTTTTCAAGCAATGTACACCCCCACAAATTAAACGCAGGTTCACAAATTAAACATAGACTCACAGAGTTGGAAGAGACCCCAAGGGACATCAAGGCAAACCTGCTGCCATGTAGGGAGACACAATCACAGCACCTCCAACAAATGAACATCCACCCTCTGTTTAAAAATCTCCAAAGAAGACACAAGCCTGTTTTATTCTGAACATTTTCATACCACAAGGTGCCACTGTTGTGAGACACTCCATAAAGCCCAAGGCTGACCCAACCCACTCATCCATAAGGCTGTGTGCTCTCTTTGGCTTTAGGCAAGATCCTTCCTCCTGCCTTCATCCCCCAATGAGCACTGTTAAAAATTGAATGTGCCACGACAGCTCCATACCCAAATCATTATGAATTTCAATTGGCATTCTCACATACAACCAGCTTATATAGGTCTGTCTCTGGATTCTCCTCTCCAAACATGATTCTGAGGAAGTAAAGTCAAGTCTCCAAAAGTGCAGGCTACCAACTTCTTTCAGTTAATCTCAAATGTGCTACAAGGTCCCTTTGCACACCGACCCACTCCAGATTCCCCTTCTTTGTACAGTCGGCCTTCCATATCCACAGATTCAATCATCCGTGGCTTGAAAATATCCCTAAAATACATCAATTCTAAACAGCAAGACTTGATTTTCCCATTTTGTATAAGGGATACTATTTCACTACACCATTGTATATAATGATACCTGAGCATCCACGGATACTGGCATCCAGGTTGATTACTGGGGCATTCAGGAGTGATCATATTACACCAATATTAAAATCACTCCACTGGCTGCAAGTTAGTTTCTGAGCAAGATCCAAAGTGCTGGTTATTACCATTAAAGCCCTACATGCTTTGGGTCCAGGTTACCTACAGGGTCGCTTCCTCCATATAATCTGCCCAGTACACTCAGGTCCTCTGGTGGACATTTACTGCAGCCAGCCAGGACTAGGTTGACAGCAGTCAGCCAGAGAACTTTCTCTTCAACTGCCCTTAAACTGGGGAATGACCTGCCAGAAGGGTTTTGACAGCTGAATACGCTGTCTGAATTCAAAACAACATTAAAGACCAGTCTCTTCCAGCAGGCTTACCCAGATTTTTAAATTGCAAATTTTAAATGTGGGTTGTTTTTAACATGTGTACATCTTGTTTGGCCTTGGAAACTGATGTGCACTTTAACTGATGTCTTTTTAACTGATGCTGTTTATCTATTAATTATTGTTGCTCACCGATCCATGGAAGGACCAAGAACCAAACCCCAGCAGATACCAAGGGCCCACTGTATTCTGACCTTTACATACGAAGGACATTAATGAAAGTGGGAAGAAACAGCCTACTGTTTTTCCAACCCAGGCACTGCCTGCCTCCTCCTCTTGCTCTACCCACCAACTGTTAATCTCTTGTTTACTTTGTTTTTATTGTATATTAATTAGCATTATTTTTAGAGATATTTTAATCATGTAATGTTGTTGTTTTAGACTGTGTGCCAATTGGCAGGTTTTTATTCTTTTTTTTAACCTTGCTATGTAAAGTGCTGTGCAAACTTTACAGCACTATATAAATAAATGTTAATAATAATAACTGCCTGCAAAGCCAGCCAGAGGAAAGGCGAGCCCAAGTGAGGGAACTGAACTGTGAGGGAACACAAGAGAGAAACCTCCAGAAGGGGAAGAAAGAGGGGCCTACCCAGGGGATCAGATATATACTCCCCACAAAGGGACAGCAGGCAAAACAGAGGGCCTTCAAGAAAAATGGAGAACAAAATGACCTATAAAACACACAAATCCCTGCTTTCTTAGCCATGCTCAAAATGGAGAGCATTTTGAACCTCCTCCTGGACAGAAGGCTGAAATGTAGGACAGGTCCCAGAAAAGGAGGACCTCCAGTCACTCTGTTGAGCTGAAGATATGGAGACATGAGCAGGGTAGTCCTCACTGCAAAGGACGACCAAAGCACCGCAAAATGGAGGAGGTGACCAAAGAAAAGCTGCAAACACACTCTTATAATAAATCCCTGGACTGATCCTGTTCTTCCCCCACCCCCACTCTCTTCCCTTCCTTCTCCCTCCCATAAATGTAAATAAATAAACCCCATTTTGCCATGCAGGAACTCACAGTCAAAGCACCCCCAACAGATGGCCATCCAGCCTCTGTTTAAAGACCTCCAAAGAAGGAGACTCAGTCATATGAAGATAAAACCCTTCAATCCTGTTCTCTCTCCCCACCTTGCAGCCTCTCCTCTACCTTCCTTCTCCTGCTCCCCCCCCGCACCAAAATAAATGTCTTTAATGTGTTTTAATATTAGTTTTAATAATTGCATGGTATTTTAAATATTATTATTATTACATGGCATTGTTTGTTGTGGGAGAGGGAGGGAGGGAGGGAGGGAGGGGATGCAAAGATTTTGTATTCTATTGTATGTATTACCATGGTTGTAAACTGCCATATGGAAGGATTAAAACAAATTTTTCATTATCATCATCATTAATATTTTACATATATTATATATATATATATATATATATATTAATATCCTGCCCAATCACGGAGAATCTGGATGGCTAACAGCTGTATGAAAATACAATACAGGAAATACAAACAATCCCCTCCCAATCCCCTGAACAATATTTAAACAGAACAAAATCAATAAACAATGTAAATACAATGGAAGTCAAATGGATTATCATTATTATATACTATATTATATTATTAACAATATTTATTATATTATATATTGTTATTTAATTATTCATTAGAGTATTTATACCCCGCCCTTAAGCCTTACAGGCTATCAGAGCGGCTTACAATTATTATCTTGTATTATATATATTATTAATATGTATTATTATATATACATATAGTATATTATTATATTATATATATTAATATGTATAATTATATTATATACATATATATATATACACAGACACACACACATATAGTATAGTATTATTACATTAGAATCATAGAATTGGAAGAGACCACAAGGGCCATCCAGTCCAACCCATGCAGGAACTCCCAGTCAAAATAACATTATATATGTTATTAATATATATCATTATATTATATATGTTATCAATATATTTTTATTTTTGTTATTATTATTATTATTACGTGTGGAAAGAGGACCAGAGAAGGGCCAGATCAGGCTGGCCAGATTATTACAACCCTGAGGAGACATGGGCAGATGTCCTCGCCACCAAAGGAGGACTAAGGCACTAAGGAATGGAGGGAGGGAAAAATACGGGAGTTGATCATAGTAAAAAGCTTAAAAACACACACTCATATAAAGGTCAAATCCAGCCTTATTAAGCCCTGCTCAAAACAGAGGACGTCCTGGAACAGGAGGAGGGTGGAATGCAGGGCAGGTCCTGGAAAAGGAGGACGCGCCTTGGTCCCTCCCTGATCCTTCACCATCTCTGGGGCCTGCCTCGGCGGCGCATGCGCAGAATCAGCCAAGCAGCAGCAGCAGCAGCTCCCCCTCCCTCCCTCACCGTTGCCGACTAGCAGCAGCAGCGACTCTCGTCCCCTCGGCCCTCAGCTTCAGCAGCAGCGAGAACAGGTTCCCGCCCGAAGAGGGTCCTCCTCCGGGGGCTCCTCCTCGCCTCGTCTTCTTCAGGGACGAGAAGGAAGAAGGAGAAGAAGACGGAGACAACCGTGGAACTGCCGTACTCCCGACCCGCCCCTCCAGGCCGGACACAGACGCTGCTGCAGCTGCACAGGAGGAGACGGAGACGAGAGCCAGCTCAGAACACGACCGGCCACGACGGAGACTGCGCCTCAACTGGCTGGCAGAAGCACTAGGGAGGGGGGGGGAAAAAAAGCGGCAGGCTCCGGGAGGAAGTGACGCACGCACGCCCCGCCCACTTTAGGACGACGACGACGCCTTTTTACCTCCTCCCCTCAACACAGGAAGTGACGTCTACTAGCCGGGAAGGGAGAAAAGATTAAGGCGTAGAGGCCTCTCTTCGGCGCATGCGCACTCGGTGGCGCATGCGCAGAAGAGTGAGCCCTCTTTTTGCGGCTCAAGGCTGTGGAATTCTGGGAGTTGGAGTTTGTTGTGGGGCCTTACGGCCCCACAACAAACTCCAACTCCCAGAATTCCACAGCGACTGAGTCAGACAACAAGTCTAAGCGGGGCCAAAAAAAGAGAGACATTAGTAGCATGAGCTTTCTCCTAGACTTGAACCTACTTCCTCAGGTGCATAGATAGGGATATAGAGTTATAAAGTAAACCTTAGTCTAGGAAAGCTCCTGCTGCCATTTTCTTTCAGTGAGTGCCACAAGAGCTCTCTACTTTATTTATTATTAATATTATAACTGTTATATCCAGCTGTATCTGAGGAAGTAGGCTTTAGGAAAGCTCATGCTGCCAACTTCTTTCTTTCAGTGAGTCTCAAAGGTGCTACAAGATCTCTCTACATCATTATCATTATATCATCATCATTATTATTATTATATCCAACTGCATCTGAGGAGGTAGAGTTAAAAGTCTATGAAAGCTCATGCTGCCAACTTCCTTCTTTCAGTTAGTCTCAAAGGTGCTACCAGATCTCTACATTATTGTTATTATTATTATTATCATGTCCTTTGTTTTGTAGAAGAACAGCCCTCCCTCCATCCACCATCTTGAGGGAAAGAAAAGCAAGCCAGCTCCAACAGGCCTTGCCTAAAAAGAAGAAGAGCCCTCCCTCCAGTCCATCTGCCTTGGTCCAGGCCTCCGAGGGAGAGAAGATTTGCTGGACCTTCCCCACCACCATTCCCTTCTCCTTTTGTGTCCTCTCTTTTTAGATTGTAAGCCTGAGGGCAGAGAAATGTCTAATTAATAAATTGTAAGGCCCTCTGCTAGCCTTGGCTGAAGAGTGGGGTATAAATAAAAATTATTATTATTGTATCCAACTACATCTGAGGAAGTAGACTTTAGTCTAGAAAAGCTCCTGCTGCCAATTTCTTTCTTTCAATGAATCTCAAAGGTGCTACAAGAGCTGTCTACATTATTATTATGAATATTATTGTATCCAACTGCATCTGAGGTCTTAAGTCTACAAAAGCTCATGTTGCCAAATTCCTTCTCTCGGTGAATCTCAGAGGTGCTACCAGATCTAGATACTGCTTGTACAGACTAACGCAGCTATATCTGAATTCTCCCACAGGTAACTTTTAAGTTTAAGTGCGCTCTACATGGGGCTACCCTTGTGCCTAACCCGGAAACTCCAACTAGTTCAAAATATGGCAGCCAGGCTTGTTAGCGGTACACCTAGGAGAGAGCACATTACACCTGTGCTTAAAGCTCTTCACTGGCTGCCAATTAGTTTCCGGGTGCAGTACAAGGTGTTGGTTTTAACCTTTAAAACCCTACATGGCTTGGGTCCATCTTATCTCAGGGACCGCCTCTCCCCATATGAACCCCCCTCCGCACCCTTCGGTCCTCTGGGAGAAATCTGTTGTAGCCTATGAAGACTAGGTTAGCACAGACCTCCCAGAGGGCCTTTTCTCCTTCTGCTCCCAGGCTATGGAATGGCCTGCGTCTCATTACATCGCTAGACTGTTTCAAAACAGCCTTAAAGACGCATCTCTTCCGGCAGGCCTTCCCTGAAACCGTATAATCTACCCGGCTCCTAAAATCTTTCAGCCAATTCTCAACTCCCTATCCCCCCCTCTGTATTTTGTTGCTACCCATGCTGTGGCCAGGATTGCGGTTTTTATTTGTGTATTATGTTGTATTGTATTTCTATTGTTAGTAATTTAATTTTAAACTTAATTAGTTTAATCCTATTTTGGGGGGGGGGGGAGGTTGGGATGGAATTCTTGAATTATTTTAATCTGTAATCTTTTTTTTAACCTTGTTATACCCCGCCTCGATTGTTTTACAGAGGGGCGGGTAAGAAATAAACATTATTATTATTATTATTATTATTAAGTTTAGGCTCTCAATTTTCATAGGAGCAAGAAAGTGATCCAGGCAGAGCAGGTGATGATTCAGTCCACGCGACTGACCCGTGTATCAGACTCCTGCAACTTGGAGGGCTGTGATTCGCACTCGCATCCCAGAGAGTCAGTTTCATCCTTCACACAAACGCCAAACCTTTTGAGGTCCAGGCTCACCTCAGCAAACAAAGGAAGACAACGACACAAAAAATATGTCGACAGATAATATGAAGGAATATATACGTACATGATCTTGGAAGCTAAGCAGGGCCTGCCCTGGATAGTCCTTCGGGGCTTGTTTTGTTTTGTTTTATATAAAATAAAACTTTGTGCAGTTGCTTTTGGAGAAATCGAGCACCAAAAACTGTGAAAAGACACTATTTGGCTTAGATGCAAGCCCAAAGCAAATGCTCGTTTTTTAAAATGAAATATATAATGACAGGATTACTAAGCCTGGCATAGTTTAAATAAGCTTCAGCAACAGTTGATAAGTGATAAAAAGCACATTTTAATAGTGGCTATTGGACTGTCTTTGCAGCAGCCCTGCAAGGTAGGCCAGCCCCCCCCCCCCCCCAGCACTGGGTTTTATTTGTAATTAACTACATTGTATTGAACTGTGCTCAGTATTTTTGGTGGCGAAAGTGTCTAATTTCAAACGTTCTGCTATAATTTCAGTATCGTGGTACTATTATTCCACAATCATGGTGCTACTATTCCACAATTGTGGTGCTGTTATTCCACAGTTGTGGTGCTACCATTCTACAATCAAGGTACTACAATTTGACAATTGTGGCTCTGGTTTCACAGCTGTGGTGCTATGATTTCACAATGGTGATGCCACAATTTTATATTGGTAGTTCTACAATTTCACAATTGTGGTTCTATCGTTTTGTAACTGTGGTGCTACTATTCCACAGTTGTGGTATTACAATTTCACACTTGAGGTGCTACAATTCCTCACAAAATGGTAGTGGGATATTCCACAGTTGTGGGGCTACAATTCCCACAAAATTGTAGTGCTACAATTCCACAGTTATAGTGCTATGGCTCCATAATTCAATGGTTTGGGTTTTTGACAGTTCCCACAGTTGTGGTGCTACAGTTTCACAATTGCAGTGCAACACTTTCACAATTGTAGTGCTGCAATTCCATAATTCTAACAGCCATCCTTGTAATCCAACAGAAACAGAGGAACCGCCATTTTGCCTCATGGTTCTGTCTCCTCATGTTTTCCCTGGCTAAATTCAATGGCTTCCTTTGCAGCCTGAGAGAAGCAGTTGGAGGAGCCGCCATTTTGCACCACAGTTCTGTCTCCTCAGGTGGCTCATCTTTTCCCCACTTAAGTTCAACGGCTGCCCTTGTAGCCTGAGAGAAACAGGTGGGGAAGCTGGCATTTTGCCTCATGGTTCTGTCTCCTCAGGTTGATCATCTTTTCCCTGAGCATGTGCAGAGTGCAAAGATGGCCATGAGGCACCACTATTTTGCTTCATGGTCTCCTCAGGACACTTGTTTTTATCCCATCTCAATTCAACGGCTGCCTTTGCAGGCTGGGGGAAGCACAGAGGCACCACCATTTTGCCTCATGTTTATGTCCCCTCAGGCCATTTGCCTTTTTCCTGCCAAAATTAAATGGCTGCCATGAGGCACCACCATTTTGTCTCATGGTTTATTTTCTGCCTAAATTCAATGGACCCTTGCCTTTCGGTCCCACCCAATCTTTCATTTTGAAAAGGTGATGGAAGTTATGTAAGGAAGGGTCAGAAAATAATAATAATAATTAATAATAGAGTTTAAGCCCCTCTGAGGTGGAAAAAGACTTATTTCCCCCGTATTTTTTTAGGGGAAGGGAAAAGAATCAAGGTGCTCCTTTTTCCCCTCCTGTGAAATGCACTCTGCACATGCTCAGGGACAAGTTTAATAAGGTTGGAGTATAAGCAGGAGGAGAACTGAGATATCAGTTCCCACCACAACCACCCTGAGCATATGTGGACTGCGGGTTTCGGCCCTGAATCTGTGTGGAAAAAAGATTGTTGTCTTTGATCAAGGGGTTCCCCTCCCAAACAGAGCAGCCCCACAGTCTGTCTCGGGAGCAAAGAAAGAGCAACTGTATTGATAGGATTCCAAAATCTATCAGCTTGCAAGGTGACATTACAGATGACTAAAAATTCACATGTACATAGGTTTTTGCGGGTTTTTCGGGCTGTGAGGCCGTGTTCTAGAAGAGTTTATGTTTTGCCAGCAGCTGCTGCTGGCATCTTCAGAAAATGCTGGCATTGAAGAGAGTGGGGTATATATACTGTTGGTTGAGAGGAAGTGATGTACATGTTAATCTGTGTATTGTTCTGTTGTTGAATGGTAAGGCTTCAGGATGTCTAATTAATGATCCATTGTCTGCTGGGAAATCCCCTTCATTTGCCTTTGCTGGGTCTTGATGCTGGTGTTTTCCAGGACTGGTAGCCAAACTTTTTTCACTTTAAGGGTTTCTTCTTTCCTGTTGAAGTTGTCCAGGTGTGTATAGATTTCAACAGCTTCTCTGTGCATTCTGACGTGGTAGTTGTTGGCATGGTCCAGAATTGACAGCATTTTATGCACAGGGTGGTTTATTATATGTTCTGCTAGTGCTGATTTTTCTGGCTGACCCAGTCTGCAGTGTCTCTCGTGCTCCTTGATTCGTGTTTGCACACTGCGTTTGGAGGTCCCTATGCAGACTTGTCCGCAGCTGCATGGTATACGGTAAACTCCTGCGGCCATGAGAGGGTCTCTCCTGTCCTTCACTGAGTGCAGGATTTTCTTGATCGGTTTATGGACCATTTGGAGGTTGTGCTTCCTCCCAGTTTCCCTATTCTATCTGTGACTCCTTTGATGACTGGTAAAAATACCTGCACATGTACGCTACTGAGATTCCCATTACTTCGTTCGGGGCACATGCCTAGTTGGTGTTAGGTTTTCACAAACAACAATTGAGCATTCAGTTTGTGTTCCCTTCGTCAGCCGATGTTGCACAAATGTAACAGTAAATGATACAATAAGGAGAGTTCCTTGCAGCTTCTCAGGCAGCTGCAATGTTATTATCCATAACAGGCCAAGCCCCCCAAGGTCAGTTCCCACTCTTACTGTTCTCACCCCCGCTATGGCTGAACCCTGCTTTAGTAATGATTATTGCCTTTGGGCATTTAAATGTGAAAAGGAGCATTTGGCCTGACCCCCACTAAAAGAAACTTGGGAATCTTGGTTTGAACTCATAGATAAATCATTGAATTACTCATGTGGTTTCAGGAGCATTTCACATGCATTTTATTGTAAGAAGTTAGTTTCTGGTTGAAAAATTGAGGCATTTCCCCTCAAATGAGTGTTTTCAAGTCATTTCCAACATGGACACCTGAAGGCCATCATGATGGGCTCTTTTTCTTTTTTTTTTTTTTTTTTTTGGCAAGAATTGTTTAGAGGGAGGTTTAATTGCAACTTTTTCAGAGGCTGAGAGAGTGTGACCATGAAGATTTGAGTGTACAATTGATTCCAGAATCCACACTGCCTCACTAATAAGTATTTTGTTCTCCAAAATGGCATTTTTTCCCCTCTGAAGTCAAATCTATTTGTGGTGGTAGTTTGTACAACCTAAACTCAAGAAAACAAAAGATTTGAGCACCACTCGTTCTTTACCCACAGGATCCCTCTTTACATGCTGACATCTCCTCCCCACTTGATGTAGTATATGAATAAAAATATTTTGTTTATTTAGTGTGTATATTTTCATTTTCACATTCATGTATATTCATATTTTACTTCAGTAAATTCAATATTTAACTCAACATATGTGTAAATTTAACACATATAAAAGGTTTGGGAAGTGGAGGAGGGACACCAAAGCCCCCCTAGTCTCTCCCTCACTCCTTGAGCAACTCTCATACCTCCCCTGAGCCTCCCATCCCACCTTTTGAGAACCAATGGATTACATCAAAAGCTTGAAGGAAGTGTTTGGAAGTCAGACATTTCACTCTGGAGAAGATGCGTTTATTTCTCTGGGAAGATTTCGTCATTGTAAAAATTGGACTGCTTGTGCCTAGTGGCTGGGAATTGAAGCTATGTTTAACATAGGGCATTTCCTGTTTAATTCCTGTTTAAGTCCTGTTTGCCCTCTAGTGTGATAAACCGCAGGTGTTGCTTCTGTATCCAAGAAACCTGGTTGCAGGTCTATATCCAAGAAACCTGGTTAGTTGAGCCTTTCAGTGTTAAGATATTGGGTTGAGTTGCCCTCTGTCAATGTCAAATTAGGTAAAGTCTCTTCCAACACTATCATTCTGCTGTAATTTTTATTTGGGTTTTGTAGAACTGAACATTAGGAAACTGCTTTTGAATACCTTGCAATGGATATGTTTTTATTTAACTGCTTCAACTGCTGTTTTCAGAATTGTTAATATGTATTATTCCTGCATCTTTGTTGGAAAGCTGAAGCCTTATGTTAAGTGTGGAGATACTAATGTCTCCAATTCTCTTTAGGGTAGCCGCAGTGCAATGGAAAACCTTTAGAGGAATTTTGTGACTTGGTTCTTTCAAATGATGTAGTATCTACTCATTTTGATTTTACACTGGTCTCATCTGTTTTGGTTGGATCTTAGAATTGTGTCAGTATATACTGCTCTTCTCCTGTGTGGATGGGAGATTTTTTCAGAAAGGCACTCTGGAAAGTGATCACTTTCTTATGATTATTGCTTAAACAGGAAAGGGCTGAAATGATTATATAAATTTGACTCTTTTTGAAATTTAAAAATGCTGGTTGGGTTTTATATCAATGAAAGTGTTTTTATCTTCATCACACTTTGATAATTTCATGATTGGCTTGTTGGATTATGATTCTCAGACTATCCCCAAATGTGGATTGATGCAAAGAAATTTGTGGTAGGGTGAATGTAATAGGAAAGTGTAATGGGGTATAATTGCTGTAGGGCCTTGGTGAAGGGAATACTAAGGGAACAAAGAGATGCAGTTGGCAGAGTTTCTGTGGCAATCTTATAACAACAACAACAACAACTGAGGTTGCATCTGCTTTAAAGAAATAAGCCAGTTTCACACCACTATTAAGTGCCACAGCGGTTGCAAAACTACAATTCCCAGAGACATTTAGCCTTCTCTGTCAGAGAGCTCTGGTGCCACAGCAAATTGCAATTCCCAGAATTCCATAGCACTGAGTCATGGCAGTTAAAGTGGTGTGAAACCAGATTATTTCTGCAGTGCAGATGCAGGCTGAAGAATAGCTGTCAAAAAGGAGATACTCCTGCTCTATATTCCTGCAGGATCTCTGTCAGGTGTTTCAAAAGTTCAGTAAACTCATCAGAGGCCGGCTTTTCTTAAACCATATAATGGCATCTCAGCTGATTGCTCACTAAAGGCTGTGTTCACACTGGAGAAATAAACCAGTTTAATTGTCATGGCTCAATGCTGTGAAATTCTGGGAATTGTAGTTTGTTGTGGGGCCCAGAGCGGAGCGGAGCTCCGCTCTGGACCCCACAACAAACTACAATTCCCAGAATTTCACAGCATTGAGCCATGGCAATTAAACTGGTTTATTTCTCCAGTGTGAACACAGCCTGAGTGATCAAGACATTTTGAATAAGGATTTGGCTCCGACAGAATATTTCTAGAAAAAACAATGTAGGGATATGAAATGTGTGTCACCTGGAGATTATTTTTTTGTTTGTTAGTTCCTCCTTTATAATCTGGTTTGGAAGTGAAGTTTGTAAATATGTTATTATAATTCCTATTGCTAAACCATGAAAGATTATTTTTCTGATCCTATTTCTACTATGATAACTTCTTGTATGTTCAGGGTTATATAAAGCTCATGTACTTAACTGATATAATTGAACCAGGAGAGGACAAATAGTCGATTTCACAGTGGTAGGCATACTGTGTATCATATTATCCAATTTGAAACAGAAGTCTGGGAAAAATTGCCCCAGGGAATTTTTCATTAGCTGTAGAAAAGGATATGTTATCGGCTGGAAGAAGGTTCCTGTGTTCTATAAATTTTATCAGTTGATAGCTGTGTGATTTTGTTTTTCATGGCCAGAAATTACAGGTCTGAGTGTGTTCAATTCTTGCTAGGTCTTATTGAAAACTTGCTGGGTGACTTTGGGCAAGTCACACTTTCTCAGACTCAGAGGATGGCAATGGCAAACCCCTTCTGAAGAAATTTGCCAAGAAAACCCCGTGATGGCCTTAGCATTGCCGTAGTCGAAAACAGCTTGAAGGCAAACAGCAACAAACTCTTCCTGATAGATCTTCACTGTTATCTTAGACAGGAGCTAAAATCTGTCTTCAGAGGGATATTGTTAAGAAATGGCAGAACCAATGGGATCTAGTTGGTAATGGATGTAAGGTGAGGGTTTTCCGTTTGTAATACATTTAAATAATTTAACCAGAAAGGCTGTTTATGCCAACAAACCTGTCTTTTTTGGGGTACTAACAAGACATTGCTCAGCCCATAATAACCTTTGGGGCATTATATAGGTGAGAATAGATCTGTATGATATCTGTGTGGGGTGAGAAATTATAGACCAAATTCTTTGGGGCTTTTTATAGTATAGGAATGGACAGGTGTCTATTTTCTGCATAATTGCTGATAGGCAAGTTCTTTCTGGTGGTTTGGGGATTCTTCTTTGCGATCATGGCTTATGAATTTTTGGCTATCGTTTGGTGTTTTCAGCAGGCCTGTAATTTAATTAGTACTTTGTGACTTAAGAATGCAACTTTTGAGTGGGAAGAAGTTTTTTTTATAAACTTACTTTGCCACTGAATGTCAGAAGAACAAGGATGAATGGGTGGGGTTGGCTATAAAAGTAAGGTGAATGGGACAAAAGGCAAAGAAGTGAGTGGGAAAGGAATAGTATATTTGAAGCAGTAAAGTGTTTCAAAACTTTGGGCATCATCACTCCATGACTGAGGACATTACCACACAAGGTTTCTGTAATGAAGCGATCATGGTTTTGGAGCACACAAAACATATTGGTGCTGAAGTACCAGCCAAAAATGCTTTTTTCCTGTTAAAATTCTGCTTTTTACCCTTGTGTGATAATCTCCTGAGTCCTCTTAAAATCAGTCAGACTGTAATCCAGTAGATCTATCTTTCCCTGTAGTGTTGAGGAAGCCATAAATTGTTGAACTTCTGAAAGCTATTCAGGCATTAAAAGTGCAGGGTTAAGTAGAAAGGGGAGGAAGTTAACAGTGTGCCCTTATACACTGGAATATTTTATTCTCTCCTGGTTCTAAATATGCAACAATAAGTTATATCAGTTTGATACCATTAAATCAAACATCTAACTATTATCAGGCAAGGTGAACAGATTTTCACAGAACATGTGTTACATCCAGTCTGCATCATGGGCATTCTGTAAAATTTCTGATACTTCTGTAATTTCTGTATATGCACAAGGACTCACATCTATTTTGTACACAATTGTATACACTTTGGGAAAAAATGTATACAAAATGTGTTTATTAATATACAGTGGTCCCCCGGGTTACGAAGGTAATCCGTTCCGGATTACCTTTCATAACCCGGAAATACGCGTATCCCGGGGGACCGCTTTAAGGGACGGACCGCGCGGCCAATTTAAAGGGGCCGCACGGTTTTTCCCTTTCGGATCCCGGGGGATCCTTCGGATCCCGGGAGAATTTTGGCAGTCCCGCCGGTTTCAGATCCCGGGGATTTCGTTCCCCGGGGGATTCGCAAACCAGGGGACCACTGTATGTCTTTTTTGTATTTACCTGTAAAACACATGTGGTATGAAACATTCCGCCATCATTTTTGTAAACAGTTATGGAGGTGGGAAAAGCGTAACAGAATTCAGAAAAGTGACTAATGCAAATGATACTTTGTTCCAATCCACATATTAGTTCAGGAAGTGTGAATTAGTTCCCTTTGAAACATGCTGTGGTTTCAGCTTCTTTGTGTGTGGCTGTACAAAGGACTATCTAGTTGCTATTGGCTACCCCAAAAACATAGATTAAACATTTTGAACTTTTTAAAAAAAATACATTTTTTCTGCCAAAGCATTCAATACATTTAACAATTTAAAATATTAAAACTAAAAGTGAGATACAAAACAGATGTCTTTTCAGGAACAGAGAGTACAAATGATCTGACCTGGGCTGTTCTGATACTCCTAGGCCACACAGGCCTTCTAAAATGAGGATAGCAATTGAGATTTCACTGAAAACAGTACTACTAGAATTTCACACATCAGACAGCAAACTAAGTACCTTGTGTAAAGACAATGGGATTCCTATGCTCATGCATTATTTCATTTGCTTGCCAGGCAAACTAAATTCAGACGTATTCATTGCAGCCACATATTATAAGTTTGGGTGCCTTTGTCAAATTTGTAACATGATGTGGCTGTAAACTGTAATGAGAATAAAATATGAGAGTTTTCTGGCATTATATAGTTTGAAGGTTCTTAGACCAACAAGTTTGAATGGTGAAATGACTAGGAAACCTGTTTGTTTGTGTGTTTGTTTATAAAACCTATGCATGCCATTCTAGGAACCCAGTATTTGCTGAAGAAATGATTACACTAATAAAAAGGCCAGTTTGGGAAGGCATATCACCTGTCAGATGTATTAATCTGCATGATTTATAAATCATTCCTAAATGTTGTTTTCTCAATAGCTTGATCACGTCCTAGTCTGACATTGTGTGATGCTTCTGGCCAGCTCTGTTCCTTTGAACGGCATGAGGTTCCTCAGCCCCTGGGTCTCTAAAGCAAACAAAACCACAATGGCACTAGCGACATCCTTCCTTTGTTTATTGTAGGACATAATACTAGTGCCCCCAAGTGAAGGCAAGCTGGATGGGCTGAGGGTGGGGTGGACTTTGATTGGACTTAAGGATGACTGCCAGAGACAAGCGGCCATCTGCACCAGGGCTTCCGCCTCAAGACAAAGGCTCTACAGTTTTAACTCAAGCAAATCCAGATTGGTAGTGGCAAGAAGAGGAACTGGAGGACAAAGGTCAAAAACCTGGAGCAACATGACCCACATGCTGCCTCTTCTACACACCCACGATTCATTGTCTTCTTGTGTGGGAACCTGTTTCTCTTCCCAAGATGAGATATTTTTGCTGGCAACGAAACAGAACAAAAGACACAAGAAGGAATAAGATCCTTTCTTGGAAGATGATCTTCCTCTGTTTTTCTAGTCTGATTGAAATCTTCTGAAGCAAGTTAGCAATAAACCCAGGCATGACAGGAACTTGGTTGTATCTAGGGGAACTGAAACCTTTTAATCCGTATGAATTAAGAAATACAGACATTTGATGGACAATTTTCCCTCCTTGAATTAAACTTTTCCACTGAAAGCTATAACTCAGGGTTTCGACTCTTTGGAATAGAAAATGCGCCACACTTTTTAAAATATAAAGTTGCTTTTTCTGTTGAGTAGGTGTGTTATTCCAAGGCAGCACTAATGGGATTATAAAAACACTTGTATCAGCTTATTGACTCAACTGCAATTGTTCTGATCTGCCAGAGTGTCTGGTCTGCTAAAACCACATTGCTTGCTGTGGAGATATTTGTCCCTTGCTTTCCCCCTACCCTACAGAAACCCTAGCAACCTAGAACATGTAATTGTATTATTTTGTGATATCTGTAATGGGACTACCTCACCATCATTTAACTATTAGAGAAACTTGGCAAGCGTACTGTTTGTTGTTTTAAGGAGCGCTGAACACAATATTGTACAGGACTTCAATACTAATCAAAAGTATGACTTTTGTGATCTTTATTCCGTTATTCAATTTAGTACATCAAAATAATACTAATCTCTACTACGTCCTGTTCTGAAATCCCTCTGCTGTTCAGTTGCCTGTTGTCCAGCCTCTTCTTTCACATTGCCTTTCCCCACCTCCACTCTTATTTCTGGTGTTTTTCTTTTTGGTTTACACAAAACATTTCCACATGATTGTCAGCACTATCACATGATAATAACTGTGTGAGGCTAGACTTGTGATCATAAAAGCAAATGCTCTGGGCCATGTCTCCTTTTATCTCAGATGTGATTTTGGAAACCAGCCTGTAAGGGCTTTTTGATTGGGGTGGTTGCAGAGGAGAAATTCAATCGTGTAAGTCACATCTAACTAGTAGGGGTGGAGATATGTAACTTTGTTATTATACATTTGGATATATGTGGCCTTGTTTCATAGGAACTACAGAGTCAGATTTTGGGATGGCTACAATTTGTAATGTGATGGGGTTTACTTCCAAATAACTATGCATAACAGTTACACTGTTGGTGTGAACAAAGTTTTCTTTTCACAATCTGGTGCTTAGTTGCTTCACTGAGTTCAACAGGGCTTCCTTAGTTACTTCCAGCAAAGAGTGCTACAACTGCAGTTTTAGCTGGTTTACTCTGTCAACAGCATACGCAGTCATCAGTGTCATGTTATTCATAGATTCATCAAAATGACTTCAGTCTCAGTCCCATAAGCAGCAAAAGAAAATACCCATCACTAAGTTCTTGCAGCCATTCCCTAGAAAGAGATGAGTTTTCCTCCCCAAAGAATAGTCTCCTCTGAGTTTGAGGTGGAGATAGAACAAAACAGACATAAACCATCCAAGTAAGGTTGTGCTTCTCTCTCAATGACAGAAGAATAGGATGCTGGAAGGGCACAGCCTCTCCTGCCCCCAATGTTGCTTGATCACAGGACTCACCTGGAGTGGTAGACTACAGATAACTCCTCTGCTGCTAGAACAGATGAGACAAGCAGCAGCAGCAAGCAGTGGGAAGTATTTTTTCCTTGGTTCTGAGGTGAGATACCATTATTGGTCTTCAGGCTGACTCTCAATTTATGGCAACCTTATGAAATTTTTTGGCAAGGTTTATTCAGTGAAGGTTTGCTACTGTTTTCTTCTAAGAGTGAAAGAGTGTAACTTGTTCAAGTTCACCCAGTGTGTTTCCATGAATGAGTGGGGATTCAAATCCTGGTCTCTCACAGTCATAGTTGAACACTCAAACCACTGTATCACTATCTCGCTTCAAGCCAACAACTAATCCACTCTCCCTAAACAGCCTCATTGGTGTCTAGGAAAGGAATTCTACTCCCATTCAGTGTTTGCTTCAATCTCTCCATTTTCCATATCAGACTCTCATTAGTTTTTGTATCTTTGTCCAGTTGAGTGGCTCCCGTTGGCATCCTCTTTCTTTTTGATGCACCGCCCTTCATTGGTGGTTTTGGTATCCTGTTCTCATGGGATAACTACTATTCCCACCCTCCTTGTTTCCTGTGCCCACCAGTCATTGGCTGTCTTGGCATGAGTGGATGGATAGGCAGGAAAGTACAGGGAGTGCAGTGATTGAAAGCACAGGAAAAGCACAGAAAAGCAGTACTGCATTTGTAAAAATGCAGTACTGCAATCAGCAAAAGAGGGAGCAGCTCTTTCTGCTGACTGGGTCTTTTTGAGGATTGACCCCTGTCATTTGTACCAACTCTATGGCTACCCTTGTAAAATGGAGACTCTCCTTTTCCCATCATGATTTGTCTCACTGTGCCTCCCACAATCACCCTCACTGTCTCACCACCCACCTCGGTTGCTCCAAGATCAATGTGCCCCACCATTGCTTCTCTTATTAAAACATTAATATTAAAACACTTCTGTTCTACCTTTATCATAGAATCTTGGGAGGGTGTATGATCTAAACAATATAAAACAATTCCGCACTAAAACCTTAAATAATTTAAACAATCTTAAACAACATAGCAACAGTTTAAACCATTTAAAAAAACTTGTTTTTAGCAGCAACCTATCTCACATTAAGAGAGTGTTCTGCCCTGTCTCAGATTCATACCTGACCCAACGCCATGACAAACCGGAAATTCCAAGTTCAATTCCAGATTAAAACCTTAAATAATTTAAACAAGATTAAACATAGCAACAGTTAAAACCATTTAAAAAAAAACTTCTTGAGTAACCTTCAAGGGCAGTCCCACGTACAGTGATTTGCAGTAGGCTTAATAGGGATGTTAACAGTGTGTGGACTACTCTAGCTAAAATAGCTCTGTCCAAGAAAGACCATAGCTGGTGCACCAACCAAAACTGTGACCAAATACTCCAAGCCATGGAGTCCACTTGGACCTCAAGGGCAAAGATGGTGTTAGGATTACTGATAAGCTGTGCATGTGTTCCTTCAGAGGGAGTGCAGCCCCATCCAGGTAGCTTGCTTACCCAATTCCTTGAGAACCACCAGTCCATTGAGCCTCCATCTTATTGAGATTCCTCTTCAGTTTGTTTGTTCTCTCCAATGAGAAGGAGAAGTAGAACTGGGTGTCATTAGTATGCTGATGGCACCTCACATCCAATTCCCTTATGACCTCCCCCAGTGGCTTCATATGGAGGTTGAACAGTATTGAAGAAACAAAATAAACTTCACAGCTTAAATGTCCAAGAAAATGTACAGGAATCCCCTAACGTTACAGTGTGGGGCTGGCCCCACAGATGGGAGGAGTGCCCCCTTCTCCTCCTCTCTAACAGGGACACCTCATAATAAATCATTAAAAAAAACCACCGAGGGATCAAGAGCAGCACTCCCCAGTCTTTCAGCTGGAATAAGCTGTCAGTCAGAGCACCTAAGGCCAATTCAGTGCCATACTCTGGCTTGAAACCAGACTGAAATGGATCCAGATAATCTGTTTCTTCTAAAAAAATATCTGAAGTTGCAAAGCCACCACACACTCAAGCACTGTGCCCAAAAAGGGGATATTAGCAAAAGGGAAATAGTTATCAAATGCCACTGGGTTCAGAAAGGTCCTTTTCAAAAGAGAGCACACCACTGCCTCTTTCAAGGCAGCAGGCACCTTCTCTGGCACAGTGAGGCATTTATCTCCTCCTGGACCTACCTCTGCTAGATTTTATTAACCAGGATAGGCCAGGGTCAAACTTACATGTGATCGGACAGATCAATTCAAGCATCTTGTCCACATCATCAGGCTGCAACAACTGAAACTTGGCCAGATGGAGCAGAGGCATACTGTGACTTTTCTTTTTCTTTCTTTCGTTCTTTCTTTCTCTCTCTCTCTCTCTGCTTCTTTGCCAACTCCGCTGCCAATACTAGGCACAATGGAAAGTTTCTTGGTTTGCTTATGCTCACTCTGTGACTTATGCCACCTGCACTCTAGCCATCATCCACCCTTCCTCATTTCCTGTAGATCTTTTTTATACCAAGATGAACTATGGGTTCCATAACACTCGATGGGGTGTTTAGGAGTGATTGCATTGGTAGCCTCATTGTTCTCAGGCTTTTCAGACAACCGCACATAGTGGGTATCAAAGTGAATCCTTTGGCTAAGAAAATGGACCCCTGTGTTGAGTAGATAGTGCAACTAGCTCTAGAGCCACTGAGGACTGTAACGCACACAGCCATGGACCACAAAGGTGGCCTGGGACAGAAGGGTAATGTAGCCTTATATGGGCCAAGTAGACTAAGCCTCTTCCCTGAATTATCAAGCAAGAAAGATAATTCTTGCAGTCAGAGTGGACTGATACTCTAGATATGCTCAGTAATTTGGATTTATTTCCTGTAAAAGAATTCATTACAACATGATTAAATCCTGTTTAATTTAATTTAGGCAAAAAGAGGCCTGAAAAGCAAGTAAGCATTCTCCCTTCTACCTGGCATAAAAAATATTTTGAATCCCAACCTACTGCCACTCTGGAGACCAAGGCTTTCCAGTTCTGATCAGTACTTGGAGCAGTCCCTGGTTTCCCTCATGTCAGACAGATCTTAGGAAAACTTATCTTATGCTGAAACCTTTATGTTGCCCTAAATTTCTTCCTCAAACATAGTTGCATATCCATTCAGCTTTTACAAGATGGGATCAATGTATGGAGGAGAAGAGGAGGAATTCAAGATAGAGTGTTGTTCTCTTTTCTGCTTTTTTGTCGTGCAGGTGGATATTCCTCCTGCCTCTCCAGCCCCAGCCTGCTGTGTGAAATGATAAGTTGTCATTTGCTGAACTCCACTTGCTGCAAGCTTATCAATATTAATAGAGGTGGGCTGAGATGGGGAGGAGGGATTAGTATGACCTTTTCAAGCCCATGCTGGCTCAGACAGTCAAAAAGCAGCGGAGGAGAGAGACGCAAGACAGGTAATAGCATGTGGCTTTAACAGCATTTCTGCCATCATAATGCAAAAAAGCAATAAAATCCTGTAGCCTTATCATGATAGGTTCGAGAGGGCAGATTTTACTGGTAAAGTTTGGGTCAGATCCATTCCTGCTAGCAGCCCCCCCCCCCCCAGGACAAATTGTGTCCCTCAGCTTTGGGAGAAACCCCCCAGCAGTTAGCACAAAGAAGCTGAAATAGGTAAAGTGTGGAATGCTGGAATGTTGGTCTAATCAAAACCATTCTGCATGAAATGTGATGGAGAGCAGGGAGGAGGGCGAGGGGAACAAAGCAATCCACACATCTGTCATTCTATTGTTAACCACAATTGTTCCATGTAGCTAATCCAGACATTTATTTTGTGGTTTTTTGTTGTGTTAAGGAAACGGGGAGGTTTTCATCTTACTACAAACAATGTGGTATACATTCATTGTTTAAAGAGATTGTAGGGGGGGGGGGGAAGCAAAACCCAGATTGCTATGTATCAGCATTTTACTTTTCATTTTAAAAAGTATTTCTTTGTTTCATAATACATTTTGATTCATTTGTTTCAGATAAATACAAGCGTTTTCCTTGCTTATTCTCTATTGTATTTTGCTGTTTAAAGAAATAACAAATTCACAATCTCTTGCAATGTAGAACATTTCTATTAGGTTAGATTTAACCAAAGATGTGATCCAGAGATATGTTTATATGTTCTGCGTGTGGGTTGTAAAATGGCACTAGCTAACAAAGCCAAGGGTGTGTTTCTCTTCTCTTTGTCAGGATCCATCATGTCTGACAAACCAGATTTTGCTGAAATTGAAACATTCGATAAAACCAAGCTGAAAAAAACTGAAACCAGAGAAAAAAATCCATTGCCTACTAAGGAAAGTAAGTTCTTTACTACCTGGATATACAATTAATATGTTGCTCGATATGCAAAATTGGATAAATACTGAAGGACCCAGCAGTCAAGTTTCCTCTAGACAAATGAATATAGGATTGTATTCTTAAGAGTGATTTTCAAAGAATAATTACTTTGGCTTTATTATCTGTATGTATATAGCTTAATTTGCATTGTATATTTAAAATGCAAATTACAGTTTGTTCTTACTGAATTTGCAGTTTGCAAGAGAGATAACATCATTGTACTTTTGAACAATTTACGTTGACAGTCTGTCTAGAAGCATACTGATTAGATATCTGAATCTGATATCCTTCAATAAATACCAGAGGGTAGCCATGTTAGGTTATTAAAACATTGAATGCACACACACAATATCAAAAATGATCTTGTAGCACCTTGTAGTATGATTGTAGTATGATTTCTTATGGTATCGAAGGTTATAAATTGGTTAGAATTGAATAGGGCTACAATAATGGGTCTTTCTTTCTTTCAACAATGAACACAAAGTATTCCATTAAAAAAAATACTCTTACCATTTAAAGATTGCTTAGTACTGCCCTCTTCTGGGCTGAATTTATCACTGTACTACAGCATGGAATGAATATGCTGCCTACAAATATCAGCCTGTATACTACCAGAGGAATAACACAGCTACTCTAGAGTTTGATGAATCTACTGTAAATTATATTATACGTATGCCTATTTTACACACCTAAAAATAAGAACCTTTATTTAATTTTATTTTGCAGCTGCAGTCAGCAAGAATTTTATCATTCAGGCCTCCTGAGTTTCTCACATAACTTTTAGAGTAAAGTGAATGTGCTTTTAAAGCCTTTTCCTTAGAATGGGATCCAATAGATCATATAAATTGCCCATTCTTTTTCTCCTACAAGAACTCTTGCACTCTGAACTGTTGTATTTGGCAACATGAGGGCCAATGTGATGTATTAGTTAGAGTGTTGGCCTAGGCCTGAGGAGATCCAGCTCCGAATCCCCACCAAGCCTTGAAACCCATTTAGCCCATCATACTCTTTCAGCTTAAGCTGCCACATTTTGATGCTGTGGAGGTAAAAATGTAGCACAGGAGAGCCATATACACTTTTTGAGCTCCTAGGAGGAGAGGTGGGTGGGATATCAATGTAACAGATCAATATAAATGTGCTGTAATTTTTTTTAAACACAGACTCGCATTAGATCTGCCCTGGTCATGAAACAGGAATATGTTAAAGAGGGATAAGGCCATTTCCCACAAGCACATTCTTCAGTACAGCCAGGCTTCAGTGGCATCACTAAGGGGCATGGGGGGCGGGGTTGCAGGCCACACCCGGTGACACCCTACAAGGATGTGTGACACCACTGCTCCTCAAACATCTGCCTTTTGGCAGAAACAGGCTGTGGCGTTTGCATGTGTCCCTTTAAGATTCTGAAATATGGTGGGAGTGACTGAGGCTTAGTGGGAGGAGAAAGGAGAGGCCCTGGATTTTAAATTGTAATAGTTTTTTGTGGAGCTTTCGGGCTATGTGGCCATGTTCTAGAAGAGTGCCTTCATCTTCATCTTCTCTGAAGATGCCAGCCACAGATGCAGGCGAAACGTCAGAAAGGAACTCTTCTAGAACATGGCCGCATAGCCCGAAAGCTCCACAAAAAGCTATGGATGCCAGCCATGAAAGCCTTCAACTCCACATTTAAATTTAATTTTAAAAAATAAAAAAACTTTAGAAACATTGCATTTACAAAATCTTCAATTCAACCACATGAAACTATGTAGAGAGTCCTTGTAGCACCTTTGAGACTAGGAAGCGTTGTTCTAGGTCAGCCATGAAGATATTGGCATATTGTGGTACTATCTCAAAAGTGCTACAAGATCTCTCTGCATACTGATTCTACAGACTAACACAGCTATATCTTTGAACTCCACCACATGAAATGATGCATATGTAAATGCATTTAGGATGTGTGTGTGATATTGTAATTTAAAGGAATATTTTTAATTCTGCTAGTTGTTTATGTCACAACTATTACCATTACATTCAATAATATGCATGAATTACGATTAATGAGTAACATTAGTACAAAAAAATTACTAAGGATTCAGCATAATATGGTATGGGAGGAAGTGAATGGGGGCATGACACCATGAGTTACCACACCAAGTAACACCAAACCTAGGCACGCCACCACCAGGAATACATGTATAAGGTTACGGCGAGAAAGAGTGAGGTGAACTGACAATATCTGAGGAATAACCAATAGCCATCTGTGTGCTCAGGGCTGATTCCCAGCAAATGTGTGCTCAACTTGATTCCCAGCAAATAGGAACATTTATTTGCTAAGTACTTAAAATAGCAAAGTGCTATATGAGTGTCAGATCTTGGCAAATGATATTTCTCATGTTTTCTTGGCAGCAATTGAACAGGAAAAGCAAAGCAAAAACACACCCTGAAGTTGGATCAGAAGATATGGCTGGCATCTACTGCTGTGGAGTTCTATGTTCTACATTTTTTTAAACTTTGCTATTAATTGCCTTGGCTCACCCATTTTAAAAATAGCACTTTTTTCTTTCTATCTTGGTGCAGCAGGGATATTTTCTTTTGAAGCAATGCTCTGAAACTAATCAAATCTACCTTTTGCCATTCCCCAAAGGGACTACAACTTTCTGTCCAATAAAAATGTGACAAGTTTGCCAAAAATGTACACTTCTGTGATATGTCAACAGGGAATGCCATATTCATACAGTATCTGATTTAGAACTTCATAATAAAGTGTTTTCTTATGTGTTACCTTTATTTAGAAGTTAAATGTGGATACAAAAAGATTGACACTTCCATAAAGTGTATCTATAAATGCTCTTTAAAATATTTATCTTTCACACTACAGTTAAATATGATCTGACTTTGTGGAGGGACAGTAACATAACAAAAAAAGTTTAATCTTTAGCAATTGACAGGAAACCTAACTTGTGATGGTAAGCAGTTGTACAGTTTACTGAAGAAAAATTCAGTAAGGTTAGTCTATAAAATAAGAAAGGAATGATAACTGTGTTATGATTGTCATTTTCCCAAGGTAACAGCTTTGTATGCTTCCACATAGCAGGTTCATATTGAGCTATGATTTGAACATCATTTTTGTAAAGTTCCTCAAGACACTGTTAATATGCTTACACGTTAATCTGTCTAGATGGGAACATATCCACTTCACTATAGAAAGACGAGAAGGCTGTATTACCACATTCTGATTTTATATATGTTTCATTCTTCTTATATGGGTAGGGAATGAAAATGTGTTTTCTGATGTTCTCTGATGTGCTTTCAGTTCATTCTGAGCTTTGAAAAGTTACTTTTTGAAGACTACAGTTCCAAGAATTCCCCAGTCAACAAGTCCAGTGGGATTTTAGGGCTTATAGTAAAACAAGTATAGTCTGCAATTCAAAGACATTGCTGTGTTACTTTAAATGCATCTGAGGAAGTAGACTGAAGCCTACAAAAGCTCATGCTACCAACTTCCTCCTTTCAGTTAGTTTCAAAAGTATAGCCCAGTGTACCTAGAGACCACAACATGCAGTCATCCACAGAAGCCAAATAGTGAGAAATTAAGGAGAGACATTTAGAAATATTTATTGACACAGACCAAAGTGAAACTGTGGAATTTGTCATTACAATGTACAACCACCAATTCAGATGGCTGTTAAAGGTGATAAGTCCAATTCATGGAGGATAAAGCTGCCAGTGGCAACTAGTCATTATGCTGTGGATTACTTCAGGATCAGACATTAACCTACCCTGACTTATCACTCACTGATAACAATGATAGCAACCAGGTTGGTGCTATTATCTTCATGTCCTGCTTATAGGCTTGCCATGGACATCCTGATTTCCTACCGAAGGAAACAGAATGCTAGACTTTCAGTATGATTTAACAGTGCTTTTCTTGTACATCTTTTAGCTATTTGCCATACTACAGTATGGATGTCCCTGTCTGCCTGGATGAGGATTAAAAGTGTAACTGAACTTACATGCACACACACAATGTACACACATTTCCACGATCTCATCATTTGCATAACAGAACAGGAGACTCTATATAAAAAAACTTACAGGTTTTCCATTTTAATGGGTTTAAAATAATCATACTGGGTAGGGGGTGTATTTGCAATACTAAATAGCTCCACTAGATGGTAGTTTGCCATCGTTTGAAAGAGACATTTCCCAGTTTTCTTTCAGGAAGTGGTTTTGAATTCTAGAGTTAATTGTTTTCCCAAGAGAGAATAGGGCCTCGTATAATGGTCAAGTATATCTTGGCTCTCAAATTATATTTTTTCTTCAAAAATAAACTCTATCTTGAATTCAGAAGAAATATTTTAAAATCATTAATGCTATTATCTATAAATTCCCAGCTCTGCCATGGAAAACCAATGAGTGACCTTGGGCAAATCACACTCTCTCAGCCCCAGGCAACCCTATGCTAGGTTCACTTAGGGTTGTCATAAGTCAGAAATTACTTGAAGGCACACAACAGCAGCAATAATCTGTAAAAAAAATTTGTGCTAATTAAATCACATGAGTTAATTGTTCTAGATCTTAATTTTTAAACATATGCAATTGGGATTCAACAGATTTGTTTTGTTTTATAAATCACTCTGGCTGACCAAGATATGGCAGTGAAAATTAGTTTATGTGCAGCCTTTCTTTCCTGAGTGTTGCCTACGTTCAATTTATTTTGTTGTATTCCTCACAAAGCTTTATCAATTCTCTCAGTGATAGCAAGGACTGAGCATGATATCTGAGTCTTTCTCATTTTGTTGGCAAGTGAGTGGTTCTGACAGGGACCTCATCGCCACTACGTAATAAACCGATTTTCAAACCAATCTGAATTGGTTTAAATGGCCCTTGTTTGCACTTGCGCCAAATTTCTGGTGTGGTTGGTGAGGGGGGTGCAGCACTAAACCCATTTAAACCAGTTCTTCCAGATCTTCAGAATTCACTGCTTCTTTTGAAATGAATTGATTCAGCGCAAGTGAGAACACAACAACCTTTAATGCCACTGAAAGGTTTTTGTTTGCCAATGCACACACTAGGAACATCAGGGGTACTGCTGTAAAAGAGACAGACAGGCAGCTGTATAGACTGGGGAAAAAACTTTAGGAATACAGGACTGCTGACCAAATGATTGTGGATCATATGTACATCTTGGCTCGCAGAGTAAATATCACACATCACTGTGTTCAGCTAAATGTTAAATTTTTGGTCTGTTGTTGGAAACAAACTTTCTTTAAAAAAAAATACCTTTACCAGTGAAATCAGAGTACACAGAAGAAGTAAGAGCAAGAGATATAAATTATGATTACACGCCCACACATTTTGCTCATTTGCTTCAGGAAAGCATATGGAAAGACACAAGAAAATGGTAAAGGGTTCAAGCCTCCCCAAGATTAGGAGATGCTGAGAACGATCTGATAAAATTGGACTCCTGTGTAGTTGAGTCTTCTCAGGTATTATCAGTCAGAAGTATTCTAAATGATCAAGCACTAAGAAATGGAGAGAGCTATAGAGAAATTTGCCAAGAAAATCTGATGATATGGTCGCCTTAAGGTCGCCGTAAGTAAAAAATGACTAGAGGGACATAACAAGAAGAACAATAAATTGTTGTTGAGCTCTCTCCCAAAAGACTGCCTGTAGTCTATCCTGTTTACATTTTCCTTGGGAGTAAACTAACATTGAAGATACAGAGGGCACTTCTAAGTACTTATTGTATTTGTTAAGTGTTCACATGTAAGCTTGTTTAAATGATGCTGTGAAAAAATAACTTGCTTTTCCCATGCAAGTAGGCAAAATTAATAACAACTTGCCCCCTACCTTAAAAACAGGTCAACGTCCTGAACAAGAAATGTAGGATATCCTGAAATAAATTTACACATTTGTGGGTGCATTTATATCACCTTTCAATTAAAAACTGTAAAAGGACAAAAAAGAAGGAAGATGCTTTCCCTGACTTCCACGGCTAACAACAGAATTAAAATTGTTGACAAAATTTGAATGTAAACGTTGAGCACTTTTGTATTTTATTTTTCAAGTTGTACCATTAAAAGGGTAAATATCTAAAAATGTAAAACCTTATTGCTGAATTTTAAGAAGTTAATTTTATCCACTTGCTTTTGGGTGGGATTTGGGTGACACAATGTTTTGAAGACAGTAGCTTGGAGTATTTGGTCCTTGCCTCCACACCAGCATTTGTTTCAACTCCAGCTCATAATGGTCAAGTTGGCTTTTCCTTTGTGTGCTCCCCCCCCCCCCCCCCCCCCCCCTCGCTCACAGGCATATTTAAGACATATAGGAAGCATCTGCACACACCATCAAAATCCTCTCTTCTACTTGTGCTAGAAATGCTTACTTTAGCTGGGGAGGGCCAGAGCATTATGGAAGAGCACAGGTAGATCCTATCTTCAGCTATGGCATCTCCAGGTGGGGCTGGAAATGACCCCATGTTGAAAGAAACCTCTGCCAGTCAGGACAGGTAATACTGGAATAGATTTTGGACCTCTTACAATGAAAAGAGAAAAGAAAGAGTTTAGTCAGAAGCGACTGCTTTCTCATAACATACAAAGTTAAAGCCTGGAAAATTCTGGTGGGACAATTGGGTAAAAATGGTACGAGTCAATGTGATCTGATGTCCTCCTTTCCCAGGACATGTCCTACATTCCTACCTTCTGTCCAGAAGGAATTGCAAAACGTCCTCTATGTTGAGCAGGACCACGAAGCATGAATTTACATTGATATTGGTGTTTTTAGCTTTTCTTTGGTAATGTTCTACATTTTGCAGTGCTTTGTCCTCCTTTGTGGTTGGGATATCTGGTCATCCCTGGATACATCTTGTTTTTAAAATAGTTCTTAAAATGGTTAGAAATGGTAAAATAGTTCTATCAAACTACATCTTTCTTCCAGCCTCTTAATCTGTTTACTGTAACTTTCAGGGGAAAAATAGAGGATGTTCCTATTTCCTTTGAGTGAAGAAGGGAGAGACAAACAGGAGGGAAAGCAGCCTTGGGGTGTGAAGTCAATGTATGTGAGGGAAACATAGACATTCATTTCATTTGAGAGAAGGAGAAAGGGGATGTCCTTCACCTTGTCTTAGCAAGCACATTCCTGCACCTGGCATTAGCAATGCTTGGTCTAGGATGATGGCTGTCTAACCCTAGGCTATAGACTGACTCACCAGACACCCCACCATAATGAATGCTTAACGCCATTCAGTTTGCACACAAGATATGTCTTATCACATAGCTTCAGTCCAGCCCCAGAGCTGCAAATTCCTGTAGATAACACCTCCAGAGAACACATCTTTGGGGACTACACATATTATCTTCTATGATGGCCAGGATAAACAAGCCTAGCCACATGTTATTCATGCCACAGAGTTAGACACATACAGAACACAATCCCATTTGCATCTCCCTCTGAGTGAGTCAGGTTGAGAACCTTGCAACTTGCTTCTGAGCAGGCATGCATAGGATCCCAGAATTTATTAAAGATAATGAACTGGATCTATATAACTACCGAGCACATAGCTATTCCCACTGGACGCAGGGAGATAATTCTTACTGTTGCTTCCCACCACACCAAGCACCCACTGTGCCTTCTGAAAAGCTGCTCTGAAGGGCTGAAAAGACTCTCAGAACCACCTTGTGAGATGAGGCAGGGGGCTGCAGAGCAGTTGTGTTGTTTTTCAGCCTCAGTATTCCTCATCTGCAAAATGGGACTACTGATAGATGGCTTTGACAAGGACTTTGTGCCCATCTTCTGACTAGTTTTACAGTGTCGTGTTAAAAGCCCATGTGATGTATTAATTCATATATAGATTTATTTATATCCTAGCTTATGTTTCTTGGATGAAGTAGATAATTGTCTCTGAGTTACCATTTGATTCTATTGGTATCGAAACAAACAAAACTAAAACAGATTCTCCAAGGCTGAAATTTGTCTGGTCTTTTTTTAGCCCAGGGATGGCACACACAAAGAAAAAGAGAGATGTGGGAAAACAATTTCCATCAGCCCTAGCAAGCAGTTATAATGGTTAAGAATGCTAGAAGTTGCAGTTCAGAAACATTTGGAGGGCCACAATTGCCCACTCGTTTTAGACCATAGCTCCATCTGCAATGATCCTATTAGTCCGAGCTCTCTTGTTTAAGCTATGAAAGATCAGCATCAGAATCAGCATTGATTGGAGACTCTTTCCCACCACACATTTATAGTGTAATTATCCTATTCTAACTGTCATGATAACATCCTTTCGAATCCTGGGCTGGCAAAGGGATTTACAGTTCTCAGCCAGAGTGCTCATCTGGTGCCTCTGACCAACTACAAAGCCCAGAATTCCATAGTAGGCTGTGATGGCAATTTAAGTGGAAATATAGCACTTTAATTAGGCATGTGAATGGGTCTCTGAAAGTACCTGGATTGATATGGAAGCTATATGCTAGTGCTCCAAAGGAATCACAGGAAACATAGTGAAGTGAAGAATGCTGGGTCTTCTCGAACTAGGATCTTTAAAGCTCAAATTATTGTTCAAAAACAGCTTATGTGTTTGAAGTTTGGTCTTGAGAGTTTTTATTATAGGTGCTTAGAAGGGGAAACATTATATGTAAATTAATAATTTACACATTTTACTCCTTGATTGTTAGGTGAATTCCTCAAAGAATTATCTTCATAAGGCTATATGTGAGCAAGATGTGTGTGAATGCAACAAAACAATCTAATGAAATTATTTTGTTTATATGAACATATATATGTAAGGGAAACTCTCAGCTACAAAATCTGCCTGTTTCCCACTTTGACAGGGGCAGTGCTGATTAATACACTGCTGTGCAACTTTTCCAGTTGCTTTTAAAATGCCCCATCTTTTTCTCCGCCTCCCACTTCCCCCCCCCCCCCATTGTTTTCAGCTGATTTCAACTGCTTTTCTTAACTTGATCACACTCTGATTTGTCTTGACCACTCATGCCCAGTCTTCATCTGTACAATCTTGGAAGGTATGAACCAGTGATTTCATGTTGGTGACCTGTTATTAGTTCCTTACATGCATACCGGTAGTTGCCAGTTTGTCAACTAGTGGCCTCTCCATATTTAACTAGGCGGATCCTTCTTTCATGGACACAGGACACAATTCACCTCAGAGGCCATGCTTGAGACCTGGAAACATCCGTTGGAACATGCACTCTATTAGCCTTTGAGAACCCAGGGCCACCTCCACACCACAATGAAATAGCACAGTAGGACTGTGTGGAGGCTTTCAGCCATATCTTTGGACAAACAAAATGCTTGCATTGTAGGCAACAGATATATGTACCAACTTAGACATTTATTCTATACTAAGGACCAGGGACATCACTAGGGAGTGCAGGTGATGTGAGGGGTGCAGACCACAGCAGGTGACACTTTAAGGCAGTGGTGTGCCTTAGGGGATGTGAGGGCCATCAACTGCACCAGGTGACACTCTAAGGGGGAGTGACACCAGTGTTCCTCAAACACCTACCTTTGGGCGGAAATGGTTTGTAGCATTCATCTGCTTCCCTTTAAATGCTTTAAGAGATGGTGGGAATGGGATGAAGTTCAGAGAGAGGAGAAAAGGAGAGGAACCAGAATTTTTTTAAAATTAAAATTTCATTGTTTAAAATTATTTATTTTAAAAATAAAAAATGATTTTAATTTTTTTAATTCTTTTTAAATTTTCTTTTAAAACTTTACATTTTAACCAACTCTTCACTATGTATATGTAAATACATTTAAGTTGTGCATATGATATTGTAATTTGAAGGTATAATTTTAATTTTGCTAGTTGTTTACATCACAACTATTAGCATTATATTCAGTGGTATATGGGATTATGATTTATATCTAACATTAGTGCAAAAAAGCATTACTAAGGATTCTATATGGTATGAAATGGGAGGAGGTCAAGGGGGGGTGACACCATGAGCTACCGCACCAAGTGACACCAACCCTAGTAATGCCACGTGACACCACTGCTCCCCAAACATTTGCCTTTTGGTAAAAACAGGCTGTGGCATTTGCCTGCGTCCCTTTAAAATCCAGTAACTCAGTGGAAGAGATGGTATGAGTGCAGCAAGGTTAAGTGGAAGGAAAAAGGAGAGGCCTCTTTTTTTTAAAAAATTAAAATTTAAAAATATTGTTTTTTAAAAATTTTTTAAAAACACCACATCTTACCAAATTTTCACTTTAACTTGATGGAACTGTGCACATGTAAATATATTTAGGCTGTGCATATGACATTGTAATTTAAAGATATAATTTTTATTTAGCTAGTTGTTAACATCACAACTATTATCATTACATTCAGTGATATACAGGCATTATGATTTATGAGTAACAGGAGTACAAAAAAAAAAAAAGGCTAAGGATTCTGTATGGTGTGGTAAGGAGAGGGTCTATGGAGGGGTGACACTTTGAGTTACCGCACTGGGTGACACCAACTCTAGTGACTCTACTACTAAGGGCTTATGCTTATGGTAGGTTTCAGAAGGAGAGAAATGCATGTGTGTTTCTCTTCTGCCAGCTGTCAGCTTATGATGACCCCATGAATTTCACAGGGTTTCTTAGACAAATATTACTTAGTGGTGGCTTTGCCAGTTTCTTTCTTTAACATATAGCATACAGCACCTGGTATTCCTTGTCAGTCTCCCATCCAAGTACTACCCAGGGCTGACCCTGCTTAGTTTCCAAGATCAGACAGGATCTGGTGCCTTTATGATGTGTCAGATTAATTTAAATCAAAATTATTTAAATCATTCATTTAAATTAAAAAAATCATTCATTTAAACAATAGTTCTTCAGCCCAAAATATTTAATGAAGTAAAATTTATTTGTTTATTGAAGCAGAAGCTTTTAGAATACATTTTAAACAATAAAATCCAATCTTACTATTTCTGGGTAAACCACAGACCAATCCATTAAAAGGGAAAAGAAATATAGGCATGGACACTGTAGAATGGTTTAGTCTAAAATCTTTTAAAGCTCTTTATCATAATTCCAGACAATGTGTTCTAATGTTTATGTGGTAATGTGGTAATGTTTAGGAAGACATTGCAAAATAACAAACAAGTATATGTATTACATAAAAGATACCCTTCTGAATAATACGATCCTATGACATCATTCCTTGTTCAGAAACTAATCCAATAATATTTTAAAATTCTCTTGTTTTCATAGGATGTTGTTTTTGTATGATTCCTTCCTTGTAATCATGATTTTAATGCTCTACCAACATCTAAATTGTTATTGCAAATCCTTATCCATGTTCATATAATATTGTACTTTTTAAACAGTGTATATGCTATCATGATTTGATTGATAAATTGGGATACCATGCCATTCACCATGAACAACAGCTTAACATAAATATAGTATCAGATTACTCAATAAATAATTGACAATAACAATGGTTATTACACAGAGGGAGGGGGAAGGGAGGGAGGTTTCTCCTAGTAAAACAGCCCTTCTTTTGGGGTTTCATGATTTTGGTATCTCAAACAACCGTTTCTGTGATTCAGACAACCACTGAAGGAGGAAAAAACTGAAGCCAAGTACCTTCCATTCTACTGATCTTCCTGCTCCAATGCATAGGTGAACAGCTCCAATGGGAAAGACATGGAAAGGCTGTGTCTGAATGTAGGGAGCTCAGTACCCTTCAATGGAAGATCACTAGCTGGTCCTGAAAACCTCATAGTCTGCTCTGATTATGTGTCACTACAAGGGGCTAACAGAGAGAACAAAACACTACAGGGAAATGAGTCATCTAAGCCCCTTCTTCTCCATCCCCTCCTGCACCAATTTAAGAGTTTCTGTATACAAATAAAGTATATGGCATCACACATTGAGAATGTCCCCTGGCATCCCATGGAGAGCAATGCAGATGAACACAATAAAAGCAGACCTAGTTATATATCTTGGGGTGATGGTGGTGGCTTTTCTTAATTGCCCAGGTGGGGTTTTATTGCGAAGCCCTACAATTCAAGATCGGAGAGGAAAGGATTCTGAACGTGTTGCTTGCTGTGTGTTGGTCTCAAACTTTCCTTTCTTCTTTTCACATTTGTGTTGCATGATTTGTTTTTAGTAAGGGTTTTCAGGCTATTTCACCCACTGCCTCCACAGTGCTTAAACAGGGAACTGCTGAATCCCTCTGACCATTCATTTTGCCTCCTATATATACTCAGATCTATGCCTGGTAAAAAACTGCAGTTCTGTATCCACACACGGAAATATATCCCATTGAAATCAATCAGATTTACTCACAAAATCACTGAGATGCTTCAGCAAGTATGGGAAACTGTTGGCTTTCCAGATGTTTTGGACTACAACTCCCACAGATGCTTAGCACTGGCCAGGAGTGAGGCTAGTGGGAGATACCATCCAAGATATCTGGAAGGCAAAAAGTCCTTCACCCCATCAGGGACAGAAACTTTACTCATATTATCTCTCTGTTTTTGCAGGAGTCGCATGAAAATTGCATGTCTGCCTAGATCCATAAATGCAGAATTATATCGCATTCAGAAATTCATGCTCAAGATTGTGTGATGGCAACTGATTTTAAAGGCTGTAAAAATGGATTGCTTCTTTGGTATCTACTGCCATTCTTTAACAATATGCAGAAAATAAGAATAGCCTTGGCTTCTTAGGACCTTATCAGAAGTTGGAAATTGGAAGTATAATCTAATGGCAATCCGAATGCAATCATGGGGTTTCACGTTATTGCAAATTAAAGTATCTCACGCAATTTTGGGCAAAAGGGAAGTCATTCCAAATGCAATCATGGGTTTTACGTTATTGCTTATTAAAGCATCTCACGCAATTTTGGGCAATAGGGGGTCATTTTCGGGTAATGGGAAGTCATTCTGAATGCATTCCAAATGCAATTGGAATTCACATAAATTCACTAAACTAGCGAATTCACGTGAATTCCAGTTGGCTCCAATCACAATAAAGAGAAATTCCTCCCATCTGATAAGGTCCTTAGACTAAGGTCTCACTTCCCATCATCTCTTTTCCAATAGTGTTCAGCCAGATATTTGTCCACAACATCTGACTGCCCATATATCTTCAATATTCAGAAGTATACAGTACTGCCTAATGTAAACATGTCATTATTTTTCCAGTCAATAGGGTTTTTGTTGTTGTTGTTAACTGCCTTCCCGTCAACCTCAATCCTGCTGATGAGACATCTCCAGGCTTCCCTGTCCTCCACTGCTCTCCAGCTCTTGCAAGCTCATATTCGTAGTCTCTTTAAGAGAGTCCATCCATCTAGCATGTGACCTTCCTCTCTTTCTATTTCTTTCCACCTTTCTTAGCCTTATTGTTTTTTCCAATGATTCATGCCTTCTGATGAAGTGTCCAAAGTATGCCAGTCTAAGAAGATTATCGCACACTTTAAAAAACCAAACTTACTGCTGCTGAATTCAATTCAAATTTGGCATACATCCGGATTTTATCGTATGCATTTTTGCCGCCATCGCCACCAGGTGGGTGCATCCGGTTAGGATATGAGTTCATCCAGCCCCTTGTCAAGGCCGGGAGCTTCCCAGCTTTGCAAATCGATTTTCCTCCTATCTTCTTTCTTAACTGTCCAGCTCTCACATCCATACATAGCAAATCCATCTTTGATTCTACATCTTATGACTGATTTTCATCATCATCCCAACCATGGCAAGAGATGGATGTATGCAAACTGCCAGCCTGCGCAGAATTCAGCAGCCCTGGCTCTGCTGGATACTCTGCTGAGATTTGGTGGAAGACGCTGCTCTACGTATCTGCTCATTATGAGGACTGGCTCTAAGTAACAATGGACTTGTACAATCTTACAGGGAACGGGTATCTGTGTTTATTGTACCTGATGACTGCATGAGCAAAAAGCAGCTGAAACAATTGATTCCTTCCTCTCCCTTCTGCAAATATCTTTGCTCCCAAGCCCCACAATAGAAATGTGTGTGTGTGTGTGTGTGGCTTTCTGAATATTATGCATTGTGTTGAAACAGGGCCACAGCTCAACTCAAGCAGAAGAGTCTTCCACCAGTGGCATTCAGTGGGATCTGCAATGCTCTAGAACAGTGGCTCCCAAACTTTGGTCCTCCAGGTGTTTTGGACTTCAGCTCCCAGAATTCCTTACTGCTGGCCAAACTGGCTGAGGTTTCTGGGAACTAAAGTCCAAAACATCTGGAGAACCAAAGTTTGGGAGCCACTGCTCTAGAGAAAAGGTGTAGGGGCTACAGAAGAAAGAGGGGTAGGTGGGTAGAAAACCTCACTTGCGTGAGTTCCCTTATGCTCATGAAACCACTGGATAAACCTCTTTCGCAAAATAAATATACAATACAAATATACAAAAATATATACTTTTTGTACACTGCTGTTTATAAAATATACTGCAGCAATTTGCCAATTTAACATACAATAGAAACAATAATACAACATTTCATTAAAAGTAGAGAAGATAACCCAGTAAAAAAAAATCATACAACATGGGATAAAAACACAGAGGACTCATGCTAGATCAGATCAGAAGCCTGACCTGTCTTCATGAAGCAGTTAACCAGTTCTGCGTAAGAAGGCCATGAGCAGAACCTGAGTGCAGCTGCACCCTCTGTCTGCCTTTCCCTAGCAACCAAAGCATAATGCTTCTGATGATACAGCAAACAATTTTATTATTCAGGGATCAATTGAAATGAATAAGAGGGTGTTTTGTGGAGACGCAGCAGGGAGGATGAAAATAAAGAAACTTTTTGGTGGAAAATTTAAACGGTTTTAATTTTTGTGTTATTTAATACTGTTTTAAGCTTAATTTTGTACGTTTTAATTATATGTTTTTTATTCTGTTTTAACCCTTTTTGTAAGCCACTTTGACTCCCAGTCTGGGGGAAAGGTGGAATATAAATAAAGGGATAGATGTAGGAATGGAAAATTTCAAAGCAATGGGGACACAACAGAAAAAGCCCTGTCCCTGAAGGGGGATCAATTTGGTTTCCTTTAAGTGATGGAATTCCCATCACAGCCTACATGCCAGGAATATGAAGGGACTTGTTCCTTGCTATAATTAAGATCTGTGTTCATGTCTGGGTGTGTGCCTACAAGTTATCTGTCCACTTATGGTGATTCCATGACTTTCATAGGGTTTTCTCAGGCAAGGATTATTCAGGTTGTTTTCCCAATGCCTTCCTCTGAAATATACCCTACAGCACTTGGTATTCATTGGTGGTCACCCATCCAAGTACTAACCAGGGCTGACCCTACTTAGCTTCCAAGATCAGGCAGGATCTGGTGCCTTTAGGGTATTTATGCCCACTTAAGAACTGTTGAGGGTTTTAAAATATTTCCTGGGAAGAGGGAGGGAGGGAGAGAGAGAGTGCATTCCTGCCTCTGATAGAGATTAAGAAGAGGGTCTGAGAGATATCCTGCAGCATGTGGGCACAATTGCTCTGTCAGGAAGGTATGAAGTGAGAGCCTAGTGCCTTACCTGTAATGCTCCCACACATTAAGTTTTTAAACAACTTATGTGACTTATGTGGCTAGCTTTTTTTTTTTTAAAGAAAAGAAAAAGCTTGGAACATTCCATGATCAGCAAACAACTTGTGGAGAAAACCATACCTACCAACACTTCATAACTGAAAACCAGGACATGTGTGACCAAGCACCATCAGAGTGTTGCCAAAATGGCAAAATATATTAGTAAGGAAGAACACCCTAACAACAGTTTGCTTTGCCTGAGCCTCTTGGGAAGGGCAAGATTCTTCCCCCTTTTATCCCACCTGCTAAATTAGTACAAACTTCTTTTGAGCTTTTAACTCAGTATGCAGCAACTGAAGTTAGGTGATGACAAAGGGAAGATGTGGAAAAGGAAGAGAGAAACTGGGACATATTAAATCAGACTGGAAAAGTGGGACAGCACAGAATTAATAGGGATGCCCCTGCCAAATCGGGACAGTTGGAGGGAATGTAAAAAAGTAAAACATTTTCTGTATTCAGGACAGCCCATTATTTATTGTAATCTCTTGGAACACAGAACAACATCCAATCTTAAACTTAAAATTTAACCAACTATGCCCAGGATTGTCCTGGCATCTGAGGAGATGATTGGAGGCCTCAGCAGCTCCTACTCATTGCATCTCAAAACTAAAAACATTCCCTCCCAAAAGGCCTGCTAGCAGTGAGGCACAACATAGGTAAAATAATATCTCTTTCTCCAACCAATACAAACTTCAAAACTGATTTGCACTGGATGTTATTGAGACATTCTTGTTGTCTCAAGCCCCACAATTCACTTGTGCATACATTAGTCTTCTGTCACCTATCTAGGGACTGTGAGAAAGGTGTTTGTCTTCTTTGGCCCAAAGAATAGCCATTAGTCCTTCACCACATGATAAGCAGGGGGAAGGCAATTTCTGAGCTGAGAAACATGTTAAAAGCTAATCAAGATACAGTCTCTCGTAAAGCATTACAACACATTGGTCCACCTTTTCTGCCAGTTTATCTGTACTTCCACCCAACATTTAATATAATCATTAATCCACACTTCACCTGATACATTTGTTCTGCTGTTTTTCTATCTGCCTTCCAGATACAATATCTCATGTTCATCATTGCAATGTAAAATTAATCATGCAGCTTGACTCTCTGTGCCAAATTCCAGTCACTTCAGGAGATCTTACTGCTCAGTAAGACGCCTATCCTATCCCCTTTCACATCATGGAGAGATGATGTGATAGGCATATTTAAATATCTGAAGGGATGTCCTGTAGAAGATGGAATGAGCTTGTTTTATGCTGGTCCAGAAACTAGAACATGAGCCAACAGATTAACATTAAAACACATCGACTGTAAGAGCTGCTTGTGAGAGTAAAATACAGTCTACCCTCCACATTTGCAGCTTCAAATTTTGTGATTTAATTATTTGCAGATTTGATTAATATGCTCTCTCCAGGAATCTCTCTGTCCTCCAGCATGACTCTATGGCCAACCTGCATCAGACGTTGCGCTGGAGGACCTAGAGATTCCTAAGGAGAACACTTTTCTAGGCATTTGTAGGTCTTCCAGCACAATTCTATAATCACTTTTCATTGGATGTTGACCATAGAGTTATGCTACCAAAGAGTTGGGCTGGAGGACCTAGAAATTTCTAGAGAGGTGTTCTCACAGGTAAAAAAAAATAGTGGTGTGTTATTTGCAGTTTGTCCACTTTTGCAGAGTTCCTATATCCCTAAACCCAGCACATGTGGATGGCCCACTGGTGGAATCTCCTTCTTTGAAGGATTTTAAGCAAAGGCTGGCTGGCCCTCTCTCAGGGGTGCTTGTGTATTCCTGCACGGAAAAGGATTTGACTCAATGACCTTCCAAGCTTATGATTCTATGTATGTTTAGGATTACAGGCATCCAAATATAATGCAAGTTTAGTCAGAAGTAGATCTCCCTGAATTCAATGGGGTAAACTTGTGTTTATGCATGCAATAAGCTACAAGGCTGTCTCAAGGTGTTTAGCTGCCTGAGGCAAAGGGCAAGATTGTGCCCTACCCCATTCAGTATACAAAATGAAATAAACTGGCAGCTGAATTTGATCTCTCACTAGCATCTTCCTAATGTTGGGAGCTCAACTTCATGAGCAGCTTGAGGATCTCCATCACATGTTTCCAGATCTTCCAGGTATTCTTCTTTATTGTGCACACACACACACCCTGTGAAAGAACAAGCAAGTGGAGTGGAGTAATGTCACAAACAACAGTGCAGATGTGAGGCCTAGCATTGAAGATAAATAAAATCTATTAACTTGTGCCCTGTATTCAAAATCTTGTGGCACTAAGGATTTTATTATCAAGACTGAAGAATCCCAGTGAGTTCCATGGGTCAATATTATAAAAGATTATATTTAATTTCTCCATCATTGGTATTACACCGGTTAGTTTGAAACATATAAATGAAGATATGTCTTCTAAATGCTGGAGGAACTACACAGAATGGAGAGCATGTATCTATATATCTATCTATCTGTATGGCAGTCATGTCTGTGTTACAGTAGTTTCTGTCAGTTGACAGTAGTTTCTGAAATTACCATAGCACTGTTACCAGCCAAAGGATTGAGCTGGTGCCAAAACTAGCTATCATATCATGCTGTGTGTGTGTGTGTGTTCAAATGACCTGTCAACTTATGGTGACTCTATGAACTTCACAGGGTGTTCTTAAGCAAGGAATACTCAGAGGTGGTTTTGCCAGTTCCTTCCTCTGAAATGCTTACCAACATCAGTATATTTATTTTGCATTAAAACTTTGATCAGCCTCTTTTGTCTAGCAACTAATTAGGAAATTGCCTTTAATTGGAGTGGCACTCTTTTCTCTTTGTCAAAGAGGAGGAGGTTCTTAATTTTAGTGCTTAGAGAGACAGTAACATATACATATGTGGGTTCTAAGAGAGAGACCTAAACTAACAACTGAAAATCAATTACATTAAAAATTAAATTAGCAATGTTCTACCAAAAATGGGTAACACAATTACATTTAATTTTTACATAACTGATTTATTTGTTAATAGTTTAGCACAAATAAATAAATGCCATATTTTAGAATTAAATTATTAATTATTTAAATGAGAAACATTGTTCAAGAGCCAATACGTTTTAAAATTCATGCCGGTTCCCTCGGATTTTGCAACATTACTTCTTATTTTTTATTATTCTGTTAAGGTTGAGGAACTACTATGTTTAGGTCATAAGATCCAAGCCATTTTTTAAAGTTCATGATAACAGTATGATAATTACAAAACTATTAATTTAAAGGTAATAAGATATTAAACCAACAAGTAGTAAGGGTGACTTGGAAGCAGAGGGGGTCTTTTTGCATCAAGGTGGCCTCTTGTGTTCACCCAACACCCCACAGAGCAGTGGCCAGGAACCTTGGAGGACTGCACCCATCACTGCATCCTCTTATTCTTTTATGGCCCTTCAGTACCTCCTAAGGGACATGGTGCAGGCAAGACTACCAGGTTTTTGTTTCTCTCTGAACCATTTTAGCGCTAGGAGAGGTCTTTTTGGCTAACAGGATGGGAGTATTTGTGGATATCATGCCCTACCTGGAGGAGGCCAATGTGTACAAAGTTCAGAAGAGTGAAGTAGCTCAGCATCTACCTCCTGCTTTCACAGAGATTCAGAAGCTGCATGAGATGGTCCAGACTGTGCTTTCAACAGTTCCAGTCCAGGATGTCCTGGCTCCTCTATCTCCAACTGAAGCTTTTTTGTTTATTTTCTTTCTGCGCCACCTTGCTCCCAAATTGGATTCAATGTGATTCACCAAAGATGCTTCAAAACAACAACAACAACAAAACAGGACAATTTTAAAACACAAACATCACGTTACTGTACGTAATAGTCAAAAATATAAAATCATTTAAAAACATACCAAAACAAGCACCCCAATAAGAAACCTCTTTGGGCATGTATTAAAAGTATGCTGGGGTTGGGGGGAGAAAAAAGAGCTTGCCTGTTCATGAAAGGAAAGTGGGGAAGGGGCCAGTCTAGCCCTTCATGGGAGGAACTTCCAGAGGGTCAGTGCAACCGCCAAGAAACCTCTCTCTAAGTGTCCTCACCAAGTGAGCCTGCGATGGGGCACAGGGTGACCAGATGTCATAACCACAAAAGAGGACAAGACACCACAATATGTAGGAGACTGAAGAGAAATGTGAGATATTATAAAATAAAAGCTATAAAAACACTAATATAAATTTAACTTTATGCTTCTTCTTCATGTTCAGAATGGAGGGCATTGTGAAATTCCTCCTGGACAGAAAGTAGGGCATGTTCTGGAAAAGGAGGAAATTTTGTCACACTGTGGTGGAGGAATGAAGAGAAAGTCTTCCTCTGAAGATCTAGAGCTCTGGCACATTCGCATGGGGCTTGTTACCTTAGGTGTCCTCTTCTTCCTCATCTGACATTCACAAAGCTTTTACCTTCTCTCCCAAACTCTAAAGTGGAACGAGTGATGAGAAAGGAAGTAAAATCATAGACACAGAAATGTTCACCTTCATTCCAGCTGGATTTTTAATGAAACCATTTGACTTAAATTGAAATGGCAATTTTTCATTTAAAAGTTACATCCTTCCTTGTAACATAAATACAGTTGAAATTCAGGGTTGTTGTTGTTTGCTTATTAATGATACACTAAGCGAATTAACCTTTTCCTGCTACTTTCCCTATCTTTGCTCTAAGATTCAATCAAAACATCATGATTGGTAATGGTAATCCTTTTATTTCACAAGTAAACAACAGCAGCACTGATTAGTGATTACTCTCTTCCAGCAACATGTGGATAATCTGTGGCATGATGTGTTGATATGAAATGGCACCGCTGCTTCCTGTTGTATTGTTTTTAATCCTCTTGATCTTATATATTTAATTATTTTATTTTATTTATATCCCAGCCATTTCCCAATATAGGGACTCAAGGCAAATTTAAAAGCAATACAAATTAAAAAAAAAACAATACAAAAGCGTTAAAAAGTATAAATATAAAATTAAAAAACAGTTATATGATTTATAAAGTTAAAAACATGAAACATTTAGAATATTAAAATGAGAGCCAGTGTTAGACTGGGAGACCAGGGTTCAAATCTTGGTCATGTAAACCTATTGGTTGACCTTGATCAAGTTACACTCTCTCAGCCTTAGAAGATGGCAATGGCAAACCCCCTTCGAAGAAACTTGCCAGGAAGACCCCTTAGGGTCACCATAAGCTGGTAATGAATTGAAGGCACACAACAACAACATTAAAAACTCTATACAAACCTTAAAATCTGAGTTGCACAACATCCTACACTCATCAGTTTGAAAAGGCCTGATGGCATAAAAATTTTCATACCTGCCGCCAAAAGGAGAGCAGTGATGAGGCTATCCTGGCCTTTCTTGGGAGGGAGTTCAAAAGTCTGGAAGCAGCCACTAAGAAGACCCTCTCCCTTGTTCCCATGAAACAAACATGAGAAGATGTTGGGACAAAGAGAAGGATGTCCCCAGACAATCTTAGAGCTCTACTAGCCTCATAACGGGAGAGCTGGTCTTTCAAATAACCTGGCTGCAAAACGTATTGGGCTTCATCTTGCAACCCTGATGCAATATATCTACTCATGTTTCCTATTCATGTTTACCTAATACATTGTAGTTTATGTATTTGTTTGTTATATAAAATAAATGCAAATGTTGTAACAACATATTGGCTATGGGGGAGTATCATTGATACTAAAAGTCTAAAGTGGGTCTTTGGTATCAGTTGGGATTTGGTTTCAGGACCAACCCCTGCATGGGTACTCTGTGAATCCTATATAATGGTATAGTAAAATGGTGTTCCTTATATAAAATTGAAAAATCCAGGTTTGCTACCTGGAATTATTTCTCCTCCTCCTCCTCCTCCTCCTCCTTTTTTTATAATTTGAATATTTTAAAGCCATGGATGCTTGAATTCATGGTTATGAAGGGCCAACTGTATTTTAGAGGACACTGCCAACAAAGAAGAATAACTGGTGTGGGGGAGGTTTAGGCAGTCTGGACAAGTGAATATGGCTGCTGCCTCCTGGCATCACCTGCCTGAACCAGTCCCCCCACTCTGCCTTACCACAGGGCCAGCATGGAAAAGGATCATGTTAATATGTGCCACAGGTGCATTGCCAGGAAGAAAAGGCAGCAATTCTATGCGGTACCAATATCAACCTATTTTCCCTACCTGTGGCATCACATTACGGCTAATCACTTCTTCACCTGTGCCCACTTTTTCCCCAGAATAACAGAATTCTTTCCCATCAGCAGAGCTCTGCCATGTCTCTAACTCCTTTCCAGCAGACCAGAGCAGGACTCAGGGTTACTCTGTGAACAGGCCAGAAGCCACAGAGTAATACAGAGTAATAGTGGTGGAGTGGAGAAAGCCTGGCCACCCCAAAATGACCTTCTGCCCTTCCAATCCAGAGCAAGTCATTGATCACCCTGGGCTGCAGGGAGCCTGCTTGCATCCATATCTATTTCCAGGTGGAGGGTTATTTAATTATAACCTTTGTTGTTGTTGTTAACTGCCCTCGAGTGAACCCTGTCTCATGGGTACCTTGTGGATGAGACTTCTCCAAGCCCCCTTGTCCTCCATTTCTTTGGTTAGGTCCTGTAAATGTACCCTTGTGACCTTTTAAATTGAGTCTATCCATCTAGTATCTTCTGCTCTTTCTACTTTGAGTCCCTATGTTGGGAGAAAGGCGGAATATAAGAAAATAAAAACAACAATAACAACTTCCCTCTACTTTTCTTAGCCTTCTCATAATTTGGCAAAAATATTATTGTCTCAGTTTGATCCTTATCACTTCCAAGAAAAGTTCAGGCTTGGTCTGTTCCAGGACCCATTTGTCTCTTTGGCCATCCACAGTATACTCATAGGTCTTCTTCAATACTACATCTCAAATTAATTGATTTTCTTCCTATCCACTTTCTTCACTGTCCAGCTCTCATATACATACATGGTGATGGCTTGGATGATTCTAACTTTAGTGATCAGTTGTAATAAATTTAATAAATTAGATAAATTATTTAATAATGTACAGTATTTGCCAGTAACACAACACACCTATTTCCTACATAGGTGCTTGTGTTATTCATTATAATAAATAAATAATAAAAGTTTTATTTGTATTTTCTCACTTTTTCCAGGTGGATCAAAGTTGGATTACAATTTAGCAATATACAAAACATCTCAATAAAATAAGATAAATTTATGCAGGCTGCCCCCACTGAAATTCTGGTTATGGGGCTGCCTCTTTATCACGATTTATAAGAGAGCTGATTGTTACCGGTTCTTGGGGACAAAAACATATTTTAGACTGCATGGCCATTGGTTATGCTGACTGGGGGATCTGGGGAGTTGCAGTTACAAAAACAAACAAATCTAGTTTCCAAGCTTTGGAATCTCAGTAAAAACTGTTTCCAGGTTAGTAGTCACTTTCCAATCAAGTGCTTTTCTTATAAACAGAAGTCTTCTCTTGGGGCTCAGTGGAGGGAAAGCTATCTTCCCCAGAATGTTAATCATTAGGGGAGTGACTCTAGGCTGAGTTTTGTCTTCCCTGCAGAGAATAAATTTTCTTTGGGAAGGAGGGCTTCTGTGTTCATTATAAGGCATTTTGCATTCATTACATTAACACTACTCTCCCTTCTCCCCCACATTTTAATCCTCTGACTGCAAATGTTTGTTTGCAGCTTTTCCAGACTGGCTCCAGGTTTCCCTTTCACATGATCTTGGGTGATGATAAGTTTCTTCCATGGCTTGCTAATAAATTTGGAGTCAAAGAACAACTGCCTTGAGAGAGAAGGAGCCTCAGGCCTTTTTTCACTTTGTCTTACGCAGTAATGTGGAATTTGTCTAGGAAAGCAATTGGTTAAATGCCAGACCTGGGGGAGAAATTGGGGCGGGGGGGGGACAACTCTCATGATCCCCCAATCAGTTTTGTGTCCATATTGGCTGGAGCATTCTGGGAGATGTTGACCAAAAAATTAATTTTGTCCATGCTTAAACGTTTCACTGGCTGCATCTGCATTGCAGAAATAATCCAGTTTGACACTGCTTTAACTGCCATGGCTCAATGCTATGGAATTCTGGGAACTGTAGTTTGTTGTGGCATCAGAGCTCTCTGACAAGATTACTAAATGTCTCACAAAACTATAGTTCCCAGGATTCCATAGCACTGAACTATAGCAGTTAAAGTGATGTCAGAGTGGATTACTTCAGCAGTGCTAACAGCTCCATTGTTCTTCTTTAAAAAAACAAAACAAAAAAAAGTGTCAAGATAATAATTTATTTAATACTTTAGTACAGATTATGAGAAACTGTGCATTCCATTTGATATCTGCTCTACATTCCTTGGCAGCAAATATGTCTGTTAGTCATTAATTGATTCCTTATATTTATGTTACACATCTTCACCAATGATGAGCTGGAGACAGTAGACATGGCTTTCTTTCTTCCTGCTTCATCTTCACAAGTAAACTAAACTGTGAGGTAGTTCAGTCTCAGAGAGCTAAATGTGTGGTAGGGTGTTTGACCTGAGATCACCCAGTGAGTTTAATGATTGCATGGGGACTAGAATCTTGATCTCCAAAGACCTCGGCTAAATCTTACACTGCAGAATAAATCCAGTTTTACACTGCTTTAACTGCCATGGTGCAATGCTATAGAATTACGGGATTTGTAGTTTTGTGAAATATCCCAGGATTCAATAGGATAGAGCCATGACAGATAAAGCGGTGGCAAATGACATTAATTCTGCAGTGTGGTAGGAGCCCGAGTCCAACATTCTGATTTGACTGTCACTAGCTTGGTGGGTGATCTTGACAAGTCATTTGCCCTCTCATTTTCTCATCTGTAAAATGAGGGCCAACGTGGCGTAATGGTTTGAGCACGGTGACCAGTGTTTAATTCCTCATTCAGCCATGAAGCCCACTGGGTGACCTTGGGCAAGTCACACTGGAGATTATCACATGGAGAAAAAGGACAGGAGAGAAGCAGGATGCTCCTGTCCTTATTGCGTGATTGTGTAAAGATTATCACACGATATCCCACAACAGTGTACTCATACCATTCTTCTCCTGAGAATGAAGTGGAATGGTCCTGTCACGTTTCATTTACGGAAAAACATTACAGGAGGATCCCTTTCTCTCCCCTCATTTTTCTCTGTGTGATAATCTCCACTCTCTCAGTTTCAGAGGATGGCAAAGGCAAACCCACTCTGAAAAAAACTTGCCAAGAAAACCCCATGATAGGTTCACCTTAGTGTTGTCATAAGTCAGAAACAACTTGAAGGCATATAACAACTAATAGGAATACTAATCATCTGCTTCACTCATTTGTTGAGGAGATAAAAGAAAAAGGGAATAACTGCTTGTTATCAGCCTTAAATATAGGGCAGACACCTCATCACAAATAAAGCATCCAGCTGTCCAAACAGAATAACATATTCATAAAACTACTGGGTGACCTTGGGAAAGTTGTACTTTCTAAGCCTCAAAGGACAGCAATGGCAAATCCCCTCTAAAGAAACTTGTCAAGAAGACCCCATGATAAGTTCACCTTAGGGTTGCCATAAGATGAAAATGGCTGGAAGGCATACAATAACAATAACAAATGTTCATATTGTGCTAATTCAGTAGGAAGTTAAGACATGCAACACTGGCATGTTAGGTCAAAAAGGATGCTAGGCTCCAAAATACTACCCCAGAGAAGCAGACTATTGCCAATTTTTACATGAATGTTCTTGGACAAACTGAACGTACAGTCCTATGCAAACTTGCTTGAAAGTTAATCCAACTGATGACAGTGTACTGTACTTTATTCCTTAGTAAATTTGTACAGGATTATACTCCCCAATCCTAAATGTGTCCCAGTTTGGACTCTTCATAGGCCCAGAAAACCAACATTTCAAAGACTAATTTATTGCATTATGAGGTCAATACACCCAACGTTGGAAGCATGTTGGTTGTTAATTTTGCTTTGGATGTAAAGTGATAACTCTTTGAATGCTGTGCTGTTCATATATAGACCAGCATGGTTAAGGTTAGTGGGCAGAGCTCCTTTTGTTGGGACAATTACAATTTGACTTTGTTGGAATTGTGTACCTCTAGTGACTGCAGTCTTTCCCAAGCCGTTGCGCTCCATGAAGTCATGCAACAAATCTACTATGACCATACTGGCTGTGGATGATGGGAGCTGTAGTTCAGTGCATCTGGAGGGCACCATTTTAGGTAAAACTGAGATACAACATGGTGAGCCTTCTCCCAAGCTGTGGGACTCCCTCCCAAGGCAGGCCAGACTGGCTCACTTCATGTTGTCCTTGTTATCCATCAACAAAGTCAAAGGCTGCCTTGTTCAGGCTGTTCATAATTGGCCAGATATGGACTTTCATACTGGCTTTTAAGTATAGGAGGTGAGTGCTCTGCTTTTTATTGATATGCTTTTAATTTTAAAAAAAATAAAACTGTTTTAATAACAGTGTTTGTATCTTTATTTGTACCTTTAAAAAACTTGTTGTGAGCTGCTTTGAATACCAAGGAGATATAAGGTAGTATATAAATCAAAGGAAGGAAGAATGCAAGGTAAATTCTTCTTGCCAGAAATTCAGCCAAAGTTGTAGTTTATCCTTTAGAATGGCCCCAGTGCACCAAGCAGGTAAGGCTCTGCAGCCTCATTCCTTCCATGGTGTGGAGATCTCAAACCTGATTGCCCAATGGCCCTACAATCTCCCCTAGCAGCCAGTGGCACTTGATTGAAAGGCACAGTTTAAGCATCAAAGATGGTCTGCATATTCCCTGATAGCCAAAATTACAACCTGATAGCTGGGGAATGACAGGAAAGCCAAAGTGGAGAGAGAGAGAGAGAGAGCTTGATGAAGGCTTGGGTGGGTGTATGTTTGTTTTCAAGGAGAAAGCAAGTGCATCTCCTCTCAAAGCAAAGAACTCCCTTAATAGAATTAAAAGTTCTCTATTGTTAGGCAAGTTTGCTCTTCTTCAGGATCCCTATAGAAATTCAGATGGGGAAGGACTCCTTCCCTTTTGAAGTGCATCATCAGGCGGTTTCCTTTGGCTGTCTTGTCAGCCATTGGATCAGAAGCTCTTTCATCATTGGGTGTGAAATGAATGGGGGTTCCTGCCATTCAGGAGTCCACCTTATAAATAACTGAGATGGGCACTACTTCAACTTTCTGTATTCTGGCATCCAGTCAAGTGTGGCCCATGAGAAGATGGTGCCATAATAAACTGTGATCCTCTAAGTGGCCACAAGACTTGGGTGTTGTTATTTTTTTCTTTTTTGCTGGGATTGTTTGTCTCTTTATAGAGAGTCTACCTTTCTTTCTTTCTGAGAAAACCCTTTAGTCTCTGGGTGTCTGTGTGTGCAAGTGAAGGGACTCAGGCCAGCTGGTGGAATACAGATTCACCATGAAGAGAACCATCTTTGTCATCCTTACAACTATTGGGATATACTGCGGTATTTTCAACACATCAGCATGGTAGGAGTTCAAGCCTCTTTAGCACCAGTCATGCTTGTGTGTTGTTGTTATTGTTACGTTTATATATGCTGTTATGCTAGGTATTTTATTGCATTTTCTTCCCTCTCCTTCAGGTCCGTGAACAACTTTCTCATGACAGGACCCAAGGTAATTATTTCCTCCATTGCTTACCAGAAGATTCAATACCTTTTCACTCCAGCTGTTAGAATTTCCCAGTGGTCAGTGGCCATGCTGGTTGAGGGATTTTGGAAGTTATCACCCACAAAAGTAACTTTCCAAATCTCTGCTTTTGATATAATCTGCTGTAATGATGAAATGTGTCCATCAATATGCTTGTAGAGTGAAAAATCTTCCAAAATCTACAGAACTGGATATAAATGGGTGTTCCAAGATATGTTGGAGTTTTTTAAGGGAAAATAAATACTTACTATTTATTTATTTATTTGGTTTATGAAAGGCGTATTTGACGTACTCTACTAGTGTGGCTGCTGGTGCTCAGCTTGGGATTGAAGAATGTAAATACCAGTTTACCTGGGAACGCTGGAATTGTCCAGAGAGTGCACTTCAGCTTTCCACTCACAATAGACTTAGAAGTGGTAAGTGGATTTGAGTACATTCTTTCCTATTGAAAGGCTGTTTGAGTTGTGTAACAAGCAAAATATATAATGATGATATGGTCAACCTAGGCACACGTAACTGGACCAAATCTGGATGTGCTTGAATAAAATTATTATTATTATTATTATTTATTTGCATTTCTCTCCTGCTCTTGTTCTAGGAGACTTAGGATGTCATGGATAGTTCCCTTTTTTTCTCCTCACAAAAATAATTTTAAGCTACCCACTGAGATCATTGGCTGAGCAAGTATTTGAACCTGGGACTTGTCCTAGGCCAACAGGCCAAGTTACCATATGCTGGCTTTCATTTCTGCCAGTACTGGGGAAGTAGACATTTCTACCATGCATCAAAGGGATTAGTGGAAGCACTAATCCTGGACCCAAATTTTTTTTTCCAGACAAAACTGAACCCCCTCTGTTTTCTTAGTAAAAATCAATGAAAATTTTCAACCAGACTATTTGTCTGAAATATATAAACCTAAATCCCATTGTGAATTTGGACTACAGCAGACCCATTGAATCAAGAAAATTTACACAACTGTTAACATAGTACCATTGATTCTATACTCCACTGTCATTAGAACTAACCAAACGGTTTAGGCTTTTCTATTTATTTAAAAAAACTTTAAAATACCTTAAAAGTTTCAAAATATTACACAGTCACACCTAGGGATAACAATCACACAATACAAATGATCCCGTATGGTCCTGTACATGGCTATTTACAAGTGATCCTCATTCGTTTCATTGGATCACAGTCCCAGACATGTAAGATTGCTGCTCCAGTAAACAACAATAAAATTGAGTATTAATATCTAAGTGTTTTGTTTCTCCCACAAATGCTTATAATATTAATTCCAAGGTAATTTTCAAAAACAGCACAGTAAGATCTTTCAGCAAAGCAAGTCAAGGGTGTTGTACTGTTACTAGTTGGTTGAGTTGCAAAGTTGTGATTATAGATTTCTTTTGTTCTTGAGTTAAATTGTCTTTGATTCATATGGGTATAACCTGTAGTGATACATAAACCATGTGCTGTGCATGAAATAAAATGTTTTCTACTAAATATTTTGCCTCAGTGCACATGTTACAGGAAAGTTTTTGCAAAGGGGATTTGCATACTGAGAATGGCAGAAAAAAATTGAGCAAATCCTAAACTTGTTTGTTATTGAAGTATGAAACAAGACTTAGTGTCTTGTTAAGTTTGCAAAAGACCTGTAGCCTACAGTCTCAAAATATTGCGAACTGTCTGCTAATTTGTACTTGGATATCAAGTGACAGCACTTTCATCAACAACACTATTTGATCTGTCTGTGTTCCAATTCCATGCTTAGGACATTGGCACAGGACTCTGAAAATCATAGAATCATAGAGTTGAAAGAGACCACAAGGGCCATCCAGTCCAACCCCCTGCCATGCAGGAACTCCTAATCAAAGCATCCCCGACAGATGGCCATCCAGCCTCTGCCAAAGACCTCCAAGGAAGGAGACTCCACAGGACAGAGCAAATGTACATTGTTGTGTACTTTGTTAATATTCCTGCTTTTTCAAGCAATTGTCTTTAAAGATTTCTTATTTTATTTTTTATTCTTATTCTTAATTTAGGAAAAAATTAAGATGTATTCTCCACTTTCAAATAATATACATGAAGAAAAATTCTAAACATTTTAATTTACCTAATACAATAAAAATAAAGCCAGCATGGTGTCGTGGAGATCAGGATTCAAATCTCTGGGCAGTCATGCAAACCCATCAATGAACTTGGGCAAATCACACTTTCTCAGCCTCAGAGGAAGGCAAAGCCAAAGGCAAATCCTCCTCTGAACAAACCTTGCCAAGAAAACCCAGTGATTGGGTTGCTTTAGGGTAACCATAAGTCAAAAATGACTTGAAGGGACACAACAACAACAAAAATAATAGACATGAACTTAGTTCACCCCCATATTCAATACTTTGTTATGTTGTCCTTCCCCATACTGTGCGTATGTGTGTGTAGAGAGATCCTGTAACACCTCTGAGACTAACTGAAAACAAGAAGTTGGTAGATACTTTTGTATGTGTGTGAGAGAGCATGTGTGCCTCCAAGTCAACTTATAGTGACCTCTTACATTTCATAGGGTTGTCTTAGACAAGGAATACTACCATTGTTAAGAAAGAGAGAGAGAGAAGAAAGAAAGAAAGAAAAAAACAGAAAAGGAAGAGAATTCAAAGGCACTGTGGCATGATTTTGAGGGGAGAGAAAGGCAGGCCACCTCCTGCTGGAAGCAAGAAGAGCCCTCCCTTCAACCACCATCTTGAGGGGACTTAATTGTCTAATTAACAAATTGTAAGCCGCTCTGATAGCTTTGGCTGAAGAGCGGGGTATAAATAAAATGTATTATTATTATTATTATTATGATTTTCTGCCCTTCTGCCACATTTTTGTAAAACCTTCATCATGAGAATGAATTGCTTTGTGGAGTTATATTCTCATTCCTTCCCTGAATGAAACTTATATAAGGGAATGTAGCAAGGAAGCAATATAGAAGGTTTTTTAAAAATATTATTCATGTATTGCTCCTGATATTGGTGGTGCCTGTTTTCTTCCAGCTACCAGGGAGACTTCTTTTGTTCATGCCATCAGCTCAGCCGGAGTAATGTACACACTTGCCAGGAACTGCAGCATGGGTGATTTTGAAAGTTGTAGCTGCGATAATTCAAGAAATGGACATGTGGGTGAGCATGCATTTCTCTTGAAACAGCATTCTAGTGGAAGGAGCGTGTTAACAGGTTGTTTTTGTTTTTTGTTTTTTTGCAATGTTCACACTTTTATATGGCACAATCTCAGTGGCAATGTTTTGTGCTGTTTCTGGGAGCCAATCTGGCTTCCCACTGTCACAAAATTCGATTTAATCTAAAGGTTAGATTACTTTAATATTAGAAGTAACTTCCTTTAAATACAGAAATTACAATTGAAGTATATTTCTTAATTGTTCACACAGTTCTCTAGCAATCTAAAACTGTCTATGCTTGCTGTCCCTGTTTCTTTTGTGATTTCTGATTGCACCAGCACCTACTTCTGTTCTAAGGTACCAGCTCAGAACAAATTACAAATTCTGCAATTTTCCTCCTCAGGTGGAAAAGGATGGATTTGGGGTGGCTGCAGCGACAATGTGGAATTTGGTGAAAAAATTTCAAAACACTTTGTGGATGCTTTGGAGACAGGACATGATACCAGAGCTTTAATGAATTTACACAATAATGAGGCAGGGAGACTGGTAAGTCAAAATATTTATTTTGGAATTGGCCTGTATTTACCTGTATTCATAGAGATGTTTCAGAGTTGTTCCTTCAGGCATTTCCCCCTTTGAATGAACTATCTCTTTGACTTCTCAGGCTTGACTGGGATAGGACAACTTGTTCAACCTGGATGAAGGCCAAGTTGCCTTATCAGGCTCATGGTTTAGCAAATAAATGTTACTTTCAGAAACAAAGATGGTTTTACTAATCATTTTGAACTTAATTCCTAACAATCTTCAATACTTTGTACAGTGGGCCCTTGTTATCCGCTGGGGTTTGGTTCCAGGACCCTCCGTGGATAACAAAATCCGTGGATGCTCAAGTCCCATTAAATATAATGGCACCACAAAATGGTGTCCCCTATATAAAATGGAAAATCAAGGTTTGCTATTTGGAATTTATACTTTTGGAGAATATTTTCAAGCTGTGCAAGCTCAAATCCATGGATAAAAATCTGTGGATAAGGAGGTCCAACTGTATGTCATTTTTCTTTAAAGTACAATTCAGTTCATTTTGATTTCAGTGTACAAACAATAATAACAAGTATAATAACAAACCAAATTAACCAGATTAACAATGAGGGAAGTATAAACATGAGAGCCATAGTGGTGTAGTGGTTTGAGTGTTGGACTGGGACACTGGGAGACTCGGGGGCTTGACCATGGAAACCCATTGGGTGACTTTGGGCAATTCATACTATCTCAGCCTCAGAGAGAGGCAAAGACAATCCCCTCTGAACAAATTCTAGCACAAATACCCCATGATAAATTCATGTTAGGGTTACCATAAGTCAAAAATGACTTGAAAGCATACAACAGCAAAGTATAAACCTTCCTGCAAAATGCTTAAGAAAAATCATTCTCTTTCTCCATTTAGAAAACAATAGGTAGATTTGCTTTCTAGTCTTTGCTGTCTGATTGTTGTTCAGTGAGTGATGTTGGGCAACCTCCATTATTTCTCCTCATCATTCAGTTTTAACAGGAGAACCAATAATGTTTTTTTTACAAAAGGGACTATCACTTTTTTATTTTTAAAAATAAATGTTTTAATTTGCATTTATACAGAACAGTAGTTTATATAACTGGTCATGCTGAACATTATTTCTACAAGGTACATGAGGATGAATCCCTTAGACAAAGGGACAGCAGGCAGCATTCTATTTATGTCAATAAAGGAGTTTGGCACTCTTGGATATTTTCCTGGATTAAAAATTAAAGTTATAATCCAATGTTGATTTATCTGGAAGCAAATTCTACTGAGCACAGAGGACCCTAGTAACATACATAGAATCAGATTGCAATCTTCAGTATGTAATAATTTTATATGTCTGAGAAATTTGTGAAGCTTGCTGAATTTCATCATCATAACAGTTAATGGTTAATTTATAGTTGGGTGCTTTAAAATACTTTGAAGACTGATCTCCACAACAGCTTCACTTACATTCCCATTTTAAAGAAGGTGGAAGCTACCAAATACCTGTTTAATCCCATTAATGAATTATTTGAGTAGGTCCACAAGCTGCAGTACTCTGTCCACATCTGTATTGTCAATTGAATTTCTGTTTTGGTCAGTGTGTTTTTTTCACGAACCATCAATATCATTAGGTTAAGTGAGGCAGCCTGGCAAGGCAGCAAATGATAAGGGGTTAGAAATAGATAATGTTGCACATTCCACCTTGATGTGATTTTCTTTGCCTCCCTTGAACTAGCCGGCTGCCCACAGTTGTAGTAGAGGATATGGTTCTTCCCCAGTATTAAAATAAGATTCAATTGACAGCTTTTGTGGATCTGGTCTAGGGATTAACAATTGGATTTAGGCTACTGAAAGGAAGAGAAAATGCTGTAGGGAAATTTGTGGGATGGTAAAGGCAGTATCATCCCTTTTCAATACCATCTGCTTTTACCATTACTACACAGTTGGACTATGACTTTAGAGACGAAGGTTCGATCCCCAATTAGCCATGGAAACTCACTGGATTACCTTGGGCAAGTCACACTCTCTCAGTGGAGGGCAAAGAAAAAAACCCATCTGAACAAATCTTGCCAAGAAAACCCTGTGATAAGGTCACCTTAGAGTTGCTTTAATTCAGAAACTACTTTAAGGCAGACAAGAACAAAAAGGGAGATTATTGCACCATTTTTTATTCCTGCACTAGGTGCAGGATGTAAAAGCACAGGTATGGATTCTGGCACACAGCTCCATCCCCAGGCAGTAGTCATCCTGTACCCAATCCAGGATTCTCCTGGACCTTTTAAAGAATGGGAAAATCCTGAGTAGTTAACCCAGGTTCAGATACATGAACCAAAAGCTCTACCATGATTTTTTTTTCTGGGTGAGCATTGTCAATACTAAAGAGAGGCAGCTCCAAACATCTAGTGTAGAGAGAAACTTTCTCAGAGTCAGACATTTGTGTTACTGGCCCACTCAGTGGAAAGTAGCCCTGAACCCTTCTCTTCCTACTTCAGGCAGTTGGAGAGCTTGAACTGCCATGCCAAGGCCTGTCAATGTCTCTCAACCTATCCTGCTTTACAGGATTACAGCAAGAACAAAGCATGAAAGGAGAACCATTTTTATAACATTTTCAGCTGAGGTGGGCAATCAAAATGGTGAAAGGTCTGGAAATTATTCCCTATGAGGAGTGGTTTAGGGAACTGGATATGTTTAGGAAAGATTAAGAGGTGACATGACAGCCATGTTTAAATATATAACAGTATACCATATTGAAGAAGGAACAAACCTGTTTTCTGCTGCTCCAGAGATTAGGACATGGAGCAATGGATTCAGTGGAGGGTGGTGGAGCATTGTTCTTTGGAGGTCTTTAGAGGCAGGATGGCCATCTGTTGAGAGTGTTTTGATGGTGTCTTCCTGCATGCCAGGGGGTTGGACTGGATGGCCCTTGTGGTTTCTTCCAACACTATGATTCTATAATTCTGTTCAAAGTTAAACCTTTTCTTCTTCACTAATTTTTCATGTGATTTACTTGGAATGGGAAAATTTTGGACTGTCTTGGTATTCCTAACTGGTCATCAATTTCTCACCCAAGGCTGTAAAAACAACCATGAAGAGAACCTGCAAGTGCCACGGGGTATCTGGGAGCTGCAACATCCAAACCTGTTGGCTCCAGCTTGCAGACTTCAGAGAAATTGGAAATTACCTGAGAACCAAATATGACCAGGCTCAGAAGCTAGAAATGGACAACAACAGGATAAGAGCAGGAAACAGTGCGGAGAGTCATGGACCCAAAAACGAGGCTTTCAGCACTGTGCCAGCCACAGATCTTGTGTTCTTGGAGGACTCTCCCAACTACTGCATCATCAATGTCAGCCTGGGCCTTCGTGGCACTGAAGGGCGAGAATGCTTGCAAAGTGGCAAGAAACGGAGTTGTAAGAAGGTCTGTTTGGACTGTGGACTGAGAATAGAGGAAAAAAGGACAGAAGTTGTTTCTAGTTGCAACTGCAAGTTTCTCTGGTGTTGCACAGTGAAATGTCAGCAATGCAAACAAGTCATCACAAAGTATTATTGTTCTAAACGGGAGAGCTCTTTTTCTAATAACACTAGGAAGCGAAACAGAGGACCCAGAAGATAAAAACAATAGCTCTGTAACCACTAAGACTCTCTTCCAGCAGATTGATCCAAAGGGTCTTGTAAATTTTGTGTGTTTGTTAAATATTCCTTCATAATGTTCCAGATTTTTCTAAATATCAAGAAAAGCTTTATATACTTGAATCATGCTTATTTGATATTCTGGACAGTTCAATTTCCCATTTTTTTTTCAGATTCAAACTGATGTTCATTTTGAATATCCCCACAAACATAATCTAGTCTCTGTTTTATATGCCTTATTCTCTACTCTCACACTATTTAGACTTGGGGTGGGCAAATGTAGCCCTCCAGATATTGTTGCACTGCATTTCCCAGCATTCTTCACCATTGGTTATGCTGTTTACGGTGCTAGAAGCATTTGGAGTGCCACAATTTGTCCGCCCTGCAGGATTATGAGGATGTACTGTTGAAGGTGGAATCTGGAATAGGTAGAAGGTTTCACATTTTTTTGGTGCTTTAAAGGGATTAATGAATTACTACGATACAATGTAGGGTAGTTTTTAAAGTTAGATTGTAGACTTTTGTGGCTTGCCAGTTGACATTTGAGACAACATAGCATATTGCAAGCACACTACCAAGTCATTTTTATTTTCTTTTTATAGTTCTGGTGATACCAAAAACTGGAGGCTGCAGGTCAGATTTCAAAGGCTGAATCTGCACTGCAGAAATAATCCAGTTTGACATCACTTTAACTGCCATGGCTCAATGCTATGGAATTCTGGAAACTGCAGCTTGTGGCACCAGAGCTCTCTGACAGAGAAGGCTAAATGTCTCACATAACCACAGTTTGCAGAATTCCACAGCATTTGACTCATGGCAGATAAAGTGGTGTCAAACTGGATTATTTCTGCAGCCAAAGTTGTTGAAGAGCCAGTGTGGTGTTGTGATTCAAGTGCTGGATTGGGATTTGGGCGATCCGGTTACTATTCCCCTGTAAGCCATGAAAGACACTGCATGACTTAGTTCCAGTCACACTCACTGAATGTAACCTACTTCACAGGATTGCTGGGAGGACAAAATGGGGATGAATGGAACCACATAAGCTATAGAAAAAATGGGGTATAAATGTAATAGATAAATAACTCATCAATGAATAGATTTTCTTCATTGCCCAGGGATGGCTCACAAGTCTTTTATGGATGAAAAGCTGCAGCCCCTTGGCAGCCAACATTATCTATGTTTTCTGTCAAAGTAGTATTCCAATAATTATAACTGGTGGCTGTAGCCTGGTTCACACTTGAGTTTTTTTCTGTGATTGCAATGCCACTGTTGCAAAAATAATTTTTGATGAGATAAACATGGTATTGGGTTATGTGAGCTCCAAAACAATATAGACTTTTTTGCATTAAGTAAAGTAGTTCCCATCCACCCTCCCACACTTTGGCAAATTATCAAAAATGTAGACTCCATCCAGAAGTTCACCTTCACAGACAAGTGCCACAAGTATTTCCCTCACTGTATTCACAAAATGAAAAAATCTTGATAGTCCAATGCTTCCATATGCATTCACTTTTTTCTGTTCTGGAAAGCGTTCTGTGCAATTCAAAGAAATCCTGCAACTCAAAATTGGGGTGACTTCACAATTGTCCTTCTATACAAAATGTAATAAGGTTCAGTGCAGACTTAGGAGCTTACCACTCAGGATTTTAAACTGGCCCCAGCCTCTCGGGCTGGAGCCGGAATGTGGAATGAAGGCAGGGATTATTGCACACTAAATTGCTGCTGAACCACCAGCTGACATCAGCCCAGGTCCAAGCCAGGCCCCAGCCATGCTCCGCCAGCACTTTTTAGAAGCTGGAAAGCTTTCTGACTTCTAAACAGTGCTGGCAGAGTGCGGCTTGGACCTGGGCTGATGGCAGCTGGCAATTTGGCAGTGATTTAGTGTGCGATAATCCCCAACTCCATCCTGTATCCAGGCTCCAGCCTGGAAGGATGGAGCCAGTTTAAAATGCTGAGCGATAAGCTTCTTATTCACAGTTTTGCTATGCATGGATTGTAACAAATGTTCAGTGTGAAAGATATATACTTTTTATCTTAAACATTTAGAGTTCTGAGTCCAGTTCTTACTGAGATGCAAAAATATGTCTTTTGTATTACTTCCAATTCTAAGCAAAGCAGGGGAAGCGTGAAAATCTTTATACATTTACCTGGGAGTAAATCCAACTGAACTGAATAGTGCTGATTTCTGAGTAGAGATAAATAAGAGTGCAATGAAAGTATATTTTTACAAAGGCATTTATTACTAGAGAAAGCAACTTTAACTCTTTGTATGGGGATGAAGTGGTGGGCTTCATAATATGGTGTCCAAAACTGCAATAAATTAAACTGCTAAGTCTTCAGTGTTCTTTTCGTTGCTGTTCAGTTTTTACCATTTGTAAAATACTTATTTTAAAACCAGCAAAGCTGAGGCTTATTTTGGATGACCTTTGATAATAAACTCTTTTAAAGACAACAGAGTTTATATTTTTAAAGCAGCTAAAAGTATTGTTTTCATGTGTAGTGTGTGCTTATGCATCCATATTTTTTGTGTGTGCACGCGAGTCTATCTATCTATCTATCTATCTATCTAATTATGTTATCTTTTTCAAAAGAAGGGAAGAGGAGTTGCTAAGGGCTTGATCTATGAAACAGGCTAGGAATTGACTTGAAGGTTTCTTTTTATGGAAGACATAAACTGAGCTAGGTTGCAAACATCGGTTAGGCAAAGTAAATTTCCCTTGTTACTTTAATTTGTCTGTCCTCTAATGTTCTTCAAACAATGCAAACCCCCATTGTGTTTGATGTGGTAAATATCAGGGCTTGTTGCAAAATTCTTTATTCTAAAGAACAAGATTAACCCTTTGAACTAGAGAGTATGAGTGAAAACTTGGAGGCAGTTGTGAATGTGTCTGTGGACTCCCTGCTGTTTGCTCCTGTAAACAACCTGATGGCTCACATGCCTGGGAGGGCAAGAGGAGATACTGGCTACAGCCTTTCTGGCTTGGTGCTGATAGGTGTATTCCAACTCTCATTCTGGTCTTGGTTTATTATTTTTCTATTTTAACAAGCTAAGTATACCAACAAGGCACTGGGTAATTTTTCCACCAGATTTTATTATTCCTTTGGTTCACTTTGTTGGAAATTTCACAGCGGAAATGCGTGAAGGAGCCAACACTTGCAGTTACTTGAAATTAGTAAGCAAAGGGATCTTGTAGCACCTTTGAGATGAACTGAAATAAATTGGTTAGTCTCAAAGGTGCTATGAGATCCCTTTGCATACTGATCCTGCCTAACATGGTGATGTCTTTGAACTTTGAAATTAACTCTCCAGTTTTCGGAGGGCTCTAAGATTCTTCATATTTTAATGTACATCCCAAAGTGAACACTATTGCTCCAAAGACCAGTAGCCACCAGATGAAAATGTGGGACTGATAATGGGCTCCATTTTGTCCCAGGATTGCCACCCGGTCAGTGTTCAGCTATACCTCCTCATTTTCTTCCTTTGCTTTCCCCTGGTAAGTCATTTATTGGCAACATGGACTTTTCTCCTTTAGCCTACCCTTGGTGTTAGCCAATGTATAACTGTCAATGATACAAACATTCAAAACGGAAACTATTCACCCCATTATCCACCAAATGTGGGAGATGTGGCAGTTTTGATTCGATTTTGAACTAATCTATATTATATAGTTCTATATATTATATAGCAAAACTGGTTGCTAGTGTGGTGTAGTGGTCTGAGTGTTGGATTAGGTCTCTGGAAGACCAGGGTTTAAATCTCCACTTAGTTGTGGAAACCCACTGGGTGACTGTGGGTAAATCAAACTCTCTGTCATAGAGGGAGGCAGCACCAAACATCTTCTGAATAAATCTTGTCAAGAAAACAACTAGAGTAAACTTTAAGGCACACATCAACAACATAACATAACCATTTGCCTCACACTGCAGTTTCATTTAGTAACAACAACCCCATTTTCTATCTTTTCCCCCCAAATGAGTTTGAGATTCCCCGAGGGATTTAATCCACAAGCTATTATAATAACTTTGCATGCCATAGCAAAAGGCAGCTCCTGCTTCAGCTACAGTTTCTGGTGTGGTCAACTTGCCTATTTGTCCTTTCTGTCTATACTAATTATTTTTATATATTTTGCTTTTTGGTTTTTGCATCTGCAATGTACTTCTTTAGAAGTGGAGTTGTTTTAGTTCCAGTTCTGCATATGGAAAGTCGGAGAGGAAACAGACAACTGGACAGCACCAGAAATAACTGACATAAAAATCAGAATACAAAAGCCTTTTCCAGAAAAAGAGACATCAACTCTATTTTCTGTTTAGTATCTTTTCTGTAATATCGTTAATAATTATGGGCAGGACTAAACATTACAAAAGACACAGTCTGACCTCATTCCCCCCAGCCAGGCAATGGCCAATGTTAGACAAAAATAATATTATTTATTTGTTACATTTAATCTCACTGTCCGTTCAGTGAAATTAAAATAGAGTACTTGGCTCTCTTTCTCCCAACTTTAATAGAGCAAAGCTGTCAGGGTAACCAGAGGAGTGACAGGTCCAAGGTTACTCAGTGATTTTAGTGCTGGGGGCAGTTTTGGATCAATGCTGCTAGGAATGCAGGGAGAGAGGTAGTATTTACTGTGTGACTATGTAATTGTCACACAGTTTGTTATGCTGGATTGGAGACTGCCAATGAATACAAGGTGCTGTAGGGTATATTTCTGAGGCAAAACCACCTCTTCAGTATTCCTTGCCTAAGAAACCCCTATGAAATTCATGGGGTTGCCATAAGTCAACAGGTAACTTGAAGGCATATACACAACCCACCCACCAAAATGGAATATGTTAAAACCACAGCTAACATGGTGTAATGGTTTGAGCATGGGTCTATGACTTGAGAGCACAGAGTTCAAACCTCCACTTGGCCATGGAAACCCACGAGGTGACCTTGGACAAGTTACATTCAGTCTCAGAGGAAGGCAAAGGCAAATCTTGCCACCTTAGGGTCACCATAAGTCAGAAATGACTTGAAGGCACCACCAATAAAGAAAGATTACCAAGCCATTTCAATAAGTAGTCACAATCTCTATGTCCAAATATTCCTCAGAAGGTTTTGTGAAGCAAAAAACAAAATAAAACAAAACCTCAAACCCTGTTCTTAGATCCTTGAAAGGAATACAACAACACATAAATCCCTTTAATCAATACACACACACACACACACACACATATATATATAATAGGAAGGAATGTCCCCAAGGAAGATAAAGATAGCTGTTCTTTAGAATGCCAGTTTCTGCTTTAAAAAAATATCTGTCCAACCGATTGCTTAACAACTGTAGCTCACCAGATGCAATAATGCCTCCCCAAAAATATGACTCATCTGAATCTACCATTATCCTACTGTATTTCTTTATTTATAAGGTAAGATAGTCTTGATTGCTTTTACTAGCAACTCTGTTAACTACTGTCATGTATTACAGTGGATTAAAATTCCAAGTGATGAATAGACCCTGGGTCTTGACATAACCCTGTATAAAGTCTGGAGGTTACCTGCCATCACAGGTGCAAGAAATCCACCTTGGATTTTGCTGCTACCCCTCCTATAGCTGTTTTTCTTGAACAGGAGCTCTGTTGGTGATGGATCCTAGCTTGGCAGCAGAGGTCATATTCTGCTCAGAGGAGCAGTGGTGGACAAACCAACTGCCCTATTTCCCTAATAAAACAAAAGTCATACAACCATAGAGCTGGAAGAGTCAAGGGCTTTAACCTGTGGAAACACACAATTAAAGCAATCCAGAAAGATGTCCATCCAACATCTGTTTAAAGACTCTCAAAGGAGAGTCCACCACCTGCTGAGGCAGTCAGTTTCACTGTTGAATAGTTCTTACCATCAAGAATGTTGATGTTCCTAGTGTTTGGGAGGACTCTCTTTTCTTAACTTGAATCCATTTGTTCTTACTGTAGTACTTGGAATGGCAGAAAATAAGCTTGCTGCATCTTCCACTTGACATCCCTGTGGATATTTTAAGATATCTCTTAGTCTGCTCTTCTGAAAATGAAATGTATCCAGCTCTCTAGGTTATTCCTCCAGATCTTTTAGCATATTGGCCAGTAGAACATGACCCAAACACAAAAAAATGAGGAAGAGGAGGAGGGGAATGACTGTTTACCTTAGGAAAAAACTCTCTGTACAACTTGTAATTGTAAATAAATATGTTTATATCATTCTGGATTTTGTTTTACTTACTATCCACAATGATTAAATGAGTTGTACTTAGGAAAGCATTTTCCCATACATTTGTAATAAACAAATAAGTCTGCATTTATTGCAGTGCAATTGTTTGTGGCAAGCTCTAAGTAATGGGTTTATAGATTCTTAAGTATATTTGGTCCCCATACAGTTATTTCTCACCATGGATCTTCCTTAAAAAATAAACAAAACCAAATGGAATATCTCTAGTGAGAGAAAATTATCAAGCAGTTGGTTCGTTATCCATTGTTCATCTCTACTGTTGCTATCCATATCAACAGGTTGCAAGATTTATTAATTTATAAGGACACACTAACTTTCTCATACTTGTAATAGAGGTTTCCCTTATATCTCACACTTCTTTCAGCACAAAATAGGCTGGCTTCTCATTCTGATCTCATCCAACTCAAGACATTTTGCTACCTGAACAAAATGGAACTTCTTCCATACAATGCTTACTAGAATGGCAGTTAACTATCTCTTCAACATTGGTGATGGGCCAGCATCATCACTGCACCTGAAAACAGCAGGCTAGTACAAAACAAATGACATGGTACAACATTCTTCTCACATACCCTGTTGCTGTTTTCCAACCTCTATCACTGAAGACAACTGCCTTCCTTTCCCTAATAGTAAGGGTGGGTCTGACCAGCCTAACACTCCATCATGATGCAGCATTCTGCTTTCATTTCTAGTACCAGACTAGTACTGTACAACCCTAATGTGTATGGTCAGCTGGATGACAATAATTGAACCATACCTTGAGAGGGATCAAACCTGTGCCTGCAGTACTACTGACCAAGAGGAGAAAACAGGGAACAACCCAATGTTTCCTCTGCTCTTCAGGGCCTCCATGGCAATAGTTTCCCTTTCACCTTTTCTCTCATGATCTTTATCAAGGTATTTTTTTTTTCTATTCAGATCACCTGGGCGGTTACAGAAGATAGTCTAGGTTGCATTACTGTTCAGGATTAGAAATGTATAGTATCAGGGAAAGTGTTTGCATCAATATTCCATAAACAAGGAACTGAAAGGATTATGTGATCACTGGATGAGAGCAAAGAGGAATGTTTCCATTCTTTGCACAAAAAGGCTAGGCAGGCATGCTGACTGTACAATGGCCACTGTTTCTTCCCTTGTGATCCCACCCATTATCTGTTGTGGAACAGAACTACAGCTGATTAACAATCCATAGTTTATTTAATACTAATTTCTGCGGTCAGCAAACATCTGGCAATGCTATGTGCATTGGAGGGTTGCTCCTTGATGCCAATGATCCACTAAGGTTTTTTGTTTTGTTTAAACCCCCTCATTATAGAGACAGAAGGATGTATTTTTACACCATCCATTTCCTGCATTTCCACATGGGGTTGGCAATTGTATTAAGTGAATATTATGACTCCCAATGCAAAGGCTCTCCATCACTCAAGTTGACATCTTCTCTCTTGAAGAGAATAAGTGACCTTTTCATATGCATCTTAACTAGCCGGTCACACCACAACTAAATTAGGAAAAAGCCATGGGTCACATCAATTCCTTGAGGTCTTAAAAACAAAAGTGAGAGGCTCTCTTCAACTTGCAAAAATCTTCCTTAACATCACAAAGTTAAGGGGCCCTAATTGCCATTTTGATGGCTTCTTTTCCTCCTTGTGAAGGTAAGTGGACAACACAAAATGGTGGCTGAGGTATTCTCTGTGCAAGACTTTAAGTGTAGTCCAAGAAACATCTGATGATGAAACTCACGCACAGGAGAATGTGGTGAAGTCTGAAAAGATAAGTGGATTAGTACAGATAGGATGTTTGGTCAATGCAAAAGGGATTGCAAAATATATAGAGAAGACACATAGGAACATTACACAGCTCTCCTTAAACTTGTTATAAGAAAATATAAAACTAGGGATAAAGCCTGTGCCTGCAGTACTACTGACCAAGAAGAAAAAATAGGGATCAACCTAATGTTTCAGCTGCTATTCAGGGCTTCCATGGCAATATAAACAACATAAAATGCTTCAATTTTCACTACACTTATCATAATGCCAAATGAATGTGGCTAGAGTTTGACTGTCATTGGGCCATTTGCACATGAAGATACATTTCAAGCCAGCAAGACATAAATCTGGATTTCTAACATGATATTGTTGGGAAACAACCAGATACAGGATGAACATCCACTGCTGACTTTTCGGGTGTGCAGCTATCAGTTGATAGGATATATGCTGACTCTCACTTTGTAGCGTAAGGAGTGAGAAAGCAACCAAGAGATATACTGTAGCTTTATCTCATTAATCACCAGAGAACCATCACAAATCATTGTGTAATTCCTTCTCTGACAGTTGGAAGCACTAAATGGTATCTGTGTTATCCAGAACTCACTAGATTTATAAATACAAGCCAGAAACCTTGAAGAGAAAGATAGTGTAAATGAGTCTAAAAGACAGCTACAAAATGCTTAAGATTTCCTGTCCTGTAACAACAGTGACAATAATAAAGGGCCACTTAACAGTGAGGAATCTGGTTTAGACCATTTAGGTTTCTATCATTCTTGTGGGAGAGAGAGCCCAAGATAGGGGAATTTTATGCTATACTTCTCATCTTTGAAACCTCCAGAGAATCTATTAATATTAGAGATTGGAAGTACAAATAAAAATAAGTTTAAAATACTATAAGCCAGAGGGAAAGCAGGGGAGAGAACGTCATGTGTGAGGACTGATATTGTGGGTCAATACATGACCATTCATCTCCCTTTTGGTTCCATACAATTCTGTCTTAGAATTAGTCTCCCTGAAGCTCAATAACCTTGGACTATTGATGGGAGTTACACATAATTGATTGCTCCCTTTTTACGAATTTCAACTGTCCTTTATTGCTGTTTCAAAAACTTGAAGTCTACTCACACAACACATTCATAGTGCCATTTTTCCACTTTAATTGCCATGGTTGCATCCCATGGAATCCTGGGACTGGCAGGGGATCTCTCAGCCAGAGAGATCTAGTGCTAAACTAGAAAGGTCTGCCACTTGTCTTTGCAGGGTGGTAAGACCATGGAAACTCAGTGGGTGACCTTGGGCAAGTCACACACTCTAGCCTCTGAGGATGACAATGGCAAACCCCCTCTGAAGAAATTTGCCAAGAAAACCCCATGATAGGTTTGCTGTAGTGTCACCATAAGTTGGAAATTACTCGAAGCTGCGCACCAACAACAATAATGAATCGATGACTTATTTAGTAAGGGTTGGATCCATCTCAGCAGTCTGCTGATGAAATTGGGTATAGGTGAGTTTTGTAATTTTCCTTCCTTTCCTTCTCACATTTTGTTGTTGTCAACTGCCCTCGAGTTGATCTTGACCTATGGTTAGCTTGTGGATGAGACATCTCCAAGACTCCCTATCCTCCACTGCTCTGTTCAGGGCCTGTAGGCTCAGGCCAGTGGCCTCTCTGATCGAGGCCCTCTGCAGACTGACCTGAAAGGCTGGGTTGGGGGTGGAGTCGGGGCATAGTGTCCATATGACACATGCCCAGCTCCGCCCCCAAGGCAGCAGGATGGCGCATGCTGCATTGTACAGCACATGGCGCTCAGCATAATTGCGCTCCTCTGGTGCTGCATCCAAAGGAGCGCCGTAAAACTGAGGTGCCATGGCTGCTGCACCCTTTGCAGGGGGCAAAAGGTAGCCGCTTTTTGCAGCTCCTTTTCACACCCTGGAAAGACCAGATGAGGACCACAGCATGCAGTTGCCATGGCCCAATCTGGTTGTAAAAGGGGCGGCTGAAGGCCACCCCTTTGGGGCTGTCTGCACAGCCCCTGAGTGCATTCATCTGGTCTGTGGTCTTCCTCTCCTTTTTCTTCTCTCTGTCTTACCTAACATTATTGGGTTCTTTTCCCTAATGATTCATGCTTTCTGATGAGGCCAGAATACAATAGCCTCAATTTAGTCATCCTAGCTTCCAGGGATATTTTGGGCTTGATCTGTTTGAGAACCCATTTATTTGTCTTGGTTGTCCACAGTATCTTCAGCACTCTTCTCCAACATTACATCTCAGAAGAATTTATGTCTGTTGGCTTTTTTCAATGTCCAGCTCTAACATCTGTACATGATGATGGGGAATATAATGGCTTGGACTATCCTCACTTTACTGTTCAGAAAGTCTTTGCTTTTTATGATCTTGTTCTTTCATAGCTGTCCTTCCCAATCCTAGTCTTCTTCTAATTTCTTGACTGCAGTCTCCATTCTGATTTATGTTTCAACCAAGGAATGGGGCTCTTTGATTATTTGAGTTTTCTTGTTATCTAGGATGAGCTCTTGTAGATCTTCCATGACCATTATTTTTGTTTTCTTAGTGGTCAGCATCACACCTACCTTGGCACTTTACTCCTTGACTTTCCTCAATAGTTGCTCCAGGCCTTTATTGGATTCTGCTAATAGTATTGTGTCATCTGCATATCTTAGAGATTCCTAGAGAGATATTCTCTTAAGTTTTTAAAAAAAGTTTTTGTGTTATTTGAGGTTTTTCCACTTTCACAGGGGTGCTTCACACTTAACCCAGTGAATGTGGAGGGTCCACTGTATCTGGAAACCCAACTCTCTATATCGGCTGAGTCTCCCTTATCTGGCATTTCAAAATCCAAAATACTACAAAATCCAAAATTGTTCCCAGGTGGCTGAGATAATAACATCTTTGCTTTCTTATGGTTCAGTGTACACACAGTTTGTTTCATGCAGAAAAGTATTAAAATGTTATGTATAAAATTTCCTTCAGGCTATGTGTATAAGGTGTATATGAAACATAAATGAATTTCATGTTTATAATTGGGTACAATCTCCAAGATATCTTATTATGTATATGCAAATATTCCAAAACTGAAAAAAAATCTCTGAAATTCTAAACATGTCTGGTCCTAGGCATTTTGGATGAGTGAGATTCCTGCTATATATATAAAACTATGCAAAGAATTGGCTTTTGCAGAAAGCCCAAATACTTAATGGGGTTTTTCCATACTTTAAATGCAATTTTATACCTGCCTACCCTGGATTAAATCCCGCTGAACTTCTTTTGAGTAGACATGTGCAGGATTGTGCTGCAAGCTATTCTTAAGGAAGCTGTGGTTTTAGCCGAGAAGAAACCAGGATGTCAAATCATTTTGCAAACTCTGGGCTGCATTAACTGGTTAACTGTTACTCCTTTACGGATTAAATATTACAAATTCAGTATTTGTAACAATTTCTTCCTCCAAGGTCCTTCCATGAATGAGCCTGCTTTTGATTTTTTTTGTGGTGGTTGTTTTTTTAATTCAGAAGCTTTCTTTGCAATAATATTCTGCTGACTTCATCACCAGCAGGCCTGGGCTGAGGGCAGAAGTAGACTATCCAGATTGGGCAGTATATGTTTTATTGCTGTTCATTAAAAAAGCTATAAAAGGATTTGAAAACTGGCAGGCTGATTCTAAATGCTAGACCCTAAATCACAATATGATAAGGTGTCATTTACATGCATAGGAAATTGGATGAGGTTTCATTTCCTCAGCCTTTTGTGCCTTCATGATGACACTATTCAAAGCAGGCAGTTAGGTGCCTGTTCACTGTTTGCAACACAAAGCCACATATGGTCAAAACTCAGCTGGTTATTTTAACAGATTTACATAGAAACCACTGGAGAAAATTATACCCTGAAATGCTCTAATAAGGCATCACTCATTAGGAAAGATGAGTAAGGCTACCAGACAAAATGTCAAAATAAGAAGCTAATTTTTATTTCTTAATCGGAGGAATCAGGTGTCCTCCTTCCCCTTGATTTTCCTCCTGTGCATTTATAAGCAATTAGACACACTGCTTTTTTTAAAGCAGGAAAATAATTTATCCTGTCATGCTATCACTGTGCCAAGATGACTTGCTAAATTTCTGTTATTTATAAATATCTACAAAGGGTTATGGCAACCTGATCTGGAAGTATTTTTTTAATCAGAAGATTAACTTCCTTATGCAAGAAGATTTTGTAAGAACATCCTGAATATGCTGGCTTGGATACCAGCTTTTATAATGCTGTACTAAATGCATTCACTTTACTTTATATTCACCAACAGTAGCCTTTGAAATTCCGGAGACTTGATCAAGGAAACCTCAGGCCTTAGACTCTTCCTTGAAGCACTTGCCCTGTCCTTTAAACTCTCACAAATACATGGTGAGCTGAGAGGTGCCTATGGCAGCCAATGGTGGTGGTGTCAGCGAGGCACTGAATCTGCTCTAGGTTGTAGTCCAAACTTTGAAGGAAGCCATCCAAGAGGACAAGTTGTCCTTGATCTCTCAATGATTTCTGATACTGTGGTGGTGATTTGTTGTGACAGAGGAAGGCCTCCTCTAAAGGGTCAGTCTTACTACAATGCAGAGTGAAGCAACTGCCTCAGGGAACAGATATCGAAGGGCAGGTGCCCCAGATGTCCCTTGCTTCCACCCACCAAAATAATTTGTTTGGCCATTTTCCTCTGTTACCTCTGTACAATAGCATCAAAAGCCCACAAAACAGTGATACCTTTATTGGACCAACCAAAATGCACAAAATCCATGATGTAAACTTTTGAAGTGCCACTGACTTCTTCATCAGGTATTAAAAATTAAAAAGATGTGCTATGGTCAGAAAAACCCTTTCTTCCCTCATGTTGGTGGTCCAGCATGGCCACAAATGTGTGGTGCCAATTTGGGAGGGGGAAAGAGAGTATACCCTCTGACCTGATCCTAGAGCTAGCCATCCTGTGTAGGAAGGGTAAAGAAAAAGTAAAAAGAAAAATACAAAAAAGGGGGATGGGGGAATTACACACTCATCTTACTTTAGGATAGTTGAGTGAAAAGATTCTGCATAACCAAGAAGCTGAGAACCCTGATTCTAACTGAATCCCATGTGGTAAAATTCAAAGATTTAGTTGTGTTAGTCTATAGAATCAGTACATAGGGAAATCTTGTAGCACCTTTGAGACTAACTGAAAAAAAGAAATTGGCAGGATGAGCTTCTGTAGTCTTTTGTACCAATTTATTTCAGTTAGTCTCAAAGGTGCTACAAGATTTCTCCACATACTGAATCCTATGTGCTATTCTAACAAGTTCTAAAGCTGTCCCCAAATAAGATTCATTGCAAGATGGCTGTCCAGTTTTATTGTTTCACTTGCATCTCTTCTTTAACAGTTAAGCACAGCTTCCATAGCTATATTTCAGAGATATCATAGCTGTGGACAGTCTGTGTTTTTGGTCCTTTCTCTCTATTGTTCATCCATAGGCAAAACAAAAGAACCAATGTGGTTTAAAGGAATATTCTGAGAGGCTGGCAGTCAACACTACTCATCTCACTCAGTCCTGACAGTGATGATCCAATCCTCCTGAACAAAGGAAATTGGGACATGATCAGTATGGTGTATGAAACATGACACAAGTCTCCTTGTTTGTGTTGGTGCTGCATGCCTACATAAACAATACCCTAAAGACACCAGATCCTGTCTGATCTTGGAAGTTGAGCAGGGTTAGCTCTGGTTACTACCTGGATGGGAGACCACCAATGAATACCAGGTGCTGTTGGCTGTATTTCAGAGAAGAACTGGGAAAACTGCCTCTGAGTATTTCCTATATGAGAAAACCATATAATATACTATTAATATAAGGTTATGAGTACTAAAAGTTAAGTCATTTTAATTTTTTTCTTTTTTTCTTTTTTCTCATCTCTTTGTTTTCAGAAATAACCTGTTCTTGTTCAAGCCCCATACTGCCAAGTAAACATAAGCCTATTTCCCTCCTGCACATGTTATTTTCCTGCTGCATAAAATGTGTCTGGCTGTACATTAGAATAATATTGTTCTTTCTATAGTGTGCTAGTCTGGGATATAGACAGCAAGATGTAGATTCCCTAAAAATAAATGAGCAAAAGATTACTTTTTTGTTTTATTTTGGTAAAACCTTTAAGATGCATATACTAACATTGCAATCTGGATTTAAGCCCCATCAAAGTCACTGTGGCTTACTTCTGCATAGTCAGGTGTAGCATTGTAGCCCTAAATTCTAATGCGATAGTTAACACCTCGTTTTTAAAAACTTATTTAAGTTACAGAGGAATGAGAGAAACTTTCTTCCGATTATGCATGGGTGAAATCAGGCAGACATTTGTTTTAAACAGTGGGTCTGACTACAATGTCCTTGCAGAAACAAGTTCAGACTTGCACAGAATTAGACCAAAGATGTTCCCACCATTAAGGGAAGTAAATGCAAGAACTGCCTCAGCATATACAAACCTAGCTCTTGTAAATTTCAGTGCACTCTACATAATTTGGGGGCCGTCTGGCCTTGTAGTCAACCTTAAACCAAGCATATGTTACAGTCTAAACAAACACAAAAGCACCAGTCCTTTTTCTACTTGCTTGAGAGTAAGCTCCACTAAATCTAGTGGGACTTAGTGCTGAGTAAACATGTACAACAGTGTGCTGATAAAATGCCAGTGGCATTGATCCCACCATTCTGTGGACCTTTTTCTTACCAACTGCAGGGAAGGTGGCAAAGGTAGAGCTAGATTACAGAGAGGTGTTACTAAGAGTGAAAGCAGCCTTTTTTTTGGGGGGGGGGGGGCAGGGGGAGGTTGCCTTTTCACAGTTCATTTGCTAAATTGGGTATTATAAAAATAGTTGGTGTGACTGGGAGGATGTGTTAATCTCAGCAGCTTTACCATTCCTTGTAATGACTGTTTTATGTTGGGTACAAGGTAAAATGTTTTATGGTACAAGCAGGAGATTTATCCACATGCATATGTTAAAGGCTGTTTGGAAAGTTCTCACGTAACTGAGCAAAGAGTGCCTGACAGAGTATGCTGGATGCATCCAAAACGTAGCTGTCATTTGTACTCCCCACATAAATGCCACCCAGTTAGAAGCAGATTTTACAGCTCTGAAGGAAGGGAGAGAAATGTCAGCTACTTAGCACAAATAAAGGCAGCTTTGAGGACTACTTTATCTGTTTAGTTGCACCCTATGCATCCTTGCAAACAAGCAGTTTATTGTAATTTGACAATTTGCCATCACACACAGTTAAAACTCAACAAGTAATTCGTTATAGCATTATAGGATTTAAAACTCTTCCCATGGTGGTTCTTGTGTGACTTCAAGTCATTTCTGACTTATAGTGATCCTAAGGGGAACTTATTACGGGTTTTTCTGGGGCCCAAGGTCACCTGGTGGGTTTCCATGGCTGAGCATGGAATCAAACCTGGGTCTCCAGGACCATAGTACAACGCTCAAATATATCCAGTTGTTCAGGGCAGAATAGCAGAAATATGGCAAAAACAATTTTTGTCTAGAGAGAGAGAGAGACAGCATGACCTTAAATATTCGGATTCAAACCAAAGAAGAAAGATACCAACTGACCTCTCATTATTTTCTAGTGATCAAGAACCAAAATCACTGTAGTTGCACTGCAGATCTATTACAATCCACAGGAGCATACATAGTACTGACCTTAATGTAGTGTAGATTGGATTCAGTAATGATTTGCTAGTCTACAAGAAGATCACTTCTTTTTCACTACTTTTGTATTTTCTCTATTGTCCAATTCTTTGTATAATCACTTGCAGTCTCAGCCCCTATTTTCCTCATAGGGCTCACTTGCCTTTAACACCTTACCATCATGAGGAATATAAGCACATTAACTGCACATTCCAGTAAAAGCTTCCCTTGGTAAATTTCTCCCTATCACCTACCTAGTAAAGGGTAAAGAGCTGTTCAAGGGTCCCTACAAGAAAATTACTGTTAGGTTTTAGTAAAAAGCAAAAGCATTCTCAAGATCCTAGAAGGTCTAAATGTATCTTAATTATCACAGTCTCAACATGCGAAAGTTGCTCTAACCAACTATTCAAAAGACCACCTCCTGAGTCAAGAGCTTACTTGGGATCTGAGATCCTCAGCAAAGACCTGGGCTGCATCTGCATTGCAGAATAAATCCAGTTTGAGACCACTTTAACTGTCCTAGCTCAGTGCTATGGAATTCTGGGATTTGTAGCTTTGTGAGATAGTTAGCCTTCTCAGAGAGCTCTGGTACCACAACAGACTACAAATGCCAGAATTCCATACTATTGATCCATGACAGTTAATGTGTTGTCAAACTGCAGGACCTTATTGTGTGGCACATCACCCTCAGTTGTTGAACACATTAGATAGGGCTTTCCCTGTAGCAGCTTCTCAGTGGTTGAATGCCTTCCTAAGGGACGCGAGGCTGTTCTGTCCCTATTGAGATTCTGGTGGACAGCTAAGACTGCAGTGATCTATGTGGTGTTTGGTCTTAAAATTGGGGTTGGTTTGGAGGACTGTTTTAATTGTGTGTATTGAAAAAGAGTTTTTAAAATGTAAAGCCTGTTTTAAGCAATGTTTCTACTGCTTTGCAATATCTCTCAGGGCTCTTGGCCAGCAGAGAGGCAATAAATGAACAATTTAAATGTATGTTGTTGTTGTTGTTGTGTGTGAAATGTTCATGACATTTCTAACCTATTATGAACCTAAGGCAAACCTATTACAGGGTTTTCTTGGCAAGTTGTTTTAAGGGTGTTTGCCTTTGCCTTCCCCTGAGGCTGAGAGAGTGTGATTGGCCCAAGGTCACCCAGTAGGTTTACATGGCTGAGCCAGGATTCAAATCCTGGTCTCCAGATCCATAGTTGAATGGTCAAACCACTACACCACACTGACTCTAGTAATGCATACATTAATATATTTCACATAGTAAATAAAATTCTCTCCCTCCTCTCCTTCTCCCCTCTGCTCCAGCAATAGTTCAAGATCCAATAGTGTGCTTCAGTACCTAAGGCCAACAGAATCAGGACTTTTTTTTCTATCTTCCACTTTTATCAGCCCTTGGTGGCATGTAAAAAATTGCTTCAGAGTGTTTCCAAGACCTCAGAGCAGTTTTTAGGGTGCACTGGAGTCCATGGGGGTTATGGCCAATCTGGCAGAAGCAATGGGGTTCACTGAAAGCAGGGATGTCAGCAGGGGGTGCGGCCTGCACCAGGGGACACTCTAAGGGCATGACATCACTGCTCCCCAAACATCTGCATTTTGGCAGAAACAGTCTGTCGTGTTCCCCTGTGTCCCTTTAAAATGCTGGAGCTCAGTGGAAGAGATGGTGTGAGTGGGGCAAGGCTCAGTGAGAAGAGAAAACAGAGGCCCTAGGTTTTAAAAAAAGTAATTAAAAATGTAAAAAAAATTAAAAATGTAAAAAGTTAATTTAAACTTTTTTTTCAAAATTAAAATTTCAAAGTCTTTTTCAATTTTCTTTCTAAACATCACATCTTGGCAAATTTTAACCTAAACCAAATGAAATAATATTGGTACATGTAACAACATTTAGGCTGTGTGTATGCTATTGTAATTTAGAGGTATAATTTTAATTTTGCTAGTTATTTAAGTCACAACCATTTCCATTACTTTCAGTGATAACTGGGAATTATCCCATGTATGATTTTTATGCATAATATTAGTACAAAAACATTATCTATGAGTAATATTTGTACCAAAAACATTACTAAGGCTTCTGTATGGTGTAGTATGGGAGAAAGTCAATGGGGATGGGGGTGTTGACACCATGAGTTACCACACTGAGTGACGCCAACCCTAGTGCTTCCACTGACTGAAAGCATATCATTGGATCCTGGCCTCAAACACAATGAGATTATCTCTTTGATCTGAGGAAAGTACCAAGATGTGATCACAAAATATAGTCTGGACTGTATGCACCTTAATCACATACATGCCTATGCAAATCTAAGTCCCACTGAGGTCCATGGGTCTTGCTCACAGGCAAGCGAGTAAAAGAATGCAGCTAAGGCTGAAATCCTATAGCCCACTTGCTTGGAGGTCTGTCACATTGAACTCAGGGGTTTTATGTTGATAACAGGACCAGAAGGCAGTCTATGCTTCTTGCTTGGTTTTCATTCCAGTGACACAGGCTACTGGTCTTTCAGCAGTTATTTTTAAAGGACAGAGGAGAAATTCACACTGTAAAACTGAAGATATTCTCAGCTCTCATGATGAGCGGTATCATCTCCCCATTTGTCTGTAAGCTTTTGCTCCTGCCCACTTTCCATTAACTGCTGCCACAACGCTGTGAAGAGTAACAAGAGGCTCCCCTCCGAGTTGATGGTAGTGTCACTCCATCTTGAGTTAGCAGGGGGTGGTACCATGCCAATTTGGCCAACAGTCATTCTCATTCTCTAGGACACAAAGGCTTATCAATCTTGTCTCTGACATTTTTGGTCTCCAGTAGAAAAAGAGCACAGAACCTTGGGAGGAATTTGGAAACCCCTCCAGATCTGCAAGATGTAGCACCATGGACTTGTTTGAAGAGACTGTAAGAGAAGTTTGCTTTCCCTCAACAGAATAGGAAAGAAGGTTCCCCCCCCCCAAGCATCTCCATGTCTCTGTGTAATCATTTCTGTGTTATGATCTTAGCCTCCTTGAGTCCCAGTCTAGGGCAAAAGGTATGGTATAAATAAAGGGGTAAAGGTTGACAAGGTTGTAAGTCGTGTTCGACCATAGAGGGCAATGCTAATCTCTGTTACTAAGTCGAAGAGCCAGTGCTGTCCGAGACTACTTTGTGATCATGTGGCCAGAACGCTGCTTACCTTCCCACTGGATTGGTACCTATTTATCTACAGGTATTTGCATGCGTATGCTTTCGAACTGCTAGGTTGGCAGAAGCTGGGACTAGTGATGGGAGCTCACCCCATCATGCAGAACCCAGGCCTCAAATTGCCAACCTGCCAATTTTGCAATCAAGAGTCAACATCTTAACCATTTGAGCTACCGCATCCCCATCAATAAATGGATGGATGGATGGATGGAAATCTTGTTGGAGGGTCTACCATGTACTGTGGGTCTTTGGACATCTATTCCCAAATAAACTACAATAAATGACATGTGAGGAGAGTCAGTGTGGCATAGTGGTTTGAATGTTGAACTACAGCTCTACAGACCAGGGCTTGATTCCCAGCTCAACCATGAAACCCACTGGGTGACCTTGGGCAAGTCACATGCTCTCAGCCTCAGGGGAAGGCAATAGCAAATCTTCTCTGAACAAATTTTGCCAAGAAAACCCCATGATAGGTTCACTTTAGTTGCCATAGATTGGAAAAACTTGGGAAAAAAACCTTGAAGGCACACATCCACAAATGAGGTGTGAAAAGGGATCTAAAAAGATTTTCTTAGCACATTCACATGAACACATTAATTCCATCCACTTAATTTTTATTTGTGCATTTCACTTCTCAAATGATAAAGGATGTTTGGAAGTAAGAGAATCAAGGCCTGAAATGAATTGGTACACATTTTGGTGCTGTTTCCAGCCCTAGGGATCCCTATTTGAATTTTTCTACATACACCTCCTTAATCCCTTCTTCTTCCAGTCCTCTTCACTCTTCATTAGAATGAAGTGGCTCATCTTTATTGCCCTGGAGCAGCAAGTTCAATAAAACTGAACTATTCTGTGTCTAACTCTTGATAGGATCAGCTGTTCAAATCTTAGCTTGAAAAGCAGGGAAACTGGCATCCTTCATCTGGCCCTTTCACGTCAGCTACTTGAGTTATTTATGATCAATGCAAAGTTTAGAATTTTAAACTCAGTCTAAGATTAATAATTTCTTTACTTCGACTCGAGATGTAGTTGCTGTTAAAGAAGTCCATGGATTTAAGTGTTTCTCTAGAAATAATTGTTGCTTGTTGTAGCCTAAGAATGAGATTTCATTTGGCTTGCTCACACAAGTAGGAAGCACTGAGATCACATGAGAACTCAATGAGTATTTTGATCCCACAGGGCACTGAGTAAATAAATGAGTGAATGGATGTAGTCTGATAGACAGAAGGCTGAATCCTAGAGGTTATTCCCACCTGTAGTAAACCCACTGACTCAATTGTTATGACACAACATAAATTTAATGGGTCTAATATAGTTGGGATTAATGATAGGATTCAAGGCATGATCACCAGGTCCAAACCTTGAGGAAGTTTCTAAGCATTTAAGGTTAGTATTGGAGGCAAAATGTAAGAGTTCTTTCCATTGCAGTACAATGGATAGAAAGCATTGTTCTCCTGTTCTTTACTTAGATATAAACTCTCACAGGGCTCCCTCCAGTACTAGTAACTGGTTACAGTTGCTGCTGAATGTTGGTGACAAGTGTGGTGGAGAGAGGAAGGTATAGTCTCCAACAGGTTCTTAAATCAAGAGTGGGCAACCCCCACGAGAAGTTATCCTCTCTTGACTTAAAAATCCAGAATTCCTAGCAGGAGCATGGTTTGGCAATTCTATAATTCAAAACTGGGATTAAAGTTTCATATAAACTTTTTTTGCAACTTGTTTGTTCTATTATTTTTAATATTTGGTTTTATTAATGTTTTTGTTGTTGTAAATGAGTAAGGAGTTTTATTTGGAAATAAAGTAGGTAAAGGGTATGGTTGCTGTACATTACGCAAAACATTTTTTTTTGTAGGCAAGTGCCTAGAGGGCAGCAAGCCATGCAATTCCTTCCTTGGGAGAACAGTCATTTTAGGTGACTGGAAAGCAGATTAAATTTTCCAAGTCCAACCAAGAAATTCTCAGTAACATACTGAGTCTGAAACATTTAGTGATCATAACTAATCTATGTTGATAAATCTGTCCTTCATGAATATGTCAAATTCTCTTTTAAATCTCTAATTTGCTTCTTGACCCTCAAAGCATATTTGCTTTGAGATTCCTATTTCTGGAAGCTGCCTTGGGACCTACTCTGGGAGGAAGGTGAAATAAAATAAATAAATACACATACACATACACACACACACACACAAGCATAGGATTTCCATTACCATCACTGAACTACATCTTAGCTATTTTGAAATATGGATTCAAAACCAGGTAACAAATCTGGAAAAGCCAAAACTAGGGTCTAGATTCAACTGTTAGTCCCAAGCAGAGAAGCCCCTTTGAATCAACTGCTGAATGCTAAATCAATACTTACCTAAATCCCATTTAAGTAATCAGTCTGCCCTGATTGAGATTAACAGTTGGTTTTAGTCTGAAATAACAAGATACTACCTGTTTAGTAAAATGTACCAGCCAGCAATAGGAGGCATGTTCCAGATTTCTTCACTACAAGCACAGCCATAGCCTTAACTTTTCCCTAGATTGGTGAAAAGATGGGACATAGTGCAGTGATAGAGTACATTCCTTTGAGATGATTCCAGATTCAATTCCTGATATCTCCAGTTGGTAACAGGCAAGAAGACTCTTGGTAGCATTATATGTCAGGGATATTTACACCAGTGAAGAGATGCAGGAAGTCAATACTGGAAGCCAGGTGGAGAGCATCTGGATAAAAATTAAAGGAGAGGGAAATAACAGGGATGTTACTGTGGGAGTCTACTACAGACCCCCGACTCAGGCAGAGGAATTGGATGATGCCTTTCTAGAACAGATAATCACATACTCAGAAAAGAGAGATGTAGTAGTGATGGGTGACTTCAACTATCCTGATATTTGCTGGAAGTCAAACTCAGCCAAATCCTCAAAGTCTAGCAAATTCCTCACTTGCCTGGAAGACAATTTCATTGTCCAAAAGGTGGAAGAGGCAACAAGGGGATCAGCCATTTTAGATCTGATCTTAACCAACAGGGAAGACCTAGTTGATGGGGCGCAAGTGGTTGGATCCTTAGGTGGAAGTGACCATGTTCTCCTGGAGTTTATAATACAGTGGAAGGGAGAAGCAAGGCATAGTCAGACACGCACTCTAGACTTTAGGAGAGCTAATTTCAATAAACTTAGAGAAATACTTGGAGTGATCCCATGGTCAGGAATACTAAAAGAAAAGGGAGTTCAAGACGGATGGGAGTTTCTCAAAAGGGAGATATTGAAGGCACAATTTCAAACAGTTCCAATGAGGAAGAAAAATGGAAGATGTCTCAAGAAGCCAGGATGGATGACTAAGGAACTTTCAACTGAGCTAAGTTTTAAACAGAACATGTATAAGAAATGGAAAAATGGAGAAATCACGAAAGAGGAATTCAAACAAATAGCCAGCACATGTAGGGGTAAAGTCAGAAAAGCTAAAGCGCAGAATGAACTCAGGCTTGCTAGAGAGGTTAAGAACAATAAAAAGGGCTTTTTTGGATATGTCCGCAGCAAAAGGAAGAAGAAGGAAACAGTGGGGCCACTGCGTGCAGAAGATGGCAAAATGCTAACAGGGGACAGAGAAAAGGCAGAATTACTCAACACCTTCTTTGCTTCAGTCTTCTCAGAAAAGGCAAAGGGTGCTCAACCTAAGGATAATGGAACAGGAGACAGAATAGAGGAAATTCAGCACAGAATAAGTAAAGAGGTAGTACAGGAATACCTGGTTAACCTAAATGAATATAAATCTCCAGGACCAGATGAACTACATCCAAGGGTATTAAAAGAACTGGCAAAGGTGATATCGGAGCCATTGGCAATAATCTTTGAGAACTCCTGGAGAACAGGAGAAGTCCCAGCAGACTGGAGGAGGGCAAACGTTGTCCCCATCTTCAAAAAGGGAAAAAAAGAGGATCCCAACAATTATCGTCCAGTTAGTCTGACATCAATTCCAGGAAAGATTCTAGAGCAGATCATTAAGCAGAGAGTCTGTGAACATTTAGAAGCCAATGCCATAATCACAAAAAGCCAACATGGGTTTCAGAAAAAGAAGTCATGCCAAACGAACCTGATCTCTTTTTTTGATAAAATTACCAGCTTGGTAGATGAAGGGAATGCTGTGGATATAGTATACCTCGATTTCAGTAAGGCCTTTGACAAGGTTCCCCATGACATTCTTGCAAACAAGCTTGCAAAATGTGGGATAGACAAGTTAACTGTTACATGGATTTGTAATTGGTTGACTGGCCGAACTCAAAGGGTGCTCAACAATGGCTCCTTTTCATCCTGGAGAGAAGTGACCAGTGGGGTCCCACAGGGTTCTGTCCTGGGCCCAGTGCTATTCAACATCTTTATTAACGATTTGGATGACAGAATTGGGGGCATACTTATCAAATTTGCAGATGACACTAAACTGGGAGGAGTAGCTAATACCCCAGAGGACAGGATCAAAATTCAAAATGACCTGAATAGACTAGAAAGCTGGGCCAGCGCTAACAAAATGAAATTTAACACAGAGAAATGTAAGGTTCTGCACCTAGGGCGGAAAAATGAAATGCACAGATATAGGATGGGGGACACCTGGCTGAATGAGACCACATGTGAAAGGGATCTAGGAGTCCAAGTAGACCATAAGCTGAACATGAGTCAACAGTGTGATGCGGCAGCTAAAAAAGCCAATGCAATTTTAGGCTGCATCAATAGAAGTATAGTTTCTAGATCAAGGGAAGTTATAGTGCCACTCTATTCTGCTTTGGTCAGGCCCCACCTGGAATACTGTGTCCAGTTCTGGGCACCACATTTCAAAAAAGATGTGGAGAAACTGGAGCATGTCCAAAGGAGGGCAACTAAGATGGTGAAGGGTCTGGAAACCTTGCCCTATGAAGAACGCCTTAGGGAGCTGGGGATGTTTAGCCTGGAGAAGAGAAGGTTAAGAGGTGATATGATAGCCCTGTTTAAATATTTGAAGGGATGTCATATTGAGGAGGGAGCAAGCTTGTTTTCTGCTGCTGCAGAGACTAGAACGCGGAACAATGGATGCAAACTGCAGGAAAAGAGATTCCACCTCAACATTAGGAGGAACTTCCTGACAGTAAGGGCTGTTCGACAGTGGAACACACTCCCTCGGAGTGTAGTGGAGTCTCCTTCCTTAGGGGTCTTTAAGCAGAGGCTGGATGGCCATCTGTCAGGGATGCTTTGACTTGGAGTTCCTGCATGGCAGGGGGTTGGACTGGATGGCCCTTGTGGTCTCTTCCAACTCTATGATTCTATGATTCTATGATTCTATGGTAGGTCGGTGAAGTAAGTACCCTGCTTGTTGGGGGCATTTGGTTTACACATTGTAAACTGCTTAGGGAGTGCTAGTTCACTGATAAGTGGTATAGAAATGTACTTGCTATTGCTATATATAATGTAAGGTCACAATAGATAATACTAAGCTATAGGAACAAGTTCCCTAAGGCGGTCCTCATAGGGCATGGTTTCCAGTCCCTTCACCATCTTAGTTGCCCTCCTTTGGACATGCTCCAGTTTCTCCACATCCTTTTTGAATTGTGGTGCCCAGAACTGGACACAGTATTCCAGGTGGGCCTGACCAAGGCAGAATAGAGTGGCACCATTACTTCCCTTGATCTAGACGCTATACTTCTATTGATGCAGCCTAGAATAGCATTGGCCTTTTTGGCTGCCGCATCGCACTGTTGACTCATGTTCAACTTATGGTCTACTTGAACTCCTAGATCCCTTTCACACATAGTTTCATTCAGCCAGATGTCCCCCATCCTAAATCTGTGCATTTCATTTTTATGCCCTAAGTGCAGTACCTTGCATTTCTCCGCATTGAATTTCATTTTGTTAGCGTTGGCCCAGTTTTCTAATCTATTCAGGTCATTTTGAATTTTGATCCTGTCTTCTGGAGTATTGGCTACTCCTCCTAATTTGGTGTCATCTGCAAATTTGATAAGTATGCCCCCATAATCTAGGCATTTGAAAATAACCCTAGAATAAAGTTCTGAAGCCTTGTAGGGGATTAATATGCCAGATCCTATTTTGTAGGGGCTAATGCCATAGGGCAGAAGATACACTTTGCAAAGTTCAGTATTGGTTAACAATTTGTGGAATTACCCTCCATAGAGCAGTTCTTGTTCTATCATACAGAAAAACTAAAACTTCCCTGTATAAGGGTGTCTAGTGGGGCAGGGTTAATCCAAACTGTATACATTCGCTCCATTTTTTTCATTTATGACCGCCTAATCACAAGCAAAAATTAGGTAAGTCATTGAAATTCAAATGAAGTAGCAGCAATAAGGCCTTCTATGATTTCATCATGAATAAATTTGCTTTTAAAAGCCATACATGTGAAAACACCTGTTTACTTAGAGGAACTGAGTGCAGAACAGAGAGCTCAAAACAGTGTTAGATTTAGATTACGGTAATGTCTGCTGAGGTTCCTACAGGAAAGTATACCAATTCTATGATTCTATTCCGTGAGAGACCATAATTTGTATCAGGATGTGCATGATTATTTGTGTAAATGTAAACTGTATAACTTGCAACTGGGTAAATTTTATTACTCCTAGTTTTTGTCTGAATGTAATTTGGGGTTACTGCTTAGAAAAAAAATTTATTTGAGAAAGGGTTAACATTTATGGCATTCAACTGGCAAAACTGGAGCATTCTGAATAATCATTGTGTGTATTACTAACAGTAAACAACTTGCTAAAGCCTCCTGTTAGTAAAACATTTATTTTTTTGATTTTGCTTTGTTACACTGCATGTTCAAAATAATAAAATTCATTATCTATTCAAAATGGTACCTTACTCATTATTACTATATATATCTAGAGAGAGAGAGAGAGAGTGCGCGCGCACGTGCCTGATCAGAGTAGACTTAAAAAACATGTCAAGTGTGACAATCGGAATGAGACATGCAAATTAATTGAGATAAATATGGATTTAAAGGTAGCATAAGTGAGAAGTCACCAAAGCTTCTTTAAATCTCTGTTGGTCATCCATGAATTGCAACTTATATGTAGGTCTTTATTAACTTAAACTTCAAGTATAGGTACTGCTATTTCAGTCTGTGTACTTTACAATGGCCTATTTCTCAGTTTACAAAAGATTTTGAACTATTATTTCTTACATACTAATGTTGGTAAGATATTCAGTAGACAATATGCTGTTTTTAATGAGTTGTAACATTGTCTTCTTTAAGGCTCCTCAACAATCACAGTATGTCGCAACTTAGGTGTGTTGGGATTGTGTTCAATTAACCAATCAGCCAGCCAAGTCTATAAGGGGGGAAAAGATACAGAAATGAAACAGATTATCTCTAATATAATTTCCACATGGACACAACAATTTAATGAAGAAGCATCTAAACTATGTATCCCTGCCTACAAATGCTCACTCAGAATGATTAAAATCGCCCATAATAATTTCACATTCCTCAACTGATTTTGTAAGAACAGAACTTCCCTTAAAATTCTTAAACTCTGCTTTCAAGGATTCTCACCTTTGCTTTTGAAAATGTAGTTGTCTGAGTGGTTGATCAAGGAGGAGGCAGTCAGTCTAGACTGCTTTTAACATACAAAGGATAATTGATTATGGGTGCTCTGGCCTGATAGAACCAAACAAGATGTGTAAATAAGCAACAACTGCTTTCATCAACTGTTAATTTTTTCCTTGGAATGTTCATCCTTGATACAAAAAGAGCTATTGTGCTTCTACAATAATAAGGATGAAGGGTTGCTTCCCCAAACCAGTAAAAAGCCTCCAATTTATAGTAGGATTCTACCACTACCACTATATACTGGCAGGCATTGTACAGTGTGCTTTGAAAGCTAGCATGAAGTATTGTGTGGATTTTGGTTAGCCTACTAAAGGTAACATGCTGATGGGTATTTTGTATATATTTGTATTTAGCAGTCATTGTGATACCTACAAAAGGATCTGCTGGTTTCTTCTTACACAGTTCTGTAAGTCCTTTAAGCAGGGTAGGTATGACATAGAGGTTGAGGTAATCCTTAGCAGCTTGCCCAATTGGGATTGGTTCAATGACCACTGGAACAAAGGAAGTAAACATTTTTAATTTAAAAGGATCAATAGAAAACTAATTAATTTCCAAAAAAATTGTGCTTGTTTTCCTATAGTTAGTAGCACTGAAATTTCAATTTGTTTTTAAATATAAACCACTGTACAGATCAAGCAAAAATATATAGATTCCAGTATTATTATGTCAATTATTGTTTCTAGGATGAAGTTATAGAATATGGTAAACATGCAGTTGGTATTTCTTGATTATATGACATCCAGACATTTTCTCTCAAAATGTTTAGATGGTATCTAGCTATCTGTTCCTCAGGCAATAAGACTAGAAATGACTCTTTAGCACACATATTCCCCTTCACTTTGCGTGTATCATGTAGTATTTTAATTTGAAGAAAACAAGCCTATTTAAATGGGAAATCCTCCTGATTCTGCAAACCAAATCCTGCTTTCAAGTGAGATGCAGACTGCAACCAGGGAAGGTTCTAGGAATAAATGCATTTTTTGGTCCAGGTTTTATGTTCCACAAGTTAAACAGGGCAGAGAAATGTGTGCATGCATGATGTCATAATGTGTAGAATTGTTAAGATGAGCATTACACTCTTCCCTCCACATTTGCAGATTTGATTGTTAGTGGATTTAATTATTTGAGGATTTGAATATGCTCTCTCCCTAGGAATCCTTAGGTCCTCCAGAGAAATTGTGCTGGAAGTTGACCAAAGAGTTGCACTGGAGGATCTAAAGATTCCTAGAGAAAACATTTCTCTAGGCATTAGTAGTTCCTGCGACATGATTCTATGCTCAAATTCTGGCCGACGTTAACCACGGAGTTCTGCTGGAGCACCTTGAAATTCTTAGAGAGGTGTTCGCTCAGGTTAAAAAAGTACTGTTTATTTATTTGCTTCTTTTAGCACTTTCACGGGGGTCCTGCGCCCCTAACTCCAGCGAATGTGGAGGGAGAAGTGTATAATCTAACTTTGGGCCAAAACAAACTGCAGAAATAATCTAGTTTGAAACCACTTTAACTGCCCTGGCTCAATGCTAGGGATCTGTGGGAACTAGTTTTGTGAGACATTGAGCCTTCTGTTAGAGAGCTCTGGTACCACAACAAACTACAGTTCTCACTATTCCCTAGCGCTGAGCCAGGGCAGCTAAGTAATCTCAAAATGTTTTGGTCTTTAGGGATGGGAAGCAAATAATTATCTGGTAACAAGTAGCCCTTTGAGAAGTCCAAGGTGAATCTTAAAACACCTACAGCACTCCAGTTTTATCCACATAAAACTTTATACATTTTGTAGTCAACATACCAGTCCCTTTTGTTCCAAATTGGCCCTAAATATGATTAATTAGCTGGTTTTTTAAAGGGCACCCTGAAACAGCCAGGAAACCCATCAGAAAAGGCACTATAGTCTATGTGAAACTGAATTCACATAATTTCTGTTTCCCTAAAATGGCACATGTGGCTTCAACATATGGCCCTCCAGAATCAACCAAACTGGGGTGGTGAAGCATTCAGCATCCAGGGCCTGCTCACCCTGATCTAAATAGATCCTAACAGCTTTTGTTGTGGGATATTTTTTCAGTTTTTAAAGAATAATCTCTAGGATAAAAGTATTTCTTCTAAAATAATCAATGGTGCGGTACAGATGGCCCAAAAAGGCCGTCCCTGCGCCATGATTAGGGCTGGGGAGCTCGTAGCAACCGCATGCTCCCCAGCCCTAACACGTATGGATGGTGCCATCTTTACAGCTTGACCTCCATATAGGCGCGCTGCCATAACGTCATGGTGCATACTGCGTTTAGACGGTGTGGTGCACGCCTGACGTCATGGCGCCACAGGTAGGTGCCTAGGGTGCCCTTTCTGCGGTGCAAGGAGCTCCAAAACAGAGTTCCTTCTTGGTGCTTGTCCTTGGTGCAGCCTTCACACAGCCGCACCAAGGAGGCTGAGGGGAAAGAGGCCGTGGTGGTGGCCCCTTTCTCCCCTCGGGAGCGCTACCCATGGTGGAGTGCAGCAGGTGCCCACCACAGCACCCCACTTATGGCCTGGAGAAGCGGCGGATTGGGGCAGCAAGGGCTGCTGGTGTGGCGCCCTGGCCCCAGTCCGGCTCTTCTCAGGCTACCTACAGACCACCCCTTTTGGGCGGTTTGTAAAGCCCCAATGTTGATTCCAACAATTTGGTTATACAAATTTTTATGGTCCTCTACAGAATATAAAATCATTAGTAATGAATACTCTAACACCTTCTACCATAATACCTTGTTTTTATGACTTTAAAAAATCTAATTACTCTAAATAATACCCTCACATAGCTGCATTCCAAAAACATTGCTAGTGTTCTACTAGAATTACATTTATTAAAACACAGAAGTTCCAATTATCTGTCTGAACGTGTCCAATCCCTGCCTACCTCAGCTCGCTCACATCAATTATTGCAACATTTATATGTTCCATTTCTTGTTTTACAGTTTCTAGTTTTCCCTGATTCATCCTTCTCAGACTTTCCTTTCACTTTTGAGCATGTTAGGAGCTCCGGTCCTTTTGTCTTTAGTCCAGTTGCATCATTAGACACAGAAGTACTTGTACTTATCCTCTGCTCTTCCCCAGTAGCTGGTTGAATGCATTCTGACATGTGTTTCATCTGCCAGCATTATTTCGTTTCATTTTGTATTGTCTCATCACAGGGTTTTTGAGGTAAAGGCATTTAGGAGTGGTTTACTATTGTTGCCTTCTGTGCTGCTGACTAACTAGAGCTAGCTAAAGTGCCACTGCAGTTGTCTATGACAGATCCTCAATCAGAGTCATCTCCCACTACAGCTGCTGTCCAGTGGACATTTCACACATTTAGTCTGGACCCTGAGCAAAAGTCAATCAGAATTGGGGGCCTGTCAGCAGATAACATAGCCTCATACCTCAGAGAAAGAGATAGTCTCACCACCATGGAAAGGTAGTGCCAAGGTGGGACAATAAATTTGCCAAAGCCTAAAAGGGCATTGTAGACAACAAACCAGGCCAGATTCTACAGCCAGGTATGTACTTTCTGAATTAAATTGCTTCTTAATTATACCTAGCTGTATAAATCAGAACCATCATTGACTGTGCAATCCTGTATACAGCTATTCAGAAGTAAGATTGCTGCATTCCAAGGGTCTTGTTCTGAGTTTAACAGATAAGCATTAAATTGTAACCTGAAAATCTTTTAAATTATCTGGGACTGTAAATATCTACAATATTTGGCAAAAAAAGAAGGAAATAATGCCCTGACAAAAATGTGATTGTTTGAGTATATAGACTTTGATCCAAGGCACTTCACACATGATCAAATGCTGTAAAATATGGACTTAAGCCTAGACAACAAACTGAAACGTAAATATTTACATACCTTCAGGAAACATGAACCGGATTTCCCTTTCAGCTGATGCAAAGTCTGCACTGCCATGAAGTCCATTTCTCAGATCATCTGTTCCATAGATTGCTCTTAAACTAAAAATGATAAAGATGTAGGCCCTTGGTATCTGCTAGGGTTTGGTTCTAGGATACCAAAGTCCGTGGATGTTCAAGTACAATTACATACAATGGCAAAGTAAAATAGTGTCCCTTATATAAAATGGCAAAATTGAAATTTGCTTTTAGAAATTTATATTTTTGAAAGATTTTTAATCCATGGATGGATGAATTTGTGGACAAAAAGTCCCTGGGTATGAAGGACTAATTGTAATCCCATATCTTCATGGAAGTAAATCTCATTGACTTTAATAAGCTATATCTCCATGTACAGGCATACAAGTTAGGAACCTCAGTCACTGATAAAGTAAAAAGCAGATTAATAGCAAATGATTTGTTTAGCCTTGTTTGAGGGTAAACTGTACAAAACAACTTTGTCTATTAAAAGTGTCTCTAACAGCTCTTGCCAAAATGGGCAGCATAAAACCTGTCACCATGTTCCTCTTACTTTCTTAGATAATTCCCTCCCTTTCTGCAAGAACTAACTACAACTACTAATAGATGATTCCTAGATGAAGAAATATAAAAACACCACAGTGTGCCTTACATTGCTTAGGCCATTGCTTAAGTGGACACAAGCCTTATATTGATTAGGCAAGGAAGTATACCATTTAAACTGAACATGTGAAAAGATGGACAAAGCCCTAAAGACTTATCTGAAACGTCATGACTGCATTTCTGCACTTATTTTGTCAAATAAAAGTTGCAAGATTGAGATCATAACTTACAGTAGCCTCAATGGACTATTTAGAGAAAAGGGTTTGTAAGTACTGAGAAAGTTACCTGTCAGGATATGTTTCCCTAGCTACTAAGCTACTTGAGGGTCCAAGGAGGTCCTTCCAGTAAGAGATTGCTTGATGCCGAGCAAGAACCATTGCAATTAAAGGCCCAGAACTCATATAAGATGTTAAGTTAGGAAAAAACATTTTCCCATATTGTTCTACATAGAAGTTGCTGCATTGCTCTGGGCTGAGTTGGAGTTTTCGTTTCTATTACAAGAGACAGACAGACAAAGAATCTTAAAACCACTGCTCCAAGACTGTCAAGTACTACTGTTTACATTAATACATTGCATTACAGAAGCATTGTAGGCTACTTCTCAACACACTCTCCAAAGCTTACTCTGTGCATGCTGCAACATTAACTTTATTTAAAAGACGTTAACAATCCTGAGATTCCTGCTTATGGCTGGAAAGTTTTAATTCAGCTTTGAAATCTGTAACAGAGGGTACATTTGATCACTCTGGGAGCCATTTTTTTTTAAAGAAAGGCATTGTAGAAAGCCAATAAACAAATTAAAAGATAAACAAATAATCTGTAGGAATATTCACATTTGTATGTGAACACACAAATTCATAACAATTGAAACTCTCTCCATTAATTAAAGGTTTTAATTAACATGACCCATGGTGCTTAAAGCAATACCCTACTATATAATACAGCAATCGGTATTAGTATTTTTACAACTGGAATGCAGTACAGGGATATTTGGGGGAAAACAAAAATATGTACTGTTCGGTTACCAAATTCACAACAGTGTTGTCCACAAGACAAATGTCCAAACCTATATTGTGGTAATACCTTTATTAGGCTATCTCTGCTTGCACAGGTCTCTTAGTCAGTCAGAGATTTTAAAAGAAGCAGGTGGGAAAAAGCATGTCATCTTCATGTTGTGTTGAGACATTATGAGAGGAAGGCCCGGCAGACTATCACATTAAGTTTGACAGGTTGCACTCTTTGCCTGACAAGGAGAGCTGCAGCCTCAAAAGTCTGTGCAGTGATTTCTGTGCCTTTCTCATTACTCTAATAAAGATATTACTACAATAAGGATTTTAAAATTTGTTTAGAAATCCAAAAACCAGTTTTTCCAAAGTAACAGCTATACAATAGCAGCATCTAGTGGTCAGTTTTAGGAACTTGTTCACTGTTACAAGACTGTACTTTCAGAACTATTTATCTTATTTGGTTATGGAAGCAACATTCAGCGGTAGTAGTCTTACACAATATGAATAATTTGTCAACATATGTAAACATTGGGGATATTTGTTATTATGGTTTGCGGATGTGGTATACAACAAATTCAAACTGATGGCTGTGTATTAGTTTTGAATTTCAGTATTGCATGGTAGACAAGTTCGATTAATTTGGAAGCATTTCCAGTTGTTATTTGCAATAATTTCTTTTGACAATAAGAAAGGCATAACTATATCACAGCAGTTGATTAAAGAGTATATGTTAATTCCTTCTGTAGTGTAAAGGTAACTTTTAATTACTTTTACAGTAACTAAACTAGGTATGGCAATCATACAGCTCTCTAGATGTTGCTGGACAGTATGTCCTAGCATTCCTCGCCATTCTACCATTATTAAAAGACTTACATACTATGTAAGAAAACACTTCACCTTCATCGTACATGCAAATTTACTACCTAAATGTGTATTTCAAACGGAAAAAAATACTATTCTCCACCACCTCCTTAGTTTCCACACAAATTTACTCTTCAAGGTGGGTCAGCAATTGCAAATAAGTAACTCTATGCTGAAGTAGCCCTTTCCAGCCATCTGATTTTCTAAGTTAAAACATATACAGGGTATCACTTTACAGTTGTTTATGCAATACTTTACACTTTTTAGGTTACCTGAGTAATGGTGAATCCTGATCTCAGAATTATATCTTCTATTTCTACTTCTTTGTTGATGATATCTGGCTTAATGATTGCCAGGGTTCTTTCAACATAGATTTGAGGTTCAGGCATCAACATCTGCATTTTTGCAGTTAAAATTGAAGTCTTCTTTTATCACTGAAATGATACATTTGTTTGAATTCCATTTATTCTTCTGTTAAGAGAATGGAAAATTATGAACCAGAGCCTTTTAGAGTACAGTCACCCCTCCATTTTCAGGTACATAAGATCTGTGGTCTTGGTTATTCGCAGAGGGGCGACCTCCATTAAAGTACATGGCGCACGTGCCTGTGGTGCACATGCATGGCTGCGCGCTAGAGTGCGCAGCCATTGAAACCTATGGGGCTTGAATATTTGTGGATTTCTAAATTTGTGGGAGGATCCCCCACAAATTTAGAGAGCGGACTGTAATTGATTCCTCCAAGATTATATTGTGTTAGCCTAGCTGTTTAAGCACACAAACCTGTCCTATGTACATTGCTCTAAATGCAAGTTTTCCTTGAACTGTTGGGTTGATAGGCACACTTGGGGCACATCCATCACCCAGTGAACTAAAGCCTACAAGAAGGCAGTTGTTGTGGTGTGCCTTCAAGTCATTTCTGATTTATGGCGACCTAAGGTGAACCTATCATGGGGTTTTCTTGGCAAGTTTCTTCAGAGGAGGTTTGCCACTGCCTTCCCCTGAGGCTGAGAGCACGCGATTTGCCCCAGGTCACCCAATGGGTTTCATTGCCAAACGGGGAATTGAACTCTGGTCTCCAGTGTTGTAGTCCAACACTTAAACCACTACACCATGGTGGCTCTAAATTAATACGCACAGACCTCTTCGTGACTTTCAAAGCTACTACTCAAGGTAATGTTTATTGTTGTTGTGTGCCTTCATGTCATTTTCAATTTATGGCGGCCTCTGAGGTTGGTTTTCTTTGTGTGTGTGTGTGTGTGTGTGTGTGTGTGTGGCAAGATGAGTTCAGAGGATGTTTGCCATTGCCTTCCCCAGATGCTGAGTATGAGTTGTCTAAAGTCACCCAGTGGGTTTTATGGCCAAGCTGCAAATTGAACTCTGGGCTCCGGAGTCATAGTTAGAAGAAAAATACAATGGCTAGAAGAGATGAACCTAAACCCATCCTTGACTACTGGGTGCTTGCTTCCTCTATCAATGCCATATAGAAGAGTTATGAGAACTACCGTAGTAATGATGCCTGGGCTTGCTTTTCCTTTCTTCCTTCCAATCCCCTTTCCTCTTGTGGATTTTATTTTATGCTATAAACCTAAAGGCAGGGACACCCTTTTCTAAAATGCCACTCTAGCAGCTTTTTTTGGGCAGGATAAACATTTTCAAACAAATGACTTCACTCAGAAGTAAATCCTCTTGATTTAAAAATGATGCCAAACCACCTGTTGAGTATTCCTTGCCTAAGACAACCCTGTAAAAATTCATGGGGTTTCAACAAGTCGACAGGTCACTTGAAGTCATCTATATATATGAGCACACACATCCCCCCCCCCCGAGCAGCATGACAAATCCATGGCATGCGTGGGCATGTGAGGCCGCCAATGAGAGGAGGGGGCAGAGGAGGCAGGAGCAAGAGGAGGAGGAGAAGGAAGCAGTGGCAGTAGTGGTGGTCCTATGTAGATGGACCAGCTACTGCCTAGAAAAAGTGACAGTCAGTATGGCATGGAGGTTTGAGTGTGGACTATGACTCTGGAGGCTAGAAATTGAATTCTCACATAGCCTTGCAAACCCACTGGGTGAGCTAGAGCTCGTCAATCTCTCAGCCTCAGGGAAAGGCAGTGGCAAATCAACTCTGAACAAATCTATGTTATAATTTTTATTGCTGTAATCCACTAGGATTCCTGGAGATTAAGAGGAATATAAATCATTATCATCATCATCATCATCTTGCAAAAAACAAACAAACCCTCCTTTGGTAGGTTTGCCTTAGGATTGTCGTAAGTCAGAAATATTTGACTTATAAAGCCTTATATGGCTCAGGTCTAGGCGATTTGGCATACCATATCTTCCTGTATGAACCAACTCAGGCTCTGAGCTCTTCAGGAGAGGCATTTCTCTCAGTTCCACCCACATCGCAAGCATGGTTGGTGGGGAGATGAGAGAGGGCCTTCTTGGTGACTGCCCCTGGACTTTGGAACTGGAATGGCCCCTTCCTTGTTGTCCTTCCGTCAGGCAGACTAAAATCTTTCTATTCAGAGAGGCTTTTAAAGCAGAACATATTTAATGAACTGGCTGGGGTTTTGTACTGTTTCAATTGTTTTGTTTTAAACCACTTTTCATCTTTTTAACTGAATTTTATTCCTTTAATTATATTTTTATGTTCACTTTTTATGTTTTTAAATTTTTAAAACTGTAAGCTGCCTTGAGTTTGAAAAAAAACGTGGGATTTAAATAAATCTAATTATAATAACAGAAGGCTCACAAGAACAACATGAAAAAGGGTCATCTGCTGACTTTTGCCTTTTAACTGCTGCTAAAGAAGTGGTGTTTACTTGGTGTTTTTTTTAAAGACTGTTGCACAGCCGCAGACCCAGCACCCCAATCTTTTTCACATAAAACTCCCCACATTTTATAGCCAAAGTACCAGTCCCTTTTGTTCCAAACTGGCCCTAAATATGATTAATTACCTGTTTTTTAAAAGGGCACCCTGAAACAGCCAGGAAACTCACCAGAAAAGTCACTATAGTCTATGTGAGTGAGACTGAAGTCACATCAGTTCTGTTTTCCTAAAATGGCGAGGTTTTACTCGGAAGGCTTTACTTCTCAGTTACACTGATTAAAGTCCTGTAAAATGCAATCAAGTTGTGAGCGTCTAGGAAGCGAGGTGGAAGCAGCATAACAAACCCTATGCATGTTTACTCACAAGGCTTTATTTAGGCTTTACTTCTCAGTTACTTTACTTCTCAGTGACACTGATTAAAGCCCCGTGAATGTTTTCCTCAGAATTGGGTCCTATTTCGGCTGGGAAGAAGGAAAGTGGATGAACAAGATGGAAAAACAAGATTCTCAATATAGGAAGAGGTAGAGAGGGAATGAGAAGAGATAGAGGAGAACGAGAAAGGTTAGGCATGGGGAAAGTTAAAAAAAAGGAATAAAGAGAGGAGGAGGAGGAGGAGGAATGAGAAAAGGAAAAGAAAGTAAAGGTAGAAAGGTGGCAACAGGGGAATGCCTAATTGGGTAAGAGGATAAAAGCTTGAAAAGGGTGTAGGCAAACTAAAACAAATGACAGTATTTGCCCATAGGGAAACCATACTTGTCCATAGGGAAACATTGGGAATTACCTGCCCATAGGGAAACATTGGGGAATACTTGCCTAAAGGGAAACACTGTGGAATACTTACCTATTGGGAAAGATTGGGAATTACTTGCCAATAGGAATACAAAGGTTTTTGGTATTTGGAAACAAAACTATTTGGGTAAACAAAGTTCTTTGGGTATTAAAGGCCCTGTTATATCAGGGTCCATGGGAAGACATTTTGCATATAGCACTTGTATCCATTCTAACCTGGATATTATCATTGGTACAGGTCCAGCTGATGGAATGTTGGAATTCCTTGGAGAGATGACACCTAGCATAAATGTATTTGCCCTTCCTAACTTATAAATGTGTCGGGTAGGCCTGCAGGATTTTTTTAAACCCTTGAACACCTCCATATCGGATAATTTCTAACCAGTCCCTAGTGTTTCATTCTTGGGCATTATGTTAGAAGGCTTGGTGGCCTCTTGGTTCCAAGAGTGACTTCTTGTTTAAGGCAGTGGATATTGACCTATAAAGCCCCACAAGTTTCTGCCTCGTCTGCCACAAAGCAACTGGAAGAATATTCCTGAAGTATTGTTGTTTTAGAATCATAGAATCATAGAATCATAGAATCATAGAGTTGGAAGAGACCACAAGGGCCATCCAGTCCAACCCCCTGCCATGCAGGAACTCCAAGTCAAAGCATCCCTGACAGATGGCCATCCAGCCTCTGCTTAAAGACCCCTAAGGAAGGAGACTCCACTACACTCCGAGGGAGTGTGTTCCACTGTCGAACAGCCCTTACTGTCAGGAAGTTCCTCCTAATGTTGAAGTGGAATCTCTTTTCCTGCAGTTTGCATCCATTGTTCCGCGTTCTAGTCTCTGCAGCAGCAGAAAACAAGCTTGCTCCCTCCTCAATATGACATCCCTTCAAATATTTAAACAGGGCTATCATATCACCTCTTAACCTTCTCTTCTCCAGGCTAAACATCCCCAGCTCCCTAAGGCGTTCTTCATAGGGCAAGGTTTCCAGACCCTTCACCATCTTAGTTGCCCTCCTTTGGACATGCTCCAGTTTCTCCACATCCTTTTTGAATTGTGGTGCCCAGAACTGGACACAGTATTCTAGGTGGGGCCTGACCAAAGCAGAATAGAGTGGCACTATAACTTCCCTTGATCTAGAAACTATACTTCTATTGATGCAGCCTAAAATTGCATTGGCTTTTTTAGCTGCCGCATCACACTGTTGACTCATGTTCAGCTTATGGTCTACTTGGACTCCTAGATCCCTTTCACATGTGGTCTCATTCAGCCAGGTGTCCCCCATCCTATATCTGTGCATTTCATTTTTCCGCCCTAAGTGCAGAACCTTACATTTCTCCGCATTGAATTTCATTTTGTTAGCACTGGCCCAGCTTTCTAGTCTATTCAGGTCATTTTGAATTTTGATCCTGTCCTCTGGGGTATTAGCTACTCCTCCCAGTTTAGTGTCATCTGCAAATTTGATAAGTATGCCCCCAATTCTGTCATCCAAATCGTTAATAAAGATGTTGAACAGCACTGGGCCCAGGACAGAGCCCTGTGGGACCCCACTGGTCACTTCTCTCCAGGATGAAAAGGAGCCATTGTTGAGCACCCTTTGAGTTCGGCCAGTCAACCAATTACAAATCCATGTAACAGTTAACTTGTCTATCCCACATTTTGCAAGCTTGTTTGCAAGAATGTCATGGGGAACCTTGTCAAAGGCCTTACTGAAATCGAGGTATACTATATCCACAGCATTCCCTTCATCTACCAAGCTGGTAATTTTATCAAAAAAAGAGATCAGGTTCGTTTGGCATGACTTGTTTCTCTGAAACCCATGTTGGCTTTTTGTGATTATGGCATTGGCCTCTAAGTGTTCACAGACTCTCTGCTTAATGATCTGCTCTAGAACCTTTCCTGGAATTGATGTCAGACTAACTGGACGATAATTGTTGGGATCCTCTTTTTTTCCCTTTTTGAAGATGGGGACAACGTTTGCCCTCCTCCAGTCTGCTGGGACTTCTCCTGTTCTCCAGGAGTTCTCAAAGATTATTGCCAATGGCTCTGATATTACATTTGCCAGTTCTTTTAATACTCTAGGATGTAGTTCATCTGGTCCTGGAGATTTATATTCATTTAGGTTAACCAGGTATTCCTGTACTACCTCTTTACTTATTCTGTGCTGAATTTCCTCTATTCTGTCTCCATTATCCTTAGGTTGAGCACCCTTTGCCTTTTCTGAGAAGACTGAAGCAAAGAAGGTGTTGAGTAATTCTGCCTTTTCTCTGTCCCCTGTTAGCATTTTGCCATCTTCTGCACGCAGTGGCCCCACTGTTTCCTTCTTCTTCCTTTTGCTGCGGACATATCCAAAAAAGCCCTTTTTATTGTTCTTAACCTCTCTAGCCAGCCTGAGTTCATTCTGCGCTTTAGCTTTTCTGACTTTACCCCTACATGTGCTGGCTATTTGTTTGAATTCCTCTTTCGTGATTTCTCAATTTTTCCATTTCTTATACATGTTCCGTTTAAAACTTAGCTCATTTGAAAGTTCCTTAGTCATCCATCCTGGCTTCTTGAGACATCTTCCATTTTTCTTCCTCATTGGAACTGTTTGAAATTGTGCCTTCAATATCTCCCTTTTGAGAAACTCCCATCCGTCTTGAACTCCCTTTTCTTTTAGTATTCCTGACCATGGGATCACTCCCAGTATTTCTCTAAGTTTATTGAAATTAGCTCTCCTAAAGTCTAGAGTGCGTGTCTGACTATGCCTAGCTTCTCCCTTCCACTGTACTACAAACTCCAGGAGAACATGGTCACTTCCACCTAAGGATCCAACCACTTGCACTCCATCAACTAGGTCTTCCCTGTTGGTTAAGATCAGATCTAAAATGGCTGATCCCCTTGTTGCCTCTTCCACCTTTTGGACAATGAAATTGTCTTACAGGCAAGTGAGGAATTTGCTAGACTTTGAGGATTTGGCTGAGTTTGACTTCCAGCAAATATCAGGATAGTTGAAGTCACCCATCACTACTACATCTCTCTTTTCTGAGTATGTGTTTATCTGTTCTAGAAAGGCATCATCCAATTCCTCTGCCTGAGTCGGGGGTCTGTAGTAGACTCCCACAGTAACATCCCTGTTATTTCCCTCTCCTTTAATTTTTATCCAGATGCTCTCCACCTGGCTTCCAGTATTGACTTCCTGCATCTCTTCACTGGTGTAAATATCCCTAACATATAATGCTATTCCTCCTCCTTTCCTGCTTGGCCTGTTTCTCTTAAAAAGGTTATACCCCTCTATTTCTACATTCCAATCATGAGACTCATCCCACCAGGTTTCAGTGATGCCTATTATATCATATTTCCCTTGTTGTGCTAGGAGTTCAAGTTCCTCCTGCTTATTTCCCATACTCTGTGCATTAGTGGAGAGGCATTTAAGACCATGTGTCCTCTTTACTTGCTGCTTTTGCACATTTTTTTGCCTCCTACTGTTGGGTCCTTGCACTGTTTGCCTTGTTCCCTCTATGCCACTTGGACTATTCTCTCCATCCCTTTTGCCTTCCAGTATAATGTCTCCCTCCCCCACATAACTCAGTTTAAAGCCCTCCTGATCAGATTCTTCAGACTGTTGGCAAAAACGTTTTTGCCAACTGGCGTGAGATGCAGTCCATCCCTTGCCAGAAGTCCCTCCTCATGGAACCACAGCCCATGATCCAAGAATCCAAACTGTTCTTGGCGGCACCATCTACGGAGCCAGTTATTCACCTCTGCTATTTTCCTCTCCCTTCCTGGACCATGCCCTTCTACCGGGAGTAGAGATGAGATGACAACCTGTGCATCCATCTCTTTCAGCTTCCTTCCCAGAGCCTCATAATCCCTTTTGATATTCTGAAGGCTGTGCCTTGCAGTATCATTGGTTCCCACATGAACCAAAAGAAGGGGATAACGGTCAGTAGGCTTGACAAGTCTTGTCAGCCTCTCCGTCACATGATGGATCTTTGCCCCGGGGAGACAACACACCTCCCGAGACATCTTGTCAGGCCCACAAACCACTGCTTCTGTACCCCTCAGCAAGGAGTCCCCCACCACGACCACGCACCTCCTCCGAGGCTTAGCAGTGGCTGTTCCTTTTCGTGATACTCTCAGGCTCTCCTGCTCTGTCCCTGATGTCTGTCCTTGCTGCTTTTCCTCATCATCTCTGACAACAGAGAGAGATTCAAAGCGATTCTGTAGCTGCAAGCCGCTCACAGAACGTTCCCTGGTTTCCTTACTTCTGTGTGTGACCTTCCTCCAAGCATCTACCTCTGTTATATGTGGAGTGACCTCCTCCACCCCAACAACTTCCTCTCTCTGTTTCCCACCCAAGACATTCTGGTCTGACCTGTTCAGGAGATTCTCCTGCTCTCTATGATGCTGGAGTGCAGATATCTGCTCCTCTAGCTGCTGTACTTTCTCTTCCAAGAGGACTACCAACTTGCACTTGTGGCAGGTGTAGTTCGCCACCTCTGTAGGCAAGAAGACAAACATCCCACAGGTGTTGCAGGTGACTGCTGCAGGGCCTTCAGTGTCCATACTGCGAAGTCTTAAGGAGGCACTGAAACAAGACTGTGGGCTTCCCTTTTAGACTTGGCCTTTGTTCCCGAGCTCTGTCACTGAGTTCAAGTCACGGGGCCTATAGTTATGTAGAGAGCTCCTGGCTAAAAGCTCCTTCCAAAGGCAAGTCTCTGATTCACTTCCTCTGATGCTTCAGGCCGGCTCCTCTTCTATTCTCTAAACACCTCCTTGACTAGATGAAAAAATCAAAATTCGAGCGCCGTTAGGCGCACGCTTCTGCTAGCCTTGAGTAGCCTTAAGTAGCCTCCCAGCACTGGCTCCCAGAATGCAATGGCTCAAGTGTAAATTAAATTAGATCTCACCCAAGCACATGGACTACAGCCTCCTCCTTTTCTTTCTCCTCCTTAAAGGAAATGAAGCTTCTGCTAGCCTTGAGTAGCCTTAAGTAGCCTCCCAGCACTGGCTCCCAGAATGCAATGGCTCAAGTGTAAATTAAATTAGATCTCACCCAAGCACATGGACTACAGCCTCCTCCTTTTCTTTCTCCTCCTTAAAGGAAATGAAGCTTCTGCTAGCCTTGAGTAGCCTTAAGTAGCCTCCCAGCACTGGCTCCCAGAATGCAATGGCTCAAGTGTAAATTAAATTAGATCTCACCCAAGCACATGGACTACAGCCTCCTCCTTTTCTTTCTCCTCCTTAAAGGAAATGAAGTATTGGTTTTCTGAAGTATTGGTGCCACTGGTATGCTGAAGACAGTGACAGCCATTGTGATTGCTTTGTTTTAAATCCAAGGAAGTTGCTCAAGGTCTCAGTCAGTGTCTGCTGCTGGATTGGGGCAAATAATTTGCCCCAAATTACCTGGCCAACCAAAGGTATCAGGGAATAGGGATTCAACCTAAGCCAAGGAGTTATGTTCCTTTTAACTTTACAGTTTAAGTACTTGGGAATTTGCCCTAGACCTGGGTTCCCAGGTTTTGATGCTGGCCTGGCATGTGTTTTGCACAGTTAAGCCTGGTAGGCTTATCATACCCTTTCTAGACATAAGAGTCCTAGCCACAGCAGCACCTCTTTCAGTTTTAGCTTGGACTACTGGCAGAATACTTCATGGAGTTGCTTTTGAAAAGTGTTCAGAAACTTATCCTGGTCCAGATTTTTCTGCAAATCAGAATTTTTGTTCAAATTACTTAGCCATAAGGGAAACGTTGGGGGGGGGGAATACTTGCTTATAGGGGAAACGTAGGACACATCTCCAACGTTTCCCTGTGGGCAAGTATTCTCCAATTAATGATTCTCTATTTGGGCAAATATGGTTTCCCTATGGGTACGTCCAGAGAGCGGTTCCGTGTTTCGCCAAAAATAAGACATTATCTGCAAATAAGACCTAGGAGTTTATCAGACGGGAGGAATTTCTCTTTATTTTGAATGGAGCCAATTGGAGCCGATTCAAATTCATGTGAATTCCCTAGTTTAGCGAATTTATGTGAATTCCAATTGCATTCGGAATGCGTTCAGAATGACTTCTCATTACCTGAAAATGACTCCCCCCATTGCCTGAAATTGCTTGAGATGCTTTAATTCGCAATAACGTAAAACCCATGATTGCATTTGGATTGCCATTCGATTATACTTCCAATTTCTGACGTCTGATAAACTCTCTTGTAGAGGTTTTGCTAAACTGCCAAATATAAGGCTTCCCCCGAAAGTAAGACCTAGCAAAGTTTTTGTATATATAAGCATATAATAAATGTTCTTTTTTGTTGTTCAACATTAAATGTGAATTCTTCTTCATGGAAAAATAAGACATCCCCTGAAAATAGAACCTAGTGCATCTTTGGGAGCAAAAATTAATATATGTAAGACGCTCTCTTATTTTGGGGGAAAGATGGTTGGCATGAAAAGGGGATGTAGTATGATGAAGATTGTAGGATTAGAGATAACTAGGTTGTTAGGACAGTTAAATGATATATATGTAGGTTAGTTTGTATATATATATATATATAGTAATAAAGTGTGTTTGTTTTTCAAATTCAATAAAAATATTATTATTATTATTATTATTATTAATAATAATAATAATAATAATAGGAGAACTGAGTCCCATTGTACAAAGGGCCTCCTCCCGCCTCCCCCCCCCCCCCCAGGAGGTCTCTAAAACGTAAAAACTCACTTACTAGGTCTGACTAGGCCTCAAGGACCAGGCACGGTTGCTAGGCAACCCGGGAAACTCCATTCAAAGGCAGCAGCCAGCAGCAGCAGCAGCAGCAGCAACTACGGCAGCCGGCGGGGCCCGTTTTGATTGAAAAAAACGCGCGCGGGATTTTTTAAAAATGTTTTTAAATGTGTTGCCTTCGAGAATGATGAGAGTGAGTGACTGAGGCAGACTGACACTGACTGAGGCTCCATCCACACGGGACAAATAATAATAATAACCCGGTTTGGCAGCGCTTTAGCTCTTTTTCTGGCTCAAGGCTATGGAATCCTGGGAGTTGGAGGGGAACAGAAAAACAATAACCCAACACTTCTTACACAGGATGAAGATTATTAACATTTAAAAAAAATATTATTATAATTATTATATTTATGTATATCCCGCCTCCAAGGCTGGGACTCAGGGCGGTTTACAACATTAAAAAAAAACACCATACAGTTAAAAGCATACAAAAATAGTATATTAAAATAGAATTAAGTCAATGCAATAATGAGTTATATTAAGTGTTGTTAGGTTTCCATTTGGTCATGTCCTCCATTTTCCTTGAAGGCCCTAAATTTTGCAGTGCCTGGGTGACCAGACGTGTCCTCCTTTTCCAGGACATGCCCTGCATTCCTACCTTCTGCTGTCTGTCTGGGAGGAATTCCAAAATGCCCTCCATTCTGAGCATGGCTAAGGACCTTATCAGATGGGAGGAATTTCTCTTTATTGCGAATGGAGCCAATTGGAGCCAATTCAAATTCACGTGAATTCGCTAGTTTAGCAAATTTACGTGAATTCCAGTTGTGTTCAGAATGCGTATGGAATGACTTCCCATTACCCAAAAATGACCCCCCGTTGCCCAAAATTGAGTGAGGTGCTTTAATACAAAATAACATAAAACCCATGATTGCGTTCGGAATGACTTCCCTTTTGCCCGAAATTGCGTGAGATACTTTAATTCCCAATAATGTGGAAACCCCATGATTGTGTTCAGATTGCCATTAGATTATACTTCCAATTTCCAACGTCTGATAAAAACTTGAATTTATATTAAGTGGTGTTCACTTTTGTTTGGCCATGCCCTACATTTTGTCCTTGAAGGTCCTCCATTTTGTGGCGTCTTGTCCTCCCTCGCGGCTATGATGATATCTGGTCACTGTGCTTATTCCATCTGTTGTTCCTGAGTTTACAGAGTGGCTTGTAGGTCTCCCATTCACAGGGTCACCATAAGTCAATGTCAGTTTATTATTTATTTACGGTATTTATACCCCGCCCTTCAGCCCTAAAGGTTCTCAGAGCAGCTTACAATTATTATTATTTTTAATTAGACAGTTCCCTGCCCTCAGGCTTACCATCTTAAAAGAGACAACACAAAAGGAGAAGGGAAAGGTGGTGGGGAAAGGGATCAAGTCCAGTGGTTCTTCTCTCCCTCTGAGGCCCGGACCAAGGCAGATGGACTGGAGGGACTGGGAGGGCCCTTCTTCTTGCTCTGGCTAGCTCTGATGGAGCTGGGCCTGCCTTTTCATGGTACAGTTTTATGGTACAGTCAGCCCTCCATATCACCAGATATTTTATCCACAGAGTCAGGCATCCACAGTTTTAAAATATTTTTAAAATATACAAATTCCAAAAGGCTAACCTTTATTTTGCCATTTTATATAAGGGACACCATTTTACTGTTTGTTGTATTTAATGGAACTTGAGCACCCACAGATACTAGAACCAAATCCCGGTGGATACTAAGGGCCCATTGTAGTTAATAACAAAGTGTGTACAGCACAGGCTCTTACTTATACTTATTTGCAAGCATCTATGCAATGGGACATCCAAGTTATCAGCATGAAAGGGCTGGGCTTCAAGTTGCCTTTAATCTGATAAAGATGTTTGCAAAAACATTCATAATGTAGTTGTTTAAGAACTGGAGTATGACTCTTCATATCCCACCTCAGCCATGGAAACCGACCAGGTGACCTTAGACAAGTCATGCATGGTGTAATGGTTTGGGTGTTGGATTAGGATTCTGGAGACCAGGATTCGATGTTTGAAAGGATGTCATACTGAAGACAGAGGAAGTTTGTTTTCTGCAGCTTCAAAGAATATGACCTGGAGCAGCGGTTTCAAACTGCAGGAACAGAGATTCCATTAGGAAGAACTTCCTGATGGTAGGAGCTGTTCAACAGTGAAATATGCTGATTTAGAGAGTGGTGGAATCTCTTTCTTTTGAGATTTTTAAACAGAGTTTGGATGGCCATTGGTCAGGGTGCTTTGATTGTGTATTCCTGCATGGCAGGGGGTTGGGCTTGATGGCCCTTGAGGTCTCTTCGAACTCTATGACTCTTTGCTTAGCCATGAAAACCTACTGGGTGATCCTGGGCCATGAACAAACAACAGGACCTTATCACATGACTGTTTTTGGACTATAATCCAGTGGCATTCCGAACACAATCATTGGGTTTCATGTTATTTCGTGAGAGGTTATCTCACGCAATTGCTGGCAGTGAGGACGTAGTCCAAACACAATTATGGGGCTTCACGTAATTGTGTGACAGTCCATCACATGCAATTGTTCGCAGTGGGGACACGGTCCAAACGTAGTCTGAACGCAATTCAAATGTAAGCAAATTCAGTGAACTAGCGAATTCACAAATCTTATTCCTCGGTTAATCCGCAGTCAGTTCGGTGTGGTGTTGGTGTGGAATGCAAATTTGCATCAGCCCTGGTTTCCCCCCAGCACCCCCCCCCCCAACTCAGAGGCACCACATTTCCCATGGTGCAGCACTACAATATTGCCCCCTTTTTCCTTCTGGTAATCCTGTCGCTTCTAGTGTTGCCGAGGGGGGAAAAGCAGCTGTGGGAGCAGAAAGCTACAGGGGAGTGAATGTATTCATGTTTTTACATGGACAGAGCAGTGCATGGCTTCTGCCTAACCCCCCTCCCCATCTGTAATTGGGCTTCCCTTCATAAGCAACCTTTTTTTTAACAGATTGTGCAAATGCTGTTGCTTTTAGATTGGTGTGTGAGTGCTTGTGGTACATTGGTGTGTATTGGAAGGAGATGTGGCATCGTCTGTTTTCCGATGCCCTTGGGGAAAGGGCGCAGAGACCCATAGAAAGGCAGCTTGCCTTATGAGAAGTCTTATACAAAGTGACTTCTCTCCCCCCCCCCCAAAAAAAAACCCTTTTTTACTGTTCTACCACTTCAAGTAGACTGAACTCCCTCAAGATCTTGGCCCCACTGAAGTCCTGCATCCCTCTCCTCCCTTCCCCTCCTCTTCCTTCACCCGATCTTGGCCCCACTGAAGCCCTGCACCCTCCAAAACAAGACAACTCCATGGGAAGGAAGTTGGATTGGTCCAACACACAAGCAATAATTCACATGAAACTAGCTTTTACATGAAACAGAAAACAGGAAGTGGCTTGCCCCCTTCTTCACCCCGGAAGTATGAAAGTACTGGACCCCCACTGAGCATGCCCAAGGGTGCCAATTCGAATCATTTAATCCGCATGGGATGTACCACTGTGATAATTTAATGTGCACTTGTTCCACTTTGCCTCAGGAATGACCACAATTTCGTTCTTCACGTGTGATAACTAAGCACGTGAATTGCTTTGGATTTGAATTGACTCTGCTTCCCCATCCCTTTGGAATGGCTTTGGATTGGAGTTCCAGTTTCACATGTGACAAACTCCACAGAAATGGTCTTTGTTTCATTCACTAGCCAGCCCACTTATTTTTCAGTGGGACACTGCCATCCAGAGGTGGTCAGAGCAGCAGATCAACAAAAACTTGTGTTACATACAAATTATCTATATCTTCATGACAATTTAGTGGATTAGTCAGTCTTAGGTAGTATTTGAATGGGAGGCCACCAGCAAATGCCAGGTGCTGTAGGCTAAATAAAATAATAATAATAAAAATATCCTGCCTCTCTGTGTAATACATCCGGAGCAGCTAACACAACTGGGGCAGAGGGAACTAGCAAAAACCCCTCTGAGTATTCCTTGCTTAAGAAAACCCCATGAAATTCAGAGGGTGGCTATAACTTGACAGGCAACTTGAAGGTGCACGCACACACACAGAAATTCAGGGGGTAGCCATAACTTGACAGCGACAGCCATTGTGATTGCTTTGTTTTAAATCCAAAGAAGTTGCTCAAGGAGGTCTCAGTCAGTGTCTGTTGCTGGATTGGGGCAAATAATTTGAAGCTTAATCCAGTCAAGATAGAAGTGCTCCTGGCCAACCAAAGGTATCAGGGAATAGGGATTCAACCTACCCCAAGGAGTTATGTTCCTTTTAGCTTTACAGTTTAAGTACTTGGGAATTTGCCCTAGACCTGGGTTCCCAGGTTTTGGTGCTGGCCTGGCATGTGTTTTGCACAGTTAAGCCTGGTATGCTTATTCTAATTATTTTCATCCACGTTCATAACGGAGAAATGATAAACCATACCAGACTCAGGGCTAAAGAATGGTCTTCCCCAAGAGGATGGCCCTGAATTGTTAATTCCTATTGTTAATTGCTAGACATGAGAGTCCTAGAACTTTATCACATGCGCTTTTATAACCGTTTTGAGGACGGGAACGGGACTCATGGGGGTGCGTGTGAACGCATTTTACCGCACATGCAAGCGTCCACAAAAAGGTCCTGTTCTGGCACCCGTCCCTGTCCTGTGCCACTAAGCGTTAAATGTGCTGCTCGGAAGACTTCTGTGCAGCAAAAATGGCACCCCCCCGGCACTGAACATGGACGGCTTGGGGACAGGTGCCGAAACGGGGCCTCTTGGTGGACGCTTGTGTGTGCGGTAAAATGCGTTCAGGCATGCCCCCGTTCCTGTCCTCAAAATGGTTTGACCAGTGCATGCGATAAAGTCCCTAGTCATAGCAGTACCTCTTTTAGTTTTAGCTTGGACTACTGCAGAAGACTGCATGGAGTTCCTTTTGAAAAGTGTTCAGAAACTTATCCTGGTCCAGATTTCTGCAAATCAGGGCTGCTTATATAGATCACATCATTTCCTTGTTAACAAGAGCTTCAGTGGCTAAGTAGTTCATTTTCCAGCATAATTCAAAGTATTGGTGACAGCCTACAACTTCCTGCACTTCTCCCAGACAATTCTGTGTGGTTTTAAGATCTTTGAGAGGAGCTCTTCTCTTCATAAGGGAGCCTAGGCTAACAACATATTTGATGTCCTTCCATTAACAGCTATTTAGTTTTAGAGAGGTTTATTTATTCCAAAATCTAATTGGAATAGATCTAGATTTAGCTGTGCTGAATTGAAGCAGATTTCCACAGCTCCTTACAGACTATGGTTCCATTTAATTTGGTAAATCCCCTTTTATTCCCAAATACCCCCCCACCCCGTTTAGTAGTGTCTCCCAATACCATGTTTTACATCAGGGGCAGAGGAATGGAGGGCTACCATAGGAAGGTGAAGATCTGCTTTTACAAGTTTATTTTAATGCTCTTAAGTCTGGATCGATCCTAGGTGATATAATGGAACATACTTCCATATTCTTTCTTTCTTTCTTTTTTTACTTTATTGATTATTAAGAACATACTACATCAAACAAATATAACATCCAATCTTACAAACCATACAAACTACAACATTTTATCCTTCTATAATCTTCAAGTTGCACCTTCTTCTTCTTACATTCTTCTTACATTAGCCAATTGGTCTCTTCCCTTTCTTCTATGTTACCTCTTCCTTGTCTTATCTATATTTTCTACCTTCTTAGCTACCCCTTCTAACCCTTCAACTAACTATATCTTTCTTCTTCCTTCCTTAACTCACCCATACTTCCATATTCATAAGATTCATAAGATTGTTTCCTTCAAAGCTTTGTGTTGGCAATCCTCAACGTACACATAAGAAAGTGTAACTGAAATCAGGAATATTTATTCCAAGTATACCTCTGGTTGAAACTGTGCAACCAGACATTATGCACATTTATTCAAAGTTAATTAGACTTCCCCCTTAGTAAATGTGCATTGCATAGGAAAACACACTTTGAGCTCAAGTGGCTGATAAATTATTGCAATTATGCATTTAATTTTGTTTGTTTTTTATACTGGCTGTGGGACCCTGGTATAGATTTGGACTTTGGCGTGCAAAATTCAACTAGATGCCTGAGTATATCTTTCTTTCTTTCTTTCTTTCTTTCTTTTTGGAGAAATGGTGTCTATTGAGAGTAGAGGAATGAGTTAATTGCCCATTTCTTACATTCGATTTTTCATTGGGTTTGAGAATCCAAAGGGAATTGTTAGTTTTAAATTAGGAAACACAAATAAGATCACTCATCTCACTTAACTGTTAGCTTACCGTACCGCTTTATTGGAAGTTACAGTGGTCCCCCGGGTTACGAATACTCCGGGGTACGAAAGAATAAAACCCTGAGATCCGAAAGGAAAAACCATGCGGCCCCTTTAAATTTGCTGCGCGGTCAGGCAAATAAAGCGGTCCCCCGGTTTGCGAAAATTTCCGGGTTACGAAAAGTAACCCGGAATGGATTACTTTCGTAACCCGGGGACCACTGTATATAGAATTCTGAGGAAGTATGCATAACATTCACCTGTTCAGACAGGCTCACTTTAGTGCTATGAGAATCTTGTCTTATGAGCAAGAGCTGATTGTGTGAATTTTAGTATTCAAGCTATTGAAAGTTTTATTTAGCAGCGTTCCAGAAGGAGGACCAAGTGTTTGAAAAATTTGTTTTGGAAGCAATACTGACACCTTGGCCCATTGAAATGGTATAATGAAAGGAACAGCTACTTGTATTATCTGACCTTTCTTTCTGAATTGCATTAGTTCATAAGCCCAGCTCAAACACCCAGAGGGAGTGGACAAGTGGGTGATCTTGTTTAGAGGAACAGTGGCAGGAAACATTCACAAATAGGCTATTGCCCCCTAGACCATGGAGTGATTGGAGCCAATGCCAATTACAATGTTATCCAGAAAAAAAAAAGAAGGAGAAACAGCTGCAGCAGCTGTTTGTGTAACAACATCCCTGCCCTCTGTTATCTGCTTCTGTTTCCTTGCTCTTGTCCTCTGGGTGCTTGTGAGGACTGCATTCAGCGCACTCACCCAAAGGAAGTGTTTAGGCCAAAGGTACCTTCTTGTGCTGCAGCTTATCCTTTGGTCAGCAAACTGAAATATTGTAGAAATATCCAGCCACCATCAGTGGAGTTAGAGGGCATTATATTTTGCAGATTTCTACATTATTTAGGTGAATGGCTGTCAGAAAAAAGCACAGGTTACTGTCTCTGTTGGCTTGGCCTCTCTTTTGAGGCCTTGTTATTGTTGTTGTGTGCCAAGTCATTTTTTTACTTATGGTGACCCTATCATAGGGTTTTCTTGGCAAGTGTCTTCAGAGGAATCATAGAGTTGGAAGAGACCACAAGGGCCATCCAGTCCAATCCCCTGCCATGCAGGAACTCCCAAAGTATACCTGACAGATGGCCATCCAGCCTCTGCTTAACGACCTCTAAGGAAGGAGATCTCTTTCACACGTAGTTTCATTCAACCAGATGTCCCCCATCCTATATCTGTGTACTTCATTTTTATGCCCTAAGTGCAGAACCTTACATTTCTCCATGTTGAATTTCATTTTGTTAGCTTTGGCCCAGCTTTCTAGTCTATTCAGGTCATATTGTATTTTGATCCCGTCCTCTGGGGTATTAGCTACTCCTCCTTGTTTAGTGTCATCTGCAAATTTGATAAGTATGCTTCCAATTCTGTTATCAAAGTCATTGATAAAGATGTTGAATAGCACTGGGCCCAGGATAGAACCCTGTGGCACCCCACTGGTCACTTCTCTCCAGGATAAAAATGAACCATTGTTGAGCACCCTTTGGGTTTGTGTGACCAACCAATTGCAAATCCACCTAACAGTTGCCTTGTCAAGCCCACATTTTACAAGCTTGTTTGCAAGAATGTCATGGGGAACTTTGTCAAAGGCCTTACTGAAATCAAGATATACCATATCCACAGCATTCCCTTCATCTACCAAGCTGGTAATTTTTATCAAAAAAAGAGATCAGTTTTGTCTGGCATGACTTGTTTCTCTGAAACCCATGTTGAGTTTTTGTGATTATGGCACTGCCTTCTAGATGTTCACAGACTCCCTGTTTAATGATTTGCTCTAGTGTCTTTCCTGGTATTGATGTCAGACTAACTGGACAATAATTTTTGGGATCCTCTTTTTTCCCTTTTTGAAGATGGGGATAACATTTGCCCTCCTCCAGTCTGCTGGGACTTCTCCTGTTCTCCAGGAGTTCTCAAAGATTATTGCCAATGGTTCCGATATTATATTTGCCAGTAATTGTTGACCATCGCCTAAGGCTGAGTGTGACTTGACCAAGTTCGCCCAGTGGGCTTTTATGCTCAAGCGGTGATTTGAACTCTGATCTCCAGAGTCATAGTCAGACCACTACACCACGCTGGCTCTTTCGCCTTTAACACATTTTACATTTCAAAGCATAGCTGTTTAAGTGGCAACATTGTTAATGCTATTGTATTGTTTTACATTTGCTGTTTCCTGCCTTGGGTCTCTGTATTGGGAGAAAGATGGGATATAAGTAAATAAAATACTAATCATCATCCAAGACATTTTGCTGCCTGAGCAAAAGACAAGAGCTAACCAGGCTGGTTGGTGAATCTTAGTTCATTGCACCCTAAGGTTGTACAAAACAGGCTGCACTGTACACACAGCCCTGTCCCTCAGCACTCACCTACCATCTGAAAGGGTTTAAAGGCAGGGCTGGCTCTGGTGCTCTGGACTGGAGTAGAGATGTGAAGGCCCGCAGGGAAAAAAACCAGGGGAGAAAAAAATAATTTTTTGTCCATGTTTTTCCTGAACCATGCTAAAATAAAATATTCCATAATTGGTTTTCTTCTGTTTTTTAATTTTTTTCTCTGAAAAAAAAAAACCCGAAAAAGAAACCATGAAAAAAAATGAAAAAAGGAAAAAAATCAATTATGGAATATTTATTTATTTAGAGTATTTATACCCCGCTCTTCAGTCCAAAGGCTCTCAGAGCGGCTAACAAATTGTTAATCAGACATTTCCATGCCTTCAGGCTTACAATCTAAAAAGAAAAGAGACAATTTTTTTTTTATTTTAGCACGAATCAGGAAAAACATGGGACAATTTTGTTTTTGTCACATCTCTAGTCTGGAACCTCCTAGCAGCAGCTGTTCCTTAGGATGCCTTTTTTATTAGCTCACTTGCTCCTTTGAGGTGAATGGTGATGTTTTTATTATTGTTGTGTGCCTTCCTTCAAGCCATGGGGTTTTCTAGTTTATTGCAGGATGCATCCACACTGGAGAAATAACCGGGTTTGGCACCACTTTAACTGCCCTGGCTCAAGGCTGTGGAATTCTGGGAGTTGGAGTCTGTTGTGGGCCCAGAGCGGAGAGGAGCTCCGCTCTGGGCCCCACAACAAACTCCAACTCCCAGAATTCCACAGCCTTGAGCCAGGGCACTTAAAGTGGTGCCAAACTGAGTTATTTCTCCAGTGTGGATGAAGCCTGAGTCTTGCTCAAATGGAAGATGAAATCAGACATGTGTCTTTGGAAAGGAAGCCATCTGGTCGTGGTCACCCTCTCCTTGGGCCAAAGGTTGGGAGTGTGGTCGCATGGTGGCCTGGAGGAGAGCAACATTGCAGGCCAGAGCTGGGCCTGGACCCTGGTGCGAATTTCCCTTTCGAGTCAGCCGCCCTTTGACTATTTTGCTGCAAAACAAGACAAATGTGTGCCGGTTGCTTGCAACCAGATTTTGTGGCTGAAGAAATACTGGCCATTCCTTTTTTTATCCCAGTAATGCACTACTACTGCTTGCAATTTGATAACCTGCGTACATCTGCTTATGCAGTCTCAATTTGTGAGGAAAATCTAGTGTTAAGTTTATCATCACAATCATCACCGGAGGACTGAGGAGGAGGATATACCCAGGGAGTTGGGATAATAATAATAATAATAATAATAATAAAGCTGCCTTTTGGACTACAGTTCCCATAATCCCCCGGGGGGTATGGTTTTGATCACAGTGAGTGAATACAGAGTCTGGGCCTTGTGTATATGTTTATGGCTTGACGGGGTCCTACAGTTAGGCCTGGCCCTGCCTCTGAGGCGGCGCTCATTGGCCTGAGTGAGACTGAGAGAGAGAGAGAGAGGCCTTCACAGTAGTCCCCCCCTCCCTCCGAGTAGTAGGCCTCGCGCTCTATTATTATTTTTCTTATTTCCCTCAGAGAGTCGCTGCAGGCCGCACTCGCGCGCGCGCGCGTGAGGTTAAAAAAAAAAAAAAAGAACGCGCGGGGGTGGGGGGGGGGAGGAACCAATGAGAATCTCCCTTCTAGTTTGAGTGACAGGCGCGCGCGCCCAATCGTAGCGCGCCTTGTTGCGAGGCCGCCCGCGCGGCCCCGGGGACGGAGGCTATAAAAAGGGAGCCCCGTGCGAGAGCGCGCCTTTCCTTCTCCCTCCTTCCCTTCCCCCCGGTCGCTCTATTGCTCTCTGTGTGTGTTTAGGCCTCGCGACTTCCGTTGTTCTTTTCGCAGCAGCATGGCCGAGGTGGAGCACCAGCAGAACGGGCACGAGGCCGCCGCCGCCGCCGCCGCCGCCGCGGCTAATACCGAAGCCTCCGCTCCGGCCACAGAGGAGCAGCAGCAGCAGCAACAGCAGCCTCCTCCGCAGCAACAGCCCGAGCCTCAGCCTCTGGAGGAGGACGAGGAAGAAGAAGAGGAGGAGGAGGAGGACGACGAGGAAGTGGTGGCGGCCGCGGTGGTGTCGGACACGGGAGAAGGGGACGGGGAGGAGGCCGCGGCTGGGCAGTCCGCTTCTTCCGCTGCTGCCCCGGCCGAAGCTGCTGCCGCTGCTGGGAGCCAGAACGGGGCCGAAGGGGACCAGATCAACGCCAGCAAGAACGAGGAGGATGCTGGGTGAGGGATGGGAAAAGGCGGTGCAGCCAGATGGTGTGAATAAGGTCGCTTTGGGGGCGCTCGAATGTGTTGTTTGACTCAGTCGCTATGGAATTCTGGGAGTTGGAGTTTGTTGTGGGCCCTTCGGGCCCACAACAAACTCCAACTCCCAGAATTCCATAGCCTTGAGCCGCTCAAGACTGAAAGCGCCCCCAAAGCGGCTTATTTATACAGCCAAAGATCCTCCTCCTTTGTTCTCAGTGATTCTTCTTCTGTTCTGCCGCCTTTTGTTAATGGCGCGCCATGTGGCTGGCGGAGGGGGAAGGGCGGGACACAAGAGGTATTATGCCCGCTTCCTCCTCCTCCTCCTCCTGAAATGGCCTCCTCCAGGCATTAACACAGAGACACACACAGAGAGAGAGAGAGAGGTTGGCCCAGAAATGATCCAGCCCAGGACCGCTCTGGCTGCTCAATGGAAAGGGGATTCCTTTATTCAGGCTCGCTCTGGGGCCACAGTGCAGTTCGCGGGATTGAGGAGCATTGAGCCAAGGGGGTTAAAGAGTGGATTCTTTCTGCAGTGTGTGTGTGTGGTTTTTTGGGGCTATTCATTCCCTCCCTTCTTCTCCCTCCCCCCCTCTCTCTCTCTGTTTTAATTTCTGGGCCCCTGCAATACTCCCATTGAGAACAAGGTGCAGTAAAATGTTCCAGAAAATAAATGAAATGGAGGACGTGGCCAAACCAACTGGACCGCAGGAGGCACAGCGTCCTTCCTTTTGATCGCGACTGAACAACACGGATTTATATTTCTTTGGTCCGGAACACAGTGCCAAAACGATCCACTTCAAGACCACTGTAACTGCCCCGGCTCATGGGATCGTGGAAAAAGTGTAGTTTGTTGCGGCACCAGAGCTCTCTGACAGGCTAAACGTCTCACAAAACTGCATTTCCCAGAACTCCCTGGCATTGAGTCAGAGCAGTTAAAGAGGACTCAAACTGGATTTATATCTGGGCTGGTTTTTTGAACCAAAGAAATAAGAGATCCATGCTTTCTAGTCATGCTCAAAATGGAGGAATTATTCCTGGACAGGAGGTTGAAATGTAGGACAGTTCCTGGAAGGGGAGGATATCTGCTCATCCCCAATGCCTTGTTACTTAACAGTGGTCAGCCACAGTTTCATAAAGGTGGTTCCTCCATAACACCTGGTGGTGGTATTTTCTGCACGGCAAAACAGTTGGGAGTCTGGCCTGCTCAAAAGGGAAATTTGATTGCTCTTTGCTCCAATCCTGCCATATTGTGCTCCAGACCACCCCACCATGCAGCACTTCCAACATTTATAGATCCACTCCCAACATTAATAGAAACAGCTGCATTTTTGAGCACCCATATGTCAAACCAAGGCAGTGGATTATTTATGTTTATGAAATTTCAGTTGATACTCAGTAGGAAAACTTTTAAGTCACCTTGAAGTGTGACTGCACAGTAAGCTTCCTTTTATTTTTATAAGGCTGGACTTGATTAATTATACTCTCCCTGCCAAGCAGATGGACAAACTAAAATCCCTTGGCTTGGTTGTACTTTTTGGCCTAATTCAGGGATTTCTGAAGGCTGGATGGGTACCTTTTTAGTACAGTAGTCTTTCTTTCTCAATGCATTGTTAAGATAGTACAGTACATTTTTAACACCCAGATTTATGCCATGCAAGTTTGAGAGGCCTCAAAGTTTATGTTATATATATATATACACAGACACAGAGAGAGTTGGGTCATATACATAAAAGTTTTGAAGAGGAAATTCTGATTTCCACTTACTGAAGAATGAGTTTTTATGATACATTCTGCTGAAAAAAGTGTTATGGTTAAGGCTGTGGTGTTTTTTGTTTTATTTAAAAATACCAGTTTGTACCATGCTTTCGATCTGTCATTCTACTGGTGGAATTTATATTTCTGTTAGGTGAAGCAGAAGTGCATTCCTACCCACACTCTCTGAATCTTCTCTGGAGAACAAATCTTTACCAGAGGTGGGGGGGGGGGAGGGGAGAGAAACTAGTGTATAGCAGATTGTATAGAGAGGGCCCTCCACATTCGCTGGGGTTAGGGGCACAGGACCGCCAGGAAAGTGGAAAACCCACAAATGAAAAAGCACTACAGTACCTCTTATTACCTGAGAGAACACTTCTCTAAGAATTTAGGTCCTCCAGTGCAACTCTATGATCAGCATCAGCCAGACATTCACCACAGTGTTGCTCTATAGGACCTACAGATGCCTAGAGAAGTGTTTTTTCTCTCTCTCGTAATTTCTAGGTTCTTCAGTACAACTCCATGGTCTGTGGTCAACTTCCAGGAGAGTTGCACTGGATGACTTAGAGATTACTAGAGAGAACATAAAAAGTCAAACATCAAAGCCACAAATGTGGAGAGCCAACTGTACTAATGTGATGTTAGATTTATCACAGAATTGAACATCTATGGTAAGAATTGGGGTATCATGTCACTTCTGGCTACAGCAGTGTGTGTGACACAACTGGCAGTGGTATCATGTCACTTCTGGTTTTGTTTTTGGCCAGTTTAAGTTTTTTAGTTTGGGGACAATTTTGGAATTTTGAAAAATATTTACAGGTAATTGGGGATTGAAGGCTTACTGGCAAAACTTGGATTTTGTGGCAATTTTGAGCTTGTTTTTGCTTGAAACATTACTTGTGTTTTTTAACATGGGGCTGGTGGCTTTGGAGACCACAGTATGAGGTTGTATGAGTCACACGTCCCCACACTGATTTAATCTATAGGTTTAAATCGAGTTGTTGGTCACAACTAGAACGGACACACTGAATTAATGGAACTTTGAATAGAAGTTGATTTTCTAGGATCCCAGTGATTTAATGGGTCTACTCTCAGTTGGGATTGACAGTTGAATTTAGGCAAGGCTGTGTAAGCTGTTACCTTGTTTAGTTTTTAAACTAAACAGCCCTTTATATCTATATCCATGGATTTAAACCATCCATGGCTTGAAAATATTCAAAAAAGATCTAAATTACAGAAAGCAAGCCTCGATTTTGCTATTTTATATAAGGGTCACCACTTCAGTATCCCATTGTATTTAATGGGACTTGAACACCCACAGATTTTGACATTCACTGGCAGTCCTGGAACCAAACCTCAGCAGATATCAGGTGCCCATTGTATTTGAAACCTAAAATTGAATTATTTAGGAAAACCATTAAAATGCTAACAGTACTATATATGATTGTGCTTTCACTGATTTTCAGGTGTTTCTATGTAAGCAGATACCAGGAAGTAAATGCCTAATTCACTTCACAGTAATTTATTTTTTATTACCATTTTAAAATGACTTCTTGACTAGGATTATTGAAATTACCTGTCTTAAATGGGACCTTATTTTGTTGCTGCACTAAAGTTATATTTTTAAAATTGTCAACAGGAAGATGTTTGTTGGTGGCCTCAGTTGGGATACCAGCAAAAAAGATTTGAAAGATTACTTTACGAAATTTGGTGAAGTGACTGACTGCACAATAAAGATGGATCCTAATACAGGCAGATCAAGAGGTTTTGGATTCATTCTCTTCAAAGAAGCAGCAAGTGTTGACAAAGTGAGTTTGCAGGATTAAGACCCTAATAATTTAGTATTTTAATAATTTTCTTGGCTGTTTCGTCCTGATTTCTTGTTTATTTTTAGGTTTTGGAGCAGAAAGAACATAAGTTGGATGGACGTGTGATTGATCCTAAAAAAGCCATGGCAATGAAAAAGGATCCTGTGAAAAAAATATTTGTTGGTGGACTTAATCCAGAAGCAGCAGAAGATAAAATCAGAGAATATTTTGGAGAGTTTGGAGAGGTGGGCATTCTACAAGCTAACCTTGATGTGAAAACTGGTAAAAAAAACCTGGTATTGAAGCCATATTAATTAGAAACATGGGGTACAAAGTGACTAAAATGGGTTGCTGCATATGAGAGAGTACATGAAGACATATTTGTTTATTCAAACTACTCAGAGAAAGTTGTTCAACACATCCAGAGTTGGAAAGGTCATGGAAGGTTGGCATACAGCCATCCTGTTACCTGGGCCTATGCACCATTATACACAGTATTTGTAGATTTCTGATAGTATGAATTGGTGCGGTCTAATCTCAAATGTTACTGCCTTGTAACATTCAAAGGTTCCCCAACTACATTTTTTTCTGCAAATGGTTTTTTAACAAGCTGTCTTCAACTCAGAGGGATATATAAACAATTTGACAGGCCAGTACAGTGGGCTCTTGTTATCCACTGGGGTTTGGTTCCAGGACCCTCCGTGGATAAAAAAATCTGTGTATGCTCAAGTCCCATTAAATATAATGGCACAACAAAATGGTGTCCCATATATAAAATGGAAAATCAAGGTTTGCTATTTGGAATTTAATACTTTTTGGGAATATTTTCAAGCTCTATATACTCAAATCCGTAGATAAGGAGGGCCAACTGTATTTTGCAACCCTGTTGTATACAGCAGTAGTATTTTGTATATATGAAGTAGATATTTGGAGAGCTCTTAATTTTCTCTTGAAGCGTTGAATCTAGCTTCTTTTATAATGAGATTAATGTACAGTGAATTCTGAGATTGTTTTTAATTGCTAGGTGAAGTAATAAAATGGGTATCTCTAATGACTCTTTGCACGCAAATTATATTTTTTTAGATTGAGGCAATTGAACTTCCAATGGATCCAAAGACTAATAAAAGAAGGGGTTTTGTGTTCATCACATTTAAAGAAGAAGATCCAGTAAAGAAGATATTGGAGAAAAAATTCCACAATGTTAGTGGTAGCAAGGTAGGAAATCACGAATTTTAATTTTAAGATTTAAATCATTAGCAGGAATTGACTTAGAGGTATACTTCGTATTTTTATGTAAATTCTGTTTAGTTCCAACTAAAGTAGACCCATAGAATGAAACTTACATATGTGTTGATTTATCAAATTCTCATTAACTTAATGGGGTCTACTCCAATTGGGACTAATAGAAGATTTTATCCAGCTACAACATACTTCTAAATCTATTTTAGTTGGGATTAACAGGTGGATTTAGGCTTCTTTCTTTTAAATGACAATGCATTTGGGACAAATGTCTCCATTTATAGCTTTTCTTATTATTTTGTTCAGAGGTAAGTGCATTCTATCCCTAAAACATTGTTTTAGATTTTACAAGTAATTGCTTGTAAGTGCTTAACCTGGAAACTTCAACTGGTTCAAAATATGGCAGCCAGACTAATCACTGGGGCATCTAGGAGAGAGCATATAACACCAGTGCTTAATTCTCTCCACTGGCTGCCGATCAGTTTCTGGGCAGAGTACAAGGTGCTGGTTTTGACCTTTAAAGCCCTTCATGGCTTGGGTCCATCCTATCTTAGAGACCGCCTCTTCCCATTTGAGCCCCCTCGTACACTCCGGTCCTCTGAGAGGAACCTATTACAACCTAAGAAAACTAGGTTGGCACAGACCTCCCAGAGGGCCTTTTCTGCTGTCGCTCCCAGGCAATGGAATGGCCTGCCGGATGAGATTCGCCTTATTACAACCTTGGATGGCTTCAAGAAGGCTGCCAAGATGCATCTCTTCCGGAAGGCCTTCCCAGACAATGATTAACTTTTCTGCCAACTACTGTCCCTCTTGCCTCTTCCACTGGGATATCTGATATTGTTGGGGCCGCCCATCATTTTAATAAGAGACTTCCAATGTTTTAATTGTAATGGCTCTGTTTTAGTATTTTTAAGTCTTATCGTAGTTTATTTTTAAGGGGTGGGAGGGGAAATTGAGTTGTTATATTTTAATTGTACAGTGGTCCCCCGAGTTACGAAGGTAATCCGTTCCGGGATTACATTCGTAACCCGGAAGCTTTCATTTCCCGGGGGACCGCTTTCGCTAACGGACCGCGCGGCCGATTTAAAGGGGCCGCACGGTTTTTTTATTTCGTATCCTGGGGGATCTTTCGGATCCCGGGGGATACAGTAGCGGTCCTGCCGCTTTCGGGTCCCGGGGTTTTAGCAACCCGGGGGATTCGTAAGCCGGGGGACCGCTGTAATTTCTTTTAAATGTTGTACCCCGCCCCGATTGCTTACCCAGAGAGGCGGGATATAAATAAATATTTATTGTTGTTATTATTATTATTTCAACACAGTTTGAATAACTTTGTTTGAATAGGGATAATTTAAGTGGTTGTTGTAAGACATTTAGAAAAAAGATTGGTTTTTAAATCAAGCATGTTATGTGGTAACTCATGTTTCTTGGAAAAACTGAGTGGTTGCCATGACAGGGAACACGTTGGGTTTGATGTTTGTGGAGGGAGCCTATTGGTATAGAACAGAATCTACTTTTTCTCCCTCTTTTTGTGGTCCATGAGCAATAGGAATCCCATAGTGAACTGGGATGGTGCCTGCAGACACCATATGTGAGGTAGAGGGTAAAACAAAGTAATTATACTCTATCAGGGTCCTGCATGTGAAAGCTTTACCACCAGCTGATTGTATTGTGCCTAAAACATTGACAAATAATTGTGATTACTAAGTCTAAATCATGCAGCCCCCACACATTCTAGAATTAGAGACCAACTGCAGGAAAAGTGCTCACCCCCCACTTTTCTGTATACATTAAAAGATTTGAGATATGTTCTGACTAAAAATATATGGGGTGATGAAAAAAGCATGGTATAAAAACAAATAAGAACAGGTTTTTGAATTGTCCTGTACAGTGGGCCCTCCACATTTGCTGAGGTTAGGGGCACAGGGCCCCTGTGAAAAATAATTAAAAATGCCAATAAAAAACCATTTTTTAAAAAAATATGAAAGGAAACCTTTCTAGGAATCTCTAGATCCTCCAGTTTGACTCTGTGGTCAGCCTCTGGCAGAAACATACTGCTGGACCTAGAGGGAACATACTAATCAAATCCACAAAAGCCAAATCTGGACAGAGAACAGTATATCAGTCTACATAGAAATGACTAAGTGGTTCTGTAGCAAAATATATTTTACATGATAATGCAAAGTAAATACAACCATTGTCTTTCATAATTTGGCAGGGTTTGAGTAGTTAGGTGGCATAACATACTATAAGGAAATCTGTATAGGCTTCACAGATGATGAGGTGAGGGAGAGTCATTTAAAATGTAACATCAACACATGGTGTGATGTTAACATGAATAAGCCCTGAGCTTGTTAATTATCTACAGTGGTCTCCCGGGTTATGAAAGTAATCCGTTCCGGATTACCTTTCGTAACCCGAAAATTTTCGTAACCTGGGGGACCCCCAGGCCTCGGAGGGGAAGGGACGGCCTTCCCGCGGGTCCGTGGGAAGGCCGTCCCTTCTCCTCCGAGGCCCTGGCCGGTGGAGGAGAAGGGACGGAAGGCCGTCCTTTCTCCTCCGAAGCCTGGCCTCAGAGGAGAAGGGACGAAAGGCGGCCCCTTGTCCTCCGAAGGAAAAGGGACCAAAGGCCGCCCTTGTCCTCCGAGCCTGGCTTCGGAGGAAAAGGGACCAAAGGCCGCCCCTTTTCCACCGAGCCTGCCTTCGGAGGAAAAGGGACCAAAGGCGGCCCCTTGTCCTCTGAAGCCTGCCTTCGGAGGAAAAGGGACCAAAGGCCGCCCCTTGTCCTCCGAAGCCTGGCTTCGGAGGAAAAGGGACCAAAGGCCGCCCCTTTTCCACCGAGCCTGCCTTCGGAGGAAAAGGGACCAAAGGCGGCCCCTTGTCCTCTGAAGCCTGCCTTCGGAGAAAAAGGGACCAAAGGCGGCCCCTTGTCCTCCGAAGCCTGCCTTCGGAGGAAAAGGGACCAAAGGCCGCCCCTTGTCCTCCGAAGCCTGGCTTCGGAGGAAAAGGGACCAAAGGCCGCCCCTTTTCCACCGAGCCTGCCTTCGGAGGAAAAGGGACCAAAGGCGGCCCCTTGTCCTCCGAAGCCTGCCTTCGGAGAAAAAGGGACCAAAGGCGGCCCCTTGTCCTCCGAAGCCTGCCTTCGGAGGAAAAGGGACCAAAGGCCGCCCCTTGTCCTCCGAAGCCTGGCTTCGGAGGAAAAGGGACCAAAGGCCGCCCCTTTTCCACCGAGCCTGCCTTCGGAGGAAAAGGGACCAAAGGCGGCCCCTTGTCCTCCGAAGCCTGCCTTCGGAGAAAAAGGGAACAAAGGCGGCCCCTTGTCCTCTGAAGCCTGCCTTCGGAGGAAAAGGGACCAAAGGCGGCCCCTTTTCCCCCGAGCCTGCCTTCGGAGGAAAAGGGACCAAAGGCCGCCCCTTTTCCCCCCGAGCCTGCCTTCGGAGGAAAAGGGACCAAAGGCCGCCCCTTTTCCCCCGAGCCTGCCTTTGGAGGAAAAGGGACCAAAGGCCGCCCCTTTTCCCCCGAGCCTGGCTTTGGAGGAAAAGGGACCAAAGGCAGCCCCTTGTCCTCCGAAGCCTGCCTTCGGAGGAAAAGGCACCAAAGGCTGCCCCTTTTCCCCCGAGCCTGGCTTCGGAGGAAAAGGGACCAAAGGCGGCCCCTTGTCCTCCGAAGCCTGCCTTCGGAGGAAAAGGGACCAAAGGAAAAGGGACGTCCCTTTTTTTTGGATCCCGGGGGATCCTTCGGATCCCGGGGGATACAATAGCGGTCCCGCCGGTTTCGGATCCCAGGGTTTTCTTAACCCGGGGGATTCGTATCCCGGGGGACCACTGTACTTGTCTCTGTACATTTCACCTATAACGAATGCCATTAGGTCCAGAGTAAGCACTTCGAGTCGGAGTATATGTAGTTGTGTGCAGAGTTTGTGTAGACCAATACTTTTTAATCTGTCTGTGTGGGATTGGCAGGGCTTCTTTCCCAATATGCCAGGGACTTGTACCATATTTGTGCTCAAAAGGGCTTTCTAGATTGGCAGGAAAGTGTGACATGAAGTTGCCTTTTCCTTAATGCTTAGCAGCTGCATCACAGCCTTTAGATGGAGCTGCGCAGTTCCTCAGTTTTTAAAAAAGAAGCTGGGAAAACCAGCACCTTTTTAAAGGCGCTTCTTCTCCCCTAAAATGCAAAAAAAGCGTTTTCATGGCACACTTTCCCTTTTTCTCATCTAAAGGCTAGAGTTTCATGCAGCCATGAACACACTTCTTTTTGCCAATCTAGAAAGCCCCATAGACTACAGCTTTCCTTTCCTGGAAATTTCCAAAGACTGGCAACCAATAGCTCAAGGACCAGCACTGGTCCACAGACCATCACTTTGAGGAGCACTGTTCTAGACCACAGCTTCCCAGTTTCATGCCAATATCCAATGTTGCACTGGTAGAGAATGATGAGGTAGTGGAGTCTGCTTCATCTGGTGCATCCAGCAACTCCATCTCCCCAGAAGCTTCTTCCTTAGTGCTCAAGAGTAGGCAGAATGAGCCTGGCATAGTACAGTGCCCATTGAGTACCTTGGGAAAATAGAACATGGCCAGTAGTCCTTGACTGTTGCAGTGGATGTGGACAGGAGAGCTGGATGCCTTCTGTGAAGTCTAAAAAATACCTATGCAGTGTAATATTAAGTCACTCATTCCCATTACCAACTTCGTGCTGGCTTCAAAGCTATGTATATGGCTTTGTAAAACTGGAAATGAGTAATTAAAGCTGGGTTCACAGGGCAGAAAGACAAAGAAAAGCACAGGGTTGTTTAGGTGATGTTCTCTTCATGCTAAAATGTGAACTTACTTATAAGACAACATTTTTGTATCATAAGAACACTAATTTGCTAGATTTTGAAATCCATAGGCCTAAAGGCACCAGATCATGTCTGACTTTGAAAGCAGGGCCAGTCATGTCCAATATTTGCATGGGAAATTGTCAATGATTACCAGGGGCCTGTGGGCTGTATTTCAGAGGAAGGAACTAGCAAAACCAACTCTGCGTATTCCTGGCCTAAGAAACCCCTGTGAAATTCATGGGGTCACCAAAAGTTGACAGGTACTTTAGGGTACATATTTACACACATACACACAGAGTACATGATTAATTAGCACTAGAAGTCAATTCTATCAAAATATTGGTGTTTTTAAGCATACCACAGCCCTCCCCCATTTCTGGGTGGTTTCATTAGAAGAGCACAATGGATGGGACACATGGGGCTATTTAGTGTGAGGTGGAAGTGAGTGGAGCTCTGAGTGTAAAAAGTCCACTAGATTATTTTGAACAAGCCTCACAGTCTGGCCCTCATTATTCTAGAGTGATCTTTGTCCTCTTGATAGACTTTTATGGGGCAGAGGGAAGAGAGATCAGGAAACAGTCTAAAATGTGTGAATCTTAGATAAACCTTAGATTTCTTTTTTAAAAATCTAACTTTCAACTGTTTTTTAAAAACTCACTTCTACTATTAAAGAATTTCTTTAACAGAAAATATAAGAATATGTAATATGGGGTGGAGAAAATGTAGTCTTCTTGACGTTGTTGGATTTCAACTTGTAGTATTCTTCACTATTGACTAGGGCGTCTGGGAGTTGCACTCCCATCAATCTCTGGGGAAACACAATTTGGCCACCTCCAATGTAAGTGAAGTTAGGTGATTCCGGGTAGGTTTTGCTATAGCAAATATTTACAGAACACCGTCTGAGTTAATTGAGGTGCAGAATGTTCAAAACCACTGAAATGGAAGGTTGATATAAGGGGAGGCACTTTAATGGCTAGATAAAGACTATTTTAGAAGTGTAATTTTTTTTTAAAAAAAGTTTAGTAGCAGGTTATTGATGAGTTAGAACCCTTAGAATCATTGGTCAGTGTTCTAATTCCTTGGTTGATATGCTAGATGTAGACCTATATGCAGATTGTAGTGAAGCTTGCAATATGTATACAAGCTTATATTTTGGGGGAGCATACTTTAGAAGGAACATACTTTAATTTAACTATCAAAAAGCTGGTATTAGTTTTAAGTCATGATTAATTCTAATGAAAAAAATCTTTTAAAGATATATTGGTGATCCATTGTTTTCTACACTTATGGTACATTGCTAAATCTTCTGGGACAAGTAGAGATTTTAACAAAAAATATTTGTAATGTTTGTTATTTGCAAAATTTGCATTCATAACTTAAAATGAAGATTAAGCTCTTTTAAATGAACCTTTGCTGTAGTATCATAAATGTCTAAAGTTAATGTTCTTAATATACAATGTTGTCTTTCAGTGTGAGATAAAGGTAGCACAGCCAAAAGAAGTATATCAGCAACAACAGTTTGGTTCTGGGGGTGGCCGAGGAAGAGGTGGAAGAAGAGGTACGTATTGCATGTACTATTTTAGAATGGACACATTCTAAAACATACTTCTGTACTAAAATGGGATTTTGTGGATGGTTTTCCTTTCTATAGCTCAAAGTCAAAATTGGAATCAAGGTTATGACAATTACTGGAACCAGGGTTATGGGAGTCAAGGATACGGCTATCAGCAAGGTTATGGTGGCTATGGAGGCTATGATTATTCAGGATATGGGTATTTTGGATATGGACCGGGCTGTGATTACAGTAAGTAAAGAGAACTGTATTGGGTATATGCAAGCATAACTAAATAGCAGTTTAATGCATTTGATCTCTTATTCATAGGTCAAGGCGGTTCAAATTATGGGAAGGCTCCAAGACGTGGTCATCAGAATAACTACAAGCCATATTGATCAAAGGTATTCAGGTATGCAGTGGCATGCTCTAATGGAGAAAACTACTGCATAGGTTTTGTACTCAGTGCTGTAGATGGACATTACAATTATGTACCAAAATTAACTTTACAATACATTTCTATGGCTTGTTATGTGTATCTGAAGAGCTCTCTGGAAATGTCTTTCTTTAATATTTGCAGATAATAGATGTCTAGACAGTGTGGTGTGCAAATTTCAGCCTTGCTGAAGATTTAATGATTTTATTGATAGGTTAAATTGAAACTGATTTTGAGAGTCTGCTTAAAGCTGCAGCTCTGCATCTAGGGATTGCCTCTTAGAGTGAACTATGAACTACGTTATTCCAGTTGTACAGAATAAGATGCATCTTAGGGAACCAGTGTCACTTTCCACCTTTTTATTTTGTATTGGTTTTGTGTCATACATTTCCTTTAATGGAAGTGTTAATTTTACTGTACTTTTTGGTACCTTTTTGGAATCTAATGTATTGTAAGGTATTTTACATGTGTTCTGATTCACCATGACATGGATATTGATGCTATTCTAGCTTTTGAATAAAAAAGCATAATCCAGTATCCTGTGCCATTATTCCAGCTATCTGTTACAAAGCAAGGGAAAGAAGTCCTAGAATTTCAATGGAAATGCTAGTGACAGGTACATGTACTAACCTTACAGTTGATGACTAACCAGCAGAGATTGGTTAAACTGTTAAAGGTTCAAAGTCTTACAAAGCTGGAAAAAAAAAATAAAACATGTTGAAGCCTTCAGCCAAAGCATGTATTTAACTGATTGGCTTGATAGGATTTAGGGTCACAGGAATCTAGAGTGAACTTATTTGTAAAATTGGACACAAGCTATCATAGGGTTTAAGGTTGTATTTACACACAGGAGGCAATGTTAGACAGGTTTCCAGATTAAAATCTGCTTTTTTTTTGTATATACAAGTTCAGTTTGATTGCTACTAGAAATTTGGAAACATGCTGCGTATCATATATTTAAAAATTCCAGACTCTTTATATAGATTCTCTACACATAATATCAAAAGCCAGCCTTGGATTTAAGAGAGTAATTTGCTGACCACAGCACTATCGTCCCAGCTGAATTTGTGCCGTTATGTATTTTAGTATTGCTTAAACCGTAAACATTTAATGCTAATACTAGTAAGTTAATATTAAAGTTGACTAAAAAGTTAAGCTTTCAGTACAACTTTTGTTTCCAGATTATTTCAGACTCTTATATCTACTGCAAACTTAGTTATTCTGAACATTTTTGTAGTCATGCTATTAAATTTTTTAAAGCAAAAAGTAGTTAGTGGTTCTGACTTCAAAGGGAGGGAGATTTTTATCCTTGTTTACTGTATGTGCTGAGCTGTTTCAAGAATATTATAAATCTTCAGTATTGAATGCAGACAAATGATTTATCTGACATGGGACCTGCTGTACATAGTAATGGAGTTTGTTCTGTAATCATAGTTAAGGGAATGGGGACTGGCCAGGTTATGCCCTTGTGTGCATCTTCCTCAGGTGTACACATTATTCCCTTTTGTCATATTTAATGCCAACTTCTTTTAACACTAGGTTCAAATTCTGGTTATTACTAATTGTTAAAACGTATATGCTAGCCATGGTTAAGATGGGGGCTCTCTCTTATTCAGGGGGATAAGTGGCAAGCCATATTATGATCTACGCTAGTTTTATTTTCATTGTATAAGAATTTGGGTTGTTGGCCTAAAATAGAACTATTTAAATTCACAGCTAGTGGATGTAATTTGGCTCCAGTTAACTTGCTTTCTCACCATTTTACAGACCACTGTTTGCCTGTCAAAGCATGTCAGTTGTTGCAATAAACAGGGCTTGAAAATTAAAACTGTAGTTTAGTTTTTCTGACAGTTAATTGTGTAGTCCATGCAAAGAACAATCTCTCAGTTCCTGTTGATGCTAACACTTTTGTCTCTTAAGAAGCTTCATTTTATCATGTGCAGTGATAAATCGGGCAGGTTTATTGCCCCTCATTTTTACAGCAGCACACTTTTACCTCTATAGGAAAAAAACACATTTTAGCCGCAGTTTCTATTACAGTATCTGAGCAATGGATTTTAGTGCAAATTGAAATATTAAAAGGAATTGCTGAAAAATGTTCCTCTCCCAATATAATCAGCCCACTGTATCCATGGATTCAACCATCCATGGCTTGAAAATATTAAAAAAATTAAATCAATCATTGATTTTGCCATTTTGTATTACGAACATCATTGTTATACACTGTATATAATGGGATTTGAGCATCCACAGATTTTGGAATTCACGAGGGGGGCGGTTCCTGGAATCAAGCCCTAGCAAATACCAAGGTTCCAATACATTTGTGCAAATGTGGCTAGAAAATACAGAACTGCGATCATACAGAAACTTAATTATAAAACTGTATTTGGATAGCACTAGGAAGTACCCTACCATTGTCTTTTTGATACAAAAACAAGGCAAAATTACCTGCCTTTAGTGAAGGTGTATCAAATAAGTTTTGCAGATACACAGGCATGGGAAGTTTGAGAGTGTGCGGTTTTTGAAAATGGCTTTTTTGAGTACCTGCCATTTTATTAAAGTTTTGATGAATACAGTCAGTTAGCTGTTTATAGGTAAGCATGAATAGCTCCCTTTGAACATCAATCTGTAATAGTGAGGTTTTTGTATATTTCCCTGGTTCTAGCCTAGCTTAAAATACAGTAAAACCTAGATATGCATAATTTGGCATAGATGGGTTAACACATTTTAGTTAAGTGTTAAACCTAGGCACAAGGGATCTGGTTTCCCTAGTCTCAGGACAGGCATGGGAAATTTATTTCTTCACAGGCTCTCTATGACAGTTCTGAGTACAGCTACTCTTTGTAAAAATTTTCAGACACTTTTCAAGAGGAGAAAAATTACTTTTTCCTGGTAGGTTGGCAGAGGGAGGAGAGAAGAAACATAAAAGTGAAAAGTAATGAGCACTGGGGTGCGTGGGTGGGGTGAGACAAATCAGTGAGAAAGAAAATGTGGGAAAGCTGGTACTTTTATTGACAAATGGATTTGATCTATCATCTACCATCACTGGTAGTGGGAATTTCATTTTCTTTTCAGCAAATAAAACTAATCAGAGATGCTGTGCTTTACAATATAGATTTCACAAATTGCTGTATATTTCACATGCTGATATTTAGATGTTAAATAGATTTTTATCTCATTGTTAAATTACTTTTAGAATAGAAGAAAACATGCATGTAAGACTGAAGGGTGATAATTATGTAATAAAAGAAGAAATTAGGAGTGATGTAACAGCAAAGTACAAATGTGACAACTTATATTTTCTAGATATTGTTTGCTTTTTACCACATTCTATGAAGCATTGCAGAGAAGAAGTGTAGAGCAGAGCTGCATACTTATAAGCCATCTGTATTACAATAAAAATAGACTAAATAGTTACAGATTAAGAACTACAATACAATTCAGCGCCTCATTTGTGACCTGTAAAAGATGGAATGAAAGAATTAAATATCCACATTCTAGACATATTATTTTTAATTTCATTTAGTGACATGCTGTTGTAGCTTGTGTTGTTACTATATAATTGGGTACGTTGCCATTTTTCAGGTTTATGAATTAAATGATTTCCTTCATGGAGCATATGACTCTGTTCTTATCATTTTACCTGAAAGTTTATCCTTTGATGTACTGGAAATGATATTCTCTAGGCGTCTCCTTTCTCTAATTCTGCAGAAGATTAGCCAGAAATTAGATTGTGAATTCTCATTTACCTAGGGCAACAGCAGTGAAAATCTTAGTAAATTTTCTGGAGGCATTCTTAACAGCTTTGTTGTGTTCCTCAGACCCTCCCCCCCTCCAGTGAAGCATATCTTGTTCTGCAATATCAAAAGTAGCTTGTGTTAAACTAAAAACTAGGTCTTGCCTTCACTAACACTTTTATTAAGCTGCTTATGAATTTGACTCAGAATTGTGTGATCTTGCCCATTGCTCGTGTCTGGTTACACTTGTCTTCTTTTTTGAAATAAAATGTAACTATTTCTGATATAGTGCACTCCCCATTCAACTGTCTGTGATCCACAATAATTATATGGAATGGGGGAGAATAATTTTTTAATGGACACGTCTCTTACACATACGTATAGTGTGCCCCTCTATATTACAACACAAGAGCCACCTAGCAAAGAATTCTAAGTATTTCACCAAACTCCCAGTACCTGGCTTATGGCACAACAATAGGATCAAAGTGGCATTAAACTGCTACAGCTGTGCAACACTGATACATAGGTTGTTAAAGTGGTTACATCTCAAACCCAAATTCTGTATTCAAACTGACAATGCAGGGAAACAGCTTCTAGCCTAGTCTTCTCCCTTAAATATAAGTATCTATAGCAAATAGCTGATGAATTGATCTCCCCAACACCCGCCCCCATGTTTTTCAAGGTAGGTAATTCATGAGATGGACTCTATGCCACTTGCACAACTGAAATAGGTCCCAAGTGGACTTTATGCATATAAGCTGACTCAGTTCCTTCATTAAATGGGCCTAAACATCAATGCACAACCAGCTACCCAACCCTTGACCTTTACAGTTTGTGTACATCAATCATTCTAGCCATGCTTTCTTACCTATTAATATCTGATCAAGTTTGTCGACAACTAGCTTTGCATCTTTTGTATTGAAACAAAGTGGTGGTTTGAATTTCAGTACATTTCTGCCAGGACCATCTGTACTCAGCATAATGAACTCTTCCTTCAATCTAAATTTTAAAAACAAAGATAATGGGGGTGGGGTGGGGACAATAAAATTGTTAGATGAAGTAATAAGTTAATTATAACCTGTTGAAATGCTGGTCACCTACCCTAGTACTATCCATATACAGACCGACAAAAAAATATCTGCAAGCTAGTAACGCCTTCTTGCCAACATGAAATCACAGAGCTCTGGCCAGCAAGAGGCTTTTCTGTCAAGAATAAGACTGGTCCAGTTATGGCAGCACTACATTCAACAGATAGTACTTTTCTGCTTAGTTGCACATATCAACTTTGACACATTTTTTTTCTTAAAGAAGTAGCAGCTATAGTAAATTTTCCTGGCTTGACAGCTCCAGGAATCCAAATGCTCCAGAAATTTCCGAAACATGGCAAAGGAACCAAATGGTCCCTTTGTGAATTACCTAGTAAAAGAACCTTGGTGTCCTCCCCTGCTGAGGAAACAATACAGGAACTTTTTGTCATGCTTGTTTGAGAGGCAGTAGGCTGAAATTACAGCAGCCACTGTTAATTTTTTTAAAAAAGTGTATTTGAACATGTAGCTATGGTGATTGGAGAGATTCCTGCCTTCCTCCAATCCTCTGCTTACACTTCTATGGAGGGAGGGTTCATAGGGGCTGCCCACAGATAATTTGGCAGCATGAGCTTTCCTAAAAATAAATCTATTTCCTCAGATGCATTTCTCTCCAAATGCATCTGAGGAAATAGACTTAAGTCTAGGAAAGCTCATGCTGCCAAATTCTTTTTCAGTTAGTCTCAAAGGTGCCACAAGATTCTACATTAAAAGAAGTCTAAGATTATTATTTGTGGAGTGTGAAATGAACAGTAGATTAACATACCTTGTTATGATGAACTCTGCTTCTGTGGTAGCAGGTGATCTTTTCTCTTGGTCTTTTACCAAATCTACTCCAATAAATAAGCCAACACCTCTTTTATGAACAAGAAAAAAAGCAGTGAGCCCAGTAAATAACAAATAATCTGCAAAATAAAATTCTGATGAATAAACTGGCTTTTCATTTTCAAATCCCATTTGAGTGAGGGGAAGAGTGTAGTAAGTTGACAGTAGGAAAGGAATGAATGATAGAGAGCATTTCTTAGTTAAGTAAGAAATTAATACCTGACATCACCAATGAGAGGATGTTTTGCTTTTAGTTGATAGAGTAGTTCCATGAGGAAGCTGCCCACTTGGAGAGCATGGGCCTGAAGCTCTTCGTTCTCAATAACTTCCAAGACTGTTATTCCTATTGCACAGGATACAGGATTTCCCCCAAACTAAAACCAATGGGGAAGAACCACAAGACAGAAAGATAAAGTTTTTATACATAATTGTATTAGAACCATGTATCATTTTTAATCTGCACTGAATGTACAGGTTGAGTAGTATGCCTTATCCCAAATGCTTGGGACCAGAACTGTTTCGGATTTCTTTGGATTTTGAAATATTTGCATATACTTAATGAGATATCTAACAGAAAATTAATTTATATGCACATAGTACACATGGCCTGAAGATAATTTTATGCAATATTTTTGATAATTTTCTGCATGAAACAGTTTGCGTACATTGAACTGTCAGAAAGCAAAGGTGTCAGTGTTTCATTCAGCCAGCCATGAAAAATGTTTTGCATTTTTGAAACATTTTGGATTTTCAGTAAGGGATACTCAACTTGTAATTGTACACAGGAAACATATAAATTCCATCCAACAAAATTAACAACTTGTAATTCACAATGAAAGAATTGGGTAACTACACTTACTGTGTTAAAATATTCTACTCCTGTTGCTGAAAAAGCCTCTGCAATTTCTTTTGTTGTTGCTACACAAGCAACAGGATGTCCATTACCAATTGGTTTTCCCATAGTAACTATATCTGGAGTAAAATCCTCTCCTTGAAGCTGAAATGCCCAAAAGCATTTTCCCACCCTGCCAAAGCCAACTTGAATTTCATCAGCAATGAATACACCACCTGCCTTGTGTATGTACCTGTTAAAGACAGTGAAAATCAGAGTTATACAGAAATGCAGACTAGTCCGATCAGTTTATATACCTATGGTTAAGATCCTGCCTTGAGAGATGTGCCTTCAGAGACATGCCTATTTGGTCCCCTAAAACTTACTTAAGCTGTGCAGCTCCCCAACACAGGTATTTCTGAATTGCTGGAGAACAGGCGAGGCAATGCAATCAGTTGGTGGAAGAGGGATGACACAAAATTTCTTCCCTCAATCCCACTCTGGAAACTTGGAAATGGCCTTGTTGGGAGGCAGCACAGCTGAAATGGTTAGTGTTTGAAGACTTTGGGTTGTTGTGATGGCGCAGTGGCCGTAAAAGTTAATTACAATTTCTTAAAATTGCAGTTGAAAAAGGATGCTAGATCATATTTCTGAATGATAATTTAGTGGGTTTTTTTCTAAACTTATGTAGGAATGTTAAGGGATGATGATTCTAGATGTTATACTTAAATTTGAAGGGAGACACATAATAAAACTTGACTAAAATACCCCAGTACAAATCTCTGCCTAGCGACAGTAATCAACAGCATAATCTCTCGAAAGCAAGTTAAAATATTTACAAGTCCCAGATGCAATTAAGTGAGATGCACTTAATTCTTATTGCCATCAGTGGGGTTTCAATTTCTGGCTGGATCTTGTAGAAGGTATCCTAACAGTCTGTTGTATTTTTGAAATACTGTGGGCCTCCCTCCCCCCCAAAAAAACTAGTTTAAATTAAGTGGAGGGGGAATGAGAGATGAAAGTAGAAATACTTACTCTGCAGCTTTCTGGAAGTAACCAACAGGTGGGATGATTTGTCCAGCAACACTTGGTAAAGATTCCATAAAAAATGCAGCAAACTGCAGGTAGTAATAGCAAAAGTAGCAATAAATACATGAGTCAAATATTTTGAAATGTGTTTTCATTATTTTGGTCAAAAGCTCTGGTCAATGCTCTTTATACAGAAATACTCCTGTGCAGTAGCAGGTTGTTTGTCTTTGCTGCCACACAAAGGAACCTCTACCCACCCACCTGGTAACAGAATAATAGATTCAGAAAATGTTTCAGGCAGAGTAAACTGGGAATAGATGTGAAAAGGGTTTTTAGTTCTAACATAAGAGCTGTGTTAGCCATGTGGTATATGAAGAAGGGGATGAATGCCATGACTGTTATATTAACTGGCATTGAGTCAGGGTTTCCTGTCACATCCTTTGGATGTGACAGGAAACAAGTTAATCTTAACATAAATGTGAATCTACACTGAAGCTTGCAAATGATATGAGGAGGGTGAAATCCATTGACAGGTCATTTACACTATTAGTTACATTTTTATCTTGCCTTTCCTCCAGTGAGTTCAATGCAATATACCCAGCTCCTTCTCACACTTCATCTTTATTTAAAATCCTGTATTGTAGGTCAATTTTGAGACATTAACTGAAGGTCATCCAGTGAGTTTTCATAGTTAATGGGTACAGTCAAGTCCTATTCCAGTATACTAAGCACTGTCCTAGTCCAGTATACTAACCACAATATAGCTGCTTCTGTGCAGGATCAGAATTAAATAATCCTTCAAATGCAGCCATATGAAAAATAGTGGTATGCCATGTGATGCCTTCATTTTACCTTTCTGCCATTTTCATGTGCTTGGTCGATTATTTTTTTCACTTCGTTGGCATATGCCAAGGCTGGATCTTTATGGTCCTCTCTATATAGTCCTCGGTATGTGTCAGGAAGAGGAGCCTGTCCAAAGAAAGTACAACTACTATCGAGACCACCTGGGTTTAGGTGAATTAAATAATAAATTGGGGAAAAAGGCTAACACTTTTAATGCATACCACATGGACCCATTCCTTTTGGCCTCCCAGGTTTCTGAATTTATATGGACTTATGTCAATCAAAGATGTCAAATGTCCATGATAAGCACTTCAAACAAACAAACAAAAATAATAATCAGATGTGTGAAATCAATTCCACACAATATATTAGTCTAGTACAGTGGACTTCAGCTTCCAGAATTTTTGATAGTTGGCCAAACTGGATAGGGCTTCTGGAAGCTGGAATTCCAAAACATCTGGAGGATCAAAGTTTGGGAAATACTGTAAAACATCTGGTATAGACATTGTAGCATCCAGACTCCATCAAACATTTGCTGTACAATGAGTACTTTGCCTAGTCTTACAACTGTCATCCCATTATTTAAGGAAGCTAGTGTCATAACATCTGTTTCTTCAAAACTCTAGTTGTGTGATTGTAAATCCTGGTTTAGCTAAGAATGAATCATAGGCAATTCCATAAAGTGAGTGGTGTATAATTTCCTAAAAGGTTCTATGTAGCGCATTAATGGTTAAAAGCAACAACACAGGACTGAAGGATCCACAAAATGGTTTGAAGGAACTAGATAATCTGCAGCCAGATCGTTTACTGGGGCTGGCTACAGGGAGAACACAACTTCTTTGTAGCTCCATGACTTCCTCTTTCTGGGCACAATTCAAAGTGTTGGCAATGACCTGTAAAGCCTTATACTGTTTAGTTCTAGATTATTTGAAGGACTCTACTCTTCCTTATGAACCTTCCCATTCTTTGAGATTTGCTGGGGAGGCCCTTCTCTGAGCAGCCTTCCTCACAGGTACATCTGGTGGGAACAAAGAGGGCCTTCTTAGTGGCTGTTCCCAGACTTTGGAACTCCCCAAATATGCTAGATTGGGAACCTCCCTATTACCTTTCTGCTAGCAGGTGAAAACCTTATTCCAGTAGTCCTTAAGAATGGATTTTCCAGAGGAAGCAGGCCTTGTATGGCATGTGCAGGATTTTCTGTTTGTCATGAATATTAATTTGTTTTAAGTGGTTTCAAATTTTATGACAGTTTAATTGCTTTTTAACTTTAGTAAGTTGCCATGAGTTCCAGATGGGGAAAAGGGAGGGATGACGGGCATGATGAAGACAGCAACAACAGGCAGGTCTAGGCCTGATTAGTATATTCCCAGCTATTAGATTCTTTGAATAGATTGAATAATAAATAAAGATTATTTAACATTCAGATTGAAACAGCATGAAGAAATCCCAAGTGCTAGTTAACTAAAGTTCCTGTGTAGTGGAGAACATCATTATATTGCAGATTTTAACTTTTTCTTTTGAAGTTTATAAAATGAAGATTTATCTACTTACTGTTCAACAACAATAATGTCTTCATGCTTTGTGTACTGCCGTGCTAACCTCAGAGCAAGATCGTTGGCTTCTGATCTAAAATTGAAAGTTCTGCAGCTTTCTCACTGTACATATTCAGGCAAGTTGTCATCACTGTTGCTTTACTGTTTTGTATCTATAGTTTACAAAACTAAGCAATCAGATTTCAGATGTACATTTCACACACAAAAGCAAGTGCACAAATAAAAAAGAAACAGTAAGCATTACAGTTTTCATCCATCTTATCCATCTGCCTAGTGTTTTTTTCTTTTTTGTTCTTCCTTATGAATGGGATTTTCATTCTGACTAAAGAGCAATCTGAATTGTTAATTTTTCTGTGAAGGTGGGGAAACTGTTGGTCCACTCCACTAGTGTAACGATGACAGCTTGAGATGGCAACTTGTAGACAGAACAGTGGCAAGGGAAGTTTGAGGAAGTTCTCATTTGGGAAGAAAGCTCCCAGTTCCTCAGCAACCTGTTTCAGCAAATTCTATGGCACAGGATTTTCCAAACTAGCCTTTTCAGACATTGGAAAAATATTCTGCTTGGCAGCTGACAGTTTTTCAATTCTGCTAACACTGATTCTCTACTTTCCCTTAACACTATGATAGCACAATGAATCATTACACTAGCATAATGCCCCCAAGGAGATTCTGACCTCTTTGTATTCATTTTGATTATACATGCAGATACTGAAGTACAAGTAAAATGCTGTTTGACCCAATTAAAGCAAAGGTGGGAAAACTAATGTAATTTTCTCAGTAAATAAAAATGCAATTTATTAGAACAAATTGCACAAATTTGCAAATAAGATATGGAAGAAGAGTAATGAAATCCAATGTATTTCCAGTTTACCTAAAGCATGTTTGCTAAGGAGTTGACCCTGCATGTACTTACTGAGAAAGGAATCTTTCTGAGTGTCACTGGATGTTTGTGTTTGAGTATGTCTGTGTTGTGCCTTCAAGTTGCCTGTTGACATATGGGTTTTCTTAGGCAGGGAACACTCAGGTGGTTTACTCCACAATAAATGAGCACAGGATTGTACCTTAGAGCAGACTTACCCCGAATTCAAAAAATAGAAAATGCAGAGCTTTTCAGGCAATGTCATAGAAAGTCTTTGTGCATAATCCACTATGTTATCATGAAGATATCGAGAGTTTGTATTTAGCATCAGATTTTGTTGATGCGCTGCTCTGACCACCTCTGGATGGCAGTGTCCCACTGAAAAATAAATAGATTGGATGGTGAAATGAAGCCCATTTTTATGTCTGTTTATATATTTTAAGACACTGTACATAGTTTCTGGACCTTTCTTTTATACACAACTCTGTTCTGTTCCAGAACTGGGTGTAGTTCTAGGCTTTCCAAGATTTTTTTTTCATGCCAAACACTGACATACATTACTGCTTTAAGTTTTATTGGTGGAAAATGAGGTAGCAAGTGGTACACAGCAGAAAAGCATTCTAGGCCTTTCATTGGTGTGGTCTAGCATCCCCTCACAGTCAATGGTAGAACTTAGTCCCTATATTAATTCTACCCAGACTATCTCTGACTGGAATTGAAATTCCCCATTGCTGGCAATATGAGAAGCATGGGCTGTTGTTAACTATTGCACTGAGCAATGTGAGATTGACTCCTAAGTGTTATGTAGTGCTGAACAAACAAACAAACAAACAAACAAAATCAAAGTGCACAAATGTGATCCATCTACCCCAATTAGCTATGATAATTGTGCAAGCAGCTTAGCAACAGAAGAAAATTCATTCCCCCAGTTTGTTCTCTTAACAAGGCCAAACACGTATCTGCTGCATACAAAGCTGGTCATGGTGGTGTTGGGGATACATAGCATAGCACATGAAAACCACATTCACTTAACACCCTGCCATTTTCTCAATTCAGATTGCACTCAACTTAAGCATTACTTTTCTATTGAATAGCATTACTTTTCTATTGAAAAATGAACCATCACTTTACCATAGCACATAACATGTAACTTGGGCCTGAAGGACATAATTAACAAGAATGCAGTTTAATACTTGCCATGAGCAACATTGTTGATACAGTCAAGGTACTCATTTCCATCTTCATCATACATATATTGGTTCTTTGCCCGTACAATCTTCACTGGGTCATCTGGGAAAAAAAGCTTGCAGGAGGATCTGAGGAAGAAGAGTCTGAAACAGTAAGTAAGACACCCTCCAAAACTGCTTGCTTATCTTTTTGTTTTTAGTATTTTCAAACCTGGAGCACAAAGAGAATACTGATATAAAATGAACATAAAATGACTTTGCATCTAATCACTACTCTTCTAAATGAATTCTGTGGGAAGTGCTTGTGAGATGAGTTATACTGTACCTTGTATCATGCTTGCTGCAATAAATAGGGAAGCCTATTTTCTGAGGAAGATCTAAAAGAAGAAATATTGTTTAAAGACCTAAACTTAAATTTGATATTTCTTCCTCTATCATCTCTCATTCTTTGGTCTGTTGAGAGTGACATCTTGACAGCACAAAATCAAGTCACGTGACACACACAGGGACGTTTCATAGTTATTTTTCTATCTCCCATCTTCCCAAGGTGCTGCAGAAGTGCTACTGAACTTCTGTTAAGGTTTGTATGGTATCATTTGGTAAACAGGATTGGGAGTATTTCTGTAGTGGATTTCAATTCTGAGAGAACATGTCCTTAGATATATCGGGTATTTGTCAATGTCAAAATGAGGCCTATCTCTCAGTGTGCAGAATGCCCAGCCTACACAGCAGGGGACACGGTTTAGGAAGAATACGTAAGGTAGTCCTCCATATCCACAGATTCAACCATCCATCTCTTGAAAATATTCTGAGGGGCTGTACTTACAGTCCTTAAGGGATGGCCTCCAGCTGCCCCTTTCCTAGCTGGATCGGGGCTGTGGCAACCACATGCCGCAGCCCTGATCTGGCCTTTCCAGGGCGTGAAAAAGCTGCAAAAAGTGGCTCCTTTTTGCACCCTGGAAAGGGCGCCACAGCCGGATTGCTGTGCCTATACTCCTTCAGCGCCACATTGTATGGACGCAATGCCAGAGGAGCACCATGACACCATGCACCATGTGGAGCAGTGCATAACATCATGGCGCCCTGGGACGGAGTCGGGGTGTGTGTCATCTGTATGCAAATGCCTTCATTCCGCCTTCAGGCCAGTCTGAACAGGGCCTAAATAAATAAATACCCAAAGGCAAATGTTAAGTTTTCAATTTTATATAAGGGATACTATTTTACCATGCAATTGTATTTAATGGAACTTGAGCATCCACGGAGTTTGGTATCCACAGGGGGTCCTGGAACCAAACCCCAGTGGATAACAAGGACCCACTATATATGCAGAGGCTTGTTTGCAAGTAAACCAACACTGGGACTACAGGTATGCATGCAAGTCTTGCTGCCAATATTCTTACGCATCTGGCTGCCTTGGTGGATACTGTGTTTCCCCCAAAATAAGACAGTGTCTTATATTAATTTTTGCTCCCAAAGATACACTAGGTCTTATTTTCAGGGCATGTCTTATTTTTCCATGAAGAAGAATTCACATTTATTGTTGAACAAAAAAATGAACATTTATTATATACTGTATGTGTATTTATATACAAAAACCTTGCTAGGTCTTACTTTCAGGGAAGGCCTTATATTTAGCAATTCAGCAAAACCTCTACTAGGTCTTATTTTATGGGGATGTCTTATTTTCGGGGAAACGGTATCTGTTCACTGCAAAGAATTATATAAGCATGCTTGGCTAAACACAGTGTTTCCAGAAATGAGAAAGGTGACAAAGCCAAACTGCATGAAGATCCATAAGGTAGAATGTACATGAGAAATTATGAATACACTTAATGTGCCTTCCCCAGTTTTGATTTACTTAAGTTACAAGTATACAGCCGCACAGACCTGTTGTTGAGACTTGTAGCATCAATTCTGAAATATTTCCCTCCCTACTTTTTAAAAGACATTATTATTTCTCCCTTCCCTTTTAGGATAAGTGGTCACAAAGAAGCTTACAATAAAAATGTGGAAAATATTAGTGCAATGAAACAGTGTATCATCTGCTTAAACGGAAGGTTTTTAAAAGAGGGAGCTAAACAGTTTCACAGGTGTGGAGCTACCACAGAAAAGGCTCTGTACCTAATACCTGCCAGTCTGATCTGTTAAAAAGCAGGGCTTCAGATGCTAAATGTAGAGCCCTTACTGGTTAATGCAGCTGTGGGCCAAGAGTGAAAGAATGTTTTCACCCTGAAGGCTATGTTCCTTTGAGGTTAATCTACAAACAAACAAAGCACGTTATTGATGGGGAAAGTCAGCGGTCTAATTGACTCCCTCAACCCAGCTCTTCCTCCTGTTTTTTTTACTTCCACCTTTTCACTCCGACCAGTACAAATGCTGCCAGGGACAGCAAAATATGGACAGTTTCATCAAGCTGAGGGGTGTGGGGCTTGAGGATAGTCTGGAGGGGTGCACTGAGAGGCCCGAATGCCTCTGTGGGCAGAGGTACCCCAAACCTTCTGAAGGTGCTCCCACATTCTTCAGGATTGTAAGGATTAGTACTGTAATTGCACTTCAGATTAAATGCAGAAACAAAGAGGCAACCAATGCAAAATTGTTTCCCCTATGGTCAAAATATCTTGTGTTTCCTTTTGGTGACTGGATTTTGCCCCAATTAAACCTCATTTTATGAATTTATCACATTTATATCTTGTCTTTCTTCCATGGGTTCCCACGTACTCTCCTCGGTTCTACAACAACAAGAAGGTTCTAACATTTGCCTTTGGCTCACAGTTTTGAAAGATATCCCTGTGAGGACTACAGTGGTTTCATCTGTTCATCAGTCATGCATGTGTATGAAACTACATGAGGATGAATCTACTTCACAGGTGGCAAGCCAGTCTACGCTGATAAAAAGGCACTCCTAGCCAAATGCAACTAGATAAAATGGGGTTCTGGAGTATCTTCAAAATACATATTGAAAGGGAAATGCAAATCTTTTTAAAAACATGTTACAAACCTCAACCTGGATCAAATGTTTTCCCACTCCAGTCAACAGTTTTTTCATCTTGTAAAAAGTTTGTTTTTGTGCTCAAATCCACCTCTAGACACCTCTTTATAAAGTTGCTGTTAGGATCAATTGATGGAAACAAGAGATACAGCTATGCACCTTCTAATTTATTATTTACAATCCTAAAGTGACCCTGTCATGGTGTTTTCTTGGCAAGATTTGTTTGGAAGGAGTTTGTTGTTGCCTTCCTCTGAGGTGGAGAGACTGTAACTTGCCCAAGATAACCCAGTGGGTTTCTGCGGCTGAGCAAGGATTCAAACCCTGGTCTCCTAGAGTCCGAGTCCAATACTCCAACCACTACAACATGCTGTCATACTACAGCACTTCAGCCAAAATGTACAGATTACTTCTTTCAGTGGTTTCATACAGGTAACAAGCAAAGGAAATACTACCTTGGAATCCTGGGGCACCCCAAGGACTAACAGCCAAAGGATAAAACGACCCTCCCAACACTCCATCCAAAAATGAATGGAGCCACCATAACACTGTGCTTCCAACATTCACAAGGTGGTATGAAAAAGAATGGCATGATGGGTTGCTTCAAAAGTAGCTGACAGGTCAGAGAGTCAACAGGTTCTATTCCCCTATTCATATGACAAAAGTAAGTGATCACAAGGCCAGAAAATGATCTAGAATGGACCCAGGTAAGCAGGACAGAAACAAGCTGAAGACAACTTATCTATACAAAATTAAATACTGCCCTACCCCCAGGACCATTGCAGAGACTTACATCTCACCTTAGGTGTGAGTTCCTTTTCTCAGTGATTCTAAACTATGGTATTTTCTATCCAACCCTTGATAAACAGTTTCCTGGGGATCATCTAACATACCAGTAATGGGCTCTAATATTTCAGGTCTGGCTGAATGTGTTCTCATGGTCTTCTTAATTTTCAGCAGAAACTGTTTGCTAACTGCTACTCTCTTAATACTGGGCACCTGTCTTGTTATTAGTCCTGGTTAGAGTGGATTGATTGAATTTATTGAATTTACCTAAGTGTTCCAGCTGTGTAGTGTTAGCTAAAACATGCATGCAGCTGAGCTGTAAGAATTTTTCAGGCTCTCAGTATAGTGAGATGAATATCCAAAAGGAGCTGCTTTCCCAGAATTGAAGACTATTGGCTTCTGGAACCAAAGAAAGCGAATTTACAGGTAAGCCTAAATTTCTTTATTAAAAATGGTAGCAGAGGACATGTTGGCATGCAGAATGTGCCAGTTAACAAAGGGCTGGAAGAACTTGGACAACAGACAGTTTTTGTTGCAGTAGACCTCCAGATGCTGCTGAACTGCATTTTCCAGGATCAGCAGTTCAACAACATCTGGAGGGCCACATCTCAAAGAAAGATTCAAGTAAAAGGTGGACATTCTCAGATAATAGTCTTTAATGGTTAAATTTGATCAACTTGGTTATGTTTGTGTATCTGCTTTTGACATTTCTGATAGACTTCTCAACAGTTTCCTATAACTGTGTTACCTATAACTGGCTAACATCCTGCTGTGTGCTTCAAGTCATTTCTGACTTATAGTGATATTAGGCTAAACTTATTTTTAGCAAGATTTATTCTGAGGAGCTTTGCCTTTGCCTTCCTTGGTGGCTGAGAGTGTGTGACTTGCCCAAGGTCACTTAGTGGGTTTTCACAGCTAATTGGTGACTTGAACCCTGTCTCCCAGAGTCCTAGATCAGCACTATTCCACCCTGGCCCCAACTAAAGTGCACATAATCAATGGTTGAATAATGAGGCAATACACAAGTCAGTCCCACTGATTAAAAGGGTCTAATGTAGTTAGAATTAACAATAGGGTTTAGGATAATGAGACTTGGAGCAAGTTGGCTGGTATACTTGTGGAGGAGGAATCTTTCAGTCTTAACAGTTCCCATTTTGCATTACTTTGTTATTGTTGTGTACCTTCATTTCCGACTTACAGGGTTTTTTCTTGACCAGTAGACCTCTGTCTTTCTGTAGTAATACTCCAGACTGAGATATGCGAGTAGGGAATGAGATACAACCCCTTGATAGATGTTTTTTAAATTAGACTGGATGGGAAGGCGGAACAGTATTATTTGGGCATGGGTATCTATATTCTAGAAATAATTCAGTTTGACACCACTTTAAGTGCTGCAGCTCCATCTTAGGGAATCCAAGGGTTTGTAGTTTTACGAGGTCATTAGCCTTCTCTATTAAAGCCTCACAAAACTAGAAATTGCAGGATTCTGGAGGATGGAGCCATGGCAGTCAAAGTGGTGTCAACCTGCATTATTTCTCCAATGTAGATGCATCCTATGTTGTGATTTGCTTTGGATTCCACGCAGGGTGGCCAGATGTCCTCACTGCAAAGGAGGTCAAGGCATTGCAAAATGGACCTTCAAGAAAAACTGAAGACAGTGCCAAATAAAAGCTAAAAACATTAATGCAAAGAAAAATCCATGCATTTTAGTGATGCTAAAAAATGGAGGACATTTTGGAATCCCTCCTGGACAGAAGGCAAAAATGGAGGGCATGACCGGGGAATGTAGGGCACGGCCAAATAAAAACTGAAAATCCATGCTTAGTCGTGCTCAGAATGGAGGACATTTTGGGATCCCAGGATTCCCTGAGAACTTTTCTTTTGTGAGACGTTTAGCCTTCTGGTTCCACAATAAACTATAGTTAAAGTATAATAATGAACTTTTACAGTTTATTATTACACTTTAACTGTAAGTTTATTAACTGTAATACACTTTGACTTGTGTTAACAGTTAAGGTGTAATGCAGTTTATTAAAGTGTAATAATAAACCGTAAAAATAAAGTTAAAGCGGTCTCAATGTGGATTATTCCTGCAATGGAGATGCAGCCTATCAAGACTCTGGGGACCAGGGTTTGAGTCCCTTGCTCAGCCATGGAAACCCACTGGGCGAGCCACACTCTCTCAGCCTCAAGAGGATGACATCCTCACATACCAATGGCATATAAGATGTCTGTGCCTGGCTTCCACGCCACCAAAAGCATCTGAGGAAGTAGAGTGAAGTCTAGGAAAGCTCATGCTGCCAGCTTCTTTCTTTCAGTTAGTCTCAAAGGTCGCTACAAGATCTCTCTACATCATCATCATCATCATCATTATCATTATTTTATTATATCCAACTGCATCTGAGGAAGTAGACTTTAGTCTAGGAAAGCTCCTGCTGCCAACTTCTTTCTCTCAGAGAGTCTCAAAGCTGCTACTGCAAGATCTCTCTAGATCAGTGGTCCCCAAGCTGTGCTCTTTGAGGGACTTGTGGACTTCAACTCCCAGAATCCCACGCTATTGGCCAGCATGGCTGAGGCTTCTGGGAGCTGAAGTCCAAAATCTCTGAAAGGGCACACAAGAAGAAGAAGGAAGTTGCTACTGCTGGGGTCAGGCCACCAGTCAGAGACTCAAGGGGGCCATTATCTCAGGGCCCAGAGAGCCTCTTTCTTTCTTTCTTTCTTTCTTTCTTTCTTTCTTTCCCCCTAGGCCTCCCCTCCATTGGCCCAGCCCAGCCTGGCCTGCCTACCCGACCAGCTCCTGCCTGAGGGCCAGCGTCTCTTGGCGGCTGCGGGGCCCCCCCTTCCTCATGGCGCCCTGCTGCTGCTGCTGCTGCTGCTGCTGCTGGAAGGAAGGCTGACGAAGGATAGATATTAGTAGTCTATATACATTGCTCTTCCACTTGGACTGCTCTGGCTGCCTCCTGCCCTGTTGCATGTCGGGGTTTGTAGTTCGGCGAGGCCTAAGAGCAATCAGGCTGAGAATTCTCTAAGTGCCCCTCCTTAAACTCCAAGTCCCAGAAGGCAACAGGAGGAGGAGGCAGCCAGAGAGCTGTTGAAGAGTAGAGCATTGGCTTCCTCCTCGTCCTCATAATAAAGGCCCAGAGCACTGGAGGCAAAATGGCCGCCACTTTAACTGAGTCCCCTCCCTTTTTCTTTTCTGAGGGGGAAATAAGAGCAATCTCTGTGGAGAATTCAACCCCTGCATTTACACAAGGAAGGGGGAGGGTGGCCTTTTTCGGGTTTTCCTATTAACATAATAATAATAATAATAATAATAATAATAAATAGTTGTTGTTGCACACTCAGGGTGACCGGGCGTCCTCCTTTTGCAGGACATGTCCTACCTTCTGTCCAAAGAGGGGTTTCCAAAATGTGCCCCCATTTCGAGCATTGACTAAGAAGCATGGATTTATTGTTGTTGTTGCTGTTATTATTATTATTTGTATTTATATCTCGCCCTTTTCCCAAAACTGGGACTCAGAACGGCTCACAAGTTTAAAAACAGTACAATTTATCTTTCTAGTCAGAGTGTTTTCCAGCCTCAAATTGGTCACGTCCTACATTCCTCGGCCCCTGGTGTGTGACCCAGGGGTCCTCCTTTTCCAGGACAAGTCCTACATTTTCCCTGCCTTCTGCCCAGGAGGGGATTCCAAAACGTCCTCCATTTTGAGCATGTGTGGGAGTGTTTCTTAAGTTTTAGTTGGTCACGTCCTACATTTATTTCTGGCATGCCCTCCAATTTGCAGTGTCTCGTTCGTTCTTGAGGTCCTACCTTTGCAGGACGTGCCCAACATTTCAAATCAGGAGAAATTCCAAAATGTCCTCCATTTTGGGCATGGCAAGGAAGCATGGATTTATATTTATAGGAGTGATGTTAGCTTTTCTTTGGTCCTGTCCTCCATATGTCTTAAATGTCCTCCATTTTGCAGTGCATTATCCTCCTTTGCAGCTAGGACATCTCTTCTTCAGGGCCTTGCATTCACACTGCATTTTCCCAGCTGTTCTTATGGGAGGACAGTGCAGTCAGAAGTGTGTTTCTATATCTTTTATTTTAAAATAATTTTGTGTATGAAACAAAGTTTGCGTACATTGAATAATCAGAAAGCAAAGGTGTTGCCATCTCAGGCATCTATGTCAACAATTTTGGCTTTGGGACTGTTTCAGATTTTGGAATTTCGGAAAATTGGAGCCTCAACCTGCACCAGCTTTTCCCCATGTGTAGTGTATACACACACATCTGAAATTGTGGCTACCACTTCATGCATCTGAGGAATTGGGCTCTTGTCCATAAAAGTTCATGCTTTAACAAAAAATGTATTCCACTGTCAAACAGGCCTTACAATAAAAATGCCTAAAGTTTAGGTGGGGTTTCTTTTTTCTTTTGTAATTTGAATCCATTAGTTTATGTTCTAGTTTCTGGAGTGGCATAAAACAAGCTCATTCTTATCTTTTACAGGGGGCAATGTTTCAGATATTTAAAGGTAACTATCAGGTCTTTTCCAAGCTATCAATTTCTTTCTGTTATTTATCCTAAGGCTTGGTGGTTTCCAGACCTTTGTCTTCTCTGGACACTTCACGGTTTGTCAATATTACCCTTTTCTGTGTGAGCTTGGATTTGACCTGTCCTGAAAGCTTTTCCCCTACACTTTATATAATGTCTATGTTGCTCCCTCCACTTCTTCTAGACTGATTGTGACTCTCTACCTGGCTGTCACTTCCCCTTGTTACATAACTGTCTGTCCCAATGGGGCTGCTATAGTTGTTTGTGCTTCCCTTCCTCAGGTATTCTGCCCTGAATTCTTCTTAGTACAGGTGGAATACCCCTTACTCCAGCTCCTTGGGACCAGAAGCGTTTTGTATTTAGTTCTGTATTTTACTTTCTGGAATGGAGGGAGAACTATAAGTGGGGGACTGTATGTGTGATGAAATGATTATCCACTCGTTCCAGGACCGTTCTGGGACCGATCCAAGAAGAACACTAATGCACAGAGTATGGGAAATAAGCAGGATGAACTTGAACTCCTAGCACAACAAGGGAAATATGATATAATAGGCATCACTGAAACCTGGTGGGATGAGTCTCATGATTGGAATGTAGAAATAGAGGGGTATAACCTTTTTAAGAGAAACAGGCCAAGCAGGAAAGGAGGAGGAATAGCATTATATGTCAGGGATATTTACACCAGTGAAGAGATGCAGGAAGTCAGTACTGGAAGCCAGGTGGAGAGCATCTGGATAAAAATTAAAGGAGAGGGAAACAACAGGGATGTTACTGTGGGAGTCTACTACAGACCCCTGACTCAGGCAGAGGAATTGGATGATGCCTTTCTAGAACAGATAATCACATACTCAGAAAAGAGAGATGTAGTAGTGATGGGTAACTTCAACTATCCTGATATTTGCTGGAAGTCAAACTCAGCCAAATCCTCAAAGTCTAGCAAATTCCTCACTTGCCTGTAAGACAATTTCATTGTCCAAAAGGTGGAAGAGACAACAAGGGGATCAGCCATTTTAGATCTGATCTTAACCAACAGGGAAGACCTAGTTGATGGGATGCAAGTGGTTGGATCCTTAGGTGGAAGTGACCATGTTCTCCTGGAGTTTGTAATACAGTGGAAGGGAGAAGCTAGGCATAGTCAGACACGCACTCTAGACTTTAGGAGAGCTGATTTCAATAAACTTAGAGAAATACTGGGGGTGATCCCATGGTCAAGAATACTAAAAGAAAAGGGAGTTCAAGATGTATGGGAGTTTCTCAAAAGGGAGATATTGAAGGCACAATTTCAAACAGTTCCAATGAGGAAGAAAAATGGAAGATGTCTCAAGAAGCCAGGATGGATGACTAAGGAACTTTCAACTGAGCTAAGTTTTAAACGGAACATGTATAAGAAATGGAAAAATGGAGAAATCACGAAAGAGGAATTCAAACAAATAGCCAGCACATGTAGGGGTAAAGTCAGAAAAGCTAAAGCGCAGAATGAACTCAGGCTTGCTAGAGAGGTTAAGAACAATAAAAAGGGCTTTTTTGGATATGTCCGCAGCAAAGGGAAGAAGAAGGAAACAGTGGGGCCACTGCGTGCAGAAGATGGCAAAATGCTAACAGGAGATAGAGAAAAGGCAGAATTACTCAACACCTTCTTTGCTTCAGTCTTCTCAGAAAAGGCAAAGGGTGCTCAACCTAAGGATAATGGAGACAGAATAGAGGAAATTCAGCACAGAATAAGTAAAGAGGTAGTACAGGAATACCTGGTTAACCTAAATGAATATAAATCTCCAGGACCAGATGAACTACATCCTAGAGTATTAAAAGAACTGGCAAATGTAATATCAGAGTCATTGGCAATAATCTTTGAGAACTCCTGGAGAACAGGAGAAGTCCCAGCAGACTGGAGGAGGGCAAACGTTGTCCCCATCTTCAAAAAGGGAAAAAAAGAGGATCCCAACAATTATCGTCCAGTTAGTCTGACATCAATTCCAGGAAAGGTTCTAGAGCAGATCATTAAGGAGAGAGTCTGTGAACACTTAGAGGCCAATGCCATAATCACAAAAAGCCAACATGGGTTTCAGAGAAACAAGTCATGCCAAACGAACCTGATCTCTTTTTTTGATAAAATTACCAGCTTGGTAGATGAAGGGAATGCTGTGGATATAGTATACCTCGATTTCAGTAAGGCCTTTGACAAGGTTCCCCATGACATTCTTGCAAACAAGCTTGCAAAATGTGGGATAGACAAGTTAACTGTTACATGGATTTGTAATTGGTTGACTGGCCGAACTCAAAGGGTGCTCAACAATGGCTCCTTTTCATCCTGGAGAGAAGTGACCAGTGGGGTCCCACAGGGTTCTGTCCTGGGCCCAGTGCTATTCAACATCTTTATTAATGATTTGGATGACAGAATTGGGGGCATACTTATCAAATTTGCAGATGACACTAAACTGGGAGGAGTAGCTAATACCCCAGAGGACAGGATCAAAATTCAAAATGACCTGAATAGACTAGAAAGCTGGGCCAGTGCTAACAAAATGAAATTCAATGCGGAGAAATGTAAGGTTCTGCACTTAGGGCGGAAAAATGAAATGCACAGATATAGGATGGGGGACACCTGGCTGAATGAGACCACATGTGAAAGGGATCTAGGAGTCCAAGTAGACCATAAGCTGAACATGAGTCAACAGTGTGATGCGGCAGCTAAAAAAGCCAATGCAATTTTAGGCTGCATCAATAGAAGTATAGTTTCTAGATCAAGGGAAGTTATAGTGCCACTCTATTCTGCTTTGGTCAGGCCCCACCTGGAATACTGTGTCCAGTTCTGGGCACCACATTTCAAAAAAGATGTGGAGAAACTGGAGCATGTCCAAAGGAGGGCAACTAAGATGGTGAAGGGTCTGGAAACCTTGCCCTATGAAGAACGCCTTAGGGAGCTGGGGATGTTTAGCCTGGAGAAGAGAAGGTTAAGAGGTGATATGATAGCCCTGTTTAAATATTTGAAGGGATGTCATATTGAGGAGGGAGCAAGCTTGTTTTCTGCTGCTGCAGAGACTAGAACGCGGAACAATGGATGCAAACTGCAGGAAAAGATCTTCCACCTCAACATTAGGAGGAACTTCCTGACAGTAAGGGCTGTTCGACAGTGGAACACACTCCCTCGGAGTGTAGTGGAGTCTCCTTCCTTAGGGGTCTTTAAGCAAAGGCTGGATGGCCATCTGTCAGGGATGCTTTGACTTGGAGTTCCTGCATGGCAGGGGGTTGGACTGGATGGCCCTTGTGGTCTCTTCCAACTCTATGATTCTATGATTCTATGATTCTAACAGTGAGGTAAGCTCCCTAGTGTGAAACCACAATGCACAAAGTTGCTGTATGTCAACTCTGCTTCTTCCTCTGTTAGTCACGTTATGTCCATTGTGCTATGGTGAATAAGTAGCCTTGCATGTGTAGCAGGATATATGCATGCACATGCCATGCACAGGAAGCCATTAAATGTAATGCATGTAACTGCTAAGACAGTTGTACAATATAATACAAATGGTACTGATTCTTGATTTCTGATTTTTTTTTAAAACGGATACAGAATGTAGCACTACTCTGACTGCAAATTATGTTTTGTTTTAGTTTCATTGTTTTTCATTTTTATTTGTTCTTTGTTTTTGTGTTTTTCATTATGTGCATATTAACATATGTTTTTAAATTTTAAAAACAACAGCAACAACAACAACCAGATGGCACTTCCAAGTACTGTACTGTAAATGGTTCAAAGTCTGTTTTTTTTTTAAAAAAAACTGTTTCCCACTTGCTGTTATCCACCTCGATCCAACACAGGGAGAGGCAGGATACAAATAAATATATATTATTATTATATAATAGCTCAACTCCCTGAAAATAAAACTGTCTTAATGCCCAATAGATTCTAGTTCTGGTTATGGATGCTGAAGGCCGAGAGAGAGATGAAAAGACTCATAGTAAAAACTGTATGTACAAGAAGCAATTTATTTTAAAACTGTTCAAATATCAACTCTTACTATGGATTAAAGCACCAAATGGCAGGAATACTACAAAACAGTGCAGCATGTTGTAAAATTTACAAAACAGAATTGATCAGTACAAGTCCAAAATTTTTATTCAATAATGCATAATACTGTATTAATGCCTTCATTTTAAAAATAGTTGTTCCCCCTTATTACAACTAATGTAACACTTGTTGTGGCATGTACATTTTAGAAATTTTAGAGAAAACTATAACCAGTAACAGCTAAATAGTTGTTACATAAAATATTCTTTAACTTTCTTTTAAAGCAAAGCTATACATTTTACTGAAGCTCAGCAATTTGTTTTAAAAAAGTATAACACATGTAAATACATTCCAAAGTTTTTTTTTCATAAGAGGCATAATTGTCGAGCCCTTATTTCTTATTGCCCAGTGAATAGAAATACTCGCGTAAAAAGAAGACCTGTATGTAAGATCAAACTCCATTATAGCTAAATAAATCAGATACGAATCTGTCAGCCTCTTCATTCGCCTGCAGTTGTACATGTTCTACGTAGGTACTGAATAAGATTGTTTATTGAATATAAAATACATGATGTAACATCTTGATTTTTTGTACTACTGATAATTGCACTTAAGAGTAGAATAGATGCAGTCTACCTTTGTTTTGGACTGATTCAGCTGAAACAAAAGGCATATGAATTTATCAGGATGTCACACTTACACTTACTGTAGAATGGGGTCGGCAACTGGAGGCCTGTGGGCCATAAGCAGCCCCTTTGGAGGGATTGTCTGGCCTTCTAGTGGCCAACCTAGAGATGAAAGATACGTGGGGAGAGTGGCGTCTGTGGCAATGTAAGTTCTTAGCAGCTGCCCTTGTGGGACTGGCCCTCCACCTTTTGTTCTCCCTCACAGAATCACAGAATCACAGAATCATAGAGTTGGAAGAGACCACAAGGGCCATCCAGTCCAACCCCCTGCCATGCAGGAACTCCAAGTCAAAGCATCCCTGACAGATGGCCATCCAGCCTCTGCTTAAAGACCCCTAAGGAAGGAGACTCCACCACACTCCGAGGGAGTGTGTTCCACTGTCGAACAGCCCTTACTGTCAGGAAGTTCCTCCTAATGTTGAGGTGGAATCTCTTTTCCTGCAGTTTGCATCCATTGTTCCGCGTTCTAGTCTCTGCAGCAGCAGAAAACAAGCTTGCTCCCTCCTCAATATGACATCCCTTCAAATATTTAAACAGGGCTATCATATCACCTCTTAACCTTCTCTTCTCCAGGCTAAACATCCCCAGCTCCCTAAGGCGTTCTTCATAGGGCAAGGTTTCCAGACCCTTCACCATCTTAGTTGCCCTCCTTTGGACATGCTCCAGTTTCTCCACATCCTTTTTGAATTGTGGTGCCCAGAACTGGACACAGTATTCCAGGTGGGGCCTGACCAAAGCAGAATAGAGTGGCACTATAACTTCCCTTGATCTAGAAACTATACTTCTATTGATGCAGCCTAAAATTGCATTGGCTTTTTTAGCTGCCGCATCACACTGTTGACTCATGTTCAGCTTATGGTCTACTTGGACTCCTAGATCCCTTTCACATGTGGTCTCGTTCAGCCAGGTGTCCCCCATCCTATATCTGTGCATTTCATTTTTCCGCCCTAAGTGCAGAACCTTACATTTCTCCGCATTGAATTTCATTTTGTTAGCACTGGCCCAGCTTTCTAGTCTATTCAGGTCATTTTGAATTTTGATCCTATCCTCTGGGGTATTAGCTACTCCTCCCAGTTTAGTGTCATCTGCAAATTTGATAAGTATGCCCCCAATTCTGTCATCCAAATCGTTAATAAAGATGTTGAATAGCACTGGGCCCAGGACAGAACCCTGTGGCACCCCACTGGTCACTTCTCTCCAGGATGAAAAGGAGCCATTGTTGAGCACCCTTTGAGTTCGGCCAGTCAACCAATTACAAATCCATGTAACAGTTAACTTGTCTATCCCACATTTTGCAAGCTTGTTTGCAAGAATGTCATGGGGAACCTTGTCAAAGGCCTTACTGAAATCGAGGTATACTATATCCACAGCATTCCCTTCATCTACCAAGCTGGTAATTTTATCAAAAAAAGAGATCAGGTTCGTTTGGCATGACTTCTTTTTCTGAAACCCATGTTGGCTTTTTGTGATTATGGCATTGGCTTCTAAATGTTCGCAGACTCTCTGCTTAATGATCTGCTCTAGCACCTTTCCTGGAATTGATGTCAGACTAACTGGACGATAATTGTTGGGATCCTCTTTTTTTCCCTTTTTGAAGATGGGGACAACGTTTGCCCTCCTCCAGTCTTCTGGGACTTCTCCTGTTCTCCAGGAGTTCTCAAAGATTATTGCCAATGGCTCTGATATTACATTTGCTAGTTCTTTTAATACTCTAGGATGTAGTTCATCTGGTCCTGGAGATTTATATTCATTTAGGTTAACCAAGTATTCCTGTACTATCTCTTTACTTATTCTGTGCTGAAATTCCCCTATTCTGTCTTCTGCTCCATTATCCTTCGGTTGAGCACCTTTTGCCTTTTCTGAGAAGACTGAAGCAAAGAAGGTGTTGAGTAATTCTGCCTTTTCTCTATCTCCTGTTAGCATTTTGCCATCTTCTGCACGCAGTGGCCCTACTGTTTCCTTCTTCTTCCTTTTGCTGCGGACATATCCAAAAAAGCCCTTTTTATTGTTCTTAACCTCTCTAGCAAGCCTGAGTTCATTCTGCGCTTTAGCTTTTCTGACTTTACCCCTACATGTGCTGGCTATTTGTTTAAATTCCTCTTTCGTGATTTCTCCATTTTTCCATTTCTTATACATGTTCCGTTTAAAACTTAGCTCATTTGAAAGTTCCTTAGTCATCCATCCTGGCTTCTTGAGACATCTTCCATTTTTCTTCCTCATTGGAACTGTCTGAAATTCTGCCTTCAATATCTCCCTTTTGAGAAACTCCCATCCGTCTTGAACTCCCTTTTCTTTTAGTGGTCTCTAGGAAAACTGCTAGCTAACCAGAGGTGTAGAATCATGCCACAATTGTTTGCAAGGCAACTAATCAAACCAGTATAAATTTACATTATCTTCTTTGAAGACAGGCACATTTCTTAGATTAAGTGAGGTCCAAAACCCACTGCAAAAATGATCCAGTTTGAGGCCACTTTAACTGCCCTGGCTCAGTGCTAGCGAATGCTGGGAACTGTAGTTTATTGTGGCACTAGAGCTCTCTGACAGAGAAGGCAAAATGCCTCACAAAACTACAGTTCCCTGAATTCCCTAGCACTGAGCCAGGGCAGTTAAAGTGGTCTCAAACTGGATTATTTCTGCAGTGGGTTTTGGACCTGAAGTTTTTTTCTCTTTGTGCAATGAATAGTAGCAATTGTTAGTGGTAGGGAACAAACCCATTGAAAATTCAGTTTCTTTACAGCAAAACAGCAAAGTAGATAAAAGGCAGGAGCAAGCTGAGTGTAATTGCAACTGTATCTATCCTGAATCAAATCCAGTTTAGAAGAAAATGTTTCTTCTTCTTCGTGGTCTCTGCGAATCATACAAATGGGTTTTACTGCGCATGCACATTTGTATGTGTTCGCAGATGACCACTCGAAGAAATACTGTTACAGGTAAGCAACCTGTCCTTGTATGGCCTAGATTTTGGTTTAAAAATCAAGAATGCCTTTTCAATTCTGTGTAACCTAGCCCTTTGGGGAGATAAAATGCAGAGGGCATGATACATAAAAATTTAAATCCTTCCCATTCTTTTCAGTAGGAGAGATTTAAGCATGAGCATTGTGCATTGTTCTACCTTTTAAATAAATGGGATTAGATAGTGTCTAATTTTGGATAGATGATGCCTACAGAGCATGTATTTGAATTATAATTTTATTCCAACAGAACCACAAGCTTTATAGCCCCTTAAAAATCATATTGAAATGAGGTTAGCAGTTGAATGTTGAGTATGTGAAGTTGAAGGCTTTATGTTTCCCACAGAGATGCTTGCTTTTTTGAATGAAGTACAATTTATTCAGTAGGCAGGAATACATTACTTTGGAAAAGTAGTATTTATCAGTCATTTTTAAACATTAAATTGGAAATTAGAACCTCCTAAAGCAAGATTTCTCAGCTGGGATTCCCTGAAAAGTAGGCTTTGGCAAGAGAGGTCTGGAGGTTTGCAGGAGGTTCTGCAACCACATCCTCCCCCCCCCCATAAAAATAAAAAAATTCCCCAAAACAAATCTTGCTTTTTCCATTTTATGCAAGGGACATCATTTTACAATGCCATTGTTTATAATGGGACTTAAGCATCCATGCTTTTGGTATGCATTGGGTCCGGGGGCAGCTGGAACTAAACCCCAGCAGATACTACATGCCCACTGCAATCCTTTTTGTTCAGGGGTTCCCTGAGAACTGGAAATGATTTAAAGGGTTCCTTCGGGGTGCAAGGGTTGAGAAAGGCTGTTGTAATAAATTTTTTTTTTTTAAAAAAAGATTGAAATCAAACTACCAATGAGTATGAGTGCAGGTACTATATGTAGGTTAATCAAGGCAAGAGAGCCAGCATGATCCTGGGGATTAGGACTGGAATCCCTGCTCAGCCATGGAAACTCACTGGGTGACTTTGAGCAAGCCACACTCTCTCAACCTCAGAGGAAGGCAAAAGCAAAGCCAAGAAAATCTTGCCAAGAAAACCCCATGATGGATTCACCTTAGAGTTTCCATAAGTCACAAAAGACTTGAAGGGACATGACAATCGATCAGGGCAAATGATTAAAATTACCCAATTTTCCTTAAAAACTAAAACTGTAAAATTAAAGTAGTGAAGAACTGAGGAAGGTAAATGTAGATTAATCTTTAAATGATTCTTAATGTAACATGGAACATTAGAGTCTTTATAAAATTCACATACTAAATAAGACTTGTTGAAAATTCATCTGAATCCTTATGCACATCAGCCACTTGTTCATAAGTTTATATTCTGCTGACATCTAGTGGTGATTTAATGGCTTAACTACTGTAATGAACAGGAAACACATCTAATGAAATCTCAATTATTTCAGGGCTTTAAAACTAATTCCCCTTCCATGAGATCCTGCACCATGAAATATAACCCAGACAAGCATTTTAGAAGTACTCTTTGCAGCATCTCCAGTATTTGAAAGGAAAATGATCAAACTACACTTGAGGAAAAGTACCTGCAAATAAGTTAGTATGGATTTCCTAATCATGGTAACGTACCAAATATTAAACTAAAATTGCAATATATGATTATACATCATGTGATAAAATAAACAATACTGAATACAATTAACATAGCTATTGCTACCAGCTTGTGTAGGTATATATTGGGGAAAATTTATGGTGGCATCCCAGAGACTTCAGGCTAGGCTGGACCTTCCCCTCTGTTGGTGGAGATGGAGGTCCACCTGTGGAAGTCCTTCCTGAAGCAGAGCCTTCTCCTCATAATGTTACTCTGACAGTGAGGCCAAACTTTCAATGGTTTCAGGTCATCTTTTTGGTGGCAGAGTTGCCACAGAACCCTACTCCCTCTTGTTCCCAAACACACAAACAGCTTGAAAGCCAGAAAGGACAGCAGCCTAAGAGATGGCTTTTTGGAAAAAAAATAGATGGGAGGAGGGAGAAAATATGAGACCTTTATTGGAAAAGCTTCTAAGTATTTGACCAAAACAAAACAAATAAAAACCCAACCATGTCTATGCATCTCTCCCCAGACTGAGCCACAACTGAGGAAAATATCCACTTCAACAAACCCCAGTATCAAACTTCAACATCCAACAAACCTCTCTTTTCCATGTAGCCCTTTGTATCCTTGCTTTACCCTTCTGTGTTCTCCAGTCTTTCCTTCTGTCACTAAGAGAATGGGCGTTGGTGTATAATATAAAAATCCAACAGTACAGATTAAAATTAAAGATTTTAACAGAAGATAAAAGAATTGATGTTGCTGCCACTGGATTGATGTGATTTGCCTCTGGTTTCTGCTACCTCAAAAAGACCATTCTATGCAGAAATAGCTATGCACAGACCCCTTTAACTTTCAAGGCAGTTGTGAAAGTTGATCTTCTGTTATGAGATTAAGATTTTTAAGTGAGAAGCTTGTTAATTTTTCTTTCTTAACTTGGTGTAGGTTTTCTTCATTTACAGAACAGCTTAATATTCTTACAGAGCAAAATAATGTTATATAAGTCTCAAAAGCCATAAACTACAGCTAACATATATAAATCACAAAGTTGTTAACAAGTGAAGCAATGTTAACTTTGCAGTCTTACTTTTTAAAATGTATAATAAGCATCTTCTACCATGAAGACTTGTACACTATTTGAAAACATTGCCTGGAGGTTGTCTACAAGACTTCTACAAGCAGTAAAAATAGAAATAATATATCGTATTGCTGAAGATTCATAGGAGGGCATTCCAGAACCCTCTTCTACCTACACTACTGGAGAGCATCATGTCATCCTTACAGAAGTGAAGTCTGGCCAGTAATGCAAACCAGCACTTTGGGATATGCTTAAACCCATCTCTAGAACTCTGAATTAGGATGGAGCCAATTAGCACCAAAATAAATGGGGGAAGAGGAATTCAAGCTTCCTTGGTTTTGTTCAAACCATGAAGTATGATTTTCCTTGATTCCTGTAAACATGTGAGTGCTCTTAAGAACTTTGTGGCTATTTCATCACTATCAGTGCTTCCTGGTGTTCGAACAGTATTTTGATAATTAGTGAGAACGGTGTTCAGACAATACTTTGATAATTAATGAGAAGAAAATTGCCAGAAGAACTTATTAAAAATGTCTGAGGCCATAATTTCTTCCTGTAAATCAACTTTGCTTTATCAGTTCTTAAACTTCTTCCAACTATATTTGCTAACTCTTAACTCACAAAGGGCAGCAAGACTTTTAACACCCATGGAACACAGAAACATCTGTGTTTCTTTTAAAAGCTTCTGTTATTACAGAGGTGTGATAAACAGAGTCAGATTAAGTTTTTCTTTCTCAACAAAAATTAAAGGTATTAGCCCTCTTCACTGCACTCTCATCAAAGTAATAGCTTCCTTCTTAACTGCACTTCCCAACTCTTCCTTCCTAACTCAGCTTGATTCTCAGATACTGAATCTTCCTAAGGAAGTCCTGTTCACATGTCTTTCCATTCTCAAATCTTGTAGTAATCATTACAGCCTCAGAACAGTATTGACACTTGAAAAAATTTTAAGATTGTGATTTTTCAGCATTGTAAAATAAGAGACATGTAATAATCAAAACTTAAGAGTCTGAAGAAAACTTTGCCAGTACAATATTATTGGTTCAGTTCAAGCCTCGCTTAAATATATATAAGGGATCTTGTAGCACCTTTGAGACTAAGTGAAAGAAAGAGGTTGGTAGCATGAACTTTCATAAACTTGAGCCTACTTCTTCAGATGCATATTTTGAGTGGAGAATCCATAGACAGACCTATATAAGCCATTTGTGCGTGACAATGTCAATTCAAATTCAAAACCTTGTGGGTATGGAGATGAGGTGACACGTTCAGTGTTAACAATGGTTATTGGGGGACAAAGGAAGGAGGAAGGCTGTTGCATAAAGTCAAGTAATAACCATATGAATGAGTCTTGGAATGCAGTGTGGGAAATAGAGAGGCGAGACCAAGTGGTCTAGGACACCCTCATGGGGTTGGGGGGTTAGGTAGTGTGTGCAGTGTAGTGTGCCAACCCATTGCTTATGGACTATAGTATGTTGATGCATTCTGCTATTTCTCTTTCCAGTCAACAACTATAGTTAATAATGAACATGTCACCTCACCTCCCTACCCACAAGGTTTTGAATATGAATCGACATTCTCACACACAAATGACTTATATAAGTCTCTCTGTGGATTCTCCACTCTGAACATGCATCTGAGGAAATAGTCTGAATTCTATGAAAGCTCATGCTAACAACTTCTTTCTTTCATTTAGCCTCAGAGGTGCTACAAGATCCATTTGCATATTGATTTTCAATACTAACACAGCTATGTCTTTGAATTCTTCAGATATAAAGGTTTTTTATATCCCTGGATGGTTCTGATCCAGTTAGCAGAGTTCCCATCTGTCTTTGTAATTCCTATATCCCTCACATGCACTGGAGGGCTGGAAGGCCCTCCAAAACAGAAAGAGGTGGTGGTGTTGAGTCTACAAAGAGAGGTGGGAGGTGTTGAACATTGTGTAGTCTCCTGTGCAGCCAGCAGGAGTATTCTGATTGCAACTCTGCTCAAGGGCTGACCCTGCTAGTATGTCCAACTTGTGTCTGCTAGAGGAAGAAAAGATTAAATAGGTATGTGAGCCCATAAACAGCACAGCCACTTTCTTTAGTGGGGGATATAGAGCATTACACGGTTGTGGGCAGTGCTGTTTGAAATGAAATCGCTTCTTGTTGCAAACACAAGCTGAACAAGTTGAACACAGGCTATGCGTGAGCTTGCTTGAACTGTTGGAAATCAGAAGATACAAACCAGTTACAGCAAGGGATAAATATCAGGGCCCATGTGGGACCATGTTTCACTCCACCATTGTTATTTGTGTTTGTTTCCACAATCCATTAGGGCTGGCAGCTAGAGCAGCTCCACAATTTTTGTAGCAGTCAGTAGATCAGAACTCCCAGGCACATTTAAGGAAGAGGCCTATTGTTCATCTGTTTGATTCTGCTGCCAGGTATCACTGCCCTCAGATATGATTGTCTGTTACCAATGCAACTACTTCACAAAACGTAGAGCTTCTCCTAGATTTCTTTATTTTGGAAAATCAAAGCTGAAAGGACTGCTTCTTTGAACAAATTGCTGATCGTATTATTACACTTCTGACCATAGGTAGCTTTGCTTAGGAAGTATTTATACACCAATGACAATGTTCTAGTCAAAGTAACTATGTACTTGGTTGTGTACATGGAGTGGGAAGCAAGATAGAAAATGAAGATCCGGCTTCTAAGTTTTGATATAACAAGCCCTGGAGTCCAGGGAGGTAAGCACTATACTTCATATGGGAATCCTTCCCAAATGTGCACCAATTAGTTGGTACTCATGTCTTGATGGTAGGGGAGAGGTGTCAAGCAGGATTTGTTCCAAATATGAAAACTGAGATGAATCTGATAATTATTTCCTTTCATTGTTTGTTTGTTTTTTTCAAAAGAAAATAAAAATTATTTGGCAAGTGAGGTGCTCTGAGTTTCCCCAACTCTAAGTTTTGCAAGGGAATCTCTCAGACTTAAGCAAGCACAGGTAATTCCAGAGGTAAAGTTTTCTTCAGGAGGAGAAGCAGCCACAGATGATAAGAGCTGATTGCAATGACCTTGTCTGTTAAAGAGTTCTTTAAAGTGGAGGCAAGTAGCAGCATGTGTGGTAACACTTGTATTCACTTTTCCAGATGGGAAGTTCCTCCTACATTCATCCGTAAAACACAGTCTGCCTTGTTTCTAGGGCTGTGTCTTTTTCTTCTTTTTTGTTTTCTCCCCTGTTTGCATCTGTGACTATGTGCAACAGAATTGCAAAGTGGAAAGCCAATGTTTAGAAGAAAGTTGTTCCTTCTCCATGCATAAAGGCACACTAGGTAAAGTTTCTCAGTGCTGTTAGTCCACTCCACACAGTAGCATTAGCAGCGAATAACATTCATTCCCAGATATCTCAGTGTCCAGTTATAAACTCCTGATGTTACGTATGCTTGGGAATGTTCAGATCTTTAAAATTCATACATGGCACCATCCAGTATAAAATAATCAATATATTACTGTTGAAGACTTATTGTTTTTGTGACTTCTCCCTTCTTTTTGTATAAAAATTAAAAAAAGACCAAAATATATCACACTATTATTTACACAGTCCATGCTTGCAGAATCACTGGGGAAGAAAAACAGAAACATGTTTTAAAACACAGGCATAGCATGCATGTCATTCTCATCCATTGGGAAAAAGCTTTGCTTTGTTAATATGCGTGCTCCTGGATGTTTCTACAAAACCATTTGGCTGGTTCTAACAAATGTAAGGTGCAACTTTTGACAATTAAAGAAAGCTTCCGCTTTTAAGATACTATCCAAATAATCTTTTAGCATCATCTGGTGACACAGTTTGCTTCCAGATAAGATTATTTTATTGTGCTCCCACTCCACCTCAGATATAGGGGTTTATATATAGGTCCAGCATCTGTAATTTAGCCCTATTTTCACACTGTTTGACTAATCAACATCATTTAAAAAACAACAACCAAAGAGAGCCAAACAGAGCAGCGGAACAGTATCATTTGCCTGGGACCCATCCACACTACACAGTTATAGCACTTCATGCTGTGGTTCCCTCCTATGGAATCCTGGGAGTTGTAGTTTAGTGAGGGGCATTTAGAATGCTCAGCCAGAGAGCTCCTCTGATGAGACTGTTGATCCCAGGATGGAACCATGGCAGTTAAAATGGAATAATAGCACTATAATTGTGTATTGTGAAGAGGGCTGTAATAGCAGTAGGAGTTGCCTATGTGGAAGGAGCTAGGGCTGACTTATATTATGGTTTCCCTGTGGACATACTGCATGGTTTAAAAACTCACCAAATGAAATACATTAATAATGCCTCCTGTTGTTCCTGATATGCCTTCCCTTCTCCCTTGGAGTTGGGATTGTCCCACTTTATTGTTTCAAACATGGCTTGGGTTATCCTCCATTTGGTTTGGAGTGGACAGCTGTCCTTTCTACCCTCTCTTGGTAAAGAAGAACATTTCAACACTTGTTTCCTTTTGGGGCATATGTAGTCCTGACATCAAAACACTGCAGACAGGTTGCAGGGACTCTCTTGGTGTGCTACCGTAGTAGCCAACAGTTGAAAAGAGCTTTAACAATTAAGAAAGAAGTAGGGATCTTTAAAAAAAAACAAAACACGCAAACATCCTGACCCTCAAACACATACAGCTAAGCTGAAATGGGAAACTTATGAAAATGGTATATGGCACTTTGAAACCTGTAAAATAAAAATAATAATCCGCTGCATTTGCAAAAAGTGCCCCTGTTCCCAAGCAGCTTGTCAACACTATAATAAAATTCTTACAGGGCAGCAATGCAGGAAAGATTCACTTTATCACACAGGGGAAAATCAGGGGATTCAAAAGACATTATCCAGAGAAAGCCACATCATCATGGCTAAGATTATCACACACATCGTGATTAGAGAGAGCTTATCCCAGGAATAACCAAGGAATAACCAGCAACAAATCATTCACAGGATTTCCCCATCAATCATTTGTTGTTGGTTATTCCCTGGTTACTCTTGGGATAAATCCTCTCTAATCGTGATGTCATGTGATAATCTTAGCCGCAGTCACGTGACTTTCCCTGGACAATGCCTTTTGAATCCCCTGATTTTCCCCTGTGTGATAAAGTCCACTGATCCAATTGTCTCAGCAAAAGGGAATGTTTCCCTTCCTCCAGTTAAGAACAGGAAGGCTTCATCTGCTGCATCATGTCATCATGGACCAAATGTGTATGACATCTTTGATCAAGGTGAAATAACATGATGAGGAATAAGAATCCCTGTTGGATCTGTTTTTAAAGCAGCATGGAGGGAGAAATAGAGTAGTTGTGGCCTCATCATGAAAAAATATTTCATACCAGTGGGGTTGCACAGGCACAGTCACCCCCAAGGTGTGACTTTATTTGTTTAATAAAATATGTTGTTATAAGGTAGTATGTCTTCAACCCATTTCCAAATTATGGCGACCCTAAGGCAACTCTACCAAGGCTTCACAAGAGTTATTCAGATTGCCAATGTCTTTGTCTGAGGACAAGAGAATGTGACTTGTCCAAGGTTAGCCATGGGCTTCCATGGCAGAGCAGGGCTTTGAACCCTGCTCTCCAACCCTAGCCCAACACTCAAGCTACTACACCATACTGGCTTTCTAAAATCTTTATATCCCGGGGGGGGGGGAGAGGGGGGATATTGTATATATTTGTATTATTTTATCTGTTGTACGTCGCTTTGATTGTTTTTACAAAAAACCATGCAGTTCTAGTCATGCCTAAATGAGGCTGGGGGGGGGGGCTAAAAAGGGGGGATTCTGGTGGGAAAGCTCCCTGTTTATTCTTTTCTGGAAACTGCACTCCTCTGCACAGTCTGCCTGGAAAGATGTGGGTGTGCTACAATTACCAGTTGTTTTCCTTTACATTAGACCAGCTGGGAACAAACTTTAAAAATGCAGTGTGAAAAGCTCTTAAAAGCAAAATGCAGCTTTAAAACTGAGGTAAATCTAGATTTCTGTGGCATTCATAGAACAAAATATGAGGCATCTTACTAACAAACTTCTATTTCTAATATGAAACATCTGCCAATATCATTTAATTGACTTGTATCAGCAGGTGAAAGGTTATTTGGTGCAGTTCCTCTCTGGTGGTTCAATTGTTATGGAGAAATTTAAGCAGAGATATCTAGATTTGCCTCAATTATTTTCATTTAAACAAAACACCAGTAAAATGTACTGGTTACATGTTATTGCTCCCACTAAACAATAATCTATATTCAGATCAAAGAGAAATTCCAGGATATTCTACAATACCTTGTGCCAGCATCCCGGTACCGGTAATCCATCTGGTCCCTGCAGTAATAAATGAAAAATTTTATACTCTGAGAATCATGTTAAATGCATCACTGATTTTGTACATGCTCACAAAACACACACACATACACACACTTTATTCATGATTGACCTGTAACGCTTAAAAACAATAACAGGTAATACGAACATCTAGGCAAAAATTGAAAACCATGACTGGACAAAAGCAAATATGTAGGAAAGAAGTATTTCACAAATAAATAAATAAATAAATACCAGGTATTGCCAACAACAGTTCTTTAAAAAGTCACCACACTGCTCTCTTAATTTGCTGAACTGAAAATGCTTTGGTTTCTATAGTAATATGATTTTCACTCCATTTTGATAATGATTTAAATTGTTTTAGACAATGTGTAACATAGTATCTCCAAGCTCAACTCAATAAGTGATATAAAAGGTTTGCTAGTGTGTTGTTATCTGTTTTTCAAAATGGCAGGTACAGTTGCAGGAATAGCTAGGAGAGACACAAGCATCTTCCTCACCTATGCCAGACTGTTTTTTTGTTTTTTGTTTTTCTATCCATTTCATAAGACCTTGAAACGGGATTTAAAGTAGACTTAAATTAGAAAAAAACCCTAAAAATGCAGGAAGTTTATCATATGACATTTCGTCAGACCAGAAATAATGCGAAAAGAAAGTGAACGTAAACGGGACCAAAATGGCAGCTTTTTACTTTCGGGGAGCTCTCAAAAGTAAAAAGCTGCTGTTTTTGTCCCGTTTACATTCACTTTATTTTCGCATTATTTCTGGTCTGGTGAAATGTCGTGTGATAAAATTCCCACATTAATCTTGCCAAAGGAGAGGTGTAGAGGGGAAGGGAACAAATGGCTACTGCCAAGTAGGGGAATAATTATCACTGCCCATGTTTTCAAAAATCTATTTTTACTTGCATAGCAATGCATAGCCTCCCAACTGCATATCTGCCTAATATACAGAGGGGTGGGAGAAAAAATAAATTTTATTGTATTATTATTATTATTATTATTATTATTAAACCTCAGAGTGACTTATTATAGTGAAACCAGTTCTTGAAGACCAGCCTTCTCCCACTGGCAATTGGTGGTGCATGAAGGAGCTGCAAAAGGACCCCTGTGTCTGCTCAGCACACCACTGATCACTCGCAGGATGAAGCTGGACACATCATCTTTCAGGACCCCACTCACTAGCTGGATTTTAATGTGGATTGGGTGGTGATTATGAATATGGCAATGGTTGCATCTGACTAACATGGTTGCACTTGACTAACTTGACCACTTCCAAAAGCCTCAGCATCACAATCACTGGCCAGTCTGGCTGAGTGATTCTGGGAGCTGTAGTCCAAAAATGTAACTTTTCTAAGCTCTCCACAGGACTTATGAGAACACACAAAATGCATTTTACTGAATAACTGTTGGACAATCTAATTCAATATCGTGAATTCTGACTGGCAATGGCTCCTCAGGACTTGAGGCTGAACCTGTCCTTTGGGATTGTTTTAACTGGATAGACCAGAGACTGAGCTGGGCCTTTTTCCAGCGTTGAGGGCGGAGCCATCCTTCGTGAGGGTTGGTTCCCCCTGTTTGCTCCAATCAGGCAGGACTATGACTTTTGGGCGTGTCCACCAGGGGAATCCATCCCCCTTGTTTGCCCAGTCTAGTTCCTGCCTTCGCTCCGTCAGGTCGTGTTTTCCTAACTCTCCTTTACTCACAAAACAAAATCTTCTTTATTCTCCTTTTACTCCTTACCTCTTCTCTCTCTGTGAGGGCCGACTAAGGTCCGAAGAGCTAGAGGGCCCAGGCATGTCTGGGGAATCTGGCCATGCTACACAGGCTCTCCACAAGAGGAATGGATCAGCCCTGACCCGGGAGGTGCGGCCTGTAGGCCGCTCGGCGCAGCCGGAGGAGGGATATCCCTTTTCTCCGCGCTTGAAGGCGCCGGACCGCGGGAACCTGTCCCGAAATCGGGAGGGTGCGGTTAGCAAGGAGGACGCCGAGAGACCGCAGGAACCTGTCCCGAAATCGGGAGGGTGCGGTTAGCAAGGAGGATGCCGAGAGACCGCAGGAACCTGTCCCGAAATCGGGAGGGTGCGGTTAGCAAGGAGGACGCGAGAGACCGCAGGAACCTGTCCCGAAATCGGGAGGGTGCGGTTAGCAAGGAGGACGCCGAGAGACCGCAGGAACCTGTCCCGAAATCGGGAGGGTGCGGTTAGCAAGGAGGATGCCGAGAGACCGCAGGAACCTGTCCCGAAATCGGGAGGGTGCGGTTAGCAAGGAGGATGCCGAGAGACCGCAGGAACCTGTCCCGAAATCGGGAGGGTGCGGTTAGCAAGGAGGACGCGAGAGACCGCAGGAACCTGTCCCGAAATCGGGAGGGTGCGGTTAGCAAGGAGGACGCCGAGAGACCGCAGGAACCTGTCCCGAAATCGGGAGGGTGCGGTTAGCAAGGAGGACGCCGAGAGACCGCAGGAACCTGTCCCGAAATCGGGAGGGTGCGGTTAGCAAGGAGGATGCCGAGAGACCGCAGGAACCTGTCCCGAAATCGGGAGGGTGCGGTTAGCAAGGAGGATGCCGAGAGACCGCAGGAACCTGTCCCGAAATCGGGAGGGTGCGGTTAGCAAGGAGGACGAGAGAGACCGCAGGAACCTGTCCCGAAATCGGGAGGGTGCGGTCGGCAAGGAGGACGCCGAGAGAAATGTGAGTAATGCTGCAGTGAGCAGCTTGGGTACCCTGCAGCCTCTCCCTCCCGAACGTCGGCTCCCTTCTCCTCCTTACTAGCCTTACAGCTGGCGCAATCCTGTATTGCCTCCCAAACGGTCTCCTCTCAGAGAGGGGCCCGTTTTCAGGCTAAGGCCGTGGCAGAGAATTCTTCCCAAGAGTCAGGGTCAGAGGCAGAAAGGACTCAGAGATAAAGGAGGGCCAGGGAATTATCTTCCTCTCCCTCATTCTTCAGATTCTCGAGGGACGCCTTCTCCCCTTGGAAAGTCGTCCCTCCAAGATGGACCCCAAGCTCACTGGAGGGAGCTCAGTGGTCCTTCAGCCCCTGGAGTCGGGCTCACAGAGGGACAGGCTCCTTTACAATTCCAGGAGACCTTGGGAACCCTCTTCTTCTTTCCCCCCCGCCTCCCGCTCTTCCAGGGATGCCATTCCCCTTTGGAGCAGGGCAAATTTGCACCCAAACGTTCCTCCTTGGCGCACAAATTCAAACTCAAAAAAGGCGGGAGCCATGCCAATGCTACTTCAGGTTTATTCCTCCAAGCATAAACATAATGGAGAGCGCCATCTAAGGCTAAGAAGCAAAATGCTTGCAGTTAAAATCCTCAGATGAGGATGTTCCCTCCAAATCTCAGTCCTCTTCTGCCTCTGAGGGAGAATGGTCTGAGGGGGGCCAGAACACCAGCCCCAGGGTGGTGAGATAGAGACCCTGACAGACCTTGGCGCGGCTGGAGGCCCTGTCCCTGGCCAGATTGCGCCCCACTGCGGACATCAAACCCGGCAAGAGGTTTGGACAGTGGGAGAGAGAGAGAGAGAGAAGGCAGATTTCAAGAGGTGAGTGAGGATTCAGTCCTTAATCCTATGTTTGTGGGTTAAGCTTTACCCAAGAGATTTGTTTCTGACTTGCATTGCCAGCTTTGAAGGAGGCTTCAGTTGCTTCAGAGATTCAAATGGAGAGTTTCCCTCCAAAACCAACTGCCTTCTCCTCTCCTTCCTCCAAGATCCACTCAGACTGAAGGGATCAGAGAGGATTAACAAAAGCATTTCCAGGTGCAGGGAGTCTGCTTCTGCCCCATTGTCCCCTGGTCTAAGGTGTCAATCTCTCCTTGGGAGAATTTGGCCAAAAAGACATTTATTTATTGTGCTTGCCTTTTTAAAAATAATAGGCAAAGCTGGAACTGAAGGTGTGGCAGCCATTTTGATTAAGGGCAGCTAGGCAGAAAAGGAAAGGCCTGCTGCTTCTGCTAACTAATATGCCTTTTGTAAAACAAAGGAAAATAATACCTATAGTTCACTCCTCAGAAGAGGAATGTGATCTGAAAAAGAGTTAAAAATAAAAAATAAAGATGAGGGCCTTTCAGTACCTCCTGAAAGCTCCTGAAATCTGTTAGATGTTTGGGGACTGATGATCCTTCATTATTACTGTATTTGTTTATTATTATTGTACTTGTTTTATGGTATTATTGTACAAAACAACTTATATATTGGAATTTAATGTCAACTCTGACCAGTTGAAGCTAGAGGATGATCCATCCTGATTTCCTCAGGGAAGGATATTCCTCCCTCCTCCAAGCCTGGGCCTTCAACACCAAATACTCCATTTCATGCAGATTTTATGAGGATATTAACAAGGCCTCCATAATTTATTATTGTGATTCTAAATCCAATAGCTGTTTACATATATATGGTTACATCTCAGCCCTCTTTGTCATGAGAATCAACAGATGCCACTTGTGGCTGCCAGAGTTTATGCTCAACTAAGGTGTCTGCTATTTCCTTTTTTTCTGGGGCTAAACATGTGTGGCCTAGCCCACTTGTCAAACAAACAAACACTTAAGGTCAAAATAAAGTACTATCAGGGTATTAACTATGGTTAAAGGTAGTGGCTATGTCTGGAGACACTAGCCTAAATGAGATTGGATGTAATCCAAGACCAGTTCAAGGACAGACTTTGACTAAAGAACTGACACATAAAAATGCCCATTACAAAAAATATCTAAGATTCTCACCACTTAATGGGGACAAATTGTTTGGAATAAAGTCTCTTGGCTGAGACTAGGAATAATAAGAAGACCTCAACATCCTTAAATGTCAGCCCTGGTGGCGCAGTGGTTAAATGCCTGTACTGCAGCCACTCACTCAAAACCATAAGGTGGCGAGTTCAAGACCAGCAAAGGGCTGAAGCTCAACTCAGGCTTGCATCCTTCCGAGGTCGCTAAAATGAGTACCCAGATTGTTGAGGGGCAAATAGCTTACAATTGTAAACCGCTTAGACACTCCTTAAGGGTATGAAGCGGTATATAAATGAAATGAAGCTGTTTGTTAAAATATACTTTGATATATTTTTCTATACCATTCATATGACTTTTCATTGCCTCCTTAAGGTAGAGGAAGGCAAACAAACATAGATTGATATAAAAGTCACAAAATGTCTGATTGATATTGAGGCCATAAAAACATCAACAACAACACGATACTATCTATCTAATAACAATTGAGTTATAATAATCACAGGTTCAGATGGGAGATTATCCAGACAATTCTGGAGACACGTCTCCTCCAAGATTTTTGTGTGTTCCTGTTTTTTGGGTAGTGGTCTCCTGCCCACAGCCCAAGCTACCACGTTATCACAAATATCTTACCAACCTTTCCATACAAGGTTCTACCATTCAGTCTGTTGTTTTCTTCTGTGACACGCACTACACAGATAGACACGTCTTGAAAACAGTGGGACCTTCATATAGACCCATAATTTCAAATGTCCTGATAGATCTCATTCTCTCCCATAGGATATATATAAGATGTCGAGTTGGGATTTCTTTCCTATCCAGACATGTTTTTCTGGTAATTTACGAAAAGAACTACCTAGTTCCATTTCAGAACCTGCATCACTTTGGAGTGGTTGTAGACACATCGCTGACCAGTCTACCTGACCAAGCAAAGGGTAAGATCCATGAAGAACACCCTCGAGCAGGTAGGTTGTTCCCAGTTATTGGACCTAGTGTTACTGGTGCATCTACACTGCCTGATCTGTTTCAGTTAATCGTTTGGCATGAACACCATTTCATGCCAGGAGCCTACAGTAGTTCTTCTAGCTGTATCAAAAAACAGATGGTACACATAAATAATCTGTTCTGACATACACTGATTAAATCAAACCTCTTTGAATGGTGGTTTTTGCTGCCAGTTGTAGAGGATTGCCTGATTTAGGCCCTGTTGAAGTTCCACATAAGGTTGGATGCCAGCTTAGGGTGACGGGAAGCATGTTTGTGGCTCCCAATAGCCAAACTCCAGATCCCTCATGTAGATGCTCCGGTCTCGTCTCTCGTGACTTCAGAAGGGCAGGGTTTCCAGAGATCTTCCAGATGTCACGAAACCAGTTCGTCTTCCAATCACAAAGATCTCCTAACTCAAGGTCAAATACCATATCCAGGATTAAACCTTCACATGTGGATATTGAAAGGCACCTACTGGACATCAGCTCTTCCAATCATACTGTCCCAGAAACTGTCTAATCATTCATATATATGTGTGTGTGTGAGAGAGAGGGTGTATATATAAAGTTTTGAGAACAGCTTCTCTTATTAAACTTCCCACAGTTCACAGATACCCTAATTGGTACCCTCATGTAGTTCTTCAGGCATTAACCAAACCACAGTTTGAATAACTTGACAGAGTTGATATTAAGTTTCTTACCTGGAAAACAGTATTTTTTTTTTAATGCTATTAGTTCAGCTAGAAGGTTTTCTGAACCAGGAGCACTATCCACAGGAGTGAAATATGCATCTTCTGCGAGGATTCAGTTCTGCTTGACGGGATCTGATGTTCATGACTAAAGTTAACTTCACATTTCATAGAGCACAGGAGATCATTTTCCCTTCATTCGTTCCTGACCCCAAAAAGGAACTTGAAAAGACTTGGCTCACACTAGATGTAGGCAGAGTTCGGTGTATTTACATCAAACGCACTTGTCGATGGCGCAAATCAGACAGTCTATTTGTCTCCTTCGGTCCTACATACCTGGGAAGTTTTTCTTCATCGACCCTGGCTTGATGGATCTGGGCTTGCATCTCTCAGTGTGAGTCGATGATGGGTAATACGCTGCAAGGAAGGGTCAGCGCTCATTCCGCTCACAGTGCTGCCACACCTGCCGCCCTAACCACTAATGTTCTTCTCTCCAATATTTGCAGGGTGGCCGCTTGGTCATCTCCTTCCATATTTATCCGTCGCTGCCGAATCAATGCCTTCCAACTGGCTGGGGCATCATTTGGTAGACGGATCCTTCAATCCATCCTATAATTCCTTACCTCAGTTCCCACCCATCTAGGGAGCTTTGGTATGTCCCTCACGAAGGATGGCTCCGCCCTCAACGCTGGAAAAACGAACATTGGCTTACCTTGTGAGATGTTTGTTTTCAGCGATGAGGGCGGAGTCATCCTGCCCACCCGTAACTGAGGAATTTTTTCTCGGTGTCGGGGGGTGTTGTAAGGTTAATAGGATCCTTGTTCTAGTGTCTAGAATTGTTATAGTTAAATGGTTAAACTTTCTCTATTGTTGTTAGTATTTCTTCATTGTTATAAACTCTCTCTGCTTGGCTATACATTGACTGGGCAAACAAGGGGGATGGATTCCCCTGGTGGACACGCCCAAAAGTCATAGTCCTGCCTGATTGGAGCAAACAGGGGGAACCAACCCTCACGAAGGATGACTCCGCCCTCATCGCTGAAAACAAACATCTCACAAGGTAAGCCAATGTTCGTTTCTGTACATAGAACATGTCCTCCACCACTGAGATATTACTGGCTTTTCCCAAACCATCAGTAATGTTCTGAATGGGGAGGTTATCCCAAATATTGGTATTAAAATATTGAAACATTCATTACATAGCATTAATTGTTTGTTTGTTTTTGTAATTTGTGTCCCCCCCCAAACTTTATTCCTTTTTATATTGGTATTATGATAAGTTTGTATTTTGTTTTAATTTATTTAATATTAATTGAGTGGAGTTGTGCTGGGGAGGGAAGGGAATAATTATGACCTTTATTTATTTGTATTCTTCTGATATTGTTTGAATTGTGTTGTATTATATTGTACTCCTCTATTGTTGTAACGTGCCCAGATTCCATGTGATTGGGCAGGATAATAATAATAATAATAATAATCATCATCATCATCATCCTGTCTGGAATAAAATGTGTCAAGGCTCATGAAACTGTTGCTTATACTTATGAGAGTTATACCTACGTGAATTGTTCATACTTTTAGTCGCTTATATTTCTGAAGTTGTTTATACTTATGTTAATGAAAAATGGCAGCATATAAGTACTAATACTAATACTTCTCCCTGCAGTACTTGGCTTTCAACAGACATTTTTGGCAAACACATTCTGTCACTCACAAGTTCTTTCAACAGTTTGTATAGCAATACAAGCCATACGAGGCCAGATCAAGCCAATCTGCCTTTTGAAGCAAAGGATAAGGTAGTTTCTCCAACCTCCACATCATTTCACATACAGAGGGTGACTTATTTGGCAAGTAAGTACAGTTGGCCCCCCTTATCCATGGATTCTGCATAAATGGATTCCACCATCCACAGCTTGAAAATACCCCCCCAACTTTTTTTAAGGAGCCAACTTTGATTTTGCCATGTTTTATAAGGGACATCATTTCACTGCAGCATTGTATTTAATGGGACTTGAGCATTCACAGATTTTGGTATCTACTGGGGGTCCTGGAACCAAGTTCTCCAGATAATAAGGGCCCAATGCATTATTTTGAGTCTAGTGATGGTGCATTAAGGAAGATGACATTGCCCATACAACTCTGTCCTTCAGCACCTTGCTGCCACTCTCTTCCCCTGTTTGCCTGAGGCAGCTGTCTAACTCAGGTATGGCTGACCCAGCATCCATAGTATTACATAGTTAGCATTTATCCACTGTGAATGGGATTTGCTGCTTCCAGAGTGAGAAGAAGGAAGAATGTAGAGAAAGATAAGCAGAAGAAGCCATGCAAAAGAAGAAAGAAAGGGAGATACTGTACCAAAGGACAAAGCATATCCACACCATCCAGTTCTGGTAAACTTGGCTCCCCTTTAAAAATGAACTGTTAATTGAAAAAGGAGAAATGTACAGAAAAGTTACAGGAAAGGAAAGGGAAAGAAAGAACAGAAAGAAAATGAAGATACATCTTAAAGACCTACAGAAACTTTACAGATATGGGTATATTTACTCCACTACCGAAACTGGGCTGTTCTTTTCTTATTTCCAGCTGTCATAGAAAGTAAAATTAAAAGTTATTGTGTGTCTTGGACAGGGTCTTAAAATGGTGTTTGAGAAGTGGGGTTTTTAGTTGGACGTATGTGATGTTTTTAGTCATCTGTTCACTATTAGAGAACACAAAGCAGGTCTTCATTAACTTGGTATTCACCACATTAGCAGTCATACAAAATATTGTCATTTCTAAACCTTTTGATAACCCTGCTAACTATGTTTTGCAGGCATCCAGCAAGATCCAATACCAGAGGAAATTGAATCAGTCTCTAATAGACCATCATTTGTAATAATAAGCAGGGTTTTTTGTGACCTTACAAACAAAGGGATTGCCATTTATTTGAAGTCTTTGCTGTGGCTATGCACCTTTTCTAGTGCTACTTCATTACTTCAGAAGACACTCCACAGGAGGCCATACTTACTTTGTGTTACATACCTGATTGCTTCAAGTGTTTAGGTTATTTCATTAAATATATGGTTTGGATTTTGTCTCTGCTAGTACAAACTAGGCTGCTAGTTCAACATAGGAACAATAATGTGCAGCTGTCTAATGTAAGTCATTCACTGGATACTTCCTGTGACAGTTTCCGCATACTTTCAGGAAAAGTTCTGGTGTGACCTTGCATCACACTATTTTCACAAGAAGAAAGGGTACAATGTGGACCTTCTATACCTTGCCCATATAACATAATTTTCTATATTCTTGAAAAATAAAGCTAGACAACAATTAGAGTAGGAAAATGTTAGGCTATAATGTTTCCCTATTTACAAATCTTGGAAAGATATAAAGTACATAAAAAGAATGGAAATTCTGAAGGAATCAAATCAGAATTTGAAAAAAGATTATGTCATAATGGTGATTACTTGATGGCCAAAATGTATAACTTCTTAATAAACTTTAACTGGAAGGAGGAGCTAATAAAATAATATATGATCAAACGGTCTAGAAGTATAGGGCATATTATTAACACGGCCAATGGGTGAAAGCATAGATGAAAAATCTTAAGTGTGATTAGATTTCATTTACAAAATTTTTTGAAAGCAGAATTAGAATTAAAACATAAAATCTTTTTACTTGAAATTTTTGAGGATGGTTCTACATTAGAAAAACAGCAGGGAAAGTTGATGTTGCATATGGCGACAGCAGCACAAAGAATTTTGCTAAATACTGGAAAGGAGTTGATAGGCCTTCAAGCAAAATTTTGCTTTAAAAAGTACTGAAGTAGTTAATTGCTAAATTAACATATTTATTAATGGACAGATCAGAGAAAATATTTTTGAGAAACTAGAACTTATATGTAGAATATTTGAAAAGAACAAAAGGATATTTGATGTGGATAGGATTTGAGAAGTGAGAATTAAGATAGTTGACTAGCAGGATTAAGTACCGTAGGTATATAATTTTGTAAACAGATGTAATTTGACAGATACTGAGGTAGTAATTATAATGATTTTAAAATTTTAGAGTTTAGAAATCATTTGGTGAAAAAATATGTTTGTTTAAGGGGCTGAACAATCATTCCTCCCTAGTGTTGTTCTGTATGGATGATGTAGGCCAGTAGCTGTGATCACAGCCTAAAAGGCCATTGTCCTAGTCTAAAAAGAAATTCCACCAATGACAGCTGGCAGTCTGCATGGCCCAGAGCCCTGCTGCCATAGTTGTGTTCTCTTCACAGGTCCCAGTCGTGGCCTGTGATGGTGGAAGGGGATGCCTGGCCACATGGGGTGAAGCCAGGCTATTTCCAACTTTATGGGCCATGGCAGGGACCTCCCGAGGGGACACAGTAGTGGCAGCATGTAAGGGGAGCATGGCAGCAGTGGCTCCATAGCATGGTGGTGTGTGCATGCCTCTGTGTGTGAGCACCCACCCATTGTTGTGTTAATTCAGAGACAGAACTGGGTCAGAACCATTGGCAAGATACCATGGGGTTGGCCCATGGTATCCTGCCTGTCTGTATGGGCCTTGTGTCAGAGGGAGTAATAATGATATACTGTATAAATCTATATTTTTAGTAGATATAAGGTAGAAGTACTTTTTAAAATGTGTTTACTGTTCTTTTTGTTTAGTTTAGGTTTTATTGTGAGTGGCTTTGTTTCTGTTTTGTTCTTTTTTTTTGGAAACTGAATAAAGATTATAAATTGAATAAAGAAAAAAGAAAGAAAAATAATTGCATAGGTATATCAGGCTCATTTCCAGAGAATTTCTTTTTTAAAAAGATCCTTGTATATTACAGTCAGCCCTCCATATCCATGGATTCAACTGTCCACGGCTTGAAAATATTAAATCCCCCAAACAATCCTTGATTGTGCTATTTTATAGAAGGGACACCATTTCACTGTGCCACTGTGCTTAATGGGACTTGAGCATCCATGGATTTTGGTATTCATGTGGGGTCCTGGAACCAAATCCTAGTGGATAACAAGGGCTCACTGTAGTTCTTTTCACTGACACACATGCCATTGCAGTACAGATGGCTGCTGTTTTGAATCTAAACTGAAATCTCAACTAGCAGAAGAGTTTGTTCTTTTTAATGACAAATATTGCTGTGTCAGGATTTGAAAGTGAATATACTGTGGGATCGATCCAATTTTAATTCTAACCAGAGGAGACCTACTGAAACAAATGGGATAAGCAACATAACTTTTCTATAGGTCCACTTCAGTTGTGGCTAGCACAGGTTTTAGTCCTATATATTTCTGCTTTTCAGTTAACTCCTTTAAAATGTACAGTTTAAGCCATAAACAAATAGGATGTATGCAGAGCATCAGTCATAAAGAATAAAAGGGCACAAAACATTTATGATCTATATTGATGACATAGAAATATATAAAAAAAATAGAAAAAATATAGCTTTGCATTACATATGGACTCCATTGTAAAGAAAAAGGCCAGGGAGTATAAAAAAAAATTATCGCCATGATCCTGACATGAGGGCTTGTAATAGTGAAGCTAGTAACTTTTTTTTTAAAAGAGTGAATTGCATAGGATGACCTATGCCTGTACAGATGAGGTAAAAAATATAAAAATATCCCAAAATAACAACAGCAAAAGCATAAAAAGTACCAATACTAAATTAAAACTTAGCAGTTTTATATAAATGAAGGAAATATATGTTCCATAAATAGTAAGTAACAATAATGAAACAAGTAGTATACCTATAAAATAATTTACTTAGGCCTTGTGAACTATAGTGACATATTCTGGTTCAATTTACATATTTTTTTATTTGTATTAAGCATGATTTTGTGATTTGAACTATTTGTAACAGCTATATTTATTATGCAGTTAAAATATATGAACATGTGTGCACATTTTCTGTTAAACACTGTGGCATTTATTCTACTTCCCCAACTCAAAATATGGAACTAAAAGTATGCATAAAATCTATACCAGAAAAGTAGTTTCTGTTTTTAAACTGAATGAGGGGCATGCAAATAATATAGACCAGCTATATAAAACTAATGATTTTGATCATGATAGAAAGTGTAAACATTAAGCAAGGATTACATCATGTGACTGGCTTTTACAAAGCACCTGAAAAATGTAATTCAATAATTAACCAGATTGTATGATTACTAAGGAGCAGAAAAGTAGGCAATTAAAACAAGAACATGTATTCTAGTGTTATATAAAACAGAAGCATAGTCCTCTAATTCTGAGTGAAGATCTAGAACTATATTTTACCAGATGAAACCAATAATTCAGCCTTGACCATTTTCCCACACTCATCTTACGTTATAATATATGTGACAGTTACGATTGTCACCAAATCTATACCTGTACAGCAGAAACTCAGTATAGACCCCACACAACTTTTATTTGCATGATACAATTATATATGTTGTGGTTTGCTTCCTCTTTACAGCTCAAATTTTAAAGTTTAAAATTCTACATCATTCTATGCATAGATATCCTATATATATATGATAAAGGATGTAGGATACCTACAGTATGCATAGGATGTAGGATACCTAAATCCTAGTGTGAGTTCCCACTAGAATTGAATTGACAAAGGATGTAGGATTCTGCAGCAGTTTCTCAACACACCTTTCATAGAAGAGACTGAATTAATGTTCTGTTCAGCCTGATTAAAGCAATTTGTTGGAGCATATATGATTACCTAATCTGTACTTTTCTATTGTTACTACCAATATCTTTTCAAATGATATTCAAGATATATGGCAAACTGAAATAAATAAAAACTAGTTGCTGTTCTGTACCAAGGTTTTGGTTACTATTTTAATATGCTGTCCTTTACTAGACCATTGTTCCACCACCATATGGCTATGTACATGCCCTTAAACACAGACTATAATCCTGTTGGTTTGCCCCAACCAGAGCAGACCCATTGACTCAGCTACTGAATAATGAGTCAACATGCGGATAAATGCAGTAGATCCAAGGGGTCTACTCTACAGGGAACTCAAGGGTTTAGGCAATTTATCAGCAACATACACCCTGCTGTTATAAGAGAAAGCCAAGTGGCTGCACTGTTAGAACATGAGTGCAATCAAAGTTTGTAACAGCGTGCCTTCAGAAATCTTTTCACATTTCCACAGCAGTAGCAAAAAACAGCTAAAATAAAAGAAACATATATTCCTGGTAACATAAAACCATACCACTGGACAAGGCTGATCCAATCCAGGGGGACCTGGCTCTCCTTTTTGACCCTTTGCTCCTTTTCTGCCTGGCAGCCCTCTTTCTCCCTGGTGACATGACAGAAAAATGAAAGTCTTATTCTCTGAAATGAGATAAATATCACTTGAAGCTTCAGCCACTGTCTAATTAGACTCTGTCCACATTTAACAATTTAATTTTGCGTATTTGCATCAAAGCAGTGATGATGTTATATGGATAAACACTAGGCTAATGCAAGCAATTTATATTCAGTGGTGATTTGTTCTAGGAAACAATGTGATTAAAAAAAAATTCCTACTCGCACAGAGGATGTAATTTTGGACCTTATCAGATGTCGGAAATTGGAAGTATAATCCAATGGCAATCTGAACGCAATAATGGGGTATCACATTATTACGAATTAAAGTATCTCACGCAATTTCGGGCAAAAGGGAAGTCATTCCGAATGCAATCATGGGTTTTACTTTATTGCGAATTAAAGCATCTCACACGATTTTCGGGCAATGGGGGGTCATTTTTGGGTAATGGGAAGTCATTCCGAATGCAATGGGAATTCACATGAATTCGCTAAACTAGCGAATTCACGTGAATTTGAATTGGCTCCATTCGTAATAAAAAGAAATTCCTCCCATCTGACATTTTATGTATGCAGAATGAAGGCAGCTTAGATCTGTGACATGTAACCAATAGTTTATAAGGCTGCCTTATAATCTGAAGGTTTTAAATACACCTATGGAAATATCTTGGAAATTTGTTTCCTGTTTACTTGCCAGCATATAAACATCTACTTTAGTGAACTGGAAGTGGTACTAACCTTTTCTCCCCTTTCACTTTTTTCTCCTTTTTCTCCTCGTAGACCTGGGAAACCCTATGAAAGCAACATCAATATGTTTGTAGTGCTAAATAATTCTGACAAAGGAGACCTGCATTACTACTTAAAAAAAACAAAGCTGCCCAAAATCATGAAACAGTCTTAAAGTTTAATGCCAAAAATGGAATTAAAATGTAACACAAAATGGGTGATTAACAAAATTGCAATATTAACAACACTTAATTACCAGTGGTAGGCCTCTGTGATGTTCCATAATAAATTTCTTTTTTAGAAAATCAACAACTTTCCAAGCACTGTTTTTGAAAAGCTGTATTAAATATTCATATTAGTTCAAGAATATCGTCTTTTAAAAAATGAAATGTAAATTAGCACTATTTTTGATCAACCTGGCAATGTTAGCTGACTTCCACCATAACCCAGTAGATAGGTTAAGTGGGCTTAGCTATGTAAGACCTGGTCTGTTTCCCATCTGTAAAATAAACCTGATGGAGACATGTAGGATTGCTTTGAGGGTCAATATAATAAAATTATTTTAAAGTCTCATACCTTTACCTCATGCATTTACCCTGTTTCTATATTGCCATGACAGTTTACAAAAAGAGGGAAAGAACTATTTGTAAATACAAAAAATAAAATAAGTTAAAAGCCACTTTATGGTTAAATACCATAAAACAATAAACAAGATTAAAACTGCATCTGAACAGCTTGGGTCTTTACTTGGTCGCAAGATGCAATATGGTGGGTGGGTGCCAGGCCAGCCTGTCTGCAGAGGTTCTACTACTGGGGCACAACCACCAAGAAGACTGGTGGCCACCTTATTTCAACAGATTATATCACACACATATATACACACACACATATATATATACATATACACACACACACACGCACATATACATACTGCACTATCTGTCAAACAGATTACTTGTGCAGCGCTATATTACAACGCATGTAGGACTAAAGCAATAATGTCCTCCTATTCAGCTAGGCCACCTCCATCAGTTAGCTTTGTATAGCCATTATATATAAATACAACCTGTGTTGGACTACTTTCTGCATTGGGTGTTGACATACTGCTGGAAAAAAAAAGTAAGTTGTACAACCATCACTTACATCTAATCCTGGTTCCCCTGGTTTTCCCTGGATGTATTTAAGAGAAAGAAACAGGCAAAAGTGAAGAGGTGAAAGATGGAAATCATGTTTATGAGTTACATTCATGTGAGCTTTCAACATTTTGTATAAACATAATCCAGACACACTTAAGTATCTTTGAGGTCAAAGGGAGAGATAAGCACATGTTTTCTCCTATTGAAACCAATGAGTATTAAAGTGGTAGTCTGACTGGGTTGTGACTACTGTTTACTGCATTTGGAGAAAACAGACTATCTAGCAACAAACAGAGCCTCATTTATTGTACTGCCAATACTATAAGCAGAAAGGAAAGGCACATTTTTGTGCATATTCTATAGACTAATTCTTTGTAACAAAAACTCGAATTTCATGAATAAAACACAAACAAATAGAGAGAGAATTATTGTGAGCAAAATTAATATGTTGCAGCTTGGTGCAGCATTGAAGGAAACTGGCCAGGTAACACAACTATGTACATAAGAAAGCTGTCTTTGAGAGGGTATTCCAAAAATGGGGCTCCAAAGCTATTTTAATTTTATTTTAATTTTTACATGGGGCCTGATCTCAACACATTCCCTCCAGTTGCAATAGTTTTCAGCTGTATCCAGGGTACACAATTTTTGAATAAGTCTGTGGGTCTCCTCACTGGCCCACTGCCGCTATAGAATGCCCATCTCCTTTCTTTCATCCAGTGCTTACCTTCTCGCCTTTAGTGCCTGGTAAGCCAATAAGCCCTGGAGCACCAATAGGACCCTAGAGAGAAAAGCAAATAATGATCAAGGTTCGGAAGGACTGCTGCTAAAGCATCTTCTATGGTGAACCACAAGGCAACTGTAGGCTGTAGATTTTGCCAGACTCTCCTACTCACATGTGGCCCAGGAGCACCTTTTTCACCTTTATGACCACTTTCACCTTTTGGCCCCCTTGCACCATCAGAGCCCTGCAGAAAAAGATATATATGTATTTATAAATATTAAATAATCAAATATGTGTAATCATCTGTTTTACCCCTCAAGATTAATTAAAGCCACATGTTCCCAAAACCTTACTCAAGGCATCCTTGCATTTCAAAGAAATGTGAAATAATGTACCATTTAACAAACACCACAACCCTCTGAAAGTAGATAAATAAATAAATAATAAAATAAATGAAACAATTTATTTCTTTAGTACATAGTACAATAAACCACCAAAATAAGACTTGACTAAAACATAAAATAAAAACACGTGTCCTCTAATTCACAGTTCTGTTGATTAAAATCTATCCTTGTTAAGGGTCCAAGCACAATGCAGAAATAATCCACTTTGAGACCGCTTTAATTTCCCTGACTCAATGCTCAAGAGTTCTGGGATCTGTAGTTTTGCGAGACATGTAGCCTTCTCTGTCACAGAGCTCTTGTGCTACAATAAACAATTCCCAGGATTCCAGGGTAGTTAAAGCAGTCTCATACTGGATTATTTCTGCAGTGTGTTTTGGATGATACAATGAATGGTTCATCTGCAAATAAGTAATGATTTTGCAGTCTTTACCTAATTCTTAATAACACCAAATAGAATGTGAAGTCAATCCATAATAAATTTACTTGGATGTTAGATAAACTGTAAACCAGGGCTTACTTCCTGGCAATATAGGTTGCTGCAACCCTCCTTTAGATAGTTACACCATAGGTGTCCATGTTTGCAATTCACAGGTCCATGGATTGGATGTTAAAAGAGGTTAAGATTGAGATTGTGATTGAGAGAGAGAAATAATCTGATGAAAACTATGCGAGCTGCCTTGAATCCCATTTTGGAAGAAGGAAATTGAAGAACACACACACACACATACACAAACACTTCAATTTCCTTATTCTGAAATAGAAATCAAGGCAGCTAAGCTTGCATAGTTTTCATCAGAAAGTTTTCTGATATAGTTTTCCCAAAAAGGTGCTGTGACCCCCAAAGGCTAAGGGCCCCTGCTTTAGAAGAAAGAAGGGAGAAAAACTAGCAGTTCCTTAGATTCAGTTGTGATTTGAGGAATCTTTAACTATCTGGACAGTGTCCCTGCAATCCTAGTATAGATCCCGCTTGTGAGGCCTTGTCTTTCCTCCTGTCCTCACCAGTAATCCAGTATAGTTGTGCCAGCCTAGTGCACCAGCAGGATTCCTGTGAATGGCAACCTGAAGTAAATGTGTGATATCAATATGACTTATTTTCTACAGGTGGTGAGAAATCAAAATTCCAATCCAAGTTAACACTGCCCTCAGGACCAATAGAATTCCCAAATCATTTTTACCAGTTTCTCACCTTGTGTCCTTGGATTCCTTGGGGACCCTGCAAAATAATAAAGTTAAAATGTCATTTCTATGTTTGACTTTATCCTCAAGCCTTTAGGACTGTATTCAGTTATATTATTCTGCTTGTGTAAAGTTATCTGATGGTAAGAGCATCAAAGAGCATGTTACATGTACAATATCATTTGTAATGTGTTACTTGGGGGCAGGGTAACATGGGAAGGGTAATATGGGTACATTCCTTTTAAAAAGTGATTAAATGACAGGCATGTGTGTAGTGACTAATGCTTATTCATTGCTTACTTGCTGCTTTTTCTTTTGGGAACATGAGTCCCCCCACCCATTTCAAGCATTTTGAATTTTAAGTCTTCGACGTCACATTTTTAATATATGTGTGTGTGTGTGTGTGTGTGTGTGTGAAAGATGGTAATAAGTAAGATAATGAGCTACCAGGAATATATAATAAGGGTCATTAGTAATTGTTCTTTTGGAAAAGCTAACTGCTCAAGCTCTGAATTGAAATTGTGAATGAAAGTAGGAGAGAAGGATTGCCTTGCCCATCTGATCTATTTGGAACAGCATAGGAATTGCCATACTGGGCTATAGGATAAAGGGAAAAAATGAGCAAATGTCATTATCACCCCACCTTTATTTGCAGAAGCCTTTGCCAGGGCCAAGAGCATTCCATGAGCAAAAGAACAGAGCTGGACACAATCCTTAATGATTGTGCTATCACATCTATATTTCAATATGTGTCCTTCACTGTCCTTTCAATGAACAAACAAAACAAAACAAAAAAACAAGCACAGAAAGGCAGTGCTGAGCCAGGGACAATAGTTGCCACACAAGCAAATAGTTTTGCATAATTCAGTGCAGGCAGCTACAGATTAATTCCTTAGATTGAATGGTTTTTTATTTCTCTCATTGAGGCCAGCCTGAACAGAAAAAGGTACAGAGCTAAAAACCATAGTTATTGTGCTTGGCTTTTAAAGGTGCACAATCTTCTGAATGGAGTGTTGATACACTCACAACCCCTTTCCTTGTGGAAGCACAATATTTGTTGTTATGTGCCTTCAAGTTGACTTTGACTTTGATTTATGGTGACCCTATCCTAGGATTTCTTGATAAGACTTCTTCAGGGGAGGGTTGCCACTGCCTTCCACAGGAATTCCATGGCTGAGAAGGGTTTGAACCCTGGACTCTCAGATTTCTAGTCCAGCACTCAAACCATGACACTATGCTGCACTGAAAAATATTATTTTTTAATGTACCATGGGTGAGAAAGGTTAAATAGTTCAAACAAGATTTTGTACAATTAAAAACATATTTGTTAGAACTGGTGTCCATGTCAAAAAATGTGCTATTCACTACAACTAGGAGGGTGGTGGAATTTCCTCCTTTGGAGGTTTTTAAACAGAGGATGGATGGCCATCTGTTGGGGGTTCTTTGACTGTGTATTACTGCATGGCAGGGGACTGGACTGGATGGCCCTTGTGGTCTCTTCCAACTCTATGATTCTATGATTCTGATTGTTAGCATGACTATGAAGTTTATCACACAAAGATTCTTCTGTGTGCTAAACGTAACGGAAACGCAACAGAAATGTCACCAAAATGCCAGGGGTGTGATCCTCCGTGGCGCTACGAAAGTGGAATTGGGCTCCCAGGAGGCTTCCCCACTAGCGGGGAGCCCAATTCCACTTCTGTAGTGCCACGGAGGATCACACCCCTGGTACTTTGGTGACGTTTCCATCACATTTCTCTTATGTTTAGCACATGGAAGGACTTCCATGTGATACACTCCTATGACAGGGACAGTCACACTTGTTTATTTGTGTGTCTACTTCTTCATCTATAGTGGAGTAATGGGATATAATTTTAAGTCAAAATAGCTGTGCGGGTGAGAGGAATGGATTAAGTCCCTTCAAAGTTTATATTACCACAGTCTTGTCTCTTGAAACCCTGGAAGATAAAATGGGGGAAGAGGAGGGAGAAGTGTACTCATTGCATCTTTTTTTCTGGGATAACTCCTCTCCCCCAGTGACCCCTCCTTCCAGTGTGAACAAGAGGGATGAACAACAAATATGGTTGCTCCTGGCATATCTAACTTATAGAGTTTAGCATTGTGAACTAGTTATAGTGATATAATACACAGACATCATTTCACTCCGTGCATCTGAGGAAGCAGAAAAGTCTTATGCTACAACTTCTTCTACACAGTCTCAAAGGTGCTACAAGATCCCCTTGCCTACTGATATTATATCTGAAATCATATATCTCACCAAGCAACTATATGAAGAGATATTCACCTGATCAACATAGAATACTAAAAATAAAAAGCCTGAGGATTTCTCTCCCTCTAGCCCTGAAAGTCTATATGAAGGTGTTCAAGGGGGCTTCCCTTGGAGACACTACAAATAAATTTTAAAAATGATTGATTGTACTCACTGAGAAGTAAAACAGCACCATTTCAAGCAAGGGCATCTTTTATTATGCTTTGCTATCATCATGCATATTTAGTAGGATGGTTATGAAATATTGCATGACCTTTGCACACTAGGAACTCACCTTGGGTCCCTGAACTCCTTTGGGACCCTAAGGACAGCAATGGTTGATCTGTAAAAGGAGGCTTCAACTATCCCAACACATAATCTGAGATATTTATGAACATCATGCCCAAAGTTTCTGCCTCAAAGTATATATAACATCAGACTCCAGAAAATCTCAAAGTGGAATATATTTCTGCCTTGTATCCTTCTACAAAAGTGGTGAGGAAGCTGTGGTTTTCCAAATGTTTAGCAATTCAACGTAGCACTGAAAGGGAAGGAATTCTGGGAGATGTAGGTCAAAATATCTGGACAGTCAAGGTCTGCTTGCCTCTGTTCTAAAAACTACCTTCCTAACACTAGAAAAGTTATAAAAGAAGTTGTCAAGGATTTTCAAACTGCACAACTGCCTTCATTCTCCCCATGACAAATATCCACACATATGTTTGCTTTTCCAATGGGAACTCTGGCAAATCTATTGACATCTATATTTATATCAAGTTCAAATTTATTTTTTTAATCTTAGGTTATTTCATGTGTGCTGCTCACTGTGTATTGAAAATGGACCTCCAAATTGTCTCTCTTTCAGTATGTCTTGAAATGTTTAGAAATAACCTCAAGCTAGTGCTTTGGTATGGGTTTGCCATCTGCTGCAAGCCACAGAATCTAATCTAATGTCTAACTATAGCAACGAAAAAACTGACTATATGGATTTCTCCTAAATATATTCAGACAGATTGTCCTATCAAATAAGCAGCAGAAAACCTCTGAATATATACTGGGATCCAAGTTTACTAGAAAGCCGGTAGCTTAACTGTTCTGTATATGCATTCTGGTTAGAGTAATACCTATTCATACGCTTGTGTTAATGGCATTGGGGCTATTAGCAATATGTACCATGAAAAATATTTGTTTTGCCTTACTCATAGTCATAGCTATATAGCAACCCATTTTATGCATTTCCGGCTCCCGTTTGACACCTATTTTTGTGTATGCATTTTGGGATGTTACTTTAGGTTTGTCTGACAGAACAATGAATTAAACTATCTTCACTTATTTATTGAACGAATGACTTTATTACATGGAACATGACGATGATCTTTGTATATTTTGAATGTATGCAACTATCAATGAAAGTTTAATTATTTATATTCAGACATTTTTTAGACAAGACCAGACTCACTGGAACTTAGTATCACAGCCTACTTGGAATATTAAAATCAGTTCTCATAACACATACCATTGGGCCTGGTGGACCTGGTAAGCCAGGAGGTCCCGGTTCAGGCAGGATCTGCATCTGTGCATTTTCAGAAGGAGAAGAAATAAAAGGTCTAGTTAGAATTCAATTAGGGTGGTGACTACATTGGCCAGAATATTCAGGGAGAAGCCCAGAGCTGCCCCAACATCCCTGATTTCCCCATTTCCTGAGCACTCCTATTTGGGTGACTTTTCGCATACCTGTCCTGCTGCACCAACAAGCATTGACTCTACTGTGGCGACAATTGCTTGCCTCTGGGGTCAGAACAAGGTGCTCAGCCTCGATTACATGTCTGGATGTCTTGTTCTAATCTCAGAGTGAGCGACTCTTGCCAGTGGTGGCGGCACCAGGTGACACAGCAGGACATGTTCTAAACAATTACCCAGCATCGTAATTGAGGGCTCTGGATCTTCCAGGGGGATCTAGAGCAAAAGGTGATGTTTTTACTCCCTTATAAGGGGAGTATACCCCAGGTTTAGTGTTCAACTGACTGGACATTGTCCAGTCTGTTCACACTAGAACTGAAGCTTGGGCCGTGCATTATCTGGACTTCCCACCAAGAGGATGGGGAGAAGACATTTTATTTGGTCTGTTCAGACAGAGCCTAGGACTTAGAGGAAATATCTTTTTAAAAACAGGAGCCCTGGTGGCACATTGGTGATATGATTGTACTGCAGCCATTCACAGCCACAAGGTTGGTGAGTTCAATCCCAGGCAGGGCTATAGAGTCCACTCAGCCTTGCATCCTTCTTCAGGTCGCTAAAATGAGTACCCAGCTTCTTGGGGGCAACAGACTTACACATTGCAAACTGCTTAGGCAATGCTTAAGTGCACTGATAAGTGGTATAGAAATGTACTTGCTATTGCTATAATGCGCGCGCACACACACAAACTTTTAAATATTTCCCTTGAGAAAAATTCTTAACTTATTTGCACAAATAAATTTTCTATAGGATATGAGTTTTCTCTTGGTTTCTTCATTTTCATGGCTACCTTTGTTGCTGTGTTCCTGTTTTTGCTTTGTCTCCTTGGTAAACAATTTAGATTAAAATCACATCTACTTTACATGTGATGATTTTTCATTTTTCTGCATGGAAAGCAGTTAAGACACAAGAACTATAGAAAACTTAAAGACTATCGTGTATCAACTTACTTCCCCCTCCACATGTTGTCGATCTATCTAGCTTCACTGCCACTGTTTTTGTAACTGCGATCATTGAATTGAGGAACTGAGGAGAAGACACTCTTGCAACACTCTTAGAGGACTCTATGAGTCCTGGCCTCAGAGTGCAGAAGCCAGAGTGTCTTCCAGCAGATGCTCTGTCAAAGCTGCATTACTGCTAAAATTTAGTGAAAAGGGAGGATGTAATGTCATTCTTTGTATGTTCTGTTTTAGGATACGTTCTGTCATGGACAACTTACAAGATCCTGTTCACAAGGTGCACCAGGCGCTCCTTTTGGTCCATCAATCCCCTAAACAATAAAAATAAAAAGAGAATATAGTGTCTGAGAATGGAAGAAAATCTACATGCCCGCCACTAATTATCTATGAAAATTTTCCTTTGAAGACTGAGCTATGTAGTCATATGCTTTGACGGCTGCAGGTATAGGATAGGCAAATCCATTTCCCCAATTCTAGACATTCCAGTTGAGCACAGTTGTCATGTGACAACTTGCAGCACAGTTAATGGCCACATGTGATGTGTCTGTTGCTGCCCACACTTCCTATACAAAGCCCTGTTAGGAACCCTTTTTCCATAGTAATTTCTTGTACTGAGGAATATAACGTGTGGGGCCAGTCACAAAGTCCCTCTCACCGAGTCATCATCTATATTCCCTGGTAGCCATCAATGAGTTAGCTTTTTTGGATCAGATGTGTACTATAGCTGCTTGGAATTTCAATACAGGGTAATGGTTCCCACCCCACTATCTACATATATGAATAAAGCTAAAGATCCAGCCTATCCTTGTTTTCCTGTTAGACCAGAAGAAGAATGACAGATCACAGTCAACCTGTCCCAACATATCTGGTGATAAGAATCAATGCTGTGGAATAATAAGGAATCCCACCTTGTCAATTTCAGGTCCTTCTTTACGTATTCTTAACTATACTGTAGGCCAGAGGTGGGGAAATGTTATTCACAAACCATTGTTGACTTGTTTATTATTTTAAGGTTTGTTTTAATCTGCAAATCTGTAAAATACAGGGGGGTATTGGGATACGGGATTGTATATTTTAATGTGTAAGCTACCCCGGTTCCTCCCCCTCCTCCTCCTCCTCCTCCTCCTAGGGCAAAAGTTGTGTTTGAGGCCCCCAATGGCTTTCACACACTCTTCTGTAGTACTAAATTCACTATGTCCCCCGCAAAACATCTGGGATCATGGGTTTTATGATAGTCTATCATAATCTTCCCAGACTGTTTCTCCCCTTAAAACTGGAATGGCTTCTGGTTTATTTTCTGGTTTGAAAGAAAATGCTTCTCCTGGCCCTGGAACAACCCCAAGTGGAGCAAAAACATACAAGAAATTGCCCACGAGCTTTCTACAGAATATTGAGGGATTTTGAGGGGGAAAAGTGAGAGTGTTAAAAATGGAGGGCATAGCCTTTAAGTCCAGTGATGGGTCTTTGAGGTCCACAGCCCTCATGTAGCTGACCAGCTGTGGCCTATACCACTGTTTTTCCTCCTTGTGAATTTAATTCTCCATGTAGGAGAACTATTAAGGCAAAGTGCCTTTTTGTCTGGTCATAGTTACTAAAAAGATAGCTTCTCCTTGATTTAATCAGAGGATCAACATGGCATAGTGGTTTGAGTGCTGGCTTAGGACACTGGGAGACCACTGTTTGAATCCCCACTTGACCATGGAAAACTACTGGGTGGGCTTGGGCAGGTTACATTCTTTCAGCCTCAGAGAAAGGCAAGGGCAACCCCCCTGTGGACAAATTCTGCCAAGAAAACCCAGTGAGAGGTCCGCAGAATGTCTTGAAGGCAAACAACAATAACCGGATTTAATCACTTCTCAGGGTAGCTTCCCCAAACCAAAATTCAAGTTCCCAAGATTTATCCCATATCTCTGAAAATTAAAGAGCAGCAGTCTTGAGATTACCAATCTTCCAATTATAATAATTAAATAATAAAATAATAAAGTAAATCAAAATTTCAGGTAGACTTACTGGTGGACCAGACAAGCCCATTTCTCCTATTTCTCCTTTCGCCCCCTTTAATCCAGGGCTGCCTTGGTCACCTTTCGACCCTTTGGGACCCTAATATTTAAGGGGAATATGAGATGTACTTTTAATTATGTTAAAGACATAACACATAGAAACTTGTTTTTCTTTTATCTCACTACCTTTATCCCATCCCCTGAGTAGGAATAAACACACACATCTTACATGCATAATCATCCCACTTTCATACCACTGTTCACAGGTCTCTTGAACTCTTTGGGAAGACATTAGGAGGATTTATCATAACAGCTTTTTGAAGAACAAAAACTGACAAGTACATGTGGAAGTAACCCTTTAAAAAGTTATGGTACTATAAATCGCAATTAATAGTGAAATAATGCTGCTTAATACAAAATATTTAGCAGCCTTCAAAATGTATGTAACAATGGGTTGAAACATTGTTGTTGCTGCAGTAATTTTCTGCATTCATATTAATTGTATTCTACAATTTCTACCAGAATTGGCATTCAAGGCAGCATGGAAATTAAGTTAATACATTATGAATACAACTTTTATTATTTTAAACTATACATTAAAGTAACAATAACATTAAAAAGAATTTAAAACATACTTTTGAAGGAAAAAAAGTTTAAAAACCCCCCACAGAACTGCACCCTGTTAAAGCCCTGTCTTTAAAACTAATGAATTTCCAAAAGAGAGCAGGGAGATAAGACAGGGGACAGATAGAAATCTCTGCTTCTGACTGGCAACAGGAGGAAGTAAGTCAACCCAGACTGAAGAAAAGGGGGACAGAGACTAAAGGTGGAGTGATTATTCTAGTTTCCAGGAAATCAGCTTTTTTCTCAGGTGTTCAGTGCTTTCTTTAAACAAGTGTGGCTTCCTCAGAGAGCTTCAGTGATCTAGGAAAACTTTTGCCTCTGTTTGCCAAGACAGTTTAAGAATTAATTTAGGAATCTTGCTACCCCTCAGGTTATCAGAAGTTTCTTGGCAGGAATTAGGAATTTAGGAGCTACAGGGGACACTGGAGAAGGCACATACCAAAATACACTTATGAACATGTTCCATGTTTAATAAAAGTGTGAATGCATCACTGCATAGATCTATAATATGTATCTGGGGCAAACATTATTTAATGAAATCATCAAAACCAGACATACCGGTGGACCTGTCATACCATCTTCTCCAATCTCTCCTTTCTGTCCTGTTGGACCTGGGCTTCCTTGGTCACCTTTTGCTCCTTTAGGACCCTGCAACTCAAGGAAAAGGCATTTGTAAGATGTTTGCTTTTCAATCTGTAGCATTCCTTCCTCCTCCCAAACATGGCTTACTCAGAATATTTTAAATTTACTCATATAAGAAAGAAGAACTGCTTATGAGTGGAATGTAATTTAACAGTTCAGGTGAATGTGGGATATTTTTCAGAGTGCAAGAACAGATGAACAGGTTCTTTTGTCATGCACACATTTATCCTACATACAACAGTTAAAATATTTATTTCTAATTACATTGTAGACTACAGTAATTTTCATTAATAGCTGAGGAATTATGGCATAACCAGCTTCCAATGCAATACCTAATTTGGGTGATGTGGGAGAAGATGGTCTGTATTTCTCTGTAGAGCTAGAAGCAATTGTTGTTAGATGAGTTACTTGTAATTGATTGTTGTTGTTGATCTTGTGTGCCTTGAAGTCATATCCAACTTATGATGACACTAAGGGGAACCTTAGGGTTTTCATGGCATGATGTGTTCAGAGGGATATGCCTTTGCCATCCTCTGAGGCTGAAAAATTGTGACTTGCCCAAAGTCACCCAGTGGGTTCCCATGGCCAAACAGGGATTTGAAACCTGGTCTCCGGCTTTTTATAGATGATTCCTTATCCCCAATAATGAGTTATTTGTAATTTATTCTTTTACCTCCAATAATGAAATTATTACACATTATTACAAAATTATATTACATTATGACTACAGTTCCAGAACAGAAATTGTTATTCTGGTTTGCAGTGTAACCAGAATAAAGCCCTGATGGTGCGAGTTCAAGACCAGCAAAAGGGCTGAAGCTCAACTCAGGCTTGTCTGTACCACCAGGGCTTTATTCTGGTTACACTGCAAACCAGAATAAAACTTTCTGTTCTGGAACTGTAGTCATAATGTAATATAATTTTGTAATAATGTATAATAATTTTGTTATTGGACTCAGGCTTGCATCCTTCCGAGGTCACTTAAATGAATACCCAGATTGTTGGGGGCAAGTAGCTTACAGTTGTAAACCACATAGACACTCCTTAGGCGGTATGAAAAGGTATATAAATGAATTTGTTTGTTATGAAGCTGTTTCTAACTGTAACTGTTAGTTACTATTATAGTGACATGGATGTTCCATCTCGTTGTCCTCTAATATGTTTACAACCACTGTTTATCTGTTGTTGTTATTATTATACTATACTAACATACTAACAATAATGAGTTTTTAGTATGTTTTAAATTGTAATTGGTTAAATGGCATTTTAAGGGGAGGAGGGTTTAGGGGATTGTATTATGGAATGTACATTTTAATGTTGTAAGCTGCCCTGATTGTGTTGCACAGAGGGGCAGGATAATAATAATCATCATCATCATCATCATCATCACCACCACCACCACCACCACTAAATGGCTGGCGATTGCTGCTGTCCTATGCTTGGCTAAAGAGAAGGGATGAACAGGAAGAGAGTGTAGCATTCAGACTTGGAGCATTCATATACTGTTTTTAAAAAATAACCATTAAAACATTTTACACTTGTCCCTCTACATTTGCAGCTTTGACTTTTGTGGATTTGATTATTCATAGATTTTATCAATATGTTCTCACTAGGAACATGCAGGTCTTCTGGCACAACTCTATGGTCAACCTTAACAAAAAGTCGCACTGAAGGACCTAAAGATTCCTAGGCAGAACACTCCACTAGGCATTTGAAGCTCCTCCAGCAAAATGCTATTGTCAATGTCTGGCAGATGTTGACCATAGAGTTGCAGTGGAGGAACTAGAGATCCCTAAAGAGGTGTTCTCTCAGGTAAAAACATGGTATTTTTGTTATTTGTGGTTTTTCCACATTCATGAGGATCTTGAACTCCTAACTCCAGCAAATGTGGAGGGATGGGTATAGTTACCTCTGGGATTACAATTTTTGGGCAAGGTGATCAAGAGGGCAGTTGCCTTCTAGCTCCAGGCAGTCTTGGATGAAGCTGATTATCTAGACCCATTTCAAACCAGTTTCAGGGCAGGATATGGAGTTGAGACTGCCATGGTCACCTTAGTCGATGATCTCTGTCTGGGTATCGACAGGGGAAGTGTGACCCTTCAATACCATTGACCACAATATCCTCCTGAAACAATTGAGGGAGTTGGGTATTGGGGGTACTGCACTTCAGTGGCTCCATTCCTACCTCTTGGGCAGATTCCAGATGGTGATACTGGGGGACAGCTGCTCTTCTAAAAGAGAGCTGACATCTGGCGTCCCTCAGAGTGCCATTCTGTCCCCCATGCTGTTTAACATTTACAGGAAGCCGCTGGGAGAGATCATCTGGAGACATGGGGCACGGTGTTATCAGTACGCTGATGACACCAAATATACTTCTTCATGCCTCCAACTGCTACAGTGACTAAGGATGGCATCTCTCCTTTGGATGCCTGTCTTGTATCAGTAATGGGCTGGATGAGGGAAAACAAACTCAGGTTGAATCCAGAGAAAACAGAGGTACTGGTGATAGGTATCCCAGGTCCATGGATGAAGACTTGTCAACCAGTCCTGGATGGGGTCACACTCCCCCTAAAGGACAAGGTTCGCAGTCTGGGAGTACTCCTGGATACATCTCTACAGGTGTCATCTCAAATAGATGCGGCAGGCAGGAGTGCTTGATATCAACTTTGGTTGATACGCCAACTGCGTCCTTACCTGGACCAAAAGGACCTTGAAGCAGTAGTACATGAACTGGTAATCTCTCGTTTAGATTTCTGTAATGCGCTCTACATGGGGCTACCTTTGTACCAGGTTCAGAAGTTTCAATTGGTTCAGAATGTGGCAGCCAGATTAGTCACTGGTACATCCAGGTTTGACCATATAACATCAGTATTAAAATCTCTTCATGGGCTGCTGATTAGCTTCCGGGTGCAATACAAGGTGTTGGTTATCACCTTTAAAGCCCTACATGGTTTGTACCCGAGCTACTTATGGGAACGCCTCTCGGTACACAATCTGCCCCACACTCTCAGAACATCAGGGATGAACTTATTAGAACATCACAAAACCAGGTTAACAATAACTTCCCATAGGGTGTTCACTGCTATGGCTCCGACACTTTGGAATAGCTTACTGGAAGAGATCTGTCTTATTACAGTACTACCTTAGATGCCTTCAAAAAGACACTTAAGATGGATCTCTTCCAGTGGACTTATCCACCCAATCTTGTATAGGGCTTATTAAAGAAGAACTGCTCCACTTCTGACTTTGGACTCTTTCAGATGTGGGAAATTGGAAGTATAATCCAAGGGCAATCCAAACGCAATCATGGGGCTTCACGTTATGCTTCTCATGCAATTTTGGGCAAAAGGGAAGTCACTCCGAATGCAATCATAGGTTTCACGTTATTGTGAATTAAAGCTTCTCACACAATTTCGGGCAAGGAGGGGTCATTTTTGGGTAATGGGAGGTCATTCCAAACGCCTTCCGAATGCAATGGGGATTCATGTAAATTCGCTAAACAAGCAAATTCACGTGAATTCGCATTGGCTGCATTCGAAATTGGGAGAAATTCCTCCAGTGTGAAAGAGTCCTTTGATTGTATGAATGATTAATAACTAGATGATGATCTAGCTTTTTACTGACTTGATGATAATGTTGACATTTTATTGTTTATTTTGTATCTTATGGTATGATTTTATCTGCTGTAATCCCGCCTCGATCTACAGGAAGAGGTGGGAAATACAAATTATTATTATTATTATAGTTGTTGTTGTTGTTGTTGTTGTTGTTAAATAGTGAAAGCTGATGTGGCATAGTGGTTTGAGTGCTGGTCTATGACTCTGGAGACCAGGGTTCAATTCCCAGCTGGGCTGGGGACCCACAGGGTGATTTTGACAAGTTACATGCCTCTCAGCCTCAAGGGAAGGCAATAGCAAACCTCATCTGAACAAATCTTGCCAAGAAAACTCCATGATACATTTGACTTAGAAAACAACTTGAAGGCACACAACAACACTAAAGTAAATAGTAAGGCAAAGTAAATATCTATTCTTTTTAAATAAATGAAACTTATGATGGCAACTGACTACTTTGGGAGCCTTGAAAGGACAACTGTAACTAATTAGTTATTTTTTAAAAAGCAACTTTGGAAGCTTTGCTTTTCCGCAAGATTCCAGAGAAGGATTTGCTGCTGCTCTCCCATAGTGAGCCTCTTGTTTCACCATTGTAAGCCTGTTGTTGTCAAAAGTCTCCTCCCTTGGAAGAAAGAATCCTTTAGTATATCCAGAGTTTGTCACTGGATTTTGGTTTTCAATATTTTGCAATGCTAATGATTCTTTCGGTGTAGACCTTCAATGAAATGGCGACCAAATTGAATTTTGTCACCATGTCAGATTTGTGCAAATTCAGAACTGCATCAAAGAGTCCAATGTCCAAACAGCAAAGAACTTTATTGAGAACACAAAGGACCTTATCACATTCGCAAAATCCTGCTGAGAAACAGGATTTAAAGTAGATTTAAATTAGGAAAAAAAAAACTGCAAATGTGGGAAATTTATCACATGACATTTAGCCAGACCAGAAATAACACGAAACTAAAGCAAATGTAAAGGGGACAAAAATGGCAGCTTTTTACTTTCTGGAAGCATTTTCGTGTTATTTCTGGTCTGGCAAAACATTGCGTGATAAACTTTCCACATTTTCTGTTTTTTTGCTATTTTAAATAAATCCCATTTTTCACTAGTGTTATAAGGTCCATAGTCAGAAATTCACAATTCAGCATTTAAGCCAGAATTGCCTACCCCAAGCCAAACAATACATTAAATCTCAAAACCTTAAACTCCTTCCTCTACTGCTCAGTGCCAAAACTAGCACCCACCTCAAATTCCCACAGTCTGTCTCCTACTGTTAACCAATTCCCTTTTCCAACCTTCTCACAAGGACTATTTCTCCCTGTCTCAAACATTCCCAGCAACTACCCCACCTTTCTGTTACTATCAGCCACCAACTTCCTTCAGCCTACAACTTACACATTACAAAAGCTACCATTCCCATAACTATTCTAGCCAACTGCAACCGATCCTATCTCCCCCTCCCATCTAAGTAACCTACACAACTACCCATAAGCCCCAACAAAAATTATAATAGCACTTAAAACATAAACTTAGCAAAATACTCTGAAACACAGAACCATAGAAACCTGACAGAATCCAAGCAGCAAGCATGGTCCTGACAACCACTTCCCTCTTTAGCAGTTCCACTTCAAAAATTCTGCAAGTTACTGAACTTTAAAAGCATTCTGGAAGTCTTTGCAGACAAAACTTCCCATTAAGTGGATATAAAGGAATATCTGATATTCTGACTATTCAATCATATCTTCTTGTTTTTCTAAAGTTCTCCCTCTTAGCAACTAATCTCAAATGGCTATTAAAATTTCCTGGGAATAGGTCTGGCTGTTTCCGAACTCTAGGAAATGAAGATAATCTCAAACCACTGAAATCAGCAAAACTTAGAAATGCAGATTTTGCCACTGTCCTTCATCTATACCTATGTGAATAGATCAATCTATCTTTAAATCTGTACATTTACAAAATACTTTGTTACCCTGAATTTGTTTTTGGAGATTGTAGGGACAGCTGCCATTGTAATCTCCCCTAAATGAATGTTCAGTGTAACTCTCTACAAAAAAATATGTCTCACTGAATTCTCTGGAGCTTGCTCACAGATAATTGGATATAAAATTGTAGTCCTAATAGTCAGCTCCTTTCTATTGACAATGCCATACCATTCCATACTCTCAAACCAAGACTGCTGCATACCTTTTCTCCATCAACTCCTGGTGGACCAGGCAATCCAAGTTCCCCCTAAAACAATTTTTAAAAGAGAACAGATCAGCACAAAAATGGAATTCCAGATACAACCTATTAAATCAATTTCCATAATGTAAAAATGTATTGTTCTTGGGTTACATTTTGAAGAAAATCCTTGGTATTTTAAGGTGCATGAAGACTCTTGTCTATTTCAACTAAAGGGACAAATTATTTAACCTGTAATTCTAAACACATGTACACAGGAACATATTTTATTGAATTGGGTATAGTTTATTTCTAAGTAGATAAACAGAGGATTTGTGCTGTCAGTCAATGAGAGAATTTTGGGAATTGTAGTTTTGTGAGACATTTATCCTTCTCTGTCAGAGAGCTTTGGTGCCACAAAAAACTAAAAATCCCAGGATTCCATAGCATTGAGCCAGGGCAATGAAAGTGGTGTCATCCTGGATTATTTCTGCACTGTGAATGCAACCAAGGAAGGATGCACACTATTCTTAACAACTTTTACACAATATTAAAAGTATTTGTTCCTAACTGGAAATAAGAAACATTAAACAAAGTTCTTCTAATTCTAGAAGGGTGATTTCTGGGAGTGTAAGACATTTTAAAGGGTTTTGTGTGTATATGTGTGTGTGAAAAGATAAGATTTGGTAGGTGTAGATAGTTATGTTTATTTCATTGCATTCTTAGAACGTTCTCAGAACGTTCTCAAAATGGTACAAAATGGGAACAAGCCACTTCTGGTCCCATCCGCTCCTGTTTTGTATCATTCTGAGAACGTTCTGAGAATGTTCTGAGAATGCAATGCAGTAATCTTAAGTATTGCTGTTTACAGAATGGGATATCAGACCTTCATAATTGCTACCAAGGGCTTGTAGAATGAATTCTTACTGGCAAAGGAAAAATCAAATAAAAGTTAGAAATGCTGGCTGGAATCTTCCATAGTAGTTATAAATATATTACCTAGAATCACACAGACATGATTGTTATGTTTTCCATGGTGGTAGAATTCAAAGGCATAGCTGTGTTAGTCTGGAAAACCAATATGCAAAGGGATCTTGCAGCATCTTTGAGACGACTGACAGAAAGAAGTTGGTAGCATGAGCTTTCATAGCATGAGCCTACTTCCAAATACATCTGACGAAGTAGGTTGAAGTCTATGAAAGCTCATGCTACCAACTTCTATCTTTCAGTTACTCTGAAAGGTGCTGCAAGATCCCTACATAGCCTCTTGTTTAGGTGCTACATAGGGACCGTGAAAGTTCCCCAATCCTCACTGAGCAGGTGGCAGCTGCTATGAGCGACAGAGGTCTGTTGACTGACATTCCCACCTCCTCCGCATGTGAGTGATTTCTGGTATGAGGGGGAATTGTGATAGGAGTTCTGCTTCTGCCTGTCAGACCTGAATGGTAGTTAGCTGTCTTTCAAGCAAAAAAAAGGGAACAGGCCCTTGTTGATCGCAGCAGTTGCTTCCCAGTAAATGGTGATGGGTGTGTGTGCCTATCGTGCCAGGACTTAGTAGGCAGCACTGTAACTATGACATTCTTGTACCTCCCATACAGGAATTTGGCTGCTGTCTGTATCACTGAGGAATTTTCAGTGAAAAGAAAATTCACAAATGGTCCCAGTATTCCACAAGCTAATAATGTTGGCACATATTCTTCTTCTTCCACTATTGATAACCTTCAGATGTTGAATTCACTACACACCACTAGTTTCTGATCCCCAAGGTTCTACAAAGAGACATGGGAAATTCACACACATGAATCAGCAACAGTGTTACCAGGTAGGCAAGGTAGGCAAGTCAGGAACAAAATACATTGTATGTATAAGGAAATAAAATCCAACCTTTGGTCCAGGAGCTCCTTGGGGCCCTGGAGGCCCTTGAGGACCTGGTGGCCCCTGTAAAAAAGGACAGCAGATTGTCTGTTAATTGCTGTTTTTAATATGATCGTTTGAATTACTATGGTGAGAGTGCCTGAATTTGCAACAACACAGAACATCTCCACAGTGCAAAAGGGTTCATAAAATACTATTTCTTATTAACTAACTGTAGCTTTGTCAATTCTGTATTACATAATAGTCAGATGAGAAAAGCTCTTTCCCTTACAGCAATGATTAAAAACACCAGCAATTCCAACCTCTTACTCCATGGAAGTTTGTTTCCCTCCTTTCTTTAAATATTCCATTAGCAACAATAAACCCACACTAATTTGCCAACTGTCCTGGCATGATTCTTTCCGTCTCAGGTGTTGTTCATATTTAAAAAATAAAGTAGTTTTAAAACAGTTTACCTGCCATGGCTCATGGTATGAAATTCTTTTGTAATTTTTTAAAAAGATATTTAGCCTTCTCTGTCAGAGAGCTCTGGTGCCACATCAAACTACAAATCTCAGAACTCCATAGCCCTGAGCCATGGCTGTTAAAGTGCTGTCAAGCTGCATTATTTCTGCAGTACAGATGCAGCTGCGCATAGACATTGGATGTAGACCTTTTACTGGTTATAAACAGATGCTCAGCTTGAAACAGAAAATACACTTCTTTTGAAAAAGATGTGAACAGGCCTCTATAATTTTAATTCATGTCATGACATGATCTGCCAGGAGACTACTGGAAACTCAACTTACTGATTCAGGATCATCTTAGAAGCTTAATATCAAGTATAATGTGCATTGATAGCAACAGCTGCAGAGAGTGGGAAGTATTACGTTAAAGTATTAACAAAAAACAAATTACATGCATTTGACAAAACTCTGTATTCCATAATCAAATGTTTTTCTTTGTCATCTCACACAACAAAGGATTGGATCCAGAGTTCCCTGTCTCAATGGAATTAAATACTCCTTCCACTGGAAGAAATAAACTTTTGGATACAACTCAAACAGTGTAATACCATGTGATTGGTATTTTCCCCTTGTATAATTGTATTATAATCAAGTTGGACACATGTATGAAAATTCAGAGCTTGGAATGTCAGTTTTGAAAATTAATTGGTTGATGTTGAACATCGGAATTGGTTAGATTACTGTGTTGTCATTACTGTTAATAATTAAAATGGCGTAATTCACTGAATTATGTTCATTGCTTAAGTCATTCATTTTCAAAACAAAATGTAGGATTTACAGAGAATGGCATGTGCGTTGTCATTGTTGACCTCTACAGGCATATTTGTTATTAGTTCCTTCAAAAGTGCTTTTTTGGGCATTGTAAATTTGTCTTCCTCAACTTGGATTTTTCCTCAGCTAGAGTAGAAATCCCATAATGAGACTGTTGACTGGGAATGGTGAGAGCCCAAAATGTCTAGGATTTCATCTTACAACATGTCTGTATCTTTCTTTCCTCTATCTACTAATCCTCCCACTAATATATACAAGATTCACTCACCCTTCAAAAATGCTTGTTTTTGCTAAAGGTTAATAATGAGTGATGTGCTTATTTCAATAAGAAGACACTGATCCAGGACAAGTGCAGTAATAACTATACAGATCAGTCATTTTATCAAGGGTGAAGAATTTTCAATCAGAAATGTTGTGCCTCTGAGCACCAGACAACATCTTTTGGTACAACTGAACCATTGCATTCTCTTTGCCTCCTAACTTACCATCATGTCTGCAAACATCAGTTGTAGAGCACATGTTTTGCAGGAATCCCAAGTCCATGGCATGTCCAGTTTAAAAGATTCACATATCTAACAAGACACTTGGTTTCTGAACCTGTCTTATGCAGAAGATGTTTAAATCTTGCACTCTTTGGCTAATGAAATAAATGGATATTTCCACACAGCATTTTTTTTTTTGGCCTCTGTTTCATATGACAGCTATGAAATAGTTACATCAAAGTTCAGGAAGACTCTGAAATAGCCAAGTCAAGGTGAATATAAAATGTTAGACTTCCAAAGTCCTCATGTTTTATTTTATCTGGCAGAAAGAAGGCTGCCTTATCCACTAACAAATCTTACCAATTTAAAACTATCTAATTTGTTTAGTTCACCTATGTTGGCAGGAGGGGCAAGATAACAAATCAATTAACAACTTTTTCAAAGCTGTGCCTGGATCCTTACTACTCAGGGGTACAGAGTATGTGTACAGCTGTACAAGTATTGGTCAAAAACATATATAAGCCCTCTTCATACATGAATCATATAAAGGTGTCCTCATACAATGCTAGGGGCAGGGCTGCATTGCTGGCCAAAGTCCTATACATCTACATGTTGGTGTGGAATATGTGCAATGAAGCTGCTTATGTTTGGACAGAGGGTTGCATGAGGGCTTTCCCACAACTGGGAGGCCAGTTGTGTAAACCTTTGTGCAAGCAGCTGTTCACTAGTAACTTTCATCACTGGAGAATGTCCACATCAACACATGAGGCCCATGTCTACACACATATAATCTGAGGACAGGGACAGCAATATGACTCTCATCATGAGTATATTTACAGCGCTTTAGAAATAAAGTTTAATAATAATAATAATAATAATAATAATAATAATGTGATTTACAGGCAAATCAAAGTTATAGCTGTGTGAATTAATCAATGCACAATTACCTTTACCCTTTATATGACACCCTGGCAATAAGCCTGGAACACAACCCTATTTGGGACTAAGGAGCTGTCACAGGAGAAGACTACCCTTATGACAAAGAAATCCATGCACCATAGACAGCTCCCTCCACTTTTGTAATGAAATAAAGATATAAAAGGTCAAGCCAAACTAGAATTCTTAAATGCCATTCTTTTTGGAAAGAGAGCTAAGGATATTTTCAGACAACACCCAATGAATTTTCAAAGAAGCAAACTGATTGTACATCAGAAACTGAAATTCAGTTCTACACAACTGTAAACCAAAGCAACAACATATTCATAACTCAGTCATTGGTATGGCTGACATACATCAGTCATGCTGCAAACAATATAAACTCAATGATTATCAGCCATTATTTTGTTAAGAGAAACCAAATGTTTGGCAGAACCTTTTTATAGCAATCATGGTCCAGAAATCTGAAGCAGAAAAGCCACATGCTGGGCCATTCAAACAAACCAAATCCAAGCAGGCATCTGGCAGACAGCAATTACCGTCAATTTGGGTTTCCCTGCAGCCTGTTATAAAACAATTAGGGTGGTTTTCAAATGTATTTGAAATTAAACATTTATGCTATTCAAATAATGTAATGTGAGCTAAAATGGGTTTCAAAGCATGGCCTTTTTCCAATGGAAAAGACTAGCACCTATATAACTATGTTTCCTGAAATTGTTATTGCATAATTTTAACCTACTGATCTGAAAGGAAAAACTGAAATTCCTCCCAGTACATCTACCAGCTTTGTCAAAGTAGGGTTATTTTGTGAACTGAAAACACAGTCTATAAGATTACAAACACCTGTTTAATCTTATGTAATCCACATGAAGGTGATTGAATCAAGTAAGCACCATATAGCTATTTCTATTTGATCTATAGCATTGTGTCTTCCTCTCTTGACTCCATGTTAGTTCTAGATGAGAATTATGCAGCTGAACAAGTACTACATAATTTTTCAGTTAACCCCACCTAGAGATGTGAAGGATGCATTTTCCTGAAAAAATGGAAAATTTGGACACTGAAAAAAGAAATAGGAAAAAAATGAATTTTGGAATATTTTCTTTTGTGAAACATAAAATGTTTATGGCAGATTAATTTATAAAAAATTATAAAAACTATACAATGGGATGTCTTTTGTGTTAGACAATGTACAGTATCTGAACATTACAATCCATTGCCTTTGGATCCTTTTCTAAGTTCTTTATATGCAATTTAGTGCTTTATGTCTGCTTGAAACTATGAAAGAACAAAATAGGTTGTTACTACTGTACGGTTTCTTCTGTTATTGTTTTTACATGTCTCTTTTTAATCTGTAAAGGATGCTAATACCATTTTTAAAAATTCAATTTCCCCCCTCAACGGCCCCCCCAGAAAAAATGTTTTTCCTCCATGCCTTCAAAATTTAAGGAAACTAGACACCTCTAATTCCTCCAACAACACCAAAAACTGCTGTTAACAATTTCAGGATTAATCTCCCTTATCCAAAATGCTTAGGACCAGATGTTTTGGTTTTGGATACTTCTGGATTTTGGAATTCCTGTATTTGCATATACATATATAATGCAATATATTGGAGATGGGGCCCAAGTCTAAACACAAAACTCATTTAAGTTTCATATGCACCTTACACACATAACTTGAAGTTAATTTTATACACTATTTTAAATATTTTTGTGTATGAGACAAATTTTGTGTACATTAAACCATCAGAAATAAAGGTGTCACTATTGCAGCCAAACATATGGACAATTTTGGAATATTTTGGATTTTGGAGTTCCAAATAAGGGAGACTCAACCTGTTCTAGATAAAGCTGTGGGAAAATTCAGGCACATGTGATGAATGCCAGGGACATTTGTGGGGTGAATCACATTTCAGAGATGGCTTGCCAACATTTCCATATACAGTTGGTCCTCTTTATCTAACAAATTTTTTTATCCATGGATTTGAACATGCACAGCTTGAAAATATTCCAAAAAATTATACATTCCAAATAGCAAACCTTGATTTTCCATTTTATATATGGGGCACCATTTTGTTGTGCCATTATATATAATGGGACTTGAGCATCAATGGATTTTGTTATCCACGTGGGGTCCTGGAACCAAACCCCAGTGGATAACAAAGACCCACTGTATCATGTGGACATCCATATCCTTTAAGCTGTCTCTAAATCTTGAACTAGACTGTGGAGAAAAGGCCACTGTTAAGAACAATGCTAATAACAGCAGAGGGGCAGCACTCTTCTTTGGAATCACTGGAAAAAGGAGACTGCATCTTAGCACCCCTTGTGCTCTCAGTGCAGCTGTAATCAATGGGCCTGTCCTCTTTACAACACAGCCACAGCCACTTGGGTTGTATTGGGATCACTGGTGGTGGACAGGGGGCATAGGTAAAGCCTCCTCCATAGCAATTTTATCTGCAGTGTGCAGGATTGTGATAGAGTAGGAATGAGATAAAATATGTTTGTGTATCCCTGTGCAGATGTTTGTGTGTCCCAGTGCTAGTACATGATAAATTTATGTGTGTGAGTATATGTGTTTAAGTGTGAGATTTTTTGGGGGGGTGGGGGTGGGAATGCTGGCTATGTGTCCATGCTCACTGCCTGGCATGTAGTCTCCCGCAACTATATGAGCCTGGAAGAAGCAAAAGGTTTGCCCACTTCTGCCTTACATGCATTTGAATGGGTTTCTTTGGATCATGGATATCTTTAGACACTATTAAAAATGAATCCTGTCCATTGTCTTCTCATGTTTTGCTTGCATGCTCCCTAAGGGTATCTAGGCGGCCACTTTGCAAAGCAGGATACTAAATAGATAGGCTGTTGGTATCATCCAGAATTTATCTTGTTCTTATAATCTTGTTAAATTGATTCATTTTCATAGGATACAGCACCCCATTATATCATAATGTTTACCTTTAGCGCTTCCAAAATTCTACCATCATAGTCAATTATTACAGTATCTCCTTGTTCTCCTTTCAGGCCTGGTGGTCCCTAGAAAAAAAGAAAAGGAAAGGAAAAAGTAATTATGGTTTCAGACATAATATTCTGATTTTCACATATTGTACTATTAAGAACCCACAGTAAATATTAATGTAGCTCTTAAAAATTTCAATGGTTGGCTGTAATCTGGAGAATTCATATCCACTGAAGAAAAAAAATCATACACCATTTACACTGTCATAGTTTCAGAAAGGACCACTGGAGGCCTGCTTTCTGACCTATAATTTGTTTATTGCAGGTACCAAGCACAGGTCCTTTTCAGTGGTGGTCACATAATCATGGGATTCCTTTTCCAAGGAAATCCTTCAAACTACTCTCACAGTGTTAATATGTTTCATAAAAACCTCTTTGGTCATGTAAGAGTTTTTCTTTTTCTTTTTGGCTGACAACACAATCCCACAATACTTAGAAGTATTGTGCCGTTTGCTTTACCCCACAGTGGGGTAAAGAAAGAAAGATAGCAAAAAGGCATATAAAATGGAAGATGTCTTGAAGGAAGATCAGCAAATATTTAGCATCTAGATCCACTTTTATGTCCCCATACATACACCAAAGTTCAAGATAGCTATGAAATAATAGTTTACTCTGTATAGACTTATTTGTAATTTTCCGCTTACCTGGTGCCATATATAAGATAGGAAATAATACAAGTTCTTCTGATATTAATTTGTGATTTATTCTATCACATTGTATGTTTTTTTCACTTCTTTAACAAATACAAAACAACAATATATGTGGTTAGGGCACTTTTAAGTAATCAAATGGAGAAAATAAAATTCATACCCTTGGCCCAATGTATCCATCTGCTCCTTTCTCACCAGGTTCACCCTGAAAAATAAAAGATGTTTGTTATTCTTGAAAATTAACTTAGAAGTAAATGTAATGCCTACCGTGCCTAGAGAAGCAAAACATAAGCAGTAATGGTTTTAAAATAGTACAATATAAACCAGCCAGATCAGGTAGAAGACACCAAAACCTCCTGCAGGCATTGGAATCCATTCTTCTCATAACATTATACACGCCACACAGCTGCAAAAGCCAAACAATTATGAAATTAAACTGGCAAACAGTAAAAAGAATCATGACACTTTGGCATCTTGGTGTTACAAAGTGAGCTTGTTGCCATGTTTGAAAAGAGATTAGCCTAGGGCATTCTGAAGCCCAATGTCCTTCCATTTTTCAAGAACAAAGAGAGTCATAACCTGTTATAGTCCAAATATAAGTTTATTGCAGCCTACAAGAAATACAGACATGTTCAAAAGGAATAGCAAATTGACTAAACTAACTTCTTACACAGTATATGTACATAAAGCACAGTACATGTTTCTTTTTATGCTATAAATCTTTTCCTGGTGGAAATTTGAGAAAAAAAATCAAATAATGTGTTCTAAAACGTTTCACCTTAGAATAAAGACAGATATACAATAAAAATGGGCTGACAGTAGTTTCCCCCTATCTACACAAATGAACTGACAGTCAGATGGGCCAATGAATATTACACTGGTTCAAGCATTCATTTTTGCCCTTTTCAACTTTTTTTTACCACTTCCACTTCCATGGGGTGAGTAATTTGTCCCACTAAGCTGGTTGTTTGGAAAACAGTAAATGGTGTCACTGGAATGCTTTCTTCTTGGTTTAGGCCCAATACAGATGGGCAAAAAGCGTCGTCCTGGGGCCGATTTTAGGGCTCTGGAGGGCTGGGCATCCATACATGCCCAGCCCTTCTAGTGGAGACTGTGCACCATCTTGCCAGCACCCCACCCACCTGAGGAGTGTGATGATGATGTGCGGGCATCTGTGTGCCCAAATGGCACATGCTGGAAGTGATGGTGTTAGGGCGCGTGAGTGCCATTATGGTGCTCCTAAAAAGAAGCCACTCTAGGCTTCTTTTTAGGGAGCGTGTTGGTGCCACAAAGAGTAAAGATGGCGCGGTGCCTACAAAGGGTAAAGATGGGCAGCATGGAGCCACCCATCCGTACAGAATTCCTGGTGTGGCTGGAGAAGGCACAGTTGATTTTTTTTGCATTATTATTATTATTATTATTATTATTTATATAGCATTGTAAATTTACACAGTGCTGTACATACAATCTTATAATTAGACGGATCCCTGCCCTCAAGCTTACAATCTAAAAGAGACACACAACGTGGGGGAAGGGGATGGGAAGGGGATGAGGTCCAGTGGTTCTTCTCTCCCTCTGGGGCCTGGACTAAGGCAGATGGACTGGAGGGAGGGCACGGCTTCTTAATATGTTATGCATTATGTTTGTCTTTACTCTTAGCAAAGCTAGGACATGGAAAAACAAGCATCTTCTTGTAGTAAAGCGACACTCAGGACCAAAAAAACAGCTGAGATCTTGCATCAAGCAATGTATTGCCACAGGTGAAACTATGATACGCCTCCCCTCTCAAACCCTCCAGGACTCTCCTTTTAACTGCTGTATCTCTCAGCATTCTGCATCTGGATATACAGACTTGTGTGTCTGTGTTGTGTGCCTTCAGTTCTATTCCAGCTTATGGTGACCCTACAGTGAACCTGTCATGGGGTTCTCTTGGCAAGATTTGTTCAGAGGAGGTTTACCATTGCCTTCCCTTGAGGCTGAGAGAGTGTGACTTGCCCAAGGTCACCCAATGGGTTTCCATAGCCAAGGGAGAATCAAACCCTTGTCTCCAGAGTTATGCTTTATGATAACTCAGATGAAGCTAATTAAAAATAAAAGGTTTTGAGAAATACTTATGAAACTTTACTATTTCAAATCTCATCTTTATTTGGGTAATGTTACATTAAGGCTGGTATGCCAAACAAACATATTTACAAGACCTTACATCATGAAAAACAGTTTGGAAGATGCCCAGATGTCCAAACTATGCTGTTGTTTTTTTTATGACAAAACTGTCAAAAAACATAAGCAGTCCAACCCTTAAAATAACATATGCCAACATATGAAAATGTGAAGATTTAGGATGCTTTATGTAATTCCTTTTACTTCCCCTTATATGACAACTCATGAGTTAAACTTCTGATGAAGCCTCTTTTGAACTTTTTAGATTCAGTTAACATATGTTTCTCAAACATTAATTGGCTGTTAGATACTGTTGGTCGTTCTGTACATCATTGCATTCTGATGATCCTATATTTAATGTCAGTATCTTATTTTATTTTTTACTAATACTTTTATCCTATATTGTGATGAGATGTGGCTATAAATAATAAACCCTAAAATTATAGGCAAGAAGTGGCAAAAAAGAAGGGATGGGAATATTCTTTCTCGTGCTTAATTTTCATCTTTCTTTGATAGGAAGAAGTCTATCTGCTATGTGATAGCGTTAAAAAAAACATTAAAAGAGCCAAGCTTCAAAGTCACTAGGCTTGGGAAATCCAGCGCCAGCAGAAACAGCCGAGGAAATGCTTCCAACAAATCCACACTTTCTGGTAGCCATGTGCCAATTTCAGCCAAAGCTCATTCCACCCTTACAAGTGGAATTCCTACTGTAGCGTGCACAGTTCTAAAAACCACACAAGCTGCCTTGCGTTGTAAAATGAACTTTTACAGAGACAAAAAGGGACAAGCTGTCCCACTCATTCAATATGAAACTGCTTTTCATATGAACCTGGGCTTCACCATTGCCCAGTAACCATGCAACACTCCTGATGGATCTGTTTTGCCAAAAGCAAAGGCATATTTGGAGCCCTGTGAAGTTGGGAAGCAGTGACTGAAGGGTGGGAATAGTAGCAAGAAAGTGGCCAAATGCACCTGCTCCCCAGCCAGTTCTCTGCTCAAGTGCTCTCTCTCCTAAAGTGAATTTTCTGTAACAAACGTTGCCATATGGATTTGGTTTTACTATACTGGGGGAAAATGAACAGTATATATTTCCTAGCCATAGTATTTGACAGAAAGGGATTTTTTTTCATGTGAAATATTTCAGCTATAAATGTCCCCAGAAAATTCTATATGTAAGAGAATGTTCATGAGGTGGTGGCAGCGGGGGGATCAATGTTTCCTCATGCACATATGAAACACTGTATGTAGGGGCCTGGAACTCTCTGGCCATATTCTTATTCTGACTATTTTGCCCCCTTCAACTTCTTTAGCTCTCTCGTGAAATGTGTGAAAGATTTAAAAAATGCTCCCCATTCAAAGAAAGTATGTATTAACCATAGACTCCTTTGTCATGCGCTGCTTACCTTTGGACCTGGTAGACCATCTATGCCTTTTTCTGCTGCTTGACCAATGTTTCCTGGTTCTCCCTGTAATGTTTGAAATAGTACAATGGAAAACTCTACTCCTAACCAGGGCACCTCCTATACCTTCCCATGGGCTGCTTACCTTTGGCCCAGGTAGCCCATCTATGCCTTTCTCTCCCTTCAGGCCAATGCTTCCCGGTTCTCCCTGAAACATTCCAAAGAGGTACAATGGAAAACCCTATGTTTCTCAAGAGGAACATTTAATATGTTTACCCATGACCTGCTTACCTTTGGCCCTGGTAGCCCATCTATGCCCTTTTCTCCCACTGGGCCAAAGCTTCCTGGTTCTCCCTGAAATGTTTGGAAGAGAAGTAATGGACAACCCTCAGTGTTTAAGCAGGACATGGGTTAAAACTGTGATCCTTCCCATGCGCTGCTTACCTTTGGCCCAGGCAGCCCATCCATTCCTTTTTCTCCCATTGGGCCAATGCTTCCTGGTTCTCCCTGAAATGTTTGGAAGAAAAGCAGTGACAAACTTTCAGTGTTTAAGCAGGACATGGGCTAAACCTTGATCCTTCCCATGCACTGCTTACCTTCGGCCCAGGTAGCCCATCCATTCCTTTTTCTCCCATTGGGCCAATGCTTCCTGGTTCTCCCTGGAGTGTTGGAAGGAGTTGCAAGGGAAAACATCAGATTCCAAGGAGGGCTGACAATAACCTTATAACACCTTCCCATGCTCTGCTTACCTTTGGCCCTGGTAGTCCATCTATGCATTTCTCTCCCATTTGGCCACTGCCTCCTGGTTCTCCCTGAAATGTTTGGAAGACAGGCAATGGACAACCCTCAGTTTATAAGCAGGGCATGTGCAAACTTAATACTTTTTCTCTTATGCTGCTTACCTTTGGCCCAGGTGGCCCATCTATGCCTTTTTCTCCCACTGGGCCAATATCTCCTGGTTCTCCCTGCAATGTTTGGAAAAGAGGTAATGGAAAACTTTCCACTGACGAGCAGGGCACAGGCTGACCTTATGGCTCTTTCCCATGCTCTGCTTACCTTTGGCCCTGGTAGCCCATCCTTGCCATTTTCTCCCATTGGGCCAATGCCTCCTGGCTCTCCCTGGAAGGGTTGAGAAAGTTGTAAGAGAAAATTCTCAGTTTCTAAGCAGGGTATGAGCTAGACTTACTATCAGTTCCCATGCGCTGCTTACCTTTGGCCCAGGTAGCCCATCCATGCCCTTTTCTCCCATTGGACCAATGCCTCCTTGTTCTCCCTGGAGGGTTTGAAAGAGTTGCAAGAGAAAATCCTCATTTTCTAATCAGGGTATGAGCTAGACTTACTATCAGTTCCCATGTGCTGCTTACCTTTGGCCCTGGTAGCCCCTCTAGGCCTCTCTCTCCAACTGGCCCAATGCTTCCTCGTTTACCCTGTGGTGTTTGAAAAAGGCCCAATGAAAAATGTTCAGTTCTCAAGCAAGGATATGTGCTAACCCTACGATCCTTTTCTATGTGCTGCTTACCTTTGGCCCTGGTAGTCCATCTATTCCTTTTTCTCCCACTGGGCCAACACTTCCTGGTTCTCCCTGGAGTGTTGGAAAGAGTTGTATGAGAAAACTCTAGATCATTCTTAGGTGGTGTGTGATAACCTTACTATCAGCTCCCATGCTCTACTTACCTTTGGCCCTGCCAGCCCTTCTACACCTCTTTTCCCTACTGGGCCAATGCTTCCTTGTTTGCCCTATGGTGTTTCAAAGAGGTACAATGGAAAATGATTAGTTTTCAAGCAGCAGATGGGCTATCCTTTTGCCACTTTTTCATGTGCTGCTTACCTTAGGCCCTGGTAAGCCATCAATGCCTTTTTCTCCCATAGGGCCAACACTTCCTGGTTCTCCCTGGAGTGTTGGAAAGATTTGCAAGGGAAAGCTATCAGTGGACAAGCAGGGCATGTTCTAACCTTACCACACCTTCACATGCACTGCTTACCTTTGGCCCTGGTAGCCCATCTATACCTCTCTCCCCCACTGGGCCAATGCTTCCTGGTTCTCCCTGCAGCATTTGAAAGAGGTGCCATAGAAAAAAACTCAGTTTTTAAGTAGGGCGTGTAGCAGACATTTTTCAATTGTATTACTGTATTCGAAACATTTAAAACCATTCAACCTCTACTGTGATATACAGTACAAGGATGTGGTGTCAAACATATGAAAATCAAAGCACAATAAAGTAACGCAAATACAGCAAAATACAAAACCAAATGGTTACATACAGTTTTAAATGCCCAGAAAAAGAACAATGTCTTAACTTGATGTCTTAAAGTAGATACCATTAAATACAATTGATAAAACTAAATATTCCAAATCTAGGGAGCCCTAATTAGAATGTTCTCCTGTGAAAGAATATAATGTATGTCCGGTAAGAAAAATACCTTCGAAGAGTGACTGAGCAGAAAATCTTAATTAGAATACTTTTAGTTTTGCTATCTTTTCCCAGACACTACTTACCTTTGACCCAGGTAGTCCATCTATGCCTTTTTCTCCCATTGGGCCAATAGTTCCTGGTTCTCCCTGAAATGTTTGAAAGAGGTGCAATGGGAAACACTCAGTTCCTAAGCAGGGCATGGGTGAATCTTTTGATCCTTTCCCATGTGCTGCTTACCTTTGGCCCTGGTAGTCCATCTGCACCTCTCAACCCCACAGGGCCAATGCTTCCTTCATTTCCCTGCAGTGTTTGAAAGAGGAGCAATGGGAACGTTTCAGTTCCTAAGCAGGAAATTCACCTGCCATATTTTGATATTCCATAAAATATATACCTTTGGTCCTGGCAGCCCATCCATGCCTTTTTCTCCTGTGGGGCCAATACTTCCTTGTTCTCCCTGAAATGAATATTAAATTGAAATGAACACAATGTTTCAGTGAACATATAGCCTGGCATCCTCTCAGACATTTGATGTAATAAGGTTGACTTATACAGTGTAACTATTTTACATTCACATTTACAACCATTGCCACCATTGAAAATCCACCTTAAAAGCCAGGCAGCTTTTAGAACAAGAGTTCTACAAGTTCTGTGGTGCTGGTGAGCAGAGCACTGAGGGTTGACATGTCCAGCACTGAAGGCTGGCATGGCCACTGAAAGTTGACAAGCTTCCTTCCACCAGTATGATATGGAATTGAAGAGCGGGGTATAAATACCAATAATACCAATACCAATAATAATAATAAGTCACAGTACTCTTTCACTTGTATTGCAACCTGACTTTTAAGGTGGTGTTTTAGGGGATTGCTCGTGAGGTGGAGCTAGCTATGACGTTGTAGCTATGTGTGTCATGTAGGACCTCAGCTGTAACTTGGCACAGTGCGTCCTTGGTATCTTCTGGGGTTTGGTTCAAGGATGCTCTGTAAATCCCAGAATCAATGCATGCTCAAGTGGGGTAGTAAAAATGGTGTTTATTATATAAAATGGCAAGAGCAAGCATTGCTTTTTGGAATTATTTTTTCCCACAAGCTGTAATTGAAACCATATATACAGAATCTATATCCAGAATGGATATGGAGGGCAGATTGTATTACCCTGTATCAGCCTGTTCAAGTTTCAAGATCTTCTGGAGAGTGCTTTCTCTCCATTGTATTACCATAGCAGGTGCACTTGCTGAGGTCACAAAAGAAAACCTTCTTGGGGCTGTGGAATACTCTACCATGTAAAACTAGGCTCACCTCCAATCTGCTCTCTTTTTGCTTGCAAATGAAGACTTTTCTAATTGAATAGGTGTTTAGTAACTGGTTGTGTGGAAGAGTCTTTTAACAGAATCTATATATTGTACTTTTATTGTTATTGTTATATCTTAAAATTATTTTACACTGTTTTAAAGTACTGGTGCTGAAATATGATAGTTTATTTTTTATTTTTTTTAAAAATTATTACTAAGTTTTCAGGTGTGCCTTGTTTTAAGCCATATAATGAGTTGTCTTGGGTCCCATCCTAGGAGAAAGGCAGAATATTAAATAAATAGATACAATGATGTACTTAAAAAAATGCTTGGAAGAAAGTTCACACTCTAAATCAGTGGGAGCAACGAAGGACAGGGCCAGTTTTGCTTCTGCCCAACAGGATACACTTCCTGATTTTCAGGTAAAAAATCAGCCAAATATCAGTGACATTTATATACATTTCTGAGTTATTTGGGCAGTTTCATGTATTGAGGCATGTAGAATGGAAAGACCACTCTTGGTGGCATTTTTTGACACTCTGGGGTGGTTTTTACACCTCTACACATTAAACTGGAGGGGCACAGGGGACCACAAAAAAGTAGCCTCATGGGGCCCCTCGGGCACACTTTTTCCTTCCCTAAATAATGTTTAAACCAGCTGTTGTGTTAATCTGCCAAGCCATTCTCAGAAAATAGGTTTTTGTGGGTTTTCCAGGCTATGTGACCAGGAATAAACTCTTCCAGAACATGGCCACACAGCCCTGAAAATCCATAAAATAGTATGGATGTTGGCTGTGAAAGCCTTCGACTTCACATTCTTAGAAAAGTTTGATAGGACAAGCAAGAATGTAATTTGGTGATTGATGCCTTGGTTGATCTTTGGAATCCAATTGGCACAATCACTCCTGAGTGTCCTTTATTTGGGTGCAGAATACAGGCTCCTTGGTTCTCTGAGGAGCTTAGGGCAATGAAGCACTTGGGTAGACAAACTAGAGCAATGGTGGAGAAAGACTCTGACGGAGCACAGGTCAAGGCCCATTTTAGAACCTACTTTGCAACACTGAGGGCAGCAAAAATGATTCTTTGCTGCCTCTGTTTCATCAGCTCCATCTTATCCAGTGCAGCTGTTCTGGGTAGTTACAGGGCTATTACATCCCAGATCTCAGACTGTTGAAGAGGAGCCCTCACAAAAGCGATGTGATGAATTTGACAAATACTTTTTGTAGAGAAGATCGCTTGGATCTGTTCTTATTTGGGCTCCACATTGAAAGCACACTTTGGGGAGGTAACTGAGGGGAGGTAACTCATCTGGTTTTGATGGATGAGTTTCAGTTTGTTCCACATGACGATGTGGACAAGTTGCTTGGAGAGGTGTCCAATCACTTGTCTCTCAGACCCATGTTCACCCTGGCTAATTAAAATTGCTAATGGAGGACTGGCTAATTGGGTGGTGGAGCTTGTAAGTGCTTCTTTGAAAGAAGGCTATATTCCAATTTCTCTAAAAAAAGCAATTGCAAAATTTTTATTGAAGAAACCTTCATTGGAACCACCTCCCCAGGAAATAATCGCCCAATCTCTTATTCCCCTGTTTCAGTGGTTTACGTACCTTGTGTGGATAATATTTTTATCCACCCCTGCAACATGAGAGCCTGCCTATCTCTTCGGGGCTCTGGAAACCTGATGGCGGACACTGATGGTAATTATATTTTGTATACATTGTATGGTATTATTGAGCATAAAATCAAGAAATACAGGGAAAAACAAAAAGAATATTTTAAAGTGTTTTAAAATGTTTTATTCTTTGTATAATTTTAATCATTTTTATTTTTTCATTGCCTCGTGAGCCCTTGTGGGATGGGAGGCAATACAAAAATATCTTAAATAAATAAATAAATAAATTCTTGATTCATGAAAAGTAAGCTAAAATAGTTTGAAATGGCTATAGATGGTCTTCTTTTATGATTGTCAATTATTAAATATATACAGAACCAGGATTTAACATGATCAGTCTGTTGACTACCCTAAGTGATGGATTTTGCTGCTTGTAAAATTCCAAACCAAAGGTTTCTTCAGCAAAAACAATGCACTAGTTCAACATCACGACCCTCTATCCACACACCCACACACCCACCTGTAAATGGGAATGAAGAGATACAAAAAGAAATTATCAGTTAGCAGAGTAGAGCTTACCTTTGGCCCTTGGATCCCTGGTTCTCCTGTGATTCCAGCATCACCCTGATTAAATAGAAGATGCATACTGAAAAGTCAATACTGTTTACAAGGGGCCCTTTTAAACCACACAATTATAGCACTATGATTCCACTTTAACTGATATTACAGCATCCATAGAATCCTGGGCTTTGTAGTGTAGTGAGGCACTAAAGGTTTTTTGGCTGGAAAATTTAATTTCCCTCCCCTAAATTGCAAATTCCAAGATTCCATTGGATGAAATTACAAATCAATATGGGTAGACATTATCCCTGACCACAAAAATGACCATCAAATGGTTCTAATTCAGAATTTGAAACTACTTTCTATCTAATTTTAATTGTTAAATAAAGCAAGAGAAAGAGAGACTGAGGGAGATTTCATTTGTTAGTTTAGAGCTGCCTTGTCTGCAAAGTGTATCAGTCAAGAAGACTGATTACTGCCTGTGGAATGTAAGAATATGTAATACAATTCTTAAATTTCCTTAAACAGAATTCTGAAATCTTATAACCATATGTTGGGTGTAGCACACACTAATCATAAAATAACTTGGCCCCAATTAAGTTTATAACAAAGTAAAGGATATTTAACTTGCTAATGTAGTCCAAAATAAACATGCATTTCCCCTCCTCTGTGTCTCTGCCCTCAGTCTTAATTGCTGTACAGAAGTAATGCATAACAATTTGCTTTTTGCATGACTGATTCAGATGGCAGTATTGTCTTGGATAGACAATAGCATGGAGTCAGTATTGCATGTTCTCGCATATCCTAGATGGGCAAGATCTATGTGATCAGTCCTGCTCATATTGTAATATTATATTGGGGCTTTAGAGATCACCCAAAAAGAGCGGTCTGTAGCCTCCTCTATTTGCTGCGTACCTTTGCCGCAGCAACTACATGCAGCAGCGAAGGTACACAGAAAAAGAAAAAAAAAGTGCGGAAACACAGCTCCTTTTTGGGTCACAGTTGCAACGCAAAAGGGAGCTGGCAGCACTTTAAAACTTTGCAGCTGTGCAGCGCTGTATAAACACTGCACAGCTACAACGTCATCACTGCATGCACCATGTAAATGGCGCCCTGCAGCGATGACGGTCCCATCACGTGTTAGGGTTGCGGGCCATATGTAAGCTCCGTCCCGAGGCAATCCTAACACGTGACGGGGCACCTCTTAGCGCCCATCTGTTTCTGGCCTTTGTAATATCAATAGAACTCTGCAATGATTTGAGATTTCATCATAAAATATTGGTTACACCATTGGCTGTGTTTGACAAGGTGCCCAAAACTCTGGGCATTTTTATAGAAATATATCATTTTGTATTGAGCAGCAAAAATGAGAAGCAGAGTCAGCCCTCTACATTTGCAGGTTTGACTTTTGCAGATTTGATTATTTGTGGATTTGATTAATAGGTTCTCTCTAGGAATCTCCAGGTCCTCCAGTGTGAATCTGCTGAAATTTGACCATAGAGTCACACTGGAGGATCTAGAGTTTCCTAAACAAAACACTTCTCCAGGCATTTGTAGGTGCTCCAGCATGAGTCTATGGCCAACTTCTGGATGTTGGCCATAGGGTTGTGCTGGAAGACTGAGTCCTAGAGAGGTGTTCTCTCAGGTTAAAAAAAATAGTGGTTTTTTTTTAAATTGAAAGTTTTCCCACTTTCAAGGCAGTCTTGCACCCCTAACCCCAGCAAACGTGCAGGGCTCGCTATATTACCATGGTGGGCATTATTTTATAGAATCATAGAATATGGTAATAGAGTTAGAAGGGATCACAGGGGCCATCTACTCCAACCTCTTGTTATGAATGAGTACACAACTAAAACACTCCTGAAAGATGCAAACTCTGTATAAAGACCCCTAAAGGTGGAGAGTCTACCACCCTTCTAGGCAATCTTCTACACTGTTGAACCAATCTTATAGCAAAAAAGTTCTTCCTAATGTTTAGGTGGAATTTCTTTTCTTGTAATTTGAATCGATTGTTTGTGTTCTAATATCTGGAGCAAGAGAAAACAAGCTTGCTGCATCTTCTACATGACATCTCTTCAGATAATTAAACATAGATATCATGTCATCTCTTAGTCTCATAACTGAGACTAAAATAATAGAAGTGAGAAAAACAGTTTAACTAGCTGAATGAGAAAATTAATTAGAAAAACTAGCGAATAGTTCACTAAGATAATTGATTTAGGCTGAGATGAGGCAATTTGGAAGGTCCATTAACCACAAAACCAAAACAGACTATCATAACAAGAAATGGTTTAATGAGGAACATGTAACCATATAAATTGGACTCGGTACATTTTATATTGTTTCAGCAACCAGCAGGTTTCTATGGTTTTTGGATAATGGCCACTGCTACATCCCAAGGAACAGGGACTATACTTTGGTAATATCTACTTCCTGAAATTCAGTTTCGTGATTTTTAATAAATGGGGTTTGGGTATTTTGTAGCTTTGTTAGCTTTATCAACATGTTGAAGTTCATAATTTCTCGTCATTTTTGAACAGATGACTCATTCCAAACTTTCTTGTTAGAAGAAATTTTAAAATATGTTCAGATATATTTATATGCTTCCTACTAGCAAGTAATTTTAATTACTGCCATTACAAATTGAAAGCAGGAAAACGTGTAGCTCACCAGGAGCCCATTCACACTATAGAATTATAGAGCTATTCCCCTCTGTGGAATCCTGGGTTTTGTAGTTTAGTGAGGCACTGAAGCACTCCGGCTGAAAATTATAAATGCCTCTCCCCAGACTGCCAGTCACAATATTCCACAGGATGGAACCATAAAAGTTAAAGTGGAAGAATAGCATTATAATTCTGTAGTGTGAATGGACCTCAGATGTTGTCAGAACCAGCAGCCCTAGCCAGCACAACCAATGGGCCTTCTGGGATTTTGCTTCCTGTAATAAAATATGATAGCCAACCTCTTCCTGATACAGAAACTGACCCGACTGGCAACTGACTCTTATATCAACACTGATGATACAGGACTGTCTCCTCAACTGTACTTGAGTTGTCAGCTAGCTTAGCAAATGGAGGGACAAAAAGCTAGGTCTCCCAACACTTCCCCACTGCTTGTTGAGCACTCCATGCTAGCACTTAGTTCCTAGCTGTTCAAATCCTATAATGTTGCACCAGCATACAGCACATGAGCAGAGCAGAGCATACACATGAGCTTGCTTATGCACACAAATGGCTGCATTTATGGCTTGGACTGACTGAGTCTCTGCCTGCTCACGTTGTGAGGGAGCATTCTCAATAGCATAGACTGTGACGTGCTGGAAGAGGGATATTAGGTCAGCAAACAAGACCAAGCAGTGAAAAACAAGACGCATTGCTGCTGTGTGTCTTGCTGCTCCTCCAAAGCAACACCTGTCTGAGGAACAGGTAGAGAAGCTTTTGTGGATGTGGCTGCCTCACCCAGACTAATAGGTGGACCCAATGGGAGGATTGGGAAGATGATGTCCAAACCTGGACAGATTTTGAGGAAAAAAACCCAGTAACTTACCTTTTCCCCTGGAACACCAGGCTCACCCTTCAAAATAAATAAGCAAAGCATATTATATGAAATATGAAAATAGCAATAATGAATTATTTTTAGAATGAACACCAATGGAAGCATTATTTCTAAATGGTCCAAAACATCTCTTTTCCCATGCACCTTTAAACCAAAATGGTCTCCCCCATTCTACAGCACTCACTGACAATTGATGCAGTTTGTGTTCACATATTATAATGGGTATTAATCCTTACAGATGAGTGTTCTTAAGCACATATTTTGGAGTATTTCCACCGAAGTCAGTTATAAGTACTGAAGGACCAACGGACTAACTTCAGAAGGCACATATAACTATTTTAATGGAGTAGATTATTAAATTCAAACTAATTTCAAATGGTTTACAACAATGGTGATTAACTACACGTCTAGACCAACCACAGTCCCTGTGACACAGAAAACCCAACGTGGACAAAACAAAACAAAAACAAAAGGGTTCTGACGGAGAAGGTACGAAATGAAGTGAGGGTTTCATTTTGTATCTTCTCCGTCAGAACCCCTTCATTTTTGTTTTGATTAACTACACGTGCCAGCAATATGGAGCAAGGATGAGGTGGAAAAGCAAGTATCTTACTAATACAAGCAACAAGTTAAAAGTGGCTACAACTGTAGTGAAGCAACTAGATCTTGAGAAAGTTACTTTTTTGGAATATAACTTCCAAAATCTCCCAATCAACATAGGAGATGAGCACAGAGGCTTTTATTCCTTTGCTAGGTGAAGGATATTAAATATTGCACAGCTCCATCCCTGGGCAGTACTCATTCTGTACCCAACCCAAGCTTCTTCTGGACCTTTTAAAGAATGGGATCTGTGTGTATACATCATGTGCCTAGCACAGGAATAAAAGCCAGTGCTCTAATCTCCACAGCCTCTGGCTTAGTTCATTGGTAAATTATTGGATCTCCAATCCTCAAAAGTAACTTTTTCAACCACTGATACAACATACACAGTTTATCCTAGAACAGGGGAAGGATTCAAGTACTGGACAGTCTTAATGATGATGGAATGGAAGCACCAAGCCCTGGACCAGGAACCTAAGGAATGGGGCAAAAGGGAGAGGTTCTTTCTATCACCTGCTTCTAACCCCCACCCCCAGGAGACCAACCAGTTCAGAAATCTGGCTTCTAGGCTAGAGCTTAGTTGCAGCATAATTGCAGCATCTGTCGGCAGCATCTGTCGTCCTCTGCCAGCCCCATATGCCCGGTAGAACTGGGAACTGTTGGTTTTTGTCATCCAATCCTCTGAAGATTAAGTGATCTCATGCCTGACGCATATTGAAATGGTGTTAAAATACTATAAGAAGATCAGAGTCTCCTTGGGGCATGCCAGGTCAGAAATGTGCATGCTACAATGAAGTACCACCTGTCCTCCTGCACTGTAAATTATTGACTGGCAATACATCCAGATCAGTGTAATGAATGATTGCATGCCAACTGTATGACAGAATATCCTATAATGGGAAGCCACACCTTTCATTAGTAGACACAAGAAAGGGAAGAGAAGAGAGCAAATGATATTATAGTGATTTGACCTTGCTAGAAGAACTGCACTGTGGCCAACTAAGGCAGCCCAAACCTGGCCTCAAAAGGAGTACAAAAAAGTGCTCCTTGCCTTCAGTCCACTGCAGACCAAGGCAGCGGCCAGCCTCAGGACCACGGCATCTGGTCACGATGGTCCCACGCAGGTCAGGGCGTGCTCACAGCTGGAGTGGCCAGAGGCCACTCCAAGCTGCCCACCTGCTTGAGGCCTAACTCTTTCTGTTTTCAACAAACCTGCAAAAATACATAAAGAGGCACAGGCTTTGCAAGCCAGACCCAGCTCTCTTGCTGTCTCTCTTAAGGACCACCCCTCCATCATTCATACATTCAGTGCAAGTGTGAAGTGGCCCTACATGTGTTTAGTTGTTGTTAACTGTCCTTGAGTCGGTTTCAACTCATGGCAATGCTGTGGATGAGACATCTTCAATATCCCCTGTCTTCCGCTACTCTGCTGAATTCCTGTACATTCATACCCATAACCTTCTTAATAGAGTCCATCCATTTAGCATGCAGCCTTTTTCTCTTTCTACTTCCCTCCACCTTTTCTAACATGGGGGCTTTCTAGATTGGCAGGAAAGTGTGACATGAAGTTGCCTTTTCCTTAATGCTTAGCAGCTGCACCACAGCCTTTAGATGGAGCTGCGCTGTTCCGCAGTTTTTAAAAAAGAAGCTAAAACGCAAAAAAAAAAAAAAGCATTTTCATGGCACACTTTCCCTTTTTCTCATCTAAAGGCTAGAGTTTCATGCAGCCATGAACACACTTCTTTTTGCCAATCTAGAAAGCCCCATTATGGTTTTTTCCAGTGAGTACTGAAACAAAAAGTGCTGCTTCACATAAGATGAGAATTCTTAAGGGATCCCATTGACTTCTGCACATTGCTGGAGCCTATCCTCCCACTCTCTCAGTACACAGGGAGTATTTGCATGTTCACTGATTGTAGCTGTATCAGATGTTACTCTGTTAATAAAAGAGATCTAATACTGTATACAGAGGTCTCTGTCCACCTGTACTAGCCTTCAGTTTTAAAATTTACAGGTACTGCAAAACTCTGGCATAGGATATGAGTGAAATGACAAGATGGGGTTTTGTGAAGTTAACCAGGAACCTGCACTGGAACCTCAGCTGGAACTGGACAACAGGGCAAAACTCAGCATAAGGAGTGCCAAATACAACCAAATTTTGTCAAGAAAGTTCAGGAGGGCAGAAAACATTGAGGTTCATAGTTAAGAGAACTCCCTATGCTCTTCCATCAAGAGTAGAAGCATATGACCCCATCAATTGATTAAGCAGAGGGCACAAGCTGAACTGAGAAACAGGAAATTTGCCTCTGATGTGCAAGACATCATAGTGGTCTAGGTGTGATGTGTGCAGGCGCTTCCACTGAGATACAGAAGTGGAAACATGGCTCTTTGTCTTTTGTGGATCCATTAGACTGCTGCTCTTCCACCCACAGAGAAGGAGTGTCTCCCAGGTCTGCACAAATACTTGCCGAACTGTAAGAAATCAGTTCATTCACAGACTAACATCAAAAAAAGATGTAATACCAAAAAGAGATAGTGATTAGGAAGAAAACTTGAGTCAGAGAAAGCAATTGTTTAAAGTTATTACAAGCAAGCTGGACGTGAAAAGAAGAAAAGGCCCACACATCTGAGCTAAATTAGACAAGCATTCCATAATTATGTGAAAATCAATTCATTAGGGGTGGTTTTATTACCACAGATTGTATACTAACCATGATGCCAGCTTCTCCAGTCTCTCCCTTCTCTCCCTAAATAAAGTCAAATTTAAATTATTCAAGTGAAAATCTTCCTAAAATCACTTTTTCAAAAGCTTACTTAAAAACACAACAATGAAGGAGAAAAGTTTAAGGCATTGATTTTTTTAAACAATTGTAACAAGAGCAACCTATTATTTTATTGACCTGGAGAGTGATTTCAATTAGTCTTATCCATTAACTTAATGGAGACACATATAAAGACAGTATGCATCTATATATCTAGAACAACTAGACTTATATTGAACACTAAACTGTATCTCACCTGAGTGCTTGGCAAATAATTACTGTGTTATCTCCCATTATTCTAATTCACCAATTTATCAACTAAGTTCTAACAATTTATTCCAAAGGCACAGTAAGAATGGCTACTAACTAAAATTCAGTTGTGAAAATACATATTCGTACACACACACACACACACACACACTCCTTGTTAAACAGGAGAGATTTTAGGTTGCCTCTGGTAATTGCTTCTTGTAGCAAGGAGAATTTAAATCTTGATGAAAATTGAAGCCGGCTCTATGGCTAGAAACTACAAGTGATAGCGAGTGGACAGTTTCAGAGCAAGTTCATCACAGCGCACAAGACGCCATCTTAAAGCAGGCTGCTGCAAAATGTTGTTGACTGAATGCTTTAAGACACTACCAGTCTGATGGTGAGTCATGCCCCTGGTATCAAAATACTGATAAATAAGGTTTTTTTTTCTTCACTCTTAATTTTCCTTCTATTAGCTCCTTCATACAATAAATGTCAAATCAGAGATGCATGCATCATGAGGAGGTTATCCCCTTCCCCCCACAACATGCATTTTAGTTTACAGAAGGCTATCTTTGCTGTTCACTACGCCTTACGGGGAGGCCTGGGGGACCGCTTGGGCCGTCTTTGCCTGTATCTCCAGGTGGTCCTCTTGTACCCGGCTGTCCAGGAGGACCTGGTGGGCCTGCAGCACCATCTTTACCTGGATCTCCCTACAAGAAGTTTAAAGAAAATAATTACAATGGGAAAAGAAAATTAATCACTAATGGATGGACTAGCTCTGCAGTTGAGAAAGGTAGCAGGAAACAAGGTAGAGGAATTGGTTATGTTTTGAGTTACAACAATAAAATTCCAAAACAGTACAAGCTGACCAGTCTTTCTGTGCCACAAGAACTTAACGATACTAAATAAATTTAGCCTAGGTGTTATTTCACTATTCTAAACTACAGTATCTAGCATTAGATAATGGTGCTTCCCCTTTTATTTCCCCAGTTCCTGTTCTGTGTGTATTTATGCTAGAGAAGGAAAGTATTCTGTTGTTTTCCGTTTGTGAACATTAGATTTTACTGCTACCTTGTTTTAGGAAGCAGCCATGGATTAGTCAAAAAGTCTTGACTCTTCCAGTGAGAAATAGATTACTGTAACGTGGACTATGTAGAATAGATTCTGATTCTGATTCTGTAACACTACTGTTAAGAAAGAATGGATCTAAATCATGGTTTTAGGACCAACTTTACAATTACATATAAATATCTAGATTTTAGAGAAATTTCTCTTCAAGACATTTAATAGCATGTAGTCTTGAGCTCTTATAGTAAACAAACAGAGGTCAAACCCAACCAATGCAAAACTGGATGCTTTATTTCAGTGTATCCAAGGAAGCAAATTTCAAAAATATCCTAAAATCCATAGTCTCAGGTAGTATCCTAGTTCATTTTTACATAGATTCCTCAGCATGTTGTAGCACCCAGAAGATCTACATATGCATGTATAATATTTTGTTTTCCTTTCAGGAACACCAACGTTTCCTGGGAATTCCCCATTAAGGTGCTTAACGAATCCTGATCTGCTAGCTTGAAGCAAGGCTTCTGTATTATGTGTTTTCCCACCAGGGTGAAGCAATTTGCAGCACTTTAGATGTTACTGGACTGTAACCCTACTATTACTTATGTTAGTTAGGGCTGATGGCAGATGCAGTCCCATAACATCCAGAGAGTCACAGTCTAAAGCCTTAGACCATGTCTATTTAATGGCTCACTAGGATAACACAGCCAGTGGCTGGTTGAAACTTATACAGACTATTAATATAACATTGGTAGAAAATGTAAGGAGAAAATTTTAAGGAGAAAGGGTTTGGATGTCACAGCAAGTGTACACGCAAAATTCTAATGCCAGCATTCATCACACACCATGCTCATGATACCTGTATGTTTACTCTCAGCAAAAACTGGTACAATGATGGATGTATAATAAACACACTGAACACATAATGGATGTACCAGTCATGTGGCCACAATCCAGCTCCTTATGTAACTAATGGTATGTCCCCCGCGGAGTCCTTCACTTCCCCCTTTTAAATAGCAGCTTCTAGTCTTTAAATGGCAAGCTATGTTTGAAATTTAGAGAAGCTGCTAAAACAGCTTACAACTTAGTGTTACCAAGGACTCCTAAGCACTTTGTATATCTGTACGATGATGCTATATCTAAATTTGTTTCATGTAGAAAGTGCTTAGGAGTCCTTATCACAACCACATGGAGAGATTTTCTCTGAGTCTGATGTACCAAAAATCTAATACAAGGTATTATTACTTCTTGTTTGTGGAGGAGAGAGCAGGGAAAATAGTTTGCTTTATCATGTCCTTGGCTAAGCAAAGAATTGAAACCAGGCTTCCAAAATGTATCATTTGGATGGCCATGGCTCTCACCTACCATATCCTAGATTATGAGCTAGTGTAGAATCTAGACTGCTTAAACGTATGGAAATCACACCAACCCCCCTTGCAAAATGGTGGATTAGAAAATTCTTTATAACATCAGGGCAAGATATCTACAGTGACAGACTTGTCTTTAATGTCATCCTGCTACAAATCATGGCCCTAACTGTCAAAGCCATATGACATATCTGGAAAGTTCCTTACTGATTAATGGTAGTAAGTATAAAATAAAAAGAAATGATTTAAACCATATTATATTTTGCTGTAGATGTATTTTTTAAAAAATCTGTTATTTTATTAGTATCCCACTTAGGATAGTCATGAAACAGGTAAACCAAAGCAAGTACACTGACAATTTGTCATGCTTTTAACTCAGACAAATTTTTTTAGAAATTACAATTTCTAATCACAAATTAGAAATACAATTCAGAAAGTTAAAAATTAATTCAGTCTTGGTAAATGTCCTGGATAAATTTTTCATAAAGGCACAGTGAATTAAGAAAGAATAAACTTGTACAGTGTGGTGTAATGGTTTAAGTGTTGGACTACTCTGGAGACCAAGGTAGAAGTCCCTACTCAGCCATAAAGACACAGTGAATTAAGAAAGAGTAAATTTGTAAAGAGAATCAGTGTGCCGTATGGTTTGATACAGTGGTCCCCCGGGTTACGAATCCCCCGGGGTACGAAAACCCCAGGATCCGAAAGAGCCGGGGCCGGAAAAACGGCCCCGGCTTGTGAAAAAAAACCCGGGTTGCGAAAGGAAAGCGGCGCGAAATTCAAATCGCGCCAAGTCCTTTCCTATACTTACAGTGGTCCCCCGGGTTACGAATGTTTTCAGGTTACGAAAGGTCTGCTGGAACGGATTAAGTGGTCCCCCGGGTTGGAAAAGTAATCCGTTCCGGGATTACTTTCGTAACCCGGAAATGTTTCGCAACCCGGGGAACCGCTTTAGTTAATGCACAGCGCACCGGAAGCGCGCTGTTTTAAAGGGCCCGGGTTGCTTTTTTTCTTCACAACCCGGGGATTTTTTCGGATCCCGGGGGCTTTTTTTTGGCCCCGGCCGTTTCGGGTCCTGGGGATTTCGTTCCCCGGGGGCTTCGCATCCCGGGGGACCACTGTACTTTCGTAACCCGGGGGACCACTGTAATTGAATGAAGATTCTAAAGACCAGAATTCAAATCCCTGCTCAGCCATGAAAACTCACTGGATAACCTTGGGCAAGTGATATTCTATCAGCCTCAGAGGAAAGCAATGACTAGTTCCTTCTGAACAAATCTTTCCAAGAAAAATCCATGATACATTTGACTTAAGGTTGCTCTAAGTCAGAAATGACTTGAAGGCACACAACAACAAACTAATAGAAAAGTGGTTTAGACTTCTCACCCACTAAACATTGGAGACAGTGACTAGGGCAGTGAGATAATACTTTAAAACACTTAGGAAAAAACACTAGAACGCAAGTTCTCATACACAGTGGCTAAGATAGCAAGTCTATGTTGAGAATACCCCACTGCTGACTACAGGTAGTGACTCTCACTATGTAATGATGCAAATACAAAACCAGATATCAGGGAAAAGAACTCTAGTCTAGTCTCATCCATGCAGTGAGATTTTTTTGTTGTATATGGTCATGTGAGTCACTATTTGCAATCTCAAGTAATATACTTTCTTAGCCTATTTGCTCTTTGTGAGTACTAATTTAAGAGTTCAGTGTTTGAAAATATATAGAAATGTTGGACCTAAAGAAACACACTTAACTTATTTTTTCTGTTATAAATTTCAGGCAGAATTATCCTTGCTGACAAGATGCAACAGGTGTCAGTGGCAAATTAGACTTAATACTTCATCTACAGGAAAGCCTGCTACTTGTGATTCTACGGTCACCCCTCCTTTTTTATATTCAAGCCTCATAGGCTTGTATATATGTGTGTGGGTGCATAGGCCTGCACCATGGGCACACACCCCATTCATTTTCCCTGTTTGTCCTTCGTGCATAAATGAGGGATGCGTGTCCAAAGACTGCAAGAACAGAGGGAGGACTGTAGTTTCAAATCATTGTGTGGATTGATAGTCCCTGTGAATACTTTATGGTGTTGTTAAAATGGGAAATAATTCTGATTTTGATTGTCATGGCACTTCAGTTGTTTTTTGATCTAAAACTCTCTTAGACTGTAAAAGAACAGAAGAGTAAAAGAGAAGTGAAATAGATATTATCAGTTCTTAAATCAGGAAATTAAAAAGGAAAAGATAAACAACCTCACAAGAAAACACAGCAAGCCAGAAGATTAAAAGCGATTCTACCTTAAGGATACGTCGGCTAAAAATATGCTGGTCAGAGAGAAATCCATGACTGAGGCGAGGAAAAGCCATCTAGTCAATGTGTGGCAGGAAAGACAAAGAGGTCGAGACAAATGTTATGAAGATGACAAAATGGTAAATGTTCACTCAGCATTATATAAAAGAGGGATTCCAGTATAGAACAGTTGGTATCACAGGATGAACTAATAATCAACAGTCAAAAAACAGAAATAATTGCTTTCAAGACAAGTGTCATCAGAAAGTTTTTCACTGATTCAACATAGCCAAAACTTCAACACTACAAAAATAAAATCACTGATTTATAGGTTACAGTTTGAAGACATTTCATACAACTTTATCAAGGGGTAAAATGAATTACTTTACTTCAGCAATTAGAATTCTATAATATTTGTTCATTAGCAACTAATACACATCTGTTGAGGCACAGTCCAAACAACATATAAGCTTTTAAATATTGAGTTACCATAACCATTTGTGGGTACATTTAAATGTTCTCCGTTTTCAGTAGACATTGAAACAATCAATTTTCATGCTTTTCTAGCAAGTTTAGTAAATCTAGAATCAAATATTAACTCTCTGGAAATCATCAAACCACTTGTACAATGACAATTTTGCCACTTGAGCACTGAGATGTCCACAAACTTGTTGCACCAGGAGAAGAAATGGGGATGACAAATAGCAATAGCAACTTCATTTATATACCACTTCATACTGGACTAAGCAGTGTCTAAGCAGTTTAAAACTGTAAGCTAATTGCCCCCAACAAGCTAATTGCTCCCAACGTCAGAAGGATGCGAGCCTGAGTCAAGCTTGATCCCTGGCTAGTACTGAACTCACAACTTTATGGTTTTGAGTGAGTGGCTGCAGTACATGCATTTAACCACTGGGCCACCAGGGTTCAGATAATAATAATAATAACAACAACAACAACAACAACAACAACTATTATTATTATTATTATTAATTATTATTTCTACTTCCTGCCTCTCCCAATGGATTGAGGCGGAATTACAACAAGTTAAAAAATACAATCAATATAGCAATCAAATACAACAATTACAACAGCATAAAAACCAATTCCAAACCATCATATGCTACACACCATCTAGACCAATCAGTTGTTTAAGTTGTTCCTCTATTGATCAGGTTCTCACATAATCTTCAATAATAATAAATCAGGTGAATAGACCTGCCGGAAGAGATCCGTCTTAAGTGGTTTCTTGAAAGCATCTAACGTTGTTATCTGACAGATCTCTTCTGGTAGGCCGTTCCAAAGTTTCGGGGCCACAGCTGAAAAGGCCCTACAGGAAGTGGAAACTAATCTAATGTTATGGCCTTCCAATGAATTCTTCCGTACATGTTTGTCTCTCCCTTTACCAGAGGAGGAGACAGCCTCACAGTGTGCAGCTCCTACCAGAGTCTTACAGTCATAGAATCAAAGAGCTGGAAGAGATGACAAGAATCATCCAGTTCAATTCCCTTCCATGCAAGAATACCACCATCAAAGACCTCCTGACAAATGGCCATCCACCCTCTCTTTAAAAACCTCCAAAGAAGGGGTCTCCACTACACTCCAAGACAATATGTTCCACTTTTGAACAGCTCTTATCATAAAGACGTTCTCTCAAATGTTTAGGCGGAATCTCTTTTCCTGTAGTTTGCATCAATTGCCCTATGTCCTGGTCTCTGGAGAAGAAGAAAACAAGCTTGCTCCCTCCTGAATATGACATCCCTTCAAATATTTTAACATGTTTATCATGTCATGCTAGAGGCCATCTCTACAAAGAGCTGGCTATTTCCTCAATGTCTGACTTGAAGGGGCTTTAAAACCTAGGACCTAAAGGAAGAGTGAGTTGGAAAACCACCAATTCTTTCCTCTGACTGAGTATTATATATATACATTCCTATATACAGTATGTACATAAACAATACATGCAAAATTATCAAACAAAGCTCCATGAAGCTCAGTATAACAATTATCTCATATTAAAAAAAATTAAAGTGGCCTGAGTGTTTAACTACCTGAAGATATATTGATTGATTGATTGAATTATATCCCATCTTTCTCCCAAAATGGGATTCAAGGCAGCAATATAAAATCCTAAACATACTTCTTAGGAATTAAGCTTCATGAAACACAGTCATACTTTCACTGGAGTAAATATGTACAGAATCGTACTGCATGATATTTATATTTGAACTCAGAACTAAATTCTAAAACCGTTCACAGGCTGTCAAATGCAGTAAATCCCATTTATATCCTAGTATGTTAAACTCTAAAATAAAGTGTAACCTGAGTTACTGTACATACTTGCAAGTGGCTTAAATATAGAAAAATATCAGCTTGGCAGATATGCCAGCCAGCCCTTTTGAATAAGACTAATGTATGACAGCCAAGTGAACCTAATGCACCTGCTTGATGTATTAGACAGGATATGATTTCTGTATATGGCTATGGAAGCTTTCTGGAATGCTCATCTCCCTCATAAAATAAAAGGAAAACGAAGGAGATGAAAGCAACTCTAAATTGTATGTATTACCCATATCAAAAGTTAAAAGTCCCTCCTCCCAGTATATGCACTGCTCGGTTGCAATCCTATAACCCTTGAGTTAGCTGAATGCAGTATGACTCACTACACATATGCATGACTGCATGGCCTGGAGATAAGTGTTTCAGCCCAATGAGATTATCACATGAGGGCCAATTCAGCAATAATCAAGGTAATGAAAACAAAAAATAACAATAGCGCTACAGCACTCAATAGTTCCACAAACTCTCGCTTTCATGTGATTGATTTCACATATACACATGAATGAATCATTACTACATTGGCATTGATCATTTTGCTCACGGGTCCTTGCCTCCCACAGTCCCTTTAAACCTGGATTCCTTTTGAAATGTGCTAAATGTGTTGTAAACATGCTACATCTCAAAAATCATCTTCACAAAAATTATCTTTTTCTCTGGCTTTAAGTTTAACAGCAATAGTAATAGCAAGTACATTTCTATACTGCTTATCACTGTACATAAGCACTCCCTAAGCGCTTTACAACGCATAAGCCAATTGCTCCCAACAAGCTGGGTACTCATTTTGGCAACCTCAGAAGGATGCCAGGCTGAGTTGACCCTGAACCCCTGGCTGGGATTGAATTCACAATCTTGTGGTTTGTGAGTGAGTGGCTGCAGTACAGGTGTTTAACCACTAAACCACCAGGGCTTCATTGTTAACAAACAAAATTCTCCTCCATTCATTAGCCTAGAGAAGAGAAGGTTAAGAGGTGATATGATAGCCCTGTTTAAATACTTGAAGGGATGTCACATTGAGGAGGGAGCAAGCTTGTTTTCTGCTGCTCCAGAGAACAGGACCCGGAATAATGGATGCAAGCTCCAGGAAAAGAGATTCCACCTCAGCATTAGGAGGAACTTCCTAACAGTTAGGGCTGTTCGACAGTGGAACACACTCCCTCAGAGAGTGGTGGAGTCGCCTTCCTTAGAGGTCTTTAAGCAGAGCCTGGAAGGCCATCTGTCGGGGATGCTTTGATGGAGAGTTCCTGAATGGCAAGGAGTTGGACTGAATGGCCCTTGTGGTTTCTTCCAACTCTATGATTCTATGATTAGCAAATAAATGTTCTTAAATGTACTTTAATATAATATTGACTACTGAATACATAGATGGTGATACTGACTTGCCATTAACTACTGGAATAGTCAATATTATCACTACCATCACAGTACTTACTAGAGGAGCCTTTTACATCTGCTGTTGCTCCATAGACTTTGAAGTACAATTCCCACAATTCTTGCCAACTGGCCATGAGGCTCCACCTCCATTCCACCCCCCCAACCTTTATCCCCCCCCCCCAGCCAAATGGAAGGGAAGGGGGGGAATAAAAGCAGTGACAGAAAATATATAACAGGAAAGACTGTAACTAAAAGAGACATTGTAACAAATTGTAACATTGGGGCGATACAGATGGCCAGAAAGGGGCGGGTCTCTGCTGCCCCTTTCAGCGATGGAGCGAGGCCAGGGCAGCCTCACCAGAGGCCCTAATCCACTGCTTTTCCAGGCCATCGAGAAGCAACAAAACACCCCTTATCTGTGGCCTGGAAAGGGTTGTCCTTGGGGTTTCATGCCCCAAGGACACCCTGACCAGTGAGGCCATGGGAGAAAGGGGCCGCCTGGCCCCTTTCTCCCTCGCTTTGTTCCTGAGGCAATCTGATTCCCACAGGAACGAAGAACTCACATGAAAGGAGCTCTGTTTTGGAGCTCCTTTTCGCGCTGCTGAAAAGGTGCCCAAAGCACCCTGCAGCATCGCAAAGTGCATGTGGCGCGGTTGTGACGGCATTGTCGCACCTGCATATGGACGGCGCAACTGCAAAACGGCGCTGTCCATACGAACTAGGGCTGGGGAGCGTGCGGTTGCTGCATGCTCCCCAGCCCTAGTTTTGGGCTGAAGATAGCACAAAGCTCAAGTCTGTATAGCACCATTGCAACAGCAGAGGTGTTTAAAGGTGAAAGTGAACAGTCCTTTTAAAGTTTAAAGATCATGGATTGTTTCCTGCATACCATTTAAATTTTAAAAATCCCACATTGCTTCCCCAATAGCATGACTGAAACATGATTAGCTTTTTCATGCTGCCAATTGTGTATTAATCATGGTATTGAGAAGCCATTCCCGGGAATTCCCATTGAATGGTTTGTTGCTTGAGCATTGCTGGTTATTCCTGTGAGAAGTCTCAACTGAGTGCTACGTCATCTGAAAATCTTCTGTGCGATCATCCTGGCATTTTGTCTTTTACTTCACCCTTTCCCCCCACTCCCCATGTGATAATCTCCCAAGACTAAGCAAGCTAGATATAGAATATGAACCAGAAGCATAGAATTTGGCACCCAACGCATTGATGCCTTCTTTTGATATAAAGATGAAATAATTTTATGTACTGCCAAGGAAGAATTGCTAATTGCTTACATGGATTTGGATGAGGGTATCTATAAAGAGACAAGCAGTTTGTGGTATATGCAACACAGATTATATTTTCTTGCAAACTCATTCCCTAAATGTTGTCTGGAGTCAATTTTCATTGGCTTGAATATAGACTGCTTTAGTTTAGTCTTCAAATGGTTCAAAACAGAACATGCTGATGTTAGGGCATATTAAAATCCCAGTCCTACAGATTTTTTCCTGATATAACTGCTAGCAAAAAGGCATCACTATTTTATCTACCTACCAACCCTTTATGAATCTATAAGGCCTGTCTATCGATATATCAATTGGAAAACAACTCATGTGACCAAGGTTCCACCAGGATAAAGACACTTGGAAAACAACTTGCCATGAATTAAGTAATGAAGTTGGATGCATTAGCATGTCAAATTTAACCTCTTTCCACATCTTAGTTCTATCTACTCTGACAGAAGAGGACTCAAAACTCCTTCCAAACTTTGCCTTAAGTTTCATTTGGTTCTTGAAACTCAAGAATTTGAATTTCAGATCAACAATGTTATGGTGATGTCAAAATCTGCTTTAGTCTAGTTTGCTTGGTGGAGGCATCTCATTAGTAATTGATGCCCAACATATTGCTGACTTTTTGGAAATACATGGTTTGGGGTTACAAATGGTCTGCAGTTCCATCTCAAAAGAGTTTTTCCATACAGAAATATTTTGTTTCCTAGTAAATATCAGTTACATTCTTTTCAACCTGATTTTATATATAGGCAACAATGATATTTTTATTTGAAGTTATACCCATGCTGCATTATTTTCCTGTTTCCCACACTTTCATTAGATATACTTAAATGAATACCTGTCAAAAGGTGTTATGTATTATACAGTCAACAACAAGATGCATTCTGACATTTGCCAAAGCTCTCTGTATGTTAACAGTAACACCTTGCTCTCAGAACTTCCAGAATTTGGGACAGTTACCTCTGGGTTACATTTTGGGAACTGTAGTCCAATAAGTAATTTTTTCCCATTTCCTGCAAATTTTGTATGTTCCAGCCAGAATTCAAATTGGGATTGGGAGTTCCTGAATGGCAGGGGGCTGGACTGGATGGCCCTTGTGGTCTCTTCCAACTCTGTGATTCTATGAAATCCAAAAAAAGACCTAACCAGTTCTAGCAAAATCTTAAGACCTCTTGTCCTAATGCAGCCTGGTTGTTTTTACAGTCTTTATTAAAACATATTCTTGGTTGAAACAAGAGATAAGTGTTCCCTTGATAATTCATAAACCCAAACATTTTTGGTTTTCTTTGATTGCCATGAATAAGTATGGGGAACTTATTGGGCCATAAACACCACTACTCCGGATTTAAAGAAAAAGCAGGATAATTTGCATTGAAAATTTTATAGCTGAAATGTTGTACTGGGAAGTACATGAGCATGCATGCAGACATTTTGGCACAATTTTTTTTCACAATAAATGTTTTATCAAACAGAGCAGTTCAACTGTTGTAGTACTAGCACAACCAGGTTGTGATGTTCTTAGGGTAAAATATGTAATTTCTATTTTAATTAAATGATTACACATTTACTGAAAATTGATCTCTTTAGAAAACTAGTTCTTACAGGAGCATTAACAGCTGTGAAAGGTTGCTTCTTTAATGCATCCTTCCATTGTAAACCATGAAGCAACTTTAGAAAAGAAAGTCTACTTCTCAGGCTCAGGAAAATATATTGCCCAGTTTGAGGAAGTAAAAATAATTCAGGCTAGATGGTGTCTCAGGAAAGAAGGTCCTTGGGATTGGAAGAGAAAACAGGAGGACAGAAGAGCCAAATAAATGTCCTAAAAATTCACACTTGAATGAGTGTGTGTAATATGTGTGAAAGACATAGAGAGAAAGAGAAAGAGAGTGGGGATAAAGAAGAGAGAGACAGAGAATCAAACTATTAGGACTATAATCTGTTTAGTTAACAATTTTGCTGAGCAACCAGTGCTTTGTTTTCTCAAGTGGTACAACACATTTAAGAAACTGGGGCATGAACATGTTGCACAATATGAAAGCGTCAAAATACAGACTGCTTTTATGTATAATTCACAACATCTGGGAACTGTTTGCAATGTTTTTCTTCACAAAAAAAAGTCACTTTCTTGATAATCAGGATTCTACTATTCGTGTTTAACATGTGGTGCCTTTTGGGTATAGCTCAGGTACCACCAATCACTAAACCTCCTTTTGTTTCTGTTCTTTCAAGTGTGATCTCATGATCTTACACTGATACTGCCTTCTCCATAACTACCACAAGTTTTCCTATGTGGGTACTTTTTGGAACATCACATAAGACTGATGAAAGCACCCAAATCTTCTTTTATGAAATGTTTTCGGATGCAATTTGGATAGTGCAATGCAATGGCACAATTATATAAAGTGAGTTGTCCTACTCTTCTGATTACACAGAGGAAACATTATATCTACAGAAAACATTTCACAGCAGCTTGTGTCATAGTAAGATAGCCTCCTGGATTACGTGAGTGCAGACAGGGCGGGATATAAATACATTTTAATGTTTATTATTACAGTTGGCCCTCCTTATCCATGGATTTTTTATCCACTGATTTGAGCATACACGGCTTGAAAATATTCCACAAAAGTATAAATTCCAAACAACAAACCTTGATTTTCCATTTTATATATGAAACACCACTTTGTTGTGCCATTATATTTAATGGGACTTGAGCATCCACAGATTTTGTTATCCACGTAGGGTCCTGGAACCAAACCCCAGCAGATAACAAGGGCCCACTGTATTCTAACTGTGTAATTGGTGCATATATGTGTCCATTTCCCTCAAAATTATGCTAACTTAAGGAGATCACAGAATGGACACAATTTATCTAATGGAGGCCTCCCTTAACCTTCTGAGCTAGAAAACCAAAAAATTCTTGAATCCAGTCAAGGAAGCCCTATGCACAACTTTTCTTTTGTGTTAATCATGCTAATCTGGGGCCAGATGTTTTTGAATTATTTTCTCTGAAGACCACCTTATAGCTGGGAAATCTGGGACCTGCCACATTCTAGGCAATCTGGTTGGTATCAGTACCTCTACTAAATGCTCTACTCAAGGAAAATATTTGCCTGAACCCTAAAACTGAAAAGAGGTAGGCCACTTCATTAATTCAGGCCCTGTCTGCATGGGCCAGGATACCCCAGGGGCAGTCCAGAATATCCTGTCCCCACAGCTGCCCTGACCTGCCCCCATTTACCCGGTCTTCTATTCCCACACCACTGTAGCTGTCTGCACAAGTGTCCAGCTTACCCAACTGATGGATCGACCACTACTGCAGATTGCTCATTTATACGTTCACAACAAGGTGCTCAGGGTCAATTATTTGGCTGGGCACCTCATTCTGACCTCAGACTGATGACCTATGGTGGACATGCTGGGTGGCTCAGTGGGACACCCATGCAGACAACTGCTGTGATGTGAGAACAGGGGGCTCTGGATCTTCCCGGAAGATTCAGAATAACAGGTAACTTTTTAAAATGTGTGTTAAGAGGGTTATAGCCCGGTTCTGGTGCAAAACTCTATCCAGATTTCTTGCACCAGAACTGGAGTTTGGGATATGCATAGTTCAAACAGCATGATGCCAGAATGGTGATGATGGAGGAAAGGGCCTTTTGACCTATGTATATGGCCTAAGTAGTGGGAAAAAGGCATGTGCTTAGGGATACTTTAATCCTAATTTCTACTATGTACATTTGATATTAATTACAACCCTCCATGAAATCGTGGTACAAATTAAATTGAGGAAGAATAGGAAAGAGCCGCTTGTCTTAGTAAAGACCATGGAGGAGTCAGTTTTGGTGTTCTGGTGAAGAGCTGCCAAAAGGAAGAGGAGAAATGATGAATGGATTTCTGTGTGACATGAAGAGAGTGCTGATGTTACTCAGGCTGTAGCAGGCTTAGAAAAAATGTGCTTTAATACCAAATAGAGAGGCTGAGATTTTATTTTGTGTAGAGATAAGCAAGTATGTATGTATTTAATATCTCACCTTTAATAAATACAATTAAACATCTCTCTCTAAACATAGCTCTCAAATTATAGGTTTGTGGGAGCAGGGTAGGCAGCAGCAAAGAGAAATCACGATGCATTTGCATGGAAGCTGTCTAGAATTTTTGAACTGTTATTTTGTGTGTAAGAACTCTGTGCTACACACTATCTGAAAATGCTATCCATAGATGCTGGCAAAACATCAGGAATAAACTCTTCTAGAACATGGCCACATAGCCCGAAAAACCCACAAAAAACTCCATACTAAGGTAGGCACTGCATACTGTATCTCAATGTTCTTTATCTATAAACTAGGAGTGGTGCTTTCTGAACAGTATGGTACACATAGGGGCATTCCATATTATTATCACCTAGAGCTGTTTCCCCCCCAGCTTTCTCTTAATGTCACTTCTCAGTCTGTGGCTGCATCTGCACTCCAGAATTAACCCACTTTGACACCTCTTTAACTGCTATGGATCAATGCTATGGAATTCTGGGTTCTGTGGTTTGTTGTGATACCAGACATCTCTAACAGAAAAGGCTAAATATCACAAAAAATACAAACTCTAGAACTGCATAACATTGAGCCACGGCAGTTAAAGCAGTGTCAAACTGCTTCATTTCTACAGTGCAGCCTTAATTATCCATGTCTACAATGCACTGAGGTCACCCAGCCTGATCCTTCTCCTTGATCCATCCACTGATACAAACGAATGACCTCATTCTTTCCCTGTGAAATGCTGGACAATGTATTATTATTATTATTAATAATAATAATTTATTTATATCTCCCGCCTCTCCCCGTGGATCGATAAATATAAATGGCGGTGGATATTACTATTTTTAAATTACATTCCTCAAAAATGAAATCCATGATTTGAAGAACAATTGATTAGACTGCTGCTTCTTCTTGGGCTTTTATTTTCCTACCACATTTTCAAATAAACATCTTTGTTCATATAGGCCACAAAATGTCCTTATACTTGAAAATGAAAGCTGAGTTTCTCGGAACCCTACCAGCAGCCTGCAGTCCGCTGAGCAAAGCTGCCCAGCCTATTTTATATTTTCCCAGATGAGCTTTTAATCATTTTTTCCTTTTGTTGTTAAAAGTCAATCCTGTTAGGATAGAGGCTCTGGCCCTATTTATCAGCTGACTTCTGATCTATTACTTCACTGCTCTCAGGATTAAAAGCAATATGCTTCAAAGTAATTTCCAGGACACCTCATCAATTTCATTTCATTTTGCAAAAAACACTAGGATGTTATATCACTCAATGCTCGTTTCTCATATATATGCACACAAAGACACTTAATAACATTGATAGTGAATCCCTAAGGGATGGGGTGGCTGGGAAAAGGAATAATGTTCTGCCTAGAAACAATAAAAATAACTTTTTTCATTCATTAAAGGCAGAACCATGTAACTCTGTCTACTGATCTCAATCCCACTCCAGTAAAATTATACTCAATGAAAATCAGTTTTGCCTAGAAACAATAAAGAGTATCTTTTTCTGTTCACTAAAGGCAGAAACATGTTTCTCTGCTGATCTCAATCCCATTTCAGTAAAATTATACTCAATGAAAATCAGTCAGAGTAAGGATGTCCATATGTCAGTTCATATTGCTTTAAGAAAAGTTCATTAAATTCTTTTATATTTAAATGAAGCAATCCTCCAGATGGGCAAATACCAAGAAAAGAAAAGATTAAATGATATCACAAGCAATTTTGTTATTGCTTTATGTTTCTTCTCTGTCTTAAAAATTTCTCCAGTTTAAATTAATATAAATTGGGATTTTTATATACAAAGCATTTAAGGCACTGAACTTCCATCTGAATTAAGACCATTGTCATCTTCTTTTTAAAACACAGTAACATCAGTGAACATTATTGAAAAGCTCTGTAAACTAACAAAAATAGGTTCTAGAGAAACAATATAACAGGAAGGAAGGAAGGAAGGAAGGAAGGGGAAGTGTAGGGTGAGAAAAGAATAATCTGAGATTACAGTTTGACTATAGTTGCGGAAGGGAATTATGGAATTAACAGTGCAATTATATATATTTTTACTAAGAAATAAACTCCACTGATTTCAATGAGATTTACTCTCAGAGAAATGCATACAGGATTGAAGCCTAAGCCACCTTTGAGGAAATCTAGTCATCTAATTTTCTCATGTTAGTTTGAATACTTTCCTTAAAATTTGAGCTTCAGACAAAGAGGCTTTGATGCAGTCATGATCCATGTTCACACATTTCCTTTTTCACCTTTCCCACTGCATTCACACAGAAAGACATGTATTTTCTTCACTCAGTGTTGCTAAATATTCATATGAATTCCTGTTAGGTTCATAATTATTGATGGTACTTACCCGTGGGCCAATGTCTCCTTGGTCACCCTATAAAACAGAAAAGCAATTATAATTCCTTCATCTTTTAAATTTATTTGCTATTGCTGTGTAACTTGGATTAATCCATTTCTTCCACACAGAGTAGAAAGTGTGACAAAATAAGCAAAGGAAGAGGTTTTATGAACTGATACTTGACTTTGGTCTCAGTTCTTTGATATCTTGGAGGTTTGTCACACATTTGATGTATGGGTCAGCATCAATCTTTAGTTTTAAAGTTTATTTGACTCAATAATGATTTTCCATTGAAAAATAAAAAGTATGCATGTATGAAATTCTAGATACATCTGTGGGAATGCTGTTTCAGCAGATAGCATGAACTATATAATTTTTTAAGATACAGATCAGGTCAAAATTTGTGGGTCAAGACATACACTAATGGGACACAAAATGTATATACAGTGCTATTACAAATGAGAGAACCCTATTTGGGGATGCAAGAACATCTGCTGCTAAAGACACATAACTTGCCAAGATGTTAAGAGTAGATCTGGGAACAATATGGCACAAAAATCAAACAGGAGCCAAATGTTGTATAAAAAAATTTATGGAGGGCTTGGGTTAGAGCAGATGTCTGGCATCAGAGTTGGGACCAAAACAAAATAAAAACAAAAACCTGAAGATATTTACAATAGGAATTAACATTCTTCACACCCAAGATGGGAGAAGTATGGCCCTTGCGTGCCTATAAGGCCATTTTTGCACTTCCAATATTTCCTGTTCACTCCAACCCCAAATTGAGCACTTAGGTACCAGGCATGGGAGGTATGCTATGGACCGTGTTACCACACTGTGGGACATATAGGCCCTCTCATTGTTGTTGTTGTTTGGAAAACAGGTCAACCAATACCTAAAAAGATGAACCCTCTAATCTAGCAAAGTGGCTTGCAGTACTCTCTAGAATCTTACCGTGTTTCCCTGAAAATAAGACAGTGTCTTACATTAATTTTTGCTCCCAAAGATGTGCTAGGTCTTATTTTCAGGAGATGTCTTGTTTTTCCATGAAGAAGAATTCACATTTATTGTTGAACAAAAACATAAACACTTATTATATACTGTATATGTATTTATATACAAAAACTTTGCTAGGTCTTACTTTTGGGGGAGGCCTTATATTTAGCAATTCAGCAAAACCTCTACTAGATCTTATTTTCAGAGAATGTCTTATTTTCAGGGAAACAGGGTAGTGATGCTATTTTTGATCAAAATGTTTTTATGGAATTTCTTCCTGGAAATTTGAGGATGGAATGAGTAGAGTGTGTGTCTCTCCAGAGTGCTCCTGGCTGGGGTAGGTGCTGGCTCTCTCAGGCCTATTATAGTTGCCCATCCCTGCTTAAGAATAAGTTACAGAAACTGAGTAACTCTTGGGCAAAGTTGCCTGAGCATCAAAAAGTTGAGAAACCTTGAGGGTAATTATTTTAGCAGTCATTGGAAGAAAGTTGTTCTGTACATATTGGCTATCCAGGAAAGTGGACAAACATGTTTTCCTGAGATAGTATCAACACAAGCCATGGGTCTTAGACAATGAGATTTTGAATTTAAGTAATCAAATTAGGCATTGCTTTATCAGTGTAGGGGTATATAAAGAGTCAACTGTACTAGCCAGGGGTTCTTCTCATCTAAAAGATTCCATTGGTAATCTGCTACAATGGAAGTCTAGCCCACTCTAAACTGCACTTGCAACTTCCCATGATATACTTATTTCTTTGTTTTGTCCTGAGGCTGCTCTCCTTAAACTATTGCTGTTAAATGACAGTGCTGTTGATTTTCAGAGTCTGGGCTGAATCAAGTATTAGGATCATTTCTTTGATCAGCCATGGAAGTACAGTCTGCTTAATGTGCCTTGGTAGAGTTAAATTACTGCAGTTATGCTCAGAGTGCTAACCATTACATTTGCAAATACAATGACATTGATTTAAATTACACCATTGAAAATCCTCTTTCTAGAACAGTCAGAAATTATTTTGGGGCAATGTTATGAGTAATTAGCTCACCTTATCCCCCTTGGGTCCTGGAAGTCCCTGTAGAAATTAACAAGAAAATAATAAGCATGTTGCTCATTAATCTACACACAGCTTTCCTTCAGCTCTTTCAGAATATTTTAAGAACTGAGTCCAATATTAGTATATTAATGTGGGATGTGCCGACAATTCCAGACACATTGTTCCATTTCTCCTTTCTGATTTTCCATTCCCTGTCAATAGTCAGCCAGAATTCCACTCCAAATTAGCATTTCAATTTATAGTCCTGTTTACACTTATTTTGGGGTCTTCCTCTATTTCTCAGTATCCCCCCCCCTACTTTCTATGTATACTTGCAATCAAGCTTATCTCTCTTAAGAAGAGTACAAGCTAACTGATGACAGATGAATAATGACACTTTCATTGTATGTTATTTTCTGTTGCAAAGCAGTATACAAGCTAATATCATAGATTTGTAACTTAGTGCACTACTTACTGGCTTGCCATCCAATCCAAGGGGGCCCTAAAGCAAAAGAAGAAAAGAATGGGTGACAAAAGTTTCATTTATATAGGAACAGAGCCTGTATTCCCTGCCTCCAGACCACAGGGCATCTTCATATTTTCAGTGAAAAATGTGCACCAAAGGCACCTTAAACTTTTTACTATACTTTTGACAGTCCCTTTCAAGGTCAGTAGCCTTCAGGTTCAGTAGCTATGGACAGGAACAGTCTTGTCATAAGGGATGGCTATGTAACTCCTCACAATTTTTTTCTCCCACATCAACAGTGGAGAAGGTCAGAGGAAGACATGAACTAGCAAACTCAAAATGTAACAGGTGTAGTGTTTTGCAACTTTTAGTGGGGAAAACTGGAGCTGTAAAGTGAATAAATCCAATGGGAAGGTGGAGTGAGTGCAATGAGGTAAGACCAGAGATTATGCAATTTGTCACTAAAACATTGTTCATTTCATTTCTACAACATTGTTATAGCCACATCCCACATGCTAATTGTAAGACGAATGAATGTACTACCTAGACAACATATTTACCTTACATAGAGAAAGAAACACTGCACTTTTTGAATGCTAGCAAATTCTGATGTGCTCACAACAGAAGTGAAAGTTTGAGGGAAGACTAACAAGAAACAAATGTGCATTTCATTGGGGGGGGGGGTATGTGGGAAATGTCTCCATGTATTTTATTTAGGAAGGTGCTGAATTATTGAGCAATACTTTGGCTGTTTTCAAAGCCCAGCCCAACATCCTTTTGTAATACTTTACAAAATGGAAACCAGTTGGTCTTCTCATGCAATGAGTTAGTACCCATCCTTTAATGCATAACTTAATTTGCGGACTGTCCCTCATTATATCTCCTTAGTCATTCAAAAAAGATTAATGACTAACAGTAAAAAGCAGGATTGTTATATTTCCCAGAAATGCAAGCATTATCTGGATTCAAGGAAAGGCAGATGGTGCTGGGGTAATGCATCACCTGGCTTAGATTCAATGCATTTATTTATTTATTTATTTATTAAAAAGACAATATTTCTAGTTGCACTAAAAAATGGGAAAATGTACAGATCTCCTGGTACTTAGTAAGAAGTCATTTATCTGCCCTCTGTCCTTTTCTTTGCTCTGGACAATGGCTCCTAAACCCTATCCACTATTTAACCTTTACTCATAATTGTAAAAGGGTGAATGAAATACATCAAGAGATGGTATATGTAAGCTCACCAACAATATAATTTAATATTTGCTCACTACTGCTCTCTGTTCCCTTTACTTTTGTTTTTATAATACTGAAGAAAGGGATATTGAAAAAGTTCTACGTCCTTTTCTTTGTCACTATGATCAATAAGGACTTAGGGATTGAAAGACTATTGATTCCCAGTTTGGGAAAAAGGGTTTCCTGACAGCTGGGAAATCTTGTCAGAGAGAATAATAGAGAAGTGAAAATTTTGTACAATTTTCTCCCAGTATTTGAATACCTGTATCCCTAAATGTTTCAGAGCAATTATTCTCTGAAAAAAACCCATGGGATGTTTTCTTTGCAGAAAATGGACTTCTGGCACAGAAAACACAGTTTTCAGTAAAGAAAACATGTTTTCTGCAAAGAAATCAGGGTTTTTGATTTCTTTTAGTTTTGCTTAAACCTCCTGGTTTTTCTCTGGAGAATAATTCTTCCACAACCTTTGGAACATTTAAAATACTATACATGAATATTAATTTTCTGCTGTGTTGGGGAGAAAAACACCCTAATTATTCATCTTCTCATGCTAGGACAAATAGTCAAGGATTTTCATCCCCATAGGGACTGTCATTCTGTTTCTCATTTCACACTTACTCTCTGATTTACTATTTGTTTTAATAAAAAACAATTTTAAAAGAAAATATATGTGCAAAATAATGATTAGCACTAGCTCTCAGATCAAAAAAGGTTACAATATTGGACAATGGAAAGCTGGTTATTATTAAGTTATTGTTAGGCATTATGAAGCTGCGGTGGTTTCATTCAAGGGATTGGTTTCAATGGTGGTGAAATGTTCCTGCATTTGATGTTTTAAGCACCGGTTTTAGATCATTTTTTTCCAAAAAACAAATTCCTATATATCCCACTATATACTAATTTTATTCATTTAGTTCATGTCCCATAGTTTTCAAGGGATGTGGATGCATGCATTTGCAGCCACGAGGGGCAATGGGGCTTACTGTCCAAGGATGCTTTAATCTGTGGATGGCAAACCCAAAGTTGGGGGTGGGCAGGATGCATAACTATTGTTTTATAATTTTCTGAATGATGCCATTCAGTGTCTCCAGGGTGAAGCCTAGCCCTAGGCTTCACCCTGACAAGTCTTGTCCTATGAAAACTGAATCTCCATGGAATAGGATTTACACTGTATTTTTTTATTGAATTTATGAAGAAACATAAGGGTCTCACAGCACAAACCTGCGGTATACATGTTATTCTGTAGTAGATCCACTGGACTTACTTATAGGTCAATGAAATATAGGATTTCTGCTTGAACCTTTCCTTAGCCATGGCAGGTTTTGCATACTACCAGAGTGGGAAGCAGCTGCTTTGTGGTTGATATAACTTGTAATTGCTTGGTGAGCTGTTCTTTATTTCACAATTTCTGATGGCTGAGATTCAATTCATTTATAGGTACTGATGTATATTTAGGAGTGACTGCATATGCTATGAAAGAGAGAGAGAGAGGCCTGTTCTTGAATTTTCCTGTGACTGTTATCAAGTTCAGCATCATATCCTGCATCCTATGATTTGGCTTTTCAGAAGACATTCATATCTGCACACTGCTAGAAAGGTTTGCTGTTATGGTCTCATCTCTTTGGATCACAGAATCATAGAATCACAGAATTGGAAGAGACCAAAAAGGTCATCTAGTCCAACTCCCCTGCCATTCAAGAACTCACAATCAAAGCACTCCTGACATTTGGCCATCCAGCCTCTGCTTAAAGACCTCCAAAGAAAGAGACTCCACCACTCTCTGAGGTGTCAAGAGTGTCGAACAGCTCTTACTGTCAGGGAGTTCCTCCTAATGTTAAGGCAGGATCTCATTTCCTGTAGTTTGAATCTATTGTTCCATGTCCTATTCTGTGGAGCAGAAGAAAACAAGCTTGCTCCATCTTCATATGACATCCCTTCAAATATTAAACAAGGTAATAATAATAATAATGTTTATTTATAACCCACTCCTCTAATGAAATACTCGGAGCGGGGTACAACAAGAATTAAAAATACAGAGTAAAACAATAATCATCTCTCTTCCCATGCCCCCCCTAAAATTAAATTAAACCAGGGCTTATTAAAATTGACAACAGTTAAAGTTAAAATCAGCAAGAATTAAAACAGATATGATCTCATGGACAGTGCATGTGCAAATCTGCAATAGATGAAATCCAAAAGTTTAGGCAGGGGGATAGCAAACGTTATTTCCCCAGTTTCATTTCCATTTTCCAGAGCCGGGAGTTGATTTTTCATTTATTTTCCTTTCAAGGAAAGGCTTGCCGGAAGAGATGTGTCTTTAAAGCCTTTTTGAAACTGGCCAATGATGTAATAAGATGCATCTCGTCTACCAGGCCATTCCAAAGCTTGGGAGCGGTAGCTGAAAAAGTCCTCTGGGCAGTCTGCGACAGCCTAATTTTCATAGGCTGTAGCAGGTTCCTCCCAGAGGATCGAATTGTGCGAGGCGGTTCATATGGGAAGAGGCGGTCCCTGAGGTAACCTTACCTCTTAAAATTAAGGCATGACATCTTAATTTTTCCTATTAAAATTAAGGAATTGAGATGGAGGGAAGAACTGTGTACCTTAGTGCCATGCCCACCACTAGTGTGACTTAACAATTGGATTAATCTGACATCCTATTTTCTCTAATATAGTGAAATGGCCAGATACCTGGGGGACCTTCCATGAACCCTTCCCTCACTGTTCAGTTACTTGGGCAGTAGACAGAGGGAGAACATAATAGCAATCACAAATAGGATGTGATTATCTATGTCTTTTAAATCTCCACGAGAGTAATTTGCTGCACAGATTTCTGGAATGTTGCATAACAACATTGTTATTAGGAGATACTTTTATAATATAATGACAATAAGTGATGCAATAATGACAGATGAGATGTTTTAAAAGAGTGCTGAATGAAACAGAAGAATTATTGATTTGTAGCAGGATGCAGGACAGCAAAAGGTATGCCATTGAAAGGTCTATATAGTGCTTAAGGTATTAAGAGAGATTAGCAGCAAGAGAAGTCAAAGAACATGCTCACTAAAATCTCACCTACTGTTCAGAACTATTTGTAGAAAATATTTCTAGTTTTTATAATGTATATGTGTGTACAAGAGAGAGTGAGTAAGAGAGGACTGTTTCTACCTATATCTAGCACAAATAAGATGTTTATAACCATGTTTATTTAGGTTTTTTTCTGGATTGACAACCAGGATTACTAGCAATTTACAAAGCAGCAAGCACTCTCTCCAAGATGGCAGAAGAGGAACAGCCTTGGTAGGAAGAAGCAAATTAGCAAGTATGTGAAGACATTGGGAATAGAGTAGGCAGGCAGGTCAAGAAAGAAGGGGAGTGCAGACTCCGAGCCTAGAGATGTTAAAGAACAAGTTGTGAAAACAAACAAAAAACAACAACCTAGAAAAAGAAGCAGTCTTGGTGTGGATGAAGCACTTTAGACGAGAAAGTAGTTATAGTTTTCACAGTGCACAACTTTAGCGTTCAAGGAATTTTCTTCTCTGTTCTTCCCTTTGAACCATTCAGATGCTTATAAAAATTGAACAGTTTTAGTTAACATATGGGCTTTCTAGATTGGCAAAAAGAAGTGTGTTCATGGCTGCATGAAACTCTACCCTTTAGATGAGAAAAAGGGAAAGTGTGCCATGAAAACACTTTTTTTGCGTTTTAGGGGAGAAGAAGCACCTTTAAAAAGGTGCTGGTTTTCCCAGCTTCTTTTTTAAAAACTGCGGAACAGCGCAGCTCCCCCTAAAGGCTGTAGTGCAGCTGCTAAGCATTAAGGAAAAGGCAACTTCATGTCACACTTTCCTGCCAATCTAGAAAGCCCCATAGGTGCACAACTTTGCCTTGGAGAATTGCACTTTATTCCAACTATTTTAAGGCTGCATGGGGTTGACAAAGTTGCACTGCTTGCTGGCCTTGAACAACAAAAACAAAAACTTGCAGGAACTTTTCAAGCATTGTTTTTCTTCCCTTCAGTGCTTCCCAAGTGGTTGAGAACACCAGACTTACTGTCCATTCCATCTCTAAATGGAAACTGAAAAAGGTAGGGTTTATGTGTGCTTTCAATGTTTCACAAGCTATCTGGATGATTATACTACATGAAGGGAATCATTTTTCACATAGAATCTGATCCAACTTTTGCATATTATCAAAATTTCTTTGGCAAAACAGTAATCAAGCAGTGCAAAAGCATTTAAAGGAGAAAGAGATTACTTTCAAATATGTATGTGGCATGTTTCTATTCATGTTTACTTCAAACTGTGTCCACAAGTTTAAAGGGACGTATTTCTAAATAAACATGCATATGATTGGACTGAAAACCTACTCATTTAGATACAAATGCCTTATAGAATTTTATAACTACTGAGTGATTTATGTAACATATGCAGTATATGTATTCATTTCTTGAAGTTTAGCATTTAAGTAATAAAAGTATAAACCACCCTTGTACAGGGCTGTCATAAAACATCAAAATAAAGTTTCAATCAACAGTTGGTGCCAGGCCATGACTGTGTCCCGAGTGGCTGCATAAGGGATGCAGAAAGATGAAACAAAGTAAAGCCAATGGAAGCCAATGGAATAGCTAAAGTAAAAATAAGTAAACCAACAGGCTGGGAGTTAGCTTGCATTGGAATAGCAAGTGGGAGGAGAGAGAAGAAAATCAGGTTGCTTCATGGCACTGACTGTTGTAATGCTGGAACTGCAGTGAAAAGACTTATCACAACCTTGGTTTTTTTTCCTCCCAAAGCAGTGTAGTTGTGTGAAAGAAAAGAGGAGTGATAACAAAAATTTCAAAGCAATATGTTCCTGTTCCCTTTCATAATGTGATTGCCATGAAATCAAGGCTGGTGTGATAATGTCCTAAATTTGACTTCAAAGTAAAGAACTAAAATGAGGGAGACCAGGGATCTTGAATCTGCCCACTATAGACACACTGGGTCACCTGGTCAGTTTTTTCCACTGTGGCAAACTGCAAGTCTTTTGAAAGGCATCCTCCTTCATCCTCTTTTTTGGTGAAATGTAAATGGCCATCCTAAATTTGAGTGACTGTGCATCAGAAGCCAAAATTGTTATTCTTTCTTCTGATCATCATCGCTTTATTTAATTCTTATCTACTTTTGTGGTTGCTGATGCTCCCAAAAAGCATAGCTGTACGTTTTCTCCCATCCAATTAACAAATATAGGTGAAGATCCAATATAGGGAGAGGTGGGATACAAATAAATAAATAAATAAATAAATTCAGTTTATTGTAAAAACTGTATGCAGTATACTAATATTAACACAATTTATGGGGATCAGGGGTCAATGTGCATGGCTGACAACCCATGGTGCAATGGCAATGTGCAATGCACAAAGGCAATACATAAAGACAATGAACATTCCCACACTACTCTGTGTACTTCAATGCATTGCAAAATGGTCTGCTGTCTACAACTCTGGATATGACTATTCAACATTGTCTAAAAAATTCCACTCTGCATGTGTAAAGCAACTTACGCTTGTGAATGTCACTAACAGGATGACAACAGTAGTGTGCTTAGAAAGCACAAATCAACCCTCTTTGGTTTTCCAGCAGGTTTCTATAGCCAAGCAGGGAATCACACCTCACTTTCCTACCAAGACCTGTTTCCACAGTGTGAGTGCAGATTCCAGGACTCATCAGACACTGAAGAGAAGTCATCTATAGGATTTGTTACCCTAAGTCTTTTTAAAATTGAACTGTTGGAAGGAGACAGAAGAAAACTTGTTGCTAAATAAAAAAAAAACTTGTCAGATGTCTGGCTGCCACATGCTGTTGGAGACCACACCCTGGGTATTATTGCCCTGAGATTTCAATGACCTGTGAGAGCCAATAAGTCATCCATGGGTACGTATACTGCATTTAGGCACGCATACATACTGCTAATTTAGAGCAGTAGAAAAACACAGGAAAAGCTGTACTTGACAGCATGTCTGTGGAAAGACAGCCATTGAGTTTGATTTTGTTGTTTAAATCTGAAGAAGGGGCTACAGTGGAACAGACGACAAAAATTATTAACGGCAAGATGGGAAAAGTTATTAATAAGGAAACATACAAGTTAGGAGAGTCTGTAGTTTGGTTTTGCCTGAGCCTACTGGGAAGGGAAAGATTTCATCCCTTCCTCTCCCCTCTGCCCTGCTGAGTTACCGAATGCAAACTAATTTTTCATGTTAGCTCAATTTGTAGCATCGGAAGTAATCTAAAAACAAAGAGGGAAAGTGAGAGAAGGAAAGAGAAACCAGAACATTTTAAAAGCCCCTTAAAAAGTGGGGTGACAGAGGATTAATCAATAATGTCCTTGCCAAAATGGGAACAGCTGGAGGGTATAAAATTTTCTTAGTGGTACACATGGGTGACATGGGGAGAGGAGCTACTTTCATTGCACTTGGTAAAGCAGTTTCTGTCTCTGGCGATGACGTTTTGAACCCTGGACCATAAATTGTCATTTCTTTTAGCATTTAGACTTGATTTTGAATTCTTTGTGCACGTTCCGTGTCTGCTTAAAGCAGAAATGACATCCTGAAAACAAGATTTATTTGGCTGAAGAAGCATGGCACTCACCCCAAGTAAACAGGGCCAACTAAGCTCACTGGGGCAGATCATAACTTACTACACTCAATGTCCCAATCCACAACCCAGCCTCAGGCTGATCATCTTTTTTCAGATGGACTTTTCTCAATGCCACTTTGACCAAAGCCACAAATTACATTTTTAGTAAAACATTAAAAACAACAACCCCATTTAGTCCATGTTGCATATAAAATGTTTTTTCTATTTGTCTTTGTTCTTGGAGTTTGTGGCAACAACTGTGAAAACCTTTCAGAAACAATTTCTAAAAGCCTCTGAAGCAACAACTAGGAAGCAGAGCATTATTGAAAACAGCTGTTAAAAGTATAATACATCAGAGGCAAAGCAGTATTAACACTTATCATCTATGAATACCTAGACCGAACATTCACAGGATGCAAACAAAATGGAAGGTCATTGTTTTTGTGCCACTCTTCATGGTTCTTGGGGACCAGGCTAATTCTGGCTGGAAACTAAACAGACTTGGGGGTGAAACAGACTTCCCCGAACAGGCAGCTTCAAGCCACCCCTGCTGAAGCCAGATTGGGGCTGCAGCAAGCACATGCCAAGGCTCCAATCCACTTTGAAGCCAGCCGAAAAAGGAGTGGCAAAGATCCACTCCTTTTTCAGTTGGCAAAAAGTTAGCTTTTCACACTCCACAGTGTCTTGAATCTGGCTGCAAAGTGCTCCAGTGGTGTGTGGTGTATAAATGCCACACTGCCAGAGCATCTGGAAGCCTCCCACATCTAAACAGCTGGGTGGCTTCAAGATGTCTTGGGGGCATGGGGTGTCTAAACGCCATGCCCCCATGCTGCCCGGAAGGTGGCTTTACCAGGCTGTCTGTTTCAGCCCTTAGTTGTCAGAATGCATTACACACAATCTGTCTGGAATGGCTACTGGCTTTGTTGTTATTGTAGTGGTGTGCCTCCAAATGAATTCTGACTTATGATAACCCTAAAGTGAAACCATCATGGCGTTTTTCTGGCAAGATTGTTCAGGGCGGGGGGGGGGGGGGTTGGTATTCCCTTCCTCTGAGGCTGAGTGTGTCTTGTCTAGTGGTTTTCTGTGATCAAGCGGAGATTTGAACCCTGATCTCACAGTGATCTTGTCCAACACTCAAGCCACTGTACAACACACATTCTCTGGCTACTATGGCACAAAAATTATTTTGCTTACTTGAAAGTGAAGCAGAAAATATCTTCTCTGTTTTTTCAAACCTCTCTCCATCAGCTCCATGCCTACAGTGGTGATTCCCAAACACCAAACTGTCTGCTTTGTATTTGGGGAGATGGTAAATTACCACTGGATCTGCCAGTGGAATTTTCACACCTGGACAGTTTCCAGATTTTTCCCAAGTCACATGCTTTCCAGGGGTAGGATGATAACCAATTCCAAAGTTCACAAACAAGAAACAGATCCATCTCATTTATTTTGCTTGTCCTCACAGCATGCTAACCAAATAGGCCCAGTATGAAGAAATATTGTGTGTTTATTCTGTTTGCTTATATTTTGAAATGTTTAGGCAGACAGGCAGTCAAAATTAATTTTTGATGGTCAAAGGCCTTTACAAAAATTCAACCCCCCATCACATTTGAAAATAGTTGCTGAAAATTTATAGCTATACAACACAATAAAAATTAGGGTCTAATGAAGTTGAAGTTAGCAATAAAACAAGTACAAAAAAGCAGCAAGATCATAATCAGATATGGGAATCACCATGACTTTAAAAATCTTTGATAGAAATTTTGCATTCAGCACAGATGGCTAGGCCTCCCATGGGCTGGAGGAGGCCTCAGTCAAGGCCCTGAGCATAGCACTACCTCCTCAAGCCCTGGGGAGGCCTAGCCGGCCATGCTGGGTCTTCTGGGAAGGAGGCAGGAAGAGGACCAAGAGTCCATCTTGGAGGAGGAGGAGCCGGAGGGGGTTTACTGCCTCGTTCATCCACATTTTGACTAGCAGACTGGAGATTAACAAAATGTGGCCTAGAGCAAGGAAGGAATCTGAGAGTAGAGGATCAAAAAATACCAAGCCAGGATGGGACATTTTTGGACCCTCCAATCTGGGATTGTCCTGCCCAAAACTTGGAAATGGCAACTCTATTCATACTGCACTAAGAAGTCTCTAAGCGGTTGACAACTGTATGTTAATTGCCCCCAACAAGTTGGGTACTCATTTTAGCAATCTTGGAAGGATGCAAAGCTGAGCTGACCCTGAGGCCCTGGCTGGGATTGAACTCACAACCTTGTAGTTTGTGAATGAGTGGCTGCCATCAGGGCACCATAGTTAACAAACAAAATTCTACCCCAGTCATTAGCAAATAAATGTTCTTAAATGCATTTTAATATAATATTGACTACTGAATACATAAATGGTGATACTGACTTGCTATTAACTACTTCAATAGTCAATATTATAATCACAATCACAGCATTTTTAGAGGAGCTTTTTACATCTGCTGGTGCTTTATAGACTTTGGAGTATAATTCCCATAATTCTTGCCAACTGGCCATGTGGCCTGGCGCTGATTTCCAACTTCCCCTCACCCAAATGAACCCTGTGTGACATCTGTCTATGAAAGCAGAAAGCAGAGCCTGGCTCAAACTCACCATTTCTTCACACCTCCCAATGAAGCTATCAAAATCACAGTACAGCTTTCCTTCTCATTTACTTTCTACGAAGTTTTGATGTTACACTTCAGCTAATATGAGCTTCTGCAGTTTCTCCTCTCCTTATTCTTGGCATACTCTGGAGACTTCAATTATCCCACTTCAGGATATTTTTTTCATTTTTCAAATAGCTAGTTATGGCTATTTACATGGGTTAACCCTTGGGGTAGTATATTTGTGATGTGATCTTCAAGTGAGAAGTAGCTTGTTTGTTTTTGAAAGGTAACAAACAGACAACAGTTATGAAGGAGAACTGATGAAATATTATCATTAATCTTTGCAACGAGGACAATTTAGTTTCCAGTGTCAACAACTCAAATAATTAAGATGTTAAATCAAGCTATAACATTTCAAATTTAATTAAATGGAAAGAGTATCGACCATTGGCACTAATGCACTATATACATACACTGGATATACATAACCAGTGATTTATTTGTCATTATAGTGCTTCTCCTTTCTTCAAGACCCAGCACAGCAGAGTTTGGCTCTACACTTTTACTCTATTCAAATGTAATCTTTTTATTGAGCTAACACCATCATGCTATCATAACTGTGCAACAACTTTCAAATGGTGGCAGCAAACTATTTTAGAGACTGTCTGGTTTCGTAAAAACAAGGAAGTTTTTAAAAGCACTACACATTAGTTTGACCACACTTTAAATGGAGGCCAGGATCACAACTGTCAACCCACATTTCAAACATAATTAACTTAAATGTTTATGAGGTACTTTATAAGAGCAATGTGACATATCCAAAGGAGCTTATTGCAAGCAAATATCTGTAGTACCAAAATCGGCTGCCAGAGCACTGCTGGAAGACAGGTGATGGTTGCATGGCAGCGCAGCAACAATTTTGTGTGCAGTAAAATCAGTTGTAACCCATTCCAACCCAATCTCGTCCTGTGCCCGGATTGACATGAGAACTGCATGTGATAAACTCCAAAATTGAAAAAGATTTCCATTCATATGAATATTATATTATATTTTGTTACATGAAAGATTTAGTGTCCCCCCTCCCCCCCCGTTTTGTCAGTTAGTCTGTATATATTAGGAGTTCCCTAAAGTCTATTGTCTGGTCACCTGACTTCCCAATTTGTAAACAACAATATTGTCCAGATAGGCAGATAACATCAACAATTTCATCCAATGGAACAGCTTATGCCACATACTTATTTTTCTCTTTCTCAAAGGTGCTACAGTCGGCCCTCTATATCCACAGATTCTTTATCCATAGATTCAACCACTCACAGTTTGAAAATCTATATATCTGTACTTATATATTCCAAACAGCAATTTTGCCATTTTATATTTCACTATGCCATAATATTTAGTGGGACTTGAGCATCCACAGACTTTTGTATCTGTGGGGGTTCCTGGAACCAAACCCCAGTGGATGCCAGGGGCCGACTGTACAATATTCCTTTGTATATTAATCCAGACTAACACAGCTACGCCTTTGAATACTATCAACATTCCTCTTCAGCTTTGCTCAAGCATCAAAATTCAGGAAACTTAAAATGAGAGAATAAACATGAGGCTTTGTATACTTTTGGGCTAGGTTTTTAAGATAAACAAATAGTTTATACAGTTGCCCTCTTCCCTTGCAGAGGGCCATCCTCTCACCTTGACAATATATTGTCTAGGCATGTTCTTATCCATATACTCTATTTTGAATGAAAGATATCAAACATATATAACCACAACAGACATTGTAACATCATGCAGGATCAAATAGTTATAACTAGCATTATCAGGTATGGCTTTTTTTTAAAGAAACCACACAAGAATCAGCTCTTTGGAACAGCTGGATGTGAGCAGTCACAGGATGCAGTTGTAAACTGCTTGCTTTCTGTTTTGGCTTTACAGTATATTGTATCCAACCCCTCTCCCCCCCATCAGTTCATTAGTTTATCAGCACTTTTATGTGGTTTTCTGCCAGGCTATCCAGTGATTTTAGATCTTATCATTAGCAATAAAATGGCTGGGTGATTTGTTCTGCTATGTGCTATCAGACATGCAGTTACCAAATTAAATTGTACCTGGTTAACTTATGTTTTTCTTCCTTTGGCTGGGTTCTCCCTTATAACTTGCTTATTTTATATTGTTACGGTTGATAGTTATATTGGCTAAAAACCCAGATAGAAGTATTAAATTTTTTTAATAAGAACTATCTAAACCATATAAATGCTTAATTTTTTGATCAATTAACACCCACAGTAAACATTACTGCAAGTTTGATAAAAGCACACACAATTAAACCAAAGTGCATACATTTGTAAGGGTTGCCTGCAACACTGTTTAGTTCAGAGGACTTGTGGAATATAACCTGTCTCAGTGCTATAGAATTTAACAAATATAATAAATATAATTACATTAGACTGAAGCTCAGACATATCTATGAAAACCCAGAAAATATACTCTGATCTAGAGGTATAAGCCATTTCAGTGCTCTTTTCGGATACATTATGACTGTGAGAGTCACTACATGAGCATTTCCATTTCACATCATATTTCTGTCATGGAACTTCAGGTCTAAAATCTATTCTACCATAATTATATGGAGGGAATTCAGCAATCTGGAATGTCAGTGGATCTGGAAAATCAGATCACTGATTACTTTGCACAAAAAGGAAAAAATCACTTAAATACATATGCAACACACACACACATCATGTATATACCACTTAAAACAAACTACTAAACACTTTCAGATAGAATTGTAAGAGGAAAAGTGTGTTTATGTGGTGGTGGTGGGGGGGGGGGGGCTGACCATACATAAAAAGCCTGTGTAAAAGGAAGCTTCACTCTCAGAATTTTTGTTAACTGAGGTATGCCTGTACTGAATGATTTAAAACCATAACCTGGCAACAGAAGGCAAGAGCGGAAACCACTTCTATTAGCTCAAATCAAACAGAACCAGGAAATTGAAGATGAAGGCTGATGCCTTAAGAGTATCTGAGCCTTATAGTATTTCTAGAGGACTTCTCTTCTCACTTGACCCATACTTAAATTGAACTAAGGAGAACTTTACTGGGGCATTACTGGGCATTGTCATTTAAAAGAAAACACTATGAAAAAGTAAATATAAACATGGGATAAAACCAAATTTACCAAGTATTTACATACTGTTATGTGCTTTCAAGTCAACTCCATCTTAATGACAACCCTATCCTATGGTTTTCTTGGCCAGATTGATTCAGAGGGGACTTGTTTTTGCTTCCTTCTGAGGCTGAGAGTGTATGACTTGCCCAAGGCAACCCAGTGGGTTACCAAAGCTGAGTGGGGATTCAAAAATCCTGCTCTCCTAGTCCAGCACTTAGACTGTTATGCCCCATTGACTCCTGCTAAATATCTAAAAATTGTATTTTTATCCCACCTTTCTCCTGCAAAGAAACTCAAGGTGCCTTGCATAATTTTCACCCTTTATATTCACAGTAACCCAATAGTGTTGAACATGGTGACAGGGAGTGAGAGATCCTGAGGCAGATCTGGAGAAGGAAATTTCCTCTTTGGTTTTTCTGAAAGGATATAAACTCTCCTTACAGCACAGTCAGCAGTCAGTTTGCACGCTGCCATCCTTGCTTCAGAGTATGAACGCAGGGTTACCTGAAACTGTGGATGGCATTTCTTCAAATATTCTCATTGGTTTATCTTTCCCTTTTGTTTCCACATCACTGGTGACCATTTGGCCTAAAACTAGATTCATGTTGGGATGAAATAGGATCTGCTTACCCATCAATTATATTGTGAGCCGCCTTGGGTCCCTTTTTGGGAGAAAAGTGGGATAAAAATAAAATAAATAAATAAAATCAACCTACCTTTGCAGATTGCCTTAAGGGATCTCAGTTGTGTGTTGTGTGTGTGTGTGTGTGTACTACTCACGAGATGCCCAGTTAGTTGGTTACTAGGCCTGCTTCACTCTGACATGGAAAAGGAATCAGTCACTTATGTCAATGTCGACTCCATTTCTTGCCATCCCAGGGCCTTCCCCAACAAGCAGATTAGGATGATGGGTTCACATCAGTCAGCGGCTGGGGAAAATGCGTAGATCCATTATCCTATGCTGTACTAGGTCTCTAACAGCTATAATCAGTAATGTTGTGGTGCCAGGATACAGGGACAATAGAAACTTTGTTCAGATACTTAAAGACAAAAATGAGAACTACAGCAATAGATACAGCATATTTCTGAAACATCTGCCCTGTCTGGGAGAGGGGGGCATCTGCACTGTATATAATTCAGTTTGACACCACTTTAAGTGCTGTAGCTCCATTCTATGGAATCCTACGATTTGTAGTTTTACAAGGACTTTAGTCTTCACTGCCAAAGACAGCTAGTGAATCACAAAACTTCACATCCCAGGATTCTGTAGGATTGAGAAATGGAAATTAACATGGCATCAAACTGCATTATTTCAACAATGTATATGTGCTCTGGAAGAGACCAAAGGCATGTGTTCTAGATGTTTTCTTATATACCCTAAATGTATGAATCACATCTGTAAAAACTTATCATGCATATACAGTAAAATGGGCATTACTCTATGACACTATTCATCACGGATATCCGGAGATCTATTCTGTGATGAGCACTGTGGAAAAAGCAACATTCTTATAAATGTCATCCAGTACTGCAGCTGTCTGTTCTTGGGAGAAGCACATTTCCCTGTAAGAAATGTGTGATTTTGTAAACTGGAGAAAATTTGGAAATTTCCTTCTCATATTAAAACAGGGAGGTGTTCTGAGGCAGGATCTTAGGCTGGCATGAAGATTGTAAAAACAAAAGTATTTTGGGTAACAAACCAATATGCTGGCTGAGAAAAACCTTTTGACAACTAGGACTTCGAAAGTCATCCTTGTTTTCCATTTGGAAAATTTCTACCCAGTCACTTTTATTACTCAATAAATGTGAGTATGCTTTTAATTTGCTGCTCAAAGTCCCCAGCTATTCTCTAAGGACAGCTCTTCCGTCATGGCATTTTCAGACTGCTCAAAAAGTGCAAAGCTTTTCACCTGGAAGTCATCTTTTGTTCAGATAGCAGATGTATGATTGCTGCAATTGTTTTCCTTTGCATGTAAGATATCATTTTATGGCAGGCTAACTTGTGAGCAGTCTACTTCTTTTCAGCATTTTGTTCTGTGCTTTGCTTTCTCTGTATTTTTGGTATTGTTTGAAATTTGCTAAAAGCTACACCAGTATGCTACCTATGCCCCTGGCTACTACCTTTCTTCTTCTTTTTTCTCATTATGGAGGCTGCAGCACTTTCTCCTTTGCTCCAGCTACCAAGGAACAGCCATAAAAACAGGTAAGAATATGGGAATTGAGGGACCTAGAGGCAGCTACATATGTGACCCCTTAAAAAGAGACAGAGGATGGAGAAATGGATAGTGGTAAATTCACTGCTTCAGAACAATGTTTTTGTGTAGGGATATTGTTGGTATTGTTGTTACAGTTGGCCCTCCTTATCCATAGATTTTTTTATCCATGGATTCAAGCATCCACAGCTTGAAAATATTTTTGAAAAGTATAAATTTCAAATAGCAAACCTTGATTTTCCATTTTATATTAAAGAAACTATTTACCTTTTCCCATTATATTTAATGGAACTTGAGCATCCATGGATTTTGTTATCCATGGGAAGTTGGGTGTCCTGGAGCCAATACCCAGTGGATAACAAGGGCCCACTTAATATTTAAAGTTTGCATATGTACATTCATATGCTGTATATACAGTGGGCCTTTGTTATCCACTGGGGTTTGGTTCCAGGACCCCCTGTGGATAACAAAATCTGTGGAAGCTCAAGTCCCATTTAATAAAATGGCATAGCAGAATGGTGTCCCTTATATAAAATGGCAAAATCAAGGTTTGTTATTTGGAATGTATACTTTTTTTGAATATTTTCAAGCAAAGTATGCTTGAATCCATGGATAAAAATCCATGGATAATGAAGGCTGACTGTACACAAATTCAATATAGATAATGAATAAATTGGAATAGTTAAAGACTCCCATACCTTGGCTCAATCAGAAAAGAGACTGCAGTCAAGAAATTAGAAGATGATTAGGAACGGGATGGGCAGCTATGAAAGAACTAGACAAAATCCTAAAGTGTAAAGATATAAACCTGAAGACGAAAGTTAGGACCAAGCCATTCTATTTCACATCACCATGTATGGATGTTTGATCTGGACCATGGAAAAAACTGATAGAAAGAAAACTAATTTCAGATGTGCTGCTGAAGAAGAGTACTAAGGATACCATGGATGGCCAAAAAGACAAACAAATGGGTCCTAGAACAGATCAAACTAGAACAGATCAAACTTGAACTCACCCAGGAAACCAAGATGACTAGGCTGAGGCTGTCATACTTAAAGACCGCATCATAAGAAAGCATGACTCGCTAGAAAAGGCAATAATGCTAGGAAAGATGGAGGGCAGTAGAAAGAGAGGAAGACTGCATCCCAGATGAATAGACTCAGTCAAGGAGGCCGCAGCTCTGAGACTACAAGACCTGGACAGAGTGGTTGAGGACTGGGGTCTTGGTGGTGTCTCATTCATGGGGTTGCCATAAGTGAAGTTTACTAGAAGGTCACTAACAACAACAACAACAACAACAACAACATACTTACATTAGGAGAGAATTCAACTTTTTTTAAAGTGTTTTTCCCATGTTGTAGTATTATTTTGTGTTTGCTTCCCACCATTATTCTTTTAAAAACATATGTTCCATAAGCAGCTGGAGTAATGGATTGTCTGTCAACTTAAACAGCTGGCTGATGTATGGTCTTTGTGGATTGCTCTCCCTTTTCTGGAGACATTCCCGTCTATTCTCCTGCTGATATTCTTTACATCATTGTAAAGAATAGAGGAATTATAGGTACACAAAACCAGATGATCCCTGCCTTGAAAGGATTCCAAACATTCACTTTTGTTACAAAAAAAGAAAAGAAAAAGAAAAGATTATTGATGTAAAAAACAGATAGTAGAATTCTCCAGTACCCCATGGGAATGCCTTTCTGCCAAGCATTTCACTTTCTCTTGTGAAAATAATAAATCTTTTTATTTTCTTCTCAGGAAGAAGAAGCAATTACCACAGTAGGGACTGCTTTGTATGTTAGTCAAGCATGGCATGAGCCTCCCAATACTAGCACATATTTGCCGAGAGCAACAGCCAGTGGAGAGCTCCCTGTGGTGCAGGTGTAGCCATATGAAATGCATGTTCTTAAGTGCAATACACTATAGTTTTAGAACACACACTGCAAGCACAAAGGGGTGGGATGAGGACTGGAAAGATGCCCAAGAACATATGTAACCAAATGGATGTGGAACCTAGAAGCAAAGGCACTGGAGTGAAAGGTTAATAGGAAAGGAGTAAAAAACAGGAATGTGACAAATGAGGACAATAGGTAGAGTGGGAGCAAAGGTTACAAGGGGCTCTAAAGAAGTGAGGCTACATGTGGCACTAAACTATTGATGGTGAAAGATGGACGTAGATTAGAGTTCTAGGAAAGCTGGGGGAAAGACAGAAAAGAAGTGGCTGTTCTGTTTTAGCATCTAGAGTCTAGACCCTGACACATCTGGTATTACTACAGCATTATGAGCTGGCATCTTAAGGGAATGCTGAGAGCAAAAAAATGAATTAGAAGATGGATAGGCCAAATTTTTAGACACTGATTTCAATTAATCAACAAATTCTTTGGCTGCAAACTTCTTATAAGGACCTTATTATGCTACTTTGTTAAGCTGCTTCAGTAATCAAACTGATTCCTTAGTGTTCATATTCTGTCCCATTTCCAATATAGCAATAGCAATAGCAAGCAATAGCAAGTACAGTACATTTCTATAATGCTTATCATTGTACTTAAGCTCTCTCTAAGCAGTTTACAATGTGTAAGCTAATTGCCACCAACAAGCTGGGTACTTATTTTAGCAACCTACATAAGGATGCTAGGCTGAGTTGACCCTGAGCCCCTGGGTCAACTCACAACCTTGTAGTTTGTAAGTGAGAACTTTATCGCATGCACTTCTAAAACCGTTTTGGGGACGGGGATGGGACTCATGGGGATGAGCGTGAACGCATTTTACCACACACACAAGCATCCACAAAGAGTTCCAGCACCTTTACCCAAGCCGTCCCTGTTCAGTGCCGGCGGGTGCCATTTTCGCCAGACGGAAGTCTTCTGACCAGAAGATTTAACGCTTCGCGGCACGGGACAGGGACGGGTGCCAGAACAGGGCCTCTTTGCAGACACTTGCGTGTGTGGTAAAATGCGTTCACACGCGCCCCCGCAAGTCCCATCCCCATCCCCAAAACGGTTTTAAAAGTGCATGTGATAAAGTCCAATGTAACTGCAGCACAAGCATTTAACCACTGTGCCAGCAGGGCTCTTCCAATATATTTATGTCCACTTATCTCTTAGCATAACCTTAAAACCACAGGGTTCAGTATTCCCACATGGGAGAACAATAGTTAAAAGTCAAACTACTTGCATAAGAAAAGGAGCAGAGATATGAACCCCAAATTGCAAAGCATGGCAGAACTATCCATGCAGTCAAGTATATCAACACAATCCTTTCGATAGACATCACCTGAAGTAGAGAAAAATATTGTGCTATTTAAAAGTGCTGTTTTTAAAAAAAGAAAAAGAAAGAAAAAACAGATGTCCTGTTCTCCTTTTTGTTCCAAGTGATCTATGACACTGTTGGACAACCAGTTCCTTGTACTTGTGCCTGCCTTAATGTTCTCTGCAGCTTTATCTTGACTTAAGATGGAGCGATTATCACACATATGTCAGCAATTCATCAATTTTCCTAGCTGCCAAGCTTTGACTGATTTTAAGTGTTCCCTTAACAGCAGTTCAGTGTACTTATCACTGCCATTTTTTGTGTGGTTAACCCTTCAAAAGAGATGCCATAGCCATGTTAATCCTTACACAGCAACCCCTTCTGGTATGACAAGTGACTCTCCTTTGGGACAGGGGAAGGCCCTGCATCAACATACAAAGAGAGCAGATGGCCCTTTGGGCTAGTAAGTGTGTGAGGACATATATGTATTATGTGAATTGCTGCATATTTTCACACATTTGCATTGATAGTTAATTGTCTTCATTTTCCTGCACAAATTCACATCTATTCACATGTATTCACCTGCCCTCTGCCAAAAATGCATAACCATCCAAATGCATGTGAAGAAGCACACGTGCCATAACTCATATTTCTGCCAATTTCTGTGGATACTCCAGTAAAAACCACAAAGCCTTTTCCTGCAAATTTTAAAGAGCTTTTGGGGAGGGGGCACAAAAAGCCTGAATTCATGTGAATCCTGTGTGGCTGGATCACCCTCTATTCTACTGGAATGAAGAGTATTTTAATTGTTCAGACTAGCCCCCAGTCTGCAAGAGGTGAAGTCTGCTGAGGGACAAAGCCTCAATAAAGACAAGTCCTTAAATCAGGGATTGGGCAATTTGTGGCCTTCCTGAAGTTGTTGGGCAGCAACTCCCATCACCTCCAGCCAGCATGACTGATGGTGCAGGCTAATGAGAGTCGCAGTCCAACAGTTTTAGAAAAGCCAGAAGTAGCTTGTCCCTTAAGGGCAAGGCTCTGGTGAGGATTTGCATTTCAGTACATTTCACTTCTTGCAGATTTGGCCAGCAACAATGTTTTATGTTGACCAGATCTGATGTGGTTTTTCCTCTATTTATTTATCTCCAAAGAACTGAAGTTCTAATAACTTACTAAAAAAATAAACATTTGGAAGATGCTATCAAATAGTGCGTGTCTTTTACTGTAAAATAAATAACACCGAATAATCTGGATTAAATATCCTTACTTCTGCTCAGTTCCTTCCTCTGATATATCAGTTGCTCTCACCTTCCCTCTCTTAAAGTGCTGTCAGAGCCATCTCTACTGATTTCCTATAGAGGAAGAGTTTTAGAATGAAAGAGAAGTGTGGGGGAGAAGGGAAAAACAATGGGTACAGTGAAGGGTCATTTCTTTTTCATAAACAAAAACAGATTTTGTGAAGTCAAAGGCTTCATCCAGAGTTTTTGTGGGTTTCTTGGGCTATGTGGCTGTGTTCTGGGAGAGTTTATTCCTGACATCTGTGGCTGGCATCTTCAGAGAATGCTGGCATGGAGGTAAGTGGGATACACACACACACGCACACACACACACACACACTGTGTGGCCCTTGGTTGAGAGGATGTGATTTACACATTAATCTGTATGTTGGTCTGTTATTGAATAGCAAGGTCTCAGAGTGTCTATTTAATTAGTGATCCATTGTCTTCTAGGATTGGAACCCCCCCCCTCCCTCATCCTGGATGGTTTTCATTTGCATTTCCTGGATCTTGATTTTGGTGTTTTCCAAGACTGTTAGCCAAACTTTATTTACTTTAAGAGTTTCTTCTTTCCTGTTGAAGTTGTCTAGGTATTTGTAGATTTCAATGGCTTCCCTGTGCATTCTGACCTGATAGCTGTTGGCATGATCCAGAATTTCAGTGTTTTCTAATTTATAGATTCTGGAAAACACCAAAATCAAGACCCAGCAAGTTCAAATGAAAACCACCTGGTTAGTACTTTGATGTGAGACCACCAATGCATACAAAGTGCTGTAGGATATATTTCAGAGGAAGGAACTGGTAATTTGGTTAAACCACCTCTGAGTATTGCTTGCTCTGGGTCTGCCATAAGTCAATGGGCAACTTGGAGAAACATACACATATATGCCTACCTGAGAACTGAGGTCTTCAGACTAGAGGAGAGTTGCCAGCTCTTAGCAACTTGAAGGCACACACACACATACACACGCATGTGTGTCTCTGCGCACCTGCACACACAAACACCCCTTTATAATATACAAAGAAAAGTACTCATCATTCCCTGTATCTTAATTTTTTTTTTAAAAAAAGCAGGTATATAAACAAGACATGATGGAAAGAAATCAACAACACAGTCTTTAATTTGTAGAGTATGACTCCAGGAAAGGGGGGCTGATCTTTTTGAGCTCCCCACTTTTAAAGAGCCATAAAGAGCTAGTGGTGCAGACTTGATGAGGACAATATTCTGGAATATTAAAAGCAAACTCTAATTTTTGAAAATGTGAACAAAATCACAGCAAAATGCCAGTGAAGCGTGTCGTTTGTCATTGGTGGTTTTCTGGGCATTATCCAATCAGGTCCCCGTGTGACTTGCAAGGCTATCTGCTGCATGTATATTTCATACCAGTTTGGGAACTATCTGAAAGAAGATCTGGATTTAAACAGCATGATTGAATTCTCCTTATCCAAAGGCTGACAAAATAACAGTGAAGGCATTATACAGAGTAAAAACAGCTATGTCCCTTTGAAACGAAAGAGTAGTGAAGGCCTTCTTTCTTTACAAGAAAAATTCCTCCCTTGTGGCTTGAGATGTTTCCTTCCCTCAAGTGTACTGTAGCTTTTTCTTGGGTAATGAGTGATGAGAACAATAGATATAATTTGCTCAAAACCAAAATTACAGCCAGGAGTAACCCAAATTTACCACCCATGTGGGACAATAAAAGGTTGTCTTGCATGGGTGGCAGAATTTGGATTGTAGCAAGGAAATTCCATAAAAATGGGACTTACAGTTTCCCCAACAGCCCCCAACTCACAGTTTCCATAACTTTCAAGCAAAGCCTCTTGTTAATATATGCAACATTTGTTCTTTTATAGTATCCAGGGGTTGCCACCATTATTTTAAATAACACAGTTCAGACTAAACATTAAGTCCTTGAAATTACACAAACATGCTGAAACCCACAGAGATATTTAATTAACAAAAGTATTTGTCAGTTCCATGCTCCTGTTAAGAGTTTAGCCAATATATTTTTCACACAATATATTTTCCCCCTTACCTAAATAAGAAGTGTGATTTCAAATTCAGACTTTATGACTTATCAAAACATGGGAAAACTGAAATGTCATTTGTTTTTCTTGCCCATGACATAAATCATAAAACACTCTTTCAAGGAAGACTAGGCTGGCTCTGTTCCAAGCCAGAAAAAATATTTTTTATATATATCTTGGGGGAAGTGTCTGGCTGTTGATGAAGGAATTCTTAACTGGTGGGTGACAAACTTTTCTCATTTTTAAATTCATTTTAATTCAATTGTGTTTTAATATTATAATTTCTTTAGTTGTCTTTGGATGTTATAACTGTTGGTGTTTTGGTTTGCATCTGTTTTTTAATCTGGTGAACTGCTTTGATCCTAGTCTGGTTAGAAAGGTGAGATACGAATAAAAAATACAGATATGTTGGATGTGAGCTTTGGCAACTTCTCAAAAGAAGGCTTCTTTTGAACACTGGAGGAAAGGGAAACCTGCAGAATTCTAAAGAAATCACCTATCGTGATAGCTCACAAAGTGTTCAAAATTGTAAAACCAAAGTGGTGAATCTTGGTTAATGAATCATAATTTTGTCAAGAGGTTAGATTCATTTTTTTAGTCCCAGCTACAGAAGACTCAGTGAATGAATACAATTGTTCAGCCACATTTTAAAGTCTTATTAATTTATTAATTTAATGAGTCTAGCTGAGGCTAATATTTGGCTTTAACCCCAGGTGTTGGTGGTAGTAATCAACATGGAGATTTGCCAAACCTGCTCCAAATAGGTCTACGTGTGAACACAGGGAACCTCCTCATATTTTTGTATTTTTATATGCTCACTTTCTTCTCCCACCAACAAATATCTGCCTACAGAAGCAAAACTCCTTGAATATAAGAGTCATGTTGTATCTCATCAAATGTCTAGCTAGTCAACATTCTATTTATCCCCTGGCTAGTCTGTTGACCATGGGAAGCCCACTGGCAAGACATAAATGCACGTGCATCCCCTGCCTTACAGTTCTTTGCAGCTGATACACATAGATATACTTCCTCTGATACTTGAGGTGAAATACTGCCATCCTGACTAGTAGCTACTGATAGCCCCATCCTCAGTAAGATTATCCTTTTTAAAAGCCAACCAACTTGGAAGTGATAGCTATAGCTTGTGTCAGTGAATTCCTCAGTTTAACTAAGCACTATGGGCTGATCTAGACTGGCAAAAAGGGGTGTGTTCATGCCTGCATGAAAGTGTAGCGTTTAGATGACCCGCACTGAAAGTTTGGCATGAACGCACTTCTTTTGCATTTTAGTGGGGGAAAAGCAGCTTTAGATTTAAAAAGGGTGTAACTGTGCAGCTGCGTCTAAATGCTGCAGTGCAATTGTGCAGTTTTTTAAAGCTCCCAAACCCTAGCTCCAGCCCTAATCCGAACCCTAGACATGCACAGTAGGGACTCTGGGATGCTGTAACTGTTATGCAACTGTGCATAAAATGTCAATTCATTCATAAAATAAAGAAGTGTATTCATAAACTTAAATTGTAACAGATTTAATATCTTTTTAAGGGGGGGAGGGATGCTGTTTGTTTTATTGATGTAATAGTATTTTAATGTGTAAGCTGCCTCGATTGATTTCAAAGGGGTGGGATATTAATATTAATATAATAATAATAATAATAATAATAATGGGGTTCATTCATGGTGCACCAATGCAACTACGTACTTTAAAAAGGGAAGCGAAACCACAATGGTAATTTGACAGATCTTCAAAACTGCACAGTTCATGTGTGATGTACCTGCATAACTGTGCAGTTCGCAGCTGGCAATACAATTGCCTGTATGATGTACCAGTGCAACTGCGCAGTTCGCAGCCGGCAACAACAACAACAAAATATTAAAGGTTCAGTGAGGCCAAAAGCCCCGTTCATTGCCACCCGTGCAGCTGCTCCGCCTGTGTTTCTAGCATCCTGACAGCTTCCAATGTAGTTGCTGAGCAACAGAAAAGACTTCAGATAAGTCGTCCCTACACCTCCTCAGTGTAGCTGCCCTATGCCTTTTTATTACACACCTGGGACTTGCAGTGCAGCTGCTAAGTATTAAGGAAATGCAACTTCATGTTGCAGTTTCCGGCCAATCTTTCTTTTATCTGTTCTGAATCTTCCTCTTCAGCTTCAATGAATGATCATCAGTTCTATTATTATGAGACTGGAATAAAAGACTCTACATATCTACTACCTCTACACTGTTGTAAATGTGTGTATATGTATATGTATGTGTTTGTATATAATGACAGATTAGTGAAAACCTTTAGGGAAAAATGGTAAGCAGCCTCAAACACTGGAATCATTTCTTACAGGGAAGCTGCTTTAGTTTTGTGATCATTTGGTTGTTCCTTTCTGTATTTTTTCCAACTCTGCAGTATCTTTGTTTAATGTGCTGTGACCAGATTGTACATAGTACTCCAGCTGTGGACACATCATGAATCTATGTAAGAACAGAATGATACTAGTGGTTTACCCATTCTAATTATGCTCAACAATGAAATTGTCCTATTGGTCTTTAACAGCAGTTACACATGAAGTCAATATTTTCATTGAGCTATGGAAAGCCCATAATCTCTTTCCTGGTAAATCACTACCTGCTCAGATTCCATCAGCGTATATCTGAAGTTTGGATTGTTCACCTAAAGATGCATCATTTTACAGATTCCCACAGTGATTATTATTTATAATTATATTGTCCAATGTGATCTCCCTTTGGAGTTCTTGGAAATCCATTTTCATTCTCTCTACTCTCCAGTCCTTTGGTACTGAGGCTATTCTTAGGGAGGTGTTACATATTTTAGTTTGAAGATCTGCAATTTTCCTTTTGAGTTCATACAGAAGATTAGAGTGGAAGGTATATGAGCTGGACCTGATGGTTTGTCTGTAATTAGTCAACAAGGTCTTAAATGTCCTCTGTTATCAATATTATCTGCCTCAGCTTCTAACTTTCCCCTGCTAGAAACATTTGTTCAGGCTTTGGTATTTTCCCTGTATCTCCAGCACTGATGACAGATAAAAAAAAATCATTCATCTTCTCTGCAATCCTGCTCATGATTTAAATAATTCCTTATTGTTGGTCTTGATGCCACGAAAGCTTATGCCTAGAGTGCTACAAAACCTATTGTTTTTGCTGCAACTTATTTACATGGCTTGCCCCTGTCCCTACTGAACCTTTCCCCCCAAACAGGCTGATTGGTACCATTTGGGGGTTCCAATTCTAATTGGCAACTGGGGTAAAACCCAAGGTGTTGTCCTTCTCAACTATTAACACTTGAGAATTTCAAGACTGAAGCTGATAGTCTGAACCTGGCACCTCTGCATAAAAAGTGGCTCCCCAATTCTCTGGTCAATTCCCTAAAAGCAAACACTGAACTTTACATTCCTTCTGTTCTCATGTACAACACATACTATATCTCACCCACTATATCTGCCTCTCAACTGTTCTGCTGATCATGTCCCAGAGATGGGACTAGCTGATCAAAAGTTCACATTTTTACCTACTCTTTTGCCCAGTCCTAAAGCACAGTATGTTTTAATGGCACTGCTTAAATAAGCAGACCATCACTGCTTATTTTTTCTATAAATAATTTGAACAATTAAATGGCAACCTAATGGGAAGATCTGGCTGTATTTACGGGTTAGCTGAAAAGGTCTACTTCTAGTGTTTGCTCTTGCATCTGTTTTTCATTTTCTCTTTTTACTCTCTTCCAGATGCAGCTGTCTACAGTGCTAATATAAGCATCAGAAACTATCCCTGTCTTAGTTTTTCTTTAACCCAATCTCCTTCTTTCTAATGTATTGCTGTTGAAGTTTTATGAGGCTAAATGCCCACCAGCAAGCTGACTCAAGACTGGGCAACTTATAAAATCAAAATTAACAAGCCAATGTCTGAGGACCTTCTAATAAGCCATTAAATCAAGGACAAGTGAAGTATGCACAAAGTGAAAAACAGCACAGATTCTGCTTTACCCTGGATCTCAGTAATTTATTACTCCTTTACTGCCCCATTAACTTCAATAGAACTACTTTGCAGAGCAAGTACATTATGTCACTTACGGTAAGGGTAATACAAACTGGACCTACATATGCTAACGTTTTGGCAAGCATGCAAGTGGATCCTTATGAACAGTGTTCTCATCCCTATTGTTTTGAAGTTGAATGTGCCAGTGTTTATTCTTACAAATGCTGGTGGGAAACAACAAAACAAATGTTAGCACTGAAGCTTTTTTTTTAAAAAAGAACTTAATGGCATATGGCTTAACAGAAAGACAATGTATACTGGATTTTATAGTGAATATGATTCCAAGAAGCCTGTAGTGTACTTGTTGCAGGCAACATATCAGGCTGTAGTTGAAAAGCCATCTTGATAACCTACCTTTCCCCTCCAAACAAAGATCTGCTCAGCATATCTAACTCCTCCCCACAGCTGTTCCCTCTCTGTCACAATAAGCATCCAGAGCACTTTCAGGGTAAAACAATGCATAATTAATACAGTGCAGCAAGAGGACTGTAGAAGTGCTCCACAGACTTGCTGTTACAATGAGATTCTGATCAAATGGAATAAGGTTTAAATGAACTTCCCTGAGCTGCCTGGAAGAAAGAAAAAAGAAGAAAAATGATCCAAACACATTTTCTCATAGCAACTTTGTTCCACAGACTAAGGTGAACATCCCCCTCCCCCTGCTAGAAGATGAAAATAAACATTGTCTCCACCATAGTCTTTAGTAATTCTTGTTGTGTGACTTCTAGTGCTTTCTGATTTATGCAAACAGAGGGGTTGCCATTGCCTTCCTTTGAGGATGAGCGAGTGTAACTTATCCAGGGGCACTCAAGTGGGTTTCCATGGCCTAGCAGCGATTTGAACTCTGGTGTGCCAGAGCCTTGGTCCAACACAGCTTTGGCTGATACGCAAGCTGCGCCCTTTCCTGGAAATAAGGGACCTAGAAACTGTAGTACACACACTGGTAACTTCACAACTCAATTTCTGTAATGCACTCTACCTGGGGCTACCCTTGTGCCTAGTCTGGAAATTCAACTAGTGCAAAACATGGCATCCAGGCTGGTCACTGGAAAAGCTAGGAGTGACCGGATAACACCTGTCTGGAAATCACTTCACTGGCTGCCTATTAGTTTCTGGGCACAGTACAAGGTGTTGGGTATTATCTTTAAAGTGCTACATGGCTTGGGTCCAACCTATTTGAAGGATCATCTACTTCCATATAATCCACCCTGCACACTCAGTTTTTCTGGGAGGAATCTATGGCAGCCTTTAAAGACCAGATTACCTGCAACCTCCCAGAGGGCCTTTTCTGCTATTGCTTCCAAATTATGTAACAATCTGCTAGATGTGGTCCATCTAATGACCAGGAACATTATTGCATTCACTTTTGTCCCCGTTATGGGGACGGGGACGGGACGCTTGGAAGCCCGTGTGACCGAGGAAAAACTGATTTTATTGCACACCCAAGCGTCCACAAAAAGGTCCCATTCTGGCACCCATACTGGTGGTCACCATTTTGGCCAGACGGAAGTCTTCTGACCAGGACATTTGGCGCTCCTTGGCACTTAACAGGGACAGCTTGGGTACGGGTGCCGGAATGGGACCTTTTATGGATGCTTCAGCGCGAGATAAAATCTGTTCATGCACGTCCCAGACAGTTCCATTGCCATCCTGATAACAGTGAAAAAAAGTGAATGTGATAAGGTTCCTGCTTAGGCAGCTTTTAAAAAGCTGTCAAGACGGATCTCTTCCAACAGGCCTTTACCGAATAAAACTGCCTGGCCATAGTTTGACTGCCCTCCTCACATCATGTACTTTGCTTTCACATTATTCATGTTACGTTCATTATTAATATATATTTTAATACTCTATTTTAAATGTATTATGTTTAACTCTTTTTAAAGGGGGGATATTGTGATGTAATATTGTATGTGGATGTTTTAAACTTGTTGTTAGTGGCTTTGGTTGTTTTATTACAGAAAAGCAGGAGAAAAATAAAAGTTTTATTTTTATTATTATTTACTCAAACCAGTATATCATATTGGCTCTTCAGCAACATATACCTGAGGTATACAGTATCAGTGAACAAGAATTGTTTGCTCAAAACCTCTGGTACATTCATGAACCAAGGAACTGAACCTAGAGGTAGCAGCAACAGGAAGCTCACATGGTGCTTGGAAAGAACAGTTCCTTCTGAAGAGGGAACAGAACACAACTTTTTGTAAAAAAGATTTGTTTTCATGCCTGGACTCCAAAACTATTACCACAGACCATATGACTGAATAATGGAGATTTCTGGAAAATTAAATCCTTTCTTGAGGCAGTCATGGCCCTGTCAAGAAGCACCAGAGATGGATAAAGCTACAATTGGAATATGGCTCCTTCATTTAATCTTTTTCAAGAGGTATGTTTTGTGATAGTCTTTAGGATCACTAATTCAACCTAGGAGCTCTGCAGCTCATAGAAGGAGCTTCACTTTTATCTTGGAGCTTGGAACTAATTGTCCACAGTTTAGCACCCATGGAATCTACTTTAAACTCCCCTGGTTCATTTGTCCACTTCATCACCCCTTGTAGATGTAGTGGCTGGTGCTTTCCAAGTATCTGAAACCTGTAAATGGTGTACAAAGATTCTGGATTCAAACCACAATATTTTATGGTGTAACGGTGAAAATACCGGAAATGGGAAAAATGCATTTAAGCACATAGGCTGAAGGAATAATCACTGAAAAAAAATTGTGATATATATAGCTATATATGTATATCTATATAGCTATACATAAGTAATATATATATAACTAATGATCTATCACAGTCTTATCTAAACATTAGTGAAAACCATCATAAAATGATTTATTAATCGTATTTTACACCAACATGTTTTATAAACAGGGAAAAGCTCACTGTTGACACTGTGCACAGATTCTTATTGTGATTATTTTTTAACCAGATTTGCCTTATGATTAATGCCTTTTTGGGGGGGGGGTGGAGATTAAAAATAGACCTAAACTCACCTCTAAATCTAATTTTATGTTGTTAGGATGCATGAAAGAATGTATCTGGAAAGAACATCAGGAACTAATCTGATATTAAGTGTAAGATAGCAGCCAGTACTTACCTTTAAAGAAGTATTCCCAGTAGATTGACTGTTATATTTATTACTAAAGACTTTGCAGTATGGACAACGAGGGATCTGCCGCAGTCACCTGCAACTCTTGTGGGATGTTTCTCTTCTTGCCTACAGTAGTGGAGAACTTCACATGCACCAAGTGCAAGTTGGTAGCACTCTTGGAGGAGAAAGTGCAGAAGCTGGAGTCCAGAGTAGCTACACTTCAGCAGATTAGGGAACAAGAGGATTTCCTGGACACAATAGAACTAACCATCTTGGATGAGTACCATGCAGAGGAAGATGCTAGGGTGGAAGAGGTCACTTGCCAAACAGAGGAGGCAGACAGCTGGAGGAATGTCACAAAGAGTAGTAAACCAAGAAGGAATTGTTCGGGGAGCTTGCAGCTAGAGAATCGATTCGAAGCTCTTTCCCTTATCAAGGAGGATGAAGAAGAGCAGCATGGACAGACTTCAGGGACAGAGCAAGGGAGCCTGAGAGTCCCACCCGAGGGAACAGTCGCTGCTAAGCCTCGGAGGAGGCGTGTGGTCGTAGTGGGGGACTCCTTGCTGAGGGGTACAGAAGCAGTGATTTGTAGGCCTGACAAGATGTCTCGTGAGGTGTGCTGTCTTCCAGGTGCAAAGATCCGGGATGTGACAGAGAGGCTGACAAGACTGGTCAAGCCTACTGACCAATACCCCTTCCTTTTGATCCACGTGGGAACTAATGATACTGCCAGACACAGCATTCAGAACATCAAAAGGGATTACGAGGCGCTTGGTAGGAAGCTGAAAGGAATGGATGTACAGGTTGTCATCTCGTCTCTTCTGCCAGTTGAAGGGCATGGTCCAGGAAGGGAGAGGAAAATAGCAGAGGTGAACAACTGGCTTCGCAGATGGTGCCGCCGAGAAGGATTTGGATTCTTGGATCATGGGCTGCGGTTCCATGAGGAGGGACTTCTTGCAACAGACGGGTTGCATCTCACGCCAGTTGGAAGAAATGTTTTTGCCAACAGTCTCAAGAACTTGATCAGGAGAGCTTTAAACTGAGTTCCGAGGGGAAGGGAGACAATATTAAGGAAAGCAAAAGGGATGGCGTAAATAGTCAAACTGACATAGAGGAAACAAGGCAAACAGTGCAAGGACCCAACAGTGGGAGGCAAAAAAACTTGCACAGGCAGCAAGTAAAAGGGAACCATGGTCTGCGATGTCTCTACACTAATGCACAGAGCATGGGAAATAAGCAAGATGAACTCGAACTCCTAGTACAACAAGGCAAATATGATATAATAGGCATCACTGAAACCTGGTGGGATGAGTCTCATGATTGGAATGTGGAAATAGAGGGGTATAACCTTATTAAGAGAAATAGGCCAAACAGGAAAGGAGGAGGAATAGCACTATATGTCAGAGATATTTACACCAGTGAAGAGATCCTGGACATCAATCATGGAAGCCAGGTGGAGAGCATCTGGATAAGAATCAAAGGGGAGGGAAACAACAAGGGTGTTACGGTGGGAGTCTACTACAGACCCCCAAGTCAGACTGAGGAATTGGATGATATCTTTCTAGAACAGATGACCACACAGTCAGAAAAGAGAGATGTAGTAGTGATAGGCGACTTCAACTATCCTGATATTTGCTGGAAGTCAAACTCAGCAAAATCCTCAAGGTCTAACAAATTCCTCACTTGCCTGGAAGACAATTTCATGGTCCAAAAGGTGGAAGAGGCAACAAGGGGGTCAGCTATTTTAGATCTGGTCCTAACCAACAAGGAGGACTTGGTTAATGGCGTGCAAGTGGTGGGATCATTAGGTGGAAGTGACCATGTTCTCCTGGAGTTTGTAATACAGTGGAAAGGAGAAGCCAGGCAGAGTCAGACACGCATCCTAGACTTTAGGAGAGCGGATTTCAGTAAACTCAGAGAAGTATTGAGGGCGATTCCATGGTCAGAAATACTAAAAGATAAAGGAGTTCAGGACGGATGGGACTTTCTCAAAAGGGAGATACTGAAGGCACAATTTCAAACAGTTCCAGTGAGAAAGAAAAACGGGAGGTATCTCAAGAAACCAGGATGGATGACTAAGGAACTTTCAACCGAGCTAAGTTTGAAACGGAACATGTATAAGAAATGGAAAAAGGGGGAAATCACGAAAAAGGAATTCAAAGAAATAGCAGGCATGTGTAGGGGTAAAGTCAGAAAAGCTAAAGCGCAGAATGAACTCAGGCTTGCTAGAGAGGTTAAGAACAATAAAAAGGGCTTTTTTGGATATGTCCGCAGCAAGAGGAAGAAGAAGGAAACGGTAGGGCCACTGCGTGGAGAAGATGGCAAAATGCTAACAGGAGATAGAGAAAAGGCAGAATTACTCAACACCTTCTTTGCCTCAGTCTTCTCAGAAAAGGCAAAGGGTGCTCAACCTGAGGATAATGGAGCAGAGAACAGAATAGGGGAATTTCAGCACAGAATAAGTAAAGAGATAGTAGAGGAACACCTTGTTAATCTAAATGAATTTAAGTCTCCGGGACCAGATGAACTCCATCCAAGAGTATTAAAAGAACTGGCAAAAGTAATATCAGAGCCATTGGCAATCATATTTGAAAACTCCTGGAGAACAGGAGAGATCCCAGCAGACTGGCGAAGGGCAAACGTTGTCCCCATCTTCAAAAAGGGGAAAAAAGAGGATCCCAACAATTATCGTCCAGTTAGTCTGACATCAGTTCTAGGAAAGATTCTGGAGCAGATCATTAAACAGAGAGTCTGTGAACATCTAGATGGCAATGCCATAATCACAAAAACTCAACATGGGTTTCAGAGAAACAAGTCATGCCAGACAAATCTAATCTCTTTCTTTGATAAAATTACCAGCTTGGTAGATGAAGGGAATGCTGTGGATATAGTATATCTTGATTTCAGTAAGGCCTTTGACAAGGTTTCCCACGACATTCTTGCAAACAAGCTTGTAAAATGTGGGCTAGACAAAGGAACTGTTAAATGGATCTGTAATTGGTTGACTGGCCGAACTCAAAGGGTGCTCAACAATGGCTCCTTTTCATCCTGGAGAGAAGTGACCAGTGGGGTCCCACAGGGCTCTGTCCTCGGACCAGTGCTATTCAACATCTTTATCAATGACCTGGATGACAGAATTGGGAGCATACTTATCAAATTTGCAGATGACACCAAATTAGGGGGAATAGCTAATACCCCAGAGGACAGGATCAAGATTCAAAATGACCTGAATAGACTAGAAAGCTGGGCCAAAGCTAACAAAATGAAATTCAATACAGAGAAATGTAAGGTATTGCACTTAGGGCGGAAAAATAAAATGCACAGATATAGGATGGGTGACACCTGGCTGAATGAAACTACGTGTGAAAGGGATCTAGGAGTCCAAGTAGACCACAAGTTGAACATGAGTCAACAGTGTGATGCGGCAGCTAAAAAGGCCAATGCTATTTTGGGCTGCATTAATAGAAGTATAGTGTCTAGATCAAGAGAAGTAATAGTGCCACTGTATTCTGCTTTGGTCAGGCCCCACCTAGAATATTGTGTCCAGTTCTGGGCGCCACAATTCAGAAAGGACATTGAGAAACTGGAGTGTGTCCAAAGGAGGGCGACAAAAATGGTGAAGGGTCTGGAAACCATGCCCTATGAGGAACGACTTAGGGAGCTGGGGATGTTTAGCCTGGAGAAAAGAAGGTTAAGAGGTGATATGATAGCCCTGTTTAAATATTTGAAAGGATGTCATATTGAGGAGGGAGCAAGCTTGTTTTCTGCTGCTCCAGAGAACAGGACCCGGAACAATGGATGCAAGATACAGGAAAAGAGATTCCACCTGAACATTAGGAAGAACTTCCTGACAGTAAGGGCTGTTCGACAGTGGAACGCACTTCCTCGGAGGGTGGTGGAGTCTCCTTCCTTGGAGGTCTTTAAACAGAGGCTGGATGGCCATCTGTCAGGGGTGCTTTGATTTGGATTTCCTGCATAGCAGGGGGTTGGACTGGATGGCCCTAGTGGTCTCTTCCAACTCTACGATTCTATGATTCTATGATTCTATGATTCTATCATCTAACAGCTGCAAAATTTTTGATAGCTACTAAATGGAGAAATAATGAGGTACCTACATTTGAAAATTGGTTTACCAAAGTCTGGAATATTGCCAGTATGCATTCATAGAACACAAGTATTTTTAGAATAAAAATACTTATATTTACAATCCATACATTCAATAAGTTGGATATAAATTGTTACAATGCATTCAATATGATTTAAGAAATGGCAATATCCATGTCAAACCTTGCTTACGTAGTTGTATATCATCATATATGACCTTTAAATCCATAGACTGCATGATTATGAAAGAGCACTGTGGATAAAATTTGATGAATTTAATTAGGTATGTGGAACCTGTGCCACTCCAGATGTTGGGCTCTTAACTCCCATCAGACCCAGCTAATGATAATGAATGATTCCTCACAAAAATTATGCTTAATTCACAGAAGAAGAGATATTTAATTCATAGCCATTTGATACAATATAACGATATATGTTTATTACTGTATTAACCACTGCATATTTAGTGTATTACAGAGAGTTATCCTTGTTTAGTGGTTTGAGTGTTGGACTGGGAAACCTAGATTCCCAGCCTTAGAGGAAGGCAATGGCAAACTTCTGAATAAAACTTGACAAGAAAACGCTAGGAGATGATTGCCCCAAGCTGAAGTCAACTTGAAGGCAGTAACAACATCACCATTAAGATCTCAAAAACAAAATGTTATAAGTTGATTTCATTAGTTTCTGCATGGCTAACACTGATATATTTTCTGATGGTCCTGCACTCTTCTCCAAACTCTCCAACCTTTCTTGATTGCCCTGCAGCTCCTAATGGCATTTAAATTTAAAGTTCCTAGAATAATTCTTCTTAAATTAAACATTTCCATCTTTGTCTGTCTGCAACAGGAAAATTGTATCCATGCAATGAAATATTTTTTCACTGTATGCAGTGAAAACAGTATGTAATGAGACTGTATGCAAGAATATATTTTTTCTATCTAAAGGTTTTCAAATGGTATACAATTTTCAGAATACTGTTCCACATTGTTGTAAAACTGTAGAACAGATCAAAAATAGCAAGCGAGTTGTGTTTGACTTAAAGTGCTATATAGCCAACTATCTTTCCTAAAGAAGTCTGTATTTTTTGCATATCACAATTATCAGCCCATTCCTTTTTGCCTTTAGGCAGCGAGTATAACATATCCAAATCACAGCCAGAACAGTGTGGAAATGGGTAATGCCAATCTCCCACATAACCCAAGTGTTCCTGTTGTTTCCATAGTCTACATCTGCTTCACATCTCCTCTGTGGTTGGATAATAACAAGTCTAGATACAGATCAGTACACAAAGAACTGGGAATAACTATCTGGGAATCTGTCTTCTGTCTGCAAGCTACATATCACTAGAGGGCGCCTTTAAGCTTAGTCAAAATGGAAAAGTGACATACATGCAGAAACATACACAGAACAAGAAAGGAGTATATGGACCTTATCAGACGTTGGAAATTGGAGGTATAGTCTAATGGCAATCCAAACGCAATCATGGGGTTTCACGTTTTTGTGAATTAAAGTATCTCACGCAATTTTGGGCAAAAGGGAGTCATTCCAAACACAATAATGGGTTTTACATGATTGCGAATTAAAGCATCTCATGCAATTTTGGGCAATGAGGGGGTCATTTTTGGGTCATGGGCAGTCATTCTGAATGCATTCCAAACGCAATAGGAATTCACGTGAATTTGAATTGGCTCCTATTGGCTCCATTCGCAATAAAGAGAAATTCCTCCCGTCTGATAAGGTCCTATGATAAGCCTTGACTCTAAGCAGGATAGCTGAGGTTTTGAGTAAGACCATCATTAAAAATACAGTATGGGCAACCCACTCTCTCATTAACCAAAATCCATTCTCTCTCTCTCTCTCTCTCTCTCTCTCTATATATATATATATATATATATATAATTGAAGCTCTACATATGTCAGTGTGATTTACACCATGTATTTGCAATTGCTACTAGCTGGAACCAGGGTATGCTTAAATGTCTGTTAGGTGCTAGGGCCTGCAGATGTATCCCAAATATAGAATTAGATTCTGCCACTCTTATTTGTGCTGACTTGTATGTCATAACTGAGATAGTTCATTACAGATACACAGAGCTGATCCAAGATGCAAAAGGTTAAGCAAGGTAAGCAAAGGTATCAGTTTCCAGTCTTTCAAGAGATTGACCTACTACCTTCTGGCCTTACAAACATCTGAGAAAAAAATAAATTAACTCCCAGTGCTACTGTTCTGAGACATAGCACAAGACAGTGCCCTTCCCCTTCTATTCATTGCTTAGTCATTTCTATTTCACAATAAAAACAGTGCCATAGTTTCCAAGTCTACTATATTCTGCACTGCTCAGGTCTCATCGCGAGTACTGCAGTTGGTGCCTCAGTTTAAGAAGGGTATAGAGAAGAAGGAGTGGGTTCAGAAAAGGGCAACAAGAATGGTATGAGGTATGGAGAACAAACATATATGTAGAGGTTGAAGGAACTGAGCTTGTTCAGCTTGGTGAAGAGAAGACTGAGGGGTAATGATTGTCTTCCTTAAATTCCTCAAGGGCTGTTACAAATAAGAGAGGGCAGGCCTGCTCTCTGCTGCCCCAAAGGGTAGCAGAAGACTAGGTCTAATCACAGAGTTGGAAGAGACCACAAGGGCCATCCAGTCCAACCCCCTGCCATGCAGGAACCCTCAATCAAAGCATCTCTGACAGATGGCCATCCAGCCTCTGTTTAAAGACCTCCAAGGAAGGAGACCCCACCACACTCCAAGGGAGTGTGTCCCACTGTTGAACAGTTCTTACTGTCAGAAAGTTCCTCCTAATATTGAGATGGAATCTGTTCCTGGAGTTTGCATCCATTGTTCCGTAATGGTTTGAAGTTACAGGACAGTAGGTTTTGGCTGAACATTAGAAGGAACTTCTTAAGAGGTTCAACAATGGAACCAATTGCCTAGAGAGGCAGTTGAGTCTTCTTGTTTGGATGTCTCCAAAAAGTGTCTGGACACATACATGCTGAGGATGTTTTAGCTGGAGATAATGGACTGAGTAGGGGATTAGACTTGATTGTCCATGAGCCCCTTTCCAACTCTTTGATTCTACATGATCCTATTAAAGAAGAACGGAATATTTGGTGCATTATTTTTACTTATTGGATAATATGCAGGTTAAGTTTAATTTCACCTACAGAAATACTTCTGATTTTGAATACTGTCTGGCAAATTACTCAGCATGTTGGCTAGAGTATCCTTACTTGGAAGAAACAGTACCATTGCCTAGGGTTCACAGGCATCTGAAGGCCAGAGACTGTTGAAACAAGGAATTCCTCCTAGCCAAGAGGTCAATGGAAAGATAAAGATATCCTGGTATGGATCACAATGCCAGTTCTTGGCACTGACTGCATTCCCACCCACAGTAAGAATAGCATTTCTAAGATACTCAAGATATATGAAAACTTCCTGCCCTTCTCACCCCATAAGGAGAAAGCAAGCCCAGAGAGATAAAGACAATGGCGTCTATTTCTGACACATGCAGAGATCAGCAACTTGACTTCCTATCCATTAAAAAAGTGGCTGCCCAGTGTGTGATCTAATGAATTACTGTAACTGCTGCAAAACAACAGGAACATGCAAGAAAAGCTTTCAGGTGGAGACTGAATGAATAAGAATTTATTATTACAAACAGAAGAGAGAGAACTGTGTACTGCAGTCCTTCCCACTTTCTTTCCTCATTCCATATTGGCACTTTTTAGATGGTTCAAGCCCCTTGTGCAATCAGCACCTTAATCTTTCACAGTGGAGTTTATCACATGACGGGAGTTGGAAGTATAATCCAATGGCAATCTGAATGCAATCATGGGTTTTCACACGATTGCGTGAAAGCTGATCACACACATTTTCGGGCAAAGGGAAGTCCTTCCGAACACGATCATGGGGTTTCGCGTGATTGCGTGAGAAACTATCACACACAATTTCGGGCCCTGGGAGGCAATTTCAGGCAGTTCTGAACGCAATGCAGTGTCAATACGCACTCAAGTAAATTCGCTGAACTAGCTAATTTTACTCAATTCCGAACTGGCCTCACTTCCACTTCTTTTGAAATTGAGAGAAATTCCTCCCATGTGATAAACTCCAGCATGACTATGAAAATGAGAGTGGGGAAACAAGATATATAATTACCTAAAACAACAATATCTTCATTCAACAGTCACTTATTCTAGGAATTGGGCTTCTCCCATCACCAAGACAGTCTCTGACATATAATATCATTGCCCAGCATTTCCAGTAACCAGCATGCTTTCATGGATGGATGGATGGATAAGCAGGCTACAGCACTGGTTTGGATGTGGTAAACCTGGCTCAAACCGTACCTCCAACTAATTTAATATTTCCATTTCAAGGATCAATGCACTCCTAAAGAGTAATTTTCTCTTGTGGCTGAAAAGTTTGTTTGTGGCCTTCATCCATTCCTTACTCATCCTCAGTCCACAAAGACATCTTTGCATCTTGTTGTTCTTTAATACCAGAAACACATGCATTAAGCTGGCAGTGCAGAAATGACAGAAACCACAACTTGCTTGGTGACCACAGAAGACAGCTCTGTTCCCATCAAGACATGAGCAGTTGTTAAGAAGAAAATTCTATATGAGAGATCCAATGGTGTTCTTTATAATGTAGTTTTTATTAGTTTATGTTTCCAGAGATTTTACTGTGCAGTCAACAGCCATTCCTATTATCCAATTGCAATGATAGTAGTATGAATCTCAATATTGCTTAGCTATGCACAACTAAAGTGCAGTTCCTGAAGGATTGTCTTGACAGAATTTTAGACACTGAGAGACACTGTCTAGAGGTCACCAAGCAGTAAATTAAACTCAAATGGTTTTCATTCTACAGGGCACAGAGAGGAGCAAGCAAGGTCACTGACCTTCTAACCCTATTCTCTGTAATTAAAATCCAATCAGGCCATTAGATTGATTCAAAGTGCTTCTCCTAAAGTCTCTGGAGGATTCAGGGACACAAGGTAAACACTCCCCCCCTCTCCTCTGCAGTTCCAAGAACACTGGAAGACAAAAAAACACTTGATACTTTTGCCAATAGGCAAAAGGGAAGGCGGCGGGGAAGGGAGAGAAGTCGTTCTCATAAATATAGTTACAAGAGGAAGCTCCACTGGTTGCTCCATCTTCTTCCAAGTTTCTTGCAAAGTTTTCCTATTTCCAGTTGTATTACAAGTTACAGAACAAAAACAAGATGAAACAAAAACACCAACAAATTCACTCAGGCAAACTAACAAACACATATGAACACACCACAGGAGAACACCAATTAAAAAGAAAGCAAAGCCCACTGCAATTAGGAGTGGTATTGTTTTACATCACTAACTTTAACAAGATTTTTTAAAACTATGGTCCACCCACTTTTGGTAAATCAGGCTTGTTTGAAGGTCAACTCAACACAATTCTGCTGTCAAAATACTATTTTGGTTTGTGAAGTAGTAGTCATTTTTTGAGTAATTTGGTTGCTTGCTGAGCAGAGTAGATTGAGTGACTCACAGATAGTCAATTGATGTTTCTACAGTTAATTGGATGTTTGCTCAATAGTTCTGGTGGCTAAAAGAAATATTTTGCACTGACATAGGTGGAAAGTGGCCACTGCTTAGGACACAGCCTAGATATATGAGCACAGCCTGGAAACAGCTGGAGATGCACCTAATGCTCTCTCCTTCCAAGAAAGCACCTACTTTAATGCTGGAATAGGCAATGTGGTGCTCACAGACACACCTCTAGTAGTTCACAGGCCTCCTGACTCCTCACCAATTATTTTTAAAGATTAAAAAAAACAAAAACACTTTTCCCATCTACTGAGTATTTTGACTGCTGAGGGGAGAGGGAGGAAACCTGTAGCCTTCTTTTCGGCCTGCCCTTTTCCTTTTCCGTACACAGGATGCCCAGTGGCCATGCTTAGAGCAAAAGTGGACAACTAGAAGGAGCTGGGTGTTGCATTCCCCCCAACATACACTGTTTGGTACCCCTTTCCATTTTCAACTTTTTTCCAGATGTTTTGTTCCAGTTTTTTTCCTTCCAACGTGTCCAACAGCATCCCCATTCCTTTGGTGCTGCTGTTGGCCATGTTGCTGTACATGTGGGTATTGCAGCACCCACTTCATCTGATACAGGTCCCAAATGGGCCTTCTTCACTTCAACAATAAGTGGCCACAAGTTTTTGTATTTTTCTTTCCAAAAGTGATCTGCTGCCTCTCCACATATCTAAAAATTTAGGCATATGGCAATACTACCTCTGAAGATGGTTATTAGCCAGTTTGGGAGCAAAAAACTGTATCCCATTTTCATAGCAGAGGCAAAGAAGAACAGAGGGACTGAAGAACAACGCTAAACTTACCCCATTTCCTGCTGAGAGCTTTCTTCAGAAAAACAAGGTGAAGGCTGCTTTGCCATTTCCCAGATTTGGGGTTAATCTGCTTAATTCCTGCTCTTACTCTATGGGAACCATTTTGTAATTCACCCCTCATCACAACAGTAGCTATTCTGTAACAGCACCGAGAGGAGTTTACTAAAAATCCAAATGTGCGGATTCTGTTTACTGTCTTGAGTTGGGAAAGCAACAGTCTGCATTATACATATTAATGGTTCTTTTTTCTCTCTTTACCTGTCTATGGTTCATTCTTATACGATCCATAAATTTTACAAAGTAGAGAAATATATGCTTTCTATGAAACAAGACCAGCCAGCCTACCATCATGATTAAGACTCACAAATCATTGAAGTGTTTCTCTCTTAAAGGCCATCAGAATTCAGAGTACTCAACACTACACAGGAAATTATTCCTGCCAACCCATACTTCATCTCTCTTAAGTATATGAATAATGACTAGAGACTGGCAGAAATAACATTGAAGAGAAGACTGTAATAAACATTAATGAAACATAAATCACTTTTCTTCTCTTTCACTATACATCATCCAAACAAATTCTAATTGGAAAGAAACAACATCTTGTTTCTATCTATTTTGCTACATGTTCCAGAAATGGCACAAGGAAGGTTCCACTTTAGTTGTGAGAATCTAAGGCAACAACATTCATTATAATTTTCCTGTTGGTTCCTACTGCTTGAGGGAAAAAAATGGCTTTGCTCACCTGCATTTTGGTGGTGGAAAAGTTGACATTTGTCAAGAGGCAACTTGTTCTTTTCAAAGGGGTGTTGGCTCTAGAGAGCACAAAGTCTTTTCTCTAAAGAATGGAGCAAAGGCAGCTGGAGTTTCATCATAAATGACTGACTGACCATCCAATCAACCGAAGAAATAATGGATTAAAATCCATTAAACTTTATGCTAAAATAAACCAGTTACTCTGTAACGTGCCACAGGACTCCTTATCCCTGCTTTCCTTCCTTATTTTTAATTCTCTTCTTCTGGGACTGGGAACATTCAACCTGTGGGCTGCATGAGGTCTCCATTTTGTGCTCCTAGAGGCCCTAGAATCATAGAATCATAGAGTTGGAAGAGACCACAAGGACCATCCAGTCTAACCCCCTGCAATGCAGGAATTCCCAATCAAAGTTCTTACATGAAACTATGCTGGTTACTATCATACTGTGATCCATATGTTACACATGAAATAGCCATATTTGCTAAAGCTGCTAAAAGTATTTGTGCTAGTTATTTGAAAGATATTGTTAGAAATTGTGCAGGGGATTCATTTGAATTTTTCTATGGATGTACATGTATGTATTCTTTTACTGGATTTTATGGGAAGATGAATCTCTAATCTTTTTAGTCAAATATAATAAATGATTGACCGACTGACCTGACTTTTTTTTTTATAAATGTAGTAATAAAGCACTGTGCAGTATTAACAGAAATGGCTGAACACTGTCATCTTAGTGCTGGAAAGAGTAATCCTTGATTATTACAAGCCAGAGAAGACCTAAATAATCAACACTGTAAGTGTGTATGTGTGGGCAAGTGTGCACACACTCCTGTACCATCTGTATCAATCTTTTAACTGCAGCAACATTTGTGCAAGGAGGAAGAGGCACAGGAGTTGTGAAGAAAAGTGAAAGCAGAGAGTTAAGTGGAACACAACGGGCAGAATATAAAGGTGCAGTGGTGTCACTGGGGACTGCAGGTGTGGGGATCACACCAGGTGACATGCCAGAGGAGGGATGACACCCAGTTGGGCCCTCCTCCCCCTTCTGTGCAGAAGGGGCAAATGTGTGCTCTTCCTGGCTGCTACGTCACTGGGCTTTCTTCCTGGGAAGGAAGCGTGGCAATGGAGCAGCAGGAGGGGTGAACACGTGCCCTTCCCAGGTGACAGCCTCTGCACCGGATGACACTCTAGCTTGTAATGCCACTGTGAAGGAGCAAAGTGTTGGTGTGTATGGATGAGTATTGATAAGACAAGGGGTTTATTTACAGGAATAAGTTCTAAGAAATACAAAGCAACTATTGCCAGCAAGAGCAATGAGGAAATCCCCAGGATTTCATTCACTGACAACCACTATGGAGAGAACCAGACAGTATTACTAGCATGGGAACTGGGAAAATTATCATTCTACCCAATCAAATTCATCAGATGGTATTGCACTGGTTGAACTGCTAGTTGTTGCCAGTCCTCACTGGGTTGGCCCTTGCCCCATTGTAGCTATGAACATATGTATGTATCTATGTATGCATGCATATATATAATGCAGAAGAGGGCATACCTTTCCATATTCACCTGTAGCAAACAGATTACAGAGAAATGAGAGGAAACCTTGGTCTATAAGGCCATGGTTTGTATATGTGTATGGGCATGCACATGGGCATGCAACTAGGAGAGTTTGGGAATACAGTTTGTGGATTTCATTTAAGGATGCCCTGCCACATACATTTTCTTCTATGTCTTTTGGAACTTCAGTTCTCCTAAAAGGCAGATTTTACTTCAGTTAGTTTTTCCCTGTAGACACAAGCAGAGTAAAATGGACAACGTGAAGTGGATAATTGTACAGACACAGCAATCTAAGCTTGGGGCCTCCTCTTTGGCATGCAAGTTTACCTTGACAATACAAACATACTCTAATAGCATAATCTGAGGTGAAACAGGAGAACAGAGATTACTGGACCCTGTTCATAACTGTTTAAATTGGCCTTAAGTGAGTCTTAGAGCCAGGGAAGAGAATTATTATCTGTGTTGTCTTGCTGACAAAATGAATCACCAGGGCCTACATCTTCCATACAATGCTGAGGGATTTCTACACTGCAACAGCCCTAGCCTATGCATATGAGAGGCACTCCACATTAAGAAAACTGTAATCTTCATGGGAAACATCAGACAATATTAATTCCCTACCATCACTCTTATCACACCTTTTTGCATAAAATGTGGCTAATCAGAAATATGTTTTAAGAGAAAAAGAGGGGAAAAGAGTGTTTGCGATCACATTAAAACTAAACAGACTCTCACAGCTTTGCTACTACATTACAATTGTATATGTATCATCTCTCCATCTGTTTGTCTGTCTATCTATCTATCTATCTATCTATCTATCCATCCACCCACCGGTATCTAATCTCTTTTTATACCACGATCTATGTTATTTTTCTGTTGCTCTGTTATTATTATCTAGAATCCTCTATCTATCTATCTATCTATCTATCTATCTAATCTCTTTTTTATACCATGATCTATGTTATTGTTCTGTTGCTCTGTTATTATTATCTAGAATATGTTTTTTACATAGATGTAGTTATGGTGCAACACACAGTGTGAGCACCCCCCTCCCCATCCCCACTTAGCTGGCAGCAGCTATTGTTATCAATGGGGATCTGTTCCCCTGGTGCTCAGGAGGAAGTTGTCTGCTATTCCCATCCCCTCCTGTGAGCAATCCCCATTGCAACAAGTAGAAACAGGTTATCTGTTGCAATTCCTTGTATCACCAGTGATTTTGTGTGAGAAGATGGATGAGAAGAGTAGCCAGCTACCGTGTTGATCACAGCAGTTGTTTCCCGATAAGTGATGACTGAAGGACCATCAATATATAAGAGTCAGAAGTCACAACTTGTGACTTGTGTCACAAGAAGTGTTTCATATTTTGGATTTGTTCAGATTTTGGAATACCTGTACTTGCATATGCATAATGAGACCTAATGATGCTGGAGAGAGACTGAGGATCTATAAAATGGTGGGAATCAAAGCATAGCACTTGGCACAAATCCATGTCTCAACAGATGCTTGTGTCCCTCTCTAGACACATCTCATTACTATGTATTTTTTTGCAATGGCCTTTGGCTACAAACAATAATCTAGCTACCCTATATAGTTTACAGTATACTGTACTGGATTATTTGTTTCCAGAGCATACGTGATACTAGGAAGGAATTCTACATTTTATATCACGCTATAAACATATGCTGTTTTCTTTCCATTAAGAATATATTATTATAACTAACCAATGGTGTACGGTGGCATGATTTAGTGCATTCCAGCATCCCCCCCCCCAAAAAGAAAAAGAAAAAAAGAGTTGGGGCTACAAGAAATAAACATTGTTTCCTCAAGGGTAGAGTATTTTTAAGACCTGCAGTAATTCATCAATGAACATTCAAACTTCATTCAAAAGGTTTTGGATGTTGAAATTCCAGATAAGGGAGACTCAACCTGTATAGTCTTAACAGTTTCTAGCAATAAAATGGGAAGAAAATACAATAGCATACTGCAATTCATTGTTTCAAAATACAATACAATAAAATAAAAGGAGAGTACTGCAAAGTACATCTGTAAGCAGGAAACCAAAAAGACAAGCTCCATGCGCTGAAAGATGGTAAACTGTTTATTTCTTTAACAAGCCCAACATGTTTCAGCCTGTCCTTCTTCAGGGGCACGCAACAGAAATCACGGGAGTCGAAACAACACTCTGCAAAGATTTGGACCATTTAATACTTTTAGTACTTTATGGTCCAGCTCTTTGGAGAGTGCTGAAATGCATTAGGCTTTTAAAAAGAATAAACAGTTGACCATCTTTCAGCACATGACCTTTGACTTTTTTTTGACTTAAAAAAAAAAAGTCAACGAAGCAATTGTGTATGTGATGTGTGCAGCCTTTTCTTTTAAACCTTTAAAAACCACATGTAGAAGATTTAAGAAATGGAAAAACTTTGCTTTGAAAAAATCACCCTGCCACTTTCCCCTATTATTTCATATAAAAATGAATAAATAAAGGCAACATGATAGTACCACGCTGGAACAGTAAACTGATGGACCTTGTCAGCTTTTAAGAGATCAATCCTAAGCATATGGACTCATAACTAAGTACCACTGAGTTAAAGCAGACTTACTTTCAGGTAAATGCAACCGAATATATTTAAAAATCAGTCAACAAAACTAAACAAAGAACCACAAAATAATACAGATATTGAGAAGGATTTACAATTCCTCACAGCAATATGAAATAGGTGCTTATAGTAAATGTTTGGTCATATTTCACATGACAACCCCATCACAAAGAATATCTTACATAACAGACTGAATTTTCCAAAGATATGAATTATAGTCTACTGCTTGCTGGAAAACAGTGATGTTAAATAACTTTTAAATAGATTCTAGAAGATTCGAGAAGCACAAAGTCCAAGAAAGGCTTCAGGAAAGCACCCAGGAAATAGATAATAAGCAAGACTCAATCTTCTGGGAAGACAGGTCTCAGATGATGACACTACAGGTTCATGTTTTAAATGTGTTTCAACTGTTTTTAATCATTTTAACCAAAATAATATTATTATTTAGTTATTTTTTAAAAACCTTTGTAAAATATGATTTTAACATAATCTTGTTTTAAATTACTGCAAGCTGACTTGAACCTCATCTCAGGGGAAAAGTGAGATATGAAGTAAGTAAAGTAAATAAAGGTACCAAATGTGAACAAAGAACATTTGGGTCATTTTTACCAGTCAAATAACTCCTAATCTATTTGCAAAGGGATCTTGTAGCACCTTTGAGACTAACTGAAACAAAGAAGCTGGTAGCATGAAGTTTTGTAGACTCTAACCTACTTCCTCAGATGCATGAGGAAGTAGGCTCAAGTTTCTGAAAGCTCATGCTACCAGCTTCTTTCTTTCAGTTAGGCTTCATCTGCACTGTAGAAATAATCTAAGTTGACACTGTTTAACTGCCATGGCTCAATGCTGGGAATTGTAATTTTGTGAGACATTTAGCCTTATGTGTCAGAGAGCTCTGGTACCACAACAAACTACAGATTCCAGAATTCCATAGAACTGAGCCACGCAGTTAAAGTAGTGTCAACCTGGATTATTTCTGCAGTTAGGATGCAGCCTTAGTCTCAAAGGTGCTACAAGATCTCTTTGCATACTGATTTTCCAGACTAACATGGCTATGTCTTTAAATTCATAGTCCATTTGTATATTGCAATGATGAATGGACCATCTAATCATTTCAAGATATGCAAGCTAGTTTACTGTCAGGATTTACTGCCTTTTTACAATCAAGCAAATGCTGAGATATCTCAACAGAAATCTAGTTTGTACAGAAACCTAGACAACGCAGGTTCTCCTAAAAACAAAATGAAAAAGTCACAAACCCATATTTTGGGTGCTTCACTTATGTCTGGGCCACAAATGATTCCTTTCTATACAAGGGACTTCACCACTGAGGGACAGTTTCAAATGTACTGTTTGATGCACACACAGATATGTCCTTAAGCTGAAATGAATGGGAAGCCTGTGTACAAGCAGACTCCACCTCCACCCCCAAGTGCTCATGGAGCTTTGGATCATAGCCAGGACTGCAAACTGGCATTCTGCTTGTTCATGCACTGACACCAATTAAATCAATGGAGAGCTATGTGAAAAAGATATATGCTGGAGATGTTAAGATTAAACTGTTTTAACTGTGACAATGACTGAAAGGGCAAGAAAAAAAGATAGAACGAGAGGAGGTTATGAGACTGAGAGATGAAGCATAGTTTGGAAAAAAAAAGATTGCAAAAATAAAGGGAAAACAAAGTTACCGGGTAACCATCTCGTCCTGACTGCCCCTGTGATATTAAATAAGGAAAACAATAAGATCAATCAGTCAGTTGCACTTAATAGCAGCAAGACATCACAGTCAATATAAAAATAATTGGGATGGACATATAGGGGAAAAGAAGCTTTTGACCTTGTTCTCCATTCTTTGAGCAGAGCGTAAATGACCCAAGAGCTCATAGCATTGTGCTGTATATCTTATTTTATCCTCACAATAGTCCTGTGAAGTAGGTTGAGAATCGTTTCATCTGCTCAGGATCACAATGATCCTGTAAACATTATGACTCCCAAGAATTAAATTTGATCTCAACTACATCTATTGAATCATGTTGGTATTTTTCTTATTAACAGGAAATATTTAATACAGTATATATAACATATTTAAGAAACAAGGGCAGTCCATTTCTTCAAATTACATATTGCATCTTAGTTTCAAGATAATTAGTTATCCAGTGTTAACCATTATTTAACATTAATCATTAATGGTTAGCTAATTTCAATCAATATCAACATTAATCAATGAAATATTTACATTACTCTCTGATACTTCTTCTCATAATGCCATTTTATCCGGCAGACTATATGATAAGGTATACTGTTGAAGAAAACACAATCCTATCCCAGCATTTCACTTGCTGGTGAAGAGGTCCCCAGACCTGGTTCTTCCATTGTTGTTGGGCTTCATCTCTCAGAAGCCCCATCCAGTACAAGCAATGTTCAAGGATTTTCAGTCCAAAAACACATGATAAAAGTATGTTTTGAACTCCTAGAGCTCTGAGACATTGGGCCCATTCCCACGTACTGGAAAATCCATTGCCTGAACCAATTCCTGAAACTAAGGTTCCCACTATGTTTGCACCAGTTTCAGGAATTGGTTCAGTGGTGGTGGTGGGCAGCTTGATTCGAATCCACCTGGTTCCCACTCAGGCTGAATCTACTTATTTCTAAATAAACTGATTCAGCCCCCAAAATACCCCATTTTCAATGGGCAAAAAGCACGCCATCCTTTCTGAATCGTTTTCTAAAATTGGATTCAGTGGGATCCATGCCTGGTTAACCTGGATCATGATCCAGATTTAAATGGTCAATGTTTCTTAAGAGCAATTAGAGTCCCCCTTTCTTCACATCCTTTATTCCAGCTTCTTCATTTGATCACTGACTTGTACTTTTTCTTCTTGTTGAACTGTGATTAGGCAGCAGGAAATGAATAATTGGGAGGAGATGAGTATTTCTCTCCAGGTTTTTTCGACCACAGTTCTCCTCAATCCTTACTGCTGGCCATGGTGGCTAAAGCTGACAGGACTAGCTGATCAGCAAACATCTGGAGAGCCACCAGTCATCCACCCCAGGCCCTTAACTTGGCCACACATGGGCAAGTATTGCCATTAACCACAGAAGTAAATTCATGGAACCAGAAGTTAGACAGAGAGTTGCATCTTGTGAAATGTATTAATGTTGAACTACATCACAATACATTCATACAATACTGGTATGATCAAGTTAAATATTAGCTGACTTTAAAAAAATCATGGAACTCTACACTGCAAATTCCGCATCATTCCCATCACAGCTCTTGAGAAGGTCATGGAATGGACTGAGGATGATATGTGTGAAAGAGTATCATTTTAGTATAAGCTTATTTGGATTCTGGATCACTAAGTAAGTCACTACTCTCAATTTAAACCTTCCAACAGATATTCTGCCTATTATCAGATTCTATCCAGTTGCAAAGGTGAAACATTTAAAAGTAGAAGCCACATTTAGAAATATACAATTTTTACATAGCTCTTTCTTGTTGTATACCTTCAAGTAATTTCTGACTTGAAATCAAATCATTGGTGACCCAAAGGCAAATGAATCACAGGGTTTTCTTGGCAAGATTTGTTCAAAAGGGGGTTGCCTTTGTTTTCCTCTGAGGCTAAGAGGATGTGACTTTGCCTTAGGTTACTCTGTAAGTTTCCATGACAGAGGGGGGATTCGAACCCTGCCTCCAGGGTCGTAGTGCTATACTCAAACCACTTCAGCATACCTATCCCAAAAGTAATTATAATAATTCTATTTTAGGAACTAGGTGATGGTGTGGAGAAAATAGTGTGTGCATCTCTTGCATGTGGTGGCCCTGTTTCTCTTATGTGCCTGTGACCAAGGACTAATATATCTACATTTGTGCCGAGATGGTTGTTTTAACAACAACAACAACAACAATAACAACAAAAATATACTACATAAGCCTTGGACTTCCTGCCTGTGTCAGTTATCCTACATGGCTTCTACAATATGGAGTGTTTTATAACATTTGATATGGTTAGTGCTAAATTATAAGTGTATGGTAAATGTATCCTCCAGTCTGCAGAAATTACCTACTCAGCATGTGATTTTAATATCCTCTGTAACCAGCTCTTTTGCACAGTATACTCATTCTACAGGCAGAATGGTCATAAATGCTATACCACAAAGTCTAATATTTAATATGTGAACCCAATTTATGACAGCTAAAATGTAACAAGGAGCTCCGGTGGCATAGGGAGAGAAGAATGAATTTTCAGCACAACATGATGCTGTGTAGTGCATGCAGTAATCAATTCCTTGTGACTGAAAGAAGAAAAGAGGGGGCAGGGTGGAGGTGGAGACTCATAAGAAACTAACACTCTTAAATGTTATCCAAATACAAGAACACTGTGTTTTGTGGATTTGGGAATGGCATTTAGGGTTTAAAAGGACTCCATCAGTGTTGTAGTTAAGGCCACACACTGAAGAGTCAGGAAAGGAACGTGCTTTGAAAATGAAGAAACAGCATTAGAGTCATAGAGCTGGAAGAGACCCCAAGGGTCATCCAGTCCAAACCCCTGCCATGCAGGAATATACAATCAAAGCACCACAGACAGATGACCATCCAGACTCTGTTTAAAGACCTCCAAAGAAGGAGACTCTGATCTGGAAATCTCTTGCATGGAACTGAGCTTTGGTTTGTAGCCCAGAAACTTGATGGAAACTCTACAACCTTAGATTGTAACAAAGCTTCTGAATGAAAATCTATTGCTACTATGATCACGGTTGGCCTGCCATGCAGCAAGGTGATAACAATTTACTTGCAGTGGTATCGTGAATGAAGGAGAGGTGAAGGCAGGAGCTGATGTTTGAAAGGAGGCATTATTTTCCCCTTAAAGTGTTGGTTTTAGTAATGGTAGGTGGTGCCACATCCTGTCAATTTTGAGTTAGCAAAACTGTCTGTAGTCTGTACACCACCTAGCAGATCTTGAACATTAAATGAACTTTTAAAAACAGTAATACTGACTGCTGAATACAAGTTTAATACTCAGGAGAGGAGAGGATAGCTTATATACCATCTGCCTTCCACATCTGCGGGTTTAACTTTGCAGATTTGATTATTTATGGATTATTTGCTTCTGCCTGTACTGCTGCTGTATGCGATTTTAATAGGGACTGCAAGACCGAGAATGTACAACAAGGCTTGTAAGTCCCTATTAAAAATGGAGTAGTTGTGGAGCTTGCAGCAAGTCCCACCAGCTGCCCACTTCTGCCTTGCAAAAACCCCACTGTCTCGAAGGTGTCACAATTTTTGTGTGTTAAATATGTTCATACAGAGATAAATGAAATGGACAGTAAAGACTGTCCATACAGGAACTCTGAGTGAAACTGATAGGAGGCAACAGTGAAACAATACATCTTTTTGAAGAGTCAGATTTAGAAACGAGAAGGAAAAATTCAAGGTCCTGCAAGGGACAGCATGACTGTAATCTAACATCAATCAGCTTGCAGCTACAGAATCGCTTTGAATCTCTCTCTGTTGTCAGAGATGATGAGGAAAAGCAGCAGGGACAGACATCAGGGACAGAGCAGGAGAGCCTGAGAGTATCACGAAAAGGAACAGCCACTGCTAAGCCTCGGAGGAGGCGCGTGGTCGTGGTGGGGGACTCCTTGCTGAGGGGTACAGAAGCAGTGGTTTGTGGGCCTGACAAGATGTCTCGGGAGGTGTGTTGTCTCCCTGGGGCAAAGATCCATCATGTGACGGAGAGGCTGACAAGACTTGTCAAGCCTACTGACCGTTATCCCCTTCTTTTGGTTCATGTGGGAACCAATGATACTGCAAGGCACAGCCTTCAGAATATCAAAAGGGATTATGAGGCTCTGGGAAGGAAGCTGAAAGAGATGGATGCACAGGTTGTCATCTCATCTCTACTCCCGGTAGAAGGGCATGGTCCAGGAAGGGAGAGGAAAATAGCAGAGGTGAATAACTGGCTCCGTAGATGGTGCCGCCAAGAACAGTTTGGATTCTTGGATCATGGGCTGCGGTTCCATGAGGAGGGACTTCTGGCAAGGGATGGACTGCATCTCACGCCAGTTGGCAAAAACGTTTTTGCCAACAGTCTGAAGAATCTGATCAGGAGGGCTTTAAACTGAGTTATGTGGGGGAGGGAGACATTATACTGGAAGGCAAAAGGGATGGAGAGAATAGTCCAAGTGGTATAGAGGGAACAAGGCAAACAGTGCAAGGACCCAACAGTAGGAGGCAAAAAAATGTGCAAAAGCAGCAAGTAAAGAGGACACATGGTCTTAAATGCCTCTCCACTAATGCACAGAGTATGGGAAATAAGCAGGATGAACTTGAACTCCTAGCACAACAAGGGAAATATGATATAATAGGCATCACTGAAACCTGGTGGGATGAGTCTCATGATTGGAATGTAGAAATAGAGGGGTATAACCTTTTTAAGAGAAACAGGGCAAACAGGAAAGGAGGAGGAATAGCATTATATGTCAGGGATATTTACACCAGTGAAGAGATGCAGGAAGTCAATACTGGAAGCCAGGTGGAGAGCATCTGGATAAAAATTAAAGGAGAGGGAAATAACAGGGATGTTACTGTGGGAGTCTACTACAGACCCCCGACTCAGGCAGAGGAATTGGATGATGCCTTTCTAGAACAGATAATCACATACTCAGAAAAGAGAGATGTAGTAGTGATGGGTGACTTCAACTATCCTGATATTTGCTGGAAGTCAAACTCAGCCAAATCCTCAAAGTCTAGCAAATTCCTCACTTGCCTGGAAGACAATTTCATTGTCCAAAAGGTGGAAGAGGCAACAAGGGGATCAGCCATTTTAGATCTGATCTTAACCAACAGGGAAGACCTAGTTGATGGGGTGCAAGTGGTTGGATCCTTAGGTGGAAGTGACCATGTTCTCCTGGAGTTTGTAATACAGTGGAAGGGAGAAGCTAGGCATAGTCAGACACGCACTCTAGACTTTAGGAGAGCTAATTTCAATAAACTTAGAGAAATACTGGGAGTGATCCCATGGTCAGGAATACTAAAAGAAAAGGGAGTTCAAGACGGATGGGAGTTTCTCAAAAGCGAGATATTGAAGGCACAATTTCAAACAGTTCCAATGAGGAAGAAAAATGGAAGATGTCTCAAGAAGCCAGGATGGATGACTAAGGAACTTTCAAATGAGCTAAGTTTTAAACGGAACATGTATAAGAAATGGAAAAATGGAGAAATCACGAAAGAGGAATTCAAACAAATAGCCAGCACATGTAGGGGTAAAGTCAGAAAAGCTAAAGTGCAGAATGAACTCAGGCTTGCTAGAGAGGTTAAGAACAATAAAAAGGGCTTTTTTGGATATGTCCGCAGCAAAAGGAAGAAGAAGGAAACGGTAGGGCCACTGCGTGCAGAAGATGGCAAAATGCTAACAGGGGACAGAGAAAAGGCAGAATTACTCAACACCTTCTTTGCTTCAGTCTTCTCAGAAAAGGCAAAGGGTGCTCAACCTAAGGATAATGGAACAGGAGACAGAATAGAGGAAATTCAGCACAGAATAAGTAAAGAGGTAGTACAGGAATACCTGGTTAACCTAAATGAATATAAATCTCCAGGACCAGATGAACTACATCCTAGAGTATTAAAAGAACTGGCAAATGTAATATCAGAGCCATTGGCAATAATCTTTGAGAACTCCTGGAGAACAGGAGAAGTCCCAGCAGACTGGAGGAGGGCAAACGTTGTCCCCATCTTCAAAAAGGGAAAAAAAGAGGATCCCAACAATTATCGTCCAGTTAGTCTGACATCAATTCCAGGAAAGGTTCTAGAGCAGATCATTAAGCAGAGAGTCTGTGAACACTTAGAGGCCAATGCCATAATCACAAAAAGCCAACATGGGTTTCAGAGAAACAAGTCATGCCAAACGAACCTGATCTCTTTTTTTGATAAAATTACCAGCTTGGTAGATGAAGGGAATGCTGTGGATATAGTATACCTCGATTTCAGTAAGGCCTTTGACAAGGTTCCCCATGACATTCTTGCAAACAAGCTTGCAAAATGTGGGATAGACAAGTTAACTGTTACATGGATTTGTAATTGGTTGACTGGCCGAACTCAAAGGGTGCTCAACAATGGCTCCTTTTCATCCTGGAGAGAAGTGACCAGTGGGGTGCCACAGGGCTCTGTCCTGGGCCCAGTGCTGTTCAACATCTTTATTAACGATTTGGATGACAGAATTGGGAGCATACTTATCAAATTTGCAGATGACACTAAACTGGGAGGAGTAGCTAATACCCCAGAGGACAGGATCAAAATTCAAAATGACCTGAATAGACTAGAAAGCTGGGCCAGTGCTAACAAAATGAAATTCAATGCGGAGAAATGTAAGGTTCTGCACTTAGGGCGGAAAAATGAAATGCACAGATATAGGATGGGGGACACCTGGCTGAATGAGACCACATGTGAAAGGGATCTAGGAGTCCAAGTAGACCATAAGCTGAACATGAGTCAACAGTGTGATGCGGCAGCTAAAAAAGCCAATGCAATTTTAGGCTGCATCAATAGAAGTATAGTTTCTAGATCAAGGGAAGTTATAGTGCCACTCTATTCTGCTTTGGTCAGGCCCCACCTGGAATACTGTGTCCAGTTCTGGGCACCACAATTCAAAAAAGATGTGGAGAAACTGGAGCATGTCCAAAGGAGGGCAACTAAGATGGTGAAGGGTCTGGAAACCTTGCCCTATGAAGAACGCCTTAGGGAGCTGGGGATGTTTAGGCTGGAGAAGAGAAGGTTAAGAGGTGATATGATAGCCCTGTTTAAATATTTGAAGGGATGTCATATTGAGGAGGGAGCAAGCTTGTTTTCTGCTGCTGCAGAGACTAGAATGCGGAACAATGGATGCAAACTGCAGGAAAAGAGATTCCACCTCAACATTAGGAGGAACTTCCTGACAGTAAGGGCTGTTCGACAGTGGAACACACTCCCTCGGAGTGTAGTGGAGTCTCCTTCCTTAGGGGTCTTTAAGCAGAGGCTGGATGGCCATCTGTCAGGGATGCTTTGACTTGGAGTTCCTGCATGGCAGGGGGTTGGACTGGATGGCCCTTGTGGTCTCTTCCAACTCTATGATTCTATGATTCTATGATTCTATGATCAAGCATAGCCCCTAAACCTTCTTTGCAGTTTCAGGTGAAAATACATCACAGTATTTCACATGTGCAATTAATTGCTAAAATGCAAACTTGGTCTGTGTGTGGGTCTTAAAAACTTACTATAAATAACTTGGCCACACGCTGATAACCAAATTTTATCGCATGAACACCAGTGAGCAAATTCCAGCAATGCTGGCTAATATACACTAGGCTGAGATCTGTAGTGTCAATTTGCCATCATATAGGGCAGGTTGAATCCTTAGTGGAATGATTTTAAATGAAAGTGACTATCTATCAATGCTGGTAGAGCTCGTATCATCACCAAATGTTCTGTACTAACAAATGAACAGTGAACTACACATTCTCAAGAAAACTAACAGATTAATGTCCATCCTGTTTTAATGTCTGACCTAGAGAGCTCTTACACAGAAGTTTGAAGCTCTTCATAAGCCAAATAAATAACTATAAATATCAGAAAAATTAATTTTTGCATGACATTTTTTCTATATTTCCCTTCCTTCCTTTCATCATTCCTTTATTGTTCATTCTGAACAACAATGTGTGAACAGATTATTCACCTCCACTTTCTTTATTTTTCTTGTAATCTGCCAGCCCCAGGAAAATTGGTAGATTTTGCTTCTACTGCTTGAGGTGTCTCACCTTCAAGATATAGCAGCAACTCAATTTTAAAAATAGGATACACTTTTTAAAAAATGCCACAAGCAGCCCAATTCAAGTGTGAGAGATACATACACACACTTATGCTTTCAAGCCAAGTGTTTTTTTCCCCATGTTTCACTACAAGATGGATATTTCGCATTGTCATGTGCTAACCATAGTCTGGTATATTCTTTTCTAATAGTCTTTTCTACTGGATTAAAGGATGCCCAAAAAAGCAAATGGACTCATTTTTTTTCTATTCAAAAGAAGACAAAACAGATGAAGTGAGATGGCTGCTAACCTGTTTTTCTTTCTTTCTTTAAAAAATAGTTAAGTCCAACTAGATAAAGGAAGTGTGGCACAATTGTGCTGTACTATCTTGATGCATGGCATGCACTAAAAATTCAAATAGCTGTAGGTAAAAAGGGAAGAGAAATGATGTCACTTCCTTCACAAGGGGAAATTCTTTCCCTCAGATGGTTTAATTAAGTTTCTTTAAAAAAAAAAACCCAGATAGAACAGCCAGTCATATGACCATTTTGCATTCTCCACTCACAGTAAGAATCCCACCACAATCAGAAAGAAATTGAAATTTATCATGAATTTACATGTATTTGAAATATAATTATGAGAAAGACTGAGGTCTTATTACAGTAGCCTGAAAGAAATTGGATCATCTGGGTATAAATGAATTGAAAAGAAGCAAACAGATTTGGATGAGTGACTGATATAGACAGGAAATGAATTAAGATGACTGTAAGATGTAAAAGTAAATTTAAGTCTTGATTATCCAACGTTGCGGCTATGTGATTTCTTTAAATTTTCTGTGATTTCTTTAAATTTTCAGATTTCTTTACATTTACTTTTACTGTTATTGCAATAAAACTTCAATACATTTGCAATTCATAGTGATTTCAAGGCTTTTCTTGGACCTTCCGGATCATCCAACATTTTTGGTTATCCAACCATCAGCTGGTCCAGTTTATGTCGGATAATTGAGACTCTACTGTAATTATTTCAAAACTAACATATATACAGACATAATAGCACATATATGCTAATACATGCATCTACAACACACATATAAATATTGGAGGGATACATGTCCACTTTTATGCATACAGATAATAATAGTCATCCATGTTTTCTTCTGCTTGTTCCCCTCTTGGCAATGTTATAAAAGCTTACTATGTAGATACACAGGGCAAAAATGGAACTGGGGATTATGTGATCATTCTGTAGAAATGTCTTCAACATTTTACAGCTTTGTAAATATCCACAATTAACAAAACACCCCAACACCACCAAATGCTGCACTTTCATCTGGGCAATCCCAGCTTTGCACAGTCAGCTTCACTAGTAATTACCTCTTGGATACATGAGATGCTGAAAGCAGTAAGGCAATTTAACATTTGCAGCAATAATACAAGCAGGATTGTATTTTTTAAAAAAAGTTTAGACCAACTCTTTCCTCAAAAACATGTTTGAAAGAAAAAAAAATACTTTAACTAAGTTTAAAATGTCCACAAAACCCTTCAGGCGGAGAAATAAACATTTTTCAAATTACTTTTTTCTCTTTAACTATTTGCCTACAATCAGAAGGAAAAGTCGCATCTGGTACCAATTTATGCCCCAGATATACCTCTACTGAAAATGGTGTTCCTGCAAAATGACATAGAAAGAAAAATAAAGTCCTTAACTTTGTTGACTCAAGACCAAGCATAATGTCCGTGGTACTTACTGGAGGACCTGAAAAACAAAACATAACACATTTAACATTAATTACAGAAGAGGTAAAAAACTGATTTATTTTTCTATAAGGTACAATATCAGTGCCAAGGTTGACAGTGGCTTATAGGAAAACTTTAAACCCAGGCATATTTCAAATCATGAGTAGCCCAACAGGCAGGTATTTTCAGGAAAGCAGGGGTGACTGACCTCACATGGTGGCCATTTCCAAGTTAGTGAGATGAGTACATAAAAGAAAAACACTTGCAACAAATTTTACAAGTCTACATTAATGTATAACTGGACCAGTACAAAGGTGAGAACAAGATATTTTAAAGAACTGAGACTCAACATAGAAGGAATACTATGGGGTCTAAAACACAACATTAGGTTCAGTTTCAAACGCCAGAAGTCATCATCCTATCCCATGAATTTGAGGAAGTAGGCTCAAATATGCAAAAGATCATGCTACTAGCTTCTTTCTTTCAGTTAGGTCCAAAGAAATAATTGTAGAAATAATCCAGTTTGAAACCGCGTCAACTGTCCTGGTTCAATGCTAGGGAATACTGGGAACTCTAGTTTTGTGAGACATTTAGCCTTCTTTGTCAGAGAGGTCTGGTGCCACACTGAACGACAATTCCCAGGATTCCTTAGCACTGAGCAAGAGCAGTTAAAGCAGTCTCAAACTGGATTATTTTTGCAGTGTGTTTTGGACCTAAGCACTCAAAGGTGCTAAAATATTCCTTTGCATAATGATTTTTCAGACTAACATGATGATGACTTTGTACTGTGCATCTAGTTAGAAGTGGAAGTTCCAAGCTGGATTCAACCAAAATTCTGTATATAACCAATTTTTTTTTTAAAAAAAAATGATATAAGAATGTGAACTCCATGGTTTTTCCCATGCCACACAAAACCAAAAGAAGAGCTGGAACTATCTCTTGGATTATACAGGTACTGAAAGTGACTATGCAAAAATCACCACAAAGGGCTGCCCAGATTTGCTCACTTTGTGTAATTTCACAAATAGAATTGTATTTACACAACAAAATGGAACCTTGTACGTACCTGCTACACACAAAGATATGACAATGGCTATTTTGCCTACATACAGGTGATGGGAAGCTGTGGTTCCTATACATAAATACTGTACATCCCAACATCCATCCATGCATCCATCTACCCCCCCCCCCCCAAGGCATCTTACAACAAGGTTTACAGAAGGTAAAATTTAAAAACTAATGATACAAAAGTTAAAAAGCCAATGAAACTAGCCATCATATTAAAATATTCGATTGCATGTGTTATTTGTTGTGTGTCTTCAAGTTGTTTCTGATTTATGGTAATGCTAAAGCCATAATCATGGAGTTTTATGGGGCTGAGAGTCTGTGACTCATCCAAGGTCACCCAGTGGGTTTCCATGTCCATGCAGGGAACTGAAACCTGATTTCCAAAGTCATATTTCAACTCTCAAACCACTACATAATGCTGGCTCTGTATGATGTGATATATATACGCACACACTCACTCACACATACATATTCTCCCTTTACTTTTATGTAGACAAATCTTATAGATGAAGCCCATTTTTAGGATCTTACCAAAGAGGATATGAGTAGGAGTGGGCCAACTATAGCCCTCCAAATGTTCCGAGCATTTCTCACCACTGACTATGCTGACTAGGGCCTGAAGGGCTACACTGTGCCTACCTTTTCTCTGGAGCAATCTACCTTCATCAGGTAAGAGGACAGCAGAGTAATCTATGTCCAATATCAACTGGAGATTCAGAACTATTCTTCAAGATCTGGATTTAAGGCTCTCTAATAGCTTACCTCTAGGTCCTTGACTCATTCTTTCTTTAGCCAGCCAGCCTGGACTAAAATTGAATACAGTACAATAGGTCCTTGTTATCCGCAGGGGTTTGGTTCCAGGATGCACCATGGATACCAAAATGCATGGATGCTCAAGTCCCATTAAATACAATAGTATTTAGCAAAATGGTGTTTCTGATATAAAAAGGAAAATCAAGGTATTCTATTTGGAATTTATACTTTTTTTTGATATTTTCAAGCTGTGGATGCTTGAATCAGTGGATAAAAAAATCCATGGATAAGGAGGGCCAACTGTATACACAGACAGAAGATTTCTATTGTATTTTAACAATACGTCTGTTTTCATTTTTCTTTTAAAAGTTCAGAGTGGACTTATTTGAGGTCTCAGTTATCTCACATTAGCAAACCAGCAGATCTACACCTGTCTATATTCAGTACTCTCATAGGTGGCTGGCAGCTTCCATGTTATTATAGTTGTGAATCCACCCTGAGCTTTAGGCCAGAAACTATCCAAGGCCTTGTTCCCACTTACAGAGAATTCGGCACCTGATCCAAACTGATGAATTGGCACAAAAATAGTTCCTGGTTCCCACTATGTTTGCACCGATTCTACCATTTGGATCGGGCACCTTGGCCTCTCCTATCCCCAACTGTCCCTGGCCGCCGGTGATGGGGAGATGGCTGGGGCCATTGCAGATGCCCCCCCATCACTGGTGGTGGAATCGAATCCACCCCACCTAGTTACCACTTCAACTGGGGTGGATTTGAATCCACCTGTGGTTCCCATTGGGATGAATCGATTTATTTGAATATATAAATCGATTCAGCCCAAAAAACACCCCATGTCACCAGCGTCTTCTTGAATGGGTTAAATGGGTAAAAATAGGTAAAAAGCATGACCCCCCCTTTCTGAATTGCTTCAACAATTTGAATTTAGTGGGAACCATGGTGGTTTAAACTGGATCATTTCAAATCATGATCCAGTTTAAACCATAGTTACTGGATTGAAATGCAGAATGGATTCTCTACCCCAATGGAGCCACCTGTAATCACTTACAGTGCTACAGTACTGAGTGCTGCCAGGTGATTTTATGCAGAGTTTTATTTAAGTTCTAGTGGGCTTAGCTGCTACCCTTTCAGAATAAATTCAGAAATAAGGGCAGCTGAGTTTCCCAGGATTGGAACCACAGTGCTGTTGGTGGTTTGTTGTAGGTTGTTTATTTTTGTGCTAGTGGTAAACTAAATCACTGCACAGCGTGTATTTTATTTTAAGTTAAATTAAATTAAATTTATACATGTCATTTATTTTATTTTATCCTGCTTTTCTCTCAGCATGGGACTCAAGGTAGCTTACAAAGCCATAAACCTGGTAATAAATTCTTAAAACACAATTAAGCAATCAGTTAGTACATTCAGTCCTCTGTATCCACGGATTCTGTATCCATGGATTCAACCATCCACAGCTTGGAGATATATATATATATATATATATGTGTGTGTGTGTGTGTGGGTGGGTGTGGATTTTGGTATTCATGGGTGTGTGTGTGTCCTGGATCCAAATCACAGTGGCTACCAAGGGCTCATTGTATAAGCAGAAGAATATGTTTTAATTCCATACAGCTATCATATTATTTTTGAGTAGAAGTACAGCAGAAAGACATCTACCCTTTTCTGTTGTCTTATTGCCCACTGTGAGACATGCCAGGCCCTCCTGCTGAAACCAAAATGGGATGATAGTCCACTTCTAATTTGGGAAGAATGCTCACTGGCAATACCAGCATAGTTTGAGTGCTGGACAAGGACTCCGGGAGACCCGAGTTGCAATCCCTGCTCAGACATGGAAGCCCACTGGGTGACTTTGGGCAAGTGACACTTTCTCAGCCCCAAAGGAAAGCAAAGTTTTCTAAGGAAACCCATGAAATGGGGTCACTGTAAATCAGAGTTAATCTGAAGGCACATGACAGAAACAAGGCATCACAAAGGATAATTCTGATCTAAGCTCTTTCCTTCACATGCTGCCTCATCACTGCCCATTTGCAGGCTACGGTGGGACAGTCAATGGAGTTAACCACATGAAGGGCGAACTGGTAAAATCCCATGCAGAAATGGGATTTTAAAATCCGGGTGTTGTTTTTCAGATGCATTGACGTGAAAGAAAAACAACACAAAATAATCCGAATGGAAAGCTCCTTTGTATTTTTGGAATTTAGTGAAAGTAAAAAGGAGCTGGTTTTGACAACTTTGTGTTTCAGTATTTTCGCATTATTTCTCTTTCACACAAATGTTGTCTGAAAAACATCCTGCAAATGCAGTTTTTATCAACTTTCTGTTCGGGTTAATCCCAAACGTCATCTGAAAAACAACCCGCAAATGCCAGTTGTTTTCAGTTTAAATTTAATTTCTGCATGGGATTCGTCCCATGTGATAAAACTCCAATGAAAGACTTTATTATTAATTTCTGTACCTGTAAACTGGCTCTCAATCAAGCATTATATGGTGAAATGTTTAGTACTGTCATATCTGTTTTCCTAAGAAGGACAGTCTCTTCATACCCCAATTTATCCACATCCTCATAAAGAACCCTGGCTACAAAAGAGGTGAGCATTTGGCCTGAAAAGACTAATGGGATCCATGCTTCACTCCTATTTTTAAAAGGCATTTTTACAGTCCCCCCACCTTTTTAGCTTCTTCATGCTCCATTTCCTACATGATTAAAACCAGAAGGATTAAATAGAGCAAAATGTGGGGAAAATTAAAGAAAAACGGAACTCCCTGGAAAACAATATAAAATGAGAAACATGCTTTTGTTTGTTTATGCAAGGATCTTCAAACACCAAACCTATTTTCAAGATTGTTTTAATGTTTTAAAATGAAATTGAGACAACATATCATCAACCTAAAGAGCAGAATAATAAGCAGAGATGGATTATGGAACCAACTGACCAACATGTCTTACTGTTTTATTCACAACTCTGCTGTTGTAGAGCCACAACTCAGGATAGTGTGAAAGTGCTTGTATGCAAAGTCAGCTCCAAATAAATAGGCTTCTGCTTATCCTTTTATATTAGGCACAGAGCAGTAATGCTGAAGGTTATGTGGGTTGAGAAAATTACAGTAAATGCCCTGTGAAGCATCCTTTGTGTTCTTATAAACACATAAGCTGCTAAGGCAGATTCAATGCTGCAATGGAAATTATAGGTTGGGAAGAATGCTTTTTTCTTGTAGAGAACAGAGTTGGAAAAACTGTCTCCCTGCTCTTAGGATGGAAGAGGGGATGGAAATGGATAAAGCCTGTAGCCATAAAGCCAATAATGCTCATTTAGGAAAATTGATTGCACTATCTTAGCAGTGGAGGACCTATGGCCTTCCAAAACACATATCCAATGGTTATGATGATGGGGCTTGTCCAAAAACATCCTCCATACTTAGATGTGAAAGACTAGTCCTAAGAGTGGCCAAATGCACTCATAGATTCAGCCAACTGCCTTTGGTAGGAGTCAAAGAGCACATCTGGACCATGACACTTATTTTGCTTTGTTTTAGGTTCTTTGTTGAAAAATGAGGGATTTCATTAGGCATTTTATTCCTGATGACTGTTGAGCAAAGTTCATGTATATTGTACTTTTAATCTTTATACATCTGAGATGATTTTTAATTTGTAAGATGTCCTGAGACCTTAATACATGGCAGGAGAAAAAAGGAATAAATAATACAACAGCTTAGAAGTTCATAAAATCAAAGATGCATATAGCATCAACTCTCCTATAAAAAACAAATCTTGCCAGTTCAATGAGCCTGGCCGTATGTGACTTTTAAAAAAAAAACAAACCTTGACATTGGGCCACTGCTGGGCATTTGGTCAGTTTAATTAGTTAGGAAGTGGAGTTCCAATGTGTTACACCACATATTCACTTTCTTTCCTTAATGAAAACAGCCTTTACAGAAAACAAAATTAGTTGCAACATTTATGAGTTCCCACACAGACTCTGGATTTCCAAATGTATTTTGCTAATGACCATTCACAATAGCACAAATCAACTATGGGCCTATGGTGCTAATTTGTTCCCTGCACTTCATTATGAATCACTTATTGCAGTGAAAGATAATAATAATAATAATAATACCAACTTAATTGGGGAGAGGGGCGTAAGCAAGACTGTCCTTACTGCCCTGTAACCTGGAAACGCAAAATGCTATTTCTGACTTTCTTAGATAATGCAGAGGCTGCAGATCTGTGTTTTTGTGCAGAAAGCCATATTGGCAGGCAAAGAATCCACCAATTCTTCCATCAAAACAGAGAGAATTGTGGAATCTTATATATAGTTTGTCTCACTTTAGATGAGCTTCTATGAAGCACAGGTTTCAAGCTCACCTTTGGAGAATCGAGACAACATCTCTAAATCTAAGTAACACAAAATGGAAAGATTTTATAAATGTTAAAGTTTTGAGCATGGTACTTGTTCAGATTGTATTTCTTAGTACTGTATCATGTGATGTTTAATTTGTTTTTTTTTATACATTTCTTGGCAGCTGTACTGGGTATGAAAATAGAGCAATATGGTAAGAAAGATTAAAATCATTATTAACAGAAGCAAAATATTTGCTGCTCAACACTGTTGTGATTAACAAAGCTTTAGAACCTAAAACGTACAGCATTTGGTACCATAAACTTTGAAGCAACCCCTCCCGCTACCACTAATGGAGTTCCAGTATATATATATATATATATATAGTGTGTGCAATCTCTAAAGAGTTGAGTAACAAATATTCCCACTATTTTTACAATGGGAAAAATATAAATAACGTAATGAAGAGATCTTGTAGCAACTTTGAGACTGAGAGAAAAGTATTTATACCATAAGCTTTTGTAGACCCAGTCTATTTCATCAAATATATGGAATAATGCACCTGTGGACAGACATCTATACCAATGTATAGGTGATGTGTGTGAAATACTCTTGTCATTTAACCTTCTAGATTGAATTTACTTTTCAGCCTCCTTTGAACAAATCTTGCCAATATAACCCCATGATAGATTCGTCTTATGGTGGCCATAATTTGGAAATGACTTGAAGGCACACAGCATACACACACATATCTTCATATGCTCATACAGATTAACATGGCTATGTATTTGGATAGAACAGGAAAAGAGATTCCACCTCAACATTAGGAGGAACTTCCTGACAGTAAGGGCTGTTCGACGGTGGAACACACTCCCTCGGAGTGTGGTGGAGTCTCCATCCTTGGAGGTCTTTAAGCAGAGGCTGGATAGTCATCTGTCGGGGATGCTTTGACTGGGAGTTCCTGCATGGCAGGGGGTTGGACTGGATGGCCCTTGTGGTCTCTTCCAACTCTATGATTCTATGATTCTATGATTCTATGAAACAAAGGTAATTTTTTCTGTGGCATTTTTAAACTAGATACTTAGTAAAAAAGTGAATACTTTCCCATTCTTTCAATGCATATCTATTAACATTACTGATAAATACAAGTAAGTGCACATGCAGATGCTCTTGCAATGATTTTAGGAAAAGTGGCTTGGAACGTTTGCTTTTGATTAAACAGAATTTGTCATGTTATCCATACTGAGAAATTAACCACTCTAGTTACTTCAGAACAATGCAACTTCAAACTGTAGTTTCTGAAGCGGCCTACTTAAATTGACAAAAATTACTGTTAATCAGAGTTCTAGCTCCACAATCATAGTAAACTGTGATTGACCAAGTCCAGAAGAAAATTATCTGTTACTACCCCATGGGCCCCTGATTTACCCCTTATATTTTTATATACCAAAAATGCAATAAAACATATAGGCTGGATGACCCTTCCATGATCCTGCTGCGGATGCCATGATATCAGAGTAAATCCCTGCATGTAGGGTAGCACTAGGAGTTGTCCTGGGCCCCAGCTAGATTGGATCATGACACACCTAGAAGAGGTAAGAGGAGACCTGAGACAAAGCCCGGGGAAGGTAAACAATGCATCGATGATCCTCTATACTAATCCCCTCTTGACTGGGAAATACACATTTATCGCCCCTCTTTCAATTCGGTTTCGCTCCATTGTTCCTTCCCTGGAAGACCAATTACAAAACATGTAATCATTTCAACCTCTTGGTATCTGTCCCCAAGGAATATTTTTGGTAAAAATATTGGCACTATTGGAGCTGGTCTTTTTGGCTAATTCTAGCAGTAGGCAGAGACTCTGTCAGTTTGCTTGGCTTAGCACCCCAGATGCCACGAAGGCTACTGAGTCCTCTCTTCATCCTGGACCCTCAGTGATTGGAATCAAGATCTGCATAGATAATTATCACCATCAATGACAGTGTGTATGTATGTGTGTTTGCATGAGTAAGTGTGTTTATTCCCCTTTAAAATAAAATGTATTCTTTTTGGAAGTCTGCTTCTGGAGTTCTGTGTGAATTTGGACCTCGTAAAAGCTGGGAAAGATCCCTTAAGACCAAGTTACCCCAGTCCTAAATCTCTCCATCTGAGCTAAATACAAATTTCTCTGGGCGAGCATTGGCTTGGCGTCCTCTGGACACCAAAGCAATGAGGGTAACATATCATTATCATTTTATTCATTTATATCCCATCTTTCTCCTGATAATGGGACTCATGAAGGCTAACAACATGTTTAAAACAATACCAATTAAACAATTAAATAATTTATAAAGTTGAAACATTAAATATTAAAATATTATAAGTAACTGAAAGACAATATACAAGCCTTAAAAACAGCACCACACAGTATTAAAAGCTGAACCCCAGTCAGTCTGTAAAACTTGATGGCACATAAATGTTTCGTCCTGCCAATGGAAGGAGAGTAAGAATGGGGCCATCCTGGTCTTTTTAGGGAGGGTGTTCCAAAGTCTAGGAGCAGCAACCAAGAAGGCCCTCTCCTTTGTGCCCACAGACAGAAGGGTCTCACTAGAGGATCTTATGGACTCATAAAGGAAGATATGTACTCTTTCAGCTATGCAGTAGGACGAAGTTAGGTTTCATGTATGTCACACTAGACCACAGTTCATTTTGGCAGTCAAAGAAATCCTAATCCTGTTGATAGTTTGAAAATATGTTAAGTGGTAATTACTAATGATGTGATTATATATTGTCAAATCTGGACTAAAGACAAATACATGGAGTCCTCAAATATGAATCTAGGCAGCACTTGGATTGTGCTGCTCCAAGGCAAATCTCACCGAAATGCAGAGGCAGACCTTAGGAAGAAGAGATGCATAAACCAAATATAACAAAGAGCAGTATATGTAGCTTCTAACAGGATCAGGATGGGCTCTGGTTGAGTCAAGCTGGCATCTCCAACTCACTGTCAAAGGAATGCAAGCCAGCAGCATGCTGAAAGGAAGGAAGATATAAGAATAGGAAGCTAGATGACTTGGAGAGTAGGAAGTGTCAGACAGAGTGACCACGAGTGTACTGTATCTGCATTCCACTTACAGTAATTTTATACCACTTTAACTACTATAGCTCCACTCTATGGAATCTTGGAATTGATGAAGTACTTAACTTTCTCTTCCAGATTGCTCCATTCTGTCCCTTGAAATATATAGTTCTAGAATCTAGAAAAATCTAGCAGGGAATGCCAATGAACTTCCCAAACTAAAAACCTGAGGATTCTGTATGATGGAGCACTAGTTTGTCTTAAGTATTTATTTAGACTCTATTTCTGCTTCATCAAAGAACTGTACTTTTAACCTGTCGTACGAATTACAGTCAGCCCTTCCTATCTACAGATTTAACCATTTATGGCTTGAATAGATAGAGAGGTAGATAGATAGATATTGAAAAAATAAACCATGATTTTGCCATTTATATAAGGGACACACCACTGTATTTAATGGGATTTGAGCATCCATGGGTTTCGGTATCCACAGGAGGTCCTGGATCCAAATCTCAGTGGATTCCAAGGGCCCAGTGTGGTAAACTGGAACAATGCAATCCATTTGTAAGACAGGGTAAAGAACAAAATACAATTGAAATAAACATTATTCAAAAAATAATGGGGATAATGGCCTCACCTCTACAGTAGTTAGAATTAGTATGCATATTGGTAAATTGCCTTTATTTAAGCACCATTTTTTTTTTTAAAAAAGGCCATCGTTTGCTGTAATCTTATATTCTCTTACCTACAACAAAGCCTCTTAAAACTTAGCAGGGCTTGCTCCTGATTGGACACGTACAGGATCACACTAGGTATTAATTATTAGGAAACAAAGCAATCTAATCCACTTTTCAGATAAGAAAGCCAAGGCTCAGAGTTACAGTTATTTGCCCAATACTAATTAATTAAGCTACCCAGTTAGTCAGCCACTTTATGGATGGGCACATCATGGATATGTAGTAATATAGAAGTGATCACACCAAGTCATATGGCACTTCAGTCATGTTGCTGAATCCACAAATGTCATCCCAAGTGAGGGATTGTAGAAAATTAAATTGTCTGTGGATAATTCCACAAGCTTTTTGTGAAATTCCTTTCTATTGCAAATGGCATTTGTCAAGTGGCAGAGACGGATGTTTCAAAAAAATAAGTCTAAACACCCTTTATACTACTTGGAAGTAACCCATTTATGTACACCCTGCTTAACCAATTAAATGTATATGCTGAGTAAATTCATTAAAATTCTCAGACTTAAAAAATAATTAATATAAATCACCATTTAACTACTATTACGACTCCAAATACAAATACTGTAATAACAAGCAGCCATTGGAACAGTATGTACAAACAAAAAAATTAGCTGAGATATTTGGGAACCTGGCTTCTGACAACTGAACCAAATTGGCGCTTCAGACAATGGCTAGACAACAGAACCAGAACTGGAATCTGTATTAATTTTCCATTCCCACTGTTTCTGTTTTTATTCACTTATAATGTAGGATCCCATTCTGTCCTGTGTTCTTCAAATACAGAGCGGAAGCAAAAGGGAAGGGATGAAAGATTCCTTTCCAAAAAGCTTGTATCCTTATAAAAGTCCTGCTAACACTTAAAAAAGGCTTAAGTGTGCATGTGCTGGAAAGAACAGCTCAGATAAACAATCTGGTGAAACATGGATAGGGACTGAAGGGGTGCATTGAGGAAAACAGATGGTTATGCAAACTTCCTATAAGCTCACAATTATACAGCCTTTACATAAATGGTTTATTCAAAATAAGTAACAAGCAAACAAAAACACTTCTTATTCCTATCTTTCAGGCATAAAGATTAAAGGAAGGATGTCTTCTTTCAAGACAGTTATGGGATCTGGATATGCACTCACCATGCTTCAGCATGTTAATGGATGTTTGTGCTCCAAACATCTGCTTTTAAATAGAACAGGAAACATCACACATACAAAAACCTATGAACTTCCTTCTGTCCGTTTTGGAGTTCTATTACTTTTTGCAGTGGGTAGAGATCATACTGTCTACCATCTAAAACCATTAGTAGAGGTTACTTATCTTTCCAAAAATGTGGACATTCTCTATAGATATATTTGGTGTTCACTGCAGGGAATGCATTTTATATGTGGCTTCAATTTTAAAGCTTCAAATGTAGTTGGCAAACTTTAGTAAGGGTCGGCTGCAGTTAAATATCACAATAGGTTGAGACTAAAAAGATTCTTTGATGTAAAGCCTTTACACAACATGACCTGCCCACATTGTGAGATGAGATCTGGAGGGTCTCTCTGTGAAACCAATTAGGCTGAAGGGAAATTGCAAAGCTTTCTCAGAAGTTGCCCTGATGGAAAGGCCTATAAAGAGGTTATGAAAAGTCACTTCTTTAAAATAGTTTTCTAACAAAAAACGTTATGGTGTTTTTTGATGTGACGTTATATTTTTTTTGTTCAGTGTTACTGGTGTGTTGAGTGTTACTCTTGTGTTTCTAATATTTATTGTCATTCATATTGGTACTGCTGTTTTATTGGCATTGTACTGCTAATTTTACTGTTGCAGTGATTTTATATGACAAAACTCACACTGGGAGAGGTTTGGGAGGATTTGGTGGAGAAGGTATTCTATAAATATGTGTTTGTTTGTTTGTTTTGTTTGTTTTGTTTTTTTTATTTATACCCCGCTCTTCAGCCAAGACTATCAGAGCGGCTTACAATTTGTAAAACAAACAGCTTCATTTACAATTGTAAGCTATTTTCCCCCAACAATCTGGGTACTCATTTTAACGACTTCGGAAGGATGCAAGCCTGAGTCAAGCTTCAGCCCTTTGCTGGTCTTGAACTCGCCACCTTCTGGTTTTGAGTGAGTGGCTGCAGTACAGGCATTTAACCACTGCGCCACCAGGGCTGTGTTTTTTTTTTTTTTAATAGCTAAGATAAAGTATGGTTCTCTGGTTCAAACACATATAGAATCATAGAATCATAGAGTTGGAAGAGACCACAAGGGCCATCCAGTCCAACTCCCTGCCATGCAGGAACTCTCCATCAAAGCATCCCTGACAGATGGCCATCCAGCCTCTGTTTAAAGACATCTAAGGAAGGAGATTCCTCCTCACTCCAAGGGAGTGTGTTCCACTGTCAAACAGCCCTTACTGTCAGGAAGTTCCTCTTAATGTTGAGGTGGAATCTCTTTTCCTGGAGCTTGCATCCATTGTTCTGGGTCCTGTTCTCTGGAGCAGCAGAAAACAAGCTTGCTCCCTCCTCAATGTGACATCCCTTCAAATATTTAAACAGGGCTATCATATCACCTCTTAGCCTTCTCTTCTCCAGGCTAAACATTCCCAGCTCCCTAAGTTGTTCCTCATAGGGCATGGTTTGCAGACCCTTAACCATTTTAGTTGCCCTCCTTTGGACGCACTCCAGTTTCTCCACATCTTTTTTGAACTGTGGTGCCCAGAACTGGACACAGTATTCCAGGTGGACCAAAGCAGAATAGACTGGCACTATTACTTCCCTTGATCTAGATGCTATACTTCTATTGATGCAGCCTAAAATTGCATTGGCCTTTTTAGCTGCTGCAACGCACTGTTGACTCATGTTCAATTTGTGGTCTACTTGGACTCCTAGATCCCTTTCACATGTAGTCTTGTTCAGCAAGGTGTCCCCCATCCTACATCTGTGCATTTCATTTTTGCACCCTAAGTGCAGTACCTTACATTTCTCTGTGTTGAATTTCATTTTGTTAGCTTTGGTCCAGTGTTCTAATCTATTCAGGTCATTTTGAATTTTGATCCTGTCCTCTGGGATATTAGCTACTCCTCCTAATTTGGTGTCATCTACAAATGTGATAACTATGCCCTAGTCATTAATAAAGATGTTGAATAGCAATGGGCCCCCGTGGCACCCCACTTGTAACTTCTCTCCAGGATGAAAAGGAACCATTGTTGAGCACCCTTTGGGTGCAGCCAGTCAACCAGTTACAAATCCATGTGACGGTTACCTTGTCTAGCCCACATTTTACAAGTTTGTTTGCAAGAATGTCATGGGGAACCTTTACTGAAATCAAGATATACTATATCCACAGCATTCCCTTCATCTACCAAGTTGTCAATTTTATCAAAAAAAAAGAGATCAGATTTGTTTGGCATGACTTGTTTCTCTGAAACCCTTGTTGACTTTTTTATTATCTTTTTGTGTGAATTATCTTCTAGATATTCACAGACTCTGTTTATTGCTCCAGAATCTTTCCTGGTATTGATGTCAGACTAACTGGACAATAATTGTTGGGATCCTCCTTTCTCCCCTTTTTGAAGATGGGGACAACGTTTGCCCTCCTCCAGTCTGCAGGGACTTCTCCTGTTCTCCAGGAGTTCTCAAAGACTATTGCCAGTGGCTCTGATATTACATTTGCCAGTTCTTTTAATACCCTTGGATGTAGTTCATCTAGAGATTTATATTCATTTAGATTAACCAGGTATTTCTGTACTCTCTCTGAATTTTCCTTATTCTCCTTTATCCTCATGTTGAGCACCCTTTTCCTTTTCTTAGAAGACTGAAGCAAAGAAGGTGTTGAGTAATTCTGCCTTTTCTCTGTCCCCCATTAGCATTTTGCCATCTTCACCACACAGTGGCCCTACCATTTCCTTCTCCTTCCTTTTGCTGTGGACATATCCAAAAAAATCCTTTTTAATGTTCTTAAGCTCTCTAGCAAGCCTGAGTTCATTCTGCGCTTTAGCTTTTCTGACTTTATCCCTACATGTGCTTGCTATTTGTTTGAATTCCTTTTGGTGATTTCCCCATTTTTCCATTTCTTATACATGTTCCATTTAAAACTTAGTGCAGTTGAAAGTCCCTTAGTCATCCATCCTGGTTTCTTGAGACATCTTCCATTTTTCTTCCTCAGTGGAACTGTTTGAAATATAACTTACCAGAACTTTAAAGAAGGATGCATAGTTATTCTCTCAGCTGTTTTAATGGTTGCATATAGTTACTCTCTCAACTGTTTTAATGGATGCATATAGTACACATCTTTGACATGTCCCCAAATATAAATGTAATGTCCAAAGGAGTCTTCTGTATATAGGATGATGCTTGTGAACTGTTGTACAGGAAGACCATAACAAGGCAGGGGCTGCTTTCTATTTCCTTTCACAGAGATTTGCTTCCTGATTTTTCTAGGGTGCTCTAACAGAAGTTCATGGTCAAGTAAATGCTATGAATAGGGTCATTATTGAAAGAACTGTTTCACGTGCATACATCTTTTTTCATAGTCCCAGGAGAGGAATTCAAGCAGCTCTTCCCTTTGAAACTGCTGCCATCAGCATATATCTCCAAGGTATGTACAATTTATGGCCACCAAGTAATAAAGCTAACAACCATCTCCCAAAGATCATTAAGCTATTGGTGTTCCTTATGGGATTTATATTCTTCCTTATACACTTTTGCAAGCCTAAGATGCAATTAGGAAAAGGCACAGATGTTCTAAAACATTTAGGTAATTTTCTGTTGGGGATATTTTGTGAAAATGTATTAAAATAACAACAGAGCCAGAAAATATTAATATTTCTGAACTGTTAATCTTTTTTTGAGATTAATTATGCCAGTAAGAAATGCAGAATGACTACTGCATTCAGCTATCTAATATGCAGTGCTACTTGGCAACTTGCTACAGGATATCTGTAAACAGATGAGAATCCACTTGTTCTATACAGCCACAAAGTGTGTGTGTGTGTGTGTGTGTGTGTATTTATTTATTTAAAAACTGCTAACAATTGAACAAAAATCCAGGGCAGGAGAAATGGGATAAAAAGGCCTCACCCTATGGTGGATGCAACTGATGAGTGGCTTCCCATGAATTTACACTGTGGAAAATTAAGTATCAGAAAATATATGTTGAGTCGGTGTCAACAGGATGTAATTCTCAAGATAAAGCTTAATGAGTTGTCCATCTCTCATTTCCTGGTATTGCCTTATGCCCCTTATCCCTATCTCACTATCTGATCTCATCTAGTTCCTTCATACCTAACTTTTTGTATTTTTGCTGTAGCACTTGCTCAGTCACAAAGATTTGGAAAATCTTGGAGGAATACAGCATATCACCTACTTATCTATATCTAACCTGTGACTCCCCTGCTCTAAAACACATCCAACACTGCACTATGTACTATAGAAGAAATTTGGTTATGGCACATATGCTGACTTTCAGAATGGCTAATAGGTGATCTTCTAATTGAGAAACTCTCAATAAATTTCCAGAGAACTCCAGAGTACCACCTAATATAATTTCTGAAAATCATTACAATTGAGTATTCCTTATCCAGAATGCTTGGGACCACAAATGTTTCATTTTTGGAGGGATTTTCATATAATTGTATTTGCATATATGTACATAATGAGATATTTTGGAGATGGGACTGAAGTCTAAACACTAAATTAATGTATGTGTCATATAAACCTCATACACCTAGCCTTAAATATTGTAATTTCATATGGTATTTTTAATACTTTTGCACATGAAACAAAGTTTGTGTGCATCAGAATGTAAAAGTGTCACCTTTTTAGCCAACCATGAAAGCAGTTTTGTTTTTAGATGATTTTGGATTTCAGAATTCTAGATAAGCAAATAAATTATTGTATTGAATTTAAGATGCCTTCTCCCTTTTTCTGAGGCTTTGCAAGAACAGGAAAATCTCATTTTTGAAAAGCCATAGGATAAGCATGGCTAACATCCAGGCTGTATATTGGCTGCATTCGCCTGGCCACACCTGAGTGCGATAACACCCATTTTTTTAAAATTAAAGGCTCCTGTATCCCCGTATAAATGTAGCAAGTATTTTGAAAGTAGTATAAAACTAGCGTCAGGTTAAGCAAGGAAACAATGTTCTGTACAGGCACTTCATGCCTGGATAAGACGAAGTTTTCCAAATGGTCCTTTCAAGCATCTTGAAGCCATAGTTTCATTGTAAACCCAAATGATTTGAAAGAACAGTCTGTTTCAGAAAAGGTTACTCAAGAAAGGTCATCAATAAAGGAAAATCTACAGTTCACCAGCCAATGCCATGAAATGCATATTATGCTCTTGTGGGACATGTGGAATAAATTAAATGAAGCAACCAAATTACTAGCAGAAACATGTAAAATGGATCATGTACAATCAAGTGACTGAATATATTTTGAGTTTCTAACTGTGTAAACAGTGAACATTATATCTATGTATTTTTTTCATAGATATAATGAATATATAATGTGCAAGAAATATGTTAAACCTGCATGAACTGTCCTTTTTTAGTTTTATGCATCTATGCATCGTTCAGAGATTCTGAAAATATTATGCTCCAGTATGTTATGATAACACAATTTAGTATTTTCAGGAGACTAAGCAATGTGAATAAATGTTTAAATTTCCATTCAGTTCTTGAAATACATGTCAAGAATTCTAAAATAAATTAAATAATGGGGAATTCAGATACCATATTAAGCACAACCTACCTGTTAAAAAAGATAGCCTAATTTTAGCCATAGTACTATACTTAGAAAAAAATGAAATGTTCAGGTATAGGATGGGGGGGGGGGAGGGGACCACTGGCTTGATAACAGTACATGTAAAGGGGATTTGGGCATCTTAGTAAACCACAAGTTGAAGATGGGTCAACAATGCAATGCGGCTGTCAGAAAGGCCAATGCAATTCTAGGTTGTATTGATAGAAGTATTGTGTCTAGATTGAGGGAAATAAAAGTACCACTCTATTCTGCCTTGGTCAGGTCTCATTTGGAATACTGTGTTCAGTGCTGAGTACCACAATTTAAGGGGGATGTTGACAAAGTGGAACATGTCCAGAGGAGGGTCACCAAAATGGTGAAAGTTCTAGAAACCGTGCTCTATGATGGGTGGATTAGGGAGCTGTGTATGTGTAGACCAGGGAAGATAATGTTAAAAGATGACATGATAGCCATGTTTAAATATTTGAAAGAGTGACACAGAAGATGGAGCCAGCTTGTTTTCTGCTGGTGCAGAGACGAGGATATGAAGAAACTTCCTGAAAGTAAGAGCTGTTTGACTGCCTTGGAATGAGGTGGAGTCTCCTTCTTTGGAGGTTTTGCAACAGAAGTTGAATGGCTATCTGTCGGGAGTGCTTTGATTGTGTATTCCTGCATGGCAGGAGCTTGGATAGGATGGCCCTTGCCATTACTTCCAACTCTTCAATTCTTTGATGTTTACTTAGATGCTGATTCTATTCAGGTCAGCCATTTAAGTGATAGAGTTCCCATCTCATAATGCAGCAGAATGGACAGACGTGGTATATCGAGATGGTACTTGTACACCCCTTCATGTAATCCAGATCTCTCAATTAGACCCTACTTCTGTCCAGTCTCCATGAGACAGGATTCCAATGATGAAGATGGTGGACAACTTTGAAAGAAAGTTACTTCCTGGTTTCTCAATTCACCCCCCACAGTTAGGACAATTTCTTCTTTCTACTCAGCCTCCTCTATCTGATGCTGTTGAAGAAAGCTCACAGTGGAAGCTATCCGGACTGTGGCCCCTCTGCATCTGCTGAAAGCTACACAGAAGTACATGAGAGATTGTGCTTTCAGTTGTGAACAAGATGCCTGAAGTGAAAGATGTGCTACAGAAAATAAAGGTATATTTGCTGTCCCTCTTCTGCAGATTAGGGTGATAATTCGGTCTGTACAAAGAGTAGAGCAGCAGTGGGGAAGTTCTTTGGGTCAGTGGGACCAAATCCTCCACAGCTTTCTATATTTATGCAATACAGTCCATTTCTTCCAAACATTTTATCTCCCTCTTGCTCTTTCTCCTCCTCTCCAATAGGGAGAGGTATTTTCTCTGGCAACAAAACATTTTTAATTTAATCACTTCTCATGTTTTGGCAGATTAGTCTAGAGAAACCAAAATAATAAAAAATCCTTTTATGCCTCTAGAATTAGAGGAGAGGGGTACATTCACAGGAAAGATGGGAAAATGTGACACTGAGTAGTTTGCTTGACTCTAAGCACTCATGTACAGAAAGTAAATAGTAATTTTGGAATAATATCCAAGATATTTGGACACTGTCCCATGCTGTTTACAATGCATTATTTAAATTTTTGTTGTTTTAAAAACCCTTTCTCCTATGTACTCAAATAGCCAGGATTTTTTGTCAGTGACTTGCAAGGCAAGGCTTGTTAGTTTATGTCAGAAGGCTGCTGTGTGACCTATTTAGGCTTCAGAATGAGAGCCAGTTCAATTGTTTTCATTCAAATAATTTCCCACTCATTGAAAACAAGGGTGGGATAAAAATCTCAACATGTTACTGGTATCACATATACAAGTCGGATGTGTTCGCTTGTTTTTTAATATGGGGGGAGGGGTTTCATACATGTAAATATAAGCGGCAAATATCACATGCTTTCAAAGTTGTCCACCATCTTCATCATTGGAATCCTGTCTCATGGAGACTGGACAGAAGTAGGGCCTAAATGAGAGATCTGGATTACATGAAGGGGTGAACAAGCACCATCTCAATGTACCACATTTGTCCATTCTGCTGCATCATGAGATGGGAACTCCATCACCTAAATGGCTGACCTGAATAGAATCAGCATCTTCTCCACCATCTCCTCCTTATTTTCATTGTTGTTGCAGTATACTATTACCTAACACCTGCTTCATCTCCTCCCATATAACTATACTTAAGGAATGTATAGGATTGGCACCTAAAAATTAACAGGTTTCTAAGAGCACATAGATACCTACCTATTTTTCAGAAAAGTCAAAAGGACGGATTGGTGGTCTAATGATAAGATTTGTCCTCATCTTTGAAGACTATTAAATTCAAGAAGCCTTTCATGAATGACTTTCTCAAAACCTTTACTGAGGTTTCAGTGTATGTATACCACCAGCTCACTCTGACATATGTTTGTTGATACTCCAAGATCACCAAATAGGTTGGACTTTCTTTTTCTTTTTTGTAGAGGCTAGGGTGATTTTTCTTTGGCAAGTCTTGTTCTCTGTGTTCAAACATTTTACCATGGTTAATGCTTTCTAGCACTTTACCCAGAACAGATTTTAACTTGTCTTTTATCAACTGGCTTGACTCTGTTCCTTTTTTATAAGTGTTATATTGGCCATTTTTCATCAATTTAGTAATGTTACATATTTTCTTAACTAAATATTCAGATCTGTGAAAATCTAAGTAGAAATGAAGCACTTCAAAGTAATTCTCCAAAGTCACTTGGTTCCCCAATTACAGTGGGCCCTTGATATCTGTGGGGGATCTGTTCTGGATCGCACTGCAGATACCAATATCCATGGATGCTCAAGCCTGCATTGTTCCTAATGGTGGTGTGGCTGTGTGCATGAACTGCCACTGGGGACAACGAGGGCTGTCCCTAATGGTGACTCTAGCAGACACATCAAATTACAACTCCCAAAATTCCTAATGATGGAATCATGACAATTAAAGCAGTATAAAACGGTGGAATGGATATAAACCCTGAGTCTAAACTATATTGCACTGTTCAGAGTTGAAAGAAAGAGAAGCAATGCACAAGGCAGAAGTTATTGGAAGGTCAAACCACTTTGAGAAGGGAACAGCTGTCACTATCGCCTCTTTACAATCTCAGAAAGCAGCTGTGTTAAGACCAGGAACTAGGGCCTTCCTTTATTCTGCCCTTTCATGTGTTACAACAAATCTCTCTTATCTTTTCTAACCCTGGTAGTAAGAGGAGATGAGAGGAAATGGGGAGGAGACATTCCTTTGAGAATGAAATGTTTACCACTTGATAGGTGATAATTGCTTTATAGCAAAAAGGTTAGATTGTTCTCCTTAGCTGATGTGCCATTTGTCTCCTTGATTGGTCCACCAAAAGATGGCTTTGCTTCTAAAGAAGAAAGAATATCACTCAAAAGAGCTAAAACGTTTTGCCACCTAGCCAACAATATCACACTTCAGAAATTAGCCTTGTAACACATGATAATTCAATGACTGTCCCAAGGATTATGAATGGGGTGGATGATGTATATATAACAACAACTGCCTTGTGCTAAATGGTATGGTAAGTTTGTGGTGAAGATTTGCCCATATTGGTTTTTTTTTTAAAGCTCACATAATTCCAATATTGCCAGAGCAAAGCTCCTCACAAACAAGCCAAACAACTGCTGAGCCTTTGGCTTTACATCAGCTGTAAACTGTGATGTTATAACCACATAAAATACTATGAAGAAGGATACTATAATACAAAGGAAACAAAGTGTTACTTCCATTTATCAGCTGTGGCAGAACAGCAAGGGCTTCGTTTCTGTGTGATAAGTTTCTGGGGCAAATATACAAATACTGAACCAAGCTATCTATGAGAGTAAATAGTGGGTAGCTATGCCAAAACTAATACACAAAGAGCAATGTGCTCTTAGGTTATGTTGTCTTAAACATAAAGTCAAGTATTTTCTAGAGCAATATTACAGAGCTTTTGCCTGAGTAGCACATTTAAGTTTTGTACTCCGTGTGCTGCTATGTTTGTCTGCTTTTATATATGCTTTTTCTCTTTGCTGTAGAAATGCTTCAGTACCACCATCTGTTAGAAGATACACCACATAAACCTCTTTGCCAAGGAAACTATAATGAATTCTTAGTTTTTCTTCCCAATTAAGCTATCTCTGTCTCTCTATGTATGAGAATAATATTAATTATTTATACTTCATCTTCTCTTAATGCTTCCTCCGAGTCTAATCCTGCTTTGCATATGATATGTTCAGCTTGCAAGTTAAATAGGAAGGGTGTTAAAACATAGCCTAGCCTGACCCCCTTGCCAATTGGAAACCATGCTGTTGTGATGGTAGCCTCTTGTCATGGGTACAGATTATGCATCACAACAATCAAATGTTGTTGCTGACCTATTTCTTTAAGAGTGATTTATAGTTTTTCATGATCTAAAAATCAAAGGTTTTGTCATAATCTATAAAACACAGACTGATTTTCTTCTGAAATTCTTTGCTGCCTCTGCATAAGGGAAGGGCTGACTGTATGTTTAAAGTCTTCGTTGTAGAATTTTGGCCATCATTTTGCTTGCATGGGAAATTAATACAATGGTCCTATGTAGCTCCCTTTCTTGGGGACTGGACCATGTATTGAGCATTTCCAATCTGTGGGCCATTGTTTTATTTTCCATATTTATTGACAGATCATAATTAGAACTAAAGTAGATTTTTGTACTGTAGCTTGAAGCTGCTCTATTGATTTGTCATCTGCCCAGAGTGCAGCTTCCATTTCACTTTCTAAAACTGGAGGTTCATCATCAAATGGTTCTTCTTTGAAGACTGAAGCACTGAAGCCTCATATTGATCTCTGCTTCTCTCTTGCCACTCGCATAAACACACAGAAGGAGCCTCCAAGTTTTACACTTGACCTATCCACATCATGTCAAAATCCCTAATTTTGGTCCTAAAATGTATCCTTGTCTTATACGTGAGGTTGATTTATAGCGGAATATATATGGTGCATCTGTCATTCATTCAGGCTTCTTTTTCTTTTTGGCTGCAGAGAGTGTCTTTTTGCATCCCTCCCTCGCAATGTCTCTGGCTTCATTCAGAGTTCTTCTGGCTCATGGTCAATTAGGCTTAATAGTGCAAATCTATTCTTTACATTATCTTTAAGTTCTATGGGGATGCTCTTCAGGTTGTATTTTGGCACAATGGTTGGTTTAGTGTTCTTCTTTAGCCCTACTCTGATTTTTGGTATCAGCAGTTCATGATCTATGCTCATTCTCTCCCTTCTGTCATGTCCCTCTTGCTCCCAGGCTTTTGGAACATCCGTGGGGCACAAATGTAACTTACACACAAATACCTTTGCACTTAGACATAGCACCCTGATGCCCACTGGAAACAGTTGCCCAAACTTTAAATCTATTCCATATGCAAAAATTAGACCTCTTTCTCCTATTTGCCCTGGGTTTTTCTCCCCAACTGGAGATACAGATACAGGGTATAAATTGTGAGACCTGGGAGCCATAGCTGTAATTCCCATCATTATCAGGGAGAGAAGTTAAAATAAAAAAAAAAGCTGGAATCCTATGACACACTATAAGAGATTTAATTCAGGACCACAAAACAATTTTGCTCCCCAAACTGATACATCTGAGCCTTGGCCTGTGGAAGGCACTTTCTCCACTCCTGATGCATATAATACACTATCATGAATTCACAAGGGAGAGGGGCTTACCTGGCTCTCCTCGCCGTCCAGGCTTTCCTCGCCTTCCTGGTGGACCTATGCAATGGAGGGGAAAGATTTGTTTAATTTATGCTCCAATCATGAGTGTTTCAAAAAGCACCTTTCCATCATAGCATTCTCCATGCTGAAGGAGCCTTTAAAGATCACACACTACCACCACGATATGAACCCATGGAGAACAAATATACTATTCAAACAGGTGTAAATGTATAGCACAAACGACAAACAACAAAGCTTTTCATCCAGGTTACATCATTGTTTTGATATGGAACCAAACTAAAAGTTGCTCCCTAATTATGCTGCATGTTGTATAATAATAAAGCATAAACCACAATTTTTTTTTAAAAAATGGAAAACTAGGGAAAGTATATACTTTTTCATATACAATACAGTGGATCCTTGGTACCTGTTGCAATTCCAAGATTCCTTGTGGACACCAAAATCTGTAGATTTTCAAGCCCCATTATATACACTGACATAGTAAAGTAGTATCCCTTATATAAAATGGTAAAACAAGGTTTGCTTTTTTGATTTTTTTAAAAAAAGTTTTCCAGCTGTGGATATTTGACTCAGGTTTGAAACAGACAGGCCAAAAGCACCACCCACAAGACAATCCAGGGGTGTGGCATTCAGATGACGCACGCCCCCGGATTGGGCTGAAGTTGCATTGTGGCTGTGTAAGGCAGCCCAAACCCAGCTGAGAAAGAGTGGAGAAAAACACTCCTTGCCAGCAGTCCGTTGCAGTCCGACATGGCAGCCTGCCTCAGGACCCAGGGCACACTCAGGGCTGGAGCGGCTAGAGGGTATTCCAAGCCACCTCTCTGCTTGAGGCCTCTGTGGATACAGAATCCGTAGATATGGTGAACCAACTTTTTTAAAAAATTAAGCCATATCAGTGTGAACCAATGTTCACAGTATATCTTTAAAAACATATTGAGATATAATTACACAATAATCCTTTTGCAATAAAGCTTCCTTTTTCAGAGCTGATGCCTCTGCTCTTACTGAGATGTATGGGTTCTATCTAATATCATGCAAGCAGATTTATGCTAAGACCACAGGGTTTCCTTTTCCCCCTGCACCACCAGGCTGACAAATTTCTCTGGACGAGCAAATTTCAATCTTTGTTGTTGCTGAATCTCTGCATTGACCATTTCTGGACATTGTACTGATTCCTCACTCCTGCAGCAATAGCATCCACACAGACATATATCCACATGGATAAATACAATATAATAGCCTGCATCTGTAGTTGGTCACTTGCTTATTTAGCCAAAGAAATGTGGAACTCTTTTAATACAGAATGAAAAAACAGCAGTAAATTTCTACTTAAATAAAAAAGTTCTGTCTATAAAATCTACATCACTTTTTAAACAGTGCCTGCCTCCTCATTTGTACTCTTGTTTTTTAAATGTCTGGATGACTGCAAACAATACTGGTATAAAAAGAGCTGGAGTATTAGACATTCTCATTCTATGAAACATTTGATGAGTTGCCAAAAAATTGTTTCCTTTCTACATACAGTGGTCCCCCGGGTTACGAATCCCCTGGCTAACGAAAACCCTGGGATACGAAAGAGCCGGGGCCGAAAAACTGGCCCCGGCTTGCGAAAATATCCCCGGGTTACGAAACGAAAGCGGCGGGAAATTGCTGCTATTGGCTAAGGGGCTGGTTTAAGGGGATTCGTTAACGTTCAGCTTTGGCGCAAATTTTGAACTTGGTTAGCAATCTGATTGGCTTGCAAAAGCAATCTGATTGGCTAACGAATGGGGGGGGGGGCTTCAGAAATAAAAGCCAGGTTCCAGTGCTGGGACCCCTTGTTCGGCCTTTGTGAACTGGTGAGATAGAGTTGCTTCTGAACTCTTGGCTCCAGCGAAGGTCCGAACTTCTTTGACTGGATTTGTTTGGCTGACTTCTGCCTGGCACTTTACCTGTGCATCTATGCCTGCTCTTTGGATCAAGCCCTCCGGTGAATCCCTGGAAGTGCAGGTACAGTATGGATTTTTTACTTCTTCTTGTGGGTGAATGATGTGGATGATGTGGCCTTGTGCAGTGAATGGCTTTTGCAATTTTGGTTTTTTGGTTTTGTGCACATTGGCCTGTGCATTGAATGGCTTTTGCAATTTTGGTTTTTTGGTTTTGTGCACATTGGCCTGTGCATTGAATGGCTTTTGCAACTTTCGTTTTTTGGTTTTGTGCACATTGGCCTGTGCATTGAATGGCTTTTGCAACTTTGGTTTTTTGGTTCTTTGCACATTGGGCTGAGAGAGTGATCAGAGTGCATTGCCTTGCAGTTTCAAATGTTTGGGGGGGGGGTCTTCTGCTTCCAATGTGCCCACGGGCCTTGGAAAGGCCTGTGCAGTGAATGGCTTTTGCAACTTTGGTTATTTTGGTTCTTTGCACATTGGGCCGAGAGAGTGATCAGAGTGCATTGCCTTGCAGTTTCAAATGTTTCTGGGGTCTCTTCTGCTTCCAATGTGTCCATGGGCCTTGGAAAGGCCTGTGCAGTGAATGGCTTTTGCAACTTTGTTTTTTTTGTTTTTTTGCACATTGGGCTGAGAGAGTGATCAGAGTGCATTGCCTTGCAGTTTCAAATGTTTCTGAGGGGGTCTTCTCCTTCCAATGTGTCCATGGGCCTTGGAAAGGCCTGTGCAGTGAATGGCTTTTGCAACTTTGGTTTTTTTGGTTCTTTGCACATTCGGCCGAGAGAGTGATCACAGTGCATTGCCTTGCAGTTTCAAATGTTTCTGGGGGGGGGGGGGGGATCTTCTGCTTCCAATGTGTCCATGGGCCTTGGAAAGGCCTGTGCATTGAATGGCTTTTGCAACTTTGTTTTTTTTGGTTCTTTGCAAATTGGGCTGAGAGAGTGATCAGAGTGCATTGCCTTGCAGTTTCAAATGTTTCTGGGGAGGTCTTCTGCTTCCAATGTGTCCATGGGCCTTGGAAAGGCCTGTGCAGTGAATGGCTTTTGCAACTTTGGTTTTTTTGGTTCTTTGCACATTGGGCTGAGAGAGTGATCAGAGTGCATTGCCTTGCAGTTTCAAATGTTTCTGGGGGGGGGGGGGGTTCTGCTTCCAATGTGTCCATGGGCCTTGGAAAGGCCTGTGCAGTGAATGGCTTTTGCAACTTTGGTTTTTTGTTTTTTTTTTGGTTTTTTGGTTTTGTGCACATTGGGCTGAGAGAGTGATCAGAGTGCATTGCCTTGCAGTTTTAATTTAGGAATTTAGGGCATCGGGGGGGGGGGGGGGTTGGGTGGGAAAGGGTGGCCTGTGAATGGGTTTTGCTCAGTGCCTGTTTCTTTTGCCCTTTTTAGGCTTGGACTATGGCCCCCAAGAAAGCCATGGATAAAAGTGGGGAGGAGAAGAAGAAGAGGCTTCCCTTGTCCTTGGAGGACAAGAAGGAAATCATCGCCAAACATGAGAGGGGAGTGCGCTGGGTGGACATTGCGAAGGAGTACGGCAGGAACCCTTCAACCATTGGCACTGTCCTCAAGCAAAAGGAGGTCATCAAAGGTGTTGCGGCTCCAGCGAAAGGCGTCACCACCATTGCCAAGCAGAAAACACCTGTGCACGACGAGATGGAGCGCCTGCTGCTCCTCTGGATTAAAGAGAAGGAAAGAGCTGGGGACACTGTCAGCACATCTGTGATTTGTGAGAAGGCCACAGCCATCTTTGAGGACCTGGCCAGCAAGGAGGGAGGCGAAGGAAGTTCTTCGGAGGAGCAGCAAGCCACCCTGGAATTCAAGGCCTCGCATGGGTGGTTTGACCGCTTCAAGAAGAGGACCGGCATCCACTCTGTCCGTCACGGGGAGGCGTCCAGCGCAGACCGCCAGGCCGCCGAAGAATTTGTCCAGAGGTTCAAGGACATGGTGGAGGAGGAAGGCTACGTCCCAGAACAAGTCTTCAACTGCGACAAGATGGGCCTGTTCTGGAAGAAGATGCCTCGCTGCACCTACATCACCCAGGAGGAGAAGAAATTGCCAGGCCACAAGCCGATGAAGGACAGATTCACTCTTGCGCTGTGTGCCAATGCCAGCGGGGACTGCAAGGTCAAGCCCCTGCTGATTTACCACTCGGAGAACCCCAGAGCCTTCAAGGCACACAAGGTGCAGAAGGACAGGCTGCCTGTGATGTGGCGTGCCAATGCCCGAGCATGGGTCACACGCCTATTTTTCGTGGAGTGGGTCAATGGTGTCTTTGGCTCTGCTGTCAAGCGTTACCTGGAGGACAACGATCTCGCCCGGAAGTGCCTCCTCATCTTTGATAATGCTCCTGCGCACCCGCCCGGCCTGGAAGAAGACATCTTGGATGAGTTCTCCTTCATCAAGGTCCTGTTCCTGCCTCCCAACACGACCTCCATCCTTCAGCCCATGGACCAGCAAGTCATTGCCAACTTCAAAAACCTCTACACAAAGCACCTGTTCAAGAGGTGCTTTGATGTGACGGAGAACACCCAGCTGACCCTGCGAGAGTTCTGGAGACAGCACTTTGACATCGTCGTGTGCTTGCGGATGGTGGACTTGGCCTGGCAGGAGGTCACCAGGCGCACCCTCAATGCTGCCTGGAAGAAGCTGTGGCCTGCTGCTGTTGCGTCAGAAGGGTCAGAGGCCGAAGGTGAAGATCCCGGTGAGGCAGAGGTTGCCAAAATTGTCTCCCTGGCAAACAGCATGGGACTGGTCGTTGACGAGGAGGACATCGACGAACTCATCGAGGAACACAACGAGGAGCTCTCGACGGAGGACCTGAAGGCGTTGGCAGCCATGCAGCACTCGACCCAGGAGGAGGGGGAGGCAGCCACATCAATTCCGACTTCGGAGATCAAAGACATTTTGCGGCACTTCCAGACTGTTGCTGATTTTGTGGAGAAGCATCACCCTGAGAAGGTGTTCACCAGCCGCGCAACTGCGCATTTTGATGATGTCTGCCTTAGCCATTTTAGGAACCTGGTTAAGAGCCAGCAAAAGCAGACATCCTTGGACTGGTTCTTCCTGAAACTCGGAGAACTGCCATCCAAGAAGGGCAAAGGTGCTGGTGACTCTTAAAAAGCCCCCCCCCCCCAAAATTTTTTAAAAAAATTGTTAAAATGGTTAACTCTGTTAAATTTGTTGAATTGGTTAAAATTGGTTGAATTGGTTCAAATTGTTTGAATTGATTGACTGGGTTTAAATTTGGGTGTTTTGGGTGGCCTCCTCCTCCTCCTGTCTCACTCAGGTTTGCCATGACCAGCAAAGGTAAGAAAAAAAATTTTTTTTTTATTCTTTAGATTGGGCCTGTAAGTCATTCTTAAGTTCTTTAGTGCCTTAGGCAAGTTCCTATTAGAGTGTATTGTAGTGTACTTAAGGAAATAGGCCTCTATTGTAACCTTCCATTGACTTGCAGGGTCAATCTGGGGTCATGGAATGCATTAGTTATTTTCAATGGGAAATAGGCCCCGGGTTACGAAATTTTCGGCTTACGAAAAAGGTGCTGGAACGAATTAATTTCGTAACCCGGGGGACCACTGTATGTAAAAAAGGTGTTAGCCAAGATCTGGGGATTCATGAGTGCCAAGAGGGAATTCATAGACTCCAGAGACAAATACAGTATGCTTCATCATACCCCTTCACACAAATCTCTAAGGATGGCAAAGTGTCTTTATAGTACACCACTATAAGACTACTAAAGACACTGCACAGAACAGAAGTCAAGGCCCTCAATGTTTGTGTTGTGTGCCTTCAAGTTGTTTCTGACTTATGGTGAACCTATCATGGGGTTTTCTTGGCAAGATTTGTTCAGAGGACATTTGTCATTGCTTTCCCCTGAAGCTGAGAGCATGTGACTTGCTCAAGGTCACCCAATTAGTTTCATGGCCAACTTGGTAGTTGAATCCTGATCTCCAGAGTCACAGTTCAACATTCATGCCACACTCGCTCTTGCCCTGAAGAATGAAGGCCCTCATAACAGACTTCCTCTTTACTCTTCTAATCTAAACACTAATCATGCTGGAAACTGACAAAAGCAAAATGTCACATATGTGCATTGCTGATGATTTTCTCTTTTTAAAATGAGTGTGTTGGTGCCAGAATCTATCTGAATATGTCATAAGTATGTGCATGTATAGTGTAATTTGTTATATTGGTTAATACAGGTGATTATTGCACCTCCCTTTCCTCCTGTGCTAGACGTGGATGTAAACTTCAATAGGTGGATTTTATCATACACCTCTATGCCCAGGCAGTAGGTATCCTGTATCCAATACAGGCACTCCATACTGAATCCAGGCTTTTCCTACACTTTGCAAAGATTGGGATTTGCAAAGGACAAAATCAGCCAATTGAAGTTTACATCCCATGTCTAGTGCAGGTGGAAAGGGCAGTGTGATAATCTCCATAGTGTTATGGGACTATTAGAGTGTATAACCTTTGGTTTTTAGGAAATGATGGGAGACATAGTGCTGGTTTATACTTAGGAGTGATTGAAATGGAAGATTGTTGTGTGGCAAGGAATGAGCAGATGTCTGGGGAAGGTTTTCTTTCATCAGGACTTTCTCATGGAAAATGGAAGACAGGCAAAATGGAAAGTGTATGAGGGGCTGGACAGACTGGACAAACATGTTTTAATTTGTAAATGAATCAAAATAGAGCCCACAGAATGTTAGGACATGGCATTATTAATTTTATGTCAGTGTTTGTGGACGATGGCAGTTCTTTCTGCAAATGTCTTCCTGATAACACCTGTGGTTACTGGACTAATGTTCTCACTGTTGGAAATATAGGAGGCTAGTTCACTGAAATTTAGAGTTGAATGGGCAGTTCTTGACAGTTGGCTTGCCTCACTCTGCACCATGCTGTGTCTATTGTAGTCATCAGTCACAGTACTAATATGATGATTCACATACTTGACCGACAATGTATTGTTATTAGCACTGCAAGTCCTTCAATATGGATGGAACTTTTCCAAGAAGTAAACTGGTTAATACATTTACAGTACATGGAATTTCTAAAACCTTTGGGTTTCAAACTGGCTTAATTTCCATGTGAACTACTGCAGGGTTGAGCCTCTAAATCTCAGTAAATCTCAAATCCTGACATTTGGGGTGGAGTTGTGCGGTGAAAATAATGCAAGAAGATTTACGCACAAGCTTATGATTAAAAACAGCTCAGTTTTTTGACAGATACACAGTATCAAAATCCTGGAAAAGAAACACACACACACACCCCTTTCTCTAATGCTAGTTACAAGACACTTGGCCGAAGCAGGAAAAGTCATAAATAAATCCATATGAAAGGATGTCTATTTTAAACGGAGAGATTACAGCTGCCAATTGGTTTGGACTCATCATTATATAGAACACAGGTTTAAAAAACTCAGGCTTGGAGATGGTGGTGGGAGAGCTGTGTGAGAATACCAGTCATGCAACACGTTTCAGGATGACTTTAACTAGGGTTGTTGTTGTTGTTGTTGTTGTTCTTGTTGTTGTGTGCCTTCCAGTCATTTCTGACTTATGGTGACCTTAAAATGACTCTCTCACATGGTTTTCTGTGGCTGATAGTGTGTGACGCACCCAAGGTCACCGGGTGGTTTCCATGGCTCAGCTGGGAATCAAACCTTGGTCGCCAGTGTCATAGTCCATCACTCAAACCACTAAACCATGCTGTCTCTCTTTATAAAGGTTGAAGGACAGAACAATGGTGAATCCTACCTCCAAAATATGTCGAAATGCCTTTAAAGTATGGACTAAAACCTAGAGCCTAGAGTAGATTCAAACCAAGCTTTATCATAACTAAAATTTAGAAATATCTTTCAATATAACAAAAAGAGAGAGAGAGAGAGAGAGAGAGAGAGAACATAGAATAATTTTTTTAAAAAGATACTTTGAGCTACTATCAAGTCTGAACTCTTCCTAGAAGCCAGGATGACTAAACTGAGGCTGTCATACTTTGGTCACATCATGAGAATGCATGAATCCTTAGAAAAGGCCATAATGCTAGGAAAGGGAGAAAGCAACATAAAAAGAGGAAGACCACATACTAAATGGATGGATTCAATAAGATCATGATCCTGAGCAGTGGAGGCCAAGGGACCATGGAGAAAGATCTCATCCATGGAGTTGCAATGAATTGAGATTGACTTGATGGCATTTAACAGCAACAACAAAGTTTGAGCTATGAGTTGTGAAGGCCAAATGGTACAAATGGTCTGGTCCTGGATTCAAAGGGAATACGCCATGGAGACTAGATGCTGGGAGAGATGTTTTGTGCCAGAATTGGGTGCAGTTCTAGACCTCCCTCACATCCAATGGTAGACCTATGGCCCGAAACAACTTACTCTACCCAGATTATCCGTGGGTCCCCATAGCTGGCCATATGGTGCCTGTTTGGCTGGAATGGAACCCTCCAAGGCAACCCTAATGGATGACGGACTTCCAAGGGCTATACAGTGCTAAAGCAAATACAGAAAATAAAAGAGAGGAAATGTGACCCACTTCCCCTTTCCATTAGCTATGAGAACTGTACAAACGGGCTAGCAAAGAGGAAAATTCACTGCCCTTGTCTGTTCCCAGCTATCATATATTTTCCCAGCTTTAAACAGCTACGCTAATGTAGAAAAAAGTATCTAACTAAGTCAACAATACAAATTAACCCTTTTTATACCACTGGATATCTGTTAATGTTTGGCCAGGATGCCAACAAGAGCTCCAAGGTTGATGTGCTAAGTGGCAGAGGCCCAGCTCACTAAAGGACAATATTTGGAGAGCTGCTATACTCATGCCTTTTTCCTTTGGCTTCCAGAGGCATCTGACTGGCTGTGATGAGGGAAACAATGTTGGATCAGATGAGTCTGGGTCTTTTTTCTGTTTCCCCTGCAAGCCCAAATGTGATTAAAATATTTCTTGGCCAAGAGGAAATTCAGGAATATAGATGGCAGAGGAAAGAGAAAATGGAGCTATCACTGCTGATCAACAGGTTACATCAACGTGGGAATTATGGGACCATTGGGCCTTAAGAAGCACCAAAACTGTTTCTAATCCCCTAGATGCCTACAGGAGCCCCTTGGCCTTTAAAAGAAAATAAATGTCACTCCTGGAATCACTCAGAAGCAGTGATCCTGTCTAAAAGAAGAGCTAGCCCCCTATCTTAGTTTTTTCTTTTTAAGTTTTAAAATTATATCCTTTTCAGAAAAAAAAAATCTGATTAGCAACGTTGGTTTCGGTTTTTCTGCACACTTTTTCTTTCTTCATTTTTGTGGAGTACTGAAACCTCTGATGCATTTTGAGAGTAAAGAAAAAGTCTCTGGACTCTCAAAGATTGACCAGCCCTGTCTTACATTATTTTTATTTCATTAAAAGAAAATGTATAATTATAGCCAAATAATTATACCTTACAAAAATAGATGACATTTCAAGTAACTTTTATAGTCTACAAGATAAACTCATCTTGACGTTTGATGAACCTTTATTTTTTACGGTTTATGCTCCACAGGGGATTATGTAATATTGCAGGGAACCCTTGTCATCCCAAGGATCAAACTCAATTTCACACTTCTTTGCAGCCAAATTCCAGTGCAAGTCAGACCAAAGGCGAGAGGGGAGGTCATGAAAAATACCAGCATGTGTTGATGTGAAGCCCTTACTTTGTGTAACACAGCTTGTGCAAAAGCAAGGGAATACCAAATGAGTAGTTCATGTGTAGGGAACAGAGCCATCTGGAGAGCACCAGAGGACTTGATTAGGAGGCCGGGAGGGATTGGATTTGGCCTTATGTCTGAAATTCTCCACCTTGGCCAAGAGAGTGAGTGCAAATCCTCTAATGAAAAACACGTCCCTTGTGTCCTGTGGTCTTGTCTTTAATGGGTTAGGTTACAGTCAAGAGCACAAATAACACAACCGTTTCTTGAAAAGAGAGACCTCAGAACTGTGAGGCATATAGCTTACTAAACACTTATCTACACAACTGGAAAGCACACTTGAAGGGAACTGTAACTAGCCCAAAGTGCACAGGCAGATTAACATCTGGTAACAGCATCTTATTTCATATCTTCTTTCTCAACTTTGAAAGATCTGGGGACAAGCCTTGGGTGAGTTCACTGTCTTCATAAGTTGTGGCCATCACAATGAAGTGCCCCCCTTTTGGGGTGGTGGTGATGGCTCCAAAGCTTTTTTAGGATCAGATCCTTAATTTAGCATGACAGATTTGAAACCATGTCCCTTTTTAAGCAGGCAATTCAAATCTTTCTTATAATTGCCTTGCTGAATCTTAACTGTAACTCACTTTAGGAATAATTACAATTTAAAAAGAGATTTAAAATAACCCAATTGCCTAAGGATGGCTTTGCTCTAACGTGTCTAGAGCAAGAGAGTTGTTCTATTATCATATAATGTTTACAATGAATGGATTTCTCTTAACCAAACAATGGTTCTTTAGTGAAAGAAGTCACCAGAATGAATTGAACTTAATTTTGTGATAGTCAAAAAGAAAAATGTGGAGAAAGATTTGAGATAGTCTTGTTCCAACTTCTGTGGTGAGAGCAGCTTAACTGGATGCAATTTATTGCATGCAATGAATATGTACTGTTTTTAATTTTTCCAATATTTTATAATCTATGATGAGTGTTAACACTATGCTCATTTTAATGTTTACTAACAATTCGGCAGTGAATTCAAAGAAAACTGACTATCAGTTAGCAAAATGGGCTGATATTCACTTGGTGCCAGAAGGTACCTATTTCATGATACACATCAACCATTATTCATAATGTTCCCAGATTGTTAAATATTTCAGTTTCTATTCCTATGTTATTACTAATAAGCCCCACAATGCTATATAATAATGTTGTTAATCTGGAATATGATATTGAGGAGTAGGTTGCCTTGTGTTTTGAATTTGTACTGTTCTCCGGAAAAGAAAACTCTTCTATAAAAATGCAAATATATTACTCTTTTGTGATATGGGATGGGAAAAGAACTATGGAGGTAAAAAATGTTGTTACTTTCCTGAAAATAATGAGGGAGAAATCTGAACTAAACTGAATTAGAATGGGATAAATGTATTTTTTAAAGTAAAAAATAAAACTCACTACAAGTTTATATTTCTAAGTACTTATGTCTAGAAGCAAACTGGATGCTTTTCCCATTTCCCTTTTCTGTTCTTACAGAAAGATAAGCCTTGAGTCCTGGATTTTTACTTGATAGTACAAGAATATTGGACATAATACCATCTTATCAAGTATTCCTCCACCCATTTAAGAAGAGGGGTTTTTAAAATCTTAATTTATTACTAGCTACAGACTGCCATTGAGTTCAGCCAGAATTTAACACAATCCAACACTGGCTGTTTCTAATATATGGAACACTGACTCTAAGCTCTGTATTGTAGATGACTAAATACAAGTGTAGAAAACAGGACCAGTAGTTAGGCTAAAAAATAAGAGTCTTTTCTACTTACTTATCTTCCTGCATAACATAGTTTTTTATTGCCATTCTGTTGTCATGGGTGGCACACACACCTTCCTGTCCAGAGTTTTTGTAATAGGAAAAATCCTTTCCCACAACCATCAGCAACCATCATCATCATCATCATGGTTTAATTAATTGTTCCATGCGTTTTAAAAAATTAGTTCTTCGATATCTACTGCTACTTTTTAGCACCAGAGCACATGTGTTCCCTTTTCCCTGTGTTGTTGTTGAAACATTGCTTTGTCCTGGTTGCTGAACTAGAGTGGATTATGGAAAAGAAATGATTTTGATGAAATTTGTCAAAAAATTATTGAAAATGTTTTAGCAAAAGAAGATGGGAAATTACCTCCGCGGGATGAATTAAAATTTTGGATAGAATATAAAGATGGGAATGACTCCAGGGGAGGGGGGCACTGAAGTGATATATAGAAGGGAAAAAAAAGAACAAGCAAAATGTTAAAGTATATAAGTATGAAAGAATGTTATAATTTATTTTTTATGTTACAGTATTTACTTATAAAATTTCAAAAATACTAATTAAAAAAAGGAAACAATAAACTGAAGAACTATTTAAAAGAGAAAAAAACAGAGCACATATGTTATCAGAAGATCAATCATTTGGACTGGACATAAATCCTGGACACTCAATGGGGATGGAATAGATTTGGCATGTACTTGCAAGGATACATAAGCTTAGACACTTTTATTACCCCTGCTATACAAAGTTCCACCATGCAGAATCCCCCCTCCCACGCTTGTTGCAATATTTTTCAGGGTTTCTTAAAAAGAGATTGGTTCTAAATTAATAATTAGAAAAATGTGAAACTAAACTTCACATTATCTATAAATGTAAGTATGAAGTGATGCTGTATAAAGAAGGATCCAGGGGCCCTTTCACACTGCACAACTATAGCACAATGACACTACTTTAACTGCTCTTTCCTAAAATGCATATCCCAGGAATCCATATGGCCACAGCAGCTGAAGTGGAATCAAAGTACTATATTTGTACTATATCTTTATATAATATAGCACTAGTGGCATTGTAATTTAGGACTAGAAATTTCTATAACCTATGTGGGGAAAACAGTATGTTTAAAAAAAACCCTTTCATTGTTAAGTTGATGAGGATCATAACCCTCTCTAGAGGTCTGTACATATAAGAAGAGGCCAATTTTTCAGTCCTTATTGCCAAGACATAAGTATGGCAATGTGTTTTGTGCCTCAAGCCAAAATTCTGTCATTAATCATTCCTTTAATTGGGATTCTTCATATATAATTCTACAGCCATATCAAACATGAAAATGTAGCACATGCATGCCTTTGCATCTTTTGATTAGTATTACACACCCACAATACTAATACCATACCACTCCACATATAATAAACCATATATATATTCACTAGAACATATTTAGAGATGTAGCACCAAAGAGGATGCAACCCAACAAAGACGGGGAGAGAGATAGAGGCAGTAAAAAGACATGCTTTTCTTTTCTTTTCTCTTTCTTTCTTTCTTTCTTTCTTATTCTTTTTTTTTTTTTTTGCACTGGAGGCCAAAAAAGAATGATTGCCCTTCCAAAGTAATATACCATGTATCAAAGAAATGAGTTTTAGTTTGGTAACTAGAATAAACAATAAAACTATTTTGTAGCCTATTGCTGTGTTCAGTTTTAGGGAATTTTCATGATGGGAATTTCAGCTATAAAAATCCCAGCAGCATTTACTTCAAACACTTAAAAAAAAAAACTAAAAATGAATATTTGGATATTGTATGCATTTCTTCGTAGTGTTGTTACACAAGCTTATCCTGACACAGTAATATTTCCTGTTTTATTATACACAAAGGCAGATAATGTGCCAGAAGCATTGCAAACAGCATCTAAGAGGCCCATGAAAGTCCCTGGACAAGTGAAATACATAATTAGGACTTTTTCTTAAAATGCAGTTAGTAATCAAGAGTACCAAATACTGGTGACTTGGCTTTGTTTGCAAAGAATTTTATTTTTCTACGTTTTCCAAAGAAGTTTAGAAGAACCTTCAAATTTTCACAATAATGAGGGGGGGGGGGAGATCTTTACATTTACTTTTACTGTTATTGCAATAAAACTTCAATACATTTGCAATTCATAGTGATTTCAAGGCTTTTCTTGGACCTTCTGGATTATCCAACATTTTCAGTTATCCAACTATCAGCCGGTCCGGTTTATGTTGGATAATGGAGACTATACTGTAATCTGAAATGTGATGTTAGAAGAAAATTCTACAGACATCATGAACCATGAAAAAGACAAATGGATCTAAAACTCTCATTAGAAGCTGCAACAAGTAAACTGAGACTATCCCCTGTGGATGCCAAAAATCCTGGGACTTCAAGTCCCATTGTTTTTAATGGCAGCACAACCAAATGAACACACTGCTACTAGGAACAACAGGGTAGGGCCATCCGCGGATACTCTAATCCACAAATGGCAAGTTCACGGATACAAAGGGTTGACTGTATCATTTTAAAATAAACTGGATGTCCTTCAATGTATTTTCTTTTTAAAATCTCAAGTACCAAAGATATAATTGCCAAATTTTATTCATAATGCAAATTATTCAAGATGCCCCTCAAAACAACCTGGGAGGCAAGAAATCTATTGTGTCTTTATGCGGGCAACTTGTTTTTCTAATGAATGCAAACCAAAGAGTTGCAGCAAGCTGATACTATGTAATAACACGATATTAAGCACCTCCAGAAGTATTCTGTCAAAAAGAATCAATGGATTAAACAAGCAGGGTGTCTAAAAGGAATCCTCCCATGGCATTCACAAGCAATCAAGGGAGGAAGCACATTTAGGAAAGACTTTACTCTAAAGTCCTTTGCTAACAGGTCAAAACATATCAATTACACCACTGGCCTTCCCTGAGCTGCAAGACAGGAGCTAGATTAGTTTTAATTGCTCCTTCGACATCTGACCTCCATACCAGGAGTGGGAAAAAGCACTGTGTGCATAGGGGTGGTGTGGGTGTTTGTGATGATGCCCAACTGGCTAGTTTCATGTACAAGGACTACTTAACCTTTACCATTAAGGATTTCACATTCGCCACTCTGAAGAATACAACAAATGACTGGTCTGTTTGGGGGATTACTGAATGAACAGGAAGTATACTTGGAAAGCAATTTTTCTCACTTGTGGTACAAGGATGCTATGAAAACAGCTATTGGCCTATCTTGAGCAGAGATAGAAGCATTTTTCCAGGGTAAAAAAATATTCATAGTAAAGGAATGGCAGAAAAATTACAGCCGATATTAAAGAGTACACAGATCTTCCCCTCTCTCTTTCAAACCATCACACACTTCCTTAGCAAATTATTACCAGATGCCTGCTACTTTGGTTATTGTTACACACTTCTTGTTTTGTTCTTTCCCATAACAGGTTACTATTATTTGTATGTTATGGAAAGGTCATTGAAGCCACAAAGTGAGGCCAAAGAGAGGTTAGATTTGATTGCAGGCCACAGACTGAAGTCAGAGAGTTCTCCACTCAAACTTTTAAAGAGGTTTCACAGCTTCTTTGAATCTGTCAATGTAATTTCTGTCCATTTGAGCTCCTTCAGATTTCAGCCAAAGCTTATGACAAAGAAAGTATTAAGGATTAATTTATAAATACATATTCTGATAACATATATTTATTTCTATATAAAATGGAAGAATAACCTACTGTACTGCTGGACTGATGGTAGAATTCCACAGACCACAAGGACCATCTAGCCCACCTGCCATGCAGGAATAAACAACTAAGGGACTCTAGAAAGGTGCCCATCCAACCTCTGTTTAAAGACTTCCAAAGACTGAGAGTTCACCCAAGTAGTCTATTCCACTGTCGAACCACTCTCACAGTAAAGAAATTCTTCCTAATTTGTAGCTGAAAATCTCTCTCTCTCTCTCTCAATCTCTCTCTCATAATTTGAGTCTCTGGAGCCGCAGAAAACAAGTGTCCTCCATCTTCTGCAAGATATTCAGATATTTAAAGATAACTATCATGCACCTTCAGTCTTCTCTTCTTCAAGCTAAACATATACAGCTCCTTAACCTGTGCCTCATAAGGCTAGGCTTCCAGACCCCTGGTCATCTTGGTCGCCCTTCTCTGGATACATTCCAAATTGTCAATATTCTTCTTGGATTGTGCTCTGATGCCTAGAGCTGAACACAGTACAGTTGGTCCTTAGTATCTGCAGGGATTCTGTTCTGTTGCATTCTGCCTCCCCCTCCCATGGATGAAAAAACTGTGGGGCCTCAAGTCCTGTGGTTTTCAATGGTGGTGTCTGTGCGTGCTTCTGTTTTGTTGCAGCCACGTGCACACACAGTCATTAGGGATAATGGGGCTTGCTGTCCGCAGATACTTAAATCTGCAAATGACATGCCCATGGTTGGGGAGGGCGGGCTGTATTCCAGGTGGTCTGACCAAAGCAGAATAGATAGGCACTACTTCTCCCCTTCATCTGGACACTAGACTCCAGTTGAGGCAACCCAGAATTGCATTAGCTTATTTGGCCACTGCATCACACTGCTGACTCATGTTTAGTTTGTTATACTAAGACTCCTAGATCTTTGTAGCATATACTGCTTTCAATCCAAGAGTCACCAATTCTGTAATTATGCATTTCATTTTTCCTGCCTAGAAGTAGTGCCTTATATTTATTCCTGTTGAAATTCAATTTGGGCCCAACTCACCAATCTGTCAAGATTTGGAATTCTGATCCTGTCCTCTGGGGTACTTGCTAAGCCTCCTAATTTGGTGGCATCTGCAAGAAATTGCTTCTCTTCCTTCCTTTTGTAGAGCTACTTCTACTACAAAGGTAAGAACTCAAAAGTTCACCTTCAAAAAATGAAGCCACAAAATGTACTGCCGCTGCCAGTTCTTGAGATTTTGCTGCACATGTTCTAGATAATGGGTGAATTTAAAGTCAAGGAAGCAGAGGTATTGCTGACTTTCACCAAGACTGCATGCCCAGAACAGATGGAGTCAGCACTGGACAGGACACTGGGACAAAGATGACACAACTGTTACATTTTAAGTCTTCTGGTCATCTGAGTCTGCTACTTATTAACGTTATCCTTGCATCTTCTTCTTCTTCTCTTGAACATAATAATGTGAAGATTAAGATTTAGATCACCTGTGCATGGGTGGGGTACTTCAGTGTGGTTTTCCAGGAGGGCTTGAGCTTGTATTGATTGTGATTCAAATTGGTTGAATCAATTCCACAGAAGGTGGGGAATGTGAGCCAATAGTCTCAGAGGCACCAGTGATTCCCAAACACTGGCCCTCCAGGTGTTCTGGACTTTGACTCCCAGAGGTCCTAGACAGCTTGGTTAATAGTAAGAAATTCTGGGTGCTGAAGGCCAAAACATCTGGAGGACCAAAGTTTGGGAACCACTGTGCTACACTTTCAGAGGTTTTAAAGGAATCATCCCAATCTGGACTATGTTTCAAACAGCTTGTCTAATGTCATCCCATTTTCAGAGAGAATGTGAGGCAACAAGCCCTCTAGCAGCTGCACTATGGTGGCCAGAAGAGAAATGAGGATCCTTAATAGCAATAGTATGTACATTTCTATACCACTTATCAGTGGACTCAGCACTCTCTAAGAAGTTTAGAATCTGTAAGCCAATTGCCCCCAACAAGCTGGGTACTCATTTTACTGACCTAGAAAAGGATCAAAGGCTGAGTGAACCTTGGAGCCCCGCCTGGGACTGGATTTACAACCTTGTGGCTGCAGTACCAGCATTTAACGACTGTGCTACCAGGGCATTCACAGTGTCATGGGTGTTTTTCAGGCATTGTTGGGAGACACTGAGACAGACAAGAGAGAGCAACTAGAGCAGAGAGCCAGTCCTTGGTTTCCAATTTACTGACTTTGCACAGAAGAGAAGGAAGATGATGAGTGCCTATGTATTCCCCATAATCGTAGAGCTACTTCTTCACCTGCTCATCAATGCAGGTTGCATAAGACCAGGAGAAACAGCTAAGAGTGATTCACTATGCTTGGGCTTTTTTGGGAATAACAAAGATTGGGACCTCCACTGATAATGACATCCAACACTGGAAAATGTCAAGAACAAAAGCCCTACAACAATCCTGAAGTCTCATAATCTGTAGCCTGTTCTCAGAGAACAGAGCCTGTTCATTCTTCCTGCCACAAAACACAAACAGCAAAGAGCTTAATTTGGTTTATCACCTCATTATAAGTAAATCACGTGAATTGGCTTTTTAGAATTTTTGAAAATGTAAGCTATATATTAAGATAGGACTTAACCAAAAGGACAAAGGCATTTTAGCTTATTATCTTTCTTGTTTTCTAATCATTACATTTTTTTTGTAATGCCCTAACATTGCTGCCACTACACTTGTAGAATGGTGATTAGGACTGAATTTACAAAGCGAACACCCACATTCTCTCTCCCTTTCCCACAAGAGAATACTTATTTTTGGCAATGGTTTATGATTCCATGTGTTTAAAGGAGAGGGAAAAATCAAAATGTGATTTCTGTTTCCAACATATGCTTCTGGGAGGTTACTGAATACAATTTTTGAAGGGAAAAAAGAGTAAAGAATGAAACATAGTTGATCTGTTTGAAAAGTAAAGAACAGGAAAAGTCCTTCCCAAACTGAAAGCATATGTAAATGCTCTTAGCCTTTTCCATCCTCCAAAACATTGGCTGCTGCAGCTTTCTTATCCATCAGATTCATATATCCTAAGTAAAGGAGTAGCTGAGTGCTCTCCAGATGTGCTAATCCATCACCCCCTGACAGTTACATATCCACTGGACATGCCAGCAGTTGCTGGGATTGTAGTCTATCACATTTAGATTGGCGGTCCACGGACTAATGCCAGTCCCCAAGCCATCAATTTGCCAGTCCATGGCAAGTTTCCAGTAAGAAAGAAACAACTGCTGCAATGATCAAGGATGGCATCTCTCCTCTAAATGCCTGCCTCGGGTCAGTAATAGGCTGATGAGGGAAAACAAACTTAAGCTGAATCTAGATAAAATGCAATAGATACCCCTGGTCCAGGGATGGAGATTTGTCAACCAGTCCTGGATGGGGTCACACTTCCCCTAAAAGATGAAGTTCGCAGTTTGGGAGTACTCCTGAACTCATCTCTACAGATGTCATCTCAGGTGGAGGCGATGGCCAGGAGTGCTTGGTACCAACTTCGGTTGATACGCCAACTGCACCCTTACCTGGCCCAGAGGCACCTTGAAACAGTGGTACATGCTCTGGTAACCTATTGTTTAGATTTCTGTAATGCGCTCTATATGGGGCTACCTTTGTACCAAGTCCGGAAGCTTCAATTGATCCAAAATGCTGCAGCCAGACTGGTCATTCGAACACTGAGATTGCAAAAATGAATGGAATAGAATTTGGGAGCAAAGACATTTGAAAAACATATCGATACGAATTAAAGAAAATTATTATAAACTGGTTTGGAAATGGTATTTAACACCATTAAGATTACATAATATAAATAAGAACAATTCAAAATATTGTTGGAGAGGCTGTAATGAGGTAAGATCGTATATACATATGTGGTGGCAATGTAAATATGTTCAACAATTTTGGGAAATAGTAATATTAGAAATAGAAAATATTTTAAATATAAAAATAAATGGAAAACCAAATATAGTATTATTGTCATTATATAATGAAGTAGAATGGAAAAAAGAAGAGAAAACCCTTATAACAAATTTACTTACGGCTGTGAGAGTAGTTATAGCAAGAAATTGGAAAACAAAAATGAATGTAGAATTGGAAGATTGGTATAAAGAAGTTCAGAAATTAGCAATTAATTATAAATTAACATGCAAGTTGAGGGTAAAGAAGGAATATGGAAAAGAAATGATTTGGATGAAATTTGGAAAAAAATTATTGAAAATGTTCTAGAAAAAGAAGATGGGAAATTCCCTCTGCGGGATGAATTAAGATTTTGGATGGAATATAAAGATGGGAATGACTCTGGGGGAGGGGGGCACTGAGGTGATATACAGAAAAAAAAAGAACAAGCAAAATGTTAAAGTATATAAGCATGAAAGAATGTTATAATTTGTTTTTTATGTTCAGCTTCTGGGCACAATACAAAGTGTTGGTTATTACCTATAAAGCTCTATATGGTTTGGGCCAGAGTTACTTAAGGGAACACCTCTCCCTATATAATCTGTCCTGCACTCTCAGAACATCAGGAAAGAATCTACTGGAGCATCCAAAAACCACACTGAAAACAAGCTTTCACAGAACATTCACCGCTGTGGCACCCAGACATTGGAACAGCTTACCAGAAGAGATCTGTCTTAGCACCACCTTAGATGCCTTTAAGATGGCCCTTAAGACAGATCTCTTCTGGCAGGCCTATCCATCTGATCTTCTATAGCTGATTTCAAGGAATATCCCTACTTCCAAACTTGATAGTATGGATTCAGATGATGACTGAAGGGTTGGCAGTAGTATTGTTGTAGCTGTTTTTAATGATTGATTGTATTTTTACATAACTATTATGTTATGTATTTTGTAATGTCAATTTTATTTTTGCTGTAATCCCACCTCGATTCGTAGGGAGAGGTGGGAAATACAAATAAAACATCATCATCATCATCATCATCATCATCATCTGTACCCAACATGCAAAAATACAGTGGGCCCTTGGTATCCCACTTGAGTTTCATACCACAAATCCCATCCATGGATACCAAAATCCATGGCTGTTCATGTCCCATTATATAATGGCGTTCCTGATATAAAATGGCAAAATCAAGGTCTGCTTTGTTTTTTGGGGGGTATATTTTCCAAGCAATGGATGATTGAATCTATGGATGCAGATTCTGTGGATATGGAGGGCCAACTGTATTATCTGTCTCTGGCACAGTTGAGGGGAAATTTCCAGTCAACCACATCAGATAGCTTGATATGCACTGATCTAGAGTAGCGTCTCTCAAGTTATCTGATGTGGGGAACCAATGTGATAGGCACCAGCACAAAATTTGACCCCATGGATTCAACTGTTTCTTTCTTTCCTGGAAACTTGCCAGGGACTGGCAGCCAATGGCTCAGGGATCAGCACTTGCTCTTGGGACCATCACTTTGATCTAGGGAACCACCACTTGGGAAAATCTTGTAAATCTTACTCAATACCCACATTTTGTTGGTTATCAATGGCAATTACTAATTTCAGACACAACATTCTTAGATATCAAAGTTTTTAGACTTCAGGAAAATCACTTAAGCAGAGAGTGAAGGCAAAATCAATTACCCACAATTAGTACAATCCTAAGCACACATTAGGACACTAAACCCAATGGACTTAGAATCATAGAGTTGGAAGAGACTACAAGGGCCATCCAGTCCAACTCCCTGCCATGGAGGAATCATTACTTAAACCCTCTTGGCTTTGCATAGGATTGTGATCAAGCAACTAGTGCTAACAAGAACAGTGTTGAATTTATGATGATAAAACAATACTAAAAATCTGCTACCCCTGTGCTGCTTGGAGGAAAGACAAATTGCAAACTAAATTAAAATTAATTATATACACAACACACTAAGTCCTAGGTTTACAATCTAAAGCACTGAACACTAAAGGAAGATAGGTTGTGAGCAATTTGAAAACACCTAGGAGAGAGCACATTACACCTGTGCTTAAAGCTCTCCACTGGCTACTGATTAGTTTCTGGGCGCAGTACATGGTGTTGGTTTTAACCTTTAAAGCCATACATGGCTTGGGTCCATCTTATCTCAGGGACCGCCTCTCCCCATATGAAACCCCCCCCCCCCGCACGCTTCGGTCCTCTGGGAGAAATCTGTTGCAGCCCATGAATACTAGGTTAGCGCAGACCTCCCAGAGGGCCTTTTCTGCTTCTGCTCCCAGGCTATAGCCTGCCGGATGTGATGCATCTCATTACATCACTAGACTGTTTCAAAACAGCCTTAAAGATGCATCTCTTCCGGCAGGCCTTCCCTGAAACTGTATAATCTACCCGGCTCCTAAAATCTTTCAGCCAATTCCCAACTCCCTATCCCCCCCTCTGTATTTTGTTGCTACCCATGCTGTGGCCAGCATTGCGGTTTTTATTTGTGTATTATGTTGTATTGTATTTCTATTGTTAGTAATTTAATTTTAAACTTAACTAGTTTAATCCTATTTGGGGGGGGGGGGAGGTTGGGATGGAATTCTTGAATTATTTTAATCTGTAATCTGTTTAACCTTGTTGTACCCCGCCTCGATTGTTTTACAGAGGGGCGGGTAAGAAATAAACATTATTATTATTATTATTATTATTATTATTATTATTTAAGAAAATATATGCATCATCACTAAAATTTACCAAGTTTTTAGAACAATTTGGATGAAAGCAGCTACAAGAAGAATGAAATGCAAAAGAACTGATGCCTCACAAGAGCTGATGACATGGACTTATTTCTGTTAGACTGGCTAAAAGCAAATCCACTAACATAATATAATATAGTCTACCCTCTTTTTAAAAAGCTCTTTACAAATATTACCAATTCTGAATGTTATAAATAACTGAATGTTATCTTAATAGTAAACAAACCCTTCAAACTGTATAATAGTGATAGGTAACATGAATAACCTATGTACTTCACATCTGGACTATATCACAAAATTAAGGATACAGTGATTGTGTTTGATGAAGGCAGTAAACATGTATCAGTTGTATTCTACTTTTGGTTAGAAATAAAAGCTGAACATCAAGAACATTACCAAAATGTCTAAAAGTAATCTGAAAAACTATTCTTTTACTCAAACAATTCCAGCAGTTCTACAACAGGAAGATGATGAAAAAATACTGTTACTATTTCATTTCCCCTGTCATGCATCGAACAATCAAAACTAAGGGCTGGTTGAAATGCAATATTTTTAGCATTGTAAGCTGGCTGTATTAGATGTATCCCATCACAACAGTGACTGTCCCCAAGAAAATACCTACAGTTTTTTCTATTTCTTAAATTGTGAGGTGGCAACATTTATTGGGCTAGAGGCCCACTTTCTTCCTACCACAACAAAAACTGGGAGGAGGGTCCTGGCTCAAATCCAGTGTTATGCCAGTGAATGTCTAGAAATGTTACAGAGCTATCTTTTCCTTACCACTGTTGCCTTCCACAGAACCCAAAACCCTGCTTTGTGTGAAGAGGAGATAGTAGTTCTATCAGCAGGATCACATCGTACAACTGTCCCTTTCTCCAATATATGCAGTGTAATACATAATGATTAAACAGTACTTGACACAAAGAAATAAAGCTATGATAAGAAAATCAGAACTCTGCCTTCAAAAAAAGTTAATGGCTATTAAGAGTTTTTGTTTACATCTATTTTATAATCAAAGAGCCAAGTTCCTCTGCTGATCTCACTTTACACTTTTCATCAGCTAATCTAAAAGTTGCCTCTACTTAAGTAAGAAGAAAGTAAGCCTCACTGCATTTACTGGGATTAATTTAGAGTAAACATGTATAGGATCTTGCTGCATAGCTGTTATCTTCAACACATGCTGAAGGAAATAAACTTCACTCTACACAGTGGAGCTTAACACTGAATAAACATGCCATAAATGATTCACAATTAAAGTATAGCCTTATTTGCACATGGCAACAGATCCTGATTAACAAACAATGGTATGTGAAAATGGCACTCTGATATAGTATGCGTATTTAGTCACTAGCACAACATACAGATTATCAGAATTAGAAGCTGCCAATTGTTTTATGGTAAGATTATTGGTCCTGTGTTTAAATAAAAAATGTCCAATCTTTATGTAAGATGCTGGTTTGAATTAATCAAGTTTCATTATTGTTTATACATAGCACATTATAATTTAATTTTAAGCACTGGCATACATAAGGAAAACATCCTGTGCAAAATCATAAACAGCAAAAGATTAATATGATGAAATGATGTCTGCCATAATAAAAAAGAGTACATAATAATAATAATAATAAGTAGTAGTAGTAGTAGTAGTGGTTTTATTTCTAAATTGCCCATCTGCACAGCAACCGGGACGGTGTACAACAATGGTTAAAACAAACAGCAAGTTAAAAACATAATATCAATACAGTTTTATCCCTCCCACCCCTTAAAACTAAATTAAATTATGCAGAATTAAAACAACACTTGAAACATCATGAATACATTAAAATCAGCATAGAGGCGGTATAGGCAGTGGCATTCGGGGGGGGGGGGGAGGGAGAGGTATTCTCTCTATAGAGCTGGGGAGATCCGGGAAGGCTTGCCAAAAAAGATCCATCTTTACTGCTTTTAAAAAGCTATCTAGGGTGGAAATAAAGACAGATCTCATCTGGCAGGCCATTCCATAGCCTGGGAGCGGTTGCGGAGAAAGCCATCTGGGAGGTCTGCTACAGCCTGGTCTTCTTGGGCTGAAGCAAGCTCCTCCCAGAAGATCAAAGCGTGCGGGGAGGATTGTACGGGGAGAGGTGGTCCCTGAGATAAGATGGACCCAAGCCATGTAGGGCTTTAAAGGTCAAAACCAACACCTTGTACCACACCTGGAAACTGATCGGCAGCCAGTGCAGAGATTTGAGCAGAGGTGTTATGTGTTCTCTCCTAGATGTTCAAGTAACTAGTCTGGCTGCCATGTTTTGTACTAATTGAAGTTTCCGGGTTAGGCACAAGGGTAGCCCCATGCAGAGCGCATTGCAGTAATCCAGACGTGAGGTTATCAGAGCATGTACCACAGTTTCCAGATCCCTCCTATCCAGGAAAGGGCGCAGCTGGCATATCAGCCGAAGCTGATAGCAGGTGCTCCTGACTGTCATATTCACCTGACTGGTTATGTGGAGTGATGGATCTAGGAGTACCCCAAGGCTGTGAACATAGTCCTTAGAGGAGAGTGTGACTCCATCTAGGATGGGAAGTTGTATTCCCAAACCTGGTTTCGGGGCCGTGACTGTCAGTACCCCCATTCTGTCTGGATTTAGCTTCAATCTGTTTTTCCTCATCCAATTCATTACCGCACATATTAAACCATTGTACCAAATTATGACAACTGCTATAGCCCAATTACTTTGCTTGACATAACCTTAGAGACTTTCTATTCAGATATCTGTAGTCTAAACTTGAACAATGGACACAATGAGTTTATGTGCTGGGTGTTCTATTCTTGACAACTATTTTGCTTTACACTAACTTTAGTCTAAGCCAGAACAGACAAACATTGAGTAAAGGTCACTCACGGTGTCAAAATGAGTTGGCATGTCATATATTAGGATAAATTTTGGAATTACAAGGACTATTAGCACCCTAAATTATATTACTTCTGAAGGTGTAAAACAAATATGTTTCATTGAATTTCTTTTTCAAAATTAAATTTTTAATATTAATATTAATATACACTCATGGGAGTTATGGAAGACACCTATGAAAGAGGGGGGAAATGAAAATGTCATAGACCCCCCCCCCCTCACGGATGCATGCTACAGACTCCTGTAACCAGTGCCACCCAGTCACTTGCTTTCCCATTTTGCCACCTCATCCAGATTTTAAACCCTTCCTAGCCCACCGATCTCTTCCACTGCACTCCTCTGTTTAAATGGTTTCATGTCTTTGAATCCATGTTGTACCCTGCTTTGGGAGAGGTAGGTAAGAACTAAATTATTATTATTATTAATATCATACACCAGGATGGGCATTATAGTTGCAGAATCTACATTGACTAAAAACAAGACTGAGGCCAATGTTTCCAAATTTCAGCTTCTTGTGCTTTGTGCCATGCGCTACTGGGACGTATAATGGTTTATTTCTGCCCCCAACAAATCTACTCTTTTTTGACATGTGGTACTCTGTTTCCCAGTCAATGTAACAAAAAAGTCCCATTCCTCCTCCTCCTCCTCCTCCTCCTCCTCCTCCTCCTCCTCTGACAATTACAATGGAATTCTCTTTGGGATTAGAACAGATCCAGCACATATAAGCTATTTTTAAAAAATCCTAATGCATGGATATTAAAGGATCTTACAATATAAACTATATTGGGGAGATCCTTTTGATACTCTAAATAAGTGGGTATGGTACAGCCTCCACCGAAAGCAGTAATCTGTTTTTAATTACTTTGGGAACACTCAACTTAGCTATGCAAGAGGGAGTAACATAATAACTGACTGAGTCCCCAGGCATGTGAAACTATACGAACTTTTATTAGAAGAAACATAGAAAAGCACACACATACAGAACTAACCAAATGTGGAAATGAAACGAGATAACAGAATTAGAGGTTTAGGAGATGGGGTGCAATTAGCTATCCTGAAAGATGAATCCATGCAAAGCCAAACAGCAGAAAGACTCAAGTCACAGGGGCTTTGGTGAATAGCTTTGGAAGATGGGTGGAGCAAACAAAAAAACTCAGACCAAAGCCTAAGGACGACAGTCATGGTGCAAATGAGAGAGAGTTGACTGCAGCAACTGTTGCAAAAAGGTTTTGTTTTGAGGTAATATTTATACTCTTAATCCACAAGAATTCTGTGGGAAACCAAAAGTTTTATTATCTCTGATGGCACCTGAGAATGTTTCTAAAGTGCAAGTATTTGGTATTTGGAAAATGAAAAGGTTTGCTTGTGATTGATGATACTTCATAGACTTTACATCATCTAGAGATCTGGATTCTCCAAACTGTGAGGAAGGGCAGGGCGTGTTAATAAAAGATAAAGGGTGGTGGTGGTCTTGTTTGATCTTGCAGAACTCATCCCTTGGCTGTTGGTTTCTGTCAGAAATGCAAAATGGGGAGCATCTAGGTTGGTGTTCTTTCTTGTAAGCTTCCTCCTCTCCATGCCTTTCTGCAGTTGCAAGTTGCATGCTATTCACACCTTCTATGTCTAGTGCTATATAGGGCATCACAGACCACGTCCACTCAAGCTGGTGCTTTAATGTTGTCTCAAACCATCTGGAATGATAACTGTATCAAAGGATGTAGAGAGGTCTTGTGGCTTTAAGACTAACTAAAGAAAAAAGTTGGCTGTGTGAGCTTTCATAGACTTAAGTCTACTTCCTCAGATATATTTGGAGGATGTTTGGAGCATTACAATTTGCAATTCAAACATGTTTTAGGAATTCCAATAGCTTTTGAAAACTTTGAGCATAAATGTTCCTCTTGTATATGTAGGTGCTAGCTGGAGTTACAGATGACTTTTAATGATGAAGAGCATCATCCATCATATCTGAAGATAGCAAGGTAGCTTGGGGAATGTAGTGTGGGATTTAAAAGTTTCTATTCTGCAATTTCTGCTGTCTAATGGCAGCTGCCTCACTCTGTCTAATGACAAAGGCAGCCCCTGTAGATGGTACTGTATACATATCATGTAATTTTTCTCCAATAGAATCTAGAACTGCCTATGAAAAAGCATATCAGGACTGGCATCATGTTGTTTAATTCCAACTAGAGTAGACCCATTAAATAATTGTTGAATGGTGAGTCAATGCATAGGTAAATCCCACTGGGTCTATTCTAATCAAGACTAACATCAGGATTTAGGCCATTTTACTACATTAGCCATCTATATATTTCAGCTTATCTGTGAATTATTGTTCTTTTACATCCCTGCCCCCAGTACTGGTTTGTCTTTACTTTTACTTGAAAACTAATTATTATTTTGGAATCAAAATAAATAAAGTTTTATACACACAGTCACAAGATATATAAAGAATACATGAAACTAGTGCAGAAGTGCTGCCAAAATGCTACAATACACCTAAAATGTGGAGATTTTCAGGTTGAATGTAACAATTGCTCATGTCTCTCCCCCATGTGACACATCTACTAGATTTCTTATTCCAACTAGAAGCATTAAGGAATGGTCAGAACAGTAGTTCTTGGAGTTTAGAGACTATTACAATACACCATGTGTTACACCCTAAAATATGGTTGCCTACATAATTCAGCAGGTGAACAGGGGCATCCTTGGCTGTACAGAATATTCTGTAGCATCACCTACATTTCATAATGTCTTCTCTGAGACATGATTGTGAACAGTATTAATTAATGGGGGCTGACCTCTTCCAGGGCTTTTCATGTAATTAGCATTTGGATTAAGGTAATATAATGTGTTCTATGCCAGCTGACAAAAGAGCTCTGAAAATGACAAAAATTGGAAAGTAACTACCGTATATAGTCAACTATAAGTAGACCTCATGTATAAACTGAGGACAAGTTTAGGGGGTCGAAATTATGGATTGTGATGTGACCCATGGATAAATTGAGGGTAAAATTGAGGGGCATATAGCAAAGGATCTAAAGGATGAAGCAAAGCAAAATATCAAAGAATTTATAAAATTCCAGCAGACACACCTCTTTGTGCTCATTCCTAAGGCTGGATGGATGTGAGAGCAGAGGGGATCAGTGCTTCCAGGACAGAGTATACTCTTGCCTTACACCAGGGGATGGTTCTTTCTTTTAAATAAGTGATAAGATACAGTACTCTCTCCTGGATGAATCAACTCTGGTTTTTTGGGTCAATGTTTTGACCTAAATTTCTAGACATATATAATAATAATAATAATAATAATAATAATAATAATTTATTTCTAGTCCGCCCCTCTGAACAAGCAATCGGGGCGGATTACAACAAGAGTTAAAAACAGTTACAGTTAAAATATCCCATCCTTTCCCTTACCACCCCCCTTAAAAAAGAATTAAATCACAATACAGTTAAAACATAGAATAGCTAAAATAGGCAATAAAAAACAGCAGCAGGGAAAATGGACCTAAGGCCTAGGTCATCTAGGAATAAGGTACAAGGGAAGGAAAGCTGGAAAAAAGACGATTCTAGGGCCTAAGGTTAGGCTCAGGATTGGAGCTGGGTGATATTCACATTCTCTGGGAAGGCCTGCCGGAAGAGGTGCGTCTTCAGGGCTTTTTTGAAGCCTTCTAGGGATGAAATGAGACGCATCTCATCCGGCAGGTTGTTCCACAACTTGGGACTATGAGTATATATAGTAAGCTGTTCATGACAGTCTATCATTCATGAACAGGATTTATAGTAAAATGGATGCAAGTGATAGCTTTCATCCCCATTTTATTTTATTGGCATAATTTCAACCCATTTTAGAAATCTGTTAAATATTATTTTTCCTGTTGACTTTAAAAACTCCAAATATTTATTTCTATTCTAGTCATATCTGAATGAGTTTAATATGTACAACATATCCCCTTTGAACTTTAAAGCAGCAGAACATGGAAGATTCACCAGCAAGCATATTTATTTAGACTAAGAAACAATGAAGTATGGTTTTGAATAAAGTCTGATTCCAAAAACTCTTTGTCTAGAAATATAATATTAGGGAAAGCTAAAAGCAATCTGCAAATTGAGTAATAATGTTACTCTGTGACAGAATGTGAACTGTTAAGCATGTTCTACCATTCTCAAGGTACAGTAATTTGCAAGTCAAGAGAAATTTTATAACAACTAAGGTCAACCAATTTGTCATGTTTTTAGGGCCACTGGTTCAGCACAAGTCTACATTATTCATTTTAAGTATTAATAATCAGCTGAAATGGCTGCTAAATGCATAAGAATTTACTTGAGTTATGACATGATAAGCAACACATTATTTTTACTGAAACTATGCTAAACATAGCCAGATATAAATTGTGAAACAATCTGGATGTGATTTAAATTTTACTACTTCCCACTGCAAAAATTCTAAATGAATTTAGCAGAAATAAATACTGTTAACAGTTTCACTGTGAAAGACTATTCATTCTAGTACTAAAGGTATTAATATGAAGTATATATTCGTTACACATGTGCTGTTCTACTGTTGCTAGTGAGGAAATTACATATAAAACAATGATGATGATACAGGTAATAATCTGATGGGAATATACTCTAGACTTTCTACATATCAGAGATTAAATTCCTGGAACAATGAAACTTTTTTGGGAAAAAATTACTAGTCTTTCTTGGTGCTGATAAAATCTTAACGCTGTCTGGTAATGTCTATCAGAGGCTCAGAATTAGGAAAGCTTAACCATGTAGGAAAATAACCTTGTAAGAGGCCCAGAGGTAAAAGGCAATTGTCATTTTGTTGGATAAACAATTTTTCAATGGATATGGTTTCTGCATGACTGAAATCCTCACAGATGTAAAGCACTAATAATCCTGGCCAGTCATAATGACTTGAAAGGGCATATAACCAATGTATTGATACCTGTTACTCTCACCAACAGCTCTGGTCTTCTTGCAAATGCTTAAAACACTTTAGATTAAAACAGATGCACTGTTTCAAGTTACAGACTTCTTGTAAACTTCAGAATCTCATAATACAGTACAACAGACTATTCATGCTACATACAAAATTTCACACATTGAATTTTGTTGAATAAATAATGTATATTTTCCATGTACATGTGCCTACATATCTTTCTTGTTTTAATAAACCACAGGCACACACTTTGGGAAGCTGCAGCTAATTGTTTTCATGAGTGACAACACACTTTTAAAAGTATTGGTATCTGTGACCTTTATATGAAGAGTGTATGAAAAGTAGTACTACTAATTTCATGACACACACTATCCTGTAGCAAAATGTATCAAAAGAATTTAGGTCAATTTCCATGGCTTAATTCCCAAACCTGACTTAATTTCAGTTGCCATTGCCAGCACAAAGGAAAATCATTGGGAATTTAGTGAGTCAACACTTGTGTAAATTCCAAAGATTCAATAGTCTACTTTAGTTGAGACAAACAAGTGGACTTGTTTTCTGCAGCTCCTGAGACTAGAGCTAAATCTACAATGCTTACTGAATAAAGTTTGATATCACTTTGACTGCCATGGCTCAATGCTATGGAATTCAATGATCTGAAGTTTTGTGAGATGTTTAGCCTTCTCTGTCAGTTTTGTCTCTGTGCTACGACAACAAACTACAAATCCCAGGATTCCACATGATGGAGCCATGACAACTGAAGTGATGTCAGATTGCATTGATTCTGTAATGTGGCAGCAGCCTAGGACACTGAGCAATGAAGCCAAACTACAGGGAAACCTAAACATTAGGAAGAAGTTTTTGAGGGTAAGAGGTCTTTGACAGTGCTTCTGAGTGTGGCAGAGTCTCCTGTTTTTGGAAGTTCTTAGACAGAGGCTAGATGGCCATCTGTTGGGATTGTTTTGACTGTGTATTCTTGCATGGCCCTTGTGGTTCCTTATGATTCTGTGGCCTGGTACACACAGCCCAAAAGGGCCGTCTCTGCGGTGAGAGTAGGGCTGGGGAGCATGCAGCATCTGCAAGCTCCCCAGCCCTAGCGCGTATGGACGGTGCCATTTTTAAATAGCACTGTCCATATGTGCATGCTCCAATGACATTGCAGTGTGCGCTGTGTCCAGACGGACCGGCGTGCACCGACAGCATCACGCTGCTTGAGGCCACCTAGACCGCCCTTTCTGCGGCACCGAAAGGAGCTCTGAAATGGAGTTCCTTTTGTGGAAGCATTTCGTTCCCACACCAACCACATTGTCGCGGGAAGGAAAGCAGGGAAAAAGGGGCTAGGAGGCCCCTTATTCCCTTGGCTCTGCCGATCGACGTGTCCTTGGGACATGAAGCCCTAAGGACAGCCCTTTTTGGGTGGTCTGTGAAGCCCCAGTGAGTCTAAATAAAGTTACCCCAATAGGCAGAAGATATTTGAACCCTCAGTATCGCATTGCCTGAGAAGACATTCTTTCAGTTGTTCCAGCCTTATTTTCTGATCGGTCCCAACAATCTTTGCCCCATAGCAACAAGCTTGTATTTGTTGTTGGCTGTGTCATAGAGTAAGAGTCTATCTCCAGCTTATGCTGGCTTGGTTCTCTTCTTCCTGGCCTAAGAAATGAGAGCTTTGAATCCATTCAAGAGGGATACATACATGGACCCAAGAGAAAAAGAAAAATCTAACTATCATGCTGGATTGCTTCAAGATGATTTGGGGGGGTCACCAGTAAGTGTGACCTTTGTTTTCACTACTGTATGTAAAGTCTTCATGTATGCGTCTTAGATGCTCCTATATGCCCTCCAATGGTACAGCTTTTCTGAGGCACATTTGTTGTTCTTGTGAGCCTTCAAGTCATTTCCAGTTTGCGGTGATCCTATCATGGGGTTTTCTTTCCAGGATTTGTTCAGAGATTTGCCATTGCCTTCCTCTGAGGCTGAGAGTATGTGACTTGCCCAAGGTCACCCATTGGGTCTTATAGCCAAGCTGGGCATTGAACCCTGGGCTCTAGAGTTGTAGTCCAACACTCAAAACCTCCATTCCATACTGGCTCCTGTCAAAACTGGAAGGCTGCGACAGAACAGGTTTCAGAACTGTTTAAAAGGTTCATGTTTTCATCCTTATTAGAGGATCACCCTTAAATGCATTGTTAACGTGATAATGTGCTAGTTTTTGGCAACCATTGTATAGTTATTGGAATGGGCCCCTGAAGGAAAGGGACTTAGGTTTGGTTTCTCAGTACAGTTTAAAGATACCCACAGGGTAAAGAGGCGAGTGAGTGTAAAATGTTTTTAGTTCTCACATCGAAGCTTATGGCACATAGAAATAAAAGAAAAATATAAGTCAATTGACCTGTAACATCCCAATATGCTTTGTTCTCACAAATTGGGACCAGGCAACTGAGCACAGTCTTTGGCACAGCAGTTACTCTTCTCTAACTGGAGATCAGGGCAACTGCATTAGAGTGCTTTGTCAATCTTGAGCTACAAGCAGCTGTTTGGCTTTCATTTCACATTAGAGCTTATACAGTAAAAGGGATTCTGGCCCAAACTCAAATGTTGCATTTGTGCCTAAGTGGCATGTTCATTTTTATTCTTGATAATGGAATGCAATCCATAGTGTGTGTGTGAGTGTATGTGTATCTGGACAAACAGAAGGGGGAAAAACAGCTTCACCCACAGAGTGCAAGTTTCATTTTTAGTTCTGAAGTTCTTTAATTTTCAATTTATTTAACAGCGTTTTAATCTTAAAACAAAGAGGCACTGAACAAAATATTGAAGAGATAAGAGGGTATTTAAACAACTTCTAGACAAATTTAATTCCATGTTCAAAGAGCTGAATTATTGTGTTGGGTGTCTGTTAACGTGTACCTACAAGTCACTTCCAATATATGGCAATCCTAAAGCAAAATTATGACAGGATTTTCTTGGCAAGATTTGTTCCAAGGGAGTTCACTTTTGCCTTCCTCTGAGTGTGAGACTGACTTACCCTAGGTCACTTGGTAGGTTTCCATGACTGAATGGGGATTTGATGTTAAGGCAAGGAGCATGGGAATTATAGTCATAGAAATGCAAAGCTGTATGTGAGAACCAAAGTCTGTAAATTTCCAGCACAAGGTGAGATAGTGTAGTCAGACACGTACACAACAACAACAGATGTGGGTATAGCCATAACACACACGGAATAGCAACACAAGTTCCGGAAAGGAAGGTCATGGAAAAGGTAAACAACGACATCATTGAAAACATCACATGAGTGTTTAGGTCATAGTAAGAGGTTGGACTATAGTATGGGAAAGTGTGGAAATAACCAATAGTATTGATTGTACACACCCAGTACACACCCAGTGCACACCCAGTGGGTGGTAACAAAAGTTGAACTATTTCAGTATTGTTCCGGTGAGCCATTGCAGCCCTGCCCTGCCCTGCCCCATCCTCCACACCACACCATCAACAACAATGTGAACTAGAAGGTGAACCTGAACTTGTAACTAAGCTTTTGTGCAGGAGGAGATGAGTTTGTATATAGCTTGATTAGCATAGCCAGAGTGTGTTTAGCAATAACAAGAAATGTGTTGCAAAGATGTTTATTGTTTTACTATAGAGTTTGTATTATTCAAGTAGTCAATAAAGATAGTTTAGTGCACAGCTCGCGTGGTTTGTTGACTGCATGAAGGGGGAAGCAGCAACAGTGATTCCAGAAGTTCCAGAGCTGATGTTTTGTTCCTGAGCCGCTTCATGGGCAACTCTGCTACCTGCAACACATCACACCATTGATCAGTTCTGATCAGCCCAGTTTGAACAGATGGTGAGGACCTGAGCCTGGGTGAAGTGCATCACCTCCCATCATCCCCAACAAAGGTTATGGGCCCAGAAACGTGGATGTTGGGCACTCCAGTCATCCCAGTTGCGTGGATGCTGGGCACTCCAGTCGTCCCAGATGCGTGGATGCTAGTAGGTCCAGGCGTGTGAATGCTGGATGCTACAAGTCAAGGGGAAATGCTGGATGTTCCTGAAAATGCTAAACACCGATGAATGCCGAAGCTGAAGTTCTTCGAAGGTCAGAGTAAGCTGTTTGTGCTACGCTGACAAATTCTTGTGGATTACAAAATTTATAGCCTCTTTGAAAATCCTGGCCGGAGTCTGCGGAACAGTCCGGAGCAGGGGAGTCAACGCTTGTCTACGGCTTATGTAAGTAAGCAAATAAATCAACAGTCTTAATTGTTCCTGAGGGAATCGGTCTGTGCAAACTCGGAAGGACTGAGTTAAATTGAGTCACTGCACACATTTACCAAGAGACTGTGATTTTTAATTATTTTTGTGTTGAGATAGAAAGCTACATTTTGGTTGTTTTACAATGGAGGTGTTGAAATTTGAGAAACTGAACAATAACAATTTTACGACTTGGCAGATTTATGCGAAATCTCTCCTAGTCCGAGACGGTTTGTGGTCTTCAGTTGTTAATGGCCTGCCAGCGGATGCAAGCAGAGCAGAGAAAGAAAGGAATGAAAAAGCAGTAGCTACTTTATTTTTACTGATAGAGCCTGGTGAGCTAAATGCAGTCAGAGAATTTACTACTGCAAAAGAGATTTGGGACACTTTGCAAAGAATTTATGCTTCACAGTCCAATTACTCAAAAATCTTGTGGTCAAAACGTATTTACAGACAGAAGTTGGAGAAAGGACATTGTATTGAAAAGCATTTGAAAACTATGATGGATTTATTTGTACAAGCTGAATTGAGAGGAGTGGAGATAAGCAGATATCAACAGTGCTGCATTATTTTGGAATCATTAAATTCAGAGTGGGAAAACATCACCAGTTTTTTACAAAACCTCCCAGAGACTGAGTTAAACAAAGACTTGATAATTGCCAGAATCTTGGAGGAAAACCAGAGGCGAAAGTCTGAGAGAGGAGAGCCAGCAACTTCAAAACCTTTCACAGATGAAAAGCACCGTGATGAAGCAGCTTCTTCAAGGGAGCAACGCAGATGTTTTTATTGTGATCGGTTGGGACATTTACAAAGATATTGCAGGAAGTTAGCTGCAGATCGGAAAGAACAACAATTTCGGAACCAGTTTAAGCGGCCCGAACGACAAAGATTTCAGCAGAAGCAACAACAACCAAGACTTCAAAGTTTTAAGGACACTGGTAACAAAAAGGGGGTTGCTCAAGTAATTAAAGGGAAGTTAAACAATGTACAAAATTGGCTTGTTGATTCCGGAGCCAGTTCTCATATGTGTAAAGATTTTGATTTAATGACTAATTTAAAACCTGCTAATGTAAGTTCTGTTGTGTTAGCTGATGGAAAGCAAACCAGAACAGTTAGGCAGATGGGAACAGTGTTTATTCCAGGTTTGAATGCAAGTTTTGACAATGTACTGTATGTAAAAGAATTGGAGAACAACCTGTTATCTGTGAACAGATTAACAGAGGATAACTACAAAGTGATTTTTCAGGGCAATGAATGTCAAATAACACGTAATGGAAAATTATGTGGTGTTGGAAACAAATATGAGAAACTGTATTATTTGCAAGATAGAGTTAATGGTAGAAATGATGAAAATGTGAACCATGTTGATAATGTGCCTTTACATTCCAACTGCATTCATGAGTTACACAGAAAGTTTGGCCATGCCAGTTTTAAAAGTTTGAAAAAATTACTTCAGTTGTGTCCTGAAGTAAAAGTAAATGAATGCAGAAATCACTTGGATTGCACAGTCTGTAATCAAGTGAAGGTCAAGGCTTATCCAGTAGCGAAGCAAACAAAGAGGGTAGCCGAAAGACCATTTCAGTTTGTTCATGCTGACGTTGTTCAAGCAAATTGTTTGTCACTTTGCAGCTGTAAATATTTTCTTGTGATAGTAGACAGGTATTCAAGGTTTTCGTTTGTAAGAATTTTGAAAAACAAGTCAGATGCCGGTGACAGTTTGAAAGCATGGGTGAAAATGATTGAGATTTTGTAGCACCTTTAAGACTAACTGAAAAAAAGAAAGAAGTTTGTAGCACAAGTTTTCATAGGCTTTAGTCTACTTCTTCAGATGCTTATGGTGGAGTGGAAGCCAGGGACAGAAAGGAGTGCAGGAGTTTAAGGGAAGAAAACTGAAAAAAAGGAATGTTGGCTACTGCAGACCCAATCAGCGTGAGTAGAACCCATGAGCTCTACATGATATGTAGTATGCAAAGGGCTCCCCACACATAGGTCCTTAGGAATGACATCCTGTTGTTTGCACTTGTTGAGAAAGGAGATCTGTCTGTATCTGGGCAAGTTTCTTGAAGAGATTGATGGATTTCCACTTCATTTGGCTAAATGTGGTGCTTTCTATACCACTATGGAAGCGGTGATGGCAGTAACATAGGAGGTGGTCGCCAACCCACCTGCCACGGGTGAGAGCTCGGAGGGAGGGAGGAAGGGAGGGAGGGAGGAAGGGGAAAGGATGAGTTCCATTGTCCCCAATGGTGACACAGCAATGTGTGTATATATATATATATATATATATATATACACACACTGTATATATAATGAACTAATGTTACTGCAATATTAACAGGTAATAATTCTTCTTGAAAGTAACTACTGTATATACTTGTGTATGTTGACCTCATACATACATTGAGGGAAGGTTTTAGGGCCAAAATCATGGATTTTGGTATGGCCCATGAATAAATTGAGGGTAAAGCTTAAGGGTGTTTGGTGGGCAGGGAGATCTGGAGGAGAAGGAGGATGGGGGGGGGAGAGGTTTTAACATTGAATTGTGAAGGGAATCATAGAATCATAGAATCACAGAGTTGGAAGCAACCACAAGGGCCATCCAGTCCAACCCCCTGCCATGCAGGAACTCTCAATCAAAGCATACCCGACAGATGGCCATCCAGCCTCTGTTTAAAGACCTCCAAGGAAGGAGACTCCACCACACTCTGAGGGAGTTGGTTCCACTGTCGAACAGCCCTTACTGTCAGGAAGTTCCTCCCAATGTTGGGGGGAATCTCTTTTCCTGGAGCTTGAATCCATTGTTCCAGGTCCTGTTACCTGGAGCAACAGAAAACAAGCTTGCTCCCTCCTCAATGTGACATCCCTTCAAGTATTTAAACAGGGCGATCATATCACCTCTTAACCTTCTCTTCTCCAGGCTAAACATCCCCAGTTCCCTAAGGTGTTCTTCATAGGGCATGGTTTCCAGACCCTTAACCATTTTAGTCGCCCTCCTTTAGACACGCTCCAGTTTCTCCACATCCTTTTTGAATTGTGGTGCCCAGAACTGGACACAGTATTCCAGGTGGGGCCTGACCAAAGCAGAATAGAGTGGCACTATAACTTCCCTTGATCTAGACACTATACTTCTATTGATGCAGCCTAAAATTGCATTGGCCTTTTTAGCTGCTGCATCGCACCATTGACTCATGTTCAACTTCTGGTCTACTTCGACTCCTAGATCCCTTTCACATGTAGTTTCATTTAGCCAAGTGTCCCCCATTTTATATCTGTGCATTTCATTTTTCCTCCCTAAGTGCAGGACCTTACACTTCTCTGTATTGAATTTCATTTTGTTAGCTGTGGCCCAGCTTTCTAGTCTATTCAGGTTATTTTGATCCTGTCCTCTGGGGTATTAGCTACTCCTCCTAATTTGGTGTAGTCTGCAAATTTGATAACTAACACACACCTCGGAATCACCTCTTTAACACACACACACACACTTCTGCCTGGGCATCTTTTTTTAGAAATCACTGCCAAGGCACATTGGGTGGTACTTCTTTCAGGACTGTTCTAAGCAGTATTTCTGTATTAACCCATATATAAGTCAACCCAGAATTTTAGGGTCAATTTTTGGCCATATATTTTTTGGCTTATAGTCAAGTACATATGGTAATTAGTAATGACAATGATATTTCTTTATAGAGCAGCTTTTATATATGATTTATTAAAGTACAGGTCAGCAAAGTGTCCCTGGTCTGATTAATGTTTGACCCCAGGTATGAGAAAGCTTTAACTATTTTGATTTAATTGTTTGCTTACTTACTGTTTGTGTCCTCTTCCCATTAGCCCCAACGGGCACTACCTACCACTACTTTTAAAGTGCATTTTGATCTAGTTTACAGACTAGCTGACATATCCAGACAAAATGAGACCCTTTGAGTCAAGGCATTTTCAAAGGGACACCAAAATGGTGATGAAACTGCTTTCTGGCAACAATATAGTTTCAACATACTGCATTGTAAACTTTGTATATAAAATATCTACAATGCAGTTAGCTACAGACATGCTATATTTAAAAAACAGAATTTCATTTTTTAAAATCCCCACGAACAAGCACAGTGACATGAGACATTGTATTTCACTGATGTGGTGCCAGTCTCCACAAGTCTCTGAATTTTAAATAAAAACAAATCACATTTTAATACTTCTGTTGCAACATAATGATCTCAATTCTGCTTCTAGTTAAACCCCAAATAACTCTTGTGACAGACACACAGGCAGCAAGATTTTGTATTCAACACTAACCCGCAGCAGAAGAATGAGGGAGAAGATGTCAATAGACTTGATATTTAAAACTGGATGCAGTGGTGCCTAGATATTTACTTCCATATATTCTCAAACTCCCCCATCAACAAATTACTTAATACAAATGAAGATGTCCTAGTCTCAAATTCACATGTAAGGAGTTTATATTTTTTTAATGTTTTAATATGTCTAAATAGTAAGTCAAGGCCTAAATACCCTAAAGGCACCAGATTCCATCTGATTTTTGGAAGCTAAGCAGAATTAGCCTTTGTGAGTATTTGAATGGGAGATTGCCAATGAATACCAGATGCTGTCAGCTATATTTCAAAGGAAGGAACTGGCCAAACCATCTTTGAGTTTTACTTGCCTAAGAAAGCTCTGTGAAATTCCTGGGGTTGCCATAAATCAACAGGAGACCTGAAGGCACCTATTGACTTTAATTTATTTCATTTCATTTCATTTCATTTCATTCCTATGCTGCCTTTCTCCCAGGAAAGGCGACTTACTTACTACTCCCAAGTAGTAAGTCTACAGCACCCAGTAACTATATAAATTAAGTGCATCACAATGTAACTTATGTATGCCTTAATCATTTTACAGAAATAATTACATGTAACTCATTTTATTTCTTTCCCACTTCTCCTCGAGGTGAGGTACAACATGTTAAAATACAAAACACAATTTGAAAAGGAAACACCTAAAACCTTGGTGGTAGCGAGTTTTATCTTCCATGGCATTTTACTGTCTTTTATTGTTATTTTTTATTACTATTATTGCTCTTTCAGCACTGTAAAAACACTTACGTTTTAATCATACTATATAACTTAATCTGATAAATATTAAGAAGGGTGGGATATCCATTTCACTTAGGTAGTTTGACTGACTGCTTTCTTGTTGTCAAAAATATTGCGTCAGTTTATTGTGTCAAGGTTTAGATTAGCTATCTCCTTCATGCAAGTACTTCCAAGCTATTGTTCTAATGTGAATGACCATTCAAATGCAACATTTCCATACAATACCAATAAATTGTTTCTGAAGTGGTATGTCCCATGAAATCTCTAACTTAAAATACTTATGACTATTATATCATAAATATCATAAACAAATTATGAAAATCCAAATACTTATGAAAAATAAAAAAGCTGATTTTCTTGTGAAAATCTAGTATCTTTTTACAAATGGATGTTATACTTTAATAAGTAACAGTATGGGCCTCTGGTTTGTTAAACAAAAAGGTTAAACAATTCAGCATCAACATTTACTCTGTAAAACAACACTTTATTTAATCAGTAAGAGTAATGTATCTGTTAGACTGTCCATCTTTCAATGTGATATATACAATGAGTTATTAAATAATACAGGCCTCCCAAATTGTATGACATGTTTAGAGCATTAAAGCATGTAACACAATCAGTGTGTGTCAAATGCTTACTGTATGCATTTAATGGATTCCAGAATTATTCTGTGATGACATTAGAAAGTGTTCAGTGAGTGGTTTTTACATACATAAAAAATTCTTCTTTTAATATCTGTGAAATATTTATTATTGTAATAATTATGGAAATATGAAAAACATAAGATTTCTATGGAAATTTAATACAATTCCATAGCAAGAATTCTAAAGTACAGTAATGCTTTTCAGACAATGCTTAAAAACATTCTTCAAAATGCAGAGGAATGGCTTTAATAGAACTGCTTGTATCAGAGTACAAAAACCAATGAGAGCTTTCTGCCAGGAAATGACAGTATTTTATAAATACATACAGAAGGGAATAGTGTGCTTCATTCACTGGTATCTACCTCCACATAAGTAGTTACCATCAAAGCACCAGAGCTAATTAGAATAATTGTCACATTCAGTTTTTGACCTGGTAGAAAACCTGTCCCAAAACTGATAGTATCTTTAGGAAAGATAATGGAACAGGTTGGGGTTTGTTCCAATTCCATCTTTATCTGTTATGTTTTGCCTGCAGTAGATCAAGTTCTATTATATACAATGGAGTAGTAAAATGGGGTCCCTTATATGTAACAGCAAAATCAAGGTTTGCTTTTGGACATTCAAAATAAATAAATAAATAAATAAATAAAGCAAGCCATGGATGGTTGAATCCAAGGATGCAGAATCCACTGATATAGAGAACTGGTTGTTATTATCTGACTATAAAACTTATGAGTTAGTTGATTTTGTGTACACTTTGGTATGAAGAAAGTTTAAGACGTGCAAGTGCTATAAACTTTTCCTCCCATTCAAATCATAAATAATATCATCAACATCAACTCAGGCAACAACTTGCAAATTTTCTTGTTTATGTGGGTGTGGGTGTCTCCCTACATGGAACCACAGATCTATCTGTATTTTTGGACTGTCATTAGGGGAAAAGGCTGTGAGGGATTTACACAGTGAGCTACCACATTTGGCGATTTACTATTATGCTTAAAAGTAGCTGTGCTGTTTCTGATACTTATACTCAGAACTATGCTAACTTAGCAAAGTGGTCTGAAAGATTAATCCAGTAGCCCTTTACTTCTATTCTTCTCATATGAATGTCAACAAGTTTATTTGTTCTGCTTGGATTGATATTGATGATTTCACTTGTGATTTGAAAAAATAAAAGTCTTGAGTAGTAGAACTTCAGGTCTTCAATATTTGTTTTAAACCAAATTCCATGCAAAATGACCAAACCCATCACTTTTCAGGTAGTGCTGGTGGAGGAAAGCTGGTTTATCAAGTACAGTACAGTAGTCGCAACCTTTAATTTAGGATGTCAGCTTGGGTTAAATATCTAAATTTAAAGACCTTGTGGAAACAAATAGTAAAATCAGCTTTATCAATTAAAAAAATTTAAAACAATAGAAAATATTTTAAAGAGGTGAAAACGTACGTAAACAATTTAACAAGTTAAATTTGCTGTGTGTCTTTAAATCATTTCCAGCTTATGGTGACTCTAAGGCAATGATGGTGATTTTTCTTAGGGACCAAGTGCCCAAACTAAAAGGCCTTCAAGCACTGGGTATTACCTGGTGCTGGGGGCAGGACTTCCAGGAAATGGAAGTTCCACCCTCTGGGAGGTGGGACTTCTGGGGTGGGACATCTTTCCTCCGCACACTCCTGGGCCTTCAGCTGCTACTCCAGAGGCAGCTGAAGGCCAATGACAGCCAGGAAGGAGGTGTGTGCCTGTTCCTTCTCTTCCCCACTCTCCGTGTGCCATGAAAAATGGTTTCATGTGCCATCTCTGGCACACGTGGCATAGGTTCGCCACCACAGCCCTAAGGCAAACCTATCATAGGATTTTCTTGGCAGGCTTCTTCAGAAGACGTTTGTCACTGCCATCTTCTGAGGCTTGTGACTCAGTGGGGATTTGAACCCTGTTCTCCAACACTCAAATTACTATGGCACACTGGCTCTGACAAGACAATTAAAAAGGTTTAAAGCAATGCATATATGAAGATGTATTTTCAAATACAGTGGGCCCAAAGGATTTAATAAAAAGTCATGTTTTTACTTGGGGCCAAAAATAACCAGCTTTGATGCCATTTGGGCCTATAAGGAGAGGGGATTCCACAGGCAGGGTGCCATCACAGGGCAAGCATCTCCCATGTTCTTTCACAGTGGTTTGCCCTGATTGAAGGGAGGCAGAGGATGTTTCCCATAGCGGATCTCAAATCTCGAACATATATACACACAGGGAGATGCATTGCTTCAAGTATCAAGTTCTCAAGCCATATAAGGTTTGAATATCATCACGAGCACCTTGAATTAAGACTGGAACCATATTGGAAGCCTGTGTAACTTCTTTAAGTCCAGTGTTATGTGATTTTTATGCAATGTTCTGGTCAACTGTCTATTTGTTGCATTTTGTACTACCTGCAGCTTCTGGGGTACTTCCACTGCCCTAGCCTCAGAGGGAGAGAAGGCACAGGTCCATCAGGCCTAGCCCAGAAGCAGAAGAAGAGAATTTCTAAGGAGCTCTTTTGTATTATGAATACAATTGCACAAACTACTGGAATACAGAGTAAGGGCTCTCCAATTGACCCCATGCTACGAAGTATGTTGCTTATGTTCCTGGGAATATCTTTTAAGATTGTAGCACATTTTCAATTTTCTTGTTATGTCCAAGGCAATACACATACATGATACTGCTCAGTCAGTGGTCTACTTCAAACATTATACTTGGAAAGCACTTCAAGAAAACCATGGAAGATAGTAATGTCATGTAAGTGAATACTGCACAAGAGCACATAGGTTTACTGTATGCCAGCTTTCATGGATTTTATACTAGGGCTGAAAAAATATTGGAGACATCAAGATATATCTCATATTGATACAATGACTGATCTATTGATCAGTACAGAACAGATCAACACCTTCTGGTGCTTTCTGTTAGACCTGTCTAAAATTAATGAGTCTCTACTATACTGCTTAGCCCAAATCTCTTATTCTTGCTATTTTTACTGATGAATAGAGTTAGAAATCTCCTCAAAAGCACGAGTCTTGGCTTCATTTGGTATAAATTCCTCCAAAAACCAGTCCTGTCCCCCCAATGTCAGGATAGGATACATTACAGAAAAGCCCATGCTGGAAAAGCTATTGACTTCGACAGGAAATTGTATAAAGCTAAAATCAAGTTGGACACTTGACAGAATAATTAGAATGCATTTAGAGTGAACTAATTCCAACTGCCCAAAGCAAACAGATAGTTGCCAGAAATGCAACTTAAATTGCTGAAACCACAAAATAAACAGTGTGTGGATTTAGTAGGAATATTCTTGCCATTTGCACTATTGATACAACTTTCTTATTCCGTCGTTCCTTGAAGTGATGTTTGGATTAAAAAAACACTCTCAGGCAGAACAATATTTCCCACTGAGGCATGTAACAGAGAATACAAGCAGGGTACAAAATTATACGTTTCTAAACTTCAAGTCCAATTCATTAATCTTAATCCTTTTCCCACTAACTGCAATTAAGTCAATTACTAGAAGAAACACTTCCTGTTCTTTAAAAAAAAACCCTCCATTAACATCACACACTGGACATATAGTTAAATATTCTGATTAGATTTGTCAAGGACTTTAAAAATCTGTGTCACTTCCTAATTATTTTATATTACCACATAGCCCATACCTGCCTTTACCAAAACAGAGTGCTATAAATTACTCTGTATTCAATAATTTCTTCTATTCCTTTAATTTTGCTTTCAAAAATCACCTGAATGTGAACAGTAACTACTAGACAGAGTGCATTCCAAACCACCCGGCATTACTTTCTGATGTTTCCACAGAGCTGAGAATAGAAGCTATTTGGATTTTAATCATAATTATTTTGACAAATCTAGATAAATAACCCCAAAGTAGTCATGTTGGTCTAATAACAAATTCCAAAATACATATGATGGCAATACCTTTACAAGACCATTGAAAAGGTCACAGGAATCTCATTGCTCAGTGTCAAAAACCAGATTTCTTCATCAGGAAAAGATGTTTTAAAAATATGTGGAAAGGTAAAGTGTTGATATTGATGTTAGAGAGGCTAGTCTACAATTTGGCTTCAAATGGTATGCGATGAAGAGTATGCCAATTATTAATTTAACCTCACTTTGCACCACCTACAATGGCTCTGGGTCTGGTGAGAACAAGAAAAGCAATAAAAATAATAGTTCAAATCCCTCAGCCATGAAAAACCACTGGGTGACTCTGGGCAAGTCGTGTTCTCTCAGCCTCAGAGGAAGACAAAGGCAAGCCCCCTCTGGATAAATGTTGTCAACAAATCCCCGAGATATGTTAGCTTTAGGGTCACCATAAGTCAGAAATGATGTCAAAAAAGACACATAACAATAATAACAAATATTGTTTGTTGGTGAGGTACTTAAATTATTGGCTACAGAACTCTAATCTTCCCTGAACTACAGTTCTCATGGTTCACTCAGAAGAGAGAGACTGAAGATTAAATCAGTTTAAGTCTGTTATGCAGACAGGCACTGAAGGCACCTTTCAGAGCATTTTGGAGCAGTAGTAGAAAAGGCCCTCTGGGCTAACATCAGTTTCCCAGAGGGCCTTTTCTACTACTGCTCCAAAATTATGGAATGACCTGCTGGAAGAGATCTGTCACATTTCCACTCTGACAGCTTTTAAGAAAGCACTCAAGATGGATCTCTTCCGGCAGGCCTTTCCAACTTAGCTTCCCTCCCCAGATATTGAGATGTCTGCCCCCGTATCCGCCTATCCTTCCCTGCTTGCTTCTCTGTCTCTGTGTAATGTTTTTAATGGTTTTAATGCTGTTAATGTTTTTATACTATTACAGTTTAATTCTATTTTAGTATTGGGAATGGGGGACAGGGGAGGTTTAGGGTTTGATTTTACTGTAACTTCAGTGTATTTTATTGTTGTAACCCGCCCGGATTCTTCGTGATTGGGTGTGCTAGAAATAAATCTATTATTATTATTATTATTATTAGCCTACAACTACAAATTCCAGAGTTTCTTAGGATAGAAGCATGACAACTCAATGAGTATAAAGCTGATTCAACTGGCTTACTGTTATGTGTGAACAGGCTATCATTATTTAAAGAAAATTCTTGTTTATTACAGAAGCTAGCTAAGCATGTTAGGGTTTAAAATTGACACACTGACCAAATGAACAGCGTTCACTTTAAATCATGATTCCAGTTTATTCATAGTAGATATCATGCAAGTTTAAAATGAATATTAGTTCATTCCTCCTAACTATAAAGCAGAAGGAGGTACAAATAAGCCCAAGACTTAACTCTGGATACTCATGCATATATAATGTTAAACCATAGTTCAGGTTTAGATATGTGGTTTATATATGAACTCTCCCATTTAAAATTTCATTTTGTATCTGCATGGCATAGAGATCTGGCATTTTTAAAAGGGAAAATAGCTATTGTGGGTATGATTCCTGAGTAGAATAAAAATTTTCATCCCCACTTGGCAAGCCAAGATTACCATCTTGGCTCCTACAATAATCCTTATTTCAGGGAACATCTACCTCTGCCTTTCCCAATTAGCCCAATGTCAACCCAGAAAGCAGCAAGATTTAATCCTCTTCCTGAAACATTTTCAACAGATCCCTTTTGCTGCCAAGAGAAAAAGTCTGCATTCCTTTGTTTCTAACACCCCTCTGCCATATAGCTTGCCAGCTTCCATTATACAATTGTAACTATAAGTGTTTTAGAAATATAACCTCTGGAGAAAAGCTTGCATTGTTCTACAGAATAAATCCAAATTTCCATTGAGCCTCCATCCTAGAATATTGTATCCATGATATATTAGTGCTATGATTTCATGTGTATTTGTTTTATGAATGCAGGCAAACTCTCCCCATCCAAACTTGATTCTCTGGGGATTAATTTCAGCTCAATAGCAGGAGACATCAACATTAAACTATGATGATTTTAAACAAAAACACACCTCATCCCCCTTTTGCAATATGAAATTTCAGTATATTCAGTATATTTTAGAAGACAAAGATTACCAGCTAGTTTAAACCAGATCCTTTTCCAGATGTCTAAATCCCTGCCCATGGGTGTGTGGGTGTATGGGAAGGCAGGGCCTGCTCTTAATGTAGACATGTTCATATGCAGATCTGAAAAGTGTCCTGATGTGTGCTAATGAGTTATATACATAGAGAAATATAGAGAAATTTATCCATGCAGCTGGGTAAATTCATAACCTAAATTCATAATGTAATAGAATGTTTTAATTTCTAATTTTAATTTATATTGTAATTTTATGATATTAATTGTATTTTTGTTTGAATTTTGTTGGAATCCCACCTCGATTCATAAGGAGAGGTGGGAAATACAAATAAATTATTATTATTATTATTATTATTATTATTATTAATTATTATTTACCTGTTATTATGACTGGGCAAATATTCTATTGACAGCTAGTGTGATGTAGTGGTTTGAGTGTTGGACTACAACTCTGGAGACCAGGGGATGAATTCCTGCTTGGCCATGGAAACCAACTGAGTGACCTTGGGCAAGTTTCACTCTCTTATCCTCAGAGGAAGGCAAAGGACACCCCCCCCCCAACAAATCTTGCCAAGAAAACACTGTGCTAGAGTTGCCTTGGGGTTGCCATAACACGGAAATGATTGGAAGGCATACAAGAACAAATATTCTATTTTATGATTACATTTTATCTTATTTCAAATTACAGCAATGTATAAATGTTATACATGATATGTAAAGAGAGACAGAAAGGTAGAAAGACATTAGGGTTTCTTTTTTGGGGGGGGGGGGAGGCATTGTTTTTAAAAGGCACTGCCAGGAAAGTTTTTACTTTCCCTTCCCTTCCACCATTTCTGTTTTAGTAAAGAAATACTTGGATAGATTGGAAAATGCATTTCAGAAGGCTGGAAGTATTTTTTAATAAATGGATGCCTGAATCAAATCTGATTCATACATATTAATTAACAGTCAGCATTCAACCCATGCTATTTTTATAAAGAAAGACAGGGAGGTTGTCAAGGCCTACTTTGAAAACCCATCTATGAAATGTAGCACTCCATTTATCTGTTGAAGTAAAACCCGAATGTACCCATGAGACCCAAGAATGGCAAAGCACCACATGGAAAAAATATTTCTAGACAAAGAATGTAGACTCATAATGAATTCTAGGATGATCCTAAGGGCTGAATCTGAAACAACGAATGCAAAATGATATAGTCAGTGGCACATCAGACAACTCCCGCATTTCTCTGAACAAAATAAGGACAAAGTATGCAAATTTTTCAGAACCAAAAAAAGTAAGAAAATCTTCTCCATGGCCCTGAATGGACCAGCCAAATGAAGCAGCTTCCAGCTGCTTTGGAGGTGTGCCATTGACATGACGTATGCTTCCATAGCAGCTAGAAGCCATGGCCACATTATGCTCCTGTACTTTTTACTGGAGCAAAAAGGAGCTGGGATAATTCGGTTCCTGAAGGCACCGGTTGGCCTCACTGAGCACAGCCCGCTTTCGGAGTGGGTCATGCAGTCAGTGGGGTTTGGATCTGCTTTCAGGCAGAGTGGACTTGGGCCGCTCATTTGTGCCCATCTGTTCCACCTCATGTAAAGAAACAATATGCTACTAATAGAGAAATAAGGTTCTACAAGCAGGTGGTATGCAACTGTGTTTCTTCAGAGTGTGAAAATGTTACTTTTTTAAAAATTAAAACTTCCAGAAATCATGGGCACTAGCCATGCTGGGTGGGGAGCTCTGGGAGTGGTAATATAAAATGTAACTGTTCCAAGTTTTGTTTTCCTTTGGTCAACTGTCTGTACAAGATATGTGTGCATTATTTGCCTTCAAGTCTTTTCTGACTTATGGCAACCCTAAAGTGAACCTATCAAAGGATTTTCTTGGAAAGTTTCTTCTGGGGGGTTAGCCACTGCCATCCTCTGAGACGAGAGATTATGATGTGCCCATGGTGACTGGGCCAATGCTGTGAAATTCTGGGAATTGTAGTTCTGTAAGACACAAAACTACAAAAAAATGGTGCCACAACAAATTACATTTCCCAACATTCCATAGCATTGAGACATGGCAATTAAAGTGGTGTGCAACTGGATCATTTCTGCAGTGAGGATGCAGCCTTAAGTGTTTATCTGGGGATATATCCTTCCTGTAGTTATTATCTGTTCTATGCTCAGTAGCTGTCTATCCTGCTATGACAAAATAACAGAACAGAGTAGAAGAATGGTCTTTGTATCCACAAACCTTTGAAGTAGAGAACGTAATGATGAAATGTTAAAACTTTGTGTGCAGTATGTGTGTGTTATGCCATACCACTAACCCATGGGCTGTCCTTCTGTAGTACAGTTGATCCTCCATATACACAGATTCTGCATCTACAGATTCAACCATCCATGGCTTGAAAATATATATATATTTCCCAAAAGCAATCCTTGATTTTGCCATTTTATATGAGGGACACCATTTTACTATGCTGTTGTATATAATGGGATTTGAGCATCCATGGATTTTGGGATTCATGGAGGGTCCTGGAACCAAACTGCACCAGTACCAAGGGCCCACAGTATATAAATTCTTTGCACAAATAGTACTTCCACATGTTCAGTATCCTATATATCACAATGCACACAATCACTTGAATATCTGTTTTTGTATGGCAAAGGCATTCTACCACATGTGTACACAACAAAGTAGGTGGTAGGGAATTCATCACATGTGATCGTGCACATACATAATTCTATTTGTAAAGTACAGATATGTTGGAAATTTGTAATCTATGAACTATATTAAGTGCCAATCAAAACTCTGCTTTGTATTTATTTATTTTAAATCAAAATTTATGTTCTGTTTCAGCTAGATGCCCATTAGTTTTGTTTTGGGATGCTCTGGATGTCAGCAAAAGCTTTTTGCTACTTTGGAACTCTGCAGTGATTCTGAGGGAGAAAGCTTACTGAAAGAGGTGCAGTGCTTGTGTTAAAAATCATTCAGTACTGTATATTAAGTAGTATTTTGGAGGTTCCCATAGTTAATTTAAAATTCATCTGAATGATTTACATGTTCTTTTTTATGTTGCTATTTCTTTCTTGTCATGTATGCAACAGAACTGGTGAGGGGAATATAGGCCGACAATTTTAATTCTCTTTTAGGTATAATTTTCTTCTTCCCACCAAAATAATATGTATTTCATTGTGTTGTGCAGTCTTAATAAGACAGTAGAATAACTTTGGCTGATCCTCAGATATTTCAGCTACTAGGTTCCTTATGGTACAATCTTTATTTAAAGCCTGCCAAAAACAATTTAATGTGGTTTGAACAGCCTTATTCAACGATCTCAGACCAGATGTGCCATCTTCCTCACTGCCAGCCATTCAGAAATTACTGAGCCAAGAATGTAAAGTTCACAACACTCATTTTGATTCATTTGTGTTCTAAGGGGGGTGGGTGGGGGACTGGAAGTCCTTTTGTCTAGGTTTTACCCTTAGAACTGCACTTTTCAACTATTTTTTAAACTTGACAATCAATTTACTTTGCCAATAATTCATTTTAATTTTAAAATCTGATCATGATCAATAGATTTTAATAATACATTTAGCTCTATGATGGTACATATTTCTTCAACTTGCTTGCTGACTTACAATGACCCCATGAATTTCATGGGAGCTTTTTAGGCAAGGAAGTCTAAGGCTGAAGCAGATGGCCCAGAAGGAGAGATCTCTGGCCGTGATTGCTCCAGGACTGAGGTGACAAGATGGTCTGCTCCTGAAGTGGGCTGCCACCACAGTCCTGAACAGGCCACCAGTAGGAGCGGATTAAATCCTCTCCTTTTGCCAGAGGCTTCGGGATGCCTTAGGTGGTCTTGGAACAGCTTCTGGCTGTTTTGGGGGTGTGCAACTTCTATACAACACCCCCCTCCCCCCAAAATAGCCAGACGCCGCTCTATTTGGCCCATCTCTTTTAGGCCTCAGACATGGTTTTGTCATGCCCTTCCTCTGAACTGTACCCTACAGTACCTGGTATTCATCCATAAAAAAACTACCTTGATTGCTGTCAAATACTAGATGTCTATCATACAAACAAAAGGCTATATTGTTTCAAAAAATTATTTTTCTTAAAATGTGGGATATCAACTACATTCTGCTGAAGATGGGAGCAATAACCCAACACATCAGGAAGCCACTATTCTGGTGGTGGTGGTGAAGACATCCACTACAAAGGATCACAAAACCATTGATCAGGATTGATTTGTTTTTTGAAACCTCTGATTATGAAAAAACGTACATCTTCATCACGATTATAATAGACCTTGCTTCAGACATGAGTTCTTTCCTAACCCTGTCCATGTACTGTAATTTTTTTGTTAGAATGGTTAGAAGGGAAAGCATTTCTCATACATTATTTATTATATCATCTCACTCACTCCTTTACGACCATTACAATACAGTTTAATAAATATATCCCCATTAAATGATATATACAAACATATAACAATATGTCCTGTGGCTCATTAAAAAAAATCATAAATGTATTACCGTGTTTGTAGACTACAGTCCAACTCAGCAGATGCATGAAGCGTTTTTCAGAATTTCAGGTTTGTATTATATGGAGTGATTAACAGAACTTAATTGAAATTATTTGAGTGATTAACAAACATAACATAATTAATAAGCAAACTGTTTTGCTTATTAATTGAACTGTTCTGTTTTGCCTCTTAATTGAATTAAGTTATGTGATTAACTGTTAATCACTCAAATATATGTGTATACATAGTTATTGACTGCATCCTACCTGGATTCAGAACAAACTTGTAAGAAGTGTTATTTGACTGCTTTTAAATCATCCATCTATCTATGGAGGCTGGTGCAGGTAAAAAGAACTGGAAAATCTTGATACTTCCTGAGAATTTTTTCCCATCTGGAGGCATGCTTAAAAACATGAGTGCTATGTACAGGTTGACAGACTAAAGAAAGAACAGAGCTCCAATGATTTTAACTGTTGTACAAAATAGAAAGGAGAGATATAGCTATTGCAAATTCTCCTGTCATCCCAGTATTGTGACATGAAAAGCCCCATTTGATGAAAACCTCCTTACACCTAGGAGCCCTGTCTTCTACTGAGTCTGGCAATCCTGACTTCTGTTATGGTGTTTTGAGTCATGAAACTAAGGAGTGAAATCAATCTACGTGATGTATGGGACCAAAATCATAAAGGCTTCATGTGACATGCCCTTCTGGCTTGACAGAAAAAGTTCAAGAGGGCAACCAGAAAACTGAAGACGTTTTGAAATGTGAAATCTAAGCAAAACATAAAACATTAAAAGATACAATGAAACACAAAGGAAGATAACAGTTTAATGCATTTGAGCTCTTTCGCAGCTGCTCCGTTCTTTAAACAGGATGGTAAATCAACAGTTGTGAGTGACTACTGAAAGTAAACAAGGGAGCAAGGCTAAACATTATTACTAAGTAAATGTTTAATTTAAAATTGGTGGAGAATTTTCTGATTGTAGTAGGGAAATTAGAGAAAATTAAGGTAAAAAGTGATGTCCGCGAAAGGGTTGTTACTACTGGACTTTTTAGTCCTATTGCCCAAGGTATGATTGCTATTGCCTGAAGGCACCCGGCACCTAAAGGGTTGATATGCCCCACAGATTATCCATTCATATAAAATAGGACTTCTTCCCCATGCTGTATCAGAATCTGTTTCTGAAGGTCCCCTTGAATTTGAAAATGGTTTGGAAGCTTTTACCAAAATAAAACAAGCCCAGAATCCACCCACCAGGGCACACAGAACTCTTTGGGTCTCAGCCTTTCTCAGGTTTAATAGGTCTGCCTTGAAAGCTGGAGAGTGAAGATGTTTTGGTTATTCTGTGTTAATATATGCTTCCTTGAACAGTGTTAGTTTTCCTTTCTCTGGAAGCCTTGGGACATAACAAGCTGTGATAATTATATATTACAGATGCCAAGAAAACAGCCCAAAACTTGCTGCAAGAATATGATCAAATGAAAGTGAAGCATATTAAAAAGGGAAACATCCCTACTGATATCAGTGATTGGGTGGCATATTACCTTTACTCCTTCCCTCCATACTCCAGTCAATACAAAATGTGCAAACTGGATTTCTGTTGTATAGGGCCATTTTCTTAATAATATGGAACTCTTTGTTCTTATAGTCTTCAAAAGAAGAAATAAACATTTGAGAGCCACACCCATTTCTGTGGTAATACAACCGACATTTCCTTATAATTCACAGCATACACAGCAAAATGGGGTACGTAATGCAAATAATCACATGAAAACTACATTCAAGTAGCAGGAACAGAATTATGAAAATACAAGATTTTTAAACATATGAGAGTTGATTGTGGACAACTAAGTGAAAGTGAAGAGAAATAAACAGTCCTTGGACATGCTACCATATTGGAACAGGTTCTTGTTCTTCTGCCCCAAAAAGGTTTGTTGACTGTTTTGGTGATTCATAAGGCCCAAGGGCCTCTCATTAGTTCCAGTGTGTTGGAATGTCTACCTCTGGAGTCAAAAATGCAGATAGAGAATCCCTCATAAGATTTAAAATATATTCTGAAGTACCATGGTGTAATGGTTTGATCATTGGACTAGGACTCTAGAGACCAGGATTTAGATCCCTGCTCAGCCATGGAAATCCACTGAATGACCTTGTTCAAGTCACTCACTCTCTCAACCTCAGATAAAGGCAAAGGCAAACCCTCGTTGAACCAATAATTCAAAATCAGGAATGATTTATGAATGTGGTGTGGAGGACAATTTTTGCCCTGTGCCCCTCCAAAGGCCTTACTTCCATCTCCTAGGTACACCAGAAGTGACCTAGCATCATTTCAGGGCACAAGTTTGTTCCATCTTCAGCCAATTTAGGCCCCTCCCCCCATTTTAATGGCATGGGGGACCTTTAGGAGAATGGATTTAATTCTGCTCAATGTGGGATGCATTTATTGCAAATGCCAGATTGGAGGAGACATAGGTCAAATTTATGGGCAGGTATAAACTATTCATGGTCTAAAACATACTGCAGACATAATCCAGTTTGAGACTGCTTTAACCACCTTGGCTCAGTATTAGTGGATCCTGCGAATTATAGTTGTGGCACCAGAGCTCTCTGAAGATTAAAATGTGACAAAACTATTGTTCTCAGAAGTCCCTAGCATTGAGCTAGGGAAGTTAAAGCGGTCTCAAACAGGATGATTTCTGCAGTGTGTTTTTGACGTACATTTAAGACTCATAGCAGACTTTATTTTGAATCCACTGTGATAGTTTTTATGGTGATCTGTTTTTTACTCTAGTTAATATTTTTTGGCTATTCACCAGGCATTACCAGGCCTTTGCTTGAGACCTCATGTGCATGGATTCAACCATTTCCTAGGTTCACAGAAGAGCAAACTGTTCTACAAAGAGCACCCACCTTGGCTTGTATTGACTAGATGGAAAAACAGCACATGTGATGTGTATGTTCGTACTCTCGTGACAACATCATTCTGAACACAGCTCTCCATATTCATGTGAATGAGAATGTCCCTGGGAAAATCACCATCAGCCTGGCTTTATCCCATCAGATCCTGAGATACTCTGCTCTTGGGTCTTGGGTTTGGCCATCTTATGGTAGGTGATTCTGTTGAAGCCCTGGTTGCTCTTTGCAATGGGGAAATGACCAGGGTAGTTAGCATGATTGCTCCTAAGTGTCCCTTGTCACAGAGTGGAGCTAAACCAGCTCCCTGGTTTTCTAAGGAACTGGCAGCGATTAAACTAATGAGAGAGAGAGGAGAGTGACAGAAATAAGAAGAAGACTAGGAATTGGAAGGGCAGCTATGAAAAAACTGGAAAAGATACTGAAGAGCAAAGATATATAACTGAGCACTACAGTCAAAATAATTCAGGCCATTGTATTCCCAATTACCATGCACGGATGTGAGAGCTAGACAGTGAAGGAAGCAGGCAGAAAGAAAATCAACTAATTTGCAATGTGGTGCTGGACAAGAGTACTTAGGAAACCGTGGACAGCCAAGAAAATAAACAAATGGTTTCTTGAACAGATCAGACCAGGGCTCTCCCTGGAAGCAAAGATGATCAAGTTGACCACATAATGAGAAAGCATGGAAAAAACAATAATACTAGGAAAGGTAGATGGTAGAAGAAAGAGAGGAAGACCACAAACCAGATGGATAGACTCAGTCAGGGGGTTATGGGGCTTGCAGGATCTGGATGAGGCAGTGAAAAATAGGGATTCTTGGAGATGTCTCATTTACAGGGTCATCATGAGTCGGAATCAACTCAAGGGCAGCTAACAACAGCAATAGGACAGAAACAGCTTTGGTCGCCTTGGTGGGTGACTTGCACAGGGAACTGGACAAGGGGAGTGTGACCCTTTTGGTTCTGCTGGATCTCTCAGTGCCTTTTGATACCATCAACCATGGTATTTTTCTAAGTCACCTCTCTGGAGTCACCTCTCCTGGAGGGGTGCTCTCAGAGGGTAGTGTTAGGGGATTCCTGTTGAGCTCTCTGGCCATTGGCCTATTGAGTCCCTCAGGGTTCAGTTCTATCCTCTAAGTTATTTAACATATATATATATATATATATGAAACAGCTAGGAGAGGCTGTCCAGAATTTTGGGGTCAGGCGTCATCAATATGCTGATGATGCCCAGCTCTATTATTCATTTCCCCTTAATTCCAAGGAAGCCCATTGCTGTGCTAAACTGGTGCCTGGCAGCAGTAAGGGACTGTAGGAGGATAAAAAATTGAAGTTTAATCCAGACAAGACAGAGGTCAATTGAAGGACAGATTTGGGATGGAGTTACACTTCCCCTGAAAACACAGGTTGGCAGTTTGGGAGTACTCCTGGATTCAGGACTGAGCTTGGAGGCCCTGGTCTTGGCAATGACCAGAAGTGCTTTTGCTCAGTTAAGACTAGTGTGCCAACTGTGCCCACTCCTGAAGAAGTTGGGTCTGGCCATGGTGTACATGCCTTGGTTACATCCCATTTGGATTACTGTAATGTGCTCTACATGGGGCTGTCTTTGAAAAGTGCTCAAAAACCTGAATTGGCCCAAAGAGCTGCAGCCAGGTTATTAACTATGGCTGGCTACATCGAGCATAAAACTCCCATGTTCTAACAGTTGGACATTAACTATGAGTTGTTATTTTATGTTTGTCAAAGGGACATTTCTATGAATGAAAGAATGGTCCTTAAAATAAGAAATACCTGGGAAGCCCAAGCCAGTTCCCTCAAATTGGTTGTTGTTGTGTGCTGCCAAGTCATTTTTGACTTATGGTGACCCTAAAGTGACCTTATTATAGGGTTTTCTTGGCAAGTTTCTTCAGAGGGGGTTTGCCATTGCCATCCTCTGAGGCTGAGAGTGTGTGATCAGCTCAAGGTCACCCAGTGGGTTTCATGGCTGAGTGGGTAATTGAATCCTGATCTCCAAAGTCATAGTCCAATACTAAAACCACTACACAATGCTGCCGCATATGATAAACATTTTCAGACATCTTTTCTACCACCAAGAATGTTCTATGCCCTTTTGTGTAGGTGCATTCATTCATGTACTTTATTTCATGGCTTTACATTCTATCACTCAGTATACACATATTTCCAGAGCTCCTCATAAAAATTATATTAAAAAACACCCACATGTGTAGTTATGCCTGCAATGGCACACACACCTATCGTCAGATAAAAATATGCACAATAAGCAATTTAACTTATTGTTGAACACTGCGAGTCTGCAAAAATATAGTTTGCAGAGGTATGAGGATGCAGAAAAAATACGACGACACTGGGACCACAATCACTCAGAGGAACTGCAGCACTCCATGTAAAATAGATCAGGTATTTACTTAAGGGACGAATGCTTATTGCAGAGGTAAACATTTAAGTATGAACTATTCTAAGCATAAACCAAAAGCCTGACTTTAAAACAAGAAACCTCCTACACATGTGTGGTGATTAGATAGCCAAGAAATTTAACAAGTTAGATCATTTAAGTGCATAAGACTTTTCTATTTGGCAAGCTATAATAGGAGAATCCAAATGCAAGCCGCTAAGCTGGCAGTGGAGCCAAGAAGCAGTCAAAGCAGCTTAGTCTTTGCTGGAGCAACAAATTGCTCAGATCAAGGAGCCAGGACACAGAGGCAGCAGTTTTTATAAAGCTAGGGCAGGAAATCCTTCTGGCCCTTGAGCTGCCTGAACCCTGCTTGGTAGATAGGAGTAATACTGTAGTAGTATCTGGCCATCACAGCAAATATCAGGAAAGAGTTCTTTCCAATAGTAGATTGCCACCATGGCTTGAGGATCTTTCCTATCACCTGTGTTTATCTATAACTTAAAAAAGTAAATTTAAAACGTATTTTGCAAAGAAAGTCTTGTAGGACCATTTTTGATATAGGATCATTAATTGGCCTCTTAAAAAAAACATTCATTAAAGAAATGCTAGAAGCAAGGTACTAACCATCATTTGTGGTTGTTATCCCAGTCAAAATATATTGAGACATCATACAAGCAATGTAGTCTGCAAGAAGATATGCAGCTCAAAATAATGCCTCATCACTTGTAAGCTTCAATCTGTGTTATTCAATTCACATGTCTATGTCATGATGGCATTGGTTTGTTATTATCATGATGTTGTTTTTCTCTAAAACAGGAATGAGGAACATGTGGCCCTCCAGATGCTGATGGACTACCATAATATCTCACTACTGCCTACATTACCCAGAAAATATACTGGTAGCCCAAAGATATCTGGACCACATTCATTAACGTACAGCCTAGGCAGTTATTAGCTAAATGCCAGATACTAAAATCAGTTTATGCAGCTTTCACTAAATATCATTCATTAAAAATAAAGAGTAAAGTCTCCATGTATATATAATATATTTTTATTTTATTTATTGTGTAATTCTTTCTTAATGCTTTCAGTAAAATGAGAGAATGAAAGTGTACAAATATATTTTAATAAGCAGAATGTATTAAACTAAGGTCTGAAGTCAAGGCCTCAAGCTATTTAAAATAAAGGCCTTTCACATATTTGCCTACAGTAACTAAGACAGCCACTTTCATTTAAAAGCACTTTAAACAGCCACTTTCATTTAAAGATGTTTTTCTGGAGCTGATCTACTCTTAATGACAGCCCAATGCAGAATGACACAGTGATTACTCACTACAAACATTTTTCTTTTCCATTAGCCTATGGCCATCCCTAGCCAACCAATTATTTTTTACTTGAAACTTCCTGATTTTACTCATACAAAATAAACTACTAAAGGTTACCATTCAACAGAGTCCTCCTCTTATACATAACAATAAGAAAGCCATGCAATTCCTCCCTACATTGCCTGATGCCTTCAGGAAATCAAGTTACAGCAGCTTCTCTCTGGCTTTTCTTCGCTAACGAAGATTCAGAAAGGACTCATCCCATGCCTTCTACAAGTGCATTGATGACTAAAAATGCCAATCCAAGATAAACAAGTAGGGCTACAGAGAGCACAGCAAAAAGTCTCCTTGGGTGATGTTTCCAAGTTGTGGTTCTTTCTGCGTTATTGTTTCTCTTCAAGACTCGTTCGATGTGAGTTCTCGAAAGAGGCTGCAGCATTGTGGATAGTGCGTCTCCATGCCTCCCGATGTGAGGCCAGGGCAGACCATTGTTGGTGATCAATTTGGTCGAGCTTGAGGTGTTGTTTCAGGGAATCCTTGTATCTCTTCTTTGGGGCACCCCTCTTACGCTGGCCCGTGGCAAGTTCACCATAGAGTACTATTTTTTGGAAGCGATGGTCCTCCATCCTAGAAACATGCCCTGCCCAGTGCAGCTGCATTTTCAATAACATGGCCTCAATGCTGGTGATCCCTGCTTGCTCCATGACAGCAACATTAATCGCATAGTCAATCCAGTGTATATTTAGGATTGTGTGTATACAGCACTGATGAAAGAGTTCATTGAGTCACAGATGTTGGCGATAGATGACCCATGTTTCAGACCCACAGAGGAGAAAAGACAATACAATGGCTTTGTACACACTGATTTTTGTGCTTTGCCTCAGGTGTTTGTTACTCCAGACTGTTTTGTAAAGCCTTCTGAATGCACTATGTGCCTTTGCTAATCTGTGATCGATCTCTTTATCAATCTTGGCATCTGTAGAGATCATGCTTCCCAGGTAGGTGAACTGCTGAATGGACTTAAGCACATATTTGCCTATGGTGATGTGGGGATGATACTGCTTGAGACAGCAGCTTAAGAACAAGTTGAATAATCAAGAGACACTTCATTACAACTGTGGGCTAACTAGTAAGTGTTGTAAACACAGAGAAAGATATTCAGAATATGACAAAGAATTACAAGTGCTACTTCTGAATGTGCACATCATGGCTACAGCCAAGAAATGCATGTGAATGAAAAATTTATGGCAGTCTATTAAATAATACTTTTCTAACTAATCTGAAATCCCTGTCATTTAGAGCTAGCTCAAACATCTAGCCTGTTTCATCTATGTTTAACTTGTTTGTATAAACACTGACAAGTGGTTTCTGCAAGGGGGCAAGATTTCCCAGCCTACAACAGGCAAGATAAGTAGTAGCCACCTCCAGAATCCCTTATTAAGTGTGCATGAACAGCAAAAATCAGAAAAAGAAAAAGCTGATGAGCCTGTCTCACTTGCTCCACCCAGTATGCTAAAAAGCATACATTTTTTTCGTTAGGACAATAATCAAGAAGCAAATAGGATCTCTTCTCTCTTTTCAAATACTCCTGGAATGAGCAGATTTTCCTAAGGAGTGTATTGCTCCACTTAAATAGCCCAGTTTACATCATCCAAATTCAAGCCTACATTAGGAGGCAGCTGGATCCTACCGCAAGGATTCTGCCATGAAAGCTGCCAGGTGAGTACAGCCCAGCTGCAGCCCAGGTCCCAGGCAAGCTCCAGCAGCTTTATTTCAAAGCCAGGGGTTTTCTGACTTGGAAAAATGGCCGCCAGAAGTCGTCTGGAACTCAGGCTGCAGCTGGGCTGTACTTGCCCAGCAGCTTCTGTGGCAAAATCCTACCAGTAGGACCTGGCTGACTCCAGATTTAGGCTTGAATTCGAATGAGGTAAGCCGGGTTATTTAAATGGAGCGATAATCTCCTTACACTCTCCACTTTCTAAATCAGCCATAATAACCTTGTATGATTAATCTTCTTAATGTCAAAACTACATCATCTACAGCAGTGTGTTGAATCGATTTACGTCAGAAATCCTAGTATTTTCCACTTGAATAACGATGCCCACCATCTCTAGGTGTAATGTTTTGGCCATACTCACAGTTGCTTTAGTGAAAGTAATGTTTCAGATCATTGTTATAGGAATATCAGAATCAGGTTTTCTCCTCCTCAACATCCATTAGCTCAATTGAAGCTGCTTTTAAATTCTTTCACAGAGGTTTGCATTTGCTGTGGTGCCACAGCACTGTTCCTAGATATGGTATTATTCCTGAACAAGTTCTTCAATATTGGCATGCCCTCACATGTGCTGGAGCTGCGTTTTTATTGTTAACAGATATTCTCATTTTCAAGCAATCTACATTCTAGCTGGATGTCCTGGACTTTGATAAAGTTTCCCTATATACTGAGGTGACTGATATTTAGTAGGAGCAGATCTTTGAGAGTGACAACTATCTTGGACTCTTTCCAGGTAATTGTCCATGGGCACCAGCAGTCTAGACTATGAACTTTTGCCTCCGTCAGATTTGAAATGTTGTCTGAACACCTGCATCATTTCTAATCCCATGTTCTGATCTCCAGTATGAAGCATGACAGCTCAACATACCTCTCTTAGATGGACCCTGCTGTCTTGTGCTGTGTTTCTGAAAGAAAATAGCATTTCAAGAAGAGCAGAGCTTTAGAACAGCAGTCTTTTCAGCACATGCAGAGCTGCTACTATTAGATTTTTGAAGAAATTTGGCTCTTTCTTTTTAAGAAGAAAAATCTCAGGGAGAAACTATCAAACAACAGTGTTCAAAAATCCCAGTACTGTTGGAATGACAAGACCTCAAAGTAATCTAATACCCCACACCAGTGTTGAAGCCTCCATACCCAACATTCCTATTGTATCAGCCCATACAATAAAAGACAACCACCCATTTAATCATCCAGTTTACACCAAGCAACAAATAGGAAACAGGACAGACTAAGGTGCACTACATCAGATGCCTGTGGTGAGGGCTCAGTTAAGCAAATCATACTACCCACTAATCTGATCTAAGAACAAATTCCTTCCTGATAACTGAGCTGTGAAAGGTGGAGCAAGGAAAAAACTGTCCATCAAGCTCAGCCCAAGGGAAAATGTACTTAGTTCTCTTGTACTACTTTATCCCTGTCCAGATTCACATATGCAGCTGTGGCCACCACCAATTCCTCAGAGAAAAGTAAAAACTACCACAAAAACCTGGCAAGGAAAGACACTACTGCTGAGGCATATAATAAGCACAATAATATTTGTCACCAATTTATCCAGCTAAGATTCAAAACTAATGAGTATCTGTGTTCCAAATACCCCCCCCCCCCCCGTAATGCCCCACTTTAAAGGCATTACTGGTATACACTCAACACAAATTAACATCAGCTTAAATATCCTTCTGACCAATACTTGGCACACAATTAAGTGGCACCCAACAACAACAACAAACTATCTGTGGAGATCTGGCCATAAATTCTACAAAACTCAAAACTAGCTGATTAATAAAATATGCTACATTATTCGGAACTGCTTGTGTTCAGACCTAGCTCTCAGACTGAAGAACAACACTGCCAGATTCTCAGCTTTCACTTAAGCCTTGCAAAATGCCCCACCCTATTATGATGGGATCTTTAATGAAGGAAGAGGAGATAAGGCATCGTTGTATGTTGTACTCTGATGCTGTACCACCTCCTGAGGCCCTCTTGTAGCATCTGCATTATCATCATCATCATCATCATCATCATCATCATCATCTATAGCTCGCCCAATCACAAGGAATCCGGGCGGGTTACAACAGATTAAAATACATAAAATACAATAAAATTCAGAATTATCCCTTCCCACCCATCCTCTTCCCAAGCTAAAATGCAATTAAATCATCTCAATTAAAACAAAAAATACAATTGTGTTAAAATTAGGGGACAGGCTTAGTAAACAGGGCAATAAGATCATGTCACTGTTGTAGTGTAGGGAGAGAAGTCAGGTTGGGAAGGCCTGCCGGAAGAGATCCATCTTAAGGGCCTTCTTGAAGGCTGCAAGAGTCGAAATAATAATAATACTAATAATAAGTTTTATTTCTAACCCGCCCCTCTGATCAAGCAATCGGGGCGGGGTACAACAGAATTTAAAACAGTCACAATTAAAAACATTCCCAACAACCCACTCCCTAACCTCCCATCCCTTAAAATAGAATTAAAGTAACACGCATTAAAACAAGCCAAACAGAAAACTACAAAGCAATAACATGATAAAATCAAATTATTCTTTGGGCAGCATAGGCAGTGGCATAGGGTTCATAAAGCCAGGAACTAGCTGGGAAATTCTAGGCCTTAACTTTGGAGTTGGGAGAGATTAAGCAGTTTCAGGGAAGGCCTGCCAGAAGAGATGCATCTTTACAGCTTTTTAAAAGCAGTCAAGGGTTGTGGTAAGACGGATCTCACAAGGCAGGCCATTCCATAGCCTTGGAGCGGTTGCAGAGAAGGCCCTTTGGGAGGTCTGCAACAGCCTAGTCTTCATGGGCTGAAGCAGGTTCCTCCCAGAGGACCGGAGTGTGCGGGGGGGGGGTCATATGGGAAGAGGTGGTCCCTGAGATAAGATGGGCCCAAGCCATGTAGGGCTTTAAAGGTTAAAACCAACACCTTGTACTGTGCCCAGAAACAGACTGGCAGCCAGTGGAGAGATTTGAGCACAGGTTTTATGTTGTCTCTCATAGATGTTCCGGTTACTAGCCTGGCTGCCATATTTTGAAGTTTCCGGGTTAAGCACAGGGGTAGCCCCATGTAGGGCACATTACAGTAATCCAAATGTGAGGTTAACAGCGTGTGTACCACAGATTCCATATCCTTCATGTCCATCAAAGGGCGCAGCTGGCGAATCAGCCAAAGCTGATTGCAGGCACTCCTGACCGTCTCAGTCACCTGACTAGTCATGTGAAGCGACGAATCTAGAACTACCTCCAGACTGTGAACAGGGTCCTTTGAGGAGAGTGTGACTCCATCTAGGACTAGGAGTTGTATTCCCAGACCTGGTTTTGGGCTTGTAACTGTCAGTACCTCCGTTTTTTCTGGATTTAGCTTCAATCTGTTTTTCCTCATCCAATCCATTACAGCTCCAAGGCAGTCATTGAGAGGAGAGACGCCATCACCAGCGTGACCAGCCATTAATCCCTCTAAGGCTTTCTGGAAACCAATTGGTTTCATTAGCCTTCGAGGGTGGACCATTTTAACGGGTCCACCACCCCCAGGGGGATGAAAAGCGGCTCTTAGTTCCATCTTGATCGGGAAATATGGCGGATCTCCTCCGGCAGGTTGTTCCATAGCTTTGGAGCAGCAGTAGAAAAGGCCCTCTGAGTGACTGAAATTAACCTGGATTTTTTCAGCTGAAGTAGGGTCTTCCCAGGGAACCTTAAGGTATAGATCGGACAGTATGGAAGAATGTGTTCCCTTAAGTATTCTGGAACCAAACCATGTAGGGCTTTAAAGGTGATCACCAAGACCTTGTACCTTGCCCAGAAACTAATTGGCAGCCAGTTAAGGGACTTCAGGACCTGTGTTATATGGTCATTACGAGAAGTTCCTGTAATCAACCTGGCTGCCATATTTTGTACAAGTTGAAGTTTCCGAACTTGGCACGAAGGTAGCCCCATGTAGAGAACATTGCAGAAGTCCAAAGCAAGAAGTTACAGTGCATGTACAACTGTTTCAAGGTCTCCCAGCTCCAGGAAGGGGCGCATGTGAACTACAGACATTAGACATTACCTGAAGATGATATGGTACAATAAGCAAAACGTTGCAGCCTTGACAAGTGAGAGATGATATGGAAGCTGTCTCCACCTATCATACAACACACCAGAATTTACAATGGTGATACAATGTTTTTGAAGAATGTTTTTTCCTAACACAAACAGTGCAGAGTTTCTTAATTTGCTTAGTTACTTGGAACAGGAATGAGACTCAGGGTCCCGGATGATCCCATTTCATTTATATTGCACTGTTTTAGCATACTACAAGTCAGTATACACTTAAAGATATGATACACACAAGCACACACGCGCGCGCGCACACCCACACCCACACAGAGTCAAACACAGTGACAATGCAGTTGTTATAATTGTACTCTTTCACTTTACCTTTCACCAAATAAAAAAGTTAAGTTTTTACATAACCAAGATAGGGGTGGGATGAGGGTTAAAAGAATTTTCCTTTGAAGTATCCCACAGTTCAATTTTTTTTTTTACAGTTTCTCATTTGTGTTAATAACACTAAAACCATTTCCCTGCTTGAGTTACCTTGTATATTTTTCCAACGCCTGATGCTTTGCTAACCAAAGGAATGTAAGACTGAAATCTGTGTGAATCTACAGATAATACAAAAAAGGTCAAAATTATGGAGTGAAGCTTTTCCAATGTTTCCCTTCTCTTTTTTAGCAAAACATTTTTATGCTAGGAGGAGAGTTGGCTGAATTAATGTGTCAATTTGAAAACCAAAGCAAACCATAAACTCAGGTTTTTTAAAATAATCCTGTATTGTTTGACATACATGATTAGATGTTAATATATGAAATACATTGATATTTGAAGGCAATCTTTTCTGTTAACATTTATACATGGCAGAACACCATTTGATCAACTTCTTAGACTCGATAGATAATGTTGGCTCTATTTTAAATTAGGTGGATAAGTGGAAGATTCTAGAACCAATTTTATTTTTTGGGATCGTCCAGAGGGGTGTTTTTGGAAAGACAGCAAAAAAAGAGAAAACACAAAAATGGTCAATTTCTGGTTCTGAAAAAACTGTATTTTTAAAATCATGCAGTATAGGACCCACCTGTAATCTAGATGAATCATGCACCTAGAAACTTCCAGGAGATGTAATTCACCTGTTTTCTGCCCTGAGAAGGTTGGCGCAGAGAAGTACTGAAGCAAGTCTCAGGAGGCCACAAAAACAGCCCGAAAGCCACTGCACTTTACAATTTTAAGACAACAGCTGCAAGAAGTGTAGTAATTAAAGATATAATGGGATGAATTCTAAATATACTCCATTGCTTAATAAGAAAGAAAACTGGGAGGAGACAGGCAAGATCTATCAGCATCTTTGAGACTAACAGATATTTCAGCATAAATATCCAGGTTTGGGAATACAACTTCCAGTCCTTGATGGAGTCACACTCTCCTCGAAGGACTCTGTTCGCAGTCTGGGGGTACTCCTTGACTCGTCGCTTCACATGACAAGTCAGGTGAATGCGACGGTCAGGAGTGCCTGTTATCAGCTTCGGCTGATACACCAGATGCGCCCTTTCCTGGAAACGAGGGACCTAGAAACTGTGGTATATGCTCTGGTAACCTCTCGCCTGGACTACTGTAATGTACTGTACATGGGGCAACCCTTGTGCCTAACTCGGAAACTGTAGTTAGTCCACAACATGGCAGCCAGGTTAATAACTGGAACATCCAAGAGAGAGCACATAACACCAGTGCTTAAAGCTCTCCACTGGCTGCCAATTAGTTTCCGGGCCCAGTACAAGGTGTTGGTTTTAACCTTTAAAGCCCTTCATCCGGTATCGCCTCTCCCCATATGATCCCCCCCCCCCGCACACTCCGGTCCTCTGGGAGGAATCTGTTACAGTCCTTGAAGACCAGACTGACACAAACCTCCCAGAGGGCCTTTTCAGCCATAGCCCCCAAGCTATGGAATGACCTGCTGGATGAGATGCGTCTTATTACATCTGTTGACAGCTTTAGAAAAGCCTTAAAGACGCATCTTTTCCGGCAGGCCTTCCCAGATAACATTTAATTTCCTGCCTCCATACCCACTGTTGACTCCTTCTCCTAGTTCCTCTTCCCCCCCTTCGTAATTGTTTCACACAGCTTTGGGCAGTTACTTTTATATGTTTTATTTGCACTATGTTTTTAATTCTTAGCTATTTAATTCTATTTTAAGGGGTGGGTGAGGGGAATTGAGATTGCTGTATTTTAACTTGTGCTGCTTTTAACCATGTTGTACCCCGCCCCGATTGCCAGTTCAGAGGGGTGGGCTATAAATAAATAAATTATTATTATTATTATTATTATTATTATTATTATTATTGGTTTTCATGGACTCCAGTCCACTTCATCAGATGCGCAAAACAAACTCTCTGAAGAGCAATATATGTGCTAGCAGGAACTGGGAGAGAAGAAGGTCCGTGTGAAATGTAACAGACATTAAAAACATGTTGGTATGTTGATAAGGTGACAAATAACATTTTACCAATGGTCGTAAAGAGTAGTTAAGAGGGCAAAGGTGGGAGACAAATTTTGCACAGAAGTATAGATGAGCCAATAAACACATGTATAGTGAAGAAAGTTTCTTTGTTTAGTGCACTAGTATATTTTTATTTATTTACTGTATTTATACTCCACTCTTCAGCCCTAAAGGCTCTCAGAGCAGCTTACAATTATTATTATTTTTAATTAGACAGCTCCCTGCCCTCAGGCTTACAATCTAAAAAGACATGACACAGAAGGAGAAGGGAATGGTGTTGGGGAAGGGGATCAAGTCCAGTAGTTCTTCTCTCCCTCTAAGGCCTGGACCATGACATATGAAATGGAGGGAGGGCCCTTCTTGCTCTGGCTAGTTCAAATTAATAATAATAATAATAATAATAATAATAATAATAATAATAACTGCCCCCTGTAAGAACAATCAAGGCGGGGTACAGCAAAGTTAAAAAACAGTTGCATTAAAATAATTCAATGATCCCATTCTCAACCTCCCACCCCTTAAAATAGAATTAGATTAGCTGAGTTTAAAATTAAATTTCTAACAATAAAAATAGAATCAACATATTACACAAATAAAACCACATTGCTGGTCACAGCATGAGTAGAACAAAGTACGGGGGGAGGAAGGGCAGGGAATTGGGTGTGAGATTTTAGAAGCCGGGTGAATCATACAGTTTCTGGGAAGGTCTGCCAGAAGAGATATGTCTTTAGAGCTGTTTTGAAACAGTCTAGCATTGTAATGAGACGTATCTCGTCCGGCAGGTCATTCCATAGCCTGGGAGCAGAAGCAGAAAAGGCTCTTTGGGAGGTCTGCGCCAACCTGGTCTTCATAGGCTGCAGTAGGTTCCTCCCAGAGGACCAAAGCGTGCCGGGGGGGGGGTCATATCTCTTCCAGCAGGCCTTCCCAGAAAATCTTAACTCCTGGCCCTTAACTCCTTACTACTAGCTCCCAGCACTTTATTTAGGAAGTTTACATCTACAGTGTCTATAGAATTGACTAGCTCCTTTTTATGTTCTATGTTGTATGTAATTGTTCTTGGATTTTAATCTGATATTGGATTAATTTAATTTTAAGTGGTGGGAGGTGGGTTACTGGAATTGTTTTATATTGATGTCTAATTATTGTAACCCGCTCCGATTGATGACAGGGGGGGGGTATAAATAAACAACTTTCTTCTTCTTCTTCTTCTTCTTCTTCTTCTTCTTCTTCTTCTCACATGGGGAAAGGCGGTCCCTTTGGTAAGATGGACCCAAGCCATGTAGGGCTTTAAAGTTTAAAACCAACACCATGTACTGTGCCCGGAAACAGGTGTAATGTGTTCTCTCCTAGATGTTCCACTGACGAGCCTGGCTGCCATATTTTGGACTAGTTGGAGTTTCCGGCTTAGGGTAGGCCCATGTAGAGCGAGTTACAGAAATCCAAACGTGAGGTTACCAAGGCATGTACTACTGTTTCCAGGTCCCTCAGATCCATGTAGGGGCGCAGCTGGCATATCAGCCAAAGCTGATAACAGGCACTCCTGACCACCACATTCACCTGACTCATCATGTGGAGCAACGAATCAAGGAGCATCCCCAAACTGCAAACAGAGTCCTTTGAGGAGAGTGTGACTTCATTGAGGACTGGAGATTGTATTCCCAAACCTGGTTTCGGGCCTGTAGCAGCTAGTACCACTATTTTGTCTGGGTTAAGTTTCAACCTGTTTTTCCTCATCCAATCTATTACTGCTGCAAGGCAGTCATTAAGAGGAGAGACGCCATCTGAAGTCTGGGCCGACGATCTGGTCATGGAGAAATATATCTGAGTGTCATCAGCGTACTGAAGCTCCATGCCTCCGAACGATCTCACCCAGCAGCTTCATGTAGATATTGAATAGCATAGGGGACAGGATGCCGCCCTGAGGGATGCCGCAATTAACTCCAATCTTGGAAGAGCAACTGTCCCCGAGCCTCACCCTTTGAGATCTCCTGGAGAGAAAGGACCGGAACCACCGGAGTGCAGTGCCCCCGATCCCTCACTCCCTCACTCAACTCAAGAGAATGGAGTGATCTACAGTATCAAAAGCTGCCGAGAGATCCAAGAGCACCAGCAGGGTCACACTACCCCTGTCGATAATCAAGCAGAGGTCATTGGTCAGAGCAACCATGGCAGTCTCGACTCCATGTCCTGTCCTGAAGCAAGTTTGAAATGGATTAAGATAATCGGTTTCATCCAAAACAACCTGGAGTTGAGAGGCGACTGCTCTCTCGATCACCTTGTTCAGAAAAGGGAGCAAGGATACTGGTCTATAGTTGTTCCTGTCCAGGGGGTCAAGGGAAGGCTTCTTCAGGAGGGGCTTGACAGCCGCCTCCTTCAGACAGGATGGTAAGCAGCCTTCTCTGAGGGACGCATTGATTGTATCCCAGAGGATACAGTGGGTCCTTGTTATCCATTGTGGTTTGGATCCAGGACCACCCATGGATAACAAAATCTGTAGATGCACAAGTCCCATTAAAAGCAATTGCATAGAAAAATGGTGTCCCTTACATAAAATGGCAAAATCCAAGTTTGCTATTTGGAATATATACTTTTTTTTAAAAAAAAAAAACATTTTCAAGCCATGGATGCTTGAATGGATGGGTAAAAAATCTATGGATAAGGAGGCCCCAACTGTACTCACTGCTACTATGATGCACTTTGCTTGTGTGAACATACTTGTGGAAACAGGAGGCAACAAAACATGTTCCAGCTACTCACTCCTCAGCTAATGGAAGTTTACTGTTTTAGTAACAGCACCTGAGGAAAACAGCTGTTCACAGTAAAGAAATGTTTTCTTACTTTTTCCTAAAAATTGGTTTTTGCTTGCAAGCCTGCAAAAGCTCAGTTCCTTCTAGGCTGGCCAGTAGTTTCAGGTCATCAATACAGGACATTAAGAGAGGGCCACCAATTTGTATAGGGAAAAGTTAGTAGAAAAGGTTTTATATATTTGGTGAATTGTTAGTAAGGTTATTTTTTTAAAAAAAAATTGATTACATTAAATTTATCATGGAAGAGGGAATTTAACATCAACTTTATATTAAATTGTCATGTAAAGTTAAAAGTATGTGTGTTAATTTCCATCAAGTTGATCTCGACCTATGGTGACTCTATGAATGAAACATCTCCAGGGCACCCAATTCTCAACAGGTTTGCTCAGGCCTTGCACTAAAAGCCTCATCAGAATGAAGCTGGAAAATGCCATACACTATTCTACACTTCTCTCCTTTTTTCCTGTTTTGAACTTAAGAGAAGATGGATACAGCTGCATGAATTTTTGATAATACCACCAGAAACAATTTACTCCCATCAAAAGCCCTTTTCTTGCTTTTACTTTCTCTCTTCCTTATAATATCATTTCCTCACCATTTTTTTTGTTTTGTTTTGTTTACCAATTTGAACTTACTAGATGCCACCAGTGATTCAAAATTAATAGTTTTTTGGTGGAGCTTTCAGACTATGTGGCCATGTTCTAGAAGAGTTCCTTTCTGACGTTTCGCCAGCATCTGTGGCTGGCATCTTTCTCTGACGATGCCAGCCACAGATGCTGGTGAAACGTCAGAAAGGAACTCTTCTAGAACTTGGCCACATTGCCCGAAAGCTCCACAAAAAACTATGGATGCCGGCCATGAAAGCCTTTGACTCCACATTCAAAATTAAGTTTACTGGGACAGAGGAGGAACTTCCTGTGTAAAATGTGAGAGAGCTGTTCAAAAGGTCACTCCCCTCTCATGCTGCCCACACTATTTGTTGGGCAGCTAAACTATTTTACTCTGTATACTTAACTATTATACTCTAATCATGATCTGAATTTTGATAGCCATTTACATATATTAAACTACTTGATGGCAAAATCAACCACTAATTGATCAATTGATATATCCATACTTTATTACAGTGGCTGCTCTCGCACTTTGGAACTCTCTCCCTGGAGGTCAAGATTGCTCCTTTGCTGTCTTTTTGATGCCAGGTTAAAAATGTTTATTCCAGCATGCCTTTGGGGATTGATCGTTAACAAGAGAAGGGCTTTTTCTGGTGCTGTCCTGTTTCTAATCTTTGTTTTAAGGCAATATTTTAAATGGTTTTAATTCTGTTGTTTAATACTGTTGTAATCTCAACCTTCCTTTATCACACTAGGGGGCAAACAGGATTTAAACAAGAGTTAAATGAGAGTTAAGCAGGAAATGCCCTATATTTATCACAGGACATTTCCTGTTTAACTCTCGTTTAAATCCTGTTTGCCCCCTAGTGTGATAAAGCAATAAGTTTTAACTATATATGCTTTTATTGTAATTTTCTGCCTTTTGTAAGCCACCCTGAATCCTGGTGTGGATAAAAACGAGCTATAAATAAAATGATGCATGCTCTGTTTTTATTCCAAGGAGCTCCAATTGGTATACATGGCTTTCTTCTGCCCCACTTCATTTATCATCACAACAACCCTGTGAAGCAGAAGAAGCTGAGAGGCAGTGGCTGGCCCTAGGTTACCCCATGAGTTTCATGGTTCTGTGCAGACATGCATCTGGATCTCCCAAGTTCCAGCCCAACATACTAACCACATGTTTATTATTTCAAATTTTTATTTGGCCTCAAACCCATTTCAAAATCAGATTAGTAACTGTCTGTCATTCACAGCTTCGCTGATGCAGAGCAGGAGACAGGGGTGCTCCTGTACTGTGTGAAAAACTAATAGAAAACACCAGAGAAGCAAAATAGGCAAACACCAGAGCGACTCTTTCTTTTTCTCTTGACAAAATTTCACCCACTAGTTGAGGGCCAAATGTGGCATGACATCTCAGGAGAAATTACCTGTGTTTCTAATGGTTTGCCCATGTGAACTATACATATGTCAGAATATGGGGGAGAAGAGGGAAAACCTTTTCTTCCGCTCCTGTCTGCATCGTCCTCATCTCCAGTCTCAGTGTTCATCAGTGCCTTAACATTTAACTGCTATACCAAATTGTAAGTGTATTGTTATTTTTCAAAATCCACCAGAAGGCAGCCTATCCCTGTGTAATACAGTACTCTCATCCTCATATACATCATTTGTATACACCAGGCATGAACCATATTTTAAATAAATGTCTCCAGTTCCTACATACATTTTATCAGAATGAATTCAAGAAATGATCCACTGATGTGCAACACTTTGTGTACCATAACCAAAGAAATGTGTGTAAAAAAAGCTACAATAATAAGGATCTGAAGGTTTCATTCACACACTTGATATTTATTTAGACGGGGTGGAAAATCTATCCTTCTACCTCTTTTTGGACTGCATGTCTCATAATCCCTCACCAATCTTTAGGCTGGTTGGCTTGATGGGAATTATAGGCCCAAATCAACTGGTTGTCCATTCTTGTCTCTACTAATATTGACATTCTTTTTTCCTCAGTGTTTTTATCTTTCTGCAAATATTAATATCTTCTGCAATCAATTGTCTTTTTAAAAATGACTTAATTTAACATCTTAATCTTCAAACTAGTTTTTATACCACTTTGGGAGAGTATAACAGATGTAGCCCAGAGAGGGAACAGGAGAAGTGGAGACGGGAGAAGAATGTAGCATGTAGGAACAAGATTTGGGCCAAAACCAATGCATAGAAGTAATAAGACACATGACTCAAACCTTATCTTTATCTTGAAGAGCTCTGGTGTTAGAACCTCTCCTGTATTCAAAGATTGCGCTGACAGAGCAGCACTGAGGAAGGAGCAGGATTACCACTTCTGTTTTCTCTCCACAGGAAGTTTTCATTCTTGTCTTATTTCAGTTTGCACTTTGAAATCAAAGGGATAAACTAATACCTTCAAGCAGTGCATGTATATGATTATATCTTTTCTACAGCCCTTAATTGTTAGCTTGTTATGCTCCTCTTTCAAAGACATACTGCACCCAAAGAGTTAAACAAAATTAAATAACAGCTAAACTGGGATGAGCAACAATTTAAAATGAATCCCAGTAAGACTATCTCTTGGGCATCATAACCAGAGTTCCCTTTTCTCTTTCTTTTATTAAACAGTAGCACCATTGAGTAAACAACATGCACCTGTCATGTTAACATGATTTATTAGATTTCTCCTAAATCACATCTGGAGTTCTTGATCTCCTCCTGAGGTTTTTGGCACAGCTGTCTTTTCCTGAATAACCTGACTATAGCTTCCTAAGTATCTACTCTCTCAACACTAGTCTACTTCATATTTTCCTGTTATTTGCTTAATCCCTGCTGTACATTTATTTGGTCCTCTGATCCCACTCCCCTTGCTCTCATTTTTCCCCTGTGTCTAGATTTACATTTAAGATAGTGACAGTCATGCATTTTTTTTAAAAAGGACATTTGAGTTAAAACATACCATTTGTGAAAATGCAACTCCCACACATCTATAATTTTTCTCCCACTTAAAAACCAGTCAGATATACTTTAAAACATTTCTAACAAGATGTAAAAGATAGTTTTGTAAAGTAGGCGATTCTTATGAATGAGAAATTTCAGGAGAATTTCTTAGGCTGTGCCCAATTAACTTAGAAAGTCTTTATCCTCAAAGGAAATCTTTGGAGAAAATGGTTAAACTTCTCTTGATTCATTAACATGACTGTTATCCCATCTACAGCTGGAAAAACAGACTGGAGGAAGTCACCTTGAAGGGACAAAAATTCATGGCAGAGAGCTAGAAGTGAACGAATATTGTATGAGGTTAAGGTGTCACAGCAATAATACTACATGATACTTGTCAGCTCTCTTTCAAAGGGATTCCATTTTTGTTATGGCATTCCAACTCCACTTAACAGTGAAAGGAGCATACTGTGAGAAGTGACACTGGATTTAAGCCAATTATGGCAGCTATAATTAGATTATACAAAAGTGACTTCAAAGATCAGAAGCATGTTTACAATCCGACACCAACCAGACTGACATTATTTTGCACTGATTGATAGCCTGTGTTTCCAAAAGAATAATAATCTAATTTATCAGGAGTTTAATTTTCAAGGTATAAAATGAAGAACGGAAAGGAAAAAAGAGGACTAATTTCTTCAGATGCAGCACAAAGATACTAGTTCCATTTCATGGTTGACTCACTGCTTTCACTGTTCCAATGATGTGGATGTTTCAACATCTCACTAGGTATTATGCAGTAAAAATGAATTCAAAATTTGGAGACAGTTAACATTTCAGAAAGTATGTGTGTGTTATTAACTATACTTGCAGCTAGTACCGCGCCACAAACACCCCTTCAAGTTGCCTGTCGACATATGGTGACCCCATGTATGCCACAGGGTTTTCTTAGGCAAGGAAGACTCAGAGGTAATTTTGAAAGTTCCTTTCTCTGAAATATAACCTACAGCACCTGGTATTCATTGGCAGTTTCTCATCCAAGTACTAATCAGGGCTGACACTGCTTAGCTGCCAAGATTGGATGGTATCTAGTGCCTTTAGGATATTTAGGCAGCCTAGCTAATACCATACCTTCCAACATTTTGCATGTGAAAACACAAAATATAAGAAAGACAGAGATTTTTAAAATGCACTGAGTATCCTCCTATGGTTCCTTGGTCCTATGATTTTGTCTGCCTCGTTGTAGGGAATCTTCAGGATTCATATCTTAGCCCTCTGAGTTTGGCTTCCAGGAGGTTATTTTCAACAGATGAATTAATGCAGTGTGTATCTCAAGTCTTAGGCCTAAATCTTACAGGAACAAACAGATTATTTTAGCTAACTTTGGCTTGTTCCCATTATGCCATATGAAGTAGTCACAGCTTTAAAATCATGAAACTGCAGACTTGGTGTCAGTACAGTGAACAACTAAAAAAAAAAAAAAAAAAGAAAAAGAAAAAAGATGGACATAAATAAGAGGCCAGCATCCTTCCATTTAGAACTGCATGTAATGTCTTGGACGAAGTTCCTTAACTAAAATTGTCTAAAGCTGTAATTTTAGGACTGCATTCAATTTATATTTAATTTAAAACATAGTTCAATTTATGTTTAATTCAAAACAACATACTTTGGGAAGCTATTAGTACCATGGCTTTCAGACTAAATGTGTAAACTACATTATTTTATGAGAGGATTTTGTTCAAACAATTTCAGATGTCCAAGACACTACAGATAACCTTTTCTTGAGACTTCAGTATCATTACCTGCTTAGACCAGGCATGAGAAACCTGTGCCCCTTCAAAAGTTGTTGGACTCCCATGACCCTCACTCAGTATGACCAAGTAATCGAGATGAGAGGAATTCTAGTCCAATACATCCAATAACAGGATTCCTTTCCCCAATAACAGGATTCAAGGCACCTTGCAAATTATTACTATCAGTACAAATTAAATAATTAAAAATCAGTGTATGTGTGTGTGTGCACGTGCACATGCACACACACGTGCATGCACACACGTGTCTGTGCATACTCTGTATATACTTGACCTCATGTATAACCTGATATGTTTAACTTGATATGACCCACAGACAAATCAAGGGTAAAACCTAAGAGGATGTAACAAAGGATGTAAAGGATGAAGTAAAGAGAAAAAAAATGATGCCAAAGAACTTACAAAATCCCATCAGGCATATCTGTGCTCACTGTAAAGGCTAGATGAATGAGGAAGGAACTACAGTAAATTGTGGCTGTGTGATATGTGGGGAGACAACCAAGCACAGTCAGGGCTAAGAAAATGCAGACATGTCACAAAGGATGAAAAGGCAAAGCAAAGCAAATTGTGACCACATTGCAGTGATTATACCCTTTAAATTTAATGTGATAACTTTGCCTGATTTTAACCCATAAAAACTGACATACACAAATATCTTAATTCATATCCTTTAAAGCCCAATTCCTCTCAGCACTCCTTTGAAGCGCCAAACAGCTGCCGCCACCACCACCATTTTCCCACCTAGGGAGTAAAGAAGGTAAGAAGCAGTGATGTGGCAGACAGAGTAGAGGAGTTAGTATTTCGTTTAGGTGACTTAGGCTGAAAACAGATGATGGTAGAGATTACATTGCCCCTTTGAGCACTGGGTTGGGGCTGTGGTGACCACACTCCACGCACCCAATCCGATATTTTTCTGGTGCAAATAGAAGCAGCAGAAAACCATTCCTTTTTGCACTGGGAAAAGGGTGCCTTTGCCACGGTGGTGGTGGTTTTTCAGCATTTCTGTGATGCAGCGTGTATAAACACTGCACTGCTGAAACATCATGAATCCGCCTCATGGGCAGTCAACCATGTGGCTTTCTGGTGGCCTGGGTGCATGCTGTTGTCTGAATTCCATGCCTCCACACCACTGGGAAGCTGGCTTTATTTGTCAGCCTGTTTTGCCCCTAAGTCCCACTTTTTGACAATCTACTCAGAGAAGAGGATGGTTCATGGTTTTGTTTTTGTTTGTTTGTTTGTTGGTGAGAGCTAAAGTACAGTATGCATTTTGATCAGTGGATAAGTTGACCCAGGCTTTTGAGTCATTTTTTAACTAAAATTTCTAGACTTATACATTAGTATATACAGTATATAATTTAAGAACAGTCTATAGAGTTAAAACATTTAGAATTCTTTAAAAGAAAATATTTTTTAAAAATCAATAAAACAGCACTGTATCTCATTAAAAGCACATCACAACCAATTCCTAAAAGCCAGATGGAACAGTAAAGTTTTTACTTACCAGAAGAAGGAAAGCAAGGAAGGAGCCATCCCAGCCTGCCCTGGGTGCAAGTTCCAATGTATGGGAGCAGCCACCAAAAAGTGGCTGCTTCTCACCAAACAAGCTTGAGAAGGAGTGGGACACAGAGAAGGGCCTCTCCAAAGATTTAGAGCTCAGACAGTCTTATATAGGAAGATACTATCTTTCAAATAGCCTGGTTTGTGTGTTTGGTGCCTACATGTCATTTCCAACTTAAGGCGAATCTATCATGGGATTTTCTTGGAAGGATTTGTTCAGGAGAAGTTTGCCATTGCATCCATCTGAGGCTGAGAGCATGTGACTTTCCTAAAGCCTACAAGAGACCACCATAAACCAGAATTGATTTGATTGAAAACAGTATCCTCCAAACCCTCATCTTCTATTCATTAAGAATATTTATCTTCAACACAAAGTTCAGGAATTTGTGCACTACAGCTTCCATCATACCTGACTGAGCCTGATGTGAACTGAAGTCCAATGTCATCTGAAGATCCATAAATTTCCTGCCCCCACATAAAGGGCATAAACAGGTTAATTTCTTCTCTTGTGTTCTTCATTTTCATTCTCCTTTCTCTGGTTTTCATGCTTTCAAGAGATGAATGAATGGTTTGCATATCAAACTGGTCTCAGGTTCAAAGGGCAAAATGGGTGAGTCTACCAATCTATCTCTTCAGCCTACCCCCATCAGCAAAACTGCCATTAACACTCTATAAGTTTATATAAGTCATCATCCAGCAACTGTGGGTTGTTGCACAGTTCATGATTTTCCTTTTTCATGCACAATTTATGCACTTCTGTGTGTGCCTCTGAGTATGTAAAATCACTACATTATTTGTTTCAGAACTGATAAGACACCCAGCCACCCAAGTAAACTGCTAGAGGAAACAAGCAACACCTGAGACAAAATGTTGGCAAGCATCTTTACCTCTTTAACGGGTGTGCTCCTTTTCTGGTTTCTAGCCAGCAAAATAATTCATTCCATCCCATTCATTCCCACCTTGTGTTTTTAATTCTTCATTTCCGACTGACACCTAATATTCTGTTGGTACGGAGCTTGTTTAATTCTTATTGGGTCATTTGCTGGGGAAGGTTTACTTCACATGTTTTAGTTTATTAAAGACAGGACTGCACAACTACAAACCTTTGGACTCTCTGGGAATGCAGTAATTCCCACTTTATCAACTTGTAACCCAAAGCAGAGCTGTGAAGCAGAAGTGGGGAAAGAGGTACATGTGTTCAAGAGTCACTCTTAATCTTGCCCTATTTAAAGTTCTGCAGTTGACGTATAGTTTGGAACATATTGACAAGGCACACAAAAATCCAAGGGTCCTTTCACACTACAGAATTATAGCACCAGCATTCCATTTTAAGTGCCATGGTTACATTCTCTGGGATCCTGGTGTTTGCACTCTGCTGAGGCAGAAGAACTCTTTGGCTGAGACTTCCATATTCCCCTTTAGGAATTCCCAGTCTCAGGATTCCATAGGAAATTGCACCACAGTAGGAAGGAGCACATGTGGAAGTTGTATCTGTGTTTCTGAAAAAAACAACTCCCTTGAAAACTCTTCTCACACTTTGAGACTCATTGTTTTAAATGTTTGTTTAGATGAAACCAATTCACAGTTAAACATGGAGGAAGGTACTTTAAGTTGTGGTTGAATACTAGTATGAAGGTCCATTCCTCTCCACAAGGAAAAAGCATCTTGTGCTCCCTACTAGATAGCTTTTTAATACATCTTTGTCTTTTCATCAGAGTAATAGGTATAGGCATCAGCAGCTGCTCTCTCATTCCCGTCTTGCAAACCACATTTTATTAGCAGGCAACTATTCTGTATCTGTGCAATTTGTAAAGTGCTTAAGATGAAAGGCGTTGCATCAATGCTATGTAGCTGTGGTATTTCCAAGACCCTCTCAATTCAATCCCACCAGCTGTGGCAGAACAATCATAATGTGAATGGGAAGCCCTGGCTTGTACTGAAATTTAATGACAGAAACTTATTTCACTGTGGAAGGGCTGCCCAACTTCTAATGCCACAGATTGTTAACCTCATGGCTCTTGAACTCTACATTCAGAAGGAAAACACAAACTTTTAGTAACAGCATGCAGATATTTCAGGTTGCTTTGACATCCCCCTAGAAATTGTGCTGGAGGGAAGAGGAGAGAGAACTGCTCTGACATGGATTTTTTTTTTTTTTTTTAAAAAACTACACTATTTGTTGATTGTTATGTACCTTCAAGTTGACTTTGATTTATGGCAAGTCTCTCACAGGATTTTGTTGGCAAGATTTATTTAAAGGACATTTGCCATTGCCTTCCTTTTAGGCTGAGTGTGACACACCTGAGCGTGGCTGAGTGGAGATTTGAGTCCTACTATCTGGAAGTCTCAAGCCACTACTGTATATTACACTACATGTCTTAATCACTGATGTGGTGTAGTCATATTATCCATAGCTAATAACAGAAACTAGCATTTTCTGTTCAGAAGTTATGCATTCAAATGGGCTCCAGCTATCACTCAAAATATTTACTTGTTTTGATAGTTATATTGTTCTGTTGTGAAAGTACAAGAAGGATGTGAAAACTCAAACCTATTTACAGCAAAACTGTTTACTCTAACTTTATGCCATTTGCTTTCATAGGCTAACATAAGTAAAATGCCCATATTTAATAATAATAATAATAAATTTTATTTTTATACCGCCCTTCCGAAGATCAGGGCGGTGTACAGTTAAACAGTTAAAAACATATACAAAAATTAAAACATTCAATAACACTCTAAAAATATAGTATCAGCCAGGGTACAATGGGAACATCAAGTCCGATCATAATGAGGGAGTGATAGAGTGACACAGGAGAAAAAGATCATCAATAGGCTTGCTCAAACAGGAATGTTTTTAGCCCTTTTTTAAACACATTCAGAGAGGCGGCTAACCGAAGCTCCGTGGGGAGCGAGTTCCAGAGGCTAGGGGCCGAAAAGGAAAACACCCTTTTTGCTGTTGACGATAATCTAGCCTCTGGAACTCTTAGAAGTTGTTGACCAGTAGATCGAAGTGTGCGGGGCGGATTGTGTGAGGAGAGACGGTCCTTCAGGTGTTCTGGGCCCAAGCCATTTAGGGCTTTATAGGTGATAACCAGCACTTTGTACTGAGCCCGGAAGCGAATAGGCAGCCAATGAAGATCTTTCAATATTGGTGTTATATGGGCGGTCCTGGGAGCACCAGTGACCACCCGTGCTGCCATATTTTGCACTAGTTGTAGCTTCCGAGTGTGATACAAAGGCTGCCCCATGTAGAGCGCGTTGCAGAAATCCAATCGAGAGGTTACTAGGGCATGTACTACTGTTTCAAGGTCCCTCCGGTCCAGGTAGGGACGCAGCTGGCGTATCAGCCGAAGCTGAAAACAGGTGCTCCTGACCGTCGCATCCACCTGAGAAGTAAGATGGAGCGACGAGTCAAGGAGCACCCCCAGACTGCGTACAGTGTCCTTCACGGGGAGCGTGACCCCGTTCAGGACTGGTGGAACCACCTCCATCCCTGGGCCAGGGGAACCTATCATATTTGAATGTATTCCTGCAAGATCTGAATAAATCAGACTTTTTAAAACAAAAACAAAACAAAAACTCACAACTTGTTTTGTGGCACACACACACATATTTCAGAGCCATAACTATTTAACTCTACTACCAATCCATTTTAGAGAAATTATTAAACCAAGATTTATAGGTGTGTTAAGATGAGTAAATGACAAAAAGGTACAAGTGCTGTGTGCAGTGTCTCCAGGCTATTGGTTTCTATGTCTGATATTATCTGTGTGAAAGAAATGGAAGAGAAATGAAATGGAGCTAAACTAGTCCAGAACCCAAACCTAGTGATTCTTCATTTCAATTTAAACATTATGGCCTAAATCCATTTCTTAATCCAAACAAGAGCAACAAGGGTTTCCCTAGACTTTGTAACACCCAGTTAAGGGGGGTGCCGAGGGTGTGGTGGCAGCAGCAGCCTCCCCTGCCCTGCCAGCTGCTTGCCCCTCATGGCTTTGCCGCTGGCCTAGCTCTCTCCCCAAGGAGAGAGCTAGGCCAGCAACAAGTCAAGAAGGGCCCACTTGCCCTTCTGTTACCACCTCGGCTTCCTCTTCAAGGAAGGAGCCAGGCCAACAACAAAACCATGAGGGTCACCCTTGCCCCTCTGCCACCCTCGCCACTGCCTTGTCTCTCTCCTCAGGAAAAGATCCAAGGCTCTGGCAAAGCCATGGGTGGCACACACCACCTCCATCACAGTGGTCACCACTGGGTGTCACCATTACTTGGAGTGTGTAACCTGGTGTGATCTGCATCCCTCCACCCACTCAGTGATGCCACTGGAGAGCAGATCAAATGACTCAACCAAGAACCTCCTAAAATAACACCTATTTCCAGTTATTCAATTGGTCTACTGTAGTTGGGACTAAAATGTGACTTATGTTTACCTACTACATAGGAAATGCAGCATTTTTTAAACTAAATACTGTATAAAGTGAGGGAGCGGGGAGAGATGCAGGGTAAAAAAAGATCTAGAAAGGAACACGTTACATCCAGCATGATCACAGATAAAGTAATAACTAGGGACAGTCTTTGAAATACTAGTTAGAATGTCTTTTTGTAACCAGGTGCAGATGCATCAGTGACATACACAATGCACATAGCTCACAACACATGTGAAAACTCATCCCCATTTAAGTATTCATTTTCATTGTCAAAATATAAAGAAGAGATAAACGAAAACTGATCAGGTTTCTGCTTGTATGGATTTTGCAATTAAAAGCATACATACCATTCAATATAACATAAGGGCTGTGTATTCAGTGTTGGCTTTCTCTACAAGAATACAAAACATTTTATGAGAAAGCATTGCTTTCATTCCTCAACTTGGTTCTGTGCCAGCAATTACGCCTTCAGCTCCTCCCACGCTATCTTGGTCTGGTAAGGAATTACATTTTAATAATATCTTAGACTGAGCTATAGACAACTATAGCCTATAGATCAGGCTGAGTTGGGCTCTTTCTTGGCTAATGTAAAGACTGACTTGCTGTTAGGTATTCCTCCAGATGGAGGTGGGTGAGGAAGGCCTTTGCTGACTTCTCAGAGTCAGTTCAGATACTATAACCCATGTGTGATGGCTGCTGAAAATTAATTCCACATGACTGGACTCCATGTGCGGGATACAGATTTGTAAGCCTCTCAACATGCACTGCCAAGTACCAATAGGACAAATGAGTCTGGCTCAAAATTTCATGCTGGAGTCATCATTTGGCTGCGAAGTTGGTTTTAACATCCAAATACCTACGGACTCTTCTGGATTACTAGTACTTTAGTACTGTAAGCCTCAGAGGAAACCATACTGGAATAATCCCTCTCCTGTATGACCCTAGATATCTAAACTTCACATAATTTCCAGTGTTCTAATCTCTAGCTATAATAATTGAATTTGGAGAAAATTTCTGATACTTTGTTTTGCAGACAGCATTACTAAAATGTTGTTAGGTCCACTTGGGGTATTTTCATATTTCTTCTTACCTTAAATATACAGTACTTGGTTTCACATTGGAAGACCACATGGAAAAAGTGTGGAAGAGAGGAATGCTTGTAAGGAAAACTTTAATTCTAATCAAGCAATCTTATATTAGCAAGAGTATCATGTGCAAGTAAACAATACTTAGGAATATTTACAAAGTTACAAAACAGCCTCAATTCATATTCAGATGAGGTTAGAAAAAAAAACATAAGGCCTAATGCAACCAGCTAAGACATTCCTGGTGGCACAGTGGTTGCGAGTTCAAGAGCAGCAAAAGGACTCAAGCTTGACTCAGGCTTGCATCCTTCTGAGGTCACTAAAATGAGTACCCAGATTGTTGAGGGCAAATTAGCTTACAGTTGTAAAGCGCTTAGACACTGCTTAGGTGGTATGAAGCAGTATATAAATGAAGCTTGTCTGTTTAACAAATTGTAAGCCGCTCTGATAACCTTGGCTGAAGAGTGGAGTATAAATAAAAACAAACAACAAAAAAACAAACAGCTTCATTTATATACCGCTTCATACTCTTAAGGAGTGTCTAAGCGGTTTACAATTGTAAGCTATTTGCCCCCCAACAATCTGGGTACTCATTTTAGCGACCTTGGAAGGATGCAAGCCTGAGTCAAGCTTCAGCCCTTTGCTGGTCTTGAACTCGCCACCTTCTGGTTTTGAGTGAGTGGCTGCAGTACAGGCATTTAACCACTGCGCCACCAGGGCTGTTTCAATAAAACATTGTAAACATATATATATTCCTATTCTATTCATGAATGTATAAATGTAAGTCTTTAAATTGAAAGAATTTACCTAAACAAACAGCTTCATTTATATACTGCTTCATACCGCCTAAGCAGTGTCTGAGCGGTTTACAACTGTAAGCTACTTGCCCCCAACAATTTTACAGACCTTGGAGGGATGCAAGCCTGAGTCAAGCTTGAGCCCTTTTACTAGTATTGAATTTGCAACCTTATGGTTTTGAGTGAGTGGCTGCCACCAGGGCTCTTACTACATATGACCTCTCTTTGTCATAAACTTTCAGTGTACCTTTATTATTTAACATCTTTCCATTTTGCTGTTTTCCCACCAATTAAAATAAAATAGCTGCTTCATAAAATGTTTATGTAGATAAGGAGCAGACTAGCAATCTAAGCACTGTGTCCCTGTACTTCAATAGAGGAAGATGAGATCTATCAGAACTTCTGAAACTAGGTCTCTTGAGGCTTAAACTGGGATAACTCCATGATGATTTTGTGTTTTTGTCGGCGTGAAGTGTGGTATCACCCACTTTCTCCCCTACCCAAATGTATCTTTGTCAATATTGTTTTTTTTCCCCCTGTGATAATTTTAAACATTTATATTAAACAAAATAGAGAAGAGAACTGGAATATAATGAACAGATGTGTGTGTGTGGGGGGGGGGGGGAATATATGAGGAGCTATCCAAAAGATTTAATGATCACCTTTTAAAAATATTGACAGAAAGTTTGTTTTGATTTGTAGTTGTTATTTATCTCTATGTAGTCACTATCTAGATTTATACATTTTCCCCAGCGTATCTTGACTCACTGAATACCTGATATTGTAGAAGTCTGCAGATTGCACCTTATGAGGAGGTTATTGTAAAGTAATAATTATCACCCAGAAGTTATTATGGTATATTGATGAAATTTTGTTAGTGTCATCATTGGCCCCTAAGTGCATGTTGTTGAGAAAATCAACTCATTGCATCCTTTATTTTTGTGACTGGCTCTGCCAGAAGTGACTAAAGTGTAAAATCCTTGGCGCAATCTGCAGACTTCTACAATATCAGGTATTTGGAGGGTGAAGATATGCTGGGAAAAATGTATAAATCTAGATAGTGACTACATAGAGATAAGTTAACAACTACAAATCAAAACAAACTTTCTGTCAATTTTTTAAAAAGGTGATAATTAAAACTTTTGGATAATCCCTTGTATATATAATGATTAAGATAAAGGAAATAAAGAAATATATACTTGAACATAAAAAATAAAACTAGGCTTCTTAAACAGACAAACAAGTTGGTTTTGGAATTTGGGAATGGTGCTTTTACTTTGCACTACATTTATGGCTCTTTTAGAGTGATCCAGAGTCTAACTCTGAAATCCATAATTAATTTTATGGTCACTAGAGAATCACTACAGGGAACATTCCCGCTCCCCTCTGTAAAATAGCTTTGCATGGAAAAGCAACTATGGTATAGTCATTAACTTAGCAAATTTCTTTCATAATATGAGTCATCAGAATGAACAGCTGGCTTCTGATAGCTCCTCAAGCACTGTAAGTCTCTTCCCTAAAGCTGCGTTTTACGAATTGTCACACTACTAACATGTGAAACACAAATACTGAGTTTGCCAGCACATGCAATTGTTCCAGAAATACTGACCACAGCAAATTTGTGGTTCCAAAAGCTACTGTCAAGAAAATGCTGATTTTTAAAAAATGCTAACTAAAATGTGTTTTCTAATATTAAGGGATGTCAAAAAGACACACATACTTATCTTTATATTCCTTTTCATCATACATTTTCTGTGTCCTTCTCTTGTATGCATTGAACTACATTTTTTAACCTAAACATCCAAGCAGTAGCAAAGCATCAAAGATGTCTGAAGATTATCTAGACCTTAATCTGTTTACATGTGTATTTTAAATAAATTCCTATTGGCATTAGTATATACAGTACTGATGTTAATCTGGCTTCTACAAACCTTCATTTGTATTTGCAATAAATCAAGTTGTGGACAGACATAATGCTGGCTCCATACAAACTATGCCTCATAAATTAAACATAAGTTTTGTGAATGCCCATTCACACTATCCTCTTATATACCCAACAAATCACCCTGCTTTCCTTTCCTGACATTAGCAATCTGAAATGATGCAATTTATGTTAACCATGGTCTCTCATAAACCAGAGAGGATCTCCATGGTTTGAAGTGGGCTTACATACTGTGGTTACAGAAAATCTGGTGTGCATTAGCCATTGCTGCATGGGTTCACATCTAATGCAAAACATAGTAAATGTCAGCAATGAAGAGGGGAAGTCATTTCAGAAATGGGAAAAAGGAGCAAGCCTTCATAAAGCTGGCTCTTAATTTGCAAAGCACAGGCTGAGGAAGGCAGTGTTACATCTCTGCACCGAGCCATAACGGCCATAAGTATAATTGCCAGGTCTTGCTTTATCAGTGTTCCTGCCTCAGAGGCAAAACATGGAAACAGAAGCAGTCACCAGCAGAAGAGTAGCAATGGAACAGTGTAAAAACATAAAAGTGCCTACGTTGTTAATCTACGGTCATCTGTGTTTGTACTCATGCTACTGAAAAACAAAACAAAGCTTCTAAATCCGCTACTAATTGTGAGGGATCCTATCCATATATATGAGGGGGTATCCAAAAGTTTTAATGATCACCTTTTTAAAAAATTGACAGAAAGTTTGTTTTGATTTGTAGTTGTTAACTTATCTCTATGTAGTCACTATCTAGATTTATACATTTTTCCCAGTGTATCTTGACCCTCTGAATACCTGATATTGTAGAAGCCTGCAGATTGCGCCTGCAGATGCACCTTTTACACTTTAGTCACTTCTCACGGAGCCAGTCACAAAGATAAAGGACACAATGAGCTGATTTTATCAGCAATGTGCACTTAGGGACCAATGATGACACTGACAAAATGTCATCAATATGCCATAATAACCTCCGGGTGATGATTCTTACTTTACAATACCCCCTCGTAAGGTGCAATCTGCAGACTTCTACAATATCAGGTATTCAGAGGGTCAAGATAAGTTAACAACTACAAATCAAAACAAACTTTCTGTCAATTTTTTTTTAAAGGTGATCATTAAAACTTTTGGATACCCCCTTGTACATGTTTAAGTGACTACTGTAAATGTGGATTAATTCCAACTATCAAGATGTTAGAAGAATTAAATGATTAAAGATATACACTTTCTTTAGTCTGGAAAGTTATTTTTCCAATTTCATGCCATTCTATGCAATGTACAGTTTATGTCATTCCACAGTTTTGTGATACAGCAGAAAAATAAGACTGCTTATAAAAGGAGAAGAGATTTTAGTAAGCCCAACCAGAGCCAGGTACCAAAAGTGTAACTGTGAGGCTGAAAATGAATTAACAATTTCCTATGGTAGTAAGGCCAGAAAATCCTCTCAAGCAGCAGTTACATCAGGAAAATGGAGGCAGCCCTTCTCCCAAAAGCTTCTCTGGTGTTCCAGTCTGTTGGAGGGCAGAGCAGCATACATTGCACAGCTCACCCTGAACCCTCTTAACTAACCTGCTAACTTGAATGTGCTGGAAGACAACAGCCCATCAATTGCCAGTCTATACATGGAATGGGGAGCAAAAGGGAACAGCCTTGATTGGCAGGTATATAGTAAGAGCAACACTGTCCTCTTATAATTAATCCCCTTTTTATGCTGAATCATATAAATCATGATTCCTCCCATGCCCTGATTTCAACACACTACATGAAAGTTTTTAAAGCTAACCTTCATTCAGCTATATAAAACACTTCTTTAATGGAGTGTGACTTGAAGTCAATGTAACTGGCATTTTTCCTGCTCTACAGATGGAACAGCAGGGCCACACGTACAAGTGTGCATTTTTGGCACCCAAATGAATTGTTATATATGAAAACAAACTACCCTGAAATGATTTGTCAAAAGAAGGGGGAAAGATGGTGTCTGCACTGAATTCCCCCAGATGTTCCATGGAAGATGACACAGAAAGGCCATTTCATCCTCTGAGGGAAAAATACCGCTGTCAACAAAGGCTTTCCATCTTAGAGGTGCACGTTTCTTCCTCCAGATGTCGAAGGAAGATTTCCCACAGTGGAACTGGGCATTGTTATTATTTTCTTACTTGGAAAGGAGAGAGTATGACTTCCTGCCAAAACTACAGGGTAGCATGGCCAGCATACATAAAGCAGGATAGCATGCCAGCATAACAATCCCATTAGCACTAACAAGGCTAACCTTCCATTTTTAAAGCCTATTTGGGTGGTTGCAGATCTGCTTCTTGTCTCATCGACCTGCGTGGTCCTATAACATCTCACACATTCTGTCACTTACTGACAAATCACTTTAATGATGAAGATCTACAGAGAACTGGTTATTTTCTGAACATGGAAGGCTGTTGTCAAACCACTCTTAACAAATAGATCCACTTATGACTCTTCTAGTTTTTTCAGTTTGTGAAGAGTATCAATTAATATAAACTGATACAAGCACAAGCTGTAGAGCCACACAATGCTGACAGTGAGAGCATAACTGGCTTCAGATAGATATGATTACAATACATAAATCTGCTGGAAATGTATTTTTTGATCAGATATTCAGGCAGCACGCTGATGCTTTACTGGACCTCCTATAGCAGGTCCTGATTGCTGTAACATGGGATGTCCTGGTACACTGATCTCAATGTAAGCTGCATTAGTCTGACAAGCATTTCATACACCTTACACAAATAAGCATCAGATCAATCTTTTTGGGACAATTTTTTGGGTGGGCAAGTGCTGCAGGAGGGAGAGAAAGAAAGAGGAAATCCTGTTCTGTTAATGGAAATGTTACATTATACAAATGCTACATTGGACCCTGGTCAATATATAGCAGCAGAGATATAATTCTTCCCCCAAGCAGTAGTAGTTGTAGTAATAAGTGGTAGCAGTAGTGGCAGTAGCGCTAGTAACAGTGAAAATTAACTACACTGGAAACCTATGTAACAGACAATTCCAAACATAACAAGAAAAACATAACCCAAACGCTTCTAGAAGAAACAGGCTTGGGTGTGCTCAGTTACAAACTATATAGTTAGGGACAGATAGCCTTGTCTGCAGTAGGCATTTGAACTCAAATTTCCATCAATGAAAAAGTCCTGTTCCTAGCACACACTCAGTTATGATAACCAGAATGCATTACAGAGTACATACACAGTGAAGTCCTTAAGATTCCCAGGCCCTTAACTGTGAAAAACCTCACAGTGCATGGCTTATAGAGTGCAATAGACTTCATCCAGAATCAAACATTTTCCATCTGCCTCTCTCACACCATTAGATGGTGGCTAATGTGCAGTTTGCCACTGCCGGGTTAGGGCCACGGCAACTGCATGCCATGCCCCCAACCCAGCTGGTTCCTGGTACAAAAAGGAGCAGCAGATAGCTGCTACTTTTAGCATTGGGGAAAGGGCACCCTTGTGGTGGTGGCATCATTTTTTTGACATTTCTTCAACGCCACATCAGTCAGGCAGCATGACACTGTTTGGGGATACAGTTGGGGCATGTGCCATGTGGACACCATGCCAGCTCATAGTGCTGGTCTGTACAGCCTCACAGTTACTCTTTTGGCACCTGTCTCTGGTTAGGAGACCCTGGTGTTCAAATGGAGAGAGAGAGAAAAGAAGACACCACAAATACTAAGCCTGCCCATTTCTGCTGCAGTTTGAAGATGCTTTCAGGAATGACTTAAGTGCTTGGATAAAAACCCCAAGACCATTGATTATGCTTTCCTTTTATATATCTTGCTGATTTTTTCATAATACTTTATTTTCTGTTCAGGCCAGTTTTTACTCTGACATACCATGGTTATCTCATGGGAATATTGCTCCAGGAAGAACCAAAGAGGATGATAATCCTTGGATGATTCAATAATGACTTTACAAACTAGGATGCCACCAGCTGTACTTCCAGTAACTTTTTAAACTTTTTAAAAACAAGCTGACATTGAGTGAAAATGTTGTCTTTTCTCAGTTTAAACAATGAAGGATCAGCAGGGCACGTCAACTCACACCAGTAAAAAGTCAGTGCTGATTATAAATCTTTTGTTTACTTTCTATGGTTTGATGAACAAAGTAGTCATGTGACTTACCCATAAAAACCTGCTAAATAAATCTGGTAATAATTTCTATAATGTTACTATGACACAAAATGCCAACCTTAATAAGATGAATCACAAGCCACACAAAATCATTCCATATTGTTAGCAAACAAAGAAAAAGGCACAAGTGAACTTAATTTTCAACAACGCTTAAACTAAAATGGAAAACATCCTTAGAAAAATGGCTGGTTCCTACCATGTTTAGTTCTCATCTCACAGTGACTTGTAAATTTTATACCAATAAAGCAAATATTTAGATCTGAAAACAGGTGAAATCTCAATATAATGATGGGGAATGTATGTCCAAGAAAGATAATGTAAAATAGAAAAAAAGCACATTTGCCTAAATTCTGTTAGTAGTCTTGACTAGAGAAGATCCAGTCAATCAATGGGCTTCACCTATGCATTGATTCATCATCCAACAACTGACTAAATATGTGCACTCTAGTTTGGACTAACCAACAGTACATTGGCCATAATTGCATTTAAGGGCGCAAAATATTGTAGTCAACTATTAAGGAACCAAGACAGGAATGCACTTATATCCTAAAGACCTGATTTTGTTGTTGGTTGTTAGCTGTCATCAACTTCAATTTATGATGACAGACCTTCAATATCCCCTATCTTCAACCGGCCTGCTCAGGTCTTGCATACTCAGAGCCATGGCTTCCTTGATTCAGTCTATGCATCTGCCATATGGTCTTCCTCTTTTCCTGCTGCCTTCTACCTTATTAAGCACCATTGTCTTTTCTAATGAGTCAAGCCTTCTCATGATATGGCCAAAATACAATAGCCTCAGTTTCATCATCTTGGCTTCCAGGGAGAGGTCAAGCATGATCTGTTCTAGGATCCACTTGTTTGTCTTTTGGCTATCCAGAGTATCCTCTTCTGTAGCTGCACATTTCAGATGAATGTATTTTCTTTCTGTCAGCTTTCTTCACTGAAAAGAACTTAACACTAACAGGAGGCTTCACTAAAACTGATCAAAACCGATGAGAGCAAGAAGAATAAAAGTAGATGCACTATATATCACTAAGTACAGATACAGACAAATAGTGAGATACTGTACAAAATTTAGTTAAATTCTTAAATAATTACAGGTATAATTAAACAGTTATAAATGAACAATAGAATGTTTGATCATCATGATAGTAGAGAACAGTAAATGTTAATTATGAGCTCAAACTGGAACACCTTGCAAGGATATTGCTTCAAAAGGTATGAAGTGATAAGTTTTAAAAAATCCTCTTCTCAAACTGGTGAATCCATGGCAGTCACTATAAGATAAACATTACAGAACATAGAATGATAACATGAAGATTAACCCTCTTCTTAAAATGATAAATCCAGTCCATCAGTTTGAGAAGAGGATTTTTTTTTATCTTATAACGTAATGATTTTTGCAGCAATATCCTTGCAAGATGTCTTTAAAATATCAATAGCTTTCATGAGCTATGCAGTCAAAGGCTGCATAAGCTATACAACACATGCTGATTTTCTTCTGATTTGTTCTATGGCCCATTTATTTGTTTTTTAGCAGTCCATTGTATCCACAGAACTCCAATGCCACATCTCAAATGAGATGATTCTCCTCTTATCAGCTTTCTTCAGCTTTCATAACTATACATATAAATCGGGAATATGATGGTATGGAGAATCCTAACTTTAGTATTCAATGATATCTTTACACTTCAGGATCTTAAGCAACAGGATTTCCTTCATTCAGTGCTAGTAACACTCACTTTTTAGATTATTAGTAAATTTTTGCTGCAGATACTCTTGATCAAAGGTTTAATTTGGTACATAGCAACTAGTACACAACACTGATTAATCAGTGTGTGAGTATATTTTTAAAAACTGCAAGCTGATTCTTATATTTGCTATGAATTACTGAGCAATACTGAACAAAAAGTGACCCTTTATGTAGTATAGTATTAATTACTAATCAAAATATTCCTTTCTCATTTTTTCATATATAGGGACCTTGTACTATTATGTGGTATCCTCCCTTCACTCAGTGCTTCTATTTTTTTTAGTTCATAGGAACAACACATACAGCTATAACATAAGGAACAAAGTAAATTTTTCTTGCATTCTTCTTACCTGGTTAAATTACTAGAGCTTCTGCACATTTTTAAAATTATCCCCCACTTTTTGAGGAAAATTCACAAAACAATTTATGTACCAAAAACAATTATTTTTCAGAAAGGGTGTTATTTCTGCACAAAAACAATTTTTGGTAAAAAAACAACAAAAACAAAACCAACATCACAATGTTGAGAGGGTGCACAAAAAAGAGAGGTTCTCCACCCACTAAACAAATTTTCACAGAAAATTCTTGTAATGGGAGAACTGGTTGACCATTTTCTAAATTGACATAATTTTCCTCATTTTGGCCCCCAACCTGCCCTTGATTTATACATGAGGTCACCCTATGGTTGAGTATACATGGTTATCAAAATTCACAAGCAGACAATACTGTTCCTAAAATCAACTGGAATGTAATATAATGTGAACACTTATGAATTCTGTAGAACTGGAGAGAATTCTCCATCAGGCCAGGTGGTACAGAAATTAAAAGGACAGGGGAAGAAGCAAGAAGCTCCAAAATTTGGCTAGACTTTTTGTGAGCAAGAGTTCCATATTAAAATAAAGACAGTGTATACATGCATTAAATAAACATTTAGATGTATATGCCTTTGTGCGTCTTCTTTTTTAAAAAACAAAACAAAAAACTAAACATAATTTTTTATCATTGTTTGCTCTAGTTATTCAGAAAGTCATGCCTAACTCCAGAAATGTTTGTAGCTACTTGAAGAAGTATGTCATGCAACAGAGATGAGAGATAAAACTGTCTGAAAAGCCACTGAAAAAAAGTGAGCACAGAACTATACTTCTGTGTTTATGCCCAGAAACCTTCCCGAGTATAAACACAGAACAACAGGTGGCAGCTTCTCTTCATCTGGTGCTGGTATGAAAATGTATTTAATCCAGGAATGTTTAAAATAGTCTTAGATATGTTTTGAGAATGAGATACGGGTCATTCTGAGTAATTCCTGGATCCATCACATATGTCGTCTTTTAAACACAGAACAATGATGTCTATGAAGATGGTTGTGCTAATATCACAGGACCAAAAAAAAAAAAAAGTTTAAATGTGAGAATAATGAATGTTAGGAAATAAGTGAGAGTCTTAAACTAACCTACTATGTACTTTCAGGGGCAACAGATTATGAAGCTGGCCCTTGTCTACCAAAGCTAATTCCACATGTTAGGTCTCTAAGGTGCCAGAAGATTCTTTGCTCATTTGGCTGGACTGAATAACACGGGTTACTTTTCTATAATTTATCTTCATAACTGTCGAAGAAATTGAGCTAATAAAAGAACTAGGAGGTAGTGACTGCTGTCCTGAAAGATAAAGGCAAGTTGCCACTCCAATAAGAAATCAATGGGGCAGAATAATGAGCTGTGAAAAAACTGTACTATAAACAACCATAATCTTGGAATAGTTATTGCAATGAAGCAAGCAGTTAGGCAAACAATAATTCATTATGATTATTACTAGGACTAATACACTCATGTAAAAACCATTTAGTTACCTAATGCAAATTTTAAAAGAAAAATGACCCTGTACATATTGAAGTGCCATTGGTAGGTGGTTAATCTTCAGAAACAGAATTTCTCTGAATTCCCTTCAGCAAACTTACAGGAAGTGACCTGAACACCCCAGTTCTTTGCCCTTTTGAGTCATGGAGCCTTCTTTAAAAGTCTGGACAATACCATGTCTAAGATCTCCCCCAACCAGCAACACCAGATTGTGACCCATGAGACCTTGGAGACTCTTGCCTCATCTCAGAATAGGAAACAGCTTCTCATTTTAGACAGGCAATGCAGCATCAATCTATCCTTTTACAGGCCTGATAGCGTTAATTCCCAGCACACACATGCCAACATCCAGCTGTGCTTCCACTGAAAATAATCCTCAAATGATCAGCTGGCATACTTTCTAGAAATTCCAATTAAGATTATTTACCAGTGAGATATGCCACCCTTCTGAATTTTAACTGGCAATTCAAAAACAAGATGTACATATGTGAAGTCGAAAGCTTTCACAGCCAGCATCCATAGTTTTTTGTTGGTTTTTCGGGCTATGTGGCTGTGTTCTGGCAGATTTTATTCCTGACATTTTTCCAGCTTCTGTGACTGGCATCCTCTGAGAATGCTGGCATGGAAATGAGTGGGGTATATATACTGTGTGACCCTAGGTTGATAGGGAGTGATTTACATGTTAATCTCTGTGTTGGTCAGTCGTTGAATTGCAAGGCCTAAGAGTGTCTATTTAATTAGTGATCCACTGTCTGCTGGGAAATCCACCTGACCCTGGGTGGTTTTCATTTGCACTTGCTGGGTCTTGATTTTGGTGTATATCAGTACTGGTAGCCAAATTTTGTTTACTTTTAGGGTTTCTTCTTTCCTGCTGACATTGTCTACACCAGTCATCTCATATCTAACTGGGACTTCTCCTCTACTTTGCAAAGAACAGGACTTTTCTGTTCTTTGCAAAGTATGGGAGAAGTTCCGATTGGGTATGGGATGCCTCTGAGCTGGAGAGGGAACTGTGCAATAACAATGGTTTTTACATGGTCTCAGCCCATGCCCAGATTGGGGAAAAAAGCTATGCGATAATCTCCAAACCAGATTAACCAGCCCTTCAGCAGAGTTACACAGACTAGGAGACCTCTGTTACCTAGGTGCATACTTACCAATTTGTTTGTGTAGTGTATACAGGTATAATTAAGTCTATCTGTACATATGCAGCTGATTTGCAAAAAATTAAATGTACACATTAACACCACACACATTTGCTGGAGCAGTCATGGGAATGCGGCAGTGTGAAATAAATAAAAGCCTTCAAATGTATAGCAGAACCAGCATTTGTTTATATGACTGAAGTAATGTCTAAAAAAAGGAGGAAATTCATGGAGGCAAAAAGTTAGCTGAAACCTAAGGCTTATCGGAAAGGCACAGGAAAATCACAATTCACAGAGTTTGTTTTTCTACTGTTCAGAGACTCAAAAAAATAAAAAAATAAAAAATAAAAAAGCAGTTTCTAAACACAGGCCTGAAACAGATGGGCCAAATAAAGCAGCTTCTGGCTGCCTCAGGAACATAGCATTTAGATGACGCATGCCCCTTAAGCATCTGGAAGCCACTCTGAGGCCACCTAAGGTGGCCTGAAGCTGCCAGCAAAAGGAGTGGATTTAATCCACTCCTGCCAACAGCCCATTTGGGATTGTGGCAGAAGCCTGAATTGGGAGCAGTCTATGAGGTCGCTGCAGTCCCAGAGTGACCGAAGCCAGAGATCAGGCCTTCCAGGCTGCTTCAGCCCATAGTTAACTAGCAACTACAACCATCTTCCTGGATTAAAAATATACAGAATCCTCTTGGTTCTCTTGCTCTCTTCTTGCCATCCTCTTACAACCATGTCTTGATTACAGAAAGGCTATTAGTATGTATGGACAAGTTACTTAGGTAAAATCTATTGTCATTTCAAGAGTATATATGTGTGTGGCATGTGCCATCAAGTCACATATTGATTCATGGGAACTTCTTGAATTTATAGAGTTTTCTCAGGCAAGGAATCCTCAGAGGTGGTTTTGCCAGTTCCTTCCTCTGAAATATAAACTACAACACCTGGAATTGATGGGTAGTCTCCCATCTAAATACTAACCAGGGCTGACTCTGCTTGGCTTCCAAGATCAGCCATGATCTCTACTGGTTCAGACTAGGGAGCCTTGGTGGTGAAGTGAATAAACGCCAGTACTGCACCCACAATGTTCTAAGTTTGATTCTGGATGGATCCAAGGTTGACTCAGGTTTTCATTCTTTTGTATGTCAATAACATGAGTACTCAGCTTGTTGGGGGCAATTGGCTTACACTTTGTAAACTACTTAGGGAGTGCTAGTTCATTAATAAATGGTATAGAAATGTACTTGCTATTGCTATCTCTATAAAGGTAATCTTGACCAAAAACCTATTTATTTGTGTGTATGCTTTTAACTGTTTCTGAGTGCAATGACTACTGTGTTCACATTCAACAGATGAAGGCCAGGTGTTCGCTCATTAACAACCAGAGATCCTGATAAAACATTTTCAAAATGACAGCGATGAGTGAGGTATCAAACTTTAATTCATTTCCAGTGAGAGCCAGCATAATATAGTGCTTTAAGTGCTGGACTAGGACACACTGGAAGACAAGAGTCTGAATCCCTTCTCAGCCATGGAAACCCTCAGAGGAAGGCAAAGGAAAACCACTTCTGAGCAAATCTTACCAAGAAAACTCTGTGATAGAGTCACCATAACTCAGAAATAACTTTAAGGCAAACAACAACAGTACAATCCTCCTGCAACAAATAACTGACCCCAACCAATATTTTTAATCTATGATAACCAGGTTACATCTTGTTGTATCAGATAAAGGAAATTTCTTCAGTCCCCACCAGCTAAGTTTTTCAGTGCTGATTGCCTAAAGGATAAAGTGCAACAAGCTTGATCACTGAAAGTCATACCCATTAACTGTTAAACAGAGATATGGTTTTCAGACACTGTGAGGCAGCATGGACTCTTGTTTTCTGTTCACAAGTAACAAACTGCATATTTTTAAAGAAGCAATGAGTCAATAATCATCTATATAGATGACCTCTAATCTATATTAAAGTTTTATTTTAAATGCACTTAGACATTGAAAAAAATGCCAACTAAACGGAACATATGATAGCAATTTTCAAAGGGTATATCTTCTTGTAACATACAATGGTTCCAGGTGTCTTTTCTGAGGAGTTTTGCTATATACCACTTCTGTCTTTAATCTATATACATATTCATTAATATGTATGTATGTATGTATGTATGTGTACATGCATGCAGAGACACAAGTTTTAACAGACTGGAGTGGGGGAGAGTTGTGTGCCAGATGAACACATCTCTTTAATTGTTTCAAAGTTTGCTCCATTCCACAACTTTTTATTATAAGCAAAACATCCCTCACTTGTATTACATTCTCATCAATGATTCTTCCAAGTAGTTATGGACACACATAATAGTAGAACACTCAAATATTTGAAATATAAGAGAGGATGAATGGCTGAGAGAATAATAGCCACCCAGTGATCTCATAGCAAAAGCCTAAAATATGGAATATATTAAAATGTTTGCTTAAGGAATACAATACCACAGTGTCATCTTCAAAGGCGATCGCCTTTATTATTTAAAGAAAACACATTAGCAATGTAAAATACTTAAAACTGTGGTGCTTCACAAACTATGAGGTTTGTTGTTGCTGTTTGAGTCACAGATTAAACATGTAGCATTGGTGCAAAATCAACCATTAACTTGGCCAATGGAAAATGTCTGCATTGAAGGAACTCTCTCTCTCTCTATTTCACACATAACACACACACTAAAACAAACAAACAAAAAACCACCAGGAAATATACTAGCAAAACATTGCCAGAAAATGTACAATTCACTTGACTATGCCAATCAAAACACTAGGTTTGGCTGAATATATTCCATTCTAGAGGCATCTCTCCCTCCTCCTGCTACCCGCAAGCTTTCACTTGTGGAAACTTCTACATGGCCGCCTGAGAGCCAATGGTCTCACAAACAGGGATAGTAGCCTGGTGGGTAATGTCATATGTGTAAACCTCACATGGATTGAGTTTTAGTATACCACAGACATCTAGAATTTCCAGCAGATTGCAGAGGCAGACTACTAGACACATGTATGTACTGCAGGCATGGCATTAATGGTTACTTTCATTAAGGGCACCAGAGGCTCACAGAATGCTCATGAAAATGGGTTACAGAACTGACAAAGTTAAGTCTAGTAATAAATTAGGAGAGAGGCTGGGTAAAATAGTTGTTCTGGGTTACAAAAATCTGTGGTGGTGGTGCTGAAACTGAGAGGCAACTACTTTCTAGAAGAATAAGTTGTATTGTATTAACAAAGGAGGTAGAAAAAAAAGTGATAGCAGACCAAGGAAAAGCCAAAGCAAAATATGATTTAAAAAGTGTGCACTCATGCATGCACTTACTCTCAAAGAATAAATAGATAAGCTCTTCATTTGTGAAGGAAACTCCAGAACCCCACAGAAAAGGGATGGCTATTGTTCTAAAGTGCCTAGTCCCCTAGCCTGGGTACATGTTTGCAGACCTTCACACACAGAACACCAAATTCAGTGTGGTGCTAGATAAGATCCACCTTCTTGAATTAGGCTCAGAAATAAACAGTAAACCAATGCAATTAATGTAAGATTAGTTGTAATATGGACTCACAAATGTGCAGCACAAAGGCTGTTGGCCACTACATTTTCAGCTTTTTGAAACAACTCAGTTTTCCTCTTTAAGACAATTACTAATAAGGTTTATCAACACATATTTTTTTAATTTTATCTATAAAATATTTGCAACACTGCGAGGTAAGTATTGCCTCCCAGGAATAAATGTCTCAAAAATATATATTCATATAGTTTCTCAGTGACAACATCTAGTGTTGTGAATTCCATAACGTCCATTTCACATATTGTCCCTGTACAACATGGGTATTTTCAGAAAGTTTACATTAATGAAGATTTATACCTCCGGGATCCCCAAGAGCATTTTTTTAAAAAACCCAAAACAGGAAGGGAAGAGATTCTAATATGCTACAGTGCCTCTATTGTAAATACTGGGGCTGGTATTGAAAATCCCAGGCTGGTCAGGAGGTCATACAGTGCTTACATGGAAAGGAAAACCAGGACCAAGTGGAGACCTTTGGATGAAACCTTTGTAAGAGAGCATCATTTCTTTCCCAAAGTTAGCTCTCAGGAAATTGTTTATTGGTCTAGAAAACTTCTTCCCTGAAACTGAAGAACACAGCTTAGTATTCCACTGAGAATGAACTGAGTTCACAACATATTCATTTGTATTTACATTTAAAACTGATTTGGAACAGCAAAAATAAATAAGCAGGGACTAGGACAGTGCATTGCCAGCTGAAAGCAGAGAACTAGATATGAGGAAACCATCATCTGGCTATGGGAAGAAAGCAGAGGATGGGATGGGCAGGTGGGGGAAATCATACCATAGAAACTCACAAGATTTTTTTTTAAAGGAAAGGAAACAACACTCTCCCATCTAATTTTTTCCATTGTAATCAGTGCATTTATTTCACATTTGTTATTTTGATACACATAATTCCTAGACATTTTGTAAGTTTGGCAGGAGACCTTTGCAAATAGTTCTGGTGCACATGTGCATGTGTGTGACTGAGAGAGAGAAAGAGCATGCGTGTGTGCATGTGTGCACGCACACGTACAATAAGAACCAGACCCAACCTGGGTGGTACTGAGACAGTATATGCTCATCAAGAGCAGTATGAAACATTGTTTCATTTGATGCCAAAAAGGAAAGGGAATGGGAGAAGCAAGAGCTGCTTTACATCCATCTCTTCCCTTTCTTTGCATATGACTCCCAGCTACAATACCATAGCATTTTCTTATGTACTTTCCTCCATTCCGTTTCTTACTAAAAGGAATCTCCATACTCTCCTGGAAATATAAACACCAGGTGTCTACAAAAGTGCTGCAGTGTAGCTTATAAAGTAGCAATCTGTTTTCTTGTACATTAGTTATAAGCTGAATCAAATGTGCTAACCACGGTAATTACAGATCATAAAGAATATTCCCTCAGTCCTTAAAAGAGGAGTTAGCAGGGGGAGGCACACTACTTCAGACTATAGGAAAAAAGTAAAGAGGTCTTAAAACATAAACGCAAACACATAATCCTTGCTTAAGTTCTAAAACTAGCCAGCAAAAGCATGTAGATTTTGGTGTGCTCAATTTAACATCTTTAATGTCATCACTGTGGTTTAGGGCTTTATTTTCAGTGGCTCTCTTGATTTTTTCTCTCTCCTTAATGTCAAATCAGATATCACTCAAGATAATTTATCAGTTTTAATGCAGAAAGAGAAAGGTGGAGGGAGGGAGGGCTTTTACTGATATACTCTAAGGGGATCACAACTAAAGAGTTATCAACAGAAGCAATAAAATTATCCTGCAATGAATTCTGTTTTACATTTATTATTCTTACTAGGCAAATGCGGCTGCCACTCTGTATATATTTCCACTTGACTAAGGGGGAAAACCCAGTAAGAATGATCAGAAGAGAATAAATGCTAGCGTTTATGTGTGTGTGTAGGTTAGAATTCAGTTAAAATAATAATAGAAGAACTAAATGCCAAGTACCTGAAATGACAGCAAACTGAGATTTGGAAATTTTTAAATATTATGACATCTGAATATATTCAAAGCATTTCTATTACTTGTGGTTTTCATTGTTTAACCCTTTCCCCATTTCTTCAATTTGTAAAAAGGTCCTTTATTACCAACAATTAAAACCAAACTGATTCGACAGAGGTTAACTGTGGTTTTATTCCATCCATCCATCCCTACCCCCATTTTTTCCTTCCCAAGTCTTGCTGTTATGGTTTAATAAAAGCAACATGAGAATTTAATGAACTGACTGCAGACTGGCCCAAACATACATGTTTAGCCCATCAGTGCTGTTATATAAGGTTTGCTGAGATTTACAGTACAGCTCTGCTACAGCTCTGGAGGAGGGACAGCAGCGTCACAAAGGCACCGCTGCTTGAACTTGACCACAAAACTGAAATGCAAAGAAATTCAATTAGGCTGGATGCGTAGGAGACATTCAAGATTAAATTCTGTAGAGAAGCAAAGACATTTATAGCTGTGTTTGTTTGCATCCAAGATTTAGCAATATTAGGGATTTGATCCCCTCTCTTCATGATTTCAATTAATTAAGTAGCAGACTTCTGACTCTCTCTGCTAGTTGAGCTGTTCTGTGTAAACAGCTACCTCAGCCATGGGTCTAATGTATTGTGCAGTGTTTTTCTTTCCTGACCTCTTTTCACATTAAAGGGAGACAATCCATCCCTATGATTATTTTGTGTTTTTCAGCTGAATTTCAGATTTTGTTGTAAAAGCTGAGGGTGTCATTCACAGGAATGTGACTTGGTGGGAAAAGGCACAGTTCAGTGCCAAAGCAGCAATTAACATCCATATGCTATGTAGAGCTTGCACCTTTTTTTCAGGAATTAACATGAACTATTGTAGTATATATTTTCCATTTGTCCATCACTAAAACAGGAATACATAGTATCTGGCATTTAGAATGTGGGCTCACGCATTCCGTATATCTAAATCAAGGATGGGGAACTAATTATGGTCCTTTTCATGTTGAGCTGCTAATAATTTCTGACTTCTTTTGAACTGGGATGATGGGATCTGGAAGCCACAATCACAGGTTTCTTCTGATCTAAATAAATCCACAGTTTAATTCTGAAATTGTGTTAGAGATGAAAGAAGTAAATATTAGCTGTCAATAATACAAAGACAACAGGCCTAAGCCTATTATGCTAAGAGGTATTGCCTTTCTTCATTCACAGTTTTGTGTGCTTGGCAAAATAATTTGTTGTGTTTCTGTTATGCAAATGCAGACAGCAATACTTAGAGGAATCCAACTCTATAAGCCCTCTGCGGTTATTAAAGTTAAGGCCAAAAACCTCAATGTCTGGATACAGACTGAAGGCTTGAGAAAGCCATAATTTAAGCCCCTGCTCTCTGCCAACCTCTACAAAAGAGAAGTTGCAGTATCTTTTGCTTGTACAGTTGACAGCTGCTAATACAAGGACAAGAGTTTCCAGAATTATAAAGACAACAGTTTATGAGGCTGGGGCACAAAGTTACTTTGGCATGAGAAGACAGACTGGAAATGGAACCAGTTTGTTAAACAAAACCAGACGTGTCTCTTTCATTACCATGCATTGCCTTCTAACTTCATGGAAACAACTCCCAGTTACAGAGGGACAAACCTGTTTTATTTCCTCAAGGATGAATATTGTGCTTACACACATTTTCCCCTGAAGTCTTGACTGTGGAATAATATCTTCATACTCATTGCAGTTGTGGCTGTTCTTCTCTTGCTTCTTTAAGGACAACTAGGAACATGGGAAGATACTTGCTCCATCCCTCAAATATTAACAATATTGGCATATACTGTATGTACTCATGTATAAGTCTAGAAATTATAGTCAAAAAATAGACCCCAAAAACCTAGATCAACTTATCCATGGGTCAATGTAAATACTATACCTTAACTCTTATTAAAAAGAGAACCATCCCCTGGTGAAAGGCAAGAGTGTGATCTATTGTGAAGCAATGACCTCCATCTGCTCTCTCTTACATCCAGCCTTTAGTGTGAGCCGAAACCTTTATGCCTGCCAGAATTTTGTAGGTTCTTTGGCATTGTTTTCCTTTGCTTCATCACTTAGATCCTTTGTTGTGTTACCTTTGATTTAGCAAAGGGTCATATTGAAATCCATAATTATGCCCCCCAAACCTGCCCTTGACTTATACATGAGGTCGAGTTATAGTTGAGTATATATTGTATGTGTTCAAATCTACAGTAAAATATTGTGTCCCCTTCAAAATGTATTGACCTGACCCTAGTTTTCGGGGCAAGGGAGTTATAGGGCTTTCCTGAAAGATCTCATTATTACTTCAAAATGTCCAGGTATTACAACTAATCAGAGAAAGAATTACATTTATTAATGACATGAAATTATTCAGGATGGTGGAAATCCAAATAGGAACTTCTAGAATGAGTTCCAAAAAGATATAACCCAGCTGAATGAATGGACAACAAAGTATCATCCACTTCTCAAAAGGGATACTGTACAGAAAAGTATAAAAAAGTGCCATTAAAATGATGAAGGATGGGAGTATCTTGGCCAAAAAGCCAGCTAGCATTTTCACATTTGAAATTTTTAAAAATATTTCACTGAATTTGAAGTGAGATTGTGAACAGATGATGGACATGTAATTGCTAAAATGTATTAACTTTTGCTGAAATTTGAAATGGAAGAACAAGTTAAAAGAGCTTTAGTTATAATACAGAGATGGATGAATGAGAAAATATGGGGTCAAAGGAATTGAAATGTACATTATGGTATGATTTTAAAGAGAAATTTTATAAAATGATGTATTATGGTATATGATGCCAGAGAAGTATGTCAGAAATGTGAATAAGGTGAAAGAGAGACTGGGTCTGAGAATATATATATCCCCACAAGTTAGGCTAATTTGTGGAATTAAACACTTTTTTATACATCATAAAACTCAGGTCCAAAAACTGCAGAAATAATCCAGTTTGAGACCACTTTAACTGCCTTGGCTCAGTGATAGGGAATCCTGAGAATGTAGTTTATTGTGGAACCACAGCTCTCTGACAGAGAAAGCTAAATGTCCCACACAGTTCCCAGAATTCCCTAGTATTGAGCCTGGGCAGTTAAAGGAGTATTAAACTGGATTATTTCTGCAGTGTGTTTTGGACCTCATCTGATTAATTTGATGTTCTGAATTCCTCCTGCTTTTTCCCACTGAAGACTCACTAAATTAAAGGGACTTGCATAAGGAGCTTGTTGCATGAATTTTAAAACCGGCTCCAGCCTCCCAGGATGGAGATGGAGATGGAAGCGGGGATTACTGCATGCTAAATCACTGCCTAAACACTGCCTGCCATCAATCCGGGTCCAAGACAGGTTCCAGCTGCACTCCACCAGAATTTTTTTGAAGTTGGAAACTTCCCAACTTTGAAAAAGTACTGGTGGAATGCGACTGGGACTCAGCTTGGACCCAGGCTGATGGTGGATGGCCATTAGGTTGCGATTTAGCAGGCGATAATCCCTGCCTCCAACCCATATCCCAGCTCCAGCCCGGGATGCTGGAGCCAGTTTTAAAATTCATGCAATAAGCTCTTAAGTGTTGACCTGCCACTGATTCTCTGGGTCTACTCAAATTGGGACTAATAGTTAGATATAAGCATTGGGTCTTTCTTTCTTTCTTTAAATAAAAATCTGGAGATTGACATTAAAAACTCTGGATCATCTAAGTTGATTAGCACTCCAATAGAACAAAGACAGATTCAGGTGTCTATCAGCTGTCATGCTTTTGGTATATAGTCAATTTCACCTACCATGTTTCCCTGAAAATAAGACAGTGTCTTATATTAATTTTTGCTCCCAAAGATGCACTAGGTCTTATTTTCAGTGAAAGTCTTATTTTTCCATGAAGAAGAATTCACATTTATTGTTGAACAAAAAACGGGCATGCTTCCAAACAAAAACTTTGCTAGGTCTTACTTTTGGGAGAGGCCTTATATTTAGCAATTCAGCAAAACCTCTACTAGGTCTTATTTTCAGAGGATGTCATATTTTAGGGGAAACAGGGTAGTATGCTATATAGCTGTGTGTATTTTAGTTTCTATTTTTATTGAAACTAAAATACACACAGCTATTGGAATTCTTAGGCTGAATTCTTAGTCTTCTAAAACATATATATTTGATAGTGCAATACATTATTCTGAAGTTCACTGTCATGTAGCAGACTAGCATTCCTGTTTTTAATTTATCAAGAATCATATGAAGTGCCAAGTGTTGTAGAATTTTTGTCAAGTTTAGAAACTAAAAGTCACAGTGATATACTTTGATTATGACTTCTTTTCTTAGAGGAAGTGCCAAGTACTTTCCTTGGATGTCTGCCTCAGCAGCCCACACAAATTGCTGCCCTTGATTGGACAGGTGTATTGACATGATCATAATTAACACACAAAACACAACATGTTCAGTGTTGTATAACAGGAATCATTTAGGATTAAATACCATTTTTTAAGCTTTGGTAGTTCTTTTGAACCCAAGTGTTGCCTTGTTTATACAAATAATCAAAGAGATTATTAAATGCCCGATGACCAACCTGATACAAGATAAGCAACTTTATACCTCTACCTTCATTTTCTACTTCAACTGTTCAGTGTTTATACAGTTCACTTGCCCCAATACATATATTTTGTTAATTTCCCAGCAATGCAAAGGTTACACATCCCAGACAGCTGGACAAGTAGGAGACTCAGACCCCAAGTAAGAGTCTCAGAGAATACTTCCCTGTTCTAGTCTGTCCTCTTCTGTTTCCCTTGTGGGACGAGGTAGCCTTTTATAGACATGCTCAAAAATCCCTCACCCAGCTCCAGATGGTTTAAATTATCTACTAAACAGAGAGACAAAGGACATCAAGCACTGCAGTACTTATTTAAGACCAAATTCCCACAAACAGTCACAGTTAAAATTACAATGACAAGTTCATTCTATCATAAGATAGCATCAAAACCTTCCACCTACTGAGAAACTAATGTCCAAAATGAACACACAAAGAGCAAAGCAGCATTCCTGCCCCCCAATAATATCCTCATGGAAACTGGCAGGAAGCCACTTAGTATTATTGTGGATAAGAGATGGTTGCTTGTGTATAAAGAGTATCATATTGTTTTAGGGGGTTAACATGCACAAGATTGTAACACACATACACTTTCCATGAGCATGAGAGTTGCTTGTTTTTACTCAAAAAGGGGAGATTCTGGAGAAAATCCAACACAAAAAAATCTAGTTTAATTTCAAAAGCTAGAAGCCCTGACTATCTATCAAACAGATGCATACAAACACTGTGTAGTGGTTTCAGAATCTTATTATGTATATTTTAGCCATATACACTCATGTCTAAAATACAAAAAGTTTAAGAATCTGAGGGCTGATCTAGACTGGCAAAAAAGGGGTGTGTTCATGCCTGCATGAAAGTGTAGCCTTTAGATGACCCACACTGAAAGTTCGGCATGAAAGCACTTTTGCATTTTAGTGGGGAAAAAGCAGCTTTAAAAAGGACCTGCTTTTCCCAGCTTCTTTTTAAAAAGGGTGTAATAGTGCAGCTGCGTCTAAATGCTGCAGTGTCACTGTGCAGTTTTTTAAAGCTCCCAAACCCTAGCTCCAGCCCTAATCCGAACCCTAGACATGCGCAGTAGGGACTCTGGGATGCTGTAACTGTTATGCAACTGTGCATAAAATGTCAATTCATTCATAAAATAAAGAAGTTTACAGTGGTCCCCCGGGTTACGAAAGTAATCTGTTCCGGATTACCTTTTGTAACCCGGAAATTTTCGTAACCCGGGGGACCGCTTTGTTTGTTGTGCCGCGCGGGAAATTTAAAGGGCCGGCGCTTTTTTTTTGTACCCCGGGGTTTTTTTCACAAGCCGGGGCCGTTTTTCCGGCCCCGGCTCTTTCGTACCCCGGGGTTTTCGTACCCCAGAGGATTCGTAACCCAGGGGAACCACTGTACAGTGGTCCCCCGGCTTATGAATCCCCCGGGGTACGAAACCGGCGGGACCGCTAACATATCCCCCGGGATCCGAAAGATCCCCCGGGATATGAAAGAAAAAACCGTGCGGCCCCTTTAAATCGGCCGAGCGGTCCGTTGACAATAGCGGTCCCCCGGGAAACGAAAGCTTCCGGGTTACGAAAGGTAATCCGGAACGGATTACCTTCGTAACCCGGGTGACGACTGTATTCATAAACTTAAATTGTAACAGATTTAGTATCTTTTTAAGGGGGGGGAGGGATGCAGTTTGTTTTATTTATGTAATAGTATTTTAATGTGTAAGCCACCTCAATTGATCTCAAAGGCGTGGGGTATAAATAACAACAACAACAACAACAACAACTATTATTATTATTATAAAATAAAGGGCTTCATTCATGGTGCACCAAGCAACTGAGCACTTTAAAAAGAGAAGGAAAACCACAATGGTAATTTGACAGATCTTCATAACTGCACAGTTCATCTGTGATGTACCTGCACAACTGCGCAGTTCGCAGCTGGCAATACAATTGCCTGTATGATGTAGAGGTGCAACTGCGCAGTTTGCAGCCAGCAAGAACAACAAAAAAATTAAAGGTTCAGTGCGGCCAAAAGCCCCATTCATTGCCACCCGTGCATCTGCTCCGCCTGTGTTTCTAGCATCCTGACAGCTTCCAATGTAGTTGCTGAGGAACAGAAAAGATTTCAGATAAGTCATCCCCACAGTGTAGCTGCCCTATGCCTTTTTATTATACACCTGGGGCTTGCAGTGTAGCTGCTAAGCATTAAGGAAAAGGCAACTTCATGTCTCCCTTTCCTGCGATTTCAAATATGTGTTTGAGATATACAGGCAATAGATTTTCAGTAACAATCAGTACAGATTTTGTGACAGTAGATAACACTATAAAGCATCAATGATAATGACCAATAGTTTGTTCAATTCTAAAACAAATTGCCAGTTTTAGAACAATCAGTGCTGTGAATACATGCAAAAGTGCATAACCAAGGAATGAGACTTATGTCCTTGGCTGGCCTCATTGAAATCTTTCAAAGCAGTCATACAAATAAATGGAGCATATAGACAATGAAGAAAGTCATCTCCATTCCTTTTCAAGCTTTTAAAAGTTACTCTGATGTGTAATGATTAATACTCAATAATTATGACTAGCAGTACTCTTCTGGTGTGGCTTACCATGTACTCACAAGAAGAAAAAACATGGAAGAGTTTACAAAAATACACTTATTTGGTTCTGACACCATATGAAGCAAATACACAAGAAGTAGTACTGTGAAACAGCATCTGTTTATCATTTAACATCATATAGCATGGTGTGTGTCTGTGTGTGTATTTATACACACAAAGACACACACATATACAAAAACTGGCAGTTTCATAAAAACTTCAGTGATGACCCTAATTCCCACACACACACTAGAAATACTCCTGAGTAGTCTTTCTGACAAAAACTTTATTTAATCAAATAGAATTTCTCCCTTGTACAACTGTACAAATTTTATTTATCCAACTGCCCTGAAAATCCTTGCTTCATTCTTTTTTCTAGGTGACGGACCCTAATTATCTTTAGCACTATATAACTTTCACCCTGCAACATGAGCTTAGGCTGAGCCATATTTAAAAGGAAAGCCGTGGAAATCAACATACTGGTAACTTATTATCTATCTTCTCTTCTGCTCCATACTGGATACATTTTCATCCCTTTCCTCTAGTATTCCGGACATGACATTGTGGTTTTTTTTAAAAAAAATTTGTCTATTTTATATTTGGGATAATTAATGACAACTGCAATTATTCATGCACACAAGACTATTCTAGAGAAGTGAGGTTTGGTTTGTGAACCCATGTACCTCAGTTGATGACTGTGTGAGGTATTCACTGATGGATGGATGGACAGAAAATAATTTAAAACAGTTTAAAATAGTAAGTAACTCCAAAGTATTTAATTTTTCTAACTATTGTATGCTCATAAAAAGTCAAAGCAAGATCCTTAGACCCCAGCTGCTTTAACAAGAGTCAGATTTTATGTTGGCATCAAAATTAAGTCATAGCATTCCACAACTGGAGTGGCACAACAGAAAAATCCCAATCTCAGTATGGCTGAACCTAGAACCAACCTCACAAGACTTGATCAGAAATCAGACACCCCATAAAACACTCATCACCACATCATTCTCCTTTGAACACAGTAGATTTTACTTGAAGCAGTTCATACATTCAACAATAAAAGATCAAGGGTAGTCAAACAAGGTTTCAATGGGCTCTCATTCTGATAACTGTTTCTATCTCAGCCCTTTCTCTATGCATAGACAAGTGCAAGTGAACAATCATGTGTATATTCACAGCAAAGAGTTAAGACACTGGCCAGTATCCAGTGAAGTCACTGCACTTGTGGAAGTAGGCAAGGGATGATCCCCCTCCTTCCTGTTGCCCCCCACAACCTAAAAAGTTGTTCCAAAAAGCTTCCCACTTCAGATAGGTAATGCAACAAAAATCTCAACACGACCATTAATGAAGTCAAAGGCTTTCACGGCCAGCATCCATACTTATTTTTGTGAGGTTTTTCGGCTGATGAGGCCATGTTCTAGAAGAATTTATTCCTGATGTTTTGCCAGCAGCTGTGGATGGCATCTTCAGAGAATGCTGGCATGGAAGAGAGTGGGGTATGTATACTGTTGTTTAAGAGCATGTGATTTACATGTTAGTCTGTGTATTGTTCTGCTGTTGAAAGGCAAGGCTGCAGGATGTCTATTTAATGATCCGTTGTCTGCTGGGAAACCCTCTCAGAAGGGCTACCAGATCCAGAAAAACCCAGAGGAGTGAAAACAACCACCCACCCAAAGGGAAGGTATTTTTACCATACATCAGAGGAGTCACAGACAGAATAAGGAAACTGGTGAGGAAACAAAACCTCCAAATGGTCTACAAACCGAACAAGAAAATCCAGGAAATGCTGCACTCAGCAAAGGACAGAAGAGACCCTCTCACGGCCGCAGGAGTTTACTGTGGACAAGTGTACATAGGGAGCTCCAAATTAAGTGTTCAAACACACATCAGGGAACACAAAAGACACTACAGACTGGGTCAGTCAGAAAAATTAGCAGTAGCAGAACATGTTATAAACCATCCTGGCCATATAATGTTGTTTGAAACCACTGAAATTCTGGACCATGCCCATAACTATCAGGTCAGAATGCACAGGGAAGCCTTTGAAATCCATACATACCTGGACAACTTCAACAGGAAAGAAGAAACCCTTAAAGTAAACAAAGATTGGCTACCAGTCCTGAAAGACACCAAAATTAAGACTTGGCAAATGCAAATGAAAACCACCCAAGGTGAGGTTTCCCAGGAGACAGTGGATCATCAATTAGACACCCTGAGGCCTTGCCTTTCAACAACCGAACAGTACACAGATTAGCATGTAAATCACATGTTCTCAACCAACAGTTTATATACCCCACTCTCTTCCAAGCTAGCATTCTCTGAGGATGCCTGCAACCATTGCTGGTGAAATGTCACAAATAAGCTCTTCTAGAACACAAGCTCATTGCCCCAAAAACCACTAAAATAACTACAGTGAGTGCCAGTTTGAACTGAGGCCAATGTCTTCCTTATCTTCCTTCTCACATGTGGTTTTGAAACTCATATTAAAGTTTTAAGTATGGCTGCACAGGCATTCCAGGAACTGCTGCCAGCCTCAAAGCCTGCCTGCAAAGATATCTACAATGCTGGAAACATATAGAGGACATTTTAAAATGAATAACAGGTAGACGTACCGCTTTGTACACTTAAAAGGTTAAATGGACCTCTTGCTCTCCCACTCCATTATTAGGACTCATTTGAATATTCTTCTGCATCCCAAATATATTTCATGCCAGTCTTGCTTAACCCCCACTCACTGCCCCAGCAATGGCTCAAAATGAAACCATATTTGGAAAACAGACATATTTGGTCTGTCTCCCTTAATGAGGGGCAGCTGTGAGGAGAATCAGCCCAATTCTCAAAAGAGTGACCCCAATATCACAATCTTCTGTAAGGATTTTGACTAGCATTCATGAGGACTAAACATGGGGAAAGTCCATAGGCCTTGCTCTCCATCTCTATCCTGACCTGCTCAGTCTTTGACTTTCCTGCACTGAGCTTTGCGGGAACCTTCATACATCTTCATTTGAACATGAGTAGCTGCATGATAAGACAAAACAGCTGTGGAAACTTCTACTTGCATTTAGCAAAGGAGAACAGAAACCTTTCCCCTTTGGGGCCTTTATTTTCAATATATGATGGTCAAGTAGAAAACAAGTAGGGTTAATATGGCTACCAGCACCCCCTCCCCAGTTTTTGCCTCCATGTGAGAAGGCTGAGTGTGTGCACAGAGCTTTAGTCTTTGGTTATTCCAGTCCAGCAAGTAGGCATCTGTTTCCTGTTTTCAGAAATGCACATTCTGCAGTGCTAGAATAGCCCACAAAAGTTATTAAGGCTCATATTATATGCATAGCACCAACTATTATGGTGCTTGGAACTGATGTCAGACATCACATTTTGGCAGTTGTGTTATTTCCTTCTTGTTTTTCTGTTATTCATTAAAGATGCTGGGAACATGATTTAAATTGTTGATTTCTGTTGCACAGCATGCAATAGCTTAAATACTTATCAGGAGGGAGTTGGGGTGGAGGAGGGGAAGCCAAATAGGAATTAAGAGACAATAAAAAGTGTAGATGAAAATGTGAGAAGCAGAAGCATGAAACTTACTAGGTCTCTCAAGGGTGAAGGGAATGCCATTAAAATGCCCACCAGTCTTCCTACACAAACACAGTGACAAAAAGGAAGGAAAAGGAATAGGATGGGACCAAGTCCAGAGGACAGTCTTTGGTGGTTCTGTTAATGCTTCATGACAAGCACTCTCTTGATACAAAGTCCTTTGGACATAGAAAGGAAATCACAAGCAAGGCCAAGCAAAAGATTTGTGCCTGTTTAGAATGTTTCTGTTGCAAAACACCAAAAAAACAGTAAGGAGAGAAGCTCCACATGCTCTGAGATGGTCAACTGTTTATTTGTTTAAAAAAGCCAAAAACATTTCAGCTTCAATGAGAAAAGCATTTCTTCAGAGACCTTCAGCAGAAATCACAGGAGTTGAAAACGCTCTCTAAAACATAGGACCATTGTGTATCTTGTGTATCTTGTGTTTTGGAGAGTGTTCTTTCTGCTGAAGATCCCTGAAGAAGGCCTTATCTCACTGAGGCTGAAAGGCATTGGGCTTTTAAAAACAAATAAACAGTTGACCAACTCTGAGCATGTGGAGTTTGTCTCCTTACTGTCTTCTGCTTTTAATATGTTTTTCAATACTCTCTTCACAGCAAAACAATCAAAGCCTACAGCCAAAATCTCTCCTTCTTACTCTCACATGTTTCTAAGTACTAAATGGAGAATTCTCCCATTCTGTTTCAGACTAAACCACAGTTAAATGCACATGCCTAAAGGTTGTCTAAGTTTCATCTCATAAGGCCAAGCTATGGTTTAACATTACACCAAAACCAACTTATTGAAAAACTTCTCTCACAATATATCTTGTTACACTCACAGTCAGATACTTCCATTAAAACTGATATTTGCCCAGAGGTTATCTGTGTTCCCAGAAAAAACAAAACAAAACACTGGTTTTCTTCTTAGTCATTCCCAGAATGACATTTCTAAAGGCCACTCACTTCCACATAATTTAATCTTGTTGCTAACTTCAGTTTAATTTACTTGTAGTAAAGAGAATCCAGTACTTACTAGAATATAAACTTGTCAGCTCCAGAAACAGCTGGGACTCAAACAAATGCTTTCACCCCAAAGAGGAAAAGATTTAAATATATTTCACATGTGTACCTTCCAATTAGCGATTAGGTTCCATTTAGCAAGTTAGTGTTCGAAGAAACCGATTGGGTGAACTTTCTCTGCCTTTCATTATTACTTGGCTTTTATTTACTACTGCACCAAGCTGCCGTAGCAAAATAAACACCTTAAACTAGATCGTGATTAATTTCGAAAACGCTTTGCTGAGGGCTGAGACAAAAAGTGTTGAAAACTGCCTGGACCTTTCTTTCACTCTTGCTTCCCTGTCAACTTTAATGGAAACACACTAGTCTATAATACATCATTGTGCCACAAGAAAAGTGCTTATATGGTATAGGAAATTAATTCTTTAGAAGCCCCTTGCCACCAAATCACCAAAGTGGGATGCCTAAATCAATAGTATCAGTGTCTCACTGTGGAATATGATTGATCCCTAACTGAATCCAATACAGAGAAATACATAATCTAGGAGGTGCTCACCTGAAGACTCAATGTTGCTTTGAAGTTATGCAGAGATAATGTCTAGAAGACTTCCTTTGGTTATTTTCACTCACTGAGGCAGAGCAGATGACAGCTGGAGAGATGGTCTTCCCAGATGTGGAAGGTTCCCCCTCCTAAAATATGTCTCTTGGCAATGCCCTTAGTTTTTGCCACCTGTTGAAATCCCTTTCTTAATGTCCCAAGGCTTTAAAACAAGATTTGTGGATAATTTTAATTGTTAGGTTGTTGCTGTTTGTGCTGGTTTTTTGCACTGCTTTGCTTCTTTAGTCATTTGCAGCCTAGTCTGATTTTTTTTTTTTTAAGTAGGGGTAGAAGTGGGTAAACTAACTCTGAGCCTGAGACACTTTTCTGGACAAAATTTCTCCCACCAATTATTGTATATATACTCATGTGCAATGGGCCCTCAGTATCCACGGGAATCCATTCCTGTCCCTCCCAAAGTCTCCGGTGTTTTATTTACTTGTATCCCGCCTGTCTCACAATATAGGGACTCAAGGTGGCACACAGAAAATTCAAAACAATACTACTGAAAACAATACAAAAGCATTCAAAATGTGTAACTATAAAATTTTAGAAGCAATTAAACAATTTTAAAAGTTAGAACAATTATGCATTAAAATTTAAAAGGTATTAAAAGCTGTAAACAATGGCAGACTAATGGTGGCACAGCTGCAGGCACTGCCACTAGGGACAACAAGGCTGTCCCTAATAGCAGTATGGCCATGTGAATGTGCCACTATTAGGAACAACACAGGCTTGCTGTCCACGAATACTACTCTGTAAGTGTAAAAAAACATAGTCAAAAAAATTTGCCCTAAAAACTTGAGTTAACTTATCCATGCATCAATGTAAGTACTGTACTTTAGCTCATAAAAACATACTGGAAGCACTGACCTACCTCTATTCTTTCATTCATCCAGCCTTTAGTATGTGCACAAACAGTAAAGCCTGGTGGAATTTTATAAGTTCTTTGGCATTGTTTTCCTTTGCTTCATCCATTAGATCCTTTGATATATGCCCCTATGTTTTATCCTCAACTTATCCATTAGTTGTATCAAAATCCATAAGTGTGACCACAAAAGCTGCCCTTGACTCATACATGAGGCTGGCTTATAGATGAGTATATACAGTATTTTAGCATCAGGTTTCCCAGAGATCAGGTTTCTCCAGGGAGAGGAATATCCAAGTGAGAATGCTGCCTTCAAAAGTAAATGTGTGTGTGTGTAATTACTTGTTTCTTAAGACCTGGCAATTTTGTTTCAGAGGTACGGTCTCTATGTGGCTGATATTTTATAAATGGAGGTTGCCCCTTGTGATATTATCAGGGTTAATCCCTAGATCTCGGGTTTTGGTGCTAAAATTTTAGAGCCTGGAATAGTCCCTTCCTGGCAACCATATTTAGCACATATATGTTTGGAAGCTTCAGCCTGAGAATTTTAAGTTAAAAAGTGATCCAGAAGTTGTGAGAAAGAAAGTTTATATCTAAGGCACATGTACACCAAACTTCACTGAAATCAGCAGTGTTTACTTCTGAGCAGAGTCAGTTAATGTGAGCCTCCAAATATTCAAACTTTTGGACTGGATTCAGAAAATATCATGCTTACAAGCACAATTATTTGCAATTGTTTGCTTTTGTAGTTGTTTGTTTTTACATTGTTAATTGAGGTACACCTATACTATATACAAGTGAATTCAAATGTGTTGGCAGAAAAAATCTGAAGGAAGATCAATTTTTCCTTAACCCCCTCCTCTGTATATTCTTCTGTAGGCAAGGCAGCCAAGTAGCCAATGAATTAAATGAAAGCATTTGTTTTCTTTTGAATTTCCAGATGGAATGAGATAAACTCTATTTGATTTAAGCAGCTTCCCCGTTCCTCAAAATTAGTCTTTAACTTGTGGCTGCTTATTTTTATAGCTTTCTCAGTGCTGCTCCTTTTCATATAATTTATGTTTTAGGAGTCCTTTTGCTTATTGACTGAGCTAATCTTTACAGCCTTGCCTAACCAGATTAGCTCTTCTGTATCTACACAAGGCAAAAGGTAAAACAGGGACAGATACGGCTATTTCAGAATTCTTTTTCACTCTCCACAGCAATATTCCCAGACATCTATAAATTCCAAGTGAGGATTCCTTATGGCTTCTCACATCTGTTAAAACCTGCTTTTCAACAGACAGGCGAATAATATTAACGTCTTAAAATTCTTCCCCTAGAAACAGTCACAGGGAGTTCAACTTCTCTCTGAAAATTTCAAGCCTAATTGTATCTGACATTAAATGTGTTGCCAGCAACATCATGTGAAGTTTCAATAAATAAATAAATAATCATAAGAGAGTGTCTGTGCATGTACACATATGTTAATGTACATGGGAGACACTATTCTGAATCAGAGCAATGCTTGGAAGGGGAGTCTCAACCATTCTTGTTCCTATTATGATCCTGACACAGCTCATCCTCCTATGCTTCAATTAATGACAGGGTGAGGAAGCTTCCATTGACACCAATTCAACCTTTGCTTGCACTGTCACCAATTTGTGTGTGTGTGTGGGGGGGGGGGTTGCAAGAGGGAACCATGATGACATCAGGCTGTGCAAGAATGGAATGTTCCTCATGGCTAACTATGTTGTCGGCGTTGTTGTTGTTGTTGCTAACTACCTTCAAGTTGTTCCTGACCCTGTGGATGAGACACCTCCAGGACTCCTTATCCTCCACTGCTCTGCTTAGGTCCTGTAAATTCATACCCATGGCCTCCATAATAGAGTCTATCCATCTAGTGTGAGGTCTTCTTCTCTTTCTGCATATCCTCACATTTCCTAGCATTATTGTCTTTTCCAATGAGTCATCTCACGATGTGGCCAAAGTATGACAACCTCAACTTTATCATCTTAAATATGGTTTTAAAAAACCCTTTCACACTATACTACCTGTACCACATATAACATCACATGCAGATAGGCATTTATGCATTAGAATTATATACAAAGCTCTCAAAGTTTAACAGAACAGCTAAAGCTAAAATCATAACTTAAAACTTGAAGTCTTAAACATGGCAGCAGGGTTAAGCACAGACCACCAAGGGCATGGTCCTTTCTTACTTCACAATCTGCAGCTGTAGCTGCATTTCATCACTTGTAAAATTCATTCATGGCCTGCTATGATCACCCTGCTAGCCAGGACCAGTTATGAACTTCAAAGTATGAGATGTGTATGTGTGAAAGAGTATCCGGAACCTGTAGGAATGGGGATGTTTCATATACCTAGACAGTTCTGGTTCTACTCTGCTCTTGTATGTCTTTAGGCAATGGATGGGCATGCATACACATACCCAGTTGAAGCACAACAAGATTTGAATTCAATTGACTGTTTCTAAACACCCAGACACACCAGACATGGTGTACATCTCTGAATTCAAGGTAAGCTGGTAGCCTGAAAGGTGGACTGAGCTGGGGTGAATATTGATAATGTCATAACAAACCCATCCACGAATATTAGTGACTAAGCACTTTTGAACGCAACAGAGATGAGACAAGCGAGAAGAGGAAAAATGAGAATTTTGAGAAAGGCTTGGAGAAGCCCATTGGGTTCAAAAGATTTAGCACTGGCATGAAGAATATCTTCTTGGAACTATCATTTATTTTTATTTTTTTATTTTAAAAAAGGACTTATATATCAGAGAAGATATGGTGACCCTGATTGATTGGGGATATGCTTTTATGAAGATAATGCAGAAGGAGACAGAGCACCCAAAGTTATGAGAGTTGGTGCTTATAGGAAATTGTACCTATTCCAGATCCTTCTTCTATCTACAGTACTTTATTGTTCAGGGTTTTCTTTTAAATGGTTGATATTAAAACAAGTAGTAAGTGATATTTAAATTTTATTAAAGGATCACCTTAATGGGCTGCTGTTACTCATTTTTGGAGAATATATATGGCTTTGTACTACCATTAGACATTACTATTTGGATACAGGAAGGAGCGGCAAGAAGCATCTCCCAGCCAAATCGTCCTGGAGCCATGGCAAACACTCGCTGTGGCCCCAAGGGCACCTCCTGCCATGGCCCCAAATAGGAGCAGAAAATGTCCACTCCTTTTGGAGCCAAATTTGAGTCACCTTCTGGGCACGCGAAGGCATGCATCATGTAAAAACCATTCCCCCAGAGTGGCTGGAAGCCATCACCATCTGCCCATCTGTATATAGTTATCTATATATAATGACAGTAGTAGTAAGATTATTATTTTTAATATGATAAAAGATTATTAATAATGTTGGACTCTTGGGAAAATGATGGAATTTAATGATTGCTAGTGTGATTAATTAACAGAAGTTAAATATATTAGGGAAAGTGTAATATATACTGTAGATAAATCTAAGTGATGCTGGAAACCCTTTACTGACTTTTGGGGGCAAAATGAGGGTGATTTGATGGTTTTGGTTTTGTTAATTAGTGTGTTGGCTTTGTTAATTAGTTGGTTTTGTTAATTAGTGTGAGTTTTATATATAGATGAATTGTAGCTAATAGATAAGATAGAGAGAGGTGGATTATAAGGTTTAAAACTTATCTACAGAAAAGATAGTTGGAATTCATTTTTTTTTCTTTTTCTAATTTGTTAGTTGCAGTTTTTCTTATATACTTAGTTTGGATTTGTGTGTAAAAATGTGCTAAATTTTCTTACGTAGTCTTTTTAGTTTGTAGTTTGTAGTGTGTTTTTATTATATGTGCTATTCCATTTTTATTTTATGTAGATTTTATTCAATAAAATGATTTTTTAAAAAGAAAAGAATGGAAACAAGCAAATAATTTTATATGTGTATGGTATGTAGGTAGCCACACTGAGACCTATGACACAAAATGTCTCTACCAAGTAGTAGTGACTACTGTCCTCCACACTAAATGTTTAGTCAAACTATCTGGATTTCTGTACTGGGCTCTAGACATTACCAGGTCAACACTTCTCAATCAAGGGAATTCTTCAAGGGAAGCAAATTGTTGGACTGTGACTCCAAGCAACCTTAGCTAGCATATCCAATGGTGAGAGTTTATAATAGTTACAGTACTACAACAGAACATGGAAAAGTTATTTGGGACTGCAGTTGTCTAAAATAATCCAGGCAGTGTGGCCACACTGGGAGTTGTCATTTCAGAAAGTAACTTTTCTAAGCTTTGATCTGGAAGGCCATTCTGGTTTTACTAAGTACAAATGCCTCCCAGAAACATGGAAGATTAGGCTCCTTTCCACTAAAGGTGGCATGAAAGTAAAATATAGGCACCCATTGGGATTCTAAGAATTTAAACTGAACATTCAAAAGGAAACCAACCAGTGGCTGAAACTAGAAGATAAAAGACTTTTAGAACTAGAGGGAGAAGGAACCAATCATGGTTTCCATGCTTATCTTGCATATGACAAAGAGAAAATCGATCATACTTTTAATAGTCACCGCTTAAGAAAGACTCTACTAAAGATTTGGAAAAAGTATAAAACTAGGATAATGAGAAAAACTCCTATGTGGTTATCACCGCAAGCAGCATTTTGTAGTAAAAAGTTGGACAGAAGTGAAAAATGGTGTACATACAAGAACATGATAGAGATACGAGCAGGAACATCTAAAATAACGGGACAGGAAAGCTTAGAAGAAAAAGAATTTAATCTTGGATGGTTCCAATATAGACAAATTTATGAGAGGGCTAAGTTAGATGTTAAAAATGAAGGAATAGCTGAGGATAAGACAGAATTAGAAAAAAATTTGTTTGAGAAAAAGGAAAAGATAATCGGGACAATTTACAGAAAATTGCTAGAATATCAGATGGAAGAGGAAGTTGTAAAAGAAGTTATGATAAAATGGGCGAAAGATGTTGCACATTCTATAAAATTAGAACAATTGGAGAAACTGTGGGATAAAGGATTGAAATATACTGTTTCACAGGGTTTAAGAGAAAATTGGTACAAATTATTTTATAGATGGTACATGTCGCCGGACAAAATAGCTAGAATTTACAAAAACACAACAGATAACTGTTGGAAATGTAAAAAATCACCAGGAACTTTTTTTCATTGCTGGTGGAAATGTAAAGAAGCTACAAAATACTGGAGTATGATTAATAAAACAATTAATGAAATGCTAGGAACTAAAATAGAATTGAAGCCAGAGTTTTACTTATTAGGCATAATGGAGGATGAAATAGAAAAGAAATATGGGAAAATATTATTTTATTTAATTACTATAGCTAGAATTACATTTGCACAAAAATGGAAAAAAGAACTGGTACCTACAAAGGAAGACTGGATCTGGAAGCTTTATGATATAATGGAAGCGGACAAGTTAACTCAACTGTTAAAAGATAATACACTGGAGATTTTTTATCGAGACTGGGACTCGGTAATAAATTTTTAAAAAGTGCAATGGGGAGAAATAGCTATTTTAGGAATGAGAAGGTGAACAACAAATTGGTTGTTGATTGTCAGTTACTACATACACGTGTAAGTATATTGATAGAGGAAATTAGATAAATAGAAACAAAGTCTGCTCACAGTCAGCAAAAGACAGAATGTTTAAAATTGAAGAAGTGTAAAAGAAAATCATTTGTTTTGTTTTATACGTTTTGTGATTTTGAGTTGTATATTACATTTTTTTTTATTTCTTGTTACTTGATTGTAGATATGGTATGAAAAAGATCATGAGGGTCCAAGTAAGTAGAGGAGGGTAAGAGTATGTTAAATGGATAAGAGGCAGATAAGAAGGAATTGAAATTAAAGCCAAATACGGAATAAAAGGAGTAGAGAGAGATAAAGAAAGGAAAGTAGAAGAAAGGATTGGAGAGAGAAGGGGGAGAGAAAGGAAGAAGAATAGGAATAAAAGGTTTTGGAAGTGTAAGAAAAGAAAGCTTTGGTTGTTAGATATATTTATATGCTACTTGTAACTGTTATACCTTTGTTAGATCCTGTTTCTGTGATATTTGCTTTTGTCTGTTTCATAGGTTTGTTGTTACTCGTTGTTGTTTTTAACACTTTTTCTTGTTTATATAATAAAATAAATAAAAATTTTGGGGGAAAAAAGGAAACCAATATTTCTTTTTTTCATATGTTTACTGGAAAAAGATGATCAAGACATTTCCAGTCTCTTAGCAAACTATATTTTTGAAGGCAAATATCCAGTAATATCCAAGTGAAAGGTATAGTTGAATATTGCTTCTAGGATATAGTGAATACATGCCTACTCTAAGCCTGAAATTACAAGCAAAAAACACAGAGCCTATCTAAAATCTACCACCTGTAAGAGCCAGGCCTACAGAATTTGTGACAGAAAAACTGTGTTAAACTTTTACATGTCCTGAATTCAGATGGAGCTTTTACTTTGGTGAGAATGTGGCATATGGCATATTGTAAATCAACAGATCACAGTCAATAAAGGTTGAGAGGATGATTCTTGGGGGAATAAAAAAGGGAGTGGGGATTTTTGCATGTGTTTGAGGGAAAGGTTCAACAGCTTCACCCCAACCTTTACCTCTTCGAGGACCCAAGACTTTCCTGTTCTGAAAGAAAATAGACTGAAAATCCCAAAGGATCAAAAGACAACAGCAGAATAAGATATGATTCATGATTGCCTGGTTTCTCTTCATTTCATGACTGACAAAGTAAAATAAATTAAAACCAACTGACTAGAACAAGCCTCCTCCTCATCATGGATGAACCTGAAGAATCAAAAGCTTATGACAACATTAGCAGGAAAGCCTGCTTCTGCATGCAAACAGTCCTCACTGTGTAAATGGCCAATTAATTTATGAGAGCCAGATGTTCTTGTATACTGGAGCTGTTTACCTTTCTGCTAGTCTCTTTGATGGCCTCATAGATGTCACCATGTTACAGCAGCAGGGAAGCAGGAGAAACAGTGAAATGAGGGGGGGAAATCAGCACAGTTCACATTTTTTTACAGTTCAATGATACTTTTCTCTTTATATAGAGATTACAGGATGGGAGGAACTACTTATAATAAAAACAAATATGTGCTCCTTTGAACAAAACCTACAACTGTAAAAAAGGTTTTGAGTGAATCACCATAGGAGAACCAGTTTCGTTCCCACTGTACTTCTACATTTAAAATATTTTGAAAATACTTTTCAGGGTTGAAAACCCCACAACTGCATACAGAACAATTCTACTAGATCAGAAGGAAGGGTCAGATACTACAACTCAGAACACAGTCTCTGACATTGAGCAATCTGGTCTACAGCAGGAATGGTGGAAGGCAACAGGAAAATCTTGCTATTCATAGAATCACAGAATCATAGAGTTGGAAGAGACCAAAGGGCCATCCAGTCCAACCTCCTGCCATGCAGGAACAGATAGCCATCCAGCCTCTGCTTAAAGACCTCTAAGGAAGGAGACTCCACCACCCTCTGAGGGAGTGTGTTCTACTGTCAAACAGACCTTACTGTCAGGAAGTTCCTCCTAATGTTCACATGGAATCTCTTTTCCTGTAGTTTGAATCAATTGCTGCAGGTCCTATTCTCTCGAGCAGGAGAAAACAAGTTTTCTCCATCCTCAATAAGACACCCCTTCAAATATTTAAACAGGGCTATCATATCACCTCTTAACCATCTCTTCTCCAGAGAAGTTTGTCCTCCTTAAACTTCCTTCACCCAGATGTCAGTGGACTGGAAGTTCCCTTAGTACAAGCCAGCATAGCTAATGCTGACAGATGATGAGAGGTGCAGTTCAAGAACATCTGGATGGCCACATATCTTCAGATTTAAATAAAATACCATACAGTGTGGAGTACAATGAAACTGACAGCTGCACTTATCTAATCGCCAGGCCCTGGGGATATAACTCTTAAAAGAGGAGGTATGAAATCAAATATGTCATTGCTGAACTATTGTTGCCAGTCCTGGGAGGCATCTCATCTATATAACAGCAAGACTGAAGATGTCTCTGTTCACCTTGGCAATAGATGCACCTATTGAATTTGGTCAGTACAAATAAGAAGAACATCAGCTTTTTAAAATTCAAAACCCAAATGTATAGATTTTCTCCATCCTGGCATGTATAATAATACCTGGCATGGTATTATTACAGCAGGGAGAAAAACAAACTATTATTTCTCTATAGTGTAAGTAGCACTGTGAAGGTCTGATACATCTGGCCTTTCTTGTCTTTAAATTATTTTTTTACATGTGTATACCACAACTTTTGCAATGTGCTGAAGAGGGCATTGGTATATTCTTCCTTATTCTATCCACACAAGGTAGGATGAGAGGCAGTAAATATTACAGCTATCTCATACATCAATAGAAAAGGAACTTTTACTGAACTCATGTTGTAGCACTTTAAAAGAAAGAAAAAAAAATGGTTGCATTCTGCCTTTTAAATAAAATATGGGAAGTTACCACAAATATTTTAACATTAATCATCCCAATTGTCTGTATTAATCAATCTTACTCAGCCACATAGCCTGTTTATAATTAGAACTATCCACGTCTCTACGCAAACTGAAGTGTGTTCTGTCTGTGTATTTGCCTATAGAATCAGATATTCTATAAGGAATAGAAAAATCCAGAAACTGACACAGTAAGGCTCTGCTTAATTTATCTTCATTCAGTATCAAAATTGAAAGAAAATAAATTCAAGGAGAAACTAATATTACTGCACATTCCTGGCAAGCAACTAGGTTTGTCTAATGCTGTGAATAGGTGTGCTAAGCCCCCAAATGTAGCATTGGCAAGCACTGATTCTCTAAAGAGTGCTTTTACCTAATGGGCTGACTATAGAAGGGAAGGGACACCATTTTTTCCACTGGATATCTGTTTTTATATGGGGGGAAAACGGTTTAGCAATTACTTGGGCAAACATATACAGTATTTTACTATTATTTGGTTCCCACATGCTAAGTTTTTAAATATTTGGATAAGATAAAATATTACAGCAACACTGCAATGTATGCAGTCATATGACCTATTTCATTTACAATATTTTAGCCTACCTGACAGCCTGTTTATCATCCACATATGCCTATTAGTTTCTCATAGGCTCTAAAGGCCTTCCTTTTTCTGTAGCTGCAGGGCTGCAACTGCATTGCAGAAATAATGCAGTTTAATACCAATTTAACTTTCATGGCTCAATGATATAGCATTCTGGACACTGTAATTTGTTGTGTCACCTGAGCTTCCTGATAGAGAAAGCTAAATGTTTCACAAAATTACAGTTCCCAGATTTCCACAGCATTGAGAAACTGGAGCATGTCCAAAGGAGGGCAACTAAGATGGTGAAGGGTCTGGAAACCTTGCCCTATGAAGAACGCCTTAGGGAGCTGGGGATGTTTAGCCTGGAGAAGAGAAGGTTAAGAGGTGATATGATAGCCCTGTTTAAATATTTGAAGGGATGTCATATTGAGGAGGGAGCAAGCTTGTTTTCTGCTGCTGCAGAGACTAGAACGCGGAACAATGGATGCAAACTGCAGGAAAAGAGATTCCACCTCAACATTAGGAGGAACTTCCTGACAGTAAGGGCTGTTCGACAGTGGAACACACTCCCTCGGAGTGTGGTGGAGCCTCCTTCCTTAGGGGTCTTTAAACAGAGGCTGGATGGCCATCTGTCGGGTATGCTTTGATTGGGAGTTCCTGCACGGCAGGGGGTTGGACTGGATGGCCCTTGTGGTCTCTTCCAACTCTATGATTCTATGATTCTATGATTCTATGAGCCTGTGTAGTTACAGTGGTATAAAACTATATTATTTCTTCAGTGTAGATGCAGCCAAGAATGTTCTTAAAGAAACACATAGTGAAAAGTATATGGAGCTGGTTCTTATTTTGTTCTCTTTGGCTTCCAAGAGTCATGAGACAACTTGAAGCCATGGGACACTTCAACCACTGCATTTGCAAGAACACCAGCGAGGAAGTTTCATTTTCTCATTTGTAAGGTACACTATACCAAAAAACTTTTGCAAAGTTGCAAAAATTGAGGACAAATAATAGATTATTTTCCTCTTTTCACTGTTTTTTTTTCTCCAGACAAACGTTCAGAGCACTTAGAACATATTCTAAATGTCTACCATTTTTTGTTAACTTTCCTCCTAGCACCAGATGTTCATCAAATCAAGTACCTGCTTAGGTACTCCCCTCTGAATTCCTTCTCTGGATTACACTTTTTTTTTTTTTTTGCTGAAGATCAATCTCTCGCTTGGTTTTCCACAATGCTTGCCATGCCTATTTTAAAATCCATGATGAAAACCCCATGTCTACTTTCTTACTTGTTTTAATACAGTGTTGTGATTGAAATGTCATTATTAAAAGCAAATGTTTTGCATTTGTTGGACCTTTTTTGAATAAAGATGTTGAAGAGTATTGTGCAGAGCCAAATGTAGGCCTGGTTCTGTAAACAATGTGCACCACAGTTGTCTGCTTACCCATATGTGCAGAATCAAGATGAAAACTGAGAACATCAATTTCCAAAAGAGAGAGAAAGAGAGAAGGTGGGAGGACACTGTGCCTCTTATAGAAGAATTAGAATTGCATACTTTTAAGAAATGACCTACTCAAGACACCAAAGAATTATTATGAAGATGGCAATTTACTATCAATTTGCATTTAATTTGATAATAGAGTAAAATGGGGGGGGGGGGGAAGAGAACTGTCAAATCCAAACCTTATCTCAAGGGGGGGGGGGAAGTCCCAGAAAGTTTTAAGTGTCAATTTTGTTTTAAATTATTACTACATTGAAGAAGTCCATATAACCATTAAATTTTGGTTTCAGCATGCATGAGATATAACCAGAAGGCTAAATGTCAGTAATATTGTACCAACTTGAAATAAACCTCTAAAAAAGCACAGGGAAAAATATAGCCACATTAACTTTTTATTTCAGCTTGTCTTGAAAGCTAGCTATTTTTAGGAACTCCATAAAAACAGCTCACAGTGTTGGGACATGCGAAACATCCAAGGTTATCTTTGTCAACACAAGCTGCACCATTGCATGGAAATTTTTAAAATATCAAAATAATAAATATTGTCAGTTAGCTTATAGGATGACAATTTGTCAGTTCTGGCAAAATGGAAAACTGTTTGGAAACAATGAGCAGCCCTTGAGGCAGTCATAATTTATTCACATCCTATTGTTTTAAAAGAGTGAGGGTCAGGATGACAAAAGTGTCTAAACAAAAAAGTAATTCAGAAATGAAATACAGTTGCCTTGCTTAGTCCAGATGTCTTCTTAAAAAGCAGAACATATGGATTTATCCTATTTATACTATGAAACACTGCATGGTGAAAACAGAAAAAAAATCATCAGAGCAAAGTATTATAATTCAAAGTAAGTGGGTAAAATATAACAGGATCAAAGAGGGGCCATACTTTGTGCTCAGGCCTGCAGGGCACTGTGGTTAAGAGAGCAGGGTGCCCATGAGTCTATGTGCTCACCTACTTTCTCTCTCCTGTGCTTATTCTATCTCCTTTTCATTTCCAGGCATTACCATGTTTACATCTCCATTGTGTTTTCTGTGACCTATGATGTGTTTACAAAGTATATTCCTAACCATGGTTTGTGGAATCCAATCACCCCCAACCCTAACCCCGCCAATTAAAAAGGTCAGGAACTGAAGTGGAGAGAACATCCTTACTTGAGGGAAGATTCTCACTAACCTATAAAACACAAATAGTTAAGAAACTGGGTAGCTTTACATCTACACAAAATTGAAGAAGTGCTGTAATCCAGGTTCAAGACAATTTCATGTTTCCACTTCCACCACTGTCCACACATTCTAAGAAAACTGACTACACATATGTTTTGTACAGTATCATTGAAGATCAGCTTTTTGTGAGATAGCAGAGAGACAGTCAGGCAGATATACACTTGAAACTATTTCTAATACCCAAGAAATTTCTGTTCCCATTACTATGTTCCATAACATTGTCATTTCCACACAGGCTATTATAAAAAAAGACAAGGCACATTGGAAATGTAATTTTTCCCCACAGGCTGTTCAGAATTTTCTGGACTGTGAGTGTTACCAGAAAAGAAATATAAATGTATAAAGACGAAGAAATAATAACACACCTAAAATGAAGTATCTTTTAACATTTCAGTCATATAATGGGGGGGGGGGGATAAGACTGTTATAGCTGATTATTCAAGGTAAAATAACTGGGAAAAGAAGTGTAGGGGGGAATTATTGGCTGAAAAATGTTAAAGACGGGATTGCATGCAAGCATCCACATTCAAAGACAATGAAGGAGTGGAACAGAAGGAAGAGGAGGAAAATGTTCTGCTGTATGTCTACTAGCCTGTAATATGGAAATATAATGGAGAAATCTGCAAGAAAAGGCCCATAGAAATACTGAGAAAGTCCACATCCTATTTTGTAAAGATGACATCATCATCACATTCCGTGCTGTCATTATCATTATTACAGGCGGAGTCTGCTTTTTCTGGAACTCCAAAATCCAAAATATTCCAGATACCAAATATTCCAAAAATCAAAACCTTTATGGGTGGCTGATAGCACAATGTACACAAAATTTGTTTCATACACATTTGTTTTAAAATATTGTATAAAATTGCCTTCAGGCTGTGTGTATAAGTTGTGCATGAAACATAAATGAATTCTGTATTTAGACTTGGTTCCTACCTCCAATTATGTTATTGCTATTATTGTTATGTGCCTTTAGGTCATTCCTGACTTATGGCAACCCAAAGACAAACCTATCATGGGGTTTCTTCAGCAGGTTTCTTCAGAGGGGGCTTGCCATTGCCATCCTCTGAGGCTCAGCCCTGAAGGGGCGGCCTCCAGCTTCCACTTTTACAGCCAGATCAGGGCCACAGCAACTGCACACCGTGGCCCTGATCTGGCCTTTGCAGGGCACAAAAAGGAGCTGCAAAAAGCGGCTCCTTTTTGCACCCTGCAAATGGCACGATAGCCATGTTGCCATGGCTTGGAGGCACTCCTTCGGTGCTGTGTTGTACATATATAGTGCCCGAGGAGCACGGTGATTGCACACACCATATGGTGCGGTGGATGACATCATGCTACCCTGGTGGTGGAGCCAGGGCATGCATCACGTAGATACTACACCGACTCCGCCCCCAAGCCAGCCCAAACGGCCGGTCTGCACAGCGCTTAAAGTGGCTAAGGTCACCCAGTGGCTTTCCATGGCTGAACAGGAATTCAAACCCTGGTCTTCAGAGTGCTCAAACCACTACATCACACTGGAACAGGCATGCAAATGCAGATGTTTCAAAATAAAAAAAAAATCAAAATTCCGAAACACTTCGGTTCCAAGCATTTCAGATAAGGGAGACTCAACATGTATATTTATTTATTTCTATCCTGGTTTTATCCTAGTTTAGGGCTCAAGACAGCTTATAAAAGTAGCCAAAAATTCACCATATTCAGAAGTTAAACACTTAGTTAAATGTTAATCAAACTGTCAAAAACCTGTTAAAAACATAAACCATTAAAATGAAAATGGCAACTAGATAATACCACATTATGCAGGGCTTTCCCTATAAGCAATCATTCTTTCAGAGCCTATTGAAATTAACAAGCAAATATTTATCTGCCTATAGAAAGCAAGTAGAGTGCCAATCTAACCTTTCTAGGAAGTTCCAGAGCCTAGGAACTGCTATGAAAAAGGCTCTCTCCCATGTTTCCAACAGATGTACTGTGAGTGTGGGAAAGAGAGAAAGGCCATCTCAGAAGATCTCAAAAACACAAGCAGGTGCATATGGGAGAAAAAAAAATCCTTTAGATACTTTAAATTATGTCTAGAATTGGATTTGCAGGCAGTGGAACTGTTTCAATAGGAGAGTTGTTTGATCCCTATAGAGAGCCCAAGTTAACAATAAGGCTGCATTCTTTAGATCAGCTGGAATTTCTGAACTTTCTTCAAAGGCAGCCCCATGTAGGGTGTGTTACAGAAATTAAAACACGGCATAATTGAGGCACATGCCACCATGATTTGATGTTTAAAAAAAATGGGCACAGCTGGCACACACATCTCAAGTGGCTCAACAGATGCATGATTTATTGATAGGAAATCTCATTATGTACAATGGTGGAATAAAACGGTGTCCGTTATACAAAATGGCAAAATCAAGATTTGCTTTTTGGAATTTATATCTTTTTGGAATATATTCAAGCCAAGGATTGCTGAATCCGTGGATAAAGAATCCATGGATACGGGGCCAACTGTAGTGATTCATCTATGACAACAGACAGTTAGACAGTTCCTCCACTCCCAGCTCACCTTCACTCCACCCAGCACTAAAAATGAGGTCGAGTGTGTGCCCAGCAATATGAGTAGGGACATATATCACTCGTGATAGACCCATGATTGTCATGGCAGACATGAAGTCCTGAGCCAGTCTCAACAGGGCAGTCTGAGAAGGTTGAAGTCCCCCAGCACTTCAATCTGAGGGAAGCCCAACACCAGCCCTGAAACTACTAGGGCTGGATAAATAAGTGGGACTGATGAATGCATGGGGTGGGTAGTATACCAAAAGAATCCCTAATCTGTCCCAGCTACCCAGCTTCAGGTACTTACACTCAAACCTCTCAAAGCCAGAAACCAGGAATAGTAAGGAATAGTAAGAGGTACTGCACTTCTATCTCTCTACTCCTCAGATCTTGCCTGCTCTGCATAGCTAACTACAGTAGAAAGAGCCAAGAGAGACTTCCCCCTCTTCCTCATCCTCAACCTCAACCAAACAGATCCCCATAATACATGGAAAGTCAGTATGTTCATCCAGGACCTTTGAACCTACAGCTAAGAACTCTCCAGTATGGCTGCACGCAGAAGAGGGAATAAGTAAAATCCAACTCCATCCTTCTTCTTGCAAAGGACTTTATTAAAGGAAATCAAACCTTAATAATCACTGGTCAGCAAAATATTTAAAGCAGTGTCACAAAACGCAACCTTTTACATCTTTATATGTGTGTGTGTGCGTGCGTTCATGTGCACGTGTGTGTTTTCTTTTTTCCACTTTCTACAAAAGAAATGGAAAACAAATAGATTAAAATATATATGTTACAATCTTGGCATCACCCTTTAAAACTGATTGGAATTGCAAGGTTACTGAACTTATTTCTCAATAGATGCTATCAGCCTTTTAAACCACTGGCTATTCTTACATGTATCAACGCCAATATTGTTTATGATATCACTGAGATAATCAAAGCCAGTTACTGCAGTGTAGAAACAATGTCACTGAGGCTGGAGAAGTGCAGTAGCAAAATGAATGGGCAAGATGCACACTCCTTGGTGCAACCGGTCTGAGTTCTTGGCTCAGCATAGCCATTCTTATGGACTTGAGAAGTAGTTACTCATCTAAAACTATAAAAATAATTCATGTGATCATATCATGCTAAAAGGGATTCTAAGAGTAAGATTACAGTAAGTCTAAAACATCCTGCTTTGATGTACTGGACAAATGCAACTGATCTTATAAAATAATCATCAAAGCAATTTTCAATACTTCTTTGAACATAGAGAAATTGGGGGGGGGGGAAATAAACCAGAGTGTCTGATAGTGTGCAAAGTCATGTGTCTCAGCCATTTGATATGTTTTCTTTAGGATTTATCTATGCTACAGATTCAAATTATTTTAAAAGTATTTGACTGTCCTCAGGAAACTGTGTTATGAAGAAATCTCCAAAAAGAATCCTGAGCACCGTAAGTAAATCTACAACAATGGAGTTTATCACACTGCCCTTTTCTGGGCCAGAGGTGTTTGTAAAATGAATTAGTTATAACAGTAAAAAAACAAAAAACAAAAACCACTTGAACTGTCCTGGCTTCCCTGGAAGGTCTCTAATATTGGAGTTTATCACACTGCCCCTTTCTGTCCTTTCCTCCTAAGCTAAGCCCAGGATGAAAACTTTTAAATGTGATTTTATTGAATGCCTCCATGCCCAAAATGTACAATGAAATAAATAAGAACACAATAATACTTGATTAGAATGAAATGATTAATATAACATTCTTTAAAAATGATTACTCCTGTGCCGAACCCCCTACTTGACCCGACGACGGCCTGCTGTGATGCTTTTAACACCTACTTTGCAGATAAAATCTCTTGGATAAGAGACGACTTGGATGCCAATGTTTTGTCAGAATCCATTGGCGAGGTGTCCAGCAACTCCGTTGCTGTCAGTTTACTGGATGAGTTTCAATCGGTGACGTGGACAAGCTCCTTTGTAGTACTCGGAAGACAACATGCTCCCTTGATCCATGTCCATCTTGGCTGGTCGTCAAGGGAGGGGATTCATTGAGAACATTCCTTCGGGATGTGATCAATGCATCCCTCAGGGAGGGCACAGTCCCATCGTGTCTGAAGGAGGTGGCTGTCAAGCCTCTCCTGAAGAAACCCTCCCTTGATCCCCTGGACAGGAACAACTACAGACCAGTGTCCTTGCTCCCATTTCTGAGCAAGGTGATCAAGAGAGCAGTCGCCTCCCAACTCCAAGCTGTCTTGGATGAAACCGATTATCTCAATCCATTTCAAACCGGCTTCAGGGCAGGACATGGAGTTGAGACCGCCATGGTCGCACTGGCTGACGACCTCCGCTTGAGCATTGACAGGGGTAGTGTGATCCTGTTGGTGCTCTTGGATCTCTCCGCGGCTTTTGACACTATAGATCACTCCATCCTTTTGGATCGGCTGAGAAAGGTAGGGATCGGGGGCACCGCTCTTCGGTGGTTCCAGTCCTTCCTCTCTGGCAGATCCCAAAGGGTGAGGCTCGGGGACAGTTGCTCTTCCAAAATTGAGCTTCATTGTGGCGTCCCTCAGGGCGCCATCCTGTCCCTGATGCTATTTAACATTTATATGAAGCCGCTGGGTGAGGTCATTCGGAGGCATGGAGCTCAGTGTCTTCAGTACGCTGATGACACTCAGATATACCTCTCCATATCCAGATCGTCTGCACAGACTTCAGATGGCATCTCTCCTCTTAATGACTGTCTTGCGGCGGTAATGGATTGGATGAGGGAAAACAAATTGAAACTTAATCCAGACAAAACGGAGGTACTAACAGTCACAGGCCCGAAACCAGGCTTGGGAATACAGTCTCCAGTCCTGGATGGAGTCACACTCTCCTCTAAGGACTGTGTTCGCAGTCTGGGGGTACTCCTAGATTCATCGCTCCACATGACTTGTCAGATGAATGCGACGGTCAAGAGTGCCTGTTATCAGCTTCGGCTGATACGCCAGCTGCGCCCTTTCCTGGACATGAGGGACCTGGAAACTGTGGTACATGCTCTGGTAACCTCACGCCTGGATTTCTGTAATGCCAGCTGCGCCCTTTCCTGGACATGAGGGACCTGGAAACTGTGGTACATGCTCTGGTAACCTCACGCCTGGATTTCTGTAATGCGGCTACCCTTGTGCTTAACCCGGAAACTTCAACTGGTCCAAAATATGGCAGCCAGGCTTGTCACAGGAACATCAAGGAGAGAGCACATAACACCGGTGCTCAAGGCTCTCCACTGGCTGCCGATTAGTTTCCGGGCGCAGTACAAGGTGTTGGTTTTAACCTTTAAAGCCCTACATGGCTTGGGCCCACCTTATCTCAGGGACCGCCTCTCCCCGTATGAACCCCCCCCCCCGCACACTCCGATCCTCTGGGAGAAACCTGCTACAGCTTGTGAAAACTCGGCTGTCGCAGACCTCCCAGAGGACTTTTTCAGCTACCGCACCCAAGCTTTGGAATGGACTGCCGGATGAGATGCGTCTTATAACATCTCTTGACTGCTTTAAAAAAGCTCTGAAGACACATCTCTTCCGGCAGGCCTTCCCTGAAACCTCTTAGATCCCAGCTCCGAACGGGACCTATAAATTGAATTTGACCCCTTGCCTGGTGCTATTTTTCTCCTCAATCTAAGAACTATGGAGGATGAATTATGTTTTTAATGTTGTTGGTTTTAAACTATTGTTAATTTAATTTATTTTTAAGGGGAGGGTGGCTGGAAATGGGTCAATGAAGTGTTTTAATTTGTATGTTTCAATCTTGTTGTACCCCGCTCCGATTGTACTCACAGAGGAGCGGGTTAGAAATAAAGATTATTATTATTATTATTATTATTATTATTATTACTACTACTACTATTATAGTTTTTTTTTTTTTAAAAAAAGGATAAAGCTGTCTGTGATAGGAGAAGAGTTGTTGCCTCCCATTACAGCTGCCCACCTTCTGTCTCACTCTTAGATAGTGAGACAATGGTGTATGGCCTTTGTGGAAAGCAACACAAGTCACACAGAAAGAAATGCCTGGCCCTTAAAGGTCCTTTTCAGAGTCAGGCACAGGGAGTTTCCCAAAGCATCTGGTCCACAGTGCTTGGCTCTAAAGCTCCCTTACAACATGGGATTTGAAGTCTGAATGGCTCTGAAATGCTAACACTGGAACACTATACCACTGAGACAGTGGGAAAGTAATTGGGGTAGGTATCCAGTACTCAGTAATGCCAAGTTTTAGAGAGGGTCCTCCAGCAACGTTTCCCAGAGCAGAAAGGGCCCTCCAGAGCCATGGGAAAATTCACTGCAACTCATGCTGTGCTGCTTAAGGCTGCTGATGCACTCTGCCTAATGGGAGAGTCAGCTCTGAGTAAATAATACACAAATTCTAAGAACATTAAATCACCCCAAGCAAAACAAGTTGAGCAACATTTGACTGTCGATGCATTATAAACAAGCTGCAGTTCTAAACAAACTAAACTGTCATCTCTTACATTTCAACATTTCAGTATCCACTGTTTTGTGCAAACCCCTCCCTATCACACAGACAAACACATTCACCATACAAATAACCACTCATTTATCAAAGAAGGCTGCTAAATCCATAGGAGAGCAAGCTAAGTGGAATTTCACTTTGTAATCCCAATTTCACTTGGGCTGCTATCCTAACCACAAACAAAATTAAGTCCCACTGAAATTAATAATATTTATTTCCAAGTTGATTAGTCAGGATCAGGACATTAATTCAAAGTCCATATTCTTCAGATGATAGTTTTAAAAGGGGGTGGAAATCAAGTTAAGTAAGGGATGACATGTGTTTTTCATTCTAAATGTGTGTTATTAGTTTCACATTCTGACCTGTTGCATATACATATTCTACCACAAGTCTCTCTGGAATTTGGACACAGCAAGAGTTTTAGTTAGTAAAATACTTACATTAATCATATACACACAAAATATCAATGCTATGCATTATTGTAGTGCATTTTTTTAAAAAAATGTAATTTAAATCACCTGTGCACTCAAAAACTGGAATGTACAGAACTCTAAAAGAAAATTATGGAATTGCAGATATGGTTATATCTTTGAAAAATTATAGCTCCAAATCCTAGGGAAAACTGAAAATACTGCATTAACTTTTGGCAGCAAGAGAGTGATAAAGACATGTAGCCAATAAAAAGTAATTCAATATGTACAAAACAAAACAAAATAAAACAAACCTCTAAAGATGCAGAGCATTTCATCTGTTTTTCCGATATGATTAAATATTAAGTAGCCAAATCAGTACTGTGAGGGATGTTTTTGAGTATTTTTTGTGTAAGTTTTGATAGTGGAGGATTGTTATACACCAAGAGCAATATTGGGTATGACACATCCCTGGGTATAGACTCCCTGTAACAACTACATAAAAATCTTAATGGAAGCAGAAAGAAAGAGGCATGGGTTCAGGAACACAGAAGGTCTACCAGGGACAGTAGAATCACTCAGCTATTGAATTCCACCACTGTACATTGGCTGTGATATTAGCCTTACACAAACAGAAGATCTTCTTCTGTAAATAGACAGGACTTAGATCCAGCATGGTATGGGAGGGAGTGCTAGTGGCTACATGCAGAAGAGGGAATAAGTAAAATCCAATCCCATCCTTCTGCTGGCAAAGGACTTTACTAAAGGAAATCAGACCTTAATAAACATTGTTCAAGGAAATTCTCATGTCTTAGGGAAAGCAAAGAGCACATGACAATACAATTGCTAAGGCCCAACAATAATACAATAATTTGACCATGATCAATATACACTTTGAATAACTAACTCTCAACTGTGGTAATGGATGATTTTTTTTTATTACAGCACTTCTTAACCTGAGGTCCATGGACCCCCAGGGGCCTTTGAGGTCATTACAAGAGTGCTGCAAAGGCTTCAGGGTTGCTCAGACCACCTCCATGCAGCAGAGTGTCTGTGTAACAGAAGGCCCAATCAGCCAGAATTGCTTTGCCTCCTGTCATGTGGTTGCTCTGCTGTGGAGAAAGAGCGGGCTGAGTAACAGTGGAGCTGACAGCCAATCAGCCTTTGTCCTTCTCTCTTACTAGGTTCCTAGTAAAGAATGGTTAAAAATCAATGTTTTATTGCATTCTGAGGACAACAACAAGCTTAAATACAAAAAGGGAACTTGAACAAGATGGTTAAATACAAACATTCAATTTAATTTCACAAAACATGGTAATGCAACTCATCAGTCTGGTCTTGCTAACAATAAGCAGTAAGGAGGGGTACTGGACACATTTCTTGGTACTCCAACCCAAGTCATGTTTATAAATTAACCTAAAATTTCTGCTGGATATAACATGTTCCTTGGGTTCACTGGTAGTACTCAATATTGAAGCCTTACAAGTACTGAGATGATAATCCTTGTGAAACTGTTTTAAGTGATTCTCAAGATGAATTATCTGAAAATTAATCTTAACAGAAAAGATAAAAAAGATACTGAAAGAGCTAAACAGAGTGGTGAATTCTATAAGATGAAACAGTATCAAGATTATGTTTAAAGCTCTGACATCAGCTGGATAAAGATTAGAAGAAAGATTTAACGGGAAGTTCATGGATGCTTGCTTTTCCAACTAAAGTAAAAAGGAAGATCTTTATTTCTCAGAATAAATGTAATCACTCAGAAGCTGCATCATTTCAGAAATCAACATGCCTGACCATGCACTTAGCAATGATAAAGCTATATTTGTCCATATATCCATTTCTATAAAGAGAGAAACTACGCATTACAAATAAATATACTGAACGCAAATTATTTCCATCCCCCAGCAGTGAATGCAGCATACACAATGTAGCAAGCCTCTTTCATAACTATTAAAAGTTGTGTGTGTCTTGTATATACTCAGCACATCCTTTTCTACCCCCTCCTCTCCCACTGAGTGGAGTCTCAAAAACTGCACAGCTGCACATACAAGATGCTATTCTGCATGCTTCTTTGGGGACAAAATAGCTATATAAACTCACAATGCATAAACTAGTAGAGAAATTAATAAAATTATCAGATTACCCGCAAGGGCACTTATGATCCCAAGATGCTGCACAGTAATGAAATTACAGTTTATTGCAAAATGTGTATTGCAACACTTTTATTTGATTTATTTTTTTGCAATTTGCATGTTGAAACTATAACATGAAATTAAAATGTTAATCCATCTGACAAAATTACTAAACTTGGAAAGCCATAGAATGCCATGGCTGGCTTCCTGACAGTTATTTGCATGTGTATGTGTCTTTGAGTCACTTGTCAATTCATGGCAATCCCATGACTTTCATTTCTTAGGTAAGAAATATTCAGAGGTGGTTTTGTCAGTTCCTTCCTCTGAAATATTTCCTATAGCACCTGGTATCCATTGGCAGTCTCCCATCTAATTACACCTGACCCTGCTTAGCTTCTAAGATCAGATGGGATCTGGTGTCTTTAGGGTATTTAGGCCTAATTTACTCACACATAAGTGCAGCTTACGCATGCTTTTGGGTGTAAGCAGAAAGGACTGTTTTCTTGCCTTTGAACTCCATCCAAAAATCTCTCACTGCACAGAAGATGTCAAGCCCCATAAGGGGCTCCCACTGCTGCCTCTTATCATGGGGAGGAGATGGAGGGGGAAGGCTATGCAGATGATGAAGATGCAGCTGCTTTGGGCTCCTTGGGGGGAGGAAAAGGTGAGATGAGACCAGCTGCTTCTCCATAGTCTGAATCACCTCACTCCTCCTTCCTCTGCTCTGGTAACTGATACCAGCAGGGGGTCCTTCTGGGCAGTGGTAGGATTCAGAACTGCATGTGTGGAGCTATGCACACATGTAGGACAAAAGCTCATGGTTCTTATGGTTTTGAATTTACTAGTCGTGAATATTAGAGTATTAGAAATTTTATTCTGCACAGTATTCTGTGTCTTTGGTGCAGCTCTGTAATAAACTATAACACTCATGTAGAAGTTCTATACAGAAAAGCAAAGTAAGAGTAAGAATTAGAAATACAAAGTTCATTAAGTGTCAACAGTTGATATGTCTTTGCATGCTTTGCAACACAATGCCAACTAATTTGAATTAAATGGTTCTGTTAAAGTGCATTTTCCTTCTTATATCTTCTATTTATATGGGCACAGAGTCCCACAGTTAAATCTACTGAAAGAATTTGCCACACAGAAGGGAAACAATAGGATGAGAATCAGCACCACACAGGTGGATCAAATACTCATCTAAGAAAAAGGTCCCACCAAGCAGGCCCCTTTTTGAAAGACAGAGTGGTGGAACTAGCCAGGGGCAAACCCAAACCCAAAATCTAGTTTCTAGAAGTTGTCATAGCCAATGTATCTGTTCACCAAATCCCTTTTGGAATGGCTGTTCATTCAAATTTTTCAGTCCTGGGATTATGTGATAATAAACATGACTAACACTTAGATGTTTACAAGATCTCACTAGGCTGTCAACACATCTAGTAGTGAGACTAGTAATGACCTGCTGGATCCTCAGGCTCCACTGAGATTGGAAAAGGGATACCGTATGATGCTGACATTGATCAGTTGCTGACTCCACTTCATTTCCATCATATGCCTCAGATTACAGCCTTCCCACTAGTGGTACTGAAAGCAGCTGACATACCATGGAAGACCACCAGCTGAAAAGTACTGCTGAAACCATATGTCCTAAGAAGTAAAACTAACTTTTCCAGCTTTGGCATGTTTGTAATTCAGTGATGTAAAATAGTTCAACATGGGCAAATAAAGTAAAATTAAAACAAAGCAAAAACTAGTGCTTGTAGCAAATCAGCCAATTAGCCATTCTTAATAATTGTGTAGATCAATATGTTTTTGTCATGTCAGACCCACTGAATGAAGTAATGACATTTTTTATAGGTGATGTCATTAACTGGACCAAACCTCAAACCTAGTATTCAGACTTAATTAAAAGTTATTATTCAGTAAAGTTGCTGAATAAAATTAAGGCAATTAAAGTTATCTTTTATCCATCTATGTAATATTCAAGACCAAAAATCTATATACCATCAGAAGAAATGCAAGCCAGTATTCATTGTAACCAGTTGCAACGTATCCATTAATACGATACAGCTGTGTGCTAGTTTATGAATACTGGGGCTGCACAGACAGCCCCTAAGAGGCAGTGGAACGCTGCCTCTTTCCTTTCCAGATTGGGAATGTGGCAACTGCACACTGTGCCCCAGATCTGGCCTTTCTGTGGTGGAAAAAGGAGCAGCAAAAAGCGGCTACTTTTTGCACCGCAGAAAGGGCACCTTAGACACTGCTGCAGCGCCTTTTTGCTGCTTCTTTGGCACAGCCCATGTAAGCACTGTGCCAAAGACGTGGCATGACACTACCTGCTGTCTGGTAAGGCAAGCGGCATGTACGCGGTGGCTGGGTGGCCAGCAGGTAGACGTCATACCCTCACTCTGCCCGAAGCCAGCTCTTTATGCTGGTCTGTTGAGGCCCCTCTGTTTCTTGATTTCACATTACACACAGGGACTTAATGGTTCATTAGGTCCCTTGCTTAACCCAGGAAAAGGCACAGCTGAAAGCCAGCAATGTTCTATGCAATAAATAAAATATTCAACATACCTGAGTAAAAAGATATTGTGGAAGAAAGAACACCCGAGTCATCATTAGGGAGGGAAATCAGGCACATGCAAAAAGAAAAAAAAACCCCAGTATTAATGATACAGTAATTCTGTATGGATTCATTTAAGTTAGCTTTGCAAATTTCCACGTACAGATGCTTAAAAAGGATTGCCACCAATATCCATAATCATACATAAAAGTTTATATTTCTGGTGAATCCAGGGAGTATGATACATCCTGAACATTTACACTAGTGTTAAAAAAGAGCTTTTCACACAGTAAGTGCATTTCCAAAGTCAATCTCAAAAAGAACTACTATTTAATTACAATTACACATAGAGTTTACACTAATTATGAATGAAAGCACAGGGAGGGAGAAGGAGAAAGAACATGAGGTTACAAAATTCCTATAAAGCCTTTATTAGTCTGAGTTTGTAATTCAATCAAGATTCTCAATCAGCAACGAATAATTTTTTTCATATTAACACACACACACACACACACACACCCCTTTCCTTTTTTTTACTAGTCAGCTATTTCTTTTCTCTATTCTCTCTGAAGTACATTACTTGGAAACAGGTTTGCATTCTGTTATGCTATACATACCAAAGAACACTTGGCTGTTTCGGTTTACTGCTTTGTTTTTATGAAAAATTCGGCACAATTACTACATAACCCTATTAAAGCAATGCAACTCTTTCCATGAGAAAACACACGTGAAAGCTGGTGAAGGTCCATTTATTTAACAGACACCTTTCTGGCCTGGGCTTGCTGTCCAACATAATCAACGACAGCTAACAGCTGAGCATCATGTTTAAGCACATACAAGCTTACAGAGTGCAGGATTCATTTCCCTTAAATAAGATGTGACCAACTGTTTTTCAGACAAACAGTTCCTGAGAAACTGGCATGCCACACCACTTGCATTGAGCTATAGTTACAATGCCATACACAGCATGCCATGAATCAAGACTGAAGCTCTTTAGTCATCCATATGTATGGCAAGGTGACTTTCAAGGGAATGTTCTCACAAGAATCAGAAGCAATATAAGAAGCAGTAGAGGCAACATAATTCCATCACAATGGTCTTTATTTAGGGCAGTGCTATGTTATAGTATTAGACAATGGTGGCTGAAGGGAAGCAAAAATAATTGAAGATGCAAGAAAAAGTCTTCAACATGTATAGAAGATCATTAAAAACAGACTTTTCAGTATTATTTTGCCCGAACTTTATTAGGCTTGTGTCCTTGCAGTGTACACATTCTACAATGAGTTAAAATTAGAGCTATGTGAATGGAAAACTGCTACTAAAACCTGTGCTTACCTATATATTAGAGAAATATAATTTTAAGATGCAAACTGTTAGTGCTGGCTTTCTTTTTAGAAGCTCCACACAGACACACACAAAAATACAACAGCAACAGGATAATAATAATAATAATAATAATAACAACAACAACAACAACCTTTATTTCTAGCCCGTTCCTCTGTGAGTACAATCGGAGAGGGGTACAACAAGATTAAAAAATACAAATTAAAACACTTCATTGACCCATTCCCAGCCACCCACCTCTTAAAAATAAATTAAATTAGCAATAATTTAAAACCATAACAACATTAAAAGCATGATTCATCCTCCATAGTTCTTAGATTGGCAGGGGGTTGGACTAGATGGCCCTTGTGGTCTCTTCCAACTCTATGATTCTATGATTCTAGATTGAGAAGAAAAATAGCACCAGGCAAGGGGTTGAATACAATTAATAGGTCCCGTTCGGAGCTGGGATCTAAGAGGTTTCAGGGAAGGCCTGCCGGAAGAGACGTGTCTTCAGAGCTTTTTAAAAGCAATCAAGAGATGTTATAAGACGCATTTCATCCAGCAGACCATTCCAAAGCTTGGGAGCGGTAGCGGAAAAAGTCCTCTGGGAGGTCTGTGACAGCCTAGTTTTCACAGGCTGTAGCAGGTTCCTCTAAGAGGATCAGAGTGTGCGGGGGGGGGGGGGTTCATACGGGGAGAGGCGGTCCCTGAGATAAGATGGACCCAAGCCATGTAGGGCTTTAAAGGTTAAAACCAACACCTTGTACTGCGCCCGGAAACTAATCGGCAGCCAGTGGAGAGCCTTGAGCACCGGTGTTATGTGCTCTCTCCTTGATGTTCCAGTTACAAGCCTGGCTGCCATATTTTGGACCAGATACAATTGGAGAGGGGAGAAATCTACATCTCTAAGCCTGCCTGCTGTCCATAGTGTTAGAAAGGAGAAGGGAACTAAGAAGAAGAAAAACATGGTCCTTAACTTCAGACACAACTGGGTTTGATACAGTTGGAATGTTGCTTATTTATATATCAAATACTAAATTGAAAACAAAAGGTGTCCATTTTGGCTATCCAAAAGAACACGAGTAACAACAGAAATATCACACAGACGGAGCAACTAGTGGCTGTTGTGGAAAAGTAAGAAAGGGTCAATCAGCTTTTAAAGCACTCACTTCAGTATCCCCCCCCCCCCCCGCTAGCCTGTGTATGGTTTTGCCAAGTGCCTGGCCACACAGCAATGTAGGATTGCTGATGTTCAATAGTTTTGCATGAAAATGAGAAAATGAGCAGCAAGTACAATAGGAAGTCTGGGCACGCCTCTTCCTCCTTCACCTCAAAGAAATTGTTATGCTATATCCTATTATTTGGATTGGTAGTAGTTGCTTCTTCTATTCCAAGCTAGCTAGAAGCTTATGATAACATTATGCATTAATATGTCAATTATGAGTATCTATCAAGAGCATATAGATAAATCATTGTTAGTGCTGAAGAGATGGTGTCATCTGTTTATCCAAAACAACATAGGTGAATGTTTTTCATTACTTCATCACTTCCAGGCCTCTTAGAACATGGAATGTGTATCTCAAGATACATGTAATGGAGAATAGGGACATTATTGTGGAACATGTGTACATCTCACAAGATCCTGAAGAGGCAATGTAAGTACTCATCATTTTTGCACGCTCTGTCAAGTGAACATTGAAAACCACTCAATGTGACACAGTAGCAATAAGAGGCAAGGTATGCGGAACAAACAAAGTACTGTATTTGTTTTCTACAAATCATTTTCAAAAGTGATTGGCAATGGAAAAGACCAGATTCAGATGGTGTTATTGACTTTTAAACATGAGATGAGAATTCCCATGTTCTTGCTAGGAATTCTGATTTCATCAAAGAAATACTGCTGTTTAGCAGCTTGAGGTAAAACAGTAAACCTGGTGCCAAGAACTTCATGAAACAATGAACAAGAGTGTGCTAATTATTTCCTCCTCATCAAACAATTGGCCTACTTACTGGAGAAATAAATCTCCATTTTCTCTGAAGGCTGATCATTTTTGCCTGAATGTGGAGAGGAGGAGTACAGACTTATCAAAAGAATTCAAATAACTAAATTGGCTGGGAAGAGTGGGGATGAATAGGAATGCATAGGAATTACTAGCGATCAGATGTGTGCTTGATGTAGCAGACAGCTATCCAACAAAAGGAAGAATGGTATTAAGTGACAGTTTTCAACACCAGCATTTGCAACTTTAATAACTTTAATAATGGCCATTTGTCTTATCTGGTATTTAGTTACTACAGTGACAATAACTGCTATTTGAGAGAGCAGAGCAGAGAGTCAAGTTTCTTTCTGCATACAGTCCTACTTCCATCTCCTCCTCCGTATCTCCCAGCCACACAGTATGCACTATTTTTAGAGGATATGCAGAATAATGAGCCAAGCAGGTGTGGACATTCAAAACATAACAACTCCAGCACACAAAAAATGTCTCTCTGTAAAATCTCCAGACTCACATAGGACACACACATGCAGATAAATATACACAGAGACACACACTTCACTCTACAAGGAGAATTCGTAACTTTGGCAAGCAAACGAGAAAGGGCTGGAAACAATCAAACCTGGCTAAGAAAATCACAGAGTATAAACTAAAAATATCAGAATTACTTAACAAAAGGAGAAGGATTCAGCCTTTAATCTCCAGCCCGTGGTGGTAACGGCGCAAAGCTGCTAATGTTTGCTACATCATCACCGACTGAATGTGTTATATTACTACATCAGCTCCCAGGACAAATCCTTGCTAATTATACCCCTGATTACTACTTTATCTCCCATGACTTGTGAAATGCACATTTTTCAAAAGCTTGGCATTCATCTCTTAGTATTCAGTTTTAATATACAAAATTATGGTAACATACAAAAACAAACACCCAACTTTCCCAATGTTCTTGGCAAGTACAAACTGGTTTAAGAGGAAAACTGAAATATACACTATTTTTAGTAAATCACATGCCTTACCTTAATGTCCTTTTTTAAAAAATCCACACTCTGCTTAGAACCTACCTACCAGAGAAACATGAGTACAGATATGAGAACTTCCACAAGTAATTTTGTTCCACCACCATCTGCCACTCTTTCTCTTTCATTTCCAAACTGGCACAGAGATAGTATGTCACATGTCTCTGGTGTGTCTAATGTCTTTAACTTTGGTAACATCAACAAGAGTGATGGAACCAGAAGAAAGTAATATTGTCTAATGTGGGATGTAGTAATGTATGATCCTGCTCCTGTTTTGGCAGCCCCTCAAACTCCCTCAGAACTGCACCAGGGAAATGTGGTAGTTTTTGAGCTTTCTCTTCAAAAAGGGAAGCAGACAGCGAGTTGCCACAGTTGCTACCAAATTTCAGCATCAATAGTGATGGTGGTCCCTTGCAGTGCACAACATATTGCAACACATGCCGCGCCACTAACAAGACAAATGTCCATCCTCTATTCAATTATCAGAGGATTTCATATTGCATCAAATTCACATGGGTACTTATCTGGATACTGTTCACCTCTTGTAAGTGTCTGTGTATATATGATTTCTTATTGTTTTATTTTCAGTTTCTTATCTGCTAGTTTATTCTTTGCAATTTAATCTTTTCAACATCTTTTATTTCTTCTTATCCCTTGCTTTTTTCCAATATAATTTTTACATAATACAAAATAATTTTTAAAACAGTACTTGGCCCTTTTAATTGGATTGGCTAAGTTTTATACAGATACTAGGGCCAAAAATGTGCACTGCTGAATGCATTTTTACATTTAATATGACATTTACAAAACAAAACAAAACAAAATTATAGACATGTGTGGGCCAATCAGGACTGGGCCCTTGACAGAGATGAAGGACAACTTTAACTTTTCCCCTCCCTTGGCATGGTCCTGAAGAAAACCACCATATTACCCAGTTGCATTCCTCTCGCTCCCCACCTCAAAATCTGTAGTAGCCTTGGATTTGGAATTGCTCTGAAGGATCTTAATAATCACACTAAAGCAGCTTTGACTAGGGCAGCTGAATTTAAATACATTGCAGTTCCTGGAACCAAACATGGACCAGGAAACAATTTGTGGTCTGACTACCATGTATTTCTGAGCATGTGCTGGAATTTATGCAACAAAAATATGTTCAAATATACTTGAAAAGTATGCACAAAAACACAAATAAATTTGCATGTAAAACAACCATAACAGAACCTCACATTCTAATACAGATATATGCTAGAACAAATGTAGAGATGGGAATCAGAGAACCTTGATGAGCTCAACTTTCACAAATAATAATAATAATAATAATAATAATAATTTATTCATAACCTGCTCCTCTGTAGAGACAATCGGAGCGGGGTACAACAAGATAAAAGGCACATGTTAAAACAATCCCATAACCCACTTCCAAACCTCCCACCCCTTAAAAATAGATTAAACCAGCTATAATTTAAAACTAGCAATATTAAAACACAAGACATCATCCAAACCCTTCCTTGAGCGGCCACGTCATAACTTAGGGATCGGAAACCTGGGAGTAGACGAAATCAGAGTCTGGATCTGGAGCCGGGGATTAGGGGATTTCAGGGAAGGCCTGCCGGAAGAGATGCGTCTTTAGGGCTTTTAAAAAGCAATCTAAATATGTCATAAGACGCCTATCATCCGGCAGACCGTTCCAAAGCTTGGGAGCGGTGGCAGAGAAAGCCCTCTGGGAGGTCTGCACCAGCCTGGTCTTGATAGGCTGTAGCAGGTTCCTCCCAGAGGATCGAAGTGTGCGAGGAGGATCGTACGGGGAGAGGCGGTCCCTGAGATAGGATGGACCCAAGCCATGTAGGGCTTTAAAGGTTAAAACCAGCACCTTGTACTGTGCCCGGAAACTAATTGGCAACCAGTGGAGAGATTTAAGCACTGATGTTATATGCTCTCTCCAAGATACCCCAGTGACTAATCTGGCTGCCATATTTTGTACCAATTGAAGTTTCTGAGTTAAGCACAAGGGCAGCCCCATGTAGAGCGCATTGCAGTAATCTAGATGTGAGGTGACCAAAGCATGTACCACAGTTTCCAGATCCCTCATCTCCAGGAAAGGGCGCAGCTGGCATATCAGCCGAAGCTGATAACAGGCACTCCTGAACGTTGCATTCACCTGACTAGTCATGTGAAGCGACAAGTCTAGAAGCACCCCCAGACTGTGAACAGAGTCCTTCGAGGAGAAAAATCAGACTATTGTGCAGTGTTCTTTTGGTATTTGCACACCACAAAGTGCTTCAGGCAGTTATTGTATGCAAAATACCTGTGTGGGGTTTGCACAATAGTTGCATGGTTGTTTTTTTGTGTGTGTGTGAGTTTGTTTTGCAAATTATGCATTTGGTATAGTTTGCATGTTTGTAGATTTTGCATACATGGAAAATGTACATCATATGGGGGTGCAAACCTGTCCATGAAAAAACTGCACACTTTTCACAAGAAAAAAAAAATCACATGGATTGCTGCACAAGATAATTTATCGAATAGCAGGAAAATACTGATCAGAAACAGGCACTTTCTCCTGCAGCAGGGACAAAAATGAAAAAATTATTATTCTTTGCATTTGAGGACAAAACGGTCAAAGATTTACATTGCTACTCTGGGTCAGGTTGAGTACCCTACCACATCTGAAGCTTAAGGTTGCATTCAGGAAATCAGTTAAAATGTTTTTGCTTATTGGGGCGTTACATAGTTCTTAAGATGTTAAAAAATTAATTAATTGTAAATAAATAGTTGAAGTATTTTAGAAATATTTAATTTTACTGCCTTTTTACTTTCTTCCCTTCTCCTGTATTTGTCCTTGCATATTTTTTAACAGAAATGTTAAAAAAATGTTTAAAGCTGAAAAAATAAAACATTTTGGTGTAGGTTAAGAATTATGCTATATTAAGGCATCTGCCCAGATTTTTCTCTCTTCACTTTTACTATTAGCCTAACACTGGGTCTGGGATATGAAGCTAACACTTCCTCTTTTGCATTTGAAACAGAACTATTGTTAGCCAGATACAATCCAGAAGTTCACATTGTATGCACATATTGACATTCAGATACTGCCAGGACGTCTGTGCTTTATGATGTACAAACAATACATGTCATTTCACTGAGCCCTTTCCAAACTGGGTTTCAGAACTGTGTTCTGAGTCTGAAATTTTAAACGTTTCAAGTGACAACTGTGTTAATTGATCATTTAATGTTTTGTATTTCAGAGGAGGAACTGGCAAAATTGCTTCTGAGTATTCTTTGGAGGGACACTGATAGGTTAAAAAGAAGCTGGAAAGTTAGAATTCGAATATTTCTTATCTTCCAAAGTTCATCTCATTATAGGGGTAAGAAATCAGGAGTGCAATACTCCAAGTACTGAATCAAAAAGGTCAAAGAAATACAGTTTGCATGATACAGAAGTGAGATACCCAGATACCATGTGCAATCATTCAAAATCAGCTCAATTCATTTCACTTGATGCATTGTTCAACAAAGACCTACTCTTGCTCTATTTTCTCTCTATTTTCTATGTTTGAATTTTAAACTATGCCTCATTTCAGAAAGTCAGCATCCCGGGAAAGATGAAAATGCTGGTTTAATTAGACCCAGGTTCCAATATCCAGCATAAAAAATTAACAAAGTTCAAAACATGCATAGCATGAGCATTCAGTTGTTTTAGGCTGACATCTTTCTATCGTGGTAGCATTCAAAGATATAGCCATGTTAGTCTGTAGAATCAGTATGTAGAGAGACATTGTAGCACCTTTGAGACTAACTGAAAGAAAGAAATCTTTCTGAGGAAGTAGACTGAAGTCTACGAAAGCTCATGCTGCCAATTTCTTTCTTTCAGTTAATCTCAAAGGTGCTACAAGAACTATCTTCCTATCATATCAACTTTATTTCTTCACTCAGGTCTCAAAAATTTTCACTGGGAAGCACCTTCCACAGATGACAGGCCCCACACATCTCTTTGCAACACTACATAGATGTCAAGCAATTCTAATGAAACATCAGTTCAAATGCAAACAGGGCCTCATTAGAAGATCCTGGCAACATTTACTCCTAAACATTTTGGGGGGGGGGATTTCCCCCCTACCTATGCCAATATAATAAATTCGATACAACAGCATGACAGAACTAAGTCTAGATATATTTATTAGAGTTGCTGCCAGAGTTATAGCAGAAACTCCTCTCCAGATTGAAAAAGTTTCCACTTCTTGTACTTTTCTCACGTTCTTCCCAACACTATTTTTGATCTAAAACAAAAACAGGCACCTATTTTCTGTTGAGCTGTAACTTTATTTTCTTCTGCACCTGTTTTTAGAAAGTATATATAAACTATTGCTCTATGACATTCAGATTTCAATGTTTTTCTCAGCAACAACAGTAAGAAAACAAGAAGTACAATCCCTATAAAAACCTGTCTTTATAATCCCACTTCATTTGCCAGCCTTGACTTACTATTTGATTTATCAATGTCAAGTGAAAGATAACCATCCTGACATATCAGATGGAGAAGAGCTTTTCTTCACAGCTAGGCCAGGCAAAGGGAATGAAAAAATATCTTAAATTTCATTAACCAGTTCAAAATGTCTCTTTAAATTTAATTATAAAGTAGATGAATATTGAAGGCAGAGGAGCATTTAAAAATATTTTCAAACTGTAAGCATATTTTACAACACTAGATATGAATATAACAGATTGTTTAGAAACTGAGCAGATTAATACATGAGCTGTTGGATGCTGCCAGAGAGAAGAATAAGGATTTGGGAAAAACAAAACCCAACAGTTGTTTGTGGCAACAGGTCAAATGACATCATGTAAGTGATGAGCAGATCTACCAACTGGCATAGTTTTGGAAGAAAAGCAATGTAAAAAGACACCACAAAACAGTATTAATCAAGAGACTCTACATAAGAAAGTATTTCCAAATACTCAGAGGACATTTTGTAATTCATTAGAATATATGTCAGACAACATCTTCCTTCTAAATAATACCACCCCACTTCAATTAAATATAACAGTCTAAACAACACACACACACATACACTAGAATTGCCTGGAGCATTTTTAAAGTTTTGTGTCGTCCCACAGCCCATTGTAGAAAAATAACTGCATCAATTGTTTTTCATGAGAAGCCACCATATTCCATAGAACCTTTTAATCATGGTTGAAGGGGCCAAGCAGCAAGAATAACCTTCCAATTTGCTCATGATGAATAATGCAGGATCAAAATATGTGTAACTATTAATATGTATCATGTAGCTACACAAAATGATTTATCTTATTCCAGAGTGAATGAGAGGAGAGAATCCCTTTGCCCTCTGTTCTTGTTCTGATCCAGATTCCAGCCCCCATGCCTGAATTCTGCATAGGAAAAAAAATTATTTCATTGAAAACTGTAGAAGTGTGGTCTCTATCAAGGGGGGGGGTTGAACAATGGATTACACTTTCCTATGTTCTCTCCTCCCCTACACAGACATACTGTATGTTACATATTAATGGTCCTATGGAGTTTGGATCTCAGACAACCTTTTCCAAAGGGAAAGGGGAATCACCACACACAAAGCTCAGTCATCACTTAAGTCCTGCAGGAGGGGGCTGTGGTACCTGGAACAAGACCCACAGGACTCTTTGAATGGGATGGAAGGCCTCCTTTGGTTTGGTTCATACACACTATAGACTATGTAATCAACTATTTCCTATTAAAAAGAGGGCTTAAATTTCTTGGCCTGGATAAATGGTTGCTGTGGTGATAAGCCTTGGGGAAGGTCCAAAGTAGTATAATTTCAATCTAGTATATTTTCAATTGTGTCATTTGCATGCACACATACATGCACATGTGCGCGCACACACAGAGGAATGCTATTTCTAAGCTATAAAGAAAACTGGCACAATTCACTTTTTCTGTAGACTTTCCTTCAACCCACACAGAACTGAATTTCAGTTATGAAGAGCAAGAGATCAGCCAGAATACAAGAAATTTGGAGGTGTCTGTGGAATAAAAATGAGCTGTACCTAGGAGAGCTCAGTATTTTTGTTCTCTGTTTTTTCTCACTGAATGTTATTTTATGTAGATTTTGTTGTGTAGGGCCTATGCCCTCAGTTTGTCTTGTTTTAAAGGAAAATGTTAAGTTTTTACAAAGGTTTAGGGTTTCCATTGCTGAGGATCATGCTGCTTGATCCTTCTTTCTTGTTTGGGCAGATTTAATTCAGTTCTTATCATAACTTTTCCTTGTGCTAGCTACTCCATGGACTAGTTCTTTAGTCTGTGGATAGCTCCCCTTTTTTCATTACTTCCTGGATATAAATCTATACATCTGAATATTCCTAGCTCAATCTTCACCTGAAGTTCACCTTTCTCAGTCTTTAGACCAACAACTACTATCAAGCTCGGAACATCAAGCTCGGAACCCTCCTCTGTTCCCTTGTCTGTAGGAGTTCCTCAGGGCTCTGTCCTGGGCCCCCTTTTGTTCTCTCTATACACACTGTCCCTTGGTGAACTCATCCATTCTTTTGGTTTCTCCTATCATCTGTATGCCGATGACACTCAGCTGTATCTTTCAACCCCTGACCTCTCACCGGGGCTTGAACAGCAAGTCCTCCTCTTGTCTGGCTGCCATCTCTCAGTGGATGCGGCATCGGCGCTTGAAGCTCAACATGTCTAAGACAGAACTTCTCGCCTTCCCACCTAAACCCACCCTTCAATACTCCTTTTTCTGTTTCTGTTGATGGCATTTCTATTCAACCGGTTCAGCAAACCCGCAGTCTTGGCTTCATTTTTTATTCCCCTCTATCATTTACTCCCCAGATTCAGGCCACTGCCAAGACCTGTAGATTCTTTCTTTACAACATTGCTAAAATCCGTCCTTTCCTCTCAGCCTCCACTGCCAAGACTCTGGTCCATGCTCTAGTGGTATTGTGACTAGATTATTGTAACCTCCTTCTGACAGGGCGTCCTCTCTCTCACCTCCATCCTTTAATCTCTGTCCAGAACTCAGCTGCATGTATTATCTCATCAGCTTGCCACTTTGACCATGTTTCTCCTCTTTTATCCTCCCTTCATCGGCTCCCCTTCCCCTTCCGCATCCAGTACAAGCTTTTGTTGTTGACTTTCAAAGCCCTCCACGGACTGGCCCCTCCATACTTGTCCGAACTTCTTTCTCCTCACACTCCTTCTTGTACCCTCCATTCTGGTAGTCAAGGTCTCCTGTCCCAGCTGAGGATTTCCACTGCCCCGTCCCGGATTCGTCCCTTTTCACTTGCTGCCCCTCACTCCTGGAACCTTCTTCCCCCACATGCACGCCTTATCACTTCCCTAACCAGGTACAAAACTGAGTTAAAGACTATATTATTTAGGGAAGCTTTCCCAGGACTGTGCCATCCGCCCCAGGATGCCTCCTTTTGACTTTGTATTAAGAAGCCATGCCCTCCCTCCAGTCCATCTGCCTTGGTCCTGGCCCCAAAGGGAGAGAAGAACCACTGGACCTCCCCCCCCCTTTCCCATCACCTTTCCCTCTTTCTTTTGTGTTGTCTCTTTTAGACTGTAAGCCTGAGGGCAGGGATCTGTCTAATTTAAGATTGTATGTACAGCACTGTGTAAATTTACAGTGCTATATAAATAAAGGTTAATAATAATAATAATAATAATAACAGCAACAACAACAACAACATTGTACGTTATGACCAAAGGGACTGGGGAATATTAGGGGTAAAATTAGTATTAAAAACAATTAGTAAAATTAATAAAATTAGTAAAAAAAACCCGAACAACTATTAAACCCAGTCATAGCCAATTTTGCATAATTGTTAGTCTGTTATGTAAACATCAGCTTCATGTAATGCTTTGCTCCAAGTTCTTCATTGTCCTTTCCCCCTTTGAAATACACTGATTTTCCTTTGATTTTTTTGTTCATTGTGCCTTTATTTCATAAACCTGACTCCCTGTCCATCTGCTATAATTTAAATAAACTTTCACATTAATTGCACAAATTTATCGTTTCAGATAATCTCTCATTACACCCTTGTCCTCTATTGGGCAAATAAAGCTCCTTTTCAAACATCTTTGGAGGTCTAGGATGTATGAACTACTGGAAATATGATTTCACTGTTTTATAGGTCATTCGATGAGTCCTTCCATGTGTAGGTATTAACCTCTGTCCAGTGCAGATTTTGGACTCCATTGCAAATTGTGGCCCCAAAAGAACATAGGGAAGGTAGCAGCAAGAAACTGGCAAGCCACAGCACTCTGAGAAGTGCCACATCAACAGCAAAGCTAGCAGAAGTGAACCAGTTTAATTAAAATATTTTTCCAAAGAGCAAGAATGTCATCAACCTGAATTAATAACACCTCCCCTTTGGAGTCATTTGGTCAGTGAGGCATTGGGATATCTTATTGGCTCTACGTCCCATTAGATGGTGCTTCATAAGCTAAGATTGTTTCCTTTCTTGCTGTGGGGGAAAATTATTTCAAAGAAAATGATGGGCAATGGCTGCAATCTTGACTGCCAGTAAGTCTCCCCCTATAGCTGCTGTTACACTTCACTAAAGACTCAGGTTCACAGCTGCCCTTCTGGATTCATCTCTAAGGAGTTATGGCATGGTGGCAAATTACATAACTCCTGTGCAGAAACAGGATTTAAAAGTTTGGAAAAAAATCCCTCACTTTTGCAGGTTGTTTTTCAGACATGTTTGTGTAAAGAAGAAATAACGTGACATTAACCCAAACAGAAAGTCACCAAAACCCAGCACTTTTTTATTTTTGGAAGTTCCAAAAAGTAAAAAGAACCAACTTTCTGCTCGGATTAATGTCACATTATTTTGCTTTCACACAAACATTTTCTGAAAATCTACGCACATTTGCTGGTGTTGACCCCTTTTTGTTTGGGTTAACCCCTGATGTCATTGCAAAATAGTTTAAATTCAATTTTTGCATGGGATCTATCCTGTGTGACAAACTCCTAAGCCCTGAAAGCTTAGGTTTCTCTGGTGGCCAGGATTTAAAGGTAGCACCCCAGCTGTGCCTGTTAACAGAGATGTCTGATTTGGACAAAGTAACATATTTCTTTCCTACACAAAATGAGTCTTCTTTATCAGAAATTTGATATATTCCAAAAACCAAAACTTTTTTCATGGGTGGCTGAGATAGTGACACCTTTGCTTTCTGATGGTTCAATGTACACAGACTTTGTATCATGCAAAAAATATTTAAAATATTATATAAAATCACATTCAGGATATATGTATAAGGTATATATGAAGCATAAATGAATGTGGCATTTAGACTTGGGTCCCATATTCAAGATATCTCATTATGTATGTATATGCAAAATAAAGGTATTCTGAAATGTTAGAAAAATCCAAAATCCAAAACACTTCTAGTCCTAAGCATTTTGGATAAGGGAGACTCAACCTGTATTTAGTTTGGATTACTGTGAGGGTTTTGGAAACTTCAGGAAGTCTAGATAGTTGCAGTCCAACTGCTGACTGGGTCTGAATCAAGCAAGAACTCACTACTGTTCTATTTACAGGTACAGTTTAAAATGCTGGTAATGATCTTACACACATTGGTCTAGAATACCTGAAGGTATGAGCAAGCCTGGATTCTGAAATCTTCAGGGGAGGACCTCTCCATTCTACCACATTGACATGCATGTCTCATGGGAAAGGGCCTCGCTGGTAGCTGCTCTATATGATGTTATTCAAGCAGCAGGTGGAATAGGGATTAAGGTTTTATAAAATGAAGTTGGAAGGGAGGCGACTCAAATACCTTTTGGTACTAAGAGACAAGTATAGGAATCAATATTATGAGTATGTTTTATACCATTCAACAGGAAAATCACCTGGCCCCAGGGCTTTTCTGTTTCTCATAGATTCATGACTATTTTAATCTCCTCTGTTTTCACTGAACCTGCCAGAGATTCTTTATATTGCAGATCTAAGTGTGGCACAGTTAAACCTGAGGAAAATGTTTAAATGCAGACAAATAGCCTTTGTATACAATGTTGAAAAATAATAATAATTTTGAAATTCCAGATTGATAACCTTCAGTGTTGTGCAAGGTTATTCTCTGACACTTTAATCAGAATAAAATTAGGATCTTCAGCCCTATTGGTGCAGTGCCTGTACTGTAGCCACTCACTCACACACCATAAGGTTGTGAGTTCAATACCAGCCAAGGACTCAGGCTCAGCTCAGGCTTTCATCTTTCTGAGGTTTCTAAAATGAGTACCCAGCTTGTTGGGGGCAATTAGCTTACAGTTGTAAACTGCTTAGTACACTGATAAGCAGTATAGAAATGTACTTGCTATTAATTTTTTTTGCCAATACACAGCCTAGTCTCTTTCCATTCTCCCATTACCTCCTTTGTCAAGGATGCCCCTTCTCACTGAAGGTATTTCAGTATTTGGACTATACCATTACTGGCATTCATGTGACTTAATGCTCTTCCATACTAGAAATCACCTAGATTTCAAGAAGAAACCAGGCTACAACTTTTTACCTTCTTATTATTTATTTATTTCTTTATTTATTACATTTCTGTAGCCAGAAATTCAACAATAATCTCTTTGCTTTCACAAAATGTCCAAATGAAAATGCAATACTAAACATAAAAATATACATTTAGGTTTTTTTTTTATATAAGGTGATGAGGTGAAAGGTTTTTACTTAGTACAGCTTCGGTTCAATAGTCTGTGGTTACAACTGTAACTAATAAAACCCAATCTGAGCTCACAACTTTACTGAGAACTAGGCTTAAATCTCAGGTTTAGACTGCAGCTAATTCAATTAACTTTCACAGTTTGGCCTTTGTGCAGGACTGCAGGGTGTGTGTTTCCTTCAAAGCCATTTGCATTTACAAACAGAACTTTAATTAAATATTATCACCTTCATTCACAGTTGATTGGATATTTAACAAACTTCAAATGCTCAGAATATTTTTAAGTACATGAAGATAGCCAACCAAGCTCTCATTCTCGATCAAAATCTAGAAGGTGCTGGTAACCGATGAGGTTGATGGAATAATCTTCTGACTCCATGACATGATTTTTTTTTTGTTCTTCCGACTGTAATAGCTGTGACATCCTGCCTCTATGCCCCAATCATATATCATACAAATCCTGCCACATAGCTGTAAGGTTTCCAAGGCATCCTTCATGCAACATGGATATGTGTACTATTTGTGTTTACCTCACAAGATCATTTTAAGCTAGGAATAAAACTGGCATGTGTGAACAAATATAGAGTGTAATCTAAAATGTAAATCAGCAGCTCTCATTACTCCAACAGTAACTGTTTTCTTCCCATAATGAGAACTATAATACTTAAAACTATTATTTCACTCCAATGACTTTTTTCCCCAACCAGTCTGCCTAATAGTTAAGGATTTGGTTTACTGTCATGACTGGGCTGTAGGGGCTTCTGTCAGTTCTACTTCATTCTATTCTCCTTTATCATGTCTAAACCACTTTCTAATGAGATACTTGTTTTAACTAGTAATTCATTTCTTGATTGATCATTTACAAAAAGGAAAACTAAATGAGCTGTTGACAAGGGCAAAGAGAGTTGATAACATACTATGACCAGTGCTTTTCTTTTGGCTTCCCTCTTTCACCCTTGAAATGTCAACAAGAATGTAAGTGATGAACCCCAGAGAGAGAAGCCCATATCTCCTCAATTTATTCTACAGCTGGTACCAGTGTGGTAACTTTCCAAGACTGTGTAGCTACTCAGCATCCAATGTAGTGAACGTTGGTCTGAATGTTGGATGAGATTCTGTAGACCAGAGTTCTAATCCCTGCTCTCCCATGAAATTTACTGGGTGATCCTGGGCAAATGGCATAATCTCAGCCTCAGGGAAGGGCAAACCCCCTCTGAACAAAATCTTGCCAAGAAAACCCCAGGATACAAGGGGGTATCCAAAGGTTTTAATGATCACCTTTAACAAAATTTGACAGAAAGTTTGTTTTGATTTGTAGTTTTTAATTTATCTCTATATAGTCACTGTCTAGATTTATACATTTTTTCCAGCGTTTCTTAACCCTCCAAATACTTGATATTGTAGAAGTCTGCAGATTGCGCCTGATGAGGATTTTATACTTTAGTCACTTCTGGCAAAGCCAGTCACAAAAAGAAAGGATACAATGAGCTGATTTTCTCAGCAATGTGCACTTAAGGACCAATGATGACACTGACAGAATTTCATCAATATGCCATAATAACTTCCGGGTGATAATTATTACTTTACGATACCCGCTCATAAGGCACAATCTGCAGACTTCTACAACATCAGGTATTTGGAGGGTCAAGATACTCTGGAAAAAATGCATAAATCTAGATAGTGACTCCATAGAGATAAGTTAGCAACTACAAATCAAAACAAACTCTCTATAAATTTTTTTAAAGATGATAAGTAAAACTTTTGGATATCCGCTCTTATGTTTGTCTTAGGGTTGCCTGGAAATGATTTGAAGGCACACAACAACAACAACAACAACCCATTTGAATCAATCCTGTATCCATTATATGTAGAAAATGTGTTCTCTGTTGTATGTTTACCATTATTTAAATTCTTCTGTAGTCACAGTCAGTGAAATAATAGTCAGGCATTAGCATTATCCTCCTTCTAAATGCCATGTCTTAACAGGAAATAATAATTATTTAGTCTGAGAACTGAATATTTTTAAAGTGGAAGACATGGCAAAACAGTGGTATGGTAGAATTTTTATAATAATAATAATAATAATAATAATAATAATAATTTTTATTTATATTTCCCACCTCTCCCCCTGGATCGAGGCGGGATTCCAACAGCATAATAAAAAACATCCATTACAATGTCATACAATTAAAAATATACAGTACACTATAACACAATAAATACATGCTCCTTAATAAAGAACATTCCATATCTATCATCAGCTGAGTCTCTAGTTATCAGTTCCAAATCATCACAGGAAGTCAGGTGGATAGGCTCGCCAGAAGAGATCCGTCTTTAGTGCTTTTTTAAACGCATCTAAGGTAGTAATATGATGGATCTCTTCCAGCAAATCATTCCATAATTTAGGAGCCATGGCGGAGAATGCTCTATTAGATGTTGTCATCAGTCTGGTGTTCATCTCTTCTAATAATTTTTTACCTGATGTTCTGAGGGTGCAGGGCGGATTGTATAGGTGGAGGCTTTCCTTCAGGTAACTCGGGCCAAAGCCATATAGGGCTTTAAAGGTAACGACCAACACTTTGTATTGGGCCCGGAAGCTGATAGGGAACCAGTGCAAGGATTTTAGTATGGGGGTTATATGATTAGTTCTTAGCGCCCCAGTTAGTAATCTGGCTGCCGCATTCTGGATTAATTGAAGCTTCCGAACTTGGTACAAAGGTAGCCCCATGTAAAGCACATTGCAGAAATCCAAACGAGAGATTACCAGTGAATGTATCAATGTTTCAAGGTCCTCTCTGCCCAGGTAGGGACGCAGCTGGTGTATCAGCCAAAGCTGATACCATGCACTCTTGGCTGTCACTTCCACCTGAGCGGTCAGCTGGAGCGATGAGTCCAGGAGTACACCCAGACTGCGAACTTTGTCCTTTAGGGGAAGTGTGACCCTGTCCAGGACAGGTTGGCAAATTTCCATCCCAGGGCGAGAAGGGCCTATCACAAGTACCTCCGTTTTCTCTGGATTCAATCTGAGTCTGTTTTCCCTCATCCAGCCCATTACCGACTTCAGGCAGGCATTTAGAGGGGAGATGCCATCCCTGTTCACTGCATCAGTCGGAGACATAGAGAAGTATATCTGGGTGTCATCCGCATATTAATAACACCACGCCCCATGTCTCCGGATGATCTCTCCCAGAGGCTTCATGTAAATGTTGAACAGCAAGGGAGACAGGATGGCGCCCTGAGGGACGCCAGATGTCAGCTCTCTTTTACGAGAGCAGCTGTCTCCCAGCTTCACCATCTGGAATCTGCCCGAGAGGTAGGAACGGAACCACTGCAAAGAAGTGCCTCCAATTCCCAAGTCCCTCAGGCGTTCCAGAAGGATACCGTGGTCTACGGTATCGAATGCCGCTGAGATGTCCAAGAGCACCAACAGGGTCACACTTCCCCTGTCGATGCCCAGTAAGCTCTAACATGACTATGAAAAGCAAAGACTTTAGAAAAGAAATATTAAGGTCAATCATAGTGGAAAGCTTATCAATTTACTTATCTCAAAATTTAATAAAAGTTTCCAGCTCCTTGCAACAAAGTAGGGATGTATCTCTGCCTTCCTCACATGCAAGGTCTTTCAGAAGAATGCTGGAATGCTATATTTCATAAAAATAAAATAGCTATTATGAAACTTAGAATAATTCCATTCTTAATGGAAGAAGAGAGAATGAGAACCTAAAATCATAAAGAATGTACTTGTGGAATATCCATGACAAAAATAATATCAGGTCAGACATATCTTCAGAAGAAAAAAAATACGTGGTATCTATTCCACTAACATCTTTTTGCTATTCAAAGGTATCTATTTCACTAACATCTTTTTGCTATTCAAGGAAACCCTCATTAACAATGACATAACACAGGCCTCTGATGAAGAAATCTTTATTGTAGCTGTTTTTAATGTATTTTTGGCTGCTGAATTTGAAAACCTCAATAGAAATGTCATACCACACACAGTCCTTTCACAAATTCAGTTTTTTAAATCAATTCAGTTGTTACTCATCTCTGATTAAGTGTGGATCCTGATGTTCCAGTATGATTTCTTTTTGGGCTTTTGAACAGATTTCTGGGTTTCATATAAGCAAAGTGTTTTGAAAGTCTGTTAGAAGACTTTGATCCCACCTCATCCCTTCTTATTCTTTGAAGGATAATTCTTTGCACGATAAGTTCATTCAGTCACATATTATTATTATTATTATTATTATTATTATTATTATTAACCTTTATTTATATAGCACTGTAAATTTACACAATGCTGTACATACAATCTTATAAATTATAAAATGATTTTTTAAAAATATTCTTTTAAATTTTTCTTTAAAAACATTACATTTTAACCAAATTTTCACTATGTATATGTAGATACATTTAGTTTATGCATATGATATTGCAATTTGAAGGTATACTTTTAATTTTGCTAGTTGTTTATGTCACAACTATTAGTATTACATTCAATAATATACAGGAATCACGATTTATGAGTAACAATACTGCAATACTGAGGATTCCATACGGTCTGAAATGGGAGGAGGTCAATGGGAGGGGTGACACCATGGTAACAACCCTAGGGATGCCATTGCTTTACGCTTGTTTAATGATCTGCTCTAGAATATTTCCTGGTATTGATTTCAGGCTGACTGGATGGGAATTCTTTGTGTCCTCTTTTTTCCCCTTTCTGAAGATGGTGACAATGATTTGCTGCAGTCTGCTGGGATTTCTCCTGTTGTCCAGGAATTCTTAAAGATTTTCTTTGTAGATATAAAAAAACCCAGAGAAGAAGAGAACTCTAATAGGTGCTAAGAAACAGTTATAAAAATTAGCCTGTTCGGGGTATAAAGTCCTTCCTTAAAACAATGGAACTTTCCTTACAGATTGAGTCACAGGTAATTTGTGCCTAGTTGGCTCAGATTAGAAAACTGTACAGTGTAACCAGTCTATGTAGGTTTGCGTTCAAACTCCATTAAGCTCATTTTATGTATTGCTTCCTAGCCTGCTTAAGTTCTCACTCCTTTTTACTTTGAAGTATATACCTGTAATACAGAAATAACCTTTTAGTTCAGTTCCTTTTTACAGACTGTTTCCACCGGAGACAGTAATTGGATTTTGTTGGGATGCCAATTCAATGGAAAACCCTCCCCTCAGTGGCATAATTCTAACACAGTCCTCCAAAACACAGGAAAGCAGTTTACTCATACCTGTGACTGTGTCTAAAGAGCAAACATTTAAATGAAATTAAATTAAAAATTAAAAAATGTAACATTTAACAAGTTATTAGCATATTTCTTTTGATACAGCAGAGCTTTCTGGCTTTATCTAATCTCTGGAAAATTAAACCCCTTTATGTGGGAGATTTAGGGTTCTGAATCCAAAAGTGATTGAGTACATATGTGAAAAGACACCTGCTCTCTATCATCTGCAACCTTGACAAGAAGCAGGAACAACTGGGTCTGTTAGCACTCAGCATTTCAGACTCCAACTTTCCTGATACAGCTGATGATCTCTGAGCACAGCCTTGAAGGTAAACACCCATGTCATTCTGCTCCCTGTTGTTCTTTCTTTACATCAAGAATTTGTCAAAAAGTCATTCACTCCATCAGATTCAATCTGTTTTATAGAAAGTCTGCTCTGATTCAGACCTCTCCCAAATCTATCTGGATCAACCCAATTCAGTACTAGAGATCAAATACAATGCGACTCTTTAATCCCTTGCACATTCCTACTTATCATGTGTGATAACGGGCTCTCCCATTCTCTGGGCAATACAAACTAGGGGAATAATCTCTCTTCCAAGTAAATAAAAGGTTATTATATTTGTTGGGGTCAGCATCATGAGGGTGCAAAGAGATCACGAGAGACTATTGCCTAATAAAGATGACCAGTTTGTGAGAAATGTGAAAGCTTCCAGATGAAAGATTATAAAACCTGGTGCCACAAGGATGGACAGAGGAGATTATCACACGGGGTTAAGAAATGGGAGGAAAGTGCCATGCTCCTGTCATGTTTGCACGATCTCAGGAAGATTTTTGCACAACATCATGCACATACTCTACTTGTCCCATCATGGAAGCATCAGGCTAGTGCAACTTCTCATTAATGGCTTGCCAATAGCACTTCATTAGCACTATTGCCAACATGTAAAAGGCAATCACATTTCAGTAGCACCACTGGAAATCCATCATTAAACCTTCCAGATATAAAATTGAATTTCCCAGTCCCCCAGTGTGCCATTCGGCAGAATTACTTCCTGTTTCACACTTGTGAGTCACAGGAGAGTTCCTTAGCGTCGAGAGAAAAACAGGATGCCAATGCTAAAAGCTGCTGATGTTCAGAATGTAAAAGCACTATTTTACTGTTTGTGAATTGTTAATCCCCCGTTGTTGTGACACCATGTGAAAGTAAGTACCTGTATTGCTATTTTGCCATTGTATAGTTATTGCTGAATAACTTTAGAATAGTGCTATTAAACTGTAATAGCCCTCGTGTGATAACCTCCAGAGAGACAGAGCATTTAAGAAACATTTTGGGACGAATGGAGTGGCAGGAGGTCACCCTAGGGAAGCTAGGTCATAGGCTGGACAAAGGATACAGACTCCCAGCTTCCTATTAACAGCCAAGACCCAGAACAGCATCGTAAGTAGAGAAGGAATGTTTAGTTGGTCATGTAGGAATTTAAACCATACTCAGCCAAGGTTAGAAAGAAATCATAGAGTGTTTTATAATTCTGAAACTACTCTTAATTAATGCTGGAAGAAAGGTGCCTTCATGTACAAAGAAACCTCTTGATCATGTACAAGATCCCTCTCACTGATATAAGATTCCTTACTTAGAATAAAGGCTTTCCTTAAAAGATCTCTTCTTTTCTACTCTTTCTTCACATGCCATTGCTCAATATGTGGACATGTGGGTATAGGATTATCTTCTCCCAGGGGAGCGGGGAAGTCTCTGCAGAGTCAGTGATGAGAAGACGTGCAAGTTGAACTCCTCAGCAACGTCCCACTGAGTTACTGAATCATGGGGTATATAAGTGCATGGTGACAGTTAATAGAATCTGTGGGTCCTATCTGCTACTCAGTAGCAGGAGCATAGGCTGAGCTCATTACAGAATGAACCTAATGTTCAACATGCCTCATATGCATGTACAGTAGCACTGTAAAGTAGGTCAGTGCCCTCACCATAAGGTGGCACAAGGAAATAGTAACTACAGACCGAGTTTTCTTTATCCAGAATTCAGAAATCCAAAATATTCCAAAATCCTAAATCGTCCACATGGGTGGCTGAGATAGTGGCACCTTTGCTTTCTGATAGTTTATTGCACACAAACTTTGTTTCTGGCACTAAATTATGTAAAATAAGGTGTATATGAACAATAAATAAATTTCTTATTTCAACTTGGGTCTCATCTCCAAAATATGTGTGTGTACATTTTCCAAAATCCGCAGAACTCTGAAGTCCAAAACACTTCTGGTCCAAAGCATTTCAGATAAAGGAGACTCAATGTGTAGTCTAAAAGCTACCAATTAAAAACATAAGAAGAGTCATGCTGCTCAATGACCTATCTGATTCCACATTCTGTTCACACAGTGACAAATCTGTTGCCTATGGTAGAGGTGACTTTTCCCCCCAGAATAGAATAGCTTTCTGGCTAACCACTACAATTTCCTGGCAGTGAAATCCCCTCCTGACAAGGGAGGTCAAGCTGGCTCTGACACTTTTGAGTTTCCAGTGGGCAACTAAAACTGTCTAACTCCACTTTGACTTCAGCCTTAAAATAGGGATAGTTTCTCTATGTCTGTTTTTCACTGCTTTTAATTACAGTGATTTTAAAACCAAGTTAAAGAAGAGGAGTATTTTTAGTTTGTTTTGAGAATGTGTTTTAGTTATGTATTTCCTGTTTTAAATGTATTTATCCATGCAGATCACCCCAGAGACCTTGGTGGACTGAGAACTGATAAATAAATGCCTTAAAATAAATAATAATAGATAATATAAGTTTGCTCAAACAACCAGTTGGACATTACTTTTACTCCAATTACTTTTAGATTACTTTTAATCTAGTAAGACTGTGATAACTTTTTGGCTTTCCTACTTCCCACAGACAATGCTATTGTAGAGAGATGTATATCATTAAATATACCATATATATCCATGTTCTCAGTATATCAGTATACTCAGTATATCACCTTGAAAGGTATTTTAGCACTATGGTTTGTACGGATGAATTCTGAACCAGATGACTCAAAATAGTATAATACTTTGGGTAGTTTTTCAACATTGAATTTTAATCATCTCCTGATTACCAGATAAAAATGCAATCATTTTCCTTATACAGATACATTTCTTTTCAATCAGCCTTAATAAATGGGCATAAGGTCATCTTGAGATGTTAAAGCAAATTGTCAGCAAAAGGAGAAGTATTATGTATGCATAGTGCCAAATATTATTAGGATTTTAATCTGCTGTTTAATACTTTTTCTAAGATACTCTCCAGTGGCAGGCCAAGATATTTATTGCTGGAAACAGAACTCAATTGCCCCAGCCTCTCTAGAGCCTACCCCATGTTTTACTGCATGATCATTATCATTATAGTAAGTTACAGATCAGAAAAAACACAGTCCTTTCTTAACTGTGACTACATTTGTATCAAGAGGTTTGTAGCATGGCAATAAAAACATTCTAGTAGCCCATGGTAATCATGAAAGAACACATTCATATATTGCAGAATTTTACAGCATGGGCACACATGTAGCACAGTGCATCTTAATCTTTCTGATATGGGGTTTCTTCCCTCAATGTGCCAGAGATCTGTATCATATATGTGCCCACTGACTACAACTTTCTCTCTTTCTTTCCTGGAAACTTGTCATGAATAGCACCTGATACCTCATGATCCACAGCTTTTAATAGTGGTCTTCTAGGTTCCTTGCAGGTAACCTGAGTGAGCTAATACAGTGGGCTCTTGGTATATGCTGGGGTTTGGTTCCAGGACTCCCCGTGGATTGTATTGAATGGGATGCTGAAGTCCCATTCAATACAATGGCATAGAAAATATATAAAATGGCAAAATCAGGGTTTGCTTTCTGGAATTTATATATTATATATTTTTAAAGTATTTTCATGCTGTGGATGCCTAAATCCATGGATAAAAAATCCATGGATAAGGAGGGCTGGCTGTACAAGGGAAGAAATAGGAGAGACAGAGAAAGGAAAAAACCAAGCATCGCAAAAGTGAATATATAAATAAGGATGTTTTGATGAAAACTGATTTATTTTATTGCAACATCACTAGTTATGTTCATTTTAGTAGTGAAAGTCATGATGTACAGTAACCTCACTTTCATTTTTATCCTTGGCTTGCTACCACCATCCCCCCCCCCCCAATAAATTATGGAACACTTAGTTCATCAATCATGATCCAGCTTTCCATTGCGTGCTCTGAAAACTAACCAAAAAGGACTGTGCTGAGATGACTGGTACCCTGGGGTCCAGAGAGGAGTCTGAAAAGACCACCGAAACTAGGTTACTTGGCAAAACAATCCAACTGTGATGCCCAGCAGGATAGGGGAATGGAATGAACAACTTGCCTTGCTTCACACTCTGGGTCTTATTTGCTCAGGTGTTAAAATGATTACAATGGCAGTGACTATCCAGTACCTAATAGCTTTAGCAGATGCTTAGATGAGAAATGCTTCAGAATTATCTGCAGTTTCATCCATGAGTTCAGCAGGAAGCTAAAGCTAGTCAGCACCTTTCAAAGACATTTCAGGGCTGGAAAATTATGCTCCTTTGGGGGAAAAAATATAGTACAGCACATGTTCAACAACACATCGCATCCAGAACCAAATCAAGGGGGCATTTCCTCATCAGATTTGTATATGAATTTCACCATTATAAAATGAAATGTGCTTGGAGAAGTACACCTATTAATACAGGCACTTTGATTTATGTTCCAGTTATTTATCAAATTCATCCATAGTTTGCTGCTGTTGTGTGCCTTGATGTCATTTCTGGCTTATGGTGACCCCTGGGTGAACCTATCTCATGATTTATTTGGCAAAAATTGTTTAGAGGGGCATGCCCTTGCCTCATTCTGAGGCTGAGAGAATGTAACTTGTCCAAGATCACCTGGAAGTTTTCAATGGCTGAGCAGGGATTCAAAGCCTGATCTCAAATCACATTGGCTCTCAGAAAACAGTAAAATTGTATCAGTAGGGGAAGGCAGACTTTACTAAGTTTAGGAAAGAAAAAGGAAAAGCCATCTGTATTCTGACTATGAGAAAGTGTGCCAAGTAATTTTGAAAATCAAAACACACCTTATTACATTTGAAACTAAACTCATATCTTAAAGAAATATCACCTTCATTTTATCCTCAGATATTCCTGAATAGCTCAACATAAATCACCAGCATGCTGAACTAGACCCAAAAAATAAATGCATTGCTTACAGGTCAGTTTAATTACTTTAACTAATCATGCCCCTGCTGCCAGCAGACCATTCATCTACAGCCTAAAAGGATCATAATAGGGTACTACTACCTGCCTTGTTAGGTCCAACTCTAATTTAACATGTCATACCAATAACAGAAAGAGGGAGAATGAGACCAAAAAATCCATCCTCCCTCCCTCCAGAACGAACAGACCATCTGCAGTTTCAAAAGAAATTCTAGAGAATACAGTTCACATATGGATTGAATTAAGGTCTAATCAGAAACAATTGCTATCTCTTGCTTTGTGCCAAAGAGTTTCTTTGAAGTGTACAAATTGACAAAATATCAAGGTAGTATGTATGAACATACTGATTGTACAAGATGATTCCAGTTTATCCTACAGATCCTTAGCAAGTAATAGAGGAGGAATAAAATGCAGAAACAACAGATCCAGTCCTTTTCCATAAGCCATGGCTAAAGTGATGTCCAGCCAAAAAAACAGAGAAGAAACAGTGGATGACAGATAAAATGCTTCATGCAGTAAAAGAAAGAAGAGAAGCAAAACAGAAGGGAGATAGGAACAAAATCAGAACAAACAACTTAATTTATATATCATGTCATAGTGCCTAAGCAGTGTCTAAGTGGTTTACAACTGTAAGCTACTTGCCCCCAACAATCTGGGTACTCATTTTAGCGATGAAAGATCTGAAGGATGCAAGCTTGAGTCAAGCTTGAGCCTCCTTTGCTGGTATTGAACTTGCAACCTTATGGTTTTGAGTGAGTGGCTGCAGTACAGGCATTTAACCACTGCACCACCAGGGCTCCTCATACAGGCATAACCACTGCACCACCAGGGCTCCTCTATTACTTGCTAAGGATCTGTAGGAACCATGAATGCAACTGTACAATGACTAGCATGAAAAGATAAAGGCAACTACTACAATGGCCAATGCAGAGAGACAGAAGACAAAAACAAGAAAGGAGGAAGAAGGGACCTCTTCCACAAGATCTGGGAAATCAAACAAAAGTTCAAACCAAGGGCCAGGATTATTTATATATATATTTGTGGAAATAAATATTTTTTTAAAAAAACAAACAAACATGCAAAGAAAACAGAATCAACTCTAGTGCTAACCAACATATGTCAGCAAATACAGAAAACAAAATGGTGGCTAAACACACACACACATACAAAGGAGACACAAAAGACTGTAGCAACTATAGGACCATGACATTAATTTCTCATGCAAGCAAAATTATCTCAAAATTCTGCAACACAGACTCCAACCATACATGGAGACAGAATTTGCAGAGCTTCAAGCAGAGTTCAGAAAAGGAACACACACACCCTTGCACTAGGGACCACATAGCAAACATGCAATGCCTAATGGAGCACACCAAGGAATTTCAAAAGAAAATCATCATATGTTTAATGGACTACTCAGCCTTCATCTGCATAGATCATGAAAAACTATGTAACGCTCTTAAAGACATGGGAGAACTACATGTGATGGTCCTGGTGAAAAATCTGTACTTAGGACAAGAGGTTACTCTTCTCCATATTCTGTTCTTTTTCCATATCACCATACTGTAGTCTCCATATGAGAAATGACTATGGAGAAAGAGAATAGTTCCCAATTGGCAAAGGGAGAATGGTTCCCAGTTGGCAAAGGGGTGCAGAAAGGCTGCATTCCCTTACCCTATCTGTTCAACTTGTATGCTGAACATATTATATGAAGAGCAGGCCTGGATAAAGAAGGAGGAGGAATGAAGATAGGAGGAAGAAATATCAACAATCTTAGATATGCAGACAGCACTATACTATTAGTAGAAAACATCACAGACCTTGAAACAACTACCAAGGAATATCAAAGAAGAAAGTACAAAGGCAGGCTTACTGCTGAACATAAAGAAAACAAAAATAATGACCATGGAGTACCAACCTATGCAATGAAGATGTCAAAACAGTAAAAGAGTTCCCATACTTTGGATCAAACATTGTTCAGAATACGGATTGCAGTCAAGAGATCAGAAGAAGACTGGGAATGAGGAAAGCTGCTGTGAAAGAGCTAGAAAAGATCCTAAAATGTAAAGATATACAATTGACATGAAAGTTAGAATAATAAAATCCACTGTTTTTCCTATTATCAAGTATAGATGTGAGAACTGGACAGTGAGGGAGACAGATAAGAAAATCAACTCATTTGAGAGACAACTCACACTTCATTTTTTGTAGCAGAACAATGTGAATAACCTCACTCACACATTCCAGTTTTGTTATGCACGCTGTGAAATGGCATCAATCCACATCTCTCTGAGTTTTTGGTGGGAACCAGCACCTGAGGTAGAGCAGAGGCACATGCTGGTCCTGAACCTGGCCTCTGGGGTCTGGGGAGGGCAAGACTCTACTTTCCTCCTGGGAAGCTGCCAGAGGCCAGCCTGTAACAATAAATGTGGAGGAGAAGAGGAAGGGGGGAGTGTTTCCTCGTAAAGGCAGCTGGGAGGAGCTTCATCCTCCCAAGGAGTCAGTGATGAAAATGTAGTTCAACCATGTTCAAGGTATGCTGAATTTAATCTGGGTCTCTTTGCATTGTTATTCACACTGCCAACAATGTAAATCTCAGGGGAAAAAAACCAGTATAGATTATCCTGGGTTAAGTGGGTTTTTGGTAGCCCCCCTAACTGATTTGGGTGCATTTGAGGTGCGTGTGAACAACAGGGATTCAACCTGAATTCATCCCAGATGCACCGTGTGAATAACCCCTGAGATGTGGTGCTGGAGAAGAATGCTGAGGATACCATGGACAGCTAAAGAGGCAACACATGGTTCCTAGAACAGATCAAGCCTGAAATCTCCCTGAAAGATGATATAAAATTGAGACTGCCCTACTCTGGACATATCATGAGATAGCATGACTCACTGGAAAAGACAATAATGCTAGGAAAGGTCGAGTGATGTAAAAATAAATAAAGATGGATGAACACTATTAAGGAGGTCATGGATATGAATTTAGAGGACCTAAGCAAAGCAGTGGAAGATATGGAGTCTTGGAGATGTGGCATGGGCTGCCATGAGCCATAGGTTAGGTGGATAGGCCTGCCGGAAGAGATCCATCTTAAGTGCCTTTTTAAAGGCATCTAAGGTGGTGATAAGACGGATCTCTTCCGGCAAGTTCTTCCATCATTTCAGGGCTGCGGCTGAGAATGCCCTGTGGGAAGTCATCAGCAGTCTGGTGTTGGTATATTCCAACAGGTTCTTCCTTGAAGTTCTGAGAGTGTGGAGCAGATTGTGTAGGGAGAGGCGTTCCCTCAAGTAACCTGGGCCCAAGCCATATAGGGCTTTAAAGGTAAGAATCAACATTCTGTATTGCACCCGAAAGCTGATCGGCAGCCAGTGTAATAATCTTAATATGGGGGTAATATGATTTTTCCTGGATGCCCCAGTGATCAATTTGGCTGCTGCATTCTGGATCAACTGAAGCTTCCGGACTTGGTACAAAGGTAGCCCCATGTAGAGCGTGTTGCAGAAATCTAAGTGTACCACTGCTTCAAAGTCCTCCCTGTCCAGGTAGGGACACAGCTGGTGTATCAACCGTAGTTGATACCATGCACTTTTGGCTATCGCCTCCACCTGCAATGTCAGCTGGAGGGACGAGTCCAGGAGTACTCCCAGACTGCAAACTTTGTCCTTTAGGGGAAGTGTGAACCCGTCCAGGACAGGCTGACAAATCTCCATCCCTGGGCTGGGGGAGCCTATCGCCAGTACCTCCATTTTCTCTGGGTTCAACCTGAGTTTGTTTTCCCTCATCCAGCCCATTACCAACTCTAGACAGCCATTCAGAGGAGAGATGCCATCCTTGATCGCTGCAGCAGTCAGAGGCATAGAGAAATGTATTTGGGTGTCATCAGCGTACTGATAACACTGCGCCCCATGTCTCCAGATGATCTCTCCCAGCAGCTTTGTGTAAATGTTAAATAGCATGGGAGACAGGATGGCGCCCTGAGGGACGCCAGATATCAACACTCTTATATGAGAGCAACTTCACCATCTGGAATCTGCCTGAAAGGTAGGAACGGAACCACTGGAGCACAGTGCCCCCAATTCCTAACTCTTTCAGGCATTCCAGAAGGATACCATGGTCACTTTACACTTTTCTAATATTATTTAGAATTCTAATATTATTTAGCAAGAAAGATATAATTGCAAAATTGCAACACTTATTTTCACACGGTGTCGCAATAATGGGGCATTAACAATTAATGAACAGTAAAATAGCACTTTTACATTCCATATGTTGAAAGAAGGGGTTGTGATGGGAGAGAAATAAAATGGGTAATCTCTCACCACTAAGGAACTCTCCTGTGACTCATAAGTGTGACACAGGAAGTGATTCTGCTGAACAGAACACAGGGGACTGGGGGATTCAATTTATTTTCGGAAGGTTTAATAATGCATTCTCAATGGTGCTATTGAAATGTGATTGCCTCCCTCCAGTCCATCTGCCTTGGTCCTGGCCCCAGAGGGAGAGAAGAGCCACCAGACCTCACCCCCTTTCCCATCACCTTCCCCTCTTCCTTTTGTGTTGTCTCTTTTAGACTGTAAGCCTGAGGGCAGGGATCCGTCTAATTTAAGATTGTATGTACAGCACTGTGTAAATTTACAGCGCTATATAAATAAGTTAATAATAAATAATAATAACAACATTTGCGATAGTGCTAATGAAGCACTATTGGAAATCCATTAATGCTTTTTTTGTTGTTAATGAGAAGCTGCATTAGTACAATGCTTCAATGATGGGACAAATATGTGCACAACGTCATGTGAAAATCTTCCTGTGATCACACAAACATGACGAGAGCATGGCATTTTTCTTCTATTTCTTATCCCCATGTGATAATCTTACATATGGTTGTCTTACATACAGTTTTTCCTCCTATACTATCACAAATATAACTAAATATTTTTTTAAAAAAATTGTGACAAGATAGACAAATGTTACAGTTCTTAGCTATATTTTAAAAATGTATAAATGCAGCTTTTGGTATATTGTGATTGGATTGTATACCAATCTGGCAATATGATCCAACACTCCTACAGTCTAATTTAAAATCCAGTTTTTAAAATATCAGAAGTATTTGATACTATACCCTAAAATTCTCTCTTAAGATTTAAAAGTAACAGTTAAAACTACAGTAAATCTCACCACAAACATACTAAACAGTCCCATAAAATGAATTCATACATATGAAACTCTTACACATGGAATGTCTGGACACAAAAACATTAAAAATAGGGGGGAAAAACAATGACAGTGTGTGACTGATGAAAACTTGTAGAAGTTTGAAGGCATGTGTATAATTAGGTTAATTTTTTAAAAAATGAATGTTTTTACTTTAAATACCTATCCCAGAATATGGTGCCTATGAAAAGCTCCTATGACAGGGTGCCATCGTCAAGCAGTGCCTCAGCAGCAAATATAAAACATACACAGTTTAGTTTAATAAACTGTGGCTTGAAATCAATTGTTAGTTTCAATTAGAGTAGATCCATTAAATTAATTGAACTTTTGTAAATGCTATTTTACAAAGTTCCAATTGATTCAATGTATCTGTTCCAGTTATGCCAAAAAATTACATTTAGGCCTAAGTGCTGTTCGGTTTGCACAAGTGATTTACTTGTTCTTCTAAATGCACTAAGGCAGCATCTGCAGCTTGCCTTAAGTGATGAATATATTATATAATGTTTCCCAAATTAACACAAAGTTAACAATTGTACAAACTATACCATCCTAGAAAATGTAAATATATCTTCTGAATTGTAAAGTAGCATTTTTAGTGATCAAATTTGCCCCCACTGCTCAAAAATATGTGAAAAAATATCTGGGTAACCTTTATTCAGATCAATAATTTAAATTGGGGCTGTCTCTTGATTGGAATCATTCCACCCTGCTGTGATCCTGCCAACACCATGAGAACCAGATTTCCAAACACTGTCAGAAAGGAATGGGTTCCAGACATCAGGAGAGAGGCAGGCAATGCAGTGTTCTAGTACCGTATTAAAACATAGCTTCAAATGTGTACTAAATATTTCATATGCTAAGTATTACCACCATTTTGTTTCTATATTTCAGTATAGTATATTGTTTTGTTGAAAAAAAAAACCTGTCAAGTACAGCATTTAATTTGTAGTTGCACAAGATATCTAAATGATTCCCCCATTAATCCAATTTCTGATCATAGAAACGATGACAATATTACTGGCCTGTGACTTGCTAAAAGTGTCCTCTCTAATTGTTAGCAAATGTGCGTATGTTTTGGCATGACCGCTGGGAATCCAAGCATGCAAGGAAATTCCTCAGTGACAAATAACCTTGATATTGAGCAGATTAAACTAACATCCAGACAATTCACATAAATAACTGAAGTACATCATTTGGAAGACGATGACGTGCTTTGTTATAGTGTAAACATGATGTCTGCTGGGGGAGAAATTGTCGAGGCTTCATTTTCTCCATTTATAGATGTTGAGTTGTTCAAAGTTTTTTCTATAGTCATAACTAACAGCTAACAATTACTTTTATTATATTTTTAAGGTGAAAAATGGGAAGAGACCTTTGCCAACTGTTCCCTCTCCAAATACTGCTGAGAGTTCCCAAGGCAATTCAACTCTTAACTTGTGAAACATTGTGTGATGATATATAATGTACTTTGGCTTCAAAGCAGAATTCCTTTTCCTCTATATGCTGGGCTATTTATAAATAGAATATGAAATGCTTTGTAATAAAACAGAATGCACAACATTTATACAGTGGTTTTCAATCAAGGAATGTCAAATAACTCAAAGAGCACTTTCCCCATTTCCATCATGGGTTTTTAAAAGAATTTTTATAGATATTTTTAATGAGGACGAAATAGGGGCAATCCCACCCCTTAACATAATGCATTAACTCTCTTTCCAAAAGCAGTGCATGTTGTATATATTCATCTTCCTTACACTTCAGTTCCTAACACAGGTAAAGTTGTCCAAATGTGGCTGAAATATGGTGGGCAAATGTGGCACATCAGACACAAATTTCCTGCCCTCTGGGACCCTTGGAAAGTGCGGGATGCTAACTGCCAAAAATGCCAAAACACAAAAACAGTACCCCATACCAGAAGAGCTTGAAGTCCACTTCTGCTTTTAAAAGTGGAGTATGTGTATGCTAAAATCTGAATTGGCTAGAATTTGCTTTTGAAAACTGGAGTATGCGTGTGCTATTAAACCATGCAGGGCAGTCCTGGAATCTATTTATAAATGGTGAAGTGCCACTCCTGAAGATTCCAGAAAAGGCAATTCACCAATTGTTGAATTGGCTAGAATTGTTAAAGGGGGCAGAAAAAGATCAAGGGGAGCATGTGACCTTAACATTATACCCTGCCTGCTCTCAATTGTTTATCTCAACTAGAGTAAGTGAATCAATGGCACTTGCATAAGCAATGTCTTAACAATTTCCCATTGATTCAATGGGCCAACTATACATGGAACTAACAATAGAATTTAAGTTAAATCACCATCCTGTCATGATTCCACTTACCTCAGGTTTGGGTAAAGTGGATCAGTGCTACGTTGAATGGCTATTAGCTTTGGATACAGTCATCCCTTCACATTTCTGGCTTTGACTTTTGTAGATTTGATTATTCACAAAATTGATTAATATGTTCTCCCCAGGAATCTCTAGGTCCTCCACCACAACTCTTCTGGAAGCTGACAATACAGTCACACTGAAGGAACTAGAGATTCCTTAAGAAAACACTTCTCTAAGCATTCCCACTTAGCTCTACCATGGTCAGTCAGCTTCTCCAATTAAAGCATGATGATTTTTGCACAAAAACTCTGCTACACCAGGCTGTATCAGATGACTCTTCTAGTGAAAGATATGGCCAGACAGCTCACTAAGCAAACAACCAGTTCAGAGGAGGAGTAATGAAAGGAGTCAGGCCTAGATCAGTACAAAGAGACTCACAAGGGCATTACTACTGACAAGGAGCAGGCAAAAGGAGTTATCAGGAAAGAAGGTGAATTCCGTAAACAGAAAAGCATCTAACCATTTCAAAATGTAAAACAAGGGGAAGGCAAAATAGAAGTCTTGGAAATGTGCCAAAGTCAGAGAAGTCAGACAACCGGAAATATGATATGCTGAAAGTGGGGATCACAGCAAAGACAGACATTGATTCCAGTGACTTTACATCTAAAAGGTATGTGTTCTAAACTGATTATTACTAGCATTTGGAATAACCCCACAAATACCAAATGACACTAGTGGTAGCATAAAGAGTTTCTTCCCCTTCTTACAGCCTTCCACAGCACCAAAACCCTTTGGAGGATATCTCCAGAGCAGACTTTGAGTGTGCACAATGTGTGCAGGGAAGGGGGTGCCCCTACCGCTTCTATTAGTATAAGTGTGCCATTTTATACTGTCAAAACCTTTAAATGTCAAGGAGCATCCAGTGTCTGCAAAGAGGCTGAATGTGCTACAACAACTGGAGCAGGCCTCTGCTCTTTAACAGAGAGGAGAGGAGTATTGTGATTATTATTTTTCCTAATACGCTGCCTTTTCACCAAAACAGGCTCATCTGTTCATTCTGTGGATTGAATGTGTGGTCCGATGTACAGAACCGCCTGGAATCACAATGGGAAAAGAATATGATTTGTAATGTTTAAGAACAGTCTGATACAAAAGTATATTACTGTATTGTTAAATGCTGCAATACTGGGAAAATCACTATTATGGATTATTGAATTTGGATTTGGATTTTTGTTTCATGGGTATTTTACAATCTTATAGCCAGGAAGATATTTAACTTCCAAAATAAAATTTGAGTCTTGCATTACAATACAACTGTCTTGACTTACAATCAGAATAACAGACAAGCAGAATAGTGGGGAGGGGAGAATCCACCAGTGAAATACCTACTGAAAAATTAATTATAGTCCAGTTTCTTAAAAGGACAGCTTGGTTTGTGCTAAAGTTTTCTGGTGTTTTTAGTATGGAATATAGGAGTCAAATTCTTCTCATTCTCACCTATCCCTGATGACTTCTTAATATTCTCAGAGCTGACCTTACTGAGGCAGTATAGCTACTGTGTAGCTGATGCTTTTATTAATGCTGAAGAAAATTCAAATAAATTTACAAATCTTCAGCATTTTCTTTGTTATAATATTAGGGGTTCAGCTAAAAGTAAATCAGAGACCCCATCTTAAGAACCACAGAAATGTTCTATGAATGTACTCAGTTTGTTAGCTGCATTTTCCTTCTAGATGGAAAAAAATGTGGGCAATTGGAGATGGCAAAGAGTCCAATTTTGGAGATTGTCACATTACCTTTGGCCCTGGCATAGATGTGAAATGTAACTTTAAGAAGGTGGATCTTCTCGCATTCATCCATTGCTGGACAGAAGGCAGCCGGTTTGTAACCCAGGGTTCTGTCGCAGCTTTTGAAGAATGGGAAAATCCTATTCATGAAAAGAGGTGAAAAAGCCCAGAGAAGCCCAGGTGGCAAACAGGCTGCCTGGTGACAGGTGAATGCAATAAAATCTACCATCTTAAAGTTACATCCCACCTCTATGCTAGGAGCAAAGGTAATGCAATAATCTCCTTTGCTCCCCACACTCCATTTGGCAGGCTGTTCTCCCTGAAAATCAACTGACAAGTAAGAGAAAACAAAAATGGAGGTTAATTTCTGGGTTTTGGTTCAAACCAATTTTCTTTCCCTGGAGAGAGTATTTCTGATAGTTAGCACAACTTCTGAAGACCTACAGGACTGACTTCAGACCAGTTTTGGGAAATTTCTTCTTGCTTCCATTTTTCAGTGGCCAGGTGCCAATACTGAGGAGATGTGAAGGAGTCTGCAGCTCCTGGGTAAAGGACGTTATATATTCAATAAATAAAAAAAAACCTAAAATAAAATAAATTGTGGACTATAATTCCGAAGCATTTAATGCTATGAAAGAGTCCACATCCAAGCAATGCCTCTTACTATGTGATAAATAAAACCCCTATCTGCTGAAGATAATTATAGCAATGTAGAAAATGTCTAACAACTGAATCTACATCAGATCTTTGAAGAGATTTTCCAGGATTTCTGAGCATATCATCAACCCTTTTTTGGCACTTTACAGCTAAATATGCCTTAGTTCGTCTTGAGTCTTTGTTTCTCTGTATAAAACATATAGCTCACATTTTGCAGATATTTGTTGACTTGAAAAACATTTATGTAAGCAGACCTATAAAAATATAGGTGAACCACACCCAGTCAAAACTGTGGGAACTGTTGTTGGCATGGACAACATGGTGATTTTCAAAGCAGTCAGCTGGTGACCAAATGGCCCAAGTGGCAACATGGGATGCAAACTCCTTAAAAGAAAATATTTTCACTTATTTAAAATATTGTTGGGGGAGCAACTGGCATAGTGTGTGTTCTTCTGCCAAACATAAATACTACTGAGATGTTATTAACAAGTGGAGCATTTAATAAACACTACATTTCCGTGGCACAATGTGCAATGGAGAATGTTTCAAGTGGCATCTGTGACAACTTATGCAAGCAAAGAACATATGATAGAACACTAACTCTCAACAGGTGTGATCTTAAGAACAAAAAAGTAACACACTGTTTTAAAATATACCTCAACTTCATATCCCACTCTCCATTTCCATGTGCTCTGGCCCCCTTATTTCTAACCCAGACCCTTTAGAGTTCACACTGAGGTTAGAAATGTTTGAATTGGATTTTTATCATTATGAAGTGTTTATCACTATTATGTGTTAATCTGTATATCAATGCTGAATGCTTTCCCACTTCTCAATGTAAAGAATGTAAAATGCCTGTTTTTTTAAAAAAAATCACCTGCTGATGCATTTCCATTCTCCTTTATCCCTCCTTCTTACATCTCAGCATAGCTGGTTGGACAGACAGATGGACAGACAGACATTTCATGAAATTCACAAAGGCCTCTGCCACAGTTTTTAACAGTCAGAAGATTCTGATGTTTTTCACATAATCATAGAGCTGGAAGAGACCTCAAGGACCATCCATTCGAACACCCAGCCATGCAGGAAGACATCATCAAGGCACTCCTGACTGATAGACATCTAGCCTATGTTTGAAAAGCTCCAAAGGAGACTCCACCACAGTTGGAAGCAGTGTATTCCACTGTCAAACAGCTCTTACTGTCAAGATGCTCTTAATGTTTAGGTGGAATCTAAGTAGGCTCACACAATATCCTACTTTAGCAGTTCAAGGCCCATTGTAAAAAGTCAACTACATATGATACATATGAATTATTGGGTTGTCTCTGCAAGATTTATTCACAGAACACTTGCTATTGCTTTCCCAGAATCCTACTAGTACATCATTCTGAGTCTAAAGTGTCACACACTTTCAGTCCCAGAGGAATGTAATGGGAAAATCCCTATGAATAACTCTTGACAAGAAAACCCTATTTTAAGGTTGCCATAAGCTGATGGGACATAAGAACAAAGAAACTAATATCCAGAGACCAATCTTAAAAGGACTTAGCCCTTCTGACCATATTTCTCATTCACACAAGCTTCACATAGCCTATTCTGAACTAGACCATAATCATCAGAATATTCACTCAGCATATGGTAGTACATCAGAAATGAATTTTGTATAGGAAACAGAAAGAGCTCACTTGGAGAACATATGGGACAATTTTCATTTAGCCATATATATTATGGCATAAGAGACACTGGACAAAATAAGAGCTGTTATCTAACTCCAATTAGATGCCACAGATTTCAGAAACAGTATAGCCCCAAAAGCTAGAAACCACTGGAAATAAATCACAATATTTTCCCCCCACTCATGGTAGAAAACCCTGGAGGAGAGACACATTGGCCCCACATTTTAGACTGCTTGACTGAAATGGATCCAAAACTGGCTTTGTTGCACATGATAGAATCAGATGATCCTCTAACCCCACATAAAAAGCCTCTATTTTACTTCAAACATTCACAGTAACTTGGGCAAGCAAGTGGCTCTGATAAAGTATGGATGTTCAAAGTATAAGACATTATGATAGAACACAAGATGAATTAAAACGTAAAAGGTTAAAATGTAGGGGAGCACCTCTTCTTTTCTAGAAACATGGTTCTTATTATTTTCATATCACAATTTCCCATATGGGAAAACAGATCCTCCAACACTGAAGATTTTTTTCCCCTTGTACTGATAGGAGACATTTGAAGTTCTCCTGAATTGAGAATATATAATTTCCTTTTTCTTCTTTTCATTTTCTTGTTATATTGTCAAAGGGCTTTTTTCTGAGTTTTACTCCAAATGAAAAGTGACTAATGAGGTGTTATAGTTTGCATTTCTTGTTTTGTTATTCCTATATTTATTCTATATATATATATATATATATATATATATCCTTCCCATCTACTTTTTAGGTCTAGAACAGACGGAATGAAAAAGGCACCTTCAGGGCATCATCACAGCCGCCACATGCTCTGTTGATGCCCTGAAGTCACTCGGAAGCCAGGCAGCTGCTCAGATATGGGTGAATTCAAGATGCTTTTTTTAAAAAAGCCAGGTTTTTGCCAGCTGAAAAAGGAGTGAATCTTTGCAGCTCCTTTTTTTGGCTGGCTTCAAGGTAGATTGGAGCCATGGTGTGTGTTTGCCATGGTCCCAAACCATTTTAGGAGGACTGTCTGTTTCTCCCCTTAGTCAGGTTTAGACTTGCTGTGACTCAAAGACTCTGCAGGGGTGAGGGATCAAATTAAGCCACCCTAGAGGCTTATGGATCCAGATTCCTGATGGCTCTTGGGGAGCTTCCTGCTGCCCCGGCATATGATCTTGTCAAAGCCCTGGTAGATTTCTGGAATGGGGAAATAACTAAGGCATGGATATGATAGCTCCTAAGCAGCCTGGCTTTCTAAGGAGCTGGAAACAATGCATACTAGTGAGAGACAAACTAGAGCAAGAGTGGCAGAAAACTTACAGTAAGTCCAACTAAAAACTGGTTAAAATCTACCTTAAGGCCTGTGGCGGGTTTAAGGTTTTTGTTGTTGTTAATTGCCCTCAAGTCGATTTTGACCCATGGTGATCCTGCTGATCAGTCATCTTCCAGACCTTTCACTATCTTTTACTGCTCAGCCCAACTCCTGCAAACTCATACTTGTGATCTCTTTAATAGAGCCCATCCATCCTGCATATGACCTTCCTCTCTTTCTACTTGTCTCTACCTTTCCTCCATTATTGTTTTTTCCAGTGATTCATGACTTCCCATGATGTGTCCAAAGTATGACAACCTGGGTTTTGTCATTTTGTCTAGGGAGATTTCTGGCTTGATCTACTCCAGGACCCATTTGTTTGTCTTCTTGGCTGTCCATGGAATCCTTAGTAATCTTCTCCAACAAATGAGTTGATTTTCCTATTATCTTCTTTCTTAACTGTCCAGCTCCCATATCTATATAGTCAAAAAGTGGGAACAGGGATTCAACCTGTGTTAGATGTGGTTACATTCCTCCTGACAATATAGGTTCATACTTTGGTGGTACTCCTGGATTCAGCTCTGAGCCTGGAGGGCTAGGTGTCATCAGTGACCAGTAGTGCTTTTACAGAGTATGCCAATTGTGCCCATTCCTGGAGAAGGCAAATCTGGTCAGGGTGGTACATGCCTAGGTTACATCCCATTTGGATTGCTGCAGTATGCTCTATGTTGTGTTGCCTTTGAAAAGTGCTCAGAAACTTCAGTAGGCCCAAAGAACTGCAGCAGCCAAGTTGTTAACTGGGACTGGCTACAGAAAGTACACAACTCCCTTGCTGCAGCAGCTCTATTGGTTGCCTGTCCATTTCCAAACAAAATTCAAAGTGCTGATTTTGACCTATAAAGCTCTATATAGCTTGGGTCTAGGTCTTTACAAACTGAGGGCCTGTGCAGACTGGCCCTGTACAGACTTTGGGCTGGCCTGGGGGTGGAGTCGGGGCATTGTGTCCACATGGGGGTTCCCTCCCCCTTAATTTGGATGAAAATAGATTCCTTATGCAGATTTAGATATTTTCTTTACTGGCCTCATTATAATGAAAAGCAAGCAAACAAAAAACAAAAAAAGGGGGGAGAGAAAGAGTCACACAAGGATTCCAGGTGAACAAACATGCCAACTAAACATAGTTATGTTCATGTTCCTCTTTTTCAGGTTCCAGGGAAATCTTAAATATATAATGGTAAGATGTTCCCTTCATATTTACAAAAATGAAATAGCTCTGAGGTGGTCTCGATCTCTAAACTGTTCTTCTGACCTCAGAAATAGAAGCTGAGACAGAGAGTACATATGCATTCTGGAAATGTGAGTATATAGTAGATTTTTAATATCTCCCTTTCCACTTTGAATAAACGCATATAAGCACATTTGATAGATAATAAAATGATCACAAACATCTAGTTTTATTTTTAGCTCATCATTATTACTTTGACAGTGCCAATCATTATTGCATTGATACAGCAGAATGGAGATGTGCCTCTACAGTGGCAATAGCCATAATTCCCAGAATCTTCATTTTATGAGATAGCGTATTGTGTGGGTAAGTCAGATATTAAGATTTTTTTGTAAATTACCTATGTGGAATCTAGAAAGGCATGTGGCTACTACAGAACCAATATGATAGTTTTTAAAAAACTTTGTTGAAATACTCAACATTTTCATCTTTTCCATATTAATGGTGGTCTCAATCCCTTAACACCCATGCATATGGTGGGAGGTCTGTACTATGATTTTATGTGCATCCTACAGAATTGTGGAGTTTGTAGATTAGTGAAGCACTAGAGCTTTTTGCCCATGAATTTTAAGTACTTCTCCCTAATCTGCAAATCCTAGGATTCCTTAGGATAGAACTGTGGCTGTTAAAGTGGAATCATCCTATTCTATCTGTGTAGTGTGAAAGGGCCTTGGGACTCTACAGTTAATCCAGCTGTTGTGCAAAGAAACAAAACATGAGCTTACTTCTCTCACTGGGAAAAGCTTGCCTTTTTGCAATTCCACTGTCTTATTCACAGATTGTTGTGGAGGGCAGAAAAAAAAAAACATCTTCAGTTTTTAACCATCCTGCTGCTTCCTCCACTCTTTTTCCTATCACAAAGAACTCTCCTATGGGAGAGAGAGAACAAGTGCTTCATATATACCCTTCCTCTAGTAAAGCTTGAAGCCTTCCATTTGGAAGCACTTGGCATATAAGAAGCATTAGAAATGTTTTACTGTGATCACAATACAAAGTGGACACTTCCTTTGGAATAAGCTGTGATAATGACACAGAACCCTTAACATAAGCCACCCCAAACTGAGTGGCATTTGATTAGATTCCATAAATAGGATTGAGTCATTTAGGTGGCCCATATGCCTTCTCTTCCCACATGACAGTCAAGGAACACCACCCAAACTGAGGCTGAATTTGCGGGGGTACAATCAATATGGCCAGCTACAGTGGGCCCTTCACACTTAGAATCATAGAGTTGGAAGAGACCACAAGGGCCATCAAGTCCAACCCCCCTGCCATGCAGGAACTCCCAATCAAAGCATCACCGTCAGATGACCATCCAGCCTCTGCTTAAAGACCTCCAAGGAAGGAGACTCCAATCCCCCATGGATATCAAAATCCATACATGCTCAAGTCTCATTAAATACAATGGTGCTGTAAAAAGGGTATCTTACACAAAATGGGGGGAAAAAATCAAGGGTTGCTTTTTGAAATTTAATTTTTTAAAAATATTTTCAATCTCTGGGTGGTTGAATCCATGGATACGGAATCTGTGAATATGGAGAGCTGAGTGCAATTCCAAGGCAATGCAAATTGTCTCAGATGAACAGACCTGGGGGAGGAGGTTCCTTAAAACTTCTATTCTCAAAATCCTAACCTTGCCAGGCTAAATCTAAATGAAAAGGCTAAAATTGCATAGTGGGTATTTAATTAATAATAATAATAATAATAATAATAATTTTATTTATATTTTCCCGCCTCTCCCAGATGGATCGAGGCAGGATTACAACCCAGTATAAATATACAAGCAAAAAGCACCAAAACAAACAAACAAACAAACAAAACAAAACATGACAATTAACAATTTAAACAATTTAAAATGTAAAAGAAGTCTCCTAAAGCAAGGAGAAACATTTGGGAGGAGGAGAAGAATAGAGAAGTCTCCTTTCAGGGAAGGATGAGTAAACTAATGAACGCCACATTTACAAATGACACATAAGCAGAAGTGAGGAAAGATAGATAGTGATTAAAACAGCATTTTGCTTTTCCTTTATGTACTCCTGGGAACTGAAAGGTAGCTTCAAGGCTCTCATATGGTATTTCATCATGGAAATATAAAATGTTTTTTGTTTTATTTAACTAAAATGACCCACTTCTAAAATTTCCCATAATTTCAAATGACAACATTCTTCAAGGAAACCTCTCTTAATTAATAACAGGAATTGTTAAACAACTTAACACTTGTGCATATTAATAAAAACAAATTGAAAAGACAGCAGCTGCCCACAGGAAACACTGGGACAATGCTGTCTGATCACAGCACATGTGTGAGGTAATTTTTTTTCTCTCAAAATAAGGAACAGAAGGGAGAATCAGTCAATTGATATTTTTCTTTTCTTCAAATGAAGGATAGTAGTTAACAAAAGGCTATGCTTCAGAAGCCAGTATAGAAATATTTTAAACAACCGGTCATTTACAGTATTTGACTAAAAGTCATTACACATTCACTAAAAGAATATGTACAAACATTGCTGTTGTTGCTGTGAGCCTTCAAGGCATTTCTGACTTATGGTTACCCCAAACCTAAGCTATCACAGGGTTTTCTTGGCAAGATTTGTTCTGAGTAGGGTTTGCCTTTGCCTTCCTCTCAAGGCTGAGAGAGTGTGACTTGCCCAAGGTTTCCATGGCTGAACAGAGATTTGAACCCTTGTCTCCAGAGTCATAGTCCAATGCTGAAACCAGTACACCATGTGGCTCTCATGTACTTATATACAAAGGTCAAATTAACAAAGCTCTTGCAGAGGATTTTTTCACACAGGAAGAAAGTGTCATTAAAACATGGTAATAGCATGATTTGGGGGGGGGGGATTATCGCACCCCCGTATGCTTCTTCGTGTCCCGTGTGTAAACTGTAATGGATGTGTCATTGGGCAATAACAGAAACTCCTGTTATTTCACTCCTCAGTGTGAAAGATAGCAAAATATAGAAATATATTTCAGAAAAGTAGCACAAATACTTTTAGTAGCCTTAGCAAATAAAGCTGTTTTATGTGTGACATATGAACCACCATCTGACATTTTTTTTCATGTAAGAGCTCTCACCCTGTAAATATGCCAAAATCTGTCTGAGGCATTGCATTCTAGAGTTTTGACATAACTGGCAATAAAGCAAATAGTGTGAAATATCTTCTTCCTTTCCCACACTGCAAATGGAGAACCTTAAATATCTTGGGACATTTCTGTATCTGTCATCAAAAATGAGGTTGGCAGAGTTTGGAAATGCAGTTGTCAAAGTGGCAAAGATAGGTGTTTGCAAGCACTGAACTCTTAGATTATTTCTTTTCAAAAAAATGATGCCAATGGGAAAAATTGGAAGATTTAATTAAAACTAAATTCACATCATTATCCATGTTGTAAATCTAATTCCTCACCTTGTTTGTAGCTCTAGGTATAATAAAAATGTCTGTCAAAAAAAACACATGATCTCTCCATATTTGTGGGTTGTTGGTGGATTATTGCATGTGCCATCACCAAAAGAATACCTTATATACTCGACTATAAGTCGACCTCATGTATAAGTCGAGGGCAAGTTTTGAGGCCAAAATTATGGATTTTGCTATGACCCATGGATAAGTCGAGGGTAAAATTTAGGGGCATATAGGAAAGGATCTAAAGGATGAAGCAAAGCAAAACAATGTCAAATAACTTCTAAAAGTCCATCAGACATAACTCTTTGTGCTTATTCTTAAAACTGGATGGATGAGAGAGTAAAGGGGTCAGTGCTTCCAGGACAGATTATACTCTTGCTTTTCACCAGGGGATATATCCTTCTTTTTGAGTTAAGATACAGTACTTACATTGGCCCGTGGATAAGTCGACTCAGGTTTTTGGGGTCAATTTTTTGACCTAAATTTCTAGACTTATACATGAGTATATATAGTATGCCCTCTCTCTAGGCATCTGTAGGTCCTGCAGCATGATTCTATGATTAACTTTTGCTGTGTCTTGAGAATTGTTGCCGCGCAGGTCAGGGCCCCCCCCCCCAATAAATACAGAAACCTGGTTGGAGGAAAAAAGGCCACAACTTTATTAATTGTTCCACACATGCAGAACAACACAAAACCATAGGGTTGGCCCAAAGCATAAGGTCTGGATCTGGCCATCAGCAACACCCTGGTTGGTTGATGTACCCTTGGTAGCAGGGGCAAACATCGGGATGACGTAGGTGCCAAGCTCCGCCCTGTTGCGCAGTTAGGCAACTGCGCTGCTTCACATCGAATTGCGAGACATCCTAGTCACCGGGTATTAATCGACTGTGGCCCCCGCAATGGCCACAGCGAACCGCTCCTTACCCGGGTCATGAGGACTCCCGATCCAGTGCCAGCGGGCCCTGGAAACCCCTACCCCAGATCCAGGCCTATGCTGCCGCCCAGAACAGAAGTTGTGACAATCAACTCCCTAAACAGGGAGGGAGGGTGGGAGAGCAGAACTGGCAATGGTGCCGACGCTCACCTTACACGGCCTTAAATAGGCCCAACAACCAATGAGGGCTCAGGAACGATGGAGGCACCACCCTCTCCGAGCTCTCCACCAATAGGAGGGCACGCCATACCCTGCTGTGGCCAATCAGACAGGTTCCTTTCCTGCTCCTCCCGGTGGCCAATCAGCATCGAGCCCGCGCTCGCACCGGCCGCTGGGGCGCCCAAGCCTGGCGCGCGGGAAGGGGAGAGGCCTTCCTTCACGCGGCAACAGCACCGGCCCGTTAATTCGGGCGGCGCCATTTGCCGCGCAGGTCAGGGCCCCCCCCCCAATAAATACAGAAACCTGGTTGGAGGAAAAAAGGCCACAACTTTATTAATTGTTCCACACATGCAGAACAACACAAAACCATAGGGTTGGCCCAAAGCATAAGGTCTGGATCTGGCCATCAGCAACACCCTGGTTGGTTGATATACCCTTGGTAGCAGGGGCAAACATCGGGATGACGTAGGTGCCAAGCTCCGCCCTGTTGCGCAGTTAGGCAACTGCGCTGCTTCACATCGAATTGCGAGACATCCTAGTCACCAGGTATTAATCGACTGTGGCCCCCGCAATGGCCACAGCGAACCGCTCCTTACCCGGGTCATGAGGACTCCCGATCCAGTGCCAGCGGGCCCTGGAAACCCCTACCCCAGATCCAGGCCTATGCTGCCGCCACACAGGCAGGTCTGAAAGAGCGCCTGCCGCCAACCCTAAGAACCAAAAAAGAACCCTCCACAAATAACATTAATAGCATCTGCTTGAGCAAGAGTCCAAATCAGGGTGCACATAGCCCGCAAACACCCTAGACTTCCATCAACCAATTTACTTGATGACATCAGTAGAGAGTCCAGCACAGGCTGTAGATGTGGCTGCTCCAATGCGGAATGAATGGCCCCCAAATTCAACCAAAAGAAGACCCATCGCCTGAAGGGCCAGCTTTAACACAGCAACAAATTGAAAGCGTGTGCCAGGTGAGCCATCAGCATGACAAAATAGGGATCCTTGACATGCAGGCTGGTGCCTAATAAACCTTTTTAGAACCCGAACAGGACAGAGGTGCGAGTCTTTTAGGTGCCCCAATATGATCGATAAGGCTCAGCCCAGTTTATCACATTTTGACCTGAGAACTGTCAAACATACAGCATCAACATTGAACAAAACATCAGTGATGCACAAGTATCTTTTTGAGCAATAGGTCTTCGAAGACAAGACCAGCTCCCCTACCCTCAGGGCCCCAAATGGCGGGAAGCTGGGAAACAATATCCTGAAGCAGTGTAAAAACAGATAGGGTGCCTGGCATCGTTTTTGTCCATATGCATGCATCTCCAACCCTCCAGAGTGCAACGCACTTGGAAACAAGCACATGGATCAACCAGGCTGGAGGCTTTTGCAAAGAACAAAATACCTGCAAGGTGAACAGAAATAGAGCGCGGGGAAACCCCACTATACTTTAACCACACCATGAAGCATAAAACAGTTGTCGAATCCATAGGCCAAAGTGCCGGAATGCCTAGGGCACCCCACAAGGAGGACAATTTAGAAAAAACCTTATTATAGGCCCTGAGAGTGGAGGGGGCCACCGAAGACAAAATGCCCTGGGGTCTGCCTTTGGAGCCAGCCATTGAAACCTGTCTTCCTGGAATCGAGAAAGAGCATCAGCTAAATTATTTTGCAAACCAAGAACAAACCAAGCTGTGATAGAAATGTTAAAATTAAACAAGTGAGTACGAGCCACAGCACCAGCACGACTCTTTCTGATTTGAAAGACAGGCTATTAACAACAGCAACTATGGCTTGATTATCGCAGCAGAACAGAACACGTTTGGTGGAGAACTCATGTTTCCAAATAATGACAGCCGTCACAATGGGAAATAATTCCAAAATAAATAAATAAATAACTAAATTATTAACAACATCCTCTTAAGCCCAACCCTTTGGCCATTTTTGAGCACACCAGTGTCCTTGAAAAAACAGCCCAAATCACAATCTTCAGATCCTCTCTAATACCCTTGGTAATGCTCACATGGTAATGAGGCCTGGAAATAGCTGCAGTAGCTCTGGCCAGCCTGGCACAAAAGGGGCGACCAAGAGAAACCACACAGCACGCAAAGTTCAGGTGACCCAGGAGGGATTGCACCTGTCTCATAGTAACTTTTTGGGATGCAAGAAATTCTGAAATAAGGTTTTTTTTTTTTTTTGAGCACTCAATTTGTCAGGAGGGAGACGAGAAACTCCTTCAACCGAGTCCAATTGGACACCCAAAAATGTGAGGGACATAGCTGGCCCCTTAAGTGTTATCAGCTGCTGAAGGGACCCCGATCTCAGATGCCAAAGCAGAAAAGGTATTTAGGAGCATCTGGCAATGGTCTGAGCTGGACCGTCCGGTGAAAAGGAAATCATCCAGTTAATGAGTCACAAGCGGGGAGCAAGCCCTGCGCTTTACCTCCCACTCCAGGAAAGTACTGAAGTCCTCAAAGGCTGCGCAGCTAATTGAACAGCCTATTGGTATAGCCTTATCGAAATACCATCGGCCTTGTACCTTAAGCCCTTACAGGTGGAAATCATCAGAGTGAACAGGCAAAAGGCAGAAAGCAGACTGAATGTCACATTTGGCCATTTGGGCTCCGCGGCCACATGCCTGCACTAGCTGGACCACATGGTCGAACGAAGCATAGCTAAGTCGGAATTCCCCCAGAGCCTTCTTGGGGACAACTCTTAAGGGAGACACCTGAATGTTTGGGAAAGGTGGAGAATCAAAAGGCCTTTCAATGCAGCTGGCATCTATTTCTTTTTGAATCTTTTTCATAAGAACCTCCGGCATATCTCAAGCTGATTTAAGATTCTTAGACTCTGAAGGAGGAGGGGAACAAGTCACCTTGGGCAGGGCCCCATGCTGAAAGGGATGGTGGCCTGATTTTGGGCAAGCTGCCTTACTATGGGGCCCCCGACAAAGTTCAAAGATGTGGTCATATCTGCAGTGAGACCTGGAGCATCTTCCTGCATTATATTCCCAGCAGACCAATTTATGTCCCTCTTACCATCCGGTCTGGTGGCCCCTTTGGACCTGGTCAGAGGGACCACCTCAAGCAACCAAATTTCATTGTCAATAAGATCCCAGTGCTCTCTAGAGCTCTGAGAAGCCTGCTGACAAAAGGCTGCATCACAGGTGATAGCAGCTGCCTCACCAGGTACATCTCTGACTCTAAGAACATGAAGCATGTGGCAATCTAAGTGTCAAGCTCTCTTGAGGAATGCCATTAAGATAACAGCCCTATGGAGAATGTATGCTCTGCTGAGGGAACCTTAGGGCGTTTTGTTTGTTTGTTTGTTTGTTTGTTTTGCCCATTTGGTGGATGTAACAGCAAGGGCATCATGCCCTTTTGGTTGCAATAGTGTGAAAATGTCAACGAAACAACCTGTTAAAATTCCATTTTTGCACATTTTTTTTTGAAAGGTGAGACTCAGGAGGACGCTCACCAGGAGCTGAGGGAGGGATGCCCAAGGCCCAAGGCCCATACACCTTGCAGGCCAGGATGCCAGGACCTGCACCGGATAGCACAGCAGGGAAACCCAGGGACCAAAGCATGGTCCACCCAGAACCCTTCTCTACCTGTAGGCAGAACCTGTGAAACACCCCCTCCCCAACATGTCCCAAACGAGACACAGATGCAGTCCTGTTCCATTTACTCTTTTTTCCCTTGCATTTCTTCCTTTTGCCACCGGCCACAGAGGTTCCCGCAATAAGCTCGTCGTCCTCCGAACTCGAAGATGTAGAGCTAGAGCCGGATGAAGAACTTGAGCTGGAGACATCCACTCAAGCAACGGAGGTCCAAGCCGAAGAGCTGGGTCCCAAGCTGAGGACATCATCCGCCAACTGTTGTTCCCTGTCGCCTTCCCGGGATCCAGATCCAGACATGCAACACCAGCAGATGTCGATACTTGGGAGGCTGCCATGGCCTTAGCAATGATTTCTGAGAAGGACCACATCAGTTTTGCAGCCATCTCTTGGCTAATGATCAAAGATGCCTGCAATGGGGGAGGATGTCCCTGGACCATTACTATTGTCGCAGGATCCACCACAACTGTCGAACTCCCCTGTCTACAGGCATACGTACGTGCTGGGCACCTCCTAGTCCCTGGGGCTAGCTCTTCCCAGGACCTACAATTTGTTTTCACAAAGAACTGGTAACTTGTGCAGCACCACTTGACTTCCTTGATTTTGGTGACATGTTGAAATTGGTTGGTCTGACAACACTAAGATTGGGACTGTAGTCAGCAAGAAAAAAGTATTGCAAAGCTGCTTATAGGTGAAGGGAAACACATGCCCAGCAGGGCCGAAGCCGCAAGCACTGTGTAAATTACAGTTCACCGTTGTCAAGTCACAAGCACTGGTTACAAATCACGTGCCCAGCTGGGCCAAAGCCGCATGCACCGTGTAAAGTCAGCAGTGCAATAATCACCAACCAAGTAGAGAGCACGTGCCCAGCAGGGCCGAAGCCGCGAGCACCGTGCCGAAGAACAGTTTGCAGTCACAAAGTCATCAAGACGATTGTTTGCACGTGCCCAGCAGGGTTGAAGCTGGGAGCACTGTGCAGTTAAAACAAAAAACAAACCAAACCAAAACAAAAAACAGTTTGAAGGCAAAATTCCGAACACCACCAGGAGCACCGTGCAGTTGAAAAAACAGTTGAAGCCAAAATTCCAAACACCGCCGGGAGCACCGTGCAGTTGAAAAAACAGTTGAAGCCAAAATTCTGAACACTGGATGTGTGATCAGCAGGGGCCAAGGCCGCAGGCACAACAATTATTAATTATTAAGACTAAAAAGGAAGACAAAACAAAACAAAAGGCCTTCTCAAAAAACATGAACCCTGTCTGCCAGTCCCTTAGCAAAAAACCTGAAGGAGCGGGTGATTGTTACCAAGAAGTGGGGAGGTGGTAAAGATGCCATCACCAACAAAATGCCCCACCTATTAGGCAGCGAGGAAGGCTGTCAGACCCAAAGCCCCGCCCCCTACCGTGCGGCAAAATAGGCAGTGAAGCCTCTGATCTGCTGGCCCCCAGAGCAGAACTGGCAATGGTGCCGACGCTCACCTTACACGGCCTTAAATAGGCCCAACAACCAATGAGGGCTCAGGAACGATGGAGGCACCACCCTCTCCGAGCTCTCCACCAATAGGAGGGCACGCCATACCCTGCTGTGGCCAATCAGACAGGTTCCTTTCCTGCTCCTCCCGGTGGCCAATCAGCATCGAGCCCGCGCTCGCACCGGCCGCTGGGGCGCCCAAGCCTGGCGCGCGGGAAGGGGAGAGGCCTTCCTTCACACGGCAACAGCACCGGCCCGTTAATTCGGGCGGCGCCATTTCTCTCAAGTAAAAAAAGAAAAGAAAAAAAGTAGTGGACCTGTTTTTGCAGTTTTTCCAGTTTTGGAGGGGCTGTGCCCCTAACACCCATGAAAGTTGAGGGCTAACTCTATTTTTACTAATTCAGTAAATAACTACAGTCAGCCCTCTGTATCCATGGATTACATATACACAGAACGAACCATCCTCTTCTTGATAAGGCTTGAAAGGATCAAATGCACATTCTCAAATGTAATTGATTCACTATATAAACACATTGCAAAATAAGGGACTATCAAACACTATTGAGATAACCGGTATCTCTTTTTTGGAACACTGGAAGATGCAGCACCCCTCCACACTAAACAGCCCCAGGAAAAAAAAGAGGCAGTAAAACACAATATAAACATTCAAAAGAAAATTCCACTTAGCACTGATTTGTATGTAGTATTTCCTTTTGTTAGCCTTCCTGAAAGGGTTTCTCAATCCCTCTGTAGACCTCAATGCCCCCACTGCTTCAGAGAGTCCCCTTAGGGAGGCATAAGAGGCTGCAGCTGAAATTGCCTCTTTCCCCATTCTGTCACTGGAAATGCTCTGCTGTGTCAAATGTCTTCCATGGACATAAGGACCCCTTCTGTCTCTGGGAGGAAAATTCTAGATACTACTCAATGTGTTTTAAAATGACACTATACATAAAGATTCCTATGACATCTGTTGTTCACTATTAGCCCACTATGGAAAGTGCTCCTTTCTGTTTGTCTTTAAGAATTCGTAGAGCTGCTCTCCACATAATGAAGTATCCCCAAAGACAGGGCTCAATAAAATGTCATGCAAATGCTAAGCTTTAAAACTAATTTTCCATACAGCTGTTGCTAACTGTAGAATTGCTAAGTTAATTCTCTCTATTCATACAAGACAAGTCTTTCAGGAAGGCCTCTAAGATCACCATTTCTCAGCCAGTGAAGTCTATTACATATACCAAAGCCAAGATGTTTATTATTGCACTGCACATAACTGACATGCAATCCATGTAGACTCCTCTACAAGATGAACAAGGGCAAAGTCTCCTCTTGGTGTAACATACAGATTGGTTAGGGGGGAAAAAACAAGTTTTGTTAGAAATCATCAAGCCACATTTTCTTCAGCACTTTTAGAATAAGAACTTATAATGTCCAAGGTATGGCTCTCTCATTATGTAGTTCCTTGTGAAAGTCTAACCAACTTTAAACAGCATCCAAATGGCTTTTTCATTTTATGTAGCCATAATTTACACGTCACCAAGTAGCTCTTCTGGCTTGGATGGTGAGTTTCTGCATTATTCTCTGATGCTCACATGAACATGTTTTCCATGCATTTTAGAAACGTTACTTCACCAATACAGTGCTTCAGTCTGTAGGTGATAATAGAAATAGAGCATTTCATGCTTTCTGTAATAAGTAACTTAGTAACTGGTGCTTCATAGACAGTAAAATCCCTAGCCTGGCAGTCAGATATTGTATTTAAAAAGAAAAAAAAAGCTATTTGGGCAATTTTTGATTGCAGTGGAAGAGTTTATCAAGATCACCTGTCTTTACCAGTAAATCTTGATTATAGTTATACAGTAAAAGGTACCAGCAGTATAAAAAAAATGAGACAAACCAACTTGCTGTTTACTAATCTCCAGACTAAAGTATTCTGCCCCACTCCCCCTTTTCTTTCATCAGTCTAACTTCAGACTTAAAGAATACTCTCCATTAGTTACAGGTTGAACTTTCTAGGGATCAATTCTACCTTTGGTGAAAACACTGAAGAGTTCATTTAGGTGAAACATTTTTCTCATTTTCAGCAGTCCTGAAGTCTTGGTGCAATTTTTCAAACTGTAATTTTGGGCATGAAACCAAAAACAACCGTAAGTTCAAACATAACAATATATCTTTTTCTAAGCACCTATACAAGCTAGAAAAGACAAAGTACATTCTAAAATTTCTCTAACACTGGAATAGAACTTTTATAAAAGAATTTAAATGTACAATCTTAAAAGTTTAAAAAAAACACTATAAAATTGTGATATATTACCTGTAACAGCTAAATGTGCTTATAAAGATTTTAAAACATCTTGCTCTGCCAACATCCTAAATCAACTCCCATTTAAAACCAAAATATAAAGGAGAACAGGTAACCCACAAGAAGTTTAAGCGGACCAATATGGAGGAAAGGCAGAATTATAGCAAATGTTACCCTTTCCAATATGCTTTAGGCACTTAATTGTAACATTTTTTAAGGAAAGCAAGATGGTATCTGAGTTCAAATATGCCTTTGTGCTTAAGCCAACTTCCAAAAGGTAGCACAACACTATGACTGCAAATTGTTCTACAGAAAACAAAGACAAGCAACACTAATTTGCATAAAATTTGTACTTGTTGGCTTAGGAAAATTGTAAACATTTGGAAAGCTGCAAAGTAGGAAAAAAAGAAACATAGGCCTGAAACACAGGCAAAAAACACCAGCTTCAGGCAGATCCCCGGCTGTGGTGTGCAGATGACACACATCCCTTGATTGACTGGAAGCCGCACCAGGGTTGCCTATGGTGGCCCAAACCCAGTCACAAAAGGAAGAGAAATGACCCACTCCTTGCTGGTGGTCAAATCAGGACCGTGGCAGTGGCCAGCCTTGGGAATGTGGCATTCGGTCACCACGGTCCTGCACTGCTTGATCAGAGCTGCCCGTCTGTTTGACTCCATTGATGTGCTTATGCTATGTGTTTAACAATGCAAGTCTCTAGTCCTCTTAGTTTTATTTACTTGAAATATATAGACACTTTCCTACCTAGTAATTACCAAAGCAGCTTATGTAAGTAATAAAGATTAGAAAATGTAAAATAAAACAATCACCCCTTTTAAAAGGTTTCACTTTTTACCAAGATGGAAGAAATGAACAAAGTGGAGCTTTTTAGGTGTGTTTGGACTGAAATGCGAGTAGCTGTAGAAAGTGTAGCTGATGAGGAAGAATTATGGGAGATGTAGTTCAATAGCATTTTGAGCCCTGACCCCATTGATAATTAATCTACAGAGCTTTTAAAAGTTTTCAACACATACATAAAGAAGTATGTATTTCTCCATGGAAAGCTCCACAGCCATACCATGTGATACATCAAGACCTAGGGAACAGCTTGACTGATTCATCATATGTTGGTACCACTCTAATTTTATGAATCACCACAGTAACCAGCAAGAGTTATTATGGAAATATATGAATAATACCATTCACACAATCCAAAGCATGACAAATACAGTTTCTTACACTGACTGACGCATCACGTACAGTGCATAATAAAGTTTATAGGCATATGGTCAAGTCTGTAATAAACCAAGAATCCCCTGTCTGTAATGGGTCATGGCTTTGTAAGCTTTTTAAAACATACACATACATGGCCTAGGGAAATGGTGGTGACCAATTGCTTCATATTTGCCTTTCATAGTGGCCTGTCTGCTGTAATTAGGTCCAAATGTGTCTTTATCTGACTTTTCTAGTCCTCAGGGCCAAAACTTAATACTAGCATGAGGCACAGTCTTCCTCTGACCTTTCTGTCTGCTGTTGATTCATTTTAAGTTGTAAACAACTGCAACTAATTGTACACACATATGCATTTGTTCTTTCCTGCTTGTCCTCTTCAGTTCTGCTTTCTCTGTGTGCAACCCCTTTCAACCAACATGGATACCTAGTTGCAGATTTATTTTTCTTCTAGGCAATGTCCCACATCACCAGAATGTCACCATTTCCCTCTTGGTGTCTTTAAGTCAGACACCAAAGCAACAACAGTGAGGGGCCAAGGAAAGGCTCTAGACTATAGCAATCATACCCGTCTACTTTCCATTGCTCCATTCTGTCCTCTGGTCATATTGGAACATGATCAGGCTCTCAAATCTTCACTTTGACAATTTATGCACATTTGATATGCTCTTTGTGCCAAGTTAGCATATCTGATTTGTACAATTTCCAGCACATTTTTCATCCCTTTTTCCTGCCAAATTCCACATGCTCAAAGAATGGGCAACTGAAAGTATTCTTAACAAATACATCTCTCACTGTTGGAAGATGGACTTCTAGAATCCATCCTAGGTCTTTCCTCTGAGAATGCAAAAGAAAGACACACTACAAGAAGTGCATAAAATTTGGCAGGCTTACCTATTGCATATAATTTAAAACGTTACTGTAACAAAACATATTTTGTTTAAGACTATACTCAACTGTAAGTTGGCCTCATGTATAAGTCAAGGGCAGGTTTTGCATCCAAAATTATGGATTTTGATATGACCCATGAATAGATCAAGGGCAAAACTTAGGGGCATGTAACAAAGGATCTAAAGAATCAAGCAAAGGAAAACAATGCCAAAGAACTTTAAAAAATCCAGCAGGCACAACTGTTTGTGCTCACACTGAAGGCTGGATGGAAGAGAGAGTAGAGGGGAGACAGTGATTTCAGGACAGATTACACACTTGCCTTTCACCAGAGGATGGTTCCTTTTTTAAAATAGGAGTTAAAGCAGAGTATTTACATTGACCCATGGACAAGCTGGCTCAGGTTTCTTTGGAGTGATTTTATGACTAAAATTTCTAGACTTATACAACAGTATACTACAAAGGTCACACCATCTTAAAAGAAGTATTTTTGTCTGTAGATAATGAATATGGCACGGAGATGTTTCTCCTAAGATCACAGTGTGGCTTTATAATGATTTTTATATATAGACTTTAAAAAGAAAAATCTGTACATTAAATTAGGACTTTATTTTTAGCTAAACAGTTTTAAATTGATTAATGAATGTGAGAAAACCACCAAATACTGCAGCTGTAATTACTAGAGGGTCTCTCAGTTGTTTATGACTAGAACAGCAATTTCTGTACCTTTATATTTTAGGATATGAAATTACCTATATTTTAAAACTTGGTTGAGTAAATGTATGTGAACATCTGTGGACTTATTCAGAACATTGCTTTCTGGTGCCTTATTTACAAATCCTTAACTGAATTCTTGCTGTCAAAATAAATTACTTTGGTTGCCTTTTACAAAATAGATATATGAATAAAAGAGTACAGATAGTGTCTTATATATAAACCACAGGTAATTTTTACACGTGCCAAATTTGTCCATTTGCCAAAAAAAAAAAAAAAAAATGGACCCCAATGATGGAACAGATTCTTCTTCCCCTGCATGGCACCCAAGACTGTTTTAGAGGGTTGGGGTCCCTAAGAAAAGATTTGGGAACAGTGTGGATAAGCAGAAGAAGAAGTCCAGATATACAAATGAAAATCCAGTGGCCTAATGTTAGGTGGAACCCATTGTCATAAGCCACTATCGAGGAATTAATTTAAATCTAATTGGGGCGGTACAGAACTGCCCAATAGGGGCAGTCTGGTGCCACCTTTTTTTTTTTTTGCAGTGCAACTTCACCACAGCAACTAGACGCTGCAGTGAAGCTGTGCAGCAAAAAAGGAGAGGGGTTTCCCCACTCCTTTTATGCAACGCATTTGCAGTGCGATTGAGGGGGAAAGCGCCATTGTGTGCCTTTCCAGTGCCGCAACTGCGCAGCTGCATCTAGCAGCTGTGCAGTTGCGGTGGTGCCATTATGTTCGCCATCTAAATGGCATTACGTAATGGTACCTGTGCCATTATATAGTAGGGTTCGGGAGTGTGCTAACTGCCTGCCTGTGAATCCTAATGGAGCCTCCCAGGTGCCTCTTACTGCCTGTCTGTTTCGGGCCATTGTGATTAGTACTGCACTATATGACGAGAAAGAACAAAACAAACATATAGGCATAGCTATTGTTTTAATTTCGATTAAAATAATTATTAATAATTATCAATGGCATGGGTGTTCAGAATAAAGTAACCTTGCAGAAGCAACCATTAATCTATAGGATACATTTGCTGAAGTGTCCTGTAGAGTACTGTTTTCATGATGCAGAAAAGTTTATTTAGATTTTGCAATTTTGACTTTTGTGGCTTTGACTTTTGCAGATTTGATTATTCTTGAATTTGATTAATATGTTCTCTCTAGGAATCTCTAGTTCCTCTAATAGGACTGTATGGTCAACATCAGCCAGAAGCCATGTTAGAAGACCTAGAGATTCCTAGAGAGAGCACTTCTCTAGGCATCTATAGGCCCCCCAGCTCAATTCTATGGTCAACTTTTAGTGGATGTTGACCATACAGTTGTGCTGGAGGATTTAGATATTCCTAGAGAGGGATTCTCTCTGGTAAAATAAATAAATAAATAAATAAATAGTTTTTGTTATTTGTGGTTTTTCGACTTTCACGGGGTCCTAACCCCAGAGAATATGGAGGAACCACTGTATTTATACCCTGGTCTTCAGTCAAAAGGTTCCCAAGGGCACCTACAAATCATTAATTTGACAGTTCACTGCACTCAAGCTTACAGTCCAAATATTTAGATGACAGAATATGTGGTGGGCATTATATATAAGCAATGCTATGCTTCTTGTCTGTGATTGTATTTCAGTGCTATTCAGTTTTATCTCCATTCCAAATGCCATCATCTTGGCCTCCGAAGGAAAAAAAGAGCACAGCTCCATCATGCCTTGACGTGAGAAGCCCTCCCTCCATCCCTGCCATGGCCTCAGAGGGAGAGAAGAGCAACCCACTTCCACTGGTGCTAATCTCTGCCAGTAGAGTACAGTGTGTACTGTCTTTTTAGATGGTAGGCCTTGAGGGCAGGGAACTGTCAAATTAATTATTTGTAAGCTGCCCTGGGAACTCTTTTGGCTGAAAGGTAGGGTATAAATATTATAGATAAATAAATAAATGCAATTCACACATTTTTACCATAAAACTTCAATGAGAGCAAAAGTCCATTTGTGAAACTTTTTGTTCAGTTCATTACAAATCTGTTTTCTGACATTCAACAGAGCATAACGTAATGAGGAATGGTGTTCAACATTATGGCATACCTGAACATAATTAACGTTCACTGAAGCAGTGAAGTGAGATGGACAACACTCACCACAGAAGTAGCAATAAGTTAAAACTCCTTGATGCTGCCTTTGTATACACCGTTGTTCTAGCATTAAGGGAATAGAAGATTTCTTTCAGATGTGAAGCTTGTGAATGTTGCTCCCTGAACACTTTGGACATTTCAAGGCCACATTATGAAACAATGGATTTCATATGACTGGTACTGTCATTTCCACACAGAATTAAAATCTGAAGCCATAGCATGAAGTCTGCAATGTGTTACAGTATCTTAATTTAAAGAGACAATTGTATATTCATTTCTAAACTGAGAAGCATAGAAAATTTAAGACAAACATACTGATTGCGAGGATATTCCCCCCCCCCACCCCTCCAACCCCCCAAAAAACCTTCATTCTAGATTTTCTTCCCCAGGCCCCATCCCTTTTGGAAACCTGATTATGGAATATCAAATAAATGTGCTCTGTTTAAGGAATGACATGGGATGAAATCTATAAGCCACCAAGGGAACATATTACATAATAGTAACAAACAGAGGGCAACATTTTCTTCTGAGATCCATATGGCAGATCAGGATTTGGATACTTAGTGTTCCCTGCAGATGGGGAACTCCCAAGGAGAATGGAATATCTGAGTCAAGATCATTCATGAATGTTTCAAAAACTTGTTTTCAGTGCTCTCCCTCCCTAAGCTTTTATGGAGAAAGATACCTCTCTGGTTACTGCGGTCCTTGCTAATTGAAAAGCTCTCCTCCAAGAATAGTTATTGAAAAATTGTCAAATTATAAAAATTCTCTTTTGAAAATAGTTCTTAGTTGATCAAATTAAGCAGAGCTAACATATTAGAGAGGCAGTATGGTGTATTAGTTTGAGCACTGGACTAGAACACTGGGAGATCAAGGTGCAAGTCACCACTCAGCCATGAAAACTCAGTGGCTAAGCTTGGGCAAATTATATTATTTCAGCTTAAGTGGAAAGCAAAGGCAAAACCACCTCTGAAGACATCTTTCCAAGAAAACTGCATGATAGGTTGCCTTAAGGTTTCCATAGGTTGGAAATGTCTTGGAGGCACACATCATCATCGTCATCGTATTAGAATTCTACAGGGGGAATTCTGATGTGGGATTATTAAATATCCTAAATAATGCTAGTATTTATCAATGAATTTTCTTATTAATTTAAAATATTTTATACCCCATCTTTCTGTTTCAATAGCTGTAGTTGCATGCATAGTACTTAGGACAATAGCTGATCTGTTAGTCTATTTGGATAAGGCAACCCATATTTAAAATTCCTACTCAGTCGGTGGTATTCATTTGAAGGAGTCACCATCTCTCATAGATACTTGACAGAGTAGCAGCTCTGAAATAATACTCCAGTATCTATGCTCTTTACAGGGAGGATGGTATATAAATGTTACATAAATAGTAGAAGTGGAATAATAATATCTTTACCAGCTGTCTTATGACAATGGCCTGAATCCTAGTATTAGTCTTCACTAAAGTGGACCTTTAAATCTTGGTATTTCCATATGAGTTGACTCATTAGTTAACACTGGATTCAGTGGGTTTACTCTATCTGGGAGTAACCAACAGGATTTAGGCCACTATTAGTAAATGGGAAAGAATGATAGCATCTGGTTTTGAAGAATAAATTGAATCATTCAATATTGTGAAAGTCAAGTGATAAATATTTAGCTAGTAATCAAAACTATCTTACTATTTTAGGTTGGCTTAGATGAAATAGAATCATTATCAGATTTATGTATTTTCTAGAAAGTTAGAGGTTATATTTCATTAGCGTCTTAGTGTGTTTTTCTATGGTTTTCCCCTTGAAATATTAGTTCTGTTTTGTGCAGTTTTATGCTTTTAAAATTATGTATTAATAAAAAGAATATTTTTGTTAAAGAAATGATTTAGGACAATAGACTTTTTTGGCCTAATTTTGGGTGACCATAAATAGTTTTTGCCTGCAGTGGCAGCCCTAAAAGGCTGTGCACAGAATTATATGCTTACAGTCGCAGAAAGTTATTTTGTGCCCATCACTCTTTTCCATTTGAAAATCTTTAATGCCTGAAAACTACTTCTGAAGTTTAAGACACCCTTAAGGAGCAAGATTGGAGATAGATTAAAAAGCTACAGTCAAAAATGAAAACCAGCAATCCTTCCTCTTGCAAGTGGAAATTCTGTGGATAATACTGTAGCTTGTAAGTGACTAATACCAAATAATGTTCTGCAGAGCATATAACTTTATCAGCAATGGGAATCTGAGCATTTAAAACTATTTTTGGTATTAATGATTGTAGAGATAAAGTTAATGAATGAGGCAGACAGAATAACCTAAGACCAGGAATCAGAAGCTACAAACAAAACATCTATTATGCATTTGACTTTCTCAGTGTTTCAAACGAGTAAGAATTTCAATTAGATTTTTGAAGTATTTACTGCAGTTTACAGTATCTGCCACATTCATGACAAAGACAAGCACAAATTATTAGTCAAGATAAATTAAAATATTCTGAGTAGACATAATCTGCAACAGATTTAACACTGCATGAACAGAAGTATCATCATACAGAGTCAAGAAGTATACTACTATTCTTACTGGGAAGTGTATGTATATTCATAGAATCATAAAGTTGGAAGAGACCACAAGGGCCATCCAGTCAAACCCCCTGCCATGCAGAAACTCCCAATCAAAGCATCCCCAAAGCATTCTATGTTCATATTTGTGTATTATATTTTAGAAACTATGTTCACCAATTGGAAAGTGTTCAAAGGAAAGAAAAGCTGGTGACACAATAGGTAGAAAGTAGGTCAAAGAAAAGAGCTGGCCTGGGTATAGTTAATGTAGATAGTGAACCAAAAGTGACTATGTATTTATCGCACAAATACAGAGTATGAAAACATCCGTGAGCAGAAAATTTTACTGAAAACTGACAGACTTTTGCAGATGAAACTCTTTGGGGAAATTATCTACAGAAATTTGCAGGTAAAACTCTTTAGGGAAATTATCTACAGAAATTTGCTGGGGTTATTGCTGTCTTACAGGTTAAAACCTCATGTAGCAACATGGCTAATTGTTTAGCCACATTCATTAGCTGCAGTTGGCATATAGTGGAAGAATCCTGCCAAACTAATTAGTAGTAGTGTTTGTCTCTCTTTTATGAATGTTGCCAAATAAGCTATGGAAGTCCTGAACTATTGGCTGGATGTAGTGAAAGACTGGATGTAGGTGAATACACTGAGGCTCAGTTCAAACAAAAGAGAAGGTCTGTTGGTCAGTAGGAAAGCTAACTTAGGGGCGAAACAGACTGCGCCTTTGTGCCGCTGGCTGTGTGGCTTCAAAGTGCAGCATTTCCACTCTACCAAGATGTGTATGTCATTAAAGGGATAGGTGAGGACAAAGAAAGTAAAGAATAGAAGATTTTAAGAAAAGAAGAAATAAGGCTAAGATCCTGTAACCTAGAGGGAAGACAGAGAGGTGGTAGGTAAGGTATGTTAAAGAAGAATATATGGAAGGGCTTTTGGGAGGAAAGAGATAGTGAGAAAATAACAGGATGGGGGATGAAACAAACAAGAGGACAAATAATAGATAAGATTCTATCCCCTAATATTTCTATATGGATATATATATATATATATATGTATTACCTTTTTTACTTTGTAGAGACACATATGTATACGTGATGTTTGCGTGTAAGAGACTGTATGTAGATTAAGTGTTGTATTGAATTGTTTTAATAATAAACTTTTTTAAAAAGAATGCAACATTTTGACACCGCCCTCTCTGAAGCCACCAGGAAGCAGGTTTCCATTCTTGGTGGTGGAGGCTGGGAGGAATGGACGGATTTTAGCAATGTTGTAGAGAGTGAATCTACAGGTCTTGGCGGTGGCCTGAATCTGGGGAATAAATGACAGAGAGGAATCAAAGATGAAACCAAGACTGTGGGCTTGCTGAACCGGTTGAATGATAGGAGAAACCAAAAGAACTGATGAGTTTACCAAGGGACAGTGTGTATAGAGAGAACAAAAGGGGGCCCAGGACAGAGCCCTGGGGGACTCCAACAGATAAGGGAACAGAGGAGGAAGTCTGACCACCCGTGACCACAGCAAAGGATCTGTCTGACAAGTAGGATTTAAACCAGTTGAGAACAGAGTCGGAGAACCCAAGGTCAAAAAGTAAGTCAAGCAAGAGACAGTGGTCCACGGTGTCGAAGGCCGCAGGAAAGTCAAGGAGAATGAGAATAGAGTAGCCTTGGCCTGCAAGAGATCATTTGAGATCTTGGTGAGGGCCGTCTCTGTAGAGTGCCGTGGGCAGAAACCAGACTGAAAAGGGTCCAGGACGGAGTTGGCTTTGAGAAACCCAAGACAGCGAGAATAAACGACCCGTTCCAGAACCTTAGAGAGAAAAGGAAAAAGGGAGATCGGACGATAGCTAGACAAAGAAGAGGGGGAGAGAGGGTTTCTTCAGAATTGGGGAAACAAGAGCATGTTTGAAGTCCAAAGGGAAGGAACCTGAAGAGATAGAGAGATTAAAGATATGGAGGAGTGAGGGCAGAAAAGAAGGGGTTATAGAGATTAGAAGATGGGAGGGGATAGGATCAAGAGAACAAGTTGTAGGTTTGGAGGAATTTAGCAGCGTAGAGAGTTCATTCAGAGAAACAGGTGGAAACACAGAGAGTTTATTAGTAGAAGGTACCAGGAGATTAGTGGTAGGGGGCAAATCAGGAGGAACACCCTTCTAGCCCTCCTTTCTTCTTCATCCTAAATCTAGATGTTTTGGCTTTTTTGGTAGCATAATCAGCTTTGGGGAAGTGGTGAAAGGACTGGAAAAACAGAGATTACTGGAGCAGGGTTGCAGCAGCATACCTGTTGCATAGCAAACAATGCAACAAACAAGGCTTGAACTGGTAAAGATCAGGATTCTATTCTAGCTGGTCCTGCAGTTATGTGTGTGCTTGCCTGCAACAGGCAAGGTAAACAACAGCTGACTCCAGATTCCCATAACTGAGCATGAATGAACAGCAAAACAGAGAAAAGCAGAGAAGCTTGCTCCCCAACTCCCACCACCCATGTCAAAAAAGATCTATAAGTTTGTCACAAAAATGGAAATTACAAGAAAAGTGGATGCTGGTGAAAAAAACAGCCATCCCAGAATGCATTGGGGGGAGCCTTCAAATGGTCTTTAGAAGATTCAAAATATTTAAGTTTATTTATCTGAAGTGACTGTTTGATGTGTATACATGTGCATACTGTTAGTTCTGAATTTATAAAAACCTGAAACATGTTCAAGTGCTCTTCTTATTTTTTGGTGTATCCTTATTCTTTCCATGTCATTTCTGCCTCTAGTACCAAATTTTCTATAAGAGAATTAATGCCTTGAATCACATCTATTTTAATTAATGGAGATATCTGTACTGACCTCTAAAACAAATGAATCGTTAATCCCATAATTCAATACATTAATTAAATTAAGAAGCATAGTAATTTCTTATGATGTTTCATTTAACAGACATAATGGAAGGGCCAGATTCCTTTTGGGGTCAGCAACAGGCTTCCAACATGTTCCAAACACTACAGTACTACACAGAAAAATGACATATCTCCCAGTATCAAAACCAGAAATCCAAACTATCAAAGCAAATCAGAGTGTGTCTCAGCTTTGATGGCTACTAATTCTATCAAACAGCTAAACAGTCTTTCTTGAAATATGAACCACATTTACATGGACAAATAGCAGTCATTAGTTAGATTCAGGTGAGATCCTATGTGAAAACTTTGTTAATATAAAAATATTTTCAAAGACAAAACTTGAAGTAAACTTGCATTGCAGAGGGAAAAATTAACGGGAGGAAAAAGGCCAAAGCTTTCAAAGGCCTGTCTCTTTACATTCCTTTTCTTTCAATGTTACACTGTAATTTCCTCTCAAAGGTATTCTTTATCACAGGAGATTAAAGACCCATTCTGGTGCTGTTTGATTTGGCCTTTGCTCAGATAAACAAGTAAACTGCAGGACTGCAGAAGTCAACAATCAAGATCAGGCAAACTGACAGGCCTCAAGATAAAAATAAGCAAGCTGTAGTCTGCTTTATTTCATTTTCTTACAAATCTGGGGACATGGCTGTAAATGCTTGTTTATACACCATATACACCATAACTTTGTGGGAAAGGAGTTAATCAAGCACCTCCTCAGTGAAGGACAAACTTAAACACACAAAGACACAGTATTATCTGTGCCACCCAGTTGAAACAGTCTTCATCACTGAAAGAAAATGAAAAATCAAAAGAAAACAACAAGCCCCTGCCCCACAAAACAAGCTTCTGCCAGTGCCATGAACAATTTGCAGAGCTAAAAAAGCAATCTCTCCCAGATGATACTTATTTATAGATTGTGACAACGTAATATCAGTGTCTCTTCTTAAACATGAAGGAGGCAGGAATCTCTTGCATAGGGGACCCAGGACAGAAGGGTTGAGTCAGTCTTTCATGCTTTGTGAAATGTAACCATTTCATAATAACACCAAAGCATGGCACAATCTGAGAAGGTGAGAAGGTGATCCCACCTCGCATACAGTTCACTCATATAATATTAGACTTGGTCACATTGACAAGTATCAAGATTTTTAGAGGCTCAACCCAAGTTTTTCAACATAAGCCTCCAAGAACTCTGCTAATTTATATCACTATAATGAGATGCTATATCGTAACAATAAAGGCATTTTGGAGGAAGCTTCAAGTGGTCTCTAGAAGGCTCCAAATGTTTTTGCTTATGAAAGGGCTTGCCTGATCTGATTGTTTCATTTCACATGTACATATTTTTAGTTTTAAACAAAACAAAACAAACAAACAGCTTCATTTATATACCGCTTCATACCCTTAAGGAGTGTCTAAGCGGTTTACAATTGTAAGCTATTTGCCCCCCAACAATCTGGGTACTCATTTTAGCGACCTCGGAAGGATGCAAGCCTGAGTCGAGCTTCAGCCCTTTGCTGGTCTTGAACTCGCCACCTCATGGTTTTGAGTGAGTGGCTGCAGTACAGGCATTTAACCACTGCGCCACCATTTTAAATGAAAATAATTCCTGAAACATGTTGAACTGCTCTATTTTGTGGTGTCCATGTTACTTCTGCCACTGGTACCATTTTTTTTCTTAAAAACATAACACCCAGAAACACATCTACTAACTGAGGTGTACTTATACCTATGGTATATACCTATGGCATGCATAAAGGTATTACAGAAAGAAACCACTACATGCTTCATAAACTACATCAGGGCATTTGGCTGTATAGATCATGAAAAGCTATAGACAGCTCTTAAATTCATGGGAGTTCCACTGTATCTGATAGTCCTGATGAGAAATTTGTACTTAGGACAGGAGGCTACTGTTCAAATTCAGAACAGAATTTGGAGAAACAGATTGGTTCCCAGTTGGCAAAGGGGTCAGGCAAGGATGCATTCTATCACTCTACTTGTTCAGCTTGTATTCAGAAAACATCATAAGAGTGGAAGATTCCGATTCGGAAGAAGGGGGAGTGAAGATAAGAGGAAGGAACATCAACAATCTAAGATACGTGGACAACACCATATTACTAGTAGAAAACATCACAGACTAAGGAAGGTCAAAGATGTTGAACTTAAAGGAAACAAAAATAATGACCATGGAAGAAATACATAAATTCAACCTAGACAACGAGGAATTTAAATAGTTAAAGAGTGTCTGTACCTTGGGTTAAACATTAACCAGAATGGAGACTGCAGCCAAGAAATAAGAAAAACACTAGGAATGGGAAGACCAGATATAACGGAATTAGAAAAGATCCTAAAGAATAAAGACATACAACTGAACATGGAATAAGAATCATGTAAGCCATAGCATTTCCCCATCACCATGTATGGATGTGGGAGCTGGACACAGAAAAAAGCAGATAGGAAAATAACCCCAACTCATTTGAGATGTGGTGCTGGAGAAGAGTGTTGAGACGCTGTGGACAGCAAACAAACAAACAAATGGGTCCTAGATTAGACCAGAGCTCTCCCTGGAAGCCAAGATAATGAAATCAGGCTGTTGTACTTCAGCCATATCATGAGAAGTAATGACTCACTCAAAAAGACAATAACTCTAGAAAAGGTGGAGGGCAGTAGGAAGAGAGGAAGACCTAATACTAGATAGACAGACTAAATCAGGTAGATCATGGAAATAAAGTGACAAGACTTAAGCAAAACAGTGGAGGACAGAAGGGCTTGGAGATGTCTCATCTACAGGGTCATCATTAATTGGGGTTGACTTGAGGGCAGTTGGCAACAACAAAGATCATTTATCTGTAATCCTCTAGTTTGACATGTAAAAAAATAGTGTTATTAATTTGTGCCTATTGTGGCCAATTCCAAATCCTTCCTTCAAATTATTATACCATTTAGAGCCCATAGTAAAACTTTTATATGGAATGAAAAAGAGATGGAATTCATGCCTTTGACAAATGTAGTCCCATGCAGTCAATTCAGAACACACCCTTCAAGTACATTCTCCTATACAAACATAACTGAAACCATAACTGAAAAGAATGGAATAAATGCTATGGCACCACTCCCATGTATTCTAACTAGAATTGCACAGATGAGTTTCCAAACGAGAATTCCACAATAAGACATAAATGCTTTATGGAAGTGAGATGCAACTACAGCTTTCTAACTGTAATAAATATGGATTTTTGAGCTTCATTGCAGCATACTAATTCCATCTCTATAATTGGAACATTAGTCTTTGACATCTTATTTCAAACACACCGGTTCCTCTGATATTTTGATCTGAAAGTACTGCTACATTGACAATTGATCCGGAACAGCACATTTCTAGGTGTAAGCACAATGCTGCAAATATAATCTTTCACAGGCAGCCTGCTAGCCCACAAACTAGGATGCCATAGTAAGGGCTTAAAATTGGAGTGAACATTCCTTTTCTTTGTTTCTTTGATTTGTTTTTAATTTCTTTTAAATTAATGTATATTTTTAAAATTTTAAAAAAACTCAACCCTATGGTGGTCAGGCTTAGGGGAGAAATCAAACAGATAATAAAAGTTGCAACGTAACACAGCCTGTGCCATCAGAGTGTTAACAGATTAATCTTAATCAACAGATTAAGAATGATGGCCTGAATCCAATTCTTGGTCCCAAGCAGACAGAGTACAAGTACATTGTTGAATATTAAGTCAATGCTTTTCTAAATGCTGTAGATTCAGTGCATCTGTACTAAGTGGAACTAGCAACTAATTTTAGACCTTTTCTATTAAATAATAGTCAGGCCCCATACTTTTGAAAAGTTAATCTCCCATGAACTGTATGCACTGTCACATAAAAATGACATTTAAAACATTTGGACTTTTCCTTTTCATCTTCTTATACCAATACAGATAGTTTCATACAACACATGCTGAAACATTTTAGAAATTCTCTTCTACATTACTCACTATAAAATGTTCAGATGACAATCTTAAAGATGTCTGGTTTGGTTATCCACATATATATTTTTTTAAATTCTACTGGTAAATTGTCCATTTAAAAAAAGCAGAAATACAATTTGTTTTCAGATCATAATAAAGAATGTATTATTTAAGTTTCAGGAAACTAGCAGCATGTCAGAAAAATAGCTGGTATTTAGAAGTTATCAGCTTGTAAATGCATTTGACAGCTACTTAATAGGAAGCCCATTCTTACTATTTATCCAGAATTTACCATCAGGATTCACTAGTCTAAAATAACCGAACTCTCCTTGTGTGCCAAAAAAAGATAGACAAGATTTTTAAAAGCCTGTAAGAAATTTAAGGAAATGTGTGAATGCAAGATTTGTTTGTGTAAAGCAACCCATGCTTTGCTTTTATGTCTGAACCAAATTGTTACATGCTAGACCAAGCACAACAATTATCCATTATTGCATTTCCAAATACAACTATCTTCTACTATTGCAATTATTCAAAGAGAAAAAGTACCTTGTTATTTCTAGAATTTCTTTCGCAGTGGTTAGAAAAATGTTAGTAGCAAAGGATGTACAATAGTTTCAGGTCTCTGTCTAAAGAGTCTCAGTAGCTTGGGGTTTTTGAAGGAACTATTGGAATAAAGTAAAAACAATTATCTTGATGCCAATACTCTTTTTCTTTCCAACAGCTCATAAAGGTATAAAGTATTAATATCACCCAATTGACTTCAGTGTTTTGTGTAGGGCATATATGGTATGTGTTCTGAAAAATACTTAACATACAGTAACTGCAGCTCATTTGAAGGCTAAGACATGTAGGCACCAAAACTCTGTACAATAAAACTGTACTAATGAATTCATTCAGGATTACCTATGCACCAGTGTTCTTAGTGTATGAGCAAAAACATGTATCTTATTCCTCAGAAGTAATACAGAAAAAAGCATGAAACTGCCATTTTCAAAACATGTTAAAACAATCAGCTTACAACACTCAAAACTGTTTGTTATTCCAGTCTAAAAAGGACTGGTAGTTCTTGCTGGCCTACAAATTGTGGCTATATCAACATAAGCCTCTTTGTATATTTGTGTGCACATACTCCACAGTATGTAGTAACTGTGTTATGTTATATAAATGTTTAATGGAGTAAATGACATGCCACAATTATGAGCAGAGATGTGTAATTTAAAGAGAAATGTATTTATTTATATCTAGCGCTATCACCAAATGGTCACAAAACAGCTTACAATAGGAAGACACTCAAAGATCATAAAGGCAGCAGAAGTAGTAAGACCAGCCAGTAAAATTTTCATAGTACACTACATGCATATACATAGAGGTGGGGAGGAAGTTTGGAATTGGGGAACTGTCTCTTTCAAGCCCTTTGGACAGTAAAGAAAATGTTTGGATCCATAGACTTAATTAACACCATTGTCCACTTGTGAATACTGACAAGAGTGTTCTAAACTGACATCTTGAATGCAGCTCATTTTATTTTGAGCAACTGAAGGATGCAGAAGCCAGAAAGTTTTGCTAATAAAAGCCAAAACAAGACAGACTTGGTGTCCAAGAAGAAAAGGAGGCAGCAGAGGACAACAAAGAAAAGGAAAAGAAAAAAGAAAAGAAAAGAAATGTCTGATGTGAAGATGCCAAGAGAAGGATTTCTGGGCACTAACCTAGAGGAGTCCCTCTCCTTCCCTAACAGCTAATGTCCAGTAGCTGAGACGATCCTGAAAAGGACCTCCCATTAGGATCTCAAATGGTTGGAAGAGCTATATGAGGGAACATAGCCATTTAAATATAAAAGTCACAGGATCGTTTACAATTCCGAAGGACATGATCAGCATGTTGATGTATCCACATGACATTAGCACAGTACACTGTCAGCAGTAATCTAGACACTGAATTCTACTCCAGAGAGGTTTTCAGGAACAGCCACACTTATGAAGCATTATAGTAATCAAGACTAAGTCTTTCTGGAGCACAACTAATTGTGGTTAACCACATCGCCCCTCAAGAAGGGCAGGTGCCATATTAGCTGATGCTAGGAAAACAATAATAACAATGATAAATCTTACAGCTTTCAGGTGCTACAGCAATTCCTCACTAAACAGTGGACCTCATCTTTAAAATACAACCAAGCATGTATACCGTTTTGTCTTTAATCTTTGCTTTTTTGTCTTTAATACTTTTGCCACTCTGGAGAGCACTCCTTTTGCATTTAGAATTACGTATCTCATGGGAAGGCAACACTTGACACGCACCCATAGCTCAAAGAATATACAATTGGCTAAGGATAATGAAAATGTTTGATTTTTCATGAGCTTTATTAACATGTGTGTGCAGGTGTACGTGTGTGCGTGCACACACACACACACACTTTACCAAAGTTTTTGGTGACTGCTTTAAAAATTAGTCAGGAAGCTCTCATTTTCAGTTGATTTTGTGATTTAAATCTCACTTAACTGCATTGTGATCTTATTTTATCCACAAAACTGTGAGGCAAAAAGGATCACATGTGTGACAAATTTGGGGGTTGGGTGAGGAGCCTTCCTCTTAAGGAGAAATATTACTTGAAGTAGATCTTGGAAGCTATGCAGGGTCAGCCTTGGATGGTTAGTACCTGGATGGGAGATAATCGAAGAATACCAGGTGTTGGTGAGCTATATTTCAGAGGAAGGGACTGGCAAAACCATCTCAGAGTATTCCTTGCCTAAGAAAACTCTATGGAATTCATGGGCTCACCTATGTCGATACGTGATTTGAAGCATGCAAACATACAACAGAAACTTGTCTGCATAGAAAACTGAAATGAGATAATCATAGAATCATAGAGTTAGAAGAGACCACAACAGCTATCCAGTCCAACCCCTGCCATGCAAGAAATCACAATCAAAGCATCCTCAACAGATGGCCATCCAGCCTTTGTTTAAAAACCTCCAAAGAAGGAGACTCCATCACACTCCAAGGGAGTGTATTCCACTGTTGAACAGCTCTTACTCTCAGGAAGTTCCTCTTAATGTTGAGGTAGAATATCTTTTCCTGTCGCTTGCATCCATTGTTCTGGGTCCTGTTCTCTGAAGCAACAGAAAAAAAGCTTGCTCCAACCTCAATATGACATCCCTTCAGATATTTAAACAGGACTATCATATCACCTCTTAACCGCATTTTCTCCAAGCTAAACATGTCCAGCTCCCTAAGACTCTCCTCACAGGGCATGGTTTCCAGACCCTTCACCATTTTAGTCACTGTCCTTTGGACACACTCCAGCTTGTCAACATCCTTTTAACTGTGATGCCCAGTTAACTGGACACAGTATTCTAGACAAGGCCTGACCATAATCTATTGGCTCTGGCTCTGCAGTTCCCCTCACAACCCATTTCTATCACATATCTTCTCCCCAGAACTACATTTCAGTCAAAAAATTAAACAAGTTAACTTGGGGTTTGTTGTTGTTGTGTGTCTTCAAGTCATTTCCAATTCATGGCGATCCTAAGGCAAACCAGATTTTCTTGGCAAGATTTGTTCAGAGAGGGTTTGCTTTTGCCTTCCTCTGAGGCTGAGAAAGTGTGACTTGCCCAGAGTCACCCAGTGAATTTCCATGGTCATGCAGGAATTGAAACCCTGGTCTGCAAAGTCCTAGTTCAACACCCACACCACTACACCATGCTGGCTCACAACTTTAGGACACAAACCTGATTTGAATTTTTTACTGGAAAGGAATGATTCTCGTAATATACCTTAGAACAGCTGGAGAGAGGATCTTAAAATGTCTCTTGAAAGAGGTAAAATGCAGGCAGAACTTTCTGAGGTCCCACAGCACACATGTGTTGCTCGAATGAGAATGGATGATAGAAAGAGATCTGAATGGGATCTGGTTGAGTGGAGTGAGTGCTGGGATGACTTTTAGCTAGATAGCATCCATTTTTATCCCAGAATTCAAAGGTTCTAAGAGCAAAGTTTTCCTTTTTGTCAAACAACACCACCTCCTCAAGCAGAAACAGACCAATTCATTATCTGGAATTGAGCTTCTAAAATTAAAATAGAACAGATACGCTTACACTTGTCTTCTTTGCCTAAGCAATTTCCTATGGTATTTGACAGAATGACAGAAGCCTACTAGCAGACACAATGGAGTCGCACTTCCTCCCTGAACTAGTGTGACCCTGGAGAGATGCTTTAAGAGGATAACTCAGTGCTGGGACAATTCAACCAAATGTGTTCCAATTTAAACATGTGTGCGAGCAAACACACACACAAACTTCAAGTCTAGGAGGCAGCTCTTATAAAAGCCTCATAAAATAGTGCAATGGAAAGTATCTGCCTATAGCACAACAAAATAAACTTAAAATGGAGATGCACTGTCAGTAGACTGTAAGATACACATAAGAAACAAGTATCTTGAAAAGCAAGTCTCCTTTTTTGCACCTACAAAAGTTGGTGCAAAAAATCACAACTATTTTTGTACCTGCAATCAAGGCAAAAACGGAATAAAACTCCCAGATCTCTGTAATATTTCATTTAAATAAAACCATTTTTTTAAAAAAACTATCCAAACAGGATTAAAAATACAAACTGAACAAAGAGTGAAAACTGTTTAGCAATGAGCAATAAAACAAGCTCAAATTGATTGTAAAAAACTAATGCCCCATCCATACTAGCCCATTTGCCCTGGTTAGATCCGGATGAGATCGTGCACGGCATTACCGAATTTCTCCGGAAAGAAGTTCATACTACCTTTTGCCCCCATTGGTGCTTCCCAGTGCATTTTACCCCATTGAAGTTCATACATGAAAAAGTAACTATTAAAAGTGGAGCCTCTTGGTTGTCACTCAAATGATGTCATGGTGACGTCTGATGCAGCCATTGGCCGTGCGAGATGCTTACTTTTTTAAAAAAAATACATTTATATATTTGACAGATTATGCGCACGGAGAGGTGCAGCTTGTGGGGATCCTTTCCCCACCTCCCCTCCTCCTCCTCCTCCTCCTCCTTTCATCAGGCACTGTTGGATTTTTTAATTTTTTTTAGTTATTTATCATTTATTATTAATTTAGTTTAATTTATTCTAATTATTATTTATTTCATTTTATTTCCATTTCATTGTATTTATTATTGTATTGTATTGTATTGTATTGTATTTATTATTATTATTTTTATTGTATTATATATTTTTATTATTATTTTAGTGTATTATATTTTTATTATTATTTTAGTGTATTTTTATTTATTATTATTTTTAGTGTATTTTATTTTATTTCCTATTATTTTTAGTGTATTTTTTTTAATTTGACAGCTCATGCATATTGTACTATTCAGAGGCCCATTAATTCAAACCGGAGGGAAAACCCCCAGTTTGAAACATCCCCATTCATAAGCCCCAGTGAGTTTATGAATGGGGATTTTGAAACATCCCCATTCATAAACTCACTGGGGCTTCTGAATGGGGATGTTTCAAACAGGGGGGTTTCCCTCCGGTTTGAATGAATGGGCCGTTTTAAAAGTCCTCCTGTACAATGCACATGAGCTATCAAATTAAAAAAATACAATAAAAATAATAAAAAATAAAATAAAATACAATAAAAATAATAATAAAAATATATAATACAATAAACTAATAGTAAAAAATACAATAATAAATGAAATGAAATGGAAATAAAATAAAATAAAATAAATAATAATTAGAATATATTAAAATAAAATAATTAATAAAATAAAATAACAATATTTTAAAAATGAATAAAATAAAAATATTTTTAAAATGCTGGAGTGCCCGATTTTGCCGGGAGAGGAGGCATGTTCCACCCCCTGGCCTTTTCCCCTCCCCTGAACTTGACCCAATCATGATCGGAGCCAAGTTCATATTCCCTGCGAACTGGTTTTTCCCAAAAGAAACGGTAAATATACCGCTTTGGGAGAAACCGAGTTATGGGGGATTTTCCCCGCTACGCATGTGCAAGATCCAGATTCAGTAGTGTTAAAACCAGTTTCAGTATGAACTTCTTGATTTTAAACTGGTTTGCTAACCGGTTCTTATGATAGTCTGAACGGCCCCTAACTTTAGACTTCTAAATTCAGGCATGTAGGCACAGCGTGGAGAATTAATCTGGTGTAATTGTTTGATTATTGGACTAGGATTCCAAGAGATCAGAGTTAGAATCAACGTTCAGCCATGGAAACCCATTCAGTGAGTTTGGGCAAATCACGTTCTCTCAGGATAAGAAGAATGTAATGGTGAACCTGCTCTGAACAAAACTTGCGTGCACACGCACGCGCACACACACACACACACCTGTGACAGAGTTGCTTTAGGGTCCTCTTAAGTCAGAAATGATTGAACGCACTCAACAACAAAGACACTCAAGCAAATGACAACAAATGCATCCTGCTCCCATCCAGGCAAACAACAAAACATTTTATTTGTCAGGTACATATATAATTGCAAGAAGCACTATGAAATCTTAGGCTGACAGTTCTCTCCATGGGTCTAGAGGCAAGGACTCTTTAAACACACACTATTTATGAAATACAATATGAGTTTATAAGAGATTTCATGTGCACTTATAATTGAATTGTAAAAGTACATGACTGAGGTATTGAATAAAGAACCACAAGGCTGAATTAGTCCAAATATAATTCAATTATGTAAGCACTTCCAGAAAACTTTTAATTGCATTATGAAGTCACTGAACACAGGCCATGTGTTGTTTAAAATACAAATATTTTCCACCATTAACATGGTAAGACCCAGCTTACTATCTAATTAGGATACATAATTGTATAGGAAATGTTTGTGTTGTCATTTAAACCTCAATATTTTCAAAAAGCATTTAATACAAATGGTTTAAGAAATGTTTTCACCTCAATATACCATGCACAATGCTCATTGTTATTATGAAACAAAAAGGAAAAAAACAATAGTGCTTTAAATATACCTATAAATTACAGAAAACATGATGTTAAGCGTGCTAGCTCAATTATGAAATAGGTTTTCCTTCTTTAGAATAACACAGTAAGTTAGGGCACAGAAGCAATGTCTTTCCTGAACTATACCTTTTCCAGAGTCTGCCAGTTACATATAATGCAGCAGTATCATAAACCATTTGATGTAACTGGGCTGTCTAAACCTGCAGAAGATTGGCACCCCTGCCAGAAGCCATTTAAGGCTGAATGGGACCTTTTAAAATCAGGAAGAACATCAAGCCATTTCCCTGTGGGGGGAAAAAGACCTTTACTGCAAGTAAAATAGTTCAAAGAAGCTCTAAAATATGGGCAAATTGTCTCCCCCAACCTCTCTAGAGGACACAAGGGGAGTTTTTCCCTCAGTATTTTTTTTAAAAAAAATTAAAAATGGGGGTGAAACATAGTGCTCTCATTTGGCAAGAAGATATGTGCCATTCTTAGACTGGGTACAGTTGCCCACCCCGATCCAGATGAATACCAGTTACTAGATTGGTGAACCTGTTCCACATTCAAGCCAGACTTTTAATGGTGCTATCCAACATGCTAAAAACTTATCTTACACCTAGGTTTGGCCCCTTGTAAATCCACACAACAAATTGTGGTGTAGTGGTTTGAAAATTGGACTATGACTCTGGAAGCCAGGGTTCAAATCCCTGCCTGGCTATGGAAACTCACTGGGTGACCTTGGGCAAGTCACACTCTCTCAGCCTTAGATGATGGTAATGACAAATCCCCTCTGAAGAAACTTCCAAGAAAATCCCATGATAGGTTTGCCTTAGAGTCTCCATAATTTGGAAAGAACTTCAAGGCACACAACTGAGTTCCTTTCAAGCTTAAACTAAACCTAGAATGAACCTACTGCCTCACTGACATGGAGGTCACCCCCGATCACAGATCAACATTGTAATAGGCCTCTTTTGCATAACACCACCATAAGGCCTGCATGATGCAGATGATGATACATCTTCCATCTATCCTGTGATACAGATGGCAATACAAACCAGATACCAAAGTCCAAAGTAGTTTATTGTTAAGAGCTAAAAGCCGCCACAATACAAAACAGGTCCAGTCAATATGTGCAGTATGTACAGTTTACGGAGAGACAAAATAAAAGGGTCAAGGCACAAAAACCACAAATAAAACTTAAAAATATTGATTAAAAAAGCTCATCTGTAAAATACAATATGACCTCATTAAAAATGATAAAAATATAGAACAGATAAAAACTCCTAATCATCATTCCAATCTAAGGTTATTAACTTTTTAAATGTTTTATCCTGGAATGTTGCGTGTTGGACCTCCAAGTTAGCTGACAGAAACTTTAAAGACTTTTGTGCTAACTTTGAGCTTATCTGCATTCAGGAAACTTGGGTCACCTCAACAGATTTCCCCTCTCTCCCCGGCTTTGTTGCTTTCTTCCTCCCTGCCTCTAAATCAAAGTATGGAAGTCGTCCTCACGGTGGTTTGGCAACTTTGACTGCCGTCAACTCGAACCCAACAGTGTCTCAGATGGACTTTGGGGGTGCTGAAAATATACTTACCCTTCAAATTGACCAGACTAGTGGGGTGAAACTTTTTTTGATTAATATATATTGCCCTCCACAGAATTCATTATATGGACATGAGTTTAAATGGTCGGACTTAGAACTATTTCTTACAGCTTTGTATGATGCATATGTTCATCCAATAATATTGGTGGCTGGTGATATGAATGCAAGACTGGGTTCTAACAATAACATAATAGCCGAGAAACTCGGTTTAACTCCTGAAGATTTATCCCATATACCCATCAGGAATTCTAAGGATAAATGGATCAATGAGGCAGGAAAATCTCTCTTTTCTATCATCTTCAGGTTTCACTTCCACCTATGCAATTGGAATGATAGTGACCCTGAGGCTGATTCATATTGGTCCCAGAGGGAAGAGTGTGATTGATTATGTTATCCTTTCTCAAGCAGCACTCCCATGGTTTGTTAACTTTAAAGATTTAGTTAGGCCTGAGAGGGACCACATGCCTATCCAGTTACTTTTGATTTCGCCATTTATCCCATTTCCTCTAGAAATAAAATGTTGGAATCCACTGAAAATATGACTCCCCAAGGGGACAAAAGGCTCAAGTGGAATGGGAAAGTAAGTGAAAATGTGAATAACCTCCTTATGTCTCCTGGGCTGTTTATGTTAAGAGATCGCCTTATGTCAAATCATGACCCTTTGGAAACCTTGGACAAAATAATCCAAGAAATTCAGCCCCTTTTGATATGCACCAATCCCACATGCTCCACTAATAAGTGTAATCAGGGTTGGTTTGATAGTCAATGTGCCTTACAGAAGCGTATCTTAGCTAGAGCCATAAAGAAGCTAAGAGAGGAAGACTCCTCAGAGAACTATAGGTGTTATATTCACCATCGAAGGGAGTATAAAAATTTACTCAAGGCCAAAAAAATAGAATTCACAGAACAGGCTTGGCTGGATTTAGGCCAGGGCCTCGTAGAGAAGAATTCCCCAAGATTTTGGTCTCTAGTGAATAAAGGCACTAGAAATTGTCAGGGGATTGTCAACAACCAGATCACCTCCTCCCAATGGCAAGATCATTTTTCTGGCCTTTTTTCCCATCCTTACTATGATACAACCCAAATCCCTGTACTCGATTGGATATATCTTTATTTTCCTGCTGCCCTGCTTGGGATCCAGTATCTGTTGATGAAGTAAACTCTTTGATTAAAGCACTACCTAACAATAAAGCACCTGGAGAAGCCATGCTCCCTGGTGAATTATTTAGATCAAATCTAGACTGGTGGGCTCCTCCCATTGCTTCATTATTTACCTATATAAATCAATATGGGAAAATTCCTCAAAGGTGGGCAATTAGTATTGTAATTCCAATCCATAAAAAAGGCTCTATGGTGGATCCTAAAAATTTTAGACCTATCAGTCTTTTGAATATCATCTCTAAGCTTTATACAAGATACCTGTTAAGCAAAATAGAGGAGCAGGCTTTGGAAAATAATATTTTCACTGAAGAACTGGCTGGGTTTAGGAAGGGTAAATCTACACTAGATCAATGTTTTGTTTTACATCATGTGATTCAAAAATACGCTCAAAAAGATAGAAAAGAACTCTTTACTGCCTTTGTAGATTTTACTTCTGCATTTGACCTAGTTGACCGAGACTGACTTTGGTCAAAGTTAGTGGCAGCAAACATTGACAGAAGATTACTTCTAATTCAAATGTTACACCACAATACTACATCAGGGTTCAACTGGGGGCTAATGGTGTTCTTTCTGATAGCATCCCCACAGACAGAGGAGTACATCAGGGCTGTCTGCTAGCACCTTTTTTATTTAATTTTTATATTAATGACGTTGTCCAGACCTTAAAAGGTCCAAAAATTTTCCCCAGCTACTATTCAGGATGTATCAGTTCTTTTATATGCAGATGATATTGTTCTGATCTCGGTTACTTTAATCAGAATGCGAAGACTCTTAAAGAAGCTAAGTGATTACTGTTCAAGGGAAATGTTAATAGTGAATCACACTGAAACCAAAGTGGTGGTCTTTGGTCCAAAGAAAATACTTCACTGGTGGAGCCTAGAGGCAAAATCCATAGATCAACAATCTTATTACAATTATCTAGGATTAAGATTTCAATCCAGTTTGTCATGGAAAACTCATGTAGTTGCTACTAAGCTAAAATCATCCCTCTCTATAAATTCTTTGTTAAAATTGTTATTATTTAGGGAAGCGTTCCCAGGACTGTGCCATCCGCCCCAGGATGCCTCCTTCTAACTTTGTATTAAGAAGCCGTGCCCTCCTTCCAGTCCATCTGCCTTGGTCCTGGCCCCAGAGGGAGAGAAGAACCACCTGACCTCACCCCCTTTCCCACAACCTTCCTCTCTTCCTTTTGTGTTGTCTCTTTTAGACTGTAAGCCTGAGGGAAGGGATCCGTCTAATTTAAGATTGTATGTACAGCACTGTGTAAATTTACAGCGCTATATAAATAAAGGTTAATAATAATAATAATTCTATAGACAGCAAGGAGGCCAGATGGTTGCCCCTACTATCGAGGTTTATCATAGAAAAATTGTCCCACAGTTATTATACAGAGCAGAAATAACAGGTGCCTTTCCTGTGGCATAGCCATTTCTTTAATCTTTCTTCAGGGCAGCATTTATAAATGCTGTGTCATAGGAACATTGCCATGGATGGCAGCCGCTGCAGGAAAGACCACAGACACCAATGGTTGGAAGAAAAAGGACACAACTTTTATTATATAAACCACGATAACAATAATGTAGGGTTGACTCCAATGCATGAGGTGTGGATCTGTCATCCATAAATCCCTCACGGCCAAGCTTCGGAATGACAAAGGGCTAACTGGTTAACAACCCCCTTTGCCTAAACTAACTTGTTATTCATATGTTCGCATCTCTGCACCTTGTCACTGTGGGATGCTGAATCGATGTGGCCGCTGCAATGGCGATACCGCTGCAAACGTAGCACCCCTGTGTCCCCACTGGACTCCCGATCCAGTGCTTTGCAGCTCTGGAAACCACACCCAACAGATCCAAGAGCTATGCAACTGCCAACCACCCCAAAGTTGTGACAGAAATTCCCCAAGACCAATTAGAGGTAGGGTGGGTGGGGAGAGCTGAGCAGCAAATGGCGATGAGGCCCCAGCCACATGGCCTTAAAAAAAGCATGGGCTTAAAAAGGCCTGCTGCCCAATGAGGGGCTGAGACAATATGGGAGGCCTGCCCCTTCAGCCCCCCAACAATCTCAAGTGGCACCAGGGCCAACAGTGATCAATTGCAGAGCACTTCCTGCCCCGGCACCTTCTGGAACTTGAAGTCCAGGTGCCAGGAGGAAGTGCCTTCCTTTCCGATCCCCAGCAGCCATTCAAGGGCCGAGAAACCTCCCCGTGGCATGCTGGGGGCCAGAGCCAGCTAGGAGGAGGCTCGACCACAGTGGCTCTCCTGGCATGGCAACTGGGCCAGCCCACTGAGTCGGGAGGCCCCATTTCCCACACCACCCACTGTCTGGTCAGGTGGGCAGTGTGACGGCATCTTGGGGCAGAATTGGGGTGGGCAGCTGGCAGTTGCCATGCCCCCACTCCACCCTGATGCTGTGCCTTTTGGCTGTCTGTACAGCCCCTTTAGTTACACGTTACCAAACTTGTTGACAACTTATTATTGTCAACTATCATTACATTTTATGTATATTACATAAAAGAAAAAAATAATAATTCATTGTGATTTAAGTATATGATAGTCAGTGCAGCTGTCAAAAGTCTTCAGCCTAAATGTGTTTAACAATGCTTCTAATGTCAGGATAAAAATGCTCTCTGGCTTACTGTAACATAACACACATTAGCTTCAGGAAGTCTGCACCCCAATTCTATAACGTAATATCAATATCTAGCAATCATCCAAGCAAATAGACTACTACAAGGTCACCTTGACATATTTTCCCTCTGACATTTGAGGACGTCCAAATGCAGATAATGCATTTTGTAACAGACAGTTGTTAAAGGTCATCTCCTGCCTTAGCCAAGCTCTTGCCTTGCTTACAAATATCATGCTACAGGGTGGCAGAACAGATGGAGAAAGAGAAGGCATTGAGCCCTTGGGATATATGGACTTTTCATTCCGTATACATTTGAGTTATCCAAGGAGGAGGTGAGCTTTTGTTTCTTTTGCAGTAGGTAACCATTGTTGTTTAGAGGTTTTGCTGTTGTTGTTAAGTCAACCTTTTACTCCATACATAAAAAGCACTGAGCTGACCTCTTAATTCAAGAAGAATTCTACGTTTTATATATATATTTAAAAAAATGAAAACTTGCAAGTCTCTGAATAAGCACTTAAAATGTGGACACAAGATGACTATTTATCCTGAAATAAAGGGTGGAATGAAGAAAGCTATTGTTGTTGCTGCTGTTAACTGCTGTCAAGTCAACTTCAACTTATGGTGACCCTATGAATGAGAGATCTCCAACTCACCCTGTCATCAAGAGCCCTGCTCAGGTCTTGCATGGAAAGGTAGACGCATTGGTGGGAAAGCCATTCTTAGTAAACTACATATATTTTTTATAATTAAGTTGTACATTTGTATCTCTGCTCTGCATAATCTCTTACCAAAGGGCCTATAAGAATTATTAAATCACTTTATTCAAGAAACTATAAGAACCTGCCATTTTGTTATTCAAAAAAGGTGGACTATATTTGCAAAGACAGAGAGATGTGGATTCTCCCCTTCTTCTTGATCTGACTACACATCCTCCTTTTCTCACATATGGGTGCATTCCAGGTGTGTTTACAGCATATGTGCACCCCTGTTTATGATTGGCTTAAAATAAACTTCTCATGGCAAGGAACAGAGTACACTGAGTAAAACTTTAGGAATGTGTGTATCTTTCGTTGAGACAGGCACTGAACTCCACAGAGTTTAGCCAAGTACCAGTCAATGAGGGATTAGGATACCAGATGTCTGTACCATCAACCAAGAGGAGGCTGTCCTGGTCCTAAAGCAGTGTCTGCCATCAGTAATGGACTGGATGAGGGCAAACAAATTGTAACGTAATCCAGGCAAAATAGATCAGTTGGAAGGCAGACCAGGGAGTAAGGACTCAGCCTGTGTTAGATGGTGTTACACTCCCTTTGATGATGCAGGTTCACCTTTTGGGTGTACTCCTGGACTCAGCTTTGAAGCTGGAGGCCCAGGTTTCTGCACATCTAAGCCTATGCGCCAGCTGCACCCATTCCTTCAAATTTTGTACCTGGCCATGATGGTACATGCCTTAGATACATCCTGTTTGGATTACTGTAATACTCTCTTACTTGGGTTGCCTTTGAAAAAAGTTCAGAAACTTGGGCAGAGTTACAGAGACCATACAATTCTCATACTGAAATATCTCTACTGGCTGCTAGTTTTTTCTAGATGCAATTCAGAATGCTAGTTATGACCTAGAAAGGCCTATATCGCTCAGGTCCAGGCTATTTGGCTGATCATATGTCCTTGTATGAGCTGGCCCAGACTGAGATCATCAAGGGAGGCTCTTCTCTCACTGCCAGCACCATCAAAAGCATGGCAGATAGGGATATAAGAGAAAGCCTTTTCATTGGCTACCCCTAAACTCTGGAACTCACTTCCCAGGGAGACCAGAATACCCCCACCCCCAGTTGTCCTTCTGTTGGCAGGCTAAGACATTTGTATAGAGATAGGCTTTTAAAACAGCTTTTCAAAGAACAGGCTGGGACTGTTCTGTTTTAACTATATTGTCTGTAAGGGTGTTTCTCTTTTTAAATGGCATTTTATTCTTTTAATGAGTAATGTGTTTTAATACTGCAATAGTTTAATTCTATTTTAATGCTCACTTTTGTATGTTCTTGGGTTCTAACACCACTCTCTCATCCATACCCTTCAAAGTTTTACATTATAGTTCCCAGCAGCTGCAGAAGTTCCATGATTCACTTACCACTTAACTGCAGATATCATGGCTACACCTGTCTAATTTTTGATCTTCATGGTTTCTTCCCCACCTTCAACTAATCAAGAGTTTTGAAAAACTCAAAACTTTTCTGGCATTTTGGTTTACCTAAGAGATGTATTTTCAAAAGTGGGTTTTGCATTTCTTTGCCCAGTAGGACAGCACAGCTATCTTTATATTTTTTCCTTTTTTTCCTTTTTTACTTGATAAGGCCTAGGAAGAAATTCAAGGAAATTCAAAGGATACATATGAAATGCTAGTGAACATTTCTAATTTTTCAGTGTTTTTATGAGCTGGCCTAGAGCTGTAATAAATTCATTCATTCATTCATTCATTCATTCACTTTATTAGGTAAGGCACATAATAAACTTTTTCCTTGAAGTCAGTAGTGATTCTAAATATTTTGGGGTTGCTTTCTCAGAGACAGTTCAGGATACTGTGAGGACCCTTCACCATCTACCTTCAGTCCTAGAGGCTCAGGTAACTTCTGCAACAGCACCAATCACTAGCTAAGTCATGCATGCCAACTGCAACCTCACCAGGATAGAGATAATGGAATTAGTTATCCATTCACATGAAATATCCAGATTAAATGTATAGGTAGAAGTACAGTGGTACCCGGGTTACGAATCCCCCGGGGTACGAAAACCCCGGGGTACGAAAGAGTCGGGGCCGCAAAAACGGCCCCGGCTTGCGAAAAAAACCCTGGGGTACGAAACAAAAAAAAAGCGCGGTCCCTTTAAATTTGCCATGCGGCACAGCAAACAAAGCGGTCCCCCGGGTTACAAACATTTCCGGGTTATGAAAGGTAATCCGGAACGGATTACTTTCGTAACCTGGGGGACCACTGGTAATTGCATCAATATTTTTTGTCTAGATTTAGTTTTATTTAAACTAAAGAAAGGCACAAATGAAACTGAGCATGTAAAACAACCCAGTACATACTGATTACAGATGGTGAACTCTGAAGCATGGTATGCTTTTGTTGAAAAGAGCAACATCAATTTTGCATGAGAAGTTGATGGATTTAATAGTGAATACACAAACACAGGATCCCAGGAAGCACTTGCTCTGCTCAAGGCAACAAACATGAGACAAAATCAAAGTAAATTAACTGCATAGCAACTTCCAGTACTGTACAAGTTGTTAATTTTAAACAGTGTTCCACCCTTTTGGCTGTGGGAGCTGCAGTAATCAATTCCAAATAAAACTCCTGTGGCATGCATGGTTCTTGTAACACATGTGAGATATCCCATCTTTGAATTATGGTCATGTCTCACACATATGTGAATCTCAGTAACTTGAAAAGTGCTCCTTTCAGAGCAGTAAGCAAGCAATCTAGAAACTTCAATGGTTAATAGTACAGAGATGAATATTAACAGCAAAGGTCTTTAAAGGTAAGATTATAATGACCAACACTAGTTAAAATGCAATTGCTGATTATTAAAATTTTACATTCAAATTATGTGGAGACTGATAAGGAACAATATGAACTATGAATGTATGCCACAGTTCAAGCTGGACAACAGAAAGTTAAAGATATCTACCCATCCCAATCTGCCCAAAACATTAAAAATGCAAGCCAAATGCACAAGCACTGGCATTTTCATATAGAATTTAAAGGGGATCTAAGGTGAAGGAATAAAGTCTCACTTTATGGCAGTGGTTTATCAACCGTTGGAGTCACAGACCACCTTGATAATCTGATGAAAGCTAGGGACCCCTATGCCATTATACAGGCATGATAATTGCTGCACATTAGCTAACCATGTCCAATAGCATCTCATGCTATCCACACTTGTTTAGAATAAATGTCAGCTGAGATATCAATATACACAAATCTATAATTTAACATTCAAGAAAGATCTCACACACACACACCCAATTTAAAGTGAAAGGAAGAAAATGAGAGGGAGTTATTTCTTGCACCTCGTTTTTGCTCCCTGAAGCCCAACATTGACACCCTAGGGGCCCATGGCCAGCAGATTAAGAACTTTTAAGTTGCTTTAAAATTTGAGTTTTCCCCACTTAAAAATTTAATTTTAGCAAAATAATAAATAAATAATAATAATAATTTTATTTATAGCCCGCTCCTCTGTCATCAATCGGAGCGGGTTACAATAATTAAAAGACATCAAGATAAAACAATCCCAATAACCCATAACCCCACCTCCCACCCCTTAAAAATAAATTAAACCAATATCAGATTAAAATCCAAAAATTAAAAAATAAAAATAAAATTGCATACATACAACATAGAACATAGAACATAACAAGCAGCTAGTCAATTCTATAGACACTGTAGATGTAAACTTCCTAGATAAAGTGATGGGAACTTGTAGGAGCGCACGTCCCAATGTCGTAAGCCAGTGTCAGGACCAGGAGTTAAGATGTTTCTGGGAAGGCCTGCCGGAAGAGATGCGTCTTTAAGTCTTTTTTAAAGCTATCCAGGGATGTAATAAGACGCATCTCATCCGGCAGGTCATTCCATAGCCTGGGAGGGCAGCAGAGAAAGTCCCCTGGGAGGTCCGCAACAGCCTCGTTTTCACAGGCTGTAATAAATTTCTCCCGGAGGACCGGAGTGTGCGGGGGGGATTGTACGGGGAGAGGCAGTCCCTAAGATAAGATGGACCCGAGCCCTGTAGGGCTTTAAAGGTTAAGACCAACACCTTGTACTGCGCCCAGAAACTAATGGGTAGCCAGTGGAGGGACTTAAGCACTGGTGTTATGTGCTCGCACCTCGCTGTACCAGTAATAAGCCTGGCTGCCATGTTTTGGACTAGTTGAAGTTTCCGAGTTAGGCACAAGGGTAGCCCCAAGTAGAGCGCATTGCAGAAATCCAATCGTGAGGTTACCAAAGTGTGTACCACAGACTCTAGGTCCTTCTGATCCAGGAAAGGGCGCAGCTGGCGTATCAGCCGAAGCTGATAACAAGCACTCCTGACCGTCGCATTCACCTGACTAGTCATGTGAAGCGACGAGTCTAGGAGTACCCCCAGACTGCGAACAGGGTCCGTCAAGGAGAGTGTGACTCCATCTAGGACCGGAAGATGTATTCCCAGACCTGGCTTTGGTCCTGTGACTGTGAGTACCTCCGTTTTGTCTGGATTGAGCTTCAATCTGTTTTCCCTCATCCAATCCATTACTGCCGCAAGACAGTCATTAAGACGGGAGACGCCATCTGAAGTCTGAGCCGATGATCTTGTCATGGAGAGGTATATCTGAGTGTCATCAGCATACTGAAGACACTGAGCTCTATGCCTCCGAATGATCTCACCCAGCGGCTTCATATAAATATTGAACAGCATCGGGGACAGGATGGCACCCTGAGGGACACCACAATTAAGCTCAATCTTGGAAGAGCAGCTGTCCCCGAGCCTCACCCTTTGGGATCTGCCGGAGAGAAAGGACCAGAACCACCGGAGTGCGGTGCCTCCGATCCCCAATTCCCTTAGCCGGTCCAAAAGGATGGAGTGATCAATAGTGTCAAAAGCCGCTGAGAGATCCAAGAGCACGAGCAGGGTCACACTACCCCTGTCGATGCTCAAGCGGAGGTCATCGGTCAGAGCAACCATAGCAGTCTCAACTCCATGTCCTGTCCTGAAGCCAGTTTGAAATGGATTAAGATAATCGGTTTCATCCAAGACAGCTTGGAGTTGGGAGGCAACTGCCCTCTCGATCACCTTGCTCAAAAACGGTAGCATAGTTGTCTATAGTCTATAGCTGGTCTATAGTTGTTCCTGTCCAGGGGGTCGAGGGAGGGTTTCTTCAGGAGGGGGTTTTACAGCCGCTTCCTTCAAACTAGATGGTAAAGAGCCCTCCCTAAGGGACGCATTGATTGTATCCTGAAGGAATACCCTCAATGCATCCCCTCCCTGGACGACCAGCCAAGATGGACAGGGGTCGAGAGGGCAAGTCGTCTTCCTCATACTTCCAAAATCATCTGGAAGTAAGCCAATTGTATGGATTCTCTGAAGACTATGGTTCATAATTAAAATTTTAAATGAAAATATAATTTATAGACACGGAGCTCTAGAAGTTTCTGTGCATGGTACCAGGCCATCAGTCCCCTTCAACACATCCTGCTCAATATCATGGAACAAAGGCCCATTTTACACGGGCAAAAAGGGGCGTTTTAAGGGCTAAAAAGCCCGCCTTTAGGGTTAGGGAGGGCGCAGCATTTACACCCTCCCTAGGCCTAAAGCGCATGGACACCGCCATTTAAAGATGGCGGCGTCCATACGGTGGCGCTGCAAAGGCGTCATCACGTGCGCAGCATTTTGATGCGCTGCGCACGTTATGACGCTTTTGCGCCACGGGAGGGCGCCAATCACGCCCTTCCCGCAGCGCAAAAAAAGAGCTCCTTCTTGGAGCTCTTTTCTTGCGGCGGGTCTTTGCCGCGGCCTTTAAATGGCCGCGGGAAAGACCCAGGGAGAAAGGGGCCGCGGCGGCGGCCCCTTCCTCCCTTCAGCCCCGCCGAGGGAAGCAGGGTGCAGCGGGTGCCCAGAGAACCTGCTGCACCCCGCTTGGAGGCTGCGGGGAACCGGCAGTTTGCCGGTTCCCCGCGGCCTCCAAAAGCGGCGGGATGAGGCCTAGAGGCTGCCCGTGCGGCAGCCTCGGCGTCATCCCGCCGCCAGAAGGGGCGAGAATGGACCGCCCCTTTTGGGGCAGTCTAAAAAGCCCCAACATAACATGAAGGTTTGCTTATCACACCTAAAAATATTTGTTTTTCTGAATGAAGGTGATATTTTCAGCAATTTTATATTGACGTAATGACCCTACAAGACTCCTGAGGCTAGGCTATAGAAAAGGTTAGTTCAGGGGTTCTGAGCAAAGGATTGTGGCGGAGACCAGATTGACCTTGGTCTGGCTTCTGTTAACCAATGGAAGGAGAGAAGAGGGTAGAGAGGAGGCTTCAAGGAAGACAGAAAGGGGGGGGTATGTGGTGTACGCATGCAGCTAACTGGTCTAGGTCAAAGCAATGGAAGGATTCCCAGGAAGGGAACGAACAATAGATGGTAATGACTCCAAAGAAGCAGAAAAAGAATGGTCTGTTTTTCTGAGGTACTGTAAAGAGAAATGGAGTTGTTAGAATATATTAAAATCTGAAATGAGAACAAGACATAACAAACAGGTAACATCTTCTTAGGCACAGATAAGAAACAAAATAAAGATTGAAGTAACATGGAACCAACACTGGACTGAAGTGATAAGGGAAAAGAAAGATTTACATGGAACAGACAATACAAAGGGAAGGGGAAGTTTTGTTTAAAAGAAATATAACTCATGGGGCATATTAAACTAAAGGGGAGGGAAGGGGAAACATAATAAATACTGTGACTGTAAGAAAATAATAATATGACATACGATGATGATAGCACTATTTAAAATATGAATGCTCAATTTTTAAAAAAATTAAAAAGGAAAAAAAAAGAAAACTACACTTGAAAATTGCTGAACTACTGTACCTCATCCCATGTGATATTAGGTTCCCACAGTCCTCTACTAATCACAGCAAATGAAGAAAACAGCAGAGCCCAATATAAGCACATATAAGAGTCTCTCTTGTGGCATTTTGATCTGAGGTCAAATATATGCAACTACTCAAAGTTTAATATTTCAAATTTTAAAACCACATAGAACATCTGAAGTTTATAGGCTCACTAGGCACAGTCTCATGTGAGACTCCATGATTGGTTTTCCAGACTTCAGAGGAACTATGATATTTTAAAGGCTGATTTTTCTGTGTTATGGCTGCAATGTATATCCTGAGATAGACGAAATGAAACATCAAGAAAAGCAAAAAGGCTGTTGAAGAAACTACTTCTATTGAGGTGCAGCCTTTTACCTCACCATTGCCCATACAGAAATAGGAAAATATATCAAGAAAATAGAAAACACAAGAGTCTCCTGATCCACACAATCCAACTAAAAAGGGAAGCATGTCATGGACAGGACATAGACTAGATATATAATTCACCTAAAGCTTCCAATGTAGAGGAAAACAAGGTTTTCAAAATTAGCACAATATGAAGCATGAGCAGATAAACTGAAAGCTCACTTGCCAACCATAACAGGATACATTCATTTATAATATATCGAGCTTTATTTTTACACTGAAGTACTTGTCATACGACATCAAAATCTGTAAACAAGTGAGCTTGATCTTTAGCATAAAAAGTGTTTATTATGAAGAAAACATAAACTCTATGGCCCGATCTAGACGTGCCAAAAGAGGTGCGTTAGGGGCCAAAAAGGTGTGAATAGGGTTAGGGAGGGCGCAGCTTCTACATCCTCCCTAACCCTAGCACGTATGGGTGCCACCATAATTAAATGGCAGCGTCCACACGGGCACACCATGATGGCGTCATGGCATGCGCAGCTGCTAGATGCTCTGCGCACACCATGATGCCTTTGCGCCGTGGGAGGGCGCAAATCACACCCTTTCTGCGGTGCAAAAAAAGAGCTTCAAACAGCTCCTTTTTTGGCGCAGGTCTTTGCCGTGGCTTTTAGACAGCCGCAGCAAAGACCCAGGAAGAAAGGGGCCGCAGTGGCGGCCCCTTCCTCCCTTCATGCCCGCTGAGGGAAGCGGGTGCAGCGGGTGCCCAGGGTGCCTGCTGCACCCAGCTTGGAGGCTGCAGGGAACTGGCAGTTTGCCGCTTCCCCGTGACCTCTGGAAGCGGCGGGATGGGGCTGCAGAGGCTGCCGGTGCGGCAGCCTCAGCCCCATTCTGCAGCTTCCTGGGGCAATTGCGGACCGCCCCTTTTGGGTGGTCTAGAATTGCCCTATATTTTCAAAATGTATAGTTTTTCTCAATGGATGCCTGTCTGAGATGTGTGCATTCCACAACAAACAATTACATGAGACTATTGCATAAGATGTCAAATTCTTTATCAGTGTAATATCTATATAAACCTAGACTCTGAAACATCAGTACAATGGGATGGCAAGCCTGTGCGGGGGACAAAGGAGGAGAAGGAAGAGGAGAAAGAGAAAGAGGCAGTGTGGCAGGAGGAAGAGGAGGAAGGGGAGTGAGGCACAGTGAGAAGTGAGAAGAGGAAGAGGAGAAAGGAAGGCAAGGCATGAGGCGAGAGGACATAGAGCAGGAGGAAGAGGGGACAGTGCTGCGGGAGGAAGCAGAGGAGGAAGAGGAGGAAAAGGAAGGTGAGGCATGGTGCGAGGCTGGAGAAGGAGGAAGAGGAGGAAGAGGAAGAAGGTGTGGTGGGAGGGGAAGAGGAGGAGGAATTGGTGGCAGGAAAGAGGTGAAGGTGGTGGCAGAAAGAAAAGGAGGAGAAGGGAGGAGAAAGAGGTAGCAAGAGAAGAGGAGGAGGAGGAGGAGGAGATAGCTCCTCCAAAGTGCCATTGCATTAAATTGAGGCGCAGCTGCATAGGACTTGAGCAATGGGACTTGACCATCTGCAGAATTTGGCATCTGTTGGGGGACCTGGAACCGAAGGCCCACTGTATATAAGAAAGTTTCTAGACAGAGAGTTTTATGTTTTCCCTCAAGAATGTTACTGTTTTGTATGTAACAATTTATATTGTTAGTACGTTACTGTTTTGGTCACGTGAATAAATAGCTTATTTTACAAAGATGTATATTTATTTTCCCATGTGTAAAATATTCCCAGTGCTTAAGACTACCGTGTTTCCCTGAAAATAAGACAGTGTCTTATATTAATTTTTGCTCCTAAAGATGAGCTAGGTCTTATTTTCAGGGGATGTCTTATTTTTCCATGAAGAAGAATTCACATTTATTGTTGAACCAAAAAAAAAAAGTATATGAAAATTTATTATATATATTTATATACAAAAACTTTGCTAGGTCTTACTTTCAGGGGAGTCCTTATTTATAGCAATTCAGCAAAACCTCCACTAGGTCTTATTTTCTGGGGATGTCTTATTTTAGGGGAAACAGGGTGCTTAATGGGAAAGGTGGTATTATGTCTCCCTGTTAGGACAATAACATCTTCCACGAATTTGAAAGCTAAGGTGACCAAGCTGGCAGGCTCCATGGAGCTCCTAACAGATATAGACTGACAAGCAGCAACAAACCTGCAAGTCTCTTAAATAAAGAGACAGGATGCCTGTTTCACTATATGTTGGCATACTATAATTCACTGGAAATATGTAAATGGTTTCCACAGAGGCTACAAAATTGCCTCTTCTTATGCTCCATAAACATGCAATCACTATTCTGACTAAGGGATTTTGTGCATCATAATTCAAAGAATTAAATTTCCCAAGTTCTAGGCCTGTACAGCTTTTGTACATGAATATCACCAAATTCCCAAATGTGCTTTAATAGGGTCACTTATCATGTCCCCCTCAAAGCAATCTCCAGGCTTTTCCAACATGATTTTCTCACGATTTTCTCACCCACCCATGACTTCAACAACTCACATTGAGAAGATGTTGCTTTAAAAAGAAAGTCCTTAAAGTGAGAAAACTCAAAGGGTGAAAATGAAACAGAAAAATCAGCAAGTGACCCTCAAAAGCTAAAAGAAAGCAAAGTAAGCTTACTTGATACCTGATTATCTTTTCTATAAAGTAGAAATTAATAAATAAACAAAGGTAAAATTATGGTACAAAGAGCCTGTCCAACCCAAGATAGAAGAAATGCTAGTAGACAATTTAATTGGGTAGCTTAAAGTAGAACTACAAACCATACACAGTGCAGACATGCTTATAGGCAATATAATTGTTTGGACAAGGATACAAGTTTTCATTTATGCTTAATTACAGCATTGCATAAGATACGAAACTAGTAAAATACTCAAAAGATGGTGACCAAAAGAAAATGAACCAGCAGCAACACACAAATAATTATAAACATCAACTCAAAAAACATCTGTTACTGATCTGATCTGAAAAACACAAAGTATAAACTGTTATAAACAATCTTACTCCTGCATGTCCATATAAATAGTCAATGCAAGATGCAATTTTCAGAAATACAAAATCTGAAAATATTTAAATAAAACTATATTTAAACACTTTCAGAGAGCTGGAATGAGTGGTACAAAGCTACTGGCATCCATGATACAATATTCTAAACAAACAAACTATTTCTGTTGCAATATGCCATTCAAAGTACCTGCGTTGAAAATTTCTGCAAGCCTTGGGACAGCACTGTTACCAAAAATGATGCACATATATTTTGGAAAAAGATGTAAGGAAATGGAAGGCTAACACATTATTTCATTACAGGGCTGGGCAACCCAAGGGAGCAGGGTTTTATATAGTCTCTTTGGCCTCATTTCACATGGCTTTTAGCCTGATTTCAACATCCTCAGCAGTGAACAGTTCAGACCACTGACAAAAGTGATCTGACCCCAGTGGTATATCTAGCACTGAAACTAAGGGCGGAAGTCCAGCTCCTCACCTTAAGGTGCCCTCAACTAACCTCCTAAAGTGGAGATGTTAGGAAAACAGCAAACAGGCCTAATGTCACCTCCTGGAGTCCTAAGGACATGCTGGGGCTCACTAGGGCAAACAGTGCCTCCATAAAATGTACCCAACATCTTTTATTTATGTGTTTTTCTTTTTATCAGGATTTTCTTTGTAACAAAATATGTATAGACATCCAGTGTCATGTAGTGCATTACAATGTTCTTTATAGCACAAATATGAGAAAGATAATACATGTAGTTTGTCATGCCAATCATTGTTGCGATTGCCACCCTTAGCAGTATCATAATTTTTTTCATTATCCTTGAAATAGGAGAGTTCTGTTTCAGCACCAGGTATAGTCATTGAGAAGAGCAGGTCATGTCCACTTCAAAATCTTCAGTGTGCTCCACATGGACCAACACCACCATTCCTAGTATTTGCCTATTCACTAAATTACATGTTTCAATAAATGAACTTCTTTTACTCCTAAAAACATGGTGCTGTCATGAGACTGCCCAAGCATATATTACAGATGTTCATCTTTTGGTTTCTTTAAAACATATATCATCATTGTCTATAACAAGGTATGCAGTGGCTTAATGGTTAAGAGGCCAATTTTGATGAGTGGAAGATCAGAAAGTTGGCAGTTCAAGGCCCAAATGCTGCATGATGGGGTGAGCTCCTGTTACTATTCCCAGGTTCTGCCATCCTAGCAGTTCAAAAGCATGCAAATGCAAGTAGGTAAATAGGTACCAGTTGGGTGGGATGGTAACAGAGTTTAGTGCAGTCATGCTGGCCACAGGACCACCGGAATAGTTCTCGGACAATGCTGGCTTTTTGCCTTACGGTAGTAATGGAGATGAGCACCACCCCGTACAACTGGTTACAACTAGACATTCATTTCAAGGGACTACCTTTATCTTTACCTTTATTTTCTATAACAAATAAAAACAAGTAAATCATGCCAGAAGCTATCCTCATTATTCTTGTGGTTATGATGGAGTGATGATTAAACTGAGTTAAAAATGTGAAATTTCACATCTATAGAGTATTTATTTATTACATAAATATTCTAAATTGGGGGTGGCAAACAGGTTTTTGTTTGTTTTGCATCTACTTATCAAGAATGGTGAAGCTTAAATGCATGGAGTCACGGTGCAACAAGGGAAATGTTCCTTTTCATGTTAACATGAAGACATTCCTAATACTTCATAACATCAGTAACACAGCAATACCATCTGAAAGAAGACCCTGCAAGCCAAGGATTTAATATTACCTAACTGCCATCACCTATTTCAACTTGCTGGCCGGGGAGGGAAGATGAGGAGAAAGAGAAAGGGAGACAGAAAGAGAGAGAGAAAATAGCCTTATCATCACTGGCATATGCCTCCACATGATTATCCATGAGGGAATAACTCTCCACAGGAGAAATGTTCCCCATCTTATAGTATCATAACATTGCCTGGACTCTGAGAAGCAAGTAGTCTCACAAAGGACTAAAGGAGCCTGAATCTCAAAGGAAACATCTTTTTGGGTTGCTAGTGGGCTTTACATTTTACTTCCTGGATTTTAAGACACTTTAAGAAAGAGCCCACACAGTCAGCCTTTGCCTGCATGGATATCTCTTCATAACACCTTAATCGAGAACAACAACAACATCTTGACAAAATGTAGACCTATGATAACATTGTTGTACTTTTCTTTCTCCTGTATGATTTTTAACAGTGGAGCTTTGAAAGCTTGTATCATGTATTTTGTACATTTTGGTTGTCCAAATAAATGTTATTGCTGGCTTGTGGATCTTAGATTTTATTGTAGTTTGCTGCATGGCCAACACAGCTACTCCTGGATATGTTTTCTAGTAACTGAATTGTTTACACATGCAAATAATGTTATTTCTCAACCAAAGGCCAAGGAGCAAAGACTGATGGACTGTACATCTGACTGAAATGTTCCTTCCTAGGTATAATAGCAGACAAGCAATAAAGGTATGTACAAATGTCTGCCCTTTTGTCCAACAAGAAAACTGAGTCCAAACACATCATACATGAAACAAAAGCAACTCCATTTGCCATGTGTCAAAAGGAAAGCAAATGCACACACTGACAGAAGCTTAGAAACTTCATCCCTTCTGTGTTCTATGTTTCAATAGCTAAGACTTTGTGTGCATTTCCTTTCTCATTAAGCAATGAGGATATGCACAGTTTTAGCTTTCAGTGAGAAACAAATACAGTGGTCCCTTTGGATTCATGGGGGATACATCCCCCCCCCCCACAAATCCAAAATTTCACAAATATTCAAGTCCCATTGTTCCCAATGGTGGGCACCATTGGGGACAATGGGATTTCTCCCTCCCCCTCCCTTCCTTCCTTATTCCCCTCAGCACCAGTGCTGCCAGGGCCTGTAATCCACACCTGCCACATGGGGACCCACTTTCCCAGCAGCGCACGGGGCCCGGTGTGTCCCTCCTCCACAGCCAATGGACATATTGTGCGCCCATTGGCTGCAGCAGAGGGGGCAAGGGCGTGCACACCCCAAACCCTGAGCACTGCTGGGAAAGCGAGTCTCCAAGGGAGGGAGGGAGGGAGGGAGGGAGGAGTTGCCAGCCATGAATGATCAAAACCACAAATGGCAAGTCGATGGATATGAGTGTACATTTAAGAATAGGTTATTGGGTTAAGATCAAGTTTAATGCTCCCATTGAGTTGCTTTCCACTATCTCCGTCGGAAAATATTTTGTCATTTTAAAGCCCATAATTATTCTTAGTGATGTATGAGGCTTTTGTCTTAATTGGGTTCAAGGCATAAGAGCACACCATTAATAAATACAGCTCAAAGGCTAAGCACATAGTATGTGTGATAAGGAAGAATTTTAAATTAATATTTGAAGATTGTAGTACTCTTGTTCATGATTATCTGCAATTACTTGTGTCTGTTTGGTACCATAAAATTTGATATAAGCAGTGAATGCCCTGTCAACAAATTCTCTCTCAAATGTGACTTGGCTTAGAAAATATGTATCTTGGATTACAACAAAAATCACCAATATAACCAGTTTAGTCCTCAAGGCAATGACTTCAGTATCTTTTTAGAGTAATAACAGGGAAGACAATTTATAGAAGAAACATTTATAGTAAATGCAGGCATCAATGGTAAACTCTCAAGCATAATTAATTTACAGTTAGCTGCTCAATAAACATTTAGCTATTGTGTTTTTCATAGCTGAAGATATGTAAAAACCACATGCATTTCTTTTAGAAGAAAGGCCAGGGACAGCCATAAACACCAAGGCCACTATAAACAAATCTAAATTAGTTTAGTAAATAAACAGGTCATTGATATATGCATACAGGCGATGTTTAGCCTTACAAATTATCAGGTCTGAGTCATGCACGTAAAGTCAAACCAAGTCCTTTTGCACATAAAAGTACATTTTTAAATTTTGTTTTGTTTAGAATTTTCTGAACAGATGATTGCACACAACACAGAGAAAACAACCATTAGTCTTCCAAAGATTATCTGTAATTCAGAGATCTTTACAACACAAACCTGGCACAGACTGGGAACTGTTGGTTAAAAGATAGTGGAGCCCTGCTGGGTTTTCCACTGGGAACCCCTGCCTGATCTATCTTGTCTTGTGCAGATGTTGAGGACAGAGCTTTACTGTGGGATAGGAACTGGTAATCTTATAATAATGAAAATAGGGTTCTCACTAAAGAGATTGCTGTTAAGTACTTGAAACAAAAAGGGCGAGAGTAGTAGAATTTTAATGCTTATTTGTTGTTGTTGTATGCCTTCAGTTGTTTCCAACATATGGTGACCCTATCATGGGGTTGTTTTTTTTTTTTTTTTTGGCAAGGTTTGTTCAGAGATTTGCCATTGCCTTCCCCTGAGGTTGAGAACATGAGACTTGTCAAAGGTCACCCAGTGAGTTTCATGATTGGGAAAATTGAAGCCTTTTTTCAGAATCATGGTCAAACACTCAAACCACTACATCATCTGCCATTTTAAAATAACATGTGAACAGGCCTGAATCATCACTTCAGCTATATTATCCTATATGTTGCCACGATGTGTAAAAAAAAAAAAAAAATACTGGTCATAAGCTGTTTCTGAAATATTATGTCATTTAAGATTGTTACAAAAAATTCATAGAATCATAGAATCATACAGTTGGAAGAGACCACAAGGGCCATCCAGTCCAAAACCCTGCATCCCCAACAAATGGCCATCCAGTCTCTGTTTAAAGACCTCCAAGGAAGGAAACTCCACCACCCTCCGAGGGAGTGTGTTCCACTGTCGAACAGCCCTGTCAGGAAGATCCTTCTAATTTTGAGGTGGAATCTCTTTTCCTGTAGCTTGAATCCATTGTTCTGGGTCCTGTTCTCTGGAGCAGCAGAAAACAAGCTTGCTACTTCCTCAATATGACATCCCTTAAAATATTTAAACAGGGCTATCATATCACCTCTAAACCTTCTCTTCTCCAGGCAAAACATCCCCAGCTCTCTAAGGCATTCCTCATAGGGCATGGGTTCCAGACCCTACACCATTTTAGTCACCCTCCTTTGGACACGCTCCAGTTTCTCCACATCTTTTTTGAATTGTGGTGCCCAGAACTGGACACAGTATTCCAGGTGGGGCCTGACCAAAGCAGAACAGAGTGGCACTATTACTTCCCTTGATCTAGACACTATACTTCTATTGATGCAGCCTAAAATTGCATTGGTCTTTTTAGCTGCTGCATTGTACTGTTGACGATTGTTCAACTTGTGGTCTACTTGGCCTCCTAGATCCCTTTCACATGTTGTCTCATTCAGCCAGGTGTCCCACATTCTACAGTATATCTGTGCATTTTATTTTTCTACCCTAAGTGCAGAACCTTACATTTCTCTGTGTTGAATTTCATTTTGTTAGCCTTGGTAAAGCTTTCTAGTCTATTCCTTTCATTTTAAATTTTAATCCTGTCCTCTGGGGTATTAGCTACTCCTCCTGATTTGGTGTCATCTGCAAATTTATTAACTATGCCCTTAATACTGTCATCCAAGTCATTAATAAAGATATTGAATAGCACTGGGCAAATGACAGAACCCTGTGGCACCCCCACTGGTCACTTCTCTCCAGGATGAAAAGGAACCATTGTTGAGCACCCTTTGGCTTTGGCCGGTCAACCAGTTTCAAAACTGACACAAAACCAACACCCCAAATATACAACAGCAGCAGGGAAATGCAAATTTTCAATAGTTAACACAGATACATATGTCTACAGTACAGAATAGCTCAGTATATGAACATCACTAAAATAAAGCTTTTTGCAGAGTTTCCAACAAATGTGGTCACAATCACTAAGGCCCGATCTAGACGGGCATGAAAGAGTGCCTTTAGGGCTCTTTAAGGCGCAAATAGGATTAGGGAGGGCACAGCTTCTACATCCTCCCTAACCCCAGCACGTATGGGCGCTGCCATTATTAAATGGAGGCGTCCACATGGGCGCGCCGTGATGGCGTCATGGCGTGCACAATTGCTAGACGTGCTGCACACGCCATGATGACTTTGCGCCGCGGGAGGGTACAAATCACGCCCTTTCTGCAGCGCAAAAAAGGAGCTCCAAACGGAGCTCCTTTTTGGCGCAGGTCTTTGCCGTGGCTTTTAGACAGCTGTGGCAAAGACCCAAGGAGAAAGGGGCCGTGGCGGCGGCCCCTTTCTCCCTTCAGCCCCGCCTCTGCAAATGGGGTGCAGCGGGCACCCAGGGTGCCTGGTGCACCCCGCTTATAGGCCGCCGCGGGGAACCGGTAGTTTGCCGCTTCCCCGCGGCCTCTGGAAGTGGTGGGATCGGGCTGCGGAGGCTGCCGGTCTGGCAGCCTCGGCCCCCATCCCGCAGCTTCCTGGGGCGATTGTGGAAACTAGAATCGCCCTATAGCATTATTTCCTTTTTGGTCTAAACAATTTTTTAAAAAAATGCCATCATATTATGGGGGATTGTTCATTCTCTTCAAACAGTCCATAAAAATACCTCTTTCTCCAAGATCAAAAACCTGAACCACAAAATGCATTTGACAGGCTTCTTATTGGGAACTGATGAAACCAAATCACAGTGAGGGAGACTAAAATAAACATTCTCACAAAGTCACAAGTCAATGCCAATTATACAATTGACTTCTTTCACCAAGTCCCAGGTTGGAGGTCTATTTAGTACAAACTGCCTACATAAAATATAACCAGGTTTTAAGAAACAGAACTGTAGTCCCTTTTCTCAGCAAGTGGAACAACTAGTATTTTCTTTGGCAGTAAAGTCTGCTGCTAATACACCCATTAGGAAAACCACAACGGTGTAAAGGTGAAAAGTACAATTCAGTTGTAGATACAGTTTAGTATACCCAGCAAGTGGTTGAAGTACTTGAAGATCTGCCCAAATCCCCAAGCATCATGCCAGGTCTCTAGAGATTAAATGCGATATTTAGCAACTTGTATTTCCATAACTTTTCAAAAACCAGCACAATCTTTCCCCCCATTAACTGATTGTTTGTTAAGATTAAGCTACATATAAACCCAGCTATACACTTGTACAATTTTCTCAGTTTAATTTAACTGTCCCTTTAACAGAAATCAAACGATGAGAGAAAGCACACATAGCAGGAACTTGAGGCAAGTCTACACCTAGCGTAAATCTGAGTGGGACCCAGGTTTTCCAGATTTGCAACAACTCTGGGCTTGTCTACACTATTACTAAGGGCACTGAGAACAAACTGCAGCAAATTCAGCCTAAGTGGCCACATCTTTCCACGTTCCAAGGTCACTTCATTGTAACATGGTGGTCCGTAAGCTAGGGCAAGTCTACACGTACTATAAAGTCTGAGTGGGTCCTCAGTTTTTCAGATTTGTAGTATCCTGGACTTGTGTACACTATTATTACAGACACTGAGACAAATCACAGCAAATTTGGCTTAGGCAGCCACACATTTCCCCATTCCAAGGTTGCCTCATCGTAAAATGGCAGCCCACAAAGTAGTTTCCCTGAATCATTTTCAGCCACACATTTGTGGCCACACCAAATTCCACCTCCCACCCCCCATTTGTCAAGCATGCAAACACACACATTTCTCGCCCTGGTCCAGGACATTCTTCTGCCTCCTTTTTTTAAAGAAAATAACCACAGAAGGCCTTAGGTTACTGCTATAGCTAAGAGAAGCAGTTAATTGGAGCTATGCAGATACAAGTATAAATATTTACCAAACAGATATACTGATACTCAGTTATGCACACAAATGCACCACCTTTTCAAAAATGGCAAACAAGCCACTCAAATTTCCAGTCTCTTAAGAACTGTTACTTCTTAGCAGGAATGATTATGGGACTGCCGGACCCTGACCCTCCCCAACCACAAGTTACTCAATTTACCACCAATGCAATTCTCCCATTTAAACATCCACTCATCTGAATTTACTCAGGAAAATATTTATACGCTGTGCCACCCGTCTTTGCCTTGAGTTGGTGTTGCAGCAGCCACACGCTGCAGCACTGATGCACCACCAAAAAGAAGCTGCCTGGAGTGGCTTCTTTTTGGTGGCGGAACAAACAGGAAGGGGCACCGTCATGAGTCCACTTCCTGCCAGTGACGTCCGGATGCTGCATGTTGCCCCCCCCCCCCCCGTGTGGATGGGAGGCCGCCATGATGGCAGCATCCACATGGACTAGGGTTCCAGAGCGTTTCGTTGGTGCATACTCCCGAACCCTAGAACCAGCGCTGGCACACTGCTTCCTGCCCATTTGTACCAGGCCACAGATAACATCAAAATCCTTTTTTTTTTTTTTTTTGGCAGATTAAAGCATTCTGGCATCTAAAAGCCCCAGAACATCTTATATCTGGACCACTTCCAGTTCAAAGTGACTGAGGGGTTTTTTTAATAGTGTAGACAACCCCAAAAAGTATGAAACAAGATATACAAGAATTAAATATGTAACTTTCTGCAAATCTCACAGTATAGTTTCAAAATTCATTAGTACTATTATGACCTTGGGCAAGTCACACTCTCAGACTCAGAGGAAGGAAAAAGCAAACATCCTCTGAACAAACTTTGTGAAGAAAACTGCATGAAGGTTACTGTAAGTTGGAAATGACTTGATGGCACACAATAAGAAAGTGTAGGTAGCTCTCAGGACCATTTTTATAGATCCCCTCTGGTCTCCATTTTTTATTCACCCCCCTCTCCCGCCCTACACACACTTCTAGGGGGATGAAGGACCAAACCAGTAGTTGAGATCAGTTTTACTATTGTTGAACCAAGGCTTTCCTAGGCCTAAAACAGCCAGGGAGTCCCATAACATAACAAAATTACCCTCTCTACAGTCTTGAATGTGCAAGGAATGTTTTAAGTAAAACTTTATTGCAGCAGAAGCGGGTACGCCCCAAGAAAAACATGACTCAGGTTGGCATTAGAAAAGGCCACAACTTTATTTCAGCAAAACCAAAGGTAGGGTTGGCCCAAAGCACGAGGTCTGGATCTACACATCACCAACACCGAGGTTGGACTGATGTGAGGTTGCTTGTATGCCAAGCATTGGGATGACTTTGAGGCAACAAAATGCCCTTGCGCAATTACGCAAGGAAAGCCTCTCTCGTCACTGGGATAAACTCCATGTGACCCACCGTTGGCCACATTGCACCATGATGTTTCCCGGGTCCAAAGGACTTCCGATTCAGTGGTACCGAGCACGGAAACCAGCCCGCCAGATCCAGTACCTGTGCTGCTGCCCCAACAGACAAGTTGTGACAAGCAACACCAATCCCAGGGAGGGAGGGTGAGGAGCCGAGCAAGGACCGGAGCCGACTCCCGACGCGTCGGCCCAGGATGCCTCCACCGCTGGAGGCCCACCAGCAAGCGTTCCTCCTCCCGAGGCAGCCACCAAGGGAGGAGGAGGAGGGACAGCCAGGCCGATCCCTGCTGTGCCCGCTCAGGCAGCCTGGGATCCAGGGCCAAGCGGGTGAACCCAGCAGTGTGTGTGCGCGGCTGTCTTCCCACCAGCGGGAAGCAGGCACGCTGCAGGCTTCCCACCTGTGGGAAGTACCATGCGCCAGGTATGGCTGGCTTGGGGCTCCCCCACCCTGCAGCAACTGTGCCTGCCTGCTGAGGGCAGGAGGCACCATTTTTTTTGGAAAAAATCAAAGGGGGCGAGGCACAGCAGGGGATGGTCTTTATTATTATTATTTATTAATATTAACCTTTATTTATATAGCGCTGTAAATTTACATAGCACTGTACATACAATCTTATAATTGGACGGTTCCCTGCCCTCAGGCTTACAATCTAAAAGACACAACACAAAAAGAGAAGGGAAAGGCGGTGGGAAAGGGGAAGAGGTCCAGTGGTTCTTCTCTCCCTCTGGGGCCTGGACAAAGGCAGATGGACTGGAGGGAGGGCTCGGCTTCTTAATACATAATTAAAACCGTCTCCCTCAACACAGAAAACATTAAATGTGCTGCATCTCTCAGTTAATTAAAGCACTGGGAGTATACAGAGCTCAATGATCCAATAGAAATGCAAGAGGAAAAAATATGAGAAATTGAACTTTTTTTGCCAATTTCATAAGGTAATAGAAATTTAAGCTTATAATATAGAAAGTCATTGACAAATGTGTTGTTTTCTGCTGAAAAGCATGAGATATCAGATTAACATGGATCTTTTTTTAAGAGAACAAAGATTGTTAGAAACTTAGATAAAGTAAACACTCACAGCTGGTTTTTATAAAAATGAATGAAACATTTCCTTACATTTGACTGGTCAATAACTATTATCTTCAAGTTCTGAAAACAAAATCCCAGCACACCATGACAATGCCTGCTCATTTTTATCGAGACAGCTTTCAAAATCTCTTCTGGTGATTTACTCCATTACATCCTGCTTCCTAGTGACAGAATGCAGTCACCAAGCTTTACTCAGCATATGTGGGAGTCAGAGTTCAATGTTCATGAACCCTACGGCTCTTTCACATGGAGGAGGCAAGCATCATTAAATTGTGATTAAATCGTGCTAATAGTGCAATTGCGGGGGGCAGGGGAGGGAGAGATTTCCACATCCCCATGACTTCTCCCATTCATGTCCCATGTGTAAAAAAACTATAATGGACACATCATTGGGTAATAATGGGAGCCCATTACTATTTACGCATGAGACACGAATGGGAGAAGCACTTGGGGGTGTGATAATTCCCCCCCCCCCCCATTGTGCTATTGGCACGATTTAATCACAATTAATGACGATTGCTTCCTATGTGAAAAAGGCCACTGTCATGCCAAAAGAATTATATCTTGATCCAGTATAAAACATTGCTGAAATCTAATTGTCTAACATTAGGAAACACTGGAATACAACATCAAAAATTATTACAACAAACAAAAAAGAACTTCCTCCAAGTGACAAAATCATGTCAATACCTTACAGTAAAGGGTAGGAGCACTGCCCTGGAAATAAATGGCACCCCAAAGTTGCTTTTTTTTGGCTTTGCCCCTCCCTCACCTGACCTCTCCTTTCTTTAGCCAATGTCTTTGAAGTCTCCAAAAGTGTTGATACACCTTGTACACATTTCAGGCCCCCTCTACATTGTTTTAGAATTGCCAATATTGATTTGCTATACAAGACATGGACTCCTGGCAATTTTTATTTTTTGTTTACCTCCCTATTACTGATAGTCCAACTGGCATCCAGAGGGTGCCAAGGGCAGAAAATTGGCAGACAGATGCATCAAAGTTGCCCTTACTGTGCAGCCAGGGGTCTATATCATGCTTGAAGATATCTATATTTCTTTAAAAAAATAATACACAGAGCACAAGAACTGATTGATGGAGACCTATGCACAAGCAAAGCTGCTGCACATACACATTGTGTGTGTGTGCATGCATGTGTCAGTTTTTCTTTCTCAATAGGACTGTGAAGGCCTGGAAAAAATACTAGAAAAATTTGGGGATAATTTTTTAACGATTTTTCCCAACACCTTTTTTATTTTCAGAAAAATGGGGGGGGGGGTCAGTAGTGTCAATGGGAGAAGTGGAAGGGGTGCAAACTGCACTGAGTGACACCCCAGAATGGAGGTGACACCACAGAAGAGGGGGGTGGCAGCTGGTTGGTCCCCCACCCCATGGAGCCTTGGGTCCACTCCCCCAACTGTCTTGGGGCTTTCTGGGCTGCTGTGGGGCTGCACATTTTTCCAGTATGCGTGCTCCCATGAAGTGTGTTCACCATAAGTCCTGCCCCCAGAAGCCCTGCCAGGGGCATGTGGGGCCCACTCTCCCAGCTGCCACAGGGCTTTCTGGGCTGCTGTGGGGCTACACATTTTACCAGCGTGCTTACTCCCGTGCAGTGTGTTCACCATAAGTCCTGTCCCCAGAAGCCCCCCCCCCCCCCGCACTGGGTGACACCAAGTTGGGGTATGCCACTAGAGGGACCCAAACATTTTATTTTAGAATGATAAATACATGTTTAAAGTAAGATATTCACATAATTACTATCTCAAAATCATTTCTAAAAAGTATGTAAGATGAAGATTTTTTGATGTTAAGACTATGTACAGTATCGATTCATTACAACTGCTTTTCTTTGCTTTTCTCATCTCTTTTGATAGATGGGCTATGTCTGCTTGACAATATGGATATCTAGTGGAGACAAAATAGTTGTCTTTGTTTTTATTAATTCTGATGAGTTCTTTCTGGTGTTATTGCTGATTTTTTACCTCTTCCTCAAAAACTTGCAAACCAAAAGACCTTCCTAATACTGTAGTCTAGACATTTCTCATAATTCAGGACTCCGTAGCTCCTTTTGCAACAACATTTTTTTTTTTTTAGAAAAGTACATTCAACTTTCAATTATTTTCTGAAAAAGGCTTTCATTTCAATATATGTAATTGTCTGAGTATGTCTAACCAAGTTTTATATAATGCATTATAAGTAGTGAAGTGATTGCCAATCTGTAAAGACAATCTGGAAAGACATTTTTGTCTTTCCAAATACTGTCTTCTTTCTCCTGGAATTTCTTCTCTGTTTTTTTTTTTCTTATGACTTCAAAATTTTTGGAAATTTTATATCTATGTTACTATAGAGCTTTTCCGCATGCCATATCCCCACCAGTATGCAGGTGGGTTGTAACTATCACCACTGGATCTTATCGCACTACCCTATGCCCAGGCAGCAGGCAGCCTATATCCAACTTGGGCTTCTCCCACAGCTTTTCAAGGATGTGTGTGTATATGTATGTATGAATGCATGTAGGGTGTGTGGGGGTGTGTAAAACCCCTAGTATTTATATAAAGCAGAATGTTATTGTTAGTTTCAATGTGAGTGTGCATATGTACCTTCAAGTTGCCTGTTGATTTATGGAGATCTCATGAATTTCTCAAAGTTTTCTTTGGCCAGGAATATTCAGAAGTGCTTTTGCTAGTTCTGTCCTCTGAAATCTAGCCTACAGCATCTGGTATTCATTGACCATCTCCCATTCAAGTACTAACTATGGCTGGCCCAATTTAGCTTCCAAGATTAGATGGGATTTGGTGCCTTTTTAGAGAATTTAGACTAGACTGATTGAATGCAGTGGGATTTAGGTACTTCTTGACTTACTATTCAAAAATTGATTCAGTGGGTCTAGACAAGTTGGTATTAACCAAAAAGATCCAGACTACAGCCTCATAGTTGTAAAGGGATGTCATACAGAATCTGATGAAAGATCTGATGAAAGACTATGAACTTCCCTTGTTGTTACAAAGCCTGTCTGGAATATTATGAGAAAAATGTTTATTTTTTCCATAGAAATCACTGCATCAGCATCTTGTGTGGGAAATATTAGCAGACTATTAAGACGAGCTATATCCTTTTTAAAGTCTTTTTATGAATTTTATTAGTATGGGATTTGTTGCAGTTAACACATTATGAGGCTGTAAACAAAGTGCTTGGAAAATTACACCCAACCACGTCTCTAAACCCTTGCTGATATTGGCTAGCTGTATCAAGCCAAAAGAGGTTATCTTGATAGGTCCATGACATGCTTAATAATTTGTGATTCAAGCTACCATGAAAAAGCAGCCATAAGGTCACACCCTTATAAATCTGCAGTGGACTCAGAAGATTTCACCTGTCAGCCAGTTACTAATAGTCTCCTCCACCACCACCCCACCCACCACCCTGCCTTTGAATTAAATGTTTGTGAGGATGGAGGTAGCCCAATACCAAATCCTGTTGGTTGAACTAGATTAGCTTTGTGCCCTCCTGTGCTGGATTAGTCTTGGCCACCCAGAAAGATTAGCTCTGTCAGGACAAAAATCTGGCATACAGCCTTTTTGATTTCCCTCAAATCTCTTTTGAGTTCTTTATGCTACTAACTACAGTACCTTGTTAGACCATGTCAGTAAATTGGGTTGGGTGTGTAGTAATACTACAGTTCCACATAGAACTGTAGGGTCAGTTTCAGAAAACAATATTGTGGTTTGTACTTGATTTCATGGCATTTGACTGAGACTCCATCTTATTTCCCTTTTTCTTCAACATTTACATATAACACTGGGCAAGGCCATGTGGTATTTTGCAATTGGAGGTCAGGTCCTTTTCTTAGTGTCACCTCAATCAGGTGAAGCTAAGAGTTCTGGACTTGGCAACTGGTTGTATGATGACAAAAATGCAGCAACTCAGTTCTGACAAAACAGAGGGACTGTGTTGTAACTCACCCCTTGCACAACTCAGACAAGGAAGAGGTGGTAGATTGTCAGGAATCTGCAGCTCCTGATAATGGAGCCCTCTCTGAGTCCAGAGAGCTGGGGGCTGAAGCATTGGGGGACCCTGTTCCCCAACAGAGATGGCAGAAGCCAAAGACAATAAAGAAGACATGCCTCCATCCTTTGTTGAGCAAGGAAGAGAGAAATGCTGAGTCCAATGCCTGTTATATACTGTCCTAATTAGACACCCATGGACTTGAATGAGCTGCCTATAAGTATCCCAAGAGTTTCCTTGCAACTTTGGTGCTGCCAACCTCCTTATCTTGTTGACTGGAAGCACTCTATGGCATTCCTGTTCTCATTACCTAGGACTGGCTGCATTTTGATGACTCTATTTATTTCTTGCTGGCTTTCTGTATCTGGAGTACTGACCTGCTGCAACAACCACTGGACCAACTGACTTCTATATCTAGTTCTGATAACCTGTAACTGACCTGGACTGGACTAACTACCCAACACCTCTTGCACTCTAACTACCTGCTTCCTTGGGCACTAGCTGACTGGTGTAGAGGAAACACTATAGGTAGGTGATTTCTGATGCAAGACAATGGTGTACAATTAATCTCTATTTTTCTATTCCCATTTCCATTTCCAATGGAAATGGAAATTTTATGTTTTAAAATAATTATTTCATCTTTGTACACAACATCATTTTACATCCACTTTTCTATACAAAGGACAGTTTACTAATTTTGTAAACAAAGAAAAGTAAAATAATTACACCTATGCATCAACATCACCAGTGGTCTCACATTATTTTCAGAAATTCAAGTTAATTGATTACAAGAGGTTTCTACAAAGAATGTACTACTAAATGTACCACTAATCCAAGCATCAGTCTTGGATTGTTTAGTTCCTCTCACCTAGCACATTATTTATGACAGCTAAGAAGTAAATCTGGATTTATAGATGATTTTTTTAAAAAAAAAAAATCCTACAGAAATGGTCCCCCCCTTGCAAAAAGAATATGCACAAAAATGGGCCCATCAGGTGATTTAAAGCTAAAACTAGATGTTTGAAGCTAAAGATGTTGCCTGCCACAAACAGGAAATAAAACTATTGTATACTGGTTGCTTCTTCTGTATCCTAGAGCTGAGTTGAATAAAGAGTTGCAGATGCTAAGTCCATACATAAAGTGGCAATCCTGAAGAAATTTACTACAAATATCTTCCCTCATACTCAAGGATTTGTCTTGGCATCCTGCAGAAATACTTGTGCATCATCATTTAACCTCAGGTTTTGGTAACTATGACTGTTAGCAGCTGCTAAAATATTAGAATGCAACAGCAAACTTTAAAATGCCTTTCTTAAACAGTAAGGTAAGGTTATCAACAATTCAGCTGTATGAAGTTTATTTGCAGAACAGGTGTAGCACAAGGGTGTTGAAGGCTAGTGTCTGTCAGTGATGTCATTAAGATTTCCAATACCAGCAATTTATTCTGTGATTGTTATTTAATTCGCTCTTCTGCCGCTCAACACTTCTGTAAAGTATTGTGCATCTTGGTAAAACATTTAACTGCAGATGCAATGTTTTAAAGGCAAACTTTTAAAGAGGAAATTTCCAGAAATAAATGGCAGGAATTTTTGTTTGTAGAATTCATCCTTATAAAAATATGTGTGCATAAACATTTGTTTCCTTTTTCCAGATATAGTAAAAAAATTCTAGTAAAATGTTATGAGATTATAATAATGTAAAATGATGGGAATAAAAGGAAGTGGCAACTAGGTCAGGAGAACATCTAGGAGTTTTTTGTTTTTTGTTTACTTACAGTTTCCATTCTCTCCCCCTCTACCGCTTTCCCTTGCAATTCAACTGAGACAGCTTCACAAGGAATGCCAACAATAATGGTTCAGAAGGATAAGATGGAACCTTAAATTGTTCTTATTTCCTTCAAACTATTATCCCCCTTTTCACTCCATGTTTGATGAAGGTCTAGCCTTTTGTCCCTCTGCACTCCAACAGTTTTCTGAAATTACTTCTAAGCCATTCCTGTTATTATACATATGAATTATGTGAACAGCATGGGTTTAAGAACAAAAATTCAAAATATTAGCATATAGTGTTTTTTTAAGCACAGGGCCCTTATGGATCCTTAAACAAAGAGTTTGCATGTGCAAAACCCAAATGTTTTCAAGCTTCCTCTTGCTTGACATAGTGGTTTGGATTTCTGCCAGAGATCAGTGGAAATTTTTCACATCTGTGCTAAGCCATAAAAATGTCAAAGTTGAAGCTCATATATTGTATTAGGGATAAACCTACAACAGAAACAGAGACCTTTGGTTTGAGAGAAAAATTATACAGAGGATACCTCCCAAATCCATGCAGATCTATTGTTTTCGTCTGATGATTCTTCACAACTGCCATATGTTCCACAGTGTTATGGAGAAGATTTAAAAAGGAACAGATTCTCTCTTCCCAGAGTATTGATTGTCTGCTTGTTTACTATGAGTTTGCCAATGTTTTTGCCACTTCCATACAAATCTGTCAAGTTACTTGAAAATAAATTATCCATAATTTATGTAAAATGCTCAGAGCTTCTTTTAAGATTCATTATGATATGTTTGAAAAATATGTTTACAAGATTCACCTCACAGATCTGAGCAAGAGAAACAGAGTTTGCTTATGCTAGGGTGAAAGCTCTCTGAGAGGAGTCTAAATCAGGATGCTTTGGCTGACAGCAAGAGGTGGGGGCAGCAACTTTCTCTGGAGTTTATCACACAAGAGGAATTTCTCTCAATTTCGAAAGAAATGGAAGGGAGGCCAGTTCGGAATTGAGTAAATTCGCTAGTTCAGTGAATTTACTTGATTGCATATTGACACTGCATTGCGTTCAGAACTGCCCGAAATTGCCTCGCAGTGCCCGAAATTGCGTGTGATAGTTTCTCATGCAATCACGCGAAACCCCATGATTGCATTCAGAAGGACTTCCCATTGCCCGAAAATGTGTGTGATCAGCTTTCACACAGTCACACGAAACCCCATGATTGCATTCAGATTGCCATTGGGTTAAACTTCCATTTCCCTTCGTGTGATAATCTCCTCTGATTCTCCTTCTATCACATGCACACACATGCACAGACACACCCCGCCAGCTACTTCTCATGCCATTCTAGAAAAGTTCTGCAAATGGTTGTTGTTCCTAGAGAACAAGATCTCAATATATGAGCACACTGTAACATTCTGAATGGGAGTGGTCAGGGTGGGCATGAGAACACTTCAACTGGAAAGGTCCCATTAACACTTGTGATTCTATGAAACCATGCTTGAATTATATCTCACTGACCTAAAAACAGACATGTTTCCAAGTTAATGGTTTCAAGATCAAAGAGGAGAGGCTGTTGATAACTTTTAAAGAAGTACAGGTTGTGTACCCTTTATCTGGATATCTGAAATCCAAAATACTCCAAAATTTGAAACTACTTCTTGGGTGGCTGAGATCGTGACACCTTTACTTGTTTTATGCACAAATTATTAAAAAGTATTGTGTATAAAATTACTGTCAGGATACAGTGGTCCCCCGGGTTACGAAAGTAATCCGTTGCGGATTACTTTTCATAACCCGGAAATCTTCGTTTCCCGGGGGACCGCTTTAGTGGACGGACCGCGCAGCAAATTTAAAGGGGCCGCACGGTTTTTCCGTTTCTTAACCCGGGGTTTTCTTCGGATCCCGGGGGCTTTTTTGCGGCCCTGGCGGTTTCGGGTCCGGGGGATTTCGTTCCCCGGGGGATTCGCATCCCGGGGGACCACTGTATGTGTATATGACTTGTAAAGAAATTTCTCCTTTAGCGTTGAGTCCCATCTCCAAGATATCTCCTTATGTATATGCAAATGTTTCAAAATCCAAAACCTTCTGAAATTCAAAACACTTCTTGTCCCAAGCAATTCAGATAAGAGATGCTTAACCTGTATTACATCTTCTCCAAAGATGTACCCTGAAGTCTCAAACAATGGTGACCCATTCAAATGTTCCATGTTGCATGTTTTCTCAGAAAAAGTAATGAATTAAATGAGACTTGCTCCCAAGTAAGTTTATGGCTTGCAGCAAAAATCAGAATAAAAGAAAACCAAGTATTGTTGAACTGAAACCCTCACCTTCTCTTATAACCAGCTATCCTGGCTTGGGTAGATAAGAACTGCAGTCCTACACTATATGGAATGCCACATGTTGCTGACCTCTGCTGTACAATAACAGCAAGAACACCAACATTTCTCAATGCTACCTGAAAACCCCTAGCTAAATTCTATCAGCAACACAAGTACAAAAAGACTTGGTAGAATATGAGGTAGTCCTTACCTCATACCTGAAAATACCATTGCACAATACTGGTTACTCCAATATAATTTTTAGTACTATGAACAGCAATCAAGGCATAAGGTGCTCTTCTACTGGACATATCCACTTCTGCCAGAATCTGTGATCCCTATCCCTCCACAGCCCCCTCTTTGCATCTTAAGCCTGTCCCAGAGGGCTGGAATACACCACAGACCAGCTTTATGGCACAATGGAGGGCTGCACCAGGATATGTTTGATTAGGTGGAACAGAAGCATATTTAAATTTCAAAGCAGTTCTTTTTCTTTCTCTCTACTCAGAAAGGTGGTTAAACACATGGATCCCCTTATGAATTATGGATTTCTTCTTACTATGCCCACTGTTCATATTCATTATCATTTTAATACCTTTATTTACATTTAGTTAGTCACATGCATATAGAATTTCAAGGTTTATGTTTTGAACGTAGTGTGCTGTGTTTTTATCTTTTCCTCTTTTAATTATGTTTTCAATGTGTTTTGAACTGTTTTAACTGTGTGTTTTTTATTAATTGCCTGTTAATGTATTGTAAGGTAAGGTTTTTAGCTGAATTTTCTATTACATTTTAGCAAGTCACATTGAGTCCCTTGACTGGAGAAAAGCATGGTATTAAATGCATACATACATACATTTTATACAAAGTCCTGTTAGTTCAATTCCTTCATTACCCTCTAGAATATTTTTAGGGTTTAAATTATATTAAGACATGTACTTTATTTGTCCTTATGTACATGCCTTTATTGGTAAGAATACCACTTTGTAGATAGCAACCTTCTCTAGATACTTACCATGGGCTTTAGATAAACTTTTGGATGTTCAACCTTCTCAAACAAATGGGCTCATTTGACCTCAACTACCCCCATAAGCTCTCACATTTCTTTAGAGCCATTCTCAGAAACTTGGGGGGGGGGTTATGTCCTCCAAAGGGCATTTGGAAGCATTTTAGGGGCAAAAAAAAGGAGGTTTAGGAGCCACAAAAACAGACTTAGGAACTGCATGCAGCCCATAGGCTCCAATTTGCCCACCTTGTTCCACCTTTTGTAGAATTCCACTTGTGTTCAAAGAGGTTGTTTGCTGACTGAATGAACCTTTATTGAAATGCTGGACTTTGAAATAAGTGTTCAAACCCCTATTCAGCAATGAAGCTCCACGGACGACTTTGGATTAGTTGCATTTTTGTTTTACAATTTTGGTTAGACTCTAACATATCCCACCATCTTGTTCAGCAGGGGGAGGTTGGACAAATTTATATCAACCATTATGGCCTCCACATCAAAAAGACAATCATCACCATCAGTTCTGTTTGCACTTATTTTAACCCACATGCCAGGATTTGTGAGTGCTGAAGAATGGAATGTAAAGTTATAATAATGTGTGTGTGTTAATCAGTCTTGGGGGACTTCTGAAACCTTTAGGAACAATGATAGGGAAATACTTACCGTTAAATCAATGGTCTATACTCACTGCTAAGAAGACTCCAGCCCCAGGAGTTACTGGATCAAATAGATTATTTAGATCAATTTCAATCTGGCTTCAGCCATTGCTATGGGACAGAGGCAGCTTTTGCCATCTTATTGAATGACTTATGCAAGGAAATCGACAGTGAGAGTGTGTCGTTGATTATGCTGGACCTCTTAGTGGTTCTCAATGACTTTCAATACCATCAACCATGATACCCTTCTCAGTCATCTCTTTGGGATGAGACTGGGTTTCTCATCTACATGAATCATAGAATTATAGAGTTGGAAGAGACCACAAAGGCAATCCAGTTCAACCACCTGCCATGAAGGAACTGTCAATAAAAGCATCCCCAACAGATGGCCATCCAGCCTCTGCTTAAAGACCTCCAAGGAAGGAGACTCCACCACTCTCCGAGGGAGTTTGTTCCACTGTCAAACAGCCCTTACTGTCAGGAGGTTTCTCCTAATGTTGAGGTGGAATCTCTTTTCCTGTAGCTTGCATCCATTGTTGCAGGTCCTAGTCCCTGGAGCAGCAGAAAACAAGCTTGCTCCCTCCCCAATATGACATCCCTTCAAATATTTAAACAGGGCTATCATACCACCTCTTAACCTTCTCTTCTCAAGGCTAAACATTCCCAGCTCCCTAAGTCATTCCTCATAGGGCATGGTTACAGGCCCTTCACCATTTTAGTTGCCCTCCTTTGGACCTGCTCCAGTTTCTCCACATCCTTTTTGAATTGTGGTGCCCAGAACTGGACACAGTATTCCAGGTGGGGCCTGACCAAAGCAGAATAGAGTGGCACTATTACTTCCCTTGATCTAGACACTATGCTTTTATTAATGCAGTCTAAAATGGCATTGGCCTTTTTAGCTGCTGCACCTCCTTGTTGACTCATGTTCAACTTAAGGTCTACTTGTTCTCCCCGATCCCTTTCTCATGTAGTTTCATTCAGCCAGGTGTCCCCCATCCTATATCTATGCATTTCGTTTTTCTGCCCTAAGTGCAGTACATTACCTTACCGCTGGGAGAAATTATGAGGAGTTCTGATGTCATTCAACTCTGTATCTTATTTCCATTCAATTCCAAGGAAGCTGTTTCTGTTCTAAACCAATGTCTGCTGTTGGTAAGAGACTGGATGAGGACAAACAAATTTAAACTTAATCCACACAGGTTCACAACTGGGGCATACTCCTGGACTGAGACTTGAACCCAGACACCCCATTTTCAGCTGTGGCTAAGAGTGAATTTGCACAGCTTTATGTGCAGCAGCTGTGGCCCTTCCTTGAGACATTAGATCTGGTTACAGTGATATATGTGTTGATTACATTATGTTTGGATTAGTAAAACACTCTATTTTGGGCTGCCTTCAGAAACTGTTCAAAAATTTCAATGGCTCAAAAATTCTGTGGCCAGGTTACCGACTAGGTGCTTGTTAGAAAGATTATATAACCCACTTCCTGAAACAGCCCCATCAGCTGCAGATCAGTTTCTTGGTAGAATTCAACATGCAGATTATAACCTTTAAAACCCAGGCCATGAGAAAGAGCATATCTCTCTATATGAGCCTGCCTGAGCTTAAAGAACTGCATGGGGAGGCTTTTTTTCAGTCCTAGTACCATCCCAGGCATGTTTGGTAAGGACATGGGGGAGAATATTTTCAATGGCTGCTCCTAAATTGTGGAACTCTCTTCTATGGGAGGTGCGGTTGGCTGGTTTCTTGCTGTCTTTCTATCACCATGCAATGTCCTTTTTATTTAGGCAGGCATTTCGTTTCTAACTTGTTGCAGCAGATCCAGCTTTTAATAAGTGGGTGCATTGTGTTTCTATTTTATTACATTTTAATCATGTTTCTAGAACTGTTTTTAACATGTATTTCAAATAGAATGTGGTTTAATTTTCTTTTAACATTTGTATTAATATTTTAAATTGTATTTTCTTTTAAATGTTGTGAGCCATCTTGACTCCAATGCCAAAAAAAAGTGGGATATAAACTAAGGCCCGAGACAGATAGGCCAAAAGTGGTGTGCCGCTGCCAATACTAGGGTTTGGGAGTGCACAGTAACCACATGCTCCCGAACCCTAGCATGTAACGGTGGTGGCATCATGGCAGTGTCCCGTCCACATAGGCACCGCCATGATGACGTAAGGCACATGCAGCATACAGACATCACTGTGTGTCCTTTAAGTCACTGGTGTGCTCTTGTGACGTGCACTGTGTGCCGTAAAAAGAACCCATTTTTTTCCGGGTTCTTTTTACTCCAAAGGGACGCAGTGTGGTTTGGCTGCTGTGGCATCCCTCCAGAGTTAAAATGAGCACCTCCAGCCCATCGTTTTCAGGCAGTCTGTCTTGAGCCTAACTGACTAACGCTCTGTGCAGACTGGCAGTTTAGGCCAGATTGGGGGCAGAGTTGGGGTGTAGTGTTTACATGACATATGCCCTGGCTCTGCCACTAGGGTGGCATAACACGGCGCTCCTCTGGCGCTGTGTCTGCACTAAGGGGAATCATAAAGCCACAGTGCCACCGCTATTGTGCCTTTTCCAGGGTGCAAAAAGGGGGTGCCCTAGAAAGGCCAGGTGGCAGGAGGCTGTCCCTTCGGGGATGTCTTCACAGCCCCTAAGACATTCTTGCTTCTAAGAAGACCAATAAGTAAAGTGACAGTCTATTAAGCTTTTCCTGAGAGACTTACTTGGAAGGCTTCACCTAAGGAACTGAACATTAGCTGGAAAGGCTATCATGGGAGAATGACAAACTAATATTAGCCTTAAAAAAACAACTTGCTTTTTTGGAATGATTCAACTTTTTAAAGCAGCCAGCATTTGATAGCTTCTATTGCTTCTTCCTGTTTATAGTCTCTGTTATCTTCTATTTCCTTTTAGAATCAAATGACTCCACAGACAGGAAAACTAGAACTGCAGCTAAACCATAACTTAATCTCTGTACTGTTCCATTAGTAGTAATAAGCAAAGCACAGAATGATGTATTGGAATACTACTTTGGTCTGAATTTCTATACAAATGTGATCATGGCAAAGTTACTTTGGACTAATTGTTAGGATCTGCTAGCCAATGTCCATGATGGCTAATAGATTCTGGGAATCATAGTCCAGAATCGAGCTTTTCCCAAGGTCCAACATAGATCAGTAGCCATTATTATCTCACCACAATCATAGCCAGGCTGAAGAGGCACACCCCCAATTGAAAAAGCAGTGGCACAAGAAAACACTAAAAAACAGTTCATTGGAAGGTCCCTTTGTGTTGTTTACTGCAAAGAACTATCAGCTACTATGAAATTTAAAATAAGAATTGATTAATTGATAATATTTCAGATTGTTGATGAACAGAGTATCAGTGAAAATATGTTTGAGCAACTGTGCATTTAAGTTTTCTACTCTGAGTAATCTTCTGTCATCCCTAATTAAGACATGTGTTAGAATCGTGCTCCTGGCATACATCTTTTGTTGTCCTGTCCTTTCCTCGCTTACTTATTTCTACCATGCACCCTTCAGTGCATCCCTCTGTCAGCTATACATCCTCCCACATCCTGCTTCTTCCCAACTCTTGTCTCATATATAGGCTCCTCTTGTCACTCAGGTTCCTAGGTACAAGTGGAAATATCCATATTCTGACTTTTACTTCTTTTAGAAGAATCAGTCAATCATATGGCTAACTTTTCTACTTTACATCCATTTACTCAGTAAAAACATTTTCCTTTCTAAAGCATACATCAAATTCTCAGTCCAAACAGGTTCTCAGAACAGCCAAAAATCTTTATAGTCATCAATTCTCAAAAATACAAATGCAGAAGCCTCTAAAACTCCTACCTAGGAATGCCAGAGGTTGAAGTTCAGGCCTTCTGTATGCAAAGTATGTACCTAACTACCCTAATGCAATCAATTATCCTACAGTCTACTCTCAGCAAGCATATCTGCACTTCAGCCATTGCCAGAGGACCCAAGACAAGACAACATGCAATCACTCAAGAGCTGGAGAGGCTTGGACTTTTCTCTGGAATTGTTGATGTAACAGCTTTGGGACGTTTGCATAAAGTTACATGTAGTTGAATGCACCCAACAAAGCAACAGATCTCTACCTGGCAAGACATGAGATATGATGGAAGAGTTCACAGGTCTTGGTGTTTGATGTAAACATTTCATGTTATTTTCACAGATGTGATATGAGCCCCTTGGGTGCTTTTGTGGAAAGGTAGGCAGAAAAGAAATTTAAAATGAGAAGTGGGGGAATACATTGTTTTCATTTATTTCATTGGTTCCAATTCCTATGCAAAACTATTTTAAAACAGTATTTGCTACCTCAGCTCTTTTCTGGTTCTTTCCCAGTTCACAGTTCTGAGTATCTGACATTAGCCAGAACCCTGCTCTGAAATCCTACAAGTAAGAATGCTGCTATTATGAGAAAGATAAGAACAAACAGTACAATTGGATTTAACATTGCTCTAAAGACAACCGAACTATTTTTTACTTTGTAAAGCACAAGGGAAGTGCTGGGTGGGTTAGGGGGAGATAATACAGCAGGTCAGATGTCAGCAGTGCAGAAGCATCAGAGAACTAATGTGCAGATTACACAGTAATTTATTTTATGTGGAATATTTACTGTAAATTTTTATGGAAAGAAAAGTGGGGATACATTTTTTTTCATTAAAGAATCCACCCATCACATATGATTTACAATTATCACATACAAAATGTGTAGAAGCCACAACTCAAGAAATCAAATATGTGATCCATAAACATAACATTAGGAGGCAAGCATGATGCAGTAATTTCAGTACTGGACTAGGGTTCAGTTCCCTGTTCAGTCGTGGAAATTCCTTGGGCAGCCTTGAGCAGCCCTAGCCTCTCAGCCTCAGAAGAAGGCAAAGGCAAACCACCTCTAAAGAAATCTGGCCAAGAAAATCCCATCATAGGTTCACATTATGCATAAGGTAGGTCCTGTTTTGAGGGTGATGCCACTTTAAAAAGCAGGGTTTTTGGTTTTTTGTTTGCAATTAACAATTTTTTAAAAAAAAAAAAAAAAAAAGCTTTTTCCTCTGTCTTGCAACTATGAAATGTCTTTTTCTCCAAACATATTGCTCCACGAATTACTGTAAGGCCTGAAGAAAAACCGTAGCCCAAAAATATTCCAAGAATGTCATCACTGTAATGAAATCATATTTATACAGTGGTGAATGGCAAAACAATAGTAAAAAGCCATGGATCCTGTTCTATGTATGTCCATGTTCCAAAGTAGCAACCTCAGAAACACATGCAATTTTAGCAAAACATCCATTGAAAAGATGATATAAGCAAACTGTCAACAATAATTAGACTAAATCAAAAGCCAGAATAAAACTCTAAAAAGAAATAAAAGTTTATTCATTGGAGCAAAAAGGAATGTGGTTGCTGTCTCTCTGTTCCTTTGTTTTTAGTTCATTTTCTTCTGCTCATCTTCCTCTAATCAGGTCTAATGAGCTCCCCTTTCCAGAGTTCCTGCATTAGCAAATAGAGCTTTGAACTCCTCTTGGAAGTACACAGAAGCAATGCTTAAAATGCTTGGTCCATTATTATTCAGCACTAAATTATGCTATTTGCAAAGCACTGAATAGACAACTTACCACTCCAGTTCCCTAAAATATTCAGGATTCACTAACAGGATGTTGAAACTAAATGCAGCTTTAGTTCTGCTACTGAAATGTTGATTAAAAACCACCTCTTAACAATTTATGCAGCAAAAGATGCTATGTCAGAAAAACAAGAACGTAAAATAAATATTATATATACACACAAACGTTTTGTAACTGGACTTAATCAGTCACCTTTTTGGATAGATATAAGACAAACTATGCTACTCCCCAAGTAGCTCCCAAACAAGTAATGCATATTAATAGCACTCACATGTAGCAGACAACAAAGGAAATAAAAAATGAGGCATCCCTAATTACTAGAACTTTTTGCCAAAACCAGTGTTGCTGTTTCATTGCAAGCATGGTGGCTTTTGGCCTCTTCTTCAGCTTTTTCGTACCAAGTAATTGAACTGGTTTCCATTAGATGCTTAAAACCATATTCGTGCATAACTAAACAAGATGAGACTAGCCAGCAAGACTGTCGTACGACCTCAGAAAAAGTATGCTTTTGCTGATCTGTGGATAAGCAAACACCATAAAGGTTGGCTTGCACCCAGGTTGACATACAAGACAAGAAATTCAGATATACTAGTCACTAATATCTAAGGGCTGAAATAGACAGCCCTTTTAGTCCTGTTTGGCACTGGCTTGGGATGTGACGTTTGCCCCCAAAAGCAGTGGATCTTATCTGCTCCTTTTTGAGACAAACTCTGGCTGGATTGGGGCTGAGAATCTATTTGCCCTGGCTCCAATCCAGCCTCAAAGGGGTGGCTCTAAGACATGCCTTTTGGGTTGTCTGTATCCCCCCCTAAGATTTCATCTGATCTTGGAAGCTAAGCAGGGTCAGCTCTCATTAATACTTGGATGCAAGACTGCCAATGAATACCAGGTGCTGTGGGCTATATTTCAGAGGTTGTTTTTGTCAATTGCACTCAAGTTGACCTCAGCTCATGGTGATCCTGTGGATGAGACATCTCCAAGGTCCAAAACACACTGCAGAAATAATCCAGTTTGAGACTGCTTTAACTGTCCTGGCTCAGTGCTAGGGAACCCTGGGAATTGCAGTTTGTTGTAGCACCAGAGCTCTCTGACAGATAAAGCTAAATGTCTCACAAAATAAAGCTAAATGTCTCACAAAAAACTTCCCAGAATTCCCTAGCATTGAGCCAGGGCAGTTAAAGCGGTCTCAAAATGATTATTTCTGCAGTGTGTTTTGGACCTAATGTTAAGGTAAAAACTAATAAAGCCATTGATAACCAAATGAAACCAATAATTTCTGCCATTAATGATCAATAGTTCAGCCATAGAGCAAAGGAAAAACTTGTACTTTGAATTAGGCTTGAGTTGTGGGCTGAGGAAGGAAGGGAAAAGAAGAAAACTAAAACGTGAATTTCTCTTCACTGAGAAAGACGGGCCTCTCTCAAGGCCGCTGGAGCTAGCTAACTGATAAGGTTTTTACTACAAGGCATTCATTGTGAATCAGGCCAGCAGAGAGCAGTTTAGACAAGCTGAACAACAACACACATATATATATTGATGAATGTTAAACTACGCATGCTCAATGAATATTTTGTGGGTTAATAAAAATTGTTTGCGCCATGTCTGGGGCATTCAGTCATGAGATGACTTTTGGCTGAAACACTGCATGCAGACTAAAGCTGTTTGGAATAAATGGATCTGGTTGGAAATCTTCACAAATGCCTCACTTGCATAATTGGTTGTGAATGGGTTAATTGACCCTTTGTTTACCGTAACACTAAGACTCCCTGACTTCCCCTGCTCTACTTAGGTTCTGTAAATTCAGGCCTGTGACCTCCCTAATTGAGTCTAGCCATGTAGTGTGTGGCCTTCCTCTATTTCTCCCACCCCCTGTCTTTCTAAGCATCATTGCCTTTTCTAACTTATCATGATTTCTCATGATGTAGCCAAAGTAGGACAGCCTCAATTTACTAAAGCCTGGCTTCTAGGGGTATTTCAGGCTTGATCTGTTCAAGGATCCATTTGTTTCTCTTTTTGGCTGTCCATGGTATTCTTCACACTCTTCCCCAGCACCAGTTATCAAATGATTGGTTTTCTTTTTATCTGCTTTTTTCACTTTTGCTATTTTCACATTCATATATAGTGACGAGGAATATCATGACTTGGATGATTCTAACTTTAGTGCTCAGTTATATATCTTCCCTCTTTAGGATCTTTTCTAGCTTTTTCATGATTGCCCTTCCCATTTGTAGTGTTCTCCCTATCTCTTGACTACAGTCTTTGTTCTGTTCAATGTTTGATCCAAGGTAAGACAAATCTTTAAAACTATGGTATTTTGATTTCAACAATGGCTAGGTTAAAAATAAAATAAATAAAACTTTTATTTATATCCCAATTTTTGCATGTGCGATCAAAGCAGCATACAGCAGTTAAAAATACAATTATATACATGTAGAAATCCCCTTAGGTTGAATTTATGTAGGTCTTCTGTGGCCATTATTTTTGTTTTATTTATGTTCAGCAGCAAGTCTGCCTTTGTACGTTTTTCCTTGACCATCCTCAATAATTGTTCCAAGTCTATGATGTTTTCCACTAATAATATTGTGTCATATGCTTAGATTGGTGATGTTCCTTCTTCTTACCTTCACTCCTCCTTCTAAGTCTAATCCTGCTCTTTGTATGACATTTTCTGTGAACAAATTGAACAAGTAGGGTGATAAAATGCAGCCTTTATTCCTGCCTAAGAAAAACCTATGAATTTCATGGTGTTGCCATAAACTGACAGGTGATAAAATTACAGTATAAAAACCAATTATAGAGTAAGCCCATTCCACAAATATGTAAAACTGATATATATTCATTTATTTAAGTAATAAGTTAAATTAAAAACAAAGAGTTGAAGTTACTTTCAATATTTACTTCTGAAAAAGTGCTATAAAAATATGATATAAGCCAGACACCAAGACTAAAGATCCTGTTTAACCTTAATTCTATGTTATGTGAAGTTTTCCTTTAAAATCAAACCACTACTAGGACTCTGACACTCTATCCACCACAAAAAGAACCCCTTCTTTTTAGTTTTGAGGGAAGGCAGCAAATTCTGCAATTTGCAGGGTTTTTTTGTTTGTTTTTGATGGTAGGGATGAAATAACAGAAAGTAAGACCCTAATTCCTCTGTCTTACTGGTTTTGTTTTGTCAGAGGATTTTTAGGCTGCAAAGTGTTGGGAGTTCAAAGTCTGTCTGAATGTCACATTGACAGCTATGTCTTACCCGCAAACCTGGACAACGTTTTTTCATTTCAAACAGATCAAAGCTAGTTTATGTGAAAGACACTTAGCAAATTATCAAAGATTTTTATACAGTATTTCAAAAATTAATTCATAGTACTGAAAGCAGTGCCCAAACACTTGCCCTTTGTCTAAATAACTAGAAACATTTCTTCTTTTATTTTTAGGAGAACTGTTCAGGTTTTTTTTTTTTTTTAAGGAAACAGAGGTCCTTTTTAAATTGCATGTACCAGGAGCAAGTAGTCCTGACCTGTTAAAAAACCTTGATGCATTTGCTTTCTCTTTTTGGCAAGAGGGTATGCATTCCTTTTTCTTTTTCTTTTTTTAAATGAGGCATGGATTCAAGAACATATCATGTGGAATGGCTTAATTTCAAGGTGCTGGGCCTTGATGTAGTCTGGAAGTCATATTCATTACTTCTCAAATGGAAACTGCCTATATATCCATCCTATATCCATGAGTCACTCAGAAATGCATGGGGGCTTTCGGTTTTCGAAGACTATGCTATCTTATTCTGCTTTATAACAAAGTACAGATTGATCACTAATTATTAATTTGCAGCCATCTAGAAGTTTAAACTGCAGTTCCCCTAATCCCTGACCATAGACTCTTGTGGATATTGGGTATAAATGGGTCCCTTCTTCAGCACTTCACACGTGGTCTCTTCCAAAGCTCTTGTGAACACTGTTTGGGGCTTTTCAAAAGGCTTTCTCACCAGAAAATACTTCCACACAGGTCTGGCTGCCATAGAATTTCAGCAGACTACAAAAGGCTCTGGGGTACACATTCAGTCCACATGGTCTTAAGGCTACACAACATCAGCTTGCATTCTTAGCCATCTGCAATGGCTCCTTTTACAAATAAACAGTTTAATTGTTCGTATATGATTGACACTGATTAATCCATCATTGTACTATATTATTTGGGACCATGCTTTTTTGTTTTTCCCTGTTAACAACAACAAAAATAGTATTTTAAAAAGTTTGAATAGCATCATTTAATGTTGTATTGGAAGCATTCTACATGACAGTGTTCAGAGCTCAGAGTAACAAGCAAGATCTGGCACATCTGCTCCAAACTAAAATGTGATAGATGAACTAATAACCATTTTTAATCCTCTTAGAATAAAGGTGAATAATAGAACAGTAAATGTGCAGGATCAGATCCAAGGCCTCTCTAGTCCAAGATTCTGTTCCCTCAGTGGCCAATGACAAGCCTCAATGGGAAGCTGACAAGCTGGATATAAGGGCAACAGCACCATCCTGCATGTATCTCCCAGAAAGTGGCATAGAGAAGCATACTGTAGCCAATACTGGGAGTACTGTACATGTGTGCTTATGTGCCTTCAAGTCATTTGTTGACTTATGGTAACCCCATGAATTCCACAGGTACTCACCATGATTAATAACCATTGGTATCCATAACTGCTATAAGGTTCTGTACCTTCAGCAGCCTTCTGAGCATTTTCCTAAAAGCTATGTCTGATGTGTTTTCCCATCGTCCAGTTATGAATGACAGCACTTCTCTTGAGCAGTCAATGTGTACAACACAGTTTCCACCACTTCACTCCCAGTTCTGCAGTACTCTCTGAAATAATACCGTATGAAAGTCTGCCAGGACTCACCTGGGATCCAAGCTTGGAGGCAATAAAAATAAACCAATCCATCCTCACTTCTGGTACCCAAAGCACAAACAGACAAAAGCTGCTGGGGGGTGGGGGCAAGAAGGTTGCTAAAGGCAAAAGCAAATGAGAACAGCAGATGAGATGATGGGAGCAGGAGGGGCAAGCACAGAGAAGAATGATTGCTCTGGGAGCAGAACAGATCAAGGAAGGCAGCTTACTGTTGAAAGATAGTCTCAGGACATCAGCAACACAGGCAGACTTCTCAGAGAAGGTAATTAGCAACCCACTGGAGTAGTGTTTCCTTTTTGAGGAACCATATGGATCAACTTCCTGTATTACAATAAAACTACAATAAGGGCTCTTCACAAAAGGTGAATGGAGGTACTAGGAGCTTGTTGACATCCACTTGTGGCTTGAAAATCTAAGAGAGAAACAGGGAACACAGATTTTGAGGAGGAAAAAGGAACATCACCCTGCTCCAAGTGCAGACACCCTGACCGTCTGGTTCACTAGAAAACATTATCCATCAGTGCAGCAGTCAGGCTGGAAGTCTGTGCCTCAACTGGGGTTTGTGATGTTAGAACTACTTATCTTCTGCCTATACTACAAGACAACAGCTACCTTGAAACACTTACCTATGTGCTTGCTGGTATATACCTTTCAACCTCCCCAAATCCAACCACCACATAAATGCCCTTTTTGACACTTCCTGGTTGATGGAGGCAGGTCTCTCTGCTGGAAGACATACAAACAGATAGAAGACTGGGCTATATGCAGAAAACCATTCCACATATGGGCTGGATATGTTTGACCAACAAACAAAAATGTGCCACTCAAAGTACAACCAACAAGATTCACCTCAGACCTGAAGAAGGTGTCTTTCTTAATGTATGGACCTTGGAGTCCCACAGAATGCTGCTGGGAGTTGTTCCACATCCAGCTTGATCTTTATGTTCTGAAATGACTTTGGCACCACAGTTTCTTATTTCAAATACAGTACATGAGGGGGAGGAATAACTGGTTATTTCCAACCCTATATCTAAAAATATTTCTCCCTGGGGGTAAATGAACAAAGGGGAACACACTCCCTCGGAGTGTGGTAGAGTCTCCATCCTTGGAGGTCTTTAAGCAGAGGCTGGATAGCCATCTGTCGGGGATGCTTTGACTGGGAGTTCCTGCATGGCAGGGGGTTGGACTGGATGGCCCTTGTGGTCTCTTCCAACTCTATGATTCTATGATTCTATGATTTGATTCAACCAAAGTTGCTTTATGTTACTGTTAGGGACTGAGCTCAGGGTTCCATTAGTGACTTTCCAAACATGTACTGTAATTCTAAAAAGCTAAGAATGTTAACAATAAATACATATGTTGTCCACATCAAGCTTATATGCAAGTTTACTGAATTAAACAAAAGTATAGCACTGAGCCGAATAAAGCCTAATATGGAAATTATCAAAATCCCTTTTCCTATTTATCACAGAGAGAGCTTGAAAGAAACTATTTAATCTCTTTGTGCAGCAAACTTAACTTTACAGCCATTCTTACAGCATAGCTTTGCAGTAAGATTTCCTTATTACAACCTGGCATGCTGACAATCCATTGCAAGTTCTGCTAGGCATACAGTCAGTGCTCACAAGGGGAAAGATAATGAAATATTTACTCAGAAGAAAAGATATCCTGCAAACAAGGTATTATTTCATCACATTATTTTGGCCATTAGTAACTGAAGCTTACCAACAGCTGGAAATTGTACAGAATCTCCTTCTATTACAATAGACATTTCTTTGAACCTGAAGAGGGTGGGTGGAAGTTATTTTTCTATAGTTTTCTGAGATGGTGCTCTGGATACAAAAGCTCAGAAGTTATCCCAAGAGTCTGCATCGTCAGCCTTTTGGTCACTGCACTCCATCAGTATCAGAACAGTTTTATAAACACATATCAAACAGAGTCCATTTTTTCTCAGGGACACACTTTACAAAATCCACATGGCATCAAAACAGTGAGTTGAATCCAAATTTAGAGCACAATTTGAATTTTCCAAGATGGCCAGCAACCAGCTGAGCCAACTGTACATTCACTAAAGCTGTGTGTAATCCAATGAACATCACTACAGTGGCCAGGCTTTGGGACAATATATTGGGTGTGAATCTGTGCTAGGGAAGATTTGGATCTGGCATAATTCAGCTCTTTTCTGGCTCTGTCCTTTCCTTGGTTCATCAGATAGTAGATGGCTAATTCAGCTAGCACAAGTGGCTCCTGCCTAATCCTTAACTCCCTCTGCATCTTTGAGTTAGGACTGCAAGGCCTGTTGGAGTCCAGCCCAGTTTTTTTTTTGTTCTTTATTATTTTTCACAGTATGAGTGGCTAAGCATTCTACATTTCAATGTAGTGAAGCAAATGATTTAGAGAAGGGGTCAAAAGGCAATCTGGTGCCCTCCACATATTTTTGTAGTTCCATTAGCCATAGCAAGCACAACTAAGAGCCAGAAACTGTGCAAGCTATAGTCCAATACACCCAAAAGGTAACTTACTATTCATACAAATAGTATTTTTAGATCAGAGATGTATACTCCCTTCAAAGAGGAACTTATGTTACTGTACTTTTGTTATAAAGCTATACTTAAGACTCAGCCATTAAAATAAGATTTAACCTCACATAAATAAGATTTTATATCTGAAAGAAAATATTTGCCGTTACGAATCTTAAGATCTTCAAGGGAATTCATTCTCTGATTTACACCAGTCCAACAGGTTCCTGGGTTTTATTGTTTTTGGTTGATTGTTGTTTATATGTAGTTTTGGTTTGAAAGGTATTCTGATATAGTGAACAGATGCTGGGCTTAACGATGGAAAAGAGGGAGAGCCTGAGACACTGACTGTTACTGAAAGTCTCCAAGGTTGCTTGGTCAGGGAAAGGCAGTTGGCAGTGTGTGGGCAGTTAGAATATTGACAATGACTGTTTGAACCCAGTTCTGGCAAGAAATGGCTTTCTGTTCTTAGCTTTTGCAATCAATTCTTTCTGGTTCATCCATGAAACCTGGTTATTGAGTTATCTAGAGACAGGGCATGATGGCTCTCTTCAGCTTCCCTATTGTGCAGAGAAAAGCGGAACCAGACAATCACTGCTCAGGGAATGCTGTCAAAGGCTGACTATGGGTGCCTGTGGGGACAACTACAACCTAAACTAGTAAATAATCATATGTCTGGGCAAAGGGGCCCAAGTCTAAATGCAAAATTCATTTATGTTTCATATTTACCTTATACACACAAGCCTGGAGTTATTTACACACAATATTTTAAATAATTTTATGCATGAAATAAGGTTTGTGTAGACTGAAGTATCAGAAATCATAGGTGTCACTATTACAGTCAGATATGAAAAAAGTTTTGATTTTGGGAATATTTCAGTTTTGGAATTCTGAATAAGTTAGATTCAACCTGTATAATAAATACTGTTTTGCTTTCTACAACTTTTTCTACTGCCAGGCCGTGCTTTACTACATTGAATCCACTGATTAGCACAGCCCCTTGCCTAGAATAGGAGTCACCTAGAGGGACCAGAACAAAATAAAGCCACCCACCCATCTTGGACTTAACAGAAAGTTTCATGCAAATGACCTTGTTTCTTTTGCAAATGTTTCAGAAAATGTTTTTTGGAAGAATGAGTGGGAAATCTTAATGGCTGTAAGAGCTGAGTGACATAATATTCACTGTAGAACAACGCTATTCGCTCCCAAATAAGAGTAATTATCATTTGAACATGGACAGTCTTTTAAAACCAAAATCAACCCAGGTGGGCTTTAAGGTCTGCCAGACTGAAAATTAACTCAATGAACACTTCTCCAAGTGTGTAACATTCACAAATGAATATTCAGATACTATCAAGTTCTATAATAAGGGAATGATTTTCCTCTGGCTTCATGAAAAGATCTGTTCTCTGGCTCTACTACAAGATTTTCTGACATGTATGGAGTATTTTAATTATCCATTACATGGAGAAATCTATAGGGTTTTCCCCCTTTAATTTTGTTGTACTGTTTTAACATTGCTAAGCTTCAATGCCCAGACCAAATAAAAATAAACACTATTTTAAGTGAAGCATTGTTTCATTTGATGTACTGATCTGAGTATTATCAATTTCTGCACATTACACAGCCACTATTCAGCATAATTTGCTATGGCTGTCTCATGTCAGGAATCAATGCAGTGGGAAGAGACACATTTTTAAAACTGGAGGTGGAAGAATTAATGCACAACTGGCAGACACCAGAGGGCAGCCCTTGCTCTGTAGTGTTTGGCAACTGCTCACATGAAGTTTACTGTCTATAACCAAGGAGAAAGAGAATGTACACCAACAGAGACAGATTTATCCACTACAATATTACTGAAAGCAAATTTTAAATTATAGATTAACCAAAGGTGGATATTTGTACTAGACAACAGGTGTACAGGTGAAATAGGGAGTAAACCCCAACAAAGCATATATGTAAGCCACTACTTCTGCAATTCTTCATCAAAGCCTATGCCAGAAAGGGCTGAAGGCAGTTTTGGTACAACAACATCTGGGGGAGGGGCATGAGCTGTCTATCCTTTTTCTAATCTAGTTTTAAGCATTTATGTATTATAAAACATGGGGAGAATGTCATGTAGGGGATCCTAAACAGTAAAGACTCTAGAACAAGCATATATAAACTCAATTTCTTTGAAATGGACATTTTACATCTATGAAGTTGCTCCAGTGAAGTGTGGTGTTAAGACAAATATATAGTCTTAACTAACCTTGACCAACTGGTAAAAGAGGTAATCAAAAACATTCCAGAAAATTTCAAACATTCTCTTCCATGTAGGTAGTGGTTGTACATTTTGATTATTTAATTTAACTATCTAAACCATCTGAATCCGTGCTGATGGAACACACACGCATGTTCTTAGAAAATAATATTGCATTGAAATGGAGCTATCCTCTGGGATATATTAAGTCTTATAAAGCACAGAGTATGAATGCAAGTCCACTGTGCTTGCATCAAACAGATACTTTTGAAATCACTCTCACAATGAGCACCAAGAGCTAGGCTGCTATTGACTGCTTGAGAAATATTACTGCAGGACTCCTGGAGTAAATCAATGCCTGATCTGTTATTGCTCAACCCTAAGGTTGACCTCAGCATCAAAAAAGACCCCTGTTTCTGTTTCTCTTCAACCTGCCTCCCTGCACCAACCCACTGATTGGTTGAGAATTTATTTTTAAAGAATTATAGACAGCAGCTCAAGGAAGCTTGTTTCCCACATTACTGCTGGCAAATGTTATCTCAATAGCTGATTCAATGCATGGGTAGACATGTGATATCATTACTAAAGCAGCACTCAGAGACCATTTCTTCCTTGCTATAACATGGATGTATGGAGTTTATCACACGACGAGAATTGAAAGTATAATCCAATGGCAATCTGAATGAAATCACGGGGTTTCACGTTATTGCGTGAAAGCCGATCACACACATTTTGGGGCAACGGGAACTCCTTCTGAATGCAATCGTGGGGTTTCACACTATCACATGCAATTTCAGGACTGGGAGGCAATTTGGGGCAGTTCCAAATGCAATGCAGAGTCAATACACAATCACGTAAATTTGCTGAACTAGCAAATTCACTCAATTCCGAACTGGCCCCACTTTCATTTCTTTCAAAATTGAGAGAAATTCCTCCCATATGATAACGTCCTATGTATGGTCATCAACAGAGCCTTCCAAAAGCTATTACAGAACCACAAACTCTGAAAGAAACTGCTGTAAGATGAAAGAAACCTGATTCCCTTTTGTTACTCCTTGTAAACAGTAGTGAGTTGCCAACACTAGTTGGAAACAATATAGTAGATTTAATTATATGCCTTAAGTGGCCTGGAATCACAAGCAACTAATATATTTTGCCTTACCATTTCAAACATCGGCTGGCCTCTAAGCTTCAATAAAGTGTTAATGAGTGCTCTTGATGATAGGCTCACTCATACCCTTAGTACTTGGTCCCCTAGAGAACAATAAGCCATTTCTAAAAGAAACCACCATAGGAAGACCCTTAGAGGGCATGAAATAGATTTATTTAACATTTTTTTAAAAAAAATACTAAAGACCAACACACTTGAGACCACAGATGGCCCTTTAGCCATGTGGATTTTGTGTGAGAATTATAAATACTACTTCAATAAACAGAATAGTGGATGTCTGCCATATTAGATGGTATTAAACTAAATGGATCAAAGGACTGACATAGTCATGTGTTTATATTTAAACATTTCTATGCTAAATTTTCAATTCAGATTGCACATTGGCAAAAAAGAATACACAATCACTATAGCCATATGCCTACCCCATAGGATGAAGCACCTTAAAGGATGCAGGCTGTACATGATTTTAAGTCTCTGATGCATGACTAGGATGGAAATCTGAGTTCACTTGGCCAGGAAAACTGCAGTGAAATTACAGACAGGATTCCATATCTCAATTGAATATATTTTGTCACAGAGCTTCTAGGATTGAGAAGTGGGATCTAAAAGCAAAAAGCTGTTCTACAATGGAAAAACAACAGCTCACTATTATCAGATGTCAAGAGGGATGGAAAGATTTGTTATAGCAAAGTCAAAAGTTACATTCAAACACCAAAATGTATAACTGCAAGCTGTATTGTGGGGCAGCTTGTTAACAGAAGGGGTGTGTGAATCACCATGAACAAATCTCTGCTAGACTTATGTTTAGTTTCTGTAAAACAAATTTGCCGTAAAGACATAATTAAAATACTGCACTATATTTTGCACACTGCTGGATTGTAAGTGTAAGCAGAGAAAATTGGTCGCATGTCACACTGGGAAAAGTTTGCCTGTGACAGACATAGATCTTGCAACAACAGGTGTCAGCTTAATTTGACATTCAAAATAGTTCACTACTCACCAGCTAGGTTATGTACAGCAAGCAAGTTGCTTGTAAAGGATGGTATTGTCTTCTGCAAACTCCTCTACACAACTGTTTAAAGTAGACATTAATGAGAATTAAGCATCAACACACATAATACAAATATTATAGGTCTGTCCTGAAGCATCATTTGCCATTTGAGCAAATATGAGGCACTTAAAGAAAAGGATGATTTGAGTTAAGAATAAAACCAACAACAACAACCAAAGAAAGCTTTTTTCTGCAATCTATTTTTGCATGCTCTGTGGCAGCTCAGGTTCTCAGTCTTTGTTATATGACATTATATTGCATAATGGGAAACATTGTCCAGATTGAATTTGTGTAGATCCTCTGTAATATTTTGTTTTGTTTTGTTTTCTCTATGTTCAGCATCAAGCCTGCCTTGCGCTTTCTTCCCTGAGTTTCCTTAGTAATTGCTCTAAGTTGTGATGTTTTCTGCTAGTAATATGGTGTTGCCCACATACCTAAGATGGTTGATGTTCTTTCCTCCTGTCTTCACTCTTCCCTCATCTGAGTCTAAACCTGCTCTTCTTATGATATTTTCTGCATACAAGTTGAACAGGTAGGGTGATTAAAATGCACCCTTGCCTGACCCCTTTGCCAATTGGGAATCATTCTGTTTCTCTGAATTCCATTCTGACATAGCTAGCTTCTACTCTTAAATACAGATTTCTCATCAGGACCATCAGATATAGTGACACTCCCATGACCTTAAGAGCCATCCATAAGTTTTTGTGATCTATATAGTCAAATGCTTTGCTGTAGTCTATAAAGTACATGGAGATTTTTTTCTGGAATTCTTATACACATAGTCTGAAGGTAATTTTATACACAATATTTTTTATATTTTAAATATATAAATTTAATATATAATTTAAGCCCTGGTGGCACAGTGGTTAAATGCCTGTGCTGCAGCCACTCGCTCACAAGCCATAAGGTTGCAAGTTCAATACCAGCCAAAGGCTCACACTCAACTCAGGCTTGCATCCTTTTGAGGTCACTAAAATGAGTACCCAGTTTATTGGGGGCAATTAACTTACAGGTATATATATTCCAACTCTATGATTCTAAGATTCTATAAATGAAACTGCTATTCCTAATAACTGCGTCCATGAAACAAAGTTGGTGTATATTGAACCATCAGAAACAAAGATGTCACTATCTCAGCCACTCATGTGGACAATTCTGGATTTTAGAATTCCAGATGAGGGAGACTAAAACTGTAATAATAATATATGGGTTCACATTTTGAAGAGAGGGGGAAAAAAGAATAGAACAAATGCCAAGAGCCATAAGGGTTTGCTGCTTGATCCCCTGAGACCTTCAAGAGGCAGAAACATTGTACCATCATCTTATGATACAGACCTGGCACTGCCAGCTCTGGTGAGCTGCCAAAACATAAACCAAGGAATGGATGAGGATAAACCCGGAAGAAATCCCCCCTTCCATCCTACTACAATATCACACTACAATGTATAGTACTATTACTCCACATTTACTGCTATGGTTGCCACCTGTGGAATATTGGAATTTGCAATTTAGGGAAGGGCACTAACAATTTTTAGCCAGAGAGCTCTTAGGCCTCACTAAACCCCAGAATGCCACAGGAGGCAGCCAGAGCAGTTATAGTGCAGTGTGCCTTGCAGTGTGGCATTGTCCCTAGAGTGGAAAGAATACTGTACTCAAACTGCAATCACACAGCACTGGCTGAAGCCCAAAACAATGGTGAAAAGAGGGTAGACAATTAAAAGTGGAACAATCACTCAGTGTTGAGGCTCAAAGTCAAGCCCACATTGTCCATGAGTTTTTGCAAAGGGAAACACTTGTTCCACCATTGCTTCATATTGGGTCCCCATGCATTCTTTCACTGACCACAACTGGATGGACCCAGAATATCTGCCATGTATCTTTCTTGCAGGAAAAGATGGTGGAGATTCCTGTCTTTCTGGCTGGATGCAGGATGTTGGTGGTGGTGGTGGGGAACCTGTTTGTTACAGTTTGAAGTTTTTACAGCCATAAATTATATCCCACTGTGCCATGGTGACTGAAAATGCTAGCAGTCATCTGCAAGGAACAACTTGGGAAAGAGGCAGTCAGTCTACTCACCCTGCTAATGAACATGCTCACTGGATTATCTTCAGTGACATGATCACTTCATTTTGGGCTTTCCCCCCCCCTCAAAGATTACAAGACTTTCTCCCTCTCCAAATAATAATGATGATGATGATGATAATAATAATAATAATAAATCAAAATTGCATAAAGTTATGTTTATCTAATGATGCTAAATTACACTGAATACCACTATAACACACAAAATGCATTCATCTCTTATCATAATTGCTGAATTTATTCCATTTCCTCTTAATTTATCTAGTTCAGCAATCTTTGAGAACCTGTTCAGCCATTTCTTTCACGGGTGTCAACTACAAATTTTTCATGCCTGTTCAACACTATCTTTATATTTACCAAGAGATTAAACACAAGAAGTCAAATAGGGGAGGATGTCTTTCATCCAGGTTACGTGATAGCCTGAACCATACCGCAAGCCCATCTGATAATGGTTGGAGTCAGCACGTGCTGCTGTGCCTTTTCCTTGAGGAAACCTGTTAGTGCATATTCTTTTTAACCTAGCAGGTATCATATACCATCTATACACTAACTTAATGCTGAGCTTCCTGCCAGTCCAAACAAACTGATGGCAGTTTGCCTCCCCATACACTTTGAATTAAGGATTGGGATTTAGATATTGAGCAGATGCCACTTTGAAGCAGAACAGAATACTGTACACTATTTTAAAACAATTCAGTGTAACATCCTTCTTTCAGATTAGAACCCCAGCAGTCTTCTTTAGAAATTAACACTGAACTCATTTCTACAGTATTTCCAGCAAGCTACACAGGAAACTGCTTCACACCAAGTTAGGCTCACTGCCCTATATATAATTCAGTAGTGTCTACACACTGACTGAGAGAGACACTGATTTCAAACATGGGTCAAGGGCTTGAGAGTAAGTCCTTCTGTATTTCAAGCATACATTTACCAAGTGCTTTTCAGATAATACGTGTCTTATCTTCCTTCTACTGGATTTGGATTTTTACACATAAGAATACAGGAGCACATTACCTACTAAGTAAATACTCATACTTGGATTTTCAGCATGTTCTGCTTCGTCCTCTTTGCTTCTTTTTTCCTATCCCCACCAGCAACTCCCAGCTTGGTTCTCAAGAATACAATGTCATCTTTTCTTTTGTATCTCCAAAACCAACTGAACAGTGCAAGAAGTCGCTTTTAATATTAATTTTAAATAATTTAAATGTAGTTTTTTGAGGAAATAAATGGAACAGGTAGATATCTGAACCATGAGTTTCTCTTGTCACATTCTTCCTGTTACCATTCTCCACCTTGTAGATATCCACTGCAGCTGGCCTTTTCCTCAATCTCAGTGGGTCAGGTGAAATAGACAGAATTAGGCAATAGTAAAAGCAACTAAACTGCACTTACTGCTGTGATACTGGAGAAAAGAGTTCAAAGAGAATGACCAATCAGCAAACTTTTAAAAAATAATGTTTCATGGCTGCTTGTTTGCCTGCTGGGTGAAAATAACTACTTTTAATTTATAAACAGGTAAACAATTTCAAGTAGAGAGATTTGCATAAAGGTTTGCTAGCTACTACAATGCCACTTGCTGAGTTTCAGCATTTGTTACTTGGGGTACATATGGTGTAAAAGAGAGGGAAGACAATTCAGCTCCTTCTTGAATACTTAGGATATCAGAGGGTGATGTTTCTGAAGGTACTGGAGTAAGCAAAACGATGGCTTTCCCAGCTGAAAACCCAGCTGAAAACTAGAGGAGCCAAAAGTTTTAAAAACCACAATTGAGTATGAATGAGCAGACTGGGAAAGATTGAGAAGATATATGCATATAATACTTTTTTTGCAAAAATAAATAGAAACACAATTACTTATTAGGCTTATTTGTGCAATTTCAAATTCTTAAACAGAAAACTACACTTTCTGACAAATACAGTCACATACCTCATATTACTCCTTGCTTAATTTTTTTTGCCTGAAAAGCTGTCTCTTTGAAAGCTTCAGGTACAATCACTTCCAATTTAAGAACATACATACATAATTAAATAACTACATTCTGCTTTTCTGCACAGTGTTCTTCTCCAGTTTGTTTCAGTTGCCTTAATCCTAGTGTATAAACAGTATTGATGGGACTCAACTCTTTCTCTTGGTAACAAAGAACGTTTGAGGTCTGTTTCAAAGGAGACGTAATACAGCCTGAAGGGGATCCCACCAGACCTCTCTTCTGCATGCTCAATCTATGTGTTGACAGCTGGACGGGCTGCGTAATTGCTTTCTAAACTGTCAAACTAAAGTGTCTTAATTTAGCAGGGAGGGGAGTAGAAAAAAGAGAGATGGGATTAGCAGTTAAAATAGAAAGACCCCTGTCAAGCAAATCTAGAGATATTAACATAATTTTTACCATTTTAAAAAATTAATGCAAAGCACTTTAAAGCCTAATAAAATTGGGTCACTAAAGGTGCAATCCAATACAGCAGTGGCATCACTGAGGGGTGGGAGGGTGCAGTGGCGTGGCCCACAGTGGGTTACACCCCAGAAGGGAGGTAACATCTGGTCAGGACCTCCTCCTGTGCTCCCCCAAGCACACGCTCCTTCTCCATGCTCCCAGCCGCACCATTCCCCCATGCTATTTCCACGTATTCCTTCTCCACACTCCCCCATGTGCCATACACACACACACACCATCCCCACGCTCCCCTCACGTGCCATCCCTCCACGTGCTTCCCCTTGTGCACTGTCTCATCCTTTTCCTCATCAGGAAAAGGACAGGGTGGGAGTGCATGCTATCCCCAGAGGCCTCACCCACCCACCCCAGGTGTCACCCAGTGCAGGGACACCACTTTAATACATTCCATTGCAGTCAATGTAATTTATACAGTATACAATGTAATTTAGACAGTATAGGGACCATAATCAAAGCCTTTGGGTTTTTGCTGATGGGTTTTTGTCTTGGGCTGCATGGCTGATGGAAAAACATACAGTATCAGCCTCAGAATGTACAGAACTCATCATTAGAGCCAGTGTGGTGTAGTGGTTTGAGCATTGGTCTACAAATCTGAAGACCAGGGTTAGATTCCCAGCTCAGCCATGAAGCCCAATAGGTGACCTTGGGCAAATCCCATGATCTCAGGCTCAGAAAAAGGCAATGGCAAACCTCATCTGAACAAATATTGCCAAGAAAACCCCATGATAAATTCACCTTATGGTTGCCATAAGTCAGAAACATCTTGAAGGCACACACAGAGATGCATACACACTTGTTTAACCATGGAAGGTCCTTTTACTAGATTTCACAGATCATATTTAGGTATATGTTTTTAATCTGTTGAAAATCAGCCCTTTGCAAATCAAGCCATTTGGCACAAGTGGTTTGCTGAGATACAAAAAATACCACAGCCATAAACTGAAATAAGCTACTCTCAGTAACTGACTTTGCAAAATTAATGCCTATTTAAAAATGTAGACTACTGGTGTCAATCAGGGAAACACTACAAAAACAAAATAGAATTAAAGCAACAATTGAAATTTCCTTATATGATTAAATGTGTTATCTAAAAATCCACAACTTAAAAATTGTTTCTACTAGATTACCTAGCACATAACTAAAGTTCAATAGAAAGACACAAACATGACACACACTAGGAATTACTTGTTCAGTTTTCTTTCTACAGCTTCACCACATGGATCCCTTAAATTATACTTTTCTGAACACAAGTTTTGAAAGAATTTTAGAGTTTTAGTCTAACTGCTACTGTACAGCAAACTAACAAAAACATTCTAGGGTCAAATGTCAGTGCTAGTAACAGGACCTTCCATGAACTCATCCACTCCCATCCACTGATGTTACTTTGTCCTTCAAGAGCTTAAGAAATCAAAACTCTCAGGCATAGCCAAGAGAGAGGCATTTATCATCACAGGCTCTGACCTGCACTATTTAAAAACACTTGAAAGAAAGCTGAATCAGAAAACCATTACATAGGGTATGCCAAAAAGCTATTTTTTTTAAACAAATCTCTATTCCTAATAAAGAGCATAGCATTTAAGTGTTTTGAAATAGTGGTTATTTCAATAATGTTCATTTAACATTAGGTTTACTTGATATTTCTCATTCCTCATCAGAGTATTAGTGAGATTATCCATTAAGGGGAGCACTCCATTTTCCAGAAAGCATAAAATCCTTTGCTCTTGAGAGACATTTCAAATATTTTCAGGGCAACACCAACTCTTAAAGGTAATACTTGGCAAGCTAGCCTGTCTACTACTCTTTCAGCATGTGGTACACAGATATCACTCCACATGCCCTCTGAGGCCTGCCATAAACTTACAGATGGAGTTGGGGAGGGCAGTTCTGTCACCTTTTACACATGAACATGGGAAAGCACAATAGGGACAGAGCTGGCAACAGATCTACACCTAAATAATACTGCCAAATGTGCCTTTTTTCAGATTAAATTGCTAACAGATCTGTGACTGGAACATATACAGTACTTTAAATGTACTGTTCTGTTTTTAAAAGCCTGCAATCAAGATCTCCAAATCTCTAAATTACTGTTTGTCCATTTAAAACATTTGAGAGCTTAAGTTTTAAGATTTCCTTAAAATGGTTTAATTTATGGACTAGGTTTTAACATTTTAAAAACGGTCTCTAATCAGAAATATAATTAAGCCTGACTATTAAAATCCCACTCTTGCATTCTAATGGAGAAAGGTGACACAGAAAAATGAATCATGTGTAGAAAGAATGGGTTAAATAATATTCCATCACTCTGACAACTATGCTTCTTTAATAATTTCTCCCATCACACCATATAAGGACATTGCCAGCAGTTAAAAGTAACTTTCATAGAAAAGCATACTGGCAAAAAACCAGGTCACTCATCTGAAGATTTCAGTCATCTGAAGAGTCACTGAGACCATAGGAAAGCATTTGGATTCACCTAATAATCTTCCCACAATGCACATGGCTTTCATTCTGTAGAAATGGGACAACATCTGGCATAAGAAGAACTGTTCCACGTTTTTGAAGCCTGTATGTTATTGAGAAATACTTGCTTTGAATTACACTTAATTCACTAACAACCTTGATTATTTTATATAATTATGCACACATGCATTATTATTTTGAGAATATTTTTTTAAAAAATATTTGAAAGAGAGAAGAAATGATGGATTGAAGTTTCTTTTTCATTTTTGTTTCTGCTTGTTTGAAGCTAAATACTGTAGTCCTGTAGTAAAATACTCATGGATGTATGGGATAGTATTTTAAAAGATTAGAGTAAACCTAAGAAGAATGTTGTTTTTGCATGTGACAAAAGATTTTGGAAATAGGAGTTGCTTTCCTTTATGGAATACAAAATTGTTCATCAATAAAGCAGGATGGGGACAACTGTTTCACAAAAGGCCATTACAAAGTAAATCCCATAGGGATTAATTTAACAACAGTGTAGCAAGCATGTCACAATGTCTGCTACTGAACAGCCTATGTTATAGGCCTTCCTTGCAATATAGAACCAAGTGAAAATCAGAACCATTTAAAAATGTTATTCTGGGGCTTTTTAGATTGGCAGGAAAGTGTGACATGAAGTTGCACTTTCCTTAATGCTTAGCAGCTAGACTGCAAGCCCCAGGTGTGCATTTAAAAAGTACAGGGCAGCTAGACTGAGGTTTTTTCTGTGGCTCAGCAACTACATGGGAAGCTGTCAAAACGCTACAAACACAGGCGGAGCAGCTACATGGGCGGCAAGGAACGTGGCTTTTAGCCGCGCTTTAAACATTTTTTCCCTTGCTGGCTGCGAATTGCGCAATTGCGCAGGTACATCATACAGTCGGAGCTTATCACATGGGGGAGTACAGGACCATTCCGAAAGAGGGAGAAAGTGAGGTCAGTTCGGAAATGCACGTGATTACGCACAAGCTCATCACACACAAAACAAGAGAGCATCTACACAAAAAGAAAATGCAGAGTCAATACGAAAGAATTCATCACATGTGAACATACTGGTCGGCTTTCTGTTGCAAATTAAGGCATCTTGGGAAATGGTAGCAAAGGCTCATGGGAGTTGTAGTCTGTGTTCTGTCAGAGCATTATATTGAGTTGTCTTGAGGTTTCAGCCCTCTGTCCAGGAGGGATTCCCATATGTCCTCCATTCTTGAGCAGAGGCCCCCCTTTTCCAAGTTGACCAGGCACGTCCTCCTTTGCCAGGACACGTCCTACTTTTCCAGCCTTCTTTTCGAAGAGGAAGCAGGAGGGCCAGGCGTGCTCTGGCCAGGCTCTGGGGGTCTCTTCCTGGCTCCTTCCCTCCCTCCCCGCTGCCTTCCTCCTCCCTTTGGCTGAGAGAGTGTGACTTGCAGGGAGGAAGGGCAGCGGTGGTGCTCCAGGTCCTCCTGATGCTGGGCCAGGGCAAGCTGGAAACAGGAGGAGGAGGAGGAGGAGGAGAGGGACATGGGGCCCCTCTGCTGCCCTGCTTCCCTGCAAGTCACACTCTCTCAGCCAAAGGGAGGAGGAAGGCAGCCAGGAGAGAGCCCTGGAGCCTGGCCAGAGTGCGCCTGGGCCTGCCTTCTCCTCCCCCCTTTGGCTGAGAGAGTGTGACTTGCAGGGAAGCAGGGCAGCGGAGGTGCTCCAGGTCCCTCCCCTTCTCCTCCTCCTCTTGCCAGCTTGCCCTGGTCTGGCTGAGCGCCTCCAGTGCCCTGCTGTCTCCCTAGAAGTCACACTCTCTCAGCCAAAGGGAGGAGGTGAAAGAAGGTGCAGGTGCACTCTGGCCGGGCTCTGAAGGTCTCTTCTTGTCTTGGCACCTTCCCTCCCTCCGCCCTTGTATCGCTACCTTTAAAGAGACAGAGCCCCATTTAACCGTGCAACTACACCTTAGCCTTTAGATGCAATAGCAATGTTGCGCCCTTTTAAAAAAAGTAGTGGGGAAATCAAACTACTTTTTAAAGGCACTTCTTCTCCCTTAAAACTCCAAAATAGTGTTTTCATGGCACACTTTCCCTTTTTCTCATCTAAAGGCTGGGCTTTCATGCAGCCTTCAACACACCTCTTTTTGCCAATCTAAAATGGGCCATTGTATTTCTTTCAATAAACTCATTTGCCAATAAGCTTGGCCCAGGGTTAAAATGACTTTGACCCTAGTTAACAGTAAGATTCAGGGGAAAGGCTGCACTACAGCAGTTAAAATAAGCTACCAGAAAAAGCTGCAGTGGAATATTTGAAAAATCTGTTTGACAATTTTAAAGGGTCACATGCCTATCTAGGAATACTGAAAATCTAATAGAAGAAGGCCAGACACATTTTTCCCCATCTCTGAGGCTGCACTTCCCTCCTTCTCTATGTGCAAAACTACACGCACGTGCGCACGCTCGTTCTCTCTGCCAGCACTATCTCCTCCTCCTAGCATTTAGGAGCAGCTGCTACTTTGCAATCCCAGCCTCTACTCCTGGGGTGTGGGCAGGAGAGAGTGTATTTCTCAAGCCACATGCTGTCCCTAAGCCACACTTTTGTGGACCCTGAAGCCCCATACCTGTCCCCCAAACTTTTTTTAAAATGCAGCATTTTAAGGCCATTACTTCAAAATACCTCCATTTTCATCACACTCCATTTCAAAACGATGACCCAGGTGACACTGTGTCACTTCTAGTTGCCATTTTGAGAAGGACACCAGATGAAGACAGAGGCTTGTGAGGGCTGAAGCCCATGGAAGCAACTGGGAAGGGGAGTAGCCTCTGGCTCTCATACAGCTTACCCAGTCCTGCTGTCTTCCATAACATGAAAATAGATTTCATCCAAATACCTTCTGGTTAGCAAACCTCTTTCACTTCACTCCAAGTGCAGCTAATTTTTTTAAGGATGTGAAGGTAAACTGTAAATCTGTAAACTGCCTGAGTGGATATGGTAAAGCATGGAGCTGCACATCAGGAAGTGAAGGAACACAATTTAACACTGTTGTAAGTAGCCAGTTCTGCAGCAATTCCCATTATTTTGCTCAAGAAAGAGACTGCACAAGTGGAACGTGATGAAAGTTTTCACAGACCAGTTCTGAGTTGTAAAGTGGAGCTGCTTTAGACAAGGAAGAAAAAACTGGCATGGAATTATTTGGAGAGAAAGACATGACTCATTAATTTTAAACTAAATGGTGTAACCAAATGGGAACTGAAGTCCAACAACACTGGAAAAGCCTAACTTTGTCTATCCTTGTTTTAAATTCTGATTTTAAAAGCATCAAAGAGCAAAGAGTCACAACATCCTTTAAAGTGTACCATCCCCCACCCCACTACCTTCACATTGTTTGACATTTTTAATCCATTTTTCAAAACTAAAATAGAATTCTAGCCACTTCTGTTTTTCCTTTTATTTCAAATTTTTGATCAGATGGGGGTCCAGGGGAAACAAAGTGAGTTTCTAAAGTGCTTCCACAAAAATCACACAGTGTTATAAGTAGCCACATCTGCAGTAATTCCTATTCTTTAGCTCAGGAAAGAGACTGCATAAATAGAACATGATCTTTAGATTTATTTTCATTTTCCTGTCTCATGTTCCAATGCAAGCTGTAAAAACAGCCCTTTGCTGAGCAGAAGTTAGTTGCAGATTCACTCTTAGGTTGAATAGAACATTAATAAGAGGTGAGTCTTTTAAATGGAACTGGCTAGCAGATCCATGGGTTGATCTGTAGTAGACATGACATCTCCTGTACTTTTTGTAAAAAGCCTTCATAATATTAAGCTCATGTTTACTGGCTCTAGAAACAGTTATGTACCATTCAACAACAATGTTCTTCTCAGCTATATTGCGCTGATTCTGAAGAAGACAAATTCACAACAGAGGCATAAAACACCTGTGTTATGGTACACACAATACAATCTAGATTGCATACAAACTATGTAACTTAACCTGATCACAGATATACTCACACCACAACAAAGATTTAAAATTGCCTGAATACATTAACAACCAAATAAAGAAGTGCTTCATTTTCAGATACTTTTTCTAGAATATATGTCTTACAGGGTTTTAGAATAATCCTCCACATCTGAAAACCCATCTCAGATTATTTATTGCAAAGTTAGCATTTTCAGGAATTCAGTTTCCATGGTATCCATGAAATAATATTAGCTCCCTCTGGTGGTCAGTATTAACAAAAGCTGTACTGTATTGGACTTCATAAAAGTAAACATTTCATTTCTGTTTGGAATGGATGCTTCTGAAGTTATGTCAGATTGTACTGACAAAATTGTAATATAAATTCACTAAAATCAGTGGGTCTTCATGTACCTGTGACTAAGGCTGAAAGCCTATATATCCACTGGTTTGTGAGCATTCACACACACACACACACACACACACACACACCAAGAGTAAGCATCAGATATGCTCCGAGCAGGATCCAAGAGCAGGATCCAACTGGGTACTTGTTCTGATAGAAGATGCCAGGCAGCACATCTAGCAACTGCTCAATGTCTGCTCTAGAGTCCTAGAAAACCTTCCGGAGCAGAGTTTGTAGTGTTGCAGAGCAGGAGGGAAAGAAGGAGAGCATTTCAGGTGCAAGCATGTAGAAGCTGCAAGCAAAGAAAAGGGGAAAAAAGTCCTCTCTTGGATCATCTTACTAGCTTCTTTCATCACTGCAACTGCCCAACTGAATCCTGGCCTAAATTTTTTTAAGGATCTAATTAACACAAGTCAGCATGGCTAATAGGCAGGGACTGTGGGTATTCGTAATCCAAAACATCTGGAAGGTACTACATTGCTGACCCCTGCTATACATATTTATCTGGGAAAACATTCCATTAAGTCTAGTGGGATCTTTGAATAATAAAAAAATCTCTGAGGTGGCATTGTACATCACATAAGACAGTTTTCAGTGACATTTAGGGCCATCTTTTACTAGATTGTATCCTTTGTCAATTATTACTAATCAAAGGGAGACAAGACCCCTTTAGATTTCATTAACAGAAGACCTCTAAACCCTGCAGGTTTGTTGTTGTTGTATATGTGTACACACACATACACATAGTCATTTATGTTTTATAGTTACAAGAAGGAAAGATGACCTTTTTTATGACAGGGTGTTTGGTTCTGAGGTGTAGATTGTAATTTATACTGGCATTTGACCCAACATTTACCTCCTTCTTAATATACCTAGCTGATGGAAAATGCATCATGATCCTACAGTTCTAGTCAAGGTTCCAACAACATAAAGCAGGTCCGTTGTTTTTAATGGAACAATGGGCTTGTGCCCATCACCAAGTCAATAGACCAGTTGTGCTCCTCAAATTGAAACATGGCTTCTCTATAACAAACACTTCTGAAAATGGGCAGGGGGAGGAGTCCCAAAAAGACGGTAAATTTATGGCAAGGGATGGGTTGCATCTCACACCAGTTAGTAGAAATCTTATTGCCAACAGTCTCAAAAATTTGATCAGGATCCAACAGAAGGAGGGAAAAATTTTACACAGGCAGCTAGAGGGAAGGTCCCATGGTCTTAGATGTCTCTACATTAATGCACAGAGCACAGGAAATAGACAAGGTGAACTTGAAATCCTTGAACAACAAAATAAATATGATATAATAGGCATCACTGAAACATGATGGGATGAGTATCATGATTGGAATGTAGCAAGAGAAATAGGCCAAACTGGAAAGGAGGAGGAATAGCATTATATGTCAGGGATGTTTACACCTGGAAGCCAGGTGGAGAGAATCTGGATAAAAATTAAAGGGGAGGGAAACAACAGGAATGTTACTGTGGGAGTCTACTACAGACCCCCAAGTCAGAGAGAGGAACTGGATGGGTTTTTTTTAGACCAGATGACCACACACTCAGAAAGAGAGATGCAGTAATGATGGGTGACTTCAACTATCTGGCTACTTGCTGGAAGTCAAATTCAGCCAAAACTTTAAAGTCTAGCAAATTCCTCATTTGCCTTGAACAAAATGTCATTGCCCAAAAGGTAGAAGAGGCAACAAAGGGATCAGCTATTTTAGATCTGATCCTAACCAACAGGGAAAACCTGGTTAATGGGGTGCAGCAAGTGGTAGGATCCTTAGGTGGGAGTGACCATGTTCTCCTGGAATTTATTATACAGTGGAAAGGAGAAGCCAGGCATAGTCAGGCATGCATTCTAGACTTTAGGAAAGCTGATTTCAGTAAACCTAGGAAAATACTCAAAGAGAAGGGGACTCAGGAAGGATGGGAGATAACTGAAGGCACAATTTCAAACTGTTCCAACAAGGAGAAAAAATGAGAGGTGTCTCAAGAAACCAGGATGACTGACTAAAGAACTTTCAACTGAGCTAAGTTTTAAACAGGAGATGTATAAGAAATGGAAAAAGAGAGAAATCATCAAAGAGGAATTCAAACAAATAGCTAACACATGTAGGGCGGGAAAGTGAGAAAAGCTAAAGCGAAGAATGAACTCAGGCTTGCTAGAGAGGTTAAGAACAACAAAAAGAGCTTTTGGGGGTATGTACACAGCAAAAGGAAGAAGAAGGAAACGGATGGGCCACTGCATCCAGAAGATGGAATAATGCTAACAGGGGACAGAGAAAAGGCAGAATTACTCAACACCTTCTTTGCTTCAGTCTTCTCAGAAAAGGCAAAGGGTGCTCAACCTAAGGATAATGGAGCAGAAGACAGAATAGGGGAATTTCAGCACAGAATAAGTAAAGAGGTAGTACAGGAATACTTGGTTAACCTAAATGAATATAAGTCTCCAGGACCAGATGAACTACATCCAAGGGTATTAAAAGAACTGGCAAATGTAATATCAGAGCTATTAGCAATAATTTTTGAGAACTCCTGGAGAACAGGAGAAGTCCCAGCAGACTGGAGGAGGGCAAACGTCCCCATCTTCAAAAAGGGAAAAAAAAAGAGGATTCCAACAATTATCATCCAGTTAGTCTGACATCAATTTCAGGAAAGATTCTGGAGCAGATAATTAAACAGAGAGTCTATGAACATTTAGAAGGGAATGCTATGATCACAAAAAGTTAACATGCGTCTGTGAGAAACAAGTCATGCCACACTAATCTGATCTCTCTCTCCCTCTCCCCCCCCCTGATAAAATTATAAACTTGGTAGATGAAGGGAATGCTGTAGACAAAGTAGTCGTTTCAGTAAGACCTTTGACATGATCCCTCATTATATTCTTGCAAATAAGATAGTAAAATGTGGGTTAGACAATGCAAGTGTTAGGTGGATTTGTAATTGGTTGACCAGCAGAACCCAAAGGGTGCTCCTCAGTGGATCCTATTCATACTGGAGAGAGGTGACCACTGGGGTGCCACAGAGTTCTGTGTATGCCCTTGTGGTCTCTTCCAATGCTATGATTCTATGATTCTAAATAGTTTATTGTATTTAAATGTGTGCTTCTTGTACAAAGAAAAATAATCCAAACCCACTGGGCACATCCAAAACTTTTAAAAGAAAGCCAGCCATACCAGTCCTAAATATACTGATTCCATTAACAGAGAGTTTCACCTTTACTCAGCTTCCTTATCTGTGTCAAGAATGGCTGGCAGGCAGGGCAACCAATAAATACTACTTTCTAGTCTTGATATTGTGTATTTTTATTCTTGTAATAGAGAATGGGGAGCCATGTGCTTCCCCATGTGGTCAAGGCACATTGGTAAAATGGTGATCCATGTTTATACTTCCCAGCATGGTCATCTTTAAGCAATTTATAACCTAAATTAAACTAATCCCATGCTAAATTTGGTCCAAGAACAAGAACAACACAGAAACACGTAGGCTAGAAATTTTCAATGTGGGAGGAAAGAGTGGACAATAAGCAGCATATGAGTATGGAAAGGGGCTGTTTTCTAATCTGGTCTTCCTTTTCCTCCTCCTACTCATTTCATGAATCAGTAAACTGGATGGAGATAAGGTAAGCGAGAAGGAGGACTAATAGCAAAGAAATCTCTTTCCTACTTTGACAGTTAAGCCACTCCAGTCTCTTAATGTCAGCTGATATCAGCATTGGATATTAGCTTGCAAATATCAAAACAGACCCCAGAATTCTCTCACGGGCTGCCAGTTCCAGCATGACTCTGTCCTTGTGGGACATAGAGCCTTCATCAGCAGAAACTATAGTGATATTTTGTTTTTTGAGAGGAGGAACTATCAACAGGTCAAACCTACAGTAACCTATGCAAATAGTCTGATACTGTGGCTGCAGTATGCCAGCGTCAGTGTCACTGCACTGTAACTGGTACACCATATCTGCTGTTCTAGGGATCGAAACAGATTTTCCACTGGATTGATACATGTCAGTACAAAATGGACACAACACTGCAATTAGAAACTCAGACATTACCATACTTCCTGAAATGTAAATGACATTTTGACATGATAAAAAGTGTTTCAGATTAATGTCTCAACCACTCTACCCACTTTGAAGTCAGTCAGTCTAGACTTTGAACATAAAGACAGTTATCAATTTATTTGCAAAGAGGGCTACAATTACATTATTATTTTAAAGGTATGTCTAATGTTTTAAATTATTATATGTAATTTTGAGATCAAAATTATGATTTCAGAAACATTCTAAATTGAATGTCCATTTCCGTTAGAAAAATTCCCTCGTATGATCTTTTGTCTGTTGCAATTCTAAGCACTACAGCCTGCGATGGTTTCATTACCAAATAATATATGAACCAATGATGTGTCGGTGGACTTTGGTTTCTCTACAACACAAAGATACCCATATGGAAACGTTTGACCCCAACATCTAAAAAATGACCCTGTTCATATGATACCCAGTCATCTCTAATATAAGATACCATGTTCCATGCTGTTCAGCTATTATGAGCAATATTTGTAGAAAGAAACAACACAGCATCTGAGTACTTTTTCCATACTGAAGTCATTAGGCACTGAGTTATTAATTGAATCTCAGAAAACACAGCTGAACAAAAATGTATAAAAATTCCTAAGTGATTCGTTTGAGTTATTTGCTGTGATGAACCTGGATGTGTGTGTATTAAAGCAATTCCCACACAGACTCACTGAAGGTACTTGGGTTCAACAAATAAGGGAAAAGGGATAAGAAACATCTAATCAAATAATCTATGTACGAGACATCATTTACAAAGAAACGAAAGCATCCAGACAGCAGCACAGAAATCCTAAAACAGAATTAATTTATCATGTCAACTATGTGTTCCTTATTATCTCTATAGCTGAGAAGTCCATTAATTTTAGTAAAGACATCCTTTCCATACTTGAAATCCTTTTTTACAAATATAAACCAGAAGAATAAATTTAGATAACTTCTTATGTATTTTTACCATTTTGTTAGTAACATTTGCATACTTCTAAAAAAAATTGAGTTGCAACAAAAATCTGGGTTGTTTTCCACATACCTGGTGGACATCGGCATTCAGATGGTGCTTCTCTTGCTGTGCGTAGTTTAGCTAATCCTTCACTCAGTTTCTGTTGAAAAAAAGTGTAAAATGGGTATTTACAGGGAAGTAATGGATGAGTATATGCTCTGCAAATGTATTCCTGTGGTTAGTCATTCACCTGATTCAGCCAAAATTAAGCATAATCCCATGGGTTTTTGATAGACATGCTTAAATCCTTTCTCCTGGAATAATTAGATTTAAAAAGTATGCCCAGTATGCCAGCATGTGAAGCATCTTTCAAACCTCACCAACTGGAGATTTTAGTCACTAGACATGTCCTTTGCTGAACCCAATGATAAGAAAGGATCATATACATTTAGGACTAAATCAAACAATTAAACCCAACTAGAGCAGGCATCAGTGGGACTGGCATCAATGCTGACTTAACTAGACGGCAAGTATCAATTTGATATAGCCTTTAATGGATCGCTTGGAGGGGTTTATCCATAGCAACAGATTTCTGGGAAAACTCTTCCTTGCTCCTTTCAGTTGCCTATATAGGTTGTTGGGGGTGGAGGGGGTGGTGGACTTTAACTGGAAAATAGGGAAGAGAAAAATGGGAGCATATACAGTATTGGTTCATTAAATGTATATTTCAGATGAAAATAATCTACTTGAACCAACATTCTATAAAACATTATCTATTTCACATTTTATATATTTTATATTTTATTTTATATTTTCCAGTCTTTGCACTTTTATCTTTTCAGGGCATCATTCACAAGCAACTAGGACTCATCATTCCTTACTCTTAAGACAATCCAATATCACTGACTAGGACCCAGAGAAAGAAGTGCCAGCGGAGTGGGGGCGGGGAGGCAAAAGTGTCCTTCTCTACCTTCTTCACAACAAAAGAAATTACATTTATACATCTAATATCTATAATTCAGATTATGAAACTTGCAAATCAGGAATTTTCAAATCAGGAAGAACCTACAAAGCAACAAAGCTGCACTCCTCTAATTTCTTGGCAGCATGGAAGAGTGATGGAGTAACAGTTGACAATAGTAATATCAGCAGTCAGAGAATTCATAAATGTAATGAAAACATATTTCCTCTAATTGTTGAGTATTTTTTTCAAATAAAATTTGTTTTAAAATATACTGTACACACTACACTGCATTAATTCAAATTCCTTAGAATGTAAAGAAGTAATTATACATGAAAAAATCTCAGCTATTACACTAATAATTTGTGGGAATTTATCTTGAAGAGGGCTTATTTGCTTAACAGGAAAGTAATAAATTACTTTAAGAAGTAAGCAGTCCAATGACTGTTTGCTTTTAGTGCAGTGCTCATTAGTTTACAACTACAGTTGTCCCTCCGCATTTGCAGGTTAAGCATTCACAGATTTGATGAGTTGCAGATTACTGCATTTACCCCTGCCACCAAAAATATATGCTCTCTCTAGGCATCTGTAAGTCCTCCAGTGCATTTCTATGGTCAACTTCCACCAGAGGTTGACTATAGAGTTGCACTGGAGGGCCTAGAAATGCCTACAAAAGTGTTCTTTCAGGTTTTAAAAAATAGCAGGCCTATATTAGCAGTTTTTCTGTTTCCAAGACAGCCAACTTTACTGCAAAATCAGCAGCTGAATTGCTCAATGAGATTCCATTCAGATATTGGATCTTATCGCACCACTAAAATCCCGGCTTACCTCTCCCAGGTTAAATTCTAATTCGGGAGGTAGCTGAGTTCTATTGCATGTAATTTGCTGCCAAATCCACCATCTGAATACTGTCTGATGCAGCCTGGGTCCCTGGAGTGCTCAGCATGCTACTTTTCAAAGTTGAACGGCTTGCTGAGCCCTCCTGTGACCACCTGGGCTGCATCTGGGTTGTATTTGGCCAACAGATTTGGCAGTGAATTACATGAAATGGGACCCAGCTGCCTCTCGAATTAGAATTCAACTCGAGAGAGGTAAGCCAGGGTTTTTTAGTGGTGCAAGAAACTCCATCAAGCAACACTGGTTCTGAAGGAATTGCACAGGCTACTAATACATTTCCATTCTGAATTCAAGATGCTGACAATAACATTTAAAGCCCTAAATGGCTTTAGACATTGATACTTGAGGGAGGGCCTGCTTATTTATTTTTCAGTTATTTCATTCATATGCCACCTTTCTCCCAGAGTGGGACTCACAGCAGCTCACAGATGAAAATCACTTAAAAACTAACAATAGTTTTTTAAAAAAATTAAAAATCACATTTAAAACAGTATAAAATCAATGTAAAAGTATACCCAAGTTAAAAAATATATAAATAAACCACACACCAATAAACCAATAAGAAAACTTCCTGGGAGCGATTACATATTAAAAATCTGCTTTAACAAAATAAAACAAAAAAATCTTGCTTGCCAGTGAAAGGAAAGCAGGAAGGGGGGGCAGCCTAACTTCCCCAAAAGGGAGTTCCAATGGATGGAAGCAGCCACTAAGATTCTCTCTTGTTTCCTCACCAAGTGAGCCTGTGAAGGTGGAGGGACCTAGAGAAAGCCTTTTCCTGCAGATTTTTTTAAAAAGACTATGTGGCAGGTTCATATGGGGATATAATGGTGTTTCAAATAGTCTGGGCCTAAGCCCTATGGGGCTTTAGAGGTCTTGATCAGCACTCTGAATTGCACCTTGAAACAAACCACTAGCCAGTGAAACTGTTAATGAGGGAGTCATATGCTCCATATACCTGCATGTATATGTATGTGTGTGTGTGTGTGTGTATGCCTGTCCAAGAACTGAGATCTCTTAGGGGGCCCCCTTTATATCCTTCAGTGACTATACTGTGGGAGGACATAGGAAAGGGCCTTTTTTGCAGTGACACCTCAGTTGTGGAATTCCTTCCCCCTGGAGGCCCAATTGGCAGTAATGTTAACATCATTTTGGTGCCAAGTTAAAACCTGGATTTCTATTAAGTCTTTTGGGCCAAACTGGTTTCATCAAGGGTGCACTTTATAGCGATATTATTCAAAATTGTTTTACTATTTCATATATTTTTAATCTTTTCACATTTTGTACTTATTTATTTTTAAAGTTGACTTTCTTGTAAGCTGAGATCTTTGGATAAAGGGGGAGGTAGAAATACTTTTCTAAATAAATAAATAATCCCTTGATGCTTCTACTGATAGGATTATAGATCTGTTTTATCTACAAATCTTTAATGTGGTAGCTTAGCTTTATGTAAGATGCTTCAAGATTTTGGCTAAAATGGCTACCAGTGATATGAAATTAAAGAAATAACTTCCATTGTATTTCACCTTCTTGGCTAATACATACTAGAATTCTCAAAACTAAAGGAAAACATGAGACTTATGCCCATGTTGACCATGAAACACTATTAAAGAATGAATAGGTGAGCATGTGAATGCTTTTCCCATCACTTCTGCAAGTCTTCCCTTCATCATCCTTGAACTGCTCTTGAAAGAAAAGATCACTCTGCTGCTATGTGTCTCTTGCTGGATGCTAAGAAGGGAAGGAAAAACAAGTTGCCTGTGTAAGAAGAGATCATTCACCCCCTCCATGAGCACTTTGCATTTTCTTGTTGCACTTAGAGCAAAACCTTTGCCTCACTGCCAGTACCAGACCAGTGGGGAAACATTAACTGTGTTGCTGTCCTGACAAAGTGTGTGTGTGTAAGAGAGAGAAAGAGAGAGAGAGAGAGATCGCATGTAAAAGAGAGTGAGAGAATAAGAGACAAAAAGCAGTTTGCAAAGAGGGTGAAAGAAGGAAGCAATAGGGGGGATGTGGATAGAACAAAAGCAGATGGATGGATGCACAAAAGAGAGAAAGGAATGCAGGTTGTGACAATAGAAGATGAAAAAGAGGGTAAATACAGTTTGTGGATTTAAAAAAAGGGCAAATGGGTATAAGGAAAGTGTAAAGAGAGCGAAGAGAGTGGCAAATACAGGTATGACTCACTCGCCCACTTTCTGTCAAGAGAATATAGTCCTTGAAGTTCTTTTTTAGAATTCCCTACTCCCCTCATAAAAATACCACAGTATTAAACCCAGCTTCTGCTCAATGGAAAATACAGGTTGAGTCTTCCTTATCCAGAATTCCAAATCGTGAAATATTCCAAAAACCAAAACTTTTTTCATGGGTGGCCGAGATAGTGACACCTTTGCTTTCTGATAGTGCAATGTATACAAACTTTGTTTCATAAATAAATATTGTATAAAATTACATTCAGGTTATGTGTATAAGATGTATATGAAACATAAAGGAATTTGTGTTTTAGAGCCCAATGTCCAAGAGATCTCATTATGTATGTATATACAAATACAGATATTGTAATATATATATATATATATATATATATATGCCTGCAACATTAACATCGTCATTTGATTATGGTCTGCTTAACTGCTGTTATGTTATTGCAGTTGTGCTTTATTTCACAATTTTTTTTAAAAGTTATTGGAGCTTTATATATATATATATATAAATGTAAAGAAAAGAGGAAAGAAAAAATGAAGAGAAAAAGATAGGAATCCATAAGATCTGAACATTGACTAGTTTTTGTTAACTGCCTTCAAGTCAACATTGACTCATGAAAACTCTGTGAATGGGACATCTCCAAGACAACCTATCCTCAATAACTCTGCTCAAGTTCAACAGTCCCAGGGCCATGTCCTCATTGATTGATCTGGCATGTGGTCTTCCTCTTCCTACTGCCTTCTATCTATCTGAGCATTCTCATGCTGTATCTTGAGCTGTATCTTGAGAAGGCATGATGGAAGGCAGTAGGAAGACCAAATATCAGATCAAATGTAGTGGCACACCAGATTCTTTAAGAGCAATCCATAAATTTTAGTGATCTATGCATTCAAAGGCTTTGTCTATAAAACACATGCCGATTTTCTTCTGGAATTTTCTGGTGCACTCCATTATCGAACATATGTTTGCAATGTGATCCCTTGTACCTCTTCCTTTCTTGAAACTAACTTGCATCTTTGGAATTTCTTGCTCCATATTGTTAGTAATCTTTACTGTAGAACTTTGCTATAGAACATTGACTAGGCATATATATTAATATAAGCTGACTACAAATACAAAAAATTGTTGTGGTGTGCCTTCAAGCCATTTCTAAGTTATGATGACCCTAAGAAAACCCTATCCTAGGGTTTTCTTGGAAAAAATTGTTACGAGGTGTTGCCTTGCCTTCCTCTGAGGCTTGCCCAAGGTCACCCAGTGGGTTTTCATCATCAAGCTAGGCTGGCTCCCCATATACAAAGATATACTTTATTAAAGTTGATGTCTGTTAAAAGCAGACATCCATGCATGACAAAGGCAGCAAGATCTTCTGACCATTGAAGATGGTGAACATTTATCTTTCCCACCTTGGAGTATAAGCCATGAGGGGGTGGGGGGACTGGTAAGGGCCTCACCAAAACCAGGCAAAGTTCCATCATGCTTAAAGCAGGCGGTTATAAAAATATTGCTGAAAAAGCCCTCACTGGATCCCACCATCTTTGACAATTATCAGCTAGTTTCCAGCATTCCATTTTTCGGCAAGGGACTGGAGTGCATGGCAGCTATCCTGCTTCTGGCAGTTCTGGATAAGAAACATTATCTAGATCCATTTCAATCTGATTTCTGTGTATGACCAGCCAAAACTAGGTTTCATGCCTAGTTATGGGACAGCTTTTGTCACTGCAGAAGATGACCTACACCAGGAATTGGGAGTGTGTCCCTGTTGGTTCTGTTGTATTTCCACATCCTTCTACACCCTCAACCATGGTATCCTTGCTGGGATGGGACCTAGGGATGTTGTTTCACAGTAGCTCCATTCCTTCCTGGAAGGTAGAATCCAGAAGGTGGTGCTGGGAGACTTGTCTTTGACACTGTGGCCACTGGCCACAAGGTTTGGTTTCTTCCCTCATGCTAGTTAACATATACTGTAAATGAAACTGCTGATACAGGTCATCCACGGGGGGGGGGGGGGGGTTGATGACAGTATGCGGATAACACCCAACTCAGTTATTCCTTTCCACTTCAATCCAACGAAGCTGTTTCATCTCTAAACTGCAGCTTTTCATCAGTAATGGGCTGGATGATGGTTAACAAATTGAAACGTAATTCAGATATGTCAGAGGTACTCCTGGTCAGTTAAAAAGCAGTTGAGAGAGTAGAGATTCAGTCTGTTCTGGATGGGGTTACACTCCCCCTGATGACGCAGATCTGCAGACTGGGTATACTCCTCCATTCGGCCCAGAGCCTGAAAGCTCGGGTTTCAGTGGCGGCCAAGAGTACATTTGCATAGGCTTATGTACCAGCCACACCTGTTCCTAGAGATGCTGAATCTGACCATGGTGAGACATGCTTTACTTACATCCTGTTTGGATTGCTGTAACATACCTTATGTGGGCCTGCCTTTGAAGGCTCTTCAGAAACTTCAGCTAGTCCAAAGATGGTCAGCCAGATTATTAACTGGGGCTGGCTACAGGGAGCACAAAACTTTCTTACTGCAAGAGTTCCATTGTGCCCGTCCATCTCCAGGCACAATTCAAAGCTTTTGACAATCACAGGGTGGGAAAGGATAGTCAGACAAAAGAAAAAAGATTTATTTCCCCCCAGTACCAACCACTTTGCCACCATACTAATGTTTTCAGGTTTCAACTAGACTATGGCTTTCAAACAGCCTTTCTAATGAGATGGATAGTGGGGAAGACAACCACCTAAAAGTGTTGGAAGTGCCTGGGAGAAGCAGAAGGAAGTATTAAATCCTGCCTGCTCTTACTCACTGATTTTGCCTGCCAGTAGACCTCATATAAACATTAGAATAAAAGTACAGTATCAGAACTCTACCTTTTCCCTACATAGTTGTTGGGATCTCAAATCTTTGGACTGGCCCACAGTTTGAAAAGATTTTTTTTAAAAAAAAAAAAGTTTAAAGGCTATTAGGAAACAACAGATCTATTGTGCACAAAACTATTCTGCTTTGTTTACACCTAAATATTTCTTCAAACTGCACTCATTAACATTTTTACTACAGTATGAGAACTATGCACTTAGAATTGAAGCTTTTGTTATGGAACAAATATTGCTACATCCCATACATGTGAACTTTTATAAATGTCTGCAATTCACTGAACTAGGAATCTAGAGGAAACTTCTGTTAAATAACAAAAGGATCCCAGTATCATTTTAAGAGGAGTTTGTAAAATACAGACATATGTCTGTTGTCTCTGACAATGAAGCTGCTTTGCCCAGACCCCCCACCCCTTCCCTCCACATTTTCTGTCTCACTGGAAATATTTTTTTAGGAGCAGCATCAGCAATGGGAGGATAGTCAAGGCAGGGTGGACATTGGGTGCCAGGTTGTAACAGCATTAAACAATGTCAAAAAGAAAGATGGAACTGGGAAAGAGCACAATTCTGCTCTAGCCAAACCTACTGTAGACATGTATCCCTGCCTACAAAAGGCAAAATAAATAGTATAATAATAATAATAATAATAATAATAATAATATCAAACCTCCTGATCCCACCCACTGGGGATTGCACTCGTACTGCCCATAAACTGCACTTTATTTTTATTATTTTAAAATTTTTTAACTGATGTCAATTTTAACTAGTTTTGATTTAACCTAGTCTTAAGGGGGGGGGGAGGGGAGGTTGGGAAGGGATTTGACTGCTGTTTTATTCTTGTATTTTTTAATTTGCTGTACCCCGCTCCGAGTATTCTATTAGAGGAGTGGGTTATAAATAAACATTAATAATAAATAAATAAATAAATAAATAAATCTTTATTTCTAGCCCACCCCTCTGTAGAGCACAATCGGAGCAGGGTACAGCAAATTAAAACATACAGATTAAAATACTTCATCAACCCATTCCCAACCACCCATCCTTAAAAATAAATTAAATTAGCAATAGTTTAAAACCATAACAACATTAAAAACATAATACATCCTCATAGATCTTAGATGAGGGTAAAAATAGCACCAAGCAAGGGGTCAAAATAGGTCCTGTTTCAGAGCCAGGATCTAGGAGGTTTCAGGGAAGGCCTGCCAGAAGAGATGCATTTTCAGGGCTTTTTTTAAAGCAGTCAAGAGATATTAAAAGACTCATCTTATCCAGCAGTCCATTCCAAAGCTTGGGTGCGGTAGCTGAAAAAGTCCTCTGGGAGGTCTGCGACAGCCGAATTTTCACAGGCTGTAGCAGGTTCCTCCCAGAGGATCGGAGTGTGCGGGGGGGGGGGGGGTTCATACAGGGAGAGGCGGTCCCTAAGATAAGATAAGATGGACCCAAGCCATGTAGGGCTTTAAAGGTTAGGACCAATACCTTGTACTGCGCCCGGAAACTAATTAGCAGCCAGTGGAGAGCCTTGAGCACCGGTGTTATGTGCTCTCTCCTTGATGTTCCAGTTACAAGCCTGGCTGCCATATTTTGGACCAGTTGAAGTTTCCGAGTTAAGCACAAAGGTAGCCCCATGTAGAACGCATTACAGAAGTCCAGGTGTGAGGTTACCAGAGCATGTACCACAGTTTCCAGGTCCCTCATCTCCAGGAAAGGGCTCAGCTGGCGTATCAGCTGAAGCTGATAACATGCACTCCTGACCGTCGCATTCACCTGACGTCATGTGAAGGAATGAATCTAGGAGTACCCCCAGGCTGCAAACACAGTCCTTAGAGAATAGTGTGACTCCGTCCAGGACTGGAGACTGTATTCCCAAGCCTGGTTTCGGGCTTGTGACTGTTAGTACCTCCGTTTTGTCTGGATTCAGTTTCAATTTGTTTTTTCTCATCCAATCCTTTACCGCCGCAAGACAGTCATTAAGAGGAGAGACGCCATCTGAAGTCTGTGCTGATGATCTGGTCATGGAGAGATATATCTGAGTGTCATGAGTGTACTGAAGACACTGAGCTCCATGCCTCCGAATGACCTCACCCAGCGGCTTCATATAAATGTTAAATAGCATCGGGGACAGGCTGGCGCCCTGAGGGACGCCACAATTAAGCTCGATTTTGGAAGAGCAACTGTCCCCAAGAATCACCGTTTGGGATCTGCCAGAGAGGAAGGACTGGAACCATTGAAGAACGGTGCCTCCGATCCCTACCTCCCTCAGCCGATCCAAAAGGATGGAGTGGTCTATAGTATCAAAGGCTGCGGAGAGATCCAAGAGCACCAGCAGGGTCACACTACCCCTGTCAATGCTCAAGCGGAGGTCATCAGTCAGTGTGATCATGGCAGTCGCAACTCCATGACCTGCCCTGAAGCTGGTTTGAAATGGATTGAGATAATCGGTTTCATCCAAGACGGCTTGGAGTTGGAAGGCGACTGCTCTCTCGATCACCTTGCTCAAAAATGGGAGCAAGTATACTGGTCTGTAGTTGTTCCTGTCCAGGGGATCAAGGGAAGGTTTCTTCAGGAGAGGTTTGACAGCCGCCTCCTTCAGACTCGATGGAACAGTGCCTTCCCTGAGGGACGCATTGATCACATCCCGAAGGAATGTCCTCAATGTGCCCCCTCCCTGGACAACCAGCCAAGATGGACATGGATCGAGGGAGCATGTCGTCTTCCAGGTCCTGCCAAGGAGCTTGTCCACGTCATCGGTACTCACCGATTGAAACTCATCCAGTAAACTGACAGCAACGGAGTTGCTGGACACCTCGCATTGATCTGTAAACTTCAATATATTTTGTGATACTATGTAGTAACGTGAAGCTTTTTTATTGTTTTTCTACATAAAATGTTTTATAAATAAAAAAAAATTAAAAAGGCAAAATAAATAGTAGCTGCCCCCAGAATCCTTACTGAAGATGAACAACAAAAAAAGGGAGAAAGGAAGAGAACAGAGAAGCCTACCTCACCAGCTACTCTCATCAAGTTAAAAAACACAGATCTATACATTTGGTTACTACCGGTAATATAAAAATAAGAAAATAAGAAAAGTGTAGGCTGGTGAAAAAAAAGATCTCTGGATGCATTTTGGAATAAGCTTTCAAGTGACCTCTAGAACGTTCAAAATATTTTTGTGTATTTATGAAAACGATACCTGCATATATGCAAAATCCTTATTTTGAATTTTAAAAAACGCTAGTTGACAAATATTCAACTGTTTTTTATGCTTTAAGAAACCTATTCCTATCCTTTCTATACTGGTAGTACTTCCACCTCTGATACCAACATTTCTGTTAAGTAATACCCAGGAACATGCTCAGTTGCTTCATTAACTACCTCTGTCTCATTTTGACTGTATTGCTTATGCCTTCAAAAACTATGCACAAAAGCTGTCATTAGACATGTGAAGAGATTAAGAGTTACCTTTCAAAGTTTTAATCATTTTCCAGTGCTTCTACTGATTTCCTATGATGCAAGTTTAAATGATTTCATAAATTTTGGAACAAAAGATTTAATTATTTCATTGACATTAGAATAAGAAGCTAAATATCCCACTAACTTCAGGACAGGGGGGGAATCCCACTAAAAAATAAAATGTTTTACATTTTAAAATTGCAATTAACTTTCCATGAATAAAATGTACATCAGTGGCATTAAGGCTGCACTACTGTGATGCTGTCCATAGGAACGATATCTAACATATTTCTCGGAAACATGTTAAGAACAATTCAGAATGCTGGCTTTCACTTAGAAACCCTAAAACAGTCTTGCCTAAAATTTGCTTCCTCCTGAGAGAAAAACAGCACAATATAAAATAATTATTAGGCATTAAAAGGAGGGCTACAGTCCTATAAACAGTCTCCTGAGGTAAATCCCCTTGAACACTATGGGACTTACTTCTGAGAAGAGATGCCTAGGATTGCCATATAAGTGACAAAGGCATGATGAGAGAAAAGAACCTTTCATGAAATGTTTTGGTGGGAGAAACGTTTCATTAAAAACAAACTAATATATTTTAATGCCACTGCCAAACAACTGGTTTTCAAAGTTCTTACCGTGATACTTTGATAAAAATATGTATACTTCATGGTGAAAAATTAGTGAAATTATGAAATTACAGGACATATTTTCTAAATCCTACACACCTTTGGTCAGTAGCTATTACAGTATTCCTGTAGTGTAGGTCTGTCTCAGTATCCTCTTTTAGCAACAGCAATAGCAAGTGCATTTCTATATCACTTATCAGTGCACTTAAGCACTCCCTAAGCAGTTTACAATGTGTGTAAGCTAATTCCCCCCAACAGGCTGGGTACTTATTTTAGGTACCTCAGAAGGAAGCAAGACTGAGTCAAGCTTGACCCCTTGACAGGTATTGAACTCGCAACCTTGTGGTTTGTGAGTGAGTAGCTGCAGTATAGGCATTTAACCACTGCACCATCAGGGCAGTCTAAACAGAGCTGAGACTGAAATATGGTAACATGCCTTTGACATTTGACATGTCTATCCTATATACTCAAATTCTCTGAAATTCAAGTCCAACTGAGTTCCATGGGATTTACTCATAGGAAATCTGATGTATCACTGCAGCCTTAAGGATTATTATTATTATTATTACAGTATTATTATTATTTTATTACTGAGACATGAATGAGAACTTCCCAACTTATGCTTATGATCATGTACGTGCATTAGCATACTATAGGAGCAAGGCACAGTGTGAAAAGGGAGGGGAATACAAGCCCAATGCATTTTGTAGTGTATTAGAAAATATAACATTTGATAAAGTAGGAAGCTGGAGGAAGACTGCATTACAGATGTATAGAGTCAATGAAGGAAAGCACAGCCCTGAGTTTACAGGACCTGAGCAGGGATGCTGCTGATAGGGGTCTTGGAGGCCTCTCGTTCATAGCGTCACCAGAAGTAGAAGTCAGCTGTTTTTAAAGAATATTTTGTTTATCTATTGTAGTTTTATTGTACATTACCTATAAATAACTGGCTTCTGATTTCTAAATACCCTTATAAATAACAAATAACAAACAGGGTTTGGACTATGGCCATATGATGTATACATTCAACTCCAAGACAGGTCTGAGCAGGTGGCATTTAGAAGGGGAGCAGTTCACAGGCTGACACAGAAACAGGTGAAGCTATTTCCCCCAAATGTATTTCTCCCCAAACAATTCATAGCACATGTGTTGCTGTGTGCCTTCCAAGTGTTTCCAATTTATGGCAAACCTATTGTGGGGTTTTCTTTGAAAGAACTGTTTAGAGGAAATTTATCTTTGCCTTCCTCTGAGGCTGAGAGAGTGTGACTTGCCCAAGGTCATCCAATAGGGTTCCATGGCCATGGAGGGATTCAAACCCTGGTCTCCAGAGTTGTAATCCAATATTCAAACCACTATCCCAGTCTGCTTCCCCTCACATGCTACAGTACAGTCAATCTGGTCAGGAGCAAGGATTAAAAGACTGGATTAAACACCTTGGCTGAAGGAGAATCCAGCTATGCTAATGCTAACTACTTCTTTTATGTGAGCATTTTGCTGTTACTGTGTACCTTCAAGTTGTTTCCAGTTTATGGCAACCCTAAGGTGAACCTATTATGGAATTTTCTTGGCAAAATTTGTTCAGCCTCCCTCTGAGGCTGGGAGTGCATGACGTATCCAAGGTAATTTTGGACAACCCAATAGGTTTCTATGGCTGAATGGGGATTTGAACCCTGGCCTCTAAAGTCATAGGACTCTTTCATACAAGGCTAAATTGGAAGTATAATTTAAGGTCAATTCGAATGCAATCATGGGTTTTACATTCTTGCGAATTAACTCTTCGCATGCAAATTCGGGCAAGAGGGAAGCCAATTCAAATGCAATCATGGGTTTTACGTTATTGTGAATTAAAGCTTCACATGCAAATTCGGGCAGGAGGGGGTTAATTTCGGGTAATGGGAAGTAATTCCGAACGGAGCAGGGGTTCATGTAAATTTGCTAAACAAGCGAATTTACATAAATCCGCATTGGCTCCATTCGGAGTTGGGAGAAATTCCTCCCCGTTTGAAAGAGTCCATAGTCTGACACTCAAACCACTACACCATGCTGGCTCTCTACAAATGAGCATTAAAGCCCAAAACTTCTATTTCCAGGTTTGCAAATATGAGTTTGGGAGCATTTCTGCTAGCAGACAGGGCTTTGCATACAAATAATATGAGACAATGTTAATTGAGAAGTTGTTTGCCCATCATTACTCTGGGTTCCTTGACCTTAGGTGGCACAGAGGTTGTGTGTGAAAACCAAGGTTTCTAACAACCTCTTTCAGAGGCTGCTGGACAATTTGGAACATTTAAAAGGAAGATGTTATATTTTTTTGTTGAAATTCAGGAGTTACACCCATGAAATAGGAAGGTAACCAATTTGTCTAAAAATGTATAATCCATTAAGAAAACTAGGGACGTTTCCGTAGACAACCTGTGTATTCTGTGCACTCATGTAATCCACCTGATTTCATTTCCTAACACATCCATTAGAGGTACTGTACAAGTTTCCTTTAGGACAAGGACTGACAGGTCAAGGGAGAGGTCTCCTGGGAGAAATGCTCACTCTTTGACGACAGGCTGTTCTTGTCCACAAGAATCCTTCTGGGCAAGCTCATTTGAGATCTCCACGACTGTGGTTTCACCTACAGAGACACCCTTGGAACATTTTGTGCAGCGGGGAAGTGAGGGACACTACAGGCTGCAACACAGCCTCCTTCAGAGTTCTCTTCTTTCAGCTAGCATGCCACCACGGATCTCTCCTCACTCACATCGACTCCCTTCTTTGGCACCATCGCACAGCGACTAAAAATAACAAGCTGGCAATACAGAAAGTAGGCAGTATTACACCATTCGCTCCCTTTCAGAAAAAGTGGTATCAGAAAGAACTTTCGTGGTTCACTGATGTCTCCGTCAGGCATCCCGATTGTTCCGATCCACTGAATCCACTTGTGGCTTACGTATGTAGGCAAAACCAATAGGCTCCCTTATAGGTCTGGGGAGGAAATTTATCAAAGAGTTTGTTTTTAGCCCGTCGATTGGGGTGGGGCCCTCCAGATGCTGCTGGGCTGGACCTCTTGGCATTTCTCACCATTTAATATGCACCTACCCTGGTAGAAATAAATAATATACAAACACCAAGTCCCAACTCCAAAATACTAATAGAGATACTCTATTTATAGCAGAAGAGTATACTCTAGGCTACATTATCAAGTTAACCCCAGGCAACAAACTGGTCAGGAAGGAAATATGCTAGTGAACTGTTGGGCAACTGTCATAGATGCATAAGATAATCATAATAAAGCAGAATTAAGAATACAAGCAGCCCGCTCATATTGACCGGAGCTGCCTACGTTTATGTCTGTCATTCTCCAGGATCTCCATCTCCCTGCTGCTCTCTCCTTGGCTGCTCACTATCAGCACTGAGTGAAATGAAAGGCAGCATCTACACGCTGCCGTCAGGTTCTGCCTCCTGGTCTTATTTAAACATTAAGCAATTTCATGCCAATTTTCCAGTAGTGGAGATATATCTACATAATGAGAAACATCATGACTTGCCCCCCTCCTTTTATATAAATTCTGTGTAAAGCATCCGCCATCCAGACACTTCTGAACTATCTTTCATTGTCTCCTGCTCCAAGACAACTGACAAACACTGGGTTCTTAATGAAGGTTTAGATTGGAAACACACGACTGAAAGGTGTATTGCTCAGGCGAGTACAAATCTGATCAAGCGGTTGTAAATTCTAAAGTCTTGCAGACCAAAAGCCTTTAAGGGCTATGCATATAAACTAAAACTGCTGTCTTGATTCCCAGGTTGGCTGGGGATGAGGAGATGTAGTATGTACACGTAGTACAGCACAGGTAGAGTGCACCAGGTTGGAGACGGATGGTCTAAAATCACGGGTCGCATTTAATTCCTTAATTTCCTTGACACAAACCTTCACATTTGCTTACTGAGCTGTCATGTTGTTGCACCAAGGGGGGGGGGGGGGGAAAGACTCTGGTTGCACCTCAAAGCCTTCCATAGAGAAGTTGAAACTGCCAGGTTTTGTCCAGAGCTTGGAAAGTTTATATGCTTGAACTGCAAGTCTCAGCAGCAGCAGCAGCAGTTATACATTTGGGAGTTGTAGAGTTTGGGAGCCATCACTCAAAAAAGTATGTTTTCCCAGCTCTGACACAACTGACCACACGCAGCACAACTAAGCTGGGCAAGGAAGATGGTCCTCTTGAGGAAACACATACTACTTTGTAAGCAGTACAAAGTTTGGCAGTATCTTCCTATACAAACCTTAATAGCAACCTGCATTGTGAAGTCGAGGGCATCCATAGGTTTCTGTGGGTTTTTTGGGCTATGTGGCCATGTTCTAGAAGAGTTTATTCCTGACGTTTCTGACATCTTCAGAGAGAAGATGAAGGTGCCAGCCCCAGATGGTGGTGAAACCTCTTCTAGAACGTGGCCACATAGTCCGGAAAACCCACAGAAACCTGCCCTGTGTTTCCAAATACAACTGACAGACACATGAGCTCCAGGATCCAGGTCACCATCTGTAAATGTTTACAAAAACACTATACACACACACAAAAAAAACACCACTTATTGATATAGAAATTAATTCCTCCCTAAACTTTGTTGTAAGGCTCTCCCTATTCTCTCCTGGAGCAGTCTTGCTCATTTGATGGGGGGGCTTTACCAACCCTGAAGAACGGGTCGAGTGCCAGGCGTTCCCTTGAGGAATGGGGTCAAGGGACTCTCTGGGAGACCTGGGTTTGAGTCCCCACCCGGCCACGGAAGCCCCCTGGGTGACCTTGGGCGAGAGTCACACTCTCTCAGCCTAAGAGAGATCTCCACGGAGGGGGCCGCACCCTCCCGGCTCGCTCACCTCTTGCAGGAGCTGCTCCACTTGGAGGGCGGGCTCTCCCTCTGCGAGGGCTCCGGCGGCGGGGCTGCGTTGGAGCCGCTCCTCCAGCAGCCGCTGCTCCAGGGCCCCCATCCTGCCCTGGAGGGCCGAGGTCTTGGCGCTGAGCAGGAGGCAGGCGCCCACCGACAGCACCGACAGCACCAGCGACAGACCCACGGGCACCTTCCCCGGCCAGCAGCGGCACCCGGCGCACGGCGGAGGCGGCGGAGGCGCCTTGGTCTTCTCCCCGCGGGGCTCGCTCATGGCTCCAGGAGGAGAAGGAGGAGGAGAAGGAGACTAGGGCTGCCTTCCTTTCCTTTCCTTTCCTCGGCTGCAGCAGCTCCTCCGGGCGCACTCAGAGGCAGTTTGCAAAAGTCGGGCAGCAAGAGGAGGAAGAAGTCTCTGGTCTTGCCCTCCTCCCGAGCATCTCGCTCTCTCCAGCTGCTGCACGGGGCGGGCAACGAGGGGGAGGAGGAGGAGGAGGAGGGCTGCCCCTGGGACCCAGACTGCTGGGACTGGGAGGGGCTGGGACAGGAGGCCCCCTCCTCCTCCTCCTCCTCCTCCTCCTCCTCAGCCCTTTGGGCAGGGAAGGGAAGGGAAGGGACCCACCAAAAGAAAGGACACTAGCTGGCCAAGAGGGAAATATTGGGAATTACTGGCCCATAAGGATACACGCGAGAATATGTATCCCTCATAGCCCGATAGCCTTGAGCCCAAGACACTTAAAGCGCATCCAAACCGGGTTATTGCTCCAGTGTGGATGCAGCCATTGGGAATTACTTGCCTATAGGGATACATTGGGGAATGCCCTCCTTACAGGGAAACATAGGACACAGCTGCAATGATTCTCTCTGGGCAGACCTGCACAACTTTGGCAGTAGGTTAGGGGCCAACTTTAAAATAGACTAGACCTCTTTGGGTTTTTGAAGGGCATCCTAATTAATGAATGAAATAGTTCCCGAATATTCCCTCCGCCTCCTCCTCCTCCTCCTCCTCCTCCTCAGGAGAAAGCCGCCAGCGGCCTGACTCTCTGAGGGAGTGGGTTCCACAGTCCAACAGCCCTTACTCTCAGGCTGGCAGTTCCTCCTAATGTGCCCTTCCCTCCCCAGGGGAGTCAGGGTCAGGGGGAGCCCCCCTATGGCTTTTGTACAAGAGTGGGTGGGTTGTAGGGGGTGGGCACTGCAGCCTCTTTTTTTAAGTAGATAGATAGATAGATAGATAGATAGAGTGGCATTTTTATTGTAATGCGTTTTAAGAATGTCTGTATCTCTGGGTCCACCTTAGGTCCCGAAATGGAGGCCCTTCCAGGAAGTCTCACATTTCTACCTTTAAGTCTCAAGTCCTTTCAAGATACTTTCAAGTCAAGTCAGGTCAAGATATGTGGATTCAAAGGCTTTCATGGCCGGCAAAAACATGGCCACACAGCCCAAAAGCTCCACAAAAAACCAGGTCAAGATACCTTAGAGTCTCAAGTCCTTGCAAGATACTTTCAAGTTGAGTCTCAACGCTGGGGGCCAGCTTTTAACATGGGTTTCTATCCTGGAGAGGATCCATAGAGAGATCCTGTAGCACTTTTGAGACTAACTGGAAGGAACAGCAAAGGCATTTGGCAATGGGCTTGAGGTGAGGGTTGCAGTCTGCTTGCCAGCCTGTCCCTGCTGCACATCAGAGGCTCCGTCCTACGTCTTTTGGAAGTTAACTTATTAAAAGTTTTTGATCCTTCCAGCTCAAGCCCACTGCCTAGTGCATTTGGGGGTTCCCTCCAAAAAGCACCCCAGCTCAAAGTGAATGGCATCGCTAAGTCAATCAATAAAAATATACAAGTCTCAAGTCAAGTCAGTTTGTCATTTTTGCCAAGTCAAGTCACTGAAGTGACTTAAGTCTAACTTAAATCTGAATTACTGAAGCCTACACCACTGCTTTTATCTCCCACCAGAAGCTCTTTAAGTTCACCAAGGGCTAGAGGGACACTCCTTTGATGGAGCCCCTTGAGGTCTGCTTTAAGACTTCTCAAGTGTTCACTCATTGGCTTAAATTGGGGCCATTTGCACACTTTCCCGTCTTTAGTAAAGCTCAGCCCAAGCCATAATATTTACTGAGTTCAATGAGACTTGCTCTTAGGCAAACGTGGGTTTAGAAGCTGAGTCTTACTTAGTAAGCTTGACTGGGAGTAAGTCTCACTGAGCTCAGTAGTTCTTCTTGATTACATACATTGCCATCGTACTGTGCCTTCAAGTCATTTCCAAGTTATGGACACTCTAAGGTGACCCTCTTCTGGGGCTGAGAATATGTGACTTGCCCAAGGTCACCAGGTGAGCAGGGAACTGAACCCTGATCTTCAGGCCCCTAGCCAAACCTCTCAAACCACTACACCAGGCTGACTCTCAATTATATATAAATACATGTATAGGGCTGTGCTGTAAATGAAGGGACAGAAAAAGTTCCCAGAAGCCCTATAGAAACTCAAGGAAGGTGCATTTACTTTCCATAGATTTTTATTAATTTATTCCAGGGACTCCCATCTTTGTATTTTCATGGAGCCATGACAAATGGAAAATTTTAAAAAGCATCCAGTTCAAAGAGAACAGTGTCAATAAAAATATCTGTATATTCAGATGTAAGTCCTACTGCTGACCTAGGATTAAGTCCAACTAAACTAAGTGAGACCATTGAGTACACTTGTATAGGATTATATCTTTGTTTTTTGGCCTGCAGGGCAATGAAGACTGAAAGGGGGGGGGGGAGATGGGTAAATTGAACCAGAGAACAAAGTCACAAACAATCTTCTATGCTCAGGATACTTTAACTAATGTTGGGTTTGAATTTGGAAAACCCAGGTCCCAGTTCCAGGTCTGCAATCTTGTTTGTGTTCAACCGGGAAGAAGACACCATGTCCCTTGGACACTGTATACTGAGTAAGAAAGCTAAATAGGCATTGGTCCATGACTTTCACCATCTCGCAATTCCACTTTCTTGGTCCTCAATGCGAGGCTAAATTTAAGGCCTTCTTAGATGAACTCCAATCCTCATGTTAATTACTCTGGAATGAATCCTGTTGAAGTTCGAAGCGTTGATTGATTTAGGATGAAGATGTACAAAGAAAGCTGAGATAACAAAGAACAGGGCATGTTTACTGAGAAGTGAGTCCTGCTGTGTTCAATGGAGCTTACTCTTGGCTTAAGCGTGCATAAGATTGCAACCTAAGGTGGCAAATAAATATAATTTCCAGCTGGTTTGAGAATGTATTGCTGAGCATGCACAGACCTCCACTCTATTTGGTAATTTATAGTGATTTAAATTCAGGCCTTTCAAAGTCAGAAAGAGGACACACTTCTGCAGCCACAGTTCTTTTTATCCATCTTAAGCAGCACGGATGTCTCTCTGTGGTATGGTCACCAAAATTATGAAGTTCAAAAAAAGACGCATCTTCATTGCCCTACTTCTGATAGGATCGCTCAAATGCCTAGAATTCAGGCTACATGGTACAAAATGTAGATGGAGGAAGAAGCAACAACAAAAACAAAAACACTTCAAAATCTGGCAGGCTGTGGCAGTTGTTGCTTCTGAAAGCAAAGAGACTCTAAGCATAGAGACTGCCAATTAGATACGAAATGAAAGTGAGAGGTTAAGGACAGAGGAACTTACTTTTCAAAAAAACAATTCATTCCTGTTACAGTGTTTGAAAACGAACATTTTGCATTACTTCTTGTGCTTCTCGTTATTTTTCCACTAATTCTGCTCCCTTTTTCAGTGGGAGGCAAAATTAGGATTTATAAGAGAAAATGAGTTTTCAAAATACTGTTTAAAAGTGACTGTCTAAAGCAGGGGTTCCCAACCTGTGCTCCGAGGAGCCTCTGCTTGCACTTTTGAAGTGTTCTGGAGTGCTCCAGAAAAATGAAAGAAATAAAAATTGAATGAAATTAAAGAAGAAGAATATATTCTTATATATACTCATAAACCTCATTAATGTATAAGACATAGGGTAGGCCTCTTAGGTGCTCTGCCACAGAAATAAGGGTCTGCAAGTCAAAAAGGTTGGGAATCTCTGGTCTAAAGGAACTACTACTTGTTACATTGATAAAGTAACTTTATTACTGCTAAAATAACTTCACTCTTACTCATGTTACTACTGCAAAGCAACTTCATTACAACTTCATGATCCTCAAAAAGTAAATGGTTCCAGGTAACTGTTACTTGAAGTGTGTTACTGACAAGATCTGGTTAAAAAATAAAATCACTGCAGCAGTCCTCTAAAGGCTATGTTCAAACACAGGAAGGGCAAAATCTTTTCAAGACTGGTCATATGAAAATAAATATAGGGCAGGAGTGCAGCTCCTTGAAGCTAAGTTCCATGCTATTTATTGAGAAGTCCCATTGACTTCAACACAGCATCTTGCAGCCCTCCAGGCATTGTTGGACTGCAGCTCTCTGCAGCCTTCTCCAGTATAGCCATTGGAAAGGAATTCTGGGATTAGCAGTCCGCCAACATCTAGAGGGTCATATGATTCCCCATCTGGTCAAAAGGAATAAGTACAGTGGCCCCTCCACATTTGCTGGGGTTAGGAGGGAAGGACCCCGTGAATGTGGAAAAACTGCAAATAAAACAACAACACTGTTCTTTTTACCTGAAGAACACCTGTCTAGGCATCTCCAGGTCCTCCAGTGCAACTCTATGGTCAACATCTACCAGAAGTTGATCATAGCATCATGCTGGAGGACCTACAAATGCCTAGAGTAATGTTTTCTCTAGGAACGTCTAGGTTCTCCAGCACAACTCTGGTCACTTTCTTGGCAGAGTTGCACTGGAGGACCTGGCAATTCCTAGAGAGAACATATTAATGAAAACTGCAAATACTCCAATCCACAAAGCTCAATGCTGCAAATGCGGAGGGCCAATGCAATTTGAAAAAGTCCTTGTAGGTTTGGCCACATGACCAGAGAATGCTACCTGAAATTGGTAGCTCTGTCCCTGGGACTCAGTGTTGTGTAGTGATTTGTGTGGCTAGGCCTGGGAGAATCTTCACTCAGCCACTCCACCGTGTGACCTTAGAGTGCCTTACCTTACAAGGCTGTTGTGGGAATGAAAAAGTTCAAGCTCATACTAAGCAAACGGGGGAGGGAACGATATGGTTCTCCAAATGTTAGTGGACTGCAACTCTCAGCTTTTGATTTTGACCATTGACGTGGTGGGGCAGGGCTGTGAAATGCGTAGCCCAATAATATCTTGAGGACTGCATAATTCTCACCTATGAAGTATGTACATCATCTGGAGTTCCTTGTTAGAAGGGCAGGGTAAACATATAATAATTATTTTTGCTTTGCCAAAATTTGCAGCAGCAATTTAAAGTGCAATGTAGTGAAGCCGAGGTTTGCTATAAATATGCATAGACACCAGGCTTCATGGGGCATTTAGAAGTATATTGGTACCTCCATAACCACTCAAGGTCCATTCACACTTTTGCATTCCACTTAATCCTGGGAGTTGTAGTTTAAGGAGAGCATTTTAACATTCTCAGCCAGAGTACTCTAGTGCTTCAACAAACTACATATCCCTGAATTCCATAGGATGGAACCACAACAATTAAAGTAGAATAATAGCACTATAATTGTGTGGTGTGAATGATAAAAAAAAAAACAAAAAACAAGTAGAGATGTAGAAGAGCCTTCTCAGTGGCTGCTCCTAGACTCTGGAACTCCCTACCCAGGGAAATCAGAATGGCTTCCTCCTTGATGGACTTCCACCAGCAGGTGAAGACCTACCTGTTCACGCCGGCGTTTAAGGAATTGTTATGAGGACAGGCTAGGATGTTGGATCATTTTTTTAAATGTTTCAATTATACTGTTTTTAATGCTATGAAGCCACTCTGAGTCCCAGTCCTGGGAAAAGAGTGGGATACAAATAAATATAATACATAAATAAATACATAAATAATCTTTGGCCTTCCAATGTTATGGACTTCTTACCCCCCCCCCCCCCCCCCGATTCTTACCACTGTCCATACTGGCTGGAATTTCTGGGAATTGGAAAAATCAAGAAATCTGAAGGACCAGAGTTACACACTGTCTGGCTGGTTTTGTTCAGCCCACCAAAACCATGCACTGCTATTACAAACATAACTTGAGTTAGGCTGAGAAATCAATACATGAATTGTGGTCTTATTTGATGCCTAAAAATAAACTGTTATATTTTTAATTCTGCACCAGTGCAGCTGTAGCTATTCCTATCAAACCTTTATTCCAGGATTGTGACTTTTAATTACTATGTATTTGTGCCCAGATCAAAGCAAGATCAAAACAATGGAAACTACAGTTGTCACACAAAAGCAGCACTGGGAACACCACTTCACCAAACTAAGAATAACATTTCATGAGGTATTTCTTATTTCATATCTGAGTCTGGCATTGCAATTACAAGGGAAAACAAAATCTCCCAAAACTATATACACTCAATAACATTCCTGTGTAGGACCAAGTAATTGAATTCATACAGTCCCTCCCTATTAATCTTCAAAAATATAAGTTTATTTCCTGTGATTGAGTTCAAAATTTCATAAGATCTGTGTGTCTAAACCTAAGAAGCAGAGAAATAAATAGAAAAGGGTTGCCTTTAGACGTTGGTTTCCCCCCTAAAAATAGATAGGATATACGAGGGGGTTTCCAAAAGTTTTAATGATCACCTTTTTAAAACATTGGCAGAAAGTTTGTTTTGATTTGTAGTTGTTAACTTATCTCTATGTAGTCACTATCTAGATTTATACATTTTTCCCAGCATATCTTGACCCTCTGAATACCTGATATTGTAGAAGTCTGCAGACTGCATCTTACGAGGGGTATTGTAAAGTAATAATTATCACCAGGACGTTATTACGGCATATTGATGAAATTTTGTCAGTGTCATCATTGGTCTCCAAGTGGACGTTGCTGAGAAAATCAACTCATTGTGTCCTTTATTTTTGTGACTGGCTCTGCCAGAAGTGACTAAAGTGTAAAATCCTCATCAGGCGCAACCTGCAGACTTCTACAATATCAGGTATTCGGAGGGTCAAGATATGCTGGGAAAAAATGTATAAATCTAGATAGTGGCTTTTAAAAAGGTGATCATTAAAACTTTTGGATACTCCTTGTATATGCTTATTTACCCATCTTATTTATGGCATATCATTAAACAATAAATTTGGTTTGAGTTTATCAGCACAAACAGCACTATCCTATATATATCAAAATCTCAGAACTCGGAATCCTACCTATTCAGGTGATGAAATTTTACTCCCAAACAAATGCAGGTAGGACTGCACCCTAATGTAAAGAACATTTCCTAACAGTAACCAGAAGGAATAAAAAAACTCAGGCTGAGCTGTAACATAAAATTGCCTTTTTTTGGTAACTGCTTTCACATTTTTCTAATGTAAGTAAAGATGCAAATCCAGGCTGTTTGCACATAGTCACACACATCAATGTTAGCTGCCATCATACAAACAAAATGAGGGGGAATGCCTTCCATGCCTCTTCAACACTGACTGAATTTATGTATATTCTGCTCTTATGATCTATGTGTTATTTTACATTACTGTACTTGTTTAACTGTTTTACATAAATCTGCTAGTTACTATGGGAATAATAAATTCAAACTGAAGAACTCAAAAAAGAACTCTTAAGAACTCAAAAAATTCCAAATACATGAAATAGCATGTGGTACTCACATGCCAACTGATGTTTATCTTTCAATCCATTAACACTTGTCCAGTTTGAGAGGCAATATTCTTCCCAATTGTATCATCATTCTTTCTGACAAGTGAACTTAATCAATTGAAAGTAAAATGGCTATTAAAAAATAAGAAAGGTGGCAGCTTGCTGCTTCAAAGAAGTCAACAACATGTTGACAGAAAAGAGTGCTAGAGTAATTCATTCTATGAGAAAATTCTGTTCCATATTGAAGGATCTCCTATATTTACCATTAGACAGCGGGAGTGGGGAGAGAAGGAAACATGCTGCTGCCCAATCACAGCTGTCCTGAAACCATGGGCATCTCCTTTCTTTTCCATGAGCAGCTTTTTCATTCCAGTGGAGGGTTGAGAGAGCCACAATTTGGGCAAATTGTGTGAGTTCAAAAGTAGTCAGCCGTATCCACAGTTTCTGCATCCACAACCTGAATATATATATATATATATATATATATATATTCCAAAAACCAAACCTTGATTTTGATATTATAAGGGACAATTTTATTTACTATGTCACTGTATTTAATGGGACTTGAGCATCCATGGACTTTGGTATCCATGAGGGGGCCCGACAGCCAAACCCCAGCAGATGCTTACCCACTGTAATACATTTACAGTTGATAGTAGCTGAGCTAAAAATGATGAAACTCTGGGGGTTTTTTTGGTGTTTTTTTAAAGGAAGGTAAGGAACAGGACTGCCAGGGATGAGCCTTTTATCTACTACAAGTCCTGAAGAGTAAGCATTTGAGCTCGGGTGATGGATGTTATACTCCTCCTCTACTACAATAAAGAATTTGGGTTCAGGGCAGATAACCAGCCTCATTTCAGCTGAATTTCAGGTACCTAACAAAAATAAACCTTCTACTGAACCATTTGTAAAGTTGAAAGAAATTATCTTTCTCATGCTTTAATGTGGCCTAAATTCAATGTTAGTGCAACTTCCTAGCCATGGAGTTAGTATGAGAATTTTGAAAAACTGGCTTTTAAACCAAGCTAACAAGGCTCTTAAAGCCTGATGGAACATTAAGTCTAGGTCGTATATGGCATAGTGTGTGAAAACAAGCCGAGATATAAAACTCAAAGGATATACATTCTATGAGGAATCACTGCTTTCCGACATTAAACATGGTACTAATGCTTACAGTTTACAAACTGTTTTAAAATGTAAAGAGAAAGTATTAGAACTAAGTCAAATGAAGGAATTTACATTTGCAACTGAACATGAACACGAATGATAAAATCACTATTGGAAATACTGGAAAGACATCCATATAACAATAATGCAAATTTTAGGCAGACATTTTTATATCAAACCTGACTTATACTTATTAAATATGAAACATACATTAGGGAAAGAGATAGAGCAGAATTATACAATATTAGTATTGTATATGGAAACAACTGCAAGGATATTATATGCACAGAAATGGAAATCCTCTCAAACACCAACAATACAAGATTGGTTAAAGAAATTAACAAAGATGAGAGAATTAGAAAGTCTATCAAGGACAATAAAGGAAGAAAGTAATATAGAGATAGAAGATTGGGACTTAGTGGTAAAGTATTGAAAAGGGAAATATATAGAAAAATAAAATTTTAAAAAATTGCGCCTGACAAGGATTTTACACTTTAGTCACTTCTGGCAGACACAGTCACAAAAATAAAGGAAGCAATGAGTTGATTTTCCCAACTCAACTATTAAAAAATCACCATTTCTTTTGAGAAAAATATTGCTGAAATGAAGCAAAGTGAAAATCAACTGACCTTCTAGATTCAACTACACGTAATTTCAAGGTGTTGGGATTTTGGTTTATTCTGTTGAAGAACTGTAAACTGTTGTGTTAGTGCTAACATATTGTGCCCCCTAGTGGAACAAGAATGCTCATTTGTCTAAAGTATCTAGCAACAATTTTGGGGGCCTGTTATTGTGTGTATGTGTAAGTAACCTGCCAACTTAAGGCAACTCCATGATTTCCCTAGGGTTTATTTAGGCAAAGAGTACTCAGTAGTTGGCAGTCTCCCATCCAAAGCTGATCTGGTTTAGCTTCCAAGATCAGACAGGATCTAGTGCCTTTAGGGTATTTAAACAGGCCTGTTACTGCCCCTTCCTAAACCTTTGTATAACCATCCCATACTTCCACAAAAAGTTACACTGTAACTAAAAATACACTTAAATATATTTATACAGAAGCAACTATTCTGGTGAAATGCCAGCATTCATTTTTACGAGAGATATTTCATTTGTTACTCAATCATTTGATTGAAAACCATGTTACTGGCTCTATTAAATAATTAAGAGATAAATCAAAATAAATAAATAAATACAAATAATTCCCCAAACCAGGCATTGTGTTGCAACCTCCAGTCCTGGATGGGGTCACACTCTCCTCTAAGGACTGTGTTTGCAGTCTGGGGTGCTCCTACACCAGTAGATTTATCAGATGATAAATCTGGTGAATGTGACAGTCAGGAGCGCCTGTTATCATCTCCGGTTGATATGCCAGCTGCGCCTTTTCCTGGAAGGAAGGGACCTAGAAACTGTAGTGCATGCACTGGTAACCTCACGACTCGATTTCTGCAAGGCACTCTACATAGGGCTACCCTTTTACCTAGTCTGGAAACTAGTTAGTACAAAACATGGCAGCCAGGTTGATCACTGGTAAAACTAGAAGTGATCATGTTACACCTGTTCTGAAATCTCTTCACTGGCTGCCTATTGGTTTCCAGGCGCACTACATGGCTTGGGTCCAACCTATCTAAGGGATCATCTACTTCCATACAATCCTCAGGTCCTCTGGGAGGAATTTATTGTAACCCATAAAAGCCAGACTAACGACAACCCCCCAGAGGACGTTCTCCGCTGCAGCTCCCAGACTATGGAACGCCTTACCGGATGAGATCCATCAAATAACCAGCCTAGATAGCTTCAAAAAAGCTGTCAAGACGGATCTCTTCCGGCAGGCCTTCCCAGAATAGTTCAATCTAATTTCTGTACTCTCTGTACTTTATGTAACCACTGCCTCTACTAGAAGATTGTTGGCATTTTAACAGGTTAAATTTTTAAATTGTATTGTATTTAATCCTGTTTTAAAGGGGGGGGGGGTCAATTTATTTATTAAAAGTATGTATTATTCCAATATATTTTAGTCATGTAAGCTAATTGATTGCTGCAGCAGAAAGGCAGGGATTAAAGTTTATTTATTATTATTTATTATCTGTAATGTTCCATTTACATGACACAACAACTTTTTGAATGTTTAAAATAGGTACTGCAGTACCTCCAGAAAAGATTTTTTTTTAGATTTAGCAAATTTAGTAGATTTTTTAAAGTAGTATTAAATCTCAGAATTTATACCTTTAAATCAGTGACTCTTTGGATTGCGCAAAACCCACGGCCTTGAAATGGTGGCTTGATGCTGCAGCTTTGATCACTGGATAGGGGCTGCAGCAACCACATGCCAAATCCCCAACCCAGTATTTTTCCAGCCCAAAAAGAAGCGGCAAAATTTCACTCCTTTTTGGGCTGGAAAAAAGCTGCCCTATGTCTGGCTTGTGGATACCACACCCCCAAGCTGCTGGGAAGCCAGCACTTTTTGCCAGTTTGTTTAGCCCCATACTTTCTTTTTAAAATAACCCTACTGAATTGGTCTGCAATCCAATGGACCTGGAAGTAAGCCCTTGCTGAACAGAGTAGAACATTCTTCAAAGTAAAGTTTATACTATAGTAGGCCAAATTTACTCTCTTCTTCTACAGTCTATCTTGGGACCTTGAGTGTTTTCCCCTCCCACTTGGCTTAGCATCCTGTTCGGTGACAAGTGAAAGCTTGAAGAGACTTTTTGCATTACTTCTCTTTTTTCTCTTTCAGATGAGAAAATGCAAGCATACTTGCTGTCCCAAAATTCTTGAGCTCATTAATTTCATACCTCTTCATAGCAGAATTTAGATTTTAAGTATCTGTGTGAGAGTATCTGATTTAATAGACTGTTTTGTTGCCATCGGCTTAAACTTCACTTAACCAACTCACCTATTATTTTGCAATGGTACTGCAGCAGTGTGAATTTCTATCTCCAAGTCATTTAGGAGGACCTCCACACTAGGGAGACTTGTGTGACTCCTACTTAAGTGTCTCCATTTGTTTCTAGAGCTGGACATCTAACAATTTCTATGAAGAGTGGCTGTACAGTACTAATATTACCACATGCGAAGCAGAAAGAAAGAAAGTTAAGAATTATTTAGACTGGGATTACATTTCCATCATTTTGCCATTTCATGTACTCTAGAGCATGTATTGGTGCTCTTGTCAGTTATTAAAGAAAAACTGAAGCACGAGAAAAGAGAAACAGCAAAGCTGTAATAACACAAGATTCACTCCTTCTTCCAAAATATATTACTTATTTTAGCAATATATATGATAGAACAATATCAAGGAATGTTAAAGGAGCAGTGAGAAGGGAAGCCTGGAATAAACTTGAACAGAATGTTATGGAATAGAATTAAAAGTAAGTTCAGGAAGTTTACTATGTTTTTTGTTTGCATGTTTTGCTTGTGTACTCTGTTGGTCTAATTGTTTGGTTATTATGTGTTGATGTATTTTAATAAATAAAAATTTCATTTAAAAAATTCATTTCCTTCCAGAGAATAACATGTGGTTCTCCCCGCTCATTAATAAAATTTAGGGTGAGTAGCAATAAAGTAATTATTCTGTCTCTTCCAGACTTTGATCAAAAAAGTAGTTTGGATAAAAAACATCTCATGGGGTGAACAAGACATGTTTAAATATTAAACAAATGGACTTTGGGAGTTCCTGCATGGTGGGGGGGTTGGACTGGATGGCCCTTGTGGTCTCTTCCAACTCTAGATTTCTACGATTCTATGACTTTTCATATAAACATATGAAAAGTAACAAAATGTATTGCTTGTGGCAGTCTCTCATGTGGTTTACTTCAACCAGGTCCAAATGCCAAATTCCTTATCATCTGGATACCTTAATTAGGCCAACCAATTCAGGTCTCAGGGTTATCTTAGATCCTACAAGCTTTTCTTATCCATTTATCAACTTTATTCTCTTTGCTTTTTTACATTTCTCCACATAGGGAAGACTATGTGCTTCTTACAGTTCCAACAGGTGTTCTTTTTGCTTTATACATTTTAGCCAATTTACGTATCTGTGGTCATATACCATTAAAAATTCTCTTTATGATTATAGGAGCAGGTGAATTTTAAACCTTTATCCAGATGTCTTCTCACTGATTCATTTGAAAAGTATGTCCCAAATTGATTTCCCAACTAAGCATTCTTTTACCTGTTGTTCTTCCAAATTAATTCTTAGTAACAATTTATACTTCTTACTAATTAAGTGGTTATTGCCTGAACATAATAACTTTTCAAATTCAGATGTCACCGCTTCGTTCTGGGTTTCCATTAAGTCCTCTTCCACTCCCTCCCTCAACTGGTAAAACTTTACCACTGCATTTTAAAATCTTCCTCTTCCAGTTGTTGCATCTCTTTAGTCTTTTTTCTCTGTAACATTCTCTAATAAATCTCTATATTTTATCCAACGATCCTCTCTTAACTCTTACAAAATACCTCTTTTGGGCATAGCCACAATAAATAATATTTATTAAATATGATAAATCTAAAGGATAAAAAAGAATTGGAATATAGAAGTTTGATGTTATTCAGTTACAGCAGCAGGACTGGTCTTTGTGAGATAGTAGAAGACCGATAAAATACCAACATGTATGGAATGGTTAAAGCGAGTGAGTTATGGAACAAGTGTATTTAGCTAAAGTAACTGGGTGGGGGGGGGGGAATACAGACAGGCGGCTCCATGCTGCCCATCTTTACCCCTTGTTGGTGCCGTGCCAACTGCACCGCATGGCACCGACACGCTCCCTAAAAGAAGTGGTTTCTTTTTAGGAGTGCCCTAATGGTGCTTGTGCACCCTTACGCTGCTGCTTCTGGTGAGCGCTGTTTGGGCATGCGGACACCCACACGCCATCATTGGGCTGTGGCAAGATGGCACATGGGTGCCACTAGTAGGGCTGGGTGCGTATGGATGCCCAGCCTTACTGAGCCCTTGAATTGGCCCCAGGACGGTGGTTTTTGCCTGTCTGTATCGGGCCTAAATTAATAAAAGAGAATTCAATAGAGCCCCTTTTAAAAATGTTAAAACCTTTTATAGAATTTGTAAATCAAAGAGGGGTCAATGGCACAATAGGATTTGACGTTTAGTTTTTTAGGACTGAAACACAGATTTTTGGTAATGAAAATAGTTACGTTGTATTAAGGATGATAAGAAGAGAAACTCAGGATAATCGGTTACAGTTAGATGGAGGTTCAAGTATGCTTGAATCTTACAGCTATTGTTATTGCCTTCGATGTTTCCAACAACTTCAGGGCCACTGGGGTTGTGGCCTGATGAGCCTAAATTGATAATAATAAAGTAACCATTAAATAAAATGGCTAATGTATCTTTCTAATATAAAATGGTAGGCTGCTAAAAATCTCAAACCTCAAGTCAAATTCTACACAATTTTAAAATATCAATATAATTAAAAATCTAAACATAACAATCCAGGGAAATTTTGACTTTGAAAGAAGTATCTTTCCCAAATACTGAATTAACTCTGAAATATACTTAGGACTGATTTTGTAATTGTTTGGCCATTTTAAATAATGTGTATTTCTTGAAGTATCAGTAGTATCTGTGGCTCAAAGAAGTGCAATCACTTGTAGAAAACCAAAATTTTAATGTTTATCTGAAAGTATCCATGATCAAGACCATAACAGTTGAACAAGATACACAGCATCAATACAAAAAATGTAGTTATATATATACAGAATCAACTGTACAAAATAATTTATTATGTACAATATAGCCTAAATCTGATGGGAGATAGGACAACTGCTGACTGAACAACTTCTCTCAGAAAAATTGGAGGAGGAGTTGATCACTCCTCTGACTGCACTCAAAAACCTGCTCTAGAGGCTGAGAAATACTGCAGAACTGGCTTGGATAAGACCAAGGAGAACAGGGCAGGGAAGGCAGTTCACTTACACTGGTGTTGCAATACCAGCATAACATTGCATTTAGGCCTAGGTGTTGACTGACACAGTCCATATCACCTCTTGTAAAGAATTTAAGATCAACTGAGTTCTCTTTCTTTTAGGGAATCAAAGAAAGGATGTTCCAGTGCCTCATCTAGAGTAATTCTCTTGATTGGATCATACTCCAACATCCTACGAATCAGGTCAAAAAGATTTTCATGGTCTTTATCATGGCAGTGCATGAATTCCTAAGAAAGAGAGAAGGTGAGATTTTAGATATATCTTTTTGTAGCCAAGAAGCAAGCAGGTGAGAAAATAACATTTTCTTACCTTCAGTGGTTTACACCGTCTCCTAACATAGCGCCCTGCAGAACTATGTTCATCCCAGTCCAACTGGTCTTGGTGGAAATAACGTTTCCTGTGCATAAAAAGGGATAAATGAGGCATAATTTTAACTCTAGCTTTCATATATGACTAACCTTTTTGCTTATAATATCCTTTGTCTTTACTAGATTCTTAACAATGCTATTCATTACATATATCCTCTCTCTCATCTCCATCCTTTAATCTCAGTCCAGAACTCAGCTGCACGTATTATCACATCCGCTCGCCGCTTTGATCATGTTTCTCCTCTTTTATCCTCCCTTCATTGGCTCCCCTTCCCCTTCCATATCCAGTACAAGCTTTTGTTGTTGACTTTCTAAGACCTCCACGGATTGGCCCTTCCTTACTTGTATGAACTTCTTTCTCCTCACACCTTCTTGTACCCTCTGCTCTGGTAGTCAGGGTCTCCTGTCCTAGCCTAGGATTTCCACTGCCCTGTCCTGGATTAGTCCCTTCTCACTTGCTGCTTCTCACTCCTGGAACCTTCTTCCTCTACATGCGCGCCTCATCAGTTCTCTAACTAGTTTCAAAATTGAGTTAGACTATATTGTTTAGGGAAGCATTCCCAGGCTAGTGCCCTTCTCTGCCGCAGGATGCTGCACCCTAATTTATGTGTTAAGAAGCGGAGCCCTCCCTCCAGTTCATCCACCTTGGTCCAGCCTTTAGAGGGAGTGAAGAACTGCTGGACCTGACCCCTTCCTCATCAGCATTCCCTTCTCCTTCTGTGTTGTGCCTCTTTAGATTGTAAGCATGAAGGCAGGGAACCATCTAATTAATTATTGTATGTACAGTGCTGTGTAAATTTACAGTGCTATATAAATAAAGGTTAATAATAATAATAATAATAATAACAATAATAATTTGATCTTCCTACTTGATAGATTCTTTTCCTTTATCTGTCTCCAGCTTAGGTTCACCTCTTTTATACTTTTGGATAATCCTTTCCTTTATCTTTTATTTTTTGAAATGATAAGTTTCTTAATTTGTTCACCATGTATTATGCAGCCCAGTCTTATTAACATTTACTCATAAGTGCGTTCAGTGGGATTTATTATACAAGGATGGTTTTATAAATTCTCCAGGCTGAAGCAAACAGGCCAGAAAAAGCGGCCTTTGGCCTTTCCTGCACCAATTGTGTGAGACCTACTCCTGAAGCAGGCTGCCGCCACAATCATAAATGGTCCACTGGCAGGAGCCGATTTAATCTGCACCTTTTTAGACTGGCTGCTTTGGGAGTCTGCGTCATGTGAACACCACACCCCTGAAGTGGCCAGAAGCCACTTCATTTGGCCTGTCTGTTTCAGGCCTCTGTCTTAATTCTACAAATGTATACAAGCATGACAAGATTAAGATCTATTCTTTGTTTCTCTTCCTGGATTGTTCATGAGCAACAAACCTGTAGCCACATTCAAACAACACAACAAACTAGTACTTATGGCTCGTTTTACCTGTTCAAGTAGAGTGGGGAGCAAATGGCCTGGTTGCACCAGCATGCTACTCACACACAGCAAACTACAATAAACTAGGAATTTTTGCTTATCTTACAATGCAAATGCAGCAAAAGTTAGATACTATGATATTTTTCTACCACTATTTTAAAACAGTTACACAGGACATTTGGGGAAAAAAAACCTCACCTTGATTTTTTAATCATGTGCACTGGTAGAGGCCCCAGTATTCTCTCCATCATTGCCAGATGTTCCTTACTATCATGAGTCTGGGGAGAAAGCATTTATACAATACTTATTCAACCTTATTTACCAACTACCAAAGTGAGAATCATAATACAATTTACCCATTATCAATATTTACTAAGTGGTTATAAATCAGTATGGAAATGTTTCCAAAAAAGAAGGGAAGGGTAAAGGAAAAGAACAAAAGGGGAGGGGGGAGAAGGGAATGTTCTCTTGTTTTTCAGGAGGGGTTTCCAGATCCTGTACTCCAACTCCCAATATCTGGGACCCAACTTTAAAATATGCATCACATATATTAACTCCACACATTTAACAACATAATTTTAAAAATAGTTCTTTAACCACAGTCTAAATACTTAGTGTTAGTATAAAAGATTTAACATTTTGGACGCATAAGCATTTATACTTATAAAAATGCCACAAAACAAATCAGCACATCCACTGAAATTTAAATGAGTTCAGGACTACAGTTTAAGTTCTAAATAAAATGGCATGTACTTACTTGAAAGACTGTAAAGCCAAGATAGTACTCAATCAGAATGCATCCTATACTCCAAACATCACAAGGCTGGGACCACCCAAGGGCTGCAACATAATTGACAAAGCCTAAGTTATTTGACAATCCTGATAAAGATGGAAATTCATAAAGCTTTCCTGAATAATGTGCAGTTTATTTAGTTTTATTTTATTTCCACCTTACCCTTCTATTTCTTATTCCTGAACTTTTAAAAAGCAACATATTTTCGGCCATACTACACTTAAATGTATTAAACACACCCAGGAGCATCACTCAGATGGTGCCGACTGCACCAGGTGACATACATAAGGGGGTGTGTGTGTGTGTGATTCTACTGGTCCCAAAACATCTGCCTTTTGGCAGAAACAGTCTGTGGCATTTGCCTGCCTCCCTTTAAAATGCTGAAGAGATGGTGTGAGTGGGATAAGAGTCAGTGGGAGGAGAAACAAGAGGCTTGACTTTTTAAAAATTAATTTTTAAAATTATTTTTTTATTCTTTTAAAGTTTTCTTTAAAAACATCACATCCACCCCAAGTTTTCACTTCAACAACGTGAAACTATGTACATGTAAATATATTTAGGCTCTGCATATGATATTGTAATTTAAAGCTATAACAGCTAGGAGGCTATTTATGTCACAATTATTATCATCACATTCAGTGATATATAGGAATTACAATTTATGAGTAACATCAGTACAAAAACCATTATTATGGATTCTGTAAGGTGTAGTATGAATGTGGAGGGTGACACCATGAGTTACCACTCCAGGTGATGCCAACTCTAGTGATGCCACTGGACACAGTGATGAGTGAAAAGGATTTCATTTGTTACCTTTTTACAACTGGAGTAGTTCTGAACATCTTAACTAACCTAATATAACTTCAGGTGCTCTGTAATGTCTTGTAGATACTAAAGTGCTGTGATGCTCATTATCGTATGTTGCACTTCCGAAGTCTACAACTTTGATATCTGTGTTTTTCAATGTGCGTTCATCTCGCCTCTGTAACAAAGATTTTAAAAGTTTCTTTCAAAAAAGTAGTTATTACCTGAAACATTTACATCTGGAAGCTACAAAGGTATTGAGCATCTCTTCTTAAAATCAGCTTGCTCTCAGAATGAAAATTAAGCAACCCAAACTTTCTGCAGATCTGTCTTTTAATTGTTTGTGTATATGGAATAAGCAAAATTTTATTACCATCTACCTAGTCCTATCTGTAAGGATGTAGAGGGAACCAGTGATGTGTGCTCCAGCCCTGCCCGCCCACCCCCATTTCCAAACTCTCTGAATTGACAAGTGAGACTTGTAAATGCCCTGTGACCCTTTTCAGCTAAATATAGTTACAGAGCTCCATAAGATCAGAACTCTGATGATACAAGGTTCCCAATCAAGTGTAACTTTTCATTGCTGTGAAGGATGGCTGTGGATCAAGAGATAACCCTGAAATCTAAAAACTGACCCAGCAAAAACTGACTGCCACCACTCCAGTCTGTTCACATAGGCTGACAGGAGAATACCATTCCTTATTTGGCATTTTAACCTTCTAAAACAGAGGTGAACAAAGTGTCCCTTCCCCCAGACTTCTAAAACAGAGGTGGACAAAGTGTCCCTTCCTCCAGCCCAATCTTTTTATACATAACAGGTCTCAGAACCCAATCATTAGATTTGTTACTCATGGCAATCCAGAAAGTTCCAGTCTACCAATGCAAGTACACTTGTCCCTCCATATTCGCTAGTTAGGGTCACAAAACTCCAGTGAATGTGGAAAAAACGCAAATAACAAAACCCCGTTTTTAAACAAACAAACAAACAAACAAAAAGCTTTATTTATATACCGCTTCATACCACCTAAGGAGTGTCTAAGCGGTTTACAACTGTAAGCTACTTGCCCCCAACAATCTGGCTACTCATTTTAGCAACCTCAGAAGGATGCAAACCTGTGTCGAGCTTGAGCCCTTTTGCTGGTCTTGAACTCGCAACCTTATGGCTTCAGTACAGGCATTTAACCACTGTGCAACCAGGGCTCTTTAGAAATCTCTAGGTCCTCCACTGCAATTCTGTGTTCACCCTCCGACAGATACTGACCATAGAACTGCACTGGAGGAGCTACAAATTCCTAGTAGGAATCTCTAGGTCTTTCAGTGCAACTTTTAGTTACAGTTGACCATACAGTTGCACTAGAGGACCTAGAGATTCCTAGAGAGAACATATTAATCAAATCCATGAATAATCTAATCCACAAATATCAAAGCTGCAAATATGAAGGGATGAGCGCATTTGACATTCTAGCATTTAAAACATCCAGTATTTGGCATATGTGCAGACTTTCACTAGAACCACAGCCAATAACTTGGGTTATAGTAACAAAGCACATTTATTGCTTTGAGATTCACAAACTACTAACAGAAGTGCTTGATACACCCACAACAGCCCACAAGAAGTAACCTTAAGCAAATTAACTTACCATTTTAGAATTGTACTTTACTATATAATCAGACTCTACAAATAAAATGTTTTCAGGTTTCAGATCTGTATGAGTCAACTTATTGTGATGTAAGACTGCAAAAAGAAAAAGAGGTGGGAGCTCAATACATAAATCAGTGTCTCACATTCTAAGATATGGAAACATTCTTAAAATTGTGTACTTACAGTTTATGGATTGACAAATCTGATAAGCCATCTTCCTAATAAGTTCAAGAGGAAAAGGCAAAAAGCTATTTTCTTTAATGAAATCATAGGTACTGAGTCCCAGCAGCTCAAACACAATGCACACATGACCATGATGTTCAAACCATTCCAACATCTGTACACAACGGCTAGGAAAAAAGTGGCCAAAACAACAATTTAATAAAACAGTCAGTGACTTAGTAATGTTTTAACACATCTTTCTCTTTTTAATTTATACTTACAAGGTGCTGCTAGGATCCAAGGTATTTAAATGCTCCAATACCTGAATTTCTGAACGAGCTGCTTCTCGGTATCTACCAACACTTTTCACTATTTTTATGGCTACATGCATCTCTCTCCTACAGAATAAAATAAAAATATTGTGAAACAACTACATCTACCCTTCAGCAAGTGTCATGCATTCTACTGTAGTCTACAATCATCAGTGGGTCACAGTTATTTCCCACTTATAAAGACCAGTTTCAAGGTGGAAACCAATGAGTACTTAACAATGCTCTAATACAAACCCATATTCTAGCAATATATAATCTATATTGCCGATTGTACATAGGGCACATGAGCTAAGAGTCTTTTGAATTCTATATTCTCTGTGTTGTGAAGTAGGTGAAAACACCTTCTTACTTTGCCCACCTACACCTAAGAATCTCAGTACTGAGACCAAGAGGTAGATATAATTGTTATTTGCTGTTAACTGTTAAATTCAGTATTTTATCGAAATAGACATCACAAATAATGACTCTGTAAATGTCATACTCAATTTCCTTTTCTATTCAGGAGATATGCACAACTTTGGAACTCTACTGTTTAAAACAAATTAATTCTCAATAGCTACTTTTGGGGATATTTTCAACATCACAATTTTTGTTCACAGTCATCAGCAGAAGCTACTACAAAAACCCATTTTGCAGTATAACCAATAATTATGGGTTGGATCCAGAATTGCCCTTCTTCCATGCAGAATGGCAGGTGATTTTTGTTGATTTCCCCCTCCAACTTGCAACATCCCTTCTCACACTGTTACAAAGGATCCCCAAATCCTGTTGGAGTAGTTTTTCAGGTGTCTCCAGGGAGAAGGAAGAATCAGCAAAAACTGCCCTTTACTACTTTCTTCTAAGAGAGAAAGAATAATGAGTAAACTTCCATTCACAAATAGTCCAATCTTTTTTCTTTCTTTCCTTTTTTGAGAGTTAGGAATAGGTAAACCAAGAATGTAAGCAATCTGACATACTTATATTTCACTCTTGGGAAGAAGCATTACTGTAGTATTATGCTGAGATTAGCTTAAAGCAAAGTGGGCAAAGTGCAGTCTGCAGCATGCATGTAGCCGGGGCCAGTTTTATGGCCTTCATGGTTTCATTTTTTTTTCAAAACATCTTCCACCTCCTCCAATGCTTTCCATGGGGGCATTTTCTCCACACGTTTGAGCTCCCCAGGCCCTTTTTGCATCAGAAGAGCCCCTTTTAAAACCTGAAGTAAATGGAAGTGATTTCTGATAGTTTGTTTTGATAAAATGTTTCTTCGGGGCCTAAAATAGCTTAGGGGGACTAAAACATGACAAAAATGCCCCTCCCAAGCCCTCAGAGGACATTTGGAACAGAAAATTATTTTGTTTTGCTTTTTGCAGTGGGAGTGTCTGGCTCCCTTAGGAGTCCTAAGAGGCTAATGTGGCCACCTAGCCTCCCCACAGATGCCCACCCCTAAGTGTGAAAACTTACATTATATATATTAAGTTCTCTGACTCTAAGGCCTGAAACAGATGGGCACGAAGAAGCGCTGTGGCAGCATCTTTAGGGTTTGGGAGCGCACATCATTTACACGGTCCCGAGCCCTAACATGTTATGGCGCTGGCACCTTTACATAATTTACCCGCTCCGTTTTTGTGGTGCAACTGCACAGCAGCATCTAGCTGCTGCGGTGCAGTTGCACCACAAAAAAAGGTGGCTACAGACCGCCCTTTCTGGGTGGTCTGTAAAGCCCCTAAGGGTTTCAAATCAGATTAACAGAGAAGTATGTAATAATAATAGTTTGTGATTCTCAAATTCCTGTTTACTCTGCTTCACACATGAACTGAAATGTACTAAAGAAAAGTATAGCTAATATTTGTTTTCTTTAACAAAGCTTCTTTAACTGGATGTTTAAATAAAAAAGGAACCTTTCTAAGATGCAACTTTCCCCACTATAAACATTTCAGGAGGACACCTTGTTCAAATTCTGGCCATAGTTTAGAAGGGGCATTGTACACATGGTGGGGGCATCACTGCAACAAGTCTCTGAGACAAGGAGTTCAATTGGTTACAACACTGACTTGTTATATAGCTGTAGAATCTGCAACAATGACGGTTGGAAAGCAAGCTCCCTTACACATGTGTAACTGGTTTCATTGAATCATGCCTGTCTTTCTCACTTTCAGGTTATCTCTATTATTACGTATTAGCCTAGCAATAGCAAAGACATTTACTCAATGCAATTTCTATCTTTAAAAGATGAAATTTCTTTTGGAAACACTTGTGGAGATAGTGTACTTACATGTGGTGATCAATGCATTCTACTACTTTTCCAAAAGCACCCTCCCCTAAAGTGGCAATAATCTCATCTAAAAAAAGAATAAAATAAATCTATTACTGAAAAAGCTGAACAAAGATGAAAGTGATTAAACATGTCATTATAAAAACATTAACAGTGTCTGCCTTTGGATGTGTTATTCCATTGGACAGGTGTCATGAAACAGCTAACTAGCTACCAGTCTAGCCATAAACTTTATTTAGTACAGTACTATGGTATTTGAATATCAATAATTTAAGAATACAGAAAAGAACAAGAAATGTAAAAGAACACAAAGACAAAATAAAAGACAAAAGAGAGCAATGAAGGTTTCTTAACCCCCGCCCCCACTCCTCCTCTAACATACTATTCTAAACAGATGTTTTGCTGAAAAGGTTTTTTTAAAAGTGTTGAAAAATATTCTATACATCTTGCTCTTAGTACGTCTCCACTTTGACAGATCAGGTGACCCTCCTCATCATCCTCTACACTCCTGGATCTTTTCCTTCGGTGGCTCTTCTGGAAACGGCACCAAGATCGTCCAGCCAATCAATATATCAGAGTGAATTCAGGGTAGAATACGCAATTCATTCAGCGGGGATATTCAGGCATTCAGTTACGCACCAGGCCACGAACAGTTGGCAGGAGCAATTTCAAATTCAGTCCCCAGAAATTCACAGGGCACAGTTTATGTTACAGAAGAAAAACATGGCAAGGAACAGATTTTCAGATAAATACTTAAAAGTTGTAAAACAACAGAAATACAAAACAATTTTGTCTCTTAGATACTAGATTACTTGAAGACTGAAATTAAATTTGCAGTGTAAATATTTTTGCTACTTGAAACAATGTTATTTGTGTGTCTGCTTTTATGATGTTATAACCAGGACTAATTGCCTTGAATTTCTAACAAATGTTTTAAAATAGTAATTATCAGTTACTGAAATCAATAACAGACCTTTCATGTAATTTATTTTTGTCCCTGATTTTGAAAAGCTAGAGGGGAAAATATTATTCAGATTTTTTTGAAATGTAATCTAAAATTGCATGTATTCAGTAGCACCTTAATAATCTTAAATTTTATTATACATATTAGGAGCACCATACTGTTTAATGAAAATCCAGGTTTGTTTCCTTACTAAATAGTACAATACAATAATAATAGTAATAATAAAATCATCTAATGAATTACCAACAACTGCTTGAACATTGCACAGAAATATGCTGAATTCATTACAGACACCATGATATTTTCAATTTAAATCAGTAACTTTCAAGCCTTGAAAGATAGGATGGAAAGAGTTGTTTCACAATGTTGTAAAACTAATTTAAATGACAAAAGCATTTGGGCATTTTTGTTTTCACACTGCAATCTGAAATACTGAATAATCACCCGAGTTTTACAAAATATTGGAAAAATTAGTAAAAACCCAGTAAGCTGAAATTCATGTACTTAACAGCATTCACTATAGAAACATTCTCAAATACTAAATAGATACAAATATGTTGTCAAGGGAACCCGAGAATCTAATATTCCCTGAAAAAACTTAATACCATTACTATACTTATTAAGGTATACATACCAAATGTGAGCTGCGACTGGTGTCATGTTTCTTATGCTTTCTTTTATGATTTTTTCTGCTTTGACAAGAGGATTTGCTAAAATGATGACGGTGACTCTTTTCATAATCTCTATTATAATGCTTGTGGTCATCTACATCATTGAAGTCATTTCTATACTCTTCAACATATCTCCTGTCATGACGGTCTCTCTCATGAGTGGATCTATCATCGAGGGAGCTACCAAAAAAAATGTATTTAAGTATTTTTCCAGCTTCAAAAAAAAAAAAAAAAAAAAAAAAAAAAAAAAAAAAAAAAACACCAAAAAAAAAAACCCTTGCTCAAAATCCAAACAATTTTCTACTACCAAACCACCCCCTAGACATATTGCAGATACATTAGGATACCTATTTACACAAAATATGTCACAAGAATTAAGTGTGTTTGCCAGTTATTTACAGGCAACTATCAAAACATTATATTATACATTATGAATACAGGAAAGGCATAATAAAAACAATTTACACAGATAAATTGCCTCAAAAGGCAAAATCAGCCAAAATTCAAAGTGTCACTGGGTTCAACCTCCCAGACTTTCAGAAAAACTACAACTCATAAAACTGCCCCATCTATTAAGAGTAACAATGGTTAGCCAAGACAACAGAGGGACGGGCCCTTTGTTCAGTAATCTTACTCTATCCTACCTACACATAATAAGGCTGTATTAGATAAATTAAGCTGCCTGAAAGAGCTGGGCAGTGTTTTTGGAAAAGCATCTTGTCACAAGGGTCTTCCTGTCAATGCTTCAAGGCTACCTTTTTACCTTGGAAACATTCTAAAACTCCTCATGAATAACACTTGCCCAATATCTACCCTTAATACATTTTCCCTAAATGTATAAGGGCTTAGGGTCGCCAGAGTCCTCCTCTTATAAGTTTGACATCTTTGGTAGCATGTTTCCTGTGTCTATATGGTTGTGAATTCACTCATGCAAAAGCTTCTTTTGCAACAAACCAACCTTAACTTTATTCAATAACATGCAGCAAGAATATAGCTTATGTAGAATAGTTTTACAGATGGCATGGTTACAATAATTCAACAGTTGCAGGCAATTCCCCACTCAAATTCTATTCACTTATATTTCACTGAATAGATGATCTCTGACTTCACTCATCTGCCCAATTCTCCCTACTTCCTCAATGAAGCTCTAGCTCAGCATTCCACTATACTCTCTTCTAAACTAAACTATTATCTTCTGCCCTCCAACCGTCACTCACTCCTCCCTTTTCTATCTACTCCTCCCATGACAGTGCCTTCCATACAGCCAGCCTGAACCAGGACCAGCTGTTGGGAAATCATGTCTGCCCACTGACTCCATCACACATCTATGATCTGGTTCTGAATACAACATTTTCTCAGCTCTCCTTTTATTTTCTGGGAATACTGCAAATCTGTTTTGTGGGCTGTGAGGAGATGGCCAATCCATTTTAAATTTCTCTCACCACCCTGTTTGTTTCCTTCCTTCTCCATACACAAAGTTTCCCCCTGCAATCTCTTTTGTTCAGCTCCCACAGTACTATCCTGTTCCTGGAACTCTGCCTCCATTTCTCAACCTGAAAATATACTCCTTCTAAATATGTCTAATCAGTAATCTGTACCATTTCATCTCAATGAGAAGCAGAAGCACAGTAGGAAGACTTGTTCTGTAAACAGAATGGTAGATGCTGTTTTCAAATCTCCCATTTAATTCCTTCAGTGTGCAACTGTTTCCTTCCATTTGTAACTCCTCATCTGAAGGCCCCAGTCCCTTGTAACCTGTTTCACTCACCTCCTTCTCCTTTCTACATCACCATGAGACAACCAGGGTGCCCCAGTACATATCCACTTTGCTAGCTCAGCTCAGAGGCTACAGTAACTACTTTAGTAATCAGAGGCACAAAGTTGTGCAGAGAAAAATTAAAGACCCGTTTGCCAAAGACCAGCACAAGTTACACTGTACCTCCACAGAGGCACAAACATCCCTGATATCTTTTAGTGGAAGAAATCTTTGGCACATCCCAGTGCTTTCATTTTGTTAAGAATCCTAACCAAAATATTCTACAGCTTCAAAAATGTGTGTGTTATCAAAAATAAGAAAATAATCTTGCTTTCTTCCCTTCTGATGCAAAGCAATTACCATATTCCACTTCTGAGAGAATGTTGCACTTCTATGCAGGATTCAAATATACAAGCTTACTGAGAACAGGGTTCTTATACATCCCCCACCAAAATAAAACAACAAGGGACATGTATAATGTGATATATTAGCATATATTTAAACTGTAAAGTTCTTGAAAATTCCATCTGACAAAGAACAATAAGCTAAATTATGATTAAAATATGTCTAAATCAATCAGGCACCAAAACAAAACCAGGCTAGATTTACTTTTTATTAAATAGTCCTTTTTATGTTCTCAAGATGAATAAATGATACTAACAACACAGGAAATGTTTATTTTAAGTGGATTGCCAATTAACTACTGATAATAGTAATATGATAATTACAACTTAAGTGACAAATATGAAGCAATCAGAAAATTTAAGGTAATTATACTTAACAACTGATCATCATTAAGTGATTTACCTGTCTGCAGTTTTAAGTGATTTATCGTGTTTGTGATGTCTCTCACTACTATGAGACTTCCTTCTGCGCTTGTGGCTCTTTGTACTCTTTTCTTCATCCCAGCTTCTATCATCTTTTTCAGAGCCATGGGATCGCTTTGAGTGCTTCATCTACCACAAGAAAATATACCAAAATGAAATGACAATGTTACAGGAAAAGGAGAATTAGAAATTTCAAATGCAAAATCACATTCAAGTCAAATATGTTAATTCAGTGTACTGAATGGGGATTACGACTATGTAGGTGGATACATTTTGGATTATCTCATCATAGTATTTTCATGGTAAAACAGATTCAGAAGGAGATTTACCGGTACCTCCTAATGTTATAGTATCACTGCTGTTGTCTCTGAGAGATCCTCCACCAGTGCAGCCCTTCTCTAATGCTACTGCCCAGTAGCTGTCTGGCACATTTAGTCTGGCTTCTCATTAAAAGCCTGTCTGAGTTGGGAAACCCTACCAGCAGCAATACTTTTGCCTCACTGGAGCATGCAATCCTACTTCCATGGAAAGGTAGTGCCATGGTGGATAGAGTTAATCAGGGAAGCCACAGCCCTGAGTATGTAAGGCAGGAGCAGGGCTGTTGATAACAGAGTGACTTGTAGGTCTCTCATTCACAGGGTCTTCATAAGTCAAAGTCAATTTTCATGGTACAGTTGTTAACAATAACAAAGTGGGTACAATACAGGCTAATTATCTGCAAGTGTCTACATAATGGGATAGGAGTCAGGATAGGTTAAAGTATTTTACTTACAATCATAGACCAGTTATCAATATGAAAGTGCTGGGCTTTAAATGTCTTTAATCTGTTAAAGATATTCACAATTAGAAAACACAGATATGATGTAGTGGTTTGAGTGTTGGACTACAACTCTGGAGACCAGGGTTCAAATCTCCACTCAGCCATGGAAATCTGTTGGGTGACCTTGGGCAAGTTATACTCTCTCAGCCTCAGAGGATGGCAATGGCAAACCTTGTCTGAAGAAACTTGCCAAGAAAACCCCATGACAGGTTCCAATTAAGTCGGAAACAACTTGGAGACACACAAAAACAAAAGGATGAGTATTTGTCCCCTATACATTGCCCTATTCTACCTGACCTCAAGAGGACTGTGTGTATATGTCTTCAATTCACCTGCTGACTTTTGGTGACCTTGTGTATTTAACAAAGTTTCTTTGCTGTTCTTATGTGCCTTTAAGTTGTTTCTGGACTTATATCGACCCTAAGGCCCTATCATAGGGTTTTCCTGGCAATTATGTTCAGAAGAGGTGTACCCTCACCTTTCTTTGAGGCTGAGACTGTGTGACTTGCCCAAGGTCACCCAGTGGGTTTCATGACCAAGCCGGGATTCTAACCCTGGTCTAACCCCGAGTCCAACATTCAAACCACTACACCACACCGGCAAGGAATACCTCAGAGATGGTTTTACCAATTCCTTCCTCTGAAACACAGCCTACAACACACAGTGTTCATTGGAAATGTATATCTATATCTACATCTGTACTGCGGCTTTACAAACTATACAATTATAGCAAGGAGACCTGAAGTACAAAATAGAGTGTACTTATTTTTATATATTTATGCACAAGGAGTTTTGCAAAGAATATGAAAATACAAGTACTTTCTCTGTTACTTATTGAAATGTGTAACTATCGTGTCAAATACCATACATATGAATTCACCCAGGAGTAATATAAAACTGTGGTTTCTTAGCAGTATTAAGTGAAGCCCTGACTTCCCAAATTATTGTCTGTTATCCAATTTTCTTGTGTAATATACATCTGAGAGACAGTAATTGAATTTCTGACATAGAATTTGATGGTGGCTTCCTCAAAATTTCCTAGACATTGCACCAACACCAAATATCACTTGCCTTCCTCACAATTTTAGAAAATGTTCTCAACTAATTGTAAAGACAGGAATTATTCAGGAATGAGTGTACTCTTCAGATAGTCAGAAATTGATACTTCCTATGCTCAGGGGTGTGCAGTAACACTTAAAAATCAATTATAAACCAGATTTTGGTGGCCTCTGGCACAAATTAAGCCATACTGTCTGTAAATTAATTATTTGGAAAATAATATACCTGAGTTAAATAAGATTGTAAAAAAAATCTGCACAAAGTGTTATCGGCTTTTTTAAAAAAAACCTGCAAAGCAGGAGTTTTGTTTCTTTGGGAAGTTATGTGTACATATATATTAAATACATGTGTCTAAATATATACATGTGTACACACACGCATATATATATAGGCTGAAGTGGAAGAGCCCTCCCTGCATGTCATCCAACATACAGTGCTGAGTAAATTTACAGCGCTATATAAATAAAGGTTAATAATAATAATAATAATCCGGCCTGGGAGGGAGTGAAAAGGCAGGCCCAGCTCCACCAGGGCTAGCCTGAAGAAGAAAAGCCCTCCCTCCATGCCTTGGTCCAGGCCTCCGAGGGAGAGAAGAACTGCTGGACCTGACCCCCTTCCCCTCCACCATTCCCTTCTCCTTTTGTGTCGAGTCTTCTTAGATTGTAAGCCTGAGAGTAGAGAACCATTTAATTAAAATAATAATGATGGAAAGCCACGGGTATTAACACTGTAAATAATACTGAATGGGACATATGTACAGATCAGGGGTTTTAGAATCAGTTTCAATGGAGGAGCCCCTAAGAGGCCTACCCTTTGTCTTACAAGCTAATGGTGCTTAGGAGTGAGTACATATTGTTTCGTTTCATTCCGTTTTTATTTCTTTCATTTTTGTGGAGCACCTGGGAAGAGCACACAGGGGAGCACAGGTTGGGAATGCCTGGTATAGATACGACGTCTATTGGAGGGCCAGCGTGACCTAGCGGTTTGAGCATTGGACTCTGGAGACCAGGGTTCGATTCCCAGCTCAGCCATTAAACCCACAGGGTGACTTTGGGCAAGTGAGAGTCTCTCAGCTTCAGGGGAAGGCAATGGCAAACGTCCTCTGGACAACTCATGCCAGGAAAGCCCAATGAACTCACCTCAAGGTTGCCATAAACTGGATAATGACTCGAAGGCATAGAACAACATCTGTAGCTGATGTTGAGTGATAGTGTTTTCTGTCCAAGGGACCGCTGGACCACAGCCTTACCCGGAAAGCCTGTTCCTAAGCATCCCCAAAACTGTGCCCTTTAAGAGAATTTTTTGGACTTCATCTCCCAGAAGCCACAGCTGTGTTGGCCAATAGCCTGGGATTCTGGGAGCTGGAGTCCAAAATGCCCTTAAAAAGCAGTTTTGGGGAGCACTGACCTAAAGTTTGGGGAAGGCGAGGAAGTCAAAGCACTACAAAAATGTAGGAACTCGAAGAAGAATGCAGGACACGGCCAAACAAGAGCTAAAAAAGCACTCATATGTACATATATATAAAACAAATATTTTTTAAATATAAAATATATATAAATTAAAAATATATATAAAATAAATATAAATTTTATATAATATATATATATATATAATAAATAAAAATAAAAAAATATATAAAATATATATTACACACTATATGTTATGTATATTATAGTGTTAAATATAATATTATATATATTACACATAACATTATATACAATTATTATATATAATATGTAATGCTATATTACAATACAGTATTATAATTATATTATAACACATTATATATAATATATATAATGTATGTATTATATATATATATATAGTAACATATATATATATATATATATAGTAAAATATATATTGTGTGTATATATATGTATATATATATATATATATATATAAATATAAACACACACACACACACACACACACGTCCAATCCTTGGTTCTTAGCCATGTCCCAAATGGAGGGGCCTTTGGGGCTTCCCTCCCGGACAGGAGGCTGAAATGGAGGACATGTCCGGGAAAAGGAGGGCCCCCTGGCTCCCCTGGGCCTTGGCTTCCCTCCAAAAGCGCCTCCCGGAGAGAACGGCGAGGCCTTCCTCCCTCAGACCTACTTTCCCCGCCTCGACGACGGTCTTCGGAGAGAAAACCGGGACGCCTGTCTCAAAGGCCGAAGAGGACGAGAGCGGCTCTGCCTCCTCGCTCGCCCTCCGCAAACAAACAAAATGGCCGCCGACTCTTCTGCGTCTCCGTCTCCTCCTCCTCTTCTTCTTCTTCCGGGGAAATGTGGCGTGATTACGTCACGTTTTGGACGTAGAAAAAAAGATTCACATAGACTCACGCTTTTTTTTATTAAAAATTAGAGGAACACGCTGAAGGGAGTTTCCGAGTCCGCTTCGAACTCTGAGGGAAAGTTAAAAAACGAAAATAATGGCGCTTCTCCTTATTCCGAATGATGGAGTTTGGGGGGCCTGTCTTTACACCTGTATTGATCCCCCCCCTCAAGAGTGCCTTAAAGCAAAACAAAATGTAAAATGGGAGATTTTTTTTAGCCTGTCACTCACCCCCCCCCCCCTTTCCTTGATTTTCTTTTAAAAAAATGTCTGCCAGAAACAACAGGCTCCGAAAGCTAAGGAAGACATCACTCTCTCACTAACGCCTTGGACGCCCCCGTCCCCCTTGTTTTATTATTAGGCACAAAAACAGCCCGAGGAGAAGAAAACCAACAAAAATAGCTCAAAATGAACTCCAAATTCACACATACCTGGCAAGTCCTGTTCTCTCTAATTTTCCTAGCTCTATGGCAAGGAGAACAAGGAGAGGATCCTGGCTGTCAATCATGGGCGGGAGTGCTGAAAGGACGAACTGGATTGGCTGGAGGGGCCATGGAGGCGGGACTAAGAGGCCCATCTTTTATAACCCGGGTTTTTCATGTGGGTTGTATCCACACTGGAGAGATAACCCGGTTTGGTAACGCTTTAACTCTTTTTCTGGCTCAAGGCTATGGAATTCTGGGAGTTGGAGTTTGTTGTGGGGCCCTCTGGGCCCCACAACAAACTCCAACTCCCAGAATTCCATAGCAACTGAGTCAGACAACAAGTTAAAGCGGTTCCAAACCGGGTTATCTCTCCAGTGTGGATGTGTGGCATCAGCCTGTGACTCGGGAGACCAGTCGATTCCTGGGTGACCTTGGGTCAGTCACACTCTCTCAGCCTCAGAGGTCATGGTCATGCCAAGAAAACAAGATATGAAAGATTTATCTTAGGGTCACCATAAGTCAGAAACAACATGGAAGCACACAAGAAAAATGTTTGATAGGCCCTAAATGTTTAAGAAACATATAATAAAGAGAAGCGTCCAAAGTATTGCATTCTTGGTTTATTCATTTATAGAGTCTTATCTGTACGCAGGACAAGAGGCCACTGTTGGAACAGAACACGGAGAAACAGAATGGTTCCCAATTGGCAAAGGAGTCATAGACTCATAGAGTTGGAAGAGACCACAAGGGCCATCCAGTCCAACCCCCTGCCATGCAGGAATTCCCAATCAAAGCATCCCCGACAGATGGCCATCCAGCCCCTGCTTAAAGACTCCACCACCCTCCGAGGGAGTGTGTTCCACTGTCGAACAGCCCTTACTGTCAGGAAGTTCCTCCTAATGTTGAGGTGGAATCTCTTTTCCTGCAGCTTGCATCCATTGTTCCGCGTCCTAGTCTCTGGAGCAGCAGAAAACAAGCTTGCTCCTTCCTCAATGTGACATCCCTTCAAATATTTAAACAGGGCTATCATGTCACCTCTTAACCTTCTCTTCTCCAGGCTAAACATCCCCAGCTCCCTAAGGCGTTCCTCATAGGGCATGGTTTCCAGACCCTTCACCATCTTAGTTGCCCTCCTTCAGACACGCTCCAGTTTCTCCACATCTTTTTTGAATTGTGGTGCCCAGAACTGGACACAGTATTCCAGGTGGGGCCTGACCAAAGCAGAATAGAGTGGCACTATAACTTCCCTTGATCTAGAAAATATACTTCTATTGATGCAGCCTAGAATAGCATTGGCCTTTTTAGCTGCCACATCGCACTGTTGACTCATGTTCAGCTTATGGTCTACTTGGACTCCTAGATCCCTTTCACATGTGGTCTCATTCAGCCAGGCGTCCCCCATTCTATATCTGTGCATTTCATTTTTCCGCCCCAAGTGCAGAACCTTTCATTTCTCTGCGTTGAATTTCATTTTGTTAGCCTTGGTCCAGCTTTCTAGTCTATTCATTTCATTTTAAATTTTGATCCTGTCCTCTGGGGTATTAGCTACTCCTCCCAGTTTAGTGTCATCTGCAAATTTGATAAGTGTGCCCCCAATTCTGTCATCCAAATCATTAATAAAGACATTGAATAGGACTGGGCCCAGGACAGAACCCTGTGGGACCCCACTGGTCACTTCTCTCCAGGATGAAAAGGAGCCATTGTTGAGCACCCTTTGAGTTCGGCCAGTCAACCAATTACAAATCCATGTAACAGTTAACTTGTCTAGCCCACATTTTGCAAATTTGTTTGCAAGAATGTCATGGGGAACCTTGTCAAAGGCCTTACTGGAATCAAGATATACTATATCCACAGCATTCCCTTCATCTACCAAGCTGGTAATTTTATCAAAAAAAGAGATCAGGTTTGTTTGGCAAGACTTGTTTCTCTGAAACCCATGTTGGCTTTTTGTGATTATGGCATTGGCCTCTAAGTGTTCACAGACTCTCTCCTTAATGATCTGCTCTAGAACCTTTCCTGGAATTGATGTCAGACTAACTGGACGATAATTGTTGGGATCCTCTTCTTTTCCCTTTTTGAAGATGGGGACAACGTTTGCCCTCCTCCAGTCTGCTAGGACTTCTCCTGTTCTCCAGGAGTTCTCAAAGATTATTGTAAATGGCTCCGATATTACATTTGCCAGTTCTTTTAATACCCTTGGATGTAGTTCATCTGATCCTGGAGACTTATATTCATTTAGGTTAACCAGGTATTCCTGTACTATCTCTTTACTTATTCTGTACTGAAATTCCCCTATTCTGTCTTCTGCTCCATTATCCTTAGCACCCTTTGCCCTTTCTGAGAAGACTGAAGCAAGACTGAGTCAGACAAGGCTGAATCCTATCCGTCAACTTGTGTGCAGAACATATTATAAGAAAAGCAGACTTGGACACAGAAGAAGGAGGAGTGTAAATAGGAGGAAAGTACATCAACAATCTAAGATATGCAGATAACACCACAGTACTAGCAGAAACCCTCAAAGACCTGGAACACCTACTAAGGAAGAGCAAAGAAGAAAGTGCAAAAGAATGGTTAATGTGGAACATAAAGAAAGCAAAAATAATGACCATAAGTTCAACCTAGTCAATGAAGAAACATAAATAGTAAAAGAATTTCCACACCTAGGATCAAATACTGATAGAAATGGGGACTGCAGTCAGGGAATCAGAAGAAGATTAGGAATGGGGAGGGTGGCTATGAAAGAACTAGAAAAGATTCTAAAATGCAAAGATAGACAACTCAGCACAAAAGTCAGAATCATATAAACCATCATGTTCCCTATTACCACGTATGAATGTGAGAGCTGGACAGTCAAGAAAGAAGATGAGAAGAAAATCCATTCATTTGAGATGTAATGCTGGAGAAGAGTGCTGAGGATCCCATGGACAGCCAAAAGGACAAACAAATGGGAGCTTGAACAGATCAAGCCAGAAACCTTCCTGGAAGCCAAGATGACCAAACAGGCTGTCATACATCATGAGAAGGAAGGACTCATTGGAAAAGGCAATAATGCTGGGAAAGGTGGTGGGAAGTAGGAAGAGAGGAAGGCCACATGCCAGATGGATGGACTCTGTTAAGAAGGTCACGGGTTTTATAGGTTTTTAGGAATTAAGCCAAGCAGGGGAGGACAGAGGGTCTTGGAGGTGTCTCGTCCATAGGGTCGCCATGAGTTGAGAACAACTTGAGGGTACTTAACAACAGCAGCAACTCTGGATTATCTAGAACTGTTTTGGTATGGTTTGCATTACTACAGTTTTTAAATAAATGCTAGTTTTTGGTCAGCAGATGGCACTAGTGGTGCAGCCCTAGGCTACATCATTCTATGTACCTTTTGAAGAAGAAAGATGAACCCTGAATGCATATTTTCCTCAGTAGTGAAAGAGCATCACAGATGATCAAAATAGTCAGCATGTATCAATATAATTCTTTAAGGGATAATTTGTTTGGAAAGTAGTAAAAACAGTTTGTGCATTTCTTTCCAGATGTAAAGAAAATTATGGGGTAGATTAATTTTAGAAATCATTTCACAAATAAATAAATGTGTGGGTTGTTTTTTTTTAAAGGCAGGAAGGGCTCTCTGGGCAAAGCAAAAACAGCTGGGGCAAGAGCATGAAAGAGCACTGAAAAGGTTAGAGGTCAGGCTTGTTAATTTCTTTCAGGTAATAGTGACCAAATAGGACTGCCATCTACTTAATTGGGGGACTGTGAGATCTCTCCTAATTCCCAACTTTGTCTACTGGGAGAACATTCAGGTTTGATGGACCCGGCCTTCCTTCATCCATGACCACCAGAGGAGAGCTCTAGAGGTGCCCTCTGCACTTCTGAGAAGCCACTGCTGCAGATGTTCAGGCTGATGAGGAAAGATACTAGGCTTCGGGATATGAGGCAAGCTGGGGCCATTTTTTGATCTGCTGAATCCAAACTGGTTCTTTTCCTCTTAAAAGGGTATGATTTTGCCCCTACGGTTATGCCAGCCTGGTGTACCTAGTCTCCCACTGCCTTCCTTGGAAGAGGGACGTCTGCTATACTAAACAGATTGGCAAAACCACCCTCTTCACTCTTTGACCTCACATGAATCAAAAGGGCTTCAGATGGAACGGTTGGTCTGTCAACCCAATCTTGGCATTTCTTTTAAACATTTTGTATTACCTTACTGTATTTAGAACAGATGTGAAGCAAACAGAGAGTGGTGTATCCACACAACACAGGTCCAAAACACATCCAGGATTCCCTAGCACTGAGCAGGGCAGTTAAAGTGGTCTCAAACTCGATGATTTCTGCAGTGTGTTTTGGACCACAGTTGTAGCACTTTTGATACCACTTTTGTTTACTTTTATATGACTTGATTCTACAGCATCCTGGGATCAGAAATTTGGCAGGGTACTTAAAAGTCTCTGCCAGCTGGAAGTCTCATCAACTCCTTTGAATTCTATAGAACTAGAGCTCTTTAGCAGAGAATTCTCAGAAGACTAGAGGTCCCAAGATTCTGTAGAATGTGGCCATGGCAATTAAAGTGGTATCAGATGGGTTTCATTGTGATATCTAGATATACCGAAAGCAAATTAGGAAGGACCATGAAAATGATTCAGAAACTGCAGTATCTTCTCTGTAAGGACAAAAAAAATCATCTTCAGTTTATTGCAGTAGGGGAGAATAATAAGAGCAGTTATCTCATTGCAGAACTAAAATGGGAAAAGCTGTACATGGCAGGTTTACTTGTTTATTCAGTTAATAAAGTGCTAAGAAGTGTCCTATCAATTTCTGGGCCCAGTGTGGCTATTAACAAATTGTGCTAACCAGTTAAGTCTACTTAAGAGAAAGTCATATAAGGCCCAAATAGGCCTTTGTTGTTATGGGCCACCTGCTGTAATGGTGCCCAACAGTCTAACAGCTGCACAGCTGAGGAAGAGGCAGCCACAGAGAGCCTTACTGCATAAGAAAAGAAAACAGAAACAGAGCTGGAGAATAGCCACTTTCTCTGTGCCTTACTGCATGATGTAGTGCTTCAGTTCTCTTTCTGCGGGAGATGGTCATAAAAGCATGTCTTTTGTCAAACGGATTTTTCCAGCTAGAGAAAAGACATGGTTTTACAACTGTCCCTCACAGAAAGCACTGCGACATCATGTGGTAAGGTACAGAGAAAGCTGCCACTCTCCAACTCTGTTTTTCTTTCTTTTCTTGTGCAATAAGGCTCACAATTAATTTAAGCCAAAGCCTTGCACCTTGGTTCCCTTTCCCTCTCTCACAGGCTTGTAGTGCAGTTTGATAGTTCTTCAAAACAGGAAGCAGGTGTACATATAGAAAAAGATTCAATGCCTGGATTAACCACATATCAATATTTTTAATTTTACACTCACATTACAAAATGTAGAAACCATAGACAGTTCAGGCAAACTGTTAAAACACAGTATAAATTAGGCTGGTCATATAAATTCTGTACATAGGTAAAGTAGCTTGTGTATGACTGACAAAGGTATTTCATAACAATTTTACAACAGTGGTATAAAAAGCATGGGAATGAGAAAATGCTAAAAACATGAATAAATGATGAGATGTTTTCATCATTAACAGTTAATTACCTAATTATGGCCATGCTATTTTACAGTATTAATGAAAGGTAGGGCAAGCATATCACTGTTACAATTTTGAAAAGATAGGTACAATCACAGAAGCATAACATCTCCCCCCCCCCCCAAGTACCATACTATTTGTCCAATAGAGTGGTCAAAGTATTGGTAAAAATCCAAGAACTTGAAATAGCAAAGCTGCACATTAATGATGCATGGATTTCTGGTTGACCTGCAAATGCAAGTCACAATATGTAGAGATCTCCTTTTGAAAACACCAATTTACGTGGGGATGAGTTGGCTGCTACACACTGATTGTACTTAAACATATTCAGGAAATGGATAGAGTCTTTGTATAGAATCATTCTAATTATTTGTAAGTGCTCTTTGTTCTTGGTTGCAAAACGGGTCAGTCAATACACATCTCCTGCTTTTAAGCAGTTTTTAGAGTTTATGTAATATAATTTTAGTTATAAAAATGGTTTGAATCCAGACATATACCCTGTTAGTTAGTAGTCATGACTTAAATTCCATTGATCCTATAACTGTGAAAGTAACAAGACATACTCAAGATGTATTGGGTTGACATTCTCTGAATAGCAGCTTTGCATCTATAAGCAGTTGCTGTTATGGTAAAGCAGTCTATTATTAAGGAGGAGGAGGAGGAGGAGATGAAGGAGGAGGAAGAAAAATTATATAGAATGTGTCCAAGGCCTTAGCCCATATGCCTAAAAGAACCACATTGAGAATATATAATTCTAAGGTAACCATCAGCTTATTTGATCAGAAAAATCAATTTATATTGTTTCCCCTGGACGATACCACTTCAGTCTACAACGTTTTATTTATTTAATTTGGATCCTACCTTTTTCCTAACACAGGATTCAAGGTGGATTCAAGGATTCAATATGTGAGGGGTTTCAGTGTTTCCTCACCTTGTCCATTTCCCAACTGAATGTAAATAGCATGAAGGCTAGACTAAGGCTGCAGTCCTATCAATGAGAAGCCCCACTGAACAGGGTGGGAATTAACTATGGCCAAATATGACTCTAAATTCAAAGTAACATTAGTAAAGGAACAGAAATATGCTACTGGTGTTCGGTTATCTTTTTCCAGATGCACAAGCAGTAGCATACCATTTCTTACAGAATTAAGGCATGCTCCTGACTACCAATTGCACATATTTTCTCTGGCTAGTTGTGCTGAAATAGCATACACTCTGATGCAGAGATATCAGCCTCCAAAGCATAAACCTCTGCATTCTGAAATACTGTACAGAAAACCATTTCAGATTTATGCAGTACCTTCTATTTCAGTCTCTTACTTTATTATTGGCAGAGAGGTTATTGGTGACATAGATGAAGCACTCATGGCTAAGAACCAAACAGGTATGAGCTGAAATTACTCCTGCATATATTCACACAAGATTGGTGCTGCTCTGCATGTTACTTTGGGGAGTTTTGAAACCAGGGAGGCCATAGTTTGGGACAACAGTGTAAGAAAGGGCCATGGCGTCCCCGCATCAGGTGACATCTGGTGCAGGGAGTGGAACTTCTGGAGTGGATGAGACTTCTGGCCCCAGACTTCTTGGGGGGTTTCCGGAGGTCAGGGGCCAGAAGGACGTTTGTCAGGGCCACAGCTGTACCCACCCAGGGAGAACTGGCATGGCCTGAGGAGCACCTGCACAAGCCCAGGGAGGGCCTGCCGGGGAGTGGAGAAGCTCCCGTGGGGTGTAGAAGCACCCATGTGGGCCAAAGCAACACCCGTGGAGGGTGGGGAGACAACTGAGTGTCACTCCCCCATTCTGGGGGGCCACCCCTTCTGAGGTGTTATTCAGTGTGGTCCTCACCCCCCACACTCCCTCAGTGATGGGTCTCCAAGAAAATTGCAGCGTGCAGGCAGAACACCACACACAGTCCTTTGGAATTTTACTATTGAAACTTTCTGGGATGTGTTTTGATCTTAGCCTTTATCATATGATAAAAGACTAGCTCAGATCTTGTGATGTTCATGGATGATCACTCTTGCCAGTGACTCCTCTCACTCAGTGTTCATAAAAATATAATGTACTTTTGTGCATGCTACATGATTTTTCCTTGTATCTTTGTAAAGCAATTTGGTTTGTAGGACAGCAAGTTCTGCTTAACATGCTGACAATTAAGATTTCAGAGATATGATTTATTCATGAGAATAAACCCATGTCTGCAAAATGTGACATATGTATTAGGTCTTTTCTTTAAAAGATACAAATAAATATTTACAAATTTAGAACAGGCACATATTGCTCTCTCTACAAAACCAGACGTCTGCCCTGTAGTTATTCTCTTTAATTAATCTTCCACCTGAGTCCTAACCACAGTTACTTGGAGTGTTATCCAGTGCAGACTATAACCCTGAATCTACTTAGGGTTGCACCTAAGTGATGCAGCTCAAAATGGACTTCCAGCTGGAGAAAATGTAATCGTCATTTGCACACCAGGTTTTAAAAAGCAGAAACAAACAAGAAATCATTGTCAATTACCCTCTTTTGCCACTCTGAAAACAAAGTTTTCACTTAATAGAGATGTATACCATCTAATGTCCTGGTATGAATTTCAAAATGGCATGTGATGTTCTACCCATTAGCAAGTCCTATTATAATCAGCAGTTCTTTTAGCGAAATAAATAAGGACATTTCTTTTTTAAAAAAGCTGGCTTACCTAACAGCACCCAACTTTTCATTTACAAGGAACATTATACTAACCAATTTTTATCTCAGTTCCTGCCTTTGTCTACCTGTTAATGACATAGCCAAATGAAGTAAGAATTCTTGTTTTGATCATATCACATAACTAACAGGATTCACAGTGATATATGAAGACAACTGACTGCTATTCTTAAAACCTTCATGTGTCGTTGAAGGTCTTGGAAAGATTAACTTCTGCTGTTTGCTCACCTGAGAAAGTAAACTGATTTTAACTGGAAAAAAATAACTCCAACAGTTCATTCAGCCATGCATGTGAGGACTGCAATATGAGCTTCAAGCTTCACAGACATTTTTGCCAGTGAATAGTATTTCCCTTTGAATAGTATTGGTGCCCTGTTCTTCAGTATTTACATTAGTAATATTAATGTTCATATAACTCTGGAAACAATTTGCTAAATTGCAGCTTATAACCTTTAATTCATTCCTATATTTAGGAGTGAGACTTAAGACACATAAGAGTCACAGAATGTAGGTAATCTATGGGTTGTGTTCAATGATGTCACAACTCCAGTGCAAAGTTTCTACCATTTACAAAGATCCGCTTTCATTCTTGACTAACTATTGGGTCCAATATTTTGATTCCATTTGCTCAAGCTGTCCTATAAGCCCTTCCACAGCCTAAGGAACAGTATAAGGAACTTTACACAAGGTATTATAAAACTCAGGATGCATCTATACTGCAGAAATAATCCTGTTTGACACCACCTCAACTGCCATAGTGCCATTCTATGGCATCCTGGGAATTGTACTTTTTACAATTCTCTCTCTAAAGAGAAAGCTAAATACTACAATTCCCAGGGTTCCATAGAATGACACAATGGCAGTGGAACTGGTGTCCAACTGGATTATTTCTGCAGTGCAGATGCAGCCCAAGTCCAACATTGGGCTGTATCCAGTGGTATCATTCTCCCAGGACAAACTTTCTGCTCTTTCTTCCTTGTGCTATTATCAAACTGAATGTTTTGATTCTGCTTGTCCAAACTGTTCCATAAGCTTTTGTCCAAACTGTTAACAGGGTTTTTTTTCATGAGCAGTTCTATAAAGTGGTCGGTCCATAAGGCATTACATTACTCATTACGATCCCATTGGGCTGCTACATATGTTTGTTCTGCTACATATGCAACTACTAGAGCAAGGGTGGGCAACTTCAGTGGGTTCGGCTGCCAGTTCTGCCACTTCACCACCACTGAGGACCATATCCCCACCTCCATGTTTCATCTGGAACTAGGAACAGAACATTTACTTGCTTCAAATGAGTTTCTCTCTCTTTGTAATAAACATTTGGCTGCAAACGTAACAAAAAACATTTAAAACAAGCACCCTCAAAGTACCACCTCTCATACTCCCCCCCCCCCTTAGCCTAACCTTGGATATGTTCTTTGCTCATTTAGGTGTTGCTTGCACTTCTGCTAATTCTGCTGCCACTTGCTGCACCAGTGCTAAAACACCACACTTGTGCACTTCTCCTGGTGGTTTGAAGATGGATACAAACTATGTATGTCTCCATAATAATCTTGTCATTTTAGTATCTTCAGGCTAGAGAAGGTAGAGGCAAGCATCAATCCAGTGTCCATTCATTAACTCATAGCCAGTGGTGATGTATTATATAAGGTAAACTTGGTTCACATGCAGCATCAAACTATGATCTCATGCCATATAAGCCCTGTCTTTGCTTGTAATTTTCTCTCTTCTTCCCCTCACACTCTAGTTGTTGTTATTTTTTTCCTGCATTAGTAAGACATAATTTACTGTTAAGCAGAAAATTATATTTTCCTTTTACACTGAATGCTATGATTGCAAATCAGGAGTTGATCCTGCTATGTATTAGACCCTAGGTTGGAGTTAATGCTATCTTTCTTTTGACTGAGCTATTTTCAACAGAGGAAACAGCAGCAGATTTTCAGATGGCACGAAGGGCTGCAGGGAGGAGAAAAGAGGTAAAGTTCCACTCCTTGAAAGCTTTTAACTTGTTCAAAATAAGATTTAATCCCAGTTTGCAAGGCAAGTAGAAACAGTCATGCACAGAACAGATATGGGGAGGAAGAAGACCATTAGCACAGGCCTCCAAACTGTTGCTTGGCCATCCATTCAGTCCAGTCATCTAAAGTAGGTTTAAATAGATCTTTCATTTTAATAAAGAAGGTCTGAATTCTGCTGTCCAAATTAGAACAGACCCACTGAATGAATGGGATTAACCTTTGTATTGACTCACCATTCAACGGTCCTACTTAGTTGGGACTAACCACAACGATTCAGGTTAACTAGTCTCATACAGAAGTTTGTTGTTTTTTTTTTAAATGTCTTTTTTGTATACTGGGATTTTTACCCACTCATACGGGATATTTAAAAAAAGCCACCACAATTATTAACCTTTACAATTATATTGAGATCTATGAAAACTTTGTTTCAGCTGTCTGCTTCATTGCTCACCTCTCAAAACCTGCATCTGATAGCAGGTTTTGCTTCTCATCTTGGTGGCAAATGATACAAAATTTTGGCAACAGGCTTACAATGTTTTGCAATGTTCTTAATGAAAGTGTACCAATCTGAAACTTACTGAAAGCATTGTTATGTCCTCTGATCTTCCTTTTCTGGAATAATTTTAATAGGATATAAATTAGGTAATTATTTTAAACTCAGATTCTTCTTTTATAGTGATATGTTACAGTGTTACAGAATTACTACTAACAGGTTGACTCTCCCTTATTTGGCCTTTCAAAATCTGAAATGCTCCAAAAACCAAAACTTTTTTCATGGGTGCCTGAGATAATGACACCTTTGTTTTATGATGGTTTGGTGTATACAAACTTTGTTTAATGCACAAAATTATTAAAAATACTGTATAAAATTCTTTTAGGCTATGTGTATAAGGTGTATATGAAACATAAATGAATTTCATGTTCATATTTCGGTCGCATCTCCAAGGGATATAGATATATGCGAGTATTCCAAAATCCAAATAAAATAAAATAAAATAATATATATATATATATATATATATATATATAAAAATCCAGTAACCAAAACAATTCTGGTCCCAAGCATTTGAATTAGGGAGACTCAACCAGTATCAAGTATAATTTGTCTTTCATTGAGATCAATTACCAATTGTTTAAAATTTACACTTCAATTTGTATAATTGATCATGAGCAAGCCATTTCCTAGATCTATATCTTTTTAGTTTCTTGTTTATAAAAGTATTTTAAAGCTGGTAGAACAGCATCAGTTAATTCTATTTTTATGCACTCTTTTTCTATGTTTTTAAATTGTACCGCTCTTCTAAATGGTGAGTCCCAATTTGGGGGTAAAAACAGTATATAAATAAACATAATAATAAATAACAGTATCAACAACCATCTTCAATATCCTGGCATATAATGAAAACATAAACTGCTGAGCTACTTTTTGTATTTTTTGGAAAGCATGTGTAAAAGGGCTTCTGAGCACATTTATTATACCGACAGTTTATGTAATGTGCATATTTTAGCCTGTAACCACTTAAGTGCTTGGAAGAATTAAAGTTCTGTATTAAAGTACTAAAGTTCTGAAGCTCCCAGAAAATTATCTGAGATAGTCATAATATAGAGTATATTATTTAGAAAGGAAAATAATGGTGCCAAGATCCTGCAGCAAACATGTTGCCAAATGTCATGGCTACACTGTGTTTCCTGATCTGACCAACCCCTGAAACCTACCAAAGGATGGAGTTCTGTGGCAGTGATGTGCAGGGACTGAAGAATGACACATCCAGTATCCTTTCACTAGTGAGCAGTGGGGCAACAACCAGAAGCAGAGACCCCTGTGGGGTCCTGTGACAACTTGGCACAGGAGGGAGGAGTTTGGATGTGTCATCCTTCAGCCTTCTGCTCACCACCACCACCACCAAACATCCCATGGTGTGGCTGGATGGATATCAATGGGTTTTGAGGGCATTTACAATTGTGGCAATGGTACCAAGGTCATAAATGTGAAAGGGGAACAGTCTAACTTATGACAGGATGCCCACCCAAATTTAAAAAGGGGGAAATGGATCATTCACCCTTTCTCACTGGCTGGTAGTCATGTATAACAATTTCTTGCAGAGCAACTCTAGATTAACCAGAACTTTCAGACCCATTAATTGAGATTTGGACCAAGTTCCAATATGCAAACTGGATATATGCAAAGCTAGGACTATTCCCTCCATTATATATACTTTTTTTCCTGAGAAAATCCAGGTGAATTGTTTCGATTCTCATCCCCAAATATATGCAGTCTTTACAAAATAATACATGTTAATTTTTTTTAAAAGGATTTGTGTAAAGTATTCAAATTATACTTCTCGAGAATATATTTGCTTTGTTCCTCACATATATTTTATGCAGAAGCATTCGGCATAAAAACAAATGATGGCATTAGAAATTTGTGGCAGTTATCAGCTAACTGCTAAGAGGTTAGTTCGTTAACTATGTTTTTATTACATGCAGGAATAAATTCCTTTACCTGCTACTGTAGGAGATTTTAGAGCATCTCTCAGGAGCATATGAAGCACGGCAAGCACTTTGGTGCAGCAGGATTCATTTTCCATGCATGTGCAAAAAGGAGTACTAAATCCTCCAGTACATGGCTGCTGGTGTCAGGTGGTTTAGCTGATTGCCAAATGCCAATCCGTTGCAGTGACAATGGAGAATTTCCTGCCAGTTCTATTTCCTTGCTTTAGTTATTCTAAGTTTCTTTTGTCCCTGGCAGATAGTTGTCAAACATGAGAATAGATACAACAGAGGGAACCTCTAACCTCCAACAAGATTAAAATAATTTACTAATTCAGTAAAATTATGCAGAACAACCAAGTACATACAGTCCTTGGTAGCTGCATATATAAGTAGATTCTTTGAAGGAGGGACAGGTGATAGAACTAATGGTAAAGTAGCTTTTCTCAATCTTGAGTTCCCAGGTGGTGTTTGGCTCCATTTACCATCATGCCCAGGAAGTAGGGCAAATGGTCAGAGATCATGGGAGCTGCAGTTCAGCTCTTCCTCTGGAAGCCCACAGCAAAGGCTATTGTACAGCCTCTTGCATCTGAGGAAGTAGACTGAAGTCTACGGAAGCTCATGCAGCAAGCTTAGTCTCAATGGTGCTACAAGATCTCTCTACATACAGCCTCTTGTTGAAATATCTTTCACTACTGCAACCTAAAGATAACATTGAGCAATGTGGAACATCACTTTAATGAACTGAAATAAACACCCTAATGAACTGACAAAATCAGATACAATTTTTATAGCACTGTCAGCCCATATAAATTTTCACCTTCCTTCAGTGTTGAAAACAACAACAACTCAGCACATCTGAGAAGTATAACCAATTTTTCAAATGTATGGCTAAATTTAATTATCAGAATTTTGTTTTCCTTCAACTTTTATCCTGATGTTAAAAACAGCTGGAGTTACAGAATACCTTTCAGAGAAGCTTGTATAACAAATTATAATGTGGAATTAATACAATCCCTGCTGCACTAGCATACGAGTGCTTAGGTTCAGATATACAGAGAACCCTCCCCAACAGATGTCAGAAAATATGAAGAACATCAACAACAGCTTTCACTTATATATCAAAATATGTTTGGGATCAGAACAGAAATAATTGTTTATAGAATACTGTTACGCAAACAATGAGCTAAATCCAGTCTTTCACTGGTGGAACTTTCCTCTTTTTCTCCCTCCCTCACTTCTTTCAGCATTGCTTTGCAGAGTTTTCCCACACTCCTGAGCTGGTTTTGGAGACACACTGGCAAGGAGGGTCCTTGCAACTGGGAGCAGAGATTGTCTGCTCCCAGTTCCACTTAAATTTACTGGAGATCGACAATAGAATCCTGCTTATTGAAGAGAATCAGGTTCTACATCCTTTGTACATCTACTGTAACCACTGAAAACCACCAATATGTGCTTTATATCTTTTGGAATCAATGGGGGTCTATGTTTTTTTGGAATGGTTTTATGTGGAAGTCTGTAAAGTTAAAAGCATCCTCTTGTCATCAGCACATATTCAAATGGTAATAGCAAACTGCTGATGAACAGAGTCAAATAAATAGTCTCCAATTATACACTTTCTTTTGAGGCTGATACATAGTTTTCAGAGTTTCCTAAAACTTAGTGGGCTTATCTCAAGTGATTATTTTTCAGATGGAAAAAAACGGGTATTCAGTTTCTCACTTTCCTGTAGTGTCAAAGCAGCCAAAGTGTGTAGCCATTTTGTAACCTTGTACAATGTGCTACAATCAGGTATAAGTTTTGCTTCATAGCATAATATAATTGGGGGAGGGAAAATGTATTGCGGGCCATTTACTATGTCCCTTGGCTCAATATAAAAATCTTGTCCAAGGCCTGCATTGCTAAAATGTTTTTACTATTAAGATGTTTCTCCTAATGTTCAGTAACTTAAGCCCCATAGATCCAGTCCTGCCCTCTAGAGCAGCAAATAACAAATCTCCATTATCTCCTGTGTGGCAGTCATTCAAGTATTTGAAAGGTGCTGTCATGCCCCTGCTCACTCTTTTCTTCTGCCAGCCAAACGTACTGAGTTCATTCAAGCTTTCTCCACAGGACTTATATTTCCATACCTCTCACTTTCTTCATTGCCTACCTCTGAACCTTTTCAAGTTTGTCAACATCCCTTTCAAAAGGTGGTGCTCAGAATTTGACACAAGACTCTGGATAAATTCTGACTTGTGCAGAGTAAAATAGAACTCTTTCTTGTGATGACTTGCAATAGTTTTATTGATACAGGCCCATTCTTTTAGCCTTTTTGCAGCCACATCACAGTGCTGATTCATATTCAGCTTGTGGTCATTCATAATTCTTAGATCGTTTTGACACATACAGCTACCAAGGCATATATTCCCAATTCTGTATCTGTATGTTTAACTATTATTATTATATTATCATTACAACTAAATATGATATTTTGTATTTTTCTCTTTCATTTCATTTTGTTTTAGTCCAGATTTCTATTCTAACAATATTTTGAGTTACTTTTTTCTAACTACTGACTTTATGTTATTGTCTTCTGAAGTATAAGCTATTCTATCCAGTTTTGTGTCCTCTGTTCTTTCAGCTAAGTCACTGATGACATTACTGACAAAATAAAAATGTTACAAGTACCAGGCACTGGTACCATTCAGAATTTCACTTCAGTTTGATGAATAAGCAGTGATGGGACTCTTCAAGTATAGTTTTCAATCATCAGAGAATGCAGCTAGTGATATTATCATATGATTAGCTGGTTTGCTAATCAAAATGTCATGTAAAATGTTATGTAAAACTTTGTCAAATGCTTTGCTGGAACAAAGATAAAGCATATCCACACATTTTCATAATCCATTAAACTAGTAACCCAATCAACAAGAGAACTAAAATTAATTTGGCAGTTGTATTCTACTGTTCAGTTCACTGTTTGTATACCTAAAGTTTGAAAAGCTTTACCAGCTATTCTAGTATGGAAGTCAGACTAGCACTGAAGTCAAACTGGCTGCTCTGCAGTTTCCTAGATTGTCTTCATTCCCATATCCCTTTCTGAAGATGGAAACTGGAATACATTTGCCCATTTCTGGCCCCTCACCCATTCTCCAAGATTATTCACTGTTGGTATACTAAGGAATACACCATAAATACAATAGTTTCTTACACCCATTCAGATGTTGAAACTCCTAGAACACCTAGGAGAGAACACATAACACCTGTGCTCAAATCTCTCCACTGGCTGCCGATTAGTTTCCGGGCACAGTACAAGGTGTTGGTTTTGACCTTTAAAGCCCTACATGGCTCGACTGCATCCTATCTGAGGGACTGCCTCTTCCCATATGACCCCCCCCCCCGCACACTCCAGTCCTCTGGGAGGAACTTGATACAGCCCATGAAGACCAGGCTGGTGCAGACCTCCCAGAGGGCCTTTTCGGCAGTCGCCTCCAGGCTGTGGAATGACTGCCGGATGAGATGCATCTCATTCCATCTTTAGAAAGCTTTTAAAAAGCTCTAAAGACGCATCTCTTCCGGCAGGCCTTCCCAGAGAATGCAAACACTTCCTGGCTCCAAACCTAGGCCTTAGTGCCTCTCCAGCTGTCCTTCTCCAGTGTCTTTTCCAACCCTTTACAGCCTAGGTTTTCAGGCCTGCTTCCCTGTTGCTGCTTTTTACTGTTGTAATTTGTTTTATTTTATGTTTTTAATTATATAGCGGTTTAATTCTCTTTTCAAGGGAGGGTGGTGGTGGTGAGGGAAGGGATGGGACGTTTTAACTGATATTGTTTTAATCTTTTTGTGGTAACCCACCCCATTGCCTGTTCAGAGGGGCAGGCTAGAAATAAATTATAATTATTATTATTATTATTATTATTATTGAATAAACTTCTCTTGCCAAAGATTTAATAGCATTACATACTGCAGGTTCCATGCAACAGCTATCAGAGATACCGTAGTTTCTATTTTGTGGTATTCAGTTCAGAAACCGTAAAGTTTGCCAACAACCTACCATATTGATCGCATGAAGGTTTGCATATTACTGCTGTGAAAATAAGAGGAGATGAACAGGTATGGGAACTTAATTATCTCTCCCCTGCCTCTCTTTCTTTTACCTTCAAAGAATTAACAGAAGTAAACATAATGCAAGTGCACAAGTTAGTATAACACTTTATGAGGGAACAGCTATTGTGAATTTATTTGTAAATCTGGCATGAAGTGTTTCATACCTTCTTAGCTGCCATGATGTCATTATAGAATGGAAAAAGCATAAGAGAATATAAACATAGAATTTCAAGCAATCTACGAATCCTTGTAGATACTGTCACTGAGTTGCATCCCAGAGGCTGAGATGGCCTCATTTAAAGAAAGCACCATAGTCATCTTCTGAGCAGCCCCATGGGAAAACACTTTGTATACAGTGAAAAGTAGAAGTCAACAGCTGGTTTAAATTACTAAACATTTTCTAATGTCTAATGCCTGTTTCAGTAAGTACCAGTTCAATCTGTCATCATTGTGGTACAATCTTTTAGTGGAAAATGTCCCCACCTCCACCCCACTGGATTGCACCTATTGATTTTTGCATGCAGGGAGTCACATAGACAAAAACTATTCACATGGTTCACTAAAGTTCTGCTTTTCTTCCATCACTTTTTTTTAAATGGAAGAATTATAGAATTTTGTTGAATCCAATTGTCTGTATGTACATAGGTATTTGTGTCACATATCTTTTTACACATTGTGGTGAATACATGTCCACCATGCTGTAATTGTCAATATTTGAACTGATGACATCTGAAATGTAATCCTGCATTGTAAAACAAAGCCCTAATTACTAGGAAAAAAAGTTTGTACATCTTTCAACAGTTTTTCTATATGGTGAGCCAAAAGCGCTATGAATTTGCCTTTCAGTCTATTAATTCTGGTTAAATTATATTAAAAACCCTTAATTTTACATTTGTTTCACATGAGAGTATAATAAATAAGCAATTATTACTTAATATCTGTATTATGAAGCAACTCCCTGATCTCCATCGAACACCACAAGAAACATAAAAGGGCTTACTGTTCCCAAAGATGGAAAGCAGTAACCATAGTTAGAAGAATTATGAAATAAGAAATGCATCTTATATATAATGAATTGCCCTCTTGAATGCATTAGCAATAAAAGCCCTACTGTTAAGTAACTGCCCTTCTCAAATATTCTCTGCTTCGGTCATGAAGATAAAATAGGTAAAGGAGGAAGAGTTAACTGTCAGAGCCCTTAACAGGTCCATCTTTTATTACAATGAAGTAAGGCCCCTTGGAGATGATTATCTCAACCATCAGTGAACAGAACTAAAGAATATGCTACATGTTTTGTAAAGAGGTAAGTCAGAATAAAAACCATTTACTTCATCAGAACAGTTTAGAAACTGTTATAACCACTCTCTTCCATGCCAGTATTCTCTGAAGATGCCAGCCACAGATGCTGGCAAAACGTCCAGAATAAACTCTTCTAGAACATGGCCCGAAAAACCCACAAAAAGCTATGGATGCCAGCTATGAAAGCCTTAGACTTCACAGTTTAGAAACTGATTATATGATAAGTTACTAGGAGGAAGAAAAAAAAATCAGGATCCATACCCCAACCAGGTGGATAAATAATGAATGTTGGCAGCTGAAATTCTTCTGTATTTCTTTTAAAGTTTGAGTTTTGCTTGGTGTTGTGATTTTGTGTTTGTCTTTATCTCCTGCTTTCAGAACAGAAGCTGAAGATTGTGAAAGGAAAACCAGGTTCTTTCTTGTGTAGCATTTAACTAGATTATGCTGTGTTTGGCAGAATTGACTTTTGACAGCTCTTGGAGAGTTACTGTTCGATACACCCTGCTTCTGAGATAACACACCCTGTACCTTTCCAGTGGAGACTGATTTGTGTTTGCAGCACCATTGGCTCTCCTTGCTCTGCTTTCAGAGAGACAAGGTTATTCAGCAAAAAAGTACTTGGTTATGTTACAGCCACGAACAAGCCACCAATTGGGCTTTGGCTGTAAAGAATAACTAGAAAACATTGCTGTGTAGGTGGTAAAATACACCTTTTTGGAGTCCAGTGGATAAATCCAGTTAACCACATCGAAGAGTCCAAAAATGCACACAAAAATAAAGAATAAAATCTCCTAAATCCCAAATAGGCATCTTTGGAATCAATAGTGCAAAGCTGTTTTGCCAGTTTATTTTGTTCTACTGCAGATAGAGATATTTATCTTCATGTCTTTCCTAAGATAGTTGACCTGCAAAATAAAAATATGAGAACAGTAAAAGAAAATAAAACAAATGTGGCATAGAATTACAGTGGTATCAGCTGGGGTTTGGTTCCCAGACACCCCCCCCCCCCCCGGATACCAAAATTTGTGAATATTTAAGTCCCATTAAATATAGTGGCATAGTAAAATGGTGTTCCTTATATAAAATTGCAAAATCAAGCTTTGTTTTTTGGAATTTATATATTTTTTAATATTTTCAAGCTGTGCATGGTTGAATCTGTGGATTCAGAATTCATGGATAAAGAGGGCAGATTGTATTCAAAATTAGTATAGCCATAATCTACATGTCTGCATCAAGCAGATGGCTAGCTGCACCAATGCTCAAAGGAAGAGACAAAAGCAAAGGGAAGCTCTAGTGAGAAGAAATGGGTGAAGTCCCAAATTCAAGAGAAGACAGCATATGGATAACTATAGGAGATTATCACACCACTAAAAAAAAATCGTCTTACTGCTGCCAAATTCAAGCTTCATTTGGACTGTGCCCTGGTGTTATTGCACAGCTTTTCTTCCCAAAACTGCCATCTAGGTACAGCTCAGCTCCAGTGCTGGTCCCTGAACTTGCTTTGGCAGCCATTTTTCAAAGTCGGGACTTTGAAAAAGGGCTGCTGAAGCGAGTTCACAGACCCGCATTGGAGCCAGGCTGTACCCAGATGGCGGTTTGGGGGAGAAAAGCTGTGTGATAACACCAGGGTACAGCCCAAATGAAGCTTGAATTTGGTAGCAGTAAGATGATTTTTTAGTGGTGTGATAATCTCCTGTGCCACAAAGTCACAAGGCTAAGTGTGATGGTTAGCAGACCAAGCCTTAGGAAAAAATGTCAGTTTTCATATCATTGTTTTACTACACTCTATATTTTATATTTCTAGGACACAAAGAAATGCATCTTTCAGTTATTTCCCTCCCTGTATCATAAGGATGCAAAGATGGGGAAGTGGTCAAAAAACAAAGTCAAAACACACTGCCTTAAAATCTTTTCCAGTGCAGCAGCAAAAATGAACTTCATAATAAAATCTTCTGTATGTTTTATTCTTCCTAGTGTGTTCATGGCATGATGTTACATAAGATGTATTATAATATGGGCCATTTTATTGTAGGGTCATGCTCAGTAAAGTAAGTGGTATATATTAAGACTGAATGACAAATGTGGAATATTTGGTGGAGAGTGAATTTGCATATGGATAAGGATTATTTGATCCAGCATGCAACTCTGAAGACCAGGGTTCAATTCCCTACTCCGCCATAGAAACCTACTGGGTGATTTTGGGCATGCTACATCCTCTCAGCCTCACGGGAAGACAATGGTAGACCTACTCTGAACAAATCTTGCCAAGAAAACTCCATGACAGGCTCGTCTTAGGGATACTATAAGTTGGAAACTACTTGAAGGCATACAACACAGAAACACACAAACATACATACACTGATTGTTTGAAGGAGTGGGAAGAAAACAGTGTTAGTGAAATTATGTGATAAGACTGTGCATGAGAGATTGGAAAGAAACGGGGCAATTGAAGAAGACAGTTTGGGAAGCACGGAGAAAGTGTGGTAAAGAGTACATGGGATTTGTGTGAGGAGAAAGAGAGAGACTGTGTGAGAGAAAACTGTGTTTATGTGGATAAGGCATAGATTGGTAGGATTAAACTAATTATTAAATATAACTGTAATCATATGTGTTAGTATGCTAAAGAAGGGCTACACAAGTGGTGGTTCATAGACTGGTGTCTGTCCATGTGCCATCATTAAAGAGTTTCCAGGAAAGAAAGAAACAGTTATGGCCAATGGGTGAAATATGGTACTGGCCCCTGGCATTTTGGGGAAAAATTGCTGGTCTGCCACTCCAGGCAGCTTACAGGTAAGCACTGTGCTAGAAGATAGTAGCAAGTGAAAAATACATAACCACAAAATTGTATTCAACTAAATCATTAATTGTATCAAAGTCTGCTGCATTTACTATTGCCAGCAGTGAATTAGTTCCTAAAAGCTGGAAAGAACAAGTTTTGTACACAGACATTTGGACCACTTGACAAAATAATCCTAAATTAAGATAAGAGATGTTTTTCTCCCTTCTGTTCTGATTGAAGCGCTAATTTCTGAGTTAGCTCTGCTGGGCCAACACCAGGCATACCTTGAGAGAATAGAAAGAGGCTCAAAGTGCTATAGAATTCTGGGATTTGTAGGTCTGTGAAATATTTAGCCTTCTCTATTAAATTACAAATCCCAGGTTTCCACAGGATGGAGCCATGAGAGTTAAAGAAGGGTCAAGCTCCATTAATTCTGCAGTGTGGCAGAAGCTTTAGTATAGCTATTTTCTGAAAAGTTCTTATCCCCTAAAGATGAAGATGGAGTTTCCAAATATGTTGAGAGACATGTGTCCCAACCAAGCATGTTAACATTGGCAGCCTTCCATATCTGTGCATTCTTTATCCACTGATTCAATCATCCACAGCTTGAAAATATTCAAAATATATACAATGGGACCTCATTATCTTTGGGTTTGCCATTAGTGCATTTAGTGCATTCATGGACGGCATTTGTGGCAGCATGCACTTTTTTTGTATCTGTGAGGGGGGCGTATGGAACAGATCCCCCACAGATACCAAGATCCAACTGTATACATTCAACCTTGATTTTGCCATTTTGTATAAGGGACATCATTTGACTGTGCCATAGTATTTGATGGGACTTGAGCATCCACAAATTTTGGTATCCATGGGGAATTCCTGTAACCAAACCTCATACTAAAGGCCCACTATACTAAGTAAAGTATACTTTGATCTTTAAACTTCCATATAATTTTAGTTTGGGGCAGACAGGAAGTGTCAATGCTTTTAAAATTATCAACCCTTTTCTACACCCATATACAACCAACTACTACTCTGGGAAATCTTGACTCAATAGAAATGAACTAATACCTCAAAGTTTTCCACCTCTCTTTTTCTGTTTGGTTTTCTGGACTTTCACTTTCATAGGAAGCCAGATACAAGCCTAAAAGGGAAACACAGAGAGAAAGAAAAAGGACAAGATTGGTTAGTGAAGCTACATCAACAACTCACAGTTTAATATTCTAAAGAGGCAAGCAAAACAGATTCTTTAAAAGGCAACAATCTTCTTAATATTCAGTTATGCAGAGGGTAGTGGGCCAGCTTCCTCATGCACACAGTTTTAATAGAAGAAGAGCCTTAACTCTTTAGCTTTGTTTATGTGGGTTTAGGGTGCTTTTCCTGTAGTTTTAGTTTTGAGTTTTTCCTTTAACAGAAACAGCATCCATGCTGGAAAATAATGTGGGAACCCTGTTATTTCCACTGGAGGTGAAGTTATTTTTATTTAGGGCTTATTTATATTGAATTTTAATTATGGGTTTACAGTATGTAAAGTGGTGCACTGTGTGCGTATGTCCATTTAGTGAAACTGTTTTTTCTATATGTTTAAAGTGCTATTCATGTTTTACCTGTTTTAATAATGCTGATGTTTACCATATATACTTGACTATAAGTCAATCTCATGTATAAGTTGAGGGCAAGTTTTGGGGCCGAAGTTATGGATTTTGGTATGACCCATGGATAAGTCGAGGGTAAAATTTGAGACTCCTCAGGCCCATGGTAGCTCTACAGCATTTCCGTGACAGTGGACAGAGGCTGTTTCTCTGCCACAGAGAGGAAGCACCAAAAACCACCAGCTGCAGCCATTTTTTCCTTGAAGTGGAGTTAAACAGTCACAGGCACCCTCTGCCCCTTCAGTCCCACCAAGAAACCTACTTTTACAGTAGCTTCTCTGCAGAATGGAAGCTCTTTACTGCTGGCCCATCTATAGTTGTCTGCCGCAGCCGGCTTGTCTTCTCACAGAGAGTGAGGTGGGGTGAAGAGTCAGTTGGGGGAGAGCCAAACATAAAAGGAGCTAAGGCAGGCAGGGAGAGAAAGTGTGTGTGTGTGCGCACATGCTGGATTAGGGAAAGTGGGGAAGATGGTGTATGTGTGTGTTTGTGACTGGATCAGCTGTTGCTCCTGAAGAAATAAAAATTGCCCTGCACTGTCTCTGCTTCCAGCAGCCCATTCCCAGGTAGGGTGGTAAAGTGGGGAGGAAGGGGTATGTGTGTACGTATGTTTGTCACTGAATGAGCTGCCATCATTGGTATTACCATACAGGCCCATATAGAAGTTGACCTAGGATTTGGGGGGAATAATTTCTCAATTTATAGACGAGCATATATGGTAATTCTTTTTTAACTTTTGTAAATTAAGTAAATTAAATAATTTTTGTAAATTCCAGTTGGACCCTTTTTAAGTTGGATCTTTTAGTTGGATCTCATTTTGGGAGAAAGAGGGGATATAAGTGCAGTCATATAGAAGAGCCAGATCATCTGGTCCATTATCAGCTGCAGTGGTCCTAGCTGACAGATTGGCAGCTAGGAGCTCCTGGGAGTTGTAGATTTAACCTGGTCTACCTAGTCTGTTCACGTTCTCACAGTCAGCCTCTGAATGCTTAGTAGACCTGATTCATCCTTCCCAGGCTGTAGGCAACACCCTCTCCATACTGAACACTTAGTAAGGAGGGAGAGAATGATTTAAATTACTTAAATTATACTCCTCACCTGAAACACAGTAGGGCTTCTTTCCAAATATACACTGCTGTTCTAGGGGAGGTGGAGCACTGCTAGGGCTAACCTGTTCTTGTACTCTTCTGACTGGAGCTCACTGTAATTGCTACTGTTGTTGTTGTCATTATTATTATTAGTTCTGACAGTTGTTCCTTGTGGGGGTGGAGGATCATTTTCTTGGCTACAGTTGCAATCTATGTGTGGCCAATGGAAGTCCCAGCTGTCTGGTGCAATTAGAATGGAAGAGTTTTAATGGCTTCTTTTTGAAAACCAAAAGTTCAAAAGCAACGGCAATGTCAGCCAAGCCTATGGGCATCTGTGGGCAAAACTAACAAATTCAGCTCTTATCTTTGGCATGATGATAATGGGATATGACTGAATTAACCCATTACAAAATGGCACATAGCAACCATAATACATTGGGTGAGTGGGAAGAAGAATGCCAGATAAACTTATTTACAAATGGACATGATTAACTGTATGAAGAAAGTACAACACTGACAGGGGTTTACTCCTTCCATTCCAATCTAATCCATCAAGCACAACTAAAACAGTATGTATATCTCTGCTGAGACCTAGGCTCTGACATCACTGCTTGCAGATATCACAAACTTTACATGCAGAGACCCATTGCCTTGCTCTCAAAATACTTTCATCCGCAGTGTGATTGACATTCATGACAACCCCTCAGAAGATAGCTATTCAGCCTATTCTTCTGTGAGTACTGAAAATATGATTTGCTACAAGGATGATGCCTTGTTGAAAAGCTATGGAAAACATAAAGGCTCAGATGGTCATTCTTATTATAGCTTATGGCAGATGATATGAGCTGGTACGAGAAAATTTCTTGAAAACCATATTTTCAAGCTAGAGCTAGGGAGCAATGTTAATCATACGCCACTATAGCTTTAATTGAAACAAGACTTTCTTACCGTCTTCAGTGAAAATAGGTGCAGTGTGTAAATAATGGATGATGTTATCATCTCGTTCAAATGGACATTCTACCTGCTTCCATGTTATAAATTCTCCTACTTGTTTAGCCAGTTCGAGGAATTTCTGTAGAGAGTTTTTCAAAGAAACATCAAGAAAGAAATTGACATTATTACGTTGTTGTTGTTGTTGTTGTTGTTGTTTCAAGTCATTTCTGATTTATGGCAACCCTAAGGTGACTCTACCAGGAGAATTTCTGGGGTTAAAAATGTGTGACTCACTCAAGGTCACCAAGTGGGTTTCCATGGCTGAGTAGAGAATTGAACCTTGGTCGCCAGGGTCATAGTCAATTGCTCAAACCACTACACCATGATGGTTCTTGAAATTATTACTTCAGCTCCACTACTCCTCAAAAAGGTAACTAGCACTGATGTATTATGGGTGGATGTATGTGAGTGACTTTTCCTCTGACTACAGGTGTCCCCCTATTTGTAATGTGCTTGACAGGAATGAAAGTGTAATATGATCAATTCCATCTGCTTGGGTTCTTTTCCTTGCCATTAATGAGAAGCCCTGGTGGTGCAGTGGTTAAATGACTGTACTACAGCAACTCACAAACCACAAAGGCTTCAAGTTCAATACTAGTCAGAGTTCAGGCTTGCATCCTTCTGAGGACACTAAAATGCATACCCAGCTTGATGGGGGCAATTAGCTTATAGTTGTAAACTGCTTAGAGTGGTATGAAGCAGTATATAAATGAAGCTGCTATTTCTATTGCTATTGGTCCATTCTACTTCCAAATCAGTTTTTAATACCTCCCTGATCCCTTCAAAAATTTGAGTATATTTTTGAAATGTGTATACGTATGCTTGAATGCACATTAAGTCTGGGAAGGGACTTTTTTCAAAAGTGGAAGTCACACAGGAAAATCTCTTTGTGGATTGCATCTTGTCCACTTTCCCCAAAATATATGTATACTTTATGTGCATTCTTTCAGTTGTAGGCATTAGATGTATATTTACCAAAAATATTAATTACAGCACAATACTTTATAAATATATGGAGTTCAGTGGATGTTTTTTTGGCCAGTCTTTACATCCAGGAGATGCAGATTAGAAAAAATTGTGTTGAAGTCCAAACCAGCCATATTTCTGATCCATCCTTACCCTATACTGCCCAGTGGCTTCCAGGTGTATGACAGTGGAACCCTATCTGCCTCCAACAAATTCAGTATTTTGAAGACTTCCTCAAAGTTCAGAGTGGACTGCCTGCCTACTTGGCATGGAAGCTACCAGCTCTCCTTGCTACTTCCTGAAGAAGTCAGGTGCTGCCAAAAAGGGCCCCAAGAGGGAAGTGGTAGAGGCAATATTGCTGCTGAGAGGAAGAGGGGTCCATAGAATCCTGTGCATAAATACAAAGCTCTGCTGCATGTGGGGGCACATCATCCCCTTGAGCGACATCATCTTTTTCTAGAGGATACTGTGATCTGCCATAGAACTTTTTCAAATGGTCTGAGGAGCTACAGTAAGAAGGGGCTGTGGGAAAAGCTCTGGTAATCATGTCAGCCGCAGCAGGGTGGATCCCCCTGCCATGTCAGGTGTGAATCAAGGATCAAGGCTGGATGTGTGTGGCTGCTGAGGTCCTGGGGTGAATGGTGAATGGACCTTTTGTGCCATGTGCTTTGCCCCCTAGTTAGGGGTTGAAGCCAAAACACCTGGAGTACCAAAATTTTGGGAACTATTGCTTTAGATAGATGAGACTTTGAGACAGAAAATAATTTATGAAATACTAGGAGATCTTCTTCATATAAAACTAATTTATCAACAGGTTTACATGAAGAAGATTTGCTAGTGTATGAGTTTTGGGGGAATTCTGGGAAATGGCTTTCTTCTATAGAGCCATGGTCTTTGTTATATCAGCCCTATACTTGGTAAAAAAATATTCTGTGCTTACTTCAAAGTTAACATGTCCATTTGGAAGACGGTTAGCGCATCCCTCATTCAGAAAGTAAATGTCTTTGATCAGCAGGCTGAAGAATGGGATGACAATCTGTGGAGAGAATGACATAAGTATTATTTTTGCACTTCTGTTTTTTATGCCTGAAAGAACAGCTCATTCACAAGAAGAAAGGAAAGATTAACTTTTCAAAGTACAATACTGTAATGAAGAAACACTAATACTAGTTAGGCCTAGAGGAGACAGGATATAAAAGATAACTTTAACAGTCCATAAAATAACTGCAACACTGAACAAATTTCCCTGCACACTGTACACTGACAAGCTAATTCCACAGAGATTAAATGTCTCCCAAGGTTACACTGCTATATTCCATTAATATTTTAGTAGCATCAATTTTTATGCAAAGATAAGATTGTTTCTTCAACAGGAACATTTCTACAAATAAATGGATTAAATTTCAACAATAGACAGATGGATAGGAAACAACCAAAGAATATAATGAGGTCGAGGAACATTACAAAAGTTTAACAATTGTACCCAAACAAGCAAACATGATGAATAATGGACACTTGTGATTTAACATGGCAAAGCACCTAACACTGGATATCTTCTCTTAAATCATATTTATTTAGGCCTTTTTTTCTTTTTCTTTTTTCTTTTTTTGAGACAAGGAATTACTCCACATCCCAAAACACACAGAGAATTTGGATTAATCAGACTCCATGTGGCAATAAACAAAAATCCCAACATGAACAGTTGAAAAGCTCTCCAAAATCCTGAATCTGACTTGTTTGTTTGTTTGTTTTAAACTACAACTGGCTGGGCTGAATAAGAGATTCTTTGATTGAATAGAGGGAGTGGTCAATTGCTTGCAAAAAAGAAAAAGAAAAAAGAAAAGAAAAAGGCAAAGTTCCAGCATGCCTAAAGGAGGCAGTTGTTAAGATGGTTGTGGAAAAAATACTCCCTGGATCCCGCTGCATAGGACAACTACTGACTATTTTCCAACATTTTTGGGCACAGTACTAGAGCATGTGGTGGCCACCCTATTTAATGGGTTTCTGGATGAGATCCTTTGTAATCTGCTTTCAGGCCTGTCTATGGGACAGAGACAACTTTGTTGCTTTAGTGGATGACCTATGCTGAGAACTGGATAGAAGAGTGTGCATTTGATGATTCTGCTGGATCTGTCAGTTGCTTTTGATATCATCATCATTCTGGGCCTTCTTAATGATACAGGTTTTGGAGGAACTGTTTAACAGTGGCTCCATTCCTTCGTGGAAAGGCAAACCCAGAAGGTGGTGCCTTCAGAATCCCATGCAGCAGCAACCACACATGACTATGAAGTCCTGGAGGGCAGTCTGGACATATGAGATGTGGAGGGCAAGGCAGTTCACTCTCCCCATATACACCAACAGACTGGAAAACATCTGTTCAACCCCTTGGTTTGGTTCTGGTTTAGTTTTGTTCCCAGTGTTATTCAACATAAACATGAAACTGTTAAGAGATGTTGTCCAGAGTTTTGGGGCCTGGTGCCATCAGTATGTGAATGACACTGAGCTCAGTTACTCCTTTCCATCTCAGTACAAGGAAACCGACTTGATTCTAAACCTGTGCCTGTCATCAGTAATGGATTAAATGGGGCCCAGGAAGTGGAAACTTAAAAGAAATTAACAAGACAGAGGTGGTCATGGTCAACTAATTATTATCTATAAAGTCCTACATGGCTTTGTTGTTAACTGCCCTTGAGTTATTAATGGCGACCCTATAGGTGAGACATGTCTGACGCCACCCCTTCCTGTACTGCTCTGCTTAGGTCCTGTAGATCCATGCCTATGACTTCCTTGGTTGAGTCTAGCCATCTGGCATGCAGCTTTCTTCTCTTTCTGTTACCTTCTATCTTTCCTAGCATTATTCCCTTTTCTAATGAGTCATGCCTTCTCATGATATGGCCAAATTGCCAATCTCAATTTGATCATCTTGGCTTGTAGGGAGAGTTCAGCTTGATCTGTTCATGATCCCATTTGTTTCTCTTTTTGTCTGTTCATGGTATTCTCGGCACTTTCATCCAGTACCACATGTCAAATGAACTGATTTTCTTCTCATCCACCTTCCTCACTGCCCAGCTATCACATCTGTACAGTGGGCCTTTGTTATCTACTGGCATTTGGTTCCAGGACTGCCCTTGCCTTTCCCCCCCACCCCCCGATATCAAAATCTGTGGATGCTCAAGTCCCATTAAATACAGTGGCATAGTAAAATTGTGCCCCTTATATAAAATGGCAAAATCAAGGTTTGCTATTTGGAATTTATACTTTTTAAAAAATATTCTCAAGCTGTGGATGCTTGAATCTGTGGATGAAGAATCCATGGATAAAAAGGGCTGACTGTACACAGTGATGGGGAATACAATGGATTGGATTATTCTACCTTTAGTACTCAGTTATATATCTTTGCTCTTTAGGATTGCCCTGGTTTTTGACAGACCATGGCCAGAATTTTGTTAGGGACATACTCCTGCACAAGTCATAGAATCATAGAGTTGGAAGAGACCATAAGGGCCATCCAGTCCAACCCCCTGCCATGCAGGAACTCCAAATCAAAGCACCCCCGACAGATGGCCATCCAGCCTCTGCTTAAAGACCTCTAGGGAAGGAGACTCCACCACCCTCCGAGGGAGTGTGTTCCACTGTCGAACAGCTCTTACTGTCAGGACAGCTCTTACTGTCCTCCTAATATAGAGGTGGAATCTTTTTTCCTGCAATTTGTATCCATTGTTATGCATCCTAGTCTCTGGAGCAGCAGAAAATAAGCTTGCTCCCTTCTCAATATGGCATCCCTTCAAATATTTAAACAAAAGTTATCATATCACCTCTTAACCTTCTCTTCTCCAGGCTAAACACCCCCAGTTCTCTAATATATACAGAGGACAAAAAAGTCACCATTGTGCAATGAATGTATTCTGCTGATAGAAGTGGGAACAGAGTTGAATAGAAAGCATATTCATCTGTGCCTTGTGTTTGAAGCTGTACAGTGTGCATTAGCTGTCACAGTTTTATAGCAGTTGTTTACATTGTGTTTGTACTTTGCATCATCGTTGCATGATGTGCACTGTGATTATGCATCCTAGACTTTCTATTGTGATTGTGCCTCCTAGACTTTGCATTGTAATTGTGCATAATGTATCTGCACTGCACAATGGTAAATAGTAATTGACACATGTTGTAGCTATTGTGCATGGTGGGAGTGGTATAGCGCTCATGTAGTATATCATCATGGGAGGATGTTTACACTAAGCTAGGGGGATGAGGGACTGCAGTCCATATCTCCACACATGAATCTGTCCATATCTTCAGAGGTTCTTATCTCTGTCCAACCAGCTTCACAGGTGCATCTCGTAAAAATCTGAGTGTGAGCTTTCTTGGTGAATGCTCCCAGGCTTTGGAACTCCTTCTTAGAGAGGTATTTTTGGTGTCCTCCTTGCTATCATTCCATAGACAGTTGAATTTTTTGTTTGTTTGGGCAGGCCTTTGAGGGCTGTTTGCTCAGGGGGTGGGGGAAGGCCTTTCACAATGTGTTGTACTATATATATTTGTTGTTTCTTCTCTTTAATGACCATACTATTTACTGCTTTTAATTTTATTAATAGTTTTATTATATTGTAACCTTTGTATGAACTGAAATTTTTAGCTGTATTCATTTTCACTTTTGTAAACCATCTTGAGTCTTGGACAGGAAAGAAAGGGGGGATATTAATAATAATGGCAGAGATCCTGCATCACAGACATAGGTGTTTATCATATGGGGGGAAACTGGAAATTTAAATGGGGATTATCTTGTGAAAATCATGCAATTGCTATTAAGATGCAATTAAGATTTTCACACAAAGAAGTTATTATCCCAGGAATAACCAGGGAATAACCAAGCAATAAACAGAAGCAATCATTCACGGGATTTTCCGATGAATGATTTGCTGCTGTTTATTGCTTGTTTCTTCCTGGGATAATGACACTTTAATCTCTTTTCATTGTGTCGTTATGTGAAAACCTTTATTGCTATTGAGCTATTTGCTCTGGATATTTCCTGGATAATATCAGTTTAATGCCTTTGTCCATACCTTACCGCAGTAATGTTGTAGCACTCCAGTTCTCTTCCCATGGGAGATGGTAATCAAAGTGAGTCTTTTGCCAAACTGATTTCCAGCATGAAAAAAAGACTTGCTTTGATGACCTTCTCCCATGGGAACAGAATTGAAGTGCTATGCAGTAAGACAGCCAAATCCCTCCCTAAATAAAAGTTATTTGCCTGCCAGTGGAAGGAGACTAAAGAGGGAGCCTGCCAAGCCTGCCCTGTGAATGAGATCCACAGAGAAGGCCCTTTTCCAGGTTTGCACCGAGCAATACACTACAAATGCTTCTCCCAATGCAAGAATAGAATTTTTCCATTTTCCAACTGTTTCATGCCTATACTTAATAGCACAATGAATATATAAATAGGCTATATAATGAAGATTCATGTTACTGCCCTCACACTAGACTCTCTTCTTATATTTCACTCTGTGGTCTAATATTTTTTAGATGTTTTTAAAGCACAGGACAATACAAAGGTTAGTAAGGGAGGAAGACATGTAAGTAAGTCATTTTGAGAAGCTATGCCTGGAAGCAAGAACAATCCGAATACTATGGCTTCACTTATACTGTAAGTCACAAGAGCCATTTACAGCAGGCTATTCTTCAGCCATAAAACCCTGTACTGAGTTTGCTTGTGAAGATTTAAGCTCACCTGGAGAGCACATTCCTACTCTCCTATAGGAGCTATATTTTCTATTAAAGTGTGAATGAATTATGTTAGGTTGGCATAACTTTTAGGGATATCCTCAGGTCTTTTTGTAAATGAACTGAACTGTAACTTGTTAAGTGCGCACCAAGGTAGTATAGCCTAGAGGAAAGGAAAATGCTGGGAAAGAGTGACCAAAAAAAAAAAGAAAAAAAAAAGAAAGAGTAATCATTTGGTCTGGCAGGAAATGTCCTCATGTTATTTATGGCACTTGCGTGCTGAGCAGCCTGCTGAGTATAGGGGAAAAAAGAAGAGAGAGAAAAAAATCCCAGGAGGGAGTGTGCCCTCTTTGAAGCTAAAGCATTCAGGACACAGCAGAGAGTGAGCATAAATGATGTAGATGCTTTTCCCTTTTACCATCTCCTATTATAAATGCAACCTTAACTTCAAAAAATTAAGTTAATGTGGTGCCACAAGATGCAAATCCATTAAGATGTTATAATTATCTGTGATTCCATACTGCAGCATGGTGTACAATGATCCACATGGAAAACATGGCATGAAAGCTGGTTGCGTATGGTGGGTTTCATTGAAAAAATGTGTATAGCCAGAAATGAAGACGTCAGTCTGTTTCCTATGTGAGGTAGTACATGGAATTTAGTATGTTTTCTATAAATTACATCTGCCTTTCTGGACAGCAAAGATATCACCAATTGGCATTCATTCCTCAGTAATCTCAAGGGCTGACTACTACAATGTGATTTATGTGAAGGTTGTCCTTGGAGAATGTCAGAAATTTCAGCTAAAAGGAAATTATTACTTTTTTTCACTTATAGCATATCTCAGTTACCAAAGTCTCTGACAGTGAAGCTTCTTTTTACAAAAGGCTTTTAAAACCTACCCAGCCCCTCTCTTTTCCTCCTCATCTTCTGTCTAGCTGGAAGATTTTAGCAGTATAGGCACTGGAAAGATGGCCTGAGCAAACATAGATATCTGCACCAAATTGCAGCAGCATATCCAGAGTAAACAATGCAATAAACAAAGTTTCACCTGGAAAAAATACAGGATTATGTTCTAGCTGATCTTTCTATAGCTGTGTGTTTATGCATCCAACAGACAATATAAACAGCAGCTAGCACTAGAATGCCTTACTGAGCATATATAAAAAACAAAACAGAGAAAAGGAGAGAGAGGGATTCAACAGACTGCCAGCTGCCTTTTTCTTTGCTGGATTGGAGCCATGGCAACTACATGCCGCGGCCCTGATCTGTCCTTTCTGTGGTGCAAAAAGGAGCCACAAAAAGGGGCTCTTTTTGTGCTGCAGAAAGAGTACCATAGCTACCAGCACTGTGGCTTTTTGGTGCTTCTTCAGTGCTGTGTCATTTGGATGCAGCACCAGAGAAGTGTTGTGACATTGACTGCCATGCAGTGGGGCAAGTGGTGTCATGCCACCATCGGGGGGGGGGGGGGGAGTCAGGGCATGCATCATGCAGACACCACACCCCCACTCTGCCCCCAGGCCGGTCTGTACAGCCTGAGAGTGGATGTCTGCCTTGCCAACTCCCCTCCACCCCCAATTACAAAAAAGCATAATCTGACCACCAAAGTCTGACCACCAAAAAGGAAATAATAGAAAAAGTGGAGAATGGTGAAAGAAACAATAATTCCTAGCTGCCTTTGGAAGTAAGTCTTCAAGTGGTCTTTAGAAGATACCAAACATATTTGTTATCTTATGCACGGCTTAGTTGACCTGGTTGTTTCATTTCACAGGCTCGTATTGTTAATTCTGAACAAAAAGTATGTTGAAACATGTTGAACTGCTCTTCTATTTTGCTGTGTACAAACCTACCCTATTATTTCCATTTTGTTTCTGCCTCTGGTGCTAAATGTTCTGTTAAAGAAGTAATGCCTAGAAACATATCTACTTCATTAACTTAAGTATATGTGCATTTTCTTCTGGGGAATAGTCACAGACTCGAAGTATATCATATACTTTTTATTGATCACATGGCCTGTCTATTAGATTTTTGGCACAATGTAAGCTCTTGGGACTGTAAATGTGGACTCCATGGTTTGAAAACCAACTACTCCTCCATCACTTTGCTTTGTTTACCATCTTAGCAGATAAATAGTTCAGAAGAACTCAATAGCTTTCATGGTATTACATCATCTTTTGTTGACCTAATGCAGGTATTGCCTGAGTATGTGTTTGGGAGTTTTTCTCATGACCATCACAATTACCCTTTATTTTTTAATTTTAAGGCACTGCTTAAAAAACCTACTACAGTAGCCCAGCATATTTTAGGGATTATTTCTTCCATGTACCACAATTTACCACTGTAGCAGGCTGGGTTACTTTTTAGGTTCCTGTTTGTCTCCTTTAAGCATTTGGATCTGCTGAGATGTGTTGTAGAGTAGCATATTATGAAAATAAATGCATGTTAGCTCTGGGAAGGGAGCCAGCCTAAGTATAAAAAATAAGATAAAGGTGATAACCAGCTTATAATTATAATAACAGTCTTAACAGTACAAGGTTACTGGCCTAATTCCAGCAAAACATCTTTGCATCTATACACAAGACAAGGTGACATCAGTAGGTTGGGATAATAAAAAACCTTAAAATGTAGAATTGCTGAAACTGCTAGAATAGTAATGATGCTTTATTCTTGTTGTGTGTCCTCAAGTAATTTCTGATTTATGGTGACCCTAAGGTGAACCTATATGGTTTTTTGGGGGGGCTGAGGTGTGTGAATTGCCCAAAGTCACCCAGTCAGTTTCCATGAGCAGTGAATCAAATCCTGGTCTCCAGAGTCATAGTCCAATGGTCAAACCACTCTGCCACAATGGCTCTCATCTACCTTACCTCAGATAATGATGCCTACTTTACCTCAGACCTCTCTTTTTATTGGACAATAGAATAGGGAAGAAGTGTAGATTTTCCAGCTAATTGGATAAACAAAGGCTGAGGAGGGTATAAAATAGAAGCCCTTTGGGCAACAAAGGACCAGATTTTTCAACCCAATCTGTTTTGCTGCTGTCGACAAGCCATTGCTGATAACCTGAACACACATGGTAAGATATTCCTTTCATGATGAAGCTTTTTATTTATTTAGTACCTAACCTAATACCTGTGTAGAGATGTTAGACAGACACACTAGGAGAGGGGATTTAATGCTTTGCTATATAATTCTAATAGAGGTGTTTGAAAAATGTGTCTAGACTGATTCAAGCTCTGTGTCAGCTGTGCCACCAAAGACGGCATATTTCTTTGGGCTATTTGTGTTACTAGAATAAATCTTAGTATAAAAGCTGCAACTTATTCTACTGTTAATTTTCTGATAGATCAAGGATTAAGACTAGCTATGGAGGATACACATGTTGATCTGACTATTGGATAGGACTGGGGATTGCAGCCTTGGGAGCTTAGCTGACCAACAGGATTATTCCCAGAAAATTCAAACAGAATCAGACTAACAAGTATAAAGGAGAGAACCTTCAGTCTTCTACAAAATACAGGGAGTCAGGTGTTGAACCATTCAGAAGCCTTAGGAGCTAATATGGCCCTGAAGAAGACGTTGGTGGAAATGCAGTAAACTCCAACCTCTTAGAAACTTGTTACAGCCTTTGACAGGTATTGAAGCATGTAGAGAAATCCTGGGTGTTTCTAACCAGAAAGAATTAGGAAGCAGGGATAAGAAACCTCCCTGATGTCCATGATGTGGAAAGACAAGAATAGGTAATAACTTCACTAATGGTATTGCCTTTTGCAGATAGAGAGGACTTTCTAAATGCCTTTCACAAAGTCACAAATACAGAGCCTGCTAATGGCGACTTTATCTTCTTCAAGATGATAAATGATGAATGGTTGGTGGGATACAGACATACCACAATAACTTGTAGGGTCAGCATAGAGGAAGTAGAAAAGGTACCAGGATGGACCTAGGCTCTTCATTATATGTATGATCAATTTGATGTCTGTTTCTGTGCCAGAGAAGATGAAATAGCAGCCTAGCAAGGAGCCATGCCACAGCCTCCAGGCATTACAGACTGATGAAAGAAAAAACTTAATTCTACTAACTCCAGAAAACTTACAACAGGTGACTATAAGAAATGATTTGATCAATGAATATGAAGTCCTAAAACACAAATACATACTATTTAGGAGTGGGATAGATATGTAAGTGCTACCATCTGTCCCAGGAGAATATTTGGAAGTATCTCAGACTTTGCCTATATGAGCAATTCTGAAAGATGTAGCAATGTGGATCTCCAAGAACATGGCAGCAATAGAAGAAGTAGTTCTAATCCCTTCAGCCAATTTGCTTAAAAGACTAATTAATGCTCTAGTTTGTGCCTGGCACTGGCAGAGACTGAGTGTGGTAGCTAGAATGATGCCATAGCTGCCTGATATCTAAAGGCTCATGAACATGTGGTAGCTTCTAATCTGCAACCTGTTTTGGTTGCTATGGCTGAAACCAAAAGAGCAGCAATAGAGTTCTGGGAATGTGCCTAGCACCTGGAGCCTATACTCAGGTGCTAAGCAAGTGAGCAGTCAAGTGAGCAGTCAACACAGCTTTGGAAGCTCATCCAGATAAGTGGATCAGTGCAGAACAATTCAAGACAGTTCTGCCCAGAATGCAAAAGATACATCTCCTAGAGCCAGACATGAAGAAGAGGTAAAAGAAGCCAGAGCCCCAAGAAAAGTAAACCAAGGATATAGTAAGAGATGGCAAGCAGAAAAGATCAGAGGGTGCAAAAACCTCCAGGAAGTTAACTGAGGCCTGTACAAGAGAGAACCCTTCCAAGAGAGGAACAACCAAGGGACACCAACCAGCTGCGATTCAAAGTGAGAGCCCCTCCATACATTGCAAAGGTTGGGACATCTGAGAAAGCACCACCACTCCCTGACAAAGAGGAGGAAAATTATGCTGCCAGATGGATTGAGCAAAAGATGCTGACTCTAGTGCCACCAGAGACACAAAACCCATACAGCAGATACACCCTATGTACGCTTCTTGAAGATAATGCTAAAGACTCCACCCATGACTGATTATCCCTGTGAGCTACTGGTCTACCACAGCAAGCCCTATCAAGGGATGATGGACACCAGAACAAAAATTTAATGTACCACATTGTCCCTGGATGAAAAAGATATATGTGGAACTTTTTAGAAAGTCCACTAGACTCAGAACAACTGCCTGTGGCACATGTGTTACATTTAATGATGTGAAACTGGATATTCAAATAGCACTTGTGGGCAATTTATATGATACAGAATTTTTACTGGCCAATAAAGATATGTCTGCACAGTATCAACTGAAGGAAGTCTTACAATAAATGATCTAGACAAGAGAGGGTGAAATGCTATGCTATATACCGCAATTGTAACAGAGGTGTAAGCTTGTTAGAAGAATGTGCCTAGACTAGATTCAAGCTCTATGTTAGCTGTGCCCAGTGATGTCACTAGGGTTGTGCAGGGTGTGTGGACCACACAAGATGACACCCTAAGATGGGGTGACACCACTGCTCCTCAAACATCTGCGTTTGGGCAGAAACATGCTGTGGGGTTCATTATTAAATGAACCTATTAAAATGTGTCCTATTAAAATGCTGAAGAGATGGGATGAGTGGGGTGAGGTTCAGTGGGAAGAGAACGCAGAGGCCCCAGGCTTTATTAAAATTAAAATTTAAAAAATTATTTTTAGAGATTTTTTTTAAAAAATATATTTTTTATTTTTTAAAACATTCTCTTTAATAACATCATATTTTCCCAAATGTTTACTTGAAGCATAGGAAACTATGTATATGTAAATACATTTAGGTTGCATGTATGATAATGTAATTTACAGTTTTAATTGTGCCAGTTGTTTATGTCACAACTATTATTGTTACATTCAGTGATATACGGAAATTATGATTTATGAGTAATATTAGTACAAAAACATTCCTAATGATTCTGTATGGTGTGGTATGGGAAAAGGTCAATGGGGTGTATGTGTGACACCATACTGCACTGGGTGATGCAACTGGCTATGCTACCATGGACAGCGAGTTTATCTGTGCTGTTTGTGTTACTAGAATAAATCTTAGTATATAAGCTGCAATTTGTTATCCTGTTAGTTTACTGATAGACCAAGATAGGCTTAAGAATACTTAAGATCACCATATGTTGATCTGACTATTGGATAGAACTGGGTTTTGCAGCTTTGGGAGCTTAGGTGACCAATATTGTAACTGCCAGAAAATCCAAACAGATTCAGACTGACAGGTATAATGCAAAGAACTGTCATTCTTCTAAAAGGTATGGAATGGAAGAACGACATCTGTGTCACCAATTTTAGTGGGTGAGGCACTACTGGAAGTTTTATCACACTGTGAGTTCCTTTTAGGCAGTTATGAATTCCTCCCTCCCCTTGAAAAGAGACCAGTTTGAACTCCTATTACTTCAGTCTCTTGGAAGGCAGTGGAGACTGTTTTCTCCAAGGTCAGTGGAGTGGTAAATCTGCAGTAGTCTTTAAAGGGGCTATACAAGATACTGAGTTATCTTTAAAATGGATTCAGTATCTTGGATAACTCTTTAAACATCATACTGGGGAGTTTATCACACGGGAAGGAAGTGTCCAAATCCCATGCATAAACAGGGTTTAAATCCAGGAAAACCCCACAAAAGCTGTATTGTTTTCAGAAGACGTTGGGCACACTGAGCATTAATGTGACATTAACCTATGAAGAAAGTTGCAAAATTGTGCTGCTTTTTACTTTTGGGAAAATCCCAAAAGTAAAAAAGCAGCACAATTTTGCCCACTTTCTAATGTCACATTAATGCTCAATGAGCCCAATGTGTGTGAAACAATCCCACTTTTGTGGGATTTCCCAGGATTTAAACCCCAATTATGCACAGGATTTGGGTACTTTGCCTCCCATATGATAAACCCCTAAGGCCCAGAACAGATTCATTGCTCCACAACCATGCCAAGGGAACTTTGATCTTTGTGATATTTGGGTTTGTATTTGTATTTAGATTGCATTTTATAGACAAATAGCAGCCACAATGTTTGGATGTCTCTTGAAAGTGTTACTTGTGAAAATTACAATTGTCAGGGTGGATCTAGATATAACCTGTGGGTGCTTTGTTTTGCTATTTTCTTCTTTCTTCAGTTTAATTTTTTTAATTTTTGTAATTTCTTACTGCTTTGTTAGTTGGCTTGAAACAAGCAGAATGAATGAATGAGCGAGTGATTTAATACAGTAAAGAATAATAGCAAGTACAACACAGAAATGTACAGGAGTGCATTTGTACAGACTCCAAAGTGCCAAGTTTGCAGATATGCACTGACAGAACATCCTTTTTAGCTCTCCAATTCAGCTTCTCTTTTTCTGCACTGTTCTAAATTAAATTCTCCACACAGTTACTTCCTGATAACAGTCCATTGGAATGCGCAGCACATTGAATGTGTAGTCACTGTAGCAGCAGTCACTGTAGCTGCCTGAATGTGCTGAGAATTTGCAAGTCAAATCAGATAGTCAATTAAGGTCTAAAGATATTCATCTCTTTCACTTCCCTGAAAAAAAATTGACTTTCATGATGTAATAATGCACTTCCCTTCAAATAGCAGATTCTGTGTGTGTACACACATTCTGCTATTTAAAGGAAAGTGCATGCACACACAGACATACATACAGTGCTTCCTAAAGCAATCTGCTATCTGATGGGAAGTGCACATTCGCATGTACTGGTATGTGTATTCATGCATGAACACACACACTGCTTCCTACAGCAATCTACAACTCAAAGTATAAAAACTGGGATTTCTAACTTAGGGGGATGTTCCATTATTGTTCGTTATATTTTAAAATGGAAAATTTAACTCTTTTGGTTTTATTCAGAATATTGGAAGAAATATCCATCACCTATCTTATAAATATAAATATTATAAAATTGACCTTAAAATCCTGGGTTGACTTATATAGTACTGTTCCACTCTTGGTGCCTTGAGACATGTGTTTCTCTCTCTCTCTCTCTCTCTCTCTCTCTCTCTCTGTGTGTGTGTGTGTGTGTGAAAGAAGTTCCCAATCTGATTTGCAAGCCTCCTCTTCCCATGGAAGAAACACCTCATTTAATACCACTTGCTTCCCTCTCCTGTCTGATTTGCAAGCTTCCTCTTTCCATGGAAGAAACACCTAATTTAACACCACTTGCTTCCCTCTCCTGTCTGATCTGTAAGCCACCTCTTTCCATGGAAGAAACACCTCAAACTACTTGTTTCCCTTCTCAATCTGATGTTAAAACCTCTCCTCCAGCACCTGGGAATTGGTGTTAGGTGGAGAGGTCCAGAGAAGGAGAAGGAGGGATGGAAGTGGTATTTTCCCCTGCCCATCCTTCGCTATAGCTCTCTAGGTTTTACCCTCGACTTATCCACAAGTCATATCAAAATCCATGATTTTGACCCTGAAACCTTCCCTCGACTTATACATGAGGTCGACTTGTACAAGAGTATATATGATAAATAAAGCTTTGATATAAGACGAGGAGCCAATAATGCTGCACTTTTAAATGAGTAGTGGTCACATCTTACTGAATTTTATCCAATATGCATAAATTATTAATGAAATTAATACTTGGATATGGAATATGAACTGCAGATTGGAAACCAACTAGCGACTGAGCTACATTCAGAAAAAATAACCCCATTAACAATTCTTGCAAAAAATAACAACATTATAGGTGCGTCTTAAGGCTGCCATAAATCAGAAAGGTGTTCTTCTTGCTATCTGATGTTAAAAAGTTTGTATCTTTTAAAACATCTAAATTTTTAGTTAAGGCTGTGGAAATACGCACTACAAATCTAAAGAAAGATCTTGGGAAATAACCCTGCCCATGAAGTCCAATTATTTTTATTTTAATCTGTTCTCTTTATGTAATTTTTTGTAACTATGTAAAATGGCTGCTTGCTAGAAGCATAATAAACTGTTTGAATGTAAGTCAGAAATGACTTTAAGGAACACAACAACAACCATAATTCCGCTTCAACTGCCATGGAACAACAACAACAACAACAACATTTATTTCTTACTTGCCTCTCCCCACAGATCGAAGTGGGGAACAACAATTAACAGACAAACAACATCAGTTAAAAAGGCATTATTGAACACACATCCATTTAAAAGGACAAATAAGATGTACACATATTAAAACAAAGCACATCTAATATTCATCATTTAAAATTCACAATTTAAAAATCATCTGGATAAGCCTGCCAGAAGATATTGGTTTTTAATGCTTTTTAAAATTTGGACAGCGTATTCTGCTGTCAATAACTATTACCACAATAACAAAAGTACCTTTTCTCTGTTGCTGTGTGCTGTTAGAGATCGATGGGCAGCTCCTCGCAGTGCAGTTCTATAGTTGTAAAAATTGCCAGTTGGGTCCATTTGATGCTGGAGATGGAAGACAAAGGAACCCCCATTCCCATTATCAGATCAGAAAGTGTCTAGGTTACCTTTACCTCATAATGGCTGCATCTGCACTGCAGAAATAATCCAGTCTGACACCACTTTAACTGCCATGGCTCAATGCTATGGAATCCAGGGGTTTGTAGTTCTGGGTGACATTCAGCCTCTTCTCTTGGAGAGTTCTGGTGCCATAACAAAATACAGTTCCCAGAATTCAAAAGCACTGAGCGATGGCAGTTAAAGTGTTGTCACACTGGATTATTTCCACAGTGTGGATGCAGCCATATTTAATTAATCATGTAGCTCAGTTTATAGTTTGTGGCTCTTTTGTGGATTAGACACTTTCTGCTTTACTTCTTTTCCCCCCATCCAGAATCTGACAATATGCGCAAAGCCCTTTTTTAAAAAAACTTGGTCCTTGACTGTGAATATCCACATAAAAAAATCACACACATTAGCAACAGATATACAATCCCTATAATTTTACCTCGAGAATAAAAAATTTGGCTGTTTTCACTTTTGACCAGGTCTTCTTTAACCTGGATACTGGGCTCATGTTCATACCAGCTGGAAGGAAAAGAAAAAGTAGAAGATGATGAATGGGGGTGCAGATTCCAAAACAGAACCCGCTTTACCCATCAGTGACCACATAGATAAATGTCGCTAATACTTACATATGATTGCCATCAGCGAATTAAAATTCCCTATGTTAAAACACTCACGAGCAACATCAATGAAGAACTCAATGACTTGTGCTCTCTGCTTCTTTTTGGCGGGCTACAAATAGATAAATAAAACAATAATGGATGACAGGTATAAAAATGTCAAGAAATGCCAAAGCTTTGTATCTCCATCAGTCAATTTTAGAACAGCTACAAAATTCCATTCAAGTAGTTTGATTAATGAGGCTCACTGCTGGCAGGTTGCAGAATCAACATTTCCATTAGAGAGAGTGACCAAAACTGATTATACCTTTAAAAATGTCTCTAAGCAGTGACCCAATGTGGACACATAATCGTGTAGTGTAAAGTCTATTAATTCCAGGGACACTTTGTCCAACTAGCTGTCAATAAAATGACAATTACTGTGACTTTTCCTGGGCTTGAGGCCAATTTCTGTAACTTTGGCCAAGTTTTATCTTGAGAATAGAAAAGACACCTCTCTTGACACCAGGTGTAAATTATAGGTTGAATACAACACTGGCTTTTCCCCTGTACTAAAGTTCTGGAGTCAGTGTGGAGTTGAAGGCTTTCATGGCTGGCATCCATAGTTTTTTGTGGAGCTTTTGGGCTATGTGGCCATGTTCTAGAAGAGTTCCTTTCTGACGTTTCACCAGCATCTGTGGCTGGCATCTTCAGAAATGACCCAATCCTTTCCCAGGCTATCATTCTCTGAAGATGCCAGCCACAGATGCTGGCGAAACATCAGAAAAGAACTCTTCTAGAACATGACCACATAGCCCGAAAGCTCCACAAAAAACTTCTGGAGTCAGTATTGTGGTGTTAGTAGGGGATGCAACAGGTCCATTAGGTTGGCCTAGGTATGGGGAGGCAATTGAAGGGAAAGCGAAACACTTAATTTCAGTTTTGTTAATGTTGTGTACATTCAGATCGTTTCCAACTTATGTCGACTGTATGTTGGCTCATTCTAAGCCATTGAAAAAGGAGAATGAGAAAGTGAAATCTCATAGCTTTGCAAAATTTCAGGAATAAGACTATATGAGATCTTGCCACACATGCCTTGGCATCATATTGGATGAGCCAACAATGCAAGATGATCTTGCTTTCCCAAGTAGAGATGAGGTCATTAGACTGGTATTTTCCTTGCAGGCTGTTCTGCTAAGGTTTAGAGTGGAAATCTGAGGAATGGAGGGTGTGGACAGCACAGATCCAGAAAGGATGGGAGGATGGCTACCAGGAGAGTGATTGGAGCTGGGCCCAGTACCCCCCCCCCGCCCAATTAACTGACTTCCTTGCTGGGTTACAGTTAATATATGAGAGTTCAGCCCAAAACACCCTCTATCCCCTTCAGTTGGAATGTTATTTATTTGCCTAGCGCTCCTCGCAAAAAGATGCCCTGGCTGACAGATGGCACCCACCTCACTCTATATTGTATCCTAGTTTGAGGATTGATTTAGCATCCAATCCTTGCCTACCATCTTGAGGGAACTGACTAACCCTAAATCTTAAATAAAGATTGTGACGGAGTTATAACCCAAGACAGTTGTCCACCTCCTTTTTGCCAGCCAGAGACAATACTTTCTTTCCTGTACCATGTGTGATTTCTACCAGTGTGAGCTGCACTTGTCCAAAATTTTATACCAAAGAAGCGACTCTTCCATTGCCTCAGTTATTTGTTTTATATTCCCCACATGTTAGTTTTTTACTATCATGCCCTTCTGAAGAATGCACAAGCTTACAGTTTCTTCTTCTTGTCACTGTTGTGGTCAATCTCAGAAAAACAAATCTTCCAATGCCTAATCTGAAAGAGACGTGATCAGGCAGGTGATGTAATATGTCCAAACTTATTTGACTTACCATGCAAATTTCTGTCGCCACAAGATAGCAGAGTCTATTGAACCATTTTACATAGGCCTCGAGGTTACTAGTCTTCTTCTGTTCACTGAAACAAGGCTGGAAAACAAAAAACTTAAAGTGACACACTAATTAGATTCTGATTAGCATTTTGTAAAAAATTGTATTAACTACAATGTGTTGTTGAATCATCAATAGAATATGCTGTGTTTCCCCAAATATGAGACAATGTCTTATATTAAATTTTGCTTCCAAAGATGCACTAGGTCTTAATTTCAGGGGATGTCTTATTTTTCCATGAAGAAGAATTCACATTTATTGTTGAATCAAAAAAAGAGAACATTATATACTGTATATATATTTATATACAAAAACTTTGCTAGGTCTTACTTTTGGGGGAGTTCTTATATTTAGCAAGTCAGCAAAACCTCTATTAGGTCTTATTTTCAGAGGATGTCTTATTTTCGGGAAAACAGGGTATATTTCTGTGATATCATGCACATGCATACAAAAGGACAGGATATGTGGGACTGAACTTTAGATGCCAGTGGTGTGGGTTGTAGATTGGGGCTTAACAGAATATAAGCCTTTCATCAAATCAGTGCACAGTGAACAGTCCCAGTTTGCCTTGCAGCAATTGCTCATGAGACAATTTATTCCAATCTGTGCTCGCTCAGATATTAACAGCCAGGATACTGCGGTATGTAAGGAGCGACAAAAATCTGGAGAGAATAAAATCAGACAAGCACGCCTTTCCATGTAATATGTATTTAGTTTATGCCTTTGACTCTAAGAGTATCCAGAGTTCAGCCAATGCAATTGCCTGTGAGGCTGTCTTGCATGAAACAAAATCCCTGATTAGATTGTGGAGGACGAAAGAGAAATGGAGGGGGGAAGATGAGGCCGTTACAGTACAGAATGTTATTTGCCTTAAAAGAATATTCCTTCACATTCTCTTGTCTTTGAGAGAATGATATCTTCACTACTAATCTCTTTATCTCTGACCTATTTCTGTTTCCTTGGTTGCTGTGAAACAAGTCACCCAGATGGCAAAATTCATCAGAAAAATGTCATTCTTGTGACATGTGGTCTTTAGACTACAGTTACTAGGCAATTGCATGGGTCTGAGAACTCTCCCTGAAAATGGATTTTAGTTTACTGACCCACAGAAGAATCCTACATTTGTCTACTCAGAAGTAATACCCCTAGAAATTTATTCCCAGGTCAGTAAGTTTAGGATCGTAGGCTAAATTCTTTGAGAGTGGGGGTCGTAATGGAACACCTTCACCTGATTATATATATATATATATATATATATATATATATATGTTGATACCTCATATTCTAAAATTATTTTTAAAGATTTGTTTCCACCTACCAGAAGACATCATGAAATATTTGTTTTTTCTTTCATTAAAATGAATATAATTTATAGCCCAAGGATAAGATGGGAAAAAAGGAGAGGAAGTTTTTATGCTTGGGAAAGGAGACTCTCATGTGTGGGTTAATATCAGAAAAGGCACCATTTGGGAGATCTGGTTTGCAAATATATCCTTATTGCAGAAAATGTATCCTACGGCAAAAGAAGATTAAAGAGGGACATGGGGATTTGTGAGATGAAGGAATTCACATGGAGCAGGAAATATTTTTAAAATGTAAGCAGCTGAGAGAACAATCAGTTGTGAATTAAATAAATATCACTTTCACAACTACTTCAGTGCATGGCAGCAGAAAAACACCTAGGCCATAATGACTTCCAGCTGATTCAGCCCATTACAGAGCCAATGATATGGACACATTGAAGTGCCCTGAGACTGGACATTTCCAATAGGGATGTAAAGAACATTTCATAATGTTCTGACCTTTGCTTAGAAAGGGTTGCTTCATATAATGAGCAGAAAAAAACATTTTTTAAATGACAATTTTCCATTTAAAAAGTCCTGAGGTGAAATAATAATAATAATAATAAGAAGAAGAAGAAGAAGAAGAAGAAGAACTAAATACATATTACATGGAAAGGCGTGCTTGTCTGATCTTATTCTCTCCAGATTTTTGTCACTCTTTGCATACCACAGTTTATGTTTTTATGTTTGGGGGGGGGGGGGAGGTTTGGGATGTGAAATTGTTTTTAATTGTGAATTTTATCCTTATCATATTTTATTGTTATACTTCTACTGGAATCCACCTTGATTCTCCAGGGAAAAGGTGGAATATAAATAAATTACTACTACTACTACTACTACATCAAAATGCACAAAAACTTTCCTGATGTCTTCTAGCAAGGAGAAAATTTGAAATAATTCATTTTGGCATGAACAAATAAAATAAGTTATGATTATAGCCATCTTAGCATGGTCTGAAATGGCTGAAAATTAGCTCAGGATAGGCTTTTTAAAAGTAGGTTTTGTGTGCTGAGACAGTTTGAAAAATGGTGAGCGTGGATGGTATAGGATGATATCACTTTCCTTCCTAGGCTTGTTTGCCTAGTTAAGGCAGATCTTTGGTATTCTACTTATAAGCATGTTGTAAGGGCGGTTTAAAACGTCTTTTTCTAGCCCTAGAGCACAAATGTAACAAGAAATGACTAGTAGCCACAACCTGCCTTTATCTAGAGCAGATTCCTATCCCTAGAAGTTCTTTTTTATTTGTTGTTGTGTACCTTACAAGCCATTTCCTAAGGTGACCTTATCATGGGGTTTCCTTGGCAAGATTTATTCAGAGAGGGTTTGTTTTTGCCTTCCTTTGAGGCTGAGAATGCATGACTTGACTAAGGTCACCCAGTGGTTTTGCATGTTCTCTACATCCTTCATACATAATGCCAAAGCCTCTTTTGCCATTCTAAATGTGGGATCACAAGTCCCATAACATATTCTCCAGTTTCACAAATGAAAACTGGGACACACATGGCCAAGCAACATCAAAATGTGTTTAAGATGGCAACAGATATTAATGAGTAAGAACAGACAAGTTAAGAGAGGCTGCAGTATCTACTTTTGTTGAGACTACTGGGAAGAGCAAGATTCCAACTCTTCCTTCTACCTTCTGAATTAATTAAATAGAAAGTTCTTTTGCACTTTAAATTCGATTTACAGCAGTTTAATTAAGCTGAGGAAAATGGGACCAGGAGAGAGAAATTAGAAAATTTTAAAAGCAACTGATAAAGTGAAAATTTATTTTTTAAAAAGTCACTTTCATTTTATACTTGATAGTTGTAGCATTTTTAAAATGCCATGTTTATTCAGGAGATATGCACTGGTACCCAAATATCTAAGGAATTTAATAATGTGTAAAGTCTTGGTTCTAAGAAACAATCCATACTGTTACTTTTCATCTGAGAAAAAAAGATTTGGGTTCTGTTTTTGCCATTTTTCAGTTCACTGTATGAAATTCACGTACTGATGTGTTCTGTTAGCTTCAACTCATATTTCTTTGCATTTATTGTTATTCTCCATGTCTTGTACAACACAGAGGGGTTGTAGGTGTGACACCTGAGAAAACCTTCATACTGTTATGGAATGGCATCCCATTGGTTACAGCATATTGAGCTCATTCATCGTCAGATGTAACTGAGAGGCAGATGCAGCAGGCTTATAATATACCCACTAAAATCAGGGATGAAACACACTGCTGCTGTCTTATTTATTGATTTCATTTATTTATATTCCACTTTTCTCCCAGCATGGGACCCCTGTCTCTATATGCACATATCCAGATGTATCTCACTGGGTGCTGAGATACTATACACACTTTAATTTCAATCTGTTGGGGAAAGTATATGGCTGGTATTTCCTCTTTTATTAGATTTTTTTTTCAAACATGCATGCACACACACACACACGCTCACAGCAAGCACAAAATAAGAGAGGGAAGTTAAGTGGGAAATACAGTTGTATTGAAGTTAAGTGGGAAACTGTATTGAAGTTAAGTGGGAAAGACAGCTGTATGTTAGTTAAGCCAAAATCCTTGAAACGACTTGTGTACTATACATCCATGTAGGCATGCTCATTTAGACTTGTGCCTAAATGATACATATGAGACATTACAGTTGATTTCACCATTCAATAACATACAGAAGAGCCAAAGGGTTAAGATAGCTAATATTAGCTATTAGCTTTATAATCGTTTGTCTAATTTGGGTACTAACAACCAGTAAAGCTACCAGTGGGATAACCCTGTTAGGTTATCAATCCAATTTGCTGCCAGACAACCTTGGTATGGAGCCAAGTTGTCCATTAGTTAATGGCAACTTCATGAATTTTGCAAGGTTTTCTTAGACAGGGAATTCTCAGAGATGATTTTGCCAGTTCCTTCCTCTGAAATATAGCCCACAGTACCTAGTATTCCCTGGTAGTCTCCCATCCAATTACTAACCAGGACTGACCTGGCTTCTAAGATCAGCTAGGATGTGATGCCTTTAGGATATTTAGGCCAGGGTGCCTTACACCCATGTAACTGTATACAAAAAGAGTCCTATTTATTTGTATATCTATCTCTATTTCAGCAGCACTTGGATTACAAATCAGGTTATGCTGGTTTACATAAAAACAGTGGGCTATTTTGGTAGAATGATTACACAATCTTTCTCACACCACCACCACCACTTCTTGTGACACTATTCTGCAAACTTGCCATTTCAAATGTAATGATGAAAAAGAAACACAGATTCTCCTTAATTTGTTTGGAAGAGGTGGATCACTGCAGCCCTTACACTGTTTGTGGCAGCATATAGCTTCCTGGCATCTTCCCCAATGTTAATTTAGATCAGCAAAGGCTTACAGTTTTTTTTCTATAAAGACAAATGCCATGTATGAAGAACCTCTCCTGTTACTGGAGCTACCCAAGGCCTGTAAAAAGGAAAGATTTTGTGCAACTGTCAGTTCCTAAAATTCTCCTGCTGTTTGATTTGAATTTTAGAAGGGACCCTACCAAAGTATATGGCCTTTGTGTCTCCTGGGTTATGAGGGCTGGCTTTGGTTGGCACATTGTCTGTCCTAGCTGTCACTCAAAAGAACTTTTATTCCTGCCAAGAGCACCTGCTTTTTTCTTGTCTGACCCTGCTGCTAGAGGAAAAGGAATGAGCACAAGGGCTGGCAAACCGCATATCTGTGCTCCTCTGCCTGCCTGACAAAATTCAACTTTGTGAGTAAATTCCTATTTCAAGCTGAAGCCCACCCAAGCAAAGCTGCAAATTCAAGGAAAGATGTGGAGCTTATTAGCAGCAGCATAAAAAGGAAACCAAGCTGATTTGGAAGCTGAGGTTTGCATCAAGGGGTTGCTTCTGAAGGCTATAATCCCATTGAAATTTAATACATTTTGGAAAGTTAATACATTTTTAAATTTATATTTTAAAAACACTTTACAACTGTTGATCTGTAATATATGGAGTCTCTAAATTGTAATCTAGAGATCTAGGTTTAACAATCCTCAACTCATCAAGTGATGAGGAACATGATTGTAAATTTCTCACCCGATCTCAGCCCCCCATCCTGTTTCCTGCTATCATTCTCATCTGCTGTACTGAGCAGCAGTCCAATATAAACTTCACAAGTGGCTGGGGAAAAGAGAAGATGACAAGCCTATGGGATGATGGGAAGCATCAAGGGATTTAAAAGCATAGTACTTATCTCTGGGTTGCAGCCTGGCACCCCTAATAATCTATAGAGAAAGACCCTCAAAGTTTTTGGAAGTCAATGAAAGAAAAATGCAGTTTTCTTCCATAGCCATAATAAATAATGCAGCAACTAAGTACCCTGAGTTCCAGCTGAATAATGAGCAAATGCACACCATGCTGCTGTTTTAAGTCCCAGTGGAAAATGGCTGACAGATATTCCAAGCATACTGCTAACTTCACGCTATTCACTTAATGGAGCAACTTCTGCTGAGGCAGAAAAGTTACCAAGTAACGTTGAACAAAGAAGAGGCTCCTTGTTCCCTCCTATCATTGCCCCAAATATTCAGAATAATATCCTCCACTTCCTTTTTAAAAATGCATTGTAGCTAAACATAAACTTCCAACCACTGGAAAGTTTGTCAGCAATATTGTAGAAGTGTTTCAAGCCAAATACACAAATTTTCTGGACACATCCATTTGAGGAATAGTCTTCTTTTAGCTTCTGTATCTTGATTATTCTTACTGGTCACATGCCACAGGTGCTGTTTGAAGATTTATCTGTGAATCAATACTGCATGAAGTAACTTATTCTCCTGTTTCCAATCCCACAGTGGGCATCATGCACAGGGAGAAAATAATTTCAGCTCTACTAGAATTACAGTACTCATTTTCCTTTTCTTCAAGCATTTTCTCCCAACATAGATTTGTCTTCAGACATTCTAATAAAAGAGATAATTGAAATCTAGGCTATTCAATTTTAGTAATTTGATACCACTTTAGATGTCATGGCTACATTCTATGGAATGCTGGAATCTGTAGTTTAGTGAAGGATGCTTAGAATCCTCTACTGAGTTTTTACTAACAGAATTCTTAGGATGTCACCACCCTGTAAATCCCAGGATTTCATAGGATGAAGTCACAAAAATTAAAGTAGTATGAAATTGGTAGAACTAGTAGATACACTCAAAATAGGAAGAGTGTTATAAACTCACTTATTTAGGATCCCAATCATCATGTTCACAATACAGGTATGGGGATCCCAAAGCTCCATGCAACTGTAAACAAATAGCTACAGGCTTTCCTATAAATAAATATATTTAGGTGTGCATCACCCATTTTATGGCATCAATCACCATCCATCTTACAGTTTGACTTGCTTTGCCACAAGGAATAACATAAGTGGGGTAAGGAAGGAGAGGATAGATAATAATGCTAGTCATACCTTTGTGCTTTCCAAAGGATCTTTATGGACAAATGCTTGAACAAATTCTTCAGGACCAATGTGACTCAGTCTTTCCTTTTGCAAAAGATAAAGTGAGAAACAGTGTAACAGAGCATCATTGAAAATCACATATGTCACTTTACATTGCTTGAAATGGCACTAAAAGAAACATACATCTTCACATACTTTATCTTCCATGCAAAGATGAAGTCTCCATAGCATTCCCTCTCTACTGTGGGAGAAAATGAAGATCTCTGTATAGTTTTTAAGTGGTATTGGCATATTGTGAAGTCTCCTGAGGAACTATTTTATGAATAAATACTGGTAGTTTTTCTTCACACACATTAAAAACACTTTTGTATATACAACCGTGTTCCAACAGTGCTGTCTGCTCAAAAGCCCTCATGGGGAACACATTTTCTGAGTGGTTTTTTTTTTTTTTGAGCAGAAGAAACATATGTGTTTCTCTCCAGAATAATTCCCTGGTAGACCTCATAAAGCACAAAAAATCTTGCCACTGTACTATTCTTATAAGCAGGAGGTTTCCTGAGCAGTGGGAGAGCACCATACAGCTTTCACAGCAGATTCTGAAAATCATTCATGAAATCACAAGTCAGTTGTGTAGCTCCTTGTTGAATCCCCATAAGTGCTTACTCATGGTCAAGGCGAAATCAAGGCAAAGGCTAACTGAGCTGCAGATCCCCCCCCCATCTCTCTCTCTCTTTTTTTTTTTAAGAGGCTGGACTGTGTGCTGGCTCACCCCAGAACACTGCACACCTGTTGATATATGATAGTATTTTGTTACCACCATATCATATGATGTGCACCCCTTTCTATACCCATTTACAAACAAGTAAGAATGATGCTGTCTGCCCAGAGATGGAATGGGAAGCATCTCAGTTGCTTTAGATAAAAACAATCTCTTTTAAATAAAGATTGTCTTTAGTTTATTACAAAACAAAACGTGAGGCTTTTAATTTGTAGATATACAGGGTTACTTTAAGTCACGGGTTCAAAACATTTTCACCTCTGAAAGGATGGATGTGATGCATACACATTGGGCCTGTCACCCACACCAAATAGGTTCAAAGCTTTGCTGTAAGCTATTCTGCAAGTTTTTCTTCAAGCATATCTCTCATAGACACACACACACACACACACACACACAGAGTTTTCACAGGCATACACAGATACAGACAAATTACAACACTCTTTCTTAAAACAAATATATTTTTACCCTGGTAACTGCAATGTATTCCTTGGGGAAGGATGGTGGTGCCTTATTGACAGTAAGAAGGGGGGCAGGGATGCACAAGTGTCAGTAGGGCCCAGCACATAGTTAAGATTTATGAGATTGCAAGTTGCACACAGTCCTACTCCATGCCCAACATGTGGAGGAAGCTGCGTGACTTCAGCAGTGCAGCCCTGTGGCCCCTTGTCCTCAACTAATGCATAAAGGGAGCCTTGGAGATTTTTTACTTCTGAGGAAACATGGGCTATGATTCTCTAAGCTGGTACTACTCAAAGTGGTGGTCTGTGGACCTGTGCCAGTCTGTGAGCTATCAGCCACCAATGCGCAGTTTCCAAGAAAGAATAAAAAAAAACCCAAACACCCAACAACACAGTTGTAGCCAATGGAGACGAATATGGTAGCAGTCCCTGGCACACTGGGAAAGAAACTGTGTCTCTCACACCTGATAGTTTCAGAAGCTCTGCTCTAAGCTGTTCTGTACATTTTTCTTCACTGCTGCTGTACATAACCACTAAACAAACAAACAAACAAACAAATAAATGCAACAGCAAAAAAACCCTGATGGTGCCGGACACAACTCTAGTCCAAAACATTTTTTTAAAAAAAGCTCTCTTCTGTGCACACACAAATATTTCCTACATGTGTCTGGAATGCTGCTGGTGTACTAGGTTGGTGTAACTATGCTGGTAGACAGGATGATGGCTGTGATTTGAAGAAAGAAGGTTATGCTTCCTTTATAAAACCCAAGGCTGTGAATAAAATAACGCACTAGAAAAACATCAAACAGAATTTGTCTGCCTCATCTCTTGCCTGTGCCACTGTGGGAAAAAAAATCATGGTGCACTGACAGGATTCTGACCTGTGAGTTGAGAGTTGGGAACCCATGAGCCCAGAGCCCATCATGATGATGATGCAGCCTTGTTTATGGAGCAAGTGATTGTTACAAGACAATCAGAGGTGACAGCATAGAACAAGGCTGAAAACTGTGTGGCCCAGCAGATGTTGTTGAACTGCAAATTCCAGCAGTCATCACAACTGGCTATACTGGTTAAGGCATCACAACCGGCAATGCTGAACTTAAGGCTGGTTAAGGCAGTGCAGTCTAATAACAATTGGAGGCTTGCCCAAGTCCCACTCCTACCATTGAAACACACATTGAAAGACATTCCAAGAGAAAATTAAGGGCCAAAGTAGACTAGGTACTGGAGATTTGTGACTGGGATAGATAATTTTTTTTCTTTCTTTCTTCTCCTGATCAGCGTTTCCCTGATCCTTTGAGGCCAAGGGAGATCAGAACATTTATGCCTCTCTTTCCCAATATTTAAACAGGGCTATCATATCACCTCTTAACCTTTTCTTCTCCAGGATAAACATCCCTAGCTCCCTAAGTCTTTCCTCATAAGGAGTGGTTTCCAAACCCTTCACCATCTTAGTCGCCCTCCTTTGGACACACTCCAGTTTCTCCACATCCTTTTTGAATTGTGGTGCGCAAAACTGGACACAGTATTCCAGGTGAGGCTTGACCGAAGCAGAATAGAGTGGCACTATTACTTCCCTTGATCTAGACACTATATTGATGCAGCTCAAAATCGCATTGGCCTTTTTTGTTGCCACATCTCACTGTTGACTCATGTACTGGGAGGTACCAATCCATAGAACCTCTGTTTTATCAGATTTTAGCTTCAATTTATTGGCTCTCATCTTGCCCATTACAGCATCAAGGTATTCATCAAACACATGTACATCCCCAGCTGATTCTGATGACAAGAAAAATTAAAGATGGAATTCATCAACATACTGATGGCATCCATCCATCAAAATCCTAATGATTTCCCACACTAACTTCATATAAGATATTCAATAGTCTGGGGGCTAAGATGGAACCTTGTGGCAACTCACAGTGGAATCCTGAATACTACTGTGCCCCAGAGGCAGGAACAGAGCCACACAGTATCTCCTATTCCCATATGACAGAGTCAGATACCATGATTGATTATACTGAAAATCACCAAGAGATCTATTAGAATCAAACAGGGAAGCAAACCCTATGTTTTTCACCCAGAGCAGGCTATTAGCTAAAGGGGTCAAGGCTGTTTCTATACCTTGCCACAGTGAAATGTGTCCAGATAATGTTTCCTCCAAAAATGCCTAAAGCTACTCCACCACCTCAAGTTCATATTGCCAAAAGGAGACATTAGTTATTGGAGGAAAGTAGTTTTCTACTGGGCCAAGGAGGTGTTTTTCAGGAGAGAGGGGACTACCACCTTTTCAAGGCAGCTGGTAGCACCCCCTGGACTAAAGTGATGAATCCACCTCTACTAGCTTTTACCAGCCAAGAAGGCCAAGCTTACATGTGGTGGGATGGACTGATTCAAGCATCTTGTCTACATTGTCAGGCTGCAGTAACTGAAAATGATGCCAAGAAACCTGTCCAGACATACCACTGAACACTTTCTCAGACTCTGCAATAATGCTAAGATCCAGTTCTTAGTGAATACAAACAACTTTCTCCTTAGACTGAAAATGTCATGGTTGTGATTGGGATTTTTCTGAAAAATATAATTACATTTTCCATATAATTAAAGGATAATGCAAGAAGTATTGTTTTCCACTTACCAGTTCCACATGTGTTAGCTGTTGGGCCAATGTGTAAGGATCACTGCAAACACTCAGCATTTCTCTTTGAATAGACGGAGGTTTGCTTTTAAAAGCCACCACTTTGTCTGAGACAGCTGCATTGATCTTGACCATTCCTTCTTGCCCATGGTTAAGAGTTGCAAGCTTTTGATTCAGGGTTTGTAGAAGTTGATTCATTTTTTTCCAATAGGCCTGAAGTGAGGGGAAAAGGGAGGCAGGAACACAGAAAAAGAACAGAAAAAAGCTTTATGAACCATAAGCTTGAAAACAAATAATACGGTTGAATGTATGTGCCTGAACAAGAAATAGTTAGGAGTGGGCTAGAATCTTATTTTCTAAACCTTCCTAAAACACCCATTCAGCTAAATTATAACTCCAACCTAACCTACCACAACACTGTCCACCCATCAAAACATGTGAACAATTGAGCTAAACCACAGCTTAAGCCGCAGGCCACGATGAAAGTCCCATGTGGATCAACATAGAGGGAGATCATAGAGGGATCAGCATCAACCAGTTTAGCTCTTTCTGATTGCTTTGTTTTTGTTTGAAGTATACTCTTCTTTTGGACTACAAGGGCATGAAAGGAGCAGAAAAACATGTACAAAGAGAACTAGTCTAATGTTACTGCCCTTAACCTGAACCAGAATAAATTGCAATATTCTGTATCTATTCAAAATAAATTGTGATGGTAAATACTATTACAATTCCTTCCTCTAAGAGCCTCAGTATTCCTGTTTGAAATATTTGGATTGAATATTGGGAGTAAGATGGGAGAAATACATACATACATACATACATACATACATACATACGGTCAGCCCTCCACATCCACCAATTCTGCATCCATGGATTCAACCATAGAACCACAGAATTGTAAGAGACCAGAAGGGCCATCCAGTCAAACCCTCTGCCATGTATTAAAGCACTTCTGAATGATGGCCATTCAGCCTCTTTATAAAAATCTCCAAAGAAGGAGACTTCATCACTCCCCAACGCAACATGTTCCACTGTCAATCAGCTCTCATCAGGAAGTTCCTCCTAATGTTTAGGTGGAATCTCTTTTCGTAGCATAAATCCATTGTTCGAGATCCTAGCCTCTGCAGGAGCAGAAAACAAGCTTGCTCCATCCTCAATGTGACATCCCTTCAGATATTTAAACAGGTCTATCATTTCACCTCTTAACCTTCTCTTCTCCAGGCTAAACATATCTAGCTCCCTAAGCTGTTCCTCAATGGGTCTGTTTTCCAGATTTATCACTATTCTGGTTGCCATCCTCTGGACACTCTCCAACTTTTCCACATCCTTCTTGAATTGTGGTGCTCAGAACTGGACACAATATTCCATGTGAGGTCTGACCAAAGCTGAATAAAGTGGCACTATTACTTCCCTCAGTCTAGACATTATACTCCAATTGATGCAACCTACAATTTCATTGGCTTTCTTAGCTGCCTCATCACATTGCTGAACCAGACTGTGATCCACTAAGACTCCTAGATCCCTTTCGCATGTTCTGCCATCAAGGCAGGTGTTCCCCCATCCTATATCTGTGCATTTCATTTTTACTGTTTTAGAATCCTACATTTCTCTCTGTTGAAATTCATTTTGTTAGTTTTGGCTCAACTTTCTAATCTTTTAGTCATCTTAAATTCTGATCCTTTCCTCTGAGGTATTTGTAATCCTTCCTAATTTAGTGTCATCTGCAAATTTGAAAGCATGCCCAAGTCATTGATAAAGATGTTGAATAGAATTGGGATCAGGACAGAACCCTGTGGCACCCTGCTAGTCACTACTCTCCAGGATGAAGAGGAGCCATTGGTGAGTACTCTTTGGGTTTGGTTGATTAACCAATTACAGTACAAATCCACCTAACAATTACATTGTCTAACTCACATTTTATTAGCTTTTTTGCAAGGATATCATGGGGGACCTTGTTAAAGGCCTTACTGAAATAAAGATACACTACATCCACAGCATTCCCTTCATCTACCAAGTTTGTGACTCTGTCAGAAAAGAGAGAAGATTAGTCTGGCATGACTTGTTTTTGAGAAACCATGCTGACTTTTAATGGTCATGACATTCATTTCTAAGTGCTTACAGAGTATATGTTTAAAGATCTGCTTTAGAATCTTTCCTGATATTGATGTCAGGCTAACTGGGCAGAAATTATTTGGGTCCTCTTTCCCCTGTTTCTTTTAAGATGAGAACAGCATTTGATCCCCTCCAGTCTGTTGGAAGCTGTCCTGTTCTCCAGGAATTTTCAAAGATTATTGACAGTAGTTCAAGGCTTCATTCCAAAAAGCAAACCTTGAACATCCATGGATTTTGGTATCCATGAGGGGTCCTGGAACCAAAATATAGTGAATACCAAAGGACCACTGTAATGAAAATAAATTTGCATATTTAAAAGCCCCTGCAGTGTTGGCTTCACAACCACTGTTAGACCATATACTGCTCATGGTGTTATCATTTCAGAGTTCTATAAACAGGATGTGCAGGTACATTTAACAAAACTCATGTTTTAAATCCCCCAATATAGATCCCATCTATTTTAGTGTTGTTATGCCTGCTCTCTAAAATCCCTCTCTGTGAAGGACTAGTCACCATATTGACCTTTAGATGGCTGGTAAAAGCTATACTTTTCCATGAAGCTTTTAGTGACTAATGATGCCCATCAATTTTTAAACATTCCCTTGTTTTATTGCAATGTATGTTATCAGTTTGGTTTTAGTTCTAGATAAGTTTTGTTTGGAATGATTATACCTTATTGTTTCTATGGTTTTACTGTAATTCTCCTTGAGTTCATGAAGAGTAAGGGGCAATTCAGAGTGGATGGGCAATTCAGAAATATGTTAAATAAATTCTTAAACTATACAGCAATAAACAAAACAACCAGTTCTTCCAGCTTTTATTAGTGCAAGTTCTTATTAGTGGTAATCTTAGTATTAAAAGTTTTTCATTTTGTATATGGAAGTATATATGTGGCCAATACAGAGCCACATCACATATCATAGGACTTCGACATACCTATACTGAGAAGCTGTTATGTTTTATAAACAAAAAACAAAAACAAACAGCTTCATTTATATACCACTTCATACCCTTAAGGAGTGTCTAAGCAGTTTACAACTGTAAGCTATTTGCCCCCCAACAATCTGGGTACTCATTTTAGCGACCCGACCTCGGAAGGATGCAAGCCTGAGTCGAGCTTCAGCCCTTTGCTGGTCTTGAACTCGCCACCTTCTGGTTTTGAGTGAGTGGCTGCAGTACAGGCATTTAACCCCTGCGCCACCAGGGCTGATTATGATTTTACAACTGATAGGTGAGCATGGTGTAGTGGTTTGAGTGTTGGACTCTGGAGACCAGGGTTTGAATTCTAGCTTGGCCATGTAAACCCCCTGGGTCACTTTGGGCAAAACACACTCTCTCTGCCTCAGAGGGTGGCAATACCCCATCTGAATAAATTTGCCAAGAAAATCCCATGATAGATTCACTTTAGGGTTGCCATAAGTCAGAAATGATTTGAACGAACACAGCAACAACAACAACATGCCTTAACTACTTTTTTTCCTGAAGAAACAAAATTTAAGGAAAGTGAAGTCCTAAACTCAATTAATTGGAAGAGAAGTGGAAGAACATGTCTGCCCAGTAATCAGCTGAACTGATTTTGATGGGATGTACTCCCAGCTAAGTGCATATAGCATTGATAGTTTCATTGACATGATGTCAATACATTAATTTCTGTCATAGCAGCATGCTCATCATGACCGGCACTTGAGCCTAATGGAGCTTTTTCTAAGCTTAGGAGTGTGAACTAATGGTGGGCCTCTTGATGGAAAATGTATTAATTTGATAAAGTCCTAGCCTTTACATTCCTTCTATTAATCATAAGGCTTTGAAAGGCATTTAATGAGACTTGACAGTTGGAAGGAAAAATGCTACTATTAAAACCCTTTTCTGGAACTTTGCCTCAAACAGCTATGTTTTGAGTCTACTGCTAACCTGGACACAAACTACTATGGAGAAGTGAAGTCTGCAGTGGGAAAGTTGACAGCTGGATCAACACAACTAGTGAGAGGCACATAGGAAGTCCACAGATTAAGTCATCCACCCACATATCACACATAGTACCTGGAGATACACTGCCAGAGACATTGGTATTATAATGTACAGGCACACATTGTTGACACCCTGGGTTATTTGAGTGGATTAGCTATGGAAAATGAATGGCTTTTTCCAGGAGGAGGCAACAATGCTGGAGGTGTCAGAGCTCAGCAATCCAAAGTTTTGGTAATTTCCCATTTGGCCATATAGTAAACACTCCTATTCAACCTGGAGACTAGGAAGCACTTGTCCCTGAAGACAGTGTGAGCTCTCCACAAGAGCAGCAAATAACCTACTTTGTAATTGCTTAGAAAATATTTCTAAAAAATTCTAAAAACTCCTCCTTCCTGATGTGATTCACAAGCAAAGGAAATTGGTCTTTTCACTTTCCCCAAGATGATCATATCTGGATCATGCTATATGTGGGACTGTCTTTGATAAATTCTTGAGAACTTTAGCTGGTGTGAAGAGCTGGAGCCAAAGCATTCATTGGGGCAGGATACTGGGACTGTACAACTCCCTGGGTCCAACTCCCTGTTTCCTCTCAGATTATGCCATTTGTGACATATAAAGCCATATATATATATATATATATATATGGCTTAGTTGAGACTGTCTGACAGACCATATCTTCTTGTATGAGCCTGCCTGTGTCTTGTGGCCTTCAGGGGAGGTCCTTTTTTTTCACCCCCCCCCAAGGGCATGGCCAATGAGAATGTAAAACAGGGCCTTCAGGGTGGCTGCCCCTAGGCTCTGGAACTCCCTTGAAGGGAAGCCAAAATGCCCCCCTCCTTTCTTTCTTTCTGTTGGAGGGCAAAAACTTTTATTCCTACCTTTTAGAAATGGGAGCTTTTAAAGAAGGGGCTTTTATCATAGAATCATAGAAATTTAGAGTTGGAAGAGACCACAAGGGCCATCCAGTCCAACCCCCTGCCTTGCAGGGAAAGAGTGCTGCATTGTTTTAGTCATACTCTTTTAACTGCTTTTTATTATTTTAATGATATGTTAATATGTTTCAATATTGTGAATAGTTTAATTGTATTTTAATGTTATCTTTTTTATTTTTAGTTATATTGTACTTGTTTTAATATGTAAGCTGCCCTGAGTTCCAGTTTTGGGGGGAAACAGGGTATAAATTAAAATGCCAACAGAACCAACAATTTTAATTTGTATTGTCTGTTTATTTTAAAAGATATCTTCTTGTATTCTCTATTATCCCTCTTCCCAATTAGAGCTGAACATTCAAACAAGCATAGACTCCACTGTAGAACAGTGGCTCTTTCATGTCACCCTTTTAAAAGATAAACACATGAATGAGACCTTGTTAATTCTTCGATTAATTACTGGTTCTGATAAGGAAGACTAGCTTGTAATATATTTTGTGGAAACTCCCACCTCCACCAAATAGTGTGAACTCTTTCCACACAGAACCCTCAGAGTTTTAGTTGCTGCTCTAGCAGAAAAAAAGAAGAAGCAGAACATGTAAAATCTTTTTGTTTCACCCTTTCATGCAAGAATAATTACTGTTTTTCCTCCTCACTATGGAAGAAAATGAATATTTCTCCACAGTAGTCTCCCATATTCAAATGTTCCGAAAGAATTATTATTCTGTGGAGAAATGCATATTGGTATTTTCCATTTCATTCCACAGGGATGTTACTGTGGGAGTCTACTACAGACCCCCAACTCAGGCAGAGGAATTGGATGATGCCTTTCTAAATGACCACACATTCAGATAGGAGAAATATAGTGGTGATGGGTGACTTCAACTATCCAGCTATTTGCTGGAATTCAAACTCAGCAAAATCCTCAAGTTCTACCAAATTCCTCACTTGCCTTGAAGACAATTTCATTGTCCAAAAGGTCGAAGAAGCAACAAGGGAGTCACTATTTAGGATCTGATCTTAACCAACAAATGTGACCTAGTTAATGGGGTGCAAGTGGTTGGATCCTTAGGTGGCAGTGATCATGTTCTCCTGGAGTTTGTTATACAGTGGAAAGGAGAAGCTAGGCATAGTCAGACACACAATTGAGATTTTAGGAAAGCTGATTTTAGTAAACATAGAGAAATACTGGGGGTGATCCCATAGTCAGGAATACTAAAAGAGAAGGGAGTTCAAGACAGATGGGAATTCCTCAAAAGGGAGAGTAAGGAACTTTCAACTGAGCTAAGTTTTAAATGGAATATGTATAAGAAATGGAAAAATGGGGAAATCACCAAAGAGGAATTCAAATAAAATAGCTAGAATGTGTGGGGACAAAGTCAGAAAAGCTAAAGCCTTTGACAAAGTTCCCCGTGACATTCTTGCAAACAAGCTTGTAAAATGTGGGCTAGACAAGGTAACCGTTACATGGATTTGTAACTGTTTGACTGGTCAAACCCAAGGGATGCTCAACAATGGTTCCTTTTCATCCTGGAGAGAAGTGACAAGTGGGGTGCCATAGGGTTCACTTCTGGGCCCAGTGCTATTCAATATCTTTATGAATGACTTGGATGACAGTATTGGGGGTATAGTTATCAAATTTTCATACGACACCAAATTAGGAGGAGTAGCTAATACTCCAGAGGACAGGATCAAAATTCAAAATGACCTGAATAGGGTAGAAAGCTGGGCCAAAGCTAAAAAAATGAAATTCACCACAGAGAACTTTAAGGTTCTGCACTTAGGGCGGAAAAATGAAATGCACAGATATAGGATGGGGGACACCTGGCTGAATGAGACCACATGTGAGGGGGATCTGGGAGTCCAAGTAGACCACAATTTGAGCAGTGCAATGCGGCAGCTAAAAAGGCCAATGCAACTTTAGGTTGCATCAATAGAAGTATAGTATCTAGATCAAGCGAAGTAATAGTGCCACTCTATTCTGCTTTGGTCAGGCCCCACCTGGAATACTGTGTCCAGTTCTGGGCGCCATAATTCAAAAAGGATGTGGAGAAATTGGAGAATGTCCAAAGGAGAGCAACTAAAATGGTGAAGGGTCTGGAAACCATGCCTTATGAGGAACAACTTAGGGAGCTAGGGATGTTTAAGAGAAGGTTAAGAGGTGATATGATAGCCCTGGTTAAATATCTGAAGGGATGTCACATTGAGGAGGAAGCAAGTTTGTTTTCTGCTGCTGCAGAGAATAGGACCCTCAACAATGGATGCAAGCTACAGATAAAGAGATTCTACCTCAATAGTAAGGGCTGTTCGACAGTGGAACACACTCCCTCGGAGAGTGGTGGAGTCTCCTTCCTTGGAGGTCTTTAAGCAGAGACTGGATGGCCATCTGTCGGGTATGCTTTGATTGAGAGTTCCTGCATGGGGCGGTGTTCGACTGGATGGCCCTTTTGGTCTATTCCAACTCTATGATTCTATGATTCTATGATTTAAAAAGTATTTTTGTGTATGCAGAAAATGTGCAGGAAACTCCTTTTCTGCACAGGAAATTTGAGGGGAGGGGGTTGCAAAAAAAAGGGGGGGTATTTCTCCACAAAGTAATTCTTTTACTTCAGAGTGTCTGACTAGTGACAAATACTTCAGAGTGTCTGACTAGTGGCAAAAACGTGTGCAAAGCCTCACTAATCTAGCATTCTTCTTGACTGGGGTTTTTTGACTGTCAAGAAATCAATTTTTTCACCTGGAAATGAATAAATGCAAATTTCATTTTCAGCCTTGCTATGAACATTAAGAATTTCTCAGAACCAAACTCCTAGAACAGACAGGATTGTGTGCTGATGTGTACTTTCATGTATAGTGTGTGTGTTTGTGGGTGTGTGTACACATATAAAAAATAGGCTTCCCTCTGGCTTCAGTATCACATAAATGAAGTGCTGTAATTATATATTGTGATTTTTTTCCCCATCTGGGTTCATCTCTTCACAGGTTACTCCCAACTGACATATTTTTGGCAACTTGACTATGTTGCTTGATTTGGACTGTCATAATTAGCCCTCTATTTTTCTTTGTTCAGATGACCAGATACTGGAGGAAACCTATGTCACAGTTGACCACCATGGCCACTTAGACATAAAATGAAAACATTCACAGAGGAAGCTATTATTCTAAGTCCAGTCTTATAGAACTGCATGAATTAGATCATTATCAAAATCTTAGAGTTCAGAACTGATAGGATCTAATTAAAATCAATTAATTGGATAGTTGAAAACTATCCAACTGAAGGGGACAAAAATTTTCAAACTAAAATGGTTGGTTTAAGTTACAATTTTAGTATGAATGTTAATTTTAGCACTGTTATTAAGTTATTAATAAAAGACTATGCTAAGGAGCTAACAAATTTTACATTTTCCACCTGCTTCTTTACCCCAAATCTAGTTCTCTTGGGTTGTTTTTTTTTTTAACTTACTGTTTAATTGGAATTTAGACCACAAGATTCTCCTTCCCTCTGCTCTCTTTCCCCTAGCAGGCAAAGACATTTTTTATTTAGATTGGTTTTTGACCATTATTTGGTTAGTGCAGAATGGTCTTTTAATGGTGGGTACCACATTCCTGCCCTATTCATTGTGTTTTAAATGCTTTAAACTGTTCTAATTTGGTATGTAATATGACAACTTATTGTTTTTATTCTTCATTGTTGCAAGTGGCTTGATTTAACCATCCTTTGTTTTAATTCATGATGTAGGTCACATTTCAAGAAAGGTTGGATCTTAAACAATCTAACAAACAAGATCCAAATCACACATTTTAGTTCATGATTAGCTTGGTTAACATGTAGGATAAAAGAATTTAGACTATGGCTGGGAATAATGCAGCCCTACAGATGTTGGTGGACTACAATTCTAAGCATTTCTCAAGCTAGGCCTGATGGGAAGTGCAGTCTAACTACATCTGGAAGCTCACACAATTTTAACCCATTTTAAACAAATGATAAGTAACATCAGCAATCTAAGATATGCAGACAATATCATTCTACTAGAAGAAATTATCAAAGACTTACAACAGTTACTGTAGAAAGTCAGAAAGGAAAGTGCCAAGGCGGTTGAACATTAAGAACACAAAAATAATGACCATAGAGAAGTTACAGAAATTTGATCTAGAAAATGAGGAAATGGAAATGGTTAAGAAAACATTGATCAAGACATGGAAGAAGAAATTACAAGAAGAGTAGGATTGGGAAGGGCAGCTACAAAAGAACTAAACAAGATACTGAATTTAACAAATATAAAACTGAACACCAAAGTTTGGATCATCACAGCTCTGTGGTCTTCTTTGCATCCAAATGTTCTAAGGTATAGTGGCCCTTTGGTTTTCACTGGGTGTATTTGGTATTATTCTAGACACACACACACACACACACACACACACACACACAACCCATGGATATCAAAATCCATGTATGCTGAAATTCCATTATATACAATGGCATAGTAAAATTGTGTCCCTTTTGTATATACTTTACTGTACGTCATGTATAAATCAAGGGCAGGTTTTAGGGCCAAAATTACAGATTTTGCAATTACTTGTGGATAAGTCAAGTGTAAAACTTAGTACCTAAAAGATGAAGCAAAGCAAAACAATGCCAAAGAACTTTTAAAAATTAAAAATCCACCAGGCCTAACTGTTTGTGACCACACTGAAGGATGGGGTGTATTGGGGAGGGGGGGAAGGTTCAATGCTTGCTGGACAGATTACACTCTTGCCTTTTACCAAGGGATGATTCCTTTTTTAAAATATGAATTAAAGTACAATATTTACATTGACCTATGGAATAGTTGACTCAGTTTTTCTGGGTCAATTTTTTGACTAAAAATACCATGAGTATATACAGTATAATGACAAAATCAACCATTGCTTTTTGGAATTTTTTTTGGACGGGGGGGGGGGTGATATTTTCAAGCCATGAATGGTTGAATCTATGTATGCAGAGTGTGTGGATATGGAAGGCTGACTGTTCTATGTTCTCAAATACAAGAGAGGAACCTTGTCTGTCCCCCAAAACTGAGTTCTGATGCTCTTCACCTTGGGACTTCTGTTGGGATCCAATTTTGATGTTGAGAGGAAATTAGTTTCAATAAGGGAAGGGGAAGAAGAGAGGGATTTTTGGTTTGATGGACAAGAAATAGGGTTTTTAGAAATCTATACAGAATCACTTTCCCCTCCCAAACTCAAAACAGAAATGGGGAATTAAAATCATGGATTGTATTTTTCAGCTTTGTTCTGCTAAGCAATAGCAATAGCAAGTACATACATTTTTCAGCTTTGTTCTACTAAGGGTTTTAATTCAAGCATTTAACTTAAATTTAAATGGCAATTTAATAATAAATTAATATTTAATTTTCTCCATCTAACATAAATGTAATTGAATTAGATTTTCAAACATATTACTAATTAACTAAGCATATCAAATAAATTTCCTATCTCTAAACTTTAGTGTAGTTTTTATGCGGGGGTGGGTGCATCAGGGATTATCTTGCTGTGTAGAGAAATCTGTACTGGAATTCACTTTTGAGAATATCCATGTGAAGCCTCAAAGTGTCAAAGCAACATTTTCAAAGAAATGAAGAAAAGTATACCAAAGCAAATATGAAGCTAACAGTTCTCAAAAGTGTGTTGGACAGGGTTATCATATTGCTACCTTAATTTATAACTTTTCACTGCCTCTCAGATTTAAAATTGATAAATGATCCACTAATATTTGCATTTCAGATCTGCATAACCCTGACTCTGGTCCAAAACACATTGCAGACATAATCCAGTTTGAGACCACTTTAACTGTCTTAGCTCAGTGCTAGGGAATCCTGGCACCAGAGCTCTCTGACAGAGAAGACTAAATGTCTCACAAAACTACAGTTCTCAGAATTCCGTAGCATTGAGCCAATGTGTATTGTATTATGCTCTGAATGTAATTTGTGCAAATGTGTTTATTTTGAATTAATGTTGAGGGATCAAGGATGTATATTGTTACTGTATTGTATTTTATTGTTACTGTATTTTCTTTGTTTGCTAGTAGATTACATTTTTTATTGTATTTGTTGTATATGCATTGGTTAGGAACTGTAATGGACTGACTTGTATTTATTGTACTTTGTATTTTATTTTCTATTGTTATAAGCTGCCCGGACTCCTTGTTGATTGGGCGGGGTATAAATAAATCTTTTATTATTTATTATTTAGAAAGAAGGGATATAAATGAATAAAATAAATACATCCTGTTCATTTCAGGCGATCTATTTATTTATTTATTTCATTTTTTATGCCACCTTTCTCCCAGAATGGGACCAATGGCGGCTCACAAGATCCCCTTACAGAGTCCTGTTATACTTAGGGATGCAATCCATTTAAATCAACTCACTGAGCACTAAGTAACTACACACAATACTATTTACTTCTTTGAAGGCATGTGCACATTTACAGCATAATAAAACAACAATAAAACTAGTCTGAAATGAAAGTGAAAAGACACTCCTTAATTTAACTGTGTGAACAGGATGCATAGAGATCTACATCCCAAGCCATCAAGGGATGTGTGTAACTACTAATACTTGGTAAATTTTACATGATAGGAAGAGACCTAAAACTAAAAGGGCTAACAGGAGGGACAGTTTATCTCTTCCACCCTGTAAAATTGGTGTTACTGAACAAGTGGAGGAATGAGAGAGAGCCTGCACAGAGCAGGCAGATCTGAGCTTGGTTTAATTCCCACCTTTGCTATGGACTCACTGTGGGGTTCTAGGAAAGCTCTTCTCTGTCAACCTTTGCTTCCCATCTGTAAAATGGAAATAAAGATTGCTTACCTTGCAGAGCTACTATGAGAGCAAATCCAATGAAAATAGTAAATCTGCTGAGCATTTTTTTTTAAAAAAACATTATTTGCATGATTCATAGGAGTCTACCTTTATTAAGGGGTTCATTCTTATTCTGCTAAGGAAAGTTCTGTCTCTCTCTTCTGTGGTGGTCTCATTAAGGACCAGCCTAACCAGTTCAGCAGTGCCAATTATCCTATGGCCACATCTGTGGCCCAAAATCCAAACAACTTTCCTGCAGCCAAAGGAAATGAATTTCTCCCTGTTCCTATAGTTACCTTGGAGTGATTAAACAGTTATGATTCAACACTTAGCCTTCCTTTACTGTTTTTATGAGTTTGTCCTTATTGATATTGCTCTCTTTCTGAATTAACTACAGTGTTTAACACATCAGAATGTCAGACCTCAAGAGCAGTCATCTGCATAACTGGTCTGTTCCCTCTGTCCCAAGGCCACTGCTGCCAGAGTAGCATTAAGTGGGTAAATGGAAAAGGTTGTACGGAGGCGGGAGGCAGAAAAATAGGTAGGGATGAGATGGCTGGATGAAGGATCAAACCCCATGATACCCTGATGACATTGTCAGGTATGTGACACGGTCTTCTTGGGTTCAGAAAGACAACCAAACTGTTTTCAATGTCTGGAGGGGAATGGTGCAGTCCTCCGAGTCCTATTTGGAGGTTAACCAAGGGAGTTCACGCACCATTATGATTATATCATCTGGGACCCAAAGGAAAAGGAAAACTAGTTCTACATAGCCATGGACTATGCTGGGCCTATTTTTCTTGAATAGGAATCTCCCACACTCCACTGCAAACCATTTTTGTGGGGAAATTTTGAAGATTTTTAAAAGTAGTATGTGACACCAGAAAAATGGAATAAATTCATTTTCTGGTGGAGATAAAAATGGAAAGGTTTGATTGCATCTATTGATAAAGACATTTGGGGGGGGGGGGAAGTACTGAAATTTCATGGTAGAAGAATTTGGGGCTAATTAATTTTAAAGACAAATAATTGACTGACCACTCCAGGTGATATAAATTCTCAAGGGGGGGGGGGGGAATCCCTGTTTTGTCCTACAACTCACAGAATCTCTCAGCCATGGCCACTAGCCCTACTGGCTAACGGCTTATTTTGCTGTAGTAGAAAAAGTAATTTTTTCAAGCTCTTTTTCCAGTATGGTTGGCCCTCCGTTTTTGCGGGGGATCCATTCCAGACCCCGCCCCCCGTGAAAATGGAGACTCACAGATATTCAAACCCCATAGGCTTGAACGGGGTGCGTGCCCACAAATGAACGGCCCACTGAGAATAATGGAGGTTGCCCATCCGTGAATATTCAAAAGTGCGGATCTCAGGTCTGTGAGAAAGGAGGGATGGCTATATATCTCAAAATGCTCACCTCATCACATGGAGCTATCCGGTGAATAATGTCTTTTAAGCACCCAATCATTTTTTCTTCCTGAAAATCATATGGAAATGTTTCTGTCCATTCCGTCAATAACTGTAGAATTTTGGGCCCAAATTTCCTGATCCGTGCCTAAAATTGGAAAGATAATTGAGAGATAAAACCAATCGATGGTAATCAGCAAATACAGCAACAGTATGTTTCAGTGGGTTTTACCTTATGTCAGTGGTGGCTCTTTCATGGCACCTGCAAGACTCATTTGTGTACTTTTTAAACTTTTGAATGTGTTTACAGGTGACTCTCAATTTATGTTGAGGCTGTGTTCCTGGACTCACAATGTAAATTGAAACTGATGTAAATGGGGTGACTCAGTTCCACAGAGAGAGACATAGGAGACCAGGTAAAGGATTACGGCAGACCAAAAGTAGCCACAAAATGTGCAATTTTTCCTCAACTTGTCAACTATGTCTAACAGGTTTAAAGGGTAAAATATTAGTCATTACTCCCAGGTTAGAGAGATCCCTCCCTCCCAGATGGTAAGATTGCAGTTGTTCATCCCCGTGCCCCAGCAAGTAAAGGAAACTCTCTTCAACCACACCAAAACTCCAACTTCTTCACCCCACCCTCTTTTAATCAGGCAAAGGAAAGACATTGCTCCAATAAAAGAAAAATTCCAGTTTCTTACTCCCCCTCTTCTAAGCAGGCAAAGGAAATCCTTCTTCTAAATAACAATAGGATTCTAGTTTCTTCCTCCCCTCACATTTCCTCTTCTAGACAGGCAAGGCAAACCTCTACTTTCCAGCAAAGTCAAGACTGTACTTGCTTGCTTTCTCTATGCAGTATGGATGAGACTTTCAATCATTCGTTTATTTCTGGAGAAGTGTTGCAAGTTTGAAATGCTGTAAATTGGGACAGCAGAAATGAATACCTGCCTATATTCACAAGATTGCCTTTATCTGAAGCTACGTAAATTCTCAAAACACAACTGTTGGAATATATTTTCTCTCAAAATACAATTTTAAAAATCCTGATGCCCTCAAGCATCCTTATCTGAAATATTCCTAACGTTTAGATGTGCATTTCTTTATTTTGCCCAGTTACTTTCAACTCTGAAAATATTTATTTTTTTAACTTAACTTAAGAATTGCCATTCTTTGTAGGTTTTTCGGGCTATGTGGCCATTTCTGGAAGAGTTTACTCCTCTCTTCCAGAACATGACCACATAGCCCCAACCCCCCCCCCCCCAAAAAAAACCCCCTATGGATGCCAGACATAAAAGCTTTTGATTTCAAATTGCCATATTGCTTACTTTATTCTCCTTTTCACCCTTCTAATATATTTGGGTCAGATTTTCTGCACTGTACATTATTGCAGGATGTGTGAGTTCCTAAATGTTGCAGAAGTAATCTAAGCAAGTTATTTTAAAACAGCACGTATACTCATTATATTAATAGAAACCCTGGATGAGAACAAGAGCTTCCTTGCTTTAGCCTACAGAAGAAAGGCACCCTTTAATCAAGCAAAATTATATTGTGTGTACTGCAGCTTCCTGCTTTTTTCCAAAAAACTGGTCACAATTGTTATTTTAGAATTTGGTCCAAACAGATTTCAAGGCAATGCAACTTTCATACTATTTTAGTGAAGGCTATAATATAGCAACATGGTAGTTGCACTGCCCTAAAACTCGCTTGGACCCTGTATTTGGTCCGGAAAAAGAGAATGACTTTCACTCTCCCACACGCTTACATTTTCTGTACCTGTAGACCATGGACCATTCAATACCAGTGAAGACAGGTCTTTGGCTTGGAGGGAAAAAGCATACAAGATGCATCTCATATACCTGTACCTCCATCTCTCCCTAACATTGGTTCCTGGCCTTTTCACCCTAGATAATTATAACATTATGATTCCAGTTTAACTTCTACAGATGTATCATATGGAATGTTAGAAAATGAAGTTTGGTGAGACATTATAAATCTCTCATAGAGAAGTCTACATGTCTCTCCCTTAACTGCAAATCCCAGGATTTTATATGATGTTGCCATGGCAATTAAAATGGAATTATAGTGCCATAATAATATAGTGTGAAAGGGCCTCTGGATGTAGAGACATGTAGCTACCTGCCTGATTCTCCTGGATCACACTTTAGACAAGGTTGCTCAAGTCTAAAGTACACAATATCTTGAACAGTTAAAATGCAGCGGAGCCTCTTTTTCTCTCTATTTTCAATAAAATGGGAGGGGGGAACAGCAGGAAAAGAGGAAAAAGCAGCTCATCTGTGACTAATAGGTTTATTTTAGCATGACAAATTGTGGATATCAATCTACATCTTCAGATGCACTGATGGAGCTGGATGTATTGCCATGGCTATATCAGAGTCACAAGGCTGTGGATGGTAAGTTAGAGTGTAACAGAATATAGAAAGATGCAAATTGAGACCAAGTTCATAAACAGTGAGTTGTAAGATGGTATGTAAAATCTGTTAAGTTCTTGGTGTATAGTCCTGAGATGTAGAAGCAATGGATTGCTTTAAAAAGTAGATATTTGAAGCAATACTATAGCAGTGCTTATGTGATGAAGGGAATGCTGTGGATATAGTACATCTTGACTTCAGTAAGGCATTTGACAAGGTTCCCCATGACATCCTTGCAAACAAGCTTGTAAAATGTGGACTAGACAAGGTAACCATTACATGGATTTGTAACTGGTTGACTGACCGAACCCAAAGGGTGCTCAACAATGGTTCCTTTTCATCCTGGAAGGAAGTGACAAGTGGGGTGCCACAGGGTTCTGTCCTGGGCCCAGTGCTATTCAACATCTTTATTAATGACTTGGATGACAGTGTTGAGAGCCTAGTTATCAAATTTGCAGATGACACCAAATTGGGAGGAGTAGCTAATACCCCAAAGGACAGGATCAAAATTCAAAATGACCTGAATAGACTAGAAAGCTGGGCCAAAGCTAACAAAATGAAATTTAACACAGAGAAATGTAAGGTCCTACACGTAGGGCGGAAAAATGAAATGCACAGATATAGGATGGGGGACACCTGGCTGAACGAGACCACATGTGAAAAGGATCTAGGAGTCCAAGTAGACCACAAGTTGAACATGAGTCAACAGTGTGATGCAGCAGCTAAAAAGGCCAATGCAATTTTAGGTTGTATCAATAGAAGTATAGTGTCTAGATCAAGGGAAGTAATAGTGCCACTCTATTCTGCTTTGGTCAGGCCCCACCTGGAATACTGTGTCCAGTTCTGGGCACCACAATTCAAAAAGGATGTGGAGAAACTGGAGCGGGTCCAAAGGAGGGCGACTAAAATGGTGAAGGGTCTGGAAACCTTGCCCTATGAAGAACGCCTTAGGGAGCTGGGGATGTTTAGCCTGGAGAAGAGAAGGTTAAGAGGTGATATGATCACCCTGTTTAAATACTTGAAGGGATGTCACATTGAAGAGGGAGCAAGCTTGTTTTCTGTTGCTCCAGAGAACAGGACTCGGAACAATGGATGCAAACTGCAGGAAAAAAGATTCCACCTCAACATTAGGAGGAACTTCCTGACTGTAAGGGCTGTTCGACAGTGTAACACACTCCCTCGGAGGGTGGTGGAGTCTCCTTCCTTGGAGGTTTTCAAGCAGAGGCTGGATGGCCATCTGTCGGGTATGCTTTGATTGGGAGTTCCTGCACGGCAGGGGGTTGGACTGGATGGCCCTTGTGGTCTCTTCCAACTCTAAATTTCTATGATTCTATGATTCTATGATACATAAGAATTACATAAGTGATATGTGAGAAAGTATGCAAGAAAAGTGTGAAAATGCTTTAAAAGTCAGTTTCCGATGACTGGGAAACCCTTCTGAGGAGCTGATTCTTCTGAGACAAATTATTTAGTACATGAACCAATGAACCAATGTGGTCATTGTTATTAGCCATCAAATTGACCTTAAGAGGATTTTGGTTAAGGATAAGAATAAGGACACAAATGTAGGTAGTGTGTCTACATACTAATGTATGTAGTGTGTCAAGAAACTATTTTTTCTTTTTGTACCTCTGCTGATAGATAATTTTTATTTATCTACAGGAAATCAAATAAACGTACCTGGAATATGACTATGTTATATGGATAGGGGAGATTTAAACCTATCCCCATCTTCTTGTTTCCCTAAATTCACTCTTCCCCATACTCATGCACATTGCATGGGGATGAAAAAAGGCCTCTATTTGAGGCTCTACCTCCTTTTTAGGCCCCCTGCTGGGGTGGATGGGGACATCAAGTGCTGTAGAGAAGAGTTTCTAGGGACGTGGTGGCTCAAGTGGTTAAGACAATGTTGATTGCAAGGTCGGCAGGTTGGCAGTTCAAGGCCCAGGTTCTGCATGATGGGGTGAGTTGCCATCACTAGTCCTAGCTTCTGCCAACCTAGCAGTTTGAAAGCATGCAAATGCAAGTAGATAAATAGGCACAACTTTGATGGGAAGGTAAACAGCATTCTGTGCAATCATGCTGTCTGCATGATCACAGAGTAGACTCTGACAACACTGGCTCTTTGGCTTAGTAACAGAAATGACAACCTTGTCAATGGGGAATACCTTTACCTAGAGAAGAGGTTAATGCCTTCACTCTCTATGTTCACACTACACTATTATAGTATACATTCCACTCAAACTGCCATGGTAACATCCCATGGATGCCTGGAATTTGTAGTTGAGGAGGAGGGACATTAAGAATCCTCAGCAAAAGAGCAAGTCTTGTACTTCTGATCAAACTGCAGGGCTTTTTAGATTGGCAGGAAAGTGTGACATGAAGTTGTACTTTCCTTAATACTTAGCAGCTAGACTGCAAGCCCCAGGTGTGCATTTAAAAGGTACAGGGCTGCTAGACTGAGGGGTTTGGGAACGACTTATCTGAAGTCTTTTCTGTGGCTCAGCAGCTACATGGGAAGCTGTCAGGACGCTACAAACACAGGCGGAGCAGCTACATGGGCGGCAATGAACACGGCGTTTAGCTGCACTTTTAAAAAATTTTTTCCTTGCCGGCTGTGAATTGCGCAATTGCACAGGTACACTATACAGCACATTATCATTGCCTGCTGGGGACCGCGCAATTGCGCTATTGCGCAATTCGCAGCCAGCAAGGAAAAAAAATTAAAAGTTCAGCAGTTTATCATTGCGGTTCCTTTGCCTTTTTAAACTGTGCCATTGCACTGGTGCAGCATGAATGAACCCCCTTATTTTCTGAATGAATTGACATGTTATCCACAGTAGAATAACAGTAACGGCATCCCAGAGTCCCTACTGCGCATGTCTAGGGTTCCGATTAGGGCTGGAGCTAGGGTTTGGGAGTTTTAAAAAACTTCGCGGTTAAACCCCAGCTTTTACACCTGCAGGGCATTGAGCATTTTAATTAGAAGTGAACTCCACACCACGCATGCTCCCAACCCACGATCCATTATGATCCGCACCTCTATCGCTGCCTTTAAATGGGCGATTTAAAGAGACAGAGCCCCATTTAACTGCACAATTACACCTTAGCCTTTAGATGCACTTGCGCTATAGCGCACTTTTTAAAAAAAGAGTAGGGAAATCCAGCATCTTTTTAAAGGTGCTTCTTCTCCCTTAAAGTGCCAAAATGGCGTTTTCATGGCACACTTTCCCTTTTTCTCATCTAAAGGCTGGGCTTTCATGCAGCCTTCATCACACCTCTTTCTGCCAATCTAAAATGGGCCTGCAAGCCCCAGGACTACATAGGATGTAGCCATGGAATCTGAAGTGGAATAATAGTTCTAAGGTTGTGCAGATGTTAGCAGTCTGACATTTGAAGGGTTGCATAATTCCCAAGCATGCTCTGTGGATTAGATAAATAATGCTTCTATGATTTATTAAAGTTGATGTGAGCCAGCATGCTGTGGTGATTTGATTGTCAGACTGTGACTCTGGAGAACAGGGTTCAAACCTCCACTCGGCCATGGAAGCCCACTGGGTGACCTTTGGGAAGCCATACTCTCAACCTTGGAGGAAGGCTAAACCTAAAGCATAGGCAAAGGCAAAGTTCCTCCAAACAACTCTTGCAAAAAACCAAAAACAAACAAACAACCCCCCCAAAAAACCCAAACAAAAACTCAACACCCCAAAAACCAACCACAATAGGTTTGTAGGGTTACCATAAGTCAGAAACCACTTGAAAGCACACAACAATAACAAAAACATATACTAGCTTAGTCCAAACATGCATTTGAAAGTTAAGAAGCTATTGTGTTCAGCTATGTAGAGTTGACAGTGAGAGCTTAGCCTGGAATTGTGAAGCTGAAGGCTTTCATGGCTGGCATCCATAGTTTTTTATGGGATTTTTTGGACTATGTGGCCATGTTCTGGAAGAAGAAACACAACCTACAAATGATCTACAAACTGACCAAGAAAATCCAGCAAATGCTGCACTCAGCGAAGGGCAGGAGAGACCCTCTCAAGGCCACAGGAGTTTACCATATACCGTGCAGCTGTAGACAAGCCTACATAGGGACCACCAAATGCAGTGTTCAAACACGAATCAAGGAACTTGAAAGACACTGCAGACTGGGTCAGCCAGAAAAAATCAGCAGCAGCAGAACACGTTGTAAACCACCCTGGGCATAAAATGCTATTTGAAAAGACAAAAATTCTGAACCATGCCAACAACTATCAGGTCCGAACGCACAGGGAAGTCATTGAAATTCACAAACACATAGACAACTTCAACAGGGCAAAATAAACCTGTAAAGTAAACAAAGTTTGGCTACCAGTACTGAAAAAACAGCAAAATCAAGACTCAGCAAATGCACATGAAAACCATCCAGGGTCAGGGAGGTTTTCTAGCAAACAATGGATCATTAATTAAATAGACACCCTGAAGCCTTGTCATTCAACAACAGAACAATGCACAGATTAACATGTAAATCCTCTCAGCCAAGGGTCACACAGTATATATACCCCATTCACTTGCATGGCAGCATGCTCTGAAGATGCCAACCACAGCTGCTGGTGAAACATCAGAAATAAATTCTTTCAGAACATGGCCACATTTCCAGAAAAAAACACAAAAAACTTTAGCCTGGAAAGATTGGTTGCAAACTCTACCTATAGGGAAAAAGTAGATACACTGAATAAAACTGAGAGAGACAGAACTGCAGTGATATCTGCTCTAGATACTGTACAGTTTAAATCCTACCTCCTGGCAGCCTGAAGGCTTCAGCAAAGGCTGCAAGAAATGAAAAGGAAACCACCTGGGAAGATTGAGACAGGCTGGAAAGAAAGGTAAAAGGGGATCTGAAGTGACTGCTACATCTGGTGCCTGAAGCTTTGCTCTTGGGCATGGATGTTTTATTGGAATGCAAGTGTGTCACACATGACATGTCAACAAACTTACCCTTGGGATGGCTGCACACAGACAGCAGGATATCAAAAAGAAAACAGAGAGAGAAGGAATCAGAATTCCTCCAGTCTATTCTGGCAGCATCTTTTCTTTGCAAATGGTCTGCCAACCTTCCTCCCCCTTTACTCTCAACGATTCCTGCCATCAAACCTACTAACCTTATCCAGCACTGGGTCATCTAGCTGTTGCTGTTCAATGCACTTGTGACAAACTCTGGACAGAAGTTCATGAGGCTCGATGAAGAGTCTTGAGCTCAGCAGGAATGTAAAGATATAGGCCTTCTGGGAAAAGGACAGAAAAACATATCTGGTGAGAACTGGACAGGAAAATCCATCCTCAAAGGATGTCAAAAATAAGACTGTACAAGACAGAGCATCCTTTGTTACTTATATCTGAAAGGGAATAGAGCCATACACACAGTGAGATTGACAAGAATAAGAATATGTGCTGTAAGTTTTATTGATTGATTGGAGTTTTTAATGTTTTAATGTTTAAATTGTATTGGATTATGTTAGTTTTTTAACTGTTGGCATCCCGCCTCGATCTGAAGGGAGAGGCGGGAAATACAAATAAAATATCATCATCATCATCATCATCATCTAAGGTAGGTCGTTTTAATATAATGATTAGTGTCCATGGGACACGTGTTATAAGAAAGAAAGAACTCTGCTGGATTTGACCTCTTTCTTATATTAGCTATAATCAGTAGGTACTATTGTTTCTGAGCAACTGACATTCAGAGGCATGGTGTACCTGGTCCTGGATGTAGTATATAGCTATCATCACCAGAAGCCACTGCTAGCCTCATCTTCCCATGACTCCAGAGCTGATGAGAGCTACTGCATTCTGTGGCAGTGAATTCCAATGTTTAACAGTGTGTTGTGTGAAGGATATTTCCTTTTGCGTGTGCAGAATTTCTTGCTATCCAGCATCACTGGGTGATTCACCCCACCCCCATGCACTTGTACTATGAAGAAGTAGAAAAACTTAACTTCTGTCATGTCCACTATTACTTGCTTTCCCTGTCCACCACAAACTAAAGAAATGGAAATGTTGCAACCTTTCCTCATAGATAAATTATTCCAGACCCATGATTGTTTAATTGCTTTATTTTTGTATGTTGGAGTCCCTGAAATCTTTAAACTACAGCTGACAAATGAGTCTCAACATAAAAACTGAAGTAAATACAAAATTAACAATCTGAGGAATGCCAACCCAATGCTCATTCTGTCAACTCAGGCAGACAGTCGTGGGCCAATGGTATGCCAACAGAATCCCTTTTATGTCTTCTACATTCTCCATCATGTACAAAAACTCAAAAGAGACTTGTGGAATATCTACACTAAAGAGTTTTAGCAGTCTGATATTACTTTAAATGTCATGGGTTCATCCTACAGAATCTTGGGAACTGTATTTCCACCCTCTTGAATTAGAGCACTACAAATCTCTCATCTTGACCACATTCTAATGCTGCTTTGTCACATGTTTCCCAATTTTCAGCTATGAAATGTTGAAGGGTATGCCAGTTTGACCAGTTTGTCATCTAGAACTACAACTCTGCATTCTGCTATCGTCTTTAAAAACAGTCACAAGCAAAATATTGTCTCTTAAAAGCTCATCAAAAAAGGCTTGAATAACTGCATACTGTTTGAAAGGAAACCTTAATTAAAGCACGAGCACATAGAACTGCGTTCCAGTTCATCAAAACAAAGCAGCAGCCTGTATTAATAAAGTAGTTACCTCAGGGTAGTAGTCTGCTGTAGGTGTAAGATGTTGGATTAATGCATCAAGAGATGCTGAGGTAAGGTTTCCATCTTGAAAGATCAGTCCTCCTTCATCATCGTCTTTGGATGGATGGAGATGATGAGGGCTGAAGCCACAGGGAGTAAACATGCTGGCAGAGCTCAATGTCTGGGGCATCCCTATCTGTAACAAAAGGCAGAAAAATGTCTTCATGTAAGAGGGCAAGATCAATCAGAGTGACTGCCAGAAACTGCAGCTTTGCCTGCTGAAAACAAACAAAGCTTAGGAAAAAAATGTCTCTGCAAAATCTCCCAGGATGCACTTAGAAGTCAGTTGCCCTTTGTCACATCTGCAGAGATTTTGTTGCTTGAGCTTAGAATATAGTATTGGTCATAACACAGGAAGAAGGGATGGCTATCAACTGTACGCAGATTTCATTTTTCCCTTATTATGCATTTCAACTCAAGTGTATTAGAAGGTATGGTGATCTCAAGGCCACTTTAAAAGCTCAATTCCTTCTTGTGCTATTGATATTGTTACATATGTTATATAAGGTGAAGGATGCCAATTCCTGATTATTGTTGTTCCTGCATGTGCCTTCAACTTGACTGGGAAGCTTATCGCATGGCTATTAAAACGGGCTTACCTCTATCCAGTTTAAAACTTAATTTGGATGGCATCCTGATCTTATCAGAAGGATTTTGCTGCTGAATTTGCTGCCCGAATACAGCCCAGGTCCATCCCCACTTCCAGGAGTGCTCCACCAGTCATTTTCTTAAGTCAGAAAACTCCTGGATCCAAAAAAGAAATTACAGCTGGCCGTCCATATCTACAGGCTATCCCTCCATTGACTGTAGCATCCATGGATGGTCCTGCCCTATTATCATCAATGGCAGTGTGTGCACACAACTGCATGACCACACACACATTGGTGTCCACAGACACATTGATTGTAGTGGGAGAGCTGATTGTATATAGTTAATGTAATATTGGTTCAGAAAGTAGTGGGCTTGTGGTCATTACATCTGCAGATCCCATATACTGTATTTCGAATCCCTGGCTTCTGCATGCAAAACTTGTGCTTCATCACTGATCTTTGTACACCACATTTTGGAACGAGGAAGCAGAAAGAGACAGTGATTAGTTTTGCAGGAAAATGTTCTGTATATTCTGAGAGTCTCAAAATTTTCATGTTAAGAATTCTTCACTCTTGATTCACTGACTCTCTATCCACTTATTGTTGTACTTATGGCAGATCAGTGCCTCCTAACTGAAATGAATTACTCTTTATTAAACTTTAACAAGGCATTTGAAGTGGGAGTGAAATGTATGTTGATGGAGTGGGGGAAGAGATGTAGATGAATGAGAAATTGAACTGATGAGGTTGAAAGGTGAATGTCATGCTTTGAGATAGCCTTCCCTATCCTGACAGTTCCCTAATGTGCTGAACCCCCACCATCCTCAGGGAACAATCCTATTATGGGATTTCTAGTCCATATGTGGAAAAATTCTATGTTGGAGAAGGGCAACTTGAAAAGGACAGAAAGAGACTTATTAAAGGAAGCTACAGTATAATGAAATGTTCTTCTCCTAAGGTCTACAGTAGAACATTTTAATTTGGTTAATTAATGATGGTTTACTGAATTAAACAATCCAGTAATAGTTGGTGCTCAGTATCCACAGATTCTTTATCCATGGATTCAACCATCCACAGCTTGAAAAATTAAAAAAAAAACTTCCTTAAAGCAAACTATGCCATTGTATATTATGGGACTTTGGCATCCATAAATGTTAGTATCCACAGGAAGTCCTAAAACCAAACCCCAGTGGATATCATAGGCCAACTGTATTAGTGTTTATGCTAGTGAATCAATTTTCCAATTCCCAACAGTTAACATTATCAAATTAAGTTTCAAACCAAATGTCCCAAGCTCCATACCAAAAAGTGAGGAAACAAAGCAGGAGGGTGTCATTTCCCTTGTGTCCTGCTTGTGAGCTTCCCAGAGACAAATGTGAGTCAACTGTGAGGACAGAATGCTGGCCCATCCAAGCCCTGGGGCATGGCTCTCTTTTTGACCTTAAAATAATAACAATAACAAAATAATTATTGAAGAAAATATTGTATATACTCATGTGTAAGTCTAGAAATTTCAGTCAAAAAATTGACCCCCAAAAACTGACTTGACCTATTGGTCAATGTAAGTACTGTGCTTTTATTTTTAAAAGGAACCATCCCCTGGTGAAAGGCAAGAGTACAATCTATCCTGGAAGATCCCCCATTCTCTTATCCATCGAGACTTTAGTGTGAGCACAAACAGTTCTGCCTGCTGGAAAATTTTAAATTCTTTGGCACTGTCTTCCTTTGCATCATTCTTTAGATTCTTTGTTACAAGCTTCTAAGTTTTAACCTTGATTTATCCATGGGTCATATCAAAATCCATAATTTTGGCCCCCCAAACCTGCCTAATAATAATAATAACAACAATTATTATTATTATTATTATTATTCCATTTAATCTCAGGGAATCCAAGCGGATTACAAGAGTAAAAAAAGGATACAGATTAAAACAGAATTACATTAAAATTCCAACGACCCAAACCCTCCCCCAATATAAAAACATAATTGAGCATTAAAAAAAGATGAAACTGAAGAATCATTAAAACATGTGTGTGTGTGTGTGTGTGTGTGTATAAAATTAAAATGCAGTAAAAATTTAGGCAGAGTCCAGATGGATTAAGAAAAGGTAAAGGATAATGTGGGAGGGAAAAAGAGAGGGAGGGAGGGAGGGAGGGGGCGGGGAGGCAGGTAGACATGGATAGTCAATTAGTCTGGAAAGGCCTGCCAGAAGAGATCCATCTTAATAGCCTTCTTAAAGGTTTCCAGGATGGTAATCTGATGGATCTCCTCCGGCAGGTCGTTCCAGAGTTTAGGAGCAGCTGATGAAAAGGAACGCTGGGTCACTGCAGAAAGTCTAGTCCTCTTAGCAGAACGAAGAGTGCGGGGTGGGGGGAATGGTATGGGAGACAACACTCCCGCAGGAAATCAGGACCCAAGCCATGCAGGGCTTTAAAAGTTAAAACCAACACTTTGTATCTTGCTCGGAAACTAATAAGCAGCCAATAGAGAGATTTTAAAACTGGTGTGATGTGGGCAGATTGAGATGTATCAGAAACCAGCCTGGCTGCCATATTCTGTACCAATTGAAGTTTCCGAACTTGACACAAGGGTAGCCCCATGTAGACCACATTACAGAAATCAAGCCGAGAGGTTACTAGCGCATGTACCAGTGTTTCAAGGTCTTCCCGCTCCAGGAAGAGGCGCGGCTGGCATATCAGCCAAAGCTGATAACAAGTGCTCCTGACCGTTGCATCCACCTGAGCCGTCAGATGGAGAGACGAGTCTGGGAGCACCTCCAAACTGCAGACAGAGTCCTTCAGGGGAAGTGTGACCCTGTCCAGAACTGGTTGGCATAACTCCATACCTGGAGTGAGGGTCCCTATTACAAGAACCTCTGTCTTACCTGGATTCAACTTGAGTTTGTTTTCCCTCATCCACTGCATTAAGACAGGCATTCAGAGGAGAGATGCCACCCTTAGTCTGAGACATAGAGAAATATATTTATTTCGGTGTTATCAGCGTACTGATAACACCCCACCCCATATCTCCGGATGACCTCACCCGGCGGCTTCACGTAAATGTTGAACAGCACTGGGGACAGAATCACGACTTGAGGGACGGCCGACCTGAGCTCCCACTTGGCCAAATAGCTGTCTCCAAGCGACACCATCTGGAACCTACCTGAGAAGTAGGATTGGAACCACTGCAAAGCAGAGGTTGACTTATTGTTGAGTATATACAGTAACAATAACACTATTGTTTGGGGTTTTTTCTCCAAAAAGAAAGTTAATCATAGAAAAAAGGAAAATGTATCTTCTTTAACACGTTCCTTCTACACAGTCCATCTCACTTTGCTAACATGTATTGGAATGACATACATTTCTAATCTCGTCTAGGGTTTGGAAAGATGACTTTCTGGCTACAAATACTAGAATTCCCCCATCTGATGTGATGATACTGGTGGCTGGGGGATGCTTAGAGGTACTGTCCAAAAAAGCACTGCAAATCAACATGATAGCCAGAGTCCTGAATCAACCATGATATCATCGCTAAAATCCATCTCCCAATCTGACCCCTGAAACCAATCTTAAAATCCAGGCAACTGTACCGAGAGATGGAGCGCTGTAGTGCTGGCACACAGGGTGTATCAATTTCTCTCACACCAGTGAGCAGTACTGCAATAAGCAGAAGCAGGGACCGCCTGTGGATTCCTGTAACAACTTCTGTCACACCATCGCCTACTTACAGAAGTGGGCTGGACATGCAATCCTTCAGTGCCCTGTACGCAAGTGCCATAGTACTCTATCCCTTCATGAGGCCTGGGTTTTGAGGTAGGTTTGGATGCATTTATGATTGTGGCAATGGTGCCATGATTGTCAATGAGATTACTAAACAGTAACAAGTCTGTCAGCCTAGTTTATGACATCATAGTTGCTTAGCAGGATGCCAAACATTATTTATTTGCAACACATTATGCAACAGAACAGCCATTCGGAAGTACAATGCTAGCATTTAGTCAAAAAAGGCACTGACCTAACATTCCCTTAGAATTGGACTACTGGCTTAAATTTGCAGGGTCACAGCACACAATTTAAGATGACAAACAAAGGGTGGTTGAGGAGCAGGATTATTTCATTTTGCACTTGTCTGAGGACATTCAGAGTGCTCTGAACCCAAAGCTATGTGGGAATTCAGACTCCATCAAGAACATTCCCATTACCTCATCATTCAATGTGAAAGACACTACTGAAAATATAAGCAGTTTAGTCTGTAACATTCTTCCTCTCCCTCCAAAAGAAGAAGAGGAGGAAGAAGAAAAAGAAAAACAGCAAAGCTACAATGATACTACTGGTGTTGCTTGCCTGATGGATCATCACCAGCTATTTTCAAAAAATGAAAAGATTTTCTATTAAAAATCAGACTACAGGTAGACTGGCTTTTACTTTCAAATAACAAAATACTTACTATTAATTGAATCTAACAAAAATGTACGTCCTAGGAGCTTATCGCACACACATTTAATCCAAATGCATGCTAACAGGATGCAGCCACGATGCGGGATGCAGGTGGGAATTATCTCCTGTAATTTGCTGCCAATTCTGCTGGTCAAGTAGAGCTTGACTGCACTCGGCTCCTAGATGCATTTCGAAGTTGGAAAGCTCCTGGCTTTGAATAGTGGCCTCGAAAGTGTGCCTGGGAGCTGGGATGCAACTGGGCTGTACTTGGCCAGCAGAATCAGTGGCGAATTACATGAGATAATTCCTGCCTACATTCCTCATTCCAGCTGCATCCCGTTAGGTTGCGTTCAGGTTAAATGTGCATGCTATAAGCTCCCTAGTCTCAGTGCAGTTACTTATGAGGACCCTTGCAATTTCACATAACTGCCACTTTTAGTATTTTCTGTTCATTTCAGTGAAACGAATGGATTTAAATCTGAAAAGATAACACTATTCTATTTTTTATGTTCAGGATTTCCCACCATCTGATTCTTTTGTTTCTATGGCAATAATCCCTGTAAAGCATATATGACTATACAGAATGAAGTACATTTATAAAGATAGCACATCTGGATGTTTTTGGAAGGCAGTTTTAAAAATGTTTAAATCCATATAATTTATATTCTGTAAAGCAAAATAGAGAATTCTGTCATACTTTATTTTATACAGTTTAATTTCTCACTCTTAGCCCCTGTTTTATCAGCTAATATAAATTTAATGAAGGAAAACGTCTCCTAGATATTGGCTATATGGGCCATCTATATTTTATTTGAAAAGGGAGAAGAAATAACACATTTCTGGAAACACACCTGGTAACTTGGGCTGCAAAGGACACTGCAAAGCAAATGCATGGGTTATGTCTATAGCATTCAGGAGAACCCATCTCTGCATATCAGAATACGTCCAAGGTTCTGCTTGTTCTAAGGCAGCAATTGCCAACCTGTAGGTCCGTGATGGCGAACCTATGCCACGCGTGCTGGAAGTGGCACTCGAGGCTGTTTCACCAGGCATACAGCAAGGGAGAAGGCGGAAGAGGCACAGCATGCCCGTTCCATCTCCTTCCTGCCACTTACAGAGACAGCGGAAAGGAGCCATAGGTGCGAGCCTCTGGTTCCTCCGTCCAGCCCTCTCCTGGCCTCTCCAAGGCCAGGAAAAGGGCAGGGGGGAGGAGGAGTGACTGGCATGTGTGTGACAGTGACTCCTGCCCAGCAGAGACCTTTTCCGGCTGCCAGCTATCTCCAGACTGAGATAGCTGGGGGCAGGGAAAAGTCTGTGGGAAAAGGGACGGGCCACATTCCCAGTCCTCTTCCTCCTGGCTTGCCTATCCTCAGCCCGAACGGACTCCATGGAGTCCATTTGGGCTGAGGAAAGGCAACCTGGCCTCTCCTTCCTGGCTTGCCTTTCCTCCACCTGAAAGGGCCCCGCAGAGCCCGTTCTTGCAGAGGAAAGGCCAGGAAATGAGAGGCTGGGCCTCTCCTTCCTTGCTTGCCTCTTCTCCACCTGAAAGGGCCCTGTGGAATCTGTTCTTGTGGAGGAAACGCCGGGAAAGGAAAGGCTGGGCCCATGCCGAGGCCTGTCCTTCCTCGCTTGCCTTTCCTCCACCTGAAAGGGCCCCGCGGAGCCTGTTCTTGCAGAGGAAAGGCAAGCAGGGAAGGAGAGGCCTGGGCTCATGCTGAGCCCTCTCTTTCCTGGCCCCCCTTTCTTCATCCCGAACGGACTCTGAGGAGCTCTCTTCTTTCTTTGCCTCCTTTTCCTCTCCCCCCCAAAAAGCTCCAGGGAACCCTTTAAGGGAGAGGAAAGGGCTGGGACTAAGAGGCTTGGGTGCATGCCAAGGCCTCTCGGCCCCTGCTTTCCTTTCCTCTCCCCCCAAAGAGCCTCAGGGATCTCTTTGAGGGAGAAGAAAGGTCTGGGACCAAGAGGATGGGGGACAAGCACTATGGCTTTGCCACCCCACGGGCCTTTTCTGACTGACAGTTGTGTCTGACAGCTGGGGCGGGAAAAGGAGGTGGGCATAAGCCACCCCTTTTGTGGGTGGAAGCCATGCCTCTGGTGGGCAGAAGCCACGTTCCAAGACTGTAAGCCACATCTCCAGTGGGCAGGGGCCATGCCCCTGGTGGGTGGAAGTCCTGTCCCTGGGGCCGGATGTCCCACCCCTGGCACACAGACCCTGTACTTGGGGACAGAAGCCCTGACACCCGCACGCAAACCTCAAAAGGTTCACCATCACTGCTGTAGGTCATTCATGGTCAATCAACTGGTGAGCACCTTGTCTGGTATCACCAGTGCTAAGAGCAGTGAAAATTGAAACATGCAATTCAGAAAACTTGATGTAAAAGTGGATCTATTGGCATTTCTTGGAATATTTATTTATTTTTCAGTGAGAACCAAGTGAATCAGCATGGTGTGGTGGTTTCAGCTCTGGAGTACAATTCTGGGTTCAGATCCTTGCTCAGTCATGGAAACCCACTGGGTGACCTTGGGCAAGTCGAACTCCCTCAGCCTCAGAGGAAGGCAAAAGCAAACCTCTTCTGAAGAAATCCTGCCACAAAAACCTGTGATAGGTTCACTTTAGGGTCACCATAAGTCAGAAACAACTTGCAACCAAGAACCAAGAAATCAGTTCAATCAGATTCTAACCCAGAGCAACTTTTCCTCTTCCTCCATCCTGGTTTTAATATGTGTGGTAGTTTAACACAAGCAGCACTGACACTTCCCCAAAGGCTTCAAAATGGTTTGCCACATGCCATTCATGGACTCATGTACCAAGTGAATGAAAAGAATGTATTCTTGTAAATGGGGATATCTGCAATTCACTATGCAATGCAACTAAAATCCGATATGAAAACCTTGTGAAAACCATTTTCACTCAGTCTCTTATCTGTAATATAGGAAAAAGAGGAAAAGCCTACGATAGAATGGAGAAGGAAAGGTATGCACACATTCAAATGAAGGTCTAGATGTGTGGCAGACTAGAAAGAAGAAAGAACAAAAGTTGGTCCTTTCTTTTAAAAGAAATATTTTCAGGAACCTCCAGGTGGGACCATATTACTCCAGTATTAAGGTCCCTCCACTGGCTGCCTATCAGTTTCCGGGCCCAGTACAAGGTGTTGGTCATCACCTTTAAAGCCCTAAATGGCTTGGGTCCAAGCTATCTCAGGGACCGCCTCCTCCCCTATAATCCTCCCTGTGCTCTCCGGTCCTCTGGGAGAAATTTGCTACAGCCTCAAAGATCTAGGCTTTCGGCTACCTCCCAGAGGGCTTTTTCTGTTATTGCCCCCAAATTGTGGAACGGCCTGCCGGATGAGATCCGTCAACTGACATCTTTGGACAGCTTTAAAAAGGCTGTCAAGATGGATCTTTTCCGGCAGGCCTTCCCAGGATAAATAATCCCGGCCTCAGGAACCCTTGTTAAGGATACCCTGTGGCTTCCCAGGAATTGTTGTATTAATGTAGTTTTAATTGCCGGTTTTAAATTGTAACTGATTTAATATCTTTTTAAGGGGGGGAGGGACGCAGTTTGTTTATTGATGTAATAGCATTTTATCATGTAAGTCACCTCAATTGATCTCAAAGGGGCGGGGTATAAATAAATTTTATTATTATTATTAAAAACCAATAGCAACCAAAGGATATTTTTACACTGGTTAACACAACTCCAAAGGTCTGATGGACAATTAAAAGTTAGTTGCTTAGGGGCTGGACAGATGGGCAGAAAGGGGTGCCCCAGATGGAGACCATGGCAACCAAACACCATGGCCTCTGGGAGGCCTAAAAAGAACCCACTCCCTGGCAGGTTCTTTTTAGGCCGTGTGTGGGGCGCCACTGACACACTCGTCACCATGACATTCACGTGGCATGGTGCTGTTTGGGTATTGTACCACATAGACTTCATCATGGTGTTCCCTGTGTAAATGGGGGTGCCCCAACATGGTGCAGGGCACCGATAGTAGGACCGGGCGCATGTGGAGCCCTACTTTTGGGCTCAAGCCGGCACAAAGTTCCCAAGATTGTGATAATAAGGGAGTACATGCACCTCCACTGTGTTCATCTGTTGCAAAAGAATTCACACATACACCTTAGTTTTAAATATGTGGAAATAATGCCTAGCACCTAGTTAGTGGTATATTTCCTACTTCATACGGTCATATTTCATAGTATTTCATTTATATATGCTAAGACATTTGGGCAACACAACACTTTCCCAGTGTTAACCAGTGACAGTGGGTGACTCCAGTGTCAGAAGTGTAGTGAAGGCAAGTAAAAAACTATGTTTCCTCCAAGATCGCTCAGTGGTTTTTACAGCAGCACAAACATTTTAACTCAGATCTCTCTCTTTTGGCTCTGGCATATTCTCCATTACACCACATAGAGAATAAACAATGCCTTAGGAGCTAGCACATTTGAGAATAAAGTTGTTTACATACTAGACTCTTAAGCATATGGGGGGGGGGTGTGGCTATCATACCATAGATATGGATAGTGTGGTTTGGGGTGCCTATTTTTCTAACAGTGATGTATTAGACTTTATCCTATTGAAATACATAAATAAAAGAGAAACCAGTGGAAGGCTAGATTATTCTACATACCTTGAAAACCAACCCAAATTCTGTCTCTTCCTCTTTCTGAGAAAAGAGCAGAATTAAGGTTGTCTTTGGATTTTGTTTTGCTTGCATTCATAACAAGACAAAGGAATCTGTAATGCTGATGCTGGAGACCAGCTGGTCTCAGAGCTGGCACTGGAGTCTACCAGGCTTCTTGTCCTGGGGGACCTTAACATCCCATTCGAGTCCAGCTCATCAGATCTGACGGGTGCAGCTCGGGAGTTCATGACTTCCATGACAGCCATGGGCCTATCCCAATTAGTCTCAGGGTCAACACATTGTGCAGGTAATACACTTGATGTGGTCTTCAGTACGGATCAGGAACCTGTGTGGGCAGAGGTGTTTCACCCCTCTGCTCTGTCATAGATGGATCATTTTCTAGTCAAAGTGGGACTGAAGGTTAATACCCATATCCCTCTTGGGGGTGGTCTGCCCTTAAAAACTGATGGAATCCAAAAGGTTCCAGGAACCAATATAAAACTATAACTAATGCTTCACTCTCGACGATGACCATAAAGATGATAGTTGCTTGCATATTTTAAAGGAACTAATAAGAATGTTTAATTCAATATTAGTATTTTATAATTCATATTTCTACTGTATTGTATTTTAATGATGTAATCCCACTTTGATCCTTGGGAGAAGCAGGAAATGCAAATAAAAATATTATTATTATTATTATTATTATTATTGTCACCCCTTATTTTCGGTTTGTCCTCTTTTGCATCAATTATATTTATTTTCATTTAAATTATGATGTAGCTTTGCTGTCTTCAGCTGCCTATAGCTAAAGCCACCAAAACTGATTTGGAACTGAGCTTTGTAGTGAGATCCTTCTGCTGGATGACATATGCCTATATTTATAATGAAGAACATAAACCAGAATATTTCTTTGGGGTATTATGTGTCTCACCTGCTTCCAAAAGAATGCCCTGCTGAACTACCATTACACCACCATAGTCTATTACCATATCACCCCAAACATTCTAGTCTGGTCTGATCTTGGTCACTGAGCAGAGTCCAGTGTGGTTCATACCTAAATGAGAAAATCACCAGGGAAATGTCAGGGGTCTTCAGGTAAGGCTGGCAAAGAATCTTGCATGAAAACATGGCGCAGCCTCTGTTGCCACTCAGGGTTGAAAATACTGGGCTAGATGACCCCATAGTCTGACTCAGTATAGGGAGATTCTTATATCCTTATAACAATGAGCAGTGATTCCCAACCTTGGGCCACCAGTTATTTTTTGGACATCCTTGACCACTGGCCATGCCAGCTGGGGCTGATGGGGACTGCAATCTAACATCTGGGGCCCATGGCTTGGAATAATAATAATAATAATATATTTATAGCCTGCTCCTCTGTCAAGACAATCGAAGTGGGTTACAGCAGATAAAAAATTACAGAGTAAAACAATTCCAATAACCCACTACCCTCCCACCCCTCCCACCTCTTAAAGTTAGATTAACCTCCCATCCCTTAAAGTAAGATTAAACTAGCAGCAAGTTAAAACCAGAAAGACAATTAAAACATAAGCAATATTAGAAACAAACAATCATTCCGTGGGTGGTGTAAATGGTGGTGTCATAGATCAAGGTATCAGGAGCTGGTGGGGGAAAACATATCCCAATTCAATACGGAATAACCATAAAGAAGATTGACAGGAAACATGTGGCCCTCTAGTGTTGGATTGCAACTCCTATCAGCCCTATACAGGACAGCCAATGATGACAGATCATTTACAATAACACCCAAAGGGACACACATCCCACTTCTCTAGTGTGGAGCCAAATAATTTAAGCTATTCTACCTCTAACAGCACTTGGAATTGAGGGGGGGGGGGGGAATAGAGCTGTTGGCTGCCGAAACTGTGTCAGAATTGGCTCCATAATACAGAAGAGGACAGGAAGTCCATGTAGGCTAGAAGGAAGGTGCAGGGTGGGAAGAGTAACATTTTCAGTGAAGAGGAATGTAGAAATGGAAAGATACAGCTTCAAAGCAGCTGTGGGTACACTTGGCAGAAAGCCAATATTTGATGGGTTTTCCAGCTTTGTTCTCTGGAACAAATGTCTGTAAGAAGAATAGCCACATAGGCAGATCTTTGTCCTTAAGAGTAAAAATGCACCTTCCTTAGAAGAGAAGTTGTTGTCACAGAAGACCACTACTCCCAAAGACCCTTCTTAGACTTTTGTGCTGTTCATCACTAAAGGACGCTCACTGTGCTCAGCGTGCACATATTCTGTGAACAGTTTCATCTGTAAAAATAATCCAGAGCTCTTTTCTTGCTGCAGACCACTTTGCAGAATCTACAGCTGTTGCAAGAATCTGAGAAGGGCAGGGGGTGGGGTGGTGATCATGTGACACACACACACACACACACACACACACACATCATCCAGATGTTGATGCACTGCAAGTTCCAGCAGACTAAAGGTGGGAGAAACAACCTTAAAGAGTATCTGAACAGCCACACTTTGCCCATCCTTGGAGTAGAGGAACTCACACACAAGTACATGAATGCATAAGTGGAAGTAGACATAAGTCTATGAAAGCTTATGCTACCAACTCCTTCCTTCCTTCCTTCCTTCCTTCCTTCCTTCCTTCCTTCCTCCGCCTCTCTCTCTGTATAGAATAGCAGCAGCAGCAGCAATAACAGCAACAATGGTCTTAAATTCTCAAATCAAAAAGATTTGCCAATGCACTTGCCAAATTTGCACTCCTTGATGCTCCTTAGGATGCAGAGCACGATCCTACTATGGCATTTTTGTACTGGTAAATAATACTTCAATTTATACTCCATACTTTCTTATAGGAAGTGTAGGCCAGCATGATGACTTTAAACCAGAATTATATTATTTCTCCTTTAAAAGAATATAATCAACATGAACTGCTCTCACCAGGGTGACCCCAAGACTTTTGCTATCTGAGGCCAAGACCAAGAAGGTGTCCCAACTCCACATAAAGAAGTAAGATAGATTGGTAGTTGATTAATTTTTATCCAGTACACCTGAGGGCAACTAACCAGTTTAAGGGGTGAAGAACAAGCCAGATGGAACACAAGGAAATATCTGGGGTGGGATGGCTTGGGAGAATGGCCAAGAATCTGTGTTGTTTGAAGCAGTCACTCCAACTCCCACTAGTCAATACAATTACGAGATAGAATGATTTTACTGTTTAAAATATTAGATTAAATGGATGACCCTTCGATGAAAGGGTGGGGAATTATAGAGCCCTCTAGATGTTCTTGGACTGTAACTCCCAGCATTCCTGATTTGGGTCCTGTGCAGACTGGCCTTAAAGGCTATCTTGGGGGAGGAGTCAGGATGTTGCATCCACATGATACATGCCCCAACTCTGCCCCCAGGGTGACGTTATGCCACACAGTGTGCAGTGTCACAGTGCTCCTCTGGAGCGCCAAAAGAGCACTGTAAAGGTGTGGCGCTGCAGCTGTTGCACCCTTTGCAGGGCATAAAAAGGAGCCAGTTTTTGCAGCTCCCTTTTGTGCCCTGCAAAGACCAGATTGGGGCCGTGGCATGTGGCTGCCACAGCCCTGATCCGGTGAAAATGGAGGTGGCTGCAGGGTGCCCCTTAGCTGGTGAGGAAGGCTACACATTTCCACCCCTGCTTCAAGGTACTGTGTTAATTAAATAGTGATGGAGCTGTGGGTTTTGTTACAATAATCCTCTACAAGTGGCACAAAATGAGAAGAACTCATTTCACCACTGCTGCCTTCTATCTCTTAGTTTATTGTGTCCTGCCACCGTGGTTCTTTTTGATGACATGTTATTTCTTTCTCATCATTTCTTTCCTTCATCAGTTCTTTCAGTGAGCCGATGTTTGTTGCTGATACATTTTAGTTCAGCTTTTCACTCCATCTCGCAATCAAACCTTTTCTGTTCCTCTAAACCCCCAGTGAATTATTGCCAAGAGCTAAACATCTGCCTCTGTTTATTTACACAGTCACTGTGTTATTGGTGTCTCATGCATCAATTTGTAGAGTGGTTGAGAACAGCATGAAAATGAAACCTGTTCCCCTAGTTTTAACAAGTTGCCTGTGTAGGATATCCAATACAGACAGCCATTAGTTGCTGTCAAATTAGTTGCAATGCAAGAGATGAAGTAAACCCAGCTGTGATGGTGGGATGACCGTATCTTTAAAACACCACACAATCATTATCCTTGCCAGGAAGAATTAGTCTAGAGTAATCATGCTTTGCTATTCAGGTGAGTGAAAAGCAAGGATTGTTGATTTGAATCCTCTTGATCTATTAATAAGAATGATAAAGAGTCAAATTCCACATAGCTATGGAAAACTTTCAAGTGTAGTAAGCCAATAGCCATGTCCATAAGTGTCTGCTCAAAGCTCATAGTAACAAGTTACTCATAATTTAATCCTCTCCCTAGTAACAAAGATTATTACTTTACTTAATTACTACTATAGCTAGAGATAATGGAACCCCCTCTTACAGTGTAACTGTAATTTTTAATTACTTTTCTAGTTGAGGGATGTGGCCTCACTAAATGGTAGAGGTAGAAGTTGGCAAGCTTTTTTATGCCGTTGTCTGATAGCCATGTGTTGAAGGGATAACAAAGTAGATGGGAAGAGAATGTGTTCTCCTCACAGGTCAGTGGCTTGTAACATTCAAGGCTTAGGTTTGTGTGTTTTTTTTAAAGTAGCTAAAAGTAACTATTTTTGCTCCTTTAAAGAAATAGAAAAGAAAAGAATTGGACTCTTAGAAAAGTAACTGTAACTAATTACTTTTTAACTGTATCTTTCCAGCCTCTTTGCCTGATCATTCAAGTGGCATTTGACAAGTTTAACTGTTACCACTCCATCTGGGCCATATTTTGAGCTTTTCTTTCTGTGTGTGTCTGTGTGCATGTATGGATGGAGCATGCTTCTTTTTCCAGACCTGGAGTACAAATCTTTTGGCAAAGATGAGAACATGCAGGATACAGTTACGCTGACCATTAAATTCCATATTTCAGGGCTATAATTTAAAGGAATATGGGAGTCTACAAATGTAAAAGATTTTTCTGGTACAAAATTAATGAGTTGCAACATGACCAACAAACAAGGGCCAACTACAGTACTACACACAACCAACATTATATGACACAGAGCAGCATTATCAGAATTACATCAAGAATATTTAATTGAAGTAGACAATTTATTGTTTTTTGTGGGGTTTTGGGGCCATGTGGCCATGTTCTAGAAACGTTCCTTTCTGATGTTTCGCCAGCAACTGTGGCTGGCATCTTCAGAGACAATTTATTTCTCAGTCATCATAATGGTATCCAATATATGGAAATCATACATATTTATTGAACCAAAGTTTTAAATCTAATGAAATTTTATGTACTGAAGCAAGGACAGATTTTCATTGACTGATTTGTACATGATAAATCTCCCTTAGTCCAAATGGTTGATACCAATGGTGTTTTGGATTTGGGGGGGGGGGGGATTTCAGAATACTTGTATTTGCATAAAGGTACATAATGGAATATTTTGGAGATGGGACCCAAGTGTAAACACAAAACTACAAGTTACAAATGTACCTTATATATATAGCCTGAAGGTAATTTTATACAATATTTTTAAAATAAATTTGTACATGAAACAAATTTTGTGTACACTGAACCATCAGAAAGCAAAGGTGTCACTATCTCAGCCACCCATGAGAAAAGTTGTGTCGTGTGTGTGTGTGTGTGTGTGTTTGGAATAGTTTGGATTTCAGAATTCTGGATAAGGGAGATGTGTAGGTTAGGGTGGGGTGGGGACTTGGCCCACATTGGATGACACCCCCGAAAAGGTGTCATCGGTTGGACCCTCCCCTCGGGCTCTCTTGCCCTTCTCCTCCTGACAGAGGCCAAGTTCAGCCCAACAGAGGCCAAGTGTGCTCCCCCTGTGCCAGGCACAATCCCCCCCCCATGCCATCCTGTCCTTCTCCAAGTGTGCCACCCTGGAGGCCTTACCTCCTGGAGCCTTGCCCCCCCCCCCACACCGGGTGACACCAGGGGCAGAGATGCCATGGACTCAACCTATATAAGATCATTAAACTCTGCATTCTATCATGCAGTCTAAGTTTACTAATATTAAATTTAACACTTTCCAACAGACATATATAAACTAGCTGTATTGGTTTCAGTTTCTCTTAGGATACAATTAATGCTTTCAGTACAGCAGGAGTGGATGAAACACTCAAAGCTGATGGTCCATATATTGACACAAAAAAGTTTCAATATCAGTATCCATAGGAAGCTGATAAATTGTCCAGCCTTTGAGAATTTCATGTTCCTCGAGCAAGAATTTTTAGGGAGGGCCTAGGGGAAGACAAGAAGCATTTTCCTTAACTATTTTAAAATTTTGTTTATATCTCTTACTTTGTCCTAATATAAGAAAAAGATTCACTGGTGGTTTGTAAAGCTAGGAGTAGTAAGCTATGTCGTTTATACTCACTCTACTTGTCAGAGCTTGTGTGATAAATCACCTTCCAGAAGCTTTAGAAATTTCTTATGTATTTGATTGTGGCAGATGCTGGTTTCTTTTCACCTTTCAACAGGCCATAAAACATTCAATTTACAGCCTGAGAAGCTGTCAAATTGCACAAACATCATTCTGCCAATCACAATAATAATAACTCTGAGGATGCCCAAAGAAGCAGAATTATCAAACTATATAACACTCATGCACATTGCAAAGGAAGATAAAAAGTGAAGGAAAGTAAGTGACAAAAGGAACAAAATACGGTGTGTGTGTTTTTTAAAAAATATCACACATACATAGTAATAATAATCTGTTTTCCTGCTCATTCTGCCAGCTGAGTTACTATTCTGCTTTTCCATTTTCAGCAGTATCAACAGATAAGATTAGTGAGATTGGATTACCCAATGCTGAAAAGTCTCCTTCCAAGGGGCATAATTATTATGAATCAGTGGCAATCCCATAAATGCCAACTCAAAAGGAAGTCTCACCAAATTTAATGGAACGTATTCTTCGGTGACTGTGAACAGAAACACTTCTGCCCATTTAAATGCAATGTATATTGTATTGTAATATGTAGCATCTAAAAGGTTATATTTTTAAAATTTTAGAATCCAATTCAGTTGCCTTTAACCTAAATCCGAGTTTTGCTGTGGAAACTGTTCTCAAAACTGAGGTGTATGGACATAAAAGCAAAAGCACCTTCAGAAAAGATGGATAAAGATTGGAGACTTGTTAACACGGATATTAATCTTAAAGGTTAGTGCATACAAGCATCTTGAAAAGCCTAAGAATTATTTTATTACCTAGTGGAGAATAAAAATGGTCAGAACATATGGATTATGGGCAGAAAATAAAAAATATGGACAGCTATACCTGTATTGACAGATACACATCTGAAATGATCAAACTCTGTGACTCTGTGTCTGTGTGGAAAAAGCAAATTAAAAGGCACAGACCATTAAATAGACCTACATTCTTCATTTGATTGTCATGCTGACTGACAGATTTTGGGAATTTGAATTGTTCAGGAATATTAATGAGGGAATTGGGTCCAGTTTGCACCAAGCGCAGGGCATTGATATGGACAATACTCTCAAGTCATATCTGTCTTCAGGATACAAATGCAACTATGGACCTTATCTCATTACACTCTTAAAATGGGGCTAGGTTGCTTTAACTGTTGTGGTTGCCTCCTGTTGCATTCTGGGGCTTGTAGTTTAAGAAGGGGCATTTAGAATATTCAGCCAAGGAGCTCAGAAGCCTCACTGAGGAGCTTATTGCTTGGGCAAATAAGCTGGTTTACCTCTTCCGGCTTCAATTCAGGATGTGGGATGCCCCTGGATGTTATCATTCCTATATTGCCACTGATCTAGGTGGGATGCCACTGCCTGGATGCATCCCAGGTTGAAGCCTAACTCAACCAGCCAATTTTTAAAGTTGGAAGCTCCCTGACTTCAAAAAAGTGCTGGCTGAGCAAGGCTTGAACCTGGGATGCATCCAGGTGGTGGCATCCCACATAGATCGGTGGCAATTTAGTCATCCCAGATCCAGAACTGAAGCCAGAAGAGGTCAATTGGCATATTTGCCAAAGCGATAAACTCCTGAACTACAAATCCCAAAATGCAACAGTCAGAGCAGTTAAAGCATCCTAGTCCTGTTTTAAGAGTGTAAAGCAATAAGGTCCACAGTCAGGTCTGAGGTATCCAGAGGTTCTCCCTTTGCACCATTTGTTATGTTTTAACAGGCCCATTTATGACATAAGAATGGGCACCTACATTCCCAAGGGGAATGGTAGCACAGTAGATTTTATGGGAGCTTCTGCCAATTACTCTGACATTCATGGATATGAAGTTCACAACAGGGTTGAAAGTTATCATTTCCCGCTGCTGCTATTATTTAACTTTGCACTTGTTCCTTCCCCATTTCCTTCCCAAAATTTAAATTTAAATGGAGATCATGTGGGACAACAGTGAATACATGGGTAAAAGATGTAAAACCTACAAACTGTCTACATTCATAAATTACATCATACACATATTTCTGTTGTTATGAAGAGCCCACACACCAAAATACATAATTTTTTCTTTTGGCATCTTTTTCAAAACAAACAGACAGACAGCTTCATTTATATACTGCTTCATACCGCCTAAGGAGTGTCTAAGCAGTTTACAACTGTAAGCTACTTGCCCCCAACAATCTGGGTACTCATTTTAGTGACCTCAGAAGGATGCAAGCCTGAGTCGAGCTTGAGCCCTTTTGCTGGTCTTGAACTTGCAACCTTATGGTTTGAGTGAGTGGCTGCAGTACAGGCATTTAACCACTGCGCCACCAGGGCCCATGGACATTTCCAGTCAACCCTAGAAGGGATGAGCTTTCTGGTCCTCAAATAAGGGACATCTCTTATATATAATAAATATATATTTAAAAGGACAGCTGGAAATCCTATGTATATGGGTAATTGAAATAGTCTCTGCTGAAGTGCTTGAGCCATAGCTTTTCTTGTCTGGTGCTTGTGACAGAGCTACCATCTCAATTGTGAAAAGATTAGTGTGCAGCTGCTATCACAGAAACAGCAAATGCATCAATCTAACCCAGTACTATCAATTCCAACTGGAAGCACCTTTCCAGGGTTTCAGACTGCTTACTAGCCTTACTTTGAGATCAATGGCATTTCCTGGTGGTCTCCCATGATAATTTCTGAAATCAGATGAGATTTAGATTGGTGTGGCAATGTCATTTCGAGTTTCCATGAGACTTGGAAAGCATGGAAACCAGTTGGACAGCTCAGATGAACATAGTGCTTTCTGTGGGCTTTTACTTGAATCTACTAAGCACTGCTTTCATTTGCAATAGACTCTAGACTTTATCACAAGAAGCCCTGGTGGTGCAGTGGTTAAATGCCTGCACTGTAGCCACTCACTCACAAACCACAAGATTGTGAGTTCAAGTCCAGCCAGGGGCTCAGGGTCAACTCAGCATGGGATCCTTCCAAGGTCACTAAAATAAGTATCCAGATTGTTGGGGGCAATTAGCTTACACTTTGTAACCCCCTAGGGTTTACTTATTACATGAAAATCAACAGTGAAAAATCAACAATTGGGAAGCATTGATGGGTGTGGCCTGTCCATGAAAAGGAGCAGTCCAAGAATGGATGGAAGATGAAGCAGTTACAGGACAGTCACAGTGTTTTGTGATAAAGTCAGTCTACAGATGCTGCTATCCTTCTGTAATTCTGTAATTCTGCTTTGGCAGACTCCTATAACAAAGTCCTCTAACCCCCATAGGAAAATTCTATCTGCCAGGAGTTGTCAACATTAGCAAAAGTGGTACAAATGTCTGCATTGCTCTCTTTGTGTTGCTGGACCACAAGTCCCACCAGCAGTAACTAGCATATTCAATGGGGAGAGAGGATGGACGTTGCTGTCCACCCATGTTTGACCATACGTTTCTCATCCAAAGTGCAAAAGAGAGAATTTTGCCAGATGCTGTTCTTCTCATCCTGTAATTCTATGCCACAAGAAGCCACACCTTCCCAAATGTTTTCTTCTGTACAGCTACTGAAGCTACAGAAGCCCTCCTGCATCAGAGCACTGTGGAGACCTTAGAAAGTAAGCACACTGGGAGCTTACTACAGGTTCATTTCTGAATCAAGTAAAAGTGAACTGATTTGGATTGTTGGGTGTTTCTCGCCTCATTTCACTGAGCCTTAAATGAAATCTTTGGGAGTATGATCATAATATTGTAGCTTTTCATGCATTTCATAAATATTTAGAAGTCAAAACATTTGCAAACTATTTTCAATTATTTTCTCATAGGTAGACAACTGACTCTCTCTCTCAATCTCTCTCTCTCTGTATACATGTGTATGTTTGTGTGTGTGTGTGTGTGTGTATGCACCTCCTCACTATCTTTATGCCTTAGAAAGACATTTAAGCATAGGCGACAGAGTTACATGAAACCGAACTGCCAACAGCCAGCATATTGCTTGTGAGAGAGCTGGGTCACCTTCTTAGCAGAATGCTTTTGTTTATGCTCATGTCTGTAAATTTTGTTTGATAGAGAAAAATGACTTACTGATTACTATGAACTTTGTAGACAGTCCCAAGTAGAATATAAATCAGAACTGGGAAGATTTATAGTCAATTAAATTAAACACCAATCAACATTCTATCCAGACATCAGTTCCCCAGGGTCTTTAATCTGTTATCCCCACATTTTAAATCTAACTTTCTTTTTTCTGTTAACCTCAGCAATAAAAAGAACATCTTCTGTATAAAGCAGAGCAGCTGAATTATTTGATCTTAAAATGTCTTTGATTAGGATTAATATGTATGGAACAAGGCAATCACTGCAGTGCTGAACTAAACAGAACTAGGTCCCTGCCTCTAGTCTAAGATGCTACCAATATAGTTGTACTTTGTCAAACCAACTCTCTTGATAGGATGACTTAGGACCAACCAACATCTTATACAGAATTCTGTGATCTGTTTAACTCCCATTGTCTATTTCATTTTTTTAAAAAACGCAAAGCAGCCATGAATGACTTTGATACCAAATGGAAGTATATACATGGAGGGGAAAATACAGGCAAGAGTCTTCTTTTTCTGCTGGGTTGTTAAGCTTCATTTTGAGTCAGATTCTGGGGCTTGCAGAACTCAAATGGGTCGGAGGCCAATTTGTGGTTTGAAACAGGCAAGAATTGAGATCCAGAGCAACAAACAACCATCATGTCAGGGGACAGGGGAGGCAATGGGAAGTGTAGAGCCAAAGTCAGGAAGGTCAAATGCAAAGGAGCTATCAGGAAAAGGGAACAGCTATACCTGTATTTTCCTTGTAGGAGAGATCACCTGTTTCACACCAAGGGGTTTTATGACTTGGACTTTTTAGGGGGCTGGTGAGCCAAGATCACTGGCAGTTCATAGTCTGATCAGCAGTGGGCACTTGGCTCTGCCATTTCAGAGTAAGGTGCTACTCTTTCCTTGAACCACAGGCTGTCCCTGACCAGTACACATCCTTGAAGTAAGCTGAATAGACACGCTGGTACTGCAACCTACATGGTGTCCTTTAAGATCCCTTGCTTACTTCAGCTGCTGCAAACTGCATCCAACATGCAAAATTAGTTTGCAGTCAGTTAACTCAGCAGTGGGAAGAGGAAAGGAAAGGGATAAACTTTGTCCTCAGTCAAAGTTGCTGCCTCTTCCAGCTTGTGTGGTCTTCCTCATTAATAATTTTTGTTGTTTAGCCATGTGTCTCACTTTTCAGCTGTGAAATGATGGAATGTATGCCAATGTGGTGCCCTCCAGATGAGATCTCTATCATTTCCTCAGCCCAATCAGCAGGTTGGCAAAGGGAGTTCTAGCCCAATACATCTGGAGATAATCACACTGTGGAAGGATGATTCACACGGTTCTCCATTCTTGGCTGATGGGAACTCCCATACTGATTATTCAGGCAAATTGTTTACCCTTTAAAGTTCAGATATATGTCATTAACAGCTCATTAAATTTCCTTTACATGAAAAGAATAGGATACTTGATCAATTCACAACAAAAACCTACTTGGAATTAAAGTCTCCAGGACCCTAGATCTCACTATATGGCCAGATGCAAGACTGTACCCTGAAGGGCCACCAAGGCTTCTATTTCTGGCATAGCCTATCCATGTCTTCTTAGGCATTCGTTCCATTGATATTATTGGAAATTTTTGTTGTTAACTGCCTTCGAGTCGATCTTGACTCATGGTGACCGTATGGATGAGACATCTCCAAGACCCCTTGTCCTCCTCTACACTGCTTAATTCCTGCAACCCCATACCCATGACCTCCTGGATAGAGCCCATCCATCTGGCATGTGGCACATCCAAATAAAGATTAACTGTTTTTTGTTTTTTTTTTAAATATAACATGCTTTTCCACTGGAATTTTCAAGAGGGCTAGCAGACTATGGGAGGACAGTGAGAATCTCTTTTGGTTCCATGTTTCTGAGAGTTTGGTATCTGCTCAAAGGTTGTTTTAATTGCCCAGTACATGTCAGAAGTAAATTGGTTGAGACAGGCAGAATCTCAGTGGCATCAAAATGATGTAGGGAAATCAGAACCACTTTCTTAACAATTCAGTATCAAAATTTTTTCACATCACTGTCCATATGAATGAAGACCAGGGCAATACAACATTTTGGAAATCACAGTTATGAATCAATGAACTATTTCTTTTTAAATAAGCACAAATAAAAACTTTATACAAACATTTTCTTTGTTAAAACAGACTCTGAGTGGAATCATCCTCCACTGCAAATAAAAAGCCCATATATATTCAAAAAATTCATATGTGCAAGTTTTGCAACTTTCCATCCCTGCTGATTACTTTTCACACAGTTTCATGGTGCTGTCACAGCTCTGCAGTTTGTGCTGAAAATGGCATGTCACAAATTCTTCACACACAAGCAACACATCAAAAAACAGAGTATGCTTTTGAAAACTGCCTTCATGGTGACTGTCAGAGAGACTTAAGAGATAATAAATTGTCTCTACACTTTGTCTCTATACATCCGGTCTACTCCAATCTGGAATTCATGTCCATGCACACAATGTCAGGAAGAACTTTGCATGCACAGTTGTCCATGCATATGCATGGAGAGAGAGAGAAAGAGAGGGAGGGGGAAATGCTAAAGCATTTTGCTGATGTGACATAGCAGGTTGCATACATTTCAAAGGCTTCTCAGTGAATGTATAAGCTTACAGGTGAAGGGAGAAAGGAAATCTTTGTTAATCTATAAATATTTATAACTAATCAACAGCAACACAAGAAGAGCCAAAGGCAACCAGTCAACTTACCACTATCGTTAATTAAAATGACACTACAATTAATAATGTTAACTATCTCCAGATCATTGCATAAACAGTGTATGACTGTGATGTGAACATTCTATGAACTTGATTTATTTTCTGTACTGGATGGATGAGTATGTGATAATAATTCCAAAACCTTAAACAAAGGAACATAAAGATGTAAGGTAGGAAGAGCATGTTTTTAATAACTGTATCACTTGCAAGTGGATTCAGTCATTAGGTTATTACATAAGGAAATTCACGAGAAAAAGCTCTCATGAAGAGCTGGCTATTATAGTAAGGGAGCAGAGGCATTCTTTTTTATAACCTGGAAGCTAGTTCATGTAGCATTGAGCTTCTTTGCCTCAATCTTCTTTGTCTCTGTCTTCTAACAAATGAAAAAGGGTGTTCACCCTGAGGAAAATGGAGCAGATGATGTAGTAGAAGAAATGTAGTAAAGAATAAGTAAAGATGTAGTACAGGAATACCTGGTTAATCTAAGTTAATTAAAATCTCTAGGGCCAGGTGAACTACATCCAAGGGTATTAAAGTAACTGGCAGATGTAATCTCACAGCTACTGTCAATAATGTATGAGAATTTTTGGAGAACTGGAGACATCCCAGTGGAGTGGAGGAGGGCAAATGTTGTCATTATCTTCAAAAGGGGGGAAAAGAGGACTCGATTACTGCCCAGTTAGTCTGATATTTATAAAGGAATGCCATAACTGCAAAAAGTCAACATGGTCAAAGTTAAAGTCAACAAGTCAAAAACAAGTCATGCCAGACTAAACTTATGTCCTATGTTGATAAAAATTACCAGTTTGGTAGACAAAGGGAATGCTGTAGATATAGCATATCTTGATTTCAGTAAAGCCTTTGACAAAGTCCTCCATGATATTATGACAAACATGCTAGTAAAATGTGGGCAAAACAGTACAACTGTTAAGTGGATTTGTAATTGGTTGAACAGCCAAAGGGTACTCAGCAATGGCTCCCCTTCATTCTGGAAAGAAGTGACCAGTGGGCTACCACAGGGTTCTGTCCTGGGCCCAGGACTATTCGATATCTTTGTCAGTGACTTGGATGAAAGAATAGAGTCCTCCATGATAGAGGGCATGCTTATGAAACTGAGGGCATGCTTATGAAATTTTCAGATGACACTAAATTAAGAGGAGTAGCAAATACCCCCGAGGACAGGATAAAAATGACCTGAATAGTTTAGAAAGCTGTGCCAAAACTAACAAAATGAACATCAGCAGAGAGAAATGTAAGATACTGTACTTAGGTAGAAAAAATGAAATGCACAGATATAGGATGGGGGACATCTGGCTTGACAACAATACATGTGAAAGGAATCTGGGAATCCTAGTAGACCACAAGTTGAACATGAGTCAACAGAGTGATGCTGCAGCTGGAAAAAGTCAATGTGATTCTAGGCTTCATCAATAGAAGTATAGTGTCTAGATCAAGAGAGGTAATAGTACCATTCTATTCTACTTTGGTCAGGCCTCACCTGGAATATTGCATCCAGTTCTGGGCACCACAATTAAAAAAGGATGTTGATAAGCTGGAGCATGTCCAGAAGAAGGCAATCAAAATGATGAAGGGTCTGGAAACCATGTCCTATGAGGAGCTACTTAGGGAGCTGGGTATGTTTACTGATGAAGAGAAGGTTAAGAGGTGATATGTTGGCCCTGTTTAAACATTTGAATGGATGTCATATTGAGGATGTTTGCTGCTGCTCCAGAGACTAGAACATGGAGCAATGGATGCAAATGACAAGAAAAGAGATTCTACCTCAACATTAGGAAGAATTTCTTGACAGTAAGAGCTGTTCGACAGTGGAACGCACTCCCTCGAAGTGTGTTAGAGTTTTCTTCTTTGGAGGTTTTTAAACAGAGACTGGATAGCCATCTGTTCAGATGATTTGATTGTGTATTCTTGCATGGCAGGGGTTGGACTGGACGGCCCTTGATGATTCTTCCAAATCTGTGATTCTATGACTCTATGAACTTGGCATCCACAAATTAAAAAGGAAAATACAGTGTAATCCTAGACATGTCTACTTAGAAGGAATCCCCACTGGGTACAAGGGGGCTTATGGCAAAGAACCTGAAATCTATATCTAATTTGTCTTTCTCTGGTCTTAAGTTCTTTCTGGATCAAGCTACCTGCCTTCCCTAGTACAGACCTCCCTGGGATGCAAGATCAGAGGAACAATGTGTGGCATGCTGATTGTTGAACTCCCTTTACTGGAGTCTCAGTTGCCCCCATGGTGTTGTCTTTCAGATACTGTACTAGTTAAACACATTCCTATTTATATAAACATCTTGGTAATAAACAAGTGTTTGCTTTCCTTTTTTACTGATCCTTATTTTGTTAGTATTTGCAATTTTAATTTTGGTTTCATAGGTTGTCATATACCGTGAATCTGAGGAAAGGCAGGCTATAAATCAAATAAATAATTACTAAAGGAAGTATGTACAGAATTAGCGGCCATATTTTATTATGTACAAAGACATATAGGAGTATATAATGAGATCCTATACATGTCAATAGCAGACTTTGAGAAGTCTCATTCCATCGAGACTTATTCCCAACTATGTACATAAGACTGTAGCATGAAGCTGTAGGAAAAAAATATTCTCATCAAAATTTCTTTCACATGTTGTTGAATTCCTCCTTGGTTTAAATCCAGCTTAAATTAGCCTTGTATATTTTGACAGTATAAATGACCAAAGCAGACTAGAATGGGACTATTTCTCATGATCTGGACACTTTACTGTTGATGATGTCTTGAATTGCATTAACATTCTGAGCTGCCTTGTCATACTTCTGACTCAGCTTTAAATTTTCTGCTAAAGAGTATTGATGTCTCACAAAACTACAAATCCCAGGATTGTGTAGGATGGAGCCATGGTAGTTAAGTGGTGTCAAACTGCTTTATTTCTACAGTAGGTGCACATTAGGTGCTCCCAAAAATCCTCTTAACCTATCTTGAATTACAATTTCTTCCCCTCATCATCTGATCAATTTTCATCCAGTCAAGTGTACTTCTCTTTATAGGAGAAGATGGAGGTAAAGTAACATTCTGTCTTCCTCCTGTGATCCAGCCATATGCTTTCATCTTCCTTTAACTACAGATGTTTCTGTTTCCTTGTTCTTCCACGTAATCCAAATGTGGAAACACTTCTGCGTTTTTCAAAAAAATCTCTTACAATTCTGAGATTATTTTATACCTTACCTCTCCTGACATTCTCTTTATGAGCATGGCATACTTATTTGATTTTATCCTTGATTGTTGCCATTCATTCCTATAAATGTCCCCACTAAATCTGGGTTCTTCAGAAAGCTACCGTCCACTGACTTTCACCTTAACAACTACTTCTTCCCTTTTCACAAGCATCAGGTCTAGGGTAGCCATTGTTCTTGTGTCTTCTTCCTTCTGGATAATGTGATTTCCCATAGTGTGTTTGTTACTGTTTCAGCACACAGTGCCATGGATCACCCTTGCTACGGCTGCTGTCCATCTCTCTACATTTTCTACATGCTGGGAACATAGAGATTATCATGCTAAGGTCAATTCCAGAACCATCCCACAATCATCCCATTATTCGCAATGGGATAATTGTGGGATGGTAATGTGATGGTTGTGGGATGGTTCTGGAATTGACCCTAGTGTGATAATCATATATGACAATGTGACAGGCATATCTCTGGTATGTCTTTCAGGAGTTGCCCATCTTTTGTTTCTACATGGCATGGAGGGTTGATTGCCAGAATAGCTCCCTGAGAGGTGGTCACTGGTGCTGTTTCCACAGTCATGTATATCTCTCATTTGGATATCGTTCTGGAGTTTTTCATGTTGTGTGTTCCCCAGCTTGTGTTTTCCATATTAGTGTGGCAGTGAATCTCCTCTAGGTTTTAGTCTCTAGAACAGCTATCCAAGTTTCTGAAATCTGTGTTGGAAATAGATTCACCACTTGGATAGCTCCATTAAAATTCAGATCCAGGAATGGATTCACAAGTACACTAACATGGAAGCCACCAGCCAGCATTGGGATGTCTCCTGTTTTTTCTAGGCTAAACATGCATTAGATATGATGATTATCATTCTGATATAGTATCACCATGCTTCCCTCTCCAAAATGTAATAATTATATAGAATCAGTCACCTTCAGGCTTGACAGTTGTTGTTTTTAACATTACATGTACTTTATTGTTGGACTAATGTCAGCTTTGCCCTAACCTTCAATTGAAGAGAGTGGTGTTTACATATTCCTTGTATATCATTGCTTGTCGATGGAACTAAAAAATGTTGTTTGTTTTTTTTAAATTAAAAAACCAAGTAATGATATTTGGCTGGAAGGGAATTTTATGAATTCTCTCTTCCACCTTCAAGAAACTACTGATGATGGTGAAAAGCCAGTTTTGAAGAATAAAACTTGCAAAGCAGCATGACTAACTGACTGACTGAATGTAGAAATCTTTTCCCCTCCCTCCATCCCTTCCTTCAGCATCATAAATGTTTATGCATGACTGAATGACCATGCTAAAATGTACCCTTTGGCATTACTTTTCCATGATATCTTGGCTTAGGTTCAGGTTTAGATTTTTTGAAGAACTGTATTTCCTCATATGAATGTGCCAGAACACTAAGATCTTTGGGGAAAAGCTTTCTCTTGATCCCACCATCATCACAGTCTCACTTGGCGAGGACACGAGAGAGCGCCTTCTTGGTGGTTGCTCTCACCCTCTGGAACACTCTTCCATGGAAGGCTAGGTTGGTCCCTTCCCTGCTTGCCTTTTGTCAGCAAGCTAAGATGTTTTTATTTAAGTAGGTGTTTGATATATAATCACACCAGGGTGGTTTTTACGAAGTATGTTTGTTTTAATCATGCTGTTACTTTTGTATATTTTAATGCAATTTTATTCTATGTTTAGATGATTTTAACTGTTTTAAATGTTATTATAATTGTAAAAAAAAGTTTTATGTTTTCATATGTGAGCTGCCTTGGGTGCCTTCTGGGAGAAAGACAGCATACAAATGAAATACATAAATAAATAACAAATAAATAAATACATAAATATCTGACAGATGGTTTTTCAGTTTAAAGACCTCCAGATGGGCAATGGCTAGAGTATGGAGAAACCTGGTAAATGTGAGATTGATCCAAATCACTTATACACCAGTCACATTACCTGAAAGAAGAATTGTGGTGGAAACAGATCCAAGTCCTTACTAACCTTACTAACCTCCCTCCCTAAACAACAACCAGCAGAAAAGAAGCCACAGACTGGAAAGAAGCTTTCTTTCCCTTATTTTGCCATCCCTTCCTACAAGTTGCAAACAAGCTTGTAAAATGTGGACCAGACAAGTTAACTGTTACATGGATTTGTAATTGGTTGACTGGCTGAACCCAAAGGGTGCTCAACAATGGCTCCTTTTCAACCTGGAAAGAAGTGACCAGTGGGGTCCCACAGGGTTCTGTCCTGGGCCCAGTGCTTTTCAACATCTTCATTAATTATTTAGATGACAGAATTGGGGGCATACTTATCACATTTGCAGATAACACTAAACTAGGAGGAGTAGGAGTAGCTAATACCCCAGAGGACAGAATCAAAATTCAAAATGACCTGAATAGACTAGAAAGCTGGGCCAATGCTAACAAAATGAAATTCAACGCAGAGAAATGTAAGGTTCTGCACTTAGGATGGAAAAATGAAATGCATAGATATAAAATGGGGGACACCTGGCTGAATGAAACGACGTATGAAAAGGATCTAGGAGTCGAAGTAGACGATAAGCTGAACATGAATCAACAGTGTGATGCGGCAGTTTAAAAGGCCAATGCAATTTTAGGCTTCATCAATAGAAGTACAGCGTCTAGATCAAGGGAAGTAATAGTGCCACTCTATTCTGCTTTGGTCAGGCCCCACCTGGAATACTGTGTCCAGTTCTGGGCACCACAGTTCAAAAAGGATGTGGAGAAACTGGAGCATGCCCAAAGGAGGGCAACTAAGATGGTGAAGGGTCTGGAAACCATGCCCTATGAGGACTGCCTTAGGGAACTGGGGATGTTTAGCCTGGAGAAGAGAAGGTTAAGAGGTGATATGATAGCCCTATTTAAATATTTAAAGGGATGTCATATTGAGGAGGGAGCAAGCTTGTTTTCTGCTGCTCCAGAGACTAGGATGCATAACAATGGATACAAATTGCAGGAAGAGATTCCACCTCAATATTAGGAGGAACCTCCTGACAGTAAGGGCTGTCTGACAGTGGAACACACTCCCTTGGAGGGTGGTGGAGTCTCCTTCCTTAGAGGTCTTTAAGCAGAGGCTGGATGGCCATCTGTCGAGGATGCTTTGATTTGGAGTTCCTGCATGGCAGGAGGTTGGACTAGATGGCCCTTGTGGTCTCTTCCAACTCTATGATTCTATGATTCTAAGTTTATACACCCTCCCTAAAAAAGGGATGTGGCCTATGTTCCATATCATATTTTTATGAGAATGGGGCTAGGAGACCTTTCTCCATGTTTCCATTGGTTCAAGAAATGTGTAAAGGGAATGCCAACAGGATTCACAATTGTAAGGCGAAATCTGAGAGACCTCAGCTATCAATTTCTAACCCACAATAAATTGTCACTACTACAACTGCAATGATACAAAACAGGATAGTGGCAGCAGCCTGGAAACTGCAAAACTAAATTCACAAATAAGGAAACAAGGTCTACTAAACATAATGGGACTTCCTTCTGAATAAGTAAAGGTGTAAATCCATTTCCTGGTCCAGTTATTAAGCTAGAATGATCCCTCATCCTACCCTGAATTATAGCAAGAGAGGCAAAGCAAAGTAGGAAAAAAGCACCGCTGTCTCTAACACCTGCTGCCATTTGAGCAAAAACATTATTTTAAGCACCCCACACAAATATTGAAGGGCTCCCAAACACTGGATTACAGACAGATCAAAGTGGATATACAAATAAAAATGGTGGCAACTTCATACAAACCTGACATAAATGCAGCATGACTTTTTAAATTTAAATTTTAAAGGAGAGCTTCAGAAAAAAATAGTATAGTAAGCCTACAGCTATACTCATTTCAAATCACTGAAGCTGAAACTTTAAAAGAGCAGATGAATTTTAAATAGCTCTGTTGCCTTATCACTTGCAAGTTGCTGCTCACTGGAAAGCCTGCCAAGTCCAAGTGCTAGCTGCTCTTTTCATCTTTCACTGTTTGTTGTAGAATTATAGAATTATTGAGTCGGAGTGGATCAAAAGGCCAGCTATGTGCCTGCCTCCAGCCTGAATGTCCACAGAACTTTCCCTCAAAATGATTCATGTCTTGTAGGACTTTTGCCTTTGTAAACCTGGCAGCCCAACTAACAGTGAGGATGGGGAGAAAGAATTCAGGAAGAAAACAAACCACATTCAATTTAATCCAAATTTCCTCTCCTTGATGCACTCAAGGTTACATAGCCAGGAAGGAGTGTGTTGTGATGAGCATTTGTTGTGGTAATTTCCCATTTTTCATGCCCCCTAATTGGTATATTAATCTCATAAATTACCTTTATTTTTTGTATGGCAGTAGTTTGTCCTTTTGGATTTGTCCCTTCCTTGCAAGGTAAAATGGCAGGGAGAGGGCAATACATTCAGAGTCCTGAAAGCAAATCCCATCCAACTGTGTGCCTCTGTGCTCCCTGAAAGAGGCATGGTGCAAGATACACAGTCTTCAGAAACAAAACAAATGTCTTACTTGGCAATGCCACTTGAGCTTTAATTTTAATTACTGTATCAATCTGCTGAGTATTCTCTGGGTGCATTGTAGCTGAAAGCTTGTATAACAGACCCATATAAACAAGTACTTTGAGGGAGTTGCCAAGAAATCTAAAGGGGGATTTGTTTGTCATCATTTATCATCAGGTTCACTTCCACTTATAGTGATACTATGAATGAGAGACCTCCTCAATCCCTGGCCACTAACTGTCCTGCAGGATTATGTACCTGCAAATGCTCTCCCTTCCCCAGACTGATAAACAAGGTCTGCATTTGGAAATCTATAGATAGGTCTTCTCTACCTCCTAGGATGTGTACGTTTTCTATACTAGTAGAATCTCCTGCCCTACTTCTGTGGCAGCAGTCTTCCTGTTCTCCTGGCCTGAAGCATAATGAGGGTCCTATCAGTCACAGCAGACAAGGGACCATTAGTAGACTGTGTCTCTATGTACTAGCTCTCTTGCTTACTTGGAGCAGGGATTGCAACTCCCAGAGTTCCTCATTATTGGCTATCCTGGCTAGGGCTGGTGAGAGTTCCAGCCCAACATCATCTGGAGGCCCACATGATTCCCACACCTGGCGTAAGTTGCATGCTCCAGCATGAGGCAGTATCATAACTTGTAAACGTTACTTTTTGGACTGCAACTCCTAGAACCCCCATTTGATCAGTTAAGAGTGTCAGGCTGGAGACCTCTGAGCTTGAGAATGGGAAGAGATTGCTATCTCTAAGGGTCTAGGAAACATTCTGGAGTAACTGTATTGGCCACGCAACCAAAAAAAAAAAAAAAAAATCCATTATATCCAAAATTCACAAAGGAGTGATATCTTTATTGACCAACCAAAATGCACAAAAAACATTGTGCAAGCTTTTGAAGCACTACCTGGCTTCTTCACCAGGCAAAAGATGTTAAACAATCATTCAGGAGAAGAAAAGCAACAACAGAGTCAAGCAGATTGGCAACTTGACTCTGGTCATTCCCCATTTGGCATGGGACTACAGTGACCAGACATTGTGGTCCTGAGGCCAGTTGCCACTGTGGTACTGAATGGGCTGCTGGCAAGGAGTGCTTTTTTGCCCTCCTTTTGCCAGGGGGCCCTTAGGTGGTGGTGGCACAGCTTCAGCCCAATCTGGGGGCATGTGTCATTTATGCACCACGCCCCTAAATCGGCCCAAAGCCCAAATTTTGTATCAGATGTTATTTCTGTTGTAGTTCAGTTGATCTGGAAGGATCTCAGTGCAGGGAGAGGCTATCTCTTTTCTTGGCCATGTGGAAACTGTCCACATTACCACACTACTTTCTTATAGTACTGCTATTCCACTTTTACTGCTCTGGCTGCCTGCTGTTGCATTCTGAGACTTGTGGTTCAGCGAGGCCTAAGAGCTCTCTGGCTGAGGATTCTAAATGCCTCTCCAACAACTGAAAATCCCAAAACACAAGAGGAGGCAGCCAGAGCAGTTATAGTGCTGTAAGAGTGTAGAATGGTAATCTACTGAGGAATGGGCAGTAAAATTTAAACTAATGGAGACATTGCTCTTTTGTGAATTTTGGATTTTGTTGTATTTCCTGGTACCAACCCTTCAATAGGAATCTTTCTACTAGAGGAAGCCTGGCAATGGAAGAGCATATAAAGGGAAGTACTAAGTTGTTCAAGGTAAGTCTAGGAAAGAAATACAGAGAACTCTTGGTTCATGCTGAGTCCGAGGAGCCAAAAGGGCCAGAGAAAAGCTTACTAGGCCCCTGAAATGTATTTGAAGAGCCTGGGGTTGGGCACAGGGAGCTGTCCAGCAAAGGTTCATGGAGCTGTCCACATCCAGGTTATGAAAAATAGTGAAGATGGACAGGCTTATACTGAATTTGTGCATTTTGGGTATTGTACTAGCCTTGATCTGATGTTTCATGGTTGGCTGCTAGTTGCCTTCCTGATTTACCTTTTTCGAGAACAAACTGGTGAGGACAATTCTGAAGATGCCTGGGCCTCCTTGCTGCTACGAGATATAATCCTTCTGGATGTTGTTCTGGTTGTTGTTATGTACCTTCAAGTTGACTTTTGGTAAGTCTACCCCACAGCTTATATGGCAGAAAGTGTTCAGAAGGCATTTGCCACTGATTTCCTTTAAGGCTGAGAGAGTGCGACCAGCCCAAGCTCAGCCAGTGGTATTCCACAGCCCAATGACTTGGGCAACTGAAGGTTGCGTGAACATAAGTCTCCAAATGGATCACAGACTTATGTAGCAAAGAGAAATATCTACAAAACTACTCCATGAACAAGAGGTATAACCTGAAAGTGTAAGCTCAGGGTAATATCTCCTATTGCTCTGAAGTAATTTACAAATGCTTAGCCTACACAGTAGAACTTGGGTCATGCACAAGCAGAGGCAGACTGACTTTATTATAGGTAAAAAAGAGTCACATTTTCTGACACCATTTTTTGTTGTTATCAAAAAGATTTTTGTACATTTTTGAGACTGTCAGCCCCCACATTTATGTTGATAGGCAAAATTTTGAACATCCATAGCCAGTGCTTTATTGATTGGGCTGTTTGGAGCATACAATCAACCTGTCATTCTGCGTCTAGCTACAAAAAGGGCAAAGACATTAATTCTGTGCAGAGACCTTTTAAACAAAATGCAGAAAACATGATGTATGCTAGGGAGACAGAAAGAAGGGGAAGGTTTCCTACTCTCACACTTGCAGGTGTTGGAATGCTGGGACAACCTGTCTCAAATAAAGTTTTGTCAGCTGTGAGATTGCCCCCCGCCCACATTCCTACCCCTGATACAGTGGCTCAGCTGAAGTCTGCCCACTCTTTCCAAGACCTGGTGTCACTAATCAGAATGCAAACACCCACTGGCAGCTAAGTTGAGGGACAGACAGCAAGCAGGCTGAGGAATGGAACAGGCTAGGGAGACCATTTTAGCACAATTGGGAGTAGGGAGTATAATTGAGTGCAGAGGAAGTGAGCAGGTAGTATTTCTAATGATTAAAACTTTAAGGTATTGCCTATTAGGCAGTCTACCATATACATCAGAGTTAGGCAACTATAGTAGGCCCAATTTATACCTCTGAATAAATTACTGGAAAATTATTGGACAGCAAGCAGGAATGTTAGTTCTGTGCATATGGAAAACATCGTTAAAATGTTCCAGAGAAGACATAAAAACAACAAGGCAGTTTACAAGAGTTCCAAAACAGAATAAAAGGTGACTCCTGGATCTAAAGAGTTGACGACTATGACTGTAAAGAAAACACATCTCTTCTACTGGGCACATTGGTACACGGTAACTATATACCCAAGGGTCTGCCTCAAACACTCCTCACTATCTACATAGAAAGCACGGTAAGGGAGACAAAGTGAAGTAGCAAGAAGCATTGGAATCTTGTCCTTGGAAAGTGGCTATCAGCAGTTAAGAACAAGTTGTGACCTTTATTTCTTTCACTGGACCAGATATGTGCCCAAATTCCTGTTTGCAACCTTGGATGTTCAGTGGATTTCTGATAAGACTTAACATTTATATAATAATAATATTAATAATAATAATAAGAAGAAGAAGAAGAAGAAGAAGAAGAAGAAGAAGAAGAAGCCTGCCTCTCCCTATGGATTGAGGTGGGTTACGATAAAGAATAAAAACACATAATACAATAAATCATAAAATATCACAGTCCCCAACCCTCCACCCACATAAATATAAAGACACAGTAATTACAATTTCAAAAAACACTCAATAACAGATTTAGATTAAAATTAATTATTAGACAGTTAAAATTGGGCATATAATGAGAATAGCTGTTGGCAGATGGGTTTATCTTTTAGATGAGAGGTCAGTTGGGGAAGGCCTGCTCGAAGAGACCCATCTTGACTGCCTTCTTAAAGGCGTCAAGGGTGGTAAACTGACGGATCTCCTCTGGCCAGTAATTTCACACATTTGGAGTGGCTGATGAGAAGGTCCTCTGGGAAACTGCAGCCAATCAGATTACTTGAGGGAGCGCCTCCTTCCATACAATCCACCCTGCACACTCAGGTCCTCTGGGAAGAATCTACTGCAGCCTAGGAAGACCAGGCTGGCTGCGGTCTCCCAGAGGGCTTTCTCATCCACCGCTCCTAGATCAGATTTCCACTCTTGAAGCCTTTAAAAAGGCTGTCAAGATGGATCTCTACTGGCAGGCCTTTCCAGAGTAACACCCCCCTTCCACTAATTACTGATAGCTCCTGTCAATCCCACAAAAAACGGCTTGCCTCAAGTACTTGAATTTTAATTAATCAGTATTTTATATTGCACTGTTTTATTCTGATATGTCTTTTAGGATAGGGAGGGAAGTGGGGGTAAGGGATTGTGCTGAGTTTTAACTGTATAATGTATTTTATTGTTATTTTTGTTTCTCTTTGTAACCCGCCTTGATCCACAGGGAGAGGTGGGATATAAATAACAACAACAACCAGTGTTGGTGTCACTCAAGCCTTCAGGGGGCAGGCATTCCAACAACAGGATGCCATAGGAAAGAAGGCACTCTCCCACAACGCCCCACAGTTTGTTACTCCCACAAATGGGACACAGAGGAGAGCCCCTCCAACAGGTTTTAGTCCTTGGGCAGGTAGGTGTACATAGGGAAGACGTTCTCCTTCAAGTAGTAGCATCCTATGTTGTTTAGGGCTTTGGTTGTCATTACCAGGAGCTAGAATTCATACCAGAAGGCCTAAGGCAGAACTGTTTTTTTCCTAGGTCAAGTTTTGTAAACATTCTTGGAATTAGTGATTGTGAGCTTTCTTGCCCATAAGCTGGGTTTGTCAATTCAGTTACATGAAGAAAAAGGTCAAAGGAATGTAGTTACCTCCTGAAACTCAAAATCATCTGCATTCTTTCATTAAGCATTTGGCTACTCCAGGTGTATTGATTTATATTTCTATTTTCTTCAGTTACACTCAGTTATCTTTGCTTTACTTCTGAATAAGTGAATGCAAAGTAAATGAAATGTGCCTGATTTATAACCTAGTTGAGATATTTTATGCGAGCCAGGTTTTAACCAATAATCCAATGTCTCTGTCTTAAAATGTGCAGCTAGAGGCTTATATCATAAGAGGGAAAATCAATGAAAATACTTTTTCAAAAATGTACTAAAATAACATCAACAGCCCATCTGTATGTATAAGAGCTTGCCAGAAATAATTTACTAGACAGACAGACAAAACAATAATGGCAAATCATCTGAAAAACCAAAGTCCATCAAAGTTTGTTATAAAATGGAATTTTGCTGCATTACTCTTTCTGCTTCCCACCATGGTGCTGGCTAGCTAGATATTCCCAGCCTCTGGAAACACTGACCTCTCAGAATTCTCTGGCCAGCATGTCCACTGGCCATGTTATCTGGGATGGGGTTGCGAATTTTTGTTATTAACTACCCTCAAGTCATCCTCAGTTCATGAGACATGTCCAAGTCCTCCTATCCTCCACTGCTCTGCTTAAGAATTATAGAGTAAAGTCCATAGCCTCCATACTTGAGTCTACCCAACTGACATGTGCTCTTTCTCTCCATTACCCTCTACCTTTCCTAGCATTACTGTCTTTTCTAATGAGTCATGCCTTTTCATGATGTGACCAAAGTATGACACCCTCAATTTGATCATCTTGGTTTCCAGGGAGAATTCTAGCTTTATCTGCTCCAGGACTCATTTGTCTTTTTGGCTGTCCATTGTAGCCTCGGCACTCTCCTTCAGTTACCACATCTTAAATGAGTTTTCCTCTTATCTGCTTTTTGCACTGCCCAGCTCTCATATCCGTATATGGTGATGGGGAATACAATGGCTTGGATGATTCTAAGTTTAGTGTTTAGTTTTAAATATCTACTATTTATGTTATTATCTAGTTCCTTCATAGCTGCCTATCCCATTACCAGTCTTCTTCTGATTTCCTGACTGCAGTCTCCATTCTGATCAACGTTTGATCCAAGGTATTCAATTACCTCATTGTCTAGGTTGAATGTATGTCATTTCTCTGTGGTCATTTTTTAAAAATTGAACTCACAGCCTTGTGGTTTGTGAGTGGCTTCAATATAGGCATTTAACCACTGCACCACCAGGGCTCCTCCTTAATCATTGTTCCAGGTCTGTGATGTTTTCCGCTAGCAGTATGGTGTTGTTCACATATCTTAGATTGTTACTGTTCTTTCCTCCTATCTTCACTCCTCCTTCTGAGTCTAAACCTACTCTTCTTATGATATTCTCTGCATACAAGTTGAACAAATAGGGCGAAAGTTATAAGCCAAAAAATTAACGTTTCCAAACTCTTGAGTTTCCCTAATTGACAATGGAGCCTACTTCCAAGGTAATGAACAGGAGACAGAGTCTCAAAATTTATGCTCAAGCCAAATAATAATAAAAATTTAAAAAAATAAAATAAAAATAAAAACAATGTATAAGCTAGCCTACACCTGTACTTCTGTTCAGCATGGACAGGCTGTAGTGGCAGTAGGTCAGTGTAAACATACTAAGAGAAGGTGCCAGATGCATTACACCACAACCTGAGTAGGCACAAAAGTTGGTCCTTCAGCTATCCAAAAAGCACCTGCTGATGCAAAGCAGCACAAAATCTCATAGTTACTTAACAAATATGAGATTGCAGCTGACATGCAGAGTAGTGAGATGGGCCAACCTGACCTACCTCATGCAGGCTGTTCCCCTTACTATGTCCAGACTTGTAACTTATTTAATTTATAGCTGAGTGTATTAGTATTAGCCCATTTCTAATTCTTTGTGTCCAATTGTGTGCTGGGATGTATACACAGAGTAACCCACCTTTCCTTATGCAAATATTCTGAAGTTAGTAGGTTTTGATTCAGTAGTCAACAGAACAATCTAGATTCAGTGTAGAAATCCACTACTTGCTGATGCAGAATGAATTCCTGCATTTCGGAGAATCATGCCACACAAGGAGAGAGACATGCACATACATGATTCTGTTCTGTTAATTCTATCAAAGTGGTAACTGGAACCCTAAAGTGATATGGTGAATGTAAAGTAATAGGTCTAGGTGAAAACTAATCAAGGGAATAAGCAATATCCGACTCTGGAATCATTATAAATAGAGGTTAAAGGTCTAAATAAATATGGCAAAGGAAACACGTAATAATAAGAAGAAACACATGAAGAGAACTATAAAGGTGAATTTCACTAGTTCTGAAAACAATAGGAGAGATTAAAGAAAAGTGAGATAGGGAAATGGAAAGTTCATTTGGGAAGAGAGGAATAAAAAAAAAGCAACGCTGTCAAGAATAGAAGATAAATGTTGGGGGAGAAAATTAATCACAGTGGGAGGGAAGGGGGGAACTTATGAATGATATTAGAAACTTGGAATGAAATGAGTGTATGATACAACTTTACACTTTGTTTTTATTAAATGAAATAAAAATTTTATAAAAAAACCAAAGTGGTAACTGGATCCAAAGTGGTTTCATTTTTGAGTCAAACTGATGTTAAAGGCAAATGAAGTGCCTGTGGTTAGATTTTTGGCTGCCCTACATGCTGATGAAACAGGTGCTGCCTGCATCTGCTATGAGAGAAGATAAAATAGCTGTGTTTCTTATGGAAAGAGTTATATCTTGTGGCACTTTTCAGGTCCCAGGATTTTTACCATTGCTTGGCAACTACATTTCTTGGAAGGACACTTTGTGAATGGCATCAGCATAAATGTCCCAGGTCCAGGTCTTGTCTCTTTGCCACCTTTTTAATTATATATATTAAAATTCTATTTCTTGCATTTGCATTGGCGAAGATTATTCATTAGGGAACTCCATTTGCCAGCTCCTAATTTGTTTACATTATTCAAACCTGATGTTCAACCCATTAGAGCAACAGGAGCATTAAAAGACACTGAAGCGCAAAGTAGATGCTCAATATTTCTCAGTCTAATTTCCTCAGAATGGTATCATAAATATACTTCAGAAAGAATGGTTTAGTAACTCAGGCCACCCACAATATATCCGTAGAGCCATGATTGCAGCCAGTACTCATCACTGAAAAAGCAGTGACGGTCTGATCCTTCCTCAGTCATTTCATTCTGACAAAAGCCTGAAATCTCTATGTATACATGCATTACATTAAAAGAATTATTATTATTATTATTATTATTATTATTACTACTACTACTACTACTACTACTATTATTTATGTCTCTTATATATATTTCTTCAGCACTATTTCTAACCAGGTTGATTCCTTCCCACAGACACACACAGTAGAATTCCCATTCTCAAGCCCGGCTGTTCATATTGGCTCTCTACATTTATCTTAACATCAATGGAGAACATCTCATTTTTTTTTCTAACACCATTTTGGAGACTGTTGTGCTGATTACATTACTGGAAGTCCAATGGGGCCTGTTCCCCCCCCCTCAACTGGCTGTGGGTTTGAATACCCCTTTGACCTTGCCTCTTCTAAGCTGCTTCACCTGGATGCCGCAATAGAGAGAACTCCTTTTAGCTATTTCATTCTCCCTCACCCCTGGTCCATAGATCATTTGCTAAAAGAGTATTGATGGTACAATGGATGCTGGGGAATGTGTTTTCCCATGATCCTTGTCCGTAATTAGGAACCATGGGAATATTACCTTTCTCAGGTAAACACTGAATAGAAACACTGATGCACATTGGGCCCTTGGTATCCACTGCGCTTTTGGTTTCAGGACCCCATCATGGATATGAAAATTTGTGGATGCTCAAGTCCCATTCTACACAGTGGCATAATAAAATGGTGTCCCTTATATAAAATAGCAAACTCAGGTTTGCTTCTTGAGGGTTTTCAAGCACAGGCAGGGAAAGGGTTTGTGAGAGGGATGCACTCTTGTCACCCTCACTAGAATTGCCTCTGTGGTTAAGTAAATTTGGTAAGTGGGAAAAAGAGTGAGGAATATCAAGGTTATAACCCCCGCCAAAGATGAACTGGTGCAAATTATGATGCCTAGTACAGTTTGCTGATACATTGTGGTACAAAATTTGCATTGTCAACTGGGTAATTACAGTGTTTGGTGGCATTACTACTTCCTCTACATTGTTTTGTGCTTTCAAAGCTATGGGAACAAAACAGCTATCCCTTGGAGGGTTCTTTAGCTTATCTTTCCAAACCTCAAGTCAGTTCTTATTTCCCAGCATTAGAGCGCATCTTACCCTGGGTAGAAGCCCAAAGGAAAAAGTCACATGTGTATACAGATGCCCTTGACAATATGACTGAAACATGTAGAACAACCTGACTACTCTTACAAGAATATATATCAGGTTCCATTTATGGCATATTCTGTCAAAAGGTCTTTACCAACTGTATGGCTGCTCTTCTGACTTTTCACAGAATGAGTCAATTTACTATCATTGTTTAGTGCATCGACAACATAACAAATTGAAAACCAGAAAATTACATGTAGGAGGCTTTGGTGAGAAAAAATAAGAGACACTGTAAAGTGTGTCTTACTTCTCACAACCATTCCTCTTCCTGGCTCCTTTCACACGAGAGAATTATAGCACTATGGTTCAATTTTAACTGCCATGGCTGCATGCAAAGGAATAGTGTGGCTTGTAGTCTCATGAGACACTAGAGCTCTCTGGCTGAGAATTTCAAATGCCTCTCCCAGGATTCTATAGGGAAAAAAGCATGACAGTTCAAGTGGAATCATAGTGGAATCACAACTGTGTACCTATAGTGTGAAAGCTCCCTTTGTGCTGGGAAGAGCTCAAGACTCCTAAGGAAGCCTCTGTTTCGTGCCCCCCCCCCCCCGCCACCAGCAGAGCAGGTTGGTTAGAGATTAGGTAGAAGATCAGTGTATAAAGAATACATTTTAACATTATCATCACATTTATGGGGACAGCTGAGTCCAACAATCAATTCAACAGCAGGATGTAGTACTATTGTACTCTAAGCTTGAGTGTAATGAAGTATATGGAAAATCAAGACTGAGAATTAAAAGAACATTAGGGTAGGCCACTATGGAAAGCTACATAAAAGATCTTCACTGAACATGAGAGTTAAGACTAGCAGAGAAAATGTTAATGGGCCTTAGACTGGGACTAATACTATGTAGCAGAATATGTAGCGTTTGTAAATCAGTAATATGTATTGTTTGTAAATCACTATTCTGTCACCAAGGTTATACCTTGATGAGGTGTTGTACCTCACACTAGCCTACCTTACAGAGCTCTCATGAGGATGAATTAAGCTTTCTGATGAGGGAAAAAAGTGGGCAGTTGCAACAAATAACTATTGGCTACCCAATTCTTCTGTAAATTACAATAGCTCTGAGTGATCTAAAAATGTGAGATTAACAGCAAAACTCCTTGGAAAAAAAGACCTACTGATTTCAATGAAGCTTACTTCTAGCTAAAGCTTAGGCAGCAGTCCTGTGCAAATGTGTCTGGGAATAAATCCCATTTTGTCAAAATGTAGAGGATTGCACCATATGTTCCCTAAGTAAATGTAGCTGTGCTGGTGAAATAATCTTCCAGCTCTATTTTCATTAATGTAAAGATTGGGCCAAGTTAGAAGGAAATGTGGTGTAATGGCTAGAATGTCAGATGGGTTTTGGGAGAATTAGGTTCAAATTCCTACCAAGGTATGACATTCACTAGTTGAACTTCAGTCGGTCGAACTCTCAACTTGAGACAAACTGTTCAGATTCTCAACTTGACTAACTTCATAGGACTGTTGTGAGGATTAAGTATGAAGAAAGAAGCCATGCATTTTTGCCTCATCACATTATAAATGGCAAGAAATAAAGCTAACAACAGTAAATAAAAATAAAGAACAGGCAATTCATCCTCTTTCTTGTCTTGGCTATAAAAAGAAAAGTCCAGGGCATTTGAAGGGCAATAGGGGGAACAGCTGAGGGTGCATTTGGCCCCAGTGTTGCACTTTACTCACCTCTGCTCTAGATGGACAAAAGTTCAGCATGCAATGAGGCATGCTGTCACATGTTCTAAACGGGAATCTGAGCAAATGAAACTGCACTTGCTAAAATTCCATTTTAGATAGCCTGAACCCAGTTATTCATGTTTTGATAACATCCATCTTTGTTCTTGTTGTTGTTCTTGTGTGCATTCAAATCACTTCCAACTTACGGTGACCCTAACATGAACCTATTGCTGGGGTTTCTAGGGTTGACAGTGTGTTCCATGGCAGAAAAGGGAATTGAACCATGATCTCCAGGGTCCTAGTCCAATGCTCAAACCACTACACCATGCTGGCTCACATCCATCTTATTTCACTACAATATATCATATGTTTGTTACCTTTAAGAACTACTTGGAAACTGGTGTCTTGCAAGAATGACACTTCTGATAGTGCATAGCTGGGACTACACATTTTCACTGGATGCCAGAATGTTTCTGAGTATGACAAAGTTCATCTTTAAAGATAGCGATACAACCTGGGGTTGAGCCAGTGTGGTGTAGTGGTTTGAGTGTTGGATTGTAACTCTGGAGATCAGGGTTCAAATCCTCACTTGGCCATAAAGACCCACTCGGTGACCTTGGACAAATCACACTCTGTCAGCCTCAGCGGATGGCAATGGCAACCCCATCCCTGGACAAACTTGTCAGGAAAACCCTGTGATAAGGTCGCCTTAGAGTAGCCATAAGTAAAAAATGATATGAAAGCAAACAACACACACATGTGCAATCTGAAATTTGGAGAACTGAAGGAGGCATGGGTGTAGCCATGTTAGTCTGTTTCAGCAAATACAACAAGTGTATGTTCAGATTCTTTTAAAGAGTAACAAGTTTCATTTGGCATGAGCTACTGTGGACTGATGCTGAAGACAAACTCTCTTCATCAGATATGCCATGACATTTACAAATGAAACATTTAGTGACACATCTAGCTTGGCCCTGAGAAATGTTATCAATAGTACTCCCATTTTTTTGTACCCAATCTTGCAATTTAGGCAATGTCAATTATAACTTGGTAGATGGTCTAACAATTTTTTTAATGTTATGAGACAAAATAAAATACAGCCTACTTTTGAATCACTTCAGAACTGTAGCTGCCAATCCATAAAATATGCCAGACAATCCTTTAAAAATGTGTGTGTGAGTTTGTACACTTTGAGATTCTTCATCACATCCTGCAAGGCAGGGGATTGGACTGGATGGCCCTTGTGATCTCTTCCAACTCTGATTCTATGTGACATTTGTGTTTCAGTATTTACTAGGTCCCTCATAATTAGGAGCCCATTAATGTTGTGCTGTTGTTGTGTGCCTTCAGGTCATTCCCAACTTATGGCAACCCTAAGGTAAACCTATCATGGGCTTTTCTTGGCAAGTTTGTTCAGAGGGTATTTACCATTGGCTATCTTCAGAAGCTGAGAGAGTGTGACTTGCACAAGGTCACCTAGTGGGTTTCTATGGCTGAGAATGGTCTCTAGAGTCATAGTCACCATACCACTTTCGCTCTCTTCCCATCCATGTGTTGTTTGTATTTTTAAAAAATCATAATGCCTAATATTTAAAACTGAATGAATTTAAGGTTATAAATGCCCCTGGAGGAGTGGCAAAAGTTCCCTTCTCAAAAATGAAATCTTAGGCTGTGCCAACCTGAGTTACATTCTGCATGTTGAGCAAAACCCTCCAGCTCCACTCTGCATTAGCATGCTACAGCACAACTTTCTCTTGCTGCCTCGGAGAACAGCCCCTGCTTTACATAAATCTTTCATGAAATGTGTTGCCTCAAGCACTACTGGCTAAGCACAAAAGGCAGTGTTGAAGGAAAACATGGTTTTTGCCTCCAAAAACACAGTTAGCTTTACATAGAGTAAATGTAATTTTTATGTGCTGTGTAATCCCAGGAGCTCCATTAAAGGGAAATGGCACCATTAACAGTTAGGAGAGATCTGTGGAATCACTGTAAGAACTGTGGGTGGGGAAAGAATGTTACTTAGATTGCTGAGCACACCTATGCACATTAATACATAGGAAATCAGAGTAAGTGCTCTGGATGAATTTCAAGCCAACACGTGTGTGGGACAAGTTTTTTCAATTGTGAACTTTAATTAGCAATAACATAAAACAACCATGTGGATCAAAGAAGATATTTATTTCATTTGTTTCTCCTGTCCGTACACATCTTTTCTATTGAATGCTAGCAAACACAATTTTGTGGCCTTACAGATTTGTAATTTGAGGTTATCAGTGTTTATTTTTATGTAGATTGTTAGCTGCTCTGAGCTTTTATGGGGAAAAGTGGGACACAAACTGAATTTATTGCTGTTATTTTAGAAAACATTCATGTTGGAAATTACGAACAAGCCTAAATATGTGTGTGTGTGTTTTCTTCTCTCAGTGTATTCTGGGTTTTTTCTTCATGCTGCCTTGTTTTCATTTTGTTGAAAAAAGACAAGAAAAACTTTTATAATAAAGAGTTAAAAAACCCCAAAAAACCAGCAATTGCTGAGAACAGCCTTCAAATAGAACTGCGAAAACAGGCCATTTTTGTTGTCTTCATAAGCTTGTTCTGTCCTCTCTCACCACAGAGAGATATCAATATGATGCCTTTTCATACTATAATATTTAAAATGAAATATGGTTCTTTAAACCTCAGCATGCTCTCAGCATCCTTCTTTTTAAATATATATTAGAACTGTCCTCTTGCTATCTTTAGGAGACTGGGTTCTTGTGTTCTTGTAAAAGAAGCTAAAAATACTGGATAGGTCATGTGAATGTTCCATTTCACTTGTAGCTCAGGCTTCATAGCACTATCACTAAGAGGCTGTACAGACCAGCGATAAATGCTAGAATCAGGGTGGAGTGGGGGCATGGTGACTCCACCTTCACGAATGTATGATGCCATGCACCCCACCATACAGCGGGAGGCATCACAGTGCTCCCTTGGTATAGTGTGTAAACACGCTGCACCAAAGGAGTGCCGAAAAGCTGCAGTGCCAGTAGCTATGGTGCCATTTCCATGACACAAAAAGGAGCCACTTTTTGCAGCTCCGTTTTGCACCATGGAAAGGCCAGATGAGGGCAGCAGCATGCAGTTGCCACAACCCCGATCTGGCTAGGATCTGTACAGCTCCTAAGCCTGTTCTGTCTTTGGTCACAGCTCTGTTATTAAATTGAAATTGCCTTCATAGCATGTTTTAGGCACAGAAAAAGTGACCAGTTTATTTGGGTTTCACTGCCCTTTGCCTAGGAATGTGAGGAGCAGTGATGAAAGAATTAGACAACAACCTAAAGAGTAAAGATGCAATGCACACCAAAATTAGAATTGTCCAAGCCATTGTATTCCTCACCGCCATGTACATATGTGAGAGCTGGACAGTGAAAAAAGTGGACAAAATCAAAATCAACTCATCTAAGATGTGGTGCTGGATAAGAATGCTGATGATACCATGGACATCCAAAAAGATAAACAAATGGGTCCTTGATCAGATCAAGCCTGAACTCTCTCTGGAAGCTAAAATGACTTGGGCTGTCATATTTTGGCCACATTATGGGAAGGCACAGTTCATTAGAAAAGACAATAATGCTAGGAAAGGTAAACAACAGGAGAAAGAGAGGAAGACAACTCTTTAGATGAATAGACTCAATTAAGGAGGACACAGGTCTGAACTTGCATGACCTAAACACAGCAGTGGGAGACAGGGGGTCTTGGAAATGTTTAATCCAGAGGGTTGCCATTAGTCAGGGTCAAGTCAAGGGCAGTTATCAAGAACAACATCCTTTGGCATTTGTCACAAAATTTCCACTGATCTCTAATCTATGTTCTGCTCCATCAGAACAATTGTTTCTCTTATTCATTGTAAAACAACAGCAGTCATCATGCAGTTTGTCAATATCAATCTCAGTCTGGAGTGCTGTATCAAGAATCTGAAATCTGCCCATTTGTGAAACTGGATATTTGTTGTTTTTTAAAGCTGTATTTCAATATCATGCAATTTCTCCAGATAGTTCAATCCACTATGTCAATATTTTAGGCTGTGACTTTGAATTTTCTATAGTTAGCTAAAGATGCATTGTCCAAAATGACTTGGGCTGATCTTCAATAGAATTTGCCCTCTCTTTAGATCTGAGTGGAGGCTCTCCATGAAACTAGAAAGTTGATAGATTCCAGTTTTTTAACAGGATCTTGACGATCAAACTGTTCAAAAGTAAAAACTCGGGGGGTAGCCATGTTGATCAGGCAGCAAAATACAACAAAATTCAAAATTACAACAAAAAAAAATCTGATACAAAATGTAGGCTTGTGACTGTAACATCACTTTTCTTGTTAGAATCATAGAATCATAGAATCATAGGGCTCTTTCAAACGGGGAGGAATTTCTCCCAACTCCGAATGGAGCCAATGCGGATTTATGTAAATTCGCTTGTTTAGCGAATTTACATGAACCCCTGCTCCGTTCGGAATTACTTCCCATTACCCGAAAATAACCCCCTCCTGCCCGAATTTGCATGCGAAGCTTTAATTCGCAATAAGGTAAAACCCATGATTGCATTTGAATTGGCTTCCCTCTTGCCCGAATTTGCATGTGAAGAGTTAATTTGCAATAACATAAAACCCATGATTGCATTCGAATTGACCTTAAATTATACTTCCAATTTAGCCTTGTATGAAAGGGTCCATAGAGTTGGAAGAGACCACAAGGGCCATCCAGTCCAGCCCCCTGCCATGCAGGAACTCCAAATCAAAGCATCCCTGACAGATGGCCATCCAGCCCCTGCTTAAAGACCTCTAAGGAAGGAGACTCCACTACACTCTGAGGGAGTGTGTTCCACTGTCGAACAGCTCTTACTGTCAGGAAGTTCTTCCTAATGTTGAGGTGGAATCTTTTTTCCTGCAGTTTGCATATACCGCAGCACATCTTTGTATTCCATCTCCACAAATTCCAATAATGATAAAATAAATTTTGTGTTATTGTACAAGAAACTAAAGCAACTGTGTACTTTGAAGATAAAAGTGTTTCTATATCAAATCTCTGACCTTTCATCCCCTATTTGAGGTGACTGTGAATTTTATGAAATTTACATCCCACTTGTATCACTAATGCCCATCTAGTCATTAAGCTATTTTATCTCTCATACAGTATATGGACTTTCTTTCACCAAAATTCAAAGAGGCATTATTAGCCACATAAGGAGGGATACAGTTGAGGCTGAGATCAGTCTTCTTTTTAATATTAGAGTTCCTACAATTACCTCACTTGTCTCACCACTGTCATTGTAAAAATTACACTAACTTTGCTTAATGCCTTCTCTGAAAATATACAGTGAATGGGAAGTATGTATTATGTCAGTTTTGGATGTGCAAGACCCGACTGGAAAAAAAATCTGTGGCTATACAGTTGGCCCTCCATATCCATGGAGTCAACAAACCATGGCTTGAAAATATTTTTAAATATAAATTCCCAAAAGCAAACCTTGATTTTGCCATTTTATATAAGGGACACAATTTTACTATCCATTGTATTTAATGGGACTTGAGCATCCATAGAGTTTGGTATCCACAGGGGATTCTGGAACCAAACCACAGTAGTAAGATACCAAGCACTTTTTGTTGTCAGCTTTTTTTTCCTGCTATGCTGTTGGTTTTGTCTGCCAATAGGAATGGGGGAGGGGGTTAATTTCAGAATTGGACAATATTTTGGAAACCATTTTAGTTTGCACAGCCTTGGGTTGTGATAGAATTCAAAGATATAGCCATGTTAGTCTGTAGAATCGGTATTTAGAGAGATCTTGTAGCACCTTTGAGACTAACTGAAAGGAAGAAGTTGGCAGCATGAGCTTTCCTAAAATAAAGTCTACATCCTCAGATGCATTTGGTAGAGTGGAAGACAGGCTAGTTTGCTATGCCAACCTGGTCTTGCCACTTTATTTCAATACACACAGGCTAGTTCTCAATACCTTTGCTCACAAAGGACCATCATTAAAACTAGATTTGCCACTTCATTTCCAAACACAAAAGATTTTGAGTTTGAATTGACATTCTCACACATCAATGGCGTATATAGGTCTGTCCCTAGCTTCCACTCCACCAAATGCATCTGAGAACATAGACTTTCATCTACAAAAGTTGCTGCCGACTTCTTTCTTTCAGTTTCTTTCAGTTAGTATCAAAAGTGTTACATCTCTCCACAAGTGCACTCTAGTTGGGGCCAGCGTGTAGTAATGGTTTGAGTGCTGCACTAGGACTCTGGGACCACCACTGCTGGCATGGTGGACTCTGGGACCACCACTGCTGGCATGGGCTGCTCCCTCTGAGGTCAGAAACGAGTCCCCCGGCATCAATCACATGGCTAGGTGCCTCAATTTTACCTCAAGAGAGTGTGATGGACATGGACAGTAATGATGTCAGGCAACACAGTGGGGGACGTGTGTAAACAGCTGCCCAGCATTGCTACCGAGTACTCTGGATTTTCCTGCAACATCCGGAGCAAAAGGTGATTTTTTTCAAATCCAGTTTAGTCAGGGATCAGATGGATTTGATACAGAACCAGTCTTCCTTCTTGAAGACAGTCCACATTCAAATTGAGGCTTCGGCTCTGTGTTGTGGAGGCAAGTCACAGCAAAGGTGGCAGGAAACCACTGTAATTGGCCCATGTAGAAATGACCTCAGATGAGATAAAGCCACTAAGTAGCATTTATTTGAAATCATCCAGCTAACCATGCATACAGTGGAGGCAGCTACAATATTTAGGAATTTTAGCAGTAATATAATTAGTTCAATTAGCCAGTGTATCATCATCCTGACAAACAAGAACCTACACACTGAAATACAAAGGAGTCTCTTCACAGTGGATTTAAGTTATTTCAAGACATGAAGCTAACTATGTTGAAAAATCCCTACACTAGTTAATACAGCTTTATGTAGGAAGATAGTTGTATTTTTTAAATTATTTATGCATACCCTATAAAATGTTTAGGCACAATGACACGAACCCTGCAACCAAGGGCATATCTTTGAAAATTTCCTGAAGACAACCTTCCTTTGACTGGTCACCAACAATTCAGATAGCATACTCGTAAGATGTTATTCTTTCTACTTCTGTATAGTCCTTGATATATACTTCTTCATTCTCATTTTCCCCATGTCCAGTCACCTCATCTATCCTCATTCTCCCTTGTATGGTGTCTCTCTGCCCTCCCTCCCTGTCATCCTTGACATTATTTGGGGTGATGCTTCATTGCTATAAACACAACATACCATATCTCTATCTCCATCACAGCTTGTATCTCTGTCTAAAATGGATCATTATGCAACATGGTCCCAGGACTTCAATCAGCATGCATGGCTGTGTTTCAAACATAGCTGTTATTAACAAATCAGCAGGATGCAGTGTTATTAAGCAGAAAAGGGGAAAGAATGTGCGGAAGTGACCTGAAAATTATATATGACTGAAAGGGAAAAATGACCAAGAGGACATCAACATTTAGTGTAGTTATCTAGATAATGGGCACCATGAACAATGCTTCTTAGACTGTGAACTGCAGAATGTTACTGTCTGTTATTCAAGTACCAGCTTTGTAGACTGCTGGCCTGATGATTAATCTAAAGCTACTCTAACAGTGGTGAAAGAAATACATGGAAACAAGCTACTTTAGTTTTTTATCACGTAGGATTGTACATCAAACAAAACAGTAGAAATGAGAAGCCTTCCTGACTGCATCAAAAGCTTCCCAAGTGAAACTAGATCCTATCACAAATAATCAATTGCAGGTTTTGTTATTTTGTTGTTTGAAAACATTGAATACAGAAGGTGCACTTTAATAGCAAAGGGCTCTAAATTTTAATATCATTACATAATAGATTTTTTTTTAAAAAAACTAGGAATATAAGAAATGAATTAATATAAAAGCAGAACTTACACAATCACCCTAAATATTAGGCAACTTTCTTATTTTTTCCATGAACTATATTGTGAGCAAGCTTTCCTATTTTTACACAAGTCATGCTGTCTCTTTTCATCTCTTTTATAAATGTGAGTTACCGTTGGCCCTCTGTATCCACATATTCTGCATCCATAGTTTCAACCATCAACAGCTTTAAAATATTCAAATAAATAAATTCAAAAAAGCAAATCTTGATTTTTGTCATTTTATATAAAGGACATCATTTCACTATGCCACTGTATATAATAGGACTTGAACATTCATGGATTTTGATATCTCTGTGTGTGTCCTGGAACCAAACCCTAGCAGTTATTATTCTATCTATCTATCTATCTATCATTTCATTTATATGCTGCCCTTCTCCCCAAAGTGACCCAAGATGGCTCACAGATTTTTTTAAAAAACTACAATAAAATTTAAAACAGTTAAAATAATCTAAAAACAATATAAAATTACATTAAAAATATGCAGTAGTTAAAAGGCATGACAAATGCGCATACTCAATATAAAAACCACCATGGCAAGCATTCATGTTTTGAATACTTGCTTAAATAAAAAAATGTTAGCCTGCTGTTGAAAGGGAAGCAGGGAGGGGGCCAGTCTAGTTACCAGTGGCCCACTGTATTTTGCAGTTTTAATTTTTATCATTTTATCAGTTCATTACCACATTACTATCCTTCTTCTTCTTTCAGTGAGCTAAAGGGAACCAATATATTTCTTCCTCACCACAATTTATCCTCACAAAATCCTTGTGAAGTAAATTTGGCTGACAGCTAGTAACTGGTCCCTGGTCATCTAGCCTGCTACATAGTGATACAAAATGGATAGTCCCCAGACTCTTGTCCAAAATTACACAAAGAGAAGACAAGTCTCTCTTCCAAGGAACTTACAATCTAGAAAAAAGGCAGAAGAGAAACACCACCAGAAGTGGACAGAAAATGAAGGAGAAAAGAGAAGAAATGTTAGTGTTGCCGTTATATCTATTATATGACTACAATGCCTTGGGAAAGAGTGTGGGGACTGGGAGTGTGGAGACGTGGTATCCAGAGTACTTATGGGGAATGTAGGGAGTGTTTGTGGAATACAATATAGAGACACTGTAGCTCTGTGCTGCCCCTTTGCTCACCAGATCAGGGCCACAACAACTACATGCCATGTCCCTGATCTGGCATTTTCCCAGCCCCAAAAGAAGCGGCAAAATCCAGCTCCTTTTTTGGGTGAAAAAAAGTCACCCTTACCACTGCCACAGCTCTTCCAAGTTTCTTTGGTGCAGCATGTGTAAATGCTGCACCGCAGAAACATCATGACACTGCTTGCCATCTGGTCAGGCAGGCGGTGTGACACTGCTTTGGGGGTGGAGCCATGGCACCAACACCAGTGTTTCTTGCCAGTCTGTAGAGATAGCATAGTGAGTGTGCTGTTATTTGCCTTCAAGTTCACTTTGACTTATAGAGAATATATCCTATGGTTTTCTTGAAAAGATTTATTCAGATCGGTTTGTTGTTGCCTTTTTCTGAGGTGAGAGTGTGTCGTTTGCCCAAATGCTGAGCAGTGATTCTAACCCTGGTCTCCCTGAGTCTCTGCTCAACACTTAAACCACTAACTATACCACTCTGGCTCTGAGTATGACTATTAAAACAGACAGTTTGGTCTGCTAATCAAATCTTAATGACTAATGTAATACTCTGCCAGTGACACTAAAGGTTTTGCACTGCCCTGGAAAAGTAAAACATAGACATTATGATATATTATTAAAGAAAAAAAGTGGGAGTGATAACCAGACTCTCCAGCAGAATGCACAGTTCACTCTGTCAGATGGACAGAAAGTGTTCTGCACTGAAACTTATGCCAGCAATAATCATATTGCTGCTATTCTTCTTGCAATCATAAGAACATTATTTTTGAATGGGCTTGCCCCCAGCACCCTTCATGACAAGAACAGTTAAGTGAGGTGTGAATATTTTTATACAGTTCATTTTTGTGATTCAGGAATATGTATGTATGTAAAAACAACAACAATATATGTATGTTGTTGGTTTATTTAATATCCTGGCTCTCTCAAGGGGTGGGGCCTAGGGCAGATAGTCCCAACATGGTGGCTTCCCATGGTCTATGATCCATTTCCTTTGAACAAACACTATGGCCCATGTGCTTCAAACAAATTTTTTTGTAATGGAAAAATAAGGAAGAGTTCACAAGTGCAGTACAGAGGATAGCTTTTTGTTGCCAACCTTCTTGCAATGGTACTTCTGTGGTTTTCCCACAGCAAAACTGTTGGAGGAACTGCAGCAAACTTCCATAGCCCAGACTGAGACCAGGTGTGCAAATAAGCAACAAGTAGCCAAACGCTGGCTCAGGAGCCACACGTGACCATTGACAATTCCACTGGGGCTCCTGAGCCAGCAAAGGTGCTGATGCATTATGTGGTTTACAATATCTCCTTACCTATCCTGGACCCCTGAAGTTGACAGACTAAGTAATCTTTGCCCTCTGTGGCTGCTTGGACTACAGGTGGATCCAAGAACAAGGAAAGCATTTCATATGGAGTAGAAAGAAGTGTCTGAAGAGCCACAGGCTGTCAAAGACTGTTGAAAAGGGGAACAGCACTGACAAAACTAACAGCAGATTCAGCCAAAAAGGAGCATACATAAAACAATGGTAGTGCAAGAGAGATGGGGCAACAATGGCATGGAAAGTGACAACAGATCTGTTATTATTGCCCACTTTTGGTATCTGCAGCTACCTGACATGGCATTAGATCAGTTGGCAGGGGGGCTTCCTCTCCTTCTTTGTGACTTATGGTATCCACAACTCACAAAAATAAGAAGTGATCAATCTGGGCCTTTCCCAATGACATTAAATCAGGAGGTAGAGAGGGGAAACAAACCTACACTTTCTCAGGCTTTGGACTGGGCTACAGCCTCCATCTAGGAATGGGAGTAGTGTGCGCACAAAGGTTGCTCATATGTGCAAAATCCCTTTATTTTGAACACAGAATAATACTGTACCATACTATCACCTATTTCATTATGTAGTTCATGAATAGATCAAAGTGTGTGTGATCCCCTTAAAATACATTGAGAAATTCAGCTCTTTTTCACAATTCAGTAGCTACCGGTAGCTGAAAAAAGGCAATGTTTTTAAAGTGCCTGTTTAAAGTTGTTGTGTATGTGTGTGTGTGTGTCTTCAGGTCATTTGTCAACTTATGGTGACCCCATGAATTCATTGGGGTTTTCACAGGTAAGAAATATTCGGGGTGTTTCAGTTCATTCTTCTGAAGTATAGCCTACAACATCTGGTATTCATTGGTGGTATACCATCCAAACACTAATGGGCTGATCCTGCTTAGCTCCCATGAGCCTTCAGAGTTGTTAAGGGGGCTCATTCTGGCTGCCACCACACTGTAGAATTAGTGCAGTTTGACAATATTTTAACTATCATCCTGTGGAATCCTATCGTAAATAAAGTTTATTGAACCCCTTGTTTATAAAAATGGAGTTTATAAAACCCATTGTGTCCTTTTTATAACCCACAAGGCTTTGTTAAATTCAGTATCCTCTGGGCTTTGTGCAAATAAATCCAAAAGTTTTTTTTTCACACACACACCACCCAAACTGGACTAAAGGAAGTGGTCCTTGACTATTGGCAGCCTATCAAAAAATTTTTTCCGGGCGGGGGACTTGTAAAGAAGGGGATCAGATAGTGGCAAGATTTTTAGCATCACATTTTGTGGCTCTTGAATTTGCCAAGGATGTCATCTCAAAAAGCCTGAAGCTTTAGTCAGTAATTAGGTTAGACATAACCTATAGCAAATTTGATGCCGTTCTGAACTTTCTTTTCTCCAAACAAAAATGTCAGCACCTATCACACAACCCACCATATTTTGTGCTGATTTGGTGTCAATGAATTCTGTATTCATAGTCTCACTGTAAAACTATAACCTATTTTATGTCCTGGATGAAACATCATAGTCATATTTAACTGATCAAGAAGTAATAATGTGGGCTAATAAAAATTCATTTCACGGTGCCCTCTCCAACTTTGTTTTGTTTTATGCATAATCACAGTGTATGCATGTTGTTTATCTATGAAGTGCAAGGCTATTTGGAATATGAGATACACAACAGAGCTGCATTTATTGCTCGTATCATGCCTTAATTTATTATTTCAGCTCTTTTCATAGCAGGATGTTGTCATACTGAAACACAATGTGCAGTCAGAGCAAAGCTGCCAACAGTGATAAAAGGCTCCAGCATTACAACAAGATCATCAGACAATGTCTGGGGGAACATAATCATTTTGAGTGACACCAACTGTTGAATGACTAGCTGAAAGCAGTTCTCTGCGTAGGTGTTACTAAATGAAATTAGCAAACTCTTTTGTCACTGGCAGCCTTTTAGCTAAAAGTGAGGCATTTGGAGAATGCTGTCATGAGAGTAAGTAAAATAGTCTGCAGCCAAATTCATTCCCTTTCTGTTTCTCCTAGCCAGACAAATCCTCCACAGGGAATACAGTTATCTCTTCCAATTTCACAAAATATGGGCCATGACAAAGCAGCTAATCTGACTGATAGTCCCAACTGGGCTGTTGTTCAACTTAAATACAAATTCACACAACAGGCGTTTGGGAGGCCATTTCCTGAAGACAGGTGCCATAGCTGAAGGTGAGTATTGCAGTAGACAAACAGGATGAAGTTCATTCTAGAATAGGTCAGGATGATGGTCCTGCAAGCACTATAACTGATGAAATTGTGATCTTAACAAATGAAAGGGGTGGAGTCTCAGAGTGCATTTTTCTAAATGCCTGATTTTACAAAATACCCCTCCATGGAACTTTTGCTTGTAATGCATGAGCAACTTGGGGGTGGGAATCTTTGGGAAGATTATTTCTTAGGGAAGGGAGAAAAAGCTACTCCTGGCTATATAGTCACTGGCTGTGTAGATCCCTGGACCAGCAAGGAAAATATCAGAAATGTATTGCTTCTCCCACATAATATCAGATATGTCTTTTGAAAGGAGGGAGAATGGATGTGGTCAGGATGGTGTTAACTCAGCCTTGAACCTGGACAGTGAGTAGTGGATGTGAAGAAAGGATGCCTTTGTTTGTCCTGCCAGAAGTGAAGTAAAGTAGAGTAGAAAAGCATCAGGGTGCTGCTGCACTGTGATACAGAAGCATGGGGGGGGGGGAGAAAAGGGGGAGAAGCTAGGGCATTTTATAACCAAGTATTACGCCCCACAGCTGCTTCTCTGAGCTTCAATATTTGGTCCACCCAGCTGCCATGAGAGTAGCACAGGCTTCAATTGATTGCATCTGGGCCAGGTAGGGATTCCCCCCTTTTCAAAGTTTTTCTGTCCTGCACTGTATCTGAGGGAACTGGGAGATTGGCTAAGGGTCTTTAAATAGATGGTCACTTGGAAAGTGTATGGGGAAAAGAAGGAGAATTCGACGAACACACTTGGCACTGATTTGGTGAAGGGGAAGCACCATAATAGTCCCTTCTGGGGTGTATGAAGGAGATCTCCCTTAGTGCTGGCCTGGGGACACAATCTCACTTTATGTTATGTGACTGGGGAAGGTGTCACTTTCCCTGGGAGGACTTTCCCTATATTAGGTCCACAGCAGCAATCCATTGCATATGGATTGGTCTTGGAACTTGGGTGTTCTGCCCAGGGATGACTAAAAAGGAGGTGCAGTTCAATAGGTAACTGATAGTTAATAAAGTGGTCCTATTTCTTGTAACGCTGTAGTCTGGTCTCATTGATTCCAAGTGGGGCAGCAACAAGAGGCAGCAGATAGAACTCACTTCCACTGAAACAATCTTCAAACGGCAGGACTTTTTCCTTCACAGGAAAGAACTGGAGTCAGCAGCATGAGAAAGTTTATTTAAAACGCCTTAAGCTATCTTTCAGGATCAAAATGTCTAGTAACAATTGTTAAAATGTTTAACATTGATTTTAATCAGTCTTAAAATATCACTCATGTCCATTAATAATTTAAAATTAAAATATGGGGCACAACTGGGACAGGGGTTAAGCTACCTCTTGCCCTTGTCTACACGGCCCTTATGCTGGAAGGCAGGTCTTGCCTCTTCTCAGCCATGTCTCAGAAAGCACCTTATTCAAGTTCAACTTACAGAATTCTATGGGGAAACCAAGGCATATTCTATCTACATGGCCCTGCCTTTTAGTTCTGCTTCCTGCATAAGGTATTCAATGAAGGGAAGGGAGAATAGAATTTTGGAAACTAGTTGATAAAGAGGGAAACAGGAATAGCAAGACATATAATGCAAAGAGACAAACCAGAAGCTAATATTACCGGCTTTGTTGAGAATAGTGTTTTTTTGTGGAAATTTCTTTCACCCATGAAATACACCTAGAACATATTTTGTGATCAACTCAATCAGAAACATATTGGAATTTGTCAGATATAGTCTTGAATGCTGTTTGCAAATATGTCTTATTTCAAAGGTGATAAATTGAAATAGCTTTTAGGAAATTAAATTGCAAATCTGGCTTGACAGGTTGTTATAGAAATGCACGACCCCTGTGGGACTCCATTAAATACTCAAGTCCATTTATTTCCATCTTTAAGAAAAATGCCTAGTGGAATGCACACATGTATGAGATGTGCCTCCTTCACAGAGCTTTACAAAAATTACTTTTTGGACCAGAATTACTACCAGAATTCCCTGGTCATTGGACTTGGGGGTTATGGGAAGGAGTAATTCTACCAAACGCTGCTGTTTCAGATTTCACAGTGGAAATGAGGAGCATTAAAGCACCTTCGCAGATACTATGCAGAGGGTAATTACTTCAGCTAGTCACTCTGTTACATAATTACAGCAGCAATATCTTTTAGCTGAGGTTTGTTAATTAGGAACCCTGTTTACAGAATAAGCCTTGCCTACATGGTTTTTGAATTCTTGTACTTTGAGAGGCGAAGTCTTACCCTTTAACATTTTGAAAAAAATCTCACTGGGCAAGCACATGAACTACATGGCTGTGTAATACTTGACTAATGGGTTGCCTTTTGCTGCTGGGTCACAAATTGTAGTAAGATGCCAAGTGTCTCAAACTTGGGACCTCAACAGAAGAACGAAGATGCTGTACTCTCTGCTCTACAGGGCCAGAGTGCCACAGAAAGGATGCTGATGACTTGCTTTTTCTTGTGCTGCATTTTTACTATTCAGGATGGCGAGTGAGAGACATTGTAGTTATCAATTCAACAAAGAACAGGTGACAAAATGGCCAACTGATTCTATCTGGACCTATGCAGTTGCATTATGCATACTGCACAACTGTCCCAATTTAGCAGGGATAGTCCCAATTACAGTAATACTTTGTCATTCCATTTTTCAGCTGCTTTTAAAATGTTTTAAAATGTTGCCTGGCCACCCATGTCCTGGTTTTCATCTGTTTTCATCTGTGACATTATGGAGTCTATGCAATGGCAGTGAGCATTCCAAAGGCTATTTCTATTGGCATGCATGGAATAATGTACATCATATACAGAAAACTGTTCTACAGCTCTGCAAAGGTGCCTGTAGCTATAGTTCAAAGCATGACAGCTAGTTATGGAAGGTCATGCCACTCCCATGGCACATAGGGCATTTCCACCAAGAGAAGAGGCAATGAAAGCTGCCAGGTGAGAGCAGCAGGAAGACTTTATCCACTAGTATCCTGATGGAGGGGCATATCATATTTATTGCCATTGGATGTATCCTCAGTCCACAATAAATGCTATTTGATATATTCTTGACTGTCACTGGTTCCATCCTACAGAATTCTGGGATATGCAGTCTGGGGAGGTAGTTAGAATTCCCTAGGCCCCTCCCCTTAACTACTGCTTTGGAGGTCTCTGCCACTGAAGTCTATAGGGAGATCAGATGTCCTGACTGCAAAGGAGACAAGGCACTGCTACATGTAGGACATTCAAGAAAAATGGAAAACATGACCAAATAAAAGCTAAAAACTCATATAAAGATAAGTTCATGCATCTTAGCCATACTCCAAATGGAGGACATTTTGGAATTCCTCCTGGGCAGAAGGCTAAAATGTAGGCAGGGAAAAGGAGAACCTCTGGTTACCCTCAAAGTCTAACTACCTCATAAAACTACAATTTTCTGGGTTCCATAAGAAGGATCCACGACAGTTAAAGTGGGATCGAAGTACTATAGCTGTGTAATGTAGATACACCCCTGTCTTCTCAGAGACATTCTTGGTTATCAGCAAATTTACTACTTCTGTTTCTTCCACCCTTTCAAAGGTGCCTTGACAATTCACTCTGCTAGGCTAGTCCTGCTCTGTGCCAGACAATTCTGTCCACTCTCCAGCTTTTTCTGTTTCCATTCTTTCACTGCACCTTAGAATGTGTGTAATTCCTGGGGCTCCACTGTTTATGTATCAACTGGCTATGGTGTAGGACTCTGCGCTCAGTTGTGCCAAGCCAGTGACCAAACAGCATTACTGCATGGTTTGTCAAGCATAAGGTTATCAGCCTTGGCACCTCCCATTATCAACATGAGATATGAGTGCAGGGGTGGTATTTGCGTGTGAAGAAGTTTAACCTTCATAGATATGTGTTGGCATTTCTGAAATTAAAATTATATTAAAAATAATAATCATGGTCAGAGTTTCATTGCTATTTTATTATTAAGTAGCTAATGCCATGTATGAATCACATTCAGACTGAATCCACGTGTCACCTCCCAAGCACCAGCTGCTCCTTGGAACAAATGTCATTTTCATGACAACTGTCATTTTCATGACAACTGTCATAACCTCATTTACACAACTATCTAAAATTACACACATTCTTCTGCACACATGCATACAGAAAGCTATGTGTCATGTGGGAAAAGTGACTCCTTTCCCTCCCAAACAGATCTGATATCACCATTATTCTAATAACAGAACACTAACATTCCAATTTTGTTCCTTTTAATATCTGCAAATATAACAGTTCTTGTACCAATGAATCACTTCAAATGATGAGTGTTTCTTACTGTGAAGTACTTCGGCATTTATTTGAACAACCTATTGGGTCAACACCTATTCACATCTATCTCAATGATCCTTATGGCTAGGAAGTACCTTAAAAACAAATCAAAACAGATACTACTTGACCTCTTGCAAGCAAGGGTAAATATGTACAGATGACATAAGAAGGAAATGTAGAAATAGCAAGTCAAATATGTTTGTTTAGAATTCAAATTTGGTTCTTTCGTTTTCATAGTCAGATATTTTAAGTAGGTCAGAAATGCATTCAGCACATGTAATTTTGACCCTACAGTATTAAAAATTGCTTCAGTGGGAGAAGCTGGAAGGTAGCTGATTTGTATGATGAGAGTTGCTGTCATATTTCATGATCCCAGTTTCAAAGTATCTGTCAAGGAAAACCTTCTTGAAGGACACAGAAAGGGGAGATACATGTGAATATGCATATTCCATGGTTAGCAGAAGAATCTGCATCTTAGAAATGATTATTCTCTAGTAATAAGATCCCAATGTATTAAGCAGGACTGGTATCTAAATTTTGTTTTACAATTGAGAAGCTTTGTTAGCAAAAGGGGAAAAAAGAATCAATTCATGCAAATAACAATGAATACCAAGGTCTATTTAAACATATCTATCAATTTTAAAAGCCCGTTCACGGAAAAACAACAATAGATTAATGTCTATTTCAGAAGGTAATGCAGAAGTACTATGTCATAGGCCCCACTCAGTCAGATTACTGGCTATTGCTTAGATGTTTCTCCAAAACCGGACTGCTTCCTTGAAGCTATATAAAAATACCAGCACCTTGCATCATGTAATACTAAGTTGTATATGTTCTAAAAACTGACCCAAGTCATCAATTTTTCTTAAATGACTATCCCTAATTTTTTAGCAACTGTAAGGGGACTTTTGTGCACCAAATCAGCTATGGTGTCTCACAATGTCAGAATGGGTGAGAGAATGTACTTGGCATGTATTGCTGATGAGCAAGGTGACAAGCAAAGGATATAAACTTTCTGTTAATTTTTTGTCAGTCTAGCATTAAGGGATATTTGAATTCATGTGGAATTATCATGATAATGGCCAAACAGCTATACACACACACACACAAAATACTGGAAATTAGACTAGCTGGTTCATTTGAACAGAAAAGCTATCTTTTTACTGGATACAATGAATAATGGATCTGATGTTATTTTAAGAAATTGTTCTCCTTTCATGCAGTTGCCTCACTTAGCAAAGACAGGTGACTTAAGTCACAGTGTGCTACCTGTGTTGAACTGCTATAGTTTTTTCTTAGCTGCTGCAAGCATGGATGCTTCATGGAATGCAAGTAAATGTAACCAAAGCTGTTAAAACTGGTGCTGACCCAAGGTATATATGTGGCTGTGTTTGAATGCTGCAGGAGGTGCCTTGCTCACCTCTGATGTCAAGGATTCTGTTTTAGCTCTTTTGATACAGGCTGGCCATATGGTGGCATTGCTATTACCCATACGGAGTCCTTTTGTTCCAAATGGCAGGTTGGTGAATTAGTAATGTGAGCACAAGCAGCAGCACAGAGAAGGGTTGTCAGGGCTTTTCTGCACACTCCCCTGTCTTACCAGGTTATCAGGAAGGCTTTGAGGGAGCACACCTTTCACAGACCTCAACAGTGATCTCAACTGTGGGAGGAGGTTTTCAAAAGCAATATCAAGAGGATCCAAGCAAATACTCTGGGAAGGCAGATGCTGGTCTGGAAATGGCCAGAACTGAACTGAAGCTTACTTCCCACTGAGGTTGCAAATTTGTGTCTATACTGCACTACTTCAGAAACTAGGTAGCAGCTCATGTACTTTAATGTTCCCATGTACTAGAGCTTGAAAACAAGTAATTAATTAACATATCAACTTACAAACTCCTTAGATTTACTCCACCAACAGTAACATGGCTTAATTCACGGGATTTAATGTTTAGTGTGAAAGTTATTTCTGCACTTTGCTGAGTGGATTGTTTTTAGAACATTACAATTTATTAGTAGTTAACACTTCTTCTGGCAAATTCAGCAAGAAAGGAAAACAGGACGGTCTAAAGAGAAGATGCACTAGGTCCAGAGGAAATGCATCACATGGTTTCATTGTTAGACAAGCTAATCTCCATCAAGGTGTAGTGGTTTGAGCATTGGATTATGACTCTGGAGCGCAAGGTTTGAGTCCCAGTTTGGGCAATGAAACCTACTGAGTGAGCTTGGACAAGTCACATGCTCTCAGCCTCAGATGGAAGCAATGGCAAAGCTCCTCTGAACAAAACTTGCCAAGAAAGCTCCATGATAGGGTTGCCTTAAGGTCACCATAAGTTAGAAACAACTTGGAAGGCAAACAACAACAACAATCTACTTGATGTATCTTTGCTCTTTGTGAGTAGGGTCCTGGTAACCCAGCAGAAAAACAGCTGTGAAACAGCTAAAGAGCTGGGATCTAGAGGAAACAAAGGGTGGTGGTGGTGGTGGGAGTCCTGAAATGGAAAGCAATTGAATGGGGGAGTGATTTGTTTGCTTAGCTTCCAAAGAGCCATGACTTTTACAAAATGTCAGACCCTTTATGCTTGAAACACTTATGTTGTTCCACCATCTATCATCATATATCTCTTGCTAGGAGTGGGGAATGTGCATTTGCAGTAGATCAGTGTCCACTAGCTGAAATATACATATAATTCTTTACAAACCTTTTATCTTACTCCTATTAACCTTTAATCAAAAGGCATTTCAAAGGCAAGTGAACAGGGTACATGTTGATGAGGGGAGAAGAAAGAACAAAAAGAGGAAAGATATAGATCAGTGAGAAAATTTAATTGAAGAGGTTTTAAGTTGAAATCCATACAACCTTCCTCAACTTGGGCATTTCCAGATGTATTGAATTCCAGTATGTCCAATTGGTATACTCTAGTTAAGACTAACAACAGAATTTATGCCTGTGTGAGAGAGTTAAAGAGTGGTGTAATGGTTAGAGCAGCCTTTCTCAAAGTTTTTACCCTGAAGGAATTATTTAATTTTCAGGTCTCAGAGAAACCCCAGGTTAGAGTGCTAAAATCAGGAGACTTGGGTTGAAATCCCCATTCAGTCTTGAAACTCACTGGATGAGAGTTTGGACAAGTAACATATCTCTGAGCCTAACCAACCTCACAAGATTGTTGAGAGGATAAAAATGGAAAGGAAGACAATGTGACCACCTGAGGTCCATGCAGGACAAGTGGGGAAACAAATTCAAATAAATAACTATATAAATACCCTGCCCTACACTCCCCTCACTACAGTCTCAATCCTCATTGCCATGTACCTGCTATTCCTTCCCTCCTTCCTTCTTCCCTCCTTCCCAAGAAAAAGGCATGTGAGAAGTGATCATATTTTTCTCAAGTCATCTAGGCTAGCCATGAAAGCAATCAACCTCATTTAACAGCAACCAGGAAGCCATGCTGTGCTTTCTAAACTACTCAGCATAAAGCAATGAAAGAAAAATGCCAGGTGGATATTTCTGCATCTGTTTCAGCTAATCTCTATTTATATACAGTTGGGAATGTTCTGAAATAAAACCAAACAAAAATAATCAGAAAAAGGCAACATCTGAGTCATAAATGACATTAGTTAAATGTCAGGCATCTCAAAGAATGATAACATGCCTACTTGCTGCTGGCACAGTATTCTGGTGTGCCTCCTATATAATCTGAAATTATTATCAAATGCTGTTCTGTGCCATACTGCCTAAGATAGGGGGAAGAGGTAAAGTCCATTAGATCTATTCCTCCTCTTGTCAAAAGGTTTACCTGCATCAGCTCTGAGGATAAGCATCTTGCTGCACATAGGCAGCAGTCTAATGCTGTGACTCTCAATACAGTAATCTGTAATAAGCAAAACTCAAGAATTACAAGAAAAGGAGTCACAGCATCAAAGCAACTCAGTTTGTACTTCAGCCTATAAATCTCAGAAGAGATATTAAACAGACCTTGTGTGCTTTCACAAGTTGGAAAAGTTATTCCCTTAGACTACAATTACTACAACAATACCCCCATCCATTCTGAACCATCTCAAGTATGTACCAGTGGATTCTGGGAGTTGGAATCCAAACAGGTAAGCTTCCCAAGCTTTGAACTCTTCAAGTTGTGGAATTAGAAAACTCCTAAAGAAAGTATACGGCTTATTTATTTATTATTATTCACAATCAGCTTTGCATGGGTTGAAATAGCCATTTCCAAAATGTATTTAGGGCATTTGCAGGCTTCCTCTTAATTAGAGGCATTTCCAAGGTGGCTAACAATAACATAAATAATGTCATCAATATATAACCAGTGTAAAACCATACCATTATAAATAAATCAGCAAATTCACTTTCAGCAGCAAAAAGATACCCCATTAAAAACCAAATGGAGGGAGACTCAGCATTTTTGAACTGCATCCTGCACATCAGAGAGGGTAACCAGTTGAGTGCCAGCAAAGAGATGCTAGTCTGTCATTGAAATTAGGCTACCACAAAATTCAACTATTGTTGATTCAATTGTTGCTTCAAGAGATAGGGACACTCTGGGTCTTTGAAATAATCGGAGTAACCTAGACAATGAGGGAAATAGAAATAGTTAAAGAGTTCTCACATCTTGGATCAAACAATGTTAATTGGAGTGGAGACTGCAGCCATGAAATAAATAGATTAGGAATGGTAAGGGCAGCTATGAAAAATTAGACTAGATCCTAATGTGTAAAGATATACAAATGAACACTAAAGTTAGAATTTGTCCAAACCATTGTATTCCCCATCACCATGTATGGATGAAAGAGCTGGACAGTGAAAATGATGGATAAGAGGAAAATCAATTTATTTGAAATGTGGTACTGGAGAAGAATACTGATGATACCATGGAAAGCCAAAAAGACAAACAAGTAGGTTCTAGAACAGATCAAGCCAGAAATATCCCTGAAAGCCAAGATGATAAAAATTGAGGTTGTTGTACTTTGGTCACATCATGAAAAGGAAGGATGACTCATTGGAAAAGACAATAATAATAGGAAAGGTGGAGGGATGTAGTAAGAGAGGAAGACTGCATATTAGATGGATGGAGTCTATTACCACAGGATGATCACAGGGATTAATCTACAATATTTAAGCAGAGCAGTGGAGGACATGGGGTCTTGGAGATGGACTCTGGATCAAAAGCCTGAATTTACCAGACCTAAGCAGAGTAGTGAAGGATAGGGAGTCTTGGGTATGTCTCATCCATGAGTTGCCATGATTGGGATCGGTTCAAGGGAAGTTAACAACAACAACAAGCTGAAGAAGAGTGCTGAGGATACCAATCACAGCCAAAAAGACTCCCGAATAAATGGGTAATTGAGCAGAAAAAGCCAAACATTTCCCTGGAAGGCAAAATGATCAAATTTAGGCTGTTGTACTTTGGTCCTATCATGAGAAGGCATGGCTCATTAGAAAAGACAATAATGCAAAGGTGGAGGGCAGTAGAAAGAGAGGGAGCTCACATGCCAGATGGATAGACTCAATTAGGATGATCACAGGCATGAATTTATAATACTTAAGCAGACCAGTGGAAGAAAGGGATCTTGGAGATGTCTCTACCACGGGGTCACCATGAGTTGGGGATGACTTGAGGGCTGTTAACATCAACAACAAAGCTGGATAAGTTTATGTGGTCGGGGCATGGTGTCTGCGTGACGCATGCCCCAACTATGCCCCCAGGACACCTTGATGCCATGCACTGTTCCACATGGCACACAGCGTCATGACACTCCTCTGGTGCTGCATCCACATGACATATTGCCAAAGGAGCACCTTAAAGCTGTGGTGCTGTGGCTATCGCGCCCTTTCCAAGGCACAAAAGGAGCCGCTTTTTCTGGCTCCATTTTGTGCCCTGGAAAGGCCAGGTCAGAGGCGTGGCATGTGGTTGCTGCAGGCCCGATCCAGCGCAGATGAAGGTGGCTGCAGGCTGCTCCCTAGGGGCTGTGCAGACAGCCCTTAAGGGGCAGCCTCCAACTGCCCCTTTTACAGTCAGATTGGGTCCACAGCAGCTAACACCATTGCCCCAATCTGGCCTTCGTAGGGTGCAAAAAGGAGATGCAAAAAGTGGTTCCTTTTTGTGCCCTGCAAAGGGCGTGATAGCCATGGTGCCATGGCTTTACGGCGCTTCTTCAGCACCGTGTGGAGTGGTGCACAGCATCACACCGCCCTGGGGGCGAATTTGGGGCATGTGTCATGTGAACATTACACCCCTGACTCTGCCCCTAAGCCAGCCTTTAAGGCCGGTCTGCACAGGGCCTTAGATGCTTTATTTGATATCAGTGGCAATTTCTGAACAATCTTCAAAGGTAAGCCTAAAGGGATGCACTGCAGTAACCCAATCTAGATGTTACTGGGGCATGTGCAACTATGGAGAAGACGCCTCTTTCCAGGAGAGGTAAAAGAAAGCCAATTGCTTGAAATGTACAAAGCATGCTACCCCATGGTATCTTTGACTTTCCGCCTCTACTAACTCTGACTGGAGATTACCATCTACACTTCTACTGGGAGAGGGGGAGTCAAAGAGTTGTCTTAGGGATACAGTTGAAGTGAGGACAAAAATCTCACCACCAACTCAACACTGGTAGCCATATCTTATGTTCAGTGTCTCTTTACAGTTCCATGAGCTTCAAGCAATATACAAATCCACCCTCCAGACATGCCCTGCCTTACAGATATACATAACGACAGGTATTTTGCCAAACTATAAGGTTCTTGTAGACAAGTACCGGTCTTTTTTCCCCCTTTTTTTCTTTTGCCTTATATTTGCTGGAAGCTCCAACCAGCTAGTGATGCAGAAGTTCTGTAGTTAGTTAGGGGTTTTTTTGGCAATTAAAAGCCAATTTAAGGAAAAAAGAAAAGGGAAATAGTTCAATGAAAATAACTCTCCCTTTCTTTTAAAGTTATTACACTCTGTATGTATTTGGTATTTTTATTGACTGGTTTTTTTCATATGGCCTGTCGACTTATTCAATTAACTTTTCACTTGCTTGCTTATAAAACTGTGTAAAGTCCCACAAGTCCATTGATGACACTGTAAAAACAGATAATATTACCAAGCAGCTAATAATATAGCATCTAAGCCAATAAGCCTAGGTCTCACTGTGTGGATCTAGGGCAGAACTTTACTGTTTGGCCCAGCCAAAGCAGCTGGAAGCAATTACTGCAGAGTGGAGCATCTGTCCATATATTTCACAGGAGACCCACTTATTCTCAGGAAAACCAGTGCTCTAAGATCAGCCCAGGTAACCATTTTCACTCTGCATTTTGTTGCATTTAGGATTCAGGATGGCATAAACTTCAAGAGAGCTGAAGACATCTTTCTGCTATAGTAAGTTTGCGTTGTCCCCACCATGTTCTGTGCACTCACTGTGAAAACCTAGCAAAGCTTCTAAACATATACAACCTCACAAAAGCCAATAAAAACATCTCATGATGAAGCAAGAAATCCTTAAATGCAGGAAAGTGAGCCTTCCAGTGTGTTTAACTGAATGTATTTTTAATATAAACAATTCAGATTGCCTCTGTGTGTGCCTGGAATCCCTCTCCTAATTAATGTATGTGGTGCCTTTCATCTACAAAATGCTGTGTATACAGTAATTAGGCTTCACAATACCTCTGAGAGTTATGTAACATGCTATTAGTCCCATTATAGAGAAGGAGAAATTGAGACTCCAAGTGTTGACATAATTAAGTTGTTTAAATCAAGCCCCAGGAGGAGTCCAGTTCATAAAATATCCAGGTGTGAAATGGTGGTGACTTCAGTAAGACAGTCTTCCCAGTCTTCAAACGAAATGGTGATGCGAGGTCAGAGGGAAAGGTTGTAGAATTCACAGAAGGGAAATAGTCCCTTTTAACTTGGGAAAACTTCAGTTCTTTTGGAAAGCCAGGAATGGCCTCAACCAGAAATAATAAGTGCTGGAAACATGAGGTTTCAATGGACTCCAAATGGTCTACTATATCAGGTGTTAATTTCAATGGTTCAGTTGCAAAGGTCATGGACTCACATCTTTACAAGGTCCTACAGTTATGGAGTGTTGTGGATGGCAGGCAAGAAATTAGTCTTTGCATCACTAGTAAGTTCTGACCGGAGGAAATTGTAAGCAGTTCAGCCAAACCTATCAACACCCTAAGCTTTTAATAGACAATGGCAAACCCTGTTATAACACATGATGAACCCTACAGAGGTGTGAAGGTCAGGTCTGAAGGCTGGGGAAGAGCCATAGCTCAATGTTATAGCACTTGTTGCATTGCATACTGTGGTTTCAGCGTTACTGCTGAGAGACAAACCTAAGCCTGCTCTCAGTCCCTGTACTTTTTGGCCTCATTCCCACTTACAGATAAATCTGTGTGCAATCTGAATCGCTGGATAGATTCAACAGCAGAGCATGGTTCCCACTACATTTGCCCCGATAAATTCCCCCCCCCCCTAAAATAATCCACTTGTGGTTCACATTTATGCATGAATCGATTCAAAATGGACCCCCCTCCAGCCGGCCGAAGGGCAAATTTAAATTGATTCCAATCCACATCTCATTCACATTTGTATGGAATCAATTTATTGAAAAAGACGAGGGAAAAAATCAGCATAAAAAAGATGCAGGTTAAATGGATCTGGTGCATGGCCCCCCTCACCAAATTGCTTCAGGAATTTGATTTAAGTGGGGACCAGGTTCATTTGAACCGGTTCAAATCGAATTGCAATCTGGTTTAAAGGGTAGTGGGAATGAGGACTTTATTCACTTCTGTACTGTAGGAAGTTTGTCAGTGTTATGGCTTTTTCCCCATAAAGCTTTTAGTATGACTCTTGTTGATTATGCATCCTCTGCTCTCAGAGAATCATAGAATCACAGAGTTGGAAGAGACCACAAGGGCCATCCAATCCAACCCCCTGCCATGTAGGAACTTTCCATCAAAGCATCCCCAACAGATGTCCCTCCAGGCTCTGTTTAAAGGCCTCCAAGGAAGGAGACTCCACCACCTTCTGAGGGAGCATGTTCCACTGTCGAACAGCCCTTACTGTCAGGAAGTTCCTCCTAATGTTGAGGTGGAATTTCTTTTCCTGGAGCTTGCATCCATTGTTCCGGGTCCTGTTCTCTGAAGCAGCAGAAAACAAGCTTGCTCCCTCTTCAATGTGACATCCCTTCAAGTATTTAAACAGGGTTATCAGATCACCTCTTAACCTTCTCCTTTTCACGAAACACTTCACTAGGTGATGAGGATGGCACAGAGAATGGCTTCTTGTGGATTGGAATCAGGGAGTGGGGCAGGAGAAAACACACAGTCCTACTTAGCTCATCACCTTAAGCCTTGCAGAAATCACTGCAAAGTACCCTCAGCCAGGATACATGTTATGTGGGGTTTGGCTTCCCCAAGGGCACATTAAAGAATATAATCTTGCATGCCCCAGCAAGCTGGCCAGTTATGCAGTCAGACTACAGTGTTATCTGTCAGCAAATGGCATTACCAATCCAGAGGAGAAATGTGCTGCATTATTATGTCTGTGGAGGAGACAGCTTTGACTTAGCCTGTGCTCTCTTGTCCCCAGCACAATTTAATATACCTTCTGAGAATATTTCAAATGTCTTCAAGACCATTACCCCCAAACCATATGAAACAGCACAATGCATTTTTTTCCTGTAAGTTCAGTGGATAGAGTTTCATTGTTTATTGCTCAACTTAAGGACAAGACATGACACTGCAATTTTCCAGGCTTGAAGCATATGTGGCTTTTTCACTCCAAGGGTTGCCAGTCAACAGTGGACTCTTTCAAATGGGAGGAATTTCTCCCAATTCCGAATGGAGCCAATGCGGATTCATGTAAATTCGCTTGTTTAGCGAATTTACCTGAACCCCTGCTCCGTTCGGAAGGCATTCAGAATTACTTCCCATTACCCGAAAATAACCCCCCCCTTTCCCGAAATCGCGTGAGAAGCTTAAATTTGCAATAACGTTAAACCCATGATTGCATTCGGAGTGACTTCCCTTTTGCCCGAATTTGCGTGAGAAGAATTAATTCGCAATAACGTGAAACCCCAGGATTGCGTTTGGATTGCCCTTGGATTATACTTCCAATTTCCCACGTCTGAAAGAGTCCACTATCGGAGACAATACAGTTGATTTCTCATCTGTGGGATTATAATCATTCCTGATAAACTTTACTTCAGCCCTGTTTCATCCAGGAAAGGTCGAGGGGACGGGCTGGACAGCAAAGAGCGCACTGCAAATAGATAATTGAAATTGACTGGAATTGCTGCTTAGTAATCATTCTAATAACACTATTATCTATCCTAATCCTTAAATTCCACAATTATGGTGTAGAATCTCCAGATAGGACTAGGAAAGAATCTTGTCTGAAACCTTAGAAAATTATGGCTGCTAGTCAGAGCTGGCAAAGTATAGGCTAGATGCTTTTGTTCTCAAACCAAGAGAGTGCATAAGTGTGTCCATGCGCATGTGTGTGTGTGCATGCATGCGCACCAACCTGCTATTAATGAACATTTTTGGATGATATACAATCTGTCTGGATGGAGGACTGACCAAGGGAGTCAGGTATTTATTTGTTTGTAACTCATGCATGTTTTTTATTCACATTACTCTGTGTGTATCTAAAAAAATATAGACTTGGTGTGGTCTAGATTCCTGCCACTGTGACTCAAGCTATGGAATTGTTGCTTCTGTATTTCTGCTCTCTATCTGTGGAGGAGACAGTACAGGTAATTTGGAAGAATCAATTTAGAGTATCTTTTAGAGTTGTCGGTTTTAGAGGTGAACTTCCTCCTAATATCATGTGGAATGTGGAAGGGTTTTCAATCAGTTTTCAGCTGATTTGAGTTAAACAAAGCTTAGATCTTTCTTATATAACCTTGATAAAGTTGAAATGGACATTGCAGCTGCATCAGAACTCTTCCAGCTGTATTATGTAGATGTTACATTTAAAATTTGGAACACACATATTTTCTCTGTTGGTGTCTGTATTTCAGAGGAAGACACTGGCAAGACCACCTCTGAGTATTCCTTACCTAAGAAAACCCTATGAAGTTTATGGGGATTTCCCTCCCTCCATATTCTGCTTCTCAGATTTGATTCCTGCCATCTTCCAAGTACAGCTGGAGAGATGGCCAATGTAGACAGGAATGGATAATTGGTTGGACTAGAACCCCCATAATTTGGCTGTGTTGGGAAGGACTGGCATGTGTTGGTATCTACTATAACTTTAAGGTCACAATTTGCTTGCCTTGTTGTGGATAAGTATTATGAGGGAGTTACAAAGACCCAGCAGCTTTTTCGCTACACAACTGCTTTTCTTTCCTTCTCTATGTTTTTTTGAATTTTTTTCTCAGAATTTGCAAGGCCATAGTCCTTTGCAGCAGATAGGCTAGAAAACTGTAGAACCTAGATCTTTGCTTGCTCTGAACTCTTACAGAAGTAACCATTAAAAGTTTGCTGAAATGGAAAACCACTGATCTCCTTGGTAGCATTTAGGGGATCACCACACCATTTTAAAGGCTGTGGCCACCATGTGGAAAACCATTTAAACATTTTCAAATTAAAACTTGACTCATTCAGATGCAGCTATCCTGTGTATTTTGCCTCAGGAGAAGGTACTTAAAAGTTTCTATATGGGTGTTGTATTCCACTGGTGCTGGACTTTGGTGAAAGATGCTTAACTAATGGATTGGCTTTGTATTAGTTTCCCATGTAGCTGCAACAATAAACACGTCAACCATGCTTTGATAGATTAATATCAGGAAAATGCCTGCATCCTAACCATATTTCTTTTGGATTTAAAACCTCCTGTGAATTATTTTTAAGCTGAAAAATGGCTTGCCTCTTCAGAAACACAAGGCGATGTGGCAGAAATCTCTAAAGAATCCTCCAGTTTCTTTTCCAGCTTCTGTTCATTTTTGCAATCATTCCATGTTCTGGCTGGGGTAAGAGCCAACAAATGCTGAACAAGACTTGAATGAGAATTACCTGGAACAGGAGCCATCCAGTAGTGGAATAAGACCTTTGGGCCAAGGATCTGAGTCAGCTGCCAGAAAAAAACAGATGTTATTAAAGCAATGCTCAAGAGAACTGAAATGTCCCTCAGCTGAGTGCCAGGAAGAATACCGAGTCAGGAATTTAAATGTTGGCTCTGTTACATGTTCTCTGACATATGCTCTCTCACTGCTCAGGTGCAGCATGCAACAGAGTGAAGAGTTCTGGGTATCTGATGAGGCAGCGGTGCTGTGGGTTAGATTACTTGAAGAATCAAGAGCTCCAAAGTTTATATCCAAGACAGGCATTAGTTTCTTCTTCAGTGCAGGTGGCAGAATGCTCTTTCTGGAATGGGCTTGAGGAACATGAGGCAAACTCTTGGTATTCCATAACTACACAAGCCAGACCATGGAATATACACTTTTTTGGATGCCAGATCCCAAAACCTCTTGCCCATATCCAGACTGCTTCAGTGATCCTGCCTGGAGTGCCTCTGGACATTGCAGTTTTTGACTGTAGTGGTCCACAAACCTTGAAGTTATGTGCTGTGCTCTGGATAGCACCAACTTTTTGCCCAGCACATTCTGTGTGATTAGTGTTGTCTGGATCAGTCTCTGTAGATTCTAATGGACAGCTAGGTCTGCCTTTAAATGGGAGGGACAGAACAGACCATACTTAATGAGGTATTTTTCTTCTTTCCTTTTTCAGGATTCTTCAGTTTCATGACTGCGTTCCATTTGCATCATGCCACAGTGTAGGGTAGAGAAATGAGTTACAGTTAGGAAAAACTAGTGTGTCTAAGGGGTGGTACAGACCGCCCAAAAAGGGTGATCTGGCACCACCTCTTTTAGCGCTGCAGCTGCGCCGGGGGAACCATGCTCCTTTTTATGTGCACAGTTGTGGTGCACTAAAATGAAAAGGTGCCGTTTGGCACCTTTGCACCGCCGCAACTGCGCAGTTCTATGTGGAAGCTGTGCAGTTGTGGTGGTGCAATTACATATGTCATCTAAGCGGCATTACGTAATGGCGCTGGCACCATTACGTACTAGGGTTCGGGAGCATGTATACGATGCACACTCTTGAACCCTAATGGCACCGCAATGGCGCTTCTTCAGGTGTCTGTATCAGGCCTTAGATGAACTGTAGTATTTTTAGAGGAACAGGAGTTGTCATAAATCAGTGATGACCAAGGATTAGCCATCCAGTATGATACCATACCGCTGCTGGAAGGCTAATCACTTGTAGAGCAGATAATTGTTTCCTAGATAATCTTGCCATCTTTCTTCATATAATGTAGTGGTGGCTTTTAGCTTACATACCAATGAGGCTGTGAACCTGCTCCTCATTTTAAACTGAACTTTAAAAGACCCTTTCAAGCTGCTGAAATCCATTTCCCAAATAGGTTCAGTTCTTTAGTTCATTTAAAGTTTAGTTCATCTAAAGTTTAGACTAAAACCCAGAATGGATTTCCTCCATAGACATGTAAGACACCAGATGCCACTGATAATGCATGTGTAACTTATTAGAGTGTGTGACCAATCTTGCTCTTTGAGCGACTTACCATATGATTGCTTCATCAGTTTCTTATTTTACATTATAGCACAGTTGCAGTCCAAGTTGTGGGTGCCTCATATTATGTATGTGATGTTATTCTTAGTAGCAGGAGGTAGGCAATGGCCCGAAACAGATGGGCGGGAAGAGGTGCCCTTGCGCTGTGATTAGGGTTAGGGAGCAAGCAGCATTTGCATGCTCCCAAACTCTAACACATAATGGTGCCTACATCATTATGTCATGCCATTTAGATGGTGTATGTAATGGCATCGCTGCAACTGTGCAGCTTCTAGATGGAGCTGTGCAGTTGCAGCGGAGTAAAGGTGCCCAATGGTGCCTTTTCTGTGTATTGCACTGCAACTGTGGTGCTAAAAAGGGGCGGGGTTTCCCCACTCCTTTTTTGCTCCTGCGGCGAAGTTCTGCAGCAAAAAAAGGTGGCATCAGACTGCCTTTTTTGGGCGGTCTGTACCGCCCCAGTGACAGACAATTGATACACACCTCTGGTGAGCTTTTCTGCTGTGTTCTGCCCCACACCTATGCCAAGTCTCCAGCTGGACACCTGATTTTAAGAACTGGCACTACAGTATTATTTCTAGATGTCCTATGACACTAACCATGCAGACATAGGTTGATGTCAGCTCACCTGGCTTCAAACATACCTGCCTATGTCACCTCTTCCTGTTACTTTTAACCCCCTTTGTTGGCATCTAGCATTCAGCAACACAGTTTATTCTCCTGGAAGTTTCTCAGCATTTTCATACTAAAGCTCTGTCCATTTGGACTTTCCACTGACTTTTGTAGTGAGGTCCAGAATGGGACTCAAGTACAAGATCACCCTCACCTTTCTGTCTTTTTTTAATTCATATTCTCAACTGTTACCATTCTACCTCATAAGCCAGTGGCCTCACTCTTGAACTGTTTCATGAGGAACACTCAGAGGAAGGCCATATTATAATACTGTATAGTAGAGCTACTGCAGTTATCTGCTACTATGGGGAACTTCACATACAGTATTTGGTTCCAGCTTCTGTTTTTTCACACATCTACCAGTAACTTTCATTTATGCCTTGAACTGAATCTATGAGATAACTTTATGTACATTAGAATGTTCTCACTAAACATTTCAGGTCAGACCAAGTATATAGAAAATATTTAATTTTAAAATGTAAAACATTTTTCTTAGCCAGCATTTTGTGTTAATAAATCCCACAGGGTTATTATGCATTCTGTCCTCCCTCTCCTTTCCTATCAAAGCAGTCCTTAATCCCTTCCTATCAGAGCAGTCTTATTTGGTTGAGCAATGTTCCTTAGCAAATCAAAATTAACAATACCAACAGAAAACTGGCTTCCAGCTATGGCTTTAGCAAAGTGTCATTTTAAAATGCATGTGTATTAAGAAAACCTGTTCCTGTCACTAGCTCTCAGAAGAAAGTTGCCTTGAATCCCATTTTGGGAGAAAGGCAGGCTATGCAATAGATAAATAAATAACATCTGATGGCAGAAAGAGTGTTAGATTATGTAGGAAATGCCTTTCATGACCAGTGAATAACAAAAAGGAATGAACAACACTCAAGAGTGACGTGAATGATACTCAAGAGAAAAATTCTGAGGAATACTGTTTAAGAGTTTTTAGAAACTTTTTAACATTAGATTTTCTGAATTTGATTCAACACAACTCAAAATCTTTGCAGCTATAGATTAAGAAAATCTGGCATTATGAATCACTGAAATGTGATCTTTAAAAAAAAAAATCATGCCAACAACTTTTCTTTTGTATACAAAAAGAGGTGGGTTAGACCAAAAGGGAATATGCCTTGGGTTATTATACTGTATTGTGAGCCAGTTTAGCATAGTGGTTTGTGTGTTCAACTAGGGCTCTGGGAGACCAGGGTTCAAATCTCTTTTCATCCATGGAATTCTACTCTGTGACATTGAGCAAGTTATACACTCTCAGCCTCAAAATAAAACAATGGAAAATCTCTAAATAAATATTGCTGAGAATACCTCATCACAGGATTGCCATAAGACATAGTATTAACATGAAAGCACATTGAAAAATAATAACATACTGTTTTATAAGCCAAAACATTTTTTGACACAATTACTTTGGAAAAGTCACCTTCCTTGTACCAATAAATATTGGGGTCAAAAACAAAATAGAGCAATATTGTCAAAGTCTGTCCATATGACTACAGGAGTGGTGGGAGGGAGGGGGAATTTGAATCTCTGTAAGATTAATAATGACAATTCTTAGTCTGCCATGTCTGAGGTACCAAGCCAAAACAAAAAGGAAAACTTTAAGAAAGGGACTCAGCAGATTTGACTGATACCCCTACTTACTCCTAAGCATCCATTATCACTCTGAGCTGCATCCAAAGAAATGGGTTTATATATCCACAAAGGCTTGTGGGAAATTAAAAATTAGTTAGTCTTAAAGGTGCTAACTACATTTCTTTTCCTCCCCTCCCCCTTTTTTGTATTTATGCTGCAAGAGACTTCCATGGGCCTGAAACATACGGGCACTTTAGGGCGCCCTTGTCAAGTGTAACGGTTGCCCAGGAATGGAGCCAATAGACGCTCCACAACCCTAACACGTGACGAGGGCATCCTGACTCCACAGAGCCATACACATGGCACACGGAGTGATAACGTCACAAGTGCGCAGCACCTAAACGGAACTGCACAGCTGTGACATCACAGGGGCGCCCTATGGCACTTTTTGCATTGCAACAGTGACACAAAAAGAAGCTGCTTTTTCAGGCTCCTTTTTCCACCACAACTTCACCACTCTGTCTGGTTGCTGCAGCGAAGGTAGGCCAGAAAAGGAGTCGGCTTCAGACCATCCTTTTTGGGCAGTCAGTAAAGCCCCATGGCTACCTTTTTAAAAACTCCTACTTAAAAATTGCTTTGTGAACCATGTACCATCATATAGATAGTGATGCTGGTGAGGTCATTACATGAACAAAAAGATCACTGGAGTTTGGCTACAAATATTACAGCTATCAAGATTTTCCAGAAAATTGTAAGGCAATGTTTTATCATCTATCAGCAAAATGCCTCTGAGAAAGATACTTGTGTGCTAGAATCATTAGATGTTATAACAACAAACAGGAGACACACTGCCCCCACAGAAGGCAGTTGACAGACACATGTGTGAAACCAGGGAAGCAAGGGGAGGGAGGGAGTTATACATCATGTCAGACCATTGGTCCATATCCCCAATACTATGGCACTTTAATCTTTACAGCTCAGCCCTTGTCTGTGTGCACATTTTATTTGTCCCCTTACATTCATGTGTATTTTAACAAGTGTATTAACTAATGTTGTTTGTTAATTGATCCTTGGGGAGAGGTGGGTAAGGAAGAAGAAGAAGAAGAAGAAGAAGAAGAAGAAGAAGAAGAAGAAGAAGAGAAGAAGAAGAAGAAGAAGGAGAAGAAGAAGAAGAAGAAGAAGAAGAAGAAGAAGAAGAAGAAGAAGAAGAAGAAGCATCATTAGTAGTAGTAATTATCAAAACTAACAAAGAATCTTGTGACAACTTAAAGAGTAGCAAATATATTATGGGCCAAATCCACAAAATTGTAACCAGTTTGTTAGGTAAAATACCACAAGGATATCTCACATTTGTGTTGCTGTAGCCTAAAACAGCTGCCTTTCTGGAAGTTGTATGGACATGAGTAACACACACTATAATCATAGAATGAAGGAATCATACAGTAGAAAAGACCACAAGGGCCATCCAGTGCAACCCCCCTAACCATGCAGGAACACATACTCCAAGCACTCCTGTGACAGATGGGTATACAGCCTATGTTTAAAAACCTGCAGAGGAGGAGACTCCATCACACTTCAAGCCAGTGCATTCTACTTTTGAACAGCTCTTACCATCAATTAGTGTCCAATTACTTTGCCCTTGCTCACTTATAAATTTGTAAGCTGCTCTGAGAGCCTTTGAGGCTGAGAAGCAGGGTAGAAATAGTCTACATAAATGAATAAATAAATCAGGTGCATGGCAGATAAGGACCATGCACAGATATTTCTACTGCAAATTTACAGAACAATTCTTTTTATCCCAGAGTTCAACCATGCAAGAGTTCTTCAAAATAATATTAACTGCTATAAAATGATGCTGTACACTTTTAACCCTATATTCTCCCTTTAGATAAACTGGACCTGAACCCATTTTCCACCTAGATCATGGTCAACAGACAATTATTCTAAAAGAAGCTGAAGTAAAAGAGGCTGGGTCTCTGATTAAATAGATATGGGCCAAAATATAATTTAAGCCATTGATCTTTAACCTTCAGAAAATCATTATAGGACTAATGAATGAGCACATACAAAAATCACTACACAGTAGTAGTTAAAACTTCGAATTTCAGAATCAATAAATGGAGGTTGTCTAGAGAAGCATCTTAAACCTCAATGGACTGTCACCGGACCTTCATTGAGGGAATCTGAGAGTTCAGATTGAAGTAGCAGCTGATCTAAGCATGTATCTGAATAAATGAAGTTCATTATGGATATTATATCAACACATGCAAACAAAAAATGCTAAAAATCAAGGACAATAAGGGTTTATGTCCATATAGGGACTACAGAAGGCAGAACTTGGAATAACCAACCTTGAAATCTCATTTTAAACAGGTTTCTCAGAAGACAAGTCCAATAGCTCTGCACAATTAAACATAAGTACTCTGCCCCAAATTTTACTGCTTTGGAAACTAGCTCATTTTATTGCACACATTTACAAATATCTGTTGCTGCTATTGTTGCTGTCAGCATAATTGTGTGTTTTGTAATGCTCTGAAGTACTCTACCTTTTCATTGGGGCTGACTATCTCATTCTGAGGTCTCTGCTGTGTTTGCAGATACCAGCAAGATACATGCTTAGTTCTGCACCTACTCTCTAAAATATATAGAACTATGTGCAGACCAGTGTTGTTGACTTTGTGTGTCATCCACACATTTCATTAAAAACTACACAGATAATATCTACAGATGAGGTTCTCATGTATAGGGATAGTCTGGGAAAATATGCTTAGCCAGTGATTTGTGTCCTGAAAGTATCAACACATTTATATTATATCTCAGGATTTTTCAAGGTGTTCCTGCTTGCCATAGTTTCCCAAAAGATGTCCAGAATTGGTATGACATCTCTTTTACCAATCAGGGCAATCTTATATATCAGGGCTTAGCAGCACATGGCTTACAGGCTGCATTCACCTCCTGCAAGGTTGCCAATGAAGTGTCTCTGAGTTGTCACCACTGAAGCCACACAGGGAAGGGGCAGAAAAATGATCACCACATGCACCTGTTCCCAGGCAGAACTGGGAACTCCTGTCAGCCCCCAAAACAGATGTCAAGAGCCTGACTCTTCTAGGAAACAGGTGTGATGCTATAACTCTCTCATCATGTCCTTCTTCCTAGTAGAATCTGGAACGCTGGAAAGGAAGGAATATGAGGAGAAACACCCCCATGTACCTCACAGTCCCAAAACAATCACAAGGAGGAAGGTGAAGTTAAAGCCTCTTCTCAGCAACCCTTAGGAACTGCCCTGGGATCAATGGGAATGGGAAGATGACAAGCTTAACTTTGCTATCAGCCCAGGATATTGCAGCAAAGTTAGGAGAAAGTGCCTTATTTTTGTAACATGATATTTTTATTTTATTTTATTGAGTTAATGAGATAAAACAGTGTTACTCTTTTTTGCCTATGATTCACTACTTTAAATGGCTGTAATTCACCACTTTTCAGCAGAATAGGACAAGATTGACTGTCTGTTCCTTGGATTAATTGCGTTCTGACAATGGCCAAGAGCAGAGGGAGAGGAAAAGCTGGCTTACCCCCAGGGTTTCCCAATTCAGGGGGAGAATCTGCTGACCACACTGCTAGCTCCTTCAACAGCCTGACAACTAATGTGCAGTACACACTGCCCCCATCATGCTAGGAGCAAGGATCTGCCACCACAGAGCATTCACAGCTACAGACCATGTCACACAATTATTTTTGTCACTTTCAGCTGCAAAGAGTGCATAGACACTCCACCAGCAGCAACCAAACACTTCTTCGTCCCACCCATCTGCCAGCCCATTGGATGGTCCACATGACTGGTCTCTTGACCACATGACTGATACACATTGTGTATCAGCACACTGGTGCACTCAGTGACACATTGATGTAGCACGATCATGAAGCATCCCCTTTCTTCCCTGTCTTCCCATGGCCCCCTGTTGGACTGGCCAGTTTATTAATGTGTTTATTAAATCCACTGTATTGTGGTAACCTGACATGTTTGTCATCATTTTGCTCCACAGGGTGTGCAATGGTTTGATGGTGCACCTAACCACTAATGTTCTTATGCGATCCGATTCACAGGCAAGTGACAAAAAATATGACCATCAATGGTGCCAGCAGTTCAACCGGACCCTCCCCATCTCTGCACTGGTACACATAAAATAATTTTGACTACATCAGCAGAACAACTGAACAAACATCTACCTCCAAATGTTAAACCTCTATTTTGGGACTTAAAGGTACAATGCTAAGTTACGAAAAGCAAATCTATTTGAAATACAATGCTTAGTGATGGCTGTCCTTACCGAGACATAATTATGCAACAACATCTACATAGAACTGCCATGAAGTGGCTTAATCCCTCAATGAGAAATGAAACATCTAGTCTTTTTGAACACCTCTGTTCCCATTAGCAGTGTGTGAAAAATGGTCAGTTTCATTCTCATTGCATTTCCCAGAATCCCTCCAAGCATCTGTCCCAGTTCCATTTTTGGTTCCTGGGGATTATATTTGTGTCAAACCAATGCAATTGTTCATACATTTCATGGATGAAAATTTTACTCATTCTAAAGCCACTTCATGTCCTAGTTTTGGGAGAGAAATGGCAAATAAATAAAATGTGGTATGGTTATTTTTTTCTTACATAGTCAAATTTTGTGCATTTTTCTATGAAAATGCATGTTTGTTCATATTTTTAACTTTTTTTATATTGTGCTGCCCATTCTTAAAGCATAGGTTTGTGGTGTGCACATTATTTTTTCCTTTCAAAACGGATTGCAGGTCTCTGAAATGAAAGCCTTTCCAGGGCAACACGTGTTCTGCTCCACAGCCATTCTTTTCTGTCCCTCATTTACACACAGCCATGGCATAGTGGTTTCAGTTTAATAACTATAGTGATCAGGGTTCGATTCCCAGCTCAGCCATGAAACTCATTGGGTGACTTTGAGCAAGTCAGATAGCCTCAGGGAAGGCAATGACAAACCTCCTCTGAACAATTTTGCCAAGAAAACCCTGTGATAGGGTCGCCATAAGTTGGAAATGACTTGAAGGCACACCACAACAATAAAGCTGATGCAATGCCAGTTCATTGACATCACACATAATATCACTGCTGACTGTACACTTCCACTAGTGGAGTTTAGAATTAAACTAATCATTAGGAAGACATGGAAGTTACTCTGCTGTAATATTAATTACTGCAGCTGTGCATCTGCTCACAGTAGATGATCTGTGACAGGACAGCTTGTAAAGAACTCACACCATACCAAATCATTATGAAAAAATAATTATTCATATTGAGATTATAATCAAAATACAGGAATCTGGAAGCATTTAAGTATTTTTTTTATATAATTTCATAATAGACTATTCTATAGATTTACCATAAAATGCCCTAGTTACATTTATATATACTTACATGAATATAAATATATCAGACATAAATTCAGCTGTCCCCAACCCTAAGATGATTCAAAATTCCATCTCCTCTCTGTTCTCTGAGAACAGCTGATTTAATCTGAATCAAATTTGGTTTCTAAGAAATTATGTCTGAACTGAGACTGTGCTTGTCGTGATTTAGTTTCAAACAAGAGTTTCAGAGCTAAATTAAAAACTCTTCTTAACTGTGATCTACAAAGGCATTAACGGTGGCATTTTAATCAGATTGTTCTAGTACCGCAATTTTTGCACAAGTGAACTAAGGCTGATAACTGGGGGTGTGTTATGTGCAACATTATGTATGTCTCTACAAAAGCAAGCCTCACTGTAGTCAATGAGACTTTCTCCCAGATTAGTGTGTAAAAGATTGTTTAAGGCAAATGTGTATGGAATTGCTACTTTAGGACACAATTTAAGGGGTATCTTGTTTGCTGCCTCATTTTGCTTTTAGTACAGACTGCTGGACCTGCTTACCTCACCAAGGCCCCTGAGAGAAACACATCCCATGAACAGAAAAAGGATGCCAAGCAGGTGATGCAAAATTAAGGAAAGAGTTATTAGTACGTATACAAACCACACTCAGTGCAGTAACTCTGACTACCAAGTAAAGTGGTGAAGAAAGGACCTACATATCTGGTAAAGTTAACACTTCAGGACTAAAGAGTAGATACTGCTCCACGTGGACGGAGCTACAATATTTGGAAAGAAACGCTTCTTGTACCGTATCGTAAATGATAATCCTTCCAAAGAAACTCTGGGCCTTAAAGGGCAAAGAGGAAGGGAGGACCCAAATCTGCAACTTTTAATTCTACGCAGCAATAAGATTAGAAGCTGGCTTCAGCAACTTAAGAAATTGATTCCCTCCCAAAGATTTCCCTAGATTCAATAAGCGCTACAGATTTTCCCAGTCACTACAGTTGGGGGGGTGGGTGGGTGGGGGGTGTCCCATCCTATTGCCTTAAACAGAGAGTACAGGAGAGGTCAGCCTCATTAATCTCACCTTCCCTTTTCCCATCAAACTAGTCCCCAAGGGCTTGTCTTTCCTAATCCACTCTGGGCTTCAGACACCAATCCATGGAGATGAAGGGCAGTATGGCATGAGCAGTCTGCCAGTCAGCAATGCCAGAGAAGGCGGACAGGCCCATATCCCTAAAGTGTCCCCCATCCTATGCATTTCAACCCCTTCTGATTTCTGATTTTCTCATTTTAGGAATGGACAGGAGCCCCCAGGCGATGCCAGGGACCTCCAGGGGTGTGGGCCTTCAGGTCATTTCCAATTGAAAGGTGAACCTGTACATATAGAGTTCTTGCTGCACCTCTGAGGCTACCTGAAAGAAAGAGCTTGGCAGCCTGAGCTTTCCTATTAGACCCCACTCTCCTTCCTCAGGTGCATTTGGGGGGTGGCCCCAACAAGGGGCTTTCTGGGCAGCTTTCTTCAAAGGGGGGGGGGGTTGGTTGGTTTACCCACCTGAGGCTGAGAGAGTGTGACCCGCCCAAGGTCACCCCACTGGGTTTACATGGCTTGAACCCTGCTCTCCAGGTGGGAAAGGGAGCCAAGGGAGGATGGGGAGGCATCCACACTGGAGGGCTAACCCGGTTTGGCCCCGCATTAACTCTTTTCTGGCTCAAGGCTATGGAATTCTGGGAGTTGGAGTATGTTGTGGGGCCCCGGACGGGGCCCCACAACATACTCCAACTCCCAGAATTCCATAGCCTTGAGCCAGAAAAGAGTTAATGCGGGGCCAAACCGGGTTAGCCCTCCAGTGTGGATGCAGCCACAAGAGACCCAGAGCCAGGTGGGAAAGAGGGAGCTTCCTCAAGGAGGACGAGGCATCGCAAAATGGAGGACCTTCCTGGCCAAGAAACGAGACAAATCAGCAGCCAAAGCTCCCCAGGCTTCCTAGAGATGGCAACCCAGAGGGAGGGCGAGGGCGTTTGGGGGGGACCTAGAGAAGGGAGAAAGCGAGGACAGACAGGTGGCCTCTTGCAGTGCTCCACTACTAGTACTCACCCCCGTTGGCGGTGGGGCTGCTCCTCCTGCTCCTGGTCCTGGGGCTGGTGCTGGTGCTGCTGAGCCTCTGCTGCTGGTGGTGCTGCCCTCCTCCTCTTCCTGGGCAAAGGAGCCCTGGAAGACCCCCTCTCCTCCTCCTCCTCCTCCTCCTGGGTCCCCCAAAGGGAGTGGGGGGTGGGGGGTCTCCAACAGGAGGAGAAGGGTGATGCTGAAGAGGAGAAGGAGGGAGGAGGACAGGCAGGTGCCCCCATCCAGGTGCCAGCCTCGCCTCTGCCCTCTGCTTCCAAGGAGGCTGCCAGCCTGCTGCAAGGAGCAGAGAGGGGAGGATAGGATGGAAGGAGACCAGCGCCGCCTGCCTGCAAAGCTGCCCACCAGGAATGGAGGAGGAGGAGGAGGGGGAGGCTTTTTGGTTGGGGCTGTGTATGAGAGAGAGGGGACTCCTCCTCCTCCTCCTCTCCTTCTTCTCTTCTCTTCTTCCCGCCTTTTTCCCCCCCAGCCAGACATTTGTCCTCCTTTTGGCCAGCCCCCGTCCTCCATTTCTGCCTCCTGGCCAAGAGAGGGGTTCCCAAAAGGTCCTCCCTTCAGGGACTGAGAAGCAGCAAGGGGTCTGAGAGGGAGTGTCTTTAGCTTTGCTTTCTCCTCCATATTTCTTCTGGAAGGTCCTACATCTTTTGTGGTGACCCTCAGGGCGACCCAAGCCTCCTCCTCCTTTTCTCCAGGACCTGTCCTCCATTTCTGCCCCTTCTGTCCTCCCTTTTCAGGAGGACTAAGCAGCAGCACGGGTTCAGATTTATGAATCTGTGTTTATATTTATCTAATGACCTCTAATTTTAGCAGTTTTTTTTTCCTTTTCCTTTTAATTAGTGTTTTATATGGTGGTTTCTCTGATATTGCTACTGCTTTTAGTTTGCTCTTTGTAGGATTGGGGGGGGTTGGGGTAGGGAATTAATTAGAAATGTGGATTTTAATAATATCTTGTATTTTATTGTTGTTTTCGTTGGTTGTAACCCACCTCAATCCATAGGGAAAGGCGGGCTATAAATAAAATGTTTTGTTGTTGTTGTTGTTATGATTATTATGTTGAGTGATTTTAGCTTTGCTTTGCTCATCTCCTCCCTTTTTCCTGGAGGTCCTCCATTTTGCCATGCCTTGCCCTCAGGGTGACCAGGTGTCCTCCTTTTCCATGAGGTGTCCTCCATTTCTGCCTTCTGTCCAGGAGGAATTCCAAAATGTCCTCCATTTCAGGCATGACTAAGAAGCCTATGAATTAACTTTTATATAAAGGTTTGTAGCTTTCATTTTGGAACATCCTACATTTTTCTTGAACATCCTACATTCTGTGGTGCTACATTCCCCAGGGGGACCAGACACCAGTTTGTAGCTTTCATTTTGGAACACCCTCCATTTTTCCAAAAGGCCCTACATTTCATGGCGGCTGGTCCTTCGGGGGTCTGTGTGCCCTGAGGACTTTAGAAACCCTCTGAAGTTTCACTCTGTTCCACTGTCACACAGCTCTTACAGGCCATAAGATCTTCCTAATGTTTAGGTGGGATTTCTTTTCTTGTAATTTGTATCAACAGTTAATGTTCTAGTTTTGGGAGCAGCAGAAAACAAGCTTTCTCCATCTTCTACATGGCATCCTTTGGGGTATTTAAATATGGCTATCAGATCACTTCTGAATCCTCTCTTCTTCAACACCCCCAGCTTCTGGAGCTGTTCTTCATAGGTCTTGATGTCCAGGCCTTTTAACATATTGGTTGCCCGTTTCTGATCATGGTCCAGCTTATCAATATCTTTCTTAAACTGTAGTGTACAGAACTGGACACAATATTCCAGGTGTCTGGTCTGATCACACAGACTGGTACTATCACTTCCCTTGATCTGGATACTGTACTCCTGTTGAGGCAGCTTAGGATCTCCACTTTTTCATCAAAGTTTTGCCATTCAAAACCTGAGCATTTCCCACCATTTTCTGAAACCAGCTTGTTGGGCTTTATGCAAATTAGGTTGCAGGAGTTAAAACAATCATTAAATAATCTTAACCTATTGAGTTCAGTTTGACAGAAGCCCTAAGTGACAAGAAGGCATCTTGAAAAAGGATCCACGCAGCAGCTGTTCCATGCACAGAACCACTCTTGTGTAGATACCACAGAGATCCACATTTGCACTCCCCCACCCTTCGCATCTCTACAAAACATTTCTGTCTGTAGTTTGTAACCTTGTGCAAAAAGCTGTGTGGTAGTGGTCCCAGCACACTGGGCACTGACACACATTAATTACCACACAAATTAGTTTTACACAGAGGCCTTGTTGCTTGCTAGTCATCCATCAGGCTGCTTTACCCTTTGATGCCTCCATTGCAATTAGTACTGCCTGTATCAAAAGAACCAGGAGCCCTGGCACATGTTTTTGGTTCTCCCTGTACAGCTGACTCCTTCCTTCACACCATTTTAGAGCACTGTGTATTCTACATTTTTTAAATTTTTTAAGCAAGTTCTTAGCAAGCTTCAGGCTCAAAGGTGCTACAGATAGTGTTCCTTGGGTATCTGTGGGGCACAGGTATTATTCAAATTGTGTTGACCTTGCCTGTGTGCTCTGTTAGTGATTTGGCCTTCCCTGAGTGAAAGAGTAAGGACTAAAGCAGTGTGGCTCTTGAGCATCAGGGAAGAAGACAGCTATTTAGAGCAGAATAGAAGAAAGTCTTGTGATGCAGAGCAAGCTAATTGTGATGCAGAACTCAAACTGCAGTAAGGCTTCTTAACAGCATGCTTCTCCATCAAGGATTTTGGCAGCAAATCCGCAACAGTGGGATTATTTATTAATTTATTTTGGCAATACACTCTTAAATATATGAACAATTACACTGCGTTTTCTAAGAATATTTCTCCAGGACATTGTCTTCATCTTTCACCATGACAGTGTTCTGTATGTACCCCCATACTTGTTGGTATTGCTGAAAAGGAAACATCAGGGTTTTGCATTGCAGCTTGGAGGTGCTTCTTGATTCGTTGCTCCATCTCACTTCTCAGGTGGACATGACGGTCAGGAGCACCTTCTTTCAGCTTCGACTGATACGCCAGCTGCATCCCTACCTGGACCGGAGGGACCTTGAAACTATAGTACATGCTCTGGTAACCTCTCGATTAGATTTCTGCAATGCGCTCTACATGGGGCAGCCTTTGTATCATACTCGGAAGCTGCAATTAGTGCAGAATATGGCAGCACGGGTGGTCACTGGTGCTTCCAGGGCCTCCCATATAACTCCGATACTGAAAGATCTTCACTGGCTGCCTATTCGCTTCCGGGCTCAGTACAAAGTGCTGGTTATTACCTATAAAGCCCTAAATGGCTTGGGCCCAGAGTACATGAAGGACCACCTCTCCCCACATAATCCGCCCTGCACACTTAGATCCTCTGGGCAACAGTTACTTAGAGTTCCAAAGGCAAAATTATCAACTACTATGAAGAAGGCGTTTTCAGTCTCGGCCCCTAGCCTTTGGAACTCGTTGCCCACTGAGCTCCGTCTGGCTGCCTCCCTTACCTTGTTCAAGAAGGGGTTAAAAACATACTTATTTGAACAAGCAAACCCCTGATTTCCATCCCCCCCCCCGTGATCCCTCCCTCCCCCCCCTCCCCGTATTGCAAGCTGCCCTGGTATATTTTTATATGTCATTGTTTTATTGATATTTAACTTTGCTTTGTTTTTGTACTGTTTTATTTTTGTTTTTGTTGGAATGTTTTGGCCATTTGTGTGTTGTGTATGTTGTGCACCGCCCTGATCGTTGGAGGGGCAGTATATAAATAAAGTTTTATTATTATTATTATTATTATTATTATTAGATTTATTTATATATTTGTTTGGTAAGAAAAAGCTTCTTCTTTCTCTATGAGGTTATGGAACACCACTGCTGTGTTAGGAAAGCTCATGCCCTGGGCCAAATCTAACTCACCTGGGTTTCCATTCTGACTGCTTTTTTGCACTTTTCCAGAATATCATTACCACCCTCCCACGAAATACTGTCAGGTGGTTCCCCAGCTTTTATACAGTCCCATCCACCACTCTAAAAAAATGATCTGCATCCTCTAAGTGTCAGTTACTAAATGTAAGAGCTTTAAACTAACATAGGCTGACATTGTTGGAAGCAACGTTTTCGCTATGACCCTATTCACCAAAGGAATGTGGCCCACGAAAAACTGAATTGTGGTCTAGACCATTGCCTATACTGCCTAGGGCTGTTGGGTTTGTGGTCCAGTAACATCTGGAGAGCTGCATGATTCCCACCCCTGGGCTCATATAGGTGCTCTCTGGTGATTGTATAGAGTGCATTTCAGGTTCTCTCTGGTGACTGTATGGAGTTCCTGTGTGATTGGGCATCTTTATTCATTTCATTGGAGGAAACCATTTTGTGAATGCAAGAGGAGCTCGGCAGGACTGCAGTGCTGCTCTTTTTGTCCTTAGTCTTCCCTGATTTATGTCTAACCTCTCCTAGGGTTTTCTTGTCAAGATTTATTCAAAGGAGGTTTGCCAGTATCTTCCTCATCAGTGGTGTCAATAGGTTTGGTGTCAGCCCAGTGTGGTAACTCATGCTGTCACCCCTAGGCTGCCTGGCACAAACCCTCTGCCAATCAGGCTGCCTTTGCCATGGTGGAGGTGGGTTGCTGCTACTTCCTGGCACCCTTTTCTGATTCTGTGGAGCTCCTGGGCAAGTGGGAGAAGAAGGCAACAAGCTTTCCTGCCTCGGCAGCAGATCCAGCAAATCCAGGAGGCAGCCCCTTCCCAGCAATGGCTGGTGGTGGTGATGCACTACTGTTGCCCCCCAGCACCCTTTTCTGGGCTCATTAGGAAAGCAAAGGTACGTTGGGGTCCAAAGACAGATATCTGAGTGATCTGTAATAGATCAGCAAGGATGCCTAAGACCCCAGCAACAACAACAAATACTGGCTCACATCCTAAATAGTACTTCTCATAAAATATTTTATTAGATAATTTCCAGTAGAGTAAAATACAACATTAAAAACACAAACGCAAAAGAACAAGAGGGAAAAAAAAATAGTAGAAAGGGAGAAAGAAACAATGAAGAACAGGAAAAAAATTGCATTAGCCTTCTGACTTTTGTAACAATGTTTATATATCCTTATATTCTGGTTTCTCTTCAGATTATATAAATATTTCACCATTTATTAAATAGTACTTCAGAAATGAAGGAACCATGTAAGTGGCAGTAATAGATAATAATAACCAAGAGTGGGTTTTGTGTGAAAAGATTATGAGGTCCTTTGACTTCTGATGCTGAAAAAGCCTACCAAAAAGTAAATAAACAAAACCACCATGTCCTCAGCTGTATTTGTGTGTGTGTGCGTGTGTGCGTGCGCAGACATGCCATTAAGTCTCCTGTGGACTAATGTCAAACCCATGAGTTTTCTTAGGCAAGGAATACTCAGAAGTAGTTTTGCCATTGCCTCCCTCTGAGTGCCTCTCTCTTGCAACTTGGTTCCAGTTGGTGAAGCTGACATTATTGTAAAAACAAAACAAAATAATATAGAGCCTGCAATCCTGAAATCTCCCTGACACTATTCTAGAGAATCAACAGCCCAGTACCATTTACCACTGCTGCTCCCTTTGCGGTGGGCACAACTCATTTATCACACAGGATAAAGCTGATCAAACCATCTTTTGCACTAGCTCTGAGAATCTAGGTGCTGATCTTATGATCTGTTGCCTTTTCTACAACAGAGAACAGCACTAGGTTGATAGAAAGTCATGAGGGATTACGAAGGCGGAAACACATAGATGCTGAGACAAAGACTTGAATAAACTGGATGATCAATGGAAGGTGACTGGATTACAAAGGAAGGCATATGTACTCCCTTTAAGAACACCATATTCGTGGTTGTGTCCTTTATACTATATATGTATAGAGAGAGAGAGAGAGAGCACATCATGACAAATAGTACATTGCTTTAAATAAATAATTGTATTTAGAAAAAAATAGTCCAATAGCCAGTTTAAAAGTCTGACTATAACTAGCACTTGGAAAAGTTACTTTTTATGTATAGTTCCAAGAATTCTGCAAGGAATTATGGGAATTATAGTACAGAAATATAACAATCCTAAGCTCCAGCTACAACATTATATCCTTGTAATATAGGATGTTATGCAATTTAACTTAGTTTCATGGCTGTACCATTTTCCTTTGTATATTTCTAAAATTAAATTATTTTTGTAGAACTGAAAAAAATAAAGCATATCTTACTTTGATGGGGGGGCGGGGAGGATGAAGAAAAATACGGGAGCAAAAGCTTGTGATCTAATTGAACAACTGCCTAGTCTGCTACTGCAACGATGGCCTTATTGACAGTGGCAAATTTAAGGAAATTCCCACCATAAACAAAAGGAAAAAAAGCATGATGACCAATGTGTTGACAAGAACTCTAGACAGTTTGTTGTCTTTTTAATTGCAGGTTATTTTTATCCTTGCTGCTATGGTCCCTTATCTGGGATGAATCTCATTTTCATCACAGGGCAGTTTTTATTTTCTTTTTGGACTTGAACAATGACACTGTTGAGAATGATGAGATAATAAGTGGCTTCTTAGGCCACTCAACAGAAGTCTTTAGTTAGGATATTTACAAGGAATACAGACTATAGTGCAGTAGTCGTCAATTGCCCAGGAATCTTTCTCTCCAGAGCCATGGCTCTGTGGAAAGAATCTGCTCATCACCACTTACAGGAATTTATGGGGTGTGATTCACTGAAATTGCACATTATAATAGAGAATAGGGCTTTAGTTGTTCTGAGTGCAGAGAACACATCCAGCCTGGGAATTATGAAGAAGATAAACAGCACTGTGTTGTCACAAAGGCTTAACATGCAATAATGAAGGAACAAACCATGAAACTAATGAGAGTAACTAGGGACTTTCTAGATGTTTATGTTTGTGTGGTAGCTAAATTAATGGAAGGTAGATTCATCAATAATAATCTCAAGAGCTAAAGGAAAAGATACAGTTTTCTAAAGCTTCCAGAACATCTAAATATTTAGACACAAAGGTAGAAACAGATCATTCTATAAATCTATTCCCCCCCCCCACCCGTCCAGTTCTGGGCACCACAATTCAAAAAGGACATGGAGAAACTGGAGCATGTCCAAAGAAGGTCAACTAAGATGGTGAACGGCCTGGAAACTATGGCCTATGAGGACCGCCTTAGGGAACTGGGGATGTTTAGCCTGAAGAAGAGAAGGTTAAGAGGTGATGTGATAGCCCTGTTCAAATATTTGAAAGGATGTCATATTGAGGAAGGAGCAAGCTTGTTTTCTGCTGCTGCAGAGACTAGAACTCTGAACAATGGATGCAAGCTACGGGAAAAGAGATTCCACCTCAACATTAGGAGGAACTTCCTGACAGTAAGGGCTGTTTGACAGTGGAACACACTCCCTCGGAGTGTAGTGGAGTCTCCGTCCTTGGAGGTCTTTAAGCAGAGGCTGGATGGCCATCTGTCGGGGATGCTTTGATTTGGAGTTCCTACATGGCAGGGGGTTGGACTGGATGGCCCTTGTGGTCTCTTCCAACTCTATGATTCTATGATTCTATGATATCCTCAGGTGTGTCTGGAACAGACTGACCATTTTCACAGTAACAATGCCCATGAACAAAGCTGTCCTACGTAATTCTACAAGGTCCTTCACAATATTACAGATAATCTTTGAACTCAGAGTCTGAATGTGTGGAGGAGGAGGATTCGTTGAGGATGTGTTTACATAGACTAGAAATTTAGCTCTGATGGCCATTTGCATACATGGCATTAAAAGGGATTAGACAAATTCACAAAGATCAAGGCTAGCACCCTGTTAGGGAGGCCCAACCAGAGTAGACCAATTCAATCAATTGTTCAGTCATGAGTCAACACATTGATAAATCTAATAGATTCAATGGCTCTACTTTAATCAGGACTAAAAGAGAATTTAAGTCCAAGTTTGCTAATAGCTGTGATGGCTAGATGAATGTTCCATAGTCATGGACAGAATGCCATTGAATATTAGATGCTGGGGAGGACAATAATGATAGAGGCTTATTCGTGTCCTGTTTGTGGACTTCTTGGCATCGTATAGTGGCCACTGTAAGAGGTTTCTCAACTAAACAGACATTTTGGATCGTTTCACATTCTTCTGAACTCTACACAGATGTTTGACCAACTATAGCAAATCTATTGGGCAGTATCCAGTGCTCAAACAGCTTGCTCAAACAGCTTTTGTAAGTCCAGTTAGCCCTCCATATTTGCGGCTTTGACTTTTGCAGCTTTGATTATTTGCAGATTTGATTGCTATGTTCTCTCTAGGAATCTCTTGGTCCTCCAGCACAACTCTGCCAGAAACAGTTGTGATAGAAAACATAGAGATTCATGCCTGTACTGCAGCCACTCACTCAAAACCATAAGGTGGCGAGTTCAATACCAGCAAAAGGGCTCAAGCTTGACTCAGGCTTGCATCCTTCTGAGGTCGCTGAAATGAGTACCCAAATTGTTGGGGGCAAGTAGCTTACAGTTGTAAACCGCTTAGACACCCTTGGGTGGTATGAAGCGGTATATAAATGAAGCTATTTGTTTGTTTGTTTTCTTTAGGCATTTGTAGGTCCTCCAGCATGATTCTATGGTCATTCGCCAATGGCAGTTGACCACAGAGTAGCACTTGAGGACTTAGAAATTCCTAGATAGGTGGTCTCTCAGGTTATTAAAAAACTGCTTTTTATTTGCATTTTTTTCATTTTCATGGGAGTCTTGAGCCAACTCCAGTAAATGTGGAGGGCCCACTGTAGAATCATGAGTAGACTCATCATGAACTACTATCACTTGTGCACTCGGAAATCTTGCTCTGTAGTAGGCTTTTTGTTTTGTTTTGTGGCAACTGGAGCCCTACAGGAAGTAGATGAATGTTCTGACAGTACTTATTATCTAATTATTTCTGTATCTTAAAATTAATCTGTATGACTTCACAGCAACCAATTCTTCTAGTTTCTTGATAGAGTTAAGGTAAAATTGTATGAAAAGAGTGTTTTCTTTTTTCCCAAAGGGGAAAAATCCAGAATAAATATTCATCTATGTTGGTGATTCAAGCAAGGGCAATTCAAGAGAAAGGCAATTCACAAACCTTGGTGTTTACTGCAACTTCCTATTCTCTCTCTTTTGATTTTGGTGGAAGGCTGAGAAAGAGAATGTCACCTTGTCGAAGAACATACTCCATCTCTGATGAGACAGAAAAGACACCATGGGGAAGGATGAGAGGTGATTAAAATTGACAGAATCACAGAATTATATAGTTGGAAGAGACCAAAAGGGCCATGAAGTCCAATCCACTGCCAGAACACACAATCAAAGGTCTCCTGAGAGATGGTCATCCAGCCTCTGTTTAAACACTCTCTGAGGGAACGTTTTTCACTGTTGAACAGCTCTTACCATCAGGAAGTTCTTCCTAATGTTGAAGTGGAATCTCTTTTCCTGGAACTTGAATCCATGTCTGAGCCTCTGGAGGAGCAGAAAACAAGCTTGCTCCATCAATATGACATCCCTTCAAATATTTAAACATGGCTATCATGTAACACCTTAACCTTCTCTTCTCCAGGCTAAATATACCCAGCTTCCTAAAGCCACTCCTCATAGGTTTCCAGATTTTTCACCATTTGGGTTAACCCCCTCTGGGCAAACTTCACCTTGTCAATATCCTTCTTGAATTGTGGGGCCCAGAACTCGGTACAATATTCCAGGTGATGTCTGAACAAAGTAGAATAGATTGAAACTATTTCTTCTCTTTATCTAGACACTTTACTCCTATTCATGCAACCTAGAATTGCATTGGCTTTCTTAGCTGCCTCATCACATTGCTGCCTCATCTTCACCCTGTGGTCCACTCAGACTCCTAGATCCGTTTCGCATGTACTGTCATCAATCCAGGTGTCACTCATCCTACCTGTTGTAAGATGAGCCCAAAAGGTATGTTATAGCCATATATATATATAATCTTGGGTTTCTAGAGATCCATGTAGAGCATGGATGTCATATATAGCCTTCAGACATGGTAGGGCTTCAACTGCCAACAGCCCTTACCTTAGTACATAGTGTGAGGGAGTTGAAGGGGAAGACCTGGCTGTGCTGGGTAGGAATGATGGGAGATGCAGTGTTCTACATTCTTGATTAATAGCGTGACCTCAGAAAATTGTATCACAATGTGTATTTTGCATAGATATGGGTTTCACTAACTTGCTTTGCACATCAATGAACCACATCTCTGCTGATATTAAATCTGCCAATTTGAGATTTCCCTCAGAGTAGTAATCACAGATCTGTGAAATGTTCCAACTTCAGTCAGTAATAATATGAACGTTTATGTTTCTATTGCTCTGCAAATTGTAATAAGTTGACAGTAATAAAAGTATCGTTAATTATGCAGTTTAACACCAGTGTGGCACAGTGGTTTGAATGCTGGAGTATCACACTAGAGACCAGGTTTGAATTCCTGCTCGCTCATGAAAATGTACTGCTTGAACTTGCGCAGGTCACACATTCTCAGTCTTCAGAAAACTCTGTGATAGATTCACTGTAGAGTGACCATTAGTTGGAAAGAGCTTGACAGTACATAATGATGATAAGGCAGAAAAGATTCTTTCTTTCTTTTTTTACACTAGTAATCTAATTTGGTGATAAGAACATTCAATGAAGTTGTTAATTGGAGATTGTGTTAAGCAAGACATTGGCCATTGTTAAATGTTCTGTTCACGTGTTAATTATGCATTAGTTAGGTAAAACCCTTGTGCTACAACAATGAAGTACTGGAAGGAAACCAGGATTAATTTCAAAGTCAGTGAGGCATTTTCTGAGGGCAAGTCACACAAAGCCTTTCTAACATGGAGCTAAATACAGTACATGCAGAAGAGGAAGGGAAATATGTGATGACTGACTTCTAGATATAAAAAGAGCAATTTTTGTGATTTTTAAAATGCACAATCATATAATCTTGTTTTCATTTTCCAATGTCTGTGTATCTGTAGGGCAGCAAGTCATGTCTTAGGAGATTCAATTTGAAATGATTGACTGATATAACCTTTGAGAGAGAAGAAGGAAGAGCAGCTTCTTGGCAGCCATTTTAAGTGGTAAGTGTGTGGATTTTTAAAATCTCTTTGGGGAGAGTGTCTGTTGCAGAGGAGGAGGAGCTTCTGTGAGTCACATCTGTGAGTCACAAGTGGGAGGAGCTAGAAGATTAGCTATATAGAACTGCTCAGAGAGCCAAAACAGGGGAAAGTAAGATATAAGGAGCAGGGGAGCTGTAAACTTTGTTTTAGAGGTTCTCCTTTAAATCTCTTCTTTTTTAAAAGTGCTTTTGAGGGGTTCCCCTCCACCTCAGAGGAAGTGAATACAAGTTAGCAACCAGGAGATCTCTATAAAGTTATATTCCTAGTAGATTGAGATCACTGACAGAGATTGGTGTAATTGGCCAGGCCATCAGGGGCCTTTGGCATTGGTGTTTACCAGGGATATTATTTGAGGAGGAAGCCCACAGTCCTGTTTTACTGATTCCTTAACACTTCTCGATATGGGCAGTGAGGGAACGGCTGCAGTCACTTGCAACACTTGTGGGATGTTTGTCTTCTTGCCTACAGATGTGGGGAACTTCACATGCCCCAAATGCAAGTTGAAAGCCCTCTTGGAGGAGAAAGTACAGCAGCTGTTATCCAGGGTAGCTACACTTCAGCATGTCAGGGAGCAAGAGGTTTTCCTGGGCACAACGGAAGGAATGATCTTGGAAGGGGACCACACAGAGAAAGTTGCTGGGGATGAGATGGTCACTTCATGTTTGCAGGAGGCAGACAGCTGGAGGAATGTCACACAGAGAAGCAGGGAAATCAGGAATAGCTGTGGGAGCTTACAGCTACAGAATCGTTTCAAAGCCCTTTCACTTATCAAGGAGGATGAGGTAGACCAGCATGGACAGACTTCAGGGACACAGCAGGGGAGCCTGGGAGTTCCATCGCAGGGAACAGTCACTGCTAAGCCTCGGAGGAGGCGCGTGGTTGTGGTGGGGGACTCCTTGCTGAGGGGTACAGAAGCAGTGATTTGTGGGCCCGACAGGATGTCTCGGGAGGTGTGTGGTCTCCCTGGGGCAAAGATCCGTGATGTGACGGAGAGGCTGACAAGACTCGTCAGACCTATTGACAAATACCCCTTCCTTTTGGTCCATGTGGGAACGAATGACACAGCAAGACACAGACTTCAGAATATCAGAAGGGATTACGAGGCTCTGGGGAAGGAGCTGAAGGAAATGGACACACAGATTGTCATCTCGTCTCTTCTGCCAGTAGAAGGGCATGGTCCAGGAAGAGAGAGGAAAATAGCGGGTGTCAACAACTGGCTCCGTAGATGGTGTCACCAAGAACAATTTGGATTCTTGGATCATGGGCTTTGGTTCCATGAGGAGGGACTTCTAGCAAGGGATAGGCTGCATCTCACACCAGTTGGCAAAAACGTTTTTGCCAACAGTCTCAAGAATCTGATCAGGAGGGCTTTAAACTGACCTATGTGGGGAAGGGAGACAGCATTTTGGAAGGCAAAAGGGCTGGAAACAATAGTCAAACTGACATAGAGGGAACAAGGCAAACAGGGCAAGGACACAACAATAGGAGGCAAAAAACATGCACTGGTATCAAGTAAAGGGGACACATGGTCTTCAATGTCTCTACACTAATGTACAGAGCATGGGAAATAAGCAAGATGAACTTGAACTCCTAGCACAACAAGGGAAATATGATATAATAGGCATCACTGAAACCTGGTGGGATGAGTCTCATAATTGGAATGTAGGAATAGAAGGGTATAACCTTTTTAAGAGAAACAGGCCAAACAAGAAAGGAGGAGGAATAGCATTATATGTCAAGGATATTTACACCAGTGAAGAGATCCAGGACATCAATACTGGAAGCCAGGTGGAGAGCATCTGGATAAAAATTAAAGGAGAGGGAAACAACAAGGATGTTACTGTGGGAATCTACTACAGAACCCCAAAGTCAGAGGGAGGAAATGGATGATGCTTTTCTGGAACAGATGACCACACAATCAGAAAGGAGAGATGTAGTAGTGATGGGGGACTTCGACTACCAAGATATTTGCTGGAAGTGAAACTCAGCCAAATCCTCAAGGTCTAGCAAATTCCTCACTTGCCTCAAAGACAATTTCATTGCCCAAAAGGTGGAAGAGGCAACAAGGGGATCAGCTATTTTAGATCTTATCTTAACCAACAGGGATGACCTAGTCAACGGAGAGCAAGTGGTTGGATCCTTAGGTGGGAGTGACCATGTCCTCCTGGACTTTGTTATACAGTGGAAAGGTGAAGCTAGGCATAGTCAGACATGCATTCTAGACTTTAGGAAAGCTGATTTCAATAAACTTAGAGAAATTGTGTGGTGAAGATGGCAAAATGCTAACAGGGGACAGAGAAAAGGCAGAATTACTCAACACCTTCTTTGCTTCAGTCTTCTCAGAAAAGGCAAAGGGTTCCTAACCTAAGGATAATGGGGCAGAAGACAGAATAGGGGAATTTCAGCACAGAATAAGCAAAGAGATAGTACAGGAATACCTGGTTAACCTAAATGAATACAAGTCTCCAGGACCAGATGAACTACATCCAAGGGTATTAAAAGAACTGGCAAATGTAATATCGGAACCATTGGCAATAATCTTTGAGAAATCCTGGAGAACAGGAGAAGTCCCAGCAGACTGGAGGAGGGCAAATGTTGTCCCAATCTTCAAAAAGGGGAAAAAAGAGGATCCCAACAATTATCATCTGGTTAGTCTGACATCAATACCAGGAAAGATTCTGGAGCAGATCATTAAATAGAGAGTCTGTGAATATCTAGAAGATAATTCCATAATCATAAAAAGCCAACATGGGTTTCAGAGAAACAAGTCATGTCAGACAAATCTGATCTCATTTTTTTGATAAAATTACCAGCTTGGTAGATGAAGGGAATGCTATGGATATAGTATATCTTGACTTCATTAAGGCCTTTGACAAGGTTCCCCATGACATTCTTGCAAACAAGCTTGTAAAATGTGGGCTAGACAAGGTAATTGTTACATGGATTTGTAACTGGTTGACTGGCTGCGCCCAAAGGGTGCTCAACAATGGCTCCTTTCCATCCTGGAGAGAAGTGACCAGTGGGGTGCCACAGGGCTCTGTCCTGGGCCCAATGCTATTCAACATCTTTATTAATGACTTAGATGACAGTATTCAACGCAGAGAAATGTAAGGTTCTGCACTTAGGGAGGAAAAATGAAATGCACAGATATAGGATGGGGACATCTGGCTGAATGAGACAACGTGTGAAAGGGATCTAGGAGTCCAAGTAGACCACAAATTAAACATGAGTCAACAGTGCGATGCAGCAGCTAAAAAGGCCAATGCAATTTTAGGCTGCATCAATAGAAGTATAGTGTCTAGATCAAGGGAAGTAATAGTGCCATTGTATTCTGCTTTGGTCAGGCCCCACCTGGAATAGTGTGTCCAGTTCTGGGCACCACAATTCAAAAAAGATGTGGAGAAACTGGAGCGGGTCCAAAAGAGGGCAACCAAAATGGTGAAGGGTCTGGAAACCATGCCCTATGAGGAACGACTTAGGGAGCTGGGAATGTTTAGCCTGGAGAAGAGAAGGTTAAGAGGTGATATGATAGCCCTGTTTAAATATTTGAAGGGATGTCACATTGAGGAGGGAGCAAGCTTGTTTTCTGCTGCTCCAGAGAACAGGACCCGGAACAATGGATGCAAGCTTCGGGAAAAGAGATTCCACCTCAACATTAGGAGGAACTTCCTGACAGTAAGGACTGTTTGACAGTGGAACACACTCCCTCGGAGAGTGGTGGAGTTGCCTTCCTTGGAGGTTTTTAAGCAGAGGCTGGATGGCCATCTGTTGGGCATGCTTTGATTGGGAGTTCCTGCATGGCAGGGGGTAAGACTGGATGGCCCTTGTGGTCTCTTCCATAGAATTCTATGATTCTATGATTCTAGTAATTTGTGACAGACAGGGTACTTATCTCATTGTGGGCAATATAAGTAGGCAGTAATAAATACATAAATATAAATAAATAAGTAAATAAGTGCCGACTGTATAATATATTGGGTAAGACACCTCTGGTTTCAACAGTTAGGCTGCCTTGTCATGGGGTTTTCTTGGCAAGCTTAGTTCAGAGAGGGTTTGCCTTTGACTTCCTCTGAGGCTGAGAGAGTGTGACTTGTCCAAAACCACCCAGTTACTTTCCATAGCTGAGCAGTGATTTGAACCCTGTTCTCCAGTCATAATCCAGTGCTCAGACCATGACATTATGTTGGTTCTCAACAACCTTTATTGGGACCACTAAAAATCAAAAAGCAACAAGCTAACTTCCACATTTCATATACAGTTCTTCTGTTTCAGGTTTAAATTCTTATTCATCTGAGAATGGTCAGAGAGCTACATAATCTATGTAAGCAATGACTGATCAGTCTCTAAATTCTAACAGTGTTGAGAGGTTAATATCCTACTGCTGAAGAATGTTTCCTAGTGGTGACTGATCCAACTCCACATGGCTTTAATAATTAGAATAACTACTAGGTCAAGGAAAGGGCAAGTAGCTACAGTTCTTTTTTGAAAGAAAAAGCATGTTTCATGGATGGCAACATGCTGTGTTAAAATTGGTTGGTTTTTCTCTCCCTAATTGCCATTATCTCCTTGTTCCAAATTAGCATTTTCCTTCTCTCAATCTGGCATAGCTTTTGTAGGCATAAATGTCAACAGGGACCATTCATTTAGTCCTAGTTCTTGTACTTTTTGCATTAACTTCAATGAGAGAGATATCACAGTGTATCACTTCTGTACCATTTTTTCAGGATACAAAGTGGTTTACCATTCGTATTTATTTTATTTTCACAGCAGTGCTGGGATGTAAGCAGAAATGTAGTGACTGCCTTAAAGCTTATATGATTGTCCCAAATATATTGCTTCGCCCTCATGTGAGCTTCTGTCTGAGAAAGAATTTGAAGATAGGTTTTGCAATGCCCAAACATGTTATCTGGTGCACTGCACTAGTCATGCAACATTATAACCCATTTGCTGAAATGAGTGGAGGGATTTTCTGCAGTAGTTCTGCAGTCCATTGGCTGCTTCTTTAGTTGTCTAGTGATGATCATTTCAGCTGCTGACAAAACTGGGGATAAACTCTTTCTCTACCAGTGTGAATGAAGTTACCACTGTGGGCAGTGAAGAATATTTGTATTCGCCGAGAATGCCAGAAAGAGTAATAAGATTAGGGAAGTAGATTGTAAGTTGTAAAGGAGAAGAGGCATGTTTACTTTTACTCTGTGAGGATTTTATACTGCTACATTGGGCTCATACTGAAAGGAAGAACTGGAGTAATACAAGAACTTTATGTTAGCTACTGATAAAAATGATTAGTGTATGTTTTACTGAACACCTGTCAATACTTGTGGCCATTTACCTTGCTTCAGTTACTGATTTATGCCTCATGGATCTTCAATAGTCTGTGCACATATTATATAGGAACAACTGATTATTTCATTAATTTATGATATCATTTAAATATTATATGCACACATCCTGCCTATGTTTGTTTTACAATGTTGTTGTTAGAGAATATTATTTCTTTATGAAAAGTCTTATGTTTTAGTGATCATATGTTGGTGAGGCATCTTTAGCTGCAATCCTGGACTCATTTACTTAAAGGTAATTACATTTAACCGAAGGAGACTTACTTTGTGAGCAAGTTAAAAATAATAATAACTTGGAGCTTAAATATAAGATAACCATCCAAGATAGCTTAGCAATAAATAGTCAAAGAATGACAGGAGTTAGAATTTTCTCACAAATTACAAATCTAAAATGTTTTCTGAACCATCTTTTCTCCCATCTCTTTCTTGCCTATTTGCCTCTCATTTTCTCTTTTTTTCTCAAATATGTGTGTGTGTGTGTGTGCGCGCACACACACACACACAGATTTAATGCCAAGAATTCAAAATGTCAAGTTCTCTAGAGCTTGACTAACAAGCCCTTCTTTCTTGCTGGAGTGTTAGTCATTTACTTAGAATCCCAATCCAGGCACTCTTGGGAATCCAGTTTACAATACAGAATTTGTACTTGGTGGCTTGTTCACTGGTAAATACTTTCAAGGGATATGTTTTCCTGTGTTCCCAGAAGATGATAGTAACAGTCTCTATTTTCTAGTTATTTTTCTATTGACCATTGAAGATAGAGCTCATTGGAATGGATTATTGACTACTTTGCAGTTTCAGTATGATCTCTGTAGCTCTAATTAAATGTTTGTTGCACATATTGACTGTAGTTTAAACGAATATATGGGTTCTGTGATTATTCCAATCTTTTTGCCCAAATTATAGATACAATATAAAATATAGTGGATAATTAATTGTATGAAGAATTAGGTTGACTTTAATTATCCATTTTGTTACCTCCCCACCATGCATATGCACCATCTCACAAACACTCTGTCTGCAACCTCCAATTACCTCCCTTTTTCTGCCCAGATGCCATTCCATTGGACATCCACCCATATGACCCACCACACAGTTGAACATGCGGTACACCATCTGTACAGTGCATCAGTGCATTGGTGTGCCCAGTGATACATTGGAAAAACACAATCATGGAGGCCCCCCATACATGCCCCCCTCATCCCCTTTCACTTCATGCTCCCTGTTCGACTGTCTGGTTTGTGTATGTTGTAATTACATTCAATGTATTATTGGCAATCATGTTTTTGCTTTGTCGCAATCCTGTACTGGCACCAGACGGTTTTTATGCTGGTGCAATGATGTGCATTTTCCACTTTGAGTAGGCATATTCCAGTTTCTTTTTGCTCTGAGTTCTTCTTAGTTCTGGAGCACAGCTTCATTTCTCTTTCCACCCAGTTTCAACTTGTGTGTCATCTAAACACCCAGCCTTCAAAGCATTTAGAAGCCATTTGGTTTGGCCAGTGCAGACCACCCCTTAGAATACTACTACTGGTGAAAAGAGGTGATATCTGCCAGTTCCATTTGTACTTCTTTAAATGCTATAACCTTCCAGAGTACATTGTGGGGGAACATGGAGAAGAATGCAGTGGGAGGGATAGTCAGTAAAAAGGGACTCTATCTGTTTTCAGTTGGTGGAAAGCTTTCCTTAGATCACATCTAGAAGCCAGCAGCTAGGCTGCCTAGCAGGCTAAGAGAACTGGGGGTTGAGAACAGAGACCGGACTCCAAATTTGTTCTACATCTTTCCTATTTTTGTTGTTGAAAGTTCTAAACTGATGGTCCTCGGTGTGAGATAAAGACATAGTGTAATCCAAGAAAATGCCACAATAAGGTTGCCTTAGGGTCACCATAAATCAGTAATGACTTGAAAGCACACAACACGCTCAGAAAATTTGGACAAGGCAGTGTATGTATTTCTACAATCTTCCTCTTCTTCACAGATCTGCCAAAAGAGAATCCTTACTCCTGGTAGTAGGACATGGGTGAATTGTAAACTATTTGGTATTTATCTGTAATTTAGGTCCCCTAGCTACATTTTTAAAACAAAAATCCATCTACATTCAATTTGATAGCACAGACTACTTTGCACATCTCATTCAGTGTTGCAGAGAAATCATCTTCATGATGCTCTGCTTGGTCCATAATAGCTCCCCTTGGGGTTGCTTGGCAAAAGCAAGCCCTTTGCAGCATCAGTGGTGCCTGCTGAGACACTGGATAACACAGGATGGGATCTCTCCAAAATTAGGCTTTAATGGTAATCTTTCCTTTCCAAAGTACTGTCTCCTAATTTGTCCCTAAAGCATTGTCTCTTGACCTAGGAAAGCTAATGGTTGACTCTACTTGATGTCCTGTCCAGCTTTGGTAAAAATGACTGGTGGCTATTAGCTGGCCCAGGCATTTTTTTGGGGGGGGGGATAACTTGAGGAATGGAGTTGTTAGGTGGTGGAAGTGATAGAATAGAATGTCAACAAACCTATATGCATCCTGTCATACCATGTTAAATAAACACTATATGGAATACAAATAATTGAATCAATGTGATTAAGAATGGGGAAGTCACTTTTCATGGATCTGAGAATTCTGGCATGTATTGGCTCTTAGTATAAAACACAACACAATGAAGATAAGCACAATGATTGAAATTTGTAATGCTTGTGCCATGCAAGGGTTTGCAAAATGAGGACAAAAGAGAACATTCAGCATTAGTTTAAGTAATCAGCAAATAACAGCAGTGTTGAGAAATAATGTAGGCAATTTTCAAAGGATGTGTGTGTGTGTGCCTTCAAGCTGCCTTATGGTGACCCCATTAATTTCATAGAGTTTTCTTATGCAAGGAATACTGTATGGGTGAAAAAAAACCTTAAGTCTAATACAGTACAACCCCTGTGTCTGCAGTACCAGCAGTTTCATTTACCCATGTACAAAAAAAATTACATTCCCTCAAGGCATTTTTAGATCCTCCAATATGACTCTATGGCCTGATCTAGATTGGCAAAAAGGTTGCATGAACGTCTAGCCTTTAGATGAGAAAAGGGGAAAGTGTGCCATGAAAATGCCTTTTTTTTTTTTTTTTTTTTTTGCGTTTTAGGGGAGAAGAAGCGCCTTTAAAAAGGTGCTGGTTTTCCCCGCTTCTTTTTTAAAAACTGTGGAACAACGCAGCTCCATCTAAAGGCTGTGGTGCAGCTGCTAAGCATTAAGGAAAAGGCAACTTCATGTCACACTTCATGTCACACCTGCCAATCTAGAAAGCCCTAAAAATACTCTTCAGGTGGACATCAATTCATTCTGGAGACATGCCTAGAACAGTGTCCTTTGTAGGAATCTCTAGGTCCTCTAGTGCAACTGTATGATCAACATTCACCAGCAGTCATTCATTTCAATACAATTCACTATTAGGCACCGTTTCACATTTCCACAGTAAGTCCAGGAACTTATCCCTTGGGGATACAAGGGTCACACTGTAATAGAAGAAGTATAATCTATCTGGGGAAATGAGGGAACGGAATTTGTATAAAGTAAAACACCAGATTCTATCTGATCTTGGAAGTTAAGCATGGTCATCTCTGGGTAGTACTTGGATGGGAGTCTGTCACCAATCAGCCCTGGTGGCGCAGTGGTTAAATGCCTGTACTGCAGCCACTCACTCAAAAAAACAAACCACATAGCAGGGGCTCTTTTTCAGGAGAAACTGGCAAAATCATATCTGAGTATTTCCTGCCTCAGAAATTCCTATAACACTCATGGTGTTTCCACAAGTTGACAGGTGCCTTGAAGTCTCATACACACACACAAGGTTTCCAGAAGGTTTTGGGGTTTACAATTGTCTTTTTCCCCTTTTCTTGTTCTATAACAATGGTAGTAATAAGTACATCAGACTAGTTAAGATAAAGTAGAAAGAGCTGATTAGGTAACAAAGCTGTTCAATAGGACCATAAAAGCAAGGGGGACTCCTGGACAGTACTAAACACAATCCAATTAAAGCTTAAATGAAAAGGAGAATTAAAGAGGAAAGACAAGCAAGTGTCATGCAAACATTTCAGTGCATGCTACTGTGTCAATTCTATCATAAATCTACTGCCTGTGTGGCTCTGTTCTCAGTAGTAAATATGTGAGACGCATTCCAAATGGAAAAGAAACCTTGTTGTTTTCTTGGGAATTCACACTTAAAGGAAAACAGACGTGCTGACAAATCATTGAGGCAAGTGGTGCAGCATATTAACAAACGTTACTGAAGTGGGGATTGATCACACTTTGGGAATACAGAATTGTTTTTCTCATACAAACCTTGTTATCCAAAAATCCTTGACACTACAATCCATTCAAGGAAATTCAGACAGCATTAATTGGTTGGTATCTGGGCATGCTATATCATCTACCCCTCAAATATTGGTTACTAAAGGGGGCAAAACAGGTGTGGCAGAAATGACTGTGAATAAAATTTGTATTTAAAAAAAATTAACTAGCCCTTGGATCTATGTGTGGGGAGAAGGTTAATCATCTCCCTTTTCCATCACTTGCAAACTAAAGAGCTCTTTCTATGGTGGCATGATCATATGCTTTTGGGAAGCAAGATGTTACACTGACAGAAGCATAGCTGCTGGTAGGGTCTCCCACATCAGAAAAGCTTTTGCTGAGGAGTCAGGCTAAAGGCCAAAACAGACAGCCCTGAAGGGGCTTGATGCCGATCCTTCGAACTGCTCCTTTTTGAGCTAGCAAAAAGCTGGCTTTTCTGCAACTGCCACAGCTTTGCAGTACTCCTGCAGCATGCGGCATATAAATGCTGTGCCACCGGAGTGCTGCAAATCTGCCCGCTGTGTGGTCAGGCAGGTATCATGACGCCAGCTTGGGTGTAGCATCAGAGAGCATGATGTCTAAATGCTGCACTCTGATGCTGCCCCCAAGCTGGTGTAAAGGGGTGGTCTGTTTCGCCCCTAAATGTGCCAAACAGGTACTGGACAACAGCAGTACTCTGGGGTGGCAGGGGGATGATGACACTGGCAGAGGATTTCCCAGAAACAATTACAGTGGAGTTTTACCTAACACTTCTTAGCATTGCATAGAAGGAGGCAATGGTAAGCCACTTCTGTGTGTCTTTTATCTTGAAAATCTATAATGCGACAATCCATAATGAAACAACAGATATTGCTGGAAAATCAGACTCCCTGATCTGAAGGCAGTCAACCATCTATTGATCCCCAGAGGATAAGACAAGTACAAGTAGCATTCTGTCTAATGACACAAGACTCAAGTCAAAAGAAAGCTGGTTGGTGAAGAAAGCTGTCAGGAAGAAAGTCAACTCATTTGACAAATGATGCTGGAGAAGAGTTCTACAGAATCATAGAATCACAGAGTTGGAAGAGACCACAAGGGCCATCCAGTCCAACCTCCCTGCCATGCAGGAACTCCCAATCAAAGCATCCCTGACAGATGGCCATCCAGCCTCTGCTTAAAGACCTCCAAAGAAGGAGACTACACCACTCTCCAACGGAGTCTGTTCCACTGTCAAACAGCCCTTACTGTCAGGAAGTTCCTCCTAATGTTGAGGTGGAATCTCTTTTCCTGGAGCTTGCATCCATTGTTCCAGGTCCTGTTCTCTGGAGCAGCAGAAAACAAGCTTGCTCCCTCCTCAATATGACATCCCTTCAAATATTTAAACAAAGCTATCATATCACCTCTTAGCATTCTCTTCTCCAGGCTAAACATCCCCAGCTCCCTAAATCGTTCCTCATAGGGCATGGCTTCCATACCCTTCACCATTTTAGTCGCCCTCCTTTGGACACACTCCAGTTTCTCCGCATCCTTTTTAAATTGTGCTGCCTAGGACTGGACACAATATTCCAGGTGGGGCCTGACCAAAGCAGTATAGAGTGGCACTATTACTTCCTTGATCTAGACACTATATTTCTATTGAAGCAGCCTAAAATTGCTTTGGCCTTTTTAGCTGCTGCATCACACTGTTGACTCATGTTCAACTTGTGGTCTACTTGGACTCCTAGATCCCTTTCACATATGGTCTCGTTCAGCCAGGTGTCCCCCATCTTATATCTGTGCATTTCATTTTTCCTCCCTAAGTGCAGTACCTTACATTTCTCTGTATTGAATTTCATTTTGTTAGCTTTGGCCCAGCTTTCTAGTCTATTCATGTCATTTTGCATTTTGATCCTGTCTTCTGGGGTATTATGAGATTGCTAAAAAATAATAATGAATAGTTCTTAGAGACAATCATGTCAGATCTCCCACTCAAAGTGGGACTAAACTGGTGCTGTCATTACTTTGGATAGTAAAGTGGAAGGCAATAGGAAAAGAAGAAAGCTATACTACATGTGGATAGATTCAGTCAAAGAACCCACAGCCCTGAGTTTGGAAAACCTGAGCAGATCTTAGAAGTTTCTCATTCATAGGGTCACCACAAGTCAAAGTGAACTTGACAACAAATAACAAGAAACAACAAAAAGCAATTGGAGTTGCTGTCTTTTTTCTGAGCAACAAACTGCTTTCATCAGTCTATTCACTACAACCACAACCTAATCTTTTACTGCTCACACTTCAATGCTGTATGTGAGAAGCTGGGAAATTTAATAATAATAATAAAAATAATAAGAGAAAATGCATGTACACACAGAATGTGTTTACTTATGTGCATGCATTTATGTTGGTTTTCCAGCAGCAGAGACTTGTGTTGAGATGAGCCAATTTTTATAATGTGTTTCCTCAAAATTTCATTCCACATGTTTGCCTCTTTCTAATACATTTGTGTTAGTGCTTCTTGAAATAATGAAGGTGGGCTTATCTCGGTTAAAAATTTGTAATTATTATTGTATTATATTCTATTACATTACATTTTATTGTCTTATACTATATTATATTGCACAGAGTCCAATATTATACTTTCACTGGCAAATGCTGCTTCTGTCAGCAACTTTGGAAGAGAGGTCACCCTACCTCCTGCAGTCTAAAAACCTGCTGTAGGGAGTGGGAAAAACTCTGGAGCAGATTATCAGTGCTGCCTTCTACAGCAGAGAAGGAAAGAAAGTCCTGGTGCTAGTGATAGTTGCATATGTGGAATTATTATATTATTGATTATCATGCTAATTCTTAGTTGTGTGATTTCCTGAGAGTTATGTTCTCTGAAGTAATAGTTTGTTCCTCTTTAATATTGGATTTTAATAACATGTTCATTACATGCTTTTACAAGCACACCTTTTGTTAGCTTGCCATTCTTCCTTTAATGCCTCCTTTAATTGGCCCAGTGAGTTAGAACAGTATTCTGTGTTAACCTTTTGTCTCTTCTGAAGATAGCCATCAAAATACCTTCCTTATCTCAAAAAACTGTGGCCATGGCATTTTCTGCTGACCGTTGGGGCATGAATTTCTTCAGCTTTGGGGAACCTGACTGCTGCCACCGCAAGAACTGTTGTTTGGTCCCCAAATCATAGTGATGTAACCACATAACATCATCAGTGATGGGTCATTCCAAAAAATTACCATGACATTGCTCAAAATGCTTCAAGTTCAACTTGGAGGCATCTATTCAATTTCATTTCGGGCCAACATTTGAACATTTCACTACTCACTTCTTCTTAGCCAACTGCTCATGAAATATAGACCTGATGCATTCCCAGGATATCTCTAATGTCTCAGCAATTGTTTTAGCTGAAATTTGCCAATCTGCCAAAATCAGCTCAAGGACATGTTTAGCACTTTCAGCCATTGACACTGTTGAAGGCTTCCCAAACCTTGCTGTATCTTCCTTCTCAAATCTCTGTTCTGAAAGTTGGTACACCAGTTCTTAACAGTTGAGTATGCTCTCTCTCTCTCACTCTCTTTCTCTGTGTCAGGGCTGTCACCCAAGACAAAGGGGGGCAGTAGCTGAGAAAAGTTTGGGGACTCCTGCAGTAGAATATAATGAGAAGGTGCTGAAATGTTCTTGGCCCAATCCAATTCCCTAAATATGAGTGTAATTTTGTCACTGTATTTTGAAAAAGCTCTTTTGTGTATTGTAAACTGCCAATCTGTAAGATCATAGCTCTAATTTCTGATATATATTTCAGATTGTTGATAAAAAACATGTCAATGAAAATTGTAGAATTTTCCAGTGCTGAACTCCAGGATATCATGACGTTCCTGTCCCCTAAGAAGAAAACTCCAAAGGAAATCCATGAATGTAACTCAGTGAGGCTGCCTGTTAATTTTCAGGGACCCTGAGAAGAGGTTTCATACAACCCTCATCACCACCATGGTCCTAAAGGCTTCTGGTTCCCCTTAGTCTTTCTTGTGCATCAATACTTTGACTGAAGCCCCCCCCCGCTGCCCCCTTTCCCCCTCACTGCCCCCTGGATCTTTTCAATGCCCCTTGGGGGGGGAGTGTACCACCTACTATGGGGATCTCTGTTTTGAAATTAACAATGTAGTTAGCTATTTGTTTGTGGAAATGTGGGGTAAAAAACTGCTGCTGCTGCTTTTGCTGCTACTGCAGCAGCATTAAAAGACCAGGAACACTGGTGGCACGTCCAGCTCACCCTCAGTGTTTGCATGTTGGCTGATTTATTTGTGGGTATGGAATGATGCATGTAGCTCCCGATTGTGAGCTACACCAAACAAAGTGGAATGTATTAATTGTTCATTACACTCATCCTGGATTCTGCATGTTAGGCTCTGATAGAAAGATGATGGTGAGAACTAGTGTGCTGTAACAGATGTAGAGTGATAGATGTAGAGGGTGCTGGATTGGGTTGTGGGAGATCCAGTTTCAATAACCATGGAACCATAACTTGGTGACCTTGGGATGGGCAGTCATTTCCTCTGTTGTCCTGGCCTTCTTTGAAGGGTTATTTTGAGGATTAAATGGGAAGAGATACAGCTGTGTATATCCCTCGAGGTCACAAGAAACTGGTGCCTGTGGGTCACTGGTGCCCCATTTTTAACATATGCAGCCATGTCTGTTTCCAGAGTGGGCTGGTTTAGATTGTACAACAAGCCGGGGATCCACAAAGAAGGTTATGAGCAGTGTGCTGATGTTTGCTGCCCAGTCAGTTTTTTTCAGAGTACTTTGCTCCACAATTTGTTTAGTGGAAAGGTTGGCAACCAAGGAAGGTTCAACAGGCACACCTGCCTCATTGAATTCCCCTTTGTCCCACTAGCCCCCCCACCCCACCCCACCCCACCATCACCAAGAAGGCAGTGCTTCCTCTTTCCAACAAAACCTTGGTGGTGCAATGGTTAAATGCCAGTACTGCAGCCATAAGGTTGTGAGTTCTATCTCAGGCAGGGCTCCAAGGTCTACTCAGCCTTCCATCCTTCATAGGTCAGTAAAATGAGTTCCTAGCTTGTTGGAGACAATTGGCTTATACACTGTACACCACTTAGGGAGTGCTAGTTCACTGTTAAGCAGTATAGAAATTCACAAGCTATTGCTATACAACAGGAAATGGTTTTCTATTCACATACAGTTTTGATCAAAGTGTTCTAGGGAGCTAAAATAAAATGTATGCATGGACATTGGTAGATGAAGGGGATGCTGTGGATATAGCATAGTATATCTTGATTTCAGTAAGGCCTTTGACAAGGTTCCCATGACCTTCTTGCAACAAGCTTGTAAAATGTAGGCTAGACAAGGTAACCGTTAAATGGATTTGTAATTGGTTGACTGGTCACACCCAAAGGGTGCTCAACAATGGCTCCTTTTCATCCTGGAGAGAAGTGACAAGTGGGGTGCCACAAGATTCTGTCCTGGGCCCAGTGCTATTCAATATCTTTAATGACTTGGACATAGTTATCAAATTTGCAGATGACACCACATTAGGAGGAGTAGCTAATACTCCAGAAGACAGGATCAAAATTCAAAATGATCTGAATAGACTAGAAAGCTGGGCCAAAACTAACAAAATGAAATTCAACATGGAGAAATGTAAGGTACTGTACTTAGGGCGGAAGAATGAAATTCACAGATATATGATGGGGGGACACCTGGCTAAACAAGACTACATGTAAAAGGGATCTAGGAGTCCAAGTAGACCAAAGTTGAACATGAATCAACAGTATGATGCAGCAGCTAAAAAGGCCAATGCAATTTTAGGCTGCATCAATAGAAGTATAGTTTCTAGATCAAGGGAAGTAATAGTGCCACTCAATACTGTTTTGGCCAGGCCCCACCTGGAATATTGTGTCCAGTTCTGGGCAGCACAATTCAAAAAGCATGTGGAGGAACTGAAGTGTGTCCAAAAGAGGGCGACTAAAATGGTGAAGGGTCTGGAAACCATGCCCTGTGAAGAGCGACTTAGGGAGCTGGGGATTTTTAGCCTGGAGAAGAGAAGGCTAAGAGATGATATGATAGCACTGTTTAAATATTTGAAGGGATGTCATATTGAGGAGGGAGCAAGCTTGTTTTCTGCTGCTCCAGAGAACAGGACCCGGAACAATGGATGCAAGCTCCAGAAAAAGAGATTCCACTTCAACATGTGGGTGTGTCCCAAACCTTGTTTAGAATCATGGCTCTTTAATTTTTCTGTTGCCCCCCCCCCCAAAAAAAAATTAAAAAGTTAGAGAACTCTGGGGGCCAAAGCAATTTAGTGGGCTGTTTTTGGTCTGTGGGCCACATTATATCTTCTCTTGGATTATGAAGGGCACAACCAGCTCTTTATATGGTTGGTCCTCCCCATCTCAGTTGGCTCAACCTACACATGGAACATACAGTGGAAACCCAAGCTTCATGCTTTATTTCAGGTGCAATCAAGAGCAATCAGGCTGTCCTGTCTTGAAGGTCAGCCAGGGGCAAAATACCAAGCAAAGTCCATCAGAAACGAGACAGAAGCAGCTCCAGGTATATACAGAAGCTTCCCAGCCAGTTACAGTTCTCTGAACCCAGGCAGTCTAGATCAGTAGGGCTTAGCAATAAATGTAAAGCACCAAGTATAAGGGCGTGTCTGGTAGCATGGTCAACTTGTGATGCAGGGCTCAAGGTTCTCCAAAAACATGATCCAGGAATCAAGAGACAAGAGCATTGCTTCCTCCAGAATGATCAGTTGTCAGAAATGACCTCCTGAGGTTATAATTGGATTATTTATCTTAGCAGCCTCTAGAAGCTTTTGCCTGATTAATGAGAACTTCCTGTATAAACAGTCTGAGCATCACAAACCCTTCCTCTCTCATCTCTGTTCAGCTGCAGCATGTATTGTTGAGTCCATCTCGCTGTGCTGTGGCTGCTGAGGAGTGTCACTCTGTTTCAAGGGCTGGCATGTCCCCCACTCTTCTATTTCCCCATCTGTATATGAACAAGGCATGTCCCCCAGTCCTTCTGATTCACTGTCTCACATAACAAAAACAACCTGCATCAGCACACTCCTCACCTGCTAGGCTAGGTTCCAGCAGATCCCTGCAATATTGTGTTGTCTGAATCATGCTAGTAGATATGGTGATCATAAAACCAACATTATATCTTATGTCTCTGTGACAAAGATAAATTTTAACTCTATGAAAAAGGGCAACTTTTTAAAAATGTATTTTGTCTCATCTGTCTCCCTGAGCTCTTTTTCTTCAAATGTATGTTTGAAGAATAGTCCCAAGCATGTTTGAGGATAGTCCCAATTAAATATGTGCAGACATGCAATTCTGCCTTCACAAATTATATCCTTATCCCATTTCATTTCCTATGAGAAATAACTCGGGAGGAAAAATATTGGAAAACTCTGTAATAAATGTCTTACTTCACTATAGTCTGGGCTCCCAGAACACATCAACAATTATGAAGGAGCTCACCCCTTAAATGGAGATATGAAAGAGAAAAGTTAGATGGAAAGCCTCTGATTGTAAAGAAATAAATACTGTATATACTCATGTATAAGTCTAGAAATTTAGGCTAAAAAATTGACCTAAAAAAACTGATTCGACTTATCCATGGGTCAACTTAAATACTGTACTTTATATCATAATACTCTCTCATCCATCCAGCCTTTAGAATAAGCAGAAATAGTTATGCCTGCTGGAATTTTGTAAGTTCTTTGGCATTGTTTTTCTTTCCTTCTTCCTTTACATCCTTCATTACTAGATGCCCTTATGTTTTACCCTCAACTTATCCAAGGGTAATATAAAAATCCATAATTTTGGTCCCAAAATCTGCCCTCGACTTATACATGAGGTTGACTTATAGTCGAGTATATACAGTAATAACCATTATCTTCCTAAATGAGGTTTGTCAGCTCAAAATCTTTAGATGTTATACTGTAACATCTGGATGTTTCATACAAAGAAGTATTTCATGAGATGCAGCTTCAGCTATGATTACAGTATACTGAGAATTACTGCACCTAGCAAAACTAGGCAAACTTTGTTGTTACTGTTAACTGCTGTCAAGTCAACTTCAACATGTGGTGATCGTATGAATGAGAGACTTCCAAACCACTCTATCATCAACATCCCTGCTCAGATTTGAAGATTCAGGACCCTGACCTCTTTGCTTGAGTTTATCCATCTGTAATGTGGTCTTCTTCTTTTCCTACTGCCTTCTACCTCACCAGGCATTATCTTTTCTAGTGAGACATATTTCTCATCATATGTCCAAAGTACAACAGTCTCAGATTAGTTATCTTGGCTTCTAGGTAGAATTCAGGCTTGACTTGCTCTATGACCCATTTATTTCTCTTTTTTGCAGTCCATGATATCTGCAGAATTCCTCTCTAACTCCACTTTTCAAATAAGTTAATTTTCTTCCTGTCAGCTTTCTTCACCGTCCAGCTTTCACAACTATACATAGAAATGGGAAATATGAGAGCATGGACGATCCTAACTTTAGTATTCAATGATATGTTGTTACTGTTCAGGATCTTCTCTAGTTCCTTCACATCTGCCCTTTCAAGTCCAAGTTTTCTTCTTATTATTACTGACTGAGTATGGATTTAAAAAAAATAACTGTTCCAATGTTTTCATTATCTACTTTAAAGTTATGTAAATTATCTCTGGTCATGATTTTTTGTTTTCTTATTGTTCAATTGTAAACCTGCCTTTGCACTTTCTTTTCTTGACTTTCTTCATCAATCATTCCAAATCCTTGCTATTTTCTGCTAGTTGACACATCTTGTTGATATTACTTCCTCTAATTTTCATGAATACTTCCTCTGAACCTAATCCTGCTTTATGTATACAATTTAAATAAATAGAGTGATAAAATGCAGCCTTGCCTGACACCCATGTCAACTGGAAACCATTGTTTTTCTCTGTATTCTGTCCTGATGGTAGTCTCTTGTCCTGAGTAAAGGTTAATCATCAGGGCAGTCAAATGCTGTGATACACCAGTTCTTTTAAGAGAAATCCATAGTTTTTCATGATCTACACAATCAAAGGTCTTGCTATAATCCATAAAACACAATCTGACTTTCTTCTGAAATTCTTTTGTGTACAATGGGTCTTTGTTGTCTGCTGGGGTTTGGTTCTATGATCCCCTGTGGATAACAAAGCTCATGGATGCTCAAGTCCTATTAAATATACAGTAGTGGCATAGCATAGAATCCTAGAATCATAGAATCAAAATGATGTTCTCTCTATAAAATGGCAAAATCAAGGTTTGCTGTTTGGAATTTATACTTTTAAAAATATTTTCAAGCCATGCATGCATGAATCCATGGATAAAAAAGTCTGTGGATAAGGAGAGCCAGCTGTACTCCATTATCCAATGTATGTATGCAATATGATTTCTAGTGCCTTTTTTTTTCCTGAACCCAACTTAGACATCTTGCATTTCTTGTTCCACATAAAGTAAAAGTTGTAAAATTACTGTTGTAAAATTTTGAACATCACTTTGCATGCATGGAAAATTAATGCAATAATCCTTTGGTTACTGAAACCCTGGTGTCTCCTTTCTGAGAGATTGGTATACAGTCTTTCTGAGAGATTGGTATACAGCGTACTTGCCATCTGCAGATATAACCATTTGTGGATGGCAAGCCCCCATTTTAGTTAATGACAGCATGTGCACACCACTGTGCTAGCGGGCCTGTGGGTGCCATTCCACTATTAATTTTAAAGGGACTAGAGCATGCTTGGATTTCGGTATTCATGTACTGGTGGTGTCTGGAACAGATCCCCCATGAATATGGAGATCTGACTGTATATACTGATCATTTCCAATGTGTGGGACGTTGTTTTGTTTTCTATATTTGTTGACAGATTTTAATTAGAATGAGAGTAAATTCTTTCTCTTTAGCTTGAAGCAGCTCTATTGGTATGCCATCTGTTCCTGGTAATTTATTTCTCCCAAGTACTCTGAGTGCAGACTCAACTTCACTTTCTAAAATTGTAGATCCAATCATTTTTCTCTGAATGAATCTGTCATTATTTCATCTCTTTTATATAGTTCTTTTTTGTATTGTTTCCATCATCTTTTTATTTCTACGTGAACATGTAACCCCTGCCCCTCTCCCTCACTGGTTGTATAGCATCCCCATTCTTGGTTTAAATTTCTATCTGGTTTCTTGGATCTTTTGGAAGAAGTCTCTTGTTCTTCCTTTTTTGTTGAAATCTTCTATTTCTCTACACTGATTATTATAGTAGTTCTCTTTGTTTCACCACACAAGTCACTGAATGGTTGCATTCAGGGTTCATACCCTACTTCTGTCACCTTTTACTTTTGCTTCTAGTCTATCCCTTAGGTGCTTGCAGAGTTTAATTTGTCACCCATTCACTTTCTTTACCTGTCTTGAAAACATCTTAGGATTTGCACCTGGAAGCCAAATAGAATCACAGAAACACAGAGTTAGAAGAGACCACAAGGGCTATCCAGTCCAAGCCCCTGCTGTACAGGAAAATACAATCACAGCACTTCCGATAGTTGGCCATCCAGTCTCAGTTTTAAAACCTCCAAAGAAGGAGACTCTATGACACTCCAATGCAGCGTATTCCACTGGCAAAAACATCTTACTGTCAGAACATTTTCCCTAATGTTTTGGTGGAATCTCTTTTCTTATAGTTTGAATCCAGAAAACAAGCTTTCTCCATGCTCAATATGACATCCCTTCAAATATTGAAACATGGTTGTCATGTCAATTCTTAACCTTCTGTTTCCCCAGGCTAAACATACCCTGCTCCCTAAGCTGCTCCTCTTAGGGCCTGCCTGGTTCCCAGACCTTCACCATTTTGTCATCCTCCTCTGGACAGGCTCCAGCTTGTCAACATCCTTCTTGAATTGTGGTGCCCAGAACTGGACACAGTATTCCAGGTGAGATCTGACCGATATAGTGATGGAGACAACTGATGATTTTTTTCCCACATTAGAATTTTACAAATTTTGGCGAATTCTGAGTGAAGGTGAAATAAAAAATATCACCTATGCCACAGTTTTATTGTCAATGGAATGCATACAGTTTGGAAGACTGGAGATCTTTTCACATTATGCAGTTTTACTTCATTTTATTTGCCATGGCCCTGGAGCTGTTAGGGAAGAGAGGTTTTAAAAAAAATCTAACAGTCTTCTTCCAGTGTAACTTTGAAATGGTTTTTGAGCTATTTCTTTTCATTAGCTGGTGGGTATATAATATATGTGGCTAGTGGGGGCACAGATTGTGGTGACATCTGGTCTGTCCCCATTCACCACACATTCATCACTTTTTTACACAGGCCTACCATGTACATCTGGTCAGGAATTCATTTGATAAGTGGATCTCACAAATTACATGAGCAAAGGTTAAGTTGATTGGATTTGTTTGGTAATTGCAGAGGTATGGTTGGGATTTGAGGAAGAAGGTCACAAAACCATTGAGGAAGCTGTAATTTGCTATTAGCAGGACTAGACCCTTTGATCTTCACCTAAAGAGGGTGTAGAGGATCTGACACTATGATTTGAAAACCAATGGAAGAAGAGCTATCCTCAAACTGCATCATTGCAAAAACAACAACAATCGCCTAAGGAGAGTTGGTAAAGGAGCAGGGCAGTGAGTGCTGCCTTGGCACTTTTCCCATGCTCTCCAATTCTCAATATGGGCACAGCCTTTTGATGATTACGAAAGGTACTGAAAAAGGGATTTTATCTTCCTTGTTTTGCTCACAAATTATATCTCTGTAGTTATTGCACTTTATTGCAGCTATGTGGGTTTGCTCCAAAGTAATTTTGCTAATGCTTGAGGAGGAAAAACTAAATGAGATGCCATCTAAGACAAAACTATAAAATTTTCAAAAAGAAGAATCAGGAAGGGAAGGGGGAACACATGACCCAATAAATCTCTATTGTCCTTCCAAAAATCTGTGAGCTAGAACTTTTTAAAGGGACCCGTGTCTTCTGTTAGAAAAACACAACTTTGTACTAGGGAAGCTTCTACTATTGTAAATACAGTCAGCTTTATTGTCAAACTTTTAATAGGAACAATAGCCTGATTTGTGCCTAGCTGGCCCCTACTGAGCTCCTACTGTAGACAGTTGGGCCTTTGCATCCAGGCAGATGTGTTTGGGAATCCTGGTTAGCATCATGTCCAAACATTAACAGATATCCAATGGCATGAAAGAATTAAGTTGCATTAATGTCCTGGTTACATAATTTTTGAATTAGCTTCGCACTTTGAGGCTGGGAAAAGATATGAAAGCTTGGAACAAACTGAGGGAATGAATCCTCCTCTGTTTTTAACCTGCTCCCACAATTCTCATAGCTATGGGCTGAAATGGATTATGCTTCTGCACTTTGATTTTCTTTGTTTGTTTATGCACTATACTACTCTTGCAAGTCCATCTTCCATTGGCCTCATTATGGGGAGGGGGGAATGCACCCCAGCTGAGCCCATGTTCACTATATATCCAGAAATGGAGAATTTGATTGTATGAAGAATTTAAGGGATCATAGAATCATACAGTCATCTGGATAGAATTTGTTTGGGGACCCAATTCAACCTCTGACTTTGATTTTTCTGAGGCAGGAAGTGACTTAACTCCAGTTTTTAAAAAAGGCTACTTTTTGGCCTAAAGTAGCCCAAGGGTTATGCCTTGTTAAGTCATAAAATCAGCTTAGAAAGTCTGGCTGTGACCCTTAGGCTGAATTTTTCCAATCCATGTTTTATAAAGTGAACACGGAAGATTAATCAATACAGTGCTTCCCTCTGAAAGAAGGAAATCAAACAGGTTGGGAGTGCCTTCTCATAATTGGTCAAATAATATGTAATCTCCATTTTGTATACTCAGCACTGTGTACTTTAGTCCTGGGAAAACACTAAACATTCTCAGATCAAATGCTTCTACCATTCTGACTAAGAATCTTATTTGTTTAGCTCTTGGAGCAACTCAGAAAATAAATCCAGCCAAGTGTTGTTAGAATGCATTTAAGCATAGGCATATTGTAGTATTCTCCTTTTTCAATTATTTTTGAAATTATTATCTTGCTATTATATTTAATTGTTCTTATTGTGGAGTCATGATAGTGTTAGTTGCTTTGCCCTGCAAAATAGTGATGAGGACAATGATGATGATGAAGATGATGAAGAAGAATGGTGGTGGTGGCAGCACTGGCAATACGAATCTTTCTCCCTTCTCTTATCCCTTCCCAGTTGGGAAGTTGAACAGAGAGTGACACCAAGGAATAACAGAGCCAGGAAATCCCAGGATTAGCCGTTGTCTCCTCTCCTTGTATTTTCTTCTTTCTGTTTCTATGGCAACATGCATCTGTTGCTAGTTGTTGTTTCATCCAGGTTGTTACTCGTAAAAGGCATTCAAAATGTAGGCTGTGTCTTGTGAGGCCCAAAGACAATAGCTGGCCCTTATCACCTGTCCCATGCATCCTCTTTTTCACTGAGACCATGATTGCACTGACTGGAACACCTGGCTTTCCATCAGGGCTTCTGGATCTGTGAGGATGAGCTGTCCATAAAATCAGCACCCACAATGGGCTGATGCCGGCAACACTGTCCACACACTCTCCCATCCTATCCTGGCTCATTCTCATTAAAACACAGTATGCACCAGAGGGACTGTGCAAATATGAATGTATCATTGCTGTGGCACAAGGAGAAATTGCAGGATGGGAAGAAGTCAGTGGCTTGTCCAGCCAAGGACACCTCCTGATCTCTTTGAATACAACCTGCCGATGCCCCCCAGCATGGAGTCCACAACATGCAGTCCACAGGCTCAGGGGATTATCTAGAGTTTCTGGACAGATTCAGAGCAAAGGGGGTTCTTTTTATTCTGGAGAATCAATCTGGAGTGCAGACTGGACCCATGTCTTGCCTGTTTTGGCCACGTGTGTCATCTAAATAGGCCAGTGTGGGAACATTTCTTTTCATCTGTGCCTATTTTGTTGTAGTATTGCTGCATTTTAAAATACTTGCTTGCATCTCATTACACAATTGTTTTATTTCAAGATAATTGTTAAGCTGATAACTTATTTTTATAAGTGTTTTATAAACTTAAACAATAAGGTTCACAGTATCCAAAGAGCTGAACCTAGTTTGGAGATAGGATGCAGCATCTTGAGTGACTTCTTTAAAGTTCAGTCTAAAACATGGAGTGGACTTCCCACCATACTGACATGAAAATAGCCAGCCACCAGAAAGTGGCTGACACAAGTTGCACTTAAGCTAAATGGACAGTGAAAGCTTCCAGATCTCTTGTTGCACTTGTAGAGGAAGACAAGGTAGATCTGAGCCTGAGGGGAGGCTGGATTTGTTCTTATAATGCTCCACAGTGGTTTAGAATTATGCCTGAACCTGCCCATTGTGTAGTAAACAGTATATAACTCTTGTTCATCTAAGTGTTTGCTTACAACATTTTATTGCACTCCTTCTCTCACCAGTGTTCATTCACTATAAGGCTGGCTTCTACCTTGCACTGTTACTGAAGTATTTCCAGGGCACCAGGGAGCCTTTTCCCCTGCCTCTCACTGTGCCATAGCTCTTGTGAGTTTTATTTATAAAATCCATTAAAGTTTATAACACAACTGCAGGGATATTTGCAATAAGGGAATTGGAGATAAGTAATGTGTCTGATAAATGGGAAACTACCCCAGGGTGCCAGGAGATTACAGTAATTTTTGAAGAAGGCAGTTTATTTTTAGGTGGAATTTATCCTAGTATTATCTTATAGTCTGCTGCATTACAGGGAAGGGAAAGCAACACAATTGGGATCTTGTGCAGAGAGAAGCAGCATTCTGCTGCAAAAGCTAAGAAATGCCCTTGGAAGGAAGAAGGTTCTCTAGAATCACAGTGGAAGAGGTTTATTTAGTAGACAGGAAGCATTAATGTGGAAAGAATGTATGGATTCATGTTCAGTATTGACAGCTCCACAACTCTGTGCTCCCAGAAATGCTTGACAGGCTTCAAGAAGTCCATAATATTTTACAGCTGTACTTTTTAAGTCAACAATTGTACCTCTTCAAGTCTACGTTTAGTTATATAAATCTGTATTTATAACTTAATATGACCTAATAACCTAATCTTTAGCTGTTGAATCTGCTTCAACAATATTTGTCATTCCAATTTGATTCCTGATTTCTTTCACACAGGAATTATAATGGCATTTCTACATAGCCCTTAATTTTAGCACTTTTTATACTGCAGTGCCCATCTCTTGTTGTGAACAACATTCTTCTTTTATATTTCTCAGAATTAAGTCCTGTTTGGCAAAGAGCCCCCCCCCCCCCCCAATCTTAACTAGAGGTCTCTTCTTTGCACTTTCCACCATTAATGTTGGCTCAATGGAGATCAGTTGCTCCTCACTAGAGCCTTCCATCCTTTCATAAGTTGGCAAAATGAGTACCCAGCTTGTTGAGGGCAATTGTCTTACATATTGTAAACCACTTAGGGAGTGCTAGTTCACTGATAAGTGATATAGAAATGTACTTGCTATTGCTAGTCATTGGACCATTGCATTAACGGTTCTTGTTTTGTTCCTATCTCCCTTTTGTTTTGTTTATCTTCTTTCTTTTACTGCTTGTAGCATTTCCTCTGTATTTCATTGTTTCTTGTCTTTCTTTTTGGCCACTGTAAGTGTCTTTGCATTCTTCTTTGACTATGTCCTTGGCTTCTGTCCATAGTTCTTCTGGTTCCCAGTTAATTATGCTTAAAAGCACAAATCTATTTCTTACATTGTAAATTCTGTTGATATATTGTTCAGCTCACATTTTAGTATGATGGCCGTTTTTGTTTTCTTCCTCAGCTTTACTCTAATTTTTGATATAAACAGTTCATGATCTGTTCCACAGTCAGTGCCTGGTCTAATTTTGGTCACAAGAACAGAGCTTCTCCATCTTCTGCTTCCAATTATATAATCTATCTGGTTTTTGTATTGGCCACTGGGTGATGTCCATGTGTATAGCCTCCTGGTTGTATGAGGAAGGTATTTGCAATAAATAGTTGGTTTCACATAATGCTATTAGTCACTCTCCTACTTCATTTCTTGCACCTAGTGTGAATCTTCTTCCTGTTTTTGATTCTTTTTAGCTTTCTACTTTAGCATTCCAGTCTCCTATGATTAGTTTGTGTTGGTGTGTTGTCAATTTCCTCTTGGATTCCTTTACAGAGTCTCTCAATTTCTTCTTCCTCTGCCTCTGTTGTTGGTGCCTATACTTGGATTATTGCGATATTTCTAGGTTGCTACATATCATGATCCCTACGTATTTCCTAGTTTCGAAGATACATAGGGACTGTAAAAGTCTTCCAGTCCCAATTTACCAGGCAGCAGCCATTGCACTCAACAGGAGTCTGTTCCCCTGTTGATTGGGAAGCAACTAACTGTTGTTCCCAACCCTCCCTTTCCTGTAAGTGATCATTGGCAGTGGGAGGGAAATCTGCTTGTCACAATAGAGCTCATTCTGTTTTTAAATGTTGCAGATTTATGTGCATATACACAAGCAATGCAACACTTGGATGCACATTGATGCAACCCAAAATTTTTGGGTATTTTATTGCAGCTCTCACCAGCAGTTCCGTTACATTAGGTGGCTGAGAGGAAGCAATGATAGGAGGCTTATTAATGGTATTATGAAGTCCTGGGGGTAACTTTCTAATTGAAATCAATCACAAAGGGCACACAACTATCCCTGTTTTTACTGCCTCATTAGTAAAGAGGATGAGACTTTCTTTAATTAATATAGCATCCCGATGGATGTTGCACCCTGTGATATTCTTGTTTTAACAAATATAATGAGTAATATAAAATAGTAAATAAGTAATATATTCTGTGAAAGATATGTGGATTCTTTACTTTATATGTTGATGTTCCTCTAGGATTGCACTTTAATTGTTGATACATTTGAATCTATTAAAATTTAAATTTCTTTGGTTTATCAACTCCAGCATACATCATCAACTCAGCAGTTAAAAAGAAAAAGCTGCAGGTTCTGAAAAAAACAAACAACTATAATGGCTGAGATATATGGCCCCTTCCTTTACACTATCCATGTTTTGAAAACATGATGAAATGCTGTGATTTAAATCTTCAAAGCACATACTTGTAAAATCCTTTGAAGTTACTGGCTGTAAATAGCCCAAAAGAATCAGAGCCACAAATTTCTGAAGTTATTTTTTTTTTATGGATTATAATTGATTATCTCATCAGAGAGGTCCAGGAAGCATTCTGACAGTAAACATCAGTGAGCAAATGCTATTTTTCTTCCCACTAGTATTGCAGTGAGATGCTGCAATACCAAGTAGCACTACTGGACATAACCCTATTTTTAGCTTTCTTCTTATGGAAAAGGAATAGATGTTCTCATTGGCAATGCAGCTACAAGAAATGTTGCAGCAGACATGTAGCTATGCATCCATTCCCTACAGATAGCAGAAATATTGTTTTTGCAAGGTATGGACAAGCTGAACAATACTGTTCTGTAAGACTTAATCTCTGCCAGCTGGCAGAAAGCAACCTCTCTTATGCAGCCAAAATAAAGATGTACCAGAACAAATACCAATCACAACACAAAGAGTTGCAATCCTGCCCACACTGACAACTGAGCATTTAGATTCCTGGGACATAATTGCTTTTAGGGATTTTCTGTGGTATACCATCATCAGAAAATAATAATAGTACAGGTATACCTCAGTTAACAAAGCAGATGTGTTCCTGGGCATTACTTTAACAGAAACCTTTGTACCAGATGCAGAAATAACATGATTTTTTTTTTCTTTCAACAGATTCCATTTTTCTTATGATTTTCAGTTTGGTGGTTAAACTTATAGAAAAGTTAGCTGATGAGGCAGGCTAATCTGCTTTCCTGTTTCTTTCTGTTTTACTCTTCACACATGCTCAGTAATTGATTTTTGTAGATAAGCAGAAACAGCTACAATAGGAGCACCTAGTGTAGAACCCCATTCTTTCCCAGGACAAGCTTTATTGCATTTTTATTGATGCTGCAACCCAACAAAGTCTGCCTTTCTCCAGCTCTCCTTTGCCATCTTTCCAGTGCCAATGCTGCAAAAAACGTCTATCTAGAAAGGGTAGAGGGATGGGATGGGCTCCCATAAAAAGACTCTGGAGTTTATCACATGGGAGCAATTTCTCTCAATTGCGAATGGGGCCAATTTGCAATTATGTGAATTCGCTAGTTTAGCAAATTTAAGTGAAATCTGATTGCATTCAGAATGCGTTCAGAATGACTTCCCATTGCCCGAAAATGACCCCCCCCCCATTGCCCGAAATTGCATGAGTTGCTCTAATACGCAATGATGTGAAACCCCATGATTGCGTTCGGATTGCCATTGCATTGTACCCCAAAATTCTGTCATGTGATAAACTCCTCTGTTGTGAAAGGAACTTCTTCCTCACTGTATTGTTAACCAAGGTATGTATGTATGTATGTATGTTTTTTATTTAAAATATCACCTCCCGGCCCACTAGGGCTCCCAAGGTGATGAACAAGTAAAAATTAATTTAAACAATCCAAAGACAAAAACTTTTTAGAAAACACATTAAAAATACTCTAAAAGTTCCCAGAAGCAGTCAAAACCAGTCCTAGAATCCAGTGTCTAAGAGTAGTGTCTAAGAGTGAATCCAAGCAATTTTATCAGCAAAATGGTGGACAAATTCTTCATATAAACTTATCTATGGTACCTCCTAGACTAGCCATTGGGCAGTGTGGGTTGGAGTGTCAAGGAAGGGCAGCACATTTTTTTAAAAAAAATTATTTTATTTTTTATTACCAGGGGTAAGTAGAAGATTTTGCATGATTTTTAGTGCCTCATTTGCCAAAATAACTTGGTGGGCTTAGGACACTGTTTACATTCCTTTGGGTCAGCAAAATGTCTGGTGCAATAAGATGTCTTAGGATGGCCCTGTGCACCTCCTACAGAGTAAAATCAAGAAATAAAACACTGACAATAATACTTCTGCTATCTCACTACCCTTCCACATTGTATATTTTGGGAAATATCCTACATGAACTGAGCATATCAAGGAAATGTGTGATAACTGAGGCCAGCTTTTGATTTTTCTTTGTTGTTGGTTGTGTGTTTTAAAGCCGTTTCTGCTTCTGGTGACCCTAAGGCAAATCTATCACAGGCAGTGGTGTTGCTGAGGCTGGTATCACTCACTGCAGGGCCGGTGAACATCTAGCCTTCCCACTTGCCACCCACCTGCCCCGACTGCTGCTGAAAAGAACAGCACTACAGCCTCTGGAGCACCTATTCAGGACCCATCTCAGCTGTTCTCTGAGAAGCCATGGCAGATCCTGAAGAAACGGCCACCCTGCAGCTATTGCTACTGAGGGTCTTTTAGGGTCTGATGTGGCTGTTGGGTGAACAGGAATAGGAGGTGATGCCCTTTCTTGCTTGCCCAGTAGCTGTTTTAGTCCCTCTGAGGGTTCCTTCCCACCTCCTGAAACGTGTCACCTGTTGCACACTGCACTCCCCACACCTCCTAGTGACACCTCTGATCACAGGATTTTCTTGGCAAGATTTGTTCAGAGAGAGGTTTATTTATTTATTTTTTTACTTAGCTATCCCCTTAATGTATCTGTTCCCGCAAACTAGAAAGTCCCAAAGTTGTGTTCTTCCCAGGTTGTTAATACATTTCATAAAGCTCATTTAGTTTTGTGTGGTGGGACTATGTGTTTCAAGCTAACCAAATAAAGGACTTCATTACAAATCTTTCAGAAGTTTCCACTTCTTTAACCGGAGGCAAGCCTAGCCTCATCTTGTTCTAGTGCTACAAGGCCAAACAGTCAGAAATGAAGTGATTATAACCTTTGTTTTGATTACTCGTGTGAGATGAACTGTTTAGTCAGAGCCATATATATGTATGTATACGCATAATCTTTAGGCCATTTCATGCAAAATATTCTGGCAGCTTAATTACAGCTTAATTACAGGCAGGTGGTGTAGCTCCTGTATTTACACAGAAGACTGCCATTTGTTTATAATGCTTAATTAGAGATGCCGAGCTATTGCTCTGTCCTGCAGAAGGTTTTCTCAGATCAGTTTTGATATCTAAAAGGGAGGGAAATATTTATAATTTGCATGGTGTAGTAAACAGACTAGCTCAGATTCAATACTCCAACAACAGAAAAATCATGACATTCACAGATCTGGATTTTAACCCATCTCTCCCCCCCCCCCCCCCCGCTTTCCTTAAAAAAAAAAAGCAGGACCAGATTGAGATGTCAGTTGGGCTTGGCTGTCTTTGATAAAAAGGGAATTGAGCAGCTACTAGAGCTGAGATAAGCACCTGGAAGGTAAACTTGAAAGGCACAGCTTCAGGCTTCAGCTCAGGTGAGTGCTGAGTTTAGCTCCTATGTTTTTGGTTTCTTGGGAAATTGACTTCATTTTTTTATCTTGGCATCTTCATTTATGCAAGAAAGAAGAAGCTCTTTATGTCAGAGAGGTTAACAAGGCTGCTCAATTAAAACAGATAGAAGTGACTGGATCAATGGGCTCCTCTCTGTTGGAGATTCTCTGCATTAGTCATCTTAGGGAACCTTTCTCACCTCCCTAAGGACAAATGGTCTGGAGAGAATTTAGTAGAGAAAAGAGGCTAGATGTTCTTCACCTTAAACACAAGGGCAGGTGGCTCTGTAGAAGACACCCTCATGTACATTATGTGTTACAGTGCCTGTTGCAGCTTACCAGTGTTTGGGAAAAAAAGGTCAAAGTCTATGTACTTAACCAGCTGCTGCCATAGACTGACAACTGGGTGGCTCCATTCCTTGTGCCTCAGGGCACAGATTCTGTTATGCACAAACTGGCTGCAACCTGCACTGCTGTCTGCTGATGACTTCATTGCCCTGCATAGAAGTTTGCAGGCTTTTGTCAGGTGTAAGTGCAGTTGCAGTTGCAGCTGCAGTGCGCTTTCTCTTTGGTTATCATGCAGCAGTGCCATCCTCTATCTCTACCTCTCTCCGTCTCCATGTTTCTATCTCTGTCTCTGGAGATTATCAGATGGGATATTGGGATGTCCTTGTCCCGTTCTTCCCGCACAATTGCAGGAAGAACCCTTCAGATGACACAGCGCTGATCTGGGCATTGTCTAGTCCAGGATGTGCAAATGACAGCAATTGTACAAAAGACTTTCATATGACATAGTGCTGATCCTGTCATTGTTCCATCAGTGAGATGGAATTGTCCCATCCTTGCCCTTCATTTTGCATTAAGAAAAGAACCTGTTAATGCAATTCCACTTCACTGACAGGTTTATGACAGGATCAGTGCATCAAGAGTGAAAATCTTTCATGTAACTGCTGTCACGGATGGGATAAGGATGGGCTTCACTCCCATCTCCTGTCTGATAATCTCCTCTGTCTCTGCAAATCATGTAGCTATTGCAATAGATGCATGCACACTGAGGGTGCATGTGCACTGTAGCATTAATGCAATGTGACACTGATTTAACTGCCATGGCTCAATGCTATGGAAGTTTGTGTTTTACAGTTCTGTGAGCTATATAGCCTTGTCTGTCAGAGAGTTCTGGTGCCAAAACAAACCAGAATTCCATAAGGATGGAGCCATGGCAGTTAAAGTGTTGTCGAATTGCATTGCAGTGATCCCTCCCCATTCACGGGGGGGGGGGGTAGGGGTTATGGACCCCCTTGAATGTGGGAAAAAATGCAAATAAGAAAACACTATTCTGTTTTACCTAAAAGAACACCACTCTAGGAATCTCCAGGTCCTCCAGTGCAACTCTATGATCAACATCTGCCAGAGATTGATCATAGAACCATGTTGGAGGACCTACAAATGCCTAGAGAAATGTTTTCTCTAGGAACGTCTAGGTTCTCCAACACAATTCTATGGTTACCTTCTGGCAGAGTTGCTTTGGAGGACTTATATTGATGTTTTGGAAGCAAAACATTTCAGCTTTTCTCTTCTGCTGCTGCACCATGAAGAAAAGAAAGACTAAGCAAGAAAATTGTGTATAGGCATCAAAAAATGGAGGAGTGGGGATACCAAATTTACAACCGTATTTTGAGGTTTTCCAAATGAGACAGCTGGTGAACAAAATTCATGGAAAAAGTGGATAGCATGAGGTAAACATGGAGACTAGAGGACTAATATGCAAGATTAATAGCCTTCTTTATAATACTATACGTTTTAACACATTTACACTGTGAAATAACCTGGTGTGGAACCCAGTTATTTCATAGGTGTTCATACTCCCCACAACTGTACTCAGTGCAGTTTGGGGGGGGGGGGAGGCGGGGAGGCACCAAAAAAACCCTCATTTGACCTGGTGCATTTGACAGTGCATTAACTAGCCAGGGTTTTTTTTGTGTTTTTTTTTGTGACCCTCCTCCCCCTCCCCCTCCCCCTTCCTCCCTTTCCTCTTCCTCTCCCCCTTGCTGCTTTCTCTAGTGTCCTCCCTCCTCTTCCTTCTTCATTTTCCTCCCCTTCCTTGCCCCCTCACTGCCACTGCCATTTCCCACTTCTTCCTCTTCTTCCTCCTTCTTCATCTTCTTCCTCTTCCTCAACCACTTCACTGCCACTGCTGCTGCTATTTTCTGCCTCTTCCTCCTCCTTTATCTTCCTGCTCTGCTTTGCCCCCCCTCACTGCCACCACTGCCATTTCCCACCTCTTTCTCTTCTTCCTTGCCTCCCCATACCACTGCCACAACCGCTGAATCCCTTGCAGTGTGTACGGCTAGGAGCAATTCAATAAGGGTAAATCTGTAGTGGGAACTATGATCTTGATCGATTCAGTGTGGCATCTCTGAGGAGACCCGGGTCTCCTCAATGCAAAAACATGAGTGTGAATGAGGCCATAAAGTATTTGAAAGTGATTATAATATTTCAAAGTTCAATATATTTATATTTGCAATAAATAACAGTCTCCCCCCTATGTTTCTCCTTTAATGCCCCTTTTCTTCCAGCCATGGATTTTTGACCATGGGAAATTTTCCGATTTCTCTGCATGTAAGCAATCTAGTTAATTTAGACTGAGAGATTTATTTCCAGGAATAAAAAGCACAAATCAGACCCATATCTTAAGGATCAACAAGAAATACCTGATATAAAATGATCTGAGCTACAGCAGGCCTTTCATTTTTTCTCATTTCTGAGGTTTGCTGTCAGATCACGACACCACTGACAGATTTTGAAGCCTTGATACTTAAGGAAAGCTTTACTGAAGGGTTTTGCTTCCATGATTTACATAATATAAATTGATGAGTGGATAGGAACAGCCCTAGTACTGAAAGAGTCATATACAGTTGTTTAAACATGGTACTATTTTATTAGGAGGGAGTTCCACAGCTGGGGTGCAGCAACAGGAAAAGCTGTGTCAAATGTACTCACTGGTCACTCTCAAAAGGATGGTGGAATGTAATGTCTGCCCAGCAGTCCAATCTCATGGGGTCCTCATAGACGATCTTGAATTCCAGGCATGCTCATATGGAATGAGGAGGTCTTTCAGAGCCCTGGTGGCCACAGTGCAGCTATACTGCAGCCACTCACTCAAAACCATAAGGTTGCGAGTTCAATACCAGCAAAAGGGCTCAAGCTTGACTCAGGCTTGCATCCTTCTGAGGTCATGAAAATGAGTACCCAGAATGTTGGGGGCAAGTAGTTTACAGTTGTAAACCGCTTAGACACTGCTTAGGCGGTATGAAACAGTATATAAATGAAGCTGTTTGTTTGTTTGTTTGTTTGTTTGTTTCCTGGCCCAAAACCATTTAGGGCAAACCCAACCTTGAGTTGAGTTTGGAAGCAACCTGAAAGCTGGTGCAAGACTGGTGGTACCTGGTCTCTGAAGCACACACCCATCAACAGTCTACATTTCACAATTTGTACTAGTTGAATTTTCCAAACACTTCAGTGACGGTTTCACAGAGAGCAGATGACCGTAGTCTATTAGGAGATGTTTACACATGGCCACATAGGCCATATCTGCCTTCCTTAAGCTGCTGCAAGAACAGAAGCTGGAAAAAAACTACTCATGGCCTGTATCTACAATTATTCTTCCTTGTCAGAGAGCTCTGATGCCCTACCAAACTACAAATCCAAGCATTCCCTAGCTTTCAGATATTGAAGTTAAAGTCAATCTGTGATTAGATCTTGAACCCATAGGAAGGGGCAGCACAGGCATGGGCTGTTTTATGTCTATCCCTTTCTACTTGATCTGTTTTCTTGTTCAAAATACTTTCTTTACCCAGAGCTAACCCTACCATTCAATAGGTAGAGTTAGGTAAGGTGATAGTTGCTGGCCAGTCTTCCTCCACAGCCCTCTCTTGTCTTGAAAGACAGGGTTGTATCTGCTGCATGACTTGTCCTTAACTCTTTAAACTAGCTCACTATCATCAGATGGACATGACACTGTCCTATCACTAGTCTTGAAGTAAGATTCAACTCCTGGCTTAGTCAGCCCCTAGACTAATGTGATTGGGTTGCCATCGTGACATAAAATGTCTGGAGCTGGCTTTGCCCTCTTATTTGTCATACAGAAGGTGGGAAGATAGATTTTTTGCATGGCAGACTTCCATGATAACATTTCATTAAAGAAAAGACAGGGGAAATATTCTCTCATGGATTTTTGGCATAATGTGTCCCTGAAAAATGGTGAAGGAAGAGGATGTAAGCTAAGAACAAATCAGGACAAACTACTACAGAAACTAGCTGCTGCTTGTGTCTTGTTCTTTTGCAGGTCTGCCATGTTATATGTAAGAATGCTTAAAGAGGCCCCAAATCGATGACTCTTTCAAAGATGTGGCAAAAATATCAGCGTTTAGGAAGATGGGCCAAGTGGTTTTCTTTAAAAACTGCTTGAAGGAAAACAAAGCTTGTCACTATCACTCTCTGCAAGAGAGTACAAAGTACACCCTCCTAAACATTATTTTAAGAGTCTTTCCAACACTCATGGATTTCTGAGAAGGGCCAATGTTGCTAACTTGAAAACTTGTAGGACAGTATTGTGACTCCCACTGGTATGAAATATTTGCCTTAGTATTTGCATGTGCCCTTTGATCCTGGACAATTGCTTAGGCTGAATGAGTCACACTTGGGAGAGATAAGATTGTTTCAGCTCATGGAAAGAACCCATTTCCAGTACAGGTTTGTAAAAGTCAGTGTATCTCCACCTTCCAAGAGGTTTAGTGAAGTTGTTCTTGAGTGAGAAATGAAGGACTTTTTCTCCCCTTCTCTCTCAAATCTTCCCCTGCTCTACTACATAGGCTGAAAGATTGTTTCATCACTATCTTTTATTGTGGTATTAGCAGTACCACATTTCACCTGGACTCTAAAACTGTAATACCAGCCCTCGTTCGAGTTCTGTTTCTTTTTTCTCCTTCCCTCCTTTCCTCCCTTTAAAAAACAACAACAACACCTTCATGGTATTCCTCAGTCTCTACCACAGTATTTGTTCAGCCTGAACCAGCTTCCTATAGGTTACAACCCTCCTCCTCTCTTTGGTAACATTATTATTATTATTATTATTATTATTATTATTATTATCTTTTATTTATATAGCGCTGTAAATTTACACAATGCTGTACATATAATCTTATATTTAGACGGTTCCCTAGCCTCGGGCTTACAGTCTAAAAGAGAGAACACAAAAGGAGAAGGGAAAGGTGGTGGGAAGGCGATGAGGTCCACTGGTTCTTCTCTCCCTCTGGGGCCTGGACCAAGGTAGATGGACTGCAAGGAGGGCTAGGGTTCTTATACACACAAGGTAACCTGTCTCTTTCCTCTTTCTCTCCTATCGCCTTGAACTCTTTATCATTCTCACTTGTGTTTCTCTTTCTCCCTCTCATTCAGGTTCTGTCCACCTCCTTCTTTTTCTGCCTTTCTCTTAGAGTTGCCATATTCTAGTTTCCCAAATCTAAGCAGCCACCATATTATGCACATGATGTGGGCCATAGCTTCCCACCACCACCAAGTTTTTCTCCTGCCAAAGATGGTTGACAGCACCAGCAGGAGGCACAATTAACAATTTTGTTGACCCTCTGATGGTTTTGGTCTGTACAGTCCATTTTATGAAAATCTGAAGGGACCTTTTACAAAATTTATGATGTTCATTTTGATTAACAGAACTCAGGGAATTCTTTGAAAATGCAATCTGCTCAATATTTTTGGGTAATCTCATTTCATTTCTTAAAAATTTAAATGTAGTAGGCACTGGGCCATTTAAGAATGTCGTGAGAATTTAAGAAGGGGTGCTCACAGTTTTTGAGAGAGGGCTGTTCCACCTCCATTCTGTTTCGGCCCACCCTGAGTATGTTACTTTTGAAAGTGATTCAGTGAGCTCATTCTCACTATCATTTACTTCGAATTGCAGATTGGGTTAAACGTCTGTCATCTCCACTTGTTGCTAGTTTCAATCTGATTCTGATCCAATAGAGTTCCTTAAAAGGAAGGTGTGATGTCCAGCAGGACTGCTTGAATCTCCCCCTGCATTTTCCTTTATATTGGTTCAGCCTATAGAATCTTAGTATAGGAATGATTCATTGTATTAGTTGTGGGAGTTGCTGTAGGAACCCCCTGCCTTTTTCCAGGGTTTGGTTTGCCCCAGCTGAGCAAGCTGTGGTGGCTATAATTTGCAGTTTCAGGCAGATTTTGCAGAGAACTTGCTGAGAGCAGTCATTTGGTGGCAAAACCCAGACAGTTGGAAAGAGAATTTCTTACACCTCAGCCGAATTAGTTACCACCGACAAACAGGAATCAGAAGCTGAAAGACCCTGCACCAGTTTCATTGAGAGAGGAAATCAAACAAGATCGAGTCCAGAGAGATGACTCCTTGAAGACTGCTGAAACCCAAAGTGTAAAGTATCCTTTTGCAAGTTATTTAGAGCTAGGGAGGAGAAAACCTTTTACTTTTGTTCTTTAAATTAAACTTCCCCCTTAGTTAATGCTATATTCTGCATCAAAGCATTTTTGGGTACAAGAGTTTGATTTCACCAGGGTACCGGCGTTGCACACCCAAACCTGCCACCACCATAGTTGGGTGTGTCTTCACACAGGGTAAATGGAGAAAGCCTGCGCTTATTTGACACTACTTTTCAAGAGGCTCTTTTGAGAAGAACTGAATCACACATGTGCTCAACAAGTAGGAACAACTTTTGGATCAGAAGCACATCTCACTGAAGGGAAGGGATTATGGCAGAAGGGTTGGCAAGGGGTGTGAAATTAACCAATTTTTTTGAGCACTGCACTTTTTCTACCCACCCGTGTTGTGGATTTTTAATTTTCCATTTTTACACTGATCAGTTCCTTTTGAATCTGGCCATGATCCTTTCTCCACTGTAAGAGGCAATGGGAAGTAAGTTGAGAATCAAGGGACAAAGTGGGAAGAAAAGAGAGAAACTTCATTTTAAAAACATCTGAAAAAGTGGGATGACAGAGGATTAATTGGGGCAGTTAATCCCAACTCAGGACAGTTGGAGGGTATGGCTATTGGAGGGTATTACTGGAGGGAATTGATCCTCAGCTCCCAGCAGCCCTAATCAGCACAGCCAATGGTGAGGAATGTTTGAAGCTGCAGCTCAGGACTACATAGAGAACCACATAGTTCCAACCCCTGGTTAAGGCCTATGGGATATCTTTATGGCACTGAATAGAACTTTATGTAGCTGAGCTATGTGATGTCTTTATGGAGGCACAGCAGGTGGAATGTTCTAAAGCCAAAGAGCTAGAATAGCTGATCCAGGTTAAAATATATTCAGGCTGTCTCCTCCAAAGAAGAAATCTTGATAGGTATGCCTCAGGCCAGTGCCACAATGTTCCTTTGAAAAGAGACACAGTACAGAGGGTTCTGGAACAAGATGCCTCATTGCTTTTTTGTTTTGTTTTGTTTTTCATTCTACAGCTTGAGAGAACAGCAGGAGTGAATATGAAAGGTGAATTTACTGCACACACCCTTTAAAAGAGTCTGAACAGCTTATCTAAGTAGAACCAACTGTGATGGGTTATTTGAAATGTGGTTTGAGTCCAAGAATAATTTCCTTGAAAACATGCAGCTCAGGCCATTACTGCTTGCTGGTATAGAAGACATAAAAGTGAAAAGATCTCTATCTTTTTACCTGTCAGCCTTCTCCCTGTTTATCAGTTTTGTGCACTCTGGCTGCTATACTTCAAAAGATGTGAAACTGCTATCCTTAAATCCGGAAGAACTCCCACAGAGTTCAGACTTAAAGGGATTTTGTATGATAATGGAATGAAAGTCAAAAATTCAATACATAAATAGCATAGCATTACAAAGGTCAAATTATGATAAATAACCTTCTTTTTTTTCATATGGAGTGGTTTTTCAGAAGACCCAATTAGAAACCAAGTCTCAGTCTTTTCAGAGTGTACGCAGAGGGTAGTTAACAGGTAATGAGGTTTCAGCATCTAGGGAGTCCAACCAGGTAACTAAATGGGGTTTGGGGGGGGGGGAGATGTATATATAAATCACTTCACTGCAAATCTGTGTAAATTTTGTTGTTATGCCATGTAGTATATTTTTCCCCTGTTACCTTCGTACTATGTTATGTTTGTAATTTGAATTTATTTAATATTGTTTTGTTTGGAGTTGTGTCAAGCACTGGGGAAGGGATTAATTATGAGTGTTATCTGAATTGTAATGTACTTCTTTCTCTCATTGATTTGTATTGTATTATATTGTATTTTTTATTGTTGTAACCTGCCCGGATTCCACATGATTGGGCAGGATATAATTAAATTATTATTATATTATTATTAATATTACTGTTGATGACTCCCCCAAAGGCTGACCATTTATTCATTATCAAATAAAGGGGAAATACATTATGAAAAGGGGGAGGGGTCAAAAGAGGACACAGGTCTGCAAGTTTTGTTTTCTCTAGCCAATGTATGGGGCCAAGTTGGTTTCCCCTTGTCATGATGTACTTCTGTGGAGGCGGGAAGAGAAGGAAAAACCAATGGACACTGGTCTTCCAGACAACAGATACAGCCATAAAACCAGGGCAACTCTTAGATGGGCCTCATTTTGCCAATATGCACAACATAAAACAATCAAGTGTATCTTGTGTTCTACTGCCAAAATAAAATTATTTTTGTTTGTTATTAGGGGAGCATATTGTTCATTAAAGACCATCCTGAGAAACTTCCTGAGTCCAATGAAATATTGCTTGATACCTGACTGTCTTGACAAACAGGAATGTAAATTCTCCTACAATCCAAGTGTCTTAATGTTATTCACTAGCTGACTGTTAAAAAGGTTTAAAGGTGATAAAATTAATTACTCCTCTGGTTCATCATGAAGCAGTAACCCAATTAGTATGTGGCTAAACTTAGGAGACCAAAGGGAATTAGATTAGCAGTGAGAAAGACAGAGAGGCAATTAATGCACTGCTATAATGAGATACACATTTAATTAACATGAACTGTTTTTATTTTCTTTCCTGTTCGAAAGGAAGGGAACTGACCTCCATTTTGGTTTGGAGACTTCAAGAACCCACTGTACATGCTGACTGTGAACAACTAACAACTAACAAAATTAGGGCTCACACATTGTACAAACACCCCAGCTTCCTTTAGGTTTATCCAATACCCATCAAAAAATCCTTTCCTTTTAATATACCCCACTTTCCCCAAACCCACCATGGAGAATTTAGCTCCATTTTGAGTGTACAACTACGGTAAAGAAACAAGAACTTTTAAAAAATCATTAGATAGTCTGTGCTCACCACATTTTTAAAATATTTGCAATCAAATGTGATGTTTTTGGGGCTCTCCTTATTATGAGGTCAAGTAACTTCAGCCACTTGTGCTCACTTTTTGCCTTCTCCTCTGAAGGAAAGGAAAGGTGATGGGTCGGAGAAGCTTATGGAAGGGTTCAAATTCAGCAAGATGCAGGGCATGCAGAGCATTTTTGCTGACTGTTGCTCAGTCTACTACTATTCATGAATGTACTCAAAGGGACAAATTGGAGCACTCTGTTTCACTGTTTACAGGTTTGAAGCTATTAAAATTGACTCATATCTTTCATTTCCTTTTGATGTAGGGGCATGTGTTTTCTCACATAGGTAGCATAGTTTGAGACCTAGGAATTAACTAGTTAATTAACTCACAGTTATTAATTTGCTTCTTCTGATGCTTCCCTCTAGATACACCAGTTGACACTGCAGTTTAAAATGTGCTTAGTGAATTGGATCATTAACTAACCCACTAGGCTGGGTACCTCTGTCATTTTAACTAAATCAAGAAGGCCTTCTAGCTAAGAAGAAGGGAGATAGTGGAAGGAAGGGAGTGAGAAAGACAGACAACTTTCTGGAGGCTAGGAAAGAGAAGAATGGAAAATAAAGGGGGGGAGTGGATCTTGGAATAAAATAGGTTGTGATGGAAACATTTCTCTGCTTGGGTGGGGAACAAGAACCTCAAGGACTCTTTCAGAATGTCAGGCCTTTTAGGCCTGAAATTGAGGTGTTCCCCCCCTCAGTTGGGCCTGAGAAGAGGGAATATGTTTGTACTCTTTCAGGGAGGTGATTGCATTGTGAACCTCTTCAGTAATTTCTCCTCAGAATATTGTTTATACAGTATTTTGTACTGGTTTCTATTGAATATTATTGCATAAGATACAACTATGATATAATATTATCTGGAGTGAGTTATAGTGAAATGTGTAATGTGGCTCACATAATATGCACTTGGATAATTAAGTAAAAAGTCTTACTCAACCAACCTCCAACCCCCCAATTTCTCTCTCTGTTGGCTTCTCTCTCTCTAAATCTGCAGCCTTTCCATTCTGCTTTTGAAATGGGTGATGAGAAGAGACAGTTTGTTAGATATCTGATCATTACAACTAAAGATGCCTATTAGTTCTCCTAAGACAAGGCGGCTTGGGATCTGACTACTAGACCTTTGACTGCTTTGGATTCCTAGACCCTGTATTGGACCCGCTGACCACCCTTCTGGCTTTTCTGACCTCAGACTGGACTGATATTGTTACTCTTTTTGGGACTTTGCTTGGTTGTGTTTGCTAAAGGTACTGCCTTGGCATCTTGCTGTATATCTTTTTCAAGGACTCTCTTATCAGCTGTGTGAGTGGGTGTTGGCAGCTTTCCCAGACAAGATGCAGATGTGTTCCCCAAAGAATTGACTACTTTGTAAAAAGAGATGCCATGCTTAGGAACATGACTGGGATTGTTGCTAGATGTGTTGGACTTCCATCATTCCCTAACAACAATCCTGTTGTGGCCCTTGTAGTCCATGTGGGTGAAAAATTCAGGTTTGAAGGAAGGCAACTTTAAGGGATAAAAAGAGGCTGTGTGAAGGAGCCCATAACAAAATTGCATTTCCCATCACCATGTGCTGATGTGAGAGCTGGACACTGAAGGAAGCAAAAAAGAGGAAAATCAACTCAATTGAGATGTGGTGCTGGAGAAGACTGCTGAGAATACCATGGACAGCGAAAAAGACAAACAAGTAAGTTCTTGAGCAGATAAAGCCAGAAATTTCCCTGGAAGCCAAGATGATCAAATTGAGGCTTTTGTAGTTTGGCAACATCATGCAGAGTCATGACTCATTAGAAAAGACAGTAATGATAGATAAGTAGAGGGCAGGTGAAAGAGAGGAAGACCATATGCCACATAGATAGACAATTAGGGAGGCCATGGGCCTGAAATTATAGGACCTAAGCAGAGCAGTACAGGACAGGGGGTCTTGGAGATGTCTGATCCACAGGGTCACAATGAGTCAAGGATGATGTTAACAACAACAAAGATAACAGTGGTAACCTGCATGCCATTCTCTGCAAATCCCATGGTCTTTCCCATTATTAATCATTCAAACATGGAGTTAATAATGATAACATAACTAATTTAGTCATGTATTTTATTAGTAGGCCTTCCCGGAAAATGTTTGATATCACCCGGCTCCAAATCTTTCGCTAGTCCCTAGTCTTCATTATCCAATACAGCTCAAGGAATGTTTAGTTTGTTATCGTTGACTGTTTGTTATTTGCACTATGTTTTAACTCGTTGTTGGTTTACTTTTTTTTTAAGGGGGGAGGTGGGAATGGGATTGAATGTTTTTTTTTTAACTGTGCTGTTTTTAACTTCATTCTGTACCCCGTTCTGATTGCTCGTTCAGAGGGGCAGGCTAGAAATAAATATTATTATTATTTGTGTTAGTGAATTCATTTTCAGCTTGTAATTTTTAACATTATCAAGATATTTTTGAACCTAACATTCCAAGCTCCGCATATTACAGACGACTATGGGAAGTTCTAGCCTGCATACTCTCACTGGCAGTGAATTTAGAGATACTGGACAGAGAAATGTGTTTGCGCAGTGAGCTGAAGAGCAACACCAATGTTATAATGTTATAATTAAGGCCACAACTTTATTGAATAAACATGGAATGTACAAAAAGATGGAAACACTGGGGAATGTGGGCACACAGACAACCTGGGCTATTTGTCAACTTAAAATCTCCCATTGGACAACACTCGCCTAGCTCCAATTACCAACTGTGAAGCCAGGGTATATGGGTCACAGTATAACAGTACATGTTGTCTTGACACTTCTCTTTGTAAATGACCATAGTTGCCAAGCTGCCTTGTCCAGTAATGTGCATATATGTGTCACCAACAAGATTCTGGCCAATATCTTCCTGGTGAGTATCAACTTTGCTAATATTTCACAGCCAGGTCGCTGAAGAAGATCTCAAAATTCAGAAGGTGCCCTGTGGGGGAAGGTTTCCAAACAATTTAGGGCTTTAGTGGTTGAAATCAGCACTTTGAATTTGGCTTCCAAATCAGTTGGGGGCCAGTTCAGCTGATAAAGCACAAACATAATATAGTCAATCAGTTCAGTCCAGTAAATAATCTTTCAGGTAATAATCTTTCAGACTAGTTAATAATCTTGAAACAAATGCATTGTTCTGTACAGTTTTTAAAGGCAGCCTTCTTTACAATGCACTGTAGTAGTCTTGCTGCCTTTATATGCAGTATAGGGATACGAGTGAAAATTTCTGCCAAGGCATCTAAAATGAAGGGCTATGCTATTTCAATGCACAACTTGGAAAAAAAACACTTTTTGGACAATAGCTCCCAGAATCCTCTACCACCTAGGAATTCTGGGAGTTGTTGAAAAACCAACTTTCCCATGGTCTGCTTCAGTGTTGCTGTGGTTGGTGCTGCTGTTTTGAAAAAAAAAAGTTAGTAGTTTGAATTGAGCAATTTATAGTTCTCTTTAGAAACTGAATTTATACAAACAAAAATTATTCTCTTGTGGTATTACTGATAAAGCTCAAGTTTCACCTCCACAAAGAACAAATGAAATCACAATTAATCTAAAGCACTTTATCTTGGTTTCAGGTGAGATGTTCTTGTCTCACATTTCCACAGTCTGTCTAGTTTGGCAAGCATTTCTACTGCAAAGATGAATCTACTGTAAATGTCTGCTTCATCTTTCCCATCTTTTCGTCACAGTAGCTTCAAGGGAAAAGAATGACTACACTTGTTTGGGTTTCACCTTTGATATTTATTTATACTTGAACACAAATTGGCCATTCCTTTTCTTCTTTTTTGTCAGTTGCTTTCTAGTCTAAATACCTCCAAGTTGTAAAAAATAAAATAGACAGAAGAAAACATTCCAAAATTTGAACAAAAGTACTGTAATCAACTATAATGATTATTACATGAACCTCTCAGAATGTTTGCAGTAGAGTTTTTGCCCCTCCCTAGTTCATGGTGATGTTTTAGCTTGTAAAAACCCTGCAGGCTTCAAGTGAGTTTCATGATGCATACCTATTTTTAAAGTTTCACCTCACTGTTATCAAACAACTTTTAAATGTCTTATGCTTTACAGACACAAGTTACTGTGTCTGTACTGGAAGCAGAAAGGTGAAGAAAGGACCAAACCTGTAAAACAGGGATAACAACAGTACGCTGCCAGTTTTATTGTAAATATATGTCGCTTATGGTAGTGTTAGATTATGTATGAAGGAGCCAGCTTGGAGTAATGGTATGAGCATTGGACTATGACTCTAGAAACCAGGGTTTGAATCCCCAGTCAGCCATGGAAACCCACTGGGTGACCTTGGGCAAATCATACACTCTCAGCCTCAGAAAACCCTGTGATAGAGTTGCCTTAGAGTCACCATAAATGGGAAAGGAACTGAAGGGACAAAACAAAAAATTGTATATTCCTTCACAGTATATAGTCTGCTATACTGTAGCATTGACATTTATGATAATGGTAACATATGTATGTGTATAAATATATATAAAGTGGGTGCTTACTATCTGCTGGAGTTTGGTTCAAGGAAGCACACTCACCCCATGGATACCTAAATCCATGGATGCTGAAGTGCCATTATATACAAAGGTGTAGTAAAATGGTGTCCCTTATATAAAATGGCAAAATCAAGCTTTGCTTTTGGGAATATATATATATATATATAAGCTATGGATGGTTGAATTCATGGGTAAAGCATCTGTGGATACAGAGGGCCGACTCTGTGTGTGTGTGTGCATGGATGTTAGAATCAATCCTAATTTGAAATCATGACATGTGATTTTATCCTTGTGACGATCTGAGTTTGCAGGAAAGAAAAATGTTACACTTCTGTTGATGTCTACTTACTCCTGAGTAAATGCACTGTGCTTTATATGCCTTACATGTGACAAAGCAACCTAAATTACAACTTGCCATCCAGCTCTGCTCTTGACCCTATACAATGGGATCCTGCCCATTGCTGGAATTTGTTGTTTTTTATGTGCTTTTTACTCTTACTTATGTTGAGCCTGTCACAAACGTTTCTTGACAAGATTTGGCCAGAGGAGTTTTCAAAGCTGTTGCTATGTTAGTCTGTTCCAATAACAACAAAAAAGATAGTGAGGGGGAGAAAAAAAATGGAATCAAGCAACACTTTTAAGACTGATTTTTATTTTGTTATTATTTTGTGCCTTCAAACTGCAATGGTGACTCTAGCCTTTTTATCATACGATGGAATTTGGGGGTATACTCCAGTGGCAATCCAAATGCAATCATGAGGTTTCACGTAATTGCGAATAAGTGTATCTCACGCAATTTCGGGCAATGGGAAGTCATTCCGAACACAATCATGGGGTTTCACGTAATTGCGTATTAGAGTATCTCACAAAATTTCGGGCAATGGGGGGTCATTTTCCGGAAAAGGGAAGTCATTCTGAATGCATTCTGATTGCAATCAGATTTCACGTAAATTTGCTAAACTAGAGAATTCACGTAATTGCGAATTGGCTCCATTTGCAATTGAGAAAAATTCCTCTCATGTGATAAACTCCTAAGGCAAACCTACCACAGGGTTTTCTTGAAAAGAATTTTTTTTCAGAGAGGACTTGCCTTTGCCTTCCTCTGAGTCTGAGAGAGCATGACTTGACAAAGGTCACCCAATGGATTTTCATGGCAAAGTGGAGATTTGAACCCTGGTCTCCAGAGTCCTCATCCAACACCCAAACCACTACACCATTCTGACCAGTTTTATTTTAGCATGAGCTTCTGTGATAGCCACTTCTTCATGCTTTAGTACTGCTGTATATTGCATCTGAAGAAGTGGATATGAATCCATGAATACCCATGCTAAAATGAAAATCAGTCTGTCAGCCTCAGAGAAAGGCAAAGTCAAAAAAACCCTCTGAATAAATCTTGCCAAGAAAACCCTTTGATAGCTTTGCCTTTGAGTCATCATGTCAGCAATGATTCGAAGGCACACAGCAGCTACAAATGAGAGGCATCCTCTTAATAGATAAAACCTTGAAATTGTGAAAAGCAGGCACATGTTTGCTTAAGTGTTTCAACATTTGTTTCAATTCATTTAAAGCGGCTGTGGGAGTAGAAGAATTTCAACATACACATATACATACATGCAAGATATGCACACAGAAACACCTGCATATGTATTGATACAGTTACACTAATGTGTGTCGGAGACACACTTCAACTTTAGGTAAAAGGGAGATGTGAAAAAAGAAAAGGGAGATATAAAAACATGTAAAAGGTCTCTAAGCAGCTTGCAGGTATTAAAGAAAGCAAAATTTCAACAAACATCTGGGCACAGGTGCACACTACTCTAAATAATTCAACAGGGGCAGATCCTGATTGCATATCTCAAGGCAATCAGCAAATAGAATTCTGCTCAAAATCACGCTTGTTTTGGTGTGATGAGTTTTGGATTAGAAAAGGGCCCCTGTTCAACAGCAGCATTTCTCATAAAGTAAAGGTAGTTATACAGTAAAGCAATATTTGCTTTTCAGTAACCCACTTCAAGGGAAATTCTTCTCTGTCATGCAGGTAATCGCACATAGTTCCTGTTTGAACAAACAGGAAGGGTGCTTGTGCTGTATTGTCTACAACGTACACTCTGAAAATCTGCCCTTGACATGTGCTATGGAAACTTGCCAAAACATACCTGCATTTCCTTTGTATGGCACATGTACAGTATTTGATGTGTATAGCAACAACAGAAAAAGCAAACACACAAGCACAGACACACAGATATGTATTTAATAAGAGGCAGCACCCTATGAAGAAAGGGCTACTAAATGATATAGGGGTTGCATTTTCATTTTAAATTTTAAATGCACAAGCTAACTATGCAGGAACAAAAAACAGTGTAAATACATGTTGTTGTTGTTGTTGTTGTTGTTAAAAAAGAAAAACATGGGAGCTATTTGAACAGGAGCATGGAGAGATATGGTTACACAGATGACAATAGATTTCTATATCCTGTCTAAGATTTGCAGAAGACAAAAAGAGAAAGGCTTTGATGTGTATGAGTGCTGCCAGCCGGATGGTTCCTTGTCCTTCCAATCTGAAGGCATTGTGCAGCTATTGTTTCATACCACCATCCCTTCAAAATTTTGTTTTTGTGGTAAGAAAAAAGGCATAAGAAGTGATAGAAAGACATGTCAGGATTACATGTGGAACCCCACCCCCAGTTTCTATGAAACAGGGCAATTACATAAGAAAAGTCTCATTTTGGAAGCTGTTTTTTTTAAAAAAACATTTTTTGTGGCCTAATGACTTTACTCACTGAATACAGATACATAGCTTTTTGCTGTTTTTAGTACAACTTTTAAAAGTATGCAGTTGTTCAATTTGTTTTAGTGTGTTTTATTGTACTGAACTATTTTTGTCCTACATTTTAAATCGTTCAGCTGATTTTATTGTAAGCTGCCTAGAGAGCTTACAACATGGTGTGTGATGGAAATTTTGTGAATGAATGAATGAATAAACACCCTATCACTGAGACCAGTGTACCTGATGTAAATTAGCAGCTGGACATGTAAACAGACACTACTAAATCCTCTTTCTATTGATCCATCTATTTATTTTCAGGTTTTGATTCATACAGCTGAATTTACAACTCTGGGCACAAATGAATGCTACAGGCTAGTTTGTTATGTACACAGGCAACTAACAGAAATCAAGACAGGAGTGAATCTGCTTCCATATTCTAATATTCTAGTCCATTTTACCCCACCAATAAGTTTGGATTTCAAGTTACAGAATCACAGAGCACTGACTATGCTGATTGGAGCTTCTGACAATTGAGCACTGGGAATCTGAAGGATGACAACTTATGAACCAACATTCCAGATGTTCTGGGAACAAAAAAGTGGAGAGAAGGACCAACAAGACTCCTGTGCAAAGTGATCTTAATTGTCGTCTTTGAGAAAGACACTACATCCTCTAATGTCCCAGTTTCTCAGAGAGATTCCCCATTAATCCTCTGTTGTCCCAGCTTCTTTAAAAATGTCCTGGTTTCTCTATTCTTTTCCCACTTCCCCCTTTTGTCTTTGGTTTACTTCCATTTGAACTGAAATTGCAACAGTAGCAGTCAGTTATCTGAGTGGAAATTGAGAGTAGTGGACCGAATCTTCCCAGTAGGCTCAGACAAAAGCAAACTGCTAAAAGGCCTCCTAGCTTGCCTATTCTTTCTCATTAACAACTCTTGCCTTCCTGCCCACACTTTGATATTGTTTGGTTACATTGTCTCCTGGTTTTCATCTGTGAAATGTTGGAGGCTATGAGACAATCCAGTGAATTAAATGGAACCTATGTAAGTATAGTCTTGCAATCTCAAGACTATTATATGGAATTTCATGTTACATCTGTTCACCGTAAAATAAGCAGGAACAGCCCAAGGCATTTTGATGCCTGACACAAATGGATAAGATGGTGCACCCCACTCCATTCTACTTACAGAAGCTACCTAGATTGCCAGATTAATCTTATTTCAATTTAAGCACATGCCACCTACTTGATGACGGAGTACATGCATGTCTGTCTTTCAGCAAAGAGGAATGATTGAAGGGCTCAGGAGAAACCACCAGACAACTGCTGCTGTTTTTCTCTGGTATCTGCTACTTTAACTGGTTGCCTTCTTTACATGTGGGTAGATCTAGCCCAAGGGAAAAAGTTCCACTGAGTTCAGTAAGGTTTTTAACGTCAAGTAAGTTCACTAAGGTTGGTAGACCTATGCAGAAATATTGCAGCGGGGATCTTGTCTATTCACATATGAAAGCCTAGTTATTTTAACACCTTCTATGAGAGACAGAAGGAGTGAATGAAGCTGAAGATCAAGGGCAAGATCCATCATGGCAAGGATTAGGGTAGGTGTTCATTTAGTTCAGCTGTATCCCCATTTCCTGTTGTAGCTGTTAGAAGGAACAACTTATTTTCTGGAAATACGCTTGCTTCTTTCAGAAAACTACAGCAAAAGGGAATCACTTGATTGCCAGTCCTCTTTTACTGTGGTTGCTAACACAGGAGACCTTTCCCTTTGTCTGTCTTCCAGAAAAGTGTCTTGGGCAAAGAGTTTTCCCTGAGAGAATACTTAAAACAGAAACAATGAAAAATGAATAACCCTTTGAAAGTCTGAACTCTGAGGGTCAGTCACAACACGGCAGACGAACCTGTGAAAGGTTGCTGAAACCAAAGGAATGTAAAACTAGGAGGTTTCCAACGTAAGCTACACTTTAACCCATTGAGATATATTTTCTTGCCCACCCCTAGGATGCAGGTACATGAGACACATCAATGTTACATAGGGTAGTGTGCAAGTTCAAGATTATCAGTTAGTCCTGTTCTATTATATTCAATATATTGAAAGTAGTGAAGTTCTGAAATATTACAATATCACATATCATATCTTCCAGGCTCAGCATTTTTGCCTTATATTTTATGGCCACACACGAAATATATGTTTCTTCATGTAGAGATGCATATCTGCCTTATAGGATTTATAGGCAAGAAGGTGATAATTCTGAAGTTGCAGCAAAAACAAACAACTGTGGACTCTTTCAAACGGGAGGAATTTCTCCCAACTCCGAATGGAGCCAATGCGGATTCATGTAAATTCGCTAGTTTAGCGAATTTACATGAACCCCTGCTCCATTCGAAAGAACCCCTGCTCCGTTCGGAATTACTTCCCATTACCCGAAAATAACCCCCCCCCGGCCCGAATTTGCATGCAAAGCTTTAATTCGCAATAAAGTAAAACCCATGATTGCATTCAAATTGGCTTCCCTCTTGCCCAAATTTGCATCCGAAGAGTTAATTTGCAATAACATAAAACCCATGATTGCATTCGAATTGACCTTAAATTATACTTCCAATTTAGCCTCGTATGAAAGAGTAGTGTGTAGATAGTGCACTGGGACTGTGGCTAGAATTCAGAGACGTAGTCATGTTAGTCTTTAATATCAGTATGTAAAGGGATCTCGTAGCAATTTTGAGACTAACTGTGAGAAAGAAGTTGTAACATAAGCTCTACCTGGTCTACTCACTCAGATGCATGGAGTGACTCCATGCATCTGAGGAAGTAGACCAAGTCTCTGAAAGATTATGCTACAGTTTTTTTCACACAGTCTCAAAGGTGCTGCAAAATCCCTTTGCATACTGGAGTAGTGGCTTATACTACAAGTTTGGAAGTATTTTGTTCAAATATTGCTTTGTATTAAGTGATGCTGGGAAAGTGATTATATTTCTTGCTGTGCTGAATTCCCCTCCCTGTTACCTCAATTTTATATCTACAATTGTCAGGCCCAGCCTGGCTGAGGACTCAGAGGAGGACTCTGAGCCTGAGCTTGGGCCTAAGCCGGGCCCTAGTTCTGCCCTGAAAGTTCCAGCAGAGGGCATGGCTCCAGAAGATAGCCAGGAACCAAATCTCCAAGCAGCAGGGCCTTCTGATACTGTGGGCATGGAGGAGGAAGATGAGGAGGATGACATACCTACCTTCAAGTGTATCTCTAGCCCTTGAGGAGGCTTCATGCAAAATGTGAACACATCAAAGACCAGCTGCACATATGAGGGCTGATGATAAAAGCCTGGGAAGGGCACCAGAGCCTTTCTCAGAAGCTATCTGAGTTCCCTGGTGAAAGCGTCTTGTTTCCTGACTTTTGGTATTGACCTCTCAGCTTGGATCTATGGACTATGGACTACCCTGCTTTTCTGGAAACCTTGACCTTCTTGGACTGTTTTATTATGCTCTGGTTTCACCCTTTGGCTTACTCTCAGACTGATTATTGACTTCGTTTCTGGACTCTGCCTTTTGCCTGTAAGTCTGCCTTGCAAGACTTGTCTTGCTCCACAAACTCTGTATGTTTTTGTGTTTGGACTTGGCTATCAGCTGTTGGTTGCTTTCCCAGACAGCAATTCAGCAAATTGCAAGTTTTCTGCTGTTGAATATCTGAGGGGGTTGACAGATGGGCAGCTCTGTGCCACCTATCTTTGCCGTGAGTTGGTGCACACTGCCAAAAAGAAGCTGCCTAGAGCAGCTTATTTTTTGCAACGCTGCAAACAGGAAAGGGCGCAGCCATGATGCCATTTCCTGCCAGCGACATCTGGATGCCGTATGGCGTGTGTATCATCATGGTGGCCCCCTTGTGGACAGGAGGCCACCATGATGGCACTGCCATTACATGCTACGGTTCAGGAGTGTGCAGATGCTGTGTGCTCCCAAACCCTAGTTTTGGCCCCAGGGTGCCACAAAGCACCTGTTTGTACCAGGCCAGAGAGACCTGTGTGCCTCTTGAAAGTGTGGGATCTTTGTAAACACCATGTGGTTATGGTTCATCAAACCGTTTTCCTTGTCCATTTTCTATACATGGATCACCATTATCCTCTCCCTCTTGTGTGTGGCTGAGGGATCATAGCTTAGTGATGGAGCAAATACTTAGCCTACATTAATTTATGACAACTCCAGTTAAAAATTACCAGGTATCAGATGATGGGAAAAACACTCTGTGTCTAATGAGACAATGGATAGCCTCTGCCAGTCAGACTAGGATAAATATTATAATAATCTAGTATCACATTATTCCTATGCTCTTCCCAGAGCTAGAGTGTACTGCCAATCCAATGACCAATTCTGACAGTATCAATCAGTCCTTTAGCAGACTGCTTTTATGTACCCCTTGCCCTGTACCCTACAATATGATGCACGCTGGTAATTTTTTCCTGAAACTTCTTCACACACCCTTTCAGTGCTGTCTGAGGTAACAGTGATTGATGATGAAACCTGGTATGTGTTGAGTATGCAAAAGAGAAATTAAGGATTTTAAAGAAAGGAGTTACTCTCTTTATACAAATTTCAGAGCTGTAATATTCTGTATAGTTCTGACCATGGCACTTTGAAAAGGATATTTTAGAGTGAGAAATGATACAGAAAATGGCAATGAGAATGATCAAGGGAATGGAGCAAACCTCCCCACCACCATGCGGAAAGGTTACAATGCTCTTGGACTATATCTTAGAGCTTTAAAAAAAGAGTAAGGAGGGGTACGGCAGAACCTAATGCCTGAAAAGTTAATTTTAAGAAGAATTCAAATAATGATATCATGAAACTGTACATACCTGAGCAGTAGTTGGTTTATATCCTGAGTCTCAGTTTTAGCTAGATTTAGTGTGTCAGTCATTTTATTCCGTCATCTCAAAAGTAACTTTCCCATTTCTGAACAAAGGGTAATAAAACTATGTGCAGTGTGCAGAAATTGGATAGGGAGAAGTTCTCCTGCCTCTCATTGTACTAGAATGTCTAGACCTGAGATGTCCAATTGGACTCAACAGGCCTTTGGTTCTGATCCAACAGGGTTCTACGTATGGTCTTATGACTAGAATAGAGAGTTCTAAAGTTGTTTTGATGGAAGAACTCTTGATATGCAGTAGCATATATTTGCATCATTTTGTTTCTGTGCATGAAGAGCTCTTGATTTAATTACTTAGCACCATGCACTAATATCATCTTAAACGATTGCTTGGCATTGTGACACATTTTGATCCATGCACCTCTTTAGAGGTTACAGAGAAGAACCATAAATCTCATCAAATTCCTGGAGTTCCCTTAACCTCTGTTTCCAAGCAATATTGTTGTCTGTTGTGGTGGATGGACCTAATTAATGCAAATGACTTGCAAATGCTGAAGGTGATGCTGTACAATAACATTCTATATCCTGAATAAGTTAGTGTATTCTTTCTGAAGTAACTGTTTTCCACCCCCACCCACCCCAGCTAATTTATTGTGATAGTACTTTGGTCCTACACAACATAATTCTTCAGCTGAATAAAAAGTGCCAGTTTCTTTAAAAAAAAAAAAAAAAGAGCTGAGTTTGCAATGCAACAGTATTCTCCCCACTCCCTACATTAAAATGAAATGTCTATGAAACTACACAATCTGAATCAAGTGGAGGTTGGGAATGAATAAAAAGCAGACTATTTCTGAGGCATGTTTAAAATAATGTCACAGTATGAAAGCTTGCATAACTCAGGCAGAAATCCTTGAATGAAGTTATTTAATTATTGTTCGAAACCTGACCAGGCAAACAGAGAGTGAGTCATTTCCTTTCACTAAGCAGAAGGTGCTTCGAGTAAGATGTATATAAATTACAGAAATGGCAAATAACAACAACAACAACAACAACAATAGGAAGGGATTCCACTGAACTGTATTCACTCTGCGATTATTTGGGGAAGACCACAACAAAAAGGCAGCTGGTTCAGTATAAATTACCTTATTTAGGACCCCATTTCCTGTTGTTCCTATACTGAGGCAGCCCCTCTGTGCTAGGAGTGGAAATTGTGCAGCCCTCCAGATGTTGCTGGGCTGCAGCTCCCCCAGCCCTAACCAGCAGACCTTGTGGGAAGGAATGCTAGAAGGTGCAGTTCAATAACATTGGGAGAGCTACATGATTCCTGCCTCTATTCTACAGGTTCAAGTATCCACCCCAGAATAAAGGCAAGACTCTTGGGAGTCACTGTATTTTTTGCAGTGTGCCTCGATTCTGGACAAGTGCCACACATTGGCCAAGATTGTACATAAGCAAATAGAGCCGGTGCAGTTCCATGTCCACACTCTTTATTTATTTATTGGACAAGGTGCAGAATACTATTGTCAGCCCAGGAGTGGACAAAGTGTGGTTCCTTGGACCCCTACGTGTGACTCCAGACGCCCCCCTAAAGTCCCAAGACTCAATCTTTTTAAACAAAATTGGGATCATTTTCAGGTTACTTTAATCCCCCCCATCCCCCCAAATGTGCCCAAATCATAGCATTTTGCTTGCTGTGACCCTCCAAACCTCCCTAGTCCTTCCAAAATCACAAAGGCCCGATAGAGATGGGTGCTTTTGGGCGCCCTGGCGACATGCTAGGGTTGCCTGGGAGCAAATGCTAGCACATAGCCAGGGTGTCGTCGCTTCACAGTGCTGTATAGATGCCGTGTGGAGCGATGACGTTGCAGGTGCGCAGCATCGATACAGTGTGGTGTACCTGCGATGTCATGAATGCACCCAACAGCACATGTAGCGTCACCGGTGTGGCGCAAAAAGGAGCCAGTTTTTCGAGCTCCTTTTTTCCTGTGCACCTTTGCCGTCTGGACCATTCTTTTTGGGCAGTCTGTAAAGCCCCCAAAATAATTTTAAACATCAGCCAAAACTTAGCTAAAATGGCGGCTGGAGGTAACATATGGATGCAGGATATAGAAAAATGAGCCCTGTGCAATTTTGCACTTATTCTCTTGCTCTTGTTCCTCCACACAAAATCTTCCAGTATCTGCCCAGCCCTGAGAGGGGCTGCTGCTGGGACTTACTGGTGGGGAGGAGAGGAAACAGGGAGGCAAGCCAGATGATGGAAAAAACAGCTTATCTCTGCCCAGAGGGGGAAAGAAATGGGATCACACTCAGAGGCAGAATGGACACTTATTCCCTCCCCTCAGAGCTATATTATCCGACCTGCCTTCTCCATTCCTCTTTTTTTCACTGATAAGCTTTAGTAGTAGGACAGCTGCAGTGGGCAGGGGGACAGAGCATTGTGCTGAGGGCTAGAGGTTAGCCCTTGAGCTCAGCCAAAAAAAGAGAGATACACACTACTTGTGCAGTTTTTACACAGATCACCTCATTTTACTAATATCAATCTCAGCTATTGGCAAGGTCTGTGTCTGCCTTCAAATAGTGCTACTGTGGACATTACTACACAAGATCCTTTCTCAACACAGTTGAATCAGTAAATGAAAATGGAAACATACCAGTTTGAGAGAAGCCATTATTGCATGTCCCCGCAATAGTGCAACTGGGGCTTTTTCTGCCATTGTACTGTCTTCTGAACTCCCCCTTAACCCCACCTGCCTGCTCTGTGCCTTTGGGGGTTTTTGTTTTTATTTTTAACACAATTTTGGAGTCATGTTAATGCGATTTATTAAAATAATAGAAATAATAGAAAAAATAATAAAGGAAATCAGCCTGCTTGGGAATAACGAGGGGAAGGAAGGACAGGGAGAGAGGAGGACACACTGACACCATGTGACTGCCAATATTGGAACTGCTGTGACAGTGACATATCACACCTGAGGATTTATGGGGCTGCAGTGCGATTGGAAGCTTATTGATGGGTTTCCCCTGACAATTAAAAGGCACACCCTAATGTGTGTCAGAGACACAGCAGCAAGGGGTTGGAGGTGACATTGTTCAATAGATATTGCCAAAGGTGCTATTTTTCTACTTTAATTGTGGTTTAAAAGCCTCATGTAATAATCTCCTATGGTATGTAAGTCTGCCAGGTCAGAAACATTTTAGGCTCTGAGATTCCAGGGCCAAAATAAAAGGGCTTGGGATGGCCCCTGTTGATATTATGAAGGATGACATATTAAGCATCAATGACTTGCTCAGAGCAGGTAATTCAAATAATAAGCCATAAGTCTAACAAATGAAACAAAGCATTTCCCTGGTTGGGAATTAAGTTGTTCTGTATGGAGGACAGAACAGAACCAAACAGACTCATCCACAAGCAAAAACAAAAGTGAAATATTTTTCTTCTCTTGTGACAAGGAAGAAATGCATCTTGCTCTTGCATTGGAGAATTCATTTTGTAACCTAGGACTTGCTTGTCCTCACTTAGTGCACAGAAATTATAATAATCTGATACTGTACATAGGTTTTAAAAATTATTTGGAGAATATATGTCTTAAAAGTTTTGTTTATCATGCTAAAATAAAACATTCTATAATTAATTTTCTTCCTTTTTTCCAATTTTTTAAATTTTTCAGGAAAGAAAGGCTTCAAGAGAAAAATGGGCTGGGGGGGGGAGGAAGTTTTCTTCTGAATTTTTTCTGGGGGTTTTCTGGGTCTTCACACCTCTATTCTTTCTCGTTGCTTCAAGAACAAGAAAAGAGCACCCATGCCCCGAGACTCAGCTCAGCACTGAGATCTGGGAGCTCATCTCCTACCTCTTGAAAACTGAAAATGGTAGGGATGTAATTCTTCATTAATTTTGTTCTTGAGGTCAGAATGAGTGACTTTAGCAATTTTCTTTGTGCTTCACGCAAGTCTTCAACTTTTCTGTCTTTGAAAACATTTTGCTGTTCTGGACTCATTCTATGCATTTATCACCTTATACTTAGCTAAGTACTTAACATGTAGGCTGTACAGACTGGCCAAAAGGTCCGGCATCAAGGTGGAGTGGGGGCATGATGACTATATGCCACATGCCCCAACTCTGCCCCCAAAGCGGCATCATGATATCTGCCCACCCAGATGGAGGGTGGCAGCAAACTTGGGTTGTGATTTGAGATGACAGCAGGCAAGGGTGCATGTTTTCCTTTATATTTCTGGTATAACAACGAGTTATTTTTCTGAGATTTGCAAACTTGTGAAATCATTTATCAACACATCTGTATGTATCTGTGTCTGCAGAAGGTATCCCTCAAGATGGATTTGGCAAGGTACTGCTTGATCTCAGTGCATGGGCCTCAAAACAGCTTAAAAGATTGGTTATATTATTTATAACTTCTGATATTAGCTACTCAAGTCTGGCTTTTACTCTGTATTCTTGCATACTAGGTAGGAGCCACATGTGCCTCTGTAAGATGTTGTTGATCTTCAGCTTCTATCAGCCTTCTCTATTGGCTGTGATGGCTATGGCTGATGTGGGGTTGCAGTGCCACAAAATCTAGATATGTATTTTTTTTTAGTCCTTCCTTACATGTATATTGAGAGAGTGAACACAGTATTGCTCAGTAATTTCCCTATGCCCAGTGTTGATTCTAATCCCTCTTGATGGTTCTTGTGTCTGAAGTGTTAACAGTATAGTGGCACTACATACTCTGTTGCCTATGGCTCCTGACATGCTAAATAAAGTGTGTGCCTCCCCCACAAAAAAGTCAGTGTTATAAACAGGCCCTTAGTTTTTGAGCTTTTCTAAAGTGTATCTAGAAGTTAGCGAGGCTACATTACTATCCTTATACATTAATTAATTTTCTGCAAAGAGATCATGAGTCATTTAAATGTGACATGACTTCAGGGTCTTTTATATCTTCCCAGTTTGGCTTTTCCTGGTAACACCAGAATATTGAATGGCTTGTCAAATCTGTATCTCCTAGAAGGTGTCAGATATAAGATCTGAGATTATTGGCAAGTCCTGAGGAGATGATGATGATGATGATGATGATGATGATGATGATGATGATGAAATTTATTTATACCCTGCCCCTTTGAGATCAATCGATGATAATGATATGTGCCTTCAAGTCACTTACTACATATGCTAACCCTACAGCAACACTTAGCAGCTGGGGATGTTTAACTTGGAGAAGAGAAGGTTAAGAGGTGATATGATAGCCTTGCTTAAATATTTGAAGGGATGCCATATTGAGGAGGGAGCAAGTTTGTTTTCTGCTGCTCTAGAGACTAGGACCCGGAACAATGGATGCAAGCTACAAGAAAAGAGATTCCATCTAGACATTAGGAGGAACTTCCTGACAGTAAGGGCTGTTCGACAGTGGAACACACTCCCTCAGAGTGTGGCAGAGTCTCCTTCCTTGGAGGTTTTTAAACAGAGGCTGGATGGCCATCTGTTGGGGATGCTTTGATGGAGAGTTCCTGCATGGCAGGAGGGATGGACTGGATGGCCCTTGTGGTCTCTTCCAACTCTACAATACTATCACAACGTTTCTGCAGTGCAGGATTGACACACACTGTACTGAAGAAATGCAGAAGAGCCAAGGTAGTGATGGCAAGGGCGGCTTTTTTCCACCCACAAAAAGAACAGCATTTTGCTGCTTCTTTTGGGGCTGGAACTATGCCGTATTGAGGCCAAGGCACATGCTTGCTGTAGCCCCAATCTGGCATTCAAAGGAGCAGCATTAAGCTGCCACTTACCTACCATCTGCTTTTCCCCCTACCTAACTTCACCTGTCCTGACTCCTCAAAACCTGACAGAAGCATCTTTCAACCATGCTCTGATCTTGAGCAGAATGCCCCCCACTTCCCATGCAGCTGATACTCACTAAAGTAGATTGGAACATAAATTCAGCAGGTAAGGTCCTTTCTGTCATCTACAGAGGACTCTTTCTGGATCCCCCAGCCCACTCACTGGAGGATTTTTGATGTAAAATAACATGGGAAATAATAACCTTTTTTTCTGAAAGATATGCTACTATTATTTCACTTATATACATTAGTACACACAATTAGGTGCTTTTGATCTTTTCTCCATCATTTGCATCTCTTTCATCATTGCATATCACTTTCAAAAGCAACAGGGTATGTACAATGTTAGGGCATCCTTTCTGCCCAGCCACAGATTCTGCTAAGACAAGGCAGTATGGCATCATGAGGATGCTGTCCCTAGGAAGAGGGAAAATGGTACCCACTTTGTTTTACATCGCTTTGATTGTGCATACGAAAAGCAGGATAGAAATAAAAGATTTATTTATTATTATTTATTACCCATAGATGCAGGACACCCTAACTGAAAGAGCTTCTGCCACAGCCTATTAACATTCAAATGTGTAGGTAAGCAGAAAGGTATTTTCTTACAGGAAAACATAGGTAAATGTTCAGATAGGTGAATCGAATTGATTTGGTAGCTCTATAGTACTCCACTTAGGATTTTAAAAAGGACTTTAAAATATGCTGTTTTTGCTTAACAATAAATGGCTACTGAACACACTTGAGGAGATGCTAGAAATTGCTGACAAAAATAAAAATTTCCAAGCTTTCTCTATAGTAGTAGACATGCTAGAAGGTGGAACTTTGAGTATCCTCTGAGCCCTAAAAAAGGACCTCCTATATTTTCTTCCTTGATCACTAGTGATTTCATTCACAGGAACCAGTACTGTAATTTGTTCTAAAAAAACCAAGCAAATAAACTACTAAGTGATTCAATTGCAATTGGTTTCTCATTAAGACACACACACACACACACACACACACACAAAGCACCTTTAAATCACAGAACATCTGTGGCTGTTTTGGGCCATTTTCCTATCTCATGTGAAAATGGCCCAAATGGCCCATGAGAGGTGTATTGAGAATACTTGGCAAAGATCTCCTCTGACCAAACTACAAGTCCCAACAATCAATAGGATGGACCTAATGCAGTAAAAGTGGAATAATAGCACTCTAAATGTGTGGTGTGAATATGCCTTGGGTAAAAGGAGAAAAAGTGGGAAGGCAATGGGAAAGATATCTGCCAGAGTGCCAGGACAGCTGCTGTTGGTCAGAGCAGAATGCTTCCTATGTTAGATTATTATTTTCACAAAAACTGGGGGAAATCATCGTAAACTAGGCGGTTAATATCTTACCAATACAATGTTCAGCATTGGTTTATCTAGCCAAACATCATCAGAGTCTGGCTGGCAGCTGTAGTTGAGTCTGAGCAGGTCATATCACCGGCTGCCCAAGAGCCTGAAAGCATGGGCCATAGATCTTTCCTCCATGTCCTGTTTTTCTTTTAGATGCTCCTGTAATAGCTGGTTCGTTTTTAAAAGAAATATATAAACCAAAACTGGAAGGCATCTACCAGAAGATAGAACCAAAAAAGACAGCAAATCTCAACATAACAATAAATAAATAAATGTATATTTATAATGGTGTTGCCCAGTGTATGCACTCTGATGCTACCCTCAGGGGAATTAAAATGTCTCTGAGATCTTTAAACAGGATTTGGAACACAGAATGGTTGATTGGTTTAGACATCTCAGCAAGCTTTTAAATCCTCCTAGGGAAAACCCCAAGTACACAGTGGGCCAAACCACATTGGGCAATATGATTATAAACAATTTTTTTCTTGGCATTCTGAGATGTGCTCTTCTAACTGCCTTTAAGCATAAATAGAGAAACTTTGCTGGCTTGGATCAAAGGATCTAACAGCAGCTGGCCAGATGTTCCTAGGATGCTGCTTTCAGTTTACTATTTTCATAATTCAGTTACATGAGGCAAAGCTTGGAAAAGTTATTTCTGGACTACAGTTCCCAATAGTCATGTTTGGTAGGGATTTGGGGAGCTGGTCTACGACTCTAGATACCAGGGTTCATCTCACCAAGAAACTCCCGTGACAGGTTTGCCTTACGGTTGCCATAAGTCGGAAATGACTGGAAGAATATACTCTGGAATTTCCTTTAATAGACAAGTACAGCTTTTGTGGAAAGCACTGCAATGTCTCTCTCATCACAAAAAGTTTCTACACATGCACAGAAACATCTTGCCCCATTTGCTTAAAATTTTAAAACAGCACAATTCTATTACAGTTACATAATTTAAAATGGTTGTATCTTTGCCTTGCTTAAAGAAGGCTCACTAGGGATTGATAAACCATAAGTTTAGGTTAGGATAAAACTTGCTACACCAAACCTGATGCCTCTGAATAGATGTTTGTTTCTCCTCCTAAGACCCATGGAGAATTAGCCTTGTTCTTGCCATGTGATATATAGCTGCTCAATCATGCATGCACCTTTCAAACAGCCTCTCAAGTTCTTCCTGACAAGGAGAGACACTTTCCTTCCAAGGTTACCCTTGTTGGAAACATACAATGGAAAATAGATGCTAATGAAGAAATAAATGCATGGCACAATCTTTAGAAATGGGATTTCCAAAGCCATCACTCGGTCTCAGGCAATGAATTCCAAGTAGATATTCACCTTAGCTTCAAATATATAGCCTCCAGTAGATGAGCAAGCATTGATTGTGTGTTTAGTTGTGAGTTATGTTCAGTGCAATAGGTTTGGAAGAAGGAGGAATTCAAGCATTTTGTGAACTGAAAAATAATATTGTTTTGCTTGATGACAAAACAATGATACAAAAAACAGGAAAGGAACAAAGGAAGCTGCAAAGTAGCTATTATCCGTAAAATAAAAATGTTCTTGAAATAAAATGTTAATAATGGTTGGGCATTCCAAAGAGTAAGTCAAGGCAAAAGAAGAAGGAACATGCTTTGGGGATTCCTGGATATTATATACATTGATTTGGGTGAGAAAGGAGTGCCATTTGTAGCGCTGCTTCAGGCAGCCCAATGACTTGGGCCAGCCTTGTGCCTTTATGATAGCTTTAGGATGCCCTGTAAGTCCTTTCAATGGATAATATCATGCAGGGACAGGATAAGGATGGGATCACTCCCCTGTCCTTATCCCATCTTTGACTGTGATCTTGTGAAAAACTTTCAGATTGCAGGGCTCTTGTCCCATCATTAATGCAGGATTGCATTAATGTGAACTCCAGTTAATGCAAAATGCCAGACAATGCTGCTTCAGTGACAGGACAAAGATGGGATCTGTGCGATGTTTGAAAGTCTTTCATACAATCAGTCAATCACACTTTCTGGATGGGATAATGTGTGGATAAGCACAACAATGTATGAAAATCTTTTCGTGATCATACTATGAGAACAGGAAAAGGATAGGACAAGAATGTTTCGTCCCGCATCTGATAATCTCCTATGACTTTTTTGTGCTTACAGTTTTGTTACTAATGCTTGTACTTTAATGAAAAACAGCAATAGAATTAAACCAGTAGAAGATATATCTTGACATATAAGCCAAGATTAATTTTAAAAAAAACAAACAGAGAGCCAATGTGTTGTAGCAGTTTGTTTGTTGGAGACTGGGAGACCAGATTTCAAACTCCCACTAGGCCATGGGTGACCTTGTGCAAGTCACCCTCTCTCAGCCTCAAGGCAAAAACCCCTTCAACAAATTCTTCCAAGAAAAATCTATTATAGGTTTGCCTTAGGGTCATAATAAGTCAGAAATGGCTTGAAGGCACACAATAACAATTTTTTAAAATAAATGTACAGCGGCTTAAAATAAATGTACAGCAGCTTGGAAATATCTTTGAAAGATGGCATGCATCCAAGGGCTTCTGAATGGCCAATTCCACAGAAAATGCTAGACCATTTTTGAAAAACGTTGTATAGTAAATCCCTTTTTAAAAAAGCAGTTCCTTAAAATCAGCCATAGTAAAACTGTTTTTAGATGTCTAGTAGACAGATGACTTGAAGGCACATGCAACATACACACACATTAGATATACAAACTGTGTGCATTCTTTTGAAAGATGGAAGGTATTTGCTTTCAATCAGCCTTTCCCCTTCCAAGTTCCCCCAATGGACTTGTATTTGAGTAATGCAGTAATGACAGCATTACAGCGTGTAACAGGCAGAATCATTATGGCATCATTAACAAGAAATTGCTCTTGCAATTAGTAATAATTCCCAGATTCATAGTCAAATATTAATGTTTTCCTCATTAAATTAATCTGCTTCTGTTGAGAACATGGAGGAAAAGATGGTAATTCCACATGTGAGTAAACCTCCCTGACTCTCTTAGCTGATGCATGCTTTCTAACTCTTTGGTCTGAAAGAGTAAAATGTCTAGTTGGATAATTCACAGGGATTTTGCTATATGATCTGTCAGATTAGCCAGTTGGGTAAAAAACTGATTGTTTCATGTTTGACCTGGTTCTGCATGTAGTCTAAATGGAAATCATGCCCTTCAGGAGAAATTACAGAAGGAGAGAAATGATCACAAAAGACGGAGCAGAAATTAGTCTGCCTTATTTGTAAGCTCTAGTTTGGCACAGACTCTTTTTGAACACTCAGTAAAGGCAATAAGACTCCTCAGTGGATGACTGCATTGCATTGGGGCAGATCCATGGTATGGCTGGTATTAATAAATGCTTGTTAATTTTGTTCTCATTATGTTTCTGAAAACCCTACCAGCATTCTCATTTTCAGCCCATCTTTTAACCATTCTCCCATCATGAAAATGTATGCATAATTTGGTGTGCATGATTCCTTCTGTATGCATTCTGTATATATTGCCTAAAGTGTTTTTGTGAGCATCTTTCAAATATATATATTTCAGGCTTGCACATTTCATCAATCTACACATTGTTTTTTCTTTGTTGAAATGCACTGCTACCCTAAAAATTGCATAGATTTCCAAGGTTAGACATGTTTCATGACATTGCCAAGTTCAGATGGTGTGGGGTTTAACATTTTTACAGGGAAATGTGAACCTTAAGAATGTCTGGCCCATTACTAATTACAGAAACATAGATTTCTGAGTTGCCATTGTAGGTCATCTGTGTTTCTTCGTGTAACATTTGAAAGACATTCATGCATCTGCAGATGCACAGTAAAATCTGGTGGAAGTTTCAGAAATGTGTTTTTCTTCCAGGTATTATCAGACATGCAAAATTCAGGACTGTTCATAGTGGTGGACCGTGGACTAGCAGAGGTCCGTGAGCTATTAGGTTTGAGTTTGCACTGAGCTTCCAGGAAAGAAACAGTTGCAGTCATTTGCACAAATATGGGGCAGAGGGAGCCCTGTTAGTCCCTGACAAACATCTGATGTACCCAAAAAGAGGGGCAAAAAGTAGTCTGTTATATTTTGGGAGGGGAAAAAACCAACTGTCCTTCCACATCTGAGAGCAGGTTCTGCTTTAAATATTACAATAGATATGATCAATCAAGGTTACAGGTACAAAAAGGTTTAGTCTTTGATTGCAACAATTCAAAATGTTCTTTCAAAGAGGGCAAAACAAGCTATCCCAGTCTACTCAATGAATATTTTTCTTTCTTTCTAGATACTTCACTGAGGCTGAACTAGATAAAACGTAGAAGAACCTCTCTTTACTGAAGTTTATGATTATACTGGAACCACAGCACACTGGAAGAGAGTTTTGACATGTTCCTGCCACCAATATTTTCTCAATATAAGAAGCCAGAAAAGAGACAGGTAATATGAATACACAACCCTTCAAGGAACTTCAGTTCAGTTTTTAAAATATTTTTCTGGGTCTATTACTATAAATATCCCATACTCAAATATGAACCTTGGTGAACTGGAATAAAATAAAAGAATAAATAGAAAAGAGGGCACTATTTGGGGTAAGTAAATAAAAACAAAAGGGGAAAAAAACAGAGGTTCTCCATGATTATACACAAAAGAAAAAAACAAAAACAAAAAACACCCAGCTCCAAAGGAATTGCTTTTTCCTGCATCCCATGAAGACTCCATAAAATATTTCCTCTATTTAATTCCATATCTTGGCAGGGAAGTGGGCTTTTATTAAAACAAGGTATTCACAAGCACAAAGCCTTCCTGGCATTTCACTTTCTACGTGCTGCCCTCCTGTCTTGATGCATGCCCAGAGCAGTTCCAGCCTATAAATATAATTGGTATGGATTGATGCGCGCACAAGAGTTCTATTTTAAGTGTTACCGTTTTGGGTGCCCTCATTTGGGCTGCAAGCCAAACTTCAAGACACAAGCACAGGAACGTCTTATGTCAAACCTAGAAGAAAGAGGCAGCTGCATCACATAAATCGTGATGCGATCTGAGAAGAAGTACAGCATTTGTGAAGCACTGCCAAAAAGGCTGAAGATGGAATGGATGATCCCTACATCAAGACATGTACTCTGCCTTACACAGTACCCAAAACGTGACTGTCTATGTATTTGTACAGCAGCATAAATGTAAAAAGCAGATTAATTCTTCTCATGGATAAAGATGTATATTATTTGTTTTATTTATTAATTTATTTGATTTATATCCTGCCTTTCTCCCCAGGGGGTACCCAAGTCAGCTCACAAATAAAATTCTAAAAACATATTATGATAAAACAGTTAAAATCTCATTGAAAAAAAATTACAAACATTAAAACCAGACTAAAACCATGATACCCACCCTATATAACAAATAGCCAAGCCACCTCATGATTATGCATTAAAAGCCTGGTTGAATAAAGCCCTTTTTGCTTGCCGATGAAAGGCAAGGAAGGAGGGGGCCAGCCTTCTCATGGAAGGGCATTCCAGAAGGCAGGAGCTGCCACCAAGAAGGCTCACTTGCGAGCCTGTGATGATGGTGGTGGGACTGAGAGAAAGCCTTGTCCTGAAGATCTTAGGGCTTAGACTTATGCAGTCTGAGATTTATCCTTCCAGTATTTTAAATTTCTTCTTCAACAGATTTAATCAAAGAAAGAAAGAAAGTATTAAAATTATACAAATGTACAATTTAAAAGTCATCTGCTCTAAAAACAAAACAAAATACCCTACCCCTAAAAAGTATAAAAGTTTATTCGTAATGAGAATATTAAAATATTCCAGACCACTATGTGCAATGATTATGACTTTCAGTAGGGGTAGCAGATGATTGCATCCATATTATGGTGAAGGTGAATCTGTCCAGCAACTTGAATAACCTCTTTAAACTTCAGATGAAATCTTGGACATGGAAGCTACCAGCTGCTACTGTTTAGTTAGCAAGGGCTGGTGGCATGTCAGACAAATAATACTGGGAGGGCCACACATCCTTTCCCCCAATTTATGCTATGTTTTGGTGTGATATGATGCCCTTTGTTAAAAAAAACCCAAAACTCTTTTAATGGGGACAGTTTATATGAGAAATAATTGTAGTAACTACTATATGGTGAGCCTGTGTGGTGTACTGAAGAGCAGGGTTCAAATCCCCACCTAGTCATGAAAACCCACTGGGTGACCTTGGGCAAGTCACAGGCTCTCAGCCTCAGAGAATGGCATTGGCAAGCCCCTCTGAAGAAACTTGCCAAGTAAACCCAGCGATAGGTTTTCCTCAGAGTCGCCATAAATTGTAAATGATTTGAAGGTACACAACACAACACTGCACACAATTATTGTATGAGAAATAATCGACTAGTTAAATCTTTCAAACAGGCCCAATTCTGGAAACCCAAAGTCAAGTAGACATATTGAATCAATTGCTTGAATGGTAAATTAACCCTTGTGTATCTGCCATTAATGCATCTGCTCTATTTGGGACTAGGAATTGTGGGACTGACTGATATAGTCCCTGGGTCCTAATCCAGCAGATGTAGCCAACAGGACTGAGGCCCATTGAAACAAATGGACAAATTAAGTCCCACTGATTTCAGATACATTTAGCCTGGCTGGATTAAATTTTTTGTGTTTTTGCTTGCCCATACTCTGTTATTTAAGGCTTCCCAAGTTTTAACATATGCTTTTTTTCCCTTTTCTTTTTTGGTGTGCATGAAGGAGCAGTGCTTCAAAGGTGGCCTTCCTGGCATTTTGTTGGCATGGGTAGTCGAGTGGGTTGTTTCATCTATATAAATAGAACCAAGGTTTTCTGTTGAAAATCATTATGGAGAGAGCATATAATGTAAAAATCTCATCTTTTGAGGAGCAGTCCACTTTTGTGTCCTTTTAACACACTTATTCCAAAAGGTGTTCCTAATTTTTAACTTCATTGTTCACTTCTCTTTTGTCGTGCACTTATTATTAGTGCCTTGGGTGAGGCACAAATCAGAGGTGAATATAATTCAGGTTGCCTTTGCTTCCAAGGCAACTCAAGGTTGAAATGGCTGGAGTCAAAATGGGAATGTGCTCCAGCTTTCCCACCAGCAGAGCTGTGAAAGAAAAGGGGGAAGAGCTCTCTTCCTTTCCACCAGTCTCCTCCTTTATTACCCTGGGTGCTTTCATACTGCACAATTATAGTGCAATGGTTCCACTTTAACAGTCATAACAACATTCTATGGAAACCTGGGATTTGCAGTTTAGGGGAAGAGCCTTTAGAAACCTTAGCCAGGGAGCTCCTCTGGTGTGTTAACTATGAAGTCAAGGGTAATATTAACATTAGCTCAAATTATGGCTGAATTACAAGCAGCCCAGGATACTCTCTTAGGGCCAATCTCTCTGGCTTTTCTTTGCTAACAAAGATTCAGGAAGGACTCTTCCCATGCTTTCTACAAGTGTGTTGATGACTAAAAAGGCTGATCCGAGATAAACATGTCCGGCTACAGAAAGCACAGAAGAAAGTCTCCTTGGGTGATGTTTCCAAGTTGTGGTTCTTTCTGGGTTGTCATTTCTCCTCGAGACTCGTTCGGCGTGAGTTCTCAAAAGAGGCTGCAGCATTGTGGATAGTGCGTCTCCATGCCTCCCGATGTGAGGCCAGGGCAGACCATTTTTGGTGATCGGTTTGGCCGAGCTTGGGGTGTTGTTTTAGGGAGTCCTTGTATCTCTTCTTTGGGGTGCCCCTCTTATGCTGACCCATGATGAGTTCACTGTAGAGTACTATTTTGGGGAGGTGGTGGTCCTCCATCCTAGAAATGTGCCCTGCCCAGCGCAGCTGTGTTTTCAATAGCATGGCCTAAATGCTGGTGATCTCTGCTTGCTCCAGGACAGCAACATTTGCCACATAGTCAGTCCAGTGTATGTTTAGGATTGTGCATAGACAACGCTGATGAAAGCATTCGAGGAGTCATAAATGGTGGCGATAGGTGACCCATGTTTCAGACGCAGAGAGGAGAATGGACAGTACACACTGATTTTTGTGCTTCACCTCAGGTGTTTGTTACTCCAGGATCTTTTGTGAAGCCTTCTGAATGCACTATATGCCTTTGCTAATCTGTGATCGATTTCTTTATCAATCTTGGGCCCGTTTTAGACGGGCAAAAATGGGCGTGAATAGGGCTAAAAAGCCCGCCTTTAGGGTTAGGGAGGGCGTAGCGTTTACACCCTCCCTAGGCCTAAAGCGCATGGACGCCGCCATTTAAAGATGGCAGCGCCCATACGGTGGCGCCGCAAAAGCATCATCATGTGCGTCATCATGCCCTTCCCGCGGCGCAAAAAAAGAGCTCCATCTCGGAGGTCTTTTCTTGCGGCGGGTCTTTGCCGCGGCCTTTAAATGGCCGCGGCAAAGACCCAGGGAGAAAGGGGCCACGGCAGCGGCCCCTTCCTCCCTTCAGCCCTGCGGGGTGCAGCAGGTGCCCAGAGCACCTGCTGCACCCCGCTTGGAGGCCGCGGGGAACCGGCAGTTTGCCGGTTCCCTGAGCCCTCCAAAAGCGGCGGGATGAGGCCTCGAGGCTGCCCGTGAGGCAGCCTCGGCGTCATCCCGCCGCTGAAAGGGGCGAGAATGGACCGCCCCTTTTGGGGCGGTCTAAAAAGCCCCTTGACTTCTGAGGAGATGATACTTCCCAGGTAGGTGAACTGGTGGATGGACTTAAGCACAGGTTTGCCTATGGTGACGTGAGGGTGATAGTGCTCTTCCTGTGGTGCAGGCTGGTAGAGAACTTCCGTTTTCTTCAGGCTGACTTCCAGCCCAAACAGCTCTGCAGCCATTGCAAAGCAGGATGTTAGGCACTGCAGAGCTGCTTCTGTATGGGCACAAGGGCAGCATCGTCAGCGAAAAGCAGCTCACGGACTAGATAGTTTAGAGTCTTCGTGTGAGCCTTCAGAACACTAGTTTGAAATGTGTGTCTATTCATTTGTACAGCACAATCTGGGCAACCATGGTTGATGCTTAATGTATCATGCTTTGTGACATTACCAGGGACTGCTCCTTGTAACATCACCAGGGCATACTACCTAAGACTTCACTAGGTGTTGTCCCTCAATCTCATGTTTTGGCCCTGACATCTGAGGGGCCTGGCAAAGTCATGACCTGGCAATTGTTATTCTGACATATAGGAGAGACTACGTGCGATATAGACTATTTCCATGAGAGGCCCTACTTTCTTCCACTTTCTTTCTATCTCAAAGAGAACCAGTAGTTCTGCTTGTCCCAGAGGACTCTTTCAGACGTGGGAAATTGGAAGTATAATCCAAGGGCAATCCAAATGCAATCCTGGGGTTTCACGTTATTGCGAATTAATTCTTCTCACACAAATTTGGGCAAAAGGGAAGTCACTCCGAATGCAATCATGGGTTTAACGTTATTGCGAATTTAAGCTTCTCACGCAATTTCAGGCAAGGGGGGGTTATTTTCGGGTAATGGGAAGTAATTCCGAATGCCTTCCGAACGGAGCAGGGGTTCAGGTAAATTCGCTAAACAAGCGAATTTACATGAATCCGCATTGGCTCCATTCGGAATTGGGAGAAATTCCTCCTGTTTGAAAGAGTTCTTAGTCTCCTACATTCATTCCAGCATGCTGTTATTCAGTGTGATAAGGTGAGTATTGGGGGGAGGGGTCTCCTTTCTCTTGCACATCAGCACTGCTGCTTCTGTGATTTTCCATATTCAATGTAAGAAAATGAAAGAAGGAGTTAGAGCAGTTGTCTGGGGGGGGGGGGAGCTGTGGGGGCATGAGAGTTTTTCAAGGGGAGCACAAGACATATAGAAGCCTTGATCATCCCCCCCCCCCCTTTCTTACACACCTACTTTCCATCCCAAATCCCTTCTATCCTGGAGGGGAAGGGAAAATGCAAGGGGGGGGGTATTTGGAGCCCCTGCCTGGGGGGAATAGGAGAGTGATTTCCTTTTAAGATGTTAAATTATGAATATAGTTGAATGTGTGAACAAAAATATGCACACTAAACAATTTTTTTAAAATATCCTATGCTAAGTGGGGACATCTAGATGTAAACAGAAGGCTCATTCCCACTGCAGTTTGCTCCGAAGCAGGATTCGGAATCACAAGGATAAAAGATTTTCTAAGACAACCACTGCCTTAGAAACCTTGGGTTGTCTTAAATTTAGTTTGGTTTGTTTGAAGAAAAATCTGGATACTTTCTGAGATAATCCAAGGCGACCTTTGGATAATTCAGTGTTCTGTAGCCAAACTGGATTTACAGTTTCTGCCTGAGCTACACAGTCAGAAGTTGCAGGCAATTTTCTTTTACTGCTTATTTCAGGAACTGAAAGTTGGCTAAAATCTATACTTGAACATCTTTGTTTGGAGACACTGCTGTGCTTGTATTTTTCTTTCCAGTCCAAATGCAGTTGCTGATCTGGAGGCACACATTAATTAGTGCCACTATCTGTTGTATTTATAATTCAAACAATTGCCACACACCAATGTATAATATTTTAACTGTAGGAGGATTATGAGGGGTTTGAATAGTTTTTCATGTTTGTAAATTATAGGATAAGTGGGAGAGGTCAGGGTGTCTTTTCAAGTAGTTTTATAATTAAAAAAAAAAAAAATTCCAGGAACCACATGTGCACTTTCACAGCTATGGGAATCTTCAGAAATATAGATTTAAAATGATTTTATTCACAATTCATTATTCACAACTCTGCAGCTCTAAGGTGGTACAATCAGATGATCATACACACACATACATACACACACACACCCTCCCCACCTCCAAAGAGCATGAGACCATGCTTCTTTGCAATTTTTGTTCCCCCTTTTTCTTAATTTTTGCATTTTGCTGCTCTGTGGAGCTTGAAGGAGCTGCAGAAACTGCAGCTTCAGTCTGTTCATAGGATGGCAAGCAGGCAGGCAGGCAGGCCAGCAAGCACACTTTGAGAAGGAAGTTACCTGGAAGAAATTCTCTAACTGGCCAGAAGGAAGTTCCTTGGGTTTTTTCTCTAAGAGGAAGCATGAAAGGAAAGAAGAAAGAAGTTGGGACATGGAGTGGGATCATTTCACTCTGTCATGTGCAATAGTGCAAGTTAGCCAGATGTTACAATACAGCTATAGGTAGCTTATAGTCCAAGCAGAATGGGAATGTTTTCCCAAAATTTTAAGGTAAGATTATCCCCTATTTGGTCTAATTTGAGCTGCCACTCTCATAAAATACTAGCATAAAATATTTTATTGTCTTTTTCTGGGTCCTTTGAAATAGAAGAGAAGGAGAGGGTCTACTTGCACATTCAAAGAAGATGATGGAGTGGAACATATTGCTAATCAGGTGTTAGAGCTTTAAAACCACTCTGTACCCATTGTAATGTACCACTGGAACACATGTGACTGGTAGTAGTGTCTTGTTTAAAGCTGGCAAGTGCCCAGGTGAGCACATTTGTAGTCCACGAGAACTGGCAAAGGCAAAGCAGGCAATCCCCAAGGCTTACACGCAATTACAAAGAAAAAAATGGACCAGACAGTCCAAGGTTCAAATGGAGAAAGCAGTTCTCAGCAGAGTCTAATGCTGAGAGAGGAGTTGCCAGATATATATTAGTCCAAAAATATGTACCAAAAATAAGAGAGCCATGAAGTCAAACATGTCAGAGGGGATTGCATGGAGATTTGGAAACTGACATCTGCAGCAATAGAATGATGTGGGCTGAGCTAATTAATACTTAGCTCATCTGGGTTGATTATCTCAGTGTCTTGTATTTAAAGCGGATCACAAGTTATCTGAACTTTTGTCCCTAGTGCTTTAGTTTATGTCACTTGATAGGATCAAGTGCCTCTTCTTCCTCCTACTCATCTGCAGCTGCTGTCTGGAATGGACCAGGCTCTGCCAATGCCCATGCCTTGCCCATGCCATGCCATGCCATGCCATGATAGCCAGCCTCCTCCAGCTCCAACTGTGACCCATAATCCTGGCTCTCCTCTTTTTCATCATCTTCTAAGAATGCCCCATCCAGTTAGGACCTGACAAGTAGAAAGACACTGCAGCCACAGAAAAAGCAATAATAAACATAGTTTTGGAAAAGAAAGACGGCATAGAGGGGAAACCAGTGTCTGGAGAAGAGCTTAAATGTGCACTTTGTGATGTGCAAATGTACCCAAAAGCTGTTGCAAGGAGCTCCTGGGCCTAATGGTCACAGGAGGGCTTCCACCATCACTTTGGGATAAAGCCTTTCACTCCTCATTTAATGAGCCACCACTAGATAGTTGCATAAAATAATAATACAGATTGGCCCATGAACATTGTTTTTCCATTTCCATTGATGACATTGTGCTTTAAAAGATATAATATCAGCCAACAGTATGCTCTTTAAAGGAAAACATATGCACGCCACCACTACAACCACTCAATACTTTTGATAACAGGACTGTCACTGGAAATGCAGTATAAAACAATGAGTATAGGTAACAATTATTGATTCTCCCCAAAGGTTGTTTTTCTGTGTACTAACAGTTCTCATACTGAGAGAGAAGAAATTGACTCATCTTACAGCTCAGTGCCTATCAGGCTGTACCAGGAACACAGTAGGGAAGAACCTGCATATGCACAATTTGTCATGGAAGTGGATGAACCAATTGCATATACAACCAAGGAAAAGTGGGGTGAGAGAACAAGAACCACATTCTGCCATTTTCCTTTTGACTGGACAGGGGACTCTTTCAAACGGGAGGAATTTCTCCCAAATCTGAATGGAGCCCATTCGGATTCATGTAAATTCGCTAGTTTAGCAAATTTACATGAATCCCCATTGCATTCGGAAGGTGTTTGGAATGTCTTCCTAGTACCCGAAAATAACCCCTCCTTGCCCGAAATTGCGTGAGAACCTTTAATGCGCAACAACGTGAAACCTATGATTGCATTCGGAGTGGCTTCCCTTTTGCCCGAAATTGCGTGAGAAGAATTAATTCGCAATAACGTGAAACCCCAGGATTGCGTTTGGATTGCCCTTGCATTATACTTCCAATTTCCCACGTCTGAAAGAGTAGGAAGATGTGACACCTTTTCAGATTTCAGTAACTGAGGTTAGGCAGTGGTTTCAGTGAGGAGGAGACAAGTTTCAGAGAGCACTTTGCACCTGAATAAAAGCTGAAGCCAAAAAAATACAAACAATGTATTACAAGATCAGGATGAATTATTCAATGAACAAACATGTTCAGAAGTGGCAGTGTGTGTTGCTGTACATACAACATTTTGTTTTTAAAGATCCAAATGATTGTTTGTCAGTCATATGTTTTGGATTATCTCCACTCCTTTTCCAAAGTATTCCAAAATATTGAGTTCCTCCATGACAGGCAAGAGCTTTTTTTTTAAAAGACAAATTTAAAAATATAACTTTAATATTTAACATTGACCATTTACAAATCAACTTCCTCTGTTATACCTTTGTAACAATTTGTTAACATTTAGTTAGCTTACATCAAATGTAATCAATCATAATGTATGCTTAATCTATTTTAAACTACTGCATTTTCATCTTGTCACATGAATTGTGACAACTGAAAGAGCTGTGTCAAATTTCTCACACTCTCCCTATTTTCAGGATTATTCTACCTTTTCCTTCTTCCTCTTCACCCCACCCCCCACAATTCTGCTTTGTAATATTTTTAATTTTTAAAAACTCTCTCTGGAGCTTTAACAATAAAGCCGTAAGCTCCGGTGCTGGAATGATCACTGCCCAGCAACTGGGGCTGAAGCTGTGAGTGCTACATATACCAGAATTCCGTAATACTGTGCTATGGCAGTAAAAGTGGTATCAAACTGAATTATTTCTGCAGTGCAGATGCAGCCTACACTGCAGAAATAATGCAGTTTGACACCACTTTAACTGTCATGGCTCTGTCCTACAGAATGCTTGGATTTCTAGTTTAGTGAGACAGTGACACTCTTGGGCAGAAAAGGCTAAAGACATTGTAAAACTAAAGTACTCAGGATTCTATAGGGTGAAGCTACACTTAAAAGTAGTGTCAAACTGGATCATATCTGCAGTCTAGATCAGTGGTCTCCAAACATTTTCGGGCAACTGCCCCTTTTCCTTTTGGGTGGTAATCCTAGTGCCCCCATGCATATTTTTTTGATATTAGGTGTACTGTTCTCCATGTAGCCATGCTGGCCACATGACTACGGAATCATCTCTGACAATACTGTCTCTCTTGGTTTAGTAACGGAGATTAGCACTGCCCCCTACAATTGGACACGACTAGACAATCTTGTCAAGGGAAACCTTTACCTTTACCTTTTTTACTTCAAATTCATGCTCCCTTTGTATCCAGTTCCCTTGGGAGCATCAACCAAGCAACTAGGTGAGCAGCAATCAAAAAGCTTCTTGCTTGTGCCAGGCTTGCAGCTAAGTCCAGTGCAGGTGACAGGCTTCTTGGTTGCTGTTTGACTGACTGCTCAGTTGCTGCTCCCAGGATAACTGGGTGTAAAGGGAGCAGCAACTGAGCAGCTGGATGACCAGTGACCAAGAAGCCTCTGACCCATGCCAGCCTTGCAGCAAAGGCCAGTGCAGATAAGAGGTCTCTTGGTTGCTGTACAGGTAGCTGCTCAGTTGCTGCTCTCAGGTGACCAGGTGCAAGGGAGAAGCTTCTCCCTAGAGAGGATGGACTCTCAATCCTTCATTTGGGCAGAGAAAGTGGCAAGCATTGTGTGTGTAGGGGCTTTACAGAGGCCACATGCTTTGGACTGGAGACTGGTGTGTGCTGGAAAGGGAGAGATTTTAACTATAGAAGCTGCTCCAAGACAAAGGACCCTTTCCAAGAATCAAGCATAGATACCTCTTCTGCAGAGACATATCTTCCCCACACAGCTTCAAGAGTCCACTCTCCCACACACAAAAAAGAATAATAATAATAATAATAATAGTTTATTTATAGCCCGCTCCTCTGTATATACACTCGGAGCGGGGATGTTTCTTCTGCTATCTCTTCCCTTAGACTGTTTGATGAAAGAAAGCAGGAGCAACAACGTAACTTCTACCTGCTAGCTAAGTCCCAGCAAAGCTCACAAAGCTTAAGCAAGTTCCCAGATCTCAAAGCTCCCTTTTGCTGTCACTTGTTCCTTGCCACCATGTGCTGTAATGCTTTGCTCCAATCTATGCCAAAATGGCACCACTCTGAGCCACAGAAGCAATGCCCTGTGCCCATGCCTTGCACAAGTTTCCCAATTGCCACTACTAGCAAAAGACATTGGTAAAGGAGTGAGCTCACATGGGCAGGCAAAGAGTGGGAGACACCACTACACAAAATGATCAGTGAAGCTGTGTGGGGGTTTTCTGGAGACCCTGAAAAGAAGGGTCCCTACCATGGTCCTAAAGATTGCTGTTTCCCCTTGTCTTTCCTGAACACCAATACTTTGACTGAAGGTCCCCCTGCTGCCCACTTTTCCCCCTCACCGCCCTCCTACTGCTCTCTTTTACCTCCACTCCCAGGCGGGGGTCATACCACCGAGTTTGGGAATCACTGGTCTAGATAAACCCCATATCTTGTGGAAACTGCATTATTTGAATTTAATGTTTGAATTTAAAAATGTGCCTTCTGCACTTTCTAAGCTATTAAGCCATCTTTGGATTTCCCCAATTTTTTCCAAAACTGTGGAGGCTAGGATGATAAAAGGCTGCATAGGTAAAGCTAACATATATAATAACTGGCCCATCCTTTTCAAAGCACCCTTCTTGCTTACATAGACCAGTTTTATTATTTATGAATGTTTTTCTTTTCTTTTTTGCTTCGCAGGCTAAAGGTGTCAAAGCATAGAAAGTTCACTTCTCACAGTGACATTGGTATAAAATAAGGAGGAAATCCTTTGTAATAAGAAGGAAGCCTTTTGTAATAAAAAAAATCCTTCACACTTCCCAGCAGTCACTTATTTCTTGAGATTTAATTTATCTTGGACTGGAATGGCAGGGTGATAACAAAGATTAAAGATAAAGCAGTCAAGATAAAATCAAGGTAAATCAATCACTACATTAAAGTATTTGAAGAATCATTTGCATGCACATAAAAGAGTCATATTGGCTGTTGAACCTGATTTTCAGACACAGGCCTCATAAATAATAAATATGCATTGCCTAACCTTTTAGAAAAACTCAGAGGCCATGAGGAGAGCCAGTTCCTGAATCCAATCTAATTGAAACCCTGCAAAATAATGAAACCATTGTGTGTCCATGTCTTGATTAAATCAATGTTCAAATTTGCATAGTTTAATTTGAGGCCAAAAAATACGTTAAATCCTGTCTTGTGAGCAAAATAACAAGTGATCAATATGTAGCTTTGATTTCATGCTGAAGTTCATATTTTCTGAATTTCACAGTGGTTACCGCATAAAAATACACAGCTAATTAGGAGGCACAAAACCTCAAGCACTGCTAATTAGGGTGCAGAACTAATTGAGGGTACAAATACTTTAAAAACTAAGCTGATAGTAAAATCTGGCTTTAAAGGAGGCCTGTATAACCTGTGATTTGCCATGTGGACCTCATCTTTCTAATAGTATCAGTTGTATCCATTAAGCCTTTGGTAAATGTATTTTGCTAGCTTGGGGGAAAAACAGATGGGCAGGAAAAAATGGCTTGAAGGTGCCTTTTCTAAAGCCACATTGAAACCCCACCAACCGCACCACCAGTTCCCAAGGCAGCTGGAGTACTCATGTCATAGCCACATGACATGGCTTCAAGCCAGGAGGAAGCAGAAAAAAGCTGCTTCTTTTTGAAATTGGCTTTTCTCTGCATAAGGCGCCTAGAGGGCACTTTCCTGCTGGCCTCAAGGCATGTGTCATCTAAATGCTATGCCTTCAAGCCAGCCTGAAATCACCTCTTTTTGCCTGTCTGTTTAGCCCCTTGGTGACTCTACAAGTTACTATACTCTGACTTAAAAAGGTAACCAAGATCAAAATCTACCAGGATGTTATTCTATGTAACAGGATGGGCCCTTGTTTTTTTGCTGACTGAGCAAATCCTCAGCCCACTGACCTTCTTCACAGTTAAGGTACCCAAAGGCAGCCAAGTTATTTTTGGCCTTGAATCTCATTTTGGTAGAAAGTGGAATATAAATCCAATAAATAAGTAAATTTAAACATAAGACAGAAAATACTACCAGCACTTCTATCTGTAGACACGAGAATACAGTGACAAGTAATTACTAGACTTATGTATAAGTCTAGAAATTTTAATCAAAAAATTGACCCCAAAAACCTGGATCAACTTATTTACGGGTCAATGTAAGTACTGTACTTTGACTCTTATTTTAAAAAAGAATCATCTCCTGGCAAAAGGCAAGAGCATAATTTGTCTTGGAAGCACTGACCCCTCTCTATTCTCTTATCTATCCAACTTTTAGTATGAGCACAAACAGTTATACTTGCTGAATTTTTAAAAGTTCTTTGGCATTATTTTCCTTAGCTTCATCCTTTAGATCCTTTGCTACATTCTCCTAAGTTTTACCCTTGACTTATCCTCAGGCCATATCAAAATCCATTTTTGCCCCCAAGCTTGCCCTAAACTTATACATGAGGTCAACTTATAGTCAAGTATATACGGTAGGTAACTAATGTTGTTTCATGACTGTGTGAGGAACCATCTAAACCTCTAGGGCTGGTTATCCTCAGCTTTAATGAACCATGTATCTAAGAATAGTATTCTCAGTACTGAACCAATGAATGAAAGCTACAGCCAAGGGGTAACAGTGGGCAACTGGTTTGAAACATAGGGGCAAAACAGACGGCCCTGAAAGTCCAGCTCAACACTGGCTTGGGGACATGGCATTTAAACACCTCATACCTCTAAGCCAGACAGAAGCCAAGCCAGCGATTACATACTAGCTGGCTTCAGTTCAGCTTCAGGGCTTGGTTTTCACATGTCACTCACTCCTGAGCCAGTGAAAAGTCAACTCCAGCAGCAAAGGGGCAGCTTTTTTTGCTAGCTCAAGAAGCAGCAGCAAAGTGCAGCTCCTTTTTGAGCCAGTAAAAGGGTGCCCTTTCAGCCTTTGCAGCACTACTGCAGTGTGCAGCATATAGATGCCACTCTGCTGGAGAGCTGCAATGCTGCCCGCCATCTGGTTGGGTGGGTGGCATGATGCTGGCTTGGAGGTGTTGTCAGGGTGTCTGTCATCTATTAACCATGCCCCCAAGCCACCCCCAAGCTGCCGCTTATTGCCAGTCTGTTTGGGACCTAAGTCTGAAGTCAAGCCAAGCCAATCCTGACTCTAGGGAAGATGAAGATGATGCCTGCATGTATGACTAATGCTCTAGACGTAACAGATTTGGGACCTGGATTTTCTCCTAGACCCTGCTTTGCTCCTAAGTAACTAGGCAATGAGAGTTAAAACTGGTGGCTTTCATTTCAGGGGCACAGTGAATCTATTCAACATTTTAGTTTGAGGTTTGAAGGACCTGCTTTTAGGGGATAGGATTCAGCACTCTGGATAACTCTTCTAGAGTTGAGACTAAAATCTAGTGTGGGTTCACTGTGCCAGATAATACAGTTTGACACCATTTTAATGGCCATGGTTCAATACTATGGAATTCTGGGATTCGTAATTATGTGAGATATTTAGCCTTCTCTGACAGAGTGCTCCAGTGCCAACACAAACTACAAATCCAGGATTCTATAAGAGGAAACCATGATAGTTAAAGTGGTGTCAAACTGAATTATTTCTGCAGTGCAGATTAGGCTATAAACATGGAAGCCATCAGCCACTATCAATTTCCATCAGCCATCATCATTTTGGACCCTTTCATACTTCATCTTCAGTAACTTCTAATATATTGTATTTCCTGTAGGACTATTTTTGAAGATTAATTGGAAGCCAAAACTAATGAAGAATTGTACTGCTTTCTTCTTGAAAGACATTGGCCAATATTCTGCATCTTGTACAGTACATATCTGCTGGCAGAGTTATATTACACAGCCCCTATACCTAATGCCAGCATAGAACAACATTTGTGGATCAGTGGTCAATGCACATGGCTGACAACCCATGGTGCAATTGGAATGTCTAACGCACAAGGCAATGCATAGAAGCAGTGCACATTTCCATGCTACTCAGTGTACTTTAATGCACTACTACATGCACAAAGGATTCCCATATGCAACTCCAGTTATACTACTGTCAACAGGATACAAACATTTCACATTGTAAAAAAATTACTCCGGATGAGTAGCACAATTTTCACTTATTATGCCACTGGCAGGAGGCTGGCCCATGTTAGACAAGAACGTCTGCAGCCACATTTTCAGCAATTCCACTTACAAGTATATCTCATTTAATAAAGTAGATATCATACAGGAGTCTTCTGTCAGATAGCTCTGGTGCCACAACAAACTACAAATGCCAGGATTCCATAGCATCTAGGCATGGTAGTTAAAGAGGTGTCAAACTCCATTATTTCTGCCATGCAGGTCCAGTCTAAGTCAAGATGGAGACAACTTCACAGGGACCATTTTTCAGCACAGTGCTCTATGTGTACAAGTTATGGGATATCATTTCCACTCTGCTTTTCATCTTCTTTTTTTTCTTTTTCTATTTTGGGCACTGCAACCTGATACAATGAGGCATTTATCATCTTTTGGATTTAACTAGTCCAATGTTTCCCAAATTTTGGCTCTCCAGATGTTTTGGACTTTAGCTCCCAGAATTTCTGATTGTTGGTCCAATTGGGTAGGGCTTCTGGGAGCTGAAGTCCAAAACACTCGGAGGACCAAAATTTGGGAAACACTGACCTAGGAGTTTATCAGATGATATAAATTGGAATTATAATCTAATGGCAATCCGAACGCAATCATGTGGTTTCACGCTATTGCGTATTAAAGTATCTCATGCAATTTCGGGCAAAAAGGAAGTCATTCCAAACGGAATCATGGGTTTTACGTTATTGTGTATTAAAGCATCTCATGCAATTTTGGGCAATGGGGAGTCATTTTTGGGTAATGGGAAGTCATTCTGAACACATCCTGAATGCAATTGGAATTCATGTAAATTCGCTAAATTGGCTTCAATTGGCTCCATTCAAAATAAAGAGAAATTCCTCCTGTCTAATAAACTCCCTAGTCAATGCCTCTGCTAGATCTTATCAAAAGAGCAAAAGTCAAGCTTACATTTGGTTATCTGGACTAATTAAAGCACATTGTTCACAACAATCAGGCTACAGCAACTGAATCATCCCAAGAAGCTTTTCCAAAAGGTACCTTCCCAGACACTGCCAGCTGCTGCCCATAAAAGGTGGAGAAGGTTGAGAGTTGTGGTCCAAAAAGTAATCTTTTGAGTTCTGGGTACTAGGATGTGAGACAGGCTCCCTGACATGTGTTTCCTACAGATTCTTAGAAGGTCATTTTAAAACAGAACTGGTAGATTACTGGGGTATCTATCTATCTATCTATCTATCTATCATCTATCAATCTATAGCAGATTTTCTCAAAAAGGCATAATTTCCAAACCTTTTAAACCTGCTTTGTTGTTGGATAATTTCACTTTAATTCAGGACATTTGACTAATCAAACCAAGACCATCTGCTCCAGTTGTGCCTCCTGCTGATCTGAACTCCCTGGAGTCAGAAGCATGCCGTTGAGCTGTTGATTCATATGGACTCTCCCGCTGTTGGCTGATTTAGTTGATGTCTGTTCTCTCCACTTAATGCACAGCATTTTCTCCCTTCTTTGTGAAAGCTCATGCCACACAAAGCAAGCTAATATTCAAATAAAGGGTAACGATAATAGCTAATAAAAGAGTATTACTTTTCCTCCAAACTGTTTGGTCATTAAAAGATAATACAATGTAGGCATTTTCAAGAAATAATTTCAATTGGAATACATAATTCAATATTTACTTACTCAAATTCATACACCCAGTATTTAGAGTTGTGGAGGATACAGTGACCGTGCTTCCCCGAAAATAAGACAGTGTCTTATATTAAATTTTGCTCCCAAGGATGTGCTAGGATGTCTGTTTTCAAGGGATGTCTTATTTTTCCATGAAGAAGAATTCACATTTATTGTTGAACAACAACAAAAAAAACCTGAACATTTATTATATGCTATATAAATATTTATATACAAAATCTTTGCTAGGTCTTACTTTCAGGGGAGGCCTTATATTTAGCAATTCAGTAAAACCTCTACTAGGTCCTATTTTCAGATGATGTTTTATTTTTGGGGAAACAGGGCATGTGTGTCCAATATGGGGCATGATGTAGCCAAAGTTAAGAATCTTCAAGTCTCATTAATGGAAACTTAGCATATGCCTAAGTGAATTGCCTTAAAGTCAGTGGGATTTAAAACTGCACAATTTTCACTGTTAATTGCACCATTGGTTTTTTGTTTGTTCGTTTGTTTGTTTGTTGAGCTGTTTAGACAAAATATTAAGCAATTTACTTGAAAGGAATATAATGTTAAACAGTAGGATACATTTCTCCATAGATGTGCTTAGTACATCATATAGCTTCACGGGTATTTCACAGTATCGCTGTCTAGACCAGGGATGAACAAAGCAGAATCTATGGATTTCATGTTACCTAATACCTTTTTATGTGTGCACTCAAAGTCCCCCTTCCTCAGAATTTTTTTTTAAAAAATGATATTGAGTACTGAAATTCATCAACAAACTGATAATCAGTTGAAAAATGAATAAGTCATACTATAGCTGATGGCAAAATTAATATCATAATCAATTTAACTACTTTGAATTCAGTATCAATAATCAATATCATTTTAAAATCAATTTCTGTACATATAAAGTATATGTATATGTGTATATATATATATATATATATATATAGTGGGCTCTCCACATTCACGGGACTAGGAGTGCAGGACCTCAGTGAAAGTAGGAAAATGGCAAATAAAAACTTTTTTAAAAAAATCTGAAAGAATCTCTAGGTACTCCAACACAAGTCTGTGGTCAACATCTGCCAGAAGCTGGCCATAGAGTTGCACTGGAGGACCCTATGCATGCCCAGAAAAGTGTTCTCCCTAGGAATTTCTAGGTCCTCCAGAAAGACTTCTGGCACACTTTGACCATAGAGTCATGCTAGAGGATAGCTTTTCATTATCCAAATCTGAATGTCATATGAACTACTTGTTTTGTATTCCTCCCAAATTCTTAAATTAAGCCAGGAAGCTTAAATTATATCATTTCATTCTTGTCCTTGATCCTTATAAATTGTCTTAAGAAAAAAGAAGACTGCTTGAGCTCAGTTTGAGCTCTGATTTTAAAAGGTCCTTGCAAACAGAGTTGGCACACCAGCTACAAGACAGGTAGAGACCATCCTGATTACCTCCGTAATGTATGTGTTTTCCATCCTTCATTTTCAAAGGGTGTTTAATAATGCATGTGTTATATGTTAAATCTGCCCTTGCTATCATGCTGATCTTAGAACACTTTCTGGAGAACTGTAAGCAGACAGTTTAATGTGGCATTGAACATTTTCCCATTGGGTGTTTTCACTTAGGACCAGCTGAAGTAAACAGAAAAGAATCAAGTGCTACTGGTAGCATTTTTCTTGAGATATACATTTTATATTCAAGCCTTGTTACAGACAATTGGAATCAGGGCATCACTGTGGGAGCCATTTTGAAACCTTGACTGTTTACTGTCATGCTGTAAATATGGACAAATGAATGGCTTGATGGCTGGAACAATTGTTCATTATACAGTCTGCCCTTCTTATCCATGGATTTTTTATCCACAGATTCAAGCATCCATGGGTTGAAAATATTTTTAAAAAGTATAAATTCCAAATAGCAAACCTTGATTTTCCATGTTATATTAGAGACACCCTGTTACTTTTCCATTATATTTAATGGGACTTGAGCATCCACGGATTTTGTTATCCATGGGGAATCCTGGAACCAAACCCCAGCAGTTAACAAGGGCCCACTGTACATAGTTTATAATGTGAGAATCTGTATTGGCTAGTGGCTAGGATTTCACTGGGGTAGTGAATCCAATCCTGGATTCAATCTGAACTTGAAACGAACTGTCCAAGGTGATTGCCCTACTTTTGGAATAGAGTTCAGAACCTTAGATAATTCCTCCAAAGTTCAAAGCAAAACCTGGAAGGGATTCACAACCCACAGACATCAGAGTTGTCAATGAGAGAGACATCCCCATGCAAATGCCCAACATTCCATTCATAATAGTTCAATGGTGGTGATCATACTTTGCAAGTAAAAGATTCCAGTTTTACTGTCTATCCAGGTAGGGCTTGGAAAAAATCTTGCCTGAAGCTTCTGAGAGCTTCTGCCATTCAGTGTAGACAGTAGTGAACCAAGATGGACCAATGGCCTGAGTCAGTATAAGCACCTTTCTGTGTTCCTGTTTTGGAGACTCACCCTCCTGCTTGTCATTGAAAGAATGCTAGGGTGGGGTGGGTGGTTTGTGGATGCTCCCTAGATATCTTCTACAAACATATAGATTTTTCATTTGTTTTGTTGATGGTCAGACAAACTAGAACCTAAGATGCAGATAACGGTAGCCCACAGAGATATCCTTACAGTGACATCATAGAACAGGATGGCAACTCAACAGCTAATCAAATTTCATGGATTGAAAAGGTATAAAACTGGATAATGTAAACCTTACTGGTGGGGTACTGGTCTTGTTACTAATGGTATATTTATTACATATGACAGAAATGTGGCATCTGAGTATACCTGCGACTTGGAAGAGGCAAAGTGGGGGTTCTTGCTCTATATGCAGGAAAATCATGATGAAAGAAATTCTTACCATGAAGAACAAATGCAGTTCCCCTGAAATAAATGGTTTTGTCCCAGCTCAGGAATACAGTGATCTAAATATGTAGTTGTATGACAAACTCCAATCATTGTTACCTTTCTAAATAAATCCCATTTCAATAAATCAGACAATTTTGCCACAGAATGATTATGAAAATGTGGGACAAATATTGATCAGAACTTGCCATATCCACATCACTTTAGATTTTCTTTCATCTTAGTTCATTATCAGAACAAATAGTTCTTGTTATGGATTGATAGTATTGTTCAATATAGAATAAGAGATTTAATTGACAATTGTACTGGAGCAGCAAAATACATGGAATTGATTTCAATAATAAGATTACAGTTAGTCCTTCATATCCATGGATTCTGCAACCATCCGTGGCTTGAAAATATTCCCCCCGCCCCCGCCCAAAAAAATCCAAAAAACAACCTTGATTTTCCTATTTTATATAAGGAACATCATTTTACTACACCATCGTATATAATGGGACTTGAGCATCCATGGATTTTGGTATCCACAGGAGATCCAGGAACCAAACCCTGATGGATACCAAAGGCCCATTGTATTAATTCCTTTCTTTCAGTACCAATCAGAACTTGTTTATTAGAAATAAGTAAACACATAAATATTTACAGACTGTTAACTTTTGAAAACACTGTCAGACAAAACATCACAAAAAAGAATTATTATTAAAAATGTATAAGATCCTTTTAACAATAAGATCCACAGACTAGTCACTTGAAGAAAGAAGAGATTTGAAGTTAACTTGCAAAAAAATGTCAAAAATCTGCACTGGGGTTTTGTGTCCTCCTCACCATAAAAAAGATGCTTTACTGAATACAAGTTGTTCTTGATGATTTAACAAGAAAGGCAGGATTTTAGCTATATTTGATTGTCATGTATGCATGTAATAACTATTTGTGTGCACGGAGAGCTTCTTCCACTCACTGTGTCACCCTCTGACATTGCCTGAGCCACACACTGTACTTTCCATGGTCTCCTCTTCAGGACAGATAAATATTACCCCCTCTATAACCCTAAGCCTCCACTATCCAATTTCCATACCTCTATTCCACTTAGCTCTGAATGTTTTTTTAAAAAATTTCTATCATGTGCTTGAATGCTTTCTTGCATGCTTCTAAATAAGTCTTTTTTTTACCCAAACATAGATTCCTCTTCAGTACTGGTACAAATAGGTGAAAACGATCCTCAACATTACCCAGCCTCCAACAAGCTTCCTTGAGCTAAACAATTCCCCCAACATTTTAAGAGAAGCAGACACAGATGGTGGGGACCCCCAGTTCCCTCCCCTTTTGGGTAACATCCCCATTTCCCCATCTCTTCTCTCCATTTCTGTCTAACTTAAGGAAATTCCAAGCAGAGAAGGGTAGGAAACAGGCTTGGTTTTATAAAGCTTGAGAGTCCCTTGTCCAGCCTTTATTCCTGGTAGACAATATTTGATTCTTTTTTTTCCTGGAAAAATGAGGAAGGAGGGAGTGAACAGCCAACATTGCACCCCCTTATTTTGTGCAGCCAGGATGAAGCAGCTCCCACCCCCATTAAGATACCACCACCACCACCACCTCCACCACCACCCATTTAACTTTGGAAACTAGACTTCCAGCCACTCTGTTTTGCTTTATATTTGGCACTGGAACCCTTAGGTTCTGGGACAGAAAACTGGTCGTCTAGTTGACCTTTGTTGATGTGTGCCTTCAAGGAGCTTGTGACTTACAGCATCCCTAAGATGAGCATATGTGAATGAAATAAATAAATAAAATGTGACTTCCTTGACAACATTTTTTCAGAGTAGGTTTGCCATTGATTTCCTAAGGACACATGAGCTGAATAGTTATATGGGTCTTTAAAGTATATATGAATTATATATTGGTATTTATCAAGTGATGCTAATGGAGAAACAGGAGTGCCACACTGGACTGTTACTTGCTTTGAACCTGTGCGTAAGTGTATCTCTGTGTGTGTATTCTTAGGACTTTACCGCACAAGAAAAGAAAATGATTTCTCCTGTTCAGCAAAAGGCATGCTTTGATGACTGTCTGCCCATGGGAAGAGGGAACAAGTGCTACTAAGTCATGCAGAGCAGCATGGATAAAGCCGCTACTCTTTCACCTTCCTTTTCATAGAATCATATAATCATAGAGTTGGAAAAGACCACAAGGGCCATCCAGTCCAACCCCCTGCCATGCAGGAACTCCTAATCAAAACATCCCCGACAGATGGCCATCCAGCCTCTGTTTAAAGACCTCCAAAGAAGGAGACTCCACCACTCTTCGAGGGAGTGTGTTCCACTGTCAAACAGCCCTTACTGTCAGGAAGTTCTTTCTAATGTTGAGGTGGAATCTCTTTTCCTGGAGCTTGCATCCATTGTTCTGGGTCCTGTTCTGTGGAACAGCAGAAAGCAAGCTTGCTCCCTCCTCAATGTGACATCTTTTCAGATATTTAAACAGGGCTATCATATCACCTCTTAACTTTCTCTTCTCCAGGCTAAACATCCCCAGCTCCCTATCTTGTTCCTCATAGGGCATGGTTTCCAGACTCTTCACCATTTTAGTCACCCTCCTTTGGACATGCTCCATTTTTTCCACATCCTTTTCGAATTGTGGTGCTCAGAACTGGACACAATATTCCAGGTGGGGCCTGACCAAAGCAGAATAGAGTGGCACTATTACTTCCCTGGATCTAGACACTGTACTTCTATTGATGCATTGGCATTTTTAGCATCACACTGTTGGCGCATGTTCAACTTATGGTCTACTTGGAATCCTAGATCCTTTTCACATGTGGTCTTATTCAGCCAGGTGTCCCCCATCCTATATCTGTGCATTTCATTTTTCTGCCCTAAGTGCAGAAACTTACATTTTTTGTGTGTTGAATTTCATTTTGTTAGCTTTGGCCCAGCTTTCTAGTCTATTCAGGTCATTTTGAATTTTGATCCTGTCATCTGGGGTATTAGTTACTCCTCCTAATTTGGTGTCATCTGCAGATTTGATAACTAGGCTCTCAATATTGTCATCCAAGTCATTAATAAAGATATTGAATAGCACTGGGCCCAGGACAGAACCCTGTGGCACCCCACTGGTCACTTCTCTCCAGGATGAAAAGGAACCATTGTTGAGCACCCTTTGACGGAAAAGTCCTTGCACAAAGCAAAACAGACTTCAGGGTAGTTTAAACCTAAGAGATGAACACATCTTATTTAATATCATATTGCACTGATGTTACTGCCCCCAGCTGTCCTACTGCTTGATGTGGAAGCAGAGATGTCATGCCCAATAGATTCACCAGCCACACAAGCCTAAGTGAGAGAGATGCCACAAGCCATAAAGATTCCTCAAAGACTACTTTTTTCAACCCATTCCAGGCAAAATATCCAGAAAATAGCCAGGGATGCCAGCTTTTTAGCAAGTTAAGGATACCAAATTCAGCAGATGCTCATGACTAGATGGGAATAATAGCACAAGTGACAGAAATTGCTCAATTTTTTATTTTTTATTTATTTTTATAAACAAGAAAATCACAGTAGATTCACATGTCATATACTTTCCAGAATTCATATTTGTCTTTCTTATATCTATATCTTGCTTATATCTAGAAATTGCTCATGAATCACTTTCTACTAATACCAAGTCTCCCCCCCCCCCGCAAAAAAATTGTGTTCTCGAAAATAACCCATGACACCAACATTTTAGATAGCAATGCTTATCAAATTCTCAGTCCATCAGTTGGGGAAGAATAAATGGAAGTGATGCAACAAGCCAGAAAAAAAAAAACACAACCAAAAACCATAAGACTCATGGCCAAAACTCTGTATTCTAGAACATGGCCCCAAATGCCAACTTTCCTGAAATTGTGACCAAGGGGAGGCTTTCAGGGACATTCTAGGGTTCAGAGACACCAAAACAAACTTGAGGGACATACATTGAAGGGAGAGGGTTGTATGTAGCTCCAGGGCTGTACTTGGCCAACCCTGTTTGAGATGGGGCTTTTCACTTGAAAACTTGAACATAATAAAATATGGCAGTTTGTCATAGAGGCATTATGAATTCTAGGAAAGAGTTCAGAAAATATACATGTAGGAGCTACACTCGGTATATGTCTCCTAATCGCTCTGCAAATTATCTACCATTTTAGGGAGCAATTGTCAGAGACAGAGTACTGTCAGTCTTTCAAAGACAATTGGATGTATTTATGAGCTTTAAAGATGAGTAGACAGTGGTTTCCATTTAGCCTGAGGAATCTGCAGCAGAGTGATTCTCTGAGCAACAAATCTTTTGGAAATGAGAACAGTTGAGATGTGAAGAATGACCTGATTTCTCATGCTGCATTCAGCATCTGTATTGTATTGACAGTTAGGAGTTAGCTCTTGAAACTGCAATACTCAGTATGTGTGGGCAAGCTTAAAACACATCCCCAAAGTGTTGAGATATCACTTTTTACAAAGATTTTTCTTTCAGTTAATTAACTGTATTGTACAGTATTTTAACAGTTAGATTCTGGGATTTCTTAGATCCATTTGAAGGCACCACAATTGAAGTGATTTTCTTCTTAACAGTGCTGACATCAAGAAAATTTTATATCAATTATATGTGTTTCCCCCTTTGGCATTAATGCCTTCTTGTATGACAAATAGAGGTGGATGGAAAAAATGCACATTTTTAATCCATTCAAAAAGAGAAACATGTTAACAAAAACTATAGCATGTGACAGTAATCACAGCATCATGTCCCTTCAAAGTGGTTTCAAGTGAGCTTTAGGATAGGATGTGCATGCCTTTTACACTTTTGGTATTACTATTACTATTACTATTATTTTTTTGCTTGTGTAATAATAATAATAATAATAATAATAATAATATATAATAATAATAATTTATTTCTAGCCCGCCCCTCTGAACGAGCAATCGGAGCGGGTTACAACAAGGTTAAAAAACAATACAATTAAAAAATACCATCCCATCACCCAACTCCTCCCCTTAAAACAGGATTAAATCACAAAACCATTAAAATCAATAAATGAGCATATAAAATTGAAATAAAAACAGTGACAGAAGTTCCAATCTGGAAACCTTAGCTGTGTAAGGGTGAAGTAATGCTGGAAAGAGAGATGGAAAAGCTCAAAAATGCATTTCAGGACTGGGAGGTATTACATTTCTTCTGGGAAGGCCTGCTGGAAGAGATGCGTCTATAGGGTTTTCTTAAAGCCTTCAATGGATGGAATAAGATGCATCTCGTCCGGTAGGTCATTCCACAGCTTAGGGGCAACAGCTGAGAAGGCTCTCTGGGAGGTCTGGACCAGCCTGGTCTTCATGGGCTGCAGCAGATTCCTCCCAGAGGACAGAAGTGTGTGTGGAAGTTCGTATGGGAAGAGGCGGTCCCTCAGATAGAATGGACCCGAGCCATGTAGGGCTTTAAAGGTCAAGACCAACACCTTGTACTGTGCCCAGAAGCTAATCGGCAGCCAGTGGAGGCAATCAACCAGAGCTAGTAATAAAATAGCAGCCAAAGAGGTGGAGCCAGTCACAAAATGGTGGCTCAGAACTTCAGAAGTCCACTTGTTAAATCAATAGGACCTAATGTCAAATTAGTAACAGCAAAGGTGATCAAATATGACAGCCAAAAGCCATACTTCCAGAGTTTCAGCCAAAATCAGTTCCAGAAGTGTCTACAAGTCTAATTCTAGTTTTTATTTCTGTTCCTCTCTCCCCTCCCTGCAAAAAATCAGCAGGACGTGAGGGTGTTAGGCATGATAATGCTGCCCAGGTATCATGGGGGACAATTTTTCACTACAACCTAATACTGGTATTAGAGAGGAGCTGAAGGCTTTGGAAAACTCAGTTGGAGAGTCTGGGTGCATGTAGCCCATGTGCCTCACTTTTGATGCAGAACAACAGAGTAGGCATTCTTGGAAAAGCAAGCTCCAAGCCCTATCCTGTGAATGGATCCTTCTGTGGGACATAATCAAAAGGAGACCAGTTTGGGAGGATGGCAAAACAAAACCCTATGGTTATGAAACAGCTATGGTAAGGAAGCACATGTTATTATACCGGTAGTGCAGTTTTGAAAATATTTCAGTTCAGTTAATGAAGCAGATATGTTTCTGGATATTATTTCTGTAGCAGAAAATTTGGTGCCAGAGGCAAAAATAACATGGAAAGATGGATTCCTGCACAGGAGAGAGGAAGATGGACAGACCCAATTCAATATGTTTCAGTAAACTTTTCATTAAAAACTAACAAAATGCACATGTGAAATGAAACAACCAGGCAAAAGAAGTGTTGCAAAAGTAAAGAAAACATTTAGAACCTTCTAGACATGACTTGAAGGTTTTTTTTATTTTATTTTTTTCAAAATGCATCCAGGAATGATTTTTTTCTTTCCCCAGCCTCCATTTTTCTTCTAATTTCCATTTTGGTGGCCATAAAACCTATGTTTTTTAAACATGCTGGTGTGGCAGGCTTATCTTCTCTCATCTTTTTTCCTTCTTTTAGTGTTCAAGCACATTAAGTAAGGGATTCCGAAGCGAGTTGCTATTTCCCTTGCCCGTTGTTGTTGTGTACAGTCAAGTCATTCAACGACCCTAAAGTGAATGTATCATGAGGTTTTCTTGCAAGATTTGTTCAGAGGAGGTTTGCCATTGGTAGTCAGGTATACATACTGTAACAGGATCAAAGCTTTGTGGCATTGTTGACTGGATACATGCTACCGCAAATGGACACTGTGTTTCTCCACCCTTCCTTCACCATCCTCCTAATGCATATGGCACTAAAAAAACCTTCCAGCTATACAGAAAATGAGGGGAAAAGAGGGGCTGGGTGAACACCAAAAGACTTTGTAAAAAGGGGCTTCTTTGTCAAATGGCTTTAGCACATAAGCCCTGTTTTTACAGCAATTATGTCAGAAACATAAAATGGAACATATGCATTCTGAGCCCCAATATTGCATGTCTTTGGAACTGCACAGCTGGGGCTGTTGCCACCGTTGCACTGTCCTCCTGAGTCTCCTTTAACCCTTCCTCCCTGCTGTATGCCCTGCCCAGCATGCCTTTCGCTATTTTTATTTTATTTTTATTTATCTTTTTTTTAACTCATGCAATTCCAGAGCTCTGCTACAGTGATGTAAGTAAAAATGTTTGTTTTTTAAAGGAAAAAAATGAGGGGAGGTTGAATAAAGGCAATTGGGCTGCCCTGGGAGCAAGGTTTCACATCTGGTGAATTGTGCTGTTCAGAGCTCATTGACAAGTTTTCTCTGTCAGTGAAAAGGGGCACCCTAATTGTGGTTAAGGGGCATAGCAGTGATGGCCATGGGTGTTGCCATGCTATAAGAATCACCAAAGACACCCCCCCCCCCAGATGAAATCATAGTTTAAAAGCTGTGTGTAGTAATCCAGAGAGTTTGGAGATTATCACAATGATGTCCCTGTTCTGTCTTTCACACATGAACCATACTTGATCCACCCAAGAAGCACTAGTGAAAGTGATCAAATGAATCACTTTCACATGAAAAGCACACTGAACCTGTCATTCAACCGCCTGGGAAGCATTTGTGAAAGTGATTGCGTGAATCACTTTCCTATGAAAATGCTCTGAAAAGCTGTCAGTGATGTGTAATTCTCCTGTCATTTGCCATCATTTTGTATTAATGGAAGAACCCATTCATACAATTACACTTCACTGATGGCTGGATAACAGGTTCAGCATGTTTCCACGTGAAAGTGATTAGCACGATCACCTTCACTCAGGTCATGGACAGGATAAGGACAGAGGAGCAATCCCATCCCTATCCCATTCCCATGTGATAATCTCCTTTGTTAACTGACGTATGCCTGTACTGGAAACAGCAAAAGAAAGGAAGATAGATTTTTAGAATAGCTGATGTGCTCAATGGACAGATCAGTGTGCAGTGTCATTTTATCTGGTGAAAGAGAAAAGGTGGTGCTTTGCCATATTGGCACATGATAGCTAAACAATAAACAAAATGGACATTTTGGAGTTTTTAAAATTCACATACATAATGTGGAGATGGGACCCAAGTTGAAACATCAAATTCATTTATGTTTCATGTATACGTTATACATATATCCTACAGGTAATTTTATGCATAATATTTTTAATTATTTTGTGCATGAAACCAAGTTTGTGTACATCAAACTATCAGAAAGCAAAGGTGTCACTATTTCAGCCACCCATGTAGATAATTGTGGATTCTGTACTATTTTGGATTTTGGAATTCATCCTGTGCTAACACAGTTTGACTGGAATGGCTGGATCTATTTTCTTAGGCAGCAGAACAATTGGACATTATGCTGGACTTGGGCAACCTGACCTTACAACAGGTATGCAATGAGTGTTACTCTAGTCTGAAGTTTTCCTCTTTTTCCTGATGCAAAATTTGATGTTTACTGCATTTTAAGATACCACATTATAGCTGATACAGGGGAATCCTAATGAGCCAGTGGACTGGGAACTTCCTATTTGAAGTTTCAACCTCCAACAAAGGTAAAACATTTCTTCTTCTTAAATTTGGACTGGATTGGCATGGGGCAGGGTGTTATCAGTATGCTGATGACACCCAAATATATTTCTCCATGTCTCAGTCAGCAGCTTCAACAACAGATGGCACTTCTCCTTTCAATCAGTGTCTTGAAGTGGTAATGGACTGGATGAGAAAAAACAAACTCAAACTGAATCCAGACAAAATGGAGGTACTTACAGTAGGGGCCCTTAACCCAGGTATTGGGTTACAAACTCTAGTCCTAGATGGGGTTGCACTGTCCTCAAAGGACTGTTCGCAGCTTGGGGGTGCTCCTAGAGATATTATATGTACTATGTGCTGTATATTGGATGGATTTTAAAAATGTGAGCTGCTTTGATTGTTTTTTGTAACAGAAAAGTGGGGTATAAATAAATTTGTTGTTGTTGTTGTTGTTGTTGTTATCATCATCATTATTATTTTATCTCAACACCACCTAAAGTTTTCCTAATGCAAAAACATGGGGACTTCTTGAAAAACTCAGTGTCCTCTGCCTAAAATAGAGAGCTGTGGACTCACAAGGATGGAGACATATTGGATTACAAAGGAAGTGTCTTTGTTATGATGCAAATGGATGTTAAATTTTGTGGACTTTGAAAATCTCCCAGTTGCCACGTGGCCAGAAGGATGAGGGCAAATCTGCAAGATATGCCCCTCCATACCATCTTAAATAAGAAGAGAAACAGCAAAATGTAGGCCTATAATTAACATCTGTTTGGTTTGTAACATGTATATTGTACATTTTGGTTGACCGATAAAGGTATCACTGTTTGGTGGATTTTTGATTGGATTTGCTAAATGGCCAACATGGCTACCCCTGGATGTTTTCTAATCTGAATAGCTTGCCACACTTAGGTCAGGATTCAGTGGTGTCCTTCTGCTGGATACCAAATCTACCACCAGAACACTGACTCTTTTAGTTCCTATATTTCCTATATTTATTTCTGTTACGTTCTAAAATTTTGCTCTGGAGGTCTGAAAAACCATTTGGAGAATGGTTTGGGTACCATGAAGGACTGTACAGCAGTGAGAGAGAAAGAGAGAGAGATTATCACACAAAGCTTCCCTCTCAATGCTGTTGAGGCTTTTTAAAGTCGATGACCTGGTCGATGATCTCCGTCTGGGCATCGACAGGGGTAGCGTGTCCCTGCTGGTGCTCTTGGACATCTCAGCGGCTTTCGATACCATCGACCATGGTATCCTTCTGGAACGCCTGGCAGAGGTGGGAATCCGGGGCACTGCGCTCCAGTGGTTCCAGTCCTACCTCTCTGGGAGGTTCCAGATGGTGCAGCTGGGGGACGTGTGCTCCGATAAGAGGGCCCTCACTTCTGGGGTCCCTCAAGGAGCCATTCTGTCCCCCATGCTCTTTAACATTTACATGAAACCGCTGGGAGAGATCATCCGGAGGCATGGGGCGCGGTGTTATCAGTACGCTGATGACACCCAAATAGTCTTCTCTATGTCTCTGACTGTTGCAGTGACCAGGGATGGCATCGCTCCCCTCGTGGCCTGTCTGGAATCGGTAATGGACTGGATGAGGGAAAACAGACTCAGCCTGAATCCAGAGAAAACGGAAGTGCTGGTGATAGGCTCTCCCGGTCCAGGGATGGAGGTGGTTCCACCCGTCCTGAACGGGGTCACGCTCCCCGTGAAGGACACAGTACGCAGTCTGGGGGTGCTCCTTGATTCGTCGCTCCATCTGACCTCTCAGGTGGATGCGACGGTCAGGAGCACCTGTTATCAGCTTCGGCTGATTCGCCAGCTGCGTCCCTACCTGGACCGGGGGGACCTTGAAACCGTAGTACATGCTCTAGTAACCTCTCGGTTGGACTTCTGCAATGCACTCTACATGGGGCAGCCTTTGTATCATACTCGGAAGCTACAACTGGTACAAAATATGGCAGCGCGGGTGGTCACTGGCGCTCCCAGGGCCGCCCATATAACACCAATATTAAAAGATCTACATTGGCTGCCGATTTGCTTCCGGGCTCAGTACAAAGTGCTGGTTATTACCTATAAAGCCCTATATGGCTTGGGCCCAGGGTACTTGAAGGACCGTCTCTTCCCATATAATCCGCCCCACACACTTAGATCTTCTGGACAGCGGTTATTGAGAGTTCCGGAGACCAGACTAGTGACCACGACGAAGAGGGCTTTTTCCATCTCTGCCCCCGGTCTCTGGAACTCTCTACCTATTGATCTCCGCTTGTCCCCCTCCCTTGCACAATTCAAAAAGGATCTAAAGACTTATTTATTTAACCAGGCATACCGCTGAATGGACTTTTTATGTATTAGCCTGTTGTAATGCCACCCACTGTTTCGCTTTGCTGCCTATTTGTACTTGCACTTGTAATTGAGAATTGTGATTTTATACTTTTATTGTTTTATTGTATTTGGCTTTTTAACTGTTTTTATGTCACTGTTTTTATTGTTTTACTTGCTGTACACCGCCCTGATCTATGGAAGGGCGGTATAGAAATAAATCATATTATTATTATTATTATTAAACACCTGAAACAGCAGTGATTGTTATCAAGTTACCACACAATTGTGAATTGGTAACAGGTTGCCCATGAATCTTATCACACTACAATTGTTAAGGCAAGGAGCATGGGAATTATAGTCATAGAAATGCAAAGCTGTATGTGAGAACCAAAGTCTGTAAAATTTCCAGCACAACGTGAGATAGTGTAGTCAGACACGTACACAACAACAACAGATGTGGGTATAGCCATAACACACACGGAGTAGCAACACAAGTTCCGGAAAGGAAGGTTATGGAAAAGGTAAACAACGACATCATTGAAAACATCACATGAGTGTTTAGGTCATAGTAAGAGGTTGGACTATAGTATGGGAAAGTGTGGAAATAACCAATAGTATTGTTTGTATACACCCAGTACACACCCAGTGGGTGGTAACCAAAATTGAACTATTTCAGTATTGTTCCGGTGAGCCATTGCATCCCTATCCCTGCACCATCCTCCACACCACACCATCAACAACAATGTGAACTAGAAGGTGAACCTGAACTTGTAACTAAGCTTTTGTGCAGGAGGAGATGAGTATGTATATAGCTTGACTAGTATAGCCAGAGAATGTTTAGCAAGAGTAAGAAATGTGTTGCAAAGATGTTTATTGTTTTATTATAGAGTTTGTATTATTCAAGTAGTCAATAAAGATAGTTTAGTGCACAGCTCGCGTGGTTTGTTGACTGCAAGAGGGGGAAGCAGCAACAGTGATTCCAGAAGTTCCAGAGCTGATGTTTTGTTCCTGAGCCGCTTCATGGGCAACTCTGCTACCTGCAACACATCACACCATTGATCAGTTCTGATCAGCCCAGCTTTGACCAGATGGTGAGGACCTGAGCCTGGGTAAAGTGCATCACCTCCCATCATCCCCAACAAAGGTTATGGGCCCAGTTGCGTGGATGCTGGGCACTCCAGTCGTCCCAGATGCGTGGATGCTGGGCATTCCAGTAGGTCCAGGCGTGTGAATGCTGGATGCTACAAGTCAGGGGAAATGCTGGATGTTCCTGAAAATGCTAAACACCGTTTAGCTGAAGTTCTTCGAAGGTCAGAGTAAGCTGTTTGTGCTACACTGACAACTTCTTGTGGATTACAAAATTTAAAGCCTCTTTGAAAAACCTGGCCGGAGTCTGCGGAACAGTCCGGAGCAGGGAGTCAACGCTTGTCTACGGCTTATGTAAGTAAGCAAATAAATCAAGAGTTTTAATTGTTCCTGAGGGAATCGGTCTGTGCAAACTCGGAAGGACTGAGTTAAATTGAGTCACTGCACACATTTACCAAGAGACTGTGATTTTTAATTATTTTTGTGTTGAGATAGAAAGCTCCATTTTGGTTGTTTTACAATGGAGGTGTTGAAATTTGAGAAACTGAACAATAACAATTTTACGACTTGGCAGATTTATGCGAAATCTCTGCTAGTCCGAGACAGTTTGTGGTCTTCAGTTGTCAACGGCTTGCCAGCGGATGCGAGCAGAGCAGAGAAAGAAAGGAATGAAAAAGCAGTAGCTACTTTATTTTTACTGATTGAGCCTGGTGAGCTAAATGCAGTCAGAGAATTTACTACTGCAAAAGAGATTTGGGACACTTTGCAAAGAATTTATGCTTCACAGTCCAATTACTCAAAAATCTTGTGGTCAAAACGTATTTACAGGCAGAAGTTGGAGAAGGGACAATGTGTAGAGAAGCATTTAAAAACTATGATGGATTTATTTGTACAAGCTGAACTGAGAGGAGTAGAGATAAGCAGATATCAACAGTGCTGCATTATTTTGGAATCATTAAATTCAGAGTGGGAAAACATCACCAGTTTCTTACAAAACCTCCCAGAGACTGAGTTAAACAAAGACTTGATAATTGCCAGAATCTTGGGGGGAAACCAGAGGCGAAAGTCTGAGAGAGGAGAGCCAGCAACTTCAAAACCTTTCACAGATGAAAGGCACCGTGATGAAGCAGCTTCTTCAAGGGAGCAACGCAGATGTTTTTATTGTGGTCGGTTGGGACATTTACAAAGATATTGCAGGAAGTTAGCTGCAGATCGGAAAGAACAACAGTTTCAGCACCAGTTTAAGCGGCCCGAGCGACAAAGATTTCAGCAGAAGCATCAACAACAAAGGCTTCAAAGTTTTAAGGACACTGGTAACAAAAAGGGGGTTGCTAAAGTAATTAAAGGGAAGTTAAACAATGTACAAAATTGGCTTGTTGACAGCGGAGCCAGTTCTCATATGTGTAAAGATTTTGATTTAATGACTAATTTAAAACCTGCTAATGTAAGTTCTGTGGTGTTAGCTGATGGAAAGCGAACCAGAACAGTTAGGCAGATGGGAACAGTGTTTATTCCAGGTTTGAATGCAAGTTTTGACAATGTACTGTATGTAAAAGAATTGGAGAACAACCTATTATCTGTGAACAGATTAACAGAGGATAACTACAAAGTGATTTTTCAGGGCAATGAATGTCAAATAACTCGTAATGGAAAATTATGTGGTGTTGGAAACAAATATGAGAAACTGTATTATTTGCAAGATAGAGTTAATGATAGCAATGATGAAAATGTGAACCATGTTGATAATGTGCCTTTACATTCCAACTGCATTCATGAGTTACACAGAAAGTTTGGCCATGCCAGTTTTAAAAGTTTGAAAAAATTACTTCAGTTGTGTCCTGAAGTAAAAGTAAATGAATGCAGAAATCACTTGGATTGCACAGTCTGTAACCAAGTGAAGGTCAAGGCTTATCCAGTAGCGAAGCAAACAAAGAGGGTAGCCGAAAGACCGTTTCAGTTTGTTCATGCTGACGTTGCTCAAGCAAATTGTTTGTCACTTAGCGGCTGTAAATATTTTCTTGTGATAGTAGACCGGTATTCAAGGTTTTCGTTTGTAAGAATTTTGAAAAACAAGTCAGATGCCGGTGAAAGTTTGAAAGCATGGGTGAAAATGATTGAAAGAGAGTTTGATCTCAAAGTGGGCACAATAATCACAGATAGAGGAGGAGAATTTTTGAGTAAACAATTGTCTAATTGGTTTCAAAAAATGGGAATCAGACGTGAGACGACTTCTCCCGCATCTCCAGCGGAAGACGGGCTTGCGGAGAAATGTGTCAAAGATTTAAAACAAATCACAGCTTGTTTGATAGCAGATGCAGGTGTCAAAGATTGTTTTTGGGGTGAAGCAACTTACACAGCCAACCACATCAAAAATCGTTTGTATCATTCAGGAATAGATGACATACCCTACAGAGTGCTGTATGGGAGAAATCCAAACTTTAAGTATTTGAGAGTGTTTGGACAATATGCACATGTTTTCATTCCAGCCTGTTTTAGGAGAAAGGGTGATCCTAAAAGCAGGAGACTAATGTTTTGGGGTTATTCTGGAAACAAATACAGATTTCTACTTGGGCAGAAAGAGATACAGTATTCTAGGTCAGCAAATTTTGAAAAACATGCTGGATGGGAAAAATTACATGCAAATAAGGAAGTTTTCTTAAGGTTAGGTGACACTGACACAGACACACAAAAAGAACCAACTTCAGGAAACGGAGGGGTTTCAACAAAACAAGAATCTTCTGACAGTCAAAGTAGTGCATCAGATGATGACATGCAAGATAGACCCACAACAAGTAGGATGACACAAGATAAGAGATTTAGTCACAAGACAGAAACACCCAAGACAGGCACAGAGGATGACACTGACAGAGTTGTAAGTTTTCAGCCTAGACGCACACAAAGAGTGAGGAAACCACCTGATAGATTTGTGGTTCAAAATGCAAGAGTTTGTTTAGTAACTGAGGAGCCTGAGAGTTTTGATGAAATACAGGAGCTTCCTAGAGAAGAGCAAGTTAAATGGTTTGAAGCAATGGATAATGAGTTTGATTGTTTAGTAAACAAAGATGTGTTTGAAATTGTTGACAGACCCAGAAATAAGAAAGTGATTGGTTGCAGATGGGTTTACAAAAGGAAGGAATTGCCGGACGGCAGCATAAAATATAAAGCTAGACTTGTTGCAAAAGGTTTTGCACAGCAGCAGTTTGAAAGCTTTGATAAAACATTTTCACCAACGGCAAAACCAGAAAGTTCAAGATTGGTTTTAGCAGTGGCAGCCAAAAGAGATTTAATTGTGGAACATTTTGACTTTGAAACGGCCTATCTGAATGCTTATCTGCAGGATGAAGTTTTTATGGAACAGCCACAAGGGTTTGAAGAAAATAATAGTCAGAAAGTTTACAAGTTGAAGAAAGCGTTGTACGGTTTGAAACAAAGTGCCAGAGCTTGGAATCTGTGCATAAATGATGAGCTGATAAAACTTGGATATAAGAGAAGTGTGGCAGATGCATGTGTTTATACTAAAGGAGACATTGTGCTTGTGATATATGTTGATGATTTATGCGTGGCGGCTAAATCACAACAAGTGATTGATACTGTAAAAAAGGAATTGTCTAGAAAATTTGTTTTAAAAGATCTTGGAAAGTTGAGAGCATATCTTGGAATTGATGTTGAAAAGACAGATGAAGGAGATTACTTGTTGAGTCAAAGCAGGAAAATTGAGAAATTAATTGACAAGTGTGGTTTACAATTTGCTAAAGTTGTAAAAACACCAATGACAACAGGTTTTGTTTCAGGTGAGACAACCAAAGAGTTTGAAAACAAGACTTTGTACAGAAGCGTTTTAGGATCTTTTCAGTTTATAGCTTGTCATACTAGACCAGATATCGCTTATGCTGTGAACGTATTGTCAAGGAAAATGAACAGTCCAAAAGTAGAGGATTGGACAGCTGTGAAACATTTGTTAAAGTATTTGAAAGGTACTTTAGACAAGAAGTTAGTAATCAGATGTAGTGATGAAGATTTAGAATGTTTTGTTGATAGTTCTTTTGCTTCTGAGATGCATGACAAGAAATCAGTTACAGGAATGATTGTAAAATATAGTGAGAGTCCAATTATTTGGAGGAGCAGGAAACAAAACAATGGGGCTTTTTACATTGGCAAGAAAGTGTGACCTGAAGTCGCCTTTATCTTAATGCTTAGCAGCTACATAGCAAGCCCCAGGTGTGCATTAAAAAAGTGCAGAGCTGCTACACTGAGGGGTGTGGGAACGACTTATCTGAGGTCTTTTTTGTGGCTCAGCAGTTACATGGGAAGCTGTCAGAACGCTACAAATACAGGCGGAGCTGCTACATGGGCAGCAATAAACGCGGCTTTAAACTGCGATTTTAATTTTTTTTTCCTTGCCGGCTGCGAATTGCGCTGTTGCGCTGTTCGTGCTGCCGTGAACAGCGCTATTGCGATGGTCGAGGCTTGAACTGCGCTATTGCGAGGGTCGAGGCTTGAACTGCGCTATTGCGAGGGTCGAGGCTTGAACTGCGCTATTGCGAGGGTCGAGGCTTGAACTGCGCTAGCTTGAACTGCGCTATTGCGATGGTCGAGGCTTGAACTGCGCTATTCCGCTGTTTGCGGCTGCGAATTGCGCAGTTTTAAATGATTTAAAGGGGGTTTGGGAGCTTTAAAAAACTGCGCGGTTAAACCCCAGCTTTTACACCTGGAGGGCATAGAACGTTTTAATTAGGAGTGAAGTCCACACCACGCATGCTCCCAACCCACGATCCATTCTGATTCGCACCTGCAGCGCAGCCTTTAAATGGGCGCCTTAAGGAAACAGAGCCCCATTTAACTGCGCAATGGCATCTTAGCGTTTTGATGTACTAGCGCTATAACACTCTTTTTAAAAAAGTAGTGGGGCAACCGAACTACTTTTTAAAGGCGCGTTTTTTCCCTTAAAACGCCAAAATGGTGTTTTCATGGCACACTTTCCCATTTTCTAATGTAAAAGCTGGGTTTTCAAGCAGCCTTCATGACACCTCTTTTTGCCAATGTAAAACGGACCAATGTAGCTTTGAGTACAAGTGAAGCTGAATTTGCAGCATTAAATGAAATTGTGAATGAAGTTCAATGGATTACACAATTGTTGGATGATTTGGATGAGAGTTATAGAACACCAGTTGAAATTTTGGAGGATTCACAATCTTGTATAGCAATGGCAGAAACAGAAAATTTGAAAAATCAAAGTAAATATGTGGCAGTGAGATATCAGAATGTGCGGGACATGGTACAGAAAGGTGAGATAGAGTTGAGGTACATTGAATCTCAAAACAACATTGCAGATTTGTTTACCAAGGCATTAACAGCAGAGAAACATGAGAGTTTTACACAACAAATAGGTTTGACAGTTTGAGGCACATACATCTTTTCATTTCGGAGGGGATTGTTAAGGCAAGGAGCATGGGAATTATAGTCATAGAAATGCAAAGCTGTATGTGAGAACCAAAGTCTATAAAATTTCCAGCACAACGTGAGATAGTGTAGTCAGACACGTACACAACAACAACAGATGTGGGTATAGCCATAACACACACGGAGTAGCAACACAAGTTCCGGAAAGGAAGGTCATGGAAAAGGTAAACAACGACATCATTGAAAACATCACATGAGTGTTTAGGTCATAGTAAGAGGTTGGACTATAGTATGGGAAAGTGTGGAAATAACCAATAGTATTGTTTGTATACACCCAGTACACACCCAGTGCACACCCAGTGGGTGGTAACCAAAATTGAACTATTTCAGTATTGTTCCGGTGAGCCATTGCATCCCTATCCCTGCACCATCCTCCACACCACACCATCAACAACAATGTGAACTAGAAGGTGAACCTGAACTTGTAACTAAGCTTTTGTGCAGGAGGAGATGAGTATGTATATAGCTTGACTAGTATAGCCAGAGAGTGTTTAGCAAGAGCAAGAAATGTGTTGCAAAGATGTTTATTGTTTTATTATAGAGTTTGTATTATTCAAGTAGTCAATAAAGATAGTTTAGTGCACAGCTCGCGTGGTTTGTTGACTACAAGAGGGGGAAGCAGCAACAGTGATTCCAGAAGTTCCAGAGCTGATGTTTTGTTCCTGAGCCGCTTCATGGGCAACTCTGCTACCTGCAACACATCACACCATTGATCAGTTCTGATCAGCCCAGCTTTGACCAGATGGTGAAGACCTGAGCCTGGGTAAAGTGCATCACCTCCCATCATCCCCAACAAGATAAATCCAAGATAAATCAGTAATTTAGTCTTGCCTTTGGCAGTGAGGTGTGTGCAGTGAAAGCCCTTTAAATCTCATTTTTACTGACCCAGATGGAATGCTTGCCCCTTCAGCCCTAAGAAGTCTTGCTTTCAATGGGAATGGGGTGTGTGTGTGTGTCCATGCAGTGAAAGCCCTTTAAATCTCCTTTCTTCGGCCCAAGATTGATTGCCTCTTCAGCAGTAAGAATTCTTGCATTCATTAGGAATAGGCAGGGGTGCAGTAAAACCAGTTTAAATCCCCTTCTCTCTGAATTACCTCTGAATGATCTATGACATATACTTCAATAATGGGTTAACTGCAGGATTGACAGCTATTCACAAGATTTTCCTGGTCATTAAAAGCAGCAGCAGAATCAGAGATTGACTACAGGATATCTACTGTCTAGTCACAATGTAGTGCAATAAGATCCTGTGATTACAGTTCAATCCCACTTATATCCTGCTATTGGATGAAAAGTACGATAATCTCCAAAGTCTCAATTCAACAAACAATCACTATGGAAATTCAGCACTGGATCTTGTTCATGGACATTAGGTAAAAGGTAAAGATTGTAGTTAGTGGTGCTCATCTCCATTACTAAGCTGAAGAACCAGCATTGTCCAAAGACAACTCCATGGTCATGAGCCCAGCATGATTGCATGGAATGCTTTCACCATCCCACCAAAGTGGTATTTATTTATCTACTTGCACTTTATACAGAGCTCTCGCACTGCTAAATTGGCATAACCTGGGACTAGTGATGGGAGCTCACCCCGTTATACAGCACTTGGGCCTTGAATTGCCAATGTTCTGACCTTACGATCATCAGAATGGGTGTCTAAACCACTAAGCAACTGTGTCATAGACATTAGGTTGCAATAATTGCTGTGATTTGGTTTACCTGGAGAGCAGGTTCATACCCTTTGACCATCCTGATTCAGCAGAGACAGTCCTTATGAATCATCTGCTTCCCACTTTTTCCAGCTGCTTCTAAAATGTGCCAATCTCTCTCTTCTCCTCCCGGTTTCCCCCTTTGTCATCAGCTTACTTCAATTGCTGCAAGCAATTGTTCAAAGTATAACAGTTGTTTGCACTCTAGTAAATCAGCAAGTTGGAAAGAAGAGGGGGAGGTGGGGTTGTCCTTCCCTTCCCAGTAGTCTCAGGCAAAAGAAAAATACTGCAGCCTCTCCTAGCCTGTTTATCTCCATTCATAACTTTTGCCAGCTTGACCATACTCTGGTGTTGTTTGGTCACATGTATTCCAGAGCTGTTCTGTGAAATGTTGGAGGGCATGGAGGTTGACCAGTTTTCCAGGGGCCAGCATGTCTTCATGTACGTGCATGAGAATTTTGTCACATGCCTTTTCTCCCTGCTGCTTAAAATAAGGGCATAATTCTAATTGCTAGCCTCAGCTAGAACAAAACAACTGAATTTACATAAACCTTAATTTATCATTTAGCAACTAATATAATCCATCTGTTCTAGCTGGGATTAGTAATTGGATTTGGATACGTGAGCATAGTAGAGCTGTCAAACTGAAAATTGGAGAGGACTCTTGTGCCTTTAATGTATGTAAGAGGGAAATTCGGAAGGTGCTGCTTGTCACACAGCCATACAACATCTGAAATTTCCTCTTATACATAACCATTAAAGGCAGAGGAGCCTTCTCTAGTTTTCAGTCTGACAACTCTAGCAATTTGGGAGTGTGGGTTTGTTTTTGGTCAATATGATCTAATATAAATGCAGATATGGAGATACTCTATTATAACTGAACCAGGAATTCTTTATAATTCATCACATCCAATTCTCTTAGCAATATTTTCAGGAAAAAGAAATCATGAATTGACACTTAATGAGAGCAATGTACTGTGCTGGCACGTACAAGGACAGATTTATAGATTTTGTCAGCAGGGAAGGAAAGACCTTTGAGAAGATCAGTTGCACAGATTTTGTGCTGGCCTTTGCCATTAGATACTAAAACCTTTCTCTGTTTCATCCAGTTTCAAATCATATAGAAGAATATTAATTGATGAAAGATGAAAAGAGAATATCATAGACAACTGAAATTTCTTCTTCTTTAAAGCAAGCATTGCATTCAAGCTATCTTAGCATATTTGTTTCAGTAAACTAGACAATACATAATTAAGAAAAGAATGCATGTTCTTGGTTTTTAATTAGTAGGTGGCAAGTTTATTTCCATTTCAGATCAATAATGGGGTTGCAATAAACACATGCTTATCAATCCCTTATAGATTTTTGTCTTTGATGAATACGTTAATACAGATCCTGAACCCAGGAGGTTAAAAGCAATATTTTTTCCTACAGTGTTTGTTTAAAGCTTTCACGTGTCTCTCTTTGCACTCAGCACAAGAGGTAATAATAAAGCCTGACCTAGGTGAATTTTGTTTCAGCTGCATAAACTGATCCATAGCTATTTAGGTTTGAAGGCTCCACAGCTTTCCCCCTTGAATTCACTCAGGTTCATATTTAGAGAACTGTGTCCTGTTATAGTGGAGATACAGTGCCTGAGCATTACAATGGCACTTTTGAAAGTGTAACTGCAAGTCATCAGAGTCTCTATAGCTATGCTACCAAGACAAATAAGTAATCCATTTTTATGGATGCACACAGACCCCCAAAAGCAGCAATATATAGCACAATACAGTGGGCCCTCGGTATCTGTGGACTTGCCACCTGCAGATTTGAGTATCTACACATGGTAAGCCCGCACTGTCCTCAGTGGTGGCACATGTGGCTGCACCGCCATTAGGAACAGCCCCTGTTGTCCCTAGTGGCGGCACATGCATGCAGCTGCACTGCGATTAGGGACTACAGGACTTCACCTGAAGTCATGTCATCCCCACATGCATGTGCGACCATTGGGGAGAACAGATCTTGAGCACTGGTGTCTGCATGGTGGTGGTGGTGGTCTGGAACAAATCCCCTGCAGATACAGAGGGCCAACTGTACTTAATTTATTAGGATCAGCTGACAGTCACAGAATATTGAACTGGCAAAGGACAGTGCTGGTTGGCATCTTGGACTTGAATGTGGAGTGACCTGAGACTGTATGCGTGTTTCTTAGCATGAGGGAAAAACACTATCTTTAACATGAACAAACTAGTCCTTGGAATTTTTTTTATTGAAAAAAAGAAAAAAGCACATACAGTATAATTGTACATAACATATAAACAATTTTTATCTGTAACAGGAACAGGTCTTCTGTTAAGCTGGTGGGTCTTAACTACCAATTCAAAACCTAGGGGGCCATGGCCTCTTTCACTGAGTCTATTCATCTGGTATGCGGTTTTCCCCTCTTCCTACTGCCCTCCACCTTTCCTAACATGTCTTTTCTAGTGTATCCTGCCTTCTTATAATGTGGCCAAATTATGACAGTATCAATTTGGTCATCTTGGCCTCGAGTGAGAGCTCAGATTTGTCATCGAGAGGGCAGTTGCCACCCAACTCCAAGCAGTCTTGGATGAAGCCGATTACTTCGACCCATTTCAAACCGGCTTCAGGACAGGACATGGAGTAGAGACTGCCATGGTTGCTCTGACCGATGACCTCCGCTTGAGTATCGACAGGGGTAGTGTGACCCTGTTAGTGCTCTTGGATCTTTCAGCGGCCTTTGACACTGTAGATCATTCCATCCTTTTGGGTCGGTTGAGAGAGTTAGGAATCGGAGGCACTGCTCTTCAGCGGTTCCGATCCTTTCTCTCTGACAGATCCCAAAGGGTGAGGCTCGGGGACAGTTGCTCCTCCAAAATCGAGCTTAATTGTGGCGTCCCTCAGGGCGCCATCCTGTCCCCGATGCTATTTAATATTTATATGAAGCCGTTGGGTGAGATCATTCGGAGGCATGGAGCTCAGTGTCTTCAGTACGCTGATGACACTCAGATATACCTCTCCATGACTAGATCATCGGCTCAGTCTTCAGATGGCGCCTCCCCTCTTAATGACTGTCTTGCGGCGGTAATGGATTGGATGAGGGAAAACAGATTGAAACTAAATCCAGACAAAACGGAGGTACTAACAGTTACCGGTCCGAAACCAGGATTGGGAATACAGTCCCCAGTCCTAGACGGAGTCACACTCTCCCCTAAGGACTCAGTTCGCAGTCTGGGGGTACTCCTTGACTCTTCGCTTCACATGACTAGCCAGGTGAATGCGGTAGTCAGGAGCGCCTGCTATCAGCTTCGGCTGATACGCCAGCTGCGCCCTTTCCTGGATACGAAAGACCTGGAGACTGTGGTACATACTCTAGTAACCTCACGTCTGGATTTCTGTAACACGCTCTACATGGGGCTACCCTTGTGCCTAACCTGGAAACTTCAATTGGTTCAGAATATGGCAGCCAGGCTTATCACAGGAACATCTAGAAGAGAGCATATAACGCCAGTGCTCAAAGCTCTCCACTGGCTGCCCATTAGTTTCTGGGCACAGTACAAGGTGTTGGTACTAACCTTTAAAGCCCTGCATGGCTCAGGCCCATCCTACCTTAAGGACCCGCCTCTTCCCGTATGAACCACCCCGCACACTTCGGTCCTCTGAGAGGAACCTACTGCAGCCGATGAAAACCAGGCTGTCCCAGACCTCTCAGAGGGCCTTTTCAGCTACTGCCCCTAAGCTTTGGAACGGCCTGCCGGACGAGATACGTCTCATTACATCACTGGCTAGTTTCAAAAAGGCTTTAAAGACGCATCTTTTCCGGCAGGCCTTTCCCTGAAGGAGAGAATAAATGAAACCCTTGCTCCCTGCTCTGAAAATATAAACAGCACTGGAAATTATTAGCGATCCCTTTACTTACTTGAATCGATTTAATGCGGCCTTGCACACGGATTGTTCATGAAAATGCACTTTGTTTTAATAACTGCCGACCAATTTTAACTATGTTAATTTTAAACTGTCTAGATTTAATTCAGTTTTAAAGGGGGTGGTTGGGGTGGGATGTGATTGTTGTTTTTACTCTGCATCTTTTTATTCTGCTGTACCCCGCTCCGAGTATTTATTAGAGGAGCGGGCTATAAATAAACTATTATTATTATTATTATTATTATTATTATTATTGATCTGTTCTAGAATCCATTTGTTTGTGGTTTTTTGGGTGTCCAGGCAACCTTCTCCAGAGAAACAAAGGACATATTGACTTACCTGAAGGCTGACACATGTTCATGGATCTGAGCAGGGTAGTGACACCACCCCAAGAAAGGTACAGGGAACCCAACACTTATTGATATCCTTATTGGCCTTGTTGATTCATTCAATAAGAAATGGCCAGCACTGATCCACTGCATCTATTGGTCAAGAGTGATCACAGGTTTGGAAATATTCCCTTTAGGGAAAGAACCAGAAAAAATCACAGAGCCAAAGACTTTATCCATGGACCATCAGTCACTGGAAGACATTTTACTGTAAAACTCTCCCTAGAAGACTTTACAGAACCAGGATATTATGAGGATATGATATTCGAAAAAGAAGAAAAAAACACAGCTCCTAGTGGACATTTCAAAAATGTTTTTGGAACAGAAGTTGTTTCACCTGATTTGTATCTTCAAATATGTAGTTCTCATTTCAGAATCTTGAGAATTTCTGTGGAACAAATAGCTTGAACCAATGAGGTATTATTAACTGAGCTTAAAAAGTTATTGAAATAAAGAGAATGCTTGTTATGACATAAAGTCATATTAGAAGTCTAGGTGAAGCCATTTCTAATTTGTAATCCTTTGAGGGAAGGAAGAGACATTCTGAGTGGTAGCCATCCAGAAGCATATTGATTGAAATATTTCAAAGTGCCCTTCTTCCTTACATATGCATGCAATCTGACCTAAGGAAGGCTCTGTTTGTTAATGAGTGTTACTCTGTCTCGTTGTTCTTCTCTCCATATAGTTGTCAACATACAGAGATAACAGAGCTAGACATGCTGGTTTCACTTCTGCCATGGCCTCTCTGACAGGCAGACAGAGAAGCAGAAAGATTAGAAAGGAATAAAGAAGAATGACCAGCAAAGTACTTTTAAAATAAGGGTTGTGCATTCAAATGGACAATCAGTGGACACAAGTGGACACACAGAATTTAATCAAGAATCCAAGAACACTCAGATTGGAAGCACCAGAATTCTTAGGGCTCTTACAAACCACCAATCTAGCAGAAAAACCTGTTAATAAGATTTCTGACTTCCCTGTGGGAAGGGAATTCTGTGTTCAGATGACAGAGCATAATCCCAAAATGAAGTGCTAGGGTTCAGAATTTAAAGTTGTTTGGATATATGCCATTTGCCTTGCAAAACCTGCTACTTATATCTATTTAATGAATAGGCCTATGACTGTTAACTTTGTTTAGTGGCTGAGAGATGGCCACATATACTTAGATCAGGTGGGGGGGGGGGGAGATTTTGTTTTCCAGGACCATTTTTAATCCATGGGATCCACCATGGATCATCACTTCAAAACAAAACTGGAAATGGCCAGAAGCACAACTTTGTGTTAGTTTGCTTGTTTTTCGTTGCTTGCTTGTTTTGTTTTTTAAGGCTTGGAGAACGGGCAAAACAAGGCATAAGTGTGTGCATGGCCGTATCTTATTCTAAAAGAGAATTGCTACTTCTGGAGGCTTAAGGGAGCAGTTTTCAGTTAGAGAATCCAGGAGAGGCCTGAGGTGTGCAGAAATGAGCAGGGAGCCACATGTAACCTGTAGGATTTACCTTTGGTTTCATGTCTGCAGAAGGACTTTGTTATTAGGTATCTACTTGGTGATGAAATAACATTCCATGCCTGAAATTGTGCAGAAATTAATCCCATAGAGGTTCTAAAAGAAAGTCATTGTAGTGTAGTGCAGAATAGCAGCATCTGTAGATGTACCTTATCACACAGTGCCATGTCTGTCCTGTAGCTGCTTCATCTTCCATTTATTCCTGAAGTGCTCCTTTTCATTGATGGGCAAAATGCATCAGTGCCTCCCAATTGCATTGCTTTTCCATGATGGAGTCATGTGTGATAAATTCCTCCTGCTACAGTTCTGATATGCAAGCAGTCACATGGTGCAACCCTTTCCAGGTCTAGCTGGGCAGCAACTGCCAGCAAGCCAGTGGGAGGGGAGCAGAGGGTGCAGCACTCTGTTGCCCATTTGGCAGCCCTTTCCGGGCTCCACACTGGGTGACACCAACCCTAGTGATGCCACTGACTGACACAATTGTGGCACCTTAGTAGCCTAATGTGAAAAAGTCCTAACAGGAAGGCACTGTCTTTAAAAAGAGTATTTAGAATCTGGAATAGACCCAGTCACAAAGCTTCCATTTAAATCTGCAATTGCATGTCTCCCCACCCCCAGTTTCAGGGACTCTGAATTACCATTTTTGGATGGGCTTTTTTTTCAGGGTGCAGAGGGTGCAGGAAGATTTGAGGAAGTACTCAAGAAGTGTATTTTACTCATGCCTGATGTAAAAGATAACAAGGAAGTAAAAGAATAATCCATCTCTCAGGAGAATGAAAAGGATTGCAGCCTGGTCTAGAAAGGTTTCTATGGTCATATACAATCAGGATATTGTTACTGAAATATGGACAGGTGTTAGGAAGTCTCTAATTGGAGGAATTTACAATTTGCTCAAATTGCTGAAAGGGAGGGGTAACAATGCCCTTAAGAGACCATGTCTCTTCATGTATACCAAAGGACCAAATAATCCCTTCAGGAATGACATGGAGACAAGTTTCTCCAATTAAGTTCAAATATTATTAAAAGGGGGGAAACTCACATACAGCAACAGACACGCACACACACACTCAGGACTCAATGGAAGCAAAGGAGGGAAAGTGGGAAAAGGTCAAGAGGCAAAACTATTGGCGATACTCACTTCCAAAGGCTTCTCCAGAAGTCCAATGCGGGAACTTAGATGATGGATGAGATACGGCTGCCAAAACATGGGAGGATATTGGCCAAGGGAGCTAAAATCAGAGTTCAGTCTGGCATGGAGCCAAGCTGTATTCTGAGAGTAGCACATCTGAGCGAGCAAATCCAAGGGTTCTTATAGGCGAAATCCAGCCTCTAGTGATAAGCTTAATAGTTTGGCAGAGGCCTGGACAATAGGCGAAATCTAGCCTCTAGCAATAAGCTTAATGGTTTGGCAGAAGCCTGGACAAAGGTGTTTGATTGCCTTGGCTTTGTTAAGCCACGGTGTAGCATGGCCTGGTCAATGCAGTTGGGTCTGACACAATCCAGGGGTGTGTGTGTGGGGGGGGAGACAAACAGGTAGATGGATGGGTCGTTGATTTGATCATCGGCCCATAAAGTGTGAGAGTAACAACAAACAGCCAGTATTGTGTTAGTCTTGGAGGTGATGGCTCCCTCATTAGCAACTCTCAAGCTACCTTTGGGAATTTCCAAGTGTGTTGTTTCTAGGGATCCTGCCTCCCTCCCTTGCAAGTTGCCTACATGGTCTCCTCACGTCTGAGGAATGGCGGCTCCACTAGGAGGTCAGCTGGATGTCAGAGTGAACACCACACACTCCAAAATTTTATTAAAAATCCAGTTATGCTAACACAGGACATATGTTACACAACATCTGGACAGCTCCTGTGCACATGACATTGTATAGGCAGGCACAAATGTCCTTCATCCTCCAAAGAGAGCAGAATAAAAAGAAGAAACAAGAAATACCATGGCCAAACAAGAAAGTGCTGGATCTAGCATACATACGGATGGTTTTGTTCCAATTGATTGGTTTGTGTTTATTTAGCAGGCATGGCATGCCTTGCTATGTATTTCATTTTCTGAACTTCCAAAGTGAGCAAAAGCAACATCATTTTAATAATGAAATTTGCACAGTTATGCAAATATTAAACTTCCAATTACTCTTCAGACTGTAATGACTGTAACAATGCGACTGGTTTGTGCAAGGACAGGCAGGTTATTTAACCAAACAGGCAGCTTATTCAACCATATATCTGAGTTTTCCTCTTCTCAGTTTATTTAAAATAAAATGTTTGTACATTAATGTATCTTACATATTTAATATATAAGCCACTGAAAATATATGGATGTGATAAAATAATTGCTGCAAAATTTAAAAAGAGGGTATGTGAGGAGGGGGAGTTGGGGAGGTTATACCTGTAACAGCACATCCAAAAAGGGAGAGAAATTCCTTGCAAGAAACAAGGTATAAAGCTTTTTTTTTTTTAATTTGGCAATTATTATTAGATCACATACGACAGAAAAATATTAACAGAGGACCCTTTCACACTGCATGGTTACAGCACTACACTTCCACTTTAACTGCCATGGCTTTATCCTATGGATTCCTGGGGTCTGTAGTTTGGTGAAGCATTTGGTCTCTGACAGAGATTTCTAAATGCCGCTCCCTAAACTGCAAGTCCCAGGATTCCATAGGATAGAAACAAGACAAGTGGAATTATAGTACTATGTCATATGGAAGAGCTGTATATTTAACAGATTTGTTTAGCTTTTAATATTTAGATATATGCACACCTTTACTGTGCATTGCATTTTTTTCTGGAGCGTTAGCATGGTGTATTGGTTTGAGTGTTGGATTGTGAATCTGGAGACCAGGGCTTCAATCCCCACTCAGTCATGAAAATCCATTGGATGATATTCAGCAGAAATTCTTCTATTGAATATCATCCAGTGGATTTTCATGACTGAGTGATGAATATAAAGCCACCTTTCCTAACCTGGCACCTTCTGGATCTTTTGGGTTAAAAGTTACAAAAAGGTGGCCATTCATGAGAGGAATGATGAGAGCTATATTCCCAAGTGGGGAAGGTGGAGCAAGGCTTTGTACTGTCCAAGATAGAGCAGTGTGGGCACCCCTCTACCAGTCATCATGGACAGTACCCAGGCAGTACCCAAAGGAAAAGGCTACAATTATTCAATGCTCAGAGATCTAAAGGACTATAATCTGATTCCAGGATACAATCTTGTTACTTTATTGGAAAAGAAATCATCAATGTAGATCATGCTGGAGGGCAACTGGTTGTCATGCCCCTGCTTGAAAATTCATCTTCTGAGGATGAAGAAGATCTATCCAGCAGCCCTGCTGTCCCCCTGTTGGAAGTTTGGACTCTGCAGATGACCTACCATAGCTGGGCCCTCCTCCAGCTCTGTCTGACAGCCACTTGAATGATCCACAGGATGAGGTAGAAGAGATAAGACCTCAAGAAAAGAGAAAGTGTAGGTGGCTCAAGCAGACTCCACCCCTCTCCTGCAGGCAAAGTGAGAGGCTTTGTGGATGCAGGAGGGAAATGCCCTCCTGATATATGGGCTTCAAGGAGGGTGAGGCTGAGTCAACATGCTTTATAAGTCTGGGCTTTTCCCCTCTTAGTTGTTGGAAACAACTGATATGCTTCTTGAAGCCTGCATTTATGACAAAACCTAACTACGATTTATGATCCCTGGACTATTCATTGACCTTGCTTTCTGTGAATTGTGCATAGGATTATGGCCTTTGACCTTTGAACTGATTGATGTTGGATTCTGCTCACTCTCTTGACTTCTGGATTCCTGGCACCCTGCTTGCTAGCACAGGATGAGGACAGGACACTGGTCCTGGTTCCAAGTGGGTAAGTTCCAGTAGAAAGGTCAGACAGTCTAAAGTCAATGCCAGTAAAGCCTCAAAAAACAAGTAGGCAGATCAGGCAGGGAGAATCCAAAGTCACAGTCCTGGCAATAGGGACAAGACAATATCAAACAGAATCCTACGAGAAAAGTGAACAAGCCAAAGTCAAAGTCCAGCATTTCAGTCTTGGATACTGAAAGAGTAAAGGACAAGAGGTGCTCAGGAATGGAAAACCATACAGGATCAGTTACAGACAAATTGCTTTCTGAAGTTTCTACCTCATACTGACATTATTGATCAAGAGTTACCAGAGGCCCACGAGGTGTAGTCTGTTATGGATCCCCAGCAAGAACTTTCCTCAATAAAGAGTCTTTCAGTGACTTAGTACTTTTTCTAGGCATTCTTTCTTGAGGCACTAGTATCTTCTGAGGCTTGTAGACAACTTTTTATCTGCTGTCAAGCCGTCCTCATCTTGCAGATGAGGAGCCCAGGAGCCTACCTAATCCCAGGATCTGGCATTTCCTGCAAGGAACCACTAGGTGCAACTAGATGTCCTTATTTGAAAAGGATGCCAAGCTCCACATTTATTGTTTTGCATCTGTGCAACTGACACTAGTATCAAAGCAGAATAGCTAACACTTTGACCAGTGACCCAGATCATTCTCTAGAAGAGAGATGTTTGCATGTGCAGTTTTTAAAAGGAAAAGTTGTATTAGTGTATGTTGGCAGCAAAACCAACAGAGTCCTTGGCACCTTAAGGATTAAGAAGTTTATTAGGCATATGCTCTCACGAACGAACCAATCTGCTGTCAGAAGAACAACATACTTAGAGATATGCAACCATTTAAGAATTTTAGTGGACTAATCCTCTGCCTGTTAACTGACAGATTGATTCAGGAGTTTGTTAGAGTTCAAGCTCTATAAAGTCTCTGGAGGAAGCTTAGCTGGAAACCTGTATTTTCCCAGGACATACAGGGACTGAGGACTTCCATACTGCTATTGGCTGGCTGCAATATGAAACAGGGTAATGGGTCAGAAGGACTTTTGCTCTAATCTGTCTGCATTGTTTAAGAGCAGCCTAGAGTATCTTTAGCCCTAGAACTGTCCTGATCCTCTTCTGCTGAAAAGACCCACCATTGCAATGCCAGACAGGTGACTGTACATGTGCTTCACTGATCCACCCGCTGTGTCCAGCCTTGATCACATGGCTGGATGCCTTGTTCTGACCTCAGAGCAAGTAACTAGCAGGCAGAAGTGGACGCACTAAGTGGCAAAGCAGGATGCGTTTTAAACAGCATCCTGGCATCCGAATGGAGGGTCTGGATCTTCCAGAAAGATCCAGACCAACTGGGAACTTTTTAAAATCTGTGGTAATATGGGTATACCCCAGTTTTGGTGCTGAACACTTTTGGTCATCATCCAGTCTGTTAGCACCAGAACTGGGGTTTGGGTCAAGCATCATTTGGTCTCTGCACCAAGAAGATGAGAGAGGGGCTGTTTTATTTAGAAAGGGCCTTACAGAGCAAGAGCAGGCAAAGGGTTGTTTTACTGGCCCTCAACCCCCTCCACACATTCACAATAGTCCCTTTTTTGTTCCCACAGACAAAAAGGTGAATTTCCTTTCTGTAGAAGCATCTGTTCATCTCTGAAATAGGTTGCAGCTCCTCCTTTTTAAATTCCCCCCTTTCCCCTGTTTAATTTTTTTTAAAAAAATCCTTGCTCCCCCAACTCATCATTGTTTTCCAGCCATTTTCTTTTTTGTGGGGACCTGCTATCATTGCCTTCCTCTGCTGTAGGGCAGGCCCCACTCCTATTGCCTCTGGCTGGACTGGTCTCACCTCTCCTGACCTTGCTGTGGTAAGTGGCAAAGTGGGGAAGAGGTTTTGCTGTATTAGCATTCCCAATTGATGGTATAGAGGGTTCTATTTGTGCTCAAGCCAACATGAGCAGAAAGCCTCTTCAGGTCTTACTGTTGTGTGAGTAAAGCTGAGAACATAACAGGTAGGATGGGATGTTGTGGTTGGGTTCTGTGGCACAGGGGTGTAACTATGAGGGGTGGGTGACAAAATCAGTGCATTAACCTGCAATAGGAATTTTGCCCCAGCTGTGAATTTTTTTCCCAGCCCTCATATTTCTAGCATTGCAGAGAATGAGGCACTGAAAATCAGTCACACCCAGAATCCATAGTTGCTATATTCCCTGTCCCTTTCCCCTTGGATGTATAAGCTCTGTTTCTTAAAGGCTCAACTGACGTTGTAAGTTACTGTAATGCTCGAAATTTGAGGATGGGAAGAAAATTTCAGGGAGGGGGACAGAATTCTTATTTGGGGGGAATGCCCTCATATTGCTCCCCTCACCATAGTTGCATCTCTGGTTTTGCCTGCTTCCACTTGTGTATGCAGTTCTTACTGTCCTGGGCAAAGGATGCAAATTGCTTCCTTGGGAATGTTACTTTTTTGAACTACAGTTCCCAGTCTCTCCCAACCAGGATGGTGAGTGTGCTGTTGATCTCTCTGAGTTGTCATTCAAAGAAAGTAATGTCTCCAAGCTTTAGTGTCTATTTTATTAAATCTCTCAACGTGAAGCAAAATCATCTTGAAGACCTGAAACAGAATAAGCTCTAGCCTCTGAGACTCTTCCTCACTCTATCTTTGGAAGAGGTAAATCCATTTTTTAAACAAACTTTCACTAAAGCAACAATTATTGTTTTATGCTTGCGAAAGCGATGTTAGCCTTTTCAATAACAGCTTATGAAAACTAATGGGCACTAAGTGCATCAGTTAATCCACTACAGTTCCTTGTGCTGTTTCAGTTTTAAATATTGGCACAATAAATAATAATGTGGAATAAATTAGATCCAATAAAAGAATTTCCTGAATGCATTTCAGTAGCCGTTTATGATTATTTATTCACTGATGGGTTCAGTGCATAACAGCCTGCCAAATCCATGGTGGCAAGATGTGACTAGAATATTAGAAATGGGTGGAGGGGCATGATCTATGAAGGCACAGAAAGAGCAACAACTGCAAAACATTAATTAAGTAGTTTCCATTTGGAAATACACCAATATTTATAGCAAAACACTTCAGAGGAGGGAAAACTTCATTAAGGCTTCATTAATGCATCAAGCTAGAGATTTAGACTGTAGTTCTGTTTTCAGGCTAATCCATGACCCTCTATGGCACTCTACCAGGTTTCATGCAACTATTTTTTGGCCTAAATTCAAATACAGGTGATTAAATCAAATATGCAGCAAGAGTGGTTCTGCATCAGTCCATACGTTGGAGTGAGTGTGTGTGAAAGAGAAACAATTCAAACCTGAAATTTTTAAGGACTGAAGGATACCTTCACAGATGAAAACCAGAATACACGTGGCAAGTGACATCAGAGTGTGGTCAAGATGGCCAACATTATTAATGAGGAAGAAACATGCAAGTTAGGAAAGGCTGCAGCAGTTTCCTTTTTGCTGAGTCTGCAGGGAAGGATAAGATCCCACTCTGTCCTCTTCTCTCTTGCTTTGGCACTTTGGCCTGATACATTTGGGCACAAAGAGGTGCCCTTGTGGTGCACTTAGGGTTCGGGAGGGCGCAGCATTTAGACCCTCCTGAACCCTAGCACGTATGGATGGTGCCATCTTGTTTCCAAGCCATCCATACATGTGCGCCACAATTACGTCATGGCATGTGCCGCATTTAGGCGTGCAGTGTGCACTATGATGTAATTGCGCCACAGGAGGGCACCTATGGTGCCCTTCTTGCGGTTTTTTTCCTTTGTTGCAGCCTTTACAGGGTTGTGCCAAGGAAGCCGAGGGGAAAGGGGTCGCGGTAGCAACCCCTTTCTCCTCTCGGGACCACTGGCTACTGCAGGGTGCAGCGGGCACCCAGGGCGCTTGCTGCACCCCACTTTGAGGCCACTGAGAAGCAGCAGTTTGCCGCTTCTCCGTGGCCTGGGGAAGCAGCAGAATGGGGCCTCTGGGGCTGCCGATGAGATGGCCCTGGCCCCATCCCGGCGCTTAAAGGGGCGGCTGCAGGCCACCCCAAAAGAGCAGTCTGTAAAGCCTCTTTGAGTTCAGTTTACAGCAATTGAAGTAAGCCAGGTTGAAGGGGGAAAGTAATACGAAGAGGGGGAAACAGACATTTTAAAAATAGCTGAAAAAGTGAGATGGCAGAGGTTAATCAGGACTGTGCCTGCAACATCAGGACTGTTGAAGGATATGTTGAAAACCCTGGGCCTATACCAAGGACTCTCCATTTCACGTTCTCCAGAGTTTGGTAAGATACTTTTAAAAGGTAATCTGTGACTAGACTCGTCACACCTAGTTGGTGTTACAATTGCATTTTAAAAAGTAACTATTTTTTCCAGCCCACAGAATCTGTAATATAAAACATTGCGCACCAATTTAGATTGGCGCAAAGAGCCGCGATAAGGGCTCTTTGTGCAAATTTTAGGGCTAGGGAGGGTGCAGCTTTTAGACCCTTCCTAGGCCTAAAGTGTATGGACACCGCCATTTTAAAATGGCGGCATCCATACAGACGCGCTACAAGAGCGTCATGTGTGCAGCTTTTAGATGTGCTGCGCACATGATGACACTTTTGCACCGTGGGAGGGCGCAAATTGCGCCCTTTCCATAGCGCAAAAGAGGAGCTCCAAATGGAGCTCCTTTTTGTGGGCGGGTCTTTGTTGCGGCTTTTAGATGGCCGTGGCAAAGACCCTGGAAGAAAGGGGCCGTGGTGGCGGCCCCTTCCTCCCTTCAGCCCCGCCACTGCTAGCGGGGTGCAGCGGGCGCCCAGGGCACCCGCTGCACTCCACTTGGAGGCCGCAGGATGGGGCTGCGGAGGCTGCCGGTGCAGCAGCCTTGGCCCCGTCTCGCCGCTTAAAGGGGCGGTCTAGATCGCCCCATTGTGTTGGGAAAAACCTGCTTGAAACAAATGAACACACTCAGCCAAATTACAAACACATTAGGAAAACGATGTAGATTTGAAGAAAAAAGCAGAATTTACAAACTAATGTGGAAATAGAGTGAAAAGAATTTAAAAATGGAAAAATGAGAGAAAACAAGACAGTGAGATTTGCTCAACCCTTCCCTCAGCCCAAATTCTAGCTTATGTGGTATCCTCTTCCTTGACTGGTTTCAGGCCAGAATTTCTTTGCTTCACAGTCAAGAAGAAAGAGGCAGAGGTTAAAACGAAGGAGTAGAATGCTTCTATGATGGGGCTTGAATTGATTTTTACCTCCATTCTCTTCTGATCATCTCACTTGCCCTTTCTCTGTTGTAATGGAAGGAAAACTTTGCGTAGGCCAAGGCAAGGAAGGGCCAGGCTTGTGTTTCTCTGAATGGATGATCTAAGAATCACTTGAAGCTTGTGATACATTAGAAGAGGCTGCCTTAACCTCAGTCTAAGCTCCTTTGCATCTAGGAGATTATCTATGTTGTGACACTGCATAGGGTGTAATTTTATCCTTGCACAGATCTAATTTGGTGGTGGTGTTATTTGCCGCCTTAGGGCATCCCTATGAATGAAAGACCTCGAAAAGTCCCAGTCATCAACTTGTCTGCTCACCTCAGGCAAACTCAGGGCTGTGGCTTCCTTAATTGATTCTATGCACTCCCGGTACAGTTTCTCTCTTCTGATACTACTTCCCACCTGTTATTGTTGTAAACCTTCAAATCATCTCCAGCTTATGGCAACTCTAAGGTGAACCTAGAATCATAGAATCATAGAATCATAGAATCATAGAGTTGGAAGAGACCACAAGGGCCATCCAGTCCAACCCCCTGCCATGCAGGAACTCCCAGTCAAAGCATCCCCGACAGATGGCTATCCAGCCTCTGCTTAAAGACCTCCAAGGATGGAGACTCTACCACACTCCGAGGGAGTGTGTTCCACCGTCGAACAGCCCTTACTGTCAGGAAGTTCCTCCTAATGTTGAGGTGGAATCTCTTTTCCTGCAGCTTGCATCCATTGCTCCGCGTTCTGGTCTCTGGAGCAGCAGAAAACAAGCCTGCTCCCTCCTCAATATGACATCCCTTCAAATATTTGAACAGGGCTATCATATCACCTCTTAACCTTCTCTTCTCCAGGCTAAACATCCCCAGCTCTCTAAGTCGTTCCTCATAGGGCATGGTTTCCAGACCCTTCACCATCTTAGTTGCCCTCCTTTGGACCCGCTCCAGTTTCTCCACATCCTTTTTGAATTGTGGTGCCCAGAACTGGACACAGTATTCCAGGTGGGGCCTCACCAAAGCAGAATAGAGTGGCACTATTACTTCCTTTGATCTAGACACTATACTTCTATTGATGCAACCTAAAATAGCATTGGCCTTTTTAGCTGCTGCATCACACTGCTGACTCATGTTCAACTTATGGTCTACTTGGACTCCTAGATCCCTTTCACACATAGTTTCATTCAGCCAGATGTCCCCCATCCTATATCTGTGCATTTCATTTTTCCGCCCTAAGTGCAGAACCTTACATTTCTCCGCATTGAATTTCATTTTGTTAGCGTTGGCCCAGCTTTCTAGTCTATTCAGGTCATTCTGAATTTCAATCCTGTCTTCTGGAGTATTGGCTACTCCTCCTAATTTGGTGTCATCTGCAAATTTGATAAGTATGCCCCCAATTCTGTCATCCAAGTCATTAATAAAGATATTGAAAAGCACTGGGCCCAGGACAGAACCCTGTGGGACCCCACTGGTCACTTCTTTCCAGGATGAAAGGGAGCCATTGTTGAGCACCCTTTGAGTTCGGTCAGTCAACCAGTTACAAATCCATGTAATGGTTACCTTGTCTAGCCCACATTTTACGAGCTTGTTTGCAAGAATGTCATGGGGAACCTTGTCAAAGGCCTTACTGAAATCAAGATATACTATATCCACAGCATTCCCTTCATCTACCAAACTGGTAATTTTATCAAAAAAAGAGATCAGATTTGTCTGGCAAGACTTGTTTCTCTGAAACCCATGTTGGCTTTTTGTGATTATGGCATTGGCCTCTAAATGTTCACAGACTCTCTGCTTAATGATCTGCTCTAGAACCTATCATGTGTGTTCTTGGCAAATTTTGTTAGGTTTGCTTTTGCCTTCTTCTGCGGCTGAGAAAGTATCATTTTGTTGGCAGTGGCCAAAAACCATGGACTCACCCTGAATCTGGTGCAATGAGTCCTCACGATGCACGTAGCAAAACCATTTATTTATGCCATTAATCCATCTTGATAGAAAATACTGGTCATTCTGGAGTTTTGATGAGTATACATCTTCCCACCTACCAATATCATCCCCTGGTCTATTTCCCTCAGTGCTGCTGCCTCCACTGCTATAAGAAAACCCTATGAAATTCATGGGGTCACCATAAATTGACAGGCAACTTGAAAGCACATACACACACATACATCGACCCATCTGAAGGTGCCTTCAATTGCCATTTTTCCCACTGGGTTTTCTGGCCAGAGCCCTTCTGCACTATGTCAGCAGCTCCAATTTATCCCAGGTCACACAGCAGTGGTGAGTGAAAACAGACAAAATCTGTCAACTCCGAGCAGCCATTCTGTCCACAACATTTTTCCTACTGTCACCACTACTAGTTTGTCATGTCGCCTGTCAACTTACGGCAACCCTATGAATTTCATAGGGTTTTCTTAGGCAAGAAATACTCAGAGGTGGTTTTGCCAGCTCGCTCCTTCCTTCCTTCCTTCCTTCATTTATCTTTATCCCACCTTTCTCTCAAGGTGGCTCAAATACACACACACACACTCACACACACACACACACTCTAAAACAACACTTAAAAACAATTTAAATAGTCCAATTAAAACAGTAAAAGGTTTTAAAAAATAAAACATACAAAATTTAAAACATAAAAGGTTAAAAATAATCTAAACTAACCCCCAATCCCCCAATAAAACCAGTCCTGCATGATGTAAAAAAGCTTGCTTGAATAAAAATATCTTTGCTAGTCAGCGAAAGGCCAGCAGGGAGGGAGCCAGTTTAGCTTCCCATGGAAGGGAGTTCCACAGAGTGGGAGCAGCTACTGGGAAAGCTGTCTCTCATGTCCTCACCAAATAAGCCTGGGATGGTGGTGGGACTGAGAGAGGATCTTAGGACTCTAGGTGGTCCGTATAACCTACAGCACCTGGTACGCATTAGTGGTTTTTCATCCTATGCTATTGTAATACTACCAGTATGTTATATGAATAGGTCCCTGTACTTGTGTATTGTTTTTTCCTTCATTAATGCTTTTAAATACAGTATTAATCTTGCAGACTTGGAGTAATAAACGGGGTATCACTTCATATCTTATCTGACATACTTTAAGGGGTGTACATTATAAGAACAGCACCAAATTAAATTGTCCCCACCAAATTAAAAATATAATATAGAGCAAATTGTGTACTAAGCTGTATAACTCTGCATAAAAGCTTTTAAAAGAAACCAAGTCTGTATATAAATAAGCAATTGCAGACATTTTAAGGATGGTATTTAAACTCACTGAATCCCAAATATTTACCAAGAGCAATACATATTGCTTTTCAGTGAATCGCAAAACTGTACACAGCAAAGGAAAGGTAAAAATAAACATGCACCGTGTGGAGTCCATTGAGCAACCCTGAGGTATGTTTACTTTTCACTTTCTATTTAACCTACATTTTTTTCAGACAGAGGGATTGGGTTGTATAATAATCCTTTTTATATGGACAGAGTCGACAGAAGATTATTTGTGATTCATTTAAAATATGGATTTTAGAATCAGCAATAAATCCCCTTTTGGCTGAGACAAATGAAAGGCAAAGAAATAACATGGCATTTAATCTTTTAGCTCCTCAAGTTCTGGGCGATTATTTTGACAGTTAATTCGGTGTATTTAATGTACGCTTCCAACCCAAGTTGTTCAAAGAAAATCTTGCTCTGAGCCCAGCCCATGAAAGAAATGGCATGGTCAGACTTTGCCATCTTTGGAAGAATTACCTCTGTGAGGAGAAAATAATATGTATGTTTATGAGCATTAGAAGTGCATTGATGTTCAAGTGCAATTACTCAACACTATCAGCTTTCTTGTTTACCTCCTTTGAGCCTATTAAAGGTGATTTCTTTCTTTGGAAAGAAAGTCCTTCGTCACATATTGATGATGGAAACAGCTACTATTAAAAAGCAGTATTCTAAAGCAGATTCATGAGATTTGCAAGACTCTATTGAATGCTATGATGTTTCAGGTTTAGTGCCATTTTCTATGGAACCACATTAGTGATACAGTAAGGCAGTGAGTCCGGCCCTATTAAGCAAGCACTGATCCAGTCTTATTTTATTTTATTTATTTTACAACACACTCTTATCTTGATATGGGACCAAAGGAAGCTATATTAAACCAAAATACATCTACAGCTATTTATAATACCAAAGTTAGAAAACAAAAAAGCAGTCCCATTAAAAACACTCACTTAAATGGTTTTAAAGCATTTAAAATATAATAATGAAGATAAAAACACAGCATCCCAATAAAATACCCTTCTACATCAGTCAATGAGCAGTTGAAGGCCTTTCCCATGTCTTTGCCTGCCAATGGAAAGAGAGAGAAGAGGGGGACAACTTAAGCTCCTATGGTGGGAAGAAGCCAGTAAGAAGACCTTCACCTATGACCTACCATGTGTGCCTTTGTTAGTCCTGGGACTGAGAGAAAGCCCTTTGCTGACTAACCCTGGAAATAATGAGACAAGACACAAGAAAACGGGTTGAAAATTGGACCATTTATTTATTAGTTTCTTAAGAGAACTGCAACTAAGGTGGGAAAGTAGCCTAGTGTGGGAGCAGCTGTAGCCAGTGGTCTTTTCCCCAGACCATCTCAGCAGCTTCCCTGAGTCCCAATGAAAACCCAAAAGGTGGGTTACTCATTGGCTGGCCCACATCAGGAGGACCAACCAGAAAGTCCCTTTCTCAATCCCCAGGGATTAAAGAGAGGGTTTATCTTTCAGGCCAGCCTTAAGGTCCCAAGATCTAAAGAGGTAGTTCCAGAGACCTCCCTTCCACCAAAATGGTGCCCTAGGTGCTTGCCCCCTCCCCACTCCTTCTAAATGATGACCTATTTAGACTCCACCCTAGCCCATTGTCCAATTCCAACTGGGAACAGTATGGGGTAGGCAAAAAAGCCTGCGGAAAAGTGGGGGGGGGGGTTCTTACTCAGCTCCAAAGTAACCAAGAAACCTCATACTGCACCAGTGGTAAGAGGGTGGCAAATCACCTCTGGCCAAACCCCCCTAGCTCCTCTTGCCACAACAAAACTGCTGCAGCACAGTATAAAGTTTGTCTCTCTGTTCCAGGGATGCCAGCAAACTAGCATCCCTCCCCCAATGTCTCCAATATGGCAGAAATACAACATCTTGATTATCTTAAAACTCAAATAGCCTCATATAGGAGATAAAGTCTGTCAAAACAGCCTGGATGTAAGCCATGTGGATTTATAGATTATAACCAACATTGTGTCTAGAAACACAACAGTGGCAAGTGAAGATTTTGCAACATGAGATTTTATGTGTTCCTTGTAACCAGCCTCTGTCCACAGTCCAACTGCACTATTTTGGACCTGTTGAAGTTTCTGAACAATTTCCAAAGGCAGCACCCACCCACCATGCCCAAATGATACAGTAATCCAAGTGGGCTGTAACTAGGACATGTGTCACCATGTGACATCTGAATACTCCAGGAATAGTGCAGCTTGTTCATTAGTTTTAACCATGGCCATGCACTCCTGGGCACTGCTAAACTTAGGCATCTAACAGAATCTCTCCCCCCCCCCAACACTTTCAAATACACAGAATCAAGACCAGAAGTCTGTGGGACGGCCACCAAAAGATGAAATCAGGATAGACCTTTGCAACTATGTTCCTTTGCTAGGATAAGCTAGGCCAAAGCATCAGGCAGCACCCTGCTCCACTTTAAATACTGGACAGTGAGCTAATGAGCCCAGTTGGCTGATTAACTGCTGGCTTTAAATTATCTCACACAAGGCCACTCTGTTGCTGCAGAACAACAGCTCCCAAACCTCAATGCAATCCTCTCTGACCTCACTGGCTTTGCGGATCTCAGTATACATCTTCAGATCAATCTTTCTGATAAGTTCCTTTTTAGCTCCAGAGCCAACTAGATCATGCTTCTGCTGGCACCCCTGCTTTTAACCATGTCAGTTATTCTGACTGCAGGTGTGCTCACTGGATACATGGCAGCCTTAAACAGGATAGTTTGGGACTAATACTTCCACCATCCCTTGCAACTAGCCATAGCACCTGGGGCATCTGGGAGTTGAAGTGCAAAACATTTGGAGAAATCCCACCTCTTCTGCTAGGGACTGAAGATGATCCAGACTTCTTGGAGGTGCTGACCCAAGCTATCAGAATGAAGCAACTTGGGGGCCCCATAATCTGTCTCTATAGTAAAGGACTAGGTCATGAGACTATACCTCAGGCAACAATCCTGTACAGTACAGTATGTGCTACCCTCTGTGAATCCCAACTCCCAGCTGCTTTTATCTAATCATATGGATAGTCAAGGTTACTATTAGTATATAGATAACTGGAAAAATAAACATTTAATACTTGTTCTCATATTTGTTGAACTCGTATCTAATGCACTAGAGAAAGTCCATAATGGCATCTGTTGTTGTTGTTGTTGCTATGTGCCTTTAAGTAATTTCTAACTTATGATGATCCTAAGGTGAACCTATCACAGGGGTTCCTTGGCAAAATTTATTGAGAGAATAATTTATTTGTCATTGCCTTCCTCTGTGGCTGAGACAATGTAGCTTGCTCAAGATCACTCAGTGCATTTTCATGACATCTACTCCACTTAATAATTTAAACCAATCTTTAATGTCTAGGAAGATTTGTGCAGGAAATAATATTACTACAAGGATCAAGAGGCAGTCAGTTCTAAATATTAAGGAGATACCAATAAATTTATATAGCTACAGTATTTGAATTTATACATTATTTAATATTTAATATTTAATTATTTATCAATTTGTTTATCAATCATTTTTCAATAAATTTACCATATCAATTAACACACACAGTCAAGGATCAAAAGGGCTTTCAAATATACTTAAATATTTACAAAATATTTACCAAAAAACCCTTAAACTGGATCATTAAATATATCTTATAAATTTCCCTTTTTACTGCCCTGTATACAGAAATTGAATCTTTAGAAATTAGTCTGCCAATAATAATGCAGCATTCCATTTAAAATGGAACTGAAACTTTAGGGAAATCAAATGCAAACAGTAAATTGAGAGTATATGGAATAGAGAATATTCATTTCTTTATCTTTGTGAGGTAATACTGGTTAAGATGTATAAGTGCCCCATTGACCCCTGAGATATTCAAGGGAGGCCTTGTTCAAGGGAGGCCTCCTACAACTAGTGGGACGTGTTCGTCCATCAGCTCCCAGCATTTTATCTACGAAGTTTACATCTACAGGGTCCATAGTATGACTAGCTGCTTTTTATGTTTTATGTTGTATGTATGTAACTGTTTTGGATTTTAATTCAATACTGATTTAATTCAATTTTAAGGGGTGGGCTTTGGGTTATTGGAATTGTTTTATCTTGATGTTGTTATTTTTTTTAATTATTGTAACCCGCTCCGATTGGTGTCAGAGGAGTGGGCTATAAATAAACCTTACTATTATATTATTATTATTAGAATGTCATCTGCTAACATCACAAATGAATGTTACCTACTAATATCACAGAAAAAGGCACCTGTCCTTTCCCATATGGTTTGAAAAGCAGAAACCACATCAAGTTTTAAACTCCTCTTAAAAATCATTATCATGCTAAATATGTGGTAAACATGTGCTTTGTTTGATTTTTAAATGGAATTTATATGTAGTATATATATATTGTGTGTCATAATTGGTGTTAAATGTTATGTTAGATTATGTGTGAATAACTACGGTAATAAAACATTTTAAAAAACACATTCAGAAATTATAATACCTCATTTAGTAATTATAATATTATCAGTCTGCCTTGTGACATCTCAACTCCTTCTTCTGGTCATTGCACATGTAATCACTAATAGTTCCTGAAAAAACTACCTTTTCAGCAGCAGAGCCCCACACATATGACTGTTTCTGTGTTGCCAAGGGGATGCCTGCCACCGAATATCCAGCTACACTCTGCAGATGCCTGTTGTAGCATGTCAAACTATAGTAAGAAAGCTGGACACATCTCAGTTCATGCCCCCACCCTTCTGCATAATAGAAATGGCTATGTTTCAAGGGAGACGCTGCACCTGAAAATGTAGATTTGGGGTGGTAGCATTGGGAAATGTCTTTGATGAAGGATTTCAGTCATTATTTCTAGTTCTGGTTTGTATAGGCTTTTAAAGTGTTTGTAATTATTCATTATTTTAAAATTACCTTTATATTTTTTTCATTGACTTTTGTATTGTTCTGTACATAAATCTTAACATAAACTGCTTTGATAATTTTTATATACAGGTAGAGGCACCCTTATGTGAAATCCTTGGGACTGGAAACATTTTGGACTCCAGAGTTTTTTGGATTTTGGAATACCTGTATTTGCATGTACGTATATAATGAGATATCTTGGAGATGAGGCACAAGTCTAAACACAAAATTCATTTGTTTCATATGTACCTTATATACACAACCCAAAGGTAATTGTATGCAATATTTTAAATAATTTTGTGCATGAAACAAAGTTTGTGTACATTGAACCATCAGAAAGCAAAGGTATCACTATCTCAGTCACCCATGAAAACAAATCTCTCTACATAGAGAGATCGTGTAGCACCTTTGAGACTAACTGAAAGAAAGAAATGGGCAGCATGAGCTTTCATAGACTTCAGTGTGCTTTCTCAGATGCATACTTCCTCAGAAGTCTACAAAGGCTACAAAAATATACCCATAGATATACAGCCTGACATCATTATCGATCAGGGTAGATCTGACCCTACTATTAGGCAAAATGAAGCACCAGATTTTGGTTGTCATCAAAGGACAACTTTATTCATTATTTGTTGATATATTTTTACAATCAGAGACAGGGTGAAATGGTTATTACAGGCTTTTTTTCTCATTGTGCACAGGAATAACTTGACTTGCTTTGGTTTCTTATATTCTGTTGGGTTACTGTATCAGGTAGCAAGATGCCTTGTAGTGAAAAAAGAATGGAAAAGCACATAGAAAAGCAGAAAACAATGAGGAGACTAGCTCCACATGTTCAATCTCTATGGATCTGGAGAGTGTTTACAACACCATTGAATTATTTTCAAGGCCCCTGAAGAAATCCTTTCTCATTGTGGTTGAAACACATTGGGCTTTTTGAACATTGAGTAAACAATTGACCATCACAGAGCACATGAAACTTGTCTTTTCATTGTTTTCAACAAGATGCCTTGGACAACCCTGGAGCTGTGAGATGCTTCTTAAAATATTTTGCTTCCATGTCCTCCATTGCAAGAGCCTGTGAGAGCCAGAAACCTTGAAACTATAAAAAAACAAACAAACATTGGACTGGGGAAACATTGTTCCCTAAATCACTGAAATTCCTCTGTAACATTTGTAGGAGATCCTTCCTTGATCCAGGCCATGTTTGTTAGAATGTGCTGGACTAAATTTGGACAGGGAATAGGGTTGCCAGATCACAGTGCTTCTGGCCCTGCATCTATAGTCTTCATAGATCATCTCCAGGTGGGAGACCAGCAAATTCTCCAGTTGGGGGGCTCAGTTTTGGTCAAAAGGAAAGGGCTGCATGCAAATCTTCAAGCCAGCTAGTAGAGCAGTAGCTTGCTGCAATTTGCAAGGCTTCATTGATTGGGCACCGCAACTTGCAAAGACTCTCAGGGGTGGGGCTCATCTACATTTGCCAATATACTCTAGGCTGCTCTGGGAATAATCTGCTCCCAAATAGCAATAGTGATAGCAAGTGCATTTCTATACTGCTTATTGATGTACTCATTCACCCTGAATTCACCCTTACTTTGTGGCTACCTTCCTACGCAGTCTCTTTGTCGTCCAGCACTGATGCTGAGGTCAGAATGAAATGCCCAGCTACACTATCAGCATTGGGTACTTTGTTTCTGCCTTAGAGCAACTTTCACCCACAGTGGTGGCATCCGGCAGTGAATGGGGATCCTGAGTGAAAAGGCATCTATCTATTATAGCTGAAGACCCTCTAAACACACACAGCAAAAGGGGAGTTTTTAAAATGCTAGTGAGGGGGAGAAAACCCTTAATTGGCTGCTGGCATTGTGAAGACAGTCCAGACCCAATTTGGGGTTTTGGCCCAGTGTCATGTAAGTAGGATGCAGTGAGCCTATGGAGAACTCTGGGTAAAACATCTTTGTAGAGAAAGCCTGTGTATTCATTTAGTTATCTTATTCCTTCTTGCTTAGGAATTGTGGTGATAGGGCTCACCTTCCACTCTGCTCTGTAGGTCCTCACGCCTTGTTCTTAGTGGGGGTGTTTGAATGACAAGCTGTAAGCAACTATGATTAGTACTTAATGCATAATGCTTAACGGTATCACCAGGGGCTGTCCCTATGTCTCAGGTTTGGACCCAGAAACTTGGGGCTTGGGAGGATACTGAACTGGCAACCCTAGCAGGCAAGGAGCTATGGAGCAATACAGATGGACAGGAAAAAGTGGCTTGAAGATGCCTTTTCTGAAGCCACATTGAAACCCCACCAATTGTACCAATGGCTCCCAAGGCAGCTGGAGTGCACATGTTATGACCACATGGCACAGCTTCAAGCAGAAAAAAGCAGCTTCTTTCATAAGACAGCTAGAGGGTGCTTTCCAGCTGGCTTCAAAGTGAGCATCATCTAAACACCCCACTTTGAAGCTGGTCTGAAACCTGATAATTTTGCCTGTCTTTCACCCCATGAAACAATAAAGCCTGCATTTTAGATATACATTTATCTATACATTTGCTTCCAAAAATTCCAGGCCTCCAAAAACAGCTCCTCTTTCTGCAAAGGCCATTACTACAGTAGATACAGGAGGGTGGGTTTGTGGCTGTCTAGGAGCCCCTACTGATACTCTTTCTGATTTTGGATTTCATAATGGATAATTTGCAGGCATTTAAAATGAACAGTTTCCTGACCTAAGTTAAAAATGTTAGGACAATTTAATTAAAAACTTAATTAAATAACACTCATGTATTTCCACAGCCTGGAGCTCAGGAACACTTATCTGTACCTTCATTACAGAATCTGACAGGACAGTTTAATTACTGTTTTGAATTCATTTGCAGACAAACACTAATATAGGTTTAGATCTATTTTCAAAATCTCTAAACAGGTGAATAGTGATGTCATTCCTGCCAAAAAGACTGGCCATTCTTTTAGAGGCCTGAGACACCACCACCCCTTCCCCAAAGGTTCTAGGAATAAAATGAGAAGTTACTATGTGACAATGGCTGCAATTCTTTATCACCTACTTATGTAACTACTCTAGTTACATAGCTAAATAACATCTCCTAGTCTTCACTCTCCTAATCCTCAGTTACTGGATAGCAGCCATTCCAATCAACAAAGACCTGTTCACTTGTTGATTGGGAAGCAGCTGAGTGACATTTCCATCCCTCCTGTGCGGAATCTCTAGTATGACAGTCAGAAGCAGGGTCCTTGTCACAATCCCCCCTTGCACCAAAGATTGCTAGTGGGAGGGGTAGGTGGGAATGTCAGGTAGTTGCTTCCTGGTTGACAGGGCAACAGTAAGGACCCTATCAGACATCGGAAATTGGAAGTATAATCTAATGGCAATCCAAACACAATCATAGGGTTTCACGTTATTGCGAATTAAAGCATCTCACGCAATTTCGGGCAATGGGGGTCATTTTCACCTAATGGGAAGTCATTCTGAACGCATTCCGAATGCAATTGGAATTCACATGAATTCGCTAAACTAGTTAATTCACGTGAATTCAAATTGGCTCCAATCACAATAAAGAGAAATTCCTCCTGTCTGATAAGGTCCTAAAGGAGGATTGGGGACTTTCACACTCCCTACATATCCCCTAAACTAGTGAATATGTAGGGAACATAAAGCAATCACAAATGTGCAAGTCTAGGTTGTGTATCCATAACTGCCTTAGTGAAATCTGGCTGATGTCCTTTAGCTTCCAGTTCAAAACTGGGAAAACCAAGTTCTTTAGGATGTGATGACAGGAACTGTGGGTTTAAAAGCAATCGTGAAAATCTCCATCTCTGCTCTGTAAACTCTGGGGAACATTTCCTTCAACTAGCCAGGACTAGACTGCCAATTTTCAACCTAAGAGGACCTTTTCATCTGCTGTCCCTAGATTGGAATGACCTGGGAAATATTCAACAGCTAAATAGGCTGTCTGAATTTAAAGCACTATTAAAGACCTATCTCCTCTGGCAGGCCTATATTTTAAAGTATGAATTTTAAATTTGTATATTTTTAATTTTATGTCTGGATGATTTTAACATGAAATGATTGTTGTCTTAATATACATGTTTTAACCTAGGTGCTTAAATGGTATCAGGCGGACAGTTCTGTATTGTATTTTAATATATGTTGTAGCCTGTCATGAGCCTTGGAGAGGGGTAAATAATAATGATGATGATGATGATAATAACAATAAATTTGTGCACATGGCAATCCTTATTTGCATTGCAGCAGACAATGAACTTCTCTCAGGGGAGCTTGCCTGTACCCCTGTTTCTCTTTTGTCATGTTGTTACAGATCTCATAAACATAATATGTATTTTCAGACTTGTCTCTGCTCTGTGCTCTACTTCCTACAGTACCTTTTATTTTCACTCCCTACAGCTCTCCCCAATCCAGACATGAAAATGTCTTCACTCAAATAAAGCCCACCCCTGACATCTGTGCATCTGACATAGAGATCTGTGAGCAGCTGTCCTGCAGCCCCTTGACTGTATGGAAATACCTTGGTTGAATTATTCAGATAATTTGTATCCCACCAATTTTCTACAGATTGTATAGATTTCTATGGAACCCCCCCCCCCAATCTTTTAAAAGGATATTGAATACTGTAGCTGAAAACAACCTACCCTTGCTTAAACCACAAAAACAGAAGCAAAAAGGCAGCTCATAGGAATTAAAATTATTTTAGAAGAAATGTTTTTTTCCATAAAAACATCAGACACTAATTAAAATCACAAGTTTAATTCCCCACTGAAGTTGTTTGACAACTTGTGGAAAATTATTAAGTGAGGCAGTGCATGGGCCATCCTTGGAATGAAGTTGACACAACCACCAAAGAACCTCTCTTCCTAGTTCCAGAGCCCTTCTGCACTACACAAATGTAGCTCCACTTCAACTGTCATAGCTACATCTTATGAAATCCTAGGATTTGTAGTTTAGTGAGAGGCACAACAGGCACTCCCTGGCTCAGGAGTCTAAAAGCCTCTCTTTCTAAAATACCAATCCCATGATTCAGTGGAACATTGCCAGGCAGTTGAAGTGGAAACATAGTGCTACAATTGTATTGTGTGAAAGGGCTTGCAATTAAGCACATTGCAGCTGAACTGGGACATGCAAAAACTCATCCAAAGATGATCTCGGAGGTTTGTATAAGGGGAGGCAGTCAGCTGTTTTTGATGATGATGATGATGATAATGATAATTATTTTTTACCCACCTCTTCACAAGGCTCAAGGTAGGGTACAACAAAGATTAAAACACATACAATCATTTAAATACAAAAGCACACACATAAACATAGGACACATTAAAATCATGCATACATAAAATACTGTTACTTTGGAGTAATACTGTTTAAAATCCAGACAGTGTGTTTAGTTGTCAAATTCAGGTCATTCCACAGTCTAGGGGCAGCTGAGAAAAAAAAAAAATCCTCTGAGTGACAGTTGCCAGTCTAATCCTGGCCAGTTGAAGTGAATGCCCCCCAGGGTACCTCAATGTATAGGACATATTATAAGGGTGGATATCCTCATCCTGAACCAATCAGGGCATGGAATTGTGCCTTAAACCAAACTGGAAGCAATTTAGCTGTTTCAACAAGAGAGTTTCACACTCCCTATATGCAGCTGAGGATACTGTGGACAGCAAAAAGAACAAATAAATGGGTCAAGCCTGAAATTTCCCTGGAGGCAAAAGTGACTAAAGTGAGGCTGTCATACTTTGTGAGAAGGCATGAATCATTAGAAAAGACAATAATGTTAGGAAAGGTGGAGGGAATCAGAAAGAGAGGAAGACCACATGCTAGATGGATGGACTCAACTAAGGAGATCACGGGTATGAATCTGCAAGAACTTTGAAGAATAGTGGAGAATAGAGAGACTTGGAGATATCACATCCATGACTCAAGATCGACTCAATGGTGGTTAACAACAGCAATATGAACCTGCACATGGATCAATTTTAATTTTCAGCTGTTCTTCAACAGCCTACCTTTGCATGGAAATAATCCAGATGCAATACAACTCAGGCATGCATCACTCTGGCCAAAATGCCAGTCTCCATTACTATCATTTGATGAAATGAGGTCCCTGTCTTCAGACTAGGGGTAGTTCATAGTCCAAGTAGGAAGTGGGGAGGCCCCATCCATAAGCTCAGACCTCAAGCTGCCCTCACACCTTTGCTCACCCGTTGAGGTACAGAGAGCCGGGGTGGATCATTCCCAGGGGTGGAAGTGAAGCTCATTAGGATCCCTTGAAACCACTGTGGACAAAATCCTAATCCTATTGCTGTACCACTGAATTTGCTAGTGTCTCACTGAATTTTTGGCAACAGATCTCCCCTTTTAAAAGAAAAGTGAGCAACTACTAAGGTCCAGAGGCTACACCACCTCTGCCCATGGGACTGTGGAGATCACATTCCTCCCTTCAGTGCTCTCCATCTTATATTTTTAGGTTTTTTTAAAACAGCACACATATCCCTGTAACCTTGAGAGGTGGAGGCAATCTTGTTATTGTCCTACCTCTCTGCCCACTTTAGGCCACCTGGATCTGTGGGAAATGGCAGGAAGTAACAAACCAATTAATTTCTAAAGAAGAAAGTAACTAGAACCAGAACATAAAACAGAAAGTAACCAGAAGATATATGAGGCTTAGCCTCAGAAAGTCGCCTGGGAGTTGGCTTTTTCACATAGGTTGCACTTTCTCCACCTCTGCTTTAAAACAAAGTTTGCAGGGAGCATATGCCTTGTTTTCAAGTCAAATTTCATGTCTGGGAGCATGCTTTGGTATGAAAATGAGGTATGTGCACACTTCACATCTTGTTTTAAGTAGATATCATGCTTGTTGTTTTTATTCCCCTAGCTAAGCAAATTTAGGTGAGGGTTGGCATAGGACAAAATCACAAATGGTGATAGAACAAATGGGATGGCAGGGCTGGATGCATCCTATGGCCCAAAGGCTGCCCACCCAAATTTTAAATAAATGAAGAACAGGATTGTTTGCCTTTAAGGATTCAGTATCAGGATAGGTATAACACATCCTGAGACAGTGTAATCATTGGGGGGGGGGGGAGGCTAAGACAGAGTTTTAAAAAATGGAAATGCATTCAGGAAAACAACTGGTTTTGCTTCCAAATGGTGATAATAACCACTAATCAAGGCTACTTGTTATCACAGTTTTATGTCAGTTTGCTGTATTGCTTTACTTATAAAAACTTGTTGCTGGGGAACATGAATGGGAGAAGGCATGTCTGCTCACACCCTACTGATGGATTCCCATAGGTACCCAGATGATTTCTGGAGAAAGAGACTGCTAGATCAGAGAGGTCTTTGATCTCATTCTAGACACAGCTTTACAAATCCTAAGAACACAGCTGTGAGATTTCCATCCTCACACTTATTAACACAGCAAGGGAAAAAGTGTAAATTTGGCCTCTCTTCAAAGAATAATAGTTTGTAAGCCTGAATCTTCACCATTTTTTTTATTTTTTTAAAAAATGCTGCAGATAGCACAGGTAAGATTGTGAGGTAGCCTTTCATTAGCATTGCTGTGGAATAAACATCCATTGCAGACAGACTGAAAAAGGCATTATAAATAAACATTTATAATGAAACTTAGGCTTAGTGCTCCCCCCCCCCCATCTTCTGAATAATTTTAAATATTTACCTATTTCTTCTAACATTTCTTCTTCATTTTTCTCACCTGAACATATGTTAGTTTTGACTTGGCTTCTCTTCTCAGACTGTTTTTGTCAACATTTTTAAATCGGACTATAGAGCTGAAGCACAAAATGGTACTTATAACATTGGAAGGTAAGCACTGGAACTCTTCCTTGTGAGTTTCAAAAGTAACACTTGCCTTAATTTAGCTTCAAATAGCACTGGGGTTTTGTAGCAAAGTGTCGCAATGTCAGCTCATCTCCAGCGTCTTATCCACTGTCTATAATCCTTAAACTGTGCTCTTGCATGCCAATATGGTTGCTGCAGCCTAGTGATAATAGAAGATGGGTTTGCAGATTAAGGTAAAAAAAACCTTCAGTGCTGGAATTACAGAGTACATTTTAAATTAACAACTCAGGATAAAGGCACTCTATATTTTGCTTGGGAGATGAAAGCTAGGGATGTCATCAGAAAAATTCCCAGGGGCGTTCTTGCAAGGATCACTAAGTAACAGATAGGGCCTGGCCAAGGGATTTAACTGGCAAACTGTTAACTAGAATCCAGACAGTGTGTTATTTCAAGGGCAAGTTCCCTTGAACTAACACACTGTCCAGCCAGCAGGAGGCAAAGCATAGATGGTCACAGGAGGTGGCGTCTGGTGACTTCTGTCAATGGGCCTATGGAATTGTTTGAAGCTTTGCTTTACTGAATCCTATTCTTCAATAGGTTCAGCACCATAGGTAGCATCTTTAAAATTTCCATATCCATGGATTCTTTATCCATTGATTCAACTATCCATAGCTTGAAAATATTTTTTAAAATGAATTTCCAAAAGTAAACCTTGATGTTTGGCATTCAATATAAGAGACACTATTTTACTTGACCATTGTATTTAATGAGACTTCAGCATCAACAAATTTTGTTATCCATGGCAGCTTCTGGAACCAAACCACAGTAGATACCAAGGGCCCACTGTAAAAAAAAAACCCAGTAACTTCAACACTGCACAATGATGATGGAAATTACCCACCACCACTGTGTAGCTACAATGCTGCATTGTGAGGGAACAACAGCCAACACCAGATACAGCACTACTTTTGTTAGTTGTCTATAAGTTGCTCTGGCATATGTTGACTCTATTCTGTACTAGGATTCCTGGCAAGATTGATTTCAAGAAGGTTTGGCTTTGCCTTTTTCTAAGACTTAGAGACTATGATTTGCTCAGATCACCCAGTGGATTTCTATGGTGGAGCAGGGAGGAAACCCTGGTCTCTTGGGAGTTCTCATCATGCTCTTTGGACGCTGCACCACAACAGCTATCATTTGTTATTGTAATAATCATTGAATGTTTCCAGACAAGGCTTTTACCTTGCAGTCATTTTGCCTCATTCAGAACATTGTGGGGTGGGTAGGGTGCCTAGACATCCTTGTGTTCAATTTTATCCTTCCCTGCTGCTGCTTCCATCTTTTACCTTACTATAAAAAAATCTGTTCAAATGTGGGAGAAGGGGGAAATGGAGCAGCTGCATGATGCCTTTTAATTGATAGCATTAAAATCTATCAATTGTCTTCATAATTTCATATAAACTCCAGGATATGCTGAACCTGTGTCTACAGTTAAGCAGAAGAATTCAGCATTCTTAAAACATTGACAAATTCAAAAGGTGATTGAGTTTGTCTCCTTCAAGTGGCTTCCCATTGTTCTTAACACCGTCTGGGAAGCAACATTATTGCCTTCAAAGACAATTTGTTCAAAATACAAGGAATCTTTGGCCTTTCTGATATTGTGGACTTTGAGTCCCAGAATCCCACCACCAGCATATCCAATTATAAGGGATTGTGAGAGTTGCAGCCCAAAAGCATCTGGATGGCCAAAGGTTCACTGCCCTGAGATTTAGGCAATGTTAAGAAGCATTACCTGGAAGAGATTCTCCCAACAAAGGACCCAAAGCTTTCATCAGTCCCAGCCAATAGGGATAATAGGAATTACAGTCCAGGTTGGAGATGAGCATTGATTTTATTTTCAGTCTCTTTCTTTATTTTCTCTTGTTATGCTGTATTATTCCCTGCAAGCATGCTGGTAGGGAAAGTCAGAGGAGTACAACAGCAGGGGAAAGCTGCCCGTTGCTGTTTCTCCATTTCTTCCCAAGTCCTATAGGACTGTGACAGAAATGGAGAACTTCCTTCCACATCAGTAGGAAGAATTCAATCTGTCATCCAGGATGTACACTGAAATTGCCAAATTGTGATAAAAACATTATAAAGCAATTTCATCTGAAACCTATTTAAGACTAGGACTCTTCAATTTAATCCACAGTCTTAAAGAACAAAGGTTATACTCACTGCCATTTTTCTGGTCTGGTAAGTAAGCTCTAGTGCCTTGAGAAAAAAAGAAAAGAGGACCAACTCATGAAAAATCAATCCTGGCTGGATTCTCCTATCACAGAGGTCAGGTAATGCTGTGCCGCCGTTAAGTCAGATAGAACAAACTGAGAGAACAGTGATGTCTAAATTGAGTTCAGTAGAAAACTGAAAGTTGGTTGAAAGGTTAAAGGATGTCAACCTAATATTACAGTTCTTTTAGAACTCAATAGCAATTCTGTGTTTTTCTACTGAAAAGGAACACCACGTTTCCCCCAATGCAAGAGTGATATAGCTGCAGTAGTTTAGTCCAATGATGCTTTGCTGCATGAATTGTGTTTTTGTTTTTAGAAAACATGAGTTTCTACTGTATGTAATGTCAACAGATGATGGGAAGAAGTTACTGACCACATAAGATATTTGATGAGCACCTCTAGTCTGGCGAAGATGTAGGACACAGATGTGAAATGAAAGCACAAGCAAATGAATGAGCTGTTAGAAGTCCAAATACAAGCAAACAAACAAAAATACAATGGTAGGCAAGGATTAGACTGAGAAGGCTGATGGTTCCAGTATCAGTGGATTTTAGTTTAAACTTTAGAGAAGCTTACCAAGGTGCTGAGAGTAGTTTGGTGATAGGTTTCAGTGCCTTGGCTAGTCCCCGTAAAAGTTTAGGCTCAAAATCCAGAATGAATTCACTTCCCAGCTAGCATCAGAATTGTAACCCACCCCTGAGTTTCTCCAGCCACCTTTATCCCTTTAACAGCAGTTTCACCTGCAGAACTAAGCAGGAAATGGACCTTCCCATACATGAAGACTTGCAGAACAATGTGCCATTCCAGGCTGCATCACTACAGAGGCAATTCTAGCAAGGCACAGCCTCTCATCTGAGCCAATGAACAGGGCAGTATATGGGATTAGGGTTGGCTCTAAACATTTTTATTCCTGAGATAAACCAGCAAATGGTGTCCTTGCACTTAATCAAGGTGCATCACACCCAAAGTCAACCCAACACTTGGCAGAAAATCCCACAAATGCCTCTCCTCTTCCTTGGAAGAAATGAACTGAAATGTTGCAGCTTTTCATGGCACCCAAAATGTACTGCCCAAATGGATACCTTACTTTCCCTAACAGCAGGGCTGGCCTTGATAGGATAATCCCATGTAACCCACACCAAGATCATTAGAATACAGATTGGATGTGAATGAGATAACTAAGAAAACGGCTTAAAATGTTAGATGTGGCTGCAGCTCAAATCTTTTTTTCCCCTCCCTTTTCACTGTGATTTAGTATGAGCCAAGAAGGATTGTGAAAATGGGAGAAGAACTCTGTCCTCTTTTCACAAGTGCCATGCACATGAAATCATAGAGACTCTGTGTATGTTCAGATACCAGTATGACACTTTTCTCCAACCCTATTTCTGCAGGCACCCATGTATGCTTTGGGCCTCAAAAGATGGGACTGCTCCAGGCATTTTTGGCTCTGTGAGAGAGCCTGATGACATAACATTGTCCTGTTCATTTGCCACCTCTGTTGGTTTACTGATGTTACATGTTACATGAGGCAGAGAGGTGGTATTGCACAATGTGGCCACATAATGTTCCAATGTGAGGAAAGCTGTAATGCCATTATACAAATTACCAGAGAAAGACGAGGGGAAAATATGGAGAATGGGACATCTTCATGTAGTTTTCTACTATGCATAGCTTTGCCTTGAGTGTCAACAAAATCCAGATTTTGGTCCAGAAGTATATCTGTTCTATCCAGCTGTTCCTCTTACTGCCCCTACCCATTATCCAAAACAATATTCTTCTGGAGCATACAGAGTTCACTCCACAAAGATGAGACGAGACTAACATCCCACATTCCTTTATTCATTCACTTTTTATTTTTTACTTAATTATTTTTATTGTTTACAACACCTTTTCTACACTCAGTCAGAAGTTTTGGCAACAGAATTTAAAATTCCCTGTGCCCCCTCAGCTTTGCCTAATTAAAACTGACAACTACTGTTTTGAACTACAAACATAATTACCTGGTTTCCTCCCTGAACCTGGATAGCTTCAACTGTCTATTGATAATTTATGAGCATCAGAGAAGCTGCCTAAAACAAATATCAGGCACTAGGAAAAATAAAATAAAATCTCACAGCAACTTCCCTTTGAAGTTGCAGTATCTGCGAGGGGAAAAATCAACCTTATCCAAGAACGTTAAGAAATAAGCTCTGCTTTAAAAGAATGCTGCCACGCTTTTTAGATGTGATATTGTGACAAGCAACTTGCTTTGCATTTTCAGATTTTCCACAAGCTTGAGGAAGGGAATTTCCAGGCAAGTTAAAAGGCCCATGTTTTCTTGAAATGCTATACTTGCACTAACACCAGTCCTGTGCAAGTAGCTTGATAAATTAATAAACTAACTACGCTCATTCTCCCCTAATGTGCTGTCCTCCTGATGCTTGGTGTTTGGGAAGACAATCCCAACTACCCCACCCAGCATAACTAATGTCAGGGATATATGATAATTTCCTAATTTAGGGCAGGGATTTAACTTGGATTTCAATTTTTAACTTGGATTTTAATTTTCATCACTGCCAGTCATGATTGCCAGTAGGGAAGATGATGGTAGTTGTACTTCAAGAACAACGGAAAGGGCACAAATTGAGCACCTCTGGGTTAATGGGAAAAGTCCAAAGGGGTGGAACCTAAGTGAAGAGAATGTGGAAGTATCTTTGCGCAGTTAACAAACCATTCTTCACATTGTGTAAGTTCTTAATGGAAAGCACCCATATACTTGGATAATAATACAGAAAGAAACTGAAATTAAAACCACTAGTGTCATCATTATTCTCATGTGCTTTCAAGTCCCTCAGAATCATGACAAACCAATCATAGGGTTTTTTATATAAAGATTTATTCAGACAAGGTCTGACATTGCTTTCCTCTTAGGGTGAGAGAGGGTGACTTGCCATAATGCCACTTCAAGTCATGATGTGTCACCCAATGGGTTTCCATGACTGAGGAGGGATTCAGTTCCTGGTCTCCAAGAGTCCTAGTCCAGCACTTAAATCACTACAGTACCCTGGCTTTCAGTAGAATCATAAAATCATGGGCCCAATAGAGACAGGCACTAAGGGGTGTCCTGGCAGCTTGCTAGGGTTGTCCAGGGGTGGAGCGACTGCACAGCCCGCAACTCTAGCACAACACCAGGGCATCATTGCTGCGCAGCGCCATACAGATGGTGCATGCAGTGATGCCGTCATGTGTGCACCGTGTCCACAGGACTGGCATGCACCTGATGTCCCGGTGGTGCTGCAGGGTGCTTGGGGTGCCCTTTTAGTGCCATGGAAAAGAGCTCTAAAACAGAGCTCTTTTCTTGCGCACGCATCATTGGCACAGCCTTTACATGGCTGCACCAGCAATGCTCCTCTTCATTGCAGCTCCCAGGATGTCCTTGGGGCATGAAGCCTCAAGGACACCCCTTTTCCAGATCATGGGAAAGTGGCATATTGCCCAAGAAGCTCTGAAAGGGAACTCCCCCAGGCCTCCCTTTCAGAGTTCCAGGGAGGCCTTGGGGAGTTTCCTTTTGGAGCTCCTCGGGGAGATCTCCCCAGAAGGAGCTCTGAAAGGGAGTTCCTTCTGGGGATCATTCCTGTGGCATCCATAGGGCCACAGAACAATCCTGAGGAGAAAGGGGCTGCCCCTTTCCCCTCTGGTCTCCTGGGGTGTCTGTTATTTTGTGATAACTTACCATGGTATTACTTCCAGGATCAGAAGCAACATGCCTCACAGAACCAGTGCATTCATGTCCCATAAACATTTGCTGGTCACTCTGGAAGCGGAATGCTTAAGTAGCAATAGCAACAGCAGCTTCATTTATATACTGCTTCATACTGAACTAAGCAGTCTCTAAGCAGTTTACAATTGTAAGCTAATTTTCCCCCAACAAGCTAGGTACTCATTTTAATGACCTCAGAAGGCTGCAGGCCCAAGTCAAGCCTGAGCCTTTGGCTACTATTGAACTCACAACCTTATGGTTTGTGAGTGAGTGGCTGCAGTACAGGCAATTAACTACTGCATCACCAGGGCTCAGAGATTAGAAGGACTGGGTTTCTGGTCTAATTCACTTGATGACTCTTTGCATGTTCTTAAGTCAAATGCTTCTGAGACACTTCTTTGCACATGACCCTTGTTTTCTCACATTAGTTATTTTCAAAGCATTAGTGTAATTTTGAAAATGGTCTTTAAGAAGTCATAAAGAATATACTCTCAGCCAATGAGGGATGTTTAAATTTTTTTGAGTAAAACAGTTTGGCTGCTTTGCAAAAAGTTTGTGTAATGTCAGTGTTTGTTTCATATATTTATGATGGTAGAATATGGTAGAAATACTTCTTGCTTTTCACAGTTTTGTTATATGCACAAGTCATGGTTCAGGACACACATCTCAGAGCTTATGATTCAGGCTTTCCTCTGCATATTTTTTATTTTATAATGATTTGAGCAAGCAGTATACTACAACCATTTCTACCACCTCCCTTTTCAATAATCCCTTATAATTGCAAATCTTATGACTGCTTACTTGGGAGTAAGTCCCCTTGAATTTACTGGTACTTAGTTCCGAGCCCACGTGTATAAGTTTGGGCAGTATAAGTTTGGGCATCAACAGTAGGTACTAACTGTTTAATTGGTTTGGTGTATTCCTTCAGGCTCTCCACAGACAAATGCATGCATTGGCGTAAATGAGAACAGTGAAACTGAAGCAAGATAAATCTTCTAAATTATTCATAATACACATGCTTGATCAGAGGCATCAAGAAGGGAGTTGTTATTTTGTGATTAGAAATAAGCTGTTCAAGTGAAGAGTTCAAGGTCCAAGAATGTCATCAGAAATGAAAATCTTCAAAATTAAATAGGATTTAATCAATTACCCCATGTGACTGGAATAAATTAACCTACTGTTCATGGATTCATGATGCAGATTTTAACTCATGCTGACACACCGACAAGGGGCTCAGAGCTGGTGACACTTGTTGGATGTGACAAGCTGTACTCCATTCCAGCAACACATTACATGCCTCTCTAAAAAATATATCTGCCTACCAGATAAATGTTGGTAGATCCCTCTGGGAGCTGTCTCCACTGTGAAAACTATTATTGACTAACCATGAAACAATAAGACCAGAGACAGGGAACTGGGTTAATGTGGGTGGCCACATTATTGATCTAGAGCCTATTTAAATGTTCAAGACCTGGGGATGAGCAAACAAGGTGTGTGTGGGGGGTCCAGCTGGGGCCCAAATGTCAACCTATGACACCAGACCCCCCCCCCCCCAATTCAAAGAGATGAAACATCAGAACACACACACCCCCAGAGCAATCCAAAGAGACTGATTGCTATATCAGATGGTCATCATCCACAACACATTACATGACTCTCTAAAGAATATATCTGTCTTCCAGAAGAATGTTGGTGGATCCCTCTAGGAGCAATCTTCTCTATGAAAACCATTCTAACAATTCTAACATCTGAATAATTGCACTCAAGCTCAGTGGCAGTTGGTGGATTTGTGACTATGCTTTGGGTGATAGTCTCAACTTTAAAGGCGTCATCCAGGATGCTGTATCTATTTGCAGCATAGAGTTCAGGTCTTTAGATATCTCTGTTAACATCCCATCACTGACTCTGACATGAAAACCAGTAGTTTCCATTGCTTATTCCCAGCTGAGCAGAGTTATTCCAGTGGTTCCCAATGAACTCCCAAAGAGGATCATCATACTTTTAAAGGTGCAGTCCCAGAATCCTCCATTGCTTTGATCATGCAAGAATTAGCCCAGATACCTTGATCCTGAAATAGTCCATCTTCTTGGACTACAGCTCTTGTCAGCTCTCAACAGTGGGTATGATGGCAAAGGTTTATGGGAATTGCTGTTCTATAATGACAGAAGTGGAACAAGTTGCACACATCTCTTTAAAAACTATTTAAATTATTGGGTTTAAATATCCTAAATCTGCATAGGCTTGACATCTTGGATGGCCAAATTGCTGAGGTCCTGTGCTTTCAATTTCTATATAGAGAGAGGAGAAATTTCAACAGATGTGATGTGGTATAATGACTTGTTGAGTGACTTAGGCTTTCACCAGCAATTGAATCTTGAATCTGGAAAATACTGATGATGATGATGATCATGATCATGATCATCATGACAACGATGACACCAACAACAATTGGATATATGTTTTAACCAGTGGTGGGGAATTTCCCCAAAGTTGTCAAACCCAGATCCTAAAGCACTCCTGTGCCTTCCAGAGCTGCAAATTCTACCCAGTTTTTGCAAATGTTGACATAAATGTGTAAAATCTCAGGCCTTTCCTTAGCAGAGTGAGGCAGAAGTTATGGGTAATGGGGTGGTGGCGGTGAAATACTGGAGGACAAAACATCTGGATGGCATCCAGCTTGCCCTGTACTCCCCGTAAGCATCCTGCTGCCCTTTGGGGCTATGTAGTCTGCTACCAGTGCTGAAAGCATGTTTTTTACTGGCAGTCATCAGGTTCTTTATATGGAATGAGAAGAGGAGCACTATTGTGCTTTGTCAGGCTGGCCTTGTCACTTTGATATTTCCTTATGGAAAAATCTGCCATTGAAGAATTCTCTTTTCTCTTAAAGGCATGGAAGCCTTCTCTGGGTTTAGACTCTTTATAGAGTTTATCTGAATAGACTAGAAAGCTGGGCCAAAGCTAACAAAATGAAATTCAACACGGAGAAATGTACGGTTCTGCACTTAGGGAGGAAAAATGAAATGCACAGATATAGGATGAGGGACACCTGGCTGAACGAGACCACATGTGAAAGAGATCTAGGAGTCCAAGTAGACCACAAGTTGAACATGAGTCAACAGTGTGATGCAGCAGTTAAAAACATCAATGTAAATTTTAGGCAGCATCAATAGAAGTATAGTGCCTAGATCAAGGGAAGTAATAATGCCAGTCTATTCTGCTTTGGTCAGGCCCCACCTGGAATACTGTGTCCAGTTCTGGGCACCACAATTCAAAAAGGATTTGGAGAACCTGTGCTGTGTCCAAAGGAGGGCGCCTAAAACGATGAAGGGCTTGGAAACCATGCCTTATTATGAGGACCGCCTCAGGGAACTGGGGATGTTTAGCCTGGAGAAGAGAAGGTTAAGAGGGATATGATAGCCCTGTTTAAGTATCTGAAGGGATATCACATTGAGGAGGGAGCAAGCTTGTTTTCTGCTGCTCCAGAGAGCAGGACCTGGAACAATGGATGCAAGCTCCAGGAAAAGAGATTCTACCCCAACATTAGGAGGAACTTCCTGACAGTAAGGGCTGTTCGACAGTGGAACACACTCCTTCGGAAAGTGGTGGAGTCTCCTTCCTTGGAGGCCTTTAAACAGAGCCTGGATGGACATCTGTCGGGATGCTTTGACCAAGAGTTCCTGCATGGCAGGGGGTTGGACTGGATGACCCTTCTGGTCTCTTCCAACTCTATGGGGTGGTACAGACTGCCCAAAAGGGGCAGTCTGTAGCCGCCCCTTTAAGCAGCGAGATGGGGCCAAGGCTGCAGCACCGGCAGCCTCAGAGGCCCCATCCCTCCTCTTTGGAAGGACGCAGGGAAGCAGCAAACTGCCACTTCCCCGTGGCCTCAAAGCAGGGTGCAGCAGGCGCCCTGGGCGCCCGCTGCACCTGCTCTCCCCGGAGCTGGCGAGGGGAGAAAGGGGGCGCCGCCACGGCCCCTTTCTCACCCAGGTCCTTGGCGCAGCCATTTAAAGGCCGCTCCAAAAGCCCGTGTCTTTGGCGCTGCAGAAAGGGCACGCTTGACACCCTCCTGCGGTGCCATAACTCTACTATGGCACGCCCATATGGACGCTGCCATTTTTAAATGGTGGCACCCATACGCTTTAGGGTTAGGGAGGGTGTGGATGCTGCACCCTCCCTAACCCTAAAGACACCTCAAAGAGCCCTAAAGGCGTTTTGGGCATCTACGATTCTATGATCGGGCCTACGATTCTATGATTCTGTTCCAGCTCCCTAGTGCCACATTCACTGTTTTATTCTTTTATAGACATACATTTCTTATGAATCTTTGAGACCCATTTGCAATGAACGTGACTATTACTGACTATACTTGCTAAGGTATGGATACATAAGCATACTCATCCTGTTTTAAAACTGACCCAACTTGATTTTAGTTTAAAGAGACAGAGGCAGCCACTTCACAGTTTTAAACTGTGTTACATGGGATATTCAATCTATTCACAAAGAATGGAAAGTAGAATAAATGGTCTTTCTCAGTGCTAGGAATTATAATTGTTCCTGTGATTGGAATTCAACATCAGCTGCCACTCTGAATTAGCACGAACATGGGTGACTTAAAGAGATATTTGCTGGTTAATCTTTAAGCTGTTAAAAGAAGACGATCACTTAATTTATTGCCCATGAAAAGTCAATGTATTCCCAAGGAGAGGGAAGTGTGTGTGAAAGAGAGGGAGTGATGGAGGGTTTCTCTGTGTTTCTGTTTTCTGGAACTGTTTGGCAAAATTACAAAAGAATAAAATCTTCCTGTCATCAATAGCCCCATTGCTATAGTTCCATATCTTATGGGGACATTGTGTGATGTGTTTTCTTTCCTGATCCTATAGTTTTAGAAACAGCCAATGAGAAAAAACAAATGTTAATGACAGGTTCTTGATGTATTATTCATAGATAATCTAGTCCTAGTAAAGCCTTCAGAAATGTGATAAGTGATGCAAATAACAGAAGGGCCAGTACTCCTTTTCCTGAAAGAAAAATTCTGAAGGTCAAAGCATAATGCAATGGAGATCACCAAGTCCCTTGCTATGGGACTTCTGCAGAACTGGAAAAGTTGTTCTGTTAATGTGAGATAACAAGAGATGGAAAACGGAGGGACGGCTCAATTAAATGGTGGAGAAGAACACTGTATCATTAATAGGCATGTAATCAAAAAGATTTCAGCAATTGTGCTTTTTCATAACCCTTTCTTACAAGATGTACCCCAGGTTTTTAACATCTGGAAAGCTATTCACCATCTGCTTTCTTCTCAGTATACTGAATGGGGAAAAGCAATAGAATCACCATCTATTTGGATACTAAGAATGGTTTCTTTTATGCCTATAACCTAACAGTTCACAGTTTATAACCTGTAATTCCTGGAACTCTTAACAGTTTACACATATAGTGTCTACTATGTAGTAATGAGTCTGTGCAGCACCCCAGAAAGCAGCACACAGCTGATAGTGGCAAAGGAGTACAATCTAGTTGACCAAGAATCCTAAGATTGGACTTTCCATGAAAACAGGATATGGAATGAGAAGACTCTTTTACTCATACTGGTAAGCTTGCAGAAAAATTTACAGGTGCCAGATATGTTGAAAAAGACCAAGAGGCAGTTATAGAAAGAACCATAAAACTCTTTCCACTCTTCATATTTTTAGTAAACTGCTGGAGGGAATTTAGATTTTTCTTCCTATTACATATGTTTTATATATTTAATTGCCATTCTAAACTCATGATTATAGTGCTATTCATGTCTCAAAATGCATTAAGCTTCTCTTGAATATGTGTTACAAGTAAAACACATTCATAGTTGAGCAGAAACTAAATGTCTGCATGCCTTTATTATCTGCCTTTAACTCTTAGCCCAAGTAATAATCCTTCTAAAGAAAGGGTTTCAAATAATAGAGCAGAATTCTGTATGTCACGGAAGACGTGAAAAACTTTTTACATGCCTATCAATTTGTGTTGATTATAGTAATTAAATGTAATAAAACTGGTTAGGCCAACTGACATTTTTGTTAACATGCATTACTTAGAAACTTTGGGGCAAAAAATGTACATATTTTAATAAAAAGTTAAGTTGCAGTCCTATATCCACTTCAGAGGAAATATTACTGAATACAGTGGGGTTTATTTCTAAGCAGACACAAAAACAAATTGAAACAAAATGACTTAATCTAGGCTGGGTCATATTTTAAAATGTATAGTATACTTGGAACTACTAAGGAAGATCCTACAAAGGCAGGCTTAATGCAGAACATAAAGAAAACAAGAATAATGACCATGGAGATTCTATACATATTCAACCTAGGCAATGGGGAAACTGAAATAGTAAAAGAGTTCTCGTACCTTGAATCAAACAGGGACTGTAGTCAAGAAATCAGAAAAAGACTAAGAATGGGGAATGCAGCTTTGAAAGAAGTAGACAAGATCCTAAAGAGTAAAGATATACAACTGAGCATGAAGTTAAAATTTTACAAGCCCGTAAAATAATATTAGTATACTTGAACTCAATGTGAAATAAGATTAGGACCAGTACTGCATGGGAATGATAAAAATGAATGATAAGATCTGAAATATAAAGTTATAAAAGCAGGAAAATAAAAAGATCAGACTGAAAATTCAAAACAGAAATAATTTCAAGGACTATGTATTCAAGATCAATAGAGAGCAAAACTATAGATGTATATTACATATGTAGGAATAGATCTATAATTATTTGTATATAATGTGAATAAAGAATAAAGAAACATAAATGACTGTACAATGAAACATATGCTAATGATATTAGATATATAAAAGCCAAAATGATAATATATAGGAATGAAACAGAAAAGAGAGGAAATGTGTGTGTAATAAGTGTTGTATTATATTTATCATTTGTTTATTGTTTGTTTATTAATTTTTATATTTTAGGTGTGAAAGATAATTGTTTAATTGATGTATTACAGAAAGGAATCTATTGACAAGTTAGGTTTAATTTTATAATCTTTTCAGACATAATTGTTCAATGGCAATTGAACTACCTTTGTGATTGTGTTTGTTAATAATATATATATATATATTAAGGAATGATATAAACTCACAGCTTAAACATAAATTTGAAATAAAAGTTTATGATAGAACAGTTAAAAAATTGTACAAGCCCACATCAGCATCTATGGGTATGAGAGCTAAAGAAAGAGAATAGGATGAAAATCAATTCATTTGAGATGTGGTGCTGGAGAAAAGTGCTAAGGATACTGTGGACAGCCAAGAAGACAAACTGATGGGTCCTAGAACAGATTAAGCCTGAAATCTCCCTGGAAGCCAAGATGATTAAATTGAGACTGTTCTGCTTTGGCCACTTCATGATAAAGCATGATGCATTGGAAAAGACAATAATGTTGGGAAAGGTGGAGGGACATAGAAAGATAGGAAGACCTCATGCTAGATGGGTGGACTCTATTAAGGAGGTCATGTATATGAATTTGCAGCACCTAAGCTGAGTAGTGGAGAACAGAGAGTCTCATCCACAGAGCCAATTTGAAGGCATTTAACAATAAAGATAATGTTGTTTAGTTGACTCATGGATGGATACCACAAGGAAAATACATGCCCTAATTTCTAACGCAGCTGACCTTGAAGTCACTGTCACTGACTAGATCCAACCATTTGCTGGATCAAATATTGTGAATGCATTATGAATGGAAGTGTTTTTCTGTTGCTCAGTTCATTCAGTAGGTATTTGAATGGAAGTACAGTTGTCGTCCCTGTATTCTTGGGGATTGGGGCAAAGGACCCTTGTAAATCTGCAAATTTTGTGAATAACCCCTCCCCCAAGTATCAGAGTGGTAGGGAGGGGTTAGAGAGGAGCGTGAACACTTGCCTCTCTTCCCTGATCCAATGCCTCAAAGACCTTGCCTGAGCTCTTTGAGGCATCTGAGGAAGCCGGGGGACTCTCGCACACCGCTGTCACCCCATGCAAGCTCTCTGAGACATCAAAGGAGGGAGAAGTGTGTGTAACATTTCCCCTGCTTCCTTTCCAATGCTTCAGAGAGCTTGCCCTCAGCTGTCTGAAGCATCAGTAGGAAGGCAGGGGACTCCCTCTTCCTTCCTCTGGCCACTGTTGCCCTGGAAAGCCTTGGGAGAAGCCTCCCCCAAGCCCTTCCAAGGCAGCAGGGGCTCGGGGGAAGGGAGTCCTCTCTTCCTCTGGACCCTTCTGCCTTGGAAAGCCTTGGGAGAAGCTTCTCTCAAGCCCTTCCAAGGTGGCAGGGTTCTGGGGAAAGGGATGCTCCCTTCCTCTGGCCCCTGTCACCCTGGAAAGCCTTGGGAGAAAGAAAAAGAAAGAGCTTATCTCTCTTTCCACTCATTGTCACCCTGTAGCTGGCTCAGCTGAGCTAGTTACAGAGCGGCAAAGGAGAGGATGGAGAGAGGGAGTGCATGTGCACATGGAAGCCTTGGCCTCACAAATGATCAAAACCACAAGTGCCAAAGCCATGAATACAGAGGGGTGACTGTATTTCTAAACAGGGAAATATACATTTGAGGTCCATTATTTAAAAGAGGGAAAACCCATATGTCCAGGAAGTGGAGATGAAATCCAAGGGCTAGCCCCAACTAGATTTGACATAATAATAATAATAATAATAATAATAATAATAATTTTTATTTGTATAAGGGTGCTGTATTTCTGCAGGTCTCTTATAAGAGGTCAGAAGGATAATATTTATGTGAATACTGACACATAATTCAGCAGCTGATTCAGTGGACCTGATCTAGTTGGGACTATTAGAATTACAGAACCATAGAGATGGAAAGACCTCAAGGGATATCCAGTCCAACCCCCTCCATGCAGGAATACACTATCAAAGCACCCCCCCCCCCCAACAGATGGCCATTCAGCCTTTGTTTTAAAACCTCCAAAGAAGGAGATTCCACCATTCTTTGAGGGAGCATGTTCCACTGTCAAACAGCTCTTACTGTCATGAAGTTCTTCCTAATGTTGGGGTGGAATCTCTTTTCATGTAGTTTGAACCCATTGCCCAGGATCCTGGTCTCTTGAGATGCAGAAAACATACTTGCTCCATCTTCTATATGATATCCTTTCAAATATTTAAACAGGGCTAAAATATCACCTCTTAAGCTCTTCTTCTCCAGGCCAAATATGCCCAGCTCACTAAGCCATTCCTCATAGGTTTCCAAATTTCAGCATTTGGGTTGCCCTGTTCTGAACATGCACCAGGTTGTCAACATCCTTTTTGAATTGTGGTGCCCAGAACTGGACACAGTATTTCAGCTGAGGCCTGACCAACAAAAACAGGACAACATTTGCTCAATTCTCCAGGAATTCTCAAAAATTATTTACAGTGTCTCTGAGATTATTTCGGCCTGTTCTTTTAATAGCTTTGGGTATAGTTTGTCTGGCCCTGGAAACTTGAATTTATTTAGATTAACCAGGTATTCCTGTACTACCTCTTTACTTATTCTGTTCTACATTTCCCCTATTGTGTCCTCTGCTCCATTTCCCTCAGGTTGAGAATCCTTTTCCTTTTGTGAGAAGAATGAGGCAAAGAACGGGTTGAGCAATTCTGCCTTTCTGTCCCCTGTTAGCATTTTGCCATCTTCTCCACACAGTGGCCCTACCACTTCCTTCTTCTTCCTTTTGCTACAGACATAACCAAACAAGACCTTTTTATTTTTCTTATGCTTTCTAGCAAGCCTGATCATTCTGCACTTTAGCTTTTCTGCCTTTACACCTATACATGCCTGTTATGTGTTTGAATGCCTTTCTCCCTATTAATAGCTTTCGGCAGTTTCTCCCTATTAATAGAATTTGGTGTACATTGCTGGGAAATCTAGTTTTCTAAGTGCTCTTGATATGTCCTGCTCCTTTCCCTTGAGCTCAATGTCTTATAAGAATATTGTTATGTGTTCAATGTGTTAGGAGCACATAATAACTTTGCATGTATATCAGGGCAACAGAATATCCATAATTCTGGTAAGTCTTTGGGCTCTCCTGGGACAAGTGAACTTAAGTAACAAATTCAGTAGATGTAATACAACACAAGGATCAAACATCTAATGGTTTAAAGTTTATTCCAATTATATATTTATCTATTAGTTGGATTTATATGCCACCTTTTCTCCCCAAAAAATGGATGGTATGTGAGTCTACATTGTGTTCTTTGTCTGACATGAAAGTGTTAACACTAAAACAAATTAGTTGTGTGCTTACAAAAATGTTTGAGCCTTTTAATATAGCACATTCCTAGATACATGTGGCTTTCTTTTAAAATAGAACTCTCCTCTGTCAATTTGAACTTGCAGCACTGTTAAGCCCAAAGGATAGCTCGAAATATTTTCCTTATTACTAGTCATTATCTGAACCATTGACCTGGAGTGGGGAAAAATCTATATCTGCCTAGCAATTTCTTTAGCATGTACTCCCTCAGGTTTTCTTTATGTGGCCTATAGGACTATGGCAACTTGCTGATGCTTATAAAAACAAAGATGAATGACAGTGACTCTAAGCAAATCTTACAACCAGTTTGAAAAGCCCCAAAGCACACTTGAAAAAAGGGGGAGGTAGGTTAATTGCCAGACAAATACATGACAAAAGCCTTAGCTTCTGAAGCCTTAGGTTCAGGTCTAAGGGGCGGTCTGTAGGCACCCAGAGAAGCGCCAGACTGGGGCCTAGGCTGCCTCACCGGCAGCCCTTGTGGCCCCAATCCGCCACTTCTCCATGGCCTGAAGTGGGGTGCAGCGGGTGCCCTAGGTGCCTACTGCCCTCTGCCATGGGTGGCGCTCCTGAGGGGAGAAAGGGACCGCCACCGCGGCCCCTTTCCCCTCAGCATCCTTGGCAAGCCTCTATGCCACAATATTACTATGAGATACGTACATTGCTATTTGCTGTCAAGTTGGTCCCAACTTAAGACCCTATAAATATGAGAGGCCTAAATACCCTAAAGGCACCAGATACCATCTGATCTTGGGAGCCAAGCAGGGTCAGTCTGGTTAGTACTTGGACAGGAGACTGCCAACAAATACCAGGTGCTGTCAGATATATTTCAGAAGAAGGAACGGACAAAACCACCTCAGAGTATTCCTTGCCTAAGAAAACTATGAAATTCATAGGACTGCTGTAAATTGATGAGCAACTTGTACATACCTGAGCACAAACATAAACATGAGAATTTGAAGAGCCCCAGTTACCAACTGCCTTGTTCATGTCTTGCAAACTCAGGGTTGTGCCCTCCTTAATTAAATCAATCTACCTTTAGTAATAGCTTCCTTTTTTCCTACTGCCCTCTGCTTTAATGAGGATTATCATTTTTCCCAATTAGTCATGTCACTTGATAGCCTCAGTTTAATCATTTTTAGGGAGAGTTCAGTCTGCATTCGTCCAATTTTTTTGTCTTTCTGGCAGTCCATGGTATCTGCAGACCTCTCCACAAGCACCATATTTCAAATGACCTTATTTTCTTCCAGTCAGTTTTCATCACTGTCCTTCTTTCACAACCATACATGGAAATCATTAACACTATGATATGGACGATACTGTCTTTGATATTTAATTATTTATCTTATACTTGAGATCTTGCCTAGCTCTTTCCAAATCTAATAATTCCTAGGCCAATCTTACAACCAATCAAGAAAATGGAATTAATTCCATCCTCCTCCCCTTTATGATACCTAAAAGATTATGTATATAAATTTTGAGGCCCAAATGATTAACAAAAACATTACTGTGGGAAAGGTGGAAAGAAGGGCTGTTAAAGGGACACCATTTTGAAGGTGTGCAATCTCTGCTCCTGGAAAGGCAAAAGCAAAGCAGAAAAGGTACTCAACTCATGAAGAATTGGGGGGAGGGGGGAGGGGGGAGAGCAGGATGTATTGCTCTGATCTAGGCAGGTAAATATTCAATGATTTCATCATTGCAAATGAAGATTAATTATTTCTGCAGTTTCCTCCCAGCTGTGGAGAAAACAAACATTGCTATGCAGTTCTGGCCTGGTATTTACAAGTCCCAAAATGTTTTGAGAAATTTTTGTGTGCAGAAATATGTACATTTGTGTAGGGGGGCTGTGTGTGAAAAAAGTATTATCTTTACCATTATTATCATTACTATTATGTTTACATCCCAGTCTAGGACTCAAGGCAGCTTAAACCAGTTACAGCTAAATAATTCACATCACAGCAAAGTTAGAAACCCTTCCCCATACAATCCCATCTCAGTGGGCTTCAGCTGTTGCACTTGATGGAGGGCTGTTCTTTTGTCAACTAGGATACATCAGACTGATGTTTCCACCTCTCTCCCACCAGCAATCTCTGATGCTATGATCAGAAGCATGATCCCTGTCACAGTTCCTCTTTGCCCCACAAATTGCTGGCAGGAAAGGGGTGCAAACATCAACCTGCTGCATCCCAATTGATGAGAGAAGTGGCCTCCATCATTCACAGTGGCTGATGTCTGGTTAGGTGTGATTGGGGGACTGAGTCCCCCAGTTTTGGAAGTCTACACATTCCTTACACTATTGCCACAACTGTGAATACATAGGAATCATGAATATGAATTAATATTGGATGTGTAACTCTAGGTTACACATTTGTGATTGTGACTGTCAATTCCAGTCATAATTAAGGTAATGACTGCATTAACACCATTTAAAGTTAAGATCAGTAAAAAGAAAACAACAAATAAAGAGTACAATACATTTGAAAGATACATTTCTCTCAAGAAATCTGCACTCAAAGGGTGAAAAAAGTTCTTTTGCCTATGGAAAGATGGCAAGGAAAATGTCAGTCTAACTTCTTTTGGAAGGGAGTTCCAAAGCCTAGGAGCAGCCACTGAGAAGGCCCTCTCCCATTTTTCCACCAAATATACTTGTGAGGGTTGTGGAACATAGAGAAAGGCCTCCCCAGATATTTTTTTTTTTTAAAGAAATGGCCAAGCTCTTATAGGAAGATACAGTCCTTCTGATAACCTGGAGTTGAGCCATATAGGACTTTATAGGTCTCATCCAGCATTTAAATTGTACAGCAGACCCTTCCCATCAATGGGGGTTCAGTTCGGGGGGAGGGGGGGACAAGACATGGACATTCATACTCCATATTATACAATGGCAAAGACATGCACACAAACACGTCAGCATGCCTGCATATTCATACCCCTACTGAATAATATGCAGTGTGTTGATCCATGGGCAATCAAATCCATGGATTACTAGCCTGCCAATATGAAGGGTCCACTATACTTGGAATGAGACTGGCATGTAGCCTGTTCCATTTAACAGTGTGGCTGCAGTTCTTTGGGACAGCTGTTGTTTTTGAACAGTTTTCAAAGGCAGTGCCACATAGAGTATGTTGTTTTGTTGCTGTGTGCTGTGTTTCCAACTTGTGGCAACCCTAAGATGATCCTATCATGGGGTTTTCTTGGCAAGATTTGTTCAGAGAGGGTTTGCTATTGCCTTCCCCTGAGGCTTGACTTGGCTATGGGTTTCATGGCTGAGCTGGGAATCAAACCCTGGCCTTCAGAGTTAGTCCAACACTCAAACCACTATGCCATGCTGGCTCATAAGAGTATATTACAGCTCATTACTTCCCATTTCAGTTACTGTGATATTTGGAACAGAATATGTTACAGTAATCCAAAAATTATAGTAACTGAAATGGGAAATAATGAACAGAATGACTACTAGAAAATGATGGAACTATATGATTGTTGTTATTTGCTGTCAAGTCAACTTTGACTTGTAACAACCCTATGAATGAGACATCTCTAAGAGCCCTGGTCATCAGTAGCCCTGCTCAGGTCTTGCAAATTGAGGGCAGATGGCCTAAATAATCCTTCTGTTATGTGGTCTTCCTCTTTTCCTACTGCCTTTGACTTCACTGAGCATTATTGTCTTTTCCAGTAAGTCAGATCACATCAAGATGTGTCCAAAGTATGGATCTTATCACACTAGTGAAATCCCGCTCAGAAATGGGATTTCAACTAGATTTAAATTTTAAATAACCCACAAATGTGAGAAGTTTATCACACAATGTTCCTCAAACATGAAATAACACAAAATAACGCAAAAATCAACCGAAGGTAAAATGGAGAAAAACAGCAGCTTTTTACTTTTGGAACTTCCCAAAAGTAAAAATGTGCTGTTTTTCTCCATTTTACCTTCAGTTTATTTTTGCATTATTTCACTTTTGCAGGAATGTTGTGTGATAAACTTCCCACATTTGTGGTTTGTTTGTTTTTTTAAAAAAAAGTTTAGTTTAAATTCCATTTCTGAATGGGATTTTGCTGGTGTGATAAGGTCCAACATTAGTTTAGTCATTCTTGCTTATAATGGGAGTTCATGCCTAATTTGTTCTAGGAGCCATTAATTTGCATCTGCTCCCCTTAGCACTGTTCACATTTCACAGGAGGCTGTAGGAAGTCATTGCTTTAATTGGAGCTATTAGAACTATCTGAATGGTTTTATTTTTGCCCTTCTACACATTCCACACTTCAACAATATGCCACACTCTGTCACCCTCTGAAGAAAATTACTGTGAGGGCTTTGCCTGTGTCATTTTGTGTCGAAAATGATACAGGGAAAACAAAGACTGGAGGAAAAGAAGGGGAAAATGTATTATCATTTTGTTAAACAGCATTGGCCTTGCTGCATTCACAGCTAGCAGGTGGAGGAGGCCTTTTTTTAAAAACTGTGACAGTGTTCACTTACCTAGAAATTCAGAAAGGGAAATTCTCAACACAAATTACAAGTGGGCATAATTGTGCTTAGTGGTCCAGTAAGAACTCCAGAGGAAGGTAGTTGAAACAAAATGAATCAAGTTAGAAAAAATGTCCCCTCCTTAGATGTTGGCCAAGACCCTACATTACTGATGTAGTTACAAAAACGTACCTAGGTTTCATCTCCTGATCTGAAAAGCCAGGAGTGATAGAGGTCTGTTTTGCTGGCAATCAGGATGATGTTTCCTGTGCCTTACCATCAGCAATTTGCAGTGGAACAAGGAGTTAAAACAGGGGTTCTACTCCTGGTTGTCATGCTGCCAATTGTTGACAAGAGCTGGAAATGTCATTCTGCTGCTCTTTAGTCACCAGAAGAACAAACCTCTGTCCCTCTGTGAGACAGGGGCATTTGAGAGAAGGCATTTGCAATCAAAACAAAGTGACACGATCATAAACATGAACACCAAGCAGTTACTGCATGAATGTGTAAGTCTAGTTTACTAATTTGTAACTGCTCAAGAGGTAGCCAGTGACTTGGGGGAGGGGGGGGGTAATCATTTAAATGCTGTTTCAAAGCAACCCTGTTTTCCCCCTAAATGCTTACCTTGTAATTCCAAGGGCTGTGATAAGAATCACAGCTGCACAAGACAAGATTTATTATGCCTAGCGCACCACATTATAGCTGCTCCACTAACCACAATAAACAAGCTATGAAAAGCAATCATGTAGATAATTCAAAGGAGAAGGGAGGAGGGACATCTTTAGCTTCCTCCATTTACACATAACTTGATCCTGATCAAACTTTTCTTATAAAAATAAGAGCTAGATTTGAATCTCTTGAGCTAGAAATCTGTATCAGCTACTTAGCTAAGAATACTTAAGTGACTAAGGAGCTATCATGAATATGCAACAGTTACCTAGTTTTATTCATCTGAAACAGTTTTGTATTCATAATTGCTACTTGGTCACAATTGTGACACTATTGACACAAGCATAACTCCCACCCCAACCTACTGTACCAGGTGCCAGCTGTATGGGAAGAAGGATGTTCATTCTGCCCATGATCAGAGCATGGGTGAATGAGGCTTCCATCAGGTCTTCTGGAGGGGGAGTGTCAAGCAAGAAGAGGTTATTTAGTTAAGTATACTCGACTAAGTTATTTAACTAAGTAACTGATATTGACTTCCAATTTTGTTCTTTAAAAGAAACATAGGCAATTTGGGAACAAATACTTCTTCCAAAGCTCATGGTTCAGCTATGGTGTTCCTTTCTTATTCCTGCAGAGCAGTTAATTCATCTCTGTATTATCAATAAACATGTCCTGTGGCAAGGAAAGGAAATAAACAACAGGTGATGTTTTGCTGTGAAGAAATCACCAAAGAGGTGAAGGAGTGACAAGACATAATTCTTTCCCTATCAGAACTGATCCTTGCGTTGCCCCAGTGGAATGCTTATATGCAGACCTTTTGTTCATGAAGCAATCTCCAATGTCTGGTTGACTTCTTAGAAGAGGCTTCAGAATACAACAATCTGTAATCAATGCTTTGATCAAAGTCTGAACAGAAATTCACAAATGTAGTGGCATACAATAAGACAAGTATCACACCATGGAGATGCTTTAGAGTAATTGACTCCCTGAAGGCTGGTGAAAAAATAGGAGTTTTTCTAGTTTATTGCTCACAAATTAGACTTATTGCAGTCAGCCCTCCATGTCCACAGACTCCTTATCTTATATATATTTGAAATATATATTCCAAAAAACAAATCTTGATTTTGTCATTTTATATAGGGCACCGTTTCTATGCCATTGCATATAATGGGACTTGAGCATCCACAGATCTTGGTACCCACAGGGGATCCTGAAACTAAATCCCAGCAGATACCAAGGGACTACTGTATATCATTTCAGGGCTGATTTTGAATTATTATTATTATTATTATTATTACAAATTCACTCACCAGCCATGGAGTTTTATGTAGCCAGTGGGAGCCATGCATCATGAACCAGGTGACATTAGGCTCAAGGGAATTCCAGGGTTTTTAAGAGCTTTAAAAAGTTAGGCAGGAGGTGGGATAAGAGAACTCGCATGAAAAAAGCCCCATTCCAGTGCATACTGAGCATGTTCACTGGCAGAGAATGTTGACTGTTGAGAACAGCAGGTGTCAGGTGGAGTGGAGGTAGAATCCTTAAACTGAGGCATGCCATATTGCAGTATTATATTGCAGGTCCCATGTGTGCATAGGACATATGGCTCAAAAAATCATATCGTATTATGCTCATATTGGCACTTCCAAGATACCTATTTGGGAAAACTTCAAGGACTACCATGCATAATATTCTTTCCTGGATACCAAAGGGTAGGGAATGGGCAGTGATGCATGTAAGTCATTTAGTCCAAGTCTCAAGTCAAATGTCAAATCTCTACCTTCCAGTCTCAGGTCTGGAAGCCCACTTTAACATTAAAAAAGGTGGTGGTGGTTGTGATGGTGGTTGTGTGATGGTGTGGGTTGGAATAACTAGAAAATCAGGAAGATGTGCACAAAGTTAGGTTTAAAAAATTCTCAGAGGGGAAGAGCAAATGTTTTAGGCAACAGGCTTGAACCAGAAGGATCCTACTTCCTCAGGCCCATTGCCTGATTCATTTGCTGCTTCCATCCAAGAAGTTTTTTTTTAATTGAACTTTGTTCATATCATGATTTTCTAGATCCACTGATGTGCAGTGGGGACAGGGTGCTAAGTAGACCTTAACTCCACCTCATTGCACAAATTGCATTGCCTGACACATTTGCTATTTCTGGATGAAGTTAGACCAGCAAGTCAGTTGCTAAAAATATACAAATCTCAAGTTGAGTCACTGTATCATTTATTGCTGAGTCAAGTCCAAGCAAAGTCATTGAATAACTTGAGTCTGACTATTCTGAGTCAATCAACTCAAGTCTATATCACTGGGAATGGATGATCTAGGGACAGTTTCTGGTCAGGTACCAGGACCCCTAGATCCTCCTCATCAAGAAAGAGAATGTTTAAAATTGGGAGTTGTCCCTCCAGAGATTCCCAAGAACTGCAGTTCTCCATTTAATATCTTCCCTGTTACCCTGCTATCTGAAAAAGATGCAAGATAGCATATTTTAAAAGCTAGAAGTACATTTATGTTTTGTGCTTAGGAAACAGAAGTACTAATATAAGGAATGGAAACTAATTAATTTGCTTGGGAATACCTCAAGGTAAACAGAAATATATTCAAAGTTCCAATGTCAATCACTATGTTCCTGTCTGTTTCCTGCTCTCCCTCTTTATAGCTTTCCTTATCTACTCTATGCTTTATAAAGATTATCAGATCTACCTGGGAGAGCCATCACCCTCATTATGGATGGATTGGGCTTCCTAATGGAGGGCTTCAAAAGTTACCAGTTGAAAGACATTCTGAAGTTCTTCTGTGTTTTTCCTCTTAATAGATTTGTGTATGTGTGTAGAAAGCAAAAAGATGGAAGAAACAGTAGTACGAAAATGTGGAAAGGCTGCAAATGGAAGCTGATATCATTTCATCCAAACACTCTATTTTTGTGTGAATAAGGAAGAGTGGTTTTATATCTGGATTTTACCATTATCATGCTATTATCTGCACATTTGACAACTTCAACAAATATAGAAATCAGCAAATAAATATTTTCTCACCATGACCAAGAAGTGATGATGGGGAGCTTTGAGATTTTATTACATTAAGGGGCACAAAAACACTATAAATAAATAAATAGCTACACTGCTTTGTATCTGTCTGTCATGGAGCTGAGAAACTGTGTACAAAAAGAAGGGAATTTCTGGATCAATTCCTATGTTCTTATTTCTCAAAAAAAAAAAAAAAAAGGAAAAATAGATAGTCTGTTTACAACTAGTTTTAAAACTCTGATCAAACATGATAAATACTAAGACGTTAATTGCAAACATAACACATTTGAGGATTCTTGTACATTGAAAAAGACTTAATTAATATAAACATTCTAAATTTGTCTCCTGTGGTTCTGGGATGGTTGTTGTTGATGGTGGTGGTGCAAAAATTACATTTGTCTGACTATGAAGGAAGAAAGGAGCAGAGCTTTGAATGCATAACTAGTAAACATTTCTGATTTTTTTTCTTCCAGCTGGGACATTTTTTAATCCCTTCCATCTGAGATATAATTGAGGAAAGTAATAGTGCCACCTTTGGTCAGCTTTCACCTGGAATACTGTGTCCAGTTCTGGGCACCACAATTCAAAAAAGATGTTGAGAAACTGAAGCGTGGCCAAACGAGGGCAACTAAAATGGTGAAGGATCTGGAAATCATGCCCTATGAGGAGATCTGGATCTGGAAATCATGCCCTATGAGGAGAGACTTAGGGAGCTGGGTATGTTTAGCCTGGAGAAAAGAATGTTAAGAGGTGATATGATAACTGTGTTTAGATTGTTGGGATTAAGGATGGAGCAAGTTTGTTTTCTACTGCTCCAGAGACTAAAACCCAGAGCAATGGATTCAAGCAAGAGGGGAAAAAACAACTCTATGGTTCTATAATTCTATAAGATCCAAGAGACATAAGGAGTTGTAGAAGGCCTTGGTGGCAGAGGAACTACAGTGAGAGAGGGATGGGAAGTGATGGGAGGAAGTAAAAGGAACGGTACAGACTTCAGTACAAATCATGCTATGTTGTCACAAAGAAGGCAAAACAAAGTAAGAACAAAGAAAATGGTTGGAGCAGCAAATATATTAACCAGATTCTAGAGGGGCCCAGGGCAATGTTCCTAGGAAAGTATAGGAAAACTTTAAAAATAGCTTTTCAGGACATTTTCAAGTGAAGTTGCAATGGGAGGAAAAGTGTTACCTTCAGATCTTTTTTTTTTTTTTAAAATATTGTGTAGGTGTGCCCTAGTTGCAAAAAGGAAGTAGCATAATTTCTTGTACTTAAAGACAGACCATGTTTTGAGATGGAAATATATAAAGGTACAGAACTTTGGATTAAGAGAAATTAGAAAAAGTATATCACCAGGAAGAGATGATATTCTAATTGAACTGCTATAATCCACACAGACAAAATCAGTTCAAGTGTTAACAAATACATATCAACAAATATGAAAGGCAAAATGTTGGCCAACAGGCTGGAGACAATCAATAATCATCCCAATCCACAAAAAAGGAAACACAAAAAATTGCAGCAACTGTGGGACCATAGCATTAATTTCCCACACAAGCAAACAAAATTATGCTCAAAATTGTGCAGCATATACTCCAGTCTCATATATGGAGAACGAAATCTCAAAGATGCAAGTAGGATTCAGCAAAGGAAAAGGCATTAGAGACCACATAGCAAACATACGAAGGCTAATGGAAATCACCAAAGAATTTCAAAAGAAAATCAGCATGTGCTTTATAGACTATTGCAAAGCCTTTGACTGCATAGATCATAAAAAACTATGGAATGCTTTTAAAGACATGGGAGTGCCACTACATCTGATAGTCTTGATGAGAAATCTTTATTTAGGATCAGAGGCTAGTGTCAGAAAAGAATATGGAAAAATGGAATGGTTCCCAATTGTAAAAGGTGTCAGGTAAGGCTGCATTTTGTCACCCATTTGTTCAACTTGTATGCTGAAAATATCATATGAAGAGCTGGTTTGGACTCAGAAGAAGGAGGAGTGAAGGTAATGGTAGGAGGAAGGAACATCAACAATCTAAGATATACAGATGACAAAAATACTACTAGCAGAAAACATCACAGACTTGGAACAATTAAGAAAGGTAAAATCCAGGCTTCTTGCTGAACATAATGAAAACAAAAATAATGACCATGGAGGATCTACATAAATTCAACTTAGACAATGAGGAAATTAAAATAGTTAAAGAGTTTCCATACCTTGGCTCAAACACTGATCAGAACAGATACTACACTCAAGAAATCAAAAGAAGACTAGGAATGGGAAGGGCAGCTATGAAAGAACTAAACAAGATACTAAAGATATACAACTGAGCACTAAAGTTCGAATAGTCCAGTCCATTGTTTACCCTATCACCATGTGTGGATTGGAGAGCTGGATAGTGAAAAAAGTGGATAAGAAGAAAATCAACTAATCTGAGATGTAATATTGGAAAAGAGTGCTAAGGATAGTGTGGACAGTCAAAAAGACAAGCAAATGACTCATTAGAAAACGTGATAATGCTAGGAAAAGCAGAAGGCCGTAGAAAGAAAGAAAGACCACACACCAGATGGGTAGATTCAATCAGTGAAATCACGGACCTCAGCACAGTTTCAGAGGGGAACTCTGCCTTCCTCTGAGGCTGACAGAGCATGGTTTTCCCAAGATTATCTGGTCAGTTTTCATGGCCAAGCGAGAATTTGAACCCTAGCCTCCTGAGTCATAGTCCAACACTCCAACCACTACACTGACTGTATGGAGGAGAGGAGAGTAAATGTACAGACTAGGACTGTATTTGTTATGGCTAGAAAAAGTAGCATGCTATACTTTTCTTTCCAATACTCCAAGCAGAGAAATGTGATTCCACTTTGGTATTTTTACTAAAAGGGCCAGCAATCATTAAAATTAATTATCTTACAGTCAAAGAAAGAAAATCTAGTGAATGCTAACTACTTTATTCTTAAAATGGAGAAACCTTGGTGCAAAGCAAATGAGTCTTCTTTATTGGCAGCAGTATTCCTCTGAGCATTCTTTAGGGCACTAAAGAAACACTCATTCACACCAGGTAATTTTTTAAAAGTCTTTTTGCAATATAATTGAATAGTTTCATAGAGATTCCTGGAATATTGATTTTACCTAATGGAACATGTTCATCTCCTTGGGGCATTATGTTCTTGAATCTGTCTTTTTGTGTATATAAAAGGCTAGTAAGGCCTTTTCCAAGCTGCATCTTCCTGACTTGTCAGCATTTAATTAATCTGAGACCTCCACAGCAGATTATTTTAATGCAGCTCCCCAAAAATGTAAAGACAAAACATTAATTTGTGCCATGAATGCTCCAGAGCATTATCATCATGCTGTTAGAATGTCGAAATGAACGGCTACAGTGAGCACCACTGAATGCATGTCACATCTTGTTTCCTTTAGGGCTCAATTTCAGCAACACTTTATCTTGCCATGCAATACATTTATTTGTTTTTAGGTGGCGAGGAAAGGTAAGGTGAGACATTGCAATTTGACACCTCAGCTGCCCAAATCTTTAACATCTAGAATTGAAAATTTGCCTAAGCCTGGGATAATATTATTTAAAAGCAGACTCTGTAAAATGCAAATCTCCCCAAATGTGTGGTTAACCACAACCTTGACAATGTATTAAGCTTTCCTAATACTTTCAGAGTAATATCAACTCCAGATTTTAGTTCAAAATTTAAAGAAAGCTTCAAAAGGGCTGAACCTATGGAGTGAAGTTCAGCATCTTGAGTAGCTCCATTAAAGTTTAGACTAAACTTCAGATGGATTCACTGGAAAGGGAGCCACCAGCTAACACTGGTGGGGGATGAATCTGGGGTGATATGTAAATGAAGGCATTTCTGTGTAACTGGAAGGCATAGATTAACAAGCTTTTCCACCATACAAACACAGAGGTAAGAGCTCACTAGGCTGGCTGTAACATCAGACTGGAACTTAGTATGGGACTTACCTAATGTTAGTGGGCCTGCATCTATGAGAAATAGAACTGACCTATTTCACAACATCTTTATTTATCAAGGAGCTGCTGTGATATTACTATGTAGGGGAACTAGTGAAGGAACTAGTGCTATGGACTGCTGTTGTGCATCAGTGCATCAGGACCCCAAAGCTCATCCAAGCACTCTTGCAAGGTCCTTGACACACATCTTCACAATTCACTAGGAGGGATCCATACAGCATGATATAGAATCATGGCTGAAGATTATAACTACATGGCATCTTCAATACTAGGCATCCAGTATCTGCAGACATTTTGGAAGGAATGGACAAAGTTCTCTCATGCATGCAGGGGTTAAGCTTTTTAAAAAACAGGAATCTTACTATTGTCACCTTTAGGCATATTAAAACATTGTCTTGCTGTGGAGAGGCATGAATTACAGTCACCCCTCCTAACTTGCGGATCTGGGATCCACGACCTTGAAAATCTCTGTGTGTGTGTTATCTCCACTATTTCCAATGGGGCGTGTGCATGGGCATGCACCCCATTCAAGCCTATTGGGCTTGAATATGCCCAAGCCTCTGTTTTCAGGGGGGGAGGGGACTGGAACTGATCCCCTGCAAAAACAGAGGGCCAACTGTACTTATTTTACCCAGCCAGGCATGTTTTAATGTCACAGTGGCCTTTTGGATAAATCAAGAAAGGAACATGTGGTGGCCCTCACCTCTCCAAGAATTCTGATCGCATTCTTGGTTGCACCAGTTAAAAGTATGCAGTTACATTTGACAAACAGGAGCTAATGTTATGTCCAGTGGGCCTATATTAACTGTAGCATCTAACTAAGAGTAGATATGAGTCATTTTATCTGCAAAATGCTTTAGCAAATTATTAACACTGATGTGTTGTGTGGTTTAGATACTGCTCTTGGGGCTAAGGTACAAGACATACCTATCCATTTAAAACATCTATAAACACAATGGTAGTGTAGATAAATATCTTATTTCTTCATGTGTGCCTTTAAGTTGTTTCCAGCTGATGGCAACCTTAAGGAGTTTTCTGGGCAAGTTTTGTTCAGAGGGGATTTGCCTTTGCCTTCCTCTGAAGCTGAGAGAGTATGAATTGTTCAAAGTCCCCCAGTGGGTTTCCATGGCTGAGTAGGGATTCAAATCCTGGCTAGTCTAATGCTCAAACTATTATACCATGCTGGGTCTCGTAGAAATAGATTGATATAGATACAGATGATATAGATACAAGTACAGATATAAAGATACAAGACTACAGCTGCCTGCACTGCCACAGAGTAGATCTTCAAATAGTCTCTATCCCATATTTACTTAGACTCACTCTAAGTTTTCTGCCAACATCACTTTAGCCTCTATCTCATTGATATCATCACCAGCCCCCTAGAGAACTAGGGAGGTGGTTCAGCTCCACTCTTTGAAAGGGGATGGTCAAAACCTATAATATCCATCACCATAGCTATTTCTCATTCCAGAGTAAACTAGGGCTTTGTTAGAATTGCCCACAAAAGCAACAAGAAAATTCCCAAGAGCTATCAGGGAACATTATGCATCCATAAATCTCCTGGGGTGGGGGGACCATCTCAATTCCCCACCCACCCCCCACCATTGCAGAGCTAGGAGTCCTAGTACATCTAAACAAGGTAGTGATTTGTCCATGATAATGGAACTATGGAAAGTTTCTCCACACTAATATCACCACCATCCCATCCACCTCAAGAAAAAAGGTTCACAGAGTGTCCAGAAGCATGAGTGGAGCCAGATATCACTTGAGACAGACTCATAGTTATCATGGCAACCATGAAGTCCTAATCTCTCCTAACAGGGCAGTCTCAGAATAAACACTAAAGTCCCCCATGATAACAAGCCAAGGGGACTCCAACACCAATGTCAAGTCTACTCAACTAACTCAGGAAGATTGCTGAACACCAACAAAATCTCTAATCTGTCCCAGCTAGCCATGTTCAAATGCACACCTTCAAACCTTAATAGACCACTGCAGCTCTAGCCCCCTATTCCCTGTATCTTGCTTATAGCTGCAAAGAGTATCCTGGTGGGCAAAACTGAGAGAGATTAACCACTATGCCCAGCCTCTTCCAACCACCATCTAGGATCAAGGGGTGGATAGTAGTTGCTTTTCCATTTATTGATGTGGCATTGAGCAGCAGCATTTTCAACTGAATTGGACTGTCACCACAGCACCTCAGACTAGCTGGATCACAGGGCAGTTGCCTTCTGTTCTTTCATTTTCTTCCTCCTTGAGACGCAATTGCAGCAGGACTCCATAATCTCTCTCCAGATGCCCTTTCTTGATGTGCTCTTTGTCTGGAAGAGTGCTGCAAACATCATTTCTCAGTGTTCAGATCTATAGAGCCTTGGAAATCCTTAAACTGAGGCAATGCCAAGCTGAAACAGGAGGCTGGGGTGGGCATTGTCAGATCTAACTACAGTACAACAACAGAGCCATATCATTGTGATTATGTGTGCTAATACGGAGTCTTGGCCAATATTTTTAATGCATTCACAAAGCCATTTGTAGTTACTACACCACTAATAGATAGATGCAACCAGCCCTAAAACCCCTGCACTAAAAAGAATAATTTTTCTCATGTCAGTATTCACACACAAAGAGTGAACAAAGGAATGCTGGAAGGTGTTCCTTCTACCCTTCTAGTAAATTCCTTGCCTTTGCATCTGCTTTTCCAAATGCTTGGACAACGCCCTGAGAACAGAGATAACTGGCTCTTGGATATCAGCCAGACACATGCAAGCAAAGACACATTGTGATCCATGTTCCTTGGCATTTCTAGCAAGCTCACTTACTTCAGGGGAAAAAAAAGCCTAGAGGGCATTAGACTCATGGTTTTAATATTTGACACAATCACTGAAAGGTATGTTAATTCTCCCTTTAACAGTAAAAAGAGAAGAAAGTGTCTGTCTGACTTATAATTATATTATTTTGGAACATGTGCATTCTGTCCAGTGGGGGCGGGGGGTTAGAGAAAGCTGAGAATTCCACTAGAAATACGTGAAAAACATAGCATGTGTTGAGACTAGTGAGAGTCCCTCATTATTCTACATCAATACAAGCAATTTGATCCCTCCAATAAGCTTTCATAGAAAATAGCCAACTGTCATGAATAAAGTGGTCACGGCTATTTAAACTGACACTCTGACTCTCGTTCTTTTATGGTGATGTTCCATGTCCCTGTATAAAAAAAATGTCAGAAATATCCCCTTAGCCAAATGCAAGCAATGATCATCATTTATTTCACTGTTTTTTTTTAAAGTTGTCAGTTTCCTTTAGCCTATAAAAATTTGAATCAACTTTCTTTCGGCATGTACTCAAGAAAGTAAAAGTTAAAATCAAGTTAAGACCAACAGTAAAACAACTCCATTTCTTCTGCTGTGTCCTCGGAGCCAAAATTCCCCCCCATCCATTTCAATTTCAATTTCCTAGCCTGATTCTTATGGTTCTCACCCCTATTCTCTGGGACTAAAATGATAATAGAAAGAAGATAACTATTCCAAATGACAATTCCACCCCTCTCCAGCTGAGGGATGGGAAACAATATTCATAATAAAGTACAATATCATCCAAAATCCACAAAAAAGTGATCCCTTTATTGCAACAACCAAAATGCACAAAATACAAGTCACAAGCATTCAAAGCTTCACTGGCTTCTTCATCAGGCAAAGGTGTTCAAAATCATACAGGAGAAAAAAAAATTAAAAAGTGATGATGTTATTGCATTTTGTCAGGTCTATGACTAACATCTTCTTTCTTTCTTTCTTTCTTTCTTTCTTTCTTTCTTGTCCTCAACTCAGATGGAATGGAGGGATATTCATGTGGGCAGGCCCCGTGCCTTCTGGTCATTTGGCTACTGAGAGATTCTTAAAGTCCAGGAAATAAAATTTTAAACTTTGAAGGCCATTACTAACATCATTATTTTTCCCCTCTTATGAGGTTTTTGATACCTGTGCTTGATGAAGAAGACAGTGGAGCTTTGAAAGCTTGCAACACGTTTGTGCATTTTGGTTTGCCCGATAAAGGAATATGTTGGATGGATGGTGAAACAGAAGGTGAAACAACCACAAGATATCTTTCCCATCTTCTCCTCCCTTGGTTTGTTTTACCTTCATGGCCATTCGTCCCCCTGCCCGTTATGACTGAAATGGCAGCCGCACTTGTATTTTCTAAACACGTATTTGGCTTAGATGACTACCTTAACAATGCCAATAGCTCCAAGGAAGGGGAGCCAACCACAGTCTCAGCAATTCAGGTATCCTCAGTTTCAGCTTCCCTCTACAGCAACCAAGACTCAGTTCCTCTGCCCAGATGGCTGCCTTAACAATGCAAAGTAAATGTATAGTAAAATAAAAGAACATTGCCTTTCTGAAAGTATAAATGGGCTTTCTGATAAGTGCAGTATATGTTACTAGCATACTTAAAATGCTACAAAAAGTGTGCCTATTGTGTCCTGTGATTGATTAAAACCAGTTTTTGACAGGCTATATTTCACTTGTTGCTGCTGAAGAGGCACAGAGATCATTGCATGCAAAAGTTAGGAAAATGACACTGCTTGATTAATTTTTTCTCTTATCTGAATATTCATTTGATCATCCAGATGTGATGCTGTTCAAAACCCAGTGCCTCCTTCCCTTTAATCTTAAAAAATCTAATGTGAAGAGCAGTACTTCATCCAAGGAGGGGAAAAAAGTTTAATTGTCACACTGCCATCATTATTTCAGAAGAGTCCATTAAAATTACATTTGCATACCTCATTATGAGGCTGATATATAAACCTGGCTTCTTGTTGAGGGTGGGTTCAAAAACCACATTTTCTCATTATAGAGGAGAATTGTTTACTTGGGCAGAGCACAACAAATAACATGAAAAATAGTAGCTTGGCACTGTTAATGCAAATATATAATAGATTTACCTGGATCACACAGTGGGGTTAAAGAACAGGAAATCACATCTTTGAGGGGGTGCAGCTAAGGTGGAAAACTTCCATATAAAGCTAGTGAAATATGCTCTTGTACACTCCAATGACATTTGTTGCCTGTTTTTAATTCACATATTCAGTGGTAGGTTGTGCTTTCCGGCTCAGTGGATTGGAGAATCTCCATCAGGTTTATTCTGGACTTCAAAGGAGCTCTCCAAGGCTCTGAACCCTAACACCATCATAGATTCAGGACCATAGATAATCCCTTTAAATTTTGAGGTAAAACATGGAAAGAATTCATCACCTCACTGACATGGGAGCCCCCACCACCACCACCACCACTGCCACTGATGCTGAGAGTTAGCAGATATCCTTCTCCCATCCTACCATCTCAGCACCTAGTCACTGCTGTTCTAGATGTGTGCTGAACCTCCAGCCTTCACTTTAAGTGATGACGGACACACTCATTGTCACACACACTGAAGCAACTGCCCAATCCTATGTATATGTGAAATACACATGAAAAGACACAAATTGGCCTGTGTTTTGTCAAGTATTCCACCACCACCACCACCACCACCACCCCCACACACACACCTTCAATCAGACTAATATCTGAATACTGTGAAAGATCTGTCTCCTCACCTTGGGGGGGACAGAAGAACTGGAAGTAACTGCTGGCCCTGGTCCCTTTCCTCACTGCCATTCCCTTCTTGTTCTGTGTCATGTCTTTTCAGATTGTGAATCTGAGGGTAGGGAACTGTTAATTTAATCTGTAAATAGCTCTGAGAGCCTCTGTGGCTGAAGAGCAGGGTATAAAAACTTTAAATAAATAAATAAATAATACATTGGTTTTGTAGGATTCAGTGATCTTCTGAATTCTCTTATTCATTTACCAGCTGCACACCTCTACATTGCTGACCCAGCCACTTGTACTACACTCTGCAGCCTTGCTTTTGCAAATACAGAAAATAGATCCTTCCACAGCTGCTTGGGAAACCCCTTACCACTCAAGGCTGAGCTCCACTTTCACTCAGGTCCAACTAGAAATTCTGAACTATCTTTCCTCTTCCTCTCTCTTCCATGCCAGTGAAACTGACTTCATAGCCATGTTGGCCATGTCTCAAAGTGAAATAACATCCCAAATCCATAAAACAGTGATATTTTTATTGGACCAACCAAAATTTACAAAATACATGTTGGAAGCTTTCAAAGTTCCACTGGTTTCTTCATCAGGCACAGGTGTTTAAAATCATACAGGAGGAAAATAAATTATGATGATGTTAGTCACAAGCCTGCATTTTGTCAAGATGTAGCTGTTCTTTGTTCTCAGTCAGAAAAACATATTTTTCTGACCTCTTGCAACTGGTTGACTGACCGAACTCAAAGGGTGCTCAACAATGGCTCCCTTTCATCCTGGAAAGAAGTGACCAGTGGGGTCCCACAGGGTTCTGTCCTGGGCCCAGTGCTATTCAATATCTTTATTAATGACTTGGATGACAGAATTGGGGGCATACTTATCAAATTTGCAGATGACACCAAATTAGGAGGAGTAGCCAATACTCCAGAAGACAGGATTGAAATTCAGAATGACCTGAATAGACTAGAAAGCTGGGCCAACGCTAACAAAATGAAATTCAATGCGGAGAAATGTAAGGTTCTGCACCTAGGGAGGAAAAATGAAATGCACAGATATAGGATGGGGGACATCTGGCTGAATGAAACTATGTGTGAAAGGGATCTAGGAGTCCAAGTAGACCATAAGTTGAACATGAGTCAGCAGTGTGATGCAGCAGCTAAAAAGGCCAATGCTATTTTAGGTTGCATCAATAGAAGTATAGTGTCTAGATCAAAGGAAGTAATAGTGCCTCTCTATTCTGCTTTGGTGAGGCCCCACCTGGAATACTGTGTCCAGTTCTGGGCACCACAATTCAAAAAGGATGTGGAGAAACTGGAGCGGGTCCAAAGGAGGGCAACTAAGATGGTGAAGGGTCTGGAAACCATGCCCTATGAGGAACGACTTAGAGAGCTGGGGATGTTTAGCCTGGAGAAGAGAAGGTTAAGAGGTGATATGATAGCCCTGTTCAAATATTTGAAGGGATGTCATATTGAGGAGGGAGCAGGCTTGTTTTCTGCTGCTCCAGAGACCAGAACGCGGAGCAATGGATGCAAGCTGCAGGAAAAGAGATTCCACCTCAACATTAGGAGGAACTTCCTGACAGTAAGGGCTGTTCGACGGTGGAACACACTCCCTCGGAGTGTGGTAGAGTCTCCATCCTTGGAGGTCTTTAAGCAGAGGCTGGATAGCCATCTGTCGGGGATGCTTTGACTGGGAGTTCCTGCATGGCAGGGGGTTGGACTGGATGGCCCTTGTGGTCTCTTCCAACTCTATGATTCTATGATTCTATGATTCTATGATTCTATGTAGTTTGTCATCTTCCCAATTCCTGCAGGGCATTATATTTGAAATGCTGGTGAATGATTACTTGCTCCTCAGGAGAACATTTCTCAAGTCATTAGTTCTCCTTGATGGAACATTGCTACTTATTCCTGAACATTAGCAAGCAATTACCTTAAGAATAGATGTGCATCTTTAACAGCATCTAATGTGCTGTATTTTTATTTTATTTTACATTGTCATTAGGGCAGCTTTTTAAAAATATATATATAAAGACCTAAAGATATTTCCAAGAGTGGTCTTTCATTTGCACAGCTAAGCATTTGCACCACCCAATTACTAGTTAAATGAGAATGCAAAATTATTATTTTTAATATGTTGAGTGAAGTTATGCTTTGATATATTCCTGTGGGCAGTTTAATTTCAAAGTCAGGTATGTAGTTTGCTGCTTAGTGACTGAGCCAAACATTACTTTTCTTGCTATTTCTTTTCTGTCTTTCGTTCCTTCTTTTAATTTGAAGGACCTTTGCATAATCACATGCCTGTACATGAAAAATGCATTTAAGAGAGAGAGAGATGACAACATTTTCTGAATCATAATCTGAATATCAATGACAACAAAGTCACTCTGACTTCCTGAGCAGGTGTTTAATTTACACATCACAGCTGAAAAGAAATATTAATTCTTAACAGAGATGAAACCATTACAGTAGACCCCACATTGCAAATAAAATGGCAATCTGTTTAATTAGTCTAATCTTATTTGGTTAAGATTAAATCTGTCTATCCAGATAGAGATTGTATATCTCAAATTATTGAAGCAGAAACAATTATGCCTGTGCCAAGGTGTAGAGGTTTTATATATCTATATAAAAAGGATTACTAATAGTTATGTTTCAGAAATGATGCAACATAGCACAGGCTGCATTTTAAAGACTGTTGTAACCTCCTTGAGTTAATACTACAGCTCTGATATCAAAAGCCTCTTCCATGTTACCATATGAGTCATAAGGCATGCTTGAAGGAGGCAAGGAATCTCTTTTCAATGGAAATACAGAAGTTTTGATTTCAGTCTCCATGAGATTTTAGGAACAGCTTCAAAATTCTTGCTTTATTGGTTCCTTATCCCCACACTCCAACATGGCTCCATCACAAAGGGTGAGCCACTGCCCCCCCCCCCGGCACACACACATTTATGTTACCTTCTTTGTCCACAGGATTCTTATTACAAATTTGCCTGGAAAATTCTAGAATTACTCACCACATCATAATGTAGAGCCTTAAATTTGATTTCCAGACAGTTTTGGAGGAGTGAGGGAAGCTCATAATGGGAAACTCTTCAATTTACTCATTTTATATCCTTTGGATGATGCACGTATGGTCATTATGCATTGTCAAAATTCATGAATTTGTGTTGGCTGCAAGACTGGCTAACATGCATTCTAATGGGAGAAGTTCCTACAAAAATTCGCCCATCAGACTCAGTCTGTTAAAGCATGGGTGAACAACTGCTCTTCCCACTGTTGTTGCATTGCAGCTCCCATGATACCCCACCTGCAACTGTACTGGCCAGGGTGGTGGGATCTGCACTCCAACATCTGAAGGGCCATCTCATCTGCCATCCCTGCTGTGGATGCTTGATGGAATCCAGTACCTTCTGTGTCCCTTCTTGTGCTAGCCCCTCAAATCCTCTCAGCCTTTTCAGAGGACACATTTAGGTACTGAGATCTTAACTTCTCTGTTACTATTAATTTGTGGGCAAAATAGCACACTTGAAAGCTGCTTCAGTGAAGGCTAGAAGAGACTACAGATATCTTTCTTGAAATTTGTTTCCTCAATAAAGCAAGCTTAAAAAACAAGTAGCCAGTTGTCCCCTCTGCCTCCAGTCCAACTGATCAGCTTGGCTATGGAGAGAATGTGTGGCACCACATAGAACATATTAAAATAGTCCAGCCTTGAGGTTATTAGTGGGTCTCTCATCTACAATGGAGCATCCCCATCCATTGGGGTTAGGTCCCCCCACCCTCACAGATGGGGGAAAAGGTGGATGCACAAGCACCATATTATTTTGTGTGTGCGCATGTCAGTACCCCTACAGGAGCATGCCACAATTGGATAAAATGGGCCATGGGGATCTGCAGACAATTTAATCAATGGATCACTAGCCCATTAACATAGCTGGTCCACTATAGATTACTGTAGTGGGGACAATACACTGGGGGAGTGTGGGAAAGTGCATCCCACACTAACTGGTGCCAACACTGATGTCATTTTGGTGCCAAGTAAAAACATGACTCTTTAAGAAATGTTTTTGGGCTTAATGGATTCCATCCCAATCTGTGGAGGGACATGGTTTTAAATGGTCCTGAACAGTTTTAACTAGTTTTGAGCTGTCTTTTTCCCTTGTCAGATTGTTTAATATCCTTTTGGGCTGTTTGTTTTAAACTCTGTAAGTTTATTTCATTGTAAACTGTCACAAAAACCTTGGATATAAGGTAAGATATAAGACTATCCCTGTAGACATCCTTTGCCACTGATATTTCCAGTGAGAGGGATGAATCCAAGAGCACCCTAAGCCATGCACCTTTCCTGTAGGTGGAGAGCAACTCCATACAGAACAGGTAAACACTCAGCTCACAACAGTATGTTAGCATTACTTTATTGCTAAATCAACTCCATGTCAACAATTAGATTGTTTTCTTTTTATTACTAGTATAATGGACCTTTGAGCTTCATTCTGTTCTTCCTTTCACAAAAATGACAGAAAATCAAATGCACCTTTCTAAAGGGATTCACAATTTAAATAAGCAATTTCTTTTCTCATACAGGTTCGATCATTCTTTCATTGCGGACAAGATACCAAGGCCATGCATTGTCTGGACTGTGAATTATTCAGCAAATACTTCCATGCGTGGACAGGAGAAGAGCAGGACTAATTACAGATAAAAGAAAACAATTTTTTAAACTTGCCAAGTCTATAGAAGTAATTAACCTGATAACCTTGCGGCAGCCTTTCCTTGGCACCAGGAACAGCAGGTTGTGTTTTCAGTATCACATAATGCTTCTCAGTGTAATGGCATCAGAGGAAGTTTGATAGTTGCTGTCCAAATTAATTAACCCCAGGAGTCCAACAGGCAAACAAAGACTTGGGCATGCTTAAGTTTCATGATGGAAACAGGATGACTGAACAAAATTTATGGCATTCTTTCTTTCCAGGTTCTACCTGGAAAAATTGTGGATAGCAATTCTGACTCCATATTTTCAACACTTAATGCCAGATTCCTACTGGTGATGTATGCTGGTATAACCTGATGGAGAAGTGGGGTAAAAATAGTTTTGGTATTACTTATTAGTACCTGTTTCCCCACTATGAGTCAGTAGCCAGGGGCGGACAGGAATACCTGATCAGTGTGCAGCAACACTTCTGCAGCCAAGAGGAGAGAGAAGACACTGGCCACCAAGGAGCTATTGGCATCAAGGACATTGCCATGCCCTGATTTTATCCCACCTATGGCTGGAAAAAAAATCACCTTTTAATTTTTGCAAACCCTATATTTAGATTTTGGAAAAATAGCTTTTTTGGACTGCAGTTCTGAGAAACCTAGAAATATATTTAATTCCCTTGCAACTAGAGTTTCCAGTTTCTTGGCTAACCAGGATTGTAACTGTGCCCTTTGATTACATCTGGCCATCAGAAAAAGCTTATCAGGAACCTAAGCTACCACCTCAAGCTGGATCTTATCCATCTCTTATATGTTTCAGAAACTGATATTCTATTACTTTGTTGAATGTGCTTGTTTTTAAGATGCAACACTGTATATGCTTTATGTATTTTTAATTGTTCTAACTTAATGCTTTGAAAGTAATTTTTAATAGGATTGGTTGTTCAATGCTGTTTTTAGCTTTTGTGCCAATTATTGCTTTAGTTGTTCTGCTTTAACTTATACAGTGTATTAAAGGTGCTTTGGGTCCCATTTTGATGGAAAGATGGGATATAAATCACATACATACATACATATTATTTTTTAAAAAACTTATATATTCCCTGATCTGGCAACAAATTGGCATAATATATTGGAGAAGCAATCTTCATCAGTATACCTCCTAACAATAGGCGCCTGTTGGCAGTACAGTCACATGTGAAAATCATATCAACTGGCCACCTGACCCCTTTAGCTAGCTGTGATATGGATCCAGTAGGGTCCTTGTGTGTACAGCCAAAGGCAACTCAGATCAAAATTCTTCCACAAATATGCTGTATAAAGATAAGAATGAAGGCACTTAATGTGTGTGTGTTTGTATCAGATTCTAAAACAGCAAAATGTTGACTGTTCATAGGGAACAGTCCTCTTTCTTCTCCCTCACCTGACTTAATGTCATATCTAGACATCATCCCTTTCTGTTCACTCTCACCTTCTCTCTTTTTTCCTTCTTGCCTCTCTCCATCTCCTTGTTGTACTCATCAGTTCTTACAGATTTCCCTTTCTCAACCTCTTTCTTCCTCTGATCCCTCCTCAATTCTCCATGTAGGGAAGACAAGGGAGAGTCAAAGCTGGCTCTTTGTTTTCTCCTCCCTACCTCCACTCTCTCATTCTCATGCTCAGCCTCTTTCCACTTCTATCACCACAAGGAGCCCTGGTGGCACAGTGGTTAAATGCTGGTACTGCAGCCATTCACAGCCACCAGGTTGTGAGTTCAATTCCAGCCAGGGCTCCAGGGTCCACTCAGCCTTGCATCCTTCTGTAGGTCACTAAAGTGAGTACCCAGATTGTTGGGGGCAATTGGCTTACACATTATAAACCGTTTAGGGAATTCTTAAGTGCACTGATAAGTGGTATAGAAATGTACTTGTTATTGTAAATCCTAGCTGCACTCATCTTCTTCATCCCCTTCCCCTCCTTGTTTTTCAGTTCTTCACTCCCTCCTCAGATAATCCTGGAACTATAAGAAACCATAAGCATGGGGCAGGGTGTTATCAGTACACTGATGACACCCAGATATATTTGTCCATGTCTCAGTCATCAGCTTTGACTTCAGACGGCATCTCTCCTCTCAGTGACTGTCTTAAGGCAGTAATGGACTGGATGAGGAAAAACAAATTGAAATTGAATCCAGACAAAACAGAGGTACTTACGGTATCGGCTCCGAACCCAGGTATTGGGATACAACCTCCAGTCCTGGATGGGGTCACACTCTCCTCAAAGGACTGTGTTCGCAGTCTGGGGGTGCTCCTAGATCCATCGCTTCACATGACAAATCATGCGCCCTTTCCTGGAAGTCAGGGACCTTGAGACTGTAGTACATGCGCTGGTAACCTCAAATCTGGATTTCTGTAATGCACTCTACATGGGTTACCCTTGTGCTTGGTCCAGAAACTTCAATACAGAATATGGCAGCCAGACTGGTCTCATGCACATCTAGAAGAGACCATATTACTCCGATCCTAAAATCTCTCCACTGGCTCCCCATCAGTTTCCAGTCCTAGTACAAGGTGTTGGTTATTACCTTTAAAGCCCTAAATGGCTTGGGTCCAGCCTATCTCCGAGACCAACTCATGGCCCTCCCTGCACACTCAGGTCCTCTGGGAGAAATCTGTTACAACCAATAAAAACAAGGGTGTCTATGACTGCCCAGAGTACCTTCTTGGCTGTTGCTCCCAGATTGTGGAATCCGTCATATGACCACCTTAAATAGCTTCAAAAAAAGCTGTTAAGACAGATTTCTACCAGCAGGCCTTTCCTGAATAGATGCCCAGCCACTACAGAGAAGAAATAGGTATTGATCTTGTCTCCTGTTCAATAGTTTATATATTGTTGTTTGCTTGCACACTTTTTAACTGTTTTAAATTGTTTTTATATTAATATGTTTTAGATGGTAAATTATATAATTCTATTTTAATGGGGGGACGGTTGGGAGGGATATGTTATGTATATTTTAATTGTTGTAAGCCGCCCTGGTTGCCTAAGTGCAGAGAGGTAGGATATAAATAATTTTTATTATTATTATTATTATTATAGTGAGATGTGTCTGACTCTCAGTATTTTGGGGGGAGGTAAGAAGGGGGGAAATTGTGGCCAATTAAAGGGGAAGTGGTTTTGTTTTGTTTTGTTTGTGGTTAAAAATAGAGCTAGGGAAAGTTTTTTCCCACCCACCACCCAGTTTACTGGAGATCTTTGAAAACTTAATTTCCAACCTGAGAAATATTTTTTTCAATGGTTACTCTTTGTGATTTTACTTGAACAGTGGTGGCTGGCAGTTAGTGATTCATGCTTAATGATACTACCAAGGTATGCCACATGACATAACCAGGGGTCATCCACAGGTCTCAGGTCTTAGGCCTGAAGACACAGGGCCTGGGATGTGCCTGATTTGGCAGTCCTAACTTTGATGGGTTTTAGGGGTGGGACAACCAGACAAATTCCATGGTTCAACTGGAGAACACCAGTGGGGTGCATTCTTTGGCCTTCAGTTCCCATTAGTTCCAGTTAACATGGCCAATGATCAATATAATGGGAGTTGCAATCCCATGACATCTGGAGGGAGGGCCATGCATGACCCATCCCAGGTTTATGAGAATTTTATTTTCACACTTTATCTTCTCCTGCACAGAATTAATAATCTCTGCATGAGCAGGGGGGAAAGAGTAGGGTGCTTCCTGTAAAATGTGGTGCAAATATTTATTATGCTGTAAAAATAAACCAATAAACCACTGTTTTATTAGCTCATGGATTTGAAGAACCATGAGCCCTTGAGCTTCACAAGTGACAATGCCCATTGTTGTTGCTGCTATTGTTCTTGTTTTAATAAATTGAAATTATGACAGTAAAATGACATTTGAAGCAGCTTTTGGAATATCTCAAACTGCCTTTGCAGCCATTCTCTGCTTTGTACACACAGGTAAATATTCATGAAGGCAAATCTCCCACATGCAATGAAAGCAGCAGCAGGAGAATGATGACATTATCTATTCACATCCAGGTTTGGTTTGGACCAAGTTGTCCTCTAAGGAGCAGCGTTAGAACCTGGCCTTCCGCAGAGGTGAAGTTTACATTCTCTTTGGACTCCAATTGCTCTGCTTACATTCATTGCAGCTTAATAAATTCAATACACATAATTTCTGTCACTTTTCACATCACAAAAGAGTTGGTCTATACTCTAATGAGCTATTCCACAAGGACCTCAAGCCAAGGGTCTGCAAGGTTTCATGTAGCCACCTGCAAGGTTTAGCTGTGCATTTGTGATACCTCATCTCTTTGTGGGATTGCACTGTGAATTGACGCACAGCCATGCCTTTGTCATTTGAATCATATTTGTATGTAAATACCCATCTGTTTGAATACTGAGCCTCCATTTGCATCTGAAATCCAACTCCTCCATCGTTGGCAGGGTCCCATTCCCATTCTGCTTATTCTTGACAATGTTAGCTTTGTAAATGGAAATGCAGGCTTAGAGGGCTAAATTATGCATTATGTAGTGTGCAGTTGAAACTTCCATTCCCCCCGCCCCCCCCCTCCTAAGAAGCATGCCAGAGAGCCCAGTTTCCAAATTTTAGTTGCTGTTGTGATGTGTTGTCAAGTAGGCTTTAAATTAAGGCAACTTGATGAATGTAATTCATCTAAGAGTGTTGGTCATCAACAACTGTACACAGACTCAGGGCAGTGGCTTCCTTGATTGGAGCAATTCATCTGTAATTTGGTCTTCCTGTTGCCTTCCACTTTACAAAGCATTATCTAATACGTTGATTGTCTTACCAACTTTCACAACTGTACATATAAATCAGAAATGCTAAGGCATGAGTGACTCTGACTTTTGGTATTTAATGATGTACCATCACACTTGAGGATCTTATCCAGTTCCTTCATAGCTGCCCTTCTGGTTTTGATATCTGATTCAGCCAAACCATAGATAGTGATGCCCTCATCATCCTCATTAAAGTTACATAAATCATCTGTGATCATTATTTTTGTTTTCTTATTATTCAACTTTAAGCCTGCTTATGCACTTTTCTTCATTAATGTTGGTTTCATGCCTCCTTCCTCTAATCTACTCTAAAGGAGCTATATCCAGTACTGGACAAAATAGATCCAGAACCTTGGATAGCTCCAGTATGGTTCAAATGAAAATCCAGAGCAGATGAAGTAGTAGCTACCTGCCGCCGCCGAAATAGATTGTCTGGATGAAAAAGAGGACAGAGCTCCTATACTGTAATTATAATAGCTGTGTGGAAGAGGGGACTTCAGCAGCTCTAGCTTGTCGTAAGTTTGACCTGCTGAAATCCTTCTTCCATGCAGCTGTCAAAGATAAAAGAGACTTATCCACTTTTAAATGTGGTCACCTTAATATGTGGTGGTCACCCTAATAAGACCAAGTATGAATGTGCTGGAGAGGTTTAAGCCTCCTGCCCTCCAACCATTTCTCCCTTTCAGTTTGCTCCTCCCAACTGAAGCAATATCCCTTGGTGCCACTAACAACAACAACAACAACTTTATTTATATCCTGCCTACTCCGATTAGGATCACAGTGGCTTACAGTAAAAAAAAACAATGTGATACATAATAAAACAACAGTACTCAATAACCCCAAATTCTTTAGCTCACATACATCAGACGTGAGAATTTAGGGAGGATTTAAAGTTCCTCCACCAACATGCAATAGCCCTGTGCTCTAAGTAAGGACTGAGGCAGGTTGAACTGCACATGACAGATTTTAAATAGCAGTAGTTTTGTCCTTGAGCCCAAGCTCCCCTTCATCACTTTCTTCCTTTTATTCTTTTAGTGCAGATGTGCCAGTATAATTCACACTCTTACAAAAAAAGTTGCATTTATTGCTATTATGTACAATGAAAAGCTCATTCATGTTGTTGCTTTACTCCAGCTGATCTGTATCTAAGAGAAAAAAAGAGCAATAAAGAAGAGAACATCAATTACCTTGATTCAAACAAGTGCTCACTTTATTGGATGGCAGATATAGATGGTCCACTCTGCACAAGCAACTTTTATCAATCCGGGTAAATGGTCGCCTACAATTAAGCCTTAACTTCTGGCTTGGCAGAAATGCTGAGATAAACAGGTTTCCCTCCCTCTGGCCCAATAACCTAATTGAATGTGGTCAGGGCTTGGTAAACAACTCCCTTGTTGCTATGCTGGAGGATTCTGAGAGCTCTAGTCCAAAAATAAAAACTTTTACAAAGTCTGACTATAGATTCCACAAAAACTAGAAATTTCTATCCAGGTGCCTCCTCACATGTATAGTATGTTTAATGAAATTATATTTAAAAGTCCTGCTCCCCGCCAACTTTTAGTGCACTCTATGATGTCAATATCTCATAATATTAAATTTGTTCATTCTCACAACATCCCTTTACGAAAGGTCCCTATAGCCATTTTAGAGATAGAAAACTGAGCCTGAGGGATATAAATCTATGCAAGGCTTCCCACTAAGTCAATGTATGTGGTGGATTTTAACTAAATTTTCAATAGTCTGTTAATACAATAAAGTGGATGAAAGGATTTTTTTTAATGTTTAAATGGTCTCTTCCTTATAGACTTCCTACATACAAGATTTTTGTGATGTCTCCCATCCATTGCCTTTTCACTGTAGACAAGGAAAGACAGCCAGACATTACAGGATGAACAGAGATATGATGGGCAGTTATCCAAAATGAAATGTTATTTTTTGTGTCTGTGTGTGGAAATTTTTCATACCATGTGTGTGTGTGTGTGTGTGTTCATCCTTATTAATCGGGGCTGTTTTACTGCAATCTATCACGTTAGATGGTCTAACTACAGGATATGAAGTTCTTCTTATTCTACTAAGAAGACATGTATTGACAAGCCCTAGTGCTTAGAGAAATACATTAGCAAATGAACATACTGTTAAGTTCATTTCTATTTCACAAAATGTTTTGCTTCTCAATCTGTCACAAGTACAACCAGTCAATACAAAATGTGATAAGTTGCCTGTGCCCACAGATTCACAAATATCCTTTAGTGAAATAAAATGTAAAGCTAGTGATACTCAACCAGGGTTGGTTTGATTTTTCTCTCAGCTTTAAATGGAACTAATATGCAGTGCAGAGAGTGAGTGAAGCTGAAGGTACTACTGTTATACCTCAGCAAAAGCAAGTTAAACGGGTACAGATATACAGCTTTCTTTGAGATGTAGCATTGCAGAAGAGCGCTAAGGATACCATGGACAGACAAAAAAACCAAAAACAATGGGGTTCTTGAATGGATCAACCTTGAACTCTCCCTGGAAGCCAGACTGTCATACTTTAGCCACATCATGAGAAGGTGGAGGGCAATAGAAAGAGAGGAGGACTCCACGTCAGATGGCTAGACTCAATTAGGGAGGTCACAGGCCTGAACCTATAGAACCTAAGCAGAGCAGTGGATGAGAGGGGGGCATGGAGATGTCTCAACCAGAGCCACCATGAGTTGGAGCTGACTCGAGGGCAGTGAACGACAACAATAATTTATACTCAGATTTGGAAATAATGAGGTGACCATAGAATGGAAGTAAACTAGGGCCACTTTAATTTTAACATAAAGGGATAAATGTGCTTTACACAGATTACAGTTATTTCCCTCTTCCCCATTAAAAAAAAATCCTAGAAATTTGGCACTTGCCTGCTGTTCTAAGATTGTCAAAACATAATGGGGGAGGGACTCACCAAATTTTTAGATCATAAAATGATCCTGCAGCTCAACACAAGAGAATCACAACTCCCAAGACAGAATTTTTTTTCTCCCAAATAAAATTTAGCTGAAAAAGTGAGTATTAACCACATTCAGTGTAGCAGTTTGGACCAAGATTAGTGCTTTTCATATGGAATGTGATTCAGTTTACATTCATTGCTAAATAATGAATGAAACAGCTGCCAAGGGTCCTCTGAAAATATAACACAAGTGACATCCAGGGAAGCATTGATTCTAAAAGTTATAATCTCTTTCTACCCTTCTGTTTACTTTGGAATTATGCAAACATGCACTGACTTCTCAGAGCAGCTCCTTAGCCCACAAAGCAGATCTCTTAGCATACTGCAAACAGAGCAAAAAGGAAGAGCTAGAGCATTATGTGCTTCTCAGCTAGGGAACCAATGCATGACTTTTTGAAAAGGGAGAGTACTGACAAAATTATAGAACAAGAGCAAGGATGGGAAGAAACCGATGTCACTTCCGGTTCCTATTCTAGTCAGCTGTCCTGTCCAATTGAGAGAGGTGAAAGATGTCCTAGTCATTAACAGGTCAGGTCTAGGTTATCTGAAGGACTGTATTCTCCCATATGGCCCTGCCTGGTGTTTTGAGATCTTCTGGGAGAAGCCCTTCTGAATGCTCCACAGTCCTCCCAAGTTCTTCTGGTGGGAAAAGAGGAGAGGCCTTCTCAGTGGTGCCTGGCAGGTTCAGGAAATCAATAACTTTCAATCGGATCAAGGAAAGTACTATGAAATTGTAAAGATAGTATATATGCAATAATCAAGACTATTTATGAAACCTCAAAATGACCACTTAGGGGTTTATCAAAAGAGACATACAACACACAATGTAGCACACAGAGGCAAATTAGAACAATCAGTTCCAGAACAACTAAGTATACTGATACAGTGAGTCCACAAGTGATTACAATAATGATACAGCAACACAAACAAGATGTGGAGATGTCTGTTCCCAGGATCTTGAATTGGACATTTTGACCTGGAATATTGCGTCCAGTTCTGGGCACCACAATTTAAAAAGGTTGCGGGAAAACTGGAGCAGGTCCAAAGGAGGGCAACTAAGATGGTGGAGGGTCTGGAAACCATGCCCTATGAGGAATGACTTAGTGAGCTGGGGATGTTTAGCCTGGAGAATAGAAGGTTAAGAGGTGATGTGATAGCCTTGTTTAAATATTTGAAGAGATGCCATATTGAGGAGGGAGCAAGCTTGTTTTCTGCTGCTCCAGAGACTAGGACCCGGAACAATGGATGCAAGCTACAGAAAAAGAGATTCCACCTCAACATTAGGAGAAACTTCCTGACAGTAAGGCTGTTTGACAGTGGAACACACTCCCTCGGAGAGTGGTGGAGTCTCCTTCTTTGGAGGTCTTTAAGCAGAGGCTGGATGGCCATCTGTCAGGGATGCTTTGATTGGGTGTTCCTGCATGGCAGGGGTTTGGACTGGATGGCTCTTGTGGTCTCTTCCAACTCTATGATTCTATGATTCTATGGCCTGATAGGTCTTCTTCAGATCATTATGTTCAATTAGTATAGTAGTATTCTTTCTTTTTCATTTACTAGAACTAAATAGTAACTGGCATCCACACTGATAAACCAAAAAAAAAAAAAAAAAAAACCCCTAATAGCAATATATTTTTAAACTGACACCATAAGAATGTTTAAAAGATATGTTTTGAAACATATCCCTATTAGTTTGTGTGTGTATGGGAGTATGGAGGTGTGTTTATCAATGTAGATGCCAGTTATTATGCTGTAAAACAAAGTTATGTAAATACTACCACTGTTCTGGAGGAGATCCTGAGAACAAGCCCACAGTTTCTCACCCTGATTTACACAATCTGCAATCAGGATACCACACTCAAGAAGATTGAAGAAGGCAGCCACAACCCTAGAGTCAGAGGCCAAAACTGAGCAGAAGAGGAAGCTCCCAGCAGGGAATACAGAAGCAATGGATACAGCTGGTAGCTGGTGGTGGGGTTCACATATAAGCAACCTGCCGCATCATCACTTGAAAAATCTTTATTCACATGGAGTCACCAGTTGTGACAAACAGAAAGGTCATTCTCTTGGTAAACCCAAGTATGAGTTTTACATTCCTTTACAAACAAAATAAAGAATCTACCTAATTTTGATGGGAAAACAGGACACTTTGCAAATATAAAATTGCTCAGATCCACCCTGATTTGTATGATGTGGTTGGTACAGGTCCAGTGGATGCAATTTTGGCTCCTGCTTGGCCCATATTATTGGATACCTTTCAGTTTGTGGAGCCTGAGGATGTGGACAAGATCCTTGGAGAGGTGAAAGCCACCACATGTGTACTAGATCTGTGCCTCTTCTGGCTTACAAAAACAGAGGGAAAACGGCTGAATAGGTAAGGAGAGTGATGAATGCCTCACTGCAGCAAAGCAGAGCTCCATCCTGCCTGAAAGAAACTGTGGTGAGTCCTTTACTGAAAAAACCCTCCCTGAACCTAACTGCACTAGACAACTATTGGCCATTCTCCAACACCTCTTTTGTGGGCAAGGTTTTGCAGTGCAGTACCTCATAGACTACCGTGTTTCCCCAAAAATAAGACAGTGTCTTATATTAATTTTTGCTCCCAAAGATGTGCTAAGTCTTATTTTCAGGGAATGTCTTATTTTTCCATGAAGAAGAATTCACATTTATTGTTGAACAAAAAATTAACATGTATTTTATATTGTATATATTTATATACAAAAATTCTGCTAGATCTTACTTTTAGGGGAGGCCTTTATATTTAGCAATTCAGCAAAACCTCTACTAGGTCTTATTTTTTGGAGATGTCTTATTTTCGGGGAAAAAAGGGTAGGTGGGATATGGACTAGAGGAATGGCCCTAGAAGGACGCCATGGACACTCATGCAACCAACCTGAACATCATCAATCATCATCATCATCGTCATGATGATGGTGGATGATGCTGTAGTGAAAAGGCCAATCTAGCAGCCAATCACGAAGCAGCATGTGACCAGCCAATGGGAAGCCAGCTGGGCAGGGCTATAAAAAGGCCTGGCAGGGAGTGAAAGGGGAGTTAGTTTTGAGGGAGAGAGTTGCATCAAAGGGAGGGTGTACTTCTGAAGTTCCTGAAGGAACATTTTAGTTTTGTATGGAGACCACGAAAGGGGCTTAAGAGGCCAAAGAGGGACTGTGTAGGCTTAGGAAGTCTAGTAGGGAGAGGCTCAGAACAAGCCAGTTGTTGAAAGAAAGATTTTGGTTCATGTACCTGAGATAAGATTGCCTGTGTGGCTGTAGTAATATTAGTATTTTGAAAAGACTTCTTATATCTAATTAATAAGTCAATAGTAACAGCTTTGCAACTAATAATAATAATAATAATAATAAAATTTATTTCTATACTGCCCTTCCAGAGATCAGGGCGGTGTACAGCATATATAGACATTAAAACATCAAAATACATAAAAGTTAAAAACAGATCAAATACAATAAAAAAAACTTTAAAAACAATATCCCCCATGCAAAGTGCAATGGCAATACAGTAAGCGGGTTGCTGACAAGGCAGATTACAAAAGGCCCATTCAAAAGTATGCCTGCTTGAATAGGTAAGTCTTCAAGTCCTTCTTAAATTGGATGAGGGTGGGGGACAAGCGGAGCTCAGTAGGCAGTGAGTTCCAGAGGCAAGGGGCAGAGATGGAAAACGCCCCCTTCTTAGTACTCACTAATCTAGCCTCCGGAACCCTCAATAACCGCTGTCCAGTAGATCTTAGTGTGCGGGGCGGATTATATGGGGAGAGACGGTCCTTCAGGTACCCTGGGCCCAAGCCATATAGGGCTTTATAGGTAATGACCAGCACTTTGTACTGAGCCCGGAAGTGAATCGGCAGCCAATGGAGGTCTTTCAAGATTGGTGTTATATGAGAGGCCCTGGGAGCACCAGTGACCACCCGTGCTGCCATATTTTGCACTAGTTGCAACTTCCAAGTGTGAAACAAAGGCTGCCCCATGTAGCGCGCGTTGCAGAAATCCAACCGAGAGGTTACCAGAGCATGTACTACGGTTTCAAGGTCCCTCTGGTCCAGATAGGGACGCAGCTGGCGTATCAGCCGAAGCTGGTAACAGGTGCTCCTGACTGTCGCGTCCACCTGAGAAGTTAGATGGAGTGACGAGTCAAGGAGCACCCCTAGACTGCGTACGGTGTCCTTGACGGGAAGCGTGACCCCGCCCAGGACAGGTGGAACCACCTCCATACCCGGACCTGGGGAACCTATCACTAGTACTTCCGTTTTCTCTGGATTCAGGCTGAGTCTGTTTTCCCTCATCCAGTCCATTACCGATTCCAGACAGGCCACGAGAGGAGCGACGCCATCCCTGGTCACTGCATCAGTCGGAGACATAGAGAAGACTATTTGGGTGTCATCAGTATACTGATAACCCGGAGCCCCATGCCTCCGGATGATCTCTCCCAGCGGTTTCATGTAAATGTTAAAGAGCATGGGGGACAGAATGGCTCCTTGAGGGATCCCCGAGGTGAGGGCCCTCTTATCGGAGCACACGTCCCCCAGCTGCACCATCTGGAACCTCCTGGAGAGGTAGGACCGGAACCACTGGAGCGCAGTGCCCCCGATTCCCACCTCTGCCAGGCGTTCCAGAAGGATACCATGGTCGATGGTATCGAAAGCCGCTGAGATGTCCAAGAGCACCAACAGGGACACGCTACCCCTGTCGATGCCCAGACGGAGATCATCGACCAGGGCGACCATGGCAGTCTCAACCCCGTAGCCCGCCCGAAAACCGGTTTGAAATGGATTTGAAATTGAAACTAATTTAAAGTTTATTTTTATATTTTTCAATAAACTTTTGTTATTGTTTAGACAACTGCTTGGCCTCCGTTTGAATCAAACCACTCCACCTAATAGTTGTGACACAGAGGTGCTGTGCCATCTTAAAGAGCAGTGTTAGGGTGAAGGTTGGCAGGAATCCTTCACAGAATTTGGTGGCAGCGGTGGGATTGAAATTCCCATAGGGCTACCACAGTTGAGAATAGGTTGTGGGTGGACTGTGTGTGTGTCTGAGAGGGTTCACACCACATAATAAATTGGTGGCAGTGGTGGGTTGAAAAGGACCAGGGTGCTGTCATCAGAGAAACCTAGTGGAGAAAAATTAAAGGGTTCATCACAGATGCTTTCCCCCCAAATTGGGACACAAAGTGGTTTACATATTAAAAGAATTAAAAACACAAAAGTGAGCATTAAAATGAAATCAGATTGGTAGAGTATTAAAACATACCATGCATTAAAAGGATAAAATGCAATTTAAAAGAGAAACACACTTTTAAAAATACATATAAAAAGACTTTAAATGCTATAACACATTAAAACAATAAAAATAAAACTATATACAGGCTCTTAAAAACCTTGAAATTCAGCACCACAGGGCATCAAGAACCCATCCTCAACCACCTATTCCATCACAGCTATCTCGGTGGGATTCTGGGAAGGGCAGTAGTGTCATGCTCCCTCACCAGACCTCAGTCTGAAGTATGGCACAGACATTAAGGCAGCTGAAGAGGATGGCAGACCTAGCTCTCAAGAACAGAGGGATGTGCCCATGAGGAAGACGAACAGTGGTAACCCACAGCATCCACAAGACAGATACAAACCAGAAAATACCCACCACAAGTTTTTAAGGAACTTGCTATTTAATTTTAATTTATTTTTTTACTTTGTAACAATTTGTTTTTTTGTGGTGCCCTGTTTTAATTGGTTATAAGCTATTTTAGACCCTGTACAAGGAGAAAGATGGGATATACAATAAAGAATACACAAATCACTCTGCACTGACCATTTGTTTAGTTGTAGAGCAGCATGATTTACAGTGCAATCCTCTACATGTCTACTCAGAAGTAAGCCTTACTGGGCTTACTTCCAGTTAAGCAGCTCTAAGTGCATGGCCTTATACCTTCTGCAGCCAAAGACATTAGCTTCTTACACAAAATAGATGCCAAACAACTGAAAAGTGTTTTGAGCTATTATGACACACAGTTCTGGCATGGAATCATTATCTAAGGCCAAGCTGCCACAGGGAACCAAGCCCCTTTGATTAAGCATCACTAGTCCATTCCTGGGATTTCAGTGTTGAAGGCCATGTGTCAATGGAAATATTTCCAGCAACATTACTGGCCAGTCTCCAAAGGCTTGCAGATAATAGGACATGGTGTGCAAGCCATTAAGAGACCTAATTTACAAAAGCAAGCTTGTGCTTTAAACAGAAAGCTGAGTGCCTATTAATATAGAGCTTAAAAGCCTCTCTGCCTCATTACTGTTTGGCTAAAAGCCTTTGAACATACCATCTACTGCTACAGCTGCAGCTGCTGTGTGGATCTGCTTAGTCAAAATGGACAGATTAGGGAGGAAGGTGTGGTCTTCTTAGCCTGCCTATAACTTCCTGTCCCATTCTTGAGCACATCCCTTTGAAAGACTAAAAGGTAGACAATACAGGGAGTGGTAACCAACATACAGATGTTTGACATAAAGTACTGCTGCTGGTGAAAAGACAGAAACTCAGCATGGCCTCATTTGCTTAACTGGTCAAGCAGAAATCTATAATCTTTCAATAAGCACTCATTTAGACAACTAAATTGTCTTCAGCATACTTATGTCCATCAATTCAGGACATTGACAGAGATTTAAAATTATGAGTATTCAATTCAGTTCATAAGGATCTCTTGTATTCCAATTATGGTTCCCAGTTCTCAGGGCCTGGATCCTCTTCTCCAGCCCTCATGTTGAGGGGGAGAAATCTCAGGGCAAGACCTAGGAGTGTAGTGTAGTCTCGGAGTGTAGTGGAGTCTCCGTCCTTGGAGGTCTTTAAGCAGAGGCTGGATGGCCATCTGTCGGGGATGCTTTGACTGGGAGTTCCTGCATGGCAGGGGGTTGGACTGGATGGCCCTTGTGATCTCTACCAACTCTATGATTCTATGAAGAGGGCTGCCTTCAAAAACATGCAGGTTGTGATGCCTGGACTAAAATGAGCTAAAATGCCTGAACACCAGTTGCTCTAGCTTCCTAATAAAGAATTGCAGAAATATGGTTCCTGAATCTTATACGCAGGCTTGTGGTTGTTTTGCCTACATGCTGCCTACATGCTGCAGTTGACATCTTGTATGCAGACATTCAGTCACATAAAGAAGAATTCAGGACTTGCAGGTGATGATTTGTTTAATATAATAAGGCCTACAAGTCACTGTGCTCCTCAAAATAACAGTCTGCTTAAGGCAAAGGTGGTAAAAGCTGTCCTGAAAACATCTGTCAGCAATCCAGGATCACACCCTTGTGATTCAGAATGTTGCATCACCTGTAAATACCTTATGTTTTGCTCTTCATATTGAATTTCTGTTTGCTGATTGCTTCAATAAAAATATACATATATATAAATATACGTGTGTGTGTGTGTATATACTTTTTTTTTTTTTTAAAAAAAAAGTACACACAGAGGGGAGGGAAATTATCATTATAACTGCACAAAAGATTTGCAGGTTAGGGTGGAGACTGGAGTACCAGCAGCCTTATCGGCAGCTGCAGTAGCCAGGTTTTTCTTCCCAGGGACCTAAACAACTTGGTGAGTGAGATACTGGTCAGGGCAGTAGGCAGCAATTTCAATCCCTGGCAACTGATCTAGTGGCAGTAATTGGGGGAAAACTGACACAGGAGGACAGCACTCAGGTAAAAGCAGCCAGACATATTCATAGCTACATCTTTCTGTACTCTAATGTTTCCTGGTGTAGTGGCTTGAATGTTGGACTTGGAAAAGAAATTGTACCATTCTATTCTGTTTTGATCAGATTTCACCTGGAATATTGTGTTCAGTCCTGGGCACCAGAATTCAAGAAAGATGTTGACAAGATGGAGTCCGTCCAGAGGAGTGCAACCAAAATGGTGATAGATCTGGAAAACTTCTCCTATGAGGAGTGATTTAGGGAGTTGGGTATGTTTAACCTGGAGAAGAGAAGGTTAAGGGGTGACATGACTTTGTTGCTATTGTGTGTTTTTAACTCATTTCCAGTTTACGGAGCCCCTAAGGCAACCCTATCATGTGTGTGTGTGTGTGTTTTTTTTTTTGCGGGGGGGGGGGCATGATTTGTTTAGAGGTGGTTTGGCATTGCCTTCCCCTGAGTCTGAGAGCATGTCACTTGCCCAAGGTTTCATGGCCAAGCTGGGGAAAGGGGATGTTATGTTCAGGATGGAGAAAGCTTGTTTTCTCCAACTCTAGAGAATAAGACCCGGAGCAATGGATTCAAATAAGAGGAAAAGAGATTCCAGTTAAACAATAGGAGGAACTTCCTGACAATAAGAGCTGTTCAACAGTGGAACACACTCCCTCGGAGAGTGATGGAATGTCCTTCTCTGGAGGTTTTTAAACAGAAGCTGGATGGCCTTCTGTCAGAGATGCTTTGATTGGGAGTTCCTGCATGGCAGGGGTTGGACTGGATGGCCCTTATGGTCTCTTCCAACTCCATGATTCTATGATAAGAGGAAATGTGGAAGGTTAATGACTGTTACAGAAGAAAGTTGGAAGTCTTTTATTGTGTTTACTGTTCGCATGTTTATTGTCTGTATGTTAGTATGGGTTTATTATAATTTGTAGGTATATGTAGTAATTGGATGGGTCTTTCCAGTTTTATATTTTCTGCGTTGGTGTGTATCTTTTTTTGGTTTAAATAATAGCTGCTGCTGCTGCTGCTGCTGCTGCTTCTGCTTCCTGTAATGAAGATCATGGCAGTGAAGTCCTGGCTATTCTGATTTCTTCCACTATAGAGGTGGGTGAAATAGCTGTAGCTAGGCTAGTCATAAACTATTTTCAGGTCTTAATTATTCAAGGTTGCATATCAGCCCTTTGAGATGCATCAATGTTTATCTCCCTCTAATATCTGCCAGAACCTCATCAGATATTTGGGACAAGCTGGAGAACTTATTTGGTAGCTTGTTTACAGACTACCCTAATTACTCAGTTCAAATTTGCAGTGATTTTAATGCTAGACTGGGAAGTGACTATTTGATGATGCAAAAAGTGTTAGGGTTTGATTTCAGGGAAGTTGTAATGGTTGATTCATCATCACAAGATAAATTAATTCATAAGAATGAAATGTGTAAATTTAATTATCACCTGCATTAATGATATTTACTTAGATCACTTAAAGGGGCACCTTAGGTACCTGACAAAGGGTGTGGTGTGGTTGATTATATCATAGGGTCAGATATGATCATTTCTTATGCACAGCATTTAAGACATTGTTAACTTCACATAAAGAACACTGTTGTGCCTTTTCAACAAATATCACAGCTGCCTAGGCCACATAGTAAAAATTTGTATGTTGCTGCCATAACCATTAAAATAACAAACCAAGGCTTTTAAAAATGTAATAAGATCCCTTGTCAGTTTATCTCCTGATTTTGTTGTTTTAAAAAAGCCTTTTGTATACTGGAATAGCTGATCCATTGGGTCTCTTTGCTTGACACCAAGGCTCACCATAAGGTAAAACCAGCCAGACATTTCCATAGCTACATCTTTCTGTACTCTAATGCTTCTTGGTGTAGTGGTTTGAGTGTTGGACTATGGCTCTGTAGACCAGGTTTCGAATCCTCACTCTGCCACAAAACCCTACTAGATCCATCACAGTCTCTCAGTCTCACAGGATGGTAATGGCATCCCCCCCCCCCCAACTGATCAAACTTGCGAAGAAAACCCTGTGATAAGTTTACCTTAGGGTTGTCATAAGTTGGAAATGACTTCAAGCCACACAACACACACACACAGTCAATGTTTGGAATCTGAGGAAGTAGAATGAAGACTATGAAAGCTCATGCTGCCAACTTCTATCTTTCAGTTATTCTCAAAGGTGCCACAAGGTTCCGCTACATTCTTACATGTTTATTTATGGTGGAAAGAATATATATATATATATATATATATATACATACTGTTTCCCCACATCCTGAAAAGCAGCCTCTCCCCTTGTTTGGAAGAATGATACAGAAACTTATTATGGAAACCAAGACTTTATGCCTGGCAAACTGGCATGCCTCACTATTAAGCTTTATTGGTGGTAAATGACAGAGCTGGTGCTCTACAGCAGAAAAGGCATTCCCATCCTTTAGGTGATAGAATGAGGCATCTCCTTGGAGCAGATGGCAGAATTGGGCCCCTAAACCACTATTTTACCCTTACTATCCCATGCCTGACACTGCAGTTCCCTATGGCTGACTAAAAGGGATCTGATTTGGTGTGCACCCCTCAATGGAATGGCTTGGTTAATACTGTATGAATTCCCAAAGATTATATGGTACAGAAGTAGCAAAAGAAATTGAAGTACGAAGTTGTGACCCATCACCCAATCTAGGAGCTATCAGAACTTTATACGTATGCTGTTAAAAGGAATATTTACTCCTTTGTTCGTTCTCAGCTTTCAACTGTCAAGCTAGAGAGGAACTATCTTGCAGGGATAATTAGCCCTGTCTATGCCATTGGAAGCTCTTAAAATTTGACCATGATGCAAACAAGAACTCTAAATGCATGATGCAAACAAGAACTCTAAAACAGCCTGGTGGCAGAGGTTGTGCTCACGACACCACACCAACTACACTACAGCAACTAGCAAGTATCTAGGGTCAGTGGAATCTTTACAACTTCCCAGTTTTTTGCATATTCTTCAGAATCAGAATGAACATTTAATGAATAAAACTAGGGTGCTTTTCCATTTGCCAACATGCATGTATTGGACAATACAGCTTTATTTTTTTTTTTAAGTTTAATTTTATGAATCATTCATTGATGATTCAAGACAGCAATGGCAACAACATGTTCTGCCTTTCTTCACATTCAGAACTGAAACTGGATTATTACAATGAGGCATTGTTTCAAAATAAAGTCACTGTCTCTCCCAACAGCTGCAAGAAATCTGGCTCCAGAGCAATTGCCAATACTTTTGCGGTGGGGAAATAAGCATGAACCGTAATATTTGTGTGTAATCTCCTCACAGTGCTGAGAGAAAACTACTGATATCTGTACCTTATTGGAAAGGGCAAGGGACCTTGGGGTTCTGAACATTTACAAACAAATCATCAAGAGAGGGAAATACATTTATTTGATATTTGAGGCTATTATTGTTTCCACTGTGGATTTAATGATCAGACTTGGACAGCAATGGAAATAAGCTGCAAAGATATTATGTTATATAATATTACATAAGTATATTATATAAGTGTTATCTCTCAGAAGCTACAGCTGAAGGGAATGAATATATTTTGAGACAACTGTACATGAAAGCTGACACAATACTGGCTGAAAGTTATCATTTTGGAGCACTGAGAAAACTATATATGATATTTGAATTGTATCTTTGCTGTTTCTTATAGATGTTGTTTCTTTAAAACAAAGACAGGAGTTTTCCTGTCTTTGAAACTGTACTTCTTGAGTACAATTATTACTACTTCTTGAGTACAATTTATTACTATTACTATTACTACTACTACTACTATTCAGCCCTGGTGGCGCAGTGGTTAAATGCCTGTACTGCAGCCACTCACTCAAAACCAGAAGGTGGCGAGTTCAAGACCAGCAAAGGGCTGAAGCTTGACTCAGGCTTGCATCCTTCCGAGGTCGCTAAAATGAGTACCCAGATTGTTGGGGGCAAATAGCTTACAATTGTAAATGAAGCTGTTTGTTTAACAAATTGTAAGCCGCTCTGATAGTCTTGGCTGAAGAGCGGGGTATAAATAAAACATTATTATTATTATTATTACTACCATCATCATCATCACCACCACCACACCATAACCATACATGGCATTTTACAAGAACAAAACAGTTCACTGCATTCAGGCTTACAAGACATGACCAAAATGAAAAGGGGATGGTAGTGTGGGACAGGATTAAGTCCAGCACATATTGACTCTTCTTCTTTCTCTCTGAGGCCAGGGCAGTGGCAGATGCGATGAACACTTTCCTCTTCTTATGGGCCTAGGCATGATGGAGCTGTTCCTGCCTCTCCTCTCCTTCTGAGGCCAGGACAGTGGCAAACATCTCTGTTTTTGTTCTACAGGAGAACTCAAAGAGAAGATGGACTGAAATCAATAGGACTGCAGTTATGACTAACAGAAGAACATAGTATAGAAACAGAGCATCCTTGATAGATGGCCATCCAGCCTCTGTTTAAAGACCTCCAAAGAAGGTGACTCCACCACACTTTGAGGGAGTGCATTCCACTGTCAAAATATTATTATTATTAACCTTTATTTGTATAGCTCTGTAAATTTATACAGCGCTGAACATACAACCTGTAATTAGATGGTTCCTTGCCCTCAGGCTTACAATCTAAGAAGACATGACAAAAAAGGAGAAGGGAAGGTGGTGGGGAAGGGGATCAGGTCTAACAGTTCTTCTCTCCCTCTGAGGCCTGGACCAGGGCAAATGGACTGGAGGGAGGGCTCAGCTTCTTAATACATAATTAAAATGAGGCATCCTGAGGCAAACAAGGGCACACATCTGGGAACACTTCCCTGAACAATATAGACTTTAACTCAATATTGAAACTGGTTAGAGAAGTGATGAGGCGCACATGTGGGGGAAGAAGGTTCCAAGAGTGAGGAGCAGCAAGTGAGAAGGGATGAATCCAGGATGGGGCAGTGGAAAACCTAGGCTGGGACAGGAGATCTTGACTACCAGAATGGAGGGAACAAATAGGAATGTAAGGAGAAAGAAGCTCAGATAAATAAGGAGGGGCCAGTCCAAAAGCTTGTACTGGATGCGGAAGGAGAAGGGGAGCCAATGAAGGGAGGATAAAAGAGAAAAAACATGGTCAAAGTAGCGAGCGGATGTGATAATACATGCAGTTGAGTTCTGGACAGAGATTAAAGGATGGAGGTGAGAGAGAAGAAGCCTTGTCAGAAGAAGGTTACAATAATCTAGTCGCAAGACCACTAGGGCATAGATCAAATTCTTGGCAGTGGAGGCTGAGCTCTTACTTTCAGAATGTTCCTCCTAATGTTGACGTGGAATCTCTTTTTCTGTAGCTTGCATCCATTGTTCTGTGTTCTAGTCTCTGGAACAGCAGAAAACAAGCTTGCTCCATCCTCAATGTGACACCCCTTCAAATGCTTATAAAGGGCTGTCATATCACCACTTAACCGTCTCTTCTCCAGGCTAAACATACCAGGCTCCCTAGCTCTTTCCTCATAGGGCATGGTTTTCAGGTCCTTCCCCATTTTGGTCACCCACCTCTGGACCTGCTCCAGTTTGTCAACATCCTTTTTCAATTGTGGTGCCCACAACTGGACACAGTATTCCAGGTGAGGCCTGACCAAAGCAGAATAGAGTGGCACTATAAGTTCCCTTGATCTAGACACTATGGGGCTATTCAGACTGCCGCTTCAGGGGCGAGTCTGCCCCACCCCTTTCCATGGAGGATTGGGACCAGAACAGCCTCATTGGCAGCTCAGAGGCCCCAATCCACTGCTTTTCTGCACCATGGAAAAGCAGCAAAATGCTACTTTTCTGTGGTGTGGAAAAGGGGTGTCCTTGGGGCTTCATGTCCCAGGACACCACCGTGCCTGCCGCCAGTGGAGAAAAGGGCCACTTGGCCCCTTTCTCCCTTGCTTCATTCCCACAGCCGCTTTGTTCCCACAGCCGCTTGGTTTCTGTGGGAATGAAGCACCTGGGTGCCGCTCACACCAAAAAAGGAGCTCCCTAGAGCAGCTCCTTTCTCAGTGTGACGCATACAGGAAGTGGTGCCATCACAGTGACACTTCCTGTACACCCTTTTGGGCACCCAGCAGTGACGTTGGTGTCATGGCGGCCACCGTGTGGATGGGAGGCCACCATGATGCTGGTGCCATGCCGTACCAGGGCTCCAGACCACACAATTGCTGTGCAATCTGGAACCCTAGTATTGCTGCCAAGACGGCCCTTTGGGTCCCTCTGTACCAGCCCTATACTTCTATTGATGCAGCCTAGAATCTCATTGGCCTTTAGCTGCTACATTACACTGTTGACTCATGTTCAACTTGTGGCCTACTAGAACTCCTAGATCCCTTTCACATGTAGTCTTGTTCAGGCAGGTCCCCCCATCCTATATCTACGCATTTTATTTTTCCAGCCGACATCTCTCCTTGTTAAAATTCATTTTGATAGCTATGGCCCAGCTTTCCAATCTATTCAGGTCTTACGGAATTTTGATCCTGTCCTCTGGGGTATTATGTATTCCTCCTGTTTTGGTGTTATCTGCAAATTTGATAAGCATGCCTTCTAATCCTTCATCTGTCTCTTTGCACCCTCTGTTTTAAAAGAATGCAAGCAAACTCCACAGCCCATTTCCACCAAAAGGCAGATGTCTGGGTAGCAGTGGTGCCACCACCCCTTTGGGTGTCACTTCCAAAACCTCACACACCCCTAGCAATGTCCCTGTGCCCAACCAAAATGCAGAAAATGCACCATGCAGTCTTTCACTGGCTTCATCAGGCAAAAGTAGTACAAATCATACAGGATTAAAATGGTGATGATATTAAGAGTCACAGGCCTACATTCTGTCTCAGATGTTACTCTGCTATCTGTTTAGATGGTACTGATGGATATTAGTGCAGGCAGAGGCTACTCCACTTCTTGGGCATGTGATGACCAAGGATGAAGGACAGAAAAGATAGGTAATTAAATTTCAATTCTATTAGCTACAGCAATTGAAATTTATTTTATATGCCACCTTTCTCCTAGAGTGGGAGCCTATAATGTTGAATCATTATAGTGGTGGATTTATCCCATCTTAACTTCAGCCTCATCCCATAATGTCATGGCTATCCCAGTAGTGTTGTGCTGTAGTCATTGAGAAATAATTTCTTTTCTTTTCTTTCTTTTTTTTTTTTTCATGCTGGAAATGCTCCATTAAAGATCTCCTTTTCCACTATGCTTCAGTAGCCAGTTTGAGGACAAATATCAATTTTGCTTCATTACGTGAATTATGGAATAGTGGGTGCTGTGTGTGTGTGTGGTCTGGTTGTCCCATGGAAATCTCCAGCGGTGATGCCTCAGGGTATCTCCTCTGCTTGAGTCGGGAGGACAAGACTTCCCAAGAGAATTTAGTAGTTCCTAGTTATGTTTTCTATGCTCTAGAAACCCTTTTTAGATTTTTAAAAAATAACTGTTTTTCTTAATATAAATGGTTTGCTGTTATAGTGCAATAACGGTGCAATCTTGATCTGATAACCTTTGGAAATCAGTGTACACATGCCTTTACTACACAGAGATATTTTCAATTTTCAAAAATATTTTCTTCTTTCAAAGATTTCTTCTCTGCTTTCTGGTACCATGGGCTAGTGCCCATGCCACTCCAAAAATATGGAATGACCTGCCAGAGGAGATCCGCCATATTAGATCTTTGGAGACCTTTAAAAAGGCGATAAAGACGGATCTCCTCAGGCAGATCTTCCCAAACTGACCTCCTCATAATTGAACTCTTCTATTGTCTAGCTGCTCCCACTGGATTATGGTGGATTGTACTGGGAATTTTTACTGGGAGTTGTTGTTTTAATGTATTATTAGGCTGGGAGGGAGATAGGGAATTTGAATTGTTATATTTTACTACATTTTAAATTTGTCAATCTGATTTTTATTGCTTTTTAATTGTTTCTACCTGCCTCAATCCAATATAAGGTGAGGTAGGATACAATTATTATTAGTGTTGCTTATTTATTAAAATGAATGAATGAATTAATTAATCTTGCACTTTTTATAAAGGCAGTAGTATAATAGCCCTGTAATGTTGTGCCCTAATTGCATTATTATGGCTTAACTTTGAAAAAATAAATAAAAGGGAACCAGTCATGATGCAGGAGGTGGGATAAACAGAGCAATGGAAATGGCATTGTCAGTGGTGAGGAACTTATAGCACAGAAAAGAAAACAGTGGTAGTGATGTTATTAAAACACAAATATGTTGTGGGTGTGACACACAGCATCAGTATTCAACTACCTTCCTGAGTATGGGTGAAGCATGTTTTTAATGAGACAACTCAAAACAAATTACTAGTGCAATAAGCATCTTTTAATATGTATTTCCATCTGTATATAAATACTACAATCAACTCTGTTCTCATTACAGAGAATTTCTTTGGTGTCTGCATGGTACATACAGAAATAAAATGCAACAGTGACATCTAGTGATCTTCTCTTGGCAATACAATATAATACAATATAATGGGTATTACACAGGATGAGGTATTTTGCAAATTGGCACTTAAATGGTGTATATATAACTTAATAAGAGTCACTGTGGTGTAGTGGTTTGAGTGTTGGACTATGACTCTCGAGACCAGGGTTTGAATCCCAGCTTGGCCATGAAACCCATGGGGTGACCTTGGGCAAGTCACACTCTCTCACCCTGAGATAGCAATGGCAAACCCCCTCTGAACAAATCTTGAAAACCCTGAGATAGGGTACTCTGAAATCATTAGTCTGAAATGATTTGAAGGCACACAACACAACAACTGCAACAACAAACAACATATATATAGCTTGTTTTATTGCTTTTAAGGAATGCTTCATTCTTTCTCTTCTGCAACACTTTTCTTGACTTCTATTGCCATTTGATACAAAGCACTGATGGGGACCTACCAGTACATAGGACTGTGTTCCTTGTCACTGCCATACCATTTGAAGAGAAATGAAGCTGGGAGATCATGGAGAGGAGGAGGGGAAGAAACAAAAGCAGCAGCAGTCTCCTTTCCCTGAATCCAGGGCTGGGTAACTGGAGATCTTCTAGATGTTGCTAGACTGAAACTTCCATCTGTTCTTCTTCCATAAGAGCACCTTATGGAGGTGCTCTTCTACCACACAGAGCAGAATGACATTCATTGCTGATATTGACTTATTTGTTTGGAGTATTTACACCCCAAACTTCTGCCAAAAAGACTCCTGGAGTGCTTACAAATTGCTCATTTTACAGATGCCTGCCCTCAGGCTTGCAATCTAATAATAATAATAATAAGGTTTATATGTATTTCCTGCCTCTCCTCATGGATCAAGGTGGGATTCCAACAGTTATAAAAACTACAAAGTCAATACAATCAGATACAATTTAAAACATACAATTCTCAATATAAAAACAGTACAACAGTATACCATTAACTGTTGTCTGTCCCATGTAGTCAGTTAAAACCATCACAGGAGATCAGGTGGATAAACTCGCCGGAAGAGATCCGTCTTTAGTGCTTTTTAAAATGCATCTAAGGTGGTAATAAGACGGATCTCTTCCGGGAGATCATTCCATAGTTTTGGAGCCATAACAGAGAATGCTCTATTTGGTGTTGACATTAGTCTAGTGTTCATTGTTTCTAACATATTTTTCCCTGATGTCCTGAGGGTACGGGGTGGAATGTGTAGGAAGGCATTCCTTCAGGTAACTCGGACCCAAGCCATATAGGGCTTTAAAGGTAACAACCAACACTTTGTATTGCACTCGGAAGCTAATTGGCATCCAATGCAAGGATTTTAATATGATATGATTTTAATATAAAAAGACATGAAACAGAAGGAAAGGGAGTTGGCAATGGGGGAGAGGGTTCAGTCAAGCAGATATTGCCTCCTCTTCTCTCTTTCCAAGGCCACAGCAGTGGCAGTTGGGATGGAAGGAGGGCCTTTTCTCAGCTTCTGGGGCTAGGTATGATGGGGTGTTGTTTACTTGTCTCCTTCCTGTAAGTGGGACATGTGGGCATGTGAGGGCCAGTGTACAGGTGGGAAAATAGCATGAAAATCCTTGCAAGGGTATGAGCCCTGGCCAGCGATCTATTTTTTCCTATTATAATACTACTTTGGGGTATTATAACTATCCAAACTCCAAAGAAGATTAAAAACAGAAAAGTAAAAATGCAAGAATGACAACACATTTATATCTTTAACACCTGGGTACCTGGAGATTCTAAAATTCAAAGATATACAACTGAGCACAAAAGTTAGAATCATACAAGCCATCATATTCCCTATTACCACGTATGGATGTGAGAGCTGGACAGTTAAGAAAGAAGACAGGAAGAAAATCCATTCATTTGAGATGTGGTGCTGGAGACGAGTGCTGAGGATCCCATGGACAGCCAAAAGGACAAACAAATTGGTCCTTGAGCAGATCAAGGCAGAAACCTCCCTGGAAGCCAAACTGAGGCTGTTGTACTTTGAACACATCATGAGAAGGAAGGACTTATTGAAAAGGCAATAATGCTGGGAAAGATGGAGGGAAGTAGGAAGAGAGGAAGTCCACATGCCAGATGGATGGACTCTATTAAGGAAGTCACAGGTGTTATGGGGTTGCAGGCATTAAGCAGAATAGTGGAGGACAGAGGGTCTTGAAGATGTCTTATTCATAGGGTCGCTGTGAGTCTCCAGGACAATTAACAACAACCCAGTGGGGGACCGGTATTGTCACAAGACGTCAAATGTTATATATGTTAATTTGTGATGTGGTTAATAAAATGGGCCCAAAGTCTTGCTCCCCATCTGCTTCACTCCAAAATATATCATCCTTTGAATCCAACCACTGTTGTATATGGCATCCACATTATATTAGGTAACCTAGAGCTGATCTGATGGCTCAAGTCAAAGTAGATAAAAATCCAAATCCTCTGGCTACCACAGAGAACATTTTTCTTTGGAAATCCTTATTTGTTGTTGTTTGTGCTTGTTATTGTGTGCTTGCAAGTTATTTCTGACTTATGGCGATCCTAAGGTGACCCTATCATGGGGTTTTCCTGGCAAGATTTGTTCAGAGATTTGCCATTGCCTTTCCCTGAGGCTGAGCATATGACTTGCCCAAGGTTAGTGCATTTCATGGTCAAGCTGGGAATCAAAGCCTGGTCTCCACAGTCGCAACCACTACACCACGGTGGCTCTTGGAAATCCATGCAGTTTGTGCATTTAAAGGAGAGTACAAATGGTGAAAAAAGGAGACAGAGAAACTTAACTAGAAAGAAATTTTAATGAAAATATTAGCAAATCCTAATACTTGCATTCAAATTTCTTTCCAGTTAAGTTTCTCTATCCTCACTGCAGAAACAATCCAGTTTGACACCGCTTTAACTGTGATAGCTCAATGTTATGGAATTCTGGGATTTGTAGTTTTGTGAGATATTTAGCCTTCTATGACCGAGCTCTGGTGCTGCAACAAAATACAGTTCCCAGAATTCCCTAGCACTGAGCCATGGCAATTAAAGTCGTGTCAAACTGCATTAGTTCAGCAGTGCAGATACTGTGCTTGAGTCTCCTTTTAATGCACAAATTGTAAGAAGCCTTGATATCAGGTTTTGTTGTGTCCGGAAGGATTTATTCTGTTTTCCTTGGAACAGAACTGACTCGTTATATGTTTACATTTATGTGTTTTGAACGATTAGCTTCAGGTTCAGGTGATGCAAATCAGGAGCCTGACACTGGTGGATGGTGAAAAGAAGGATGGTAATAGAAAGGCAGTCTCCCTCTGTTGGAAAAAAACGACAGGTTGCTCGAAGGAAGACTTGGCTTTAGAAGACAGAACATACACTCAGAATTATGAATTCTCTTTCACGTATTTAGACAGTGTCTAATGTGCTGGGCAAATTGTTAATGTATAATGTGTTGTTTTTGTAATTAGTTTTAACTGATCATAATTTCATCATGGTTTAACTGCTTTTAACTCTGGCATGCTATTAATTTTTAACTGTCTGTTTTAACTGCTGTAAGCTGCCTTGAGTCCCAAACTGAGAAAAAAGCAGGACATAAATAAATAAATAAATAAAATACACTAATACATCAGATAAAATATGTTTTATTTGTGACCTTTTTGTTTTATGGTTTCTGTCTGTCTTACAATATGCTTGTTCTGTTTAAATTGATTTGTTGGTTTTTGCCAAAAACTTTATAGTGACATAATAAAGGCAATGAACTGTTCACCTCAGAGACAAAGCTAGAAATTGTTCTTACCAACTACTATTCCCCATAACTCAATTCCTTCATGACAGCCAATAATAGTAAATCCAGAACAGAAAGAAGACACAGGGAGCGTGTATTTATGGAAGAGAATCCACAAGTACACCCACAACTTTCACTGTTTCCTCCCTCTGGGCTGGAGCTGCATGCCATCCAAGACTGGCTTGCCAGAATCTTTAACAAGCAATCAATTAGCAATTCATAGATTAAGTCAGTGTTCCTTCCACCCATTTCTATATAGAAAATGAGGGCAATAAAGAAGGCAGTGTCTCTGTTGGGGCAGGCACAAGCCCTGACTGCAAGAAGACATGTGAAGCACGGCAACTTGAGGCGTTTCCCATTCCATACCAAGAACAGAGTCTGGAAATGAAACAAGACCCAGGCTCCAATAAAGTGGATTCTTTCCAAGCATTTGAGAAGCTTCAGACAGCTGCAACTGAGATGGGAAGTTTCGGAGTCTGGGGTGAAACAGGAAAACGGGCAAAACCAAAACCATTTCTCATCTAGAACTAAGTTGAATGTACTTGTCCAATGAGCTTAAAGGAAGTAAACAGAACAACTGAGATCTCATGGAAGAACTGCCCAGATGACTTGATATATGAAGATGATCTATTTTTTACCAGCGCCAAGCACACAGAAGATTCTGTAGAAACAAGCAAAACAACAAAGTACATTTTGGAGCATCAAGACAGCTTGGACCGAGGCCAGATGAACAACTGTAAAGAAGGTCCCAACAATGGCATCTCAACAAGCCAAAGTTCCTTGCACTGCCACTTTGTCAGTCTAAAGCAGCAGATGGCCCGGCAGAAGGCAGAGTACGAAGCTAAGATTTTAAGGTAAAAATTCAGCCAATGGGTTGCTAGCTACTGCAATGGAAAGGCAAGGACTTAATATTGACTAAATTACTGGGTATACCATAGATTGATTTGAGTTAAATGGACAAACTGGCATTGAAAACCCACTAAAACAAGTATGGTTGGTCCTTGTTATCCACTGGGGGGGGGGGGTTGGTTCCAGGAATCCTTGTGAATAACAAAATCTGTGGATGCTCAAGTCCCATTAAATACAATGGCACAGTAAAATGGTGCCCCTTATATAAAATAGAAAATCAAAGTTTGCTATTTGCAATTTATACTTTTAAAAAAATATTTTCAAGCTGTGGATGCTTGAATCCGTGGATAAAAAAAAAAAATCTGTGGATAAGTAGTGCCAACTGTATGGTATATACATTGACTATGTTCTCTAGTTTTAATTATGACTTTTAAAGGCTCAGTTAAAGTGACCAAATTTTACCTTTTAAAGCCAGAATGATGACTAAGATTTTTCTCCAGAAAGAACCCAACTAGAAAAATGTCACCTATAATTCTCATGCACTAAATGCAATTTTGAGAGGGTTGGTTGACTAGATGTAAAACAGCAGAAGAAGCAGGATATTATTATTAGACTTTCACTCCTCTTCACCTGCCTAAAACTCACTGCCTCTTTCAGTAAGAGGTGGAGTACTAGTAACATGTCCAAATGTGCCCTTGCAGTGTTCAAAGTTGGACAAGAAATCAATGTGTGCCAATGGTGATTGCAAAAGCAATAGGCACACAAGATACAACTATTAAATTAGTGGCTTGGATTATTGCATGTCTGGAGGTCATACATATTCTTCACCAGGTTGAGTTTCCTATTTTGCATTAGTTAGGAGTCCAAATGAAAGTACTTGTAATGCCACATCTTCTCAGAAATAACTGTATCTCACAATAAAGCCAAGGAAAGGGCTGCTAAGTGGAAAACTACCACTGTCTGTTTTTATGCCAACAGCCTGGAGCAACAGAACAAAGAATTACAGTTAGAGATTAAGGATCTGCATTCAAAACTGGGTCAGCAACGGAAGTGGTATCGTTTGGTGGAAATTAAAATGCGCAATGCAGAGAGGGCACATGAAGATGCAGAGAGAAGGAATGAAATGCTTCAGAAGGAAATGGAAGAATTTTTTGATACTTTTGGAGAACTGACAAATGAAATTCAGACACCAGAACAAGCTGCCCAAAATGTTTAGATGCTAGTTGGTCTGAAAATAAAATAAGGCCTTCTAATTATAATTCAAAAGCAAGGAGTAAAAATCTTGATTTTTTTTCTTTTTAGAGCAACATAATCAGAGCATTATAAAAATTCTTCTTGCTTTTAATTTAGATATGAAATATTTAAATGTTTCATTTTAGCCAGCCATTGCTTAAGATGCATAGTAGAAATTGGGATTATTCACTGCAAACACACAGATTTTTAGGATTATGATGATTTAGGAAAGTGGGAAAACATGCAATATGGGAGGAAGAATTAGAATCCAATTTTAGAAAAATGGCAAATGCCAAGGAAGGTTACAAAAAGGAGGCATAGGAAAGAAGACAAAGTTGTGGCGACTCTTACTCTGGTACTCACTAAAAGAAAAAAGTAGAAGACAGAATGCTGGGAATGACTTTGAAAAGGGAAAACAGTTTCTAGGCTTTTGCAATCCATTTAAAATTTTACAAGAGGTACAATAAAATAGTAAGACAGACTATACATGTATTTCTTCATTACTGATACAGATGCTCTGGCCAGGTAGTCAAACACCTGTTATTGCAATATGCTGGAAACACTGAAAAAGAAGGAAAATGAAGATACATTTTCATAAAAGATATATACAGATCTTCTTAATCTGTATATCTCTCTCTTAATCTCCCTCTTAAGGAAGACAGTCATCAAACCCAAACCACCTATTTTAAAAAAATATTGTAACTTTGAAACAAAAACAGGTTAAAACAATGGGTGGATAGATTTAGGAGGAGAGCAATAAAGATGCTTTGGTTTTGTTTTGTTTTAAATTAATAATATATTAAGAAATAATCTAGAAATATTCTAGTTAAGAAAAAGAAGAGAAAAATACTGACAACTCTGTGGGGATTTAACTGAGCTCCAAAGAGGATTTCTAGAGTCAAAATTCTTTCATTACAAACAAATGGGCTGGACAGCTTCTCTGCATTAACATGCCAGATGTAACTGGCACAGCAACACTGCCACAACAACACAGTCATTTTCTGGACATGCCTCAGGATATCAGTACCTCAAACTATAGGTTTATATGCCCTTCAGTCAGAATATACTTGGTCACGATGTCCAAACATGGAAATATTCTTTCTGGAGAATGGAGCACAATGCAGTTTTTATTTGACAGTAAGTACAGGTTAGTGCGACATGAGACTTAAAAAGGTGAGAGACAGTTCTTTTATTAGCTGGGTTTACTGATCAGTTCCAGTACTTTCATTAATTTTATAATAAAGAGATGGAAATATTTGTTAACTAGCATATTTCTAGAGTGAAGTTGTATCTCAGTTAATGAAGTAGATTTGGCTCCTGGGCATTACTTCTTTAACAGAAAATTTGGTACTAGAGGCAGAAATAACATGGAAAGAATAGGAGGGATTTCTATTCCACAAAATAGAAGAGCAGTTCAGCATATTTCAACTATTTTTAAAATTCAAAACAGTATGTCCACATGAAATGAAATAACCAGGTCAGATGAGATTTGCATATAAGTTAATTAAAACATTTTCAATTTTTAATCTTCAATCTTATAGATTCCATTTGAAAGCTTCTTTCAAAATGCATGTAAATTCCACTTTTCTTATGATTTCTGTTTTGGTGCCTAAACCAGTGGGCTCCCTGCCCAGGATGTCACCAGGGCTTCCTCTTTCTTTCTTTTTAATATGATGGGGATAGTTGATTAGGCAGGGTTAGCTGCTCTCATCTTTCCTCTATTTGGTTATTCATGCACGCTCAGTATCTGGAGGCACATATAGCAAACGCCAAACTATATCCACACTGCAGAAATAATCCAAGTTGACACCGCTTTAACTGCCATGGCTCAATGCTATGGAAGTCTGGGAATTGTACTTTCTTGGGATATTTAGCCTGCTCTGGTGCTTCAACAAACTAAAATTCTCAGAATTCTGTAGAACTGAGCCATGGCAGTTAAACCTGGATTATTTCTGCAGTGTGGATGCAGACTAGGATAGTATAGAATCCTACTCTTTCTCACCTCTTGCTTTATTGCACAGACACACTGCTGCAGTCCTACACCAAAATTCTGTGTTTTTCCAGCCCTCCTTCGTTTTTGAAATGAGCCCTCCAAAATACTTTCACCTAGACAAAGGATGAGGAAGAAAAGGGCAAATGTAAAAAGACTTTTTAAAAAGGAACATCACTATCAGAGGCTTTTTAAATTGAGTTAGGCCACGCAGATCAATAGAAAAAAAAGATAAGGGAGGGAGGGAGGGCAGTGCCTCACAAAACAAAAGAAAGTATGGCAGGAACCCAGCTTTACAACCAAGTCTGCAGCTGTCAATATGACACAGGTTGGGATGATGAATCCTAAAAACAGGTTCGTCTTATTTTGAAATCCAACTGGATTCTGAGCATCTTGAAAAATAAATGTCATGGCTCACAGGATTAAGGGTTTTTCTTGGGTTCAAAGGTCTGTTCTTTTCCTACTATGTTTGAATGGTATTGATCTATTTTCTGCAATTACTGAATATTTTCCATTTTGTAATAAACTTGCATTTTGCTGATCTCTGTGTAATGAGAAATGTTGCCACAGGGGGAAAAAAAAGTTTGATGCTTTTCTCCTGGCTGTTTTATATTTTGACCAAGAAAATTCCATTTTTGTGAAAACCAGGAAAATATTTTGTAAGGGTTTTTGTACAGGCTCAAGCAACTAAATTCACTTGCTTTAGGTATAAAACAAATCCCATTTTATTTGAAGTAAGGACCTGCAAGGGAAAGATTACCTCAAGTTCACACAGCCTACATCTCTAAATATTTTTGACATAATTGTGACATAACTTGTCTTCCCATTCTTACTGAACAGGACCCATTATGAAGGTTTTTCCACCACTTTTAAAACTAGAACAATGAGTATGTACTGGGGTTTGGTTCCAGGTATCCCCTGTGGACACCAAAATCTGTGGATGCTTAAGTCCCATTATATACAGTGGCTTTAGGAAATGGTATCCTTCATACAAAACAGCAAAATCAAGCTTTGCTTTTTGGAATTTTTCTCTTTTTAGAATATTTTCAAGCTATGGATGGTTGACTCTGTGGATGTGGGGGGCTGGCTCTATGTTAAATGACTTTAAAAAAACTTACATATTTCCCTCTGCAGTTCTATTTAAAAATAATAATTTCAGTACACACAGACCAGTAAGCCAGAATTCTTATATACACATCGTCCACATTTATTTCATTTTTACAGTGTATTTAATATTGATGTTGTAAGACAATACTACTGGTGGGTAGGACAGAAACCAAACTTGAACAATGAAAGCTAATATTTAAAATTTTGCTATCATAACATTCTTTTCAAAAGTCGATTTGTATTGGTGGAGGCAACTAATCTTTTTGACGTTACTATGATACAAAATAGTTCACTTTCATTTTCCACAGAACATTTTCTTATTGCATAAGCATCAAGAATAAAATATGTCAAGAGCCTCATTTAGTAGGCAGAACAGGCCACTTCATGTATCTATACATTTAGACTTCAAAGGATTTGTCTGAAAGCACATTGTAAACTGACAAAAATGACAGCCAAGGACTCCAAACATGATACAAATATTAGGGCTTGATGCTATTTTCTGTGATAATTTGTATATATAATTATTTCAACATAGGCACATACATTGTAACACACTTTTACAGGGAATAAACAATAATAGAAAAAATGAATGCTTATGGAGGTGGCGGGGAATCTGAAAAGTTTATACCAAGGCAGACATGATCATGCAATGGAAGGCCATTTTAAAATTGACTTTTTAAACTGAGATCACTTGACAGTTCACTATTCAGGTAATAAGCATACTCGGACCTTCTGTATAAGCTAAATTTAAATTAATGAGAGTTATCTAAAGTTATTTGACTGAGTTTGTGAAATAGAAGATTGCAATGCATTCTGCCCTGAACAAAAATGTAGCTGTATTATTTAAAATGACTGAAAGCGGGGAAAGACCCAGGGAAGTCCATCGGCCTAAGACTGTCTTAACCTAATGTGACTTTGTCTCAATTTCTACAATGCTAGGTTTTCAGTGATTCACACAACTACATTTTTTGGACTTCTTTTGAATTCACAGTCACATTGAGAAGTTAAAAATATATCCATAGTGAAGTGGCTGCTTGAATGTGCCACACACAGTGTATTCAGCTCTTGAAATAAGCATGGCACTAACAATAGTTAGCATGAGCAGTCTAAGATTGTGTGAGCCTACCTTTGGGAAACAGTGGAGACATTCCAGAAAAAAACTAGCCAGATATTAAGCATTTGAAACAATATATTGTATTTCTAGCAGGGAAAAGTACTTGAAATGTGCTTAAAAGGTCTTCTAAAAATCTTAGAATGGTGTTTTGGACTGGATGGCTTTGCTTATGGTCTTAAAAAAACACTCCATTGACCAAAATTAATTAAATGACACTTCTGGATTTACTAGTTATGTTTGGCCCCTGTAAATAATTTTTATTCATTACCCAATAAAACACTTGAAATAGACAATAGCCTTTTGTTTAAAAAAATCTACACTTTTCTGCAATCCACAATATGTTTGAAAAGAAAAATGAAATACTCTGGAAAAGCACAATAGGTAAACACAAATCAACAACCATTAAAAATATATGTATATAAAAATGTCAACCATATTGCTATGCCAATTCTTGTTGAAAAAAGTCATCGAGTCATCAAAAGTCATTAAAAAATTGTGCAGATTTCTTCCTTTCAGTCATCATTTTTCCTCTAGAAGATTATAGCACCTCAATGTAGAATCTGCAATGAAAAAGCTGAAAGGACACAATTTTACTCACATGCACTCCTTGAGCAATCAAATATGGTAATGTACATAATTCACTTTTGTTAAGAATGTGAAGAATACGATTAAGCCGTCCATTGTATTTCACTCTAAGGCACACAGTTCAGAGCTAAACCCTGACATCTGCAGAAATTCATGCACACATTTGAGAGCAATATTGAAATAATCAGGGCTAATCAAAGATGGAATTTGTTGTCTATATAACATGTACAATTAGGGGTTTGGCTCTGAAACCTTTATCTGGGTACTTGTAGGCCATAAATATTGAAAAGCTAAATTCGTGATGCATAGCTAAATATTAATTTGGAAATAATAAAATCTAATAAAGACGTTATTTCTAATCTACTCCAGAAAGGCATCATGCATTTAAGACTCACTCAAATCAATTTAAGAAGCTCACAGCTAAACTTGAGGAAAGTGCACACTGATTTTAGACATATTTTAAAAGTACTTCGCTCAGTTGATTTTGAATTCTAGCTTTACATTTCAGAAAAATATATTTCAGGTCAACATTTCATTATGCTGAGTTGTAACTCATAAAAATTATTTTCAAAGCTGATATTTTATCCTAGGCTACATTTTCCTACCTCCATCCCTCTAGCCCAAGCAAAATGAACTTAATAAAGACCACAACAGGCATACCCATGCAGAAAAGGATCCTTGTGGGGTCCTTGTTTTAGCTCCCTCTTTCCATAGAACAACCAAAAGTTGTGGACAGTGAGCATGTTCCTTGGCAAGGAGAAAGCTGGTGAGAGCAAAAAACACACAGCCACATCCATGTGCACTGCAGGTGAATGGAGCAAAGTATTACTCTCATGTGCTATGGGAATCCCTCCACACGTGAATACTATTCTTGTACCAAACTATTTCCCCAGTTTTAATATATAATAATAAAGAATAGAGCAGAGAGAAGGCATGGTTGTGACCAGAAGAATCCTAAAGTGCTTTACAAATTATTAACAAAACAGATTGCTGTGCAAAAATGCAGGCACTCTTTCAGAAAAATTAAGCATCGCTATAACAAAAGAGGGGGGGGGGGGAACCTTAAATATGCAACAATTTAAATCTTTAAAATGTTTTAAGTTTCAGCTTTGGAGCCAGTGCAGTTTGGAATTCTAGAAATGAATAACAATGACTACTTCCAGGCTAGTATTTTTTTCTATTTTATTCTTTGAAACTCATAAAATTTTGAAATATAGGACCCAGATCTATCTAAAATATTCCTTAACAAGTTATGGCAGTGAAATCCACTATCGGAACAACAACTATAAATATAAAATACATTTGTTTTGTAGCTGAAAAATGAGATGTTTGTTTTTTTCCTCTCATCTTGCACATATATTATGAAAAGGTGGCTTGCCATTATTTTGGAGACAAAATTCTCAACATGCATAGTAAACATGTTTCTTACTTGTCTCTTACACAAAAGTACTAAAGAAAAAACTAAAATTACATGAAAATATTGTTTCACTGTTTTCCATACCTGAATGTATAAACAGTGATGGTATAACATTTGTGATGAAATAATGAAATTAAAGATCACAGGAGAAACCTCAGGGAACTTAACCTGAATCCAACTTCAGTAGCTGGCAAAAGATATACACATTGCATTAATTTTGAAAAAATTCTTTAGGTACACACATTCACAGGAAATATTCTGACTCCAACAGTATCACTAAATGTAGCATCAAGCCCTGACCAATTCCATACTACATACATTGACTTCCATCTATATGTAGAATTTTACAGACAGCACTGATACTGTATTTATAAAAGTTACCTTAATTTACAGTTCTGCACCTCTGTGTTTTACAATCCAGTCACTCAAAATAAACTATATTGCTGCAAGACTGAATCTGTATTACACGTGGCATGGTCAGGAAGATGTGTCTGCACTTGGATGAAAGTTTTCAGACATGTATACAGAATACCATCCAGCATACATCTCACATGTTTTAACAGCCAGCAATTTTGTTTTGTATAATCAGTGTCTCAATTTAGAGATGCTACAGTTTGGCATGTTTTAGCATAGCCTAGCACAATTTTGGAAAATGCATACATTATTTTTCCATTTAACTCCTGGGGTGCTAAATTGTGGCCCAAAACTTCAGGTCCATGTTATTATTCTTAACTGCTTTAAGTCTGAATCCAAGAATGAGACACTTTTTTTCCACATGTCCAGTGAAGCTTTGGGGTAGTCCACACACCCTGTACATGGTAAGTGTCTTCTGAATTTGAGAGTAGCTTCATAAAACAGTTCATAAGATGGAACATGGACTGTCATTCAATGGGAAAAGGGGTGTCAAGGCACATTGGGTGCACCCAACCTAAATTAGCAATCCAATCCTAGCCCCTCTCTTGAAATTTACATGGTTTCTAAAGAAACAAATGTAATCACAATGAAAAGGGTAAAACTAAGCAGTGCATTCTACAACAAGGGACTTGTAAAGATAGATTAGTAAATGTACTTATTTTCAGTTCCAACACTGAATATAATGCACATGGGTGCTTAAATATGTCAGTATTTGGGTACATAAATAAGCCCTTTTAACTAGATTTAACTGTTTTTCTGACAATTTAATCCAAAATAAAATGGCACAATGCCAAAAGCTGTGTGTAAACCAAAGTGTGTAGGGCTTTTTCACATATTACTTGAAAGCAGTAGAAGCCCTATTGCCTTGTGCCTTCTTTTCATTTACAGCATCAAAGCGTGCAAAGGTAGACATTTCATGCATGTCCCCAGAGAAGCCCTCTGTGCTTCATTTATACTGCTTTCCAAAATGCGCGCCCCTGTTCTCCGTTATGTATTTAATATGATCTGTACATAGCAGACACACACCACCCCTTGTATAATTAATCATAAATATGTATATTCACATGAAGTCATCTCCTCAGAGCACTGCCAACAAACAACCAAGACTGATAAACAATTGAGACTGGACTTCCAATTTTTGTAGTTTCCAAACAATTGACAAGAGCACATGTAAAAACAGTTCATAAACCTACTCCATTTCTGCAATGCCATTCAGCTACTCAGTATATATTCAAAATTATATAGAGAGTAGATATTCGAACATGTTAATTGCCAATTCCTTTCATTCCCCTTTTCAGGTGAGCAGTTAAGTACAAGAAATACAACTTTCTATCGGCACATTATGTCTACTAAGCATCTCATAGTAATGTCAGAGCATGCTATAGTGGCCACGATGGGATTTTATGATTGAAAGACAAACTTAACCACTTACATATACACAAATTACTTTTAGAAAGTTGAACACTGAAGCAATTCAAACAGACCAAACTACAGAAGACAGAAAATATTTAAGATACATAATATACTTTTCTACAAGAACTCTTAGAATAGCATGGATGCATGTTATATCACACTTAACATTCCTTTGTGGCAACAAATTCAGTGCAAATTTATGCTTCAGGCTTAGATGTTAAGTCCTAGCAATTATTCAATGAAAATAACTAGTTTTTTATTTATTTGAGTATGTGGTAGAATTAAAACATTTTCTGTTCTGAAGCTGGTGCAGATATAATGCTACTAGAAAATTAACTGAGCTTAAATTATGGGAATGAGCCAGAGATCACATGTTTTATTATTGGTGCCTTCCTCCCTGTTATGTCAGGATTCCTCTTTCTTTTCTTAACTATCAATTGACACTGAATTAAAGGCATACAGACTGGTCAAAAGAGTAATTGTATCATTTGATTTATCTGAGTAATATTGAGTATTTTAGAAGATAACACCACGCAAGTTTGAGTGCCCTTTTCTCTTAATGAGTCCTATCCTTCTTAGTGTGATCGAGACAATTAACATTATATAAGACAATACAATTAACGTAATATTATTGTTAAGGTCCATTCAACCATGGAAGCTCTCACCACTACTATGATGTACAGTTTCTGCTCTTGGTTTCTGCTGGGGTTTGGTTCTAGGATAATTTGTGGATGCTCAAATCCTGTTATACACAATGGGGTAGCAAAATGATGTCCCTTATATAAATGGATTTTTCCCCTTTTCTTTTTGTTTTTTAGAATTTTAAAAAGATATATTTTCAAGCCATGGATGGTAGAATCTGTGGATGCAGAATCTGTGGATATGAAGGGATGACTGCAGCATAGCCCATGTTTACTAGAGGAAAGAACTAGGCACACCAAATAACATTTTGATTTGTATTTGTTTACATAACTATATCTAAAAAGATGTTGCTAAAACAGTCAGGCACCCATCATTTCATGTTCATTTTTTATAATAATGGTTTAGACTAAGACGTATCCAACATTTTCGGGTCTATGACACAACTACAATTTTGGGGGGAAAGCGCTATAGCACAACCACAAAACAGTACAGTAGTTTTATGAAAGTACTGGAGGGCAAGAGTTATTTCTCACTGTGCGTATCTTACACATAAGCTTGGGCCTCCTGTTCTGCTGCTGTTGCTGCTCTGAAAGGTGCATTCAAATGCCCCAACTTAGGTAATAGATCTGCTATGCTTTTACAAAGTCTCCCACCTCCGGCTTCATTTTTCTCCTTGTCACTTTAGCTGTGACAAACCCACCCTCTACCATTGTCACAACTGTTTTTTCCACCCTTCCTCCAACTCCTCCATTGCTTCCCCTCCCAAGTCTCCTTGTGCTGGGAGATTTTCCAGTTGCAAGTTCTCTTCCCTCTCCTCATGGATTTGTTCCACTTTCCCTCCCACACGGCCATATTGACAGCAGCTGTATTTGGACATCACAGACTATGGTTTATTCTGACAAAAACAAACAGAACCTTCTCCCAGGCCTTATAGTCCTCTTCTGTCCTCTCTGACCCACCCAAGTATGTCAGACAGTTTTGCTCTGAATTTTGATTAGCTCAAAAAATATTATTCCAAATGAATGGATTATAGTTGATTTTAGTGTTATTTTTTTTAAAAAACTATAGTTACCATTAACCACAGTCTGTGATTCAAATAAACACTGAAAGCTACAAAGACAGAAACTGGGAATACAGTTGTCCCTTTCGATTTGCGGGGGAATCCGTTCCGGACAACCTCCCACAAATTGGTAAAACCTCAAATGTTGGAGCCCCATTGTTTTTAATGGCTGCATGCTCCTACATGTGGCCCCACGCACACACCATGGACGCACAGGCCATTTTGTCCTTCCTGGCTTCCCATCTGCAGAAATTCAAAACTGCAAACAGAAAGTCAGCAAATCCGGAGGGATGACTGTACATCTTTGCATGAATGGGTGGGTTTTCATACCAGTGCAGAAGAGCAAATTTCTGAAGTTACTGCTTGTTATGCAAACTGCATCTTCCAGACAGCCATGTGCTTTGTAGTCCTGTGCTGTTTTTTAGTTGGTAACGCTATCTGAAGCACAGCACACGATGGTGGATAAATAATCCAGATTCAAGTGTGCCAAACACAAAAAATACAACTAGAACTCATGCAAGAATCTGACTTCAAAAAAGAGCAGTGAGGCCATATCAACACTAAATTTATAACATTCTGCGGAAAGAGATCCACTTTTATAGCTGAAAAACATCAATTCTGCAATCAACTGCATGTTTACTCAGAAGTGAGTTTTATCATGTTCAATGGGCCTAACTGTTGGTAAGAGGGGCAGCATGGTGTAGTTAGGGTGATGTCCTAACTGCAAAGGAGGACAAGGCACCACAAGATGTAGGACATTCAATTAAAATGTAGGACACTACAAAATAAAGGCTGCCAACACTAATATAAATGTAAATTCGTGTTTTTAGACATGCTCAAAATCAAGGACATTTTAGAATTTTTCATGGAGAGAAGGTGGAGGGCATGTCCTGGAAAAGGAGGATGTCTGGTCACGCTGGGTATAGTGGTTTGAGCATCGAACTAGGCCCCTGGGAGACCAGGATTCGAATCCCCGCTTGGCCATGGAAACCCACTTAGGCAAGTCACACTCTCTCAGACTCAGAGGATTGCAATGGCAAACACCCTCTGAAGAAGCTGCCAAGAAAACCCCATGACAGGTTTGCCTTAGGGTCACCATAAGTCAGAAACGACTTGAAGGCACACAACCAACCAATTTTAGGTAAGTACACACAAAACTGCACCCTGAGACAAAGCTGTAAATGAGTATAACATAGAATCCTTAAGCACAAAGAACAGCCCATTATGCAGAATGCACCTTTAGGTATATGCAGAATGTTTTCTCTCACTATTGAGAAACTGCATCCCACATTATTAAAATTAAGTACTTAGATGCCTGATTCTCTAAGGTCTCAGCAATCCTCTATATAGAAATTTGAGCACTAATCAATTTATGTTGCCAATAAACTATAACCAAATCCACAATATATTATTCTCCACTGGCTTTCCTCTTCACTTTTCTTGTAAACAACATTCAACTCACAACTGTTTACAAATTCCGTAACACACTGCAGTCCCCTCATATTTTAACTACAGGCAAGCTCTCTTGAATCAAATTTATAGGACTTATCAATTAAGGCACAGCCCAAGATTGTTTCAACATCATAGAGGAGTCTCCCAATATGTAAAGCATGTACAGGGTGTCCTTTTGACATCAATCAATAATTACTGCTCTCCACCCTTCTCAGACACTCTGCAGAAACACACTTTGTGATAGTAGTCTCTTCTCTAAAGTCCAAACAGAGGTTGAGATGTTTTCAGGGCTGAACTCTAAAAATCATGTCCAGTTTAATTGAGACAACTAAATTCTTGGGATGTGAATTTAGTGGCACTTAAAATGGATACAGCACAAACCTCTGATGCTGTTAAATGTCAAAACAGGCTACTGGTCCTATCATCTCACTAGCAGACATCATTACTTTGCCTTCACCCAACTCTCCACATTCCCCCTCCCAAATTTTCTGTTGTGTGTCTCAGTCACTGTTTAAGAATGGAGAAGTATCCATTTTTCACCAGGAACCAAGGGGATAATCCCATGCTGAACTGTCACTGTGAAATACAATATAAATAGAAAAGAGACAATACTCCAATGACTATATACTTTATAGAAAGTATACAAATAAACTTTGAAAGTCTCACATTAAAAAAATAGTCCCAATACAGCACTCACTTTTATAGTGGTTCTGGTTGTACAATGTAAACTTTGAAACAGTAAACTTACACACAGTTACATAATTTATGGTAACTCATATTTTTTCCTTATTTAATTATGATTAAATCTTCACCTGTATGGGAAAATTGTTTTGAAAAAAGCACACACTGAAGCATACTTTGTAAGACAAACACAGAATTCCATTTTTCAGTTTTAAGTTCAGTATAGGACTGAGAATGTCTTCAAAGCATTCAGTATTTAATTTAAAGAGCTTTCAAAGGAGATTTTTTTTAAAAAAAAAACACCTTGGATTTGCTGAAAGTTACTCTGCAACAGCTTTCATTCAGTTTTTAGTCAACAAGAGAAAGGATGTGAAATTCAAATGAGCATAGGACAACATTCTTAAACTAGATGTAAACAATTTGTCATATTTACCTGAAAACATTGGGGGGAGTTGTAATTTTCTGTCTAGTGATAACATTTGGCAAAAGGGTCTTCTGGCCACACTGAGACATCCTAAAAATTAGAGCTGGGCAAGAATTGAATTAGCCTAGATTCTTCTCAGAACTGCATTACCTGAATCCCTCTGGCTGAGACAACACTCAGAAGTATTTGCTTCCTTTTCTGTTTCACTGCAGCTTCCCACGTTAGCTGAATTTGGAATCATGTTAACTATGGGTAGTTCCTCAAGTCAGCTTCAGAAACTACATTTTGAGGTTGTTCCTTTGATACCAACATAGTTTATGGGGTAGTCTGCACTGGTCAAATAAAGCAGCTTCTAATCCCTTTAGAAGGCAAGGTGTCCAGATAATGCATGAGGCAAAACTGGGAGGAAAGTTAAATAAAGCTATGCTCCAGGGCTAAAAACTGGAGCAAAAAGAAGCTGGGATACTCAGACCCAAGGTGGAAAATGTGCATGATTGACCAGGCATATAAACAGCCCGACACCTGTATGGGACTGCAGTAAAGCAAAAAGGCAATAATGCAATGGATGTAATTACAACACACACAAACCAGACAGTTCCATAGGGTGAAGGGGGCATGTATGGGGAGCACACCAATGCACCAATTCACCGTACAGGTGGTGTATCACAGTGCAACTGTATGGCGGGTCATACAGGAATGGCATCTGGGTGGGAAGAGGGAGATAAGTGAAGATCGCAGGTGGTGTGTTGGTGCAAAGGTGCACATGCATAGTGGGGAGACAGGAAAAGAATAACTGAGCGCATCTTGATACTGTGTGGAGTTAAGGTCCGTGAGTATTCTGCCTGCCTTGGGAGCAGGCCCTGTGGACAAGCGGGGGTTTGACCTGGTTTCAGAAAACCCAGGATCAAGCTGCCTTTTCCTGCTCATCTGTTCCAGCCCTGTGTTAACTAGTGCTTGTCATACCAGACAACGTAACAAACTGTGGTTAACTAATATTTGAAGTGAAAGCTGCTAGATTCCTTCCATTGGCCATGTGGGAGAAAAAGACAGGAGGGAAGCAGGCAAGCCCGAGAGATGGAGAGTCTCTTTCATATCTTGCCATATCATAATCACTGAGGTCTAAAAACTACCTCCCTGTCCTTTCGCCTTTCAAGAACAGGATTTCGTTAGGAAAACCTGTAAAAATGCCCACCCAGGGAACATCAGCAATCAAAGTTTAAGGCCAAGCTGTCAAACAAATCCTATTCAAGATCTTATGAACTCATTTGCTCCATGTGTTTTCTTGTTTCTTCTCTCCCTCCTGTTCAGTGGGACAGATCTCTTTTTGTTTGTTGACATGTATTTTTCCATTAATTTTCCTTTATATGATCTGCTATACACACAATAGATTACTATATAGTATCTACAATACACAGGGCTACATAACTAGTTTTAAATGTGCACAAGGGCTTTCTATTCCCAGTTTCTCTTTGCTGCAATCCCTTATGCCATTAGAAAAGTTACTTCTGAATGCCAGGAACTTTCAAGAGTGATGTGTGATGTTGTGCAAAAGCTGCAAGAGGAAGGAAAAGTCAGCAAACCCATATGCTTTCAGAAAAATATGGATCTGGATCTTAATTCTGGTCAATGGGTATTCATAAGGACTTCACTTAATTGCATGTAAATGTGTTTAGGAAAGTAATTTAAAAACTTTCTTGAACACATTTACTTGTAATTAAGTTCAAATGAAACTGATCAAATAGAATCATAGAATCAGAGTTGGAAGAGACCACAAGGGCCATCCAGTCCAACCCCCTGCCATGCAGGAACTCCCAATCAAAGCATCCCCGACAGATGGCCATCCAGCCTCTGTTTAAAGACCTCCAAGGACGGGACTCCACTACATTACAAGGGAGTGTGTTCCACTGTCGAACAGCCCTTACTGTCAGGAAGTTCTTACTAATGTTGAGGTGGAATCTCTTTTCCTGTAATTTGTATCCATTGTTCCATGTCCTAGTCTCTGGAGCAGCAGAAAACAAGCTTGCTCCCTCCTCAATATGACATCCCTTCAAATATTTAAACAGGGCTATCATATCACCTCTTAACCTTCTCTTCTCCAGGCTAAACATCCCCCGTTCTCTAAGGCGGTCCTCATAAGGCATGGTTTCCAGACCCTTCACCATCTTAGTTGCCCTCCTTTGGATATGCTCCAGTTTCTCCACATCTTTTTTGAATTGTGGTGCCCAGAACTGGACACAGTACATGCTTTGGAAGAGATCAATCATCAACAAGTCAGGAATTGCATATATTTAACATCCACTATAAACAGCCACTTCAGATTTGCTCATATCTCAAGAACAACATTTGACAGAAGTAGTTCACATGTTCATTTGTAATTCTCAAGTGATATTAATGAATTTATATCAGTGTTAGAAGGAGCCCTAAGACTCAAGAGCAAATTAAGAGGAAAAGTCTTCTTAAGTCTGTAGTAGAACATGCACAGCATATAAGACTAGGTTGAAAGATTTGCTGTAATGGTGGTTGCCAGAGAAAGCTCACACTGTAAGATTAATTAGGCTGCAACCCTATACACTCATAAACAAGTAAGCTCCATTATTCATTGAGGCTTATTTCTAAGAAAACATGTATAAGATTGTGAAGTTAGTAAAGTGCTGGTGCAAGAGCAGAAAGGTGGTATATGTAGTTTGCCTTTGGTTGTTAGAGGAACAAAGACTTTTTGTCAATGGGACACATCCTCATCCTTGGCATTCCAAACATCATCATTCTGGACTTACTGATAAATTTCAGTAGGATTGTCTCTCAATTTCTGCCAGCCACTATACCATCCATCATACAAAGTGCTAGCCCACATATACATTCACTCAGATATTTTCCTTGCAAATACATAGTGGACAGCTTTTGGCTCATAATCATTTTTGAAGCTAGAAAAAAATTGAAAAGGCCCAAGCTGACTCAAGAATGGGATTCATCTTCATAGTCTGCGAAAGAAAGGTGTGTGAGGAAGCAATTGCATTTTAAAAATATTTTTAACTTAAGCCTTTTCTTATGTGGTTCAGCATCTAGAACAGTCACTCTTTTTAATGTATTCTGAATTTTAATGTAATCTAGATCCAAATTTTAAAAGTATTGATATGCTTTTCATAGCATAGCAATCCCTTTGAAAATAATGCATATTCTAAGCAGGAATCTTTATGCCTGTTTAGGGGATCAGCTACAAAGGGGATCAACTACAAATTCAATGTTTGATCAGATTTTCCATGGCAATGCCAAAACAAAAAATGGGAGACAAGGGAGTTTACAAGTGTCATGAATCACCTTTAAAAGACCAAATGCCCTATTTCAAAAACACATTAATTCATAAAATCATGCAGTTAAGAAAAATTCCCACACTACCATTTTTTAAAAACTTATTCCACCTACTCCTTGAAATAGGAGCTCTGGAAAAGCACATTCAGAGCAGAATTACATTCAGATGTATAGATGAAGCAAGTATTCACAAGTTTGCTTCTTCAGTGGGAAGATATACAAAATTATTTGGAGATGGTGAGAAAAAGGCCTCAAGAAAAATAGTGCTATGCACAAACACAATTGCCTCTATATTTTACAGTACTGAAAATACCAGCAAGATACATTAATATGGCATATGTTTGCAATCATATTGATAAGAAAGAGGATATACATTCAACAACATTTATAATGGCTTTTTTTAAAAAAAAAAAAAGTTATACTGACTATGTGCATGTTTCAGAAGTCTGGACAAATGTCCAGAAACTCCTTTAAGCTTGGAGTTATTTTAACTGCTCACCTGATATAAGTCAAAACAAAATAAATTACAGTAATGCCTATATTTGTGTTGCCTTGAGATACTAAGTTGCTTTCATTCTACAACATAAAGCAGACAGTCTTGTTGCAACTGAGTAAAGTCACAGGCATTATTTTAGAAGAACATGCAGAACATGGAGGGTTTTTTCCCTACTTGGTTCCATGAAACTTACAAGCAATTCAGGCCCAAGAAAAGGAATTAATTTTTTTTGCCATTGTTCAATTTTCAGAGGTGATCACCGGCATCCTTCAAGTGTTCCTGTCAAAGCATCAAGGCTGCTGTCTGTGTCTGAAGCCAGTGTTTGTTCTGTTGACATGGATGAAATGTCATTGATCGATGATGACTGAGAAGGGCTGGTATTGCTATTCACTGCTGCATCTGTGCTAAGTAAACCAAGCATAAGAAAATCTGAGGCAAGACATGGTTGAAAGCATAGATGATATTTTAGGATTCACAGAATTCCTTCTCCAAACAAACTGGCTTACAGCTGTATTTATGAAATGTGTGTGTGCGTGTGTGTGAAAATTCAACACAGTATTGATCCCCCCCCCCACACACACACACCTTAAGGTCAAATAGTTGTGGGGATCAAGCATCTGCAAAAAGGTAAAGGTTTCTCTTTTTACAAGGTTGTCTAGTTGTGTCTGACTGTGGGGGGTGGTGGTCCTCATCTCCATTACTAAGCCGAAGAGCTAGCATTGTTAAAGACGACTCTATGTGACCAGCATGAGTGCACAGAACGCTGTTACCTTCCCACCAAAGTGGTGCCTATTTATCTGCTTGCACTTTGACATGCTTCTGAACTTCTAGTTGGCAGAAGCTGGGACTAGTGACAGGACCTCACTCCGTAACATGACGCTTGGGCCTCCAACTGATGGCCTGCTAATCTTGCAATCGTTAGGGTCAGCATCTTAACCACTGAGCCACCATGTCCCACATGTGTACACTGCATGTGTAAGAAGCAAAATATTTTGAAGAGATTTCTAAGTGGTAGCTAATGTGTTGTGAGTGATACATTGCAGGTACCTATGAGCAACAGGTTCTCTTTTCTTCCTTTGGCAAATGTCATGACTTATGTAGTTTTCAAAATGCTTTCACCTAATGTGCTACAAATAATAGAGAGATTTGGGGTTTGTATGATAAAAGAGTGCTGCCCACATGTTATTTTTGCAAGGGAAATTCACAATTGTACAAAATTTTAACTTTGCACAGAAAAAAATCATTTTCATATGTTGCGTTTGTTTGTTTGAAATTTGCTCACAGGAAGTTCCAGAATCTGGCACAAAGAGTGTTTTTTTACTTTTTACTTTTCCCTTGATGAACGTCCTTCCAACCAAACATATCAGTCAATGGCAAGAAAAATACCTCATATATTCATGTCCTACTCAAGGTTTCTACAGCAAGGCAGGTGAAAAGGTGACTGCACAGACACTTAAAACAGTCCTTAAAGGGAACTGCCTTTTCTTCCTTTTCTGGCCTTAATGCAATCCTATATATGAGAGTCTAAGAGCTCTTACCTGGAAGAGAATGAAGAAATCCACTTAGTTTTAAAAAACATGCTCTGCAATATCTCTAGCAGAGTGCCTGTCAAGTGTACAAGATTGTTGCCTTGTACACATGTACAACTGACACAATGGTTGTAAACATATATGTAAAGTTTAAATATTCTGGGTCACATTTGTATAAGAGCCCTTGAAATCTGTCCCATTACATTCCTTGGACTCCAAGCCAGATCATGCTTTCATCCATCATTGTTATAGACCTGCCAGACTAGGGGAAAAGGGATGCTTTTCTATACCAATTTCCCTATGTACAGAGCTCTTTCAGTATCAACAAAATTTCTCTGCTATAGCAGTAAGGAATACAATTATACCACTTTTATTTCTCATCATGATGGATCTGGCTGCTGCTGGGAGGGAGCATGCCTTTCCTTGCACCAGAGATATCACTCAGAGTAGTGAAGAAAGTCTCCCTGTCTTCTTCTGCCAGGTTAAAGAAGTGAAAAGCAAAACCTTTGCCTACAATTCCCTACAATCACTTCCTGTGAAACAAACTCCCCGGCCCTAAATCATGCATAAAGGCAATGTTCTTTCAAATCAGCCTTCAGGAAGGTAAGGTATTCCAATACACTCCAACCATATACACTCTGAAAGTTGGAAAATTATACTGGAACAAGAAAAATTTGGAAGACATGATTTATTACACATTTAAAACAGCATAAACAACCCTTGGAAACAAAAACAGACCTTTACATCAATAACTAACCTGAAGGCTGTTCTTTTACTAAACCATTCTTATTTCTTTCTTCCCAATCCATTACTTCTTTATAAATTAGTTCTGCACATGAAGGGAAAGGATGAGAAAAGAAAAGAAAGAAAACAGCAGATGAACACTTTAATCATTTTTTAAAATCTTGTAACATTTAAGACAGCCTATGACTTGATCTTTCTTGTCATATATTTTGCCATCAGAATAAAAGCATGCAATGGGTAACAAAATCAAATCTAAATATATGGTAAGCCCAACTCTACACATATAAAATGAATACATGAATAAGCTTTCAATCGTATACAGGCTTCCCTTGCCTCTTGACACCTCACTTTATGACTTGTTCTTTCAATGCTTGCAAATTGCAGACAAATTCCCTTGATTTGATGGGGGTTCTCCACTTTCATCAGTTCTTCTTCCCTATGAGGCTCACTTGGTACCACTCACATCCACTTTTGTATGTGTGTGCGTGTATGTGTGTGTGTAGATAGATAGATAGATAGATATATAGATAGTGTTAGTTTAGCTTTTGCCTACATTCAGAAAGGATATACTATATAATATGCTATTTACATTGTTAGTGGCCAAAATGCATTTGCAAGCTAAAAAACCCTTGAGTTCCACTTTTCAGCCAATTCTATTTTCTGATAGTCCTCCAGTCCCTAACCCAGTAGGTAAGTGGTAGCTTCGTCTATAGTGTGATCTGGAGTAAAATTTACTAAAATCTACTTTTCCATAGAGACTTTTACCTCTCTTTGTAAAGCATGCACACTGCACGCAGATGGAACTATATAAACAATAATAAGAGTCATAGTGATATAAAAATCAAAATACAAATGAAATAACTATAATGCAGTCTTGTCTGTCAACTTGACAGACAAGTCAATTTTCAAACATTTTGAGAATTTAGCCTACTCCTCCTTAGCAGGAACAAGACTATGGCCTACCTAGCTATCAAACAAAATATGAATTTAATTTTAAAATCAACAGGATATCAGTAATAATCATACTATACTGATTTGATTAATTATAGAATACCAATTTCAATCACTGCAGCAGACTAAGCTACTGGTTTTACTTAGATTTACAAAAAAGAATAATTTTTCTGTAAGAGAGACATATTTTATTTTTCAGTTTTATTTACGACATTTATTCTGTAACAAAATATTTTCAGAGCATTTCAACATCGATTACCTTTCCATTCTTCAATGGCATGTTCTCTTTCTTCCAACTGTGCATCATAGATTTGAGGTGGTGGCTAAAAAACAAACCCCAAGATCTAAAATATAACTCTTCCACTTTATCTAATGCATATACAAGAACTAAACAGGAGCTGGGGATCAACAATCTGGAAAGATTTCTGGTGTGAGCTTCAGCAAAATGTATAAAATGATAGCTCTGTCTAGTAGGCTTCTTAGAAATTTCTCACTGTGTTTAGTTATCATTGTTATGTGCCTTCCAGATATTTTTGACTTATGGTGACCCTCAGGCAAACCTATCACAGTTTTTCTTGGCAAGTTTAGTTCAGAGAGGATTTGCCTTTGCCTTCCTCTGAGGAGGGTCATGGGTTTCCATGGCCAAATGGGGATTCAAATCCTGATCTCCATGGTCATAATCCAATGCTCAAACCACTATACCACACTGCCTTTCATAGTTTCTATGCTTACTACATAATGGTCGATTAACAGCTGCAGATTGGCACTCTGGGAAATGACATTTGTAGTGTTCCTCCAGTTACAGAGAGCACTGAGAAAAAGAAGTTGCAACAGGACCCTGAGGGATCTCTCTATCTGCCTGTACTCAATTCACATGTCAGTTATTTCCCAGTGCCTTTATTTGAAATGCCTTGGGAACCCTGCAACTGGACAGCTGCCTGACTGCCAGCATGGTGTATTGGTCTAAGCACTGGAGTACAACTCAGGGAAACAAGTTTCGATTCCCCACTTGGCTATTTCCACTGGGTGACTGTGAGCGAGTCATAAACTCTCAGCCCCAGAGAACCACATGATATGTTTGCCTTAGGGTTCCTATGAGTCACAAACCACTTAAAGGCAGACAACAACAAGAACTACTATAGATTGCAAACATAAGTTTTTGGGAGGAGGGGGCTCACCAGATATAGCTGCAACAATAGAGCTGTGTAATCATTATTAAATTTTTAAATTTGGTTTTACATTTTTATGAAGAATAGAAGTTCCGTTGCTTAGATAAAGTAAATATAATTTAAAAGAATAAAATAAATAGAACCATGTGCTATACAGACTGAACTACCTTTCAAAATGATCAGAAAACAGTCCCAAATAAGGTAACAAGGTTATAAAACTGAAGTGGCCAACATGACCATCTTCAAGCAGTGCTTTGCCCCTACACTGTTTTCCAGCATATTTCTGTGCCCAAATTAAAAAACAAAAACAAAACCTGCACTAATCTCTAAAACATCCTGTGAAATCTACCTCTGTCCTTCTTTGAAAGGACTGCCTGGACCTTTCAATTTCTTCTTTTGTAGGATGATATTCTGTTTTAGACTTGAGACTCGCAGAGAATTTTGGGTGATAAAGATACATTTCATTTTAAAAATTAATAAACCAACTTTGAACTTACTGCTTCAGCTTCAGCTGGGTCGTACCAAACTGTGATATAGGGATGACGTAAAGCTTCATCTACCGAAATTCGTTTGTCTGGATCTACTACTAGCATTTTCGATAGTAAATCTCTAGCCTGACTAGCTAGAAATAGAATGATAAAAAAGTATAATTGTTAACAATTAGATGCTTAAAACGTAAAGCAGAAAATGAATATTCATCACACTGGCACAAGCAAAACACTTAAGGAAAAAACTTACTAATAAGAAATATCTGCACATCCTTAACTAGTAGATATTGTAGCGATAAGATATATCAATTAAAAAGGTGTTATTTCAATATAGAATAGTTTCTTGAAAGATTACTTTCTTTCACAATTAACCTGCATTGTGAAAATCTGAATTTGGAATCTTAAAGTTTAATTTTCATATTGTTCTGGTACCACAAAGGATTTATTTCACTTAGGATTTACAGTGATGCAAATGTAGCTTGATTCAGTTATGGAAAATGTAATGCAAATCAACAAAAGCTAAGGACCCCACTGCACATTGAGAGCATATTTATGGGCAAAACACCCATAGTCACAGAGTTAAAAGTTAAATGCCCCCAAAGCAAGGAACTAAACAATTCCTGCTTTAACTAGTGTGGTAACCTCTGTACCACAATATAAAGTAACAAAAACTCCTTCAACAAATAATACCTCCTTTACAACATTCAGAAGCAATGAATTACAAAAATATTTACTTTACACATTCTTGAACATATGCTTATTAAAAGATACAGTGAAAGAAAGAGAGAAATTAAATCTTACTTTTTAATTTGTCACGATCAGAGTCTGATGGAAATATCCAGTCTGGGAAGAGCTCTTCAAATTTAATACCTGGATATTTTGGTCTATTTTCTACATAATTCCTCACAGTAGGCTGTAGTTTCTTCATAAATTCTGCTGATGGTGTACCTAACTGTTCAATAACTTTATTCCACTGGTCAATATCTGCAAATGTGTTTAGGAAAATAAAGTAACCCTCCCCCATCTGCACAGTACAAAAGACAGGGAATTTAGGAAAAAGCATTATTATTATTTCAGGATAGTATCTTCATTGCATAGTGTGTAAGATCTCAGATGATACCTGTATAGCTTTGGATTAAACAACATTAATTTGTGTAAGCAAATTTCTCAAAATAATTATTGGCTATTTTGCCAAAATAAACTGGTTAGATCTGGATAAAGTAATGTACAATGAATTAGCATGTGGGTGCATTCATCTTCTGCCAGCCTCACTAAATATCTGGATCCATCCCTCTGACTGCACAGTACTATGCGTGTTAACTCAGAAATACCTCTTGCTGGGTTCATAAGGTAAGTGCATTTAGCACTGTAGTCTAAAGTAAAGTGACAAGTCAGCCCTATCTAAAGAAAGTGGGATACCAGTACAATTACTAGTAGCATAGGATACAATGAGACACAGACGGCATATTTAAAAACATTGGGGTTAAATATTCAATTATTCAGTACTATGAACTCTGAACATTCAAATGCATTTATTTACAGACTAATTTAAAGTTTATACCTGGAACACAACATAATATTACAAATGAATAAGTAGGCAGGTTTTGGCCATAGCTATTTTCTGTCAATTGGATCTCTGTGCAGCCCCATAAACAGGAAATGGCATCTACAATTCACCTTAAAAGACTCCTTTAGAAAAACTGTGAAGAGATTAGAGTCCTTGACTCTCAGTTAAGTAGCACAAGCACATATATAATGTACATACACAAGACTAAATGTTCTTGATGCTCACTTCCGTCTTACCATAGTGGCATGCAAGAGAATTTTCCCTAGGAAACAGAAGGGTAGTATGAGAAACTGCAGATGGATATATGAAGAACTATATATAAGCAGAATTTTTATTTTAGATCTCTAGACAATTCTATGCTATTGTTTGGGGACCAACAAACTTTAACTAGTAGGCAATACTGCAGCTATTCAATGAAAGAAACTGTAGAACATGCCTCACCAAATCTGACAGTTATTCTGAAAATGAAAATGTGTATGTACATGACTGCAATCTATAGCTTCATCTTCTACATAAAATATGGATATGAAAATTTCAATAAAAAGGCTACCATCTGTGTATCATACACATTTGCTTTGACTTCAGTTGTTCTACTGTTAGACACAAACTGAAAGAAATGTTACATTCCCAACTAACTCAACTAATAGTACAAAAATCACAATCAGGACTCTGTTTTGATACCCTGAGCAGAGAAGAGGAAGGCAAGTTGGAAGATGACAATGCATACATCAGATGAAATTGGGGAGGGGGGCAGTTCAAAGGAAGATACTTTTGTGATTTAATAATATTTAGGAAAGGACCTGAACCATACACTGATCTTTTGCCCCCTACACCGTTTCTGTAAAGCATGCTAGAAATAGCTAGAAGGAAAATCTAAGCTTCTTTGTTAGCATGTTCTTATTTGGCCCTAACGGAAATCTAAGTTTCTTGGATTATTCATCAAACACCTAATTAGAAATACAGTTGTATTGTCTTTTTAAAATGAAATTATTTTAAAATGACAGCCAGATTAGTGCTTAAATAAAAGCTCGTCCTAGATGTGGGTTCAACTGAATTATTTTTTTCTCCCCTGGATCTTCTACAGAACTGTTTAACAGAGGTAGATGGAAGTCATAAATACTAATCTTCTCTATTTAAACCAACATGGCTAAACACTGAATGGCAAGTACTGATCTGCATAAAATGAACAATGTTTCTCCCTCATTATGACCAGAGATGTCCATACCATCTCTGGGGAGGGGGAGTAGTTGCATCAAATACCATGATTTATCTTCTTTGCTCCTATAGGCTTTGTAGATGCAACTCCAGCTATAAGACTGCACAGAAGACACAATGAAGATCATATGCTTAGAATATCCTATAATTGCTTAATTCTAGTATTTCCACCTTTAAAGTATTTTTAAATAAAGAAATGTGTAATCTGTGTGATTGCACATGCTAAATATTGTTTAGTTTTCCCTTGCTTAAATACATTGAGATAGAATTTCAGTATTGTAAGTACTATAATAAATTTTTAAAAGCCCTTCACATGTCATATTACGCAAATAAAGGCCACGTCTAATCTCTATAGACAAATGTATTCTGCTGAAGAACTCCACCAATCTAGTCACTTTAATTCTGTTCAAGATAAAGTAGCATAATTTTCTCTCTCTTTATCCCCCTGGTCCAACTCTATCTTTTTATCATGCTCTTCCTCCATATCTGTTTATTATATAAAAAATTTCCTCCATTTTCTAGGAATAACCATAATTAGTACATAATGATTCCATTATACTGGCTTATTGAAATTTATCAGACAGTGCCTCCAATAATGGACATGTACATGCTCAAGTCACTGTATTGTAGCTAATGGTACTTAAGATGGAGAAAAAGTTTTCAGCTCTCTGCTTCTCACACAATCTACTCTTCTTCTGAATTTCAGAGTTAATACTATTGCCCTGATAATTACCAGAGGAGATGAATGTAAGTTATTATGCCATGGTTACCTAATTAATTAGGTGTCACACATCAGATAAATCATGAACTGTTTCAATATCTAAAACTTCTTTGTAGAATACATATATACCTTGTAAATAAAAATGCTTTAACACTACATTATTATTAACACTATTATTATTATTCAGCCCTCCATATCCACAGATTTTTTATCCATGGATTCAAGAATCCATGGCATAAAAGTATTTTAAATATATATAAATTCCACAAAGCAAACCTTGGTTTTATCTTTTTACATAAGGGACACCATTTCACTATGCCACTGTATTTAATGGGACTTGAGGATCCATAGATTTTGGTACCCATGGGAAGGTCCTGGAACCAAACCCCAGTGGACACCAAGGGCCCATTGTATGTTCATCTGTTTTATGTATTTACACAAAATACATAAATGAGCAAATAAATTAAATTTCTAAATAATAAGGAGGGAGGGTTCTTTCCCTCAGGCAAGCCCCGATGGAGCTGGGCCTGCCTCTTCTCTCCCTCAAAAGCCGGAGGATGGCAGTTGGTATGGAGGGAGAGCTCTCTTCCTTCAGGCAAGATCTCAGTTACCTCAGTGTAGATAGGCCCAAAGGTTGTGCAGCCAGATGGAGATCGATTGTTTTTCCTTTTCTAGTTTTACTCAGCTATAATCTTTCCTTTCTACAGGCCACATAAACATAAACACTCCACCATACCACTCACCTGGTCCTAAAACCCCTCTCCCATATGCAGTACACACTTCAGTACTTAGAAAATATACTAAAGAAATGCATCTGTACAGCCATAAACTACAGAGAAATAAAGAAATTCAGTAGGATCATATGTTAAGAAAAACAGGGGAGGGGATATTCTTCAGTGATCATAAAACAAGCTCTGGTAAATGTTTAATGATCTGCATTTGGCAAGCCATTCTAAGGAAAAATGGGGGAGCAGGAAATCTACGCCACAACATTCTGTGTCCAGCCACAACAGTTTTCACAGGTCAAGAACAAAAATTTGCTTGTTTCAGTGGTCACTAATCTTTCACAACTATATTCATCTAGTCTTGAACGCATGGGTGTAGGAGATATTGCTTCCTCTTATTCCCAAACACTTCTAGTTGTAAAAAATCTGTGTCTGTCCAATTGTTTAGGCTGGAAATCTGAGTTCTCTTTCTTTAAAAAGAGTTAATATCTTATCCAATGTTTTTTGCATCCAACATTGTATTGTCCTCTCCACTCCTTGCTAGGTCATTAGTTTAATAACATTTTTAAAAAAATACAAACAGCCATATTCTTAATCAGGTAAGTGAAACTTATGGGTTCCCTGTAAATCAGAGCCAAAAAAGCATAAAGCAGGAAAAAATACAGCATTAGAATAAGACTTGCATCTTCCCCAATGTTCAAAGGTACCAAGGTATTAAATTATTTGAAAAATTGCTTTTGTAATTGACTTCAAGGTCAACAAATCTGTTAGTCATCAATATAAGGAAATGAACAAAGAAACAGGCACTGGATTGGTGGAATTCTAACAAGATGCATTCATTGCATAGAGATTTGTCAAGCATGAAAGACATAACATGAAGACAACAAACATGAAAGCTACTGATAACATGCAACCAACAGGAGACACATACATGAAGAATTGTGTTAGGTTGGTCATAAGGCTTTGGAGAATAAAATAATACATATGGGAGAAAATTGAAAAAAATAAAAATCAAGCTTCTATTTAGGTGTGTTATTGTTGTTAACACATGATCAACCATTAAGATTTCATGAAATTAAGCATTCAGAATTATATTTTTCTAACCTGTGTGCCTTCACTATCCACTTGAAGATAACAAGATAAGGACTGACAAGACAAAACCATTGTTGTGAGCTATTTATATTATGCAGAAAAATACAAAAAGCAGTTAGCTTAAATTTTAGCAATATTTTTGTGGTGTTTTCATCTTAAACAGTGGCAATAACATCAAGGAAATTTGCAGCATCATTAAGACCGCAAAAAGATCAAGTTCCTAATACAAGATCAATTGCTCAAACAGTGAAGTTAAATGTAATCAAGGTGAATAAAAGTTTATCTGTGGTAAATATCAGAAAATTTGAACGTGTGTGGTAGACTATTCATGAAAGACAAGTATGTTGAAGGCAGGGATTAGCATCTTTTACATCTTTCAGTGAATAAAATAAATCTTTTGTAAATGTGGATTAGGATTCAAAGATTATTAGGGAAGGATACGATCAGTGCCTTGGAATATCACACAACCTTTCACCAATTCTCCCATGATGCAACCAACTGACCAGATATCAACTGAAAGTAAAAGTGAAATGATAAAATTATGATGTGTTATGAACTAAAGTGGAAAACAAAAAAACATTTTTACATTCAAAACACAACAATGCAGAAAATGAAACTGCTAACATGTTTTCGAACAATAATAACAAACATTTATTCTCATTGCAAACTTTGCATTTTTAAACAAAGGATTGGTATTAAAAACAATATCCTATTATGGAAGGTCTTTTGTCAATATATACTTTAATCTTATTTTTAATCTCTCACATTTGAGTTCCCTTGAAGTGCTGAGAAGGATACAATCTCTTCCTGGAAACAGGACTTTATGGAGGACCATTTCTGCCATTATGCACCCAACAGACCAGATATCCACTATCAGATGTTAGGTGTAATAGGGACAAAAATTAAACATTTTTTTAAAAAATCCTATAAATATATTTTCAAATACTATGCACATTCTGAATATTTATAATCACACAGAAAAGTAGTGGTCATTACAAATTTCATATATACCTGACTACTTTATATAGTCTTCCATCAATTATAGATTATATTCTAATCAAAAGAAAAAGCTGTGTAGTATTGAGAGAGATCCAATGGGCAGCAAAATGTTTTGTAACTAATAAACTAATGTTAATTGTATTCTACTGAAATTCCAGGAACTATTAACCATTACTAACACATCCAATTGTTTCCAGTGTGTTAAACAGAACTAATTTTTCTACAATGATGTCCATTAACTACATACATCTATATAATCTCCATCGTGACTGAATATTATTGAGAAAAACATCTTATCAACCTTCAGGTTTGGCGTTCTAGCAAAATTTGCCTCCAATTATATTGTGAATATTAGTGGTTTAACATGAGAAAAAATATGTCCTAATTATGTCTCAACACCACAGATTTGGGATTCCAGATTGAAAACCTGAAAAAACTGTTCTTCTGTAGCCAGTCAAATAGAACATGACATAGCCTTAGACAGGTAATCCCTAACAGGGCATGAAGTAGTGAAAATGTTGCTCCTCATTCATCATCATTAAGTGGTAATCAAGGGCAAGAGCCCTACTAGTATGTGCTCAGTGGGATATCAAGGGGATCTGAGAAATAGGGTTGAATGAGAGAGATAGTTTGTCTACAAACCAGAGAGTGTCATGCCTCTGTTGCCTCTTGGGAGCCACATGCTTTTAGAGAGCATTTGCTCATGCGTGGGCTGCTTAAGGGCGTGGATTGTGTGCTATCCACCTGCTCTGCCTCACCTTTTTCATCTCCTCAGCAGAGGGATATTTAAACACTGCTTCTTTGGGTTTCTCAGTAGTGCTGTCTAGGCCACTTAGCCAAATACTTATAAACTACATGGTAACAAAGCTGCCTCTCTCAAACGTCTGTAAGACAACCAATTAACAGGGAAGGCTATTGATTGATCGAATACCCCTGACAAACAAATATGGCACTTCTATCTTGTAACTTACCATTCTCTTTGTATCCCATGCCAAGAATAACTTCTGGTGCTCTGTAATATCGTGTTACCACATATGGAGTCATCATGAAATTAGTACATGCTGTCCTTGCCAGTCCAAAGTCAAGGATTTTAAGAGTACAATCTGATTTTACTACTATATTGCTGGGTTTTAAATCCTAAGAGAGAAAAAAATATGTTCATTTAAAAGCTCAACAAATAGTATAATTGGCTCAGGAAATGCAATAAAAGCCAGAACATTTTATTACTCTATTACAAGCTACAAGTTTGACATGGATGTATCTCTTCATGCAAAATCTTTGTGCAAATATCCAATAGGTCTGGATAAGGGAGGGATTTCCCATTTTATTGCGAGCTCCAAGAAGACCCTGAACTCAATTCCCAAGGAGGCTGAGCTTTATGGGTAGTGGAATTTCAACTTCATGAATGTCATGCCCCAGTTTAGGGAGTCTGAGATAATACAATGAAAGGCTTGAATAAACTGAGGAGAGTGGAGACATTTTCGTGCTAAAACAGCATTAGATCAGCAATTTCATTGAAATAGATAACAAATGCATTTTACTATATGTTGGTTTGCAATCTGTCTAGTAGTATCAGCAATAATAGTATTCCACCTGTTTCCCAACCCTGGGTCTCAAGGTAGCCTAAAAATATTAAATCAGGTACAAATAAAAACTCACATCACTAAAAACATACAAAGGTATAAAATCATTAAGCTAACAATACAATTAAAAGCAATTTAAAAACTTATCAATTAAAAAGCAAATAAATAAATAAATAAATAAAAATACAAACAATGCAGCATATTGTTAAAAGCACTTTCACCATAAACAACCAGTCTTCACCTGCCATCAGAATGGCAACTAGGAAGGAGCCAGTCTAGCCTTTCTAGGAAGGAAATTCCAGAACCTAAGAGCAGCCACCAAGAAGGCCCTTTCCCTTCATTCACTAGATGTACCTGGTGGAGCAGAGAGAAGGGCCTCCCCTTAAGACCTTACCATCTAGAAAAATGTGTAAGAGAGAATACAGTCCTTCAGATATTCTGGACATAAGCCATATAGGGATTTGTAAGTCATAACCAGCACTCTGAATTTTACCCAGAAACAGATACCCAGACTGGTATCAGTAGAGCTGCTGTAACACAGAAGTTGCGTGTCCCCTATAACTAATCTTGGTTAAAAATCTGGCTGTAACTCTTTGGACCAGCTAATGTTGCAAAATTATCTTCAAATGCAGTCACATAGAGAGCATGTAGCAGTTGTCCAAATGTGATATAACTAAGGCATGTGTCACTGTGGCCAAAACAGGTAACTCTAGGAACAGAGGCACCTAGCATACAGCTTGTAACTGTATAAATGCACTCCTGGCCACTACAGAAATCTTGCAGACCCAATGCTGAATCCAGGAGTACACCCAACCTGTGAATCCGTGTCTTCAGGAAGATTGTAACCCCATCCAGCACAGGCCAAATCCTAAAAAGGCAAGAATCTAACATGCACATGATTGCTCACACCTTTCCAAGAACTGTGTCTGCATCCTTGAGTTGTACAAACTGAGAAATATTTGATATCAGTGGACCAGCAGGGGGCCAAAGTTACATCAAGTGGGTCTGTACTAATGATTGCGCTCATGTGAGAGTGAATAAAAATAAATATTATCTGAAAAGTGTCCTGGATTCTTCTCCTTTGAACCAATGTTTAAAAGGTGCTTAACTACTTGAAATAGCTCCATTGGACTGCTCTCTGCAGCCAGAATGATAGCAGAAAAGAAGGGGGGTAGGTACTGCTGCTTGAATTGCCACAATAAGAAGAATGCAGAGGCTCCTGTGTGTGTTCAATTAGACTCAGTCTGAGTTTTCAAGTAATGCTATTCTATATACTGATTCGTTTGTTTCATAGCTACCGGCTACCTGGAAAACCAAAGGGCCTCTCACCCTGCATAGGTTGTGAGTCCACGTTAGGTAGTGATCTGTCCATGACAATTGAAATATTGTTAGTCCACTCCAAGACCACATTGTTGCCAGCTCCCTGTAAAGTCATTGGGACGGTTTGGCTCAGCACAGAAAAAAAAGGTCCAGAGTATGCCAAATACCATCTGGGACAGACCCATGGTTGTCATGATAGATATGAAGTCCTCAACCACTCCTGACAGGGCAGTCTCAGCATTGAGGTCCCTCAGCACAATGAACAAAGAAGACTAGCACCCACCCTGAGACCAGCTAGCTCAAGAAGTCTCTGTTGAGCAGTGGGGTGGGCACTACACCTATGCCTTCCACTTTCAGATACACACATGCAATTGAACCTCAATGGCAATGAGGTAAGGCTGGGTGGAATCAAAATGGACCACTCCAGCTCAACATTCATACCCATTCAGATTTAGTCTAATATTGTAAGTTGAGAGAGAGACTAACTCCCCACCACCACCTCAATGAACTAGTTTTCTGTAGGCCAGGTAAGCATCCTGGATAAGAGCTATTTCATCATTTACACACCTCACACTCACCAGCAGAATTTCACCTAGGGGAGGGCTGTTGCCAAGACTATCCAGGCTAACTGAGGTAGATGGATAATTTGAAAGTGACCCTGTTGCTGTCTCCTTTTCAATGACAGTGTAATCTTCTCCCCTTCTACATCTCCCTCTGCCCTCTTAACACTGTGATGGTTGCTTCCTGAGCTACAATGTCTTGTCCTCACCCATTCCGATAGCATATCCTTTGTGCAGTAGGTTAAGAGTATCATTACAAATGTTAAACATGGCAATCCTGCTGGCAAATACTGAGAGTACACAGCTTCTTCTATTCTGTCAAGCACTAGGACATGATCCTGCCCTCATGTTCCTATTGAAGTGGCTGCAGTAAGTTCTAGAACATCCTTGTCTTGCCACCACTCTTTGTCTGAAGGGCTCATTCTCCCTGCCAGAAAACATCAGTCCAGTCACAAGCATCTGAAGTGTATCCTGAGCAACTAAAACAGATGAAAAGAATTCATTACCTTCTTCTTGATCCCCTTATCATCCGACACTATTCCTTTAATTTTGTTGTTATTTAACCATCCACCTGCCTCTATAATTGATTGCCTGTTCCTGATGTATTTAAACTATTCTTTATTGCTGGCCTTGATGCTAGCATCAATATGTTCCTTATAATCTATCTTGCATCCCTAATTGTCTGCTTACATTATCTTTTTGCATGTTTGAGTTGCCTTTATTTTGCCTCGTCTGGACAAAAGTTCCACTTCTGAAGGAAGTTTTTTCTGCCTCACTTTATTTGTCCCGTCCTTCACACTGTTTGTTACCTGTGATGGTGACTTCCTCGACTCTGTATTGCCTTTCCTGATTTGTTGGATCCATTCTACCTGAGATGCTGAACTTTTTCCAGTTTTAATATGAATGAGATCAAGTAGTAAAAGACAGTTACTGATATGTTTGCAAAAGCACGACCTACTCTGTGGATGATACCAGCTGAATGAAGATGCTTGATACCACATAACATCTGATACAGGAGGTAGGACATTCTTTCATGATCCAGCTCCATATGAATAACTTGGCACAAGTTAGCATCCATCAGTTCCATAACCAAATACCTTAAGTATTTAAAAAAAAGTATTAACATTTTTTTAATTTACATACAGACATATACAAGTCACCTGTGCAAAATCCACTGCAATGTGTAAACTCTTAACTTGCTTATAGAAAGGATACTTCCAAAAATTAAAGCGTATAGTACTTGGCAAATTCATATATTTTATCTGGATATTTAGATTGTCGTTTCATAATAAAAATCAAATTCTAGAAAGTAACGTATCAATATATAAAGCATGTCAATAGTGTCATAAACTTTATATCATGAACAACATACTAATGACTTAACAGAAGATCAATTTGTCAAAAGCTCAATCAATTTTTAATATGATTTTATATCTTTAATTTAGTATTTTTGAGGATTTAACCTATTTACTTGTTCTATTAATGTGGTGTTTTAATTGTGTTTTAAAATTGTATTGTTTATTGTTGTTGCATTTAAGCATATTTTATGAGCTGCCTTGGATCCAATTTGGGAGAAAGGTGGTATATAAATAAAATGAATAATGAATAAATAAATAAATAAATATGTCACCTGAAGAAATGTAATAGTTAGAAAGAAAAAATAGAAAATAGTTAGAAAGAAGAAATAGAAAGAAGAAATAGAAAGAAGAGCCCTCCCTCATCCACCATCATCCAGTGGGAGAGAAAGATAGGCAAGCCAGCTCCATCAGGCCTTGCCTGAAAGAAGAAGAGCCCTCTCTCCAGTCCTTCTGCATTGTCCAGGCCTCAGAGGGAGAGATGAAGTGCTGGACCTGATCCCCTTCCCCTCCACCATTCCCTTCTCCTTTTGTGTTGTGTCTTTTTACATTGTAAGCCTGAGAGCAGGGAACCGTCTAATTAAAAAGACCATATGTACAATACTGTGCAAATTTACAGCGCTATATAAAACAAAACATAATAATAGTTACTTAAGTAGCTTAAAAGTAGTAACATTTGTTTAAATCCAGCCGCTAATTGCAAGAACAGTAGATCCACTGAATCCATTACAAAAAAGAACACTTATATAAATTGTACTGCTTTAACAGATAAAAAAGGAAAAGGGGCACTATCTTTAAGGCTAACTGTTCTATTTTAGCACAAGTTTTCATGGATATCAATCCAATTATTCAGACGCCCTGACAGAGTGATATCAAAGCCACAGGTTTTTAAGCACAGTTACATACTTGTGGGAGTGGGATTGAATGTAATAGGAAAAGCAAAAGGAGGATGACTTTGGCCATAAATCTTCAAAGAGCTGTGTGAGATAATACAGGCCTTTTAGGTAGATGGGGAAGTCTTTAAAGTAGCCTGTTAGAATTGACATGAGAAAATCTGCTTACTGAGAGTTAGTTCTGTTAGGTTCAGACCCCTTTAGCTGACAGGGAGGATACCATGGACCAGGTCTGCAGTAACCAACTCCTGCCTCCGACCTGGGTCAGTTCCTGGACCATCACAGTGATAGGTGGGTGTTTACACACCTACCTACTGCCATGCCCTGGATCTGCTGCTGCCTTGCCTCTTACCCACTTTTGCCATCACATCTTCCCTGACAACCTGTGTTGTGGCCCATAAGGACGGAAACAGGGTACCTGGCTACACCCACATGGCCACTGCCCTTTCCAATATCAGAGGCCACAGTGGGGGCCTTGAGGGAAGATGCATGGCAGGTAAGGTGTGTAGGGCAGTCCAATCTGCCAAGTATTGCTGCAGGGTTTCAAGAAAACTCTGTGGCAAATAGCTGATCTTTATGGACCAGATTAAGACCCTCTGTGCTGGGATAAGTCCAGGACTTCCAGATCGGCACCTGGGTTAGCCAACCCCGACCTGGGGCTAATGGCCTGCATCATCCAGACAAGATGACATGAGGCTGAGGGAAACATGGGCCTTTTTGCCCATGCATACAGGCCCTAGGAGATTCCTTTTGTTACATGTGAACTTATAAGGACTTGTGCATATAGATATATTTTGTGTACTGTGATTCTAACAGTTGTACCGTGTGGTGTGATGCTTCAAAAGGTCTGCTCTAGGTAGGACTAGCAACCGGATTTTAGCCAAGAATGTAACCCAATCATAATTTCAATCAAAATTATTTGTCTTAGGGACTGCTTCTCTTTTCAGGAACCTGCCCTGTACCATGATCTGCAGTAGAGGTATTTCATTTATTATATTTTTTAAGTAGCTCTGGTTGCAGTAATTTGTTTGCTATTATTTATTTTATTTATATGCAGCCTTTCTCCTGGAAATGAGCCCAAGGTGGCTCACAGAAGCCTGATCATAAGTTAAATAGGGAATGGACTTTCCCTCTTTCCCTCCTAAACTGTGGAATGCCTGTTGGCCAGATTTTAGGAAAAAAACTGTTCAAATGTTAAATTGACGTTTTAAACTATTTTTGTTTTGTTGGGATTTTAATAATTTTAATTGATTTAATTTGGGGTTTTATGACCTTATTAATTATTCAGATTTGTTATAAATGCAGTACAGAAATATTAATGATAGTGATAACAAGAAATACCTTCTATTAACTACACATATAATTAAAATACCTTCTCCTCCATGCATATTGTGGGAAAATTAAGTAATTTTGCCATCATTTCTAACCAAAATTTGCTTTTACCATATCTAGATATTAAAAGAATGCATTACAAAAAAATGCACATAGTATTTATCAAAGCACTACACCCACACTTATGATAAAATCTGACACAGTGATTATTTCTATTACTTAGCAGAAATATCTGAAAGTGGTGTAGATCATTTTCATAATGTTATGTGGAAACCATTTCCTAACAAAGAAAAATTGTATACTAAATTTAAACGGTTGTCAGGTACTCTGTGTTTAACCAGTGGTTCAACTGCTTGTCTTGCAAAGAGGAAAGCAACAAATAACTAACTGAAGACGTGGTCAATAAAAATACAGGCTGAAAAAAATTGTAGTACCCCACCCCACCCCCCTTTTTCAGAGTCTTGATAGTTCCTGGAAATCCAAGTACCAGTCTCAATTACAGTATACCCACTCATTCAATGGGAACTAGTAAAACAACAATTTTTAAGTTCCACTGATTCAATGAGTCTACTTTAGATGTCATCAACAACTGGATGTAGGCCTTTATATATAACAATTAATTATAAATAAAATTCATCCACACAGAGCACACAGGCAAATCAGTACAGTTGGCCCTCTTTATCCACAGACTTTTTATCCATGGATTCAAGCATCCATGGCTTGAAAGTATTTTTAAAAAAGTACAAATTCCAAATAGCAAACCTTGATTTTCCATTTTATTTAAGGGACAACATTTTGTTCTGCCATTATATTTAATGGGACTTGAGAATCCACAGATTTTGTTATCCACCAGTCCTGGAACCAAACCCCAGCGGATAACAAGGTCCCACTGTACTAAATTTTCTAACAGACATTGGTCCAAAACATACTGCAGATCTAATCCAGTTTGAGACAGCTTTAACTGCCCTGGCTCAGTGCTAGGAAATCCTGGGAATTGTAGTGGGTTAGGCACCAGAGTTCTCTGACAGAGAAGGCTAAAATTCCCAGAATTCCCTAGTACTGAGCCAGGACAGTTAAAGCCTTCTCAAACGGGATTATTTCTGCAGTGTGTTTTGGGCCTTTTATCAAAAACTTGGCAGGACAAGACACTTAAACTTACACATCTTGAAATTCTTCTAGTGACTTCTGGGGTGTGAATACATTTAACAGACTAATAATCTGTAAAAGAAGTAAAAAGAAATTCATGCTCTCCAGTGTAATACAAATGGTGCAAAATGGCCATGTTAACATGTAAATCAGACAGTTTAAAGGACAGCAGTCAATACAAGGTTAAAGCAGTGGTTCTAGAAGTTCACCATCTCTGACCTATTCAAGGGTAGCCATGTTGACCATGCAACAAAATACAACAAAATACACAAAACACTGATACATGGAAGTTATTTTGCTACTGCTAATTTGGAATGTTATTCCCTGTGTTTTACTGCCCTTTGTTCCCAGTATCCACATGACTAAGAAGGGGAGAGGCCTCTGCTTTCGGATGATCTTAAGTGACAACAGAAGTAACATCTGAAAACTTGCACAACATATTTTGTGAATTTTAGTTGTCCCAATAACGGGATCATTATTGTGGATTCTGTATTTTGATGTATCCTCTGTAGAGTTTGCAGGGATTTGCCACCTATCTCTGAAGAAGAGTTACTATTTCACCAAAAATATGGTACACAAAAGATGTTGGTTTATTGATGCATTATATACATGTAACTTGGGATGTATTAACAAGAGCATGTAGGAATTGTCATGTAAGGTCAATTTTTACATTATGGAAATAGCATGGCTTCCTCTAACAGGACTATAGGAGATATATCGAGTAAAAAACTGGCCCACTGAGCTCACTACTTCCTAAACCGCTTGGTAGCAGTTTTACAATTTTTCAGATAGGACTTTTTCACAACCTGCCTGGGGATCCCAAGGACCTAAATATCTGCCACCAAATGCAACCCTGTCCATTATGACAAGAACAGAGAGATTATGTGGTAAATCTACTACACATGGTACTCCACATAATTTCACATGCTTCTGCATCAGTACAGCAAGGTGGGCAGGACCATGGGAGAGCCATGACCATGATACTCACATACGGTAATCAAAGAATTACTCATTACAACAATGGGTAAATATTAGATTTTCCACTATTTCATCTGAACTGGCTACCAACTTTTTTTATTTCTATTATTCAAGTGGAAGTAATAAAAAGGTAATAATATTTAAAATAAGATAAGAGGACCAGGAATTGAGCCAGGACTGTGAAGGCAGGGATAGGGTGAAAGAAACCTAGAGCAAACTAGTATGAATTACATAGCGAGGCTTCTGATTAGTTATGAATTTTCCTTCTGAAAATGGTAATAAGTCTAAGGAATATATGTACAGAATACTGGACTCCACTTCAATATAGAGAACTCAGGACAATTAGGTGTCCCATTAAAATTATCTCGTTCCATTCAACTACATTTGAAATGGCCTGGAAGTGCCTGTTGGAGGAATGGCCTATTAAAGTTAAATATCTTTAACCAGGACTTTTAGAAAAAATAATATTTATGAAAATGTGTATCTGTAGTGGGAAACTTCCTGGGATGGGACAGGCACACTGGACAGCTCCCTCAAGCCATCAGAACTTAGACTGCTGCTGCATCCCAATCCAATAAACAATCAAAATTAGTTTTTGCTACTGCAACTGTAGTTGTCATTGTTGCTGATAACAACTGTTAACAAACTTTGGTGGCACTTGGAGGATGCCAGATCTGCCTTCTCTACCATTCATATGGGGAATAAAATCCAAGTTCTCATAAGGGAGTCTGAAAAGTAAAACACTCAACTCTAACAATTATGGAACAGCCTACCGGAAGAGATCTGTCTTATTATCACCTTAGATGCCTTCAAAAAGGCTCTTAAAATGGATCTCTTCCAGCGGGCCTACCCACCTGACCTCTTATAGACTCGCTCTTAATCTGTCTTTGGCTGGTTAGATGATGTTTTAGCTAAATTATTATATTTTTTTAATATTGTTAGTGTCTATTATTGTATTTTTATACCTGTATTTTAATGCTTTATTGATGTAATCCTGCCTCGGTCCAAAGGGAGAGGCAGGATATAATAATAATAATAATAATAATAATAATAATTGTTATTATTATTATTATTATTTCAGCAGCTAGGACCACAGAAGAAGGATAAATGGACCTTGTGGTTCATAGGCTGAATGCTGCCCTCTCTCTGTAATATATATCTATATCTATATATATAGAGATAGATAGATAGATAGATAGATACACATACTGTATATATATATATATATGTGTGTGTGTGTGTGTGTGTGTATATATAAACATATTTATATATAAATTCATATATACATATATACACATACACACCCACGAGGGGGTATCCAAAAGTTTAAATGATCACCTTTTTAAAAAAGTGTATATACACTAATAAATACAATTGGCCCTCGGTATCTGTGAACTTGCCATCTGTGGATTCAAGCATCTGTGGATGGCAAGCCCATGTTGTCCCCAATGGCAGCACATGCACATGATTGCACCACCATTAGGGACAGTCTGAGTTGCACTGTGTAGCAGCGTGTGCATGTGGGGACAATGGGAGCTGTCGCTTATGGCAGCCCAGCCATGTTCACGCACCACCAACCAAGTTCTGTTGCCCCTAATGGCGGCACGGCTGCATGCACATGCTGCCATTGGGGACAACGGAACTTGAGCATTTGCAGATTTGGGCATCCGCAAGGATGGGGCTACATTTGCTCAACACAATGATCAAGAAGCAAATTTATATGCAGGTGTTATTTTCAACAGACAAGTTGAAGGTACATACACACACAGAGAGAAGTGTATATGCACTTCTGTGGCCTAATTTCGCAATTACTCAGTTGGTGTATTACCAATGAAATATTAAAAATAGTCATCAAAATTACTCACGTTTTTATGGTTGACACACTTTAAGAGCACAAGTTCCCTGTAAGCTCGTTTTGCATGTGTTTGGTTTTGGAAAGGGCGACTCAGTTTCTTTACAGCAACATTTATTCCAAGGACTGTATCAAATGCAGCACTGAAAGGTTGAAACAGAAACATCATAACAGAGGTTCTTTAAAATCAGGGCCAATCACTGAAAAAGCTGCATGTGTTCACTAACTGCTTCTGCTTCTTCTCGTTTAAACAGAAGGCTATAAAATACACTACTAACAAATTGTTGATTAGAGGAACTCTACCCTTTCCTCCCTCCCCACCCCTTGTTTATGTAGGTCTCTTTCCTGTGTTTTGTCCTACCAGTTCTCTAACACACACAAGCACTTATCATTGTTGCCTAATCCAGTCTTCCAAAAGTGAAGACAAAGATAGCCCTGCATCTTGCACTGAGGAAATTCAGTGTAGCATTATGGTGGATCTGCACATGAGTGCATTCTTCTAACTAACAGAAAGCACAAAAGACCTATATTCAGGGTCCAGAACAAGACCCTGTGATAACAATGCTGTGGGTGGTAGTGGAATCAGGCAAGATGGCAGGTTGAAGCACCTGGACGAACTGCTTCTGCTTCAAAGTAAATAGCAAATCAGACCAGTAAATTTATTAACATACCTGTAACTAGAAAGGGAAGCCTAAATAATTTCAACAGTTCTATTTTAATAAACCAAAAATAAATCAGATCTTATTATTAAAACTTCTGTGCACAAGACAAATTGTTAGAATGGATAGTATTTCTTAAGGCATAGTCTTAATGGTGGGAAGCTATTAAGGAAATTTCAAAATTCTGTGAAGAACCAAACTTCCAGTGAATAGTTTCTATTTGGACAACTCTACCATGTACTCTGATTGGTTCACAAAACAGCTCATACTTATTTTGATACTTATTTACTGTATACTAGTTCAGGTTAATACCACTCACCAAACAATGCCTTGTGCCCCAGAACCAATGGGTTTCAATTGCTGGTATCGTTTTAGTACAGTGAATGTCGAATCTGCAACTTGTACACTGTAAAACTGACTATCACATTTACTCTCACTCATGATGTAGTGTCATGTAGTCTATTTCCTAGGATCTGGCACAGTTTCCAAGATCTGTGTAAGGAGAACCAAAAAACAACAATTATAAAATGTTTTAGCAAGCTTGTTATTCAATCAGTTTCTTTTGCAGTACACTCAGCCCATCAGAGTCTACACTGCTCTGCAAATATGTACACAGAACCAGCCTACAGCCTTACATTTCTTAATTAGATGAAAAGAGAAGAAACAAAACACATGTACATTCAGGTAACTATCAGGAGGCTGGACCAATATGAAAGAACACCCACAATACATTTTAGGATAATGATTTGTCATTCAAATGCCATCCAAATTTCACAGAATTTTACAGAATATTCTAAATTGCCCATTGTGCATTACGTAACATGACACTCAATCTGATTATTCAGGTCACCTGTTATTATATCAAATGCTATGGTAGCACTGTCACAATCACAGCAACATGATAGTGTAATCTGAAGGCCTCAAGTCATAAATTAGCATACTAACAACAAATGAGAATTGTGTAGACAGGGCAGAACTCCTAGACTTGAGCAACAAATATTTAACTACTCAAACAAAGCAGGTGGGAATATGTCTTTCATTGACATGCCTCTTCAGCCAGCACTTTAGCTAAGAACCAGGCTTTGCTCCCCATGTGTGGATGGGGAAGTGGGAGGAAAGCTAGGCTTCCATTAAAAGAACCTGCGACCCAGTAATGTAAAATGGCATTTCAACACATCCCAACAGCATCTGGCCTCCAGAGACAGGATGATTGAAGGCATTATAACTTGCCCCCAAATGGTTTCTCTTTCCTGAATTATGCTATGGAAACATTTTCATTGTCTATGATGGGACTGAAACCATGACATTTTGCTCTTATAGGCAGTTCCCCTTAACATGAAACCATCATACGGCAACAAGAGCAGACTACAGTACAATGATTTGAATAAACAGATCAGACCCTGAAAAAACAAAGATGGAAACTCTGTCACCATATTATTGACTGATTGATTATACTTTTAGGTTGCCCAATAACCAATATTTTAGCAGCAGCAGAACCATGTATGAATTTTTTTGAAAATGTGAGTAATAAAAACAGTGATGGAAGACAGCACATAATAAAACCAGGATAAATTCAGTAATGAGGAGAAAAAACATGACAGCATATGAAACTCAAATTAAGCTGATAGTAAGGCTCATACTGTTAAGATCTAATGTATAAGAAGAAAATCTTCTGACTAGGAAGTTTGTTTAATTTTTGAACCTTTTGTAGGTTTTAAAATGATTTTATATTTTTAATGTGTGTTTTTTTTCTTTTTTATAAAAATTATTAAGGTTTTAAAATTTTACTTTCTTTGGGGGCCACCTTGGGTCCTGCTCTAGGAAAAAAGCAGAATATAAATAAAATTAATAAATAACTAATGCATTAAAGTTGTCCTTAAAACATCTAGGAAGAAAAAAAAGTTCTTCGCCTGATGCTGAAAAGACCATAATGTAGATGTCATACTAGCCTCTATGGGGAAGGCCTTCCATAAACAGGATGCTGCTGAAAGGCTATCTCTCTTAAAACCACCCCATTTGGTGGGGGATGGCTCCTGGAGGAGGGCCCAGGATGACGATCTAAGAGCACTGGTTAACTTACCAGTTCCAGTTCTGAGGAAAAGGTGGGATATGCATGAGGAAGATGGGTGGATATGGTAATGTACTTTCAGGCTGTTTAGGAATTTAAAAACTGGAGTACTCAAACAACTCAGAAAACCTTATAATGTCAACCACAGCATCAAGTTTGCTCATGTGCTTGTTTTCTAATGGGACATAATACTACCATCTGTCATTAATGCCCTTCTGCATTATACCAGAATGAGCAGAACAATCTTGACACAAGGGAATAAACCAGCATCACCCTTAACATGTAAAAAGGCAATAGTGGGAACTGGTAGGATATTTCACCTCCCAAGATGTCAAGCTGTTGCTTAAGCTGATAAATTAATACTCATTTAGAAGTGCAATTCTACCTTTGTGGACTGAATCTAAACAGCAGGTTTTAAATATTAGCACGGACACTAACTCACTAATCAATGTTTGCAGTGTCATCAGCACTGCTTTGCAATTACTTTATTTACACTTAACCTGGCAATATAATTAGCATTCTATATGTCTTCCATTTCATTTTTCTGTGGACCTAGTGAACATATTCATCCTTTTGTATTTATCGCTGTCAAATCAGGATAAAATTCTGTGCATCTGATGAAAGGGGTTTTCATCCACAAAATCTTATCTCATAATAAATTTGTCAGGCTTTAGATACCTCAGGACTGTAGTTTGTTTGCTGCAACAGATCAACAGAGATTTTTAAATTGAGTTTAACTAAATAAATTAAAAGAATCAGTATCGAGTGTCTTCACGTTGCTACAAAGATAACATTAATCTCAGTTTTCTGGGGTAAACATCTGCATGCAAAGAATGTGCATTCACATGAACACATACACAATCCATCCCATCTACAACCTGTGGTGCTCTTAGATCATACATTTATGTCTGAGTATAAAGAATAACACGATTTCTTAGCTTAAATCTAACTGCTAGTACTAGCTAGAAGAGACCCACTGAATCAGAAGGATTAATTCAAGTGCTGACTTATCATTCAGCATTTATGTCAATGGATCTTCTCCAGTTGGAACTAACAACTGGATTTACAAGGGGGTATCCAAAAGTTTTAATGATCACCTTTTTAAAAAACTGACAGAAAGTTTGTTTTGATTTGTAGTTGTTAACTTATCTCTATGTAGTCACTATCTAGATTTACATATTTTCCCCAGTGTATCTTGACCCTCCGGATTCCTGATATTGTAGAAGCCTGCAGATTGTGCTTGATGAGGATTTTACATTTAGTCACTTCTGGCAGAGCCAGTCACAAAAATAAAGGACGCAATGAGATGATTTTCTCAGCAACGTGCACTTAGGGACCAATGATGACACTGACAAAATTTCATCACTATTGCCATAATAACTTCCGGGTGATAATTATTACTTTAAGATACCCCCTCGTAAGGCACAATCTGCAGACTTCTACAATATCAGGTATTTGGAGGATCAAGATATGCTGGGAAAAATGTATAAATCTAGATAGTGACTACATAGAGATAAGTTAAATGAAAATCAAAACAAACTTTCTGTCAATTTTTTAAAAAGGTGATCATTAAAACATTTGGATACCTCCTCGTAGATCTTACACTATGAGTGGGTAGAATAGGTTATGTGTGCTATGCAAAATTCTTCAACTATATTTAAGAAGATACCCAACACATCATCATCATTGTTATATTTTAAAAATCTGTTAAGCACCATATCTTGTAGAATACCTGCTTAGGCCATGAAATGCTATGGCACATGTGGACAATTTTCTTCCTCCAAACCCTGCACTTGTATCTTTAAAACCTCAGTGCAACTTGTAAGACTAACACAGGCTTAGCAATAACTCGCCTCAGGAACAAATTGTCTCCAGCTGAATAGGACCACAGTTGCATGCAGATCTTGAAAGTGCTTCTCTTTCCACCTGTTCCTGGAAAGAAGAAGTAATCATGTGCACTGCATCTTAGAACAAATACCCTCCACACTGAAAATGTCATCTCCTTTCTTTCCTGTAGCTGGATGGGATGGAAAAATGGTACAGAAAGTCCCAACATGCAACTTTATCAGTCTCCATTTGGAAGAATGTGCCTGAGTTGGAAGGACCAATACTCTCTTCCTGCCTGTTCAATTCATCCATCCTTCCACAAAACAAAAAGTGACGGACAAAAAGAATATCAGTCTTTAGCTGTGATATGTGCCTAAGAAAACCCTATGAAATCCATGAGATCATTGTAATTTAAGAGGCAATCCACTATGAAATTCATGGGATTCCAGTACGTTGACAAGAAACTTGAAAGTGTGTGTGCCAAGCAAGTAAGGAATCCTCCATTTCTTTATTTCCATATGTGTGGGGGAGGGGGGACTGCAAAGGAGAAATGTAGAATATGAGTTATTATCCCAACCAAGCCCACTATGTTCACCTGAATACAACAAAGCTGAGTTGTCGAACTGTTCCCTCCAGGAAAGACGAGAGTACAAATCAACGTTTGCTATTTGGATTTTATACTTTTTTTGAATACTTTCAAGCCGTGGATGCTTGAACGTGTGCATAAAAATCTGTGGATAAGGAGAGCCAACTATAATATTATAAAGGTTACTGCAGGCAGAGCTTCTTTCACCTTTCCAGAGAAAAAATCTTTAGCTCCTAAGACTCAGAAAGAGAACACTTCTATTAGAATTTCAAGAAACAAAACAATACTGATGGCAGCTGCCTCTTATGGCTCTTCCTATTCAAAGGCTTAAGGGAAGTGATTACTATAACAGTTATCCTCTCTGTCCCAAACAAATAAGTGTTCTTAAGTCCAGGACGAGGTCAATAATTCTTAGATATTAAAGGATTTACTTAAATTGATTCTCAAAAAAATTACACAAATGTTTTAAAAACCTAGAAATCACTACTTAGTTAAAGACTATCACTAATCCACAGATTTTTTCAAGCTTTTCAGAACAGCAACGATTTCCACATCCTCAGGCTAGCCATATGGTTAACACATCCTATTTCATAACTGATTCTATATCTGTATCTTAATAGACAAGCATTTACAAAATCAGAATGGCCCTGAAACAAATTTGCACATATACTTTGATCATAGAACAGTTTAGAGTCCAAAACTTCAGAGAAAACAGACATTACATTTGAAAAATACCATTGGCTGAACATCAATTGCCTCTTATCAGCATCCTCTTTTAGAATTATTATTATCCCACCCTTCTGCACAACGCAACTGGGGCGGCTTACAGCATTAAAACATACATTCCATATCAACCACCCCCACACCCTTAAAATACAATTAAACAGTTAACAATTTAAAAAATATCTTAAAATGATAAATAACAACACAAACAATGGATTGCAGCAGAAATCAGGGTCAATAGGTTGGCTGTTCCTTTGGTGGCCAGGTATCTATTCAGGAAGGCCTGCCTGAAGAGATCCGTCTTAACATCTTTTTAAAAAGCTGTTTAAGGTGGCAATATGATGGATCTCATCTGGCAGGCAATTTCATAATCTGGGAGCAGTTGCCAAAAAGGTGCTCTGGGAGGTTGCAGACAACCTAGTTTTTATGGGTCGGAGTAAATTCCTCCCAGAGGACCTGAGTGCATGGGGTGGATTATATAGAAGGAGGCGGTCCCAAAGATAGGTTGGACCCAAGCCATTTAGGGCTTTAAATGTGATAACCAACACCTTGTACTGGGGTCAGAAACTAGAACGGACTTTTCTGTCTGCAACTCCTTTTGCAACTCTCCCTGAAAACAAAGAAAGAGTCTAACTCACTACCAAAAACAAGCAGCAAATATAAATCCAGGCAAGTGGACTTAAAGAGCGATTGAATTAAACCAGCCTTCTACCACTGAAATCAGAATTAACTTTTTTCAAGCCAAGAACAGATTGTGGTCATATGCTCAATTTTGTACTGTCTCTGATCAATGCTGTGCAAACAAATACAGTCGGCTCTCCACATTCGCAGCTCTGACTTTTGCAGATTTGATTATTCATGCATTTGATTAATATGTTCTCTCTAGGAATCTCTAGCATCTCCTGCAATATAACTCTGCCAGAAGTCATACTGGAGGACCTAGAAATTCCTAGAAAAGTGTTCTCTCAGGTTTAAAAAAGTGTTGTTGTTTTTTAAATTTGCTGTTTTTCACTTTCATAGGTGTCCTGCACCCCGAACCCCAGTGAATGTGGAGGGACCACGGTATTCTTAAGTCTCAAATGGTAAAAAGCAGCACCAAAACCAACAAACAACCAGTACAAGTGTTATACAATGGAGGTATATCCATGCATATAAAGTATGAATTTATAATTAAAACCTCTAAACAGAACCCCTGTACAGTATTTATTACTAGCTACCAGTGAAATACTTCTTTTAAACTGATCATTAACTATAGGAAAAAACTCACTTGTTTGTAGAAAGCAAGCGTGATTACTAAATACTGATTGGTAAGTCAATTTATTTTGACAAAGTGATTTCAAAGTATAAAGTTTTCTTCAGAAGAAAAAAAAAATTTGCTAGCAAGTGCCACTGGCAAACATGATCTAATATAGAGTTATCAAGAATGATCTCAAGAATGATCTCAAGGCCTGTCGATTTCTTCCTTCCATTGGCTCCCCTTCCCCTTCCACATTCAGTACAAGCTTTTGTTATTGACTTTTAAAGTCCTGCATGGGCTTGCCACTCCTTATTTATCTGAACTTCTTTCTCCTCACACTCCTTCTCGTGCCCTCTGCTCTGGTAATCAAGGTCTCCTGTTCCAGCTGAGGATTTCCACTGCTCCATCCCAGATTCGTCCCTCACTTGCTGCCTCTCACTCCTGGAACCTTCTTCCCCTATGAGCACAGCCATTACTTCTCTGGCCAGTTTTAAAACTGAGTTAAAGACAACTTTGTTCAGGGAAGCATTCCCAGAGCCAAGACTCAGAGTGGCTGCACAACATTAAAAGGCCTAGCCTAAAGAAGAAGGCCCCTCCCTCCATGCCATCTGCCCTTGCCCAGACTCAGAGGAGTGTAAAGGCAGGCCCAACGCCATCAGGCCTTGCCAGAGTAAGAAGCAAGGCCCTCCCTCTGGTCCATCTGTCATGGTCCAGGCCTCAGAGGGAGAGAAGATCCACTTGGTTCCTTTCCCCACCACCTTTCCTTTCCTTTCTCTTGTCTTTTTAGATTGTAAGCCTGAGGGCAAGGAACCGTCTATTTCAATTGATTGTATGTACAGTGATGTGTAAATTTACAGCGCTATATAATAACAATAATAATAAGTTTCTTCAGAGGGGGTTTGCCATGGCCATACTCAGAGGCTGAAAGAGTGTGACTTGCCCAAGATAAACCAGTGGGTTTCATGGCTGAGATGGGATTTGAACCCTGGTCTCCAGAATCACAGTCCAATGTTCAAACCACTACACCTTACTGGCTCCCAATATGATTTATAGCTGTATTCAAATGCTCTGGTTTAGTGCTACATCAGTGTAGGTCATTCATGGCCCTCCAAATGTTGGACTACAACTTCCATCAACCCTAGCCAGTTTAGCCTATAGAGCTGCAGCTTTCAGCATGCATTCCACTTAAGATTGTAAATACAAGTAAGCCAACAAAGAAAAGAAAAAGAGGACAGAATTTTTGTACACTGCTGCAATGTCACTTTAGTCTCTCAATATAAATGTTCTTCAAACCTTGAGGCTACGGTATATAATCACAGTTAGGAATACAGAAGGTTGGATGCAAAGTTTGTCCTCCATAGGTAGAAAGGAAAGAATCTCCATATCTGAGAATCTTGTTTCTAATCCTACCCGCGTCATAGTTTCCCCAAATTAGCAGGATATGAGGGAGCAAGCTTGTTTTCTGCTGCTGCAGAGACTAGAGCGCGGAACAATGGATGGAAGCTGCAGGAAAAGAGATTCCACCTCAACATTAGGAGGAACTTCCTGACAGTAAGGGCTGTTTGACAGTGGAACACACTCCCTGGGAGTGTGGTGGAGTCTCCTTCCTTAGAGGTCTTTAAGCAGAGGCTGGATGGCCATCTGTCGGGGATGCTTTGATTTGGAGTTCCTGCATGGCAGGGGGTTGGACTGGATGGCCCTTGTGGTCTATTCCAACTGTATGATTCTATCTCCCTCTGTGTAGCACATTTGGGAGGCAAGAGGGACTGCTGTGGAATGTGGGGTGGTGAAGATAAATCTGGATCCAACCCAATGTTTAGAAGACTATGGCCAAGTTAAACACAAGCAGCATATGATTCAATAGAAGTTGGGGGAGTGATTCTATTATTTCCAGAGTTTGTGGGCCTTGCCCTGATGTTATGCGGGGCTTGAGAATACAAGTTCAGAGAGAATCACCTAGCCACTTCTCCAGCTCAAAGCTGACCTGTCTCATCCTCTGCTTCTAGCACTCGGGCAGCCTCCAAAGCAAGTGCAACACAGATGAGGTACAGTTGTTGCCCCAAGTTTAATACTGGAGCATAATCTACCCATTGTATCTCAAAAGTATATTGAATTGTGGAGACAACAATGCATCCTTCAGCTTCAAGCTCAGGAGGAAGGCTAAGGCTTGCAACTCTTGTCAGAGGTGGAAGGAACATTCATTCAATCAAGACTCCTGTACATTGCAGGAGTAGGCTTCTGTTACTGAATGCTCTCTTCCTGCACAAAGAAAATGGAGAGAAGGTTAGATTAGAACCTCTCTCTTGACATCCCATATTCTAAGCAGAGATTTTTTTGGCAAAGCGGAGCATCCAATCAGATGTAAAGGTAAATGTTTCCCTTTGACACAACTTTCTAGTTGTAATAGACTGTAGGGGGTGGTGCTCATCTCCATTACTAAGCGAAAGAGCCAGCATTGTCAAAGACGACAATGCTCATATGGCCAGCATGACTACACAGAATGCTGTTACAGTCCCATCGACTGGTACCTATTTATCTACTTACATTCTGATATGCTTTCAAACTGCTAGGTTGGCAGAAGCTGCAACTAGTGATGGGAACTCACCCCATTACATGGCACTTGGGCCTCAAATTGCCAACCTTCCGACTGTCAGAACTGACATCTTAACCACTAAGCCACCAGGTCCTAATCACATGAGCCACATCTAATGTCCAAAGCTACTTCTTAGCAGCATACTTATCCTTTTTCTCTTATTTTTGACAATCAGACTTACATTTATTATGATTAGGCCTTCAGCATCCTAGACTAGGCAATTAAACTAATTCTCAAGTATCCAATACTGAAGCAAACCACCGGTTTGGGTATAAAATGTACAAGAGAGAACTGTTTCTGGTTGTTGTTTATTATCAATTTTTTCCATCTGTCAAGATAAACTAATAATCTTTGCTTGACATATTTCCTATGTGATGAAATATGCTTTAGTTTAGAAAAGTATACGCCACAAAAAAATACTCTAAAAGACACCAGAAGGCTGATTTCTCTTGTTCCTTCTATGCTTTCCGTAACATATTGTAAGCTTTTCTCTCACCTAGTAGGATCAGGTGCGATATCATATACAAATACCATATCATATACCGTATATACAGGAGCTAGCATGATGTAAAGGTCTGAGCTGAACTATGACTCTAGAGACCAGCTTCTGAATCCCCACTTAGCCATGGAAATCCACTGGGTGACCATGGACAAGCCACACACTCTCAGACTCAGAAACACACACAATAGGGTCACCTTAAGGTCACTGTAAGCCGGAAATGACGACGGAACATAACAACAAACCATATCACATATAAAATTCAGAAACACAAAGTGTTTGAAATTTTACAACAGGTATTGAAACTGAAATACTCCAAGATGTGTACAACTAGTCACTAAATATTACGGCCTGAAACTGAACAACTGAATGCAACAAAGCAGAAGAGTTATGGCATGACATGAAGTATTAGTTCTTTATACTGAGGGCTTTTGGTATCCACTGGAATTTGGTTCCAGCACCTCTTGTAGATACTGTATAAAAATCTGTGGATACTGAAGACCCACTATACACAATATTGTAGTAAAATGGTGTCCCTGATATAAAATGGCAAAATCAAGGTTTCCTTTTGCAATTACTTTTTTTTTGGGGGGGGGGGGCTATTTTCAAGCCATGGATAGTTGAATCCATGAATACAAAGAATTCACTAGCAAACTATAACCAACTCTAACAGAATGATGTCTTGTACACATAACTTGAAATACCTAGTCATTAGACACTACAGAATTCAAACCAAAGCATACTGCTTAGAACTCCAAAGTAGTTTTGTAGCTCAGTGAAAACAGACAAAACATTATGTGGCCTTCACGCTACCTGCCTCTACCACATTATTAGCCCTTCCTCTCCCTCACAATTTGAAAGACCCATGCAGAATCTCATACAGCTTCAGCATTACTGCATTTCTTCCGATATATTTCAAGCGGTCCTTCGGTGATTTATTTAACAGCAACTTCTTCCATTCATTTGTCCCATACTTTTAACACAGTGCTTCTCAGGCTACCTGGGCCAGGCCTCAATGCCGTATCTGCCCCCATTGGCTCCAACCGTTTCTTTCTTCCCTAGAAACCTGCCAATGACCTACGGCCAACAGCTCACAGATTGACGCCGACCGGTTCATGGAGCACTGGTTTGAATAGCTCTGCTTTAACTCAAACACGCATCTGTGAAATTCAAGTAGAATCATAGTATTGAAAGAGGCCACTAGAGCCAACCAATCCAACCCCCTGCCATGGAGGAAGACAGAAGCACTCTTGTGACAGATGGCCATCCAGACTCTAGCTGCGTTCACACTGGAGAAATAAACCGGTTTAAGTGCCATGGCTCAATGCTGTGAAATTCTGGGAATTGTAGTTTGTTGTGGGGCCCAGAGCGGAGCGGAGCTCCGCTCTGGGCCCCACAACAAACTACAATTCCCAGAATTTCACAGCATTGAGCCATGGCACTTAAACCGGTTTATTTCTCCAGTGTGAATGCAGCCTCTGTTTAAAAACCTCCAAATTCCATAGCCTTGAGCCACAGAAAGGACTGGAAGCGCCCCCAAACCGGGTTATTTATACACTCTGGACCCATTGCAGCCTTTTATCCCCATTCCTCCCCTCCTCCTCTGGGCCTGGGCCTCCCTCCCCGCCTTATCATCCCCACGCTCGGCCTCACCTCCTCCCAAACTTCCTTCTGGGCCTCAGACACTTTCTCTCCCCCTTCTTCCCCGGCTGCTCCAGTTCCAGCCGCAATGGCTTCCTTCCGACGCTCCCTCCTCCTCCTCCTCCAGAAGGCAGCACCAGGCTGTCCTTAGGACGGGCACCCGCGGGAACCAATCAGCGCTCGGCTCAGTACGGATTCGGCCAATCAGCTCTTGGCGAAGGCGGGTCTAAGCGGCCACTCTCTATTTTTTTTTTTTTGAGGTGACATGTGACGTCACCAGCCTGAGAGGAATGGCTTTGAGGATATATAACCGAGAGTCAGCCATTTGCGGAGGGGGGCGTGTCTTAAAGCGTTACGTCACGTCCGGGAGGAAATGACATAAGCGCCCCGGCCGTCAGGCTTCTTTCCTCCCCTCCCCCTCAGTTTAGCTTTGATTGACACACCGCTTTAACTGCCCTCAGTGCTAGGGAACCCTGGGAAGTGTAGTTTTATTGTGGTACCAGAGATCTCTTTAGTCTCTGTGACAAGGAAGGCTCAATGCCTCGCTAAACTACACTTCCCAATGTTCTCCAGCTTTCAGCCCTGGCTGGATTATATATTAAGATTTTCCTCTCAGGTCCAAAACATACTGTGGAAATACAGTTTCTTATCCACAGATTTTTTTTAATCCATAGATTTCAACATACACACAGCTTGAAAATATGCCCAAAAAGTATAAATTCCAAATAGCAAACCTTGATTTTCCATTTTATATATAGGACACCATTTTGTTTTGCCATTATATTTAATGGGACTTGAACATCCACGGATTTTGTTATCCGCGGAAGGTTCTGGAACCAAACCCCAGCGGATGACAAGGGCCCACTATACGCTTATCTCTCCCTATTCGCTAGGGTTAGGGGCACAGGGCCCCTGTGAATGTGGAAAAAACATAAATAACAAACATACTATGTTTTTAGCTGAGAGGACACCTCTCTGGGAATCTCTAGGTCCTCCAGTGCAGCACACACTGACCATAGAACTGCACTGGAGGAGCTACAAAGGCCTAGTAGAGTATTCCCTCTAAGAATATAGGTCTTCCAGGGCAACTTTTAGTTAAAGTTGACCATAGAGTTGTGCTGGAGAACCTAGATATTCCTAGAGAGAACATATTAAATCCATGAATAATCAAAGCCACAAATATCACAGCCGCAAATATGGGGGGATGAGTGTAGTGCATTCTGACACCATTTTAACTGCCCTCAGGACTTGGTGCTAGGGAATCCTGGGAACTGTGGTTCATTGTGGCACCAGAGCTTTTAGTCGCCCTCCTTTGGAGACGTTTGTTTCTCCACATCCTTTTTGAATTGTGGTGCCCAGAACTGGACGCATTATTCCAGGTGGGGCCTGACCAAAGCAGAATAGAGTGGCACTATTACTTCCCTTGATCTAGAAACTATGCTTGTATTGATGCAGCCTAAAATTGCATTGGCCTTTTTAGCTGCTGCATCACATTGTTGACTCATGTTCAGCTTATGGTCTACTTGGACTCTTAGATCCCTTTCACATGTGGTCTCATTCAGCCAGGTGTCCCCCATTCTATATCTGTGCATTTCATTTTTCCTCCCTAAGTGCAGAACCTTACGTTTCTCTGTGTTGGATTTTGCTAGCTTTGGCCCAGCTTTCTAGTCTATTCAGGTCATTTTGAATTTTGATCCTGTCCTCTGGGGTATTAGCTACTAATTTGGTGTCATCTGCAAATTTGATAACTAGGCCCCCAACACTGTTATCAAACTACAGGATTCAAACCACAGGAAAAGCGATTCCACCTAAACATTAGGAGGAACTTCCTGACAGTAAGAACTGTTCAACAGTGGAAGACACTCCCTCAAAGTGGGGTTTCCTTCTTTGGAAGTCTTTAAACAGAGGCTGGATGGCCATCTGTCAAGGGTGGTTGGATTGTGTATTCCTGCATGGCAGGTAACTGGACTGGATGGCCCTTATGGTCTCTTCTAACTTTATGATCCTATACCACTCCAAGGACGAATGACTAGCAACATTTATATTCAAATTCAGAGCTCATAGATTTTAAAATGTAACTGTGCAAACATACTAAAACACAATTTCAGAATGCAACCCAGAATATTAAGAAAGAATCATAGAATCATAGAGTTGGAAGAGACCACAAGGGCCATCTAGTCCAACCCCCTGCCATGCAGGAACTCCAAATCAAAGCATCCCTGACAGATGGCCATCCAGCCTCTGCTTAAAGACCTCCAAGGAAGGAGACTCCACCACCCTCCGAGGGAGTGTGTTCCACTGTCAAACAGCCCTTACTGTCAGGAAGTTCCTCCTAATGTTGAGGTGGAATCTCTTTTCCTGCCGCTTGCATCCATTGTTCCGTGTTCTAGTCTCTGCAGCAGCAGAAAACGAGCTTGCTCCCTCCTCAATATGACATCCCTTCAAATATTTGAACAGGGCTATCACATCACCTCTTAACCTTCTCTTCTCCAGGCTAAACATCCCCAGCTCCCTAAGGCGTTCCTCATAGGGCATGGTTTCCAGACCCTTCACCATTTTAGTCACCCTCCTTTGGACTCGCTCCAGTTTCTCCACATCCTTTTTGAATTGTGGTGCCCAGAACTGGACACAGTATTCCAGGTGGGGCCTGACCAAAGTAGAATAGAGTGGCACTATTACTTCCTTTGATCTAGATGCTATACAGTGGTCCCCCGGGTTACGAAGGTAATCCGTTCCAGATTACCTTTTGTAACCCGGAAGTTTTCGTTTCCCGGGGGACCGCATTAGGAGACGGACCGCACGGCCGATTTAAATCAGCCGTGCGGTTTTTCTCCTTCGGATCCCGGGGGATATTTTTTGGTCCCGCCAGTTTCGGGTCCCGGGGATTTCGTTCCCCGGGGGATTCGTAAACCGGGGGACCACTGTACTTCTATTGATGCAGCCTAAAATAGCATTGGCCTTTTTAGCTGCTGCATTGCACTGTTGACTCATGTTCAACTTATGGTCTACTTGGACTCCTAGATCCCTTTCACACGTAGTTTCATTCAGCCAGGTGTCCCCCATCCTATATCTGTGCATTTCATTTTTGCGCCCTAAGTGCAGTACCTTACATTTCTCCGCATTGAATTTCATTTTGTTAGCATTGGCCCACCTTTCTAGTCTATTCAGGTCATTTTGAATTTTGACCCTGTCTTCTGGAGTATTGGCTACTCCTCCTAGTTTAGTGTCATCTGCAAATTTGATAAGTATGCCCCCAATTCTGTCATCCAAGTCATTAATAAAGATGTTGTATAGGACTGGGCCCAGGACAGAACCCTGTGGCACCCCACTTGTCACTTCTTTCCAGGTTGAAAAGGAGCCGTTGTTGAGCACCCTTTGAGTTCAGCCAGTCAACTAGTTACAAATCCATGTAACAGTTACCTTGTCTAGCCCACATTTTACAAGCTTGTTTGCAAGCCCCAACAATGTTTTACAGCACTGCCCAAAAATATCCACATTCAGATGTTGAAAAGACTTCAGGGTAAGGTTTTGAAAAAAAACTACTGAGAATGCTATTTTTTGTACTCAGCTGAAAGCAATTTACAAATGCCATTCTCCATGGGATTTCTAGGCAGAGGAAGTCCATGATAAATGGTGGGCTTTAAGGTTTGTAGGGCTTATGCTTGTGATGATCCCTAGGGGTTTAAGCAGCCCAGAAGCATCCTGCTTTGGCCCTTAGCCCCCAAGGGATCCCTTTTTGGATTCCCTCTTGAGTCTCCTGGGCCCGTTCCCACTCCCTGCTGAGAGGAATGGGCCCCCTGGAGGTCCTCTAGACTTCCTGCCACCACCTAGTGAATTCCAAATGAGTTCCCCTGTTTTAGCACACACTAGGACTTGCTAAAGGGATTTATAGCTCTCTTTCCACTTCCCCACGTGCTACCCAGCAAGCAACCACCGAGCTAAGGCACGTGTTGTAGGAATAGAGAGCAAAGATGGATTTAAAGAAAATTGATTTATTTTACCTACACGGAATAAAGCAATAGAAGTATCATTCATGCAAGGCCTCCTTGCCCTACAGGTACAGGAGCATAGTTACACAGATGTTCATTTCAAGCAAACCATAGATAAGATAATAAAAGGCCTAAACGCGCTAACTAGCACAACTCTAAATTACTCACACAGAGATAGGAATTGCAATTCTTGAGGGATCTGGTTGTGGGGGCTGGCCTTTTGTGCCTGGCTCACCCTACACCCCCATCTGCCCTGCTGGCAGAGGCTCAACAGCTGGACTTGCCAAACAAAGAAGACAAAGTGCTCAACACCTTCTTTGCTTCAGTCTTCTCAGAAAAGGCAAAGGGTGCCCAACCTAAGGATGACGGGACAGAGGACAGAATAGGGGAATTTCAGCACAGAATAAGTAAAGAGATAGTACAGGAATACTTGGTTAACCTAAATGAATATAAGTCTCCAGGACCAGATGAACTACACCCAAGGGTATTAAAAGAACTGGCAAATGTAATATCGGAACCAATGGCAATCATCTTTGAGAACTCCTGGAGAACAGGAGAAGTCCCAGCAGACTGGAGGAGGGCAAATGTTGTCCCAATCTTCAAAAAGGGGAAAAAAGAGGATCCCAACAATTATCATCCGGTTAGTCTGACATCAATACCAGGAAAGATTCTGGAGCAGATCATTAAGCAGAGAGTCTGTGAATATCTGGAAGATAATTCCATAATCACAAAAAGCCAACATGGATTTCAGAGAAACAAGTCATGCCAGACAAATCTGATTTTTTTTTTTTTGATAAAATTACCAGCTTGGTAGATGAAGGGAATGCTGTGGATATAGTATATCTTGACTTCAGTAAGGCATTTGACAAGGTTCCCCATGACATCCTTGCAAACAAGCTTGTAAAATGTGGACTAGACAAGGTAACCGTTACATGGATTTGTAACTGGTTGACTGACCGAACCCAAAGGGTGCTCAACAATGGTTCCTTTTCAACCTGGAAAGAAGTGACCAGTGAGGTGCCACAGGGTTCTGTCCTGGGCCCAGTGCTATTCAACATCTTTATTAATGACTTGGATGACAGTATTGAGAGCCTAGTTATCAAATTTGCAGATGACACCAAATTGGGAGGAGTAGCTAATACCCCAAAGGACAGGATCAAAATTCAAAATGACCTGAATAGACTAGAAAGCTGGGCCAAAGCTAACAAAATGAAATTTAACACAGAGAAATGTAAGGTCCTACACGTAGGGCAGAAAAATGAAATGCACAGATATAGGATGGGGGACACCTGGCTGAATGAGACAACATGTGAAAGGGATCTAGGAGTCCAAGTAGACCACAAGTTGAACATGAGTCAACAGTGTGATGCAGCAGCTAAAAAGGCCAATGCAATTTTAGGTTGCATCAATAGAAGTATAGTGTCTAGATCAAGGGAAGTAATAGTGCCACTCTATTCTGCTTTGGTCAGGCCCCACCTGGAATACTGTGTCCAGTTCTGGGCACCACAATTCAAAAAGGATGTGGAGAAACGAGTGTGTCCAAAGGAGGGCGACTAAAATGGTGAAGGGTCTGGAAACCTTGCCCTATGAAGAACGCCTTAGGGAGCCGGGGATGTTTAGCCTGGAGAAGAGAAGGTTAAGAGGTGATATAATCGCCCTGTTTAAATACTTGAAGGGATGTCACATTGAGGAGGGAGCAAGCTTGTTTTCTGCTGCTCCAGAGAACAGGACTCGGAACAATGGATGCAAACTGCAGGAAAAAAGATTCCACCTCAACATTAGGAGAAACTTCCTGACAGTAAGAGCTGTTCGACAGTTGAACACACTCCCTCGGAGGGTGGTGGAGTCTCCTTCCTTGGAGGTTTTTAAGCAGAGGCTGGATGGCCATCTATCGGGTATGCTTTGATTGGGAGTTCCTGCACGGCAGGGGGTTGGACTAGATGGCCCTTGTGGTCTCTTCCATGATTCTATGATTCTAAGTCCACATGGCTTCAGGTTTTTTAAAGATATCGCATAGAAGTTTCTTGAAAAGTCCCGGTCCTATTCACTGATTGGCTAATGGGCCATAGGTCATCTGTAAGTACTCATTAGCATGTGATGCAAGCTCTCATTAGCATGTACCACCACCACCACTACCACCACCACCCCAGATTATTGTAGTCTGAGAAAGCCCCCAAGTGACTGGTGGGTCCCAGTCACTACAATGCTGATTTGGAGGCATAAGACTGAGAGCCATGCTGTGGTCTGTATGACCCGCTTATAATCCTGTTTCTGATTGAATCCTAATGGCTCTCTGAAAATCCTACAAAGAAAGCATGAAACTAGCAGCACTCTCCCAATGATTCCCAACAAATGCTGCTCCTTTGAATTGAAAAGTTTCAATCAATTTATAATTACTATTGTCCATTTACAAGACTTACCTATTTGTTAATCCCTTTCTAAAACCAGGCAAGATAGTAGCCATTACATCTTATGGCAGCTAATTCCATCAATTAACTATGGTTTGTACGAAAAGGCATCATTTGTCTTTGGATGATCCAGAATTCTAGCATTAAGGAAGTAACATCTAATTTCCCCCCCAGTACATGCATTTGTATTCCTGCTGTGGCTGATATCCATTTATATACACATACACCCACCACAAACCACCTTACATGCAAGAAACTTAGAATAGCACAGAATAAAATCAACCTGAATCATTTGAAACAACTGAAGAAAATAAGGGCATACTAAAACTACATTAAATAGCTGTACAAGCTAGAACAAGGCAGTTCAAAATTTACTGAAGACCGTTCAAAACAATTTGAAACCATGTACTTGAGTAGATTTGGATGAAATCAACTAGGCCTCAAGAGTTTTAGTAAAAAGCCATGTTTCCTCAGTGCCAGAATGACACTAGTGTTGGCACCAAATAGGTCTGTAAGGGAAAGAAATTCCACAATTGGGGCGTGACAGTGACAGCACAGAAGGTCCTGTTCCACAGCCCCCACCCCGGTTACTGCCTCCATCAATGGGACACATAAGGTTGCATATGTTTAATAAAAGCATAAAGAGAATGGTGATTTCCACCCTATGTGTACAGAGAAGATGCAGGGGCCACAAAGTTTGGGGGTTATATACGGCTTGTGGGCCACATATCCCACCCCATTAGTATTGTGAAAGAACGGGAGAGTGTGATGGAAGGTTATGGACAGCATGGGTGTAGATTCTAAATAAAACTGAGTCAAGAAAAAGTCCTTTATAGTCAATATTTTCTTTAATTGCATAGCATTTGGATTGTTCAAACAGAACCAACAGAACAGAACTCAGCTCACATAATACCCAATAGCCTTACAAGTTTTTAAAGGCTTTACAACATTACATAACACAGTTCAAGAAGATGAAGACAGTTTGGCTCAAATAAAATAGTATTTGGGTTAAACAGAACTATAAAAAACAGAACTGAGTCTGAATGATGTTTGAGAAACTTAAGAATGTAGGAGTACTGAAAGGTCTTTTTTTAGCAACATGGATGGAAGGACCTGTGGGAAAATGCAAGGCACATAACACTAGGGTGGAAAATAACTTGAAACAGAATTGTACTTAAAAGTAAAAATGCAAACAAAAGAATTTGTACATAATTAGCAAAATCTTAATAAGCCCAGATTTAAATCATGAGCATTATCACTACTACAAGCAACCAATATAGTAAAAATAACTTAAATGCTATACATTTGTGTATATATAAATACTTTGTATTTAAAAGTAAGGCAGCCGTCCTATGCAAATGTATTTCGGAGTATATCCTACGTGTACATGTATAGAATCAGGCTGCAAGTATAGTGTTGATTTATTCACAGTAATGCAGGAAAAAGCTATATACATACATATTGCACAGTTGTAGAAAATACCATTCATTAACCATATGTAAACAATGATTTTCTTCTATTCTTTGGCAATGCTGTTATTCCAGAGATGCTATAAGCAAGAGCACTTAGGTGAAAGACATGCAACAAATATTTAAAGGCACAGTAAGCAGTTTGTTAATTTAAAAAACACCCTTCTAAATACTTTCCAGTTAGCAATATACCCATTCTTCTGATTTCACACTTCCATCATAAAAATCCGACAAAAATATATTTGTGCTTTGTAGTGGTGTGCTTTGTAGGGTAAGTGTCATTAAAACACTTTGTTAGAAGAGTTTATGACAGAAATATAATTTAAAATATTTGTAACATATTCTATGACATAGTACTTATTCCACAGTCACAGATTTGGCCAGATTTCTTGGAAAATCCACCTGAAACAAATAAACAAAAAAGATTTTCAGCATTTTACAACTGGTAAGGACATTTTTCATTTAAGACACTAGTGCCAATCACTAAATCAAACAGCATAACAATGAGCCAGAACAGACCAGCAAGAAGGGGCAGCTTGAAGTCGCCCCCGCCAAAGACGGACTGGGACCACAGCAAATACATGTTAAGACTGTATTAGAAACATTCTGTAGTCAAGAGATCACAACTCAATCTGTTTACCACTTTCCTAGCTTCTGAAGATGAATGTTCAGAAAGATGAATGTGGCAATATGAACTCTTGTCATGCTTGTGACACAAGTGGGATCTAAATGGTGGAAACTGTCAAAATATAAGCAAGCTGGATTGCACAGTGCTTATCTAACCCACTAAAGTAAAAGGCAGGGAGCCCTTTTTAAGCCAAGAGAGTAATTCAGTCTGGCAGAAGTCCTCAAGAGCCATTGGTAGGTGGAGACAAAGGCAAAAAAGTTGAGACCGATATCACCATATCATATCTTTAAAATCTTTAATGCCAGTAGGTCAGCCTTGGGGGAAGCATGCAATCTTTTTTAAAATATGAAAACACAATACAAATGATTACTTGTTATGCTTGTGACACAAGTGGGACCTGAATTGTGGAAATTAGCATAATATAGGCAAACTGGATTGCACAGTGCTGATCTAACCCATTGGTCCCCAAACTGTGCTCTTTAAGGGATTTTGGACTTTAGCTCCCAGAATCCCAGACTGTTGGCCAACATGGCTGAAGCTTTTGGGAGCTGAAGTCCAAAATCACTTAAAGGGTACAGTTTGGAGACCACTGGACCTCATTAAGTATGTTATCGTTCCATGGGGAAGCAAACATGCCTATTTGGGAAAACAAAGAGTGATGAGTTGGGAATCCATGAGGACCAGACCTCAGGGTCTGAGGCTCCTAATCATTGTTGTCAGACCTCCTCACATACATCACATGTTATTGTCCCAAACTGTTGACTGACAAGCTCTCACATTTTGAACAATGAAACTGTATGTGCCAACCAAAATTTGGCTCTTGTTTTTTGTTTAAATATGCACATTACTCCACCTTTAGCTGAGTGTATGCTCCGCATTAAAATAAAATGAAATCAGATTTGCTCAGAATTTCCAATGTGAAAGGGCACAACTATTTCTTTCTCTAAATACCATGCAATCATTCCTGTTTCCAGTCAGGGGAAGTATCCAAGTATGTTTGTATAAGTGCTTTAATTGGAGCATCTAAATATAGAAATAACTTACATCATATCCTCTGAGAACAGCCAGGTGGAATGAAAGCAGCTGTAGAGGAATAACACTCAAAACTCCTTGCAGACAGTCCACAGTCTGTGGAAGTTCAATAGTTTTGTAGGCAAACTTGGAGCTCTCTGTATCTTCTCTGGAACATAAGATAACAGGCCGACCCTGTAAAGAAGTGAAGATGAATAATATTGAATAGGTTATGCTTTTATTGCTACATTATTTGCTTCAGACAATTCTCCTACAGGTAGCAAGAATATCAATAAAGTCGTACTTAAATGTATAAATACTTCCTCCTCTGGCCTCTCCCCTGGCCTCTAATAACTGAATGCATGGCTTAAGTTTACAGGTTCCTACCTTTCATCTTAAGGCTGCAATCCTACTTATACTTTCCCGAGGGCAAGTCCCACTGAACCCACAGTGGGACTTCTGAAGAAATTTGAATAGAATTGCACTGCAAATGTTGCTACAGTGTCATCTTTACTAACTAGTGTTACAATTAAAATGTAAAGAAAAAATATAACCTATCAATATGCTACAAAAGATACACAATTCTCACAGTCTTTGAGCCAAATCACCCTCACAAATTCCTACTTTTCTGCTTCCCCTAGAAAAATCACAAAATTGTGGGGGAGACAGAGACTGAAATTGTACAATACTGATGTCTCAGACTAGATCCTGTATAACTTACACACAGTGTTTACAGTGTACATGTTACCTCAGAAGAAAAAAATTATACACTTTGAATGAAAAAGATCCTGATAAAGGTTTATAAAATTATATATGGTATAAGAAGAGGGAAAATTTTGCCCACATTCTCTCATGACAGTGTTATGGAATTTGGAATTGCCCAGGGAAACTATTAGCAGTGGGTTCAGGATGACAAAGGATGTATATTTTCATAAAATTTGCTGCCAAATGACAGCAATGGTCACAAACTTAAATAACTTTAACAGGAGGACTGATTGAGCTATGTTACATAATATTTCCATCCAGAGTTGTTAGCTATACCAAAAGGAACCTCTAAATAGTATATCTTTGAAAGAGAATATATAAATACAAGATGCTTGGTACGGATAATAGTGGGGAAACTCATTTTGTGTCCCCCAAAGCCTAGTCACTGTTAGATGTTGCAAACAGGATGCTGGTCTTTACTGGCCCCTGGTCTGCTTCACCAAGATTCTTATGACAAGTCACCACTAAACAAAACAAAGTTCATCTGTGGTTCGGCTGGATGGTTGCTGCAAATTTGTTAGGTCTGGGGGTTTTGTTTGGTATTTTTCAAAAACGAATGTTAAGTATTTATGTAGCATGCTCAGAGCTGATGGGAGAAAAATAATAAATTAATTCCCAGGAGGACATTCTCCAGTGTATAGAGAGCTCACCTGACGAGCAGTGACCTGCTGCAGAGCATTCTGGCACTTTGTGAAGCAGGGATCTTTCATAATAATCATGATCACTGGCATTTGCTTATCTATCAGAGCCAATGGTCCATGTTTCAACTCCCCAGCCAAGATGCCTTCTGAATGCATATAGGTAATTTCCTTGATTTTCTGCCAAGTAAACAGAACAAGATCAGAGTCAAAGTACGAGATAAAAAATGCATAAAGTAATTAAGTAAAGATGGGTAACATTGCACTAAATTTAACATTAATTTTAATCTGTTGTAGGCCCACTAAGATGAATGTGATTTCTTAGTCACAACTAACTTAAATCAAGTTGATTTCAATGGGGCTACTCTAGCACTGTATTTAGCCCAATGAAAAAAGTTGAAATTCAAAAGCTACTTTCAGTGTGCCCAAAGACTCATGGGTGATATTTAACATAAATGGTACTTTAGGTCCTTGTTAAAGTGCATGCACAGTTTTTATGCCTAAATACAGAGCAGTAAGCTTATGGATACTTAAGGCCCAACAGGGGACAAATCCATCAAGCATTGTTTTTGTATATTTTCCATACATGTTAGGGGTGTTCTGCCAGATTTCTTACACAGGATTTAATGAATGGAAGCTGAGCACATACGGTAATCTAGTGAAAGCAAACATTAGTAGCTGGTGACTCTGATGTGACTGGAGATGGAAATCAATTCTAGGTTTTCATATGAAATGTAAATATGCCATCCAAGGTACTCTTCCACATTTTGGATAGCTCTTTTAAAGTTTCGACACACCTCTCCACCGACCTCAACACAATCATCATCTTCATTTACAGTATATACCACCTAGTTCCCAAAACCAGGACTCAAGATGGCTTACAAATAAAATATATTTAAAATATACAAAAGAACAACACTAATATAGAATTAAGCTATCAATTTTATTAAAAACAATCAGAACATACAATTAAAAACAAGGTAATTAAAACAGTATAATTAAAAACAATAAAGCATCCTCTTAAAAGCTCTTTCTTTAAAAACATTTTTTGTGAAAAGCCTATGATAGTTTTAAAACAATAACTATTTGACTGCCAACAGAAAAACAGCAAACAGGGAACCATTATTATCCTTGAGAAGGACATTTCAGAACCTGGGAACCACCAAGAAGGATCTACTTCATGTTCCCACAGATGTTTGTTTATTTATTTAATTTATTTATTTATAAGCCATCTTTCTTCCAGGACACGACTCAAGGTAGTTTCCAGAACAACTAATTTAAAATATTTATAAAGTTAAAATCAATTTAATATCCCCATATTAAAACACTATAAAACTGTTTTTAAAAAATCATACAAAAATTAAAAACATAAATTTCCTGCTTAACCTATGTGCCTATGAAGCCATCAGCCACCTCTGACAGTAAGAAATGGACCTGTCATTCTTTCTTCTGTGACAGGTTCTCTTTTGCAGCTTAACAAAACACCCCTAATACATGTAATTTTTGACAAATGTCCATCTGTTTGACATTCCCCAAACTAATATAAACAAATGCATTTTACCAACAATCATAAAATATAAAATATATGTCTTTTTTCCCTGTAAGTTAAGATATATTCATACCAGTGCCCCTTCCAAGCAAGTAGCATAGTTGTAGCCACGGCCCATAACCAAGAGTGATCTCTGCTTATACAGTTCAAGTGCCAGATCATGTATCTTCTCATCCAAGGACAGCACTTCTTTGATCATCTCTGCCAGGATATTAAAACCGGGAATTATTTACATTATAATATTGTTGCCCACAGCTGTCTATTTCAGAAACAAAATACAGCAGATGTAGCTGGAATTACATGAATTCCACTTTCTTATCTTCATTAGCTACAAAATCCAATTGGTGCTACCTTTATTTAGCCAACCAAAGTGCCCTGCATTATTTTATCACTTTTTCCTGATGAAGAAGCTAGTAAGACTCAACTGCTAGCTTTATTTATTTATTTTAATCTTCTGGATTGCCTAATAAAGGAATAACTCAATTATACTTGGGATTTTATTTAACAGCCAAAATGGCTATTCCTGCGTGCATTACCCAGTAAAATATCTCCCCCTCCAACAATATTCAGTTGCTATTTCAAACTAGATTCACAGACATTTCTTTTGGCAACTCAATACTAGCCAACCTAATGGTTTTAAAAACCACTGTGATCATACCTAAATAAATATAATATATATTTGAAAAATTAGCAGTTTAGGGGTTGACTTGAATGCTAACAGGGAATGACCTGAGGTTATCACTGTAAAATCTGTACATTTAAAAATAAAGAAGTTACTTTAACTTTAATTTTAATTATTTATTAGATTTGTACCCTGCCCTTCTTCCAGAATGGGATTTTAAAACTGACAAGTGATATACAAATTAAATACTTCAGATATTCACTATTTACAAAATAATTTGAAATTTTGTTGGCAGGAGAAGCAAGATTCTTGGCTTAATGCATACATGCACAATTTTATCAGTTTGAATACTAAAATAGCAAGTATATTTCAGGACATGATTTCACTTTTGAAGTTTTAAATAAACTCACAGGGTTCCCACTTGTTTTCAAATGTTAACAAATAAGATGCTAAAATCTCAACAACCCATTATAGGAGCTGGCCGGAAGGTTTCGGACACATTTATGATACCACTTTCAATATGGTCCACACATTCTTTATGTTTAACTTTCTCAGTCTTATGTTTAACTATCACAGTCTAATAATACATTTCATGTTATCTGAACAATAGAAAAGGCATTCATACCAGGTAATGACTTTAGCCCATTTATGATTTCCTGTCTCCTGTTTTGCAAGGAAATTCTGTCTTCAGACATCATCAGACCAAACATTACAAGAGAGATGAACTGGCTGGTGTAAGCCTGGATATTTAAAAGGAAGAGGGAGAAAAAAGACATTAATTTGACAGCTTACTTTCTTGATGCCATACCTAGGGGTATAACTGCAGCAGGTTTGAGGGTCAATTTTTGCTCTTAGAACCCTTGGGGTGGGGGGAGATATAAGTAAAAGTAACTGAAATAAAACCACACTATAAGCAGCTTTAAGTCTACTTCTGGTTTTGTAAAACTGGATACATATTTGTATTTATTAAAAACTTCAGGGTGGCCCTGTATCCTGTTTGACAAGACATACTCCTGAGAGAGAGCTTCCAAGAGAGACAAATCACGCTTTTGGGGACAGAAAAGGATGGCCTGGAGAGAAGGGCTGAAGGCCACAAAAACAGCCCTGCACTTAGCCCACCTCTGCAATATTGGGATGAACTGTAAAGGGCTGATGTTCAGTAACAGAGGAATGTTCAGATTCAGTCCATAGGAAATATTGTTGCCTGATTCTTCCCTGGGGGAGGTGCTGCCAGTTAACTGTAGACAATAATGAGCTAGAAATGCCAGTAGTTTAAACTCTGTATGAGGCAGCTTCTTACAGCAGTGGGAATCATGAGATCATCCTAATGTTGCTGAACTGAACTCCCAGCATTCTTCACCATTGACAATGAGACTAGAGCTTCTAGGACTTGCACTCCAACTACATCTGAATTGGCCACATGATACCCATATTCTTACAGTGTCACAAAATATAGTACCTAGCACAGTGAAAAACATATTGTGCTAGAACTGCAAGCAGACATACCAAATTTAAACACAGGGGAAAGCACCAATGAGAGTGAATGTCAGTTACCTTTGTGCTTGCCACTCCAATCTCAGGTCCTGCATTGATATGTACCCCACAGTCTGTGTCCCTCGATATTGAGCTTCCAACACTATTTGTAATTCCAACTGTCAAAGCTCGGCGTTCCTTACAGTATCGTAAAGCCATCAGTGTATCAGCAGTTTCTCCTTCAATAGAAAAACACACTGGCATTTATCCTTAATTCCAAGCAGGAACACAATCTGTAACTGCTCTATCATATTCAGGGTGGTTAAAACTGATGGAGAAATCATTGCATGGCTGAGAAAATCAACTCAAAAAAAGACCATACTGAGTTTGAAAATCCTCCCTGCCTGGATTTACATGTTGTTTCTCCTTGTTTAGTGATTTTGTCAAAGTTTGTAGTTCTTGGTTCATAAAATGATCTCTTGACAGTTAATTAAATGTGAGGCAAGCCCAAGTTTACCTCTGGCTTGTGTAGTAAAAACTCCTGCCAGCCTCCCAATAACAATGGCAGTACTTGTGGGAAAGGAAAGCCCCTCTCTTTCCCCCTTATTATTAGATACCTAGATCCAAGAGCAAAGGAATCTTGTGGTTCCTTAAAGACTATTACTTACTATAGCATGCTTTTTCAAACTAAAGTCTACTTCACTGAGTACATGTGTAGATGATAAGAACATCATGTGTGGGTGGATATAAACCCTCTGGTAAAACACCAGTGTGATTACGAGGAAAGGGAAAACTGAAAATTCAATGAAGGCTGAACTTAGGAAAAGTATGCAGAGTGATCATTGACAACATCCAACACTGGTAGTCCTAGCTGTCATCACAGCATTGTAAAGTTAATCCTCATAGTGGAACAGGAAACTGATATCTTAATTTATGTCCAAAGAAACAGAATCAAACTTTTCTATTAGGTCTAATTCAGTCATTTTACACTAAATCCTTCCTTTGAAATTCCTCTATAGAAGAATGGCCATTTTGTACATAATTTTTAACATAACTTTTAGAATCAGGGTCTAATGTCCCTGAACCCCTCATGTAACTGGGACCAGTAAAGCAAAAGCTGTTAAACATAAAATGTGCAGCAAACTGTGGTAAATTGGAGCCTAGATCAGAACCACTACACAACACTCTCATCTTCACTTCAGTGCTAAACTATTACTATATTGTGACCTAAATAAAATGTCAGTGTTTGAAAATCTCTTTCCAGAGGGGGATTTTTTTAAGGAAGTGCAAGGGTAATGGAGGAAAGGAATTCTGGTGAAAAAAGTAGTTTTATCAGCAGAACAACAAACAGTGGTAGATCCCACTCTTTATATTAATCTAATAGACAAAATACTATCAAAAACTCTTATACAATAGGAAGTCAGCCTAAATATCTATGGTTTGACTTTCAAAATATATACTGGAGGGAGAGAGAGACTGAGAGAGAAATTGAGAGAGAGAGAGAGAGAGAGAGAGAGAGAGAGGACACATTAATGCCTATCCTGTGTTTTCACTGTGAACTCTGCCTGAGCTTTTCCTAACAGGAAATCACCATCAGTAATGGTCACTTTGGTCAAATGATATTAAGGAGATTCTTAAAATGTGAGCTTCTGTAAACAGAATAGAGTAATTGGGAGCAAATGCAATGTTTGCTTAGATGGTATCTTCCATTTCCTGGAATATCCCCATTGCCTAAGCCTTATTCATTGTCCATTGTTTCTAACAGCAAAGAGTACAAGGCCAGAGCAAAAGCAGCCGAGGGGTAAAAAGAGAGACCAAACCTCAAGCTGGTGCCAGCTGGAGAAATCACTGAATTGAGAAGATCTAAGTGCATTTTCATAGTAAATCATCTTGAGAGGCAGCAATTCTCTGTTTACCTAATCTAGAAAACTCTCCTTTCAGAATCTGAATCTCTATTTGCCACCTTTATGTAGAAAGTTGTTTATTTGTCTCATCATTGATTAAAAAAAATATGGAGACCATTTGTATGTAATGTCACTTTGGTACAAAATTATTCTTCATTAAATAAGGAGTATCACCTTGCAACTATTTTTTTCCAAGTGCTTCACTAGATAAATTATACTTATAATTTTTTGCTTTGGAGCATGATACCCACATATATTAGTCCACTTCCATTGCCTCTAAGGCAGGAAACCTAATTCCAATTTAACAGCTAAAGTTAATAAGTTATAACTCGGAATGCTACAGCCTATGAAAACTACGTTGGCGCAGACCACCCAGAGGACGATCTCTGCTGCCGCTCCCAGGCTATGGAATGACCTGCCAGATCGTATTACATCTCTCGATTGCTTTAAAAAAGCCATAAAGACGCATCTCTTCCAGCAGGCCTTCCCAGAAAGTCCTTAACTCCCGGCTGTTAGTGGGTCAAGTTCTCCCCTCAGTTTTTAACATCTCAACCTTTGACACCCATGCAATTGATCGTTGTTTTATATTGTGAAAATTTTAATTATGTTGTTTTTAACTTTGATGTTAGTTTAATCCAATTTTAAGGGGTGGGTGGCTGGGTATGGGTCATTGTAATTTTTACCTTGTATCTTTTTAATTGTTGTAACCTGCTCTGATTGGTTGACAGAGGAGCGGGCTATAAATTATTATTATTATTATTATTATTATTATTATTTACATTATTGTTTTATGTTTTGTTAGCTATTCCTTTTCTATTTTTGTTTGGTCTGGATAATACATGCTGTCATTCAAAAACTGTCACCTAAATGACATGAATTTGTTAAATGTCATTTTATATACACCTATTTTAGGCTACTTGTTAGTTCTAAAATAGGGGGTGGGCAACTGTGCTAACTCTGGGCGTGCAATACAATTTGCCAAAATACCCAAATGAAAGTGTAAGTGGCTGAAAGCCCACCTCCAGTTTTGAAAAACTGGTTGGGGGTGTTAAAGGGCAGGGTGCTTTATGTATTATTTAAAAGGGGAATCACTGTTCTTGGAAACAGTTCTTTGCCAGAAAAAAGAAAGTTTAATGGAAATGGGAGACAAAAAATATCCATAGTGAGTTGTTTGAAGCTGCATGACTAAATTGTACTTGCTCTGCTTTTAAGGGTAAAACCTGCAAATTAAGGTGGTAACCACCAGTGTTGCCTAATAAATAGTTGTGCCTTATCTGTATTTTTGCTGGCCCATACTGTGTTTCTAACACAACTCTTTCACTAGAGATGAGACTAATCTCTGTCAAGGCTTGGACCTGGATTCTAATGCTTAACTATTGACTGAAACTTAATTTCTACTTTGTGGGCTGGCCCTGTTGACCTGAGTGGAATGTTATTACACCTCTTGGAAACAAATGTTGAACATAAAAGTATCCTTATGTAAATTCTGACATGTTTTACTACAAATGGGATATCAGAGGACCAAATCAGCTTTACAACAATGTATATGAGATATAGAACAGCAAAATCATTGGTGCCAAATTAGAAAAATGCCTGTACTGGCTCATAAGGCAACATATTTTGTTTGTCCTAAATCTTACACTTTTTAAACAGTTCCCAAATTCAGATACACTTTCACTGTGGTACACCTTAATGTAATTCCATCAGCTGCACTGGATAGCAATTAAAAAACACCCAGATGATAAATGTATTTGTGCCTGTACAAATATTGACATTGAGACTCCATGTCTTACTACACTGTCCATTTAATCAAGACATCCACTCTAATTTAATCACCCCAATTCTATAAAAGTGTCCAGGTAGATTTGGGAGATTTTACCTATCACTTCTGCTTGATGATTCAGATGCACAAATTACAGAGATAGTTGCCAGGTACTGTGCCTCTGTCATTATTACTCAAAGACAAATATTATGAGACAAGATTTATGATTTTTGGACTTGGAATGCTTAATATTTTTATTTAAGTAACTGTGTGTGTGCATTTGTATTTTATATCCTGGTTTACATTTTGGTTTTTGGCTGTAAATAAATGATGCTTTTGATAATGACAGTTGTTTGGTTTTTAAACAAACAAGCTTTTTTAAAAAACAAAGCTCAGGTTACCAACATGTCTTCAAAACAAGCTTCAGGCAAAACTCACTGCAGTCACAGTGAAAGAATCCTTGCACACGGATGGCAATGGGATTTCTTCCAGTAGTGGGAGCAGATGGCCTACAAACCAGAGCCAGAGAAAAACACTGCTGTCCACAGATAGGAGTTTACCATCTTGGTAAAATCACAGAATCATAAAGTTGGAAGAGACCACAAGGGCCATCCACTCCAACCCCCTGCCATGCAGGAAATCACAATCAAAGCAACGCCGACAGAATGCCATCCAGCCTCTTTGAAAAGACCTCCAGAAAAGGTGACTCCACAACACTTCGAGGGAGTGTGTTCCACTGTCAAACAGATCTTACTGTCAGGAAGTCCCTCATAATGTTGAGGTGGAATCTCTTTTTCTGTAGCTTTCATCCATTGTTCTGTGTCTAGTCTCCGGAGCAGCAGAAAACAAGCTTGCCCCATCCTCAATATGACACTCCTTCAAATACTTCAAACAGGGCTATCATAACATCCCTTAACTGCCTCTTAACCTGGTAAAAAGTAAGGGGCTGGGTCACAGCAGCTAATCAACCCAGGCCCCAGGATGCAACCATGTATAATGGTAAATACTGTATATACTCGACTATAAGGTGACCTCATATATATGTTGAGGTCAGGTTTTGGGGCCAAAATTATGGATTTTGCCATGACCTGTGGATAAGTCAAGGATAAAACTTGGGAGGCTCCTTCAGTTTGTGTATGTGTGTGCACAGCAAGAGGGACTCTAACTGAGCCTTTTTGCTTCAGCATTTCAACTTTGGTTTCACCCTTGACTCCCCAGACAGCAGCAAATTGCGAGGGGAGAAGAGAGACTCTATAAACAATCAGTCTTCCAGGACTCTTCCTACTTGGCTCAAGAAAAAAAGAAACTCTTTCACCAACACATGTGGAAATCTGAAAGAGCTGCTATCACATTACCATACTGACTCATAAATAAATCAACCTGAGATTCTAGGGTCAATTTTGGGGCATAAATTTTTAGACTTATAGATGAGTATATATGGTAAACATAATTAAGGTTGCTTTAGAACCATTTACTGGTCTATGAAGATCCAAAACCCAAAATGAAAAGCTTTCTATATCAGGGAAACAATGCACTCACCTGACTGGCTGATAAAAAAACACACATCATCTCGAAATACAGGAGTATTCCGATCCAGAAAATCACTGGCAAGTTCCACCATCACAGGTAGTTCAGTCAGTTCTTCCAACACTTGGCGGGTCTATAATCAATATGAAGATAAGAAAAACTGTCATCTTCAGATTAGTTGAGATTGATGGATTAGCAAAATAAAACAAAAATTAATTAATTAATTAATTATTGTTTATATTTCTCGCCTCTCCTACTGATCAGTTTTGGAAACACAACTATAAGTTTAACAGCAACTCTGAATTACAATTTTAGTTTAAATGCAGTAATCTCATTTAAAAATGACGAAGTTCACACAGTTATACTATCAAGATTCTTCCTAGAAAACACTCATATTCAAGAGTATATTGAACTTACAGCTACTGCAGCATGATAACTGGTTCCACAACCAATAATTATCAGTCGTCTGCATCTTCTGATTTCTTTCAAGTGATCCTTTAAGCCTCCTAAAAGAACTATAGTTTCCACAAAACAGAACCAAGAAAATAATTTAGTTCAGCTCAGTAGTAATTATCAAAGAGCAGTGGCAAAATTGAGAGAGATGTCCAAGATACCTGTGTTGGTCTCAAAGTTCACTCTCCCTCTCATAGTGTTAAAAACAGATTCTGGTTGCTCAAATATCTCCTTCTGCATGAAAGCACTGAAGTTCCCTGTTTTTACAAAATATGATCAGTTAGTTTCACAGTGATTTTTATAATTATTATTGTTTAAACAAGGATGATATTTATAGGAGAATAACCAGGGCTAGATAGGCAGTTTCAGCAGGACATGGAACTGCTTCTAGTGAAAGAATAGATAAAGTAGCAGAAAGCAGTAAGGCCAATTTACTCCACTCTGTATATTAATATTCCTATGCCAAGCTTAATTATGAAAGTGAATCATCACAGACTTGTGATAAAAAGACAAATGAAATCATTAATAGAAACTTAGCACAACTTTTATCAAAATAGAACAACCACTCAGATTATGAAATACATTCTCTGGACATATTTGTCAGGTTAATAGATTATGAGACCCAGTTTGTGCAACGGTTTGGGTACTGGACCAGGACTCTGGAAACCAGGGTTCAAATCCCCACTTAGTCGTGGAAGCCCACTGGATGACCTTGGGCAAGTCATACTCTCTCAGCCTCAGATAAAGCCAAAGGTAACACCTCCTTTCCTGGATACATCTTGCCAAGAAAACCCCATGATAGGTTTCCCTTAGGCTTGCTGTTAAGTCAGAAACAAGTTGAAAGCAACAACATTAACAACAACAACAACAACAACTTTACTATTTAAAAAACTTTCTTATTTGCACAGACGTTTCTCATCTACTGAATTTTCTCCTGGAAATATTTTATAGACTGTTCTTGCTTGCTGTTGTTTCTTTTTTCATTGTTCAGATCTGTTTTTATGTGATAACAAGAAACCTTGAAGGGCAATAATAGATTTTTAAATAAATTCAAACTCATATTTTAAGGAGAGTTAGTTAAGATGAGGCATACTGTAGGACATGTATGCTGAGTGGCTTTAATACCTACAAAGTCAGTTCTCAGATCTGGAAGCACACATTCCATACTGTTTCCCATAGCTAAGATTTGAACAGAAACATATCTAGGTTCCCACTTCCCAGGAGAAGTATTTGTACAGTATTTGTATTTTATCTTTGTAAGCCACTTTGATTGTTCCCACAAAAAGCAGGGTAGAAATTAAAGTTTTATTATTTATGGGGGGAGCTCTATTTATAAGCCATTTATGACAGTTTCCCTCCCCACACCAGCCTTGCGCTTCCAACCACCGTACTCCTATCACTTAACCTTGCCATTTTACCCTTAAGATCCCTTCCTGGTTCTGCTACTTAGGCCATAAAGTGACCATTGTACTGAACAAGCTGAGGTGTCGGGTTCAGTTTGGTAATCTTATTCTTGAAAATATATATAGATGGAGATGTAGAAAATAAATGGGTAGAGATTATTATACAACAAGTAAGTTAAACAATGAGCATTTCATTGGCTCCATACACATAATGCAACATCTTAGTTAAAACAAAGTATCACTTTTCCCTGACTTCTTTCCACACTTTCAGTTCTTATTCTGATCTTATCTGTTTCTAGCCCTATCATTTACCTCTTCCTAACTCAGGCTATCTTGATCTTATTCATTCTTTTCTACTTCTGGTCTCTATCTTGAACTGTCCCTACATAACACATAGAAACCACAAACTGCTAGTTTTCTGCCCTTTCCTCATAAGGCTCCCTATAAGCATTCTTGGCTCCACACAGATTTGCCAAGCTCCCTTTCTCACACCCCTATATTTGGCCTTACCTTTCATGATTTGCTGAAGTTCCATTTGCAAAGTCTGTATGGCTCGAGATGGGTCATCACTGGCTGAACGTTCTAACCGGTGAATAGAAAGTTTCCCTTCAGCAACTGCTGCAATATCATCATCTTCTAGAAAAATTACTCTGTTGGTATGCTCAATTATGGCACTAGAAAAAACAGAAACAAATACAGATGAGTTCCAGAATTTCCAATGCAAACATAGGTTTGTTCTGTGTCAATACACTAACTAGTGCTAACAGCATGCCGCTTGGAGTTTGCAAAGTCTACCTGCATACCAAAGGTCCTAGAAACTGCTAACACATCCAATCACCACAAGCAACATGCACATAATTCTGTTTTGTTCCCCAATACGTCTTCATACACAATACTGTGCTGAGTATGTTCTAGTTGCATCCTAGCTGAGCACCTCACGCAAGGGCCCAGGATAGTCCATCCAGGCACATACTAACAGCAGCAGCCACCACCAATACATTACATTTCTCTATAAATTAGGCAGAATTAAACCAGTACTGTTAATGTAATGTCATTCCAGTCACCTTGCATCTGAAGCAAAGAAAAATTCAACTGCTTTATCTCCAACAGCATGAAGGCAGGTAGAACTATCCAGTCGCTTCATTCGCGTTTTGCATATGTTCTTTACATTTTCAATATTACCTATCAATATTGAAGAAAAAAAGACCATGCCCATGATTTATTGTTTGTTTCAGTTTAATACACAGTATGACACTAGTTTAACAGGTGTATTGAATGTATATAGCCAAGAATTGGGGCTGTCACCTCATGGAGGGAATGAAAAGATATATTCAACTCATTGATTTCACTGAGAGAAATTTAAACACAGCCTCAATATTGCCTTAAATCTACCTCATCTGTTCATCAGAATTTCAAGTGATATTCAAGTGAATATCACAATGATATTTTGAATTCCAGTGTCCTGGACTTGCTAAACAGTCAGATATTATTTTAAAAAACTGGATATACTTTCAGTTGTCATTTCTATCAACAAGGATCCCTTTTGAGCATCAGGGCCTGCCCTGTAATACAGAAACAGCTAAATCTCTCTTCATGGGGCTTTTAGTGGCACATTTTTATTTTAACTGAACCTTCAAATGAACTATCCTATTTTGTAATCAGTTTGTAACAAGTTTAACGACTTACACGTTCTATATAAAATTGGAATTTCTTCAGTGGAAAGCTTAGATTCACTGCGAACTCCAATAAGCAGAGGACTCCCTCTTCTGTCAATGGAGAAACAGGTATGGTTATATATGTTTCATGAAGAATAAACAGGACCTACAGCCATTAGTGTTTCTAAGAAAAAGATCCATCTAGGTGCCTTCTCAGACAACACTTATGTGCTGACAGAAACCAGACTCTTACTATGCAAGCATCTCTTCATTATCAAAAATTTCATGGTTATATATCTGCAGCTAGTTTGCTGCTTTGTATATTGTGCAGAAACCCAGTTTACTAACCTGGTAGCAACAGCTTCCCCAGGGTAATGGATACTTTTGAAAACTAGAGCAAAAGCCCCTTCCTGGGAAGGAAGAAAAATACAGATTAATTGTTAAAAGGATGGGACAGTAGTAACAATATTTGGGGGTGGGGGTGGGGGAGAGTAAGATAATGCATTAGTCAGAAGCACTCTCTTTCAGTGGGAAAAACCATACAGAATTATGGATGAGACTGAAGGCCTATCTTGTCCTGCTGTTTCTTCTCACACATTCCAACCAGATTATCTATGAGAAAACCACAGACAAAACACACATGCAATAGCACTGTCTTCTCATTTTCCCTAGCAATTAATATTCAAAGATAACTACTGTTAATAGGGGAGTTAACACACAGTCCTCAAAACTACTACAGTGACTACCATGAATTTGTCTAATCATCTTTTAAAGCCATCCAAATTAGTGGCTGTCACTACATCTTCTAGTACGCAGCTCCGCACTATGAATAAACTCAATGGTTAAAGAAGTCTAGACATCCATGCAGTTTCTTTTTGCACTGTGTAGGGCCTTGTCTTTTGTCAACTTTCATGGAAGGGAAGAAATGGTGAATTGAAAAAAAATGTACTATGACATCTTCAGTTAAGTATTTCAGAAGAAAAATATTACTAGAAATGCTGTTGTTAATGTATTTCACCACATTGTGTTGCTTACTTTAACTTGCAGTCACAGGGTAAGTAGTTTTATGTTTTCATTAAGAATAAAACCAAAGTATAACCAGGCACTGGAAGTCATTTCTTTTTAGTGCTCCAGACCAAACAAAATTTATAAGAAACTGTACAAATTTTAACTGTATGTAAGAAAAGCAAGTCACTATTGTCTTTAACATTTTTAATTATAAAGAATGACTAGTTATGATTTTTCACTCACCAGTTGCTGAATGACTCTTTCAACCAAGGTAGAAAAACTAATATCTTCAGTCTCTCTGTTATCATACACATATTTGATTAACTTTGGTATGGTTTCAGTATCAGTTTCAGATTCAAACTCATACCCTTTGGTCTCCTAGAATGTTTTAAACGAAACATTAGATCTGGATTTCTTACGTAAGGCTGTAAGAGTGAAGAACAATATCCCTGCTTTGATGTCAAATTGTAACTGGGGAAAAATTGTGAGAACTTCATTTCAGTGGAGAAGTTTAGGCAATGTAAAATGTAATTCTTACAAATTTAAATATTTTGTTGCCCAAGATATCTCTACTCAGGAATAAATCCAACAGTTAATTCAACAGTTTAACTGCCGGAGAACCAAGTCTGAGTTATTATATGAAGTATTTAAAGTTTAATACCTTCACATAATGTCTTATTCTCAATCATTGGTCAGAAATAAGAAACCATGCACAAACCACAGGTTCTCAGTCCCTGATCTACTGCCTTGATCACCACTCCCATCATTCAGAAAGTTTAACAAAATTCTGGCAGTAGATAGAAATATTTCACTTAATGTTCAGTTTCCAAAAGCATTAAAATCAAGTTGTTTCATAAGTCATCAGGCTAATTCCTGTGAATGTTACTCCTACCAAGAAGTGTATTGTGCTACTTCATGAGGTATTCAAGTTACCCAATTCTCTAGATCAGTGATTGGAAATCATATTGGGATACTACCCCCTGGGAACAGTGGAAAGATCCAAGAGGGCAGTGAGGGGAAAGGGGGAGGCAGGGAGGAAAAATGGGGTGGTGGTGGAGGCTTCATTCAAAGTACTGGTATGGAAGACAGACAACAGTAACCAGTTGCTTTTAGAAACATGGTGGGAATGAGGATTACATGGGATTTCTCTTTTCAGCATCCCTTAAAACCACCATGCATCCTCATCCATCACTTTATGTGGCTGTGTCTCCCACTCTTTGCCTGCCCACACAGGCTTTTTAGGATAAACTGGCTGATTAACTGACTGGAGTCAAGGGCATATGACAGCAGGGGATAAATGGTAGCAAAAATAAGCTTTCATATTTGGGACCCTGCCCAAGCTTTGGGTTTTGCTGGAATTTGGCTGGTAGGTTTAAGTTGCATTGCTGTTTCTGCTTGCTTTTGTTGGGCAGGCTGAGAAAAGAGGTAGCAAAAGAAACAATGTTGGTGGGTGAGGTGAGGGTAGAGACTTGAAGCTGTATGGGGAAGTCACATGAAGGAGAAGTATCCAGGGTCAATTCTTCAGACAAAGTCCTTTGCCTCTCTCACCTCTCTCAGAGTGAGAATCCTTCTTTTTTAGGGAGAAAAGTGGGAAGCTAGCTGAACCCCGCTCCACACTGGTGAAGGAATGAGACTCCTTCTTCACTGGGAAGAAATTCCTCCCTTTGCAACCCAGTCACCTTGGGAGTAACAACCCAGCAGCCAGTTCAGCAGTGACTGAGAAGGCTCCCGCCTAGGCTGGTGTTTGTCACATGGCATGCATGGGAAAGAGGTTTCTCAGTTGGTGCTCAATTGATGGTTAGGTTGCTGCTCCCAGGGTAGCAGGGTTCAAAGGGAGCAGTGACCAAGCAGCTGGTCAAGCAGAAATCAAGAAGCCTCTTGCCCATGCCAGCCTTTGCTGCAACAAGGAAGAAGTGACCAAGACTGGTTGCTTTGAATTTGCGGTACAACAGTAGACCTACTATCAAGAAATGGGCAGTGGGGACCACTAGGATTGTTGCCCGAGAAGAAAGGGGGCTACAGTCTGAAAAGGTAAGGGGACCACTGGTCTAGATCTTTCTCATCTAGCAGTGAGGGAAGGACTGAGGAAAGGCCACAACCTACTCCTGCAGGAACTGCATCTGGAACTAAGTGTCATAATGTGCTGGTAAAACTAATGGCAACCTAGGACAGATTCTTCCAAAGAACTGGAGTTCCAGTGCTAAGCACAAAATGTAATGACCCTAAAGCTCTGCAAACATATATTACTGAATTATTTTGTTGTTATCAGCTTACCAAAAACTTCCTTAGGTCTTTGTAATTTGTAATAATCCCATTATGGATAACAACAAACTCTGAAAGGAAGGAATAAGGGGAAAAAAGAGTTTAGGAGTATATCATAAACCCTTAATTCAAAACATGTTTTAAAAGTATAAGTTCTTTTTTAAAAAAAATTAGAACATTCAAAATGCAAAGTGCTTAACACTTCTGTTTTTAATTCTTTTAGCAACTGCATCAGATACCATGCCACTATGACTTGCCTTTCTGTTTTATTCTTTTTTGAGTATTTTTATCTGAATAACTTTTGTGAATGGAGGCTTGTTGATAAAGGCTATTCTGGCACCAGTGGCTTCTGATCTCCAACTTTCAAGGGTCATCAAATGTTAGAGCTGCACCTTTGTAAACCCACAAAATTCCTGTATGTTGACTTTTACTGTTATTACCAATCTTAGAATCATAGAATCATAGAATCATAGAGTTGGAAGAGACCACAAGGGCCATCCAGTCCAACCCCCTGCCATGCAGGAACTCCAAGTCAAAGCATCCCTGACAGATGGCCATCAAGCCTCTGCTTAAAGACCCCTAAGGAAGGAGACTCCACTACACTCCGAGGGAGTGTGTTCCACTGTCGAACAGCCCTTACTGTCAGGAAGTTCCTCCTAATGTTGAGGTGGAATCTCTTTTCCTGCAGTTTGCATCCATTGTTCCGCGTTCTAGTCTCTGCAGCAGCAGAAAACAAGCTTGCTCCCTCCTCAATATGACATCCCTTCAAATATTTAAACAGGGCTATCATATCACCTCTTAACCGTCTCTTCTCCAGGCTAAACATCCCCAGTTCCCTAAGGCGTTCTTCATAGGGCAAGGTTTCCAGACCCTTCACCATCTTAGTTGCCCTCCTTTGGACATGCTCCAGTTTCTCCACATCTTTTTTGAAATTTGGTGCCCAGAACTGGACACAGTATTCCAGGTGGGGCCTGACCAAAGCAGAATAGAGTGGCACTATAACTTCCCTTGATCTAGAAACTATACTTCTATTGATGCAGCCTAAAATTGCATTGGCTTTTTTAGCTGCCGCATCACACTGTTGACTCATGTTCAGCTTATGGTCTACTTGGACTCCTAGATCCCTTTCACATGTGGTCTCATTCAGCCACGTGTCCCCCATCCTATATCTGTGCATTTCATTTTTCCACCCTAAGTGCAGAACCTTACATTTCTCCGCATTGAATTTCATTTTGTTAGCACTGGCCCAGCTTTCTAGTCTATTCAGGTCATTTTGAATTTTGATCCTGTCCTCTGGGGTATTAGCTACTCCTCCCAGTTTAGTGTCATCTGCAAATTTGATAAGTATGCTCCCAATTCTGTCATCCAAATCATTAATAAAGATATTGAATAGCACTGGGCCCAGGACAGAACCCTGTGGGACCCCACTGGTCACTTCTCTCCAGGATGAAAAGGAGCCATTGTTGAGCACCCTTTGAGTTCGGCCAGTCAACCAATTACAAATCCATGTAACAGTTAACTTGTCTATCCCACATTTTGCAAGCTTGTTTGCAAGAATGTCATGGGGAACCTTGTCAAAGGCCTTACTGAAATCGAGGTATACTATATCCACAGCATTCCCTTCATCTACCAAGCTGGTAATTTTATCAAAAAAAGAGATCAGGTTCGTTTGGCATGACTTGTTTCTCTGAAACCCATGTTGGCTTTTTGTGATTATGGCATTGGCCTCTAAGTGTTCACAGACTCTCTGCTTAATGATCTGCTCTAGAACCTTTCCTGGAATTGATGTCAGACTAACTGGACGATAATTGTTGGGATCCTCTTTTTTTCCCTTTTTGAAGATGGGGACAATGTTTGCCCTCCTCCAGTCTGCTGGGACTTCTCCTGTTCTCCAGGAGTTCTCAAAGATTATTGCCAATGACTCTGATATTACATTTGCCAGTTCTTTTAATACTCTAGGATGTAGTTCATCTGGTCCTGGAGATTTATATTCATTTAGGTTAACCAGGTATTCCTGTACTACCTCTTTACTTATTCTGTGCTGAATTTCCTCTATTCTGTCTCCTGTTCCATTATCCTTAGGTTGAGCACCCTTTGCCTTTTCTGAGAAGACTGAAGCAAAGAAGGTGTTGAGTAATTCTGCCTTTTCTCTGTCCCCTGTTAGCATTTTGCCATCTTCTGCACGCAGTGGCCCCACTGTTTCCTTCTTCTTCCTTTAGCTGCGGACATATCCAAAAAAGCCCTTTTTATTGTTCTTAATCTCTCTAGCAAGCCTGAGTTCATTCTGCGCTTTAGCTTTTCTGACTTTACCCCTACATGTGCTGGCTATTTGTTTGAATTCCTCTTTCGTGGTTTCTCCATTTTTCCATTTCTTATACATGTTCCGTTTAAAACTTAGCTCAGTTGAAAGTTCCTTAGTCATCCATCCTGGCTTCTTGAGACATCTTCCATTTTTCTTCCTCATTGGAACTGTTTGAAATTGTGCCTTCAATATCTCCCTTTTGAGAAACTCCCATCCGTCTTGAACTCCCTTTTCTTTTAGTATTCCTGACCATGGGATCACTCCCAGTATTTCTCTAAGTTTATTGAAATTAGCTCTCCTAAAGTCTAGAGTGCGTGTCTGACTATGCCTAGCTTCTCCCTTCCACTGTATTACAAACTCCAGGAGAACATGGTCACTTCCACCTAAGGATCCAACCACTTGCACCCCATCAACTAGGTCTTCCCTGTTGGTTAAGATCAGATCTAAAATGGCTGATCCCCTTGTTGCCTCTTCCACCTTTTGGACAATGAAATTGTCTTCCAGGCAAGTGAGGAATTTGCTAGACTTTGAGGATTTGGCTGAGTTTGACTTCCAGCAAATATCAGGATAGTTGAAGTCACCCATCACTACTACATCTCTCTTTTCTGAGTATGTGATTATCTGTTCTAGAAAGGCATCATCCAATTCCTCTGCCTGAGTCGGGGGTCTGTAGTAGACTCCCACAGTAACATCCCTGTTATTTCCCTCTCCTTTAATTTTTATCCAGATGCTCTCCACCTGGCTTCCAGTATTGACTTCCTGCATCTCTTCACTGGTGTAAATATCCCTGACATATAATGCTATTCCTCCTCCTTTCCTGCTTGGCCTGTTTCTCTTAAAAAGGTTATACCCCTCTATTTCTACATTCCAATCATGAGACTCATCCCACCAGGTTTCAGTGATGCCTATTATATCATATTTCCCTTGTTGTGCTAGGAGTTCAAGTTCATCCTGCTTATTTCCCATACTCTGTGCATTAGTGGAGAGGCATTTAAGACCATGTGTCCTCTTTACTTGCTGCTTTTGCACATTTTTTTGTTTCCTACTGTTGGGTCCTTGCACTGTTTGCCTTGTTCCCTCTATGCCACTTGGACTATTCTCTCCATCCCTTTTGCCTTCCAGTATAATGTCTCCCTCCCCCACATAACTCAGTTTAAAGCCCTCCTGATCAGATTCTTCAGACTGTTGGCAAAAACGTTTTTGCCAACTGGAGTGAGATGCAGTCCATCCCTTGCCAGAAGTCCCTCCTCATGGAACCGCAGCCCATGATCCAAGAATCCAAACTGTTCTTGGCGGCACCATCTAAAGAGCCAGTTATTCACCTCTGCTATTTTCCTCTCCCTTCCTGGACCATGCCCTTCTACCGGGAGTAGAGATGAGATGACAACCTGTGCATCCATCTCTTTCAGCTTCCTTCCCAGAGCCTCATAATCCCTTTTGATATTCTGAAGGCTGTGCCTTGAAGTATCATTGGTTCCCACATGAACCAAAAGAAGGGGGTATTGATCAGTAGGCTTGACAAGTCTTGTCAGCCTCTCCGTCACATGATGGATCTTTGCCCCAGGGAGACAACACACCTCCCGAGACATCTTGTCAGGCCCACAAACCACTGCTTCTGTACCCCTCAGCAAGGAGTCCCCCACCATGACTATGCGCCTCCTCCGAGGCTTAGCAGTGTCTGTTCCCTTTCGTGATACTCTCAGGCTCCCCTGCTCTGTCCCTGATGTCTGTCCCTGCTGCTTTTCCTCATCATCTCTGACAACAGAGAGAGATTCAAAGTGATTCTGTAGCTGCAAGCCACTCACAGAACGTTCCCTGGTTTCCTTACTTCTGTGTGTGACCTTCCTCCAAGCATCTACCTCTGTTGTATGTGGAGTGACCTCCTCCGCCCCAACAACTTCCTCTGTCTGTTTCCCACCCAAGACATTCTGGTCTGATCTGTTCAGGAGAATCTCCTGCTCTCTATGATGCTGGAGTGCAGATATCTGCTCCTCTAGCTGCTGTACTTTCTCTTCCAAGAGGGCTACCAACTTGCACTTGTGGCAGGTGTAGTTCCCCACCTCTGTAGGCAAGAAGACAAACATCCCACATGTGTTGCAGTCTTATCTAAACTGTACAAACAAGTAATGGCAGTCTAGTGGTTTCAAAAGCTGTTTTGGGGAATTTCTATTCAAACACAACTCAGGGTTTTGTTTTTTTCAATTTTTTAAAAAATGCAAGTTACCTACCATTACTTTTATCTGACCGTTGTGGGTGACTATTCACAGCATTTGGTGCTCCATGAGTTGCCCAGCGGGTGTGAGCAATGCCAAAATGGGTCTCAAAATTTGCCTTTAGGTCCAAACCCTCTTGTTCTGCGTGGATAAAACACACACATATACACTGCAGCCACTTAAAAGTCAAAATATAGGAACAAAAGCATATGACTAACCGAATTCTTAAATTTTGAACCTTCTGGATTATAAAATAGACAACTTGAGATTTGCTCTGTTTCTAAGGCCAGTTTCTGACTGGAAGTTGTGCTTAAGCTCAGCCCTGCTCTGTTATGAGAGAGGAAAGGATAATGGCCTGGTAATCCCTATCGGTTTGCCCTTGCCAACTTCAGGTCCCTGATCTTTTTTTAAATCTGGCTTTTGAGGATTTCAGCAGCATACTGGTAGAAATGAGTTGTAATAAAGAACTAGATGAGGAGGGGGGCATAACAGCAGGCACCTGAGATGCCAAGATTTACATGTAAGGAAATTAGCTGTCCTAATCATTTCGCCTATTCATCTTGCTACATCATTCTGGCACAAGCTAGGCTGTGCTTTGTATGTTTTTGGATGCAAACCACTGCAAAGCTCTTTAATACTGCCAATCCAATCATTATTTTCCTCTCCTCCCCCAGTCTCTTCCCCTTCCCACAAACCTTAGCTCCTTAGGAAGCACACAAGGAGCATGGTTGTGGTCTGAAGTGTAACATTTCTCGATTATTGAGCACAATCCTAAAGCTAAGGTTCCTCATCTGAGTACAGTGGTCCCCCGCCTTACGAATCCCCCGGGTTATGAAAACCCCGGGATCCGAAGGTGGTGGGACCGCCATTGTATCCCCCGGGATCCGAAAGATCCCCCGGGATACGAAGGAAAAAAATGCCGTGCGGCCCCTTTAAATGGCCACGCGGTCCGTCCGCGAAAGCGGTCCCCCGGGTAACAAAAGCTTCCGGGTTACGAAGGTAATCCCGGAATGGATTACCTTCATAACCCGGGGGACCACTGTACTCATTTTGTCTCATATATTTCTCATATATTCAGACAATCCTTGGAACGTTTGTTATATGATCAGGTAATTAATTCCATATTTCAATTTAAATAATAACAATTGTAACTGAGTACTAATTGCAAATGCACTAAACTTCAATTGATTGTTGTGATAAATAAATGAATCCCCCATGAAACAAAATTTGGGTGTGTGCTACAGGGACAAATCTTCCAGAATATGCTACCGCCAAAACTAGAAAATCCCTTCTTTCATGTATGTACAGCCCACACTGCCCAATAATGTAATGAACACTTTTTGAAGACATTATAACTATATATAAACATCCTCTGAACAAATTGTGCCAAGAAAATCCCGTTGATAGGATCATCGTAAGTCAGACACAATTTGAAAGCACATAACAGCAACAACAAATACCGTATATACTCATCTGTAAGTCGATAAATTTATACTACAAAATTGACCCCAAAAAACCTGGGTCAACTTACACATGAGTCAATATGGTAATAAAAAGGCTGGTTGCTTCTGGAGGGTGGTAGCCAGTCTGGGAAGATGCAAGAAGAGTGAATGCTCCCTCCCCAAGCCTCTTCCCAGCCCAGTTGCCTTTGGAGGGGGCAGCTGGGCTGGAAAGACACAGGAAGAGTGAGCAGGACATCCTTTACATCCGTGGTTACATGCCCTTCATTTTTATCCTCGACCTATCCACAGGTCATATTAAAATCCAGATATTTGGCCCCAAAGCCTACCCTCAATTTATACAAGAGGTCAACCTATACATGAGAATGTACGGTACTCATTTTAAGTAAAAATTAAAGTGAATTGACACTTCCCTTACAGTTACTCTCCATGTCAGATTGGGCATAATTACACCCAAACACTTTTTCAATATGTAGACTTACTGTGCAACTCTTCATCAAGAGCCTTTACTTTTCCTCTCTTTTTTACTAATTTTATGATCCTTTCCTTGTCTTCATTATTATTCCCATCAATTGCAACACCTGAAATACAGAACACACATTATTGTTTAGTATACCTGAACAAAATACTGTATTCAGTTTTGCTTGCTGGGGAGGGCACTGTAGTCCAACACATATCGAAAGCACTCACTTGAGGAATGCTGGCTGACTTTCATCTTCACATGGTTGTTATTATTACTATTATTATTATTTTATTTATATAGCGCTGTAAATTTACATAGTGCTGTACATACAATCTTATAATTAGATGGATCCCTGCCCTCAGGCTTACAGTCTAAAAGAGACAACACAAAAGGAAAAGGGGAAGGTGATGGGAAGGGGATGAGGTCCAGTAGTTCTTCTCTCCCTCTGGGACCTGGACCACATACTTGGAATAGAAGTAATAACAACATACAGTGGATTCACCATATCTCCAAGGATTTGGTTCCAATGCTCCCTTCCCCCCAAAAAACACTGGTACTCAAATCTTTCACCATTCTATATGGCCCTCCACCATTTTAAATATGAGAACTTGAGCCCACTTGCAATTTCATATACCTCCACAGCCTGTCTAAACAGTCCAAGAGTTTCCCAGGTCTAAGGAGAGAGATGCAGTGGGCACTAGACTGTACAGCACTAATATGATGCAGGGCCTTTGAAATGAAAGAGCAGAAGCACTTTCACGCAGCTGCCTCTTGTTGTGTCTTTCACCTGGCTGGATTACTTTCGCCCAGCTGTGGCGCTTCTGCTCTTTCAGTTCAAAGGCAGACGTCGGCAGCAGCTGGTGTGATTCCTGGAGGCAGGAGCACAAAGAATGTGTGCACAGTGTTTGGGGCCTGCCACCGACCATATTAGTCCTGTAAAGCCGCATACTCACCCATGTATCTCCCCTCAGACCTCAGGGAGCCCACCAGCCACCCACCTTGCAGGCCCAAGGAGTGCTTGTCTTGCAGCCAGACCTTGCCATCACCTCTGTTGCTGCCCTAAGACAATTTCTCACCCTGGCTGGAAGAGATTTCAGTTTTATTTATTTGCAGTCCATGGTGGGTGGACCCACTGTACAGTAATAAATAACAGCAGCAATTAACGCCCACAACAATATAATTTGCATACCTGCAGAGTCATATCCCCTGTACTCTAATCTTTGTAGTCCCTTTATTAAAGTTTCAAATATCTCCTTCCTGGTCCTACGGACTCTGTAGTTCATATAAGCAAAGATTCCTGTTGGGCAGAGAATAAGGAAATAGAATGAATTGCCAGTACTGAAATATTTTTGCATGGTATGTTCAGAAATAAACAAGCAGTCTTATAAAATCAAAGTACTACCGTAAACATTTTCCAATACAGCTGGTCTTCATGACAACAAGAGGTGTTTTTTAATTATTATTCAAGACTGTACAAATTTTATGATTCAAATTAATGCCAAAGTTTTTCCTAGGGTTGGAACAATCATCTGCTGGCCTAACAAATACTACCAAATGACTGCTTTTTTTTAAAAAAAAAAATCAGGACCAAGTATTCCTTTTATTTCATTACAGTGTCATTTGTTAATCAAGAAGTTAAAAAGTTGTTGCTGTTTTTTGTTCACTGTTTTACATCTCTTTTTTTCCACTAATACTGGGATTCAAGGCAGCTTACAAAACTTAAAGCAAATACAGTTAAGTGCAGTACTTATATTTTGCAAAGACATAAGTAAAATTTTATTAAAAGTTGTTATTAAAATAAAATTCTCTCTCCTTAGAGCTAAAACAATTTAAAACAAATCAATTAAAAGACAGAAGATTTTAAAAAATCAGCAAACATTATGCTATTAAAAGCTCTTTTGGTTTTTCTCCCAAAAGCCTGCTGAAACAGAAAAATATTTAATTGCCAACAAAACAACAGCAGAAGGGAGACATCTTAACCTTCCTAGAGAGGCAGGTCCAAAGACTGGGAGCAGACACTGAAAAGATATTTTCTTATGTTCCACCAAACATGCCTGGGTAGGTGGTGAGGCCAAGAGAAGGGCCTTTCCTGAAGATCTTAGTATCTGAACAGGCACATATAAAAAGATACAGTTCTTGAGATAGTTTAGCCATATAGGGCTTTATCCATCATAACAAGCACTTTGAATGGTGTCCAGAAATGAAGTGACAGCTACTAGAGCTGTTCCAACAAGGTAGTTGTATACTCCCTCTATACAGTCCTAGTTAAAACAGAGTATGTTACAATAAACCAAATGGGATGTAACCAATGTATGTGTCATCATGGCCAGACAATATATTTCCAAGAATGGCTGCAGCTGGTGCAGCAGTAAATGCACTTCAGGCTACTGCAGAAATCTCAAGACTAAATCCAAAGGTAAACCTGAACTGTGAACCTGGGTCTCCAAGGGAAGTGCAACCCCATTGGCTGATTCCCTAATTTCTGGTCTGCCTTTTGATAAGCCAGAAGCACCAGCATCTTGTTTAGATTAAGCTTCAGTTAATTCACTTAAATCCAGCCCATTGCTGCTGCCAGATACTGTTTAACACAACAAGAGCTTCCATTGTGTTAGGTGGAAAGGAGAAACAGAGATGGGCACCATCATACGGACAGTACCAAACCCCAAACCTCTCCCAGGACTTTCATGTAGATATTGAATAGCATGGGGGAAAACAAAGAAACTTGAGCTACTCCACAAGTAAATGGCTAAGGAACTGAACAAGAGTCGCCTAACACCAGTTTGGTTTTATATTGATTAATATTACTAATACTAATTCTGTATTATTAAAATATTTATATCCCACCCTATATGAAAAGATCTCAAAGCAGCTTACAAATGGCATTAAAATAAGTTAAACAGTTTAAAACCATACAATAAATCAAACAAGCTAAAACATATTAAATATCATATTGAATTAAAAACAGATTTTTAAAAAGTGTTTAAAAACTATGTACAGCAGTATTTGGGATGGATTAATGAGGCCCAAGGACCTTGATGAACAGGTGCCTAAATGACATGTGTGTTGGCAGCAATCACGCCTCCAACAGCTAAAAATGCTCTCTCCCATATCCCAACACAGTTTATTAACCTCACAGGTGGGACAAGGAGTCCTAGCCCACATACTTTAATAATCAGGCAGGCACATATGGGGAGAGGTGCTCCCTCAAATGTCTAAGTCCCAAGCCATTTAGGACTTGGGTTGCGAAACCGGCAGGACCGCGATTGTATCCCCCAGGATCCGAAAGATCCCCCGGGACACGGAAAAAAAAACCGCGCGGCCCCTTTAAATCGGCCGCGCGGTCCATTGAATATAGCGGTCCCCCGGGAAACGAAAGCTTCCGGGTTACGAAGGTAATCCCGGAACGGATTACCTTCGTAACTCGGGGGACCACTGTATAAGCACCTTGAATTCAGCCTTGAAAAATATTTGTTACCAGTGGAACTCTTTAAAAGACTGGCATTATATGATGTCTATATTGTATCCCAGTCAGCATTCAGGCTGTGACATTTTGCATTGGCTGCAGTTTCTAAGACTTCTTTCAAAGCACCCCCCCCCAACCCCAATAATGGGGTAAACTAACTTCAATAGTATAATCAGGAGGTTGCCAGTGCATGGACTACTGTGGCTAGGTTATCTGTCCAGAAAAGACTGTAGCTGGTGCACCAGTCAAAACTGGTGCCAAAAACTCTAAGCCACTTGGGCCACCAGTGACAGGGATAGATTTAAAAGTACTCCCAGATACACCCCTGCTCTTTCAGAAGGAGCGTAACCCCATCCAGGACTGGCTGCTTGCCCAATTCCTGGCCTCAAGAATGACCAATCCACAAACCCTATGCCCTTGGGATTCAGCATCAGTTTACTGACCCTTGTACTAAGACTAAGTATGAATCCTGCTGATAATTAAAGTATTCTTTTCTCTCTTGGGGTGTAATAAGCGTAGTGCTTTCAAATGTGATTATTTGGCCAAATCATTTTCACTAGTTAAAATACCCTGCCCTAACCAGATTTGTTTAAACTGCCATTCACTGTTTAATCTGAAGCTGCATATTAGGTAAGAAAATGTGTATTTTCTAGTAGAATAAGGGGATGAATTTTTGAAAATAAATGTTGCCATCCCCCAAAACAGATACACAAATCTCACCTAGATTTTTGTCAACAAAGCTGAACTGGAAAAAAAATTATAGCCAGTATTTCACATGTGTGTTAGACAGCCACAAACACATTGTCCAAGACATTATTTTGTTTTGAGTTAAACATACCAGATATAATTCATGCCTGAAAGAAAAGCTGTCCTAGCACAGCTAAATAATCCTCTAAAGGTTATGGCTATTACAATTTTCCCATGCACTCAGCTCACATTCTGTGCTACTTTTCCACAGCTGTATATTTTAAACATCTTTCTTTCACACATCCTCAGTTTTAAAAAGGAGGCCTTTTTGGCTACTTTCTGAACCAGTATTTTACAAAGTATGTAACCAATCAGGCTCATGTTAAGGCATAGTGTTGTTACGCCTATGTCACTCCAGACAAGGTAGCTCCGAGTGATCCTTCTACAATGCAGCCAGTGTACTGATTGGTAAAGATTGCTTGTTTATACCAAACTCCACCACTGCTCCTAGTTATGCATACCAGGAGAGACGGAAGCCACTAGAGAGTTTGGACTGAAAATGACACCAGCAACCTGGGCTGCCAAAGAATACATTTCAGGTTCTCTGGGCCATGGGAAAGAGATCTTACTTTCAATACACATATTCTGTTATGCCTGCTATTACATCTATTAACTGCTTGCTTTCAGCACAGAGGTCCAATATTAACTTACAATTACTTAAGGACATTGGCTTTACATGTTTTTAATTAAATTTCAATGGGCTCATATGTTTTTAACTCTGTGAGACTCTACAGCCACATTTTATAGTGCCTCTTTTTAAAAAAATTCCTTCTTGTGTATTTCCTTAAATAAACAGATTGCCTTGTAACTGAGTTTACTTGTTTCTCACTTACCAGCTGTGAAGAATTAGTCTGTATTTTACAGTAAACATGAAGATGCTACCAGTAAAATTAATCCACCATTTGGCCCAAGATTTGAACCAGAGTAGACAAAGGCTTGCAAAGATGATGATGAGCTTTTCATCTTTCCTTAGACAGAAATAAAACTTCCCCACACCCTTTGTAATCTTGCTGTTATGTTGGTTATTAATATGCAAAATTATATGCCAGCCCCCTTTGTCTCCTTAGTGAAAGAATGTGTTGATGTTTTACCAAAACTGTATTATTAACACTATCGCCAACATCTATGACTCCTTGAATGCTTTCATCAGCACTGTCTATGCATAATCCTAAACATACACTGGACTGATTATATGAAGAATGTTGCTGTCCTGGAGCAAGCAGGGATCACCAGCATTGAGCCCATGCTATTGAAAATGATGCTGCACTGGGCAGGGCATGTTTCTAGGATGGAGGACCACCACCTCCCCAAAACAGTACTCTACAGTGAACTCGCCATGGGTCAGTGTAAGAGGGGCACCCCAAAGAAGAGATACAAGGACTCCCTGAAACAACATCTAAAGCTCGGCCAAATTGATCACCAGCAATGGTCTGCCCTGGCCTCACATCGGGAGGAATGGGGGCGCACTCTCCACAATGCTGCAGCCTCTTTTGAGAACTCACGCCGAATGAGTCTCAAGGAGAAACGACAATGCAGAAAGAACCACAACTTGGAAACATCACCCAAGGAGGCTTTCTGCTGTGCTTTCTGTAGCCGGACTTGTTTATCTCAAATTGGCCTTTTTGGTCATCAACGCGCTTGTAGTAAGCGTGGGATGAGTCCTTCCTGAATCTTCGTTAGCAAAGAAAAAAAAAAGGCAGAGATTATTAACACCAGTTCATTTTGGGATTTAATTTTTAGGAAAAATTGAAGACACAATTTAAGTTTATTTTCTTGTTAACACTGTTTCTTCTTATGAGAAACAGTATCAGTTGTATCAGTTACAAAAAGAGGAGGGAAACAAACACCAGCCTTCCCATATTCAGGCACTAGCCATGCATGCTGGCCAGGAAAGACAAGCATTGTAGTCCAACGTTCAGCTTGGAAATGTCTGGTCTAGACCATAGCAAAAACAATGTAGAGTCTTACGACAACTTAAAGATAAGTAATTTTCTTTGTGTCATAACCTTTTGTGGACTAGACCACAGCAAACCAATCTTCTTTGGACCTCATTATCTTCATCTACTTATATCTTACATTTAGATCCCATTTTCCAGCTAACACCCCAAAGCAGAGTGTCATGTTTCAGTCTTCACCATGTTGTTGTTTTTATCATGGAAAAGAAAACAGATGACCTTTCAGTACTCCTACTTAGAAGTGACTTAATTATTTGGTTTGATAAAAAAAAAAAAAAAACACAGATCACATTGCTTTTAAATGACTACACAAAAGTAATTTTGTACAGGAAAACTCTCATTTTATGAAGATGTGTAAGGGGGAAAGCCTTCACATGGGTACTTTAAAGAATAACAATCCAAATACTGCAGTTAAGCATAGAGTCAACCAGAAATTGTACAGGCTCATCTTTGTTTCAGACTCCTTTTATCTCTCCCCAGGGCTTTGAAGTGCTTGCTTCCTCTTTCAGGAATGCAAATGGTTGGGTAAAGAAAGGAACACAGAAAATTTTCAGTGGGGAAATTCCATAAGAAAGTCAGTGCTTGGACATCTTTAACCAGGATCAATATACAAGCCTCTCATATCTTGAGTATAACAAGCAGTGACACTGCTTCCCTCCACACCTCCACTTTTAAAATATGTACAGTTTATAGTATTTTAAATTTCTCTGCTCCCAAAAGAAAAGCTTCAGCAATGAAAACAGTCTGCTAAAATTGGTAGCCTGTTATATTTTGTAATTTTATTTTGTTATGCTCCCCTCATTACTACTTTGCTTCTATTTTCATTAAATATACTGTCTACCTTCTGCTGTGAATCCTGAGAAAAGTAATCTCTATTATCCTACAGTTAACTTTCACTCTCCCAACCATCAGTATAACAATAGCAAGTATATTTCTATACGGCTTATCAGTGCACTTAAACACTCCCTAAGTGGCTTACAATGTGTAAGCTAATGGCCCCCCAACAAGCTGGGTATTCATTTTAGCAACCTCAGAAGGATGCCAGGCTGAGTCGACCCTGGCTGGTATTGAACTCACAACCTTGTGACTAAGTGAATGGCTGCAGAACAAGCATTTAACCACTGCACCATCAGGGCTCTCTCGTTGCAATAAGCTGCAGAGAGCTCCTCACTAAAGCATGAGACTATGTTGTATGTATGCACTGATATCTTTATTAATTATATTCCTGTAGCTGTCTTTTTACAGCACAGCCATAGTCCCACAGCCAGCATGATCATCATGGAAGTTGTAGTCCAGAAACAGTTCTGGTTAGCCATCATAGCTAAATGGAACCTTACTGTTCAAAGGAGGTGGTTGTTGTAGCGACAGCCTACCACTGCTGGAAAAAGAACCTCGACTAGAAATCCCAGATGCTTTGGGACTCTAACTCCCATCATCCCTGACCACTGAGCAGACTAACTAGAGATAGTGAAAGTTGTAGTTCAGCAACTCTTGGGGTCAGGCCCAAGGGTGGGAACTACTAAACTTTTGTGTTTGATCAACAGGGAAATATTCACCTTTAAAATAAAATAAAAATATGAACAGCTTAGTAATGTGAGCTTTCCCCTCATTCCTTCAAAGCTTAATTCATTAGTTTTATTGACAATTATTCTGTCTGTGAAGTAAAACATTCAGAAATAAAGCCTACCATGTCCAATATCCAACTTACTGCTTATAATTAATGTTAATCATATGCAACTAAAGCAGTAACTAAATCACAAGCCAGCAAACTACAGCTGTGCTCTCAGAACTAAACAAGGCTGTTTGTCTGGTGCAAAAAGAATGTAAAGTATTTTTTTTAAAAAAAATCTGGCATATTGTTTTCTTTTAAAAAAAATGATCCAACGTTATATTTTGAAACAGAACCGAATATAATCTTTTTGCATTAAACTTCCGTTTTGTTGGGATTATGTTTAAAATATTCTTAGTCAAGAGCAGGAAGCTTCTCTTTCCTTCTGCTAGTGACATTTCTGGAACAGTTTTTTTTTTCATCACCAAAAATTGTCTGGTTGCTACGGCAGCAGTAAAGGGTGTCAGAAAAGCTGAATACTCTGAAATGACACCATACTCAGTGGCTACTTCATCCTGAGTCAGCCACACCACTCCTTAGCTAGCACTTTGTTGAACAGTGAAACATCCCTGTTTCTTAGTCAAAACACAGACAGATTACATTAATCTGATTTCCAGCATATTGTTTATGTAATTGTGAACTGGTAACTAACAGTAACACATACACTGTGCAGGGGTTCTGCTCTTGTTCAGTAAACATGTGAGGAAGGGAAGTACACTTCCCCTGTCCCCATGCTGTTCCCATCACCAATTACACATTGGAGGGTGACTCTGTGAAGGGGATGTATCCTGGGGGTTAAACCTGGGAAAATCAGGGTTTAAAATCTATTCCCAGGAAAGGCTCACCTGTTGAGAAATTCACTTTCCAAAAACTGAGGGTGAGAGAAAAGTGGGGCCAAGGCAGGGCTGGCATGTTTCCATGCCTCATGACATTGGATGAACACAAAAACAGCACACCTGCGTAGGGCTTATACAGTATTCTTGATCTGATCCCCTTTAACTCAGCCAAGCCACTTTGAGCTATTGATATGGGTCAATTACTCTGGAAGAGAACCTTCTTTTATAGATAAAAAATGGGCACTTCATGTTGGCCTTTTAAAGAAAGCTTGTTGGCTCAGCTGCGTGCAACTCCTTTAAAGGAGTCCATTTACAATCAGCATGAGTACTCACATCCCATCCAAATTCTCATTTATATGCTCAGGCATATAAAATGTACCCGCTCACAGTCAAATAATCCTTTTAATTTACTAAACTTATCCTCAATATTTTAGGATCTATTTTTATCAGAGGACCATTATCCCAAAATAGTTCTAATGGGATGAGATGTTCTGAGATATCAATTCAAGTGTAAGAAATTCCACCCACAGGTGCAGAGCTCTAGCTATAAAGCCTCTCTTCATAATTCCTCCTGAATTATGCTACTATCATAACAAGACTTTAATCCTTTTCAGGCCCACTCAAAACTATATTCCATAATAGCAGGGGCATCACAGAAGCCAAACCTGCCCCCTGACTCACCATACATACAAACAGTACCCTATGTGCTAACAGCAGGCTTTGACATTTCTATTCAGACAGTGCAATCCAAAGTGGTGGTCCCTGGATGGGTGCTGGTCACCGAGCCACTGGCTGCTGATCTCTGAAGAGTTTCTAAGGAAGAAAGAAGTAACTGTGGCCAATCGGTAAAAATATGGTACAAGTCCTTGGCACACAGTAAAAAAATAAACTGCCAATTCCATTTATCTGAAGTACTGACCTATAAACTGCTGTCAAGGAGTCTTAACTGGCTGAATGTTGTTTCCCCCATCTGTTTTTATTGCTACTATATAATAGTGTGTGTTTTTTTTAATGATCTACAAAGACTGCCCTGCACTGCAGAAATAATCCAGTTTGACACCAGTTTAACTGCCATGGCTCTATGCTATGGAGTTCTGGGAACTGTAGTTTTGAGAGATATTTAGCCTTCTCTATAAAAGCTCTGGTGCCACAACAAACTACAGTTCCCAGAATTCCATAGTATTGAACCACGGCAGTTAAACTGGTGTCACACTGGATTATTTCTGCCGTGGGGATACAGCCTATGCTTTGATTAGTCTGGCTTTTCATTCATATTTTGTCACGGTTAGCTGCTTGCAGTGCCATTTTTGCCAGAAAAAATAAGATACAAAACAACAGCTCTGAGCATAAAATGAACAACCATCACTGCACACACACACTGAATACTTCTTACCATTTGAAAAAGGCTATTATCCCAAATTATCATGAAATACAATTACACATCTGCTTCTGAACATGCCTTCCTAATCTGAATTGAAGAGAGGTGTGCTAACTTCACAATATATGAGGCAAAATGGCCCACGTTTGAACATAGAGCAATCTAGGGCTGGTCATGAGCAACTTGTGTCTCAAGAACCAGAAGTTATGGTAACTTAAATGCTTGTTGTGTCCACTATGTTTCATGTCATTATTGAAGGATAATGAGGATAGTTTCAGATTAGCACTTCAGACTAACCTCAGTGGCTATAATACTGCTCAAATCTCCATGCCTTCAAAGATTTCACTCCCTTTCTCATTCCTTACTACAAGGAACGTACACAATGGACCTGAAGCGAAATATTTAACATTGCACTGTCTGACATGCCTCACTGAAAGAAAACTATTAAAAAAAATTTTTTTGCATTTCTTTTTTAAAATAAACTTTATTTATGTATTTTTTAAAAGGACAAGAGATCTAATCCACAAAAAAGCTTGGAGCAGAAGAGAAAGGGCAACCTGAAAGGGAAACTTGACTTTTTGGTGGATGCTGGTTGATCTGGTTTCTTTCTAGTTATACAAAAGGGATTTTACCAGCTAGCATGGTAGACAAAACTGTTGTTGTTGTTGTTGTTGTTGTATGCCTTCAAGTCATTGCCAACAGTATGGTGACCCTATCACAGCAAGTTTCTTCAGAGTGGGTTTGCCATGGCCCTCCTCTACTGAAGAACTCTTGTCAATTTCCTGCTATTAACTGCATTTCCAAACTGTTCTTGGAACCATGCTTGGACATAGGAGTTTATCATACGACGGAATTTGGGAGTATAATGCAATGGCAATCCAAACGCAATCATGGGGTTTCACGTTATTGCGAATGAGCGTATCTCATGCAATTTCGGGCAATGGGAAGTCATTCCGAACGCAATCATGGGGTTTCACGTAATTGCGTTTTAAATTATCTCATACAATTTCGGGCATTGGGGGATCAATTTCGGGAAAGGGGAAGTCATTCCGAACGCATTCCGAATGCAATCAGAAATTCACGTAGTTGTCAGCCATAGACAACCCAAACTGGGTGACCTTGGGCAAGTCACACTCTCTCAGCCTCAGGGGAAGGCAAGGGCAAACCTCCCCTGAACAAAACCTTGCCAAGAAAACCCCATGAAAAGGTCAGAAAGGACTTGAAGACACACAACAACAACAACAACAACATCAACAACCCCATTGTGAAGAAGAGGCATTAGCCTCTAGTAGATTGGCTCCACTCTCCCCTCAAAAGCCCAGCTCATATGAAACTTCCATCTTGCAAGAAAGAGGAAAGCCAAGTCCCAGCAGCAGCAGCAGCCTCCTCTGGCCTTCTTGGGGCTTAATGGCTCCCCAGAAAAAAAGAAAGGAAGGAAGGAAGGGAAGGGAAGGAAGAAATGGGCACCAAAGGATCAGGATGGGAAAAAGGGAGGCTGGGAAGACCTGAAATGGCGGAGGAAGCATGAAACAAGAAGGAGGACCCCCTTTTTGTGTGTGTGTGTGAGGAAGGAGTAGCAGCTGAGAGAAGGCTGCATCCACACTGGAGCAATATAACCCGGTTTGGCCCCGCTTTAACTTGTTGTCTGACTCAATTGCTATGGAATTCTGGGAGTTGGAGTTGGTTGTGGAGTGCTCTGGACCCCACAACCAACTCCAACTCCCAGAATTCCATAGCCTTGAGCCACACAAACTTTTTCCCAACCCAGAGAGAGAGAGAGAGAGAGAGGACTTCTTCTTCAATCAATAGACCAACTTTATTCTTATACCTCGCCTTTCTGCTGCAGCAATCAAGGCGGCTTCCAAGACTAAAATATATTGGAATCATACATACTCTTAATAAATAAATTGACCCCCCCCCCTTTAAAAAAAAACAGGATTAAACACAGTACAGTTTCATAAAAAATGCTTACCACACATGGCTCAGTGGACGCAGCAGGGATCTTGCTGCTTGCTCTACCTTCCCAGGAACAAAGCTCTCCTCTCTCCACGCTGAGAAGCACACACAACACAACGCTGCCTAGTCTGTTCTCTTTCTTTTTCGCCTCCTCCTCCTCCTCCTTTTTATAGCCTGCCTTGCTCCCCCAACACAGGGCTGCCCCATTGGCTGAGAAAGTTGGCCAGGGTTGGGCTTGGCTTGGCCCCCCTGGCCCTAAAGGGAAAGCCTAGTCACACAGTCAGAGCACACTCCCTCCCTCCACAGGACCCCTATGAATGGGGAAAGAAAAACCACAAATAACAAAAACACTATGTTTTTACCTGAGAGGACACCTCTCTAGGCATTTCTAGGTCCTCCAGTGCAACTCTGTGGTCAACAGACACTGACCACAGAGTTGCACTGAAGGACCTAGAAATGCCTAGTAGAGCATCCTCTCTAGGAACCTCTAGGTCCTTCGGTGCCACTTTTGGTTAAAGTTGACCAGAGAGTTGCACCGGAGGAGGACCGAGGACTCTTTCAGAGGTTGTAAATTAGAAGTATAATTTAATGGTAATCCGAACGCAATCATGGGGTTTGACGTTATTGCGAATTCAAGTACCTCACGCAATTTCAGGCAAAAGGGAAGTCATTCCAAACGCAATCATGGGTTTTCCATTATTGCGAATTAAAGTTTCACACGCAATTTCAGGCAAAGGGGGGGTCATTTTCGGGAAACGGAACATTACTCCGAACGCACTCCGAACGCAATGGGAATTCCCGTGGATTCGCTAAACAAGCAAATTCACGGGAATTCAAATTGGCTCAATTCGCAGTAAAGAGAAATTCCTCCCGTGTGAAAGAGTCTCTAGATATTCCTAGAGAGAACATATCAATAAAATCGGTGGTTAATCAAATCCGCAAAAGTCAACACCGCAAATGTGGAAGGACGAGTGTTACTCAGTGTGAGACCGCATGAACTGCCCAGGCTCAACACTAGGGAATTCTGGGAACTGCAGTTTTGTGAGACATTTAGCCTTCTCTGTCAGAGAGCTCTGGGACCACAGTAAACTACAAAAATCCCAGGATTCCCTAGCACTGAGGCCGTCTCAAAGTATTGATGCAGTGTGTTTGGGACCTGGGAGTCTCTGGGAGTCTCAAGGTGAGCAGATGTCCTCACTGTGAAGGAGGACAAGGTGCCGCAAAAATATAATATGTTTGAGGGGAAATGGGGGGCACATACAAAAATAAAAAAGCTCTAAACACTGGTATAAATGTAAAGTCATGCTTCTTAGTCACACTCAGAATTAAGGAGCTTTTGGGATTCTTCCCAGACAGAAGGTTAAAATGTAGGACAAGTCCTGGGAATGGAGGCCATCTGGTCATTCTGCATGTGCCTTCAAGTCATTTCCAACTTATGGCAGCTCTTCGCAAAACTCCCTAACCTTCACTGCTCTGCATAGTTCCTGTAAATTCCTGTAAATTCATGAATTTACATGACTTGAAGGTACACAACAACAACAACAACTAGAGATAAAGAGTCTTGCAGTGGATTGCCAGTGATTGCCTTATGGCAGCAAAGCAAGATATAAATAAAAGTTTTATTATTTTTATTATAAGTTGGAAACAACTTGAAGGCACATAACAGTAGTTTTCTCTACAGTGAAAACAACAACAGCACACCTCCATATTGTTGTTAAGTGTCCTCAAGTAAGCAGGACTCATGGCGACCCTGTGAATGAGGCAACTGAACTAAGTTGTCTAAATTCATCTCCATAACCTCCTGAACAGAGTCCAACCATCTAGCATGTGGTCTTCTTCTCTTTCTACTTCCTTCCACCTTTCCTAGCATTATTGGCTTTTCCAATGATTCCTCCCTTCTCATGATATGATCAAAGTACCACAGCCTCCAATTCCCATCATATGATAAACTCCAAAGGTGCAACTAAAGTACATTCTAAAAGGGAAATAAACAGCAAGGTTAACTTGCTGATATGAAGGCAGAATCACCAGAATAGAGATAGATACGGATTTTTACTACTATTGCAATAACTTAAAAATTCAGGTGAGCATTTAGAACCAGGGTTAAGCATCCAAAGAAAAAGACCAGCTATGGGAATGCAGACACAGCCAATTCAAGAGTTCCGGTGTGAAGAATTTTGAATGTCTTATTTATTAATATATTTGTTTTAATTGAGAGTATTTATACCCCACTCTTCAGCCACAAAGGCTCTCAGAGTGGTTTACACTTTGTTAACCCGACAGATTCCCTGCCCTCAGATTTACAATCTAAAAAGACATAACACAAAAGAAGGAATGGCAGTGGGGAAAGGGATCAAGTCCAGCAGATACAGCTGGCCATGATGGGAACAGTTAAGATGGAGGGAGGGCCTTTAAAATGTCTTACTCTCTGAAGTGTTAGGAATGTGGGAACTAGAGGAAAAACTCGTGAGGATTTTCATTTGCAAGGATGGACAACACTCCCCTCCTGACAACTAAATCGCTGTATGGTGAGTCACACTGCACACTTTGTTTGGCAAGTGCAACTTTCTAGAGAAACCTGTTGGCCTCCCTCTGCTTAGACTATCTCACTTTCAGAAGGTATATTTGTGATATAAATGCCATAAATAAATAGAAGGTGGGCAGCAACAGTGAGGCAGTGGGTTAGGAACACTGGTACACCTGCCTTGGCAATGGTAGTGCTCAAGCTATTTCTAGAATTCAAAAAATAGTGAGGACTCTAAATGAATAGTTTTAAAAAAAGAATTAGACAAATTCACATCAAACCTATTAATAGAGGAAAGGGCAAGTCAAGTGGAAGCTTCATAAATGGAGGCAGTGTTTTCTGGACTATGAGGGTAAACAATAGGGATTGCCTATCTGCCAGCATACTTCTAAGACACATTGTTGGACTCAATGAAACTGACTTGGTTTGGATTATATTCTTGAGCATTTATGAGTGCAGCCCTGGTTAAAGGGTATCACCACAGTTGCTCAGTTCAATAGAACCATAAAGGATTAAAATACAGTACTGTAGAATTTAAGACCTTTCCCCTTCAAAACATTAATTCCATGCAATAACATGTTTAAGTAAAGCATTTGGTAGATATAACGAAATTTACACTAGGGCATTAGAAATTAACTCATGTGATAAATGTGTTATTTTTTACCTGAAAACTTTTTTTAAAAAATGCAGTTAAACTAATAAGAATACTATTGCTTCACAATTCTGTTTTTTCAGTTGGTTATGGATACTTAATTGTATGTTCCTAGCCTAGGTTATAAGGTGCCTATATTTCTGCACTTCTATAGAATATAAAATTCCACTTCACTATTACAAGGTAGAAGAGGAAAGATTCCTATCTGGAACAATGTATTCTGGAATCACTCAATGTCCTTGTTTTTCTAAGTGTTTAAATTATTTTAAGACTGTGCTTTAACATGCAGTTACAGTACCTGCCCCTACATTTCTCCATGCTTTTGTTTTATCAGATAAAGAGATAAAGACTTAGATGGTGTAGGGGCCTGGGGAAAAAAAGATTGGTGTGAAACCAGAAATGCTGAGCAACAGAAAGATTTTCAGTAAATAGTATTTTGACCACTGACTTCAATGGAATACAGATTGCAGGTTTCACCTGCTAAGACTTCAGTCCTATACCAATTTATATAGGAATAAGTCCCTTGGAAGAGGGTGGAACATGTATAATAGGGGTGAACAAAGTGTGGCTGTCCAGATGTTGTTGAATTGTTATCCCCATGGGCCCTAGCCAGGATGAATGGTGAAGAATGCAAGCAGCTTCAGTTTAAAAACATATAAAAGTATAGGACTGTAGTGTAAATGACTTAATACCACATGTTGTGAATAGTGACTTCACAGACTGGGTGTTCTCCTGGACTTGGATCTGAGCCTGGATGGCCAGATTTCAGTTGTGGCTAGTGGTGCATTTGCACAATTGAAAATAGTGTGCCAGCTGTGCCCATTCCTTGAGTAGTCAGATCTGGCTACAGTGACACATGCCTTGATTACATCCCATTTAGTCTATTATAACATGTTCTACACTGCCTTTGGAAACTGTGGGAAACCTCAGTGGGTCAAAATGCTGCAATCAGGTGGTTGATCAGGCTGGGTACAGGAATCATGTTATTCTTTTGTTGAAAGAACTGCATTGAGTACTGATTTATTTCTGGAAAGAATTTAAAGAGCTACTTCTGAACTTTAAAGACCTACACAGCTTGGGTCCAGACTATTTGAAAGACCGTATTTCCTTATGTCAGCATCATCATCATCACCATCATTTATTGCAATCAACAGATTGAATAGAAAGTTATTCAAAAAGGAATAAATAGAACAGTAAAACAATAAAATGATTGGTATCAGCTTTATGTAAAACACACAAAGAGCTCTAATTCTCTCTACCTCTGAAAGAAATTTAGCAACAGCCAATATTACATTTGGGGACTTATCATCCTACCTGATATGAAATTGGGCACAATAGCCAACAAATTTCCTTATTTCCTTATATAAACTGGCACATGCATTGAGAGGGCTTTCTGCAGGAGAGATCTTTCTTGCAGTCCCACCCCCCTTGTAGGCACAGTGGGTGAGGACCCAGGCCTTCTCTATGGTTGCTTCCAGACTGTGGAACTCCCTTCCATGGGAGATCTCATTGGCTCCCTCCCTCTTGTCTTTCCACCAGCAGATGAGGTAATTTTTATCTAGACAGGCTTTTGAATTTTGCCTACAGAGTTGCAGTGTGTGAAGTGGTGTGTGTTTACATATAGACATAAATATTCATTCTTAGTGTTTTAGCTCCTTTAATTTTGTTTTTTTTTATATATAGTGGTGATGTTTAATTCCTTTTTAACTTTTGTAATTTAATGTTTTAGTTGGATAAGCCACCTTGGATCCCATTTTGGGAGAAAGGCAGGATAAAAGTGCAATATATACTGTATATATTCATGTACAAGTCTAGAAATTTAGGTCAAAAAATTGACCCAAAAAAACTGAGTCGACTTATCCATGGGTCAATGTAAGTACTGTATCTTAACTCTTATTTAAAATAAGGAACCATCCCTTGGTGAAAAGCAAGAGTATAATCTGCCCTGGAAGCACTGACCCCCTTTACTCTCTCATCCATCCAGTTTTAAGAATAAGCACAAACAGTTATGTCTGATGGACTTTTGGAAGTTATTTGACATTGTTTTGCTTTGCTTCATCTTTTAGATCCTTTCCTATATGCCCCTAAATTTTACCCTCGACTTATCCACAGGTCATAGCAAAATCCATAATTTTGGCCCCAAAACTTGTCCTTGACATATACATGAGGTCGACTTATAGTCAAATATATACGGTAAATGAATAAATAATAAATTCTCCAGCATTGTTTTATGCAGTCACCTGAGGAAACTGGATGCACTTAAAAGTGAGTTGTACACCTTGATGCACAAGGGCTTTCATTCTGACATGCTTGTAGAATGAGATTCATTTTGACATGCCTGTATTATTTGCTCTTCTTTAATATTTGATAAAGTACAAAATAAACATTTCTTTAGCATTAAGCCCTGCAAACATTTCATGTTTTCACCAACAAGTCTCTCATATGGAGTTTATCAGACGACGTAAATTGGAAGTATAATCTAATGGCAATCCGAATGCAATCATGAAGTTTCACGCTATTGCATATTAAAGTATCTCATGCAATTTTGGGCAAAAGGGAAGTCATTCCGAACGCAATCATGGGGTTTTACGTTATTTCGTATTAAAGCATCTCACACAATTTCGGGCAATGGGCAGTCATTTTCGGGTAATGGGAAGTCATTCTGTACGCATTCCGAACTCAACTGGAATTCATGTAAATTCGCTAAACTAGTGAATTTACCTGAATTCGAATTGGCTCCAATTGGCTCCATTTGAAATAAAGAGAAATTCCTCCCGTCTGATAAACTCCATATGAGAGAGAACTTGTCTGGTCTAGTAGATTGGGTGTTGTACAGTGGGCCCTTGGTATCCACTGGGGTTTGGTTCCAGGACCCCCCATGGATTCCAAAATATGTGGATGTTCAAGTCCCATTAAATACAGAGATGTAGTAAAATGGTGTCCCTTAGATAAAATCAAGGCTTGTTTTTTGGAATTTATTTTTTGGATATTTTTTCAAGCCTAGATGCTTGAATCTGTTAAATCAGCCATGGAAACCCAATGGGTGACCTTGGGCAAGTACACTCGCTGAGACTTAGAGGAAGGCAATGGTAAATCTCCTTTGAATAAATCTTGCCAAGAAAACACTAGAATGGCTTTTTATATGACATGTTTGCAATATGGGATGGCTATCGTGGTTTTATTGTGGTTTTAATGTTTGTAATTTAATTTTATTTTTAATGTGATTTTAAATTGTCTTATTGTAATAAATTTTAATGAGTTTTTATTTGTGAGCCACCTTGGGTCCCTTTCTAGAAAGATGGCATAGAAAATTAAATAAATAAATAAAATAAATAGGACAGTGGAGTTGTATGATGGAATAGATGGCATGCTTATGAAATTTGCAGCTATGCTTAGGCAGAAAAATTGAAAGGCTCAGATATAGAATGGGGGACATCTGTATTCATATCAGTACATGCAAATGGTATCTGAGAGTCTTAGTGGACCACAAGAGGAATATGAGTCAACAGGGTGATGTAGTAGCTAAAATGATTCTAAGTTGTGTCAATAGGAGTGTAGTGTTTAAAAAAGATCAAGGGAAGTAATAGTACCTCTTTATTCTGCTTTGGTCAGACCTACCTGGAATACTGTGTCCAGTTCTGGGCACCATAATTCAAGAAAGTTGTTGACAAGCTGGAACATGTCCGGAAGAGGGTGAGCAAAATGGTAAAAGGTCTGGAAACTATGCCCTAAGGGCAATGGCTTAGGGAGCTGGATATGTTTATCCTGGAGAAGAGAAGGTTAAGGAGTGACATGATATCCATGTTTAAATATTTGAAGGATGGACATATTGAAAATAAACCAAAGCTGTTTTCTGCTGCTCCAAAAACTAATACCCAGATTCTCCACTGGTACAAGGCATCGGAGCAGAGGTGCGCCCAGGAAAACATTGTCAAAGCACAGTCATCCCCCCCCCCCCACAAGCCCTTTCTTGGATTGTCTGTTTTGCGTATGTTGCACGAGACTTCTGGGTGATAATTATTACTTCATGATACCTCCTCGTAAAGAGCGATCTGCAGACTTCTACAATATCAGGAATTTGGAGGGTCAAGATACACTAGGGAAAATGTATACCGTAAATCTAGATCGTGACCACTGGTGCATTTATATGCAATGTTAGGGTTAGAGTTATGATGAATCACTCCTTCAGAAACACTGTAGCATCAAAACAAAAAACAAAAAAACAGCTTCATTTATATACCGCTTCATACCACCTAAGGAGTGTCTAAGCGGTTTACAACTGTAAGCTACTTGCCCCCAACAATCTGGCTACTCATTTTAGCAACCTCAGAAGGATGCAAGCCTGAGTCAAGCTTCAGCCCTTTTGGTGGTCTTGAACTCGCTACTTTATGGTTTTGAGTGAGTGGCTGCAGTACAGGCATTTAACCACTGCGCCACCAGGGCAGGTTGAAAGTGTACATTTTCCATCTTGAGTCAGACTATTGTGGCTTCTTTTTGCTCTGGTTTCAGTGCTGGAGCCTCCCCTATAACATTTCCCCAAATTTCTAAATTTCTAAAACACCAGTTGAGCATTTAGAAATACAGTTTAGGCAAACAAAGAAAAGAGGCAGGCAAAATGACCAAAGGAATGTAAACACAGCTGATACCAAAGTTCTAGGTGTGAACAGTTTTCAGTGCATCACACTCTTGCAATGCTGTTAATTTGGGGACTTGCCCACTCTCATTTGGGGAGATAGAATTCTTTTATGGAAGAGAGTGCTTCGTTTTGCCTCAAACCATAGGAACAGCCCTGACAAAGCTATGGAGGTATCTTCAAAGGTTCTATTTGCTTGGCTGAGCAGGCAAGTAAATTTGAAATCAGAAAGCAGTTTTTTAGTGCTCCAGCATAAGTAGCATTGGTATATAAACTTCTAAAGACACTTTGGCTGCACTGGAAACAAACCATTTAAAATTAAAGCTGTTTAAAACATACAGAAGTGTTTAGGACTACAGCCAGCGCCTTAACACAGCAGTCATGAAATCAGTCCCATAGTTACTATTCTTATAAATAAAATGCCAGCAAGGACAAAGTGTGATGTGATCTTAAGGGAGTTAATAGCCATGGGCAGGCATATATAGTGAATGTGTTAGAAGATCAGATAATCAAAACACATTAAGTTAAAACAAAAAAAACTTAAGAACAAAATCTGCTGGAATTAGTTTCTTATTAAATGTAATTATTAAACTTGAACCATAGCTTAAATACCATGGACAAATCTTGTACTGAGCACAGAACAGGGTGTTGCTGATGAAAGCAGACTATACAAAGCTGAAAGTGTTCAGATAAAAATCTATATGCAAAGTTCCTCACTATAAATCTTAGACCCATTCCAAAAGAACACATGTGGGTCTTTTGGCACATTGAAACTTTTGTAAGCACTTAATGGGATATGCTAAATGGGACAGAACATTCTGACTGAGAAAAAGTGACAAAACAAACAGAAATGGGCGTCAGTTGTAGACAGCACAATTTATGCTAAATGTTAGGAAAATTAATAGGAAAGGTTAGGTAATAGCCAAAACTGCCAAGAATGACTTTTTAATCCCTCACTGTCTAGGCTTGACACCCTTCTATCATGGATTACATAGTTCATTTTAGGAAAGCTGGTACTGATCAGAAACAAGTCCTTTCCAAATCAAATCATTTTTGTTAATTTAGCTATTTACAAACAATGATTGATTAAAACATGGATGGAATAACCTTCTACCATCTATTCCTAAATATTTATTCTGCATGTTTGGTTTGTACATTCAGGTATGAGTTAGTTTCCCAAATGTTACACATGATAATTCAATATTTTCTTTCTCTAACAATTCAACTAAACATCAATCATCTTTACAGGTAGTGGATGCCATACAGATATTTCTTTTTGCCTAATTGTTGCTACTGATTTTCATCAATACACACAAGGGAATGGGAAGGGAACGTGACTGAAGAGAGTGGAGACAGTGAAGAAAATCAGGAAATATTTACTCCAGGTTTTGTTCTTTCAGATGTTAAACATGTATTTGTTTATTGAGTGCTTCCTTTGCTCTGGGATTTTTAAACCTGTCACTGTTCTGCTTTCTAACATTTTAAATGCTGCAGAAGAAACTTTCTGATTATATCAGCTCACTAGGCTGCTTTTTATATGGGGGTTCTGATTCTTTCATCTCTCTTCCCTGCATTCCACAACACTACCTTACATCCTTTTTAATGGGTGCATACAGCAACTATTATGCATACAGTGAGAAAGGGTGTTGCCCCCCCCAAAGTAATAATTCTGCACTCCAATAAATTTTTCTTTCCATCCTCAAATTTCTAGCATTGCAGTAACTAGAAGATTCTGTTTAGCATTTAGAAATATAGTTCAGGCACCCAAAGAAAAGAATGCAATTTCATGTGCATACTAAAACATTGTACACACACAAGGGTGCCTTTCTGTGCATGTATACTTTACATGCTGCAGGGCTTGTATGTGAAAATTCCTTCCCAGCTTTGACATATGTGCTGACACCATAGAAGCATTCAACGCTTCATCAGAAAAAAACAAAATTAGTAATCTTGGCATTTGATCTAACATATTGGAAGGCACTTCAAATGACATTTGCTCTGCAAGTTTGGGGAGAAATACACTTATTAGACTTTGTTAACAATCCAGATAATTGCATTAGGATGAAATGCACAATACTGGATTTACACAACTTTTTGCTTGTGGAAAATATTTTATTTAGATTTACTTTTTAGGAAGCTTCACATCATATTTTCTAAGTAAGATGCCTGAATTAATGGTTATTTTTGTCATTGCCTATGAAAATCTTTGTCCACAGAAACCTCTATAGTGGTTGATATCCAAAACCTTCACCCCTCCATTTATGTTGCTGACTCCCCACAGTGAAAATTGTCTCACTTCTATCCTGTACATAAGTGTAATTTGCTAGGGGAGTTGTTTTCCAAATCACAGAAGCAGGAACCCAATACTTTTCCAGCCATTCATTCCTATTCATACTGAAAAATCTTTATACATGTGCACTATATGTTTTGTAAGAAACAGCTCCAGAATACAGTGGACAGCAAAACTGAGAACATTTTAAATCACTGTAATAAATTGTATTTCAATGGAATATATTTAACACATGCTTGATTCTCTCACTGATGTCATAGGACTTCACAATGCTTAACTATGTGGTGATGCAGACAGCCTCTGGCCGCTTTGGCTGTGATTGTACTTGGACCACGGCAACTGCATGACCCACCTCCAAAGCAGGCTGCCACCACAGTCCCAGACAGGAGTTGATCTAAATCAACTTCTTTTTAGTCTGGATTTTAGCCATGGAGCATGGCTTCAGTGCGACTTTTGGACAGTTTGGGGGCATGTGTCATGTAAACACCACACCCACAAAGTGTCCGGAAGCTGCTTTATTTGGCTTGTGTGTTTCAGGCCTATGACTCAATTGTGCCCACTATATTTTTGAATTGCTTCTCAGTATATATGTTGTACTCGAATTTTCTAAAATTACCTTTGGATACTTAAGCAAGTTTATTTAATTATGCATTAAACCTTTCAGTGTATTGATGACACTGTATCCGAACTAATCTTCTGTCAGATTAAAACCAATGAACTAATCTTCTGCCTGGTTAAATATTCATAATCCCCATGTTATTTTGGATAATCCTTACACAATCACCTGAGTTGATCTGATCCCATTTTATAACCAGGAGCTTTTTACTGAAACCTTTTACACAGAGGAGTCTGTACACAATCTGAAACTTTGTATGTCATTCTGAACAGTTAAGCATTACTGTACATCACAATGGTAGTTACTTATGTTATTGTTACATGCATCCAAATTGACTTTGATTTATAATTATGCTGTTATTTCTGCATCACTATCATACCATTTTCATGGCAAGAGGGTTTTTTTTTCAGACAAAGTTTATCATTCCCTTCCACTTAGGCTGAGAGAGTGCATCTTGCCCAAAGTCATCCAGTGGGTTTTCATGGCTGACCAGGGATATGAAACCTGGTCTCCTATTCAATATTCAGCCCACTGTATCATGCTGGTTCAATTAGTTACCATACTGTGGTCTTAAAAACAATTGTAATAGATTTTCAGTGAATTGAAGATCTCAAGAGTAGCTATAGAACTATCACTGTCACTAAATTTTACTGAATTGAGAGGTACAGAGCTAAGTTCTTTTGAATGGTGAGACCAGGAAACCTCCATTTAAGCATCATGTTGTTTAAAATATCACAGATCAAGATATATTAACAATAATAATTGCACAGTGAAATGTCGCTTTCTTCCTGTACGCCATTAATAAATTTATTAATTATTAATAAAATACACAAATAAAACAAAAAATTTAAGAAACAGGCAAGTCAATTAATAAAATCATATAGTATCCATAATAAAATGTTTCAAAACCAAATTGCCCATATACCATATACACTTGACTGTAAGTGGAGAAATAATGCCCCAAAAATGACCCTAAAATCCTGGATTGACTTATATATGGGTCAATAACTAGTACAGCTTTGAAAGGTCTTAAAACAAGTAAGCTCTCTCTCTCTCTCTCTCTCTCTCTCTCTCTGTGTGTGTGTGTGTGTGTGTAAGAGGTTCCCAGTCTGATCTGCAAGGTTTCCCTTCCCATGGAAAAAACACCTCATTAAACACCACTTGCTTCCCTCCCAAATCAGATTTGCAAGTCGCCTCTTCCCATTGGAAGAAACACCTCATGTAACACCACATGATTCTCTTCTCAATCTGATGTTAAAACCTCTTCTCCAGAACGTGAGAATCAGTGTTAGGTGTTCAGGAGAGGTCCAGAGAAGAAGGAAAGATGGAAATGGTATTTTCCCCTTTTCATCTTTCCTTATAGCCCCCTACGTTTTACCCTCAACTTATCCACGTGTCATATCAAAATCCATGGCCCTGAAACCTTCCCTCAACTTATACATGAGGTCGACTTGTATGCAAGCATATATGGTAAATAAATGTCAAATCAAGCCAAACTAAGATCTGAAACTAGGGTTTAAATTTAATTTCAGATCATTGTTTTTAATCTGGTGCTAAAGTTTCTCAATAAAGGCTGTGTTCACACTGGAGAAATAAACCGGTTTAAGTGCCATGGCTCAATGCTGTGAAATTCTGGGAATTGTAGTTTGTTGTGGAGCCCAGAGCGGAGCTCCGCTCTGCTCTGGACCCCACAACAAACTACAATTCCCAGAATTTCACAGCATTGAGCCATGGCACTTAAACCAGTTTATTTCTCCAGTGTGAACACAGCCTTAGATGTGTAAAGTCAAGCTTTACTTAATTAACACAAGAATCTTCAGTCCCAATGTGCCAAGAGAAGAGGAAAGGAGTGGAATGGCACAGGCTGGTAGAAGGATTGTATATATCTCTACTCAAAGAACTAAACAATTATGTCTGAACCAGGCTTAGGAAAATGAAATATGGAAATAATTGAAAAGTACATGTAAGAAATTCCCTGTTGCACATTTCATCAAGTAATATTCCTAGAAACATAACTAGTACCTCTAGATGACAAGCTAATAAGAACATCATTTAACAGTAGACTGCAAATCAGCTGCTTTAAGGGACCTTTTATTGTTAATTGTTTGTCTGCCCTTTTTTAATCTGATGATTTCTAGACATTCATAAATACAAGATGAGAACAAAATATTAGCCAAAATTTACCAGATGGAGCTACTGAAATATACTCTCTATAGGTCCCCACTGGTCCAATCCACATAAGCCGCCTTGAAACGTTTTCTTTGGAGTTCTATTAGTGGCAAACCCAAATGATTTTAAAATAGAAATAATTGTTTCTTTTACTTTTGTTTGCCTATGAACAGGGCTGTGGTTGAAACACATTGAAAGATTTACCTGTTTATGTGAACCACGGGCTTTTTAAAAGCTAGCTTGGCACAAGTAAACTGGCACTTGTTTAAAGCTACCTTTTTAAAATTTAACTTAATGGGTTTCTGTTCTATAAACAATATATTCATATAAAATGCATACTAATGAACATTGATGTTGATGTTATTGTTACTGAGGGGTTTTTAAAACTTGGCCATCAAAGTGCTGAAAACTTGCACTTTAACTGTGAAGTATTCAAACAATATCCTGCAATTGCAGTAATAGACTGTAATACGCTGTACATGTCCCCTTAGGTCCTCATTTTCTAATTCTGCCATGCATCTGTGCATTGGGCTAAGAACCTAAAACCTGAAACTAATGTTATAGGCATGACAGAACTATATATTTTTATGAATCATTTTTAAAGTGTAAATCCATTAAATGTGCCTTCCAAGCCGGATATGAATAAGGTGGCAATTTACCAAACGGATCATGCTGACTCACAAAAGCACAACTTTCTCTTCACATTGACTACAAATGTTAACTATTAAGGAACCTGTTTGCTACTAAATGTGTGCCTTTTCTGCTCATGGTGGAATTTTACGTCTTCCCCCACCCACACTCCAACCTCTTGTGAAACTCTGGAGTTACTTCACTGAATCCTTTCTCAAGCCAGATTTTCTGAAATAGTATCCATGATCAGAACCAGAAACAGGAGTAGATCTGTACAGCATAATTGCCTCTGCCAGACTTCACTTGAATTGGTTTCTTTAGAATGGTAGCATCTGACATGTCACTGTTTATGCTCAATGAAATAACAGTATTGCTATGAATGAAAAAAAACACAGCCATCCTGGCCATTTTCATAAGAAACAAAACAAGCCCTTCTTGCCAATCTGATATGTTTGTTCTTTAAGATCTCAGTTATGACAAATAGCTTCTTTTTTTAGAGGTAGCAGTCAACCAAGAGAGCTCTGCACCAGTCATTCTAGCATCCTCACTATTATACTCTAGCATATTATAAAATGTATTTTGGAACATTTAAGAGCAATTTGCCAAAATGAATGAAAATTGTGAGCAAACTGAATGAATCTTGAGTCATCCAAAGGCTCTGCTCTTTCTTCCCTGTTGCCCTGGAGGCATGTAACTTTCCTGCACTCTTTGTAACCCATATCACCTGCCTAATGTCATAAAACTCTTTTCAAACCTATCCTCAAACATACCTTATTCCTGTGAAGCCTTTATACATAACTACCGTGTTTCCCCGAAAATAAGACAGTGTCTTATATTAATTTTTGCTCCCAAAGATGTGCTAGGTCTTATTTTCAGGGGAAGTCTTATTTTTCCATGAAATTTTCACATTTATTGTTGACCAAAAAATGAACATTTATTATATATCGTATATATATTTATATACAAAAACTTTGCTAGGTGTTACTTTGGGGGGAGGCCTTATATTTAGCAATTCAGCAAAACCTTTACTAGGTCTTATGTTTTGGGGATGTCTTATTTTGGGGGAAACAGGATAAGCACATTCTTTTTCTGTTTCTCACTTCCTTCAGTTTCATCATTTGCTGTTTTTCCTGTGTCACATTTTAATGTAAAAACTCCTTGGGGTAAGGATCTGTGTTTTGCAAGATAAAACACTAAACACATTGGCAGCACTACAGTACTGATGATAGTGAGGGTGAATTGCATTTATATTCTGCTCCCTAGCTGTTTATAAGCACATAAACCTGAGACAATGTTACCCATTAAAGCTATAATTTCACTTGGAAGTATAAGATCAGAGATATTCACTAGTGTAGTTTTATCTTTACCAGTAAAGGAGGGGGAAAAAATAACAGTATCAAAATCTCTATCCATATTGTTTATTGATCATTTTTCTTAGTGTTACCTCTACAGGGAAGAACATAATGGATCAAAACAAATGTATATAACATGTTGCAAACGATATCATCACAGAATCATAATATTTAACTCAATAATACTTTTAAAACATTATTGTAAATTTGATTCTATTGAGTTGGAGCCAGACTAAGGCTTCATCCTCACTGCAGAAATAATCCAATTTGACACCAATTTAACTGCCATGGCTCAAAGCTATGGAATCCTGGGAATTGCAGTTTTGTGAAAGATTTAGCCTTCTTTGTCAAAGACCTCTGGTGCCACAACAAATTACAATTTCCAAGATTCCCTAGCGTTGAAGCATGGCAGTGGTGTCAAACTGCACTATTTGTACAGTGCAGATGCATCCTCAGTCATGCTTAGATTAGACCCATTGAAATCAATAGGACCTAATCATAGCTAAGGGGTGAAGCAGATGGCACAAAAGGTCTGCGCTGGGACCATGCTGCTGTTGATCACCCCAGGACCATGGCAGCCGCACGTGCCTAGCCTCGATCTGGGCTGCCGATGCAATCCTGAACTGGCCACCAAAAAGGAGCCATATTTTACTGCTCCTTTTTGGGCCAGTTCTTTGGGAAAGAGCCATGACCATGGTGGCTTCTGGCCATGTTAGCCTACCTAAATTTTAACTGTGGATCACCATTGCTCTTATAGACATTTAAAAAGAAAAGAAAAAAGAAAAAAAAACACCACTATAGTCTATTGTTATATTAACAGGTAACTTCCAAAAATAAATGCTGCCCAAAGACAGGTCCTAGTAAAATAATTTAATGCAAAGCTATGAATTAATATGATATTTCTCTGGGTTTTGGTTGGAAAATCAAACATTGAGCATCACAGCTAAAAAGTTTGTCAAGAATTGTGTTTCTATAGCAATCCCACTGGTACACAACAACATTGCGATGGCATCCTGCTGTGGAAATCCTCTTTTCCACTATAAAATTAATATTATCATGTCAAGCCACAAATGAATTTGAATGATATCCTAACTATCCCTAATAAAACACTATCAGCAGCTTTCCTGAGTTTCCAGTGTTTGGAAAGGCTAGAGTAAACAGTCATGGAAGATAGTCTTATCAGATAAGAGGACAAACATTTATTTTTCTGCCAATTCATTTTCAGTCAATGGAAGCTACAAAACTCCTCCTCACACTTGGCAATTCCAGCTCTGTTTGCTTTGACTTCTTGTAACTAAGCCTAAGGGCAGAGAGAAAAATCTGAAAATTTCCACTAATGAATTCCAGATTTTTGATCTGTACATTCAGCTGCATTATCTGAAAGTTGCAAAATGAGCACAGCTAGACAGCCAACCAAAAATGGACAGCACTGATTAAGTTTAAACAGTTTATAGTAAACAGATTAAAGCAAACAACACATACAGTATTTTGAAGGTACTCAATTGACTAGGATTTGTAAATGCTCATTCTTCTATATTAAACTGGTTTGGAGGTGAGCTTTTTCTGCAGGACGTGTCCCAATTAAACCATTTAAAGACACTTTATATTACTAAAAATTCTTTTCAAAATACAAAGTGGCATTATTGATTGGATACAGATGAGCAGATTCATGAAATAAACAAGCACTGGTTGTGATGGCTCAGGATAACGAGAGCTGAAGTCATTTCTGGAGCATGCCACATTGTAGAGCTTCATCTGCATTGCAGAAATAATCCAGTTTGACATCACTTTACTGTCATGGCTTAATGCTGTGGGATTCTGGGAACTGTAGTTTGTTGTGACATCAGAGCTCTCTGACAGAGAAGGCTGTCTCACAAAGCTACAGTTCCCAGAATTCCATATTAACTGAGCCATTAGGTATCAAATTGGATTATTTCTGTAGTGCGGATGCAGCCTGGAAGTCTATATGCTAGGGCTTCCTGTGATGGTTATTCCTTGACCAAATTTCAAAAGACTTGATACTTGCTCCCAGCTCTCAGAGTATGTTTATAGAAACTACACTGAGGAATTATAAATTTTAATGCACATATAAGTTAATACTGCCCAATGCCAGTCTCACCCTCAAAGAAATGGCAACCATACAATCATTCCATTTTTGGCTGTAACAATGATTTATCTAGATATCCTCCACCTACAAAAAGTCCAATTCATTAATATTTTGCCTTTTCAAGGGTCTTTATACATGCAAATCAGACACTTCTGGACAAGGAAAAATGAAAAATTTTCTTTTGTAATAATATTTCTATTTATTTCAATAAAATATACAATTTATTCATATTATTACATTTTAAATCAATTTTAAATTCTAAATTACCCTTCAACACCCTCCTTCCCACCTCAAATTGTAATACAGAAACTATTTTCCTGTCAATACTCTTTCCATTACCATTTTCCTTCTATACCAATATACATTATTGTTATTTCTCTTCTGTTAACCTATTTTTCCCTTTTTTCAAAAAAAATTAGAGGAAATTATAAATTTTCCCAAATAATTGCCTTCATTGTATCCCATAAATGTTTTGAATTACAATTTTTACTGTTATTCCACTCAATGAAAATTTTCATGTGTTTTTCATATTTTTCATATTGGCAATATCCATATTATGCTTATTCATGAATTATTTAGCCTCAAAAATCTATTACTAGACCATTTTAATTTCTAGATCCCATTTTGCTATTATTAAAGAATTGTCTGAACTTAATGTTTAAACAAAAGATATTCTGACATAATGTTGCCTGTTATTATCATATATACTCCTGTAAAAGTGAACCTCATTTATAAGTCGACAGCAGGTTTTGGGAGCAAAATCATGAATTTTGATATGACCCATTGGTTACATCAAGGGTCAAACTCAGAGGCATGTAACAAAGGATCTAAATGGAGAGAAGGAAACACCATTTCACTCCTTCCTTCTATCTCTTTGGACCTCTCCCAAGGGCCATAGTCTGGACATGCAAAATGTGGATACAAACATCCAATTTCCTTCCCTTCCCCACAACTTTCCCCAAGGCTTCTGGCTTGCAAAAAGGGGGACACATACCTCTGATTTCCCTCTTTTCTCTCCTCCATCCCTTCTCCACAGCTTTCCCAAAGCTCACGGAGAAGTATTGCCACATTGACCTGTATATACGTCTACCTAGGATTTTGGAGCTCATTTTTGGGCTTTTTTTTTACTTATAGATGAGTAGATATGGTAAGATATGGTCAATTCTAGAATAACTAGTGTGTCTGCTTGAATAAAATTTATAGTATCTTTCTTGAGGATTTAATTACCTTCATGCAACTACTAAACTGTAACTATGAAGAAGACAAAGTATTCTGTGTCCCTCATTATCACTTCTCTTGTTTCTGAAAGTATCAGCAAATCCATTATACAGTTTGTATCTCTGCTTCTCCGAATTTTCTGTTTTTTTAAACATTTGTTCTATAGAGACTGCTTGATTTTTGTTCTCTGCATAATATAATTCAAGGGTTGTGATACTCCCCTACATTTTAACTTTTTAAAAATATAAACCTTCCTTTCATTACTTTCAAAGAATCAGTACTTCAACATGAAAAAAGTAAAAAAAATAATATGGCTAGCCCTCCTGTGACCTGCCTTGAGAACCATTTTTGAACAAAAGGCAAGATATAAATCCAAGAAATTCATAAAGAAAGGTTACATGGGATTGCAGCATAATACACACACAGATAGAGGGTGTACCCCCTGTGACAAGACTATTCTGCATTTAAAAAATGGAGGCAAGCATGTGTGCAAAAGTGGAAACAGAGTATCAGAATACAACAAAATGAACAAATTATGTAAGAGTCAGAGAAAAAAACAACAATGCCTTTCTTACTTCACTTTTACATTTCATCAAGAATAGGAACTGCAAAACCATAACTGGAGAAGATGGATTATTCCATGCATTTAGATCTTGGAAATACTGTTTTTAAAAAATATGGCTCCCAGAATGCCATGGCGAGCCTAGCCAGAGTCTATGCCGATGGAGGGATTCTGAGAGTTTTTTTTCAAAAGTAACTTTACCAAGCTGTGTCACAGAGACACATTCACTAGAAAAAGCAATATATATATATATATATATACACACACACACACACACATACATACATATACATATATTTCAAACTGAAGTGCAAATTGCCATCCAAGCATATAATCATTTGATGAAGATAGAAATAGCCCTTGTGACCATGAAGCTCTTTTGTGCTGCTCTGAATTAAAAATGTAAGTTAATACTTCCTCTTCCCATTCCACCATTCTTCTCTCTATTTAATGCTAGCTCTGCCTTTAGCCCAAATTTAGAGATGTTAGGTTCTGACAAGATGCACTCCCACTTACTTTCCTTCCTTCTCCTGAAACAAACCCTGTAATTAAATAGTTTGGCATTGTTTGACAGTAAGTATCATTCCTTCACTTTCTCCTTGACTAACACAAGGGTAACAATTATAGTGCAGTCAACAGCAAAAGTCATAATACAAGTAGTGGACTCACTGTGCAGTCTTCAGCTTCACTTTGCTGCTGGACAAATGTCTCACTTGTTCTAAGTAGATGTCTCTGTTGCTTATTACTTAGGTTGGCTACTTAAGAATCGCCAAAAACAAAAATACCCACCCTCCAAAAAACAGAAGCAAAAGAAAAGTTGCCAGCTTAAAGACTGTAATAAGTTCCATGCATATAGATGCAATCTTAGCAAGTATTATTACTGTTTCAGTAGAAATACAATGGCCTGATCTAGATTGGCAAAAAGAAGTGTGTTCATGGCTGCATGAAAGTCTAGCCTTTGGTTAAAAAAATGGGAAGTGTGCCATGAAAACGCTTTTTTTTTTTTTTTTTGCGTTTTAGGGGAGAAGAAGCGCCTTTAGAAAGGTGCTAGTTTTCCCAGCTTCTTTTTTAAAAACTGCGGAACAGCGCAGCTCCATCTAAAGGCTGTGGTGCAGCTGCGTAGTTAAAGGGGCCGCTGTATCTTTAAAGTGCCCATTTAAAGGCAGCGATACAGGTGCGGATCATAATGGATCGTGAGTTGGGAGCATGCATGGTGTGGAGTTCACTTCTAATTAAAACACTCAATGCCCTGCAGGTGTAAAAGCTGAGGTTTAACTGCACAGTTTTTTAAAGCTCCCAAAGCCTAGCTCCAGCCCTAATCCGAACCCTAGACATGCGCAGTAAGGACTCTGGGATGCTGTAACTGTTATTCTACTGTGCATAACATGTCAATTCATTCACAAAATAAAGGGGTTCATTCATGATGCACCAGTGCAACTACACAGTTTAAAAAAGCAGAGAAACCGCAATGATAATTTGACAGATCCTCATAACTGTATAATTGTCTGTATGGTGTACCTGCGCAGCTGCGCAGTTCCCAACTAGCAGCTGGCAAACCTGCACAGCGGCACAGTTCCCAGCCACCTGCACAGCTGCACAGTTCCCAGCCGGCAAGGAAAAAATATTAAAGGTTCAGCGCGGCTAAAAGCCGCGTTCACTGCCGCTTGGTGCAGCTGCTCCGCCTGTGTTTGTAGCGTTCTGACAGCTTCCAATGTAGCTGCTGAGCCACAGAAAAGACTTCAGATAAGTCGTTCCCACACCCCTCAGTCTAGCTGCCCTGTACCTTTTAAATGCACACCTGGGGCTTGCAGTCTAGCTGCTAAGCATTAAGGAAAAGGCAACTTCATGTCACACTTTCCTGCCAATCTAGAAAGCCTTAATGGGAAAGGAAGGGAACTTTGTGACTGAATGGTGACTTCAAAGACCCTATTGTCTCCTCTCTTTAAACTGGACTAGGACTATTGGCCTGCTCTTCAAATAGAGTATGGAAACAAACAAACAAACAAACAGCTTCATTTATATACCACTTCATACCCTTAAGGAGTGTCTAAGCGGTTTACAATTGTAAGCTATTTGCCCCCCAACAATCTGGGTACTCATTTTAGTGACCTCGGAAGGATGCAAGCCTGAGTCGAGCTTCAGCCCTTTGCTGGTCTTGAACTCGCCACCTTATGGTTTTGAGTGAGTGGCTGCAGTACAGGCATTTAACCACTGCGCCACCAGGAAAGCACAGCCCCACGCCCCAAATCTCTAACTCAGGAGTGGGCCAATTTTCCAACCCTCCTCTGCAAACCGCACCAAGCTCCACACAAACCCAGATGCCTCAAATAAAAGCCCAAACAATTTTTTCCTCTGCAGTCCTCCGGCAAATGGCCACCCATTTTGAAAGTGCAGTAGAAATGCAAAGGAAAAAACTAAATGGGAAAAATCCAGCAACCCAAAGGAAAAAATATGAACAGACTGTTTTAGCTAGCAAAGAGGGGGTAGAAGCAGGTCGCTACTAGCACAGCACTTCTGTCTCTGAAGACCTTTGGCAATTGACTTAGGCCTGAGCTAGATTGGCAAAAAGAAGTGTGTTCATGGCTGCATGCAAGTCTAGCCTTTAGATGAGAAAAAGGGAAAGTGTGCCATGAAAAGGCTTTTTTGCGTTTTAGGGGAGAAGAAGCGCCTTTAAAAAGGTGCTGGTTTTCCCAGCTTCTTTTTTAAAAACTGCGGAACAGCGCAGCTCCATCTAAAGGCTGTGGTGCAGCTGCTAAGCATTAAGGAAAAGGCAACTTCATGTCACACTTTCCTGTCAATCTAGAAAGCCCCTTAGTATTCTCCAGTCTTCCTCCTCACTGTTAAAGTCCCCAGAGTTGGCCACCACTGGAGGTGTTGCCTGAGCTCCTCTAACCTCAACTCAGTCTTCTGCCTCTTCACAGAAGAAACTGACATGGCTTTTCCACAAAGAAAGGGGGTGTAAGCTGCACCTCATGAGTGGCACGATAAAAAAGAAGAAGAAGAAGGAGAAGAAGGAGGAGGAGGAGGAGGAGGAGGAGGAGGAGGAGGAGGAGGAGGAGGATCTGTGAGCCTCTCCATGCTCATCTTACCACCAATCCAGCCCTTTATATTTATAGATGTATATTTTTTTAGCTTGCAAAGGTTGAAAACCATAATTAGCCTCGGAACTGTTAGATAAAGTGGGGTGGAGCTAGGAATGATAGCGCCAAAATTTTATTATGAACTCATATGGTGGACACAACTCTTACACATCTCGAAAAATATCAGTTCAAAATAGCCATTAAAGTTCAGTTAGGGGAAGTGTTTTGTATTATCCCTATGAGTTTGCAAAGGCTTAATAAGATTTCTAATCCTTTTCTCAAAGCTTTACTATTAGTCTTTTTTTTAAAAAAAAAAAAGGCAAAGAAAGTAGCATTCACAGGATTTCAAATTATCCTATTTTTGACTACATTCTTCATTATGCTGCAATCAATGTAAATATCATCATTTCCAAGTGCTCAAGTCTTAGGGCAAATACAGAATATGAGAGCTGTTTGATTATTTATTTTGTTGAAAGGTCTCTTTCCTTCCACCATGAAGAACCATCTCATTCTTCAGGGACAGACAGAAGTATAAGTTACACCAGCCCTGCACAACTTGGCAGTAAGTAGGGCCAAAATTAAAATAAGCTAAACTTCTTCGGGCCACAGACAGATTTTAATTAAATATAATTAATTAATAATATTAATCAATATTATTATTTAGAATGAATTAATATTAATTCCACCCTCCTCTTCTTCTGCCTGGCCCTCTCTTCAGGAGAAAGCTGAGTTGCAGAGGAGCCTTGCCTGTCCTTCTCCTCAGGAGAAGGCTGAGCAATGGAGGAACTTTGAGCATTTGCCGATCTTCCTCCTCCTCCACATGGCCCTCTCTTCAGGAGGAGGCTGAGTGGAAGCAGAATCTTGTTAAAGTCATTTCACATTCGCAGGGGCTGCCCAAAATCCTTTGGCAGGCTGCATGCAGCTCCAGGCATATGTTGTGCAGGTCTGAGTTACACAGTAAAATCATTTCACCCAAATCAAGAAAATATATACACTTTATCGATAGATGATAATTTATCTACACCAAATGAGGAATATTGGTTTTGTTAACTTCAAGAATAGATAAAGGATATATATTGGTCATAACATTATTGGAAAATATAATCTCTTGCTAGACTTTTGTTTATGCTACCATCAGGTTTTCTTTATTTTCTATTGTGCTCCTCTGCTGACATACAGTAATTATGTACTTAGCATTATAAAGAGAAGATAATCTTATATACCAAGCGAAGGTTGTATTGTAACTAATAAAACAAAGAATCAAAATATCCTAACAGAACTGGCTGGTACATTCTCCTAATCTTACACGTGGATCAGATGGTATTTGTCCTCCTTGATCTTTGTGGGATAGTTGGGAGCCAGAACTCCATTACCCGGCATCAACCGGCCTTCCCAGATCCAGAGCTCTTGGTTAGAAATCCCTCATGGTCTGTTTAGAAAAAGACATAGATCAACACCCTTTTGGTAATTCAGGCTTTTAAAAATCTCTGTTCAGAACCATCTCAAAGGTTCCTGCTTTTGCCCAACTGCCCATCTCATTGTACAGTTACTATCTCTTCGCCTCTGTCATGCTCCCTTATTAAAATGTAGCTGTTCTTCCTCTTAGATTTAACCCTTTGCTATCTGGGGAGAAGGGTCTGATAAATGGAAGGACTCCCACTGATCAAACTGCCATGGCTCCATCCTATGAAATCCTGAGGCTTGTAATTTGGTAAGGCACTAGAGCTCTCTGATTGGGAATTCCAAATGCCCCTCTTTATATACTACATCCCCCAGGATTCCACAGAATGAGGCCATGACACTCAATGTGGAATCATAGTGCTATCAATATTTTGTGTGCAAGGACTCATCATGCCCATTGTTAGCAAATCCAAAACAAAGTTAGCAAACCTACAGATTTCTTTCATTTACACAATTTATATAAATTGTACAGATTTATTCAGTTTGAACATTTTATCTAAACTAAAAAAATCCTGTTTACCTTCATGCAGAACAGAATCCAGACAGCCCATCTTGACCAATGACATTTTGGGAGCTAATTACAACACATTTTAAGAGTACACCTGATTCTTTCTTGGCATAGAGCAGCTCCGAGGTTATCAGTGAACAGTCATACCACATATTTTCAGAATGACTTTCTGCAGTCTGGTTCTGTTCTGGTGCAGTAGCTGCCTTGTGTAGCTTGCCTCCATAATCTGTCTCCATGTTTTATGGTGGTTCTTAGAAGCCACCTTGAAAAGGTTTTAGACTTAAAAGTGGCCTATCAATCTTTTAAATAAATATTTATTTTAAATAAATATGGCAGATGGAGGTCTAAATTAAGCATCTGATGAGAAGCTCAGTGATAAGCAAAATTGACAGTTAATCTGATTTAAGGATGATCTGTGAAAATAATATTTTATTCTGAAGAGAGCTAAGACAATATGGTGAAAAACTGGTAGGTGCAGAATAATTTAATTACTAGAAATTCATTTGACTTGGGACATCACTGATTTCAAAACTGTGTGAGAGGTCCCACAGCAGTACCTCACAGGTGCTAGTAGCTGAACAGTTACCTCATATGTTTACTATTTCTAGAGACAGTGCTATCTATGCAATTGGGGCCAATGAAAAGCCCATGGATTTGGAGAGATGAGGCATATTTAACAATAAAACAGTGGCATCTTTCCCTTAGCAACCCAAACAAATTCTTATACAGAATAGGAAGAAAGGGGTACAGAGAAGTTGTATCAGTCAAGAAAACTACTGTCTCCCTCCCCAGAGTGTAGAAAGATGAGTCATTTGGACGTTTCCAATAATGCCACAACCTCAGGGGATTCTGAAAGCAAAAACAAGATTACTTTTCTTCCCACCCTTCCAAATTGATGAGGCACAGGGAGTGGCCTCAGTACTGACTTCAAGTTTTAGAAGAATCTTGGGAGAGACACTAACAATGGCCTCTTCCCGTCACTACTTTCTCATCACGTTAGTATCTCAGTTGTTGGTCCTTGTTCTCATCCTCACTACTACCACTTGCTTGCTTGACAGGCAAAGGGTCAGTGAAAATAAATCCAATAGTATTTACAACTACTACCACTCTCCATCACTTGAATCTGGGCCAGATTCAGAGGTGAGTGAACAGATCAGAATAGGGAAGAGGAAAAGCAAGACCAGCAGGCTTTTGCCAGTTATGATGCATGATGGTGGGTGGACCTTCAATATGCAGCCATCTGTATCTTTCCCTTGAAATCAGCCCTGAGTAGGTGTTTGAGCAGCAGCTGTCAGAGAGCTCTGGTGCCACAATAAATTAGAATTCCCATGATTCCCTAGCACTGAGCCAGGGCAGTTAAAGCAGTCTGAAACTGGATTATTCCTGCAAGGTGTTTTGAACCAAAGTATAAAATGCTGTCTTGTATACGTGTGTGTATATATGTGGCCCCACTTCACTCAACTGGTGTAATTTACTATTGGGAGGACTCCTGTCTAAATGTTAAATGCATCTGACGGAACACCTCTTTGTTACTGTTTAAAGGACAGAAGTCCTACCATATTCACTTGAGGTTCTTTTTTGTGAGTCATGAAGTGCAAGGATGGTCATCCAAGTATGCATAATGCTAAGGTCAAAAAGCTTGCTTTTGATGTTGTTGAGTCTTGGTTTCATTGTAGTTCAGCAAGAACTATGTAACCATGGAGGAACAATAAGGAAATACCATCTCATGGTGACATTTATTTGTCAAAAGTATTATATAAACTTGTCCTGAGTTATAGCCAATTTATTGCGTAGGGGGTGAAGCCCAAGGTATGCAAGCGCATCACTCGAACATAACAGGATATAACTGAACCTCTATCCCTTAGTACTGGTATAAAAAGGTGCTTTTGGTCCTAGAAGTTATCCACCCTCTCACAAGCCAGAATAATATTTCCCAGTATATTAAAAATGAACTGCTATTGTTAGAGGAGGCTCTCCAAACTCCACACCTTTATGGATGAAAATTGGATGATAACTGCCTGCTGTGATCCATTAAAACTTTGCAAAATAAAACAATGATTAGAAATGCTTTTCATTCTAGACATCTTGTTGCTGTTGTGCTGTTGTGCACCTTCAGGTTATTTCCAACTAAAGGTGAACCTATTGTGGGCTTATTTGGCAAAATTTATTCAGTAGAGACTTGCCATTAGATTCCCTTGAGGCTGAGAGAGTGTGAGTTGCCCAAGCCCCCCCTTCCCCCCCCCCCCCCCCGGTTGGGCTTCCATGAGCAAATATGGATTAGAAACTTGGGGGCTTTTTACATTGGCAAGAAAGTGTGACATGAAGTTGCACTTTCCTTAATGCTTAGCAGCTAGACAGCAAGCCCCAGGTGTGCATTTAAAAAGTACAGGGCAGCTAGACTGAGGTTTTTTCTGTGGCTCAGCAACTACATGGGAAGCTGTCAAAACGCTACAAACACAGGCGGAGCAGCTACATGGGCGGCAAGGAACGTGGCTTTTAGCCGCGCTTTAAACATTTTTTTCCCTTGCTGGCTGCGAATTGCGCAATTGCGCAGGTACACCATACAGTCGGAGCTTATCACATGGGGGAGTACAGGACCATTCCGAAAGAGGGAGAAAGTGAGGTCAGTTCGGAAATGCACATGATTACGCACAAGCTCATCACACACAAAACAAGAGAGCATCTACACAAAAAGAAAATGCAGAGTCAATACGAAAGAATTCATCACATGTGAACATACTGGTCGGCTTTCTGTTGCAAATTAAGGCATCTTGGGAAATGGTAGCAAAGGCTCATGGGAGTTGTAGTCTGTGTTCTGTCAGAGCATTATATTGAGTTGTCTTGAGGTTTCAGCCCTCTGTCCAGAGGGATTCCCATATGTCCTCCATTCTTGAGCAGAGGCCCCCCTTTTCCAAGTTGACCAGGCACGTCCTCCTTTGCCAGGACACGTCCTACTTTTCCTGCCTTCTTTTTGAAGAGGAAGCAGGAGGGCCAGGCGTGCTCTGGCTAGGCTCTGGGGGTCTCTTCCTGGCTCCTTCCCTCCCTCCCTCCCCGCTGCCTTCCTCCTCCCTTTGGCTGAGAGAGTGTGACTTGCAGGGAAGAAGGGCAGCGGTGGTGCTCCAGGTCCTCCTGATGCTGGGCCAGGGCAAGCTGGAAACAGGAGGAGGAGGAGGAGGAGGAGGAGAGGGACATGGGGCCCCTCTGCTGCCCTGCCTCCCTGCAAGTCACACTCTCTCAGCCAAAGGGAGGAGGAAGGCAGCCAGGAGAGAGCCATGGAGCCTGGCCAGAGTGTGCCTGGGCCTGCCTTCTCCTCCCCCCTTCGGCTGAGAGAGTGTGACTTGCAGGGAAGCAGGGCAGCGGAGGTGCTCCAGGTCCCTCCCCTTCTCCTCCTCCTCTTGCCAGCTTGCCCTGGCCTGGCTGAGCGCCTCCAGTGCCCTGCTGTCTCCCTAGAAGTCACACTCTCTCAGCCAAAGGGAGGAGGTGAAGGAAGGTGCAGGTGCACTCTGGCCGGGCTCTGAAGGTCTCTTTTTGTCTTGGCACCTTCCCTCCCTCCGCACTTGTATCGCTGCCTTTAAATGGGCGCTTTAAAGATACAGAGCCCCATTTAACCGTTCAACTACACCTTAGCCTTTAGATGCAATAGGGGTGCATTTTACATTGGCTAAAAGGGGCGGTCCAAACTCGCCCCTTCTAGCGGCGAGATGAGGCCTAGGCTGCCACACGGGCAGCCCCAGAGGCCTCATCCCGCCGCAACGACCCGCCGCAAAAAAGAGCTCCGGGATCGAGCTCTTTTATTGCGGCGCGGGAAGGGCGCGATTGGCGCCCACCCGCGCCGCCAGAGCGTCAAAACGTGCGCAGCGCGTCAAAACGCTGCGCACGTGATGACGCTTGTACGGCGCCACCGTGTAGACGCCGCCATCTTTAAATGGCGGCGTCCATGCGTTTTAGGCTTAGGGAGGGTGTAAAGGCTACGCCCTCCCTAACCCTAAATGCGGGCTTTTTAGCCCTAAAAGCGCCTTTTTTTGCCCGTGTAAAACGGGCCAGCAATGCTGCACCCTTTTTAAAAAAGTAGTGGGGAAATCAAACTACTTTTTAAAGGCACTTCTTCTCCCTTAAAACTCCAAAATAGTGTTTTCATGGCACACTTTCCATTTTTCTCATCTAAAGGCTGGGTTTTCATGCAGCCTTCAACACACCTCTTTTTGCCAATGTAAAATGGGCCAGCTCCTTTTTAAAGCACTTCTTCTCCCTTAAAACTCCAAAATAGTGTTTTCATGGCACACTTTCCCTTTTTCTCATCTAAAGGCTGGGCTTTCATGCAGCCTTCAACACACCTCTTTTTGCCAATGTAAAACGGACCATGGTCTCCCAAAGTCCTAGTGCAACACTGCACCGTGCTGGTTCCTCTGAACACTTTACAGCAATTAAAAGACAAACTTCCAGATAATATTGTTCTCACTTTCACTGTTAGCATTCGGTTTTGTCTTTCTTAATGTTCATATAGTAGTTTTACAGGTCAGGACATCCTTCCCCTATAAATGCAAGCTTTGTGGCTTCCAGAATCACAACAGTGTCTTCTGTCCTCTTCATCTCAGCTCAGCTTCCTTTCTTCAGTTTTGCATCTGTTTTTCTTCATTGTCCCTCCCTCTGTCAACCTAATTCCATCTGCTTCTGCAATGCTGTTCTTGCAACATCTTGACACAACCGCTCAGATAGGACTCCTATTGGCTTCCCAGTTCCAAACCTTGCTGCCCAGTCCAAAGTAAGCCTCTCAGAGATAACAAGGTCAGTGTGTTTGGTGCTTAAGCTGGGAAAGTCTGTTTCTAGCCATGTTGCTATATATCCCTATAATCCTTCCCCACTATATACATGCTCACACAGGGTACACTCCCTTAACAATTAGAGGGTATTGAAGCATTTCACTTTAATCTGTTCCTTCCAGGCAAAGTGTCAGGAGGTTTTCTAGTGTGGGTGTTTTAAATAAATGGGAGAAGAAGTGATTTCTGAGTCACTAGATGAGGCTGAAGAAAGATATCCTGATAGTTTTACCCTTAACGTGACTTACTGAGGTCATTCTGGCTTCATGCGCCAATGCACACCCCCTCCACAGCCCCTTGGACTCTGCTGCTCCAATGTGGTTTCAATTACAGGCAAGAGTTGCAGAAAGTCTTAATGTTCCCCAGTGTGGTATTGCTCAGTATACAGACAAGGGCCAGACTGAGAAACTGCTCGGGTTAAAAAATTAAATGATTAAAACTGGTTGGAAAATGAGAATACTCTTATATTAGTATTAATGTATGCACAGCTGCATCCAGAAAAAACACTGGCAAGAAGGTGAAAAGGGGCTTAGTTAATGTCTCCAGCGCAGAAGCCTGATGTAACCCAGGCATCAAGGAGAAGTTTACTGATTTCATACACTTTTATGCGAATGACTAATTTCATTTTATTTAAATTAGTGGGTATGAAGGATGTGACAAATATGCCCTTCTGCTGCCCAACAGAAGTGGGGTGAAGGATGGTTATTAGTTCAGAAAAACATGTATTTCTCTCTCCCTGCCCCCACTCCCTGCTTCTTCATTCTGAAGGATTTTGAGGCCTTCCACACACACGTTTCAGATATCAAGGTTTCTTTAGATGCTTCACACTTGCTCCTTCACAGAAGGAAAATAAATAAATGAATACTGTACCTAGGTTGCCTGTAGCTTTTAGACTTTTCCTTCGAAGCATCTCTCAGCAATTACAAATAAAGAATCAGCAGATTTGATGCACAAAGACCGGAATAGAGTCATTGTAGCACACAAAAAAGCCATACTTGCTCATAGTGCGATGTGGCAATTTTCTACGTGGTTTGGTATTGCTCAATGCTTCAGCATTTCAAGAGGTTATATAAAAATGGTTATGACTGTATATTTTTTTTGCCAGTCTGTTAAAAAGTTAAATATTGCATTGTTTCAACCATTTGGAATAATAACAATTATTATTTTCTATACATTTCCTTTTAGCAGATTTAAATAGGGAAATAACATTTAAGTTTTTTTAAAAAAAAAACCCTCATTAGCTGAATGACTTTTTGCCGGTCTGTTTTTAAAAAGTCTCTGCAAAAATGGGATGGCAGAGGATTAATCGGGCTGTCCCTGCCAAATCAGGACAGTTGGGGGGTGTGCAACTGGTGTGGACATGGTGCCACCTATGTGCCAGACTCAGTTTCTGATTCCCATTTTTGCAGTATCTGAAGCCCCCATCCCATCTTTTTTTCCTTCAGCATCACTATTTATCTCTGTTTAAATACTTTAAGTGAAGTAGAGATCACCAATTTCCATGGCAGTTTGTTCTGCCATGAAAAGGAAGATAGCGAGGAGTCTTGTGCACATTTAAGACTAAACTATTTTAGTTTAATTAACATAGTTTAATTTTAGTTTCAGGTACTTCTGGCCTGCTTTGGATAACACCATGGGGTGACATAAAATAAAAATTCTTAAAGTGTTGGTCTTAGGAGAGAAAGAAATGATTTCATGTTTTACTCCAGGTCTGATACTGAATATACATCTGATAAAATTTTATTCAGTAGATTTAAATACCCTTACTACTTGCTATGCCAAATGTATGACAGAATTAGAGAATCATAGACCAGGGAGAGACCACAAGGGCCATCCAGTCCAGCCCCTTATATGCAGGAATACATAACCAAAACACTTCTGATAGATAGCCATCCAGCCTCTGTTTAAAAACCTCCAAAGGAGACTAACATACCTCTAGGCAGTATATTCCACTATTGAATAGCTCTTACTGTCAGGATATTCTTCCTAATGTTGAGGTGGAATCTCTTTTTCTATACTTTGAATCTGTTGCCTTGTGTCCTAGAAGATTATCAGACCAGCGCTTTACATGAAAGAGCAGGAGGAAACAAGCTTGTATCATCCTCAATATGATATCCCTTAAAGTATTTAAACATGGCCTTCTTATCACCTCTTAACCTTCTTTTCCCCCCACACTAAACATGTCCAGATCTCTAACCTGTTCCTCATAGGGTATGGTTTCCAGACCTTTCACCGTTTTGGTTGCTCTCCTTTGGACATATTCCAGCTTGTCAATATCCCTCTTGAATTGTGGTGTCCAGAACTAGACAAAGTATTCTAGATAAGGTATGACCAAAGCAGATTACAATGGCACTATAACTTCTCTAATCTAGACACTATAATCCTATTGAATGCATCTGTAAAAAACAAACAAATAAACAAACTTCCTTACTAGCTGTAGTCTGTCTCTCTCTTTTTGTATCTTAGGTGTTGTTCCCATTATGGTTTAAACTGGCACATGATTTGAAATGATCCAGTTTAAACCACCATGGTTCCCACTTAATTTGAATCACGGAAGCGATTCAGAAAGGGGGGCCATGGTATTGACCCATTTAACCCATGTCAAAAAGATGTTGGGTTTTTTCAGGTATTTTTTGGAATGAATTGATTTATTCTCAAATAAATCAATTCATCATAGTGGGAACCACAGACAGATTTGAATCTGCCCCTGCCCAAGTGGGAACTAGGCAGGTCAGATTCGATTCCACCACCAATGATCGGGGGGGGGGGGGGCGGCCTTCCTGCAACCTTCCCACCTTCCCCAGGCATGGGGAACAGAGGAAAGCTGGGAAGGAGGTCGCAGAGAAGGCAGGAGGCTTCCCTGGCTGCAGAGAATGGAAGGAGATAAGAAGAAGCCGGTAAGGAGGCTGGGCCAGTGACAGTCGAGGCAAGGAGAGGCAAGGTGCCTGATCCAAATTGGTAGAATTGGAGCAAATATAGTGGGAACCAGGAATTATTTTTGTGCCGATTCCTCAGTTCAGATCAGGCACTGAATTCTCCGTAAGTAGGAACAACCCCTTACTTGCTATTCTCCTAATAGTTTCATTGTCTAGCCCATATTTCAGTAGTCTCCACCAGGAAACTTACTAAGTGCTAGGGCTGGGCTGTCAGCAGCAGTCAAAAATGAGTCAGGAGCTGGGAGAGAATTGCAGAAATGAGTCTCAGCTTGGGGTAAAGGTCAGAATATAAATAAGGTGATGGATAGCTACATAGACAGATAGGGAACCCAGTGAAAGACTGATCAGGATCAGTGAGCAAAATAGAAGGTAGGACTATAGAACATAATGGAATAAGATGAGAAAGCCTGAAGACATGAAATGTAGCTTCAGCTGGCTTATTGCTCAGAGTTACACTGAGACAAGTATCTTCTTGTATACTTTCCTGCATGGGAGAAACCTAAGATGACCTGCATAGACAGTCAGTCCAGAAAATTATTGATTGAAAACCTACAGGGACACAGCTCACATCATGAGGTGGTGGCCAACAATTCCTCACATTTGATGATCTCTTGCCAGTCTCTTCTCCTCTGTCTCAAACTAACATATCTGGGGGAAAAAATTATAGAAAATACTCTATCATTCTGAGATGGGAGGGAGAGCCATTTGTACTGTTCCAAGCTCCGTGGGGAAATTATAGCCTAAATATATGCCTCTTACTCTTTAAACTCTCTATTTGCAGAAAACTTGGGATTGGAGAATATTTACTAAGATAAGCACCCTGAGACAGCTAGTGAGCAGACAAGTTGTGAAGTCAAGGTGTCAAAGGCCAGTAGAGGAAAAGAGTGTATTAGCAGATGTACATGTTCAGTAGCAGCCTGAGAGGTTGTCTACAGCAATACAATTCTGTAGGTAAGTATAGGCAAGGCATGCTAGACACATACTGTTTAGAGACATTGTTCTTCCACACTGGAACTGAAGCCTTTAAAATGGATTGACACAGCCCCATCAAAAGTTCAGCTGTTCTTCATCAGGGTTCTAGAAAAAATCCCATGCAGGTGGACAATGATGAACCATTTACTTATGAAGAGTCCTTGGCTGTGCAGGTGGCCACTCCTTGTGAAAGTGAAGATTCAGAGACCATCACTCCCAGGGATCCAGTGGTGGTTCTCCCTCTCCCAAAGAGCTGTTTTCATGATGAGAAAGAAGCCCAAGCAAAACAATCAGTCTTTGGCATTTGTGGTTCCTGGACATTATGAAGTTTCCTGATCCTCCTGTGAGAAAGTAAGAGCACAACACCCAAAGGAAACTCTGATTAGGCTGGGATCTGAAGATGTACACAAATGTTTAAAGAGACTTATGTATAGGTTTACGTTTCCCACATATAGTGTATTTGCTGTGAAGAATTCTGCTGCTTCTCCTTTTCCTCCATCATCATCATCATCATCATCATCATCATCATGCCATGCAAGTAGAACCCTAAGATGGCTATAGTACATTTTAAAGAAGAAAAATACAGGGTTTTTGTGAGTTTTTTTGGGCTATGTGGCCATGGTCTGGAAGAATTTATTCCTGATGTTTCTCCTGCATCTGTGGCTGACATCTTCAGAGAATGGTAGCATGGAGGTTTGTGGGGTATACAGTGCACTTGCACCTATCGCAGGGGCACCATATGCAGCTTCAAGCATACGCTAAAGCCACATGGCAATGAAGCAAATGGGGTGTGTGGCTGTGGTGTGCACACTACACTGTGCCACAAGCACGAGCCACATTGTTTGTAATTGGGCACAAACATATACGGAATTTCCCTTACACGGTGTGTGTGTGTCCAGAATGGATCCCCCGGGTAAGGGAAGGGCCCACTGTGTATACTGTGTCACCCTTAGTTGAGAAGAAGTGATTTACATGTTAATCTGTGTGCTCGTTTGTTGGTGAATGACAGGGCCTCAGGTTGAGAGGATATGCGAGAAGGATTTGTGTCTATTTAATTAGTAAATAGATTAGTCTGTTGAGAAATCTCCTTACCCTGGGTGATGTTCATTTGCATGTGCTGAATGTTGGTTTTGGTGTTTTTCAAGACTGGTAGCCAACTTTGTTTACTTTAAGCATTTCTTCTTTCCTGTTGAAGTTGTCCAGCTGTTTGTGGACTTCAATGGCATCCCTGTGCATTCTGACCTGATAGCTGTTTGCACGGTCCAGAATTTCAGTGTTTTCAAATAGCATTTTGTGCCCAGGTTGGTTTATAATGTTTTTCTGCTAACGCTGATTTTTCTGGCTGACCCAATCTGCAGTGTCTCTTATGTTCCTTGATTAGCATTTGAATACTGCTTTTGATGACTCCTATGAACACCTGTCTACAGCTGCATTTTAAATATATAATACCCAGTTCCATTTACTGGACTTGCAACAAGGGCAAGATACAGAACACAGTCTCATGTGTTGATGTTCAAGCCTTGACAAATTGATGTGGGAAAAGACCATTCTTACGGTCCCATCCCAGACTTTTTTATTCAAGGCTTTCAAGGTCATACTCAGAACTTTGAAAGAGCCAGCAACTCCAATGAAAATGTTGCAATACCCAAGCTATGTGCTTTATATTATGAACTAATTGCACTTTATGAATATTTTTCAAAGGCAGCCCACACAATGTTTGTTAGAATAATCTCATCTGGATGGTATTGAGATATGAATTACTTTGGATATGACTATCCTCTCAGCAAGGGAGGACAGGTATCATGACAGAGAAAACTAGTGAAAGGCACCCTGAGCCACCACCATCACCATCAAAACATTCAGTAATGTTAACAACATCTGGAACCTTCCATGTTATCAATCTAATAATTGGGTGTCAGGGATATATTGTACTGTATATACAAAAGGGTATATAACCAGTCCTAAATCAATGATGTCCCTAACCAATAGTGACACTGTCTTTTCTGGATTAAGCAGTGTGTTCATTTGTTTCCAGTCAAACATTACCACAGACATAGGTTTAGAACTTTGACTGAAAGGGAAAGAATTGAATCTCAACATCATTAACATTAATAAATAATTTTAACCTCAACTCTCTGAGTATCCTCACCAATTTAGAGTTGTCCACACAGTCTGGGCAAAGCTCAAATTCCAGAGTGGAGTGGCCAGCCCTGGGGCCATCTGGAATAGGTCCAGTTTAGATTGTATCTGGCCCAATGGATTCTGGAGGGGTTTACATCACCCTAAAGGTCTCTGGTATTTTTGGGGTCATTCATAAATAACAGATTTTTCAGTGTAGGAGGGAAAAGTCCTCTTCGATGTAGGATGCTTCATGATGTGATATAATGGGGACAGATTGAGGTTGAACTGATTACTTTAGCTTCCAATTAGTGGCAATAATTTCATTAGTGGCATAATTTCATTAGGTATTACCTGACAACTCCAAACCTAGTATTTGAAAGGAGTTCTTATGAGCAATGTCACTGAACTTTTATATTCCCCCTTTTCTTATTTCCCTCTGTTATTTAGCTTCAGGTTTGCTCTTAGCTTGATACAGAAAGTAGAGAAATCAATTTCGGAAGACTGCTGAGAGCCATGCATGCATTATTTGTTTGAAGTTAGCTTAGGAGGATGGGGGTTTTCTTTATCATTCTTTGCTTTTGAAGCCACCTGTATGTGCTTATTCATTTGTGAGATTTTTCTCATTTTTCTTTGGCTTAATTTAACAGTTCTGGAACTGCATGGGTACATTTGAACACATTTCTGAGATAGGTGTAGGTCTTTCCCCTCATCCCCTCTAGGTTTAAATTTTGAACTGTTTCACTGAAATTAAATACAGTTGGCCCTCCACATTTGTGGTTTTGACTTTTGCAGATCTGGGATTTCTAGGAATCTCTAGGTCCTCCAGTTAATAACCATAGGTTCATGCTGGAGGTCCTAGAGATTCATATAGAAAGTACTCCTTTAGGCATTTGTAGGTCCTCCAATGTGATTCTGTGGTCAACATCCACCTGATTTTGACCATAACATTTCATTGGGAGACCTAGAGGGTTGCTATTTACAGAGTGAAGGAAAATGTGTGTGTGAGAGAGTGAGAGAGAGAGAGAGAGAGAGAGAGCGAGAGAGAGAGAGAGAGCAGCTTTAAAAAACAGTTTATTTACTTTTCACTGCCACTTGTTCATTGTTTCTCTGTTTTGGGAATAGGTAAGCTTTTTTGTTTATAATTTATCCATGTCTACCTTCCCATTATTCTGAGAAATTTTTGTTCATTGTTCATGATGCACAAGCTATATGATGCCTTGCTAGTCTGATGTAATTATTCTTATTTAGAATAAAAATGGACTTCAGCACCAAACAGGGAAAGGTCTAATTGCAACTATGGATTCCTCCCTTAAAAAGGAAAAAGAGAGAGAGAGAAAGCAAGTGAGCAAGAGTGTTAAAGTGGGAAAAACCAGAAGGAGGCATTGCTTCCACATGACAGTTCTCATTATATGGAGGGCTGCACCTATACATTTTAGTCAGAAAATGTGGTCAACAATGTGGCCAGGAAGTGAGGGAAGACTGCACTATGCTAATGAGGCAGAACATCTCTAATATGGGAAAGAAACAAAGGTGCAAGGAATCATAGATGGCAAAGGAAAAGACGCTGCTGATGGCATGGGAATCATTACCAATAACTCCAGCTCTTTGTGTGTATCATGTGAATAGAAAATTTAAATGTGGGAAAACCAGTATGTTATCAGGTATGGACACCATAATGAATTCACTCACTAAATAAAAATGATTTTGCAATCCATGATTAAAATATTAGCAAATAATGGCAGCAAAGCACAACTTTAGACATAGAAACCTTTGCACATTTGTTTATTCAAATTCATTCAGAAGGTAATTAACTTAAAATTGTGGGGTGGAACAGACAGGCAAAATAAAGCAGTTTCCAACTGCTTTGAAGGTGAGACATTTAGATGATGCATGCCTCCAAAGCGGGTGGAAACCAGACTGAAGATGTGCTCCAGAGCTAAAAAAACCAGACCAAACAGAACCCAGCATAGTTTGCCTTAGTGCGGAAGATAACACATCTTTGTGCCTGCATATAAACACCCTGACACAAGTGCAGGGCTGTGGTAAAGCAAAGAAATGAATGTGCAACAACTCCAATGGATGTAAATACAATATACACAAACCAGACAGTCCAACAGGGGTGCATGGGGTGAAGGGGGCATATATGGGGGCCTCTGTGGTTGTGCTTTGCCAATGTATCTCTTGCACACCAATGCACTGATCACAGTACAAGTGGAGCATCGCATATGTGGATGTGTGGACAATCAAAGGTGTGGCCATCCAATGGGATGGCATCTGGGTGGATATGGGAGGTGCTTGGTATCTGTGTTCTTGTGACAGTGCACATGAATGGTGGGAAGACAAAAAAAAAATTACCCAGCGGTGCAGCTTGATGCCACATTGTGCAGTTGGACCATGCACATTTGGACCACTTTGGGAATGGGCTGTGTGAGCAGCAAAGTTTTGACCCACTTTGGGAAAAATCAAGGTTGAGCTGCTTTTTTCTGCCTGTCTGTCCCAGCTGAGAAACTATCTATCTAAAATTTGGCAAGGTTGATTCCCTCTTAGGATCTTTCTAAAAAAGCAAAGCTACAGCCATTTGCTCCTAACAGAGCTTAGAAACATTACCCGTTTTTGACTAAAACTACCAGAATGCTCCATACAGCAGTCAATCTGTGCTGGGAGTGGTAGTCAATAAAGTAACTTTTCCAACTTTGCTCCACATTGCCCTCAACTTGTGGGTTGTCTCAAATCATCTCAGAACATTCTATTTTACAAAAGGCGTCTTTGTATAGTCCCTTTAAACTGCTTTATTAGCATTATTTTTGTTGCTTTTAACCATTTACTTAATTTTTAAAAACACTTTAAAAGTACTTGAAGTTCCAGAAGATTTAACCTCCAAAAGGTTTAGGAACTGCTTGCAAAGCTTGTGTTGAATCAGTTCAGCCTCAGTGGCCCAATATTTTAATGAACTTTATCGCATTCATTTTTGCCCCGTTATGAGGATGGGAATGGGACTCTCAGGAGCACGTGCGAATGCATTTTATTACATACCCAAGCGTCCACAAAAAGGTCCCATTCCAACACCTGTCCCTGTTCAGTGCTGAGAAGCATCATTTTTATCCCACTGAAGTTTTCTGTTTTTCAAAAATGCTGCTTCTCACCACTGAACGGGGATGGGTGCTGGAATGGGACCTTTTTGTGGATGCTTGGGTGTGCGCTAAGATGCATTCATGCACGCTCCCAAGAGTCTTGTTCCCGTCCCCATAACGGGCGGAAAAATGAATGTGATAAAGTTCAATGTTGCTTTTATATTTTTATAGGTTGTGTTTTTTTACATTTTAGAAAGCCTTGGTTATAGGGTTATTATTAACAAATATTGTGAATAAGATAAAAATGACAAGCTTGTTTTCTGCTGCTCCAGAGAACAGGACCCGGAATAATGGATGCAAGCTCCAGGAAAAGAGATTCCAGCTCAACGTTAGGAGGAACTTCCTGAAAGTAAGGGCTGTTCGACAGTGAAACACACTCCCTCGGAGGGTGGTGGAGTCTCCTTCCTTAGAGGTCTTTAAGCAGAGGCTGGGTGGCCATCTGTCGGAGATGCTTTGATGGAGAGTTCCTGCATGGCAGGGAGTTGGACTGGATGGCCCTTGTGGTCTCTTCCAACTCTATGATTCTATGACATAACATTAAATGATCTCATTGGGGCTTTCTAGATTGGCAGGAAAGTGTGACATGAAGTTGCCTTTTCCTTAATGCTTAGCAGCTGCACCACAGCCTTTAGATGGAACTGCGCTGTTCCTCAGTTTTTAAAAAAGAAGCTGGGAAAACCAGCACCTTTTTAAAGGCGCTTCTTCTCCCCTAAAACCAAAAAAAGCGTTTTCATGGCACACTTTCCCTTTTTCTCATCTAAAGGCTAGAGTTTCATGCAGCCATGAACACAGTTCTTTTTGCCAATCTAGAAAGCCCCATTAGGCATCTTTTTATTTTCCCTGTGAGGAGCTTAAAGAGTCAACAAAAATAACAAAAAATTACTGACAGTTAAATGCCTTATCATCATTGGGCATTCTCCTGATTCCAGCTTCTAGTGGTTAGCTGAAAGTTATATGGAAGTCTGCAAGCATATAACTGTGCCTTTAATTATAGAGGAAATTCTTTTGAATTCTGGAAAGTGGAAAGGCAGAAGAAGCTATTCTTCATATATTTCCTCAGTAGATTTTTCTTTTCTTTCTTTCTTTGTGCATTTTATGATTGTCAGTCTGGCGCCCAAATGGGTGGTATTTGTAGTATAGACTAGGGTTTTTTTTCCCGCTCCCACTGAAGTGACGGTTTGGAATTTAGGGTTTTAGGATAAAAACTTCCAGACTGAGTTTCATAACAAAACAGTAATTTGAGTGACTTGGCAAACCAGTTTAGTTTAAGTGGTTACCAGCCAATGACAGACTTGATCTAAATTCTAAACAGAGCTCCCCTGACATTTTCTCATTTCCACAATATCTTGTGTCCTCAGCCTCACAACATATATTTTGTTTTTCTGTATGTGAAAAAGTAAAAGGTTATGACGCATATATAAATATAGAATTCACTTCCACATTATTTTAGGTTAATGTTCATGTAAGAAAAAGTTGTTTATGAAAGAAAGGCTAAATCTTTTTGACTAGAGGCAAGACAATATGAGGTGTAGCCAAGAGTCTCTATAAGTGAATATTATTTAGCTCAATTTATTGGGTCAGCTACCAGGACCCTTGAGACTGTTTTCCTTATGTATAATGAGAGAAATGGGTACCAACAAATATTGCAGAGGCAGAATTCTCGGAACAAAGTGTTTCTTTTATTAAGGGAGAAAATTACACAACAATCCAGATTAACTCACATGTATATGCCAGGACTAAGAAAATCAGAAGTTAGCTTGGAATACTTGAGGCTAAACTAATGGTGATACATACATAAGACGAGGCTTGGCTCTGGATCCACTTGTGAGGGGGATGGTGTTAGATATGGCCATTCAAGGAGCGGAGGGCAAACGGACATACTGGGACTGGTCAGAGTTTACAGTGATAGAGTGTCCCTGTGCCTTCCCACTAGCCCACTGATGAAAAACTTTGGGGATCTTTTATAAGCAAAAACTAACCTGAAGGCAAAGGTGTTTGTCCTACATCAAAGGGAATCAAATCTGCATTGTAAAGGATTGCTTGGTCTGGCAATGTCTGAGGTTGAGAAATAAGTTGTAAATCAGCCTTATCGGGCTTGTCCAGCAAAACATCCTGCCTCAATTGCTTGTCTTCCTGACTTCAGAGGTGTTAAAGTTTCTTATTTGCAACTCCCAAACTATTCTGTTTAATGTGCATATGTGGTAGTGTGGCCATGCTCTCATGCTTCAGGGATCATGGCTGCTCAGGATAAAGTGTCCGTTTGGGGCCATAGGGAAAGCACACACACTAAAATTCAGAAGATTTCGGCTTCGCATAACAGAAGTGAGAAACATATATAAAAGTAGGAGTGTCTTTATATATGTGCTCTTGAAAGAGGTGCAGTGGCAGTGACATTCCACAAAAACATTGCACACGTGGGAGGGTGGCCGCACCAAGCTTGAACAAATGAATCAAAACAGGTGGCCATGTTTTATGAAAATGATCACACACACAAAATGTATATGTATCCACCCAAAATGCTGATGCCCACTCCTATCACTCTGTTTTAACTTCATAAGGTAAATAGACAGTCAGATCTAATGGGCTTCATAACATAATGAAGTTACCATACTTCATATATATCTCTTGACTGACTGAATAACACAAGCAAGAAAAACCAAGATGGCCCTAATGCAGCTGATAGGAAAGAAAGCTGACAGGAGCAAAATGACACCAAAATATAACAAGAGAGAATTTTTGGGAGCTGCCTGCTTGGCCGGGGTCCTTCCTCACAGTTGTTGTTATTGTGTACCTTCCAATCATTTCTGACTTATTGCAACCTTAAGACAAACCTACCATGGGGTTCTCTTGGCAAGAATTGTTTAGAGGAAGTTTGCCATTGCCTTCCCCTAAGGCTGAGAGCATGTGACTTGCTAAAGTTCACTCAGAACCTTCCCAATTGAGTTGGGAAGGTTCTGTTTCCATTTGAGCGAACATGAATAGAACTCCTCTTTACACCTTGCTGCTCTGTGTGGCCCATGACCATATTCATGTGTTTGTATACCCTGTCTGGGCTTAATGCTTCTGTAAGACTCAGTTCCCATTGTGATGGGCTGTAGTCCAGGTTGGGGAAGGCTGCTGTATACTATACCAAGGCTCCCATAGCAAGCGTTCTCACCAGTGTGGCTAATTGATATTTTATGCCACATGAACTGAGGCAAAGTGGGAAGTTTCTATTTCAGAGAGGTTTTGAAAGAAGAATAAAATTATTAGAGGAGCATGCTCTGGAATTGTTCATCTTCAGAAACCAGATCAGTGTAGAGTGACTGCATAATGAGAGGCCAGTTGTTTCCAGATGTCAAACTTCCTGAAGCCTCATTCTCTCTTTCAGTCCCTTGCGCACACACACTTTAAAATTGTTGAGTAACCAGTGTCTAACCATAATAGCAGATTTTTTCAACTGTCTATAGACAATGTTTGAGCAAGGATATTCTTAAACCCATTTCATTTGAAGGTGCTTCCGGATGAGGCTCTTATTGTGCAAATAGACTCTCCCATTCACAGAATTTTGGGCAAACTTAGCTGCATCTTGCATTAGTAGCCCTCCCATGTTTCCTCACCCCATCATCCATCTTTTTTCTTCTTAATACCACGGAATTCATCTGGATGAGAAAGATGAAATAGCCCCATGGTGCCTTTCAATGGGTTGTTCTATATTTGAGACTCTAGAATAAAGCTTTTCTGAATCTGCTGAAGGCTTCTGTTCCTGAAGTGGAGTTGACCTATAGATTACAAGAACACATATAATCATTCAAAATCTCCACTGTATGCAAGAGGATCTCTAGCATATTGTCTGGATCTAGTCCAGCCTCATGTTCTCACACTGGCCAATCAAATGGCCCATTCAGAAGCCCACAGGTAGGATGGGAAAACAACCGTCCTCTCCTACTTGGGTCTTCTAGGTGTGGGGGTATATATTCTAATGTCATAAGCATTGTAGTGCATCATCAGGGAATGGTAGGAGACCAAAGTTTGTGAACCGGGGAAATATTTAGTTGTTTTTGCCATATCTGGGTTGCTGTTTTTCATATGGTTGTTCCTTTTCAGTTACTGTTAACATCAAACCTCTCACTATATACTGCTTCTGTGCCTTTGACAAATTGATTATAATAACCCAATGACAATCTGAATATAATCTGAGTGTACCATCTGTGGTACAGATGGAAATATTATGGTGTATGTTTGATTTTTGAATGTGGTGGCTCATTACCGGAGCAAGACATTATGCTGCATGAGTAAACAGGCATGGCTAGTTCAAATGGCTGACTAAAAGCTGTGTCATCCACTGTGCTTGTAACTCTATCATCACTTTAAGGGAAGACTTAGCAACTTAGCTGGGGTATTATTATGACTGACAGGAAAACACTTGTTTTGAAAACCTGGAAAGACCGCATCAAATTCATCACGTCTTGCATTAGCAGTTGTGGCTTTTGGTTTTAAACAATTTAAACACATCTCTGCATATATTGTTCCAGAATGTTTCATATGAAAGAGACAAACCTTAATAGGTGCAAAGCCAGACTCAAAAACCACACCAGAAAGATGTTCAAGTGAACACCCGCTTTCTCTCCTTCAGTCTGTATTAAAGAAGTCACTGTGGGTGTGAACTATGGCAACTTATGCATGAGAAAGTATACTTGGGGTGCATCTACATTGTAGGGATAATGCAGTTTTACACCACTTTAACTGTCAAGGAGCCATCCTACAAAATCCTGTAATTTCTAGTTTTGTTAGATACCAGCACTCTTTGGCTGAGAAGGTGAAAAACTTTGTAAAACTACAAATTCCAGGATTCTGTACAATGGAGCCATAACAGTGGGGTGAAACTGTATTATTCCTACAGTGTGAATGAATACTTGGTTCATAGGAAGTCTAGCAGCAATATGTGCCTGCAGTCCAAGGATGATGATGATTATTATTATTATTATTATTTATTTCTAGCCTGCCCCTCTGAACAGGCAATCGGGGCGGGTTACAACAAAAAGATTAAAACAATATCAGTTAAAACATCCCATTCCTTCCCTCACCGCCCCCCCCCCCTTAAAAAGAGAATTAAACCACTATATAATTAAAAACATAAAATAAAACAAATTACAACAGTAAAAAGCAGCAACAGGGAAGCGGGCCTGAAAACCTAGGCTGTAAAGGGTTGGAAAAGACACTGGAGAAGGACAGCTGGAGAGGCACTAAGGCCTAGGTTTGGAGCCAGGAAGTGTTCACATTCTCTGGGAAAGCCTGCCGGAAGAGATGCATCTTTAGAGCTTTTTAAAGGCTTTCTAAAGATGGAATGAGATGTATCTCATCCGGCAGTTCATTCCACAGCCTGGGGCGACTGCCAAAAAGGCCCTTTGGGAGGTCTGCACCAGCCTGGTCTTCATGGGCTGTATCAGGTTCCTCCCAGAAGACTGGAGTGTGTGTGTGGGGGGGGGGGGTTCATACGGGAAGAGGCGGTCCCTAAGATTGGATGGACCCAAGCCATTTAGGGCTTTAAAGGTCAAAACCAACACCTTGTACTGTGCCTGGAAACTAATCGGCAGCCAGTGGTGTTATGTGCTCTCTCCTAAATGTTCTAGCGAGAAGCCTGGCTGCTATATTTTGGACCAGTTGAAGTTTCCGGGTTAGGCACAAGGGTAGCCCCATGTAGAGCGCATTACAGTAGTCCAAACGTGAGGTTACCAGCGAGTGTACCACTGTTTCCAGATCCCTCATCTCCAGGAAAGGGCGCAGCTGGCGTATCAGTCGAAGCTGATAACAGGCACTCCTGACCGTTGCATTCACCTGACTAGTCATGTGGAGCGACGGGTCAAGGAGTACCCCCAGACTGCGAACAGAGTCCTTTGAGGAGAGTGTGACTCCATCCAGGACTGGAAGCTGTATTCCCAAACCTGGTTTTGGGCCTGTGACTGTGAGCACCTCCGTGTTGTCTGGATTAAGCTTCAATCGGTTTTCCCTCATCCAATCTATTATTGCCGCAAGACAGTCATTGAGAGGAGAGACGCCATCTGAGGTCTGAGCAGACGATCTGGTCACGGAGAAGTATATCTGAGTTTCATCAGCGTACTGATGACACTGAGCTCCATGGCAACACCGCTCCTTCTTGGCCATGTGAAGACTAGGTACAAATGGCAATAAAGAGAAGCAATAAAGACAAGCCTAGATAAATACAAAGGCTCAGCTTCAGAGGGCTGGTCCGCCAGGAGACAAAACTGGACACAGCAATTACCAACACAGTGATGGTATGTAATAGTTGTGATTTGCAATGTGAAGAGAGGGACTGCTCACATCAATTAAAAATTACAGATATTCAGGCTGTTAAAAGCATGGTTTAATGTCTGTCCTGCACTGAGGACATCTACAAAGTCTAGAAATTCTTAAACTTTAGAACTTAGAATTCACACCTACCCCCATAGAGGTTGTGGCATATGAATATATGTATAAATCGTTTCAGTAGAACTATCTGGTAACCGATGACAGGGTAAAATTATTGGACACATAATATAGACCTGTGACTCTAACATTGTGACTTTTCTTTTTCTGTTTTATTTTTTTAAAAAACACTTTAGCCTGATGAAGAAGCCAGTAAAGCTTTGGAAGCTTGGAAGATGCATTTTCTGCTTTGGAGCTGGCACTGTAAAGATACCACTGCTTTGTGCATTTTGTATGTTGTTGCATTTTTGTTACATAATCAACATGGCTGCCCCTGAATATGTTTCCTGACTGTCAAGATACCCAATTTAGACACAACAGGGAACTTTAAAACAAAAGGGAGCCAAATGACTGGGACTTAGCTCTTTGATGTTTCTACCTCCAACAAAAGTAGAATTCTTTAATTGGACTAAAATTGGCAAGTTCTACCTATACATCACCTAAAAGCTTTTCCAGATATAATAGTACAGAGACTCCATGAAAAATTCAGTGTTCTCTGCCTAAGAAAGGGAGAGTTAGCTTCACGGAGGACAGGATCTCAAGGGACAGCAGGACAGCTACATATCAAGGGAAGTTATTTTTCTGTTGCTAATGGATTTGGAGGTTCATCACCTCTCTTTATTGCCATTTGTATCTAGTCTTCACATGACCAAGAAGGGGCGGTGGATCCTGGCTGCACTGAGATCCCTCAATACAGTTCTGACAATAGAGTAGCATCTTAGACAAAATGTAGGTCTGTGATTCTAACATCATAACCTTTCTTCTCCTCTGTGGTTTTTAGCATCTTTGCCTGATGAAGACAACAGTGAAGTTTTGAAAGCTTGCATGATATATTTTGTGCTTTGGAGTTGGGTCAAAAAAAGTATCATTCCTTTGTGTATTTTGGATTTTGTTATATAAAAAGAAGTGCACAATTGAAGGAAGTTGCTGAGATTACTAAATAACTACTACATAGGTGTTGCCATTTTCACTGTTACAGTTTCTTTGATGATATATTGTGGACACAGTAATGTGAAAACCAAGAACTAGGAGTACAGGACAAGAGTTTTTAAGACTGAGTAAATATATAACACAATATCTTGATACAATTCAATTTGGAGATGCCAAGGAAGGAGTTATTAGTATAGGCTGAGTATCTCTTATATAGAATTCTGAAATCCAAAATACTTCAAAATCCAAAATTGTTCACATGGTTGGCTGAGATAATAAGCTTGTACAGACAGACATTATATGCTAGCATAGAGGTGGCATGGTGTACACATGCTGTCCACCCCATGCCATCCCCATGCTGTGTGCCGAACCACATGGTGAGGGGTATCACGGTGCTCTGTTGGCACAGTGTTTAAACATGCTGTGCCAAAGGAGTGCCAAAAAGCCACTGCTCCGGTGACTAGAGTGCCCTTTCTGTGACAAAAAGGAGCCGCTTTTTGCAGTTTCTTCTTGTGCTGCGGAAAGGCCAGATCAGGGCTGCAGCATGCAATTGCCATTGCCCCAATCTGGCCCTGAGGAGCAGTCTGTTGAGCCCAATAATGACGCCTTTGCTTTCTGTTGGTGCAGTGTACACAAAAGTTGTTTCATGCACAAAATCATTAAAAATATTATATATAAAATTACCTTCAGGGTATTCTGTAAGGTGCATACAAAACATAAATGAATTTCATGTTTATACCTGGGTCCTATCTCCAAAATATCTTATTATGTTTATATGCAAATATTGCAAAATCAAAATCAAATCAAAACAAAACAAAACAAAACCCAAAACACTTCTGGTCCAAAGCATTCGGATAAAGGAGGCGCAACCTTTAATTTAATTTTGAATCTGTCTGTCTGTCTGTTTTTAAAAGAATTTTCAACAGCAAATCACATTTTACATTTCTGAGGTAAAAATCTGTTTGATAAAAGGAATTTATTCTTTTTCATTTGTTTTTCATTATTATATATTTTATATCATTATACTTCAAGAACGTACTGTGATGCCTGTTATCTCAGCTTCTCCTTTTTAATTTATAGCCTTTTTATTTTATTTTTGTTTTATTTTGTTAGGCTGCTTTTCTTTTGATTTATAAGTATCTGCATTTTGTATTTTTATTATTTTTTACCCAGAGAGCTAGTAGCTACAGGATATCTAATATATCTTAGAAACAATATAATACATAATTGTTACTGTTACTCTTATTTACTTTTTCTGGATATCAAAAATTATATTAGAAGAAAGGAAAGATTATATTAGATATGAAAGATGTGGAGAAATATCAAACTGGAAATCTTTTGTTTTCCTTTTGCTGTTGTAATTAATTGCAGAGCAAACGAGTTCAGCACTGTCATATGTGTACTGAGAAGGGAGACAGGGTGGGGCAATGAAAGTTAATTCTCCAGTGAATGAAGTCAGTAGCTCTTACTTGTGTTTTGACACTCTTGTCCACTCACACTAAGCCAAAAAATACACAGGGCAGTCGGGTTTTGTGCCAAGGACAGTTAAACTTCCCCCACGTCATTGAAGAAACTCTTTTTCTTAAACTTTGATCCATGGCCCACTGGGATTAAGCCAAGCCAATTCAAATAAACTTAAATGCCCAATAGATCTATACACCCAGAACAGTTATCAATGCAGATAAATTCCATCTGTGAATGAAATGTTTTTGAATCAATTCAATTTTGAAGGAAGAGAAATATAAAAAAAAATCACTGATTTGGCTTGCAGCAGCTTTGTCTCTCATACAGTGAACAATAAGTAAAAGGTACAGGTTTCCCCTTGACATGAATGTCAAGTCATAACTGACTGTAGGGGCAGTGCTCATCTCCATTACTAAGCCAAGGGAGCCAGCATTGTCGGAAGATGACTCCAGTGGTCAAGTGGCCAACATGACTTCATAGAATGCTGTTACCTTCCCACTGAAGTGATACCTATTTATCTACTTGCACTTTTACATGCTTTTGAACTTCTAGAACATGGCTGAAGCTGGGACTAGTGATGGCAGCTCACTCTGTCATGTGGCACTTGGGCCTCGAACTGCCAGCCTTCTGACTTTACCATTGTCAGAATCAGCCTCTTAACCACCAAGCTACTTGTCCCCAAACAGTGAAAAATACTCATGGACAAATAAATAGTTACTCAACAGTGAAGAGTTCTAGTTTTGTGAGTTGGCAGTTATTACCACTCTGCCAAGGCCACACATACTGGCACTACCATATGTTTTAAGTTTACAATCTACTTTCAGCAACTGAAATGGATGTAAAGATGCAGCAGGTTAGGTAACATATTCAAACAAAGAACTGTTAGTAGATAATCATTTTCTAATGTCTAGGTTGAGCAGATATTTATGAGCCGTTTTGTGGTAAATCATGTCTCAGAGGTTGTAAACATCTATAAAGATTCAGCATTTTTATCCAAAGTCAACATGTTAGATTTACTTTGTGAGTCTCTGTAGAAGAAGAATAGGATAAAAACATAACAAAATAAACCAATAATAATGTTTTGAAAAAATGGCAAAACCTTTTAGCCATATAATGTACAATTTTTGTGGTTCATTATCAAGGAAAAATGCACTATCCATGAAATGGGAACTTTATTTATTTCATTTTTCATATCAATGTGGTGTAATGGCTGGATTTCAACTTGATACATTCCATATGTTTTGAATCAAATCTGCCAGCATCCGTAACTAGCATGGCCCATGGTCATGTGGTCTAGGAATGTTGGGAGCTGCAGTCTCACACATCATAAGAATGTAACATTGAAGAAGGCTGGGATAGACTGTTCAACTACAGTTACATAGACTCAGAATTAAAGCTGTGTTATCCTTTAAGTTCACCAGCTGACCTTATCCTCAATATTTGACAGTCTAAACTGTCAAAGTTCTAATGGAAAATGAAGTGGATGGAGAACCAAAAGTATAGCTACAGGAGGCCAAATGCCCCCAATAAGAATTCTGCTAACAGAATTAAAGTTTACACTCAAATTTCTACCATTGCAGTAACTTAATTCTTCAGATGGAGCATTTAGATATACATAGTAACTATTTCTATTATTATCATCATCATCGTCATCATCATCATCATCATTGTTCTGCCCCTTCCCTTGGATTGAGGCAGGGAACAATTGAAAATCAACAATTAACACCATCAATTAAAACATTAATTAAAGCATGCAACAGTTTAAAAGGACAAATAAGACACACACATTTTAAAACAGTTTCCATTTCAAATTAATTTAAGAAATACCATTTAAGCATCCAAAGAAAAGGGGCAGATAAAATGACCAAGGGTATGTGAAAACAGCAAAAATAAGAGTTCTAAGTGTGAACAATTTTCAGTGTTTCACTCTATAATGCTAGAAAATTTGAGGGTGTTGTTGTGTTCTTTCTGACTTATAGCAACCTTATGGCAACCCTATCACTGGATTTGTTGGCAAAATTTCTTCAGGTGGGAGTTGCCTCTGCCTTCCTCTGAGGCTGAGAGAGTGTGATTTGCCCAAGGTCACCCAGTGGGTTTTCATGACTGAGAGGGAATCTGAACCCTGGTCCAATGCTCAAACCATTACACAATGCTGCTTCCCTCAGATATGGAGACTGAATGAAACTTTTATTTGGGTTGTCAAATTATTGGGGAGGGGAAAAGGGACAATGACTCCATTCTCTCCATAGCTATACACCTGTGGAAAACCATGTGAGAGAGAACCAGAGTGGGAAAACCATTCTGAGATCCTAAAGGAACAGTGGAGGGGGGAAAGTTCTATTTATTATATTAGTAGGGCTTATGTAAAACATGTGTGCGTCATTAAAATATCCAGAAAGGTCTGCAGCTGTGTAATAACTCACCAGGGGGAAAAACACAACAACAAAAATACAGCCACAAAGGAAACCAAGTAGATAAAACAGCAGAAAGCAGAAATTAAAAAACAAACCAGAGAGTTTTGGGCAAAATGGGAAAAATAAAATGTAGAGCCAGTTTAAAGGTTAAAAAGCCCAGACAAAATAACAAGATCTTTTAGCTGTATGTTTTAATATTTCTATGTGTTAAAATTACATCAGAATTGGTACCACACTGGAATCTCTGAATCTGAGACATCTCACCTTGGGGTTGCAATTTGCCATGGCCAAACAGATCCTCTCTTCCATCACCATAAGCCTGATGTCAATGGCAGGATAGAAAGTGAAGAGTCTCTAAAGGTAAGTAAAAGATTTGGGCATGCTTGTGTGTGAGAAGGTAGCTTTGGGGTATTCAGATCCCAAGCTCCTTAGGTACTCTCTAGCATTTTTGAAATATATCCTAAACATTTTTAGGAAATGGTAATGTATGTTTCCATATAGCAAGACAATTCCAATTAGGTTGCCATCAGTTGAGTTTTTAAAACCCTGAAAGTAACAGGATTTTTACCAGTGCTTTCCAGTTCCACTTTGGAGATCCACATGATCTCCAAAATATTTCCTTGGGAGGATTACCAAGGACTTTTCATTGTCATTCTGCAAATCAGTATAAATTTACACAATATTTTCTGAAACAAAATACATCTGTGTATTTTTATATTCTCAGAACTAACTAAGATGGCTGTCACCAGTAAACACAATTACTGTTTCCAGGACAAAGATTCAACAGAGATCATATGAGGGAAAGAGGAAAGTGTGTACTTAAACAAAAGGACCCTAATGCTTAACAAGTGAAACACTGCTAAAGCACTTTAGCAATGGACCATAATTGTTGTTGTGTGCCTTCAAATCATTTCCAACTTATGGCAACCCTAAAGCAAACCTATCATGGTGTTCTCTTGGCAAGAGTTGTTCAGAGGAGGTTTGCCATTGCTTGAGGCTGAGAGTGTGGTCAGTGGGTTTCATGGATGAGCAAGTCCATGAGTCACAGTCCAACACTCAAACCACGCCCCAGAGCATTCCTCCATTACTTAAGAAGCTGGGACTGTTGCATTCTTGTAAGGGTCTTGTTGCAAGTACAAAACTACTTATGCTAAAATAAATCAGTATCAAAAAGGCTGTTATATATTCCCCCCCCACACACACACACACACGCACCCTTTTTCTTTTCTTTTTATGCTAAATAGATTAATATGTTTATCTCTTTGAAAAATGAATATGGTTGAAAGATGTCTGGAACTTCTTGCACCAAAGGAAGTAGTCGAGAGATGGAGAAAGGAGACCAACCAATGGGCAGAGTGAGGAAGGCACCTCAGGAAGCAGATCTTCTGGTGTCTTGAAAGGTCAGAAAATTTTTAGTTATTTCATAGAATCATAGAATCACAGAGTTGGGAAGAGACCACAAGGACCACCCAGAACCACCCCCTGAAATGACATTCTCATCCCCAGCAACTTCCTCTGTGTGGTCCCCTTCCAAGATCATTTCTTCAGTTCTGTCCAGGAAAACGTCTTGCTCCCTGATATGCTGAAGTGTCGCTACCCTGGATTCCAGCTGCTGTACTTTCTCCTCCAAGAGTGCTACCAACTTGCACTTGGGGCATGTGAAGTTCCCCACATCTGTAGGCAAGAAGACAAACATCCCACAAGTGTTGCAGGTGACTGCAGCAGTTCCTTCAGTGCCCATTGTGAGAAGTCTTAAGGAGGCACTGAAACAAGACTGTGGCTTCCTCCTCAAAGAAAATCCCCTGGATTTTCTTTGAAATAATAATTCATGTATTGAAATAATAATTCATGTGTTATTGCATTTTTACTGCTATGAATGGTGAGAAATGCTTCATGTGCCAAAATGACTTAGTTGGTTTTGATTATGATGGAACTTAATGTTGGTGGGTGGGTGAAACACCATTTGCTGCTCTGCCTCAGGCAGCAAAATTAATATTGTTGGTATGGGATGCATTTAATTGGGCAAAGAAAACTGAAAACTAGTGACAGTGGAAATACAATTTTGATTTCAAAATGCATTCTAAGTTCAGTTGCCAAACATGTGTCCTTCGTCACTTTTGAGATGCAATGGGTGTTCCTCATTTTCAAAAAGGAACAAACTCCCTCATTATAAATCACTGGCTGTCATAAATAAGCATCTGCCTCATATTATTGAGTTTATTTCAGTGTTTACAACCCAGAGGTGCCTCTGTTGGCCTGATCTTCCAAACAGCTATGTAAGTTAAACGGCATACAACAGCAAATGACAAGATCCATCTGATCCCATTCCTAGAAGCAGGAAAAGTATAATAGTGGCAACCCTGCAGCTACACAGCTGTTGTCCAGGTCCTGCTACAGAGCTGCACACTTCAACTTGCACATTACAAAGAAGAAAGAAATTGCTTACACATTCACCATGGCTCAAAAGCAAGGAGTCAGCAATTCAGAACTCAGCACAATGAAAAGTTCACAGTAACCAGGTGGTCTTAGGGAAGACCTCCCTACCATATCAAATGAGGATAAGGTTGTGGTAAAGACTGTAGTAAGAAATAAACAGATTGTGGTAAGGATTAAACAGCCACATTGTGTTATACAGTGTCAGGCATGCTGCTTTAAAAGACTTGCAGGAAATGTCAGTTAATAAAAATGCTGATGTCAGTTTACTTAAAAAATAATGCTAGATTTCATTTGCTCCTTCCATCACTTGTGTCCCCCTTCCTTCTTGCAATGATCATGCCTCATACAATATTTCAGATATTTATTTTGACCATTTTTCTCTCAGATGATTTTATTATTAATCAGAAGTTATAGTCAGATGAGAGCTAACATGGTGTCTGGGCTGACCATTGGCAGAACTTTACTCTTTTTCCAGGGTCAATTGTTAGGTTCCTCCATGATTTTCTCTTTCTTAAGCCTGCCCCATTCAACATGACACTCTCCTGTCTAGAATTTTTCCATCCTAAGGCTACAATAAGGTGGGGAAAAGGCCAGACCATGGGGTCAAGAGTAATGGCCTCATATCATTGTAGTTTGTGAGGCTAATAATCAAAAAGAAAAAAAGGGAAATTGGAAATCCATATTAGGAACATAAGATGATGTCATGTATTAGCATACATTCTTTTTCAGTTCTCACTAGAGTGGACCCATTAAATCCATTAGCTTTATCTATGTGCTTATTCACAATTCCTTTATTGATTTAATGGGTCTACTGTCTTTGGGACTAACCAACAAAATACAAATTGATTAATAAAGAATAGTGCAAAGGTAAGTACTAGCCACTGAGTCAAACTACTGGTCTAGCCCACTACTGTCAACTCTGTCAAGCTCCTCATTGTTTCTGGTAGGAGTCTTTCCTAGTCCTTGATGGTCTGGTTTCCCAACCCCTACTTCTGTTCAGCTTCTAAAATAAAATCAGATCAGATGGGTTCAGGAATGTAAAGCAAGAATGGTCATGTTAAATTCAGATCAATATGCAAAATGTAGACCTTACACTTAAGTGACTTATTTCTTTGCCAAAGTTCCTTTCCTACCTAAGTTTCAAATGGTCCTTTCCATTCTAAAATAATAATAATAATAATAATAATAAGTAGAAGCATTTCAAATCCTTTCTGTCACTTTCAGTTTGAATTTGGTGCTGGTAGGGCACAAGGAGAGACAAAGTGAACTAGTAGTTTGAAAGTTGGACTTGGACTCTAATCCCCACTCAGCCATAGTGACCCATAGGATGATCCTGAGAAAGTCATACCCTCTCATCTTCAGAAGAAGGCAATGACAAACCTCCTCAATAAATCATGCTAAGAAAACCCCATAATAGGTTGGCCTTATAGTTGCCATCAGCTGGAAATGACCTGAAGGCAAACAACAATAACAACAACAATGCAAGAATTCACTTTTCTTAAGCTTTACTGAATTACTTTTTTAAAAAACTAAATAGAATCCATTCATTCATATTGAGCATTTTATGTCAACAATACCAATAGATTTTATAAGAAAGAGAACATTAATTATGCTACAGGGATGAGAAACAAACAAACAAAACCCACCATAGCAACAGAGCAGTTTATACTGTGAGGTCTTGTGCAAAACCTTAGTATCTGTCCAGGCAGGGAGATGCTATCCTGTTCAGTTGCGCTATGTGGGAACAGATGTGTGATCAATATTGACTATTGTGGTGTCTGTGGATATCCTTCTCTATAATCTGAATTTGTGCAGCCTTTGAGGTGTAAATATTTGAGAGTCAGGAAGTGTGGTCCTCAAATGCCTTGCTTTCCTGCCTGCCCCTACCAACCCACAGGAAACTGTTGAGACAATATGTACTCTTACTGAGTATGTGCAAAATTACCCTGCCAATGAGTTGGAAGTGAGCTGCCAGAGGAGGACTAGGAGAATCTGGAGACAAGTAGTTTGTGTCATCATGCAATTGCTGAGTATGGGCTAACAATGCGGTTCTGATAGATGAGAAGGACTTGGAGTAGGGGTCATCACCCTTCTTCAATGGCAAACAACTTCTGATGGCACTCCCCAGACAAGCACAGCACTCCTAACACTCCAGGAATGATATAAAAATAGTAATAAAAATTTATTTATATTTATTTATATTATATATCAAATTATATATTTATATAATTTGTTATATAATATAACAAATTCACAAACAATAATAAAATACTCCCTAATCCCCTTAACCCTCTCTCCTTCCACTGAGATTACAAATCAAACATCAAAATAACAATAACAATACCAACATTATACAGTACACACAGTTGCAGGAGGTAAGTGACCATCAGGAGAGGCAGTGGATAGATGAATAGTTTTAGTGCTTATTTCTGGGATAGCCCGCCAGAAGAGATCCGTTTTTATCGCCTTTTTAAACGCCTCCAGAGATGGAATATAGTGGATCGCCTCCACCAGATCATTCCATATTTTAGGAGCAGCAGCTGAAAAGGTCCTCTGGGAGGTCGCCATCAGCCTGGTTTTCTTTGGCTGTAGTAGGTTCTTCCCAGAGGACCTGAGTGTGCGGGAAGGAGTGTATGGGAGGAGGCGTTCCCTCAAATATGCTGGATCCAAGCCATGTAGGGCTTTATAGGTAATAACCAACACCTTCTACTGTGCCCAGAAGCTAACAGGCAGCCAGTGAAGAGATTTCAAAATAGGTGTAATAGGGTCGAATTTAGATTTACTTACAACCAACCTGGCTGCCATATTTTGGATCAGTTACGGTTTCCAAACGTGGCATAAGGGTTGCCCCATTTGCTATAACTCACTGCACACTTCCTCAAAGACCCAGATCTTTAGAACATCAGTAGTTATGCATTAAAAGCTTATGGGCAACTGCATGGGACCATGAGCTGATTTCCTGGCCCACCTCTCCCATGGGGTTCACCCTTCTCCACAGCAAACCCAAATATCTCTGTTTCCCTCAATAGTCCCTCTCAAAATGGCAACAGGATGTGGAGTTTCTGGGATGCTTGTGGGAGTGAGAGAATTTTCACATGTTTTGACAAGTTTGGGAGTTTAGGTCTTTGGTGAATTGTTGGGAGGATTTCAGAGGCAAGAAAGGAAGGTTCAGGGGGTATATGTGGCCTGCGACTTGCACTTGACCCACCTGTTTTAAAGAGTTTTTCAAAACAAAAAGTGATTTGTTAAGTTATCAAGGGAAATGGATTATCACTAAATGCCTATAAACAGTCTTTTATTGTACTGTGTCCATACAAATGCTCGTAAATTAATGAAAATATGAGAAACAGTTAATCTGAGAGGGGTCAGCAATATTAAAAAGTTGACAACCTAAACAACTTATAGGATAAATAAATCATGGCATTTATTGTGAAATACAAGACAAAATTTCTATTGCATATTGGTAGAAAATGCCCAGGTTGTGTTTACAAAGAATTTCCAGATTCATAAAAACCTCTGTATCACACCTGTACCTCTTAGCTCATTGGTTTCTTGAATTTCAAGACTTCTGAAAGGATCTGTTCAAATTTCTTCTCATGCCTCTCCCTGCCCCTCCTTTTCTTCAAGACTTTTCTTGGGGAAAAGAAGCAGAAGTAAATGCTTTTCAATGTGGGTGGTCATAATTTGTATTATTACAGTTTTCTGGTGAAAATGGAGGACACAGTGGCCTAAAGTGGAGAAGGAGAGGGGAATGAAAAAACAGCAATTAAACTAGCAACTGCATAGATATATCAAATAAGAAGATGGGACATATGTTCTGTGAAAGCTTGTTCATCCTAGCACATTATAACACTTGGTTATGGGATATATTTATTGAACACATTATATATACACACCCATGAGGACCAAACTAGAAGTGACTTTATCACATGTTTTTATTGTTGCCCAGCTGTTTATTGTTTTTCACACAGAAGTTTATCACACGAAGGGAATTGGAAGCACAATCCAATGGCAATCTGAATGCAATCATGGGGTTTCACGTTATTGCGTGAAAGCCGATCACACACATTTTCAGGCAATGGGAAGTCCTTCCGAATGCAATTGTGGGGTTTCGCGTTATTGCGTGAGAAACTATCACACACAATTTTGGGCAATGGGAAGCAATTTCGGGCAGTTCCGAACACGATGCAGCATCAATACGCAATCACGTAAATTCGCTGAATTAGCGAATTCACTCAATTCCAAACTGGCCCCACTTTCATTTCTTTTGAAATTAGGAGAAATTCTTCCTGTTTGATAATATCCATAGCCAATGTGAACGATTCCCGTAGCCAAACTAAAAAAGAGACTATAATTTTAAACTTGTTTTATCTTGGGAAAACTGGTATGGGAAGATACAGTCTTTCAGACAGTCTATTAATTACTTGAAATGTCATAGTTTTGCTGCAAGGGATGGGGCAAAACATGGGTGAAATTCTTGTGCCAAAATTTATGGCTGACCTACACCAGTTATGGTGTTGTGCACCATGATGACTTGAGTGAGAGAAGAAGCATTTTCTGATCTATCCCAGAGAGAAAATGTTCTTGGGCTGGGCTTGTTGGGACTCTAGATCTGTGGTCTGAGAGAATAAATCTATTACAGCACAACCCAAGCTGTGACCACAGAGGGCAAAAACCCCTGCCCAAGCCAGCCCTTTCCCAGTTTTGTCTGCCTGTTGTCCAGAAATGACTGCAGCTAAAGTAAATGACTTTGCTGTGACTCAGACCAAAGCTCCATCTAGTTCCATATTCTGTTTGCTACAATGACCACGGACATTGCCAGAATAAAAACTGGAGGTGGTTTCTGTATTCCAGCAAGTGTTGCTTGCAATACAATCAAATGACAAGCAAAACCTGTTGTAATTTGCTCTTCTACACAACCATGAAAGGTACAAGAACCAGCTCCAGTTTTCACTCTGGCAACTCTGATTTCAGACACCCAAAGGGGAAGCTGGCAGTCATGAAGAAGACAACTGTCTCAGTGATTTTGTTCCTACAACAAAGGTGTGTGAAATGTAGCCCTCTAGATGTCATTGGATTTGAGATTTCCAGATCCCAGGCCTGGCCCCTCTGTGCCAGTTTTCAGAGGGAGGGCACTGCCTTGAAATGTCTTTGTGTGTGTGTGTGTGTGTATTTGTGTGTATGTATTTGTGTGTGTGTGTAACTTTGTCTTTTTTTCCATTTAAATGACACACTCTATGCAGTAGTAGTTGATGCTTAAGGGATCATGCTTAATAACTTCACCAGAACCTGGAGGAGGGAAAGCCACCTGTCAGGGGATGGCACCCTCCAGTGCAGATTTTTCATTAATCAGGAATTGGGACTTGAAGATCTTTCTCTCATATGTAAGATTCTGTGTTGCAAAGCCCCCATGATAGGAGTGAATTTTTTTTAAAAAAAATTGAAAAATGGTCCAATGTTTCTCAAGTGTCAGGTAACTCTGATAAGGAGAATTCTGAACTGAGGAGAATCTTCACAGTTCATGATTTATTCTGTACAAAATTTACACATTCCCCCAGAAAACAAATCCAATAACTTAAGTGCAAGAAAGAATATTTCTGTACAGAAATATTATATAATATAGTATACTCTATAATGCCCTCAGAATTCTGATTCTAACCTGATGTGTAAAGATCACAGGTTATGGTTTGGTATGCATAGTTTTCTTTCAATGGAATTAAAGAGTTCTAAAATATGTTTGAAAATAAATATTTTTGGGGAAAAAACATTGCCTCCCTTTCCTTCTGCTTAACACCTCTCCTGCCCTTGGAGTGTGGTGGAGTCTCCTTCCTTAGAGGTCTTTAAGCAGAGGCTGGATGGCCATCTGTCGGGGATGCTTTGATTTGGAGTTCCTGTATGGCAGGGGGTTGGACTGGATGGCCCTTGTGGTCTCTTCCAACTCTATGATTCTATGATTCTATTATCTCTCTGTTCCCAGCCAACTATTTAGTTATTCTATCTAATGACAAAGATCACCATCATCTACACTAGAACAAATCCCTCTTTGGAGGGATTTCCCATTTTTTTCTCACATTAGCACACACACAGAACTTGTGAAAAACCAGAAAACTCAGTAATAATGCCTATTCAGACTCAATTTAGGAGTTGAGAGTAAACTCTACAAGTTAGCATATTCTGAGCCTCTTCTGGATCTCTTTCAGATTATTTTTGATCCAGATCACCCTTGGCATGTCATGGTAATTTTTGTAGTCTGACTCTGAACTGGTCATGGAGCAAGGCAATATGCTGGCAGTTTTCTACTAAAACTACTACATGAAATTCAGTATTGTCTTGGCCCCACAGATGTGGGATGAGCTGCAGCCCTTGGGATTTTTAAAGAAATCTGCTACACTTTTTGATGTGTGCTTTTCCAGGAAACATTTTTACTTTTATTTATACTTCTATATGTGCATGTGCACGAATTCAAAGATCTTGTCAAATTATTCATTTGTAACATATTTACCTGTATTTGTAAAGACTGCCTTATCTCTACCAAATCCAGCAACAATAGCAAAGTATGTCCCTCCAGGACAGTCAGCACTTGTCCCCTTGAAGCATCCCAAAGCAGAAGCACATTTGTATATACGACATTGTACATGCCTCCCACCTTGTCCTTGCTGAGGAACATACACTCTGGAAAGAAAGTAAAAAGGCTGTTCACACACAGAGACCTTGAATCCTGCCTGGAATCCCATTGTGGGAGAAAGGCAGGATATAAATCCTTGCAATAAATAAAATAATTTTTTTTAAAGAGACACACATACCAAAAATAAAATAACATCAACACACACCCTGCAACTTGCAGTGCAAGTTCAATGCTGAGACTAAACTGAGATGCAGACCACATGCTGAAAAAATTTTGGATGGTAGTGCTTAGATTGTGTATTCCTACATGGCGGGGGGGGGGGGGCAGAATGAGTGATCCTTGTGGTCTCTTACAACTCTAGGATTCCGTGGTTCTATAAGCTGGGACAAAAAGTGATACCTTGCATCTCAAGTTTAACCCATAAGAGAAGGAAGAAGGGGCTATTCAGGAGTAAGCAGACATTATGCGTGAACACAGGGCTAGAAATGCAGCTGAAATTCATTTTCAGCATCATGTAGGTTGGCCCATGTGATACCTAAAACAGAAAAGTTAAAAAGAACAACTCATATAGAGCAGGTACACAGATAGGTTTAATTTTTCTACCTTGCCAAATGAACTGGCGCCTTCTAATGAAATACATCATCAGACATATGTCTTCATTTTTTGTTACCTTATAATAATTTCCATTGTTCCCTAAACAATGCAGAAGAAATTGACTTTCTCATTCCAGGTAATTATCTAAACTGTTATCATATCAGTTTGATAGCAGGTGAGATTTTGCTTTTTAATGGTTTTTAAATTAGCTTTGTGATGAAGGTGTAAGAACACTGACTAAGTTAGTTAGAGAGCCATAAGGAATATTAAACTAGCCTGATCAAATCATATTACAATTAGATGCAAACTGTGGAAACAACACTATACCAATCCAATCAATCATTGCATTTTACTTGAAAAAATAATGTTTGCATTTCATATTTCTTCAGAAATTGGAGTTACTACTAAAGCAGTAAATCTCATATTCTGGAGTCATAAAAACATGTGAAGAAGTGATTAAGTAATCATCCATGCCAGTGATCAAGGGGAGGTAGTTCACTTTAAGATCAGTAACCAATCACAACTGATTGCTAGACTAGATAAGCTTTTCATCTGATCCAGCGTGACTCTTCTTATATTTTCATAGAATCTATAAATTAGCTATGTCTGCCTCAGAGGACATCCTGATCTTTGGCATCCTGTTTAACCAATTCCATTAGCACCAAGCATGTACAGTTGTACTGCCGTTAGAAATGCCCTTTTCAGATCACCTTTAGGAGAAAATGATTGGAAAAATATATAGAAAGTTGCTGGAATTCCAAATGGAGGATGAAACTGTGAAAGAGGTTATGATAAAGTGGGCGAAAGATATTGGCCATCCTATAAAATTAGAACAATGGGAGAAAATTTGGAAAAAAGGGTTAAAATACACGGTATCTCAAAATCTAAAAGAAAGTTGGTACAAAATTTTTTACAGGTGGTATTTATCGCCGAACAAACTAGCAAAAATGTATAAAAATACAACAAATAACTGTTGGAAATGCGGGAAAGCACCAGGAACATTGTTTCATTGCTGGTGGAAATGTAGAGCTGCAAAAAAATATTGGAATATGATCAATAAGTTAATCAACAGAATGTTAAATGTCAAAATAGAAATGAAGCCCGAGACTTACCTGCTAGGAATCCTAGAAGATGATTTAGATAGAAAATTTGGTAGAATTCTTTTTTATCTGATTACGATAGCCAGGATAACTTACGCACAGAATTGGAAAAAAGAAAACATTCCTACCAAAGCAGACTGGATATGGAAAATATATGATATAATGGAAGCGGATAAACTGACACAGCTACTAAGAGATGAGACTCTCGAAAATTTTTATAAAACTTGGAATCCGGCAATCAAATTTCTTAGAGAGGAATGGGGAGATGTAGCAACTTTAGGATTGATTGAAAAATAATAGCTAATATTATATTGATAAATAAAACAAAGGAGGTTACAGTAATAATCAAGTTGGTAAAGAACAAATTAGCGGATTTAAGTGGGCAACTAAGGATATTTGTTACCATGATAATCATGTTAACAAAAATTATAGAAACGAAGTGTTTCATCAAAAAGGGAACAGGCAAAAATAGGGAGATGGAAAAATATGATCTGAGTTAGGAATTCGGAAGTGAGGAAACTCAAGTAGTTGATGTTAGGCTAGGTCGGTGTGTGTGTTTGTGGGCGTTTGAGTTTTTGTTTATTTGTTTGTCATTCTCCTAGGTATTTTAAATTGGTAGGAATAGATGTAAGTTGGTAGTAGAAAGTATGCTTAAGTGGATTCTATTTTAATGGAAGTAGGATTAAATAAGGTAGATAAGGAAAGGAAGACGAATGTTGAAATGAGCGTATAGATAAGGAACTTTAGGGAAGAATAACAGAGTGGGGAAGAAGTGGGGAAGAGACTGAAAGAAGAAGAAGGGAAACTAGAATGGGGAGATAGAAGATAGAAGATAGAAGAAAGAAGAAAGAAGAAGAAAGGAAAATAAAGAAGAAGAGGATGGGTTTGACTTATGTTATGTGTTTTTGATTACAGTTGACTGGTATTTTATGAATGTATTCTTATATGTTTGTTTATCTGTTTTTTGAAATTTAAATAAATTTTTTTAAATAATTAGGAAAACATGTATGCATTATCCTGCCAACAAAATGCTATTAAATCTTCATGGCAACAAAATGCTGTTAAACTGAGCTAATGTTCCAGGTAGCATTTTTCAGAACAATTGATAACATTTGCACTCCTGTCTAAAGAGCTGCCTCACAAAAATTCTGTGTCAGAAAGCATAAACAAACAAACAAACATTTTTTTTAAAAAAAATAAAAACTTGTTAAAGATAAAGCTACTATCACGGAAACAGGTAAACTAGTTTTTCTTTTCATTACACTACCAGATTATTCATTCAGCCAGTATGATCCATCTGACAGAAGCTTTCACAGAGCTTACTTTTATGGGCTGCAAGTTGCAGTCCAACAAGTAACTTGCCTAATCTCTGCAAGTCTTTCAGTCCTTCTCTCATGACCCTATTCACTGGGGATGCCAGCAGCTTGAATTTGAGACCTAGATACAAAGCACTGAGCTGCGCTGATTCTAATCTGTTCCAAATCTATGCAAAGTTTTTCTGTATTTTTCTTTTAAAGACAGCACCAGCTGGATAAACTGAAACTTAGTTGTTTGACCATCTCTCACAAAACAATGGCAGGAGATAAAAGGCTTTCTCAGAATGAACATTTATATTTCAATCCCTTGTTTATTTAAATGCCTAGACACATTTTTCTTCTACTCTACTCTTCCTGCACATGCACACATAGCCCATGGTGAAGCAGACTGTAGAATGAAAGCAGGTTTAAAACACACATTGAAAACAAATATTGTGGGCAACTGGCCCTCCAAAAGGTTTTGAACGAAAACTTGTGTGATCCCTCACAATTGGCCGTGGTAGTTAGAACAGATGAGAGCTGTGGGCCAAGAACATCTGGAGAGTCATATTTTACTTTCCCTGCTATTCAATTAAAAAGGAATCCAGTATACAAAAATTTTACCTTACATCGGGGGGGGGGATCTAGTACAGATCCCCCACATATGGCAAGGGCAGACTTTGAAACTTTATTTACAGACAGAAACTTAAGTTAATATCTTTTCACAGTTGGTTATCAAATGGTGTGGTTACATTATGTACAGCACTTCACTTATTACAAACGGTCTTTGTTCAAGTTCCTTCACTGACTTTGGCCCGCTACAGACTGGCGCTAAGAGCTGGCCTGGGGGCAATTTTAGGGCTCAGGAATACAGAGCGTCTGCACTTGCCGAGCCCTACTGCACTCCCGGTGCCATCATGGCTTGCCCCAATCCACACAAGTGCTGCCATGATGATGTATGGGCGGCACAGTGTCCAAACATTGCTGCACCCTGAGCATGTCATCGGTGCATGTGAGGGCACCAATGGCACCCCACACTCACCCTGAAAAGAACCTGCCAGGAACAGATTCTTTTTATGCCTCATGGAGGCCGCACCATTTGGTTGGTGAGGCCTCTGTGTAAAGCAAAAATAGGCAGCTGCAGACTGCCCTTTCAGGATTGTCTGTACAGCCCCTTTGTTTCCACCTGAACATGGGTTTTATTTCTCTAAACACAAGTTCCAATAACACTCCTTCATTAGGACTATGAATCCTGTGAAAGTCTGGCTCAATTCACAATTAACGTTCCCTCAGAACAAGGCAGGTATCAGTAACCCTGAATTTAGCTCTTCAGCTGTCAAATGACACACTCATTCACTAAACTTCTTCTTCTCATCTGAATTCTCTATCTGAATTCTGTTAAGTCTTTGTACTGAAACCTCCTCACTTCTAACAGTACATGGCACACTCCTACATTTCTAATGGCTCCTCCACTTTTCCTCTTTGCCAGTGACTCTCCACAATGATTCTGTAGGTAACCTGGACCCAAACCACATAGAACTTTAAAGGTGATAACCAACACTTTGTACTTTTCCCAGAAACTGATTGGCAGCCAGTAGACTGATTTTAAGATCAGTGTGACACGATCCCTCCTAGATGTCCCCGTGATCAATCTAGCTGCCATTTTCTGAAGCACAATTCAAAGATAAAGCCATGTTAGTCTGTAGAATCTGTATGTAGAAAGATCTTGTAGCACCTTTGAGAATAACTGAAAGAAAGAAGTTGGCAGCACGGCCTTTTGTAAACTTAAGTCTACTTTCCTCAGACTTAAGTCTACGAAAGCTCATGTTGCCAACTTCTTTCTTTCAATTAGTCTCAAAGGTGCTACAAGATCTCACTTTGTACATATTCTGAACTAGTTGGAGTTTCCAGACTCAGTGCAAAGGTAGCCCAATGTATAGCATGCTGCAGAAGTCCAGCCTTGATGTGAACAACCATGTTTAGGTCTTCCAGTTCTAGGAAGGGGTGCAGTTGGTGTATCAGTCAAAGATGATAATAGGCACTTCTGACTGTCCCATCTATCTGAGCTGACATTTGGAGGGACATATCCAGGAGCACTCCCAAACTGCGAACCCAGTTTTTCAGGAGAGTGTGGCCCTATCCAGAACTGGTTAACACACTTCCGGCTTCAGATTAGGACCGACGATGGTAAGCACTTCTGTCTTGTTTGGATTCCAATCATTCGTTCAGAAGAGACACAGTATCAATAGCAGAAGCTGTTTTTGAAAGCATGGGGAAGTATATTTCAGTGTCATCAGCTTACTGGTAACATCCCGCCCTGTACCTCCAGGCTATCTCTCCTACCAGTTTCATCTAGATATTTAATAGCATTGGGGATAGAATAGCACCTTGTGGTGCACCATATAACAGTTCCTTTTTTGAGGAGCAGATATGGTCAAATGGGATCAAATGCTGCTGAGAGGTCCAACAGCACCAGCAGTGATGCACTCCCTCTATCAGTTCCCAGGCAAACATTATCCACTGTAGCAACCATAGCAACTCTATATCTTGCTTTGAAACCAGTTTGCAATGAGTCAAGGAAATATGTGTCATCCAAAACTGCCTGGAGGTGGAAGGCAAATGCCTTCTCGATCACCTTGCCCAAAAAAAAGATTTGATACTCATGTGTAATTACTAAGGTCCAGAGGATCCAGGAAGAGTGTTTTCAGCAGTGATCTAACCACAAATAGACTTCTGGAAAGAGTCTAGAACAGGGGCATCATTAAGTGGGTGCAGGAAGTGTGGATTACACCAGGTGACACCTCAGAGGTGGGTGAACACCTGTTGTGGTCAAGAATTGGGTGGGGAAGAGGCTGCTGGGCAGCAGGAGCATCTCACTGATGCCACCTCCAGTTTGTTCTCCTGCACTATCTTGGGCTCTTGACTTCAGCCAGGGGAGCCCAAGGAGGTGGAGAAGCATGAAGCGATGGTGTGCCAGGCACAGCTGAGACAACCACTGCTGGCTTGCAAATGGGGAAGGAGGGGCAGTAGTGACAAGAGTCAGAGGTGCAGGTTGCATCAGTGCCATGGACTCCTTTCCTTCTTGCTGCCATCCTCTTCCTTTCTTGCCCAACCAGCAGTCCCATTAGACCCAGAAGGGATGGAGGGAGGCAGCTCTGTGGTATGCCAAGCAGCTTAGGCAGGATAAGAAGGGCTGTGAGGTTCTCAGGAGGGGGAGGATGCATGGCAAGCCCTTCTCCTTGCCTGCTGCTGCTTCTCCCTCCACTATCCCTCCCTTCCCACTTTCTCCCCATTTGTCTGCCCTGGAGTGGCTGCCTGCCTGGGGGTGACAATGTGAGTTATCCCCTTGGGGTGAGTCCAACCCTAGTACAGCTGCCCTTGAACTGTGTTAACATAACTGCTGGTGTGGGTTTGCACAAGAGAATCCCCTTCCACAATACACAAGGCATCAAATTCCAAATTTTAATGACAATTCTAAACCAATGTCTCACCTTGGGTCATCTAATACGGATAGCAAATGATGTATGACCCAAATGATGTATGACTCAAAGGCAAATATCTGAGTTCAGTGGTTTGCACATGCCTAGGCATGCCATATTCCACTTCCTCAAATCCAGGTATATAATTGTTCTGACTATGCAGATTACTGTTAACATGAATTTTAATAATGCAACTTCATTACATAAATCATATTTTTCCTTCCTTTATGTTTCATCCTTCATAGCATCAGCCCTCCATACCCATGGATTCTGCATCCACAGATTTAACCATCCATGGCTTGAAAATATTTTCTTAAAAATCCACAAAGCAAACCTTGATTTTGTCATGTTATATAAGAAATACCATTTTATTTTGCCATTATATATAATGGGACAAGCATCCACAGATTTTGGTATCCTGAACCATATCCCAAAATGTGGGATAGACAAGGCAACTGTTACGTGGATTTGCAAATGGTTAACCTTTTCATCCTGGCTCCTTTTCATCCTGGAGAGAAGTGACCAGTGGGGTGCCAGGGGGTTCTGTCCTGGACCCAGTGCTATTCAACATATTTATTAATGACTTGGATGACAAAATTGGGGGCATATGTATCAAATTTGCAGATGACACCAAATTAGGAGGAATATCCAAGACTCCAGAGGACAGGAACAAAATTCAGAATGAGCTGAATAAACTGGAAAGCTGGGCCAAAGCTAACAAAATGATATTCAACACAGAAAAATGTAAGGTACTGCACTTAGGGCGGAAAAATGAAATGCATAGATATAGGATGGAGGATACCTGGCATAAGGAGACTACATGTGAAAGGGATCTAGGAGTCCAAGTAGACCACAAATTGAACATGAGTCAACAGTGTGATGAGACAGCTAAAAAGGTGAATGCAATTTTAGGATGCATCAATAGAAGTATAGTGTCTAGATCAAGGGAAGTAATAGTGCCACTCTATTCTGCTTTGGTCAGGCCCCACCTGGAATATTGTGTCCAGTTCTAGGCACCACAATTCAAAAAGGATGTTGAGAAAGTGAAGTGCATCCAAAGGAGGGTGACTAAAATGGTGAAGGGCCTGGAAACCATGCCCTATGAGGAATGACTTAGGGAGCTGGGTATGTTTAGTCTGGAGAAGAGAAGGTTAAGAGGTGACATGATAGCCCTGTTTAAATATTTGAAGGGATTTCATATTTAGGAGGGAGCAAGCTTGTTTTCTGCTGCTCCAGAGACTGGGACCCAGAACAATGGATGCAAGCTACAGTAAAAGCGGTTCCACCTCAACATTAGGAGGAACTTCCTGACAGTAAGGGCTATTTGACAGTGGAACACACTCCCTTGGAGTGTGGTGGAGTCTCCTTCCTTAGAGGTCTTTAACCAGAGGCTGGATGGCCATCTGTCATGGATGCATGGATTGAGAGTTTCTTCGTGGCAGGGGGGTTGGACTGGATGGCTCTTGTGGTATCTTCCAACTCTATGATTCTATTAAGGCCCCATTCATACTAGCCCATTTGCCCTGGTTATATCTGTATCAGATCGTGCATGCCATTACTGAATCTCTCCGGAAAGAAGTCCATACTATCCTTTGCCCCGATCGATGCTTCCCAGTGCATTTTACCCTGCTGAAGTTCATACATGCAAAAGAAACGATTCAAGATGGAGCCTCCTAGTTGTCAATCAAATGATATCATGGTGATGTCTGATGCAGCCATTGGCTGCGCGAGTGCTCCATCCAGCACTTTGCTTTTTTAAAATACTTTTTTATATTTGACAGATTATGCGCATGGAGCATAGGGCTGGGAGCGGTCCGGTTTGTGGGGATCCTTTCCCCTCCTCCTCCTCCTCCTCCTCCATTTTTCTCAGCACCAGGAGTGCTTCATCGAGCACTTCTGAATGTTTTTTTAATATTTTTTTACAATTTGACAGCTTATTTGCATTCTACATGAGGCTCTTTAAACAGGAGGGGAAACCCCAAATCCATATATGGATAGTTAGCTTCCATATATGGATTGGGGTTCCCTCGCCCTTTGTTTAAATAATCATTAAGAATGGGGCTCTTTAAACTAAGGGAGAGGGAACCCCAATCCATATATGGAAGCCAACTATCCATATATGGATTGGGGGTTCCCCCTCCTGTTTAAAGAGCCTCGTGTAGAATGCGCATAAGCTGTCAAATTGAAAAAATAATTTAAAAAATTCAGAAGTGCCTGATGAAGCACTCCTGCTGCAAAAACTATTAGACAGCACTGGATTAAAGCCGGTTGTTGTGGAGAGAGGAGGCATGTTCTGCCCCGTGGCCTTTACCCCTCCCCTGAACTTGACCCGATCATGATTGGAGCCAGCCACTCACTCAAAACCATAAGGTGGCGAGTTCAATACCAGCAAAATGGCTCAAGCTCGACTCAGGCTTGCATCCTTCTGAGGTCGCTAAAATGAGTACCCAGATTGTTGGGGGCAAGTAGCTTACAGTTGCAGACCGCTTAGACACTGCTTAGGTGGTATGAAGTGGATATAAATGAAGCCGTTTGCTTGACTGTTGTAATCTGCTTTGATTCCACACAGAAAAGGCGGAATAGAAATAAATCCTAAAAACAAAAAACTGTTTTTTCCAAAAAGAAACGGTAAATACCCTGCCTTCGGAAAACCCGGGTTTAGGGAGATTTGCGCCACAGCGCGTGTGCAAGATCTGGATTCCCTAGTGAAAAAAAACGGCTCCAGTATGAACTTCCGGATTTTAATCCGGGTTACAAACCAGTTTATATGGTAGTCTATATGGGCCCTAAGTTTATCGCACAGGGGCTAGAGGGTAAGGGACAAGAATGGAATGGAAGGGGCTGGGAATGAGTGTGGAACAAGTGGGGGACGCATTTTACTGCACACAGAAGTCCCTCACTCATTCTGTTCCATTTCCCATCCATCCCATAGGAGGAGATTTTTGAGAACTGTTCAAAATAGTTCTCAAAAATTGCCTCCTCTCTGGGATGGACTGGGAATGGAAGGGAAGGGAACGGAACAAGTGAGGGACTTCATTGAGCAGTAAAATGCATCCCCCACTTGTTCCATCCCCATCCCAGCCCCTTTTGGACCATTCTCCGACTGTGCTGGAGCCTTGTGTGATAAACTCTGGTTCTATGATTCTATCCCATTGGATACCAAGGACCCACTGTAGTTGCAGCAGCTCTTAGAGAACTACTATAGGATGCTGTGCTTGGAATAGGAAAACTGAAATTCAAACCTTTGCTTGGTAGAATAGAGTAGAACAGAACAGAACAGAACAGAACAGAACAGGTGAATTTACCACCCACAGACCTCCTTTACAAGCCCTTCTAATGCTTCTTGTGTTCGGTGACTTGCACCACCCACTCTTCCTTCCCTCCTACCCCTTACTCCACTCCTCTTGCTTCTTGTACTCTGACACTCACACTATAGGTGCATATGTATTTCCTGCACAATAAATAAATAAACCACAATTCTTCCCCCGCCCTCCCAGGCCTTCAGCTACATTTTCCTCCTCCTTCCCTCGCACCCTCCCGGGCCTTCAGATGCCTCTCTGGAGGCAGCTGAAGGCCCAGGATGGTCAGGAAGGAGGAGGAACAGGCAAACACCTGTTCCTCCTCTTCCCCACCCTCTGTATGCCACAAAATGGCTTTGTGTGCCATCTCTGGCACGCATGCCATAGGTTTGCCACCACAGCCCTTGGGAATCCCCAAAGAGTTTTAGGACCACCTGTAGCTTCCTGGACACCCTTTCCCCATCACTGATCTACAGGAGGAAAATGTGAAACATAATCTCTTCAGTTTATATAATGATAAACCATTACTTACTGAAAACAAAACTCCATAGAGAATTTTTTTTCTGTAAGGGTTCTCCATAAAAGTAGGAATTATCTATAAAAGTATCAATTTCATACCTTTCCAGGCTCATTGCAAGACAAAATGTCCCTCACCTTGGAATTTCACACATCTGTGAGACCTCTGATATTTTTCAAAGAAATAAAGTATATGTTATATCATATGTAGGTTTTTAAAATGCAGACAGCTAAATAGATTTGCAATTGAAAAGTACAGGCAAATATGTCTTAAATTGTATACACTGCAAAAGTGCATATGAAAAATATGTATTAATTTTCATATGGGAAAAAAAGCAAAATCCTACAGACTGATACTAAGAACATTAATTTTTCTTCTTTTGATCAGAAAAAAGACAGGAATTGTATTTGTCAATGAACGAATAAATTTTACTACTACTACAAAAAAGACAGGAAGGCAGTAAGAAATACAGACAGGCTTCAAACTGAAAGGCTTTTTTGGGCTGCATGCCTGCAAAACTCTGTGTTTGAGGCAGGGCTGGAAAGATCTGCAGTTCATAAATTAAATTCAGAGCTCTCAGCTTTTACTCTTTAAAAATTAAATAAAATTTATTAATGTTTCTTCATATTGGTTTGAGCCCTATGAACAGTAAATAACAGAATGGCTAAAAGACCTTTGGGCTTGTTAAAGAGACACAGTAGCCTCTAGTGGTGAGCTGCAACTCTTGCATGAAGAATGTGAGACATTATCTATTGAAATACTTTATAACTTCACAGAGCATGGTGTTGTAATGTTTTCCCCTACTACTTCCCACCAGTTTCAACAAAACTATACCACAATTTTTTGAGAAAACATAGACATGGGGATACATATGCTGTGGCGTCTCTCCTCTCAATGACTGTCTTAAGGCAGTAATGGACTGGAGGAGAGAAAACAAATCGAAGCTGAATCCAGACAAAATGGAGGCACTTACGGTATCCACTCTGAACCCAGGTATTGAGATACACTTCCAGTCCTGGAAGGGGTTCACTCTCCTCAAAGGACTGTGTTCACAGTCTGGGGGTGCTCCTAGATCCGTCACTTCACATGACAAATCAGGTGAATGTGACGGTTAGGAGTGCCTGTTATCAGCTTCAGCTAATATGCTAGCTGTACCCCTTCCTGGAAGTCAGAGACCTTGAGACCGTAGTACATGTGCTGGTAACGTCATGTCTGGATTTCTGTAATGCACTCTACATGGGGCTACCCTTGTTCTTGGTCCGGAAACTTCAATTAGTACAGAATATGGCAGCCAGATCTCTCCTAAGATCTCTCCACTGGCTGCCCATCAGTTTCCGGTCCCAGTACAAGGTGTTGGTTATTACCTTTTAAGTCCTAAATGGCTTAGGTCCAACCTATTTCCAAGACCACCGCCTCCCATATAATCCTCCCCGCACGCTCAAGTCCTCTGCGAGAAATCTGTTACAACCAATAAAAACAAGGTTGTCTATGACTGCCCAGAGGACCTTCTCTGTTCCTCCCAGATTGTGGAACGGCCTGCTGGATGAGATCCGTCATATGACCACCTTAAATAGCTTCAAAAAAGCTGTTAAGATGGATCTCTTCTGGCAGGCCTTTCCTGAATAGACGCCTGGCCACCACAGAGAATAAATTAGGTATTGATCTTGTTTCCTGCCCTATTAGTTTATATATTGTTGTTTGCTTGTACACTTTTTAACTGTTTTAAATTGTTTTTTATATTAATATGTTTTAGACTGCAAATTGTTTAATTCTATTGTAATGGGGGGAGGGTTGAGGGGATATGTTATGTATATTTTTAATTTTTGTAAGCTGCCTTGGTTGCCTGAGTGCAGAGAGGCGGGATATACATACATTTTATTTATTTATTTATCTATTATTATTATTACCTTTCTGCTTTCCCTAGAAAAATCACAAAATTGTGAGGCAAGACAGAGACTGAAATTGTACAATACTGATGTCTCAGACATCAATACTGATGTCTCTGCCTGAGTGCAGAGAGGCGGGATATAAAATAATAATTATTATTATTATTATTATTATTATTAATATTATTGGAAGATGCACATTATAATGCCCAAAACATGGTCATTTGCTCTAGCAAATCAGATATACAGTACTCAGGTATGAGTTGCAGTATAAACATCCATTTTTTAATGGATAGCATGGTGTAAAGGTTTGAACATTAGACTACAAATTTGGAGAGCAGGGTTCAAATCCCTCCTTGGCCATGGAAACCCACTCGGTGACCTTGGGCAAGTCACACTCTCTGAGCCTCAGAGGAAGTCAAGGGCAAAACTCCTCTGAACAAATCTTTCCAAGAAAACTCCCTGATAGGATTGCTATATGTCAGAAATAACTTGAAGGCCCTCAACAATTTATGAAGGTAATGCTCACCTTAGCTTGAAAGCCTAGGGCAGTAGTCTTCCATTTCTTCCTTCTTAGCAGTAGTGGCTCTATTGCAAATCACCTTCATTCAGATCACAAAACAGTAGTGCTTTCCAGCTCACCAGCTGAAGACCCAGGGCAATTAACAATACTTAGGGCCCTTTCATGCAGTTATACTAATTAAAGTGATTCCACTTTCACTGCCATGGTGCCATCCTATGGGATGCTGGAATTCACTCCTGTGGGAGGTTCGGTTGGCCCCAATTCTGTTCTCTTTCTGTTGATAGGCAAAGACTTCTTATTGAGGCAAGCTTTAGCTATTAACTAGATGCTATGGAAGAGTGGTTTTATGGGGTAGGGTTGGTGATGTACTATTCTTTTTTTTATGTTTTAAATGCTTTTGAACTTTTTCAAGCAATTGCTTTTCTATCTGTCTGTCTCTGTATGTCTGTCTATCTATCTATCTATCTATCTATCTATTTGGCCTTTCAGCCAAAAAGGGTTCTAGGGCAGCTTGCAAATGGTTAATTTGACCGGCTTACAATCTTTGAATTCCTTTAACTGTTTTAATTATTACAATTATTCTTTTAAGCTGTGCTTTGAATTTTATGTTGTAAGCTACCTTGTGTCATGTATTGGGGAAAAGGCATGAAATGAAATATTATCCCAAAGCATAATGGCTGCAATACTAACCATCTCTGCCAGAAAAATGCACTGAACTTGAACTAAACATACCAAATAATTGTTTTGTTGGAGTCTATGTTTTCCAGAGCAGGCTTCCCACTCCACAATCTACACACACACACACACACACACACAGAGAGAGAGAGAGAGAGAGAGAGAACATTTTACTCTTTGCTCTAAAATTCTGAAGCCAAAACATCTGGCAGTAACTTTGATTTGGCTAACGTAATATGAGTAACATTGAGAAAAACACCCCAACACACCCTGTGACACATTGGTTAATATTGCCAAACTCGATATTTTGGATAATATTCTAGAAACTATTTCAAATATGTTTTTCTTTCTCTGGTAGTTTTACATTTAACTACCAAGAGGGCTGGACTTTCCAAGGTTTTCCTGTGCATTCCTTATGTAGTTGTGCTGCTGGCGAGCCGAATATATTTCTTCAAGACAACACTTGTGCTGTGGAGAAATCTGAACATTAGAGAATATTTGTCTAGCCGACTTTAATTTAGCACCTCTTCTTGGGTAGTTTGTCCTGTGTGAAATATGAGTGTCCTGAGTCACAGACAAGCACCCATGATGTTACTAGTGCTATGAAAGACATTTCCTTTCAAGCCTGTATCACTTTGATGAGGTGTTATTTTAATAGGACTGGGTCCAGATTTAGTCATGGTTAATGACAGATCCATTGATATCAGTGGGACTTAATCATAACTTATTTATTTCCATGGGTCTACTCTAATTAGGGACAGGATTTTAAATCAAAGGCTGCATCTGCACTGCAGAAATAATCCAGTTTGACACCACTTTAACTGCTATGGCTCAGTGCTATGGAAATCGGGAAATTGTAGTTTTGAGAAAAATTTAGCTTTCTCTGTCAGAGAACTCTGGTGCCACAACAAACTCCAATTCCCCAAATTCCAAAGCATTGAGCCACAGCAGTTAGTGGTGTCAAACTGGATTATTTCTGCAGTTGGATACAGCCTAAGTTGCATTTCTCTTTGGAGAGTTGTTTTAACAAATTAACATTTTATTTCTTTTCTTTTAAGAAATAAATGTTTCAGCACGGGTGGGAATCATGTGGCCCTCCAGAAGTGATTGGACTGCAACTCCTAGCAGCCCAAGCAAGCATGGGCAACAGTGAGGAATGCTGAGAATTACACTGCAACAGCCAAATTATTTCCATCTCTGGTTTAAAGTATCAAAAAGTACATACATCCTGACTACCCCAAAATGTCTCATAATTTTGGTTTTCAGCTGTTTCTTTGAACTCTGAGGAAAATACCAAATAGCCGTTACACTATTGGCACCAAGAGTAATGAAAACCTTGAACCCTATCTATGTTTCTTTATGCAAAGAGATCTTGTAGCACCTTGTAGAGACTAAGGTCCAAAACATACTGCAGAAATAAACCAGTTTAAGACCGTTTTAACTGCCATGACTGTAGCTTTGTGAGACATTTAGCTTTCTTTGCCAGAGAGCTTTGTACTGTGATTTGACATTAACTGCCATGATTCTAGAGGGGCATTTGGAATCTTCAGCCAGATGCTCCTCTGGTGCCCCTGACCAAATTACAAATCCTGGGACTCTATAGGATACAGCCATGGCAGTTGAAGTGGAATCATACTGTTATAAATGTGTGGTGCAAAAGGACTTCAGAGCTCAGTTACCAATGCTTCTGATAAAGACATTTGGATTTAACCCAAACATAAAGTAGAAAAAACCCACAAAAGCGGGTTGTTTTTCAGACATTAACGTTAATGAGAATTAATGTGACATTAACCTGAACAGAAACTAGACAAACCCCGCTCCTTGTTACTTTTGGAAAACCCCAAAATAAAAAGGGGTGGATTTTGTCTACTTTCCATTTTGTGTTTTTTTCCCCTGGTTTTTAAATCCTGTTTCTGCACAGGATTTTTGCAGCTTGCCCCCGTGTAATAAACTCCAGTGTTGGATTGCAGCAATGTGTCTGCAGTAAACAATGCAATAAATCTTGACTTTGTGAACAATGAATTTCTCTAGCTAGTTTTAATGTAGCTTTGTTTACCTGCCTACAACAGCCAAGGTAAATTATAGCTGCCTCCAGAATTCCTTACCAAATATGTGTGAATGGGAAAAGAAAGAGAAAAGAGGAAAGCAGTTGGCTTGCGCAGCCAGGTCCCCCCACTATGTTGGGTTTGTAAAACAAAACAAAAAACAAAACAAAACACAGATCTATGGAGTTTATCACATGGGAGGAATTTCTCTTAGTTTCGCAATAATAATTTGTGTAGTCAATTCGGACTTTTGCGTGATTGCATGAAAGATTATCCCACGATTACATCTTTCACGCGATGAGAAATCACGCAATCGCGCGAAACCTCATGATTGCATTCGCAAAACCAGCAATTACATGTAATGAGAAATCACGCAATCGCGCGAAACCCCAAGATTGCGTTCGGTTTTTCAGTAAAAAATTGGTCGTGTGATAAACTCCTATATGTTTTTTGGCCAAGGCTGCTACCACGCTGCAAAATTAATGCAGTTTGACACTGCTTTAATTGTCATGACTCTATCCTATGGAATCCTGGGATTTGTAGTTTGTTGTGGCACACTAGAGCTCTCTGAGCATCAATGTCATTCCACCAAGGAATCCAAAGACCTTTCTGTTTTCTGTATTAAATTTGTATGCCATTTTTCTCCCACAACTGGGACTCAAGGCAGCTTACAGGTTTTAACTAAAGGGGCACAGATACAAAAAAGAGTGAATTTTAATATTAAGAGACAAATTTAAAACATAACTAAGTTGAAATTAATTGAAAAACCAATAATGCAAAGGTCTTCTGACTATTCCCCAACCCCACCCCTGCCCCCATTCATGAAAGACTAACAGGGGGCAGGCTTAGTCTGCTTTCCACTGCTTGGGAACAGCTGTGTTTTTAATACATTTAAAAACTTCACTTGTTTTTAATAACATTTGATTTCATCCGTCCCCCTCTTTGAATCTGCATAGTCTCCAAGAAAAATTCCCCAGAGGTCATCATATTAAAGGTCAGTAGGAGCATAACAAAGACAAAGTTATGACGCAACTGTTGTTCCCAATATGTTAGTGTTGAACAATCTAAGGGTTGCCCCCTCGCAAATATGTCTCTTGCAAAAACAGCATGTTTCTAGAGAATGCTCCATGCAGCCAAACCTGACTAATCTGCTGTGTAAACTGATGATTCAACTGCGGATTGCTAAAGATTTCAGTATTCATTGCCGCACAAAACCCAAATCACAGATAAGGCAATCACATAGCAGAAGTTATTTAATCTGATAAATGCATGTTTCCAAAGTCTGGAAAGTTGTGCTTAAGAATAAAGATAATGACATGCTCAAGTGATCCACAGCTAATCAATGGAAGAATGAGGCACTGAATCCAAGAGTATCACTGCTCAATTATATGGAATGTATTGGATCAAGAATGCTTTCGTATAGTCATTAAAGATTTATTTAGCTCTGAGAAAGTGTATTGCTTGTGGACATTCATTTGCAGATTCCTTTTCTCATAGCATGTGCTTTCAATGCAGCCTTTGGTCATCCTCTGGTCATACATTTCTGCTGCTGGCTTTTGGTGTTCTTCTGCACATTCCTCAAACAAGAAAATATAGATTATCTCTCCCAATCATTTTTGCTAAATAACTATATACAGTGGGCCCTTGATATCCAGTGGGGTTTGGTTCCAGGACCCTATATGGATACCAAAATCCATGGATGTTCAAGTCCCATTAAATACAATGGCACAGAAAATTGTGTCCCTTATATAAAATGGCAAAATCAAGACTTCCTTTTTGGAATTTATATTTTTGGAATATTTGCAATCCAAGGAGGCTGGAATCTGTTGATATGGAGGGCTGGCTGTAATCTCCCTAAGAATTTACCAGAACTAGTGTGCTATACTGGTTTGAGTGTTGTACTAGGACTCAGGGAAGCCAGGATTCCAGTGACGTCATCCATGAAAACCCACTGGGTGACTTTGGGTAAGTCATCACACTCTTTTGTCTACGAGTAAGGCAACAGCAAACCTCCTTTGAATTAAATCTTGCAATCCTATGATAGGCTCGCTTTAAATTGGAGGCACCTCATAATATACAGTTGGTCTGTGTTATCTGCTGGGGCTTGGTCCCAAAATCTGTGGATACTCATAATAAAATGGTGTCCCTTGCATAAAATGGCAGAATCAAGGTATGTTTGGAATCTATACAGTACTTTTAAAAATATATATTTTCAAGCTGTGGATGCTTAAATCGGTGGATATGGAGAACCAACTATATTTATTTTTGTGTGCCTTTGAGTCATTTCTGATTTATGGTGACCCTAAGATGAACCTATCATGGGGTTTTCTTGGTAACATTTGTTCAGAGGGGAATTGTCATTGCCTTCCTCTGAGACTGAGAGCATGTGACTTGCTCAAAGTCACCCAGTGGATTTCATGCCTGAGTGGGGAATCGAATCGTGACCTCCAGAGTTGCAGTCCAACACTCAAACCACAAACCTCTACATCATGCTGACTCCACAATATATTTATCGAGTAATAAGCAGGTTTACCTTTTTTTTCTGCCACTGCCATAGGAGATTATCAGATGGGAAAGAAAAGCTAGAACTAAAAGGCATACTCCTGGCAAAGCTGCGTGATCATGCTGAAGATTTTCAGATGCATAACACTTATCCAGAACTTAACCCATGAAGATCCAGGAATACTCCAGCATTCCTGGATCTTCATGGGTTAAGTCCTGGTTAAATGTGATGTTGTCTGAAAATCCTTCAGCAATGGATTGAACAAAAACAATGGTTTCCTGACACACTACACACACTTCAACACTATCTGATCCCATCCTCATGGGGGTGTATTACTTTCATCTATTCCCCACACCACAGGCTAGTTCCATTGCAAAACTAGATCTGCCACTTCATCTCTATGCACAAAGACCAGTTTCCTGTGCCTTTGTGCCCTAACAATCATAATTAAAACTGGACCTGCAACTTCATTTCCTTACACAAAGGATTTCTAATTTGAATTGACATTCTCACATACCAATGGCATATTTATGTCTGTATCTGGCTTCCACTCCACAAAAAGCATCTTAGGAAGTGGACTGAAGTCTACAAAATCTCATGCTGTCTCTTTCTTTCTTTCAGTTAGTATCAAAGGTGCTACAAGATGTCTCTAGATTTTATTTCCCAGGGCACTGAAGAAAAGAATTCAATTCAGACTAGTGGGACCTGCAATAAAATCTACATTCCATCTTTTCCTTACCTTGCAACAATCAGTATACATTGGACTGTTTGGGATGTCCTCCTCCCACCTAAATCATATTTCCTAAATCTGTTTTGTACTTGAAGAGTATGAAGCATGCTCAGCATTTTGTATTACAGGTTTATAAGGAAAATAGAGGTGGTTCAAACTTGATAGCTGTGCAAAAGGAAAGGCAAAATGTTTCTTTTGTATACCAAAATCGGTTCCTATTAATTATATTGAGCACCGCTCAGTCCTGGAAAACGTCACTGAAATTTTTTAAGTGTTTAAGGGGTGTTATCTGATCTTTATCAGCATATACAAAAAGAAGAATGGAAAATGAGAAATATATTCCCAAACAAAGCAAGCATAGAGTCAAAATAGCATATGCAAATAGCCACAGCAATGTGATTCTAGAAGTTAGCAGTAGGTTCTGTAAAGTAAAGATGACAGCTGCTTAGTGAGCTTCAAAGGCACAGACTCTTAATAACTTGTTATGTTCAGTTTCTCACAGGGTCATTGGCAGCCAATATGCTGAAGGGATGTTGCCCAAATGCTCTCAGCTGCTGAGTTGGTCCATAAAAATGAAATGTCAGCCAATAGGTTCCAACAAAGGAATCTACAGTTATCCAGGAATTATGTTACAAACAAAATTGTACATGTTTATTAAATATCACAGCATGTTTTCATAAACAAGGTGCATGGTGAGCACATGCATTCTTTTAAAGTGGCAACACTGGATTTAAGGAAATATTTTGTTGTTTTTATTGACACAGCAAATTTCTGGGTGAGTTGTCAAAGCTGTAGAAAGACCTCTGGAAATTGCTCATCCTTATTTGCCAAAGATCTGTAAATGTAAGTGGCTAATCCTGGGCTCTTGCTTAACCAGCCTTCTAGGACAAAATCAAGATTTTGGAATCAGTATACAGTACATGACATAAAAATAACAAAAGAGCTGAGCTTCTTGATAAAAGCAATATCTAAACATTCTTTAAATGTAAAACACTGACTAAATACCACATTGCAATTAATTATCATGTGACATTAAAACCAAAACAGGTGAAGGCAATCAATAATAATAATCATAATAATAATAATCATAATAATTATTATTCTTTCTTACCTGCCCCTCTGAGCGAGCAATTGGGGTGGGGCACAACATGTTAAAAACATATACAGTTAAAATCCTCCAAACATACCCACCTCCCTCACCTTAAAACAGTATTAAACTAATCATCATTAAAAGAATCAAGATTTAAAATCAAAGCAGCGTTCCTCAGATGTACAAGTAATGAAGTACAATTTTTTCATTTTGCAAACTGTCACTGCAGAAATCATCATCAAAAACATTTGTATAAAGCAGAGTATATAAAAAGCCAGCACATTGACACATAACAATGTCCAACTTTGTATTCATTATATTTTAAAATATATTTTAGTATCATGGTGAAACTTTTATTCTGTTCTGTGCATTTCTCCAGATGGCGGTTGATGAATATGATCAAAATGAAATGCATAGATATAGGATGGAGGAAACCTGGCATAAAGAGACTGCATGTGAAAGGGATCTAAGAGTCCAAGTAGACCACAAGCTGAACATGAGCCAACAGTGTGATGTGGCAGCTAAAAAGATCAATGCAATTTTAGGCTGCATCAATAGAAGTATAGTGTCTAGATCCAGGGAAGTAATAGTGCCACTCTACTCTTCTTTGGTCAGCCCCACCTGGAATACTGTGTCCAGTTCTGGGCACCACAATTCAAAAAAGGATGTGGAGAAACTGGAGCGGGTCCAAATGAGGGCGACTAAAATGGTGAAGGGTATGGAAACCATGCCCTATGAGGAATGACTTAAGGAGCTGGGGATGTTTAATAATAATAATAATAATAATAATAATAATGTTTTATTTCTAGCCCGTCCTCTGAATGAGCAATCGGGGCGGGGTACAAAAGAGAGTTAAAACAACAGCAGTTTAGCCTGGAGAAGAGAAGGTTAAGAGGTGATATGATAGTCCTGTTCAAATATTTGAAGAGATGTCATATTGAGGAGGGAACAAGCATGTTTTCTGCTGCTCCAGAGCCTGGGACCCAGAACAATGGATTCAAGCTACAGGAAAAGAGATTCCACTTCAACATTAGGAGGAACTTCCTGACAATATGGACTGTTCGACAGTGGAATGCACTCCCTCAGAGTGTGGTGGAGTCTCCTTCCTTGGAGGTCTTTAAACAGAGGCTGGATGGCCATCTGTCACAGTGAGTGATTTGATTCAGAGTTCCAGCATGGCAGGGGATTGGACTGGATGGTCCTCATGGTCTCCTCCAACTCTATGATTCTATGATTCAATGAATATATTAATCTCTAACTTGCTGCACTAGATTTAAAAACTTTTTAAACCACCACCCACCCCCAAATAAACATTGTTCCATGTAATTCTAAACTTATGGATGGATGGTGCAAGTAAACTGCAACTTCTTCACAAAAAAACAAAACAAAACAAAAGCACAGTATGGAACATAAACTTAGTGTACATTTTTGTAAAATGTATAGTAAGAAGAAGCAGGGGCAAAACCATGTAGCCCTCCAGATGTCATTGAATCCCAGCATTCCTCACTCAGCACTAATTATGCAGAGTGAGGGCACTGGGACTTTCAGTCCAACATCTGGAGAGCTGCATGAATCCCCACCCGGTATTAATTGAAAGATACAGTCTGATAAGCACCATCTGACAGAAAGCATACCACGAAAAGACAACCCCATAATTGAATATGCTTCAGAGCATAGGTCTATACATTCTGTCTAATCTAAAGTAGGTCAATGGGGCTTCCTTCCAGCTTAAGAAGCTCAGCCTCAGGCTAGGAACACTTACACCACTGAAAATGCATGAGTTTCTGAGGTACCATAAGGACCTTTCCTGATATTAGTATTACAGACTACAACAATCCTGTTCTTGTATATATTGTTTTATTAATTTGGATGTATGGATTTGCATTCCATCCTTCAAAAGAAATACAGTTGTCCTTCCACATTTGTGGGTTGAGCATTCATGGATTTGATTATTTGCAGATTATTGTATTTGCTGCCATTGCTGCTCCCGCTGCTGCCTTATGCCACTTTTAACAGGGGCTTTGATAACACCAGCATTGTTGGGAGGAAATCAAACTGGAGAGGCAACTGGGCAGCTGGGCCTGGCTGTGCACACTTTCTCTCACTTGCTCACATGCACAGGCAAATAGGGAGATGGGATGGGGGAGCATGAGGAAGGAGGGTGCATGTATTCCCTATCACTCATGTGGGCAGGTGAGAGGGAAGGAGATGGGGTGGGGGAGCATGAGAAAAGAGGGGCATGCATTTCCTCAGACTGATAGGGGGAAAGGCGTCCCCTTTCACTCTCCTCCCATTCCCATCCAAATGAACAAGTGAGCAAGGGAATGTGCATGTCACCAGGCCCAGTGAGCCCATATGGCATGACTACTGCCTATATGCTTTTGGATTCAATTGTGTTACCTTAAAGGCCTACATCTTATAAAGTCTTGGTTACTTCATCCCCCATGTGTTCTTCCCCATTCCCGGAGATCTGACATGGAAACTCTATGGGGCTTTCCAGACCACCCAAAAGGGGCGGTCCGCACTTGCCCCAACAAGTGGCGAGAGGGGGCCAAGGCTGCCACACCAGCAGCCTCCAAGGCCCCATCTTGCCACTTCTGGAGGCTGCAGGGACCCACGGCCTCAAAGTGGGGTGCAGTGGGCGCCCTGGGTGCCCGCTGCACCCCGCTTCCCTCAACGGGGCTGAGGGGAGAAAGGGGCCACCACTGCGGCCCCTTTCTCCCCTGGGTCCTTGGCGCAGCCGTCTAAGGACCTGGAAGCAAAAAGGAGCTCCGTTTTAGAGCTCCTTTTTGCACTGCGGAAAGGGCGCACTTGGCACCATCCCATGGTGCCATGCCATGACGCGTGCAGCGTTTCTAAACGCTGTGCATGCCATGAAAACATCATGGCGCGTCCATATGGACACCGCCATTTTAAAATGGGAGGGCCCATACGCTTTAGGGCTAGGGAGGGACTAAACGCTGCGCCTTCCCTAGCCCTAAAAGCGGCTTTTAAAGCCCTATTCGCGCCTCTTTGTGCCCGTCTAGATCGGGCCTATATATCCAGGCTATCTGAAAGGTAGCATCTCCATTTCCCTATAGATCCTTCAGATCATCAGGGGCAAGCTTTCTCTAGGTATGACCATCACCACAAGCCCATCCAGGAGGACACAAGAGAGAGCTTCTCAGAATCTTCTCCCAGTCTATGGAATTCCCTTCCACAGCAGGATAAATCGACCCCTTCTGTGCTTTCCTTTCACCAGCTGGCAAGACCTCTTTATTCAAATACATATTTAATAATTGGTTACAGATAACTTTTTCGATGGGGTGTGTGCTGTATTAATATTGCTTTTTATGTGATTTGCTGTTATCAGGCTTTTAGCTCATCTAGTTTTAGACTTCTGTAAGCCATCTTGGGTGCCATACTGAGAGAAAGGCAGCATATACGTCAACTAAATAAACCCTTCTTTGCACAAAATAAAATATAACCACAATTTGAAAAATCCTTTTTATTGGCCCCTCAAGTTACTATTCTGAATTGTTTTTATTGACCCTGTTAGGACCAGTGATTTAAAACCAGATTGCACTATTTTATTGATATTGCATTTTATAGTTCTTGCAATTATGTCTCTAAAATACCTTGGGTGCCTTTGGCCAAAGTGCATTCTATAAATCCTATATACAGTACTAGCATAATCTGCAACAAAAAGTTTCTTTACTTTTCAGTTTCTTCACTTCTGCTCATTTTCAGCATGTTGAAAAGTTACGTTTCCTGCTTTTTCAACTGAAATCAACACTATGTGGCTTCTGAGTACATGAAGTCTTCATTGGGCTGTTTTTGCAGGTGGGATAAGGAAAATTTCACTCCATTTCAGTTCAGCAATGGTGGCTTTGTGCACACCACTAATTTGTGTCTTCAGTATCTGTTCACGTCACCATTAATTTAATTTTGTTTTAGAAAAGGCAGGAAAAGGACTGGAAGCTGCTAGGAACTAGAGACACCCTCCACCCCTCAAAAAAAGTGTGCGGGGGGGGGGCTGATAACAAGAGTATTACTAGCTAGGACGATATCATACATGGGATATGTGCCCCCATCCCGAACGAAATGCCAAGCAGGGCCAATTCGAAAATAAGCCAAATTTTCACACACGAAGAGCGACACTGTGGTCATTCCAAATCAAAGCGAAGTGAGTGCAAAATAAATTATCACAACAGTACATACCATGCACATTCTCGAATTCGAATTGGGATCCTTGCGCATGCCCAGTGGGGCTCTGAATGCATCGTGAACTTTTACGTTTCCGGGGTGAAGAAGGGAGCTGCTTCCTGTTTCCTGTGTCCTGTTTCACGTGAATGCAGGCTCCATGTGAAATATAGATGTGGGCGTAGATATATATGTATCTGTAGGTGCTGGCACTTGGTCTGCGCACATTATTAGTGCACTTTATACATGTATATCTGCACATATAGATGGATGCACCTATACACACACACACACATATATAGGTGTATCCATCTATATGCACATATGTGCCACCAGGAAAAGTGTCAGCAGGTATGCCACTATATGCTCCAAGCACATGTAGTTATAAATAGAATGTGTGTGCTTAAGTTCCTCAAGGCGTGTATATGCGTATGTGTTATATACACACATACCTATACAACAATGTATAAATGTATGCACACACACACACACACATATATATACACACATTATTTCCCCCATGAGTGTGCCATGGGCATGGGTGTGCATGTGTATATGTATGTATATATATATATATATACACACACACACACACACATATATATGTATGTATATACATATATATTAGTGTGTGTGTGTGTGTATATATATATATACATATATATGTACGCATATTTATACATATTTAGATCTGTATGTATATGCACATATATGTACAAGTATGTATATGCATATGTACGTATATATGTGTGTGTGTGTGCAAATATATATTGCAAACATGTGTTGGCAAAATAAGACACCTCCTTCCCCATCATATCAGCTGGGCAACATGCCCGGGAAGATCAGAATATGATTACCCAAAGGAACCCCCCATTTGGAGATCTTGGGGAGATGGGAGGCACAAACCATACACTGTTCTGTTCACGTTAAAACGAGCACATATGCATTCTCCACTACCTCTCCGCCCTTACCATTGGAAACGTTTGCTTTTCCCCCTCAGCAGCATTAGAAGTGGAAGGACTACCGGAAGCAAAATTGCAGTGAAGCTTCTTGGGAATTGTAGTACCTTTCCAGGTTGCGGGGGGGAATACCAGGACCGGAGCAAACATGCATTTTGCACCAACACAACATCGAACTGAATGTGAATCAGCCTGGGAAAAGGATTTGTGAATTCGCTAGTTCACCGAATTTAGCTATATTTGGATCGATGTTGGATTGGGCTTGGAACGACTCTGCAATGACAGCGATTGCATGTGGTAAACTCTCACGCATTAACATGAATACCCATCATTGACTCCGGGATCATTTTGGAATAGAATGGAAGTTTTCGTTGTGTTATAATGGCCCTAGTTATCTACAGGTGTCCTCCACTGATTAAATGAGGCACTAGATAAAAGAGTGTCTACTTGACTTCCAAGTCAACATCCCTGCCACATCCCAGCATGAGTGCTATTAAATCAGGGATAGGCAACTCTGGAGGTGTTAGGAAGTCTCTCACTTGGGGAAATTAATTAGCTCAAATGCTGCAGAGAGGAGGTCCTAACAAAGCCTTTAAGCCGGAACCGGGCCCCCTATATGTATACCAGAAGTTGCCGACAAATCCCAAGAGAAAGAGGCACTGCTACCATTTAGATGTCAATAACTGTATATAATTTATTAGGAGACACACAATATGGGAAGCCTACATCCACACACACACACACACACACACACACTAACTGGAGGGAAAAGGTTTTGGAAGAGAAGCACCACCAGGGGATACTACCTTAGCAGTCTTCTCCAGGATGTCCAATGAATATGGATGAGTGATGGGACACAGCCGCTGGAACTTGGGGAGATGGCTGAGGGAGTTAAGATCAAGACTAACACTGGCATGAACCAACTAGCAGTCTGATAATAGCATCCAAATGGGGTCCAAACTCAGGGTCTTTTACAGGGCAAAACGTATCCGGAGGCTAGGAAGTTAGGTTTAGACAAAGGTGTGGATCACTTGGGCTTTGTTAAACTGAGAGCGGAAAATATGCTGCACAATGCATTAGGTCTGGATACAATTTGGAGGGAAGTCCAGCTTGTATAGTCAAGTAGTTAGGTTGATGGCTGGCCCAGCAAGTGTGAGGCCGAGTTCATTGTCTTACAGAGGAGAGCAGTGGCGATTCCAGTTTGGCAACTCCCAAACTTCCTATAGAGGATTTGCTCATGCTGTCTTTACTAGGGACTCTGCTGCTCTAAAGCAGGCTGCCTATGTGACCTCTTCGCTTTTGGCTTAATGGCGGGTCCCTTGAGAGGTCAGTCAGAGGTCATAGTACAGGCCACATGTCCCCAAAATTTTATTAAAACCATTTTTGATAACAGAGGGTCTGGGGTCTCTGCAGTCCTTTGCTTTTAAGCCTGAAGCTTTGACAGGAAGCATACATAACATACTTTGTCATCCAGCTTTCACAGGTAAAGGAGCTTAGGTAAGTAAATTAGTCAACAACCCAGGTCACTGCTGTGGGTCATGGGGTGGATTTCCCTCATGGTCAGCAGGGAAGCATAACAAAAGAGGGAACTATCCTTCCTGCTGAAGAAGAGCTGGCCAAATATCATCATCATCATCATCATCATCATCATCATCATCATCATCATTTTAGAGCCATCAGTCCCCAGAATTTACTTTTTTAAAGTAAATATTTTTACAATTCTGGACTGCCTTGAAATTGCCAGTTGAAATTACTATAAAAATCTAGCAGCACACGTTCAGCTGGATGAATAATTTTTAAAATAGTTTTACTCCTTGCAAATGAATGATTTCTATTTTCAATTTTTAAACATTTTAAAATTTGACTCATCAGCAAGCAAGCAGATAGAACATAAGATTCTTACCTGCAATGTTCGATGTCAGCAGGCACCAAAGGCTCGGAGGGCAACTGAAGAAGATTGACCTTCACTGTGATTGTAGGTATATTTTGACTGGTAGATATCTGGCTCAGAATTCAAACCTTTCTCAGTTCCACCTGTACCCAGCAATATTTAACAATAGTATGCATTGCAGGATTACTGCATACCTATTTTTGTGTCAGGCATCTCTGCATTGCCATTTGCCAGGTAACTTTTTTAATATTTAAAATTCCACAAAAAGACAGAAAAATTTCCAGAGAAATTAGCAAAATTGAGACTTACGGAGGATATTGGTCTCCTCAAGCCCCCTAATACTATATAGTTAGGAGTGGTGAAAAGGGGGTTAAAGTTTTTTTAAAAATCTCATCCTTGCATTAAAAAGAAGAAATATAGATAGAAAGTTCTTTCCATACTCCAGAAACTTTGTCCTGGTACATAATAAAATATGCTCATTCCAGAAAAATAAAAAGGTGGGCTATAAATAACAATATTTTGTTACAGCTTTCCTCATTTCCCTATAATTATTCTGTCTCTTGTTCATGAAATCATCTGTTGTGATGGCAATTAGGTATAACCTAGGGTGGATTATCAGGAGTTCATACCTCTTTGAATAAATACCCCCTAAAGCCTGATACAAAATAAACTGTATTAATGACTGATGATTTTAGCTTTCCACAGTGATTGGCTTACGTCTTCTCAAAGCCTATCAGCAAAATTATTGATGTTCCAAAAACCGGGCATTCAAGCATTGTAAATATTGCAGTCTTTTAGAATGGGATTGCAAGTGGTAGTACAGAAGAACAAATATATACCATGCCTTTGATTTTGTGCTAAGATATAGGCTAAGAATATTTAGGATGAGAAAGCAGATAGGGGAGAAAAAAGTTATGGCATTATGTAAAACACAGTCTTGCCCTCCTTCCACTGTCTTTATACTACTATGCATTTCTACCATTGGTTCACTAATCCACTTAATGATGCTTTTCACATAAAGTAAAATTAGAAGAGCACCAGTATTTTGTTACTTTCACTTGTCTCATTCTGGATTTCTCCATTGTTTTCTATAGAAAACTTTCACCTTTTCTTCTCATAGTGAAAAAAGTATTTGAAGGAACTTCCTTCCATCTGCAGTCAATACGGTGAACCAAGCAAAATAACTTAAATCAACTCCTGTTTCCAGTAAAGTATGTTCATTAAAGAACCAAGTAGAAAGTCATTCAGAATGGGTCAGTTATTTTTAAAACAACAACAATGACATTTATTCCTTACTCACCTCTCCCCATGAATCAAGAAGGGGAACAGCAGCAATTAAATACACAAAATACACATCAGTTAAAACATTTACAGTCATTAGATAGATCCTCCATGTACAGAAGCAGTGTAGCTTGGTAAACTATCCCTGGTTATTGGTGAGACCCGCAAATGGATTGTTGGGTACATACAGCAGGTCTGTTTTTGTCTCTTAGCTGGTGTTCCACTTGTAAACGACAAAGTGCCAAGAGGGTGCTGTCTAGATTTGCTCTTGAAGTAGGGATGGGAAAACTTTGACCCCCCTAAAGTTTTAAATTCCTGACTCCCACAGTCTACCACCATTGGCTTTGCTGGTTGGGACTTCTGGGAGCTGAAGTCCAAAACAAAAAGGAAGTCCAATGGTTCCCCATCCTGTCTTTAAGCTCCCAGTGGGCCTTCTGAGCCTGCTAGCTTTCTTTTCCTCCTTGGGTTTTGCTGTGAACATGAGTAAATGCTGCCTAGCAAACTGGCTTTATAGAAATAGCAAGTACATTACTGTATCATTTATCAGTGCACTCAAGCACTCCCTAAGCGGTTTACAACATGTAAGCTAATTGCCCCCAACAAGGTTGGTACTCATTTTAGCAACCTATGGAAGGGTGCAAGGTTGAGTGGACCTTAAAGCCTTGCCTGAGATCGAACTCCTAACCTTGTGGCTGTGAATGGCTGCAGTATTGGCACTTAACCCCTGTGCCACCAAGGCACCACTAGGTGCATTTGTGCCTCATTCAGGAATTCTCCCTGTGCGTTAGAGGCTCCCTATTCACAAATCCTTGCCTTATATCAAAAGAATGGCTTTTTTTCCCTTTCTTCAAAGGATTTTTCATTAACCTTTGTAAGCAGCTTTGTGGAGGGCTGTAGTGATCCAGTTGGAGAGACAGGAAATCAGGAGATGATTCTGCATGGCAGCAGATTGGACTTGATCACCCTTGAGGTCTCTTCCAACTCTATGGTGCTATGATTCTATACATCTGCTAAAACACACATTGTTTTAAAACAACAAATAAGACATACACATATTAAAACAATCCATATTTTAAAAAATCACAATTTAAAATAATCTGGATAAGCCTTCCAGAAGAGACAGGTCTTTATTGCTGCTTTAAATCTGGACAGGATAATCAGCTTCCAGTAGGTTGTTCCACAGTTTAGGAACTAAGCCACAGAATCAGCTACAGGTCTTTCCTTAGCAAACAAAGCCTTGGACAAGATGCACATTTTTACAAGGTCTTTCTATGCTCATGCCCCAGCCGTCCTCTTCCTCTAACTGGACATTTGTTTAAAAGCAAAATCAGCATTGGGAAGATAGTAAACAATAAAGCTTGAGCTGGAAAAGAAAGGGATTATACTCTTTGGTCCCAAACACACTGCAGAAATAATCCAGTTTGAGACTGCTTTAACTGCCATGGCTCAATGCTAGGGAATTCTGGGAACTGTAGTTTTGTGAGACATTTAGCCGCCTCTATCAGCTCTGGTGCCACAATAAACTGCAATTTCCTAGCACTGAGCCAGGGCAGTTAAAGCGATCCCAAACTGAATTATTTCTGCTGCATGTTTTGAACCTACCTGATCCTAGTGCAGTTGAGCATGCCTACAACAGGCAAATTAAACAGCACCTACCTTCAGAGATCCTTATGTGAGCCTGCATGAACAGCAAAAGAGAGAAAAAGGGAGATCAAGCCTGCCTGCCTCCCTAGCCTGCCCTAGCATGTTAAAAAAGGAAAGATCTATAAGATTAGCCACTAAAATGAAATGGAAATCATAAGAAAACTAGTGAAAGAAAAAGCCATCCTTGGAGGCAGTTTAGAGGAAGCCTTAAGTTGTCTCTAGCAGTTTATTTACTCATGCAAGGCTAAACTGACCCATTTGTTTGATTTCACATGTGCATCTTTTTAGTTCTGGATAAAAAGTATCCTGATATTTATTGAACTGCTGATAAAGAAGTCATGCCCTGGAACACATCCACTTTGTTAACTGAGGCACGAGTATACCTGTAATTATTAAGTCAAAGCTATTTAAAGGGGCCTCCACAATGTGGCTTACTCCCCTCTTGATTGTCTGCTAGATAATCAAAGACAACTGGACGATGGTAGAAAATGAAGGCATTTCGATGGTTGCTAGGCAGTCATTAAATTTCCGGAGAAAGAAATTCACTGTGATTAATCAAATAACCTGATCATGTGTCTAGTGTTGGATGGTGACATCCATGTAATCTGCTCTGGGTTTTAGCTCAAATTTCATAGGAGATATCCAAGGTGCCAAATCCTGTCCCCCAAACAGCCTCAGTCAGTACCCTGCGTTGTCCATTTAAAGTTCAATCCCAAACAAGGAAGAAAGAATGCTGTCCCTACCTGTGTCCTCCAGGCAACTCCTGCAGGAAATTCCTGGGATGTACAGTATGCCTGATGTTTCAGGTTGCCTATAGATACTGGGTCAGGTCTGGACATGTTTAGACATCTTCTCTGTTTGGCAACCCTTCTAGGGGAGGTTTGGGTTGAATGTCAACAGGGAGGTAAGAGTCTGCTGAGTTTAAAATGCATCTACTGGTAGATTTTGCTGTTCATTGCTGTACAAATAACAAAATTCAAGGACCAAATTGTTATTTGGAGAATGAGTTGACTAACAAAATCCAAATGCCAGCATGGCCCCTGACTAAGCACAAGGGAAAACCTGCAAAAGTTGCATTTCTTCCCCAACCTATTTGCCACAGAGGATTGGTTGTAGAATCTGAGAGGAAACTGATATTAAGCATATAAGGTTTCATCTAAAAACATGGTGGTCTATGGAGGTGCTTGATACCACCTGTGCCTCAACCCTTCTCAAGGCAGATTTACTGGCTTTAGGGAAGAGGTAAGAAGCAACAATATAAGACTGTTTCATAGGTTTTGACTTTGTCCAAAACCTAAGAATGCAGAAGCATTTTGAAACAGATTTTGGAACAGATGAAATGACCAAAAATTGTAATTTGGGGCTAGATAATCTGTGGTAGATCAAGGACAGAAGAAATCCAGTACTTAATATGCTTCAATTTCCAGCATTTCTCGTTCAGTAGACTATGCTGACGCTTGCAGTCCAACCACAACTAAAGGGCTGCGTGACCCCCTCCCCTACATACACATTAGACATTCAAACTAAAGCTAAATAATTTTTATCAGATAAAATGTTTTAAACTTCTCAGTGTGAAGTGCAACTTAAAAGTCTGCCCTTTTGGAGAATTCCTGGAGACAAACATTTGTTAATAGGCTAGACAAGTAAAGGATTTTTTAAAAAAGAGATATTAATAAGCTTAAGTAACAAGACTAGTCTTACAGTGTACTTACCATGTAAGGTATACAAAATGAGAAGATCCTCAGGTTACAATCTTAGATCCCATTAAGTATCCAGACTAGAAAACTAATACTGTCACTAACCATCTGCTCACACTGTTTTTCCTCATTAGGATATTGATGACAGCTATAAGCAGCAAAACATGTGTATGAATGAGCAAATATACTCTTGGATAAGAAACATGGTCTTGTATTATACTTTTAACAGAATATACACAAGACACTAAATATCCTTTAGAAAATATCTTAACTGAGATAATATGCTCAGCTACATTCAAAACTCTGAAAAATAGGTATAACCTAGCAGACAGTTTGAAAACCTATCGGTAGGGTTGCAGAAAGTCATTGCATGTTGGTCCCTATAGTCCTTGTTGTATAATGTAGAAAGGTGGTTAACCTTTCCTTTATCAGAGACTCCCTTTAAATATTTTTGTGTGCATGGAACCTGAGGACTCAACCCAAAATTTAAAACCATAACAACAACAGCAACAATACCTGAACACTGAACAAGAATTTCACCACCTGTTATAATGCCAGAGAAGGAGGGAACACTTTTATGCTGCAGCTGGAGCAGATTAAACAGCAATGCACAAGGTCAGCCAACTGCCAGTCAGCCTTTGCCTTGGTTCTTGTCATGTTGCTGATCTCCTGTGGGGAGTTGGGTTGAGCAGCCCTTTGAGGACATCATAGCCACCTGGGTGCCTGTGGACCACAGGTTCAGAACCACAGCTGTAGAGATTGTACATATTCTTGGCAATGTTGACGATAGTTGAGGATATGGATATGCTTTTTGCATTAAGTTCAGAATAATTTTAACTAAAAATGTGTAATCAATCTGCTCTTTTGATTTTGCTGTAGACTGAATACGCTTTGGAGTCGGTTACATTCCAGGGACTTGATCCATGACAGTCAATGTATCCCTTAGTAGTAGTAAACTGACATAAACATCAATATTTACATGCATGTAAAATAAAACCAGTCTTGTCTATAAGCCTCATTTTGATGTCCAAAGTGGTTGATCTGTGATTGTCCAAATACCCAGCCCTAAAATATCGTAATAAGGATGAAGCAAGGAGAAAAGAACTGAATCTTCCAGCTCCCAATAAGGGAGCTTCTCTTCACTGACAGCTCAGCTACCTATCAACTTATATTTCCTAGTGGTTTTCTCAGCATAGTCCCCACCCTGTATTTTTAAGCCAGCTACGGAAACTACTTCCTCATTAATATCATCCCTCAAACCAAGCTTTCATAGGTAGGCCTGTACATCTCCCCCCCCCCCCCATTGTAAATCATTTCTCATCTTCAGTACATCATTAGAGCCATTCTTTTAAAATCTAACTTTCCAATGTCTGACTGAAATTATTTAACACAAATGAATTTTGAACCTCACAGAGAGGCTAAAGTGTTCCAAAATGTGGGTATGAAATGTGGGTCCAACATACAAACATGAGTGACCAGAGAATTTGGGGACAGTCCTCTGGAATTAAAAAATGATCAGTTACATTTATTTAATCAAGGGCATATTGTTGTTTACAGCTTTCAACAGATTGTGGGTTTTTTTAAAAAAAAAATTGTAGAGCAGGCCGCTGTTGTGTCTTTCTAGTTGCATGACACACAGGTATTCAACAGATGGACCAAAATATGCGGGGGTTGGGAATAATCCCAGGCTGCTACTGTTTGTTCTAAATACTCAAAATGGTCCACTTATATTACCTCACATCGGTAATCAGTAATCTGCAGCAAAAAAACAAAACAAACCTGAATACTGTAATTGGTAAATCTCCATAGCTCCCTATTTGCCTCCTTTGCCCTTTTAGCCCTTCCCATGTGCACTGGCTCTTCACACCTACTAAGGGAAGGCTCTCTCTCATCTTTGCATCCTGATCCGGACCATGTTTACATGAAAGTAAATCTACTGGTTTTAGAAGTGCTTTCCCCTCATTTAAGCATGCATGGAACTGTTTTTGTTGTGAGCTGTTGTGACTTTGGCAGAAATGACTCTGGCAACAAGGGAATCACCTATTTTGGATCTTATCCTAACCAACAGGGATGACCTAGTTAATGGGGTGCAAGTGGTTGGAACCTTAGGTGGGAGTGACCATGTTCTCCTGGAGTTTGTTATACAGTACTGTACAGTGGAAAGGAGAAGCCAGGCATAGTCAGGCATGCATTCTAGATTTTAGGAAAGCTGATTTTAGAAAACTTAGAGAAATACTGGGGGTGATCCCATGGTCAGGAATACTAAAAGAGAAGGGAGTTTAAAATGGATGGGAATTCCTCAAAAGGGATTGTGGTCTCTTCCCACTCTATGATTCTATGATTCTTGGGGGCTAGACAGATTGCCCCTTTAGAGCAGCATGCCACCATCCCTATCCTCGCCAGATCAGGGCCACAGCAACCACATGCCATGGCCCCGATCTGGTGCAAAAAGAATGGCAAAATGCCTCTCCTTTTAGCACTGGCAAAAGGTGCCCTTGCCGCTGCCGTGGCTTTTCAGCGCTCCTTTGGTGCAGTATGACACTGGTGTCAGGGTGTGCAGCGTCAAAATGCCGTGCCTCCACTCTGCCCCTATGATGGCATTTAATGCCAGTTTGTTTAGCCCCATAGTGACCCTAAGGCGAATCTATCATGGAGTTTTCTTGGCAAGCTTTTTTCAGTGGAGGCTTGGCATCGCCTTCCCTTGAGGCTAAGAGCATGTGACTTGACCAAGGTCAACCAATGGGTTTCAGTGCTGAGCAACAAATCACACCCTGGTCATAGTCCAACACCCAAACCACTACACCATGCTGGCTCATGCAAGGGATTACACATTACAAACTTGTGAGTCTCCTACCCCACTCACCATTTGTATCACACAGCTTGGTCACAGACAAAGATGCTTTTAATTCCCCCCCCCATCCATCCATACCCTAAAGCCACCAGATCCCATCTTATCTTGAAAGCTAAGCAGGGTCAGCCCTGTTTAGGACTTGGATGCAAGACCACCAAGGAATACCAAGTGCTGTAGGCAATATTTCAGAGGAAGGAACTGGTAAAACCACCTCTGAGTATTCCTAGCCTAAGGAGATTTTCAGACTGGGGAGGGGCGGGAGTAAAAGGAATACTCCCAGCATAACCACTCGATCGCATTGAGGATTTTCAGACAATGCCACGCTCATCCAGGACTGGAGAAACTGGAGCGTGTCCAAAGGAGGGCAACTAAAATGGTGAAGGTTCTGGAAACCTTGCCCTATGAAGAACGCCTTAGGGAGCTGGGGATGTTTAGCCTGGAGAAGAGAAGGTTAAGAGGTGATATGATCGCCCTGTTTAAATACTTGAAGGGATGTCACATTGAGGAGGGAGCAAGCTTGTTTTCTGCTGCTCCAGAGAACAGGACTCGGAACAATGGATGCAAACTGCAGGAAAAAAGATTCCACCTCAACATTAGGAAGAACTTCCTGACAGTAAGGGCTGTTCGACAGTGGAACACACTCCCTCGGAGGGTGGTGGAGTCTCCTTCCTTGGAGGTTTTTAAGCAGAGGCTGGTCAGAAATGCTTTGATTGGGAGTTCCTGCACAGCAGGGGGTTGGACTGGATGGCCCTTGTGGTCTCTTCCAACTCTAAATTTCTATGATTCTATGATTCTATGACTTATCCTGTGAAGATCCAGGATCCAGCAACAAACCATTCATGGGGAAGTCCCGTGATTGATTTGTTGCTGGATCATTCCTGAATCTTCATGGGGTAAGTCCTGGATGAGCGCGATGTTATTTTCTAGTTGCTTCCACCGGATAATGATGGTCTGTATTGGGAATTTTACTGGGAATGGTTGTTTTAGTGCTGTTGTAGGGTGGGAGGGAGATGGGGAATTTGAATTTTTATACTTGCTCTGTTTTAATGTGTTAATATGTTTGATTTTTATTGCTTTTAACTGTTGTTACCTGCCTCGATCCAATATAGGGAGAGGCGGGATACCAATAAATGTTGTTGTTGTTGTTTGAAAATCCTTGGCGTGATTATGCCAGGAATATGCCTTCTATTCCCAGCTTTTCCCCAACATCTGAAAATCTCCTAAGAAAACTCTATGAAATTCAAGGGGTTGCGTTAGTTGACAAGAATTTAAACATACGCAACAGCCAGCATTGTGTAGTGGTTTGAGCCCTGGATGACTCTGGAGACTAGGATTTGTATCACAGCTTGCTCATGAAACACAGTGGGTGACCTTGGGTGAGTCACACTCTCTCAGCCTCAGTCACTCTTGGGTGAGTCACACTCTCTCAGCCTCTGAAGAAACCTGCCAGGAAAATCCCATGACAGATTCACCTTAGGGTCACCTTAAGTTAGAAACAATTTGGATGCACACAACACCACCTACTCACCACAGCTGCTCACTGTGAGGCCAGGGTAACCAGACCTCCTCTTCTAGGATCATTTCCACCTTTTGCTCAGGAGGAATTCCAAAACGTCCTCCATTTTGAGCATGGCTAAGAAGCATGAATTTACATTTGCACAAGTGTTTTTAACTTTTATGTGGCACTGTCCTCCATTTTTCTAGAGCATGACTAAGAGGCCAGAATTCACATTTATAAGTGTTTCTAGCTTCTATGTATGCACGCTGTCCTCCAGTCTGAGCATGACTAGGAAGCATGAACTTACATTTACATGAGTGTTTTTAGCTTTTATGTGGTGCCATCCTCCATTTTTTGTGGACATCCCCATTTTGAGCATGGAAGCATAAATTCACATTTATAGTAGTGTTTGTTGCTTTTATGTATGTCTGCTGTCCTCCATTTTTCTTCAACATCTGAGCATGACCAAGAAGCATACACTTACATTTATAATAGTTTTTAGCTTTTATGTGCCACCATCCTCCATTTTTCTTCAATGTCTCACTTTTTGAGCATGACTAAGAAGCCTGAATTCACATTTATAATAGTGTTTCTAGCTTTTATGTATGTATGCTATCCTCCATTCTTCTTGAATGCCCTCCACTTTGACCATGACTAACAAGTATAAATTCATATCTATAGTAGTTTCTAGCTTTTATGTATGCATGCTGTCCCCCATTTTAATTCAACACCCTCCAATCTGAGCATGACCAGGAAGCACGAATTCATATCTACAGTACGGCTTCTAGCTATTATTATTATTAACCTTTATATAGCGCTTTTACACAGTGCTGTACATAAAATCATGTTAATTAGATGGTACTATCCATTTTTCTTAGATGTCCTCCCTTTTGAGCATGACCAAGAAGCATGAATTCACATTTCTATGAATACTTCTAGCTTTTATGTGGCTCCGTCCTCCATTTTTCTTCACCGCCCTCCATTCTAACCATTTCTATGAGCTTTTAAAAAGCTTTTATGTGGCTCCGTCCTCCATTTTTCTTCACCGCCCTCCATTCTAACCATTTCTATGAGCTTTAAAAAAAGCTTTTATATGGCTCCGTCCTCCATTTTTCTTCACCGCCCTCCATTCTAACCATTTCTATGAGCTTTAAAAAAAAGCTTTTATATGGCTCCGTCCTCCATTTTTCTTCATCGCCCTCCACTCTGACCATTTCTATGAGCGCCTTTTAACTTTTATGTGGCGCCATCCTCCATTTTTCTCTGCCGCCATCCACTCTGACCATTTCTACTAGCGTTTTTTTTAAAACTTTTATGTGGCGCTGTCCTCCATTTTCCCTTCAGTGCCTTCCGCTCTGACCGTTTCTACGAGCGGTTCTTCTTTAGCTTTCATGCACTGTGACCATCCTCCCTTTTTTTCCTCCACCGCTCTCCGCTCTGAGTACTTTTACATGGTGCCCTCCTCCATTTCTTTCTTGAACGCCCTCCACTTTTATTTATTTCATTTATTCGTGATATTTATACTCTCAGAGTGGCTTACGATCATTATTATTATTTTTAATAAGATGGCTCCCTGCCCTCAGGCTTACAATCTAAAAGAGACAACACAAAAGGAGAAGGGAATGGTGGTGTTGGTGGGGAAAGGGCTGAGGCCCAGCAGTTCTTCCCTCCCTCTGAGGCCTGGGCCAAGGCAGATGGACTGGAGGGAGGGCCCTATCTTCTTCTTCCTTCTTCTTGCTCTCTGGAGGAGCCTGGCTAGTACTAGGCCTGAGCTGGGCCTGCCTTTTTCTCCTCCACAATCCATCCAATAGCGGCGCCCACTCGAGGCCGAGGAGGCTGGGCCTTGCTGCTTTTCGTCACCCGCCGCCATGATGATGCTTGTTTGCTTTCAATGAGGAGGAGGAGGAGGAGGCTGTGGTGGGGGGAGCCTGTTCTTCATCTTCTTCATCTTCTTCTCCCTTCGTCCGGCCCTCCTCGACAGCAGCAGCAGCAGGAAGGAGAAGAAGAAGGAGAAGGAGAAACAAAGAGCCAGGCGGGCAGAGCAGCGACGAGACGGGGATGCTGCGGACACAGGTGGGGACTAGGCCCTGAGGGTTGGAGAAGGAGGAGAAGGGGCTCCCTGCTTTCTCCCTCCAGCCAGGAAGTGGGGTCCCATTAAACCGTCCTCCATTTTGAGCCTGGCCAAGCTGAGGAGGAGGGATGTTATATTTCACCATGTTTATATTAAGTAGTGGGGTCCTCCTTTTGTGTGTGTGTGTGTGGGGGCTGTCCTCCCTCTTAAAAACCTTGCAAGGGTTCCAAAACGTCCCCCATTTTAAGGATTTTGGAGGTATATTATTATTATTATTATTATTATTATTATTAAGCACGGTCCTCCTTTTATCCCTTCTGTTCAGATCCTCCATTTTGAGCAGGAGGAGGAGGAGGAAGAAGAGGAATTTACATTTCTAGGACTGTCTCTGCTTCTTTGTTTCTAAAGCTTTTCCTTGATTACTTCGACCCTGTCCTCTGTTGTGTTCCTTGGATGTCCTCCATTTTGCCAGGCCTGGTCCTCCATGGCGTGGAGGACATGATCTGGTCGCCCTGTTTTCCCAGAAAGAGGAGGAAGAGGGCAAAATTGGAAGCGGTTGGGGCGACTAATAACAATGATGATGATGATGATAATAATAATAATAATAATAGTAATATTCATTCTTATGGGAGCCATTATTTGGGAGGAAAGCTGCGTCGAGGTGGGAGGAAATAATGTGTGGGTCGTTGTGTGTTTTTTGTGCGTGTTTCTATGGCACAGGGGTTTACTGCCTTCCAGAGAGAGGAGAGAAAAGAAAGAGGAGGGTCTTGTGTTCGAGTCCTGCTGCTAGTGAGGAGGAAAACAAAACACAGCCATCTTTGTGTGTGTGTGTGTGTGTGTGTTTTGTGGTAAGGAAGCAAGATAGAGTAGAGGAAGCCACCAAAGATAGAAGGACTAAGGAGGCTACTAGGAGTAGTAAAAACAAGGGGGGAGGGAGAATTAAACCAAAGGAGAGACAGAGGAGTTTCTCTACTACTAGTGGCAAATGTAAGTAAGGCTCCAAGATGGAGGAGGAGGAGGAGGGGGGTACTACTAGGCCCAACGAGGCTTTCTTTGGTGAGAAACAAAGCCACATGGAAACCCACACTCTCTCAGCCTCACAGGATGAAGAAACTTGCTAAGAAACACCCCCCCCCCCACACACACACCTAAAAATAGAGTCTCCATAATCCAGAAACGACTTGAAGGCACACAACAACTATGAGGATGGAAAAGCCTGGCTTGGAGTATGGTGGGTGTTGTTGTTTTAGGCTGCAAAGGTGTTGCACACAGTTTTGTTTTAAACGCCAGGTGTTGTTGTTGTTGTGTTGTGTGCTTTTGGGGGCATCAGTGGGGAGGATAGCATGCTGCCTTTTATTATGAGGAAGAGGAGTCCTATAGGAGCCTCAAGGCTGGAAGGAAGGGAGGATGGAGGGGAAAGTTTTGGGCCTGGTGGTTTGGGTGGGTGGGTGGATGTTTTCTTGCATTGTGGCTGAGCCCTTCCTGGAAGTGGAGGAAAAGCTCAGGAGGAAGTGACGTCTAATTCCTTGGTAAGTAAGGGCTTGTTGTTGACAAGATGGAGGAAGGTGGAAGGGGAAAGAAGCTCCTCCTGTCTTTGTTGCTCTTGTGTGCCTTCAGGTTTCTGACTTAGGGAGATCCTACCATGGGGTTTTCTTGGCAAAGTTTCTTCACAGGTGTTTTTTTTTTATTTCTTTTTTTCTTTTTTTGCCACTGTCCTCTGAGGCTGAGAGAGTGTGACCCACCCAAGGTCACCACCCAGGTGGGGATTCGAACCTTGGTCTCCCGAAGTTATAGTCCAACGCTCAAACCACCGCAAGTGAGGCCTTGCTGGGCTGGGTATGAATAAATAAACATCTCCACCAGGAGCCTGCAGACTTGCACATGGCTGACCATGAGGGCCTCCTTGTTGCATGAGAAGCAGCTCAAAGAAAAAAAACATCAGCAGCTCCAGGTTTCAGGTATCTTCCCATCCAGATGGAAGTAAAAGGGAAACATACCCACTGCCATTAGACAGCTGTTGCTCTTTTCTCTCCACCCCAACAGCCAGCCCCATTACTTTTAACAGGCTGCATCTGCACTGCAGGAATGGTCCAGTTTGAGGCTGTTTTAACTACCGTGGCTCAGTGCTGTGGAATTCTGGGAGTGGTACTTTTGTAAGAACCAACCAGCTCTGGTGCCACAACAAGCTACACTTCCCAGAATTAACTGCCATGGCTCAATGCTGTGGAATTCTGGGAATTATAAGAACCAGATAGGTCTGGTGCCACCACAGAGTACAGTTCCCAGAATTCCATAGCATTGAGCCATGGTAGTTAAAGTGGTTTCAAACTGGATTATTGCTGCACGGCAGATGCAGGTTAATGTAAAGCAGCATGCAAAGGGATTTTGCAGCACCATTGAGACTTAACTGAAAGAGAGAAGTTGGTAGCATGAGCTTTTAAAGACTGGAGCCTAGTAGGTTCAAGTCTACCAAACCTCATGCTACCAATTTCGCTCTTTCATTTAGGTCCAGAACACACTGCAGAAATAATCCAGTTTGATTGCTCTTTAGCTGCCCTTGCTCAGTGCTAGGGAATTCTGGGAACTGTAGTTTTGTGAGACATTTAGCCTTCTCTGTCAGAGAGCTCTGGTTCCACAATAACCTACATTTCTCATGATTCCCTAGCACTGCAATAGGGCACTTAAACCAGTCTTAAACTGGATTATTTCTGCAGTGTGTTTTGGACCTTAATCTCAAAGGTGCCACCGAATCCCTTTGCATTCTGATTTTCCAGTCGAACGCGGCTATGTCTTTGAATTAATATAAACAAGAGTATGCCACCTTTGTTCATGCTGTGAATAAACAGCCCTCATTCGTGCAAAACAAAACTTGCATTTGGTGGTCAGCTGTAAGCTTTGCTAGGCTGTTGCTGGAAGGCCGAGCCACTAATAAGGAGGCCACAATAGAGAGCCTGTGTCTGAAATAGAAAGGAAAGAGCCTGAGCCGAAGTGATTGACAGCCGTGGTATCCAATGTAATGAGATGGGGGCAGGAATGTATTTTACGCAGGTAAGTGGCTGGGCCACAGAGAGCGTAGAACACACATGGAGGGGTAAACAGGAGGATTAGAATGCAAAGCCCTGGGGGTTAGGTACAAAAGCAAGTCTGTTCTGTGTGTTTTTGCATGGATAGGGGGATGTCTAATAAAGGATAGCATTACCTTTCCTGGAAATTGTAGCTGGCCATTTGGAATAAAGGGGAGACTTTAAAGAGTAGTAAATGGTCATTATAAGTTTCAGAGTTAGTTTTTTAAAAAAAATATTTCTTAATCGACTATGTTTATTGGAGATATGTGTGTGTGTGTATAAAACCAACATTCAGGTCAGTTTTATTTGGAAATTGGCTGTAGCCTGTACTAGAAAAGTACAGAGGTACTATGGGAAATGGTTGCAACTATGTAGACTTTTTTTAAAAAGTGCTTTTATCTTTTAAAACTATTGTATTATTTTAACCAGTGGTCTGCTTCAATATTGTAATAGATCAATTATATTATAATGCTCTCTTTTGTATGTTTTTAATTGTACTATTCTTCTAAATTGTAAGCTGCTCTGAGTCCCAATGTTAAGGAGAAAGTGGGATGATGGTGGTGGTGGTGGTGGTGGTGATGATGATGATGATGATGATGATGATAAGCATTCATAGAATCATAGAATCATAGAGTTGGAAGAGACCACAAGGGCCATCCAGTCCAACCCCCTGCCATGCAGGACCTCCAAATCAAAGCATCCCTGACAGATGACCATCCAGCCTCTGTTTAAAGACCTCCAAGGAAGGAGACTCCACTACGCTCCGAGGGAGTGTGTTCCACTGTCGAACAGCCCTTACTGTCAGGAAGTTCCTTCTAATGTTGAGGTGGAATCTCTTTTCCTGTAGTTTATACCCATTATTCTGCGTCCTAGTCTCTGCAGCAGCAGAAAACAAGCTTGCTCCCTCCTCAATATGACATCCCTTCAAATATTTAAACAGGGCTATCATATCACCTCTTAACCTTCTCTTCTCCAGGCTGAACATCCCCAGTTCCCTAAGGCGTTCCTCATAGGGCATGGTTTCCAGTCCCTTCACCATCTTAGTTGCCCTCCTTTGGACCTGCTCCAGTTTCTCCACATCCTTTTTGAATTGTGGTGCCCAGAACTGGACACAGTATTCCAGGTGGGGCCTGACCAAAGCAGAATAGAGTGGCACTATTACTTCCCTTGATCTAGACACTATACTTCTATTGAGGCAGCCTAAAATTGCATTGGCCTTTTTAGCTGCCGCATCGCACTGTTGACTCATGTTCAGCTTATGGTCTACTTGGACTCCTAGATCCCTTTCACATCCCTTTCATTTTGAGCTAGTGACATTTGGTGTTTATTATATCAATTTATAAAAGTGAATTTTTTAAAAAAATATAAAGAATTATGAGAACTTTTTTTGTATGATATAAAACAAAGGAGTAAACATTCTGTTCTATTACTTGGAGCAAAATATCTTTAAACAGAGGCTGGATGGCCACCTGTTTGGGATGCTTTTATTGAGAGGTCCTGCTTGGAAGGGGGTTGGACTGGATGGCCCTTGTGGTCTCTTCCAACTCTACGATTCTATGATTATAATTACTTATTAAAAATCTGTGTTCTCAGAAATTTTCAGTATTATCAAAATAAGATACACAGTGGGAATAATATTCTTCTCACTATCGAAGAGAACTAGGCAAAAAAATCTTATGTTTATATAATTATGTTGAACAGATTCCATGCAGGGAAAATACTTGAATTGTGTTTTAAACAATTACATATATCTACAGTTTTTAGTGTGTCTCAGGGTTATTTTCTTATATTAATTTTTCCAGCGTTGGTAATAGAGACTTAACATTCAAAAGAATTAAGGAATGTGGAGTCGAAGGCTTTCATGACCGGCATCCATAGTTTTTTGTGGAGCTTTCAGGCTATGTGGCCACGTTCTAGAAGAGTTCCTTTCTGACGTTTCGCCAACATCTGTGGCTATCATCTAGCCTGGGAAAGGATTGGAGATATATATCCACGGTCACACAGGTTATATATCTCCAGTCCTTTCCCAGGCTATCATTCTCTGAAGATGCCAGCCACAGATGTTGGCAAAACGTCAGAAAGGAACTCTTCTAGAACGTGGCCACATAGCCCGAAAGCTCCATAAACAACTATGAATTTAGGAATGCTTCATTTTCATCTTTATTTTCTTTTGATACAGTGTATGTTTAGGAAGCATGTCATAACAGTAACTATCAAAGTAATTAAATATCCTTTGAGATACCAATGTTGCACTCTTCCGATGTGGAAAATAGTTATTATCAGGGTTGAAAGAAAAATTCTGAAAGCACTTAACAGGTTCTCATTAAATCCTGTTTGTTACATAGGGAATTACAATGCAGACAAGCTAAATAACTTTCCAAATCATGTTTTGATGTTCATATCATACAAGCCATTGTGTTCCCTATTACTATGTATGGATGTGAGAGCTGGACAGTTAAGAAAGCGGATTGGAGGAAAATTAATTCATTTGTGGTGCTAGAGAAGAGTGCTGAGGTTACCGTGGACAGCCAAGAAGTCAAATGGGTCCTAGAGCAGATCAAACCAGAAATCTCTTTGGAAGCCAAGATGACTATACTGAGGCTGTCGTACTTTGGCCACATGAGAAGGCACGACTCACTAGAAAAAACAATAATGCTACGAAAGCTGGAAGGGAGCAGAAAGAGAGGAAGACCACATTCTAGATGGATGGACTCCATTAAGAAGGTCATGGGTATGAATTTGCAGGACCTGAGCAGAGCAGTGGAAGATACGAAGTCTTGGAGATGTCTCATCTACAGGGTCGCCATTGTCAAGCGTGCATAACAACAACAACAATAGCACACAGAATGTGGCAGTGCAGAATGTAGGTTGTGGTGGCATGCTCCAGTTTGTGCAGTCTGTATCAGCTGATCCCCCCCTCCCCGGCCACGCTCCGAACTGGGTTCAGAGGTTTCGGTATTTGTGTGCTAAACTTAAATCTAGTACATGTGCACAGATAGATAAAGGCTCTCTCACTGTGATCTTGTACATGCACTGTTTTAGCATGTGGCCAGAATAAATTAACAAGCATATTTCATGCCCTTATTCCATTCATTCTAGACCAGCCTTGTAAATTGGTCTCTGGAGTTATTTACCTATAAAAAAGTTTAACTCATCTATTTTTCTAGTCATGATGAGGGCTAATGGAAGAGGTGTAAAGGATTCTGTTTCTTACTTTGCTCTGTCTGCTTTTCAAGAGAGGTTAGCAAAGCTCTGTTTGTTGCTGAACATGCAGGAAGAGACTTTTCCTCCTGTACAACTTGCTTAGACATGTAGCAGGCTGGCAGTGGAAGATGAGAGTGATCCTTTCCTCTTAGAAGTCCATATCTTGAATTCTATGCATAACATACAGAAAACAGCATTGCACTCCAAGCACTTTTCCATCAGCCTGTTGTGTTTCTGTAGTAGACAAAGATGGAGCAAAGCATCTGTGTTGTTCCATCCCTCTGCCGTCAGCCCACTATGTTTTTGTGCTGTATGCACAGGAAGTGACGTTGTTTCCTTCATGTTCAGTATAGAAGCACAGCAAGCTGCTGTTGGAAATTGGGATTGCCACCAGCCCACTGCTTTTCTGTGATGGATGCTCAGAAAGGTCTCCTGTGCACCTAGCATAAAAACACAGTAAGGAGATAATGCACCTTCTCTGCTATCTGTCCTCTTAGATTCTGTGATGCAGAGCATTCACTTCATACCAGTCATGCCAGTGGCAGACTGGTGGAAGAGGGATAAAGTGTGTCCATGCTTTTGTCAGCAACTTGCTTGTATTTAATATTGGGGAATAAAGAGGGGCTTTCTCTTTCTCTCTGCTTAGCACAGAAACACAGTGGACAAGCAAATGAGAGAATGAGAGTTCAGCCCCTCTTCTGGCAGCTTACTTAATCATCTGGGTGGTAATCTTATTGCCTAGGTGAAAGAAAATACGCATATGTGTGTTCATGTGCATCCTAGTTAACCTGTCGACTTATGACAACCCCATGAATTTCATAGGGTTTTCTTAAGCAAGAAATACTCTGAGGTGGTTTTGCTAGTTTCTTCCTCTGAAATATAGTTTACAGTACCTGGTGTTCTCTCATCCCAATACTAACCAGGGCTGATCCTACTTAGCTTCCAAAATAAAACAGGATCTGGTGCCTCGTTTAAAGTATTGTACATGGTATGAAATGAGTTAACAGTGAAACATTTGAAATACAGTGTGCTATATTAATGTAAACATTTAATAAGTTCTCAGTAAACCCTCACTTGTAGCAGTATTCTAATCTCTGGTTTTATGCAAACCAGTTACCTACTTCAAACTGAGGTGTGGTGCTAGACAAATATTACTAACAACCATTATTATCATAGCGTTCTACTGAGGCTATAAAATTACATTTCACATGTAAGCTCATTTATTTTGAATTCATCCTGTTTTCACATGTAGCTGCCTTAAAGCAGACAATCCAATATGCATATTAGACCTGTCTGTTGCTAATGCACTCATGATCTAAACTGACGATTAAGCAATTATTATGCTTCTAGATACCTGTATGTGGCTTAAATATCCATGTGTTAAATTTAGCCTTGATAACTCAAGGTCTTTTCCCCTGGACATTGTGGCTGGCCATGGGAAGGGTAGCTAAAAATCTGATCTATAAAGAAAAAGAAGATGGTATGAAAAGGTTTTGACTAGTTTGAACAGAAACTCTCCTAGAACTAGTGTGTTAGTTTTGTAAGGACATGTCATTTTTAGAGATTACTGGGCACATTGTGCTCATCAGTCAGAGTTTCTAAATAATTTTTATTTCCTGAAATGAGTGTGCAAAACAAATGATTTGTATTTGCATTTGAATTAGATGTAATAACAAAATCAAACCCTGAAATAAAAGTTAGATTTCCACTCTGTTTCTAGGAAGTGTTTTCCCTGTGTTCTTGGGTTGTTGATTCTATGATTCTAAGTGCAAGTTGATCAAAGTGTAAGTTCATGTGTGTACTTTTCTCTTGAGGGGCCTATTAAGGTGCATGGCAGGAATTAATTGCCAGGTGTAAATTGCCAAGTGTAAAGTTATGGTGATATCAAATCAACACCTAACCATGGCAGAATAGAGAACACCCTGAACTGTTGAACTACAGTATAATAGATATTCAAAAAAAGAGAAGAGGGATGGCTACAAATTTGTTCCAAGCAGAATGAGTCATGGCTATATAAAACTAAAATCTGAGAATCTTTGTATAAATTTTTGGTTTGTGCAGACTGCATACTGGTGTCAAGGAAGTGTGGAAGTAGTGATCAGGATGGAATGCTTTCCCCATTACAGTGATGCCCTACTAAAATTGTTGCAGTGCCTTCCTTGTAAACTTTGATTTAAAGGCCTGAATAGTGGTTAGTCCTTCAGTATCCCAACATGAATATAAACTGCCAGCCTGAATTTAAGTGTGTGAGGGAGCATGCAGCAGAGCTTTTTTACTTTCTTGAATTGCCCCAAGCTGGGACAATATAGTTCAGTACTGTGGTAGTTGACAGATCAGTATTGTTCCCAGCTTGAAGGAGGGAGAATTTTGCAGGCCAGTGTTCCAGGTAGTCAGCTGCTCACTCAAGTCAGAATTTCTTTATTGTGTTGTGCACCCGAGATGAGTAGTAAATTGTATGGCTAACCTTTATTTTGCTGTCATAAAATAAATGATCACAGCTAAAGAGTCTTAAGGTTTATTCCTTGCATGATAATAGGGCATTTGATAATAAAAGTTCCATTTCTTGTGAAGACAGAGTACAGTATTATGTTGTGAAGTGCTGTAAATTGAACTGACAGCTACAAATATGTAGAGAACCAAAACCAAATTACATTTGGTTGCCTGTTTTAATCATGGTGGAAAGTAAACAATTTTTACCTGATGGTTAAGCTAGCCAGTTCTGATATTCATAGGTGTTTTTTTTATGTGAACACAGGGATGAAACAGACCGCCCCTTTGTGTCACCCTCCATTTACACGCCTCATACTCCCAAGCAGCCTGGAAGCCTCTGGGCTGTTTACACGAGGACTGCCTCATAATACTCCAGCGGCATGGCATTCATGAAGCCAGTTATTTGCCTCTCCCTTTTGAGGCGGCTTCGAGGCATATTGGGGCAGGGATGTGCTTTTGCCGCAGCCCCAATCTGGCTTTGGAAGGGGCGGCGTGAAGCCGCCCTTTCCACCAATCTATTCCACCCCAAAGTCTGCTTATAATACCTGTCCAGCATACTAATACCATGATTTTTTAACATTTATTTTTAAAAATAATTAATTGTAGCAAAAGCTGTAGAGTAATTGTGACTGGAAGGAAGTGCAGCTGATGCTGTTATTATGATGCTAGGCTGACCCTTGTCCATAATGTGTACTTGTACAGCAGTGTACCATTATATCAAAATGGGTACACTATTCTGTGTATTGACATTTCAGATTGCACAACATGGTATGCAGTTTATATCTCTGAGTACAATTTGTACTACTTATGTAGAAATTTACCCAAGAGTATCTTTGAAATGTTTAGACTATGCAAAGCAATATTTATTGGTTATAGCTTGTCACAGTGTTTTCTTTGATGATTAAAAATGTTTGTGTCCATAGAAAACGGAGATGTAGGACTTATTCCCTGTATAATTTCAGTGAATATCTGTGTTTAGAGAATATGAACATGCTGTTTGTGCAGTTTTGCCCAGAAGTAAACAGCTTTACAGTCCCAGTTTCCCATAATGTCCTGCCTGGTAGTGTGAACATTTCTGCTTATGTAATAAAATGTACTGACAAGCAAATAACATATGTAGCCATCATGAATGCCGAGTAACATGCTTATTCCCCAGTAGTAATATATTTTGCTGTATGGTGGAAGCTCATCAGTTAAAAGCAGTTTAGAATAGACAAGCCTTTGGGGTTGTGAGCAATCCCAAGGTGACAATGATAAAGCCTGAAAGGAAAAAAAATGTTATTTTTACAAAGATTAGGTTCATTTTATTACAAACAAACAAACAAACAGCTTCATTTATATACTGCTTCATACCACCTAAGGAGCGTCTAAGTGGTTTACAACTGTAAGCTACTTGCCCCAAACAGTCTGGGTACTCATTTTAGCGACCTCAGAAGGATACAAGCCTGAGTCAAGCTTGAGCCCTTTTGCTGGTCTTGAACTCACAACCTTATGGTTTTGAGTGAGTGGCTGCAGTACAGGCATTTAACCACTGCGTCACCAGGGCTCCTGGTGGATAATTTAATTAGGGATTGGATAGTAATAAGAACTACGGTGTAGAGTGCAATGGTGAGGCTTCCTTTAGACTCTGGATCCAATTTCTTCATTTTTAGTATAGAATTAAGTGAATGATTGAAGGAGAGCTAATTGGTGTTATGCACAGAATAATATATGAGTCTATTAAGCCAATAAGAGGCAGAGGCAATACAGTTGCATTCTAAAATATACTGCAGGTGTGAGAGATGATAAATACTAATTTGCCTGTAAAGGTCATTTCTTTTTTGCAGTCTGTGCTATATATGCTTTTGGCTTCAGTTCCCAACATATGTGTCCGAGTGGTGAAAACATTCTGCCACCTTCTGCCCAATTCAGTTTCTCCACTTTTCTTGTTGACCATTTTTGTCTTTGGTGACCTGTAAAACTGTCAAACTGATAATATCAGAAGCTAAAGCCATCCTCTCATTTCTTTTGTCATAGTCTCAAATGTTATGTTATCTCCTTCCCCAACAGATTTTGTATGGTCTTGGACTTCTTTCTTTTCTTATCCCATTGCCCTTCTTTCTTTTCCTTTCTGCAAATTTGATTTGCTTATTTATTTATTTATTTATTGTATTTATACCGCGCTCTTCAGCCCTAAAGGCTATCAGAGCAGCTTACAATTATTATTCTTTTTTCATCCACTGCTAAGACCAACATTTGTGCTGTGGCAAAGTTTTATGTAGACTAATGCAATGACCTTGTAGATGGATTCACAATGTGGATTAAGTGGATGAGTTAAAAAGTTTATAACTTTAAACTGTACTGTGGCTGATTTTGAGAACTGAAAATGAGAAAGAGTATTGAAGAACTTTACATTTTAGCCATTCCAATAGACTTGTCAAAATGAATTTCACTTCTGGAGCTACTGGTAGCATAACATAGCTCTTGAACCCTCGTGTTTTGAAAATATGGGAGGCAGTCACCTTGACTTTCAGGGACTTCAGTGTCTTTTTGCTTCTTTAGGAAGCCATTCTAATTTGCTTCACCAAGTATTGTAAGTAGGAGAAAAGATTGGTATTTCAGAGTTTGTCCTATTAAATTAAAACAATTCAGATAAGGTCTGGAAGTCTTCCAGATTTTTTTAATTTATTCATTTCAACTCCTTTCACACAAAATTTGGAGTGTTAGTCTAACTGGATTTTCTCTTCTTTTTCTTAATCTATTTTGCAGCTCTCCTAGTGGTCAGCCATATGTGGCTTCCAATGTGGATTTGACTGGGAGTTCTGTAAATCTGATGGCAGGGGGTGAAAAATCCACAGCAGCGTGAAATTTTCTTATTTTCCTGGCACACTTTTTTACCGGTAAATATTGTGTAAATTTGGAAGCCTTAATATAATCAACTGATAGGGACTTCAGACTTCATGGGGGAAGATCTTGTTTTAAGAAGTGCTACAGAAAGTCTATAGAAGCTTCCAAAAAGCTAGGTTTGCAGATTTACAAAACAGATGAATTTGCATAGATCAGACACTTTTATTTCATATTCAGTTGAAATACAAGTTAAAAAGTAATTATGTAAAATATGCTTACGAGTATTAGTTATAGACTAAGTATTTGAATTTATAGGATTTCCAATGTTAGTGTCACATACGGAATGAAATGCTAGTGCTTTAAATTAGTGTCTGTTACTGCACATAGAAATAAGCAGATAATGAAGATGCTTTACAATGGCTATAAAAACGTACATGGATAGTATTCGTTTTGTCTCTCCCTGTCATTTTGATACCTGTTTTCAGGGTTGGTGATAGCAAGGGGTTTGTTGAACTATTCTGAATCAACTTTTCTTTTTCATTGGCCTGTTATTATTTTGTCTTATTTTGAAACAAGTATATATCTTTTCTGGTGCTGAAGTGTGGTTTTTTGCTGACAAGTTATTAATTACTTTAAAATTATAAAATGAACATATTATAAAATGAACATATTGTAGTAACATGACCAGTCTTGTGGTACATTCACTCTTAGAGAAACAACAGACTCTAATGACATGATGAAGGCTACCACTTGATTGTCATAAAATTTCATGGAACAGAACAAGAAACTGGAAAGCACATATTCACAGTAGAATAATAATAGTTGACAAAGTCCCACATGCTGTGTGATCATCCAATTTTTAAAAAAATTCTTTAAAAGCCCAACATGTTTCAACCTTGTCGCCAATTGGCCTTCTCCTGGCGCTGTTACCAGATTTCTGGAGTTGCAGTCTGTATTCTCAACCAAAATGGACCTTCTGAGTATTAGAAGGAAGACATAAAGTTTTATGGTTCAGAGCAGAATCCTGAGTGAGTGGCATGCAAGTGTGTTTACATCTGTTGCAAAACAGTATTGTATATGGTTGCATTTCAGGTGATTTTTAAAATGGATATCTTGAAATCTATTAATTATTTCTTTTGTTCTTGGTACTGTTGGTCATAATGTGTCTGGGGTTATTCCCAGGGAGCTCCCAAAAGGTAGAGAGATGTGTTGACTTGTCTTTTCTGGTAAAGTCCTCTTACTCCAGTGTGATATATTTATATGTGGCTGCCATACAGGAATATTGAAAAAGTGTGACATAGTTAGGCAGTGACTCCTAATGCCACTTCTACAATCATGCCTCTGAATGAAATCCATTTCTTCACTTGGATTTTTAAAAAATATATGATGGGGCTAACTGTGCATCTCATGAAGTCTGCATACCAAAGGCTTCTAAAACCATCTCATCTGATCTTGGTCTGAGGGGAGTTTTTATTGTTGTCTTCCGCCACATGCCAACAAATTGGTTTAATAGCTGTTGCTTCTATTTTAGTATCTAGTGGGGCCTTAAAAAGCCAAATGTGATGTCCAAAATGTCCAACTTTGTCTTTGATTTCCCCTGGCTCCTAAGGCAGAAGAAATTGTAAAACTGAGCATTGTTATACAGTTGGCCCTTGGAACTTGTGGGGGATCTGTTCCGGACCCCTCCTTGCACGAGTTCCAAAATGTGTGCATATTCAAGCCTCATAGGCTTGAATGGGGGGGGGGTAGTGCATGTCGGGGTGCTTGCTATGGGCACGCACCCCATTGATGTTAAGGGTGGTCACCCCTTCGCAGATTTCCAAGTCTGTGGATCTCAAGTCTGTGGACTTGGAGGGGTGAGTGTACACACAAAAACCATTAGCATTTATTCACTCCAAAGGAAAATTCATGCAACAGTTCTGTCATTTAAACTAATAATATTATGTTGCTTGTAAGCAAGACCCCTAAAGGCACCAGATCCCATCTGACCTTGGAATCTAAGTTCAGTCTGCTTTGGTTTGTACTTGGATGGGAGACCACCAACAAATACCATATGCTGTAGACTATATTTCAAAGGAAGGAACTGGTGAAACTGCTTCAAAGTATTCCTTGCCTAGGAAAATCCTATGAAATATATGGGGGTCAAATAAAGAGGTGCACAGACTTGATTTCTGTTAAGGCTATTTTGGTTTATTGAGATAAGACAGTTGAGTTTTGCATAAAGAAATCTCATTACTCATAGTTGGCACAATATACTTTTCAAATCATATTGCTTAATCTGTAAATGTCAGTGGAATATTCTAACAATAAACATCAAAAAAGATGGGTAAAATCTGAAACAAAATTACTGTGTGGTAAGATTTTGCTAAACATCACATTACCGTGGTTGAATTCTAGGCTACATAAGCTTAAAATTCATTGAAGCAATGGATTACAGCCTGTCAGACCATATTGTTAAAATATACTGTATGTTAGTTTCTGCTGCTGCTGCTGCTTTTTAAGAGGCTTTATTGTAAAAATAATTAATTGCCTCCATTTTTTCCCTTGTTAACTTTTGAAGAATCAAACCTAATAACCCGAGTACTACATTATATTTTGCACTACATTTATACTGTACATCTTCACATTTGTGTCCTGACCTAGATCAGCCCTGGTGGCGCAGTGGTTAAATGCCTGTACTGCAGCCACTCACTCAAAACCAGAAGGTGGCGAGTTCAAGACCAGCAAAGGGCTGAAGCTTGACTCAGGCTTGCATCCTTCCGAGGTCGCTAAAATGAGTACCCAGATTGTTGGGGGCAAATAGCTTACAATTGTAAATGAAGCTGTTTGTTTAACAAATTGTAAGCCGCTCTGATAGTCTTGGCTGAAGAGCGGGGTATAAATAAAACATTATTATTATATTATTATTAGATAACCTGCATCCAAACTAGGTGTACAGTTTTGCACAAACTGTGCACTTTGCTTCTTAAGAAAGAACATTCCTGCATCACAGTGTAATCATCCTTTGGCCACAGATAAGCATATGAGTCTTCTTTCTTCCTTCTTGCTCTTTGAGAAGCTTCATCCCTTATCAAGCACTAATGGTTGTCCCAGTGAAGTGCCTCCTAATAACAAGCATAGCTGGGTAATGCATATCTGCTGTTATATCTGTGTAGCCTCCCGTGACAGTTATTTCCATTCTGTCCTTTACTGTCTCCTTTGCTTTCACTGAACATCAGCTTTCTGGTTGAGAGATCATATATCAGATACATAGAAGGTGCTGTACTCTTTCACAGCAGTCTTGCATTTCTGTGGCTTAAGGTAACAATATCTGTATAATACACATCATGCCCACAGTTTTGTGCTGTGGGTTGTACCAAATTAAATCACTTCTCTGGATTGAAGACTCTTTGATATAGTGATGACCTCTGTGAGGTTCAGGGGACAAAGGAGATGATTATGGTGGTGGGGGGAACACCTCCCTCCAAACCCCCTTCTTTCTTTCCCATACTATCACCCAAACATTTTCCAAACTGGTGGTGGTGAGCTAGCTGCACCAAGAAGGAAGAAATCAGTACTAATTGCCCCCTCCCTACCCATTCAATTAAAGGTTCTTCTTATCAGTAGAGGATATTGAAATTAGTGCCAAACCAGGAACATGACCAATGGAGGGTTTTAACTCTCCCCTTGCACATGCTGAATTTCAAATCCCCCTCAGTCTATATCTTTTTATGAGGATTTGGCATGGTCTCAAATGGATCTTTCTGCTATCATTTTAATTTACATCCAAGGATATAGACATTTACAGTGTAAAGTCCTGCATGTGGAATCAAAGTCTTAAAAAAAAGACAGTTGAACTAGTGCAGTGTTTCCCAACCCATCTATGGCCCACACCCCTAGAAAATGTTTGATTAATGTTTGCATTAGGGTATTAACACATTTGAAGAGGAAGAGTCTAATTTCTATATTTTGTACCACAACTTTGAATGATATACAATACTGCAGGTGAACAAACTGAACTTTTAAAAATAAGCTTTTAAGCCAGTGCATAAAACACAAATTAAGTTGAGCAATTAAGTTCTAATTTATTCAGAAAAAAATGAGTAATTACTTGTGACTCATATCTCAAGGACACAACCCACTGTTTGTTGCACCCCCTGAAATTCCATCTTGCAACCTCTAGGGATGTGGGCACCACAGGTTGGGAACCCCTGGTCTAGAGGGCAAATTCTGGCTGTAGTTGCCACATACTCATTAATCGTGGTAATAAGGAGCCTCTGTAGCCACAGTGGAAATGCAGACTACCAGCCTATTAGTAAGAAAAGAAAAAACTCCTCCTTTTGCCAAGTGGATTGCTGGAAGACTAATCGAAAGATCCTCTCTCCCTCTTTGCCAGCCCAGTACATTTCCAAACTGTTTCTGAAAAAAGAGATGTTCTTCTTCTGTGAGCTGGTATGAAAAAAAAATCAGGAAGGATGGAGAGATCCAACCTTCCTTCACCAGCCCACTCATTTGCATGGAACGATTGACTGTTGGTGACTACCAGGTGATTTTTAAAATATAAATCTGTGTTATTTTTAATAATCAAAAGCAGGTAAAATTCAATAAAATATACTAGTGAATAAAGCTTGCATTCTGCAAGCTTGAACATGTGTTCCTAGTTGCTATGGAAAATCTTTCATTGTCTAATAAAAGACAATCCAAACATGTAAAGGGGTAATGATATCTTTGCAGTCTATATTCTATGGCCTGATCTAGATTGGCAAAAAGAAGTGTGTTCATGGCTGCATGAAAGTCTAGCCTTTAGATGAGAAAAAGGGAAAGTGTGCCATGAAAACGCTTTTTTTGCGTTTTAGGGAAGAAGAAGCGCCTTTAAAAAGGTGCTGGTTTTCCCAGCTTCTTTTTTAAAAACTGCGGAACAGCGCAGCTCCATCTAAAGGCTGTGGTGCATCTGCTAAGCATTAAGGAAAAGGCAACTTCATGTCACACTTTCCTGCCAATCTAGAAAGCCCCTATGTTGTGTACATGCTGACTTTTCTGGGCCCTGGCCTTACTCAAAAAGGACATTTCATGTCCTGTTTCTTGACTGTTGAATGCATAGAGATCATATTTTTATGCCTCTCTAATAATTGAGGCTGTGTGGGTGATGCATGTAATAATAATAATAATAATAATAATAATAATAATAATACATTTTATTTATACCCCGCTCTTCAGCCAAAGCTATCAGAGCGGCTTACAATTTGTTAATTAGACAATTAAGTCCCCTCAAGATGGTGGTTGAAGGGAGGGCTCTTCTTGGTTCCAGCAGGAGGTGGCCTGCCTTTCTCTCCCCTCAAGATGGTGGTTGAAGGGAGGGCTCTTCTTGGTTCCAGCAGGAGGTGGCCTGCCTTTCTCTCCCCTCAAGATGGTGGTTGAAGGGAGGGCTCTTCTTGCTTCCAGCAGGAGGTGGCCTGCCTTTCTCTCCCCTCAAGATGGTGGTTGAAGGGAGGGCTCTTCTTGCTTCCAGCAGGAGGTGGCCTGCCTTTCTCTCCCCTCAAGATGGTGGTTGAAGGGAGGGCTCTTCTTGGTTCCAGCAGGAGGTGGCCTGCCTTTCTCTCCCCTCAAGATGGTGGTTGAAGGGAGAGCTCTTCTTGCTTCCAGCAGGAGGTGGCCTGCCTTTCTCTCCCCTCAAGATGGTGGTTGAAGGGAGGGCTCTTCTTGGTTCCAGCAGGAGGTGGGCCCTAGGTATCTCTTGGAGTTTGGTTCCAGGATCTCTCATAGATACCAAAATCCATGGATGCTCAAGTCTGTTAAGTACAATGATGTAGTAAAATGGCATCCCTTATATAAAATGGCAAAATCAGGGTTTGTTTTTTAGAATTTATATATTTTTAAAATATTTTCCAGCCATGGATGGTTAGAATCATAGAATCATAGAGTTGGAAGAGACCACAAGGGCCATCCAGTCCAACCCCCTGCCATGCAGGAACTCCAAGTCAAAGCATCCCTGACAGATGGCCATCCAGCCTCTGCTTAAAGACCCCTAAGGAAGGAGACTCCACTAGACTCCGAGGGAGTGTGTTCCACTGTCGAACAGCCCTTACTGTCAGGAAGTTCCTCCTAATGTTGAGGTGGAATCTCTTTTCCTGCAGTTTGCTTCCATTGTTCCGCGTTCTAGTCTCTGCAGCAGCAGAAAACAAGCTTGCTCCCTCCTCAATATGACATCCCTTCAAATATTTAAACAGGGCTATCATATCACCTCTTAACCTTCTCTTCTCCAGGCTAAACATCCCCAGCTCCCTAAGGCGTTCTTCGTAGGGCAAGGTTTCCAGACCCTTCACCATCTTAGTTGCCCTCCTTTGGACATGCTCCAGTTTCTCCACATCTTTTTTGAATTGTGGTGCCCAGAACTGGACACAGTATTCCAGGTGGGGCCTGACCAAAGCAGAATAGAGTGGCACTATAACTTCCCTTGATCTAGAAACTATACTTCTATTGATGCAGCCTAAAATTGCATTGGCTTTTTTAGCTGCCGCATCACACTGTTGACTCATGTTCAGCTTATGGTCTACTTGGACTCCTAGATCCCTTTCACATGTGGTCTCATTCAGCCAGGTGTCCCCCATCCTATATCTGTGCATTTCATTTTTCCGCCCTAAGTGCAGAACCTTACATTTCTCTGCATTGAATTTCATTTTGTTAGCACTGGCCCAGCTTTCTAGTCTATTCAGGTCATTTTGAATTTTGATCCTGTCCTCTGGGGTATTAGCTACTCCTCCCAGTTTAGTGTCATCTGCAAATTTGATAAGTATGCCCCCAATTCTGTTATCCAAATCATTAATAAAGATGTTGAATAGCACTGGGCCCAGGACAGAGCCCTGTGGGACCCCACTGGTCACTTCTCTCCAGGATGAAAAGGAGCCATTGTTGAGCACCCTTTGAGTTCGGCCAGTCAACCAATTACAAATCCATGTAACAGTTAACTTGTCTATCCCACATTTTGCAAGCTTGTTTGCAAGAATGTCATGGGGAACCTTGTCAAAGGCCTTACTGAAATCGAGGTATACTATATCCACAGCATTCCCTTCATCTACCAAGCTGGTAATTTTATCAAAAAAAGAGATCAGGTTCGTTTGGCATGACTTGTTTCTCTGAAACCCATGTTGGCTTTTTGTGATTATGGCATTGGCCTCTAAGTGTTCACAGACTCTCTGCTTAATGATCTGCTCTAGAACCTTTCCTGGAATTGATGTCAGACTAACTGGACGATAATTGTTGGGATCCTCTTTTTTCCCCTTTTTGAAGATGGGGACAACGTTTGCCCTCCTCCAGTCTGCTGGGACTTCTCCTGTTCTCCAAGAGTTCTCAAAGATTATTGCCAATGGCTCTGATATTACATTTGCCAGTTCTTTTAATACTCTAGGATGTAGTTCATCTGGTCCTGGAGATTTATATTCATTTAGGTTAACCAGGTATTCCTGTACTACCTCTTTACTTATTCTGTGCTGAATTTCCTCTATTCTGTCTCCTGTTCCATTATCCTTAGGTTGAGCACCCTTTGCCTTTTCTGAGAAGACTGAAGCAAAGAAGGTGTTGAGTAACTCTGCCTTTTCTCTGTCCCCTGTTAGCATTTTGCCATCTTCTGCACGCAGTGGCCCCACTGTTTCCTTCTTCTTCCCTTTGCTGCGGACATATCCAAAAAAGCCCTTTTTATTGTTCTTAACCTCTCTAGCAAGCCTGAGTTCATTCTGCGCTTTAACTTTTCTGACTTTACCCCTACATGTGCTGGCTACTTGTTTGAATTCCTCTTTCGTGATTTCTCCATTTTTCCATTTCTTATACATGTTCCGTTTAAAACTTAGCTCAGTTGAAAGTTCCTTAGTCATCCATCCTGGCTTCTTGAGACATCTTCCATTTTTCTTCCTCATTGGAACTGTTTGAAATTGTGCCTTCAATATCTCCCTTTTGAGAAACTCCCATCCGTCTTGAACTCCCTTTTCTTTTAGTATTCCTGACCATGGGATCACCCCCAGTATTTCTCTAAGTTTATTGAAATTAGCTCTCCTAAAGTCTAGAGTGCGTGTCTGACTATGCCTAGCTTCTCCCTTCCACTGTATTACAAACTCCAGGAGAACATGGTCACTTCCACCTAAGGATCCAACCACTTGCACCCCATCAACTAGGTCTTCCCTGTTGGTTAAGATCAGATCTAAAATGGCTGATCCCCTTGTTGCCTCTTCCACCTTTTGGACAATGAAATTGTCTTCCAGGCAAGTGAGGAATTTGCTAGACTTTGAGGATTTGGCTGAGTTTGACTTCCAGCAAATATCAGGATAGTTGAAGTCACCCATCACTACTACATCTCTCTTTTCTGAGTATGTGATTATCTGTTCTAGAAAGGCATCATCCAATTCCTCTGCCTGAGTCGGGGGTCTGTAGTAGACTCCCACAGTAACATCCCTGTTATTTCCCTCTCCTTTAATTTTTATCCAGATGCTCTCCACCTGGCTTCCAGTATTGACTTCCTGCATCTCTTCACTGGTGTAAATATCCCTGACATATAATGCTATTCCTCCTCCTTTCCTGCTTGGCCTGTTTCTCTTAAAAAGGTTATACCCCTCTGTTTCTACATTCCAATCATGAGACTCATCCCACCAGGTTTCAGTGATGCCTATTATATCATATTTCCCTTGTTGTGCTAGGAGTTCAAGTTCATCCTGCTTATTTCCCATACTCTGTGCATTAGTGGAGAGGCATTTAAGACCATGTGTCCTCTTTACTTGCTGCTTTTGCACATTTTTTTGCCTCCTACTGTTGGGTCCTTGCACTGTTTGTCTTGTTCCCTCTATGCCACTTGAATCTGTTGATAAGGAATACATGTATATAGAGGGCCAACTATAATAGGTTTCTAAGCATTGTGGAATTAACTTCATTTTAATAGTTCTATAAATAGGAAAATTGGAAGAAAGTGTGTTTTGTACTTTTTGAGTCCAGGTTGGGGTTTCCAAAAGGTAATCTAGTTTAGAGGGAGCCAGAATGAAGGGGCCTGTATAACTGAGAAATAGTGTTTTTATGTCAAGGCAAATAAATGTTGAATTGCTTGCCTTTCTAAAAATGCAATGCCTTAGGGGAGCTAGAGGCAAGTTTTTGATGCATTCTGAAGTAAAAATGTTCAAACCCTAAATTAAAATCTTAAATTGGCAATGCATATATTAAACTACATTAAAAATTCATTGGGTTATGCTTTTCTCTCAAACATTTCAGTAATTCTCCTTTTGTTTCTTCTATTGTATATTTACAGTAAAAATAAAATAACAACTATAAACTCTAGAAATTAACTGACAAACATTTCAAACATTTTTGCCATTTTTCTTGGTCCTCTCTGCTCTGAAGTTATTGTAGACGAACTGTTGTGTATTCCCAGTCTGACAATGCACACCAAGAACTCTTTTTTATATAAAAAGGTCTGTTTTTCCACAGTGGAAAACTAAGCAAAATCAACCTTTTCAATGTATAAATAAGTGCTGGTGTACAGAAGCTTAGTTTTGCATTTCTGCCAAAACAACAATAGCAGCAAACCACCATATTGTGTAGCTTATGGCAAAATGTTTTCATTACCGCTTTCATGTAGAATTATTTCTAAAAATCTAAACCAGTTTTGATGGTACAGTGGGCCCTTGGTATCCACTGGGGTTTGGCTCCAGGATACCCACCCCTCCATTGATATCAAAATCCATGGATGCTCAAGTCTAATTATATGCAGTGGTGTAGTAAAGTGGGGACTGAGCAGATGAACAGAGAAAACCAGGCTGATTTTGGTTTTTCCCAAACTGGTTGGAAACTCCGCTGTCCACAGAGCCTGCTCCCAAGGTGGATGGAGCACCCATGGACAGTCCACTCCGCATCAAGCTGCACGCCCCTTGGCACTTTTATTCTTTAGCTCCCTACTATGCATGCATATCATCGCATGAACACACCACCTGGGACCTGCACTTAACTCCCTCTTCCCAACCAGTTGCCATGGTACCATGTGACAGGCCACATGTTACACTGTTGCATAAGTGATACACCACCCATACAGTGCATCAGTGCTCTCAGTGACACATTGGCAAAGCACAGTCATGGAGCCCCCCCCCCCCACATGCCCACATTACCTCCCCTTCACCCCATACACCCCATTGGACTGTCTTGATTTTTTTTATGATTTAATTACATCTAGTGCAACCTCCCGTGTGTGTTTTACATTTGCATCATGGGATGTGTGACAGCTTGATGATGCAATGGGTTGATGGTGCAGCTGGCCACTTGTGTGCCTGCATGCTGAAATTAAAAAAAAAAAAAACAACTATGGTGAGCAATGGCTCTGATGGCGGCATCTAACCAGACCAGTGGCGCATTTTCCAGACCAATGGCACATGTTCCATATGCCGTCTAGACTTTCCCGCATTCCTGCACTTGCACTCTGCTGTTTATATGGTGGTGTGATGATATGCATTTTCTGCTTTAAAGCAGAATATCAAAGCTGTTTTGTGCTCCAGTTTTTAGGCCCTCAGTGCTTCTTCGTGTTGGTTTCCATCTGTTTTGGCATCATACATAGTCTGATTAGGTGGGCTTCAAGTGCGTTGAAGTTGCTTTTTTATGCCAGTACGGACAACCCCACCGTGTCCCTTATATTACATGGCAAAATCAAGGTTTGTTTTTGTATTTTTTAAAAAAAATCAAGCTATGGGTGGTTGAATCTGTCGATGCACAAACCGAGGATACAAAGGACTGACTGGCTATAGCAAAACATTTATTGCAAGAAGCTGTCAGTGAATCAATTTACTTTTGTTAATTTATTGTAAATATTGGTTTTTATATTAATTTCTGAAAAAGGATGAGAACTCCTTGGATCTATTTTTGTGATACATAAAATCAGTGGGAATGACTTCCAGTTAATATATGTTTTACATTTATCACTAATTCTGCAAAGAATTGTGTTCTTAATCCACCTACAAGTTTTGATAGTTTTGTTAGGACATTGTGGTAAGATTCCTGTTTAGATCCAAGGGATTCCCACCTTGATGAAAATGTTAATTAAATACAAGGATAATAAAAATGTTAATTAAACATAAGAATAAGAATGCAAAACTATATTATGTTTTAACACTCATCATTTAATAGCTATTATTATTATTATTATTATTAATAGTAGTAGTAGTAGTAGTATTGAAACCTTTGTCTAATTTGGAACTGAAGGAATGTGAATGCCTGCGGGATTATGTAAACACGGGAATTAAATTGAGAGTAATTGTAGACTCAAAATATCATGTAGTTGTACCTCTGTATAATACAAACAACAGTCCTAAATCCCATGCATTTATACATGTTGAGTCTTCCTTATACAAAATACTTGAGACCCAAAGTGTTGGTTTTTCATCATCATCATCATTATGGGTTTTGAAATATTTGCATATACCTAATGAGATCTTGTAGATGGAACCCATGTCTAAACATGGAATTCATTTATATTCTGTATACACCTTACACAAAAATTATACAAAAATAAAAGTAAAACTGATGAAAATAACAAAACCAGTCATCATACCAAAATTTGATCTAAACAATATTTCAACATAATTTATTGTCAGTATAAGGAACTGATTTGAACTACTAAACATAATAGATGGGGAACCAGAAGAACTATGGTCAGAAGCAAGGGACATAATAAATGATGAATGCAGGCAGATACAGTACAGTAGTCAAAAAGAAAGAGAAGAAACCAAGGATGTAAGATTATTATTATTATTATTATTATTATTAATTTTATTTATATAGCGCTGTAAATTTACACAGTGCTGTACATACAATCATAAGTTAGACGGATCCCTGCCCTCAGGCTTACAGTCTAAAAGAGACAAAAACAAAAGGAAGAGGGGAATTTGGTGGGAAGGGGATGAAGTCCAGTGGTTCTTCTCTCCCTCTAGGGCCAGGACCAAGGCAAATGGACTGGAGGGAGAGCACGGCTTCTTAATACATAGTTATAAGGAGGCATCCTGGGGCAGATGCCACAATCCTGGGAATGCTTCCCTAAACAGATAAAATGCTATGATGTCATGGCCAGCCAAGAGATGGAGTCAGAGGATGAGGAGGAGGACATGACTCCTCAGGAGCAAGAGGAGTTGGAGGCTAGACCAGGTCCCAGTTCTGCCATGCCAGGCCCCAGTCCTGACATTTCAGCCCCAGGAGTGGGAGCCCAGCCAGGCTCTAGCACTGTGGAGCTCCGTTCAGAGGCTAAGCAGGTGAGTGAGGTTTCAAATGAAGAATCCAGTTTGGTGGTTCCCTCCTTTAAGGAGAAGAGGGCTGAGAGTGCTTGTGTACATCGGTCCTGCAGGCTTGCTGAAAAGCAAGCTGGTAATAAAGCACAGCTTCCAACAGGGGGGTGTCTTCTACTTAAGCACCTGTGGGATGCCATCCCTTTGCCAGAACTTCTTGTAAGTCTCTTGGTGTGACTGTGTGCTGGCTTTGTGTCTTTGGAACTCTGGTTTGCCTTGACCTTGGAAGAACTTGGACTTTTGCTGCTTTCTCCTTGCCCTGACCTCGGATCGGACTGACTTCTCTGATTTCCCCAACCCTGACCTTGGCTCTGGCTTTTGGACTATTCTTAGGATCAACGTTTAGGTTTGTGGAACTGCCTTACCCGCTTTTGTTGGTGTGTGCTGGTTGCAGTCCGGGACATATGAGCAGTGAAAGAAGAGAAGCAAAACAAAAGGGAGACAGGAACAAACTCAGAACCATGAATGCTACAGTTCAACGAATGCTGCAAATAGATAAAGACAAATAATACAATTATAAATGCAGAGAAATAGAGGACAACAAAAAGGGAAGAACAAAAGACCTATTCCAAAAGATCTGGAAAATCAAAGGGAAATTCAGGTCAAGGACCGGGCCACTCTATGACAATAAAAACAACATAATTCAAGAGCAGGAAGGAATAAAAAGACACTGGATGCAGTACTCAGAAAAGCTATATAAAAGGTATAACAAAATGAAGGACATATGAATCAAAGAGTCATATGAAGATGAACCCCAAATTTCTAAAAAGGTGGAAGCTGCAGTTAGGGAAATTTCTAAAGAGGTGGAAGCTGCCGTTAGAGAAATGAGAATAAATAAATCACTAGGAACAGATGATATCCCAATTGAATTGCTTCAATCCATACCAACAGAATCAATACCAGTGCTAATCAAAATATGTCAACAGATATGGAAAACCAAACCATGGCCAACAGACTGGAAACAATCAGTATACATCCCCATCGGAGATACAAAAGACTGCAGCAACTATAGGACCAATAGCAGTAGAAATAGCAACTTCAATTACATACCACTTCATACTGCCTAAGCAGTCTCTGAGCAGTTTACAACTGTAATCTCATCTCAGTCTCTCATGCAAGCAAAATCATGCTCAAAATTCTGCAACATAGATTCCAACCATACATGGAGAGAGAAATCCCAGAGATAAATGCAAGATTCAGTAAAGGAAGAGGCACTAGGAACCATATTGCAAACATACGGTGGCTAATAGAGTGCACCAAAGAATTCAAAAGATCAGCATTCCTTTATAGACTATAGCAAGGCCTTTGACTGCATAGATCATGAAAGACTATGGAACGCCCTTAAAAGACACAGGAGTGCCAACACATATGATAATCCTAATGAGGAATCTTTACTCAGGACAGGAGGCCACTGTCAGGACAGAACACGGAGAAACAGAATGGTTCCCAATTGGCAAAGGGGTCAAACAAGGCTGCATCCTCTCATCCTCTCTGTTCAACTTGTATGCAGAACATATTATATGAAAAGCAGGACAAAAGAAGGAGGAGAGAAAATAGGAGGAATGAACTAAGATATGCAGACAACAGTATACTACTAGTCAAAAACATCACAGAGTTGGAACAACTACTAATGAAGATCAGGGGCTGGATATGGATTGAGAAAGAGGAAAGTGGAAAGGCAGGCTTACTGTTGAACATAAAGAAAACAAAAATAATGATCACAGAAAATTTACACAGATTCAACCTAGACAATAAGGAAATAGAAATTGTAAAAGAATTTTCATACCCGGGATCAAATATTGATCAGAGTGGGGACTGCAGTCAAGAAATCATAAAAAGACTAAGTATGGGGGGAGCAATTATGAGAGAATTAGAAAAAATCCTAAAATGAATCATACCGGCCACTGTATTTCCTATTGCCATGTATGGATGTGAGAGCTGGACAGGAAGTGGATAGGAAGAAAATTAATTCATTTGAGATGTGGTGCTGGGGAAGAGTGCTGAGGTTACCATGGACAGCCAAGAAGTCAAACAAATGGGTCCTAGAGCAGATCAAACCAGAAATCTCTCTAGAAGCCAAGATGACTAGAATGAGGCTGTTGTACTTTGCCACACCATGAGGAGGCATGACTCACTAGAAAAAACAATAATGCTAGGAAAGGTGGAGGGAAGCAGAAAGAGAGGAAGGCCACATGCTAGATGGATGTGCTCTGTTAATTAGGTCATGGGTATGAATTGGCAGGACCTGAGCAGAGCAGTGGAGCATAGTGAGCCTTGGAGATGTCTCATCTACAGGGTCGCCATGGGTTGAGATCGACTCGAGGTTGGAGAACAACCTCAACAACACACCTTATATGCATAGCCTGAAGGTAATTTTATACACAATGTTTTAATAAGTTTGTTCATGAAACAAAGTTTGTGTGCACTGAACCATCAGAATGCATCACTTTTTCAGCTCCCTACGTAGATAATTTTGGATTTTGGAATATTTTGGATTTTGGAATTCCAGATAAGGGATACTCATTCTGTATTTTATTGTTAGGTACCTACTAGTTGCTTATGGTTTTCTTGGTAAAAATGTATTCAAAAGATGTTTTCTGTTGTCTTCTTCTTAGACTGATAGTGTATGACCTGTTCACGGTAACCCACTGGTTTTCCATGTCTGAGTAAGATTCAAACGTTGGTCTCCCAGAATCCTAATCCAACACTGCACCACATTGTCTTCTGGAATCATTGTAACATTTAGATTTTCTTTAAAAAATGTTTTTAATGCTCTATGTCAGATTTAATCAAAGACTTTTCCCAAATTTAGAAGGTGTAAAACAAGTGCATGTGTCTCTAATGCTGGGACCATAGTAAGATCACTAGGTAAAGATTTTTGGAAGTAGTTGACAGATGCACTCAGAAGAATTGCATGTGTTCTAAGAAATCTGTGTGCATTACATTTTTGCATGCACCAATAGGTAATTTGACAAGAACAGACATTCAGTGTGATGTGATCTCTAGCTACACCTAATGAGCCAATTGCTTTCTAGAATAGAAAAGAGCATGGATGTCTTGCTGAGTTAGCAATGAGGGAGAATTTTGAAACACAGAGACCATGAAGAAGATGCTCATTTTCATCTTAAGTTGCAGAACATGTAGAATACTGATTCAATATTTAGAATTTTTAGCATACTTGGAAAAAAGAATGTGTGCGTTGAGTAAGCTCCTGGAATCATGTTGGTTGCATGAGCAGGTGTAACTGAATTATGTTTATGCATATCCTTTCTTGGTAACAGAAGCATCCAGTACTTCAGTCTGCTGCGATTCCTGGCTTCCTGGCTGGCTGGGTAGGAGCCAGTGCTTGGATGTGTTGCTGTGGCTAGATACACAAAGAGGAAGGTATCCTCCTGGGGCCCTCCAAGGACCCTTGGAAGGTTAAGAGGGTGAATTTTTCTGCATCTGGCTGTAGGCCCTCCAAGGACCCTTGGAAGGTTAAGAGGGTGAATTTTTCTGCATCTAGCTGTAGAAGCACAGCCAAGTACTTCTTGATCACCCACATCTACTAAGATGCTGTGGGGGACATATAGCTATTTGGGAGATAGGTGGCATATCTAGGAAGGGAGGAAAACTATGGGGTTTGACAGACTGCCTGGAAAAGGTAGGCTGGAGCCGTCCCTGTTTGCTGTGCAGCGTTGCCGCAGCAACCAAATAGTGTAGTGCAGCTGTGAAGCATAAAAGGAGCACTGAGAAGCAGCTCCTTTCCATGCCATGCCTGTGATGCCATAAGCACTGCAAGGCAGTGTGGTGACATCATGCCCACGCCACACCATTTCAACGTCACCGACATGTGGGTGGGGCCATGCAATCATGGCAGCCCCCACGTACTAGGGTGAGGGAGCGTGTGGCCAGTGTGCACTCCCCTAGTATTGCCACCGCCACACCCCTTTTTGCCCATCTTTATCGGGTCTATGCCTGCTGGACCTTCATTTTCCACCAAGTTATAAAGCAAGATATCATCTGGCATGTGTTTCCCAGAAATAGTGTTGCAGACCAAATGCAAACATAGCAATAGCATTTACATTTCTATACCACTTATGAAGTGGTTTACAATCTATCCACTCCCGTGTATACCAAAATTGATGGATACTCAAGTCCCATTCAGTACAATGGCATAGTGAAATGGTGCCCCTTATATAAAATAGCAAAAGCAATGTTTGCTTTTGGGAATGTATCTTTTTGGAATATTTTCAAACTATGGATGGTTGAATCCATGGATAAAGAATTTATGGATATGGAGAGCTGAGTATAATAATACTTCTGTCCAAATCAGTACATTTTTACATTTAGCTGTATAAAAAACAAAAAATGTTGTTTGTTAGGATGAACAAAAATTACTGGATATACTTAATAAGTGACCTCATGTATAAGTCTAGAGCAGGTTTGGGGGTCAAAATTATGGATTTTCCCATGACCTGTGGATAAGTCAAAGGTAAAATTTGGAGGCTCCTTCAGTGTGTGTATGTGTGCCCAGAGGAAGAGAGACTCTTTTTGCTTCAGTGTTTCAGCTTCGCTTTCACCCTTCACTCTCCAGACAGCGGTGGCCAGCGTGGGTGGGAGAGGTACTCTCTTTGTTTGTTTAACAGCAATTAATAGCCCAAGACTCTTTCTTCTTGGCTCAAGAGAAAAAGAAACTCTCTCTCCATGGGAAATCTGAAAGAGCTGCTATCACGTTATCATACTGACCCGTAAATAAGTTGATCTGGGATTTGGGGGTCAATTTTTGGGCATAAATTTTTAATCTTATAGACAATTACATACAGTATTAAAAAATACATAAGCTTTTAAGTTCTCCAGAAATCTTCATCCCGATGAGTGGTGTTTTTAAAAATTGGGTGGAATTGAGGGGGGAAAGTCCAAATGTGGCTATGAGATCTGCTATTAAAATCAGTCTGGATGTTTCAGAAGAAATTGTGAGCCTGCATTATGGAAAACACAAAATTCAGAAATCTTGGCTCTAGTGTGTCCAGAAGCAAAGACCTGATTATCTGTCAGTGACTAGTAGAATAAAGTTGTTCATGATGATGATGATGATGATGTATGCGTGATGTATATTAACATTTTGCTTTATTGGGAATTTCCCATTGCCTATCTCAAATGTTGGCATATTAAGATGATCCAGTTTAAGAGGAGGTGCTTCTCTTTAAGAGTTTTCTCCTTATAACAGGCTCTTATTTTTCATTATTTTTGACAGGAATGCCCAAAGAAAAGTACGATCCACCTGATCCACGGAGGATGTACACAATTATGTCCTCAGAGGAAGCAGCCAATGGAAAAAAATCACACTGGGCAGAGTTGGAAATAAGTGGTAAGATAAGGAATATTCCATATAGGGATGAAAAAACTGGCCACAAATACCTGCTCAGGATTTTTACATTTTAAATTAAGTCTGTTATATTAAAAATGGTTGTTTGGGTTGTGTGCCTTCAAGTCATTTCCATGACTATCTTGGGATTTTCTTGGGAACATAGAATAAAAATGCAAAATACAAACAATAATCACATTATACTGACTCCTTACAACCCCCCCGCCATTACATAATAATACAACACAATAACAGTTAATATAGTTCAACCATTAAAACAATTTAAACAAGCAAAATGAAATAGGACAGCTAAGGGCAGATGGGACTAGCCTTCTTCATCCTCCTCCTCTCATCCAGTCACTGCCTAGATGCCCATATCTCTCTAAGTCCCACATGAAATGAGGGAAAAGCAGCCTCCTGACTCCTCTGCCCTCGCTGTCTCTGGCCCAGGTGGAAAGGGAGGGCAGGCTCAGAGTCCTTGGGGGTTAGCAGCCAGGTGTTCAAAGGCTCCTCTGCACCCACCCAGCTGTGCTGGAAAGTTGTAGACTGGCAGGCAGGTTTTAAATGCTCCTTTGCAGCCACTCAGCTGTTCTGGAGAGTTGTAGATCAGCAAGGCAGCTTTTAAAGACTCCACTACGCCCACTCAGGGGGATGAGAGTATGCGATATGTCCTGGGTCACCCAGTGAGCTTCCATTGCTGAGTGGGAATTCAAAACATGATCTCCAGAATAATATTCCGCTGCTAAAACCACTACACCATGCCAGCTCTCATATTTAAAATACCATATAAAATAACCTGGTTGAAAATTATCTGTAACATACTTGTATTATTTTCAGACTTCTAGTTAAATTCTTCACCTGCTATCAGGCACATTACATTTAGGTTTAGTTTGTTTGTGAAGAAATACATTGGCACAAAAACATGACTTTTGAAGTTCAGCATTAAAAAATATGACATAATTATGTGTACAGTGGGCCCTCCTTATACACAGATTTGCCATCCGCAGATGGCAAGCCCATATTGTCCCCATGACCGTGCACACACAGCTGTGCCGCCATAGGGGACAAAAGTCCCTCCCTTCTACTTGCCTCCTTCTTTCCCTCCCTCCCTTCTTCCTTTCCTTCCCTCTCTCCCTGCTCCTTTCCCCTCTCCTTCTCTCTCTTCCTCCCTCCTTATCTGCTTCTTTCAAGGCTTCTGCCCTGGCTTGGCTGTGGGGGCGGAGTCTGCTGGGACCAGGGCTGAGGCTAGAGTCTTGGAGCCCCATCCCAACTGCTGGGCCTGGGGATGGGCCTTCAAAACCCAAGCCTCTGGCTGCTGTCCTGGCTGCTGGGCCTGGGGACAGGGCTCCAAAACCCAAGCCCCGTCCCTGGCCCCGGATCCCTTGGAACCCTGTTGGCCAAAGGGAGCCAGGGCTTCGGTTTTGGTGCCCAGAAGTTCTGTCCTGGCTGCTAGGCCAGGGGATGGGGCTCCGAGACTCAAGCCACAGCCCTGGTCCCAGCCCCGTCACCAGCCCTCTCTGACTGGGAGGCAGATTCCGCCCCCACAGCCAAGCCAGGGCAGAAGCCTTGGAAGAAGCAAGGAGGGAGGGAAGGAGAGGGGAAGAAGTAACAAGGGAGGAAAGGAAGAGAAGCAGGAAGGAAAAAAGAAGAGGGAAAAGATGGGAGAAGGGAAGGAGAGGGGAAGGAACAAGGGAGGGAGATGGGGGGGTGAGGGACTTTGGTCACATTGTCCCTAAAAATGGTGCAGCCGCATGGCTGCACCACTATTAAGGACAATGGGACTTGAGCATTCGTGAATTTTGGTATGTGCAGGGTTATTCGGAACGGATCCCTTCATATATCGAGGGCTTACAGTATTATTGCATAAAACAATTGACATTATGCATGCAGTTCTTTCTCTTTTCAATCCGGTATTAACCTTCTCTCCCCATCAAACTCTCCATTCCCTTCCAGTTCCTTTCCTTCTCAATCCGATATTAAATTCTTCTCCTCCAGCACCAGGCAAGTGGTATTAGGTGGTCGGGAGAAGTCCAGAGATGAAGAAGGAGGGAGGGAAGTGGTGTTTTCCTCTTTAGATCTTTTGTTAGATGCCTCTAAGTTTTACCCTTGACTTACCCACGGGTCATCAAAATCCATGATTTTGGCCCTAAAACCTTCCCTTGACATGAGGTCAACTTGTACACAAGTGTATACAGTATATAAACCCATTTGTTTAGATGCAGTACCAAATCTGAAGTAGGCTTGTAGCTACAGAAGGTTATGCAAAATTAAAACCAGTTGCTTTAAAGGTGCTGCCAGATGTCTTTTTTTTTCTCCCCCTTCCTTCCTCTCTCTTTTTTATGCTGTGAGAGACTAATATGACTATTTGTTTAAAAACGCACTGAATTCAAGCTCATAGTTGAATGAAGATATGGAAGATATATGTAACACTCACATAACAGCCCCTAATACTGCCTATGTGCATGTTTATGCTCAGACGTATATCAGGGAAGAGTAAGCCAATGCTTTTGTTAAGCCTGTAGGAATTTTCTCTACATGGACATAGTGCCTGCGATGGAGTGGATTATGCTGTATGAATATTTAGACTAACAATCAAAGGGAATGCATGCTTCTTTTCCATCTTAAAGAGAGAGAGAGAGACTATGTTGTTCATCAGCTCCTACATAATTATGGAAAGTTCTGAGCGTGAGTCTTCAAGTGCTCTTGTCTTATATCCTGGCAAGTGTAGAGAGGGTGTCAAACAGAAAATGTTAACTTCATAAATGTTCACTTGTCTCTAAGCAATAGGCATGTGGGCTGCATGACTCAACTCTTTGGTTTATGCTCCTGTATAAAGCTCCATTTATTTGCAAACTAATATATTTTACTTGTTACAGCAGTCAGTTTGTCTGCACAATTGATGAGGAAAGATGTGAATTAGATTAGAAATCTCAAAATTTAATTCAAATTAGATGATTTGATCTAAATTGATAGAGTATGTAGTGCAGGTTTGGAGTTAAAGAAGCATTTATAATGAAAGAAGGTATCGGATTAAGTAGTAAAGATTACTGGAATAATTGAGGTGAACAGTAGTACGGTCCCCCCTCCGTTTTCACAGATTTGAAATTTGTGCCCCTCGTGTATCTGCGGGTGGCAAATGGGGTACTAAATGAGGTAATAAATGTGGTGTGTGGCTGTGGCGCACACCTGTGCACACTCATGGGCACATGAATTCAAGCCAATGGGACTTGAATATCAGCGAGTTTCCGTTTTCACAGGGGGAGATGGGTCTGGAACAGATCCCCCATGAAAACGGAAGGCCCACTGTATTTCTCATCCGCCTGTCTTGGTATCTGGAAATTTTCCTGGCATTGCATACAAGAAAATGAAAATTTGCTTCTGAATTAGACCAGTGACTCCATCTAGTAAGTTGACATTTTTCCCAGTATGACCTTAAGACTATAGCACTTCACCATTTACATTACTCACACCTTAGGAATTGATACTCATAGAAATATTGGCCTTGAACCTGGAGGTTCCGTTTACTCATTAATAAATTCCCCCCCTTTTAAAATTATAAGCCAGTTAAATTCTTGTGGCACTGAATTTTAATCATGTGAAGAATGCTTTCTTTTCTTTTTTCTTAACCTATTCGCGGTCTGTGGTTCTTGCCAATAATGTCTCTGGGATTTTGGTCTGCCTACCAGTAATGCTTATTGATAGTCAAAGAATTACAAAAAGGTTTCTGAGAGGAAACTTCCCTTTGCAGAACTATGCTGAATTTTCTGTTTTCTTGAGCAGTGCTTGTTTTTGTATATGTTTAATGCTTTTCAGTGTAAGGATGCTTTCAGGTTATCAGGGGTAAGCATTATGGTAGTAGCCTACCATGTCTTGGCTTCCTTTTATTAATGGTGGCATGTTGACCATCTTACCAGTCTCTGTCAGGGGGTAGATTAAATTGTCCAGGTGTTTGTTTTTTTAGTTAGGTTTCTTATCTGAGTTTTTAAAGAACTTTCAGGTGTGAGCTATCCAGATTTGGTGATTTGTTTTAACGATTATTTGTTTAGTCTCTTCCTACCTCTTCTTATTTTTAAAACGTATTTTTGTAGCTGCTCTCACCACAAAAAGCAACTTAGGTGAGTTCAGTGTTATCCAGAGGGCAAACTAACACAGATTTTTTATTTCAATTCACAGTCTTCCTGTTTTTCTTGCTGGCTTCCTATTCCTGATTTTTAATAACTGTTGTTGGTCTTAATGGGTTGAATCCTGACATTATCCTTTGAGAGAAGACATCCCCAATCCCCATAATAATCCAGTTCACTAAATTCTGTTCTGCAACTTTAAATCCAACTCAGAGTAATTAAAGACTGCTATCACACTGAGTTGTGAGTTACCCTCCACTGATCAGTTCCTTGACTAACTGTTCAGGGACAGTGTCCTAGATACAGCATATAGATATAGATATAGTGGCGTCCTAGATACAGCTTTTTGTTGCATTTTTGAACATGTACTTACTCAATACATGTAAGAGTAATTTTAGTCCCTGATTATTATACTTTCTTCTTTGGCTTTCTCCATGATACCGTTTCCATCCTTAGTTTTGGTGAGATGTTCCATGTAGAAAGGTTGAAGTGCTAGATATGTATATATACAGTGGTACCCCGGGTTACGAATCCCCTGGGGTACGAAAACCCCGGGGTACGAAAGAGCCGGGGCCGCAAAAATGGCCCCGGCTTACGAAAAAAAACCCGGGGTACCGAAAAAAAACCCGCGCGGCCCCTTTAAATTTGCCGCGCGGTCCGGCAAAAAAAACGGTCCCCTGGGTTACGAACACTTCCGGGTTACGAAAGTAATCCCGGAACGGATTACTTTCGTAACCCGGGGGACCACTGTATGTATCTTTCTTCAGAATAAATATGTATCCATTTAGGCTAGACGTCTTTGAGGCATGGATTTGCATTCATAGTAATTCTGTGGAGGAGTTTAGGTTTCTTGATCATTTGACTTTATTCTCCTTTTTGACTTTTTAACCAGAGGCTAATATGGCCTAGCCTGTGCTTTCTAGAGATACGGCTTACCTTATCACAGTGATCATCACCATTCTAACAAGTTTCCAAAAGGCTGCTTACATCTGTGTTTACTGTCAGTACATGCACTCAAACTGCTGCTGGTTCATTTCTCCTGTTTCTAACATTAGCAGACAAAATTTATACATTGATCTAAGTTTCTTGTAGTTTTTCTTAAATTTCTTGATTTCTTCAAATGGATATTATTTTGTTCATATTGATCATTTCTACAGTCAGCTACCTGGATACAACTTGTACCATCATCCCTAAGGATGAGTCATTTTGAACCAGCTCATCTTGCCTCTCTTGGAAATCAATTTGAAAGCTTACCCTGCAAGCTGCAACTGATGTTGAAGGTCTGATCTAGATATATACTTGATGAATGCCTAGATACAGTCAGCCTGCGCCACATGCAGGCTTCCCTTCCGCAACTTTCAGAATATCCTCAAGCAGTGGTACAATCTAATGAATGGTGCATGCATGTGTATGCGCCCCATTTTTTCCAATGGGGTGCAAGCATACACAATTTTCCCTTTATGCGGGGGGGGGGGGTTGTCTGGAACGGATCACCCACGTAAAGGAAGGGAGGACCCAAATTGTTGGGGGGCAAATAGTTTACAATTGTAAACTGCTTAGACACTCCTTAAGGGTATGAAGCAGTATATAAATGAAGCTGTTTGTTTTGTTTTGACTGTACTATACTTTGGCAGAATATTCTGTGAGTACTGGAGTACAAATCTGTAGAATTCCCATGAGGGAGGCCCTTTTCTGGAGGCAAGCTGTCCATAGATCCAAATGATAATATTCATTCACTTGTTTTGTATTATATCATTCTTCCAGCATGGGATCCAAGGCAGTTTACAGAACAGATTAAAACTGCATATAGCTAAAATCAGTCCAGTGGTACCAATCAGGCTTCCCATGCATTTAGTGCCAGTACCAACCAGTTTCAAACATTTACTGAACTCAGTGCAGGGACTATGGGCCTTTACAAAAGGCCCTAAAGGGCCAGCTTGATGCTGCCGCTTTGATTGCTGCTCCTTTTTGGGGCAGAAAAAAAGCTGCCCTTTCTCCTGCCACCATGGCCTTTTGGTACGTCTGCAGTGCGCGGTGTCTAAACACCACACCGCTGGAGCGCCGTGAAGGCAGCCCACTTATGGGCAGGCAGGTGGCATCAGGGCATGCATCATGCGTACGCCATGCGACCCACAAGGTAGCTTTTAGTGCTGGTCTGTACTGGCCCTATGTCTACAAAGTTTTGGTGTCTGGAAAAAAGATTCTTGGCACTTAGACATTTAAAGTCTTGTTCTGGTTCTGTTAGATATGTGATATTTTTCAAAACCTCCCCCACTATGTTCCTTTTTGTCCTCTTCTATCTGGCAGATGTGTTAGCTGCTTCTGTCAAAACTCTGTATTTTTCTTCCTTTTGTTATATCTGTGACCTGCTCGCTTCAAAAGAAATATTTAGTTGGTTTTAGAACACAAACTCCCTAAACATCCAGAATTTCCCAACACTAACAAAAGAAAGAAAAAGTAAAATGCTGAAAATGTGAAGTTGAAATAGTTTTAAGATACAGAAATAAAAACAAACTAGTTCTTTTGTACCCCAAACTGAAAAGTATCTTATAGAGGAAGGGAAGAAAATCATTGTGGGATTTTTTTATACCTTTTGGTGTATATTGCAGAAGTTCCTACTCAGATGCAAGGTTAAATAAACAGGCTTTCTGTTGTCTTTCAGGGAAAGTAAGAAGCCTAAGTTCATCCTTGTGGTCACTGACCCATTTGACAGCTTTGCATCTCAGTGACAACTCCTTATCACGTATTCCTTCAGACATTGCCAAGCTTCACAATTTGGTATATTTGGACCTCTCATCTAATAAAATCCGCAGTTTGCCAGCAGAGCTCGGAAACATGGTGTCACTCAGGTAAGCACAAATCCAAACTGAACTTGCTTAAAATTTCTGCATCATTTTGTGTTGTTGTTTACCTGAAAGCTAGCCCTTATTACTTTGTACTAATTTCGGAGCAAGATGTTGGTTTATTACCAGTTTTGCACTGTAATCTTTGAGCTATATGGTGCTTAGGAAAATCCTGTTTGCCCTATGCTGCATTTCAAATCAGAGTTCCTTTGCATTACAGACTGGTTTGTGAAGTCTCCTGTGTGATCACAAGGATAATCTGATCATCTGTCTCCCTGCCCCACACATTGTTTATTATCCTGGATTACATCTATAATAAATTAGTGACCTCTTCAGAACCAGTGTGAAATTTCAGGGATGTCTTGTCCAGTTCTGGAAGTGAACAAAACAGCCTTTGAAAAGTAGAGACCCAGATGTCTTGTTTAAAGATCCAAAAACTACCTAGCCACCTAAATGGTTCTTTTGCATTTAAATATAAATCTAGATTGCTGGTACTATTGTACATTTCACACATATTTTTGTGAAATCTTGTCCCATGTATTGGCTTGTCCCTTCACCTTGCGTATAACTTTCCCCCCAACATTACTATAAGAATAAACACACTTGATAGTTTTTTGTGGGGCTTTTGGGCTATGCAGCCATGTTCTAGAAGAGTTCCTTTCTGACATTTCGTCAGCATCTGTGGCTGGCGAAACATCTGAAAGGAACTCTTCTAGAACATGGCTGGAAAACCCGAAAGCCCCACAAAAAACGCTGGATGCATGCCATGAAAGCCTTCGACTCCACACTTGATGGCATTCAGAGCATGCTTGAAATCATTTCATGATCATCATCATCATAATCATCATCAATTTTATTATTATTGTTATCATCATCGTTGTTTGTGTAGCACCATCCATGTACATGGCGCTTTACAGTTACAGAATAAAACATTTCTAACTATTCCAGCAATGTAAAATACCAACATGCAATATTAAAATATAATAAATGCACAATTTGGAATAAAACAAAAGAGTAAGTACAGATAATCAAGTATACTAAAGATAGAAACATTACTCTGAAGTTTCAAAGGTTTTAGAAAACAAAAAAGTTTTTAACACTATAAACTCAGTATTTCTCTTTAGCTTTTACCCACCATAGTTGTCAACTCATCATAAATAAATCAGTAGTTTCATGTTGGCCATAATAGAAGCAGCCAGAGAAGTTACATAACTGTATGTGCATCATGACTGATACTTTCTTCAGAGTTGCTACTAGCAATTTTTTGTGGTACATCAGTTCTCTGTTATCAGGTTGCTCTGTCTTGCATGCTTCTTGCATTTTAAAAAGGTGTCAGTGTGTGTGATGTTCTGTCTGCACTTGCCACTACCTAAAATACTGAATTAATGAAATATATTCAGGGCTGTGATGTCTTCTGGAAAAATTTGTCGGATGAGTGCCATGGTGTCCATTGTGGGGACTTCAGTGAAGTCACAACCCTGTTTGAACATTGCCTCATCACAAGCTACTTCCAGTGGGACAATGGAGTCTATGAGTAGAGTGATGGGGTAGCCATGGGAAGCTCTGAGCCCCACGATAGCAAATTCATACATGGAACACTTTGAAAAGCAAGCCCTGGAAACAGCACCAAAAATCTCACAACATTGTTCTGATATGTGGATGACAGTTTCACCATCTGGAGCCACAGAGAAGAAAATTTGACTGTGTTTTTCAACCATCTGAATAACATCCACCCAAACATCCAATTCACTATGGAACATTGCCATTCTTTGATGTCCTGGTCATCCGCAAATCGAACCAATGGTTGGGCCACACAATATACAAAAAACAACAACAACATACATGGGCAGATACCTACACAAGAACTCCAACCACTACCCAGGACATAGAAGAAGCACAATAAAAGCACTGGTAGACCGGGCAAAAAGAATCTGCGAACCCAACTTCCTGGAAGATGAATTGAAGCACCTAGACTGGGCTCTATGGGCTAATGGTTATTCCACCTCAGATATCAGAAGGGCTGCCAGACCCAGAAAAACCTATAGAGGTAAAGACAACCATTCAAAGGAGTCAGAGGCAGAATATGGAAAGTGTCAAGGAAACACAATCTCCAAATGGTCTACAAACCAACAAAGAAAATCCAGCAAATGCTGCACTCAGCAAAGGACAGGAGAGACCCTTTCATAGCCACAGGAGTTTGCCGCAGCTGCAGACAAGTCTACATAGGGACCACCAAATACAGTGTTCAAACCTGCATCAAGGACACATGAGAGAGTGCAGACTGGGTCAGCCAGAAAAATCAGCAGTAGCAGAACACATTATAAACCATCTTGGGCATAAAATGCTGTTTGAAAACACTGAAATTCTGGACAATGCCAACAATTGTAAGGTCAGAATGCACAGGGAAGCCATTGAAGTCCACAAACACCTGGACAACTTCAACAGAAAAGAAAGCCTGAAAGTAAACAAAGTTTGGCTACCAGTCCTGAAAAACACAAAAATCAAGACTCAGCCCATGCAAATGAAAACCACCCAGGGTGAGGGGGGTTTCCCAGCAGACAATGGATAATTATTTAAAGTGACACCCAGAAGCCTTGCCACTCAACAACAGAATGATCATGGCTGGCTATATTTTCTGGTTACTTGAGTGTAAGTACATATATGCTGCCTCTGCCCATTTGTGCTTTCTTTGGGAAGCCTTTTGATCCTCTACAATTTTTAGGAAAGTTTGAGTTTAATGATCTCAGATTATTTCTATTCTTGTGAGCAAAAGAGACAAAACTAAGAAATGTCTGCAGAATCATCATTGTTGTTAACTGCCATCAAGTTGACTTTGACTTTTGGTGACCCTATGAATGAGAGACCTCCAAATCATCCTATCATCAACAGCCCTGCTGACGTCTTCTCGACTAGGACTATGGCTTTCTTGATTGAGTTTCTCAACCTGTAATGTAGCCTTCCTCTTTTCGTACTGCTTTCTACCTTGCCAAGCATCATTGTCTTTTATAAAAATCATGTCTTCTCATGATATATCCATAGTAGGACAGCCTCAACTTAGAAAGTGGCCTTGATTTGTTCTTGGACTAATTTGTTTGTCTTTGGTGGTCCATGATATCTGTAGAACTGTTCTTCAGCACATTTCAAATTAGTTGATTCTCTTCCTATCAGCTTTCTTCACAGTCCAGCTTTCACAACCATACATACAAATCCAAAATACCATGATATGAACAATCCTGCCTTTGATATTTAATGATATTTTTATATTGGAGAATCTTGTCTTGGTCTTTCATAGCTGCTCCTCCAGGCCAATAATCGTCTTCTGATTTCTTGGCTGCAATCTCTATTTTGATTAATGACTGAACTATTACAAAGTTATGGCTTGGCTTGCTTACAACAATAACCACCAGGAAAATACATAATTGTTGATTTTTTAAAAAAAGATAATTTTATCCCTAGTCAGAACTGGCTTGTTCTGAAACTTGTTACCTTTAATATGTAGCCTCTCAATACTTCCAGGGGTTAAAGTATTTGTATTGTATTTTTGTATTTTTATTATGTTATAATCCCACCTTGATCCGCAGGGAGAAGAGGGAAATATAAATAAATCATATTATTGTTATTGTTATTATCATCCTATTGCTAATTGAGCATTAAAGGAGCTGTTCCTGTATTTCAGTAAATATAAATACCTAATTCGATTACTCTGTTCATCAATTAATGTTAGAGTGAACAAATGAGTGCTCCAAAAGCCACAGCAACTATCTGGTAGCTTAATGTAAAATGTTCTAAAAATATTTTGTATTGACTCCTTACATCATTTTGACTAGTAATCTTGACAATAGGAATCACTGCTCCATTTTTTTCTTCATTAATAGTTTAATAATATTTTGCTTAGAAGACTAACAAGTTGGTTTGTTTCAATTCATTGTGTTTAATATCACTTTGCAAGATCACTAATCTTTTCTTGTTTGGTCTTCCATTTTTAAAAATAAGCTTTTTAATGCAGTTTCTCTTTGTAGTCAAGCAACTACTTTGAAATAATTAACTTTTATATTTTACTACTTTTGTCTTCATGTGAATTGCTAATAGGGAACTCCATTTAAATAACAACCTGTTACGAGTTCTACCGTTTGAGCTGGGAAAACTATTTCAGTTACAGACACTGGGTTTGAAAGGTATGAATTTTATTTAGTTTTCTTGCCCTTTGTCTGCATTTCTCATTTGATTGAATCCTTGAAGCTGATAAAGTTACTGTATTGACTAGAACTGACACACTAAGATCTAAGCATTTTGAAATTGTATTCTCCATGAACTTCTCTGGACCACAGGCCTTTAAGAATATTTTCCATAATAATTTTATTATTTCTCTATGCTGGTAGAAACCTAGAATTTTTGCTCTGTTGTTGACTTACATATGGTGATAATTTTTGAAGGGAGAGCATCAAGATTTTATTTCCAGTGTTCTGAATGAAGCTTCTCTGATACTAGAACTAAATATAAAACAAACAATAGAAACACCTAAATCTAAGGTCTCATCATCCCCCACCCCAATCTTTACAGGAAACCCACTTACACAGGATATTCTGAATCTCTATCAGGAACCAGATGGAACAAGAAGGCTACTGAGTTATTTGCTTGATAACCTGGCAGGTACTGCAAAAAGAAGTAAGTAATGATTTTCTAAAATATGCAATTGTGCCTCTTAAAAATAAATATTATCTCATATTTATTTTTGTCTTTCTCAATAGTTTCAACAGAACAGCCACCTCCAAGATCTTGGATTATGTTGCAAGAACCAGATAGAACAAGACCAACAGGTAATGCTGAAGCAATGTGTGCTCTCCCCCCCCCCCCCCGACTAGTTAGCTTGCCAATTTCTTTGCCTGAGCAATTTATTTCTTGATTCCTTCTTTCTGATAGATGGTAATATAGACATTCTAGAAAGAAATTTATATATGTCTTACTTACTTACTTACTTGAAAAAACTGTTTATATGGCAGAAAGAGATTTAGATTTATATAAACTATTCCAAACCAAAGTATACCCATAGAAGTCAAAGGGACTCATGTTATGACTAATAATATAGTTCATTTCAGTGGCAAAGATCTAGTTGTGTGACTCTTGCTGTGATTCCCAAGCTCTTATCCTCCAGACATTTTGGACTTCAGCTCCTAGAAACTTTAGCCATCTTGGCCATTATTCTGGGATTCTGGAAGCTGAAGTCCAAAAGATCTGGAAACAAGAGTTTGGGAATTACTTGGATTGGATTGCAGTGGGAGAGGGAGGGGAAGAAGGTCCTGATTCCACTGGCAGTGGATCTGGAAGTACATCCTTGAATAGAAAATACACACTTCAAAACACATTGCAGAAATAATCCAGTTTGGCACCACTTTAACTGTCATGACTGAGTACTATGAAATTCTGTGAACTTTAGTATTGTGAGAGATTTATTTCTGCAGTGTGTTTTGGACCTTAGAATCCCTTTTTAGAAAGGAAAGAGTAAGGACTAAAACCAGTATTAGATCTTGAGTACACAGATGTATTGACTAAAATTCTTTCATGTATTTTCTGTTCAGGGCTGTACTTCCAGATCCGCTGCAAGTGGAACCAGGGCCTTCTTAAAAATACATAATTTTTAAAAAGATAATTTCAAGTTTTTTCCAAAGCAATATAATCACGACACAATTAGATCCAAAACACACTCCAGAAATAAACCAGTTTGAGACCGCTTTAACTGTGCTGGCTCAGTTCAAGGAAATCCTGGGAACTGTAGTTTATTGTGGCACTAGAGCTCTCTAAGTGTGTTGTGATTAGATTGCTTTGGAAAAACTTGAAATTATCTCCAAAAATTATCTCCAAAATTAAGTGGAGCCCAATTATTTTGTCACTGCCATACAAGGTCTTAAGGCGAAATTCTTTAATATTGGAATTGAAACTTTAATCTCAACTATATTGACCTATTGCCTCATTGTATAGCCCATCTCTGTATATTGTGTTTTATCAGAGGTAAGTCCTGCTGGCTTCACTGGGGCTTACATTTAGGTTTGTCTGTGTACGGCTGTATGTTAAATTACTTATGAAACAAAGCTCCAATTGATTTTGACCTGAAATTCAGTAGCAGCTCTGAAGTAGATTAAAGGCTACTGTCATCTTGGAATCGTCTTCTAATCTCTTAATATAAATTGGCTTTAAGTTAGATTTTGAATGAATTATTGACCTTGTAGAATGAAGTTCTGCACTTTTTCCCAAGTAGATGGTACCAATATATTATGTACAGTGGAGTGTTGTCTTGATGAATAATGCAAGCCCAAACCCAGCATGTATGTTTTTTGATTTATTAAAGCAGGCGATTTAAAGACAAACCATAATTCCAACAAATTCTGGCAAGGGGGAAGCTGAAATGGTTTGCTGTTACATTCATGCAGTTTGTTACATCCTACCCTGGGCTACAAAACCACCACACTTACATTTAAAAATAATAGCTTTGTAACATAAACCATATGAGATTTATCAACCAGAGAGACTAGGTTAGAAGTTAAAACTAAAACATAAAAACTATATTTACCACACTGTCATTTGATGACTGTTTTCCGCAAGAGAAAAAATAACTGTGTATGTGTCCAGAGGTGGTGGTGGTGTCACCATTTGAACCATATATTGAAGTAGAGCAGGGAAATCTTATTGCTAATAAGCTATTGAAAGGACAAGTGCATACATTGGGCAGTCTTCATAAGTAAAATTCTTGTTTTGCAGCTCTATTTTCTGTAATGTGTTACAATGTTCTCTGTGATAAATATGCTACTCGGCAGCTATATGGCTATTGCCCATCATGGGCCTTAAACTGGGAATACAGGAAAAAGGCTATTATGCAGGAAATCTTGAGCTGTAATGCTGACATCATAAGTCTTCAGGTGAGAAATTACTTCCTTTTTGTTCATGTACTTACGATTTTAAAATATTTAAAGCAGAAAAATTTATGTACATTTATAAGATGAGGGTAATCAGTATGTGACACTTGTAGTACGTTCTTTTGGACAGCGAGGATAGGAGAAAAGAGCCATCAGCTTTGTTCAAAAATCATTTGGATGCACTTGCAATAAGACAGTCACATGAGTGCAGGACTATTGAAGAATGATTATGAAATGTAACTGTTGTCTTCCCCCTCCCTGTCTCCATCGTAAGAGGCACATGAGAGTCATTTCCTGATTTATCATTCTTGTGTTGAGATTCATTTGATTTCCCATCTGTTAGAAGGATGGGTTATGTGGCTGCCGATGATGTGCCAAACTAGCAGATGCAGTGAAGAGAGTTGCAGAGCTTCTCTGCTGGGGATTACATGGTCTTGAAGCAGAAAACAGGAATTAGGGTCAGCCCTGCTGGACAATGCACGCTTCATCAGACCAGGGAAATTATATTTTGCTCTTGGTAATGAATGTTATAGCTTGTCCTTTGAAGAGTTTGGGGTAACCATCAGTAGAGTAAAACAGTATATGAAATGCATAGTTTAAATTGTAGTTGTAATCAAATCTCTTTACAGGTTTCACTATTCTTTCCTCCCTTTGTGTCCTTGTTTTTCTTCACTTGTTTTTCTCCCTTCTATTCTTGCTAAAAACAAACAGTTCACATTCTAATCATGTTGTTATTGTAGTTTTATGGACACAGTTCTTGTCAGTGAATTAATTTAACATGTGTCTTCAGGTGTGTCACCTAACAACCTTTTGAAAGGCACTTTTTCAACAAAACTGACAATAAAAATACTGGTATTCTGAATGTTTGTAGTGTTCACTGGTTCTCCCATTTTGTTTGAAACAGTTGTGTATTGGGCTGTCCAGGTTAGTAGATACGTTTTCTACTTCCTCGGTTCTTCAAACTTTGAAGAATACTTCTTATGGAACCCTTACACCTTTCCTTTGCATTATTAGATTTTTATTTTTATTTTTATTTTTAAATGAACATTTTGGATCCTAAAAAGCTAGACATTAGCTTTGAAGAACTGTGGGATTGTTGCAGTTCTTAGGGTGCAATTATAGATTGCTGGGCTCATTCATAATTTGGATCACGAAGATAGTAGTTTTATGAAAATGGGTTCTGTGACCGACTGTCATTCAGTATGATCTTATGTGAATTCTGTTAATCTAGAAATATCTGAGTTCTAATTTTATATTTCATTTCTGCTTTTGGATTTTTCTTGAGTACTTATTCCATGTTTGCATCTGGTATTTTCTACCTTTTTAAGTTTTAGACTATTTCTTTTAGTTGGTTCAGCTGCCTAACTGGAACAGACCTACCACTTTTTACAGGTCATATATAGATGTGGTTTGAGGAACTGCCCTAACAGTTTAGTGATAAGCATTTAGTATGGAAAGGCTCACTTCTTCAATCATCTGCAGCTGTGTGCACATCTGATATTACTCTGTATTTGTGTGATGGGTTAAACCATTTCACAGCAATTTAGTGAGGTGTCTGTTTGGTATATTGCATTACATTCTTCTTTGAAAGCTCAGAGAAGCTACATAGGTTCTTGGTGGTCTTTTGGCTGAGCCTGTAGAGATAGTTTCACATCAAGTTGGTTACACTCCCTTGTAGCTTTAACAGTGTTGATTGTCCTGATGTATAACCTGTACTGAGAACAAGAGACAACTGTCAGGACAGAATACAGAGAAACTGAAGGGTTTCCAATTTGCAAAGGGTCAGGAAAGGCTGCATTTTATCACCCCATATGTTTAACTTGTACGCTGAATATACAGTGGGCCCTTGTTATCCACTGGGGCATGGTTCCAGAACCCTCCGTGGATAACAAAATCTGTGTATGTTCAAGTCCCATTAAATATAGTGGCACAACAAAATGATGTCCCATATATTAAATGGAAATTCAAGGTTTGCTATTTGGAATTTATACTTTTTGGGAATATTTTCAAGTTGTGTATGCTCAAATTGGTGAATAAAAAATCCGTGGATAAGGAGGGCCAAATGTATACATAAAGCAGAGGAAGGAGGTGTGAAAATTGAAGAAGCAACAACAATGTAAGACATACTACTAGCAGAAAATAACAAAGATTTGGAATGTTTACTGAATCTCCCAACTCCACACACAAAAAAATCTTTTCAGGACTGCTAGGAGAGATAGTAAGGATGGTTAGTCAACTAACACCAGTCCCTTTACACACACTTTTGTAAGGATTAAACCCATGCTATTCTAAACTTTGACTCCATGTACTTATAATTCTGTTTCTGTCTCTTCTGCTTGTATATGTTGTTATTGTACTTCTTCAAAGCATCAAATTTAAAGACCTGCTTTAAAAATGTATTTGAAGCACCATCATCTTGATTTAATTTCATATTCTTTGTATTCTTTCTTTCTTTGTTTCTTCCTTTCTTAGGAGGTTGAGACTGAGCAGTACTACAGTTTTTTCCTAGCAGAATTGAAAGAACGTGGGTACAACGGATTCTTTAGTCCCAAATCTAGAGCTAGGACAATGTCTGAACAAGAAAGAAAGCATGTTGATGGCTGTGCAATATTTTTCAAGACAGAAAAGTAAGCAATAATTTGTATTTTGTTCTCTTGTTACAGTGAACCAAGTTGCATGGCAACATCAGCTTTTTGTTTTTTAATTTTTCCACAAGAAAAGTGGACAAGTTCCCACACTCTTGTCAGTCACTTGTTTATAATTTTTTAAATCTGAAAGGATTGGTTACGTTACTTGAGTAATAAGTGATATCCTAACAATTCAGACTGAGTGATTTGGGTAGTAACTTTGGCCACTGACAAAACTGAAGAATCTTATGTGCTTTGTATTCTCATAACAGTTTGGTATTTTGGATGGGTTTAGATATAGATAGCAAATAGGGAATGCTATTGATAGACATGTATGGATATTTTGGATTTTTGAATCCCGATTAAAAATTGGTATGTTGAAGTTGGGGGTGGGTGGGCGGGAAGGGGGATAACATATATATTGAAAATGTAATGAAATCAGCATTCTTGAATACAGTGGCCACTTGGTATCCACTGAGGTTGATTCCAGGTCCCTCCATGGATACCAAAATCCGTGGATGCTCAAGTCCCATTTAAATACAATGGCATAGTGAAATTGTTTCCTTATATAAAATGGCAAAATCTTGGTTTGCTTATCGGAATTTATATTTTTAAAAAATATTTTCAAGCCATAGATGGTTGAATCCATGGATGAAGTTCAGAAGGGAACATTAATATACTTCAATAAATGGGACTTGTAGCACCTTTGAGACTAACTGTATGAAAGAAGTTGTAGCATAATCTTTCATAGACTTGGTCTATTTCCTCAGTTGCATGAAGGAACAAAGGCAGGTGGAAAGATGTTACCTAAGGTGAATGATGAAAGGTGGAGAGTTTTCTCTGGGAACCAGAAAAGAGATATGATAAACAGACTTAAGAGGGACTTCATGAGACTGGGGTGTTAACCAGTCTTATAATTAGGGGGCCGTTCTGGACCCCCCAGCATAAGGGAAATTAAAAATAATGGGGCTTGTGTCCACGACGCGGGGCACACACCCCATTACTTCTTTCGTGGCATGCCATGGCTTCTTCAGGGGCAGCTTTCAGTGTATGCTGAAATCCGCTATATTACACCTGCGTATGATGCAGGTGCACTGTATGAGTACTGTGTCGGGAAGTCATTGTCTGTGTACAACCCACTGATGGAGGATTGGAGTTTGTTGCTATATTGTATTTCAGCTGTTTGTCTTTCCAATCTTAATCCCTCAGTGACCATGGTCAAAACTGAATTTCATTCACAAGTTTTACATTTCTATGGTTATTCATATGGACTGGTCAAAAATGTTCTTTCTGGGCAACACTTCACTCCATGCATCTGAGAAAGCAGACCAAATCTACAAAAGCTTATGCTTCAACTTTTTTTACATAGTTAGCCTTAAAAGTTCTACAAGATCCCTTTGCATACTGATATTCCAGTACTAATATGGCTGTGTCACTGAATATGGCAATAAAGTGTGCCAATCTTGATACTGTGTTCTAAGAGTTAGTAAATCATATTTTAAAATAATTAAAAATGAAGTGTCATATGTGTTCTGATTTTAAATATTCTTCTGTTTTAAGATTCAGCTTGGTTCAAAAGCACACTGTTGAGTTTAATCAACTGGCCATGGCAAACTCAGAAGGATCTGAAGCAATGCTGAACCGAGTAATGACAAAAGATAACATTGGAGTTGCTGTGTTATTAGAACTACGAAAGGAATTAATAGAAATATCATGTAAGTAACCATCAATCCAGCTGTGGACTTGACTCCATTGTGATTTCATGGCCACATTGGAGAAAAGAGAGTGAAAGTGACTGAGTATAAAGTGACATAATGTGTTTATTTAGAGAGTTAGTAGCTAACCAGTCATACTTTTAAAGATGTCTGTGTTCTGTGGTGAAGGTGCATTTTTGATTGCATAATTATTTTATATTCTTGTTTGTTCTGGCTCTGCTAAAGCAGACAGACATGGCCAGTTTGAGCGAAAAGCAACCCATACATCACATATCATAACTGTCTTAACATGCTGCACCATTCTAATTTTGACCTTCCAGATATACAGAAAAATGTTTTATCTACCTATATTGGGAACCTTCACTGATACATAGGAGAAGACATGCAAAATGCAAACAACTTGGGAACTTGAAATGAAATTGAAAATACTAAATGAACATCACTGGGAAATGCTCATTAGGTTTTTCCATACTTTATGTAGTGCAGGCATTATACCCAAAAGCAGAAAATGATTTTGGCACAAATCCTTCAGACATCCATGTGGTTTATTTAGAAGAGCAAATATATTTTCTAATGTCTTCAACTTTTAAGGACAAATTTAACAGGTTTGAAATAGAGTTCTTGAGGCTGTAGAAGGATTTATTCAGAGTTCACTGTTTTCTCCCTTCTTCCTCATGCTTATGCTTCCTTGTTCCCCAAGATTCTCATCTTTCTTTTTGCTTTGAGTGCTTTTATATTTGTACAGTTTTGCAGTCAAGACACTGCTTAATTTAGTATGGATGACTAACCATCCTTGGTGATGCTGAATTATAGGTCTGTCTTAATTAGTTACATAAACATTTCTGTCATTTGTTACTGTAAACAATAACCCTAATAGCTGAATAGAGTTATGTGCTCATAGATTACAGCATTCTAATGTTCGCTTGACTTGAGTGCTCTGTGGGGAAAATGCAATAACTGAAGAACACTGAACTTAAACTTTAACTCTGTATATTAAAAGATGTATTTGCTACAACTCCCTATATTGGGGGAAAGGTGGGATATAAGAAAATATCATAATCACCACCACCACTACCACCACCACTAAATTTAGAGATACTCAGCTTGCTTGCAGTCAATTACTGCAGCTCTTTTCCATCATATCAATAATATAATAAAGCCAGCAGAGGGAGCACAGAGCCCCTTTTTATTTTTAAGCCATAAAATTGCTGGCTGGTTCAAAGAATCCTGGATATATGAAATTCAAGTTAATTACAACTGACTTGCTTAATTTATCAGTCAGAACTACTTTTTAACTGCTCTTTCTGCTTAATAGAGGCCATGAAATGAAGTTTCACTTCTGACATCTGAGGTTTCTTTGATTTTCCATTTTAGCTGTCAAGTCACACCCTGGAATGGACAAACAGCTAGTCCTCGTAGCAAATGCACACATGCACTGGGACCCAGAGTATTCAGATGTGAAGCTGGTTCAAACCATGATGTTCCTTTCTGAAGTTAAAAACATAATTGACAAAGCCTCACGGACTCTCAAGCCTGGTGCTTCAGGGGAACATGCAACCATTCCACTTGTACTATGTGCAGATCTCAATTCTCTGCCAGATTCTGGTAAGTGTGGCCATATTTTACTTAATGATTTTATGTTAATTCAATACTCTTTGAATGGGATTTTTTTTAAAAAAAGAGAAATTTAATTTTGTGGGGTATTCTGAATTTATGTATACTGTATTTCCTGTGGTATCCTTGAAGAACAGCATGGAAAGAATATGACAAATAAGAAATTCAGGATAGAAGAAATGATTCAAATCTCTGATCTGTAGCAATGTTAGACAGGTGGAATAATGAAATTTACTAACTTTATGATTGCTAAGGGAGATGTGCTAACCAAGAAGTTCCTATTTCACCTTGTCATTATTAGAATCAGCAGTTGATGTCCCATGGTTTAAATATTGGTTGCAAGGTTACTCTTGTATATGAAGTGTTTTGAACACCTAACTTAACCAGATAAATGACAAATGCTGCTATTAAGCTGGATTTCTTGATTCAAGGCTCACAGATTAGTCTAACAATCTGTTGTTTGTCAGGTCATCATGCCATAAATAATCACTGACCGTATACACACATGCAGGTGGAATAGAATTAAATAAAATTATTATCAGGACTGTACAATCTCTTTCAGGTATTCATGCTATCAAAATGGATGCAATACTATTACAATAGTCAGATTGTTTACTGTGTTTTATACTCTTTTCATTATAGGTGTGGTTGAATATTTGAGCACCGGTGGAGTGGAAACAAACCATAAAGACTTTAAGGAACTGAGATATAATGAAAGTCTTACTAACTTCAGCTGTAATGGGAAAAATGGAACTACCAACGGAAGGATTACTCATGGTTTCAAACTGAAGAGTGCCTATGAGAATGGCCTAATGCCTTATACCAATTATACATTTGATTTCAAGGTGAGAGTCTCTGCATTGAACCAAGTTTCCATTGAGCTATTAATGTTTTAATGTTGTTTTAGTATAGTGTTTAAACCTGCCCAGAAAATTAATGAATTGTTAGGAAAGGAGTGGAATGAGGAGTTGTTGTTGTTGTTGTTGTGTGCCTTCAAGTCATTTCCAACTTACAGTGACCCTAAGGCAAACCTGTCATAGGGTTTTCTTGGCAAGATTTATTCAGAGGAGGTTTGCCTTCCCCTGAGGCTGAGAGCATATGATTTGCCCAAAGTGACCCAGTGGGTTTCATGGCTGAGTGGGGAATCGAACCCTGGTCTCCAGTGTCATAGTCCAACACTAAAACCACTTAGAGACATATAATTGTGAGGATGGAGGATGATTAAGTCTCACAAAAATGGTTTTGGAAGCAGTCTAGTCTTTGGACAAACTAACAAAGGTTTATAATGAGAAATAAATGGTCACCTTGGTCAATGACCTACATAGGGAACTGGACAGGGGAAGTGTGTCTCTGTTGGTTCTACTGGACCTCTCAGCGGCTTTCGATAGCGTCGACCATGGTATCCTGGGTCGCCTCTCTGGGATGGGGCTTGGAGGTACTGTTCTACAGTGGCTCCATTCATTCTTGGAGGGGCTCCCTCAGAGGGTGGTGCTGGGGGATACCAGTTCAACTCCTTGGGTATTGGCTGGGAGAGGTTGTCTGAAGTTTTGGAGTAAGGTGTCACTTCTATGCTGATGATACTCACCTCTATCACTCCTTTCCACCCAATTCCAAGGAAGCTATTTCTGTCCTAAACCAGTGTCTGGCTGCTCTAATGGACTGGATGAGGACAAACAAAGCCAGAGAAGACAGGTGTTCTTGGTCAGTTGAAAGACAGATCCAGGAATAGGTATTCAGCCTGTGTTAGATGGGGTTACACTTCCCCTGAAAACTCAGATTCATAGTTTGGATTCATCACTTAGCCGGAAAGCCCCAGGTATCAGTGGTGGCCAGGAGTGCTTTCACACAGCTAAAACTTGTGTGCCAGCTGTGCCCATTCCTTGAGAAGTCAGACCTGGCCACAGTAGTACATGCCTTGGTTACATCCCATCTGGATTAGTGTAATGTGCTCTACGTGGGGCTGCCTTTGAAAAGTGCTCAGAAACTTCAACTGGTCCAAAGAGCTGTAGCCAGGCTGTTAACTGGGGCTGGCTACAGGGAGCATACAATTCCCTTGTTGCAACAGCCCTATTGGCTGCCAGTCCATTTCCGGGCACCATTTAAAGTGCCGGTTTTGACCTATAAAGCCCTCTATGGATCCAGGTTATTTGAAGGACCATATCTCCCTGCATGAGCCCACCAGAGTACAGTACTGAGATCATCTGGAGAGGCTCTTCTCACTGTCTCGCCACCCTCTTTGGTGGGAACAAGAGAGAGGGCCTTTTCAATGGTTGCTCCCAAGCTTTGGAACTCCCCCCCCCCCAGAGGCTGGGACAGCATCATGCTTACTATCCTTCCAATGCCAGGAAAAGATGTTCCTGTGCAGTCAGGCCTATTTTGTATTGTTTTTAATTTGTAGTGCTTTGTACTTGTTCGCTGTCTTGAGTCCCTATATTGGGAGAAAGGCAGGATATAAGAAAATAATAATACTAATACTACTACTACAAATAAATAAATAAATCTCCCCAGGCATAGGAAACTGCACAGCAAACCACTATTTAGAGCTTGTATTTAAAAGGGCAATGGTTCAAGAGTATTTTCTCAAATGTAGTGACATATGAGGTACATAACATCTATGCAGAAAGTATTACGGACAGTATTATCTCTTCTAGGTATTAAAGGGATTTTATGCGGGTGGGTGTTTGTGAAGAGGCTTTAGGAAATTAATGTAAAAGCTCATTTCAAAACTTTTGTGCTACTGTATATCCAATGACTTCAAAGCAGTCAAAAATAATTGCTTTTAAAATATAATTTTTAAACCGAATAGCAACAAAATGGCTCACACAAAGAAATCACCAGGAAACAGCTAACTGAAAGTACACCTGTTAGATTCGTCTTCTTGATCTGTGTGATTCACACAAATGGGATTATTCTGTGCCTCCTGGGCAGCGCATCTTTTGGAACTTTCTAGAGCATTACATAAGCATTTTGGCAGTATCCTCGCCTACCTTCAGCAGCCCTGTATAGGGGCCTTCCTGCCAAAACTGCCAGTTCCTTTTCTTCCACTATTGCAACAACATCAATAGGAACCACATTCTTTGATCACACCATGGTGGCCTTCAGCCAATTCAGACCCAGGAGTTACTGGGTTTTCAGGTGTGAGTTGCCTAGCTTGCCAGTCAAAGGCACACTTGCCTTTTGGGCTTCTTTTCTTGCTGGTATCCTTCAAAAATGTGTCTCTTCTGGTGTTAAAATCCTGAGACAGAATGGACACAAAGTGTCTTGGTTATTTGCACAAAACTCATGTGGTTGCCTCTCGTGCCTGCTGTACTGTCTTTACGCTTCAAACAAGACTAAACAGGGAGTTATGTGTAAAGGCACTCCTGTATGAGTGTCCTCATGCCTCATATGCCATCTTCTTCCGTGATTGCTTCCATCAGTACTGAAGCTGAAGAAAGGCTTTCAAAGTCCATTTTGGTTCTGCCTAAACCTACAGCGCTATATATATAAATAAAGGTTAATAATAATAATAACTGTGGAGCTAAATGTTGGCGGAATCCATCTCAACCAGTCAAAGGTTGCATGGGCTTGTTCTGACAGTAAGGTGGTAAGTATACATCGATCTACCAGACTACTCACTTGAGGTTGAAATGCAGTCAATGAATCAATGTCAGAAACATAAGAAGAAAAAGGCACGCCAAGGAAAAGGACAGTAGCCATTACTCAGTCTCAAAGGAACAATAGAATCCTGATCATTGTACCAGTTCTGTTGTTGAGGCCTCCAAAAATATTCCACAAGTACAGCCACCTACCTCTGAAGTAGAGCTTCACAATATTCCCCTGTTGGTGTGGAACCAGATCAACTTCTTGAAGAAAATGTTTCTGAGGACGAGATAATAGATTGTTTCCCAGTCCTGAAAGTCACAGTCTTGCCCTCTCCAGTCCACCCATCAACTATAGGTGCAGTTGCTTCAAGACCATTATCCACCATATCATCTCCACTGGGTTGACATTCATATTGCTCTTGGTCCCAGTTAACTTCAGCATCAGATTCAGAGTCTGATGCATGCTAAAGCTTCAGGACCTGTTCCAGATGGCACCATCAGTTTCAACGTTCTTGATACTGAAACCATCAATTGCACAGGCATCGCACATGAGGCACTCAAGGTAAATTTCTACTGAATTTTCTTACTCCAGATACAATATCTCTTCAGCTTACTGGTGAGACTATACTTACCACTATGAGAACAAGGCCTGCTTGCAATACCATCTGACCTGTAAGCACACTTGGCATTGATGCAGAAAACAGTCCTCTGTCCTTGCCTCTGCCTGGCAGTCTGTTCAGCATACAAGACATACATTACAGGAGATACGAGGGGGTATCCAAAAGTTTTAATGATCACCTTTTAAAAAAATTGATAAAAAGTTCGTTTTGATTTGTAGTTGTTAACTTATCTGTATGTAGTCACTATCTAGATTTACACATTTTTCCCAGCGTATCTTGACCCTCTGAATATCTGATATTGTAGAAGTCTGCAAATTGCACCTGACAAGGATTTTACATTTTAGTCACTTCTGGCAGAGCCAGTCACAAAAATAAAGGACACAATGAGTTGATTTTCTCAGCAACGTGCACTTAGGGACCAATGATGACATTGACAAAATTTCATCAATATGCCATAATAACTTCTGGGTGATAATTATTACTTTATGATACCCCCTCATAAGGCGCAGTCTGCAGACTTCTACAATATCAGGTATTCGGAGGGTCAAGATATGCTGGGGAAAATGTGTAACTCTAGATAGAGCCTTCTTGTATAGGCATTTAACCAGAGGTGTTTCCCTCTGGTGAAGAAATTCCTGAAGGGGTACAAGAACTGCAACCTTCTGTGTTGGGGTTGATACCAAGGTGAAACTTGGAGCTCTTCTTGGTATAATTCTGCAGAAAGTCCTTTGAACCTATAGCTATCTGCAGTCTTTGGTTGCTTTCTTAGAAGACTGCTTTCTTCATAGCAATCATGGCTGCTGGATGGACTCGAAAACTCTGTACAGAGGGAGGATCATCCACACCCGAAGTTCCATCCTGATTGAGTTGCTCTCAGATCTGACATTACCTTCTTGCCTAAGGTGGTATCAGCTTTCCAAATCATCCAGGACACTGCTGTCCGGGCTTTCCTGCAGAATCTTACTTCAGACTTTGAACAGTGGCACTGTCTCGACATGTACATCAACATTCTTCTACATCAACAAAACAATGGGCTTTCAGGTCTCATAAAGGCTCTTTGTGTGCTACTTTTCTTCAAAGAAAGCACTGCCTGTTTTGTCACAGCAATTCTCAAAGTGGGTGGTGTTGGCTAGCCATCTAGCATATGAAAAGGCTAGAAACGACCCTCCTGTTCAAATATGAGCCCACTCCACATAGGCTATTGCCACATTGTCTGCCTTCTGGCTGGTATGCTGTTAGAGAACATTTGTTGGACGTCTACCTGGTCTCAACCTATGACCTTTATTATTTCCTACAAAGTGGACCTCACGTCTTGAGTTGATACTGCCTTTGGGATAACTGTACTTCTTTCTAGTATATATTGAATGTATCAGTGAAGTTTGACTTCTGTACTGTATGTTGATATTTCTGTGTTTTTCCATCCCTTGAAACTGCTTCTGTGCTGTGGAGTCGAAGGCTTTCATGGCCGGCATCCATAGTTTTTTGTAGGGCTTTGGGCTATGTGGCCATGTTCTAGAAGAGTTCCTTTGTGATGTTTTGCCAGCCCGAAAGCCCTACAAAAAACTATGCTTCTATACTGTTATTGCCTTTACCATTATTGTCTTGTATTGGTAGGGGGCATTATATTCATGTTTCATGTCTTGATATTTGCATTTCACTAAATGTTCAGGAAACATTTGACTTGTTTGCAATGACACTCCTGCCTTCTACTTCTGCCCTGGTGGCACAGTGGTTAAATGCTTATACTGCAGGCACTCACTCACAAATCTTAAGGTTGCTCAGGCCTGATTCAACCTTGCACCTTCCAAGGCCGCCAAAATGAGTACCCAGCTTCTTGGGGGCAATTAGCTTACAGTTGTAAACCACCTATAGACTGCTTAGGTGGTATGAAGCAGTACATAAATGAAGCTGCTGTTGCTTTTTGCTAGTTTGCTAGTCCCCCATTTGTGTGAGTCACAGAGATGAATAAGAAGGACAGGTTACATAACTGTAAACTCGCATGACCCCACTCATCCTGCCCTCTTCATGTCCTACCTGTCCTATGGATTGCTGCATCAGCAACCATGGAACTGAACAGTTTCAGTGGGGAGGCCCCAATATGGGCTGCTGGAGATGGGCAGGGCTACCACCAAAACACTTTTGTAATGATGGTTCTGTAAGATATACTGTGTAGGCATAGGATAACCCCATTTGTGTGAGTTCACAGATGACCACTCAAAAATGACAGTTGCAGGTATGCCTCCTGTCCTTCTACAAGTCCGAAAAAACAGCAGTCCAGGAAAAGTCCAAATAGACTACAGAACATGATGAAAACTGACACTGAACCTCCATGTAAAATTTCAAGCTATGAAGATAGTTCTTAGTTATTTCTTGATATTTTTTTTTATCAGACATATTGTTCAGGCACCTTGAACTGGTCCATGCTACCAAACCTGAATTAAGATGTTCCTAGTAATGTATACCCAGTGTGAATTGAATTGTTTCCACTGGAGTGACTTAGATTTGAAATTTTCTCTCTTTTTTCTCTCACCTTCTCTCCCTTTTTAGGGTATTATTGACTACATCTTCTACTCAAAACCTCAACTGAATATTCTTGGCATCCTGGGACCTTTGGATCATCATTGGCTAATAGAGAACAATATAAGCGGCTGTCCACACCCGCTCATTCCTTCTGACCACTTCTCACTTTTTGCACAACTGGAGCTGGTGCTGCCTTTCCTGCCCCCAGTAAATGGAATCCATTTGCCTAGCAGGAGGTAGTCAAATACATCTTAGAGGGCAACCTCATTGTAATTTGTAAAATTGTAAAATCTGAATATAGAGGAGTGAGGTATGGCCAACAGGGATCTTTCTTAATGATCTTAATTTTAAATCTACTTATTTGATAAAGAAATAGTAAAAGCCAGGTGCTATCAGACACACAATTCTGAGCCCAACAAACTTTATATATATACTGTTAGACAGGGATTGGTGCATTTGCACCTTTCTAGATTTGTTACAAGTGATCTGTTTGTTCTATCCAATGTAATTTCATGCCTTGAAAATAGGGAATTACTATAATAAATTCTCTTTTGCACAGATACCTGTAGCACTACTTTTTTGAGGCCAGTAGTAAAACATCAAAAGACCATTCTTCCATACTTCACTCCCTTCTTTTTCAGACTTGTTTGTTTGTAAAATATAGAATTTGAATTTAGCCTTTATTGATTGTATATGAACAACAGAAAACCTGATTTATGAGATTTTGTACTTTAAAAAAAATCAGATTTGGAAAATGATTGTATTGTAAACTAAGGCTAAATTTTTATCTGTTTCATGTGTTATAAAGGCCAGCTTGTAAAAGACGTTGCACCAGGCTTTCTCTGCCAATGATTTGCACTGTTAGGGTTTTAGCCCTTATGTACTACTTCATTTTTTTAAAATTGAGAACATTGCTTTTAAATCTAAATTTGATAATAAAACATAGCAGATTTCTTAAATATAGCTAACATACATGCATTTCCTTTTTTCCTTACTTAAATCAGCAACATAAACTTGTTCTCAGAACAGATAAGCTAAGCAGTGACTGATTTAGACTGCTGTGGATTAATAACCCTTTTTGAGATAGTCAATAACATTCTCTGTCAGAAATGAAAACTGCAGAACATTGTGTACAGCTTTTTTTAGTTTCTGTGTCAAGCCACCCATTTCCTATCTCCACTGTGCCTGCTTGGTTTTGTTCTCAATTAGCACTGCCTGTGCATGCAGAGAGAACCTGTGCATCCTCTTTTATTTTTTTAAAATAATGTTAACATTTGTGAAAATTTTATGAAGATACTTTTGTATAAGCTGTGGCATCTATATTTTTTTTCCTTTGTGAACCATTGAATATCACTTTTTGAACATGTTCAGATTGTGGGTACACAATTTCTAAACTTCTGACACCCATGCACTGCTTCTTTCAGTGTCATTGCACAATGCTGTTTGTGTTTGTTTCTCCTTCCTCTCCTCCCCATCATCCACTGAATATTATCATGTGAATTCCTTCTCAGTGTAAACATATTCCTCAGTCATTCCTCAGTCATCATTCCTTGGAGATGAACTGTACTGTCTTCTGTCCTATGAAGCAGTGTAACTAGAAATGCATTTTTCAGTACAGGTTCCCTAGACAACACTTCAGATCAATTGTTAAAGTGACCAAGTCCTATTCTGTAAAGTGTCAACAAAATTAAGGTTGTAGTGTACCCTTATAGTGCCATTGGTGTCTGAAAGCCAAGTATATATGTATTTATGTGTGTACATACATATATACGTATAAAAAGATACAGCCTGAAAGGGAAAGTCAATCAAATCCTTAGTAAACATAACTTCAGTAATAAATATGTTTCATAATTTGAGAGGGAACTTGGTCAAAATGTTTTTGTTTCACCTGCAGGCAGAGAAACAAAGGCTCACTCTTGAGCTGAAAAATTCTGAAGGATAATGAATTTTTTTAAATAAAATAAAATAAAATGGGTCTTAATAATAATGACTTAAAATTTTATAAAGAGGTAAACTATCAGCATTTAGAAGCGCTTAACCATTTTGTTTTAAAGATAACAATAAATTTGCAATGAGCTTGCGTTTAAAAAGCATTTTAAAAATTCAGTAGAAGTCTAGATCTTGAATCCTTGTCTAGGACCTGGTTTTTCTTTTGTTAACTTGATTTTTTTTAGTTGTTCCAACACCAAACATGTCCAGTTTATAATCAGTACATCGGAATGCTGGTAATAATTGATGTAGTAGATTCAATGAGTAGTATTGCTTTTTCTGTTCTTGTTTTTTGGGTTTGGGGTTATTTTGTAAACGTGTGAATAAAAGGTGTTTTACTCATGTTTCCTTACAGATGTGTTGGTAATGTGCATCATGACAATTTTCAGAGGCAATGAAGCCAATTTAGCTTGTCATATTCAGCAACCTATTTTGTTTCCTGATTATCTGGATTATTTAATAGTACATCCAGAAAGCTTTATGGAAGGGAAGCACTTATTTCTTTTATATTTCTTAGGAGGAGTTTTTTGTTTTCTTTTTAAGCTGGAGCTTGAGTGCACTTGGTATATTCTAAAGGTTTAAGCTTTACACATGCATTTCCACCTTTATTTTTCAGTCTTTAAGTATATTTCTATATCTATATGAATTTATGGCAGCATATTAAAAGGTTAAAAGCCTGCTGATGTGCTCAAGGACTTTGTGCTGCCTGGACATGTTTCCAAACTGTGGGCAGCTCTAATTAATTTTCCATTTGGGAGAACGCAATTCTTGGAAGTATGGAGAGCTCAGAAAAGCTGATAGTTCTCTTTGACATCAGTGGACCTATGGTCAGATCCTACAGCAATGAATTGAAGCTCACTCTAAGAAAATATTGTGCATCTTTGCAGAATGGTATACGGTTGCACCAAATGTGTCTGGCAGTCAGTATCAAAAAAGTACTACTTTTTAAAGTCAGTTTCCTGCATTAAATTTAGACATTTCATAAATGAATGCAATAAACTATCTGTCTTCACAGAATGCTCATTTACAATAACCTAAACATTTTATTTACTTAAGGTGGCTTTGGATGTTGCCATACTATATGTTCAGTGTTTCTTAATAATATAATCACATATATTTAAAAAAAAAAGAGCATAGAGCATTGCTGGGCATGACGCTCCCTCTCCCTGTCCCCCAATTTAATCAAAACTAGGTGTCTATCTAGATATGATCACATATTGAAAAACATAACTACAGCCTGCATATTTCTGGTTGGTAATTCTGATACATGTGCATAAATTCAGTTATGAGAGAATTTAAGAGAAAATACATGAAATGTTAGGGATACTGACATTTTTTAAAATCAGAGAAACACCTCTGGGAAATGTGTGTAATTATTTTGTCGCTTTCTATTTGTAGGTTTTAAACATTAAAATCTCTACTAACACTTATCATTCAGGATGCGGACATGAACTCACTGATGTAAAACTATGACAAAATTATATGGATTCTGCTGTGGCTGAAATGTATAAATAAGATCAATTGTCAAGTTCTCACTTCTTTCATGGGACAAAAAGCTCAAAAGACAAAATAATTGCACTACCATTTTCAACAGAATTAATCACATGCAAATTTTGCAAGTCAAATTTACTGCTTATGTAGTGAGTCTGTTTTTTCCCCTCATCCAGCCTCACACAGTATTTTAGTATATGTTAACTCCTGATATAAATTTTGGTTGTGTAAGCTTTTTTAAAATGTAGGTATCTTGGTATGTTTATGTAGTGTCTAAAATTTAGATTACCTAGTCTCTATTCACAGTACTTCTGTATAACGTGTAATGCACTGGACTAACTCTTGTTTACCATATGTGTAACAAAAAACAAAAAAACAAAAACAAAACCAGCACATCATCTGCACTAAGCTCAAAGAATGTTGCATTTGTCTATAGGCAGCTCTTCAATATGATAAATGGGAAATTGAATATGGTCTGATGGTAAACAAGGGCTTTTACTGTTCTCTTCAGTGGAACTTTCTTCTTGGTCAAATTTTAACTAGCTAGTATTATATTTATATACAGGGTTGTCTTTTTTTCTTTACCAATGTATTTTCCTACTCATAGCTGACCAATAAATTCAATATCTGTTTCAAATCTCTTTGAAGTCTAATTTTCATATTTCATCTCTGTTTTATAATTATACCCAAAGAGATAGGGGACACTGTTTTAATATTAAATATGAATTCCTTTTCCTATGGAACGTCGCCTGGATTTGGGCTATAATCTGTTTTACCAAAGAAGAACAAGGCTGCAGATGAAAAGCTGTGCGTGTCCATTTCTCAGTTTGTATTCAAAGGAGATAACCAGCTTGTTTTGGCTTCAGTAGACTTTCCTTTCTGGTTTTACAAATGAACTTAAATAAGATCCAGGATAAATTAAAATGGCAATATGCCACTGATGAAACAGACGGGGGAGGGGGGCCTGTCCTAATGATTATAGCATAGTTGCACAGCTGTTGGAAAGTAACTGGCATCAGGAACAGGTATAATGAAATCCAGTGCAGCATGCTAGGATATGCCATAATTTAGTTGTGGCCACTTAAGCTTTTACAAAGTTGCACTTCAGGGAGGTGAGAAATTTACCATTTTGAGGTGAAGAACTGTATTCAAATAAACTTTCAGTTTAGTATCTTGTACCATCTCCCCCAAAATAAGACATCCTCTGAAAATAAGACCTAGTAGAGGTTTTGCTGAATTGTTAAATATAAGGCCTTCCCCGAAAGTAAGACCTAGCAAAGTTTTTGTATATAAATATATACAGTATATAATTACAAATTACAGTATATAATATATGGTGGGTTTTTTTTTTTTGGTTCAACAATAAATGTGAATAATTCTTCATGGAAAAATAAGACATCCCCTGAAAATAAGACCCAGTGCATCTTTGGGAACAAAAATTAATATAAGACACTGTCTTATTTTCAGGCAAATACGGTATATGTGTTAAATATGCACTGCATGCGTTGACATGTTGAAAATCTATGTGCTTAACAATTGTAAAATAGAAGTTTGCCTTGCTTATGACTTCTAAAAATATGTCAGTGTATCAACCTGGAGTGGAGCATGAATGACTCAAAGTTTCTTCAGCACTTCTTTTTCCTGCATGTTTATTTCACTGAAACTCTAAGTAGATTCCTACTAGTTAGATATTTCTTTCTCTTCAAAAATTCCCGGATTATAGCAACCATAATTTAGGATGTGTTGCAGAACTTGCTACTTTCCTTCTAGTTGTTGAACTTTAGTTATCAGCCTCAGGAAAGGTACAGATGCCTCCTTGCAATGTAAGAAGTACAGGATGGGGAGAGAAAAAAGTGGCAGCACCTTTAAGGCTAACTGGTTTTTATTATAGCATGAATCTTTCTGGGTATAGATCCACTTCTTCAGATGCAGTATTAAGTGATATTAAGGACATGGCTATAAAGTGTACATGTTTTTCAGATCCTTACAGTGGTCATCTAGTGTGGATGTATGGAAGCAATTACCTAGAGTCAGTATCCCTGGGTTCAAAACTTTCTTGAGAAGATTCCTTTTGTTATATGTGCAATAACAAGGACTCTTGTATTAATATATATAGTGGGCCATAAAGCCATTGTCTTTGTTCAATTCAGCTATTTCTCTTCCTTTGTAATTTTGTTCTTCAAGGACCATGACTTGTAAATCCCTTACTGTATATCCAAGGAGGTTGAAATGTTCTGGAATCTGTTTGGGGGTATTGCTACTTCTCTTGTAAGATTTGTGTCCATTAATCCTATTGCATAGAGACCTGTTTGTCCAATGTAGAGTGAAGAGGGCCATTGCTGTCATAAGATGGCATATGTCACATTGGAGGAAGAGCAAGTAAATTCACTGCTGATGTGAGTAATCTTGGAGAATAAATAACATAGGTCTGCATTAAATCTTCATGGTAGTAGAAGAAGCAAAGAACCAACTTATCTCAAAGCAGAAATTAAAAACTGAAAGATTCTAAAAATGATGACTGATAAGGTTTATATGGTGTTCCATGCTTCCTTTCATATTTTTGCTAGTGTGTTTTAAATGTGCATTAAAACTGAGTAAAAAAATAAACCGTTGGCTATGAGCATTGCGCAAATGGATAAATTTGCAAGTACAGTACTTGTCTGAAAGACATGAAAATAAAACATTTGGAACCTAATCCATCACAAGTTAAACAATTAAATTCCCTTTTTACTTGAAATTAATGACATTTAAAATTACTTTATTCAACCTTGGCTGGGTGCTGCTCTTTAAATGCTCATTTTGCTACTGTTGACCAATCTGACTATCAGAAATATAACATGTTTTTTCAAAGTCTGCCACATGTACTGAGGCCAAATGCAATGTTAAGGACCAACTTCGCAAGGAAAAGGTTCCACATGCAATTCCAGTTAAGTGGACGTTTGACAGCTGAGTAATTGGGACTCAGGCATTAGGGGACCAACTGTTCTTTAAAGCTAAATATAATGGACTTCTAGCTGGAATGGTGGAGCACAGGCAGCTTCTCTAATGACAGCATTGGAAAGGACAGTCACCATTTGCAGAATTTTGGGGACATCATGACTGGCTAAAATTGTTCTCCCTTGGCACAGAGAACTCAGGGGTTGAGGTCACAAGTGTTCAGAACCTGTTGCTGGTGAATCGTGATGCATATGTCTTGGTGAGACACTTGTAAAAAAAGGGACCACAAAGTGAAGACTTGTATCTGGCCAATAAAATGACATCAAGATCCAAAACTAGCTTTTAAAAATTACTTTCAGCATTGAAGATTAGAAATTTAAAGAAACTTTCTAGATTGTGGACAAAGAATTTCCATTGCTAACATGCTCAAAATGTTTCTATGGATGAATTATGAGTATTTTATTTACAAAATTGTGTGTCTTCTTCGTGGTCTGCAAATCATACAAATGGATTATTTTGCACCTGTGCGGTAAAATTCAGAAATTTCTGGAATGACTGGGCAAAACTTTGTTTGCAACATTTTGGCGGTAGCTCCGCCATCCCCATATAACCCCCCCCCCATTGGTTCCGCACCTCTCCAGTTTCTTTCGTCCACTGCACTAGCAGCTAGAGGGAACTGTTGGAATCACGATTCTACAAACTCCTATATTGATTACGGGTTGTTTGACTACTCTTTGGATTTGACTACTCCGGATTCTGTACTGGTGATTGTTTGCTGATTGATCGACCCTTGTCTTGTCTTACGACCTTTCTTTGCTTAATGGATTGGATTTTTTGCTTGGTGAGCTGTAGCTACCCGCTCTGCCTCGTTCAAGTGGTGTGTTAAATGTGGCAACAAAATCCAAGGGCAAGACCCTGACGTTTCTTATCTTCTTTGCTTGGGTGAAGGGTACTCCACAGGCCCGTAAGAACAGGGACTCCCATCTGAAGGCCACCCTATACCAACAGGCCCTTCAGTCTGCTTCTTTGCCCAAGACTGGAGATCCTTCCGCCTCGAAGGAACGTCCACATTAATCTAAAAGTGGAGACACTGCCTCTAAGAAGACTGGAGATCATTCTCCAAAATCTAAGGACTAACCTCCTCAGCAGAAGTACTCCAAGCAGTCTCATAAGTCGGACCAGGATTGGGGCTCTGACCATGAGGTGTCAGCCAAATGCGCTCTTCAGCACAAACACCATGGCGATGAGGCCTCACCATTGAAATCTGCTGACCACTCTGCCTCAAAGAAATGGTGATCAGCAGTCAGACAATATGGCTAAGTCTGATAAGAAAAAGTGGTCTCCCACAACATCGATGGGCTCGGATCTGACACAGTCTTGTGTTGCTCTTTCCCCCCAATGTACCAATCTGGTAGTTTCCAGATCAAGAGAACAATCTCCCAATAAATCTCCACTGTTTGTGTTGTCCAGGTGGATATTGGTTTGGAGTCAGAAGGAGAGATCCGTGACAGCGACCCTTCTATCCTCACACCGAACTCAGGAATTGTAGCTAGGGCTCAAGAGCCTAAGGACTGTTCTTCAGCCTCCCCAGGATCCCGCATAGAGGTTATAGCTGTGGTTCATGATGACCAACGAAATATTGGCCTCAGAGCAGAAGGTGATCACCTGTTTCACAGGTATCCTGGCTTGGTTTACGATGATAAAACTGGCTGTTACTACTTACCAGTTCATATCAACGAACTTCACTGGACCTCATCTGACAGACATCACCATTCTCCATCTCTGATGACACAGGCTTTAGTTCCTGTAAACCTCAAAAATTGGTGGTTTGGCCAATGTCTTCTAAACATCTGCCTGTTCTGCCTCGGCACAAATTATTACAGGCCTCATCAGATACATCTCCAAGGTCTTCTCAATCTTCCTCCTTCGATAGCCTTGGTCAGAGCTGGCCCTCCATGCCCTGCCCTTGTGATTCAAGAGAGTGCCTCACCTACCAATGATGTAAAATCGTTTGTGGAACAGGTGATACACATGTTGAATGCACTTGGCATCAAAGTAAATCATTCTGAGGAACACTGCATCCTATTGAGCAGAGGATCCACAGAAAGGTTCCCAATCCAGCCTCAGTTGCCTTTGTGCCATCTATGCAGAAAATCACACAGTGATCGTGGCACATTCCTGCCACTATCCTTTCTACTACCAGGAAGAATGAGAATTTTTACAGAATCACGCCTTCCTCGGCTTCTTGGTTGTTGGGCACAACAATCTTTCATATCTAAAACATCATCTTCAACTTCAACTGATAGAGAAGACACAGTATGTCCTCCTCTAATTATAGAGCCACCACTCGACAGCAATGTTCTAACTACCCTCCATCTCAATATCCTTACCACCCGTTCCAACAACAGAAGCACGAATACCAGCCCTAAGACGAAGGCCAACAAAGATACCCGTCCCAATCTTCTGGTCGCCAACAGCTGCTCCATTCACAGTACCATCAGGATTTTCAAAGAAGGACACAGAACAAGGGGAGAAGAGGCTGTGATGGGATGATACACACTCCATCTTGAGTCCCTTCAGGGATAGATTGGGCCATGGTAACTTCAACTCTTGGTCCTCAATATTGTCTCTAGGGCTTATGCCCTCGGGTTTGAAGAGCTTCCTCCCTCCAGAGCTGTAATTTTCATTCCCCCTTCAGACATCCCATTCAACGAAGTGTGATCGCTTTTGGAAAAGGGTACAATCGAACCCTTAGACTCCGTTTGGTCAACAGGGAGAAATCCCATCTCCTGCCTTGCAAACGAGTCAAATTTATCGGGGCCATCCTTGATTCCAAAAGGTCTCTAGGATACTTAACCCCAGAAAGATTCTGAGCTCTTCACAAGGCCATCCAAGATGGTCTGACTTCTAGAAGGATCAGAGCGTGAACTGCTCAAGTGGCTCTAGGACACATGGCCTCAGCGTGACTTCTTACACATGACTTAGACTTTGTCCTTTCCAAACGTGGTATCTCTCGGTGTTTGACCCCGCATCAGACCATCCCGACAAGTGGCTGAGACCTAAAGCCAGGACGCTCTGTTGGTGGCTTGATCCCAACAACATTTGTGTGGGGATGCCGTTTCTTCCACCTCGACCTCTAGTGACTTTGACTACAGATGCTTTGATGGAAGGGTGGGGAGCTCACACCTCAAACCTGGCAGTACAGGACAAGTTGTCCCCCACCGAACCTACCTTCCACTTCAATGTACTGGAAATGCTAGCTGTGGAGAAAGCTCTCAAGGCCTTTCAGACCCTTTTCACAGGACAGACAGTCCTCCTAATGGCAAACAATACTATGGTCATGTATTATCTGAACAAATAGGGAGGAACCTGGTCCCCAACTCTACCCGAGACCACACTGCACATTTGGGACTGGTGCATACCCAGAGGGTTTCAATTACAACCCATCCACCTCCCAGGGATCAAAAATGCATGGCAGACCATCTCAGCAGATTTTCAGGCCTATGCCACGAATGGTGTCTCCATCCCAACACAGTGCAGAGCCTTTTTCCCTGGTGGGGAACACCCGACATTGACCTCTTTGCCACACAACTGAACACACGGCGCAGACAATTCTGTTCAAGAACATGGTCCCCAAACTCCCAAATAGATACGTTCCTGTTTGAGCATTTAACAAAAGTAAATTTAATATGATTTGGAGTTGTTTGATTATGTTGAGCAGTACAAATATACATTGTATTTAATGTTAAGATACAAAATAAAGGATCAGGTTAACTTAAGAGACTTAGAGAGCAAAATTTAATTGTTTTTTTTTTTTATATTTTGAAGAAAAATAAGTATTAAATATGTAGAAGATTATTTAGATAAGGCAGAGTGAAGCTATCGTGGGGTTTTATTCTGTTTTGTTTTGTTTTTTGGCAAGATTTGTTCTGAGGAAGTTTGCCGTTGCTACTTAAGGCTACTCAAGGCTAGCAGAAGCTTCATTTCTTTTAAGGAGGAGAAAGAAAAGGAGGAGGCTGTAGTCCATGTGCTTGGGTGAGATCTAATTTAATTTACACTTGAGCCATTGCATTCTGGGAGCCACTGCTGGGAGGCTACTTAAGGCTACTCAAGGCTAGCAGAAGCTTCATTTCCTTTAAGGAGGAGAAAGAAAAGGAGGAGGCTGTAGTCCATGTGCTTGGGTGAGATCTAATTTAATTTACACTTGAGCCATTGCATTCTGGGAGCCAGTGCTGGGAGGCTACTTAAGGCTACTCAAGGCTAGCAGAAGCTTCATTTCCTTTAAGGAGGAGAAAGAAAAGGAGGAGGCTGTAGTCCATGTGCTTGGGTGAGATCTAATTTAATTTACACTTGAGCCATTGCATTCTGGGAGCCAGTGCTGGGAGGCTACTTAAGGCTACTCAAGGCTAGCAGAAGCGCGCGCCGTTATTGACTTTTTTTTATCTAGTCAAGGAGGTGTTTAGAGAATAGAAGAGGAGCCGGCCTGAAGCATCAGAGGAAGTGAATCAGAGACTTGCCTTTGGAAGGAGCTTTTAGCCAGGAGCTCTCTACATAACTATAGGCCCCGTGACTTGAACTCAGTGACAGAGCTTGGGAATAAAGGCCAAGTCTAGCAAGGGAAGCCCACAGTCTTGTTTCAGTGCCTCCTTAAGACTTCTCAGTATGGACACTGAAGGCCCTGCAGCAGTCACCTGCAACACCTGTGGGATGTTTGTCTTCTTGCCTACAGAGGTGGCGAACTACACCTGCCACAAGTGCAAGTTGGTAGCCCTCTTGGAAGAGAAAGTACAGCAGCTAGAGGAGCAGGTATCTGCACTCCAGCATCATAGAGAGCAGGAGAATCTCCTGAACAGGTCAGACCAGAATGTCTTGGGTGGGAAACAGAGAGAGGAAGTTGTTGGGGTGGAGGAGGTCACTCCACATATAACAGAGGTAGATGCTTGGAGGAAGGTCACACACAGAAGTAAGGAAACGTTCTGTGAGCAGCTTGCAGCTACAGAATCGCTTTGAATCTCTCTCTGTTGTCAGAGATGATGAGGAAAAGCAGCAGGGACAGACATCAGGGACAGAGCAGGAGAGCCTGAGAGTATCACGAAAAGGAACAGCCACTGCTAAGCCTCGGAGGAGGCGCGTGGTCGTGGTGGGGGACTCCTTGCTGAGGGGTACAGAAGCAGTGGTTTGTGGGCCTGACAAGATGTCTCGGGAGGTGTGTTGACTCCCTGGGGCAAAGATCCATCATGTGACGGAGAGGCTGACAAGACTTGTCAAGCCTACTGACCGTTATCCCCTTCTTTTGGTTCATGTGGGAACCAATGATACTGCAAGGCACAGCCTTCAGAATATCAAAAGGGATTATGAGGCTCTGGGAAGGAAGCTGAAAGAGATGGATGCACAGGATGCACAGGTTGTCATCTCATCTCTACTCCCGGTAGAAGGGCATGGTCCAGGAAGGGAGAGGAAAATAGCAGAGGTGAATAACTGGCTCCGTAGATGGTGCCGCCAAGAACAGTTTGGATTCTTGGATCATGGGCTGCGGTTCCATGAGGAGGGACTTCTGGCAACAGTCTGAAGAATCTGATCAGGAGGGCTTTAAACTGAGTTATGTGGGGGAGGGAGACATTATACTGGAAGGCAAAAGGGATGGAGAGAATAGTCCAAGTGGCATAGAGGGAACAAGGCAAACAGTGCAAGGACCCAACAGTAGGAGGCAAAAAAATGTGCAAAAGCAGCAAGTAAAGAGGACACATGGTCTTAAATGCCTCTCCACTAATGCACAGAGTATGGGAAATAAGCAGGATGAACTTGAACTCCTAGCACAACAAAGGAAATATGATATAATAGGCATCACTGAAACCTGGTGGGATGAGTCTCATGATTGGAATGTAGAAATAGAGGGATATAACCTTTTTAAGAGAAACAGGCCAAGCAGGAAAGGAGGAGGAATAGCATTATATGTCAGGGATATTTACACCAGTGAAGAGATGCAGGAAGTCAATACTGGAAGCCAGGTGGAGAGCATCTGGATAAAAATTAAAGGAGAGGGAAATAACAGGGATGTTACTGTGGGAGTCTACTACAGACCCCCGACTCAGGCAGAGGAATTGGATGATGCCTTTCTAGAACAGATAATCACATACTCAGAAAAGAGAGATGTAGTAGTGATGGGTGACTTCAACTATCCTGATATTTGCTGGAAGTCAAACTCAGCCAAATCCTCAAAGTCTAGCAAATTCCTCACTTGCCTGGAAGACAATTTCATTGTCCAAAAGGTGGAAGAGGCAACAAGGGGATCAGCCATTTTAGATCTGATCTTAACCAACAGGGAAGACCTAGTTGATGGAGTGCAAGTGGTTGGATCCTTAGGTGGAAGTGACCATGTTCTCCTGGAGTTTGTAATACAGTGGAAGGGAGAAGCTAGGCATAGTCAGACACGCACTCTAGACTTTAGGAGAGCTAATTTCAATAAACTTAGAGAAATACTGGGAGTGATCCCATGGTCAGGAATACTAAAAGAAAAGGGAGTTCAAGACGGATGGGAGTTTCTCAAAAGGGAGATATTGAAGGCACAATTTCAAACAGTTCCAATGAGGAAGAAAAATGGAAGATGTCTCAAGAAGCCAGGATGGATGACTAAGGAACTTTCAACTGAGCTAAGTTTTAAACGGAACATGTATAAGAAATGGAAAAATGGAGAAATCACGAAAGAGGAATTCAAACAAATAGCCAGCACATGTAGGGGTAAAGTCAGAAAAGCTAAAGCGCAGAATGAACTCAGGCTTGCTAGAGAGGTTAAGAACAATAAAAAGGGCTTTTTTGGATATGTCCGCAGCAAAAGGAAGAAGAAGGAAACAGTAGGGCCACTGCGTGCAGAAGATGGCAAAATGCTAACAGGGGACAGAGAAAAGGCAGAATTACTCAACACCTTCTTTGCTTCAGTCTTCTCAGAAAAGGCAAAGGGTGCTCAACCTAAGGATAATGGAGACAGAATAGAGGAAATTCAGCACAGAATAAGTAAAGAGGTAATACAGGAATACCTGGTTAACCTAAATGAATATAAATCTCCAGGACCAGATGAACTACATCCTAGAGTATTAAAAGAACTGGCAAATGTAATATCAGAGCCATTGGCAATAATCTTTGAGAACTCCTGGAGAACAGGAGAAGTCCCAGCAGACTGGAGGAGGGCAAACGTTGTCCCCATCTTCAAAAAGGGGAAAAAAGAGGATCCCAACAATTATCGTCCAGTTAGTCTGACATCAATTCCAGGAAAGGTTCTAGAGCAGATCATTAAGCAGAGAGTCTGTGAACACTTAGAGGCCAATGCCATAATCACAAAAAGCCAACATGGGTTTCAGAGAAACAAGTCATGCCAAACGAACCTGATCTCTTTTTTTGATAAAATTACCAGCTTGGTAGATGAAGGGAATGCTGTGGATATAGTATACCTCGATTTCAGTAAGGCCTTTGACAAGGTTCCCCATGACATTCTTGCAAACAAGCTTGCAAAATGTGGGATAGACAAGTTAACTGTTACATGGATTTTTAATTGGTTGACTGGCCGAACTCAAAGGGTGCTCAACAATGGCTCCTTTTCATCCTGGAGAGAAGTGACCAGTGGGGTCCCACAGGGCTCTGTCCTGGGCCCAGTGCTATTCAACATCTTTATTAACGATTTGGATGACAGAATTGGGGGCATACTTATCAAATTTGCAGATGACACTAAACTGGGAGGAGTAGCTAATACCCCAGAGGACAGGATCAAAATTCAAAATGACCTGAATAGACTAGAAAGCTGGGCCAGTGCTAACAAAATGAAATTCAATGCGGAGAAATGTAAGGTTCTGCACTTAGGGCGGAAAAATGAAATGCACAGATATAGGATGGGGGACACCTGGCTGAACGAGACCACATGTGAAAGGGATCTAGGAGTCCAAGTAGACCATAAGCTGAACATGAGTCAACAGTGTGATGCGGCAGCTAAAAAAGCCAATGCAATTTTAGGCTGCATCAATAGAAGTATAGTTTCTAGATCAAGGGAAGTTATAGTGCCACTCTATTCTGCTTTGGTCAGGCCCCACCTGGAATACTGTGTTCAGTTCTGGGCACCACAATTCAAAAAAGATGTGGAGAAACTGGAGCATGTCCAAAGGAGGGCAACTAAGATGGTGAAGGGTCTGGAAACCTTGCCCTACGAAGAACGCCTTAGGGAGCTGGGGATGTTTAGCCTGGAGAAGAGAAGGTTAAGAGGTGATATGATAGCCCTGTTTAAATATTTGAAGGGATGTCATATTGAGGAGGAGCAAGCTTGTTTTCTGCTGCTGCAGAGACTAGAACGCGAAACAATGGATGCAAACTGCAGGAAAAGAGATTCCACCTCAACATTAGGAGGAACTTCCTGACAGTAAGGGCTGTTCGACAGTGGAACACACTCCCTCGGAGTGTAGTGGAGTCTCCTTCCTTAGGGGTCTTTAAGCAGAGGCTGGATGGCCATCTGTCAGGGATGCTTTGACTTGGAGTTCCTGCATGGCGCGGGGTTGGACTGGATGGCCCTTGTGGTCTCTTCCAACTCTATGATTCTATGATTCTATGATTCTATGCTTTCCCAGAAGCTGAGAGTGTGTGATTTACCCAAGGTCACCCAGCAGTCCAACACTCAAACCACCACACCATTAGCTAGGAAGTTGGAAGTCGTGTCTTTTTTCTTTTCTCTTGGTTAGTCTTGTGTGGATTAGGTTAGTTTAGCTGTTTTGTTTTCTGTATTTTGTATGTCTTGTATGTGTTATTATATATAAAACAATGTGTTTGAATAAAAATATTTAAAAATAAAAACAATGCTTCTGCTGTTTGTGGAATCTTGTTCCAAATCTAGTTATGGAGTGTTCTGCGATAATTAACTGCTAGTCAATTAAAATAGATCATACTGAGCTAGGTAGAGTAATGTCCTCTCTAAGCAGAATTGCAGAGCTTTAAAGTTCTTATTGAATTCTTAGCGCTTAACCTTTTTGCAGTAGCATGAAGAACCTGTCTTGTAGAATTCCCTTTTCTTACTAATAATGTGTTTGTACATCAAAATGCTTGAATAAGATATACTCCATGTAAGATCAGTGATCAGATTTTATTTTCAAAAATAGCTTGCCACTAATTAGATTTGAATTAACTAGAATACACTAATCTCATAAAAGATACATCACACATTGAAGTGTAGATTCTTTTTGTAGCTGTGTTATGTTTCATGCTGCTAACTTTCATCACCTTTGAACTATATCTGAGAAAAAAAACCAATTTGCATAGGCCATCCATTTTGCTATTATGGAAATCCATGCCATATTAAGCCCCTTTTCTGATTGGCTTATGAGGTAGAAAATTCCACAAGCATCCATAATTTTCCTTTAGGAACAAACAATGTAAATAATGGTGATTACTAAACTCTGCAGCCTGAGAGTCCTGTCTAATGATAGGACCAGCCTTACTCTGGATACATAAAAAGGACTTGACATTTACCCACATCTTTAAATTCAGCTGTACTGTAGAAACGTATTTTTTGTTCTCTGGGATTAATGTATTTGTGTTAGCCCAGTCATAAATGTGGAACCATTTGTGGTATAGTGTCATCAGTGAATACTTCATAAAACTACTTGGGTGAAGCATCAGAATGTGAAGACCTTAGTGTGTGCATGTTTGTATTCATGCATGCTCATGATCACACCTGCATGTTACCTGCAAATGTACACAGTAAGAATGCGTGCCATAATAATAAGAGAATGGAATGCTGATAATGGGTAAATAAACAAAATAGTGACCCTCCTTTAAACCTCTTGTAGGCTTATTTCAAAATACATCCAAGAATGATTTTTTTTCTTTCAATATCTTCCATTTTTCTCATAACTGTTTTGGTAGCCAAGCACTTTTCTTGGGGGGGGGGGGGGAGCTGGAGAGGCAGGTTTATTTGCTCACCCTATTCCTCTATATTTTACTGTTCATGTATGTTCAGTAAATGAGTCTGGAGGCAGCTGCTGTTTACCTTGTCTGTTGTAGACAGATAAACATGGCTCCAGTAGGATAGAGTAGCACAGAATCCCGCTCTCTCAGTTCAGGCTTTGTTCATTGCATTGTTGACAGCAAACACACTCCTGCAACCCAACACTGGAAGTTTTGTTTCTCCAGCAGTCTTCCTCCATCTTCCCAATGCCAATGCTAGTTTAAAAAAAAGAAAAAGAAAAAAACCCTTCCACCTAAACAAAGGAGGAAGAGGAAAAGAGAAACTACACAGGTGTAATAAGACTTTGTAAGAAGGAGCTGCAAAGTCTTATTAGCTGCAACCTCCTCTGAATGAATCCTGCCAAAAAAACCTAGGATAGATTTGCCTTAGGGACACCATAAATCGGAAAAAACTTGAAGGCAACAACAACTCCACTGGCAGAGGGTTTGCTAACTGAGGTTTGCCTCTATACAGTATATTAGCAAGAGAGAATATAGTTGTGACATGCAAAATGCTAAAACAACCACGAGGTGGCAAAATCGGCATGCATATCCATGGGAGATGTAAGAAATCAATCTAGTTTTTTTATGAAAAAAATTGATTGCTGAGGCGCTTCTAAAAGCCTATGGGTAGCTATGGAAAGTTCAGTCAGTCCTTTTTGATGCATACATTGCTGAGCAAGCTAACATCTCATAAATTAGCTGTCCCAGAGTTGTGTTTTGTCTTTCAGGTTTGCTATTTCTTTACTTGCAAATGAACTAAGTGTTATCATGTGTGTTGTTTTTGCTGTATGTTTTGACAGGGGTCATCTTCTGCTTTGGACAGACTTCCAATCCAGAACTAAATTTTGTTGTTCCTAAGCTCTGTTTGTACACACACCTTCTTTCTCAAGGCAATGCAAAGCTTCTCCAAAGTGAATTGAGCTGCCCCTGGTACCTTGGGCTCACCTGGGAGATTCCATGGAAACAAGGCAGGTTGGAATGAGTTCACTGGCACATAGGCCATTTTGCAATATTTGTGGTTGCTAACAAATCTCCATGTTGTGTATAGTTCTCATCTGAGATCACTCCAGGGGATGCTCCATCATTTAGTCCTCTCACATCAGATGAGAGGTTACTTTCAAAGTTGGTCCAGATTCCCAGCTCTCTCCCTTCCTCAGACTGATTCTGTCTCTTCCAGAATGACAGCCTTCTGGTTGGTACAGAGGCTGGAATTGGAGGGTTGGAAAGGAAGGCATGTCAGAAATGTCTGGCCATGTTCTTAGTCGTGTAGAGGTTAGCTGTTAAAGACTCACTCTGGCAATCTCCTTAAAGTGAAGGAGGAGGGTCTTCTGAGCTCAATCAGGTTGGCATATCACATCCAGTTCTCCTTAGCATTACCATGGCATCACAAGCTGGTGGGTGGCTGAACTCTGTGCCTTGAGATACAGTTTTGTCCTGATTCCAATCTCATACTCCACTGGGTGTTCCTTTTAACAGAAATAGGGGAGACATGTATTTTAGATGGAATTACTACATGCCAGTACAAAGCATTTGAATGTGTACTGGCAGTTACCCTAAATCAGGACTTTCCTTTGGCTTAACTGGAACATGCTAATTTTCAATCACTTTGCTGTTTCCTAAGCCCTGCTGTGTTCCTTGGAGATTGGAAAACTTCTTCTTTCTTTAGAAAAGAAACATTTAAATCAGCTATAATGCTTCACTAAACCTTCTTCCATACTGGGGGTTGTACTGGGAGGGTTTGAGATCTTGCATTCCCAGAACCTCTCCTGTCTTGCCCACATCATATTCTTAACCCACCCATAATAGTACCTTTCTGGCAAAGGAAGTCAAGGGCTGCCAAAAGATCTGCATCCTCCATCTTGGCTCCCCCCCCCCCTTTGTTGGACTACTGCCTCTGGTCTTGGTAGAGGAAACCTGATCTATCCTAGGTGCCATCCCAAGAATCATTCGGTTGTAGCCTTGATAGGCTGAGCTGTGCTGTAAAACAATGCAATAAAGCAGTCTCATGACTCCTCTACTCATGGAACATCCTCCTTGCTGAAAATGGAATTTGTAGGACAAGTTTGGCAGACAACACCAGATGCTTGTTAATGTGCCTGTGAACTGGGAGTGAAGGGAATGGCCACCAGTGATAGCTCCTGCTTGGTGGCAACAACATATGGACCTTATCAGACGTTGGAAATTGAAAGTATAATCCAATGGCAATCTGAACGCAATCATGGGGTTTCACGTTATTACGAATTAAAGCATCTCACGCAATTTTGGGCAAAAGGGAAGTCATTCCGAACGCAATCATGGGTTTTACGTTAATGCACATTAGAGTATCTCACACAAGTTTGGGCCATGGGGGGGGGTCATTTTCAGGTAATGGGAAGTCATTCTGAACGCATTCCGAATGCAATAGGAATTTATGTGAATTCGAATTGGCTCCATTCGCAATAAACAAATTCCTCCTGATAAAGTCCATATGATGTTGATAGTTGTGTGCTTGGGAAAGATTAGTCTGTGGCAACAGTAATGACATTTTCATGTCCTTTCATCTTTCAGTACCTGGTCCTCAGGAGGTGACACTATAAAAGCAGCTTTCAGAAGTGCACATGAAATAAACATTGGTTTCTGGACACAGAAGTGCAGCTTCTTCATGAACACTTTGTAGTGGGTTGGGTTTTCTGCTGCTATTCACTTCTCAGTGGCATTGTGGTAGATGCAAACCTATTCTGCTACACAAACAAACATTTACTAAGGGAAATGGTTGTTGGCAAGGAGAAGGGCAAGCAGAGAGAGAAACATGATGGTAAGTTGATTGAGTTTTTCTAGGAAGTCTCACTACTACTGTGAAGAGAAACTAAACATTCAAAGTGGTAGAATTCAAAGATACCTATGTTGGTCTGGAAAATCCTTTTGCATACGCATTCAAAGATCCCTGTATAGAAACTCTTAGCAGCCATAATAAGAGCCAACAGTAATAATGTTTAAATGCATGTGACATCACTCTGATGCAGTTGCTTTAAAACTTGATAACAACAAAAATTATGACTGTAAATGGGTTTATAATATGACTATCCACAGCTCCTAGTATTGTATTTTTTATGTTGGATAACATTACCATAAAATTCTTACTGCTGCTTGTGCATGTGTGCCTAGCATTGTTGTGTAGTAGTATAAAGAATACTTGCACATTTTCCTTACTTGTCAATTCTGAGTTGTATTCATACTCTCCCCACCAAAAAAATCACTTTGTTTTTCATAGATGCATGAATTAACTTTCCCCTGCAATTAGAGCAGGTTACGTTGGCCTCAATTAAGTTGTTAGTCCCAGCTAAAGTTGACCTATTGAATTACTTGTCAAATAGTGAGTCAATACTTGAATCTCATTGATTCAATAAGTTTAATTAGGAATAGCAGCAGGATTCACGCCATTGTCTGAACAATTTGTATTGGGATTTAGCAGTAGCAGCAGAAGCGTTTGCATTTATCCTCTTGAGACCTCTCTAGCTGCAAGCAGATTCCATGAGATTGGCATCTACCATATCTCTTTTTCATTCTCTGCTTCGCAGAAATGCCATTACAGTCACTGCAGCAGACAGAGCTTTTAAATATTTGTGTCAACTATCAAACACATGCAGAGTTATCAGACTAAGGCCTGAATTCAATTGCTAGTCCCAGCTAGAGTTAAATTCCTTAAATCAATGTGATCTAAATGGTAACTATACAGCAACTGATTCAGTGGGTTTACTCTTGCTGGGTGTACCAACTGGATTTAGACTTAAGAATCGAAAGAGCAGCCTACAGTCTTCACAAATTCTTGAGTGGATGGTATAATGGAAAAAAGAAGACCAAATTGGCTATTGATCTGCACATAAATTTGTTTCCTGGTGGATGAGCTGGAGCTATTTATAATACTGTATTCATTAGCATACTTTTCATTTAACTGTGCAGGTCACATTCTTTGTACTCAGTCCATCCAAACTCAAAATTTCTGATAAGTACTATATATGTGAAAAGCATTAAAGCTGTGGTCAAGATCCAAAGAACCCTTCATTGTATTCCATGTGTTCAAAGGAATGTTATACATTTTTTTAACACATAGCCATTCCAAATATATATATACAGATTTTTTGAACTGAAGAGGTTACAGTTTGGAAATATTACCTTTTTGGTCTATAAATGCCAGAATCTCTCATCTGGGGGGGGGGGGGGGCAAAGTTGAAAATCAAGAAGGGAAATTTTCAAATATATTCAAAACCCAGTTAGTTGCAACTACCTTTGGGCATGACTCAAGCACTTCTTTAGTTTCCACTTGAATGAGTGACCTTCTGTTAGATACAATGATTCTGAAGAGGATACAAGACACAGAAATCCATTTTGGGGAGGGAAACAGAACTGGCAAGTAAAAGACCTTACCTTGTAAAAGGGTCTCTTTTGAACAGATTTCTAGGCACTTCTTGTGGCTAGAGAACTCAGCCTTTTCTTTGTTTTCAAATAAACCTACAATCTATGTCTGTGAAGTTTAAACCAGGATGCTATTACGGCTTTACACTTCTGTAACCAGACAATTGTATCAGTGGTTGGATTCCATGGTTCCTTCTGCAATCCCATAGAAGTACATTTGGTACAGCATCATGGTATGCTGGCTCTCATCAAGATTCAGACCTCATATTTCAGCCCTGTTTTACAAATGCATATGCACTCCCAAATTAATGTGCTTATGGTCACAGCTATATGGAGGAAGGGGAAGATTAAAATGGTACTCATCAGTTCCACAATCTTGGATGGATAATATGGTGGGAAATTTTTCAAGGTACATGGGGTGATAAGTCAAGCTGCGCTCAGGTCACTTTGCTATCTATTGTTGCCGTATAAGAAGATCGTGTCTTCTTGGTTTATTTTGCATGGTATTTATCAGCACTTTTTGGAATGGTTTTTCCTCCTAGTCCTTCAAACATGGTTTTCTCTCAGAAGCTTACTTTGCTAGTAACCTTGTGCTTATTTACTTGAAAGTACGTCATACTGGTTTCTATGGCACTTTTCCTAATTAGCTTTGTGTAGGTTGAAGCTTTAGACCATAACATTCATTTTATTTTTACCCTGCCTTTCAGCCCATAACAGAATCCCCAAGGCAGCTCAGAAAGACATAAAACATTGCAGATAATGACACAAGTGAGCCTTTCCTATGTACTTTGGTAGAAATTTACATTTTTGGATCATGTAACTGATTTGCTTATCAGTTTCCTATCTCCAAAGCCTGTGCAAACATGATTATCTGGAACTGGCCTTGCTCTTTCACTTCATCTGTAGATTGAATCAAGGGCATTACTACCGGTAGTTAAAATATCCTTGAGAAATGCATATGTGCAATCTATTATTAGATTATATATAGTAAAATGCTTTGTTTGATAACATGCCTCTTTCATGCTTCTCCAAAGCACAATGTAATAAATTTGCAATGCCTGTTGCCATTACATATTTGAAATAAATACCACAATGGTGTCCATTGCCCCTGTTTCCTGAAATAAAATGGAAGGCCTGATCCCAAAAATATATAAATAAAAGACACAAAAACATCCAAATCACATGGTGTCAACCTAAAATGTAAACAGCAGTTATATGTTGTTACTAGTCACATTATAAACTAGGATTGAAAAACTTTTGTGTCTCGATGAAATAATGTTTGCAAGACAATAACCCTAATAGTGTTGATGCTTTGCCTTCTTACTTGACGCAAGATCTAAGTTTACAGAAAAATGGTTTATGCCAAACATCAATGCCTATTTTGGGGGTGGGATGTCATGGACTTTTGGTGTGAAATCTTGTGTAATTTACTATACTGTATATATTAAAATACTTTGATTATCTGTGTGCTTTGTATGGGAGGTAAGAAGGTAAGAAGCTGTCTGGGAATGGATGAGATAACGGCATGTTAGGAGCATGTAGAAATTGGTGGAATATCTGAGGGGATCTGGATAAGGTTGGTGGATGACAGTTGATATAGGCAATTTGGATAGTTGGAAGAAATGAGTAAGTGAAATGTGGATTAGGGAAGAGAGAGCCTGGCAATCAGGTTTAGGAATTAATGAATTAATGCCTTCAACTTACCTATGTGGGATATTATACAACTTATATCCCCACTGGACACCCCTCTTTATTCACTGCTTCCACCACAGTTTTATCATTTATAGCATTCCCAGAGCATATAAATACAAAAGCAATATTTTATTAACAGCATTTAATAGTTTGTATTAGCTAAAAGAGAACTTTGTGAAAGAGTGTGAGATGTGGTTTAAATGTATTAATTAATATGTTTTGCTATGCTCAAATGCTGTTAATAAAATATTGCTTTTGTATTTATATGCTCTGGGAATGCTATAAATGATAAAGCTGTGGTGGAAGAGTGAATAAAGAGGGGTGTCCGGTGGGGATATAAGTTGTATAATATCCCACATAGGTAAGTTGAAGGCATCTAGGAGGTCTCCACAGTTGGTGGCCACAGCAGTAGGACACCAGGTGGAAGAGGTGGGTACAGGGGAAAGCCTTTTCTCTTGGTGATAACTGTGAGATTTGTGGACAACTTTACATTTGGTGGCAGCAGAGATTTAAGCAGAACTTCAGATTTGGTGAAAAAGCATTAGGTTAAATGTAAAACTCCACAAGAACCTATGCAAACCAGGGAGGTTTAAAAATGCCTCCCCATTTCATCTAAACTCTTCAATGATATAGGATCTGCCCAAACCATCTATGCTCATGGAAACATAGACCAGGCCCTTTTACTGTTGAATTTATCAACATACTTGTACTTGGATTGAAACAGAACTATCTCCAGCTTCACATAGTGTTTTTGTATGTAGCCTCTTAGAAACTGAACACTTCATTATCAGACAAGGTTCACATAGCACAGTTTATATTCATCTCTTCCAAAATGATGTGGCAGAGATTTTCAAACATTGTTAGTTTCCTCCCTCCCAACCATTGTAATTTTTTTAAACAAGGAATAATTTACCACTTAATTTGCCTCTAGCAAGAATCCACAGAAGAAAACGATAGCAGTTCACTTCAAGCCCAGCACATTTAATGGATATTTATTTATTCCAGCTTCATCAAGTAAAGGCTCAAAGCAATATTGAGTTGTTGACTGCAGATACATGCCACATGCAAGTCCTGAATGCACTTGCTTATTTGATAAAAGATAACCTTTGTTAGATGTCACATGTACATAATAACATTGATGAAGGAAGGAGGATAACATGCTTTGAAAAATATAGCACACTGCCAGCTACATTGCTAAGATCACTGAAAATGCAAAATGGTTTTTGGATTGCATTAAGAGGCTCACAAAATTTATACAAAACAACAATGCTAAACAAGCAGCAAGAGGATACAGTACAAGCACAGCCAACTTGATTTCTCTTCCCATTAGTTCATGTCAGGGGAAATTAGCATTACGTTCCAGACAAACCTGGTTAATCTTCCAAATAAAATCAGTCACAGTTCTCTAATAGTTTTATACTGATAGATATATATGACATTACACACAACACTTGACAGATCAGTGTCCAAAAAAACCCCCCTGAGGTTTCCCCTGGATGTCACCTATTATGGCTAGACATTAAAAAGTGGCAACCCAATTAGGTGTTTCTGTCTACTACTAGACTGATCATTGAGCCTTTCCCTTCTGAAAAGTGGAAGGTTCTCAAAATACAATGAAAAGTGTATTTCATTGGTTCAATGCAATGGGGAAAGTTCCTCCTTGAATCATTATTTTCCAGTAATAACCCTACACCATGAAAGAAAGAAAAAAAAGTCTTCATTATGATTTACAATGAACCAACAACAAAGGCGTATATGACATTTCAGATCTAACTTACTAAGGAGTAGAAGAGACTTCCAAATGACTGTTTGTTGGCTTCTCAGGAAGCAGTTAGGGTGACTTCTGGTTAGGAAGTTGCAGCTGAGGGGATGATCCAATGCTCTCTAAAAGGATGCTATGTGAAATAATAGTGAGGGGGAAATGGTAGAGGTTAGTAGCCAATTGTACTCATATTTATGCTGCAGCTTGTTTATATGATGAATCCAACCAGCAAGGCAGCCAAAAGAATTTCTGTTCTTTCTTTCAGGAATTTGTTTTCAAATGCTTACACACCTATGCTGTATGTGAAGAACTAGCCCACGCAAAAGTTAAAATCCTGCTGTCAAGATATTTTTCTAGAAAATATTACAGAACTCACTTCCATTCATAGCCTGTGGCTTAGAGTTGAAAGCACTCTGTGTCTGGCTTGTCTATTTGCACCCAACCAAAAGACAGAATGCATTATAAAATGTAGAAGAATTATTCCAACACATTATCTGAATGTTGAAGCTATCTGAGCCTGCAGTATGTTCTCTGTGAAGCACTGCCTTTTGTTCCCATTGCTTGATTCTCTGGAACTCTGCATGTTTTCCGAGTAATCACTGGCACACCACAGCCTGCAGCATACATTAACTGTAAATAAGCATTCTGTGCCAGTAAGAAAAACTACTTATACATACACACACACATCTCTTTCCTTACAGAATGCTCTTGAAGAAGAAGAAGGGGGGAAATGCCATTCACATTTTCTTCAAGAACAATTCATGATTCTTCAATGGCAGGGAGGAGGCACGCTCTCACTTTCGCTGCTTTCCAAGCACTCTGGTATTCTGAAATCCAGTCAAAAGTAGTGGGTCTTTGACTAAGGAGGAAATACCTCCCATGGCCTTCTCTGTTATTCTCCTCTCCCTTTCCTTTTTGACTATGCTTGAAAGACTTCAGTTGCTCTCTTTCAGGAAAAGCTTCTACTTTCAATGCCTGCTTCCCATTTTGTGAAGATCTCAAAATCTTGGAGCCCAGGGGTGTTTCTGTGGGTAGCTGAAGCCAGGCTGATTTACCATTAACTCTGAGAAAGTCATTACCTTTCTTATTTGGACTGTTGGCCAGAGTCTGCATTCTGCCTTGGTTTTTTAAACTTTTAAACTCTGGGCAGCTGTCACCTCTCTGAAATAGTTTTGGGGAGGGAAGTCTGGGGAAAAAGCTGACAACATCTTGCTTCTCTAGAGTTTTTTCTTGAACTGAAAAAGGACTGGTACCATAGAAGTGGTGCTTCAAAGACTCAGTACCAGTGGTTTCACAGCCATTATGGCATCTCCACTGAGGGGTCTTCTGAGCTTCAGTATACAGCTGTTCTAATGGGTCCACAATTGGACATGAATAGGTTTTGAAGCAATCAAGAATGAAGCTATTTCGTTCCAATGATGTCACGTTCGGAAGGGTGTATATGGGGACTATTTTTGTTGTCTCAGACATATTTAAGACCTTGGGACTATTGTGCAGCATTCCAGGTTTATCAGCATCTTGAACCTTATATTTACTTTCTGGAGGCACTGGAAAGGAAGATCTTGCTAGCTGGCAGATAGATTCAAGGTAGTCTTCCCCAGAGCAGGAACCTGGGCTCATATAAACATTTCCAAACCCTTTTGTGCTACTTGTTATGTCTTCCAACATATCCTCAAAAGCTTCATTGATGGTTGGAAGAGGCTTTGCTAAGTTCAGTCTTATTCGGGGAGCCATTTCTGTAAAGAATATGCAGGGTATCATTAGGAAATTAACAGTAACTAACATGAATAGGTTACAAATACACTGCTAGAAACTTCATACTTTGTAATCATCCTAACATAACAAATTCCAAAATTTATATTAGGGTAACACTATTGGTAAGCCAACCAAAAGGTCACTCCCAAAGTAAAAGTTTTCAGGATCTCTAGATCTCTTCATCAGGCAAGATATTTTAAAAAGTATGAGGGGGAAGACACAATTGGCAACAATTAAGAGGAAAGGGAGTTTGAGAAGCTGCCTTGGTGCTGAAGCCATTGTGTCTTAAATCAAAGGGGAGAGGAGGTGTCTTTAGACAGGCACATTTGACTGTGACTGATGATGTGATAATTTCAGATTGTACTTGAGCTGGCCACAGGGCAACTGAGAGAAAAAAAGGAAGAAGTGTTTACTCTCCCATGTTTTGAAAAACATAATGCCACCTGTTACATGAATGCAAACCACTACCCCAATCCATTTTTTAAAAATACATATATTTTAAATAAAACCCTTTATTTTAAAAGGAGAAATCCTTCTTCCTTCCACACCATGTCCCAATAACCCTTCCTTGGCTGGGAGCACTTATTTGAGAAAGAGATATGCTTGCCCTGTGTGTGATTCTCTTGATTCTCTGCATGTGAGAGTTTTAAACCTCTTGAAAGTTCTTTTTTGCTCACCACCAAACTGACCCTCTAGCCTTCTGGTCTCCAGTGTCATCTCTGTGATGTCTAGTAAAGCTAGGATGAGTTGAGTGTTATGATTATTGGAAATGGGGCCTGCAAAAAAAGTTTTACAATGTGAAGTGCTTCTGCCATACCATCCATACCCTCCAGGGTAATCCATTGCATTTCCACTCACAATTACTTGAAATAATTCCATAGCTGGAATCGTTCGGTGACACTTTATAGGCATAGCTGGGAGTTACATCTAAGAGCTTGCAGAATGAGGTATCTGATATGAGACAAACTGGTGGTCTTCTGAGAACAACTCTGTCCCTATGGTCACTGATCTGCTGTGTGAGGTACCTAGGCTAGTTCCATCAGCCTTTGAGCACTGAAGGAGAAGGGAGAAAAGAGGCAAAGACTGCTTTCTCATCCTGGTCTCAAGAAGAGCTGGGGTGGACCAGGGTATACTTTGCATCTGATTACTGGCTGGGGAAAAGACACTAACCCAGAATCCCCCTAGCTGTTGTTGCACACTTTGTGAAGCAGCTGGACCAAGAGAACAGACTCCATAACCTCCTGTACATTAGCTGACAAAGACTGGCTCTCTAGCACCATGATACAGGATCTCAGCCCCAGAGACAGATTTAAACCAGCTTCAGTTTGTTTTGTAGTGATATCTCAGAAATGAACATTGCTTTCTCACTTGGATAGTGGGAGGATAAGTGTTTTGTAAGTCCCCTGTGCCTTGCTCTGCACCATTTTTAGTGTTGTTGTTGTTTACAAAAAATAGCCACAAAAAGCCTTGCTGCATGCAGTGCATGAGTCACTTTGCCCACTCCTTACAGGGCAAAAAGTGCTCATTTGTCTTTGGGGCTACCTCGAGAACTGAGTTTTGTCGTTTAAATCTTCAGCTAAACCAGGAGAAGAGGGACACAGAGGCTATGACCATTGGGCCCATCTAGTCTCATCAACAATGACAGCAAGATTTCAGGCAGGATTCTCTCCTAGCTGGTGATTCATTCAGGAACCTTGGGCATGCACAGTCCCTTCCATCACCTGTTGTGGAGGGCAAGTCTCTAGCTCCACTCTGTAGCAGGTGGGGAAACCAAGCAGATGAGAGGAGCATGGTGGGAGTGGGCAGGAGGAACTGCCAAAGAAATATGTCCTAGAAATGTAAAGGACCATATCCTGTGTCTTGAACTAGAAACCAAGAGCAAGAGTGAGAGCGAGAGCAAGAGAGAGCACAACCCTGGGTACAAACAAACAATAACTTTGACTTTAATTCAAAAGTAACTACTACCTTCTCCATTCAGCAATCTTGTGTATCCATGTTCAGCCCTGATGCAACCTAGATGTAGCTGATCTTTTCACTATGAATCTTTAAACATATGGTGTATATAGTACAGGGAGAAAAATCTTACAGCACAGCACTGTTGTTCCAGTCCTGAGGCCATCTGCTCAGTAGCCATGACATGGATGCCCTCTTCTGCTTCCCAGTGCTGGCTAGTTTCCTTAACCACAAAATTGACAAGTGCTAAGCTGACATTCCCAACCAATGCAAAAACCTACTTCATTTTTTCTTCTTTTGAACTCTAAAATCCAATCGCCACATTTCCCCTTGGAATGCCATGCTCTTCTCTTACCTGAGAGTGTCTGTTTCAGGTAGAGCTTGACAACTCTTGAGCCTCCAGGTTCTGCAGCGTCTCTCCTGCACTGTCTGTTCTCCTTGATTTTCAGCACTGAATATGTGCTGTCTAAACCAAAGCTGCACATCAGGGTAGCAGCAGCTTCCAGTCAGCTGATTCAGCTGCTTTTTGGTTGTTGATGCTAAATATAGTCTGGTCTGTGCCATTCTGCTTCCGAAGAATTCTAATTTGATAAGTGCCTCATGTTACTGGAAAGGCCGAAAGCAGGGAACTAAGGGAGATGGGTCTAAAATGATCTCCATGGCAAATAAATCATTTTCCTTTGGCACAAGAAAAGCATTAAGGTATGCTTTATACTCTGAATTATTAAATAGGCTCAGTGCAATAGAAAGGGAGTGAATACATGTGATCTGCCTTTACAGTTAGCAGCATGTTAAACCAAATTCCACGCTGTTCTCCTTTAGCTCACATAAAGATGTGACATTTTAAAAAATATATGTCAGGGTTACAATTAACAGACAGTCTATGTTCAGATGATACAGAGAGAGTGTTGAGTCATTTGTTCCAGTTCCCTGGTCACTAAAAAAAGATATCCATAGAGCCAGGCTAAGCTCCAGAGATGCTGGCCTTCTCTTTGGGAGATGTGAAAAACAAAAGTTTCACATGTTTCAGGTGTATACTGCCATCTATAAGATGTCAATCAAGATTATTATGTGTGACAAGATTTTACTTGTCCCACGGCATATCCTCAGCGTCTGTCTCCATTGCTCAGGGCTATTCTGACAGAGTGAGAGAGGGAGCTAATTTTGAGGAATGGGGATCTGAGACAACTCTCCTACCCAGTCTGTCCCCTACAAGTGCAGGGAAGGAGGACGTTCCAAAGCCAATATTGAAGTAAAATTTACCGTTAGCCCAGTTGGCTTCTGTGTGTCAAGAATATCTTATCTCTTCCACATCACTAACATTTCACAGAGGAAAACTGGGATTACAAGTGGCTAAGGCACTTTGGAGCATGGTTAAGAAAGCAAAAATTATTAACAGACAAGCTAGGGGAGGATTATCACAGTTTGCTCATACCAAGATTGACTGCGACCTCCCAGAGGACTTTTTCCACTGTCGCTCCCACCTTATGGAATTAATTGTCTGCCAGGCGAGATCCATCAAATTACCAACCTAGACAGCTTTAAGAAAGCTGTCAAGACAGATCACTTCTGGCAGGCCTTCCCGGAATAGAAACCCGGCCATGTAAAAAAAAACCCTTCCATATACCATACATGTGATGATTCTGCCCACCGTTATTGTATTATTGTATTGTTGTTGTTGTTTTTATTTTAATGCTGGTAATTTTAATCTTAGTACTGTTTAATCATTTTAAGGGGGAGGCTATTGTGTATATTGTTGGATCATTTTAAGGTTGTACACCACTTTGATTGTTTTAACAAAAAGCGGGTTACAAATAAATAGATTCTCTCTTTACAACATTGCTAAAATACCTGAACTACAGAGAAGGAGAAGATTCCACCCCCTCCTCTTACTGCTCCTTTGCTGAGTTAAATGAATGCAGCAACTGAAATAAGCAGAGAACAAAGGGGGGAACTGGAAGGAAAGGAGAGAAACTGGAACACTTTAAAAGCAGCTGAAAAGTATGACAGAAGATTAATCAGAGCTGTCCCTCCAAATTGGGACAGTTGAAGGGAATGTCTTTTCCTAGAAAGCAGAAAGTCTTGGACCAGCTTGGGCTCAATGCAGGATGCTATAAATGCTCATATAGGGACATATAAAAGTGACTAGAAAGTACACAATATATTTCTGCTCACAGTGAGCTGACAGGAAATCACAAGGCACCAAGATGATCTTGTAAATTGAATCCTTGAATCCTATTGTTAGTCCTAAGCAGTGAAAAGCCACTGAATGAATGAATCTTCCATAAGAATTCAGGGCCATATAGGGGCCAAATTAAATTAGATATGAATGAACTGTGATTAGATTTTCTGACCTCTTTTTTCCATGTTGGGAAAAGAGTTGTGATGCCCCTGACTTGCATCAAGCCTGTGATTCTGAAGCTAGTTTTATACACCCCCCTTTTTTAAAAAGTGAAATTAACTGTGGACATGTAAGGGTGGAGATACAGATTGTATGGGTTTGGTCTTCATTAATATAGTTAATGCAGATACAGACTGTAGAGCCATCAGAAATGGATAACATACAAAGATATAACAATAATAGGTAAGGATGAAATATACAGTTAAAACAAAGAAATAAATTGATAAGAAAAAAATAAAAACCGACACGGGTTTAGTTACATGCAAATCAAAGAAAAATTTATAGAAGATACAAAAAAGGAAGGAATAGAAAAAACACAGAATGAATTAGACAAAATCTTATGGAAACTGGTCAAGAAAAAGATATCCATATTGTACAAATTAGTTTTGAATAGAGAAATAGAAAAGAAACCAACTAATGTTGTGATAAACCAATTTTTTTCTTCTCATCCATTGAGAACTAGATACAATTTTTTTAAAAAAAAATTCTTTTCAAAAGTTCCACAAAAAAGTTATTTTTTTCTCTCTCTCTCCCTGTTGAGAAGTATTTTTCACAGATTTCTCAAATGAAAATAAAAGTCAAGAGAGGCAAACATTTACACTAATTACCTGGCATTTCAAACTTAATTAGCATGTCAAAAGGAAGTTTGGCAGAGGTTTAAAGAACATTTCTCTGCCAGAAAAACCCAATATGAATGGTAGCTTTGCTTTTGCAAAATACTCAAATCCTGGCCATCTAATTAAAAACCAAAATTCTTACTTGTTTATCGAGACGTGTTCATAATTTCTTCTCTTTAAAAAGCTTTCAAAATCAGATATTTCTTCTGTTTGTCAAATTTTGATAAATATTCTTTACATCACAAGAACCAATTAAAGAATATATGACAAGATGGGCACAAAATGTAGGGCACCTGATACATCAAGACGATTGGTAAAAGACATGGAAGAAAACAAACAGCTTTACAGGATCTCAGGATCTCAAAGAAAATTTCAGGAAAATAGCAAATAGTGGTGCCACACACCTTTAAAACTAAAAAAGATCTACAGTCTAAGGGAAACAAATGTTGAAGGTGCCAGATGAATACAGGTTCATTGTACCACACGTGGTAGCCATGCACCAAGATTAAGAAGTACTGGGCCAAAATTCATAAGCAGATACAAAAAATATTTAAAATTAAATTTACAATGGTTCCAGAACTATATTCACTAAATATACAATCTTCTCTAAAGGCATTGGATGAAACCAAATATTGGAGAGGGATCCTATATCTAATAACAGCAGCGAGATTGGCGATAGCCAAAAAATTGAAAGATGACGAAGCACTGGATACTGAAAGAAATGGCCAGATTATCATGCATTGTTAACAACAAACCAATGGCAAAACTAGAAAAGGAGTGGTCACCAATTTACAATATTGGGAAAAAACATGGGTGGAAAGAAAGGAATTGCTGAGATACTGACAGAATTTATTCAAGAAATAAAAGAAATCGATTTACAAATAAGAAAATAAGGATAGTCAAAACAGGACTGTAAAAATACAAAGAGAATTAAGGCGAATTCATCTAAATACAGATGAATCAACAAAAAGGGAGATTAATAACAAAGAAAGGGAGAAGGGACATATAAACAGGTCACAGTACAAAAACAGTTAAAAGAAAAATGTTACAAATTTTATTTCAATATGCATAAAAAGGGTGTGATTGAAGTTAGAAAAAAAAATCTGTAGAGTAGAACCTACCTAATGGAAATCCAAAGGAAAATTTATTGTAATAACAAATTGTGAACACATGTTATATTTGGAAATAATTTTTATTTTATAGTAATTTCAATAAAAATGTTCTAAAACCACATCAGTTTTGATGTCTATTCACAATCTGGGACATTTTCTGCACAAAAATCAAACATAATTGTTTTACACAGGAAACAGCATTTTCTGCATATATTATTATTATTTTCTGTGCAGAAAATTCTGTTTCCTGCACAGAAAATGTTTTCTATGCAAACCAACCATGTGCAAATTTTACATAGAAATAAAGTCATTGGTTCTTCCATGTATCAGAATGAAACCACCATGGAAATTTTATAAATGACTTATACAGTTTTCTTTTGATAGGAAACTTGTAGTTAAGCAAAGTTGTCATTGCTTAGTTGAAATACTAAGTGTGGACCATACCAAAAATAGATGGAGTTTCTTGTTTCCTTTGTTTCTTTTTGAATCCATTTTGTCTCTGGTGAATTTTAAGATTCTCTTTCTTTTTCAAAAAGAGGAATATAAGAGATTCTTCCTTTGCCTTGCTAAAAATAGCTATGCAATTCCTTCATTAGCTTTTAAAGGGCACCTTTCCTGAAGGCTTTCTTGTAAATTTAAAACAAAATCCCGTATATGTTTCCTCAGAAGCAGATCCCACTGAATTCAGTGCTAAATAAGTGGGTATAGGATTTCAGTCCTAACTGATTAAAAGTCAGATGATAAGATGATAGCCCTAATTATAAGTTATATTGATTTGCACACAGAAATAAGCAAATAATGCATTACATCAAGGAGAGTGAAGTATTTTCTCTGTATAGCTCTGCTGCTTTTAATTATTGATGGCTTAAAAGCATTTTAAAATGATTTTAGTGTCACATGCATATTTCAAAAGGCGCTCCATTGAAAGCATTCCTGAAATACTTGCTGGTATAAAAGGCTACATTATTTACCTCTTAAGGAACTGCTCCCCCACCTCTTCTTCTGCTGGTTGTCAAAGTCAGAGACTGACTCTTCAAAGAATTCCTTGTTGTTTTAATGCAAGACAGAGAAAGCATCACTTTTTATACTTGTTAAGGAATACAATAAATCAGTATGAGCACTGAAGCACAACACTAGTAGGGGACATGCCTGTTCAAACAAGCAGATAACTAGTTAACAGATATGGAATGATAGGGCTACTCTTTTGGCAGGTAACATTCCAGAGATATAAAATTCCAGAGATGTAATTCTAAGAGCCAACTGTTAATAAAGTAATTTTGAGAAGTACCAGAGTAAAATGTTGTATTTTGAGCGTGTTAATGAGAGCCAACATACTATAATGGTTTGAGTGTTGGTCTACAACTCTGGAGACCAGGATTTGATTCCCTGTTTGGCCGTGAAACCCACTTGGTGAACTTAGCAAGTCACATGCTTTCAAGTTCAGAGGAAGGCAATGGCAAACCTCCTCTGAACAAATCTTGCCAAGAAAACCCCATGATAGGTTCATCTTAGGGTCAGCATAAGTTGGTACTGGAAAGCATGCAACAGCAACAAACTAGAATAGTATTCAAAAGCACTAATGGTAACTAGTGACTTCAAAAGCAACTTTTTCATGGTGAGGACTCCACCCCCCCCAGGTGAGGTACACCTAATTACATTTTTGTTCATATAAGTACAGTCAGCCAACATTGTTCCGTTTCAGTGAGATTTCCCCATATTCAGTACCTCTTGAGGGTTTTGCTACTGTTTGTTGCATTGGAAACAGCTATAGATCATTTAAAGAAGGAGTGGGCTGATTGTGGGCCTCCAGGAAGTGCTGGTCTTGCTCACTGATGTCTGTTCTGGCAAGGGCTGATGGAAACTCCAAAGAAGAATGGGAAGACTGCACTTTGCCCATCCTTGATTATTATTTCACTATGTTTTATTGACACTTTGCTGTTTTCATAATCAAATCATCTAGATTATATTTTTCTATGGAAAACTAGGGTTAGAGATGTCATAAACAAAGAAAGAAAATAGTTGACTATTCAAAGTGATTTTCAGCAACAGTGCTCCTTACACCTTTACTTCCCAGTTTGAGACTTCCATGTGATTAAGACTGCAATTCCAAACACCTTTTTCTAGAATGTAAGTCTAGGAACATTAGATTTGCTTCCTCTTGTCCTTCCTGCCACAGGGAGATTTTAATTCTGGCAAGCCTTTGGCATGGAAAGTGTTCTGCTTTTAAGCAGATATTGTGTTTAAAGGCCTGGAGGTCTCTGAAGCAATATTACAGGCCCATAAGATGCTTAAAGGATGCAGGCTTTGTTTTTCTGAGGTTCTCATCCTGTTCAAGGCCATAGGCTAACAGTTGTAGCCTTTCTAGATGCCTAATAAAAAACTAAAGTGGATTTTCTACATTTAGTGCAGAACACTGGAGATTACATTGTCCCTTCTCACTTGCTGCCCCTCACTTCTGGAACCTTCTTCCCCAGATGTGCGCCTCATCACTTCTCTAACCAGATTCAAAATTAAGTTAAGGATTATATTGTTTAGGGAAATTTTCCCAGGATTGTGCCATCTGCTCCAGGATGCCTCCTTTTAACTATGTATTAAGAAGCCAAGCCCTCCCTTCAGTCCATTTGCCTTGGGCTAGGCCCCAGAAGGAGAGAAGAACCACTGGACCTCATCCCCTTCCCACCACCTTTCCCTTCTCCTTTTGTGTTCTCTCTTTTAGACTGTAAGCCTGAGGGCAGGGAACCGTCTAAATATAAGATTGTATGTACAGCACTGTGTAAATTTACAGCACTATATAAATAAAGGATGATGATAATAATAATAATAATAATAATAATAATAATAATAATGGGACATCCTTGCTCTGTCCTTTTCCTGTCCTTGTCCCATCCCTCCTGCACGAATACAGGAAGGACTTTCAGATGACGTCACACAAATCTGGACATTGTCCTGTCCAAAAAGCACAAATGACAGCAATTCTGCAAAAGACTTTCATGTGACATTGCGCTGATCCTGTAACTGTCCCATCAGTGAGGTGGAATTGTCCCATCCTTGCCTTTCATTTTATATTAATGGAAGAGCCCATTAATACAATTCCACTTCACCAATAGATTAACAGGATCAGTGTCACATGTGAAAATGTCTTTCGCATGATTGCTGTCATAGAAAGAATAAGGACGGGAAAGCAATCCATTTTGCTTTGTCCCCCCGTCTGATAATCTCCATTGTAACAAACTTGCTCTGGATCAAGGAACACACCAGCTATAAACATTACAGATACAACATCTTTCAATCAACAGGTACCGGGAAAACTGAGAGATAGCAAGAGCACCAACCTAGAGGAGACAGAATAGAATTACATAATTTGCCAGCCAAAAGTGTCTTAATTTTGTTTGTCTTAGGAGTTGAACACATGAGGCTAGTGCCACAATAACAGGATAACAGCACATTCAGTTATAGCATGGGAGACCATTGTAAAAGCAGATCTTTTTACTCATAGAAATAATCCAATAATGGTCTCCTTCACTGCTTCTGTCACTCTTTGTTTGATGGTGCAAAACTTTTCTGCTTATTTTGGTTGGTCAGGGGCTGGTGTGGTTTGGGTGAGGAAATGTATATAGTGATCAGGGAAGATCCGGCTCCTATCCAGAGTGTGTTGCTGCAATGCTACAACTCAGTGGTGTTTTAATGCCTTATCCCCCTGCTCCTTCTTCACTCCAGACACAAGCGGAAGGGAATCTCAGCTTTCAGTCCTGAAAACAGTTTGAGTTGGGTTTCTTAAACTCAGAAATATGAACTGCCATGAAACGGAAGGAAGGGGGCATTTTTGGTACCAGAGGGAAATTGCTGAGGGGGGGGGGCTGTTTCTAGAGTTGGATAGGACCACTGTGCAATAAGCTTTCCAATCTTCAGGTTTTTCCCCTATATTTATCTTTCTCCACTGATGCTCCCATCAGCCACCAGTGGAGAATATCCACACTCAGCTTGGAATGATGGACTGAATGACAGTGGCGTCCCCACCCATGATGTCCCACCCATGATGTGGGGAAGGAAGGGAAATTGGAGGTTTGTATGCACATTTTGCATGCCCAGACTGTGACTCTTGGGAGAGGTCCAGAGAGGCAGAAGGAGGGAGCGAAGTGGTGCCCCCCCCCCCCCCGTTTAGATCCTTTGTTGCATGCCCCTGAGTTTGACCTTCAACTTATCCATGGGTTATATCACAATCCATGATTTTGCCCACAAAACCTGCCCTCGACATACACATGAGGTCAACCTATACATGTGTTGATTTACCATTCTACAATTAATTGAATGAGTCTATTCTAGTTGAGAGTAACCAACAGGGTGCCAGCCAGTGTAAGCTAAACTGTATTCATGCCTAGCAAACCACACTGTTTTGACTGTTAAAATGTGGCCCTAGATTAAATGAGCCATTCTAAGCATTTAAGTTGAAATGCTTAATGTTGCTATGATACTGATAGCTGCACATCCTGAATTTGGACATGTTCAGGCATGAGAAATCATTACCCAAGTCAAGCATTAGGAGAGAACAGGGGGCCTTTTCTCTTCTTCCAAGCTTGCCTGATAGCTAAGAATGTTCCCCTTCTTCATATGCCATTCATCAATGCTGAAAGAATGTTGCCTGGTAGTTAGAGATACAGGGAGGATGTCACACTTGCGTAATTCTCATTTGCTACTGTTTTTTCCTCCTCAAAGAAATTGACCTCATTTTTTTTAGAAGACCCAGTCTTGGAGGAGGAGGAGGAGGGTGAGACAGAAGATTCCATTTTCACATAATTCCCTATATAGTTGGTGAATATTACTTCCAGCCATGAAAATCATAGAATATGGATTGTCCCTAGGATGACACACAAGGTCAACTGCATCTGTTGAATGCCAGCAAAGTTCAGAAAGAGCTTGAAGAGACAAAGTGGCCAGAGTGATCTACAGTAGGCCATTTTCTCCCATGTTTCAAGCCACATGTGACTATATTTGTTTGTGATTCAATTGCACTACAGTTGGCCCTCCTTATCCATAGATTTTTTTTTATCCACGGATTTGAGTATATACAGCTTGAAAATATTCCCAAAAAGTATAAATTCTAAAGAGCAAACTTTGCTTTTCCATTTTATATATGGGACACCATTTTGTTGTGCCATTATATTTAATGGGACTTGAGCATCCATGGATTTTGTTATCCACGGAGGGTCCTAGAATGAAACCCCAGTGAATAACTGTATATCTCTGGTCTAAGAATGCTGCCCTACTTGTTCCTGAAATATGGAATTACAGTTCCTAAAAATGTCCTTCAGATCTTGGAATACATTAATGAATAAAACTGCTTCTAAATATTTGCTGAATTCATTTTTTAAAAAAGAAAAGATATTAACACATACATTTTAATACATAAAACAAACAAAAAAATAAAATTTCAAAAAGCAAGCCTTGTTTGTGTCCATTTTATATAAGGGATACCAATATATAACCCCCCTTGTCTATAATGGGACTTGAGCATCCATGGATTTTGTTGTCTGTGTGTGTGTGTGAGAGAGAGGGGGGGGGTTCATGGTGCATTTCATGCATTTCTCATCACACTCTGAATGTACCTGGTTCCTGCCATTTTTTTTTTCTTTTTCTTTTCTGTGCATGTGTACCCAAGCATCCTGTACTCCTAGCATCTGTTAGGGTGTTAAGAGAGAATGTTCTGGCCCATTGACATATATCAGCATAGATCAGTTTCAGTACCCACCGGAAGTATTGAAAATGTGGTATCATGAGGGGCACCTATTAATCAATCATGGCTTCATGCCTTATTTTGGAATCATTTTCAGGTTCGGGGTATCACACTTGTTCACATAGCAGAGAGACCACCAGCAAAGGCCACAATTGCTCCCAGGACTTGTAATACTACTACTAATAATAAAATTTATTAATATCCTGCCCGTCTACAAGATGCTATTGGGGCGGCTTACAAAAAAAACATACATTCCAAAACCCTCAATCCCCCTCTTAAAATACTATTAAACAATGTAAGAATTAAAACATACTTTAAAAATTTATACAACAAACAATAGTCCATGACTAAAGTGAGGTCGGAGTTCAACAGTTAGATTTCTTCTAACTGTAAAGAGCCCTGGTGGGGCAGTGGTTAAATGGCTGTACTGCAGCCACTCGCTCAAAACCATAAGGTTGCTAGTTCAATACCAGCAAAAGGGCTCAAGCCTGACTCAGGCTTGCATCCTTCCAAGGTCACTAAAATGAGTACCCAGATTGTTGGGGGCAAGTAGCTTACAGTTGTAGACTGCTTAGGTACTGCTTAGACTGTATGAAGCGGTATATAAATGAAGCTGTTTGCTTGACTGCTGCAATCCACTTTGATTCCCCACCAGAAAAGGCAGAATAGAAATAAATCCTATATTATTATTATTATTATTATTATTATTATTATTATTATTATGGCTGGAGAAACTATTCAGGAAAGGCCTGCCGGAAGAGATCCGTCTTTATAGCTTTTTAAAAGCTGTTTTTAGGGTGGTATTATGACGGATCTCGTCCAGCATGCCATTCCACAATCTGGGGTGACTTGCTGCCTGTGCATATTCCCAAGTAAGCCAGTCCTTCTTTTTTGTGAATTGACATAGAAACTGTGTTTTTGTATTCTACTGTTTCTCATGTTATTTCTCAGGAAAGCATACAGAGGGGTTGTGGGGATTTTGGATACTCAGAACTTGCTGCCCCTGTTAACTCCTGCATAATCCATAGAATCATAGAACTGTAGAGTTGGAAGAGACCACAAAGGCCATCCAGTCCAACTCTCTGCCATGCAGGAACTCTCCAGCAAAGCATCCATAACAGATGGCCATCCAGCCTCTGTTTAAAGACCTCCAAGGAAGGAGACTCCACTACACTCTGAGGGAGGGTGTTCCACTGTCAAACAGCCCTTACTGTCAGGAAGTTCCTTCTAATGTTGAGGTGGAATCACTTTTCCTGGAGCGTGCATCCATTGTCCTGAGTCCTGTTCTCTAGAGCAGCAGAAAAAAAGCTTGCTCCCTCCTCAATAATGACATCCCTTCAGATATTTAAACAGGGCTATCATATCACCTCTCAACCGTCTCTTCTCCTGGCTAAACATCCCCAGCTCCCTAAGGTGTTCCCCATAGGGCACGGCTTCCAGACACTTCACTATCTTAGGAGTTTATTAGACGACGGAAATTGGAAGTATAATCTAATGGCAATCCGAACACAATCATGGGGTTTCACATTATTGCATATTAAAGTATCTCACACAATTTCGGGCGAAAGGGAATTAATTTCAAACGCAATCATGGGTTTTACGTTATTTCATATTAAAGCATCTCACACAATTTTGTGCAATGGGTGGTCATTTTTGGGTAATGGGAAGTCATTCTGAATGCATTCCGAATGCAATTGGTATTCCCGTAAATTCACTAAACTAGCGAATTCACGTGAATTCAATTTGGCTCCAATTGGCTCCATTCGAAATAAAGAGAAATTCTTTCCATCTGATAAACTCCATCGTTGCCCTCCTTTGGACCCGCTCCAGTTTCTCCACATCCTTTTTGAATTGTGCTGCCCAGACCTGGACACAGTATTCCAGGTGGGGCCTGACCAAAGCAGAATAGAGTGGCACTATTACTTCCCTTGATCTAGACACTATACTTCTATTGATGCAGCCTAAAATTGCATTGGCCTTTTTAGCTGCCTCATCCATAATTGTTACTTCCAGTTATGCTTCTACCTGAATTGTGGGAAGAGCACATTTATGCCTGGAGTGAGTGTGGGGTGTGTGGATTTCTTCCTGAAGTAAATGGCTTTCCTGATGCCCTTATTTTGCACTCACAAGCTTGATTCATTGTCCTTCTCTGTGCAGTGTCCTTCTCTATGCAATGTAATATCACTAGAACAGAAAAATACTATCACTAACACATGCAAAAGAAGGATTTGGATTGCTTCCTCCTTTCCCTTCTTGACTATCATCACCAGTATAATCACAATTGTGGTGTCTTGCAAAGAGTGAGTTTTACTTTTTATGTTGGACTCTATGCTTAATTCTCTTTATTAATATCCTTACTTTTGGGGTTTCAGATTCTTAATTCTCTGTGCAATGGAAGTGTACTCCACTTGGAACAGGGGAATGTGAATGTTTTATTGTGTGGCTTTAGGTATTACACACACACACACACACACAGAGAGAGAGAGAGAGAGAGAGAGAGAGCTTTGCACTCAAATGTAAATTTCATATGCCTCTGTTTCTCATTTCTGTAACATGGGTGGCTTCAAAGCCTTGTGTCCCAGGCCACAGAGACACCAGCCACTAACAAGAGGCTCATACCAAATGGACTGGCTTGAAGGACCCATATTTAAATGAGAGAAACCTATTAGATGGCTGCTGCTAGCAAATTTGCTTTTTTAAAAGTTGTAAAAATATAGTCCATTAAGTTGCTGTACTTTATACAATATACCGCAAGCAATTGGTATAGACCACTGACAGTTTCTGGGAACCATTAATGAACCAACAGATGGTAACTACATTGCTAGTTTCTGCTAGCAGTCTTCCAGGAATCATTCAGTGCTCTCTAATAATTACTGAAGCATCCTACCTGTATAAGGTCACCAGAGACAAAGACCAACAGCATGAAAAAAAAAATTAACCTGAAAGCCATTATTTAAAACAAACCTTATAGGAGCACACAAAGTTTTTAAAAAGACATTAGTGTGATAAAAAAAAAATTATGGAAGACTATATACAGGGCAACTAAATACAGGAGGTCACAGTAGTAGTCTTGCAGACCGATTTTGAATTTCCATATTCTGGCAGTTTAAACTGTGCTTCTTTAGTCAATAGGAAAGCTATCTGCTAACACCCACGCAGGTTACATAAGAAACCTTATATAACAAAGCTAGAGGAAAAATGGGGTATGAATATGTGAAAATGTGATTAATTGATATATCCCACATCTCTGAAAAAGATTGTCAATTTGGTGATTAAATAAGGTGATAAACTTCTCCTAGCCATTTGTGGGGAGGGGAGATAAAAACCTAAATAAAGGTATATTGTTGCTATGTATTAAGAAATAAAATTTCAATTAAAAATATACAACCAAACCAGAGATAGATTTTAACATTTTATAGGCAAAAGTTTCACTTGGTGCCTTTCTTGACAATGGAGTGGCAGAAGTCCAAATGTTAACTAAACCTACCATTTGTAACCCTGCTGTGTTTCCATGTCTGTTACTATTATTAACAGGGAAGAGGGCATGTCTTCTACATCACATCTGTTGTAGTAGATGAAAGATTTTAGTCTTATTACTATGCTCTCTCAAAGCTATTGTCTATGCAAAATCCCTTTATAAAATTGTCAAAATGATTGCAGAGGATATGGTGGTGGTGGTGGTGGGCCTTCAATTCATTGCCAACTTATGGGGACCCTAAAGCGACCCTATCACAAGGTTTCCTTGTAAGATTTATTCAGAGGGGGTTTGGTAGAGGATGCACATATTTGAGAATCAGAGCTGGTAATGTTTCCTGAGAGCTTAAAAGGTTACAAAAGAAGAGGAAGAAGAAAAGAAGAGCAGCACCAGGAAGAAGAAAGTCAGCAGTCAAAAGAACACTTAGGTGCTTTCCACAGCTCCATTTGCTTTCATGTGCCTCCATCTAGTGGCTATTTGCCTGTACAGCTGCTGTCTTTTAAGTTCAACAAAAGTTCCTAATGCTCCACATCTTGTACTTCTACCATCAAGTGTTTTATTTGTTTCATTTTCAACATCACCAAGGACATGGATTTTTCACAAACTTTGACACCTATTTGACACCAGTAGAATATATAGCATACTTAACAAAGTACTTATTCTGGAGATCCAGGAGAGTGAAGTCTGCACAATGACAGTCAAATGGCAACCTGGGTGTTTGTTATTCTTGTTGTTGTTGATGATGATGCTGTGTGCCTTCAAGTCAGTTCTGACTTATGGCAACCGTAAGGTGAGCCTATCATGTGGTTTTCTTGGCAAGATTTGTTCAGAGGTGGTTTGCCATTGCTTTCCCCTGAGGCTGAGAGAGTGTGATTTGCCCAACGACACCCAATAGGTTTCATGGCTGAGTTGGGATGTTAACCCTGTTCTCCAGAACTGTAGTCCCCCACTCAAACCACTCACCCTGCTGCCAACCAGGTGCTGCTTGAGTGAGGAGGCAAAACTGACCCAGGAACAGTCCAGCTGCTGTTGCAGAGCCAAGGAGAAACTTTTCCTCCAGGAGATACTGGATATCTCCTTCTACAATGTCAGAGACACCTTAATGAAGGTTTTCTCACATTTCCGTACATGACCTCACATAGCCAATCTATACTATACTACTTACTATACAGGGTGGAGGCATGGACCCATAGTTTTAATTGTAGTAGTGACCAACATGTTTTAGATCATGAAATAGGTGAAAAGTTTATGCCATTGGGTTGCGTGATCAAAGATGTAATTGAGTTTTTAAAGGATTATTACAGAAAAGAAAGAAAAAAGAAACATAACAGAGAAAATAAACACAAAGAGAGGGGAAGGAAATACAACGGAAAGGGGAAGTGCATAGGATGTGAACAAAGGCTAGGCATTTAAATTGATAAGTTCCAAAAATACATTTTCTTGATGTTGGTGTCATGCGAATATAACTTTCATATGTAGCTAAAAAGAATAAGATCTGCTGAGCAGTAGATGGCAAATATTTACCTTTCCAGTGCTATTTTGCTACCTTTTCTAGTACATGAGAAGCAGTTTTCAAGTGGAAGGATCTGAAATAATTGTAACAGCAAAAAACATGTTTTTGCAACAGTTCTATGGATAATATGAAGTGTCAAAAAGGCATATAGAGGTGTCTGAGAGCAAATCAAATCTAAATTCTCACGAGAAGCCAAAATGATCTAACTGAGGCCATAGTACTTTGAAGACAACATGAGAAGAAGTGGCTTATAGAAAAATACAGTGGAAGGCAACAGGTAAAGTGGAAAGCAGTAAGAAAAGAGGAATGCCACATTATAGATGAGTTAATTTAACAAGAGAAATTGTCACTCTGAGTTTGTAAGAAGTAAGCAGGGCTGTTAGGGGCTGTTGAAGATCCCTCATTCATAATACTGTCATAAGTTAAAAATGACTTGATGGTAAACAACAACAATGCATGAAGGATCCAAATATGTATGACCACAGATGAATACTAGTCAGGAAAGAGTTGTCATCTTACTAGATGTGATGTTGTACACATAGCAATAACATTTACATTTCTATACTGCTTCATAGTGAACTCAGCACTCGCTATGCAGTTTACAATATGTAAGCCAATTGCCCCCAACAAGCTGGGTACTCATTTTACCAACCTACAAAAGGATGGATGGCTGAGTCAACCTTGGAGCCTTGCCTGGGATCAAACTCAAAACTTTGTGGCTGCAGTACTAGCATTTAAACACTGTGCCACCAGGACTCCACATGCACACATGTAACTGTTAAAACAAACGCATCCAGCTCTTTCCTTTTATCTGGTTGCACTGCAAGGATGTCAAATGCAGGTACATCCCAAAGATTCCTGGAGGCCATTGCTGCCATCTGCCACACTGCATCTAGATACTTTAACACATTGCTGCTGATCACCTATTTTCCAACCACCTCCAGAAACAGCTGTGTTGGAGGATCTATGGCTTACCAGGTGAGTCTGGGGACTAACATCTACAGATACAGTTAAAGAGATGCAGATACCCGGGACACATCCATCTTGCAATGCAGGATCTTGGCCCAGATAGAAGCTTCCATGGAATGAGGAGCCACAAAGCTCTCCATCCCGGTCCTGATACTGAGTAAAATATGCCTGTATGCTCTAAAAGGAGGGAAAACTAGTTCAGAAACAAGCTCAGATACTCCCCAGATGGGCTCCAGTGCAGATTAGGTCCAGCTAAGTAATAAATGAATGTTTGGAATTAGTCACTTCCTACTTGATGAAATCTCCAGTTGTGCACAATTGCTAACTAATCTGATCAAATTGGCCAGAGCTACAGCAGTTAAGAAGTGCTTAAAACTGCCTCACCAAGAACCATCTTCAATCTCCTGTAGTAGCTCCTGATCGCCAAAAGAGATTGTACTCCAGGAATTTGAAAGGGGCTTGACTTCCAGAAGAGATCCAGTGTTATATAGTGGTTTGAGTGGTGGACTATGACTCTGGAGACCTGGGTTTGAATACCCGCTTGGCCATGGAACCCCACTGAGTGACCGTGGGCAAGTCACACTCTCTCAGCCTCAGAGGAAGGCAATGGAAAATCCTCTCTGAAATTTTTTTGCCAAGAACCCCCGTGACAGGTTCACCTTAAGGTTGCCCTAAGTTGGAAACAGCTTGAAAGCACTCAACAATAGCCTCAATAAGATAGAGGTACCATCAGTGGGTCTGTGGAATCTTGGCATCACATTTCCCACCATGATCTATGTTTCAGTTTAGAGCAGTGGTTCCCAAACTTTGGTCTATCAGGTGATTTGGACTTCAACTTCCAGAAGCCTTAGCCAGTTTGATTGACAGTTAAGAATTTTGGGAAATGAAGTACAAGACATAGAGAGGGCCAAAGTTTGCCTTCTTATGTGAGAGAAGAGAGGACGAGGGAAGGGAAGGAAGGGATCAAGTGAGTGAGGGAGGGAGGAAGAGAGGAAGAAATTATCCCTATTATCAACATGGAAACAAAGATTACGATGGTATTGATGATATATTTAGCTGACTTTATGAGGCAAAGGAGTGCTAATATGTTGCTGATGGCCTGTGGATGAATGGGCAATTACAGACAACTGAACTGCAATATTTTGCATCCCAGTTTGTTCCATCTCTTGGATGGCTGCAATTCTGTTGCAATCTTTCCTGCTAATGTATCCTATCCATTTGCTAGCTACATAGTAGTGTGATTGTTGAACCCACCAGGTTTTGTACATATGTCACTAACAGTAGCGTCATTGGGGGAAGGCAGGGGATATGGATTCCACCGGGTGACACTTCAGGAGTCAGCTCTCCAACCATTCCCCATGGTGCTTCCCTGCACATATGTGCTCTGTCACCTGCTCATGCTGCTCTGTCCTGTATGTGTTGCTTCATGCCCCATGTGCACACTGCTTTGTCCCCTGTGTGCGCTCCACCCACTGCATGCTCCATCTTTAGGGAGCAGATTGGCAGGCACATGGGGGGATGGAATGGCACATGCAGGGGTCAACATGGGGATAGGGAGTGCATGCCATCCTGGAAGTCCCACCCACTGGAAGTCCCATCACAGAGGTCTCACCCACCAGAAGTCCCATACAGAAGTCCTGCCCCTCTCTAGTCCCACCCCCTGCACCAGGTGACATCTGGTGCGGGAATGCTGCTGCTAACACTCAAATGCTTGAGCTACTGATTTATACATGTGTTATAGTACTGTAACCATTTTCATGTTTGTAAGGATTCCTAGCACCATAGAGGCATGGGAGACTGTATCATGATGTATTTAGCCCCTGCATAGGTCTACCTTACCTTCGCTGCTGAATAAAGTGGGAACTGTGCCTGGTTATGCACTGATGCGTGCTATACTACTTTGTACAAACTAGCTGGACTCAGCAGAACTGCTTCATCTCTCAAAACTATTTGCTAGGATTTGCTAGCCTCAGCATTTTTTTTTTTTTTTTACAATAGCATTTGGGCTGCAGCTGTAATTTACAGATCCTACGCAGTTAGAAGGAATAATGTTAATTTTAGCTCAATGTTTACTGGTATGCTTCCCATAAAGACTTTGCTGTTTTTCGGTTATGGCAGAATACAATATGAACAGGTTAACAAGATTCAGGATTCATCTTTTTGTGATAATGTTTTATGCTAATGCATCTTTTGTTTCCACTGTCAAAAACAAATAATTGTTGTTGTTTAATAATGCATCTAGTGTAAGGAGGTGGGAAAACAGAATACAAGAAATGTATTTTGCAAGGAATTAACTTGTTGCAGCATCATAGAATTGTCCACAGGTTCTTTAGTATTTTCTTCTGTGTATTGCTAACAAAACAATTTTGGGTATGCTGAAATGTTAGCCTCTGATTTAGGGAATCCAATTAATCTAATATTTGTAGAGTTTCACAAGTCATCTCTGTGAAATGAAAACTAGGCTCAATATCATAGTAATTAAATTCCCCAATCAGTAGAGCTGCAAAGAAAAGACTATGAGCATCAGCAAAGCTTCAGCAAAGTTGAAAGCTTCAGCAAAGTTGATTGCTACAAAAGAACAGCTCCAAGCATGTCTCTTTTAGAGATGTGGACATTTTCTGTTAATGTTTAGTTATAAATACACAAAAATGTATCACAATGATGAGTTGCACTCTTGTCTTTTTGTAACCAGGCCACTTGGAGTAATTCCTTTGAATTAATTTTGTTTTTCTACAGAGAAAGCACATTTGTCTCTTTAAACAGATGGAGACACCCATGAGTCCAGACCCCCTTCCCCTTCCCCACATCTTCAGCTGTTTTCAGCTTTGCTCTGGTGCCACAACCAATTACAATTCCCAGAATTCCATAGCATCGAGCCAGGGAAATTAAAGTCATGTAAAACCAGATTATTTCTACAGTGTGATGAGGCAAGAGCTCTATTACCTGACTGCCTAGACTAGACTTTGTAGGATAACCCAAACATTTTAAAAATTTGCATGGACAGAAATGTTAGCTCTGAAAAAGAGGATATGTCTGCGAAAAGGGAGGCAGCAATTTTAGCTCTGAAAAAGAGGACATGTCCTGGAAAAGGAGGATGTATGGTTACCCTAACCAGATATATCTAGCCATACTTTTGCCAGAAGCACAGTCTTGTAGCAGGGTGAAAGATCTTTGAGATGTATGTTCAAATTTACATTATTAAAAACCATTCAGAAACATAATAAAGCTGATTCAAGGACTTGAGAAGATGATACATTTTTGATTTTGAAGTAAGAACTAGGCAAAGCCTGGGGAGCTTTCCATTCTGGCTATAGTTCTAGCATTCCCAAAAGGACAGGTCTCTGCATCAGGGTGAAGTAGTTACAGATGGTGAAGGGACCAATATTTACTGGGATTTGTATTGTTGTGTACCTTCAAATTGTTTCTGACTTATGGCAACTTAAAGCCGAACTGAACCTCTCATGGGAATTTCTAGGCAAGATTAGTTGAGATTACTTTTCCCTTCCTCTGAGGTTCAGAGAGTGGGACTTGCCCAAGGTCACCCAATGGGTTTTCATGGCTGAGGGGGGATTCAAACCCTGGTTTCCAGAGTCTTTGTCCAATGCTCTTCATGCCAGCTCCCTTGTACCAGTGTGTTCTCACTGAAAACTGACCTGAATCTTCCAGTTTTCATTTTTGACTATATTCAGCCAGTTTTCTCAGTGGGGTTGGGTGTTGTAGGGTGTTATGGAACTATTCACCACTCCTGGAAGACTCCAGTAGTGGCAGGTGAATAAATTTGGGTGATTCACCCCTCCCGTAGTTTTTAGAGAGAAAGTGTAGGATGTTTAGCCAGGGTTGCAAATCCCCCTCCCCCAAGTAGACCATAGGCCACAGTTTGCTCACCCTTTTCTGTACGTTTTATCAGATGTGGTTATTTCTGTTACTGATAGTCCAGCTCTTCATGCATTCCTATGACTCATGATAAACTCTCAGGTTCTTCCTGATATACTGATGAAAGCAACAAAGGAATTGCTCTAGAGTCTTGAGATTTGTTGGGTGTTTCTACCAAAGGCTAGAGAAGCAACATATTTCTTCCCATATTTAAATGCTAATATTTAAGCTGAAAAGCAGCTTTCCTCTTCAGCAATAGAGCTGCTGTGGAAACATCAAAGAAACTTCCCCTTGTGTGTCTGGTTGTCTTTCCATGAATGTGCTTAGTTTAGTTCAATCCCAGTGAAGGATAATGAGTTCAGGCAGCTTTCAGTATTATTTTAAGTCATGCCGGTTTACAGATCCTGTTTAACAGTCAAAGGCAAAATGGCATCTGATTACAGAGCATAGTATTAAGGGCACCCTTAGCCTGCTGTTTAGAAGTATCCTAAAAATAATGCAATAAACATAGGATTACGCTACAGTCTTATGTATACCTGTTTTCTCAGTGCTAAGTCCCTCTGTTTTCAGTAGTGTGTTGTGCCTTGTAAATGTATTCAGGATTGCAGCCTTCATCTATTTATTGTGTGACCATAACTCTCATCCATCCTTTCATCGGCAACAGTCAGTGGGCAAGGTGATGGATGCTACATAGAACTGTCTTGTGTTTTGTAAGCGGTCTCATACACTTTCAAGTTTCTCCGAGTTTCTTATCAAGCAACGTTATCCAATAAGAATGAAGCTGCTTTGAAAAGCAAGGAGGTGTTGTCCTATTCGCTGTGAAACTATGACATCATTTCAGATCAACAGGGCCTGCGAAGTATCATTACCAAAAAAATACTTGCTGCTTTGTGTGGAAGTTGCCAGATCTTTGCCCTTTAAATGTTCCTAACCTTCTTCTTCTGTTCTAAAGCTACTTCTGTGGACTAAGGAAGGTGTTACACCCCACTCTCTAGGCCTACATGTTGGGACCAGCAATCCCTAAGATACTTTCTGATGGATGCTTCCTCCAACCCATTGTCTGTCCTGGACTCCAACATTACAATGGGGAAGGTCAGTTGTTTTCTGAAGGCTAGTCTACATGTAAGAGTATTATGCAAATTGCTGTGAATTTTTGCACATTTATATCAACACTTAAATTTGCATCTATTTGCCCTCCCTCTGCTAAAAATGTCTTGCCATGCAAATTCATGCAAAGTGGAAAGATGGCCACATATTTGATAATGTGTATTCCTTGCGGATACTCCAGTAAAAATCTGCGAAGCCTTTTGCAGCAGTGTTTATGGATTTTTTTCCCCGCTCCCCATCAAGTTCAAATTCCTCTGAATTGTGCGTGGCTGGATTGTAGTCTTTTCAATTGTAATGAGAAGCATTTTATTGGTGTAGACAAGCCTTGAGTCTCTGCTTGCCTTGAGGATGTTTGTCTATTTTCAACCTACAACTCACATAGAAGCATAATTCATATTATATACATTGCTGAAACTAAATTAAAAAATATTGCCAGAAATCTGTATTTAAGTACATTGGCTCAGTCACTTCTTTTGGCTCAACACCCCAAATTTGATGAAAATAACAGCAAACTGGGCTCCAATTGCCAGTGAAACGGACCTCCTTCTCCTCATGCAGCTGATGTCAGTAATATGGAACAATTACCTAAATTTACTCATTCATAACTGTTCAGTATTCATGATTGCTACTTTGGCCTCATTCCCACTTACAGATAAATCAATGTACGATCTGAATCGATGGATCTATTCAACAGGGGAACATGGTTCCCACTACATTTGCCCCGATCGATTTTTTTTGCTCCAAAATAACCCACTTGTGGCTCCCATTCACCAGTGAATCAATTCAAAATGATTCGGTTCAAGCCAGCTGAAGGGGAAATTTGAATCAATTCAGATCCACTCTACACTTGTGCAGAATCGATTCATTGAAAAAGAAGTGGGAAAAATCAGCATTAAAAATATGTGGGTTATTTCCCTCTTGGAATCCCTCTTGGAATCGCTTCAGTTATTTCCCTCTTGGAATCGCTTCAGTGAATCAGATTAAGTTGGAACCAGGGTTGTTTGAATTGGTTCAAACCAATTCATGATCCAATTTAAAAGGTAGTGGGAATGAGGCCTTAGACATAGTATTGACTCTATTGCCACAGTTGTAACACCCTCCCCAGCCTACTTTGCTGGGCATCAGCTGAAGTCCATTTTGCCATTGTTTGGAGCATGGCTGAATAACATTCTGTAAAGTTTGAAATGGGTCAGGTCAGAAGAAGTTACTTAGTGAAATATATTAACTAAGCAACTGATTGTCAGTGAAACCCATTTTATTTGTTGGAATTAGCAACTTTTGCAAGCTTATACTCACTAATTGTCAGTGTGTAACTTCCTGTTTGTTTGCTTTTCCATCCCCACTCCTTTCCTTCATCTTCTCTAACCTTCAGCCATTTGCTTTGTTTCTCTTTTCTCTATTAGATGCTGTGTTTGATTATGAACAAGTCTCTCTCTCTGGCTTTTCTTTGCTAATGAAGATTCAGGAAAGACTCATCCCACGCTTTCTACAAGCACGTTGATGACTCAAAAGGCCGATCCGAGATAAACAAGTCTGGTTATAGAAAGCACAGCAGAAAGTCTCATTGGGTGATGTTTCCAAGTTGTGGTTCTTTCTGGGTTGTCATTTCTCTTTGAGACTTGTTTGGCATGAGTTCTCAAAAGAGGCTGCAGCATTGTGGATAGTGCGCCTCCATGCCTCCCAATGTGAGGCCAGGGAAGATTATTGTTGGTGATCAATTTGGCCGGGCTTGAGGTGTTGTTTCAGAGAGTCCTTGTATCTCTTCTTTGGGGCACCCCTCTTACGCTGACCTGTGGTGAGTTCACTGTAGAGTACTATTTTTGGGAGGCGGTGGTCCTCCATCCTAGAAACGTGCTCTGCCCAGCGCAGCTGCGTTTTCAGTAGCATGGCCTCGATGCTGATGATCCCTGCTTGCTCCAGGACAGCAACATTCATCACATAGTCAGTCCAATGTATATTTAGGATTGTACGTAGACAGCACTGATGAAAGCATTTGAGGAGTCGTAGATGTTGGCGACAGGTGACCCATGTTTCAGACCCATACAGCAGAAAGCACAGTACAATGGCTCTGTACACACTGATTTTTGTGCTTCGCCTCAGGCATTTGTTACTCCAGACTCTTTTGTGAAGCCTTCCGAATGCACATTGGGGCGGTACAGACTGCCCAAAAGGGGAGGTCTGTAGCTTGTTCTTTAAGCAGTGAGATGGGGCCAAGGCTGCCGCACCGGCAGCCTCAGAGGCCCCATTCTGCCACTTCGGAAGGCCGCAGAGAAGTGGCAAACTGCTGCTTCCCCATGGCCTCAAAGCGAGGTGCTGAGGGGAGAAAGGGGTCACCACCGCCCTGGGTCCTTGGTGCAGCCATTTAAAGGCCACACCAAGGAACCGGCGCAAAAAAGGAGCTCGGTTTCCAAGCTCCTTTTTTGTGCTGCAAAAAGGGCATGCTTGGCACCCTCCCGTGGCACCATTGGGTCATGGCACGGGCAGCGTATCTAAACCATGCTTGTGCCATGACGCTATCATGGTGCGCCCGTATGGATGCTGCCATTTTAAAATGGCAGCATCCATATGGCCTAGGGTTAGGGAGGGTGCAAACGCTGCGCCCTCCCTAACCCTAAAGGTGGCCTTTAGAGCCCTAAAGGCACCTCTTTGTGCCCGTCTAGATCGGGCCAATATGCCTTTGCTAATCTGAGGAGATGATACTTCCCAGGTAGGTGAACTGCTGGATGGAATTCAGCATAGATTTGCTTATGGTGACGTGGGGGTGATAGTGCCCTTCTTGTGGTGCAGGCTGGTAGACAACTTCAGTTTTCTTCAGGCTGACTTCCTGGCCAAACAGCTCTGCAGCCGTTGCAAAGTAGGATGTTAGGCGCTGTAGAGCTGCTTCTGTATGGGCATCAAGGGCAGCATCGTCAGCAAAAAGCAGCTCACAGACTAGATAGTTTAGAGTCTTCATGTGAGCCTTCAGACAGCTTAAGTTAAACAAGTTACCATCAGTACGGTAACGTATATAGGTGCCGTCTTCTTCTTCAAGATCTGTTGTAGCCCTTTGGAGCATCATGCTGAAGAAAATTGTAAATGGAGTTGGAGCATGAACACAACCTTGTTTCACACCATTAGTTTTTAGAAAGGGCTCTGAGAGAGCATCACCATATCTGACCTGACCGTGCTGGCCCTCATGTAGCAAGATAATCATTTTGAGGAAATTGGGGGGACATCCTAGTCGCTCCAGGATCTGCCACAGACCTTTTCTACTCACAGTGTTGAAGGCTTTGGTAAGGTTGACAAATGTTACATAGAGTCCTTTGTTCTGCTCGCTACATTTCTCTTGCAGTTGTCTAAGAGCAAATACCATATCTGTAGTGCTCCTAATAGCTCTGAAGCTGCATTAGCTTTCAGGGAGAAGTTCTTCTGCAATAGCAGGAACTAATCTGTTCAGGAGTATCCTTGCAAGGATTTTTCCAGCAATGGAGAGCAGTGTTATACCTCGATAGTTTTAGCAATCAGATTTTGCTCCTTTTTTCTTATCCAAGGTGATGATAACTGCATCTCGGAGATCTGATGGCAGTTCACTTTTCCCCCAGCAACTCACAAGGAGCTCATGGAATTTAGCATGGAATACATGACCTCTGTGTTTCCAAGCTTCAGGTGGGATTCCATCAATCCTGGCTGCTTTGCTGTTTTTCATCTGCTGTATGGCCTCAATGGTTTCTTCCAAAGTGGGAGCCACGTCCAGTTGATTTTTCATCGGTTGTTGTATCATATATTGGTATCATATGTTTTGGGAGGTGGGTATGTTTTGTATAGTCTGGAAGATTTTAACTGTATATTTTTTTTAACATGTTGTACCCCCACCCCGATTGCTCGCTCAGAGGGGTGAGTTAGAAATTATTATTATTCAGCCCATCATTTTTTGTAGAGCTTTTGGGCTATGTGGCCATGTTCTAGAAGAGTTCCTCTCTGACGTTTCGCTAGCATCTGTGGCTGGCACAGATGCTGGAGAAACGTCAGAAAGGAACTCTTCTAGAACATGGCCACATAGCCCGAAAGCTCCACAAAAAATTATGGATGCCGGCCATGAAAGCCTGGAATCACGCAGATCTGCACAACATTGTGTCTTTTCTGCTAAATTGATCCACCACTTGTTCTGAATGGGACTTGTAGTCCAAAAATAATTTTTCAAAGGTCTGCTTTCAGCTTATCCTACTCTGTAAGCTACCCACTGCCATCTTGCATTACTACTCTGCAGATTGTAGAACCCCAGTTTTATCTGTGTAGAAACAACCTTTAAGGTTTTCATGATTTTTCTCTTGTATAGTTGTGCCATCTTAATTAAAGTAGCAGCAAAATGAAGGTAGTGATAAGCATGTGTCTCCTGGTCATGGTCAAATGCTCAGTTCTTTCTCAGGAAATATTGATTGACTGGCAGGTATGAGAATGGAAACCCATACCAGAATGGGAGAAATTAAGATAAACAATGTCGGCTCATCTTGATGCATCATCTGTAAATTGTTTAAGTTATCCTTACAGCAAAATGGTGTTTGAGTCATGTATCCATGGCATTTAATGAATGGAATATATTCTCTCTTCCTCTTTTATTGCCAAAGGCAGATTTCAGTTTCATGGCTGAGGGCAAAAATCTAAGGATAAGGCAGCTATGGGTGTAGGCAATTGCAGAATTAAAAGCAGTTTGACACCACTTTAACTGCCATAACTCTATACTACAGAATTGGTAGTTTTGTGAGGCACCAGAGGTCTCTGACAGATCAGACTGTATACCTCGCCAAACTACAAATCCCAGGATTCTATAGCATAGAGTTAAGGCAGTTAAAGTGGTGTCAAACTGCTTTAATTCTGTAGTGTGGCTATACCCTACATTTCCACTGATCCAACCACTTATACATATTAAGGATATTGGCAGCAGGCTCTACTCCACACCTGACTTCTCCTTCCACTCCGTTTTCATCTACAATAGACTCTCTGTAGCAGAAGTACAGATAGGATTCAGTTCTTTGGCTTTTCCACATTTTCATTAAAGCTGAATTTTCTAATGTTATGGAGTCTGAGATTGCTTGTTTGCCTTTGTCCTCCTCATTGCTCCTCTTTTTTGAGTTATATTTTTGATTGTCAATGTGAAAGCATTAGATTCTCTTTGTGTTAACCCTTCTTATGTCAGTGTGAAAACAGCCTTTCTATGGTTTAAAAAGACCCTTAAACTAAATTAACCAATAAGAATGTACAATGCTCTGTCTAAAATAATGTATACCCTCGTGATCACAATAGGAATGACCTCAATATAACTTGCTAGTTGTGAAATGTGAACAAAGGAGCTTTAACTGATGCTTATCTCTTCCAAGCTTCATCCATTCTTCCAGCCTTGTTTTTCTGAGTTCACTCTAATAGAGCTTTAGGGCTGCTTACCTTGTTAACTCTTTATGGAAAAGGTGGCAGCTCATTTTTCCCCCAAGACTCCTAACGCTACTACCAAACCATTTCAACCCTTTGCTTTCCTTTGGATTGTCCATCTTTTCTTCCACCAGACCTGTTTTTGAGCAGTTTCTAAATACAGGGGCTGTGCAGGCTGTCCCCAAAGGGTGGCCTGCAGGTGCCTCCATTTTCAATGGATTGGGGCTGTGGCAACCTCATGCCATGGTCCCAATCCAGCCTTTCCAGGGTGCAAAAAAAAAGCTGCATTGTGCTGCGTTTTGGGGATGCAGTGCCAGAGGAGCACCATGCCACCAGATACCAAGGGCTCACTCTACAAGGGCTCACTGCAATGTAAAATTATTGCAGCCTCATCCTGTGCAGAGTAGATTGGCAGAGCATGACTGAGCATCTCCTGGCCACCATTTTCATTAAATATTCCTGTAATTAGTTGTTCCCTCTTCCCCCTTTTTCTTGAACGGTGTCTGTTTCTTGTCTACTGTCCCTTTACTTAGCTTTTTATTTACACATGTGGCCACAGCATTATTGAACCAGCACTGTGACGATTTAGCTTCTTCTTACAGGTAACTGTGGCTACTAATTTAAAATGAACATAAAAACAAAATAAATGTGAGTAAGCAATTGTGCTGGCTGGGAAAAAAATTGACCATGCTTATTAAAGAACAGGCTGGCAAGGAAAGGAGATGGCTAATTAAAGGAATAATTCAGAAGTGTTTGGGCCATGAGTGAAAGGCATCAACCAATTAAAGAGCCAGTAGCCAAGACCCAGAATTTGCTTCAAAAGAAAGGTCAAGGAGGAAATGACTAATTATAAAAAAACTAGGAGTTGGCTTAAACAAAGCCTTTCCTGAGCTAGACATATTTCTGAATAAACATATATTAAGATCTTGCCTGTGGAGAAGCGCTTTGTGGAATTATAAAGGAGACAATAGTAATATATTACATGTCTTGTGTTTTCACATAGTCCTGCCTTCAGAGATGACTGTAGAAGAGAAATGCCATGGCTGTGCTAACAGGTGCCACCATGTTAGGAATCTGCAAAAGAAACTGCAGTTTTAAAAAGTGAGCTTAGACATGATGAATGCCATTTGGAGAACAGACTGGGTAATCAAAGTCAAAAAGTCAAACTCCTTTGCAAAAAAACCCCCAGTCATCTGGACTTTAATAAATTATAAAAGTTCTGATTTGTATATACATTTTAATATACAACTCATGGCTATTTATTGCAACGGATGTTAAGGCATATGCATTGTAAGTGGATGGCAGTGCCATAAGAACATAGCAATTACTGTGCAGTGTAGATGAGTAAATAAAAGTAGTAAATGCATTATATAATAAAAGTAAATCACAAAAACCCTTTGAGTACTGGATAAAGCACCGTTGTGACATATTTTAAATAAAACATTCTAATGACCTGTTCTCACAACTATTGGGCATTTGTATGATATTGGAAAGTGGGTTTGATAATCCTGCACATAGTGATTTCTTCCCATTGGCTGGAGCCAATATCTGCAAGGTTTTCAAGTGTCCATCATGCACTGGATGGGAATGTTAAGGCAATGTAGATTGGTATAATAGCAACACAAATCTTGAGCAGGGATGTCAGTTTAGTAGATGAAATAAAGAGCTTAATCCTAAAAAGACATGTTGACAAATAAATATTACCAGAGCTACAGTCCTTATAGAGTAACAATGTGGTGCCAGAGCAATGGTTTCCTTTCCCATGTTGCTGAAGAGAAAAATTGGGGACAATTATAATTTGTGATGATGATCATGATGATGATGGTGGTGGTGATGGTGATGGTGATTTTAATTTGTACAAAATGTACTCACTAAGGAAATAAATCCAGAAGTAATCCTGGACTGCCAATTGGCCTTTAGTTGCCACCAGAATTATTCATAGCATGGAAATAAACATTATGAAATGCAGGCCACAAAGCCTTATGCCATAATAAAGATGTTAGCCTTAAGTTTTCACAAGATTCTTTGGTGATTTTGCCTCTGAAGAGACCAAAGTAGCACCTAATTAGAGAGAGAATACTGAACAATTTATCCATCCAAGTGTTATCAGGAACAAGGTATCAGATTTAAAATTAGACTCCTTTGATGGTGACTCTGGCAAGGATCAGGGAGCCTTTTCTGAGATTTCAGAGATGTCTGTTAAACACTCCATCACATTGTGCCATAGGCATAGTTACAAAGAAAAATTAAGTATTGGGCAGCTATTGTCAAAATACTAACTGTACAATTAAAGAGAAGGCACTGAATATATCATGATAAATAAGCCACTTATTTAGATTTCAGAGAGTAATAATCTTAATCATCTAAACTCTTCTTTAAGAATTAGCACTAGTTTGTTTTAGGATCCTATCACATGGGGTTAAAACCCTGTCTTACCTTTCCAGAATTCAGTGCTAATTTGGGAGGCAGCCAGGTCCAATCACTCAGAAATCCCCATTGAATCACTGCCTGAGTCTGTCCTGGATGCATCCCAGGTCCTATAAGCTGCTTCAGCCACCCCTTACAGAAGCTTCTGACATCTAAAAATGGCCACTGAAATGGCTTGGGATCCTAACGCACGGGGTTAAAAGGGCAGCTTACCTTTTCTGAATTCAGTGCTAATTCCGAAGGATGACGGTTCCTATCACACATAAATCACCATCAAATTGCTGCTCGGGTCTGTCCCTGATGCAGCCTGGATCCTCTAATCCACTCCCATGGCCATTTTTAGAAGTCAGAAGCTTCCGTTTTTGAAAAGGGGCTGTGGAAGCATCTTAGACAATCTGGGCTGCATCCAGGATGGACCCAGGTGGCAATTTGGCAGTGATTTATGTGTGGTAGGAACTGGCTGCCTCCCGAATTAGCACTGCATTTGGGGAAGGTAAGCCACTCTTTTAACCCCCATGTGATAGGGTTCTTAGATGACCCAAGCTGCATTCTGGATGGTCCCAGGAGGCGATTCGGTGGCAATTTCTGTATGATAAGACCCAGCTGCCTCCCAGATTAGCACTGAATTTGGAAAGGGTAAGATGGTTTTAAGCCCACACGATAGTCAGCTGTTTCCTGTCCTCCTCCATCCCTGAGCTTTCCCTGGCCCCCATTGCAATCTCAATTTCTGGTCCTCAGGATTAGATATAAGAATTGCAAAAATAATTGTAATTCCCCTAAACTGTAGACATTCTAGCTTGTGGGAAACATCCACAGTAGTCAGTTTTCCCATGAAAATTGACTAGTAAACAAGTTAGAGACAAAGAATTTTGTTTCCCAAGATAAAGCTATCTTTTGATCCAGAAAATTTGGTTTTAGCAAGCAGCTTTAGCAAGCAGAGAGAACCACTGATTGGATGAGCTGCATTTGTCACAAACCCTCTAATTCACTGGGAAACCATTGCTGCTGAATTTAAAATTGTATTGGAGATACAATGCTGCTTTTTTCCGGCTCCCTAATTAATGATGGCCACTGGCCTGTATGGAAGAGGTTGCATATGTCCTAAGGACATCTGAACAAAAAACTCCTGTATACATTGCAAACTACCAGCAAGGCACACTAAAATTTAGAAAGCAACCTGTAAAACAATAAAATCAGGATGTGAGAGAGAGACAAGGCCAAGGGCCATTGTGTCATCAAGTATTCTCTTGGTTCTGTTAATGTTAAAATAAAGAGGTAATTTAGCCCCAAACTACTGTCAGAACACTTTTCATGAATTATGAACATATTGCAGACTTCAACAGAATACAACTAGCCAAGGGTAAGTGGAAAGCTATGTTTTCCTGTTTTATAGACATCTGTCTTTCCACAGAAAAATGCCATGCATACATGCCTAATTAGTAAAAATGTAATTGCATATATCATTTTGTATTTCCAAGGCAGTTAATTGGTTTTCACAATGGATATGGTTCCCCCCCCCATGTATTACAGATAAATATGCTGTTTATATGGTGATGGAAGGCAATTTATGGACTGCACATTTTTAAAAAGAGGGTTGGATGAAAAATGCCAGGATAATTAAATGTGGCCTTCTTTTGGTGTGTGTGTGTGTGTGTGTGTGTGTGTGACAACAAAAAGCATCCCTGAAGATACTAACAGCCCTCTCTCAGATGTGCTATATAGTCCCAGATAGCTAGCCCTATCATGCTGAGATGTTTATTTTTTACTTTGTAAGTCCTGCTATGACAGTGGTAAGCACTTGAATTTTACCAGCTTCATTTCACTACACAAGCATTCTACCCCAACAAGGAGTATCTACTGTATGTGCAGAAATTGGCTCACATGGAAGCTGGTGATATTAAGGAGGGGCATGTACAGTGCCATCTTCACTGGCCTGCTCCTCTGAGTACCAATCAAATGGCTGGCTATGTTTTCTGAGGTTCAGAAAACATAAAGGCTTTCTAGATTGGCAAAAAGAAGTGTGTTCATGGCTGCATGAAACTCTAGCCTTTAGATGAGAAAAAGGGAAAGTGTGCCATGAAAATGCTTTTTTTGCATTTTAGGGGAGAAGAAGCGCCTTTAAAAAGGTGCTGTTTTTCCCAGCTTCTTTTTTAAAAACTGCGGAACAGCGCAGCTCCATCAAAAGGCTGCGGTACAGCTGCTAAGCATTAAGGAAAAGGCAACTTCATGTCACACTTTCCTGCCAATCTAGAAAGCCCTATAGTGACTCAAATAGGGTCAGGATAAGTAAATGTTTAAAGAGGAAGTCATATTGGTCAGAGGTAAAGTCAATCTTATACTGTATAAAAGGGATGGACAACTGTGGCAGGCTAGGGGACTGCATTAGCCCCCTAGGAATCCTTCGGGGCTACTTTCATTTACTTCCATTTTTAAAAACAGGCCTTTTCTGGGCCTAATGTGGTCCAGGGGCTTTCCCAAAACATAGCAAAAATGTCCCCGTGCTGCTACAGTGCATTTTGGAGCATTAAAAAACCACCACTCTGGGGCAGGTCTTGGGGCCACACAAATGACCTTGTGGGGACTTTGTACCACCACAATGTACCATAGCTGTTAACACATAACTTTTTATGTGTTAAAATTTTATTTCCATTATCTATATGTGTGTGTGTGTTTCCCTCTCTCTCTCTCTTTCTGTGTGTGTGCACTCTTTCAAATGGGAGGAATTTCTCCCAACTTCGAATGGAGCCAATGCGGATTCATGTAAATTCGCTAGTTTAGCGAATTTACATGAACCCCTGCTCCGTTCGGAATTACTTCTCATTACCCGAAAATAACCCCTCCTGCCCGAATTTGCATGCGAAGCTTAAATTCGCAATAACGTAAAACCCATGATTGCATTCGAATTGGCTTCCCTTTTGCCCGAATTTGCGTGCGAAGAGTTAATTCGCAATAACGTAAAACCCATGATTGCATTCGAATTGACCTTAAATTATACTTCCAATTTAGCCTCGTATGAAAGAGTCCTGTGTTTATGAGAAAAAGTAATTTGATTAATTATCAGATACACTCTAATACTGCTCTCATTGGCTCTGGGTGAATGATATAATCAACTTGCATACTATAAAAAATAGCCCTTGCATACCAAGACAAGAGGTACAGCACATTTTGGATTGTACTGTACTAATACAGAACTCTTCTTCACTTAGAGACCCTTTATAGAATACAAGTATATGAAAAGAAATCAAGGAGATGCAGCTATTTTTGGATTTGAGAATTAGCAGTTGAGGCATGTATTTTATATATGTATTTTATATTAGATATAGATAGTATTGTTCATCAACGAAGGTAAGAGTGTATAATGATGGTGAAGTACTTAAAGCATTGATAAGAAAATTGTAGGAGGGGTATTAATGAGCAGTTTGCAAAGATATGCTCTGAGAAAAGTGGGAAGTCAGTATTTTAATTTTAAAAATGGGGAAGGGGTTGGGTGTGGTAAAATGTGTAGTTTGAGGGAATGGAAGTCAGTTTTATAAAGGGATGGGTGAGTGGGAGGTAGGGGTCGATGTGTACATTTATAAGTGTATATGTCCTCACATTTAAGTGTTGAATGTCTGTTAGATGTGTGTGTGTATTACAATTCAATAAAAAAAAATATAAAAATATAACTCCACTTCAATGAGCTTTTTCAAGGAAGCACACTATCAGGAACACTGTAGGCTCAGAGAGTACTTGTACCTTAGACAAGTGATGAGATAAAGAAATGTCAATAAACCTGGTGGAATGATCACAAGACTTGTCTCTGACTCCTCACAACAAAGCAAACCAAAGCACACAGACATTAGTAGGTTTTTCTGTCTACAGAGAGCCTGCTCTGTTAGCACTCATATCCAAAATCTATACCTCTGGTCAATGATTTCTCCCAGTCAGATACTTGGTTAAAAAAGCAGTGATATTTATGAATCTGATCTATTACCATAATGTTACTATCTTGTAACAGATGAAGAAGTTTTAATTGTTTTCTTTTAAAAGATGATTGGTTTTGAATATTTGAATATTAATCCAAAAAAGCCTATTTAAGTAACCTTTACATAACCAACTTGAAGCTGCACTTCTTAAGTACTATGTCCAGTTAATGGGACTGATTAGTGAACAAACATGTTCAGGAATTGGCTGTACATTTGTCTTTGAACAAAGTGAATAGCAATAAACTGTGATGCTTCCTGCATTCATGTAGGCTTTCCAAAAGTGCAGTATGAAGTGAAACCAGTACTCAAAGGGCCGTCAAATTATACATTCTAAGATTCTAAGCAGATTCAGTACTTTGTGTATATATATATATATATATGCTTAATGACATGTGTTTGCTCCTTGTTGGTAATACAAGTTGTTCACTGCCACAATGACAAAACTTTGTACTGTAGAAAATGTAATTTTAAAAAACCCATACATTTTCTTCACAGAAAAGCACCAACTGAAAGAAAACAGGAAATCCAGTCATGTAAATGAATCGGAATGTCTGTAAAAAATAAAAGTAAATGATCTGCATTATTGAAACACTGTAATAATTGCACTGGAAGCATTTAAGATGAGGAAATGCAGATATTTGGAAACAATAAGATTGAGGATCATTTGGGCAGCACATCCAGTAAGTATATTACATTTAATTTCAAATATTTTTAAAGAATAATAATAATATCTCCTGATTTATAGGAATGGAAACATATATTTAATGGTTAAACCTTTTATCAACAGAAGCCTCTGTTTCAAAATTAGGTGTTAATGTTTAGTATGTGGCTCATCTGTGTGACACTCTGATGGGTCTAATATATTCATGGATTTTAAGGCTGTGTTGGTCTCTAGCATATGAGAAAAAGAAAGCAGGTACAATGATGCCTAGAACAGGAGGAACCACCAGCAGTAGTGTGTAAACTTTTTAGTCTGCAAAACTGAAAATTTAAAAGCTACTTTAATGTGAATCATATTTAGCAGCATAAGGAGTTTCCCCTTCTTACACCACTAATAGATTAGTCCCTTCCCAACTGGATTTTGTACAGTAAGAAGCATCACCTCTTACCTACTTTGTTTTTCAGTGTTTAACAGAAAACACATACTTATGCTTTATTCCTGAAACAAGGTATTAAATATCACCTTGATCTTGCAATGGTATTGCTTTTTGCTTCCTGAGTATGGTTGTAGCACCATTGAATTCAATGGAAAATCTAGGTGCAATTGGTACACTGGATTCTGGTACACTGACTTTGAAATATATTCCACTCAAGAAATCATTTGGACTTATTATTCAAATAAGCCCATGCAGGACTTGAGTGCTTAAAGAAACAAAATCTCCTTCCCTGAAGCTGAAGTTCCACTGGCTATACTACATACCTCTGAACATTACTGAGGCTTTTGGATCAAGCTCTTAGAACCTCTTGTCAAATATGTTGAGAGTGCCCCAATAACATCCCATTGGACTCGAACAAACACATTAAGGGAGCAAGAGAGACCACAAAAAGTAAGAGCCCTGCTGACCTTGGCTAGGTAGGAGCAGTGAAATCTATAAGGGTATTGCACTAGTTTCTGCAGCAACCTGTAATCCTAGCCATTACTACAATATTTATATTAAACTTAATTAAATAATCCTAAATTTCCATTTATTGAAGGCAATAGCATTTGGCATTTCTGCCATAGCACCACTATTTATCTTTTAGTCTCTATGGTAACACAGGAATTACTGCAGTATTGGTAACATCTCTATAAGAGAGAAAAAATGTGGGTTATATTTCCATTTTAATATAATTTCCTGAGCATCTCTTTTTTCCTTTTTTCAGCAATCAGCTCCTGAATTCTTTGGTTCTTTGTCCTTTCATAAGGTGGTTTCCTCCTCAAGATGATGTTGTGGTGTGGAACTTCATTTTCCAGACCATGAATTTTATAAGGAACGTCCACCGCGTTACCTTCCGGTTGATCTACCGTTGCATTGGAACTGGTAATGTTCACCTTAGGAACAACTGGTGGGCCTGAAGTAGTATGTGAGATGTGAACAGCAACAGGTGTTGTAAGTGTGGGAGTGATGTCCTCTTCAATATCATTCACTTTACTATGGTTGGATTCTGTAGAGTTCCCACTTCCTGTTTTGTTACTGTACAATTTACAAGACCTGCAACACAGTTTATTGTAACCAGGAATTGTACAGTACTGATAGAGAACTTCCATGCGACAAAACATTGACTTGTCTCCTTGGCAATGTTCTTCTGGAAGAGAAAAATAGAATTAGCTGTACACTATAATCAGAGAGAAAATCAAGCAAACTTAGGCACAGAAGGCTAAATTCAATTTTAGGTGCAACTAGAATAGACCAACTGAAGTCAGCGGGGCTTGTATTAGTATTGAATAACAAGTCCCCTTCATTCCAAATAGTCTACTTTGCTTGGGACTAAAAGTAGATTTACCCAAGGGTTACCTGTATACAATAAAATGAAATACAGTATAAGCCCTAACTGAAGCTCTTCCATACTTCCTGCATATTCAGAATAGATCATGATTCTGACATGAAAATAACCTGTCGATCTTGAAAGTACTCTGTATGTATACTCCAATCCATTGACACTTTGAATATTCCTGTTTTCTGTCACAATCATATTATAATCATATTGTATAGATATAATACAAACTTCTAGGTGAAGAAATTCATTTTACTGCAGGTATCATTTTTGGCCTTACTGCTTTGATAAATCACTAGGGAATTGCTGAGGAATCTTTGGTTTCTCCACACATTGTTCACTCTCTCATCAGAATAACAGGAACCTGTTAAATGTAAAAAGCCTAAGGCATCTTTATAACCTGGTAATCTCACTCCCTGAAAGATAGTCTACAGTGGGACTGATACACATAATTTAAAAAGCAGCTGAACTCTTGTGAAGGAAACTGAAATTAGACCGTCATGAATAAGGTTTTTGTTCATTGAAGCTAAATTCATTTTGATTTTGCTAACATCTTTGATTCATAAAGTTTGAAATGTACAGAATTTGATTATATTAAATTACTGCAGTAGACCATGGCTAATAGGTATTAGTAAATAGAAATCAAATACTTCCTTAGCTAAGTAACTTAAGAATCCAATTCCCCATAGGAAATATATTCATATAAATTCAGATTGAAGGAAAAGACTTGACAAGCATGATGGATATTTTTCTTTTCAGATTTATATTAAATGTCAATCTACATCTAAGGGCGTTTCCCTATATTACAAACCCGTATTAAAACATGCATGGAAGACAGACTACTGCATGTATTCACTTTCCAAGGAAGTTGTTTTCAAAATGGATGCTGCAGTCTCACAAAGTGCATTCCTTCCTGCAATATCTTTTCTAAAATCATGGATATGCATATGCATGCATTCAAAATACAATATTTTAATTTTAACAGAAAAAAAAGACATGCACATGCCAATTGTTCTTTTAGAAAGCATGCTAAAGAAAAGAGATGTTAGTCTAACTTTGGCTCATAATGCATGGAACTGGAAGAGTCAAAGCTGCTTGCACTGCTCAAGACCTATTGTTTGGTTGCCTAAATCCCTCTTAATGGCTATGTTGAACATCAGGCAGAATAATAAAACAAGGTGGACATGCTCGGGGGGGGGGGGGGGGGGTTGATGGGCCATTTTCAGCCCAAGACATTTTGTGGAATACCAGACAACTTGTAGTCAGTTTTCAGAGCAAAGTTTCTTGCTATTTAGGAAAGTGGGGTGGGAAACAGTTTCTACAGAAATAAGTGACTTAGGCATTAAACAGACCAGCACTTTGTGCTGGCCTGGGGGTGAAAGTAGGTCTAGATAGGGCTGGCCGTCCACAGGCACCCAGCTCTACCTTCGCCACCCATGTGCCATGTTGGCGAGTGCCCGTCCACACAGGGGTGATTCTTGTTTGCACCAATCATAGCAAGCAGACAGAGGTCCTTGTACAAATGAGATTCTGAAACTCTAGGTCCAGTCCAGCTTCATGAACATAGTGCAGTATATATATCGGTTAGAAATGTCTGCTTGCAATTAATATTTCCTGTATATGTTTATTGCTGGAGACATCCAAGCAGCCTCACTAGAAGGCTAGACGAGGCAGCTAAATCATGAAAAAGAGATTTTGAATTGTTAAGAGCAAATTACAAACTTTGCTCATGGGGTACAATGCACTAAAAGGATTTTTCCAGTGAAAGTTCCATGAAGGCATTAAAGACATGGATGAGAAAAGCAGTGTTTTGTCCTGGTTAACCATTTTGTCCAGCTTTGCAGAACTTGGGACTATAGGTGGCAAACCTCTTTGAAAGTCAAGCGAGGTGCCTTGCTCTGGCTCTCTCTATTGCAAAACTAGAGTTTGGGAATGTTCATTGTTTGGATTACAATGCCAGGAATTCCCTGACCATTGCCCATGCTGGTTGAGGAATTCTCAGAATTGTAGTCTAAATAAGTCATTTTTCCAAGCTGGTGTTTCCAAAATGGTGTTAACACCCCTTATAGCAGAGGAACAGCTGCACCAAGTGAGAGCAGGAGAATGACAGACAACATAGGGAGTTGTATACATTATGTGAGGAACGAAGTTGCACTACTCATCATTTCCCCACTTCAAAGCCACCATTCCATCATTGTTTCTCTCCATGATATTTCAGTCCCATCGTTCTTAGCAAAGGGTGCAACCACCCATGATATTACGACAGCATCATGAAGCTGTTAGAATGGCACCGCAGGCAAAGAGGGTAGCATGGAGATCAGTGCTGCCAGGCTTTCAACAGAATCCCAACATACAGAACCACCTGTTCAGACACAGTCATGAATGACATCTCTTCACTCACCCTTGCCTTAAATAAAAATAGGGCACGAATGTGTTTAATTGGCAAACATATCAGCATGTGCTAACTTTACAACACTGGAAAATGCTTTTGTACTTTCAAAATCTAGCCTTCATTTACAAAGTTGGAGAAGCAACTAGTTCTATGATACCAATCCATTTTTAAAGAAAAATAATGTGATTTTTGTATAACCTGATCTCATGCTAACTTGTCAGTTAGCATGTTAGCTTTACGTCTTGTTAGACCAAATCCACAAGGGCAAAAAGCTCTTCCTTAGAATTCTTGAAAGTTAGGGATAACATGTCTAAGCATTAGTCTAAAAAAGAGATATGATTAGAAAATATCTAAAAGTATAAGATAGTTAAATTGATTAAACTTTTTTTCAAACTAGAAATAAAACTAATAACTTTTTGTGGCTGTTAAATATAAGAACTAGCTGAAGCATCTTTAGAAAAATGCCTTATTTCTCAGCAGTAAAAAAATCCCACCCCAAACATATACATTTATATATATATATAGAGAGAGAGAGAGAGAGAGAGTCACCTGAAATTGTTTCCTCTGATGCAATTAAAATTATTATGTTGTGACAATTACTTTTTATGTAAAGAAATCTTATAATTCTTCCATAAGTGGAAGTGATAGATTCTAGAGGGGCAGGCATATTATTCTGTTATAGTAAAAACAAGAAAGAGCCTTCTGGCACCTAGACTTGGGCTTTTATTTTGGCATAAGCTTTTGTGAACTGCAAGCATTTTCAGCAACAAAAATCTGTGACTCATTAATAAACAGTGACATCCTTTAGCTATTTCCATAAGGACCATTGAGCTCAGTGGGGTCTCTAAGTGAGACAGGGGCACGAGTATACTGTAAACCTGTTAGTGTCTAAGGTGCACAAAAATCTTGGGGCTTTTTTTTCCTTATAAAATAGTTAATGTGCATACAGTATATATCACAATAATTTTTTGCTGTTTTCCTAAAGCAAAACCGCCAGACCTGCTTAACTTTCAATCTTATTTTATTTTGCAATATGCATAACAGACTGGAAATATGTCTTCATTTCAGCAGTAAGAAAAAAATAGTCATTTGCACAGTCACTTTGGTACACATTTCAACTGGCCTCATAAAAAATATTGAACAGCAAACTGAATTGGCACATCTTTAATATTATGTTAAATACATACAAAACACTAATAAAATATCCCTGATAAACCAAAGTGCATATAGATCTAGTGCGCAATGCCCAGATACCTTATTGCACCATTTTTTCTATAGCCACCCATATTTTGAAACATCACTTAACAGTTGTCTATTTAAAGGTAATTAACAGTCATGAATAAATTGATAACAGTTAAACACCAATTATTGTACATAACAGTATTTAGTGCCAGTTAACGTGGCTTTTACGTTGCCATGTATAATTACTAACATGTTGCAGCAGGAAATCATCATAGTAACAGCAAAATTTAAATATGTGATCACATGATAATGACAATTTTGAAGTGCTACATCGTGAAAGATCCACAGAGCCACCTTCCTAATGGCTATAACTGGGTGGAAAACAGCAGGAAGCAATTTCCTCTGGTACTCAGGTTTATTTGTTATTATCAAAATGAATTTAGAGCTTCAACACAAACATATGTTGAACCAATAAACTACAATTAAACAGAATTTGTTTGGCAATAGATCTTTTCTCTAGTTTGCTAATCAACCCTTCCTTTCTCATACATGGACTGTGCAAACCTCCTTCCAGTGTTTTATCATTCAAGTAAAAACACTGTACATGAACATGGATTCATGATTCCAGTGCACTGTTTATATTTAAAGCTGGAACTGGTGGTTAATGCCAATGCAATTAAAGTTTAAGGCATTTTTCTAAACATACGGGTTTTTTTTCTCCCTAAGCAAAATGAAACAAAGCAATAAAAATTGAGGTAATTCTGTAGTTGTTCACACTGTTATGTTTGCCAGTTGACACACATCAATAGATCACGCACATACACACGCAGACACACTACTGAGCCACTCAAGTCAAACATGCAAATGGTGAAAAAAGACTGATGGATGCAATGATGTATAAAGAGTTCACTGTTGAGTAACTTTTGACATTGCTTGGCATGACAATGTCATAATGTCTCAACAATATTAAATACCACACACCACAATTTGCAGCATAGACCACATGGGTTTGCCATATTGTATTTCTGCTTGCTTTAAAAAATCCATAAGGAACATTCTGGCAAAATTATGTGGAGAAACTTGCTGGTTTTGTAAACAAATAAATAAACAAATAAGAGTGAATGAATAAAGGAGCTCAAATTAAAGCACAGCACAGTAGTAGCATGTGAGAGGAATATAAAGAAAGTCTCAGCTACCTGTAATAAGAAACTTTTTTGGTGGTACCAAACACAAAGTTTATAGTTAGGATTTTTTCTAAAAAAAAAAAAAGTGAAGCATGAGATTCAATGCAATGAGACTGTAAAGAAAGATGGAATGAGTGCTTTCTCATTTTGTTTTACTGCCCTGCAAAAATACTGAAGCTAACCTGTGGTGAGATAGAGGATCTTTAGACAAAAAGGAGAACTTTAGCACTACAAGCTGTCATTATTGTGATGTGATCACATTCACAATAAGTTCTCAGTTTCACCATCGAACTAAAACCATGAACCAGTTAAAAGCCTTTTTTCACCATCACCAATCAACAAGCAAACTGATACCCGCTCCCTTTTTATAGGACTTTCAACACTCTGAGGAGATCCTATTCCACACATCCAACACCTTCACGATCTCCACTGCAGCAAGTGCTACTCAATCTCCAGAGAAGAAAGACACTGTGCACCAAGGCCCAGTGAAGGGAGGAAAAATTCAGCCCAAGACAAAACTTGGTAGACTCAAGGAAATTTTCCATACAGGAAGAAGAACAGAGCAGAAGGCAAAGTCCACAATGGATGTGGCATGCATTTATGGGCAAAGGCAGAGTTATAAATGGGTCTTTTACTTGAAGATATTTTCTGGATAGGATAATCTGGGTCTGGTCTTGACAGCCACTGTATCATGTACGTTTTCTTTGAGGTATCTGATGAGTTTTCTGAAAGAAAAAGGACAGAGAGTGGGAACAAGAAAATATATATGAATATATTTGTAGCTTCTTTAAAAAATCTTTGGCTGAATGAATAGAATCAATAGCTATAATTGCAATCAAGAACAAAAATGACTCTAATGCTGTAAAAAGTCAGAACTACACTTAGAAAAATAGCTTTTTTAATTGTAAAGAAAATAGTTTGGACACATCTGCTCATATTCAAGCTGTACTGAAGTGCTTCCAGAAAAAAAAATAGGTTACAGAAAAGTTGCTGTACAAGTGTTTGTTTGCTTTGTTACTGTATTAGGATTTTTACACACATTATGGGTGGTATTCCATTAGTGACATATGCAGGTATACATCCACCTTGTGTCTGTGACTATCTTTTTTGGTCATTTCAGTATTCTCTTCCACCCACTGCAACAAGTTAACTCCCTCTCAACTCACAACTTTGATGGGATAGCCCACCCCCATGCCATTCCATTGCTGGTGGAGAGCAGAGGGATCAGAGAAGTGTTTGACTATGCTCTCAAAGCTATATGCAGTCTGATGACATAATCTACTGAGAACCACTGAGTGGATCCTGATGGAAGATGTATTCAACCTGTGTCTGGCTATGAAAACATAGGCAGATGATTCTCCAGTCCTTTCTGTTCTTCGCCAGCAATGGAATGGCCATGGGAGAGGAGCTATTGAAGTGCAACAATCAGTCCTGTAGCCAAGTCCGTTATGTAGAACTCTTAGACTATGTTTGACCATGGAAGCTCTCAACTAATGGTTGTTGAGTGTGCACGTAAAGCATGTAAGATATTCAGTTTGCCCTCCTTATCTGTAGACTTGCCATTCACCAATTTAACCATCCAAGGATGGCAAGCCCTTGTTTTGGTTAATGGTGGCATGTGCATGCAACTGTGCTAGCAAGTGTGTGTGTGCTGCGTTGCCATTTATTTTAATAGAACTTGAACATGCATGAATGTTTGTATCCGCAGGGGTGTGTGTGTACAGAACGGATCCCCTGTGAATACAGAGGCCCAACTGTATTATCTCATACTGTAAAGTCTGAATGTATTTGAAAAGTTGCATGTCATCTCATGAATGATACACCCATCAGAGAGCCACAAATGTCTGTGTAAATGTGGGACAGGTTTTCATCTTATTGTATAATGTTAGGAAATAAGTCATCTCAGAGGATGAAAAAAGTGGAGTGGGGAAAATGAAAAAACAGTACCTCTCTGCACAACATCCCCAAAACACATACTGTATGTACATAAATATGTACACGGAGGGTTATACTGGTGTATACCAACAATATGATTCTTTACATTTTTCTCTTTGGCTTTTGTTATTTTTTTTTCCTCCTAGGAATAATTAGAAGGTGCCAAAAAACTTGGTTACATCTATTGATTTAGCCAATGTAAAGCCATTGACCTAGGAATATGGGAAAGGCTAGTCTGACTAAAAAATCACAATGAAAATGAAGCCGGCATTTATTTTTAAACTAAGAGCCAATCCAAATATCACAAAAGTCACTACCATATTTAACTGGAGCACTGTCCCAGGTTTCACCCCCAAAATACATTTAAAAGTGTAAATACTCACTAGAACATAAAGGCAGTCTGCACAATCTTGTTGTCTCTGGCTTTTCTTCTTTACAAAAGCCAATGACATTTTCTCGTGTCCTGCATAGTACTTGCCTGTCTTGTGTACCATTACCACAGGTTACAGAACACTAGAAAGAAAATAGAAACTGGGCTTCAGTGCTTCTTTTGCAAAATTATATGCAGTTGGTACTTATTATAGGTAATATAAGTTTTGCAAAAGCAATGATTTATTGTTGCTTACTGCTTTTTTCATAATTATCATTATTACTCCAATACATTCTGGTGCCCCAACCCCAAACTGGAACTATGCTAGTACATAAATTTTAGAATCTAATATAACAGTCTTGTAGTTCTTCCCTGTATTGTTATCTCTGTTAAAGATCCTGCCTCTATTCAAACTATGTATAGGTTTGTGGTATCTATGCACCTTGAAACACACAGAAGGAGCTCTGAAATGTTTATAATTATGAAAATAATAGCAACCATACCAACATGGAAGGGCAAATGGAGACCTTTGGAGTAGCTCAGCCTACTGATTTGGTAATACAGGGCCTTTCCGCACTTCATTTCATGGTATGGAGGGATTTGCTGTTTGCAGGGATGCTAATTGTTCCAAGTTAGTTTCATAGTCCCATATTTGAAGTAATCCTTCTTGCAGACTTGTTCCTCAGATTTCTTGCATTGTTCTCTTCAGCTTTTGAATTCTCTCTGCTGTGTACATCTAAGTTTCTCTTCCATTTCCTAGAGTATGTTTCTACTCCTGCTCTCAGCTATGGTCAGTGGCCTCTGCTTCTCTGGTGCTGGTTTATAGTTTTGGAAGCATCCCAGCTCCATTGTGCTTTAGCCTCAGGAGTCGATGAAAGGCCCTCCCCTCCATTCCAGCTGCCACTACTGTGGCCTCAGAGGGAGAAAACAATCATCAGTATTTGCCAGTCTTAATACTCTTCCCTCACTGCCATTCTTTTTTCTTGTGTCATGTCTTATTTAGGTTGTAAGCCTGAGGGCAGGGAATTATCAAATTAATTATTTATAAACTATCCTGGGAGATGAAGGCTTTCATGGCTGACATCCATAGTTTTTTTGTGAAGCTTTTGGGATATGTGGCCATGTTCTAGAAGTGTTCCTTTCTGACATTTCACCAGCATCTGTGGCTGGCATCTTCAGATCTGTGGCTGGCATTTCTCTGAAGATGCCAGCCACAGATGCTGGTGAAATGTCAGAAAGGAACTCTTCTAGAACATGGCCACATAGCCTAAAGGCTCCACAAAAAACTATCTTGGGAGACTTTCTGGCAGAACAGTAGAGGTATAAATACTCTCACTGAATAAATAAAAACGAATCCCATGCCTTCATTCTAGCATCAGTCTTGACATGGAATTTGATGGCAGCCTTGTGGCCTAACATTTTGGATGCTAACCAAATTTAGACATAGAGGAACACCTTAAAAAGGTATATGAAACACATCTAAACTAGTAACATGCCTGGAGTAACCAACAACCAAGGGCTTCTGGGTGATAAGGGCTGGCATTTTTTCTATACATATGAAACATAAAGGCTTCAAGAAAATCTTAAATCCATTCATTGGTAGCAGTTGCAATAATGTAACACCCTCTTCCCTTCCCCCCTCTCCTTAGTAAATTAAAATAATTTAAACCTTGCTGCCAATTTCTGCTTACCTGTGACCAGGGGCCTATCCGCCACTGGGCAGGGCAAAGCTCCCGGTTACAAGCCCTCCTGCCTTCTGGACGATCGCTGCTGCAATATTTGGTGTGAACAGAGCGGTTTGTGTTGTCATTCAAAGGTTGGATGCACCGGACAGAACGCACCTGGTATCCTGTTTTGCCACAACTTTTGCTGCATGGTTCCCAGTCACCTGTAACCCATCTGGTTCAGTGAAAAGAATAGTTCAACGAAATAAATTTATAGCTTGCATATGTAAGAAATACAACATTAATCTATGAACTGATAATTCATACATTTCAGAATTTCTCATACCACATTATGTACAATGGTCCACAGGAGCCGTGTACAAAATACACATGCAGTTTATCAGCTCTATAGGGTACATATGTGTAAACTGAATTCTAAATCTCTAAAAACAAGCAAGAACTTTCTGAAATCAAACTTCTTTCTCTCTCTTCTCTCTCTCTGTATGAGTGAGGTTTTTCCACAAGAGACTCATATGTTCAGGTAAGTAGATTTCATTACGTCCATTAGGCATTTCTAGAAGATTAGCATTCTTTTGCCTGATCTTTCAGTTCTCTGGGTGGGTAGTTCAGGTACAAAAATTCATGAGAAACAGTCCAGAGCATGTTCCATTCTGAAGGACTGGGACACACATGTTATTCTATTAGGGCTTGGAAACCAACAGTGTGAGGAATATAAGCCACAAATGTTTCCACCCTCATTGCACCCGTGGGTGAGGCCTTGTAAGAGGGTTTCTACTTCTGATTGCCACAGCGTCACTTGTTGGTGGGAGAGGGATGGACACATCCTGATCAACACATAAGTGGACCTGCTTTGCTCACTCTGGCTGCTGACTCTTAAGGTGGAATGGCATGGCATTTATATAGATTTCCAGTAAGACTATGTAGTCTTACTGAAAGCAGTCAGATTATGAATCTAAAACTACAATACTGAATAAGAGCCCTTGATTTTATTGTCCTTCCCTGAATCTCACTCTCCTATCATTGCTTGTCTCCCATCTTCTTGCAAGACTTTCAATTCCCATTTGGAAATTCATATGCCTTTTGATATGCAGTTTCCCTGGTGTATTCACTTTTTAAAGCAGTCTTCTTAAAGTACGCATTTTTATGCATTTTTTTCAACTCACTACATGTTTGCACACTTTTTTTTTCAAAGATCAAAGATATGTATTTTAATTTGGCATGTCTATGCATAATTTGAAAAGAAAAAAAAAGAAATATCTTGTAAATTTACCTCCTGGTTATAAGATATGTGAATATTTTCACTAAAAAAACTCACAAACCATGAATTAGATTTTTTTTTTTAAAAAAAGTGTGATTTTTTTTTTCAACCATAGGGTTCAGACACCTTGTTGGTTTCTTTGGTTTACAGTGAAAAACACAAACTCATGAAACCATACACAACAAATATTACCATAAGTTCATAAGATGCAATATCTCATTTTATGTTCTAATTATAAACTGAATTATTCCATGTATGATCTTTCTCATAATCTTTGCTTCTCCCTCTCTCTTTTTGCAGATATGTTGGTTTTATGAGAACACAATTTCCTTCCAGCCTCCCTAACAACATCTATTTGTAATGTTCTAAATAATTTATGTGGAAAGCAAAGGAGGGATAAACCACAAAACAAGTGTTGTTAGTAGATATTGGAATAGTAACAGTGTTACTCTTAAAAATAAATTTGCTGCTTCAGATATCCAAACAGCCGTCAACTAAGAAACACATGAAAATAAATGAAGGCCACAACCACACAATTCCTCCTACCATTATAAAGCTTTCAAAGCACTATATCCATTTCTTTCAAGAACAATGCATAGTAGTGGAAAAATTCCTACTAGGTCTGGTGCAATAGGGGGCAGTGCCAAAAAGTCAGCAGAGGGAAACCCAAAAGGTAATTTTATGCAATCTCACTTTGAGACCAAAGCATCTTTTTCCCCATAGAAATTAAGTAGCTAATGTGAGGGAATTTTTAAGTTCTATTGAAGCACTTCTAATAAATTCTACCAGTTAACGCTCATGGGAAAAACCTATAGGCTTGGACTCTGTTTAAAAATACAAAGAACAATCTGAGGAGAGAGTGAGGGTCCATTCATACTACACAATTATAGTACCATATAACAATCACAGTTGAATTCTATGGAAATCTGGGGTTTGTAGTTTTGGGAGCCATAGGAGGGCTCTAAATGCCCCTCCGTAAACTGCCAATCGTGGGATCTTGCCATGGCATTTAAAGTGATGAATAGTGCTATGTGAGTCAGTATGGTGTAGTAGTTTGAGAACTGAACTATGACTCTGGAAAACCACAGAATCAAGAGCCCACAATGGCCATCCAGTTCAACTCCTAGCCATGCAGGAATACACAATCAAAGTTTTTCTGACAGATGGCCATCCAGCCTCTGTTTAAAAACCTGCAAAGGAGGAGACTCAGCCACTCTTTGAGGCAGTGCATTCCACTGTCCAACAGTTCTTATTGTCATGACATTCTTCCTAATGTTTAGGTGGAATCTCTTTTCTTGTAGTTTGAATCCATTGCTCTTGGTCCTGTTCTCTGGAGGTGCAGAAAAGAAACTTGTGCCATCCTCAGTAAGACATCCTTTCAAATTTTAAACAGGACTGTCATTTCACCTTTTAATCATCTCTTCTCCAGGCTAAACATACCCACCCCCCTAAATCACTCCTCATAGGGTATGGTTCTCAGACCCTTCATCGTTTTGATTGCCCTCATCTGAACTAGCTACAGCTTGTCAACATCCTTTTTGAACTGTGGTTCCCCAGACCTGGACACAGTATTCTAGATTAGACTTGACCAAAGCAGAATAGTGTGGTACTATTATTTCCCTCCATCTAGACACTATATTTCCATTGATTGATTACAGATTAAGGTTCAAATCTCCGCTCAGGCATTGAAAACGCACTGGGTAACCTTGGACAAAGCATATTCTCTCTCATCCTTAGGGGAAGGCAATGGCAAATCCCCCTGAACAAATGTTGTCAAGAAAAACTCTGTAATACGTTTGCCTTAGGGTTGCCATAAGTAAGAAAATGACTTGAAGGCACACAACAATAACCTTGCTATAATTGTGTAATGCGAATGGGTCTTTGGGTACTTGTAAATATAGCTTGAAAAAGCCAGTATAAAATTAATTCTGTTACCTTGTACTCGATCTTGTACAAAGATACAATATCTCACTGCAGTTTTTAAAGCATTGATTCCTGCAGCTGTTCAGAGAGTCATTCAAAGTTGATTTTTGATACTCGGGAGATTATTAAACATAGCTTTAAAACACCAATTAGACCACTGGAAAATAGTGACTTTGGCAATACTTATTGCCCAATGATGCCTCCAACCCAAAAGGTGGTTAAGGCATTCCTTTTCATTGATAGTGAAAACCCATCAATGACCTTGCAATAATGGTAGTCCCCACATGCAAATTGTTGCTGCTGGGGCAGTTGCAATATTGGCAGTCACATATCAGTGTCTCCTACTCTCCCCTTGTTCCCGCTCCTTGCCATTCCCAACCAGCATGATTGCCTTTATTTTATTTTATTTTTTCTATTTCCCTTCTTTCTTTTTTAAAACTTAAAACTGAAATCACAACAGGGCTCTGGAACTGCTCAGTAGGGCATAGGGGAGTAAGGAAGGTTAAGGGGGAGTCTTGATAAGGATGCCATGGCAGAAGCAGCCCCAGTCACACAGTCATGAAGACATGCCAGAATGGCTGCTCTGAAACTGGTATGTTTACTTCTTCTTCTTTTTAAAGTGATATGATTACTACAAGAACAGGGCTTGTACAGTAATGTCTTTGATTCAGTTTGAGGGAGAAATATGGATTCCTGTAAGGTGTTTATGTATTTGTTAGCACAGTAGTTACTATGCTACACAATGAATTCCAGCTTGACACTCCCACCTCACTCCCTATTAACTGGGAAACTGCTACTGCGATTGATGGGGGTCTCTTCCCCTGTTGCTTGGGAACCAGCTGGCTGCCATTCCCACCTCCTCCCATGAGTGATCTCAAGTATGACTGGCAGAAGAAGGACCCCTGTCATAATTCCCCCTCAAGATCAAGCACACAAAAATACAATGGGCCCTTGGTATCTACTGGAATTATTATTCACAGTATTTTCTCATTTCCTTGGTATATTAATTGTAAACAGCTTTAGCCCTCCTTCTCAGCTGGCATCCTGTACTGTAATTACAGATTCATCCCTAGAGATACTGATCCATGACTGCTCCACATACCACATAGTCAATAATGTGTCACTATTGCCAAGCTCAGAGATAACCTCCCAAACCTACTTCATCAGGCAGCAGCCTTCTCACTGAGAGATAGAAGCCTGTTCAACTGGCAATAGGGGTGCAGGAGGAGGAGGTTTCCACTCCTTTCAAACTGTGGGAGATAATCTGAAGCAAAACTCAAGTCGCAATTCTTTTGCACAGCCTTGCTCATTGGTAGGAGGGCCATGGAAACATCCTCCTCTTAGAGCTCAATCACCAGTTGAATAGACCTCCATCTCTCAATGTGGCTGCTGTCTGGTAACATAAATGGGGGATGGTGGGCAGGCCTGGAGACATTACTTAGTTGTTCATATATAAATAAGTAGGTGATGTAGAATATGGGTTATTATTATTATCACAGTATTCTGTGTTTTTACTATTCTGATAGTAGTAGTAGTAGTAGTAATTATTATTATTATTATTATTATTATTATTATTATTATTATTATATAAGTCCACCCCTCTGAACTGGCAATCGGGGCAGAGTACAACATAGTTAAAAGCATATAAATATACAAAATGCATCACAGTCTCCCTGCCAGTCTTGGGTTTCCCTCTCTGGAAGCGAGGAACAAAGAAAGACCAAACAGCCTGACAGAGGAACCTTAGGGAACTGACCAAGCAGTGCTTCAGAGGAGCAGTGGTGCTGGTGCTTGGACTGGGAGGATTGCTAGCCTGGTGCCTATTTATGAAGACACACTTGTACCTTAAGCACAGGCAGAATCTGCGTGCCTGTGAGTTTTTGAAAGCAGAGACCTGAGTTCTATAAATTCAGCACTGAGAGATGGACTACGGAGAGTTTGCAGACAGTGCCATATTGACTGGCAATGTGAACCTCAAGGCTGCCTTTGTGGTCCTGGACCTTTCCATAATTTCCAGGCTACCCTTTTCTTCGTCCCCAAAGAGTGAATTGCCACAGGAGTGACAATTCAGCTTTTAAATGGGCCCCCCCTCCTCACACTGACATTAAAAAAAGATGCTTTTCCAAATCAGAAGTGGAATTCTGGCCACTTCCTGGGGGGGGGGGGTTGCGAGGGAAGGATTTGTTTTACACACAGTGTTACACACAAACACACACACCTACACAAAAGAATGAAGCCAGCAAATGGGAAATATTATAAATGATTCATAAGAAAGTTACTTATTGTGAGCCAAAAATATTCTTTCCACACCCACTCTCCCAACAAACACACATCTTTAAAAGCTAGGCTGTATGGTTTATTGGCATTTGGATTAGGTCTGATGATGTACAGCATTTACTTCAAAAACAGCCTATAAATATTTTTATATTTTCAAAAATTCAGACATCATAAAATCAATTTATACAAGGCCATTTCACATCTATTTCTACCTTGATGAGCTAAATATGGGTGAAGCACAAGTTTATGCATCAGATTGAAATTATTATTCCACACCTCCCCCATCAAAATCTGACCTGGAATCAGTGGAAATAATTATTTATAGGAATGTTTTTTCTTTCCCCACCTAGCAAAATACTGGCAATCCAATCAAATCATTGTGTAACTTGTGATTTGGTAATATTCTAAAAATTACAGCTATATAGCAGTCCTGACCCAAAACAGCTACAAGGGGAGGGGAGCAAAGGAGAGGTCATTTCAGGCTAGCTCCAGACATTTCTGCTTCAACCAAATATTACGCAACAGCAACAAGCTCTTCCAGAAAAGAGAAATGCTTACATTGGCTGGGAACATTCCTGGAGATTGCACACCCTGCGAATGGGCTTTGGTTTCTGGATAGAGTCACAGTAACTGCGATGAACCATCTTGTGGTCCGTCTTCCTCCGGCAACCATATTTTGTAAATTGATAACCTTAAGAAACAGAGTTGTTTTTACCTTGAGCATTTTAAAGTGCTTCTACACAATTCAAAATCCACCTCTCCACCCTTATAATCCTCTTTAGTTCAGTTAAAAAGGGAGACAATGTGAATGTATCTCTTTTGCAGAGTCAAGGTGGCCTGGTTCAGCCCCTGAGACCATTCATGGGAGTTTGTGTGGTGATTTTTGTCATTGCACTGTGATCATGTGAAAGCACCAGTGTATACAACAGCAGCCCCTTTCCCAGTTGTCACAACAGCACAAATTGTGACAACAGCCTGCTCCGGGATCTACATGGAAGTACTGGTTCAAACAACCAGCAGCTTTATATAATCCCAATAGGACTGTGACACTGGGATTCATGTTGGCTTGCTCTAGTCTAGTCACAATGGGATTGGTGACTGAAACTTTGTAAACTATCCCAGCAACCATGTGCTGAAATAAACAACTCTTCCAGTGGTAGAATTCAAAGATATAGCCTTGTTAGTCTGTAGAATCTTGTAGCACCTCTGAGACTAACTGAAAGAAAGAGGTTGGCAGCATGAACTTTTGCAGACTTCAATCTACCTCCTCAGGTGCTTTTGGTAGACCACTTTTGGAATCCCCCCCCCCCCAAGTGCCAGAGCATGAAAAACTATTAAGAAGTGTGTAAAATTTCTTGTAAGCTGAATTAGCAGGGAGAAACCTACTGAAATTATTCAATTTTGCATGCAAAAATGAAATAACCAAAACTTTTATATCCCTATCAAATACTGGGAGTTATGTACTATGGGGCTAGAGCGTATAATTCACTGTTGGAACTGTTACACCAAAGCTTTTTGTCAGTACATATTCATTTATTTTATGTTGTTACCACATGGAAGCATCCTAATACATTTTATCTGTTACAGTATCTATTTTCAGGATATGCATAATGTTATGAATAATGGACACTAATAAATGCCCTGCCTAAAGTGGGCTTCTCTAGCCTCATATTTTCATGTTACTCACAGGTTTTCTCCTATTAAGGTACAACTGACAATGTTAATGGTTAGATATTTTTAAAAATGCCATTTTGAGTCCTTAAACGCAAATGCATCACTTGTGATAACAAACTTATTCCACTGAATAGATGAGCCAATAGATATCCAACACGGGAAATAATATCAGACATTATGCTTTTCAGTGAATTCATCTATTCGTTATTACATATTGAGAATATATATATATATATATATATATGAACACCATTAATTACATTTTTAAAAATTATAGTCATAACTCTACAGTATCAGTTTAGTACTCTTTACTTACCTCCTCCACAAGGTTTCGAACACTGAGACCATTTTTTCAAAGCCCACTCATATGTGACAGAGTCTTCCAAAACATTGTTGTTATCAACATTTAAGGAATCTTCATGGATCATGTACTTGTAAGTCAGTGAAATTTTGACATTACCATGAGGAATTGCCTAGTTGGACAATAAACCAATACAGATTTAGTAAGAATTATACAATCTTAGAGGTCGAAGAGGCCCAAAACCCAGAAATGCAGGATATATAGCTAAAGCACTATTGAAAGGTACCCATCCAACCTCAATTTAAAGATCTCCAAGGGAAAAAAAATTAAACAATAAAGAAGTTCTTTCTAAATGTTTAGGTGGAATCACTTCTCTTATCATTTGAATCATTGTTCTAGTCTTTGGTGCTGCAGAAAATACGCTTGCTCAATCTTCTACATGACATGTCTTCACATATTTAAAGATGGTGGGCTTATCACGTCTCAGTCTTCTCTTCAAACTATGATATTTAGAATAGAGGCACTTTAGACACATATTAACCCCAATGTTTTAGGATACAGATATACTGTATCTTTCATGACTTTTTAGTTGTTTTTTAATTGTCTTTTGTAGTTTTAAAAATACATTTTATGGATTCACAACCATTTTGGGGTCACACTACTTTCTGGATAAATATATAAATAAAGAAAAGTTTAAAACTTTTATTATTCTAAAATCAGGTTCTGAAGTTATTTTCATGAAACTAAGTCCTATTAAAATCAACGATTTCAATGATTTGTTATCAAGGATTTACTTTTAGAATGTTAAGTTTATTATTCATGTTAATTTTTGACAAGTGATACACACTAAAATGATCTCTATAGTTCTGAGACTATTAACATTGTTTAGATGCCTTGAATATTATTTGTTCTAACACTATTGTTAATTTTTTTTTCTAAATAAAGAAATAAAATGGGGGAGATTCAAAATGATGATGATGATGATGATGATGATGATGATGATGATGTTTATTTCTGTTTCCTGCTTCTCCCTTCGGATCGAGGTGGGATTTCAACAAAGTATTAAAATACAATACCAAAGTCAATATACAGTCTAAACATCTTAAAAACGTCAATTAAAATTAAGAACAATTCAGTCCTTAGCCTAATCTGTTGCTGCAGTTTTTCCATTATTGATCTGATTTTAAGTAATCATTCCTAGTCCGTTAAAGCAAGTTGGGTGGGTAGGCCCGCAGGAAGAGATCCGTCTTAAGTGCTTTCTTAAAAGCATCTAAGGTGGTAATAAGACGGATCTCTTCTGGCAAGTTGTTCCAAAGTTTCGGCGCCACAATGTCATATAATGGACACACTGGGCCTTGACAGACCAGTGATAAATGGTGGCCTGGGGACAGTGTGGAGGTGTGGCATCCACACAATGCATGTCCCAACGCTGTCCTGATAGTGTCATCATGGCATGTGCCTGACCGCATGGCAGATGGATGACGCAGCACCAAAAAAACACCAAAAAGCCACAGCGCCAGCAGCTATGTGCCCTTTCCACAGTGCAAAAAGGAGCCACTTTTTGATGCTTCTTTTTGCACCATGGAAAGACCAGATCAGTGGAGCGGCGAGTAGTTGCTGCAGCCTCAATCTGGTGAAAAAAACAGGTGCCTACAGGCCACTTCTTAGGGGCGGTCTGTTCAGCCCTTAAAGCTGCATCTGCACTGAAGAAATAATCCAGGTTGATACCAATTTATCTGCCATACCTCAGTGCTGTGAAATTACAAACTCTACCAAACTACAACTCAGAATTCCATTGCAGTTAAAATGCTGTCAACCTGGATTATTTCTGCAGTGGATGCAGCCAAAGAGAATATTTCCTCCTAGAATGAGGATGAGATTATTTGTCAGGGCTATGTATCTGTATGCTATGTACAACTTTTAATGTGAAACAGCAATAGCAAGTACTAGCACTCCCTAAGCAGTTTTACAATGTGTAAGCCAATTGCCTCCAACAATCTGGGTACTGATTTTACCGACCTACAAATGGATGGAAGGCTGAGTGGATCTTGGAGACATCCTTTAGGATCAAATTTACAACACTGTGGCTGCAGTACTGGCATTTAACCACTACATCACCAGGGCTCCACCAGGGAAACAGATCCAATATATTTTATTCTATTACAGATGTTAAATATTTTGATCTAGTCTCAGTATATTCAGCCATTGTAGTGTAGGGGTTTGAGTGTTGGACTATGACTCTGGAGACCAGGGTTCAAATCGCTGCTCTGCCTTAGAAACCCACTGGGTGATCTTGGGCAAGTCACACTTTCTCCACCTTAGGGAATGGAAAAGACAAATACCCTTTGAATAAATCTTGCCAATAAAACCCCATGACAGGTTCACCTTAGGATTGTCATAAGTTGGAAATGACTTGTACAGTCTTCTCAAATCTTAAGATCATCTGTAGGTTTTTCTCTCCATCCTACCCACTCTCATTATGAGGATCTTCTCAATGACAGCTCTTGCACTGTGAACCCACCTCAGAGATTCAGTTGGCTTCCTCTCTATTCTCTTTTTGCTGATAGGCAAATATCTTATTATCTAAAGAGGCATCTGCCTTAAACTGATTAGGGGAGAAGGATATTCAATTGTATTCTGTATTTTTTTTAAATGTTAATATTTGTTGAATGTGTTTTGAACTGTTTAAAGGTTTTAATTAAAAAATTTTTTTTAAAAAAACTTTCATATTATGTACTGTTTTAGCTTTTCTAGTTTATATTGTAAGCCATTTTGGCTCCCAGAGTGGGAGAAAAGTAAATAGAAACTAAATAAATAAATAAAATAAAAATAAAGTAACAATTTATACTAATAGGGCACTTCACCGTATAAGCCAAAAAAACCATTTTATGCATTCTCTTTTCAGAATACCATAGAGCTTTCCCTGACCTGCTTAAATGTTCTTGTCTCAGCAGTTCTAGAAGGGAGATAGCAAAAATCCCCTACTGTGATTGCAATTGCACCTTTCACCCTAGAGATGTAGAACTAATAACCTTCATGTATGTTCTCAGATATTATTCCTGTTACTGCAATTCCTGCAGAGTGTTCATGGAACCCCCTTTACTGAAATTTCTTGGACAACGTATTTAATGTTTTTGAATTCCTCTCTGATAAGAATGAATGTAGCTACCTCTCTTCCAGTAGCCAAATTCACCAAGAACTAATTTCACCTTATTCATAAACTTGTATTTTAAGTATCGTATATACTCGTGTGTAAGTTGACACCTTGCATAAGTCGAGGGCAGGTTTTGAGGCCAAAATCAGGGATTTTGATATGACCCCAGATAAGTCGAGGGTATAATTTGGGTCTCAGTACCCTTCCTTCCCCTCCACAGCCCAGCTGTCCCTTTGGGAGACAGCCAAGCTGGGGAGGAAGCTTCAGAGGATCACGCTTGCTCTTCCTCCTGCTCTGCAGCTCAGCTGTCCTTTTGGAGGACACAGGAACTGGGGGAAAGGAAGGAGCAACTGTCTGCCCCCAGGACTTTCCCCAATCCCAGGGTCCTCCAGCCTCTGCAGGACACAGGGTCTGGGGAAAAGGAGGCACCAAGCATTTGCCCCCAGGACTTTTCCCAGCCCAGCTGTCCCTTCAGGAGACAGTTGGGCTGTGGAAGAAGCTTGAGGGGAAAGCCTATCACCGCATTGCCCCGTATATAAATCTACCTAAGTTTTTTTTTGGGTCACTTTTTGGGCAAATATTTTTCGACTTATAGTCAAGTATATACTGTATTTGGTGCTCAACAGTATGGTACAGTTCCTGTTAGTACTGCTGCTTTGTCACTATAGGATACTTCATATATATATATATATATATATATACACACACACACACACACACACACACATACACATATATTCTCGTATTGTTTACTTGGATGCTGTTTGATTGCTACACATATACATAGCTGGTGTCATGGTGGCTGCTGGATTCTGGCTGCTTCAGTCCAAAAAAATAACTTTTCCAAGCCCTGTTCTGAAGCTCTTACAAACAAAGCTGGCACTATGAAACATTAGGGAGAGAAAATTTAATACACCCTTGATCCTTAAAACAGATGTCTTAACAGATGCAACTGACAAATTACTGTATGCATGACTCAGAGTAACCTAGACAATCTCATTTCCACACAACTCACCAGAACGATGATTCCATTACGTAAAGGGCCCATAGTTTGCACCATTTCTCTATCATCATCATTCCGATACTCCCACTCCACACCCATGTTGACAAACACTTTGGAGTCTGGCACATAGTTGTCTTCATTTAAAATAAATTTCCCTGTTTCTCTGTTCTTGATAGCTAGAAAAAATGATGATAAGCATTAAATCCTCAGGCGATATGAGTTCTTTTCTTCTTTTTGTTTTTCTCTCTTTTGGTTTTCTGTTAAGAAAAGAGGTTAGACAGTTCCTGACAATGGTACTATTTAATTTATTTATCTGTTTTGTTTAGATTATTTAAATGTCCCTTCATGACAAGACTATCTGGCGAAGAAGGGAGTGAGGAGAGGCCTAGCAACACTATCAAGCCTGGCCCCAAGTAGAAGAGCCCTCCCTTCATGATAACACCATCTGGCCTGGGAGGGAGTGAAAGGGCAGACCAAATTCCATCCAGCCTGTCCTAGATTAAGAAGCAGAGCCCTCCCTCCATGCCATCTGCCTTGGTCTGGGCCTCAGAGGGAGAGAAGAACTTCCCCACCACCATTCCCTTCTCCTTTTGTGTCGTGTCTTCTTAGATTGTAAGCCTGAGGACAGGGAACCATCTAATTAAAAATAATAATTGTAAGCCGCTCTAGTTTTTAGTGGAGCTTTCGGGCTATGTGGCCATCTTCTAGAAGAGCTCCTTTCTGACATTTCGCCAGCATCTGTGGCTGGCATCTTCAGAGAATGATAGCCTGGAAAAGGATTGGATATATATAACCTGTGTGGCCCTGGGAAGGAAGGAGTAATTTGCAAATGAACAATACATGCCATTTTGGCATGACTCCAACTTGTGCAGATGACTGAATCAAAGGAAACTTGATGTTACCCGTTATGTAAGTTTTATTCCCCCCGTTATGCTTTATAGTTTTTAAAATATAATGTATTAACTTATAAAAGTGTTACAACCTTCAGACCCCTTTCCCCCTCTTCTCCTCCTCACATCTTTCAGTCTTAGTTAATCAGCCAAATACATGTTACTGTCTATCACTGTACAGCAAACATACCTTCACAGTATTAACAGTTAGGTTATATATTATTCTTAATATTCAGAATACATTTTTCCAACAGAGAATTTGATTTGATGGTGCATTAAATTCAGAGTTTATACAACTAACACAAGCAATAAAGGCTTTCCAATTTTATTCAGATTTATCTTCTTTAATTTTTCCTCTTGATAATCTCATTTTATAAATATGTCAGCTTTCCTGATAATGCTATAGCCTGCACTCTATTTATCAACTTTTGTGTCAAAAGTTCCTTTAATGTTTTCCATGACTTTACTATTTCTAGTCTTGCAGCATTTAGCAAAAGTGCTACAAGATCTTTGGCTGATAATCTTAAATTATGTAAATTTTATTAATTCAATGAACCTTTTCTAGATGAGGCCAGCTATTGTATTTAGGCCCTAAAATCCTGAAAAGGAGAAGTAGTAGGGAATCTCTGGCTTCCAAAATGAATGTGGTGTATTCACCAGATTGAGCAAGGGAGCGCATTCAGGTCATAGTGAAGCTTTTCAGTCTGATGGAAGAACTTTGGTCATCATTTAATCTGTAGATGGTGCCATCTTGGAAAGGTAGCAAGGACAAGGAAAAGACAGCAAACCAGGGGTGGGGGAAATGCAGGGTGAGGGTCACATGGACCATTTTTGTGGTGCCCAAATTTTTTTATTTTTTATTTTAAACAAGAATAGTTGAAATGCACCCAATTTTTTTCTAGAGTTTGGGGAGGAGAAATGCAGACATGATTTGATTTAGCCCCATGTGGATTGTTTCAGGCACAGGAAAGGCTTTTCTAAAAAGTGGCAAGTGACTTGAAAAAGGGGTTCCTGGGTCCAAAACAGTCCAGTGGAGACATAAACAGGGCCAAATTGCATTCTGAGTGTTTTTTTTTTAAATGTTTTAATGTTAAGGGTGGTTTTTTTTTAAATAAAAAAAAAACAGATATGGGAGGCACAGGGTATGTGGCCCTCAGTGATCCAGTGAGATTCATGTGCAGCTCCTTGACCTTGTAGTTTCCCACCTCTGTAGCAGAACATGAAAACAGTTGTCTATTTAGTGTCCAGGAGCTGCAGCAGCAGCTGCTGCTGCTGCTGCTGCTTTGATAGAACTGGAGGACAACACATGTGCTATAGCTCTATAAGGGCAATAATGGTGGAAACAGATAGTTAAGAGCTAGATGTTCCCCTCTTTAACCTCTCCCGTATCTCTCACTTTTACATATTAGGTGCCTTTAGATCGATTCTGATTTATCACAATCTTCTAGTGGGGTTTTCTTGGCAAGACTTATTTAGAAAATAAATCTTATTCAGCTTTGCCCAAAGTCAACCATCTGTTTCCCATGTCTGAGCTGGGTTTTGTCATGCTGTCTCATTTCTCTTTATATAACTGATACAATCAATGTAATTTTACTTCCTCCCTTCCTCCTTTTCTGTCTCTCAAACATAAACTTGACGACTCCTTTAGCTCCAATGGACTTGCTACAATGGTTTATCCCTGCAAATAGTCTTCCATGAACATCCAGCATGTACAGCACACAAGAACTGAGTATTTCTGTCTGTGAAAGTGTGTGTGTGAATATATTATGCTGTGGGGAGAAATATTGACTTTGCAGTCTCAGTTGGGTTTTTTTCTTTCATTAGGCAGCAAACACAGCTGCCTCTCCTACCCTTTCATGGCCCTCTTGCTTGGAAGGTAGCCCTTCATGAAGTCAGCTATTTTATCTTAACTTCTGTTATAACATTCATTTGATTCCGCATTTCAGTCCAAGAATCAGGGCATCAGCTGGTGTTATCTAATGAAGGAGCTGCATTTTTGTGAAATTGGTTTGCATTTTAAAAATCCACAGAAAGAGTAAAGAGACAGATGACACCGATGTATCTGGTGCATTATTTGACTGTCTTTGTGAATTTTGTTCTTATGGATGAAAAAAAAACCCAAGCTGATGACTTTCTTTTTAATCAACTTCAGTGTGCCTTGCATGAGACATCTGGGAAAACCCTAACTAAATTTGGAACCAGAGATTGGGAAAGACATTGTTCTGTGCTAAAACTTCAAGGAGCCACTAGCCATTTGGGCTAGGGGATTCTTGGAAATGTGATTTCTGCAAAAGGGTCTTTCCAAGACTTTGGTGATGCATTAGGTTTCCAGATCAAGAACCTGTATTTATTCTAACTTTTCCCTGCCTACTGCATTGTATGTCATCTACCCCCATCTCTTTGAATCATTGCCTTGGAATATATTTTCTTCTTGCATTGAATAATAACATAAGAATGCCTCTGAGGACATGTGGTTCAAATCAGGGACTAAACAACAGCATCACTAAGGAAGTGTTGGTCTTATTCTGAATAAAAAACTTAAACTAAATCATCAAACTAAGCTGTCATAAAAAGGCATTCTTAATTCTGAGGATAAAAATTAACATACAACTACTGGCCATGTACTGTTCTGGCCACACTTTCAGTTTAGAAGGAGTGCAAGAGCTTATCTTTTATCTGGTGCCATGTGAGAGGGAGGCACTTATGTTGCAGGGAGGAATTCTTACTTAACGTCCTGATATAAACAAAAATGGGATGGCTACATGGCTGTAGGGTTTGGTGTGAGCTGGAAAGAGGAGCCTGTTGTAGCTGACACCTTCTTTTCTGCCCCAGCCAGTTCATTGTATGGCAGTAAATGTTCTTGGCTGTAGTGTTACATAGTGATGGAGGAGTTATCTGGGTCTATTAAACTACATGTCTTTCACTGGAATGCAGGAAAGAAGGGTTGAAGCTATTTCAGTTATATTGTGTAGGGTAGAGTATGGTCAGGGAGGTGAAACAGAACAATGGCAGAGAAAGGTGCAGAGATCCCTTCTAGCTTATCATTAAAACAACAGATTCTGGACAACGCTAGATGAAACTCATTGGGTAGAAAAATGCTGCTTCTTAACACCAGGTTAGAGACTGGAAAGAGCAAACTGATCCAGGATTTGCTTCTGGAACATGGTGGCTAGTGGTTTCCATGCCAGTGGGTCTGTAAATCCACTAAGGTTTCAGGTGAATGGAGCAATCCAAGGAGCCCACTAATCTTGAATAGTTTGTTTAAAGTTTGAATTCAGTGCTGCACTAATGATGAAGCCACCAGCAGCCACTGATCCTGGATGACTCTGCTGAAATATGTGAGTGCTGGTTGAGGGAAAGGGGGAGCCATCTTCATCTGGTTTTTGCATGCAGCAGAAGTAGTGAGATCTGATGGGTGTGGAGGAGAAATTGCAGTGAGACGATGTCTTTAATGACAAGTATCCTCCACAAACTGAGCTTCTCTGCTATCTCCCTACATGAGTGTAGTGGGGTTTCAGAGGGGAAATTTTTTTTCCAGACTGATTGTAGAAATATCTTGTTAGTGGAATATGCATGTATAAGTTTATATTATGGGCTGGCTGTATGTGTCCTTTATTGGGTTCTGGAAAGGTCAGTATTTCCTCCTTCCCTCCCTCCTCTTAGCACCCTATCTTGCATGGAGAGGTCAGGACTGTAGAAATGTCTGGCAGATATGAAATGATTACATCAACCATTGAGATTTGTTAGGATCCTCCAGTGGTTTCAGCACTGCTGTACTAATTTTGCATCCAGCTATGGGAAGACAGCCAGGCACCTCTCAATTTTGCCTGTTCCCTATGATGCAGGGAATGGTCATGCAAGGGGGTGGCTTCACAGTCTGTACAGTAACTCTTAAATCCCATCCCAGGAGAAAGGTGGGGGTATAGATCCAATAAATAAATAAGTCTGGAGGGGATGATAGATGGTTCAGCATAGCTTAAGTCTGAATGGAGAACTACACTGAGCCATACAGGACTAAAGCGTGTATTTGGAGATTTTAATATTCATCCTGAGACCCTCATTAAGAAGAGCTCAGGATCCCATGGCCTCCATAAGTTTGTTTCTATTGATAGCTGGCCTTACAGAGTAGGAGGAGACCACTGGTTTCTGGAGCCATATGGAAGATGATCTGTTAGGGGCTTTCTAGATTGGCAGGAAAGTGTGACATGAAGTTGCCTTTTCCTTAATGCTTAGCAGCTGCACCACAGCCTTTAGATGGAGCTGCGCTGTTCCGCAGTTTTTAAAAAAGAAGCTGGGAAAACCAGCACCTTTTAAAAGGCGCTTCTTCTCCCCTAAAATGCAAAAAAAAAAAAAAAAAAAAAAAAAAGTGTTTTCATGGCACACTTTCCCTTTTTCTCATCTAAAGGCTAGACTTTCATGCAGCCATGAACACACTTCTTTTTGCCAATCTAGATCAGGCCTTAGAATGGGGAGTGTTTGAAAATACTCGTTACTGAGTTCATGTTGTTTCTGACTTATGGTAATCATAAGGCAAGGCCATCACAGGGTTTTCTTGGTAAGGTTAGTTCAGTGCCTCCCTCTGGGTTGTTATGTGATTTGTCTAAGGTCACCCAGTGGGTTACCCTGGCCAAACAGGGATTTGAACACTGGTCTCCAGAACCATAGCCCAGCACTCAAACCACTACACCACACTGGCTCCAGAGATTCCTAGATAGAATGTATGAATCAAATTCATGAATAATGAAATCGATAAAAGTCAAAGCAGCAATCTGGAGGGATGACTGTATAGCACTTTGATTCCCCTTTAACTGCTATGGTCCCATTATGGGAATCCTGGGGTTTAGGATTGGGGTTTAGAAGCTTCAGCAAAAGATCTCTAATGGTTCACCAAACTATAAACCCCAGTATTTCACAATAGTTTGCCATGACAATTAAAGAGGAATATAATGCTATAATTTTACAATATCAAAAGACCCATGGTTCCATCCTATGGAATTATGGGGTTTGTAATTCAGAGAGGGGTACTTAGAATTCTCTGCCAGGGAGCTCCTTAGGTGTTTTTGACCAAACTACAAACCCCAGGGTTTCATATGCTGCAGCTATGGCAATTAAAGTGTGCTCATAGTGCTATACTTGTGTACACTGAATGGGCCTCAGATATCCTACAAAATCTAGTTTGGCTGTTCCAGGTGGAAACAAAAATGAGTTCCTTACAGACCAGCAACTATCTCACATGGCTAACATACAGCACATCGGATGCAAGGGTGTGATCCTGAGTTGTTATGTAATTGCTCCATTAGATTAGAGTAAAAAGTTTTATAATCTTAAAAGAGAAGCTAGTGAATGGAATTAATTACCTGAGGGCATCTTCTTTGCCAAATCATCTGACATAGATATTAAGTACAACAAATCTTTCCTCTACACAGGTGATTGAATTAAATGAGACCCCTTTGAACTGAATGATTCTACCATCTCATCCTCTCTCTCTTCCATATTTCAAATGTAACATCTGTTACAGTCCTTACTGCTGACCTTTGTATTGCTGAATTTTTAGCTGACTTCTACATTAAAAAAATTAAGGTCTCTTTCATCTCTATCTCTAAATTCAAATTAAAACATGACAGTTTCATGCATTTGATGCTTCCCTTTGCTGTTGCTTTGGAAAATGACACCCATTCCTGTAAGTGAGACTCAGTTGTGAAATGTTGTCAGCATCAATACATTTATCAGACTTACAAAACTTATAACTTGCTCATGGTGCTTCAGAAACAGTTTGCCTGACCTAAAGAATAAGTCTTTGCAAGGAATGCAGTTAATCCCATGAGACTACACTGAACAGAAGCATTTACTGAAGCAAAACCTAGGTGATACATAGTGTAGCTATCCGCCCATGTGATGTGAATCCAGTTCTAATTAATAACAGTCTACAAGACAATGTCTGTTATTGATCCACTGAATTGTAAGGAGAGGATTTCAATTACTTTTTAAGCCTTTTCAATTGATTGAACATCCTCGTTATGGATGGCTTGGAATCTGAAACAGAATGGACCAAGATGCTAGAAGCTGGAAATTTATGCAAAAATACAATCAGTGAACCAGCTGAATAGGGAATGAATGTTCTGCCACAAACAGAAAAACACTGTGCATAACCGTCATTGGAGTTCATTGCGCGCATTTTCCAGCCCGATCTGTGCACTGGACAGGATCAGGCTGGAACGGGGAAATAGGTTTTAATGCACACAAAATTGCTGCTCTGCTGCCATCGGACCATGATCCATCCCCAAGCAGTGCTCTGGCAGCTGATTTTGGTAAGACAGAAAGCTTTAGTAGTACTAAAATTGACTGCCAGAGTACTGCTTGGGGATGGATCATGGTCAGACGGCAGCACAGCAGCAATTTTGTGTGCATTAAAACCCATTTCCTTGTTCCATCCCGATCCCGTCCAGTGCATGGATCGGGCTGGAAAATGTGTGCAATAAACTCTATTGTTAGCATCCAAAGCTGGCAGCATGAGCTTATCTATTAACCCATAAAAGAAATCACATACAGAGCTATACATGAAAACAGGCCAATTCTGTAAATTGTGTACAACGATTTTGGGGGGGAGGGGAAAACGGTCTCCAAATTTAGTAAAACACAACAACAACCCCCAAACTTTGATATTAACAGTGCGATGCAGGATAGGTTATAGCTGGAACCCTCTTAGTGACAGTTATGCCAGTGTCCAGCTGTCATATCAATACATTGTAATAAGGAATACAATGGCTTGGATGATTCTAACTTTAGTGCTCAGCTGTATATCTTTACTCTTTAGGATCTTGACTAGTTCTTGCATAGCTACCATTCCCAGTGCTAATTTTCTTATTTCTTGACTTCAATCTCCAGACTGGTTAATGTTTGATCCAGGGTATGGTAACTCTTTAACTATTTCAGTTCCCTCATTGTCTAGGTTGAATTTATGTAGTTCCTCTATGGTCATTATTTTAATTTTCTTTATGTTCAGTATTAAGCTTGCCTTTGCACTTTCTTCTTTGATCCTCCATAGTAACTGTTCCAAGTCTTTGATGTTTTTCACTAGTAGTATGTCATCATCTGCATATCTTAGATTGTTTATGTCCCTTCCTCCTGTCTTCACTTCTCCTTCTTCTGAGTCTAAACCTGCTCTTCTTATGATATATTCTACATACAAGTTGAATAAATAGGATGATAGTCTGAAGCCTTGTCTGACATCTTTGCCAACTGGGAAACATTCTGTTTCTTCATATTTTGTTCTAACAGTAGCCTCTTGTTCTAAGTACAGTGACCAAGCAAAAAAAGCTTGGGGATCTGGAGAACACCCTGAGCAAAATGACAGCCCAGTGTGAAGCTGTTTTGAAAAAGACAAATTCAATTTGGGGCACAATGGGAAAAGAAATAAAAAAACCTGCTCATATCATAATGCTATTACACAAATCTAGGGCAGGTCAATAAAGTGCAGAAAAAGTCACCCTAAACATCAAAGGGCTGCCATTATTTCCCTGTGAGGACAGGTTCCAATATAATCAAGAATTCAGCCACATAACACTTACCAAGATTATGAACAGTGGCATCAGACTCTTGTATAAGCAAGTGCCTTGCACCAGCCGGGATTTCAAACATCTTAATGTAACCTGTAGAGCAATGTTAAAACCAGTATGACTTATTATTATAAGCAAAGGTAAATGTTAATTTTAAAGCCTCACCCATCCATAAACCATGTCAAAAGATGTGATAGAAATATTTTAAGTAAACAATTAAAGGTACTGATTTGATTTGCATCACTCATCACTAGGGGCCTTTTTAAAAGTATGGCACCAGATTGGGAATTTAGAGAACCCAGGGAATAGAAAGAGATATGGCATATTGCTAAATGAAAAAGAAGCATAGTAGAAAATCATGTCCTCTAATATCAGGTTGGCTTCCACTCCAGATATGTGAGTTGGAAGAATTAATGTAAAGTTGGAAGAGTACAACTATAAGAAGAGATCTAATGATTTTCCTCCGATGGTTTCTTTTCCCTGGAATTAGCTGACTGCTGTGGTTCTATCTTACGTTATGTTTTCTAAAGTGAAGGAAGTATTGCAATTTTACCTTGGCCTTCATGTCAAAGAGTTTAAATAATAATATTTTTCTGCAATGAAGATGAAATTTTCACACTGTTGTAAATTGCTGTTTCCTACAGACTAGAGCTTGTTTATCCTGGCTTGTTAAAATTAAATTGCTAGCTTTAATTCATTAAAATCTCCAACAGTGATTTAATATTCATCATTTTAATTGTCAGACATCATTAGTATCCTCTTGTTAAAGACATGAATAATGTTTCGTGTTGGTTTAATTTGTTACTTTGGAGGGGATAATTTGGGGAGTTGGCCATTTTTAGTAATTTTAAATGAATTTAATTTAATTTAATGATTTAACAATTACCTACTTTAATTAATGAGTGATGCAAAGAATCCAATTTTAATTTCCTCTTTAACCTTTTAACAATAACTAATTAAATTCACCTCCAGCAATCTAATATTAACATGCTGTTGCCAATTGCTAACCAGTTTCCAAGCTCCATCATACACTAGTCTTAAAGCCCTTTAATTTGAAACTCACTAAAGAAAGCACCTGTGCTGTCCCCCACTAGATGAAAGGAGCATCTGATATAGCATGCTACAGGGGCTACCAAACAAAGTATGAAAAGTCCTTTATCAATCCTCTGACACAGTTTTCTGGGAGAGAGACATGACATTCAAAATGGAATGACCTTGCTTCTTTGGTGCTCTGGAGAATGTTCCTTTTATCACCTTGCAGTGAGTGTTGTCTCCACCACACACACCACACTTGTCTTCTTGCTTTGTGGATCCTATTACTTTATCACAACCAACTTTCTGCAAACAAAGAACAAAAGTCATTATTATTTCCTTGTGAAGGCCTGCATTTGTACTTGAATTTTTGTCATATTAAGATATTTTTTAAAAAGATATTAGGAAGAGCAAAAAAGTACCTTAACAAAAGGTCAAATTGATATACACATGGGATGCTAATATTGACCTCTTTTGGCATAAACTAGTTTCTAACTGTTTCTTTCACTAAACCCTGATATTAATTCATTATATCAGTACTTCAAGAACATATTATTATTCAGGGTGTGAGCTTATGCAGGCATTTAATTCAATTCACACTCATCTTTGACCCATGGGCAACATTACTGATTAAATAACGTTCAGGACAACAGCACAGCTTTCCTTCCCTGTCAACTTTTAAAAATGATACACCAGTGAATCCAGCTTCAGGTTATATAGCATGGCAATGAACCCCAGTGCACAGTCCCATGAGAATGAGAGAACTTGAAAGCAGAATGCTAGATACTACTTACTTCAGCATAATTTAACCTCATGGAATAACAGTGTAGTTGCAGTTGTGTAAACAAAGTCACATTTAAGTTATCTGTATTATTTATTTTTTGGGCCCAGCCAATCAGGGAACCAAGTGGCCTATCTGACTTTATTTTAGCACTTTGAGATTACTGAAAAATGTATCCCAGCAGTGCTGTTCTACTACCATTAAAAGGCTAAAGCAGATTGAAAAAGTTGGACAATGAATTCCATCTCACTCTATATTAAAGCTCCCAGGATCTAGGACTACATGCACACCTTCCATATGACTTACAAGATCTTTACTTCTTCCTGGAATGGAACAGGAATGTCATGTTCCACAGTGGCACTCATACAGTAGCACTCATGTCACACAGGAAGAAGCACTAACAAACAACCCATCTTTATATCCACCATTTATATAGGACATTTCAACCTGCACCCGAAATGCTCATCCTACATAGCACGTTTTTAAAATATCAGGTCTGGAAGTAGCAAGAGTTGATAGTGTAAGTATGTGCAGTCCTCCAAGATATACATGTTTGTGCATACCACATGTTTTCCCGAGTAGAAATAAATGTAGATACATACGAACTGTCTTTACTCAGGTAATAACTTCAACAAGTGGAAAAGCAACAAAACATTATATTGCTGCTGTTCCTTTCCACCAGACACACATGACTTTTCTCTCTCACATGCCTACAGTCAATCAGCAAGCTCGGGCCACTGAGCACATGCTCAGTTCTCATTAGAATGTTTTGGGGGGTCTGGCCCAAGTGTATTCTTTTTTCTACATAATTTTTGTATTACAAACCTGGGAGTTCTCCTAAAGCTGTTAATGACTTCCTCTTATGTAACCATTTTGGCTATATAAATATGTCACTAGGGCTGCATCTGCATTACAGAAATAATCCAGTTTGACACCACTTTTACTGACATGACTCAATGCTACTGAATCCTGGAATTTGTAGTTTGTTGTGGCACCAGTGTTCTCTGACAAAGAAGTCTAAATGTCTCACAGAACAATAAATCTCAGAACTCCATAGCACTGAGCCATGGCAGTTAAAGTGGTGTCAAACTGGATTATTTCTGCAGTGTGGATGTAACCTCAGAGAACTTTCTCAGTTTCACTTATGCTAAGGCTAAGTATCCCCCCCCCCCATTACTCCTATAGTAACAGCAAACATCATAAAAAGTTTTGGTTTATGCAGTTACTTACATGTAGATTAATCATAGAGAAAATATGGCACTATAATGGTAAGCTTATATTCATTTGCATAAATGTCAAACAAAAGATAGAAAGCAAGCAAGCAAGCAAGAAAGAAAGAAAGAAAGAAAGAAAATTGCTACCACCTACCAAGCACTCCCCTCGCACACAGATACTATGAGAATCTTTATACGAACACCGGGTTCCATCATGTACAAGCCGCTTCATATACACAATATCGTTAGTTTCCTTGGACTCACAGTACAGATGGCATCTCTCTTTAGCTACAAGAGAAAAGAATCCTGTGATTTATCTCTTCAAATTATAATTATTTTTTAAAATTCACTTCGTAAATTGAAGTTCCATTAAAGTACAGTATCATGGTAGGATGATTAAATTGTGTTCTTGTTTTACAGTGGTTCAAGAGTTCTAAGCAGCTTGCCAAGTGAGAACTGAATTCTATGAGGACAGGTTTTCATGAAATTCCATAAAAGTGGACAACACCAAAACTAGGAAGAGAACAGGGTTGTGGTTCACTGGCCTTCAGTTCTCTATAGCAATAGTTAAATGAGGATGCAGAAATGTGCCCACCGTCAATATGCTCATATGGAAGCCAGTGGTGTTTCATGTTCTGATATTCAAAATAAGGATCCCACTGCCTGCACTGCTCCTCTCTGAAATCTTCATAATCTTTAGGACAATCTTGTGTGCTGCAGAGCTGGAATTCATAGCTTGGACCAAAGCATGTGCGGCCTCCATTGGCTGGGCTAGGAATAAGAAAAAGTAATAATAGTAAGTAAATATTCACTTAAGTAAAACAACATTAGTTCTTTCATTGGCTTTACTATTACAAAAACAGAAAACACTATACTTAGGAGTCAGTCCACTGGATGTAGGATAGGTGGCCTTATAAAAGCCACAGTTTATTAACCTATCATCATCATCATCATCATCATCATCATCATCATCATCCTTGTTGCCTGGATACTTTTTAAATATTGAAAATGCCCCATATAAATGCTAAGTATAATTACATGAAATAAGTGAAATATTTGCCAGCAGGTAATAGCTGAATCTTTTAACAACCCAACCAACCACAAACTGGGTTGGTTGAAAGAGCAGGAACTTTCCAGGAGTCCAGAGGCCACTTTCAGTCCCTGTAATCTCAAATGGCTGTCCCTCCACTGTACAATCCCATGCTTTTTCTTTTTTTTTTCTGAACAGTCCATTATGTTCTCACTTTTTGCTTCTTCATCCTGTAAGACATGCCTGATTTTAGACATGTAAACATGCCTGATTTTAGGCATGTAGGACAAGTGACACATGACCACATTATGCCCACCCATTAATTGTGTGACAAAACTGCACTTCTAGCCCTTAGCTCATTGTTTGAATTGCAGTGGCTCCTGGCAGTATGGAAGGTGGTTGTTTCTGGCTTTATCACCTTATTAAAAATTTCTGAAACATTCCATTACAATTCTGTAACATGAGCATGAGAGATCTACTTTGTGTGTTATATGACATGTGTAGATTGCTTCCTTCAAATAAAATTAATGAAGATCAGCTTATGCAACAAATATACATGTGTGGATTTGAGTGTATGTTGATTCTGAAATCAATGAGATTTATGTACAGTGGACATTTTCCATGTGTAGAGGTTTGGTTCCCCTACACCCACTGATGGGAAAAAAACACAGTTGCACCCCATAATATTCAATGGGCATCAATATTGGTGCATCCATGTGAACATGCTGCCATTGAATAATATGGGGCAGGACAATCAATGAGCAGTATAATCGCTAGCACACTGATACAGGAGGCCCATGATACAGTGAATCCTACAGATTTCAGTAGGAACAAAGACTATTTGAAATGTTTGGTATTATGTTTGGTAAAATCAAAAAGATTTTCATTTATTGGCTTCAATCCAGCAACCACTCGTGATATGGAATATATACAGTCTGTTCATAAACAGATATTGTCTTTCTGTTTCCACTCAGGCAATAACTACCGGTAGTAATTTAAACTCCCCTGAAAATTGTAAATTTAGATCCAGATTGCCTATTAGGCCAACAACACAAATACAGACTCTGACTATGCATGTACAACAATGGTAACCTGGATCATGATCATAATATCATCCTAACTCAGTACACAATAACAATGAATGGTCTGTATTAGTTCAGCCATTCAAAATAACACAATAGAATAATCATAGTAATTTCAAGACAAAGAGCTCTCATAATAGCCAAACATTTTATATTTTTATTGCAATTTAATAAAATTTCATTAACAGACCTGCATTAGTATTCATGGGGGAAAATGGTTTAGCTTCAACTTACTGTGGATTATCACACTGCCGGGTCCTATATTTCACTCCTGTTCCACAGGTCCGTGAACAGGATCCAAATTTACTCCATGCTCCCCAGTTTCCATCTTGCTTCAAGATATCTGGAGTTAACCAGATACAGTGACCTTTAAAACAATGCTAAAAGAGAAAAATATACATGTATGCATTTTTAAAAAATAATTAGTTATACTGTGTATAGTTTTGCCTTAGTTTTTGGAAATAAATGGAATTGAACAGATCCAGAAGGGATTTCTGCTCAGAGTGCTCCCAGCAACCACAAGGGGGATGTGCTTTTCAGTGAGTTCCCCTTTCTGCTGCAAGCACACACACTTGTATGTATAAAATATTATGAGCTTAAGCAAAAGTAATGAGTTATGAAGATAAATCTAGCCTTGCTTCATTGTAACAGAATATCTTTGAATGGATGAGCAGACACTACAGGTGACACAGAAATGTGGCAGGTTGATAGAAAGCCTTAGCCCAGCCTGGCCCCAACGAATTTGAAGTGAGACAGGTCAAACACCACAGTTATAATAACAGGGGTCTTTTTAACTCAGTGTTATGGCATTTGCTTCTAGTTAAACCTGTAACATTATCAAAAATAATTTTGGATTTATATTTAATTCAATCATAAATTCCAGTGTTTTAACGACTGATATTGTGGCCTGTTACCCAGATATGCTCAGTTATCTATCAATAATGCTCCTGATTTTTGAAAGATGTAACTGTGACTTTGAGGGTGAACAAACCTCCCTACAAAAGTAAGAGAGAAAAGTATATAGCTAATATGAGTTTGTAATAAGCAGCATGGAACTATTCATATTTCTTATTTTTATAGCACTGTGTACATTCAAAGTATATTACAGGCCATAATTATTTTGACACTTCTGGGAAGTTAGTGCAAAAAGATAGCTGCAGTATGTTTTTATTATGAGGGTTTCAGCTAAATGTAGCCCATCTTCAAAATTAAAATTGTTTTTATAGAAAATTCTTCATTTTAATAATCTCTATGCAAAAATAATAATGTTTTCTCACAGTGACTTATACAGAGTGGAATTTACTGAAAATTCAAATGGTAACCCAAGCTCTTCGGATTCCACCTTTTGAACAGGGGACCTTTGTGCTCTGAGCAGTATTTTAGATAAAGCTCCTCTTTATGGTCTTATGGTCCAGGCAGAATGTGCCAACCTTACCCTACCCTACCCTTGTCTCACCTATAGGTTCAACAGACTGGTTCTCATTGAACATAATGTTGGAAAGAATCACATGTATGCATGTTCCATGTGTGTGTTTGAAAAGTGTAGGGTAATTGGCAGGCCCATCTATACTTGAGGGGAAAGTCCAAATGGATTCCTGATCTGTTCTGCCCTGCTTCTGCCCCAGAGCACCTGTTTTATCTTCAGCAGTTGTCTAAATAGCTGTTGTTGTGGCCCACTGTCAGCTCCCACTACTGCTGCTTCTCCCAAGCTCTCAGAGTCAGCAGAGATTGCTGCCTTATGAGGGCCACCATTTACCTTCCTTGCCTGGAACACATTTAAATAAAGTTTTTTCTGCTTGTGAGGCAACCAGTGCCTTGTTGTGACTTCAAAGGAGACTGGAAGGAGTGATGCTGAAGACAGAAAAGTCACCTGGAGTGACATTTTCCGCTTGTACGTCTCTCCTGAATACACATGTTCTTTAAATATTCCCCTCAGAACACACATATTATGCAACACACACAAAATAAGAAACATTTCCATTCCTTTCTCCCACCTCTGGCATGTTTGTAACTTCACCATTTGGGTTTCCAACTTCAGATGTGATCAGGAGAAATCAGAGAAAGATTGCTAACAAACTCTTCCAAGTGTGTGGTTCAGTCATTAATAAGGATCCCAGGAGCAACAGTCTCTTAAAAACTGTGTTGCTGAGACATTGCTGGGATAGTTGGCAGCTGTTGGAAGCAATAAGAGCTGTTACCAAAGATGACTGAACACTTCAGAGAGTTAATGAGTGCTTCCAATTGCTTCCAGTAGGCACCAAAAACTAACAAGCACTTTAGACAGCTAAGAAAGCTAAAGCAAATTAGACAAAATACATGTTTGGCTGGCAAGTACCCATGGGATTTACACTGCCACCTTTTCTAGAACATCTTTTTAATCAATGATGAGTAGTATGTGGAAGTGGATTGCACTCAAAGGGTAGGGGCTGCCTGAAAAGCTCTGTAGAAGTTGGTGGAGTGTTTTCCTGAACAATGTAAGCCTTTTGTACAGAGTTACAATGTTAGTGAGGCACCAGGAGAAATCATTTGGTGGCATTTTGCACAAGTGGTGGTCTTCTGATGTAAGAAGGTGGCTGATTAGTCCCTCCCAGTGTATCCCTGTAAAACAATTGTCACTAACGTTGTTAGGACAGTCTTTCAAATGTCCTTCCAGGAGATGCAGAGCTGGGAAATGCTAGGAGATGGGGAGATACATTGTATGACCCACCTTCCATTTGTACAACCCTCAAATCAACGGTGGTTGATGCTCATGAGGGCTGATGAGGCAGAGGGTGGGGCTATGAGAAGGAAAGACTAAGGGTCACTAAAGGCAGAGCCTTCTGGTTTGCTGCCAACCTCTTCCCATATAACCCTCTGGTTGGGAAGGGTGCTGAGAGTCATGTGGGTTGTGCCTGATATGCCCCAATAGTATGGCCACTTCTGCAGCAGCTCCAACCTCAAAGTGGGAAAATCCAAAAGAAGGTCAAAAGAAGAGAGCTGCAACATATTCAGCCCATCTGGGCCTTTTCTATATCACATCTATATCACATCTACATAAGTGACTGTGGGAGGGAATTTGGGAAAGCAGATGTCCTTTAGAGACAAAATAGTTGGAAGGGACCAGAAGTCCAACCCCCTGCTGTACAGGAATATATAATCAAAGTACTCCCAACAGATGACCATCCAGCCTCTATTTAAAAACCTCCAGACAAGGAGACTCCATAACATTCTGAGACAGTGTGTTCCACTATCAAACAGCTCTTCCTAATGCTTGGATGGAATCTCTTTTCTTATAGTTTGAATCCACTGTTCTGTACTCTAGTCTCTGAAGGAGCAGAAAACAAATTTACTCTTTCTTCAACATGACACTCTTTCAAATATTTAAACATGTTGGCCATTTCACCTCTTAACCTTCTCTTCCCCAGCCTAAACATGCCCAGCTCCCTAATCTGCAATTCATAGAGCATGACTTGTAGATCTTTTACCATTTTAATAGTAGTAGTAGTAGTAGTAGTAGTAATAAATATTATTATTATTTATTATTTGCATTTCCTGCCTCTCCCTGAGGATCGATTTTGTATGTGGAGAGATCTTGTAGCCCCTTTGAGACTAAATGAAAGAAATTGCCAGCATGAGCTTTCATACGATGGAATTTGTGGGTATAATGCAATGGCAATCTAAACGCAATCATGGGGTTTCATGTAATTGCATATTAGAGTATCTCGCGCAATTTCGGGCAATGGGGGAAAAATTTTGGGAAATGGGAAGTCATTCTGAACGCACTCTGAACATAATAGAACGCATTTCGAATGAGGCAAGAGAAGCTGAGGAGGCAAGAGAAGCTGAGGAGGCATGAGAAGCTGAGGCCAGAAGGCTCCTGAGACCAGCACTTACCACCAGCCCCACCCTCTGCTTTGCTATAAAACCTGCAAGCAGAAGAGACTGTAAATTACTTAATTATTGTTTTATTTCAGGATTGGGATGGGGTAGTGGTGAAGGAATTAATTTAGACTTTGATTTGTTATGGTATTTGTATGTATTTTGTATTGTATTTGATATACATTTGTACTGTTATTTTTTACTGTAACTGTTAATTTGCTATGTAATTTGGGGTGTGAGTTGGGATTTGATTGTTTTTAATTTTGTATTGTTTTAACTCTGTTGTAACCCACCCCGACTGTTTGTTCAGAGGGGTGGGCTATAAATAAAAATTATTATTATTATTAATTGGAATTCACATAAATTTGCTAAACTAGTGAATGTACATGAATTCCAATTGGCTCCATTCGAAATTGAGAGAAATTCCCCCTATGTGATAAATTCCATAGACTTCAGTCTACTTCCTCAGATGCATGTTTCAGCTTGTCAATATCCTTCTTGATTTGTGGGATGCAGAACTAGACACAATATTCCAGGTGAGGTCTGACAAAAGCAGACTAGAGTGGTACTATTATTTCCATTGATATAGGCACTATACTTGTATTGATGCAGCCTAGAATCACATTGATTTTTTTTAAGTTGCTGCATTACACTGTTGACTCATGTTTAGCCTCTGGTCTACTAAGAGTCCTTGATCCTTTTTGTATGTACAACAGTCAAGCCAGGTGTCACCCATCCTATATTTGTGCGTTTCATTTTTTCTGCCTAAGTGTAGTACTTTATATTTCTCCCTGCTGAAATTAATTTTCTAGTTATAATGAATCCTATGCATTTCCCCTCAGAAGTTATTTCTGCTGGACAAAATATAATAATGCATGAGTGAGCTTCCAATTGTAAAAGAGGAAATTTCCCCCTTTCACCTCCTTCCTCAGATTTTGGAGCGGATTTTGATTGAATGTGAGCACAAATGGGAAACTGTTCATGACAGAAGCCAGTTTGTCAATGTGAGAGCCTAACTACATACAACCCAATGAGTTAATTTACTCCTAGATAAGTAGGTATGCCCTTTCCCGAGTTAGCAACCTCCATCTATTCTGCATTACAGCTTTTATCAGCTATGACCCACTGGCCATGCCACCTGATGGAATCTGTAGTACAAGATGGGGCCACATTATATAATTAATGCAGTTTGACACCATTTTAACTGTCATGGCTCCATCCTATGGAATCTTGGGATTTGTAGTTTGTTGCGGCACCAGAGCTCTCTGATGGAGATGGTTAACACAAAGCTACAAAACCCAGAATTCCACAGCATTAAGCCATGGCAGTTAATGTGGTGTCAAATTGCATTAATTCTGCAGTGTGGCAGCATCCCAAGGCAGGTGGAGAGTTCCACATTCATTAAGATAACTATTAATATCTTCATTTATATAAAGATATGCTAATAAGATGAGGAGCTAGAAAATATTTCAGCTGTGTTTTATACTTATATACTTTTATAAGTATATACTTATACTTATATACTTTTATACAAGGCTACATTTCCAGCTCAAGAAATCCCTCATTTCTTTCAGTATATGAGGATCTAGGCATATGTGCATACACACAGATGGCTATAGCAACAAGTGCAACCATTCACTTGCTTTTCCCAATAATCAGCTTCACAATAAATTTTATACAGCTTAACCAGATTTTTCATTTAGGCTTTTGGCAGGCACGATATGCAAAACATATGGCTGAACTCCCTTTGCCAGCAGAAACAAAGAAATCACAACATGAAATTCACAACAAGAAAAAAGCATACCAGAGATCAAATCACAGTTCTCTTTCTTTCATGGGATGTAGCCAGTATCTCATATACAATGACTCCCACTTCCATGAGTGAACAACCTCAGCTTGAAAGCAAATGAGACACCTAGGTGACATCTGGCTGTAGTGAAAGAGCTAGGACAGGAGAGCAGCTATGACTCTCCTGGACCTCCAACAAATACACTGAGGACCTACACCTTGCAGAAATTCACATCCTCTTAAGGGAATTTCTATATTTACAAGTGGGAGTGGAACATAAGCAATGGTTCTGTGTAGATATTCCCTAACGTTCCCAGAAGATTTCCAGTTTCCTGTCATCACCACCAACACATCAAATCAATTAGCAATCCATAGCTGATGTACAGGGCTGTTTTTATTCCTCCTAGTTGTTTCAGAGGAAAATATACCTGGGATAGGCACACTAGTGTCCAATCCCAGATTCATGAAGGTCCAGGATAGAACAGATGGTCCTTTTACTGTGTGACTTCAGCTACATGTTGCCCAGAAATCCCTTTCCAATGGGGCATGAAACTGGGCATGAAACTGCATACCAACAACTATAGGCTGAGGGAGGGTTGACAGGTTTTCAGGGTATTCAATATTCATGATGTGCAGGGCCAAGAATTAATTTTTTGTCTTTATGAAAAAACCATACATAATTTCATTTTAGGCATGAATCAACAGCATTGAATCTGTTTTAATCATATCATAATGATATATATTGGGAGTGAGTTTCAGACATGCTCGATTGCTCCTGCAACTTAGTATCACCTTTTCTCAAAATACCCAAGCCTACAAATACTGATTTGTTTGCATTTACACTCTATAACAAGATATGCTTACAATAAGGAACATCTGCTAGTCTTGTAAGGGACTAGACTTCCAGCCCTCAAGTAAGGGACATCCCTTATGAAAACGGTTACCTGGCAATCCTATGCTGAGGTTTCACAGCTGACAGCACTGGAAGCTCTGCAAAAGTACATTGGCAGATATGACCACTCTGCTGGCACTTAAACAGTATCTTGGCCTTAGTGAAATTCATCACCAGCCTACACAACATCATTTCCAGTAATGAGATGGCATCCCTGTGTTAACTTGCAACACTCTATTAACTTTTCCCCTGAGGTGGGGGAAAACAACAAAAAATAATGTATTCAATTTTCTCCCCACTGCCAGAACATCTTTGAAAACTGTGCAGTTTTAGAAGAAATTCTCACAGCAGAGAGAAAGACTCCCTCCAAGACTCACTATTTTTCTGTCTTTCCTCCAAAATGGCCATGGTCAGGAGATGGTAGGGGCAACCAAAGTCTATGTTCTGATAGCCAGTGCATGATAATGCAGGCATCTTCCAGAAATCGCACAGGATTGTTGTGCTCAATTGTCAGAATACAGCAAGATGCTTCTTGGCTGCTGTCTACCTTCCCTGGTCACTCCTTAAGACACAGGAATATAGTGAGTCTTATGACGGGAAAAACTCAGCTAATTTACCTCAGTACATGATCATAGGAACAGGGTTTTTCTTCAGGGCAAAACATTGTTCTCCTCATTGGGGCTTACCAACTCTCAAGAAATCCCCCACCCCAATTTGGGTATTCTTTCTGTTCCTGCTTTAGACAGAGTTATATGTGAATACCAATTCTTTAGAATCCCACAAAACTCTTTGGTGATTTTTGTTTTGTTGTTGCAACAGAGGAACAAGGCTAATGCCAGCAGGTTAGATTGCCATTTGCTGTCCATATGTGGGTAGAATAGAACGAGCAAATTGCAAGTATTTATTAGTTTCACTGAATCTGCCATAGGCATTGCTTAAATGAATAATTCAGTACGTGATGTCATGTAAGGAAAAAACACATCATCTATTATATATGTGGCCAGTCTTTCTTCTGTAAGGGCCATATTCCCTCAGGGATAGTTTGTGGGATGCTGCATGTTGGTGGAAAGAGAATCTAGAACCAAGTAAAACTAGACTAAAGTGTATACTGCTCCAAAGAGCCTGCATGGGGGTTTGAAGGTAGGACTAGGACTCTGAGAGACCAGGGTTCAAATCTACATTCAGCTATTGACATCCATCCACTGAGCCATGGGTAACTTTGGCAAATTCTCTTGACCTTAGAGGCAGGCAAGAAGGGAAGGTCAGCATACATTGGAGCCAGCTTGAAGGCACATAACAATAGAGACAGAGATAGAAAGGATAATTTTAAAAATTCAAGAAATAATAGAAAAACATGGGGGGAGTTAAGTAGTGAAAATCCTGATGTGACAAAACAAACATGAACAGTGGTCCCACTGTTTATATAAAATTTTGTAGTTCACTCAGCTAAAATAACTGTTAGCCTATTGTAACTAGCTTTTTAAAAGGATCTTCCCTAAATGGCTTTTTAACAATTTTCATTTTTGTTGTTGTTGGAATGAGATAAATTTACAGCAGGAAGATGCTGCTGTTTCAGAGACTTTTGCTGGTCATAGCAGTTTATCTTGAAGACACCCTAACTGATTTTGTGGGACATCTGTGTAAGAGGTGGTACAGATCTTGTTATATGAATGGAGTCCAGCAGGATAGAGTTGTTGTTTTTTTCAACTTCTGTGGCTTTAGGGTGAATGAAGAGTGAAATTGTGTCCTTCTGTGAAGGTTCTTTACCATTTGAATTACTTTAACAGGGCATCTTAATAGGGCCCTGACTTTCAAGAAAGTTATGTAACAGGGAAGGCAACTCCCATTATGGATGTAGCATATGCAACATTTACAGTTCACTGTGATCTGCAGTCCATAGATCTGCACTTATGGATTGAAGAGCTCTGTTTATTATTAACCTTTATTATTATTATTAACCTTTATTTATATAGTGCTGTAAATTTACACAGTGCTTATTGAAGATTTCTCCAGTCCCATTTTGCAAATTCCCTTACCATCTGCATTACAGCCCACCTTATTCAGCAGGATCCCTCCATGCACTGTGTAACATTTGCAGACAGCTGGAAGGTCTGCTGTTAAGTGATAAGGAAAGTCTTCTTTCATCTACAACCATGGCATGTACCAAAATCTGGTGCACTTTCTTACTACTCAGTTTAACTGCCATGGTTACATCTCATGGAATCCTAGGGTGCTTTTTACATTGGCAAGAAAGTGTGACATGAAGTTGCACTTTCCTTAATGCTTAGCAGCTAGACAGCAAGCCCCAGGTGTGCATTTAAAAAGTACAGGGCAGCTAGACTGAGGTTTTTTCTGTGGCTCAGCAACTACATGGGAAGCTGTCAAAACGCTACAAACACAGGTGGAGCAGCTACGTGGGCGGCAAGGAACGTGGCTTTTAGCCGCGCTTTAAACATTTTTTTCCCTTGCTGGCTGCGAATTGCGCAATTGCGCAGGTACACCATACAGTCGGAGCTTATCACATGGGGGAGTACAGGACCATTCCGAAAGAGGGAGAAAGTGAGGTCAGTTCGGAAATGCACATGATTACGCACAAGCTCATCACACACAAAACAAGAGAGCATCTACACAAAAAGAAAATGCAAAGTCAATACGAAAGAATTCATCACATGTGAACATACTGGTCGGCTTTCTGTTGCAAATTAAGGCATCTTGGGAAATGGTAGCAAAGGCTCATGGGAGTTGTAGTCTGTGTTCTGTCAGAGCATTATATTGAGTTGTCTTGAGGTTTCAGCCCTCTGTCCAGGAGGGATTCCCATATGTCCTCCATTCTTGAGCAGAGGCCCCCCTTTTCCAAGTTGACCAGGCACGTCCTCCTTTGCCAGGACACGTCCTACTTTTCCAGCCTTCTTTTTGAAGAGGAAGCAGGAGGGCCAGGCGTGCTCTGGCCAGGCTCTGGGGGTCTCTTCCTGGCTCCTTCCCTCCCCCCCTCCCCGCTGCCTTCCTCCTCCCTTTGGCTGAGAGAGTGTGACTTGCAGGGAAGCAGGGCAGCGGAGGTGCTCCAGGTCCCTCCCCTTCTCCTCCTCCTCTTGCCAGCTTGCCCTGGTCTGGCTGAGCGCCTCCAGTGCCCTGCTGTCTCCCTAGAAGTCACACTCTCTCAACCAAAGGGAGGAGGTGAAGGAAGGTGCAGGCGCACTCTGGCCGGGCTCTGAAGGTCTCTTCTTGTCTTGGCACCTTCCCTCCCTCCGCACTTGTATCGCTGCCTTTAAATGGGCGCTTTAAAGATACAGAGCCCCATTTAACCGTTCAACTACACCTTAGCCTTTAGATGCAATAGGGGTGCTTTTTACATTGGCTAAAAGGGGCGGTCCAAACTCGCCCCTTCTAGCGGCGAGATGAGGCCTAGGCTGCCACACGGGCAGCCCCAGAGGCCTCATCCCGCCGCAATGACCCGCCGCAAAAAAGAGCTCCGGGATCGAGCTCTTTTTTTTGCGGCGCGGGAAGGGCGCGATTGGCGCCCTCCCGCGCCGCCAGAGCGTCAAAACGTGCGCAGCGCGTCAAAACGCTGCGCACGTGATGACGCTTGCACGGCGCCACCGTGTAGACGCCGCCATCTTTAAATGGCGGCGTCCATGCATTTTAGGCTTAGGGAGGGTGTAAAGGCTACGCCCTCCCTAACCCTAAATGCGGGCTTTTTAGCCCTAAAAGCGCCTTTTTTTGCCCGTGTAAAACGGGCCAGCAATGCTGCACCCTTTTTAAAAAAGTAGTGGGGAAATCAAACTACTTTTTAAAGGCACTTCTTCTCCCTTAAAACTCCAAAATAGTGTTTTCATGGCACACTTTCCATTTTTCTCATCTAAAGGCTGGGTTTTCATGCAGCCTTCAAAACACCTCTTTTTGCCAATGTAAAATGGGCCAGCTCCTTTTTAAAGCACTTCTTCTCCCTTAAAACTCCAAAATAGTGTTTTCATGGCACACTTTCCCATTTTATAATGTAAAAGCTGGGTTTTCAAGCAGCCTTCAAAACACCTCTTTTTGCCAATGTAAAACGGACCCTAGGATTTATAGATTAGGGATTTAGATTTCTCAGCCAGAGAGTTCTTATCTCTTCCCAAACCCTTCAGAGAAAATGTTATGGCTGGCACAATGGCAGCCTCTTCCAAAAGTGAAGAAGAAGAAAGATTTTGAATGAATGGAAAATGAAGGCATGGCAAAATAGTCCAATGACCTCTCGTGGCCATGTAAACTAGAGTTCACTTTTCCTGACCACTATCAACTAAATAATAAGCTTATCTTTGCAGCAGTTCCAGATAATATGTAGCCTGAGCTCAGTGAGTTGCAGTTTATGGATTCTGAATCGGCAAAATGCATTCCCTCAGATTATTTCATAAACACATACATTCTCTCTGCCCATAGAATGTCATAAGACTTGAATCTAAGTTACAAAGGAATAGTGATGGGAGTTCAATAGGTTCATTGGACTATGGCCAGTTACAGCCTGTCCTATGTAACCAGACTGTATACGGCTCATCTGGTTTAATAATTTCAATTTCTTTTAATTGTGTGGTAAAACCCTGCCTCTAAGGAACGTTACATTTCTCTGTCCCTTCAAGACATACTGTAGCATGTGTTAGCAGGCCTGGTCTACCCCACAACATCTGTTAATCTGCTAAGAGGGATGACTGCTTATGAAGGCCGTAGCAGCAGAAAAAGGCTGTGTGGAAGCCAGTGAAAATTCTCTCAGAGAGTCCAAGATCCTCTGTCTCTGTGGTGACTAACACAGCACATATTTATCCATCTGTCTCCTGTCTGGGAGAAGCTGAGGTCAGCTTTCTCAGTGGGAAATCATCTGGACTGTGCAGATTGCCTTTGGAGAATTTTTTCCCCTTGGTTAATTTCCTTTATGATATCTTTCTATTTAATTCTCCAGCTATTGTGAGGGGAAAAACTTAAAAGAGACAAGTGGGAACCCACAAAGAAAAACAGTGAATAAGAGACAGGCACAGAATCTGTTTGCCTCTGGCCATTGCTCTTTCCTTCTGCAATGAATCAGTTGTTGGAGGGAGGATGGCAGATTGGGCCAGGAAGACATTTTCACTGAATCAAATGCACTTCTTTCTACTCCCCACCTGCAAATAGTGGATATTGGTGGGATGAAGGGTAGTATTTGTTTCTTCTTTCCTCAGCAGAATCATTTGTGGGGCACCATGCTCAGAGATGAAGCAGCCAAGGCTGTTCTGTGTCTACATCTAACTTTTTCTTCATACCTTGTGATTATTTGGGGGGCCAAGGGAAGCCTCTGGCTTCTTTCACCTCTGCAATGACAGGGTATGGAGAATGTTGGTTGGGAAGAGGCTGAGGAAAGATGGCCTTGTTTGAGAGATCCCAGACCTGGGAAACAGCTTCCTCCTGGAATCATCATGCTCAGTGACTGATCAAGATGGATCCACACAAAATCAGTTGTATTTTGGCACTGCTAAAATCTGTGTGCAAAGTTAGTCATGAGTAACTTTTTGCACAGCTTTCAGTGTAGCCTGAATACACCTAAGGTCCGAAAGACACTGCAGTAATAATCCAATTTGAGACTGCTTTAACTGCCCTGGCTCAGTGCTAGGGAATCCTGGGAATTACCAGAGCTCTCTGACAGAGAAGGCTAAAAGTCTCATAAACTAACCATTTCCAGAATTTTCTAACATTGAGCCAGAGTAGTTAAAGCGATATCAAACTGGATTATTTCTGCAATGTGCTTAGACCTAAATATCTAGTGATACTTATTTGGAAGCAAAACTCATCCAGTCCTCTAAGATTTACATGTGAGCAGGCATAGAATCATAGAGTTAGAAGAGTCCACAAGAGCCATCCAATCCAACTCCCTGCCATGCAGGAATACACAATCAGAGCACTTTTGACAGAAAGCCATCCAGTCTCTGTTTAAAAACCTCCTAAGATGGAGATTCTACCAGTCTCTGAGGCAGCATATTCCATGGATGGCTCTTACTCTTCCCTTCCATCCAGAAGGAAATCTTTTTCAGTCATTATGTTGCCCTATAGGCCAAGGACTTGAACTGGTAGCTGTGACTATCTGAGATATTCTCCAGTGATATGAAGAAGCTGTGCATCTGCAGCCTTTGTTTTGGGTGATTTGTCCTAATTTTTTTCTGAATTAGCCGGGTTCAGTACAGGATAAGCCAATATTTGTACTATGTTCCTAATTATTAATGGTGGAAACTGTAAATTTACACTAGCACAACTGCTAAGAATGCCAAAGGATGTACATTTCATTATAAATTTCATATATAAATTAACTATAAATTTTATTATTATATAAATTTTATTATTATTAGGCAGGCCTTTCCTGAATAGTCTCTCCATCTATTAAAAGAACTCTAAGAACTCCAACTGCACTTTAGTCAGTTGTTTTAAAAGTTGCTGTTGTTGTTTTAAAAATTATTTTAGTTTTTTAAAGTATGTTTTAATTCTTACATCATTTAATTGTATTTTAAGAGGGGGGGATTGACGGTTTTGAATGTATGATTTTAATGTTTGTAAGCTGCCCCAATTGTATCTTGTACAGGGGCAGGATATATCACAAGTGCCTATAAACTGCAGTAGTAGCAGCGGTGGCAGCAGCATAATATAACTGATATGCATCCCTTTCGTTCAAACATGCCACCCTCCTCCTTCCATGTTCATGCCATCAAAGCATGAGTGCAAATCCTCTGACCATCCCACAGATCTACCCCTTCCTTCCATTTTGCCAGGGCACATGGCTTCTGAGTCAGGATCAGGTAGGCAATCCTCCCCAGGCAATTATTACATGCAAAATGCAACTATTCAGGACATCAAATTGCTGATCTTTTTGCTCACTGGAGGTCCTTGGACTGATCTCTTTCTCCCTCCACCCCCAGTCTTTGTGGTTGGGAAGAGTTAAGAGAACACTTCTGTGAGCTAAGGCTAGCTAAATAAAACCAAATTCATAACCACTTCTGGCACTTAATTTCCTCAGCACTTGCAAAGCCAGGATATTTCCCAAAAACACCAACCATGTTTAGATTGGCCTGTGTTTTAATAACGGGCACTGGGAATAGTGGTATGAAATCATGATAACTGCACGTCTTTAAAACTGGGGGTGGGGGGGTGAGGAAGGGAATAGAGCTTTCCAAACCAACATCTTAAATTGATTATAATTCTGTTCTCTGTTTCCCTGACAGTATTCCAATTTTTTTAAAAAAAAATATTTGGAGAAAGAGTTGAGATCTATTTGCTTCCTTCAAGAACTTAACTGAGGGAAAAGAAACCTACTTCTTTCCTTATTTTCTTTTTTAAGCTTAAGAAAAGTTCAGCCTGTATGACCTGATTTACATTGGTGTTGTACCATGGCTGATTTAGTAACTGAAATTTAGTAGCTCAGTACTAAGATGATATACAAAACCAAGAGTTACTATGATCATGCAAACATTCTCTAAGGATGGTTGCTCTTTATTATATTTGTACTCTTGCCAGAGCAGCTGACATATGGTACACAGTTCATATGGTACACAGTCATGAATCAAGGACCATTCCTACCTCTTGCCTGGTTTCTGCAGTAGAATATTTATCATCATATCCTTTCTTATGACTGTTTGTGATTGACTTCAGTGGTCATGCCAGCTGAGGAATCTGGGTCTTGTAGTCTAAAGAAATAATTTGCCAAGTTTTTCCAAAAAAAGTATGAATGGAAACTAAAAACGATTAGTACAATCCATTTAATATCATATTTATTGTTGCTGTGTGCCTTGAAGTCATTTCTGATGTATGGAGATCCTAAGGTGACCCTATCATAGGGTTTTCTGGTTCTGAAAGAGTGTGACTTGGCCAAGGCAAGGTCACCCAGTGGATTTCCATGGCTGAGCAGAGAATTGAACCCTGGTTTCCAAGCTTGTACTCCAACATTCAAACCACTGCACCATGCTGCTCTGTATCATAATATCATATTACCATTATGAAAATGTTTGAAGGGGCCTTTAGAAGACTTTAAATAATAGATTTGCCAATACTCGAATCAAATTTGGTATCTGTAGATACTCAAAGTAGCCTCTTTGGCTGCACTCTTCCTATATGCAGGCTGTACCATTAAAGACTCCACAAAGAAAGGTAGAGTCAGAAACAAGGGCTCTATTTTATTGCCCATCTGGCATGTTAGCTTTCTGTGTACAGTGAACTGTTTCCCCACAGATGTAACCAGATTATGTTAAGCCTCCACCTCCAGACTGAAATAGTATAGGCTAGAAACAGGTTTACCAATTCAGTGAAAATTAGGCCTTTGCAAATACATTAGCCGGGATCTGCTATAGACAAACATATGTATAATCTCACTTGCATTTGCCATAGGTTTTTAAAAAATCCTTGCTTGCTTCAGTATTAACTGAAAACATTTTACCAGCAGACTTATATAACTTCTTGTGCAATGGAAATACTGAATAAAACCATTAACATTAATGCATATTTATAGTGGGCATACAAATGTCTTCCACTTTATTGAAATGCAACAGCCTTTCCTACTCCTGTTTCCCTTTAAAAGTCTTCAGGGAACAGATAGGGGCAACAGAAAAGCATATATTTCTTTACAGTACAAGATGACATAAAATTATAATTTTTCCTTTTACACGAGAGCTAAATGTTTTTCATCTAAGAATACAATCCAGCACACACAAGGAATACCTCATCACTTTAAAGAAGCCAAAAAATGTTTCTATCAAAGTGCCATATTAAGCATAATAGCAATAAAATATTGTTACATGTTGTTTTATTATATTTGAAGTTGTCAAACCAACAATAAACATTTAAAAAAATTTAAAAGTGTCAACATTAGGATATACTAGTTGTTGTTGCTGTCATTGCATCATTTCTGACTTACAGTGACCCTAAGGCAAACATCTTCCACTTTAAGCCCAGCAGGGGTTTGCTTTTGCCTTCCTGTGATGCTGAGAAAGTGTGACTTGCTCAAGGTCACCCAGTAGGTTTCCATGGCTGAGCACGTGTTTGAAACCTGGTCTTCCATAGTTCAGTGCTCAAACTACTGCATCATGCTGGTTCTCTAGAATTTACTAACATGTTCTATCTATCTATCTGTCTATCTATCTATCTATCTATCTGGCTTTTAAAATAGGCTAAAAACTGTATAGACATATGTATGTACAGTATATAAAGCAGAAGTGGGCAATGTACACAAAGACACTTAGGAGCCAATAATACAAGGAAAGAAAGAGAAAGTTCAGCCAGATAGTAGCACCTTTCTATGTGCCTTCCTACAAGACGCTGTAATTCTTCAGTTCTCTTCCCATGAGAGATAGTCATAAAAGCGAGTCTTTTTTTCTAGCTGGAAAAATCTGTTTGACAAAATACTCACTCTTACAACTGTCTCACACAGGAAGAGAATCGAAGAACTGCCTTGTCATGTGGTAATACATGTAGAAAGGCATTACTATCAGGCTGAACTTCTGCTTTATTTCCTCATGAGAGCAACTATTTAAAGTCTTTAAAAAGACATGGAAGTCATTTCCTGTTTTGAAAGAAGATCCCCCTCCCCCCTGGATCTACAATGGGTCCAAAGACCCTGAAATTGACTACAAATGGTCAAATATATCCCCAGAGACACCTGGAATTGGCCAATTTTAGGTGGGAAAAAATGAGGCAGGAGCAGCCCTATGGTTCTGAAAGACTGGTGTGGCCTACCACCTCTGAAGCAGCCTACTACTGGCATAAGGAATGACCTGCAGGTAAAGAATGAAGGAAATCGGTATTTTCTGTGACAGGCTAAATGAAAATCCTTAAATATAAAACACTGTGAAGAAATTAAAGTTAAAATTGACCGTTCTTTAGCTGCACAATACAGGACAACTGGAATAATTGTTTTTAACTAACAGAAGAGAAGTAGAGAAGCAACAGAAAAGCAACACAGAGGAGTACCTCACTGGAAATGGGAGAGGGGAGAGAGATTATTATTATTATTATTATTATTATTATTATTATTATTATTTTGTATAGCGCTGTAAATTTGCACAGTGCTGTACATACAATCTTATAGTTATATGGATCCCTGTCCTCAGGCTTACAATCTAGATCTATCTTATCCCAATAGCAACTACTTCAAAAGTTTTGTTGAAGAATGCTCATGAGATGGGCATTTTCAGACTAGACATTTAAAAACTATTCAGCTAACATTTTCAAGTTATAGTTCCAAGAAGTCATGTTTCCAAGCTGTGGAATGTTCTATGAGAGATAACCATCATCTACTTTTGTTTAAGTGGTTGCCACCAAGTAAGTTGCATCAAGCGCCTTCTGTCTCATAGAACACAGTCTTTTTTGAACTACGGGCCTTTTCATACTAGACAATTAGAACACTATGGGGCTTTCCGGCCTGCCCAAAAGGGGCGGTCCGTACTCGCTCCTTCAAGCAGCGAGATGAGGCCGAGGCTGACGCACGGGCAGCCCCAGAGGCCTCATCCCGCCGCTTGTGGAGGCCGCGGGGAAGCGGCAAACTGCCGGTTCCCTGCGGCCTTAAAGCGAGGTGCAGCACCCCACCACCGAGAGAAGCGGGGTGTAGCGGGCACCCAGGACGCCTGCTGCACCTCGCTTTAAGGCCGCGGGGAAGGGTGGTGGGGAAGGGAGAAAGGGTCCGGCGTCACAGCCCCTTTCTCCCCAGGTCTTTGCTGCTGCAAAGACCCACCACAAAAAAAGAGCTTCCCGCGGCGCCATGTTGTCATGGCACGTGCAGCATATCTATTTTAAAATGGCGGCGCCGATACGTGGTAGGGCTAGGGAGGGTCTAAACGCTGTGCCCTTCCCAGCCCTACTCGTGCCCCATCTAGCCCTAAACAAGCTTCTTTTGGCGCGTCTAGATCAGGCCTATGATTCCACTTTAATTGCCATGACTCAATTCTGTGGAATCCTGGAATCTTCAAGTTAGGGAGAAACTTAGACTTCTCAGCCAGAGAGCTGTAGATCCTCACCAAACTAAAAATGCAAAATTCCAAGGGATGTTGCCATGGAATCATAGTGGAATAACTCAGTAGTGTGAAATTGCTCTATATGTGACAGTACATTTTTATTCCTGAGCAAGTTTCAAAATAAATTCAGATGGCCATTCACTAATTAATAATTTACTGCAGTCTGCATGAAGCCACTTAGTGCGCCAGCTGATGGAATCCCATCAGAGATAGATTAGCAGGTTGATGGCTGTTTTGAGTAGCACTTTGGGTAGCTCCTTTAAAGTCCCCATCTGCTGTATCCCACCTCAGCAGCATGGCACAGGAAAAGTAATGTTCAGCCAGGCCAGGCCAAGCCAAGTCAAAAATAGTTGTTGGTAAATGGTGGATTCAGTGCCCTGTTGATGTGGAAGCCAGCAGCCATCACTGATCACTGAATTACAGAATTACAGACACATAATGATCTTTCTAAATCAGCATGGAGTAGTGGTTTGAGTGTTAGGCTAGGACTTCAGGAGACCAGGGCTTGAATTCCTTCTCAGCCATGGAAATCCTCTGGGTAATCGTGGGCAAACCACACTCTCTCAGCCTCAGAAAAAAGGAATGGCACCCCTCTGGACAAATCTTACTAAGAAAACCGCATGACAGGTTTGCCGTAGGGCCCCCATAAGCTGGAAAAACTTTGAATACAAGTAATTACCTTTATTGTCTACTTTGCTTTATTGATAAATGCATTTTTCAAGTCTGTCCTACCAAAGTGTAAGGTTCCATAACACATTACTAAGGCTTCTACTAGGTGCACCAAAACTTTGGGAATGAATCGTCCATTTCATTTGACATGCAGTCATCCAGCAAGAGGAGACAATTATATAGCACAGGATGAAGCATGAGAATGACCCAAGCAGCACTTTTAATGTTATGAAAGACATCCAAAGAAATCTAATTCCATGGAGAGAATGCCCTTGCTGGTTGGTATGGTCATGTTTAGTAAAGTGAGCAATATATATAAACAATAACTAGTTATGTCACAGGCATATATTTGCAGTTTTCAGATTGCAAGCATCAGAGATATTTAGTGTTTGCCTCAAATAAGAAGTAGCATTAAACCTGCTTTACCCACCGTTTTCTCTCACTGGCATTTTAGTCTATTTCTAGTCCTCACCTTGTCAGCTCTCCTACCAATCCCCCCCCACCTTCCTTCTACTGCACATCCCACCTCACTCTCAAACCAAAGGGAAAGAAATGGTCATTCAGGCTGGGCTGAAAACAGTTGTTGGGAAATGTATATTCCCAAGGTCTCCCAGTACACTGTAGCAGCACACTCAACAACAGACTGAGTGTCTCCATCTATTTGCTGCTGAGCTGGAATTCTGTGGCTGATGAGTGGAAGGGAAAGGAGGGAAAGGAATTTTGGAGGCATTGTAGGATGGAAGATCTTGGTAGTGACACAATCAACAAATTGCTGGTATCTTGGTCAGTAATTATGACATTGGAATCCTGTTTTAAGCCATGGCAATTTACCTTTACAGTCATTCTAATTTCAACAACCAAAGGCTCCTAAGCTGCCCTCCAACATGGCCATGCATAGAGAGGTCTGCTCTGCTGAAAAGAGAGGTTTGAGGGGTACATCTGGGAGGTAACATCAGGAATTCCAAATGAAGGATCTTTGGCAAATGTTTGGATGACCCAAGAGGGACAAATTTGGGTTGGCTTTAAAAATAAGCACAGGTACTTTCTGGCTTTTGAGGAGCGGTTTGTCTTATTTCCAGACTTATTTCCAATGTGACCCAAGTCGGAGGAAGTTGTATATATTGCCAACCCACTGCTGTTCTGCATGTAGGTTGTATTGTTATCTTTCTTACTATTCATCAGCTGAAAGACAAGATGATAATGCAAACACAATTTTCCCCTTTGAGAGGATGTTCAGGGGCCTAATGAAGCTGCCTTCACCCTCCCTTTTCTCTTCCCTTCACCTGCTCAGCAGCAGTCTAATAACATCATAAAATATGTATACGTTCAGGCTTGTAAGGAATAATACAAATGAGAAACAGAAAAGCCCTGCAAGGTCAGATCTGCAGTCTTCTTACACCAGCAATTCAAATGATGTTTTGTATATAGTATTCTGTAATATTTGGCCTGTGCATAATCCTTTCCAGGACTATTGAAAAGGACTATAATTCAGTTATTTTAACATGAGTATTTTGTGCTGTACAATAACAATAAATACATTTCCCAGGAGAGAGGATTTCTAACACTGTATTATGTTTTGCTTTGCTTTTTTGTTTTTATTACGCTCATCACTTCTATTTATTCCTACTTGCCAAAGGTCATGGTAAACTACAAGGCTTTTCATTAGAACAAATGCATAACTACTAATTGTTATGTACAATAACGTACAAATAAAAAGGTTTAGAATTCACAGGCACTGTCCTTTCCTTGTTAATTCCTTTAATTAAACAGATGCTTTATAGCTTCATTTTACAGAGAAGGTAGTAAAGACATTAATTAACAGGAGTCTGGATGGAAACCAAAGCAAAGATACACACAATGAGCCCTTATAAAGAGAAACAGACTTCATTGGAAGGCAGATTCACACCTAACAACAGCACCAAGGGCACATTCCCATGAGCCCTTTTGTGGCACTGATACACAATGGTTTGAACACGTAATCCCAGCCTAGTGCCCTTTGGGATAGTACACTTCTTGTTGTACCTATTTACAGAGTTATTCTCCCACAACTCTTTGTGGCACTTTCTAAAATTATGAGCAGACATACCAACTTTGCCATGGTTAAAAACTGCTTAGGCCTTAGCACTCAGTGCTCCTTCTCTTCTCTTCCCTTCTCTTCTCTCCATTACCATTCTTTTTCTTTCTTAATGGTTTCTTTTCCTGCATCTTTGGTTTCTCACTCATCCTCCCCCTTGTCTCCTCCCCTTTCTCTTAACAATTTTGAAGAATTCTAGTCTCCATATACGGCTGTAAATAATAGAATTACTTAGGAGTTTATCAGACGGGAGGAATTTATCTTTATTTCAAATGGAGCCAATTCAAATTCACGTGAATTCACTAGTTTAGCAAATTTATGTGAATTCTAATTGCATTCGGAATGTGTTTCCCATTTCCTGAAAATGACTGCCCATTGCCCGAAATTGCGTGAGATGCTTTAATACAAAATAACATAAAACCCATGATTGAGTTCGGAATGACTTCCCTTTTGCCTGAAATTGCGTGAGATACTTTAATACGAAATAACATGAAACCCCATGATTGCGTTTGGATTGCCATTAAATTATACTTCCAATTTCTGTCTTCTGATAAACTCCTTAGAGAAGAAATGTATCTTTCAGGTCTGCTGCCAGCCTTGTCTCTTTGTTTCTATAGGCCAAAAGGCATGTTCTCTCCACTGCCATTCTGCACCCAGTTCTGGTGCGAGCAGTGCATGGGATGTTTAGCATGTTCTGCACCAGAACCAGTTTGTATCAGCCTTGGAATGGTTAAAAAAACCCCTACCTGATGCTTTAATTTTCCCAGAAAGACCCAGAGCTCTCAATTCCTGTGCCAGTCTGCACAGACATCCCACTGAGCCACCTGGCACATCCACCACCAATGTGGTTCAGAACAAGCCAGCCAGCCTTGTATTTATTGCTGGGTTTCTCGTTCTGGCCTCAGATGTGAGTGACCTGTGGAGGTGGCAGATGCACCAGGCAGCTCAGGAGGACATCTGTGCAGACACCCATCATGGTGCAAGACTGGAGTTCAATGTAGCAGGGAGAGTTTGGGGCAGCTCTGAAGTCAGGATCCTCCAGGATGTCCCTCAGGTATCCTGGCCAGTGCAGACAAGCCCTTAGATAGATTGAGAACATCTTGTTCTCAGAAGATAGTACTGTAGGCCACAACCATAGTTATATTAATTAAAATTAATCGATCTTTTTTAAAAAGCCAAAATAATCCAAAATGCACATCCCAAGGGTGCCCTTAATTTCCATGCCAACTTTCAGATGTTGTTTTCTTGGTTTTGGAGTTAGGGCAGACTCCATACTCTCTAAGTGTTCCAATTTGGCAGCGACAGTCCCAATTAATCCTCTGTCACCCCACTATTTCAGTTAAATTTCCATCCCATCTCTGCCTCCCACTTTCCCCCTTTGTCTTTATCTTACTTCAATTGCTGCAAAATGAGTTCAAAGTGAAAATGTAGTTTCACTCAATTAACTCAGCCATGTGGAGAGGAAAAGGGGGCAACACCTTGCCCTTCCTAGTTGGCAAGAAGAAACAGTTGCAGCCTCTCCTAGCTTGTCTGTTCTTCCTTATTAATAACTTTTGCCATCTTAACCACACTCTGATGTTGCTTGGCCACATGTGTTGCCAGATTTCATCTGTGAATTGTGGAAGGGCATGAGACTCTCTTTCTTTGTATCTCTTTTATGATTATAGAAGGTACATTCACTGGACCTATACCAATCCTTTAATCTTCTTCTCTACTTTAAATTTTCAAATTAGCTTCAGGTTTTTGGTACATAAATATTTTAAATTTCTCTTGTTTTTATGGATGTGATACTTATCCTCCAAGGTGATCACTTTCTGGTATATTAAAGTATTATATCCCAAAAAGAATACAATTAGCCCTCAGTATCCATGAATTCTGCATCCATGGCTTCAACAATTCACAGCTTGAAAATATTTTTTTAAAAATTCAAAAAGCAAACTTTGATTTTACCATTTTATATAAGAGATACCATTTTACCATGCCGTTGAAAATAATGGGACTTGCACACCCGCAGATTTTGGTATCCAAGAGGAGTCCTGGAACCAGCAGATATCTAGGGCCCACTGGATATGATCAGAAGGGGTGACAAAGCCTCACCCTTTCCCTTTCTTCTGTCCCTGCCTATTCCTCAACTGTACCTCCCTCACCCATTGATTGATATGCCAATCAATATCTTACCTTTCCTGGAGCACACATGGTTCCATCCAATGGAGGTCCTTTCTTCGTTTTGCAGAAATAAGGGTTATCGGGATGGCTGCACCATAACTGTTTGCAGGGGTCAAAGGTCCGGAACTAGAACAGAAGGATTTATATTCTTAAATTACTTTGAATGCTTCCCCGTTACATAATATCTAACAAAGATTCAATTGGCAAATTGCCCTAAAGTCACTAGATCCCACATGTTCTTGGAAGCTAAGCAGACCAAGTTAGTACTTGGATGGGAGACTGCCAACAAATACCAAGTGCTGTAGGCTATATTTCATAGGAAAAAGTGCCAAAATCGTCCCTGAGTATCCCTTGGTTAACAAAACCCTATGAAATTTATGGAGTCACCATAAGTACACAGGCCACTTGGAGGCACATATACACACACAGGGAAGAAGGAATCCCCCTGCTGAAGTCTATCTACTAGACAGTGAATAAACATTAAGCCTCCAAGTTGCACAAAACAGAGACCATTTTATCAGGAGCCCAATCCAATATATTGCTCAGCAAGGAATTATATACTACCTTCAGTATCAGAAGCACTATTCCTCTTGATACCAGTTTCTTGGCAACATAACTGGGAGGGTGCAATTGTGCTTATGTCCTGCTTGTAGGCTGGCAAAGAGGCATTTGGTTGGTTTGTGTAGGAACAGCATGATGGGCTAGATGGCTTTTGATCTAAACAGATATGGCTTTTCTTATGTTCTTACACAGGTCAGATCATGCTTCATAAGAGAAAACAGAAGCATTACACAAGCAAAGTTTGGAGCCTTGTCTGGGAATTAAAGCAGTGTAATGAGACACTCCTTTTACCACATTCATCCAATTTTTAAACACACCTAATAAAATTGTGTAGCTGTTGTTATTTGCCCTCAAGTCAGCTTTGACTTATGATTACCCAATGAATGAGAGACTAATTTCTGGGACTCTGGTTTCAAACACATGATGCTGACATGACATTCGGTGACACCTCTGCATGTGTTATTCTGCTTTGCTTTTGTGTTAGTTGGACATATTGCCCTTTTCTTGAGGCTCTTATTTAAATGGTCTTCTAAAACTATTTTGTGGACAGCTGCAAAGGCCCTGGATGTGGTACAGCAGAACTCCCAGTACTCACAGCTGTGCACATCATGTAGCCCAAACCAAAATCAAAGCGGCACTGCTCGTTCATGGAGTAGTGGATTCCTGGCAGCTGAGGAAGGGAAGGCCAGTCGTGGTCAAAGGGATCATCACGCAAACAATCGTAGGAACTGCAGTGGGGGAAAATTACAGTCACAGATGGAATGTGAGACATTTATAGTGTTTGGTGTTTCAGTTCATGATTATTCCAAGCAAAATAAAGGGCATGCTTTCTCAGAAATGAGTTCACAAAGTACAGTTAATACATATGTTATACTGAGCACAGCATTCACTCTACCAGATTTGCAGCAGAGATAAGACAATAGTCTGTCCACTGTTACAGTACCAAGTTGGAGAGGAAGTTTTTATTATATCTAATACCCCAGAGGAGTGATCTGAAAAGGATAAATAAGTTGACAGAACAGGGATAAGTAATTTCCCATTTTATAATAACTTTTGTTATTGTTTGTTATTTGATTCACGTATCTGGAGAAAAACTGACAGATAATTGATGCAATATCTCCCTTTGAAAAAAAAATAACAATGATGATAATTTATTCACTATGGGGCTTTACAGACCGCTCGAAAAGGGTGGTCTGTAGCCTCCTCTTCTTACTGCAGACCTTCGCTGCAGCAGCTAGACGCTGCGGTGAAGGTGCACAGTTAAAAAAGAGCGGGGAAACCTCGCTCATTTTTAGCATCACAGTTGTGACACACTAAAGGCAAAAGGTGCCATAGGGTGCCTTTAGTCCATCGCAACTGCACAGCTCCATATAGAAGCTGCGCAGTTGCGATGGCATTGTTACGTATGCCGTATAAGTGACACTACATAACAACACCAATGTAGTTATGTGCTAGGGCTGGGGAGCATGCGAATGCTGTGTGCTCCTCAGCCCTAATCACACCCCAGGGATGGCCCAAAAGGGCCATCTGTACCGGGCCTATGTTGGGCAATATTCCATCTGCTGCTTTGTATTGATTGACTGGTGTCCTATTTGGTTATGGACGGGGGTTCTAAATGTTTTATGATAATTATTTGAAAAGTAATAAGGACAAAAACAAAACTTTAATTGCATTTCTGTCTGTGACATTTTTGTAAAAAGCTGCAGTCTTTAAGGGAATATCTTGAGGCAAGGAGGGGGTGTTCTAGCATCAGTGCCACATCTTTATTCATTCAGGTTCTTTGGATTGTGAGGAATCTGGCATTTCAGTCTGTTGTCGCAATGTGCACAGGCCTTTTATGCTTAACAACTATAGCACTGTTTCCACTTTGACTACCACTACTGCATTCTGTGAAATCCTGGGGCTTGCAGTTTAGAGAGGGATATTTAAAACGCCTAGACACAGACCTCTACTTTCTCACCAAACTATGAAGCCCAGGATTTTATGGGATGCAGCCATGGCAGATGAATTTGAAGCATAGCACTATAACTGTCTAGTACAAAATTTAGTGGCTTTAAGTTACTGGGCAGACAAAGGGTAGCCCCTTTACTGAGCATGATTTCATGTCCCTCAAGAACTGCCTGTGCTGTCTGCAGTTCCCCCACCCAAGGAATTCTGTGGCTGCTGTCCTTCTCCAGGATGTGATGTCAGTCAGCACAGTCCCTGAATGGTGGAGGAGATTCCAAGGATGCTGTCAATACATCTTATTTTATACTGTATTTAATTTAATTTCCCACTCCTGGAGTGTCCAAGTGGATAAAACAGTCATTCTCCTGCTGTAGCAGTGTGTTATCTCCTCCAGCTCAAACATGTTTCATGTGAGCATAGGACTTTTGTGCAAGATTTATTGTTTCTTCTTATCAAAAAGCTTTAGTAATAACAATAGCTTTAGTAATAACAATAGCATTTATATTTCTATACTGCTTATCAGTGACCTCAGCACTCTCTAAACAATTTACAATATGTAAACAAATTGCCCCCAACAAACTGGGTATGCAAACTGAGGATGCAAGGCTGAGTGGAACTTGGAGTTCCTGAGATTGAACTCACAACCTTGTGGCTGTAGTACAGACATTTAACCACTGAGCCACCAGGGCTCCTAGCTTTATACCAATGTTCACTAAAAAAAAAAAAAGATCAAAGTGTGCTCCTAAAATTTTTTTGAAAATAAACCTAGGCCATTGCTTCATTTTAATGATACACCTCATGCAATATTTTATTTTGTTCTTTAGTTCTGTAAGTTGTTTGATTTCTGAGAGCAATATAGAAGAGGAAGGGATAAGAAAGATAAAAACAAACACCAAGCCTAGATTTTTAAAAATGAGGATCTGAGGGGAAAAGACAGATTGCAATGTGACTTAGGAAACACAAATAATTTTAAAATCCCTTTGAACAAGTATATAATAATTCTGGCTTTGACATGAAAAAAACAAGAAATGAAAATACTAGTTAAAAAAAGTTTATTACAATTTTTTTTCCCAAAGTGTTAGTATGCATAAGTGAGCTTTAAATGTTTTTCAAAGACATATGTTGACTTGCATTAGCTATACAGAGAGAATTTTGTAGCTCTATGCAGACACTGTAGAGAAAGTCCTGAAGGATTTTTCCTCCTCCCAGTGGCATAATGAAGGAAGAACAAAATTTTGCTTCACCAACCGTCTTTCCAAATCTGCATTTGGTATGGTAATACATATGCAGGGGTTAATAACATTTGTGGGAAAGAATCAGCTGGTGAGAACAGGTATTTAATCCATGCAATGCCCATCAAATCTTCCTTGTAAATGCCCTAGGTCCAGGACACCCCTACTACATGGTCAACTTTGAGTATTACAGGCTGGCTGGAGGACAAGGGAAGAATTAAAATAATCTGAGAGGCCATTTCATTTACAAGGAAGAACTGGAGTGTGTAGGAAGGGTTAAGCATCACTTCCATCTCACAGATCTTCTCCTGCACATGCCCACTTCTTTACTTGCCTTCAGGTTGCAATGCAAACACCAGATATGGAAGAACTCATAAAATATGGTTTCTCCTTGGGCATGGGCAAGATCTAAAGAGCTTCACAAGTATGGAGTGAAGGAGGAGTATGATTGTGAAGAGACACTCAGCTATGTAGTCATGCAAGTCTTCATAGCTCAACTGACATGACAGAATCATAGTTGCTGAGGAGGCTTAAGGTGGGTTTGTCTCTTCCCTGAGAATATCAGACCACAGATGCATTCTAGAAGCACTTCTGGGCTTGGAATTACTCTCAGAATCCAACAAACTGGTGAGCTGTTTGCCTCTGAGAAGAGCAACCTGACCATCATTTCCATGAGCTTGTAACCTTTTGTATCAATTGCTTTAATGTGCTGTACATGGATCTAATCTTAAAGGTGGTCCAAATGTAGCAGCCTACTTATCAATAGCATTAATTATATGCACTTAGCAGGCCTGGTTCAAAGTGTTGGTAATCACCCTTAAAGCCCTCAGGATTTAGAATATCTGTGGACATATCACTTTTTCTTTCATATGAACCTTTCTGTCTGTTTCAATTTTCCAGGGAAAATTTGGTCCAATTTTCTTTTCTACATTCATTGAAATCTACAGCACTCACTACCACCAGCTGATGCTTTAGAACCATCTTCAAGAGAAGCCCCACACTGGGTATATTATGTTCAATCCTCAGAGTTACCAATGCTCAGGTAACAATAATAAGATTCACGTATACCTATGTTACATCTTCAAAAGATGAATTATTTTTTATTCATCAAATAATCTTTTTAGTCTTTCTTGTTAGAAAGAAGTAGGACTCGTTCTCTTTATTTAACAAATGGAACTTTAAAAAGAGACAAGATTTTTACAAAACCACATGCATTTCTGATATTTTTAATTGATGCTTGCCAGAATCTGTTCACTCATTTATTTACTTAAAGAGAATTGAGGGTGAGCTTACAGTGAACAATGAGAAAGTCTTTGTAAGACCTTTTTTTTTTTTTTTTTAACAGATCAACCCAATACATGTCTACTCAGAAGCAAGCTCCCTGGAGCAGGTAAAGAGCTACAGGGCTACAGACTTGATCTTGTTTGTCCCCTAAAGGTAGTTCCCAGCTTTCTTGCATGAGCACTTTTTCTTTGAACTCCAACTATGCAATAAAATGATTATATACAAGCATTGTCCTTACAGCAGAAACCCCAAACAGTAGATTCTGTTCCATCGTTCTACTCACTGCAGGTAGCGATTCAGTTCCTGTTGGCTACATCGAGACCAGTGGAAGCGATGGAATGCAGCCTGGACAAGGGGGGCCATGATGCTTCCCATCCGGACTTCATCCCCACACCTGTTTCCTTGGCCATCGTGTTCCATGCCTAATCTAGAGGAAAAGGCAGCATAACAAAGCCTGTTAAAGACTGTGTTTCTTATCATTCTGTATGTGTACACACACACACATTTTTTAATGTTCTTTATTACATTTTCCAATGCTTGCTCTCTCACGCTCTCTCTTTCTATTTCTATTCTTTCTTTGGCAGCCTGAAGCAGAGCTTGAAAATGAAGTGATCCAAATAACACCCCCCCACACACACACACACACTATGACCCATACTTATTATGGAAAGTGAAAATCACGGATAATAGTGAACCCTATATTTCTGGTGGATCTCCAGATGCCTAGAGAGACAAATATATTTTCAGACTTGGATAAGTGAAACCACAGGTACTGTTCCTGAGGTACAGTCATACTGTATAGCAATGACTGGCAATGTGGCTACATTTCCTCCACTTAACTCATTCTTCACAGTTCATTACCTCTGACTCACTACCTTTTCATTTTTTTCAGGAAGGGTGCTAGGGATGAAAAATCAGTGGAAAAGTAGCAAGTAATATAGGGGCTTGAAGCTGCCTTTTCTGAAGCCACAATTGAAACCTCACTAACTGCACCACCGCCTCCCAAGGCAGCTGGAGTGCTCATGTCATGACCACATGACATGGCTTCAAGCCAGGAAGAAGTGGAAAAAAGCTGCTTCTTTTTGAAACGGCTTTTCTCTGCATAAGAGCACTTTTCTGCTGGCTTCAAGGCATGTGTCATCTAAATGCCATGCCTTCAAGCCAGCCTGAAAGCACCTCTTTTTGCCTGTCTCTTTAGGCAAAACCAATTCTGCTACCTTAAATGGAAAGAAATTACTCCTTGGAGGTTTTGTGAAGAGTTATGTAGCAAATTGCTGAAAAAGGCCCCCCCCCCCCCATTTTCCAAGTTCTGGCTCACAGCAGCTTACATGGGGTGGGGTGGGTCTTAGTTGTCTTTCAACCATGCACTAATTGTTGGAGGCTTCTCCCTGAAAATCCATTCTTGTACCTTAACATTGCAGATCTCTTATGGTGAAGCAATACAAACATCTCATTCTACCTCTCTTCCATATTCCCTTTAGTACAATATTCAGGCATATTTGAAGATAAATCAGATGCTGATTTACATTCAAAAATTCTAATACAAATGCTTGAGTTCTGACCAGGACAGGTCAGAAGCCAATTCTTTCGAAAAGAAACAAAAAAGGGCCTGTAAGCTATTTTAATAGAAAGTGTTTGTGCATACGTGCTGATATACTCACACAAGAAAAAATAGTTGAGTCTAGCATTCTTCTCGCTCAGTCTGCCCATGCTATGGGAAGTGGAAAAGGACTGAGAGGAAAATTAGGTTGAAGCATGATGCTCCTATACTTTCCACTATATCCTCAATACATGTTGGGAAGGGAACTTTTGCTGCTCTATTTTTGAAGGTGCTCCATAAGATTTTACAGAATTTCTCCAAATTTGAATGTGGGAGAAACTGAAAAAAAAGATGGATTTGTCCACCCCTAGTAGACAGCTCAACTGAGTTTTTCCTTCCTCTGATCTAGTGTTCACACATCCCCCCACAACTTGCCATACAATGGGCCCTCCACATTTGTGGCTTTGACTTTTGCAGATTTCATTGATATGTTCGCTCTAGGAATCTTTAGGTCCTCAAATGTGACTCTGCTGAAAATTGACCATACAGTCACACTGGAGGACCTCCTAGAGATTCCAGCACAATTCTGTGGTTACCATCCAGCTAATAGTGATGACAAGATTGTGTTGGAGGACCTAGAGATTCCTAGAGAAGAGTTATCTCAGGTTAAAAAAAGTGGTGTTTTATTTGTAGTTTGATAGAGTTACTCAAGCTCAGAGCTTAAATAAATTGCATTCAGGTAAACTGAAGGAATATAAACAAGGTTATAGATATTTTCCTACTTCAACAATGGCCCAGTGAAAAGGGGAGAGGGAAGCGTTTGTTTGTTTGTTTGTTTGTTGTGCCTTCAATTATTTACTACTTATGACAACCCTAAAGTGAACATATTACAGGGTTTTCTTGGCAAGTTTCTTCAGAGGAGGTTAGCCATTGCCTTTCCCTGAGGCTGAGAGCATGTGGCTTGTCCAAGGTCACCAGATAGGTTTTATGGACAAGCAGGGAATTGAATCCATGATCTCCAGAGTCCTAGTCCTATGCTCAAACTATTAGACCACTAGCTCTGCTTTCTAATGAAATTAATGGAGCCACACTTTACTAATCATGCAATATCAATCAGAATGAAGGTATGCAAAGCTACTTACACATGTCCAGTTTCATGGGCTACGACAAATGCTGAGGAGAAGCCATCTTCATGATTTAGTGTGCAACTTCGGACTGGATGACACATGCCAGTAACAGGCGCATAGCCTATATGGAGAAGGTAAGATTTTGAAATATGGGTATTAGAGTGAAGGTAAATAATTTCTTCAACAGTGACATTTATACTTATAAAAGATCAGAAATTTTTTTTTACATGACAGGAAAATGCAAATTAAGCACTTGACCAATTAAAATGCATTGAAGTTGTGCTCTGATGCTAAACTCATCCACTTGTACTCGGTTTGTGCACAAAATATTTATAATGTGTAGGTAAGCTTTAAAGAAACCCAAACTGGATCAAAACATTTGTTCTAAAATACACTATTGTGAGCCACTGGCCATCCACACTAATCAATCTAAACCCAAATAGTTAATAATACCTAATGCATTCTGCCTAAAGTATAATTATAAGCCCACTTCTGTCAACAGCCTGGATTCAGGAATCCCACTAGAAGTTTTTTGTAACAATTTTATAAAGTTGTTTTGAACATGCTCCCTGATCTTCAGAGCCTGTTCATTTATTAAAATCAACAGCGGGATGCTTTCCCTTGGTCCTACCACCACAAAAGGCATGCCTGGTGAGCACATGGTGCAGAGCCTTCTCAGTGGCTGCTTCCAGGATGTAGATCTCTGTCCCAGGGGAAGTTTGATTGGCCCCCTCTCTGCTCTCTTTCCACTGGCAGGTAAAGACCTTTTTATTTAGGCAGTGCTTTGGCTCTTCTCATGTGGAAGAGTTGTTAGTATTATGTGTCTTCAAGTTGTTTCTGACTTATGATGACACGAAGGTGAACCTATCATGTGGTTTTCTTGGCAAGATTTGATCAGAGAAGGTTTCCCTTTGCTTTCCCCTGAGGCTGGGAGCATGCAACTTTCCCAAGGTCACCCAGTGGGTTTCATGGCCAAGTGGAGAAGCGAAATCTGCTCTCTAGAGTAGCAGTCCAACACTCAAACCACTAGGCCATGCTGACTCAAGTGATAGAAGGGCCTTTTAAACTGTTGAGCTGTGATTTTTTAATGTTTTAAATGCATTTTAAACTCTTTTAGCTTTGTGTTTATTTAATTGTTATTTAACTTTTATATAAGATTTTACCTGTACTTTGTTTTAAATAGTTGTAAGCTGCCTTGGGTCCCATGTCAATAACAAGGGAGGATGTAAAATAAATAAATAAATAAATAAAGTTAAATATATTGCAGAATTTGGCCTATAATGCCTCAGAGGCATTTATCATGGGGTGAGGAAATCAAATCCTGTCCTTTTGTCCAGAGAAAATTTCAAAATTGGTTGTAAAATTTAATAACATTTTATATTGCTGTCTGTACATGAGCGTTCCAGCCAGGTGTTGCATAAAATAAAGCCCTATTTGAGGAAGAAAATGTTTATAATTTAAACACATTTTTTTTTTTTTGTGGATAAAAGAAAAATCTTCAGAAAATGGGAAAGTATACACAAATAAATGAACCCATGAAAAACTGACTCAGGGAGGAAATGGACTGATCCATCCTTTGCTACTAGAAGCATGCATTAAACTACAAAATTATTGGGCTGGAAAAGCAAAATCAAGTGAGTGAAAAAGGGTATGCTAGCCAGAAAAATGTGCATATTTTAAGATTATAAGTGACAGCAGCACAAAGCCATGGAAACAAACAGGATTTTGGAAAGAACCAATGCAATGAGACCATGGAACCATTTTGAAATATAAGACCATCTTATCTATAATTCCTAGTGAACTTATGTAACACTGCTAACTATTGACCAACTGAGTTTTGGAAAGAGAAAAAGCACTTAATTATACTTTTCAATTGTGTGTATTTGTGTGTGTGTGCTTTAAAGAATCCCTTCAAGAAATAATCAGGCTTAGCTTGGGCACAGCACTTCCCAAAATTCCTGTGTATGAAATATTCTCTTCAGTTGGAATTGTATTTGAAGAACTGGTCATTCCTTCCAACTGAGAAAATGTAAACTCTGTTTCCAAAAGTATGTGCAATGTATTTTGGCCAGTCTGCTAACTTGTATGGTTTCTTTGGTTTGGCTAATAATAATAAAAAAGTCTTCTGAAATGTCTTTGAAGCTGAAAATTCAATTTAGACTAAACCAGTCAGAAAAAAGCTTTGAAGGCCAACTACAAGAGAAACAGCAATGAGCTAAATGTTCACTCTAAGGGCAAATATCAGCAGGTTTTATTCCACTGATTGATTGCCAGAGGGATAGCCATGTCACTCTATTGCAGCAAAAACAACAAAACTCAAGCTTCAACAGTATTCTTAGATATCCAGCACCAACACACTTGGGAATTTCTCCTCCTGCTGCATTTATCCATACTGACAAAAACATGCTCTAGAGGCTTTCACAGCCCTCCAGAGCAGCAATTTATTTATTTATGGACTCCCGGCCCAAGAAAGCCAGTATGGCGTAGTGGTTTGAGAGTTGAACTACAACTCTGGAGACCACTCAGCCATCAAAACTCTTAGGCAAGTCACACCCTTACAACCTCAGAGGAAGGCAAGGCAAATGCTCTCTGAATAAAGCTTGCAAAGAAAGCTCTGTGACAGGTTTGCCCTCAAGTTGCCATATGTCAGAAATGACTTAAAGGCACAAAACATGTCCTCCCATCAGGGCCCTTGAAAAGTTGCATAATCAGGTAAAAACATTTAAAATAATGCAGAAATGAAAATCTTGACAAGCACATTAAAATATTTTTTAAATTAAAATGTATCCTTTTTAAAAAAAGATTTAAAACAGACTGGTTTAACAAGAGAACAGCACCATTTTAGTAGCCTGTTGGAAGCTCACCACATATGAGGCAGCCTCACTACCCTTGGCCAGGAGTTCAGATTGCTACTACAAAGAAAGCCCTGCCATGTGTACAGATCAACCTAACTTTGCTAGGTGTCAAGGTGGGCAACAAGGCTTCCATTAATGACCTCACATTTTGGGCAGGTTCATATAGGAGGGAAATGTCTTTCAGATATCCTGTGCTCAAGCTCTTTAGGGCTTTGTAGGTCAAAACAGAAGAAAAATTAACTCATTTGAGATGTGGTGCTAGAGAAGAGTGCATAGGATACCATGGACAACCAAAAAGACAAACAGATGGGTCTTGGAACAGATCAAGCCAGTGATCTCATTAGAAGCCAAGATGATCAAATTCAAACTCATGTACTTTGCCCTTATAATGAATGAGAAGGCATGGATCACTGGAAAAGACAATAATGCTAGGAAAAGTAGGGGGCAGGACAAGGAGAGGAAGACCACATGCGAGATGGATTGACTCAATAAGAGGGGCAGAGGCATGAGATTGCAGGAACTAAGCAGAAAAATGGAAGACAGTGGTTTTTGGAGATGTCTCACCCACAGGGTCACCATAAGTCGAGGTTGATTCAGGGGCAGAGAACAGGTCAAAACCAGCATCTTGAATTGTGGTCAGAAACAAATTGAAAGCCAGTGCACTATCTTTTAGGGAATACGTTGGGCTTTAGCAGAGAGGGGAATTGTTGGCTCTTGAATAAGCATTTAGGATCCAGTTCAGCAGAAAGGGGAACTGTTGATTCTGGCATAAGCATTAGGATCCAGTGGAGACAGACCACCAGACATCAATTACTGGATCTTGGCCAAAGAGTCTTGTGACATCTTAAAAAGTACACATTTATTATGGCATTAAACTTTTATGGAATACAGTCCATAGTGTCAGATAAATAGAGTAATTTACAGGTACATATTGAGATAGAACTGTGCAGATGTTCTGCGCTAGTGACACATGGTTGGCCAGAGAAAGGGTTGTAAGTCATCTATGCTGTGGGAATTGAAAAGTAGAATGCACAGATAGTGATAATTATAAGTGTAAATTACAAATTCTAAACTATTGTGGAAATGGGCTTCAGTCCACAAAAATCAATGCCACTGTGAATATGTTAGTCTTTAAGGAAAGAGTGGATGAAATGTGGTATGGGGTTGCATGCTGATCCTAATCCTTCTCAGCCCCTCACATTGGTTTGTGGTTGTTGTTTTTTAATTATTGCATAAGCTCTTTGTGCCCTGTGGATTGTTGTGGGGCTTAATTTTGTCACATTTGAGTCCACTGCTCTGGTTTACAGTGGTGGGAGAGTTTTTCCCAAACTAGAAATTATTTCCAGTTACCTGGGACCTAAAATAGGCCAGAGAAATCACATGAACATTATGAAATTCTCTACCCCCATGCTCTATCTGTGCCTCCACAAGTCATGCGCACTCATAGTACCTGGTGTAGTTGCCCACCATAGCATTAAGGTGTCATAGAACTCACTTCCAGTGAGGAATGACAGAATGTGACCTGGTTAATAATGACCACATTTTAAAGAAGGGATGCCTTTTAGCATAGAACTTACCTTGCATACCAGATGGGCCAAAATCCTGCCTTGTGAGAAAAATGGCATGATCATGATACTCTGCGTGTCCAGTGTCAGGCTTCTGTTGTAGGTAGGCCCAGCGACACACATTCTCTAAACTCTGGGAAGGGTTACCGATCTCAATTAAACTCATGGACTAGATCAGGAAAGGTAAATAAATATAAAAAGAAAGAAATAACTGGTTATTATACAGTTTTAGCCAGCTTGTCTCAGCCTAGAGCTTCTGACATGTATGATGTTGTTCCAGCACTGGGTTACAGTTCCATTACAGTAATGCTACAACAACAAACTAGGCTTCAGTCTAAGTCCACTTACTTGTGGGAAGGAGTAATTTGTTCCCCTTGGACTGTAGTGGTTTTCAGCTCATAAGTAAATAGAATTGGAGTTGATGTGACACAAAAGAAACATAAATCTCCCATTTTGAATGCCTATTGACACAGGAATCTTATTTCCATTAAATCATGTGGGTCTTAACATCCCAGAAGGTAGAAAAACACCATGACTAATTGCTGTACTTTCTTTTAAGTTTGGAGTTACCAAACAATGCAAAGAAGGGGCCACATGAAATGAATATTGTATTTTGGCTGCTTTGCTGGATGCACTGGCATGGGACAAAAAGCAGCTACTTATGCAATGTTTTTGTACTTTGGTATGCATACCAAAGTGGAAAATTAGACTATGTAAATGGCACATAAGTTTGAAAGGGACAGGCATCTTTTATTTCTTGTTCATACTTTTAAAATTCAGAGAAGTGGGATAGGGTGTATTGATGTATCTTCTGCTTTTAAAGCTTTTAAAGGCATAAGCTGTAAATAAACCATACATCATGTTTCCCCTTCCCAATGCAGTGGGCATGCATTTTGTATTTGAAAGTGTGAGAGAAGCTGCAAGAGAACTGCAGGCATCTGATAAAGTGGGCTGTAATTCACAAAAATTTAAGCCATTCTAAATTGATTAATTTTGAAGGCATCCAAATGTATTAGTAATTTGCGATCACCTTTGATTTCAACTCATCTATCAAAATTAAGGAGGACTAACTCTACAGGAATTCCCTTTCTTCCAGAACAATTTCAGTTAGGCAATAGTAGGCAAAGTGTGGCCTATGGGCCCCATGTGAGTCCTTAGGTGTTTGCTGCTGGCTCCCCTGATATTAATATGTGTTGGGAACATTTTGCCAGTTCTGGAACCCACTGGAAGAGGTAGGTTTGTTTTTATGGAAGGTGGGGGACACATCAACACAGCCCCCCCAACACCAAAGAACAAATGCACATGTGATCATCAGGTCACTTCCAGTTTTGATTTCTTCCCCACTCCACCTTCATTCCAGTTCCAGCCTGCAACTAATGCTGAGGCAAAAGTTCATTTCCAATCTCCACCGAAATTTGACCTCTTCGATTAGAAACACTGGTTTACTCAAAGGAGTATCCAGCATAATCTAACTGGTTTATACTGCTGCCCATAGTAAATTACCATAAAAGACATACTACAGAATGATTTTTCATTGATATTAGTACCAGTGACCATGGTTTACCACAAGGAGGTGTGCTTCACACTGCAAAGACAGTTAAACATGTGTGTGTTGTCAATGTGACCTGAAGGCCAAAATGACTAGTCATTCTGCCTTGCACTCTTACTGAGATTTTTCATAGAATCATAGAGTTGGAAGAGACTACAAGGGCCATCCAGTCCAACCCCCTGCCATGCAGGAAATCACAATCAAGGCATCCTCGACAGATGGCCATTCAGACTCTGTTTGAAGACCTCCAAGGAAGGAGACTCCACCACCATCGAATAGCTCTTACTGTCAAGAAGTTCCTCCTAATGTTGAGGCAGACTCTCTTTTCCTGTAGCTTACATCCTTGTTCCATGTTCTAGTCTCTGGAGAAGCAGAAACTAGAACATGGAACGATGGATGCAAGCTACATTCCTACATTCTCACCTCAGTGTCAGGTCTCAACTACACTGGGCTTGACAACCACCATCTAGGTTGGACCACACTAGCTCAAGTCACTCATTTAAAAGATCTTATGAAGTATAATGGTGATTACTGAATGCAGATGACAGAGTACAGCAGAGGAAAGTTTATCAATACATTGTATCGTCTGCAAGGACTTCTAATCTATACAATGATTAACCACAGAGGCCTTAAAGGTTCTTGTGCATGTGTGCACACCCTGTCTGGGCAAAGTCAAAGTGCAGAGCAATACTGGAACTTTCAAATGTTTCTCTGACCCTTCCAGAAACAACCAGAATATAGCGGCAGAGCAGCCACAGTAAAATCCCTCCCTTGTGGCTTAAAATCTGAGAAAGGTAACCAAAAATCTAATTAAATGTCCCAACTAAAAGTATGTAAACTCTTTATCACTAGGATATTATAAAGAGGGTAAAGAGTTCATCAGCTTAAATACTGTGTTTTGTCTATTCTATATGTAGTAGTATTATCCTTTCAAACCTCATAGGCTATCATGAAATCTGTGAACAATTCATATGCTCGTATTAATTTCTTCCACATGTAAAACTGTCATAATTCCCTCACCTTTGCTGACTCAGTCAGACTGACATATTTCTATAAAATCCCAATGTCAACAGATTATTGTAATTAATGGTAGAATTCATTGTGAAGGGAGGTTTGTTTAAGCCCCTCACAATATCAGTCTTCCAGGCATGGCCATTTTCATCCAAATAGACATTCATTTATTTAATTCATACCCTACTTTTCTCTTGCTATAGACCCATGGCAGCTCACATCATTTAATCTGCCAAAAAGAGGGTATGTTTACTAAACAAGTCTGGGTTGTTAAATTCCTGGAATTGTCTCTTGTTTCAATTTATTTAACCATTTATAAAATTTTATTTCTTTCTATCTTGGATTTTGTTGTGAACTTTGTGATTGCCATGGAAGTATAATGAAAAAATAAATAGACAAACTGTTGAAGGACTCAACACTGACCATTCCTATCATATGTAGAGAGATGTTGTAGTATGATACTAACTGAACGAAAGAAGTTGGCAGCGTAAGCTTTCATAGCCTTCAGTCTACTTTCTCAGATACATATAGTGGAGTGGAAACCAGGGACAGACATATATATGCTATTAGTTTATCTTCACAAACTAATGGCATAGATATGTCTGTTCCTGGTTTCCACTCTACTATATGCATTTGAGGAAGTAGACTGAAGTCTACAAAAGCTCACACTGCCAACTTCTTTCGTTCAGTTAGTCTCAAAGGTGCTACAACATTTCTCTACATACTGATTCTACAGACTAAATGGCTGTATCCTTGAATTCCTATTGTAGCTACCTCTTTTACTTGAAACATTTAGATTTTTGAAATACTTGGCTATACATCATGTTTTTACTGTGTGCCTTACATTGTGAATCTAAATCATTCTTCATTTGGGAAAGACCTATAGCTCAACTGTGATGTATAAGCTTTGCATACAATGGTTCCCCATTTAATTTGGCATCCACACATAGACCAGAAAGCCTGGAGAGGAGTTCATTGTGTAAGCAATATTGATCAAGATGGACTCAATATATGGCACTTTCCTAAATCCTTCTTCCACCTGTTTGTGAAGATGTCAAGAGCTTGATGGTAAGAAATCTAATTTCCAGTGTGCCATATATCAACTGATCTCAGGGTGGTACAGAAAAAACAAAATCACTTTCAAACACATTATAGAGTCATAGAGTCATAGAATCATAGAGTTGGAAGAGACCACAAGGGCCATCCAATCCAACCCTCTGCCATGCAGGAACTGAAAGCACCCCTGACAAATGGCCATCCAGCCTCTGATCAAAGACCTCCAAGGAAGGAGACTCCTCCACTCTCCAAGGGAGTGTGTTCCACTGTCAAACAGCCCTTACTGTCAGGACGTTTCTCCTCATGTTGAGGTGGAATCTCTTTTCCTGTAGCTTGCAATCATTGTTCTGGGTCCTAGTCTCTGGAGCAGCAGAGAACAAGCTTACTCCATCCTCAATATGACATCCCTTGAAATATTTAAACAAGGCTATCCTATCCCCTTAACCATCTCTTCTCCAGGCTAAACATACCCAGTTCCCTAAGTCTCGTAGAGCATGCTTTCCAGAACCATTTTGGTCACCTTCCTCTGGACACACTCCAGCTTGTAAACATCATTTTCAAATTGTGGTGCCCAGAACTGAACACAGTGTTCTAGGTGAGGCCTGATCAAGGCAGAGTAGAGTGGCACTATTGATTCTCTTGATCTAGACACTATACTTCTATTGATGGAGCCTAGAATCACATTGGCCTTTTTAGCTGCTGCATCACACTGTTGACTCATGATCCCTTTCACACGTAGAGGTGGCAAACAGGATTTAAACAGGAATTAAACAGGAAATGCCCTATGTTAAACATAAGGCATGTTAAATGCCCTATGTTAAACATAAGGCATTTCCTGTTTAATTCCTGTTTAATTCCTGTTTAAATCCTGTTTGTCCACTAGTGTGATAAACGTCGTAGTCTCCTTAAGCCAGGTGTTCCCCATCCTATATCTATGCATTTCTCCCACCCACCCCCCCCACCCCCAAGTGCAGTACCTTACATTTCTATGTGTTGAAATTCATTTTGTTAGCTTTGGCCCAGCTTTCTTATATATTAAGGACATTTTGAATTTTGCTCTTGTCCTCTGGGATATTAGCTATTCCTCCTAATTTGGTGCCATCTGCAAATCTGATAAGCATGCCTCTATTCTTTCATCTAAGTCATTGATAAAGGGATATTTACACCAGTGAAGAGATCCAGGACATCAGTACTGGAGGCCAAGTGGAGAGCATCTGGATAAAAATTAAAGGAGAGGGGAAAAACAGGGATATTACTGTGGGAGTCTACTACAGACCCTCAAGTCAGACGGAGGAATTGGATGATGCCTTTCTAGAACAGATGACCACTCACTTAGAAAGGAGAGATGTAGTAGTGATGGGGGACTTCAACTATCCGGATATTTGCTGGAAGTCAAACTCAGCCAAATCCTCAAGGAGGAGGAATAGCATTATATGTCACATTACACCTGTGAATAGATCCAGGACTTATATTCTAGAAGCCAGGTGGAGAGCATCTGGATAAAAATGAAAGGGGAGGGAAACAACTGGGATGTTATTGTGGGAGTCTACTACAGACCCCCAAGTAAAATTGAGGAACTGGATGATGCCTTTCTAGAACAGATGACCACACACTCAGAAAGGAGAGATGTAATAGTGTTGGTTGACTTCAACTATCCTGATTTTTGCTGGAAGCCAAACCCTCAAGATCTAGCAAATTCCTCACTTGCCTGGAAGACAATTTCATTGTCCAAAAGGTTGGAGGAGGCAACAAAGGGATCAGCTATTTTAGATCTGATCTTAACCAACAGGGAAGACCTGGTTAATGGGGTGCAAGTGACCATGTTCTCCTGGAGTTTGTTACACAGCGGAAAGAAATACTGGGGGTGATCCCATGGTCAGGAAAACTAAAAAAGAAGGGATTTCAAGACAGATGGGAGTTTCTCAAAAGGGAGATACTGAAGGCGTAATTACATCTATTACATCACTATTCACAGGTCTAAACGTTCCTGACATATAATGCTATTCCTCCTCCTTTCCTGTTCGGTCTCTCTTAAAAAGGTTATACCCCTCTATTACTACATTCTAATTATGAGACTCTTCCCACCAGACTTCAGTGATGCCTATTTTATCATATTTGCTTTGTTGTGCTAGGAGTTCAAGTTCATCCTGTTTATTTCCCATGCTTTGAGCACGAATGGAAAACAATTTAAGGTAGTTTATAACAGAATCATAGATTTAGAAGACACCACCAGGCCTATCCAATCCAACCCCTGCCTAGCAAGTATACACAACCAAAACACTCCTGAGAGATCACTATTCAGCATCTGTTTAAAAACCTCCAAAGAAAGAGACTCCATCACACTCCAAGGGACAATATTCCACTGTCCCATCGCTCTTACCATCAGAGACATCTTCCTAATGTTTAGGTGGAATCTCTTTTCACGTAGTTTCAATCTATTGCTCTGTGTCCTAGTCTCTGGAGCAGCAGGCAATAACCTTGCTCCATCTTCAATAAGATATCCTTCAAATTCAGTAGTTAAAGAAAGAATTGTGACTCTGCCACAGAAACAACCATGTCAACCCATCAGGAGAAGTCTGGCTTGCATTCGAATAAGAGCATTTATTCCTTCATGCAATCATTGTTAACACACAAAAATAGCTGCCAATATTTGCATCCTATAGGCAAATTCAAAAGATTTGATGCCTCTCCCCCCCCCCCCACCCCCTGATATTGAAATGTTTGAGTTCTGACCTAAGATGACTGCCAATGCTGAGTATGAACAACAAGAATGTCTCCATTGCTACATCTAAAACATTTCAGCCAGCTGTCTCTAGTTGAAAACAGCTTGGTGATTCTGTATTGTCTCTCAGAGCTCTGCAGCATGAAAAGATTCACCATTTTGGAAGATTTCCAATGCCTTTACAAATTAACTTGCCCAGAACAAACCCCACTGTCAAGCTGTAAGGGAAACTAGAGCCATCTTTAGGGAATGGGCTGAGAATACTGGTTAAATCACTCATGCTTGAATTTGGATCTATGCCTTTCAGTGGAGTTTCAGAAACTCTTGCAAGATTTTGAATTAACAATGCATATTAGAACCTTGTTGTTCTTGTAGGAAGAATAAAGAAAAATAAATAAATATTTTTCTATCATCATACACACACACACACACACACACAGGTATTTGCATTTTTTCCTGTGGGGTCGAAGGCTTTCGTGACCAGAATCCATAGTTTTTTGTGGAGCTTTTGGGCTATGTGGCCATGTTCTAGAAGAGTTCCTTTCTTCTCTTCTAGAACATGGCCACATAGCCCAAAAGCCCCACAAAAAACAATTGTTACATTCTTCACTTTGGAATTTACCCCTTTGAATATAAATTAAAAATAACACATTATATTGGGCCGAAACCTAGTCATGCAAAGAGCAGATTGACTGAAATCAATGGGATGTGAATACATCATGGCAAATAGACCTGCTCTTTTATTCCATCTACTGTTGGATATGAGAATCAGCATGGTGTAGTGGTCTGAGTATTGGACTAGGACTTAGGAAGATAGGATTCAAATCCCACTCAGAGATGGAAAAACACTGTATGCTCTTTCATTCTCAGAGGAAGGGTATGGTAATGCCCCTTTGAGTAAATCTTGACAAGAAAACCCGATGAGAAGATTGCTATAAGTCAGAGTCCACTTGGAAAGACATAACTGCAACAACTACAATAGCACTCTTAAATGTTACTAAGCCATTTCCTTTATCTTCCCCTTCCATAAAGGATTCCTTCCTTTTATTAATTTCAGCTTATAAATCCAGACTTGAAAATTTTCTTTAAATTGCTAAACTCGAAACAAAATAATGAGTGTTTTAGGAGATGATAAGTATCTATTGAAAGAGTAAGTGGAAAAGTTAAGTATTCAGAACTGAGCAATTTTATCCGACAGTTCTGGCTAATCATTTTAAAACTACTTTATATATATCTTCAATGGATTTATACAGAATAAGTGGCTGTCCAGATTAAAAAGGTGGTTTGTCTGAGGAATATCAGCGCTCATCAGGAGCTAAGGGTGCTAGGTTTGGGCAGCATTAAGAATAAAAATACCAGGCTATACTAGCTGGTATTTAGGAGATTATCACACACACCAAATCTGCACCAGGATAGACACGGGTTGTAACCATCACTGATGGGTCTTATCGCACTGCCCCTTCCCCAGGTAGTAAGCAGCCCATATCCAACCAAGGCTTCTCCAGTAGCTTTTTAAGAATGGGAAAATCCCATTCATGAAAAGCTGCAGGAGAAGCCTGGATTGAATAGGGGCTGTCTACTGTTTCAAAATTAAAGACTATATTGTTTAGGGAAGCATTCCCATGATTGTGCCATCTGCCCCAGGATGCCTCGTTATAACTATGTATTAAGAAGCCATGCCCTCCCTCCAGTCCATCTGCCTTGGTCTAAGCCCCAGAGGGAGAGAAGAACCACTGGACCTCATCCCCTTCCCACCACCTTTCCCTTCTCTTTTTGTGTTGTCTGTTTTAGATTGTAAGCCTGAGGGCAGAGAACCGTCTAATTATAAGATTGTCTGTACAGCACTGTGTAAATGTACAGCGTGATATAATTAAAGGTTAATGATGATGATGATGATGATGATGATGATGCCTGGGCACAGGGCAGTGTGATAAGATCCACTGGTGACAATTACAACCCACACCTATCCCAGCCCAGATTTGGCATGCTATAATCTCCTTAGAGAACCAGACTAATAATAATAATAATAATAATAATAATAATAATAATAATAATAATGTTTTATTTATACCCCGCTCTTCAGCCAAGACTATCAGAGTGGCTTACAATTTGTTAAACAAACAGCTTCATTTACAGTTGTAAGCTATTTGCCCCCAACAATCTGGGTACTCATTTTAGCGACCTCGGAAGGATGCAAGCCTGAGTCAAGCTTCAGCCCTTTGCTGGTCTTGAACTCGCCACCTTCTGGTATTGAGTGAGTGGCTGCAGTACAGGCATTTAACCACTGCGCCACCAGGGCTGTTATGGAACTGGACAAATGGCAGGATTAGCAGTAATGCTTGCATGATTTAGTAAAAATAATACTAAAGTAGAAAAAATAATTGTCACCGTGATGGCCATTATCCTACCAATGCTTCACTGTGAGACTCAAACTCGGAACTCTCTTAAGTGTCTCCTCCACTATACCTCTCTTTAGATGCCAGTCCTGGGGTATCAAATTCCCCCTCCCCCACCCCAGCCTGGCACCAACAATTCATTGGCAGCCACACACCCACTATCTAAATAAATATATAAATGTGTCCCAAACTTAAAGACTTTTCTCAACACTGGCTAGCGTTTTTAATGTGTATCTCAACTCACTTCAGACAGCTGCTTGTTGAAACAAAGTAATAAATTTATTTGCAAGTCAGGTTGAATACAATATTGTCATGGCTAGCCAAGAGTTGGAGTTGGAGGAGGAGGAGGAGGACATGGCTCCTGGTCTTTGGAACTCTGGTTTGCCTTACCTTGGAACGACTTGGACTTTTGCTGCTTTCTCCTTGCCCTGACCTCGGACCGGACTGACTTCTGTGATTTCCCCAACCCTGACCTTGGCTCTGGCTTTTGGACTATTCTTTGGATCAACGTTTAGGCTTGTGGAACTGACTTACCAGCTATTGTTGGTGAGTGCTGGCCACAGTCCGGGACAAATATCTCTTTTAGTGAAAGGTGTTCACAATGAATACGGTGTGTAAATACTTTATTAGTTACACAGTTTAACAGTTTCTTTAGCTTGTTTTTGTAATCATTTCTTTGTAGCTTTATATATGTTCCCTTATAGACCAAGTTCTCACAGAACCTTTATTGATCTTTTGTATCTTATAGCCTTTCTGGTTGCCTGTGACTCCACTAGTCACCAAACACTATGTCTCCCGCAGAACACTACAACATTTTAATTAAGGATTTTCCCCTATCTTGGGTACCTAAAACCCTTTCTAGCTTTCCTTCACAGCAGCCTAACTAGCAGCCTCAGTGTCTCTTCACCCCTCAGGGCACACTAAGCATCAACTCCTTCTGCTCCTCCCTCTTATATACTCACTCCTGGGAGCAGCCCCCATCTTTCTGGCTTTGCTTCCATTGACTATTGCCAAGGCTCTAATCTACCTGTGGTCTCCACAGCAGCAGTAAAAGAGACCATGGTAAAATGGGCTCAGTGTATATAATGAGAAATTAGCTTAGAAAATTGGAGAAGACTTGGTTAAAAACAAACAAATTTGAATTGTATCAAAATAGGAAGGAGAACCATTTTAAGATGTTATATCACTGTCACTTAACTCTGAATAAATTGAACAAGACCTATAAATGGGGGGTGGGGAAAGAATGTTGGAAATGCAAAGAAAAACAGGAACCTTCTATCATATGTGGTGGACATACCCCAAAACAAAAAGATATTGGAAAGAAATCCATAGACATGTTGAAGATTTTGGGTATGGTCTTTCCATTATGTCCTAAACTGTTTTTACTAAATATGACTTCAGTAATGGAGAAAGATTTTGAGGAGAAAAACTGGAGAATCTATTTATATATGGTAACAGCAGTGAGAATTTAGTATGCTCAGAAATGGAAAATGTAAGCATTACCTACATATGAAGAATGGCTAATAAAATTAGCTGACGATAGAACTGGACAAAAGGACACAATAAGTGAAAAATAAATCTTCCCCCCAAAAAGCAGAAGAATGGTCCCAAGTTAGAAAATATTGGAAAAAATATATGGCCAAATTTAAATAACATCAGTGAACATTAAAACTATAAGAACTGGGGGAGAGGGGGGAGAACAGATGAACAGGAATGGGATTAAGTAATAGATGGAATGGACAGACAAAAGCAAATCCTGAAGAATCGTGAAGAAATATTAAGTACTGAATGGAATATTTCTTTCATTAAATATAAATAATATATCCTGTTTTGTTGTTTTGCTTTTAAGCAACTTGTTCGTGGAATAAATAATATATATTAAGAAAAAGCTAAAGTACAAAAAGTGGGTATGCAGTGCAAAGCAGGTAGAATTAAGGAAACAATCAAACAGCAACCCACTTTACTGAGGTTCTGAGAGGTACAGTTGACAGGCTTGGTTAATGTAAAAGGGCAGATAAATAAGTTGACAAACCTTATTTAGCAAAACCAATGAGTAATTTCAAAAAAGGAGGCATGCTGTTTCCCCAAGGCCACCTAGTCCACAATTTTATGAACTCCTACGACAAAGCCAAGATTAATGTACAATTAAGTATCTTTTTTTCTGGTTGGCTATGTGATTCTCGTTTTGAAGAGTTGCTACTTGTGTTGTGGAGTCAAGTTTCCTTCACTCTACTTTACTCTTGTTGATATCTGTGAAACATGTTTGTTCTATGTGAGCCTGCAACTAAAGGTGACTTAAGTAAAAATGATGCAGAGGGCAGGTAATTTATAATGGTGGATAACCTTGAAAGTGTACCATCACAGTTTAGGTGAAGTACGAGTTAATAATTAAAAATCAGTAGGAAAAAAGGATGTTGTAGCACCTTTGAGACTAACAGAGAGAAAGAAAGAAGTTGTTAGTATAAGCTTTTGTGGAGGAAGTATGTAGACAGCCATTGTAAAGGAAAACAGACTTAAGTCTACAAAAGCTTATGCTACCAACTTTTTTCTTTCTCTCCATTAGTCTCAAAAGTGCTGCAAGATCCCTTTGCATGCTGATCCAGGGTACCATGAATTCTAACCTAAAAATAATTTCTGAACTCTAACCTAAAAATCTTTTCAATTAAAGAGAATGCACAACATAGGGTCAAAATCTCTGCCACTTAAAGAATACACATATTCCTGGAAGAATACACTTTCCTTAACTTATGAAAATGTCCCATACATGGGCTGTTATAAACTGAATGATTAACTGTAATATTTATCATCTTTCAGAATTTTTTATGAAATGAGATCTTTAGTCTTCTCTTTGCAAATGTAATGTTACCAGGGCAACAATGTTATGATAACAAGAGCTACGGATATTATTTATATGTCAACAAAGTGCTTTAAGTCCTTATCATTCTAGGGTCTTCATCATACAGTTGGGGGGGGGAGAGAAAAGGAGAAAGTGAAGTATTTGGACAAAGGAATGCAGCTGCAATTTTCAAAGAAAGTAGCATAGACTATGGAAGACAGAAAGCTTAGAAAGAACTGTACAACTTTCATAGAAAGCAATAGTTCATGCATAGATCTTGGTGACCATTAATGTTGACAAGACTAAAGAAGTTAGCCCAATTAATAGCATCACTGAATTCATAATTAAAACATCTTCCATCAAAGCAATGTGGTGGACCTCAATTTAATTTAATACCTGTAAACATAAAGTTGAGCCTCCACTTTTGCTTTTGTGGATTTGAATAATATGTTCTGTCTGGGGATCTCTAAGTCCTCCAGCACAGATCTGCTGGATGTTGACCACAGAGTCACCCTGGAGGACCAGAGATTCATAGAGAAACAATTTCTCTAGGCATCTGTAGATCCTCCAATGTGATTTTATGGTTAACCTCTTCTGCATGTTGACCACAGAGTTGTGCTGGAGGACCTAGAGATTCCTAGAGAGGTGTTCTCTCAGGTAAAAAAAATGGGCTTTTTATTTGTAGTTTTTCCACTTTCACAGAGGTCCTGCACCCCTAACCATAGTAAATGTGGTGGGAGGGGACACACTGTACTGTCTTTAGATTTTATCTCCTTTCAAACCAGGTGGAAATTTGGCACTGGACATGAGCAGGAATGATCATGGTACAGATGAATCTTGCAGATCAGATACAAGAATCTAAAAAGTAAATCCTGAAGTAAAAAAAAAGCTGTATTCTGTTTTAGGCCTTAAATCTACAGGATATAATATATATATATATATGTATTTAAGGCATATATAAAATATATATGCCTTAAAATACAGTATTTGATCACTTTTACTTCAGGTTTGAGTGAAGGTAGAAGATATCTGTTCAGAACATTTACCCATTATACTTGGGGGGGGGGGGGGAGTATTGCTTGCAGGCTTCATGAGCTCTCCAAAACCACTGTTGCCACTCCTGTGCTCCTCCCAGTTTTCAAGCCTCCAACCGGTTTTGGGCCCCATACCAGCAATGTCCTTTTAGTCCTTTAGCCTTATGGGGCTAAAGCAGCCCCCCAATGGGTGCAGGGAGTTCTGGAAAGGGCAAAAATGGAGAGGACTGAATGAGTGTAGCTTTCTTAGGCCCCATGGAGAAGAGCGCTGAGGATACCATGGACAGCTAAAAAGACCAACAAATGGGTTCTAGAAGAGGAAGTCTATATGATAAAGTTGAGGTTGTCATACTTTGGTCACATCATGGGAAGGAATGACTTACTAGAAAAAAAACAATAATTCTAGGGAAGGTGGAGGGATGTAGATAGATAGATAGACTCTATTATGCACACTAGATAGATAGACTCTATTATGGAGCTTACAGGCATGAATTTACAGGAGCTAAGCAGATCAGTGGAAGATGTCTCATCCACAGGGTCACCATGAGTCAGGATCAACTTGAGGGCAGTTAACAACAAACAACAATGTTGAACTATCAATGGATGTCTACATTGGTCATTCCATCCCTGACTCTCATGATATCAGCGTTTCTAAACAGCCCTGGTGGCGCAGTGGTTAAATGCCTGTACTGCAGCCACTCACTCAAAACCATAAGGTGGCGAGTTCAAAACCAGCACAGGGCTGAAGCTCGACTCAGGCTTGCATCCTTCCGAGGTCGCTAAAATGAGTACCCAGATTGTTGGGGGGCAAATAGCTTACAATTGTAAACTGCTTAGACACTCCTTAAGGGTATGAAGCGGTATATAAATGAAGCTGTTTGTTTTTGTTTGTTTTTTCTATTTCACCATGATCAAAGGAGTGTGTGTTCCCTATCCTCCCATCTCTGTGTCTTCTGCCCCCTGGAAAACCATAGCTATGGAACCCATCTCTTTCATGTGTGTGTGGAGGCATTTCCAAAGGCTGCTCTCACCTATGTTTGTCTTTTTCAGGGCAAGGTGATCAAGAGGGCAGTTGCCTTCCAATTTCAGGCAGCTTGGGGTGACAAAGTGACGTGGAGGGCTTTCATTCATAGGGTCACCATACATTGACATTTACTTGATGATAAACAACAACACAATGATGGGAGGTGGGTTAATTGCAATGGAATAGGTAGATGGGAGGGCTTTTCCCTTACAGAATGAAATTAACCCTATGTTGTGAATTTTTGATTATATAATTCTCTACTATTATTTGTTTCTAATTGGAAATATTGTTATATGGTGTTTACTGCAAAAGTCAACTTAGATTACAGTATTCCTGAAATGCATGGTAGAAAATTCATAAATAAATGGTAAAGTGGATATATTCTTACTGAGAATTTTATCTGACCAGACTTTTAAAGGAGAGGGTTTGGTAATCAAGATCTGCAACACAGGGCCAAAACACACTCAATAATAATCCAGTTTGAGTCTGCTTTAACTGCCCTACCTCAGTGATAGACAATTCTGGAAACTGTAGTTTGTTCATGGCACCAGAGCTCTTTGACAGAGAAAGCTAAATGTCTCACAGAAATACAGTTCCCAGAATTCCCTAGCATTGAGCCAGGGCAAACTGGATTATTTCTGCAGTGTGTTTTGGCCCTAAGTGATAAATATGGAGGCCAACAGTATAGCTATGGTGGGGTGGGGAGAGAGACAAAATGGGACATTGCTCTCAAAATAAAAATTGTTACCCTCTCCCACTCAATTTCCCTACAAATTTCTAGTATTGAAGAAAGTGAGATGCTGAAAATCATTTACACCCAGAAGTCATATTTGCTGTGGCCACATTCCCTTAGTCACTTTGCCTGCCTGTTTTATTTGGATGTGTAAATTCTACTTTTAAATAATCATATGAAATTTACATTACTGCAACGTTAGAAATTTGAGGAATGGGGAAAACTTGCATGGAAGGGGGTCAAAATTCCTATTTGGGAGAGGCAGCATCCTCATTCTCAGAGCTATAACCCTGGTGGAGGCAGTGACAGTTCCCACTGGAGTTTGTTACCTTGGATAGACCTTTTAACGGATAAAAACCCAGACAAAATAGACATGGAAGTCACCAGCCACTCCTCTCTGGATTTCTAGCTGGATGGTCAACCGTGCCCTATTCCAGAAAACCCCATTCCATCCTCAGCCCCAATAGGCATGTGCCACTCCATGCACTCTGATTTGCAGGGCAATATTTTCCCTTCTGTATTTCCCCCCTTGATTATTATCATTATCATTATTATTTTTTACTTTGGCAATTTTTGCGGTTACACCAAGCTTGTTGATTCCTGCCCATTCTGTGGGGATGGTGCTGGAAGGAGAATGAAATCAGTGTTAGTATACAGTAGTATACAGGACTGTCCTCTGAAAGTTGGATAGTTTCAAAAAACAAGTTAAATACTTAATGTGTCTTTGTTTCAAGCTGAAAAGGGGTCTTTCAAAACACATCCATTAGATGGTGCTCCAGCCATTCTTGTGCCATCCTTGAGAATCCATAGAAATCTATTGTGCTTATCTTATTAAATTTTAAAATGTACAATAGTAATCCAATTGATAAATTTAAGTTTCAAAGCATCCAAGTTTGGGGTGATCTAAAATGTGTTCTTTTGCTGTAAAAATGAGTTACAAGAGCTAAACCAATTCAAAAGATTTTCTTCCAGATTGTTTACTCAGATTATATTATTTTCCTCTGTCATATGAACTGGGCAAGTTGTTATGAAAGAGAAAAGAAAGAAAGAAAGAAAGGGGGGAAAAGGGAGGGAGGAAGCAAGCTTTCAGTACCCATGGTAACAGAACCGAAAACAACAATGACAAACTCTACCAACTAACTGACATTTTGTTTTTAAAGAACTGTGAGAATTATTTCATGACAAGAACACACACACACACACACACACACAGTATATCCAAAACAAAATATTAGCCAATGCAGCATCTGACAAGTAATGTGATTTGGAAAAAATAAACATGGCATATTGTCTAGCTCATAAAAATGAAAATGATTGGGTGTGAAGACAAATCAATAGAAAGATAGGGAGAGATACAGATATAGTCACACACATACAGTAAGTAGCTAGAAAGAACATATTACGTCTACTCTGCTGTATGCTTTGAATCCCAGTTCTGATTCCAAGTGCAATTCAAGATGTTGAATGTAATTGAGAAAACAACACCACACTTTGAAAACTGGCTCCTAAAGAGATGATCTCTCTCCTCCTATGTGCCAATGAGGATCATGACCATCTGCAGCATTCTTTCTGAACAGATGCAAAATGCCAGCTTTCAGCTCTCATGCCTGGAAATGAATCATGCAGTTCTCCAGATGTTGTTGGACAGCAAGTCCCATCAACCCTAGCCAGCAAAGCTCCTGGTGAAAAATACTGGGACATGCAATGTAACAACATCTAGAGGGAAGCATGTTTCCCAGCCCTGATCTAGAGGGTGGGCTAGGAAATAACCAGAAAAAAGGACATTGGGAAGGTTTCCACTAGAGATTGGATGAAATATATTTGGGTGACAGGAAGTAGGCATAACAAGCCTATGTTGAAAAACCTGTCTGTAAAATAAAATGATCTGGCTGGTGCATCAGGAAGGCATGAGTACACTTATAAGAGATTTATTTCTACTAAAATTCCAAGATGGACCTCAGCCCAAGAAGCCTTTCACAATGTAAAAAAAAGGAAATACAGGGAAATGACTAACATACAAAGATATTTTTTTAAAAACTGGAGAAGGGAGAAAATTTGAAATCAGTGGAAGAACTTCATAAGGGAGGTATAGATATACCATGGTTACTATACCACCAGTTAAAAGAAAGGTTCAAAAAAGACACCAAGTTGTCTGGAATAGAAACTGAAGCAAAAGACTGAGAAAAGATCTTAGAGTTGGGAGAGAAACATATGATAACCAGAGTTTATAAATTCTTGTTGGAGATTGAGTTGAAAGAGGAATTAATAAAAAAATGTACAATAAAATGGATGCAAGATATCGGGGAACAAATCCATTAAGACATTTGCTAAAAAACATGGACAAAAAATTTATAAACTACTCTATAGATGGCATTTGACACCTAAAAAAACTGGCCAAGATTAAAAACATAAAAGAATTATAGTGCTGGAAGTGCGGCCAAAAAACCCCAAAAACACATCCTATGTGGTGGAGGTGGTGGATGCAGAAAAATTTTGGAAGGACATCCATAGTAAAATCCAACTGACTTTTTCAGTGAAATTTGATCTGAATCCCAAATTGTTTTTATTGAATATAACAGAAGATCTGAAAGGGAAATTAAGCAAGGAATAGATAGGCTTTGTACTTTACATGATCACTGCAACCCACCTAGTTTACCCATGATTTTGGAAAAGAAAATATGATCAATTAATAGATGAACTGATAATAAAGGTAAATGACTTAATGGTAATGGACAATTTGACAATGATTTTAAATGGTAAATCAGGCCAATAATTCAAGAGGAAATGGATCAAAAACTAAGAAGCTTTGGTCTTGAAGACAAACCAATATAAAGAAAAACAATGTTAAGGAGAAAATTAGCAAAACTTATACCTCACAGTTTAAATATTTGTCTCATATTATCAAAGCAAATTTGTTATCCTTTTTTCTGTTTAACTTTCTATGTCAATCTGAAAGATTGTAACAAACCTTGCATGTACACATTTAAAAAAATTAAAAAGGAAGGCATGAGTATGAAGGCACAAATAATGGAGGTAGTCATCTAATTGATCTTCAGAGCTAAACTTTAAATAAATGTTAACAACAACAACAACAACAACAACAACAACTTTGTTTCCACAGACATTAGTTCTTAATTGTAGCCAACTATTTTCTATAGAAAGCAAAACACTGTTCTCAAACATGGTTGGCTTGGCTGTTTTGTTCCTCTCCCAAATCCTTCGCAAGAGATTTTTCTGGAAAAAGTAAACTTGAGAAAAACAAGAAAGCAAGTAAGAAACAAGCTATCCAAGATGCATGAGAGTAGTATATTGAAACTTACAATGGAAAAGCATTGTAAAATTAAGGAGAAACTTGTATTTCAATGCTCAGTCTCTGTTCTGGCTAATGTACATTTTGTAATGTACAATGTATACTAAGCAAAGTTTTGTTTTGTTTTTTTTAAAAATGTGCCTGGACCTGCATGGCGAATTGCAGTGCAGGAGAGGGGAGGCATTTGATGGCCTCCACGGTCAGAGGACAGAGGTTACTGCATTTGGTGCAGGACATCAAGATGCTGTGTGTTTAGGGAGTGGAGACAGTGTCTATTTAAGGACTATCTATCCCTTCATGTGTCTTTCTTGGCCTTCTTTGTGGCCCACCATTCCCCCTCCAGTGTTAGCTTTGCTGGCCACATTGGGGGTGGGTAGAAATTTTCTCCCTTTTAATTTTATTGTTTTTTTGCCTAGCCCAAACTGTATCTGGGGCACTTTGATGATTGGCTGTGGGTGGTATCTGTAAATACGCTGTCAATGGGTAGGTTGTGAGGGCAGAATATAAAATAAGAGGAAGTCAGGGAGTGATACCTGGCATCAGCGGATCTTGCATGAGGTTGCTCCCTTCTCTTGCTCTTTTCCAAGTTCAACACAAGTTAAATGAGTTTCTATTTCAAATAAAGTGGCCCATATGTAACCTGATATTCTGGGTCTGGTCTTATTCCATAGTAGGTCATCAATGTTAGGCTACATTCAAGAATTTTAATGAGATTACAGGAAATGGAAATGAAACTTTTGTCATGACCTTGAATTGTAGGGGCTGGTGGCATATATGTCTCTCTGGCTTTTCTTCGCTAACGAAGATTCAGGAAGGACTTATTCCACACTTACTACAAGCGCGTTGATGACTAAAAAAGCCGATCCGAGATAAGCAAGTCCGGTTACAGAAAGCACAGCAGAAAGTCTCCTTAGGTGATGTTTTCAAGTTGTGGTTCTTTCTGCGTTGTCATTTCTCTTCAAGACTCGTTTGGCGTGAGTTCTCGAATGAGGCTGCAGTATTGTGGATAGTGCGTCTCCATGCCTCCCGATGTGAGGCCAGGGCAGACCATTGTTGGTGATCAATTTGACCAAGCTTGAGATGTTGTTTCAGGGAGTCCTTGTATCTCTTCTTTGGGGCACCCCTCTTGCGCTGACCCATGGCGAGTTCACCATAAAGTACTATTTTGGGGAGGCGGTGGTCCTCCATCTGAGAAACATACCCTGCCCAGCACAGCTGCGTTTTCAGTAGCAAGGCCTCAATGCTGGCGATCTCTGCTTGCTCCAGGACAGCAACATTTGCCACATAGTCAGTCCAGTGTATATTTAGGATTGTGCGTAGACAACGCTGATGAAAGTGTTCAAGGAATCGTAGATGTTGGCGATAGGTGACCCATGATTCAGACCCATAGAGGAGAATGGACAATACAATGGCTCTGTACACACTGATTTTTGTCCTTTGCCTCAGGTGTTTGTTACTCCAGACTCTTTTGTGAAGCCTTCCGAATGCACTATATGCCTTTGCTAATCTGTGATCGATTTCTTTATCAATCTTGGCATCTGAGGAGATGATACTTCCCAGGTAGGTGAACTGATGAACAGACTTAAGTACAGATTTTCCTATGGTGACGTGGGGGTGATAGTGCTCTTCCTGTGGTGCAGGCTGGTAGAGAACTTTCGTTTTCTTCAGGCTGACTTCCAGCCCAAACAGCTCTGCAGCTGTTGCAAAGCAGGATGTTAGGCGCTGCAGAGATGCTTCTGTATGGGCAACAAGGGCAGCATCATCAGCAAAAAGCAGCTCATGGACTAGATAGTTTAGAGTCTTTGTGCGAGCCTTCAGACGGCTTAAGTTAAACAAGCTACCATCAGTACGGTAACGTATATAGATGCCGTCTTCTTTCTTCGAGATCTGCTGTAGCCCTTTGGAGCATCATGCTGAAGAAGATTGTAAATAGAGTTGGAGCGAGAACACAGCCTTGTTTCACACCATTAGTTATCAGAAAGGGCTCTGAGAGAGCATCGCCATATCTGCAGTGGGGTGGCAAATCTACATCTGGTTTAAGTCTGGATTTGACAGGTTGCTGAACCCTATCGCTAAAATAGGTCCAGCACCTTGGATAGCACCTTTAAAGTTCATACTAAAACCAGTGCAGATCATCTATGACCACTCCCTGAAATGAGATCCATCCACTGACCTTGAAGGCAGCATCAAAGTTACTATTATAAACTGAAATCCATGTGGCTACTTCAGAAATGGAAGGCCAGTCTCTGTCATCTTGAGGGTCATCCATCTAAGGATTAATGCTATGAGACAGATGTTATCTTACCTGAGTGAGTCAGTATATCAAGTTTTTGTGCCCAGGAAGAAAATTTTCACCAAAACATGTTGACTGTTAACAATAATGTTTATTAGCTGTCTTTTCAAGTACCATTTGAGTCTTCTTTCTCTTCCCATCTATACTCCCTTTTTTATTGATACTTTAAAGACTTCACAGATTCATTATGTTATTAACCTTCATGGACTCTTCATTATTTATTTATTATGTCCAAATATCATAGCTCTTTACCTCATCAGTACCACAAAAGCCATGCTATCCATGACAATACAATTATAGACAGGTCCTCCGCTTCCAGATTACCATTACCCCCCACATGGCACAGAAAACAAGTTCCAGAATACAGCCATCAATGAGTGAGGTCAGATAGTCTTGGGACAGACCTATAGAGGAAGTGAAAGAGCCGGCCCAACGCCATTGGGCCTGAAGAAGAAGGCCCTCCATCCTTGCCAACTGTCATCTTCTGGCTTGGAGGAAGTGAATGGACAGGGCCAATGCCATCGGGCCTGAAGAAAAAGGCCCTCCCTTTTTGCCAATCATCATCTTCTGGCCTGGAGGAATTGAAAGGACAGGCTCATTGCCTACGGGCATGAAGAAGAAGGTCCTCTCTTCTTGCTAATGGTCATCTTCTGGCCTGGAGGAAGTGAAAGGACAGGCCCAACGCCATTGGGTCTGGCCTTGGTTAAGAAGAAGAGCCCTCCCTCCAGTCCATCTGCCTTGGTCCAAGCCTCAGAGGGAGAGAAGAGCTGCTGGACCTGATCCCCTTCCCCACCACCATTCCCTTCTCCTTTTATGTCGTGTCTTTTTAGATTGTAAGCCTGGAGGCAGGGAACCGTCTAATAAAAATAATAATTGTAAGCTGCTCTGATAGCCTTTAGGGCTGAAGGGCGGGGTATAAATACTGTAAATAAATAAAATAAATGGTTGTCATGGCAGACATGAAGTCCTCAGCTGCTCCTAACAGGGCAGCCTCAGCATGGCTAATGTAGTTTCCTGAAAACATAATCATACAACACTGTTTCACAGAAACATGAGTGTATTATGAAAGTCAAAATATTTTTCTCCCTTGATGGTGGAACACATTGTGGTGATAATGGAGCACATAAAAGGAAATGGCACTTATGCCTATTACTGTCGTACCCTGTTCTGAAAGAAAACTGCCTTTTAATTGCAGTCACATCTTATTTACCTGGAATGTCAAACTAAACATGGTTGATTTCAGCCACACACATACATTAATCACGAACATGTTTCAAGAACAGCTCACCTCTAATTATATATGACTGGATTTGAAATAATGTAATTGTGGTTAAAATGGTTCTGTTTTGCTTGTTATGGCATACAAGTCATTACTTGATGTTGCAATATTGCTGAAATAATACTAATTATCATTGTTATGCTAGAGAAATATAATTTTATTTCCAAATTAAGTAAATTTTGAATGGTCTTTCATATTATTTTGAGGTATTTATCCTTGTTTTATTGTATGCAGTATGTCACATTTGCGGGAGGATAATCCAGACAGACCTATATGTTGCATAGCAACATGTTTCTCAACGATCAGGGGATTTCTTAATGTAATGCTTTTTCTTCTGAGTTAGTTTTAATATTCCCACCTCTCAGAGTAAAATAATCAGGTAAGTAAATTTGAAACAACGATTTAAAAAAAAACTGTTCTGGACATTTCAAAACCAAAAGGAATTCCCTAAAGTTGTTTATAAAGGCATTTTGAAAGTATTTAATATGCTGAAAGTGCAAAGAACTTAGAATATAAAATCATAAAGTTGGAAGAGACCACAAGGGCAATCCAGTCCAATCCCCTGCCTTGAAGGAAGGCACAATCAAAGCATTCTTGACAGATGGACATCCAGACTCTCTTTACAAACCTCCAAAGAAGGAGACTCCACTATACTCCGAGGCAAGAACAGCTCTTTGTGTCAGGAGGTACTTTCTAATTTTTAGGTGGAATCTCTTTTCCTGTAGTTTGAATCCACTGCTCCATGTCTTTGTCTCTGGAGCAGTAGGAAACAAGTTTGTTCCATCTTCAATACCTTTCAAATATTTAAACATGGCTATCATGTCATTTGTACATAACTAAAGATTGGAAAGCATGATAGAAGGTATTGTTATATTTTGTTGTAAGTATTCCAGAATGGCAGAGAAAAATACTTGCAGCTTCCATGTTCCAGATGCATGTGCTCTAGGTTTTGAATCTATTGCTCCAGGTTTCTGCACACGTCTTGTACAGTGTTTTCTGCCTGTAAGTGATCCCCAGTAGTGTGGCAGTGTACACCATTATATTTTTTTCTCTATCCCTCCCAATCTTTAAGTTCCAGAAGCCTTCTACATGTGTTGACTAACTCTGACCAAATACTATGACAAGAATCCTGGTGGTGTGTCACACCAGTAAAGCCACACCAATGTAGGCATGATCTGCAAAGGGCCATAGGTATTGTTACTGTCAAGAAAGTAAGCAAACACACAGATAGGGTGCTCTCAATTGGCAGATTTTGTCTTCCTTCCACCACCATTTGCTGTACAACCCTGGAAAAAGTCCAAGCCTGGGGTCTCACCTTTCTCTTCCCACTGAACCTTGCCCTATTCGTACCATCTCATCAACATTATAAAGAGACGCAGGCAAACACCACACCCCATTTCTTCCCAAAGGCAGGTGTTTATCGAACAGTGGTGTACCCTCCCTTAGGTGTCACCTGTGGTAGTCCACACTTCTTGCACCCCCCCCCCCAGTGAAACCCCTGAGACCCTGTGAGACACAGCCACTGAATCCCTGTAGAGGCTTCTTGGGCAGTTATAGCAGCTGTAAAGGGAAGGAGAGGAAATCAAAGATCCCCTACCCATGCTGTTTTTGCTAGTGCAATACCAGACTTGACTCAATAGCCTTGATGCCAAAAGCATTCATAAAAACAGAACAGTATGGGCCACAAAAGAATTACAAGCCACTATTTATAAAATAAATTTTTGGACATATTTTTTAAAAATCTACTTACTTTTCCGTAGCTCAACATGATGATTCTGACTAACACAACATTAATATGGGCACCCAAGGACTCATCATGATAGATTTCATTAACCTACAATAAAACATTTAAAATACATTAAAATGAATTCATATGGAACACATGAGAATAGTTTTCTTAAAGCCTAATAGCCAAAGATTTAACCAATTAATTTTTAAAAACCCTCTAAAATAACACTACATGCATGTAGTGACTGTGCTGTAACACCAAGACAAAATCATATTTGGCAGGGAAAATGCTGAACATGCCATGTTGAAAAACCATTTCATGCTACTAATACCTAATTACAAGTTGAGACTTACAGGAAAAGCAACAAAGAAAGACTGTGCTTTTCATGCTTAGGTTATACTTCACATTTACTTCAGACCATTTCACATGAAACATACAAACATAAAATATCAAAATAACGTAGTAGTAAGATAATAAAATATAAAAATAAAAAATAAAATACAAATACAAGAGGATAAAAATAAAATTATTTTATGTATGTATATGCATTGACATGTATATTTGTATACAAACATTTTATTTTTACCCAATTATAAAAACAAAATTTCATGCATTTAAAAAAATAACTGCAGTGAGCTTGCTAGATATTCTGATGCCTTTGAAGTCATTGCCAAGAAGAGTGAACTACATTATCAAAAGGACACTCAACATGGAGAAGTCTTTAGAAGAGATGGTATGCCAGAAACAATGGGGTTAGCAGGGTTTCACGTGCATTTGAGTCCCCCTACAATAACTCTTGTGTTTTCAAACAAAAGCCTACATAGGATTAGTAACAAGCTTTGTGCTTTCTGTACAAGTGGATAGCATACTGCCTGTAATAGTGCTTTTCTTTAGGTAAAATGGACAAAGCTGAAAATACAAGGGAGAGGCCTGGAATATCTTTAAGCAAAGCCCAAGTCCAAGAAAGTCCTACTAAGGACTTGAAAACACAGTAAATGTTGGAAAGTACATATGAATCAGCTTTGCCCATCTAGGTTTTCCCTGTGCAGCAGCAACCAAGTTCTGGGGATATAGAGGAGAACTGCAGTGGTCTATTGAGATTCCTTCACCCTCATCAGGTGCACCGTCACTGAGTCTGCTGGGTGCAAACATGTCTATTTTAAGGTGGTTTACTGGCCACACTCTGGACTTTTGTTTTCTGTGTTCGGTGATGTGTTTGGTGATCAGGAAGGGGAGGAATTATCTATAAGTGACTTGTCATGTACTGATCAATATCTGGTGGGATTTATCTGAGTTTTCCACCAACAATGCTCTAGTGAGTGGCTGCAGCTACAATGCAAAATTAACGCAGTTTAACACTGCTTTAACTGTCATGCTCAATATTATGGAATTGTGGCAGAGAACTCTGGTGTGCCACAACAAGCTACAAATACCAGGATTCCATAGGATGGAGCCATGACAGTTAAAGCATTGTCAAACTGCATTAATTCTACAATGCAGCAGCAGCCACAATCTCACTTATTTCATCATTTCCTGGAAAACTATATGTTGAGTTTGGGAGCTATCACAGAACCACTTATCAAGACAACAGGAAAATCCCCCAAAGCCACCAGGAAGACAAGGCAATTACCAGGAAGACAAGGCAAGCCATCATGGCAAGGCAATTATCATCTTCCTGAGGTGGGTCATCTAAATTAGTCTCCTACTCCTGCAGAGGTTCTCAGTTACAGAAAGTCTAAACCCCACCTGACAGTGATCTGTCTATGACAAAGCAATGCAGGACTGGGACAAAGATGGAACAGAAATAACACATGTGAATCACAGCAGTTTGAACCTCTGAAAAACTATTGGGCTTTCAGGACTGTTGATGAAACAGAATGACTAGAATACAGTTTTAATAGCACACAAGCAAACCTAAAGTGAAGATAGAAAAATTCAGGTGGAGAGGGACACTTCTGCATGAAAAACTAAAGATGTGATAATGCTTTCCAAAGGAGCTGTTGCAATGCACTATTCTCTGTTGCAGCAGAAAAAACAAAGCCTTGTGAGACTTTAATGATGTATACAATTGTTAACATATAATCTTTTGTGGACTAGAGCCTGCATAAAGCATTATCTCTGGTGCAGCTACATTGCATGTGGTGTGTGCGGGGGGGGGGGGGGGCTGTAATTGTTGAGATCAGAGGAGAATGACATGCAAAAAAGTACCAACACAGATGTTTTAATTAGAACTTGAATATGTGTTAGATAAGTAGATTGACTCTTCAACAGTGATAGATGATAACCAACAAAAGTCATTTCAATAAGGTTAAGTTAAAAAAACTGGACAGACACTTTGGACCAAGCCTGAAGTACCTGGAATAGTATGTCCTTAACTGCACTACATGAAAAGTGGCCAAGACCCCATACACGTAAGTCCTTTTAAAAAATCAGCAATTGTGCCAGTCAGCTGTTTCCCAATGAAGGAGGGGGCAGAGGAGGACTAAAACTTTCCAAACAGCTAATAAATGTGAGTATGATATTGTGCAGCTGTTGAATCGGAAAGAATAAGCCACTCTTCCTCTTCCAGCTAGCAATATTTGCTTCAACATACACATGACCCCTGGCTACTTTGGAGCCCATGAATTTAATTTACTCCAGCTTGTGGAACAGGCAAAGATAGGAGTTTTCTACAACTTTGTGTGGGAACAGTTCTCCAAGCGATGCAGTTTTTAAAAGCAGCCATTGCTTTATTATTTATGGAGCTAGTCAGAATTAGTACTATTAGATCCATAGTCAATGTGAAAGCTAGAGAGTTGGAATACTACAGCATAATTTAGAATAATGTACAGGGAGTGCTAGGTGGCTTCATGGAAGTCATGAAGGAGACAGCAACAGTGATTTGGTTTTGTTGTATATGCAAAACAAAAAAAAAAACAGCTTCATTTATATACCGCTTCATACCGCCTAAGGAGTGTCTAAGCGGTTTACAACTGTAAGCTACTTGCCCCCAGCAATCTAGGTACTCATTCTAGTGACCTCATAAGGATGCAAGCCTGAGTCGAGCGTGAGCCCTTTTTCTGGTCTTGAACTCGCAACCTTATGGTTTTGAGTGAGTGGCTGCAGTGAGTGGCATTTAACCACTGCGCCACCAGGGCCCATGCAAGGCAGTTGGGGTCATCCAGAAAAAAGGAGGGTTCCAAAGTAGGGATGGAAAGAGTGTATTGTTCCTTCTCATGGATGGCAATGCCCATTGGATGGCAATGCCCATCTTCTCTGACCATTAGTTCTGCTGAGTATCTGATTCCAGGCCTGGCTATGGTACACAAGGCTTCTTTTCAACCTGGAAAGAAGTGACATCTTTATTAATGACTTCGGTGACAGAATTGGGGGAATACTTATCAAATTTGCAGATGACACCAAATTAGGAGGAGTAGCTAATACTCCAGAGGACAGGATCAAAATTCAAAGTGACCTGAATAGACTAGAAAGCTGGGCCAACACTAACAACATGAAATTCAATGCGGAGAAATGTAAGGTACTTAGGGCGCAAAAATGAAATGCACAGATATAGGATGGGGGACATCTGGCTGAATGAGACAACATGTGAAAGGGATCTAGGAGTCCAAGTAGACCACAAGTTGAACATGAGTCAACAGTGCGATGCGGTAGCTAAAAAGACCAATGCTATTTTAGGCTACATCAATAGAAGTATAGCATCTAGATCAAGGGAAGTAATAGTGCCACTCTATTCTGCTTTGGTCAGGCCCCACCTGGAATACTGTGGAACACACTCTCTCGGAGTGTAGTGGAGTCTCCCTCCTTGGAGGTCTTTAAGCAGAGGCTGGATGGCCATCTGTCGAGGATGCTTTGATTGGGAGTTCCTGCATGGCAGGGGGTTGGACTGGATGGCCCTTGTGGTCTCTTCCAACTCTATAATTCTATGATTCTATGGTGAATGATGAACAGGGAACATGTGCTCCTGTTGGTTCTACTAGACTTCTCTGCAGCTTTCAGTACTATCTGAGCCACCTTGGTGGGATAGGATTTGGGCCCCCTAGGGTTCTACTGTGCTATTTAACAGAGGGAGAGGTTGTTTAGAGGTTTGAGGTGCCATCAGTATGCAAATGATGCCTACTTCTGTGGGCTCTGGTACCCACCTACACATCCTGTCATAGGGAGGTGAAGGCCTCTTTGTTTCAGCAGGCTTTGATGGCAGGCTGCTTAAGGGACACAGGCCTTTTGTGTGATATGCTGTTTACATTTATTGTTCTCATTTTAAAAGTTGCATATAATGAATTGGGGGGGGCATATCTATATCATAAGGTGGTGAGTTCAAGACCAGCATAAGGGCTGAAGCTCGACTCAGGCTTGCATCCTTCTGAGGTTGCTAAAACAAGTACCCAGACTGTTGGGGGGCAAATAGCTTACAGTTGTAAACCACTTAGACACTCCTTAAGGGTATGAAGAAGTATATAAATGAAGTTTGTGTGTTGTTGTTGTTGTTTCAGGTTTTGTAAGCCACCTTAAGACTGGAACAAAGGCAGAATATACATAAATGTCATCATAATCACCACCATCATAATCTGACAGGAGGATTTGCACTCTATCAAGATCAGGAGGTTCACATGTTCCACAACCCTCAAATAAAAGTGTGAGTAATCCCCACCTAACAGAGCAGGAGTGAAGTCTTTGGACAACATACAGGGGCCCATTCTCGCTACACAGTTTAATGTTATTACTCCACTTGAACTGCCATGATTACATCCCATGAAACCCTGGGATTTATAGTTTAGGGAGGTGCACTTAGAATTCCCGGCCAGAGTGCTCTAGTGGCTCATCAAACTACAACTCCCAGGATTCCATAGCATGCAGTCATGGCAGTTAAAGTGGAATCATAGTGCTATGACTGTGTAGTGGGAATGGGCCCCTAGTCTATGATATACATGGCTATGTCAGGAAGTGTAACTGAACAGCCTTATAAATAAGAAAAAAATCCCCCACTATGCTAAAAGGTGCCATTTTATCAGTATAACAAAGCTGTGGACTCATCCACATTACTTATAAACTCTCTGAGTGCTATTTACATTACGTAGATCCAAAACCCAAAAATCTGATCTGGGCTATTTTCACAATGTCCAGATTTGATTTGGGGTTTCTGCCCCTTGTCCTGCATTAGAAATTTGCCTTTTGCCCCAGGCTCTAAAAAATAGAGCAAAAAGTGGTGGCAATGGCTAGCTCCCTTCCCATGCAGTCCCTGTGAATATCCCTGTAGAGTTGCTTTGCAACTGCAAGGTCAGAACAAGGTGCCCAGTATTGATAACATGGCTGGGTACCTCATTCTAACCTCGGAATGGCACCGCTGGCTGGCTTTCATGGACCATGTGGGGAGACAGGCCATCATCATTTGCTGAAAACCGGCAACAGGATGGAGATGATTTGGGGCCAGAATACTTCAGGAGCAACCCATAGTTTTCTGGAAAATGTAGACGAACCCCGAGAAACAAAACAAATTTTTCTGATTGGGTTTCCTCATTGTCCTGAAACACTAATAATAATTGTCCTGAAACACATTTACTGCCAATACTGCCAATACTAAATAAGAAGGTATCAAGGTTCAGTAACAAAGCACAAACATTGCTTGCAGAAAGACTTAGCTTCAGTCTTCCACTTCCTCCTAGCCTGTTTCCCCGAAAATAAGACATCTCTGAAAATAAGACCTAGTAGAGGTTTTGTGAACTGCTAATTATGAGGCCTGCCCCCGAAAGTAAGACCTAGCAAAGTTTTTGTATATAAATATATATACAGTATATAATAAATGTTCATTTTTTTTGTGGTTGTTCAACAATAAATGTGAATTCTTCTTCATGGAAAAATAAGACATCTGCTGAAAACAAGACCTAGTACATCTTTGGGAGCAAAAATTAATATAAAGCACTGTCTTATTTTCAGGGAAACACGGTAACTGTCAGGTAGCAGAAGCCACTACTCAATTTTATATAACTGTATTCCACTTTAATTGCCGTGGGAACATCCCCTGGACTCCTGAGATTTGTAATTTAGGGAGGGGTACTTAGAATTCTCAGCTAGGGAGCTCCAGTGCCTCACTAAACTACCAATTCCAGAATTACATTTTGCCATGGCAGTTGACGTGGAATGTATCACTATATTTGTGTATTGTGAACAGGCTCCTGGTGATGTAGACCTACACCACCAATCAAAGGAGAAAACACAAGAAAGGAGGGACCAATAGTCTGGTCTAGTCCAAACAGCACTTAGAAATAAATACTTATTTGTACTACCATTCCCAGAAAGCTCCAATCTGCAGACCCCTATGGACTGAGGAATTGTGGAAGATGGAATTAAAAGGTAAATTTCCAAAGCTCTGTGTATAGGGTAGCTATTTCCTACTAAATGACTACTCTGACTGTCCTTCGAAGGGTAAAAAACAGAAAGGACTTGGATGTGGACCGTACAACAGAAACAATTGGTATTGTATAACCAAATCTAGCAACAAAAATCTAGTACACTGGATCCTTTTATTTTGCATGACTATACAATGAATGCTCCAAGACTCATCTACCTCTGAACCTTTAAAAAAAAAAACAAAATAAAATCTACAAAACAGATGTGCTATTGGCAATACTAGTTTATCATTATAGGATTCTTTGTCTCCTATTTGACAGTAACATTGGCTTTAGAAAGGTCACAGACTTTCTTCTGGCTTCATGACCAAGTTATATTTTGTCAAGTTCCTCTCTCAAGCTGTTTGGCCTTCCCAACTTTTGCCTACAAGCTAAATACAACTGTGTTTCAAAGCATGCACTAAATGCATAAACACAATTTTAAAAGGCCTTACATTAATACCACATTTACAGCACAGCATAACTGTGATTCTTTAGGAGGAAGGGAATGTCATTGATCAAATCAATAAATACATCAATAATCATCTGTACAATAATATTTGATACAAATAAACTAGTAAAAAGTAGCTCATGATCTGTGCTGCAGTCAGGAACTGGACTAGTTTTTGCTGCGAGAATAGAACTCCTCCATCTTCTGTTTCCAGTTATGAAGTCTATTTGATTTTTGTACTGGCCACCTGAGGATAGCTATGTGTCTAGTCTTCTCTCTGGTTGTATGAAGAATGTTTTTCCAGTAAATAGATTGTTGGCCTCACAAAATTCTATCAGCTGCTCTCCTGCTTCATTTCTTGTTCCTAGTCCAAATTTTCCTACAGTTTTAGAATCTGCTTTGCTTCCTACTTTAGCATACCAGTAGACTATCATTACTATCATTATCATGTTTGGGTGTATTGTCAGTTTCTTCCTGGACTCATAGAATCACTCAATTTCTTCATTTTTTGCATCTGTGGCTGGTGCATATACTTGGATCCCCCCCCCCCCGAATGCCTTTCTCCAGCAAGCTAGACTGGCCCCCTCCCCTCTGCTTGCTTTTCATCAATGAGAGGTTCCTGTAAGGATATTCACCATTGCCTTCCTATGTGCAGTGCTAACATGCATCAGCTGTGGTGTCACTGCTGTCCTTGCTGTGAGCATCTCCAACAGTGTCACTCCTCACGTCTGCTGGTGCCAGTAGTTGTTTATCACTTTATTGCTTGCTCTCCCCTCCCTCTCCCCCGGTTCTAGGTTTCTGGCCTTGTGCTACTGGCTGCTAGCTTTGCCTGCCAAGCAACTCAGAGCCTGTACAGACTGGCCTGCACGCAAACTAGGGCTTAGGTAGGACTGAGTGTTCACACACTCAAAGCCTTTTTTGCGCAGCCCAGGCGCCATCTTGGCATGCACCCATCCAGACAATGTATACCATGATGACATCTCTCGTGCTCAGCACCCAAATGCCACATAACGCTATGCTGGGGCACTTCTTTAGTGTAAATAAGAGCCGCGTTTTATGGCTCCTTTTTAGACGGGGATGGGGATGTGAGGTTCGGTGGCTGCGTCCTCAACCCAGCGCTTCCAGGGATGCCATAGAGCACCCCCTTACTGGGCTGTCTGTACAGCCCCTCATTTACTTAGTAAACAACAAACAAACAAATATGTGTCACAAGCCTTAAAAAACAGTCAGAGTCAAGGATCCCTGCCCCCTTCCCCCACAACATAGCTCACTTCTACTCTCTTCTCAAAAGGCTGGGCTGGAGTGAGCTATGGAGTGAGCTATGGAGAGAGAATAGCTAGATGTCCAAGCAGAGTTAAGGAAAGGAAGAGGCACTTGGAACCATGCAGCAAACATACGATGGATAATGGAGCAAGCCAAAGAATTCCAGAAAAAAAAAATCAGCATGTGCTTTATAGTCTATACCAAGGCATTTGATTTCATAGATCACAAAAAGCTGTGGAATGCCCTTAAAGAAATGGGAGTGTCACTACATCTTCTAGTATCTTCTACTTAATGCAAGAGGTTACTGTAAGAACAGAATACAGAGACACAGAATGGTTCCCAGCTGGCAAAGGGATAGGCAAGGCTTCATTTTATCACTATCTCTGTTCAATTTGTATGCAGAAAATATCATATACAGAGCAGTTTAGACATGGAAGAAGGAGGAGTAAAGATAAGAGGAAGGAACATCAACAATCTAAGGTATGCAAATGACACCATACTACTAGCAGACAGCATCACAGACTTGAAAAAATCACTAAAATCAAAGAGGAAAGCACAAAGGCAAGCCTAATGGTAAACATAAAAAAAACAAAAATAATGACCATTTTACATAATTTCAATTTTACATAAATTCAACCTAAATATTGAGGAAATTAAAATAAATATTTACCATAGCTTGGATCAAACATTGATCAGAACAGATATAGCAGTCAAAAAACTAGAAGATTAGGAATGGGAAGGGCAGCTATGAAATAACCAGACAAAGTCCTAAAGGGTAAAGATATACAGCTAAATACTAGAGTTAGAATCATCCAATCCATTGTATTTCCCATTACAACATATGGATGTGAGACCTGGACAGTAAAGAAAGCAGATAAGAAAAAAAATAATTAATTCATTTCTGATTTGGTGCTGAAGAAAAGTGCTGAAGATACTGTAAACAGCCAAAAAGACAATTAAAAAAAGGGGGAGGGGGAGGTCCTAGAATAAATCAAGCCTGAACTCTGCCTGGAAGCCAAGATAACTAAATTGTGACTGTCGTATTTCAGCCACATCACGAGAAGGCACAACTTGTTAGAAAAGATAATGATGATGGGGAAAGTAGAAGGCAGCAGAAAGAGAGGAAGACCACATACCAGATGGATAGACTCAGTCAGATACACCCTGGGCCTGAGCCTATAGGGCCTGAGCAGAAAGATAGAGGCTAGGGAGTCCTGGAGACATCTTATTCACAGGGTCACCATGAGTTGAGTTCACCTCAAAGGCAGCTAACAGCAACAATGGGGCTTTTTACATTGGCAAGAAAGTGTGACATGAAGTTGCACTTTCCTTAATGCTTAGCAGCTAGACAGCAAGCCCCAGGTGTGCATTTGAAAAGTACAGGGCAGCTAGACTGAGGTTTTTTCTGTGGCTCAGCAACTACATGGGAAGCTGTCAAAATGCTACAAACACAGGTGGAGCAGCTACATGGGCGGCAAGGAACGTGGCTTTTAGCCGCGCTTTAAACATTTTTTTCCCTTGCTGGCTGCGAATTGCGCAATTGCGCAGGTACACCATACAGTCGGAGCTTATCACATGGGGGAGTACAGGACCATTCCGAAAGAGGGAGAAAGTGAGGTCAGTTCGGAAATGCACGTGATTACGCACAAGCTCATCACACACAAAACAAGAGAGCATCTACACAAAAAGAAAATGCAGAGTCAATACGAAAGAATTCATCACATGTGAACATACTGGTCGGCTTTCTGTTGCAAATTAAGGCATCTTGGGAAATGGTAGCAAAGGCTCATGGGAGTTGTAGTCTGTATTCTGTCAGAGCATTATATTGAGTTTTCTTGAGGTTTCAGCCCTCTGTCCAGGAGGGATTCCCATATGTCCTCCATTCTTGAGCAGAGGCCCCCCTTTTCCAAGTTGACCAGGCACGTCCTCCTTTGCCAGGACACGTCCTACTTTTCCAGCCTTCTTTTTGAAGAGGAAGCAGGAGGGCCAGGCGTGCTCTGGCCAGGCTCTGGGGGTCTCTTCCTGGCTCCTTCCCTCCCTCCCTCCCTCCCCGCTGCCTTCCTCCTCCCTTTGGCTGAGAGAGTGTGACTTGCAGGGAGGAAGGGCAGCGGTGGTGCTCCAGGTCCTCCTGATGCTGGGCCAGGGCAAGCTGGAAACAGGAGGAGGAGGAGGAGGAGGAGAGGGACATGGGGCCCCTCTGCTGCCCTGCCTCCCTGCAAGTCACACTCTCTCAGCCAAAGGGAGGAGGAAGGCAGCCAGGAGAGAGCCCTGGAGCCTGGCCAGAGTGTGCCTGGGCCTGCCTTCTCCTCCCCCCTTCGGCTGAGAGAGTGTGACTTGCAGGGAAGCAGGGCAGCGGAGGTGCTCCAGGTCCCTCCCCTTCTCCTCCTCCTCTTGCCAGCTTGCCCTGGTCTGGCTGAGCGCCTCCAGTGCCCTGCTGTCTCCCTAGAAGTCACACTCTCTCAACCAAAGGGAGGAGGTGAAGGAAGGTGCAGGCGCACTCTGGCCGGGCTCTGAAGGTCTCTTCTTGTCTTGGCACCTTCCCTCCCTCCGCACTTGTATCGCTGCCTTTAAATGGGCGCTTTAAAGATACAGAGCCCCATTTAACCGTTCAACTACACCTTAGCCTTTAGATGCAATAGGAGTGCTTTTTACATTGGCTAAAAGGGGCGGTCCAAACTCGCCCCTTCTAGCGGCGAGATGAGGCCTAGGCTGCCACACGGGCAGCCCCAGAGGCCTCATCCCGCCGCAACGACCCGCCGCAAAAAAGAGCTCCGGGATCGAGCTCTTTTTTTGCGGCGCGGGAAGGGCGCGATTGGCGCCCTCCCGTGCCGCCAGAGCGTCAAAACGTGCGCAGCGCGTCAAAACGCTGCGCACGTGATGACGCTTGTACGGCGCCACCGTGTAGACGCCGCCATCTTTAAATGGCGGCGTCCATGCGTTTTAGGCTTAGGGAGGGTGTAAAGGCTACGCCCTCCCTAACCCTAAATGCGGGCTTTTTAGCCCTAAAAGCGCCTTTTTTTGCCCGTGTAAAACGGGCCAGCAATGCTGCACCCCTTTTAAAAAAGTAGTGGGGAAATCAAACTACTTTTTAAAGGCACTTCTTCTCCCTTAAAACTCCAAAATAGTGTTTTCATGGCACACTTTCCCTTTTTCTCATCTAAAGGCTGGGCTTTCATGCAGCCTTCAACACACCTCTTTTTGCCAATGTAAAACAGACCAATGACTACTATGCATAGAGAGATCTTGTAGCACCTTTGAGATTAACTGAAAGAAATAAATTGGCAGCATTAATTTTTGTAGTCTACTTCTTCAGATGCATTTGGTGGAGTGGAAGCCATTCCACCAAATGCATCTAGGAAGTAGACTGAAGTCTATGAAAGCTCACGCTGCCAGTTTCTTTCAGCTAGTCTCAAAGATGCTATTAAGACCTCTCTATGTACTTACTATACAGACTAAGACGGCTATATCTTTGAATTCTACCACTATGGATAGAGTATTGGAGCATAAGTGTGATCTAGTGATTAGTGTTGGATTAGGACTGTGGAACTCAGCTTCACATCCCCATTCATCCATGAATGCATGAAATTGGATGGCAAGGAATCCTCTTACAGTTGCAGCTGCATACTGTGCAGCTGCAGACATAGGGACCACCAAACAAAGTGCCCAAACACAAAACAAGGAACATGAAAGACACTGCAGACTGAGTCAGACAGAAAAATCAGCAGTCGCCGAACATATTATAAAACATCCTGGGTGTAAAATGCTGTTTGAAAACACTGAAATTCTGGACCATGCCAACAACTATCAGGTCAGAATGCACAGGGAAGCCATTGAAATCCCACTTACTTCCATGCCAACATTCTCTGAAGATGCCATCCACAGATGCCAGTGAAACATCAGGAATAAACTCTTCTAGAACATGGCCACATAGACAAAAAAAAAAAAACCCATAAAAAACTATGGATGTTGGCCATGAAAGCCTTCGACTTCACTCTCCCAGACTACCCTTACTCATAGCTTTGTCATGAAGGCAAAGTCACAAAGAACCCAGGTGTGCCACCTTGAGATCATTGGAGGGAAGGCAGGATTGAAATCAAACCAAAAAATTGCTATGTACCAAAATGCCAAAATGATACAGAAGAAGCCAGAGTATTGTGGAACAGGGTAAAGTCAGATGAACATGGACACAACTAAGTATTTAGCTACAACTGGATAATTCAGATGGTGTAATGGAGGACTGTATACAGTTGCTATTACTGGTGACTATGTCTATGTCTGTAGCAAGGAGCTTTTAAACATGTTATATCACATATATGGCCATTTCCTATCTTGCTGCAAACCTTTTAAAAGAGGCTCATGACACTGTTGTGAAAAATCTACTTAATACAAATGGACCTAATGTGTCTCTAATGTAATTCTGAGACTGGAGGCCATAGTGTGGGTGACAGTACTCAGCTACTGGCTCAGACTACCCTTCTTTCCCATTGGCCTTGCTCCACTTCCACTGAATGATGAATTCCAGTCTATGTGGAAACAGACTGTGGTGACTAAAATTTCTTCACTGGGTTTCTCTCCAGATCTTTTGCTCAGCATGGGATAAGAAAAGGCTAAAGCAACCATCAAATAACAGGTGATAGATATAGAGCAACAGACAAACCTAGCTACCACCCCAACTTTTAATGTTAGTGACTCCAACAGATACGTGGCATCACATATGGCATATGTGGGCAAGATTTGAAGTGCCTAAACACCAAAGATCCTTTACTTTAGCACAATGCCATGCCCTCCTTTCAGCAGTTCTTAAAGACTGATAGTGTATAAGAAGAACCCCTTCTGAGACAGACTATGTCGCCGTGAATCTGGCCAAATAGAGACAACACAGCATAGAGACAACACTCCAGTTCTCATACTACAGAGACATCCACATCAGCCTTATATCACCTCTATTGTATAAACATCAAGGACACACCAGTCAATTTTACACTTCTTTGCAACTTTCAGACAGCAATCCAGATATAACATATAATGTTGCCAGATTCTATGCAGCTGAGGTTAAAATCCAACAGGCAATGACCTCCGCAGTAGGCTAGTATTAATCTTGCCCTGCCACACTGGATTTTACACTGGATTTTAAAAGGATATTTTAAATACTGTTTTTAATCTGTGTTTTTACCTTTTTATTATTCTTTCTTTTATTCTGTATCTCCTTTTTACCTGTGCTGGTTTATGACCATAATAAAGATGAATTGAACTGAACTGAGCACTTACTACAAATGGACCTTGTAAACAGAGTAATCAACTTGACAAGGAAAAAAAATGAACAACAACCAGTCCTATGCCCACTCATCCACAGGGTCTAGCACAGAAAAGAAATAAGCTTACTCTCCTTTGTAAAAACATATACAGTCAGTCCTCCATGTCCACCAATTCTTTATCCACAGATTCAACCATCCACAGCTTGGAAATAGCAAACCTGGATTTTCCATTTTATATAAGGGACACAATTTAACTATGCAATTGCATTTTATGGGACTTGCACATCCACAGATTTTGGTATCCACAGGAGATCCTGAAACCAGTGGATACCAAGGGCCCACTGTGAAAGTCATTTTACTTACAATTGCTTCTGCTGAAGCAGCCAAATGCTTGTATGTGTATAGTGAGCTTAAAAATTAAATGTAAGACTGCATATTGGGGTCAGACTAGATAGATACATGAGACCTTATAGAAGCAATAATAATAATAATAATAATAATAATAATAATAATAATAGTCCCCTTTCTGGCTATCTTCTGTCAGCAGTGCTTGGAACAGTGTACTCTTGTACTCTGTGATAACACTTCCTGTTCTATAAACATTAAACATTTCTTCTATTCTATCAACATTTTCTGTACTGTAAATAACTCTTGCTCAAGTGTGAAGCACTGAATTGTGAAAGTTAACTAAGGAAGGAGGGAGGGGAGAATTGCTCTTTGTATGTTTGAGATCCTCTAAAAGATGCTCAGTTGTTTAACTCGCTTGCTCACCAACTTTGGAAAGTAATTTCCTGTAGAGCCCGCTAACGTTACTTTGCAATAAAGAAATTCTTTTTTCTACTCTGAGAGGTCTCTCTGGTTCCTTGAAATCTGCTACATTGCAAAATCAAAGTCATGGAGAAAATGGGAGAAAGAAAATGGCTGCATGTTATTGTGATGCATAAGAGGCAAATAAACAGGAAGTCACAATAAAGCAAACTAGCAGTCAATGAGTGTGGGCATGGAAGGTTGCTAGCTGTGACAATTTCATTGTCTATGAAGAGCTACGTATCATAGGAAGTATAGAAAGCCATCTCCATGTACTGAACACATAAGGAAAGATAATGATAAGAAGTACTGTGTGTAGGTTAGAGAAATGATAAGCCTTACAAGATGCATTCCATGCATCAGGACATTTGGACAATGGAACAAATTTCTTGTGCTAGATACAAAGTACTGAAGCCATTATTGTAGATGATTGGAGGAAGCAACTGACAAGGGAATCTGATGGAGCTGGAGTTAATAGTAGGAAAAAGTGCCAGGAACTAAGGGTGCATCTACACAGTAGCAATAATTAAGTTTGACACCACTTTAAGTACAGTAGCTCTATCCTATAGAATCCTGGGATTTGTAGTCCTACAAGGTCTTCAGACTTTTCTGCCAAAAGTGCTGGCATCTCACAAAACTATAAATCCCAGGATTCTGTAGGATGGAGCCATGGGAGTTAAAGTGGTGTCAAACCTCATTATTTCTACAGTCTAGATGGGCCCTAAACCTGCTCAGTTGTAGCTGGCTTTGCCTGATCTGTCTACTTCCTATATTCTCCCTCAGGGAAAGGCTGAGATTCCTTTCTTTTGTGTCATTGGAATTCAAGCCAATTTTACAACAATGACTCTGCTACAAACAAACAAACATTGAACTGTATCACTCATAATCTTCTTTTCCACAGCTAAGCTTAGATTTAATTTATGAGCTTTCTTGAAACTACCAGTTAGAAAAGGTGACATTCCTGCCTTTTGTACCATCTGGGCTCGTCTTCTCTTTTTTTCCACTCCCTCCCCATCATCCTCCCCCCTCTATCTTCCATCCACTACTGAAAACCAGCTGCATTAAATCATCCAAAATAATGTATAATTCTCACTTTTAGTTCCTTGCACTGACATAAGAAAGGCAAAATCTGAACTGTGAAATTGCTAGCAAATCATTTCATGGGAAAAGTATTAGTTATCAAAAGTCTGAGAGGTCAAACTTCAATGGCCACTTCTCTGGGGCCACAACAAACCACAATTCCCAGAATTCCATAGCCTTGAGCCATGACAGTTAAAGTGGTGTCAAAGTGGATTTTTCCTGCAGCATGAATCCAGCCGCATGCACCTCCAAAGTACTGCATCAGCCCAGAGTTTATACCTCTACCTGATCACTAGCCCCAGTCCCAGGAGCTCACTACTTTGGCCAGATGTGGCTGAGATCCATGGGACAGTGCTGATGCCACAGAGAAGGCAAAATGAGGGCACTGCCCTTCCAAATAGAAATACTGCATTTTAATAAAAAATTTCCTTGAGATCCTAAATTTCTAGCCTTGCAGAGAGAAAGACATGGAAAAACGTTTACAAGTAGAATGCTGATATTTGTTGTGTTTGCATCATCCTAGTATCTTTGCTTGATCTTTTCTTTGGATGCTTAAACTGTTTTTCCTTATTGATCAATTGAAATTTTCAGTTATCACAATGCCAGAAATATAAGGAGGTGGAAGGAAAATTTCATTGGGAGGGCAGCAATTCATCGGGGGGGGGGGCAATGTTTCATTTCCCTTCCTCCCTGTAGCTGCTCCCTGTCCTGTGATGTGAAGAGTGTGGAGAGAATTTGTGGGCCTTTGTGGAAACCAGTTCCCTTCACTCTTCCAATATCCTCAAAAGAAAAAGCCCAAATAAGAATGATACAGAAAGGAGAGAGTCTGGGTCTGAATGGCAAAGAACAGAGACAGTTCCAGCCAGTATTGGCTCCAAAATAATTGTTGTATTATTCATTGCTGTGCATGAAAGTAAAACACTGCATTTGGAGTGGATGTTAAAGTGACTGTTTCCCCCAGCCTTTCATAATGATGAGGCTTTTAAGAGATCTCATTATAATGAAGTCAAATATTCTGGACAGAACCCCAAACATCCCCCTACATATCAAGATGACACAGCATCTCCTGAAGAGAGCAATTGAGAATGACGTGTTAATGGAAGCCTAAAATGTGGCAATGGAAAAAGAGTTCAGAGACATTTTGCTGAGATCCTTGCCAATAACTCATTTTGAAGTTGCTGCTTTGCAATGTGCAGAGGGTGGGGGATAATCTTTTGGCATATCTTGGATCACACTTACTTTTGGGACTGTGACCTCAATTCTAAATTAATGGGTAAAAATCAGGATACCCACTGAAGCTATTTGGCCACACCACCCACAAGCTCTCACTCTCACACATGCACCCGCACACCTCTCTCACTTTTTCTTTCATACGTGCATCTATGCTGTCCAGTAGGGATATCAGTTAGTCATCCAATACAAAACAGAAGCATTGAATGAGCAGTGAGCCATGCAGTCAGCTTGGGCTGTGACATTGTTTTGATGGGCTGGTGAAGGAAGTTCACTCAGTCTCATGAGAAAGGTCAAGCTGGACTGTATGCCTTCTTCCTGGGATGAATGTTTGAAAAATGAAAGAACATTGTATTTGAAGACTATGGGAATTAATCATGCAAACAACTCTCCATGTAAACACTCCAAAGGAGTAAAATCATCACTTGCAGTTCCCACCACTGCCTAGACCTTCTACAGAGGAAGCCTGGAGCAAACAGATCAGGAAGTGATCTGGAATAGCTAACTGGAGCTGACAGACCAAGAAAAAAACTGAGAAATGTTTTTTTGTTCCTGACTAAAGCTACCAGAATCCACCAACCACCATGGACAGTTCTGTATGGTTTTATTGTAATTGTCTTAATGTTATAAAGGGCATTGAATCCCTGTTCTTAGAGGAAAGGTAGGAAACAAATAAAACTGGTGGTTGTGATGGTGATAATGATGACAGTGACCATGACAATGGTGATTCTGGGGTCTTTAGGGAGTTGTAATCCAAAAATGAATGTCTCCAAACACTTCCAGGTTGGCAAATGCTATCCAAAAGTATGCAATCTTTAAATCGGCTATTTTTTGTCACTGATTGGTGTCTTTCCTCCTTTTTTCTCCTACCCATCTCAACATATACACTGTTCATTTGCTCTTCAAAGAGCTAATTTATTAAAATTTAATAAGTAGTAATTTTAAAGCAGGGATGGGAATAATGTGGGCATTTCAATGCTGTAGACTGGCACCTTCTTTACTTTCTTTTTACAGACAAGCAAAGACATTTCTATTCTGACAGGCATTTGATGAGTGATTATATAAGGCCCATCTTACACAATATACTAGATATTGCTAATTGTAGTGCTGGTGTATGTGTGTTTTAACAATATATTTCTTAACCTGGTTTTAATTTTTTTCCCTCATCATTCAGTTGTATTTTAACTTGCATATGGAGTTTTAGAATATTAATTGTAAGCCACTTTGACTCCCAGATGGGATAGAAATAATGATGATGATGATGATGATGATGATGATGATGATACAATTCCAAACATTTCTTAGCATTGGCTATGTTGGCTGAGACTGCTAGGACTTAAAGTTTAATAACAATGGGAAGGCCACGTGGTATTTCAACATTCCACATAATTAGAATTTCCTTTTAAAATAACATAAAGCAAAACTATATTTTGTGCTCTCTAAACTATCTACAGGTATAGTTACAACTTCCTCTACCAGATGTTCCCTACAGGAAGGATCCTGATGAGTTTTTAGGTGTTAATTTTTACAATCTACTCTGTTATTTAAACTGGCCTAAATCTAATGAATACAGTAATTCCAACTAGAACAGACCTACTTAATGATAACTCATTATTTACCAGCTGATTTTTAGAGTACTAATTCTTCCAAGGTGAATTATAAATAACATTAAAACAATAAACACAACAGGCTTCAATCTAATTGCCATCTAGAAGAGATCTATTGAATCAATAGGACATGCATAGGTGTTGACTTATCATCCAGCAGTTGATTCAATAAATTTACTCAAATTAAGACTATTAATTGAATTTATGCCTGTGATTTTAAAGATTTGTATACTAAAAATCAGCAGATAAATAATGTTAGTCTGTCAGTCAACCACATAACAATTGTGTATGATGGACAGTTTATGAAAAGTCAAAAATACATTCTACTTATAATCTTATGACTCATTACAATTTATGACTTAAAACAGATTAAAGTGAAAAAATTTCAGAATGTTTCTGTGTATCTGGCATATGTTTCTGTATTCTGGCACAGGATTTTTGGGGTCATATAATTTCATTTAACTTGATATCGGAAACTATCTGTTTCATCTGTATGCCTCATCTCAGGGGTTTATTCTATTTCTTTTATCTGTACCTCTGCCTATTTGTTAATCACTTTTAATATGTTTTCAAGGATACTGAACTACTGGAAAAGGTTAATTCCAGAATTCCATAGGCACTGAGCCACAGCACTTAAAGTGGTGTCAGATTTGATTATTTTTGCAGTGCAGATGCAGTCTTAGTAATGCCTTTACAGAGGGATATAAAATATCCTTATTTTATTCTTGTGCATGAGAAGAAAAAAATTCAAATGTTTACTCTTCTCTGGTGCTACTTCAAGAGTTTTGTTCATTTTGCAAAAATACTTTTTTCTACATTAGAACTTTTTAACAAAACATTCAGTGTTGCAAAAACATGTTTTTGTAGCTAAATCATTATGCTTTGTGTAAAATGACAGTACTGTTCAAAAGCAAAAGGACACTGCTGGTCTTTTCAGTCTCATTCAAGGACAAAAAAAAAAAAAAATCCATGACAGTTAACTTCTTTTTTAAAAATCCATTCACAGTGAAGATGATAAAACTTATAAATATTCTTTGTCCCTAATCTAGAGGAAACCCACTGAAATCAACAGAAGTTAGTCATGAAAGTCAGAAAGATCTGATTAAAACAAACAAAGGCTGTTGTGTACGTTAGAGCAGCTGTCTGAAAAACTAGACGACTGTCACTTCTCTGAATTAATCTCTACTTTGTTTACATTCTGATGTTTGGGTGCAATTAGATGTTGGCATGTAGGCGAGGTACCGCTATCACTGTTTGCCACCACCTTCTGATATTCATAGAAGAGAATAAAATGTCAATACGTTTTTCTCAGAAGCATTTCAGATGTGCTGCTTTTTTTTTACAGTTGAATTTAAAAAGCAGGAAGATAAAAGTGAATATAGTTTGCCCTCTGTATCCACAGATTCTTTATCCGTGAATTCAACCATCCACTGCTTGAAAATATTAGACAAAATATAAATTCCAAAAAGAAAACCTTGATTTTGCCATTTTCTGTAAGTGAATTTTAATCTACCATTGTATATAATGGGACTGGAGCATCTATGGATTTTGGCATCCACAGGGGGTCCTGGATCCATAAGCCAGCAGATACCATTGTATATCCAATGGCAAGCCTTTGACCCTTCCTATGGATATTTATTTAATATTCCATCTTTCTACTCTGTCTAACCAAGATATGAAATCCCTATAATTCAGATTGCATGTTAATTTTCCTTGCAGTACCTATATTTCTGGTTACTACAATGAGCATTTAATCTAGATGCCAAGAATAAATACTTGAAAGTAGTTTCATCATTGGCCTTGTTTGAATCTAGACAGGCTGCATCTGTACTGCAAAGATAATGCTGTTTGACAACATGGCTCAATGCAATGGAATTTTGGGATTTGTGCTTTTTATGAAATATTTAGCCTTCCCTGTCAGAGAGTTCTGGTGCCACAACAAACTACAGATCCCAGGATTCCATAGGATGAAGCCATGGCATTTAAAGCAGCTTCAAACGTCATCATTTCTGCAGTACAGGGGCATCAGTAGTGGATTGCAGGGAGTGTGGGCTGCACCAGGTGACACCCTAAAGGGCAATGATAACACTGCTTCCTAAATAGCTGTCTTTTGGCAGAAACCAGTGGTGGCATTCACCTGTGTCCCTTTAAAATGCTGGATGTGTTATGGGAGTGGTGAGGCTCAGTGGGAGGAGAAAGGAGAGGCCTCCAGTTTCTAACATTTTATAAAATTTTAGTTAAAAAATTATTTTTAAAACAATTACATCCTTATTGAATGTTCACTTTAACCACATTAAACTATGTACCTGTAAAGCTGTGTGTTGATAGTGTAATTTAAAGGCATAATTTTAATCTAATGTCACAATTATTGCGATTACATGCAGCAATATATGAGAATTACAATTTATGAGTAACTAGTACAAAAACATTAGTAAGGATTCTTTATGATATGGCACGGAAGAAGGTAAATGCAGGGGGATGATACCATGAGTTACTGCACTGGGTGATGCCAACCTAGTGACACACTGTTGCAGTGTAGATGTAGCGTTAGTCATACTTAGAGTAGACCCACTGTTCATAAAATTCCTATTTTAAGGCAGCAGTACTTTGAATCCTTACAAAATTTGTAAGACCTGAAAGATTTGCAAAGTTTAAGCAACCAAAATATTATCTGATCCTAAACACTGATAAATTACTCACAATATTCATGAGTGTCAGAAGATATTTCTGAACGTGTTCTTTCCCATGGAATTGTACAACTGAGTCGTCAACGCCTAATAGCACTTCAATGTTGTAATCATCATCAGCTGCATGTCTTGGATATCTCCTTCTCCTTTGTGAGGTATCGATTTCGTCTTTCAGTACATTCACCATGCTGTCTAGATTGCTTAGATCAGTCTCTGTAAGAAATTGAAAGCACAGAAGTACTTATCTGTCACATTTCACTTCCTATAGGTATATCATAACACCCCAGTGGCTAAAGAAGCTTGAGGTACTTCTGTTAATTAGTATCTATGAGAATTATCCACAAAGTAAATACATTTTTTTTATTTCTTCTTTGGATCTGACAAATATTCATTTCTTAATACAGTACTACCTCTACATCCATGGGGGATACGTTCCCAGACTTACTGCCAATAACAAAAGTTGTGGTTAATAGTGAACCCTATATGTCAGGTTAAGTTAAGCACAGAGTCATGTTGGAAGACCTCCAGATGCCTAGAGAGACAATATTTTTTAAAACATGGATAAGTGAAACCACAGATACTATATTTCTAACCTTCCCTATAACAATAGATCTCTGGATAGGATATAACCAAAAAATGAATTCAACATAAAATTATACAGAAATAAATTCAATAGTAAAATATTTTTTTTTTAAAAAAAATGGACCTACAATCGTGAGACACAAAGGTTCTGGTAGATTGACAAGAAAATAGGATGAATGCCAATGCTAGCAAAGTCAGGAGTGAGAGGACATTCCATAACCAAGGTGCCATAGCCAAGAGCTCCACATAGTGTTGGCTTGCAAAGCTTTCACACAAAAAGACCCTTAAAACCAATGCACACACGTGCACACACACATATCATGTAAGATATAATTTATAAGAGCATAACATAGACTTATTTCTGAAATTGTTAATAATAGCAAGGCCATTAATTCATTTGAGATGTAGTGCTGGAGAAAAGTGCTGAGGTTACCATAGACAGCCAAGAAGTCAAACAAATGGGTCCTAGTGCAGATCAAACCAGAAATCTCTCTTGAAGCCAAGATTACTAGACTGAGGCTATTATACTTTGGCCACATCAAAAGGAGACATAACCCACTAGAAAAAACAATAATGCTAGGAGGAGGGGGAAGGAAGCAGAAAGAAAGGAAGGCCGCATGCTAGATGGATGGATTCCATTAAGAAGGTTATGGGTATGAATTTGCTGGACCTGAGCAAATCATTGGAGGATAGGGAGTCTTGGAGATGTTTCATCTACAGGATTGTCATGGGTCGAGATTGACTCAAGGGCAGATAACATAAAACCACCACATAAAACAAGACTAAAGACTTTTTAAAAAAACTCTAAAGGATACTGAAGAATTCTAAATAAAAAATCAGCTGTCCCAAAGGAGAAGAGGTCAAGACAGATGAGCTGCTGTTGAGATTCTCTGCACAATGTCATACCTTGAAACCTTAATAACTTGTGAATAAGGGCTAACTTGAAAATGGTCTTTTAGCCCAACATCTCAAATCATCTCTTTAAAATGCAAGGTCAGACTTTAAAATTAGCAGAATTCTGCTAATGACATATGCAAGTGTTATGCCTGTGATGGTTCTTGCACAACTGACCTTTTTCCTGCACCTCCTGTGGCTGGGTCATCTAGGCAGTGTCTGGCTGCATTTCTTCAACCAACAATTACACAGCCAAATGCTTCCTGGAGACCCCCTCTCTTCCACTGGACACAGGATGGCCATGGGGATGGCACTGGAGCTAGAAATGTAGGTTGCATGCACATGGAGGTGTGGAGAAGGTGGTGACACTCTTTAGTGCATAAGTATGTGTGCGAGAGCCAGTGTGGCATAGTGGTTTGTGTGTTGGACTACAACTCTGGAAACTAGGGTTCAAATCCCTGCTCAGTCATGAAAACCAACTGGGTGACATTAGCGAGCAACATTCTCTCAGCCTCTGGGGAAGTCTATGGCAAACCTCCTCTGAACAAATCTTGCCATGAAAATCCCATGATAGATTTGCCTTAGGGTCTTCATAAGTCAGAATTGACTTGAAGCACACAACAACAACAACAACAAATACATATGTATGGTTATGAGTATGCCCACACATGAGTATAAGTTATTTTGTTTATTCATATCATATACATGTGCCTGAGAAGCAGGCAGACAGAAGACATGTAATGCTATTGTGCTATAGAGAATTACAGATTTTATGTCTTACTTTATTTAAAAAAAAATAGACCAATATGCGCTGACATCCTGTTAGTCACATGTGCTGGCATTTTTATGATCACTGTAGAGGAGGAATTCATTACCTCCCTTGGGTAATGGTCACCACCTAACTTAAGAGTCACCTTTTTCCTGCAGCCTCCCCCTCCATGGACATATAGTGGCTAGGGGATCAGGGGTAGTTGAGAAGGATCTGGCTATATTCTTACAAATGGATGAACAAGGACTATGTCATCTTCCAGGACTCCCAGAGGTTGAGTGCTGAGCAGGACAGTTACTGTGAGGGTTCCAGAGAGGGAAAGTTAGTGTGAGGTTTCTAGTTAGAAACTGAGTATTAAAGTCCAGGAGCGAGGGACTTAATTCTTGTGAAGAACTCCAAGTAAGGGAGTATTAGTTAAGAGATATCCTGAAGGATATAGATAGCCACAGTGGCAGATTTATTATTTAGGTTCAAGGAAAGTAAGCCAGAGGAAAGGCTGGCTGAGGGTCCTGGGTAACAGTACCTCTCATTGTCTGAGGAGAGTGGAGTACAGGAAACTGTCATTGTAACAGTGGAGCTTATCGCTCAGCATTTTACACTGGCTCCAGACTCCCAGTCTGGATCCGGGACGTGGGATGGAGGTGGGGATTATCGCACACTAAATCACTGCCAAATCACCAGCTGCCATCAGCCCAGGTCTCAGTCGTACTCCGCCAGCACTTTTAGAACCAGATATCTATTGTTTGAAACATCTTCTAAATAAAGTTCTGTTATTTTTTTAGTAAAAGCTTGTCTGCAGTTTGATTGAATATCCATGCTACCAACAATCAAAATATAGTTACAGTACATTTATATAAGACTGAAGCAGTTTCACAAATAGATTGAAAGGCACAAGAAAAGTAAAGTGACTTAAATGAAATAAACAATCAGAAGAAGCATCATAAATTGGTGGCAGTGGTGGGATGAAAAGGCCCATGGTGTTGCCATCACAGAAAAGTAACTAAAGAAAATAAGGTGACCTTCACATGGAGTTCCACCTTGGTCAAATTCTAAAATCACCAGATAAATGTGAGGAATATGGGGAGGGGAGGGGAATTTGCTTAATACACTAAGCAAATGCAAATAGCATTACAGAGATCATATAATATCATTCATATGACTACAATATCAATATGAAGGTAAATAAATGGGATCACATTTTTGTTATCCTTTGCTTATCTTTTCATATTAATATTCAAGTAATCTTAATAAAAGGATGTCCAAACATAAAAGTTATTATCTCATCCAAAGAAAGAGGGAGGCATAGGCTATCATAAGGAAAAAAAAATAGATAGGCTACAACAATATATTATTGATGCAAATGTGTAATATAGACACACAAGTGATGAAATATAATGGATGACGCTTCCACTTCCACAGATAATTTTGAATTTCCTCTTTAGCAAAGGAAAATAATTTGATACAGTTGTCATCACAAACATTTATACATTTGATTTGTATTCATTCCATGTTTAATTAATTTTACTTTTTGCAAAAACTGAAAGTAATTAAAATGAAATTAAGTACACAATGAATAGTAGTAAGACTATTAATAAATCATTCTTCTTTGGAACTCTCTAATGCCTTACCTCAAGAAAAAAAAGGAATTTTTTAAAGAAACAAAAAAATTACATGATCATGATGTTTAATTGCCTTATATACTAGCCAGAATCAAAGAACTATTTTTGGATGCCTTCAAGGACTTACGCATGTTCTATGTAATTTTCCTTTCAGCAAAAGCATCACTATGTCATATAATTCCTTTGTATAAAAGCATGTGAAAAACTGGATCTGAGACTGGTATGTTTGAGGTTGCGGTTGGTGTGGGGGTTGTGGTCAGTATGAAAAAGACAGAGGGGAGAATCCAATCTTCTGCCCCACCAAAATTTTGTCAATCTGTAACCACAGGCCCATCGATTGAACTAAGGCTACTGACATTTGAGTTCCTTAGATGAATGAACAAGTAAGAGTTTGTTCTAAATCACCTGTTGTACTCTAACATAACAAAATTGATTTTGGGCTTTACTGAACGAGCCCCGTTCTTGCAGCAATTGCATCAGTGGCAAAAAAAAAAAAAAAAAAAAAAGGAACATACTGCATTCATAGCAGCCAATATCATATGTCTTCAGAATTGCATGACTGGGGTTGCTTTCACCATCACACTCTCTTCCAGAGTCTCCTTAACCATGCCTCCCTGCCTTATGCCCTACCTAGCACGATTTTCAGTATTTTAACTTTATTTTATTCTCACTTTTGTCACATAATTCTGAAGCTCTGCCACCATGAGTTATTGGATGTTAAGGACTCAAAGATATAGCCATGTTAGTCTGTGGAATCAGTATGTAGAGAGATCTTGTAGCGCTTTTGAGACTGACTGAAAGAAGTTGGCTGCAGGAGCTTCCACAGACCTAAGTTTACTTCTTAAATCCAAATGCATCTGAGAAAGTAGACTTAAGTCTATGAAAGCTCCTGCTGCCAACTTCTTTCTTTCAGTTAGTCTCACAGGTGCTACAAGATCTCTCTACATGTAAGTTAAGGTTTTTTGTTTGTTTGTTTTTGTTTTTTTTAAAGATCCCACCCAGGGAATCTTGCTGCTTGAGGATAGCAATGGGGAGGGGCAGAGGAGGGGACACTGAAACCACATGCCAGTCAATCATGCTGTTGCCCTGGCAGCAATGTTTTGCACTTAGGGGCTTGTGCAATTGCGAGGTCATTGATGGGTTTCCCTTGTCAATGAAAAGGGATGCAAGAAATACAGGGTACAGAGAAGCTACCAGTTGGAGGTGTCCTCATGCAATAACTATAGCCAAAGTTGCTTTTTTCCTGCTATAATTGCATGAAATAATTTCCAGCACTGGATGACACTAATCAATAAAACTATTTATAAAAACTCGAAGACCAGAATGCTGTTGGTGTTTCACTGATGTGTGATTTCTTCCATGGAAATGGCTCCCTTCCCATAGTCCTCTGGCCCACCTGCTTTTCTTCTATATACCTCCCCAAAATAGAAGTGTGTCCACCTTGGGAAAATTGCAGTGATCAGGGGGGAAGTGTTCACAACATTTGCTCATCCCAATTCTGATTAAAATGGACTCCCTGTTGTTTGGTAGTAACTGCTAGGCAGAACCTATCATGTGTAGCTTTCCATTAGTTACAGGAGCAAGCTAACTCCAGGCTTGTGGTGTAGCATATACTTTGCTTTTCAGCTTAAATCCCACTGAGTAAAAGTAATTTGAGGAATCAAAGTATGGTACAGAAGACATACACTTTAGCCTCTGCATGTGTTCGTCTCATCCAAGTTCCATGGGTTCATCTGAATGTGCTTGAAGAGCTCTTTCCAGACCTTACTGCTCAATGCACAGAGATCTGAATGGTAGTTAGACATGCAGGGGCATTGTGGGCAGGGCTACACAAATTCCCATATCCCCCTCATTACTTTACTTTTACATGCGAACAGGCCAATACCTGCATAGGACTTTAGAATTCAAGTATTCAGAGCCCAGGAATTCATTAGTAACCAGTGGAATATAGATCAGAGTGTTTCTACACACACACACACATTCACACCTGCTTTACCTTCACCTTTTTCCTTTCTGGGTTTCAGGAAATCATTTTTGTTGCTGTGGTTGTTAATTAGCTGGGAGACATAAATCCTGGCCAACTTACCACGCAAATCAACCAGCCGATTTAAATTTCCCTTCTGCCTCCACCTGCCCTGTCTGACTACATATTTTATGTTTTATTTCTGGCCCACTGCCAAAATAGCAGTGATATGGAGACCACTAGTCACTGTGTCTGCCTAGGTCTAACTCCAGCCTTTCCCCTGCTCTGCTGATCATAAATCTGTAACATTGTTCTTCCTCACCTTTTTTTTTCTTTTTCTGTGTCCAAATGCCCTCTATTTGTCTTTTACCATGCCCACTGCATTTTCCTCTAAGCCACGTAAGCCTCTTCATAATTCATAAATCCTCTTTTCACAGTACAGGTTGCATTTGGAACCTTATGCTGCATATCATGCATAAGGAAATTGAACAAATCCAGGAGGCTGAATTAAACTGCAAGTGAGGTACTGTGAGGTGAAAGCAAACCAAATTCTGAACTGAACATCAGGAACCATGTACTGACAAAATGCAATACTATTGAGCTCAGTTTCAGAAAACCTTTTACTACAACAATGACTGGAAACATGTGCTTGGGTAATGCTGAAGTCAAAAGAACATGATGTTTTATTGGAGTGGTATACCATATGGAGACATACTGATACACAAAGGTCTGCTTTCTCACTTGTCAACAGAGACAAAGTATATTGGGGGAGGGGATGGTATACTTTCTCAGAGCCCAGAGATGTGGTGTAAAGCAGTGCCTCTTAAGCTATCCAATGTGAGGGACAATCTTTTTCTTTCTAGTGTGCCAGTGATATTTGTGCCCATTGGCTACAACTGGCACTGGTCCACTTTAAGTAGCACTAGAGTGAACTGCATAGCTCCAATTACGATCTGGAGAAAATCTGAGTCTAAACTGTAGAATATGCTTGAGGTTGTTTATGGAAGCTATCTATGGCTACTATCTATGGCTGCGGCTACACTGCAGAATTAACACAGTTTGGCACCACTTTAACTGGCATGACTCAATGCTATGGAATTCTGGGATTAGTAGTTTTGTGAGATATTTAGCCTTCTCTGTGAGAGAGCTCTGGTGGCACAACAAAGTATGAATCTATAGAATTCCATAGGATGGAGCTTTGACAGTTTAAGTGTTATCAAACTGCACTAACTATGCAGTGTAACAGCAGCTGATGTTTTTAAACTATCCAGACCTTGTGAAATTTGTAAAATGCTCAATATTTTTGATCAATGAATTGGTAGACCATTGTTCCCCACTGTATAAGTCCACAAATAATGCAATCACTAGCACAGAGCACCAATAGGAGTCCACTAAGATGACTTGAAAGCTGCTTAAAAATAGAAATGAACCCTCTTTCCCAAATCTGATTCTATACAATTTGGGGTTTTCTTTCCATTTTTATCTTGATCTCTGACCAGTATTTGATTGTAAATCTATTCTTTATAAGGTGAACATGTTCAGGGATATTTTCATTAACCTTTACCAATGAGACACTTAAATGCTCAGCCCATTCTCCAGAAAAACATTATTAAATTACAGAGAATTAGCAGACTAAATGATAGTAATAGGCAAGCCTTTGGCACTGTGACTGACATCTCTAACAATCTCATTTACTATATGTGCAGGATAAAATGCCAAGGTTCAGGACAAGACTTGAATTAAAACTAGCAAATGTGGTACACTAGTCTTTTTATTTACAAAGTGTCTATTTATCTATTTATTAATTTATGGAAAATTACAACCCAGTATTGTTAAAACAAATAAAAAACATATACAGTGGATCTTCCTATCCACCGAGGTTTGGTTTTGCCCTCTCCTCTGTGGATGGGAATAATGCAGACAGTCAGACCCCATATTATTTAATAGGTGGCAGCATTCATTCATCCCTTGCTGCCACTGAATAATATGGAATCTGGTGAGCTGCGGATGCTCGAAACCATGAAACACCAGCCCACTGATGTGGCAGGCCCGCTGTAAAGACAACTGCAAATGATTAAGATTGCTATCCTAAAGGAGGGGGAATGGAAAAAGAAGTGTTCCAATGCTGATGCCTCCACTAGGCACAAAGCCCTGCTGGGTTTTCCCCAACAGAGCACAAATAGTGGTGGCCCTTTTATCCTCTGCAAAGCTTTCTCCATGTCATCTTATGGAGGGAAGGAAACTACCTTTATACAAGGAAGTCTGACAAATTCCAAGCCACATCTACTTTTCTCTTCATGGGTGGGGACATGGTTTGAGAAAGAGAGGGCTGCAGACAGTGGCAGCTGGTGATCCTATGGGTTTAAAGTCACTATCCAAAGTGCTGGAACTATTTGGGGAGTTTGATCTGGCTTAAAACCTGTAGTGGATTCATCACCTTACTGACAAGAAAGTGATTGACCACTACTGGCTGCTGCTTCAGCGTGCCCAGGTCTTCTTCTCTTCAAAGGCCTCATGGCATTCTCTGTGGTGACTGAGGCTAGAGCTTCCTCAGGGGTCTAACTGCAAATACTTGTCAATGAGAATAGAGTTATGAAGGCAAATTTCAGGTGTATATATGAAAAAGGGAATCCAGAATGGTTGTCTATTTGGTGGTTTATCAGACATTACAAGAAGCTTTATTGGTGCTGACATTTTGAATTAAGGTGGTGTGATGTAATGTTGACTGTTACAAACACACCTCAGTTAACAAGCTAGGCATTTTTCTAGGCATTGCTTCTTTAACAGTAACAAAAATGGTACCAGAAACTGAAATGACATGAAAAAGAACAGGAATAGATTCCTACACCACAAAACAGAAGATCAGTTTAACATCTTTCAGCAAACATTTTCTTCAAAATTAACAAATATTCACATGTCAGATGAAACCACTGGGTCAAATAAGTTTTGTGTAAGTTTACTAAAACATTTGCTTTTTGACCTTTTCAGAACCATTTGAAGACTTTGTCCAAAATGCAGGCAGACAAGACTTCTTCTTTCACCTGCCTTCACCTGCCTTTACATCTCTTATGATTTCCATTTTGGTGGCCAGATTTTTTAACATGCTGGAGTTAGTTGGTGGGTCAGGCATGTGTCTGCTCTCTCCCTTTCTCTCTGTTTTGCTGTTCATGTATGTTCAGAAAGGGATTCTACAGGCAGCTGCTGTTAACCTTGCCTGTTATAGGCAAGCACACACAGCTATAGTAGAATAAGCTCACAGAATCCCATGTCTTCTCAGATCAAGCCACAATGCACTGCCTTGTTTATTGGACACATGCTGCTGCAACCTACCATGTTTCCCCAAAAATAAGACAGTGTCTTACATTAATTTTTGCTCCCAAAGATGTGCTAGGTCTTATTTTCAGGGGATGTCTCTGGGCAACTGGGCAGGCATAAAAGGAGTTTAACTGTCAGAGGCTTTGTTAACTGAAGTATGCCTGTATGATGCATTATAGTTTGTTGTTGTTCTCTAAACGAAAATGCTAAATGTCTCACAAAACTGGAATGTGGAATGTGACAGTGGATAAGGGTTGAACTTTGCCTTCATTGCCTGTCCAGATAAGGCAATTGTAGCAGGACTGATGTTTAACTATTATTCTCTAAAAACATGCCTCTCTCTCTGTGTGTGTGTGTGTGTGTGTGTGTGTATGCCTGCGCGCATTCTCAATTTCATAAATTCCATAAGGTTTTTCTTAGGCAAGGGATACTCACAGGTGGCTCTGCCAGGTCCTTCTTCTGAAATATAGCCTACAGCACCTGGTATTAATTGGCAGTGTCCCATCCAAGTACTCAGCATGGTTGACTCTGCTTAGCTGCCAAGATCAGAGAAGATGTGGTGCCCTTAAGGTATTTAGGCTGTTTATCTGTGCATTTATCATTTTTATTAGTTAGACATTTCTTTAAAATATCATCTATTTCATCTGTACTTGGGCCCAGGTAGCAGACACATGGAACAGGGAAATACAAATGGCTTAATTCATAATATGGCAGTGGGGTTTTGTAAAATATTATAGAAAACTGGAATAGTCATACAAGCATCTAAAAATACACATAGTAATGCATTGTAGTGGGTTAAGATAGTAATAGGTTCTCCCTCCCCAATGTCCACAAAGTACTGAGGATAATGTAGGTTTCACTAAAAGTAAAGTGTTCAGATGATGCATGTTTCTCCATATACCCCTTCTGACCCCCAACCCTGCATCAGAAAATCAGCTGAAAATATTCTGCCTATGATCAGATCACATGTGTTTTGGTGGTGGTTGTAGTTGTTGTGTGGCTTCAAGTAATTTCCGACTTATGACAACCCTCAGGTGAAACTATCACAGGGCTTTCTTGGCATCCTCTGAGGCTGAGAGGGTGTGACCTGTCACACAGTGGGTTTACATGGCTGAGCCATGATTCATACCCTGGCCTCCCGAGTCAGTCCAACACTAAAACCACTATGCCATGTTTTGTTGGTTGCAACCCTAAAAACAATAAAATGGGGAGGTGAGAGCCATATTTCTAAGCAACTGGAGATACATGATAGACACGTCAGGGTGTGACAAGTGACTTGTAAGTCTTAGGTGTGGAATGACAGCCCATACTTAACACTTTTCAAAGAGGTTTCTGTATTTGATTGTTAGAAAAAAGAGGGAGAGAGCATCTCACATCTGAAGAAAATGCATGATTGAAAGATATGATTGAAGCAGACCTATGACTGTAGCAAAGAGATGATATGGAGATAATTTTAAACTCAAATATTGTCAAAACTTTTCATTCAAGCTACTAATGAAATTCAAATAAACCAGGAATATTTGGAGCCATCAAAAGCCAAATGAATATAAATATGGCTTTGTTCTCATATGGTGTGTGGGTGTGACATTGATCTAGACCTCAGGGCAACAGCTGAGAAGTGTGGCTTTCATAACACAGTATATAATATGTGAGTGTTTCATGGAAACAAGAGGGGGTGAGCAATGTCCTGATACTTGAACAATATGTGGAAAAAGTACTGAAGAAAGAGACACTAAAGGGAGGAAAAAAAGTGAGAGTGGAGCAAGATTATGAAAAGTGTTACAACATCTGACCATACACCACCTGCATAAATAAAAGAAGGTTCAAATCCAGTTTGGATAAACAGTCTTAACATGAACCACAAATTTTACACCCCTTTCTCACTAAGGAGAAAAGGAAGAAGTGTTCCGGAAGTACCACTTCAGGCTGTAGTTTAAAGTTCACATGTTTGAATGTTCCTCCATACAAAAAAATAAAAAAAATAAACACAAACAGGAGAATAACATTCAGAATGTTCATCCAAAATGCACAATGACCTTAATAGACTAGAAAGCAGGGCCAAAACTAATAAAATACATTTAAGCAAGCAGAATACTACACTTTTACAGAAAAAAAAATAAGACTGGGGACACTGGATTGACAACAGTACATGTGAAAGGGATCTAAAAGTTCTAATAGACCACCATGATGATGGCATGGTAGTTGGAGTGTTGGGCTGCCACTCAAGACCAGGATTCAATACCCAGCTTGGCCTGGGTGGCTTTGGGCAAGTCGCATTCTCTCAGACTCAGAAAAAGGCAATGGCAAATTCCCTCTGTACAAATCTTGACAAGAAAACTCCATGATAGGTTCACCTTAGGGTCACCATAAGTCAGAAACAATTTAAAGGCACACAACAAAAAAGTAGGCCACAAGTTAAACATGAATCAACAGTGTAATGTGGCAGCTAAAAAGCCAATACAATTCTAGGTTACATCAATAGAAGTATAGTGTCTAAATCAAGGGAAGTAATAGTGCCAATGCATTCTACTTTGGTCAGGCCACAGCTGGAATACTTTGTCCAGTTCTGGGCACCATAATTCAAAGAAGATATTGACAAGCTGGAGCATGTCTAGAGGAGGGCAACCAAAATGGGGAAAGATCTGGAAACTGTGCCATATGAGGAGAGACATAGGGAGCTGGATATGTTTAGTCTGCAGAATAGAAAGTTAAGTGGTGAGATGTTAGCCTGTTGAAGGGATGTCATAGTTTGTTTTCTGTATCTCCAGGGAACAGGACCCGGAACAATGGATTCAAACTAGAGGAAAAGAGATCCCTCCTCAACATTAGGAAAACTTTTTGACAGTAAGAACCTCTCAACAGTGGAACATGCTGCCTCAGAGAATGGCAGAGATCCTTCTTTGGAGGTTTTTAAACAGAGACTGGATGGCCAACTGTCAGGGGTGCTTTTATTGCGTATTCTTGCATTACAGGGGGTTGGACTTGATGGCCCTTGAGGTTTCTTCCAACTCTATGATTCTATATTTTCACTGTCATTCTTTTCTAGGAGTCAATGCTTATTTGCTTGTCCCCATCATGTTCTGGACTGAGGTAAACTGACTCCATTTTGCTGGAAAGGATTTACACCTGGGGCAATTTTTTCTGTCATCTTTATTGCTTTCTTACAGTCTTCCCTTAATTTATTCAAATAACTCCTTCTAAGATGAGCAATGATTTCAAGAGAGATTTGGTAATTAATTAGTATCCTATTGGTTTTCATATGCTTGGGTGCCAGGTCTACTATTTACAAGAACTGGAGTTGTCCTATTATTGTTATGCCCCTAGTATGAACTCACACCCTCCAACTTTCCCAGTATGACAGGGACAACCCTGATTAATCCTTTGTCATCTCATTTTTTCAAGCTGGTTTTAAACTGTGCCTGTTTCTCTCTCTTCCTCCCACCCTCTCCCTTTGTTCACAGCTTACTTCATTTGCTCCAAACTGAGTTCAAAGTACAAAAGTAGTTTGTACTCACCTCAACAGTGAAGAAAGAGGAGAAGGAGGACAAACCTTTGCCCTTCCTAGTAAGCTCAGCAAAAGCAAACAGCAGTTGCCTCTCCTAGACTGTATGGTCTCTCTCTTTAATAATTTTTGACATCTTGGCCATTCTCAGATGTCACTTGGCCACATGTGTGCCAGGCCCTAAGCAGCCAAGTCCCACATTCTGCCCAACAAGATGAAAACACAGCCCACTCAGCCCACTGCACTTTGAAAACAAAATTGTTCAAACCTCACGACAGGTTCATCTTAGTGTCACCATAAGTCAGAAATGACTTGAAGGCACACAAAAATAACAAAACACTAAATTGAACAATTTACTGAAAACAAAACCACAGTTCAGCTTTACCCCTTCATACTGAATGTAAGCCTCTTTCAAATGCTGAAACAGTGCTGGGACACAATGCTCTTTAAATAAGCCATACAATATGTTATGCATCAGACTGGCCAATTTTTTTATTATGTCCTGTAACCAAAAAAGAGATGAAAGGGCTCTAATCAATAAAGCCTTTCTGGCCACTATGCTGCAGAAACCACACAGGTCCTACAGAATTTATTGCAATTGCCCTGCATAGCATAGCAAGGACTTATGGAGCATGGAAGGCAGATGAAGTGTTTATTGAAACTGCCAATCATCCTACTTTCTGCCTTCCTTTAATGCTTTGTTACACAAACACCAGTCTAACTAGACTGATCCCTCCAGCAGTTGGATAAAGCACGATTCTAACAGGGTAGCCATATTACATTGGTATAACAAAAACAGGGAAAAAAAACCTTGCAATCATTTCAAGAGTAACATATGCATGCTTATCTGCAGTACATTTCCCTACATTCAATTTTGCTGTCTACATGGGCCAAATGAAGCTGTTTCCCCCTGTCCTCACAATGACCTGTCTTCAAGATTTGGGGCAAAATTCTCAATTCAAGTGCAGACTGTCTTCATGATATAAGGTGAGTTCTGCACCTAATCCACCCCGTATCTCACTTAAACTAGTTTTTAAAAACTTACTTTTGCTCTGGATTTTTCAGGAAAACCCAGAGCATTCCATAGTGACATACAGCATCTGTCTACATACTGTTGTGTCACCAAGTATCACTATTGGTGGTGCGAGTTGCTCTCTCTCAGGTCACAACCTCTCCCTAATCACCTTGTTGTGATCTCAAAAGGAACAACTGGAGCGAGCAGTGCCAGCACCAGATGATACAGCAGGCATGTCTGTGTAGACAGCCACCCAGTGCTGCTATGGAATGCAGAGCAGGAGGAATCTGGAGTAACTCCAAGACAAGAATACTCCAGAAACATCCAGAGTATTCTGGCTGGTGTGGATGAGCCCTGAGTATGCAGAAAATTGCACTGGTATTGCTGTTTGCTTTCTATAAAGGCCTTCAAGTGAATGCAAGTGAAGGCTACATGCTTTTGTGAATTAGAACTATGCTCATGGGACATACATGCAGACATGTATGCACACAAGGGGACAGAGAAAAGTGTAAACTGGGGACCAATGGGCAGAAAATGCTAACAGTCTGCAACATTTCTGGGTAAAGCTGAAATATTTACCAGATAAGAACAGTGACCCTTTGCATCTGCCCTAGCCATGTTATACTAATTTGAAAACTGAAGAGAGAAAGAAGTTTATAGCCTTAAAGAACAGAATAGATTTGGTGATAAAATCAAAAGTGGGAAAGAAATATAAATAGAAAATAAAGAATAAAATTAACACAAAGCTGATACAATTTTTAGGTAGCAGAATATTTCTGCCTCCTTGACTGTTCAGTGGCAGCTGCTATGAAAACACACTATGCAAAATTTCACAGATGAAACTAAGATACATGAGGCCGAGTAAGCATTTGTCAAGATCGTAAAAGTTATGAATGAAGAAGAACACACAAGCTAGGAGAAAGTGCAGTGGTCTGCTTTTGCCTGAGCTTCCTGGGGTGGACAAGATTCTACCCCCACTTTTTCTATTCTCCTCTGAATATAATTGAATGCAAACTGCTTTGAGATTTTGAACTATGTTTGCAGCAATTGAAGTAAAACAAAGGGGGAAGTAAGACAGAGAGAAACTGGGAAATTTTAAACAGTGCTGCAAAAGTGGGACAACAGAGGATCAATTGGGACTGTCCTTGTGAGATCAGGAGTGTATGTGATAGTCAACTTTCAAGAGAAAAACAGAACTTGAGAGGAAAAAGGTTAGCTTGAAACTACCAATTTGAGAGAATTGTTTAAAGATGTCCCAACGATGGTATTTAATGTCACAGAAACTAGCACAGATCTATAAAACAAAACAAGTGTTGGAAATGCCAACAGTCCACAGGTTCCTGGATACAAATGCCCCAAGATAAGGAAATTGTGGAATGGAATCCACATATTAATAAGTAAAGTTCTGAAAATAAATTTCCTAATGAAACCAGAAATTTACTTATTAAATATGACAAGTAAGATTAATAAATTAATTAGAGTAAATAGTGGAGATTAATTTTATATATGGTAATGGCTGCCAGACTATTACTCGCACAAAACTGGAAAACAAATAAAATCCCCCTGGTAGATGATTGGTTGCTTAAATTAATGTATATGTCTGTACTAGATAAATTGACAGCAAGATTAAATAAGGACATGAACAAAATTAATAAAGAATAGACTCCAATTGTAGAATTGTGTAGAAAGAGATGGAAAATCTAAATACCAGATTAATTAACATTTATCACTGTGCTTCATTAAAGTAATACTGTTTGAAATCAAGAAAAGACAAAGGATATCAGAAGTCTAGAATAATGAACAGAAAACGTTTTTCCTTTTCTAAGTCAGAGGGATAGAAAGAATACACAGAATATTTAAAGTGTCTAAATGTAGTTTCTTGGTTACATGTTGTGTTTGGTAAAGTGTCTTTATGTATTTTATGTATTTTTAAAATAAAGATTTTTTTTAATACCTAAAAAAAAGAATTGGCAAATTTGATTACATGCAGACTTTAATGAAGCAGGCATTTATCTGTTGCCACATGTGTTTAATTATGATAAGATATGCAAAAAGACTATATTCCTACTAATGTTTATCTATTTCAGTACATGTCCATGGTATCTTACGTTATAGCATTGGACCAAGCACATAATCTATTCATCATTCTTCTGACAAAATTATTCATAGTCCACAAATATTAGTGCCACAGCAAACTGATTACTGTTTTAGGGCCATCAAGACAACAGATACCTTTTCAAATAATTGTAGATCAGAATTCTGGAGAATCTTGTACAGTGTCATCCTTGCAGACACAGCAACATCAGTGCCTCTTATGAATTTACTCTTGAGGGAAGAGTAACAAAGGTGTAATTCCGTCATATTTCAAAAATTAGGAAACATGGGGAACAAGAAGTTATTTTATACAGCTTTGCTGCTGTATGCTGGTTAGGAATGGAAATCATCACTTATTTCATTCTCACATGTAAGAACAAATAATTGCAAACATTGCCTCCCCAATGGGTGCATTTGTACTCAGTTTTCAATTGTTTTTCACATTTGGGGACTTTTTTGCGAAAATATTGTTGCTTTAGGCAAAAAAAAAAAGCTATTTTCATGCAGATAACAATGTTTTTGGCCTGACATGTATTGCTTTTGCTTATTTTATTTTTTAATTTTCATGTTAAAAAGCAAAACCCAAGCTTACTGTTCCACGCAAACCAGGGCTGGCTGATTTAAACCAGATTTTAACCAAAGAAAAGGTAAAGGTGGTCCCTTGACATGAATGTCTAGTTGTAAGGGATGTGGTGGCTTAAGTGGTTAACACACCAGTTCTGCTGATCGTAAGGGTGGAAGGTTGGCAGTTCAAGGCTTGAGTGCTGCATGACAGGGTGAGCTCCTGGCACGAGTCCCAGCTTCTGCCAACCTAGCAGTTCAAAAGCATGCAAAGGCAAGTAGATAAATAGTTCCCACTTCTCAGTGGGAAGGTAACAGCGTTCGGTGCAGTCATGCTGGCCACATGACCACTAGAGCGGTCCTTGGACGACGCTGGCTTTTCAGCTTAGAAAAGAATATGAGCACTGCCCACTACAGTCAGTTATGACTAGACAGTCACATCAAAGGACTAACTTTACCTTTGCCTTTTTAAACAAAATACTTTAAAAAAACAGCAAACCACTCCTGGTTTTTAAAATTGATTATTCATAGATACATTTTTAAAAGGCTGGATATTACTCCTATATTCCAACCCTTTTACTGGAATAACAATGACTGTTTTAATTTAAACAATATAAATTTTAACAGTTTATTGGCACTTGCTCATTGTTAGATCAGTATCCAGTGTCAGTTGCTTCTTTTAAACCACTTTATTTTATAGTGTGAGAAATGCCCTTCAGAAACAAATCCTCCAATTAACAGAAATTCAATGAAAACCACTTGATTTAAAAGAGCACTTTTTAAAGAACAATTATTATTTAAGCTAGTGGCCAAAACATCTGAACTGCATTTTGCTACTTAACTGTACCAAAAAGTAAAAGAAAAAAACCCAACCTGGTTTAAACCAACCAACCAACCAGGTTTTTAGTGTGTGTTGATTCCCCCCCCCCTCCGTGATGCAAACCTGGCTTATGTTTTCACTGTCACACTCAGACTGAAATAACTTCATGTTGTGGTGATTTTTTCCCTGCTTGGTTTGCAAGATTCTTGATTATCAGAAAGATGTATTAATATGACAGTTCATTCTGTAGTAGCCAGGCAATTATTTCACAAGCCACATTCTTTAACAAAGAGATTACTCTACCAACTTTGCAAAATGATGCTTTCACTATGATGGTATGGGTGAAATACACAGTGCAATATTCTTAAACTGTCATTCTGGCAGTTTTTGCACAACCATGATAACAATGAAAACATTTTTGTGTATAGTAACAGATTCTCTCAAACATGGAAGATTTTAGTTAGTTACGGAAATGTTCAGAGCAGGACTTGAAAGTACAGAAGCTGCAATATCTAACCAAAATTTAAGAGAAGGGATGAAAGAAAAATTGCTCCAAAGCATAAAATTGGCACAATACTACTCAGCTCATCAGACTTCTGTTTCCTGTATCAGAGGGAATGTGCCTAATGGAGATTTGGGGGAGTAAATAAACATATACATTTGTCAGAACTCAGGGCCACATACATGATTATATATTGATGATTATAATATTTAATCATCAGTGTCAGACCATAGCTGAGCCTGAGCTGTTGAACTTTTTCAGGATCTTTATTGGCAACTGGTCCTTAAGGTATTATGTAAAAGAAAGGAGAGAGAGAGATGAGCAAATGCTGTTCTCCAGAAAAAAAAGTGAAATCTAGTAATAATGGTTTCAAGTCAAATAAATTCAGTCCTGTTTTTTAATTTTACTTCCTAAATCAGGTTTTATCTTGGCTCCTTCACAATTCCTTCCTACAACAAGGTACTTTATATTAAGAAGTGTCAGCAGTCGCAAATAAGAAACTTGCTACAGGCTTCAAGGTCTTTATTTTTGTGTGGCTGTGGCCTCCTGCTTGTGTTAGTGAACCAGAAAGAAAACAAGCTTGAAATCCTGTCAATCACTGGAAAAAGAGTAGGAATGAGAAAACATCTGGATGTAGGTCACTGAAAATTATAAGGAAAGAAAGAAAACATGACTTTGAAACTTCCCAAGAGCCAGGGAACAAACTGGTCTGCAATTGGATTTGAAATCCCAACCATCACAGAACAGAGGAATATTACCTGAGCCAAACCTCTCTAATCTGCCAGGAAAGCCAATAAAATTGTTAGGTTTTTATTGGATTCTTCATGCAAGTTTGAAACTATGTGTTTTTAGCAGAGGAGTTTTAGCTTTTTTTGAGGTATAACAAAGAGGGAAAATTCCCAAGCACACGCAACGCAGCATGGTTTAAGTACATATAACAAGTTCCTCTTTTGGGGAAGGTGTCAGCAAAATGCTAGAAGAATAAATTACCAGCCTTACCAGCCTAGCTAAAAGAAGACATGGTATAATTCCCCCCCCCCCCAAATTTTAAAATTTATTTTAACTTTTTAAAATTTAAAATCATTTCTACTTCTGGACTCCTCAGGAGTGCCCTGAATAATGATTAGTCTTGAGTGGCACCTGTTCCAAATGTAAGCATTTGACCATTAAAAATTGCTATGGAAGAAATCAAGGAATGGCACAGTTAAGTGTAAACAGCAGGATAGTTGTATGCAAGTCAAAGGGGCTTTCATCCATGCATGCTGTCAGTTAGCGGCCTAACTGGTGCTCATTTTAGCGTCATTCAGGCCCCAAGGACTTTATCACACATGGCGGTAAACAGTAATCACAGCAGGATTATCACATGATGTTGGCCCTCATCGTTGTTCTCCTGGGGGCAAATCATTTGGAAAATGTTTCTTTTCATTAACATAAAAACTCTGATATGTATGCTTTGTTGCTACTGTTGTGGACCACTTTATAATGTGATAGTTCAATTCTGTTTTACTGCTGATGTTGAGGGGGTGAGGGGGTGGTCAGTAGGTTTGCTTTGGGTGCTTTGGGACTGGCTTGGGTGCTCTAGTGATCAGGAAGAAGAAGGCAAGGCAAGGCAAGAGAAGGCAAAACCTTGTTCACTGTTTCCCCCCCCCCCCCACTTTTCCAGCTCTATTTTGAAATCTCTCTCTCTCTCTTTCTCTCTCTCTCTCTCTCTTTCACACACACACACACACACACACACGGAGAGAAACAAAATATATTTACAAAGCAGACTTACAGTTTAAGAAAGCATAAATTTTATTAACCCTTGGGCATCTTTTTGTTGTTGTTGTTTTCCTACCTCCAGACTTCCTTTAGACCACCTTTAAATATAAATGAGATATATAAATGAACAGTCCTATGTTTAAAAAAAAACCTTTTAAAACTTTTTGATCAGAGCTTTCTGATCAGTAAGACCAGACTAAGCACTGGCTGATAGATCAGATTGATCAGTTTCTTTCATCTGCCAGCATTTAGACTGGTCTAACAGATCAAAAAGAACCCCACTCACCCCCAGAAAAAAGGTCTTTTAAAATGCAAAACTATTTATAATTTCTGGGGGCAGGGATGTGTATGTGTGCATGTGTGCATACGCCTATTTGCTAAAATGGGCAGGGATAATGTCTTGGCAGTGTGCGATAAACTTTTAGTGCAAACTAATACTGTTATCCCAGAAAGGTTTTAGATATGATAGAAAACAGAGCAATAGAGATTGCATAGCATTTTTTAAAATAACTCTATTGCAGTGGAAGAAGAGCCCTCAGGTGATAAAATAAAAACATGTCTTTTTACCAAAGCCTTTGGAGACAAATTGATTTTGTCCATATCTGTATGTGTGTGATTTTAAATTTGTTTTAAACAGTATTAACTATTGTGTCTGTGTTGGGGAGGGGGGGAGGTTCAGGCTATGTGGCCATGTTCTAGTACAGTTTATTCCTGATGTTTTGCCAGCATCCTCAGAGAATGCAGGCATGGAAAAGAGTATCGTGTATATACTGTGTGATTCTTGGTTGAGATGAAGTGATGTAAATGTTAATCTCTGTGTTGGTCTATTGCTGAATGGCAAGGCCTCAGGGTGTCCATTTAATTAGTGATCCATCGTCTGTTGGGAAAACCCTCTCACCCTGAGGTTTTCATTTGCATGGGCTGGGTCTTGATCTTGGTGTTTTTCAGGATTGGTAACCAAACTTTATTCTCTTTAAGGGTTTCTTCTTTCATGCTGAAGTTATCTAGTTGTTTGTGGATTTCACTGCATTTGGTGGTCCTTACTTAGGCTTGTCCACAACTGCATGTTATGTGGTAAAGCCCTAAAGCTGTGAGAGGGTCTCTCCCATCCCTTGCTGAGTGCAGCATTTGCTAGGTTTAACCTGTCTTGTTTTAGCTGTTAAAACATTTCATATGCTTTGAGCATGCTAAAATTATTCTTATTGTTTTCAAATGTTTTAAACTGTTTAAACTAACTTTCTTCTCCCTTAGGACCTATGGATATAGGATATGATTTAAATGTTTTAATAAGTAAGTAAGTGAATAATCTTGTAACAATTTTCTGCTGATATGTGACATATCTATTTCCATGGTCATATCTTTTTTAATAAATAAAGTTTGAGATTGGCATATCAATGTATTATTACCCTACATACCATCCTTGATTTCTACACTATTTTGGCAAAGGCAGTAGATATAGCTCCTACAGTATTAGTGCTGGTTGATGCACGAACTTGACATGAGGGGTCAACCTCTATAGATCATTACAAGGTTGGGAAGATGTACTGCATCCATCCACTTACTCTAGCTGATAAAGCAACAAGCCTGTGATACTAAGTGTGCATTTGTTGTTATTTCCCTTCAACTATGACTCATGGAGACCCTAAGGCAAACCTGTAATGCAGTTTTCTTGGCAGGATTTATTCAGAGGATGTTTGCCTTTGCTTTCTGCTAAGGCAGAAAGAGTGAGAATTGCCCGTCATTCAGTAGGTTTCCATGGCTGAGTGAGGATTGGAATCCTGGTCTTCTGGACCACAAATCCAGCACTCAAGCAACTACACTACACTGACTCTAATTTACTTACATATAAATGATGTTTAACCCAGTACAACTCAATGCAACTAATTTCCAAAAAGGGAGAACATTTTCAGGATTGGAATGTTAATCTCACTGAAAACCAGAATTGTCCATCTATACATTCTATGCAAAAGTGAAGGTTTTTAAAATATTTTGAAAAGATGCAGCCATGCAAAGATATGCATGTGCACATACAAGACAACTGTGTTGGGTATACCTCCTGAAATGACCTCTGCTGAACAATCACTTCAGCATATAAATTATCCCAAGACAAAATCCTGCAATAATGAATATGTATTTTTCATTACATCAATTGTCCCACTTTCAAAATGAAACAGGACATTTTGGATACCTTATGCAACACTTTAATTAACTGTGAAATATTCAGTCATTATATATCCCCTTCTAACCTTTTTTAATACTGCAGGGAGCTTCCACCAACAAACAGGTTCTTTTAGTTAATGTTCAACTTTCTTTTTCAATTCACTTCCCTGACCTTTCATTTTGACATTTTCATCTCGTATATTAATTTCTCCCTGTGCAGAATACTGAGCCATTGCAATTACTTGTACTTAAGTCATTTACCAAAACTTTCTTTGACTTTGTTAACAACTAAAAATTCATATATCAAACAGAGATATATTTCATATAGATCTACCAGCCCTCAGACACTGCCAGGAGGTAAAGAATTAAAATTGTTCCTTATTCCTAATGCAGTTACAGAATCAAAATCCAGAGCTCAGAAGGCTGATTGATTTGCTGCTAAGGACTGGGCTTTGAAGAGCTGGATGCTGCATTTGTTTTTGTTTGTTTTTAACTGCTGTTATCTTAAAACTTTTTTTAAAAAAACTTGTGTTTTAACTCTATAACTTTTTAAATATTATTTTAGTACTGGAGCTTATTGACTCTGGGATTGCATTACAAATACAAACTGAAGAAGAAAAGAAGGAAAGAAAGAAGGGCATGCTGGGCAAAGGGGAGGGAATCAAGTTTAAGGGGGAAATGAGGAAGAGAGAGTGCTGGGACTGTCAATGGCATGAAAAGCCCCCATCATGCTATTAAAGAGAGATTTGGTATTAAAAATTCCAAAACCTGTATATTTTCATTCTCTTTTAACAATGCGATTGGGACAAGACCAAGGTAAGTGTGCTAAAGTCTTTTAATTGTAAGCCTCTGAGTAGGAAATAGTCAAACTAACAATTTGTAAGCTGCTCTGGGAGGCTTTTTGGTGGGAGGGCAGGGTATAAATGCTCTAAATAAATAAATACCATATATAATTGACTATAAGTCAACCTCATATATAAATCAAGAACAGGTTTGGGGCCAAAATTATGGATTTTGATATGACCTATGGGTAAGTCGAGGATAAAACCTAGGGGCATGTAACAAAGGATCCAAAGAATGAAGCAAAGGAAAATAATGCCGAAGCACTTACAGAATTCCAGCAGGTATAACTGTTTGTGCTCAACACTGAAGTCTGAATGGATAAGAAAGCAGAGGAGAGTCAGTGTTTCCTATGCTCTTGCGTTTCACCAGGGGATGGCACCTTTTTTTATATAAGAGTTAAAGGATAGTACTTATATTGACCCATGGATAAGTCAATTTTTTGATTAAAATTTCTAGACTTATATATAACTATACACAGTAAATAAATATTTCCCCTCAAATGCAGTCTAGGGAACAGGGGGCATTTTCACCATATTTTGGGCCACCTTTGATCATTTTAGCCAGGAGAGTCCTTTTTTAAAAAAAAACAACAGATAATGGATAGAAACTTCCTATTTCAAAAAAAAAAAAAGAAAAAGAAAAAGGCCTGCCCTGGGCCTAAATTGGCCCAGTATGTACCTACAATGTGGTGGAAATCCCACATACACCTAGAAGGGACTTCTCGAGGCATTTTGGAGCAAAGAAAAATGAGAACTACTGTGTAAAAATGCATTTTTGGGCCCCTGGGGCCACATGCAACCCATGGGCCATACTTTGCCCACCCCATGTCCTAAAGCAATGTCATATTTGGGGACAGTATGACCTTGAGGATTCCTTTTATGAGGGGGTATCCAAACATTTTAATGAGCACCTTTTAAAAAAATTGACCGAATGTTTGTTTTGATTTGTTGTTGTTAACTTATCTCTATGTAGTCACTATCTAGATTTATACATTTTTCCCAGTGTATCTTGACCCTCTGAATACCTGATATTGTAGAAGCCTGCAGATTGCGCCTGTTGAGGATTTTACACTTTAGTCACTTCTGGCAGAGCCAGTCACAAAAATAAAGGATGCAATGAGCTGATTTTCTCAGCAACGTGCACTTAGGGAACAATTATGACATTGACAAACTTTCACCAATATGCCATAATAACTTCCGGATGATAATTATTACTTTACAATACCACCTCGTAAAGCACAAGCTGTAGACTTCTACAATATCAGGTATTCGGAGGGTCAAGATACGCTGGGAAAAATGTATAAATCTAGATAGTGACTACATAGATATAAGTTAACAACTGCACATCAAAACAAACTTTCTGTCATTTTTTTAAAAAAGATGATCATTAAAACTTTTGGATACCCCCTCGTAATTAATCCCATGAGAAGTTCAAATAAGGAATGTAAGAGATGGGGAAATTTGTAGCCAACAAAAGATGTTTGAAGTTGAGAAAAGACAATACAGGTGGTGTAGGGAAATGTACCCAATCTCACAGTACAGAGGAATGGAAAATACCTCTGTTTTTAGCTAATCAGATTCATCAGATGATATTTCTTTAACCTAAGAATTGTAGGCACTTAGAACCTAAATACAGCCTGCTAAACCTTTCTGAAAGAATATTCTCCTGGCCCTCTAAGTGACATCTCTGATCAAATTACTGGGTAATTATTACCCTACCATATCATCTCTAATATATTAAGAGTCCACACCACTAGTGGAGTGCAGAATGCCACATAAACACTATATGTTGACAGTTTCAATAACCCTAAGTCTGAAATAACTCTTTGTGGAGATTTTTAATTATTTCAATGGACTAATACCTGGCAGACATTTTTATTCTTCTGCATGCATACATCAAATACAGATTTGACTAGACCACTCCCAAAGTCCCTTCCACACAATAGTTCAATCATAAATTGCATCCATTTGTCCTACTAAAGATTTATGCAATGAGACTTGCTTGCAGCATCCATACATATTATCTCCATTCCAGAATAATGCTGTCTGTTTTATTCCTTATCTTATAATAAAGCTCTAGCATTTGGAATAGCTCAAGAGGCAGTTTCATGATAAACATCATGACATCCACAGATCTGGCTCTGTGGTTGCTAAACTTTTGTTGACTTACAATTGAGACATGAGTCAAACTATTTAAGTGAAGTGATACATTTGTTTCTATGTTTAGGAATGTTGTGTAAAGTCATCCCAGAGAATGGAAGAGTTATTTTTTGGCTCAGTTCTCACAATCCCCCAACCATCATGACCACTGAGAAGCTAGGTATTGTGGTCTAAACCAATAAAGTTTCTGCAGCACTGTCCATGCTTATTATTGAGCCATTAGAATATGGAATAAAAATATGAACTAAGCATTTGATTCATTTAATTTAATCGTTTACAAAACTCTCTGAGTATAATTACTGGCCAGTTTTCATTGAGAAGGAGGGAGGGAGGAAGGGGGGAGGGAAGAAGGAGGGGGCGAGGGACTTTTGTCCCCAATGGCAGTGCTTGCCATCCACATATGGCAAGTCTGCGGATAAGGAGGGCCCACTGTACAAGTAAGTTGCTGTTACCTTTGTCAGTACTGAGAAAGAGATCTGGTCAATTGAAACAGAAAGTTAAATCATTTTTGAAGCAATAGAAATGATGAGTCCATACCCTCCAACAGTAGAAAACTGAAACATGTGCAGTCATACAACAATAGAGTGTGGTCAAAAAGTCAAAAATTATTAATGAGAAAAATCCATGGAAAATCCTAAATAGTAAAAAAAAAAAAAAATCCTAAATAGTATATAACAACAAGCTACGAAAGGCTGCAGCAGGCTGCTTTTGTCTGTTCTTACTGGGAAGGATGATATTCCACCCCTCTTCTCCTCTGCCTCCTGCTGGGCTGAGTGCTATTCCTTTTGCACTTTGGGTTCATTTTGGAGCATATGAAGTAGGAGAACAAATGGGGAAAGTGGGAAAAGGAGAGAGAAACTAGGAGATTTTAAAGCAGCTGAAAAGTGGGATGGTAATGACTGAAACAGTTGGAAGGTATGTGGGCCATTTTAATATTTTGCTTAAGGCCGCATAATATTTTTTGTTTGGCTTTCCTTTGCCTGCCTAAATAGTATATAAATATAGTTACTGCACATCTCATTTAGTAGCAGTAACAGACAAAATATTAAGGAATACCATTGTCAAATGTAAAAACATCTAGAGAACCAGTGTATTGGACTAGAATTTGGAAAATGCACTTCTAATCAGCAACAAGCCATGGAACTCAGCACAACACATTGGATAAACCTGTACCAGTTCCTTGTCACTCCTCACTGGGGATAAAAAGAGCCATGGAAGCTGTGTTGGAGGAAAGTCCCTTGCCTCCCTCTGAGACGGTGGCATGGCAAGATTGTTTGGAGAGTGGCCCAGCACAGAGGTAGACTAAAGACATCTGTAGGTGGACTTGGCCCCAGCTTTCCTCACTCAGCAAAGAGCCTCTGTAGAACAGGCAAGAAGCAGTGTCTATCAACTGCTCATGGAAGACTCCATGCCCAGCGCAGAGATTCAGCCTTGATTCCTTTGAAACCTGTAAATAGATCCCAACTAATCTTCAGCATGGTACTCTATCTTGTTTGTTCTTCAACTTCTATCTGACTTTCTGGCTTCTTAACCTCGGACTGTTGACAACCAATACTAGCTGCAGCATATTACTCCATAAAGTAATAGGGTTGCTTAGAACTGTCAGCTCTTGGAAAACAAAATTTAAGCTTTTGACCATCCTCTGGGTTGTTTCCATGAAGGAGTTCAAGGGGGAAGAAAAAGATAGGATCAGGGTGTAGCAGACACCAATATTGAATGTTCCCAACTGCGGTTGGAGACCACATGATTACAATGAAGATGATGCCAGGTTGAAACCAAGTCACCTTCACGATCTGAGACAACAACCCTACAAATAACCTCTGTCTGACACCTCAGAGAGCTGTATGTTGTTTTCAATAAGAACAAGTTTTGAAGCAAATTGTGTGTTTTAACTTAGCTCCTAGCAAGAGACTTGGGATTCTCCACACACAAAAAGACTACTTCATGTTCATATTCCTAAAACCATTGATGACCCGATTAAGTATCTCTACCTATCACCTGATTACCAGCTCAGTTATTTCCAAGACTTCTGAATGTACATTACTTGAAAAATTCACCTCTTGAGAACAGCCCCATACCAAATGTTGAAGAAACAGAACTGTTTTATTTAACTTGGCTTGGGTTGCTTCTTAATATCCCCTACTAATGCAGAAGTATTCCCAGATCCTGAGAAAGGAGTGGGGAGACAAGGAAAATCCCTCAGGTCTGCATATTCATGCAGCCCTTCAATCACTGGGCTCAGTCCAGCTCCAAAATCATCCTTGTAGAGTCCTCTTCTGTTGCCTGCAGCACTTTCTCTGAAAAGGACTGGATGGGAAAGCAGAAGCCAGTGGGAAGCTGTGTGTTTAGAGTAGATAGAAGAAAGCCATAAATGATATCATTTTTAAGAGGCCTGAGAATTCCTGTTGGCTAGATGACCTAATGTGAAATCTTTTAAGCCATAATTAGGTAGAATGAGTCCTTCCAAATCTTGCCTGGAAGAACAAAGTTCATATCTGCTATACTATAACAACATGATGATTTTAATTTAAATACATGGAAAAATGGTTTCAACAACAAGCTGAAGTTCTTTTCACCGGCTCATACACACTCACCACTGGTTTTGACACATGGCAAAATAACCCATCTCAATAATCCATCTCAAGTTTCTATAACCAGCTCAAGTTAGAAGCAAAAAGAAGGGAAAGGAAAGAAATAACAAACATCTAAAAAGATAATTGGTTTTGGATTTTAGGCAGCTAGGCTGAGATTGCTTTGGGAGTAGTATTATCAAGATGCACTTCATAATATCCATCCATGCTCTATGCTTTTATATCATCAGGTTATATAAAAAGCCTCCAAGCCTCCAGACTCCCAAAAACTGGCAACATATGAGGAGTGCAAAAAGTGTATGCACAGCTCAAATCCCATCAACACAATGGTTTTCCCAGTTTCTTCTAATAACTGAATTTTGTATTCCAAACAAGTCACATATTCAACTATTCTGTCATATAGGAGGACTATTTTCACACTAGGATCCTTTACAGTATTGCTTTAGAGAGGCTCCACAGAGCACTTTAATATAGATTTATATTATACAATAATGTTGTTCTTCATAGCCAAAATATTACTGTAATTTCAGGCCTGGTTGGTACCTGGAAGAGAGACTGCCAAGTATACCAGGTGCTGCAGATTGGAATCTCAGAGGAAGAAAATGGCAAATCACCTCTGAGTATTCATTGCCTTTTTAAAAAACCCTATAAAATTCATGGGATCACCAGAAGTCAACAGGTGATGTCTTGAAGGTGCACAGTCACTTTATTTAAAAGTAAATCCAGCCAGTTTCTTTTCACTGTTAGCTATTTCTCTATTTTTAGAATGCAGAGAAAAAAAATAAGAGGAGGAAATCCACAAGAGAAACCTATACAGACACTGAGGCAATTAAGAAAAGCTATTTAAGACATTATAGCTGCTATCCTGTATTCCAGTGGTCCCCAAACTGTGCTCTTTAAGGGATGTTGGACTTAAGCTCCCAGAATCCCAGACTACTGGCCAACATGACGGAGGCTCCTGGAAGCTGAAGTCCAAAATCTCTTAAAGGGCACCATTTAGGGTCCACTGTGTGTATCCTTTTACCTGTGAGTAAGCCTAGTGAATTCATTGTGTCTTATTTCTGAGTATACACATATAGGACTGCCCTATGAGAAACTATTTATCACTAATCCACAGTACATGCAAACCAACAACATTGGAAATACTAGTTAGTAGGAAGCCTGCAGCTAAAGGTACAATAGCCCTGAAAAGCATTTTTTTTTTACCTGTCCACAGTGGATGAGAGCCAATATGGTGTAGTGGTCTGAGTAGATAAAGACCCAAGGAAAACAAGGTCTAAACCTCTGCTGAGGCATGGGAACCCTCTGGGTGACCTTAAGAGGAAGGCAATGGCAAATCTCCTCTGAATAAATTTTGCCAAAACAACTTTATGATAGGATCATCATAAGCTGGAGTCCACTTGAAAGCACTTAACAACAACAAAGGTGGGTAAGCTGGAAAAATGTTGCTACAGACAAAGAAATGGAAGGACAGCCCAGGAAGCAATTCAAAGCAATGATTTCACAACACCTAAACTGAAGTCTCTAGACACATTACCACACTACACTCTTATAGTGCTGCTATTCCACTTTCACTGCTCTGGTTGCCTCCTGTTGTATTTTGGGGTTTGTAGTTCAGTGAGACTTAAGTGTTCTCTTGCTGAGAATTCCAAATGCCCTTTGCTAGACTGCAAATCCCCAAAATGCAACAGGAGTCAGCCAGAGCAGGAAAAAGTGGAATAGCAGCACTATAAGAGTGTAGTGTGGTAATCTAGTAAAATTCAAAGATACAGCCATGTTAGCCTGTAGAATCAGTATGTAAAGAGATCTTGAGGCTAACTGAAATAAAGAAGTTGGCAGCATGAGTATTCGTAGACTTCAGTCTACTTCCTATAAGTATCTGAGGAAGTAGACTGAAGTCTACGAAAGCTAATGCTGCCAACTTCTTTATTTCGATCTTGTAGAAGAAACTTGAGACCACAGCACTAATGTTGCATAGTGTCACCAGTCTTACTACAAGCAGGGAATTAATTTTCTGCAAATCTAAAGGATAAAGCCAATTATTTCATTTCTAGGTTAAATCTTTTTTCAATTAATCTAGTACAAAAATAAGTACCACATGCCGCATTTTTGGCAATGATAATAATGGAATAAAATAGTATTTCTAACTCCAGATGTGCAAAAAAAAAAAAAGATTATGGTTAAAATTATTTTAAAATTATGATCTTTCTTAAGCCTTCCACTAACTGATTTTCTCTGCATCTTTTCTTCAATCACAAGTGGTAAATATTTACATTGCAATCTTGTGAACACTGCTGTTGCATAATTCCCATTCATCTACAGGGATCAAGCAGTGGAACAATGTTCCAACGTTAGTTCTTGAAGGAGAGGGGGGAGGAGAAAGATACATGGGAAGGGGGAATTTCTTGTTCTCTGTCATTTAGTTATCTTCCTTGACTGAAACATTTAAGAATGTGTACTTACACTGTCCAGTCCAAGAAAAAAGAAAAAGGAAGCCAGTCTCATAAAATTCCACAGCACAGTCTTCCCACAAAATATACAGAAAACCAAATATTGTCACTTTTAGTTATTTGAATACCATTTGTAACCGCTCCTACAATAAATAGTAACTGTAACTCCTTATGGAAGCTGCCATTTTAATTTCCCAAAATGTTCCACAGAAAAGGTACATCTGGGACCTCCCTCCCTTGTGTGATGAGCTCTGGGTGGGAGTTCACTGACACACACACACACCAGTCACTTTGATAGAGAGCCAGCCAAACCACAATGAAAACACATGCATGTACATACCACACAGAAAACGTACACTGCACTGCTCTCCTTGTCCAGCTTTCCCAGTGCCTCCACGTTACTCTCCCTATTAGATAGTTATTACCTCACTTCTTACTCACTTGATGCTCCTCTCTTAATCATGCCCCACAGCTTACTATCCCCAAAGTCTAACCTTTTCACCATTTCCCTGGTACTAGTCTCCTTGACAATGATAATGCTCCCTAACTCCTTGCTGTTTTCCCTGGTTCTCTCCAGGTTCAAAAACAAGTTAATTTTCATATGTTACTTTTTTAGAGACCCCTCTGAATGCCCCCACAGTAGGTCTATCTCTGTCCCCCTTTTCATTTCTCCTTGCTCCAAATCATCACCCATAAACTCTTTCTTTTTCAAACAAATGAACTTCATACACCATACATACTTTTACATACATATAAGCACACCAGCCCATATCTACTAAGGAATCATGCACACAGTCCCTCCCTTAACTATTTCCCTTGGGGTTTATTGACCTGCTGACCTCCATGTCACTCCCCGTTGCTGTTATGTTCTCCTAGGCATCTCCCAACCACCACCACCCTCCAAGTTAAACTATTTCTCCACCATCACCACCACATCAATTGGAGAGTGAGCCTGATGGGCACTATGCCACTGCTCTCTGGGCACTGTACTAGGATATGAAATATTTTGCAGCAGAAAATGATTTATAGATGTCTCTGGTTTGAACGATAACATCAGTAAAGGAAATGAATAGATGCACTAAATACAAAGAAATGCTTTCATCTACCATGTGCTCCAAATGAAGTAAATGTATAGAATTTCCTTATTTCATATCAAGTCAGCTACATGATGCTGCAACAGGGATAATTAAGACAGGAAAAATATATATTATATCAAGCCAGAGCCTGGAAAAACAACTTGTGTGAACTACAGCTTCCTAGAATACACAGACCAGTGTAGTTATTAGATACGTAGGTTATGGATTCTGTTATATGTAGTCAAAAAAGTAACTTTTCCCAGCTTTCTCAAATCTTAAAAAAGAAGAAATCAAATTAAAGAAATAAAACACTGCCTTTTATGGGCCTCATACTGATTCTCTACTTTTATGTTCCATTAAGTGCATGAAAACTTGTCAGCATATACTGTCAATGCCCCTATGTCTGTTTCAGTTGCTGTTGTTTACTACTAAGGAGGAATACATACTGGCCATCTAAGGGGTGAAACAGAACATCCCTTTGTGCCACCGTCCAGGCAGCTTCAGTGCACGGTGTTTGACAAAAAGGTGAATTGGGGCTGCAGCATGCAGTTTCTGCTCCAATCCAGTTTTCTCAGGGACAACTTCAAGCTGCCTCTTAGGGGCAGTCTGTTTTATCCCCAAGTCACCACAATTCAAAAAGGATGTTGACAAGCTGGAGTATGTCCAGAGGAGAGTGAACAAAATGGAGAAAGACCTGGAAACCATGCCTTATGATCAGAGTTTTAGGGATCTATGGTTTAGAGGCCTGGAGAAGAGAAGGTTAAGGTGGTAGCCATGTTTCAGTATTTCAAGGGATGTCAAATTGATGATGGAGCAAGCTTGTTTTCTGCTGCTTCTGAAAATAGGCCACGGAGCAAAGCTACAGGAAAAGAGATTCCACCTAAATATTAGGAAGACCTTCCTGATGGTGAGAGCTGCTCAACAGTGGAATATGCTGCCTTGATGAGTGGTGGAGTGTCCATCTTTGAAGTGTTTTAAAGAGAGCTGTATGACCATTTGTCAGCAGTTCTTTGGTTGTATATTCCTGCATGGCAGGGGTTGGATTCTTCCAACTCTACGATTCATGAGGTACCATCTACAGGTACTCGGTTAACTGAAGAAATAAAAGACTGTCATGTCACCTAGGGCATGTCATGTGATTTATATATTATATACTGTACTGACATGCCATGTGATCTATATATTGAAATCATTAATAGCAAGAATACTTTGCTTATACAGTGGAGAGGGTAAAGATCAACTATTACCAGGAGATGCAAAATAGCAGCCATTTATACAGACTAGAGAAGGAAAGGATATTTGAAAACATTTGAAACATATTTGAAAACATTCTTGAACACATGTTTCATGAATGTCGAGAGACATCTACAAAGAATTCACCAGGGTTGACAATAATCTTCATAGTTTTGGATTTATCCTCTACAAAATTCACAGAATTGTTGTTTCTTGCGCAGAAAATTGTGGTTTTGGAACATATAAGAACTTCATCAGAATAAAGATAGCATTTCTTGTACAGAAAACATCATTCTTCAGAGAATATAATATTTTCAATGGATTTGGGAGGGAAGGGACATGTGCAAATTTTGCACAGAATCATTCCCAAACTATGAATAGTCTTTGAAGACTTCAATTTTTGAAGACACTCTCACACTTAGAAGAAAACTGCTAAAATTTTGAGAATGAAATTAGTAAAGACAATTTTGATAAAGTGCAAAACATCAAGACACAAAAAATACATTAACTGCATTTTCTTTGGCAGCAACATATGTTATTGTTTCCTTTCCTAATGAATCAGTATCTATTCTACAACATCTGCATTACATTTTTTGGGGGGGGGGGGGGCAATGTGTTTTCAAGCAGGGAAAATTCCAAACTCTGGCTTGACTTTTAACACAGTTCCAGCACATGACTAGGCCCCATTCCATGTTACCTTGGCTGACCTTTGTTGTAGCAGCAGATTTTTCACTTCCTCTCATAGACACCGAAATAAAGGTTTTTATTTTCCTTTAGATTTATGCTTCTTATCCAATCACTTGCCAACACTTACTCTGCTACAGCCTGCCCTGGGGTCCAACAGTTTGTTTTTGACCTATTTCTTTGACCTTTCAATTTTCTGGAAAGACACGTAGTTTTTCACTATGTATTCATATTTTTATGGTGTGCAGGTGTATGCATGCGTGCACTTTCAAGTTGTCTGTCAACGTATGATGACCCCACATCCCAGATTGTACCCATTTTAAAGTATTATATATAATTAAAGTTCAGTATTTACAAAATAATCATGAAGATTATCCATGCTTTTCACAAACAATCACAACAGAAGGCATGCTACTGACCAAGACACATTATTTTCAATGGTAATTATTTTCAATGTCCTCTGGATTTTCACTGATTTTTCAAAGACCTGATTTAGGGCAGGTAGGCAGGTTCACTTTCCACTCCTTCCTTCTCTGCACAAAACAACTGAGATTAAGAACTAGGCTAGGCAGTACATTTAGCAAAGAGTGAAACATGTATGTTTGTTGTAACACATGATTTTATTTGCCTGGGCATGTTGCTTTTGTATGCTTTGTTTATGAACATTGGAAAATAAAAGTATGATTGCTGACGCACATGTCTTCGAAGGAAATCCAATTGGAGGAAGGAAAACACATTTCACTTCATGTCTACTTTGATCTAAATGGAAGAAATTTAGAATTCAAAGCTATAGCCGTGTTAGAGTGGGAAAAGACCCACTTGGGGTGTGGCATTTATATGCCATACGGCCCCAAGACCTATGGAAGCCACCCAGCTGTTTACATGTGGGCAGCTTCAAGACCGTCTGGCGGCATGGCACTTATATGCCACACTCTGCTGGAGCTCCTTGCAGCCAGCTTCAAGCCACTTCAGGACATCAAAGCCAGCTTTTAGCTGCTCAGAAAAGGAGCAACTTTTGGGGGGGTGGCTTCAAGGTGGATTTGGGCCATGGTGTGCAGTTACCCCAATCTGTCTTCAAAAGAGGCAGCTTCAAACTGCTCCTTCTGGCCATCTATTTTGGCCCTTAGTCTGTGCAATCAGTATGTAGAGAGATGTTGTAGCACTTTTGAGACTAAGTGAAAGAAATGTTGGCAGCATGAGCTTTTGTTGATTTCCTCAGATGCTCATGCTGACAACTTCTTTCTTTCAGTTACTCTCAAAGGTGCTACAAGATCTGTCTACAGAAGAAATTTAGGCAACTGGAGTGCTCTTTCAGAAGGATAATACAGTGGTCCCTCCACATTTCCTGGGGTTAGGAGTGAAGGTCCCCCGTGAATGTGGAAAAACTGCAAATAAAAAACCAGTATTCTTTTTACCTAAGAGAACATCTCTCTAGGAATCTCCAGGTCCTCCAGTGCAACTCTATGGTCAACATCTGCCAGAGGGTGAACATAGAATCATGCTAGAGGACCTACAAATGCTCAGAGAAATGTTTTCTCTAGGAATGTCTAGGTTCTTCAGCACAACTTTATGGTCAGTTTCTGGCAGAATTGTGCTGGAGAACCTAGAGATTCCTAGAGAGAACATGTTAATCAAAACTGCAAATAATCAAATCCACAAAAGTCAAAGCTGTAAATGTGTACTGTATTGCCATTGCCTTGCAAGGAGTACTTTCATTAAAATTTATACTTAATCTTAATCTGGACTACCCCGTCAAATGGTAGTCAATTAAATACAACCTTGCCTGATCTCTTCTATTAAATATGCACTAATTCCTGGGGTCACTGTTAATCAACAGATGACTTGAATGCTTAATTCCATATTGGATATTTGTGCATGAGTACAAGTATAAGTGTACAGATTTATGATCTGAAGTCTCAAATCCACTAAACTTTAGCTTGAATAAAAACAATAATGTGTCATGTAGACCAGATGTTTATTACACTGAAGAGCCCTGGTGGTGCAGTGGTTAAATGCCAGTACTGCAACCACTCACTCACAAACCACAAAGTTGTGAGTTTAATCCCAGCCAGGGGCTCAGGGGCAACTCAGTCTTGCATTCTTCCAAGATCGCTAAAATGAGTACCCAGCTTGTTGGGGGCAATTTGCTTATAGATGTAAACTGCTTAGAGACTTAATGCAGTATGAAGCAGCATATAAATGAAACTGCTACTGCTATTACTATGAAGATTCCAAGAGCTGATCAGTCATTATCTATGAATTCGAGTTATCTATTTTTAAAGCTGCTGTTTAAATCACTCTTTTTTCTTTTTTCTTCTTTCTTTCTTTTCTTTTTTTCCCTTTTTTCTTTCCTTTCCTTTCCTTTCCTTTCTTTCTTTCTTTCTTTTTTTTTTTTTTTTTTGCATATTCTGGGGTCTGTAAAGAGAACAAAAAAAATCTTACGTTATCTAGAACATGTATTCATTTATAAGTGGTATCTTCTGTTTTTCATTATACAGCTTTTAAAGTTGCAGAAGGAAACTCCAGACTTGCCCTTGAAGATGAACAAGTAGTTACAGACAAAGAGGATGAAGGGAACCAAGGATATCTCTCAGCTATTCAGTTCTCCTATCCATTAGATGTAAGATTTTAACTTCCACTTAAGAGCTTTGCATTTGCTCTCTCTGTCTCTTGGAAATAATCTCCAGCAAAAGAATTCCATGAACCTATGAGACAGATCAGAGGCTTAGGCTGTCTATCCACAAACTGTAATTGCTTTCTTGGTCTCACTAATGAAGTAAAACTCAGTTAACCTATATAACAGGCTGTCAAAGCACAGAAACATTTTAATAGTCATGAAACCCAGCATACCTCCCTACCTGTACTGTACACACACAACGTTCTTATTAATTAAAGCCCAATGAGTACAAATCTAAACATACTTATATTTCTGATGATGACATCCAATGTTCCATAAATGCATTTTCACTTGCACAATGGTGCTTCCCCAGCTTCTCCTCCCCCCACTATACTCCTGCAAACAAATTGCCAAATCCACTCAGAAAGACTCTTCAACCCTTCAGAGCAGATTTTGGGACTGCAAGAGAAAAGACCAACATCACTAAAATCCACCCTTAATCATATAAGAATTTGGTTAAATCTATACATTTTAATGTTCAAATTGAATATGAAACTTCAGCCACAGCTCCAAGACAACTGCATTGAATTCTACAAAGCTACCCATGTCTTATCTCTTGACATTTAATGAGCCACAATTTTATCAATATTTTTATTTAGCTCAATTACATATATACATTAAAAGATGCAAGTCATATATATCATTGTAATATATGCATTTGTTCTTGTCTTTTAGTAGTCAAAAGAAAAAAGGTTCTCCTGTAATGCTTGACTTGATCAGTTCTACTTGTATTAAGAGTAAATAAAAATAATATCAACAATTCACTTGCTGTTAATCATTTTTATGCTTCAGCATATCCTCTCCATTGACGCCCCCTTGTCATGGGGGAGAGGCTTGCGTACCCTAATGAAGCTGTGAGCTATGCTGGCAGTGGCATAAACAGCCACCAGTACGGCCTCCTATGCCAGACAGGTCACAGCCGAAGGGTCTGACCAAGAGCGTCAAAGGGCTCTTTAGCCTTATGGCAACTATCCTAAGAGAAGGAAAACTCCATTCCCAAACCTGGGCAGATGGTGCTCGTCTAACCCTGTAAGGTAAACCATCTAAGAGAAGGAAACTCTAATCAAACCTAAGACCCAAGGATCTCACTGCCACCATCCTTGCTTGCTTGGCCCCAGCAGATAAACCTCTGGTTTAAAGGGTGAGGCCAGTTCTATGCACGCTGCGCTCCACCAGAAAAATCCATTGCACAGGCTCGAAGGACACATCCGATCCTCCCCCAAAAAATCCTGTAGCAATAGGTGAGGGATGAAACGGCAGGTGAAAGATGCACTGGAAGCTGCAGACCCAACCCTGTATGCAGGCGGTTCAGGACTTTGGTTGCTCGAGACTGACCGGGAGATGACAGACTTGTTCAGCAGCATCCTGAATGATCAAGCAGCCTTTTCTAAGGAGAGCACTGCTTGCTCCATATGGAGAGGGGCCTGGAAAAGGTGGCCTAAAGAAAGCTCATCTCCATCTACCTGGTAGGCAAGCCACAGTCAACAGGCATCTTCTGATGCGGTCAAACAAAAGCAAAGATACAAAGGCACACACCGGCTTCCAAAGGTTAAAACAGACTGACGCTTGCATGCTGGAACATCAGAACCATGCAAGATTCTGCAGACAGTGGATGTCCTGAGCGTCATTCTGCTCTAATAGCCCATGAACTATCATGACTTAATATTGACTTCGCTGATCTTAGTGAAGTTTGTCTCCATAAGGAAGGCAGCCTTAAAGAACACGGTGCCGGCTATGCACTCTACTGGTCTGGCAAACCAAAAACTGAAAAACATCTTTCATGAGTAGGCTTTATAATTAAAAACTCCATTGCCTGCAAACTTGAAACTCTGTCAACAGGTCATTCTGATCGCATTATCTCCTTATGCCTCCCACATGTTGTTCTCTTCAGTATATATGCCCCAACTATGCAAGCCGACCCTGTGGAGAGAGACAAATTCTACTCAGACCTACACCATCTCATACAAAAAGTCCCTGCAGAAGATAAAATCATTATCCTTGGTGACTTCAATGCCAGAGTAGGAAAGAACTTCGAAGCCTGGAAAGGCGTTCTAGGCAAGCATGGTGTTGGAAACTGTAATGATAACAGACACCTCCTGTTAGAGTTTTGTGCAGAACAGCAGCTGACTATTACAAACACTATCTTTCAGCAGAGAGATAGCTTGAAGACAACCTGGATGCATCCCCGATCCAAACACTGGCACCTCATTGACTATGTTCTAGTGCACCAGAAAAGCATTTGCTATGTCCGTCATACTCAAGTGATGCCCAGTGCAGAATATCAAACAGATCATCGCCGCGTAAGATGCAAATTAAATCTTCATCTTAAGCTCAAACCTAAGAGCGGTGGCATCTTAAAGAGGAGACTCCAAGTCAACAATATTGAATAAGCTGCCATGAGAGATAACTTCCAGGCAAATCTGCAATCAAAACTTGAAGACCATCCTTTAGATTCTTCTCCTACAGTGCTTTGGAAACATATTAAAAACAGTATCCAGCAGTCTGCGGAAGAATCCCTCGGGTTCTCCCGCAAGAAAAATCAAGATTGGTTTGATGAAAACAACCAAAAGGTCCAGTAGGTGTTGGCAAAGAAGAGAACTGCTCATCAGGCACACCTTGCTCAGCCATCTTGCCATGTAAGAAAAGCAGCCTTCTGTCTCGCATGCAGTAAACTCCAACAAAAACTCTGAGACATTCAGAACAAGTGGTGGATCAATTTAGCAGAAAAGATACAACGTTTGTATATCTTTATTACGGTCATAGACCAGTACAACACAATGTTGTGCAGATCTGGGTGATTCCAGAGGATTCTATGAAGCTCTTAAAGCAGTGTTTGGACCTACTTATCAGGTCCAAAGCTCCTTATATATATATTTATTATTATGGCACTTGACCAGCACAAAGCTCCTTATATAGTACAGATTAGTCAAACACTAATCACAGACAAAGCCTCCATCCTGAATCAATGGGCCGAACATTTCCAAAGTCTCTTAAGTGCCAACCGAGTAGTCCAAGGCTCAGCTATCCAATGTATGATACAACAACCAATGAAAAATGAACTGGAAGTGGCTCCCACTTTGGAAGAAACCTTTGAGGTCATACAGCAGATGAAAAACAGCAAGGCAGCCGGGATTGATGGAATCCCACCTGAAGCTTGGAAACATGGAGGTCATGTACTCCATGCTAAATTCCACGAGCTCCTTGTGAGTTGCTGGGAAAAAGGTGAACTGCCATCAGATCTCCGAGATGCAGTTATCATCACCCTGTATAAGAAAAAAGGAGCAAAATCCGATTGCTCAAACTATCGAGGTATAACACTGCTCTCTATTGCTGGAAAAATCCTTGCAAGGATACCCCTGAACAGATTAGAATCATAGAATCATAGAATCGTAGAGTTGGAAGAGACCACTAGAGCCATCCAGTCCAACCCCCTGCTATGCAGGAAATCCAAATCAAAGCACCCCTGACAGATGGCCATCCAGCCTCTGTTTAAAGACCTCCAAGGAAGGAGACTCTATCACCTTCCGAGGAAGTGCGTTCCACTGTCGAACAGCCCTTACTGTCAGGAAGTTCTTCCTAATGTTCTGGTGGAATCTCTTTTCCTGCAGCTTGCATCCATTGTTCCGGGTCCTGTTCTCTGGAGCAGCAGAAAACAAGCTTGCTCCCTCCTCAATATGACATCCTTTCAAATATTTAAACAGGGCTATCATATCACCTCTTAACCTTCTTTTCTCCAGGCTAAACATCCCCAGCTCCCTAAGTCGTTCCTCATAGGGCATGGTTTCCAGACCCTTCACCATTTTTGTTGCCCTCCTTTGGACACACTCCAGTTTCTCAATGTCCTTTCTGAATTGTGGCGCCCAGAACTGGACACAATATTCTAGGTGGGGCCTGACCAAAGCAGAATACAGTGGCACTATTACTTCTCTTGATCTAGACACTATACTTCTATTAATGCAGCCCAAAATAGCATTGGCCTTTTTAGCTGCCGCATCACACTGTTCACTCATGTTCAACTTGTGGTCTACTTGGACTCCTAGATCCCTTTCACACGTAGTTTCATTCAGCCAGGTGTCACCCATCCTATATCTGTGCATTTTATTTTTCCGCCCTAAGTGCAATACCTTACATTTCTCTGTATTGAATTTCATTTTGTTAGCTTTGGCCCAGCTTTCTAGTCTATTCAGGTCATTTTGAATCTTGATCCTGTCCTCTGGGGTATTAGCTATTCCCCCTAATTTGGTGTCATCTGCAAATTTGATAAGTATGCTCCCAATTCTGTCATCCAGGTCATTGATAAAGATGTTGAATAGCACTGGGCCGAGGACAGAGCCCTGTGGGACCCCACTGGTCACTTCTCTCCAGGATGAAAAGGAGCCATTGTTGAGCACCCTTTGGGTTCGGCCAGTCAACCAATTACAGATCCATTTAACAGTTCCTTTGTCTAGCCCACATTTTACAAGCTTGTTTGCAAGAATGTCATGGGAAACCTTGTCAAAGGCCTTACTGAAATCAAGATATACTATATCCACAGCATTCCCTTCATCTACCAAGCTGGTAATTTTATCAAAGAAAGAGATTAGATTTGTCTGGCATGACTTGTTTCTCTGAAACCCATGTTGAGTTTTTGTGATTATGGCATTGCCATCTAGATGTTCACAGACTCTCTGTTTAATGATCTGCTCCAGAATCTTTCCTAGAACTGATGTCAGACTAACTGGACGATAATGGTTGGGATCCTCTTTTTTCCCCTTTTTGAAGATGGGGACAACGTTTGCCCTTCTCCAGTCTGCTGGGATCTCTCCTGTTCTCCAGGAGTTCTCAAAGATTATTGCCAATGGCTCTGATATTACTTTTGCCAGTTCTTTTAATACTCTTGGATGGAGTTCATCTGGTCCCGGAGACTTAAATTCATTTAGATTAACAAGGTGTTCCTCTACTATCTCTTTACTTATTCTGTGCTGAAATTCCCCTATTCTGTTCTCTGCTCCATTATCCTCAGGTTGAGCACCCTTTGCCTTTTCTGAGAAGACTGAGGCAAAGAAGGTGTTGAGTAATTCTGCCTGTTCTCTATCTCCTGTTAGCATTTTGCCATCTTCTCCACGCAGTGGCCCTACCGTTTCCTTCTTCTTCCTCTTGCTGCGGACATATCCAAAAAAGCCCTTTTTATTGTTCTTAACCTCTCTAGCAAGCCTGAGTTCATTCTGCGCTTTAGCTTTTCTGACTTTACCCCTACACATGCCTGCTATTTCTTTGAATTCCTTTTTCGTGATTTCCCCCTTTTTCCATTTCTTATACATGTTCCGTTTCAAACTTAGCTCGGTTGAAAGTTCCTTAGTCATCCATCCTGGTTTCTTGAGACACCTCCCGTTTTTCTTTCTCACTGGAACTGTTTGAAATTGTGCCTTCAGTATCTCCCTTTTGAGAAAGTCCCATCCGTCCTGAACTCCTTTATCTTTTAGTATTTCTGACCATGGAATCGCCCTCAATACTTCTCTAAGTTTACTGAAATCCGCTCTCCTAAAGTCTAGGATGCGTGTCTGACTCTGCCTGGCTTCTCCTTTCCACTGTATTACAAACTCCAGGAGAACATGGTCACTTCCACCTAATGATCCCACCACTTGCACCCCATTAACCAAGTCCTCCTTGTTGGTTAGGATCAGATCTAAAATAGCTGACCCCCTTGTTGCCTCTTCCACCTTTTGGACCATGAAATTGTCTTCCAGGCAAGTGAGGAATTTGCTAGACCTTGAGGATTTGGCTGAGTTTGACTTCCAGCAAATATCAGGATAGTTGAAGTCACCTATCACTACTACATCTCTCTTTTCTGACTGTGTGGTCATCTGTTCTAGAAAGATATCATCCAATTCCTCAGTCTGACTTGGGGGTCTGTAGTAGACTCCCACCGTAACATCCTTGTTGTTTCCCTCCCCTTTGATTCTTATCCAGATGCTCTCCACCTGGCTTCCATGATTGATGTCCAGGATCTCTTCACTGGTGTAAATATCTCTGACATATAGTGCTATTCCTCCTCCTTTCCTGTTTGGCCTATTTCTCTTAATAAGGTTATACCCCTCTATTTCCACATTCCAATCATGAGACTCATCCCACCAGGTTTCAGTGATGCCTATTATATCATATTTGCCTTGTTGTACTAGGAGTTCGAGTTCATCTTGCTTATTTCCCATGCTCTGTGCATTAGTGTAGAGACATCGCAGACCATGGTTCCCTTTTACTTGCTGCCTGTGCAAGTTTTTTTGCCTCCCACTGTTGGGTCCTTGCACTGTTTGCCTTGTTTCCTCTATGTCAGTTTGACTATTTACGCCATCCCTTTTGCGTTCCTTAATATTGTCTCCCTTCCCCTCGGAACTCAGTTTAAAGCTCTCCTGATCAAGTTCTTGAGACTGTTGGCAAAAACATTTCTTCCAACTGGCGTGAGATGCAACCCGTCTGTTGCAAGAAGTCCCTCCTCATGGAACCGCAGCCCATGATCCAAGAATCCAAATCCTTCTCGGCTGCACCATCTGCGAAGCCAGTTGTTCACCTCTGCTATTTTCCTCTCCCTTCCTGGACCATGCCCTTCAACTGGCAGAAGAGACGAGATGACAACCTGTACATCCATTCCTTTTCAGCTTCCTACCAAGCGCCTCATAGTCCCTTTTGATGTTCTGAATGCTGTGTCTTGCAGTATCATTAGTTCCCACGTGGACCAAAAGGAAGGGGTATTGGTCAGTAGGGTTGACCAGTCTTGTCAGCCTCTCTGTCACATCCTGGATCTTTGCACCTGGAAGACAGCACACCTCTCGAGACATCTTGTCAGGCCTACAAATCACTGCTTCTGTACCCCTCAGCAAGGAGTCCCCCACTACGACCACACGCCTCCTCCGAGGCTTAGCAGCGACTGTTCCCTCGGGTGGGACTCTCAGGCTCCCTTGCTCTGTCCCTGAAGTCTGTCCATGTTGCTCTTCTTCATCCTCCTTGATAAGGGAAAGAGCTTCGAATCGATTTTCTAGCTGCAAGCTCCCCGAACAATTCCTTCTTGGTTTACTACTCTTTGTGACATTCCTCCAGCTGTCTGCCTCCTCTGTTTGGCAAGTGACCTCTTCCACCCTAGCATCTTCCTCTGCATGGTACTCATCCAAGATGGTTAGTTCTATTGTGTCCAGGAAATCCTCTTGTTCCCTAATCTGCTGAAGTGTAGCTACTCTGGACTCCAGCTGCTGCACTTTCTCCTCCAAGAGTGCTACCAACTTGCACTTGGTGCATGTGAAGTTCTCCACTACTGTAGGCAAGAAGAGAAACATCCCACAAGAGTTGCAGGTGACTGTGGCAGATCCCTTGTTGTCCATACTGCAAAGTCTTTAGTAATAAATATAACAGTCAATCTACTGGGAATACTTCTTTAAAGGTAAGTACTGGCTGCTATCTTACACTTAAAGGGAAGGTTCTGTTTCAATATCTGATTCTAACCTAATGCCACTTGAGCAGAGTTGTTCAGTTAAAGAAAACTAAAATTCGGGCGCCGTTAGGCGCGCGGCTCTGGAAGGTGGTATATAAAGCTAGTCTGCTAGCTCCGCCCCCTTGTGACTCACAGATGTGACTCACAGAATCTCCTCCCCTTCAGCAACGAGCACACGGTCTCAAGCACACGGTCCCAAAATGGCTGCCAAGCAGCTCCTCTCCTTCTCCTCTCTCTGGCCGGACTGTTCTGGAAGGCTCTGGAAGGTGGTATATAAAGCTAGTCTGCTAGCTCCGCCCCCTTGTGACTCACAGATGTGACTCACAGAAGCTCCTCCCCTTCAGCAACGAGCACACGGTCTCAAGCACACGGTCCCAAAATGGCTGCCAAGCAGCTCCTCTCCTTCTCCTCTCTCTGGCCGGACTGCTATTGCAGAATAACTTCCCTCTGAAAGCCAATGCAGCTTCAGAGCTAGTAGGAGCACTACAGATATGGTATCTGCTCTTAGACAACTGCTAGAGAAATGTAGAGAGCAGAACAAAGGACTCTATGGGGCTTTCTAGATTGGCAGGAAAGTGTGACATGAAGTTGCCTTTTCCTTAATGCTTAGCAGCTGCACCACAGCCTTTAGATGGAGCTGCGCTGTTCCGTAGTTTTTAAAAAAGAAGCTGGGAAAACCAGCACCTTTTTAAAGGCGCTTCTTCTCCCCTAAAATGCAAAAAAAGCGTTTTCATGACACACTTTCCCTTTTTATCATCTAAAGGCTAGAGTTTCATGCAGCCATGAACACACTTCTTTTTGCCAATCTAGAAAGCTCCTATGTAACATTTGTTGACCTTACCAAAGCCTTTCTGTGAGAAGAAAAGGTCTGTGGCAGATCCTGGAACGACTAGGATGTCCCCCCCCCCCCAAATTCCTCAAAATGAGGGCCAGCACGGTCAAGTCAGATATGGCGATGCTCTCTCAGAGCCCTTTCTAATAACTAACAGTGTGAAACAAGGTTGTGTTCTTGCTCCAACTCCATTTACAATCTTCTTCAGCATGATGCTCCAAAGGGCTATGGCAGATCTCAAAGAAGAAGATGGCAGCTATATACGTTACCATACTGATGGTAGCTTGTTTAACTTAAGCTGTCTGAGGGCTCGCACAAAGACTCTAAACTATCTAGTTCATGAGCTACTTTTCGCTGACGATGCTGCCCTTGTTGCCCATACAGAAGCAGCTCTGCAGAACCTAACATCCTGCTTTGCAATGGCTGCAGAGCTGTTTGGGTGGAAGTCAGCCTGGAGAAAATGGAAGTTCCCTACCAGCCTGCACCACAAGAAGAGCACTATCACCCCCACGTCACCATAGGCAAATCTCTGCTTAAGTCCATCCAGCAGTTCACCTACCTGGGAAGTATCATCTCTTCAGACGCCAAGATTGTTAAAGAGATTGATCACAGATTAGCAAAGGCATATAGTGCATATACAAAAGAGTATGGAGTAACAAATACCTAAGGTGAAGCACAAAAATCAGTGTATACAGAGCCATTGTACTGTCCATTCTCCTCTATGGGTCTGAAACATGGGTCACCTATCGCCAACATCTACGACTCCTCAAACGCTTTCATCAGCACTGTCTAAGCACAATCCTAAATACACACTGGACTGACTATGTGATGAATGTTGCTGTCCTGGAACAAGCAGGGATCACCAGCATTGAGACCATGCTACTGAAAATGCAGCTGCGCTGGGCAGGTCACGTTTCTAGGATGGAGGACCACCGCCTCCCTAAAGGGTCAGCGTAAGAGGGGCGCCCAAAAGAAGAGATACAAGGACTCCCTGAAACAACATCTCAAGCTCGTCCAAATTGATCACCAACAATGGTCTGCCCTGGCCTCACATCGGGAGGCATGGAGATGCACTATCCACAATGCTGCAGCCTCTTTCGAGAACTCACGCCGAATGAGTCTCGAAGAGAAACGACAATGCAGAAAGAACCACAACTTGGAAACATCACCCAAGGAGACTTTCTGCTGTGCTTTCTGTAACTGGACTTGTTTATCTTGGATCGGCCTTTTTAGTCATAAGTGTGCTTGTAGTAAGCATGGGATGAGTTCTTCCTGAATCAACGTTAGCGAAGAAGCCAGAGAGACTTCAGCATGTAAAATCGTATTGATTGCTGTTTACTTTTATATGAGTCACATTTAAATCCACACTGGATTATGGGATATAGAATTGGGATATAGAATTGGGATATATAGAATTCTCAAGTTTCTACTCTCAATTAATTGAGAGTGAATTTTGCTGAAGAGTTAATGGTGAAAGAAACCAGCCAATCACTATCTATTGATTCTTTCTGGTCTTCATGGTATGGTGTTGTGGTTGTACTACTAATTGCTTTTTGCCATGTTCTTGTTATTTTGTGGATCAATGGCAATAGTATTAGATTTGAAAATTTTCACCCAAAATGCTTAAAAATGCCTCGAAGAGATTTAAAAAGGAAAATTGAGAATGTGGCTCTTTATATCCCCAAATTTATGCTTCTCCTATCTGTCATGTTACTCTGAAAATATATCTTTGCTGTACCCATATTCCTCCCCTCTAACAATTAGTCCAATAGTGGTAACTATTTGTAACATCCCTTCAAAAACTGTGCTACTGCTCCTTCTTGGGGAAAGGGCACCTAATATTTTTGACTTCCACAATTTTGTTTACAGATTGTGAAACCATCTGAGATCTGTCTATTTGAAAATGCAACTTCAGCACCTTGTTGTGTGTGTGTGAGAGAGAGAGAGAGAGAGAGAGAGAGGAAGGGAGAGAGAGGGAGGAGGTGCCCTTATTGACTTGAAATGAAACCTAGTAATTTATGCAACAGTAACAGAAATGAAGTTGGACCTACCTTAATAAGTTAGGGCATGTAAGTCCAACTTCCTTCCCTCAACCTATCATCTCTCAGTCACTGGCAAATATTCAATATCTTCCATTTATCAGAGGAATCACAAGTGTAGCAACACATTAAAAGCAGGTTTATGCAACATATTTGAACAACAACCAGTTTTCCACTGGGACTGAGTGGGGATAGAAAGGACTAGCATGGAAACTTTGCACACACAGTAACAGCAATATCCCCAACAGTTGCTCATATTGATTGGGAACTGCTTTAAACAGTTTATTTAAAATTGGTGAAGCCCAGTTTCCTAGGCCTACACAATTGTAATGATGACATGGTTCAGAATTACTGAGTAGATACTGCAAACAAGAAGGGAAAGTCAGAGTTTCATAACATCTTGCCAACCTACTGGAAAAAGGCAGAGACACTGTTTTCGCTCTGTTCACTGGCAGCTGTTGAATTATTAACCATGATGTAACCACAGGAAAGGAAAGTTTATTAAACACAGACAAACTCCTGTTTGCCTGCAAAGTACTATTAAAAACTCTTGGATACCTTTGGCGAGCCTAGCTATGCAGAATATAAGTAAAGTCATTAGCTGCAGGTGAAGAGCATTGAAGAGATTTTCATCTTTTTCCCCAGAGTGCTATTTCCAAATCTTGTCCTTTAAATGTTTTTATGTAACCATTTCTCAACAGGTATTTCAGAAAATGAACAAAATGCAAAATAATACCAAAAACAAACACCTGCTATCAGCATAAAAGGTTGGTTTTTATGATCTAGCACCTGGTAGTTCTCCCAAACTTTTCTACCTTTGAACAACTTCAGACATTTTAATAAAGAAGGAAAGAAGAAATATGAGATGAGTTCAGCTTCCTGCTTCTAAGATTCTTTAATAATACTTGACAAGAAAGGTAGAGTATCTTTCAGGTTGCTTCATATTCAATAACCCTTTTTAAATGCCACAGAAGAAAAAGGACACAGTATTTCCAATAATAAGAAAGTGGGATCTATTGCATAATTTCTGTTGTGCTTTCTGGGGCAAAACTCTTAGACGCCTAACAGGTTATAACTTGTAAACTATCAGAAGGCCTCCAAATGAGATGGACAAGTTCTCTGAACAATCACATCCTTGACATCTTTTCTTTATATGTGATTTTTTTAAAACATTAAGTGCCTCCAAATAAATTGATAATTAATAAAGTCATTCATGTGCTTGGTCTTTCTTGAGCAATTTGATATTTATAAATGCCCATAGGAAATGAATCACATTTTGGGAGAAAGTGGGGGAGGAGGATAAAAATCCCATAAATAAATAAATCTGATTTACAGTTCTTGGTTTGCCAAGTCAAGATTATCACAGGCCTTAAATTTCACTAGGGAAACCCTTAGAGATGCCACAGGGGGCAACTGCTGGTGATGTTATTAAACATGGCACATGGTTCAACTACAGTTGCACAAAGTATGCCATTCAGATAAAAACACACTATAGAAATAATGCAGCTTGACATCACTTTATTTGTTATGGCTCCATCCTACAAAATCCTGGGATTTGCAGTTTTGTGAGGCACCAGCACTCTTTGGCAGAGAAGGCTGAAGACCTTGTAAAATAACATATCCCACAATTCCAGAGGATGGAGCTATAGCACTTGAAGAGGTGTCAAACTGCATTTTTTCTGCAGTGTAGATGCACCCTACAGCTAATAAATGAGGATATATACACACAGGGACATCAATGGGAGATGCAGTTGGTGTAGACCACACCGGGTGAAACCCCAGAGCAGAGGTGACACCTGGTTGAGCCCTGCTCCCCCTTCTCTACAGTAGGGGCAAATGTGCAGCCTTCCCGGGTGATATCCTCCACATCAGAAGACACCGTAGATATTCATGCCACTGCACACACATAACACACAGACTTTTTGAGGCAATGCCTTTGTGATAAGATTCCCTATCCACACCCTGACGGCTAAACAAGAGGGACCACAAGATCAAGCAATCCTATCTTGCACTGATCTAAGAACTGGAACCTAATTAGCCACAAAACTGTTCACTTTTCCAAAGGGTTTCACTGGTTTTTCTCAGTTGAGACTTTCAGAATAGTATTTTGAGGAGAAAAGTATACATTTCCATATGCTTTCTGGGAGAAAACACACCAGTTGTATGGTAGTTAAAGTGATGGGGCTTGGGACATTCAACGAGATTCAGTTATGAAACCCTGGAAGTGATCTTGGGCCAGGCACATTCTGTCAATCTGATCTACCTCATAGGCTTGAAAAACCAAAACAAGGAAAAGGCATAAATTCTGTTTTGAACTTGCTTTAGGAAATGTGGGGCAGAAATGTAACTAATAAATAAATATATTTTCTTTATCAATACAAAGACAGACAGGCAATATTTTAAAATATACAGTAAATGCAGGTTAATATGAAAACAGGACTTAATTAAAATGAAGATGTGAGTATGCTACATAATGTAAATAAAACAGGTTTGGACATAATTTCTGTGTCTTTAAAGAAGCATGTTCTATTGCTACATAAGCTTAAGAAAGAGATAACTATATTGAATATATGTTTCTCTTTCTGGTGTCATCTCTGAATTTCATAAAAGCCTAAATTCAGATCAGTGGTAGAGTACAAGCTTCAAATACAGAAAGTCTTACATTCAGTTTCAAATATTTACGAAGGAAGGAAGGAAGAAAGGAAGGAAGGAAGGAAGGAAGGAAGGAAGGAAGGTTGGTTTGCTAATCTTCAGTACACACACTGAAACACACACACACACACACACACATGTTTATTGCTTAATCCAAAAACAATTGCAAACAAGAGCCTAATCTTCACTAGGTCTGAAGTTTTACAGATTTTGCAGGCAGTACAATAAAAATCATGTTTTCAATTAACTAAATGTGTGGCTGTTTACGTAAGATATCAAAGTAAGTGCACAGATCCTATCATGATTCAGCCACAATATAGAAAGTTAACACTGAGAGGACTTTTAGATAGGAAAAGTGACTGCTTCCAGGTTCTGACATTCCATTCTTAGAAGGCTAGACTGGGCCCCACCTTGTTATCCTTCTATTGGCCAGCAAAGGCTTTTAACAATGGTTCATATGACATGGCTTTAAATAGTGTTCTGTCCTAATCTTTTACTTCTTTTATCATCTTTACTTTTTATAGCTGTTTCAGATTATTTTTAAAGTTATAGATGAATTACATCACAACAATAATCTTTTTATGTTTCCATCTATCTTATTATTTCTTTTAATTTTCTAAGCTATCTTGTGCCCATGTTTTTGGGAAAAGCAGGGGAGAATATTAAATGGATAGATGGATGACGACTGTAGTGCAGTGTAGAGATTTGAGTACTGGACCTGAACCTGAAAGACCCAGGTTTAAGTTCCCAGTGAGTCATAAAACCCCTTCATGGGAACTTTGGAGCAGTCACCCTCTCATTCAACCTGACCTACTTCATAGGCCATTGTGAAAATAAAGTTGAGAGATGGAGACTATGTATGCTGCCCTGAGCCTCTCAGAAAAAAGTGGGGTATAAATCTGATAAACAGCTTGAAGCCTGAACTTTCAACCCAATCCTGCAACTTTGAACTAGTAGATTTTCCTTTACTCAACCAGCCGAAAGGGTCCTGCTCTCTGAATGCAGAATTATTTCCCTTATCTTTGTTCCTTGCATAGTGTATTCAATAAGAAGAAATTTTATTTGTCCAATGTGTCTTATAATCCATGCAACAGCTGTTATTTTTATATTGTAATTTTGATTATGTTGTTTTAATTTGATGCTAGTTTAATTCTATTTTAAGGAGTGGGTGGTTGGGCATGGGCAATGTATGTTTAATCTTGTAATTTTTAATTGATGTAACCCGCTCCGATTGGATACAGAGGAGCGGGCTATAAATAAAATATTATTATTATTATTATTATTATTATTATTATTGGATTGATTGAGTCATTCATCTGCATACTAGCATCTCAGATCTCTCAGGTCAAACCCCTTGTTACTTTCCAGATGAGTTCATAAGGTGGAGTATTCCTTAAATGGGAAACAGATGGGTGCAAACTTTTCATCTGGTTGTCCCTCCCCAACCCCTCATAAAGTTGCTCTTCCAAAATAACGAAAGAAGGGAAAACACACAGGGATATTTGTAAGCGCCATTCACTCCTAGATTTTTTTTCATTATGTGATACCGTTGAGTTCTATTTTCTGTTAATTTATGTTCCCATCAGTTCCTGCTGACATTCATGATTTAACAGGCTAGGATTTTGCTGAACTGCTGAGCTATCCTTTTAAAGCAATAGCCTGGATACATTAGCCTGGCATCATTTACTATGTTGTAGTTAGCATATACCATAGCACAATGATTTATATTTAGCTTTTCATGAAGAGAACATTCTCTCCATTCTGCCCTTCCCCCCAGAAAAAAAGAGACAGAGACAGATTTAAGCCTTCATTTTTTCACTCCTACAATCCTAGGGTCATTCCTTTGAAACAGATTGCTTTATTGCATTTCCAAAAATTGTAAATAGAGATATTCCGGTTTTACCAGCAAGAATATATTTTTCTTTATAAAGCCATTAATTAGAACCAATCAGTGCACTGCTTAGAAGTTTTGGCTCTTAAAACATTGCTGAAATGTAACTTACTGCATAATGCATTATTTATCTATTTTACATCTAGAAATTGTGGCCACTGACCACATGAAACATTATGAAAAGAAATTAAAAGCTCATAAAGGAAAACAAACATTCTAACAAGTGTCCGGATAACATCTAGAGTTTTGGCAGGATTACTTAAATTTAAATGTCACTTGATCCTAGTACTACAAGCTATCACACACATAGTGATTTAACTAGGATCTTTTAACCACAACTACTTAGCTCAGGATATAACTATTGTAACAAAAACCATTCCAGCAAAGCATATTTTGAAAACAGAAAAAGCACATTACTGCATGGAGTCTGTTCCGAGACACATATTTTATTTCACTGAAGAGTGAGCTGTCAAACAGTCTGCCTTTAAAAACACAAGATCTAAAATGTCATGACACCGGGGTTATTTTACTGTTCTAAGTTACTGTCTTTTTGAATTCCCAAAGCAGATAGAGAAGACAAATGAAAATGATAAATGTTTTAACTTAATTTAATCTGAAGATAACTTTGATAGAATGAGACAGTTACTATGGTCACACTTCCAATAAAGGAGGACTGGGATAACTAAAATGATAAAGAAAATACCATCGTTTTATTTTATTTTATTTTTGTTGTTATGTGCCTTCAAGTCACTTCTGACTTACGACAAACTTCAGGCAAACTTATCGTGGGGCTTTCTTGGCAAGATTTATTGAGAGAGCATTTCCCTTTGAATTCCTCTGAAGCTGAGAGTGTGTGAATTTACATTGCTGAAACCATACCCTTTAACATTTCAGAGATGAAAACTAGGATATTTGTGAACAAGAAACATCAGAGGGTGGCCAAAATGGCAAACACACAAGCTAGGGGATGCTGTAGTGCTTTGCTTTTGCTTGAGTCTATAAGGAAAGTCAAGATTCTGCCCCTTCCTCTCCTCTCTGTTGAAGTAATTGAGTAAAAACTTTCCCTGCATTCTGAACTTTGATTGCAACAACTGAAGTAAACAGAGGTCAAACATGGAATGTGGGAGAATGAAAGAGAAATTGGGACATTTAAAAAGTAATTGAAAAGTGAGAGGACAGCAGTCAGGATTGTCCCTGCCAAAAAAGGTCAGTTGGGGTGTATGTAAAACATGTAATGTTAGCTAGACTCACAAGAAGTAGAAAGAAGGATGTGCACTTCTTGACTCACTGGAGAGGTGAGTTGGCAGTCAGGGGGAGGGGGGCTAAGTGGATCAGGCAGTGTCATTTTTGTGACCCAGATGGGTGCTGAGATTATGGCAGGATAAATTAGTGAATGGGAATTGAGCTGTTGGCTGGGGAGTGGGACCTGGGGAAAAGACAGGAAGAGCACATAAACCAGCTTTCCTGGAAGAACTGTGGCAGCTTGAAAATATAGCATAATATAATAATATAGGGAGTACCTAAGTGGCACATTCTGACACCCAGGAGGGCTACAGGGCAGCTTGGCCAGTGTCTGAACAGGTGCTGCTGCACTACTTTTGCTTTTCCCCAGAAGTCTGTATGTCTTCATGTAGGTTTTGGGAGAATGGCAGAACCACCAGCTGTTGGCTAGTGGGTATGACCTGGAGGAAAGACAGAAGTTTTCCTCAGGTCTAGCATAGGAGAATATAAGACAGCTCCCCAGCATATCCAGCTCAGTCTAGATTTGAACCTCAACTTCCCCACCCACCCTTAGTGTGAGACTTTATTACGCATGTATATATCATCATAACTTTAGGTGAGTCTACATGGGATCCAGATACAGGAAGATGGCATTTTTAAGTTGGAATGTCCAATGGAACATTGAAGGGGTCTCCTTAAGGGGCTTCAAGGGTGTGGACAGTGGCAGGCCTACCAATCTCCAAAGGGGAATCCAGTTTGCCTAAGTGACAGGGGAAATCGCACAGTGGCATCCACCCATGTGAAATCCCATAGCTGTCATCCTGAAGCTCATCAGCCAACAGGTGGGTTGGCCAATACCTGAACCTGGTCCTATGGTAATGCCAACCTTATGGACAGCTATAATGAATAAACGTTGTGGCCTTATTTTCTCCAGTTTGTTGTGTGCCAGGATGATTTTGTTGTGGCCATGGTCTGAGAAGCAAGGGATCCAGAAAGAACCACCAGCTGCCCCTAGTATTCCACTGACATCAGTGAAGCTGAAACAAAAATAAATGTGCAAGAAAAATCAGTGAGAGGGGTCCCCCATGCCATCTTGTTTGCTATGATCCCAAACTAAGGAGTTTATCAGATGGGAGGAATTTCTCTTTATTTCCAATGGAGCCAATTGGAGCCAATTCGAATTCACATGAATTTGCTAGTTTAGTGAATTTACGTGAATTTCAATTGCATTCGGAATGCATTCAGAATGGCTTCCCATTTCCTGAAAATGACCCTCCATTGCCCGAAATTGCATGAGATGCTTTAATACAAAGTGTTATTTGGGATGACTTCCCTTTTGCCCGAAATTGCGTGAGATACTTTAATACGCAATAATGTGAAACCCCATGATTGCATTCGGATTGCCATTAGATTATACTTCCAATTTCCAACATCTGATAAGGTCCTAAGTCTGAGATTTTGAAGTAATTATTTATAATTCAAGAAAGAGTTTAAAAATAATTTTGTGAAAGAAGGGGCCAATCTACTGTATTAAACTCTAATAGTGATCTTTAGGATTCTGAAGACTGAAAGTATGGTGGGGGCAATGGAAAATTGTTTAGAACCCTGGAAGGAACTATAGAGAACGTGTTGGTTAAATGACCACAGTTGGTCATCTGCATCCACAGATTCAACCATCCACAGCTTGGAAAAAAATAAGAATTTTTAATTCCACAAAGCAAAGCTTGATTCTGTCATTGGTATCCATGAGCCTAAGCACTAAGTACCAAGCACCAAGAATTAACCAGGGCTGTCCCTGCTTAGCTTCCAAGATCAGATGAGATCTGGTGCCTTAAGGGTATTTAGGCCTCTCCAATGAATGTAACTGATGCATAATATCATTCTGTTAGAAAGACTAGGTTTCTAATCCTATACCCATTTACCTGAGTGCAAGCCATTCTGTAATCCCTAGGAGTTACATCTGAGTAATTATGCACAAAACTGCACAATTAGGCTGCATTCTCATGCAAATGATTTAAGAGCAGGTCTTCTAGAAGTCAGCATAAATCAGGCAGGATGTAGTTTGTATCCCTAGATATCAGCATGTTCTTTCAGAGCTTGAAAGGACCTTTACCCCACGGTGAAGAAAAAGCTTTCCTACATAGATTAAAACTGTATGTAATCTAATAGGAACACCAGAAAGGCCTCCTGTGCATAAGATGTTTATAGGAACAGATGTTTGAGATGATACAGAAAGTGAAAGCCTAATTTATAATGGCTTCCCTGAGAATGCAGAGGATTTAGCATCTGAACAACACAACACAATTCAGAGGGAGCAAATATCACTTGTATGGGATTATGGCTCCAAATGGAATAATTAAAAAAAATAAAGAAAGAAAAGAAAGCAAGGAGAAGAAAGCAAGAGACCCCTCACATGCTCATCTATAAACCAATGAAAGCAAAGGTGTAGCTACCATTTGAACCCAGTGCACAGAGCACTATGGTTGTAAAGACCAAAACCTGGACTCACTATTTTAAAATATATATCAGACTACAAAAGCAGTATACAGTTGGCATCATTTAGGATGTAGTCCTATACCCACTTACACAAGAATAAACCTCACTGAGGTTTATGATACTGACTTCAGGATAGGCAAGTACAGAATTGTACTGTTAGTCAAAAGTAAGTCTCTCTACTTAGAAATCACTCTCAATGTTTTCACTGGCACTTACTCTCCCTGGGAAATTGGCACAGAATTACAGCCTTAATCTGGCTACAATTACATTTTTTCTATACAGAATTTGAAATTTGCCAGACCAGCCAGGGCAGAGGAAATGGATTCATGGGACATCTGGGGACAACAGATGTGGACTACCGTTTCAGGGTCAGGCATCTGTTTGAAAGGCCCTCACCACCAGTACTTCTTATTCCTCCTTCTTTACCATGACCACCACAACCACCATCATTAACAAAAATATGTCCTTTAAAATAATAAAACTGGAGATACTTCAGGTTTTTTTTTTTTTAAAAAAGTCAGACCTTGTGAGCTAGAAGTCCAGCTGCTACCATCTGTGACTTGATTTCTCAAGCATGAAGCCTTTCCCAAGCACTGAGTGTGCTTCAGTGGGTCATGCCAACGTCTGTTTTTATGGCATTGTTATTCCATAATATGACTCAATGGAAAAGGTTGACAACTGTTAGTCTGTATAAATAAAATCAGGTACCACCTTTCTGAGGAAACAGCTGGCAATGGCATTGCTTTTACGCTTAAGTTCTCCTCTTAGGTTTTATTTCATTTTATATAGCACACATTCCATCCTGGCTCCCCTCCCCACTTGAAAAGCAGGCTCACAATGTTATTTTCATGCAGCTCTGCTGTCTCCTGTCAACATGTATCTTTCCTTGACACAAGTTCAAGTAGTGTGCTGCCCAGAATATAATAGACCAGAGCTTTTGAATACTACAGTTAAAATCAGTATATTTTCCCCATGGAGTTATTATCATACAGCTCTGAAGGTAGTGGCAATAGTAAACTGTTGCACAGAAGATATGCATGATGGCACACACTTGGACTGTTGTTGTTGTCGTCATCATTATCGTCACCATCTACTCTACTATCTAATAGTCTGCAACTTCATGTCTATATACTTGGGAGTAAGCTGCTCTTGAGCACAGTGGGATTTATTTCTAACTCAGGTATGAGCACTATCAGGGAGCTGGGGATTGTTTTAGTCTCCCAAAGGAACCTGGAGCCCCCTTCCCTTAAAACTAAATCTGAGATAGGCTAAAACATAGTGAAATTGTGTGGAGAAGCATATTTGTAAGAAAAAGAATAACTTCTCTTTTGCCAAATTCTTGGCTCTGGACTTTAGTTCTAAATTTCTGTAACAACGGCAGTTTACAGAGGCAGAGCCACATGAACAACATTATAGTAATCCAGGCTTGAAGCAACCAAGCTAGACTGAAGTGCATGAAACTAAAAACCATTTTTCCCCCCAAGGAGTGTGTAACCCCAAACAGATGTTACCCTCTGTTACTAAGTCTACAGTATTCTTGATCAGGGATATCAGCAAGCCCACAGTCTTGGTTTCATTTTTGATTCCTCTCTGTCGTTTACTCCCCAGATTCAGGCCACCGCCAAGGCCTGTAGATTCTGTCTCTACAACATTGCTAAAATCCGTCCATTCCTCAGACTGCCTCCACTGCCAAGACTCTGGTCCATGCCCTAGTGGTATTGCAACTAGATTATTGTAACCTTCCTCTGACAGGGCTTCCTCTGTCTCACTTCCATCCTCTAATCTCTGTCCGGAACTCAGCTGCATGTATTATCACATCCGCTCACCACTTTGTTCATGTTTCTCCTCTTTTCTCCTCCCTTCACTGGCTCCCCTTCTCCTTCCGCATCCAGTAAAAGCTTTTGTTGTTGACTTTCAAAGCCCTCCACGGACTGGCCCCTCCTTACTTGTCTGAACTTCTTTCTCCTCACACTCCTTCTCATACCCTCCGCTCTGGTAGTCAAGGTCTCCTGTCCCAGCCTAGGATTTCCACTGCCGTGTCTCAGATTTGTCCCTTCTCACTTGCTGCCCCTCACTCCTGGAACCTTCTTCCCCCACATACACACCTCATTACTTCTCTAACCAGGTTCAAAACTGAGTTAAAGACTATATTGTTTAGGGAAGCATTCCCAGAATTGTGCCGTCTGCCCCAGGATGCCTCCTTCTAACTTTGTATTAGAACCCTAGCCCTCCCTGCAGTCATCTACCTTGGTCCTGGTCCCAGAGGGAGAGAAGAACCACTGGACCTCATCCCCTTTCCCACCACCTTTCCCTTCTCTTTGTTGTTGTCTCTCTTAGATTGTAAGCCTGGGGGCAGGGAACCATCTAATTTATAAGATTGTATGTACAGCACTGTGTAAATTTACAGTGCTATATAAATAAAGGTTAATAATAATAATAATAATAATAATAATATCTCCATCTGGTTAGATTAAGCTGCACTTTGTTAGTTTTTGTTCAGCCCATCACAGTTACAGTCACAGAATTCTAGAGTGGGAAGAGACCACAAGGGCCGTCCAACCCAACCCCTTGCCACGCACAATCAAAGCACCCCCCAACATATGGCCCATCCAGCCTCTGTTTATAAACCTCCAAAGGAGACTCCACCATAATTCGAGGCAGCATTTTCCACTACGTCAGTAAGTTCCTCCTAATTTTTAGGCAGACAGTAATTTTTAGGGGACAGTTGCTCCTCTAAGATTGAGCTTAATTGTGGCGTCCCTCAGGGCGCCATCCTGTCCCCGATGCTATTTAATATCTACATGAAGCCACTGGGTGAGATCATTTGGAGGCATGGAGCGCAATGTCATCAGTATGCTGATGACACTCAAATCTACTTCTCCATGACCAGATCATCTGCTCAGACTTCAGATGGTGTCTCTCCTCTCAATGACTGTCTTGCGGCGGTAATGGATTGGATGAGGGAAAACAGATTGAGGCTAAATCCAGACAAAATGGAGGTACTGACAGTCACCAGCCCAAAACCAGGTCTTGGAATACAACTCCCAGTCCTAGACGGAGTCACACTCTCCTTGAAGGACTCTGTTCGCAGTCTGGGAGTACTTCTAGACTTGTCACTTCACATGACTTGTCAGGTGAATGCGACGGTCAGGAGTGCCAGCTGCACCCTTTCCTGGAGATGAGGGACCTGGAGACTGTGGTACATGCTTTGGCTACCTCACGTTTGGACTACACAATGCGCTCTACATGGGGCTACCCTTGTGCTTAACCCGGAAACTTCAACTGGTCTAAAACATGGCAGCCAGGCTAGTTACTGGTGTATCGAGGAGAGAGCACATAACACCCGCCGATCAATTTCCGGGCACAGGACAAGGTGTTGGTTTTGACCTTTAAAGCCCTACATGGCTAGGGTCCATCCTATCTCAGGGACCGCCTCTCCCCATATGAGCTCCCTCGCACATTTTGGTCCTCTGGGAGAAACCTGCTACAGCCTATGAAAACTAGGGTGTCACAGACCTCTCAGAGAGCCTTTTCTGCCATTGCTCCCAGGCTGTGGAATGGCCTGCCAGATGAGATGTGTCTCATTATGACCTTGGACAGTTTCAAGAAAGCTGCCAAGACACATCTCTTCCAGCAGACCTTTCCGGATAGTGGTTAAACTTTTCCCAATTCCTAAATGTTTATCCAGCCTCTCCCAGCTATACATCTGATATTTTCTTGAGGCTGCCCATAAATTCTCATTGGAGATATTGTATTGTTTTAAGGTTTTAATGATATTGTTTTTAATTCTGTGTTAGTTTAATCTTATTTTAAGGGGTGGGAGGCGGGCCTGGGTTGTAATATTTTAACTGTACCTGTTTTTAAAATGCTGTACCCTACCCCGATTGTTCATTTAGAGGTGTGGGTTATAAATTATTATTATTATTATTATTATTAAGTTTGAATTCATTGCCCTATATGCTAGTCTCTGGAACAACAGAAAACAAGCTTCCTCCATCTTCAATATGACATCTCTTCAAATTTTAATCATGGTTATCATGTCACCCCTTAACATGCTTTTCTCTTGGGTAAAAATACCCAGCTCCATAAGCCGTCCCTCATAGGGCATGGTTTCCAGACCTTTCACCATTTTGATCACCCCCCTCAGGACATGCGCCAGCTTATCCAGATACTGGACAAGTTCTCCTTTCTTAGACACTGATTCAGAATCTCTGCAGTAAGAGTGGGCAATTATGGTCATTCTGTTCCTCTGACAGTTCAGTCCTAGACAGCATGGCCAGTGATGAGGGGTTATGGATGTTGCAAACTAAGAACAACTTGTTTGCCAAATCTGCCATTTTTATTAAACTTTTTAAAACTGATTTTACACTCTCTCTGCCTCAAAGGAAGACAAAGACAAATCTCTCTGAACAAATCTAGCCAAGAAAACCCCATAATAGGTTCACTTTAGGGTCGCAATAAGTAGAAGGCACACAACAAAAAGTAGAAGAAATAGGCACGCAACCTTGTCAAGGATAGCTTCCTTTTAGGCTACATCTGTTTGCTTCCAAATAGTTTTTTTTCCCACTCACTGTTTGTGTGTCAGCATTTAGTATTAAGAACTTGTTCAGAAAGCACTGGCAGAATGCTAAAAAATGGTTTCTACCTGAAGCTAAATATTCCCTTCAAAAATCATCCTCCATGCCTAACATCCTGGGGAAGAAAATAGGATTGATACCTGCTCCCTCTTTTTCTCACTTTCTCTCTCCTGCCAGCCTTCAGAGAGGTCACTAGCTTTTAAAAGAAAAGAGACTGTCTTTCTTTCATTTTCCTGCTTGAATATTTTAGAACAGTTGAAGGACTCTATTGCATTCAGTTGTTTTAAGCAGTTAAAAACCCATGAACCCTTTCAAAGTCCCAATTCAATGAGATGTCTTGTATTTGCAAGCTAATTTTTTAAAAGATAAAATGTAATTGTAGGTACTTAGGACAAGCCCCACCATATTTAGAGGCACAGAAATGGTTTCTAAATGGTTTGGTGAATAGCTATTGTGAAGCTCTTGTGATAGGATTAGTTTTACTTGTAACCTCCAGGTGTTTTTCTTTTAACAGTCTTGTGTGTTCGAAGAGTTAGATCGCATTGACATTTCCATGGCAACACTTTGTGACATTTCAGAGGCTGACATGAAGCCTTTAAATTAGCAGGATATGGTGATCAAGACAAGGTGGAAATCTGTAGGTTTGTCATAAAAAGCAATACCTAGATAAATCTAGTTTTTAAAAGTGTGATATAGAAAATTTAATTGGGTTTGAACAATATTGACAGTTAAAATTAAAGCTTTTAATGAACAAGGGATGACTTATGGAGCGGAACATGTTTTCCACGCCATCTGAACCTTAATTGTTCAGCTCTAATGATTATTGATGTTTGTTGTACATCCCCAAGATATGCTAAAAGTCTATGGAAATTAGCATAAATAGTTAATAGCATCTGATTATCTGAACCTTTTGAATCGGATACCATCTTTGACTCGCAGGTCACTGAAATTTCATTACAGAACTTCTAGTCTGTAACATCATGAAGACCGGTATGTTTTAGCAATACCCAAGAGTCACGTTTATAGCGAAATGATGTTCTTGTACATGACCCACTTGCTCTCATGATTGAAGTAGATTATAGAACCCATGGTAGGACCAAGACAAATAGCTTCCCTTGCACAGAGTACCGTATATACTCAACTATAAGTCAACTCCATGTAAAAGTCAAGGTCAGGTTTTGGGACCAAAATTTAGGATTTTGACAGGACCCATGGATAAGTCAAGAGTAAAACTTAGGGGCATGCAACAAAAGCTCTAAAGAATGAAGCAAAGCAAAACAATGCCAAAAAAACTTACACAATTTATGCAGGATAGATAAATGAGAGAATAGAAGGGGGTCAGTGATTCCAGTAATGATTTTGATCTTGTGTTTCATTTTTAAATAAGAGTTAAAGTATAGTACTTACATTGAGCCATAGATAAGTTGACTCTTTTCTTGGGGGGAGGGGGTCAATGTTTTGACCAAAATTTCTAGAGTTATACATGAGTATATACAATAACCTATTTTATATGCAGTGTCTAAAGTGAGAATTCATGCTGGTCTTCCAAAGTAATGAAGCATGAGTTCCATATGTGTGTTTCATTTTGGAGGAGATATGCATGCTTTCAATTCAGTAATGATACAAGAAGGCAAAAGGAGTGTGTTGCAGTCAAAGCTGTGCTGAGAAAATGATAAGATGTTGATATCAGGGATGCAGTCAAACTACACAAATAAAGCACTAGTATTCCACTTTAACTGCCATGACTGTCTCCTGTGGAATCCTGAGATAATTTGGTCACAGGTACAAGAGGAGCTCCATGACTGAGAATTCTGAATACTCCTTCAAAAAGCACAAATCCTAGGATTCCACAGGCTGGAACCCTGGCACTTAAAGTGGAACAGTAGCATGATAATTGTGTGTAATATAGATGGTTGCTTGGTGCCATCTGGATGCTATCAACCCCACCACACTTCCACAGGGATATGAGATGGCGCACACAGGAGAGGGCCTTCTCTGTATCTGCGTCAAATCCTGGAACTCCCTTCTTAGGCAAGTTATGCGGGTTCCCTCCTTGCTGTCCTTTCAGCATCAAGAGTAGACTCTTTAAATCCAGCAGACTTTGGTTGTTTTACGTGAAAAAGAGTTTTTCTTTTCTTTTACTTTTATTATGTTCATTTAAATTCATGTTTTATATGGTTTTAATTTTATAGACAGTTCAATTGTATTTTGTTCTCAATGTTTTGAAGCTACAAATGGTTTACTTGAGGGGTTTTTATCCTGTAAACTGGCTTGAGGAGCCAAATACTCTAGTGATAAGATTCCATCTAATCTTGGAAGCTAAGCGGAGTCAGCCCTAGTTAGTATTTGGGTGAGATAACACCAATGAATATCAAGTGCTGTAGCCTATATTTCAGAGGAAAGAATTGCCAAAATCATCACTGAGTTTTCCTTGCATAAGAAACCACTATGAAATTTATGGGGCCAGCACCCAGGGAAAAGAGATGAGATTTTGGTTTGAGAATAAATATATGCAAGGGTATCCCTATTTGCACCTATAATGGAAGGTATGCAGATCTGTCGCCCCAAAAGCTCTGACCCAGGATCAGAGATGGGATCCCATGAATAAAAAGCAGTGGTGCCACCTAGGGACAAATGTTTCAGTTTAATGCCAGCCTATGTCAATTTCACATGTGTGCATTTAAAAATAATTTAAAAATTATTTCAAAAATTCAAGACAATGTGTAGTTAAATGCATAAGTCTATATGCCTTCCATTATGTTAAGGTACTCATTTTTAGACACATCTTATCCTAGCATACACTTTTTTGTTTGTATTTCTGTAAACCTTTTGAGCCAGAAAGGGTTTTCTTTTACAGAATTTAGTAAAGGGTGTAATTGGAACATAAATTTTGAATCCCTGTAGTAGTTTAGGAAGTACAAACCTGGCAAGTGGATTTGTTTGTTTGATTAATTTTTATTCAATCTTCCTCTTAAGTGATTTATAGTACACGTTTTAAGGTTTAATATGAACATTTTTAAATGCTAATTTCAAATGATTTTTAAAATATTTAAAACCTAGTAATCATTCCATGAAAAAAACCTTCTCTTATAGCCAGCTAACAGCCTGCGTAAATGAAAGGGTCTTTGCAGGCAAAAAGAAAAAAGAGAGGAGGTCAGCTGAGCCTCACATGGGATAGTAGGAGGAGCTGTGCAGAACACCCTCTCCTGTCTCTTCACAAAACATACCTGTGATACTGATGGGACTGAAAGAAAGCAGGACAATAAATGCAGAGCAAAAGAAATTCTTGAACATCTACAGTCCCTATGAAATGCCACATAACAAGCCAGTCCTCTCCTCTCCAGATCCAACTTGGACTCTGGAGTGCTAAAATCAGGAAAACATATGGAACATCAAAGCCATTTTACAAGGAGAATGTCTATTAGCAGCACTCTGAGTTCTTCCAAAGGGTATGGAACTAGCTGAATGTATAGCAAGGTCTTGGTCCTCATTCTGCATGTGGTTCTGACCATAGCACTGACCCTGGTACCATCACCAACAACTGTTCTCTCCATCCAAATTTAAGACACACTGACAGCACGTCAAAAAAAGACCTTTTTCTAGGCTAGATTCCAAGCAGCACATCTCCTCCAAACAAACACACAGCTGAGAATACTCAAAACCAGATGGAATATCTTATTAATTTTTATATCACTTAAGACCTTGCACGTGGCTCTTCTACTGCAGGGAATGGAACAAAGCACGATAAGAGCATTTAAGGATTCACTCAAGGATTTAAAGAGCCGGGCATATTATTGGTTTTGTCTAAGATCCCATTGTTTATCAGGATACAATGCTAATGACACTTTAAGGAAAGAGCCCAAATATCATGTGCCAACAATATCCTCTGAGAATATATAATTTAACATAGTATATGTTACACATGGGCATATGTGCAGACCTAGGGGGTGCTAGTAAACTGCTAGATTAGAGCTGAAACAATTGTGGAGTTCTTGCTTCTCAGATAAACTCAAAACACTAAGCAATATTTCAATGTGAGAATACCATTAATTTGATTTGAGAGTTTTAAGAAAAACAATTTGGCTGGAAAATTGTCTAGACTCCTCACCTCAAGTCATATCCGATACTGTACTGGATTCCCTTTGTTCCTTTCCAAAAATGCTCAGAAGTTGCCAATGCAGTAAAAGTGTTTATAATACTGTAAATACAAGTGATATAATGTAATCGCATATGTTGTTTTTGTTTTGTTTTTTTCAGATGAAGAAAGTACACACATTAATACATTTTCTATCCCAAAGACTGAAATCCTGAGCAAATACACCAGACGGTAAGCACTATTGGGAGCAATGGACCTTACCTCTGAGCACACATGCACAGGCTGGTTATTACTGTAAGTTATTACTTCAGTAGTCTTCTCCAGTTAATTATTCCTTTAATTCACAGATGAAACACTGAGAACTACCCTATCAGGACAATAATGGAAAATACTTTCCTTACTTGGAGAGTGCTGCCAAAATAAAATGGAAAGGACACAAGCAGCCCCATACTGGGTCAGCCTGTTGATTCATCTAGCCTGAAGACTTTATTTATATAAACATGTTTGCTGCCACAGAGACGCAACCCTGTAAATTTACTCATGCATACAAATTTGATTAACAAAGAACATCTCCAATGTAACATGTATTCAGGGTTTTCCCATGTTCACTCATGCTCTTTGCCTGGAAGTGTAGAAGCTTCAAACAATTAAAACAACTGACATAAAAGCATTAAAAATCAATCAAAATACTGTCTTCAAAATCAAGGTCAAAAGCAAGTACTATTGTATTGCAATAGGAGATTAAGAGTTTGCTCGAGTAACACTTTAGCTTGACTTCTAGCAGCAAATGATGACATGCAATGAAGAGCTTTTCTACTAAGGGACTTTGAAATATGCAGAGCTGTCACTTCTTAGACACAGCACTTTGAATTTCATGGGGATTGGCACTAAGAAGAGGATTTCTCTGGATGGTCTTAATAGGTAGCAAGAGGGCTCTCTTAATCAGGGGAATATCTCTAAGGTGTGCTAGATCTAGAGAGTCTGGGAAATTAAAGATTTAAAATTGAAATTGTGTCCAGGAGCTGAAATGTAGAAACATGAACACAGGCCTGTAATTAAAACTTTCTTTATCCAAAGAAGATTTTATGTTTGTCTAATATTAAGAAACTATATACAGTAATTCTAAACTCAAATTCAATAAAAGATGTAAACTTGGTTACACAAACATTGTGCATAAACATGAATCTACAAAGGACCATCACCTTCCACTTATATTTAAGAAAATGACATCACCTGACTGTTTCTTTCCCTTCATTCACAATCTTCAGCTGTACCCTGAAAGTATTTAATGCAGTTGTAGCTCAGGCCACTGAAGGTAAACGTGTCATGTCATACACATTCATCAACTACCCAGATGCTGAACTCTGTTCTGCTAGATTTCATAGCAGATTTCCTAGATATCTAGCAAAGGTCAAATCCATCCTGAATTAAGCTTTTCTCATATTGCTTTCTTGAATTTCTCATGATCACTTTGTTCCAGAGCTCCAAAGGTCAGTCACTGATCAAGCAGCTGAGTTTCTCAGTGGTTATTCTCACTGAATCACATGACTATCATTGTTGCATTTAACATTCTTTTTCTACATATATTTTATCTGTCTTAGATGTCCTACTATATGTTAATATGCATTTTTATTAAAATGACTGTTTTATTATGATGTCTTAATAATCTGTTGATTGCTAATACATATGATCACAATGATAATAATGTTCCTTGCAACTGCTAGATTACATTTTACTCACATGGTTTGGTCACAAATCAAAATTTATTTAGGTATTAAATTATTATGTTTAAAAAAATAGGAAAGTAATGAGACCTCTAGAAAGTAAGGTTGTTGTTTCTTTAAAAATATACACAGGAGAAGAAAATGTATGCCATAGGCAGGTTTATTTTATTTTATCTATTTTAATTGACTGCATGTACAGTGCTGTGTAAATTAACAGTGCTTTATAAATAAAGCTTAATAATAACAACAACAACAACAACAATAGATAAACAAAAAGCCAAAGGATCCATCCACCATACCACATTATCTGAACTATGAAACTAGATCCCCCAGGATATATCCAAAGTCTGGTGACAAAACTGCTTCAAGGCTTCTATTTATTTATTTTTAAAGAAAATAAGCTTCATCAGCCACCTTAGTGGTTAGCAATAGTGACAGCCATTGGCCTAACAATCCCTTGAGACTCATTTCTTCAGAAGTGCATAACCCTGCTTCTTATTCAGGGATGCTGCATCACAGTAAAATTCACAATCCATCATGTCCCTGAAAAGCTCTATGAATCTATTTCTTCCCCCCCCCCTTTTTTTTTTTTTTAATAAACGCAAGAGAAAGACAGATGTATTTATCATGCACACACAATACAGGAAGAGGACAAAAATACTGTCATTGTTGCCAACTGACTGAACAATAAGAGAACTCTCATTAATCACCAGGGGTATATACTGAGAGGGAAATATTGACTGGTTCTGCAGAAATGTCCATTTCCTAATGGAATAATTCCTTTATAAAGGTAACTGGTTGAGTTACTTAAAATTAGTATGGCCAGCAGCCAGCCTTTGCCAAATTATTATTCATTTCAAGAGTTCCAGAGAAACAAACATACAAACATATGCACTAATTTCTAAAAAGTAATGGAAATACTTTGAGAAAATCAATTGCACTTGTCAGGTTGATAAACTATGATGAAAGAGTTCTTCCCCTTAAATATCTCCAGAATCTAGAAAACTCTGTCTTAATTGTTAGAACTTAGTAGCAAACTTGTATTTCATATGTAGAAAATATAGTGTCATATATTTAACCATAGATTCATAAAGAATTGCTTAGTTTTGCTATTTATCATGCTGCAATATAGCAGCTATAAACAGTTCGATATTCAGGGCTATGAAATATTACTTTTAGCTAGCATGGGATTCAAAGAGGTATAGTCCAAAATGTAACTGCTTCTCAGTCTTCATTGCCACTAGTCAGTCTACTCCAAAGTTATAAGACAACTGACCCAACTTCAGCAGCAGCCAATATCTCATTTAGAATAAATTGTTATGATTCATTCAGTTTATATTCTGCCTTTGCCCGAGAAAATGAAGCTGTCTTAAAATATGGATTGAAACAAAGTATGGTTAAAAATTCTGATAAAACACTTAAAAACCATTAAACAAACAGTAATTGGTACATAATTTGAAAACATAGTGAGAAGACAGCCCACTTCATAAAATATTTTTCTGTCTCAACCCAGTAACTGTTAAAGAGAGAAAAAGAGAGGGAGCCAACTAAGCCTCATATGGGAAGGAGCTTCACAATCTGCGAGCATCCATTGAGAAGAGTCTCTTCCGTGTCTTCACTAAATATTCTTGTAGACTTCTAAAATATATAAGATTAGCCTGTAGAATCAGTATGTAGAGAGGTCTTGTAGCACCTGTGAGACTAACTAAAAGAAAGATGTTCGTAGCATGTGCCTTCCTAGACTTGAGCTTACTTCCTCAAATGCATTTGGATATAAATATTTCTTGGGATTGGTAGAACCAAGAGAACACCTCCAGCATGGGCCTTAAAACTCAACCAGGTTCATACCAGGTGACACAGCATTTCAAATAGCCTGGACCTAACTTGTATAGCATTTTATTGGTCAAATCCAGGACTTTGAATTGCACCTGGAAATGGACTGGTAGCTAGTGTGGCTGGTGCAGTAAAGGAGTTATGTGTTCCCTAGAAGCACCCTAGTCCTCAGTCTGATCACTGCATTTTGGACCTACTGAAGTTTCCAAATAGTTTCCAGAGATAGGTTGTCAACCAATCCTTAATACTTCTTCGTTTAGCCTTATTGTCTTCATGTTCTCAATAAGACTTCCTTTTCATCTAATAAAACTCTTCTGATTTGGCATGCTCTTTCCATATAAAATGTTAAGATATGAATGCACATGAATGTGCTAATAAAAATGCACACACTGAATGAAATATTTTTATTCATATACTACGCTGAGGGGCAGGGAGGAGGTACGACATTCACATGCCGATATAAGGAAGGGGTCCCAAGGGTAAAAAGTTTAAGTACTGTTCAATGGCTCAGTGGTATGGAGCCAGTAGCTCATTTAGCCTGGAGAAGAGACAGTTAAGAGATGATATAATAGGCCTGTTTAAATATTTGAAGGGATGTCATATTGAGGGAGCAAGCTTGTTTTCTGCTGCTGCAGAGAACAGGAGCTGGAACAATGGATGCAAACTTCAGGAAAAGAGATTCCACCTCAACATTAGGAGAAAATTCCTGACAGTAAGGACTATTCGACAGTGAAACACACTCCCTCGGGACAGTGGTAGAGTCCCCTTCTTTGGAGATCTTTAAGCAGAGGCTGAATGGCCATCTGTCGGGAATGCTTTGATTGGGAGTTCCTGCATGGCAGGGGGATTGGACTGGATGGCCCTTGTGGTCTCTTCCAACTCTATGATTCTATGATCTTATTGACAGTATTACGCTGTTATCTTTACAAAGAAGAGAAGAAGGATGTTGTACCCTGCCCCAATTGCTCACCCAGAGGGGCGGGATATAAATAGATGATGATGATTGATGATGATGATGATGATTTCCTTTGCTTTTATCAAAATTGATATTCATAGCTATCTTAAATGTCTTAAATGTGGCTTTTTGCCTAACAGACAACTAAAAGATAATATTAGAGTTATCATAAACTTGATTGAACATCATGAGATTTATAACAAAGAAAGACTGGCACTGATCTTCATAGATCTCAAAAAAGCATTCGATAAAGTTCACTTGTATACAATGTGGATGATCCTAGAAAAAAATGGAAGTAGGCAAGACAAAAATAAAAAATAATTATAACTGGAGAATTATGTAAATATATGTAAATTATGTAAATATACAAAAGGGCACTTGACAGGGTTGCCCACTGTCCCCTCTCCTTTTTGTAATTGTACTAGAAATCTTGCTTAGAAATGTAAGATCAAACAAAAATATAAAAGGAATTTAGATAAAAGGTGAAGAATTTAAAATAAGGGCCCATGCAGATGATATGGTAATTTCACTGAGCAACCCTAAAAATGATGTAATAGAATTAATAACAGAATCGGCAGTCTTCCATCTTTCCATATCCTCACTAATCCCATGCCATATTTTCTCATAATTATTCTTATAAAGCTCTGAGTTTTTTGTTGTTACTATAACCCCTAGATATTTTATCTTCTTGACAACCTTAAATTTAGATAACTCTTCCAAACAATTCTGATCTTTATTGGTCATATTGATTGTTAGAATTTTAATTTTTTCTTCATTAATTTTTCAGCCTGCTACTTCTCCATAACCCTTCAATTTAAATTTGGATTTACCAAATAAATTATAACATCATCAGCATACATTTTAACTATAAATTCATGCTTCTTTATCTTGACACCCATTATTGAGTTATCTATTCTAATATTGATGTTTAATATCTCCATTGTAATGATAAACAGTAGAGAACGGGCATCTCTCCAGTTTCATTTTTTAAAACTTTTTATTTACACATACTATCACAACACAACACTCTAACCTACATATCAATAAACACAATAATAAACACAATCTGAATCATAAAAATAAACCTGAACAATTTACTTATTACATTTTTCTGTGTTGCTTATTGTTATTTCCCATTGAGTTCCTGTCCTTCCCCCTTTCTCTCATTGTTCTAACTATAAAAATAATCTTTCCATTATTTTAGCCATTTATATTAAATAAATAATAATAAATAAAACTTTAATTTCTACCCCGCTTTTTGTGGGAACAATCAAAGTGGCTTACAAAGATATTACATGTCTGTTGTAATCTGTCATTTCCCCACTCAAAACTCCTCATCATATTTCTTCACTATTGACATTATAGAAAGTCTCTTAGTCTTTCTTTTATATTGCTCCTTTTAAACATGACCATTTTTCCCTCCAGAGTTTTATAACAGGGTTCCATTCTCTATCAGTTTTTTTTCAGTTGACATCTCTTTTAGCCAATGCATTTGCCTGTACATTTCCACTGTGTCTGTTAACTTCATTAGCCATTCATCTATCAAAGGTAGTTCCAGTAGCTTCCATTTTCAAGCATACATAATTCTGGCAGCTGTGATTACATATAATAATATTCTCCATATTCCTTTTTCCTGTTTTATTTTTTTCAATTTTATCAGTCATGTTTAAAATATTTAATTCAGGTTGTAATGGACCTTCCTTGCCAATCATCTTTATAGTCAAATTATGCACTTCTTTCCAATATTTCTTCACTTTTGTTTACATCCACCACATGAGGTAGATAGTTCCCACATTCTCATTACACTTCCAACATTTGTTTTATACATTTTGTCCAATTTCTGTGGTGTCATATACCATATATACAGCATTTTGAAATAGCTTTCTTTTAAATCTTGACAATGTGTGAATTTATTTGTTTTATACTATGATTTTTCCTATCTTTCTAATTCAATTGAGTGTCCTACATTCCTTGCCCATTTTAACACTGCTTCTTTAACTGTTTCTTCCTCTAGTTCTGGTTGTAATAGACTCATAAAATTTAGCTGTCTTGTGTTTGCATCTTTTCTCCGTTATTTTCTGTATATCTTTTTCTTCCATTTCAAATCCTTCTAGGTTTTGATCCATTTTGTATCTCTCTTTCAATTGCTTAAGGGTGAACTAATTGCATGTTATTCCTGGTGTATCTAATACTTCTCTTGATTTGATTTCCAAATCATCTTTATTTAATATATATTTATATTTCTGTCGCTTGTTCACAGTATCTTCCAATCTTCAAAAAAAAAAAAAAAAAAAGCTTCTTGGGGGGATATCCCAAGTAGAACTTTTCTATAAATTTTCTGCCTCCAATTTCAAGTCTCTCCTGTGACTTGTAGCACCATGTTTTTATACGTCTCAACTTGGAAGCATCCCAAAATTTCTACATTTCCCCCCAGACTGGTAATCTTCATTGGGCAATTGTCTCATGTGATTTCTGTTCCTATGACTCCCAATACAGTCGCCTAACTCATGGATCTGAGATTTGCAACTTCAATTATGTGCAGGGGGTGACCTTCATTCATTCTAATGGCAGTGTGCCCGGGCCACGTGCACAAGGTTGCGCCTTATTCATGCCTATGAGCCTTGAATACATGTGAGCCTTCGATTTTGGGGGGAGGGGGTCCGGAATGGATCCCCCATGCAAACGGAGGGCCAACTATAAATGTAACCCGAAACCATAACATTAACCCTTTGTTTACCTGAGGTGAAAAGAGACTATAACCCTCACCTGTGTTGCTCAGGAGAGCCCATTATCATAGTGTGTAAGATTGCAAACTAATTACTTTTGGTGTTATGACTGTAGTTGTACAATTGCAATTACAAAATAGAAAATAAAATAATGAACCATTTTTCTGGCTGCAAAGAAGAAAATGTAAAATAATTAAAACTCTCCTCACTATCTTGCAGCTACATATCAATACAAATGAGAATCTACCACTTAATCCTTTCACATATTATTACTCTTGTGCTTGAATTGTTAATAACAGTGCTTTTTGAAGATACTCTAATTTCCCCAGTCCATGTAGTGTTTCTGTGTAAGAAATGCTAGCTATTTTATCTCTTTTAGCCTCTTGCTATCATTAGATCCCATCCAGAATCCAGATTGCCCTGCCAAAACACATTTCCCTTTCTTTTAAAACTCATAAAACATTTTGATTAAAGCTGAAATTATCTCCAACTTGACACAATCTTGTGCTATTCTATTAGCATATGTTCTCTTCTAGTACATTCCATTTCTTTAAAAGGCAAAATGTCTGCAAGGCATTAATGTGAAAGGTTCTCTGGATAGGCCTAATGTGCTGAAGGAATCCAGTTTCTGTGGAAAAGATGCAGCATAGCTTTGTACACTGTGAAAGGCATAAACCTGATGAGAAAGTATGGGTCAAGGGAGGACACTTCTGGAGGTTTCTGCCAACCTCACACTCATTCTTTACCATGGTTTCCCCCAGCAAAGTGTCTGATGCCCTCACCTGTTTAATGTTATTAGTCAGCTGGCTTTCCTTCAAAACCACAGTCCAAATCAGAGCTTGGGAAAGTTATCTTGAATAGTAATAACCAGAATCCCAAAGCCAAATTAAGCACCAGTGCATTGGATGTGGGACTCTGAAGGGTTAGTGCAAAATTACGCTTACAAGCTCTGGTAAATACAAGCTCTGGTAAATGAATAGGACAAAGCACAGTAACAAAAGCCTCACTGGTAAAAGGTTGGAAAACACCAAAGGTAAAGGGATGATTGCACTGGTAATGTGATAAAGGGGCTGTGCATATCGGCCATTAAGGGCAGCCTGTAGGCAGAGTCAGGGCATGGCATCAATACAATGCATGCCCCAACTGTGTCCCCATGATGGCATGATGCTGTGTGCTGCTCCACACAGCATGCAGCATCATGGCACTCCATGTCACAGCACCAAAAGAGCACCTTAAAGCTGTAGCACTGCAGAAATCTCACCATGGAAAGGCCAGTTCAGCCCCAATCCAGCACAACTGGAGGTGGCTGCAGGCCGCCCATTAGGGACAGTCTGCACAGCCTCTACATTTCCATTTGTTTAACAACACATGAGAAAGGGATAGTGAGCTGAAATAAAATTGGAGCTCTGAAGAGATAGCAAGATGTTTTAAAGTGAATTATATTAAGATTAGACCACCTTTCTAGTTGCTAGATCAAACTAAACAATGTAGCCTTCATTGTTATTTATTTGTTCACCTAGCACAGTGATTTCCAAAGGAGGAGGTACACCCCCCAGGGCAGTGGAAAGATCGAGGGCGTGGTGAGGTATAAAGGGGGTGGTGGCAGGGGGCTTCAGTCAAAGTATTGGTGTACAAGAAAGACAAGGAAAACCAGTAGCATTTAGGATCATGGTGGGGATGAGGATTACATGAAACCTCTTTTCAGGGTACTCAAAACACCACCACACAGCCTCGCTGCTTATTTTGTTTGGTGCTATCTCCTGCTCTTTGGCTGCCCATGTAAGCTTACTCCCTTACCAGCATCTTCCGTTAGTATGGAAATTAGGAACTCTCATGAGGTTTGGACACAGGGCATCACTTCTGTGGCTCAGAGCAGCACCATTTTGGGAGAGACTGGAGCAAAGAGTTAGAGCACATGGTGACAGGGGAGAAGTGGCGGCAAAAAGGAGTGAGGTTTGTCGGGACTTGGCTGACGGTTTGAAAATGTGCTGCTGGTCCTGCTTTCTTTCATCACACATGCTGAGTGAAGAGGTAGCAAAAGAAACCATTTTTTGGTGGGAGAGTAGACACTTGAAGGAAGGTGCAGAAGACATGTCTTCCACTCTGACAGCATTTATAAACAGCAGGGTATAAATACAATTGATGATGATGATGATGATGATGTCTCAGGGGAAGAAGTAACTGTTCTCAATTATTGGAAAGAGTTTTTTTGTCTTGGAGTGGCTCCTATAGTTAAAATCTCTCCCTTTCCCAGTTTACACCAATCTCCCGTCCAGATCATGTGGCCTTTGTAAACCCCATATACACAATTTGTACTTTTTCTCTGACCTGATAATGATTGAGATTCCCTCCTCTCTGGGGAGAAGCTTCTCCTTAAACCTGGTCACACTGGGAGCCGCAATTGAGCAGTTGGCTGATAAGCAAGCAAGAGGTCTCTTCTTCACATTGGCCTTTGTGCAAGGCTGGCATGGGTGAGAGACCTCTTGGTCACAGCTTAGCTAGCTGTTCAGTTGCTGCTCTCAAGATGGCAGGACGCAAAGGGAGCAGCGACTGACCAACCAGTCAAACAGTGACCAAAAAGATTCTTGCCTGTGCTGGCCTTTGCTGCAAGACTGGCACACAGAAGAAGCTTCTCAGTCACTGCTCAGCCAGATGCACGGTTGCTGCTCCCAAGGTGACTGGATGCAAAGGGAGCAACAACTGAGATAAGTTGTTTTGAATCTGCAGTAGAACAGTAGACCTAATATCAAAAAATATGCCTGGGTGGGGGCATGCCAAGGTTGTTGCCCAAGAGGAAAGGGGGCAGTAGCCCCAAAAGATTTGGGGAACACTGATCTAGCACATCTAAAATGATCTCAAGTTTATTCATTCAAAATTATTTTTCTATTTTTTTTTCCACTGATGAAGAATCCTGCATGTTTCTCCTAGGAGATCATGACACAGATCCTGCACTGGTCAAGATACGCTGGGGGCTGCCCAAGTATCCTGGCTACAGAACTGCCTTGATCTCCTTTCATTACCTGAGTCTTCCATTCCAAAGTAAAGCAGCTGTGACATCTAGCATAACAGTGGCACGTCACTCACTTTGAGGTCAGAATGAGGCACCCCCTATCAGTCACATGGCTGGGTGCCTCATTTTGACCTCTGAAAATGTGATGCACCACTGACACCACTGATGCATTTTAAATAGCCAATCAGCGTTTTATTTCAATCTGTCTTAAGAACTGTTTGCACTAGACTTGGGAATTGGGCCCTGCATCATCCAGACTCCCCACCAAGAAAACAGGGGGAGGCTGCTTTATTTGGCCTATGCAGACAGGGCCACAGTCTTGCATAACAGTTGGATTTCATATTTTCAGCAATGAAGACCTCCCTCTTTTTTCTCTTATTCTTACCATTCCTATGGGCAGCTCAGGATCACATGTGAAACTACTGCACTGCTTGCTTGAGCTTGCCTTGAACATCTCTAGACTCCTCATCCAACATTCCTGTTCAAGACTCTGAACATTTAAATACCACAAAATAACATCAAGTCAGCTTTAACCCCCATTAATCCCCACAATCTGTATTTGGTAACACCTTGGCTCATGCAGAGTTCTAGAGGTATTGAAATCTTCCACGTTTTTGTCTGATTGGGCATGTTATTGACCTAATAATTATATTAGCCCTTATATGGATTTTGAACTCATTTTTACAAGCTTATTTCAATATATTTAAGCTAAGATTAACCACTCACCCCTTTACATTATGGTAGAATGCCAAAAAGTGTGCATACAAGAGAAATGTTATGCCTCAGATGCATAGAAAGAATAGTATAGCCTTGCCTTCCATTATAATGAAAAGCAAGATTTTTGACATGCCTTTATGACTCCTTTCAACCCATAGAGTTTGGGTTCACAGATATTTAACATTCATTTCCCTGGCAGTCTCCAAGGAATACAGTTCAGCAAAGACCACCATGTCTGAAATAAATAAATAATAAACCTAAGAATCTTAGATGCCTCAGATGTTGCAGACTTCATCTCCCAAAATACCTGACCACTGGCCAAGATGTGAAGTCCCAAACACCTGAAGGATCAAACTTTGAAAAAACACTGACTTAGATCACTTTAATTTCACCTATCTAAAGATGCAGAGCTTGGAAGCAACAAGTCAGGAGATGCAAGTGACAAAGACCTAACATGTGTTGAATTTTAGAGTAAGGAGTTTCTAATGGTGCCATTATTGCAAAATACTGTGACAACTTGCTACCCTTGAAATGTGTTGACTGGCATTTATTCATTATTTATGAAACATTGCTTTGAAGGGATCATTTTGTCTTTTTCCTGCTTTTAGGTGTATTTTGGTAAATATTAACAATATTATTAACAACAACAATAATAATGTAACAGAAAAGCACTTTAGTAATCTGTTTATGTTAATTGTGGAGTTTTCATTGAATCCCTTATACAGTCAGATCTTTGTATTTGGGGTCAGTTCTGTTCTGAGCCCACCCCTCGCCCTCACGGATAGAAAATCCACAGGAACTCGTCCCATTGTTTCCAATAGTGGTGTGACATATGCATGACTGTACTGGTGTGGCCATGTGCAAATGCTGTCATAAAAAGAACAGGGTAGTGCTATCCACAGATGTCAAGACCACAGAAGAGGGAGCTGACTGTCTTTGGTCAAAAGTAGGTTTTTAAATGGGAATTGCATTCATACCTCCATATTTGTGGATTTGATATTTGCAGATTTGATTACTCATGGATTTCATTAATATGTTCTCTCTAGGAATATCTAATATTGATGTTATTCAATATTTATATGAAGCTGTTGGGTGAGATCATTCGGAGGCACGGAGCCCAGTGTCATCAGTACGCTGATGACACTCAGATCTATTTCTCCGTGACCAGATCGTCTGCTCAGACCTCAGATGGCGTCTCCCCTCTCAATGACTGCCTTGCGGCGATAATGGATTGGATGAGGAAAAACCGATTGAAGCTTAATCCAGACAAAACAGAGGTGCTCACAGTCACAGGCCCGAAACCAGGTTTGGGAATACAACTTCCAGTCCTCGATGGAGTCACACTCTCCTCGAAGGACTCTGTTCGCAGTCTGGGGGTACTCCTTGATCCGTCGCTTCACATGACAAGTCAGGTGAATGCAACGGTCAGGAGCGCTTGTTACCAGCTTCGGCTGATACGCCAGCTGCGCCCTTTCCTGGAGAGGAGGGATCTGGAAACTGTGATACACGCGATGGTAACCTCACGTTTGGACTACTGTAATGCACTCTCCATGGAGCTACCCTTGTGCCTAACCCAGAAACTACAACTGGTCCAAAATATGGCAGCCAGGCTTCTGGCTGGAACATCCAGGAGAGAGCATATCACTCCTGTGCTAAAAGCCCTCCACTGGCTGTTGATCAGTTTCCAGGCACAGTACAAGGTGTTGGTTTTAACCTTTAAAGCCCATCATGGCTTGGGCCCATCTTATCTAAGGGACCGCCTCCTCCCATATGAACCCCCCTGCACACTTCGGTCCTCTGGGAGGAACCTGCTTCAACCTATGAAGACCAAGCTGGTACAGACCTCCCAGAGGGCTTTTTCAGCTGTCGCCCCCAAGTTGTGGAACGACCTGCCGGACAAGATGCGTCTCATTCCATCTTTAGAAGGCTTTAAAAGAGCCCTAAAGACGCATCTCTTCTGGCAGGCCTTCCCAGAGAATGTTAATATCCCCAGCTCCATACCTAGGTTTTAAGGGCTTTTAAAATCTTTTCCTGTATTTTTCTCCATACAACCTAAGCTGAGTCTGCTCCCTACTATTGCGCATTGTTATTTTAATCTATTATGTTTTTTAACTCTATTGCGATTTAATTCTTTTTTAAGGGAGGGTGGTAAGAGTAAGGAAGGGGTATTTTAACTTGATATTGTCTTAACCTCTGCTGTACTCCACCCCGATTGCTTGTTCAGAGGGGTGGAATAGAAATAATAATAATAATAATAATAATTATTATTATTATTATTATTATTATTATTATTACTACTACTACTACTACTACTACTAGACATTTGTAGCTTCCCCCAGTGCAGTTCTATGGTCATTGTCTGTTGGACATTGACCACAGAGTTGCACTGGAGGACCTAGAGTTCCTAGAGAGGTGTCTTCTCAGGTAAAAACATGGTGTTTTTGTTATTTGCGTTTTTTTCCATATTCATGGGGGTCTTGTGCCCCTAACCCTAGTGAATACGGGGGGACAAGTGCAATTTTAAAATAATCCTAAACTAGAGTAATGTGTGCCCAGGACCCCAGAACTGTTTTAAGGTGAGGGACTTAACACTGCCGTGTGGGTTGTTATACCTGTTTTATAACACATTGTTATACCTGCTCACTTGCCAGTACTGACAAGGGGAGGGAAAATTTCTATATGAAGACTCTTAGAAGCACAATGTGTCCTTAGAAAATGCCCTCCATGTGTTCAGTATAGTTCACTCCCAAGCAACTGTGCATAGGGATAATTGCAGACAACCTTTATTATTCCTGGGTGGGCTCAACAACAAGGGTTCTCTCAATATCCCTGAGCACTTTATCATTTGGGACACTTTTTGTGTATATTTCCTAGGGAGGCATAATTATTTAGAAATCTTGGTTTTCCAGTTTTGCCAAATAGTTTTGGTAGGGTACAGAACTCTGGATCTAGTCTTGGGGTGGGCTTGAGCCCCCTCCCCGTCCCTCGCCCCATTCCTGGTCCACGCCCTATGCTATATATTTCATCCAGTTGTTTTTGAGGTATTGTTGCCACAAAGTGGCATTCTCTCAAGTGAACACATGGAATTAATGATTGAACAAAGTTCTGTTTGTTCAGAAATATTTATTTTAACATCTAAGATGTTTAAAAGTAGTAGCATAAGGTGTGGATCATGTTCAAGCTCTTTTGTTTGAAAGAAAAAATATGTGATAGCTAAATATTTTCCCAACACTGCCATACTCTGTATAAACATGTGATTAATTCAGAAAACTGTTATCAGAAAGAATGACAACTACATAGATGTGACTTTCTTACACGGACAATCAAACCACCTTCCCCCCCCCCCCCCCAGTTCACTGTTCTTTGCACAAATCAAAGCCACTCCATGTCCTATAGTTACTAGCAGCAAAACCATACTGCACAAGGCAAAGAACGACGGCTGTTTCTGGGAGGCCATTTTGACTGGTTGAGGGTGTTGTTGTTGTTTTTTTAATTTGAGTGAGTGTGTTTATTCCTCAGGGAGTGGGACTTCTGTGAGTCAGTGGGAACGTAGCTAGCAGCCTAACTCTTTATAACTGCTACCAGAGGATTTCAAGCCCAGTCCCTGCACAGGGAGAAGAAGAAGAGCTTTTTTTCTGGAAGCCATATTAACTGGGTGAATTACTTGGGTGAGTGTGTTTGTTCCTGGGAGAGTGGGCTTCTGTGAGGCAGAGCTAGCAGTGTAGCTCTTTATAACCGTGTCCAGTGGCATGCACTCAATTTTCACAGTCAAGTAAGACTCAGAACGCAGAGCAGAAGGTGTCCTGGGAGCCGTGTTTGAAGGGTTCTCCTTTACTTTCTTATTGCTTTTTTTCTTTTCTTTAAGGGACTTGTGGGGGCTTTTTCTCAGAAAAAAAAGGAGTCAGAGCCTGGGAAAGGAGATAGCAGCCAAGAACTCTCTCTATAGCTCTCTCTAGTCTCTTGAGCTCGGTGACAGACCTTTGGGAACAGACCAGGCCAATAGGGTGTTCTACTGGGGTGTTGCACTTTTTGAGGGAGTAGTCCAGAGTCCTGTTTCAGTGACTACTTAAGACTTCTGAATATGGATAGTGAGGGAGCTGCTGCAGTGATGGGATGTTTATCTTCTTGCCTATGGATGTGGTTAACTTCCCCTGTACCAAGTGCAAGTTGGTTGTCCTGTTGGAAGAGAAGGTCCAGCAGCTGGAGGCCTGGGTAGTACACTTCAACATATTAAAGAGCAAGAGGTTTTCCTGGACAGAATGGAATGGACAGTCCTGGATGAGGAACATAGAGGAACTTCCTGGGGAGGAGATCACTTCACATATAAAGGAAGTAGACAGTTGGAGAAATGTGACACAGAGAAGGAGGAAAACCAGGGATCATTCTTGAAGCTTGCAGCTACAGAATTGATTTGAAGCTCTCTCCCTCATTAGGGATGAGGAGGAAGAGAAGCAAGGACAGGGAAAGTGCTGGGAATATTACCTTAGGGAACAGCTGCTGCTAAGCCTTGGAGAAGGCATGTGGTGGTGGAGAAGGACTCCTTGCTGAGAGGTACAGAAGCAGTGGTTTGTGGGCCTGACAAGATGTCTCGGGAAGTGTGTTGTCTCCCTGGGTCAAAAATCTGTGATGTGACAGCGAGGCTAACAAGAATTGTCAAGCCTACTAACCATTACCCCTTCTTTTTGGTCCATGTGGGAACCAATGATACTGCAAGGCACAACCTTCAGAATATCAGAAGGGATTATGAGGCTCTGGGTTTAACATAAGCCATTTAAAACAATTATTTCTTTCACTTCACCAGTAAAAGCCAAAAAAAAAACAGTAAGAAAACAAGAGGAACATCCCTCATCAAGGTCATAAAAGTAATGGTAACTTAGCAATTACATCAGCTATTGAGTGCATGCTTTTAATCAACATTTAAACATCACTTGTCATTAACAGTGCAGCCTTACCTCTATGCTGGATATCTGGGTGCTCACTGGGAAGTGTTTTCTTAGCAGCTGCCCTGCGGTATACCACATGTGTCCTACCTTCCTCCTCATCATGCTTCCCCTTATGTAGAGGTTCAATGAAATACTCGTCTTTGTCGGTGCGAATCATGCCAGCCTAAAGTGACAGGGCAAAGATGGAATATTTCAGATGACTGCCTGTGCCACAGACATTTTGAATAAACCTTTGCAATATGCTTAAGCACACTTTAGTACTCTCCAGAGAGCAGTTAGGATGCAGAGAGTAAGCAAGGTGAATTCTTTATTACAGCAGGAAAATACAACATTAGTGTCTCAGCTTGACAAGGAAGGGCAAAGTAAAACATTGGACTAAAAGGATTTCTTGTGGAATCTAATTAATGAAGACTCAGATTGGGATACATGAGGAGAGAGAATCAGGATTACTTTTGGAATCTAATTAACGAGGACTTGGATTGGAACACATAAGGAGAGGGAATCAGGATTTCTTCTGGAATCTAATTAATGAGGGCTTGGACTGGAAATCCTAAGGCTAACCTATCACAGGGGTTTCTTGGCAAGTTTCTAAAGGGTGGGGGGATCCCACTGCCATTATCTGAGGCTGAGAGAGTATGACTTGCCCAAGGTCACCCAATAGGTTTCCATGGTGGAGCAAGGACTTGAACCCTGCCCTCCCAGAGTCCTAGGTCAAGCACAGAGGTGAGACAAGGGAAATATGAGAGACAAAATAGAGAACTGAGGAACATATGCATTTCTAAATGTGCTCCCATCCCAATTTATCATGGCACAGTCAGCACTAAGGCAAAATAACAGTGCTAGTTTTGACCCTTTTCCATATTCACATAGTTTTGCCAAGTTTGAATGTCCCCATAGTCCTTTATTCAAGCCATAAGTGTCTGATGTTATGCCCAATCCTACAGCAGTTGTTCTATTCTACCAAGATATACTGATCATGACATCAGCAGGATCTGAATCATTTATTCTTCTTTCTTTCCATTTGTGGGATAGGAATTTATAGATTATCAGATCAGTGTTAGGCTGAAAAACAAACAACAATATTCCCATAGGTTTAAAGACACAAACATAAAACAGAAAGGTCTGTCAACCTTCAGTTGAATAGGGTTCCAGAAATCACATTTGACTGGCCATCCTTTCCTCTCAGAGAGTACCAGTATGTGACAAAATGAAAAAACACAATGTAGTCTGTTATAGATTAATGAAGCCAATGGTGACTGCAGAATGGAAGTGAGGAAATGTGACCTTCTGCACACTAAATGAAATAATTATAGGATAATCCCCACACCTAAAATCCCTAGTGTACACCACTGAATGAATAATATCTTTTTTTTTTCTTTTGCAATTAGTAGGATTATGAATTGATGCAGGTGCTTGACTTGTGGTAAAGAACAAGGAACGAGAACATGTAAACTTCCTAATGTTGTCGAACTACCATTCCCATCAATATTGCTTATGCTAGTTGCAATCAATGGGAGCTGCAGTCCCAACTAAATCTGAAGGTCCAAATATTCCCCATCTTTGTCAGAGAAGTGCTGACATGCTGCAGGATTGGGTCTCCCATCTCCTGTTGTTATTTTGGTCTTGTATCTTGTCCTAATGTTCTTCACTGACCACCCCAGCCATTTAAACTTCAAAAAGACTGCAGTCACATATACCAAAAAATTAAATTAGCAATTGCAAGTAGCAATGGAGATAGCTGGAAAGACTGGAAATTAAGGAAGGAGAGAGGGAGTAACAGTAGACAGATCAAGTTTATAAACCTTGTTACTTCTGCCCTCTACTCTACAGTTCAGTAAATATAGTATTTCCACAAATCAGTCTCATCCTTCCACAGATCTTTCATCTTATCGGAGTTGAAGCACAAAGATCAACCTTCAAGCTTGACTGGCTGTGGTGGCAGTTGTTTTTAATTTTAATCTTGAATGGAAAGAATCTCTGAAGCCCAGCATTTATTCACATGGATGAGAGGAAGGTTGCCAATGATCATTATGTCAGCAATTTGCAAAAAGATGTTAAGATAGCACTTGAACAAAACCAAGTAAGAAGCTTTGGCTTTGTTTGTTTGTTTGTTTGTTTGTTTTTATATGCTGAGATGCTAAATGCCATATTTTATTCCTTTTTAGTTTTCTATTGTTATTGCTGTGTGCCTTCAAGTTATTTCTGACTTCTGGCAACCCTAATGGTGGAATCACAAGGTTCTATTGGCAAGATTTGTTCTGGGGAGAGGGTTGCCTTTGCCTTCCTCTGAGGCAGAGTGTGTGACTTACCCAAGATCACCCAGTTGGTTTCCATTGCCAAGCAGGGATCCACATCCTGGGCTCCAGAGTTGTAGTCCAAAACCCAAACTACTACACCATACTAGCTCTTCACTTTCCTATTATCATGGTTAACATAATTCAAATGTAGCCAGTACTGCACTATAAGGCATTGAGTATCTTTGGTATTCAACCGGCCTGAAGATTAAACTCTGTTGGAGGGGCCTGCCTCTGTGTCCCATCAGTGGAGTCAATACACTGTATGAGGACATGGAAGAGGGCCTTCTCACCTGTGGCTCCCCATCTATGAAACACCCTCCTCTTATAGGCCCAATTTGGTGCTGAATTCAGCTTCCAGTGTAGCAGTGGTATTCAATCTTTGGTCTTCCACATGGTTTGACTTCAACTCCCAGAAGTCCCAAGCAGAAAGGAATTCTGGAAGCTGAAGGCCAACCCTTCTGGACTTTGCAAACCACTTTAGTCTGGACAAATCTCAGAATCATCCAGCCAGCACAACTTGCAGATTGTGGGAGTTGCTTTTCCACATATGGTGTTGCCTGCTGCAGATGGTCATTCAAACATGAACAAAACCTCAAGAGGATAGACAACCCTGACAAAGCAGAGGTCCTGATCACACCAGTTCTATTCATGGCCAAGCCCATAAGCACTCTATAAAACTTCATGCTCCTTGAAGGAGGTTTAAAAACAGAGAAGACTGGGATAGTGGAGGCAGAAACAACATAAAAGGCATGAATCTTTTTACACATGCTGATATTGGCAAAGTTACTTTTTTGGACTAAAATGATCAAAATTCTCTGAGTTGTAGTAAAGAGGAGGACCCTTTTCTAAACTCTGGCTCCCCCCCCCCCCCATTCTGGGATGATGGCTGAAAAGGAATTATTACATGTCATGATCTGGATAATATGCTTCTGTGAACACAGTCTAAAATTTCATTTGCTTTTTTTGAAAAACAAAAACAAAAAAAACAACTACATCATGCAGGTTTGTGGCTGTTCATGCCAAAGGTTTTTATTGTTTTATTTCCCCATGACTGGCCTTCAATAAAAAGTCTTGCTCTTTTTAAAGATGGAGTTCCCACCCACCCCTATATGTTGCTCACATCTTGCCTACTCACACTGGCTCAGGGATGAGGAGTGGAAGTTTCTGTTTGTTTTTGTTTGTTTTAAACTTTTCCAAACTTGGAACTTCTTAAGTTCTTTGACATGAATATTTTTGCAACAAAACAAGAGAAACAAAGACCCTCTTATGGTACATGCAGGTTTTTGGATGCAACAAAAAATGGCATAAGGGTGTAGGCAAGGTGATATTTGCAGAAGGGACAGAAAGAATATTAGAAAATAATTCAAAAATGTTTGAAAAACATGTTTCTTCCATTTCAGGAAACCCCGATGAGAAGAATCCTAGACTGACAAGAATATTTGCAATTCAGGACTTATTCTCTCCAAAACTTTCATTTTCTGCACAGAAAATATATTTCTGCAAAGAAATAGAAAATGGTATTGCCTGTACTGAAAATGATGCTTTCTTTGCAAAAACACCACATGCATCTGTTGTGTAGCAGGTCATTTGAGTGTTGGACTATGATTCTGGAGGCCAGGATCTAATTCCCAGCTCACCCTTGAAACCCGTGACCGTGAGCAAGGGGAAGGCAATATCAAACCTCCTCTGAACAAATCTTGTTAAAAAAAAAACCCTTAATAGGTTTGCCTGAGGCTCACCATAGGTTGGAAATGACTCAAAGGCACACACCACCACCACCACCACATACCATAATAATACCATTTTCTGTACAGAAAATAATCTGTGTAGAAATAATGTTGTTTTCTCCACAAACATACTATTTGAGAATTTTTCACAGAATAACTCCTGAACTATAAACAGTCTTTGTGCAATTTTCAACAACTTAATCATAGTGGGATCAACTCAAATTATTTGTTGCTTCCTCCGAGAACAAAATTAGTGAAGGATTATATCCCTAGTGCATAGCAGAGAAGGTGTTAGCTGCTTCAGAAATGCTTTGTCCATGATAAATTCTTTCCTTTACTGCTTCCATACTTGTCACAGTGCTGTTTGGACCAAGAATAATGTCTAAAAAGTGCCTAGATTAAATATCACCACTGCCCATTATAATGTTATAGCAATTTCCTTATGATGATTTCTAAATGACTATAACAGAGAAGCCACATTCCATTTTCATTTCTAAAAAGTAAAACTTAGCAATTGATTCACCAAATCTTTTAGACTTTTTCTGGAATAAGTCTACAAGACTCAGCCTTGGTTTATTAAAATTCCAGCTGCTGAAACTAAGGAAGAGGACCAGCTCCAGAATATCTACAAATATCTTGTTTGGGGCATATTTTTTCTTCTAACTATTCCATCGATATCCAGGCTTAATTGACAGCTCTCACTTTTTACATACAGTTCAGTTTGTTTCTTTGTGTGCTGTAAAACAAACTGAGCCAGTTCAGACAAATTACTCTCCTCCTTCAAAATATTATGAGAAATGCTACCACTAAATTTGTTGGCAATTGTCAAAAATTATAGAAAGGCAAGAATGCACAAAATGTGCTGGAGGAATTCTATTTTTCTGTTCAGGTTTCCAATCCTAAACACAAGATTTCCCAGACAAAGTTGGCTCAGTTTCAGTTTCAATCTTCATAATTGTTCATAAACATTAAATTAAGTATTATGAACTCTTCATTTTAATGAACCAATCAGGATTTTTAGTCAAGAATACCTCTCCTGGATCCACACAAAATTAAAGATTTTGTAGTCTTGACCCCTTCTTATACTCCAGTTAATTTACCGTAATTTGTAAAAGTTTGCTTTTGTTAATTTACTATCTTGATCAAAGAAAAGCAGACAAAGGTCAGGAAAGATATTAGGTTGGACTACAATTTCATACAATATACAAGCCAGCATGGCCATTGACTATGCAGACTCAGAAATTCTCAGAACTATATTCCAAAATGCGAGTTGTTAAAGCAAGATAAAAGATCAATAAATGTTTAGCAACTGACTTATAGAATTCAGTTTTGCTTTTTGTTTTCCTCTTACACTCACATAATTCATTTTTTATTTTCTCAGTTCAGCCAGGTATTTCATAAATTCAAACCTATGAAAGTGTGTGATTATTCTGATATTATCTTCATATAATCAATGAGCAACATTCATCACACAACTTGACAACAAAGCAGTAAAGAAGCCCAAAGGTAGGTTACTTTATTCACTTCAGACATCTTTGCTGATCTCTTGAAGTTACCTGTTGAGAAGGATTGATACAGGTTGGCATCCTGTTAGTGACACAGGTGTGTGCAAAGTGGGGTGTAGCAGGCTATTCCTCTAGTCTCTTGTGTCCCAACCAAAACCTGCCCCCTCCCTTCAACTACAAACCTCTGTGGGGTCTCTGCTACAAAACTGGTGGAGTGACTAAACAACAAGGATCTGCTTTTCACCCCCTATGCACTAGAGAGAGGTAGAGGAACAATAATGCTGTCTGCCTATCTTTGTAGCAAAAAGCAAGGGGACAGAGACTCAGCCCCCATTGCCCAGTTGCCTTCCTACTCGCTTCCACTGTAACAGTGGCCCCATGTGGAAGCTGCAGTGGAGGAGGGGGAAGGCATGAAACAAGGCATGATCTATAAGTCACTAGCAGGATCTCAGCCATAATTTCCTATTATTATGGTTCAGCAATCTGAACCATTGCTAACTGCTGATTCAAGTGAATGCAGTAAAGTAACATATTTAAAGAAACTATATGCGAGCAGCTTCCATCAACCCCAACTCAATGCACAAATACTTACTTTGACATCAAGTTGCGGACTGATTATGTTATACACACATTCCACTTGTGAAGTGTAAAAGTTCCCAAAAGATTGCAGATTGGCCGATGACTGCTCTAAGCCAAATAGTCCAAATCTGTAAATATGTTTTCTCAGTGTGCTGCCTTTGACAAAGGGCAAAGGTTTCTTCCCCTTTTCTGACAAGCTTGTCCCTTCTCTTGACTTTTAACAATCCCCCCCCCACTCTTTTCCATGATCATTTTCTCTTGTAAGAAGCTCTGCCCTGATTCGCCACATTAAAGAACATGGTGAAGCAACGGTCCATAGTCCTAGTCCCTTCAAATGCTACCAGCATCTCTCAATTTCACTTTCCTTTCATTATAAGTTTAATTTGCCACCATACTCAGAATTGACAGCAATCTACAGGTTTTACAGCTTGAGGTCCTACTGCTAATTAAATGTCTCCTCCGGTGGAACACTCAGCAAGTGCCTTAATTGTCTCCTCATTCACATTCACATCATGTTCTAGACCCATAATGAAGTAAGACTGCACAGCCTCTACAACTGCTTCTCAAAGGCTCTGGAGTTCAGATCCATCCTCTAGCTTCAGCTTTAATTAACAGTCATTTTTCTCCTCATTAGTATAAGTGTATGTATATTTCTTTCTTGCCACACAAGCAGAGATTTATTTCTCCTTTCCAAAGTTTGTGGCACAGCTAGGAACAACATGTTTTCCTAGAATTTGACTTCAAGTGGGTGTAGGACCCCACCCCATCCCAGCAAAAAGTATTCAGCCAAGTACTGTATAAGGAAGAAGAAGAATAGAATGCCTTAGGGAACTGGGGAAACGCCTTAGGGAACTGGGGATGTTTAGCCTGGAGAAGAGAAGGTTAAGAGGTGATATGATAGCCCTGTTTAAATATTTGAAAGGATGTCATATTGAGGAGGGAGCAAGCTTGTTTTCTGCTGCTGCAGAGACTAGGACACAGAACAATGGATATAAATTGCAGGAAAAGAGATTCCACCTCAACATTAGGAAGAACTTCCTGACAGTAAGGGCTGTTCGACAGTGGAACACACTCCCTCGGAGCGTAGTGGAGTCTCCTACCTTGGAGGTCTTTAAGCAGAGGCTGGATGGCCATCTGTCAGGGATGTTTTGATTTGGAGTTCCTGCATGGCAGGGGGTTGGACTAGATGGCCCTTGTGGTCTCTTCCAACTCTATGATTCTATGATTCTATGATTCTATGATTCTAGAATCACAGAGCTGGAAGAGATTCCAAGGGCCATCCAGTCCAACCCCTGATATGCAGGAACTCACAATCAAAGCACCCCTAACATCCAGCTTCTATTTAAAGACCTCCAAAGAAGGAGACTCCATCGCTCGCTATGTTCCACTGTTAACAGCTCTTACTGTCAGAAGTTCCTTCTAATGTTGAAGTAGAATCTCTTTTCCTATAGCTTGAATCCATTGTTCCATGTCCTATTCTCTGGAGCAGCCGAAAACAAGCTTGCTCCATCCTCAATGTGACACCCCTTCAAATACTTATACAAGAATATAAATCAATATATGGTGATATTATTTGTAAAAACCTTTTCAAGCCTTTGCCAACATATCAAAAGTGGCTTCTGATCTGTGTTGGCATGACTTTACCCCAGTCTTCCACTACCCTGGATCTTCCAAATGTGCTTGACTGTAATCACACCATCCCCATCCAAGCCCAGTATCAAGAAATGGCTAGGATAGCCATGTAAAGTAAGAAAATTTTTGAAAACAAGAGTAACGAGAAAAAGAAACAAATGAATACTGCTTTTTCGGAGGGTGCATTCCTCAAACAGATCTTATCTGTTGTTTTGTATTTCGGGAATAGCTGGACCCCTATCATGTCCTGCCTTGCCATGTCTGACCCTGGAATAGAAACAAACTTAAAATCCCCTACATTTGGCTTGCCTGACATTGTTTTGACCATGGTGCTGTTTTGTAGTTTCTGAGTTTGGATTTGCTTTGCCTGGTCACTTGCTGTCTTTATGAGGCTTTATCAGTGCTGACTGTGGACTGTCACACCATCCATCACAGTTTGGCAGGGACAGGCCTGATTAACCATCTACAATTCAACTTTTCAGCTGTTTTTCTTTAATATCCCAGTTTCTCTCTCTTCCTCCTACTTTTCCGGTTTGTCTTTGGCTTACTTCTGTTGCTTCAAATTGAGTTCAAGTCAGTTAACTGAGGCAGGGAGAGTGCAATCTTGTCCTTCCCATTAGGCTCAAGCAAAACCAAACTGGTGTGCCCTTTCCCAACTCTTCTGTTCTTCTTCATTCATAGGTTTTGCTATCACACTCTGATGTTGCTTTACCAAATGTGTCCTACTTTTTATCTGTGAAATGTTGAAGAATATGGACCACTGAACTTTACTACTGAGACTTGCCCAGCTGAAATCAGAATATTAAATCTCACTGGGTTCAAAGGATTTTTTCTCCAGGAACTGGGGTTACAGCTTTTAAACTACTTGGTAAATGTGGAAACCTAATCCTGTGATTGTTTAACTTGAAGTAAGCCATATATTTGTTAATAAAACTTATTCCAAAGTATACATAGCATTACAACTTCACCTCTTATAGGAGTAAACTTACATCCACCCTTGATATGGTACTTAAAAACATTGAGTTGTTGGGGTTTTTTTCTGGAAGCAGAAAGACACAGAATAAATTAGGTGAATGGTAAATCACTTTTTTAAAAATGTAACTGGAGTACAATAAGAGAACCATAAAGCATTACAACCTTCCACCACATTCTTACTGTAAGTTACAACTACCCTAAAGCTATAATAATTGATACAGTTTTCAATCAGGAATCAGGCAGAAAGGAAGTTTTAAACTCAGCCATGTATTTTCTTTCTTTTATTTAAGATTCTAAAAGCTGGCTATTTGCAAGCTTTTTTAAAAAAAATCATGTTTACACTTGTACAATTCCATTAGGGCTGGGAACGAAAATGTTAAAATATTATAAACATATTTCCCTGGGTAACATTCCATTGATCTATTAGTCTGCTTTCTACATTAAACACAGGGCAACCCCGAGCAAATGAAGTAGGATGATTTATGTTAGGCTTCATCTTTGCTGCTTATGAAAATGTACTTCTCTCCCACCCCGCTCCCCAATATACTTCCAAGTGAATAGCCCAGTAGCTTGTAACCTGACTCTGCCGCCAACACTAGCCTCATGGTTCAGTCACTGGATAACAACTCAGGCTCAGTAAATATAAATGAGAGCAAGGCTTGGTGTTCCAAAAGTACATGGCTCATACCTCTTTGTGGCCCGTGTACTTGAAGATGTGCTTATCTGGTGCCCAAGGTCTCTAAACTCTGTCTTGGGATTGAGGCAGGTAACAGCAACATTGTTGGAGGCCTTCAAGAAGGCAATAAAGACAGATTTCTTCCGGCAGGCCTTCTGTAACTGACCTCCTCAGACTTTTTAACAGTCCATCTATTTTATTATGAATTCTAATTTTTTAAAATTATTATTTTAGATTATTATGTTTTTAATGCTGAAGCACATTGGTTTTGTTTTGTTTTGTAAACTGTTCCCCACTTGCTAATACCTGCCTCAATCCAACACAGGGAGAGGCAGGATACAAATATATAAACATTGCTGTTATTACAGGTACTATATTAGCTTTTGCTTTTACTTTTACTTTTACTGTTGGCAAAGCAGTTGTCTTCTAGAAGATTAGGTGGCTGAAGGCCCAGCTCCAGGGTGATCATTCAGAACTACCCTTCCAATCACACTATTGACCATTCCCAGGCATGAAGATAACTTTCTGAGCCCCTATAAATCTAAATATAGTGGGCCCTTGGTATCCACCAGGGTTTGTTTCCAGGACCCCCAAGGATACCAAAATCTATGGATGCTCAAGTCCCATTATATACAATGGCATAGTAAAATGGTGTCCCTTATACAAAATGGCCAAATCAACATTTGCTTTTTGGATTTTTTAAAAATATTTTCAAACCGTGGATAGTTGAATCCATGGAGTGATGTCTGTGCTTTTAACAGACATAAAGGGTGCAATTCCATTGGCTAATGTAAATATGGTGGCACATAAGTGACACGTGGACAGCAGGTCAAATGGCCATGGCCATGACAGTCACAGAGGAATGGCAGTGAAAACCATCTCTCTCAACAGATAAAAGCTGAACTGGCCAGAAGCTGGCAGGATGGCTTTCTGACAGAGATGGCTTTGTCTTCTCTTTCCCCTCATCTGGGTCCTACACACTGTACTATTGCACCAATGTAAGGCACCAATAAGGATTCAGAGCAATGAATTGTTTTGGAATAATTTCTTCAACTACAAAGGGAATTCCATTTCAGGTCTTGTCTTACCACAGGAATGGATTCACCCTGGCAGTCTCCACTGACTACAAATGGAAAGACAAATCAGCATCAGTCCTTGGGCTAGTTTTTACAATTAAAATATTCCTCATTATAGTAGAATTGAATAAGATCCAGCCACATGTGATTCACAGAAGTTTTGGCTTGGGGGCAGGCTGAAAAACTCCTTAAACACTACAGAAAAAGGCTTCACAGTTATTACCAGAATAGCTGTGGAAATCAACAGAGATGTGCATGTGGCCATCTGTCTGCCTTGCATGAATTTGGATGGCTGTACATTTTTGAAAGAAGAAGGGTGAATAGATGCAAATACATAGGAATTTACACAGGAAAGTGAAGACAATTAACTGTTGATGCGAATGCGCAATATTATGCACATTTACATGTAGACTGGTTCCTGATTCCCATGTTTATTATTGGCCCACCACTCCCCCCCCCCCCCCCCAATACATGCACAACTTCAACCACCTTGATTATATAGAGTCAGGTCTATCAATAGTTAACAGAACAATTTCAGATTTCTTTTTTTTTTAAGTGAAATAAAGGAAGTTTGGCAAGAACATAGTTTGGCAACCCAGAAACATATTCAGTACTGGATGTAAAAGGGAAAAATAATTATTAAAGAACTGTTGGGAATGAAAAAGATAAATGTGATAGAGCCTGTGTAGTCAAAGCACCACAGCTTGATTACTATTGCTGCAAGCTGGGCACAATAATTGTAGTGTTCTCTATCTTAATTTTCTCCTGGATCCTGCCTTTTTTGGGAAAGCAACACAATTTTTTCATGAAGTTCACAAATAAGTAATAACTCAGGTAACAATTTCAAAAATGAATAACAAGGCTGACTCAAGCACAAATGATGTTGGGCTAGAGAAGACAGAAAATGCAGGGATATAGATTTTTGAAGTAGACAAACTTCACAAGGAAATGCTGTTTTAATTCTCAGCTGCAGAATTTCTATGATTTTAAGAATATCAAACAGGTGGTGATTGTTTGTAAATATAATTATTCTAAATATTGAATTGTGGATACTGGAGAAGATTGGTATGAAGAAATCTGAGAATATTCTATTCCACAAGGAAAGAAGAACAAAATTTCTGAATAGTACTGTCAACCTCTAAAGGCCACTTCCCATACAGTAAAATCAATTGAAATATCATGGGTAGAAATGCACTCACAGAGTCTGAAAATATGTATACTCCTTCATAGACTGGAAGGTAACTTTGTACATTCATCCATTTATAAGAAGGAAATATCTGGTGTGGGAAATGCAAGATCTTTGAGGGGGGATTTTTTTTAAAATTATGAAAAAGTCCATAAAATAGTCTATGCAAGCTCAGTGGTCATAGAATACTAGCTGACTGTTGCAGGGAATTGGGACTGAAAACTGGATTGGGGTGCAGAATGAAATGAAGTATCATGCAAACAGAGATACACCATACTGCAAAATTTTGTTTCAACTCTCCTGGTTTCCTGTAATTTCTTATTGCCTGCTGTCTTCCACATCAGTGTCTTTTCAACTGTTTTAAAACTGGAGCTACTGATATGAGAAATTTTTTTAAAAAATAGCCCTTTCATTTAGGAACAAGGGCTTAACATTTTTACATTGTTCCTTCTGCATGCCATCTGTGCTATGGCAACGGTAATGAGAAGTTTTTGACGCTTCAGGCAGAACTAACGAAACAGAATTATACCAAGGAAGACTCTGGACATCAGAAGCAGGAAAATGAAATGTGAGCTGGAGAACAGACAAGGACAATCCAAAGTGCACACAGTCTGCAATTCTGTACCCACTTAGAGGGGCATAAGTCCCATTGAGCATAGTGGAACTTACTTCTAAGTAGATGTTTATAGGATTGCACTATGAGATACTATAGAGAAGCGGATGAACTAAAAACTGTATGTTGTCTGTTGGTGGGGGGAGCAGTAATAACAGCAATATAGCATGGAGACCAATAGCTATGTTTGTTAACTGCAGTAAGATGCAAAACTGGTACAGTGACTAGTCTGCATACAGAAGAGCAATCTTGATCCCCATTCATTTTTATTTTGTTTTTTGCTGCTACCATTTACCTTGATCTGTCTTTCCTGTTCATAAGGGCTAATTTCTCTTACTATTACAACACTTAGGAATTTCCCCAACACTAAAATTACATCAATATTTGCATGTACAAAATTAAAAGCACAAAACCTCAAGAAAGCCTTTGTCGATAGCTTCTGTCAGTGAGTAGTCTCATGACTAAGGACAACACAAATGGCAGAAACTAAGTATAGTCCACCCAAACAGGAGTTAGCACACAGATGGGAAGGAATCATGAGGCCATTCAGATGTTATTGAACTGCAGTCCCATCAATCCTACTTGATGGGAGAGCACAACCATTGTTAAGGAATGCTGGGAGTTACAGTCCAGTAATAGATAATTCCCATCCCAACCCTGGGTTAGCATCAATGAAAAAAATGGACAGAAAGAAAGAAGGAGGATTGATTGCTTCAAGGACAAATGTTGCGAAAGCTGCTTTCTGGCCAGTGGCTGGGTGATTCTGTATTTTGCAATCCAAAGATATTATTCCTCCAAGCTCTGGTTCTACTAGAGTGCAAAAACAGGGCATCATGGATGAGCCAAGATATATTAGGAAGGATTACACTCAACTGCTGAGGTCCAGAGAGACAATTTTGCTCCCTCTTAAAGGCCATTCCAGACACGGATCCTGGAACAGGAGGATGGCTGGGAGGCTTTAGCCACTTCTTAAGATTAGAATGAGGTACCCCAACCCGTGAATTGACCTGGCAAATTTGGACTACCTTGAGTTGCCAGTTCAGAATCATCCCAGGCCCTGAGATTTCCAGGTCAAAACCTGTGAGCTAGGGACAGCCCTTGGTGCCATTAAGACTTATATATTTTTCTGTTTGAAAAATAAGACAGAAATTTCAGTTAAAGGGGCTGATCCCAGATGGCCCAAAGAACATTTAATTTAGACAATTTGCTTCTAGACAGAAGGTGGATGCAGAGCACAGTAGAGAGTAGACCTTGGCACCCAACAACTGTGAAGAAAGGAAGAAGCTGTTGCAGCAACAAATCAATTACACTTTGGAAACTGTAGTGAGCTATGCTGCATATTTGCACACAACCATTTACTCTTGTCTGGATCTGAGGACACCAAAACTGGAGAATTTGTACCCTTGTCTCTTCTTTGGAGACAATTCATGAAAACTGGAGACTTAAGAGCCAGGCCTTGAGATCTGTTAACTCTGTTCCTATGCAGTTGAGCCCCTCAGCAATTATGAATCAGAAGTGTATTAAATGTATAAGCACCAAAAATATTAAGGCAATTATGGTTGATCCCTCCCAGGAACAACAAATGTTGTTTGCAGTCTATCCTGTGCACAGTTACTTGGGAGCTATACTGAACACATGGAGAACACTTCTAAGTATACATTGTGGTTGCAGGAATCTTCATAGCTAAGCATGCTTGAATGATAATACTGTATATACAAAGAAAAATTATCTCCCCCTCCCCATACACAAATATGCAAAATAGGTTAGTGAAATATGAGCTTGTCCTAGAAACAGGAAGAATTACTCTGGTTACTCTTGTACAGAAGGAGGAGGAGGAGGAAACTTACATTTATTTTCTTAGGATAATAATGGAGATAGGCAAAGGAAGTTGACCTAAACATGGTTACAACAACAACAATAAATTTTATTTATATTTCCTGCCTCTCCCTATAGATTGAGGCGAGATTACAACAGGAAAAAACAACAATATAAAATGTGACAATATAAACAACAATATAAAATCCAAACAATAAAATCATTAAATTACTACTCACTAAAATGATCATCATTGTCTGCATCCATGCCATCATAGTTCTTATGTTCTCATAGGAGATCTGGTGGGAAGGCTCGCTGGAAGAGCCTTCTTAAAAGTTTCCAAGGAGGTACTAAGACAGATCTCTTCTGGGAGGTAATTCCATAACCTAAGGGCTGTGGTAGTGAAGGGTTTCTGGGAAGTTGCAGTCAATCTTGTTCTTGTATATTCTAATAATTTCTTCCCTGACGTCCTGAGACTGCAGGGCGGATTGTGTAGGGAGAGGTGTTCCCTCAAGTAACTCGGGCCCAAGCCATATAGGGCTTTATAGGTAATAACCAACACTTTGTATTGTGCCCGGAAGCTGATCAGCAGCCAATGAAGGGACAATAGCCTCTAAAAGCTGGCTGCATGTGTGGGTGTTAGCTAGCATCTATTATTAAGGTTGGAGCCTCATGGGTGCTCCTTCCTTGATAAAGAAAAAACAAGAGACTGACTTCTTACCTTATTCTTCAGGTAAGCAGGAAGCAAAAGGCTTGTGTACACCGAGCAAAGAAAGATACAGAGAGGTGAGACCAAAGTGCAGGCATTACCTAGACTCCCCTCTCTCACTAATCACTTTATATAAGCATTGGTGCCTCTTTGCGTCCAAGAATAACCTGGGAGTAAGCTATACTGAACACATGGAGGACGCTTATATGTATACATTGTACTTGCATGAATCTTCACATCTAAGCATGCTTAAATGAAAATAAATAATCACACCTGCAAATATGCAAAATTAAGAACAACTTCCCTACCAATATTGACCCCACCACACACACACACACAGAGTGTGTGTGTGTGTGTGTGTGTGTGTGTAAAAACAGCTCCAGGATTCTTAACTCCAGGGCCTAAAACTGCCCAGTAGGAGGGACAAAAACAGCAAAATTTCTCCCACACCTTCTAGGGGGACATTTATTATTATTATTATTTAATCATTTAAAGAACTGAAAAGAGGTCCACCAAGATTCCTGTCCCCTAGCAGTTGCCCAGATGGGCAATAAAGAACCTATATATTGCTAGAAGAATCTATGCCAGCTTCCTGCTTATATCAGTCAGTTTCCAGCTAACATATATAAGCCCATCTTTTATGTCTTATATGGCCATAGTGGATGTCCTCTCACTGATTCTGAATCTGCCATAAAGACGCCAGGCCCCAATGAGATTTTAAACAGAGCTGTAAATATTTGAACCATATTGACTGCGTGCACATTTGTTCCAGATTATGTTTATCCCAAAGTTGCCTCATATACTTCAGTATTTCCAATAATGTGGTTTGAGGCACTCCGAGAAAGTATGCATTTCCAGAGGCTATGCAAACATCTGTCCAACAGCTTGCTGAAATGAGGCCCATTAACCCTGAAGTCATTGCAAGGGTGGGGGGAGAAGTACAAGAAAGAAAACGGCCCTAATACTATGACACAAATGCTAAATAGCTGGCCCTCTTGGGAGCATATTGGCAGGAGACAGCTGGTTACAATGTGTTGTTGTTTTTTAACCCATTAAGGCAAAGCGTGTGGATATGGCCTCAGATGGCAACTCTTTTAGGAAGACAGAGGTTCCACCATCTATAAAAGCAGGAAGGATTAACAAAGTTATTTCTGGAAGGCAGCCCAGAATGTATTGTTACAGGCTCCCCATTTCTCTGAGCCAGGAGAAGCTGGCTCAGAGAAATGGGGAGCCTGTTTTACAGTTTTACCTGGATTTGGCTTTTCGCCAGCACAGCCATCACTTAGCCCTGTGGCGCTGAACTTTTTGATTTATTAGCAAATATATACATGGACAGGTAGATTCAAGTTAGAATAGCATTCCTGACATACAGTAGGGCCCACAGCCCCAGATCACATCCCTGAAGAATATGAGACTCTACTTTGAAGGCAGTCGCCATTGTGGTCTTAAGGATACCAGACCAAGATTTCTATGGGTGCAGGACATACATGGGACATGTGTGGGTAACTATTTATTTATTTAAAAAATAAAACATTCTGCCTGAGGACAATTGATACTCCCTTTCCTAGAACGACAAGCCGTACTTAATGATGAAGCAATAGAGGGCTGACTTTAAGCAGGGTCAGGATGGCCTTTGTGAGTGAGAGAGAGAGCAAGAAAGCATGAGAGAGAGTGCAAGAGATAAAATGAGAGGGAAGGGACAGTGAAAGAGAATTATATTTATGATACACAATGTTCTAGATGTCCAGGAAACATATGAGGAGGGGAGAAGGAGCCAATCAAGATGCAAATTGTAATTTGCTCATATCCTATTTAAAAGCACAGTGGCCATTCTCAAATAAAGGGGCATATGCTACAGCACCTGTGCATGTGTGCACAACTGTAGCATAGTAGACTACACTGTGACTTACATATGAAACAAGATGATATGTCCATAATTCATAAAATCATTTTAAAAATACACTTTGTGATTTTAAATTTTCTTTTTCTCTTTTTCTTTTTTTATTTCTTTATTATATGTTATAAAAATATACAAGAAGTAAAGAAGAAAACAAACAACACATATACAAGCAGATAGGAAAAAGAAAAAAAAACCCCTATTAAAACAGAACCTCCAAGGACCTCAGCCATAACGGATATTTATATTATAAAATGACTTTGTATAAAGAATTTATAGTTACTGGACTGCAACTCATCTGATTCAGTTAGACTACACATATGAACACTAAATTATACAAATGTAATTAATAGAGTTTGAATTCTTTCATCACTTTCTTACTGACTAACCCCAATAAGAAGAGGTGATTTAAAGTTCTAACCAATAACATCTTTTCTTTAGTTAAAAAAAAATTAAACAGTAAAAGAACAAATGAGAATCATTATTAGATAATTTCAGCAGGGTCCGAATTTCCTTCAAAATATATGCCCATTTGGTATTAAACTGATCTAGAGACTTGTCTCTAAGTAGGTAAGTCAATTTCTATCAGGTCAAGCATCTTCTATAACCAATGCTCCTTTGAAGGAGAAGTTTTACATCTCCAATCTTTGGTCCATGAATCAGGAATTAAAGTTTAGGGTCTTTCTTAACATTAATTTTTAACAAATCTTTAATGATGTCATGTATTTGCCTCCAATCTTAAATATTTTTGCAGCCCCAATTTTAAATGTTCATTGTTTAAACTGATTTTAGTGTATTCCAACTTGACATCTTTTGATATAGGATGATATATATATATATATATATATATATACACACACACACACACACACAGCATGGCAACTTAAACAATTGTGATTTATAGATATTTTAAAATAAAACAGATGTCTGCGTGCACATACATTGGAAATGAAAGTCTGAATCCCAATTATTGACCTACTGAATTTATTGCTGACTGGCAAGCTAAGGCATAGGTAAATGCTATTGATTCAGTGCATCTAGTAGAGTTTGAACTAACCAATATAACTTAGGCCAAAATATCTATATGAACTATACACAGTACTGAATTGGTTCACATGAATCAAGTGGATGTTTTGTCATGTAATGCTATTGCTCTCAACTGATGTAGTATCATATGTAAAAAAGGAATAGGCTCCCCCGCCCCCCCCCCCCAAAAAAAACTGGAAGACTGATGGCACCTTCAAGATCCCATTTATTGTGGTTTAAACTTCTATTCTACTGTACTGCAATCAATGAAAGTACTGTTGCTGTTCTGTGTCTTCAAGTGGGTTTCAATCTATTCTAGATTTTTTGGCAAGAGTTATTCTTAGGAAGTTTGCCACTACTTTCCTCTAAGACTGAAAGAGTGTAATTTGCCCAGGGTGATCCACTGGTTTTTTTCAGGTGAGCAGAGATTCAGATCCTGGAATCCCAGAGTCCTAGTCCAACACTCAAACCAATACAGCATAGTGGCCCTCTTGGAAGCATATGCCATAACAACAACAACGATGACGGTTTTATATGTATGTGTGTGTGTCTGTAGTGTTGTGTGTGTGTATATATCTTGTGATACCTTTAAGAAGTAATATATTATACATGTGTGTGTGTGTGTGTATGTGTGTGTGTGTAATATATTAGTTTTTAATCTACCACAACAGCGGTGAAAGCACTCATGTCAGTGGGTCAATCTAATAATAATAATAACTTTATATCCCACTTTTCTCCCCATATAGAGACTCAAGGCAACTAACAACAAATTTAAAACAGTTCAAGTTAAAAAGAATATAAAAGCATTAAAATGTAGATAAATACAAAATTTAAAAAAACAGTTAAAACAATAAAACCATTACACATTAAAATTTAAAATGAATTTAAAAATCTATACAAGCATGTTCTAAACTGTTAAGGAGCTATCCAAGGTGCTGAAACCTATCCACAAAATAAGTTCAGCACCTTGGATTATGTACAATGTACAATGGCATAGAAAAATAGTGTTCCTTATATAAAATGGAAAAATCAAGGTTGCCATTTGGAATTTTATTTTGAATATTTTCAAGCTCTGGGTGGTTGAATCTGTGGATGAAAATCTGTGGATGTGGAGGACCAACTGTATTAGCCAACTATATCTTCCAAAGGAGAAAAAAACTTCTAGTGTTTCTTGGTTTAATGAAACATTTTGATCAGATTTTGATTAGGCATTGCCCCAGGTGGGTTTGTTTAATAAATTGAATTAATAATTAAAAGGAATTCTGAATGAGAGGAATACAAGAGATGCAGGCATAAGGTTAGGAGAAGGATAACTGAGTGGATGGAAACCCTGAAATTAGCAGGCCTTCCAAAAGAAACAAACAAAAACAGATAGCATTAGTTAATTTTGGCGTTTTCTTGAATAGCTGAGCACATGTTTCTCATTCTCTCCCTTGGATCAAGGACATCCAGTTCCATGTGGATTATACTGGAGCCTTTCAGCAGAGGTTGAAAGAAGAAGACACAAGTTCACCCTCAGATACTCTGCCTATTATAAGCCTCTTGGGAACTTTCAGATTGGAGCAAGTATTTGTTCAGCAAGCGCATAGGACAGAGCATATGCTATCCTCAAAGACTCTTTCTGAGTCATTGTATGCCAAGCCAACTTTCCTCTCACCTCCCTGTTTCTGGAGTAAAGTCCAAACTAGCTATTTCATTATTTTATTTTATTTTTAATGAATCAAATAAATATAGCCTGGGGAAAGGAATTGAAAGAAATCTCAATGGCATGGTAGATTTTTCCATTTTATATTTTATATTTATTTCAACAGTCTGGCTTATTATTCTTGTTATTTCTGGTCTGCTTGATATTAATCAGGTTTTCTTTCTTTCATCTATTTTTATTTTTCCCCATTTCACTCTGATTGTGGTTTTATTTTCTGATGTTTCTGACAACACATACAGTTTTCATTTTCTGCTTATGTAGCCTGTGTGGCAGAACTGACCTGCAGAACAGGTAAGTGTGTTCAGGTATTCCTCTTTAAAATAACACCATCTTCTCAGGAAAAGTCTTTGGGAAACTGTTTCTCTTCTGCAGAGAAAGCCAGCACAACATATCCTAATGGCACATGTGTTCCAATGTCAATACCACACCTGAACCACACCTACAAGTCAGGTTGCTGACTGTGGCAGGTTATAGGCATCCCAGGTACATTTGGTGAGGGAGAGCCTTCTTGGTGGCTGTTCCCAAGTTATGAAAGTCCCTTCCCCAGGAGGTCCATTGCCCCCCCCCCTTCCCTGGTGTCTTTCTGCTCACAGGTAAAGGCCATTTTATTCAATAAAGTTTTCGGGTTTTAGTTGTGTTGTAGCAGATAAATGGGAGTGTACTGTTTTTATTTTATTATGCTTTAACTTTTTTCCCTCTTGTTAAAAACACATAGTTTAATTGTGTTTTAACTTTTGTATTATGAGTTTTTAAATTGTATTATGTTTTAAGATTTTTGTATACACCTGAGACAGCCGGTGTGGTATAGTGGTTTGAGCACTGGACCATGATTCTGGAAACCAGGGTTCAAATTCTAGCTTGGCCATGAAAACCGACTGGGGCTGAATCCACATAGCAGAAATAATCCAGTCTGACACCACTTTAACTGTCATGGCTCAATGCCATGGAATTTTGGGGACTGACTCACAAAACTACAGTTCCCAGAAATCCATAGCACTAAGCTGGTTAAAGTGGTGCCAAATTGGGTTATTTCTACAATCCAGATGCAGCCTGGCTGACCATGGGCAAGTCACACTCTCTCTCAGCCTCAGAGGATGGTAATGGCAAACTCCTTCTGAAAAAAACTTGCCTAGAAAACCCCATGATACATTTGCCTTAGGGTCACCATAAGTAGAAAGTGACTTGAATGCACACTTGGATCTCATGCTAAGAGAAAGGTGATATATAAAGTAAAAAATATATATGTGCATACATTCATACATACATTAAAATAAATCAGATCCAAGATCTGAGTTCTGAAGAACTCAAGCATGGAAAAAGTTCCCATCCACAGTTTTTTCCCCTAGGACCTACACCTTGCAGAAATTCACATCCTCTTAAGGGAATTTCTATGTTTACAAGTGGGAGTGGAACATAAGCAATATCTGTGTAGATATTCCCTAATATTCCCGGCAGATTTCCAGTTTCCTGCCATCACGACCAACACATCAAGTCAGTTAGCAATCCATAGCTGATGTACTGGGCTGTTTTTATTCCTCCTAGTTGTTTCAGAGGAAAACATACCTGGGATAGGCACACTAGTGTTCAATCCCAGATACATTATGTCTTTTACGTCTCCATTAATATTTATGGGCAACTTGTCTTTCCCTCCTTTGGCACTTCTCTTTATCAGCCAAGCAAGGCTGTATTATCCATGGTGCAGCCAGAGCAAATGTACCAGGCCAAAGTGCATTCAGGATTCTCTCTTCAGCTTTGGAGTATTTTCTGTTTCTTTCTGGGTCTAACCTGGTTGCCTTTGGAATACTGGCAATCCCACTTCAGTCTCTCCAAGGTATGTGTCTGTGCCCTTGTACCTCATGTGCAAGTCAACAGCCCATCTGTAAATGTATGTACCACCATGATTTTGCATACACCACATTGCACATTGCAAGCCAGGGAACACAAGGACAGAAAGATAGAAGTGGTGGAGCCAGAGATGCATGCTGCCTTGCAAACATAACCTATCCAAAGTGGCTGAGTGGCAACGTCTATTACAGCAAACAAGCTAGCATGATTAACAGTGGTGACATTGGGGCTGCAATGCAAAGAAAGAGAGAAAATCAAAGTTTTGATGAGACTGAGGCATTTAAGGATAGAAAGAACTCCATGAGGCATGAGGGAGAGCCTCCTTGAAACTGGCAAGAGTGGTGTGAAAGAGGCAACACTGGTTGTGACACAGAGAGGGAAGAGCCCTGAGAGACTGGAAAGGTGGAGAGGAAAGTAAGTCTACCAAAGTGCCCTGCTTTTTCTACTGCACTCAGGCCTCAATTCAGCTTTGTCCAGTGAGACAATGATATGCATGACTACTCCTTTTTAAAAACCTATGTGTCACTTCTTCCCTTTCCCACTCTTTCCCCTTTTCAGCATTCTGTTCCATCTTCATTTTCACATCATTGACATTCCCCCCCTCCATTTACTCAAATATTTGAAACCTGTGGGCCCTTATGGGGCTGCCCCTTCCCCCAAGATATCTGAGGCATTTTCAAACTTGTGAATTACTTTTTTGCCTGTTGATATGCCTTGATCTTATGCAGGAAAAATGTTGTTTGGACTACAACTGCAGGGGCTCAAGAAAGCTTGAGTTGGAAATAGAGATGTTGGGTTTAATTATTTAAAAGATTTTCACTCCAACTTTCAACTAATGATCAAGAACTGATGGAGGAGCCCAAAGCAAAGACACTAGGTTGGGGACTGCCATTATATCTTAGCTGTTCTGCCCGGAGGTTGAAAGAATTAAATGTTTCTCTTCCATATGCATATACTCCAGCATATGGGATATATGAGATCAAGAAAAGGAGAGAGCTGGTTGTCCTGGCATCCTCACTCTCCCTGCTGCTTAACAAACACACAATGCCTTGCTTTTATACTCAGTCTAGTTTCCCTCAATTTCTTTTTCAAGGCCACTAGTGGTGATGGTAGGGATGGAAATAATACTCACAATTATTCACTGCTAGGTCAAAAAAATGGGCTTCCCAACAGTCAAGAAACCCCTATTGGGAAGAATAATAGAACCATGAGAAAATACTGTGGAAAACAATCATTTTCTCCCACAGTAGGGAGAAAACTATTTTAATTATTCATCCTTGCATGTGAGGGGAAAATAGTTGAGGATTTACATCCCTAAATGGTGGTGTTATATCACTTCCAGTACCAGAGGCAGTATGCTGCTGTAAACCATTTGCTAGGCAATACATGAGGATGCTGCTACTGCAGACATGCCCTGCTTTCAGGTTTCCCAGAGTCATCAAGTTGGCCATAGTGCAAACAGAATGCTGGACTAGACAGGATCTGATCTAGCACAGCTGTTCTTATGTTCTTCTGGAGGAGACAGATGAGATAAGCTAATAATAATAATAATAATAATAATAATAATAATAAATTTATTTATAGCCTGCTCCTCTGTCAACCAATTATATTTTAATTCAATATGTTATTTTCATTTCTGCAAAATTCAGAGTAAATAACTATGAAGGGCTTTAAAAATAAAATGTTAAAAAAGAAAAAGAAAAGATATACCCAATAGAATTATTGGATGATAGTACAAACTTATGGGATAATTGTCATGGACTGCCCTGACTCAGTCTCTGAAGAAATGGAGGAGACTGAGGCAGGAGCAGATCTGGGCCTGCCTGATTCAGCAGTTTCAGAAGTTCAGGAAGCTATTGCTCAGGAAGCTGCAGAGGGAGAAACAGACTCTATTGACTCTGGGATGTAGGTGCTAGCACTTGTGGAGAGAAGACAGATCAAGTAGTCTGTGAGGTGATCTTCCAGGCTAGAAGCTAAGAGGAGAGCTAATAGGTTTCAGCTGAGAGAAGGTGAGGCCTTTTAAAAGGTCTCCAGGTGCAGACATTCTTTGCAGTCAACTACTAATCTTGCAGCCTTGTTGTTCCTTGCTCTTGGATCAAAACTCTGTTTATCCAACCTCTGGACTTGCCTTGTGACTACGCTTTTGCCTCTGCCCTTTGCTGTGACTGACTGACTAGTATTGTGTGACCTTTGGACTGGACTCTGGACTCTTTCTTGTATACTCCCCTGTTGTTCTGCCCTCAGTAGAGGTAAACAGGACAATAATGGATGCCACAATATGGCAACACTAGTTTTTTTGGACTAACACTCCCAGAATGTCCCAGATGACTAGTTGGGATTACTAGGGATTCTAGTAGTTGTAGTCCAAAAAATAATTATCTTTTCACACTCTCACTGCCAAATTCTTCTGATCTGTGGATTATCTTGAATCTCTTGAAGAAAAAGAATGTTGCAAAGTTTGTGTGCAAGGAATAAACTTTAAAATGCTCACAAAGAAGCAATCCTATTGGCTCAAATTCTCAGTGACCCACTGTGAGTCTATTTGTGTGACATTTAAAAGCACCTTTGATTCTCATAGTGTGTATCACCTGGAGCAGATATATGACACTCATCTTCCTGCATGAACTAAAATTATCCTGAGCGGAATTATTCTGAGCATGACTGATGTGAAGTATGTTCAAATGTTCTTTTTCAGAAAAAGCCAACACATACAATATGTCATGACCCTTCATAATAAAGTGGTTTCACCTTCCACATTTAAATGAAGCATAACACACAGTAAGAGGTGCATGTTGTAAGCTAAGGAACTTAGACCACCCAATGATGCTCCTTCTACCACAGAGAGCTCACATGTGCTTCCAAAGCAATCCAAGCACCCGGTGCAACTGACAGATGTACAGAAATGAATGTTTCCAATTTTAGTAGTGACTCATGGAGGCAAACCATAGAAAAACACATTTACAGTAAAATCATATATTGCACTAAAGCCAGTGTAAACTTGACTTTGTTTGGCAAAGTATTTGGCACATAAGGGTCATATAGTGCTTAAAATAATCATGAGGAAATTATTAAAATGCCATTAGAATACTCCCCTGCATAATATTTTTTTAAAAAAAAAAAACCATATTATCACCTACCCTTCCATTAGGCCAGCAGCCCCTCGCCAGACTCCATCAACTGCCCTCTGAAGGGGAAAAAAAAACTTATTTGCAGTAAAATGGAGAAAGACATCTCTGGAAACGTCTAGAGGTGTGTGATTCTCTGCTAAAACAGTGTGCAGTCCCAGTACCTTACTCTATCCCCCACAGCACATTTATTACCTTGCAGTCACTTCTGGTTTCACTCAAAACTAAAAGTGCAGCCCCCAGAGACCTAATGGTATGGCCCCCAAGGCCTCCTCCTCAGCTGCCCATCCTTTTCACAGATGGGAAACAACATACGGTCCGACTCTTGTTTCTGTGGAGGATACGTTTCCAGACTTAGCAAGAACCATGGACAGTGGAGGACTTCCTTTTGCATTCCCATGAAAAACTGAGCACCATGTTTCCCCCAAAATAAGACAGTGTCTTATATTAATTTTTGCTCCCAAAGATGCACTAGGTCTTATTCTCAGGGCATGTCTTATTTTTCCATGAAGAAGAATTCACATTTATTGTTGAACAAAAAAATGAACATTTATTATATACTATATATATATTTACATACAAAAACATTACTAGGTCTTACTTTCAGGGGAGGCCTTATATTTAGCAATTCAGCAAAACCTCTACTAGGTCTTATTTTCAGAAGATGTCTTATTTTGGGGGAAATGGGGTATGGATTATTCCAATCAAGGATTCTCTTATGCTTGCCACTCATCACAATGCCATATTCAAATGTAAGCATGCAGTTAATGGCATTTATCTCACTAGAAAAACCCGCACATCTGATTAATAGCATTTATCTCACTATTAAAAATACCCCACATTTCATTTGCTGCTTTCATTCTTTTCACACATTGTTCTCTAGATGTTTTCTTGCACAGTACCACCCTTCCTCTCCTACTTCTTCTCGTCCTCTTACTTCTGCCTTCCTCTTGCTACCTCACTGAAACCCCACTCCCAAAACCCCACCAAAAATACTTCTGTATCGGATGAATGTTATAGTTTTAAAATGATCAGCCAACTTTTCCACGTTTAGGGAAGCAAGGTGCACAAATACGTAAAATGCAGAATGTATACAAGTTAATATTTGGATTGCTGTCCTGTGTTATATGTGGGGCTGCCTTTGAATAATGTTTGGAAACTGGTCTGGATTGTTAACCAGGGCTAGCTTCCAGGGCTGCCCTTATTGGATCATCTCAAATGCCTGCCTGCCTGTTTCTGGGCACAATTGAAATTGCTGGTTATGACCTACAAAGCCCTGTATGTCTCAGATCTAGACTATCTGAGGGACCACAACCTCCCCACATGATCCTGTCCAAATTCTAAGATCTTATGGAAGGTCTAAAATCTTCTTTCAATCCCAACACCTTCATGGGCATGTTTGAAACTTGGAAGAAGGCCTTCTCTTTGACTGCTCCTAGGTTCTAGCACTCCCTTCCTAGGGAGCATAGGCTGGCTTCTTCCTTGCTGTCCTTTTGGCATGGAATGAAAACTTTTCCATTCCAGCTAACATTTGGGAACAGGTTGCTCTGTATCATGGGTTTTCTGTTTTAGTGCTGTAATAATCTACAGTTTTAAATTAATGTTTTATATTGTTTTAATTCTATACGCAGTTTGATATTATTTTAATCTTATTTTTTGTATGTGTTTATCACACTACACTGTTATAGCACTATTATTCCACTTTCAAAAGACTATAATGTTGTTGTTGTTGTTGTTGTTGTTGTTGTTGTGTGCCTTCAAATTCTGACTTACAGAGATCCTGTCACAGAATTTTCTTGGCAAGCTTCTTCAGAGAGGGTTTACCATTACCATCCGCTGAGTCTGAGAGAATGTGATTTGCTCAAGGTCACCCAGAGGGGTTTTCATGGCTGAGATGGGATGCAAACCTTGGTCCCCAGAGTCAAAACCCAACACTCAAACCACTACATCATGTTGAACTTGTATACTTGTAAATAAAACAAAAAAAATTAAAGCAAAATGCACTATGCCACCAGTGCTCTCTCATCCCACATGAAGCTATAAACCCTTCAGCAGATTTCCTGGGGGGTTTCAACCATTTGGGAAATGGGGAGTGCATAACTCAACGGTTCCTGAGAACAAATCAGCAACCAATGTGGCTCATTTAGCTACCCTAACCATGGATCCCTTTCCCATAGCAACTGCTGCAACCCAAACAAGATCCACTGCAATAATAATAATAATAATAATAAATATTTATTTCTAACCTGCCCCTCTGAGCAAGCAATCGGGCAGGGTACAACATGTTAAAAACATATACAATTAAAATCTTTCAAAACATACCTACCTCCCTCCCCTTAAAACAGGATTAAACTAGTCATGATTAAAAGAGTTAAAATCTAAAATACGTTTCTTTCAAATCCAGTATAGACGGCCGGGTGGGGGACAAGGAGGGGAAGGAGTCATCAGACGGTGGGAGAATTAGTTACTATCTGGGAAGGCCTGCCGGAAGAGATGCCTCTTGGTTGCTTTTTTAAAGCCTTCCAAGGTTGTAATAAGACGCATCTCACCCGGCAGGTCGTTCCAGAGCCTGGGAGCAATAGCAGAAAAGGCCCTCTGGGAGGTCTGGGACAGCCTAGTTTTTATAGGTTGAAGCAGATTCCTCCCAGAGGACCGAAGAGTACGAGGGGGCTCATATGGGAGGAGGCGGTCTCTAAGATAGGTTGGACCCAAGCCATGTAGGGCTTTGAAAGTCAAAGTCAGCACCTTGTACTGTGCCCAGAAACTAATTGGCAGCCAGTGGAGAGATTTAAGGACTGGTGTTATATACTCTCTTCTTGCTGTTCCAGTGACTAGCCTGGCTGCCATATTTTGAACCAGTTCAAGTTTCCGGGTTAGGCACAAAGGTAGCCCCATGTAGAGTGTGTTACAGTAATCCAGATGTGAGGTGACTAGTGCATGTACCACAGCCTCCAGGGCCTTCATCTCCAGGAAAGGGCGCAGTTGGCATATCAACTGAAGCTGATAACAGGCACTTCTGACCACTGCATTCACCTGACACATCATGTGAAACGATGAGTCTAGAAGTACCCCCAGGCTGCGAACAGAGTCCTGTGAGGGGAGTGTGACTCCGTCCAGGACTGTAAGTTGTATTCCCAGACCTAGTTTCGGGCCGATGACTGTCAGTACCTCTGTTTTGTCAGGATTTAGCCTCAATCTCAATGATAGTGAAGAAGCCAAGTGCTGTAACAGAAGGAATTTTGGAGGATATGTTAGTGAGAGAAAGCAAGCCAGATCTCTGGACTTTTTCTTATTTTTTTAAAAAAAGAGTTTCATAATGGTTAAGTATATTTGTTTTCTTGACTCTGGTCTCTGGTGTGCATATTTTCACTAGTTCACAGCAGGAAATATAACACCCTCACTCCATATCAGGCAGAGTGATGTGTATCTGGGGACGAAGGGGAGAGTACAAAATCACTGGCTGTCTGAAAGTTGTGAGAGGAGAATTACATTTTTATTACAGTATAATTAATGGTTACCAGATCCTGACTGATCCTGGAAGCTAAGCAGGGTCAGCGTTGGTTGGTACTTGGTTAGTTCCAACAAATGCCAGCTGCTATAGGCTACATTTCAGAAGAAGGAACTGGCAAACTTTCTCTGAGTATTCCTTTCCTAAGTAAACCCTATGAAAGCATGGGTATGTTGACCCATAAGTTGGCAGACAACATGAAGGTTTACTTTGTCATTCACAGGGCATGCATCTAGATGAAAGATTGCACAAAAGTATGTGTTTTAAAAGGCAGGTTCCCTAAAGCTACAGACACCTACTGGCATGTCAGATCTCATACAAAAAAGAAATGTTTGTTTCATTAATTTGGCTGAAGAGCTTACTTTTACCCTCCACTGATCTCACTGGAGCATTTCTCCTGAGCCCAATAACTTTTCACAGATAAAACTATGGGACTTGAAGGAAAGCTGCTATTTGTTAATAATGCAATCATTTTTATTAAGATTTCCTTTCCTGTTTGCTAAGATGTGACTCTGATGGAAGATGGTGATAATAACAATTTTTAAAAGATATTTTATCCATAGAGGGCACTAGATTTCTCCATCTCCTGGACTCTCAGGTTAACCAATTAATCTGTTTTATTATTCTCCAATACACCTGACATAATTTGTTTCAAGTATCTAGAATCAAATACAAAGTTGAGATGCCATTAACCTTAACAATGATTAAGCATTGATTTTCCTTTTTAAAAAAAAATGGGGGGGGGGAAGGAAATATAAGACAAAATATAAAGCTACACACATTTCAGCCCACCTGGAGAAAATGCATGGAGAGGGACTGAAGTTTCAATTGCAAGTTTATTGGGGTAGCAAGGTTTGAGGGGGAGGGTTCCTATGTTACTCTGTAAAATGCCACATGTATCAAAGTGAGAATATGAACAAATATTAATTGAATATCCTACATACAGTTTCTTAATGAAGAGAAACACACACCTGCCAATATTTCACAGATGATAACTGGGACACATGTGACCAAGCAACTTCACAGTATGGTCAGGATGATAAAAGTTATCGAGACAGCAAAAGCTATTTATTTATTTATTTATTTATTTTACATATCTGTATTACATCATGGGAGCCAACATGCTGCAGTAGTTTGAGAGTTTGATAATGAATCTGGAGGCCAAAGTTTGAATCCCTGCTTAGCCACAGAAACCAACTTCAGTGACCTTGAGTCACACTCTCTGCCTCACTGGATGGAAAAAACAAAGCCTCCAAAACTAATCTTGCCAAGAAAACTCTGTGATAGGTTTACCTTAGGGTCGCCATAAGTTGGAAACAACTTGAAGGCAAAACACGACCACCACAACAATCATGTCCTATATCCAAAGATCTCAGTGCAGTTTACAATGAAATCAATTTAAAATAATAAATAATAACAACAAATTTAAAATATTGAAATATATTTTTATATATGAATATATACTAATGTAAAACCAGACAATTTAAATCCGGTTAAGACAATTTTAAATAATGCAACCATAGGACATGCTCACCCTGGATAAAATCAGTTAGGCCCAAAAGCTTTAATAAATGTTGGTGCCAATCAGCATGTCATGGGAAGGGAATTCCACAACTGGGATGCCACTACAGAGAAGGCCTTTTCCCATTGTAGGGTTTCTCCCAAAGTACTTCCCCTATTAATGAAACACAGGGGAGGGTTCCTCCAATATTTCTCAGTTTTGGGGCAGGTATATATAGGGTTGTGCTCCCTCAAGTATCAGTCTCAAGCTGTTTAGGGGTTTACTGAGGAAGAACAGTGGGCCCTTGGTTATCTGCTGTGGTCTTGGTTCCAGGGCCTACTGTGGATATGAAAATCTGTGGGTGTTTAAATTCCATTAAATACAATGGCATAGTAATGATGACCGTTATATAAAATGTCAAAACAAAGTTTGCGTTTTGGAATTTATATATTTTAAAAGAATTTCAACTTGTGGATGCTTAAATCAGTGGATAAAGATTCCATGGATATGAAGAGCTAACTGCACAAGCTAGGAAAATTTGCAGCAGTTTTGCCTAAGTGTACTGGTAAGGGCAAAATACTACTCCCTTCTCTCCTGTCCCCTTTGCTGGGTAACTGAGTACCCACTACTTTTGTAGTCTGACCTCCATCTTCACCAACAGAAGCTGAGAACAAACTAGGAAAGTGAGAGGAAATGAGAGAAACTGGGATATTTTAAAAACAGCTGAAAAAGTAGAGTAACAGGAGTAATCAGGCCTGTCCCTTTCAAAGCAGGGCAATTGGAGGGTATGGAAATTGGCAACATTATTAATAAGACAAATACAGTGGTCACTCTGTTGTGTTATTTTGTTTGGCTGACATGCAAGAGAAAAAAGCTAATGTATTTTGTATTCATTTTCTTTCATAGTTAGTTGGATGGTAGATAATTCATTGTGCAAGCTACTGAACCTGTTTTAATTGATCCATTGGACAACTAACTTATATACTCCCCAACCCCTGCCCCAGTTCTTCTCCTTTCCTAACTGAACAGTACAGGATAATGTAAAGGTGCACAGCCCTGAAGTTTCATGTGGCCACCAATAGTTTACACACCTTCTTGAGATGAAGCAACAAGCTGAGGGATGTGGCCCCTATCCTTGAGCCTATATATGGAATAGAAACCTCTGATGTTTTGATGCACGCAAACTTTGTTTCACACACACAATTATTTAAAATATTGTACAAAATTACCTTCAGACTATGCTTATATGGCATATATGAAACATAAACACATTTTGTGTTAAGACTTGGGTCCTATTTTAAAGATACTGCATTATGAATTATTTATTTTGTATTATGCAAATACAGGTATTCTGAAATCCCCCCCAAAAAATCTGAAATCCAAAACACTTCTAGTCCCAAGCATTTCAGATAAGGGAGACTCAACCTGCATAGTAGATTAGTTTTCCAGTATCTAATCTCCACATTTTTCTCCACAGAAATAAACTTGAAGGAAGATTTTGGAACATATCAGATATATTTAATCTTCTCTTTAAAAAAAAAATCTGAAACCTCTCAGTTTAACACATACTTTAATCGAAACCACATTTCTCATCTGGAAAGTGTAAACCTCAAAGAAGTGAATATATATCCGGTTGATAATTCTTGAAAAAAGAAAAACAAAAATAAAACAAACCATTCTAGCTTACCAAGATTTCTTCAAAAACTTTTAGAAACACACCAAAAATAGGAATATTGATTGAAAATACTGACATTTTTCATGTTGACACATCCAAATGAAGACATTTTAGAAGTACTTGGTTTATGAAATATTTTGACATTTCAGTTTTTCATTTCCATTCAGCGTATGGGAAAATGATTTCCAAATGTCAGATTCTTGCAGAACAAAATCACAGCACACACACACTCTCTCTTTCTTTCATATTCTATTTTACTTCCTCCCCCCAATCTCAATATCAAGTTCAAAACTAATTAAGAAATGGCTGCTTTGAGAATACCATCTTTATCACATCAGAGTCAATTCCTTGATGAATACTGGTCTTCAGTCTTACTACTACATCATAGTAAGACATATTTTTGGATACAATCCATTGTCAAAGAATGCACATTGTCCACTCTTTCAAAGGTTCCCTTTTATAGGGGTATCATATAATGTGCATTGCGATCCTCTGTATGTTTACTCAGATGTAAATCCTACCCAGATTAATAGGACTTGATAATGAATGCCCCCTAGTGTGATAAAGCAGATTGGTCTCTTGTCAGCCATATCTTTAGTTACAGCACAAGCTCCCTGTAAAGAATGCAAATACAGAACCTAGAGTACAAAGATTCAAGTTTGAAATAGACTAATCTGATTTATTTTCAGGTTATTCCCATTCATTGCAATGCCCCAGCAAAGCCATATCCTCCAGATGTTCCAATTTGACAAGGACCGCCAAGATCATTTTTCTCTCATCCCAGTTTTTCAGCTGCTTAAAAATGTCCTGGGTTTTCTCTCATCCTCCCTCTTTTCCTCTTTGTCTACAGCTTCTTTCAGTTCATGCAAATTGACTTCAAAGTGCAAAAATAGTTTGTGCTCAATAAACCTAGGAACAGAAGAGGAGAGAAGGAGTGGAATCTTTCCCTTTCCTGCAAACTCAGGTAAAAGTAAACTGTCGCAGCCTCCTCTAGCTTCTGTGTTCTCCCTTTACTGATATGTTTTGCCACCTTGACCACACTCTGATGTTGCTTGCCCACATGTGTCCTGACTTTCATATATGAAATGTTTGAGGGTATGCAAAGGTGCCATGAGAAATGTACATAAATGCAGAAAACACATTTTAGGTAGCTATGTTGACCATGCAGCAAAATAAAACAAAATCCAAACCCACAAAACAGTGGGGAAATCTAAGTTCCTTTCTAAAGGTTACAAACAATGTTTTTTTTCCCTTCATTGTACTTATGTGGAAATTAACAAAGGTAGTTCAATCTGGTAATAAGGGTGTAAAGACATTTCACAACCTGATGCCCTCCAGATATATTGGCCTATAATTCTCACTAAACCAATCCCCCATTGGCCATGTTGGGAGAAGTGATGACATTGAAGTCCAGCATATCTGAACAGTGTTGGGTTGAAGAAGCCTGCTGTAATATCATCTCTTACAGAAAAAATAAAACAGACACTTAAAGGAGTAAAAAAAAAAATTAAAATACCCCAAGATGGGATGTTCTACAAGATTAATTTCATGTATCAGCTTGCATGGCAGAGACAGTAACCCCAAAACATCAACAAGAAAAGCCCACAAGCAAAGCATGTCACAACACGGGAGAGAGGGGTTTTATATTCGAAAAGATATATAGTCAGAACATGTGCAGTCTACAGCATTTCTCCTAGCAAGTGTAACATTACAAAAGAAAAAGATAGGAAAAAATGGAAGGAAAGTACAAGCTGCCAGTCTACAGAATGCAGGGATCCCTTTGTCTAAAAGAGTAAAAGGTGGCCTTCTCTGTGATAGAAGTGTAAAATGTAAGGCAGAAATGATTCTATGAAGTTTTAAAAGCTATTGTGCAGCAAAAATGCCTAGAATCTATCATAAGCCTTACTAAACAAAGGCATTTATTTAAAGAATTGTCTCTTTTTATGACCCCTAAGTCTCCTCGTTTCTATGCATGGTTGTGAAAGCTGGAAAGTGAAAAAAGTGAACAGGGAAAAAAATGAACTCATTTGAAATGTGGTGTTGAAGGAGAGTTCTACAGATACCATGGACTGCTTTAAAAATGAATGCTTCTTAATACAAATGAAGTCTGAAACCTCCCTAGAAGCCAAGGTGACTCTAGTGTGGCTGTTGTACTTTGGACATAACATGAAATAAACTGACTCACTGAAATTGATATTTATTTAAAACATTTGTCTCAACCCATCATGTTCCCCAAGGAAATATACAACAAATAAAAGGAGAGAACTGAGAATTAGACAGGAACTGATCTGGGTAATGGATTTCTGGAAAACTGGTTAATATTATCTTCCTGTTAGTTTGGAAAGGAGAGAATTCATTTTAAATCATTTTTTTTTTTTTTTTGGAAATAAAGTTCCTAATGTAAATTATTTCATTTCAGTAAATTATATCCATTTTATTTAAATAATTATCCTTCTTTATTTTGCAAATAAAAGAATGGAGATATGTTTGCCATATAGTCATCAAAGTGTAATTCAAGTACATAGATAAAAACATTCTATCCTATAGGATCCTGGGATTTGTAGTTTGGTGAGTATGGAGAGGAATTTTTTGCTAGAGAGTTTTAGTACAGTCTCCTGAACTACAGCACTAGAGCATTCCAGCAGAGTATTCTCAGCACCTGAAGATGACTACCACTTGCCTCAGTTTTCCTTTTCTAAAATTAGCATTTGGCTGTGCTTTGTGGGTTACCAGTGGAAATTTGAGGCTCAGACCCAACTTCTCCTGTACATTTCATTTCTACTGCAAGTTACTTGTCCTGCTCAGCCTTTTGCAATGTCTTCTCTCTGCAAACTATTCCATGTATGTTCATGGTGCCCCCAAGCTGCTTGCTGTTGACCATTCCTTTTGACCTCTTTGGGGGCAATGCTGGCTGGGGGGATTCAGGAAGTCATAGTTTAAATCATAACTTTTCAAAACTAGGAAAATTAACAATCAAGCAAGATCACCGTTCACCAACATTCTTGGCAAGTAAATCCCTTTTTGCTGTGTTGACCACAGTTGCCATTGGTGAGGCAACCACGTCCAGTTACTTTTTCCAGCAGAGAGCCAAAGAAGGCTGCCTTGCTAGAACCGAAAGATGTTAAACACCAGCAAAAGATGTTTGGCCCAGGAGAACCCTTGGCAGGTGCAGATTTCACCCACCCACCCCTTTAGCTAGTCTTCTTTCTTCCCTATTTAAGCAAAATGAGCTATCCCCTGTAGACCTGCAAATCTCCCCTGCTGAAGTAATGGAGGGTGGGCAGAAGCTTGGTGGGGCGAATTTCTGCCCACTCCAGCTACTTTTTGGCAGAACATCTTTCTTAGGGAAAGCACAGGAGTAGAAAAGGACCTGACTTGCAAAACCAATGAAAACCAAAATCAGGAGATAAATAGGAATAGCAATGGTGAGTAGTGGCAAGTAGTAAAGGAGAAGAGGCATGTTTACTTTTACTCTGTGAAGATTTTATATTGGTGTATTGAGCTCACACTGGAGGAAAGAACTGATATAATACGAGAACTTTTTATTGGCCACTGAGGAAGACCTTTGGCTGAAATGAGTGTGCTTTGTTAAAGACTTGGCAAGACCTTTGGTCATCTTCCTTCATTCAACTACAGATTTATGCTTTCACTCTTCCTCCTCACTGTTAAATTAACAATTTGTAATGTGCTCTGGGGGCCATTTAGGCTGAAGGAGAGGGTATAAATACCTGAAATAAATAAATATATGTCATAGTTTGAACTGTGAACATTTTATAAAAGGAAAACTCATTATTTGATTAATTGATCATGTTTTTAGTATTATTTGACCTTGAGGAAGTCAAACTCTCTCAGCCTCAGAGGAAGGCAAAGGCAAACCGCCTCTGAACAAATCTTGCCAAGAAACCCCCAGATAGGTTAGCCTTAGGTTCACCATAAATCAGAAATGACTGAAAGGTACATGACACATGCACATGCATGCACACACATGCATATGCATATATATGAATTCATATTTCTTCTCTCTGTGTGTGTGTGTCATTAACCTCTAGTCTCTGTTTTTGTTACAAACCATCTTTCCCTCTTTAATCCAGTGAACTCAAAAATGATTAAAAGGGTGATGGTGGAAGTGGTGTCTCTTCAAGTTGTCTACAACCCTAAGGCAACTCTAAAGCAAACCTAGTATAGTATGGATTTTGTTCGTGGTGGTTTGTATGTGCATGTGACTGTGTGTGTCTTTGGCAAGATTTAGTAAGAGGTTTTCCACTGCCTTCCTCTGAGGCTGAGAGAGTGTGATTTGCCCAACGTCACCTAATCAGTTTCCCTGGCTGGGGATCTGAACCCTTGTCTCTCATAGTCCCCATCCCACACTCAAACCACTGCACTATTATGGTGAAGAAGGAGTGCCCTACTAAGAGAAAAAAATGCCTGGGGAGCATAGTCCTTGGCAGTGGTGGCTTTCCCCACTCCCCCTCTTTTTCAGCAGGACAGCTTAACTTCCCATCATTGAAACAAATAGGCAAATTAATCCACTGGGCTGCAATAATAAGGAAAGAGAAGAGAAGAGAAGTCAGAGAGAGAGAGAGAGAAGAAGAAAGAAAAGGAGGAGGGTGGAACCAAAGTGAGAGAGATTGCATACATTGGTATAAATGCATAAACACACACCCACAGAGCCCAGAAAAAGGAACATTCCCAACATGTTTGGAACTGGTCATTCACCACAGTTGCCTATGGTAGTGGTGTCTGGGATCCCTTTTCAAAAATCTAAATGGGGCCACAGGCCCACAAGGATAGTCAAATATTGTTAATACAGCTGTTGATACATATCATATGTACAGGAGACACTTGGTGCCTCGAGACTCATGCCGAGATGTGGGAACAAATAGGTAGCAGAGATGTGTTATGCCTTCTGGGCCATTTACTAGAGAAATGTTTTTTGCAGCCTGAAATATAATGGCACCAAAATAAATTGCCTTGACAAGACAACACAGCCATTTGGCAGTGTCTGTTGCAGAAGGGAGAAATGCCTCCTTTTCTTTTCAATAAACAAACATTTGTTACTCTGATCTTTTGGATACATTCTCTAGCTACTTGGAGAAGTTTCTCTCTATGAAATTCTTTGTTATATTCAAGGCCTCTAAAATAATTTTGGAAGGAAGCAGACATCTGCCATTATATTCTTCAAGTGTGTGCTGTAGGCTTTCCATTTATGAAAGCCAATGCTACATTGACTGTAGCATATAAGCTGGAACTGTAAATTCACAGTCTTTACAAAAGCAGCATATTTGCCTCTGGGAAACTGAATACATATTATGTCACCTTTTATTTTTTTAAAAAATGCTCCACAGGTCATGCTTTGAGAACAAACTGGCTTTCCCCTATGCATACTAACTTTAATTTATACTGTTTCCAGATCATCCCAAAGACACTGTGAAAAGTTTGTCAGCACATGAAAGCTGATCTTAATTATAAAGACCCCGGAGTGCTGCCTAAGAATGCAGCAAGGAATTGAATTGGGGGGGGGGGGGGAGCTCATAACAGTGAGTAAGGCTACTTGTTTGTTTTTCAATTTATATTATTATTATTATTATTATTATTAATTTATATAGCGCTGTAGGTTTACACAGTGCTACACATATAAACTTATAATTATATCACCTTTTTTTCCAACAGTTGCACTCAAAACAGCCTACAATAACATACAAAAATCCCCAGAAGAATTACTTGAAACAAACATAATATGAATAAATGCATAAATAAATTGAAATATAATGTGCCTGTTTAAGAAGATACAGCACACACAGCCAGCTAAAAGCCTTTTGCCTGACAAACAAGGTTGGTTGCTAAAGGCCCAGTTGTCAAAACTATACAAGAATAAAAAGATTTTTTTCTGAAGGCATAAAGACAACAGGGTGGGAGCCAGTCTAGTCTTATTTGGGTTGGAATGTCAGACCCACATGCATGATTCTGTCATGATAATATGATGGTATGATAATATGGTGTTATGATAACATGCTCGTATATTGAGAGGGTGATACTAATCATGTTGGAATCCAAGCCTGGGAAACGCTGGGAGGGGGCAGATGGACAGCAGTGAAAGGGATTGTGGTTTTATGACCCTACTCTTCTTGCAGCAGATCTGGGCTGTAAACAAGGGATGCTCTCCTTCCTTAAGTGCGATTGAATGATAATACAAGAAGGGGAAGAGGGAGCATGAAAGGTTGCTTTGATCTGGATTGTGGCCGGGGATGGGGGCTGGATGATGGGAATTCTTATGTTAAGGTCCAATCTTCAGTTCCAACAAAAACCCTGGACAGGTGACTGTTGTCTCAATACTTGGAATAAAAGTCTTTTTGTATTCTATCACAATAAAATGTTTTCCTGGTTATTGGGAACTGAGTTCGCTGGTCCTGACAAGAAGTTCCAGAGCCTGAGAGCAGCCAGCAAGAACTTCCTATGTCCCCACCAAACATGCATTGGTGAGGGGCATGACGAGAAGAAGGGGCAACTCATGAATGTAGGAGGGGGAATCATGCAAGGAGCACCTGAATTGTAGCTGGAATTTTTGTCCCCATATATTGCATTCCCTTTATTTGACCACCCTAGGACCAGAAAAGGCAGAGTTAACAGCTGGGAATACATCTGCCTTCAAACAGAGCATGGGGGAGAGAAGTCTACTGAGCACATGCAAGCACAGGAAATCTCATGCTCCTCTTGTTGCTATCATGCAATTTCTGTAACACAAGACTGGTGGATAGTGCCATGTGTGTTACATAAGAATCATGCTTGAACAGCAGGCTCACTGTTAGTATATAGAACAGTGGAAATAACTCCAGTATATGGAAATCACAGTGTGATCTATGCTGACTACTAGAACAGGGATATGTTTTAGAATGGGTTTGCTACATCCTATGGTTTATACCAGGACAAATGAAATCAGGCCTTTCTCCCCTTGCATGTGAAATGGATCTTCATTCCTACTCATGAAAACTCATAGATGTCAGTGTCATGTATAAGTTTCTCTTTCTCTTGCATCTGATGAAATGGAATTATGTGTATGAAAGCTTAGACTATCAACTTTTTTTCTCTCAGTCTCAAAAATCTCTTTGCATACTTTCTAATTGTGGAAATACAGTTTACCAGTATGCCTTTCTATCCTTGGGATGTAATTATTGAACAGTAACAAGAAGGAGTCATCAAAACATCTAATGAGGTCCAGTACAACTCCTGCTGAGGTTAATGGGAAAGATTTCTTTAATGCATGCCACCTTAAATAATTTTACCAGCTTTTTTTGCAGGGGTATTCTCAAATATAAATGGCGATCACTACGTCTAAAGTAATATAATGCCAAGGATGCATTTCTAATGCCAGAAATCCAGAGAACATTCCTAATACTGTTATCATACACCCTACTCAGCAGCAGGGATCACGATTAATGAGGTTTCTCTTGATAGAGTCATGGAACTGCCAAAATGAATACCACTTAAAAGCTTGAAAATTAATGTTTAAGTTGGACACATAACTGATTAGACAACTTTAAACAATTTGTCATTCATCTAAAAGTAAACTGGATTCCAGAGACAACTGTAATTGAAGAGTGAATACACCTATAAACTGATGTCGGAGGCACACCTATAGGACCCATTGGATGCCAACTGATGAGCCATTCATAATTAATAGCTGCCAGTTTTTGCTGAGTTTTCATTTTCCACTAGATGTGTTCCTCTCCCAGATATGCCTTATCAAGCACAGCCTTGGAATCTACCAGCTGACAACTCCTAAGTAGGAAATCAAAGACACATACTGTTCAAAATAATTTGGTCATATTAAAAATGCCAGTTTTTAGGAATGTCTTAATAGCCAAATCAAAAACCAAAAGAGAGAGAGAGAGAGAGAGAGACCTTTTTTTGAGGGGGAGGAAGTTATCGTATAACTTTGTGGGAATGCCTCAATAGCTAACTCTATTCATTTTCTAGTGGGAAAAAAAACCTGTAGAACAAAAGGGTATTCCTGTGTTTTAAGAGTTCTCACCTGCCTACCTCCTGATCTACTCCAGTGGTCATCTCATTTTTCAATAATAATAAAAAAATCAATTCTTTACTGCTTCACTGGTCAATATTCTTTGGTCTTGCTGATTTGTGCCCAGACTCCCATATTCAGTCACTTACCTGACGTTCTTGTATTTATTGTGATCAAATACTTCACCCCTTATTAGCAAGGCTGTCCAAACCTCTTTTACTGCCTGAGGTGAAGATAAGATGGTGCCCCCACTGGCTGATTGCATTGCACACTTGGGAAGCAATATGCCTAGAAGCCACAAGTCAGACTGTTCAGACGATACACACTGTTCTCTCTTCCAACATCTCACCACCCCTTCCCATCCTCCAGGAAGGATTTGCTTCCTGGAGCAGTTGCCTCATTCTCTCTAAGGTAGCTCAAGCCCTTCTTATTATGCTCTTCATCTCATCTTTCCTTATCAGTAGTTACAATGTCTACACACACACACACACACACACACACACATACAGCAACCAACCCAGCAGGAGTTTAGGCAGCACCAAGGGCCTTGTCTTTGCTTTTCTACAGTACAGGTACCCTCCCTTTGGTATAAACCTATAAGATACAAGTAACACAATACAGTGCCTTCTGCACCATTATTATTCAGGAAAAAATATTCATTTTGCCATGCAGAAAATGGTCTCTGCAAATGTAAGCATTAGGAATTCCCTTCTTTTTAAAAGCAGAAATTCTAGCAACTGCAGTACCTGAGACAGAACATTTTTAATAGCAGTTCTCAAGAGGGTCAGATCACTGGAAATGTACAGATCTGTTTAGGTTTTTTTTAAAAAAAAATCACAGCTATAGACATTAATGCTATAGAAGGACTACAACCATTCTTTCAAGTGAAGTGCCTAATCTAGTTCAATAGAGCTGGTCTGCCATTCCCCTAAGAACAGGCTATTTTAAAATTATATCTTGAGATCTTCTGTACATCTTCCCCCAAAAATGGGTAAGCAATATATAGCCAGAAGCCTTATAACTCCCAAGACTATACATCATGAAATCTGGAAGCTCTTTAGGGGCTGGGATATTGAATCCTGTCAGCTTCATTTTAATTGCATTTCTCTGTACCCTACCCAGCATTCTTGTTCTATCCAAGTTCTGTAACATGTTCCTTTTAACTTAGAAATTAGAGCATATTTTAGCATACATTCGTCCCTCCACATTTGTGGCTTTGACTTTTGCAGATGTGATTATTCACAGATATTGTTAATATGTTCTTTCTAGGAATATCTAGGTCCTCCAGCACAACTTTAATCAAAAGCCACATAGAAGGACCTAGAGATTTCTAGCGAGAACACTCCACTAGGCATTTGTAGCTCCTCCATCACAATTCTATAGTCAGCCTCTAACAAATTTCAACCCCAGAGTTGCACTGGAGGACTAGAGATTCCTAGAGAGGTGTTGTCTCAGGTAAAAACATAGTGTTTTGGTTATTTGCAGTTTTTCCACATTTACAGGGTTTCTATGCCCCTAACCACAGCGAACGTAGACAGATGAGTGTACAGTGTCTCTAATATACACAATTCAATTACTTTTCCCACTGACCAAAGAAGGCTTGTGTGTATATATTACAGATACATGCTCAGTTATATTTACTTGAAAAGTCAAACAAAGAAAAGAGGATTGGCTGCTTGCATGTGTGCTCCTTCATTAATAGTCTTGCAGGGGGCAAATTGGATATATTCATTAAAAAATCTTAGTCAATGGGAATTTGTTTTCCAACTCAATCTGGGGAATACTCTTAAAGCGCCATCTGCACAGATGCTGCCAAACAAACAAATGGTAGAATCTAGTTATCTAAGCATTCTTTTTTTCAAAAAGGGTCTAGTTCTCAGAATTGTGGAGTTAAATCTAAAAGGTCAAGAGCAACAAAGAATTCCATACTTGGTATTTCATTTATACTTATTGTAACACCCTATTTCATGTTTCCAAAGGTAATATCATGGCTTTGGGTTAATCAGCTTGACTGAAAATTCCAATGATCCTTGAAATATTTCATTAAAATTAAACCTTTATTAAAGTATAAAGACATCAGGCTGGTGATGACAAACTGCAGGTGAATAGATATTCAAACCACAGTTATTCTTGAATCTCTACATTACTGTATTCTGAAATCTGTCATTTTTTCAGTTCCCATTGAAGTAGGTGGACTTTCACTTGAATTAAAACCCAATAAAACATTTCATTCTGAGGCTGATGGAGGGACAATTCAAACACATCACATTTGTAATGAAAGCACCTCTGTGCTTATCATAAGCGGAATAACCCTGTATCCTGTCTGAATTGCCTTCATCACAGTTGCAGAACAATCTCCAGCTGAAATAAACTTCACTGTTGTTATTTTTTCAAAAGCCAAGGTTTTGTCAAAGTGCATTTCAGTTGTAACATTTGCATAGCCTTATACTTTTGATATACATACAATGTACTATGGACGTTCATTAATAAAAATCCATTCCAGATAACAGGCGTGCATGCCTGTGCCACACAGTACAATCTATTTCTACAGATGGAGTTGATTTTCAAATTCAAATACAAATTAAAGGAAAGTTAACAAGAGAATAAATTCACAGGCAAAGAGAATCTGGGCAGGTATGAATATGAAACCCTGGATGGGTGGAGGGCCTAGGAGGCTAGCTTATTGTATTTTGTATTTCTTCAGACAGTAGAATGCACACACTGCCCTCAGAGTTTGCAATCAGTTGCCACTCTTTCTGCTTTTAGAAAAGACAGGAAGGCATCTTCCTTCAAACTGGCCTTTCACACTGTGTCCCTGACTGCAGATTGATTTCCACTGATTTAATTTGCTAGACATGATAATTTTCATTATTTTCTTGCTGACTTTGTTTTGCACTCATGTTGTTATCCACCTTGAACACTATATTTTTTTCATTATAGAAGAAAGCCAGAAATGCAACACAATACATAAATAAAAATAAATTTGGGGTAAAGAAGGAATGTCTTCATTGCTGCTTGCCATTTCAACCATGGAAATGGGACTCACAAGGGAGAAAAAGAGTATTAATTAAAGCTCTCTTCTGAATCTTCTACCAAATATCCTTTTCAGACGATCAAAGCACAGGTGACAAGACTACATGTTATGTGCAGCACAGAGATCCTGTCAAAATAGAGAGCCCCACATTCAGCTTTCTCTATTTTCCCTGTGATATGTAGGATCACTTATCATATGTTTTGGCATCAGCACTTCGACAGTAGTGAGCTCCTTTGAGAATTCTGACTCCTCCAAAATCTCCAGGCAGCGCAGCCACTTTTTAATACTACAAGTCCCAGTGAATATGCTGCCTAGGAGATTCTTAAATTATGGAGGTGAGGTAAAGTTGTGTGGAACAGAGACTATCACAAAAGATAAAAGTCCAGACCTGTTTACCCCCCCCCCCCTTAACTAATATTAACTATTGTTTCTGGAGGCCACAGAGGAACAACAATTTGAATTAAAAGTGGGGATGTTGAGGATGAGGGCTTTGGTTTTTGTTTCTAAAAAACCCCTGAGACATTCCTTTATAACTGAGACACAGTTCCTGTCCTAACCAAAGGATCAATTGGGTAAACACAGTTAAATCAGTGTCCAATCATTCCAACTGAATTCATCCTAAAATACCCAAAAGAACTCAGGGCAACTATCACATGATCATAAGATTCTAATAATAACAATAACAATAACAATAATAATCTTTATTTCTAACCTGCTCCTCTGTAGGACACAATCGGAGCGGGGTACAACAAGATTAAAACAGATGAAGTTAAAAATACATCACACCCCATTTCCAACCACCCACCCCTTAAAAGTAAATTAAAATAACAATGAATTGAAAACACTAACAGATTAAAAACATTATACATCCTCGGCAGATCTTAGGTGAGGAAAGGAATACCAGCAAGCCGGGTCAGATTTCATTAGTAGATCTCAATTTTTGGAGCCGGGATCAGGAGGTTTCAGGGAAGGTCTGCCGGAAGAGATGCGTCTTTAAAGCTTTTTTAAAGCAATCAAGGGATGTTATAAGACGCGACTCATCTGGCAGACCATTCCAAAGCCTGGGGGCGGTAGCTGAAAAAGTCCTCTGGGAGGTCCGCAACAGCCTAGTTTTCACAGGCTGCTGCTGGTTCCTCCCAGAGGACCCGAGTTTGCGGGGGGGGGTGTTCATACGGGGAGAGGCGGTTCCTGAGATAAGATGGACCCAAGCCATGTAGGGCTTTAAAGGTTAAGACCAACACCTTGTACTGTGCCCGGAAACTAACCGGCAACCAGTGGAGAGCTTTCAGCACAGGTGTGATGTGCTCTCTCCTAGATGTACCCCTGACAAGCCTGGCTGCCATGTTTTGAACTAATTGAAGTTTCTGAGTTAGGCACAAGGGTAGCCCCATGTAGACCGCATTACAGAAATCCAGTTGTGAGGTTACCAGTGCATGTACCACAGTTTCCAGGTCCCTCATCTCCAGGAAAGGGCACAGCTGGCATATCAGCCGAAGCTGATAACAGGCACTCCTCACCGTCGCATTCACCTGACTTGTCATGTGAAGCAACGAATCCAGGAGTACCCCCAGGCTGTGAACACAGTCCTTGGAGCTGAGTGTGACTCCATCCAGGACTGGAGACTGTATTCCCAACCCTGGTTTTGGGCCTGTGACTGTCAGTACCTTCGTTTTGTTTGGATTAAGCTTCAATCTGTTTTTCCTCATCCAATCCATTAGTGCTGCAAGGCAGTCATTAAGAGGAGAGACACCATCTGAAGTCTGTGCCTAAGATCTGGACATGGAGAGATATATCTGAGTGTCGACAGAGTACTGAAGACACTGAGCTCCATGCCTCTGAATGATCTCACCCAGCGGCTTCATGTAAATATTGAATAGCATCGGGGACAGGATGGCACCTTGAGGGACGCCACAATTAAGCTCGATTTTGGAGGAGCAACTGTCCCCGAGCCTCACCCTTTGGGACCTACCAGAGAGAAAGGACCGGAACCCCTGAAGAGCGGTGCCCCCAATACCCAACTCTCTGAGCCGATCCAAAAGGATGGAATGATCTATAGTATCAAAGGGCGCGGAGAGATCCAAGAGCACCAGCAGGGTCACACTACCCCTGTCGATACTCAAGCGGAGGTCGTCGGCCAGAGCAACCATGGCAGTCTCAATTCCATGTCTTGCCCTGAAGCCAGTTTGAAATGGATCAAGATAATCGGCTTCATCCAAGACAGCTTGGAGTTGGAAGTCGACTGCTCTCTCGATCACCTTGCTCAGAAACGGGAGCAAGGACACTGGTCTATAGTTGTTTCTGTCCAGGGGGTCAAGGGAGGATTTCTTCAGAAGGGGCTTAACTGCTGCCTCCTTCAGACAAGATGGTAAAATACCTTCCCTTAAGGAATACCCTCAATGCATGCCCCCCCTGGACAACCAGCCAAGATGGACAGGGGTCGAGAGGGCACATCGTCTTCCTTATACTATCAAGGAGCTTGTCCACGTCATCGGTACTCACAGATTGAAACTCATCCAGTAAAATAACATCAACGAAGTTGCTGGACGCCTCGCCAATGGATTCTGACAAAACATTGGTGTCCAAGTCGGCCCTTATCCGAGAAATTTTATCTGCAAAGTGGGTGTTAAACACATTACAGCAGGCTCTCGTTGGGTCAAGTAGGGGGTTCGGCTCAGGGGGAACCTGCGTCAACTCCCCCACCACCCTAAACAGCTTTGCTGAACGGGACTCTGCAGACGCAATGCATGCAGAGCAGAAGGATTTCTGCGCTGCATGCAAAGCCTCCCGATAGGCGCAAAGGTGCTGTCTCTGGCGAGTTCTATCTAGTACAGTGGTCCCCCGGGTTACGAAAGTAATCCGTTCCGGATTACTTTTCGTAACCCGGAAATTTTCGTTTCCCAGGGGACCGCATTCTTTGCCGGACCACGCGGCCAATTTAAAGGGGCCATGCCATTTTTTCCTTTCGGATCCCGGGGTTTTCTTCGTAAGCCAGGGCCGTTTTTGCGGCCCTGGCTCTTTCGGCTCCCGGGGATTTCGTTCTCCGGGGGCTTCGTATCCTGGGGGACCACTGTAATTTAAAATAGAATAGGACACAATTTTTGGTAGTTTTCGCCTTCAAGTCATTTTTTACTTATAGTGACCCTAAGGCAAATCTATTACAGGGGTTTCTTGGCAATTTTCTTCAGAGGGGATCTGCCATTGCTGACAGAGTGTGACTTGTCCAAAGTCATCAGCTGAGCCAGGATTCAAACCCTGGTCTCCAGAGTCAACGTTGAAACCACTACACAATGCTGGCTCTTTAAAATGTGTTTCTCTTATTTATATATTTGCACTGTTTGTTTCGATAACTGATTCCAGACTTGTTCATTTGTTGTTGCTGTTACAGTTCATTTTCATTTCTCTTTTGTTCCAGCCAGCTTCTGCTGCTTGCTGTTTGCAAAGGGCAATAAGTTTTCAGACATTTTCCTCCTCCTCCTCCTCCTGTTCCTCTTCCTCCTACTCTTCCATGTTGTCAAAATACACTGGGAAAAGGTTTTTCTGTTCCTGTGTATGTTTCTTTTAGAATTCATATGTTTACACTATCAATCCGAGATTTTTTTTTTTTCAACTAAAACAACACTTTAGAGAAGATACCCTCTGGATTACAACATCCAAAATCTGCCAGGCAGCACAGGCACTTTTTAATACCACAAGTCCCAGTGACTATGCTGCCTGGGGGATTCAGGGAGTAGCAATCCAAAGGGTATTTTCTCGAAACTCTTGCTTTAGTTACAAAAACCCAGTTTTCCTGAGCTCTGATAACAAAGAATGGAACTAACATGGCTTTAACATTTAATTTTTCATTCATATTTTAAAACAACACCCTGATTAATCTTAAGTCTCTTTGACACTATGACATTACGGTGGAGGTAAACATACAGAGAAATGGAGCAAATGTCAATGCAGTTGTGTGTCAAAGAAATCAAATAAACCCTATCAACACCAGTAATGAGAGACCTCATAAAACTTGTCTAACATAATGAGATGTGAAGAAGCAATTATATAGGGACAGTCCTATTGACCTGAATGCGGCTATATCAGTTCAAAAGCAATTTGCAGCTAATCTGTCTGATATTTTCTAAGAAACAGCATTATTTAGTCCTTGCAGAGCAAACAGTAGTAGGCAATTTCAAAAACCCAGTGCGTGGTTGCTTAACTAGTCCCAGAAGCAGACATCACACTGGTGAACCTGACATAAGCCTTCTAAAATTAAAATAAATGAGATATGCCTCTGGGAGGAAGAGAGGTAGAAACTCCCAAATTTGTACCTACTGGATTACTGACATTGATCATTCAGGCATTCTCATTCCTATCAAGAATTCTGAAAAAGCCTGGCAGTTCACAGCTACTGGTTATCATAAGCCACTTTAACTTTAATTAGTGCAGTCCAAGAACTTTTTTCTAGAGAGAAGAAATAATGCAGTTTCATAGCCAATTATAAAGTTGCATCATCAGTGCTTGATTATAGCCTTATTAATATGAGCAGGACTGCAAATACCCAAAAAGTGGAATTCTAGGGACAATCAGTCATTTAAAAGAGAGAGGAAAGTTTCTAGAACAGGCATCTTCCCAAGATATGGGGACCAGAAACGTTAGAGTCACACCTAACCCCAGGCTCTCCAGCTCACAACTATTTTTTTTAAGCTAACTGGAAAGAAAATCCAGGTCTTTGCCTCCAAGACAGCTCTAAGTCTCAGACAGCCTTTTGTTTAAAATCCAGAAGGAACTGAAAGAATACTATGGGTGGGTAGGGGGGACAGCGGCACAGGACAGACTCAAAAATGGAGGATGGCATCCTGGAATCTATCCACTCCTGCATTGGTATCTTGGTAGTCAACCAGCACTGTTCATCATTCTGTCCAGACACAGGAAACAAATACTATGCTTTGAAAAGTTTTTTTTAAAAAAAAAAATCTGTGCAAGAGAATTGTATAGAAAGTGAGATATTCACACCTAGCCTAGAATGCATATATTTGCTGTATTCACATTCTCATAGTAACTTTTCCTGACCCTCTTCTTTGGATGCCCAAAATGTATTTCTAATGTTCACCTGAAAATTTGAAACTTGAGGGCTGAAGGAAAACTTCACTGGGAGGGAGGGAGGGAGGGAGGGAGGGTGTCTCACTGTCAAACAGCTCTTATGGTCATGAAGTTCTTCCTAATGTTGAGGTGGAATCTCTTTTTTTGTAGCTCAAATTCATTTCTCAGTGTCCTAGTCTCTGGAGTTGCAGAAAACAAGCCTGCTCTAGCCTCAATAGGACATCCCCTCAAATATTTAAATATGGCTGTCATGTCACTTCTTAACTTTCTCTTCTTCTTAACCTTCTCTCTCAGCCCTCACAAAATATTGGAGGGGTCAGGGGCTACCATTAGTTAGACTAATGTTGTGTTTTAATAACTTACATTGTTACAATTGTATTTTAACCTTACAAAGACAGAGGAAAGAAGACAGAGATGTGGGGTTTTCTGCCTTCTGTGTTTATATTATATTATGTTACATTATATGGGAACAGGTATCCACTTATCTACTGCCTTGTGTTCAGACATTTGCTGACTCTGGGGCTAAAGAGACCACCCCTTTGGAGCTGCCTGCGGTCACCCCTTTCAGCACCAGGATTGGGGCCATGGCAACTACATGACGTGACCCCGATCCATCCTTAGCTGCCACGGCAGTACTTTCCAGCACTCCTTTTGGCGCTGTGTCATCTGGACGCAGCACCAAAGGAGTGCCGTAATGCTGCCCACCATGCAAACGGATGCACTGCATTACGGCAGTGTCAGGGCAGCGTCAGGGCATGAGTCATGTGGACACCATGCCCCCATTCTGCCCTGAGGCCCGCATATAATGCTGGTCTGTATAGCTGCTTACTTAACCCTTGTATGTCTTTTACTAGTCTGCCTAACATGTTTCAAGCAGCAAAATGTCTTGAGCCATCTTGGGTTCATCTTGGAGGGAACTAAGCAAGCTAGAAGAAGACATCACCATCGCTAAATAACAGTGAGTTGCCAGGTTTCAATGGTACAATGTGAGGCATGTCTACTTGTAACTTTCCTTGAATCCCATGATAATTACAGATAGGAAAAGCTGTACAGAATTACATTCTAACCTGTGCTAACCTCTTTAAAACAATTAAAGTGATTGCATGAAAGCTCATAAGGCCAGAGCAAATGTTGACTGTAAATCCAGCATGATAAAGCTTTATTTCACACTTGGGAAATTTTGATAACAGATAAGGAAAAAGAGTCTTACAAATCTGAATATTCCAATATTCATGCTATTCTATGAAAAAGCATTTGGAGATTCCAAAGGAGTAACATCTGTTGAGCAGAGGCTTATTATGTGAATACTGAGGGCCATTTTTTAAAACTTAAGGGAAGAACCATTTTGAGCAGGAAAGTGGCAGGCCATTTCCATTACTCAAAACCAACCTCCTCAACCATTTCTCCCCTGGGTTCCAAAGGTGTTGCTATGTTATTCATCATGTATTTATATCAGCACTTAGAAAAGCTACTTTTTCAAACTCCCACTAACCACTGACTATTCTTGCTGAGGAATTCTGGAAGCTGTTCTGCAATTTAACTATTTCCTTTTCCTAGTTCTGGTTCACATGTTTAGAAGCAAACAGCTTCAATGAGATGCATAGTTGGGAAAAGGAACAGAGAAAGGATTAATATTTGCCTCCTCTCACTTCTTCTCTGCTCCACTTTATATACACAGGGCTCACACATTTTAACCTTCCCTCATTCCCTTCTCAAGCCTTTAGTTCAGTCAATAAAGCCACTCATTATTTTTTTTGACAGGATTTCACTAGAATAATTGGCAGGTACCAAATGTCTATCATCAAATAAGGACAGACGAGTCTGGCCATTTTTTTTCAAGGTCTTCATGAGACTAAGAAATTCCCTGTAATCTATTTTTTCGGTGGTAAAAAAAAATCTCTACTGGGTCCATCTGTCACAAAATATTGAGCTGAAAACAGGAATTCAATGTAAGTGAAAATGAATATTGTATTTGTTGTAAAGAAAGCAATGCAACAGGGATGAAATGTAGTACTTTTCCACATAAAAGGGTAAGAGAGAGTGACCTGTCCAAGGCCACCCAGAAGGTTTCTATGGCCAAATACGGATTCGAACCCTGGTCTCCAGAGTCATAGTTCAATACTCAAATCACTACACCATGCTGGCTCTAAATATTATGTGCTTGACCTTTTATAGAATTAAAGATGTTTTCCTGCTCACTTATTAAACCAGAATATGGTTTGCTAGTTTGATTGCAGTTATACCAAATCAGATTATATTCTTCTACAGTTCCATATTCCTCAAACTGCCAGCTATTTCTGACTGAGAAATCAAATGGATTAATTTAGTAGAAATGTCTTGTGTGAATGAGGAACTGCTAGCTTCAGGCTGGATGATGTCTTCAGAAATGTATGCTGCATTTCTGATCAGTGAGAGGGGATGAGGTAGCCTTTAAAGGTTCTCAGGGTTTAAGTACTTTGCATTGAAGTAAACTGAGCTTCGCAGGAAGGCAAGCTTTTCAAGGAATGAAGCTTTGCTCTATAGGTACAGTGGTCCCCCGGGTTACGAAAGTAATCCGTTCCGGATTACCTTTCGTAACCCGGAAATATTCATAACCCGGGGGACCGCTTTGTTTGCCGGACCGCGCGGCAAATTTAAAGGGGCCACGCGGTTTTTCCTTTCGGAACCCGGGGTTTTATTCGTAAGCCGGGGCCGTTTTTGCGGCCCCGGCTCTTTCGTACCCCGGGGGATTCGTACCTCGGGGGATTCGTAACCCGGGAGACCACTGTAGATGAACTCTATAGGTAGATGGCATGAAATTGAGCTTTACTTTGCAGGTAAGGAAGCTGTAGTAGGCCAGATATTCCATGAAACTGAACCATGCTTTTCAGGTAAGAAAGCTGTTGTGTTGAACTGACCTGAATCTTATGGGGTTATTCACACTGTGAAAATAATCCAGGATGAATCCAGGTTTAATCTCTGCTGTTCACATGCATCGCAAGTGTACCCAATTAAGTTGAGGGGAGGGCTGCAAAAAAACCCATTTAACCCAGGTTAAGTAATATCGGTTTTCCCCCTGAGTTTTGTTTTTTTAAAGATCCACATCATGAGTAGTGTGAATAACCAATGGAAATAGACCTGGGATAAAACACTTCATGCCTTGACCCTGTTCCGAATGCATTTGCATTGTTGACTCCATCATTATTCGAATGCTTGCATGTTTGAGCTATGTCATTTGATGAATCGATCCAGTTCCATAGCATGAATAACAAACCCAGAATCCCTGAGTGAGATGATCACATCATTGTGCTTAAAAAAAGTGATGTCTGAATGACCCCTTAGAGGGGGGAGTAGTCTTACACAGAATTGAGCTATGCATTTTTTTTTCATAGTAGAGAAAGGTCTAAACAGACAAGAACTGTTCCTGATGAGCCAACTATGCCAACAAGACTATGGCCTTGGCTCCATCTTACACCCTTAACCTCACTCTTTGCTAGAATGCAGGCCTTTAGACCCACACTCAAATTAGAATTCATTCTCAAGGCCACAAAAGGGTCTTCACCTCAGGCCTAGGCTGATGCCTCTGGAGACAAAGATATCGTAATAACATTTTCCCCAAAGCAGGGGCTTTGCTTCTTTGTGGAGATCATGCTATGTCTGATCTGATGATGTAAACAGCAACTTGGCAATAAGGAAGGCTCTGGTGAGTATGTTTGCTGCTCAGCTTCCTTTCTGCAACTTTTAATAATATTCCTCTCCTACTCCTCAGTCCTCATGATTGCATCTTTGGGGCTGTACATACGGGTGGCAAAATGCTGCCCCTCTTTGCTGCATATCATCCCAGAACAGCCAAACCATGTGGGAACGATACGCAGCCAGTTAGAAGCTGCCTAAAGCAGCTTCTTCCTTGCGGCATTATAAGGGCTGAGACCTAGCCCTTATGATGCCACTTCCTGTGAGTGACGTCCGGACACTGCTTGTCGTGTACTCCATCATGGCAACCCCCATGTGGATGGGAGACCGGCATGATGGCAGCAGCGGCATGTTCTAGGATTCCGGAGTATGCGATTGCTTCAGAACCCTAGAATCAGCGCCGCCTTGCTGCTTCCTGCCTGTGTGTATCAGGCCTTTGTTTCTCTTCTGTGGCAGTCCAAAATCCAGCAACACAGTTCTTTGATCCCAGTTTCATTTTCTAAATTATGTTTCTAAATGATCTGTTTTAAAGAGGCGTTCTTAAAAACCCTATAAAGCCCCAGAAACATGGCAAAAATGCTTCCAATGCCACCCCAGAACACATTGGCAGGCATTGCGGGGGGGGGGTGTCAATGGGGGAGGTGAGGGATTTCACCCTTGGGTGGCCAGTATGCTCCTAGCTCCCTACAGTTACCCACATAAATATAGTGAAATGTTTTGGCCAGCTCTTGGAAAATAAGAGACACCAATAGAAATGTCCCTTCTCAGGGGCACAATTTTCTCTACAATGGAGGTCCAAAGCAGAACCTCCTTTCCCATGTGTCATAATTCCCAATCCTGTTATTAAGAAATACATTAAGAACTGCAGATGCCCTTGTGCTGAGGCCATCCACTCTAGACCAGTTTTTGGTCCCTTCTTATATTCCATTTTCTGTATTGACTGCGTGTGTGTGTGTGTACGCAAGTATATATCGTGTTAAAGATGTAAAAGGCAGTGTGCAATACTGCGAGTTACACACGTATATATAGAGGGGGTGTCATTCTGTTCTCTCAGTTTTGAGTTGATCTGGAACCCATCTATTGATATAGGGAGTGCAGACACTGGAAATGCCCACACAAATTTTGGATAGGAAAGAAAATGAAACAGAAACTGTTCAAGAAATTGTATGAACCTGAGCCTGGGGTGGAAGTTAATGATCCTCACATGACAGGGTAGAATTGTTCTGTCTTTCCCACTTCCTTCCGCATACAAGTGGGATGTTTGTCTAGAAATAAGATGTGGGTTTTGCAATAGCAGCTTAAATTAAATCTAAGCTTTCAGCTGCAAGGGGTCAATTGTCAGTAAGGGGATTTAGGAATAAATCTCAGTACACCACAGTGCAGATTTATTCTTAAGCATTAAGAAAAGTCAAAAGAAAGGGAGCATTATAATGGAACATTATTTGGGTCTGCAAGATAATTCAGAGCATGTGTCCCAATATATAGAATATTAATATTCCATATGCTAAACATTACTTGTTATATGCTATATACTAACTGCGACCTTATTCTCTGACTGCAGCCCGTTAGGTAGACATAACAATCCCATTCAAAAATGAAAGGGGAGCATTCACAAGCAAGGGGTGACATTCACAAGCTGGGAGAAAACCTAAGGAGAGTCCCACCATCATAAAAATGCAATGTACAGACATATCCATGAGGGACTGGGTGTAGCTCATGGCCACTGAAGGCAATGAAACACAGAAAAGAGCGAAAATGTAATGGAGTATCTGAGAAAATTGGCAAGCCTTCCTGACTGGAACCTTTAAGAAGTACTTCCCACATCACACAATGTTCTTGCAGTCCCAGTGGCAATACACAATGATGTATAAACAGACATCCCAGGTGGCAGATTTTTAATAATAATAATAATAATAATAATAAATTTATTTCTAGCCCACCCAATCACGAAGAAACCAGGCGGGTTACAACAATAAAATACACTGAAGTTACAGTAAAATCCAACCCTAAACCTCCCCCGCCCCCCATTCCCAATACTAAAATAGAATTAAACTGTAATAGTATAAAAACTTTACAAGCATTAAAAACATTACACAGAGACAGAGAAGAAAGCTGGGAAGGATAGGCAGATATGTGGGCAGACATCTCAATATCGGGGGAGGGAAGCTAAGTTGAAAATTTCTTACAATGAGATAAATAAGCCTGGATTTAGATTTCTGTTACTACAACTGAGCTGGTAGAAGATGACTTTCTCACCCCCTCCTACTACAGTAGCCCCCTCCAGACCCCAGAGAAAAGCACAGAGAGTGTTGCCATTACTGGACCCAAATGAATGGGAGAAGTTGTGATGAAAGAAGTAGAGAGAGGGGTAGCTAAAAACCTGTTAGCAGGACCTTCTGGCAATGGAGCCTCTTCTGATTATGGAAAGAGAACTGGGATATCATACTGTTTATTATTCATATTTACATGCAATAGAAAATATATTTTTACATGCATACCCAGTTCTTGGATAATAACACTATCATCAGTTTTACTTTTGCTTCCTTTTCCCCAAGACTTGAACTAAAGTCAGTTTACAAATTTACAGTATAATTAAAAACATACAAATAAGTCTACATTAAAACCACATCCAACTATTAACTTTATTCAACCATTTAAAATGCACTTTAAATATAAAAAGTGAAACAGTAACATTTAAAATGATACAGCTCTTACAGGCCTTTCCTTAAAAGCTTTCATTTCTAAAAGCCTGCAGGTCATCAAGAAACCCTTAGGGAGGGAATTCCACAGTCTAAGGGGAACGTCTGATAAGGCTTTCTCTTATGCTCCCACCAATCTTACTTGTGAAGATGGTGAGACTGAGAGATGGGCTTCTTCTGCCCATCTCAGAGATCTCAGTCTGGGAAGGCCCAAGGAACACTCCTTCACTTAGGATACCTTCTTAGGTTTTTGTATACTTATGGTAACCTCCACCATGACTCCTTTTGCTATAGTGGCTGTCCTGATCCACACAGTAGTGTATAGATGGTGTTCCTAGTTCTCCAAGTGAACAGGGTCAGATAGCAGAAGTATGCTCCAAAGTGTGCATTATCCTTTTCTCCCACTACATCTATAACAGCCCTGGTGGCGCAGTGGTTAAATGCCTGTACTGCAGCCACTCACTCAAAACCAGAAGATGGCGAGTTCAAGACCAGCAAAGGGCTGAAGCTTGACTCAGGCTTGCATCCTTCCGAGGTCGCTAAAATGAGTACCCAGATTGTTGGGGGCAAATAGCTTACAATTGTAAATGAAGCTGTTTGTTTAACAAATTGTAAGCCGCTCTGATAGTCTTGTCTGAAGAGCGGGGTATAAATAAAACATTATTATTATTATTATTATTATTATTATTATTATTAATTACACATTTTCTGTAACCTTGCATGAGCAGAGTTCCAGAATGCATAGAGGTCTACCCATACAGGCTTTCCTATGCAAACATCTATGCTTGCTGTGTAGATATTAGGGGATGGTACAAAAAAAAAAATTGTACAGACTTGGGGGCAGGGCCATCAGTATGATCTACTGCAGTTTGCTAAAACTGTTGATGATGTGAAATGTTTTTCATGTAATTAATGCACACAAGGAGCTAGAATCTTGATCATATTGATTGGATGCCAAGTATCTCAATGTATTGGACTCTGTGGAAAATATTATTGATGATACCAGACCTTGGGAAAGTTATTTATTTGGACTACAACTCCTAGAATCCCCCACCAGCAAATCAATGGGGTAGTGATTTCTGGGACATATAGCCTAGCAAAAGTAACTTTCTTGAGCTATTATTAATATCCTCCCACAGTGAAAATGCACATCGGATCAGTAGCATTCACTGCACCAAATGTTGTGGAGAACATACAGTCACTAAAATATTTACCAACTGACTTCTTGGGGAAAAGTTATACAAAGCCAGAGGCTTTCTATAAATTACTGTCATCTCATGTACACAATCCCTCTTATTTTTGATGTTTTTTTTATACTGTGTCAATTCTTTGAAGAGGAAAAAGTGATAAAGGAGTATTTTTGGTTTAGTCAGTGGGGCTCTGACTATCATCTGTTGTATTTGTAGCTCTTTTACAACCAGACCTAGCATGAATATACACCTGAAAAACAATCCAACTCTAGTGTGCAGTATCCTGTCCTGGTTTGACCCCATTAATAGCACACTCAGCAGTTTTAATCTAAACTTAAATTGGTCTTGAAAGCCACACATTTCCCCCACCCAAAGTCACATCAGTACAAAAGGGAGTTTCTACCATGTCCACAGGTTTAATGAATCAGATTATTTTGGGTCACACAACTTCAGTGGCTGTGGGCTTTTTTAAAAAAAAAAAATATCCCTAGCATGTACGCAGATATACTTATTTTATAATATCTATATCAGCCAATAGGCTTTCTTGTTTTCCTGTCAGTTTTACTGACCACCTGTATTCCCACTGGATGTCTCCCTTGCCAAGTTCTCTCACCCTGGGGCAATTAAACACCTCAAACCATTCCCTGATTCCACCCCAATCCCAATTTGAAGAATAGGACGCATTTTTTAAAAAAACTGTTTTTCCAAAAACTGTAGCGTAAAAAGGGTTGGTATTAGTTTTTTCATAGCTTTGAAGCCCTCAGCCATCAAAAGGAATGCTTTCACTTTGAATCCTGGGGAACATTGTACTGTATGTTCAAAAAGGATTGGGATCCCGGTAAGTATGAATTATTTTACAGGTGTGGATTCAGCCCCTATTCTGTCACGTTCTCCTTGTTATATAATTGGCAAAATGGATTGAACAGATCATCATATTGCCATTCCTAGCTGGTCAAAAATCCCTTGTGTTTTCACTAAGGCCAAATTCTGAGCACACTACAGAGATAGTTAAGTGCTCTTAATACTCACTGAAGTTAGTGACTCGGGAATTAGAATTACAGCAGGGATTTCAAGAGCCCCCAGAAGGTACAGATATATGCCATAGAAATAATCTCATCTGGAAATTTTGAGGTTTTGATTTCATAATTGCCTCAAATTTTGTAACTGCAAAATCCCATTTGCAGAATGGGGATGGGTGAGATGTTCATCTGGAAGGGGCATAACTGAAACCCGTTTCAATAAAAATGCAGTTCACCTGAATCTAATATATGCCAAGCCTCATTACAAGTCAGAAAACCAATTAATGTTATTTGTTAGGATAATGTGAAAGAAAGATACAATATGATGAAAAAAAATCATGCAAAAATAATCCAACACTTGCAATCTAGGCAAGTATTTAATTCTTGGGCATATTTCATCTTTATGAGTTTGTGCTGTAAACCCACCAGATCTTTAATTTTTTTTAAAGTGGAGTGATAAGCCTTCAACAATTTCTCCAGCAGCAATCAGCTTTCGCTTTCCTTGCAGCTAATTGAGAATATATGGTGAAGAAGGTAAATGTGGGAAAGGGATTATCTGCGTAATAATGTTCATGATAATGTAAATATATGAAAGTATGCAATATTCAGTGGTTTTCTGCAGTGTCTGATAATGAGCAAACAATCTTTTAAAAATATGATGCCTTATTCCCAACTCCCCTCTTTCTAGGTTTCTCGCTTAAATTACTTAATTATTCCCTAAACCGAGAGGCAGCATCCTAATTAAGAAATATATCAACTGGCTTGAAAGGATACTAGCAAGCAATTGTCACTGTCTATTTTCTCCCCTTCCTCTGCTGTCTCAGGTAAAATTTGCATATTCAGATTCATTTCCACAGACAGGCATTTATTTCAACTGCCCATGGATTCCACGTGGTTACAAAGCTAGTTAAGCTAATTAAGTATGAAGTCATTTTCATTCACCAGGTTCATAAGCCCATTTCATACAATCTTCCCACTCAGTATGATAAATACATACAGGAGAAGAGGGGCTGAAAAATCCAAGGTCCCTGAGCAAGCAACCATCGCCTGCCCCTTTACAATGTGCATGGCCGTGTGCTCTGAACACAGGAGCTGATATATGGGGAGAGGGCAGAAATGGGAACAGCAAGCACATGCTAATTATTCATTGTAGGCCATTGGTGGGGAAAGTGCAGCCACCATGCATGAAAACACATGAAAATGCCTCCAACCATGCCCAAAGTACCCCACAAACCTATAGTAACCCCATCTACCTCCATTTTCCTTTGCTCTCAAAATGGTGACAAGAAGTGATATAGCATACAATGTAGTAGGCAGACAAATTGAAAAGGGATGGATAAACCAATGTCACTTTTCTAAAGCTGCTAGCATTTGTCAAGTAAAAAGGTGGCTTTCTTAAGTATTGGGAATCCATGGTAAAAAGAATCCTGGACTGACAAGAGCCTTCATGGTTCAAGAATTATTCTACATGACATGTTCATGTGGCTGATTTGTGAGGCAAACAGCAGTTTCTTTATTTCATGTGCAGAAAATGCTGTAGTTGGGGACTTATTCCACACCAAGATTATCCTTCTGAAAGTAGAAAACTGCATTTTCTGTGAATTATTACTGTTTTGTTACACAAGAAATGCTGTTTTCTGCACCAAAATACCACATGCAAGTTTTGTATAGCATAATTACTGAACAGAGAATAAATTTCAGAAACATTGAAGTTGTCAAAGGTTTTCTCAAAGCACAAACAAAATTGTTTAAATTACTCATTAACTCCTCTGAGAAGAAAAGTCTTTGTTGTTGTTGTGTGCCTTCAAGTCATTTCCGACTTAGGTTACAGGGTTTTCTGGGACTGATACTACATGACTCACCCAAAGTCACTCAGTGGGTTTCCATGGCCGAGAGGGGATTCGAACTCTAGGGTCATAGTACAACATTTACAACCACTTCACCACTGTGACTCTTATGCTCACAATATCTATTGCTGTTTTTCCTAAATTCCAAAATGCTCATACCACCTCTTCCTAAAAACTATGGAACAGGTATTTTTGTATCAGGCCAATACCAAACATTTTTATTTTATTTTATGTGTATGAGGGAGGGAGAGAGAGAGGGAGGGAAAGGAGGGAGGGAGGGGAAAGGCAAAGGAATGCCAGCCCTGGCCTTCCCCACTAACACAACAGATCCTGCCCATTGCTGGCTCCAGCTATGGCTGTCAGTATATAATCCCTCATTCCTCCTACTGATAGCCCAATGCAGTACCTTTGGGCAAAAGGATTGCCATACTTGGCCTAAGCACTCTGGAGGGAACATAGCTGAGTTAGACCAATCCAATAGCTTTCACAAGGAATGCTGGGTAAGACCACTGCCATTTTTCCTTTCTTTCTCTGTTTACAACTGTTTACTACCCTATTGTTGGTACCATGTAGGACTGCTAAGCCAGTGTGGGTTCCTCTACAGTCTGCTTTTAGAAGTTTCAGTTTTCTATATACAGTGGGACCTTAATATTTGCTAGAGTTTGGTACCAGAATCACCACCAGTACCCGCTGCAAATTCCAAAATCTGTGGATGCTCAAGTCCCATTATATAATGGTGCAGTGAAATGGTGTGACTTACATTACATGGCAAATCTGCTTTTTGGATATTTTAAAAATACTTTCAAGCCATGGGTGGCTGAATCCATAGATGCAAAACCCATGGATATGGACCAACTGTATACCTTTATTGCTGAGCTCTGTCCCAACAAATAAGTAAAAAAAAAACATTTAAAATAAAAAATACTGAAAAACAGTAGAGGTCTGTTGTTGTTTTTAATCCTTTGCAATTTCTCCCAGATTTGTTTGGCATAAAGTATTTACATCTCTGATATCATACAGGTTTCTTTAATCCAAAAACAAATGCAGAGAGATTATGTGTGTAAAGTGATGATGCAGAAACACATATGGGTGCCAATGGAATAGTAAATGTCCTTCTTCTTGCTTCTCAGGCTAAGAGTGTCCATGACTGAGGTCTGAAGAAATCCAATTGTCTTTAGCATTCTGTAAGCTCCAAAGGAGACTGAGGTGGTGGTGGTGGTGGTGGTTGTTATTATTATTATTTATACAGCATTGTACATTTACACAGTGCTGTACATACAATCTTATGATTAGACAGATCCCTGCCCTCAGGCTTACAATCTAGAAGAGACAACACAAAAGGAAAAGGAAAAGGTGGTGGGAAGGAGGTGAGGTCCATTGGTTCTTCTCTCACTCTGGGGACTGGACCAAGGCAGATGGACTGGAGGGAGGGCACGGGTTCTTAATACCTAGTTAAAAGGAGGCATCCTGGGGCAAATGGCACAATCCTGGGAACGCTTCCCTAAACAATATAGTCTTTAACTTACTTTTGAATCTGGTTAGAGAAGTGATGAGGCGTATATGTGGGGGAAGAAGGTTCCAGGAGTGAGGGGCAGCAAGTGAGAAGGGATGAATCCAGGACAGGGTAGTGGAAATCCTAGGCTGGGACAGGAGACCTTGACTACTAGAATGGAGTGTACGAGAAAAAGTGTGAGGAGAAAGAAGCTCAGACGAGTAAGGAGGGGCCAGCCCGTGGAGGGCTTTGAAAGTCAACAACAAAAGCTTGTACTGGATGCGGAAGGGGAAGGGGAAGGGGAAGGAGAGCCAGTGAAGGGAGGAGAAAAGAGGAGAAACATGGTTATCAGTCCCACCTCTCAGACCTAAAGTCCCAGACCACAAATATGAGCATAACAGTACTGCACATGCTCTGATGAAGCAGAAGTTGAGTACTGAAGAATCAAGAAAAAATTAACAGAATTGGCCCTTATCAAGTCCTCACAAAATGGTCAGGTGGGAAAAATCATCACCATTAAAACCCATGGCATTTTCTTGATTCTGTTAGTATGTTTTCCACTTCTCCCTATGCAGTTGGTGGCAGGAATGAAATCTTTGCATTCTTTTATCTATACTAGCTTCCTCCCAGCCATGTTTTGCACTTCAACACCTATAATCTCCACCCATTGGCTATGCTGACTGGAGTTAATGGGATGTGCAGTGCAAAACAGTGCAAAAGTTGCAGGCTGATATACACAGTATCATGTACAACTTTTTGCCCAGGGACTAGAAACTGTCAACAAGAGCATTAGTTCTGTCCTTGTCTCTAAAAGATCTTTCTATGTCTATTTGTAACATATATAGTCAGCCCTCCTTATCCATGGATTCCTTATCCACAGATTCAATCATTCACACCTTGAAAATATTTTTAAAAAGTGTAAATTCCAAATGGCAAACCTTAATTTTGCCATTTTATTTAAGGAAAACCATTTTTCTATGCCATTGTATTTGATAAGACTTGAGCACCCACATATTTTGGTATCCACAGGGGGTCCTGAGACTAAACCCCATCAGATACCAAGGTCCTACAGTATTTTATGTCTATTTGAAAGCTATATATATTGATCAAAGGTTTATAAGACAATGAATAGTTTCAAACTGTCATCACATGGTATAAAAGTGCAAAAACAAGGTTGGTAGAAAGTTTTTCACTGGTAGCATAAGATGGTTATTTTGAAGATGCATGGCTTAGATTTAGATAAGTTGTTTTATCCCAAATTTTCATACATATGGGTGGTCCTAATCTCAAAGTGAAAGTAAATGTCCATTTTACTGCATCAGAATATGGGTTGATAGTTTCCCTGAGTCGTTCATGAACCAGGCATCCTAGGGATTGCCCACAAACACAGTACAGCACCAGAAAGTTCACACTGGATTCAGTAAACTGGATGCAGATTTTGGTACATGCAAGTGACCTCATGGTGTTACACATTTTGAGGAGAACTGATGGATGGGATTGATTGTAGTGTATGGAGGGAAAGGAAGCTTTTCTATTGGGTGTGGGTACCTTTTGGATCAGAGGGCCTCCCAATCAACAAACAGAAAATCCAGATAGTGAACTCAACAAAACAAGGTCAGCCCAAAACATTCCGCTATCTGAAAGGAAGCGTAAGATGAGGCTCCTTTTTCATTCCAATGGGACTAGCAGATGAATCTTTATTTAACATAGATAATGGGAGAGCATCTTCTACCACACCTGAAGGCAGCAGCTTAGCTTACAGAGTTTAGGCAAACATCCTGGAAATATCCACCTGCAACAAACAGAGTACTGATTCACCACAAACAGAAACAGAGCATGAGGGACAACTCGGAGTCTCACAGAGCAAAAAGACCATCCATGGCGCCCTTGCAAATGATTTCTCATGAGTACCAGGTTGACAGCTGTATGGAGGAATATATTTCATAAGTATTCTAACAACTTTGATCTTTCTGCTGTTCCTGTCCTAGATAACAAAAGCGTGTGCAGCGATGTCTGCATTATACATAACAATGTGGTGCTATTCTACATGCAAGAAAGTGAATATAGAGCTTGGCCCTCAGAAAGTGAGAAAAACAGTGAACTTCTGAAAGGAATGACTGTTTTCAATAACTTGGACTGAGAATATCAGATGGAGCTGTCCCATCATCAGGCAGAGTAATCCAGGTGCCTCAACCAGCAGATTCTGTGTCTGTCAAATCCAGGCAGCACTATGTTACTTATTTAGTTTATTATGACTGCATGCAACTTATAAGGATTTCTGACTCAGCTGCCAAAATCATTTGTGTTGCCTAGCATACTGCCACTTTCACTTTGGAAGCTGGGGTGATGCTCACTGCTCTGCCTCAGGCAACAAAATATCTCAGGCAAGTCCTGATACAAGGACATTTTTCCCATAAAATATTAGTGGTACTGCAGCCACTGTTGGGGGGGGGGGGAGTAGAGTTTTTTGGAATGATAACTTCCAGAATCCCTCAATAAGCATGGCCACTGGCCCAGGGCTCTGATCCTAAACACACTTTCTAGGAAGAAAGCTTCATAGAGCTCAGTGGGACTTACATCTAAATAAACATGCTTAGGCTGTAAGTGTTCTCTCTTGCCTGTCTAGCTGAAAGTCTTCTTTATCCCTAATTTCATGACTGAGCCAGGATAACTAATAAATAAAGGATACTTTGTCTGCTTCCTCAGGATCAAAGGAGATGAAAACACTCTCCTCCACTTCATTGTGATTCCAGGTTTTCCCATTATGCCCTTTGTCTTTTCATGGAACCATGACTGCATGTCATGAAAGAAATCTTGGCATTTTATTCCATCTCTTTTGCCAAGAGACTATTCCAAAACTCACAAGCTCATTTTCCTGAGGTGGGGAGGGAGGCAACCCACCCCCCGGGAAAGAAATAGGCAAAACAACGACTAGAAAATATACTAACAAAAATGAGGACTATTTCCCTCTCATCAAAGTAAAGAGTGAAAGAATTGGCAGGTGTCATTTTAAAAAAAAACTTTATCTGGTAATGGAGATTTCATCTGTGGCTGCCATGGCCTGTAATAAATTCAGTAGGCTTGAAATAGTTCAAGATGTTTGGGGGATAACTAAGAAGTTGATTCCACTGAACAAAGCCAGCATAAATAAGTGTGTCCTGCCATTTCCGCCACTTTTTGGTATTGACCATAGAAGCTCAAAGCAACTAAGTAGAAAGGCAGAGAAGGAAATACGACAGTCGTTTCTTACTGAGAATACAAAAAAACCAAAACCAACCAAAACCAAACCCAGAAAACCGCCAGAAATACTAAAAGCCTAGAACAGAAAAATATCAAGCCTTCCTCCAAGAATAAGCTAAGTGTTCTCCCCTTTATCCTTTCCAATTAGTTTTCTGTTTCCTTGTCCAGCCTTTGCTTCCTAAAAGCCCAGCCACTCAGGCGTAAACTGGCCCACCCAACATTTACAAATTCAGGCTTCATTATTATAAAATAAAGGAATTCTATTTTAATGACTTTGACATGTTCAAAAGAAAAATGGAAGTGTTCATGCCTGCAGGAAAAGTAGATGTTTCCACAAAATGAGAAAACCTATTAAAACTATAATGAAAGCTATATAAGACAGTGGAAGATGACATGGGAAATAAGAACAGTTACTTGTGGAAAGAGTTTGAAAAAATTGCTTTCTTAGACTACAGTTCCTGTAATACTAGCTAGTTTAGCTGGACTAGGGATTCTGGTACATGGAAACTGAGGAATAACTTTTTTAAGGAAGGGGCGGAGCTGAGAAGTATTCTCAGGAAAGGGCTGTACAATTAGTTCAGTTTGAGTAGAAAGCTGGAAAGGAGAAGAAATGAATTGTATTTACCAGGGATAAGGTGTGGGCCCTTATCACCTTGAACTGGGTAATATGATTTTAACATTTGGGTTCAGCAAGATTCTGAAAGCACATCTTGCACTGTTGCTTTGTGGGGTGCATGGAACATTAGGAGACTATATATATATTTGACTGTGAAGTCAAAAGCTTTCATGGCTGGCATCCATAGTTTTTTGTGGGTTTTTCAGGCTGTGAGGTCATGTTCTAGAAAATTTTATTCCTGACATTTCACCAGCAGTTGTGGCTGGCATCTTCAGAGAAGTTTCACTACTGGTGAAACGTCAGAAACAAACTCCTCTAGAACACAGCCTCATAGCCCAAAAAACCCACAAATAATTTATAATCTATTCTGGTTTAAATATGGAACATGTTGTATTGTTGCTACTAAATTGAAAATTTAAGTTTGCAAACTGTTTAAACCACTGTGACTGTGTTTGCAATGTTCATTTAGATTGTACGCCTGGGGGCAGGGGACCGTCTAATTAAAAGACTGTATGTTCAGCGCTGTGTAAATTTACAGCACTTTATAAATAAACTGTAATAATAACCTAAGAAAGAACCTAAGAAAGTCGTAAAGGGGTAAAAACATGCACCCATAAGGAATGCTTTAAAGTACAGTTATGCTTCCAGAAGCACAACTGTTCTTTATAACAAGCTACACATTCCCTTCAGGTCTTGTTTTCAAAGGAAAAAGCAGTTTTTGCCAGGGCTGTACCTCTGAATTTTGACAGCAACATGGTACAACCCATGGTGAATTGTGGGAGGCAGGGGGAAGGTCTAGTGTTGTAGAACATAGGAGGTGAGCATTCTGAGAGGTAGAAGCCAGGACGGCTCATAGCCAAACTAGGTTTGAAACCAGTCACAGTTTGGATAAGCATGGCTTTAAAAAAAACAAACAGCTCACCAAGAGAAGGACCCAAAATAGATAGGAATGGGAGACAACCTTAACCCCTCCCCCCCCCCAACAAACACACACACACAGTACTGGTGCAAACAGTGGGGTACCTGATGTTTGCAATAAGATGAAAAATACTATTACTTTTTTGTTATGCATTTTAAAATTCAGTATGTGGGAATTAATATGGGTAATTTGTGCCATCAAATAGGCACTCTTTCATAACAGAGCTTTTTAAAAAGTAAGTCATTTCTCTGTACCCATTAGATATGTGGAGGTGATCTTGTCCATTACCCACTGTTCATTACTCATGCATTGTGTGCTATTTTTAAATTTCTTTTTTGTCTACTTTGCCCAAAATTCCTCCAATCATTCCTCTTAAGTAATATTTTAAGTAGTAAATAGTACATATGATACCAAAACAAGTTACAATGTTAGAGATCATTATGGGGCAAAACAGATGGGCAGGAAAAAGTGGCTTGAAGCTGCCTTTTCTAAAGCCACATTGAAACCCCACCAACCTCAATGCTGGCTCCCAAGGCAGCTGGAGTGCTCATGTCATGAACACATGGCTTCAAGCCAGGAAGAAGTGGAAAAAAGCTGCTTCTTTTTGAAACAGCTTTTCTCTGCATAAGGTGCCTAGAGGCTTCCTACTGGCTTCAAGGCATGTGTCATCTAAATTTCACACCTTCAAGCCAGCCTGAAAGCACCTCTTTTTGCCTGTCTGTTTAGCCCCTAAGTTATCTTTTAATAAACAATGTTCTTATGTCCTCATTGGCCAAGCAACAACTTCCAAACTGTGTTCTAACACTTCTATTTCACCATACTGGCTGAGATCCTGCATCATCAAATGTAACTGCAACAGCAGAGCTCCATCATGTAGTTACTTCTGAAGATGCCATTCTCCCTAAACCTACATTTTCAGCTGGAGAGTGCTCCAACCAATGGATTTCTGAGGCACTGCAGACTGGGACACTTGGAAATTATATCTACAGTACTTTTCCAGCATCAATGGAATTGTAATTAGACAGCTGGAGAGACCCTCAGGGCCCTCCTTCAACTACTTACCTCAAGAGAGCACTGCAGATATAAATTTCCTCCAGCCTAATCGTATGGCCTTGGAAACCCGTTGGTTGGAGTTCTGTCTGGCTTGAAAGGTAGGATTTTAGGGTCACATTTTATCTCTAACAACCATAAACATGTTTCTCCGAATTTACTCTATAAGTTACTCTATATCATTTGGCCCTAGGTCCACCTACACTGGACATATGGGAAAGAGCCATTCTGTGTATATTGGTTTTTTGTTGCTAGGTTCCCTTGAGTTGACCTTGACTCATGGCGACCCTCTGGATGAGGCATCTCCAAGCTCCCATGTCCTCCAGTGCTCTCTGTAGATTCAGGCCCATGGCCTCCCTGATTGAGTCATTCCATCTGGCAGTCTTCCTCTTTCTGCCCTCTACCTTTCTTAGCACTACTGTCTTTGCTCATGAATCATGCCTTCATGATGTGGCCAAAGTACAACAGCCACATTTTAGTCACCTTTGCTTACAGGAAGAGTTCAGGCTTGATCTGTTCAAGGATCCATTTGTTTGTTTGTTTGTTTTGTTTTTTTTACTGTCCATGGTTTTCTCAGCAGTCTTCTCCAGCACCACATCTCAAATTAGTTTTCTTTTTATCAGTTTTCTTCACTGACCAGCTCTCACATCTGTACATGGTGATACATACAACATAGAATTGTAGAACTGGAATGTACCTGAAAGGTCATCTAGTTAAACCTGTTATTAAATGCTGCCATTAATCAGAATGGAGACTGCAGTAAAGAAATCAGAAAAAACGAACAAACCTAGGACTTGGAAATTCAACTATGAAGAAACTAGACAAAATCCTGAAGTGTAAAGATATATCATTGAATTCTAAAGTTAGGATTGTCCATGTCATCATATTTCCAGTTCCTATTTATGGTTGTGAAAGCTACACAGTGAAGAAAACTGAAAAGAAGAAAATCAAGTAATCTGAAATGTGGTGCTGGAAAGAAATTCTACAGATACCATGGACTGCTACAAAGACAAATAAATGGATCCTACAAAAAAACCAAGTCTGAACTCTCTCTCTAAAAGCCTAAACAGCTAAATTAAGACTGTTGTACTTTGACTATATCATGAGAAGACATGACTTATTGGAAAAGAAAATAATTTTTGGCCACATAGAAGTTGGGAAAAAGGAACACCTAATGGTGTGTAGAAGAGTGAAATTCAGCAGTGAATTTCCCAGCCATTAAAGGGACAGGAGTCCTGCTTCTTATTTCACTTGGAATCCCTATGTCAGAGATCAGAGTTTGTACTTTACTTTGCTTGGAACATTGCCTGTTACATTTTTTACATAATCTACTCATCCTTGAGACCTATTGCCTCTTCCTTATCATCCTTACACCTTTGCACCTCAGAATAAATGGTAGATTTTAAAGAGAGTATCACCACTAGAAGAAGCATATGAAAAGTGAAGAGAAAACCAACAGCAGTTGTAAGGAAAGAGAGTGGCAACCTAGTCTCTAATACAGGCAAAATATTGAGAATTTTTCAAAGCCAAATCACATGAGTCACATGGACTACCACCTTGCCAAATGGATTCCTGTTAGAACTTGATGTATGTTTGTGCATGTGTGCACATCTTCAAACTGCCCATTGACCTATGACAACCTATGGCAAGGAATACTGAGAAGTGGTCTTGCCCATTCTTTCCTCTGAAATATAGCCTATAAGTCAGTAGGCATTCATTGGTGATCTCCCATCAAAGTACTAACCAGGGATGACCCAGCTAAGTTTCAAAGATCAGACATGATCTGGTGCCTGACACACACACCCATGAAAGGAATGGTTAAAATATGTAGAAAAATTCCAATTATCACTTTGATCAGCCCCACCTAAAAAGTGGTGTCAAAAGAAATCTGAGCTAGATATGAAGGAAGCGCCCCCCTTCATTTTAATGGGGAACTATTCAATTTTTTTAAGGCACAAAATAGATCAGAAGAAGAAGAGAAAATGCCAGCCACACTTTGATAGTAGGATTAAAAAGCAGAAACTTCTCTTGGACCTGCAGTAAGGATGCTCATGTTACATTAGTTAAATCTAGTTTGGGAAATGAAAACTGGGCTTAAATCCCTCACTACATCTCCAGTCTTATAAAATTAATGACATTCTTCTTTACTGTACTGGTTTACTCTTCCATCAAGCTGTGTATTCTACAATCATTATTTCAGAAGTAAAAATGTGTTTCAAGCAGAGACATACCAATCTTCGTGGGTGTTTGTGTGTTGTTTTTTATATTTTTTTTTAAAAAAAATCTGTATGTACATATGCTACTTGGGAAAATCAGGACAGACTGCAGAGCCCTTCACAGAAGGCTATGAAAAACTCCACTGCCTAAGTTTGTGTGTGAAAGGATTAAAATCAAATACATTTGTTCAAAATCAAATTATGTTCTCTACAAATAGGTGTCTTACTAGAGCCTATTTACTCTATTATTTTCATGGGTTTAATCTATATTTTATGGATTTCCCCCACACTTGGCTTGCATTTCTTCTCTCGATTCAAAATAAAGCTTTGAAAACTGGAGGAAAATTTCACAATAATTTCTTTCAAAAAAGAAAAGGGGTCAGGCTCTTTTCATTCACATTTAAGGACAATATGACTTTTAAATCCATCCCTTCATTTATCTTTATTATTACAAAAGAAAGAAAAGGGATCAGAAGACACAAGAAGAGGTTCAGCAAGTTGGAAGAAACGTTTTTGCCAACAGTCTGAGTTGGAAGAAACGTTTTTGCCAACAGTCTGAAGAATCTGATCAGGAGGGCTTTAAACTAAGTGATCTGGGGAAGGGAGACAGCAGTCTGGAAGGCAAAACGGCTAGAAAAAATAGTCAAACTGACATAGAGGGAAGAAGACAAACAGTGCAAGGACCCAACAATAGGAGCCAAAAAAACATGCACAGGCATCAAGTAAAGGGGACACATGGTCTTAGATGTCTCTACACTAATGCACAGAGCATGGGAAATAAGCAAGATGAACTTGCACTCCTAGCACAACAAGGGAAATATGATATAATAGGCATCACTGAAACCTGGTGGGATGAGTCTCACGATTGGAATATAGAAATAGAGGGGTATAACCTTTTTAAGAGAAACAGGACAAACAAGAAAGGAGGAGGAATAGCATTATATGTCAAGGATATTTACACCAGTGAAGAGATCCAGGAAATCAATACTGGAAGCCAGGTGGAGAGCATCTGGATAAAAATTAAAGGAGAGGGAAACAACAGGGATGTTACTGTGGGAGTCTACTACAGACCCCCAAGTCAGACAGAGGAAATGGATGATGCCTTTCTAGAACAGATGACCACACAATCAGGAAGGAGAGATGTAGTAGTGATGGGGGACTTCAACTACCCGGATATTTGCTGGAAGTCAAACTCAGCGCTATCCTCAAGATCTAGAAAATTCCTCACTTGCCTGGAAGACAATTTCATTGTCCAAAAGGTGGAAGAGGCAACAAGGGGATCAACTATTTTGGATCTGATCTTAACCAACAGGGAAGACCTAGTTGATGGGGTGCAAGTGGTGGGATCCTTAGGGAGAAGTGACCATGTTCTCCTGGAGTTTGTTATACAGTGGAAAGGTGAAGCTAGGCATAGTCAGACACGCATTCTAGACTTTAGGAAAGCTGATTTCAATAAACTTAGAGAAATACTGGGGGTGATCCCATGGTCAAGAATACTAAAAGAGAAGGGAGTTCAAGATGGATGGGAGTTCCTCAAAAGGGAGATACTAAAGGGACAATTTCAGACAGTTCCAATGAGGAAGAAAAATGGGAGATGTCTCAAGAAACCGGTATGGATGACTAAGGAACTTACAAATGAGCTAAGTTTTAAACGGAACATGTATAAAAAATGGAAAAATGGGGAAATCACCAAAGAGGAATTCAAACAAATAGCCAGTACATGTAGGGATAAAGTCAGAAAAGCTAAAGCGCAAAATGAACTCAGGCTTGCTAGAGACGTTAAGAACAATAAAAAGGGCTTTTTTGGATATGTCCGCAGCAAAAGGAAGAAGAAGGAAACAGTTGGGCCACTGCTTGGAGAAGATGGCCAAATGCTCACAGGAGACAGAGAAAAGGCAGAATTGCTCAACACCTTCTTTGCTTCAGTCTTCTCAGGAAAGGCAAAGGGTGCCCAACCTAAGGATGATGGGGCAGAGGACAGAATAGGGGAATTTCAGCACAGAATAAATAAAGAGACAGTACAGGAATACCTGGTTAATCTAAATGAATATAAGTCTCCAGGACCAGATGAACTACATCCTAGGGTATTGAAAGAACTGGCAAATGTAATATCAGAACCAATGGCAATCATCTTTGAGAACTCCTGGAGAACAGGAGAAGTCCCTGCAGACTGGAGGAGGGCAAATGTTGTCCCAATCTTCAAAAAGGGGAAAAAAGGGGATCCCAACAATTATCGTCCGGTTAGTCTGACATCAATACCAGGAAAAATTCTGGAGAAGATCATTAAGCAGAGAGTCTGTGAATATCTGGAAGATAATTCCATAATCACAAAAAGCCAACATGGGTTTCAGAGAAACAAGTCATGCCAGACAAATCTGATCTCTTTTTTTGATAAAATTACTAGCTTGGTAGATGAAGGGAATGCTGTGGATATAGTATATCTGGACTTCAGTAAGGCATTTGACAAGGTTCCCCATGACATCCTTGCAAACAAGCTTGTAAAATGTGGACTAGACAAGGTAACCGTTACATGGATTTGTAACTGGTTGACTGACCGAACCCAAAGGGTGCTCACCAACGGTTCCCTTTCATCCTGGAAAGAAGTGACCAGTGGGGTCCCACAGGGTTCTGTCCTGGGCCCAGTGCTATTCAACATCTTTATTAATGACTTGGATGACAGTATTGAGAGCCTAGTTATCAAATTTGCAGATGACACCAAATTGGGAGGAGTAGCTAATACCCCAAAGGACAGGATCAAAATTCAAAATGACCTGAATAGACTAGAAAGCTGGGCCAAAGCTAACAAAATGAAATTTAACACAGAGAAATGTAAGGTCCTACACGTAGGGCGGAAAAATGAAATGCACAGATATAGGATGGGGGACACCTGGCTGAATGAGACAACATGTGAAAAGGATCTAGGTGTCCAAGTAGACCACAAGTTGAACATGAGTCAACAGTGTGATGCAGCTGCTAAAAAGGCCAATGCAATTTTAGGTTGCATCAATAGAAGTATAGTGTCTAGATCAAGGGAAGTAATAGTGCCACTCTATTCTGCTTTGGTCAGGCCTCACCTGGAATACTGTGTCCAATTCTGGGCACCACAATTCAAAAAGGATGTGGAGAAACTGGAGCATGTCCAAAGGAGGGTGACTAAAATGGTGAAGGGTCTGGAAATCATGCCCTATGAGGAACGACTTAGGGAGCTGGGGATGTTTAGCCTGGAGAAGAGAAGGTTAAGAGGTGATATGATAGCTCTGTTTAAATATTTGAAAGGATGTCACATTGAGGAGGGAGCAAGCTTGTTTTCTGCTGCTCCAGAGAACAGGACTCGGAACAACGGATGCAAACTGCAGGAAAAAAGATTCCACCTCAACATTAGGAGGAACTTCCTGACAGTAAGAGCTGTTCGACAGTGGAATACACTCCCTCGGAGGGTGGTGGAGTCTCCTTCCTTGGAGGTTTTTAAGCAGAGGCTGGATGGCCATCTGTCAGGTATGCTTTGATTGGGAGTTCCTGCACGGCAGGGGGTTGGACTGGATGGCCCTTGTGGTCTCTTCCAACTCTAAATTTCTATGATTCTATGATTCTATGAATTATTGACTGCCATCCATGTAAGCCTTAGTGTTGACAAGATTGTGCATTTCCCATTCCAGCTGAAAAGGTCAAAAACACCAGCTGGAAGGAAAGACTGTGAGATTTCACTCTGCCAAGAGAAGGAAGGCTGACACCCAAAGACAGTTGGCATCTGGGCAACCGTAGAGGATCCAGCCAGAGAGGATCCAGGGGTGGGTAAAGAGTAGACTAGGGGCCACAAAAAGTAGGTTGTGCAGCCCTTGGAGGAAGTCCTGAAAGTGCAGCTCCTGATGCCCCAGAAAAAGCCCAGAAAATGAAGTGCTTTGCTTCCCCACTCTCAGTCCCCTAAAAGGAAACAAAATGGCAGAAAATCAGGCAATCTGACAGCCAGAAGAGACTTTATGTCACTGGTCTGCTGGGTAGTCACAGAGGGAAAAATTGCCCCCTGATACTAACATGGGTGCCCACCTCTGAAGTATTGCATAAACTGGGATAGAGTAATTCAGTTTACTATGAACAAAATTATAAAATGTTATCTATGAATAGATAATTTATTAATATATTGTGGACAATAGATAATGCTTGACTAAATATTTGTCTATAATTTATTTCATCAGTTCACAAATACAGGTTTTTCCCCCCAACTCCAGGCTTCTGTTGCATTATACCTACCATTCCACCCAAGTAAGGAACCTGGTGTCCCCCAGATCTTTTGGTTGAAAACTCCCATAACCCCTGACCATGTACCATGTTGACAGGGAACATATTCCCTGTGCTTCATCAAAAGTCCAGCATAATTTATATCAAAGCTGCCTTAATGAATAAGAACATCAGAGGTGAAAAATCAGTATAGAAATGTTATGAATCCAAATGTTACCATATTCCACCATAATCAGAGGTATGAAGTTGGAATGATGATGTGCATCAGAGTTTGGGGGGATGTTTTTATTTTTATTGCAACTCCCAGTATCCTTCACCCATCATGGCCATGGACTATGGAACACTTGTTTAAACATTGCTTTTCCACGTTCATAATGTGTACCAAACAAAACTATCAAGCATCTGCAAGAGCTGGAGACATGGAGGGCACCTTCACCCAAAAGGGAGGAATATGGCTTATTCAGCATTGATGCCTCACAGAACATTCCACAGGAAGAATCTCCTGGTGCCCACTATCTTGGTATCATTGCATCACTGTGCAAAGACTTTGCATTTTGCCAGGCTTTATAATCCTTTCTGCATTGTGATTATGTGGCTTCATGTTTAATTCCACTAATTCATTTTATATATGTTTATCCTGTGGTATTCTAAAGTTATTTTTTAAAAAATTTGGTTTCAAAAAGAATCCTTTTAATTTTAACTTTCTGACAGCTTCCCTGGGACACTTTAAAAGGATATGAGATGGAGTGATGGATAGATAAATACATAGGTAGACAGGTAGATAATAGACAGTCACATAGATTTTAAAAATTACTTATATCATAGCACTTAAAGTTCACACTGAAGGAGTTTTCTGAAAGGTGGCCCAAAGGAGGCAGACTTTTCACATTCATAAGAACTCCAAGGCACATAAGCACAGACAGAATGGGACATATTCTCACTTTCATATTTTATGTAGTAATTATAAGATATCCAAGAAAATTAAAAATAACTTTTTCTTTTCCAGATTCAGCAAGCTTTTTGATACTTAGGTTTTTATTACTATAGTTATATATTTGTTTCTTATATAAGAGATGCATTTATCTTTTTGTTTTTCTGTAAACCAATTATTTTTCTACCTCTCCTAGTTACTCACCTATAAGAGGCAAACAAAAGGACCTGAGTGCGTTAATATCCTCTCACTCACATTCCCCAGAAACTAGCATTGAAATGTGGTAGTAGAGCTAGTGGCATCACCAGGATTGGCATCACCCACTGCAGTAACTCCTGGTGTAACACACACACCCCACTGACCTCTTCCCATACCACACTATACACAATCCTTAGTATAGACAGTCCTCCGTATCAGCAGGGGTTCAGTTGTTTTTAAATTTTTATTATTAAGTTTTTGAGATGTTTTTATCTTGTAAACTCTCTTGGATCCCTTCCTGGGAGAAAGGCAGCATAGAAATGAAATAAATAGAGTAAAATAAATTTCCTATTAAAGCTTAGAATAGTTACTTAGTAGGACTACAACTCCCAGAAACCTCACGTCAGCATGGAAATTTCTGGGAGGTGTAAATAAAACAAAAACAAAAACCCCAAGTTTTTCAAATTGCCATTCCTAAACCTTAAGCATCAATACCTAAATGAACAATATAATGGTTACTGACTACCAATTGCAGTCTCTTATAATGGACATTTTTCTGCCTGGAAACCTACACAGAAGCAAAATAACTTTTATCTTAAATGGTAAAGAACTCAAGCCATTACTAGTGAGAAACAAGCTAACTTATTTTTATCCCATTTATTTAGGGTTAAAAAAAAGTTGACTCAAACATTATGTATCTCCTAGGGCCAATACAGACAGCCCAAAAGCAGTGTGGCAGCAGCAATACTAGAGTTACACACCGTGCAGCAACTGCACCGTCCAGAACCCTATTATGTAACGGTAACATCATCATGGCAGCATCTCGTCCACATGGGTGCCGCCATGGTGATGTCACCGCTGCACAGCGTCCGCACATCGCTGTACGTCACTGACATCACGAGGGCACCAATGGTGCCCTTGTTACATGAAACGGGCACCGCAAAAAGAATCCAGAAGAACCGGTTTCTTTTTACTGTGGAAGGGCACTGCGCAGTTTGGCAGCTGCAGCGTCCCTCCACAGCACAAAGGGGTGGCTCCAGACTGCTGTTTTCGGGAGGTCTTCGAGCCCCCTAGTTTAAATAGAAGTTGAGTCACAAGCCCTGTCAGCCCTTTTATTGTGTTGCTGCTCCTTTTGCCACCCAAGAAAAGTATTCCAACTTGCTCATTACGAAGACTGGTTACTATAAGGGAGTTGCAAAAGAGGAAAGGCAGTTAATTAAGAAAAGTCAAACTCCTGCCCCTCCTTTTTCATCTGTTGATCTAGTTAACAAGCAAAATACCAATTTTTGCTGTTTCTTTTAATAACACATTTCACTTTTCACTGGCATGTGGCTAATAGTAATAAATGCTTGGGGGGGGGGTCTTTCATGGTAAAATTAACTTCTATGTTGATATTTGTTTTTGTACCCAAAACCCAGCTCAAAAATGCATTTAGTAAGGCTGACAAAGTATTATATCCAACCTCTCTTACTTTAGTTAATGACCTATTCATATTAGTTTCTCTCAGCTCTTAAATTATGATTCACATGTCAATTATCTCTGGCTGTTTCCAGCTATACATGTTCCTCCCCCCCCCCCCCCCAGTGAGATAATAGATGAAAATTCTGATTGTGGAAAACAACAACCACTAAAGACATTCCAAAATGTTTACTCTAACTAGCTGCAGAAAAGTGAGTATCGTAATTAGGGTCATGAGGTCAGGAGCATCCCAGGCCCTAAAATTTCAGTGCCAAAATGTGAGAACAAGGCACAGGGATGTACATCTCCCATATAATTCTGCCTTCTTAATAAAGTTTTCTTCAGTTCCCAAATTTATAGCATAGCAGAAAGTATAGCACTGAAAATCATTCATGCCTAGAACTCTATTTGCTGTGTTCACATCCCCTTGATAACTTTGCCTGCCCTTTGCTTGACCAAACAGTATTTTAAATCCTATATATATGGGGACAGCTGTGTTGATAATGTGGCACAGTATCACACACACACTCTCTACAGTGGTACCTTTATTAAACCAACCAAAAGGTGCATGATAACATTAAGCATGCTGCCAATATTCACAGACTTCTTCATCAGGCACAGATATTATTTTAGGGAAAGAAACATGTGAGTGGAGGATCACAGAGTTACATCTTTCTAAAAATGTTAGAGCTGAGTTTAACATGGTAGTGAAAGCAGTTCACAGAAAGAATTCAAAGGCCACATCTCTTCCTGGCATTTGAACTCGGTTTACAGCAATTGCAGTAACCTAAGAATGAATGGAGAAAGTGGGGCAAGGAGAGAGAAACTGGGACATTTAACAAGTACCTGAAAACATGGGATGGCAGAGGACTAATTGAAATTCTCTCTCTGCCACTTGGAGGCTATGGGAACAATATTCTTTTCACATTTGAACCAACTAGATTTATCAAGTGTTTTATCAACTAGATTTATCAAGTGTTTTCCCCACTTGTCATGCACTGTTTAAAGTGTAGGAAGCACTCAGTGGCAACTCTCATTCAGCATTAAATGATTACACAGAGATTCAAACAGAGATTTATAAAAGTTACATCATTAAAGCTTGGGAACTGGTTGGTTGATTGAATCTAAGCCCAATTTCATCAGCAAACTCTACCACTTCACTACTCAGCCCTAACATTGCATTGTTTATGACTAAAGAAGATCAGCTCTATTCTAGAAAAGTTGAAGAATATATTTAAATTATCAGTTTTTCCAGGTTCCCCCACCTGCTCGCCATTCTCTGCACTCCATGTGGTTCTTAGCTCATATAAATGTAATAAAACACACATGGTTTCAAGAGGGGGGGATTATAACACTTTGAAGTAACCAAAGAGACACACACACACCAGTCCTCTGTATCATTTGGAAGCTGTTCCATCCTTCCAACATAGTGGATTGTTTATACAAACATAACTGCAGCATCCTCCCTTTGGAACTGGAATTATTTTCTTCCTATCTACTACAATACAGACTTATTTCAAAGGACCTCTCCTTGTTCCTTTTATGAGTGAATGGTTTATTTTGTCACTGAAAGCAGTGCGCTGTTGTAAAGTCTGCTGTGCAAATAACTTTACAGCAAGAAATTACTATATTTATAGCAACTGTTATAAAAACAATACTTAAAACACAAAGCAGGTAGGGAAAATGAAATACTCTGGAGAGGTTACCTAGTCAACCAGAACACTTAATTCTAACCCAAGTGCTCGAACACAGGAAATCCATGAGCTGAATCCACTGTTTAGTCCCATTTAGATCAGATCCACTGAATGAATAAGAATCATTAATTTAATATTTATCTAACTTCAGTTGAGTTAATGTATCCGCTCTAACTGACACTAGCAACTGGGTTAAGCCTTGTTAGGATTTGTTTTTTACCTTCAGTTGAGGACAGGGAATTTTCACAATTGAAATAGTGCTGGGAAGAAGGGAAAGCCTCCCATATCTAGTCCAGTACCAATCCAGTGCTGTCACTAAAAATGACAGTGGCGATCCTATCATGGAGATTTCAAGCATTTCTTCTAGTTTGGACCTTATTAAAGAATTATCACCAAGGAGATGAGCAGAGATGAGTATTTTATCTTACACAGAGGGATAAAGGATATGTGTTATAATATACTCCATGTCTATTTATGAACAGCAACATATGATTGATATACCATGGTCCAAAATTCTGTTAGTGACTCAAAAGGCCCACTCTGCTCTCCCATTCTGGTGTCATCCTGAACACATGCCCCAAACTCTGGTTCTGGTGTGGGCAACTGGATGGCATCCAGTACGTCCCACACTGGAACTGGGCAAAACAAGGTTAAAATACATTTTAAAATCTTAACTATTGCTCCATATCTTTCAAGAAGATCCAGAGGTCCAGTTTCTAAGGCACAGTAGCTGTCTTCACAGGCTTGATATGCAGAACATGCAGTTACTTTTACAATTTACTATGCAGAGCAGATACAAGACAATTAATTAAAAAAAAAAACCAAGAATCAGACAAAGCATTCCTGTGGTACAACACAGAGGAGCCAAACCACTAGAAAAGATCCTAACAAAAAGTTAAAATTAAGGCTGCCAAGCCACTAAATGTTTACTTAACAGCCTTCCTTTTAATTGAATAATTAACTAAGGAGGGTAAATGCTACTTAATCTCAGTAAACAGGATAATGTGTGAGTATTAAATGAAATCAACAATTAATTTTGCTAAATACAAGTCTCAGAACTAGGAAATTATAATAAACAAAAGTTGCTTGTACATTCACCTACAAGAATTCTATGAAGCTGAATACCATCTCACAGGAAACTGCTCTGATGTGACTATAATTTAAAATTCCACCTCTTTAATCAGAGATTAATTCACTAATTATGACAATCAAATAATGCTTTTAGCCCTAAAGCTGGTGTATGACCATGCATAATGCTGACTTCATCTGAGGGTTTTTTTCTCTCACAAAATTATGAATTTAATTGATTATTTCCATCTCCTGAACTAGAAAATTGCATCTCTTATGATTTACCCTGATTAGACAAGATCCCAACATGTCACTGTAGCTGACTGGATGATAGTAGATGCACATTATGGAAGTAACAGGGTTCAAATCCCCAATTGGCTATGGAAACCCACATAATGACTTTGGGCGAGTGACTCAGAGAAAGGCAGTGGCAAACCTCCTCTGAACAAATCTTGCCAAGAAAACCCCATAACAGGATCACCTTAGGGTCGCCATAAATTGGAAATGACTTGAAGGAACACAACAGCAACAACAAAACTTGCTTTTTCTTGGCTATTCATTCACCACTCTTTATGAATCCTGCAACCATCTTGCTTGAGCTACCTATCCTCCTCAAACTTCCAGCACAAACGTGTTATCCTTATTCTTTAGCAGCTTATAGCATTCAGCTTAACATGCAAGAAACATTTTTTCCTACAACAATCTCTTTCTGGCACAACCTCAGAATACTTTACTGCCACGTCTTAGTTGAAAATGGGATGATGCCAAGAATGAGATAAGCACAGGCAGCTTGGACTAGAAAACACAAAGTAAAGAGCCTGCTGCAGAAGGAGTTACAACATTTAACAAGCACCACTTTTTATTTTTATTTTATTTTTAAAAAGAGGAATGTGCCATTTAAAAAAAAATTAACACTGCAGTTTAAGAATAAAAAAAAAAGCTCACTCTCTCCATTCAAGACACTTTGGCAATTTTCATAACAGTCAGCAAGATATTGACAGGCAACGCTTTAGAAAACTATTGATAATTTGTAGTATTAGAAATTCTTCAAAGGTTATTCCTATTCTCACTTACTTGGGAGTAAACTGAGGCCCCATTCACACTGAGAAATAACCTGGTGTGAGAACTAGGATATTTCCCTGAAATGCCATGATCGAATCTCTCCGTGGCATTTGATTGCCACAGTCGATTCTATCCGTGGAATTGATTTGCCACAATCATGGCCTTTTACCCCAGGATTCCCTTCACATTTGGCAATGGGGTAAAATGCCAGGATCCTGGTGGAAGAGGGGAGGAGGAAGGTGGCTGAGGAAGAGGAAAAGGGGGAAGGAGCAGGCTGCAGGGGGCAATCGGAGGTGGCAGGAGGGAAGGAGAAGGATGCAGGGGGCAATCAGAGGGAAGGAGTATGACGGAGGTGGCTGAGGGGGAGGAGGTAGAAAGTAAGGAATCAGTTGGGAGCATTTTTCAAGTTCCCATTGGCAGTCCCTGCAAAAAAAGGTGAAAAGAACCACAAGAAAATCCACTACAAAAAAAAAGTTAAGGGGATTTAGCCCACATCTCTCCCCAATAAGGTTAGAATACCCCGGCGCAAGTATGAACAACCCCCCCCCCCCAATTCAGGTCATGAAACCCCGGTGCAAATGTGAACAACCCTCATTTAAATAGGATTGGAGTCCAGGTTAAAAAGCAGTATGAACAACCCCTGAATAGACCTCAGTCAGGCTTATTTCTAAGTAAACAATATGTACTGTCCCTCTCAAATTTGAATAACCAAGGTATCATTCCTATTTGATTTCTAACTATTGTTTCCATTGGCTGCTAAACTGAGAAACACAGGAAAAACATGAGTTGGGAAGCAGATCTACAGCCCACTTACACCACGATTTATCTTTTTTATCAATAACCCAGTACTGTATAACTACTGACAATTGATTTTTACTATGGTACAATAGTGTTCTGTTCTGATTGAACCTTGTTATCCTCAAGGTTTTACTCAAGCTGAACTTGCCTTGAGAACCAGTTTAAGGAGGAAAGGAAGGAAGGAAGGAAGGAAGGGAGGGAGGGAGGAAGGGAGGGAGGAAATGAAAGCATGGGTTCCTGAAAGAATTTTCCAAATAAGTTGAACCTGAATTGTTAAACTCTCCAAATTGTATTTACGTTTCAGAAGATTTATTAATTGTTTAATTGGTAAAGTCAACCATTCAACCCCATTTGGCATGTTTGTAATTTTCAAATCTAATGGCAAAGTAAAAGTGTAATGATTAGGGCAGATCCAGGATAGATTACAGAATATTCTAGTTGAGGGAAGACACAATCAAAGCACCTCTGACAGATGGCCATCCAGCCTGTGTTTAAAAACCTCCAAAGAAGGAGGCTCGTCCATGTTCCAAGGCAGCATATTCTACTATCAAATAGCTCAGAAAGTTCTTCCTCACAGTGAGGTGGAATCTCTTTTCCTGTAGTTTGAATCTCTTGCTCTGGATCCTATTCTCTGGAACAGAAGAAAACAAGCCTGCTCCTTCTTCAGTATGACATCCCTTCAAATATTTAAACATAGCTATTACATCACCTCTTAAATATTTCTTCACATATCCAGCTCCCTATGTTACTCCTCATAAGGCATGGTTTCCAGACCTTTCACCATTTTAGTCACCCTCCCCGGACATGCTCCAGCTAGTCCACTTCTTTCTTGAATTGTGGTACCCAGGACTGGACACAATACTCAGGGTAAGGTCTGATCAAAGCAGAATAGAACGGTACTATTACTTCCCTCAGTCTGAACACTGTACTTCTATTGGTGCAGCGTAGAATCACATTGGATTTTTTTAGCTGCCACATCACACAGTTGGCTCATGTTCAACTTATGGTCTACTAGGACTCCTAGATCCCTGAGAAATTCATAGACAGCTGATTAAAACATGACATTTCTTAGTCACATGCTTACCAACTAAAAGACCTGACCCAGAAAAAAAGAAAAAAGAGAGAGAGAGAGGGAAAAGGACAAAAAAGCAAATGTGTGGGGGAGGGGGGGGAGGGGGGTAGTTAACATTTTAAAAGAGCCAAAGATAGATGCCTCTCAGCAGAACCGATGGGAGCTGCTCTGCTTCTCACCTCCCCTTCTGTTGTAACCTGAGGGAACAATCCATTGTATATAAAGAGAAATGCTTCCCTACAAATGATACCAGGATCTATGCTTATTGGTAGGCCAGTTGAAAAGTCTTCCTCCATAAAACAGATTGGGCAAATTCTGGAGTATATGAGATCTCTCTTATACATAGATAATTGCTGTAACTGAGAATGGGATTTTCTCTAAACTCCATCTTCTCAGAGGTCAGGTGTAGGAATCAAATGCCTTGTTCAGAATTTACTTTTTCGTCTGAGGTCTCTGAAGCATTTTTTTTTAAAAAAAATCTCAGCCATGAAGGCACAGATTGTGTCTCTTCCAAAATGACATTATAGCACGAGGCACTGACAAAAAAAAAAAAAAACCTGAATAAATATTGCCAAGAAAATCCTGTGATAGGCTTGGCTTAGGTGACCAAAAGTCAGAAATGTCTTCAAGGCACACAACAACTACTACTACAACAACATCTCCATATAGCACATTTGTATTGCAGAAATAGACTGTACAGACTTTATACATGCTCCTACCCGAAACCTGACTTCTCTCCTATGTTCGTTTTCTCTTGAAATACAGTGAAAGACTTCAAGGAGGAAAATTTGTACTTTATTTGGGATCACATATCTGAAGTCATTATCTTCATGTTGCTTCAATGTAAGCTGACTATTTTATAGCTAGATGGAGACTAAAAGCCATTTCCCTCTAGTACCATTTCAAGTGGATCCACTAGTTATAGCTAAAGGAATATAAAAGGGCTAACCTCATATGTGCCTGTTTTTTTCTTTAGGACTAAGTGAACCATCTATAATTGCTATCTCTTTAACATCCAATAGGAAACTGAAGGGCAGAATATCAATCCAGCAAATTAAAAGGATGTTTCTCATGTAGTTGTTTTGTTGATAGAACTTTCCAGAACTTGTGAAAGTTACTTTTTTGGATTACAACCCAACTGAATCTGCAGCCAGCATGGCCAATGGTAATTCTGGGAGCAGTACTCCAAAAAAAAAAAAAAAAAAAACCACTTCCAAGTTCTGAAACTTCTTCCATTGGCAGAACTGGGGTACGAATATTCCTCCTCATCATATCCTTGCAGGACCCTTAAAACCTGCTAGGGACATTGGAAATCCTATGTGGAAAGGAAGAAAGTCGAGGGAACACCTGCTGCCACATTGCTGAATTTGTTGTTGCTGCTGTTATATAGCTTCACTTCAGCTTATAGTGATCCCCTTATAGGGTCTCTCAGCCAAATTTATTCAGAGCAGGTTTGCCAAGGAGATACCCAAGGGACTGTGACTTGCCCCAAGTCACCCAGGGGATTTCCAGTCCAATTCTTGGTCACTACACCACACTGGTTCTCCTGCAATGATGGATTGGACCCTAAATAAATAATTACATTCCAGTCACTCTTTTTGTTATTATTTATAACATCACTTCTCTTGAAATGACACTCCTACTGATGTTGCCCGTTTGTGAAGCTTTCATTATTACATGAAAATTTCAGTTACTTCTGAACTTTGCACATTTTGCCAAACAAAGCCACATTTGGTAAACTACAGCTATGAGTTCATCAAGCCATATTAACAATGATGTGACACAGATGCACTCTATAACCCAAAAAGTTAAAAAAAAATCCAAGATGATTCTGCTGCTCCAGCTGAACGGTTTCTCAAAAACATGCTTTTAGCTCCTTAGTTTGAATTTTAAAATTATTAAAAATAATTCAGCTCATAGATAACCTGCAGCTAAAATCTATACAGAATGTTTACTTCTGAATCTGAGTGGCTACTAGAGCAACTTTCCCCTCTGCAAATAAGCCAAATATAAATTAACTTGTTTTACACTAAAAACAAGTAATATGGGAGATATCCATTGCCCTATATATTGTTTTAAGTATATGTCTATAATCAATATTAAAATCAGTCCCAAATATATAATTTATGTACATTACTAGCAAGATACACACTTTTATTCATAATTTTTCAATCCATTCATTTACAAAATGCAACCAGGGAGATTATTCTCAGGATAACATTGCTTAAAACAGGAAGGGTTTATTTATGCATAGGCCAAACTAACAGCAGTTATAAATAATTATCATCAGTGTTGCTTTTTGTTTACTTGTCATGTCTGTATTTCCAGATGAGTAAATCAAAGCAGTTCTTATAACTCTACTGGATATGTGGTAATTGCAGACATCTTATTTTAGGGGTGGGAAACCTTTTGCCCTCCAGATGTTTTGTACTGTAACACTCACAGTTCCTTATCATGGGACACACTGGGTGGGGTTATCCCAAACATCTGGAATGCAAAAGGTACTCCACCCTGGCGTTATATAGGACAGGATGCCAGCTCTGCAGCATACCATTTGTGTTTGCACTACTACTCCCATGCTACCAGTATTTTGTGAATACTTTTAGTTTGGAAAACTTTCATCAGTCTATGTAATGAAAACTATTGTGCACTGTCACATAGTTAAAGGAGCTAAAACTTGGTGGTGCATGAGAGATGAGCTTAACAAACTTTTCATTCAAAGGATCATAAATATAAAGCTAATGCATTGAGCAGTCATCAAAATTAACCTCTTCTGCCTTCCTCCCTGGAGCCAGTGTGATGTAGTAGTCTGAAAGTTGGACTAGGCCTGCATAAGGCCATGGTTCAAATCCTTGCTCATCCATGAGAATGTACTGGGTGACCTTGGGAAAGTCATATTCTCTTAGCTTCAGATGAAGACAATGGCAAACCTCCTGTGGACAAATCTTGCAAAGAAAACCCCATGATAGGGCTGTCTTAGGGTCACCGTAAGTTAAAATGACTTGAAAGCCCATGGCAAAAACTACAACAAAAGTTCCTCATATCAAGAGATTAATGGCAACTAGAATGACCAGTCAGGAGTGCTCCAGCACTTTCAACTTGTGGCAAAGAAGGGATTTTAGCCTTCTGGTGTGGCCAGTAAAACTGCTAAAATTATCTCTTCCCAACAACTATTACGGTTTCACCAGAAAGTGAAACCCCATCTTCTTTTCATTGGGCCACCATAACAATGACACAAAGATGGACACTTTGGTAGTTTCCTCTTAACTAATACCCACCCCCCCCCCAACACACACACAGACAAATGGCAAAATGATTCAGCAAATAAAAGGGGAAGTGAAATCATTTAAATGAAAGTCAAAGACTGTATACCAAAATGCATGTACTAAGAATTAAAGTTCATTGAACAGAGTGGGGCTCGATCCTGAGTAAACCTGTAGAGCATGGCAGTGTAATGCATAGTCAACAATTCACACACAAAAAACAGTCCATTCCAATCCAGTCCATTCCAATCTCCAAAGTGACAGCTGCACAGGTCTTCCTAGGGCTTGACAGGTGCCAGGCATGGGAATCTACACATGTAGGATCTCAGTTCAAGAGCCCATGCCATCAGTTAGCATATTAATAGAGATATTCTACACATCCTGGTGCAGAAGTAAAATCCATTGAGTTCAACAGGATTAACCTAAAGTATGTGGCTTAAAGTCTCTTATTCATATATGGCAAACAGAAAAATTCTATATGGTTTTCTTAGGCAAAGAAATAAAGCTTACAGCACGTGGTATTCCCTGGTGGTCTCCTTTCCCAATACAAACAAGCACAATCCTGCTTACCTTCCGAGATCAGATGGGATCTGCTGCCTTTAGATAATGCCCAATAAGCAAATATTTACAGGAACCAAGTGGCTAGTTTATCTACTTTACAGAGAATTGTTCTTTATTTGTAGGAGTCCTGTATGTGTAAGGTTGTTCAGCTCAAACTTGTTTAAACATAAGAACTCAAAAGAAGGGAAAACAGGGGCCTTGAGGTTTCCCAGCCTAGACAGCAGACTGAACAGGAAGGCCCACAAAGGTCCTTGGTCACCGTCTTTCAGATGTCTGGCATTTCAGGATTGCTTACCCAGAGGGGCAGGATATACATAAATTATTATTATTATTATTATTATTATTATTATTATTCAGTGTAAACTATGGGTCCTTTTGAAATATGCATCCATGCAAAACGGCCACTCTAAAAAAAGAGTGAACACAGTGGGACCTGCGGGTCCCCAAGGTCTCTCCAGTCCCCAAAACCTTGAAAATTATACTCTTGAAAACCCAGTCCCTGGTGGTGGTTTTTTTCCCTTTAAATATAATTCTAACACCCCCAACCTTTTGGGTTTTGTTTTGTTTTTACCAAAAATGCCTACTTTATTTTTGCCAAAAGTGAGAAAACCACAAAAGAAAGCTTTGAAGATGCATCTCTTTCGGCAGGCCTTCCCGGGAAAATGTCTAACATTCCCCGGCTCTATCTCTTGCTAGTTCTTAGTTTTCATCTGGTTAAATAGCTCAGGAAGTCTTTTGGTGTGACATTGTGGATTTTGTTTATTTGTAACTGTTTTTAACTTGTCTTTGGTTTAATCCTTTTTTAAGGGGGGAGTTGGGAATAGGATTGGATATTTTAATTGTGATGTTTTTTAACTTTTCTTGTACCCCGCCCCGATTGCCATTATTATTATTATTATTATTATTACAAATAAAAACTACTATTTTTTTAACCTGAGGGGCCATTTTGCATGGACACCTCATTAGGATTCTCTGGGTCCCCCAGTGCAACTGTATGATCCACACCTGCCAGAGGCTGACCATAGAATCGTGCTGGAAGACCTTAAAAACCTAGAGAAGTATTTTCTCAAGGAATCTCTGGATCCTCTAGTGTGACTCTATGGTCAGCTTCCAGCAGAGTCACACTGGAGGATCAAGATATTCCTAGAGAGAACATATTATTCAAATCTGTGAATAATCAAATCCACAAAAATCAAAGCAGCAAACGTGGAGTGGTCACTGTAATTTCTTTTCATGTGGCAGAGGCAGAGATGCTGAAAGGTGCCACCACACAGCATACTGACAGCAAGACACAAAGCGTTTCCAGGAAAAGGTGGCTGAAGTTGCTCTGAGGCTGTGGGTGGCAGGAATAACCCCTGTCTTCAGCTTTTTCTCAGCAAGTCATATCATGGTATATACATTCATTTTTTTAAAATGCAAAATAGTTCAACAGAACAGCAAGCTGGACTGACCATTTAAATTATATGGCAGTATTACAAACTGTTACCATCTGCACTTTATTTTCATTCTTGGAGTGGGGGGGAACACCTCACATACAGATGCCATCTGTCTGTAATGGCACTTGAAGTAGTTTTCTGTGGTTATCCTCCTCAGCCAAACAAATCATGGCAGGATTTTACATGCAGTATGGCTTCACTGTTGAAATTTACAGCTGTAATTGCTCTTTATGGGTCACAGCGGATTTCGGCCCATCTAAAGCAGTTTCCTCCCATGTTGCCCTTCTCAAGGATGAATTAAAATGCTTGCTGACAGCCTCAAAGTATGAAGTTCTGTAAACTCTACGGTGCTGTACAAGTCAGTGTGCTTTCCTGCTTGAAATAAACAGCCTTCTCACTCTGAGAAATGGCTAGCTGAAAACTCAGACAAATAACAAGAGATTAGCACAAACAGGGCATAAAGGATCATAGTTTTATGATTTATTATCAACTGGCATTTGGAAGCTTACTGCTTGTGATGGCTGATTTTTTCATTCTTCTGAAATACCTACAGACTGTTGACAGACTGATATTCCATGATACATTCAGGTTGCATTTCTCCTAGCCTTCCAACAACAACCTCTCACGCTCTAGTCAGCAATAGACAACCCCCCTCCCTAGGGTTACCAGACTTGAAACTGGAGATGATTCCTCTACCTTTAATAATTGTGCAGAAGAGAGAACTGTAGCATGTGTGGCTTGCCATGGAAGCAGGTCACAAACAATACTTGTTGAAATTCCATCTTCTATACAGCCATTAAAGGTACAGGAGCCCCCTCCAGTTTTCATTCTGGCACCCCTAACCCTACCTTCAGTTTAGAATGTTTCAAGTAAAATCATGACTTGTACTTTGTTGCTTTGGAAAGAAATGAGAGCAAAACAACATGCTCTCTCCCAGTAACAACTACAATACCAATACTGTTTTCCAAGGAATTAATAATGTTAGATTTTTTTAAAGTCTTATGTTTGGGTGTTGAAATCTTTCTTGGGGTATTTTTTTTTTTCAAATTTTAGCCCATTTACTTATTTATTTATTTTTTAGTTGTACCTCACCCAAAAAAAATTAAAAATAAATAAATATCAAAAACTAATCTAACTATAAGTCAGAAATAATTTTATCACGCACAACAAATCCAATTAGCCACTTTTAAAACACAATAATAAGTAACAACAACAAATTACTTCTTAAACCTGGTAAGAAGTAACAGGAAAAATGAATTTTAAGAGCAACTTTCCAATCTCTGAGTGGGACCCGAAACAAAGTTTTGCAGTATGAAGTGTTCTTGTCTAGAGTCTTAGCCATCCACTATGCAACTTCAGGTCCCTGATGGTTATAAAGTTATTTTTCTTCTGGTTAGTGTCTGGCAGGGCTAAATGAAAGGAAGAAACATACTTCAGCTGTTCTCTGACAGATAACATAATTACTATTCCTCCCATTTTTGTATTTTGATAATTAAGCATATGTCTCAAAGATTTATAGTTGCAAAAGTGCTTAATATTGACACATTTGGAACATGGGGATGAGTGGTTTCTATGGAAATGTGCACATGGCTACCTACACTGCCTATACTGGCTCTGCATCTTTTCCCATGGAAAATTTAACAAAAAGTTCTCTGTGAGGGGTCACCTTGCTTGAGTTTTTCATGATTTAATGTTTAAAGTCATTCCTAACCTACGAAATTGCTGTACTTTTGAAACCAATCAGATAAAATACTCACTTTAGTAAATTTCTTGCAGTTCTTCAGAATAGTCATTATGTAATAGCTATAAAATGGGAATAGATTATAATTGGAAATATGCAATCATTCCTTGTAATGTTGTTAAATAATAATATCTAGATTGAGTGATTCTTAGTATTTTCTAAAGAGGACTTTGAGACATTTTTCAAGTATAACATTTCACAATGAAAATTCTCAGAATGATTTGTGAGATACCTGTGAAGAAGATATTTTTAACAAAGAAATCATCCTGATCTCCCACATCTACTGCTATATACTAGAGCTGAAAAGAATGTGAAACAAAAACATTTGTTTTGAATCTCTGCCCTAAAATGCATATGGAATTTTCTACACCGAAAGAAAACTGTGACTGTAGATGGATCACACATTTACTGAGGGCCTGAAAATCCTACCAGAAGTAGCCACACTCTTGTTTCTCCCTTCCTACCAAGTGTCCCTCCTACCAGCCTATGTACAAGGAACTTTTGGACCTGTGCTTCTTGGTATGATACACCATATCAGATAGCGGGAAACAACTGTTATCGCAAACCCACACAACCCCAAATGGCTTCTCTCAATCTCTCTCTCTCCTTCTCTCAGTCTGTCTCTCTCTCAATCTTTATCACACACACACACACAATCTCTCTCAATCTTTCTCATTCTTTCTGCCATCCATTTAATTTCTCATCTTTTCTCACTCTCTGTATCCAATTTTGTCTCTTCTTCCCACAGCCAGTGCCAGATCTGAATTTTTCAAGGGCCCTGATCTCCCTGCTAGCTGTCTTGCTGGGGCAGGGATTCCAATATGTATTGGAACACATGTATTGAGTGGACCCACCCTTTCAAAGCATTTTATTCAAATGCTCAAACACCTTGGATATGGATGGCTTTTGAAAACTCAGTCAGTTCACACTTCTGAAAAGTGTTCATGTGCATGCTCAGGCACAGAGGGGGATCAGGCACTAGAAGGTGCATGAAATTCAGCTGTGGGTAAGCATGCGATGATCATTTGTCAATTTTCAGATGGTTCATTTGCAAATGAAGTAAATGGGCAGGAAATTCCTTTTGAAATTTTTTGTAAAACACCATTGAGGTCAGTGAATATTCGCTGAAGAGAGAAGGGCAGAGAAAGAGATGGAATGAAAGCTTGGAAAAGTTTTGGACTACAGCTCCCATAATCCCCTTTCCAGTTATAGGACTTGTAGTCAAAACTGATCCCAGCTTGTCTTCTTCACTCTATCTTCATCAACAACTATACAAAGCTACCTCCCCCGCCCCCTCGCTGTTGGAATTTTCTTTCTTGAGATTCGTTAAAAAACTCAGGAAAGTAGGAGAGATTGTTTAATCTCTCCAGCAGAGCAAACACAGCAGAATATAGGTAAACAGGAAAACTATGTCCACTTTTCTCCCAGCCCACTTGTCCCCAAATTAAAACACAGTCCTTTTAGTTAGAGTGAAAAGAACAAGTTTACTTCCAATTCCATGTGTATGCAGATACACACAGGTCTAACTTCATGTTGCAAAGAAGATGAGGTAGAAAGGCAGAGTACATGCTTCTTAAAAAAGTTTCCATTAGCATGCAAGGGAAGGCATGTTTCTCTGAACAAGACAAAGAGAGATAATGGCAATTCTTTTCAAGGGACAAAAGGTGAGATGTGCTCTTAGGAAATGAGGAGGGGCTGTTAGTAAGCAATAAAACTACCATAGACATGCATATATCTAGAATGTCTCAGCAGGCAAAGTTGCTATATATGATATCCCAACACTCCCCCTCTCCCTCCCCCTCCCTTGTGTGACCTTTTCTGTTTTAGCTTTGACAAATTTGAATCCAATCATGGCAAACATAACAACACACCTTTTCAGCACCTCATTGACCAGACAGATTTCTATGTCACTTGCTAGACTTTTCCAGTGTGGAAATGCACACATTCTTGCGCCCCTGCTGTTTTATTGCACTGATGAAGTAAAACAATAGAACTTTTAGAACAACGAATTACAAAAATAATTTCCCATCCCTTATTGGAATGGGTGATCACTGACCGTTGTGAGGAAGGAAACATTGCAATTATCTCACACTTCTTATGTGAGGAGAATTGCAATTTTATTGCCTACCATTCTTCAGGCATGAGAAGAATTATTCTGTCATTTCACATTCCTACCTGTGGACCACATATGGCCTGCAGACTGTAGATTCCCCATTACTTGTTTAAACAAAAACAGGAGTCCAGTGCCAAAGATGGAAGAGGAGGATAGAATGGGTGGTGAAGGGCAAAGGAAGAATGCACAGGCTCAATGCTCACTCCTGGATATCATCCAAATATCTGAACAAATCCTTAGATTTAGTTCATATGACTGAAAAATCGGCCACAGAAATCCTAGAGGTAAAGCTCTAACAGAGTTCAATTAACTCCATCATCACATCCTCACAAATGATGTGCAATACAGAGCAATCAGACTATACAGGAAGTATCTGTCTCACCAATTGTCTTATGTTATTCCAGGGGAAATGTTTATGGTTTGGGATGTGAAGAAGACAGTACTTCATGTTCCTCCAAGACAGCTGGAAATTCACTGCAGTCTCTAGCAGGATCCTTGCTAGAGAGGAGTCAGTGGAAGCTGTGGCTCAGTGAGAAAGATTTCCCCACCCATACTCTCTAAATTGTCAAGTTTTTCTTGTTATGATAAAGGAAACTAATAGACCTATTCCTAACAAAGAATACAGGTATGTAGAGAGATCTTGTAGCACCTTTGAGAATAACTGAAAGAAATAAGTTAGCAGCACGAGCTTTTGTAGAATGAAGTCTACTTCCAAAGATGAATTTGAGCAAAGAGCTAAATGAAACTGTGCAAATAGGATTCAAAATTTTCCTCTTTTTAATGGAATCTCAGTTCTGTCTTAGGCACTCTACAATCTCATACCCTCTACTTCTCCCAGTTAGATGCAAACAATATCAATTAGTCTTCTATTGTCCCATTTTTTCAGATGGTTTAAAAATGTCCTGGTTTCTCTCTCCCACCCCCTTTCCCTTTTTCTCCTACACTTATTTTAATTGTTGCACTCAACTCAGCTAGAAGTGCAAAAATAGTTTGTACTCATTCAATTGAGTGGAGTGGATGAAGCAGAATCTTTCCCTTCCTAGTAGGCTCAAGCAAAAGCAAACTGCTCCAGCCTCTCCTAGTTATTGAAAAAAATAAGCACTTCAGAATATTTCAGAATATTTAATTCTATTTGAATGAGTAAATTAAAACACTGTTTTAATTGTTAAGCACATTTAAGCTTTTGTTCTTTTATGTTGATTTACAAAGCCACCGCCTCCTCCTCCGCTCTCAGCATACGTATTATCTTAAAGTGCCTGGCCAGAGGTCTCCTCTCTATATCCAGATCCCTTGCCTATTTCAATTATCATTAAGAATGGATACTATATTTCACAGAGGGCCAAAGGATGTGTTGGAGTCCACAGTCTACAACTTTGCAGTAACTCACTTTCATCCAGCCTTATACTAGCATTAATGTTTCAGCTTCTAAATTAAACAGAAGTTTCCATTCTGAGTTACTTAAGGAGTTTTTCTTTCCCCGAATAATAGTATGAGATACTGGGTTATAGAGAATCAGATTCAGCATACCAAAACAACAGCAAACTGAGGTTTATGGTATAAAAGCCCTTTGTACATTGTACAGACAATAATTGCACTGCTCTTCCAAAACCAGAAAAGCTTAAATTGTTTTTCTCCTTTTTACTCGTGGTGTTGATAGTTTAGAGAAAACATTTCTGCTGTCCTTGGCAACTAGCATCATCCTGAATTCCAAAAATACACCACAGTACTAAAATATGTGCATTATAGTCTCTTCACATGAACCTTCCACTGAGTACTGACCACAGCTGAAATCTGGAAGATGATTCTGTAAACATATAGTCAGTCCATCTAGAAATCTGATGATAATTTCATTGCAAACCAATAAAATGGGTATGAGTAAGTGTGAGGTAAACATTAAAGTGATTCTTTTTTCCTTTTCTTTTTTTATTGGGACTCAAGGAGTTACAAGGGCAGAGCACTCCTTAATTTCCTATACAGAATTGTATGAGTTCAGCCTGCCAGTAATAATAAAATATTAACATTGTGAACCCTAGCATGTTATTTATTGTATTTTGGAACATGGTATTCTGAAGCATAATACCCTTGGAGTTACCATGTTCCAAAATAAATAAATAAATAAATACATCTAATTATGTTATGGAGAGCCATGATCTTTCATGGAAGGAAGAATATCCCCTAAGATAAGCTAGAAATAAATACTACAACAACAGCTGGCAACTTTAAATATGGGTGCACACTGCAGCCCAGACATAAGGCTCTCAAACCATCCCTGGTAATGGATAATGCAGTTCTTTATAGGGTAAGATGGGCTTCCAAAAAGAGGACTTTTTTTCTGCTAGTTCACATAAATTTTTTGTTTGGGATGCATAGTCTCAAACTTAGAAAGAATCATTATAAGCTAAATAGAAATGCAATACATTTAACCATATAATGAGAGCCAGTATGGTGTAGTGGTTTGACTCTGGAAACCAGAGTTTGAATCCCTGCTCAGCCATGAAAACCCATTGGGTGACCTTGGGCAAACCACACTTTCTCGGCCTCATCATCCAAACATCTGGAAGGCCAGCCATTCCCTACTCCCGATTTAATCCTTCAGCCCTTGGAATCTATTTTGTAGGTACATCCCAAGACATAGAAATATGGCATGATTTATGCAACATCCCTAACCAGGCACTCCCTCCATCACTGATGTGTTTCCAAATCAAGCTTCTGCAGCCTGACTCACTTTAAAGGGGATTACATGGCCCATCTCTACCATCACCAGGGAAAAGAAATAGAGAGTTGACAAATGATTATTTTATTTTCTTAAAATGAAGCAAATGTGTACTGCTCAGACCTGGGCCCAGGCTATTTTGAAGAATAAGAAAAAGAATGCCCAATTAGTGGAAGAGGGGAAGTAATTTAGGAGGGTTTAATCATGGCTAAGTAGTAAGGCTAAACTTCTCCACTGGCAAGAGATAAGATGCCTGCCTAGGCTTCAGGCTTTCTTGGGCTCACTTTCATTTTAGTTTTTCTAGTAGGAAATCTTCCATTTAATCAATAGACTAACTATTACATTCATTTTGTCATTCACGAGGAGGAAAAGAGGAAGGTTGTGGTTATGGAAGAAGCACCAGGATGCACAGATTTTATTAGTGTTACATTTGCTATATATAACTATTTGAACATCTTTGCAACCCGATTCATGTCTCATAATCATCCCCTACAGAGCTCTTCCTAGAGCTCATTCCACAGTACATACAGCAAATTGTTTGGCAAGTTCATCTCTTTAAAACATTTTCATATTAAAAATACCAGGTTTTACGTACAAGTAACATGCACCTGTTTCAAATAGCAAAACACTTGCCAGCTTGTTACATATACTTTAAATGTAGTGGCCCCCAACAAGAATCCAGAATAGAACACTCTGGCTCTGGTTACAGGACATGAGGAGAACAAGAAGAAATTCCGTTTCAGAACCATCAATTTTTGTGTGAAAGCAGAAATTCTTGGAAGACAAGTCAAAGCTGCAGGAGCCATCCAAAAACCAACTAGGTTGGCATGCATCATGAAAGAATTATAAGACCTTCTAAGAATATTCAAGTACACCTGGTTCTTCAGTCCAAGCAACCAGTGGCCTCAGCCTGCTGTGCTTCTTTGCAGACATCTGTAAAAAGTCGGTCCTATGCTTTCCAACTGTCTTGATTTGGCAGAGACCATCCCAATTAATCCTCTGCCATATCACTTTTTCAGCTGCTTTTAAAATGTCCAATTTCTCTCTGGTCATAGAATCTTAGAGTTGGAAGAGACCACAAGGGCCATCAAGTCCAACCCCCCTGCCACGCAGATGGCCATCCAGCCTCTGCTTAAAGACCTCCAAGGACGGAGACTCCACTACACTCCGAGGGAGTGTGTTCCACTGTCGAACAGCCCTTACTGTCAGCAAGTTCCTCCTAATGTTGAGGTGGAATCTCTTTTTCTGCAATTTATATCCATTGTTCCGTGTCCTAGTCTCTGGAGCAGCAGAAAATAAGCTTGCTCCCTCCTCAATATAACAGCCCTTCAAATATTTAAACAGGGCTATCATATCCTTCGTTTAACCTCTTAACCTTCTCTTCTCCAGGCTAAACATCCCCAGTTCCCTAAGGCTGTCCTCATAGGGCACGGTTTCCAGTCCCTTCACCATCTTAGTTGCCCTCCTTTGGACCCGCTCCAGTTTCTGCACATCCTTTTTGAATTGTGGTGCCCAGAACTGGACACAGTATTCCAGGTGGGGTCTGACCAAAGCAGAACAGAGTGGCATTATTACTTCCCTTGATACTTCTATTGATGCAGCGTAAAAACTTCTATTGATGCAGCCTAAAATTGCATTGGCCTTTTTAGCTGTCGCATCGCACTGTTGACTCATGTCCTCTCACTTTACTTCTCTGTTCTTAGCTTAGTTCTGTTAGTGCAAACTGAGATCAAAGTACATCAATAGTTTGGACTCAACTCAGCAGAGGGGAAAGAATAGGAGGAGGTGGAATCTTTCCCTTCCCAGTAGGCTCAGGCAATAGCAAATTGTTACAGCCTCTCCTAGCTTGTTTGTTTTTTTCCTCATTAATAACTTTTGCCATTTTGACCACATTCCTATGTTGTTTGGCCACATGTCTTAGTTTTAATTTGTGAAATGTTGGAGAGTGTGCATACCATATATCCTGTCTGAAAGGGCAAGAACCTTATCTGAGAGATAAAACAGTCCCTAATGGAAGTGCAAAGGAGTTCTAAATATGATTAACATTAGCATATCCAGACAGCGAATGAGAATATGCATATTAATCCTAGCCACTTCACTAGAGGACATGTTTTGAAAGTGAGAGCATCTTCTGTCCATGGAAGCTCTCCCTCTGATTTGGTACCAACTTTTTTTTTCAGGGTCCCATATCTAGGGCCAGACCTCTCATTAAGCCATGAATTATTCCTTCATCCCCCAAATTTCTAAAATTTCTAGAATGTAGAGAGTGAAACACTGAAAAATGCTTCTTAGGGGCTTGACAGACGAGCAGCTAAACGCCGCCCCTTTTAGCACCGAATCATTGCCACGGCAACCACACACCGTGGGGTCCCTCTCAGGAGCAAAAAGAAGCTGCTGTAAGCAGCTTGCTGGAAGGGGTGCCATAGTGGTACTTGCATGCCATAATGGCCCTTCTGGCCAGCGCCGTTTGGGTGCTGCACTGCACATGCATCATCATGGTGCCCCCTGTGTAAATGGGTGCATGCCATGATGGTGCCCGGGCAGCGGACTAGGGTTCTCGGCCATTTGGACGCCGAAACCTAGTCTGCATACAGGCCAGAGTAACCTGCCGGTCTGTATGGGGCTTTACTTAGAACACTTATATTTGCTGTGTTCACCTTGGAACACTTATATTTCCTATGTTCACCCCTTTTCTTTGAATGCCTAAACTGTATTTCTAAATGATCAAATGCAGTTTTACGTTTCTGCAATAATAGGCATTTGGCAGCTCAAGGAAAATTGCATTTGAAGAGGTGGTAAATCTTATATGGGGGCAATCCCTTTATTTTATTTTATTTTTTCCCTCCGTAGCTACATCTCTGAGGCTCCTCTTCCTCCCATGGTCACTTTCACCACATATTCTGAAGGCTTGAAGAGACAGTTTGAACAATGAGGTGAACAATTACAAGAAGGCCTTAGAAGGGTTAACCTTTCTTGAGGCCAAGTATTTGCACTTTAGGCCCTACAGTAACAAATTACAAATGAGCCCAAATAGTTCATGTTCCTAATGCTGATCAGATGTGTTTAAATTCTTCTCCATCTCTTATCCTTCTTCCCAACCAATCCATCTCCAAACACAGTGCTCAAGTGATCTCCTTGTCACTTCTCAGCAACTACAGCACATTCTTTTTCAGTGAAAGAAATATTTCCAGATAGCGAAAAAGAAGAGAGCTCTTGTTTAGTTGCTAACATATCTTCTCAAGGAAGATGAGGGTCATCACTGAGTGGGAAGCCTAGAAATCCAAAACCTTTAAATGCGGAGGTGCATCTTCACTGCCCTTGGCACTACTTTCATAAGGGTGTACCTTCCTTAAATTCTTAGGGAATTTAGTTGAAGCAATGAGGAAAACAGAGAGAAATGTAGATAAATGCAGTGGATCTGTTAGATCAAGATGGAAATTGTGAGACCCTTCACATGTTACTCAACTGCAACTCCCAGCAACTCTAGCCAGCAATGAGGAGGAGGAATGTGGGAAGTTGCAATTCAACAACAGCTGTCAGGTCACATAATTCCAAGTCCTCGGTTAGAGCCAGGTTTAGCCATATGTATGCTAGATTCATTGAAATCAATGGGACTGAAGTTTGTGATGAACGAAATACAGTAGCAACCCAGGGTTGACTCCAGAAAATTATCTCATGCGAAAATGAGAATGGTGCATATAGCAATATCCTACTTCTAAGCGTGTGTCATGCCTACCTGTATACCTGAACATGCATGCATGCACGCATGTTGCAGAACCATAGGCATAACCTGTTTTTATGGGCAAAATTAAGGACTCGTCTGCATGAGCCAAAAGGCCCACTCCTCCCCATGTTCTGTTGTTGTCATGTTTGGACATCACAAAACCCAAACCCTAAGTTCTGGTGTGGGCAGTCTGGATGGTGCCTAGCATGTCCTGCACCAAAACCAGGACATAGCAGGATTAATATAGAGCTTTTAAAAAGCTTACCTGTTTCTCTGGATCTTCCAGGAAGATCCAGAGCCCTCTGTTTCTGCACTGGGGCAGCTGTTTGCACAGGTGTCCTATTAGATCCACCAGTGCAACCACCACTGCCAGGAGGTTACTTTTGGGCAACTCATTCTGACTACAGAAGTGATCCATGGCAGATGCAGTGTGTGGCCCAGCAGGACATCTTGCAGACAGAGGCCAAATAATGGGCAAGTTGGGGCAGCTACAGGACCAGGATACTCCTGGCCAGTGCAGACAAGGCCTAAAATAGAAATGTCAGCTACCAATATGTTATATGAAGAGATGAGTCTGTTTGCTTGTCACTATATATATGTTTCAAATAAATGTGCAGGGAATTTAATATCCACTAGCAAACATGTATTTTCAGTCTTCTTCGCCAAACAAAAGCTAAGGGCGATATGTACAAACAATCCTGGGAAAGAATATGGAGCTTGCTTTTATGCTTAGTTAATTTGGGGTTTATATAAGTGGATGTGGTCAGGCTGCTTGTCAGGAAGGGGTAACAGTAAAGTGAAGCAGACAGCTATGTGATGTGGTGTTCAATAAGGTGCTTGACCACTGAACTCAATCATCTCCCTTTGCTACCAAGAAAGAACTGCAAGGTCACCTTGCACTAATTAGAAGTAGCCACAAGTAATACTCTGCCACTCAGCGGAACAGCATCCAAAAGCCATTTTAAGCCATTACATTCCCAGCCCAGCTGCATAAATGCTTTTTTCATGTGGATGCCTAGCTGCTTCTTGCAGCACCAGAAGGGTCTGTGCAAGATGGGGAACAGTTACCCAAAGACTTTGAACAACTTTGGTTGGTGCATCAGCTCCCTTCATAAAAACTTTGATCTTATCAGCTACCTATAACCTGATAATGTGGCATTGCCTTGGAAGACTGAAACTTCAGCTAGGCCAGAAAACAAACTCTATCTTCTATCTTGTGAGGACCATTAAAAAACTGGATTTGACCTATAAAATTCCAATTGGCCTAAGGTGAGAGTACCTGAAGAACTGTATTAAAAGCACTGACAGAATATTAAGATCCTCAGCAGATGTTTCACGCTGGTCTGAAAAGGGCCTAACTCTTCCATACACAGGGTTGTGGTATTGAAAACACTATGCTTCAAAGGATTTGCAGAGTGGATCAGATAATGACCTGCAGAGGTCATTAACCTTACCAGAACTCACCACGCCTAACACAAGGCACTACTGTGATCTAAAACCCAACATAAAGTGCCTGGCCGAAACCAAACAATTTCTGAATATTAAAGGTGAAGATCTTGTTTCAGGCAAGCAAATATAATCTGGATTTCTTATCATGGAAGACTTTGACTTTGCCAGAACCTGTTTCCCTCAATAAATTGATCTGCCAAAGTTTTTCCAAGTACAATAAGTATATGTTATAAAAATGCTTTTCACAGGTATAGTATAATTTAGATTTGTTTCACCTTTAGTGAAGAGCATAATACATTATTAGCAACAGCAATAACAAAAGCCTTACAGACTATGGAATGGCCCCATGATGTCTATGCAAAAAGGGACAAAGCATTATAAAAACCACCCAAAATGCTAACTCAGGTACAAAACATGTAATTAAAGAACAGATAGCTGGAGTGAGGCTGCTTCCCTCTTTCCCTCTTTTTGGAAAAAGGTATTCTGAGAATTCATTTTCCAGTCCTGTACCAACTCCCTGGCCTCAAAATTTCTTTATTCAGGCAAATCTCTCCACTGAGACAGAACTTATTTGCATTCCCACATTTTTGTGACCCATTTCCTTCTGAATTTGAGACTGGGTCAACGGTGAGTGAGAAGAATCTCATGTCATGAACAAAGAAAATAAATTTGGTTTTGTAAATGGTACAGGTATTGTAAAAAACATCACAATCTTCAGTAATCCTACCCACCACCAGAAAATTTAGACTGGAAAACTCCTTTCGTTCAGGTAGTAGTGAATCTGAAAAATGCACATTCTTTACTATTCTGTCTTGTTTTCCAACATGTGTATGTTTATTAACCTGCTGTATGGGCATAATATGAAATTAATACCTATAATTTACATAATATGCCATGTATAATCAAATTAGAGCACAAGTCTGAAAGCTACAAGCCAAACTATAGAAAAATAACATCAAAGTATTTTTAAAATAATAATAATCCTTTCAACTTTGTCTCTTAAGCTCAGATGTCTCAGGGGAAAACAGCATGGCATTTGAAATTTACGTCTTCAGAGAGTAAAGGGAAAAGTTTTGGGTTGTTTTTTAAAAAAATCCTTTGAGAATATCTAAAGATACTTTGCCACAGTACTTCCTGTGCTGCTTTATTTTTTGCCATCTCTAGACTCTTGCTTTTTCATCGTTCCAGTAAGGCTTAACACCTGCTGAGGCCAGGAGGCAGAGGAAGACGCTTGGATAGGTGCTGGTCCTTGGAATGTATAAAACCACACCTTCCAACATTTCACAGATAAAAAATGAGACCTATATTACCAACCAATATCAACATGTAGTCAAGATAACAAAAGTTAGTAGTGAGAAAGAATGGACAAGCTAAGAAATGCAGTAGCAGTTTGTTTGTTTTTTATCTGAGCCTACTGGGGAGGACAAGATACAGTACGTCCCCTGTTCTGTTCCCTCCTCCTTGCTGTGTAAACTGAATGCAAACTACTTTTCCACTTTAAACTCAGTTTACAGAAATTGAAATAAACTGAGGATGAAGAGAGGAAGTGGGAGAGAAACTGGAACATTTTTAAAGCAGCTGAAAAAGGGGAGTTTGGCCCAATAAAGATGGGCAAAAAGAGGTGCCCTCGTCACATGCTAGAGTTGCCCAGGAGCAGAGCCAATAGACGCTCCATAACCCTAGCACATGACAAGGGCATCCTGGCTCTGCAGTGCCATACACACAGCACGCGGAGTGATGACGTCGCAGCTGCTCAGTACCAAATGGAGCTGCGCAGCTGCAATATCATAGGGGTGCCCTATGGCACTTTTTGCTTTTTTCGCGCTGCAAGTGCGACGCAAAAAGGAGCCACTTTTTCAGGCTCCTTTTTTCGCTGCACCTTCACCACTTCCCTCTCTTCCCTCCTTCTCTCCATTATTTTCACCCTCCGACTTTGCCAACTTTTTCATTACAAAAATCACCTCTATTCGTTCTGAGCTAACTCCTCCCGATTTGGCTCCCACCACCAATCTTCTCACTCCTCCTACTAACAAATTCTCTGTCTTCTCTCCAGTTTCCCTGGAAGAACTCTCTTCCCTATTGAACTCATCCAAAGCTACCACCTGTCCTCTTGACCCAATTCCCTCTCGCCTTCTAATATCTATAGCCCCCTCTTTGTTACCCTCCCTTCTTCATATCTTTAATCTCTCTCTCTCTTCGGGCTCTTTCCCTTCGGTCTTCAAACATGCCTTAGTCTCCCCTATTCTGAAAAAACCCTCTCTCGACACCTCTTCCCTGGCCAGCTATCGTCCAATCTCTCTTCTTCCTTTCCTTTCTAAGGTGTTGGAACGAGTTGTCTATTCACGCTGTCTTGAGTTTCTCGAAACCAACTCCATTCTGGATCCTTTCCAGTCTGGTTTTCGCCCACGGCACTCCACAGAAACAGCCCTCACTAAGATCTCGAATGATCTTTTGCGGGCCAAGGCAAATGGCCTTTATTCTATCCTTGTTCTTCTTGATCTGTCCGCTGCCTTCGACACCGTGGATCATTCTCTCCTGATAGACTTACTCTCTGACATTGGTTTCTCGGGCCTTGTTCTCGACTGGTTTGCATCCTACTTGTCAGATAGATCTTTTTCAGTGGTCTTGGGTGGTCAGACCTCGTCTTCTGTCCCTTTATCCGTTGGAGTTCCTCAGGGCTCTGTTTTGGGTCCCCTATTGTTTTCCCTATACACACTCTCCCTTGGCAAACTAATCAGTTCCTTTGGTTTTTCCTACCATTTGTACGCTGATGACACCCAGCTGTACCTTTCGACTCCTAACCTTTCGCCGGAACTAGAACAGCAAATGTCATCTTGTTTAACAGCTGTCTCCCACTGGATGCATCATCGGCGTCTGAAGCTAAATATGTCTAAGACCGAGCTTCTGGTTTTCCCGCCCAAGCCCACCCTTCACTACTCCTTTTCCATTTCTGTCAATAACATCTCTATTCAGCCAGTCCAGGAAGCCCGCAGCCTTGGTTTCATTTTTGACTCCTCTTTGTCATTTATTCCCCAGATCCAGACCACAGCCAAGGTCTGTAGATTTTTTCTCTATAATATTGCCAAAATCCGTCCATATCTCTCAGAATCTACCGCAAAAACACTGGTCCATGCCCTAGTGGTCTCACGACTAGACTACTGTAATCTCCTCCTCGCTGGGCTTCCTCTCTCTCACCTCCACCCATTAATTTCTGTTCAGCATTCAGCTGCACGCATTATTTCACTTGCTCGCCGCTATGATCATGTCTCCCCTCTCTTGTCCTCCCTTCACTGGCTCCCTCTTCCTCTCCGCATTAGGTACAAACTTTTGCTACTCACCTTCAAAGCCCTGCATGGGCTAGCCCCCCCTTATCTAGCTGATCTTCTCTCCCCCTATGTCCCTACCCGTACCCTCCGCTCTGGTAACCAAGGTCTCCTCTCCCAACCCAGGTTGTCCTCTGCCCCCTCCCGGATCCGTCCCTTTTTTCTTGCTGCCCCTCATTCCTGGAACCTTCTCCCTCTGCATGCTCGGCTCATCACTTCCCTAACCAGCTTTAAGGTGGAGCTGAAAACCTTATTGTTTAGGGAAGCATTCTCAGGGAACTTGTGATTACCATCTGGCTGTTTGATTTCATTTGATGTGATTTGTTTTTACCCTGATGTTTTAACTTGTTTTTCCTCTCTCTGTAATTTTATCTAATTGTTACTATTTTAGACTGTACGCATCCGGCAGGCTTTTATATTTCTTAAATTTTACCAATTTTGTACAGCGCTGAGTATAATTACAGCGCTCTAGAAATAAAGTTTAATAATAATAATAATAATAATAATAACTTCATCTGGTTGCTGTGGTGAAGGTGCGCCAGAAAAGGAGGCATCTTCAGACAGTCCTTTTTGGGCAGCCTTTAAAGAACCTTAGTTAGCATAGTCCCTACTAATTTGGGTAAGTGGTTTGGTATGCAAAACTGGTTTCTTTAGTCAGAGTCAAGCATTGTTTTAGGGCTTTGGGGTTTGGGTTCACTGACTGATTTATGAGGCTGCTAAGGCTGATATTGAGAGATCACTGCAGTTAAAACAGCAACAGCTCCTTTTAATAAAAACTAGTGTCAGAGGAAGTAGCAATGGGTGAGCAAGGCAATAATGGGAGTTGGCTATCCTGCTCACAAGCTCTTTCCAATCTGTTGCAATCCTACTGTCTGGAGTGAATGGAAGGAAAGCTACAAAGTTTGTCTCTTAAGAATTGCCTGACTGCTTCTTTCTTTAAAAATATCCTGCACTTGTGGGTTTTCTAGTGACATTTTATCAGATTACTTTATCAGTCTTTATTTCTTATTTGTACATGAATGTACACATGGGGCCAATTCTAGCAAGGTCTATTTAGAGTAAGAAACATTGGATCAACACTGAAGAGTAAACGCTTACATAAATCTCATAGATTCAAACAGTCCACTCCAGTTGGGACTACCAATTGGATGTAGGTCATGAGTCACAGCTGCTGTAATTCTGGTCTCATATCTATAATTCCAATGAAACCTCACCATTGGCTACACTATCTTGGATGACAGGAGCTGTGCTCCAACAACATCTGGAGGGCTATACATTCACCACCCTTCTGGTATATCTGTGCAACAGATTCATGACATAATTTCTGTGCTTCCAAAAACATATCTGTTCCTCCTACCACCAATCCACCCCAGCCTGCCATTTCAATACAGAAGAAAGAAAAGATTATACAGGATTATACAGGATCCCTGTATTTTATTGTTCTACTTACAAACTTCTTCATTTTAGGGTACGCAAGTCTTTCCCCCATGACAAGGGAGCATCAATGGAGAGGAAGCTGGGACGATGGCGGTGGCATAAACAGCCAGCGGTAGGGCCTCCCATGCCAGACAGGTCACAACCAAAGGGGTCTGACCAAGAGCGTCAAAGGGCAGGATGGGCTCTTTAGCCTTATGGCAATCATCCTAGGAGAAGGAAAACTCCAACCCCAAACCCCGGCGGATGGTGCTCGTCTAACCCTGTAAGGTAAACCATCTAAGAGAAGGAAACTATAATCAAACCTATGACCTGAGGATCTCGCTGCCACCGTCCTTGCTTGCTTGGCCCTGGCAGACGAACCTCTGGTTTAAAGGGTGAGGCCAGTTCTGTGCGCGCTGCACTCCACCAGAAAAATCCATTGCACAGGCTCGAAGGATACATCCGAATCCCCTCCCCCCCAAAAAAGTCCTGTAGCGATAGGCGAGAGACAAAACAGCAGGTGAAAGATGCACTGGAATCCACAGACCCAACCCTGCATGCAGGCACTTCAGGACATTGGTCGCTCGAGACTGACCAGCAGATGATAGCCTTGTTCAGCAGCATCCTGAATGACCAAGCAGACTTTTTAAAGAAGAGCACTGCTTGCTCCATATGGAGAGGGGCCTAGAAAAGGGGGTCTAATGAAAGCTCATCTCCATCTACCTGGTTGGTGAGCCGCGGTCAACGGGCATTTTTCTGATGCGGTCAAACAAAAACAAAGATACAAAGGCACACACCAGCCTCCAAAGGTGAAAACACACTGACGCTTGCATGCTGGAACATCAGAACCAATCAAGATGTCCTGAGCGTCGTTCTGCTCTAATAGCCCATGAACTATCACGACTTAATATTGACATTGCCGCTCTTAGTGAAGTTTGTCACTGTGAGGAAGGCAGCCTTAAGGAACACGGTGCCAGCTGTACACTCTACTGGTCTGGCAAACCAAAAACTGTCTACGCACAATCCTAAATATACACTGGACTGACTGTGACAAATGTTGCTGTCCTGGGGCAAGCAGGGATTACCAGCATTGAGGCTATGCTATTGAAAACATAGCTGTGCTGGGCAGGGCACGTTTCTAGGATGGAGGACCACCGCCTCCCAGAAATAGTACTCTACGGTGAACTCACCACAGGTCAGAGTAAGAGGGGCACCCCAAAAAAGAGATACAAGGACTCCCTGAAACAACATCTCAAGCTTGGCCAAATTGATCACCAGCAATGGTCTGCCCTGGCCTCACATTGGAAGGCATGGAGACGCACTATCCACAATGCTGCAGCCTCTTTCGAGAACTCATGCTGAACAAGTCTCAAAGAGAAACGACAACACAGAAAGACCCACAACTTGGAAACATCACCCAAGGAGACTTTCCGCTGTGCTTTCTGTAACCGGACTTGTTTATCTCAGATCGGTCTTTTTAGTCATCAATGGGCTTGTAGAAAGCGTGGGATGAGTCCTTTCTGAATCTTCGTTAGCGAAGAAAAGCCAGAGAGAGACTTACTAGTAGCACAGTCTACTCCAAAAGAAAAGTGGGGCATAATTAAATATGAGGGACAGGGTGCTGAGACAATGTAGCAAAGGACAGACCAATGTCAACGCAGCTCTTGTGCACCTATAGTGTTCATGGAGAATCCATGCAGATTGTGTACTGTAGTGACATAACAAGAGATGTCAGTGTTAGTCTACCTTATTTATGTTTAAAAAATCAATAAAAATGGGCCCAAAAGTCATTGTGTGTGTGCGTGTTTGTGTGTGAAGGCCTGTGGGCTTTGGTGGACTTCTGGCAGGCCCCAACAACTACATTTAGGCCACCCTTTGGTATAGCCCTCTTTTGGAAAAGTCTGTGTGTCCTGCATGGCTTCAGTTTTGGTTTAAATTACTGTATATACGCATGTATAAGTCTAGAATTTTTAGTATAAAAATTGATACAAAAACCCTGAGTTGACTTATCCATGGGTCAATCTAAGTACTGTACTTTAACTCTTATAAAAAACAATTGCCTGGTGAAAGGCCTGAGTATAATCTGTCCTGGAAGCACTGCCTTTCCATCAACCTCTTATCCATTCAGCTTTTAAGGGCAAACACAAACAGTTATGCCTGCAGAAATTATTAATTTGTTTGGCACTGTTTTCCTTTGCTTCATCATGTCACTAAGTTTTACCCTCGATCCATCTACAAGTTATATCAAAATCCAAAATTTTGGTCCCCAAACCTACTCTCGACTTATACATGAGGTCTACATATAGTCAAGTATATATTGTATATGTCAATGAGAAAGGTCAATTTTCAGGAACAGGGAATGTACAGCCATAACTTTCATCTGGAAACAACCTTCAGGGAAGGGCCTTTCTAATGGCAAAAATTACAGGAGAATGGAGATGCTAACAATTAAAAATGTCCAACACAATCATTACATTTTCAGTCCCAGTAATGATCAGGTCTTTCCAGTCAGGGGCATCCCAGGTTCTGAGATTTCAGGGCCAAAACTTGGGATCTGTGGTTATCCCTTGGTGACGTCATCAAGTTGAAACTTCAACCACAGTTGTTCAGAGTATGTCATTCAAACAATAAACACTGTGTCTTAATGTGTAATGAGAAAAGACTCCTGGACTAAAGATGAAGTATCCCAAGCTTTGTATCTAAGGGGGGTGGGGAGGAAATACTTTCCCCAGGTCTGTCTTCAGCACTTTTGCAAGCGCTGTTTTTAATGACACATGGGAGATGCAGGCCAGATTAAGAATGTTTTCTGAGCTATGTTTTGAACAAAATCAGTACAGAGTAGCTGTGATGGGCCAGGATGAATGGACAGACAGACAGACAGATTATTGAATCGTGAGTCAATATATAGATATATCCCATTAATGCAATATGTCACATTGAGGCTCCCAACAGTGTATACATATCTTTCAAGCAAATGCCCTTGCTCTGCTATTTATCTCTCTTGTCTTGAGGACCAAACTAGGTAGGTGGGGGAGACTTGGGAGATGTGAGTTCCTTTGCAGTGGAGGATAGGAGAGGAGTGACATTCCAAGCTCTGCCTTTTCAGAACTGGAAAAAAGCTGGAGCAAGGCCAGTTTGCATGAGCACAGGGAAAGATGAAGTAGCAGGAAATCTAAGAGGAAAGGTGAACAAAGTAGGGCACATGGGAAATGAGGGCAAGGCACAACCCATGTAATTAACCACAGCCTGTGATCACGGTGTGATTTGGTGAGCATCCTATAGTCATTACTAAAGTCAAGGTCACTGTTCACGATATACACATCCTGACAATAACCATTTATTGAAATTGAACATCAAATCATCATCTTAAGAGTCTTGAGGTTTTGGGGGAGGTCTATTATGTTCTATTATTTTTAACTTCTTTAATTTTTGACATACCTAAAATATGCAAAAATTTAACATACCTAAAATATGCAAAATTCAAACCTAACCACTGCACAGCTAAAACTGTACAGTAAATGATTCAGAAAGCTGGATTCAATTATAGCTTTCTGTCTGGCTGCCCATATGTGCTTTGACCCCACCCCGCTTCCCATTCCAGCCAACACTCTCTGCTCATCCAAGTGGAGGAAATCCCACAGAAGGTAACTTGCACACACCTATTTATATACCAGCAGAACAGCTGGCTCTCTTTTTAAAATATTTCCAGAACTATTTAATACCACTTCTATAAAAATGCAACAACAATCCTGCTGGATCTGAGGGAAGATACATCCCATCCAGCATTTTGTCTTCCAAAACAGAGGCCTCTAGGATGCACAAAAGCAAAGCACAAAGACAACCACCTTTTACAAACATTTGTCCTACCTGAACCCAGCACCTGGAATTTAGTGGCATAATGGCTCCAAACCTGAGGAATCTATCTACAGTTGGCCCTACTTATCCACGAATTTTTAATCCATGGATTTGAGCATACATGGCTTGAAAATATTCCCAAAAAGTATAAATTCGAAATAGTAAACCTTGATTTTTCCATTTTATATATGGGACACCATTTTGTTGTGCCATTATATTTAATGGGACTTGAGCATACACAGATTTTGTTATCCATGGAGGGTCCAGGAACCAAACCCCAGCGGATAACAAGGGCCCACTGTACAAGGTGCTGGGAGACTTAGGCCCTCCAGATGTTGAATTAGGATTCCCACAATGCCTTTCTATTGGCCCTGGTGGCTGAGACTTCTGGGAGTTGAAACCCAAAACGTTTAGAGAGGTTTCCAAAGGTTCCATCATTCCTGCCACATACCCATCATAGCAAACAACAACAAGAAGCCCTATTATCCTCCATAATTCCCCAAAGACTCCAGTGGTCTCTACACATATAACAATTGCTACTAGCAAACCATCTTGGACAGAGATAACAAGAGCTTGGTAACACAATTTTGGCCTACAGTTCTAAGAATTTCCCACCAATACATCCAGTGACCATCTAGTTGTGGGATTCTGAAAATAGCTGGTCACAACTGCTAGCTTTCCTTGGAAGAGAAGGCTAAAGACTGTGTAAAGCTACAAATCCAAGGATTCCATAGGATAGAGCTACAGCGCTTAAAGTGGTGTCAAACTGCATTATTTCTACAACATAGATGTTCCCTGAGACATATTTCAAAACTTTCCAGAAACCTGGGAATCCAGGTTCAAGGTTGAGTTCCAGAATACAATTTGTGAACCTGTATCTTCAAGAGGACTATAACCCACATGTAGCACAGACTATCCTTCACCCTTGATCTGCCATCCAATTGCCCACAGAATTGGCAACAGAGGTCCTTCACTGAGTACACCTCTTCACACACACCAGCTAAGGAAGGAGGACATCACTGAAAGGGCCTTTTCTGCTGTGGCACCCATACTCTGGAATCCTTTAATAAGTTCACCTAGTAACTCCTCTGGTGACATTTCAGCATAAAGAAGAGACTTTTTATTTTCCACCCTGTTTATGATGTCAGCTGGTGTGATCTTGCTTCAGGTACCTGTTTTTATTCCTCTGTTGTGTTAATTTAATTTGGGGGGTGGGGGTCTATTATGTTCTTACATTTAACTTCTTGAATTTTTCATTTTATTGTGAGCAGTCCTAAGAGCTTTTGCTGGATTTTTAAAAGCAATACAAATCATGGCATCTCCCACACATTTGTGGGCCCATAAAAACAGATATTGATCAATTATAAGTAGTGTACCCAGATCTAGGGAGAAGAAAAAAACCTCCTTCTCCATTAAATGGAGAATAACAACAACAACAACAACAACAACGCATAATAATCCATATTTGTCTAATTCACACTTTCATGATCAATATGAGAACCAAATGCAGTTATGCTTGCTTGCTTTTACAGTTCTGAATTTTGCCACACAGTTCTCCCAGCACAAAAACATCATCATTATTATATCCAGCCTCTCTGCACTCAGGCAACCTGGGCGGCTTACAACATTTAAAAGTATACATATCATAGGGTTATTTTATCACTGTGGGTCTAAGATCAAAGGTTATCCTCGATTCCATTTTCTTTTACAAAAGGTTAAGACAATTTGTGTTTATGTTAATGTCTGTTTATTGATTCATGTTATGTCTGTTTATAACTCAATAAAAATCATTAAAAAGTACACATATCATATCCCCCCAACCCTCCCTCCCATTAAATAAAATTAAACAATTTGCAATCTAAAACAAATTAATATAAATGACAATTTAAAACAGTTAATAAATATACAGGAAAAAACAATAAATAAACTAATAAAACTAATAAAACATCAAACAGAATCAGTATTTTACTTCTTCTCTGTGGTGGCCAGGCATCTATTCAGGAAAGGCCCATCAGAAGAGATCCATCTTAATAGCTTTTTTGAAGCTATTTAAGGTGGTTATATGACGGATCTCGTCCAGCAAGCCATTCTGCAATCTGGGAGCAACAGCCAAGAAGGCCAAAAAAACACATACAAAATGTGTAGTATATTAGGGGTAAAGAGTGCACAGAAAATCCACCTCCCTAAGCTGTATGCCTGGGAGGGGAATTTACTGGCCCACTTGAATAGAGGCCAGTAATGTGATTGAATAGAGGACCGTTGGGGTGGGGCTTAGGCTATTTAAGCCTGCGCCACTCCTCGGTCCTCTTAGGCATGACGGCATCCATTTAAGTGATGCCGGCAACAACATTATTCTGGAGGATTTGCAAAGGGGGGTTGCAGGCTTGTCTAGCCAGCCTGGTGGGGGATAGGGGCTAAGTGGACGCTTGCCCTGTATCTGTGGCAGTTGGGGGGGGGGGATATTAAGGTGCAGGTGAACACCTATGGCACCCGATTGGGTTGAAGGTTAGGCCTCTTAAACCTCTTCTTAGGTCGTGCAAGTAAGAAGAGGGGTAGAGAGGTCTTCCTTAGGGCTCACCTGGGATATAATCCTCAGTCAATGTCTTGCCAGTTGACGGTGGAGGTCTCAGGTGGGTGTTCCAGATGCGAGCTGGCCGGAGAACAACCCAGTATTTGGGTTATCCTCGGAGCTCAGGTGTCTCGCCCAGGGGAAGCTGAGGAGGGGGTCTGAGGAATAGATCACCTGCCTTGGCTGCTTCCACACCAGGTTGCCCCCCTATTTAGTTTGCAAATTTTCAAGAAACAGTTAAATAGTTAATCACTTTAATACAGTGGCCCTGTTTTAAACCCACATTTGGTGTCTGGTCTTGTCATTTCAAGTTGGGCAGTAATGCAGACATTCATGAAAATGAGTTTTTTGTTGTTGTTTTTAAGGAAATGGAATCGTTCAATCGATTAGGTCAAATTACATATAAAAACGTGTCTATTGGAAGAAAGGGGCAGGAAAATTGCTATGAATTTTAGTTCAGCCTTTTTGGAAAATATTTGCAAACAGATACAAAATGGGAGTAAATTAGTATGAGGTTGGAAAAATTAAAAACTGAACGAAATTTAAACTAGCAGATTGATCCATCACTAGATTTGCTACTCCTTAGTCAAGCATGTCTAGTATGTGTTTAACAGCCTTGTTACAGGGAGGAATTCAATTGATTTATCTTTTTGTATGTGCATCCTTATGATATAAATAGAATGGTGCTTGTTTCAGATATGATTATTATGGTAAATGATATTTACCTGCTCACTGATGCAATAAAAGCAACATGTAGAAAAGAGTGTATATACATATATTCTAACTTTTGTTTCGTGCCATAATATTTTCATAGAGATCCAAATACATTATTTACCTTGTTAAAGATATAAGGGATAGAACAGAAATGAACAGTTTGCAATGTAATACTGTGTGTCTTTACTCAGAAGTAAGTCCTTCTGTGCCCAAGAGTGTGTGTGTGTGTGTCAGCCTAAACCAGGCAATGCTTCAACAATCCTTATACTGTAGGAAGTATTTTCATGTGGATTTGCTACAGAACCTCAAGGAAGCACTAAGAAGAAAACCATTAAAAGCATGCATCAGCCATAAACAGCTGCTCTCAGCGGACAGAAGCTGCTAAAGCTTTGGCATGTATCTTTTAAAGAAACAAGCACAGTTGTGAATAATCCATGGCTTCCTTCTGAGAGGAGGAAAATGATTTTTTGAATATATGCTTATTATACTGAATTATCTCATACTGTTAGTGCTTTGGTGGAAGCAGGGGTCTTTTGTTTGTTTTTAGGCCACTGGTTGCATGGCAGGGATATATCTAACAGAAACAAAGTTGTAATCATTCTTTTCCAGGAGTGGATTCCTTTTAACTTGCAAAATGTGGCAGCCTAGTGGCAGCTCTGGGGACAAAGGTAAAATATGCTTTGCACGGAGGTAATAGGACTCTGAATAAAAACAATAACAGAGACCAGAGGTTAGAAACATTAACTTTAAGACCATGGTTCCCAGAAAGAATTCAAAAGCCAGCACAACCACTGGCCACATAGGCTGGGGGCTAGGGAAATTATAGTTCCCAAAAGTAACTTTTCTAGGCTGTGTTTCTCATTCCAATATAAAGACTCTCAGGATGTATTTTTTAAGATCCATTTTGGATATTGCATGAGAAGTTCAGTCATGGTAGACTATCTTCTCTCAGGGACAGCTTGATATCAGATATCTCTCTGCAACACCTGGGACAGAGTAGATAGCAGAACATAATTTTTTTCTTGCAAAAAAAAGGGGGGGTACTGGTTCTGTCCCCAATCTCTCCATCTCAGAAATCATGACTGTGAAAGACATCTATCTGTGACTCAGGACAGTAAGGCTGTTTGCTGACTTTCTGAAAATGACCCTGATTTAAGATGCCCAGTTTAAAGCCCTCCTTGTTCAACTTGGGAGTAAATCCATATCTTGATTTGGAAATCCAAATCTTCATCTCTTTGCCTAGCTATCACAAGAAATCGAATATATGACCATAAATACTTTTCTGTTTGTAGGAACTGAATAAAAATTGCAGGGGAAGTTTTCCTTTCTAAGAGGGATTGACCCTGCTAGATTTTAGATATATGGGTACAGGTATTCCTTGAGTTTTTCAGAGCTTGGAAAGTTATTTTTAGAGCCGCAGTTACTGTCTCAACAGCCCCCAGTAGTTTGTAACAATTACAGATGTGGTGTCATTGGAGGGGTAGTCCACACTGGGTGACACATCAAAAGAGGACACCTGGTCAGCCCCCCACCCCCACCCCACCTTGGTGCCACTGCCTCATTCTTCTCATAAGTTTAAGAAGAATGATGTGGTGGCACTGAGTAAGGCCAAGCGTAATCTCTGAGGTTGGTGCCATTGACTCATTTTCCTCATGAGGCGAACAATGGGGTGGCACCCAGGAAGGCCTACTCTAACCCCCTCCCTGCACCTTGGTGCAGTTGCCTCATGTGCCACCCCAAGAAGCCCTACCCACACACACACAGGGTGACACCAGGAGTGGGGACACCACTGATTACAGTTGTTGTTTTTTAAAACTTTTTTCCTGGTTCAAAGTTATTACAGGTTTATTATCCCTTAATTGGAATTCTGAATTATTCCAAAATTCAAAATTGTTCATGCGTTTACAAAATACCCCTCACCCTGTCATTGGGGACAACTCTGATGATGATGGGGGAAGTGAAGGGGTGTGAAGCAACAAGCCTAAAGGGAGGGTGTGTTGGATTAAGGCTGGGTCCGTGGATGGGAGGAGTGAAGTCAGAGCTAACCTTCCTAAGCCTCCCTCTCCCTTTCCCAGGACTTTTTCTTGGGGCTTTATCACACCAGTCAGTTGTCCCAAGCAGAGAGGGAGAGAAGGAACAGGAGAATTATGCCCTTCCACACAACTGCCTGTATCAGAACTGCAACAGAAGGGACCTATAGTATAACACCAGAGGCAGAGATGGAAAATGTAGCAATAGTGGGAGCCATTGATGGATTTTCCCCATCAGTGATATGATGAGCTCCACCAATGATTTAAATGCAAAGCAGCAACAGGAGAGACACTGCATCATGTGATAAGTACCAGCCAAAATGATATTACTGTATCTTGCTGTAATTGCAGTGTACCAGCTCGTGCGATATACTTCTATTTGTAAAGAGTTATTTCCAAGCTGTTTTTTTACTGACTACTACATGCCTTCACAATGTGGAGCTAAAGGTGTTGAACTGGATGACTAGGCCTGAATGTCATTAATTTCACTTGTGGTTTCTTCTTCTGTTAACTTTGCACTTTAAGAAGTTGTTGAGTTTTTGCCATGTAATTACTTCCTAAAGAATCTCGGGTTTTCTCCATCATTAAAATGCATAAACTTAAACCAACAGGGAAAGTAGGATGTCAAAACTGATAGATGGAAGACTGCAGCATCATCTGGCAGACTTGCAGCACTGTGCTAGCTGTAAATGCAGTCATGATGGATGGGATTCACATCTAGGAAGAATAGTTTAAGGCATGGCCTTTTGCTCTTTTTCCATGACAAAGTTGAGTCATCTGCCAAATACATAACCCAGAAAGACGTGACATCAAAACATATACATTATTACTCAAAAGTAAGTCTCACTAAACGATTCCCTAAACATCAGTGCATTGTATCACAAGCTTAATCTGGTTGTTAAATCAGCATTTGTAAGGGGCATATTAAAAGTAATTACATTGGTGACAATGAATTAACTTCAAAACAACAAAAAGAATGTTACTTTTTCATATTATAATATTAAAGATTAAATTTTTTTGTTATGACAAGTAACATTTACTCGTTACTTCAGTCATGGGAGGGGGGCTATTTTGGCCATTTGTGCACTATTTAAAACTTTTTTCTTTTAAAACAGTCAGAAAACTTCATGTCTAGGAACCAAATTATCACCCTTGGAATGTGATGGGAGCCATTCCTGGCCAGCATCACACTGCCAGGCACAAAATCTTTTCCCCTTTTTGTTTGTTTGTTTGTTTGTTTTAATCACAAGTCGTGCAAGACACATTATTGTGGCTTTCTGTAAAAGGCATAACAACAACGCTGCATACCTCCTGAAAGCACCAGTAAGGTTATAAATAAGGCACCCAGGTCATCCATGCACCTTGCTTTGGGTGGAATTTGAAGAATGTGTTTTGTTTTCGTTTTGTAGTTCATAAATGACCAAAGATACAAGAGCTCCCACAGGGCAACAGCTGACAAAATGGTGCCTCTCTCATTCCACTGCAGCAAGGGAAGTTTCCATCCTGCCTAAAAGAGACTGTGGTGAGGATGTTATTTAAAATAAAAATGAAAATCCCTTCCTTGATCCCACCATTCTGGATAATCATCAGCCAGTTCCTAACATTCCATTAGTGGGCAAGGTTCTGGAGCTTTTGGTAGCCTCTCAGCTTCAGAGATTTTTGGATGAGACAGACCATCTAGATCCATTTCAATCTGGCTTCAGGACTGGTTATAGAACAGAAATAATTTGGTTGCCTATAGAGGGAATTGGTCAGGGAGAGTGGACACCAGCAATCATGGTATCCTTGACTGCTGAGATGGGACTTGAGAGCACTATTATGCCGTGGTTCCAGTTTTTCTTGGAGGGGCAAACTCAGAAGGTGGTGCTGGGTGACTCCTGTTCAGTGACCTGTATGTTGGTCTGCAGGGTCCCTGAGGGTTGCTTTCCCCATGCTATTTAACTTCTACATAAAACCAGTGGGAAAGGTCATTCAGAGTTTTGAGGTGCAGCGTCACCAATTTGCTGATGACACCCAGCTCTTCTACTCTGATTCCAAGGAAGCTCTTGGTATCAAACCAATGTCTGTCATCAGTAAAGGACTGGATGAGAGCAAACAAACTGAAATTTAGGAGCTTGTTGCATGGAGGAAAAGACCTGAAATGGATTCGCGGTTGGAAAATCAAAAGCAGGTATTACCATATTTCCCCACATACATTTGTCGCCACTGCCAGCAGGCAACTATAACCTGGGTCCCAGCTACACTCAGGTGGCTGCTTTGCAAAAATTTTTGCAAAGCAGCCAGCTGAGTGTGGCTGGGACCCAAGTTTTAGTCACCCTGCAACAGTGGCAGCGATTTGTAATCCCAAATCTATTTTGGGTCTATTTCTCCATGTGATAAGCTCCTTAATCCAAACACGACAAAGGTGCTCCTGGTCATTTGAATGGCAGATAATGAAACAGGGGAAAGGGAAAGCCAGGCATAGTCAGACACGCACTCTAGACTTTAGGAGAGCTGATTTCAATAAACTTAGAGAAATACTGGGGGTGATCGCATGGTCAGGAATACTAAAAGAGAAGGGAGCTCAAGACGGATGGGAGTTTCTCAAAAAGGAGATACTGAAGGCACAATTTCAAAAGTTCCAATGAGGAAGAAAAATGGAAGATGTCTCAAGAAGCCAGGATGGATTACTAAGGAACTTTCAACTGAGCTAAGTTTTAAAAGGAACATGTATAAGAAATGGAAAAAATGGGGGAATCACCAAAGAGGAATTCAAACAAATAGCCAGCATGTGTAGGGATAAAGTCAGAAAAGCTAAAGCGCAGAATGAACTCAGGCTTGCTAGAGACGTTAAGAACAATAAAAAGGGCTTTTTTGGATATGTCCACAGCAAAAAGAAGAAGAACGAAACAGTTGGGCCACTGTGTGCAGAAGATGGCAAAATGCTAAAAAGGAACAGAGAAAAGGCAGAATCACTCAACACCTTCTTTGCTTCAGTCTTCTCAGAAAAGGCAGAGGGTGCCCAACCTAAGGATAATGGAGCAGAAGACAGAATAGGGGAATTTCAGCACAGAATAAGTAAAGAGATAGTACAGGAATACCTGGTTAACCTAAATGAATATAAGTCTCCAGGACCAGATGAACTACATCCAAGGGTATTAAAGGAACTGGCAAATGTGGAACCATTGGCAATAATCTTTGAGAACTCCTGGAGAACAGGAGAAGTCCCAGCAGACTGGAGGAGGGCAAATGTTGTCCCCATCTTCAAAAAAGGGAAAAGAAGAGATCCCAACAATTATCGTCCAGTTAGTCTGGCATCAATACCAGGAAAGATTCTAGAGCAGATCATTAAACAGAGAGTCTGTGAACATTTAGAAGCCAATGCCATAATCACAAAAAGTCAACATGGGTTTCAGAGAAACAAGTCATGCCAAACAAACCTGATCTCTTTTTTTGATAAAATTACCAGCTTGGTAGATGAAGGGAATGCTGTGGATATAATATATCTTGATTTCAGTAAGGCCTTTTACAAGGTTCCCCATGACATTCTTGCAAACAAGTTTGTAAAATGTGGGCTAGACAAGTTAACTGTTACATGGATTTGTAACTGGTTGACTGGCCGCACCCAAAGGGTGCTCAATAATGGCTCCTTTTCAACCTGGAAAGAAGTGACAAGTGGGGTCCCACAGGGCTCTGTCCTGGGCCCAGTGCTATTCAATATCTTTATTAATGACTTGGATGACAGTATTGCAGGCCTAGTTATCAAATTTGCAGATGACACCAAATTAGGAGGAGTAGCTAATACCCCAGAGGAGAGGATCAAAATTCAAAATGACCTGAATAGACTAGAAAGCTGGGCCAAAGCTAACAAAATGAAATTCAACACAGAGAAATGTAAGGTTCTGCACCTAGGGCAGAAAAATGAAATGCACAGATATAGGATGGGGGACACCTGGCTGAATGAAACTACATGTGAAAGGGATCTAAGAGTCCAAGTAGACCATAAGCTGAACATGAGTCAACAGTGCGATGCAGCAGCTAAAAAGGCCAATGCAATTTTAGGCTGTATCAATAGAAGTATAGTGTCTAGATCAAAGGAAGTATATTCCTATATGAACCTGCAAGCATCCTTATATCTACAGGGGAAGTCTTTCTCTCTGTCCTGCCAACATCACTGGTGGCAGACATGAGAGAGAGCCTGCTCAGCAAATGTTCCCACATAAAGAGACCTTTTTGTTTAAACAGACTTTTGATGTGTAAGCAGGGGAACTTCTGAATGGGATATTGTTTTACATTTTTAATTGTTTTTTTTAATTGACTTCCTTTGGGAGTCACATTGGGTCCCACTCTAGGAGAAAGGCAGCATACACATTAAATAAAATAATCCTGTTATTGCTCAGGGACAATAAAGAGACTATAGACATTAACACAGGAAATTTATCAGGAGAATTCAAAAGCAGAGAACAGCTAAGGAAACTACAGCACCACAGAAAAGTCACTGCATCACATATAGGATAAAAAAGTACATAGAATAAATACAGCAATATCTTTGAATAGTAGCAATTTGTGGACTGGTGCCAACTGTTCACAAACAAGATATTTTGTTTGTTCATTGAAGTAATTATGACTTTGGTCAAACATGTTACTAACCTGGGCATTTTGAGGGAATTAAAGTATAGAGAGGGTTTGTACATATATTATACGATGCATGAAAATACAAAGAGGCTTTAAAGCAGGGATGGGAACCTTTATCCTGCAAATTTCAACATTCTTGCGAATTTGTAATGCTGCTATGGATTATGGGGACTGGAGTCAAATAACATCTGAAGGTCTTCATCTTCCTCACTCTTCTCTTAAGGTATGCAGGAGGTTTTTAAAATGTTGGGCAGAAAAGTATCCCCCTGTAGCTTGGGGACCAAACAGGTTTGTGGTATCATAGCAATCGATCACAACAGAGAGTCACAGAAGAAGCAAATAACTCCGTTTTATCCAGAGGCTTATGGTATAACACTAAGATATCAACTGTGATTGCTTTAGAACATTCTGTCCAGATGGTGTCCACCTGTTTGATGTAGGAAATTATTCCATCCCTTTCTCAGACGAGAAGCTTGTGGGAATATGATGCATTCAGAGCACACAAAAAGAAAAGTTACAATCTGACAGCAATAACAGGATTTTTCCCCTCCAATGGATAATGTATGCCAGCAAAACTCTGAACTGAATAGCTGCACTGTTTTTCAGCCTAGGTTTATGTAAATCAAGATGCTGGGCAGGTAGCAAGTTCAGTATATCTGGTGGATCAAAATGTTGAAGCCAGCCTGTCTGAATCTTGATTCCACAAATAAGTCCAGGTCATTTTCAAGCAGTTAACTTTATAACCATTGTCCATAAAGTGGGAGTCCCATGGGCAGACATACCGGACTCCTAAACAATTTTACCCTCCTGTTTTACTGGCTGCTCATTTTTATTAGACAAACCTGGCTTCCTTCAAACCTATTCTGCCTGCCTTCTAACATTGCTCCCCCTCCTATTACCTCACTCATGCCCAGCCACTGCTACAAAAAGAACACAGCCTAGCTTCCTAGTAATTCCTATTGATATCTGGCTATAATGCTTCTGACACCACTGTAACTGCCATGGCACTATCCTACAGAATCCCGGGATCTGTAGTCCTGTGAGGCCAGCACTCTTGGGCAAAGAAGGCTAAATATCTTGTAAAACTACAAATCCCAGGATTCCACAGGATGGAGCTACATCTGTTAAAGTGGTTCAAACTTCATTATTTCTACAGTGTAGATTCAGCTTGAGATAAATCCAAGAAGATCTGGAAAACTAAGGCTATGAGCCACATATGTGATATGATGTATTCAGTCAGAACTTCTGTGGTTTTGTCAGTTATTATTTGAAATGTCAACTAATGCATGCATTTTAAAAAATAAAAATATTACTCTAACATTGTACCAGGTGCCAAGGCAGAGTTAACACTGTATGTGTAGCAGAGCTCTGGATATTCTAAACCTAACCCCAACCCCCACTATGGAATACTTGCCAGGTGACCCAGATGATAACACATCTGTAGGCTTGGCAGAACCCCTTCCACATAACATGGATACAGTTTTCAAGAAACAGACAGATGACAGCACACACACAAACATGTACCCAATACAAAATGGAACACAATATTGTTCCTTCTCAGGATTTTTCTCCACAAACATAAGGCCAAATTATTGTTGTTGTTACTATTGCTGCTGCCACAACTATTACTACTACCACTTCTATTACTTTTTCTTCATCCTAAATAAAGGATAGAAATCCATGAGCTCATAGGCTTCTCCCAGGTCCCTCAATACTTCTCTGATTTTAAACAAAATATGCAAAAGAAATTGCTGTTTTTATTCCCAGATGCCTAAATGACCTGCAAGGCCCCCTCTGCACCTTGTCTCTTCTCCCTTCAGCAATACAGAACAAAATTTACAATGAAACAAAACAGTGGGTTCTATGAGCTGAAAAATGGGCCTTGAGCCTCTGGCCATTGTTCATCCCTTCCCTAAAGGAAAGCTGGAAAGCAGAGGATAGCTTCTAAGGCAAGGTAACCATGTCCCTTCGTTTACAACTTCACAATCCCTTCTCTAGCCCTTTCTAGTTGTATCTTATGGTTTTCAAATTGTCCTCATCTACTCTTTGAAAGACAGTTTAGAAAGGATGGCCAAATTTCCCCCTGTGGCGACTGGTGGGAAATACCATATTTCTATTACCGGTAGTTGTAATTATGTCAGTTATATAAATAAACACCTAACTAACTTCTTCTTTTTCATTGGTCTATTTCTACCTTTATTGGTGGTGCATAAGGGGCATTCTGGCCCCTGGTGAATGCATACTTTGCAGAAAGGACCCCACTCAGAATGACAAATGGCAGTTTAGGAAATGCAGTTTTGCAAACAGGGTTTACACATTCTTTGTTGTCTAGCTTAATTTGCCAAAAGATCAAAAGAGGCAGTGCTCTTTCTTCACAGCAATCAAAAAGTGCAAGAAAATTCCTTCCCTCTCTCCTCCCCCTTTTTTACAATGAATAAATGCCACAATAATATAATGCTGAACAAGGCAAGCTTCAATTTGATGCAAAAATTAACAGTCTGGTTGCAATAATAAGCCCTTCAAATGTGTGCACTGACTATGAAGACGCTGAAAATGCACAGATGAGGACAAAACTAATAGAACAATCTATAAGTACAGCTCTGTTGAACTATAATGATTAGAACGTGAGTTGCCTATGGAAATTTTCTACTATCCAGACCACAATTTTGCTCAGCCCAACACAAGGTAGTGAGACTGAAAAAGCTGCAGAAGATACTAACAAGCTAATCAAATGTGGAGTTGAAGGCTTTCATGGCTGGGATCCATAGTTTTTTGTAGGGCTTTCGGGCTATGTGGCCATGTTCTAGAAGAGTTCCTTTCTGACGTTTCGCCAGCATCTGTGGCTGGCATCGTCAGAAATTTCTCTGAAGACGCCAGCCACAGATGCTGGGGAAAGTCAGAAAGGAACTCTTGTAGAACATGGCCACATAGCCCGAAAGCCCTACAAAAAACTAAAGCTAATCAAAGTTGTTCTGTGTCTCAGCAGAAGAAAGCACATATAGAAACATTCGTTTGACCTTTAAAAACTTTAGAGATGCAGTTGAAATAAGCTTCTGGCTGTGATGATCTCTGGGTCCCAGCAGCCAAATCAGCATCCCTGGTTTGGTCCTCTGCCACAGCAGATCTCTGATTTCTCTGGTCTTCTAGGTCACCCTTCTTCCACTCATGCTGAGCTAAAGGGCCTCTCCAGAGACCATCTAAACCACACTGCCACCACCTAGTGAATTAAGAACCTCCTTAGAACACACTAGGACTTGCTAGGAAAGTTGTAGTTCTTACCCTTGCTAACTTAAGCAAGCAATAACCAATCTGAGCCAAGACACATGGATAAAAGTACAGATACAGCAGATACACTTTTAAAGAAAATATTTATTCTAACTAGACAATAGAGCAAAGGTTATCATTTCAAACAAGGCCTCCTGCCTTGCAGGTACAGAATGAACAGTTACAAGGCAGTCATTTCAGGCAAGCCAGCAAAAAGAAGAAAAAGACCTAGATGCTCTAACAAACACTTATTTCTAAGCTACTCACAATCAGAGTAACTGGATACTGGGAGCTTCGACCCATGCCCAGCTCAACAGCTTCAAACAGGGGTTTGTTTTTATTTTCATAGCATATATATAAAGTGCTATGTATGCATATACATATACAGTCCACCCTCACTTTGTGCGGGGGATCCATTCCAGACACACACCCTCCATGTAAGGCAAATTATGCTTCTGATCAAGCCTCATTCATTTGAATGGGGCACCCTCATGTGGCACACGTGCTCCATTAGGGCTTTCCATTTGCATGACCTCAAGTCCGCATTTGATGAGTCTGTGTATGGTACGGGTGTGCTGTACAAACAAGCCAGTATGGTGTAGTGGTTTATGAGCGTTGGACAGGAGTTTGGGTTTGAATCTCTGCTCAGTCATGGAAACTCACTGGTTGATCTTGGGCAAGTCATGCTCTTTCAAGCTTCAAAGAAAGAATTGCAACCCTCCTCTGGGCAAATCTTGCCAAGAACACCTCACAACAGGGTCACCATAAGTCAGAAATGACTTGAATCACAGAATCATAGAGTTTAAAAGGACCACTAGGGCCATCCAGTCCAACCACCTGCCACACAGGAAGACACAATCAAAGCACCCCGACTGATGGCTATCCAGCCTCTGTTTAAAGACCTCCAAAGAAGGAGACTCCATCACTCTCTGAGGGAGTGTGTTCCACTCTTAAACAGCTCTCACTGTCAGGAAGTTCCTACTAATGGTTAGGTGGGATCTCTTTTCCTGTAGCTTGCATCCATTGCTCCAGGTCTTATTCTCTGGCTGTTACACAAACAAGTCTGCTCCTTCTTCAATATGCCACCCTTTCAAATATTTAAACATAGCTATCATGTCACCTCTCAACCTTCTCTTCTCCAGGCTAAGCATACCCATTTCCCAAAGCCACTCCTCATAGGACATGGTTTCTAGACTTTTCATCATTTTGGTTACCTTCCTCTGGACATGCTCAAGCTTGGCAATATCCCTTTTGAACTGTGGTGCCCAGAACTGGACACAGTATTCCAGGTGATGCCTGACCAAAGCAGAATAAAGTGGTACTATTACTTCCTTTGATCTAGACACAATACTCCTATTGATGTAGCCTAGAAACATATTGGTTTTTTAGTTACTGCATCAAATTGCATTGCAATGTTGACTACTAAGACTCTGATATCCTATTCACATGAAGACATAAAACAGCAACATTAATGTTTACAGACTCACTTTAGCTATGCAACACTCCAGTGCAGCCATTTGTTGGTGGTGTATGCCTTGAATTCATTTCCAATGTCTATAAGTTTTAAGGCACACCTATCATGGGATTTTCTTGGCAAGATGTGCTCCATGGGGGTGTATCTGGCTTCCTCTGAGTCTGAAAGTGTGTGACTTGCCCAAGGTTACCAAGTGGGTTTCCACGGCTGACCAGTGATTTGAACTGTAGTCTCCCTGTGGGTTTCCATGGCTGAACAAGGATCTGAACTGTAATCTCCTAGAATTCTAGTCCAATACTCAAGTCACTATACTCAAGTCCAGCTTTAGTGTCATATAAATTATCCATGATTGGTTGCATTAGAATGCAGATGGTGATGCATATTTGGATATGCACCCAAATAGGCATCAAGTTGAAAGGGAATGCAGTGCAGATAGGCAACATCTGTCCTGCAGGCACATCCAATGTTCATTAATTTTACTTTCTTGGTTCAGGCGTAACCTTATATGAACTAGGTAAATATATTTTTAAACATTTCCATTATGTACTCCATAAAATACATCACAATTGATCTGGACACCGGAATTATGAAACTGGTTAAGTCAAAAGGAAGACCTGAACAGCAAAGTAAATGTGTCCTACCATATTTTTATTTTTTATTTGTATTTGTACTTTCATTTTTGTCATTTATCTTATAAAACTTACAAAGTTTTCAATCCATAGAGGTTGCATGCTATTCAGCAACTGGAAGTCTGTAGGCTTTTGGATGAATTACAAACTCAAATACCATTCTCTGCTCATTCCATATGGTCAGCTGCACAGCTAAATGACTACTGGAACATCACTGGACTGCCAGGATCATGCAGGCAATACTGGAGGCAGCTTTACAGAAGAAGAGGAGGAAAGGGAAATCACTCAACTGTTCCTGGAATAGATAGCATCTGGATTGTCTGAATATATGGAAATCCTCATCCAAGCAGTCTCACATCATTGGCAAAGGATAGTATCTCCAGCCCCAAAAAGAAAATAGAAAAGTTTAAAAGCACACACACACACAAAACAGGAAAGCATCAAGCAATTACAAATTTTAACATCTTTGCATGTAGAAGGTTTTAATCCCTGGCATTCAATCACCAGGGTTTTTCTTTTTAAAGGTTCAAGATGAAAGTAATGTGGCCTCTTGCTGTCAGAGTTGACAAAACTAGGTTGGATACTTAAATATTCTCACCCGATAATATAAGGCAGCCTCGGATGGATGGATGGATGGATGGATACATCAAACCAGAGTTGGAAAATGTATGGCCTTCAAGATGTGGTTGGTTTGACAATTCCTACCAACCATCGCCAACATATGCAATAGTGAGGAATGATGGAACTTGTAGTCTAGCAAGCTACAGGTTGTCAACCTGTGACCTTATCACCTTGGCCTACACATGCTTGATATTCTTAATAAATCCCCTCCACCCCCACTGCTATCCTTTCCTTTTAACCATTCAGCTGTATTATTGTCTCCACAAATGTATCTAAATTTGACACATTCCAAAAGGGCTTTGTTAGGTCACTGAACACAGATGCCTAAAGCAGTAGCAGTCAAAGCCCCAAGTTCCTTTCTAGAGATTAATGAGTGGCTAGAAGCAGTGATTGTCATTAACTCACCAAGATGTGCCTTGTACTGCAGTCACCACTGCTATTAGAGAAGTTTAAAATTGCACTACTGCTGTACCAGGCATTTCTAGGCAAATTAGCATCTGGGAAAGTAGCCAGAAAAATGGCTTTCCTCAAATATCTTTTAGGGATTATTTTGGAGGTGTTTTTTAAAGTGGAACTTGATAGTCTCTCACTTGCAATCTTTTTGCAGTTTATGTGACAATCCTGTTTTCCACAGCTATATCAATGTTACACCAGTTCTTCCCCTTCTGAAAACTGTAAATTATAAAAAAGAGGGCTATGTCCCTTAACATTTGGTGAGCCATGCTGTGGGATCCTGATTGGTTAGCCATCTCCAGCACATGTCAGCTCTTCACCCTGCAGAGGGAAACTGACAAATGCCATCTAGCCAAGGCAAACATAGTTACCATGTAAAGTATGAGCTGGATAGAATATCAGCATTATGCCACAGAGAGACTATCAGGTCCAAAACAGATGCTATGCATAAATGCATGTTTTAAAAAGAGCAAACAAGCAAACAGCATCCAGCGGCCCACTTCTCCTGTCCCCCAAGCTTTTGGTGATAGCCAGGCACTCTTCATAACATCTAGTTTCAGTATTAGTCACAATAAACATGCTTTCCCACAAATAACCAGAGGTTGCAGGCCTGCTTCCAGATTTGAAATGTGGGTATGACCTGTGGACACTGTTCTCAGAAGCCCCCTTGTCCAATGCTACTCAGGCTTGCTAAAGATGCCACCAGTCTTATCCCCCTCCATTAAGCAAGAGGACTTATTCAGCTACCTCCATTGTCAGGAAACCCACAATGGATAACAGGAGGAGCAGGTAAGGCATAAATCCTGATGGCCTCCAAAAAGTCAAAGAATTCACCAATGCTCCACATGATATGTGATGCCTAAAAGGGTACAATAGACAAATTTCCTTTGTCTATTTTACTGTTTGTCATTAAAACTTTCAGGAAATTACTGCCATTCTTCCCTCCCTCCCTCCTTCCTCTCTTTCTTTTTCTAGTTCAGCCATGCCACAGTTTGCCTATTAGCCATTTTCAGGATTTAGCTATTGGCATCCTATTCTGAATGCCCATGGCCTACCTGGACAGTTTGGTAGGCCATGAGCATTCTGAACACCTAAAGGCGATTTCACATCTCATGGCAAAACTACAAAATCACAAAACTACAAAATCCATCTTGATTCAAATGCATTATTCTCTCCTTCATGAATAACAATCACACAAAATAAATGCTGAGAGACTCTTGTGTTTCAGCACATCCTAAGCAGTATGTATAGCACACTCCTAAGTATATTTAGGACAGCTTCCCAACCTGGTGCCATCCAAATGGACTGGACTCCAGTGGCATATAATAGGGGCAATGGAAACTGTATTCCAGTGTATCTGGGTGAACCTAAGCTGGGAAAGCCTTCCCTAGAAAACAAGCCCTTTGTGTTCTACAGGACTTGCTTCCAAATAAACACATTCAGGATTGCCCTAACAGAAAAATACAGCCAAGGCTTGGTGTTTAGAAATACCTAGTTAAGACCATTTTGAAAAGCAGATCGAAGAACACAACCCATTACAGAACAAAGAACACAACCCTTCAGAATACCAACATTCAAATTCTCACTGAAATAAAAATGATTACCGTGATAAAGCATACTAATTACAGAGTGTGTTAAATTAATTTAACCTACAGAATTGCCTAGCTCGAAGTCATAAACCATCTCCAAGAAGCTCTCTTAATTCCAATGGTGTCTCCTCAAGCAAGTGGCTTTCATGCCCACAGTGTTAATCATCCTTTACTCTTGCCAGAACTGCCAGAAAGAAAGAATGAATCCTAAAAACCACAGGAAAAAAATGACTGACTTAAGTGAGAAAAGAGTAAGGCCAGCTTTGCATGACTTCGTTTCAACATTTGATTCAATGATCAAGTTAATTATTTGTTTTTCAAAGTATTGTTCTTCACTTCTCACTGATGGAAGCAGGTAGGTACATACTCAAACAGCAGAGACTAAATTATAAACTTTTTTTACACTTCTACATTCTCAATAGAAGTGATAGCAGCATATTTTTTTCAAAACTACAGTCATCACAAAAGGGATGCAGAGTCCATGGCTAGTGGGATTTCTTGCAAGTAGTGGGTCAGTGTGAGCCACCATCCATGCATTTCCTCAGTTCATACACACACACACACACACACACAATGTATTCTTTCTTCCTGATCTGACTCCAAGATCAGAAGTAAGGCTTAGTGGGGGACAAGAAACCAAGGAGGAGTATTGTAGAGTGGAAGGTATTCTGCAGGAAAAGAGAAAATTCAATACACACACTTGCCACTGCATACCCAACAAAGCTTGGAAATGTTACCTTTTGAACTACAATGCTCCAAATCCCCTTGCCAATTTTTACGGTACTGTCTGGTGATTCTAGACCTGTGGTCCAAAACAAAAAAAATTCTCCAAGCTCTGTTCTCCACTTATTCAGCAGAAATCACAAACACTCTGGTCATGCCACCATCACACCTCAGGCAGGCATGGGCAACATGGGGACTGCAAGATGATATCAGACTGCTAGTCCCATCATCCCCCACATCATTGGCTTTTCTTGCTAGAGCTGACAGAAATATTTTGAGAGCCACATGTTTTTCATTCATCCCCTTGGGCAGTGATTCCCAAAGTGGGTGGCACACCTCCCTGGGGGAAATGGAAAAATCCATGGGGCAGTGAGGGAAAGGGGAGGTGGGCCTTCAGTCAAAGTGTTGGTGTGCAAAAAAGACAAGGGGAATCAGCGACCTTTACAAGTGTGGTGGGGAAGAGGAGTTAGAAAATGTGGCAGTGGGGGAGACACAGCAGCAAAAAAGGAGCTTAAGATTAGTGAGTTTTGCTGGGACTTGGCTGGCAGGTTGAGGCTGTGCTGCTGCTCCTGCTGTTTTTTGTGGGACCAGCAAAGAAAAGAGGTAGCAGAAGAAACAATGTTTATATGTGGGGGGGGGGGGTGTAGGACAAATTGAAGCTGTGTGGGGAAGGCACATCTCTAAGGAAGGACGGGAAGGAGCATCAGGGGTCAGTTCTTCAAAAAGGTCCCTTGACTCTCTTACCTTTCTGACTGAGAGTTTTTCCTTGCTGCGGGGGGGGGGGGGAGGGGAGTGGAAAGTGTGCCCCTCTTCACCCTGGTGAAGAAGGACTGGGAGTGCTTCCTCACCAGGGAGAAGCTTCTTCCTTTTCACCTGGTCAGATTGGGAGCAGCAATTAAATAGCTGGTCAAGCAGAGACTAAAAAGCCTCTCGCCTGTGCTGGCCTTTACCATAAGGCTAGCATAGGTGAGAGGCTTTTCAATTCATCCTCAGCCAGTTGCCTTGTTGCTCCTCCCAAAGTGGCCAGCTGCCTGGCTCCTACCCCACCAGCTGCTCAGACACTGCCCTCTTTGCACCTGATAGCCATGGGAGCAACAACCAAGCAGCCAGCCAGTTGCACTTTTTTGCTGTAAGGATTACATGAGAAGTAGTTACTACTGCTGCTGCTGCTGCTGTTACTGTACTCACATATGAGATGGTGAGCAGGAGGAAAATGCAATGGCAAGGTGTATGCAGTTTAGGTAGATGTCGCTGGCCAGCTGGCTGTTACACAAACAATAGACCTGATATCAAGAAATAGGCATGGGGGGGGTGCTAGAGTTGTCACCCAAGAAGAAAGGAATGGTAAAGCAAAAATGTTTGGAGACCACTACCCTAGGGCCTACACAATGGTCTGAAGGCAATATACAAAATATCTATACCCAGATGTACAATTATTCCAAGACAAGGAACCTTAGACGGTTCAGTCATGGAGTGCTTTGAACAAGTCTGTGTCTATTTTGTGATGTTACAGAAGTTGTGGGATTTTAAGTGCAGGTCAGAACTCTCTGTGTCTTTTCTTCCTTTTTTTTTCCTTTCTTTTTTTGGAGAAGAAATGTCATGAATGATTTTTAATACAGAGCTTGTGGGCAAAAGAAGAAGCCAGAGTGGGACCTGTACAAGATTTCTAGTAGACAGATCTGAATATTCCTTGTGGCTCCTAGCTATCTGACTAATAAGGGCATAGCCAGCTGTGCAAACATGCATAATGTCCATCAGAGGTCATAAATCTATCTTTTTAGATCTGGATTCTCCTGCCTCAGAATTATTTTTCCCCATTTTAATGTTGAATATACATAGACTTCTTCCTCTTTTCACTTTTAATAGAAGTTGTTCTCTCTTAGTGGAAATGGTTAATGGTTACTGACAGTAGGAGCTGATGTCTTCCATGGCAGTGGTGCAATTAATCCAGGTTTTATTCTAAACTTTAAGGGAGCTATCCAAAGTACTGAACCATATCCCTAAAATAGCCATCAGCTGCTACTGCTTGATTATCTGCTATGTCATTTTCAACCTTTTTACTTGAAACCATCAAAATCAGCTCTAGGCACACAAAAGGTTTTGTGATATGCCCATTTTAAAAAGACATGCCAATTATTTTTTTAATTGGCCACTGAATAGTAGACAACAAGTGGATACAACTGCATTTGTAATCTAGAGAAATGAATGCAGAACTAGGGAAGTTACATTCTTGGGACTATAGCTCTCAGAATTGGGAGATGTGGTCCAAAAAGAAACATTTCCAGAATCTGAAAGAATATTCCTAAGTAGAAGAGAAATTGTTTTATATGCATTAGGACTCAGGTACTATGCTGCCAAGAAACAAGACAGAGAAATGGGTCAGAGAACAAATCAAGCCTAAACTCTCTCTAGAAGCCAAAGTGACCAAAGTGAGGCTGTTGTACTTTGGATATATGACATGACATGTCTTAGTGGAAATAATGATAATACTCAGTAATGTGGAAGGAATACCACAACACAGGTGTATTAATTCATTCAAGGAAGTCACAGCCCTGAATTTGCAAGACCTTATCAGGGCAGTTAATAACAGAATCTTTTGGAGATCTCTCATTCATAGGGTCACCATAAGTCAAAGTCAACTTGATAGCATTTAATAGGAGGAAAAATTATTGCAACAGAGGAAAGAGGTTAACATATGGTTTTGTTAATTTAAGGTATAATGCACATTAGCATGAAGAATCCTGTAGGGTCAAGCTCCATGACATTTGGCTCCCTTCCTATGCTGTGGGTGAATCTTTTATTTGGCAACACATTGTAAGCTGCTCTGATAGCCTTTAGGGCTGAAGAGCAGGGTATAAATACTATAAATAAATAAATAAAGTGGTATAAAATTGACCAGCTTTAAAACACTGTTATCCACCAGAATAGCAACGGAACAATGTGACAAATGCTCCCTTATGGCAAAGTTAAAGCCTAAGATCATTGACACAGATATAGAAAGAGAGAAAGAGTGTAGAGCAGTGTAAATTCCAGGGATCGGTATTGGCAATTACGTTGTTGGAGGATCCAGCCATGGAGCTGAAATGCTGTAAGACTGTGATCAGAAATACTGCCAGAAGTATTCATAGACACGTGTTAGGACTTTATCACACAACCCCCATTCCGAAATGAAATGCATACACACTAGTTTGGGAGCACTCCCTACTGCACATCCTTTCTATAGCATGACTGGGCTGTTGCTGTTCCCACATGCTCTTTTCCGCCCACATACTTAACCCTGCCTTCCTGCATTATACTAATGCAGTTTAACCAAAAAGAAAAAGAAAGAAAGTTTTAAAAAACAGGGAAATAATGACAGGAAGAAGAGGAGATACTGACATGACTGCACAATCAACCAACACACCTAGGGCCCATTCCCACTTATTGCTGGACCGTTTTTTGTGACCGAATCCAGAAATCGGTTCAGCAATAAGCATGGTTCCCACTATGTTTGTACTGGAACAAGAGGGGCGGCACAAAGGTAGTGGGAAGGCCCGGCCATGTCCCCTGTCACCAGCCTCCCTGCCTCTCCTTCTCCTCGGCCTTCTGCATCCTCCATTGGCTTCCCTATGGGCTCTTCCCACTCGGCAACCTCCTTCCCAAGCTTTCCTGCTCGTCGACCTTCTTCCTCCGTTCCTGGCCTCCCCGCAGCCAGGGATGCAAGGAAAGAGGTCACAGGGCTTCCCCGGCTTCCCTGAAACCTCTGTCCCCAGCTTCCCCAGCCCCAATCTTAATTGGTTTACTTATATGAAACTTAAGGATAAGTTTAATCAAGATGAGAGAAAGCAGCAAAAAAGATTGGAGAAAATGAATTTTATTTCGAGTGTAAAGTTGAGGTGGCTCAGCAGTTAAAATGCTGACTCTGAAGACCACAAGGTCAACAGTTCAAGGCCCAAGTGCCGAGTGACAGAGTGAGCTCCCATCCCTAGTCCCAGCTTCTGCCAACCTAGCAGCTTGAAAGCACGTAATAGTGCAAGCAGATAAATAGGTACCACTTTGGTGGGAAGGTAACAGCTTTCTGTGTAGTCATGCTGGCCACATGACCATAGAGTCATCTTTGACAATGCTGGCTCCCTCGGCTAAGTAAGGGAGATGAGCACCACCCCTACAGTTGGTTATGGCGCGACAGACTTGTCAAAAGGGAAACTTTTACCTTTTTAAAGACAATGGACATGTAATTTAAAATGTATAAATGACTTTTGAAATTAGAAGATGAACCTGCAAAAGAATACATAAGGTGGGCCAAAACATTTGGGTATAATATTCAAATGGGGGAAATCTGGTCTAAAAATATAAAATTGACTTTGAGTAGTAATTTAAAAGAAAACCTAGATAAGATGATGTATAGATGATTTCTAACCCTAAATAAGTTGTTGAAAATATCTAAGAAAGTTTGTATTGGGGATGTCAAGATAAGGAGAGCTCCTTCTTTCATATGTGGTGGGCTTGTAAGAAGATGAAAAGTTATTGGTCTAAGATTTCTTTGTTAATGCAAAAAAAAATGTTAAAGGTAGATTTTGTAATATTACCAGAGATGTATCTGTTGGGCATTATGCATTAAGAATTAGATAATAAATATGGACTACTTCTTTAGTACATGATAACAGCAGCAAGGTTATTGTTTGCACAGGCTTGGAAACAGACTGAAGCACCAGCAACAGAAAAATGTATTGTTAAGGTTGCTGAGTTACCCCAAATAGCCAAACTGATGTGGCTTCTAAAAGAAAAACCAATTCAAGAATTTTTTTACTAAAAGATTGGAAATTGTTTATGTACTTTTTGAGCAATAAGAAATCTATGGTGTAATAATTTGTGGTTATGGTTATTCTAGTGTGACATTTTAGCAGGATCTGTAATGGTAGAATATATTTCTTTTCATTACAGTTAAGACTGGGTGGGTGGGGCAGTCAGAGCCCAACTGTGTTTTAGCTATTTGTGTTTTTTCCCCTCAACTTTTTGATTGTATATTTGATTGTTAGTACAGTATTAAAAATCAAAAACAAATAAAAAATGACAGAGTCCTATGGTACCTTAAAGACTAAAAGATTTATCACAGCATGAACTTCCATACACAATAACAATGTCCTTCTGCATTCCAGCTGAGACTAATAAGCCAGTCTCTCTATATATATATAATTCCTAATCAATAGCTCTGCTGGCATCTGAAGGCCTGCCTGACTCTCACCTCTGGAATAAATGGTTACAAATCTGATAGCACCAAAGACAATTTTCAGAAAGTTAGGGAAAACAGTTCAGCTTTGCAAGGCGCTCTTTAACTGATCTTAAAGACGCATGTGAGGCAGATCAGAGAAAGAAAGACTGACCACTGAAATGCAATAGCATTAAGAAGTTCAGGTCTTTCACTAGATGTCTGAATCTGGATAATGGTTTCTTATGGCATTACAACTAAGATTCTATATGTGTGCCTTACCTGGCACATACAGTTCTTTGTCCTTCCACCACCTGGCAGCTATCATACTGCTGCTATCACTCATTTAGGGGGTGGGGGGTGGGGGTTAATTCAAATTACAAAGAAGCTGTTGGTCTCAACTCATTTGAGAGAAGAAATGAGGGTGTGCTCTCAAACTGAATGCACCCACATTTTGTTTCCCCCAGGAGTTCAGAGCAGCCAGATATTCAATTGTCATCCCCTCTTCCTCCCCTTCCTTCTGGTAAGAAGGGGCAGAATACCAGCCTACATCTGCTAATAAGTTTAACTAGTTCCAGGATGCTGATAAGCAACAGTTTTGTGAATGGCTGGTATTAATAATGTATATTTCCACTTAAGAGCCTCCTGCATTTAATTGCCCTCTGACCTCATTAGCTACAAACACACACACACACCCAACTATGTGTACTATGTGTACTATATACAGCAAAAATTCTAGATAACACTCATGCATCTGAAGATGTGAACTATAGTCAACAAAACTTCATGCCATAATACATTTGTGAGGCTTTAAAATGCCACAGCACTCTCTTTGAGGTCGAAATCAGGGGTAATATATATCTCAGGACATGTGAAAATTCATCCAGGAGACACAGAATCAACTGGAAATCCTCCTCCAAACTGACAATCCTCAAACCTCAGAGAGGTAAATATAATCACCTGCTCTCCAAGTGCTGATCTCCCCCCCCCCCCCCAGCCACCAGCTTCCATCAGAGGCCAGAACTTCCACCCTTGTAAAGCATCAAAAAGAGATGTGAAAGAAATTTAACAGTGGGTAAAAAGAGAAGGGGAATGGGGATCCAAAGACCTCTCCATCCCAACCACACTCCCAATTTCATGTGAAATCTAGATGCACCTAAGAGCACATAAAGTTCCTTTCCCTCTCATTGCTTACAACATGGGAGAGAGGTGTTAGTAAAAAAAAAAAAAAAAAAAAAGAGGAAAAGCAAAGGGGAGGCTGGGTAGCCTTAGAGGTTTGTGTGTGTGTTGTGTGCCTTCAAGTCATTTCCGACTAAAGTGAACCTACCATGGGTTTCTCTGAGCAAGATTTATTCAGAGGAGATTTGTTTCTACCTTAACAGCATCTGCCTAGCAGGGTTTTGGATCAGAGCCTGGCAAGGTCTTTTTTGCCCACAACTCCCAGAATCCCCCAGTCACTTTGAGCACATTGGCTCAAAGATTTTGGGAGCTATAGTTCCCTGCCCATAAGTTGCCCAAGCTTTGCTTTAAATGGAACAGAACATCTGAGACTGGGCACTCCATATGTCAGTCTCAATCAGCCTCCATCCTCTTCCCCTCTCAATCCTGCTGCTCATGGCATTGGTTTTGGTGAGTTCGCACAGTGACTGCAAACATCTTGGAAAGGAGCATGCCAGTCACTCACCCAGACTGTCACTCTCTCACACTAAGCGCAAGCTCAGCAGGGAAGCAGCCAATTAACTATCAGTCCAATGCTAACCATGTTTACTCAGAGAAAAGTCAATGGGACACATTTCCAAGGGATTATTCTTAAAACTCTGGTGCTCTTTCAACACTACAGGAACTTTAGCAGAGATGCACTTTCTCCTGGTTTCATTCCACTGCAAAATGTCCCCAAATGATTTTAAAAAACAACAACATTGGAACTGAATTGCATGAGAAGAGGGGGAAGGGTTTGAGAATCTGAAGGCTTTGCTATGTATATACCAATTGGATCATTTGCAATACAAAACAGTCCAGTCCTAGACATTGTCTCCAAACAGAGAAAAGCCCAGTACCATCCAGAAAGGAATAATATTTCAGGTATTTCCTTAGTGGGCCACAGCGAGAATGACAAGGCACTATAACTTTACATTTGCCAACATTTGTCAAAATATACAATTACTGACAGTTTTCTAGCAATTATCTGCTCCATTCTTGTATTAGTCTAAATGAAATCAGAGGATGTTTAGCCTGGAGAAGAGAAGGTTAAGAGGTGATATGATAGCCCTGTTTAAATATTTGAAGAGATGTCATATTGAGGAGGGAGCAAGCTTGTTTTCTGCTGCTGCAGAGACTAGAACGCGGAACAATGGATGCAAACTGCAGGAAAAGAGATTCCACCTCAACATTAGGAGGAACTTCCTGACAGTAAGGGCTGTTCGACAGTGGAACACACTCCCTCGGAGCGTAGTGGAGTCTCCTTCCTTAGAGGTCTTTAAGCAGAGGCTGAATGGTCATCTGTCGGGGATGCTTTGATTGGGAGTTCCTGCATGGCAGGGAGTTAGACTGGATGGCCCTTGTGGTCTCTTTCAACTCTATGGACTCTTTCATACAAGGCTAAATTGGAAGTATAATTTAAGGTCAATTCGAATGCAATCATGGGTTTTACGTTATTGCGAATTAACTCTTTGCATGCAAATTCGGGCAAGAGGGAAGCCAATTCTAATGCAATCATGGGTTTTACCTTATTGCGAATTAAAGCTTCGCATGCAAATTCAGGCAAGAGGGGGTTATTTTCGGGTAATGGGAAGTAATTCCGAACGGAGCAGGGGTTCATGTAAATTCGCTAAACAAGTGAATTTACATGAATCCGCATTGGCTCCATTCGGAGTTGGGAGAAATTCCTCCCCGTTTGAAAGAGTCCTATGATTCTATGATCACTATGAACTTGTGATTCTCCAGAAGATGCTGAACTCCATCTTCCATTGGCCTCAGCCAATGAGTCCTCATATGAGGGAAGTTATCATCCAACAACATCTGGATCACTTTAGGTGACTGATCATTGGCCTAAATCCATCATTTGGGATGGACACAGAAATCATAAAGCCTTTCAGATCTTAACTGACTACAACTCCCTGTGACAGAACATTGGCCATGCTGGCTAGGGGTCCCAGAATTGTAGTCCACCAACACACGGAGGGACACCTCTGGATGAAGATAATATTCTGAAACAGAAAGAACCAACTGGTGGTTGGGGTGAGGAAAATATGATACAAGAGGCCATTTTAATTCTTGTGGGCGTGTGAAATTTTAAAGGAGGGGAAAGTTTGCCCATAAACTTTGCCTACAATAAAGTTTACCTTAATCACAAGAAAAAGAAGGCTGTATTCACATTGTATGTAATGCCAGGCTTCAATAGTTTAATCTCTCATTCTCTCTCTCTCTCACACACACACAGAGTCACTGTGTATATGTCACTGTGTAACAGTATGCCTGCACAGATGTGCTCCACAACTGGGGACCTTTACATTTCCACACAGAATCACAGAACTATAAAACTGGAATGAAGCAAGTTATAAAATACATAAATAAACAAACAAACAATGGACTCTTTCATACAAGGCTAAATTGGAAGTATAATTTAAGGTCAATTCGAATGCAATCTTGGGTTTTATGTTATTGCAAATTAACTCTTCACACGCAAATTCGGGCAAGAGGGAAGCCAATTCGAATGCAATCATGGGTTTTACCTTATTGCGAATTAAAGCTTCGCATGCAAATTCGGGCAGGAGGGGGTTATTTTCGGGTAATGGGAAGTAATTCCGAACGGAGCAGGGGTTCATGTAAATTCGCTAAACAAGCGAATTTACATAAATCCGCATTGGCTCCATTCGGAGTTGGGAGAAATTCCTCCCCGTTTGAAAGAGTCCAATGAGTCCAATGACTTTTGGAAAAATACATTTTCAGCTCCTACATCACTACCATTCAAAGCTGTGGTCCACCAACTGTGGCTGGCCTGCACCCCATCTGCTGCCTATACAAATACGATATACAAATATACTATACAAATACAATAATAATTTGGTGCAAACATGGCACCAGTTCTTGACATGGGGGGGGGGGCATTCTAACACATCAGACAGCTTGAGACGCATTGCTCCAGATCATTATCTTGAAAAGCATTTGACCTCCCCACAGAATAGAAAAGTTGTCCATCTGTGCACTAGAACATAGCTTCTCCAATGGTTCTGTGTGTGTTTTGCGCTTGATTTACCAGAATCCCTAACCACTGTTCATGCTGGCTCAGGTTCTGGGGAGCTGAGGTCCAAAACATCTCATGGCTGAAAGATTGAGAACCTCCGTCCTAAAACACCCTTCCCCTTCTCGGTGCCTCTCAGATTGGACTATAACTCCCATCCCACCCAGCCCCAAAGGGCATTGGTTGAGAATTATGGAAGACGTTGTCCAACCCACATAGAGGGTGCCAGGTTGGAGTAAAGGGGGACCCACTTGGACCTTTCTCTGTTGCTCTCCATGCCAGGGCCTGTGCTTTTCAATACGCTAGACATTCATACACTGCCTAGGCAACCATACCCTGCAGAATAAAGCTGGTTTTTAAGTCCAACGTGGAGAACTGTAAAGGGATGGCCGGGAGACCACAAATCAAATCGGGAGACCTCTGTCTACAACTACCAACACTTTTTTGGCAAGTTTCTGTGCTTTTAATAGAAGGTGCAGAAACATCGCAGGAGATGAAATGGTATCAGATGTTTCACCTGCTAAACGCCTGTGGACCAGACTGCTATTAAAGGGCACAGGAACACTGCCCAAAAAAAAAAAAAAAAAAAAAAAAAAAGTTGGCAACTGTTACCACCAACCTCCACACCTCTTTCTTTTTAATCAGATTCTGGAAAGAAGTCAGACAGCACTGGAAGGTCACAATCTGATCTGAAATCCATTTATCATATAAGTAGGACCGGCGGTAGGTTAACAACCCACCCCCTTTCTCTCTCAAAGCAGATAAACAGGATGGTGTTGAAGGGGAATCAGAAGTTCATTCCGCCAAGTAAACTGAAGCAAAGTTTGCTCTGCGTCGCAATTAGTCGAAAACATGTAGCGTAAGGTACAGTTGGACCTCTCTACTTGTGTTCTGGAATAGGAAATAGGAACTAGCTCCCAGCTGTGTGTGTATATAGCTCCTCAAACATATAGTGGGTGAGATACACGCACAGTGAAAATCACACGCTTTCATGAGTGACCAGAATTATTCCTCAACGTGGCATCCTCCCAACGTCTTGGACTACAGTCCCCATAATCCACAGTTTTGCAATACGGAGTTGTAGTCCAATGCATCTGGAGGGTCCCAGGCTGGGAAATGAGAAGTAACAAGGAAGACCCCTTTATTAAAAAGTGTAAGGATTGGATTTATGAACCCATTTATTGAATCCTAGAGTTGGAAGAGACCCCAAGGGCCATCCAGTCCAACCCCCTGCCGTGCAGGAACTCCCACTCAAAGCATAGCCTCCAAAGGCAAATGAATGAATCCAACGAAAAGGCTCTTACCAGCCCGTCGCAGTTACTGATGGCGACCGAGGCGTTAGGCAAGTCGGCCACCTCCCCGACGTAGAGGCAATCCCCCCGGAGGGGCTCCACCGAGGTCCGGCGGGGGTCCTCCCCTTCCCACTCCACCTGGGCCCCGGGGGCCACCAGCCTCCGGTTGGGTTTCAGGCGAAAGTGGAGTTCCCGGCCGAAGACGGAGACGTTGTAGAAGATTTGCTCGCTCGGAGAGGACGGGGGGTCCCCGGGGGCTTCCCTTCGGAAGCGGGGCTTGGGAGCCCCCGACACCACCTTGGAGAGGAAGCGGCCCTGGGCGTCGGTGCTGCTTGGGATGACGAGTTGGTATTCTTCTAGATCTCCCAAAACGGGGTCTAGGAAAAGACAGGACACAAAAGTAAGATAAAGTCGCATTGAGTCTACCTGCTCCGCTTTGTTGTCTGACTCACTCGCTATGGAATTCTGGGAGTTGGAGTTTGTTGTGGGGTCCAGAGCGGAGCGGAGCTCCGCTCTGGACCCCACAACAAACTCCAACTCCCAGAATTCCATAGCCTTGAGCCAGAAAAGGCTCTTACCTGGGGGTCCCTCCACCAGGAGCGCCCAGGAACAGCAGCAGCAATAGCACCAAGCGGCGGCGGGGAGAAGGAAGGAGGCCATGCCGGACGCCGGAGGACCCATGGCAGCAGCAGCAGCAGCAGAGAAGAAGAAGAGGAGGAGAGGGAAGAGGAGGAAGAGGAGGAGGAGGCGTCTTCTTCTTCTCCTCCTCCTTCTTCTCCTTCTCCTCCTCCGCTCAGGAGCCGCCCGATCCTCCCTGGCCAGCCGCCGGAAAGTTCCCTCTGCCACATCGGACTCTGGGCAGCCCCCGGCACCGCCCTCCTCTCGGCTGGATCCCTCCGAGGAAGAGGAAGAGGAGGAGGACCAGGACTACTATCAGCACCCCCCCCCCCAGCCCCGTCCCTGGCTCGCCTCGCCTGCCTTGCCTTGGCTGTGCCCTCCTGAAAGCCAGCCAGAAGCCACTGCCCTCCTCCTCCTCCTCCTCTTCTTCCTCCTCCTCCTCTTCTTCTTCTCCTTCTTCCTCCTCCTCCTCTTCTTCTTCTCCTTCTTCCTCCTCCTCCTCCTCTTCCTCCGATTGGCAGGAGCCCCGCTTTCCCTCCGGGCCCGGGACAAGGCTGGGCGAAGGAGGGCAAAAAGCCCGCTTCTCTAATGCCAGGCTCCCCAAGGAAGAGGTTTGGGCATGTCCGGAGAAAGGAGGACCTCGCCTCACCCTGACACACACACACGCACACACAGAGAGCCTCCTTTGCCAGGCCACGTCCTCCATCCCTGCCTCCCTGTCCGGGAGGGATCCCCCAAAGGTCCTCCCTTTAGAGCAGGACCGAGAAGCAGCGGTTTATAGTTGCCGATTGAGTGTTTGGAGCCTTCCTTTCATCACCCCCTACATGGTCCCTGGAGGTCCTCCACCTTGTCCTCCTTGGCACCCCCTGGGCCAAAGGGGGAGAGATGGCACCCTTGGGACCCTTGGCATCGTCTTGTTCTTAGATAGAACCCTAGTCATAGAATCATAGAATCATAGAGTTGGAAGGGACCCCAAGGGCCATCTAGTCCAACCCCCTGCCATGCAGGAACTCTCTATGAAAGCACAGCCAACACATAGCCATCCAGCCTCTGTTTCCAGTCCCCTCTCAACTCCAAGCAATCTTGGATGAAGCCAACTGTCTTGATCCATTTCAAACCACCTTCAGGGCAGGATATGGAGTGGAGACTGCCATGGTTGCTCTGACTGACGACCTCCGCTTGAGTATCAACAGGGGTAGTGTGACCCTGTTGGTGCTCTTGGACCTCTCAGCAGCCTTCGACACTATAGATCATGCCATCCTTTTGGTTCAGCTGAGAGAGTTAGGGATCTGTGACACCACACTTAGGTGGTTCCAATCCTTTCTCTCCGGCAGATCCCAAAGGGTGAGGCTCAGGGACAGCTGCTCCTCCAAAATCGAGCTTAATTGTGGTGTCCCTCAGGGCACCATTCTGTCCCCAATGTTATTTAACATCTATATGAAGCCACTTGGAGAGATCATTTGGAGGCATGGAGCACAGTGTCATCAGTACGCTCATGACACTCAGATATATTTCTTTGTGACCAGATTGTCTGCTCAGACCTCAGATGGCGTCTCTCCTCTCAATGACTGCCTTGCGGTGGTAATGGATTGGATGAGGGAAAATCCATTTGAAGCTCAATCCAGACAAAATGGAGGTACTCACAGTTACTGGCCCAAAACCAGTCTTGGGAATACAACTCCCAGTCCTAGACGGAGTCACACTCTCCTCGAAGGACTCTGTTTGCAGTCTGGGGGTACTTCTGGACTCATCACTTCACATGACTAGTCAGGTGAATGCGACGGTCAGGAGTGCCTGTTATCAGCTTCGGCTGATACGCCAGCTGCGCCCTTTCCTGGAGATGAGGGATCTAGAAACTGTGATACATGCTTTGGTCACCTCACGTTTAGATTACTGCAATGCGCTCTACATGGGGCTGCCCTTGTGCTTAACCTGGAAACTTCAACTGGTTCAAAACATGGCAGCCAGGCTTTTTATGGGAACATCTATGAGAGAGCACATTACACCAGTGCTTAAATCCCTCCACTGGCTGCCCATTAGTTTCTGGGCACAGTACAAGGTTTTGGTGTTGACCTTTCAAGCCCTACAGGGCTTGGGTCCATCCTATCTTAGGGACCGTCTTTTCCCATACGAACCTCCCCGCACACTTCGGTCCTCTGGGAGGAGCCTGCTATGACCTATGAAGACCAGGTTGGTGCAGACCTCCCAGAGGGCTTTCTCAGCTGTTGCCCCCAAGTTGTGGAATGACCTGCCGGACAAGATGTGTCTTATTCCATCTATTGAAGGCTTTAAAACAGCCCTAAAGATGCATCTCTTCCGGCAGGCCTTCCCAGAAGATGCTTAACACCTCCCAGCTCCGAGATGCAGGCTTGAGCCCTTCCACCCTTCTTTTCTGCATCTTTACTCTTATACAGCCAGGATTTTTCAGGTTGGAACTGTGGAATTTTGTGATTTCCTTTTTAATTTTAATTGACTATCTAATTATTTTAATTTTGCTGTGATTTAATCTTGTTTTAAGGGGGGAGTTGGGCAAAAGGATGGAATATTTTAAATTGTATTGCTTTTAACCTGTTGTAACCCACCCCAATTGCTCGTTCAGAGGGGCGAGCTAGAAATAAAAACTATTATTAAACTATTATTATTGTTTCATCTCCAAAGTCTTGGTTGTTGCAAGTCCTTTCTGACTTATGGCAACCCTAAGGTGAACCTATCCAAGTAGGATTTTTCTTGGCAAGATTTCAGGGGAGGTTTGCCATTGCCTTCCCCTGAGGCTGAGAGCACGTGACCTGCCCTAAGGTTCCCTCGGTGAGTTTCATGGCCAAGCAGGGAATCGAACCCTGCACTTCAGTCCAAATATGAAAACTAGGGGAAAGAGAAGGGCCATTCCAACTCTCTGGTTTTCTTCCAGGCAGTTCAAGGAAGATCCACTCGGACCTGGTCAGACCTTACCCAGAAGATGCCAGCCACAGATGCAGGTGAAACGTCAGGAATAAACTCTTCCAAAACATGGCTTGGAAAACCCACAAAAAACCTCCCCCGGAATATTCTGTACAGTTCTAAGCACCACAAGTTAAGAAGGATGTGGACATGGTGCGGTGTGTGAAAAAGAGCTTCCAGGCCCAACTCTTTCCTAGCCCTGCCTTCATGTGAACCGATTGGTCTCCAGTCCAAGGCCTGACCCTGCCTAGCTGTTGGAGACCAATTTTGGAAAAAAACATTATGGCATAGGCCATTTGGTGTGCGTCACAGCATTCCCCAATACAAACACACATGCACAAAACTCCCATCAGACCCTACTGGGCAACAAAGATTCCTTCCAGCTATGAGATTCTTCTTCTATAAGGGTCCTTCTGCACTGTAGAAATAATGTAGTTTGCCACCACTTTAGCTGCCCTGCCTGAATCCTACAGAATCCTGGAATTTGTTGTTTAGCAAAGCACTGGAAAGTTTGGCAGAGAAGGCTAGAGACCTTGTAAAACTACAAACCTCAGGAGTCCAAATGCTGGAGCTACAGCACTTAAAAAGTGGTGTCAACCTGTTACGTAAAATCCACCCTTAGTCATTATATTCAGTTGCACTATTACTTCTGGGATGCCTTCCATCTTGGCTACCAAAAGAATCTAGAGAGTGAGGAAAATACGAACCCACAACTGAATGGTTTTTCTGCCCATCACAAACGCAGGTTCTCCCTTCTGGGTTTGAGTCTGAACTTTAAAGGAGCTGCCCAGGGCACTGAAATTATGGGAGAAGACTTCAGCACCTTGGATAGCTACCAGAGCTGATTTGCCCCCCTACTGACATGGAAGAAGCCACCAGCCCACCTGGGGGAAACCCACATACATTGGGAAGTCCTCTCTCATATTCTTGCATCACACATCCAAACTCTACTGTATTCTTGCCCAGTTTTATCAGGTTTAAGCCCTACTGAATACAGTGATGCCTACATCTGAGTAAATATTCATAAGAACAGCCTGTAAACCATTTTTGAAAAATGAATGAAAATCAAGAAAAGGGATGGACACTGGTTATCATCAATCCCTTTAAAATTCATTCTTCATAAATCTGCAGTCTCCTATAGCTGAACAATCTACATTTTGAGCCAGAAACACACATATGTCATTGCTGAAACACTAAATTAATTACATTAATCTGCAACAGGGACCCAGCAGAATCTCAATGTTTTCACTTGTAGACCAAGTAAATTCAATTTGCCAGCACAACCTGTCAGCGAAACAGAGTAGCAGCCTCTTAATATGACTTTCCTGCTCCATTGTCATCCATGTTTTGAGCATGCTCCTGCCATAGTTAAGCAGTTAATGTTCTATTCGTTGGAAAGAAAGTCAAGTGCTTCCTTTAGTTATTGTTAGTGAAGTCAATGAGACGTCAGTCACCCTTGTCCTGAACCCATTACTCCGGACATTACTGGTGAGTTTTATGAGACTTGCTGCTTTATCACACTAGGGGGCAAACAAGATTTAAACGAGAGTTAAACGAGAGTTAAACAGGAAATGCCCTATGTTTATCATGTGGTGAATGTTAGGTGGCTCAGACAAGAGCTTGAAAAATACATGTTTCCTACTACAACTACCAGAAAATTCCAACCAATGTGGCTACCAGCCATGTTGACTAGAAGTTACTGGCAGTTTTACTCTAAAAAGTATTTTTTCCAGGCTTAGCTTGGACATATTCAAAATCCATCAGTTCTGTCCAGCATATATAATCATCTACTAAAAACTGCTAGCTTTGGGGATAAGGCTCTTGAAAGGAAGTCAGGTTTTTTTCCCCTTAAAATTTGGGTTGAATTCTTGATCAAGCATCTAGATCTGATTTATTTATCCATTCATTTTATACCCTTTTTTTTCTCCTGGCAAGGGACCATAAAATAAAAGTTTGGCTAAAATCTTATTTTACAAAAGTTAAAAAAAACAATTAATGAATTCATTTAAAAAGTACATGGATTAAGAAGGTTCAAAATGCAAGTAAAACCTTAAGGGACAAATTACAAGATTCAAAGCTTCCTTGAAAGAGCATTGGATCATTCTCTTGCTTTTTTTAAGGGCATGTCCAGCTTTTCATAAGTAATTATTAAAGCATTTAAATGTAAGTATTTAAATTTTTTACTCCAGTCAAAAATCTTACAGTTCTTGACCAGATTTATAACTCAGAATGCAGTTGCAGAAAGTTTAGCAGAAGATATGGCAAAGAAACTGGGTTTTTTGTTAAGAGTTTGATAGACATTGCAATGGCACTTGGCGGCTCCAAAGTCTGTGGGGCAGTGATGTTTTAGCCTGAACATTTAGTTTTAGTCTATGGTAGGGTTTGGTACCTTAGATAGCTCCCTTTAAGTTTAGACTGAAACCTGGAGTGGATTCACTGTTTCACAAACATCAGAACCACTAGCAGCCACTGAGGAACTGTACATAGCAAACTATTATTACCAGCAGCAATACATTATGAATAATAATATATTAATATACAAAATACAGGTACAGTATGACTCCCATATCCACAAATTCAGTATCCATGCTTTCTTTTATACAGGTCTGAAATTTAAACTTATACAGGAATTTCTAGGTTCTCCAGTGCTATTCTATGGTCAACCTCCAGCCCAAGCATACCATAGAATCAAATGAGGACCTAGAAATGCCTAGAGAAAACACATTTTTCAGAGATCTCTCTAGGCATTTAGTTCTAGGTCCTCCATTGTGTTTCTATAGTCATTCACCTCATTGAAAATAATAGGTTCCCTGTTATCCCCTGTTATCCATGGTTTCAGGCATCTAACCCTCTTATCCCCTCTTATCCACAGTTTCAGGCATCCATGGGGGAGGCTTGGTAGAGAACCCCCATTCATATGCAGGTCGTACTGTTTTGTATCTTATTTACATCTTATTATATCACTCTGACAATGGTATTTAACTCTGTTTCCTTCATATTCTAAAGTTTTGGAGACAGCAAATGTCGAGTATCTTGCAGCAATTTGGGATTGGAGGAAGTATGAGAATGAACAAACAGAAGTTTAACCCTGACAAAATAGAGATATTGTTGGTTAGAACACTCTCATAAACTAGCGGTTTGGATGTGTGTGAGCCACTCAGATTAGTGTTGGACATGTCCTGAAGCTCTGTGCCCAGTGCCCATAGTGCAGAGGTGTTCCTGAACATGAGCGTGGCAAGTGGCAATGTTTTTTACCAGTTCGATTTGGCATAATCAGTGTGAGGTAACTAGACCTACTCTCATGTCACTCCCAGGATTCAGCTACTGTCATGAAACCCAATGTGGTGTAGCTGATCAAATGATGTGCCAAGCCCATGGATCCACTTATGCAGGAAACTGGTTGACTGACCTTGGGTCAGACACCATCTCTCAAGCTAACTACAGCTCAAGGTAATTATGAGGATAACATGTACATTGGGGGGGAGGGGGGTGTAGAATCATAGAATCATAGAGTTGGAAGAGACCACAAGGGCCATCCAGTCCAACTCCCTGCCATGCAAGAACTCCCAATCAAAGCATCCCTGACAGATGGCCATCCAGCCTCTGCTTAAAGACCTCCAAGGACGGAAACTCCACTACACTCCGAGGAAGTGTGTTCCACTGTCAAACAGCCCTTACTGTCAGGAAGTTCCTCCTAATGTTGAGGTGGAATCAAACATTATTTGGGTAATGTGTGCTGAGCTCCTTGGAGGAAATATATCAATGGGGGCTAGGGACTCCTAAACATCAGTGGGGCTGTTGCTCTGTGTTAGTCCAGATTTTAAGACAGTTATCCATGGTGCTCAACTCTAAATCATATGTGTATCTTATTATATGTATGCATGTGTGTACTTTTGGAAGAATGCACTTTATGGCAATTGTCTCTAAACCAGGGTTGCATTCTTCAGTAGGGATTCTGATCTGGTTTCCCTTGAAGATATTGTAGCTAGCTAGCCTATATCAATCTTGACTAATCAATACACAGCTAGGCAAAACACAAGATAGCACCTCCTTTCTGCGTGTAGAAGCCAACTGGAAGGGTAGCTTAGCCTCTTTTCCATGCTCGCAGTGGGACTCTCCACCACACCTGAGGCTATCAGGGCAGACATGACACTGCTGCTTGAGAAAACTGCCTGTCTTGTACCCACCTGCTGAAGGGTTGGTCCTAGAGAGGTTATTGAGAGTGGCACTGAACTGGTTACAGCTGGGAGATGAGCAGGAATAAGATAGGTAAAGAAATAGATAAAGTGCATTAGGCAACTTGTGGCCCTCTAGATGTTGCTAGACTGCAATTTTCATTGGCTGTGTTTGCCAGGGCTGATGAGAGTTGCAATCAAGGAACATCTGTAAGGCTGCAAGCTTCCCAGCCCAATATAAAAATGCCTTAGATGTGATGTGCAGGGATGTAAAATAATACCTAAAATTATGGGTGACATCTTTTCAGGAGACAACAATATTCAAATATATATTTCACCAAATATGTATGGCACCAAAAAGGCCAAGACAAAATCATGTTAACTAGCTTGCCTGATTCCCCTTTTATGCAATGTTTATGCTTTGCTTGCAGCTGAACAGTATCTGAAAGCTTAGGAAAAGAAGCAAAGGGACTTTTGCCATTTCCACTACCCTTGACATTTCCAAGACCTTTGTCCTTTGAATCCCTTCTCCCCCACCCCCACCCTTTGATATGAATAAACTATTACAATAAGAAGAAACATGAATGTTTTTAAATGTGATTTTGCAAAACTCTCTTTCCAAAAGTGACAGTCAAAGAACAGAAAAGCCCCAGCCTCTCATCTAACCATTCTTTTAGCCAGAAGAAAATCAAAGGGACAAATGGCAGGACATATTATCAGTCTTCCAAAGGTGCTTGGGAGTTAAAATGAAATACATCCAGACTGCCAAAAATGACATTACAATGGGATCATTTACAAAGGCAAGCTGATTATTGAGATCTGGTTTCCAGAGTCCCACAACACCTGAGAAAGGGAATGAACATACAATCTTCATAATCTTAATATGTACAAACAATTAACCATCTCTCCAGGCACTGTTAAAGTCCCAATGAGTAATCGTGCAATTTCAGTCTTTTTTTTGAACATCTATTGGCTTCCTTGGGCACAAAAGAGAGTCTTTTTGTCAAGTATATTGAATGTTTCTTTGTGAAGATTTAAGCCACAATGAGATTCAGAGACATGCAGTAATACCATGTAAACACTGCACAAAGATGCGGTGTGACATCTCTTGCCGTCTGGTCAGACAGGTCATGTGGGGATGGCATGGGGTGGAGTTGGGGTGGCCAGCATGGGGTCACCACAAATCTACTCTGCCCCCACACTGGCTATTTATGCCCGTTTGTAGAGGTTCTTCCTCAGATACATAAAGTAAACCCTCATGTATCTGAGGAAGTAGACTTAAGTCTACAAAAGCTCCTTCTGCCAAATTCTTTCTTTAGTTAGTTCCAAAGGTACTACAAGATTTCTCTACACAATGGTAAATTAATTTCTGACTCTCATCTGGAACTGAACTGCCTTAGTTACCCAGATGAATGATATATACCTGTAACACAAGGGAGTGCTAGCAGGGAACCCACTGTGGAAAAGGAGTCTCTGCCAAGGCAAAGCAAGCCAGACTGTAGACTGGCCAAGGCAGAAACTCCTGGAAAGGAGGACACCAGGGAATGTCGCATGAGATTTTGTCCACCTGCAGCATTGGACAAATACATCTGGAGTTGGCAAGGAAGGGCAAGGGACAGTGAGGCAAAGGCAAAAGGAGACAGGCTAGGGGAGATAATGGGGACAGAAGAAGGAAGATGCCCTCATCCAGGCAACAGAAGAAAAGGGAGAGAGCAGTGGTGAAAGAGGTAGCAAGTAGCAGTGGCAGTGCAAGCTTCAATAACAAAGGTGAGAAATGCATGTGGCTGTATCCCCGTAACCTGGCGTGAAATGATTACATCACACATGTCAACATCTCCAATGCTGTCCCCGCTTCCACTAGGCAAGGAATGGCAATGGGGATGGGGGGGTGGGGCTGCTCAGCTCTATGGTAAGTGAAGGGTGTTCTGTGAACAGTGTTCTGGCCAATGTTGGTCAGAGCAATCTACTTTGATGTGTATATGCTGCTGGATTTGTTTTGAACGTGTCCTGAAATCCAACTTTATACCCACAGTGAGGAGGTGATCCTAGATATTCATGTGCTAAGTGCCAGTGATGGCCCAATAATGCTTTTTGCCAGCTTGATTTCATAGAATCATAGAACTGGAAGAGACCACTAGGGCCATCCAGTCCAACCCCCTACCAGGCAGAAATACACAATCACAACAGATGGCCATTCAGCCTCTGTTTAAACCCTGCCCCCCCCCCCCCAAAAAAAAGAAGGAGGTCTCACCACACTCCAAGTCAGTGTGTTTTATTGTCAAAGAGCTGTTAATTTCAGGGATTTCTTCCTAATATTTAGGTGGAAATATGGGGGCTGTACAGACTGCCCAAAAGGGGTGGTCTGTCACTGCCCCTTTGAGCAGTGGATTGGCCGCCTCACCGGCTGCCCCAGAGACCCGAATCTGCCACTTCTCCAGGCCACGGAGAAGCGGCAAACTGCCATTTCTCTGTGGCCTGAAGCAGGGTGCAGCGGGCGACTTGGGTGCCCATTGCACCCTGACATCCACAGCAGTCCCAAGGGGAGAATGGGGCTGCCGCCATGGCTCCTTTCCCCTCGGGATCCTTGGTGCAGCCATGTTAAGGCCATGTCAAGGACAAGCATCAAAAAAGAGCTCCATTTTGGAGCTCCTTTTGGCTCCACTGAAAGGGCGCCCTAGGTGCCCTCCAGTGGCTCCATGGCATCAGGTGTGTTCCGTCCATACAAGCTAGGGCTGCACCCTTCCCAGCCCTACTCATGCCCCAGTGATGGCCCTTTGGGTGATCTTTTCCTGTAATTTGAATCCATTGCTCCATGTTCTAGAGAAAGCAAATCTGTTCCTTCTTCAATATGCCACCCTTTCAAATATTTAAACATAGCTTTCATGTTACCCCTTTTAACCTTCTCTTCTCCAGGGTAAACATATCCAGCCTCTAAGTTGCTCCTCATATGACGTGGTTTCCAAACCTTTCACCATTTTGATTGCCCTCTTCTGGACACACTCCAGCTTGTCAACAATTCTTGAATTGTAGTGCCCAGAACTGGACACAACATTCTAGGTCAGGTCTGACCAAAACAGAAGAGAATATCACTCTATAGAGAATACAGTTTTCTTCCATCTGGACACTATACCCCTATTGCTGCAGCCTAGAATCACATTGGCTTTTTTAGCTGCCACATTACACTGCTGACTCGTGTCCAGCTTGTGGTACACAAACATTCCTAAATCCCTTTCACACATATTGTTTTCAAGCCATCTCTGTACATGACAATTCTGTTATTCTCATTGTGGCTTGTACATTTTTGTTTCTATCTTTGCAGCCTTTCACTACCAATCCCAAATCACGAATTTTCTGGTCAATATTCCAAAACCATAATATGTTAACACTCCTTAAGAGCTTTTCTGGTCCATCTTTTAATACATATTGGAGGACAGAGACTTGTAACTTTTCACTGTCAGCTTCCATAGTATTTGGCTCACTTCCATGAGGTTTAATGGCCTGTGGCAAAAACTTCATCTTAATTCCCCCTCCATGTTTCATCTCCCATCATAACTCATAAAATGTAATTGTTGTCTTATCCTTCGTTAGCCATCTGTATTTAATGATGAGTATAATTGTTATTTGATGACTGATGCAACTCCCTGCCCCATTTTTCCACTCATTTCCTTATGTGCAGCAGATTTACTGCTTTGATATGAAGATTCCAGCTCTGTGATGTATCTTGGAGTGCACAAAAATACTTGCTTTCCTTTCCTAAGTATTTAGACAATTTTAGCTAATTACAGCAGAGCCTTGGATTGCTCTCCTTAAGAGATGTGGCATTTGCTGCTGCTACCTTTCTAATGACATCTTTGTTCAATCCATAAGTTACAGATAAACACATGTAGAGCAGAACTTTGCTTCGGAAGATATTGCTACAATAACAGAGCCCCACCTTCACAGCTCTGTTTTGCTTTGTTTTTAATGTAAATAGCATTTGGGGAGGGATGATAATTATCAGAATTGCAACAGGCAAAGAGGAGAAAACTATTATTTAATCTTGATTACACAGTTTACCAGATGTTACTGATTGGAATTTTGGACAATCACTGTTTTGGATTCTATCCAGGAACCTAGGAATTATCAAAGAATGTGGCATGTTCCAAGTAGTGTCACTCTTTGCAGGTGTGCTTTTATGAATCTAAATATATTGATTTCATTCAGATATCATCATCATCATCATCATCATCATCATCATCCCACTTTTATCCCAACCCTGGGATTTGATGCAGTTTACTATAAGCCTTTCTTTCCTTTTTTTTTCAATTCTGATGAAAATGAGGCCTTTGAGGCTGCTATCTGAATTGGGAGAAAATCCACCACTGATATGTAATTTGGTCCTAGAGAGGAGGTCTTTCCCATATCTCCCTATGACCACAGCCCTACTGGTGCCATTGGTATAGTTACACCAAAAGGAAAGGCATTAGTGGCAAGAACACGGGCTCCAAGGTCAGTGCTTTTGCCTGAAATATGTTCTGTATTTTGGTCTGAAGTTTAAAAAGGTTGCTGAATCCAACCCTGAGAATAGGTTTATTACTTTGGAGAGCTGTGTAAAGGTCAAAGTAAAAAAAAAAATCCCCTGGGCAAGAAGAAAACAATGGCAGTGGTAAACAAACAAACAAAGAGTGATGCCAGAGAGAAAGAGGCTGCTGTTCCCTGGAATTCCTAATTTTGAAAGTAGGATTTATACAATCAAGACAATACAGGAAGGTGGCTTGAGCAGTCAGCTGCCCCATGGCTGATACACCCTTGGCACCATGACACCCCAACCAAACCAATCATTCCAGGAATCAGCAGCTTAAAGCTGATAACCTCTTTTTCCTAGCACTAACACTCCTCTCTCTGGGCAAACATGAAGAAAAGAGAGCTATTCACGGAACCATCCATTGTGTAAGTAGTGCATCTCTACCCTGTTTCTCCGAAAATAAGACATCCTCTGAAAATAAGACCTAGTAGAGGTTTTGCTGAATTGCTAAATATAAGGCCTCCCCCGAAAGTAAGGCCTAGCAAAGTTTTTGTATATAAATATATATACCGTACAGTATATAATAAATGTTCTTTTTTGTTGTTGTTGTTGTTGTTGTTGTGGTTGTTGTTCAACATTAAGTGTGAATTCTTCTTCATGGAAAAATAAGACATCCCCTGAAAATAATACCTAGTGCATCTTTGGGAGCAAAAATTAATATAAGACACTATCTTATATTCGGGGAAACACAGTATATAGAAAGGACTGGTAATTGCAGAAAGGCTAAATGGACGTCCTTCCATTTGGCCAAGAACTTGAGGGCCACGCTTTTGACTGGTTAGAATCATAGAATCATAGAGTTGGAAGAGACCACAAGGGCCATCCAGTCCAACCCCCTGCCATGCAGGAACTCCAAGTCATTTTTGTTGTCCATTTTTTATTTTATTTTTTGTTAAAATACAGGTGAATTATTGAAAATAAATATAGTATATATACCGTATATACTCGACAATAAGTCAACCTCATGTATAAGTCCAGGGCAGGTTTTGGGGGCAAAATTATGGATTTTGATATGATCCTTGGATATGTTGAGGGTAAAACTTAGGGACATGCAACAAAGGAACTAAATGATGAAGCAAAGGAAAACAATGCCACAGAACCTATTAAATTATGGCAGGCATAACTATTTTGGCTTGGTTCGTGATTTCTAAGCTGGATCTATAGGCCCTCCCCTGGGATCCCATCATTAACTATCTCCCAATTATCTTTCAAACAAGAACTGAAAATATTTTTCTGCACTCAGTCTATGCGAATATCTTCTTTTGATACTCCTTTAAATGAGCATAATATCTGCTCTTCATGCTGCTCTCCCCATCCCAAGTCCTGTGATTTTAATTTTGAATATTTGGTTCTGAATGTACTGTTCTGTTTTCCTATCTGTGTAATTGTTCCAGGCAGGTGCTTCTTGCTGGAAGAATAAGATGAAAATATTAAGTAATGACAAGCTACATAATGTTTTTGGTTAGAGATGGTAGGAACTGACTGGCTCTGAGAGACCTTCTACATGAAAAGCAAGCAATCTGCCTATTGAACAGTGTAACCTCTGTCCTTACAAGAGAGATGGAAATGCCTGAAACTGCTGGATTGTGTGTATCAGCTGTGCTTTTCTCCAGTAAAAGTCCGCTGGGAAAGTCACAAATGCCAGAATCTCCCATGTGGCCATACTGGCTGGGGGATTCTGGGTTCTGTAGTCCAAACTGCACTTTTTTTCAAGCTCTGTTAAAGTTTGACATACACAGCTATCATCACTACGTCTTCTAGGAGAGAGTTCTTTAAATTAATTATGCCTTGTGCCTTCTTGGTGATTGTTCCCAGACTTTGGATCTCTCTCTCCCCAGGAAGGTGTAGATAGCTCTCTCCTTGATCTCCTTCTTCAAAGCTTCCTTAAGCTTTTCTATTCCCCTAGGCTTTTAAGAATTGATAGTCATGGGCTTTTAATGGAATGTACAGTCAGCCCTCCACATTTGCAGCTTTGACTTTTTTTGGATTTGCTTATTCACAGATTTGAGTCATATGTTCTCTCTAGGAATCTCTAGGTCCACCAGGGCAACCCTGGTGGAGGTTGATCATAAAGCTCCAATAGAAGGCCTAGAGATTCCCAGAGAAAACATTTCTCTAGGCATTTGTAGGTCCTCCAACACAATTCTATGGTCAGCCTCTGGTGGATATTGACCACAGAGTTAAACTGGAGGTCCTAAAGATTGCTAGATAGTATTCTCTCAGGTTAACAAAAGGGTTTTTTGTTTTTTGTTTTTTAATTTCTGGTTTTTCCACTTTCATAGGGGTCATGAGCCTCAAACCTGAGCAAATGTGGAGGACCCATTGTACTTTTATTGATTTTTACAGTTTATCTTTTAACTAATGTTAAATGGTTTTAACTCTACAATTAGTACATACCTGCTGATTTTTTAATGTTTTTAATCTGTATTGGTTTTAATAATTTATAAGCCGCCTTGAATCCCGATATTGATGAAAATGTGGGATATAAATGAATACAACAACAGCAATGTGAGAAAGCACTTTCATGAAACTTCAATATTGGAACAGGCAGACCGGCCATTTCTCTTTTGAGAAGAACACAAATTGACACAGGGCAAAATGTGGCTGCCCAAGGATGGGATAACATGCCAAGGGGGGAAATATGATTGAAGAAAATGGAAACTTAAGGAAACAAATTTGGGATGCATAATGAAGCAATTTGCACCTGGAAACCCAACATCTATTGCAAGCGTGTTCTTGTTGAAGAATGCAAATTCATGCAGAAGACAGTCCGCTGCCCTCAGGGAGCAAAAGGAAATAACTGGATGTTTCTAATTACCTTTTCTCATTTCCACAAATGCAATAAAATCACTTACATGCAGATATTTAACTTCCAGCAATATAGCTGTCGACTCCAATGGCAACCTTAATAAGCAGGGGCAGAGATTACTTGGTGGCCAGAAAGAGTGTGTGAGTATGTGTGTGTGTGAAAGAGAGAGAGAGTTAGTTGCTCCTTCCTTTAGCCATTTCCTCCTTTATATTAATTAGAGTGCTCTGAAGCCTGAGGAGTCTTAACTTTACACCATGATTAACAGGAACAAGAGTGACTAAGGAAATCAAGACACTGCATTTCTGTCTGTATGAAAGGCATCTTAGGAAAATCAGATTCAAGGTCACAATTTGGCTAGGCAGAATATTTGCAATGCAAGCATCTGCAGGGCAGATGGCGATGGGAGCTGGAGTGGGTTTTCACCTTGCCAAGAAGAAGGAGAAGGAGAAGAAGAAGAAACAATCCATCACACACAACAAAGAGGACATGGGGTTGTATAAAATCAGCATATGCTGATCCATATATGTTAAAACAAATTTAGTAATAATAATAATAATAATAATAATAATAATGTTTTATTTATACCCCGCTCTTCAGCCAAGACTATCAGAGCAGCTTACAATTTGTTAAACAAACAGCTTCATTTACAATTGTAAGCTATTTGCCCCCAACAATCTGGGTACTCATTTTAGCGACCTCGGAAGGATGCAAGCCTGAGTCAAGCTTCAGCCCTTTGCTGGTCTTGAACTCTCCACCTTCTGGTTTTGAGTGAGTGGCTGCAGTACAGGCATTTAACCACTGCGCCACCAGGGCTGCTGTAACAATTTGAGAGCCTATGTGATCTAGTGGTTTAAGCACTGGACTATAACTCTGGAGACCAGGGTTCAAATCCTCATTCAACCATGGAAACCCACTGGGTGACCTTGGGCAAGTCATATTCTCTCCACCTCAGAGCAAGACAAAGGTAAATACCCCCTGAACAAATCTTGTCAAAGATAGATGACACACCCCTGTCTGTCACAATAACTGCTAACTAGTACGTGAAAATGAGGTTCAAGATCAGGCTGGGAAACACTACATAGCTACGTAACTAAGGTGGTTACATAGTAAGATAGCTGATACAGAATTATGGCCAATGTATCTCACAACATGATAACACTCAAAATAAAATGTCATTTGGAAGACCAATATGAGCTTGTGGAGATATCAACATATTTTTATTTTGATTGACATATGTAATAAATGGAAATCAATCACTAATACAGTTATTTTTATGAGTTTTATTTTTAGTGTGTTTAATCTGACATGTCAATTCTTCCATAATTGTGAGTGACCAAATTTTCAGAGGCTAAATATTGATGCACAACATCAAGCCCTCATGTCTCAATGTTTAGTTTTCTTTAGCTTTAAACAGGACTGGAAGTAGACAAGTCCTTAAATAGATCAGTCCTTCAAATAGAGGATTACCCTCAAGAAGGCACTCTGGTTATAACCTTGTTGCTACCTCCATAATAAACTCCCTAGGAGCACAATTCTTATTTCCAGAGTACAGTTAGGTCCATCGTAGATAAAGGGACACTTTTTATTACTAAAGTAGGCATAGGAAACCTCACCCCTCTGGATTTTTTTGAACTACAACACCCATTGGCCTGGTCCAGCATAGCAAGGATAAGGGGACTGTGGGAATACTGTCAACATATGGTGAAACAAAGGTTTTCCATCCTACTAGTGAGCAATACAAGAGCCAGCATTAAGCAAGAAATTGGAGTGTTGGACCAATAAAAATTTAGCAACAGTCTGAGAGCCAATGTGGTCTAGTGATCTGAGCACTGGATTACAACTCTGGAGACCAGGGTTCAAATACCCACTCAGCCATGGAAACCCACTGGGTGACCTTGAGCAAGTCATACTCTCTCCTTACAATAGAGCTTTTAATTGATCTGTGTCGTGTAGGAATTTGAGTGTTGAACTGGGACCCATGAGAAGCTCAAATCCTCACAGATTCATGAAAATCACTCTGAGGCTGATGGCCAGTCACTCTTCCCCAACCTGACATCACAGGATTGTTGTGAGGATAAAGCGACAAGCAAAAAAGCCACATATAATTGTTTGACCTCTTTAGAAGAAAGGTGGGAAATAATGGTAACTAATAATAAATGATATTAAATAATTAGAATAGTAACAATTAATAAATGGCATGGCAGGATTTCAGAACTGAAGATTGAGATTCTTGGCTGCAAATGAGACAAAATGTGCATCAGCTCCGGAGACTCCTGGCTACATTTATCCAAGTTAATCAAACTTCCAAAGGGACAGCAAACACACATTTAATGACCATGGAAGCAATTCCTAACACTGAGCAGCTAACATTTTCTCTGCTGCTACTGGATTAGATGAGTTTGCACATCAATGAACTCCTGAACCACTTTATAGAAAATATATATGTATCTGTCTAAGCAAGTCATTTCTAAATAGAACAAAACTGTGTAATAAAGACCTCAGAGGTTTTTTAAGGCTGCTCTATTTTGGTGTCTGACTTCTCTGTCCATGCAATCAAAAATCCCTTCAAACCAGAGCTGGAAGCTAAGCAAGGTCCTTCAGGGATTGCTGTGTAATGCCTTTCTGATTTGGAAGATGACCTGCATAAACTGTTCTCATGAACAGAGATGGATTATAATTTGAGAAAGCTACTTTTGTTCTCAAAGAATGAAGATCTGTTTGACACAGGAGGGTGCAAGGGACACTTTGCTTTCTTCCTCTGAGAGTCAGACATTCCGGAACTACCATTGCCACTACACTTTCTGAAGAGAGCAACTCACAATTTCACGTTCATTCAGACATTTGTTCATCTATGTAGAAGAGAAAAGTGGATTAATATTGCCTTGTATTCTAGTTCATCAGCAGCCATGAATTTGAACACCCAAAGTTCTAAAATGTAGGCTCTCGGAGCACTGGTTGGTTACATAGCAAAGGGAACAAAAGAGTGAAACAAACCTACCGTACACAGAGGCTTTTAAAGGACTTTAACAACAGAAAAGCATAACAGATGTACCCAGGCTCCTATTCCATTTCTTTCTTGCCTTATTTTCTTTCTGAAGGTGTGGGTCTTTGAGGAAGGGTGACTAGGAAATTTCCTGGGCTTGTCAGGCCTGAGGAATTCCACACACCCACACCCCATTCTAAATTTTATGGGAACAAGCTACCCGACATTCTGTCTGGACCCAGAGTATTCCTGAACTGTATCATCTTTGAAGACAGTAATTTGTTTTGTTTTAAGAGATCATCTGTACTCTTCTCATATTTAAAAGGAAGTGGATAATTCATGTACCACTTCATATATCATGGCTGTGTGATGCACCATCAAAGAAATGTTTGTTGATTCACAATGGAAATAAAGAGACCAGACACAAGACCTTGGATTGAATATGGGCCACTTTATTGAGTTATTAAAATATTTAGTTGAAACTATTGATAAGCAATAGGGAGGAACAACTTGGTGAGGGAGGAACTAAGGCAGTAGATCTCCACCAGACTCCCTCCTCAGCTTTTCCTGGACAAACATCAGAGCTCAAGGAGAACCCAAATACCTGGGTTGCTCCCTGGTCATCTATAATGGAAGGCAAATCCAAGGAATTCCTCCCCCAAGTCGCATGATTTCAAGTAGGGGCACACCACCACCACTACCCCATCCCATTACCTAAAGATGCAGTTTCAGAGGCCATACCTTCAACCAAATGGCTGCCATAGGTATTCACTGTAATCTTACTTTTCTATCTCCACTACCTGCCAAGTGGCCACCTCTTTACAGACCCAAGAATTGGTAGTTTCCTAAGATATAGTGTAAGGTTGGCAAAAAAAAAAAAACTAGAAAGGGGGGTTCTACCTGGTCCCAAAGAAACCAGTAATGCTTATACTGCACAAAGCGTGGACAGGTGGGTCAATCATGGGATGTAAAGAGGAAGCAGACAGAGCCTAATAAACCCTGTGGCTCTGCCCCCTCATGCTCAACATTGTGGTGCTGTGTGCCATGACCTCTGCCCTCTTTGGCCCAGCAAAATCAGTTCCTCCCTGTAGCACTACATGCCATGGTTCGAGAACTGGCTTGTCCCTAATTTAATCCAATATTTTTATATTATTACAAAATCCATGGATGGAAGCCTGCATTGTCCCCAATGGCAGCGCATGCCCATGGCCTCGCCACCATTAGGGACAGCCCCCATTGTCCTGTGGTGACATGTGCACACGGATAATGGCCTAATGGCAGTGTGACTACGTGCATATGCCACCATTGGACAAAGGGCCTGTTCCTAATGACAGTGTGGCCACAGGCACACACCGCAACTGGGGTGTGTAGGCTTGTCTCCCCAAATATATCTCCATTCCTAGTTCAAAAGAAAACAGGGACTGGCTTTTGAAAAAAAAATCTTTCTTTTTTTCTATTGCTATTCTGTAAGCATGTCCAAATATAAAATGGTGTATTTTACCTAACAACAAATAGACGATGCAAATGACTAGACAGAAAACAACAGAGTGGAATTTCACTTTACCAAACAGAACAAATCAAATTCATCTGATGTAAGAAGCTAAGTAAGGCTGTGTCTAGTTAATACTTAAATGAGAGGTCTCCAGGGAAGATCAGAGATCTACAGGTAAGACTATAAAAGAATCCTGCCTGAATTTTTTGAAAACAATTGCCAGTCAGATTTGAAAATACTGGGCAATACAGACTAATAGTCTGACTCAATATAAGGCAGCTCATTATGTTCCTAACAGGACGATATCATTTAAAGTTGATCGTTTTGCAACCTTATTCCTGCCTTTTAAAGGGGACATTTTCCTTTTATTGACTATTTTGCTCCCTTGTCTCTAGCCATGTCTTCTTGCTGCTTCATCTTCTAACTATACTATAATAGTACAGCCGTTTTTGACAATTTGACAAATCAAGAGAGAGAGGAACAAAAATAGAGATTTATGGAGCAATTTTTAAAGGAAAGACACTTGTCAATAAATAACAGGATCTAAGAAACCCTACTATTATACCTGTGACAAAATGGATATCTCAATTGAGCTACAGAAGACTTCATTCTAATGCACGCCTGCTTTCATCAATCTATAGAGAAAAAAGTTCTCAAATAGTTCTTCAGCTTTGGGATCTAACTCCACAAGCCACATTGAAAATAATTACAAGGGGGATGGCAGGGACAAGAAAATATTAAAGGAAGGGAATAATATGAAGGCTATTTAATTGAACTGGTTTTGTTTCTTTGAACCTTTCATATTTCATTATAGTAGTGATAGATATGGCTTCAATCCCAAGTAAAAACTGATGTCACAGGAAAAGGCGAGGCATGTATTATATAGGGTGACTGGGCCAAATCCTTAGAAAATAGTTCATCAGATTCATTTGAATCTTGGCCATGTTGGAGAGATTGGTTTGATTCTGAGCATGGTCTATGGCAGTTTTGAGGTTAAAAAGCTAAAGGATAGTGTGCTTAAGGTTTGGCAAGTGACCTAAAACAGTTTGGCAAATATGTTCTGGGGTGTTTTCCCCCCAAAAATTATTTGGGTTGATCAGTTAAATTGTTTGTAGTGTCTTTCAGAAACAGTTTGGTTTGTTAGATCAAAGAGAAGGTTTAATGTGCTCTGTGTACTAGTTGTAGTATAAGGTGTTCTGTCATTTTAAAAAATTTAAATTGCAATTGGGGGTCCATTTTGCACATGTTCGGTTTGTGTTACTTGTCTTGTGAACCTTAGATTGGACAGGGGAGGAGGGAGGGATTTAGAAAGGGAAAAAATATAATGTTGGTTACCTTGGGCCCACACAACACACTTATAGCGCTATGATTTTTCTTTAACTGATGTCATTCTGTCCTATAGAATCCTGGAGCATGTGCGAATGGTACTGCTGCCCCTGGTGCCCTCCTGGCAGGTGGTGGCTGGGCAACTGGGTGAGTGAGTGTAGTGAGCAGGCCGTGGAAACAGCCAATCACAGAGCTCCAGGAGGCCAGCCAATGAGAAGCTGGCTGGGCAGGGCTATAAAAGAGCCTTGACAGGGAGTGAAAGGGAGTTTGTTTTGTTGGAGTTTTGAGGGAAGAGACATCTTCGGAGGGAGGGTTCCTGTTCCGGAGGGAGGGTTCCTCTTGGGGTTCCTGTGGGAACATTTATAGGATAGTTATATAGGCCAGGGAAGGGTCTGAGAAGTCCAGTAGGGACTAGAGAGGCTTGAGGGAGTCTGAGAAAGAGAGGCTCAGAATAAGCCTGGAGGTTAAGGAAGCTTTTGGCTTTAATATTGGAGAAGGTTGCCTGAGTGGCTGTAGTATTATTTTTAAGGAACTTCTGTAACTAAGGAAAAGATAAACAAAGCTTTAATTATATTTCAATATTTATTTCTTTATTTTATTAATAAACTTCATTCTTGTTTTGAAATACCACTTGTCCTCTGTTGAACTTTTGTAACACACTACCAAAGATATCCGTGCCTCAGTAGAGATAGGTGGTGAGTGAACAAGAAAGTGTTCAGTGAGTGAGTGAGTGAGGCAACAGCAGGAGAGGGAAGGCAGGGTAGGCTATATCTCCCACAGCCACCCAGCAGCCCCTTTCAGGCACTTTCACCAGGTGACACCAAGCCTAGTGATGCTACTGACAACTCCATCTTCTAATCACAGTGGACATTTTGAATAGTGTTCCCCAACCACCTTATTTTAGGAGAGAGATGTTGATATAGATTATCTCAGGATAGTTCCAGTATTTTGTACTCTTTGGTGTGTGTGTGTTTCTTTCTTTTCTTTTTCTCTTTCTTTTTGAGTCTGTGAAACTTGGAAGAGTGAAGCATGGGGTGCCTCCTAGGAAAATGCTGTAAGTCCAAAACTTTCAGTAAGTGACTCCCCTCCCCATTTGAACACCCTCTCCACAAAACTGATCACAATCCTTGTTTAAAAAAATGTACATTTTTGTAAATAGAGCCATTTTTATTTTGGAGCAAACTTTTTTAATCATTGCATACAAAAAAAGTAGGATTACCCCTTTGTAAAAAAATATTAAATTAAATTCAAAGCTGTAAAATACACCCTTGCTCAACATTCTTGTATTTATTTCTCTGAAGCATGGAAACCTTGGTCTTCTCTGAAGGGCCGACTATGCATGAAAATTTCTTCCAGTTTTTGCAATATTTTTTTTAAAGTACAGTATTGACAGTTCCTCTTTTTAAAATAAAAAGGGAATCAAAATTTAAAGATGCATAGCAACAAAACAATTCTTTTGAGCTCAAATGCCCAAAATGTAGCTGATCTAATTCCTGCCAAAGAGACTGCTGTACATCTTGATGCAATTCAAGTCACCAAGAGGGGGGGAATGTAGCCGTTTGTAGATTTCCAATTATGGTCAAAGGGAGACATAAATATTTGAATTTCTGATTGGAAATCAGTATTCTGACAATCATGTGGCCCCTGAATAAATCTGAGATCAATCCAGTGGCTTTCTGAGTCACATAATTAGGCTTTGAACCAAAGCTTACGGTTGCAGAGTATCCCAATTTATAGTTAAAGAAGTCACTCCAATGTATGGCTTGTACAACACCAAAGAAAATTGGCTTCACCTAGATCCACTGTTTTTAATTTGATTTTGCCAATACTTTCAAGTTAGTAGTTTGTAAATTATCAAGCTGCTATTTTGCATTTGGATCAGAGTGGAATATTCTGGTGAAAAAAATTAAAATAGATCCTATAAGCCTGAAGTCTTTCCAGCCCAATATAATAAACCTGGACGATTTAAAGGAGATATGAAACATCTGTTTATTTAAAACCTTACATCAAGGGGAAGGGGGAAATCAAACCAGCGATCAATTTTATTTTGAATACTAAGCAGCCTAGAGGCTTAGCTACTCTTGGCTGTACTGTACAACGTGATCATGCATCTGTCTCTTTTGATTGTACCTATATACATTCTGTTGCCTGTTGTAAGTGCTTTCATAAGAAGTGAAGTTGTCTGAAAAAACTGAAATAAAATGATACTTTAAGTCAGAAGAGGGGGGCAGGCATCTTCTGACTGAGACACAGCTGATGAATGCCAGCAAATAGTAAAAAGAATTCAGGAAGCTAGTGAGGCTTGTAGACCTTGGCAATGGGGAGGGAATCTGAGAGTGAAGGAAAGCGTCAAAAGAGTCTGAGCCAGTTCCCACAACGCTAAAGCAACCATGGCTGTAACAAATATGCCGTGTAGGTGGTCGTGTAGCAGCTTATCCAGTTAAACTGGAATGCCTTCTCTTTTTAGGCAGTTTACAGGTGAGTTTCTCCTAGCAGCCCCTTACAACTTACTCAGATACCTACTTGCCTGTTTAGGATCCCATGCTATGTGTGGTGCTAGAGTCTAGAACTGTGAAACTTAGCATATTTGTTATAAATGAATTTGTTATAAATGATTCTCCATATCATACAAGCATATCCACAAGTTAATAACAGTCAAACTTGAGGCGCACTTGGCCATTTTTATTACAACTACAATATAATCAGAGCCGTATTTCCTGGAGGAGGTGTCCTTCTGCTGGTAGCTCAGCAAATCCTTCCCTTTAATAGAAAAAACAGCAAGCACAGGAGGGTTTTAGAATATTCCACAGGAAAACCATTGAGCAGTGGTATTGAAAGAATGTTTTATTAGCAGTGCTAACAATCTTTTACCACAATAACAGCAAAAGCCAATGTTTCCATATGGTGATACAAAAATGTATGGACGTGCAGATGGATTCTTCTGAAATCACAAGAAATTTCTTACTCAGAATTCTATATATTTTTCCAGTTATTCTCATGAAAGGGAAATTTCAGGGAAGTCAACACTATGGGAATTCTTAGGTCTCAATTCTTTTAAAGTTCAGCCAAGGCCACACAACATGTTGATGAGGTAAAAGTGTTTTGGTTTTTTTAAGGTATTATAATCACAGCTTATTCACTGTGCCTTCCTCTTTGTGCACATTTTATCCAGATGTTATAAGAAAAATGAACTCAGCAGTTCACAAAGCAACTGGCATAACCTGGTTTGTCCACACTCCAGTAATATAAGACTACTATATGCCCTTGGGAGTATGAAAACATTCTGGGTGAAATGAGAGATTAATGGGAGTAATTACACTTAAACTGATATTTTGCATAAAACAATGCAACCGCTAGTTCTGTTCTAGCAGTAGTGACCTGTTTAATATCAAAACAAAAAGCTTTCCTAGTGCCTTTTCTATGAACTCATGTGATTTGTTAATGCCCAGAACATTACTTTCAAATTAATAAGACATATGGGTCCATAGACTTCTGGCACTTCAACAATGCAGTCCTATGGATGCCTATTCAGAAATAAATCCCATTGCGTGCAATGAACTGTACTCTCTGTGTATAAGAGTGCTGCCTCATTGTAAAGATTTCTTTCTAAAGCCTTGTTAGCAAAGACTTTCCTGATCTTTAGGATTAAGGATCATGGACTTAAACCACAAAAGCATTTATTTCCTATGCAAATTTACATAGTGTGGTGCAGTGATTTGAACACTGGAGGGTGACTCTGGAAACCAGGGTTTGGAGCCCCATTCTGCCACAGAAGCCCATTGGGTGGCCTTAGGCAAGGCATGCTCACTTAGCCTCAGAGGAAGGCAAAGGCAAACCCTCTCTGAACAAATCTTACCAAGAAAAACCCATGATAAGTTCGCCTTAGGGTCACCATAAGTCAGAAATTATTTGAAGGCACACAGCCACAACAACAAAAACAACATCCATTCTATTCAATGTGTCTTACTCGCAGGTAAGCATGCACCTGACCCTGTGCATATTTGCTGGGAATGGTAGATATCATCTACTGAAGTACTGTAGATGTGGAGTTTACTCAGATTGTTTGCTCCTGGGTGCTTGCTTCTTTTTAACAAACAGCTGTTGCAAGGGGGAGATGCGAGTGGCTGAACAAGACCAAGAACATGAGATAGGGCTCTCAGCCTTTTGCTCCTGGAGCACTCTTGATCAGGATCAGATTTTTTTTTCTGCTAGCTATTCACAATTGGATGGAAGCTTCTATTGGTACTAAGAGCAGTCTTCCTCATATTGGAAGGCCAGTAGTTGGGCTATCTGATGCATCTTGTTTCTTTTTTGGAACAAAACAAGACAAGGATTTTTTATTATTATTATTTTAATTTTTTGTGGTTGGCTATCTGAAAGGGAATCCAGTTGTCTCTAGAAATGATGCAAAGGACAAGAGATATGAGGAATGTGGCCATCAATAGCATACTGGAATTGTTTCAGAAACATGACATGAGGATCTGGAAGAAGATTATTCCGATTCAGTGCAATGGTGAGAGAGCTGTCTGGCAGGGACACATGAAATATTTTGTCATCAGAAGTGAGGAGAAATAGTTTCCACAGTTTTCTGTCTATTGCATATATATATATATATATATATATATATATATATATTTCTATGCAGTTCTCACACAATATTTGCAAATCCCAAAGCATGGCATGAAATAATCCTGCAGAGAAATATAGGTGAGTTTTTGCAGGAGAACTGGGGAGGACCACCCAAAAAACGCTCAACAATATTGTTTCCTGAGTGCTACATGCGCTTGTTTGTGAAAAATTGTTGTTTTGTGTGCAACCCCCCTTCCAAAATCTTACACAAAAAAATCTTGCACAAAACCCAGAAATCATGCAGTCAAAAAAAAAAACAGTGAGGTTTTTGTGTGCACACACACACAGGTGCACACAATATTTATAGTTTTGCAAATATCAGTCTTGCACAACACCCCAAACACACACATAAGCATAAACATAGCTTTTTCTGTAGTTAGATTTTCTGCACAAGTTTGCAGGGTTTTGTGCAAGACTGCCTTTTTTGCTCAGAAAAGTGTAACCTTGCACAACCTCCCCATATCACCAGCACTAGAGATTCTGCACAAAATAATGTGGTAATTCACACAATAAACATGACTGTCATGCATGATTGTCATGCAAAGAACACTTGTGTTTTTCTGCTCAGAATAATTTCCCACAACACTTCAGCATGGGCAAATACTGGATGAAAATGGCACAAAATTCTTGCTACTATGTTATTCTTCCCACTCAAAATGTGAGGAAACCCATTTTTCAGCCTTTCTCATCACTGGGAGGAAGGGAAGCTAAAATGCTTTTGGTGACTTTTTGAGGGAATTTCTTCACAATGTGGTCCACTTGCTATTTTTTTAGATAGATCCCCTCCCAACAAAAGTAATGAGTTCCGTAGTTAGTAATGGAATGTGTGACCAAATTTTCTTACCTAACAAAAGGAACAGAAAAAAATATAGGGCTATGGCTCTTAACATCATGATTTCATTTCTTGTATGATTTTTAACACCTTTCCCCAATTAAGAAGCCAGTGGAGATGTGACAGCTCACATGTGCTTTTTACCACAGTTTCCAAGAAAGAGGAAGTAGTAGTCCCACTATATTCTGCACTAACCAGGTTTCCCCGGGAGTTCGATATTCAGTTCTGGGCATCTCATTTTAGGAAGGATATAGGCAAGTTAGAGGAGATTCAGAGAAGGATATAGACAAGGCTCAGAGAAGGGCAACAAAAATAATAAAACATGGAGCAGAAAAAAATTGAGAAGTTGAGGGGTTTGGGCATGTTCAGCTTGGTAAAGAGAAGACTGAGAGGTGATATGATTACCCTCTTTAGAAATCTAAAGAGCTGTCACAAAGAGGAGGTTGCAGGTTTGCTCTCTTTTGCCCCAGTGGGAAGGACCAGATCTAATGAGCCTCTCTCCATGCTACACCATCTTACCCAGGAGGGAGTGAAAGGATAGGCCAAACTCCATCGGGCCTGTCCTAGAGTATGATGCAGACCCGTCCCTCAATGCCATCTGCCTTGGTCCAGGGGTCAGAGGGAAAGAAGAACTTTTTGAACCTGATCCCCTTCCCCAACACCATTCCCTTCTCCTTTTGTGTCGTGTCTTCTTAGATTGTAAGCCTGAGTGCAAGGAACCATCTAATTAAAATAATATTTGTAAGCCGCTCTGATAACCTTTAGGGCTAAAGAGCAGGGTACTAAATAAATAAATATTATTATTATTATTATTATTGGTTTTTAAGTCACAGAACAAAGGACATTCTTGACAGTAAGATCTATCTGACAAAGGAACCAATTACCTAGATAAATGGTGGGGTTCGTGGCTTTATGCGGGAGGCTGTGCCAACCACACCTGCTTGGGCCTTCTTCTCCCTTTGTGACAGGAGGGTCAAATGTTCACCTTTCCTGGGTGCTCCATCACTGGAGAAGAGGAGTGAATGTTTGTCCTTCTCAGTTGCTCCATTGCTGGCCTTTCTGTCTAGGGAGGAAGACCAGGGATGAAACAGCAAGAGAGGTGACCGTATGCCCTTCCTGACTACTCTGTCACCATGCGGTCTCCTTGGTGAGGAAACCCAGTAACAAAGGAGAGGAGGAATGAACATTCGCCCTTCCCAGCTGCTCTGACACCAGGCTTTTTCCCTGGGGAGGAAGCCCAAAGATGGAGCAGCAGGAGTGGTGAATACACACCCTTCCCAAGTGAGAGCCTCTGCACCTGGTGACACCCTAGCTAGTGAAACCACCAGGTGGGCTCTCTCTCTCTCTGGATGTCTTTTTAAAGAGACTACCTGCTGGGGATGCTTTAGCTGGATTTCCTGCACTGAGCAGCAGGTTGGACTTGATAGCACATGGGGTCCCTTCCCACTCTATGATTCTATTATTCAAATCTACTAGTAAAGGATCAGGCAATGAATATGAAGGGACTTGATATCAACAAACCATCCCATCTGAAAAGAGAATTTTCTTCACATTCTTCCTGGGAACTGCTAGTATAGTCAATTTCTCCTGTAGTATTCCTAGAAACCCCCAGTAACAGTTTCTCTTTCCACACCAGTAGATTTACTGGAGAGAATGGGTCAGTTTGTTGATTTACTCAACAGGCTGTAGTTTTTCCTCCAGATAGAGCCACCTGCATAAAAAGACCTGTAACCCCAGAGACCCACTTATCAGAAGAAGAAAAAAATAGCAGCCTGCAGTATGAAATAGCAGGTTGAAACTCTTAACTACAAACTTGGCACTGAGACATAATTGAGGTAGCATTCCTTGTGTTTTTTTGGTTCAATTGAACTATATATATTGTATGTGACATTCTCACCCACAAAACTGAGAAGTGGATCTTGGTCACTATGGATAACATACTATCATGAAAAGCTTAGAGAACACAGCAGTAAGGAAGCTAGACAAGAATTTTTGTTATTGCTACAATTGTTGAAGAACTGAATAGTCACAGGGAAAAACTGACTGTGTTCAGATATAACCTCAATATTAGGAGGAACTTCCTGACAGTAGGAGCTCTTCGACAGTGGAACACGCTCTCTCAGAGTGTGGTGGACTCTCCTTCTTTGGAAGTTTTTAAACAGAGGCTTGAAGGCCTTCTGTTGGGAATGCTTTGATGGAGAGCTCATGCATAACAGAAGGGTATGACTGGATGTCCCTTGGGGTCTCTTCCAACTCTGTGATTCTATGATTCTAGTACAGTGTCACCCAGTTATTCAATTGTGTAAGTGCACTATCCACTTGGGGTTGTTGGTTTTTAAGGCCATTTTCTGACACACACACCCAACTGTGTATTGGTTAGATGCATCCATTTCCTCCCCTCATCCCCAGAACTGGAAGTGATGTTCCTGTCACATCCAACCTGTATTTTTGATTATTTAAGGCTGTTTCCCCAGCCGGCATACCAATCAAATCAGATTTTTTTTTAAAAAGGAAAGAAGGTTGATTAGAGATAGTTGTGGCTCTCTTGTGAGGCATAGATTTCACCCAAACATGGAGGAACAGAGCTGTATCTGATAACATCTTAAGCTGGGATGTGATTCTTAAAGTATGACTATAACATGGACTTTACAGCATCACACATAAACAACACATGATGGAAATGAATTCTCAAAGTAGCACCTTCTGCCAGTTAGGGGTGATACCTGTGCAATACACTATCTCTCATTCCTAAATCAAACAACTGAACCAAAAATGCACACAGTTTTATAGCCACAGAGAGTTACAGAGAAATGACAATAATAATAATAATAATAATAATAATAATAACTTTTATTTGTATACTGCCCTTCCTGCGATCAGGGCGGTGTACAGCATCTACAGTTAAAAACATTTCAAACAATACAATAAAAAATTACAATAAAACAAGAGATAAAAACAAGTAAAAACATTATCATCCCCAATACGGTATACAATGGTTTATTCCAACGGCTTATCTGGGGGGAAGATGGCGATAACAGATAACAGTCAAGGATAAGCCTGATTAAATAGGTGCGTTTTAAGCTCCTTTTTAAATTGAGGGAGGGAAGTAATCAGGTGGAGCTCAATAGGTAGTGAGTTCCAGAGGCTCGGAGCAGATATAGAAAACGCTCTCTTGGCAGTTGTCGAGAGCCTGGCCTCTGGAACTCTTAACAGGTGTTGTCCGCTTGATCTAAGTGTGCGGGGCGGATTATGTGGGGAGAGACGATCCTTTAGGTACTCTGGGCCCAAGCCATTTAGGGCTTTATAGGTAACGACCAGCACTTTGTATTGGGCCCGGAAGCGAATGGGCAGCCAATGAAGATCTTTTAAGATCGGTGTTATATGGTGGGTCCTAGGTGCCCCCGTGATCAGCCGTGCTGCCATATTCTGGATTAATTGTAGCTTCCGGGTGTGGTACAAAGGCTGCCCCATGTAGAGTGCGTTGCAGAAATCCGACCGAGAGATTACCAGAGCATGTACTACTGTTTCAAGGTCCCTCCGGTCCAGGTAGGGGCGCAGCTGGCGTATCAGCCGAAGCTGGAAGCAGGTGCTCCTGACTGTCGCATCCACCTGAGAAGTAAGATGGAGCGACGAATCAAGGAGCACCTCCAAGCTGCGTACAGTGTCCTTTACGGGAAGCGTGATCCCGTTCAGGACAGGTGGAACCACCTCCCTCCCTGGGCCGGGGGAGCCTATCACGAGTACTTCCGTTTTCTCTGGATTCAGGCTGAGTCTGTTTTCCCTCATCCAGTCCATTACCGATTCCAGACAGGCCACGAGAGGAGTGACGCCATCCCTGGTCACTGCATCAGTCGGAGACATAGAGAAGACTATTTGGGTGTCATCAGCATACTGATAACCCGCACGCCCCATGTCTCCGGATGATCTCTCCCAGCGGTTTCATGTAAATGTTAAAGCGCATGGGGGACAGAATGGCTCCTTGAGGGACCCCAGAGGTGAGGGCCTTCTTATCGGAGCACACGTCCCCCAGCTGCACCATCTGGAACCTCCCAGAGAGGTAGGACCGGAACCACTGGAGCTCAGTGCCCCCGATTCCCACCTCTGCCAGGCGTTCCAGAAGGATACCATGGTCGATGGTATCGAAAGCCGCTGAGATGTCCAAGAGCACCAGCAGGGACACGCTACCCCTGTGAATGCCCAGACGGAGATTATCGACCAAGGCGACCATGGCAGTCTCAACCCCATGGCCCGCCCGAAAACCAGTTTGAAATGGATCTAGAAAATCAGCTTCATCCAAGATCGATTGAAGCTGGATTGCAACTGCCCTCTCGATCACCTTCCCCAAAAATGGCAGTAGCGAGACTGGCCGATAATTGTTGTGAACCAGGGGGTCGAGGGAGGGCTTCTTCAATATTGGTTTTATTGTGGCCAATTTAAGCTGGTCGGGAAACTGTCCCTCCCTCAAAGATGAGTTGATGATCCGGTGTAACAAGGAAGTTACTACCGGTCCCCCCTGTGCCACTAGCCACGAGGGGCAGGGATCGAGAGAGCAGGTTGTCTTCCTAACACTTCTAAGGATCTTGTCCACATCCTCAGTACTGACAGACTCAAACTGATCCAGTACAACCGAGTCCACGGAAGCTCTGGATGCCTCTATTCTGGTTTCTGTTTCAACCCTGGCGTCCAGATCTTCGTTTATCCGAGAGATTTTATCTGCGAAGAAGTTGTTAAATTGGTCACAGCAGGCCTTAGTAGGTTCAAGGATCTGGTTCGGGGCAGGAGGGAGCTGAGTTAGCTCCCTCACTACCCTGAACAACTCTGCTGCACGCGACTCCGCAGACGCGATACGAACAGCATAGAACGAGTTCTTAGCTGCTTGTATCGCCTCTCCATAGTCCTTCAAATGATGGTCTAGGAGAGCCTTGTCGGATAAACGATGGTGTTTCCGCCAGGCGTGCTCTAGCCGTCGCAGGACCCGCTTCCTTGCCCGGAGATCTTCCGTATACTAGGGCTTCTTTTTGGAAGCAGGCCTGAGAGGGCGCTTGGGAGCGATACTGTGTATAGCCCTGGAGAGATCTGTATCCCACGTGTTAACTAGGGCATCAACAGTGTCGCCGTCACTTCCAACCATATATCCCTCTAGGGCTTCTTGGAACCTAGCAGGTTCCATCAGCCTTCGAGGGTGGACCATTCTAAAAGGTCCGCCACCCCCGGGGGGGGGGTCTGGGTTGATGCCTTGATGCTTGCCTCCACCAGGAAATGATCCGTCCATGACAGGGCGGAAATGTTGGTAATTTCCGCCCACGGAGTTTCCATGTCCATACAGAAAACCAAATCAAGCGTATTCCCCGCAGAATGCGTAGGACCCGTAACTAGCTGAGACAGGCCCATGGCTGTCATGGTATCCATGAATTCCTGAGCCGCACCAGATGGAACATTGTTAGCCGCGAAGGGGATGTTGAAGTCTCCCAGGACTAAGAGCCTGGGAGACTCCAGCACCAGCTCCGAGACCAACTGTGTCAGCTCGTTAAGGGAGTCCGTTAGCGCACGGGGTGGCCGGTAGACCAACAGAATCCCTAGACTGTCTCTAGCCTTCAGGGTCAGGTAAATACACTCGATATAGGAGGTCTGACTAACATGGTTCCTGGTTAGAGACAAGGTGTTTTTATGCACCAAGGCAACACCCCCCCCCGCCCACCTAACCTGTTCTGGTCCTTAACCGAGTACCCGGAAGGGAGGACCTGAGCCCACACAGCATCCCCTTCAGGCCCAAGCCAGGTCTCGGTTATGCAAGCCAGGTCACAATTATTATCCTCTATCAGGTCACTCAAAATGTGGGTCTTATTTTTAATAGACCTGGCATTGCACAGGAGCAGAGACAGGGTTTGTGGTATGGCTGGAGTGACCCTCAGGTCCCCTTGGGTAGGAGTAGAGCTTGAAGAGGGGATAGATATTAAACATCGATCTCTTCTTCCCTTGTAACACTGACCCTTACTCCTACCGTCATACCTCCCCTTGCCCCACACAACTTGAATAGGAGCCCCGCTTGTGCCAGAGGAGTTACCCTCTATTGCCCCGGCTGATACATCTTCTCCCCCCATATCAATAGCCCCTCCCCTCCCTTCACAAAACAAAGGTGAAAACGGGGAGGAGGATAGAAAGGAGGATAGAAAGGAGTTAAGGAAAAACGACATCCAATCAAGGGCCATTGTCGCCAGCCTCAATACTACCAAAATTCCTACACAATGTAGGTACACGATGTTAATGCGCGAGAAGTTGCGCTCTAGCGCCCCTGCTCAGTTCTCTCTCTCCGTCCCTCTCTGGCAGCGGCTTCAGCGGGGCCCAGCAAGCCAGCTAAATAGGACGCTACTCTCACCGGCGCCCCACCCCCAGCGTCCGCTGTTGCTGAGCAGCAGAATTCCTGCGCCGTCGGGATGCGCGATATTAATGCGTGGAGGAGGTTGGTGCACAGAGGGCTGCGCCCAAGCGCTGCTGCGGAGTTCTCGTATAGCTGCGGTCTCTCCGTGGGGCCTGGCGAGCCGGCATTTAAAAGGAGTGCCGCTCTCACCGGCCTCCCCGCCCCCAGGTGCTCCGCTGCTGCACTGGTCTTCCGGCGCTGGCGGTGTGGCTGCGGCCTCTCTGCGGGGCCCGGCGAGCCGGTGTTTAAAAGGAGTGCCGCTCTCACCGGCCTCCCCGCCCCCAGGTGCTCCGCTGCTGCACTGGTCTTCCGGTGCTGGCGCTGGCAGTGTGGCTGCGGCCTCTCTGTGGGGCCCAGCAAGCCGGCGTTTAAAAGGAGTGCCGCTCTCACCGGCCTCCCCGCCCCCAGGTGCTCCGCTGCTGCACTGGTCTTCCGGCGCTGGCGTTGGCGGTGTGGCTGCGGCCTCTCTGCGGGGCCCGGCGAGCCGGCGTTTAAAAGGAGTGCCGCTCTCACCGGCCTCCCCGCCCCCAGGTGCTCCACTGCTGCGCTGGTCTTCCGGCGCTGGCGCTGGCGGTGTGGCTGCGGCCTCTCTGACCTTTGTGTCACTCCAACTGCTTTTCATCATTTATGGTAGGGTAGTGGAATTCATGGCTTTTTAGGGGGTATTGAATTGCAACTACTATCAGCTCTAATGGATATAGGCAATAAAGGATCATGGGAGATGCAGTCTAACAATTTCTGGAGGGTCATATATTCTCCATCCCTACCTGATCAAGACTGTTTCAGTCCCAGTACTGGACTAGAAGCTAGGTTGAAAAGCATCCAGAGAATATTACCACTAAGGAATGCTCACATGCTTTGCCCAAGAAAGGGTGTACTGTGGTAAATCATCTGAGTACAGGAAGAGTGGCACCAAAAGCAGCCTCTCCACTACTTCTTTGGGAGCAACACGGACACTTTCATAACAAGGCATTCACTATCTCCTGGATTCTTCTGGGGGAAAAACAGGCTGCCAATCAGCTGTGATTAGGTATGATGGGCAAAGATCAAATATGCAGGCATTAGGTGACACTTGTCCCAACATTATGCTCCCAACACCTTCTTTGGATTTCATCAAAACAAGCATTTAACATATGATCCAGCTCAGAGCCAACCAACACAACTGCTTCACACAAACAGACTACAGTGTAAAAGCTCCTTCAAGCCACTTTGGGGGGCAGTTTATTGAGTCCCTCCTCACATGAAGAATAACTAAGGGGCAAAAAAACACAATTAACAGTGGAGAAGTAAGTTGTCTTGGCTGTTACTGGAGCCATGGAATAGACTTATAGAGGGTCTTAGCCTAACCTTATGTGTAATGGAGGATTGAATGGAAATTTCTTGGAGGAACTTGTTTTTCCATGTTTCTTCTTCCACCAGCCAAATGTGTTTTCTATGTTTCTTCTTCCACCAGCCAATTGTGTTTTCTATGTTCCTAGAAGAGAAAGGGACTTTCATTCTTCCATGACTAGCACCATAATCAAGTGAACTGGGCAGAGGAAGAAGAGATTGATCCATCATGGTTCCATACGGTATAAACCTATTTTGTTTCGGTTTGTTATTTTGTTTGCTTGCTGTTTGTTTGCAATTTTTTACACACAGACTCTCCATTAATAATTTCTTAGCACAGCAGCAATAATTCTGCAGTTTAATGACTCCTATGGACTTATTTATAAGAGTACTATAGGTCATGTTTGGTTGGACTCATCTTCAATTTTCCTCCACTTGCAGCCTAAGCCCAAATTCTAATGGTTAGAGTAGATCCACTGAATCAATGTAAGCTTAGTAGGTCCACACTTTTGTAAGTTCCATTGATAAGAGTGGGCTGGAAACCAAAAACAGGATCCAGGCTTGTCATCCTTGTTGTTTCCTTGTCCTAAAATGCATCAATTTTATTTACATATTTACATTGCATATGTTTCAACTGATATTTGCAACTCATATACTCTAAGCTGTAGGAAAGCTTAAAGATTATGTGCACCTGTCATTCTTCAAATATTTTAACATGCACTAGACAATCTTTTTCATCATTTCACAAAACCTAAATGAAACATACAGAGAAAACATACACAGAGAGACAGTGTGTCCTTTTGGCAATGCAAGATTAGCTTTCATTCTGTTCACCTACAGAACAGATGTTCCATTTCCTAGTCACTTAAGCCCATCTTGCAAGGCTGCATAATTTACATCTCCCCACATGCATTAGAAATGATAACAATGGGCAACAGAATGATTAACGGATTAAAATAGTTCACCACACATAGGCACACACAGGTAATTATAATGTTCTGGTTCTATCTCCTCATCAATTTTACAACAAAGAAAACAAAACAAAACTTGATGTAGTATCCACCCCAAAATGCAGCTGAGCCAACATTAGTATGAATTAATGTGGGTGCTAGACATTTCATGATGCCAAGAAACCATCAGGATGGATAGAAGGCAGGTGAAGGCCTCATCCATGAAGAACCTCTTTAGTGCAGGATTTATTAAAATGAAAGGGACCTGCACTAGCCCAGTTCCAGGCAAAAACACAAGTTCTGTCTGAACAAATCTTGCACACACACACACAAAAGTGATAGGTTTGCATTAGAGTCATCATAAATTGAAAATGACTTGAAACCACACTACAATGAAGTTTGTCTCTTTCAGGGAACCCTGAATGCCAGTACTGGTCTGTTTACAAAGCATATTTTCACCCTCACAAACAGGATACTTCACCTTCTTAGGGGGGAAATTAAGTTCTTTTTACAGATGTGGGATTTCAGGTAACCCGGTGTCTCCCAATTTCAAGGATAGTTTCTCATCTGTGCATTCACACCAGCTTCTCTGCATCAAGCTTCAATCACAAAATAAGTTAGGACATTTTTGTTGAAATACATTACATTGGCTGGGACAAAAAAACTACCCTAGTTGCAATATGGTGTTAGACATTATGCTCAGTTAATATGAACAGTAGACATTGATACATAAGAAAGGAAAGCTATCTGTTTTCAGGTCTGCACAAAAGACAACATGTATACTCAGAAGTACAGTTATAAGATTAGATTCCATTGAAAGAAGAACAGGACTGTAGTCTAAGGTATGTGTAGGTCTGCAGCTAAAAATGCCTCCTCAGGATCCAGTCCATTTCTTTGAAAGCAAAAACAAAAATCAGAAGATGCTGGTATTGTTCTGGAAAAAAACAGCAAAGGTTAAGTTATGATGATGATACAACAACAAAATAAAAGTAGATGTCCAGATGGTTTAAGAAGAGCAAGCTCTGCCACATACGCCAGCATCAGGGCAGAGTGGCGATGTCTGCATGCTGCATGCCCCAACTCTGCCCCCATGATGCCACACAGTAGTAGGTGTCACAGTGTTCCCTTGGTACAACATGTACACGTGCTGTGCCAAAGGAGTGCCAAAAAGCCACAGTGCCGGTGGCTATGGCACCTTTTCAGCTGAGCAAAAAGGAGCTGCTTTTTGTGGCTCCTTTTTGCACCGTGGAAAGCCCAGATTGGGGCTGCAATGTGCAGTTGCCTTGGCCCCAATCCAGCTAGGGGCTGTCTGTACAGCCTCTAAGACATCTTTGCTATGTTGCATGAAAGGAACAAACTGAAAGAACATCGAGCAAAATATACTTCAATCCATTGTCATTGCACAATTACTGATCAGGAAAAAGTTGAGCTTGGATGTAACTAGCTACAAACAACTGGATGTTTTAATAATTCCTTTTCTGATACCAAAGCTACAACTATATTGCTGTTGTAACTTCATGAGAGATTAAGGCCTGAAACAGACAGGTCAAAAATGGCACTTCCCAGCCAATTCGGGTGCATGGCGTTTACATAACACATGACCCCCAATCAGCCGAAAGCCACACCAGGGCTGAGCCCAAAAAGGAGCGATGCACTGCAGATCACAGCTGTGGGTGGCTCTAGGACTGCGACATCTGGTTGCTGTGGTCCTGCATCGATTCAGGCACATGCTGCCCCAACCTGCCCATCTGTTTCAGCCCAAAGTCAGTCTTTTTGCAATGTAACTGTAACTTTCTAGTCACATTTTCAGTTATGGCAGTGTGGCCTCATAAAATGGCAGGGAGAATTAGCACAGGGTTTAAATGCACCAGCTCACACTGTGCTTCATGCTACCACCTCTTGCTCTGTTGTGAGTCTTGAGCAGATGGTAAGGTGGACAGGAGGAGACCATGCTTTGTATCATGGACCAGTGCTTGCTTGCAGCCTTCACAAGCCACCAGCCTGTGATACAACTCGCTCTCCTATTTCATCCACCTTACTGTCCCCTCGCCATTCCCAACAGAGCATGAGGCAGCAGCAGAAGTCTTTCCCAACTCTACCTTAAGGTGACAAGGATACCAGCACTGTTCTCTTGAAAATTAAAAAGACTTTCAGCTTCCTGCAACCATGGAATATATAAATAGTGGCAATACTCCCCTTAATTCAACAGCCAAAATATCACTTGGCCACAAATAATAAATAAGCATCAGCGCATGCATTACAGCCACCACAGGAATGCCAGCAATTATTATTATTATTATTATTATTACTACTACTACTATTATTATTTCTTACCTCTCCCCATGGATCAAGGCAGGGAACAACTAAAATACATATCAATTTAACAGGACATACATACATTTAATAGGACAAGATATACACACATTAAAACAATCCACAATAAAAATTCAAAATGTAAAAACCATCTGGGTAAGCCTGCCAGAAGAGACTGGTCTTTAATGCTGTTTTAAATTCACACAGTGTATTCAGCTGTTGAATCTCTTCCAGCAGGTCATTCCACATCTAGGGCTGGCTGAAGGAAAAAATCCTCTGGCTGACAGTTGCCAACCTAGTCCTGGTTGACTGGAGTAAATGTCCACCAGAGGATCTAAGCATACAGGTTGGATCATATGGGAGGTGGTGGTCCTGTAGGTAATTTGGACCCAAACCATGTAGGGCTTTAAAGGAAATAACCAACACCTTGCCTAGAAATGAATTGGCAGCCAATGGAGTGATTTTAATATTGGTGTAATATCACTTCTGGATGTCCCAGTAATCAATCTGGCTGCCATGTTCTCAACTAGCTTCCGAACTTGGTACACTGCATTGCAAAAGTCCAGCCTTGAGGATATCAGCATGTCCGCTACCATCTTTAGGTCCTCCAGCTACAGGAAGGGGCACAGCTGCTGTAACAGCCGAAGTTGATAGTAAGCACTCCTGAACATCACATCTATCTGAGCTTTCATTTGAAGCGACAGATCCAAAAGTACCACAAACTTCAAACATATTCTTTCAGGGCTGGCTGATACACCTCCAAATCCAAGTTAGCACCTTTAAGAGTAAACACCTCTGTCTTGCCAGGATTCAGCTACAATTTGTTTTTCCCCATTAATTCCCCCAGGCATTCATTCAAATGAGCCATACTATCCTTAGCTAAGGCTGTATCTGAAGGCATAGAGAAACATATTTGGGTATCATCAGCTTACTGATAGCACTCTGCAATGCCTCCAGGTTATCTCTCCCAGCGGTTTCCTGCAGATGTTGAATAGCATTGGGGATGCTATTCATGCCTTCACTATTGGGGATGCAGATGTTGAATAGCATTGGGCACCTTGTTGTATGCCATACAACAGCTCCTTTTTTTGAGGAGGAGCTATCCCGAAGCACCACCATCTGGAACCTGCCCAAGAGATAGGAGTGGAACCACTGAAGCATGGTGACTCTGATTCCCAAATACCCCAGGTGTTCCAGAAGGACACCAAAGTTGATGGTATCGAATGCCACTGAGAGGTCCAAAAGCACCATCAGGGACACTCTCCTCCTGCCACTGCTCAAGCGAAGATCATCCATTCAAGTGACCATAGCAGTCTCTACTCTGTATCCTGCTCTCAAGCCAATTTGAAATGGGTCAAGAATTGGTATCATACAAGACTTCCTGGAGTTGGAAGGCAACTGATCTTTCAATCACCTTGCCCAGAAGTTGCTGAAGACCAGGGAGTCCAGGGAGGGCTTTTTTAGAAGTGGTGGTAACACTGCTTCTTTTAAGCAGGCTGGAAAGCTTCCCTTCTTGGGATTTGCATTAACAATATATATTTGTTATTGTTAACTGCTGTCAACTTCAACTTATGGTGACCCCATGAATGAGAGACCTCCAACCTCAACCACCTTTCTCAGGCCTTGCAGCCTCAGGGCTGTGGCTTCCTTGATTGAGTCTACCTATCTGTAATGCAGTCTTCTTCCTCTTGTCCTACTGCACTACACATATGCAGAGTTTAATTTAACAAAGGACAGAATTTCAACAATTTCAGCATAATATCACTATAGGTAAAAATATCTGAACACATTAAAACCTGTGGCAAGGTGAGCAATTTGAGGTTGCCTGCTCAAGAAAGTCTTTGCTAATGATGATGCCACTTTCACTTTTGATTTTCTGACATACAACATGCTCTTTGCAAGTCATGTAATTTCTTGTTTCCTATTTTCTTCACCCTCTAACCAGTTTGGGGTTCTGAGGGTCCCTATCTCTGTGATCCTTCCAAGTCTTTTGTACTCCATCACTAAAAGGCCTCCTCCAGGCTGCTCATGCCTTTTTAAAGCCATGACACTGCCTAACCATCTGACAGCATACAAAACTAGTTGAAGGCTGACAGGGGACAAGCAGAGGTGTGACAATATGAAAGACTAGGGACAGATCAAATCAATACAGACAAGGTGAGACAACTACACAATCTGATGGGAGGTTTCTGCATCTTGCAGTAGAGAAGATGCAAGGAAAAGGCATACAAAAGGGGAAGGACATCTGATCAAAGATGCTGACTCTCATTCAGCTACTCCTAATAGAGAGCCTGAAAATAATTCATTACAAACAAGGTGTTGCCTGCAATTAGTTTCTTTCTCCAATAGTGAAGGCATAACTACAATACATTATGAATACAATTTTAATAAAGAATCATAGAATCATAGCATCGGAAGAGACCACAAGGGCCATCCAGTCCAACCCCGTTCCATGCAGGAACTCCCAGTCAAACCATCCCCGACAGATGGCCATCCAGCCTCTGCTTAAAGACCTCCAAGGAAGGAGACTCCACCACCCTCCGAGGGAGTGTGTTCCATGGTCGAACAGCCCTTACTGTCAGGAAGTTCCTCCTAATGTTGAGGTGGAATCTCTTTTCCTGCAGCTTGCATCCATTGTTCCGCGTTCTAGTCTCTGGAGCAGCTGAAAACAAGCTTGCTCCCTCCTCAATATGACATCCCTTCAAATATTTGAACAGGGCTATCATATCACCTCTTAACTGTCTCTTCTCCAGGCTAAACATCTCCAGTTCCCTAAGGCGGTCCTCAGCATCACCCCTTGTGCAGCATAAATTTACTTGTTAGTTACTTTTATAGTTGGGGGAGGGGGTTACCTCACAAAATTATAGAGGAGGAACATCAGTTGATTCAAGTTCTGGTTTATACTGCTGATGGGTGCTCTGTTATGAATGTTCAGATAAGGATAAGGCAGACAGAAGAAGAGTGTGTTTGGTACCACAGGCCACTACTAGCTTGGGGAATTTGGATGTGCTTTTTAAAAAGTAATTAAAAAGAAGTTATTTAGTTACTTTGGGGGGAAATGAAAGTAAGAGGTTGTTTATAAAATTTAACTGTAATTGTATTTGTTTATTTTATATCCTGCTTTTCTATCAAGAGAATGGGAGCTAAATATTTTTAATAATAATTACCTATTAAACTAATATAGTAACTAATTATCTTTTCAAAGGACTTTTCCAGGCATTGGATGCCTCATACAACAGAATCAAGAAATGAAGTGCCTGCACCATTTTGAAATGAACAAACATATTGCAGATATCTCTATAAAGGTGTTCTTTTTAATGAAGGACATTATAAGGAATGTCAGACCAGCTGATATTGATATAGTCTTAAAATCCTACTCAAAACATTGGAGGAAATAGATTCTAGTTTATGAAAGCTCATACCACCAGCTTCATTATTCCAGTTAGTATCAAAGGTACTACAAGATTCTTTTGCATACTCAAAACAAGTAGTTCATGTTTAATTTTACTGTGAGAAAATGGCATTTTTCACAACTTCTGGCAATTTTGGAAAAGGAGGGGAGTACAGTGAGAAATTCTTCTAGCGACAATTCATAAAGCACTTAGGAACTATTAAAAGGTTTACCTTCTCAAATCCTTAAGGTCAGAACGTGCAAGCCATGAGGAACAAGAGATTAGATGTTAAACATCTTTTCTAAGCAACAGGAATAAAACCCTCCTCTTTAATGTTCCGAAACCCATATTAACCTGTTACAGTACATATGGACTTCATTGCCCTGGTGGCTTGTCATGCTCTATTCTTTAAGCAGTGGATTAGTGCAATTATGAAAGAGACAGTGTCTTAAGTCCAGCTATGTGTGCCCCAAAGTGCTATAAAATGCCATGCAGAATAGTCTGCCTGCTATTATAGTGTGAGGGTCATACAAGGCTGCTGCTATACAAGGTTTTTGTTTTGTTTTAATCTTCTATCCATTGCTTAAGCACGGGGGATTTGAAGAATTCCTAAAAGGATTAAAATATTTATGTTTATGTCATCCTTGCAGTATTTGCAATAATTTCATATATAAAGCAAATTATTACATACCTAGTCATAATGACCAGTGGTAATAAAGTTGTGTTACTCCTGCTGGGAAGGAAAAAGAATGAATAGTGCCAAAAGTTTTAAAATAAAGACATTCAGAATATATAGCTTTGTGTGTGTGTGTGTGTGTGTGTGTGTGTGTTTCTATTCAATTCTATATTCTATATAGCATATTCTATATAGTATTCTATATCAGTTAGTTTAAGTATTCTTAAATTAGTTAAGTATGCTTAGAATCATAGAATCATAACGTTGGAAGAAACTCCAAGTGCCATCTAGTCCAACCCCCTCCCACGCAGGAAAACAGTAACAAAGCATCCCTGACAAATGACTATCCATCTTCTGTTTAAAGACCTCCAAAGAAGGAGATTCCACCATTTTCCAAGGGAGTGTGTTCTGCTGTCAAACAGCTCTTATCATCAGGAACTTGGAAGTTCTTCCTAATGTTGAGGTGGAATCTCTTTTCCTGTAGCTCGCATCCATTGCTGTGTGTCCTAGGATTTTACTACAGCCAGCTTTAAAACCATGATTACAGTTGGAAAAAGTGGCTTTGGCAATACATATCACACAACAACACCTCTTATAGCTGTTGTGTCCTCTGACCCCAAATAAGGCATTCCTTTTCACTGATGAGGGAATTCTTTAAATGAGCTATCAATAGTGCAAGTGCCTAGGTGTGAAACATCACTGCCAAGGCAGTCACGTCACATGGTGTCATTGTCCCCTCCTCTCCCCTTGTCCTCCATCCCGGAGCCCCATTATTCTCTACCAGCCCGATTACCATTTTTCCCCCTGCTTCTTTTCATTCTTTCTTTTAAAAACTTTTTTTAATGACCACTGTAGCTAAGCACATTTGGACCGCTTTTTCCTGCCTATCTGTTCTGCCCCTAAGTACACTTAGTTAAATACACTTAACTAAGTAACCAATCCAATCCTGGCCCCATCCACACACAAACATGACAGAAAAATCATCAGGCGAATGGATCTCCTTCTCCTCATGCAGTTGATGCCTGTGAAGTAGGTTGGGGAGGGAGTTATGGGAGCAGTGTCCAAATGATGACTAAGTAGCAGCTGTGAATACAGAACAGTTATGGACAAATAAAGATAGCTTGTTTATTAAGTAGCTGATATAGAATACATAAATCAAATATAAAGAAAACAAAAACAATGAGCACAGAGAATTTGCACAAATTCAACCTAGAAGAAACAGAAATAGTAAAAGAGGTCTCATACCTGGGACCAAACATTGACAGGAAAAGGGTCTGTAGCCAGGAAATAAGAAGATTAAGAATGGGGAGAACAGCAATGAAAGAACTAGAAAAGATCCTAAAATGCAAAGGTATACAACTAAACACAAAAGTTTGAATCTTACAGACCACTGTGAGAGCTGGACATTTAAGAAATTTGATACGAAAAAAATCAACTCATTTGAGATGTGGTTCTGGAGAAGAGTGCTGAGGATTTCATGGACAGCCAAAAAGACAAACAGATGTGTCCTGGAGCAGATCAAACCTGAAATCTCCAAGCTAAGATGACAGAACTGAGGCTGTCATACTTTGGCCACATCGTGAGAAGGCATGACTTTATTCTTTCCTGAAAAGCAAACCTGGCCACCAGTTGAACCATCCTTCTGAATATGCTGTAGCCCCCTTCACTCGCCTTGGTTCATTTTAATGTATGTTTTAATAGTTAATTGTTTAACTGATGTTTTAGGGGAGGGTGCAAACTATTGAGTTATGAGGTTTTGTATGTATTCATTTAACTGTAAGCCACCTTGGTTATCATGGACAGAGAGGCAGGGTATAAATAAAGTTTTGTTTGTTTATTTATTTATTATTGATTGGGAAAAACAATAATACTAGGAAAGGTGGAGGGAAGCAGAAAGAAAGAAAGGCCACATGCTAGATGGATGGAGTCTATTAAGGAGGTCATGGGTGTGACTATGAAGGAAGCAGAACCATGGAAGATAGGGAATCTTGGTAATGTCTCATTCACAGGTTTGCCGTGGGTCAGAATTAACTCGAGGGCAGCTAACAACAACAAAAATAGAATACTGGCCTGAATCTATGTGGTTTCCCAGCATCCCAGCACTGGGAGACACATTTCACTTTAGCCTTCAAAACAAGATCCACTTTTAATTTTTAAAACCTTTCTCAGGCTTTTTTCCTCCTCACACAGTCTAAACCTGACATTTCCTGTGGCATCTAGCAGACCCACAGGTGGCTTTATAGATTTACATCTCCCACTTCACCTGTCATGCACATTCATAAGACACTATGGTCTGAATCCTATTGGTGACATATACAGAGATAATGTCAAATGTCTTAATGTTCATTGCACTTCAGCATTCTGCACACAGCATCTACCCTTCCCCCCCCCCCCCCCCCCAGCCATTCAATGGATGTAAGATGATGGGAGTAGCCAGGCAGCATCTGGATACAACAATAAGCAGAAATCCTTTTCATGGATCTCTGAATTTCCTTCAGAGGGCCAGAAGACAACCTGCCACTGCCTGCTCCTCTGGCTTCCTCCAACCTTTAACTGGCCTTTAGGGGAGCACCAAAACCAGAGCAGAAAGTTTAAAATGTGGAAAGTAGGGAGGATGTATAGTTATGCCTAGCAGAGTGATCGACTGTCTCAGCCTCTGCTGATTTTCTTCCTTAAGCACATCTATTCTTACCTGACTGAAAGAAGCAAAATATATGTGCATTTGTGTGCATATCTATGTACACACATACAACTGTTCAATTTTTTAAAAAAATAGCCAGAGTCATGTTGGGGCCTTAAATCTTCATGAGTGAACTTATGTCTGTGGGAATTAGAATTGTGCAGTTGTGTAACATCTGTATTTCATAGAGGGCTGCTGTTAGGCTACTACACAGAAGAGCCAGCAACTGCCCTATGTGCATCCATTTGCAATGCACATCAGTAGGTGATGCACATTGTGCACCAATGCACACTGAGTGTTCTTGCCAGCATTCTGTTACACACCTTTGCTGTTCAGTAAATCGGCTTCTTAGCACCTCTGCTGTGTAAATAGGTATACATAAAGTTACGTAATGTAATCGGTCATATAGGATTACAGCAAATGATGGCAATTTCAACTGGAGCAACTCATCTGGAAACTAATGATCATTGTAGAAAATATCATTTTCACATCACACCAGTAAATACTGTTTTAAATGAAATATTACAACAATAGTGACAGCATTCAGAGGAATTCCATCAAAGATCACAGAACCAAAGCAGAACCAAAGTGTACAGTGTTAGCAAAATCATCCCACAGCATCACCCTCTCCACCACTCATACAAGACAAAACCCAGGAACCTCAAAGAAATGGCATGTCCTTGTTTCACCTCATAAAAATGGAGTGGGGAATTTTGGGAAACTATTTTCTTACTCACCCCTATATTTTCAGCAAAATGCCTTTCTGCTAGTCTTCCTGACACCAACCCATGCATGATCTACAAGAGCCTTAATTTGTAGCAACAAATTTGTTACAAAATTTGTAATGCACATTTCTGGAACAAGTGGGGAAGGAGTCACCCATCCCTTGACCAGAGTATAGAGAAAGCTGAAGGTACTATTTTTTAATTAATTAATAAAGCCCCAAGAAGGAGGTGTTTCTAGGCAAATGAAAATACCATGCTATAAGGAGAGCACTTTGTTTTTGCTGTTGTTTTCATTCTTTGTTGTTTGCATTCTTTGAAGGAAAGGGGGTCGTGTATGTGCATGCAAGTCTGAAGAGGAATGATGCAATACAACTTTTAAACCTAACTTCTTTATAAAAAGAACAAAGCCTCTGCAATTTAATGTCCTTGCTCTAAATTTCAAGCAACCAAGGCAGTTGGAGATTTAAAGACCATGTTTCAGGTCTCCACTTGGAAGTGGAAACCAACTGTGTGGCCTTGAACAAGTTACACTTTCTCAGCCTCAGAGGAAGACAAAGGCAGACTCGTCTGAAAAATTCTTGCAAAGAAAACCATATGATAAGGCACACAACAACAACAACAAGGCAGTCAGAATGCCCTTCCTTGTATCAAATCTTCATGCTGTTGGTTGGAGAATTCAAGGGGACTTCTCAGCGGGAGCACTAACCATCTAAGAAGCCTAAGCCATAAAATCATTCCCATTTAGGCTATCCTTAAGATGAGCAAGGTAGAGATAGGATGGCAGTCAAGTTTGCAGTTCCATGAGGTCTGATAGAAAGTCATTAAATGCAATAATTTAACCATAACAGAGGAAACAAATTTTCAGAAAATCAAGACACTTTGCTGATATTTTATCAAGCAACATTTCAAAAGAGATGCCATCTCAAGCCTTATGCCTAATGCAGTAAAGAGATCAAAACTGTATATTTTGGCCAGAATTGCCTATCAACTACATTGATATGTAATGGTCATAGTTATGTAGCTACATAGGAGTTTATCACACATGAGGAATTTCTCTCAATTTCGAATGGAGCCAATTCGAATTCATGTAAATTCGCTAGTTTAGCAAATTTACATGCATTCTAATTGTGTTCGGAATGCATTCAGAATGACTTCCCATTTCCCTAAAATGACCGCCATTGCCTGAAATTGTGTGAGATACTCTAATACACAATTACGTGAAACCCCATGATTGCATTCAGAATGACTTCCCAATGCCCAAAATTGCGTGAGATGCACTCATACGCTATAACGTGAAACCCCATGATTGTGTTCAGATTGCCATTGCATTATATCCCCAAAATCTATTGTATGATAAACTCCATAGTGACTCCCACCACACTCCACCCAATCCGACTTATTGGGCACCAACTTCTGCAGTGGCTGGGAGTCTGTTCCCCTACCAATCAGGAAAAAAAACCTGATGTTCCCCACCTCCTCCAGTGACAATCTCTGTTGTGACAAGCAGAAGCAGGGGGACAGACCCCCCCCCCCATCAATCATAGCAGCTGCTGCCCAATAAGTGAAGAATGGGGGACTTTTATAGTCCCTCTGTATTCCATAAAGCCATGAAGACATAGTGAAGTAGTCACAAATGCGTAAAGCATTCACAACTGTCTTAATGAAATCTTGCCCTTGTTTATAGTTTTGGTATATTAGCCTCTAATCTGTGAAAGAAACAAGGTTTCATTCCTTTATTTAATATAAACTAAATAACATTCCATACAGAAAAAGACTAAGATGCAATAAGACAAAAAGCAAAAAATAAACATCTCAGCCTCACAATAAAGCCATTAAAAGTGAATGGGAACCAAAACTAATGCTACCTGAAAGGAAGCACAATTCTTTTGTATAATAAACAGAGAAAAAGTAAAGATGACAGTCCTCATTATCCCACATACGTCGGCTTACAATACTTTATCCAAACATATTTCTCTCATTTTTAAAACAGATTTCAGAACTCCTTTCCATATGTTAAAATTGCTACATTTTCTTTCCAGTGAATGCCCATCTCAACTCATTTAAAATGTTATATAAACAATTATTCATTGTCATTCAGTGTGGATATATAATCCTATAAAGTGTGTAGAGATTCTGACTCTCCCATCCTTTCTTTACAGATCACATTTAAAAGTCCACATCATTTATATATGCAATATTCTGCTTCCATTGACAACACTATTACACAAAAATACTGTATGAAAGGAGACATAATATTCTTCAGAATAATTCAAAATCATCTTCACATTCCATGCCCAATACAAAACACGTATTGCTACAAATTTGTATGATCTGTAACTTTTTCTATCCAACTACTGACCACTACTATCCTGTAATACACAGCTGAGCTGGAAAAGGTTACTGTACTTTTTTTGATATCTTCCAGAATATTCATGCCAGCACAGCTTTGTTTGTTTGTTCTAACAAAACCCAATAAACTGTACATATTCTTTTTTTAAAAAAAACTTTTTAAAAAGCTCAGTATTTACATTGTGCTTTCTTTAATTCATTGCTCCAATGAATTAAAAAAGTAATCAATTGCAATGCAGTCTAATGCATCTGCAGGGAACACCCTTCTTCATTATATAGTGCATAAACAGACCAATCTATGGAAAAGAAGAAATGCACACACATTTGAAATAGAAAAAGGCAGGATAAATGAAGTAGTAGGAAAACATTTTCAACTGTTTGTATTGTTGATTTTTAAACTGGCCATCCTGGAATGAAGAAACTTTAAAGGGAAATTCAAAGCCTGGAAACATTAGTTTTTGGATAACTAAGAATTCCCCATCTGGCATGGCTAGTGGCCATGCAGGTTTGAAGACTCTGGATGTTTTAGTCAAACCACCTCCCCCAAAGCTCTGGCATATTCCAGCATGAAATCAAAGAACAGCAGCTTATCAAAGAATTTGGTTCACTTCAGTTGGGTCTGAACAGAGGCAATATTTTCCTGCCGTACTACAGGTAATAATTTACACAGCAGTTCTAAAATTGCGTTATCATCAATTATGCTTCTATGAAGAGTCATTTGGCCTATACCTGAGTTCTAATTAAATTGTCACAGAGTGTACTTTTGACATGATACTACCATTTAGCCTCAACAGATACATTTCCCTTCTTTACACCTGTGTGTGGAGGGGGGGGAGCACACTCCACATATCTGATGGTGTGAGTTATAGTCTAGAGCCAAAATTTGCTAGTCTTTCAGGTACCACAAGACTCCTGTGTGGTTGTTGCTGTTGTTTTTCACTTCCAGTTTGTACAGCTGGAGTGGGGAAACCTCTACATAGTTATCTTGGACTTCAACCCAGCCTACCCAATCCTTTACCACTAGCACTCCTAGTGGGGCCTTCTAGAAACTGAAGTAAAAACATTTGGAGGGCCAAAAGCCCTGATCTAGAATTTCATTCAGGCCCAACTCACTATTTCCATTGTTTATTGCTGCAGTCCCACTACACAAACCTAGCCTAATTTCCACAAAGTCTCCAGGCATCTCCATTTCTTATAATGGAATATTGAATCACAGACATGTTTTAAGACACTGTGGTGCAATTCAAGACATCTGGTTTTCATTCCTGACTTTGCTTCGTATATACGCCTTGTGCAGCCTTGAAAAGACCTCTTGCAAAAAAAAAAAAGTTTCATAATATTGCCTTTCACCAACATCTTCCTCCCTTCTGTTTCAGTTTTCAAAGGATGTCTTCTGTGTGTCAAAGAACAATTATGAAAAGTCTTGTTCCTCTTACAAACAACATTTTTAAAGAATAAAATTAAACAGCCTTGAATGTACTGTCTGGGTCATGACATTTTTGGCACACTTTATATATATCACTATCTTCAAGTTTCACAGCTAGGTACAGTATGTACAAAATCACTGTGATTTCTGCTGTGATTGTAAGGCATGATTAATCCCAATTATTTAATTTTTTTGATAACTTCAGTCTTGTCAGCATGTTCATCTATGAGAATACATGGAAAAATACTAATGAGACAGTGTGGCTCAATGTATGCAGAGAGGTTTAAATGTGAATAAACATACATAGTAATGGAGTATAAAAATGCATAGAAGGCATAAATACTCTGAAGGCACAAGATTCAATCTGGTCTTGAAAGCCAAATAGGGTCAGGTCTGGTTAGAATTTGGATGGGGACCACAAGAGAAAACTAGATGCTGTAGGCTATATTTCAGAGGAAGGCAATGACAAACTATCTCTGAGTATTCCTAGAACAGTATTCCACTTGATCAGGGATGCAATATAATACATCTTACTCAGCCAAAAGTGTCTAAATAAAGGTATGCTCACACGCAGTGGCTTAACATGGGTGGTGCATGGGTACAGACCGCACCAGGGGACACTCCGGGGGATGTCAGTAAGTGGGGTGGTATACCTGGAGAGACTGGCATGGTTACTAGGCAAGCAAGCAAGGGTGCTTTCCCACTTGCCAAGCAGCTGCATTGGACCCTAAATGCCTCCAGAGACTGCATAGCCACCCCACTTAGTACCAGCGGATACTGGGGGGTAGTGGTGTCTTTGAAATCTTACATGGCAGCTGCCATGTGGGACTCTGAAGGCTTTGTGGGGGCAGTCTGGCTGGGAACAATGGGAAAGACAAGGCAATTCTCTGCCTCCATACTGGGTAACATCAGCCCTCATGATGCCACTGTCCACACCCAGTCACCCCCTGAAAAAATGAAGGAACTGCCCCCATCCCCTTAAGAAATTCATGCCCCTGCCATGCCACTACAAAGTTTCACTACACAGCTTTCAGGAAAAAAGCTTGTTCTAAGTAGAGCCTTCCTTTGACATGGTGGACTCTCAGGGATGCAACAGTCACGTTCCCTTCTTTCTTGGGGCACCACTGACACTGTCATCTTTTCAGAAAGGGGAGGGTGCACAAGTGTCACTACGGCAGCCTCCTCTGGAAACTTTATGGGGCAACTCTGTTAGGGTGGGAAGTCAAGTGGCATAGGTACTGCCGGAAGAGTTGGATTTGCCAATTTGCTAGGTACACCACTGAGATAACTGCCTCATTATGTCCTGTAGAGAGTTTCAATCTTTGTATGAAGATGAGATGGCAAGTTCATGCTACCAGCTTTTTTCTTTCAGTTAGTCTCAAATACAATCAGATCCCTTTGCATTCTGAATCTCTTAAATCTCTTAAACAATAGGTAAATAGGCTCAAATAGTTTTTTTTAAGGTTATTATACCATTCTAAGGAGTTTATCATATGGGACGAATCCCATGCATAAACTAGATTTAAAGTGAAAACAACCCTCACATGCCATTCGGGGTTAATCCAAGCAGAAAGTAGAAAAAACCCACAAATGTGGGTTGTTTTTTCAGATAACATTTGCATGAAAGAGAAACAACGCAAAAATAACCTAAATGGAAAGATGACAAAATCCACTCCTTTTTACTTTGGGGAAATTTTGAAAGTAGAAAGGAGTGGTTTTTTCTCGGCTTTCCATTCGGGTTATTTTTGTGTTATTTCTCTTTCTGCCAACGAATTTGAAAAACAACCCACATTTGCGGGTGTTTAGCGGATTTTAAAATCCCATTTCTGCACATGATTTGCCTCCATTTGCCTCCATGTGATAAACTCATAATACTATTAGCAAATTGAGAAGAAAGTGCTTCCACTGTACATAACCTCCCCTTATCACTTACCTTTATTTGGGGGGCAGGGCTGCTATACTGCACAAATTTGCTTTCTCTAATATGTAAACAACTACAGTCACCCCTCCTAACTTGCAGACCTGGGATTCACAACCTTGAACACTGATGGAGGGGCTACCTCCATCATTTCCAATAGGGTGTGCCCCCACAGCATGCACATTGTGCTTCATCATTTTCAGCTATGTGATTTGAGACTCTTTGTTTACACATAATCTGGGAAGTAGCTATAAAGCAGAGGTGGGCACCTACACTTGGGCCTATTTTTCCAGTCCCAAAACCCCTTGTGGGATACACCACCACATGCAGACTGAAACCAGAAGTGATGAGACACCAGTTCTGGCTTCATTTTTTATAATTTTCTGGCTTGAGAGGACAGTTGGAGTAGGGAGAGCAAAGGCATAGTATTTTGAGAATTAGGGAGAGGGATAAAAGTGTCTGGAATTCATCATCATCACCATCACAATTGAGAATTGAAGGACTCCAGGAGCTGCAAAGTAATCTGAGGAAAAGGATGTGGTCCATGGGTTGTACTTTTCCCACCCCTACCCTAAAGTGACTCTGACTAAAGACTCTGCGCCTTTTATAAATGCAGAGCTATTCCATGTACACAGGTTCAGAATAATTTCAAAGCACTGTGCTGGAAAGAACTATTTTTATTTGTTTAGAATATGAGTGCACAGCAACTGGCCCCATAAAATCCTTGCAGGCCTTACTGCTATAATTCAGACTAAGAAAAGAACAAATAACAGGCTACAAAAACAACCAGGAACACAGCAGTAACTCCAACCTCATATTTTCATCAAATGAGCATGGGCCTGCCACAAGAAGCCTGGGGTTCATTCAGACTAGCCAAATGTGTTGGGAGGTGGAAAAAAATTATTGCTTAACTGTTTCATTTTCTGAGATCCTCACAATGTTTTACTAATTACAGGATCTTTCAGGCATTTGCCCCTCTTTTCCTAACTTTTTAAAATTCCTATCTGATTTTTTATTTTTTAAAAATATATAGTACATGTGTAGATATCTTGCTTGTTACATTGGTTGCTACATTCTCTCTAAATCCACCCAATCTCTTCACCCTTTCCCTATCTTCTAGATTTTTTTTTATTTTTTGCAATCCAGTCTCCTGTTTCTGTCCAAAAGATGCCTCCTCTTCTTTAAAAAAAATGCAATAGCTCCACAGCATTTTTCTTATATTGCTGAACTCCAGTGATGTTATTGCTGAAATAGAATGAGATCAACCTCCCACACAAACACAAATATACACAGGAGTCTTGCATGAACTATAAATATAAAATCAGGGGTTGTAGCTCAGATTTGTGAGGTCAGCTCTGGAATACCTCAAAGAAGTCACATGGTAATAATAATAATAAGAAGAAGAAGAAGAAGAAGCTTTATTTTTATACCGCCCTTCCTGCGATCAGGGCGGTGTACAAGTACAAAAGATAAAAAACAGTATACAGTTAAAACATTCAATATACAAAACAATATAAAATTCGCCAGGGCATCAGCGCAGTAACGTGACAATCAATCATAATGATAATAAGGGAGGGATAGAATAACATCAGGGGGGAGAGTCAGGATAGGCCTGTTCAAACAGGTACGTTTTCAACCCCTTTTTAAACATATTGAGGGAGGCGGTCGAGCGAAGCTCCGTGGGCAGCGAGTTCCAGAGGCTTGGGGCTGAAGCTGAAAACGCCCTCTTTGTTGTGGACGAGAGTCTGGCCTCTGGAACTCTTAGAAGTTGTTGCCCGGCGGATCTAAGTGTGCGGGGCGGATTGTGTGGGGAGAGGCGGTCCTTCAGGTAGTCTGGACCCAAGCCATTTAGGGCTTTATAGGTGATAACCAGCACTTTGTACTGAGTCTGGAAGCGAATCGGCAGCCAATGTAGATTTTTCAGTATTGGTGTTATATGGGCGGCCCTGGAAGCGCCAGTGACCACCCAGGCTGCCATGTTCTGCACCAGTTGAAGCTTCCGAGTGTGATACAAAGGCTGCCCCATGTAGAGCGCATTACAGAAATCCAACCGAGAGGTTACAAGAGCGTGTACTACGGTTTCAAGGTCCCTCCGGTCCAGGTAGGGACGCAGCTGGCGGATCAGCCGAAGCTGATAACAGGTGCTCCTGACCGTCGCATCCACCTGAGAGCTCAGATGGAGCGACGAATCAAGGAGCACCCCCAGACTGCGTACTGTGTCCTTCACGGGGAGCGTGACCCCGTTCAGGATGGGTGGAACCACCTCCATCCCTGGACCGGGAGAACCTATCACCAGTACTTCCGTTTTCTCTGGATTCAGGCTGAGTCTATTTTCTCTCATCCAGTCCATTACCGATTCCAGACAGGCCACGAGAGGAGCGATGCCATCCCTGGTCACTGCATCAGTCGGAGACATAGAGAAGACTATTTGGGTGTCATCAGCGTACTGATAACACCGCGCCCCATGCCTCCGGATGATCTCTCCCAGCGGTTTCATGTAAATGTTAAAGAGCATGGGGGACAGAATGGCTCCTTGAGGGACCCCAGAAGTGAGGGCCCTCTTATCGGAGCACACGTCCCCCAGCTGCACCATCTGGAACCTCCCAGAGAGGTAGGACCGGAACCACTGGAGTGCAGTGCCCCGGATTCCCACCTCTGCCAGGCGTTCCAGAAGGATACCATGGTCGATGGTATCGAAAGCCGCTGAGATGTCCAAGAGCACCAGCAGGGACACGCTACCCCTGTCGATGCCCAGACGGAGATCATCGACCAGGGCGACCATGGCAGTCTCAACCCCGTAACCTGCCCGAAAACCGGTTTGAAATGGATCTAGAAAATCCGTTTCATCCAAGATCGATTGAAGTTGGAGTGCAACCGCCCTCTCGATCACCTTCCCCAAAAATGGCAGCAGCGAAACTGGCCGATAATTATTATGATCCAGGGGGTCGAGGGAGGGCTTTTTCAAGATAGGTTTTATAATGGCCAATTTAAGATTTTCAGGAAACTGCCCTTCCCTCAAGGATGAATTAATGATCCGGCGTAACAATAATGTTACGGCCGGTCCCCCCTGTGCCACTAGCCACGAGGGGCAGGGATCAAGAGAGCAGGTTGTCCTCCTAACACTTCTAAGGATCTTGTCCACATCCTCGGTACTAACAGACTCAAGCTGATCCAGTACAACAGAGTCCACGGAAGCTCTCGACACCTCTATTCTGGTTTCTGCTTCAACCCTGGCGTCCAGACCTTCGTTTATCCGAGAGATTTTATCCGCGAAGAAGTTGTTAAATCTGTCACAGCAGGCCTTGGTTGGTTCAAGGATCTGGTTCGGGGCAGGGGGGAGCTGAGTTAGCTCCCTCACTACCCTGAACAGCTCTGCTGGACGCGACTCTGCGGACGCGATACGAGCAGCGAAGAACGAGTTCTTAGCTGCTTGTATCGCCTCTCCATAGTCCTTCAAATGAAGGTCTAGGAGAGCCTTGTCGGATAAACGCTGGTATTTCCGCCAGGTGTGCTCTAGCCGTCGCAGGACCCGCTTCCTTGCCCGGAGATCTTCCGTGTACCAGGGCTTCCTTTTGAAAGCAGGCCTGAGAGGGCGCTTGGGAGCGATACTGTGTATAGCCCTGGAGAGATCCGTGTCCCAGATGTTAACTAGGGCATCAACAGTGTCGCCGTCACTTCCAACCATATACCCCTCTAGGGCTTCTTGGAACCTAGCAGGTTCCATCAGCCTTCGAGGGTGGACCATCCTAATAGGTCCGCCACCCCCGGGGGGGATCTGGGTTGATGCCTTGATGCTTGCCTCTACCAGAAAATGATCCGTCCATGACAGGGCGGAAATGTTGGTAATTTCCGCCCACGGAGCTTCCATGTCCGTACAGAAGACCAAATCGAGTGTATTCCCTGCAAAATGCGTAGGACCAGTGACTAGCTGAGACAGGCCCATGGCTGTCATGGTATCCATGAATACCCGAGCTGCACCAGATGGAACGTTGTTGGCCGCGAAGGGGATGTTGAAGTCTCCCAGGACTAAAAGCCTGGGGGACTCCAACACCAGCTCCGAGACCAACTGTGTCAGCTCGTTAAGGGAGTCTGTTAGCGCACGGGGTGGCCGGTAGACCAACAGAATCCCTAGACTGTCTCTAGCCTTCAGGGTCAGGTAAATGCACTCGATATAGGAAGTCTGACGAACATGGTTCCTGGTTAGAGACAAGGTGTTTTTATGCACCAAGGCAACACCCCCCCCCCCCGCCCACCTAACCTGTTCTGGTCCTTAACCGTGTACCCGGAAGGGAGGACCTGAGCCCACACAGCATCCCCTTCAGGCCCAAGCCAGGTCTCGGTTATGCACGCCAGGTCACAGTTGTTATCTTCGATCAAGTCATGCAATATGTGGGTCTTGTTTTTGATGGACCTGGCGTTGCACAGGAGCAGAGACAGGGTTTGTGGTACGGCTGGAGTGACCCTCAGATCCCGTTGGTTAGGAGAAGGACTGGAAGGAGGGATAGATATTAAGCATCGATCCCGCCTTCCCCTGTAACGCTGGTCCTTACTCCTATCGCCATACCTCCCCTTGCCCCACACAACTGGAATGAGAGCCCCGCTCATGTCAAGGGATATGACCTAATGGTACCTTCTTCCACCACACTATCCACTATTCTACCTTCTTCCTTTAAATCCTATTTCCATGTACACTACTTCAGTGTTCTGTGTGAAAGAGAGAGGGGGAAACATGTACCTGGCATGCCAACACAATGCTCACCAGGGACCCATTCACACTACAAAATTATAGCATAATAATTTCACTTTATGGCTGCTTCCTATGGAATCCTGGGATTTGTAGTTTGGTCAGAAGCATAGAGGAGCTCCTTCTCACGCTTCTGCTAGGAGATTATGCCCCTTGGACAAGACCTCAAAAACCACAGGACCTAATTCAAGAACTCAGTACTAATTTCATTTGGCTTTAATCCATTCACATATTCATGATCAGTTTCAGGTCTTTAATCTCCAAGGTGGTGTCTTGCACAGGCCAGAATATTCTTGAGAACAGCTCATATTCTGGGCCCAGAGCATCTCTGAATCACCCACCATTACCTGGGCAGTCCATTGCAATGTTGGGTGGCTGTTCTCATGTGGAACCCATACATCACTCTCTGATGTCATTGTCCAAAGTAAATCACATGGCTGGGTGTCTCACTCTGAGAGTAACTGACTCAGAGCAGCAGCCCTGGATGACACAGCAGGATATGTAAACAGCTGCCCAGCATCACAATAGAAGGCTCCAGATCTTCCGGGAAGATCCAGAGCAAATTGTGAGTTGTTTTAAACCATTTTAAGGGAGTTATATCCTAGGTTCAGTGCAGAATTGACCAGACATCATCATACCATCTGAACTAAGAATAAAAACAGCAAAATGCAGGACTTGGCTACCACTCCCAGATTATGGAATGGCCTGCTGGATGAGATCTGTCACATACATTACCACCTTAAACAGCTTTTAAAAAGCCGTTAAGATGGATCTCTTCCAGGCACTGAAAAATTTGAACCTGTTATATCCCAACTTCTGCCACAGCCACTCTTGATTTGTTTGTTATTTTAAACTATGTATTAAATTATGGATTGTTTAATTGTATTTTAGGGGTGGGTGGGATATTGGGATATGGGATTGTATGTTTTAACGTGTAAGCTGCCCCGGTTATGTTACACAGAGAGGTGGGATAAAAATAAATTTTACTATTACTATCATTATGCCTAACATCTTCAAAAAAATTTCTCCTGTATGGTTTTTAGCACCTTTGCCAGATGAAGAAGCCAGCAGAGCTTTGAAATCTTGCAACATGTATTTTGTATCCCTTGGTGATATCATGTATCCTTTGGTGATATCATCCAGACAGTTCATACCAGAACCAGGGATTGGACCCAGACTCCTCCACATGGGAATAAAGGGTGGATGGGGGGGGGGGGCTTGTGTGGATAAGGCCCAAGTCTTCCCACAAGTAAGCTGAACATCCATTCCACTGCTTTACATCTGCCCTCAGAAGTAAGTCCTATTATGCCTAAGTAAATGTACAGAGGACATCACTGCAACCTTAAACAAGTATGGCTTCCACCCAGAGCTTGGTAAAGCTACATTTTGGACTACTGTAATCCTGGATATGCTGGCTGGAGACTCTGGCAGTTGTATTCCCCCCAAACCACTTTTTCCAAGCTCCAACATTTACAAACCTTGTTAAAACTCAGCAACCTTTCTAGGAGCAGCTTTAACCTGCAAGGCTTCTTCCTTCCTCCTGCTCTCAGTTACCCAGCAACAGCATGCATGCTGAATCCCCAGGTCAACCGACAGTACCAGAGTCGGCAAGAAATTGCTTTGGAAGCAACTACAACCCAAAGCCTAAAAACAGAACAGTAGAGCAGGTGAACAAAGGTTAAACATTTGCCTTGGGTGGATTGTTTCTGAAAAAGCAATACACATACAGACATTGTGACTTGATACATGGGATGGCCTCGTCTGTGCACCTACTAACATTTTTGTAGGTTTCTTTCTTTCACTCAGCAATGAATGCATAATGAATCTCCTTTGATTGATTCAGTTGATCTGAATGGATTGATCCCATCTAAGGCTAAGGCTATCCTCTCTCTTTGGAAACAATTGGTTCATCCTTCAAAGTGCTTTAATAGCTAAAGAATACAGGGGCAGGATCAAGGCTGAACAAAAGGCATGGCATTTTGGAGAATCCATTCCTGCTATGACATTATTCAATCATTCACTCACAAAGACATCAGGTTGCTGATGTTCTCTGGTATTGGTGGATTTTACTCCGTTTTCGACACAAATATATACCAAAGCCCATTATTTCAAGGTAGCCTGCACTATTGCCGGTGAGAAGTATTATCCTAAACTGAAAAATGCTGTCAGTCAAGATAGTGCTTTCCATCACTCTTTTCCATGCTTTCCATAATGACCTTGTTCACGCTGACAATCTCATTTTCTCACTCATTTCTGATACTCTCTTCACTCCCCTCAGATGATAATCGAAAGCATCCATTCAAGAGGGACTCATTCAAAGAGAAAGCATTTTAAAGACTAAGCTTACAGCATTATCCCATGCATGTTCATGCCCTCCAACATTTCATAAATAAAAACCAGAACACATGTGGCTCGGCCACTTCAGAGTTTGGTTAAAAGGGCATGGCTAAGTAACAAGAGAACAAAAGTTATTAATGAGGAAAAACATATTTAAAGTGAGCATCATTCCCATTTGAAATGGGTTTCAATCCTAATTTGATCAATTTCTGTTGTGATAAAGCGAGGCAAATGTAATAAAAACAAAAAACAGTTTTTCCAGGCACTAGTTTCCTGGCAGCTCTTTTGAAAAGAATCGATTCCAAAGCATGTTCAACAAGTGGGAATGATAGATCTGAATCTCATCATTCTGGAGAGGAGGGGTGGCAGTAGTTGCAAAACCACTAAATCTCATCTTCTATCAAATTATTATTATTATTATTATTATTATTTATAATAGTTTGTAAGCTGGGCTGCCCAGGCTGCCGCTTATGTCACTGATGATGCATAGATGATTGACATGCATTTTGAAGCAATGCAAACTAGTGGGGATGACAATCATGCCAAAAAGCAATTACAAAGGGATAATGAAAAGATCCACTTCCATAGTGGGAACAATGGACCTTTTGGAATTGATTTACCAACACGGAGCGAAGGCGAATTGCACATCAGATTAAATGTAAGTGGGAATGAACTCAAAGCTACTTTTTTAAGCAGAGAAACCCTTGCATTTACATACTGATCTAGGAAGAACACAACTCTACCTCTTCATTTCCTCTTCCTCCTGCTGAATTAACTGAGGACAAAATGCTTCTGCACTTTGAACTCAGTCTGCAGAAAATGAAGGAAGCAAGGGGCAAAGTGGAAGAAGGCAAAGGAAACTAGGGCATTTTAAAAACAGCTGAGACAGTGGGATGGAAAAGGATTAACTAGGGGCAGTTTAAAGGTATGCATGTTTGCTCAGAAGTAGGTCCCACAGAACCTACTCCCTCAAGTACTTAGGCCTAGGATATAGCTGCCTGAAAAATGAAAATTTTGATAGTGACAAGCCAGTTTTACAAACAGGTTTGTCCCCTGATATACCACAGTTAATTTTCAAGGAACAAGTCCCTGTAAGTAGAATTTTCTTTTTTTAAAAAAAATTAAAAACACTCCACACTTGTATCCTTAGAGTTTCTACCACTTTCATCCCATTTACAACCCCCAGGATTTTCACTTTTGCACTAACAAATATCTGTACCTGGAGGATATTTTTTGAATAACAACAAGCACATTCTTTATAAAAGCATATTTATTGTGTCTGTAAAACAATTTTCCACAACCTGCTGCCCAAGGATGTCTTGGACTGCAGTTCTACCATATCTGACCATTAATTATGTTATCTGGGGCTAATGGGAATTGTAGGCCAAAGCATCGCCAAGGTGGAAAGCTGCTTATTCTGGTTGTGTCAAGTGGTTATATGACTTTTATTGTCTTCTAGTCTGACCACATGTACACAGTGGGGAAAGCCCCGCTAAATACAGAAGAAGTTACTGCAAAAGAGTTGTGTATAGTATTATGCTGTTGCCATTTATTAATTGTCCCCTCCCCCCAGGTATTGACTTAAAATGTTATTGATAGATTAGTGTTGCATTCTTATATTAGATAATTTTTCATATTGTTTGGTTTTTTTTTTTTTCAACACATTATAGTTAAATTCTTTTAGCTTCCTTCTGGAAAGAAGAGCAGAGTCCAAGTATGAAAAGAGAGGAAAATTTAATATCCAGGCAACAATTTAAAATGAGTTCATACTGGAATGTGCCTAGGATGCTGCAGAATATCCCAAACTCTTTATTAAAGGACATGAAGCAGAGAGAACCTTCTGATTTAAGTGTAACCTTTTGCTGAAAGATTGCTGCAGAGAGTTATATGTTCCAAACATACATTTCAAAAAGTTAAAATGCTAATAAGAACAGCACCAAAAAGGAAATCCAATAAAGGTGATGGCTCTCTACTGTAACTTACGATCACTTTAAATGTTACTAATTTGATGCATGAGATTACACATATGTCTGTTTTACTAAATAATCTCATAAAATTCCCATAATTCTTTGTAAGGAGCTGTTATAAGTGAACCTGCACTGCCCAGGTATAGCAACTTGACATCACTTTAGAATCATAAAATAATAGAATTGGAAGAGACCCCAAGGGCCAGGCAGTCCAACCCCTGGCCATGCAAGAATATATATAAAAAGCACTGTCAACAGATGACTCCAAAGAAGGACACTCCTCCACTCTCCAAGGCAGCATATTTCACTTTTAAACAGCACTTACCATCAGCAAGCTTAGGTGAAATCTGTTTTCCTGTAGATCCTTCACCAATTTGAACACAGTTCTCTGGATGCAATTCCAGCTTGTCAACATCCCTCCTAAAATGTGGTGCCAAGAAATGGACACAATGTTCAGGTGAGATATGGCCAAGGGACAATAGTTTGAAACTACGATTTTTCTTGATCTGGATACTTTCATTCTGTTGATGGAGCCTATAACTGCACTAGGGTTTTTTTGGCTACCATTTTAGATTGTTAATTTATGCTTAAACTGTACTTTTCCTAAGACCGTGTATACCTTTTACATGTTCTCCTGTTAAACCAGGCATCAGACATCCTATATTTCTGCATAGGGTTTTTCTTCCCTAAACATATGACCTTGAATTTATCCCTACTGAAATTTATACTGTTCTGCAATCTCTTTGCAGTCATCATGAATCTTGATTCTGAGATATTAGCTAACTTTTCCAATTTGCATATTTTTTAAGCATCCCCTTTCCTTCATGAAAATAATCTTTATCCTCCTCTTCCTCCACATCATTTATAAAGATATTGAACAAAGTCAAGCCTAGGGAATCACCCTGCTGCACCCACCAATCACTTCTTTCCTACATGAAGAAAAATCATTAGCAGGAGCTCTCTGGTTCAGTCTGATACCAGCTAGCAATCTAAACAGTAACATTGTTCCAGGATTTCATAGGATGGATCCATGACTAAAAGGTACCAAATGCTATAATTGTGTATTACAGTTATATCTTTGCCTGTGACAAGTGGAGCCATTCTACACCAACTTAGGTTTGTTGTGCATATTTGCCCTACTGGCCTTCCCAACCACATTGTAGGCCAGGAGTAGGCAATCTTTTGTCTGCTGAATGTTGCTGGCCTACAAGTTTGATCAGCCCTAGCTAGAGGCATTGGTGTCACTGCTTGGGGTGTCACCTGGAGTAGGGGAGCAGAGCTTCCAGGGGCAGGGCCAAAAGGGCACACACACCCCATCTTGCTGCCACATGCTGCTCTACTCATAAGGAGAATGGCCAGCAGCATGGAGGAGGGGGTGCACCAGACATTCTCCCTTGCTGCTGTGCACCACTCTACTCATGAGTAGAGTGGCACATGGCAGGGAGGTGGGTGGCACACTCAGCCAGATGTCAACCCTCCTCTGAGGTGTCACCCAGTAGGGTCCAAATTTCCCGCATGACGCCACTGGCTAGAAGTGTGGAATGATCAGAGTTACAGCTGAACAACCACCACAAACTGTCCACCCACACCTAGATCATAGTCTTTTGATTTTTCAACACTATTTGGAGGAAAATAGGCACCAGGGCATAACTGCTGAGGAAGTAACAACTGAGGAGAGAAATCAACCATAAAGCAGAGGCAGGAAAGCTCCAGGAGTCATGAAACCAATTCCAGTACCACCACAAGCATATAACCCACAAGCTCTATGATTTTCACTCCAGTCTAAGGTCACCCACAAAGTGCTACCAGTGGATATGAGGAAAAAAATAGTAACAAGAAACATTGCTGGCCAGCATTATCAAGATCTTGGCCAGTCCCAGTTGTATCTGGTTAGATTCTCAGTACAGCACCAACCCAGCCTTGATCATCATGCATGCCTTGATCATCATGTTGCCAAACTTTATACAAATACCATTTCACTTCAATAAGTGGGCATAGTTTCTTGTTTCTTGTTCATTTTCAAGTGCCTATACTGGATCTTTTATTCTCTAGATAAACTGGGTGTTACTGTTGCCAAGCTGTCCACTCAGCTGCCACTGAGTTGACAGGACAGAAGTCGTGTTGAACTTGCAATGTCTGCATGCACAGTTTTAAAATTTGTTTGTTTCTTTAAATATGCCACCTTTCTCCTACATTGGAACCAAGGCAGCTCACAAAAATACAGTTTTTAAAACAGAATTAAAAACATCACAACAATAAAATCAGTTAAAAGCACAACATCATTAAAATCATGCTAATCTAAAAGTATAAAACCATTAGAAACATACAAAATCTAACACCCCAATAAAAAGCCTCCCTGCATACATTTACATACTAAAAGCCTGCTTGAAAAGAAAAAAAAACATTGCCTGCCAGCAAAAGGAGACCAGGGAAGGACCAGCCTAACTTCACACTGAAGGGAATTCCATGGGGAAGAGGCAGCCACTGCAAAGGCCCTCTCTTGTGTCCTCACCATGGTGAGGCTAGTGGTGGGGCTGGAAAAAAGACTTCCCCTGAAGATCTGAGAATTCTGGCATGTTGACATGGGGAGATAACAGTATTTCAGATAATCTGGACCTAAAACGTACATGCAATATTTCATAAAACTTGCAGCATCCCCAGTGGGTTCCTCTGGTGCAATCGGCCCCAGACTTCATGACTGCCATAACAAACACTAGTCTATCTTTGAATACTTTGAGTTCTGCTACAATTATACCATTTATTTTTTGAAGGTCAGATGTCCCGCTCATAATTTGTCAGGAATGCTTCACCCATGGATTCCTGCACAGACAGACTATTGGACTAGATCCCTTCCAGCTCTACAAATCTGATTCTGCAATTCTGGGTCGTCATCCCATTTCAGTGGATATTAATAGCATTGAGTCACACTCTCATATATTTAAAAATTAGCACCTCTGTGTTGAATGAGAGCTAGTTCTGTATAAGTGGATATAGAATTGCAGCCTCAGGTCATGAAGTATCTTAACTTCTCCTAAGCCTTGCTAATTTCAGAGATACATTCAGCCCTCCATATCCACGGATTCTTTATGCATGAATTCAACCATCCAAGGCTTGAAAATGCTTTTTAAAATGTAACGTCCAAAAAGTGAACCTTTATTTTGTCATTTTATATAAGGGATACCATTTTACTATGCCATTGTATTTAATGGGACTTGAGCTTCCACAGATTCTGGTACTCACAGGGGATCCTGGAACCAAACCCCAACAGATACCAAGGGCCCACTCTATTTAATCATGTGCTTCATCCACTGAGTTAAATCAATAGGATGTGCAGGTGTTAGACTTTGGATGGACTCTGCCATTAATAATATGCAAACGTTTCAAGACCTTGAGCCCAGACAAGAGGATTCCACCACTACCCATAAAAAGATTGCTTATAGCACTTAGATTTTTGTGTGGGCCCTTAAAATAGAGAATGTGTCTTCTAAAAAAACTGGGCATGGCATGCCTGGCACCACTGTAAGAGCTGGACATGAAAGATTCTCTGAAATATGGATTGGAATCCCACACATTGCTAACACAGGCTTGTACTCAAAGATTCCACCATATATGTCAAGCCCCAGCCATGGAACCACCCAGTTTATCTAGTCTTTGGGGGTACAGGAGGGTACAGAAATTTGCAGGATTGTTTTCTGTTAATACCATAAAATCTTTGAATCTATCCCCCCCCCCCCTTTCCTCTTCACGTTTATTAGAACTCAAAAGCATTGAGTTCCTAAATACATTTGTTTGAAAATGTATCTGGTTGCAGTTCTTCCCAAAAAAAAGTACTTTGGATCAAAGTCTCAACACTGTATCCAAAATCCCCTTAATGAAACATTATTAATCCTTTTTTTTCCTTCAGGGTTGGCTTGCCTTATATGTATTTTCAGTTACAGAAGACATTATCATGTCTACAGTGAAATTTACAGGTCAGCACAGCCAACACGTAAAGCAGTAACATTTGATTTTAACTTGCCAAATCATGTGTGTGTGTGTGTATGTGTATGTGTTTGTTTGTTGGTGAAATGTTATGTTTAGATAATGAAAATACACACTGAAATCCTTAGTAGCCATTACAGTACATTCATTTGGTAAACTTATCACTGATTTTCTTAACCTAATCTACCTCACAGTATTATTGTAAGGACAATATGGGATAATCATCTACATAATGTGGTATGTTGTGGTCCTTGAAAGAGGGATGAGATACAAAGTGATAAATAAGTACAATAACATCAAAAATCCACAAAACAGTGACTCCTGTGTTAGGCCAATCAAAATGCACAAAATACATGTTCCAAGCTTTTCAAACTCCAGTGGCTTGTTCATCAAGCAAAAGTGTTAAAAATCATACAGGAAAAAAATATGACAATGTTAGTCACAGGCCTGCATTTTATCAAGATATAGCTGTTCTTAGTTCAGGTGATATCAAAGAATATGCATGTAGGCAGACCCCTCCTCCTTCTGACCATGTGGGTACTCCAGGAAATAAAATTTAAACTCTATTAGCAATACAAAAAGTGATAAATAAATTCTGGAATTCACAGGACTGTCAACATATAAGGGGTATAGCTTTTTAATTGAAGCCAACATAGTGTAATGGTTGGAGGACTGGACTGGGAGATGAAGGTTCAATCCGCACACAGTCATGGACAACCATAGTCACATATTCTCAGCCTCTGAGGAAGGCAAAGGCAAACCCCCTCCTAACAAATCTTGCCCCAAAAAAGCCATGATATGGTCACCTTAGGCCACCATAAGTTAGAAATGTCCTGAAGGCACACAACAGCAGCAGCAACAACAAGCTTTTTAATATGAAAAAAGAAGGAAGAGAGAGAGAGAGAGAGAGATTGCTACATTTAACTTTAAAATGATTTCCTTCATAATTTAAGAGGCCTCTCTTTTCCAAAGAGTTTGTGGCAAGGTATTACTGTTCTCCAACTGTTTGCCGCTAAGTGGATAGAGCAGATGCATCAATATTATTCTGCTCTTTTTTTTTCAAAAAAAAAATCATTAATACATCATTTCCAGAAAGCATATGTACAATTATTATTATTATTATTATTATTATTATTATTACTATTATCATTAATAACTCTCCCCTTTGAACAAGCAATCGGGCAGGGTACAAACAACAACAGTTAAAATAGATCAATCCCATCCCAACCTCCCCCCACTTAAAATAAGATTAAATTAGAAATAAGTTAAAAACATGGAACACAGTACAAAAGGTCATTCTGCATTTTTTTTTCTGAGTTTGATTGGAGGCACATTTGTCTAACCTATATCCCAAAGTTTTAAGTTCAATTTTTGTGTGAGAAGGGGCATAAAGGTCTATTATATATGCTCTATTTCTAAAACAATTCCTCCACAATGAGTTTCTACTCCTTGCTAGTCCTATTTCTTCTTAAGGCAGAGAACAGGTAATCTTATAGCAGATGTAGGAGGATTTAGCTGTACTCTCAGGGACTGGATTTTTGTCTCTGACTCTGAAAGATTTTGCAGCCATTAATCAAATGTGTTTCACCTGATTTTATGCTAAAATGAAAAAAGATCATAGCAGGGCACATTGCCTTCAGGTACTGACCTTTTGACTAGAACACTGGGTCTTTATTGAATGTAGGTCACTGGAAATGTGATCTGCATGCCCTGAAGGGATGTACAGAGTTACCCTGCAGCAAGACTGAATGTGTGTGTGTCTTTCAATAGAATTATGGGATGGGAACAGAAGGTTGGGTATTCTGCTGCAGTTACAGCGCTGTTTTGAGACATGTTTTCCCCTGTTTCCTTATCTTCAAAATAAACAATGCATATCCTTGTCTCAGTTTATTCCTCATGCTAATCCAAGTTTTCCAAGACCAAAATATAACCAATAATTGGGAGTGCTGTGAAACATTCTAGGATTTGTTCAGTGATGTGCATAGTGATCTCACAGAAGTTGTTTTGTTTAGTGGAGTGGGGGTGACTTTGATAGTGATAGGTTAAAATGGATCTAGATAATCCATTTCATCCAGAGACCCCTGGAGTTGCATTTCTGGGCAAGGAAAGTCCCATGAATGAAAAGTAGCAGTAGAATTTCTCTTTATTCATGGGATAATGATGCGATTATCGTGATGGCACACAATGTTATCTGAAAATCTTCATGCAACTGTGCAGTAATGATGCTATGCTCCTGTCACTTTTCTCCATGTGAAAATCTCCTCCAACTCCGTCACTGACTGCTCTACAGCCACTCCTCCCATATTACCCACCCCCCTCCAACCAGCCTGACCCAGGATTGGCTGTTGGAATCAAGTCTGCGTGGTGACTCACCACAGGGACTTTAGGCACAGTCTCTCAGCCTCAAAGGAAGGCATGGGCAAATCCCCCTCTGAATATATCCTGCCAAGAAAACCACATGATAGGTTTGCCATAGGGACACAAATGTGTTGAAGGTACACAACAATGTCTTTCTTCGCACACAGGGTTGCCAGGTGCACTATACGTGGCTTTTGGCTTACGCTGAAAGCTGTGTGACAAGCAGGAAATGCCACACACATGCCCACACGGCAGCACGTCGCATGTACAAGTCCCATTATTTTCAATGGGGCTCGAGCCTATACGTAAGACAAGAAAACACTGTACTTTTAACTGTTCAGTAGTTGCTGCTTGTCACACAAATAGGTAGCAAGCAACACCTTCTGAAATTCCCTTTCATACAGCCTGTAAAGGTACAGGCACCGTTTCCAGTTTTCACTTTAGCAAGAAAAAGGAGAAAATAGAGTGTCTCAGTATTTACCTTCAGGGCTGCAGGGCTGCTGGCATTTATCATCCATCAGGGAGCTGCCTGTCTATAGCAGGAAGGATGCATTTTCAAAAGAGGAGATGGTGGATTTCAAGGAGCAGCCATCACAACTGTAAAGGGAAAAAAAAGATATGGAATGGAGGAGGACATATACATTTTAAAGGTCAAGGAAATAGCAACAGGGTGTTGGCCGATCCCAAACTGTCCTCAGGTCTCACTCATGATGTCTGGCAAGTTACCACTCACCATCCACCTCCTCACACTGAGTGCATGGTGGTATTCAGCTCCTGGGGTTGAGATGTTGTTCATTTTTTATCTCTCAAGCAGGTATTTTTAGAAGGAAGGTGTAAATTATGGGGTGGGTGGGACGGTGGCATAGGCAAAATCCACATTGAGGGGGAAAACGTTACCATATGTTTTCTTCTTTTTTTTTTATGAAACACCTTGGAACATCATGACAGAGAACCTTATTACTCATTTCAGAGGCAGAGAAAGTGTGGCTTATGGGCCACATGCAGCAACCAGGGCCATTTTTTGGTCTCCCATTTCTGGACATCCCCCAACCCCATTTTCAGTGGCTTTTGCTGATTATTTTGGCAGAGGAAAAAAAAACATTTTATCTTGTTAAAAACCCATCCTTCTGATGTAGCATGAGGATCTAAAGGCAAAGGAGCTGCTTTAGCCAAAGACTGGACTGGCACACACGATGGAAAGAAAGATGGGGCAGTGCATTTTCCATTTTGATCATTTCTCTCCTGAGTAATCAGTTGGGAACATGGACTGGCATCCTATTAGTGACATACAGAAGTTACATTTTTATTTTTGCTATTGCAGTGGTTGGTATTCTGTTCCACCTTCCAAAATGACCAAAGGCCCCCCTCTCCCAACTATTTAGCTGCTGTGTCTGTGGAAAATTGTGACACAGGAGAGGTGTCTGGCTATGTCCCTGTAACCAGATGCAGAATGATTGCCTCAACCTCAGAAAACTTGAAAGGACCCTAGTGGATTTTGGTGGATGATGACGTTGGTCTGCATCTGACATATGACATGACTAGACACTTCTACATGAGCCATTGAATTGTCTGGGAGTAGGGTGCAGAAGCAGCTAAAAGATGACACAAAGCCTTCCCTCGTCCATCCACAACAAGCCTTCTGAACCATCAACCTTCCCTTTTGATGTTAGAGTGACAAGGACCTCTGAGGTTTCCTTGGAGATTGGGAGGGAAAATCCAAGCCTAGATCTCCCCTTTGAGAGCAAACCTCTCTCCCTCTCTCTCCACCTTTAGAGAGGAAGAACAGATCTGTTCTGTGGTCCAAGGGATGGCCTTCCAAATCCCATAGGATTACACTGTAGATCATTAGTCATAGAATCAAAGAGCTGGAAGAGACCACAAGGATCATCTTTGGAGTATTTTAACTGTATATGTTTTTAACATGTTGTACCCCACCCCGATTGCTTGCTCAGAGGGGCAGGTAAGAAATTAATAATAATCATCATCATCATCAACCTCCTGCCATCCAGGATCACACAATTTAAGCAGTCCTGGCATATTGACATCCAGCTCCAACCTCAATTTAAAAACCTCTATAGAAAAAGATGCCACCACACATCGAGGCAGCATATTCCACTTTCAATCAGTTCTCACCATTAGGAAGTTCTTCCTAATGTATAAATAGTCTGTGGCATAAATGAATGGGAGCAAGTTTTGCAAAGGCCTTTGGCTAAACACATTAAAGTTTCAATATCTATCAGCAGGAGGATTCATAGTTCATGCTTAAGCTACCTATGAATACATATCAACCATGACATCTTTTAAAAAAAACATTCAAAACATTTCATTATTAATGAGAGAATGAAAAATTATACATTTTAGGTAAAACAATACTTCTTTATACTTTAAAAGGACATTTTCTCTCTGTTTCATTAAGGATCCTCAAAGTAACATTACATTTAAACAGACAAAAACAGTTTTTGACTAATGGCATGTTTGTGGGGGTTGTGCTTTATTATAAATGGTGTATTTTTTCTTATACTTTACTTTTGTTGTCTAATGAAGAAATGTCTAATATTTAATATCTATTATATTATTTTGTTGGATAATGAATAGTCTAATTTTGTGTAAGACTATCAGCAATGTCTTTAGTTTTTAATAAAATCCTATTCGCATCAACATGTTTTGCAAAGGGGGTATATTTTTAAAAGTGAGAATACTATAAGGTATTAATACTAATTAAGTAATATGCAAACACATTTTAATGTTGGTTTTGGCTCAAATATTTGCTTGATTTCTATAAATATCCATGGAGAACAGCTGAGCCAGAGAATCAGTTCTTACACTTCCTGGAATAAATGTTTTGAATCCTGGCATAGTCCATTTAGACATTTTGATTTCAACCTTAGAGCATCTTTTAGCAAATAGCTCTTTGTTTAACCATAATCATGGCAGATTTGAATAAGGGCAGGCATGTGTGAGGGAGAAATGATCATTACGACAGTCACAGTAACAAGCCAAAGGTCCTCCTCCCCCCTCACCTTTGTTACATTAAAAAAAAAAAACCCACACACACACATGTACAAAGCAAATCCATCTATATTTTAAAATCCCCCAGTTCAATCAGTCCTTTCCTAATGGAATTAAAACCATCATATCTGATTTAACTGCCATTCTTGCACAGAACAAAAGGAAAGAAGGAAGGAAGGAAGGAAGGAAGGAAGGAAGGAAAAATTCAAACCAACTTAAGAGTATTTAACTGTCATTCTTGAACAGACCAAATTGAAGACAAGCAATACGTATACATATGCATTCAAAATTCTTGGGATGCATCTACACTGTAGAAATAATGCTGTTTAACACCACTTTAAGTTCTGTAGTGCCCTCCTATGGAATTCTGGGATTTCTTGAGCCTGAAACTTTCCCCACAAAACCAGTGTGGTCTGCCTCTTCTGGTGTTTAACAGTGCGTCTTGTTCAGATGTGGGAGGCTCCAAGGACACCTACCTCCATATGTGGTTATTTTGCCCTGTGGTGGCCCAATTCTGGTTCAGGGTTCTGAAAATCATTACTGCTATTATAAAGCAAGTAGCCAATGTATGTCTTAATCTTCAGTTTTTCTCAATATATGATTTACAACATAAGCATCTGCATCACAAAGGTTTTTTTTGTTTGTTTTTGTTTTGTTCCTTATGAATAAAGGACTAGAAATAGCATCTAACTAGAAGACAGGTCCAAATCTGGTGGGAAAGGATCTGAGATACAAGGCTAATGGAGAAGCTTGCATACAATGAGAAGATAATAAAAGGATACATAACACATGGTTCTTTTGAAGATAAATAGGGCCCTTTATTGATTACATCAACAATGCCTCACAATATCATCAAAATTTTCAACATCTTACCCAAGACTCTGGTTAATTGGTTTAATATACAATCAGGTTACTAAATAATACAAAATCTGAATGATTTGACCTGTTGTTGTATTTTTATTGTGTTAGACTTTTTTAAAAAGCAAAGATAAGCAAAGTGCAGTATTCCAGCTGTTGTTGGACTGCAGTTCCCAGAATTCTGCACTACTGCTGGCTAACATATCTAGGACTTGCAATCGAACAACTGGAGGACCCCACAATTCCCACCCCTACTTCAGAACAGATACAATTGCATATTGGATGGAACTGGGCTCAAGGAACTATGATTTGTTCTAATACTACTCTGAAGTAAACAAAAATCAAACCATGGTTTCAGATTCTGGTTTGGTTAATTACAACAAACCTCAGTTCTTCAGATGTAACTTTACACAGTAGAGGTTCTCACTATCCTTCCCTTGCGCACACACATAAGAAACTAGCATTGTGTGCAATCTCAATTCTTGCCATGGATTGTCCGTCGCTATCTAGAGATGCATCTACACAGTTTGACACCACTTTAAGTGCTCTAGTGCCATCCTATGGAATTCTGGGATTTGTAGTTTTACAAGGTCTTAGATTTCTCTGTCAAACAGTGCTGGTGCCTCACAAAACTGCAAGTTGCAGGATGGAATATGATGGAGCCACAGTAGTTAAAGTGGAATCAAATTGCATCATTTCTACAGTGCAGATGTACTTCAAGCCAATTTTGCACTATATGGGTCCTCCAGACATTATGGACTGCAACCCTCATCACACCTGACCATGGCCATGTTGGCCAGGTCTGATGCGCCTTGTAGCTCACAATATCTCAATGTATTCTTATGATCTGACATCCTCTTCTCAAGATTTATTTTTAAGTTCGGATGTTGCTTACTTGAGGAGTTCAGTACCATTATTTGTAGTGATCATCTGCAACACAAGTATATCCATTGTGTTTATATTTATATTGATTTCTGAGGTTCATTTACAATTGGACTTCTCACATGATGTAGTGACTCATGATACAGCCATGATGATACACTGTTCAGCTCTCATTCAGCCTGTCCTCAATGGATTCCATATGTTGCAGGCTGTCATTGAGTTCAGTTCACTAGAAAGGACACAGTATTCAGAGAGAAGCTTGCCCATATTTATGTGGCAATAAACTCTGTGGGGTTTGTTGGGATCTCAGTTCTCCAAAGAGATAGCCTCTGTTGGACCCTTAAGCCAGTAATGAGAAGCTCTGAACAACACAGTATGATGAAAAGCAGAAAAAAACTAAACTCCTGGTACGCCAGATGAAGAATGGGTCACATCTATCTAAACAAGTGAAAATAATAGGAAGGTTTTTTAGAGGACTTTGAGTTATTGTGCTCCCATTGCTAGTCCCCAGAGAACATGCATGGAGACAAGAAAAGTGTAACACACCCTCCAGGGAAGTACTACTCAAAGTGATTAAGTCTGCAGTTTTCAGGGAAGGAAGATAGAGTTGTAGCCAATGGGCACAAATATGGTACCAGTCCCTGGCACATTCGGGGGGGGGGGGGGGGAGTGTGCTGGACCCCCACATCAGAATGCCTTAGAAGCATTGCTTGAGTGGAGGGGGGGAGGGAGTTATAGTAACTTTAAGACTTGTCCCTGTCCCTCTCCTTGCACTCTGGCTCTTTTCTTTTCAATGTGAAACATGTTCTTAATTCTATATTCTTGCAGCATTTAGTTTTGGAAATCCACAAGTTTCCTTCCTGCTAGAGCAGCTGTCTCACTCTGTAGTACTCAACCATTTCTGCCTCTCTCTCTCCCCATTGTGAGGTAAAAGGGGAATCCTGCCTCTTGATTTGGCCATCTACTTGGAAGGAGGGTAAAACTCACAAAAACATGGGATCCTGACTTACCAGTAGCTCTCCTTCTTTTGCTACATGAAGGGTGAAACAGAGGAAAACCACTCATTACTTGCTTCCTGCAGTGCATCTTCCCTGGGAGTCCTACACCAAGCAGAGACTTCCTGAAAATGGCAGGAAAAATCAGCTAGAAAGGGCACTAGTTGCTGGCTGGAGGAGAGACTTTCCAGTGTATATGGTGGAAGAGGTTGTCTTCATTCCAGTCCTCTTAGGAAGCATATAAATTACGACTCCAAAAAGCATTTCTTCCTCATCCTCCCTCCCTCGACTTGTATATGTAGACTCTAATATGGTCATCTTCTCTCATGGGTTGTTGATTTTGGTATGTGGTGGTTTAACATAGTGTTACAATTCTTTGCATGATTGTTTGAGTGCTGGATTGGATCAATTGGGGAGCATGGTGGCCTTGGTGCCAGTTTCTCCCACTCTGGAGACCACCGTGGAGTATTTATGGGATCTGGGCCCAGTTCAAGTGCTTATCGTCACCCCCATCTGGCAATCAGAAATATACAATGGCTTCAGCTCATGCAGATCCCAATGACTGCCATCTGGTAGGTTTTTCCCCCAATATCTGGGCTGGAGTTGGGTTGGGTGACATTGAATGGATGATGATGAAACAGGTATGGTTTCATTCCTGTCTTTTTAGTGCAGTTTGACATCACTTTAAATGCCCTGGCTCAATACTATGGAATCCTGGGATTTGTAATTTGTTGTAGCATCAGAGCTCTCTGAAAGAGAAGACTAAATATCTCACAAAACTTTAAATACCAGAATGCCATAGCATTGAGCCATGGCTGTTAAAGCAGTGTTAAACTGCATTATTTCTGCAGTGCAAATGCAGCCTGAGTTAACTCAGCAGGGAGGAGAGGAAAGTCTCTTTGGTGCTGTTTGGCCATATATATCCTGGGGTTTTTTTTATCTGTGAGGTGTTAGAGGTTATGCAATGATACTGGGTGGCAGCAAGAGAGGAGGGAATAATGCAATTGCCACCTCCTGTGCTGTACTGCCGGAAGCAACTGCCTCACCAAGCTTTACCAAGTACAGTAGAGCTGACAGACTTAATGGCACTGGAAAATAAACTATTGCACTGAACGACTCTTAGGGCAATAGACAGATGCCTCTTCAGGAGGAAGTCTTATTCCATTTAATGGGACTTGCTTCCAAGGAAATGAATACACTACTGCAGACTCACCAAATTCTCAAAAATCAAGCTGAGAATTCTCAAGAATCAAGCCACAGGAATTTTGGGTTAGCCTAGTAATAGACAAGATAACAGTTTGGAAGTATAAAATGATGACAGAAAAAAACGAGTGAAAACATCTGTCCGGCCCTTTTCTCTGAAAGGACAAAAAGGAGCAATGTGTTTAATGTTTTTGTCCAGCATTCAGAGATTATTCCTTACTGCCAGGATCTTTGCAGCTGTGGAACAGCCTGTCTAGAGAAGATGTGAAAATCTTGTTCTTTGGAAGGTTTTAAGATATTATTAGACAATTGTCTGGCTGGGATGTCTTTGATTGGGGTATCTTCCTTGCTCCAAACAAAGAGTTTGATTCATTGGCCTTCTGGGGTCCAAACAAGCCTATACTTCTATCCTTAAGAATATTCTGAGGTCAGAAAGACTGTGTACTGAAACTAGAGGAAAGAAAGTTGTGAGCTCATGAAACCATTTTATCTACATCATCCTTCCCCAAACTGATGACTTTAACTACAATTCAAATCATCCTGACCCAACACAAAGAGTCTAACTTATCCATAGTAGTCCAATAATATAGTTTCATCTTGCCTTAGAGAATTATCATCCTTCATTTTGAGAAGAGTGGACAGAAAGTCAATGCAGATTAGAAGTAAGATAAGTAAAGACTCAAACGTTGTATTAAGCATGTAACTGTGTAAGTGAAATAGTAATACATCTAGAAAGCATCAGGTTGGATGGGACTCATATAGAACTTGGTATATTGAATGATATATTGGAACAAGAAAGGGTACAATGAGTCAAACTTGAAAAATAAAGCAAAAGAACCCTGGCATACCCATTGACTGCATAGCTCAGAAAAGTCTTTTTGGAGTGAAACTCAGTATCCCCCAGTTGTAACTTTACTGAACTCAGTTTTATTGGCACACATATTCCTCTTTAGCTTTATAAAGAAAAAGACAAAACACAAGAACTTTAAGAAATGTAACACTGCCCTGGGGAATTGGGAGAAGAGCAGGATTTGAAAGAGGAAGGGAGGTTTTTGCCCTTGGATGTTGTCTAAAAGTAATTTTAAATAAAAAAAAATGAAATTATGTCAGCGTCAACCAGCCAATATGTGCCTTCCACACACAAATCTTCTTCATTTGAATTTCACCATGTTGAAAACCTCCAGGACCAGGTTTTCTAAAGGACTAAACACTTGTTACACTTTTGCATAGAGACCAAACAAGGAGCCCTGCTGGATCAGACCAAATGTTTATCTGATCCGACTTTCAGTTCTCACAGGTGGCTAAAAAGATACCAGTGGGAAATCCAGCAGCAGGACAGGGAAAACCCAGCAGCAGTTTGACAGTCCTTAGCAACTTAAATTTAGACAAATGACAGATCTGGTAGAATCCATCAATAGGATCAATCAATAGGATCATGGAAATCGCAGTCCCCCAGCATCCAGAAAAGGCAGGCCCAACTCCATCCAGCCTAGCCAAAGCAGGAAGAAGGGCCCTCCCTCCAGTCCATCTGCCATCTCCCTTAGAGGGAGCAAAGAACCACTGGACCTGATGCCCTCCCCCCCGCCCCCGCAACCATTCCCTTCTCCTCTTGTGTCATGTCTTCTAATGAGTTTATCAGACGACGGAAATTGGAAGTATAATCTAATGGCAATCCGAATGCAATCATGGGGTTTCACGTTATTGTGTATTAAAGTATCTCACGCAATTTCGGGCAAAAAGGAAGTCATTCCAAACGCAATCATGGGTTTCACGTTATTGCATATTAAAGCATCTCATGCAGTTTCAGGCAATGGGCAGTCATTTTTGGGTAATGGGAAATCATTCTGAATGCATTCCAAACACAATTAGAATCCATGTAAATTCGCCAAACTAGCTAATTCACATGAATTAAAATTGGCTCCAGCTGGCTCCATTCGAAATAAAGAGAAATTCCTCCCATCTGATAAACTCCTTAGATTGTAAGCCTGAGGGGAGGGAACCATCTATTTAAAAATAATAACTGTAAGCCTCTCTGAGAGCCTTTAGGGCTGAAGGGCAGGGTATAAATACCATAAATAAATAAATAAATCCAGGGGACATACAGCTATCCTTACTAGTAGCCAATGATGGCCCCATCTTCAGTGATTTTTTTTCTAATTCCCTTTAAAAGCTATCCAAGCTGGCAACCACATTTCATCTCAGAGAAGCAAATTTCACAGTTTATCTATGCCCTGTGTAAAGAAATGCCTCCTTTTATCCATCCTCAGTCTCCCACCAGTCAGCCTCACTGGACAATCTTGGGATCTAATACTCTGAGAAAAGAATCCCTATCTACTTTCTTCACAGCATGCATAATTTATACACCTCTGTCATATTTACTCTTTCTTGATTTCCTCCTCTCCCTAAGTTAAACAGCCTTGAATGTTCAAACCTTTCCTCACAGGCATTGCTTCTCTGGATGCAGCTGATAACAGCTGGGGGGGGGGGGGTGTCCTCTCAGAAGAGAACCCAACCCCAGAGAATTCATTTTTGCATTAACATTATTGATGATCAAAGTCAGTAAAGTTGTGATGATGATGATGATGAATGAAGTCAGACAAATATATGCTAATAGCATTGAAACAGGAAGAAAAAGCTTCTCACATCTCTATCTGAACAATATAAGGCAGCTAGCTTTTAAAGAGATTTTAGGCAAACTAGTTAGGATTAGAATATGAAAACAAACCAGAAAATTATAACATATATGGTACCTTTATTTCCATTTTTTAAATGCGATCTCTTCTTTCCAGTAAAATATGAAAATGTGAAGTGTTTCGCTTCCTACATATCTTCTGTGACTACAAAACCCAGGACAATATCCAAGCTTGCAAATAGTTGTTTGTTGCAATCATAAGCCATATTTTTTGTGTCTACCTGTATAATGTAATGTGTAAAGGCAGCCTCCAACTTGGTACCCTCCAAATGTTTTGGAATAACATTCTGTCATTTTCAGGTAGCATAGCTTGTACTGTTTAGGATTTCTGTATTATGGAGGAACTGAAAATATCACAACAGAATGTAGACAAGAAAGAAAAATGTCAGATCTGACCTTTGTTCGTTTCCAAAATCAAAGACAGAAAATTGAATGTAAAACTGGAAAGAGGTCTGTGGATGGCAGGGAAGCTTTAAAAAGCCTTTGTCTGACAGATCTGTGTGGATGCAGAAGCAGTAATTATATCAGCTTCAGAGGCAGCCAGAGCAAAGTCAGAAACCAAATGGAACCACATCAGCATGGTCAGAAGACCACGGAGTCAGGAATCTTACCACCAGCTATCTTGTTCAAAAATTGATTTCAAGAATTTTCTCTGCATCTCAATATCGTTCTTCACATGGAAGTCATTGAAAACCTCAAATAAAGAGGGGTGATAATTTGTTTCAGTTGCTTTTGCATCAATTTTTTTTAATGTAGAATTCAGATTTGGGAGAAATGGACAAAACTGCCCATCTGTTGGGATGAATGAGAACATAAGTTCAGTAATGTACAGAAGATGAGACTTCCAGGTTGGAAGGCACTTAACAAACTACTAGGAAAGAACAGAGAACAAGAACAAATAGCATTGTGGTTTCTGATGCAACTGGACTCAAGCTGAAAGGAAGTTCAGCTGTAGGCATGCTCAAAGGTGAACAGAAAGTCTGAAGATGCAATAACATATATTATAAGAATATGGAATGTGAAAAGCATTAATCAGGGGAAGTGAGACAAAGTAAAACAAGAAACGTAATGTATAATGACAACAACATTTATTTATAACACTCTTTTATAACTGCCATCCTCCGGCTTGGGAGAGAGAGAAGAGGCAGGCCCAGCTCCACCAGGGCTTGCCTGAAGGAAAGGACCCTCCCTCCATGCCAACTGTCATCCTCTGGCTTGGGAGGGAGAGAAGAGGCAGGCCCAGCTCCATCAGGGCTTGCCTGAAGGATATTATTTAGATATTTAATTTATTTGTTTATGTTAATCATTTATGTATTTTGTGTAATTGTTTATCCACTTTTGTAAACCGCTTTGATCTTTTTTGGAAAGGCAGTATATAAATAAATAATTATTATTATTATTATTATTATTATTATTATTATTATTGACCAATGGCCAGAATATCAGACATATATAATCAAGGGTGAAACAATAAATTTAGACATGAATACATGACTAGTAACCTAAGACTGAGAATGGAGATGTGTATCCCACTTAAATAAACATTACAATACTTGGGGTGAGTGAGCTGGACAGAAATTAGACATTTTGAGTCAGATAATTACACACTGTTTTATTCAGGAAATGAAAATCTAAGAACCAATGGGGTGGCATTTATAGTAAGGAGAGATGTAGCAAAAGGAGTCAGACACTATAAATCTGATCTAATAATATCAATAAGGCTTCAGGGAAAACCCATCAATAAAACCACAATCCAAGCCTATGCTCCAACTATAGAGGCACAAGAGAAAGAAATTGAACGATTCTTTGCTGGAGCCCAGTAGGCAATTGATCACACACTAAAACTGGATATATTGATACATAGGTGATTGGAATGCAAAATTAGGAAACACTAGAAACAGACATTGGGCTGATCTAGACTGGCAAAAAAGGGTGTGTTCATGCCTGCATGAAAGTGTAGCCTTTAGATGACCCACACTGAAAGTTTGGCATGAACGCACTTCTTTTGCATTTTAGTGGGGAAAAAGCAGCTTTAAAAAGGAGCTGCTTTTCCCAGCTTCTTTTTAAAAAGGGTGTAACTGTGCAGCTGTGTCTAAATGCTGCAGTGCAACTGTGCAGTTTTTTAAAGCTCCCAAACCCTAGCTCCAGCCCTAACCCGAACCCTAGACATGTGCAGTAGGGACTCTGGGATGCTGTAACTGTTATGGAACTGCACATAAAATGTCAATTCATTCATAAAATAAAGTTTATTCATAAACTTAAATTGTAACGGATTTAATATCTTTTTAAGGGGGGAGGGATGCAGTTAGTTTTATTGATGTAATAGTATTTTAATGTGTAAGCTGCCTCGATTGATCTCAAAGTGGTGGGGTAATAATAATAATAATGGGGTTCATTGATGGGGTTCATGCACCAATGCAACTGCGCACTTTAAAAAGGGAAACGAAACCACAATGGTAATTTGACAGATCTTCATAACTGCACAGTTCATGTGTGATGTACCGGTGCAACTGTGCAGTTCGCAGCCGGCAACAACAACAACAAAAATATTAAAGGTTCAGTGTGGCCAAAAGCCCCGTTCATTGCCATCTGTGTTTCTAGCATCCTGACATCTTCCAATGTAGTTGCTGAGCAACAGAAAAGACTTCAGATAAGTCGTCCCCACACCTCCTCAGTGTAGCTGCCCTATGCCTTTTTATTACACACCTGGGATTTGCAGTGCAGCTGCTAAGTATTAAGGAAAAGGCAACTTCATGTTGCACTTTCCTGCCAATCTAGAAAGCCCCATTGTAAGAGAATTTGGCCTAGGATCAAGAAATGCAGCAGGAATGTGACAAATTGAATTTTGTGAAGCCAACAGTTTGTTAATCAAAAACATGTTCTTCAGACAATCAAAGAGGTAACTGTATGTATGGACATCATCTGGTGACCAATATAGAAATCAAATTGCCTACACAATTAGAAGCAGAAGATGGAGAAGTTTCATTTTCTCTGCAAAAACAAGACCAGGAGCAGATTGTGGCACAGACTCTGAAATGCTAATATCAAAAATTAGAATAAAGCTAAAGAAGGACACTAAATCAATCATCATGCCAAAATATAACTTAAAGAACATCCCTGCATAATGTAAAGATAATGTAAAAAATAGATTTACACTGTTAAGGCTAATTGTTCAGGAGCCACAAGAACCCTTGACTGAACCCATGAAAATTGTGAGAGAAGAATGCAAAAAGACACTATCAGTAGCCAAAAAGAAAGAAAAGTCTCATTGGATGAGAGATGAAAATCTTCAAGCAAGACAAGAAGCAAAAGTAAATGGTGACAGAAATAAGGTCAGAACCATAAATGCAGCTGTTCCATGATTTGTGCACAGGGACTAAGGGAACTAACAATGCAGAAAAATATGAGATGCCAACAAAAAGGGAGAACAAGATATCTGTTCCACAAGATGTGAAAAATCAAAAAGAAATTTAAACCAATATCAGGCATGCTATACGACCGGAAGACAAGCACACTGCATGATCAAGACAAAATAAAAAAGACAATGGAAACAATATTTCCAGAGAAAATATACCCAGGAAACTATCCAGATGACGTCATCTCACAGATTTGTCTAGCCCAGTGTTGTCTTCTTTGACTGCCAGACAGTTGATGGCATTAAAATGGGGGAGGGGGGTGAAGTTAAATTATCAAAGGTGGTGTGATAGTATCCAAAGCCTGTGACATCTAATGGCAAATGTTTTATAATCATGGCATCATCACAATCATGACCATATACTTGAGTTTTAATTAGACACATATATATCTAATTTCATTTGGAAACAGCCAGACAAGAAATCTGTTTCACTCATTTCAAGAAATACTATAGCATGAACTGTTGAACGATTTACCTGTTGTGAAGATATAAAGAGCTTTGGAGAATGGGCAATGAAAGTGTGGGCAACTGCAATGGGTCCAAAGGCCAATTTTCTCACACTCCTCAGGCAATACACCTGCCGAAATAGCAAAAAAAAGGGAAGAACAACCAGAAATTTTAATGTTAAGAAGGGGTGTACACCCATTTAAAACAAATGCTACTATTGAAGGTTGGGGGAGAGGCAATTAGCTTTTCCCTCCCCCCTCTCTTTTTTGACAGAAAAAAAATCTATTTAGGGTATCTGAAGAGGCTGAAGGCTATATAGGACAGCTTGAAGAGGTAGCATGCAGCCACAGGTCTCTTCTTTGTCCACCTGGTCTAATGTCGCAGAAAGGAAATGCTGTTTCAAATTCACATAGGCTCAACACAACTGCCTCGGAAAATCACAAAAGTAGATGTGGTCTCTGGGTAGGTAAATTTCATGGAACACATTTTGTGAAAGAAACCTGGTACTGCTACAATTACCAAGATCAACATCACTGTTAATTATTGACTTGATTTCAATGATATTAATTGTTTACATGCTGTATTTTGCCTTTAGGTAAAAACACAAAGAAATGGCAGTCATCATAGGAACAAAGAGAGCCTGGGTGGGGTAAGGGTTGGAGCATTGGACTGCAACCCTGAAGATCAGGGTTTGAATCCCCACTCACTGGAAACCCAATGAGTGACCATGAACAAGTTACAGTCAGCCTCAGAGGAAGGCAAGGGCAATCCTCCCCCAAACAAAGAAAATCCCATGATAGTCACCATAAGTTGAAAATGAGTTGAAGGCATAGAACAACAATTAGAACAAAAGTGTAGCCTCAGACTAACTCCCTTTCTCCCTATACAAACCTAGCAGAGTCTTAGGATCCTTGGGACAGGGCTTTCTCTAGGTCTCACCATCATCATAAACTCATCTGAGAGAAAGCCTTTTCAGGGGTTGCTCCCATCCACTGACAAGGGTGACCCCTCTCTGTTCTCCTTTCACCAGCAGACAAAGATATTTTATTCCATGCTATTCTCCCTCTGTGTTTTTAGTGATTCATTGGTGGCAGGGAACCTTCTATGGGGTCCATGTGTTGTATTTTTAATTTTGTTATTTAATATATATATATATATATATATATATATAGTATTTTTTTAAAATTAACAGATTTTGTATGTGATCTTTCCTTAACAGTGATTTAACTTTTTGATTATCAAAGGGTTTTTTTCCCAAGCTTATCTTATTTTTAATCTTTGTAAGCTTTGTAAACATATTCAATCAAGGAAGCCACAGCCCTGAGTCTGCAAGACATGAACAGGACTGTTTATGAGAGAGTGACTTGGAGGTCTTATTCATGGGGTAACCATAAGTCAAAGTTGACGTAATGGCAGTTAAGAAGAAAGAAGCTGCTTTGGGTTTCAGGGTGGGAGAAAGGTTGCATCTTAAATGAATTAATGAATTATTTAATTGATAATGTTTCCTATGTCTCTCCTGCATGGGTCACTATGTGATGGAAGTGTGCACTTAAGGAAGAAACCATAACTCTGTCTTCATCCACCCTGCAGAAATAATATAGTTTGATACCACTTTAGCTGCCATGGCTCAATGCTATGGAATCCTGGAATGTGTAGTTTGTTATGGAGCCAGAACTCTCTGATAGATAAGGCAAAATATCTCACAAAACTGCAAATCCTAGAATTCCATAGCACTGAACCATGGCAGTTAAAGCGTGTCAAGATACATTACTTCTGCAGAGCAGATGCAGCCACAGAGCTTATACAGCAGGTCCCAGTTTAAAATGCTAGCATCGCCAGTTAAAATTACTTTTTGTTGCAGGTGTCCCCACCCCATCCCCATGTCCCTGCCTGCTTTATTAAAAACAGAACTGTTCTATTGATGCAAAGTAATCCAGCAGCTATGAAAGCAAGCCAATGAACTACCTCATCTTTTTTAAAAATATTGCTCCAGTGGCCATAACAGAGATATTTGAGGTATCTTCATTCTGGAGATGTGGCATGTTGCCAAACATGTTACCTATCAGACACTTGACAAAAGTGGTACATTCAGAAATACAACATACATACTCAGGCAACATGTTGGAGAATAGGGAATTAATAGATACTGGTGCTATATCTGTAACTTTTGAGAGATGAATAGCAAGGATATTCTCTGTAAATATGCCTAGATATCGACCAGAGCAGGAAAAGCCTGCCTTATTATGCAGCTCCTAATCTCTAAAAATATACAATTGAAGAATTTGTCCACAGAGGGCTTTAAATAGTGACAGGCATACAAACACAGAGTATATGGGCAGTTTGGGGATACCACCCAGCTATTTCTGGCATATTCGTTTGCCTGCGGGTTGGACTGTAAAATTTTAAGTGCCACACAGCGCTCTCCTAGCAGCCATTCATTCCTTTACAGTACACAAGAGCACAGCAAAGTAAGTACGTCTTTGATTCACTTGGTAATGCAGCAGTCTAGTCTAATGTCTACTGATATATAAAAGATTCAAGGAAATTAAAAGTGACATCTCCTCTCCACTCAGTGCTAAGATGCTTTCAAGTAGCCAAAATTGTCTGCTGAAAGGGCCAGGTCAGGAGCAAACTAAGACATAAGTACTGTTGAGTGCTTCCCCCTCTCCACCTCCAAATGTAATTCCCCTGAGCACCAAGGTGCCCCAGGCAGCCTGGAAAAGTTTAATGGCCTTTGATTTAGAAAGCATGTGTGGGATTCCAGAATGTTGAGAAAATTCATAGAGGTGTACGTTCATAGGCTTTAAGACATCCACACCTGACACAAGGTTGGTGTCAGTGATATCTTGTGACTTCAGTGGCAAGGTAATGGCCTCCCAGTCTTATTCTAAATGCAAAGTACAAGTGATGTGGTTTTTTGTGGTTATGATAGCTAATAGAAAATATAAGCATCTTTTATTTTTTGTTAGCAGGCAGTTGGTTATGGTGACACAAGGAATTCACCACATTACAAAAAAAAAACATAACTTGCATAATGTTTCTCCATGGGTAAGAAATATAATTCATACATTTCCATTTTTAATCTGTTAGAAGTTCTTTGTGATGTGTAGAGTCAAAAAAGTCTATGCCTTCCATTTATTTTGTCAGAATTAAATCTCCAAGTTGATAATGAATAAGCAGTTATGCTAAGTAGGAGGAGATATGTTGGATCACTGGCCATACGCAGCCTGTCCGTTTCACTGCAATGTAATATAGGCCCCTGAAAAATAATTTTTCAAACTCTGTTTTCTTTTTAACATTAATGACATCAAAATGCTGAGGTTGCACTGACTTTCTTATTGTAAAATGTAACCAGTCATGAAGAACAACAAAGCTAAAATTGAAACAATGTTTTTGTTCACTCTAAAGTTAGAAACTGAGACATGCAGAAATTAAATGGCGCTTCCTGAATCACCAGATCACAAAAATTATAATTCAGAACTTCCCAGCCCTTGAACCTACAGTTAATCCACTAGTGCATTCTTGCTGTATACAAAGAATCAAATGAGCATAGCATCTTCAAGCTCTTTTAGTGGTTAATGAAGATGCAATATGCACCAGAAAGAACTGTATACATTGTCCTCTATACAGTACATCTAAATAACTCCAGGGACTCTTGTGGTTGCCTGCTTAAATCATCCCCCCACCCCACCCTCATCTGCTCCACATCTCAGGAATATAGACCTCAGAAACAGGGAACACATTAGATTTCCACTGTGCGTGTGTGTGTATGCACGCATGTGAGCATATGCTCACAGCAGTTTGCTTTTTTATCTATATACAGTTTGCTTCAGTTCTCCACTTCCACCAATAATCTAAGCTACTCTGTAAATCTAGACCTCCCCATAAAAAAGGCACAGAACTACAGAAGTGTATATTTTAAGAGTATTTAAAATAATACACATATTATTACAGTGGGCCCTCCCCTTAAGCAAGGGATCCATTCCAGATCCCCCTGGGTAAGAGGAATGCTAGAGCCCCATTAGAAGTAATGCGGCTTGTGCCTGTGGCGCAGCATGGCATGTGCACTACGAGCGCACACCCCATTACATCTTCCGGGGCATACAAGGGCTTTTTCTGGAGTGTCTTTCAGCATATGTTGAAAGCCGTGCATGTCGCACCCGCATATGATGTGGGCACACTGTATATACACACCAACAGAAGTCTGACTTCATTGAAGACCTGCCTTATCAGTCCCAGCCTACCTAGTCAATGGGCTCTTCCAGAGAGGCAGTATGTGCTGATTTGTCCCACACCTTTTCATGACATTTCTTCTCACTGCTTCCTTATCTAAACACTGTTGCTGTTGTCATTTTGTTATTGTTGTTCTTTTGTTGTTGTCCTGCAAAAAAAGGAGAATAAAGATAGTAGAAGTAGCGGTGAGGGTGGGAGAGAAATAAACCTTTTTTGGTAGCAAAGAAGAGTTCAAATAGATTGCTTTTCTCCTACCATCTCTATTCCAGTCTCCCTAGACAGAGCTGGACTTCTCCAGCTCCAAGATACATGTACTTGGCAATGTACAGAATGCAAAGGGATCTTTGAGACTGTGTGAAAGAAGTTGTAGTATAAGCTTTTGTAGACTAGGGCCTGGAATAGACTGGTGCTTTGCGCCAGCCTGGGGCTGAAAGTAGGGCTCAGGAGAGCAGAGTGTCCACATGCTCCCAAGCCCTACCATGTGCCACGGGAGCCATCTTACAATGACATGCCTAGTGCACCACATCCAAATGGCACGGCACATGAAGAACATCACAACACTGCTCCAGGGTGTTTATGGCACCTCGGCAGTGGTGGAGAAAGGAGCTGTGTTTTGCAGCTCCTTTTTCTGGGCGCATTGTTGCCACAGCTTACAGTCACCATGGCAATGGTCTGGGGGAGAAAGAGGTGGCCTCTGGCCACCTCTTTCTCCTAACCTGTACAGGCCCTAGGTCTGCTTCCTCAGATGCATGATGGTATCCAGGAAGGACCTTTATAATAAGCCTGTATGAATAGCCTTAGAAATACCATAGAAATGCAAAATTTGTGGGAATGGGACCCTCAACAATCATTGTTAAAACTGAATTTGTCAGCTCATCGCAATACCAACAGATTTTGCATTTCTGTGGATGCTTCTGAGGAAGTAGGTGGATGCTTCTGAGGAAATTGATGAAAGCTTAGTCTACAACCTCTTTCACACAGTCTCAAAGGCACTACAAGGCTATGTCTCTGAATTCAGCAATATGCAAAAATACATACAGATGCTTATAATCTATTCACAATTTCTTTCCTCTCACACTTCCAAAATGCCTCCTCTTGTTTATTTTTGTTGTTGCTAACTGCCCTCAAATCAATCTCAGCCTATGGCGACCCCATGGATGGGACATCTCCAAGACTTCCTGTCCTCTACTGCTCTGCTTTGGTCCTGCAAAGTCATACCTGTGACCTCCTTAATAGAGTCTACATGTGGCTTTTCTCTCTTTTTAGAGCCCTCTACCTTTCCTAGCATTGTTGTTTTTTCCATTATTCATGCCTTCTCATGATGTGTCCAAAGTATGACAGCCTCAGTTTTGTCATCTTGGCTTCCTTGGAGACTTCTGACTTCATGGGTTTTACGTTATTGCGTATTAAAGCATCTCACGCACTTTCAGGCAATGGGCAGTCATTTTCAGGTAATGGGAAGTCATTCTGAATGCATTCAGAACGCAATTGGATTTCACGTAAATTTGCTAAACTAGCGAATTCACGTGAATTCGAATTGGCTCCAATTGGCTCCATTTGAAATAATGAGAAATTCCTCCCGTCTGATAAACTCCTTAGAAAGATTTGTTTGGCGGGGAGGTTGCCATTGCCTTTCTGAGGAAGAGAGAGAGAGATGTCACTCAGTGGGTTTCCATGGATGACCAGGGATTCAAACCACCATACTGGCTTCCATGTTCTCCACTGACCCCCAATGAATCAGCCCTGGTGGCGCAGTGGTTAAATGCCTGTACTGCAGCCACTCACTCAAAACCATAAGGTGGCGAGTTCAAGACCAGCAAAGGGCTGAAGCTCGACTCAGGCTTGCATCCTTCCGAGGTCGCTAAAATGAGTACCCAGATTGTTGGGGGGCAAATAGCTTACAATTGTAAACCGCTTAGACACTCCTTAAGGGTATGAAGCGGTATATAAATGAAGCTGTTTGTTTGTTTGTTTTTGTTTGACTAGTGTTTGTGGAGTAGTGATTTTCCAAGCAAAGGAGCCTATAATTTTAATACCAATTCTTTAAAATTTAAAACCACGTTAATAATTAAAATGCTGGATAAAGATGAGAAACCAAGAACCAGTAGTGCTTTGGGCATTGGACTATGACCATGGAGACTACGGTTCAACTCTCCACTTGGCCATGGAAACATACTGAACAAGTCATACTTTCTCAGCCTCAGAGGAAGGGGAAGGCAAACCCCCTCTGAACAAATCTTGCCAAGAAAACCCCATGGTCATCTTAGGGTCACCAGAAATCAGAAACAACTTGAAGGCACACAACAACAAATGAGGGAGAGAAGAAGGGAAATAAGGTAGAGGAAAAGCATCCTCAAAATAGGGAGAGGTAAGGGACCAGACACCTACTATCACACCTCACAGAACAGCTTGCCTTTTGAGAGGAAGAACATATTTCAGAAAGAAAAGGCAATAGTCTGAAATATATGATTAGCAAAATGTTGAATAGATTAGGGAAAACAAAGCAGTACAGCAACAAATACCACCACATCCCAACACATTTGCCCTCTTTGAAGAGGCCAGTGTTTCGCTCCCTTTCACCAGCTTGGATTTTTCTTACTGCAAACAAACAAACAAAACAAACAGCTTCATTTATATACCGCTTCATACCCTTAAGGAGTGTCTAAGCGGTTTACAATTGTAAGCTATTTGCCCCCCAACAATCTGGGTACTCATTTTAGCGACCTCGGAAGGATGCAAGCTGAGCTTCAGCCCTTTGCTGGTCTTGAACTCGCCACCTTATGGTTTTGAGTGAGTGGCTGCAGTACAGGCATTTAACCACTGCGCCACCAGGGCTGATAATATTGCTGATACTGCAATCCAGAAGTATCTGTATGCACACAGACTTAATGCATGCACAAGGCTAATAAGCAGGGAATCTAAATCAGGCCTGCAGATATAGATTGCAAGCAACTTGCCAGCCATAATGTGGCCTCATTATATATCAAGTAGCCACAGTTCTATGCTCAGTAGGAAAGAGACAGATGAACTTTCTCTAAGAAACTCAAGATCTGAGGCAGAAGGAATGCCATTCAAATGTCCCCCTCCCCAATGATAACTACAATAGACCATCAGTGGTCCATAGTCCAAGAAAGGAATGGGCACTTAGGGAATAAAACAAGCATACCTCTGCTTCAGCTATGACCTGCATTAGGCCTGAATGAACTTCATTATGAGGAATTTTCTGGCCAGTTCTGGAAGAGAAAATTCTAGTTCCTGCATAATTTAGACATGTACATGGTTACCTAAGGTAGTGAGGTTCCTGGACATCAGTTTTTTAACAGTAAATTTGTTACTAGAGGCAGGAATAATGTGGAAATAATAGGGATATGTTCCTACACTACAGAAAGGAAAAGAAACACAACATGCTAAGAGTAGCTGGTGAAACAAACTTACCTGTCCTTGCAGTTTACCATGCCTCTTGTAGGTAGGCAAACACCGCTATCAGCTAGAGTAGAATCCCATTCTTTCCCAGCTCAAGCTTGAGTGTATTGACTGCAACCCAAAGTATGAGTTTCTCCAGCCCTCCTTCACCAGCCTCCCAATGTCAATATTACTTTTAAAAAAAATATTGAGGATGAAGAGGAAAGTGAGTGCTAGCAAATATTTTTTAAAATTGTAAAAAGGATTTTTGGGGGGGTTCAGATTACAGGTATGCCTACTATACTGATTATCTGCTATGTGGAATTCCACAAAATTGCACAAAAATGGGTGACAATTCTGATAATACCCAACCATTCCATATGTATGCAATACATTGAAATGGCTGGACACTTATAAATGATGTGTGTGTAAAATCCATATTTTTATTTTGGATGAGTCATTCATGTGCTGGTGTATGGGAGGATTTTGGGATAGATGATCATTTACTATGAACTATGGTTACAGGCTTGCAACACAAATGAATTACAGGATTACAGCTCCAGCAGTGACAGGTAGATTGAAATGCAAACTCATTACCATGGTGAAAGTTCTAATATTTTGTTTTCTCAGTGCAAGATATTGCTTGTTCGTGGCTGATTGATATATAAATCAGATTAACCTTTAATTCTACAGTGGCAGGTTTTAAGGGTCAGTGCTGAATTTCAGTGTATCCTGACTGCTTAAGTATTTTGCCTTTGAATCAGTGGTGTCCTGTATTTGAACTCTATTCTCCATTATACATACAGTCATGGACATGTTTTCTGGTATAAAAAAGAGAGAGAGATCATAGGCTAATCATAGGCTAATTTTGGTAGGCAGAATAAGCATAGGAAATATATCATTCCAGTTTTGCTAACTAAACTAACGTGTCTGGCTTGTGCTCTTGGGTATTATGTAAAAAATTCTGTGGCAACCAATTTACCTTCAAATTGTATGTACAGTATAAGTATAGCTATAGTTTAACTATCCATCCCACACACACATGCACACAAATATGAATTAAGACAATATAGTTTGGAAAACTTTATCTGTATCATTGAAGATGTCACACCTCTCATTAAAACTCTAAGCCAAGTAAACTTTTCCAGCATTGACTGAGTATATCTGAATATAAGTAATGGTTTCTGAGTGTTGCATAGCAATGCCTGGAGCTGATATTCAAAGGCAAGAGGGATTAAGGTAGATTATTTCTGTCATGAGGATGCAACCTGACCACACTTCTTTCTTTGCCATAGACTTCCTCACAACCACTTTAGAACTGCTCAATAAATAACTTCAAACATATTGGAATAAATAAGTGTCTATGGGCCAGTAAAGATAGGCAGCTCAAAGCCGCCCCTGTATGCTGCGTATCTGTGCAGCAGCATCTGCATACTGCTGCACAGATGCTCACTTACGAAGGAGCTGCTCTAGGCAGCTCCTTTTGGGGGGGGGGGGTGTCATAAGGGCTGCAATGCTTCTGTTGTCCAGACAAAATGCCACTTCTGTTTTTGTCCAGACAAAAAGAGGGATATAAATAAAAGTTTTACTTATTATATTTATTTATTATATAAATAATTTTATATAAATTTATTATATTTATTTTGCTAAGAGGCATCTGTACACTGTGGTGCCTGCCATGTGGATGGGCACGTGCACCAGTGGCGATAGTAGGGCTGGGCATGTCTGGACGCCCAGCCCTATCTAGCCCTAATTTTGGCCCCAGAGTGTCACAAAGTGCCTCTCTATCCTGATGTTGAATTCCATCTCCAATCATTCTTCACCACCAGTTTTGCTGGTAAGGGCTGATGGGATTTGCAGTCCAGCACTAACTGGAGAGGCACATGATTTCCACCTGTGTTGTTCTCCAATGAATCTGTGCCTCACAGCCTTTCTGCCTGTGGTTCTATTCTCTGCCTGAGGGTTTTAGAGCCAAAGAACTTGGCTGCCTCCAGCATAATTCAGTTTGCATACCCTGTTTCCCAGAGAATAAGACATCCCCTGAAAATAAGACCTAGGAGTTTATCAGACGACGGAAATTGGAAGTATAATCTAATGGCAATCCAAACACAATCATGGGGTTTCACGTTATTGCGTATTAAAGTATCTCACACAATTTCAGGAAAAAGTGAAGTCATTCCGAACGCAATCATGGGTTTTACATTATTGCATATTAAAGCATCTCACACAATTTTGGGCAACGGGCAGTCATTTTGGGGTAATGGGAAGTCATTCTGGATGCATTCCAAATGCAATTGGAATTCACGTAAATTCGCTAAACTAGCGAATTCACGTGAATTCGAATTGACTCCAATTGGCTCCATTCAAAATAAAGAGGAATTTCTCCCTAGTAGAGGTTTTGCTGAATTGCTAAATATAAGGCCTCCCCTGAAAGTAAGACCTAGCAAAGTTTGTGTTTGTGTGTGTGTCTGTGTCTGTGTCTGTGTGTACACACTATATAATAAATGTTCTTTTTTTTTTTTTTGGTTCAACAATAAATGTGAATTCTTCTTCATGGAAAAATAAGACATCCCCTGAAAATAAGACCTAGCACATTTTTGGGAGCAAAAATTAATATAAGACACTGTCTTATTTTCGAGGAAACACGGTAGTTGTATTTTAACATGAAATGACTGAGAGGAACAGCAAGATACCACTGTTCAATGAGGAAATACTTTCACGAGAAATAAGAAAAATAGCAATTTATAGAGCAGATACCTTGAAAGCAAGTGTTGTGAGTTAAGAGACTCGTTTTTTGTTGTTTTTTTTTACTATTTGCTTACTTCAATCAGATATTTTCAAAGTTGATTTCTTTCCCTATCTAAATATATAGGAAAGTCTCTTTGTTTATACAATAAGTTAAAATGGGTGGAATTTGATGCTTTCTGTTACTCATGTGAATCCTATTAGATACACATAAATGGATAAAATGCCAACCCTCCACCTACAAACAGAGAAATATGTCCTAGGAGTCACAAAAGCTTCTGTACAATCACTAAATATTAATATTCCATATGACCTTATATATCAAAGCATCACATTTGAAATTAGTTTCATAACTTCCCTGTGTGAAAGCCAGTATAGTAATACTGTACCTTCATAAAGCTAAGTTTAAACTGTTTACTCTCTTGACTCTGTGAAGGAATGAGCGTATGACAGCTGTCGTCCCAAAATATTATAAAAGTTGAATGCTTGCCATAATCTTATTTCAAAAATCTCAAGAGTAAACCATTTTTAAAAAATCAGAAATTGGACCTCTCTAAATCAAACACAAGTTCCATTTTCTCTCCAAAATTCACATGCCAATACAATCACCTTTCCTTTATCCTTCTTGGGGTTCCTCTACTTTTAAAAACTGTGCAACAAATGGAGGAGCATCAGGTGAATTACTATACATATTTTATAGTCACTATTTTATTTATTTTAATTTATTTATTTATTTATTTATTTATTTAATTTATAGGCCACCTTTCTCCCTGGAGGGCCCCAAGCTGGCTCACAGATAAAACATTTAAAATCTCAATAAAATTCAAAACAATTAAAACATCTACATCCAGTATAAAATCATATAAATTATACAAAAGTTAAAAACAAGCTCGTTTCATCCCTGTCAGCTCCCTAGAGAACCAGGGGGCATGTTTGGTTCTACTTTGTGGGAGGGGATGCTCAGGGGCAATTGTGTCTACAGCCTGGCCATTTCCCTGTTCCAGAGATTAGCTAGGGCTTCGACAGGATCACCTGTCAAGGCAATAGGAAACTCCCAAAGAGCCATCAGGAATCCATCTGGATCCATAAGCCTCCTAGGGTGGACCATCTTAATTGGCCCTCCACCCCTGCAGAGGCTCTGAGCCCCAGTGAGTCTAAACCCTACCAGGTAGCGATCAGCCCATGACAACGGAACTACTGAGAGTTCATCCACTCTCATATCAATGTCCTGGAACAGAAAACCAGGTCCAGAGAGTGTCCTGCAGCATGGGTGGCCCCAGATATTACTTGGAACAGCACCATGATTGTCATGGTGGACATGAAGTCCTGAGCTGCTGGTGATAGAGCAGTCTCCGCATGGATGTTGAAGTTTCCCAGGACAACAAGCTGAGGGTACTCCAGCCCCACTGCAGGGACTAACTCAGCCAGCTCAGGCAGAGACGCTGTTGTGCAGTGGGGTGAGTGGTACATCAACGGAATCCCTAATCTGTCACGGCCACCCATCTTTAAATATATACACTCATATCCAGTAAACTGTGGAACAGGGCACCTGGTAAGGAAGATGGAATCCCAATAGATCCCTCAATTCTATCTCCCCGTCCCTCAGGCCTTGCCTACTGCTGAATAGAGAACCCAGGTGGATAAAGCTGGGAGAGACTAGCCCCTCCTACAGTACAGTAAAATATACAGCTCTAAGTTTGTCATCTAATTATTATCATTGTTTTCTGTTGCTCTGAAAGTATGAGGCTATTAGAAATTGTGAGTTTTATTCAGCCATGCATGTGTGTTGTATAGGTTCACAGTGGAAATGGTCCCATTCCCTAGTTTTAATTAGCCTCGCTGGGAGTATACTGACTTAAGATGTTCCAGTTATTTGAATATATTCATATTTAGAGTGAACTTCCCTTGCCAGTCATTTGTAACCTGTTATCTTTGTTTTGCAAACTTTTCAGTACCCCACAGTAATGACTATTAGTCATGAAAACCCCAATGACTATTTGTCAACAGCTAAAATCATCAGCCAGGTACTGCAGCCCAGTTCTTATTGCATACCAACAATCGTTTCAAGAAACTTGCCCATGACGACAAACAAACTATTATTTGCCTACATAAAAAGAAGCATTTCCATTCTGATCCTGTCCCGGACTGCGGCCAGCACTCACCAACAATAGCTGATAAGTCAGTTCCACAAGCCTAAACGTGATCCAAAGAGTAGTCCAAAAGCCAAAGCCAAGGTCAGGGTTGGGGCAATCACAGAAGTCAGTCCGGTCTGAGGTCAGGGCAAGGAGAAAGCAGCAAAAATCCAAATTGTTCCAAGTCAAGGCAAACCAGAGTTCCAGAGACATGAAGCCAGCACACAGTCACACCAACAGACTTACAATAAGTTCTGGCAAAGGGATGGCCTTTCACAGGTGTTTAAGTAGCCGACACCCTGCCTGGTATCAGCTGAGCCTTATTACGAGCTTGTTTCTCAGCCAGCCTGCGAGATCGGCGTAAGCAAGCACTTTCATGCCTTCGTTCCTTAAAGGAGATAACCTCCAAGCCAGATTCCTCCCTGGAGCCCACACTCATCTGCTGAGCCCCTGAAGGGGGCACAGCCTGGCTGTGCTTCCCCTCCTGGGGCTGAACTGTCAGGGCTAGGGTCTGGCATGGCAGAACTGGGACCTGGCCTAGCCTCCAATTCCTCTTGCTCCTGAGGAGCCATGTCCTCCTCCTCATCCTCTGACTCCAACTCTTGGCTGGCCATGACAGATCCCACTTTCTGTTATACAATGGATCGTATGCCAGACCAACAGTAACACACCAAGAGGTCATAGAGCTTGTAAGTTGTAAGTTCTTTGACCAGGAACTGAGTGCTTCTGGTGGGCTTGAGATGAGCACCATTTAATGAAGGAGAAGAAAGCAGGATAATCTTTGGGGGGGGGGGTTAGAAGGACTTGTGACCCTCTCTTAGGCTGCTGCCACACTGCAGAATTAATGCAGTTTGACACTGCTTTAACTGCCATGGCTCAATGTTATCAAATCCTGGGATTTGTACTTTATTGTGGTACTAGAACTCTCTGTCAGAGAAGGCTAAATATCTCTGGATTAGCTACAAAACTACAGATCCCAGAATTCAGTGGCATTGAGCCACAAAGGTTAAAGCGGTGTCAAGCTGCATTAATTCTACAGTGTAGATTCAGCCTCACACTGGCAACTCAGATGGTTATCTTTGAACACAACAACAACAACAACAATAATAAAATGTATTTGTACCCTGCCTCTTCCTACAGATCAAGGCGCCTTACATACATTGCCCCATAGTACAATGGTACAGTATAGTGAGAGAAGGTATTTACAAAGAGCCTGGAAGAAGAGCAAGGGGAAATTTGTATTTGCAATTGCTCTGCCTCAGATGTTGAAGAGGAGAGCAGTTATCTTTGTCTTCAGCATTTAACCTTTTTATATTTTACCACTATTTTTCCATTCTGTCTGCTATCACCAAAAGCTTTTAAAGAGATTGTGAGCAAATCCACATATATTTCCTGTAGTTCCAAAAGCTCCAGCTATTTTTAAAATTGTTTCATGTTAAATTGATATAGTTATTACTTCTCAGGGCCGGGGCAGGGGGGGAGATCTTTTGTTTCCCTAATCTTTTACACATTATTTCAACTGTTCCAGTTTTCTCAAAATGGAGTACTTAGGTGTGTTAACAATATGCTGTGATGACCTTGTGATTGTATCACTACTGACATTGCCCACCCTTCCTTCTCCCACCGTCATGACATCCAAGCTGCACAATGTCTTTAATAGCTTTATGTGAACCTTTTTATTTTGGACAAAAATATCCTTTGCATATCTGTCTGTTAAAGCTCAATGGCACTCAGTCTGCTTGACCTACACAAGGTGCATTTTTCCTCAATGTGAGGGGAGGGGAAAAGGGATTGCTTCAGCTATTCTATTTCCCACAAGTGAAAAGTAAGGAAAGGACATCTGAAGTGTGTAGATAGGAGCTGTAGGATGGCTAGACCATCTCTCTTTCTCTAGATATTCCTCCACCCTTAGAAATCAAAATAGATGGGCTTTTTATCCTCACTGCTCCAAATTTGCTGTTAAGGAACCCCTCTTTCCACTCCCCACCTGGAAAGATGCTTCCTTTCACATCTCAGCAAACACAGTGTGGCTGCTAGGAGCGCAAACAGAGGAGCCCAGTTAATGTATGTTTTATTTGGCATAAGCTTTCCTGGACTTCAGTCCACTTGTATTTAATGAATTAGGCTTCAAGTCACAAATGTTTATGGTGAAATAACATTTGACAGTCTTTAAGGTGTTACAATGCACAGTTTACTTTGGAATAAACAGCCACAGAATGGGGGAATCCAACCCCATAGATGTTAATGGGTCTTTACTTTGGAGAAAACTCACCATGGTTTGGGGGTTGATTTATCATTTCACCCAAAGATGCAAGGCCTTTAGATTGGTAGTGCTAGGAGCTCTCCATCTGGATTAGCACCCTCGGATTCTTGCATTACATCATTATGAACTTCAACAATTATGCATAAATAAGACACCTGAATAAGCTGCAGTTTTTGAAAACTAAAATTGACTTGTCTGTAAGAAATCAGGATACTGTAATAATAATAATAATAATAATAATAATAATAATAATAGTTTATTTATAGCCCGCTCCTCTGTACATACACTCGGAGCAGGGTAAAACTCCTGGGTGGCATGGTAATCATGAAGATGTTTACTTTTCTATTATCATTAGACAGAGTGAGGCAGCCACCATAGTTTTGGGAGTAATTAGTCAAAATGAATTGTGATTTAAACTATATAAATAATATTGAATTAAATTTTTATTGTATTTCAGTTCTCAGGAAGAAGCACTTGCAGGGCTTTCTATCCCAGGTGCAGTTACATTCTTCACACATGATAAGAACCTTGCTTCATCTCAGGCTCTCACTTTCCATGACAAATAAAATTTTTATCATGTCAAATACTGAATCAGCTGTCAGGTCTTGCCCCTTCAGACTTCCTGCCTCTGTTTTTATAAAGCATCTTAATTCTTTTATATGTACATCTTTCAATTTATTTATTTATTTCACAAAATACAGTAGTTAAACTTTTTTCCCCAAAACTGGGCTCCACCTTCTACAAAAAAAGTATCCTGATATGTAGACAAAAAAACTGCAGTGGTCTGCAAGGAATTACATCCTAATGTTGGTCCTTAAATCAATAAAAGTTAAGAACTATACAAACAGTCTACATTCACTACTAATATCAAGTAAATGGATAACAATTACTTTTTTCTAAATGGAAACAATGGCTGAAATGCTTTGGGGCACTACACTAACATAAAAATATTTTTGGAAGCAACGTACACCTTTCTAAGTAGTTGCATAAGCGTGGTCTCTAGGGCAATTGGTGATTCCATAAAAACAAACACAGCACTGTCTCTCCTTTTAAATTGGTAAGTGGGGAACTATTTGAATACTGCTCAGGGCTCTGGCATTGTTTAACAATCAATGGTGCAAGTGTGGGATCTAACACAGCTACCTCAGTCTATATTTATGCTACACTAGTAGTGTCTTGAAATGAGTGTGCCACACCATTTGATTATCCTAATGCATAACCTCTACTTAGTACAAGAGGCCACCATTAAGAGAAAATGTGGAGAAATAGAATGGTTTCCAACTGGAAAAGGAGTCAGACAGGTCTGCATTTTATCACCCTATCTAACTTAATTTGTACATTGAAGGTATCATAAGCAAAGGTGCATTAGACTTTGCGGAAAGAGACATAAACGTTGGGGGAAGGAATATGAACAATTTAAGATAAACAGATGACCCTATACTACTAGCAGAAAATAGCAAAGACTTGGAATGACAACTGAAGAAAGTCAAGCAAGAAAGTGCCAAGGCAGGTTTACAGCTGAACACAGAGAGAAGAATGATAACATGTTATCTACATAACTTTAAAACAAACAATGGAGGAATTGAGATAGTCAAAGATTTACCTTGGCTTAGCCATCAATAAAATGGAGACTGAAGTCAAGAAATCAAAAGAAGACTAGGACTGGAAAGAGCAGCTATGAAGCAACTGGGCAAGATCCAAGACTCTAAGGTGTAAAGATATATCAATGAATACCAAGATAAGGGGTTTGAATACCCTAAAGCATTAGATCCTGTCTGATCTTGGAAGCTAACTGAGACCTGGTTAATACTTGGATGGGAAACTGAAAACCAATGAATACTGGGCGCTGTAGACTATGTTTCTGAGGAAAGAAGTGGCAAAACCACTCTGAGTATTCCTTGCCTAAGAAAACCATATGAAATTCATAGCAAGGGCTGAGTAGATGGGCCAGTATAGCACAGGCTGAGCCCATGTTGTTCTGTCTTGGGTGATTAACCAGGTTGGTCCATGGGTTGGCACAGGGATGGGCAGGAGTTTATATGTCTGTCCCCACATCACCTCAGGACCCGCTACCAGCAGCAGGGTGCCTAGCTGAACACACATGGTCAGGTGCTCATTTTTGCATCAGATGTGGTGACAAGGGGCTTCTTAGTAGGAGTGACAGCATGGAAAGGTAAGGGACTATTTAAACAGCCAGAATTTGTCATGGAGTTTCCTGGGATTGGGGTGGATCCTTGTCCATTGTACCAGGATACAGCCCAATCCTGGCCCCAGGGTTTGGCCTACATTGTCTAAACAGAAGAGGGGAACACAGGCTTTTTGATCCATGTGGACAATCTCAGGGTCACCGTAAGTCAACAGATGACTTGAAGGTACACAGACATACATATTGAGATCAGAATTTCCATACCTTTGTATTTCCAGTTTCTATGTATGGTGGTGAAAGCTAGAAGAGAATCATTTCATTTGAAATGTGGTGATGGAGGAACATTTGGTGGACACCATGGATTGCCAAAAAGACAAATACATGGATTCCAGAGCAAGTCAAGCCTGAACTCTCACTGGAAGCAAAGATGACTAAACTGAGGTTGTTGTATTTGGGGCATATCATGAGAAGAAAGGATTCAGTAGAAAAGGCTATAATGCTTGGTAAATTGGAGGGCAACAAGAAAAGAGGAAGATCTCCTTCCAGATGGATAGACTCAATCAAGCCATGAGTCTGCAAGACCTGACCAGGATGGATGATGATAGGTTGACTTGAAGGTTTCTCATTCATAGGATCACCACGTCAAAATCGACTGGATGATAGTTAACAACAAATTAGTGTCTTGGCTAATATCTCTAAGATTTTGCTCCTTCTAACATTGAATCTGATTCTATAAATACCTACCTGTTCAATCCTGTAGACTAGGGTATTTTTTTAAGACATCTGTTCCTAACATGGGGCCTATATAGCCAAAAGGCACCAGATCACATCTGATATTGGAAGTTAAGTAGGATCAGCCCTGGTTAGTACTTGGATGGGCGATCACCAAGGAATATTTGTTGCCATGTACTATATTTTAGAGGAAGGAACTGGCAAAACCAAGTCTGAGTATTCCTTGCCTCAATACTGTTTTAATAAACATTATGTAGTAGAATAACATCTTTATTAATTTAGGTTCTGATCTTCAAATGTCTATATCAACATGAGTTCCACTCACGCCAATGTGGCATGCAATGGGGAAGTATTTACATAACATGGGAGATATTTGCATATGTCACAGTTTACTTGCCTGTTTACAGTCTGAAAAATAAAAATTAAATGATTGAATCCAGATTGCAGGAAGATGAGTGGATGGGTTGGGGGTTGGCTTTATTAGTTTTTCAGCTGTATGATCCATTGCATCTGTTCTTAGTTTTAGAAGACAGAGCCATCTGAAGTAAACCAGAAATTTGGGAGGATGCATTTTTAAAGTGTTTTTTGTAGTGGAACAAATACTTGCTGAGCACCATCCCTATTACTCATGCAAGGAGGAATTCAAAATGTCATTACAATTGAAAACATTTGAGGAGTCAAGCCATTTGAATGATTCCCAGAAATCATTAGATAAGTCAAATATGTGTGTGTAAATTCATATTAATGGTACATGGCTCTTGATAGTCACAGGATTAGTTTAATGGAGCTAATGGAGTTTTGCCATCCACCCAGAGTAGACAAGTGGGTCCATAAACATATGTCCTGTGTAAATATAGCGTAATGTGTATAGTTTCTAGACATCTAGGACAAATCTAGACAACACTGGAACTAGCTGTCACATCCAGCATCAAGGACTACCTAGATTCTGGATGTGAAATGCCAAATAAGAGACTTTAAATCACTAGGAAACCTTTCAGAGCAGCCAGAGCACTTGAATTTGCCTGCTGTTCTGAGTCTTTTCCTCTTTCCACTCAAGTGACCACAGCCTCACTTATCAACAAGCCAATGGTCAGAAGAAGATGCATAATACAACTCTACACCACTGAGTGACAGGAAGTGTTCATTCTCGCCAGGAATATAATTTTCTGTGAGTTCTTTTCAGCTATAGGTAAAACTGCTATATAAAATTCTAGCAGTTTTAGTGCTAATGAGGTGTCCTCATGCTATCTGTTTACAGTTGTACACTAGAATCCTACCTCTCTCTCTCTCCCTCACTTGCTCGCACTCTCTCTCTCTCTCTCACACACACACACTTCTTTTGCAGGAGTTTATATTTGTTTTGATATACTGTACTGTATGATTTCCTGAATATATTTGAGTCCAAAATGGGTGGAACCATTTGGAAGTAATTTCAATGTACATTGCTGTTTTCTGTGCTGTCTGTACTATGTTGTTGCAGTATGACAATATGGGAAATCCATTTAATATTATCCGGTTTGTATAAATTATACAATATATACTTCTTTCCTACATTCCATGTTGCCTGCAGCATATACTGAAAACATGTTATTGGGTGCCTCCAGGCTTAAGTGATGGAGGAGCCCTGCCCTGAACCATGGCAGCCGAATTGGGGTTGATGCAGCTTTATCCAGGGTTCTATGCATGATGGCTGTCCAAATCATACATTTCATCCCCCACAAAAAATGTTAGGGAATATGAGAGATAGTAGTGTACATGCCATATATGGAGAGAGAATTCCCAGAGGTGCAAGTGAGGATCAGGAAAAGAAAAGGAACTTGGGATCACATAGCAAACGTACAGTGGACTATGGAGCACACCAAGGAATTCCAGAAGAAAATCAGTATGGGCTTTACAGATTATAGCAAAGCCTTTAACTGCACAGATCATGAAAAACTATGGAATGCTCTTAAATAAATGGGAGCGCCATTACATTTGATAGTCCTGATGAAAAATCTGTACTTAGGGCAAGAGTATTATCTGTTGTTGTTTTTTTAAAAAGTAGAATTACTTATAAATACATGGTTGCATAACAGATGCATCTACACAATAGAAATAATGCAGTATGACATCACTTTAATGACCTTGGCTCTATCCTAGATAAGCCTGGGATTTATAGTTTTGTGAGGTAGGCTAAAGATCTTGTAAACTACAAATTATGGGATTCCATAGGATGGAGCTACAGCACTTAAAGTGGTGTCCAACTGCATTATTTCTATAGTGTAGGTGCACCCAGCATCTCATGACAACAGGCTGTGTAACATATGCTCTTCAAACACAGAGGAGAGACAGAAAACTGCAGGCTACAAAATGAAAGCTGAACAAGATGAGCCTAAACACAAATTGATGGATGCAAACACAGAGGGCATGTGGCTAAGACCAATGAACAGAAAAGGACATGAATACACCTGTGCCTTAGAAAGAGATGCCAGCTAACAGCTATTGAGTATAAACACATGCTAAAGTTGTTTCCACTGAATAAACAAGCAAACAGACAAACAAAGGAATGGGTAAAATTCTGTGTGAGTGGGGCACCCACTTATACAGTTCTCCACATGAACAACGATAGGCAAATGGACAAGAGGAGCACCTCGCCTGACTTCCGTTGTGTACAGCTGCTTGAAAAGGGCCAAGGTTTCCAGCAGGTCCTTTTCTCTGCTCTCCATTTCTAGCAGTTAGCAGCATTGTAATGCCATCTGCCTATGCCTCAGCACCAGCTCTGCTTGAGTTGACAAGAACTGTCTTGTTATTTCCATTTCTTCCTACACTGTCTAAATTACCCAGAATTTTCCCTCTCAGGCTGCATCTACGCTGCAGAATTAATGCCGTTTGACAATGCCATGGCTCAATGCTATGGAATTTCGGGATGTGTACTTCTCTGAGCCATTTAGCCTTCTCTGTCAGAGAGCTCTGGTGCCACAACAATCTACAAATCCCAGGATTCCACAGCCCTGACAGATAAAGCAATGTCAATGCACATTAATTCTGCAGTGCAGGAGCAGCCCCAATAGCATCTTGGGACAGAGGAAGCTATAAGTGTTAGGGCAAGTGTTGGCAATGGTGACCTTTTGAAATTTTAAGACTGCAATTCTCATAATCCCTCACCTAGTTCCCACTGGCAAGGGCCCTGTGGAAGTTGTAGATCAAAACCATTTAGAGTCAAGAAATGTACTTTCAACAAAAAGGTTTTGAGAGACTAATTCAGATAGCTTATTTATCTACAGGAGTGGAACAAACTGGTCACATGCAGTGAAACAACTGTAAAAAAGAGAGCAAGGTCTCTCTTTAACTGCAAAGGTTGCTACTTTAACTGCTGTGATTGCATCATACAGAATGCTGGGTTTTGTAGTTTGGTGAAGGGCTAGAGCTCCCTGGAGAATTCTAAATACCTAACAAAATTATGAGAGCCAAAATAGGATAGTGGCTTGAGCACTGGACTGTAACTCTCAAGATCAGGATTCGAATCCCCACTTGGCCAGGAAAACCCAATGAGTGTCATTGGACAAGTCACACTCCTTCATCCTCAGAGGAAGGCAAAGGCAAACTCCCTCTCTACAAATCTTGGCAAGAAAACGCTGTGGTATGGTTGCCTTAGGATTACCCTAAATCAGAACCAATTTGAAGGGGGAAAAGAAAATAATACAACAAATCTCACAGTTTCATAACAAAAGATCTATGATATAGTTAACATGGTAACTATCAAGCAACTATAAACCTATTGCAATGTTTAAATGTTGCTTAGATTGCTATTCTGAAGGAAACCACATTGAATTCAACATGAGGTATTTCTCAGTATGCATGTATGAGATTGCACTATTTGAAATAGTTAGTCAATGCTTGAGAAGTTAGCTATTGGCCATTAAAATTTGCAATACAAGGAGTGGTTTAAAAGTGGAAATACCTATGGTCAATAAATCTATTTGTTCCTTTCCCAAGCCCGGCTTTCAAATTGCAGCCCTCTCGAGCAATGGAGACTTCTGGGACAGTCCAGTCATGCATTGCAGCATCATTTACTCCACAGATACCTCAAAGAGTCAGGAGTTTCCAGATTTCTAAGCTTCAGCCTCAATAGGGGACTTAACTGACAACTCTGCTCTCCTCCACTCTTCCTTATATGGAATATTGCTGAGTACTTAATAAAGCACTGTAAATCCTTCTTCCTGTCCAGCTGCTTCGCCTGATTAAATACTGCTCTCCGCATAACCAGCCACAGGGTGTAATCCTGAAAGAGCATTAGCTATCTGGTTTTTCCCCACAGCAGTTCTTCTTTACATTGCAAGAAGAACTTCTCCATTTAGGATTCCATGATCATCACAATATAGGGGAGATCTTCCTAAAGAAATACTCGCTATTGCTAGAGAAGATGCAAACAGAAGCCAGCATTGGAAAGCCATTGAAATTCATAAACACCTGGACAACTTCAACAGGAAAGAAGAAACCCTTAAAGTAAACCAAGTTTGAGTACCAGTCCTGAAAAACACGAAAACCACAACCCAGCCCATGCAAAGGAAAAACCACCCAGGTTCAGGGAGATTTCCCAGCAGATAACAGATCATTAATTAAATGGATACCCTGAGGCCTTGCCATTGAACAACAGTACAATACACATATTAACATGAAAATCACTTCCTCTCAACTAAGGATATATATACCCCTCTCACTTCCATGCCAGCATTCTTTGAAGATGCCAACCACAGATGCTAGTGAAACATCAGGAACAAAACTTTCTTCCAGAACATGGCCCCATAGCCCGAAAACTCCACAAAAAACATGGATTCCAGCCATGAAAGCCTTCAACGTCCCAGAATCCAGCATCATGAAGGATGATGCACATGCATTGATAATTCATTAATATCAATAATTAGAGCCAATTTAGTGTAGTGACCTGAGTATTTAACAAAGACTCTGGGAGAGATGGTTTTGATTCCCACTCAGCCATGGAAATTCCCTCATTATATCCCTTGGACGAGTCACACTCTCACCCTTAGAGAAAAGCAATGACAACCCTTCTCTGAAGAAAACCCTTGGACAGGGATACTGTAAATTGGAGTCAACTTCAAGTTGCATTAACACTAACAAACATCACTTGTTACATACTACTTATTATTTTTAAATGATCCAGTTCAATATTTTTCTTAACAAAATGTGTAACTTCCCTACAAATTATTCCTGTTATATTATCAGTTACAAATGGTTCCAAATTCCTATAAACTGGAGATTATCCAATTCCTTCACTGAATGATGGCATTTAACTACAGTGGACCCTCCACATTCTTAGGGGCACAGGACTCCAGTGAAACTGAAAAAAAATTGAGCACACGCACACAAACACACACACACACACACATATATATGGGAGGACATATCTAAGAATCTACAGGTCCTCCAGCACATCTGTATGGTTAACATTTGCCAGAAGCTGACCACAGAATTGCCCTGGAGGACTTACAAATGCCTAGAGAAGTGTTCTCCCTGGCAGACCACAGAGTCATGGTGGTGGGCCTAGAGATTCCTAGAGAAAATATTAATTAAATTTTGTGAATAATCAAATCTGCAAATGTCAAGGCTACAAATGTGGAGGGCCAACTGTATATTCACACTTACTTGGGAATATGACATGGGGCTTACTTTTGAGTATACGTCTATAGGAGTGCACTGTCAGAATAGTTGAAACCTGCATTCTGAGATGGCCAGCCTCCTGACAAGTATCAAATTTACTGTTTGCCTTGTCATAAGTGTCTAATTAGTAGTTATTGTATTTCTGGCCCACTATTTCAGAGCAAGCTCTCGTGATATAGCTTATAACAAAAATGTTAAACATAGAAAAATTGAACATGCAATATCAAATGCATACACATTTTAAGTTAAATTATTAAAAGGGGACAAGTAAATAGTAGAAAGAGGGCAAGTAAATTAAAAAAAACTTAGTATAATGTTATACAGGAATCTATCTGCAAGTATCTTGATGACAATGCAGTGATAGGTAGGAGCCAGCATAGTCTTATCATGAACAAATCCTCCCAAACTAATCTGACATCTTTTTTTCAATCAGATCACTAGTGGGGATGCTATTTAGCCAGATATCAGCAAAGCATTTGATAAGATCCCCATAATATTTTGATTAGCAAACAGTTTAAATGTGAAATAATAATAATAATAATAATAATAATATTATTATTATTATTATTATTATTATTATCATCATTATTATCTGCCTCTCCCTTTGGATCGATAGGAGTACTGCCAGATGGATGCATAATTGGTTGATAACCATGCTCAAGGAGTCATTATCAATAGCGTGCTTCAAATTGGAAGGGGGTCTCAAGTAAAGTGCCTCAGGGTTGTATCCTAGGGGCATTACTCTTCAACATTTTTATCAGTGACTAAGATGATGCAGGGGAGGGAATCCTTATCACTTTGCAGATGACATAAAATTGAGAGAGGTATAATGCAGGACTTCTGTGTTCAGTCTTAAGGCTAAGGCAGATTCATATGGGAATGGAGTAAAATCCTGCAGTCCTCTTGGAGTCTCACAATGTATCCACTTCTTCCACTTGTAGTGGTTCTTCAGCAATGCTGTGGCTTGGTCCCTCTTGGTCAACACTCTCATGCAGTTCTACCCCACCACCACTTCCATCCCCACTACACTCTCAAGTATTTATGTTAGCGGATCATTTCACTCCACTAATGTTTAATAGAATTTTAGCCAAACCTGTTTATATCCAACTGAAATCACACAAACAAGTTAATCATAACTATGTCCCATCTACATGGTCCATGATTAATTTATGTGGACTTAATCTTTTTTTTTCTTGGTGTAGACCCTTTGAAATCAATAGGATTTAAACTTCTAACTTAAGTACTAATTTATTGCAGCTGTTTTATTTTGAATCTCACCTGTAGCTTTACTTGTTTCTTCACAAATGTTTATACATTGGTGGCTCCAAACATTCAAAATAAAGTACATCAATAAAACATAAAATATACACACACAAAATTAACTTATTACATGGTCTGTGAAATAGATAGTAAATCAAGAAATATTTGTTTGGCTGGACTAAACAGGAAGAACTTTTCCAAATATTTATTTTAATGTACCTCCAAAAATAATAAAAAGGTGGAGCATGGCAAATTTCAAAGGCAAGAGCATTCCACATGTATGATCCCCTTAAATACTTTGCTCTGAACAATGACTGTGTGGAGCCTGGCAGCATGTGGTGCTGCCTCTCCAGATCTCATAGACCATATGGATCTATAAAGGAAGAGGAGGTCTCTCAGGTAACCAGATCCCAAGTTGTTATAAACTAAGAACCTTATCACACACTGGTTTTAAACTGTAGCAAGATAATAATACTTTGTCAGTACCTTTTTCAGTACCTAGTCCATGACGTCACCTCCAATCAGTTGTAGCTGAGCCTCTGAAGTGTTACTAGAGGACATCTATTAATTTATGGGAAAACCCATCAATAAGTAGCCAATCAAGCTCCCACCCTATTATTCCACCATTGTAATAAGTTACAGTCTACAATCCTAATATTGGGCAGTCACATGGTATCAGCCTCCTCCTTTCTCCCTCTCCCTGTCTCCTCACTATTCCCAGGCATCCTCTTTTCTTCTCTTTTTTTCTTTTCTTTTCTTTTTTCATCTTTCCCAGTTTCCTCCTCCTCCTTCTTCTTTTTCCTTTTGCATTACAAATACAAATAATATTTTAAAAGGCACGCTGGTTAGGGCATAGGGCAAGTATGTTTTTTGATCTCTTTTAATAATGTAATTGTGCCAGTACTGAGGTGAGATTGAGGCTTGTGTGATAAAGTCTTAACAAAACTTTCAACCTGGCTTGGTAGCAAATACTCTGTGCAATTCTTTCTGGAGAGGTATTGTGTACTTCTGATAGGTAGCCCAACATAGGACCTTATCAGACAGGAGGAATTTCTCTTTGTTGCGAATGGAGCCAATTAGAATTTATGTGAATTCACGTGAATTCCTATTGCATTCGGAATGCGTTCAGAATGACTTCCCATTATCCAAAAATGACCCCCCATTGCCTGAAATTGCGTGAGACGCTTTAATTCGTAATAACATAAAACCCATGATTGCATTTGGAATGATTTCCCTTTTGTCCGAAATTGCGTGAGATACTTTAATTCACAATAACATGAAACCCCATGATTGTGTTCAGATTGTCATTGGATTATACTTCCAATTTCCGACATCTGATAAGGTCCATAGAAGCATAGCTGAAGCATTTTGTGCAAGCTGCAGTTTCCAGATGAACCTTAAGGGCAGCCCCACACAGAGTCCATTATAATACTCCTCCCTTGAAGTTGTATTACTCCAGTCTGGACCTCTCTAGTTAAGCTATCCCTGTCACCAAGAAGGGTAGCAACTGTCTACCAGCTGGAGCTAATAAAAATACTTCATGCCACTGAAGTCATGTGGGCTTCCAGTGACAAAGATGGACCCAGGAATACTGCCATATGCAAACTCAATCCAGAATAGGCAACCATCCTGTCTCTTGGACATGGGAACCACTCACTCACAAGGCCTCTATCTTCCCATTATTAAGCCAGAGATTGCTGGACTGCATCTAATCCATGGCTGTATCCAAACACTGATCCAGAACTTAACATGGCTATACCTGGTCCAGAAGTAGCAGAGAAAAAGAGCTGGCTTTTATCACCAGCCTAACACTTGAGTCCAAATCTCCTGATGACAACACCTAATGGCTTCATATAGATATTAAACAGCTCTCTAGTGCTCTCTGCCCAGACTACTAATGAAATTAAAAGGAAGATCAAGCAAGTATTCCACTGCATATTTCACTCCACCCTCTTATAAAAATGGCTATATGTTATCCCAATTATGCAGCAATTGGTCATCTATTTCCAAAAAATATGCTGAAGGAAATTCACAGTGTGTATTTTTCTAAAAATGGTATGCAAAATTCATGGCTACTTTTGGGAAAAAATATGGGGCTTGCAGATTCAGAAATTCAAGTCTTCTTACAGATTAGCCTCTTCCTAGCTCATCTGTCAGGATAGTTGCCAGTGTTTTATTCATATTTAGTCAGGAAATTAGACATATTTTCTAGAATATCTACCATATGGTTTAAGCATGTGCTTGTTTACTTGAGTGGGTCAAACGTTTACCCCACTACGACTGCGGGCCATTAAACAAATTCATTTATGATTTATTCCTACCATTTATTAAGTGTGGTGTGGTGCATTTGTGTTTCAGCAGGCTGCAAGGTCTGTCAAGCGGTGACAGAGGAAGCAATCTTCTATTTTACATTACAAAACTCTCCTCCATTCTTAGCTGTGTGTTCCAGTTCTCAAACTGTTAATTAAGTGGTCCAGAAATGTTTCTGTGAGATTTTATGTAGAACCAAAAGTGACAATTTATGCAAATGGAGATGCAAACTTGCCAGGTTTATGGTGGTATTTACTGATCTATGAAAAGGATGGATTGAAAATGCCTAAGTCCCAGTGACTTTTCATTCTGTCAGTAAGAAATGCCCCCAAGAAATGGAAAATGATGGGGAGGCCAAGAAAAGCTCTACTCAAATAAATTCATGACTCAAGAATTGGTTTTGGCAAATTGTAACTTGTCATCAACCCAATCGGGTGAGGACATTGGCCTTAAACTTTCTTATATGCTTATCACAAATAAATTGACCTGTGAGCTTAGAAGCTATCAAGTATTTCAGGTGTATCCCCTTCCAAATATTCTTGGCAAAACTGCATGCTTTAGAAATCTCCATCTGGCAGTTATGAAGTGGAAAGAATGTACATATTGAAATCAACATACTTGAAAACATCTGCTCCGATAGATTCTTTTAGGATCTTTTCCCATAGGTTGGCAGTTTTCAGGACTTCACTGGCAGCACTAAGGAGGGAAGGGACATATATTGGGAAAGGACACAAAAGAAGGCCCAGAAGAAGGAGGTTTGAGCTTTATTTCAGAGCTGGGAATTGTGTGGCCCTCCAGATGACATTGGATTGCAGGCCCCAGTACCTCAACACTGGCTGTCTTACTGAAGCCACTGGCAGCTGCAGTCCTGCTACCTCTGGAGGGCTGTGTGATTCCCACCAATCCTACAGCTTGGATTTCTAAAAGAGAAAATATATTTCACAATCAAGGTTGCCTGGGATTGCATTGTAATTTTCATATCCCATTTGTGGTCCAATTATAATTGATATATAAAAATGCCTGTCTTTCTGATACCTGCAGACCCAACAGTGTTGTGGGGTGGGAAGCTACTTGTCTGGAAGGTGCTTGTCCTCCACACTCACTCCTGGCACTGCCCATGCAGACTCCCTGCATTCTCCATTGACATCCTCTGAAGAAGTATTGCATGTTACTGAGGATATAAAAGGAGTCATAGTATTAGCTCCAAAACTTGTCTTTTGTTACATGGTGACCCAGCTGCCTATAGGAAGCCCATAGGCTAAGCTATAGAACTTCACCTCATTCCTTTTCCCAACACACTGCCTCTGATACTCATAAAAATATTTTTGGACTGGTACCAAAGCATAGCAAAGTTCCTTCTTTCTTTTCTTTTCTTTTTTTTTCTTTCTTTTTTTTCCCCCTACAGCTCCCAAAATCCACCCTGAAAGCATAGCCAGTTCTGAATCTTCCATCATTCAGTTTCAGTGGATGATCCCAGATTCTAAGAGTATGGGGGGGGGGGGGAGGAAAAGGAGAAGGAGCGGGGAAAACAAAGATACATCATGGGGTATTTGAGAACATGTTACACACCTCTGCTAAATTCCCATATGACATGCTGGGCAGTCCTGATGGGCTTGGTATTGTACCATGCAGGCTGATATCAGCATAACCTAGAACAAATTCTTTGTACATGTTTGTTGGGGATTATGGGAGCTGTACAGTCAGTATGGCACAGGAGTTTGAGTGTTCAACTAGCATTCCAGGAGACCAGAGTTTGGATTGCCACCTGGCCCTGGAGACCCCTTGAGTGACTTTGGGCAAGTCTCGCCCTCTCAATCACTTAAGAAGGCAAAGCCAAGCCTCCCGCCCAGCAATAGCCAAGAAAACCCTGTGATCAGGTTGTCATAAATCAGAGTCAGGAGCATAACAACAATGGGAGCTGTAGTCCAAAAGTAGCACTTTTAAGCTCAGAAATGCACACTGAATTGGCAGTTCTGTAGTGGCAAATGGCTCATCATTCAGGAAAGCTTTCTTTCCCATTGCTGATCTTCTCATTCACCAAGGCCTGATAAATGTCTGGGAAGGGACCCTAAAGTTCACCAAAACCCTTTCTGGAAATCACTCTCTCAGGTCAATCCAGCATGCTATTTGAGGTGGTGTTTGTTTCCATTTGCCCTATTTTGAGGACAGGGAACCCTGACCCCTTCAAATGTTGTAAGACTCCATTTCCCATCAGCTCCAACCAGAAGAATCAATGATCAAGGCTGCTAGGGGCTGTAAGCCAGCCATATCAAGAGGGTCACAAGCTGCCCTGGACATGAAAACATTGGGCTTAAAATCAGCTACTTTTTATTTGTGCATGGTTCTGTCACCTTACTAAGTCATTCCACACTGCAAAATTAAAGCCATTTGACACTACTTTAATTGCCATTACTCTGTTCTACAGAATCCTGGGATTTGTAGTTTGGTGAGGCACCAGGGCACTATCCACTGATATTCGTTCTAGTGAGCCAAATGAGGCTATGAGGTAGGTGAAGATGGGTGATAATGTCTTCCTGTCATGGCATCACTCTCAGTGCAGTCACTTGATTATTTTTTGGTTGACATGATAAAATAAGTGTTTCTAGGGCTGCATCTTGGCTGCAGAATTAATGTAGTTTGACACCACTTTGACTGCCGTGGCTCAATGCTATGGGATTCTGGAATTTTTAGTTTTGTGAGATTATTAGTTTTATCTACCAGAGAGCTTTGATGCCACACCAAACTACAAATCCTACAATTCCCCAGGAAGGAGCCATGACAGTAAAAGTGATGTCAAGCTGAATTTTGTCTGCAGTGTAGATACATCCTTTCTAAGACCAAAGTGCAACTGCTAGTCCCAACTAGAGGTGACACACCAAACTGATAGAAACTGGTAAGTCCGCATTTATGTAAGTTCTGCTGAATCAATGAGTCTTCCTTAGTTAGAACTAACAAGTGCATTTAAGCCTAAATAATTACCTGATGCTTGTCTTTTGCTGTATATCCTCAGCAAAAGCCAATGTTCTCAAAGAGGCCAAGCTACTTGGGGAAAATGTGTTAGGGCCCTTTCATGCTACATATTTATAGTACTTTGGTTCCACCTTAATTTCCATGGTCCCATCCTATGGAATCCTGGGACTTGCAGTTTTGTTGTTGTTGTTGTGTGCCTTCAAGTCATTTCTGACTTATGGTAACCCTGAGGAAAACCTATCATGTGGTTTTCTTGGCAAGTTTCTTCAGAGAGGCTTTGCCATTGCTATCCCCTGAGACTGAGAAATTGTGATTTGCCCAAGGTCACCCAGTGAGTTTCCATGGTCAAGCCAGGATTGGAACCCTGGTTTCCAAGCGTCCTCATCCAACGCTCAAACTACTATGCCACTCTGGCTTTCACTTGAAATTTAAGGAGGGGCAATGAGCTCCTCAGAGAGTTTGACCTGTGACCAAACTACAAGCACCAGGATTCCATAGGATGCAGGCATGGTCATTAAAGTTGAATCACAGTGCTGTAAATCTGTAGTGTGAAAAGGTCCTTAATAGACTTTTGCACACCATAGTATTTGTTGTGCTCCCCTTCTTTGTCTCCCCTGCAATAGACTTCCAAGATATTTCTTCCTGCTTTAAACATTCTGCAGGTGCATCTGATGCTGAGTCTTGTTTTTCTTTTCATCACCTGGATGCTGATGCTGTTCCCTTTGTTTAATTTAAGAGTGCTTGTAATTTCCATACTGCAACACATAAGAAAGTCCAGTTGAAAAGGAGGAAATACCACTTCCAAAAAGATCACATCTCTTTAGTCTTTCCCATACAAAAAGGCATATTACTTTCACCCAGGTAAACAGGGCAGGATCCCATCTTTCCCAGGCAGGTGTGATAGTTCTGAGGACAAAAAGTTATAAAAAATAATAATTTTACAAATCAGTGAGAACCCTCATTGCCTGGTTCTTCTGGGCTGCAATCTTGCAAACAATTAAGCTGTATATATCCCATGGAATTTAGTATGTGCAATGCAGAATGACCAAGAAATCTTCTTAAGTTAATTTAACCGTTTATGAAAGAACTACTATGAACCATTGAACTATTTTGCTCACATGGGCACCAGTTATTTCCAATAGTGCTGTGTAAATTAACAGCACTATATAAATAAAGGTTAATAATAATAATAATAATAATAATAATAATATATTAAGCTTTCCTTATGATCCAATGAAAGCCGGTGGTAGTTTAGTATAGTGGTTTGAGCATTGGACTAGGACTCTGGAGACCAGGGTTTGATTCCCAGTGCTTGGCCATGAAACCCACTGGGTGACCTTGGGCAAGTCACACTCTCTCAGCCTCCTCTGAACAAATGTTGCCAGGAAAACCAATTAATAGGTTTGCCTTAAGGTCATCATAAGTTGGAAATGACTTGAAGACACACAAGATACACACATGATCAAATACTGTTCCTGATAATTTCATTCATAATACTGTAGTAAAAGAGAAAATATGCCTGTGCATCTGTCTCCATCATAGCTCCAAGGCTATTGTAAGCATACCCTACACCCCTCTTACTGAATATAGGTTTTATACTTAGTATCTCTCATTAAGCATGTTTTGAGAGGTCACAATGACTTTTGGAAACTAGATAAAGAGTCATGCTGACCTAATGACATGTGGAAGAGCCAGACAGTACTAAAATAAACACTGAATGAGTTTACTGATCCACTCCAATCCTCCGCCCCCAGCTTTTTGCACTTCTTCTCACAATGGAGACTGAGTCCCATTTAAAAAGCAGTTAAGGAGTATACCTCCACCTCACCTCAGGCTCTCTTCCTATTTACCCTTCCTGTCTAACCAGGAATTGTTTCAAATCCAATCAATGTTTTGTCAACTTAAAGCCATCAATTGCTCGAGAGTCCTTTTGTCAATTCTGTGAGAAAGCCATCAAGCCTTTGTTACATTGTGTGATAGCATCAATCACCCCTTAGGCGACAAAATAGGATACAAATATCAGCCCCAACTAGCCTGGTGTGTTCACAGACGGTCATTCTCACTTACTAGGTCACTCTTGGACACCATCTGAGCCACTGTCCATCTTCCATGGGCTTCTCTCTTCAGGGCTGGTAATTATCACCCCTTTTAAATCCCACTTTCTTTCTATCCAACCTTTCATGCCCTTCTTTCTGTTAGCCTTGTATGGTTCTTAAGGTTGCATTGGTTTTGTTTGTTTGCTTGCATCTTTGCACCTTTTCAAATAAATCTTACTCATTGAAATCAGCGTCTCTCTGTAGTTAGTTCTGGTATACACAGATAAAAAGATTCCCAAAGTCACCCTCCTCTCGCAACCCTCCTTTTGAACTAATAATTTCCCCCAAATATCAAGGAAATGCTAAGTCCTCCACACACGCACCTTTTAGGAAAACACTGTGAAACCTATTCTCCGTAACCTTGGCAAGATACTAAGGGGGCCTTTCAGGAGTGTCTGTGGGGTTGTGTTTAAACCAGATTGATGAAATTTGTCTGTAGACTGCAGAACTACCTCTGGTTACTAAGATCCCTAATGTATCCTAGCAGTGTGGGATATTCATTTCCCCAAAGAGTCTGTAACCATTCCATTTCTTTTGCAGGGCTGCTAAACTTTTCAAGCATTTGGAGGGATACAGAGTGAGAGAGAGAAAGTTGCTGAAAAGAGTATTGAGGAGATTTATCAGATGGAAAAGTTAAACAAGCTCTGCTGTAAATGAAAAGTTCAGCCAGAAATAAAAAGAGCTGAAATCCAAGGAGAAAAGAAAGAGCAGGGGAAAAGAGCATCAGGATGGGATGTAAGACAGAAGGGGTTTCTAAGCCTTGCTAATCTAGGCACTTAATATTCTAATCAAATTCTACTTTAACATCACTTGGTTCTTACCTTGGCATCTGTAATGTTTGTAATTTTTAAACAGACTACAATGAGTGCTTGATATCCACTGAAGTTTGGTTCCATGACTCCATAAATGACAAAATCCATTTTATTAAAATGATGTTCCTTATATAAAATGGTAAAATCAAAGTTTGCTTTTGGGGTTCTGTTGCTTTATAATATTTTCAAGCAGTGGATGGTTGAACTGTATATCTGTTTGTGTATGCTGTATCTATTTTGCATTTGTTTGCTGTTTTGGGGGTTTTGTTTTTTTTACAAAAAGGAAATTGAAAGCATAATTTAAATTTTGTATATTAGTACCAGGCCAGCATGATGTAGTAGTCTAAACATCAGAGAAATGGAATATTAAAAATCATTTGGTAATGCGAACAAAGATAGCCAGGGCAGTGTAATGGTTTGAGCACTGGATTATGACCCTGGAGACCAGGGTTCAAATTCCAATCAGCCATGAAAATCCAATGGGTGATCTTGGATGAGTCACACCCTGTCAGCCCTCAAGGAATGCAAAGGCAAACCCCTCTGAACAAATCTTGCCAAGAAAACCCTGTGATAGGGTCCCCTTAGGGTACCATAAATTAGAAATGACTTAAAGGCACATAACAACAACAGCAGCAACTGCAGCAATATTAGAAGCCTCAGGACCATGTGAAAGAAGGTCTCACAAGAACCTAACCCAGAGACATAAGGATGCAGAAGAGGGCAACCAGAATGATCAAGGCAACAGAGCATCTTCCCTATGAGAAAATAGTCTGTTTGGGCTCTATATTTTTGTAAAGAGACAAGGGTTGAGTGTATAAAGTTATGCACAGGGCAGAGAACAAAGATAAGAAGACTTTTCTTATGAAGCCATGGTCGTTCAGTGTGGCTAAATGGTGGAAAAGACAAGATAATTGGAATTACCACTCCAGAAGTACATAGTTCAGTTATGGAATCTGCTGCCACAACATGCAATAATAGGTGTTAATCTAGGTGGCTTTGAAGCAGAATCAGACAAATTCATAGATTGTAATGGCTGCTTCTCATGATGGCTGTGTATTATATGTCCATTGTCAGAGCTGGCATGCCTCTTAAGGTCAATTATTAGGGAATGCTGGCAGGAAGATGCTGTTAAATTCACGTTTTCTTTATGGACTCATCAGGCTGGCCAATTTCACTCTGATCTCATCAGCTGCCATGTATGCTCTGAAGTCCTAATATTGCACTCCATGTATCTGAGGCAGGGATCATGCTAAACTAAATCTGCCTGAGTGCCACCAGGCTATGTTGCTTGGCTGGAGCAAATTAACAGGGCTACCCCTTTAAAAACTTCAAAAAACATAACTGAGGGAAGCAGCCTGTCAGCCCTGGGCAGAAGGTGGCTGAGCACATTATGGAAGCAGAAATGGGGCCCCAGCAAGAATCATTCTAAAGTCAGACAGAGCATTGTGGTGATTTGGCAGACAGATCAGTATGAAGACAATTGCTGGAGAGAATTTGAACCAAGAAATCCAACCAAAGGGAGAAGGGGCAGCCCAATACATTGTTCTGTCTGAATCTGAGCAGAAAATTATGCCTAGGATCACAATCAAGATGCAGACTACTACAAGCCACCAAGGTATCTGCCCAGCTAAGGAAGAAAATTCTGTAAGAATCTCTCCCAATTCTTGGCAGTAAAAAATAAATCTCAACTTTGCACAATTATTTTTTTTTTTTAATTACAACTGGATATGCTGTCTGGGGGATTTTTGGAAGCTGTGTCTATAATTTTGGAAATACTGTATTAAAATAGTAAACAACTAACGATGCCCCTTTTATATCTCAAATATGCTGCTTAAGGCAGCTGCTTCATTCTGCCTAATAACAGGGCCAACCCTGAAGGGGAACTCAAAGAGTTATGTAATATGACAGTTACATAATATAAAGGGGATAGGGAAAATAGGAGACTGGGAGGAGAGGAGGCATGGAGACAATGAAGAAACAGAAAGTTTGATAGACCTTGAGCAAGATTTGGGGATCTGGACACAAAACAAGAATGTATGTGCAGTCAGAAATCCCAGGCTTGATCCAGGCTGCTGTCACACTGCAGAATTAAGGCATTTTGACACCATTTTAACTGTTGTGGCTCCATCCTATGGAATCTTGATGTTTCAAGTTGGCCATAGCATTAAAGCTCTCAGACAGAGAAGACTAAATATGTCACAAAACTACAAATCCCAGATTACCATAGCATTGGGCCACGACAGTTAAAGTGGTGTTAAATTGCATCAATTCTGCAGCAAGATGCAGCCCTAGACATGTACATTTTACTACACCAACCAATAAATAACCAAATGACAGCACTGAGAGTGGACAGCCATGACAGGAAGATATTATTGACCCATCCTCATTTACTTCATAGCCCCATTTGGCTCATCAGAAGGAGAATAAGTGGATACATTCTGAGGCTTCTGACTTAACCCCACTGAACAATTGTTATTCTGTTGCTCTAACTATAGATACAATTTGCACCCAGCTTAAGTGCTCTGCTTGATACTGGTACAGCACACAATATATTTAGATGTTTGCTTCCCCTCTGATGAAAAAGTAGAAAGATCTTTTCTTTTGAAGAAGAGTCCTTTGGATCCAACCCATTGTGTAGAAAGAACCACTCTAAGTAGAATTTCTCACAGACAAAATGTGTGCTGTAAATTTTGCACATGTGCTCTTCTCAAGCACTTCTTTCCCAGTAATGAGAGAAAAAGGGGTGCCATGCTCTGTTCTTTCTTTTGGACATTAACTGTTTTAAAAAATCCTTCTCCCGTGGTCATCAGGGCTTAATTAATTCTCACCTTTCTATGGGATCAGATGTTCCTGGCAGTTTCCCCAGCAAAACAAGCCTCAATAACAGTCCAAATAATAAGAGTGAGTGACAAAAGGCCAACAATCGAAAAAGAGAAATAGGCACTGATATTGATATATTATTTCGTTCAGCCTGAAAGCAATGTGACATTTGCTTCGTTTGGTTGCTAGCCTTCATGATGCATGACATGGCAACTGCCAGTATCGGCAGCAATTTACAAGCCTTTTTCCCCCAGTTAATTAATGAAGGATCTGCAGGTCCTGACCCAGGAGAGAAATGCTGCTGAAAAGAGCAATAAAGATGTTACCAATGCCTAGTAGGAATCTTACCTTACTTCACTTAACGGCATGCATCATTTTGCATGACTGAAATGTAACAATTTATAATGCAGTCCTATACATGTTTAGTCTGAATTAACTTCTAGGTTAAGTGTTTATAAGACTTGCAGCCTGAAGGGTGGAAAGGATTCTATTTCTGTTCTAAACATTGTCTTTGAAATAGGAAAATGGGTGTTCCTCAACTTTTACCAGAGCATCATATCATCTTCCTTCAAAAGCCTTTGTCCTGCAGTGAAACACATGTTCATTCCATTGTGTAACTGTCACCAGCTTTCACACTTCATTAAACAGTTTGCATCAGGCACATCCTTCCCAGATTCACCTTCCTATCAGTGTAACACTAAAACATGATAATGACACACAGAGAGCTATGTCTCTTCCATAATTATAGCACCTTCACTGCCATGGATCCATCCCATGGAATCCTAAGATTTATAATTTTATGAAGTATTTAGAATTCAGCGCCAGAGAGGTCAATCCCACCCAGGATTCCACAGCAGTTAATGTAGTATTGAAATTAAAGCAGTTAATGTGGTTAAAGAGACCTTGGTCTGGTGTGACAGACAGAAACAGAACAGGACGGTTCCCTTTTAAATCTTCCCCAACCATATTGGGAATGGAGCAAGCTTGTTTTATGCTGCACCAGAAATGAAGCAATGAATTCAAACTACAGGAAAAGAGATTCTACTTAAACATTAGGAAGAACTTCCTCATGGTAAGAGCTATTCAGTAATAGAATATGCTGCCTCTGAAGAGTCTCCTTTTTTGGAGGTTTTTTTTTAACAGAGGCTAGATGGCCTTCAATAATAATAATAATAATAAATATTTATTTATAACCCGCCTCTCTGAATGAACAATCGGGGCGGGGTACAACATTTTAAAAACAGGTACAGTTAAAAGATTACAACCCAGTCCCACCACCCACCCCTTAAAATAAGATTAAACTAACACAGAATTAAAAACAATATCAATAAAACCTTAAAACAATGCAATATCTCCAATGAGAATTTTTGGCCAGCCTCGGGGGAGTATCGGATGTATAGCAGGGAGAGGCTGGATAAACATTTAGGAATCGGGAAAAGTTAACCACTATCCGGAAAGGCCTGCTTCTGTCAGGAGTGATTTGATTGTATATTCCTGTATGGCAGAAGGTGTTTGGATTGGAGGGCCCTGGTGGTCTTTCTTTCCTGCCTCTCCTCAAGGCTGAATATGGGGTAGAGCACATTAAAATACAAAAGACAATTAAAAACACATATGATGGAAGCACCAGACCACAGAACTGAATTTGCCAGTACCATTATAATTCAGCCAGAGTAGAACATAATATAAATGTTACATTATGAGGGATTTCAAGCCGCATAGACTTCAGTACTTCCTAATGTACTGTCTATCTCCCCTTGCCACTGTGGGATCAACCTGCTGACTTGTATGCCCACTGGAAGGCATGTTGGCCAGGGCCTCCTGAAAAATGGAGCCAGTCCTGGCTCTGACCACTTGTTATTTATTTTAAGGATGGAATGGCCCCATACTTACCTGGGAGTCAATTTTGCATTTCTTCCAATTTCACAGATCAAAACCAAGACATATGTGACCTAACAACCCAAGTGTGGTCAAGATGACAAACATTTTTAATAAGAACACATAATATGCAACAGTTTGCTGTTGCCTCAATCTACTGGGAAGGGCGACATTCTGCTCCTCCTCTTCCCCCCCCCCCCCTCCACTGCATTACCTGAGTACAAACTATTATTACACTTGGAACTCAGATTGCAACAAATGAAGTAAGCTGATGTCAAAGTGAGAGGAGGGAAGACAAACAAATGTTTTAAAAGCAGTTGCAACAGTGGGATAACAGGCGATTAATCAAGACCATCCCTGCCAAATCAGGACAGTTGGAGGATGTGGATTTGTGGTCCACAGTGTAAAGGGCAAGCAGACGCATGGCAAAATTTTCCCAAAGCAATGGCAACTCTCTCATAATTTTCACAGACTCCTTGATGCGACATGATAACCAACCAATTGTGAGGCAGCCTGATCAGCTTTGGATGTGATCATAAGTCTTCAGCCAAAGAAGCATTTTTTGCAGAATTCAAGTGTTGGGCTACTTTCAACCCACACACACTCTTCAAGCATTGGTTCAGAGTACTTGTTTCTTTGCAGCTTGATATCACATGTTTTACTCACAAAGTTTGCATAGTTGTGCATAGGAGCTGGAAATGTTCATGGGGAGAAAGGGATCTGTGTTGACATCATATGCAAATGGTTCCTTATGGAACCCTGAAGGTGCATGCCATGAATCACACCCAGCTCAAGGGCAGGTGTTGTCTCACCCCCATCTGGCAAGGGCCCGACAGAGTGGTTTTTGCCCACATGGATCTCATTTTTGTCACTCCAGGCTGCTGGTCTAGGAAATTGGGGTGACTTGTCAATAGGTACGCAGTGGCAGCTGATGGTTCCCCTGTCAGTGGGACAGTGAATCTAGTCCAGGTTTTGATGCAGTTTTTAAATGCTGAACCCTTGCATCACAGAATCATAAAATCAAAGAATCATACAATCATAAAGTTGGAAGATACCTCAAGCGCCATCCAGTCCAATCCCACTGCCATGCAGGAAATCACAATCAAAGCACACTCTGCAGATGGCCATCCAGCTTCTGTTTCAAAACCTCCAAAGAAGGAGACTTCACCACACTCTAATGGAGTGTGTTCCACTGTCAAACAGCTCTTACTGTCAGGAAGTTCTTCCTAATGTTGAGGTGGAATCTCTTTTCCTGTAGTTTGCATTCATTGCTCCAGGTCCTAGTCTTTGAAGCAGCAGAAAATGAGCTTGCTTCATCCTCAAAATGACATCCCTTAAATTTTTAAGCAGGGTTATCATATCACTTTTTAACCTTCTCTTCTCTAGGCTAAACATACCCAACTCCCTCAGTCTCTCTTCATAGAGCATGGTTACCAGACCCTTTACAATTTTAGCCACCCTCCTCTGGACATGCTCCAGTTTCTCAACATCCTTTTTGAATTGTGATGCCCAGAACTGGACACAGTATTCCAGGTGGGGCCTGACCAAAGCAGAATAGAGTTACTAATTAATGTCTCTTGTTTCTATTGATGCAGCCTAGAATTGCATAGGCCTTTTTAGCTGCTGCATCGCACTATTGACTCATGTTCAATCTGTAGTCTACTAGGACTCCCAGATCCCTTTCGCATGTACTGTTCCCAAGCCAGATGTCCCCAATCCTATATCTGTGCATTTCATTTTTTTGCCCTAAGTGTAGTACCTTACATTTCTCCCCGTTGAAATTCATTTTGTTAGTTTTGGCCCAGCTTTCTAATCTATTAAGGTCATTTTGAATTATGATTCTGTTCTTTGGGGTATTAACTGCTCCTCCTAATTTGGTGTCATCTGCAAATTTGATAAGCATGCCCATTATTCTTTCATCCAAGTCATTGATAAAGATGTTGAAAAGCACTGGGCCCAGGATTGAACCCTGTGGCACCCCACTGGTCACTTATCTCCAGGATGAAGAGCTACTGCTGAACACCTTTTGGGTTCAACCAATTAAATATCCATCTAATAGTTGCACTATCTAGCCCACATTTTACTACCTTGTTTTCAAGAATATCACAAGCAACCTTGTCAAAGGACTTACTGAATTCAAGATATGCTACATCCACAGCACTGCCTTTATTTACGTAGCTGGTCATTTTATTTTTTAAAAAATAAGATTAGTCTGGCATGAATTGTTTTTGTTGAATTTTTGTGATTATGGCATTCCTTTCTAAATACTTAACAGATTCTCTGTTTAATGAGCTGCTCTAGAATATTTCTCGCTATTGATGTCTGGTTAACCAGGCAGTAATTGTTTTGGGGTCCTCTTTTTTCCCCTCTTTTTGAAGATTTTGAACATTTGCCCTCCTCCATAGTCCACTGTGATTTCTCCTGTTTTCCAGGAATTCTCAAAGATTGTTGCCAATGGCTCTGAGATTATTTCTGCCATTTCTTTTAATACCCTTAGATGTAGTTCATCTGGTCCTACAGATACGAATTCCTTTAGATTAACCAGGCATTCCTTTTCTACATCTTTACTTATTCTGTACTGCATTTCCCCTACTGTATCATTTGCTCCATGTTCCTCAGGTTGAGCACTCTTTTCCTTTTGTGAGAAGACTGAGGCAAAGTAAGTGTTGAGTAGTTCTGCCTTTTCTCTGTCCTGTGTTAGCATTTTGCCGTCTTCTCCATGCAATGGCCCTAGCATTTCCTTCTTCTTCCTTTTGCTATGGACATGCCTCCAAAGGCATTGGATTTTGACTCTGGAGACCAGGTTTTAACCTCAGCTTGGCCATGAAAACCCACTGGGTGACCTGGGGCAAGTCACACTTTCTCAGCCTCAGAGGATGGCAATGACAAAACTCCTTCTGAAGAAACTTGCCAAGAAAACTCCTTGATAGGTTCAACTTAGGGTACCATAAGTCTCAGAAATGACTTGAAGTCACAACAACATCAACACCTAAATGGGTTCTTAATTGCTTTAAAACTAGCCAAGTCCTGGAATATGTTCACTACCTCACTGACATGGGAGCCATCTGTCACCACTGCAGGCACGTCATCCAGAGTCTAGATATGAGCCTATGTGGGACCAGCCCACTGCAGCTGAAACTAGTACAGTTGTGACCTTTTGCATTCCATCACAATAACGTCTGTGTGCATTCCTGACAAGCAATGTCCCCCACATCACTGTTTGCAAGAGTTCCTTGTATAGCAATTCTAAATTTTAATAGTAAACAGGAAATCATTCCCTTGAACTAAAGGACCACAGTTAGCCCTCACATTTGCAGTTTCAAATTTTGTGGATTTGTTTATTAGCTGATTTTATGTTCTCTCTAGTAATCTCTAGGTCCTCCAGTGTGACTCAGTGGCCAGATTATGCCAGAAGTTGTGCTAGAGAGGTGTTCTCTCATGTAAAGATTCCTAGAGAAGTGTTGCTTCATGTAAAAAAAAAGTTTTTCTTTAATTCATTGCTTTTCCACTTTCATGGGGTTCCCGCATCCCTAACCTCAGTGAATGCCCAGCCCATTCATAACAGGGTTTGTAAAATCCCTTTCCCCCAGGTAAACTGAATGTAGAAAATCAAGGGTGAGAACTTCCACTACACAAAGGCTTATTTCTAAGAGTTTTTGCATGAATCTGCTTAGTGAGACATACATGTGCTGTATTGTATATTAATTCACATGCCTGGGAACATTACTAATATGTTTCCCAAATATTTGAAACATTAGAACCTTTAAGAAGAATTTATTTTGGTTTATTTGGAAGAACTGAACTTACTTGAAGAGAGCTTGGGGATTAGTTTCCAGGGCCAAAATAAACACTTAATTAAAAAAAATTAATTCAAAGATCCTGGGTTGGAGTCTTGAAATGTGATTAAAATGTGCCCCTATAGCCCAATTAACAAATCTGATCTATGCACTTGTGATTTTTAAAAAAAGAAAATGTGCAAAAGAAAAAATTTCCCATTTGATAGTTCACTTTGCCTCAGCCCTCAGGCATATTTCTTGAGTGCTTTAGGCCTTAAAGAAAACATTTAACAAACCAACAACACACATAGAAATAAAACAGCAAATAACCAACCTCCAACAATTTTAAAAGAATGTAACCCAACACCCATGAATCTTCCCAGTGTGTTCTGTTCCAGTTGATGGATGCCCCTCTTAATATCTTTTCCCTTAGAAGGACTCTCTCCCATTCCGTGTCCTTTTTAGATCAGGTGCAATCGGATAAATACATGGGTGGGAAAATATTTAACATCTCTACAATTCTTTCAGTTACTTACAACCTTCCAGACATAGGCTATTTTCCTACATAGTTCTCAGTGTCAAGTAATTCTCCCTTTTTTCAGTCTTTTGGGCATCTTAAAACATATTACTGACAAACCAGCAGATATGGCTTCAATTCACAGCTAACACAACTATAAATATTTGCTTTTGTATATTAAAACTGCACAGAAGAAAAGGGCAAAAGCGAGAGCAGGGAAAGAACAGAAAACAGAAAGGAACAGATACTCCAAATTAATGATGTATTGATATATTTCCTCAGGGAATAATATTACCTATAAGCTCTTTAATCCACCAAATCGCTTTCATGATTATGAGAAACATGGGTATGCAAATATTTAAAATGCTGCCTCAAAGAGAAATCTGATAAAAATTACTTGATGGGACCAGCTACTGGCATCAAAAGAACATCTCCAGCTGTCCATCTGTATGTTCCATCAGTATCAGTGCTTGATAGGAAGTCATTCAATTAAGAGAGCTTGGAAATGTTTCTTTTTTGGACTCCAGAGTCATAATCCTTCCATGACCTTGCTGGCTGGGAGGTTCTGGGAGTTGTAGTCTGAAAGTGTAACTTTTACTGGCAATGGGCCCTGGGTCTGAAGCTAAGGACACACCATATAACCTCTTTGTCCTGTAGAAGCAACAGAATTGCATTCAATACATTATTGCCTGTGCCCACACTAACAGATGGGATATCTCTTCCAGCACAACCTGTTTGGTGTCCTTGTTGTAAGCTAGGAATATCAGATCATCCAGTTGGGTCTACTTCTTCAATTAATGATGGTCCATCCTGTTCTCTCTGATTCAATGGGGCGCTTAGTGTGTGGAAGCAACTATGTGCCATGGGCTCAAAAGTATAGAGCATCACAATCCAGTGACAGCTCTTTTTCCTCCTTTCCCCCCATCATCAGGACACTCACCATTATTTTCATTTAGAACCACAAGTGGAGGCCCCAAAAGCACGTAATCTAACTTGACTTAAGTCCACATATCTTCATGACCAAAGAAACTCCCACCCACACCGGTGATTCCTGTCTCAGAAAGAGGTTCTGGTTCCAGGTCAGCTCCAGCATGAGGCTGCCCTGGTCTTTAAAAAAAAAAAGACTACCTGGACAGCATGTCCTTCAAGTAAAGAGCAGGAGACATAGTAGGACACACTGAATAATGAAAATATGGTGGTGACCATGCCATCCTGCTTACAGCGGCATAACTGGAGGAGGGGGGTGACACCCCAAAAATGCAGTGACATCCAGTCAAGTGCATCCCCTCTCCCTGCCACGAGACATTTTACACACAAGTAAAGTTGTACACCACAGTGAGGAAGAGTGCCCAGTGCACCCCTCCCTGCTGCGCACCATTTTATTCATGATTAGAGTAGCATGCAGATATGAGGGAGAGTGCCCAGCACACACACAACCTCTCTGCTGCATGCTGTTCTATTCATGAGTAAAGCAGCACATGGCAGCAAGGTGAGGGGGTGCCCTTTTGGCGCTGCCCCTGGAAGCCTTACCCCTGCACTGGGTGACACCCCATGCAGTGACACCACTGCCTGCATATGCTGCAGTTTTTGGTAGTACTTAAATCTTTATTTTCATATATTTGCTAGACAAACAGTAAAGTGCTCTTTTTTTCCTTTTCCTTTTTTCTTTTGGCAAGCAGAAGGTCTGATATAGCAGCAGCCACCTGACCACATTTTCAACCTCGGTGCTCATAATGTTTGCAGGTGATGTGTATTAGCTTTATCTGGAAAGAATACAATGGGAGGCATTCACATTACTTTATGCAACAATCTTGTTTTATGCAGCCATGACTTGCCCTAAACCAACAACATTAACAGCTATAAACCCAATAAGCATTGGCTTTAAATTACTGGGATCCTGTTACTAATTTTGAAGCAGCCAGAGTGATGTAGTGATTTGAGTTTTGGACTAGGACTCTGGGAGATCAGGGTTCAAATCTCCATCTAGCGATGGAAACCATAGAGTGAACTTGAGCACGTCACATTCTCTCAGCTTTCAAGGAAGGCAATGGCAACCCTTCTCTGAATAAGTCTTGCCACGAAAACCCAATGAGAGTGTTGCCATAAATCAGAGTCAAACTAAAGGCAATAACAAATTTTTTTAATTTCACTTAATAATTTCACTTCTTATTTAAATTCTGAACTTGAAAGTTGTTTTTAAATCAATTTATTATTCAGGGATTGAGGAATACTGAAAGAGTGACTGGCACACAGCTCTGCAAAGTTGGATATGTGTAACCAGCTTTAAGACTACCAAACAGAATATTTATCCAGTGTCCAAGTCTGTAAGGATTCATAGCCAGAACAGTTATAATTTAATAGAATTCCCGTTTATCAGATATCAAGTCTATAAAATGAGAGAAATTTATAAAGATTAACCACAAAAAATTCTTAACAGTCAGCTATTTAAATTTTTTTAGCTTAACTAGAGAAACCATTGATAAAGCATTTAAACTAAATATGGATATATTTTCAAAATACTGAAGGCATTACTGCTTCACTACTGCACAGCTTGGAAAGCTGGCTCTAGAAACCCTGGATAATTTTAAAGAGCAAATCTTCCGTTGCTGAGCAACAGCACACGCCAATATAAAGAAAGTGGGATATTGGAAGGCTTAATATTGAGGAATTGTGATTGCAATGGGGAAAAATAAAGACCAGGCTCAGGGTAGTCGGACAAGCTCTGTATAATTGAAATAGCGATATTATTTTATTTTAAAATTGGATAGAGCAATCATGGCAGTATTAATCTTTCTGTAACTGAGTTAAGGTGTTGTTGTTTTTAAACCTCCTATTGACAAGTAGCCAACACAGAGTAATGAAACACAGCAACAGAACAGAAGGAAATAAAATTGAGAAAAGAGAAGATTTAATAAGCCAAATTCAGGAGTAGTGTTTTTCCACCCAGAACCTTGTATCAATTTGCAATACAGCTAAAGACCAAGAGATTCATGTCGAGCGCTGGTCTGATAATCTTCAAAGTTGAAGGCAATAGGAAAAAGGAAGACCACCTTACAGATGGCTTGACTCAATTAAGGAAGCCACAGTTCTGCTTTTGTAAGACCTAAGTAGAACTGCTGGGGATGACTGGGGATCTTGGAAGTCTCTCAATCATAGGGTTACCATAAGTCAAAGTCAAGCTGACGGCCAATAACAACAACAAACCTCACTGTCAAAGATATAGAGTGAACCATGCAATTTACCTAGGCTTCTTCTTTATGTACTGCCTGAAGTACAATCTAAAACAAGTTTCACTATGATGTGATAAACAGTTTGTCATAGTAGCCTCACTCAAAACTTGCTCAGGAAGTGCACAGATCCCTCACCCTTGTTATGTTTCATAACACACATGATGGTATCTGGCAAGCATCTGCATCCTTATTATGTGGCATAAAAATAGCCTATGAATGGTCTTGAAATAGTGTTAAAAACTCTTGAATATATCTAATTGAAGATTTTGGAACTTATCAAGAGTCATGCCCCACATAGGCACTGGGATGTGTTTTCCACCTGCCCTTAGGAAACCTTGAAATTATGTTTTTGAGTTGGCCAATTACTTGTGATTCATGTACAATAGACCAAAACATTGATTGGTCATTATCTGACCTGTGCTTGAATGGCAAATATCATTGAGCATTCTTACCTCTTTCCTCTTAACATTCCTCTTCAAAGGCACATATAGAGCCTTTTATATTGGAATACAAACACACACACACAGAGTACAAGAAAGTGAGAGAACAAAAATGTCTGTAGGCTTAGATCAGGAGTCTATGACCAGAGTTTAGAGAATGCTTTGAACACATAAAGAGAAAAATTGTACACACAAAAGAAATTATAACTCACAGAAAAAGAGGAACCATAACTCAAGAATGAATAAAAATGTGGATTTCAGAAAAGTGGAAATATTGAGGGACGAGGGTATAGCTAAGTTAAAGCTACAGATGTATAGATCTACTAGTTTAGAATTTAGACCACAGTTTATTATGTGGCATTAGAAAGATGCCTTTTTTAGTTGGAAATATAAACATGTATTAGAAGAAAGTAATTATGAGCATCACATGTGTCTGAGGGGAAATCATAAGATTTTTGACAACAGAACACAACCAGGACACAGGTCTTGCTTTTCTGGAGAAAGTGAAAATCAATCAAAACAATAAGAAACTAAAGGTCAGAGGTCATGCATTACTGGGGAAAATGGACTTAACAAAGGACCACATTTCAAAAAGGATGTTGAAAAACTGGAGTATGTCCAAAGGAGGGCCACCAGAATGGTGAAGGGCCTGGAAACTATGCCTTATGAGGAAAGAATTAGGGAGCTGGGTATGTAAAGAGACAGTTATGAGGTGATATAGCCCTGTTTAAGTATTCAAAGGGGTGTCATATTAAGGATGGAGCAAGCTTGTTTTCTGCTGCTCCAAAGACTAGGAGACAGAACAATGGATGCAAGCTACAGGAAACAAGGTTCCAGCTCAACATTAGGAGGAACTTTCTGACAATAGGAGCTGTTCAACATTGGAACACACTCCTTCAGAGAATGGTGGAGTCTCCTTCTTTTTTGCCTGGATGGCCATCTGTTGATGATGCTTTGATTGTGAGTACCTGCATGGCAGAATGGGGTTGTACTAGATGGCCATTGTGGTCTCTTCCAACTCTATGATTCTATGAAATCCTTCTGAAATCTGTTCCTATCTTCCAAGGTGTTAGCTATCCCTCCCAGTTTCATATCATCTGCAAATCTGATAAGGATACCTCCCCCCCCCCCCCCAGCTCATCATCTAAATCACTGATAAAAATATTGAAGAGTGTCTCCCAGGACAGAACTTTGCTTGAGACAACCACTAATGACAACTCTTTGAGTATGGTTTTCCAACCAAGTATGGATCCATCTGATGATGTTTTCACCTATTCAGCACACCATTACAACACACAACAGGACTTTACATACATCCATGGCACAGAAGTTATTAACAAAAATATTTCCATGTTCTTTGGCCTTTTCACCATTGGAAGCAGGTTTAGAAAGATAACACACAAAACATCAACAATGTTTTCTAATTTAGTGGCAGCCACTTTTCCTTGGAAGAATGAAAGGAAAATGACTCCTGCTTCCATGGATGTGGGAAAGGGAGGATAGTGAGAGTGTGGGTTTGTGACAAAGGGGCAGAGGAGTCAGGAAAGCGCAGGGCTTTTAAACCTGGGAAAGATCTTCCAACAAACAAACAAACAAACAGTAAAAGCAAATGAGGAAGGATGTGATTCATCCATAGAGGCACATAGTAAAAGCAAGAAAAATATTTGAGAAGGTAGTAGAGAAACATTATGCAGTGGAGTGATAGGAATATAAAATATACATACATTGGAACAATGTGAAAACTGATGTTTTAAAGGGACCTCTTTGGATTCCACCATTAAATTATCGTTTTTCTCAAAACTTCACTGCACTTATCCATTCTGCAATCTCTTGTAGCAGCTCTCATCTAACATGTTGAAGGGAAATCTGCCATGCAGCTTCCTTTCTGACCTGCAGTGTGGTTTTTTGACCTGACGTTTCCCTAGATTTTCAGAGTCAGGTCACTCAGGCTGTTCTGCATGATTTTGTTTTCTCCTGCAGGCACACTATCCTGTTAATTTCTAACTGTGAGGAATCTTGATCTAGCTGGTATGAAAAACAGCTCCTTTTATCAAGAAGAAGAGTGTCATGAAAAATAAACTTCAGGGGGGAGGGTAAGGGAGAGGAGAGAAGAGGAGACAATGAACGCAGATTACATAAACCAGAATAAACATGCTGTGCTTACCTTGCCCTTCTGTTTGTGCTTGGGAGAGCTTATATAAATATCAGACTCTGGGAGGATGAGATACCGAAGTTTGGAAGATCACCGATAACTAAAGATTTTAATCAAGCTTACTCTGATTACATGGTAATGAGAACCACAACATCACCAATCACCTGGGAAAACCTGTGTTCATATCCAGATTTAATTTGTTGGAAATGTCACTTACTAAAGCAAAAGTGGGTTTTTTTTTTCCCTGAACAAAAGGCAGCTGAATGATGTTGGTGTGATACCAAATATCTACCAGAAAAGTTCCTGAGACACCAGGGAGTAAAACTTCCAGAAGGAGCTGAGGTGGGAGAATGGGAAGAGAGTACTGTATATACTCATGTATAAGTCTAGAAATTTTAGTCAAAAAATTGACCCCAAAAAACTGGGTCAACTTATCCATGGGTCAAAAAAAAAAAAAAAAAAAAAAAGAACCACCCTCTTTCTCTGAGTAGAGTGGTGAAACACAAGAGCTTAGTCCATTCCAGGAGCACCAAAAAGAAGCACCAATCTCTTCTACTCTGTCCACCATGGTTCCACTTCTGGCATTTTTGAATGCCTAGATTGGAAAAGCACAAATAGTTATGTCTACAAGAATTTTGCAAGTTCTTTGGCATCATTTTCCTTAGCTTTGTCCTTTATATCCTTTCTTTCATGCCCCTAAGTTTTACCCTCGACTTATCCAGATCAAAATCAATAATTTGGCTCACACACCTGCCCTTGAGTCATACATGAGGTTGACTTATAGTTGATTATATACAGTAATTAAATATTTTAGACAGGAGTACATCTAATTACTACTGCACCTCTAATTCCATCTGGTGTGCTAGGCTAGCAGTTTCACCATTTTCCAGGTGGCATAATGGAGGCTGCATAATGGATGCTGAGCTGTCTCATTTCTCTAGTGGCTTACTTCTTCATGCCACCGTAACCAAACCCCCCCCCCCCCCAAACACACAAACAGTGTCATTGTTAAAACTGGCATAGTTTAATTAACAAACTTCCATACCAGTTTTGGGGCCTCAAGACAGTGCACAAAATTTAGAAAGAGAAATGTTCAGTAGTGCTAATAGCATAAAATATCACAGATTTGGAACAATTACTAAGCAAGGTCAAAGATGAAAGAGCAAAGACAGGCTTAATCTGGAAATAAAGAAAACGATAATAATGACTATGAAAGAAATACATAAATTCAATCTAGACTAGGGCCTCTTTCACACGGGAGAATGTCCCTCAATCCCAAATGATGGGAAGAGTGAGGTCAATTCGAAATTTAGCGTTATAACGTGATTAGTGATCACATGCAAAGACTTACACAGCAGCCCCTGCGAAGGCAATCCAGGGTGAGTTCACAGGAAATCTTGATATCATTTCCTTCCCCACACTTTCCAGACTTCGAGTTAACAATTTTGTGCATGTGCAGAGAGCACAGAGGCGTGTCCTGACCTCTGTATACTTCTGGGTGAACCCTCCCCTTCCTTGTTGTCCATTGTTTCATGTTATTGTGTTATTGTTTATTTTGCGTTATTTCATCCATTCTCATTTCCCAACATGCAGGTTTTGTCCAATCTCCCCTCCCCCGATCTCTTTTGTCCTATCCCGCCCCCTACCCTGAGTTGTGAATGCACATGCTGTATGCTCATGCACACACACAAAAGTAGAAAAAAATAAAAAGTAGGCATGCAAACTGAACAGCCACAGCAATGGAATTAAATATTTGCACATGACTGGGACAAGAGGTTGTCTGGGGAGGTCAAGTGGGGCAAACCACACACACCCCCAAAGTGGTGGACAGCGGGTGCAAGAAGCATGAGCAGGTTCACTGAGGTACCATTACAGGTCATGAGGCACTGTGTAACTATTCTGTCTTTTTCTCCTTAGCAAGACTGTGAGGTGGGGGTGGGAGGTGGGCAGGGGACACAGAAGAAGTAGTAGGAAAACATAGTAGAGTTACAAATGAAAGAAGGCATTGTGTGACACCTTCCTAAAATGCTATGAATAAGGCAGGACAATTGCAAAAGCTGCCTATAGAAGCATTCTGTGTGTATATGTCTATCTCTCTGTGTGTGTGCATGCCTGTGTACAGATTTTGTTACTGTTGTTATTGAAGAGAGAGAACTAGATTGCTCAGAAACATGGCCTCCTGTGTGGCTCCATTCTTAAAGTTTGATGTGGGATGGGTCCTTTTTATTGGCTCCTAGGCTGTATAAATCATTTCTCCAAATAACATATTTGACCTCTTATTGCTTCCCTTTAATTGGGTGATGGAGGAAAACACCTTTTCTGGGAGAAATGAATTCTTCTGGCCTCTAAAGATTGTTGATCTACCCTCTTGTGACTGATGGCTTGTCTTTCCTCTTATCTTGATGTTATGGACTACCATTTTGTATATTGTTGTTGTTGTTAACTGCCCTTGAGTCAACCCCGACTCCTGGTGACCCTGTGTATGAGACCTCTCCAAGATCCCCTGTCTTGCCTTGCTCAGCTTAGGTCCTGCAGATTCAGTCCCATGATTTTCCTGATTGAGCTTCCTGCTCCTAGTCTCCTCATTTCTTGACTGCAGCCACCCATTCTGATCAATGTTTGATTCTTTAACTATCAGGGATTCTTTAACTATTTTGATTTCCTCCTAGGACTCTTTCACATGAGGCTGAATTGGAAGGTTAAAGTAGCGCCAATTTGGTGTTATCAATCAAATTTGTGTTATTTCGCAAAAGACGTTCATACACAATTGCTCGCAATGTGGGGCCAATACAAAGGCATCCATGGGTCATTCCGGGTTTATGTAGATTCAGGCAACCATCGAAGTTACAAGTCTTTTTCCTGTGCGAATTTGGAGTCCATTTGAATTAGCATTGGTGAGGAATGCATTTTCCTTTCTGCCCTGGGATTCCCCCTCCCCGTAATCCATCCTGGTTTCTTGAGACATCTCCCATTTTTCTTCCTCAATGGAACTGTTTGAAATTGTGCCTTCAGTATCTTCCTTTTGAGGAACTCCCATCCGTCTTGAACTCCCCTCTCTTTTAGTATTCCTGACCATAGGATCACCCCCAGTATTTCTCTAAGATTACTAAAATCAGCTTTCCTAAAATCTAGAATGCGTGTCTGACTATGCCTGGCTTCTCCTTTCCACTGTATTACAAACTCCAGGGGAACATGGTCACTCCCACCTAACGATCCAACCACTTGCACCCCATTGACTAGGTCATCCCTGTTGGTTAAGATCAGATTCAAAATAGCTGACTCCCTTGTTGCCTCTTCCCCCTTTTGGACAATGAAATTGTCTTCCAGGCAAGTGAGGAATTTGCTAGACCTTGAGGATTTTGCTGAGTTTGAATAACAGCAAATATCAGGATAGTTGAAGTCACTCATCACTGCTATATTTCTCCTATATGAGTGTGTGGTCATCTGTTCTAGAAAGGCATCATCCAATTCTTCTGCTTGAGTTGGGGGGTCTGTAGTAGACCCCCACAGTAACATTCCTGTTGTTTCCCTCTCATTTGTTAAGTTGCAAAAAGAGGGTCTAGAAAGACCATTTTATTTCTTCATGGGAAATTCTTGCAAGCAAAACACTGCAGGTTCTGGTGTCCCTAAATGTCGTTGTAGTAGTTTCCCCAGCATTACCAGTGCAGACAGAGTTAAAGTAAAATTATATGGCCTTTTCTCCCTCAGGGATGCTGAACTGCACTCCAAACACACATTAAAATTCTGGGATAAATGAATACAATGGTAGACTTAGCCCAAACGAAACTGGTAAAGACAGAAAATGGCATTATAACAATGTAAATGGCATTCTTTGGGCCATTTTAGTATGATTTACATACATTTCAGTTTTAATTCCTTATAGCAATCCTTTCAAGAGAGATGTGTACAGTCAACAAAAGCTTGGTGCCCTTTTCAGTTTATAATGTCACCCAAGATTGTGTCTATGTAACAGATGTACAGTCATGATTCCAGCCTTTATCTAACATTAAGAAGCCTCCTTTGTAGCTAACTGATCCCATGTGAGCCATATAGATGCTGCAGATGCCTAATGAAGCCACGGAAAGGGAGCTTTTCATCAACTGTCAAGACAGGCAGATCCTACTTATATTACTCTAACAGAAACTTCCCTTTAGAACTTACATAATTTTCTGTGCTTGTTTTTAAAAGCTCTTCCAATGAAAATAGGGAAGAATTTTGTTCCTCGTTTGTTGTTAAAGGTCCTCAAGTTGATTTCAACACATGGCGACCATGTGGATGAGACAGCTCCAAGAGTCCCTGTCCTCCACTGCTCTGCTTAGTTCCTGCAAACCCATACCTCCCTAGTAGAGTCCATCCATCAAGCATGCAGCCTTCCTCTCTTTCTGCTTCCTTTCACATTTCCTAGCATTATTCTTTTTTCCAAGGAGTTCTCCCTTGTCATGATGTGTTCAAAGTACAACAACCTCAGTTTTATCATCTTGGCTTCCAGGGAGATTTCTGGCCTGATTTGCTCTAGGACCATTTGCTTGTCTTTTGGCTATCCACAGGATCCTCAGTACTCTTCTCCAGCACCACATCTCAAATGAATTGATTTTCTTCCTGGCTTCTTTCTCAACTATCCAGCTCTAGGGAATAGAGAAAACAATGGAACTTATCGCTTGGTATTTTAAATTGGCTCCAGACTCCTGGCCTGCAGCCAGGACACAGGATAGAGACGGAGATTATCACACACTAAATTGCCACCAAATCACTGGCCGCCATCAGCCCGGGTCCAAGTAGTGCTCCACCAGCCCTTTTTAGAAGTCAGAAATCTTTCCGGCTTCTAAAAAGTGCTGGTGGAGCACAGCTTAGACCCAGCTGGGACCTAGGCTGATGGCAGCCAGCGATTCAGCTGCAATGTAACATGCGATAATCCCCACCTCCATCCCACATCCCAGCTGCAGCCCGGGGGGCTGAAGCTGATTTTAAACACCAAGCGATAAGCTCCAATGGCTTGCACAATTTTGTGTTCAGCTGTATATCTTTGCATCTTAGAATCTTTTCTAGTTCTTTCATAAGTCTTTTCTAGCTCTTTCCCCATTCTTAATCTTCTGATTTCCTGACTGCTCTCCCCATTTCTATCAATGTTTGATTCCATTTATGAGGACTCTTTTACTATTTATCTTTTTTTTATTGTCTAGGTTGAATTACTAGATTCTCCACTGTCATTATTTTTCTACTGGGAGCTACCAAATTTCATGTTTCACTGGTGATTTTGCCAAAATACCAACTAAACAACAGTGCTTATCGTTTGTGACATGACACTAGAGACACCAAAACATCTTAAATTAAAATTAAAATAAGTTCCACAGCCACTCTAGAGGTTTTTTTCATACACACACACACACACACATTCACAGAAACACAGTAGGTTAAGTATAATTTTTGTCTATACAAGCAGTTCAATTTTTTATATTCAAATCATCAAGTATCTTCTGTCTGAAGCAACCAGAGACCAATATCTTATTAAGCATAGTATCCTTGATTACTGGATTGGGATTCATTTCTGACAATATTAAAATAATAAAATGCAATAAACATTTTGGCTAAGGTTCTGCATCACCATTGTCATGAAACTCCATCATCACAGGTACACAGCATACCTTATTTCTCATGTGTCATCACCAATAAAATGCAGAAAATTATTTTTCATTGTTTATGTTAATTAAGGTAACATGAGAGCCAATATAGTGTAGTGGATTAAGCATTGGACTATGACCCTGGAGAGCAAAATTCAAATCTCCAATTATCCATGAAAATCCACTGGGTGACCATGGGTAAGTCTCAGTCTCTCAGCCTCACATAATGGTAAGGGCAAACCCTCTCTGAAAAAAAAAACCTGCCAAGAAAACCCTGTAATAGGTTCACTTTAGAGTCACCATAAGCTAGAAAAGACTTGAAGGCAAAACAACACCATATCCTCCAGCTGCCCCAAATTGATAGGGACAGTCCCAATTCTCTATTGTTCCGCTTTTTCAACTTTCTTTAAAATGTCCATTTTCTCTCTCTTATTCCTACTTTCCCTTTTGTCTTCACCTTATTACCATTCCTGCAAACTCAAGTCAAAGTATAAGAGTAATGCAGTAACTCAACTTTCAGGAAAAAAGAGGAGGAGGTGGAATCTTGCTCTTCCCAGTCTACTCATGCGAAAGCAATCTGCTCTGCTTTTCCCAGTTTGTGTGTTCTTCCTCATTCATAACTTTTCCTGTCTTGATTGCACTCTGATGATACTTGCTTACACAATTCCTGGTTTTCATCTGTGAAATACTGGCTGCCACCCCCAATTTTTCCCCCAATTTTCAAGTCAAGTATAGATCAAGAATCTGAAATGAATGCTGTTTCTAGCAACATCTGTCCACGTTTTACAGATTTTCCTTTTGACTTAGTGAAGGTGGAGGCCCACTTGTGACCCCATGTGGTATTTTTTAGGTTAGTTGTGTAGGTTTCCTGAAAAGTACAAAGTCAATGTTCAAACATGCCTCAGGCTTAAGGCCAAGAAGCAACAAGAGTGATGATAGCTTCTTGATCCTTCTTTATTCATGAACTACCAACATAAACAACACAACCTAGTGCTTGCTATACAGACATATTCCCACAACCTAACCATTTCTGAACCACACCTTCCCAAGCCTCTCTCATTACAACCTAAGCTTTATCCTGAAAAGGACAGGTCATTCATACTGTGGTGCAGATGTGCTGTGCATATGCGTATGTAATAGCTTCTACTTCCTTCTAGACCAACTTTTTTGTCCAAAAGAAAGAAAAAAGTTTAGAACAAATAACATTCACTTTAAAATTAGATCTCTTATTCTATTTTTTTAAAAAAATCAGCTAGTTATTTCCTCATATTATGCTTTATTTTCATTTATGTCAGTTCCTTTTCTAATAACGATGCTCATTCCTGCAGCTCAGTGAAATAAATATTAATTCTCAAGAAAAATATAAGACATTAAATGTGCAAAGCCCCAAAGTAAGAAGGTAAAGCAGAATTAAATTCGTTAGGATATATTTGTAAGTACTTCCAATTTTCCATATTTCTGTAGCAAAGGGGTGTGGGAAGCTTTTTTAAATTTTAAATTTTCTTAAAGAACATGTCTCATTATTGTTATTTTTATAATATGAAAGTGGACAGGTTAATCCAGCCATCCTATGACAGCTGGAAGCTGCTAATGTTAGCACAGTGTGTTTGGGATCCTGAATTCTCCTAGCTCAAAGAAAAAACAGTACAAAGCCACCACAAAATCTCACTTAGGGCCCATTCCCATTGGAGGAATGAACCGAATTCAAAACCGGTTCTGCCCCAGGGAAAACCCTGATTCCAAAAGCCCCCTCATTCCCACTATGGAAGGGGGGCCTGTTTGGAATCGGGGTTTTTCCTTGGCACGCTTGTCATTCCCATTGGGGAAGACAAGCAGCCATCCATTTCCCTCTCCCTCTCCCCCTTCCTTGGGGGAAGAAGCAGAGGCAGGCAGGGAAGATGGAGGGTCTCCCCCTCCTGTGCCACCCATAGATCCAGGGATCCATGGGTGGCACAGCCCCAGGGAGACCCCCGTGAGACTCTCCCTCCTGTGCCATCCATAGATCCAGGGATCCATGGGTGACACAGCCCCAGGGGGACCCCCGTGGGTCTCTCTCTCCTCTGCTACCCATAGATCCAGGGATCCATGGGTGGCAGAAGATCTAGAGGGACCCTCTTCCTCCTCCCCCTCATCCCTCCCTCCCGGGTGCTGCTGGCCCGGTGGCTGCAGCAACACTCCTCCTCCTCCTCCTCCTCCTCCTCCTCCTCTTCCATCTGGACTACTTTAGGTCTCTGCCCCGGCAGGCCTACATTAGGAGGAGGCCAGGGCAGAAGTAGAGAGGCAGGACGGGAGTACGGAGGCACGCACATACACACGTCCTCCATCCTCCGATTGCTTGTTCAGAGGGGCGGGCTAGAAATAAAAATAATGCACGACCAGTACAATGCATTGGGGTGCTCAGTGACACATTGGAAAGCACAGTCATGGGGGCACCCCCACACATGCCCCCTTTCCCTCATTCTCTCCATGTCCATCTGTTAGACTGTCTGGTTTGTGTATGTTGTAATTACATCCATTGTATTATTGGTGACCTGCCATGTTTGTCCTATTTTCACATTTTTCCTTTTCTGGATTCCCCACACCCTCACCATGCTGCTTATATGCCAGTGCAATGGGGATTTTGTTTGTTAAATTGGAATATCTGAACTTCTTTTGCTCTAGTTTTTAGCCCCAGAGGCACAGACACTCAGCACCATTCATGCTGGGATCATGGCAACTGTATTATTATTATTATTATTATTATTAGTTGTTAAGCCCCTGATGGTGAACCTATGACTTGCATTTCAGCACTGACACGCATGGTCATTTCTGATGACACCTGGCCACTGAGGCGGCCGCATGCCGAGAAGGATGTTTCATCCTCAGCTCCTGCACTTTGCCGTGCTGCGTTCTGCTGCTCCCTGCTCTGCCGGTGGAAGTGAGGGCAAAGATCCTGGCTTAACCGAAAGTCCCAGAACTAGATACTCTGTGGACTCTTTCAAACAGGGAGGAATTTCTCCCAACTCCGAATGGAGCCAATGCGGATTTATGTAAATTCGCTTGTTTAGCGAATTTACATGAACCCCTGCTCCATTCGGAATTACTTCCCATTACCCGAAAATAACCCCCTCCTGCCCGAATTTGCATGCGAAGCTTTAATTCGCAATAACGTAAAACCCATGATTGCATTTGAATTGACCTTAAATTATACTTCCAATTTAGCCTTGTATGAAAGAGTCCTGTGACAGACTTCTATTGTTTTGGCCTACAGACCTCCAGCACAGAGTGTTTAATAGGGGAGGATAAAACATTTGCGACTTGTTTCCTCCTCAGAGACTCCTATAATCATATATGGAATATTCTTTTTAAAAGCATCCCATGCCAGTGAATCATGTAACTAATCCCATCAACGCAACTTGGTGCTTGACTTAGGGTTTTCAAACATTATGCTAAAATGACTTTGCCTTAGGGTTGCCATAAGTCGGAAACAACTTGAAGGCATGCGACAACGACAACAACAACAACAATAATAATAATATTCCTTTTAGGATTTCTGCCAGGATCCTAGCATAGTGCAGAATTCAGCATAACAACCATGCAAGGTCTTTAGAGATAAATGGCTGACATCCAAAATAAAATAAAATATGTAGTTTTTAGAAAGTGTGCTTAACTTGGCCTCTTTCCTTCTGAAAAATGAGCAGCCATGTACAATTTGGCGTAGTACTCCATATCTGAATAGGGTTCATACTGTTTTCCTCACAAAAATTGTCCCCTATGTTGCTGTCTCTCATGCTGTTTTGCATATTTTATACTTTAAATACTACTTTCTTCAGTACTGTTTTTACTTGCTGCTTTTAATTCATTATGCTGTTTACTACAAAGGCAATGGCAGTATCTTTCCAATCCAGTTCTTTAGCAAATTTGGGTCAAACTAGAGGTGGCATTCTGTAGCAAGTGTGGCCTAGGAAAATGGGTTCCAAATAATAATAATAATAATAATAATAATAATAATTTATTTATATACCGCCTTTCCAAAGGATCAAAGAGGTTTACAAAAATGCTTAAACAATTACACAAACAATTTAGTAATACATACACAACTAAAAAGTTGACCCCCTTACCTTAACTAAAATACCAACATCAAAATACAGTTAAATTAATTGCATGAAAATATATTAAAATATACCCTCACCTACCAGCCAAATGGACTGGCCCTTGTCCTTGCCCTTGCTCCCCCCGAAGCAGCTTGCCGGTGGTGGGCCCACCACAGCAGACATCCAGCCTTTATCCCCTTCCCAAGGGAAGCAGATGTTCTTGGCTGGGTACTTGGGGCCTGGTCCTGGCAGGAAGCAGTCTGGGGCCAGCAGTCCATCAGGTGAGATGGAGCATGCAGGTAGCAAGCAGCAAGTCCACACACCAGCAGCAGGTACTACAGAATCTCGTCCAGCAGAGCTATTCAGGGTAGTGAAAGAATTGATTTCCCCCCCCCCCCCACCCTGAATCCTTTACTAGAACCAACAATTGCCTGCTGTGATGCTTTTAATGATTTCTTTGCCGATAAGATCTCTCAGATAAGAGCCAATTTTGACACTGGCATTGAGGCAGAACATATAACAGAGGCGTCCAGTGACTCCGTGGACTGGGTTACCCTGGATCATTTTGAGTTTGTTAGTACCGAGGATGTGGACAAGCTCCTTGGAAGTGTTAGGAAGACGACTTGCCCACTCGATCCCTGTCCTTCATGGCTGGCCGTTACAGGAGGGGACAGAGTAATGACCTTACTTCATCAAATCATCAATACGTCCCTCAGGGAGGGCATATTTCCAGCTGATCTAAGGCATGCTATAGTAAAACCTTTATTTAAAAAGCCCTCCCTGGATCCCCTGATTAGACAAAATTATAGACCAGTCTCGTTACTGCCATTTTTGGGCAAGGTGATCGAGAGGGCAGTTGCCTTCCAACTCCAAGCCGCCTTGGATGAAGCAGATTATCTAGACCCATTTCAAACCGGCTTCAGGAGGGGATATGGAGTTGAGACGGCCATGGTCGCCTTGGTCGATGATCTCCGCCTGGGCATCGACAGGGGAAGTGTGACCCTGTTGGTGCTCTTTGACATCTTAGCGGCCTTCGATACCATAGTTCACGGTATCCTTCTGGAACGCCTGAAGAGGATGGGAATTGGAGGCACTGTACTTCAGTAGTTCCATTCCTACCTCTCGGGCAGATTCCAGATGGTGCAGCTGGGGGACAGTTGCTCTCAAAAAAGAGAGCTGACATCTGGCATCCCACAGGGCACCATTCTGTCCCCCTTGCTATTCAACATTTACATGAAGCCGCTGGGAGAGATCATCCGGAGTCATGGAGCGCAGTGTCATCAGTACGCTGATGACACTCAAATATATCTCTCCATGTCTCTGGCTGCTGCAGCGACCAAGGATGGCATCTCTCCTCTAAATGCCTGCCTGGAGTCGGTAATGGGCTGGATGAGGGAAAACAAACTCAGACTGAATCCAGAGAAAATGGAGGTACTTGCGATAGGCCCATCTCGCCCAGGGATGGAAATTTGTCAACCTGTCCTGGACGGGGTCACACTTCCCCTAAAGGACAATGTTCGCAGTTTGGGCATGCTTCTGGACTCGTCGCTCCAGCTGACTGCTCAGGTGGAAGCGACAGCCAGAAGTGCATGGTATCAGCTTAGGTTGATACGCCAGCTGCGTCCCTACCTGGGCAGAGAGGACCTTGAAACATTGGTACATGCACTGGTAACCTCTCGATTGGATTTCTGCAATGCGCTTTACATGGGGCTACCTTTGTACCAGGTTCGGAAACTTCAATTAATTCAGAATGCGGCAGCCAGATTACCTACGGGGGCAACAAGAACCAATCATATCACCCCCATATTAAAATCTTTACATTGGCTGCCAATTAGCTTCCGAGCACAATACAAAGTGTTGGTTATTACCTTTAAAGCCCTATATGGCTTGGGCCCAGGTTACCTGAAGGAACGCCTCCTCCTGCACAATCCGCCCCGCACCCTCAGAATATCAGGAAAAAACACCCTGGAAACCTTGAGTACCAGGCTGATATCAACTTCTAATAAAACTTTTTCAGCGATGGCTCCAAAATTGTGGAATGACCTCCTGGAAGAGATCCGTCTTATTACCACCTTAGATGCTTTTAAGAAAGCACTAAAGACGGATCTCTTCCGGCGAGCTTTTCCACCTGATTTGTTATAATTATTCACTGATAAAAGAGACCAATGACGGACAATGGAAACCGACGTATGTTAGATTAAGGATTAATTGTTTTTAATGATTTTATGACTGTAATTGGTTTTAGCAATTGTATTGACTGTGATTTTACTGTTGGAATCCCGCCTCAATCCTTGGGGAGAGGTGGGAAATATAAATAAATATTATTATTATTATTATTATTATTACACATCTCTTTCCTGGAGTGGTGGGGTAACTTGTTGTTCTCTTCTCTTCCCCCACTCTGTGTTGGTTATGATGTGTTGGCATCATAACCAACATTAATAATTGTCCAATGGCATGTAAAGGATTGTTTGGTGTTTAATAGGCCTTATTAAATAGTCTTGCTTTAACCTGGCATTTCTAGGCTAGGAACCAGTTGTGTCTCTCCGGGATGCAAGTGATGCATGCAAGTGGTGCTGTATCAGGTTACTACCTAAGAGAGGTGACACCACTGCTTCCCAGACATCTACCTCTTGGCAAAAACAGGCTGTGATATTCACCTTCATCCCTTTAAAACGCTGAAGAGATGGGGTGAGTGGGGTGAGACTCTGTGTGAGGACAAAGAAGAGGCCCCAAGTTTTTTTTAAAAAAAATGTAAAAATTAAAAATTATTTTTAAAAAAATATTATATCTTAGCAAATTTTAACTACAACCACATGAAATTATGTACATGTAAATACATTTATGCATATGATATTGCATAATTGTAAGCCACTTTGAGAGCCTTTAGGGCTGGAGGGAGGAGTACAAATACCATAAATAAATAAATGTATAATTTTAATTTTGCTAGTTGTTTACATCACAACTATTACCATAATATTCAATGATATATGGGAATTTCAATTTATGAATTTATGAATTCAATTTATGAATATGTTGACATGAGTCAACAGTGTGATGCGGCAGCCAAAAAAGCCAATGCAATTTTAGGCTGCATCAATAGAAGTATAGTTTCTAGATCAAGGGAAGTTATAGTGCCACTCTATTCTGCTTTGGTCAGGCCCCACCTGGAATACTGTGTCCAGTTCTGGGCACCACAATTCAAAAAAGATGTGGAGAAACTGGAGCATGTCCAAAGGAGGGCAACTAAGATGGTGAAGGGTCTGGAAACCTTGCCCTATGAAGAACGCCTTAGGGAGCTGGGGATGTTTAGCCTGGAGAAGAGAAGGTTAAGAGGTGATATGATAGCCCTGTTTAAATATTTGAAGGGATGTCATATTGAGGAGGGAGCAAGCTTGTTTTCTGCTGCTGCAGAGACTAGAACGCGGAACAATGGATGCAAACTGCAGGAAAAGAGATTCCACCTCAACATTAGGAGGAACTTCCTGACAGTAAGGGCTGTTCGACAGTGGAACACACTCCCTCGGAGTGTAGTGGAGTCTCCTTCCTTAGGGGTCTTTAAGCAGAGGCTGGATGGCCATCTGTCAGGGATGCTTTGACCTGGAGTTCCTGCATGGCAGGGGGTTGGACTGGATGGCCCTTGTGGTCTCTTCCAACTCTATGATTCTATGATTCTATGATTCTAATAAAATTAGTACAAATTTTTTTACTAAGGATTCTTTATTGTGTGGCATGCAAAGGGGTCAATGAGGAGATGGCACCAGGAGTTACCGCACAGGATGACACCAACCTTAGTGACACCACTGATAGGAACCAACCAGAGCAGTCTAGTTGCCTGTTACCAATCTGTTCGTACTGTTGTCATACCTGTTAGCATAGGAGATGGGTTACGCCTGCACAACTCATTTGTCTCTCTCTGGAGGAGACCTTTGTTTTGTTTCCTTTGGGACTGATCCATATATTCACAGTTTTGCCAGTTAGTTAGTATACCAGCATTACCCTTCTCCATAAACAAGTTACTTTAAGAAAATATTTGCAGACTTCAGAATATCACACCTTAAGATAACACAGAAGTATATATGCACATTACTGAATTAAAGTTCAATCATACCCAGAGTTTATTGGATTTTGTTTTATTCTTTCCTTTGAATTATTCATTGAGTAGCTGCAATTTCTGAAAGAATAATTTCATAAAGTAATATAGCAATAAACCTCTCTGTGTACCATGTACCAGTGTGGTTGGTATTTATTATGCACTTGCAGAAAAGATCAGTCCATCACATTAATCATGCAAAAGTACTGGAAAATATATATTTAATAATTTCTATTTGAAAATAAAGCCCAATTCATGCTGTAAAATGTGCATGAAACCAAAGAACTGAATTTCTTATGTTTCATCTAACAATATGCATAATTACTCTCAATCCTTCTAGCTTTGTCTGGGATTTTGTCCTGCTCTCATAATAATAATAATAATAATAATAATAATGTTTATTTATAACCCGCTCCTCTAGCAAAGTAATCGGAGCGGGGTACAGCAAAGTTAAAAAGTACAGAGTAAAACAACAATCATACCCCTTCCCAACCGCCCCCCTTAAAATTAAATTAAACCAGCAAGTATTAAAATCAACGACAGTTAAAATTAAAATCAGTAGCAATTAAAACAAAGTGCAATCTCATGAATAGTTCTTGTGCAAATACGCAATAGATGAAATCACAGAAATTAAACAAAGGGGACAACTAAGGTTATCTACCCAATTTCAGTTTCAGAGCCAGGAACTGATGTTCTATTCATTCCTTTTCAAGGAAAGGCCTGCCAGAAGAGATGCGTGTTTAAAGCCTTTTGGAAACTAGTCAATGATGTAATAAGACGCATCTCATCCGGCAGGCCATTCCAAAGCTTGGTAGCTGTAGCTGAGAAAGTCCTCTGGGAGGTCTGCGACAGCCTAGTTTTCATAGGCTGTAAGAGGTTCCTCCCATAGGACTGAAGTGTGCGGGGGGGGGGGGTTCATATGGGAAGAGGTAAGATTGGGCCTGAGTCATGTAGGGCTTTAAAGGTTAAAACCAACACCTTGTACTGTGCCCGGAAACTAATGGGTAGCCAGTGGAGAGCTTTCAGCACTGGTGTTAAGTGCTCTCTTGTTGTGGTTGTATATTTAATCCTTTTGGTTTACAATATTTTGTTTTTACATTTGAGAGGTTTCTTTCTTTTATCTTTGAAAATGGAGGAACAGAGGAAAAGGTTCAGGTACCAGCCTGGGATTTGGGGGATTAAAGCTCTCAGTCACAAAATTTACTGGATGATCTTGGAATGGTGGGATTTCATGTATGTACATATGTACTTCCATCCCACTTTTTCACTTAAAGCTTTATTTGAATCCTGGTCCTAAAATAGGTCATACCCCCCCACAGGGTGCAGGAGGCCTTTCAGCAACCAAAAAAAAAAAAAAAAGTTTTAAACTTACCAAAAAAGGGGGGGGGAGAGCTGTAGGTCTCCCAGATAAACTGAGGAGCATAAGTCGTCCCTGAAGTTCCCCATCCCTGAGATAAGGCATTAAAATTATAATAACTGAGACTATTAGCATGCAGTACTAATATTGTATTAGTACTGGATGACATAATCAATCAATGAATCTTTATGCCAGTGCACCAGTTCATATCTTGAACCTCCCAAACCCTCCATCAAGGGTAGCTCCACGTATGGCACATACTCAAGAAGCAATGGGCTACTTAGTTACATATGCATATTAAGTAACATTTTCTGACCCACTCTGCCAAACTTACTTTAATGGGCATGAGCTGCACCAAGCTGGCAATTAGGTGCAGGTGGTGCAATGGTACTGCAGCCACAAAGTTGTGAGTTTGATTCCCACAGGCTCCAATGTTGACTCAGCTTTTCATCCTTTCGTAGGTTGGTAAAATGAGTACACAGCTTCTTGGAGGCAACTGTACAGACTGCAAACTGCTTAGAGAATGGACAAGTCTACATAGGGACCACTAAACACAGTGTGCAAACAAGTATCAGGGAACATGAGAGACACTGCAGACTGGGTCAGCTGGAAAAATCAGCAGTAGCAAAACATGTTATAAACCATCCTGGGCATAAAATGCTGTTTGAAAACACTAATATTCTGGACCATGCCAACAGCTATCATGTCAGAAGGCTTGACTCCCAGTCTTGAAGGACAGCAAGGTCAATACTCAACCTATGCAAATGAGAAACAGCCTAAGGCCAGGGGATTCCCAGCAGACAATGAGCACCAGTTAGCAGACATTAATTCTTGTCTGCATATCCTCCCACCCTGAGGACTGCCATTAGCAACAGAACAATACATTTGCAAATTACTCCTTCCTTCCCAGGGTCACACAGAACATATATCTCCATCCTTTTCCAGGCTCTCATTCTCTGAAGATGCCAGCCACAGATGCAGGTGAAACGTCAGAAAGGAACTCTTCCAGAACATGGCCACATAGCCCGAAAGCTCCACAAAAAACTATTTCCAGATTACTTCTTATATTTAAGGGGAAGCATACCCTTCCAAATAGGTTGAATCACGATCCCCAAGTCAGATTTTTCTACCAATAAATAAAATCATGAGTGTATTCATGTGTGTACATACAAATGTATGTGTAACTTAATCAAGTGAATATGTCTATGAATTATAGAATCTTAAGAGACTTCAAGGGACATCCATTCCTGCCATACAGGAATGCACAATCAAAGCACCCCCAACAGATGGCCACCCAGCTTCTGTTTAAAAACTTCCAAAGAAGGAGACTCTACCACACTCCAAGGGAGTGTGTTCTATTGGCAAACAGCTGTTGCCATCAGGAGAGTTCTTCCTAATGTTTAAATGGAATTTCTTTTCCTGTTGTTTACATCCATTGCTCCAGGTCCTAGTCTCTGGAGAAGCAGAAAACAAGCTTGCTCACATCCTCAATATGACGTCCCTTCAAATATTTAAACATGGCTATTATACCACACCTTAACTTTCTTTTCTCCAGGCTAAACATACCCAGCTCTCTAAGCTGCTCCTCATATGGTATGGTTTCCAGACCTTTCACCATTTTGGTTCCTCCAAAGATGCTCCAGCTTGTCAATATTCTTCAGACATGCTCTATTTATAAGTTACTGAATGATGCCTGACCCCAAAATAATGAGAAAAATGTATAAGAAGCATGGGTACACAAACATTAAACAGATTGGGTGTGGAAGTTGTTGGGAAATGCGGAAAATTGTAGTGGGTCTTCTGGCAAAGTAATCACATTAGCAAAGCAGAAGCTGAACAGCAACCCCCACCACACACACACAGAGGTACCTTTACATTGTTGTTGTTGCTGTTGTTGTTGTTGTGTGCCTCCTCCAAGTCAGTTTTGACTTGTGGTGACCCTAAGGCGAACCTATCATAGGATTTCCTTGGCACATTTCTTTACGGGGGGGGGGGGTGCCATTGGCGTTGCCATTCTCTGAAGCTGAGAGAGTGTTAATTGCCCAAGGTCACCCAGTGGGTTTTTTATGTTTCAGAGGTGATTTGAACCCTGGTCTCCTGAGTTGTAGTCCAGTGCTCAAACTACTACACCACACTGTTCATAATCAATGATCTGATACAATGATCTAATGCAGGAGAGGCAGAGAAGAAGAAAATGGGTATATGTTGGAGTGATGCAGGAAAAGAATGGGTGTAGTAAATCAAACCAATAGGAAGTCAGCCAACATGTAAATTAGGGCTTAATATAGGCAGAAAGCAGCTTGAAATCTAAACCTGTGGATCACTGGTCTTATTTCAGTGGTTCAAGCAGGTGGGTGAAGGTATAGACATCAGAAAGTAAAGAAATTGTGAAGTCAGGCAGACAGCTAGCTGTGATCTGTTAGATGTTGCTTTTTAGACTGGAGCTCACATACAGGACAAGAACATAACATTATTTAGTTTGAAATTAGAGCTGTCTTGGGAATCGCTGGACAAAGTTCTTTTAGTATTACATGTGCCAATGTGACATTACTGCATCTTTAACCACAGCACATAAACACGTGGTATAGAACTCCAGGATAAAGTGTGGGTCATCTAAGACAAATGAACAACAACAGTCCACAGATGGAAAGTCTGGTCTCACTGGAAAAAGTGGATTTAATAAAAGCAAGATCCAATCAACATCTATATTTTTGACAGCTAGCCTTTGCCAGAAATCTTACTGGGAAAGCCAAAGGGTGGGAATCATGCACCCTCCAGATGTTGCTGAACTAGAGTTCTCCACAGCCTTACCCAGGATTGACAATGGTAAGGAATACTGAGAGCTGTAGTCTACCATCTGGAGAGCCACACAGTTCTCAACCCTATAATAAACTATCCTAAGATAATGCTGTACTACACTGACAAAAAAAAAAAAATCCATCTCCCCCCCCCCCCACCCAAGCAGGGCTAGAATACATGACAGACAGCAATAGAACAACTACAGAGCAAAACTATCCTGAAATGCAGTGATGAAGCTCTATACTACCCTCATCGGATGCATGTTGCCAATCCAATGGAGTTTTTGAAAAAGGCCAGACCCTTCAGATGATGACCATACCCTGTTTCCCCGAAAATAAGACATCCCCCCAAAATAAGACCTAGTAGAGGTTTTGCTGAATTGCTAAATATAAAATCTCCCCCAAAAGTAAGACCTAGCAAAGTTTTTGTATATAAATATATATACAGTATATAATTAAAGTTCATTTTACCTAGCACATCTTTGGGAGCAAAAAATAATATAAGACAGTGTCTTATTTTCAGGGAAACACGGTATGTTGGACTACCCTATGCAGAAGAGGTCTTGAGCTGACCCTGTGAAAAGGTAAGTACAACTGAACTATAATTAAATTCCAGCAATCTGCTTGCATTACTGTGCCTGATTTTCTGCAATCTCCAATATGTTCAAGGTAAGTTGTTATGGCGCCCCCTTGTGCGAAGCACTGTGTTGTTGAAATCTAAGAACCACATTTTAAATAACACACATTCTTTCTGTATTGTGCAAGAAACCATGAACATTCCTGGCATTATGTACTAATAGGTCCAGCAGAAAACTAAAGCAAATTCTAGAGTATGCAAAATATATAAAATCAGTTACCAAATGGCAGGCCATGTAATTCAAAAAATGAGGCTAACAGACAAAATACAGTTGACCTCTACATCCATGAATTTTTTTTTTATCCACAGTTTCAACCAACCACAGCTTGAATATATATATATATATATATATATATATATCTCCAAATAGAAAACTTTGATCCTGGAACCAAAAAAGTTAAAAAGGTAAGTGTTGTGAAGTTGTGTCCAACTGTACGGGGCAGTGCTCATCTCCATTACCAAGCCGAAGAGCCAAAGACTACTCTGTGAGTCATGTGACCAGCATGACTGCAAAGAATGCTTTTTACCTTCCCACCAAAGTGGTACCTATTTATCTACTGGCATTTGCATGCTTTCAAACTGCTAGATTGGCAGAAGCTGGGACTAGTTATGGGAGATCATTCCACCATGCAGCACTCCTGGAACTGAAGCCCAGAGGATATCAAGGGCCCACTGTCCCTAAATCCATGGAATCTGGAAGAAATGTTTTGGGTTAACTGGACTTTTCAGCAATTTTTCCTTCTTGGAATTTAGGTTAGAGAAAGGAAAAACAAGCTATTTCCCAAACATTTTTGTCATTTATTTATTTATTTATTTATTTATTGGTCAACAGTTAGCATTCGTAGAACATAGCACTATGACAATCACATGCAAATTGAAAGAATTTAGATCAGAGTTAGGGAATTTTGGGCCCTCAAGCTATTTTGGACTGCAGCTCCCATCGGTCTTATCCAACATAACCAAAAGCATCTGACTGGCAAATAGATATGTTTTACTACATGCTTTAGAATCTAAAGTTTAGATGAAGTATGGGGAGGTAGGGAAGGTCTCGCCAAGATCTATGCATGTTACAGCAATTAGAGATCTCTGAAACATAAAGTGCAGAGAAGGAGGGGGAGCAGAACTTTAAACTGCCCACAAAATAATTTATTTTTGAGGGAATCGTTAGATTACTATAGCAAAAAATAGAATAAAAGTTTCATGTCCAACTCAATGAAAACCAGTTTTTCCTCTTCCCCATTTGTCCTGCTGCCCTTATTACAAGTCAGATGGGAACAAATGCTCTAAACCAACGATTCCCAAAGTGGGGCGGTGGCAAGGTCCAGAGAGGAGTGAGGGGAAAGGGTTGGCAGGGGGCAGGGGAGAAAGAGGGCAGCAGGGGGGCTTCAGTCATAGTATTGGTGTGCAAGAAAGACAAGGAGAACTAGCACCCTTTATAACCATGGTAAGATGATGAGTTAGAGCACATTGGGGGGGGGGGTGAGAAGTGGCAGCAAAAATGAGCTTTTGCACTGAGACCCTGCTTAAATTGTGTGAATTTTGTCACGACTTGGCTGGCAAATTGGAGCCATGCTGCTGGTCTTGCATCATTTTATTGGACAGGCCAAGAAAAAAGGTAACAGAAGAAACAATGTTTGTGTGCATGTGGGGACAACTTAAAGCTGTGTGGGAATCTCTGGGGAAGGAGCAGGAGGAGTATCTGAAATTAATTCTTTGAAAGAGTCATTTGCCTTTCTCAGACAGAGTCCTTCCTCACCCTCGCCAGGAAGAAAAGTGAGAAGCCAGCTGTACCCCTTTTTGCCCGGGTGAAGAAAGATTTAGAATCCTTCATCACTGGGGAGAAGTTTCTCCCTTTGCGCCCATTTACCTTGGGAGCAGCAATTGAGAAGCCTCTCACCAGGGCCAGCCTTTGGCCCAAAGCAAGCATAACAATAGACTTTTCAGCTGCTGCTCAGTTACTGCTCCCAAGTCACCAGGTGCAAAAGGAGCAGCAACTGAGCAGCCAGTTGAGCAGTGACCAAGAAGCCTCTTGCCCACACTGGCCTTTCCTGCAAGGCCAATACAGGTGAGAGGCTTCTCGGTTGTTACTCAACCAGCTTCTCAGTTGCAGTTCCATAGACCTAATATGAAGAAATAGGCCTTGGAGTGTGCTAGAGTTGTTAAACAAGAGGAAAGGGAACAATGGCCCAAAATGTTTAAGCAACTGACAGATTTTACCCATTATCAAGCATAGGGCTCAAATGCTAATAACAAATAAGAAACCAATAAAGTTGTTGACCATCCCATAGAATACATGGTTAAAGACACTGGCCCCTTCAAAATGCCATAGCACCACATGGCCAGCTCAGAGCTCTGTTTTGACACAAGACTCTGTCAAACACATTGCTCACATGCAAAAATGTGTGTCTGTTTGTGTGCGTGTGTAAAACCTCTAGGGGAACATCCTCTATGAGATGGCCTAGAAATATAACCATTCTGCTGCCTTGAATCCCTATATTGGGAGAAAGGCAGGATATAAGAAATTATTATTATTATTAATAATAATAATAATAATAATAATAATATTCTCCTTCGATTTAGGCACCAAACAAGGCCATGGTAAATTGCTGCCTTTCCTGGAGTATTATCACCAGAATCACTTGGAGGATCTTTTCTTTTGGTCCCCAGGGCTTGGAAAAGTTCTCACAGTCTCCCAGCCAGCATGGCTATAGACATACTGGCTGGAGAGGGAGGGAGGCTTTGGAAGCTGCAGTTTAAAAATGCCCATGCTGGCAGGAGGATCCTATGAATTGTTATCTACAAAGTAACATTTCCAAATTCTGCTTTTGTCAACAGACAGCATTGTCAACAAAACCTCAGTATTCAGAGGCAGCATATTAGGACTTTTCAGATGCTAGGGAACAAACAACAGCCACTGACTCCCACCTCTCCTGGATACCACAATCTGTGGGTGCTCAAGCCCCATTAAATAGAATGGCATACTAAAATGGTGTCCCTTACAGAAAATGACAAAATTAATGTTTGCTCTTTGGAATTTATATATTTTTAAAATATTTTCCAGCTATGGATACTAGCATCCATGGATAAAAAAATCTGCAGATATGGAGGGCTGTACAAAAAAAAATCCACAAAATAGTAATACCTTTCTTCCTTAGGCCAGAGGGGGAAAGTGGAACATTTTTAAAGCATGTGAAAAAGTGAGATGACAGAAGATTAATCATGACTATCTCTGGCAAATGAGGATAGTTGGAGGATGAGCATCTACCCTTGCAGCTTGTCCACTTGTGAGGCATGGTAAAAATAATATTTCATAAACATCTGGAGGGTTGAGGGTTCTCCAGCAAGGATCGTCTCCTTTCCTCTTGAGTTGCCCAACAGAAGGCACCGCAACAGTCTCACAATTTCCAAGGAAGTCGCCAAGACATTTTAGTCTATTGTTGCAAAGAAATAACAAAAAGTCCTGTGGGTCTTTAACAGCTAAGGAATTTTTATATCCTAATAAGATACCTCATGAAATATACTCCATGAAAGCTTATCTTGCAGGGGTTTATTTCTAAACTGGTGAGGCTGAATAAAGGATAAATAGTATCACCAAAAGTTCATCACAGATTCAAAGGAAGTTTACAAATTTCAAAGAACTAAAAGTGATAATACATACCTTTGTTTAGGGAACAAAATGTTACAATAAGATGAGAGGAGAGGAAGTATGAGCTTTTTGATTATCAAATTTGGCTTTTCTTGATGCAAAACGAATTTTATTTTGTTGATTCAAATAGTATTGCTTATTGTTTTTATTTGAGGTTGAACCTTTATTTTGGGGTCATTTTCTCCTTATAAAAGGTTGTGGAGAGAGGACATTGCGCCTGTCTTGCAAAGTACTTTGCAGCTATATTCCACCTAAAGAATCAAATTGCTAGAAATATATAGGCACATGAGTTCCACAGCTCAGAGTTGTGTCTCTATTGATACTGCTAATGACTCTTTCACACTGGAGGAATTTCTCCCAACTTCGAATGCAGCCAATGCGAATTCACGTGAATTCGCTTGTTTAGCGAATTTACATGAATCCCCATTGCATTCGGAAGGCATTTGGAATGACTTCCCAATACCCGAAAATGACCCCTCCTTGCCCAAAATTGCGTGAGAACCTTTAATTCGCAATAACGTGAAACCCCATGATTGCGTTTGGATTGCCCTTGGATTATACTTCCAATTTCCCACGTCTGAAAGAGTCCTAATATACCACAGTGCAAGAGCAATCCTGACAGCTTTTTTTTTAAATGCCACATCCAAACATCCAGGGTCATTTATTGGCAAAGCAACTAGATCTGATAAAAGGGAACCAGGTACGCCATCTTGATGTTATATACATGCAATAAGTAAATTTTCAAAAACCATGATTAGAAAGAGCTTTTCCTAGCTATTCCTTGGAGAAAAGTAACACTGTCATCAAGCATGTTGTCCCTAAAGAATTGTCTCAGAAACCCTGTACATTTTGTTAGAGCAGTAAGTGGGGTGGGGGGAGAGCTATTTGCACACACACACACACCCATAATAACCACCCACCAGGCCACACTGACAAGTTCAAGGTGCACACAAATCATATCATATCACCTTCAGGTGACACTTTGGCTGATTTTCAGCAGCTTTCTTTAATTTTCCAGCTTGATGGGACTCCAGAAGGAGGTGATATACCTGACTTGCCATATTTATGGACAGATTTTGGGTCTTCAGGCCTGTTTTCAAGTGAATAAATCATCTGAAAATCCCTGTGAAATGTTTAAAAAATAAAACATAGGGGAAAGGGTGTTTTGTTTTGTTTTGTTTTTTGTGATGACAAGAGGCTTTGAGAGCTACAAAGGTAATTCTCATGGGCACACACTTTCTTCTTCCCTGCATCAGTGGAACTTATGAGTTTTGAATTGCCTCCAATAGCTCTTTCCTCACAATATCACACAAGGGTCTGAGAGACATATACAACTCACACTCAGGAATTAATGAATAGAGTTCAGTTTTTGATTTTTGCATGCCCAAATTTCAGATATAACTATCTTCTGAAAATATCAATAGTTCATCTCCCTACTTAACAATCTCTTCTAAACTGGTTTGATTCTCTATATGTAAGAACCTTTTGGCTAATTTTCAGCTCTGTATGTGTCAATAAATCTTATGTCTCTAAGGCAATGACTTTTACTCAGCAAATGTTACATAGAAACCAAATGGCACACCAGAATCAAACCATTCACCTCTGCATAAGACTTTTCGCAATATATTGACCAGCTTCCTTTCTTCCTGTTACTAATTGATTACATATGCTTGATCAGAAAATGCTGTATGCTTCACATCGCTTATAGATGCATGTAACTGCATGAACTTTGTGAAATACCAGGTATATCCTTATCAAATTGAATATTGATTGTGGGGGGTTTGCCACAGATACCATATCCTCCAACATTTCATAGCTGAAAATCTGGACATGTGTGGCCAAACAACATCACAGGAGCTTATCGCTCAGCATTTTAAATAGGCTCCAGCTTCCTGGGCTGGAGCAAGGACACATGATGGAGGCAGGGATTATCACATACTAAATCACCGCCGAACTGCCAGCTGACAACAGCCTGGGTCCCAGCTGGGTCCAAGCCACACTTCACCAATACTTTTCAGAAGTCAGAAAGCTTTCCAACTTCTAAAATGTGCTGGCAGAGTGTGGCTGGGACCCGGGCTGATGTCAACCAGAGATCTGGTGGTAATTTAGCATGTGATAATCCCTGCCTCCATCCCACGGGAGGCTGGAGCTGGTTTAAAATGCTGAGCGATAAACTCCAGAGTGTGGTCAAGATGGCAAAAGTAATTGATGAGGAAGAACACAAGCTAGGAGAGGCTGCAAAAGTTTGCTTTTGCAAGCCAAAGAGATTGTTCTGCGATACAAAAACAAAAACAAACAGCTTCATTTATATACCACTTCATACCACCTAAGGAGTGTCTAAACGGTTTACAACTGTAAGCTACTTGCCCCCAACAATCTGGGTACTCATTTTAGCGACCTCAGAAGGATGCAAGCCTGAGTCAAGCCTGAGCCCTTTTTCTGGTCTTGAACTCGCAACCTTATGGTTTTGAGTGAGTGGCTGCAGTACAGGCATTTAACCACTGCCCCACCAGGGCTCATACAACAAAGCAAAAATGTCAAAATTCCAAAGGGCATTCTTAAGCCCTAGGAAATCTGTTAAAATCTGTTGATTATCTGGTGGAAGAAATATAGAAAGAATGTAAAGTTGTTGTTTTTTTAAATGATTAAGAATCACGAAGAGGTAGGTATAAAAGCAGACCTATCTTGACAGCACTTAAGAAGTTCTTCATGCACCATACCCATATCAAAGCAGAAATGTGTTTGCATTCTGCATATGAAGCTCTACAGAAATATGAAGTGTCCTGGGCTAGATTCAAGCTAGCTTAAGCTTAACGTGGTTCCCACTCAAATCAATGGGGCTGCTGATTTCAATGAGAATTTGGTTCATCAGCTCCCTTACCTTGGCACTCATTTTACTATCCAGCTCTATCAGGGGACAGAAGCAGCACCATGGTGATTCTGAAGAGCTGTGCTATTATTATTATTATTATTATTATTATTATTAATTTCTAGTCCGCCCCTCTGAACAAGCAATCGGGGTGGATTACAACAGAAGTTAAAACAATCACAGTTAAAAAATCCCATCCCATCCCATCCCATCCCATCCCTCGCCTCCCCCATTAAAAAAGAATTAAATCACAATGCAATTAAAAACAAAAGCAAATAAGAAAAAAGAAAAGAGAACATCAACAAGAATCAAGTCTGGAGTCCTATGCTGTGTAGAAGGTGGAAATACATCAATAAAAAAGAAGGCTAGGGAGACTCCAGGATCTAAGTTTGGGGCCAGGAGGTGTAAGCATTTTCTGGGAAGGCCTGCCGGAAGAGATGCATCTTTAAGGCTTTTTTGAAGCCTTCAACAGATGAAATAAGACACATCTCACCCAGCAGATCATTCCACAGCTTGGGGGCGACAGCTGAAAAAGCCCTCTGGGAACTCTGCACCAGCCTGGTCTTCATGGGCTGTAGCAGGTTCCTCCCAGAGCACCGGAGTGTGCAGGGGGGTTCATATGGGAAGAGGCGGTCCCTCAGATAGGATGGACCCAAGCCATGTAGGGCTTTAAAGGTCAAAACCAACACCTTGTAATGTGCCCGGAAACTAATCGGCAGCCAGTGGAGAGATTTGAGCACAGGTGTTATGTGTTCTCTCCTAGATGTTCCACTGACGAGCCTGGCTGCCATATTTTGGACCAGTTGAAGTTTCCGGGTTAGGCACAAGGGTAGCCCCATGTAGAGCGCATTACAGTAGTCCAAACGTGAGGTTACCAGCGCGTGTACCACTGTTTCCAGATCCCTCTCATCCAGGAAAGGGCGCAGCTGGCGTATCAGCCGAAGCTGATAACAGGCACTCCTGACCGTCGCATTCACCTGACTAGTCATGTGAAGCGACGGGTCAAGGAGTACCCCCAGACTGTGAACAGAGTCCTTCGAGGAGAGTGTGACTCCATCTAGGACTGGAAGTTGTATTCCCATACCTGGTTTCGGGCCTGTAACTGTGAGCACCTCCATTTTGTCTGGATTAAGTTTCAATCGGTTTTCCCTTATCCAATCCATTACTGCTGCAAGGCAGTCATTGAGAGGGGAGACGCCATCTGAGGTCTGAGCAGACGATCTGGTCACGAAGAAATATATCTGTCATCAGCGTACTGATGACACTGAGCTCCGTGCCTTTGAATGATCTCTCCGAACGGCTTCACATAGATGTTAAATAACATCCGGAGACAGAATGGCGCCCTGAGGGATGCCACAATTAAGCTCGATTTTGGAGGAGCAACTGTCCCCGAGTCTCACCCTTTGTGATCTGCCGGAGAGAAAGGATCGGAACCACCTAAGTGCGGTGCCACCGACCCCCACCGACCCACGGAGCTCAGTGTCATCAGTACGCTGATGACACTCCGATATAATGACTGTCCCCAATCCAGTTTCCATTTGCTAGACTAACAAGATTGTAGTATGTTATGAGCCTGGTGTAATAACACCCTTAGTGTGGAAAAGCTCTAACGTTAATAATATTAAATTTTTTGTGGGGTTTTCGGGCTATGTGGCCATGTTCAAGAAGAGTTTCTTCCTGGCATTTCGCCAGCATCTGTGGCTGGCATCTTCAGAGTTAACAACTACAAATCAAAACAAACTTTCTCTCCACTTTTTAAAAAGGTGATAATTAAAACTACGATATCCCCTTTTATGTCCATTTTACTCTTGTCTTTTACTGTCATCTGTTCATCTCTGTGTTGATCCATTTAAGTCTTATATTCCACAGTGAGATAGAAGATATTTTACTTTGTCACACCAAATTCCTTATAGTATCTGTGATGTTTACTAGATTATATGATCTGTTTTTAAATGTTGCTTTTTTTATTTGTAAATGTTACCTCTTACACAACATACTTTATATAAAAAGCAGCTTTTTCACTTCAGTATTAATTTTATACTAAACCTTTGCTTCACTTCACCAAATTACCATTTCTTGTCACTTTGGATATTCACATCCTACCTAGCTCTTACCTATTTGTAACTCTATTTTTATTCATTTATACTTATTCAGTTCACAAGCCCCACAGAAAAGGAAAGGAAGCCATTTTCACTAATACAGTTTGGTTTGGGTGTTGGCTTTAAAGTTATTGGGGTTTATTATTTTCTTAAATTCAGGGCATGTGTCTTCTTTGGGTGATAAGATAAGAAAACAGTATTGAGGTTTGCACATTTGTGTGAGAAACAAGACAATAGGCACAAAGCAAAGATCATTCTGAATAATAGAAGCTGACCTTCTTGTAATAGTGGCTTAGGTTATTGGATACGCTAAGCCTGGTAACAGGAATATTTGATCTAAGGAGTTTATCATAGAATCATAGAGTTGGAAGAGACCACAAGGGCCATCCAGTCCAACCCCCTGCCATGCAGCAGGAACTCCCAATCAAAGCATCCCTGACAGATGGCCATCCAGCCTCTGCTTAAAAATATCCAAGGAAGGCAACTCCACCACTCTCCGAGGGAGTGTGTTCCACTGTCGAACAGCCCTTACTGTCAGGAAGTTCTTCCTAATGTTGAGGTGGAATCTCTTTTCCTGAAATTTGCATCCATTGTTCCGCGTCCTGTTCTCTGGAACAGCAGAAAACAAGCTTCCTCCCTCCTCAATGTGACATCCCTTCAAATATTTAAACAGGGCTATCATATCCCCTCTTAACCTTCTCTTCTCCAGGCTTAACATTCCCAGCTCCCTAAGTCGTTCCTCATAGGGCATGGTTTCCAGACCCTTCACCATCTTAGTCGCCCTCCTTTGGACCCGCTCCACATCCTTTTTGAATTGTGGTGCCCAGAACTGGACACAGTATTCCAGGTGGGGCCTGACCAAAGCAGAATAGAGTGGCACTATTGCTTCCCTTGATCTAGACGCTATACTTCTATTGATACAGCCTAAAATTGCATTGGCCTTTTTAGCTGCTGCATCGCTCTGTATGTTATCATACCTAAATCGCCGCCGATCTAGGCGGAATGCCACCATCTGGTTGAAGCCTTGCTCAGTTGGCCAATTTTTGAAGTCAGAAGCTCCCTGACTTCAAAAAAAGTTCTGGCTGAGCGAGGCTTCAACCTGGGATGCACCCAAGCAGCAGCATCCCACCTAGATCAGCGGCAATTTAGGTATGATAACATCCGGGGGCATCCTGAATCCTGAATTCAAGCCAGAAGAGGTAAGATAGCTTATTTTTTGTGATAATGTGATAAGCTCCTAAATTATAAATCAAGACACATCAAAATACAAAATACACAAACAGCTATATCTTTATTGGGCCATCTCCAAAGTATAAAATACATTATGCAGGGTTTCAAAATGTCACTGGCTTCTTCATCAGGAAAATATGTTAAAAATCATAGAGGAGAAAAATGGTGACAATGCTAAAGTCAAAACCCTACATTCTGTCTGAGATGCTATCGGTTAAAATGGTATTAAAGGATTTCAATGAAGACAGAAGCCTCTCTTGTTATTGGCCATGTGAGAACTAGGGACAAAGAGTAACAAAAGTCAAGTATGGGTGGTCAGATAAGACGAGAATGCTCAAGCTCATGCTCAAGGCAGTTTATAAATAACTGAAAAAAATCAAACCAACATTAAAAGCATATAGAGTTCACAAAATAACTATGACTATTTCTATGGAAACCATTTTGTGAAGGCACCCACAACAGTTACTCAGATTTCCAAATGTGCATTGCAGACTCTTCTAGCATTTAGTGCAATGGGTTCTAGCCCTTTTTGGCCCATGGACACATTTGGAAATTTGAGTAACTGCTGTGGGTGCCTCTTCTAGTTGCAGACTCTTCTAGTATTTAGCGCAAGGGGTTCCAGCCCTTTCTCATTTTTGTAAAATGTCACTTTGAAATATTGGGAAATAAAGTTTATTGTGCTCCAGCAAAGAAAACATTAATCCAGATATGGGGCAGAATTCTGGCCTTTGGGTTGTTGTTGTTGTTGTGTTTTGGAGATGGAGCCATTTCTTTATTCCATAATTTTGTCTGGAGATGGAAATATTGTTTTGTGGTAGTTGCCACAAGTAAAGATCTAGCAAGTACAACCAAAAAAAACCCACTTTGATTTTTCATATTTGTTGACCCATTTTAAGCAGTTTAAAAACAAAAAAGATTAAAATCAAATATCCTTGAGACATTTTCTAAGAAGCATCGTTTTGAACAAAAGTCCACATGTTGGAATAAGATTGCAAAAAAAAAAAAAAAAAAAAACCCAGACACAAGGCCAACATTCTGCAATGAGAACAATTTGTTCTCCAAGATACCAAGGATGGAGCACAATAAGTTGTGACAACAATGTGTTTGCTTCAATTTATTTAATTAAATGAGTATGGGCCTTGAGTATGGACTCCAATAAGTGTGGGATCAATAGCATTTCATGAACATGAATCTCCTTAACAGTCTTATTCTATGTAGAAAGATCTAGAAATGGGTACAAACAAAATCAAGATACTGGTAGGTTCTTTCTTCTCATTCTCTAGAATCCCTCTGTCACACAGTATACAGTGATAAGGATGGAGAACCTCCAGCTCATGGCGCCTTTAGCATCAACTCAAGGCCTCCTTCCATAATCATCATGCAGAATTAATGTTTGCAGGGGAAGGATCATGATTACTCCTTTCTCGCCCATATGCTAACACCCTAACCTCTGCACAGCAATTGGAATTGAAGAAATGTAGAGCTGAAAAAGGGACAGCTAAGGTCTTCTAGTACAATGCATGAATCCACAACTAAAGCCTGTGAGATAGGGATACAATCATATTAGACTACAAGGGGGGAAGGTCTTATTTTATGTATGGAGAGAGATCATGTAGCACCTTTGAGACTAACTGAAATAAAGAAGTTGGTGGCATGAGTTTTCATAGATTTCAGTCCACTTCCTCAGATGCATAATTTTATGTAAATAGAAATCCTGGCCCAAGCAATCCTTATCCTCCCCACTCCGTCACCACCCTCATAGCAATGAAGCTTAGGAAGGTATTTGTGACTCACACATGATGAAAGGGATAATCTTCAGAACTGCACCTGGGACAGAAGGTTTAAATAATCTCCTGCATTCTTCTACCTTCCCATATCCAATCCCCACCCCTTTACAGACACTTAGAGAAAAAGTTCCCATTGCTAGGCAGCTTGGGGAGAAAGAGAAATGTACAGGAAAAGAGAGACCAAAAAAAAAAAAAAAGAGGAGAGAGAGAGAAGAAGAAAGTTAGAAGGGAGACAGAATGAGAGGAAGATGTTACAACCCATTTTTAGCAACTATCATTAAGCCCGTTACACAAATAATCAAATCAAGAGTCAGTGTTATTTTCCCATGGTCAGGAAATCGTTATCCCATTCTTCTTACCATAAATGGCATTGCTGTTGTTTTTATCTTCCACAAGCAAAAGAAGAAATGAGTTCATGTGATTACTGATGGTTATATTTTATTCTTTAAAAAGACTTCTGATTATCCTGTTTTGAAAAAAGCCTGACCAATTGTGTTTAATAGTCCAGTTGTATGGACAAAGACTTTTAGCCAACTCTAGAAATTTCTGCTGTTTATAGATCAAATGTGTAGCCCCTGAAGAAGGCCACTCAGTAATATAAAGGCCAAAACAAAATGGGCTTTTTACAAAACAGAATAATTTTTTAAAAACCGTTTTAAAAAGATAAAATATATCCATCAATAAACAAATGAAGATTTATTTCTTCTTTTGCTTATGGATCCTACACATGTTTTCCATTACTAGTTTGTGGTGTTTTTTTAATGTGTCTACATAAAATGCATCTGAGGAAGTGGACTAAAGTCTACGAAAGCTCATGCTGCCAATTTCTTTCTTTCAGTTTGTCTCAACGGTGCTACAAGATCTCTCTACGTACTAATGTGTCTACAGGTTGACTTGGATTAATGGATTTATAGAATTTTCTCAACAAGATTTATCCAGAAGTTTGCCATTACCTTCCTCTGAAGCTGAGAGAGGGTGCCTTGCCCAAGGTATATCCATGAAAGGTAAAGGTAGTCCCTTGACATGAATGTATAGTCATAACTGACTGTAAAGGGCAGTGCTAATCTCCATTACTAAGCCAAAGAGCCAGCATTGTTCAAGGACTGCTCTGGTGGTCATGTGGCCAGCATGGCTGCGCCAAACGCTGTTACCTTCCCAACAAAGTGGTACCTATTAATCTACTTGCATTTGCATGCTTTTGAACTGCTTGGCTGGCAGAAGGTGGGACTAGTGATGGGAGCTTCCCCAATCATGCAGCACTCAGGCCTCGAACTGCCAACCTTCCTTTGGTCAGAACTGGCATTTTAAGACAGAATCCTTTATTTCTGTATTTCCCTGACTGAGCAGGAATTCAGACCATGGTCTCCCAGAGTCCTAGTCCAGCACACTCAAACCACTGTGCCACACAGGTTCTACTAAATGGCATATAAAGAAAGTAAATTATCATAATCACCACTGGGATAATATCCAGGACAGGCAATCTGAATGTTAAAAGTTAAGGAAATTTCAGTGTTATCTTCCTGTGTTCTCTGTTTTCAAAACAACATTTTACAAAATAGGTGAGAGGGTAGGACTTCATCTGAAAGATTCACAGGTGCTCATCCAGTAGTGTTGCTCTTTATCATAAGTTTATGCCTCTCTCCCTGGGATAGGAAGCAAGTTGTTTAGACCTACTGGTAGATCATAGAATCACAGAGTTGGAAGTCCCTCATTGCAGCTGGCTGCATTATATGGTGGGTTTGGGGGCTTAAGTCAGGAACAGAGCATAGCTATGACATCATGACTACATATCTGCTTAGAAACTTCCAAGAGTAAAGAGTCCATCAGCTTCCAAAGCAGTTTGTTCAATTGTCAAACTGCTCTTACTTTTAGGAAGTTCTTCCTAATGTTTTATCAGAATCCCCTTTCTTGTAATTTGAACTAATTGAACTCCACACAATAAACTTACAGCAGCCACCAAGACATTCATTAACGGTCTCTCTTAACAGTACACATATATTCACAAACTTACAAGAATAGCACACTGGGTTTGGTATCCTGTTGGTGACATACAAAATTTTAAGTCCAATAAACACCCGTATATGTCCTATTTTTGTCATTGCAGAGATTAGTATTCTCTTCCTCCCTCTGCAGTGGCATCATCTGCCAAGACCTCCAAAGAACCCCTGCAGATCTCAGCAAATGATGTTATTCTTTTGCTTCTGACCATGGGGACATGGCCAAATTCTTCTCAAGCCCCACCTTGTTCTCCACCAGCTACTGAGCTGACTGGCAATGAAGTGGCCTATTATCCTGAAACTGTGAATCCTCAGAGTGGTGAGAGGACAGCATGGTTTCACTGACAGAACTTTTACCTTAATTCTGTGAGGCATCCTCCAGCTTGCTGCTGGCATAACATCTAGAACTCTAAATCACACCCTTCACAGCATGGGCACTTGTACCAAAACCACATCCTCTGGGGCAAAAAAAAGTAAGACACATAAAACAGCCAATCAGAGGGAGAAGATGTGTTTGAAGTGCAACAACACTTAGCACTGAAAAGTCAAGAATGCCTCAAAGAGGGCAGCAGTAATATGATGGTTAGATGGTCTGAGTGACCCAAAGTGTCCTTCCTCCTCGTCTACCTATTCTAATCCCTCTGCGATGTAAACTGATACTCTTAGGGATGTCTCTTCACTTCTTCTCTTCCCTCCAATCCTCTCTCAGCTCTTCCCTAGAATGAAGCCATCAGAACCCTAGGATACTTTCCTATCTTATAATAGAATTCCTATAATAAAGCCTTTAGTTTTGTTTGTCTGAGCCATTGGTGTCTTTACTCTTTAATTAGGATCTCTAACTGCTGCATGCACTATCAACATGATGTCATGAGAGAAAGAATCATGCCATATTACAGTTCCTAGTATGCACTTTGATGATGATGTGCAGGGCAATTCATATATAAATATCTCAGAATAAGGAAGAACTTTTATCAAAGATTTGGCTAAGGACATTACAGTTTCTATATGGGAAGGCTGCCTATCCCTAGTTTTTATGCTCTAATCATAACAAAACAGATTCCTAAAAGCAAAGTCTTAGGCTCAGAAATTATGTACTTCTATGTGTATGTCTGGTTCATCATAGGGACCCCAGTGAACAGTAACTATGATGAAGGACTGTTTCAATCGGCTGATGGGATGTCAACTAACTTTCCTTCAAGTTTTATTGGTGCATCCTGCTTGATATCTTCATGTAACCAATAAACCATTATTTTGGTACACCTGAGATTTTGTTTTATTTTGAAATGAAGCCTTAGTTGGCCTGGGAACTGAGTGGATCAGGGCCCTGGATTTACTGCACTGCATGAAAGTGTATTTTGCCCAGTTTTCTACTTCTTTGAATGTCAAATGTGCAGATATTCCATACCAATGACTAGGTAGTAATTTATGATAACCAAAGACAAAAATACTGTTACAAGCTGAGAAGCATTTTTGAAATTTTACAGAGGTAAATGCATCGTCTTAAAACCATAAACACTCCTTATGATATGTTTGGCCCTTTAATTACCTCTGGCTTGCAACCATTTCCAACCTTCAAAACAGTTATTTATATGGTTTGAAGGGATGAGGAGGAGAATAAAGCTCAACAATCTGGTGAGTTTCATTTTCAACATCTGGCTTGAAGAGTAGATGAAAGCATTATCGGCAGAAAGGCTATAAATTTGCAGAAGGGAAATACAGTTGGTTGTTAACTGCTTTTTAAAAGGCAGCTGGGAAATATACCAGTGTTTGTATGCACTGATAAAAATGCAGACTATATGTTCATGACATTTAAAACAAGTGTCTTCATCAAGTATCTGAAATGGTTGTTTTCAAGTGTTGCTTATGAAAAGAATGCTCAAGCTCTACCAAGGACTAAGATCTCAATAGAATTTTGGCCTTTTGTCAGATTCTGTGCTTGCCACGTAGCCTCTGCTCTGCAATGCATCCTGCATGACTCACCTATTCTCTTTCCAAATAATTGATTTATGGAACTTCCCATGCAAGTTAGAAGTTTAGAAGAGTAATTTAAATTGGAGGAAAGTATTATTAAAGATTAAATTATCAAGTGTGTAGAAAGACAAGTATTAACATAACTTCTGTAAAAAAAAAATCCTATAACACTGTTTAGCATTATATGAAAGTATCAACACATATGTGCATGGCAGTGATCCAGCAAAAACTGTTTAATCTTTTTGGTTCTGAAGGCCATATGCAGTGCAGAGCAATGCTCAACAGAGTTGTCTGATCTCCAGGCCCATCTCATAGTCCCCAGGAAGACTATGGGCCACAGACAAGTCAGAGAACATTGAGCAGTTAGCTGTTGCTTTTTCCAGAGAGAGACTAGAGAGCAATAGGAGCAGGAATTACGGCCCTTTTCATGTTGATTTAGTGTTTTAAGGTTCTCCCTCTGGGAGCCACAAGGCCAGTGGCTCTCAACCTCTGGTCCTCCAGATGTTTTGGACTTCAGCTTCCAGAAGCTGCAACCAGCATGACCAATGGTAAAGAGTCCTGGGAACTGAATCCAAAATGTCTGGAGGATCAAAGGTTGAGAACGACTGCACTATACTCTGTATCTTGAACAAACAAGAGAAGGGTCTGGGAAACAGTAGGTGACTGTGTATAAAGAGACATTGTAGGAAACGTCTTCAAATACTTTCTGCACTGGTACCTAGTTGGTATATGGAACTCAGTGTGGCTTTGTGTATGGGTGTGTGATTATGATTATGGCCATTATTTTTACTACTGGTTTAAACTACACATCATTACAAAGTTCATGACTGTGTTTGCATTATTAATTTTAAAAATAAGCCCCATAGACAGTAACATCAATAGGGGGTGCAGGCGGTACAGATCTCACCAGGTGACACCTCAGAGGGGACTGACACCTGGTCACACACACCTCTGCCCTGCCAATCCTTGCCACTGACCCATTCTCCTCAGGGTGATGGCAAGGAGCCAGGTTGAGCATGTGCATGCAGTGAGAATGGGGCAGTGGCAAGGATGGCAGGGAGGTACATACATGCTCCTCCTGCTTCTTACCACTTCCCCCTTTTCTCCCGAGAAGTACAGGGCAGTGGCAAGGACAGCAGAGAGGCACGTGTGTTCCTCCCAGCTTCTTTCCACTGCCCCGGGTGCCTCAACAGAGAGGGGTGGGGGTGCACACACACTTGGCCTGGCTGAGCCTGTTCCCCTGTGCCTTTTTGCATAAGCCCTACCCCTTCCACTTGTGAACCACCACCACCACCACGCCGCAATGAATGACACCAGGGGCAGGAATGCCACTGCCCATAGAACCCAAGAGAGTGGTACCTATGCACTCGCAGGAACAAATACCAACATTTTAAGCATAAGCATAAATTAATCTTTTAAAAAAGGAACCACTATCAAAACATCCTGGCAACATCCTGGCATAAATTAATCTTTTAAAAAAGGAACCACTATCAAAACATCCTGGCATCCTGCCTTTCTAGAACAGATGACCACACAATCAGGAAGGAGAGATGTAGTAGTGATGGGTGACTTCAACTATCCGGATATTTGCTGGAAGTCAAACTCAGCCAAATCCTCAAAGTCTAGCAAATTCCTCACTTGCCTGGAAGACAATTTCATTGTCCAAAAGGTGGAAGAGGCAACAAGGGGATCAGCCATTTTAGATCTGATCTTAACCAACAGGGAAGACCTAGTTGATGGGGTGCAAGTGGTTGGATCCTTAGGTGGAAGTGACCATGTTCTCCTGGAGTTTGTTATGCAGTGGAAGGGAGAAGCTAGGCATAGTCAGACACGCACTCTAGACTTTAGGAGAGCTAATTTCAATAAACTTAGAGAAATACTGGGAGTGATCCCATGGTCAGGAATACTAAAAGAAAAGGGAGTTCAAGACGGATGGGAGTTTCTCAAAAGGGAGATATTGAAGGCACAATTTCAAACAGTTCCAATGAGGAAGAAAAATGGTAGATGTCTCAAGAAGCCAGGATGGATGACTAAGGAACTTTCAAATGAGCTAAGTTTTAAACGGAACATGTATAAGAAATGGAAAAATGGAGAAATCACGAAAGAGGAATTTAAACAAATAGCCAGCACATGTAGGGGTAAAGTCAGAAAAGCTAAAGCGCAGAATGAACTCAGGCTTGCTAGAGAGGTTAAGAACAATAAAAAGGGCTTTTTTGGATATGTCCGCAGCAAAAGGAAGAAGAAGGAAACAGTAGGGCCACTGCGTGCAGAAGATGGCAAAATGCTAACAGGGGACAGAGAAAAGGCAGAATTACTCAACACCTTCTTTGCTTCAGTCTTCTCAGAAAAGGCAAAAGGTGCTCAACCGAAGGATAATGGAGCAGAAGACAGAATAGGGGAATTTCAGCACAGAATAAGTAAAGAGATAGTACAGGAATACTTGGTTAACCTAAATGAATATAAATCTCCAGGACCAGATGAACTACATCCTAGAGTATTAAAAGAACTAGCAAATGTAATATCAGAGCCATTGGCAATAATCTTTGAGAACTCCTGGAGAACAGGAGAAGTCCCAGAAGACTGGAGGAGGGCAAACGTTGTCCCCATCTTCAAAAAGGGAAAAAAAGAGGATCCCAACAATTATCGTCCAGTTAGTCTGACATCAATTCCAGGAAAGGTGCTAGAGCAGATCATTAAGCAGAGAGTCTGCGAACATTTAGAAGCCAATGCCATAATCACAAAAAGCCAACATGGGTTTCAGAAAAAGAAGTCATGCCAAACGAACCTGATCTCTTTTTTTGATAAAATTACCAGCTTGGTAGATGAAGGGAATGCTGTGGATATAGTATACCTCGATTTCAGTAAGGCCTTTGACAAGGTTCCCCATGACATTCTTGCAAACAAGCTTGCAAAATGTGGGATAGACAAGTTAACTGTTACATGGATTTGTAACTGGTTGACTGGCCGAACTCAAAGGGTGCTCAACAATGGTTCCTTTTCATCCTGGAGAGAAGTGACCAGTGGGGTGCCACAGGGTTCTGTCCTGGGCCCAGTGCTATTCAACATCTTTATTAACGATTTGGATGACAGAATTGGGGGCATACTTATCAAATTTGCAGATGACACTAAACTGGGAGGAGTAGCTAATACCCCAGAGGATAGGATCAAAATTCAAAATGACCTGAATAGACTAGAAAGCTGGGCCAGTGCTAACAAAATGAAATTCAATACGGAGAAATGTAAGGTTCTGCACTTAGGGCGGAAAAATGAAATGCACAGATATAGGATGGGGGACACCTGGCTGAACGAGACCACATGTGAAAGGGATCTAGGAGTCCAAGTAGACCATAAGCTGAACATGAGTCAACAGTGTGATGCGGCAGCTAAAAAAGCCAATGCAATTTTAGGCTGCATCAATAGAAGTATAGTTTCTAGATCAAGGGAAGTTATAGTGCCACTCTATTCTGCTTTGGTCAGGCCCCACCTGGAATACTGTGTCCAGTTCTGGGCACCACAATTCAAAAAGGATGTGGAGAAACTGGAGCATGTCCAAAGGAGGGCAACTAAGATGGTGAAGGGTCTGGAAACCTTGCCCTATGAAGAACGCCTTAGGGAGCTGGGGATGTTTAGCCTGGAGAAGAGAAGGTTAAGAGGTGATATGATAGCCCTGTTTAAATATTTGAAGGGATGTCATATTGAGGAGGGAGCAAGCTTGTTTTCTGCTGCTGCAGAGACTAGAACGCGGAACAATGGATGCAAACTGCAGGAAAAGAGATTCCACCTCAACATTAGGAGGAACTTCCTGACAGTAAGGGCTGTTCGACAGTGGAACACACTCCCTCGGAGTGTGGTGGAGTCTCCTTCCTTAGGGGTCTTTAAGCAGAGGCTGGATGGCCATCTGTCAGGGATGCTTTGACTGGGAGTTCCTGCATGGCAGGGGGTTGGACTGGATGGCCCTTGTGGTCTCTTCCAACTCTATGATTCTATCATTCTATCTATCATTCTATCATTCTATCATTCTATCTATCACTTCACTGCCACTCACCCATCATAGTGTGACTCACCAAAAACTTCAGTTAATTCATTGAGATAACAGTGAAACCATCATGTTGCTCAGAGTGATTCTTCCACTGCCTCTAAGGAGTTTTAACTGCTACTTTCTTTTTGGAACTAGACAAATACCTTTTTATTTACCCACTTTTTAATTTGTTTTCTTCTTATCTATCTATCTGTCTATCTATCTAATATGCCACCTTTTCCCCAAATTGGATTCAAGGTAGTTGAGAAAAGATGAATCATTCCATCTTTTGATGGAATGGCTTCACAGATTCAAGATGAATGGTTTCATCTTTTGATGAAATGGATTCTTGAGTAATGGTTTCATCCAACATTTATAATATTATTATTATTATTATTATTATTATTATTCCATTTAATCTCCAGGAAGCCAAGCGGATTACAGCAATAAAAATTATAACATACAGTTAAAAGAAAATACGTTAAAATTCTAAAAACCCTCACCAACCCTCAATCATAAAAACATTAATGTACCCCTAAAAAAGGATTAAACCGGAAAAAAGTTAGTTGTATCAGTATATGACTGTTTTAAAATAAATATTGTGGCACAGTGTGATAATTTTTTACATCTCTATTGTACACATTTATACCTCTGTCCATTGTTTTAATATTTTTCTGTAAACTGATGCTGTATTCCTGAAAAGCAGTCTGCAAACATCTCAGATAAGATCACTATCCAATGGGATGCTAACCAAAGTCCACCAGCATGACTTTGATTTCATGTCAATTACTTCAAAATACCATAAACCAGTATGGTGTAGTGGTTTGAGTGTTAGTGTCTTTGGTTGGTTGGTTGGTTAGTTGTTTAGAGTATTTATTCCCCACCTTTGAGCCACAAAGGCTGCCAGGGCTGCTTAGAAATTGTTCATTTTACAGGCTTACAGGCTTCTAAATAGAAAGGAAACACAAGGAAAAAGCATTGGCAGTAGGGGAGAGGATTAGGTGCAGCAGATGCTGGCTGCTGTTCTCTCTCTCTGGGGCCACAGTAGTGGCACTTGGGAAGGAGGGGAAGGTCTTTCCTCAGTTTCTGGCCCAAGGCATGTTGGACTAGGATTAAGGAACACTAGGGTTCCAATCCATGCTCAGCCATGGAACCCCACAGGGTGTCTTTGGGCAAGTCACACTGTCTCAGCCTAAGAGGAAAGTAGAGTTGGCCCTCCAATTTCACAGGGGATCTGTTCCAGACACACACACACCATGAAAATGGAGACTTGCCGATATTCAAGCCCTATAGGCTTGAATGGGGCACGTGCCTACAAGCACATGCAGGGCACCCACCACAGGGCCCGTTGAAAATAATGGACGTTGCCCTTCTGTGAATATTCAAGACCTCAAGTCCACAAGAAAGGAGGGGTGACTATAATAGCAAACCTCCTTTGGAGTAAATCTTACCATGAAAACCCTAAAATAGGGGTGCTATAAGCCAGAGTCAACTTGAAAATAGAAAACACCCCAGTGGCATCACTAGGGTTAATGTCACCTGGTGCAGTAACTCATAGTGTCATCTCCCAATCGACCTCCTCCTATACCACACCATACAGTATCCTTAGTAATGTTTTTTGTAATAATGTTACTCATAAATCATAATTCCCATACATTACTGAATGCAATATTAATAGTTGGGACATAAACAACTAGCACAATTAAAATTATATATTTAAATTACAATATCATGCACACAGCCTGAATGTATTTACATATAGTGTCACGTGCCTAACGTGAAAACTTGATAAATTGTGATGTTTTTAAAGAAAATTTTAAACAAATTTTTTAAAAAACTGGAACATCTGCTTTCTCACCCCACTCACACATCTCTTCAGTATTTTAACGGGACACAGGTAAATGCCACAGCAGTTGTTTGTGGAGCAGTAGTGTCACCCCCTCTTAGGTGTCACCCAGTGCAGTACACGGCCCCTGAACCCACCCTAATGACACCACTGACATAGCCCTATATGCTTGTAAGATATCCATCTCCTGAGCCACCAGGCAAGCAGAGAGTGAGGCTGGTGGCAGTGGCAGCAGAGAGAGGAGACTGTTGGCTTTCAGGCCTATCATGTTTGGGTAATCAGAATTTCCCACCAGATCTATATCACTCTCTGTCTTTTTATTCTAAGCAACTAACATTTTGTTGAACTGAATAGTAGTAACAGCAACCAACCAACCTGATCCAACCTTGTTAAGCTGCTTCAGAATCTGTTGTCTCTGTTCTGTTTGGTAACATTTCAACAAAGATTTTAGTGATGCCCCCCTCCCCAGTGAGCTATAGCACAGGATTAAAATAATGGAGTAAGAAGTCGGAGATCAAGTAGGTTAGGCGAGTGCCAGTTTCAAAGTCATGAAATTCATCTTGGGCCAGTGACTCTTTCTCAGCCTAAGTGTTGTTGTGAGGATGAAGTGGGGAGGAGGAAAGTCATATACACTTCATTGGTGTATATGACTTTCACTGGGGGAAAGGAAATATAAATATAATGAGTTATGTAATAGCTTCAGAACAATGGTGGGCCTAGCTGCTCATAGCCTGCCACGGCCTCCATTTTGTCTCCTTTTCTGAAAAAGGATAAAGGGTGAACATTATATAGTGAATTATAAAAAATGCCTTCAATGCTCACTGAGAGTTTAGTAGCATTTGTTTCATCAAATAGATACCGTCAGGTTGCATAACCAAAGTTTGTCTCTTCTTTCTAGACTTGCTAGGCTACATGCCAAACTGATTAGCTGCAGAGACTAGCCAGACTTACAGAAATCATGACAGCTCCAGTTTATGCAAATAGAAGCAACTATCAGTATAGTTTGTTATGACTGCAGTGATGCAGAAAAGTAAGCTTCTTATTATTTCTATCCAGCACCAAACATTTTTTCACAGCCTGAGTTTATTTATTAACAATATTTGTAAACCACATCACAGCAGAAGGTTCCCACCAGGCAGTTAAAAAATAAATTTTAAAATGATATTGCTAAGAAACAATCCATATAAATAAGACAATAGCATTAAGCCAATTAAAACAACAGTGATAAACTAACATAAAAGCAACAGTAACTGAAATATTCACTGCTCATAAAATGCCTAACAGAATAAGGCCATATGAAGTTCACTGAAAAGAGATGGCATTTTTCTTACTAACATATGCACACATAAGTATGGCTTATGCATGTGTATGCCTCCTTTTAGACAGGGCACAGAGACCTATTCTCTAGTCCAGTGATGGAGAACCTTTTAGAGACTGAGTGCCCAAACTCAAAGGCATTTCCCTCTCTGGTGTTATCTGGTGCCAGGGGGCCAGACTTCCAGGGATAGGACTTCTGGTGTTGGGACTTCCACCTTCTGAGGGTGGGACTTCTGCCTTCTTGGGAGGGTTGGGACTTCCAGGGTGGGACTCCTCTGGAGACAGCTGAAGGCCCAGGAGGGAAGAGGAGGAACAAGCCCCTCCTGTACCTCCTCTTCACCCTACCACCATCCTGGGCCTTTAGCTGTCTCTGGGAAGGCAGCCAAAGGCTTGGGAGGGTGGGGGAAGAGGAGGAACAGGCGTGCACCTATTCCTCCTCTTCCCCTGCCCTCCAGTCTCTCCATATGTCCTCATAAATGGCTTCATGTGCCAGAGAGGGCACGCGTGACATAGGTTCGCCATCATGGCTCTAATCTTTTGCACAATGTCCAAAACTTACCCCTTCTCAGTTTTCAAAACGTGAAGGACAGTGATGAGGGCTGCTCCTCCTGTTGACCAGTGGGGAGGGAACAGGCAAGTCAGATGATGACGATGTGGCTGCTCTGGTGTTTTCTGGTGCTGAGAGTGTGTGACTCACCCAAGGTCACCCAATGGGTTTCCATGGCCAGGTATGGAATCACACCCCAGTCTCCAGAGCCCTAGTCTAACACTTAACACCATGCTGGCTCTCAGGGACAGGACTGTTCTTTTAAAAAAATCTGTCTAAAAAGAAAACATTAGCCTATTAAAAAGAAAGTAAAGTCAGGTCGCCTCCGTATGGATAAAAAGTCTCTGGAAGTATCAGGTTTTGTTCCTGTACAAACTGATTTCATTTTGGAGATCCCTTTGCTATTTTTCCCACTTTCCAAGTATTTCCAGTGAGATACCAAAAACTTTTTATTCCCACTCTCCAGGTCAGTTTACATTAACTCAGTACTTTCTGGAAAGAAATGTATCCAATTGATGTATGCTACTGTTTCGGACCCAGTAAAGATGTCTGCTACCAAGTAAATACAGCCATTGTTTCAAAGACACAGAGTCAGTAATAAAGTCATAAATTTTATTATTTTTAAATTTTCTTTAAAAGTATCACATCTTACCAAAGGTATATGCAAATACATTTAAGATGTATGTATGATATTGTCATTTAAAGGTATAATTTAAAGGTCGTTCAAAGGTATAATTTTAATTTTGCTAGCTGTTTATGTCACATCTGTTGCCATTACATTCAGTAGTATAAGGAAATTATGATTTATGAATAACATTAGCACAAAAAAGGATTCTGTGTGGTGTGGTATGAAAGGAGATCAATTGGGATGTGACCCCATGAGTTGCTGCAATGGGTGATGCCAACCGTAATGATGCCACTACTCCTGCCCCAGCAGCCATGCCAGACTGAACAGAAGGCATAGCCACTGGTGACAGAGGCAACACTGCAGCTTCCAGAGGGCTCATTCATGGTCTGGTACAGGTGCTAGGTGAGCAAGAAAAGGAGGCAACGCCCTTTCTCGCTCACCCTGCAGCCATGTCAGTCCTTCCAGAAGTAGGACCGCACTAACTGTACACTCCCCTACAGTGTCACCCAGAATGGTCCATATACCTTGCACCTTCTAGTGATGCCTCTGGATGGAAGGTTACTGAATATACTGTTCTGTTTTCTAATGACCTTTTAGGTCCTTTTTCAGTTTGTGAGACTCCTCCCACTTTGAGTTGACTCACTCATGAGTAGCTATAGGCTTGTAATGTGTTTGTGTGTGTGTGCGCACACACACACATATATATGTGGAGTGAAGCAGACAGGCATGAAGGAGCAACCTCCAGCCCCTCCAGCTGCAATTGCTCCAGGACCACAGCAACCAGAGAGCCCACTCCCGAAGTGGGCCACCGCCGCTGTTCCCATCGGGCTGCTGGCAGGAGCAAATTAAATCTGCTCCTCTTGCCAGCGGCCTCGAAGCAGCTACCAACTGCTTCAGGGGTGTGTGTCGTCTAAACACCACACCCCTGAAGCAGCCAGAAGCCACTCTGTTTGGCCCATCTGTTTCGGTCCTGTGTTACCTGTCCTGCATAGAATGTCAGCTAAGCTCTACACATTATTTTCACAAATATTTTACCTTTTTTTATCTTATATTTTTTTAATTAGGGTTTCTGTGAAGAACAGACACTAATTTGAAGACTAGATCAGTAGATTTTGTAGTGGGTGATAGGCATCTCAGAATTGTTACCAGTTTGTAAGTGCAAACCTTTCTACAGCTAAAATGCTTAGACCCTTATTCATGTGGTAGGAGCATGGTTGTGGTTGATATCTGTCCTTGAGTTGACCTCAAGTCATGGCGACCCTGTGTATGAGACATCTCCAAGATTCCCTGTTTTCAACGGCTCTGCTCGAGTGTTACTGCTCAGGCCCATGGCCTCCCTGATTGAATCTAACCATCTGGAGTGTGGTCTTTCTCTCTTTCTTCCTTCCACCTTTTCTAGCATTATTGTCTTTTCTAATGATTTATGCCTTCTCATGATGTGGCCAAAGTATGACAAACTCAATTTAGTCATCTTGGCTTCCAGGGGGAATTCCGGCCAGATCTGCTCTAGAACTCATTTGTGCATCTTCTTGGCTGTCCATGGTATCCTCCGCACTATTCTCCAGCACCACATCTCAAATGATTGATTTTCTTTCTATCAGCTTTCTTCACTGTCCAGCTCTCACATCTATACATGGTGATGGGTTATACAATAGCTTGGACTATCCTCACATTAGTGTTCAGAGTTATATCTTTGCACTTTCAGTTCTTTTATAGCTGCCCTTTCCAGTCCTTTATACTTATATGAGAATGGGTTCAGTGACCTTGCTCCAGTGTTTGCATCACATACTCATGGATTTCCTTTGGAGTTTTTTTCTACAGAAACAGGAACTTCATGACAGCCCAGAGTTCAGCACTTGAAAATTCAACACATTTAATTGACATGGTTCTATCAAGGATCAGAAAAAAATCAGAAATTAGAGCTATGGTTCTACAAATTGGCAGTTTGCAATACAAAAGAACAGTCTTTGAAGCTACAGAGAAAAATGTATGCTCAGATTTTGGAAGTGGGTCAGCCTGAGAACTTTTCAACACCCCCTCATAGTTTTTACACTTTTCCTGTTGTTGTCCTCCTCCTACTCAAGTTTCAGGAAAGCAGATCTTTTCAGTGCCCTATTCGCAAGCTTTCTCCCAAAACTGTTCTCCCACAGATCAAGCCTCACACTCTGGCTATTTTTCTGTGTCTGACTTCTTAGATTCTTTCTTCTTGGCCTACTTGTCTCTCTGTTTTCTCCTCTTTTGCTTCAGCTTCAGTTTTCAGCTCTGCTTCAGCTCAGCTTCCACTACCAGCTTTGTTCCAGCTCCCACGTCGCTCCTTCACTTCTAAGCCTGGATCACTTACTACAATATTGGTTTCACTTTCTATTGTCGACAAACCCTTGTATTTCTGAAGAAATGAAATCTAACCACTGAACCTAAGCCTATACAGTCAACTCTCCTTGTCCACCAATTTTTTATTCACAGATTCAAACATCCACAGCCTAAAAATATTATTTAAATAGTATACATTCTAAATAGCAAAGCTTGATTTTCCATTTTATATAAGGGACACCATTTTGCTATGCCACTATATTTAATTGGAGCTGAGCATCCATGGATTTTGGGGGGGCCATGGTGGGGGCCTGGGACCAAACCCCAGTGGATAGCAGGGACCCACTGTATATATCAGTACAAAACAAACAAACAAACAAACAAACAGCTTCATTTATATACCGCTTCATACCCTTAAGGAGTGTCTAAGCGGTTTACAACTGTAAGCTATTTGCCCCCCAACAATCTGGGTACTCATTTTAGCGACCTCGGAAGGATGCAAGCCTGAGTCGAGCTTCAGCCCTTTGCTGGTCTTGAACTCGCCACCTTCTGGTTTTGAGTGAGTGGCTGCAGTACAGGCATTTAACCACTGCGCCACCAGGGCTGATACAAAATATCATAATGTACTATTTGTCTATAAGTCTAAAAAATTATGCCCCAAAATTGACCCCAAAATCCTAACTCGACTTATTTACAGGTCAGTATGATAATGTGATAGCAGATCTTTCAGATTTCCCCAAGCTATTAATCAGAATGCATATCCTCTGGGTTAAAGCTCTTTTCCCTTCCCAAATGGGATTACTTCAGAAATGTACGTTTAGCAATCAGACTTGCAAATTAAGCCATTCTTTACCCTCTAATAAAGAATCACAAAACAAAGCACACTAACCTCAAGATACGTTAAGTGAGAAAAATTTAAGATACTGTACATAAGTGAAGAGAAAGTGCATTTTAGTCCTTTCTGAGTGAATTCTGTGTCCAAAATGGTGTGAAATTTTCAAAGCTTTCATAACATGAAGAACTGAAAGACACTAATCATATATAAATAATCTTGCCAAGAACGCATCTATAAAAGAAAGAAGGAAAGTAAAACAGATTTTTATTCTAAATGACCATATGGTGAATATAGTCTCTCTTGCAAAAAAAAAAAAAAGGGCAGTGGACCAACTTAAAAGTTTGTTAAACAAAACAAAGAATAATTTTAAAAATATGAGTAATATGGTTTCAAAAACAGCTATTTGTTTAAAACCTGCATACTTAGTTTGGTTTCACTAGCAAAACTGCATGGAGTAGAGACAGAAGTATACTCCATTTTAATTTAGCCATGCATCTCTTCCAATGGAAAATGTATTCATTTATATCACAGGATTTTAGTCAGCTGCAAACTTTGGCATCCTCAGCATCCAAGTAGTATTGTCTAACATTCCATTAACATCTTACATAGATCTCACACATAATTCCCAGTTTTAGATGTACATGTTTGTTTGTTTTAATTGATTTGTGGTTGGCTGTATAGGAAGGTGGTTTTACAACTGGTCACACATGAGCAGATGCTTTCTACAGGCTATCCACCCACCAGTACTTTCTCATAATATAACAGATTTGAGTATGGCTTTTTTACATTTTTATTCTAGAGCATCTGAACCAGCTTCCAGAGCTATCTCTTTGCTGATTAATACATGTTGGAATTCCCTTCGCAATTCCTTCTCATGTTGAAGCAACAGTTGAAGCACAGTCCTTCCCTTTTACCATTCCCTCCACAATGATTTGAAAAAGTGGCATGATCAGAGAGGAAATTTTATCATTTTTCTCTGGTATCTTCACTTGTTAAAACAGAGAGTAAACATGCAAAAGACAGTAAAGAGAGTACTAGCATACCTCAGTTAACAAAGGCTGTTGCCACAATACAGAATTAATAGTTTGACATTGCTCTGTCATGTCATTGTTTGTTGTTGTTGTTGTGTGCCTTCAAGTCATTTCTGAGTTACAATTAACCTAAGGTTTTCTCATCCAGGGTCACCTAATGGCTATCCTTCGTTGAGCAGGGATTCAAACCCTGATCTCTAGAGTTATATTCCAACATTAAAATCATTGCATGATATTTCTATAAATTTAATGAGGGTTCCAAAATGGAAATCATAGGAAAAGTGGAGGCCAGTGAGAGAAAAAGCTAACAGTGGATAAATTTTGCATTAAGGCAGCCTTCAAAAGGGCTAAAATATTTTTGTGTGCTTATGCAAGGCTTACCTGACTCATTTGCTTGATTTCACATGTGTGTATTGTTAGTTTTGAATAAAACGTATGCTGAAACATGTTGAACTGCTTCTTTTTTGTGTGGTGTAGGAATCTATCCCTTTTCTTTCCATGTTATTTTTACCTCTGTTACCAAATTTTCTCTTAAAGAAGTCATGTCCAGGAACAGGAAAGCAAAAATGGTGAGATATTCATGATATCAACAGGGCTTTCCCCTAATCTTGTTTCATCTGGGAGAATAAAGGAGACTGTCCATTATATTCTGGGCAAATTTAAAAATGTTGGTTATTACCTATAAAGCCCTACATGGTTTGGGTCCAGTGTTCCTATAAGATTGCCTCCTCTGCTGGAAGATATCTGACAACTAAATACACTATCTGAATTTGAAACAGCATTAAAGACCAGTCTCTTCTAACAGACCTATCCAGATGATTTTTAAATTGTGAATTTTAAATTATGTTGTATGTTATATATAAATCTGTTGCTGTTCGCCACCTTGATTCATGGATATAGGCAAGTAAGAAATTTTATTACTACTATAAATTATTATTATTATTTGAAGGAATCATGTATTACTAAAATTGACATGGTTATTTCTTGGTCTTGATAGTTTCACAGAAGACAGAGTAGTGGAGACAACAAAAGGGGATGCAGTGGGGAGATGAGCAGAGAGAGGAGAATACAGTCAGAGCAGAGGTGTTCACGTTACATTCAACTCAGGTAAAGTATGTCTCAGAAATTACTTGAAGGCACACAACAGCAACAAACAGGTTGTGTACACACGTAAGAAAGGCAGTTGTAGCTACAAGGAAGGCAAAATGAAAAGATTGACCCCACCCAATAATAATTCCCCCCCCCCATAATTTTTTTTCTCCAGTCTCCAAACTTCTAGCAGTGCAGAGAGAAAGACATGAAAAATTGTTAACCTAAAATTCCTCTATTTGCTGTGTTTGTGTTCCCTTACTAACTTTCCTTAACCCTTTTCTTTGGATGGCTAGACTATATTTCTAAATGCTGGACTGCCATTTTAAATTACTGCAATGCTAGAAATTTGGGGGCTGAAGGAAAATTTCATTTGGGGGAAGAATTTATTTGAGGAGGGGCAATACCTTCATCTCCACCACCACCCCTAGCCTTACCCCATCTGTTCACTGACATAGATCAATACACTAGGTTTAAGAAGATTCCTATACCTGGGCACAGATCAAGAATGAAAACAGGAACAGGCTCTCTCAAACATGTTAACATGTGTGTTCATGGGCATAGTATATATACCTATATATACTATTTCAGTGGGTAATACAGAGTGAATATTTATAAACTATAGTACTAATGTACATCTTAGAAATGGGAAGGTGGATTCCTGTGTGATCATTAATGACCTCTTAAAGTGTATGCATGATTTTGGTTTTAGTCTGTTGGCACATTGGAAATTCAGAAACTGCTTTAACATTATTATCCATCTTTTTGAAAGAAAGGTTTGTTATAAAGCTACATTATAAAATATGCATATACAGGTTGAGTCTCCCTTATTCAAAATGCTTGGGATCAGAGGTGTTTTGGATTTTGTGGGGGAAAGACTGAATATTGGAATACCTGTATTTGCATATACATGCAGAATGAATCCTGGAGATGGGACCCAAGTCTAAACATAAAATTCATTTAAGCTTCATCTATACCTTATGCACACAGCCTGTAATTTTATACAATATTATTTAATAATTTTGTGCATGAAACAAAGTCTATGTACACTGAATCATCAGAAAGCAAAGGTGTCACTGTCTCAGCCACCCATGAAGAAAGTTTTGGTTTTTGGAATATTTCAGATTTCAGAATTCCAGATAAGGGATATTCAACCTGTATCAAGAGAACAATTAATTTGACTGTATTATTCACAGTTCTATGTGGATTGTGCCACAACACTTATTTGACTGTAATATGATAGATTTGCTGCTTTTATTTCCATACCAGGGTCACTGTACCTTTTACAGTGGCACATCCAGATAGGGATGCAAACAGCTGTAGGTTTTTTCCTTAACAATGGTGCATTAGGATTTTTCTCTGATAGCATACTGTTACTGAAGACACAAAAGCCCTGTTCTAATTAAATAACAAAGCAGAAATGAAGGTTTGTAACACACTGAGCCAATACTCTAAGAACTGAAGGTCAATAGGGATGGAGTATGTAACTAGTAACTCCTATGCCTTTTTAAAACAAAAATTCTAGAAATTAATAGAAATAAATGTTTATAGCCAAAGTAAGCAGTGGCTTCTGCATGTTTATGTGACAATGAATCTGTTTAGAAAATTAACAACCTTGGTTCCATAATTGAATCATTCTAGCCAATGATGCTGATCAGAGCTACTTTTCTTTGTTGAATTTTCTTTTCCCAAACTAAATATTAAAAGGTAGTCTCTTACAGCAGCATTTGTATTTTCTCACCATGCATTCTTTGAATAGCAAACTGCCCTTACCTCTTACAATCTTTTTGAACAGTTTCACACCTGGCTGACTTGCTTTAGAGTGAAATCTTTTACATGAGAAGCTGTACCAAGAAATAAAGCAAGGAACTGTGAGCATAATAACTCAGTTTAAACTTAAATCCGCTTAGCTTTGGTTCATAGCTTGTCCCTTAATAAGGTATCTCACACACACACACACACACACACACACCTTCCAGCTAGAGCTTTGGAAAGCTGCCTTTTGGAATACAAACCCCAGAATCCTCCAGCCAGCATAGGAGCTATAGTCCACAAGGGTAACTGTTCCATGCTTTGGTTCTAACAGCTGCGGTGGTCAGTGGTCCCCCAACTAACCAAGTGTAACCTCTTCAAACACTTTGTATATTTGACCTGGGGGAAATGCCATTAAGCCTTGTGCCAACAGAGTGCCTTCCCGTCCATGTATGAAGCACAGGGCAAACTTCTGGGGAACAATAGCTTTTAACAGGTTAATTTCTCAGTAAGTCAAACATATGAGTCTAGCAACGTGTCTAGATGGAGACTGATAATAATGATCATTCTTCCTGGGTCTGTGCAAAACAGGAAAAAGATTACCATAAATATGAAAAAGAACAAACACATGTGAGAAGCCAAGACCACACATCCTGGAGGCTGTGGTTATGTAAATTAATCTTAAACAGCAGACATTAAAACTGTAGCTAGAACTTTTCATGTTCTGTTCACTTCCCACTCCTGTTTCACCTAACCTGTTTCTGGTTACTGAAGAATATGCTATTGTGACTTTAAGACCAGTTCTCAGAAGACCTCCAACATATCTATACTACACAGTTACAGCAGTTTGATACTACTTTATCTGCCATGCTTCTGCCCTATGAACACCTGGGATATGTAGTTTGAGGTGAAACTAGAGTGCTATAGTGATATATAGTCCATGGACAAATGACAAAATCAATGTTTCTCAAGCTTTGGTCCTCCAGAGATTTGGGGCCTCTGCTCCAAAACTCCCAACCATCTGTTATGCTGACTCGAATTTCTGAGATTTGAGGTCCAGCATCTGGAAAACCAGTGGCTGAGAACCATCAGACTAGAGCAGTGACTCCCAAACCTTAGTCCTCCAGATGTTTTGGACTTCAGTTTTCACAATTCCTGACTGTTAACCCATCTGGCTGAGGATTCTGAGAGCCAAGGTCCAAAATACTTGGAGGACCAACATTTGGGAAACCCTGGGCTAGTACCTCTAAGGACCTCACCATCCACAAATCCTATAATTCCATAGGATGCAGACACAGCAATCAAAACTTTATGAAACCAGATCTTTGAAAAACAGTTCAATAATGTCAACCGTTAGAAATTGAAAAATTAATTCACTAGCATAAACACTAATGATTGGATTTGTTTAAATCTTTGTATTATTGTTAATTAACTCATTGATTAAAACGTTCAGGTTGGGCTGCACCAAGGGTGGGGAAAGTGAAGCCCATGCACCACGATCAGCACCCAGAGTAATTTTTGTGGCCCTCTGGGACCACCAGGGATCAAAACATTGCCCCCAAATGTCTTCTAGGGAGCAGGGGAGCATTTTTACCAGGTTTGGGGGTGGCCCTTCAGCTATTTTAGGCTCAAGAAAAGCATTTTTAAAACTGGAAGTAAACCAGAAGTGATTTCTGGTCACTTTCTGTTTTGAAAAAACATAAAAACAGGGGAAAGTGCCCCACACAGCCCTTACACAGGGTGATGAGGGATATCAGGGGGCAAAATTTGTGTTTCTGTTTTGCATTGGGGGTGCAGCCCCCTGCTAAGGTCTACTAAGAGGCTAAGGCAGTCTTCTAGCCTCCCACAGTTATCCATGCCTGGGCTAGAGCATGGGATTTACACATAATAGCATGGAGGTTGTCACTATTGAACTTAGGGAGCACAGTGCAGTGGCTAAGGCTTATTGGTGTGAGAGCCAGTTGATATAGTAATTTATAAATAATTATCTCTTAATTACCCTAGCTCACCTGTTATTTTCTGAACTTAAGGAAACACTACATTTACTCCAACAGGAAAGGAAAAGAATTGGAAGAGGTGATATAATTTTCCATTTTTATAGTTCTATTAAAGATACAGATTTTATCTTTGTATTCCAGCCTCCTGCTCCACATAGCCTGAATCAAAGAATAAAATGGTGAGGAAACAAAGGGTCCTTCCATAATCAAAAGAAATTGTTTTATATTATATACTTTTGTCTGATATTCCTCTTCAGGACCTATTAAAAAGGCAAAAGGTGTTGAATTTATCAAAGGTTGACACAGATGTAATTTTATAATAAGGAGGGTGGGAAATGCAGAAGAGTGCTATTGCCCTCTGTGAAATGAAGACAAAGATTGTCCCTCTTACTTACCGGTAGCATGAAACTTGTCTAAATTATTCTCCTATTTGAAAGTGACAGAAGATTGCTAATTAAATTGCCTGCCTGAAGTGGTCCAATAAGATCTCCACCAATTTTCTGTTTCCTTAAGAGCCAGAATAGTAATTGGTATCCAGCTGTTCACATTCCATATCTTGACAAATTTGCATTTTCTTGTCATATTATTCATCCTAGAACATTTTACACATTCCATTTGTTAGTTTCTGGAACTACAAACCAATTTCACTGTAACAGCATTTTCATGCAGGCAGCATATAAAAATAATCTACACTCCTCTAAAACCCTTACATGAATAAGGCTGGGATCACCCAGGTATGTAAAAAAAAAAAATAGAAGGCCATAAATGTAAACACTGAAAATGATTTGTTTGTCTCCAACCTTAGAGTTTGTTTGCTCCTTTTAAAACTTTTTTGCTGATGAGAAATGTAAAACTTCAAGAATGCTCAGTTGTAATTTATACTCTGATCAAATAAAATAAGTATAACTAATCTAGATTAAGAGTTATTGTGGAAGAACTCGTTATGTTTATAATATTAACAGGTAGAAGTGCCTGTTACTTGTAGGATAGATGTGATGTATTGAAAGCTACAGTATGTCTGACAGGGTGCATCTATGCTGTAGAAATAATGCAATTTGGCAGTTTAAATGTAGCTCCATCCTGGGATTTGTAGTTTTACAAAATCTTTAGCTTTCTCTGCTAAAGTCTCTACAAAACTACTAATCCCATGATTCTGTAGGATGGAGCCATGGCTGTTAAAGTGGTGTCAAACTCCATTATTTCTGCAGTGTAGGTGCACTCTATCAAATACAAATGACAGTAAAAGCAAACCTCTCAAAAACATCTGTTGAAATTCAGGTCTGAGTCACACCCATGAAGATACATCAAAATAAAACTGTAAAATGAAAATCTGCTAAAAGAAATGAAGAAGAGGTTGTATACAACATTTCAGGGAAATGAGTATCATTCTGATGTTACAGATTCATGCAACATCAGATATGGACGTAACTACTGGGGAACAGGTTGGTAGTTCCTTTAGTTGTAGGCATGTTTGTGAACCAATTGTTGCTTTTAGAAGCCAGAAATAAAATCAGAGACATGCCTTACACATGGACCATGTTGAACTACAGTCAGCCCGTGCCATCCATGGGCTTGCCATCCGCAGACTTAAGCTCAAGTGGACAGCAAGCCCAAGGTTGACTCAGCCTTCCTTCCTTTCATAGGTCAGTAAAATGGGTACCCAGCTTGTTGGAGGCAATTGGCTTACTAGTTCAATTGGCTTACTAGTAATAAGTGGTATAGAAATGTATTTGCTATTGCTGTTGTTATTATAGGCTACCATTGCTCTGACCTCTGAAAGAGAGAATAGCAGCCAAGCACAACACTATCATGCCTTGATTCCAGCAGCTGTGGAAAGGCCCAGTGTCCATCCCAACTTCATTTGCTTTGGCCTCACAGGGAGGGAAGAGCAGCCAGCATTTTCCTGATGTTTCCTGCCTTTTTAGATTGTAAACCACAGGGCAAAGATTTGTCCAAACTAACAATAGGTAAGCAGCTCTGGAAGCTTTTTAGGCTGAACAGCAGGGTATAAACACTCTAAATAAATAAATATTTTTGGTATTGGTGTTTATTTACAAATCCAGTGGACCCTCCACAATTGCTGGGGTTAGGGGCACAAGATCCCTGTGGAAGTGGGAAAACTGCAAATTAAAACAAGAACAATCCAGGGCAATTCTGTAGTCAAGATCTGCCAAAAGTTGACCATGAAATTGCGCTGGAGGACCTACAAATGCCTAGAGGAGTGTTCTGTCTAGGCATCTCTAGGTCCTCCAGCGTGACTTTTAGCAGAAGTTGACAACAGAGTCATGCTGGGGGACCTTGAAATTCCTAGAGAAAACATATTAATCAAATCCGTGAATAACCAACTCGGCAAAAGTCAAAGCCACAAATGTGGAGTGCCAACTGTATTCAATGGCCATGCTGGCTAAAGATTCTGGGAATTGTAGGAAGAACATCCCAACAGTAAGAGCTGTTGAACAGTAGAATATGCTGGCTCAGAGCATGGAGGAGTCTCCTTCTTTGGAGATTTTTAAACAGAGGCTGGATGGCCATTTGTCAGGAGCACTTTGTGTATTCCCACATGGTAAGGGGTTGGATTGGATGGCTCTTGGGGTCTTTTACAACTCTATGGTTCTATGGAACCCAGTTTTTCTAAGCTCTGTATAAATTGAGCATGGGTAGAGGTTCACAGTTTAAACCATTCCAGTAACCCTTCAAAATGGGGCTCCCACATTGGCTAACACCTTCAGACAGGGTGACCAGATGTCTTCCTTTTCCAGGACATGTCCTACATTTCAGCCTTCTGTCCACTTCTTCTATAGTATCCATGGGATGAATATCCATAATATTAAAGCAGTATAGTAATATAGAGAGTACAATAGAGATCCCTTTTGAATGTATAATGTTTCATTTAATAGTGGACCGCTGAAAGCCCTACTCCCAGGCATCTTTAAAATATTTCCAGGGTCTCTGGATCTGGATCTAATGAACTGTGAGGACCCTTGTAAACTTGTGTTTGTCAGATTGTAGCCTTCTTTGTCTGGGGTAAACGTCTTTTGAAATGGGGTATGGTAATGTGATTTAGTAGTCGAGTCTGGCATTCCAGAGCAAAACGGTTCTTACTGGGTAGACTTGTGGGCACACTGAAAAGCAGCTGCATGGATCCTGGCCAGTATACAGACTTCAGCATTCTCAGGCAGAAAAAGAAAAAAAAAGTGTGTATTTTTAAACAAAAAAAAGCCACTAAAAATGATCACTCTCGTATATCTTAGCTGAGGGATAGCAATCAGATTTAGGCACCCAGTTAAATTCAGAGTGTGGAAAAATTACTTATTTCGGTGACAGTTGCTGGAGTCTCCCACCCAGCAGGCCAGAAAGGAAACTATTCCAAACTCTGGTTAAACTATGTAACACCACTGAGGTTTACATTACTCACTCCAACCCAACTTTTGAATCACATGAAGGTGATATCATACAATTATAAGCAAAAGGTCTGTGCTGTTAGCTCTACCACAGATGTCCATGTGGGATGACTAAAAAAGCCCCCACATGACCAGCCACTAGTGCTTAGCTTTCATGCCCTGCATAATCACAAGCCATGTGGAAATCAAAATATGTGCATACAAACAACTGCAACTCATTACTTACTACAATCATCTTAGCTAATACATCAGCATTCAGTCCATCAGGGCTGTGAAAAAAGGACAGAAGAAAAGCAGGACCACCATCCACCAGTTTTCTTGTGAAGTGAGCTCCATCAGGCATTGGTTGTCTTTTCCCGCTGTCATCAAGTAGCCATTCCACCAGACAGAGGAATATCTCAAGATTAAGAGCTATACTTGAATTTTCTTGTTTTCATTTTTTTCTCCCCACTCCTTTTATGCTTTCACTTTTTAAAGCAGGAATGTCCAAAGTGCAGCTCCTGGGCCACATGTGGCCACAATGCATTTTTGCAGCCCCCAAGCATCTCTGTGCCTCTCCAGTTTGAGGGTCTGAATTGCTTTGCCCACAAATAGCATAAATATTCTCCCAAAATAACCAAAAGTAAGGTTTCTGGATGTACTATTGACCATTTTGCAATGTTTGCAGGTATGGGGAGAGGCTTCTTCAAACCAAGAAGTGGCCAGTGCAAGAAGTCTGATCACTTCCTGTTTTGAAAAGAAGACCACGTGGTTTTCCCCACCCATTTTCACAACAATTCTGTGAGATATGGCTAGGTTGAGAGTATTATTTTGTAATGTATTGTTAAGTAAAAAGCATCAGAAGACTGGGGAGATTCTGGAAAAAGAAGAAATGAGAGGGAGTCTAACTTTCTGAAGTTCGCAGGGCTCCAATAGATTTATCTCTATAGCCAGGCTACACATAAGTGTATTATGCATATTGCTTCGGATTTTCACACATTCACATCAGCACTTGTTTTCACTTTCCTGTGCAAATTCACATCTATGTGCCCTCCCTCAGCCGATAATGCGCAGCCGTGCAAATCCATGCACATCGGACAGATGGCCATACCTTCCATAATGCACACCCTTGCAGATACTCTGAGTATTCTGCTATTCCTTTTTCTGCCAACTTTTAGGAGCCCCCCCCCCCCCAAGCTCAAATTCCTCTGAATTGTGTGTCGATAGATCTCATTATATTCAAATAAAATGAGGAATATTTTCATCATGTAGACAAGCAAATTAAATAGCACTGGAAATCTCCTCACAGGACTTGTTGGAGCCTTGTTCTGTAATTCTTTCATTAAATCAAATAGCATTTCGCAAGCTTGAATTTGGTTGGATTGTGTCCACCCAGCATTGTTTTTATTTTCCATCACTATGGTGGCTAGAATCATCCAAGGAATGTGCTTTAGTGTTTGTTGTTGTTGTTGTTGGCTTAACAGATGTTGGATCTTCTGTGTAATTCACAACATGTTTCTTTTGCGTCAATGAAATAATGATAATTTCCTTTTGGAAGCAATTTAAGGCCTATTTAGCAATTTTCATGGCTGTTCACCAAAGGCATGTCATATATTTTTAAAGTGTTGCATTCAGTTTCTGATTTTAATCTGGATTTATATCCCTTTCTTTCTTATCAAACACTTTTAGCTATTTATACACTTTTTGGAAAGCCAAAATAAAGAATATTTTACTCAAACATTCCTTCATGCAATAGAAGCCAAATTAAATGAACAGCAGTCCAATCTAATGAATGTCTGTTCATGGAAGCATAGGATCATAGAATCATAGAGTTGGACAAGATCACAAGGGCCATCCAGTCCAACCCCGTGCCATGCAGGAACTCTTAGTCAAAGAGACAAAGACCACAGAGTTCAACTGGACTTACTCGCAGGAAATGTGCACAAGATAACAGCTGACATCTCATACTCACTTACCTGGGAATGAGGACCACTGAACTCAGTGAAACTTATTTTTGACTAGCATTTATAGGATTTCGTAGATACAGACTGTACTGTGAAATTGACACTTCTTGTTCTCATAGCCAGTTCAGGCTATGCTACAGTTGGGCTGAATCTGACCTGACATGGTCTAGATTAAGACATAAACTGAAACTGTATCCTGTTAACACAGGGGCTATAGATTTAAGGTTCCCAGGCCCAGGATTTCGGTAAGAGACCTGCCCTGGATGTGGTTTCACTTGCCCCAAAGATATTGCTGTGAATTACATGGCTCAGACTGCTTGGGACATCTTCAGCTGGTCCACCAGCTAAAGTTTTTGCTGAATGGAGATAGCCTGGCCACAGTAATTCATGTACTGGTAACTTCCCAATTAGATTTCTTTACTCTGTGTGGGGCTTCCCTTCAGAGTTGCCACTAGTGGAATACACAGCAACTACACATCATGCAGAAACCGTATTACACAAAAGGATTTGTATTGGCTCCCAATATGCTTTTGGTCTGTGTTCAGTATACTGATTGAATTCTAATGTGAATTCAAAGTGAAATTTAAAGCGCTAAATCATAGAATCATAGAACTGGAAAAGACCACAAGGGCCATCTAGTCAATCCCCTTGTCATGCAGGAACACACAATCAAAGCATTCTCTACTGGACCTCATCCCCTTTCCCACCACCTTTCCCTTCTCCTTTTGTGTTGTGTCTCTTAGATTGTAAGCCTGAGGGCAGGGATCCGTCTAATTATAAGATTGTATATACAGCACTGTGTAAATTTACAGCTCTATATAACTAAAGATTTAATAATAATAATAATGATGATGATGATGATGATGATGATGATGGCTGTCCAGCCTCTGCTTCAAAACCTCCTAAAATTGAGATTCCACCACATCAAGGCATTGTGTTCCACTCACTGTCAAACAGCTCTTATCATCAGGAAGTTCCTCCTAATGTTTAGTCCTTCCTAATGTCTTTCCTGGTATTGATTCAGGCTAACTGGGTGGTAATTATTTGGGTCCTCTTTCCTCCCACCTTTTTTATTTTTTTTATTTATTTATTTATTTATTTATTTTAAGATGGGGACATTTGCCCTCCTCCAATCTGCTGGGACCTGTTCTATTCTCCAGGAATTGTCAAAGATTATTGCCAGTGGCTCATAAATGAGTGATCTAATTACATCCTGGCCAAAATTAAGGTCTGCTGGCAGAGCCCAGGAGCAATATACTGTGTACGGATGTGAAAGAGGGTCTTGTCTGCTGTAGCACCCTGGAAGAGGGTAGATAGCATCCCATTTATCCTACAAACCAGTCTGAGAACTTCACTTCAAAATATCACAACTGGAAACCTATTTTTAAAGAAAGTCCCCCAAAACTATCAGTACATTCTACAATACAGTATTATTTTCTTCCCAATACAGCATCGTCTATCAGATTTTGAACCCATCTTGTTGTAGCTTCCCAGTGTGATCCTACTGTAGGCTGAGACAGGACATCACAGCTGGTTTCTCCCTTTAACAAATGTCTCCACACTTTCCTTTTTGCATTAGGGTGGCTGGGTTCAAAAAAAGATAACGTTCTTGCACATATTAGTAGTTATGTGGGGGAGCATTGCATTTGTTGTTAGCCCCCTTGAGTACTGAGAGAAAGGCAGGAAATAAAATAATGAAACAGCAACAATTCTAATAGGTGTGGTTTAGCATGCCTGCCTAATCTGCTGAAATTTCCTGTATGCAACGATTAAAAGGGTAGAGCCAAGGGAACTATCAAAATATGAGCAGGCATGCTTTATCACACAGGACATTGAACCAGGGGCTGCCGATGGCAGGAGCCCTGCCTTCTTTTGCATCTGGTCAACCAGTCCTTTGCTACAATTCTCTGCAATGGTTTCTGTTAAGATTAGTGCTCATTTGGAAAAAAATGTGTTAGCTTTCAAGGACATGAACAGTAAAATAAATAAAACAAGTATAGGTTAAGAACATAAAATATATTAATTAAAGCATTCAGACAATTTGAAATGCAATTAAAAACAAGTAAGTTTTTTTAGAAGGAATACTCACCAAATTTAAACCCCTCTTTTACAGAAAGATAGAGTGGTGTGGTGGTTTAAGCATTGGACTAAGGAGATTATCGCATGCGAAAATAAAGTGACTTACCCCTGCTGGTGCAAACACCATGTTTGCAAATCAGCCGGCTGAACATGGCTGGGAGCCAGGATGCAGCCGAAATGCAGTCGCTCGGCATCATTGGCAGCATTTTTCATGCGATAATTCCCAACTGCATCCCGTAAGCAACTGTATCCTGGCAAGGGCAAATCGCTTTATTTTTGCATGTGATAATCTCCTAGAACACTGGGAGACCAGGGTTTGAATCGCAGCTCAGCCATGGAAACCCAGTGGGTGACCTTGGGCAAGCCACACTCTCTGGTCCTCATAGGGAGGCAATAGTAAACCCCCTCTGAAAAAACTGGCCAAGAAAATCCCATGATAGGTTTGCCTTAGGGTCGCTATGAGTCAGAAATGACTTGAAAGGGACACAGCAACAACAACAGCTTAACTGTCAAAGGACAGTTCATTTGCCAGTGAAGATCAACAGGAACATGGAGTCGCACACCCAGGGCTACCACTAAAAATACCTCTCTCATGCCCCCCACCAACTGGCCTCTGAAGGTGGCAGGACTATAGGAGAAGGGCATGCCTCAAAGATCTTAATGCTCAAGCAGGTTTACATGGAAGAATAGGGCCTACCAAACTGGCTAGGTCTTTATAGTCTTATAACAGACATGTAGCCAGCAAAACTGTTATACAAGAACTTCCATGCTGACTGTAACTAGCCATAGTGTGCATCTACACTGTAGAAATAATGCAGTTTGACAACTTTAAGTGCTGTACCTCCACTATGTGGAATCCTGGGATCTGTAGTTTTACAAGAACTTTAGCCTACTCTGCCAAAGAGTGATGGTGTCTACAAAAATGACAAATCCCACAATTCTGTAGGATGAAGCCATGGCAGTAAAAGTGGTGTCAAACTGTATTATTTCTACAGTGTAAATGCACCTATATTCAAAACTGCCTGTAGCATTTTGAACCAACGGAAGTTTCCACGTACTTTTCAAACACAAAACTTATTCCAGTAGTCTAAATGGGATGTAACTAAGGCATGGATGCACCAGTAGAGTCAGCTTGGAGATCTCCAAGAGCGGGTGCCACTGTTGCACAAGTTTTAGCTGTACAAACATACCCTTGCCACCATCAGAGCCTAGGCCTCCAGTTTCAGGGCAGCTTCACTGCAATGACCTGATATATTGAACAGAGTTGAATTGAACAGCATAAGCATGAAAAGATTGGGAACTGAAAGGGTAAACCTTTCCAAGGGTATTGAGCACATGATCTTAAATAAAGTATGTGCTTCAGCAATCCTTAATTTACAAAATAATGGTCCAGATATGTGAATCTCCTGACAACTGAGAGCAAATATGTGGAAGCATACATCATTATATGGAGAAATGTCTATTAAATGGAATTTAATGTTCCATTTCTCTTTTTCAAAGAACTCATCCCCTACCCTCATTCAACTTTTCAGTTTGGCTAGTAGTATGGATTGAGAGGAGAATTAAAAAGAATCATAATCTAGGTGCATGGACTTTTGCTTTTGTTATTGAAATAGTTATTGCAAAATAAGAAAAAGCCCGAATACAAAGGGCTTTTTAAAAAATCAACTTCTTGAAATGTGAAGGTGTGGGTGGGAATTAGCCACTGAAAACTGTAGGGCTTTGCCTTTTTGGTTTCTAAAGTAGCAGTACATTGGATTTCTTCACATCCTCTGTTAAACCCATTCTTCAATGTATTATTAGAGCAGGCTTCCAGTCAAAAGAAGAGAAATGCAGCAGTGCCATCTGCTGGAAACCTCTCTGTGCTGTCATTTCTAGAGGTAATGAGAGCACATTGAGAAGTAATATACTGTAAAACAGGCACAGAATGGTTGAAGTGTTGACTCACACAACACATAAAATGTGGGATTCATGTCCTCAAAATGTACTGCTGGCTACCAATGTGGATGGGTTTTTAAAAGGGGTGAGATGAATTCTAAGACAATATCAGTTGACTACTACTCATCATTTGTTGTTTGTGCCTTCAAGTCATTTCTCACTTATGACAACCCTAAGGAGAACCTATCATGGGGTTTTCTTGGCAAGATTTATTCAGAGGAGATTTGTCATTGCCTTCCCCTGTGGCTGAGAGCATGTGACTTGCCAAGGTCACTCAATAGGTTTCATGGCCAAGTTGGGAATCGCAATGCACAATCTCTAGAATCAGAGGCAATTATATGTATGTCTCTCACTACCAGTTGCAGTAGGAAAGTGCTACTACAGATTGAATCTCCCTTATCTAAAATGCTTAGGACTAGAATTGTTTTGGATTGGGGGGGGGGGGGATTGGTGATATTTGCATATATATAATAAGATACAGTCAGCCCTCCATAACTACAGATTCTTTATCCTTGGATTCAGCCATCCACAGCTTGAAAATATTCAAGAGAATATAGGGGCTTTCTAGATTGGCAAAAAGAAGTGTGTTCATGGCTGCATGAAAGTCTAGCCTTTAGATGAGAAAAAGGGAAAGTGTGCCATGAAAACTTTTTTTTTTTTTTTGCGTTTTAGGGGAGAAGAAACGCCTTTTAAAAGGTGCTGGTTTTCCCAACTTCTTTTTTAAAAACTGCGGAACAGCCCAGCTCCATCTAAAGGCTGCGGTACAGCTGCTAAGCATTAAGGAAAAGGCAAAAAAACAAAACAAACAAACAGCTTCATTTATATACCGCTTCATACCCTTAAGGAGTGTCTAAGCGGTTTACAATTGCCCCCCAACAATCTGGGTACTCATTTTAGCGACCTCGGAAGGATGCAAGCCTGAGTCGAGCTTCAGCCCTTTGCTGGTCTTGAACTCGCCACCTTATGGTTTTGAGTGAGTGGCTGCAGTACAGGCATTTAACCACTGCGCCACCAGGGCTGCAACTTCATGTCACACTTTCCTGCCAATCTAGAAAGCCCCTTTATATTCCAAGAAGCTGTGATTTTGCCATTTCATATAAGGGACATCATCATTCAAAAATGACTTGAAGGCACACAAAACAACAACAACAAATACATTTTGCTAGATTTGGAGTAAAATGCTGAGTGACATAGACTAAGAGATGACTTATAGTGTGGAGTGAAGCTACATGTTCCTGCCATGTTTAATTCATAGCCCTTTCTTTCTTTCTTTCTTTGAAAGAGAGCGGGAGAGCTGTTCATGGACTGGAATCAACTGGAAGCTGTGCTCCTTCCCCCTACCCTTAAGATCCTAGAGAAATTTTATACAAAGGATCACAGAAATAATTAATACTATACCTCTGATTTCTAAATAAATGTAGCTATGTATGAACAGACCCTGAATGTTAGTGATTTAGTAGTGATGGGGTAAGTCAGCCCCTCCACTCTGAACATGGGCTGCTATCTGCTAAACCAATATTTGTTTTGTAAATTTTAAAGATGGGGGAAGGGGGTTCATGTAGATGCACATGAAGAATTATCTGGAACTCCTGCCTTCAGAAAGTGGTTTTAAAAACAAAAAGTTGATGAAAGAGCTTGTGATTGAAATACACCAATTATGAGGAAAAGAGCCGACTCACAGATACTTTCAATACTACTTGAGTTGAAAAAGACAAACAGAGAAACCAACACTATTAAACCAGCATTTCACCAACAGGTTTAAAGAGAGCATTGTCCTCTTGTTATCTTTCCATGTAGGGGCGGAAGTACTTTTTGCAAGTGACAAGTAGCTTGTGCAATAAACACCTTGGAAAAATGAATCTGTGCTACAACTACCAGAATTCCCCAACCAGTATGGCCATTGGGAACTTTAGTTTACTGGGAGTTGGAGATATAAGTCCCCTAAAAGCTAACATTTCCACACTCTCTTTCAAAGGGGCAGGGGATATTTCTCAAGCTAATGTCATCATGACTGTAGAGTCAATATAATCCTTCCAAATGAAATCACTACCTATTTGCATTGCAAGGGCCAAACCACATTAACATAATACAAGAATATAATATGTAAAACAAAACAAAACATCTTCAGAGCAAAACCAAGCTATGGCAGAGGAGGAAAAAAGTTTGCTTCATACAATTTGAAAGAATCTTTGTGAAGGAACAAATTCTCTATTCTTTGAAGGACTGAGAAACAGAGATAATATTTTCCCTTCTAACCTGAGATTTAGAATCTTCAGCTCATCAAAATCTCATATCCCTACTTCTTATTTTAAGGATATTTTAATCATGATTTTTATGAAGTCTATAATAATAATAATAATAATAATAATAAAGTTTTATTTATAGCCCGCTCCTCTGTATCCAATCGGAGCGGGTTACATCAATTAAAAAATGCAAGATAAAATATACATGACCCATACCCAACCACCCGCCCCTTAAAATTAAATTAAACTAACATCAATTAAAATGACATAATAAAAGTTTCAATTTAAAACGGCAACCCATTGCATAGAGATCAGGGTCAAGATGTTAAAATGCTAATGGGAGAGCTTAACCCAAACAGAGCCGGGAGGTTAAGAACTTTCTGGGAAGGCCTGCCGGAAGAGATGCGTCTTCAAGGCTTTTTTAAAGCAATCAGAAGATGTAATAAGACGCATCTCGTCTGGCAGGCCATTCCATAGCCTGGGAGCGACAGCCGAGAAGGCCCTCTGGGAGGTCTGCGTCAGTCTAGTCTTCATAGGCTGCAATAAGTTCCTCCCAGAAGACCGGAGTGTGCGGAGGGGTTCGTATGGGAGGAGGCGGTCCCTTAGATAAGATGGACCCAAGCCATGTAGGGCTTTAAAGGTTAAAACCAACACCTTGTACTGCGCTCGGAAACTAATCGGCAGCCAGTGGAGAGATTTGAGCACTGGTGTTATGTGCTCTCTCCTTGATGTTCCCGTGACAAGCCTGGCTGCCATATTCTGAACTAATTGAAGTTTCCGAGTTAGGCACAAGGGTAGCCCCATGTAGAGCACATTACAGAAGTCCAATCGTGAGGTTACCAAAGCATGTACCACTGACTCCAGGTCCTTTGGCTCCAGGAAAGGGCGCAGCTGGCGGATCAGCCGAAGCTGATAACAGGCACTCCTGACCACCGCATTCACCTGACTAGTCATGTGAAGTGACGAATCAAGGAGTACCCCCAGACTGCGAACAGGGTCCTTCGAGGAGAGTGTGACCCCATCTAGGACCGGGAGGTGTATTCCCAATCCTGGCTTCGGTCCTGTGACAGTTAGTACCTCCGTTTTGTCCGGATTGAGCTTCAACCTGTTTTCCCTCATCCAATCCATTACTGCCGTAAGACAGTCATTGAGAGGAGAGACGCCATCTGAAGTCTGAGCCGACAATCTTGTCATGGAGAGGTAAATCTGAGTGTCGTCAGCGTACTGAAGACACTGAGCTTCATGCCTCCGAATGATCTCACCCAGCGGCTTCATGTAGATGTTAAACAGCATCGGGGACAGGATGGCGCCTTGAGGGACGCCACAATTAAGCTCTATCTTAGAAGAGCAACTGTCCCCGAGCCTCACCCTTTGGGATCTCCCGGAGAGAAAGGACCGGAACCACCGGAACGCAGTGCCTCCGATCCCCAACTCTCTCAGTCGACCCAAAAGGATGGAGTGATCTACCGTGTCAAAGGCCGCTGAGAGCACGAGCAGGGTCACACTACCCCTGTCAATGCTCAAGCGAAGGTCGTCGGCCAGAGCGACCATGGCAGTCTCAACTCCATGTCCTGTCCTGAAGCCCGTTTGAAATGGATTCAGATAATCAGTTTCATCCAAGACAGCTTGGAGTTGGGAGGCGACTGCTCTCTCGATGACCTTGCTCAAAAATGGGAGCAAGGAGACTGGCCTGTAGTTGTTTTTATCCAAGGGATCAAGGGAGGGTTTCTTCAGGAGGGGTCTAACGGCCGCCTCCTTTAGACAAGATGGTAAAGAACCCTCCCTGAGGGACGCATTGATCACATCCCGAAGGAATGTTCTCACTGTGTCCCCTCCCTGGGCGACCAGCCAAGATGGACAAGGATCGAGAGGGCAAGTCGTCTTTCTCAAACTTCCAAGGAGCTTGTCCACGTCCTCAGTACTTGCAGGTTGAAATTCATCCAGTAAAGAAACAGCAACGGAGTTATCGGACACCTCACCTATGGGCTCTGACAAAACATTGACATTCAAGTCGGCCCTTATCCGAGAGATTTTGTCTGCAAAGAAGGTGTTAAACTCATCACAGCAGGCTGTTGTTGGGTCCAGTAGGGGATTTGGCGCAGGGGACACCCGCGTCAGCTCCCCCACAACCCTAAACAGCTCTACTGAGCGGGACTCTGCAGACGCGATGCGTGCAGAGCAGAAGGATCTCCGCGCTGCACGCAAAGCCTCCCGATAGGCGCGAAGATGCTGCCTATGGCGAGTTCTGTCGGAGAAGAGTCGAGTCTTCCGCCATTTGCGCTCTAGTCGTCGTCCAACCCGCCTCATCTCCCTGAGTTCCTCCGAGAACCAGGGTTTGCGATTGGGAGCGGGTTGGAGAGGACGCTTGGGGGCGATTGCGTCGAGAGCCTTGGGAAGATCGGTGTTCCAGGTATTCACCAAAGCTTCGACGGAGTCACCGGTGTTGCCAACCATTAAACCCTCTAAGGCCTTCTGGAAACCAATTGGTTCCATTAGTCTTCGAGGGCGGACCATTCTAATGGGTCCACCACCCCCGGGGGGGACAGAAGTGGCTTTTAGTTCCAACTTGATCAGGAAATGATCCGTCCATGACAGTGCGGAGGTTTTGGTTACCTCCGCCCACGGATATTCCTGTTCCGTACTAAAGATTCCATCGAGTGTGTGACCCGCGCAATGGGTAGGCCCGTTGACCAATTGGGATAGGTTCATGCCTGTCATGGATTCCATGAACTCCCAAGCTGCTCCAGATAGATCAGAAGAGCTGATCTCAAGAGGAATGTTGAAGTCACCCAATACAAGAAGTCTGGGAGACTCCAACAACAACTCAGAGACCAGCTGAGTCAGCTCAGTCAGGGAATCTGTTAGACAACGGGGTGGCCGGTATACTAACAGAATCCCCAAACTATCCCTGGTCTTCAGGCCAAGGTACACACACTCGATGTGGATCGTTTTCCGGACAGGTTTCCTGATCAAAGTTAGGTTAGTTTTGTGAACTATTGCCACACCGCCCCCCCGCCCACTTTCCCTTATCTGCTCACTAACCGTGTAGCCGGCTGGGAGGGCCTGCGCCCAGGTAGCAGCACTGGCATCTCCCAGCCAAGTCTCGGTGAAGCATGCCAGGTCGGCCTGTTCATCCACGAGAAGATCGTGGATGATATGAGTCTTACCTTTGGCCGACCTGACATTGCAAAGGAGCAGATTAAGGGATTGTGGAATGGTTGGTGTGCTCTCCATGTTATCTTGGGAAACAGGGTGAACTGAAGAAGGGATAGATATCAGACATCGATCCCTTCTTCTTTTGTAACATTTGTTCACACTGTTGCCGCCATACCTTCCCTGCCCCCACACAACCTCAATTCCTGCTCCCAGGCTATTCCCGGCTCCATCATCTGGTGCTGGAAATGATTTATCCGTCAGAAGTTTCTGACCCAGAATAGGAGGTCCATGTCTAACAGACAATGGACAGCTATTAACATTTTCCTGTCTAGTCAGCTCTCCCATTATAAGCATTATGCCTAAAAACAAAAGGCCCTGAGGTAGAATGTTCTCCTTTATGGCTAACCTAGCCATGCAATGATGACGGGGAAAGCAATATATGGAAATGTCTTAGCTCCTCCTCTTGCGGCGAATGCCGCGTTGTTTTGCTGAATGGAGGGGTGGCCTTGGCAGTCCCAGGTGTTGCTTTCTCCTTCCCCGCCGCCTCTCCGCGTGTTTCTAAGTCAATTACACATCATCTCCTTTTATATGATTAAATGCCTGCCGTATATGAATTTTAATATCTCTAAAAGTTTTATAAATATAAACATTGAGAAGCTTGGTTTCTCGAAAACCAGAACTCAAAGATGAAATACCAATTGACATTCTGAACTATGATAAGGTTTACTATAATTGAAATATCAAAAGTACCAGCAAAAATAATAAATCCTTCTCACATATTGGAGTAAAAAAAATGTGGATGGGTGCCTTCTTATTGGACTAAGCTTTTCTGCCTTTAAAATTTCTAATAATACAAAAAATGTTAATATGGGTGCTGGATGGAGAACTTAAGCAACTACCAATCAGTCAGCTTGATGAAAATAGCAGAAAAAGTTCTAGAATGGATCATTAAATAGTCAGATTGGGCACACTTTAAAAAGAAGTTGAAATTAATAAGAGTCATGATTATTTTCTCAGAAACAAATCATGGCAAACTAATGGGGCTTTCTAGATTGGCAGGAAAGTGTGATATGAAGTTGCCTTTTCCTTAATGCTTAGCAGCTGCACCACAGCCTTTAGATGGAGCTGTGCTTCCCGCGGTCTCCCTCCCAGCAGCCAATAAGGAGGGAGCCCACCCACGCATTGGCTGCTGGGATGGAGACCGCGGCGGGAGCGCAAGCGGGCGCTTCCCACGTGCGGCAACAGCGCCAGCCCAGTAAGTCGGGCAGCGCTATGACATGAAGTTGCCTTTTCCTTAATGCTTAGCAGCTGCACCACAGCCTTTAGATGGAGCTGCGCTGTTCCGCAGTTTTTAAAAAAAGAAGCTGGGAAAACCAGCACCTTTTTAAAGGCGCTTCTTCTCCCCTAAAACGCAAAAAAAGTGTTTTCATGGCACACTTTCCCTTTTTCTCATCTAAAGGCTAGAGTTTCATGCAGCCATGAACACACTTCTTTTTGCCAATCTAGAATAGGCCAATGTTTCTGTCTGTGTGTGTCTATACACACACACAAACATATACACATATATACAAAGAGAAAGAGAGCTACAAACTTTGTAGATTAGGGGAGTGCAGTGAATGTAGCATATCTTGATTTCAGTAAGGCTTTCAACAAGGTTAGCCAACGCTAACAAAATGAAATTCAACACGGAGAAATGTAAGGTACTGCACTTAGGGCGGAAAAATGAAATGAACAGATATAGGATGGGGGACATCTGGCTGAATGAAAGTACATGTGAAAGGGATCTAGGAATCCAAGTACACCACAAGTTTAACATGAGCCAATGGTGTGATGAGGCAGCTAAAAAGGCCAATGCGATTTTAGGCTACATCAATAGAAGTATAGCGTCTAGATCAAGGGAAGTAATAGTCCCATTCTATTCTGCTTTGGTCAGGCCCCACCTGGAATACTGTGTCCAGTTCTGGGCACCACAATTCAAAAAGGATGTGGAGAAACTGGAGCATGTCCCAAGGAGGGCAACTAAGATGGTGAAAGGTCTGTAAACCATGCCCTATGAGGAACACCTTAGGGAGCTGGGGATGTTTAGTATGGAGAAACGAAGGCTAAGAGGCGATATTATAGCCCTGTTTAAATATTTGAAGGGATGTCATATTGAGGAGGGAGCAAGCTTGTTTTCTGCTGCTCCAGAGAACAGGACTCGGAACAATGGATGCAAACTGCAGGAAAAAAGATTCCACCTCAACATTAGGAAGAACTTCCTGACAGTAAGGGCTGTTCGACAGTGGAACACACTCCCTCGGAGTGTGATGGAATCTCCATCCTTGGAGGTCTTTAAGCAGAGGCTGGATGGCCATCTGTCAGGGATGCTTTGATGGAGAGTTCCTGCATGGCAGGGGGGTGGACTGGATGGTACTTGTGGTCTCTTCCAACTCTATGATTCTATGATTCTAAGGTCCCCCATGATATTCTTACAGACAAGCTGGTAAAGTATGGATTAAATAGTGCTATCTTTAAGTGGATGTGTAATTGGTTGATAGACCAGACCTAAAGAGTGCTTACCAATGTTTCCTTACTTAATAGGGTAGTGGGGTGCCATAAGGTTCTGTCCTGGGCCAGCATTGTTCAACATCTTTTAAAATGATTTAGACGATTGACTAGAAGGCATGCATATCAGATTTGCACATGACACCAAATTAGGAGGCATAGCAAATATCCTAGATCAAAATTCAAAATGACCTTTACAGATCAGAAAGGTGGACTAAAACAGATAAACTTCAAAAGGTATAAATGTAAGGTACTACATTTAGACAGGAAAAATTAAATGCACAAATATTATATGGGTGATACCCACCTTGACAGCAGTACATGTAAAAAGATTCATGGGGTCTTATCAAACCACAAGGATGAGTCAACAGTATAATGCAGCAGCCAAAAACATCAAAGACATTTTAGGGTGTGTCAACAGAAATATTGTTTCAAAATCAGGGGAATTAATGTATTTATGTGCAAGTGCCTTCAAACTCTGCTCTGGGTCTATCACAAAGTACAATTCCCAGAATGCCATAGTGCTGAGTCAAGCCAGTTAAAGCAGTGTCAAACCAGATTATTTCTGCAGTGTGGATGCAGTCAGAGTCAATTACCCTCAAGCCCACTGCCTGGGGGGGGGGTCCCATCAGAGACATATGAAATACACTGAAATGTTATGATTAGCAATACTATTACTTCTTGACCATTGATTGTCCACTCAGAGAGCCAATTCCAATATTTTAGTTAATTCCACTCCTTTTTGCAAGGATCTTTGAACAAACCATGTAATTTACCAGATTTGGTCACTAGATGGCAGTGAAAGCTCACAATTTGCAGTGTTTTTAAATTTTTTAGTTAAAGCAGTAACTTTCCATTCTGTCTTTAAGTACAAAGGGAGAAAAGATTAGGATTATACTGAGCAAATTAATCCCATTAACTCCACACAAGGAATTAATCCCATCAAGATAAGATAGAGCTGATCCCTGTTATTTGAGACAGAGTGCTTAACTTGGCCTGTGCTGGCAATATAATATGTATGGTATTAGGTGTATATGATTGGGACAGTACTATAGAAAGAACAATCCCTGCTAAAAAAAATTGTCCATCTCCCCTAAAAAAAGGAGGTTTAACCGGATGGCTTGCATCCCACACTGTTGATCTTTTACAAGCAAACAAAAACACCTTTCCCATTCAGTCACACTTTTGACAACAGACCGGTTGCTGAGAAAGGGGCTTATCACAGAAAGAGTGCTATAGTTTTCTTACTCCTTGTGCTTTCAATTGTTTTCCATTCGGTTGTGGTATCCACTGATTTTTTTAATCCGCAGGTTCAATTATCCACTGCTTTAAAATATTTTAAATATTTATAATTTCCAAAAAGCAAACCTTGATTTTTCCATTTAGCGTAAAATGCACCATTTTTCTATGTCATTGAATGTAATGGGACTTGAGCATTCATGGATTTTGTTCCTGGAAGCAAAGCCCAGTGGATACCAAGGATCCACTGAATCATGATTTATTCAATTGTGTTTTGATATTATAATTGTTGGTGCTTTTGTTGTGAGGTGCCCTGAATTCCTAGTGCCTTTGTGGGATGGGAAGGCAAGATACAAATAATATTGAATTATGATTACACACTCTCAGCCTCAGAGGAAAGCAATGACAACCCTCCTCTGAAAAAATCTTGCCAAGAAAACCCCCACAGGTTCGTTCACCTTACAGTCGTCACAAGTCAGAAATGACTTGAAAGCACACAACAAAACAATTTAATAAACCCTGCACAGGCAACTCAGCTAAGCAAGGTTACTCAAATCCCATCAAGTCCAGTAGCAGTTGGAAATAAAAGTCTAAATTCACTGACTAGGGAGTATTACTGTAGGTCTGGATATGGGATCCAGAGGTTATCATACAGGACAAATCCTGTGCAGAAACTAGATTTAAAGTGAAACAATCTGCTTGTGCAGGTTGTTTTTTACATGACGTTAACCTGAACAGAAAGTAGAAAAAAATCCACAAATACAGGTTGTTTTTCAGATGACGTTTGCATCAAAAAGAAATAACGCAAAAATAATCCAAACAGAAAGCTGAACCCACTCCTTTTTACTTTCATGAAATTCCAAAAGTAGAAAGAAGTGTTTTTTGTTTGCTTTCCATTTGGATTATTTTTGTGTTACAGGTACTTCTCTTTCCACCAACACATCTGAAAAACAACCCACATTTGATGGTGTTTAGTGGATTTAAGGGATTTTAAAATCCTGTTTCTGCATAGGATTTGCCTCCATGTGCCTCCGTGTGAAAAACTCCAAAGGAGTTTACTCAGGAAACATATCCCAAGGTGGTTGTTGTGTGCCTTCTACTAGTCAAAACACTACTTCTGGGTATGATTAGTTGTGCTAGTCTGAAATATGAGTACCCAAAGGGACATTTGTAGTTCCTTTGAGACTCATTGTGTGAAAGAAGTTGTAGCAACAACTTTGCCTATTTCCTCAGAGGCATGGAGTCGACGGAAGTTTATGCTACAACTCCATTGCCACACAAAGGGACCTTGTAGCACCTTTTGAGACAAAAAGAAGTTGGTCACATGAGTTTTCTAGACTCCAGCCTGCTTCCTCAGATGCATGAGGAAGCAGATTCAGTGTTTGACAGTGCACTGCAAAATGGAGGAAAGTAAAGGAAAAGTGGAGGGTATGACCAAAGAAAGCTTTAAAACCCTCACAGAAATTTAAATTCATACTTCTTAATCATGCTCAGAATGGAGGAGAATTTGAAATCCCTCCAGGACAGTAGGTAGAATTGTACTACATGTCCGGAAAAAAGAGGACAGGAAGGTTTCACAGAAAAATTTGAGGAAATAGGGAGAATCTAGTGCTGCTAATACACTCTGTTACAACAATATCCTAAAGGAATGAAAACAAGACTCCCAATAGGCAAAACAAACCATAATATTCTAATATAATATAATATATAATATTAAAATCCATGCTTCTTAGTCCTGCTCATGGTGGAAGACTTTGAAAAATCCCTCCTGGAGAGAAGATGGAAATGTAGGACCTGGAAATGTTAATGTAGGACCTGTCAGGAAAAGGAGGAGAGGAGGGTTTCACATCACACTAGGGGGCAAACAGGATTTAAACGAGAGTTAAACTGGAGGAAACCAGGAAGTGTCATATTTAATGTCTAATTAAAAGATTGCATGTGTAAATTTACAGTGCTATATAAATAAAGGTTAATAATAATAATAACAAAAACAGGCATTTCCTGGTGTCCTCCATTTAACTCTTGTTCAAATCCTGTTTGCCCCCTGGTAGTGTGATAAGCACATTGGAGAAATAACCTGGATTGGCCCTGCTTAAATTTGTTGTCTGACTCAGTCGCTATGGAATTCTGGGAGTTGGAGTTTGTTGTGGGCCCTTCGGGCCCACAACAAACTCCAACTCCCAGAATTCCATAGCCCTGAGCCACAAAAAGAGTCAAAGCGGTGCCAAACCGGGTTATTTCTCCAGTGTGGATGCAGCCTAAGCCTAAAGAGGCCGGGGGGGCGGGAACTGTGTCTACTCTAGTCATATGACTCCTCCGCCTCCAAGATGGCTGAGGAAAAGGAGGAAGGAGCAGCAACTGAGGAGGGAAGCTGCCCAGAGGAGGTCTCCATGGTGGGGTGCTCTGAGGAGGCTGGTGTTGGGCCCCAGGTGGAAGGGGCCTGGTCCTCTCCCCTCCTCTCCCTGGCCAAGAGGGCCTCCGAGAACCTCCTCAAGTCCTCCTCTGCAGCCCTGGTGGTAGGACTCATGCAGCCCAAGCCCCCCGCCTCCCATGACAGCCCAGCCAAGCAAAGTATGGCCCTCCTTTACTCCTTCTTATTACTACTACAGTACTAGGGGTGGGGTGGGGTTGGGAAGGGGCTTATTGCTTTATTTATTTATTTGTGTCGTTGGTATTTATGCCGCCTTTCCCCCCCAGAAGGGACCCCCAAGGCGGATCACTTTTTTTGGAAGGGAAAAAAAAATAAATTCAATAAAGTTTTAAACTGTCAAGATTATCTAAAAAGACTATATAAAGTGACATTAAGACATCCATAACAAGAACTCAGCAATGACAGCAAAGCCAAGCAAAGTACAGTATATGGCCCTTCATTTATTTACTCTTTGTGCTACTTACTGTGGGGTCTCTGGGGTTTTTTTGGGGGGAGGGGGCTTTGCTTTATTTATTTATGTCATTGGAATGCTGCCTTTCTCCCAGAAGGGACCCAAGGCAGATCACATGTTTTTTCATATATATATAATAAAGTTTAAAACTGTCAAGAGTATCTAAAAAGAGTATAAAATGACATTAAGATATCCATAACAACAACTCAGCGGTGACAGCGCAGCCAAGCAAAGTACAGTATTGCCCTTCTTTACGCCTTGGACTACTTACTATCAGGTCTCTGGTTGGGGGAGGGTGCTTTGGTATATTTATTTATTTCATTGATATGCCGCCTTTTTCCCAGAAGGGACTCAAGTCAAATCACATTAAAAAAAAACATTACAGTAAAATTTAAAACTGTCAAGATCCATCTACAAACAATATAAAATGACATTAAGATATCCATGCTACAACTCAGCAATGACAGCCCAGCAAAGCAAAGTATGGCCCATCTTATACCTCCTACTACTTACTATGGGTTTCCAGGTTGGGGAGCTTTGCTTTCTTTCTTTCTTTCGTTTGTATTTCACCTTTCTCCCAGAGGGGACCCAGAGGGGATCACTTTTTAAAAAAAATTAAATAAAGTTTTAAACTGTCAAGATTACCTAAAAGGAGTATAAAATGACATTAAGATATCCATAACAACTCAGCAATGGCAGCACAGCCAAGCAAAGTACAGTATATGGCCCTTCTTTACTCCTTGTACTACTTACTATTGGGTCTCTGGTTGGAGGGGGGTTATTTGTTCATTTATTTCATTGGTATGCTGCCTTTTTCCCAGAAGGGACTTAAGGCAGATCACATTTTAAAAAAACATTACAATAAAATTTAAAACTGTCAAGATCGTCCATAAGCAGTATAAAATAACATTAAGATATCCATGCTACAACTCAGCAATGACAGCCCAGCCAACCAAAGTATGGCCCTTCTTTACACCTCCTACTACTTACTATGAGGTCTCAGGTTGTGGGACTTTTCTTTCTTGCTTTCTTACTTTGATTTGTATCCTGCCTGTCTCCCTGAAGGGACCCAAGGCAGATCACAAATATGAATATTGAATATTTTATTATTACGGCACTTGGCCAGCACAGATCACAAAGAATTTTTAAAAATTACAATAAAATTGGGAATTGTCAAGATCATCTAAAAAGAGTATAAAATGACATTAAAATATCCATGCTACAACTCAACAGTGACAGCCCAGCCAAGCAAAGTATGGCCCTTCTTTACTCTTTGTACTATTACAGTATTATACTGGGGGGGGGGGGGGGGGCGCTTTGGTTTTTTTTTTTTACAGGTTTATTTAATTTATTTATATGTTATCTAAAAACAGTATAAAATTACAATAAAATATCCATGCCACAACTCTGTAATGACAGCCCAGCCAAGCAAAGTACTGTGGAGTCTCTGGTTGTGGTGCTTTTCTTTCTTTCTTTCTTTCTTTTGTATGCCACCTTTCTCCCAGAAGGGACCCAAGGCAGATCACACATAATTTTTTAAAATTATAAGAAAATTTGGAACTGTCAAGATCATCTAAAACAGTATAAGATTACTTTCAAATATACAGAAATTGAAAGGCATAATTAAAACTTTTTTTGCAGGAGCTCAGGATACACGGGTTGTTTTTATTTATTTTATTTTTAGCATGTCTGGAAGGGAAACATTCAGGGTGGCATTCAGGGGATAACCAGGTGGCATCACTGCAAAGGATGACTTGTGGTTGTGGTTGTTGGGTGCCTTGGAGTCTTATGGCAACCCTAAGGCAAAGCCATCATGGGGCTTTGGTGTGGTTCCTCAGAGGGGGGGTTGCCATGGACTTCCTGAGAGAGTGTGACTTGTCCAAGGTCACCAGAGGATTTTACGGTGGAACTGGAAATAAACCCCTGGTCTCCAGAGCTGAAATCCAAACTCAGACCACTACATGCTGGCTTCTAGTGGCAGAAGGGTCTTTTAAAGTTTCTTAAGAGCAAGTTCCATTGCCTTCCTCTGAGCCTGAGAGTGTGTGATGTACCCAAGGTCACCCAGTGGGTTTCTATGGCCAAGTGGGGATTTGAACCCTGATCTCCAGAGTCCTAGCCCAATGCTCAAACTACTACATATCATGCTTGCTCTCAAATTTTTGTTGTTCCGACTTGGTTTTTGTGGGTTTTTTTGCGAGTTTCTTCAGAGGAGGTTTGCTATGAAAGGCAATAGAACTTGCTCTGTAAACAAGCATAATATTGGCAGTGTAATTCTGCAGTTCTGCAATGGGAGTGCCGCTACATTTGATAGTTTTGATGAGGAATCTGTACATAGAACAAGAGGCTACTTGTTCAATTGTATATATTTACTAGAACAGAATATGGAGAAACAGAATGGTTCCCATTTGGCAAAGGGATCAAGCAAGACTGCATTCTATCACCCTACTTGTTCAACTGGTACACAGAAAATATCATATGAAGAGCAGGACTAGACACAGGAGAAGGAGGAGTGAAGAGGAAGAAGGAACATCAACATAAGATACGCTGATGACACCCTAATACTAGTGGAAAACATCATAGACTTGGAATAGTTACTAAGAGAGATAAAAAAGAAAGTGCAAAGGCAGGCTTACTGCTGAACATAAAGAAAATAAAAATAATGGGCACAGAGGACCTACATACATGACGACAAGGAAATCAAAATTGTTAATTTTCCTTCCTCCAATATTCATACCTCCTTCCTCAGAGTATAATCCTGTTTATGATATGTTCAAAATACAGGGTGATAAAATGCAGCCTTGATTGACCCCCTTGCCAACTGGACACATTCACTTTCTCCGTAGTCCTGATGGTAGCTTGTCCTGAGTACACCAGGACAATCAAATCTTGTGATAAACCCATTTCTTTAAGAGTGATCCATAGTGTATTTATGATATTCACAATCAAAGGCTTTGCCATAATCTATAAAGAACAGGCTGATTTTCTTCTGAAACTCTTTGGTGCACTCCATTACCCAACATATGTTTACAATATGATTGCTAGTCCCTTTTCTTGAACCCAGCTTAGACAGCTGGTATTTCACACTCTATATATGGTAAACTTTTTTTGTGTAGAATTTTAAGGATCACTTTGCTTGCATGGGAAATTAATGCAATGATCCTGTGGTTACTTCAGGCCTGGTGACCACTTTCTTAGGGACTGGAATGTAAATCGCCCTGTCTGTGGGCCATTCTTTTGTCTTCCATATATGGTGACAGATTTTTGTTAGAACTAGAGTAAATTCTTGGCTTTGGTATGCCATCTGTTCCTGGTGATTTACTGTATATGCTCACGTATAAGTTTAGAAATTTAGGTCAAAAAATTGACCCAAAAAACCTGAGTCGAAAAGCAAGAGTATAATCTGTCCTAAAGGCACTGACCCCCTTTACTTTCTCATCCATCCAGTCTCAAGAATAAGCACAAATAAGTATGTATTTCTCCAAAGTGCTCTTGAGTACAGCTTCCACTTTTTAAAAGTGTAGATGCGTCTTCAAATGGTTCTTTCTTGAATAAATCTGTCATCCTTTCATTTCTTCAATATAATTTTTCAATGTATTGTTTTCATTGGCTTTTTCTTTGTACTTGGTCATGTGGTGTGTTCCCCTGCTGGTCATAGAACATCCCCACTCTTGGTTTAAATTTCCCTTTGATTTCTCAGACCTTTTGGAAGAGGTCTCTAGTTCTACAACTACTCAACATCTTCTTTGCCTCAGTCAACTCACAAAAGGAAAAGGGTGTCAAACTGAGAAAATGAAGAAGAGAACACAATACAGGAAATGCAGCACAGAATAAGTAAAGAGGCAGTACAGGAATACCTGGTTAATCTAAATGAATTTAAGTCTCTGGAACCAGATAAACTGCATCTAAGGGTATTATAAGAACTGGCAAACGTAATCTCAGAGCCATTGGCAATCTTCTTGGAGAACTCCTGGAGGGGGGCAAATGTTGTCCCCATCTTCAAAAAGGGAAGAGGATCCCAACAATTATTGTCCAGTTAGTCTGACATCAGTACCAGGAAAGAGTCTAGAGCAGCTCATTAAACAGAGTCTGTGAGCATTTAGAAGGCAATGCCAGCATCACAAAAAGTCAATATGGGTTTCAGAGAAACAAGTCATGCCAGACTAAACTGATCTCTCTTTTTTTAAAATAAAATTACCTGCTTGGTAGATGAAGGAAATGCTGTGGGTATAGTATATCTTGATTTCAGTAAGATCTTTGACAAGGTTCCCCATGACATTCTTGCAGACAAGCTTGTAAAATGTGGGCTAGACAATGCAACTGTTAAATTGATTTGTAATTGGTTGACCAGCCGAACCCAAAGGGTGCTCAGCAATGGCTCCTCTTCATCCTGGAAAGCAGTGGATGCTACAGGGTTCTGTTCTGGGCCCAGTACTATTCAACATCTTTATCAACGACTTGGATGAAAGAATAGGGGGCATGCTTGTCAAATGTGCATATAACACCAAATTCAGAGGAGTAGCTGATACCCCAGAGGAGAGGATTAAAATTCAAAATGACCTTAATAGGTTAGAAAGCTGGGCCAAAGTTTTTAACAAAATTAATTTCAACACAGAGAAATGTAAGGTACTGCACTTAAAACAGAAAAATGAAATGCATAGATATAAGAGGAGGAGACACCTGGCTTAACAAGGCAATGTGTGAAAGGGATCCTAGTGGACCACAAGTTAAACATGAGTCAACCATGTGATGCAGCAGCTAAAAAGGCCAATGCGATTCAAGGCAACATCAATAGAAATAAAGTGTCTAGATCAAGGGAAGTAATAGTGCCATTCTGTTCTGCTTTGGTCAGGCCCCACCTGGAATATTGTGTCCAGTTTTGGCACCACAGTTCAAAAAGAATGTTAAGAAGCTGGAGCGTGTCCAAAGGAGGGCAACTAAAATGGTGAAGGGTCTTGAAAGCATGCCCTATGAGGAACGCCTTAGGGAGCTGGCGATGTTTAGCCTGGAGAAGAGATGGCCTTTTGAGATTAGAACTCTACTGTGATTCAGGTTTTGCCTAGAAAATATACTTTTATGTCTAATCAGATTTCTTTAAAAAATTGGGAAACCAATATTCTCTAAATTGTAAAAATTCACAGAGTTGTCTAAACTGTATCTTTTAAAGGCAGCAGAGATTACAAATAATTAGTTGGTTAGTTTGTTGTTATTGTGTTGTGGGTTTTTTATTCTGCATTTTGTTGTTGTTGTGTGCTTTCAATTAATTTCTGATTTATGGCGACCCTAAGGCAAATCGGTCATACGGTTTTCTTGTAGAATCATTCAGAGGTGTGTTGCTTTTGCCTTTTTCTGAGGCTGAGAAAGCGTAACTTGCCCAGGGTCACCCAATGGGTTTCCATGGCCAACCTGGTCTCCCTGTGTCATACTCTTAACACTCACTAAATTTGCTGATTAACTCTAACACTGTATTTTAATATATTCCTCTGGCAGATTCAGTAAAACAGGAATAGCCAAAGAGGAGAAGGATTAGGATTAGAAGAAAGGGCAATCAGTCACATGGATCTCTTGGTAAACAAGCTGATATGCTTGCTGTTTCTGAAAAAAGAGAAAGAGATAAAGAAGGTTTGGGTGATCCATCAGAATAGTTAGAAAACAATTGAAGAACAGGGACTAAGGAACAACTGAAGAAAGGAAAGGAATAAATGAATCATGGCATGGAACGAAATGGGGAAGGGGAACTATTTAGTTTGCTTATCCATTAAACCTGCAAAAACTGTGCTGTGTACACACTGGCCTGTGTGGCAGTGTTGCCAGTTTTCCCTCTTCAGTTCATTTTGTCCTAGTTTCTGTTGTACAGTATACTGTTGTACATTGTTATTTGGGGTTAGTTGCAGTGAGCCCCTTTGTAATCCTTTAGAGTTTTTATTAGGTCTTGCTAAGCACTTGAATAATTAAGTAAAAAGTGTTCCATCACCTCCCCTTTTCTTCCTGTCTTGGCTTCTGCCTGTCCTTCCTCCCCCCAGCTTTCCACCTATTATCTGCTTCAGTGGGTCACATACTTTTGAGAGTTTTGGTAAATAGAGAGCTACCGGTATTAGTCTGTAGCCAAAAGAGTTACTGAGCTGCTTTACCCATGCCCTCCTCCCTATGTCTGGATGTGAATCCCTTTGCAGCCTCTTACTATCCCTGCCTGTCTTTTTGTTTTACAACAAAGTCTACTCTGAACTAATTCTCACTGAGCTAAATGAGCAAAACATGTGTTCTATTTGCAGATCACACTTCCTGATAGGGGTGAGAAGACTGAGAATATGCAGTGACTCATTTGCGCAGAAAAAAAATATTCTGCATATGCCCAGATGGTATTGAAAATACAGTGGGCCCTTGGTATCCACTTAGATTTGGTACAGTACCACCCATGGATACCAAAATCCATGGATGCTGAAATCCCATTACATACAACAGCATCGTGAAATGGTGTCCTGTATATAAGATAGCAAAATCAAGGTCTGCTTTTTGAAATTTATATATCTTTGGAGTATTTTCAAGCTATGGATAGTTGAATCCATGGATAAAAATCTGTGGATAAGGAGGGGGGACTCTATTTCTGATTAAGAACCCTCTGTCTTTGATTCACTGACACTTATTGCTGCTGTAGCTGAAATTAGCACATTTTGTGTGTGTTGTGTGCTTTCAAGTCATTTCCAACTTATGGCAACCCTAAGGTGACACTATCATGGTTTTTTTATTTTGTTTTTTGTTGTTGTTGTTGTTTTTTGTTTGGGGGGGAAGATTTGTTCAGAGGAGGTTTGCCATTGCCTTCCCCTGAAGCTGAGAGAGTGAGACTTGTACAAGGTCACCCAGCTGGGATTGGAAGCCTGGTCTCTTAGGTCATAGTCCACCACTCAAACTACTGAGCCACACTGGCTCTCTGAATTAATATCTAGATTCAAATCACTCTTACAGCTTTAATATCACTCCTTAAACCTTTGAGCAGACACTTGAAGGGGAAATTATTTGTGGCCAGTTTGGGGAGGGGCAGAAAAATAGAAAGGAGTTGCGGATAAGTACCACAGGTTAACTGAACAGCTTGTTAAGATGAGATCCCGTATTTAAGCTTCCCTTTCCCAACCTGATGGTATTTCTTGAACTTCAGCTGATAGTAGAGACAATTTTGTTATGGGCCATGTAGAAAGGGCCAGTGGTTTGAGCATTGGACTACGACTCCGAAGACCAAGATTTGATTCCTTGCTTGGCCACGAAACCCACTGGCTGACCCTAGGACAACTCACACTCTCTCAGCCTCAGGAGAAGGCAATGGCAAGCCTCCTCTGAACAAATCTTGCCAACCCCATGATAGGTTTGCCTTAGGTCAGAAACGACTTGAAGGCACACACCAACATAGTTCATGTTATTATTATTTTTTTTAAAAAGGTCTTGGTGGGGAATGGAAACTTCAAAATGATAAAAAGAACACTTTCAAGGTGCCAAAACCGAAATGTTCACCTTGGGTCAAAGGAAACAACATCCAGTTCATTCTCTGTAAAATTGCAGTGTACATCCTAGAAACCAGTGGTCAAATAAATTAACCAACAGCTGTCCAACAAATCCATACAATTATTGATGTTAGCAAATAAAATGTTATGATGTGAAAAGCCATCTATAATTTGGGGGCAGCCATGCATTTTACAGTAACTGTTATCTGAATCAGATGTTGGGATCACAAGGGAAATGGAAAACCCTCAGAATAACTGGGAAAAGGGGAGACGCTTTAGGTTGAGCTTAAGTTTTCTGATCATTTAAGAACCAGCTGATCAATAAATCATTCTGAGGAAGGGCTTGAAAGAAGTGAGGAGGAGGCCGTTGTATGTTTGGCCATTTTAATCTGACAGACTTCATGGCTGTTGATCATCTGAAATCGCAGCAGAGAAGATAAGGTGCACGTATTTGCGCTTTTGTTACAGGTCCAAAACACACTGCAGAAATAATCCACTTTAAGTGCTCTGGCTCAATGCTATGGAATTATGGTACTTGTAGTTTTGTGAGATACGTCGCCTTCTCTGTCAGAGAGAGCTCTGGTGCCACAATAAACCACAGCTCCCAGGATTCCCTAGCACTGAGCACCTTGAGGGCAGTTAAAGTGGTCTCAAACTGGACTATTTCTGCAGTGTGTTATGGACCTTAGATTGCATCCGCGATGCAGAAATAATCCAGTTTGAGGCTGCTTCAGCTGCCCTGGCTCATGGCTATGGAATTCTGGGAACTGCAATTTTGTGAGATAGGTAGCCTTCTCAATCAGTCAGAGAGAGCTCTGGTGCCACAATAAGATACAATTCCCAGGATTCCCTAGCACTGAGGGCAGTTAAAGCGGTCTCAAACTGGGTTATTTCTGCAGTGTGTGTGTTGTTGTTTTTTTGTTTTTGTTTTGGACCAGTGACTCTGGAGATCAGGGTACGAATAATAATCCCTGCTCAGGCATGGGGAACGTATGTGTGATTTGGGGCATGTCACACTCTCTCAGCCTCATGATGTAGCCTTTAGGGCTGAAGAGCAGGGTATATATTATTGTTATTTATTATTATTATTATTATTATTATTATTATTATTATTGGTCTCAGTGAGGGCCGCCCTAAGTGGGAAGGCACAGAAAAGCGAGGTCGGTGGGTTGCTGTGGTGGGAACAAGGGAGGCGAGGCCCTGTTGAGGCGAGCAAACAAAATGGCGGCGCTCTCCTCAGGAGGATCCTCTCCTCACTCTTCCCCCTCCCCCCTTGTTTACAACAACAACAACAGCGCCTCTCCATTCCCTTAAGCCTATTGGTCCTTCTGTCCAATCAGAATCGAGCTGGGGGCGTGGCTTGGAGAGAAAAAAACTCCTTCACCTGTAAGAACACGGAGGGGGGGGCAGGGTAGTTCAGCCAATCGGGGACGTCGGGCTTGCGCACCCGGGGCTTCCATTGGTTGGCCAGAAGAGAGTCAGTGAAGGTTGGGAGCCAATGGGGAGCCTCTCCTTGGGGCTCGGAGGGGGCGGGGACTGTTGCTCTGGTAACGCAGGTGAAGGTGAGAAACCAATGGGGAAGGTGCGGGGAGGGGGGGGGGGTAAATAAGGAGGACTGGGTTCAAGGCAAGGGTTGGGAAATTGAGCTTCAAGGGAGCCTTGACTGGGAGGCTTGTTATTATTGAGCAGACCTAATAGATGTTTCGCTGAGTCCACTCTGCTTGAATTAATGCGGTTTGGTACCGGTTTAAGGGCCATGGCTCCATGCTATGGAATTCTGGGAACTGTAATTTTGTGAGGCATTTAGCCTTCTCTGTCAGAGAGAGCTCTGGTGCCACAGTAAGCTACAGTTCTCACAGTTCCCTAGCACTGAGCCAGAGCAGTTAAAGCGGTCTCAAACTGGGTTATTTCTGCAGTGTGTTTTGGACCTCATTTAGCCTCAAAGGTGCTGCAGGATCCCTTTGTGTGCAAAAGAAGATGTAGCATAACTTTCATAGGCTTCTTCACTCCATGCCTCTGAGAAAGTAGACCCAAGCTGTATCCGCACTGCAGAAGTGATCCAGTTTCACACCGCTTTAACTGCAAAAGGCCCAATGCTGCGGGATTCTGGAGATTGTAGTTCTGTGAAGCATTTAGCCTTCTCTGTGAGAGAGCTCTGGTGCCACAACAAACCACAGTTCCCAGTATTCCATAGGATGGGCCCATGACAATTAAAGTGGTGTAAAATTTGATTATTTCTGCAGTGCGGATATATTCTCAGTGTCACCATCGTCTTCAGCTCTTCTGTGTGTATTAGTGGAAATCAGTAGCAGTCATTTGTACATAGGGAATGTGAAATGGAAATAAAATATGGTACACAAAATGTTTATTTTCCCCTTTTATAGAGCTGTAAACAATGTGCTTTTTAATTTGTTTTTTTTTTGTTTGTTTTTTTTTTGTTTGTTTGTTTTTTGCCATTATGAGGTGTTTTACACTCTGAAGCTCAAAGAGAGCTCCTTACACGTTTGGATTTCTCTCTCACACTCGCTAGACATTTGTGTATTTATGTCCCTCCAAGTTGCCTATCAGCTTTTGGTGACCCCATGAATTTCATAGGGTTTTCTTAAGACTGCACTTAAATTACAGTATGTCAGATGTATATAGGCTGCACCAGTGTACAATGTGCAAACAATGTGGCAGAATATATAATTATTATAGGAACTGAATAAAAGTTGCATCATTTTTTTTTTCTTTCTGTGATAGCCTCCCCCCCCCCCCCCGCCCCCAATTCTCATAATCTAGCATGTCAAAAATAATGGTATTTATTTGTGGAATGTTATCATTTGAAAATGCTATTGCAGTTTCTCTTCCTAATATGTGTGTGTGTGTTTATATCTATCTTCCAACAGCAAAATACCACACAATGGAAGAACGTTCAAATCTCATGAACATGATGAAGCTGAGTGTTAAAGTCTTAATTCAGTCAGCTTTGAGTCTGGGCAGGACTTTAGATTCTGACTTCCCTCCCCTGCAACAGTTCTTTGTGGTAATGGAGCACTGTCTCAAGCATGGACTTAAAGGTGAGTTTTCTTTGATTACTGGTTTTGTCTGCATGTGATTTCAAATATAAAAGTGGTCACATCTGCTTAAGGAGCTATCTTTATTGCTGTTCTTGTGTTTGTTGTTGTGTGCCTTCCTGTTTAATCCAATTTATTTTAACTGTGCTACATATTTAATCATCCGGTTGCAGCTATGTTATTGTAAAATCTTTTGGCACCAGAAAAACACTCAGTTTTAAGAATACAGTTGGTCCAGCATTAGTTGTTCAAGGTGAGTATCCCTTATCCAAAATTCTTGGGATCAGAAGTATTACACATTTCAGATTTTTAATACCTGTATTTGCATATAAAAGTGGTCACATCTGCTTAAGGAGCTATCTTTATTGCTGTTCTTGTGTTTGTTGTTGTGTGCCTTCTTTGTTTAATCAAATTTATTTTAACTGTGCTACATATTTAATCATCGGGTACCTTTAGAAGTTAATAGCCAGTCTACTGAAGAACCTTGTTTTTGAATGCTGTAAAGCCTATTTAAATAAGTGTGAGGAGGTTTCTGGGGGGGGGGGGTTGGTCTTAAATAGACAGCAGGATAGATATTTTAAAATAAATAGCATTGTTTTCAGGATGGTTGAATCTTGTATATATGTTGTGTTAGGTTTCAGGCTGAGTATGAGGTGTAAGATAGTTGTGGCCAGATAATGTGTTTAGTCAGAGGAAGTCCCACTACATTCAGTGGGGCTTAATTCCTTGTAAGTGTATTTGGGATTACAATACAAGGGTGCACTAAGAGCATTTCAAGGGTGCTCTAATTTCTAAGTCTAAGTTTACTGAATGCCCAAGAGTAAGCAAACCACCTTGTCCCTAAAGCAGATGCTCTCCCTACCCATTGTCAAAATGTGTTAAGCGATCTATGAAGATTTTCCCCTGTTTTGTTTTGCTTTCCCCTTCTCTCTATTTCAGTCTGCAGGAGTGTCAAACTCTTTGTTTACTATTTGGCCCTTTGCTTTATGTGCTTTGATCTGAAATAAAATAATTATTTTCTTTCCTTTTATCTAGCTAAAAAGAGTTTTATTGGGCAAAACAAATCCTTTTTTGGACCTTTAGAACTGGTGGAGAAACTTTGTCCAGAAGCATCAGATTTAGCAACAAGTGTCAGAAATCTACCAGAGTTAAAGTAAGTTGAAACAGATTCAAACTTGAGTTAATAAGGGAACAAAATATTGAAATTAAACAAGACCATCATGTTTTACAGTCATTATATGCTATCATATAATTTAGGGGCTGAAATAGCTAGACTAATCAGATGATGAGCTAATAGCTCCAGAGTTTTTCTATATATATTTTTAAAAGAAGGGCACTTAGTAACTACCTTATTTATATTTCTCACTTAATGCTAATATTTTATATTTGAGACTGTCAAAATTGTATTAATAATTCAGAACAAAGATCCATCAGGTTTTGTAATTGTTCCAGAAAGTGGCCAGTCAAGTGCTACTACCAAGTATTCAAGCACACCTAAGGCAAAAGGTCACATTGAATCCAGTAAGATGTGCTTCGTGAGTAAACAGTTGCCCATCCCTGAACAGATTACTTTCCTAGCAATAAATGATTAGTCCATGCTCCCTTTATTTAATGTTTTTAAGTCATCTATAATAAGGTATTATAGTGCATAAATTAATTAGTACCAAAATAATTAGGAAAGACAATATCTTTCAAAGGAAAGAGCTCCAAATATTTAACTGCTTTTCCCATTTAAACTGTTCTCTTCGGCTAAAAATTGGTTCACTTCTTTTAGCAAGTAGAGCTCTTGCTAAGATTGTCGAAAACTGTTGATCTGACAGTTGTAGCATGAGCTTCTTCTTCTTCAAAGAATAATTTCCAGCAGAAGACAAGTTTATTGGAAGAACTTGGTGAAAGTAGTTAAATATTTAGGCCCATTCCTCTTCATTTAAGACTTACAGTCTTTCCTTGTATTTTTTAACTACTTGACTACTAGTTATTACATTAATGTACATACTATCATGTATACTTTTATGTGCTGAGTGATTCAATTAGCCTGATAACTAGTGTTTTGTGCAATTGTAGGACTCCAGTAGGAAGAGGCAGAGCTTGGCTTTATCTTGCTGTGATGCAAAAGAAACTGGCAGACTACCTGAAAGTACTCTTGGACCACAAACATTTGCTGAGGTATTGTCATACTTTTGTTTCAGAATGATATCCTTTCTCACACAGAAAAAAGAGGCATTTAAATGGTTCAGTGAGTTTTATTCTGCCAACAGAAACATCTTGAAGGAAAGATCTGCTCAGAACACACCTATGGGTGAAATGGGATTTTTTATTGTTGTTAATTGCCATCAGATCAGCTTCAGCTTATAACAACCCTATTAATGAGAGATCTCCAATCACCCTGGTGATCAACGGCCCTGCTTAGGCCCTGCAAACTCAGGACTGTGGCTTCCTTGACTGAATATATCTACTTGTGTGTTCTCCCTCTTATCCTACAACTTTCTGCTTCACCAAGTATTATCAATTTTAATGAGCCATGTTGTGTAATAACAGTCCCAAATATGGTAGCCTCGGTTTAGTTATTTTGGCTTCTAGGGAAAGTTCAAATTTGAGTTACTCTAGGACCCAATTGTTTGTCTTTTTGACAGTCTACAGTAACTGTAGAAATTAAATGAGTTGATTTTCTTGTCAGCTTTCTTCACTTTCCAGCTTTCATAACCATACTTAGAAATTGGAAATGGGGGTTACATTTAGAGATTTATCTGCCCCCCCCCCATGCCACCCCTCATTCCCTGTTACAGAGGGTCCTTCACACCTCTGGAACAGATTCTCAGAAGCATACAAGAAAGGCAGAATGCCTTCTTCCCATTATATAGCCAGGAGAAAAAGTCTGCTGGATGGTTTGTGTATTGTGGATCCAATTCCTTTCTTGTTTTTAAATATAAACAGCACGCTGACTTTGATACAACCTTTATTAATTTTGTTTATTGATTTATTACTATCATTAATTTTCCCAAAAAGTGGAATTCAAGGAAGCTCACAACAAGATTTAATTTTAAAAGGTATTTTTGATAGTATCGTATATATAAAAATATAGTTGAACTGAATTTGTCTCCATTGTGGTAGAGAATAAGATACTTTCCCAAATAATTTTGTCTCTCTTACTTTATAGTGAATTTTATGAACCTGATGCCTTGATGATGGAAGAGGAAGGAGCTGTGATGGTTGGTCTTCTGGTGGGTCTGAATGTAATTGATGCAAACCTCTGCTTAAAAGGAGAAGATCTGGATTCCCAGGTAAAAATCACCCCTTTGAATTAAGGGCTGTCTTTCATGATTCACACCTCTGTAGGCTGAAACTAAATTGAGTACTAAATTGAGGAAGGTTTTAACATATGGCTTTTCCTGCTTCTGGAACATTATGATGAAGAAAAGCTGAACTTTGTGAACCCCTGTGGGCAGCAGTTGTCAGTCAAGATACAGGTCCAGGTAAAGGCCACTTTTCTCCCCCAGAACTATCCAGAAGCCACATAGTCTCCCAACAGTTACTAAAGGGGTGGGTGTTGGAGTGAAAAAATAACACTTCTTATTTTGCAGGGGGAAAGAGATCTTTGACAGTAAAGTAGGCAGGGGTTACATCCTATTTAAAGCCTGGAGGTTCCTAGGTGCAATAATTTGTTCCAGAAAAAGAGCACTGTGGGAAGTCTGATGAGGTGAAGGGCTACCAAAAAAAACCCTGTATGGGGCTGCATGCAAGTCTCCCCACCTATATTAAAGAGATATCTGTCTGTTAAGAGCCAGAAGCCCTATTACACATGTAAACGAAATCCTTAATGTTTATGACAGCCAGGCTTGTCACTGGTACATCTAGGAGAGAGCACATTACACCAGTGCTTAAATCCCTCCACTGACTGCCGATTAGTTTCCGGGCACAATACAAGGTGTTGGTGTTGACCTTTAAAGCCCTACATGGCTCGGGTCGATCCTATCTGAGGGACCATCTCTTCCCATACGAACCTCCCCGCACACTTCGGTCCTCTGGGAGGAATCTGCTACATCCCATGAATACCAGGCTGGTGCAGACCTCCCAGAGGACCTTCTCAGCTGTTGCCCCTAAGCTGTGGAATGACCTGCCAGACGAGATGCGTCTTATTCCATCCATTGAAGGCTTTTAAAAAACCCTAAAGACGCATCTCTTCCGGCAGACCTTCCCAGAAGAAGTGTAACACCTCCTGGCCCTAAAATGCATTTTTTAGCTTCCCCATCTCTCTCTCTCCAGCATTATTTCACCCTTATACAGCTAAGGTTTCCAGACTGGAACTTTTGTTGTTGTTTTTATTTTATTTTTATACGCTTATTTATTGATTTTAATGTTGTTGTGATTTAAACTTGTTTTAATGGGGGGAGTTGGCTGATGGGATGGTATATTTTAATTGTACTGTTTTTTAATCTTGTTGTAACCCGCCCCGATTGCTTGTTCAGAGGGGCAGGCTAGAAATACATTATTATTATTATTATTATTATTATTATTGCTGTTATTATTATGTGTTACAATTAAAATCTAGCTCTAGGTTTCAGCTAAGAAGGGTGTAGCTATATTTGCGGCAGGGAGGGAATGAAGACATAGCCTCCTAAAAAGAATTCTGCCTCTTCAAACAAAATTTTCTAGTATTACAGTAACTTAAAATTTCAGTTGAGCATTCAAAATTACATTTTAAGCATTCAAAGAAAAGGAGCAGGCCAAGTTACCACAAATGTGAACACAGCAAATGTAAATGTTCTGTGTGTGTGTGTGCATGCACTTGTGAGCTTTCAGATTTCCCATTGACTTATGGTGACCCTGTGAATTTCATAAGGTTTCTGTGGCCACGAATACTCAGGTGGTTTTCCCACTTCCTCCCTCTGAAGTACAAGCCTAAAGCACCTAATATTCGTTTTTGGCCTGCCATCCAAGTACTAACCAGGGCTGAGCCTGCTTAGCTTCCAAGATCATACAGGATCCTTGCCTTTAGGATATTTAGGCCTCTCATCTCAGTCAAGTTGCTCCAGCTTCTCCTCACTTGTGTGTTCTTCCTTATGATGAACTTTTGCCATCTTAACCACACTCCACCAAACATGTACTGGTTTTCATCTGTGAAATATCGAAGCATATGTAGAACTCCAAAATTCTTCCAGTGAACTTTGAAAAATGACCAGAGCACCTAGCAGCTTGCTAGCAACCACTAACGAACTCAGTGTGTGTGTGTGTGTGTACGCGCCTTCAGGTCAACTGTCAACTTATGGCAACCCCATGAATTTCATACGGTTTTCTTAGGCAAGGAATAGTCCGTTCCTTCCTCTAAAATATAGCCTACAGCTCTTATATTCATTGGCAGTCTTCCATCCAAGAACTAACCAGGGTTGACCCTGCTTAGCTTCCAAGATCAGATGGGATCTGGTGCATTTAAGAGTTCTAGGTGTGAATAGTTTTCATCATCTCACTCTCCATAATAGTAGAAAATTGGGAACTGCAGAAAAGTTTCATGGGGAGTTTGAGTTCTTATTTGGAGGACCAATGCTCTTATTCCCCTGCCCTCAGTAGCTAGACCCCTGAGATAAGATAGCTATAGAGAGTTCTTTTACCTAGGAATCCAGTTGTTGCCTGAGTTGGTCACACCTTCTGAGTCTTTCACTAATGTGGTTAGTCTCTAGCAACTATTATTAAGATGGCTAAGGACTCATCAGAAGAGGCAGCAGGAATCAAAGAGCTTGATTGTGAAGGGTTTGATGCCTTGTTATATTGACTAAACAAGAAACCCATTGATGTGATGTCTGATTGAGACTATGAAAATCAGTTGGCCCTAGAAGGGCACTGGAATAATAATAGCTATCTAAAAAAAGGCAGCCATGTTGTCACAACAGTTCTTTCCCCACACATTATTTTCTCACAGTATTTAAATGTGAAAGAATAGCTGATCCTATCAGGGCATTGGCTGCAGTGTTAATTCAGTTGTATAGTAAATCTTAACTTTTCCTTTTAGGTTGCAGTGATTGATTTTTCCCTCTACCTAAAGGATACACAAAACAGTGACAATGGCAAAGAGTATGTATGAGCTTTTATTCCTAATGAGTATTTAAAACAGAAGTGTGCAAAAATATGTAGGAGATAGGAGTAAAGTATAAATTTGACATACTACTTCTGGTTTCAGGAGTATTGACAACAGAATTCTGTTTCATAGCTCTTCAGCAATTGGGGTTGTCTTTCTCAGTCCCATTCATATTCTGTTTAATACCAGGCTTCTTCTTCCTAGAGTCATCATGGTATAATTGTTTGAATGTTCAATTAGGATGCTGGGAGACAAAGGATCAAGTCTCCATGCAGCTATAGAATCATATTAAATGACCTGGGCATGTCACAGTCTCTCCTCTTAACAGTTGGCAACGGCAAGCCTCCCTTGAATAAATCTTGCCAAGAAAACCCTATGAGATGGTTGCCATAAGTTGGAATCAACTTGAAGGCACCTAACAATAACAGCACATCTTCTGCCTTCTGAACGAGACCACATGTGAAAGAGATTTAGGAGTCCAAGTAGACCACAAGTTGAACATAAATCAGCAATGCGATGCAGCAGCTAAAAAGGTCAATGCAATTTTAGGCTGCATCAATAGAAGTACACATATAGTGTCTAGATCAAGGGAAGTAATAGTGCCACTCTATACACTTGGCTGATTCGCCAGCTGCGCCCTTTCCTGGAGCCGAAGGACCTGGAGTCAGTGGTACACGCTTTGGTAACCTCACGATTGGACTTCTGTAATGCGCTGTACATGGGGCTACCCTTGTGCCTAACTCGGAAACTTCAATTACTTCAGAATATGGCAGCCAGGCTCGTCATGGGAACATCGAGGAGAGAGCACGTAACACTGGTGCTCAAATCTCTCCACTGGCTGCCGATTAGTTTCCGAGCGCAGTACAAGGTGTTGGTTTTGACCTTTAAAGCCCTACATGGCTTGGGTCCATCGTATCTGAGGGACCGCCTCCTCCCGTATGAACCCCCTCCCCCCGGCACACTCCGGTCTTCTAGGAGGAACCTGTTACAGCCTATGAAGACTAGGCTGACACAGACCTCCCAGAGGGCCTGTTCGGCTGTCGCTCCCAGGCTATGGAATGGCCTGCCGGACGAGATGCATCTTATTACATCTTCTGATTGCTTTAAAAAAGCCTTGAAGATGCATCTCTTCCAGCAGGCCTTCCCAGAAAGTCCTTAACCTCCCGGCTCTGTTTGAGTTAAGCTCTCCCATTAACACTTCAACATCTTGACCCTGATGCCTATGCAATGAGTTGCTGTTTTAAATTGTAATTATATTATGTCGTTTTAATTGATGTTAGCTTAATTCATTTTTAAGGGGTGGGTGGTTGGGTATGGGTCATGTATATTTTATCTTGTATTTTTTAATTGATGTAACCCGCTCCGATTGGATACAGAGGAGCGGGCTATAAATAAAACATCATTATTATTATTATTATTATTATTATTATTATTCTGCTTTGGTCAGGCCCCACCTGGAATATTGCGTCCAGTTCTGGGCACCACCATTTAAAAGGATGTAGAGAAACTGGAGCGGGTTCAAAGGAGGGCAACTAAAATGGTTAAGGGTCTGGAAACCATGCCCTATGAGGAACGACTTAGGGAGCTGGGGATGTTTAGCCTGGAGAAGAGAAGGTTAAGAGGTGATATGATAGCCTTGTTTAAATATTTGAAGAGATGTCATATTGAGGAGGGAGCAAGCTTGTTTTCTGCTGCTCCAGAGACTAGGACCCGGAACAATGGATGCAAGCTACAGGAAAAGAGATTCCACCTCAACATTAGGAGAAACTTCCTGACAGTAAGGGCTGTTTGACAGTGGTACACACTCCCTCGGAGGGTGGTGGAGTCGCCTTCTTTGGAGGTCTTCAAGCAGAGGCTGGATGGCCATCTGTCAGGGATGCTTTGATTTGGAGTTCCTGCATGTCAGGGGGTTGGACTGGATGGCCCTTGTGGTCTCTTCCAACTCTATGATTCTATGATTCTATGATCCTCTTTCTGGAGATTTTGCATTCATTTTGGCTGACTTAATGATTATTAGCCCATTCATTTCCACCCACCTGCAGCACTCCTGTGGTACCAGATGAGCTAATGCTGTGCTAATAGAGAAAACCAAAACATCTACACAAAAAAACTGTCCATTCTGTACTGGCATAATGTGCTGTTTATTTAAAAAGTGGTGGGATGGTAATTTGTGCAGATTTCTTCTGCATAGTGTGAAAAGTGAAAAGGTAGACAATTCACATGCCCACATTAGGGCAGAACCATGTATCAGTTTGGCAAATAAATGTTTTCATGTCCACATTTGTCCCAACTGTATGTAGTTCCAGGGTATGAATGGGAGAAATTAGTTAAAATGCTGTGACTGTGCATGAAAGAAGGTGGAGAGCAGAAAATCACAAGCAAGGGCATTGTACAACATTCCCTTTCCTTCTACTGATTCTACCCAACAAATGGTTTCTAAGCCCCTCCATAATAATATGACTAGCAACATATAAGAATTGGAAACCCAGGGTTGTTGTTAGTTTTTTGTTTTGTTATATTTTGTTTTTTGGTTGCTAATATGAATATCTACCATTAATTGAATTTGCACAACTTCATTACCATTGATTTGTATACAGTGGTCCCCCGGGTTACGAAGGTAATCCGTTCCGGGATTCTCTTCGTAACCCGGAAGTCGTTCGTAACCCGGGGGACCGCTTTAACCAATGCACAGCGCGTCGGAAGCGTGCTGTTTTAAAGCGTCCAGGTTGTGAATTTTTTTCGCAACCTGGGGTTTTTTTCGTTGGCCGGGGCCGTTTTTCCGGCCCCGGCGGTTTCAGGTCCCAGGGATTTCGGATCCCGAGGGATTCATATCCCGGGGGACCACTGTATTTAGAATCAGTTTGCATCTTTTAATATATCACCTTAGAATTAAAATAGAAATATTAATTTTCTTATAAAAAAACAAAAACAAACAGCTTCATTTATATACTGCTTCATACCCTTAATGAGTGTCTAAGCGGTTTACAATTGTAAGCTATTTGCCCCCCAACAATCTGGGTACTCATTTTAGCGACCTCGGAAGGATGCAAGCCTGAGTCAAGCTTCAGCCCTTTGCTGGTCTTGAACTCGCCAGCTTCTGGTTTTGAGTGAGTGGCTGCAGTACAGGCATTTAACCACTGCGCCACCAGGGCTGTTATGTCTTGCAATACCATATATACTGAACTATAAGTCAACCTAATGTATAAGTCAAGGGCATATTTTGGGGCCAAAATTATGGATTTTGATATGACCTATGGATAAGTCGAGGATAAAACCTAGGGGCATGTTACGAAGGATATAAAGGATGATGCAAAGCAAAATGATATCAAAGAACTTAGAAAATTCTGGCAGGCATAATTGTGCTTATCCTAAAGACTGGGTGGATGATAGAGTAAAGGAGATTCATGCTTCTTTTTGGTGTTCCCAGGATGGACTAAGCTCTCACCTTTTATCACTATTCAGAGAAAAGGGATAGTTCCATACATATATACCATATATACTTGTGTATAAGTTGACCTCATGTATAAGTCGAGGGCAGTTTTGGGGGCCAAAATCATGGATTTTGATATGACCCGTGGATAAGTCGAGGGTCAAACACTGGGGCATGTTACAAAAGATCTAAAGGGGGAAACAAATCACCACTTCTTTCCCTACATCTCCCTCTCTGGACCTATCCCAAGTCCCAAGGGTTATAGTCTCAGCATATAAAAGAGGAAACAACCTCAGCACACACACACACACACACACACACACACATTCTTTCCTTTACCAAAAGCATTCCCAAAACATGGCTTGCAAAAGAGGAGATAGAAACCTCTCTCTTTTTCTTTGCCCAAAGCTCCCAGGATTCCATTGCTTACAAAAGAGGGGACAGAAACCTCTCTCTCTTTCTTTGCCCATAACTCCCAGGATTCCATTGCATGCAAAAGAGAAGATAGAAACCTCTCTCTCTTTCTTTGCCCATAACTCCCAGGATTCCATTGCATGCAAAAGAGGGGATAGAAACCTCTCTCTCTTTCTTTGCCCATAACACCCAGGATTCCATTGCATGCAAAAGAGGGGATAGAAACCTCTGTCTCTTTCTTTGCCCACAACTCCCAGGATTCCATTGCATTCAAAAGAGGGGATAGAAACCTCTCTTTCTTTTCCCACAACTCCCAGGATTCCATTGCTTGCAAAGGGGGGGACATTGCAAAACGGGGACAGACCTTTCTCCCTCTCTTCTCTCACCTCCAGGATTTCCAGGCTCATGGCTGGCCAAACGAGGTCCAAGCCTGGGCATGCTCTCTCTCCCCCTTTCCTGAGCAGCTCCTTGTTAGCTCTGGCTGCGAGGGGACTCTCAGGACTAGAGAGGGATCTCTCTCTCTCTCACACACACACACACACACGAGAGGAGAGCGCGCGCGGGGAGCAGCTGGGGACTGAAACAGGAACCTCCTAAAGATCCCTGACTGCAGAGGAAGGCGGGCACTTCTATCAGAAAAATTTCAAGCAGTATTAACTTGTTGCCCCGTAGATAAGTCGACCCGTGATTTTAGAGTCCATTTTGGGGCATAAATTTCTTGACTTATAGTCAAGTATATACAGTATATATGAGTTAAAGTACAGTTCTTACATCAACTCGTGGATAGGTCGACCCAGGTTTTTTGGGTCACTTTTTTGACTAAAATTTCTAGACGAGTATACACAATATTCATGAGATATCTATCTTTTCATAGCAGTAACTAAGTAGCTCTTCTCAACATAGTTATTCCATTGACGAGAGTTATTATTGCTGCAGTGACAGTCGTAATTTACTTTGATGCCAAATAATGGGGTCAAACTGATTCTAATTCTTTGCAGAAAACATCCCTTTTCATTTTTTTTTAATCTGAACCACATCTTTTTGAGACCATACTGGTGACATACAAGAGAAGCTTGTAATGCAAGCTTGTCATGTTTTCTTGTAGTCTTTTTTGTAATATAAATGTAGCCCTTGAAAAAACTGGCAATTCTGAAAAAAAAATATTTCTTTTAAAACCAGAGATGGAGGAATAACTGCTGTGCTTGATCAGAAACATTACGTGGAAGAGCTTAACCGCCACCTAAGGTAGGTTTTGTTGGTTAAAGTTCTTTTGTTTACTCCTAGTGTGTGAAAATCAAAATGTAAAGATAAAGATTCAGAAGGATCTGCCCCTTTTCCTCCCGCCATCTTATTCTTCTCTAGCACCTGGTTCTGCCAACTGTGTATATTTTTCTCTATACCCATTTTTTATCTCTGCCTGTTATCTACTAATATTCCTTTGCATCCTACCACATTATTACAAAAATATACTTAAAATTGTGGAAACAGAAAAAATGGGGTTTGTTTCATTCTATTCATGTTCTGTCATTTCTTTTTTTTTAAACTGGAAAAACACAATTAATGTTAGTCGTTGCTTAGATTTTCTAGTTGGGATAACATAGGAATAGTTCTAATTAATTAGCTATTGGTGAACTTTTCTCACAGTTGTACTGTTGGAGATCTTCAGGCCAAGATAGAATGCTTAGAGAAGACCAATTCAAAGCTCCAGGAAGAGGTTTGTAAGAGTGAGATTTATTTTTATATCTATTGTTTTCCTTTAATAAAATCATAGTGACTTCCCTTTTGAAAATAAGGGTGCATCTATACTGTAAAAATAATGCAGCTTGATGCCTCTTTAACTGGCATGGCTCCATTTTACAGAATCCTGGGTTTTCCAGACCCCCCCCCCCCGCAAAAATGGAAATTTGCTTATATTCAAGACCCATTGGCTTGAATGGCAGTGTGCACTCCATTTTGTCCCCCTCTGTTTGCCGCCCACAAACAGGCGAGGGACGCAGACTTCAAGTCCATGAAAGCAGAGGGACTACTGTATTTCTACACATTGTAGGTACACCCTCAGAGTTTTAACATATGCTGACAAGTCTCTAAGCAGATTTGAATGTTACATGAATTGGCAAGCAAAAAACACCATGTGAAGAAAAGCCATGCAGTTTACAATCTAAAAATATATAGGACTTGGAAATACTTTACACTATTTATCTGTATTGAACTAAACTGAAGATCATTCAAGTCATTGTATTTCTCCATCACCATATATGGATGTGAGAGGTGGACAATGAAGAAGGTCGATAGAAAAAAAATTAACTCATTTGAGATGTAGTGCTGGAGAAGAGTGCTGAGAATACTGTGGGCCAAGAAGACAATAAATAGCTCCTTGAACAGTCAAGCCTGACCTCCCTCTTAAAGCCAAGATAACTAAATAAAGGCTGTTGTACTTTGGCCAGATAATGAGAAGGAATTAATCATTAGAAAAGACAATGGTGCTAGGAAAGGTGGAAGGCAGTAGAAAGAAAGGAAGACCACATGCAAATGGTTAGACTCAATCAGGGAGACTATGGGTCTCAGCCTGCATTATCTGAGCAGAGCAGTGGAGGACAAGGGATCGTGGAGAGTGCCCAGGCCTCTCCTTTGCAGTTTGGTTTCCCTCAGCAGTTTGGTTTCCCTCCTTCCTTCCTTCCCTCAGCTCTGCGAACTCCCTTCAAGTGGAGGAAAACCAAGCCACCAAGAAGAGGCCTGGGCCAAGTGCCCAGGCCTCTCCTTCGCAGCTTGGAACTCATGCCCTGGCCCTCTCCCAGCCCTGGCAGACTCCGTCCCTGCAGCCAAGCTGGGGCAGAAGCCACCATGGAGGAAGCAGGACAGGAGGTAAGCAGGGAGTGAGGGAGGAAAGGAACAAGGGAGGAAGGGAGGGAAGGAAGGAGGAAGGGAGAGTAGGGGAGGGGAGGGACTTTTGTCCCCAATGGCAGTGCGGTGCCTGTGCGCCTTCATAGGGGACCATGCAAGCTTGCCATCCACGGATGCTCAAAGCCCCGGACGGCAAATCCACGAATGAGGGCCCCCTGTATGTTTATTAAAGTTAAAATGTGAAGTTGAAGGCTTTCATGGCCAGCATCTATAGTTTTTTGTGGGTTTTTCGGGCTATGTGATCATGTTGTAGAAGAATGTATTCCTGATGTTTCACCTGCATCTGTGGCTGGCATCTTCAGAGAATGCTGGCATGGAAGAGCACAGTGAAGGACAAGAGAGACCCTCTCACAGCTGTAGGAGTTTACTGCATACCATGCAGCTGCAGACAAGTCTACATAGGGACCACCAAATGCAGTGTTCAAACACAAATCAAGGAACATGAGAGACACTGCAGACTGAGTCAGCCAGAAAAATCGGCAGTAACAGAACATGTTATAAACCATCATGGGCGTAAAATGTTGTTTGAAAACACTGAAATTCTGGACTATGCCAACAACTATCAGATCAGAATGCACAGCGAAACCATTGAAACCCACAAACACCTGGACAACTCAACAGGAAAGAAGAAACACTTAAAGTGAACAAAATTTGGCTACTAGTTCTGAAAAACAGCAAAATCAGGACTTGGCAAATACAAATGAAAAACCACCCAGGGTCAGGTTTTCCCAGCAGACAATGATCACTAATTAAGCAGACACTAATCCTCTTTGCATTTTCTCCCACCCTGAGGCCTTGCCATCAACAACAGAACAATACACAATTTAACATGGAAATCACTCCTCCCTACCCAGGGCCACAGTGTGTGTGTGTGTGTGTGTGTGTGTGTTTCATAAAACATTGTTCATTGCTAAGCCTGAGGCATATCTAGACAGACAGACAGACCTAACTCTCTTCCATCACAGCATTCTCTGAAGATGCCAGCCACATATGCAGGGGAAACATCAGGAGTAAACTCTTCTAGAACATGGCCACGTAGCCCAAAAAGCCCACAAAAAATCTATAAGTTAAAATATCTCTGGAACTTTTATAGTTCATAACTGTAAACCAACTAGTCTTAAAACAATACCTACACCCATTATAAGCAATCTCTGTAGTGAAGTAATAAAATAGTTGTGTGCACCTGTTATAGCAGCTGAATTTTGAGGTTTTGATTTTGTGCTATAATTTACAAATGTTTATATTCACTTCAATGGCACATTTTTCCTCTTCTTTCTATTCCCCTGCTTCCCTTTTTCCAGTTGGCAGCAGCAACAGATCGGATCCGGGCGCTTCAGGATGAACAGCAAGAGTTGAGGCAAGAAAATGAACTAATCCGTGAACGAAGTGAAAAGCATGTGGAGGTCAGAAATGCTACAGAGCAGATATGCACAGGGGCTCCTTAGAGGCCAGGATTAGCTAGTTTTGTTAATGTGAAAAAAATTCTTTCAAAAGAGAAGCCAGTCTCAAAGTAGCCATTCAAAAGGTACAAATCTTATGCATAATGCAGCTGGAGAAGACGCAAAGATGGTGTGTTTATTGAGGAACCCTTCCAAACAGTTTGAGAGATGGGATTGGAAACTGCAGGAGAAAATAGCCATCCCCACAACCTTTCTTCGGTGTGGGAAACATCTGTAGTGCCCTTTACAATTGGAAGGAGCTCTTCCAAATCATAGAGGACTTAGATCCAACTGTTTCCATCTTTAAAAAATACATTTTTTAAAAAAATCAAATATCCAGTCTGAAGATACTGCCCTCAGTCCAGAGCACTTCTATATGTACTGGGGTCTGATCTTGGGAAGGTTGCCCTTTTTTTTCTTTTTCTTTTTTTGGCCATGCTGTTAGGGAAGATTTTAGGAGCTGCAGTCCATGATCTGAGAGGCTCACACATTTACTTACTTACTTATTTATTTATTTACGGTATTTATACCCTGCTCTTCAGTCCTAAAGGCTCTCAGAGTGGCTTACAGATAGTTATTCAGACGGTTCCCTGCCCTCAGATGTACAATCTAAAAAGAAGTGTCACAAAAGGAGAAGGGAATGGTCGTGGGGAAGGGGGGAAGTCCAGTGGTTCTTCTCTCCCTCTGAGGCCTGGACCATGGCAGATGGACTGGAAAGAGGGCCCTTCTTCTTGCTCTGGCTAGCCTTACTGATGGGGTAAGGCCTGCCTTTTCATTCCCTCCCAGGCCAGATGGTGACAGTTGGACTGGAGGGAGGATCTTCTTCAGGCTAGGCCTGATGGGGTCAGGCCTGCCTTATCACTGCATCCCAGGCTGAATGATGTCAGATGGACTGGAGGGGTCTTCTTTAGGCTAGGCCTGATGGACCTCCCATCATTTAACCGGTGAAAACTGGGACACATTTGGCCAAGAACACACAAGGTAGGAAAGGCTGAAATAGTTTGCTCTTTCCTGAGCTTCTTGGGAAGGACAAGAATTTGTTGTCTCCTCTCCACTTTTTAACTTTTAACTCAATTTGAAGCAATTGAAGTAAGCTACAAGGAAAGGGGGAGAAGGAGCCAAAACTCAGAGCAGCTGAAAATGAGGGATGAAGATTAGTTGGGACTGTTCCTGAAAAATCAAAGCAGCTGGAGGGCACAGAGCTGTTGCAGGACAGGCGTTCTCTGGTCACCTCAGTAGAAAAATCTGTGCTCTAAATGGATCACAGAGAGAACATTGTTGGTTGCAGTACTGATACACATTCATCCATGGTTTTATTCAGTTTTGTTCAGGGTAATGTCTGGACTGTGAAGTTACTTATGATTAGGCATAAATTGCCATGAAGGAACTTGTCTACACAAATCTACAATATTCTCAGGAAAATGTCAAAAACCACTTTGTATTCTAGGTAACTAAAGAAGACACAAAAGTTGAACTGGAAACATACAAGCAGTCACGCCAAGGCCTGGATGAAATGTATAGTGATGTGTGGAAGCAACTAAAAGAAGAAAAAAGAATCCGTATGGTGAGATACTGTATTCTTTTAGCCTAAAGTGAATGAAATTACCCACCATGTCCCCTGAGAGATTGCGGGGGGGAGGCATTTGAGGGAATTTTTTTGTTCAAAGGGCATTGTGACCCTTAACTCTTGACAGTTACTCTTCCCTTGTGTCATTTTGACTTTTCCACAATGAAAATTGAAGTTGAGGTTTCAGGACAGGTTTAGTGACACACTAATAAGAGTCATTATAATGGAACAACTTAGGGAGATTCATGTCCAAGTCCTTCTTGCCTATTTAACATAAAAGGTGGCCTTGAACCATTTGCCCTTTTACAATCCATTCTAAACATAATGTATCCCTTTCATGGTGAGTGCTACTAAGTATGTCAGCACCCCACCCCAAAAATGTGTTTTAAAAAATGTACATTTTCTTGATGCTTAGGTAGCCCTGCACTTCCATGCAAATAATATCTGAACAGCATTCCTGCTTCAGACACACAACACTGGCAAGCAGGTTATTATTTATTTATTTATTTATTTATTTGTGGGATTTATACCCTGCCCTTCAGCCCTAAAGGCTCTCAGAGTTGCTTACAATCACTATTATTTTTAATTAGACGGTTCCCTGCCCTCAGACTCACAGTCTAAAAAGACATGACATAAAAGAAGAAGGGAATGGTGATGGGGAAGGAGATCAGGTCCAGCAGTTCTTCTCTCCCTCTGAGGCCTAGACCAAAGCAGATGGGTCTTAATCTAGGTCAGGCCCAATGGAGTTGGCCCTGCCTTTTCACTCCCTCCCAGGCTGGAAGATGACAGTTGGCATGGAGGGAGGGCTCTCTTTCTTCAGCTATCCCTGATGGAGTTGGTCGCACATAAACACGGGATTGTAGAGGTGGCAAGAAGTTATAAGTGTTACATTTCTTCCTGCAGCATCAGCACATACTAGGACTTTCCTGAAAACTGGGACTTACTAATGTTTCCTGGACCACCAAGAAAGTGGATTGGACTGTGCCCAGTTCAAGAGTATGCCTAGTGCAGCCTAACGGAAAGATCAAAAAGTGAGGAAACACAGGGAGACAGGGAGCTTAGTGCTCGAAGCTGTATCTATTACACACACATACTGTACTTCTGTCATTCTCTCTTTCATTGCAGTCCAGCACAGTGGAATGGAAAATGCTAGATACAGATACACAGGTCGGGGAATTGTTGTTGGGCTTACCTTTTATCTGCATAGGATTGCCTGTAAAGATTCCCAAATACTAGTTGGTGTTGAGAAACAAGGAATGGATTTGGCTGGGCCTTTTGATTAGGACTATAAACACCAAAAGGACTAAATCTCTTAGTGGGATATAAAAACACATATTTTCCCATTTTTCACAGATCAGCCAAATCCTGTGCATGTACATAAAGTTGCACACACAGAATATAATCTTTCAGCTCACTCAGTGCAGCACGAGAAGGTCTCCTAATCCTTACACGTGTGTAAGGGGGCATTGTTTAGATGGCATAGGGCCTTAAAAAGTCCTATAATATATACTGACGCAGGCATGTTAGGATTCCAGCCTTTGTACTTCTATTGGAGAAATATGTTGCATGATCTGTGGATAAGCAACATAATTTTGCTTGTTTGTCCTGAAGTATTTCCAGTGTTTTGTTCATGGAGTTTTGCATTGGAATTTTTAAGGAGCTGGAGAAAGAGCTAGAACTACAAATTGGAATGAAAACAGAAATGGAAATTGCCATGAAACTGTTGGAGAAAGATACTCATGAGAAGCAAGATACTTTGGTTGCTCTTCGCCAGCAGCTAGAAGAAGTTAAAGCTATCAATTTGCAGATGTTTAACAAATCTCAGGTATGCATGTCAAGTGAACAGCTTTGTCTATTACACTTTGAATATTCACAGTGCATTGGGATAATTATTTACGTGGCCTTTAAAGCGTCTTATTGATTAGGAGCCAAAGACAAGTCACCTGCCCAGTCACTCACTGACTTGATGGTGACAGTATTGAAATTTTTCTCCAAGCATTTCCAGTTCAAGGACTAATTTTAAAGTCATGTTCCCAGCTTGTGAACCCAGTCTTTATGAACAAATATCAAAACCACACATCACTTCCTCCTTTCTAATCTGTTTGTTTCAGCATTTAAACCAGGTTTCTCTCATCAAAAATTGAGAACTCTGACTTCATGTCTGTTTACTAATCAGGTTATATCAGCAGCCAGTTTTCCATTTTGGACATAATGACAATTCTGATTTAAACCTGAAGCTGCCATATGGGAACTAGGTCAAGGTGAGAAAGGAGTGTGTAGGCCTTATAACCATTCCTTATTCTGAAAACTGTGCCTTATGAAGCCGGGAACCTGCCCCAGTCTGTTGTATAATATATCATTGATTAGTACAGTGGTGTTTTAACCATCTTTAATTCCCTGGGAATTTATCAGCTTCCTTGTATGAACTTCATCCCAATTACACTTGAAGTACATTTCCCAGTAGATAAGACCCCCACATCCTGTAAATTGGGTTATGCTCCTTCCACTCACTCCAATAGGCAGGGCTGAAACTTGAGACCTTCTGGTGACTCCCACGTGGGTGGAGCTAACCCTGGAAGCCCAGTCTTGTCCTGCCTATCACTCCAGTAGGATGTGTTTGCTGTTGCTCTGCAACTTCTTCACTACAGCTGCTTTAATCCTTTTTCTTGGTGCCTTGGAAGCATGGAGGAAGATTTAATATGGCAAGGGCTCCCAGGATTGGAGAAATGTCTTGGCTTTGCCAATGAATCTTCCCTCTCCTCCAAAGCTGCCCCCTTTCATGGGGGAGCACAGGAGATTTCAGCAGACAGCCTTGCAGCACATGGGAGCCATGGGAACAGATGGTGAGGGTTTTCCCCTCCATGTCTCTGTTTCTCCCCATCTCCTCTGCCCAGCCCTTTTAGGGCCACGGATCAGAGAGGCATCTGGCCAGAAGTTATGGAAACTTCCCTCCTCAGTGTCTCTGCCCAACCCGTTGAGGGTCTGGGTTCAGAGGAGTGGCTGGCCAATGCTATGGGAAAGAGTTTCTCCCCATCTCCTCTGCCCAGCCCTTTCAGGGCCACGGATCAGAGAGGCATCTGGCTAGAAGTTATGGAAACTTCCCCTCTCAGCATCTCTGCCCAACCCGTTGAGGGTCTGAGTTCAGAGGAGAGGCCAGCCAATGCTATGGGAAAGAGCTTCTCCCCATCTCCTCTGCCAAGCCCTTTTAGGGCCACGGATCAGAGAGGCATTTGGCTAGAAGTTATGGAAACTTCCCCTCTCAGCATCCCTGCCCAACCCATTGAGGGTCTGGGTTCAGAGGAGAGGCCAGCCAATGCTATAGGAAAGAGTTTCTCTGCATCACCTCTGCCCAGCCTGAAGCAGTGCCAAGGTCAGAGAGGCAAGCCAGCCAGAAGACACAGGATAAGGGGTGAGTACCAGGGGCCCTCTCTGCAGCCAGCAAGGAACCTTTCCCAGATCTAATGCCATTGGCCACTGCAGGCACTATGCCTAGCATAAGGCTTGGGACTCTGCCAGGAGGGCAGATGAGGGGTCTCCCCTTCCTTCCCTTCCTTCCCATTCCTGGTCCCAGTGGCACCCAGGATCCCAACAGATGTGGGAGATCCTGTTGCAGCCTGGGAATCACATGGTGATGTTGCCAGGGCTCTGGCACATTGAATTGTTATAATGAAATGTGTGGAAAGAGGCAGAGGACTCCTCCTCGGGCACATAATAATAATATATTTATTTGTATCCCGTCTCTCCCTGAGTTGGATATACAACCGCCATCTTGGCCTCATGGCTTTAAGGTAAGCTAGATGGGGCCCAGCAGGGGCTGATGCAACTCTAAAATGGGCTTTTTTGGCTGCCACAGAGCATCCCACAATGAAAGTAGAAAATGGCCTCTTGCCCTCACCAGAGGGAACATGGCCTCTGCCAACCATCTCTAAACAGAGGCTGAATGGCCATATGTTGGGTGTGCTTTGATTGAGTGTTCCTGCATGGCAGGGGGTTGGACTAGATGCCCCTTGGGGTCCCTTCCAACTTTAGGATTCTGTGATTCAAGGTTTTGCTGAGAGAATACATGGATACAAATCCTCATGCATTCTCTCCTTTAAAAAAAGGGGGGGGGGGGAGGGGGAAGACTTGAGAGTCCCCTTCACCCCCTATGGTGTTAGGCTGCCCCAAACTGTGGCACTCTTGAGGCCCTTTCTGTCAGAGATGGCCCTTTCTCAGGATCCAGGCATATCTCAAGGAAATGGGGTGCCATGTCCCACAGCAGCCCTATGTGCTCCTCCCAGTTTACCTATGCAAAGGGGAAGGGAGTTGAGGAACAAGCCAGCCCCTATAATGGAGCCTGAGACTGAAAGGGCTAAGCTTCTAAACCTCATCTTGGAGTTTTGTCTGTTTCAAAAATAAGACTACAGGCCATATGCAACTATATTTCTTCCTTCTCAGAGTTGTTCTGTTTCTGGTCATCCCCCCTTCCCTTTTTGCCTGTTTTACCAGAGCAGAAAAGGTGCCTGGAAACTAATTCTGCAGGGAGGGGGTAGCCATAAAAGCCACATGATGACTTTTCTTCCCTCCTCAGAGGCCTCCATTCTTGTCTCCATTAAGGCCAGAGTTCACTTTGCCTTAGCTGGGGCAGCCTAAAGCACAGGAGGAGCACATGGTTCTATTCTGAGGACAGGTGGAGATGTTGAATAATTTGTTAATGTTTTTAATTGTACTGGTTTTTAAGGTTGTGAAGTCGCTCTGAGTTCCACTGCTGGGAAAAGAGTGGAACACATACATCATCATCATCATCATCATCATCATCATCTCCCTTGTGCAAACTGGTATCAGCCTTAGCTTTTCTCAATGAGAGCATAGGCTTTATCTATACAGATTTGTTTAGAGTTTAATAAGCAGGGGGACTCAAGCAAGAGAGAAAGATACTTCCCTCCTCTGGTCATTGAGTTGATCTCTAAAGCTTACACACATTTGAGGATCTTTGAGAAGATCATCTCAGATGAAGTGATAGATATATATTGGATTAAGGTGACCAGCCAAGCCCTTCCCCCTTTAGGGGCGAAAGAGGGGGTCCAAGTTCCTGCAATAAACACAGGGACCATTAGCTATCCTCAGGAGACACCTGGCTCCCCTCTCCATCCCTTCTTTCAGAGGAGAGATGTCTGTTAAAGGAAATTTAAAAATAAAAATACAGCTCCTTGAAAAGGTTGGCTGTAATTCAAGAGGTTAAGGAGAGATTTTAATTGGAGACAAACAACTTCCTCTCCATTCCCCCCCCCCTTTCCCCCCATGAGTATTTGAAACAATAAAACAGGTTTTTCTACTAAGGGGTTGCTTCAAATTCCATTCAGACAATCCTATGGAGCCCTGAGGGGTCTGCCAGAAAGAAGAATACCACTATTACCTGTTAACTAGTCTAAAGAGTTACATTTTAATTAAGAATGCCTGCTGATGGACTTGCCATTCAGCTGGTTCCTTTTTTTACATGGTTTACCAATCTCTTCTTTCAGTTAGTCTCAGGGTGCTACAAGATCCCTTTGCATACTATTGTTACAAGGTTAGCCCCTTTGTGGGTGGGCAGCCCTCTGTATACCCACAGCTTGTAGGGGTGTGTGTGTGTATTGTATACATATATACAACAACAACAAAACCCTAAGAACAAGAACCATGATTTTACTGTTTTATATAATGGACTCCTGTTTACTGTGACATTATATTTTATGAGACATGAGCTTCCATGGATTTGGTATCCATGCAAGGGCTTATGAACAATCTCCAGCAGATACCAAGGGCCCACACTACTCTTTAAAATTGAAGTTTGTTTTTCTTTGACAGATCTTTTGTGGAGAAATTCCTGTCCTCGAAATTGGATAGCAGATAGCAGAGACCTTGCCAATGTTCTGTTATCTTCCTTGACTCTTTAATCAGTGGTTCATTCAGTGGAGAGAGCCCTCAGCCTTCCTATAGGTTGATGATAGTCTGCTGCATGAATTTAGAAGGTTTTTTAATCCTCCAGACAATATCTTTCGTGGATGAAATCAGACTTAATCCTGACAGCAGGCCTCGCTAACTGAGTGCATCCATGCATCTGCATGGACTCACCAGTGTCTTCAACATAAAGGTTAACCCCCTTGCCTAACCATGGAAATAGTCTAATTTTACACAGGTGCACAGATGTTCCAGTGGAAAACTCCACACTGTTCTGAAATATAAGTTGGTGGTCAGACATGAACACTCCTCTTTCAGAGTGGTAAGTCTTCATTGTGTCAAGCTAAATCACCTTAACATCGCCTTAATGGCTATAACCAATTGACCAGGTGATCAGGGATAGGGTGGAAGCTGACATAGGCCCGTATCGGATCAGGTTCCATGCTGATTGATCATGAAATCCACCATGTTTACCCCTGGGGGCTTAACTGGAGATCCTTCTCCCTGTTGGGATCACTAGCTTCTATTTTTTCCCCTAGACTGACCAGTAAGGGGAAATGGGTTTGGCCATGGAAGAAAGGGCTCCCATGCCTGACATTCTTCCCAATCTCAAGGTGAGCCTGATCCCTCTCCATCTCTCCACACCAATACTAGTTGGTATTGGTATATAGTGCCATACAGTGGCAGCCCCTCGACCAGACCTGCTGCTGTTAATTCTCAGAATATAATGGAAACAGTTGCTATTTCCTCAGTCCAGATATTCTGGTCTATAACACATAAATTGGCATTGATGTCCTTCAGGACTCCATGAAAACCTCAGTCTTCTCCTTTTGTAATTCACCACAGCCATGTTCAGACTTCACTTATAACCTCACTGTTGTGACACACGCAAGGGGCCGAGGTGGGATAGCATCCCATCTCCATCCCAAGTCCCTCAGATGACTTGTTGCTTGCCTTGCTACACAACACCATTTCTCTTCTAGGATTTATACATGGTCCAGAGGGTGCTAACGGTCATAGTTCCTAAGGGAGATCTCTCTAAACCGGTTACCTGGTTGGGGCCCCTCCTGGTTGTTCCCCCCTTGGCACAGAGGGGATCAGAGCCTGGGGTCCTGCTATCACACTAGCAGCTAAATGTTATTAGAACTGCCCCGATGGCAATTCAGACAGAATCAGACCCAGACCCCATCCTTAGGGTGGGCTTTAATTAACAAGATTTTACATACAGTGCTATGTAAATTTTCAGCACTACATAAACTAGGGTTAATAATATAATAGCTGTAACCTCAGGGTTCAGAATCATATTCCGTCGCCTTCTCCTTCATTCTCCCAGTCACTGGAAAGAATGTAAAACATACACCATGCTGGGGAGCCAGCCACCCATAGAGGAGAAACAGCTGTGTACCTCTGACACTCCACTTTGTTTTCCTTTAGCCCTGTGCTTTGGGCAAGAAGGCATCAGCCTCCATGCCTAGCAAGTGGATCATGCCTTCATTACTCCTGGCCCTGGATCCTTGGGAGGTTACCACCAGAAACCAAATCACTCATACCAAGGAGTGCAGGTGCATTGCACCTCTAGCTATCATAGATCCTATAGCAAAGACCATTAGGGTGGCCACATTGAAACCATCATACACTCTTATTAGGCTTCACTGGTTTGACAGCTTGGCTTGGCTGAGACTGCTGTTTTTCAGCAGGGTCTTGCAGCAGGTGCTTAAACCTATGTAACTGAAGGGCCAGCACCACCCACCCTGGTTAGATCGGCTTTGGTAAATCCCAATTTACAGGATGTGGGGGTCTTATCTACTGGGAAAACGGACATTGGTACTTACCCGTGATATGTCCATTTCCAGTAGATAAGAGCCCCACATCCTGGCCCACCCTCAGGGGTGCTGGCATTGGGATGTCTCATAATCCACATAGTTCTTTCCTATGGGGAGCAAGTGAGTTTGCTCATGGGCCGTCTCAGTCACTGTCCAATCCTGTATAGTTTGATATGCAGCTAAATTGTTATGTTTTTCTGGAGCATTCGGCTTTTGTACGACTGGCCTTCCAGGGTTAGCTCCACCCACGTGGGAGTCACCAGAAGGTCTCAAGTTTCAGCCCTGCCTATTGGAGTGAGTGGAAGGAGCATAACCCAATTTACAGGATGTGGGGCTCTTATCTACTGGAAATGGACATATCACGGGTAAGTACCAATGTCCGTTTTGCCCTCAATAACGCATAGTAGATGTAAGCATATTCCTTTGCACTAAGTGAACTTGTCTGTTGGTGTTGACAGCCTTTCTGCAGGTAATTTCTAGGAAAAGAATCTCACCACCCTATCTCACCAGTTTTTGTTCAGACAGTGAGGTAAAGGTTGTCTGCACACATCACTGATTATTGTTGGGATAATGTAATGGGTGGCACTGAGGGTAATTGAGATAAATCTATGTTAATCAAATATGGCCCTTGGGTAGTTTTGTTTTGAAACTTTAAGGAATTATTAATTTTACAAGTGATGTTTGAACTCTCTCTCCAGAATACAGAGACTACTCTACAGCAGAAAAAAGAAGCAATATCATCCTTTGAAGGAAAAACAGATCAAATGATATCTTCTATGAAACAAATGGAAGACAGGTAATTTCTTTCATAGTCCTGATCTAACTTGTGATCTTCCGCAAGTTCTGTGTTCTTGCTGTAACATTAGTTCCACAGTGTTCCAACATTCAAAAATCCAAATCAGTTTTCCCACTAGAAGTTGCTTTTAGTGAAAGCATGGCTGCCTCTCTGAGACATTCCCCTTATTCCCTTTTGTCTCTCTGGGATTCCTCTTTATACTTACTCCTAGCCTTCTTCACACACAACACTGAGATATCTCTTTCCCAATACCAAAAGCATATAAGCCATGTTGAGATTAGACAAAGGGCAGAGACATTGCCTCCAGCATGAGGCTTGTAAACAGCAGGCTGTGCATGAGATGTTCTTCAGAGCCAGTTGAAATGAGCCTGATGGGAATTTCTCAGGAGCAGAGTCAAGTCCACACACCATGAGGCTACGTGGTGTGTCATTGGTCTGAATATGCCTGACAGCACGGATGCTGCAGAGATACACATCTGCATTTGATATGGGTAAGGCAGACATATGGAAGAAGTTGTTGTTGTTGTTGTTGCTGTTATTGTGTGCCTCCAAGTCATTTTTGACTTATGGCAACCTATCATAGGATTTTCCTGGAATGTTTCTTCAAAGGGGGTTTGTCATTGCCATCCTCTGAGGCTGAGAGAGTTTGACTTGCCCAAGGTCACCTAGGGGGAGTTATGTTCGAGCAGGGAATCCAACCCTTAAGGCTGAAGGGCGGGGTATAAATACTCAATAATAATAATAATAATAACAACAACCCTGATCTCCAGAATCATAGTTCAGTGTTCAGACCTCTACATCACACTGCAAGAAGAAACCTGCAGAAAAAAGGAATTAATTGTGGAATATGGGCTGTCATGAGCTGGGACAAGAAACTCTGAATTTGGAAAAGGGAGAAAGCATTAAGACTGGGCTTTATATATATATATAATATTTCTATACTACCTTTACACCTTAGCATAGAATATATATAAAAGCAGAGTTCTTTCAAGCCATTAATTGTCCATTTGGGAGCTGATGGCACCAATTCCTTGCTTGGCTGTCTTCTGTATTTTTGCTGCAAATACAGGCCTTTAGTAGCCTTGGACAAGGCTGCTTCAGCAGTTCCCACAAGGTATTGTTACCAGTATTGCCTTCACAAGCTAATGGCACATACTACTAGGCCTGGGTTTTTGAGAGTAGTAGGCAAGGACTAATGAACAGAACATTTACTATATAAGACGATATTCATAAATCAGCTAATGAGCTGAGTGTGGAGAAAAAAATCCTGACAGCACTAACCTACAATGTGACAGAAGATGTTGATGTACATTAAATTCAGACATTAAATTCAGTATACCTGTACAATGTGACCAGTGTTTGTGTGTGCATGTGTCTTTTTCAGATTGCAGCATGCAGAAAAGGCCAGAAGAGATGCAGAAGAGAAAAGTGTCAAACTGAAACGAGAACTGGGTGGCAGAATTGAGACCCTGAAACAACAACTAAGCCAACTGGATAACAAGCGGTACTCTTGCACTACCTATTATTTGAAGCTTCCATGTCTTCTGTCTTTACTTGTAGCTTTTACTTCTTTCAATAAAAGCCATATATCTTCCAACTAGAAACATATGATACCTCACTTTTGTGATATCTCATAAAACCAATCAATTGCTAAGAAAGCAATCCAAACTGCCAGAACAAAGGGAAGTGCCCTTGCGCTGGCAGAGAGGAGCTCCATGGGGATGGAGTAGATATAATGCTCAAAGAAAACTCTATGGGAATAGAGCTTTTGCCCCAAATGTGTCATTCTGGTGACAAGTCACAGGCAGCCCTGGATCTTTTTCCTGTTCCATTTTATATATTGGCAGACACGGACACTTTTCCTCAAGTCTTTTAATGTGTATTTTCCTGGTCAGCCACAAAATTGAACCCAAATTTTGCCCTGCAAAGGTTGCCAATAGATTATGCCTTATAGTAAAAGATGGGCAAAGCTTAACTTGCTGTGACTTAATTAGCCATGATCTAAATTGCTACACAGTTGGTTCTCTACAGGCATAGGGAAGCTTTGGGGTTTGTGTCTTCTAAATAGTCTCACTCTATATAGCCATGTGTAAAATTCCCTTGAAACTAAAGGAAAATACAGAAGTCATTATGATAGGATGTGCAAATATCCTATTCAGAGCAACAACAACAACAAAAATACCAGAATCTCACTGACCAAGCTTTTGAACATGCCTAAAGGAGGCTCTCTAGGTTACAGATGCTGTTTTACACAGAAATACAAAATCCTCCTTTGGTGACCTCAGGAAAAAAGCACTCTACCTATCCTTCATTTTTTATTCCAGAATTTCCCCAAAGGTAAATACTTTTCAGAAACAATCTTTCTTTCTGACATAGTGCTTTGTTGTTGTTGTTGTTGTTGTTGTTTTAATTTAAACAGTTCAACTCTTGAGAGAGAATTAAAATCTGAGAAAGAGCAGCGACAGAGTCTGCAACAAGAGCTACATCAAGAGAAAGATACCACTACTTTGCTAAAAACAGAACTACAGCAAGTAGAAGGTTTGAAAAAAGTAAGTGATCTGGGAAGCATATTTTTATATAGCATATAAAGTTGGGCAAAAAACTATTAACACTAGAGGCCTTGTTATAACTGATTTGGGAAAATTTAATATTTGATGAACTGTCAGTACTAGTATTCTTTGAATTCTAAACACATTCTTGGTGGGGATCCAACTAGTGGGGATCCAACTAGTGTTCCTTTCAGATGGCAGATTTCTAATGCAGTACAGGAGGGGAGGCATTTCTCCTGTCTCCCAATTCTGTTCTCGAGAGCATGGCATCCTATGAGGTAAGGGAGACTTTCTTTCTTCCCCAATTATGCTGGCTGGAACCCTTTCACCAACAGAAGGATGCCAGTTGGATTCCACTCTTTGACATCACAAGTGATCCAGTCACTGCAGTTGCTTGACATGTGATCTAAGTGCTTGTTATTTTTTCTTTTTATTAAAAAACAACAACAACGCCAAGTTGCTGAATTCAATATCAAAGTCCATGTCTGCCTTGGATGTATTTACATGAGATGAAAGGATCAGTAATGCCTATAAAAAGCCAGATCATGGGAGGAGTCTACAAGAGATACCAAACATGCAAGGTCAAGCTTCAAATATGTTGACTATACACGGTGTGCCCCATCTGTTAAGGAACTTTAAAATGAAGGCAGCCTCCTTACATATAATGAATGAATAAATTTAAACAAACATGGTATTTTCCAGTATTGTTTGTTAGAGAGGCATACATTTTAGGCATTAATAAAATTACTGAGGTAGTTGGTGGCCTCTAGTAAAACAGATGTTGTTGTTTCAGATTCTCATCTCACTCCCCTTTCTTATCCCAAGCATTTCTTGCAATTCTACTAATTCTTTTTTTAATGGTTTTTATTAAATTTTAATTTTAAAATCTAACAAGTTAACAGTCAAAATATTACAATATTACAATATAATATAACACAGACTAATATATAAAACAAGATTAAACTTCCATATTCTACTTTTCATATACATTCATATTTTACATTTCCTATAGTTCCTGTGGCTTGTACTTTACCTTTCTTATTCTTTACCTGTATCTCGGTTGATTTTACTTTATGTTGATGCTGTCTTATCTTTTGTCTCAGCAAGGTTTTTCTTCTTTATCCCTGTCTTTTTGTCCTAATGAATTTCTATACAACCTAGCATTCCTGAAATTTGAATCTGTCATTCCTTACTCCTTCTAATGTCTTTGTATCATTCTTTTTCTTTTCCCTTTCTTCTATATATCTAATAAACTTTTATTTCTCTTATTCCTTCACCCACTCTGATCTTAAATCTTATAATATCGCTTCCTATTTCTCTTTGTTGTTTAACTCAAATTTAGATCTTTTCTTGGTTCATTACTATCTTAACAGACAGTAATCAACACTGGTTATCCTAACTTTTTTAGACTGCAATTCTACTAATTCTAAGAGATTGGAGAGGAGGGGCAGTGGAGAGAAGAGGGTGATAAAGTCTAGAGTAGAGTGTGCAGATGTTAGAGGCTGAGGGGGAGACACTGAAACATTGGAGAGACACTATAGCCTCCCAAATTCTATTTTCACCATGTTTTTAGACCCAAAATAGGGCTTTCTTATAACAGGAAGGGATCCAGAAGTCATACCTGTTTTCTTTTTAACTTTCCTAGTTCTAAAATGGCCTGGGGGAGGGCACAGATGTGGTAGAATTGCTCCCCATGTTCCCAAGAGGGTATTTGGAGGACCCCCAAAAATCAGCAAACAATTTTGTGACTCCTGTGGGGTCAAAAAAAAAAAGTCCTGTCAACACATGCCATTCAGCGGCTGCAACTTGCCCATCTCTGCCCTAGATGTGAGACACCTTCGGCTTTTTGTGGGGAAAGATGGAATGTAAAAAAAGTATGTGTTATGTTATGTTATACAGTATTAACTTATGTTATAGTGGGCTAGGTCCCACATGATGCTAGTGCGCATCATGGAACATTCTCCCCTTGTGTTCATAGGAACCACCCCCAAAACAGCTCAAGAATATCTACCAGCCCTCTGTAGCAGGTTTTTGGGGTACCTGGGGAATTCAAGTACAAAGGGGAGATAATCCTTCACTTACTTGGATTCACCAATTGTGTGAGTGGACCTCCAATGCTTGATACTGTACAATGTAATTATATCATGTACTTGCAAAATTGGCATAAATAAATAAATAAATAAATAAATAAATAAAATGGATGGACCAGAGGGCTATTTCTAGAATAGGAGAAAGGGGTTGAAAGGATGGACAAAGAAATAGATGGAACAGAGCAAGATTGGGCATGTTTGACCCACTAGATATCTTGCCCTTTGAAGCAGGTGTGTTGACTGAAGTTTCTGGAAAATGAACTTCAAAACTCCTGGAGAACTAGACATCAATCACCTCTGTTCATCCCAGACTCTTCCATGAAATTTAGCAAGCTTCAATTTACACTGTAGTAATAAATGGGAACTGTCCACATTTGATTAATGTTTGGGGGCTTTGCAGTTGGAAAGTCCAGGGCTCAATCCATAGAAAATTTGAGCCTGAGGCTTTGTATATTCAAGTAGACAAGACAAGACATTTATCCCTGTGCTGTAACATCTATTTCTATGTTAGAAAGGATGTTGTCTCATGACATACTTTTCAATCTGGATCTAGCTGATGGTTGTCAATATCATTATAGACTAAATCAGGGTTGGCCAAGGACAGTCCATCTGGAGGGCCCAGTCACCCACCCCTGGGCTAAGGACAGAATGCCTTTCTGTACACAGTCTCTACAGCATATTTATAGTGCTGTTCTAATAGCAGAAGCCATGTTAGTCACTGCCTTTAATACCAAAGTCAGTCCAAAGTAGGAAAAAAGACAAGAGGAAGAAGAATTCTAAAATATATATATAGCATTTCATGTAAATAAAGATGATGATGATGATGATGATGATGATGATGATGAGTGTGCATATCTTTTATAGGAACTGAGAAAACTGCAAGAAGAGAAGCAGCAGTTAGAAAAGACCTGTGAAGATCAGGAACAGGCCCTTCAAGAAATGGGGCTTCATCTTAGCCAGTAAGCATGTTCAGCTCATTCCTAAACCATTATTAGGGTAATTATTAGGCCAACTAAGATGTCTTTCTATACATGCAAGCTTTTGACATCTCCAGATCTCTTCATCAGGCAAGATGACATTTACCCAAGGATGTGCATGATTTACTTAGGAACATAGGCAGTTTAAAGTAACAGTTGGATTTTCTGTTTTCAGGAATGGGGAAATCAACTACTGTTTATTTCAACATCTCAGTAGCTCCAGATGAAACCTGAAACCATTGTGTTGCCCAATTTGAATGGCTGCAACCTGTTTCCACATTACCTTACTTGTTCTTGGTAACATCTTGCCTGAAGAAGTAGTCTGGATATCTCGAAAGCCTGCACATGGTGACTTAACATAGTAAAAATGTTTCCTTTAAATGAATTTTCATTTTTGATTTTTTTGATTTTTGCGTATGGCCAAGACAGTGGTAAACAGAAAAAGAACTAGTAAATGGAGTTGATATCCTAGTATACAATGAAAATTACGAACCACTTGATCCTTGCCTGTCATCCTGAACATACAAAGAGTTATGAGTTGTTTATTACACCAGATAAAAAGGGAACTATCAATTAAAAATTGTCTGGGTTGAATCTTGGCTATGCCATAAACTCACTAAATGGTTTTGTGATGTTTTAGCCTCATCTCACTTGCTCGCCTGTTCTCCACCTGCAGTATAGGGATAGCATTAACCATGTGTGGCAGGACGTACTTGTAAGGAAGGATCACAAGACAATATAACATGAGTGTTTAAATATGTGTGTTTCAAGTACTATGTAAATGCAAAATATTTTTTCCCTAGATCCAAGCTTAAGATGGAAGATATTAAAGAAGTAAACAAAGCATTAAAGGTATTCCAGCTTTAACAATATACTATAAGGATGGACAGGTTCAACCCATAGGCCACATGGGGCTCTTTTAAACTCCACATCAGTACTTCCAATTCCCCCAATTTAAAAAAAACAGTGAATTTTTCAGGCAATTCCCCCCCCATCACTCAGATATCCTCTCAACGTATTAAAAAAAAAACACACACAAAAACGACCACCCCTTCCCCCCACACAAACACTGCAGAACACCATACTACACCAAATACCCTGTTTTCTTGTGCAGTCCCTCTCAAAACTATAGGAAGTTGTGTGACATCACTTCTTGTCACCATTTAGAGAGGGACTGTGCAGGAATATTGAGCTAATTGGATTTACCATACAGGGATTGCCCACAGGGGAGGAAATTGACCAGTAGCCACCATTCAGTTACCCACTGTTGGTGACTGTACAGACCAGCCAAAAGGGCCGGATCGGGGTGGAGTGGGGTCATGGCAACCGCAGACCACACGCCCCAACTCCACCCCCAAGCCGCCATCACGCCACACACTTGACCAGATGGCAGGCAGTGTGGGAATTCTTCTGCAGCGCAGCGTTTATACATTCTGTGCTGAAGAAACGGTAAAAAACTGCCACTGCAGCAAGGGCAGCTTTTTGCCAGCTCACAAAGAAGTGGCATTTTGCTGCTGCTTTTTGAGCTGGCAAACCATCAGATCGGAGCCACAATGTGAGTTGCTGTGGCCCCAATCCAGCACTCATGGTCTGTTTTCTTTAAGAAACAATTCTCCTGGGGTGTTGTTGTTACTGTTGTTATGTGACTTCAGGCTGATTCCAATTTATGGCAACCATATCATAGGGTTTTCTGATAAGATTTATTTAGCAGTTTTGCCTTCCTGGGGCTGAGAGAATGCAGTATGCCAAAGATCACCCTCTGGCTGAGCAGGGATTTAAACTCTGGTCTCCAGAGTCCTTGTTCAGTATTCAGCCACTGCACCACACTACCTATTATCCTCTGGGGTGCAGCACCATCAAAAGTACTTCAAATATGTTAGGACACTTGGATCTTTTCTGTTCTCTAAGCATGGCATTCTTTTTGCTAAATGACCATTGGCAATTATGTGACTAAAATTACAATTCTACCTGTGTTACCCTAGAGGCAAGTCCCACTTTCTTCCAGGTCAGTGTAAAAACAGTTGCAGCCTCAGTTTAGTTTCCCAAAGCTGTTGGTGAAATAGATATACCTGTAACTGTTCCTGCTTGTGGTTTGGCTTTGTGGAGAGTAGGATGGGAGCTTTCAGCAATTCTAAACTGTTCAGTGCTCAATACTGGAACAGTAATTTTCTTTTTGTTTCAATATTAGGGCCACACCTGGCTTAAAGATGATGAGGCAACCCACTGTAAACAATGTGAGAAAGAATTTTCCATCTCAAGAAGAAAGGTAATGCCAATAATGATGTTCCATTGTTAAAGAACAGTGTCAGGGTAGGACATTTTGTGAAGCCTGGATTCTCTTGAGAAAATATCAACAATAGGAATGAAAGCACACTGAAGTATGTTTGGAGCCCAAAAGCAGATATTCTGTGGTTTTCAGTGGGTTTTAAGAAGGTAGCATCCCAATTCACTTGTGAAATATGTTGCAGGGTGGATAAGCATTTAACACCAGGTCTTCATCTGAAGCTGAAAATGCTAAGACTAGGCATTGTGTGTGCCTTTGGGGACAGCATGTCAGAACCAATCTCCACACATGAATTGCGGAAGGCAGCAGAACCCAACATGCCTCCAAAACCTGTCTTCATGCACAGGAACTCTTTGGCACACAAGTTATAAACTGTGTATATTGAGTCATTCCCAGTGTTTTTACTAAGCAAAGAGACCAGTATATATTAGATACTATTTGTAAATTATTTGTTCTTGCATATCGTCTCTATCATAGAAAACATGGGCCATAAACTGAGCATTTAATCTGTTTGATTAATCATGTCCCATTATTTCCAGCACAGTATGAGACCTTTCTACTTCTTTCTTCCTCGTAATCTAGATTTAGTAGCATTTAAGGAGTTGGTAATAAAGAAGTTTTCTTGAATTCTTGTTCTTTTAATGTTAGTGGGTCCTCCATTCAACTTTCTTCCCATGGAGTGGAGGCATTACTTAAAAATCTCAGTTGTACATGATCTTTCAGTTAGGCAAAATGGTAGCATGTTTATTTGGTTAATATAGCTGACTTTTAAGCCAAATAAACATGTTACCATTTTGCCTAATACTTTCTTCCACAACTCTGAGGTCACATAGTGTTGTGCGAGCTGTTAAGCTCTCCAGAATTCATTATCAGGCTAGAGGATAAAGTAAAACATTTTTTAAAGGGGCAGAGTGTATCAGTTCACATCAGGTGGTTTTAAAATAAAGTGTAGGACACTGGGGACATTGGAGGTCTGTGAAAATCTGGCCAGGATAGCAAATGATGGGTATATAGGGACTTTTTGTGGCATCCTCTGCTGCTGATCAGTGGCCTGGAGGAGAAATATAGCCAGAATCTGTTCCGTTGCCATTGCACAAAGAAGCACTGCATACCACCTTGTGTGCTTGTGCCTTCTAGTCACCTCTTGACTTATGGTGATCACATGAATTTCACAGGGATTTCTTAGGCAAAGAATACTCAGTGGTGATTTTACTTGTTCCTTCCTCTGAAATATAGCCTACAGCATGTGGTATTCATTGGTGGTCTCCTTCAGTAACAATAGAAAAAGAATTCCAAGATATAGCCATGTTAGTCTGTAGAATCAGTAGAGAGATCTTGTAGCACCTTAGATAATAGCTGAAAGAAATCAGCAGCATGAGCTTTCATAGACTTCAGTGCATCTGAGCAAGTAGACTGAAGTCTACGAAAGCTCATGCTGCCAATTTCTTTCAGCTAGTCTCAATGGTGCTACAAGATCCCTCTAAGTAGAAAAAGAACTTACATGCATATCACTTCTGGTTATGCATATATTAAATCCACCATGAGGAATCTGATCAAATTAGGTATTATCAGTTTTATCAGGAGTTCAGTTTCATGTATCTAGGAATCTCCCAATACTGATCCACCAGTTTTGAGAATACAGTTTGAATTCCAGGTGTCAGAACTGTCTTCATTCTTAGGTGAAAAGCATGGATTACTTTGGGATAGTAAAAGTTAGAATAATGTTTGTTCTTACAGCACCACTGTCGAAACTGTGGACACATCTTTTGCAACACGTGTTCCAGCAATGAGCTTGCACTTCCATCCTATCCAAAGCCTGTACGAGTTTGTGATACCTGTCACACTTTACTGCTTCAGAGGTGCTCATCAAATTCTTCATAAACTTGTTTTAGAAGAACCATGTGTAACAAGAGAATAAACTAACAGCTCTTTCGTGGAATCGAAGTTGCACCATTCCTCATCACACATTTCTTATGGTAACTTGCTACATTGGGAGAAATAAACTTTATAATAATGGGTCTTACAGAAATTATGGGAGCTGAATATTTTGCATAGCTTAAGTGCCAGAAAATATTAAAACCTAAAAAGGTCTCAATGTGCTGCAACTCTTGAGATGTGCAGTCATATTTCTTTTGTTTATAGATTACCAAAAAAAAAAATCTATTGTTTGTATTTAACTTTGTACTTGACATTTGTACATCTGATCTCTAAAACAAATTACTTTTCTGAACACTTTAGTCCTATGGATCTACTACTGTGACAGTTCCACTTGAAAAATTCCCTCTAGATTTCTATGTAGTCCAGGCTGAAAATGTCAGCTTCTTAAAAGGTGTCCCCATGGAGGAATTTTTTAAAAGCAACGTATAAATGAATGTGCCTTCGCTATACTTCAAAAGTAAATATAGATTCATGTTTCTAAAGCACCTATGAAATAGTGATAATGCAATAAAGACTTAAAATGGAATTAAACATCCTTGCCTTTCTTTTCATTTTTTAAAAAAGTTATGCTTAACCATTTATTTCACAGGTAAAACACAAGGCATGGGCAGTAGGCTCATACCACTCCCTTCCAAGTTTTACACAGTGAGTGCCATAGGTGTCATGGAACCATTGTTGTTCAACATATTACTTAGATGACGCAACTTAATTAATAAATTTGCAGATGACACCAAATTAGGGGGGGTTGAGGAATTAGTATCCTTGAGAACAGGATCAGAATTAAGGATCCTGCCTGACTTGGTTGGCATGAGGGATAAACCCATGAGCTGTGGACTGCTCCTTCAGTTTCACGGGAAAACGGCCTGAATTGATTGCTGGGCTAAACCTGGGCTGGGCTAAAACTACCAATGAGTATCAGCAAGGGCAAAATGTAAGGGATCACAGGCAGGAAAAATGAAATACAAATATGGGATGGGTAACACTTTGTTTGACAACAGTACATATGAGAAGAATCCAGGGGTTATATAGACTACAAGTTTATGTGAGTCAACAATGCAATGTGGCTGTCAGAAATGCCAATTTTGACCTCTATCAAACAGAAGTAGTGTCCAGATCAAGGGATGCAATAGTACCACTCTATTCAGCTTTGGTCAGACCTCACCTGGAGTAGTGTGCTGTTCTGACCTCAGAACTCAAGGACAGTGACAAGCTGGAACATGTTAAAGGAGACACCCCTGGCTTTTCTTTGCTAACAAAGATTCAGGAAGGTCTCATCCCATGCTTACTACAAGCACATTGATGACTAAAAAGGCCGATCTGAGATAAACAAGCCCAGTTACAGAAAGCACAGCAGAGTCTCCTTGGGTCATGTTTCCAAGTTGTAGTTCTTTCTGTGTTGTCGTTTCTCTTCGAGATTCGTTCGTCGTGAGTTCTTGAAAGAGGCCGCACGCGTCTCCATGCCTCCCGATGTGAGGCCAGGGCAGACCATTGCTGGTGATCAATTTGGCAGAGCTTGAGATGATGTTTCAGGGAGTCCTTGTATCTCTTGAGGCGCCCCTCTTATGCTGACCCATGGCGAGTTCACCGTAGAGTACTATTTTTGGGAGGCGCCTCCATCCTAGAAACGTGACCTGCCCAGCGCAGCTGCGTTTTCAATAGCATGGCCTCAATGCTGGTGATCCCTGCTTGCTCCAGGACAGCAACATTCATCACAGTCAGTCCAGTGTATATTTAGGATTGTGCGTAGACAGCACTGATGAAAGTGTTTGAGGAGTCGTAGATGTTGGCGATAGATGACCCATGTTTCAGACCCATAGAGGAGAATGGACAATACAATGGCTCTGTACACACTGATTTTTGTGCTTCAGGTGTTTTTTCTCCACTCTTGTGAAGCTTTCCAAATGCACTATATGCCTTTGCTAATCTGTGATTGATCTCTTTATCAATCTTGGAGTCTGTAGATGATGCTTTCCAGGTAGGTGAACTGTTGAACGGACGTAAGCACAGTTACCTATGGTGACGTGGGGATAGTGCTCTTCCTGTAGTGCAAGCTGGTAGATAAGATTTTAGCCTTAAGACTGAGAGGTGGTATAATAGCCATTTTTAGGAAGGAATGTCATGTTAAAGATGTCATGTTTGAAGGAATGTCATGTTAAAGATGGGAGCAAGCTTATTCTCAGCTACTCAACACGAGGACATGCACCAATGGATTCGGATTGCAAGAAAGAAGATACCACCTAAACATTAGAACTTCCTGACAGCAATGCTTGCTCCACAGTGGAAGAGACTGGTGAATACTCCTTTGGAGCTCTTTAAACAGAGGTTGGAGGATCTGTCTCTCAAAAGAGCACTTTGGCAATATCTACAAGATAGAGGTTGGACTACATGTCCCTTTCCAAATCTATGATTCTATGTGGCACCATGTTTTCAGTACTACAGGCTACAGTATGTAAGTTGGATGTTTGATGGTATAGAATTGCCACAAGAAGAATCTAAAAACTTTTTTTTTGCCTTGCAATTAGTTTTTCCTTTTGTACTTCCTACACAGCAAGCATGAAGAATCTCAGGACTAAAACTGGCATGGACAGGGAAAGGTTTTAACTGTTAGAAGCCACTCTAATACAAACAATTGTTTAAGAACTGACACCGATACTCCTTCCCCAGAGATATGCCTCCCCACATAGCTTCATGTGTTTTATACTTTTTCTTCTGCTACTTCTTCTCTCAGCCTGAGGAAAGAAAGCAGGAGCAGCAGCACCAGAGCTCCAACCTGCCAGCCAAGTCATAGCAAACTTCACAAATCTTAAACAGGATCCCAAATTTGAGTGTTTTGCTGCCACTTCTCCCCCACTGCCATGTGCTCTAACTCTTTGCTCCACCCAGTTAATCCGTCTCAAAATGGCACTGCTCCAAACAATGCCCTGTGCCCAAGCCTTTCGAGTTTCTCAACTGCCACCATGCCTAGCAAAAGGCATGGCTAAGGGAGTGAGCTTGTGCTCGGAGGTGAAGAGCTGAAGACCCTATCACACAAAGTGAACAGCACTTCAGTGGGAAGGTAAACACTGTTCAGGGCAGTCATGCTAGCCTCATGACCATCAGCCATCTTCAGACAATGCTGGCTCTTCAGCTTAGTAATTGAAATGAGCAATGTCCCCTATAGTCAATTATTTTGTGTGTGTGTGTTTAATTAGTCTTTATTTAGTTTTCCATAATAAAAAAAACAACATATAAAGTAGCAAAGTATAACTTATGCAAAACAGCAGAAAACATTTCAGAGAGATGACTAGATGTTCATGCCAAGGGGAAACCTTTACCTTATATGCCATATAAAGCCTGCAAATTAAAATATTAAAATGTTGTTCTCCCATTGAAGGGGGTGCAGACTATGGGAACAACTACACATTCCCCTTTTGTATTTCCTAGATTCACACAGACTGGATATGAACACTAACAGGACTATCACCAAATCCCAGCCCAGCAGTTATTCTACAGTTATTCTACAGTGGACTCTTAACACTGAGGTGGATGTTAAGGTTTACCTTACAGTAATCAGTGCATCTGAATAATTGCTGCTCACAAAACAATGCTTACTTAAAATCAAAAGAAGATCCAGTTTTTAAAAGGAAGTTTTATTTTAACAAGTTTCACTTAGCGCAATACACCTAAAAGTAAATCACAATACAATGAAAGATTAAATCAAGGCCTCAGATTTCATATGAACACCCAAGACCAGAATTCTAAAGGTAGCTGTATTGCATCTCACATTTCCCCATTAACTTAAAAAGCTTAATGTGCCTTATAAGATATTAAAAAGAAAATCTAGAACTAACATGCCAAATGTTCACTTGAGTTTCCAACACAGCTCCTATATTTTGTTTGTACAAAAAAGCATGTTCCTGAACATGCACTGAAAACAGTGTTTGGTGTTATATGGTATAAGAGCAACATTTAACATAATTGAAACAGCTTTAACCTAAATACGCTTACCGCTCAAATACACTCCTACAACAAAAACGGGGAAAAGCTGAAATTGTTTAACAGGAACTTCTTTACTTGACTTACACTCTAGATGAATGTTTCAGCATATTCAAAAATACTGAACCTGAATGGTTTAAAATGATCCTGATTTCACTTACAAGTAAAGCATAAATCACAAGCTTGTATTGCAAAACTGTTAAACTTAGTTTTTTGTTTTGTTTTCTTTAAAAAATGTTGATGAAAAATTTGGAGAACACTTTACATTCCCCAGCCACCACTCATGTTGGACATGTTAGACATCCCAGCCATGCCATTCACTCCCATGGATGCACGATTGCCACTGCTGTAGTAGCTGCTGTTCATCGCACTCTGGTTACCTAAGGCAGATAGCAAATTAAAACAATTTAGTACAAAAATATAGTATGCTTTTTCCAGACAAGACAACACACTCCTGCCTTCAAATTATCTCTGTTCTATCATCTTGCATAATCCTGTATTACTAAAAGGCAAACTTCCTTCTATGTAATTGCAAGCCAACTGTAAACTACTTTCCCAGATTTTTTCTAAAGCATGTACAAAGTGGGTCCTGAAACATTCTCAGGCCCTCCCTCTACTGCAGTCTAATACATATAGTCCACACACAAGATAACAGAATTAGTTATATATGTGGATTGGCTCCAACTACCCAGTTTTAATTTTCAAAATAAATGCTATGAGGGTATCCTTGCTCTTCTAAACTTGATTTTCTAAGTTTCCTAAAAGGTAGCTGAACCCAAATACTTGTACAGTCCTGGAATATACAAAGTTCATTATTGCCAAAACTATATGATTTTCACATAAAACAATGAGCTAACCCCAATACACTGTATTATACAATACACAGTACGATACTCCAATACAATACAAATGGGATTATTAAAAACATCTTACCATATCCACTCATGCTGCTTTGACCACCATAGCCTCCTCCATAACCCCCACTCAGCTGTTGGTTAGTTGGACCACCATAACTGGATTGGCTTCCTTTCAAGTTAGAGATATGCAAGTTAAGACTCTGTCAACCACCAATTTTTACAATGAAAATGCATGTTTATGCTACCAAAACAAAACAGATCTGTTCCTATTTCACCAGGTACTCATTTGAAAAGATTCTTCCTTCATCTTCCAAGTATTTGCAGGCACCAATTATGCCAGTGATTAATTCCTATGACATACAATTCCAGAAATTTTTGTTTTTCAGTTAGAATGGAAGCACTTTTATTGTGCTTGTATGAAAATAATGTTTATTCCTTAGACACTGCATACATTTGAGCGTACTATACTAACGAAGTCTGATGTTTTGAAAATAGGAAACTAAGAAATCATGGTAGTTGCATACCCTTTATATGCCAGTACCCAATGCAAGCCATGTTGCAAGCCATATCACTGAAACACCACATTCTGCAAAGGGATGTCAGCCTTCCACATTAGTGACCAGTAGTTCTATTCTAAAATATGCATCTCACAGAGCATTACAAGATCGATGTGTGTAGAATGTAGTTATTTCTCTACATCATTTCTCATTTCTGCTAATCTTTTTGCAGTTGAGATTAAATGTGCTTTTTGACTTTACATTGTGAAGCACAAAATCTAAGCCATTCAGCACAAAGTACTATCAAAGCAACATGAACACCCTGAAACCGATAAAACCAACCATATTCTGAGAATAAGATCTTAAAAACAAGCAAACACAGCTTCTGAAAGTATTACTTCTACAGAATACTGGAAGGCAGAAATGAACCACTGGAGTTTAAGACTAGCTGCTTAACAAAACAAAACAAAACAAAAAGGGGAATAATCACTGCTAGTACAATTCCACCCTTTATCCCACACTCCTAACCTCCCACCCTGCAAAAACCTATCACAACATTATGAACAGAAAAATGTTCCCCAAAACTTTACCCCATTCCAGCAACCTAATCACTCATGCCATCACTCATACAACACATATTTACTTAACAACCCAATTGGTGTAATGTATACCTAAAAGGTTTACATACCTGCCAATGTGTTAGTGTTCCAATCTTGGACTACCCCTTCTGTTTCCTTGACTGTGATTAAGACAAAATGTTGAATTTTAGTTTTAGACCATTTAGAAAAAGCACAAATTTTATCAAATTAGCAAGCTTTATTAAATATCAGCAGCAGTTAACATGAAATTGAATTGCTCACACATACCCATTGCTCCCATCATCTGACTGCCATATGCACCACCACTTCCTCCAGCTGTAGAATTCAGGAAGAGTTCTACATATCGGTGTTCTAAGGGGGAAAAAATGTGACAATGCTCTGAACATATACACCATACACACTAGGGCAGTGATGGCAAACCTTTTAAGGACTGAGTGCCCAAACTAAGAGGTGTGCTGACAACAGGAGTTACCCGGTGCCATGACTTCCGGGGCGGGACCTCCCCCCCCCTTCTGGTATCCCCCTGGGCCTTCAGCTGACTCTCTGGAGACAGCTGAAGTCTTGGGACAGCTGAGGACTAGGCATGCATTCGTTTCTCTTCTTTCCTGCCCTCCACGTGCCCTGAAAAATGGCTTCACATGTCATCCCTGGCACATGTGCCATAAGTATGCCACCACTGCATTAGAGTCAAGGTACATGACATAAAGTATAACAGAAAATGTAACTATCTTAATCCCAAATTCAAACTTGTTCAAGGCTGAAAATGAACTATCGTCTCACACTCATTATGAATCATTGTCTCACACAAAGTTATCACAATGTTAACAGTCAAAATCAATACAGACAAGTGAATTATTCTGCTATGGGTGGGTGGGGGTGTAACACTACAGATGTCTGTAAAAAACATGCTTTAACTTACGCATATTTGCTTTGTCTTTAGACATTGCAGCAACAGCATCCTCATGAGTTGCAAACTCAACATCTGCTTCACCTGTTACTCGGCCATCAGGTCCAATTTCAATGTGTACTCTTACAGGATTAAGTGGCGAAAAAAACTGCAGAGAAAGTCAAACACAAACCATTATTAGGTTATGAAAATTTTAATGCTATAGGCTGAATCTTATTGGTTATTTCCAATCAGAATAGAGGCACTGAATTAACTACTAAACTAACATACAGGTCAAATCCCACTGCTTCAACATGTCCACTTCTGTAGTATGCCTTCAAATCATTACCAAGGATTTGAACCCAGAGTCATATTCCCAACACCCAAACTACTAGACCACACTAGCTAACAGATCTACTCTAGCTAGGACTAATACTAGAATTTAGGCCCAAGAACAATTGCTAATAGAACAGATCAAGGTGAACATAAGACAGGCATTACTTACATTGTAGATGTCATTTTCCGTGGCTCTGTAAGGTAATCCTCTCATGTGTACACAATGGCCGGTTGTGCTTTGGAAAGTAGAAGATCCATCCCCATATCTGTGATCTGACATTCCTGCAGAAAGTAGAGTCCATACTATGTCTTTTGTATGTAGAATGAGTTGCTTCATTTACCCTAATGACAAATATTTACCTCTTCCAAATCTATCAGATCCAAAGCCATATCCATCATTATATCCGTTGTAGTCATCATAGCCACCATAGCCTGCAAACCAAAATTTAGAACATGCAGAAATGCATCTTTCAGCCATACATTCATTACAGATAATTTGCTTTTGAAGTAAAAAAAGCTTTGTATATTTACCTCCACCATAGGCACCGCGTCTCATCCTTTCAAAACCACTTCCTCTACCAAGGCTGTTATAGCCTCTTCCCACACCTGGCCGGTCATAAGGACCAGGCCGCTGCATGGCCATTAGTTTGCGAGGAGGATCATAATGAGTGCGCACTTCTGCTCTGCTACTCTTGAAGATTTCAATATACCTGGAAGTTTCATACATATAAAGCAAGTTGAGATTTTTGAAAAAGCTGCACATAATAATTACACAAATACATTATAAAACCAGAGCCTAGGAACTGGCAAATTTAAGCCAGGTTTTTTAGGTTATAGCAACAGATAATCCAAGGCTACTTGAATAAATCAGTTTACTGAGGATTAATATGCTCATTAAGGGATCCCAACCTTAAGGGTTTGGGAGAGCAAACTAATTTATTTTTTAAATAATCAGAACACTCTGGAGGGACACATGTCCACTCAACAGCACCCATATTTGCACATATGGCAATATGCAGGAGGATTAAAAAACTAGCCTCCGCCAGAATTTTAACCCATCAATACATTCCAAAAAGCTTTTTGAGCTCACAAGCCCATCCTACACAATTGCATAGCAAATCAGCATAGGCAAAAATGCATGCTTTAATTAACAAGTCACAAAACTTCAAATATAACCCTTTGTGACATTTTGGGAGTTATAATTTTATGTGAAAATTACACAAGAAAATGTTACATCAATGTATAGAACAAGTTTAGTAATCACATTTTCTTATGACAATAAGATACTAAGTGTCTTTAGAACTAAGATGCATAATTTGTGCTATTAGAAAAATTTAAAACCATAGTCTCTCAACTTCCTTGAGTATCTTTAAACTTGTTCAGAATTAACAGCCTTAAGCAATCTAGGGAAGAGCAAAACTAGCACTTTAGCTAGTTTGCATGTATGTTAAAAAATAGAACATTTTACAATAAAACTGGGAGGTGTTAGTAGGGGACAATACATGTTGTAAGGTAAGCACTTGAGAAGAGAGAATATGGATTTAACAACAGTTTACCATAAGAAGAGCGACATATCCAACCAACCATCCATCCCCACCTGTGCCCTATTCTTTCCTTGTGTTTCTTTAGAGCCTTTTCAGCTATTTCCTGTGAAGCAAACTGCACGAAGGCCTCCCCCGTACTCCTCCCCTGGAAGTCCACCGGCAATGTTATCCCATTTGGCACGATTTCCAACCCTTCAACCCAAGGACAAATAACCCCAGTAAGGGGGTAATATTAACATCACAAGCCCAATCATGATTTTCTTATAGCTTTAACATACACCAGAAGTTATACTTTAAATTTAGAATCAACATACCATACTATCAACACTATACAGTAATAGAAACATTTCAACATTAACACTTTCTAACATTCTTTTAGATTTTCAACACAAACTGCCTACATAAAAGACTACAAAATTCTGTAGCACTTAGATCATAACATTCTCTTTATAAAATGTTTTATCTATTTTAAAAATTTTATAATAAAGTATGATCAATTCTACAAATCATAAAGAAGTTCTAACTAAACTTCAAGACAATGTCATGCAAATTATTTAACAACTCTACTTAAATCAAGTTAGGCACTGGCAAAAATACTCATTTCAGGAGACTGTACATGCAAATAACTTAAGATTTGTGAAAAAAATATTGTAGTAATGAACATTTTTCAATAAGATTTGAAGTCACAAAAGTTGATCTTATCACTGTAATTCAACAAAGAGAACACTTGAATTTTATCTGGACTACTGCAATATATTCCAAACATTCATATGTAAAGCTCTCATCTGTATTTGCTTTAGCCTTATCTTGTTACTGATATGTATAAACAATTCTCCTCCAAAGAAGTTATGAAGCAAACATTTTAAAAACATATCCAGTCTTGAAGCTACCCATATTTATAAACATGAAAGTAAACCTCTTCCATACCATTAATTACAACTGTCAGAAAACAAGAGAATTCTACCAGTTATTACAAAGTGCATAAAAAGGAACAGTAGCTGAGTTGGCACAGAAGAAAGAACTCCACGATCCACACTTGGGCAATGTAAACAGTTATCAATACACTACAAAGAATTTAGTCAATCTCTAGAAAGAACTTGTAAGGCTCCTCTCTGTTGTGACTTCAGTTAGTTCTACTGAAAACTTTGCCCAATGGTGAAAATTAAGAGTTATTTCACTTTCATTCCACATTTCAACCAGTCTTTAATTACATTAATGACCATCCCCCATTCATGTGTATCAAGAAAGTAGAGAGGCAATCTAAATGCTCGGTTAAATACAGCAAAAGGATTAACATGCTAATTTTTTCCCTCTAATATCTATTTTTAAGGTATTAGTCAACCTTAAACTTTGGGGAGTTAGGCTGAACCAAAGTTCTAGCTGATATTTGAAATTCTGGAGGTAGGTTCCATACAAACAGAAAATAGCTTAAACAATTATTTTGTCTTTAAAAACAGTTGAAACATGTACCATTCAAAAGTAGCAGTTTAAACATAATTAATCTTTATTACTAGTATTGCCAGGCATTATTTTAGTGCCATTAAAACTTCTAATCTTTACCCACAACTACAGCTAGAACTTTACCCCACATACCTGAGAAAAACTGAACAATTTCTTCCTTGCTACAACCAAATGGAAGTCCTCTAAGACGTACAAAACCATCATTAGCCGTATCAGGGCTGTTAGGACCAGTATGCTTCAGAACCCAATCCATTTCAACGTTGTTTGACTTGAAGACTGCAAGAGGCACTCAGAATTAATGAATTTTGGAATTTGGCACAAAAAGGTCATGCACGAAAATCATTTGGAGAACAGTTCACATTCACAAACACATAAAAATACTCATGCATCTGAACTCCACCCAAATAAAATCCTAGTCAGTTACTATGCCAATTCAATCCAAACCTTCAACATATCTGTGTCCCATTGTTTCTCTGTCCTTTTTCAATGCCAATTTCACATCTTCTTCAGTTTCCAGTTCCACAAATGCTTCTCCACTTGGCCGTCCTTCTCTTGTGTAGATAAAACGGACCCCAGAAGATCCATTTAGGATTTTGCATTCTAAAAAGAGAAAACAAATCACTAACAGAGTACTATCAGAAACTACATGTAATACAACATGGCCTCTGAAATAAGAGCACAAAGTCTTGGTTCATAAGGCTGTATTTTGAAGCCTCAACATGAATAGAGAACATTTAAAGCTTTCGAGCCAATATATTTGTCCTGTTCTTAGCCATACACCACAAAATCAGTACCCAATGAGGCTTTCTAGAACTTTCTTTCGATTAGCAATTCAAACTTTCCATAGAAAGAAACTAGTACACATAAACAAGGACTGCATGTGAGTTTAAGAACCGTTATTTCTATATCCACAACCTCACTGTGAATTCTTGTCCCTCTATTTCAGTGACTCCCAAACTCTGACCCTTCAAGCGTTTTCAACTTTAACTCCCAGAACCCTCTTCCATCTTGGTCAACAGTCAGGGATTCTGGGAGCTGAAGTCCAAAATACCTGGAAGGTCAGAGTTTTGGAATCACTGTGCACTGTCTGAACCACTTTGATCCTTGTCACTAATTGTATTACGGATAAAATTTAACGTGTTTTTTTTAGTTTTAATGTACTAGGAACTATAATAATGAAGCACTTCTCTCGTAATGACTAGTATGTGCTCTGAGAAAACTTAGCAGTTTGCACCTCACTTACTGCTCCACTCGAGGATAAACCTTAACCTTTTCCAATAATAATGATACAATAATATTAAAATAAGAATTAATAATATTGATAATGCATTTATTTATACTATCCTCTCCACCAAAGGTTGATACAATGCCCTTTGAAAAGAAGGCCTGGCAGCAGAGGAGGAGGATAGGCAAATGCTTCCCAAGCAAGGCTTCTCCACCATTTGGCTTTCTCTTGAGGAAGAGGGCAGAAAGTAGAAGAGGAGGGTGGCAAATACTTGCCCTACAAGGCTCCCCTGCTCTTTGGCTTTCTCCTGAGGAGAAGGAAAGGTGCAAAAGGAGAATGGGCGAACATTCACAATGCTCCTCTGCTGTTTGGCTGTCTCTTGAGGAAAGGGCCAGGCAGAGGAGGTTGGAATTAATATTCACTAGTAATTAGTAGATAGTATTTAATTAAATTTACTTAATTAACATTTACTTAAAACATACCTGTGAAGTTTACCTGTTTTAATTTTGACCCCTTCCTGCTGCTGAGTTGTGCAGGTCTGACTCAAAAAATGATGTTTTGGAACATAAATTGTTTTATATGTATTTTGTTATTGTCCTGTAGAATGTACGCTGTTGGCTGGTTTCATTTCTATCAATTTTATTAAATGTACAAAGAGTGCTGCATTTATTGTTATATGTAATATATAATACATTATGTATGATATATTTTGTATAATGTATAATATGTTATGTATAATTTTTAATGCTGTAAGGCGCCCTGCCCTGATTGCCTCAGAGCAGACGGGGCAGGATATAAATAAATTGTGTTATTATATTATTATATTACAATTATAATAATAAAGATGAGGAGGAAGGGAGAAGAGTCCCAGTCTTGGGAGAAAAGTGAGACATAAATATATGTAGTAATAATAATAATAATAATAATAATAATAATATTTCAGTTTTATCTATTGTATTAAATGTACCAGGAGTGCTGTGTAAATCTACAACACTTTATAAATAATAATAATAATAATAATAATAGTAATAAAATGAAGAGGAGGGGAGAGGAATCCTGGTCTTGGGAGAAGGGTGGGACATAAATAAATGTACTAATAAAGTTTCATTTTTATCTAGTTTATTAAATCTACTTGGAGTGTTGTGCAAATCTACAGCACTTTATAAAAATAGATGTAATAATAATAATAGTACAGTAGTAGTAATAATAATGCTTCAGTTTTACCTATTTTATTAAATGTACTTAGAGCACTTTATAAATAAAGTATAATAATAATCTGAGGAGAAAGGGAGGAGTCCCAGTCTTGGGAGAAGGGCGGGACGAAAATATAGCAATAATAATAATAGTGGAAAACTACTGGCGCTCCTCGTTTCAGGGCCACAGGAGAAGTAGAGCGAAAACCGAGGAGGGAGGAGGCTCACAGGAAGGGGGTCCTGAGAGGAGTCTTACCGGAGAAGAACCTCTGGACTTCGTCGGCGGAGCAGGACCAGGGGAGGCCCCGGACCTTGACCACGTAGCCCTCGCCGCCTTCCGTGTTGAGCATCATGCTGGAAGTCAGCGTGCTCTCCGCTTCGCCTTCTGTTGCTACGAGGCAAACAAAGGCCACAGTCAGAGGAGGAGGAGGAAGCTTAACCCGCTTTGGCCCCGCTTGGAGCGCCCCGCTCGGGAATTTGGGGCAGGGTCGTTCGTTGGGGCACCTTCGGTGCCCCAACGAACGACCCTGCCCCAAATTCCCGAGCGGGGCGCTCCAAGCGGGGCTAATCCCCTTCCCTTCGAGTCTTACGAAATGGCGCCCAGCGCTTCCCTGAGAGAAAGACAGAGACTGCCCCGCTCCCCCCCTCCGCCTCCACTACTGAAACAAAATGGACGACAATAACAACGAAAACTCCGAAAAGTAAAAAGCGCGGCCTACCCCCCTCTCTCTCTCTCCCCCACTCACCTCCTTCCTCCAAAGCCTGCTGCCGCGGCGTGGCCGAAAATGGAGCCCACTGCGCATGCGCCGTGTACATCGCCGCCACCACCGCCGCCGCCGCCGCTCCTAAAATGGCGCAGGCGTTGAGGAGCTTCGTCTACGTCGCCCCCCTCCCCTTGTTTCTGAGGGACTGACTCAGAGAGAGCAGGCTTTCGAACAGCGTCGGCGTGTCGGCCCCGCCCTCACCCCCCCGTCCGCGCACGCGCGGTTTGTCCGACCATAAATAGTATGGTTAAATCTCTCTCCCCCCCGCTATATTTCTTTCTCCCTCCCTCCGCGCAAAAATACTTGTGCGCATGCGCTGGAAGAAAAACAAAGCTTTAAGCAGCGTTCTCTGTCTCAGTCAGACGTAAACACCGCCGTGAAGTTGATTGGCAGGTCGGTCTGAGTGGCGTCCATTTTGTACGTGCCTCGCCGACCGTTGGAACATGGCACCAGCACTAACACACACACACACACACAAAAACCAAACCCCCCCCCCCACCACAAATGTTTTAAAAGTCCTCCGATTTTAAAGCACATAATGCGTTTGAAGCGGCTTGGCTGGCTCAGTGCTCTGGAATTCTGGGAATTGGAGTGTGTGGTGGCCCCAATGGGGCCACCACACACTCCCAATTCCCAGAATTCCAGAGCACTGAGCCAGCCAAGCCGCTTCAAACGCATTATCCCTCCTCCAGTGTGTGGACTCAGTTTAAAATAACTTTTACTGATTTAGTGGGAAGGCAGCCTAGTTCCTAAACACTACACTTTTAACTGCTTCTGAGTGCCACTGTTTGAGTGCTGGACTTTGACTCTGGCTTTCAATGCCAGCTCAACCATGACGAGGGACACTGGTTGACTTTGGGAAAGTCACACTCTCTCAGCCTCAGAGGACGGGGGGGGACAAAACTCCCTCTGGGCAAGTCAAGAATAAGTCGCAATAAGATTAAGAAGAGAATGGGACAGAGAGAGAGAGAAAATGGCGGCCCTTTTTTCTCTCTCTGTTGCCTCAGAAGGGGCGGCCCTGGCCCTGCCCTGAGGCAAAAAAAAAGGAGGAGGCTCGTCGTCGTTGGCAGAAATAGGGGCCGGGCGCGGATTGGCTGCCCACTTGGCGGGCTCCTTGAACGGAGAGAGGAAGGCGCCAAATTTAGGGACTAGCTCCCATTTTGAGACCCAGAAGAGAAGAGATGCGCCCGCCGCCCAAGCGCCTCTGCCTCAGCCCCTCACTGGACGGCAGCTTCCAGAAACGCCTCAGGAAAGTCTCCATCGAAGGGAACATCGGTAAGAGAAACCGCATCCACACTGGAGACTTAACCCGGTTTGGCAGCGCTTGAACTCGTTGTCTGGGTCAGTCGCTATGGAATTCTGGGAGCTGGAGTTTGTTGTGGGCCCTTTGGGCCCACAACAAACTCCAACTCCCAGAATTCCATAGCCTTGAGCCACTTAAAGCGCTGCCAGTGTGGCTGCAGCCCCAGAAAACTCTCATGTTGTTTCCATCTGCTCTTCTCCGCAGCTGCAGGGAAATCTACCTTCGTCCGCCTGCTAGAGAAACACAGCGATGAGTGGGAAATCATCCCTGAACCCATTGCCAAGTGGTGCAACGTCCAGACAACGGAAAAGGAGGACCAAGTAAGATAAGTTTTAAATCTACCATGCCTCTGTGCTTTACTGCTTCTTAAAAGCATGAATTTTCTACAAGAGAGAAGCAATCATTCATACACTGGATCAGTCACATATAAATGTATACTTGACAAACCGCCTTTCTTTTTTAACATGATCAGGAGCTTTCGACATCTCAGAAGAGCGGAGGTAACCTGCTTCAGATGCTGTACGGCAAGCCTACAAGATGGGCGTATACTTTCCAGACCTATGCCTGCCTCAGTCGAGTTAAGGCGCAGTTAAAACCGGTTTCTGCAAAACTCCAAGAAGCAGAGCATCCCGTGCAGTTTTTTGAGAGATCGGTGTACAGCGATAGGTAAGCGTGTTTAATGCTGCCTAGCAGGCGCTATCGAGGATGGGTGAAGTTCGGTGTAAACACAGGTTGAGCCTTCCTTAATCTGGAATTCCAAAATTGTCCACGTGGGTGGCTGAGACAGTGACACCATTGTTGTCTGGTGGTGCAAATGTACATGATTTCTCATTCACAAAATTATTTAAAATACAGTGCATAAAATTATCTTCACACTATGTTTTTAAAGTGCATACAAAACAAACAAATTTAGTGGGCCTCATTTCCAGTGTATTTCATGTACTGTATATGCAAATATTACAAAGTCTGAAAAAATCTCAACACTTCTGGTCCCAAGCATTCCAGATAAAGGAGTCTCAACCTGCACACCCGATTAAAATGAAAGCCTCAAGTAATATACCTGCATCAGAAATAATATTCCAGATGTAAGGAGTAGTAGCTTCTGTCTTACAGAAACAATGTTTTTGTCAAGCACATAGACACACGTATTCAGCATGTAACCCATGGTCTTCAGTTATGTTTGTAAAGACAGTGGCTCTCATTACACAGATGTATACAGATTTTTTAAATTTTAAATGGCAATATGAGAACACAGAGGATTATACAACTATCTATAGGATTCCAATTTAACCATTTCGTTTTTTCTTACATTTTTCAACTCAGCCACTACATTCAATGGGGTTGTACTTGAATGTGCTTGATTATCAGAAACAAGCAATGCAACACAAGTGTTGCAGGCCAGTCCTATGTATGGATGCTTATGTTAGGTCTGTAAGATGTATTATGTTAGGACTTACTTTCAAGTTAATGTATATCAGATTTGTAACAACTGTCTCTAGTTTGCTTTTTGAATGCATTTATACCTATTTATATAAAACACTTTTCTATTATTATAGGTATGTGTTTGCTTCCAACTCATTTGAATCAGGAGACATCAATGAAACAGAATGGGCAATTTATCAGGACTGGCATGCATGGCTTATGAACCAGTTTGAGTCCAACCTGGAGCTAGATGGTATTATCTACCTCCGAACAACTCCTGAGGTATGCTTTGCTAAGGCAACTAGTTTTAGATAATATACTAATACCAAACTCAGGCATCAAAATCAGTATGGAGCTCTGACATATGAAATGTTTACATATTTAGACTTTTTAATGAGTCAAAACTGGACATAATGTGATAATCATATTTAGGGTTGACTGGAATTTTTCATGCTTATCACCCCCAAAAGATAAGAGGACTTTCCAATGTTGCATTTATGCATGTATGTTGTGTACCTTCAAGTCATTTCTGACTTATGGCAAATCTAAGGTGAACCTATCATAGGGTTTTCTTGGCAAGATTTGTTCAGATGAGGTTTCCCTGAGGCATGGAACATGTGATCTGCCCAGGTCACCCACTGAGTTTCATGGCCAGGCTGGGAATCAAACCCTGGTTTCCAGAGTCTTAGTTCAACACTCAAACCACGCTTAGAGTAGCATAATGAAAATATGGAAAAGGTCCATGTGGAAGCACAATTCAGATGCATATATAGGTGTCTGAATTTAGGCTGCAGCTATTTCCTAAACTGAATTAGCCAGAGGACAAAGGTTAAGGTTACGCAATAAATTGTGCTTAAATATAGTCTAATTACAATCTTCTATCATTTTAGACCAACAAGTATGTGATGGCACTTTTTGTCCTTGGGACTAAACTTGAACAACTCAATCCTAGGTTAAAACACACAGTGTCGCGGCTTTTGTCTTTGATAACTTCCCAAATGTCTCTGCTGACATAAAATGTAGTGAGAAATTGCCTTAATTTTACAAGTATATAAGCAGAATTCAGTCTTACTTACTCAGAGCAACTGCCATCCAAAGACAGTTTTAAACCTAGACTTCAAGCTTAGAGCAACTGCAATCCAAAGACAGTTCTAAACCTAGACTTCAAACCTCTTATAATTCTGATGTCAAAGTTCCATAAGTTCTCACTGTTGCCAAGATACAAGAACGGGACTAAACTGTTTTTAAACATTACTGTATTCATAATATGGGAATTTACCTGAAGAATGCGCTTTTAAGTATTCTAGAGGCATTTGAGGGCTTCATGTCAAGTATGAAAAATACTATTGAGTGTCTTAGGACTATTTATCTATTGAACAGTCACTGGGTGTTAATGGTAACAAGTTTAACAAGCCTATTCATTTTGAAAAATGAATTTGATTATACTTTTAATTGTTTAAGCCAAATGAAGTTTATGCATCAGGGGGATACAAGGTTCTAGGTATCAAGTACACCTAAGCGGCTGATGTTACGATGTTAAATCAAAATATTGCTCAAGCATTGCTTCAACTGTATTGATTACTTGGGCCAGTTTTCTGTCCCTGGAACATAAGGAAGCCACTGACTGCCAAAAATGCCCCCTCCCCCCAAAAGAAGTGCAGACAAGCCCACTTGTGGCTTTGAAAAATGACTGTTTTTCGTGGTAAAAAATGTACTGTGACCTTGCGATGTTTTGAAAAGATAAACTGCTGCATCTGGGGGCTTCCAGAAAATGAAAGTCCTCCACTTTCAGTCAGAAAAAGGCACACTCTGGAGAGGTTGAAAGACTGCAAAAACAGCCACAGACCTCATTCAGCCCTAGAGGCAGTGTCTCTCAATGCAGGCAAAGATGCATTATATGCATTTCGGAACCCTCCTCATAGTAACCATTCAGCATGCTTAACATTTCATTTTTACGTTTAAAAATACAGAAGTGCATGGAAAGGCTGATGCGCAGAGGAAGAGAAGAAGAACAAGGAATTCAGCTGGAATATCTAGAAAACCTCCACTATAAACATGAAACTTGGCTTCATGAGAGGACAATGAAGTAAGTTGCTCGTAAAGCTTTAGCACTGTTTGATGTGTTAGGAATAGCATCTAATAATTGTTGTTGTGTGCCTCCAAATCATTTTTGATTTATGGTGACCCTAAGGCAAACCTATCAGACTTTGATGGTCCTCCATATCAATGAATTCAAGTACTAACAGCTTGAAAATATTCCTAAAATATGTAAATTCCAAAAAGCCAATTTTTAAAACATAGACTCTGTTTTACTATGCCATTGTATCTAATGGGACTTGAAACCCATATTCCATGCGGATCCTGGAACCAAACCCCGGCAGAATTCAAGGGCCCACTGCACCATCCTCAGGCTGAGAGAGTGTGACTTCCCCAAGGTCACCCAGTGAGGTTTTTTTAATGCTCAAGCAGGGTTTTGAACCTTGGTCTCCAGAGTCATTGTTCAGTATTCAAACCACTAAACCACACTGACCTAATATTATCACTACATAAAATTCTGAAAGTTCTACACAGCTCAACTGGTTAATAATTGTTGATTACTGCTGAATTCTCCTGTTCAGGAGATGCAGAAGGAATAATATACAGTTTTTAGATTATGCACTGAAGTTTTTGTAAACTGGTTTCAAAATTTCACAATTTATGAACTAATGAAGAATTAACAAATTAACTGATTTTTGCAGAGTGGATTTTGACAACCTGAGAGACATACCTATTCTGGTTTTAGATGTTAATGAAGATTTCAAAAATGATGAAATAAAACAAGAATACTTATTGGAAAAAGTAAGTATCTTTCCTTTACCGTTGTTTTTAAATCTCTGTTGCTAGATTCAGTTCAAAAGATTCCCCACAAGAACTTCACCTAAGCATTCTGTAGGCATTGCTAATTCTTTGTTAATCAGTCTCTTTTCACTTTGTTGTCACTGAAATAATTGCTCTGGACTAGCTTGTGCCACAAACCAGTCACACTAGATATGTCAGTTCTGTTAGCCAATTCAACAGAAGCACTGATTTAGTCTAGTGACTTGAGTCCATGTCTGAATAGTGTAACTAGCGCTAATGTCAAATACATATAATACCATCAAATTAAGGCATAGGGTTTTTTTCTCATGGGATTAACACAGATCTTCTAAAGTCCACACCAAACATCCATGTATTAAAAGTACATGTGCTAGTCTGCTTATCAAGCAGTGATAGGTGGTGCTTTAGAAATGAATTCATGTGCAAGACAGGCATAAGATTTGATTCACATCCTCACTCCCAAAGGAAGTTTTTCCTTAAGCCTAGTTCAAATTTAGGTACTGGGGGAGCTCTGGATGCACAAAAATTAAACAAGGGGAGAGGAAATTTCTGTGTTTGAAGCCAACTTCCCCACCTCTTATTTACAAACCACTGAATCAATGCACCTGTGTAGTACTAGGATTCTGATCAGAATTGCTTTTAACTACTTTTAACCATGTTTTTTCACAGGTGAAGGCTTTTTTGACTACCTAGGAACTGAACATACTAAGAAATGAACCCATTTCTTTTAAACATTGTGTATAAACTACTTTGATCACCTCTTTCAATATCCAAAAGACTGCTACATAACAGGATCAAGGAGTTTCACCACATGGATGTAAAAGTACTACTCAAGACATTGCCTTCATAGGAAGAGCCCATTCATAGAATCATAGTGTGAATTTCTCTGAGAAATGACAATTCATTACCTTGTTCAAAGGGGGGAAACTAACAGATCAATACTTGTTACTTGTTATATTACTTGTTACATTTTCAATGGAAACAATTTTATACTGCTTTACATGGTTTGAGTATAATAAATATTTTTGTATATTCAGATTTCAGTAGTCTTCTGTGGAAGGAATGAAAAAATTCTCAGCATATCACTTCATTTATAGGATACACTTTAATAAACACTAGTATTGCTAGTGGTGACAATCTCCAGCTGTCTGCTGACTGTGCTTGCTACGGTAGGAACAAAGTCAAACACCAGGATCTCTTCCAGGGAGTGAGAAATACAGAGTGAGCCCAAATCATGATGTTAATGAAAGGTGGTTCAAGAGATGCACTTTGCACCACAGCAAGTTAAGTTGAATGCTTATGGTAATTCAGGTATAAAGATCTCTGGGGCAGATTGGTTTTAGGATTGTTAGCAAACTGTTATAGAGTAAGGAGAACATTTTCACAACTAGCAATGAAATTGTCTTCACTTTGCTTCTGTCTAAAGTGTGTTCTATTCAGTCTAACTATGGTGCAAAACACACTGCAGAAACAATCCACTTTGATGCTACTTTAACTGACCTGGCTCAGTGCTAAGGAATCCTGGAATTTGTAGTTCATTGTGGCCTCAGAGCTCTCTGACAAGAGATGGCAAAATGTCTCACAAAACTACAGCCCCCAGCATTGAGTTAGGGCAATACAAGTGGTCCCAAACTGGATTAATTCTGCAGTGTGTTTTGGACCTATGGGGTACTAAAGATGCACACACTGGCATATAGCTGTAGGTATCTCCAGATAAAACCAAACATTAAAAAAAAACATTTTGCTATGATGGCTGGGGTCCCTTCAAGGAAACCCAACTGCAATCAGTTGTTTTATGATCTGACATATTTTTGTAAAATAACACGCAGGAACATATGGGTCAAATTCCCATTCCGTTAAGCATCTTGAGAACACAGGCTGCCTTTTTAATAACAATTTTTTTTCTAAAATATTAAAACCATTTTCACAACTTGCATTTTCTTCACTTCAAGCTTGTCCCAAGTTTGTTTTTCAAAAAAACAACACTGAAGTCTGACTATCAGGATGTGTTTCTGCTTGCTTAACTATGTGCCACTAAAGATCACGTTCAATTTTACACACACAGGTATTTCTTGATAAAACAGCATTTTAAAAAAATAACAACAAAACCAGATTTTGCAACAGACATGTGCCATGATGGTTGGGGGTGCTTCCCAGGAAACCAATCAAATATGCCATCAGTTCTGTTGTAGATTTTCTTAAGTAAGAGGAGGGAACATAAGGGCCAGGTTCCCTTTGCGCAGCGTGTCTTGATAACACAGGGAAGGTTGCCATTATTATTATTAATGTGTCCTTCCTTGTGTTGACAAGTCACTCCATGTCTTATATAATAATAACAACAACAACAACAAACAGTTTTATGGAGTATTCAGTTTCATGGTGTATTCAGATTTGTAGAGTATTTAGCTTGTCTAAAGTGTTTTGTTTTTTAAACTGAATTTTGGCTATTGGGTTGTGCTACACTTCTGCTTAACAACAGTCCAAAACACACTGCGGAAACAATCCAGTTTGAGACCTCTGTGCCTGCCCTGGCTCAGTGCTAGGGAATCCTGGGAGCTGTAGTTTATTCTGGCACCAGAGCGCTCTTTCTGACAGAGGCGGCTAAATATCTTCCAAAACTACAGTTCCCAGAATCCCCAAGTATTGAGCCAGGGCAGTTACAAAGCGGTCTTAAAACTGGATTATTTCTGCAGAGTGTGTGTTGTCCCCCTATGCGCTGCTGAAGACCCAAAATTGCTTTCACACAACAGTTATTTCCTGGTAAAAACCAAGCCCTGAGGCACTAAAAAGAATTAAAGCGCACGAGGCGGTTGAAGACTTTTTTTTTTTTTGGAGGGACTTTTTTTTTTTTTTTTTAAAAGGGCAACCAACGGAAATTTCCCCTCACACACGAGCGCGCGCCACCGCGCATGCGCGCCTACTACTACTACTACTAAAGCCTCGCGCTTAATGGCCGCCACTCTGCGCATGCGCAACAGATAGACACCAGGAAGGGGAGGGAGGAGGGGAGATGATGATTTCAGTCAGAACAGAAGGGCTCCAACCTCGGTGTTGTTGTTGGCAACACCCACCGCAATGGCGGAGGCAGCAGGACGTGGTCAACACGTTATGTGGGGGAGGGGGGGAGGGAGAAGGGGGAAGTAAAGCTGGAAATGAACACACAGTCACGCATTAGCGACTAGGCGGCTATAGGGAAGGGGCCGAGTCGCCGCCTGAGCCGAGGCTCCTCCCCCAGAGCTGCGCCAACCACCGCAACGAAGGCTTCAGCACGGCCGCTAGGCCCCAACTCATCATTCCTATGTTGTTACCTCACAATCCCCCCAAATCAATATAAGGCCCACTCACTCACCAAGGCCTGGGATCTCTGGGCCGGTCTCCTCAGTGTGGCACGGATCCATCTCACCTCGCTTTTTTAAATATCTCCTGTTCCACCGGACGACGATTAAGCAGCAGCACTGGAACCAACCGAGCGCGGCGCTAAACAACAAAAGGAGGAGGAGGAGGAGGAGGGGAAAGAGGCGGTTAAAAAGGCCGCGGCTGAGGGAGGAGGAGGAGGAAGGGGCAATGGAGGACGGCCTTTCTCCTTAAATAAATAAATAAATTATATATATATATATATATATATATGTCTCTGTGTGATCCCTTTCCTTGACTCACCCAAGGCTTCCTCCTCCTCCTCCTCGCAGCTGCTCTCCGCCTATAAATAACTCCTTCTTCCCGGACTCAGTGCGGTGACATCAGAGACGAAGAAGAAGGAAGGGATAATAAGAACCCCTCCTCCTCCTCGTCCCCGGCCTCCGAAGAAGCAGCCAATCGCCGGGGAACAGCCGACCCAAGGCCGCGGCGTCGTCTCCGCCCCGCGCTCCTCTAGGCCTCAAGCCCTCTCTCGAGTTGCTGCTTCTGAGGGAAAGGCCTCAGAGGGGCTCCAGGCCTGGGCTTTGAGGAGAGGAAGGCAGCGCTTTATTAGCCAGCGTCCACACTGGGGATATAACCCGGTTTGGGACCGCTTTGGCTCTTTTTGTGGCTCAAGGCTATGGAATTCTGGGAGTTGGAGTTTGTTGTGGGCCCGAAGGGCCCACAACAAACTCCAACTCCCAGAATTCCATAGCGACTGAGTCAAACAACAAGTTAAAGCACTACCAAAGCACTGGGAACAAAGCAGAAAATATATTCAAAAGAATCTGCCATGCTTTTGCATTAGGAACATTTTGTGCTGTTTTGGTTAAAACGTGTGTCTCACTTTTGCCTTTGTGGGAAGTAGAAACCACAAACAGTAAAGTCCCAGCCCGTTGGTTTCCTCTTTAGGATTCCCCTTTTTAGCGGCTAAAATGCGGTAACTTCCCATCCAGGAAACATGTTCGGGGGCCATATAGCAAAGTACAGTAACATCCAAAATCCGCAAAATAGTGATACCTTTATCGGCCCATTGAAAACGCAGAAAATACACCATGCAAGCTTTGTACAAAATTATACCTTGTAAAAGGTATAGGGTAGCATTGGGAATCATGCAGCCCTCCAGGTGTTGTTTGAATGCAAGCTCCATCAGTCTTAAGCAGCATAGCCAGAGATAAGGAAATAATAATATAATAATAATAACAACATTTATTTCTATACCACCCTTCCAGAGATCAGGGCGGTGTACAACATGTATAAACATTAAAACAACAAAGTACATATAAGTTAAAAACAAATCAAATACAATAAAAAACATTAAAAACATTATCCCCCGTGCAAAGTGCGATGGCAGTACAGTAAGCGGGTTATTGACAGGCAGAATTATAAAGAAGGTCCATTCAAGGATATGCCTGCTTGAATAGGTAGGTCTTCAAGTCCTTCCTAAATTGGCCGAGGGTGGGGGACAAGCGGAGCTCAGTAGGCAGGGAGTTCCAGAGGCAAGAGGCAGAGATGGAAAACGCCCTCTTTGTTGTACTCACTAATCTAGCCTCCGGAACTCTCAATAAGCGCTGTCCAGTGGATCTAAGTGTGCGGGGCGGATTATATGGGGAGAGACGGTCCTTCAGATACCCTGGGCCCAAGCCATATAGGGCTTTATAGGTAATGACCAGCACTTTGTACTGAGCCCGGAAGCGAATCGGCAGCTAATGAAGATCTTTCAAGATTGGTGTTATATGGGAGGCCCTGGGAGCACCAGTGACCACCCGAGCTGCCATATTTTGTACCTGTTGCAACTTCCGAGTGTGATACAAAGGCTGCCCCATGTAGCGCGCGTTACAGAAATCCAACCGAGAGGTTACCAGAGCATGTACTACAGTTTCAAGGTCCCCCCGGTCCAGATAGGGACGCAGCTGGCGTATCAGCCGAAGCTGATAACAAGTGCTCCTGACCGTCGCATCCACCTGAGAAGTTAGGTGGAGCGACGAGTCAAGGAGCACCCCCAAACTGCGTACGGTGTCCTTGACGGGAAGCGTGACCCCGTCCAGGACAGGTGGAACCACCTCCATACCCGGACCTGGAGAACCTATCACGAGTACTTCCGTTTTCTCTGGAAAGCTGGGAGTTGCAGTGCAACAACATTTGGAGAACAGCATGCTTGCTAACTCTGGCTTAGGGCAAAAAGGTCAGCAAAACCCTGTTTCGTGTAGGCATGTACTAGCAATAGATCACCATTTTGTCTGTGTTTTGATTCCCGCCCCCCCCCCCCGCCCCAGATTTTAAATGATATGTTTTGCTTCTTTCCTATATTCAAAATACTATGTATATATTTCCTAATTTTGCGAGAGGAACAGAGCAAATATAAGTACATAGAGAGATCTTGTTTCTGTAGCACCTAGAGACTAGTGAAAGAGTCAGCATAAGCTTTCTTAGACTTCAGTCTATTCCTCAGATGCTTCCTCAGACTCCACCAAAAGCATCCGAGGAAGTAGATTGAAATCTACGAAAGATCATGCTGACTCTTTAGTCTCAAAGGTGCTACAAGATCTCTCTATGTACTGATTCTACAGACTAACATGGCTATATCTTCGAAAGCAAATGTAAGTATGGCTATTCCTCACCTGAAGTCTATTTCCCCCTATTTCTATGAAATGCAGCCAAGATACAGTACCTTGGAATTGGCTCTAAATCTGAGCTACTATGGGGTGGCTTGACAAATTGCAGAAAAGTTTATCCAGTCATTTATCCTTTCTCAACAGCTGAATGTATTCATAAACCAACAGAATGCTTCCCCAACCTGCTTTTAACAACTTCCACTGATTAATATCTTAATCTACACTCCTTGAAAGTGCATGCTATGAGTGTTAATGTCTGATAAATTAGAGTACGTAGGACTAGTCTTCTGGGTGGAAAGTACTTTCAGTTATATAATCTTCTAGAAGATCCTTTCAATTTCACTTTCAAACTGCTTCTTGACCACTTTAGACAAGGGAACAGTAGAACCAAACAGTAAAGCTTCTTCTAGATGTTTATTAAACCACTTCAAAGTGTATATGGAAGTGACTGCAGTTTTGAAAATTGATCCAAAAACTTCCCAAGACATCCATACATGTGGAAAATTACTATGCTGCTGGGCTCACTTTATTTGCTCTGCTCTGATGTAGATTTGTTAAATGAATGGAGATGGTCTTGCCTAATGGGTGTTGAATGAAACTGGCACTTGCAGCCTGCAATAGGGCATGGAGATTATGGGGAGAAGTGGAATCTTGAAGCTCATGGTACTGAGGACAGGAAAAGCCGACCAGTGAGGAGGAAATAGGGAAGAAATGGGAGTTTAAGGATTATAAAGAAGGCACAAGCGTAGTAGTTTGATTTCACTTGAACCACCATGGGTCCATGCTATGGAATCCTGGGGTTTTTAGTCTCGTGGAGTACTTAGAATTCTCTGTTGTATTCTCCCGAATTGCACCATTTGAATTATGATATATCAAAAAAATTCATAGTATCTCATGAAACTGCATATCCCAGGAGTGCATAAAATGGAGCCATGACAGTATAGTAACTCAGACACTGTACAGACAGGCGTTATAGACCTGCTTCAGGGCAGAGTGGGGGTGTGGCGTCCACACAATGCATGCCCTGACACTGCCATCACACCGTGCACCCAACCGTATGGTGGGCAGTGTCATGGCGCTCCTTTAGCACTCTGTCCAGATGATGCAGTGCCAAAAGGAATGTCAGAAAGTGCCATGGCAGCAGCAAAGGCAGCTTTCCCCCAGCGCGAAAAGGAGTGGCATTTTGCCGTTCCTTTTAGCATCGGAAAGGCCGGACCAGGGCCATGGCATGTAATTGCTGCAACCCCAATCTAGTGCTGAAAGGGGCAGTCTCTTTAGTCCCAAAGTAAAAGTGACCAGATGTCCTTACCGCAAAGGAGGGCAAAGCACTGTAAAAATGTAGAGCATTTGATAAAAATTGAGGACATGACCTAAAACCTCACTTTAAACACCCATATAAATATAAATTCATACTTCTTAGTCATGCTCAAAATGGAGGACATTTTTGGGATTCCTCCTGGACAGAAGGTTGAAATGTAGGACATGTCCAGGAAAAAGAGGGCATCTGGTCACCCTGAACAAAGTGTTGTAATGATCTATATGTGGATCCACGCTTAGATTCGAAGAGGATATGAAAAGAAAATGGAAGTAGGAATAACCTGCTAAAGGGGTTCAAATAAAAATCCATCAAACAGTGATACCGTTATTGGCCAACCAAAATGCACAATATACTTGTTGCAAGCTTTCAAAGCTCCGTTGGCTTCTTCATCAGGCAAGATATTACATACTAAACAGGAGAAAAATTGGAGATGTTAGTAAGCTGCCTGCAATTTGTTGTTTGTGGACTGATTAGCATGCTTTGCCTCTATACCACCTAAAGTTTTCCTGATGCAAAACATGAAGACTTATTGAGAAATTCAGTGTCCTCTACCTACATAGGAGCCTGTGGCTTCGCAAAGGAAGGAGACATGCTGGATTCCAAGGAAATAAATTATTTGGATTGCAAATGGACATTAAATGTCCTTGACTTCGAAAATTTCCCAGTGACCACATGGCCAAAGGGGGAGGTGCCAGCCTGCAGACAGCTCTCTGTACCATCTGAACTAAGACCAGAAACAGAAAATGCAGACCTATGACTAACATCTTTCTCTTGTTTTCCTGAGAAGCCAGTGTGACTTTGAAAGCTTGCAACATGTAATTGTGCATTTTGGTTGGTCCCATAAAGGTATCATTCTTTGGATGTTATTAGATTTCCTATATGGCCAACATGGCTACCCCTAGATAATTTGTCTCCTGTTTGGTATGTAACATCTTGCCTGATGAAGAATCCAGTGGAACTTCAAAAGCTTGCAACAAGTATATTGTGCATTTCAGTTGGCCAATAAACGTATCACTGTTTGGTGGACTTTGGTCTGAATTTACTAAATGGCCATCACAGCTACCCCTGCATGTCTACTAAAGGGGTGTAGAAGCAAAGATTAAAGCTTGTTTTAAAAAGTATGAGGAGGGCAAAGCTAAGAATGAGTCTATGCTAGTGAGTTATTTAAAAGTAACAAGCTGTTATTATATTTGTTTAGAACAGCAAAGTCCACTGCATGGAAATGATAAAGAAAGGCTTTTGAAAAGGCAAAACTGATCAGCTCTGGTTTTGCCATAAAGGAAAATACATTATCTGGCAAATACAGATCAAATCATGAAGGGAAAGAGTTGCAGCCCAAGTTAGGTAAACAGCTTGCAGGCACCACTGCTGCCCCAAGTTTCCTCAGGATAAACAAAGCATTATTATAACATGCCCAGGAAAATTATTTGAAAAGCTGACTTATTAGTTCAAAGAGAAATGGATTCTTAAATCCCCTTTTTCTGCCCAAGTAAATTACAACAATTTCTTTATCTGCAGATAAGCACATAAAACTAAGAGGGAAGAATAACTAGGACATACTAGTGTGCTATACACTAACGAAAATGTTAACAATTTCATCATGTGAACAGCTGTTAGAGGGACATTGTGGCCTAAATACCCTAAAGGCACACTAAGCAGGGTCAGCCCTGGTTAGTACTTGGGTGGGAGACCGCCAACAAGTACCTGGTGGTGTGGCCTATATATCAGAGGAAGGAACTGACAACATCAGAGTATTTCTGGCTTAAGAAAACTCTATGAAATCCATGGGGTTGCCATAAATTGACAGGTGACTTGAAGTTTCATATACATACACACAGAGAGTGACATGACAGTAGGAACTGCCACTAGGATTTTAGAAAGATCTGTTGCTGTCCTCTGAGCTTCTTTGGGCTTTCAACAGTCTTCCCATGTGTCTATTCAGTCCATTGCATAAAAGTACTAGAAGGCTGGAGGAAACAGCTGCAGATGCTTTGATAAAAGCTGTTGCCTATCTGAAATGGGGAGCTTCTGCTTAGAGCAGATTTTTTTAAATTATAAGTTTAAAGTATCAGCATAGGCTTTCAAGCATGTACATTTCCAGTTAAATGTTATGTAACTGTCCGTGGGTCTCATGTCAAGAGAAGAGTGGAAAAATGAAGAGATTTCAATTATTGTGGGTCTTCTAAAAATCCCAAGCATATTCCCAGAACCATAATGTGATCTCAGTTTCAATGTCTGATGAAGCTGTATTCTTATTTTCCTGTTATTCACAAAATATATCTGTTTTGAAATACAGCACTTTTGTAGCGAACAGAGAAGCAACCTTTGATCAAAAATTATTTACACAGAATAGTAAAAGGCATAGTTACATTGTAAACTTACATCAGTTCTATACCTGGTCACCAAGAAATATTTTTAAAACAATTTTCTAGGGCTTTTAATTTCATACGCATTCTGAATGTTCTGTGCAAGGCATCCATAGATCATCTCTTCATCAGTATGCCAAGATCCACTAGGAAAACATAACCATTAAAATAGCTCCACTGTCCACCTCTTGATAGAATAAAATAAGCACATGCTCTCTAGACAAAGTGAAATTATGGTAAAATTATGAACAAGTAAAATGACCAAGCCTCCCTAAAGTCTATTGAGATTTCTTATAAATCTGAGCAATAATTTGAACAAATTTTTAATCCAGTACAAGGAGTGTTGAGTTGTACTTCTGCTTTTTTTTCACATGTGGTGGTAGTAGTAGTTGTTGTTATGTAACAGTGTCTTTCTTTCCCATGTTTTCCCTACCCAGAGTCATGTTGGTTGTTTTCACACCCTTCACTGGCATCTCCCTAATTTGTGGGCATTTTTCTTTGACATCTGCTGCCTTGAAAATGTTTTTGTTCATTCCTTCCTCCTTCACCTCTGACCACTCTTCCACTACATCTGCCCACCTACATTACTTGTAAGAGTCATGATTTGTAGGAGCCTTCCAGTTGTGCTGCTTTTCTTATGCTGGAATTAGGCAAAAGGTACTATTGTGATGTGAAGGGGGAAAGCAGCAGCAATTTCTATTTAGACTCCTAGCTTTATCACACTAGGGGGCAAAGAGGATTTAAATGAGAGTTAAACAAGAGTTAAACAGGAAATGCCTTATGTTTATCATAAGACATTTCCTGTTTAACTCTTGTTTAACTCTCATTTAAATCCTATTTGCCCCCTAGTGTGATAAGTAATCTGAGTACCCCCCCTCCTTCCCATCCTATCAAATGATAGGATCATTTGATCCTATCTTGTCTACTTTGTGTGCTCTTTTTTTTACCATTATCCTTATACAAGAGAAAAATGTAGAAAAGTATGGGGGCAAATGAGGAAAAAAGAACGCAAACACAGACGTGTGCATGCATGCACTTTCCTATGCACACACACCTTTAAAAAAGTATCAGCACCACCCAATTATCCACACCATATAACCCCATACTGGTACTGAAAGAGAACGGACATCACTTTGAAGACTGCCTTGGATCCTGTATAGAAAAAGATAGGACATAAATAAACAAATGAGACATACTCCATGTATCTCCTGCCCAATCTACAGTATGGGGGCAGGCCTGGGATGCCTTTTCTCATAACAAAAATCTAGTAGTATTAACATGACAATAAAAAATTTAACATTTCTAAACTGGAAAAAAATAGTTTTTTCCCCCATTTCTTCTTCCTAGGACCTTATCGCACAGGGAAAATCGGGAGAAATTGGGTGTTTAACAGTGATTATCCCATCCAAACGCAATGTCACAATTAAGATTTTCACATGATGCTGCTATTAATCAGGCAATAAACAGGCAATGATCAGCAACAAACCATTCATGGGAAATCCCAAAAATGATGTGTTGCTGTTTATTGCTTGTTTAATAGCAATGTGTGTGAAAATTTTATTTGCGATATCACATTTTTCACCGTTTAAGCCCCCAATTTCCCCCAAATTTTCCCCATGAGATAAGGTCCCTAGTGTAGAATTGTGACAAGATGAGCTTGACAAAAACAGCAATCAGATTTCACCAACAAAATACAGTCAGTCCTTGGCATCTGCTCAGATTTGGTTCCAGAACCCCCATGGATACCAAAGTCCATGGATACTCAAGTCCTGTTAAATACAATGACACAGTAAAATAGTGTCCATTATCTAAAATTGTAAAATTAAGGTTTGTTTTTTTAATTAATATTTAAATATATATATATATTCAGGCCGTGGATGATGGAATCCATGGATGAGGAGGGCCAGCTGTACAAATATTTGAAACCCCTGTGTGAAAAAGCTGTTAGGCTGGTTCTACATTGTGGAAATAAAGCAATTTGACACCACTTTTCCTGCCATGGCTCAATGCTACAGAATTGTAGATTGTTGTGGCACCACAGCTCTCTAACAGGGAAAGCTAAATACCCCCTTCTCTCCCTAAAGGCTGCTTGGCAGGATTCACCAGTCCCTCCCTCAGTTTCCTTTCTGCCAGAGCTGTTGGGCATTGACCCCTCCCCCAAATCCTGGAACCCCTGGACTGCCTGCTCCCCGGGAGGCTTGGGAGCTCTGGAGCCCCGGGGATGCTGCCCAGGTTGGCATTGATGTGAGTCATATGACTGATTTTTTTTTTAAAGACTGGCTAGTGTGAATGACAAGCATGTCAAAAAAAGACACAAATGCATAGAATTCTTGAAATAATTTGTGGGAACTATGCATCAGCCTGAATCGATTGAGAGACCCAATGTCAAAGCGACTCGCAAAGCAATTTAAATGCAAGTGAGAATGAGGCCTAAATTAAAACCCATAAACAGAGGATACATTAAAATCATTCAACATAAAATTTAAAATATCCTGCTTTAAAGTTTATAGTTTCAAATGACTGGGTAGGCCTGCTGGAAATTATAGGTCTTGGATACAATTTTAAATTCAGATAGTGTATTCACCTTTCGAATCTCACACAGCAGGTCATTCCACAGTCTAGGGGTGGCTGATGAAAATGTCTTCTGGCTGACGGTCGCCAACCTAGTCATGGCCAGTTAAAATAAATGCCGCCCAGTGGACCTGGGTGTACTTAGAATTAGAAATTAGAAAACAGATTAAATAAGACTAAAACTACTCTAAAACAATCTTCACGATTTTATTACGTGTCGGGACCCAAGAATGCAAACTATTTCAGAAATACAGTACAGTTATCACAGGTTTTGCATCCAAGGCGTTATTAAGATCGAAGCATCAGTACCTTGTTTTTTTTTTTAATCTTCGGGTGCCATCCAGTGGTGTCCAGCCTTTTCTCTACTGAGTGTAGTCGTGCTGTGGTCTCCGTCAACATGTCCATCAGCAGTTCAAGCTGCAGCTTCAAATAATTGTTCTCTTCCAGTAGGGCTTTATTTGCTTTCTTCAGGTTTTTTGTAGGTGATTCTTTGTCAGGAGAAGGGAATAACTGCAGCAAGGGCATTTGTGGTGGAACACCCTCACTTTGCCACTCACCATCCTGGAAGACAAATTTTGTTTTGTTCAGCTGAGTACACGGAGGGCCATAATCCATTCCAAGTTCAGTTCGTCGGGTTTTGTAGTCCAACAGATAGAAAGTGGACAAAGAGGTTGCTCGGCGAAGAACTGGCCTTCTAGGTAAAAATCTACGAGAGAAGTGATCAGCCCAATAATCACGTGCATCTTGCAGAATCTGAGAAATGGCTTCCATGACAAGGAGAGCTATAGATGGAGGATACCAAAAAGAAACCTAGAAAAGAAAGTTCTGGAATAAAAAGTCAACATATGCAAGATTACAGAGCAAGCTCAGCTGTATGACATCACTGAACTGAAAAAGAAATCACAAAGAATAAAAAAACATTCTCTAAGATGTCGTTTAGAATGGGACTAAATGTATAACTTTATAAATTATTATGTCAGGGGGAAACACACCTTTGTCTTAATTTTTTTCTTGTTTTTCTTGTTTGGTGAAATAGGTGATAAGGAAACATGCTATTATTTAAAAGTAAATAGGGCTGAACACGTATAATGTTATGGGAAACATAACTGGAACACACATACACACACACCTCTAAATGGTTTTCAAAGGTTTACAAAATTGATTTACAATATTTGGAACAATATAGTATATATATATTTTAATCATGCATTAATATTATAGTACAATCATCTCGTCAAATGTGATGAAAATCCATCAGTTAAACTTCACATTTCCAAAGTTAAACTTCACATTTCTAAAGTCTGGACAAAATAATAATAATAATAATAATTTTCATATGGTGCCAAAATAGGGTGCTTGATTGCACCACCAAAAATAAATGAAATGCATCATCACAAAAGAGGAAACAGGAGTGCATGTGCCACCTTCTAAGTTTAGATGCATACTTAGAAATAATTGTTGTCATTTAAATCAGTCCTCATTAACATAGTACTTACCATATATTTTGGACTACAGTTTCTATCAGACCTATTTGGCCAATTCAAGAACTGTGGGAGTAATCATCCACAATCATGACAGAATCATGTTGGAACTTTTGATTTAAACATAAAAAACATACCACCAGATCAGAGCAGGGAAGACAGTGACAAGATGGTCTGTGTTTCTGCCTGTGCATTCTCCTGTACAGTTAATGGGCCATTTCAGAGCCGTGTTCTGATGGTTCTTTTATCTTTACATCAGACATGGGTGGGGCATACCTTTGAATAGGCAATGTCTTAAAAGAGAGAAATGCCATCTATAAAGTAGGATACATAGGCACTGTCTGTTGAAAAGACAATAGAGATGACTCCTCCAGGAAGCAAGTTTCAAAGTGGAATGCCCACAGCAGAAAATACCCAAACATCTGGGTATTTTAGCTTGCCTTGACCCAGAAGTGCAAGTACTTACAGAAGAACTGCCTGGGTTATTTTGTGTAGAAAGGACTCATATTCATGATATTAAAAGTGTGAGCGGGTGAGGTGACATTGTGCCACCCCCCTCCCCACCTTCTATCAGCTTACATGTAGATTTAATGATGCTGAGATCACTGTAAACACAAGACGACTATTTGGCTTCAGGGAATAGCAAGGTGACCCCCTTTGAGGAAGACAGGCCACTCAGCCAATAAAATGGGGCTACGCTTTGTAGAACCATTGCCTGTTGCCAATATTATCAATAACTGCATATTAGATTTATATCACTTTAACTGTCACAGCTTCCTCCACACACACACTTCCCACAAAATTATAGGAATGGTAGTTTAGTAAAGATGCTGAAAAATCTCTGTAAGATATGCCTAACCTCCTTTGTGTTATTGAATTATGGCTGCCAGGAGGAACCAGGAGGGAATGACAGTTACATTGGATCGGATCTGTTGTCTGTCCTCTGTCCAATACACATTGCCTCATTTGACGAGATGATTTGTTAACAAAGGCAGGAATCAGTCCACTGGCGCAACGTCTGGCACTGCCCTTATCACTTTATTCATATCCTACCATTTCCCAGGAAACAGGATTTGAAGTAGCTTACAAAATTAAAACAGAGAAAGTATAGATAAAAAACAAGCAATGAGCACTTAATTATCTATAATTCTAAAACAATTTAAAACATTGTAAAGGATGTAATAGACAGTAGAAGACACTATCTTTGTCTGTAAGAACAATCAGTTTCCCAAAGCCTGAATGAAAAAAAAAATATTTCGTAGCCAAGAGAAAGACAATAAGAGGGGGTTGTTCTAACTTCTTTGGTAAGTTAGTTACTTGTGAAAGTAGTGGAACTAAAGTAGTGGAACAAAAGGATCTTGGGGCCTAGGCAGGCATATATGGGAGATGGTGGTCTATAAAATAACCCATATGTATGCTGTATAGGGCTTTCTAGGTCAAAACTGACACTTTAAATTGTGCCCTTAAACAGTCCACTAGGCATTAAGGAATGTGTGTTTTCTCCATTTCTGGGCTACTTTTTGATAAGTTTTCTCCACTTTTCCGTGGCTGTTCCAAGGCTCTGGCACTCCCTCCCTAGAGAGGCCAGGATGGCCCTATCCCTGCTTTCCTTTTGGCGGTGGATGAAAAAAAAAAGTGCCATCAGGCTTTTTCAAACTGATAAGTATTGGGCTTTAAATGCTGTTTAATTTAGATTTTAAGGTTTGTTTAGCATTTGTAACACATTTTACATTTTAATGCATACCTGTTTTAACTTTTAAAACTGTTTAATTGTTTTTAAAATTTTATATTATACATTTTAATGCTTTTGAATTATTTTTAAATTGTAATGTTTTAAATTTGTTGTTCACCGCCTTGAGTCCCTATATTGGGAGAAAGGCAAGATATAAGTAAATATAATAATAATAATAATAATAATAATAATAAGTCAACCGTCAAGCTGCATCTCTTTGGCTTGCTGAATTTTCTGAATGTTTTTCAACAACAGCCTTGCTTACAGCATGTTACAGTTATCCAAATAGGCATATGTCACCATGACCAGATCAGATATTTCCAGGAAAGGACACAGCTGGTACACAAGCCTTAACTGTGCAAATGCTTGCTTGGCTACCACAGAAACTGTCAGGGCTGGATCCAGGAGTCCAATCAAATTGCAAACTCAAATCTCCAGGGGATATGCAGCCCTATCCATCATAAACCAGGTCCCTGTTCCCCGAGACACTTTTCAACAAGGAATACAACTGTCTTGCTTGAATTAAGCTTCAGTTTGCTTGCCTTCGTCTAGTCCATTACTAATAGCATCATAGAATCATAAAGAAGGGAGCACAAACGCCATTTAGTCTAACCCTCTGCTATGTAAAAATACCAGAATGAAGAACTCCTAAAAGATAGGTGTCCAATCTCTGTTTAAATACCTGCAATGAAGGGAAATCCATCATCCTTATAGGAAGGCTATTCCGTTAATGAACAGCTTTTTTTACAATAAAAAAGTTCTTCCTCATGTTTAAGTGGAATCTCTTTTCTTATAATTTGAATCCATTGATTCATGTTCCAGTCTCTGGAGCAGCAAAAAACAAGCTCATTCCATCTTCTAAATTACATCCCCTCAAGTATTAAAAGATGGCTATTATACCACCTTCCAATTTTCTCTTCTCCATGCTAGACAAGCTAAAAATACACAGTTCCTTCATGAAGCTTGGTTTACAGACCTTTTACCATCTCAATTACCCTCCTCTGAACATGTTTCAGCTTGTCAATGTCCTTTTTTTCAGTGTGGTGTTCAGAACTGGACATGAAATATTAGGTACTCCAGATGAGATCTGACCAAAGCAGAATAGAGTGGTATATGAACTCTCCTGATCTGGACACTATACTTCTATTGATGCATCCTTGAATTACATTGGCTTTTTTGGCCACTGAAGACAGTAGGAAAAGAGAAAGACCAGAATACATTGACTCAATAAAGGAAGCAATGGCCCTTAGATTGCAAGAGCTGAGAAGAACAGTTTATGACCCCTGGTTCTATTGTTCATAGGGTCACCATAAGATGATATTGACTTGACAACAAATAACAATAACAAATCACATAGTTGACTCATGCTTAACTTGTAGTTGACTAAGATCCCTAGATCCTTTTTGCGTGTACTGTTATTAAGACAGCAGTAACAGGTCCTGAATTTTTATATTTCATTTAAACTTACATTTATCTCTGCTGAAATTTATTTGTTAGTTTTGGCTCACTCTCCAATTTGACAGGTCATTTTGAATTCTGATCCTATTTTTTGAGGTATTAGCTATCCCTCCTAATTTGTTGTCATCTGAAGACTTGATAAGTATGCTCACTTTTCCATAATCTAAGTCACTGATAAAAATGTTGAACAACACTGGGCCCACAACAGAACTTTATGGCACCTCACTAGTCACTTATTTCCAAGATAAAGAGCAACCACTGGTGAATAATGTTGGGTTTATTAAATATGACATAACTGCTCAACAAACAAGATGAAAAAAGATACAGGCAAATTTTACTGTATCTGGTAACCGCGGTGAGACTAATTATTGCCCGGGGTTGGAAAACTGAAGAACCACAAAAAAATAAAGAAATGGACATTTAAGATTGACAAAATGAAAAATATGTACAAACTAACCCATATGATTGTCAACAAACCTCTTACCTATTGGAAAAAGAACTGGAATCATTTGAAGACATTATATACTTTGATAAAGCTTAATTTTAAATAATTGTCATGAAATTTGCAATATATCTGTAATAAAAATGTTACAAATCCATATAATAACTCTGTCTAGCCCACATTTTAGCAGCTTGCCTGCAATAACTTCATGGTGGACTTTGTCAAAAACCTTACTGAAATCAAGATATACTACATCTATAACCATCCTTAAATTTACCAAACTTGTAAGTCTGTCACAAAAGATATGCATTTATTATCTGGCATTATTTGTTTTTGAGAAGCCCATGTTGACCCTTACTAGTCAGAGCATTCCTGTCTAAGTGCTCACAGGCTGACTTTTTAATATCTGTTCCAGAACCTTTCCAGGTACAGACACCAATTTGACTGGTCACTTGTTCAGCTCCTTTCTTCTTCTTTTTGAAGATGAAGATAACATTCTCCCCCCTCCAGTCTGCTAGTGTTCTATCTCCAAAAATTCTCAAAGGACCAAACGTAGTTCTGACTACATCTTCAAGTTCCTTTTATATCCTTGGGTGCAGTTAATTAAGCCTCAGGGGTGGATTGATTTACTACCACTTTACTTATTCTGGACTGAAGTCCTCTCTACTACATCATTTGATCTATTTTTAACTGGGTAGATACCATTTTCCTTCTGGGAGAAGACTGCCTTCCTTTCCTGTTAGCATTTTGTATCTTCTCTATGGAGTTTATCACATGAAGGGAATTGGAAGTATAATCCAATGGCAATCTGAATGCAATCATGGGGTTTCGTGTGATTGCGTGAAAGCTGATCACACACATTTTCGGGCAAAGGGAAGTCCTTCCGAACGCAATTGTGGGGTTTCGTTGATTGCGTGAGAAACTATCACATGCAATTTCGGGCACTGAGAGGCAATTTCAGGCAGTTCTGAACGCAATGCAGTGTCAATATGCAATCACATAAATTCGCTGAACTAGCGAATTTACTCAATTCCGAACTGGCCTCACTTCCATTTCTTTCGAAATTGAGAGAAATTCCTCCCATGTAATAAACTCTTATGCAGTAGCCCTACCATTTACTTGTTTTTTCCTGTTGCTCTGATGATATCCACAAACCCATTTTAAAAAATATTTTTAATCTCTCCTGAGTTCATTCTGAGCCTAAGGTTTGCTGACTTTTCCCCTACAAGTACTGGCTATTCATTTGTATTCCTCTTTTTATTTTCCCCCTTCTTCCATTTCTATGTGTATGTCTCTTTTAACTTCATCTCATCTGAAAAGTTCTTTATTTTATTTTATTTTATTTAGAGTACTTACACCCTACTGTTCAGCCACAAAGGCTCTCAGAACTGCCTACAAATTGTTAGACAGTTCCCTGCCCTCAGGCATACAATCTAAATAAAGACAGGTCAGACAAGGAAAGGGGAATAGCAGTGGAAGAAGGGATTAAGTCCAGCAGATACTGCCTCTTCTTCTTCCTCTCTGCCTCCAAGGCTTTATACCTCTATCCTGGTATTTTTACATTGTTGTTGTTGCCTTCAAGTCATTCCTGACTAATGGTAACCTTAAGGTGAACCTATCATGGGATTTTCTGGTGTGTGGCTTGCCCAAGGTCACCCAGTGGGTTTCCATGGCTCAGGAAGGAATACCAATCCCTAGAATTGTAACCCAACCCTCAAACCACTATACCATGCTGGCTCCACTTTTCTTTTGCACTGGAATTGGAATTGTAGTTGTGATTCCAATGTCTTGCTTTTAAGAAATTCCCATACGTCATACATTCCCTTCCCTTTCACCTTTTCTCACCCGGTATTTCACTAAGTTTACAGAATCCGGATGTCTTAAAGCCCAGAGTTCATGTCTGACTACTTATGGCTTCCCCTTTCCTCTGTTTAACAAGTTCCAAGAGAATGTAGTCACTCCTACACAAGGATCCTGCTACTTCCACCCAGTAGATCAGTTCATCTCTGTTAGGATCAAATCCAAAATAGTTGACCCACATGTTGCCCCCTCCACCTTCTGGACAAATAAATTGTCTGCAAGACTAGTGAGAAATTTGTTGGATCTTGCATTCCTGGAAGAGACTGACTTATAACACATATTGGAGCGGTTGAATTCTCCCATTGCAATTACAGTATAACTCTTCTATTTGAATGTATGATCATTTCATCTAAGAAGACATCATCCTAGTCTTCAGTCTGGCTGAGGGGTGGTGGTCTATAATAGATGTCCACAATTATATCATTGTTGTTTCTTTCCTCTTAATTTTTATGCTGTTTTCCTACTTTCCATATTTTGCATCCCTCTTAGGTGTACACATCATTGATAAATAAAGCTATTTCACTTCCTCCTTTCCTATTCCTGTTTGTGGAATAGGTTACCCCCCTCCACTGCTACATTCCATTTGTGAGACTCATCCCACTAGGTTTCAGCGATGCTTAATAAATCCTATTTTCCTTCCTGTACAGTATTAAGAAATCAGAGTCATATTGATTGTTTCCCATGGTCTATGCATTAGCATATAGGCCTCTTAGACCATGTGTCATTCTCCACAGGTGCTTTCTTGTCTTTTCTTCTACTCAGTGTTGGGTTCCAGTACTATCTCCTTGATTTCTCCATATCATTGAGGCAATTGTCTTCAGTACTTGTTGTCTTGGTAGTGGTTTGAGCATTGGAGTAAGAAGCTGGAGACAAAGGAGTTTATCACAAGGGAGGAATTTCTCTCAATGTTGAAAGAAATGGAAGTGAGGCCAGTTCAGAATTGAGTAAATTCGCTAGTTCAGCGAATTTACTTGATTGTGTATTGATACTGCATTGTGTTCAGAACTGCCCGAAATTGCCTCTCAGTGCCCGAAATTGCGTGTGATAATATTTATTTATACCCACCCATTGAGATCAATCGAGGTGGTATCAGTTACTAGAGTCCAAGTCAAAATGTATCTGAGTGATTTTATCTGCCAAGTGCCATGGTGCAGTCCAACAATATCTCATGGAGCAGACCAGCCTGGAGATTAGCCACAGAATTACTGAATTGCTATACTAGAATCCTTCTTAAAGGCTTGAAGGAAGAATGATCCTCTGGGCAGCTTCTGAATGGGAAAAGGGCAAGTGTTTGACTCTAGTGGTTGTAGAGAAGGTATGATCTCCTCTTCCCTTTCTGTGGCATTCCATGAAACTCAATGCCTCACAGGAGATGCTGAATATGAAAAGGGATCTTGCAGCATCTTTGAGACTAACTGTGCAAGAAAAGTTGTAGTATGAGCTTTTGTAGACTCAGTCTACTTCCTCAGATGCAAGGTAACCCATATACATACCAACTGCATTAAAAGGATTAAGGGGAAGGTGGGGAAATGCTAGTCTGATTATGCAGAAGAAAAACAACTGCACTTTCTGTGCACAGTATTAAATGGTTGGATCTTGGTTTGATAAGGGCATCTTGTGTAATTATTTTGGGAACTTTCATCTAGGCACCTTGCTATACTGATTAACAGATGTTCCAATAAAGCACTGGTAAGCACCAGTCACTAAACACACCTATCTACATAAACACAACTTTTTTTCCAGTTCTTAAAATAACTGACTCACCAAATTGCACTTTGTTGTAACTGTGAAAGTTCTTGCTTCAGCTGAAACCTCTGTTATAAACTGGTTCAGAACTGGAAAGAAACTGTTGCCTTTGGATACACACATAACCTTCTGAAATTATGCCTGACATCATGTTGATTGACTCATGTCATCATGTAGCTTGCAGTGTATCACAATTGCTCTTCTTACTTTGGCCAATCATATTTTTGCCTGCTATAAATGCACAAGTGACCATATAGTTGTTCTGAGGTTATCAGCAGACAGTGATTCACCTGCATGATAACATAATTTACTTCCTACCTGGGATCAATATTCTGCAAAGTACATGTAATATACAAGTGTATGTTTGACAGGTATGGGGGTAACCTGCAATCTGCTAATTAATTAATTATTCAGTTATTTATTAATATGTGATCTTAAAGGAAGGAAAATTGCAACTGAGATATTCTGGTTGGGTCCAGATGTACATTCATTTCCCCCTCGGGTCTACACCAAATGCTGACTGGGGATTTTGGGAGTTGCAGTCCCACACATGTGGAGGGTGCTCTTAATGTTCCACATGGTAGATATGTTGTGCAGCAACAAGCTGAATTTGGATTGTGCAATCTACATGGAACAATCTATAGGTAACATGCAGAATCTCCAGAGATGGTTATACATTTCCCTTTATGTGCTGTCTCTTGCATTTCTAGTTCAAATATATTGTGCTAAGCTACAAATACAGGAAAAGTCTAGTCTAGACAAAAACAAACCGATTCAGATGTCCATGTACCATTTTTAAATTTATGACATTTGTGTTACAAAATTTGAAATTCTTGTCAAATCAGCCAATTTGCTCACCCCAAACTGTACTGGTTTAATTGAAAACCCTAAGAAAACCCTTTCATGGGGTTTTCCTGGCAAGTTTCTTCAAAAGAGGTTTGCTAAGGCCATACTCTGAGGCTGAGAGACTTACCTAAGGGAGGGACAAGCTTCAAGTAAAATAAGTATGCAAAGGTGTGGCTCTGCAAAAAAGTAAGGGAATACTGCATCCAAATTCACAAAACAGTGCAAGAAAATTTGAAAATAAAGTTTCAACTGAAACCAGAATTACATTTGTTAAATATACTGTAATTTAGGAAAAAACAGGAAAGAATAATATTTTATATGATAAAGACGGCTAGATTAGTATACACTCAACACTGGCAAGAAGCGAAAACACCACACCAAGAATATTGAAGTTATGCAACTCTGTTGAAATGGACAAACTAACAAGACTATTAAAGTAGAAGACACTTTGGAAGTTTGAAAAAGATGCTGAATGTATATCTGAGGGAAAAATTGAGTAATTTATTGATAAAGGGCATGATAGATAAACCATATTTAGTAATAGAATGTTCACCTATAGCAGAAGGTCAATCTAAGTAACATAAATTGTGATTTAATTATATAATGAATTTAGCCAACAACTGAACAGTAGGAAGTCAAAATTTTAATGTTCTGTACAAATGTGATTTGTATTACAATGTAATAAACATATTTTTAAAATAGGCAAAGGAATTGCCTATCATTTGAGAGCTTTGGATTTGGACCATAAAGCTGAGTTACCTGTTTCTTATTTGATTACACATTGTTTCAGGTTTGTTTTACTACAATCTTAAAGAACAATATGAATACACAATTACAAGGTTGCCCCTGGATCTATTTCTTGGATTGCAAGAATTGCAATCTGAAAAGAATTGCAAACCAGTTGACACAAACAGCTTTGCACCCTTAACTCTTGCCTCTGTCCTTCCCATTTCTACTCCTCCTCCTCTTTCCCCACTGATCTGGATGTTTTTCTGATCAAAGTGAATATTATTTAGACCAGTCTGACCTACTTCTGCCCTGCAGCTGGCCTCCTTTTGTTATGAATGCAGCTACTATGGCAACCTGTGTAACACATCTGCATCACAAAGAGGAGCTTCATGCAGACTCAGTTCCCTTTCTACTTTCAGGTTTCACTGTAGGCTTTTTTTCACATGTCTGTAAACTATTTGTGCACCGAGAAATGAATTGATGGCATTTTCCAGTAGCATTGAAGATTTGCTTTTGTCTGAAATTAGAAATCTAGAATCCTGAGGAACACTATGCATGATCTATCACAGAAAAAGAAATACGTCTTTAAAGTACAGATTTATTGTTGTACTAGCTGTACTCCGCTATGCATTGCTGTGGCTTAGTCTGGTTAAATGGAAAAGAAAAAAAAGAGAAAGCGCATGTTTCTAAAATATTTAATTTCACAATGCTTGTGGGTATACAATATTTTTTGTTGTTCCATTGTCTGTGTAGATATAGATAATATCTCTTTCACTCAGACAATCGTGATTCTTATAATTGGTTTGGATACTGGGAAATACTTTTTCAACCAATTCTTCTTTTGACTTCACTAAATTGCAGAAGTTATGAGGCAATGAAATTTGTCCTGAAGTCAGATCAACCAGCACTTTCCATTCCCAATTTCCAGCAATTGATGTGAGAATATTTCAGCTGATCAATCGTTTTGCAGCTGGACACACATATTTGTAGTTAATTTTAATGTCTTTACGTGCCGCCACAAAGTAGAGTATTTCAGGCAAGCCTTTATTTTGTCTGCTGGTGTCAATCGAGGAATTACAGGTAATGTTTGCCTGAAATCTCCTGCAAGCAATATTAATGCATTTCCAAATCTTGCAATGATTGATCAAGAGCCTCGAGTGATTTTTTTGTGCGCCATTGTGCATTCATCCCAAACAATAAGTTTGCATTTCTGCAATGCTGGATGCTCTGGAAATGTTGCAAGTGGAGTTTCAATGAACTGCATGTTCAATGGTAATTTCAAAGTGGAATGAGCAGTTCTTCCACCTGGTAGCAATGTCGCAGCTATTCCAGACGACACAAGAGCTAAGGCTATGTCATTTTGGAATCGAATTGCTGCCAGAATCAATCTAGTTAGGAACGTTCTACCAGTTCCTCCTGGTGCATCTAAGAAGAAGATTTCTCCAATTCCGTTATTGATAGTCTGCATTATTTGATTGTAAATGCCTTTTTGCTCAAATATTAGCTTAGGAATATTTGATTGCACACACGACAAAAGATCACCCTTGTTGTAATTTTGTTCATGACACAATTCTAGATCAAACGAAGCAGCAGCAGATTGATTTGGTGATGTCATTCCCAATTGATTGAAAACTTTGTTTGCAATTTCTAAGCACCAATCTTTAATCATTATCAACATTTCATTGTAGATTTCTGCTGTGAAATCCATGTTGCTCCCTGGTAAACAACACAGCTCAAATCCAATGTAATGTCACATGAGATAATTAAATCAAAATGAAAATAAATCAAAATCTGTGAAAATTCAATTTAACAATGCAATTGGAAAAATTTAAATGGAATTGTAAAATTGGAAATTTGGAAATTGTAAATGGATCGTAAATTGAAAACACTGTAATGGAATAGTAAAATATTTAGTATAGTGTATGTTGCTTTTATGTCCAACAGATGGCACTTTTTTTAAAAAAAGCATATTTTTACCTGTTACAGGTGTGACATCTATATAATAGTAGGTATATAAAAACATAAAAACATGTGTGTATTTGAATGCAACGTTGTGTTCAAATTTCAAAGGAATAAGTGAAGAACTTTTGAAGATTTAATATTTTGAACAAATGAACATTTACATTTTTTATTTATATATAGATAACCTTTCATGGATTATCAGACCCATTAAGAATTCTCTTGTCATTTGTCTGCTAAGACTGGGCATAGTGTTGTAAGACAGAGCCAGCATGGTGGAACAGTTTGAGTGTTGAACTATGATTCTGGAGACAAAGGTTCGAATCATCGCTGAACCACAAAAACTCGCTAGGTGATCTTGGACAAACCACACTCTCTCTGCCTCAGTGGATGGCACTGGCAAACCCCCTCTGAAGAAACCTGGCAAGAAAACTTTGTGATAGAGTCATCTTAGGGTTGCCATAAGTCTGAAACTACTTGGAGGCACACAAAAACAAAGTGTTGTAAGCACTGCAATTAGAGAGGAATTAATTACAAAAATAAAACTTAAATGTATGTAAAATAAGCCAAGTGACAATTCACGAAACAAAATACAAACCCAAGGTATTTTATTAGGCCTTCCACTATTTTTGCTGTGTGCCTTCAAGGAGTTTCCAACTTCACAAGGGTTTCTTGGCAAGATTTTTTCAGAGGGGGTTTGTTTTTGTTCTTCCCTGAGTGAGAGAGTGTGAGTTGCTCAATATCATGAGCTGGGTCAAACCTGGTTTACAGAGTCACTGTCCAATGCTCAAACCACTACACCATGCTGACCTTCATAGGAGGGCCAAATAGTAGAATGGCCTATTCACTAATTTAAAAACTATAAAGGATTCTTTGAACACCTTTGAGATACATTGAGGAAAACAAATTTCTAGTAAAATATTTCCTGGACTCTAGTCCACTTCATCAGATTTATCAGTCGCATTGTGCTAGATGTTTTTTCCCTAAATGGTACAACAGGGTTCTTTCATATGAATGAATGATTTTTGTAAACTGGATACTCAGAAATGTTTTCCATCATTGTATTTGTATAAGCAGCATAGATCATGATAAACAAACCCATCAAAGCTGAAAGTTAAAGAGCTATAGTATAACTACTGCTTAATAACATAGCCCTAATGATCTGATAAAAAAGACATGGTTTTGTAAAGATTCTGCTGGATACATAGTTTTGGATGTTTAATGTCAAAGTGCCAGCAGATATTAAAAAAAATAAAATAAAAATCAAATGTAGGCCTCATACACTGCATCAAGATGCTGCTTATGGCAAAAGGCTCACCACTACCCAAATGAGCAGCTGGAGACCTTTGCATGTATTGTTACAATACAACAAAACAAAACAAAACATTTTAAAGGGTTTTTTTTACAACTTAAATTTTTATTTTATTAACAGGTTTATTTTAATACGACCTTTCATTGATCATAACTTACTTCCTCAGATTTCTGGAAAACAATATGCTCAGAGTAAAAGCGCTACTGTTATTTAAGGAGGTATGACCAGATGAAATGGAATATCAAAAATGACAATCGTACTATTAACACTGGTCATACATGTTCCAGTCCAGTCCCAGTCCATCGCTGCCTCTTGTTTAAGATTCCCATTACAACTGAATTTGATATCTTCAGATCCAGGACACATATTCTATAGCTTACCTAAATGTGTTTTTTCAGATGTAGCAATACACAGATTTCCCAATAAATTAAATGTTCTCTAGTTGCTAATTGCCTCTCAAGTGTTAAAGGAATGAGTTTCGCTTTCAAGAAAATGTATAAAACCATTGTTTAAAAGAAGATGATTTTGAAGGGCGAGGTCTATACAGAAATACATGATTTCTTACCGGTAATTTCTCCCTCCCCCACCTCATGTTGCTGCCAGTTTTTGGACATTTTGCTTGTTTTCCTTCGGCAGTTTCCTTTTGTTGTTTATCTCAGTTGCCCTTTGCCATGATAAATACTGTAAAGCTGCAATCTCACAGCATACACTTCTGGGTAAAGTCTATTCATCTCAATGGAACTTACTGTTTCTGAGTAGATATGTTTCTGTTTCTGTGCAATTAATCATATTAGAATCTGTGATACACTAGGAGACTTTATGATGATGATTATGATGAAGTTCAAATGTTAATGACTAAAAAAAACCTTAGCCCTTTTGTCTTTTATAACTCTGGCAAACAATGATAGACTGTTTGTAACCCCGAAAGGCTGATAGACTTCTAGCTTCCCTCACAACTGGCTACATTGGCTAGGGCTGACGGGAACTGCAATCCAACATCTGGAAGGCCACAAGTTGCCCATTTCTATTTAACACCTTGTTGTCCACTTCTGGTTAACTCCAGATTTGTGTTATCTTGGAAAGCAACAAGACAAGAAGGAATGTTACTGAGCAAAACTGAAATCCACGTATTGATTTTTAAAGACAATTTTTAAATTTTCTAGTATTTCTCCATTGTAAGCCTTGGGACCTGGAAACAGGCAATTTGCAGAAAATAAGACATTTAAGAATGTACAAACTTAAGAAGGGCCACACTGGATCAGACCAAAGGCCTATCTAGCTAGTCTATTGTAGTTCACACAGCATCCAAACTGCTGCCTTACAGGGAGCAATAGTCCCTTTCTGCAACTACCATATTATTGTCTCTGGTACTCACAAAACCCTATATTCACCATAGCTACTGACAGTACCATTTTCAATATGAAAGTAATCTTAAGGGAATGTAAAAATAAAGAGATTAATTAAATCACAAGACAGAGGATATACAGGTTGAGTCTCCCTTATCTGAAATAAGGGACCAAAAGTGTTTCAGATTTTGGAGGGTTCCCTCCCCCCCCCCCCCCCCCAGTATTTGCATATACATAATGAGATATCATGACAATGGGACCCAAGTCTAAACATTACATTCATTTTTGTTTCACCTTATGCACATAGCCTGAAGGTAATTTTCTACACAATGTTTTTAATAGTGTTATGCTTGAAACAATGTGTGTGTACAATGAACCATCAGAAAGCAGAAGTATCACTATTTCAGCTATCCATGTAGACAATTTTGGAGTATTTCAGATTTTGAAATTCTGGATAAGGGAGACTCGATTTGTACTGATTTATGTTTCTCTCTGATTTTGGATTACTCCTTCTTGCCACCTCAGAGCCGGCATCTACTACTTAGGCTACAAGCAGGAATAAGTATCCATTACCACTATAACTACAGAGATATTAAACAATGGTTAATGTTTAAAATAAAGCAAGTTGTACCAGGAAAAAAAAAAGTAGGGAATGAAAGCTACTCTTGACATCATATAGACTGCAGTGCTTTGATGTGGAATGGCTGTTGGTTCAAAAAAGTACCAGGTATATCTCCTCCACCAGTTTCTCCTGCCCCATGCACCAGTATACATCACTCTAAAACAGATATTGCATGTCCAAAAGGTCTGCATATTGAGACAGATTGTTATCAAACAACATATCTCAAGGCAAAGACTCAGTTTAAGGCCCATGGGCTGCATATACCAGATTGGGGGGTCTTGTGTGCTGAACTTCCCAAGTTCTCAGTACAGTTGGCCCTCCTTATCCATAGATTTTTTTATCCATGGATTTGAGCATACATAGCTTGAAAATATTCCCAAAAAGTATAAATTCCAAATAGCAAAGCTTTATTTTTCCATTTTATATATGGGACACCATTTTGTTGTGGCATTATATTTAATGGGACTTGAGCATCCACGGATTTATTTATCCATGGAGGGTACTGGGACCAAACCCCAGCAGATAACAAGAGCCCACTGTTCTCCCATTATTTTAATTTGATGTTGAAATATTTTTCAGGAGGTTCAATGGCTGAAAACAGCAATTAACCTAGAGCCATGAAATCTACATGCTATTCCACATATTCACCCTGAAGTTTGACACACTTGGCACATAGTTTCACAAATTTCTTTAATGCTTCCAAAAAAATTCTGATGTCTGGTAACTGAAATACTATTATTAACCTTTATTTATATAGCACTGTAAATTTACACAGTGCTGTACATACAATCTTAAATTATACGGATCCCTGCCCTCAGGCTTACAGTCTAAAAGAGACAACACAAAAGGTGAAGGGGAAGGTGATGGGAAGGGGGTGAGGTCCAGTGGTTCCTCTCTCCCTTTGGGGCCAGGACCAAGGCAGATGGACAGGAGGGAGGGCATGGCTTCTTAATACAAAGTTAAAAGGAGGCATCCTGGGGCAGATGGCACAGTCCTGGGAATGCTTCCCTAAATAATATAGTCTTTAATTCAGTTTTGAACCTGGTTAAGGAAGTGATGAGGCGTATATGTGGGGGAAGAAGGTTCCAGGAGTGAGGGGCAGCAAGTGAGAAGGGATGAATCCGGGATGGGGCAGTGGAAATCCTCGGCTGGGACAGGAGACCTCGACTACCAGAACGGAGGGGAAGAGAAGGAGTGTGAGGAGAAAGAAGTTCGGACAAGTAAGGAGGGGTCAGTCCATGGAGGGCTTTGAAAGTCAACAACAAAAGCTTGTACTGAATGCGGAAGGGGAAGGGGAGCCAGTGAAGGGAGGATAAAAGAGGAGAAACATGGTGAAAGCGGTGAGCGGATGTGATAATACATGCAGCTGAGTTCTGGACAGAGATTAAAGGATGGAGGTGAGAGAGGAAGCCCTGTCAGAAGGAGGTTGCAATAATCTAGTCACAATACCACTGGAGCATGGACCAGAGTCTTGGCGGTGGAGGCTGAGAGGAAAGGATGGATTTTAGCAATGTTGTAAAGAGAGAAACTACAGGTCTTGGCAGTGGCCTGAATCTGGGAAGTAAATGACAGAGAGGAATAAAAAATGAAGCCAAGACTGCGGGCTTGCTGAACCGGTTGAATAGAAATGCCGTCAACAGAAACAGAAAAGAAGTATTGAAGGGTGGGTTGAGGTGGAAAGACAAGAAGCTCTGTCTTAGGACTCTTTCAGACATGGGAAATTGGAAGTATAATCCAAGGGCAATCCAAACGCAATCCTGGGGTTTCACGTTATTGCGAATTAATTCTTCTCACGCAAATTTGGGCAAAAGGGAATTCACTCCGAATGCAATCATGGGTTTAACGTTATTGCGAATTCTCACGCGATTTCGGGCAAGGGGGGTTATTTTCGGGTAATGGGAAGTAATTCCAAATGCTTTCCGAACGGAGCAGGGGTTCAGGTAAATTCGCTAAACAAGCGAATTTACATGAATCCGCATTGGCTCCATTCGGAATTGGGAGAAATTCCTCCCGTTTGAAAGAGTCCTTAGACATGTTGAGCTTCAAGCGCCGATGCCACATCCACTGAGAGATGGCAGCCAGACAAGAGGAGACTTGCTGTTCAAGCCCCGGCGAAAGGTCAGGGGTTGAAAGATACAGCTGAGTGTCATTGGCATACAGATGATAGGAGAAACCAAAAGAACTGATGAGTTTACCAAGGGACAGTGTGTATAGAGAGAACAAAAGGGGACCCAGGACAGAGCCCTGAGAAACTCCTACAGATAAGGGAACAGAGAAGGAAGTCTGACCACCTGTGACCACAGCAAAGGATCGGTCTGATAAGTAAGATTTAAACCAGTTGAGAACAGAGTCGGAGAACCCGAGGTCAGAAAGTAAGTCAAGCAAGAGACAGTGGTCAATGGTGTCAAAGGCCGCAGACATATCTAGAAGAATCAGAATAGAGTAGAGGCCATTCGCCTTGGCCTGCAAGAAATCGTTTGAGATTTTGGCGAGGGCCGTCTCTGTAGAGTGCTGTGGGCGGAAACCAGACTGAAACGGGTCCAAGATGGAAATACTACTCTTCTGCTGCTATCACCTCTGAATAATTCAAAAATTTCCTTTCTTTCGAACTCTTTTCAAAGTTTGGAAACAGGAAATAGTTAGATGGAACAAGATCTAGTGAGTCTGGTAAATGGCCTATGCCAGTGATGGTGAATCTTTTGGAGACCAAGTGCCCAAACTCCAGGGGCAGGACTTTGGGGGCAGGACTTCTACCTTCCAGGGCAAGAGCAAGGACTTCTGGGGCAGGACGCCTGCTTTCTGGAGGAGGCAAAAAGACTTCCACCTTCGGGAGGGGGGGGGGGGAGAAATTCTGGGGGAAAAACCAGAAAAAAGGCACATTCTCTCAGCCTCAGGCTATCAATAGCAAACCCACCTCTGATGAAACTTGCCAAGAAAACTCCATGATAGTTTCACAACCTAGGCTACAAGCAGGAATAAGTATCCATTACCACTATAACTATAGAGATAGTAAACATGCACCAGTATACATCACTCTAAAACAGATATTGCATGTCCAAAAGGCTTGCATATTGAGACAGATTGTTATCAAACAACATATCTCAAGGCAAAGACTCAGTGTAAGGCCCATGGGCTGTATATGCCAGATTGGGGGGTCTTGTGCGCTGAGCTTCCCAAGTTCTCAGTACAGTTGGCCCTTCTTATCTACAGATAAGCACTCCAGCGGTGTGGTGCGGTGTGTAACTGCTGGAGCTCCTTAAAGTTGGCTTCCCCCCACAGTGGGGCAGAAAAGCTGCCTTTTCTGCTTCTTTTTTTGGCTAGCAAAAAGGCTGATTGGGGTTGCAGCATTAGCACACCGTGGCCCCAATCCGGCTTTGTCGGGGCGGTCTGTTTTGCCCCCAAGTTTGTTTTCTGCTGCTCCAGAGAATATGACACGAAGCAATGGATTCAAACTACAGGAAAACAGATTTTACCTAAACATTAGGAAGAACTTCCTGATAGCAAGAGCTGTTTGACAGTGGAATACACTGCGTAGTGGAATCTTCTTTCTTCTGTCTTGGGATTGCTTTGATTGTGTCTTCCTGCATGGCAGGCAGTTGGACAGGATGGGTCTCCTCTACCTCTCTGATAAGAGGAAAAGAATGAGACTCTGGTGCACAAGTAAATCATTTTACAATTTTAACTAATACTGACAACAGCAAGAGCATATGGGGCGGAGGACCTGCAGACACCTGGAAACAGAGTACTAAACCAGAACAACAGGTTAGGTAATAGGTGTGGTGTTTATTGAACCAGCTCATCACAGAGTTATCACTTTATTGCACAACAAATAGGTTTTGGACACACCCCATTACCAATGTTGTTTGAGCTGTGTAATGTACAGTATTCAGTAACAGCACTGTGTCTTTGTGAATAGTGCCATCTGGTGAGAAAGTGAAGTATTTAAATAGCCTATATCTCTATCTATCTATCTATCTATCTATATCGCCACTTTTTTTCCTATCTTGTGCTTCAAATTATAAACAAGACTGTAATGTAGAAACCAAACCATGGCTTAATCCAGTAGTTGCAATTGGCTATGTAATGCAGAAATTAAGTTCCCACCAGCCCCAGGCAGCCTAGCTAATGCTGAGGAATGTTGGGATCTGCGGTTGGACAATATCTGTTGGGCTGCAGAATTCCCAACCATCTTAAGGATATCATCCACTTTGCTTCAGAACTTACTGGTAGTAACAGAACCAATTTAAGAGATTATAGAATGCAAAAATAAAATAACTTACCCCTACTGGGATACAGTTGCTTATAGGATGCAATCAGGAATTATCGCACAAAAAAATGCCACCATTGTCAATGGGTCACTGTATCCCAGCTGCACCCAGGCTCCCAGCCACACTCAGCCGGCCAATTTGCAAACTGTGCTAATTCCCAATTGCATCCCGTGATTGCTTCCCAGCAAAGGTAAATCGCCTTATTTTTGCATGTGATAATCTCTTTAGTAAATCCTTACAGATATCAAACAAGGAAACAGCTAGCACTACATCATCCATACTCCAGAACTTGAACCAGGATATTTATCATGAGAAGTCCCTAGGTAGAACATTAGCTCTGTAACAAGGACATGGAAATAACAAGGATGTGGGGTCCTCCAGATGCTGCTGGACTGCAATGCCAACCATCCCTCACTGCTAAATATCCTGCCCAGGGCAGGTGCAAGTTGCAACATCTCAAGAGCCATGCATTTCTCTCCTCCCCTGCTTCAGAACTTTCTATATATCAAAAATCCTTATGTCACTTATTTTTCACGATTATTATATCCATGCTGCAGTAATAACAGGCAAGAGGCCTGAAAGTAGGCATTTTATTCATACAAAATATTAAAGGAAACAGATTAAAACAATGTTAGCCAAAATTGACAAGATCATAAACATCAGTTAAAAGACTCTCATTGTGCAATTTGAAAGATCTGAAAGCAACATGACATACAAATAAAAATGTTCAAATTCTGTGGAAAGTTGGAAGGGGATCTTGAACAAAGCACTAAATACTTTAGTTTATGCATATGATAATTTGTTAAGCGTTATTTGTCAATAATATGAATTAACAAGAGGTTTGTTAATTCTATGCAGCACACATCACAATAATGCTACAAAGGTTACTTGGTTAGCACATACCTATTTTGTGAAATGGTTGAAGACTACAGGTACAAGAAATTAGTTGTAAAACTCTTAGCCCCATTCATATACATCTGCCAAACCAAATGTTTTTACAGTACTTACAGCAGAGGAAGGAATTGTTCAGCCCTTCAGATATTGCTGGCCTGTAACTCCCAGCAGGCCTTCTCAGCACATACAATTATGTGGAATGCTGTACCTTGCAACCCAACAAGAGGGCCATATGATTTTGACTCCAACATATAGAAACTTTGTAGATGTTGCCACAATAACTGTAAGTAATACATTCACAATTAAAGAGTCACCCTGTGCCAGACTTTATCCAATGATGGAATGGGAAATATATTGTCCTACAGCTGTTATTGTAGTCTAATATCATCAGCCTCAGCAAGCATAGCCGGTGCTCCAGATTAATGAAGATCAAGGACAGCTCGAAGGGCCATGGTTTCCTTAAACATCATGCAGGCTCTGTAAACCTGACAAAATGATTTAATACTTCGATTGCACAAACAAAAGACTGGTTTTCATTCATTGCTTACAAAAGTCAACATTTAATCTGTCAACATATTTCTAAAATGCATCAGTTGTTCTGCTCAGATTTTTTGTCCTTATAGTTTTACAGCTGATCTTTTCTATACCCTATTTAATAATAATAGTAATAATAATAATAATAATTATTATTATTATTTATAGCCCGCCCAATCACTAGGAATCCAGGCAGGTTACAACAGATTAAAATACATGAAATACAATAATTATCCCTTCCCACCCACCCCCTTCCCAAGCTAAAATGCAATTAAATCATCACAATTAAAACAATAAAAATATAATGGTGTTAAAATTAGGGGACAGGCTTGTTAAACAGGGCAATAAGATCACGTCACGGTTGTGATATGTAGGGAGAGAAGTCAGGTTGGGAAAGGTCTGCCAGAAGAGAGCCGTCTGAAGGGCCTTCTTGAAGGCTGCAAGAGTGGAAATATGGCGGATCTCCTCTGGTAGGTCGTTCCATAGTTTTGGAGCAGCGGTAGAAAAGGCCCTCAGGGTGAATGAAGTTAATCTGGATTTTTTCAGCTGACGTAGGTTCTGGCTGCCATATTTTGTACAAGCTGGAGTTTCCGAGCTTGGCACGAGAGTAGCCCCATGTAAAGCGCATTGCAGAAGTCCAAGCGAGAGGTTACCAGTGTGTGTACAACTTTTTCAAGGTCTCCCAGCTCCCGGAAAGGGCGCAGCTGGTGTATCAGCTGAAGATGATAACAAGCGCTGCTGACTGTAGCATCCACCTGGACTGACAGCTGGAGCGACAAGTCAGGAGCAGCCCCAAGCTGTGGATGGAGTCCTTCAGGGCAAGTGTGACCCCATCCAGAACTGCCTGACATAACTCCATTCCCAGATTTGGATTTCCAATAACAAGTACCTCCATCTTACCTGGATTCAGCTTGAGTCGGTTTTTCCTCATCCAGTCCATTACTGCCCCAAGACAGGCATTCAGAGGAGAGATGCCATCCTTAGTCACTACATCAGTCAGAGATGTAGAGAAATATATTTGGGTGTCATCAGTGTACTGATAACACCCCGCCCCGTGTCTCCAGATGATCTCACCCAGCGGCTTCATGTAAATGTTAAATAGCAATGGGGAAAGAATTGCACCTGGAGAAGGCAGGACTCATTAGAAAAGACAGTAATGCTAGAAAAGGTGGAGGGAAGCAGAAAGAGAGGAAGGCTGCATGCCAGATGGATAGACTCAATCATGGAGGCTACAGCCATGAGTCTGCAGGACTTGAACAGGGCAATGGAGAACAGGAAATCTTGGAGAAGCCTCATTCACAAGGTCACGATGAGTCAAGGTTTATCGAGGGTGGTTAACAACAATGATTTATGAGTAATATTAGTACAAAAACCATTACTAAGGATTCTGTATGGAGTAGTATAAGAAGAGTATGTGGGGGTAACACCATGAGCTGCTGCTCCAGGTGATGCCAATCCTAGTTACGCCACAGCAGCCATGACAGTTAAAGCGGTGAGAAACTGCTATACATATGTAGATACCTTTTTTAAAATAATAACAACGTAATACCTTTGGGTTATGTATATGATATACATGCAATTCAGTGTGCACTGCACAATATGTGAATTTATATACCGAGAGCAATATATAATTATGTATTACATACATATAAACATAAAGTTATGTTTATATATATGTATGTGTGTGTGTCCATATATGCTCTGTATATTGTAATATATATGTGTATGCTTGTGTGTTTGTGTGTTCATATATATATATATATATTTAACTCTATATATTATATAAATACAATAGATATAGATATATAATAATACTATATTATAGAAATATAAATGTGTGTGTGTGTATATGTATACACACACACAGTCGACCTTTATATTTACAGGGACTAGGGACACAAGACCCCCTCATGGAAGTAAAAATTCACAAATAAGGGGGGGTGAGAGCAGTGCCCCCATCTCCCTTCCGAAGCCTCAAACAGCTCTAACAAACTCTCTTGAGGCACTGGAAGGGCAGGAGAGTGAGCACTCGCAGCCCCTTCCTTCCCTTCCAAGGCTTCAGAGAGCTCTGGGGAGCTTGGAATGGCAGGAAGGAGGGTACCTTTGCTTTCTCCAAATCCCTTCCCAAGGCAGAGAGCTGCTTTGGGAAAGAGGCAGCTCTCAGACCTGGAAAGAGATGGGATTAGTGTGCGTACCCTTTCTGGCTTCTCCCTCCTGGGCTTTTTAGCAAATAATCAAAACTGTGAATGTCAAAGCCGCAAATCTCAAGGGACAACAGTATATATAACTCTCCCTATACACACACACACACACACACACACGTAGTATAAACAAAATTTTATGTTAGGATCTTTTATGTTTGCATAATCTATTACAGTGGTCCCCAAACTGTGCCCTTTAAGAGATGTTGGACTTCAGCTCCCAGAAGCCACAGCCGTGTTGGCCAATAGTTTGGGATTCTGGGAGGCGAGGTCCAAAATACCTTAAAGAGCACACTTTGGGGAACACTGATCTATTATATATCCAAATACAGTGGTCCCCCGGGTTACGAATCCCCCGGAGTACGAAAACCCCGGGGTACGAAAGAGCCGGGGCCGCAAAAACGGCCCCGGCTTACGAATAAAACCCCAGGTTGCGATAGAAAAAACCGCGTGGCCCCTTTAAATTTGCCACGCGGTCCGGCAAAAAAAGCGGTCCCCCGGGTTACGAATATTTCCGGGTTATGAAAGGTAATCCGGAACGGATTACTTTCTTAACCCGGGGGACCACTGCATATAGAACATATATATGACAGCATATACATCAGCCCTTCTTGTACACAGATTGTTTATTCATGGATTCAAGCATCCACGGTTTGAAAATGTTCAAAAAAAGTATAAATTCCAAATATCAAACCTTCATTTTGCCATTTTATACAAGGGATACCATTTTGCTATGCCATTATATTTAATGGGACTTGAGCATCCACGGATTTTGTTATCCATGTGGGATCCTGGAACCAAGGCCCAGCGGATACCAAGGGCCCACTGTATATGGACATACATGTGTGTGTGTGTGTATGTGTGTATATACACTCATCCCTCCACATTTGTGGCTTTGATTTTTGCAGATTTGATTATTCATGGATTTGATTAATATGATCTCTCTAGGAATATCTAGGTCCTCCAGTGCAACTCTGTGGTCAACATTAACTAAAAGTGGCACTGAAAGCATTTGTAGCTCCTCCAGTGCAGTTCTATGGTCAGTGTCTATCGGGTGTTGACCAGAGAGTTGCATTGAAAGACCTACTGCTTTATCACACTAGGGGGCAAACAGGATTTAAACAAGAGTTAAATGAGAGTTAAACAGGAAATGCCCGATGTTTATCACAGGACATTTCCTGTTTAACTCTCGTTTAACTCTAATTTAAATCCATTCCTGTTTGCTCCCTAGTGTGATAAAGCAGCTAGAGATTCCTAGAGAGGTGTCCTCTCAGGTAAAAACATGTTGTTTTTGTTATTTGCGTTTTTTTTCCATATTCACAGGGACTTGTGCCCCTAATCCTAGCGAATATTGAGGGACAAGTGTGTGTATATACACACACACACACACACACACACACACATTTGCATTATTATATACTTTATATATTCAATATGAAATCTATATATCTAAAATTAAATAATCTATGTAAAATTCATTATCACTGCTCTCATAAATCATTAACAAATTTGTATGGGTATTATAAGATCAGGGGATAACCTAAATATATACCGACAGGACCATAACGCTAAAAATGAGGGGTTGCATGCACTAAAAATATATTACATTAAATCAAGGACATATTATATAAAAGAAAGAAAGGTGGGCGGATTAAAATTCAATTTAAAAAAAAACAGAACAGCTTTCACAGACACGCAGGTAATGCTCTTGACATGGGCAAGTCACCCACAGGAAGTTCGTTTACTGAACAGGATTTCAAAAATAAAAAAGGGATGTGGACGACCACTCTGTAATAGTGTGAACAATTAATTATTGCCTTCTGCACCTTTGCAATAGTGCTTCATTCACACTATCAGTAAGCTATTCACGGGAGTTTTCCGTAAATAAGAAGTTCCAGGACCATGACAGTTTATTCACGGGAGAAGTATGGAATGAGTGTGACATTGTGTGAAAATCTTTGTGCGACAGCATGGTTGTGATAGGAGCGGCTGCATCCACACTGGAGAAATAACCCAGTTTGGCACCGCTTTGAGCGGCTCCTTGAACCCAAGACACTGGGTTATTTCTCCAGTGTGGCATTTTGCTTTTCTCTCGTATTATATACTTGTGTGTTCATCTCCTGCATTAATTCTGCAGCGTGGCAGCTTCAGTGAGATGGAAATCTTTTTTGTTAAGAGTAAGGGTAATCTGAGGAAGAGAGCTTCAAAAGACAGCCTTGCATTATTTAGGACCTTATCAGACGACAGAAATTGGAAGTATAATCCAATGGCAATCCAAACACAATCATGGGGTTTCACATCATTGCGTATTAAAGTATCTCACGCAATTTCGGGCAAAAGGGAAGTCATTCTGAACGCAATAATGGGCTTTACATTATTGTGAATTACAGCATCTCATGCAATTTCGGGCAACGGGGGGTCATTTTCGTGTAATGGGAAGTCATTCTGAACGCATTCCGAACACAATACAAATTCAAGTAAATTTGCTAAACTAGTGAATTCACGTGAATTCGAATTGGCTCCAATTGGCTCCCTTCGAAATAAAGAGAAATTCCTCCCATCTGATAAACTCCTTATTTTATTTATTCGGCGAAGTAAATTTGGCTTATTTGGCAAAAATCTTTAATGGGCCACATCTGCACTGCAGAAATAATCCAGTTTAGACACTGCTTTAGCTGCCGTGGCTCAATGCTGTGGAATTCTGGGGTTTGTAGTTCAGAGTGAGATATACAGTGTTCTCTGGAAGAGAGTTGAGGTGCTATAACGAACTACAAATTTCACGACTGCCTAGCACGGAGCCATGGTAGTAAAAGCGAGATCAAACTGCATTATTTCTGCAGTATGTATATAGCCAATGCTACGGAATCCTGGGAATTGTGGTTTGTTGCAGCATGAGAGACTCTCTGGCAGAGGTTACCACAGCAAACTACAAATCCCAGAATTCCATAGCATTGGGCCATGGCAGTTAAAGCAGTGTTGGACTGGATTATTCCTGCGTGGATGCAGCCAATGGTATGGAATCCTGGGAATTGTAGTTTGTTGTGGCAACAGAGGCTCCCATTCACAGAGAAGTACAGTTCCCAGAATTCCATAGCATTGGACTATAGCAGTTAAAGTGGTGTCAAACTGGATTATTCCTGCAGCGCAGATCCAGCCAACACTACAGAATCCTGGGAATTGTAGTTTGCTGTAGAACCAGAGGCTCTCAGGCAGAGGTGGCTAAATATTTCACAGCAAACTACAGTTCCCAGAATTCCATAGCACTGAGCCATGGCAGTTAAAGGGGTGTTAGACTGGATTATTTCTCCAGTGAGGAATGCAGCCAATGCTATGGAATCCTGGGAATTGTATTTTGTTGTGGCACCAGAGGCTCTCAGTCACAGCAAGCTACAATTCCCAGAATTCCATAGCTTAACACCTGCTTGACTTCCAAGAGCCCAGCAAGAAGCCAGAAGGGACAACCAGCCAGAACACCGGCTCTCCCTATCTCCAGCAGGGCTTCTTCAGCTTTTTCAGCTTGAGACATGGCAAGGCAAGCCTGGGGGGCATGGCTGAACAGGATTGCTTATATTTTCTACCCTCCCACTCTGTGTTAACATCTAATAACGGCACGGCGGAGGTGGAGGAAACGGTGAGGCCAGAGCACCTGGACCTGCACAGGCCCCAACGCCACCCTTCCCCCACAGCAGTGCAGCAGCGGGAGGAGGAGCCGGGGTATAACTGGATTACCCACCATCTCCAGTTGATAATGAAGCTGGGAAGAGCCTGGGAGCAAACGTTGTGGTTGTGTGGGGACAGGGAAGGTATGGCGGTAACAGAGTGAACAAATGTTACAAAAGAAGTAGGGATCGATGTTTGATATCTATCCCTTCTTCAGTTCACTCTGTTTCCCAGGATAATTTGGAGAGCGCACCATCCGTTCCACAATCCCTTAATCTGCTCCTTTGCAATGTCAGGTTGGCCTAGGAAAAGACCCATATCAATCACGATCTCCTCATGGATAAACAGGTCGACCTGGCATGCTTTACCGAGACCTGGCTGGGAGATGCCAGCGCTGCAACATGGGCGCAGGCTCTCCCGGCTGGTTAGTGAGCAGATAAGGGAAAGTGGGCAGAGGGGCAGCGTGGCAATAGTCCATAAGACCAACTTAACCTTGATCAGGAAACCTGTCTGGAAAACAACCCACATCGGGTGTATGTACCTTAGCTTGAAGACCAAGGATAGTTTGGGGATTCTGTTGGTATACTGGCCACCACATTGCCTAACAGACTCCCTAACCGAGCTGACTCAGCTGGTCTCTGTGTTGTTGTTGGAGACGCCCAGACTGCTTGTCTTGGCGACTTCAACATCCCTCTTGAGACCAGTCCATTTGGTCTAACAGAAGCAGCTCGGGAGTTAATGGAATCCGTGACAGGCATGAACCTATCCCTATTGGTCAACGAGCCAACCCATTGTGCGGGTCATACACTCGATGGGATTTTTAGTACGGAACAGACGGAAGTAATAAAAACTTCCACCTTGTCATGGATGGATCATTTCCTGATCAAGTTGGAACTAAAAGCCGCTGTCCATTCCCTCGGGGGTGGCAGACCCATTAGAACGGTCCGCCCTCAAAGGCTTATGGAACCAATTGGTTTCCAGAAGGTCTTAGAGGGTTTAATGGTTGGTAGCGCCGGTGATCCTGTTGAAACCTTGGCTAATACCTGGAAGACCGATCTTCCCAAGGCTCTCGATGCGATCGCCCCTGAGCGCCCTCTCCAGCCCGCTTCTAATCACAAACCCTGGTTCACAGAGGAACTCAGTGAGATGATGCGGATTGGACAACGACTAAAGCGCAAGTGGAGGAAAACTTGGCTCTCATCCGACAGAACTTGCCATAGGCAGCATCTTTGCACCTATTGGGAGGCTTTGTGTGCAGCGCGGAGCTCTGTCTGCTCTGCATGCATTGGGTCTGCAGAGTCCCGCTCAGCAGAGCTGTTTAGGGTGGTGGGGGAGCTGACGCAGGTTCCTCCTGTGTCAAATCCCCTACCTGACCCAATGACGGCCTGCTGTGACGCATTTAACATCCACTTTGCAGACAAAATCTCTCAGATAAAGGCCGACTTAGATACCACTCCTTTATCAGAATCCGTAGATGAGGTGTCCAACAACTCCGTTGCTGCCATTTTACTGGATAAGTTCCAACTTGTAAGTACCAATGATGTGGACAAGCTCCTTGGAAGCATGAGAAAGACGACTTGCTCCCTCGATCCCTGTCCATTTTGGCTGGTCGTCCAGGGAGGGGACACATTGAGGGTATTCCTTCAAGATACAATCAATGCGTCCCTCAGGGAGGGATTTTTACCATCCTGTCTTAAAGAGGCAGCTGTTAAGCCCCTCTTGAAGAAGCCTTCCCTTGACCCCCTGGACAGGAACAACTATAGACCAGTTTCCTTGCTCCCATTTTTGAGCAAGGTGATTGAGAGAGCAGTCGCCTCCCAACTTCAGGGTGTCCTGGATGATACCGGTTATTTTGATCAATTTCAAACCGGCTTCAGGGCAGGACATGGAGTTGAGACTGCCATGGTCGCTCTGACAGATGACCTCCGCTTGAGCATTGATAGGGTTAGTGTGACCCTGCTGGTGCTCTTGGATCTCTCGGTGGCTTTTGATACTGTAGATCATTCCATCCTTTGGGATCGGCTGAGAGAGTTGGGTATTGGAGGCACCGTGCTTCGGTGGTTCTGGTCCTTTCTCTCTGGGAGATCCCAAAGGGTGAGGCTTGGGGACAGTGGCTCCTCAATGATTGAGCTAAATTATGGTGTCCCTCAAGGCGCCATCCTGTCCCTGATGCTATTCAATATCTACATGAAGCCACTGGGTGAGATCATTCGGAGGCATGGAGCTCAGTGTCTTCAGTATTATTATTATAACAGGCTGTTTTCAGGTCTACTGCCGCCCACTCTGCACTTCATACAACTGTGTTCCACAAGAATAAGATCTAACTAAGGCCACTCACTCTACTACTGTACTGTCCCTTTAAGAAAGAAGCGCGGGGGGGCGGGGCTCCTCCCAGCAGCAACCGCCCTCTCCGGCTCGCCGACCAATCCGCGCTCACTTCCCACCTGGCCTCCCAGCCAATGAGAGCGCTCCACGAAGGGCAGCGTCGAAGCGGCTGCGGGCGAGAGAGAGCGGCGGAGAGTGACACCGGAGCGGAGCCAATGAGAAGCCCGGGTGGAGCCGAAGGGGCGGGACGTGGGCGCCTGCGTGAATCAATGGGGTGGCTGGGAGGGGGGCGGAGCTTAGGGGTAAGGAGAGAGAGAGAGAGGGAAGCGGAGGGCTGTGTGTGGTGTTGGCTACTACTAGTGCTGCGGCGACGGCGGCGGGTCACGTGACAGGGCAGGAAGCCGTGTGGCGGCGGTTGGGGTGCGCGCGCGAGTGTATTATTTGAGGTGACGGTGAGTGAGTCCCCCTTTTTTTTCCTGGACGGAGGAGGATACGAGTTTTCAGAGGGAGGGGGGAAAGAGCGGCTCCACTGCGCAGAGAACTGTGGGATACTGGAGGTGTCGGCTAGAAAAGGGGTTCCTCAATTTAAGGGGCGGTGGAGAAGGCTCTTTGTCTGGCTCTTTGCTATGGAATTCTGGGAGTTGGAGTTTGTTGTGGGCCCAGAGCGGAGCGGAGCTCCGCTCTGGGCCCCACAACATACTCCAACTCCCAGAATTCCATAGCAGAAAGTCAAAGCGAGGCCAAGCCGGGTTATTTCTCCTGTGTGGATGCAACCTAAGCTTTCCTAGCCATTGATGTATGGGATTCTGGGATTTCCAGTTCGCCAGGCGCTTATCTCCCTCAGAACTCTGGTGCGACAACAAACTACAAATCCCAGGATTCCATAGCACTGTGGCCTTGGCTTTTTTCAACTGCACTGTTACATTTCTGGAACCCTGGGAGCTGTAGTTCGTTGTTGTGGCACCAGAGGCAGAGAAGGCTGAATCTTTCACAGCGAACTACAGTTCCCAGAATTCCATAGCACTGAAGCCATGGCAGTTAGAAAGTGGTCTGAAACTGGATTTATTTCTGCAACCCTATAAAATGATGGGAATAGGGCACTTGAATGGGATGTTATGTGTCAAGACATTTTAAGGGTATTTATACAGCTAATAATCTTCTTTTTTCTTTCGAAATAAAGCTTTTTAGTGAGTGGTTCCAAAACTAAAACTGATACAACCATTTTAGTGCTTTCATTATAAGTGCCAGGCTATTAATAACGGTCTTTGCGGATATAGGACTAAAGATGTCAAATATGCAACATAAAATAACAGGATCAAGCGTTACTTTTAAGACAGGGTGGTACTTAAATCTGGATTATTAGGGAAAAAATGGTGTGATTTGGAAACCCTTCAGATGAAAAAGAAAAGGCAGATGCCATGTGCGATGTGAAGAAGGAAGTGATAAAACCGCAGTGAGAAAGCATAAGAGGACAAAGGTAGATTGCAAAGGGAGGATGGGGTTAGTGTCATAAACTGTGCCAGCCTTGAACATCCAATAGATAATGTGCACAAGAATGAGGAAATACCTTCTGAAAAGCTGGCTGAAAATCTGCATTTTAAACTTGTCGCTAACTGAAATCCTGCAGCCCTCCCAGGATATTAAATATTTCCTTTTGTTCAAAGCTGACATAGGAGCACTTGTTTCTTACAATGAAATAAGATTATTACTATGTACAGTATTAAGAAGCTGAGCCCTCCCTCCAGTCCATCCGCCTTGGTCCAGGCCTCAGAGGGAGAGAAGAACCACTGGACCTCATCCCCTTCCCAACCACCATTACCTTTTCCTTTTGCGTCCTGTCTCTTTAGATTGTAAGCCTGAGGGGCAGGGAACCGTCTAATTAACAAGATGGGTACGTACAGCACTGTACAAATTTACAGCACTATATAAATAAAGGTTAATAATATTAATAACAATAAGAAGATACTGAAGGATTCTAAAAAGTTTTGATAACTCAGTTTTATTTCTGTGAGAGGTTCAGTTTCTGCAGAGTACTGAGGGAAACCTAAAAGCAGATTAATATTTCATCCAGTATTACTTTATGATTAGAAGGCATGTTTGTTACTAGTTTTATGAATGGCAAAAATACATGCATGTTCTTGGGAGTTCTGGGTATTGTCTTAGACATGACTAGATGGTTTCATTTGGCATGTGGTGGTCTAAAGGGACACAAAGTGCTCTCCTCTGCATGTTTATTCAACAGTGCTGCTGCATTCAGTGCAGATCACCCTAAGGCAAATGTGTTCAGGCTTGAAATCGCAGTGTGCATGCCATGATATTGTTCCTAACATAAGGTCCAAACAGACAGGCCAAAATAAAGCTGCTTCGGGTCGCTTTATAGGTAAGCTTTTTCAATGACGCGCGTGTCTTCAAGAGGCCAGAAGCTGCACCAAAAGCTGTGCTCCAGTCCTTAGGACTGGAGCGTGACTTTGGCGCAGCTTCCAGCCCCTTAGGACACATGCAGCATTTAAACAGCATACCTCTAAAGTGACCCGAAGCAGCTTTATTTTGGCCTGTCTGTTCAGGCCCATAGTTTGATGATAAAGTCTCTAGATTAGCTTTACCTCGGAGAGCTGGAGGGTGTTCTGTACGAGGGGGTATCCAGAAGTTTTAATGATCCTCCTTTTTAAAAAATTGACAGAAAGTTTGTTTTGATTTGTAGTTGTTAACTTATCTCTATGTAGTCACTATCTAGATTTATACATTTTTCCCAGCATATCTTGACCCTCTGAATACCTGATATGGTAGAAGTTTGCCGACTGAGCCTTATGAGGTGGGTATTGTAAAGTAATAATTATCACACAGAAATTATCATGGCATATTGATGAAATTTTGTCAGTGTCATCATTGGTCCTTAAGTGCACATTGCTGAGAAAATCAGCTCATTGCATCCTTTGTTTTTGTGACTGGCTGTGCCAGAAGTGACTAAAGTGTAAAATCCTCATCAGGTGCAATATTCTCCAATATCAGGTATTCGGAGGGTCAAGATACGCTGGGAAAAATGTATAAATCTAGATAGTGGCTACATAGAGATAAGTTAACAACTACAAATCAAAACAAACTTTCTGTTAATTTTTTGAAAAGGTGATCATTAAAACGTTTGGATACCCCCTCGTACAAGACTAAAAATTAGGGAATACAAGTATTGTGATAGGCAATACCAGACTTAGAGGAATTATTAAAAATACATGCCATCACATAGTCGGAGAGGCTTCAAAAATTGTGGACTTTTGCCAGAACTATAGTATAGCTCCATCAGATATATTTTAGTTCTACTTGAAGGATTTTATAGTACGGAATCAAAGAACAGAAGGGTTTGCAAGACATACAAAAAGATAGGAATGGAAATTAGGATAGTTTCAGATAGCTTGAGTTCAACATTTAGATTCTGAGGGGGAAAAGAGTGGAGGAGCTCCTGAGTTTGAACAGTGCCTTAAATGTGGCCATAAACCATGGAAATCCTTGCTTCAAATCTCCCCTGTTTCAGGAAGTTGCTAGGGAACCATAACTAAGCTACTTTTTTCATTCCTCATCATCTGTCTGCAAATACAAGTCATAAAGATCCATCTCACATGTCTGTTGTAAAAAAGAAAAGTATGTCTGTGTGACTGTGTGACCGAAATAATTATTTATCCTAGTATAATTGAAAGTGGTATGTTAGAATTCCTGCATTAAAAAAAATCAGAGGAAGTGACCTTCCATTTCATAATAAAGCTAGTTTTTATATTTGCAGCTAGTTTTCATATTTGCAGCTGCCTTTCATCTTCCATAGAATCATAGAATCATAGAGTTGGAAGAGACCATAAGGCCATCCAATCCAACCCCCTGCCATGCAGGAACTCCAAATCAAAGCATCCCTGACAGATGGCCATCCAGCCTCTTCTTAAAGACCTCTAAGGAAGGAGACCACCACACTCCAAGGGAGTGTGTTCCACTGTCAAACAGCCCTTACTGTCAGGAGGTTCCTCCTAATGTTGAGGTGGAATCTCTTTTCCTCTAATTTGTATCTATTATTCTGCGTCCTAGTCTCTGGAGCAGCAGAAAATAAGACTGCTCCCTCCTCAATATGACATCCCTCCAAATATTTAAACAGGGCTATCATATCACCTCTTAACCTTCTCTTCTCCAGGCTAAACATTCCCAGCTCCCTAAGGCGTTCCTCATAGGGCATGGTTTCCAGACCCTTCACTATCTTAGTTGCCCTCCTTTGGACATGCTCCAGTTTCTCCACATCCTTTTTGAATTGTGGTGCCCAGAACTGGACACAGTATCCCAGGTGGGGCCTGACCAAAGCAGAATAGAGTGGCACTATTACTTCCCATATTTTTATTATTTGATTTAATTAGTTTTAAAAGGGTCATCTTTGAGGATAGATGGCTTTTGATGAAGTAATATGGGATAAATGTTTAGATGTTATGGAAAGCTTATTAGTACTGTATTATTTGTTGAGAATTCGTATAATCTGGTGAGAGGGTTATCTGTAGCCTCTCACCTTGCAAATTCTGTTGTATTTTATGGATTCCCCCCCAAGTAATGTAAAATTACTTGACCCCACCCCCTTCTGTAACCTTCATTTATATTTGTTATTTTGACTCTGGTTTTTTCATAACTCAAGGAAATCTGATAAGTTTAGCTTCATTTCAAGAATAATTTTCTGGAATAGCAGATAGTATAGGGCATTAGTTCTTGAGTAGTGAAATTAGCATTTACAGTATATTAGCTAATAAAAGACTGAATTTATTCACTTGTTTAGCTGGAAGGAAAGTCCTAACTGAACAATGTGGGACAAGGTTAGAGAGATGGTAGTTGTGAGGGAGCAGTGAGAAATGTGGCAGGCTTTATGCTACGAAAAGCAGAGAATGACACAACATAAAGGCATGTTGTAGAGGGCTGGCAGAAGCATGTGCAGCTTGTTTAGTGTACAAAAATACAGTTTGATACAGTTACTTTACATGTAATTATAAAGTAATATAACAGGAGCTACATGTAATGATGAAGTAACTGAAAATCAAGTTTCAAGAGGGAGATTCAGTGTTTTTTATTGCTTGTCTGCATCTTCTTTTTCTCTCCTTACACTGCTTTCTAGAGTACAGAGAAGTGGCAGCTGCCATTGGTGCTATGCTGATGTTCTGTGGTGCCCTTCTAATGGAAGTAATTCTTAGTCCTCGAGAATAAGAGCTATAGGCTCTAAAACTGGAAGCAAGAAGGAAGCCTGGGTTACATCTCTCAGAGTTCTCCCTTTCTTTCCACAAACGAGGAACATAGACAACTCCCCTTTTGAAGAAAAAGGCACATTGGGTTGTCAGTGTTCCTCTTTTGTGAAAAGAAAGGGAGAACTCTGAGAGAGTTGTGAAAGTTTACCTACTTGTTTTGTCACAGGTTGCTTTATCTGCTGTGGTAGACAACCATATGGCTGCAAGAGTATGTTAATATAGGTTATGGCATACAGGGAGTTGATACACCTATACACTAAATAGTAATCAAAGTTGCCCATTTGTGAACCACTGTTGACTCCAGAAAAGTGAACAGGCCTTTGAAGAGTCCAGAAAAGATCCAGTAAAGAAGGCACAAGTTGTGAGTAACTGATTTTCACCTAGAAAACAACTCAAAAGGTAATAGTAGTCAAGTTTAAGACTCAAGGAAACACAATAAAATGGTGTTTTGTTCCCCAGAGTTCATCCCACAAGGGCAGACGGAGTTAGAAAACATATTATTTGTTATAGTTTTTTAAAAGCCCAACTCTGTACAGTATAAGGAACCATGGAAGATGTATTGAGCTACATCTTAAGTATACAAGGGCAAGAGGGAGAGAGAAAACACATTATTTGTTACACTTTTTAAAAAGTCCAGATCTGTACAGCGTAAGGAAATGTGGAAAAAAATTATGTTAAACTAATAAGATGGTAGTGGCAAACCCACTTTGAAGAATATTGCCAAGAAAACCCTGTGATAGGTTTGCCTTAGGGCCATCATAAGTTGGAAATAATTTGAAAGCAAACAACACACACAAGTGCAAAGAAGGCAGAAGGATAAATTAAAACTTAAAAGATTGCACTGAAAGTGGAGAGAAAATGCATACTTTCCCCTTAGAAAAATAAAGTATGCCTTGATATGTCAGAAATATCTCTAATCAAAATAGATAGGTTTCATATTGGAGCATTTCTGATGCAGCCTTGAATCTTTTTTCCTCACCTAACAGTCTAACCTACCAAAGTTAGTAGACTATACATGAATAGTGTGTACAAAACCAAATAGAGTGGGACTAGGTAGTGGCTGGAATACAAAAATTGCATTTTCCTCTGTTTATAAGACTTTTTTGGATTGCTCCAGTCTCCAGAGCAGACAAACTGCAGGTATCTCTGTTATTCACATGGGATGGTGGAATTCTAACAGTTACTGAAGGAGCAACTAAAACATAACTGTGCAGTGAGCAATCGTTGTGAGTTTGTAACTCAAAAACAAACCTTTTGCATATGTAACAGCCAGCTGTTTCTTTTTCCAAGGGTGCAGCATTCATTCTTTTTCCCTATAGCTTTTGATGTACTCTTAGATGTTATGCCCCCGCCCCCGCCAAAGGGCACCATTTCAATATGTCCATGAAAATTCTAGCAAATTATTTTTGTTTTAGCATTTTTATTTCAGTCATTTATTTCTTTAAGATGGAGTTGGCAACTTGAGTGCATTTGGGTACGAACTTTCATTGGGATTCTCAAGAGGCCACATAAAAAATGCCTGAAACTGAGAAGTGTATGAAAGTCAACTGCCAGTTTGGAAAACAGTTTTTTTCCCAATGGTTTTCCCCCAGAATTTTTAAATGTGGATAAAGGTGTGGAGAGAGGGTTCTGGATTTAGTCAAAAGATGAACTGCCAACTTTGGAGACTTCCAGGAGATGCAGTTCGCTCACATTTTTCCCAAAGAAAGTGGGTATGCAAAGGGTCAGAGACTACAAAATGTGTACCCCAGGGTCACATTTTGCCCACCCTGTTTAAAGGGTTACACTGACCAACTTGTAGTATAATTGATTCACTCAAATAGGCAGTCAGTTTATACCTTTGAAGGGCTGGCTGAAAATTTGAGGAGATTTTGTCCTTTCACTTCCTCAACTAAAGACAGGCATACATACACTTTTGAAGTAAACAGGAAGAAGGAGTTTGTTTGTGTCTCATACTCTAACCCATATAATTCAGGCGTAACCCCACAGGTTTTGTCAACCATGGTTTAAAACACTGATACCTTGCGTGTGGGATGACGGGGATGTAAAAAGACATATTTTAGAAGTAATCCCAGTTCTGTCTGTATACTGAATGGGGAACCCTATGCCCTTTGGGAACCTGTGTAAGGAATTCTGTGCTAATGATGATAATAATGGTGAAAGGTGCAGGTAAATTTACTTTAATTTCCATCTTCTTGTATGACAATTGCTGTAAACAGTGGCTGCTTGGAGATCTTACTGTAAAGCTGAGATGGGAAAGATGCAGCTCTAAATGGCTGTGGGACTGCAGCTTCCGTCAGCATGAGCCAGTAGTGGGAAATGATGTGATTGCAGGTCAAACAAACCTGGATGTTTGCCATCCTTCCTGTAGCATCTAATTGTCTTGTACCTCTTACCTATCGTACGCTAGAAAGTGAAGCCCTTTGTGGATAGAAGTGAGAAGAAGCTTAGTTCTCATTTTCCTATCTCATCCAAAAAAAAAAAAAAGCCAAAAAATATAATTAGTTGCTACTGTGTTCCAGGTCCTGCTTTTAGGGAATGAGGGGAAAAGTTTTTAATATCAGGTTTGTTTGTTTTTAGTGAGTATTGATTATCATTATACTTTTAGCATCCTGATTATCTGTGTACTTACTTGATAATGGATTGTAGTTTTTACCAGGAGATTTCAAACACGTACAGTATGTATATGATTAGTAATTAGCTTGGAGAAGAGATGTAATACATTGACTCTTCCAGCTTGATTCTCATTCTGTCCAGTGTTAATTAAACTTATCAGAATGTGAAATTAAGAATGGGTTACTCGAGTTATCACTAAGCTGGTAGAGAATGACACAATATGATTATTGACTATAAAACTGGACAGGGAATTTAGACTCAGTTCAGGTAACATAATTTCAGAATAACAGTAAAATATCTTACAGATATCTTCTATACTTTATGAGGAACTTGTAGTACTGGGCTTTTAAAGCAGCCTGTTAAGGGCCCTGTGTTTCCCAGCACTAAGGGAATAAAAATCAGCTGCAAAATCATATCACAAGACTGACATTTCCCATGATAGTGCTTTTTGGTCCTACCAGACCTTTTTTGGGTCTCAGATACCTTTTATTTTCAAAACTCGAGTTGGCTGCTGTTTTGGAAAAGTAGGGTTGGTGCAGGCACCAAACCTCCCATAAATGTCAAATTCTATTAATTGGTAATCATGAAGCCCAATACAGCTAGCCTTCCTTATCCATGGATTCAACTATCCACTGCTTTGAAAATATTTTATAAAATACAAATTCAAAAAAGCAGACCTGTGCTGTAGTGGTCTGAGCATTGGACTACGACTCTGGAGACCAGGTTCGAATCCTGGCTTGGCCATATAAATCCACGGGTGACCTTGGGCAAGTCACACACTCTCAGTCACAGTGGATAGCAGTGGCAAATCTACTCTGAAAAGTTTGTCAAGAAAACCTCCCGATAGGTTCACCTTAGGGTTGCCATACATCAAAAATGACTTGAAGGCACACAGCAACGCCACCACCACCATTTTACTACACCATTGTGTATAATAGGACTTGAGCATCCATGGATTTTGATGTCCACGGGGTGGTCCTGGAACCAAACCCTAGTGGATACTAAGGGCTTACTGTATCTTATGGTGTCCTCCTGTATCTAATGCCATAGGAATCCCATATTTCCATTCCCTTGGTGCTGCAATCCTTTGTTGTGTCAATGCCCTGCGCAACATCCACAATATTTGCAGTCTTTTGAAACCAATTGGGATTGACATTTTGGGCAGATTTTATGGAAGCACACTGTATCTTAGAAAAAAAAATACATATCTGTGTCCCCAAAGTTCCTAGCCAGTGTAGCTTTGATTTCTGGATTGCAGTACTAAACATAGTCCTGAAAGGCTTTGAAGAGGGTATGCAATGCAAGTTGGTAGTTGTTTGAATAGCTGAGTAACAGCAACTAGCATTGTTATTCTTGAAGCTAGAACAGTTTCTCCTAAAGAAGCATGTTAATATTCTGCAAATTTTGATTCAGAAATGCAAAAGTATGCTAATAATTCTTCAGCATTTGCTTTGCAAATCTACAAAACTCCATTCCAAGCCAGCATTTTTTTAAATTTAAAGACATTTTGATCTCTGTGTTAAATCTGTTTTGTGTCCTTACCTGCATTGAAAAGAGCAAGCTGAATTAAAGTTGAAAATAAGTTAATAGATTGATATTATCCTTATTATTGCTAAAATAGCATCTGTTGCATTTTCTCACACTGTTTTAAATCTATATCCACCTAGTATGTTACTAAATTTGCATTTCACTTTTGTGACTCAGATAACCAACTTTTATATTCTATTCAGTAGTAGTTACTTCTAAATATGAAGTGACAGTGAGTAGGATGTAGTTGTTAGAACTAAGTGGGATGTATTTGTTGATAGTATAATAACTTACTAGAAATCTCACCCATAATTTATTTATAAGTTCACAGTTTCTGTCATTTTTATATGTGTATTTGTATATAGTTATAAAGAGAACTGACTGTGTTTTGTGTGTGTGTGTAGACAGGTGAGTTTGTTCATATATTTAAAAAACGCTTTCAATAGAATATTAACAAAAATAACAACTAAAGCAATATGTGCAAGGCCCACCTACATATAAGTTTATTAAAACAGCTGCTACCAGTGCACATCCTAATACGGCATTCTTTCTGCTAGTTAAGACTCATTCGCACTGAGTATGTTAGTGACTTGTCTGCAGTTAGCACTTGTTTGGCTCTAATGCATTTCTTTTCTTTACTTGAAGTAAAAAAAAGATGTCAGAGCTCTTGTAGCATCAGTTATGCTTTAAAGAGTACAGTGGTCCCCCGGGTTACGAAATTAATTCGTTCCGGCACCTTTTTCGTAAGCCGAAAATTTCGTAGCCCGGGGCCTATTTCCCATAGGAAATAGGTAATCCGTTCCGAGGCCTTTGGCGGGGGCCTCCTGGCTGAGGAAAGGAAGGTCCGATCCGGCGGATCGGGCCTTCCTTTCCTTAGCCGCGGAGGCCCAGCCTGGCTGGGGAAGGGAAGGTTCCCTTCCCCAGCCAGGCTGGGCTTCCGGGCCTGACGCGAAAGGGAGACCCAATCCGCCGGATCGGGCCTTCCTTTCGTTAGGTGCGGAGGCCCAGCCTGGCTGGGGAAGCCAGGCTGGGCCTCAGGGCCTGACGCGAAAGGGAGGCCCGATCCGCGGGATCGGGCCTTCCTTTCGTTAGGTGCGGAGGCCCAGCCTGGCTGGGGAAGCCAGGCTGGGCCTCCGCGCCTAACGAAAGGAAGGCCCGATCCCGCGGATCGGGCCTTCCTTTCGGTAGTCCGTCCCTTGTCCCCCGAAGCCTGGCCTCAGAGGAAAAGGGATGGGAGTCTGTCCCTTTTCCTCCGAAGCCTGGCCTCGGAGGAAAAGGGACGTCCCTTTTCTTCGGATCCCGGGGGATCCTTCGGATCCCGGGGGATAATTTTTGGTCCCGCCGGTTTCGGATCCCGGGGTTTTCTTAACCCGGGGGATTCGTATCCCGGGGGACCACTGTATATGTGGCTGATAGTGCTTGGATTATCCAGCATTTGTGGTATGTATAATAACTGCGAATCACCAGTTAAATTAGCAAACCCAGATCATGTTGGGGTCTTTGCTAATGTGTGTATGTGTTAAGTTATGTTCCTTGTTTTCACTGGCAGGCTTATCATTGTTTTGTCTTCACTCTCTTTTTCATTCTTATCCATAGACCATGAAACAAAAGTGGTTTCTGTGTGCAGCATTGCTGCTAGTTGGAAATATTCTTGTCCTGGCACATGAAGCTGATGATCATGATGATAGTGAAGATGATGTAATAGATATTGAAGATGACCTTGAAGATGGTGTTGAAGAGGTAGAAGAGCTGAAACATGAAGTCAATACTCCGCCTCCACTCCCAAAGGTTGGTTTGAAAAGTGTTCCCATGAAAACCTTCAGGAAAGAACCCTATTGAACTATGACTCTTGAACATTAATTTGATAAAATGTTTGAAATTGGGAAATAATTTGTTGCCACCAATGCTAATAAGTCAAATTATTGTATGTTAACTCGTTAATTTGGTCATGAGTTTGCGACAGACCATGAGATTTATAGAGAATGGCATGGAGGTTACCACACTCATCTGATGGGGCACATTTTGATATTAGTACTTTCAAAAAGAAAATTTCCTTCATTTTAAAGTTGCCTTCCCCCAACAGGATTTCCACCCTAGATATACTCCAGAACTCATTAAAAATTATTGTTGGTGTAATGGTGGGAATTCAAAATAAGGGGATACTGTCTAGTTGGGGAACACTGTTATAAAGTATGGGATCTCTTTTACAACTTACTCAGTTTAAATATCACTGATCAGTATTTTTCTTTTCTCTCTTCTTTTTTCCTTCCCCCTGAAACATGTAAGCTTTTTATTTGTTCTTCAAACCCCTTGTTTATTAAAGGATGATAAGGAATGGTGTTAGAAGCTAGTAAGGAATGATTAATCTCAGCTAGAGGGCATTTATCCACTACATGTTCAACAATAAGTGGCTGGTTACCAAGATCAGTCAGTAATTCTTAATCAGATATATTTTCAATGCCTCTGAGCATACACAGAACTTTTTGTACATTTCATCCATACTCCCTGTCAAGAAGCATGATCTGCAAAGATCATGGGAGAGCACATTTTGCTTGTTTAATTCATTTACTTCTGAATAGATTTTTAAATAGAGTGACATAGGGAGTGATGGGAGGACATGGATTTACTTTGCGTTGTATCTTCAACTGGAAGCACCAACTTTACCTGACTTCTCAGAGTTTGTAGTTCACTTAATTGGGGTGGGTGGAAAGCAGAATGGAGGGAAGAGAGACAACAGAAGAGGAAACCGTAGAATGGGGACTTGGTTTGCAGAAAGATTTTCACTAATAATAATACTGTAACTATAGAAGTGCCCACACAACCTGAGCAACAACAAGCACATTAAAGGATTTCTCTTCATCCCACAAAATAATACAAAACAAACAAACAGCTTCATTTATATACTGCTTCATAGCCTTAAGGAGTGTCTAAGTGGTTTACAACTGTAAGCTATTTGCCCCCCAACAATCTGGGTACTCATTTTAGCGACCTCGGAAGGATGCAAGCCTGAGTCGAGCTTCAGCCCTTATGCAGGTCTTGAACTCGCAACCTTGTGGTTTTTGAGTGAGTGGCTGCAGTACAGGCATTTAACCACTGCGCCACCAGGGCTGTTACTATTGTAACAATAGTACTGTTACAACAATACTCAATGTTTACAGTATATTAATTCCTTTTGGGCTATCTGATGTGTGGGATTGAGAGGGGTTTTTTTAAAAAAAAAACAGGGCTGTCAGCATGTTTATGGTTACTGACAACAGTTGTTTCTTTCCTGAAAGGTTTCTGTGGGCTAGCACTGCAAACTGGCACTGGTCCACACACTACACTTTGGTAGCATTGCAATAGAAAATGGAATAAAAAGAACAGAGCAGGAGAATTTTAAAAATAGCAAAGTGTCTCTCCCCTGCCCCCCAGTACACAGGCCAACAGGTGGTGGGGAGAGACGCCAGCCTTTCAGGCCAAAAGGGGCTTACATTCTGTAAGAACTATGGCTGCTCTACAGCTAAACAAACAAATCTATCCTCTGTTTCATACCAGGACTCATTTTTATTTTCCTTTCCATCCTTCTAATGTCATTCCCCAATCCTAGCACTTTGCTTCCCATCTATTGTTTAGTTGGGTTCTTTTGCCCAGCAGCAAAATTTCTTAGGCCTTCCTAGCTTACTGAATTTGACAGAAGAAGAGACATCCTTTGTAACAAATTCTAATACTCTAAAAATAATAAACTCATTAATAATAATATAATAATAATAATAAAAGTTTATTTGTATACCACCCTTCCTGCATGTATTTACCATTCTTATTAATCAAGGAGTCTAGTGGGTTAAGCCACATTGGTGGAAAAATCTAACAAGTTAACAACTTGACATGCCAATTGATTATTTATTTCCAAACTCTTGTTAATTTTAACCTGCTTGTCATCTGAGAAGTTGGGGGCCAGTCTGTAATCTTACTGCTTTCTTTTGTCAAGTAGGAGCTACTCAGTGGTAAGAAGTGGAAAACTGTAATTTGCATCGATTCCTGCTTAAGTAGCTGCACTGTTCAGAATGGCTCCACTGCATGTTTAAAGCTTGGAGCACTTTGTTAAGCACTTCTGTATATCAGAATTGTTTATACTTCATTTTAATTCAGTATTGGTTGAAAATTAGGAAGCCAGGTTATGTTACCTTAGCTTAGGCACTATAGAGTTGTGTTGAAAGATCTTTCAATTTTCTTTGTGCTTTATTGCCTACTAGGCCATTAAAACAAAAGGAACGCCAGAATAGCACCATGAATTGCTAAATGCTGCACTGCAGTCCTACCTTGAAACTTAACAACAGAGAGTGGTGCAACAGTATGAGGGATTACGTTCTGAAGAGCTCTTTGTAAAGATTTGTTTGCCTTGCAAGAATTGTATTGCAAGAACTCTGCTGTTAAATTGGACATAAAATAATGTGGAATATAAACATACAAAGGACATATATGTTCTGCTTCATTATAAGTAGTATAAATTAGTTTTAAGTATTGTTCAAGGTATCAGTTAACAAGATTTATGTTTCCCATCAGGTTACCTATACAGCCCCAGTCCCAACAGGAGAAGTTTATTTTGCTGAGAACTTTGATAAAGGAACTTTAGAAGGGTAAGTGTTAGTCCAAAAAGGTCCTTGTTACTTTTCAACAGGGAAATGGGTCTTCGTATGTGTTTGCTTAAAACATTTATATTCTTTTAAACATATTTATTTGGAGTATTTGACTTTCATGATGGCTTACAGATTGTTAATTTGACAGTTCCTCAGGTTTATAATCTAAAAAGACATGCCACAAAAAGAGAATGGAATGACAGTGGGGAAGAGGATCAAGTCCAGCAGATACTGCTGGTTCTTTTCTCTTCCCAGGTCCAGGGCAGTGGCAGTTGCCTTTCATCTGCCTCTGGGGCTAGGCATGATGTAGCTGTGCCTGCCACTTCTCTCCCTCTCAGGCCAGAGTGGTAGCATTTAAGATGGAGGTAACAAAGTATGAAGCATTCAAGGCAGCTCACAAAAGATGATTTAAAAAATCTTGATCAAAAATAAAATTTACCCCAGATAACCAAAATACTATGACTGAGGATGGATGAAAGACCATAAAAAAACATAATTCAAAAATTACATAAAGACAGAGGAGATGCATTACTCTCCAGATGATGGACTACAACTTCCATCAGCTGTGATCAATGCTAAGGGATGACTTAGAGGACAGTGCAGTCACCAACTCTAACAGAGGCCTAATATACGACAGGGATGGGAAAAGTACAAGTTGCTGGTCATAGCCAGCCCCAGTGTGACCAGTCCCATGCCCATGACTCACAATTTTTAAAATTCTAATCTAAAATTGTCCATTCTGCCCTCTAGAGGATGGGAGACTCCTCCCTTTGCTATGTTAATCACAAAGGGCCTTTTGTTTCAAAACTTGAACTAAGTGGAAGTTGTGTCTGGGTTTCAAAGAATATAGCCCGCCTGATCTAAATTGGTTTGGAGTGGAGAGTTACAATTGCCTCCCTACCTTCTAGAGGATGCAAGTTGTCTTTTAAAATAAAAACATATTAAAGGGGGGATGTTGCAATATGTGGGTCTGTAAGGAGGCATGTGTGACCTCAGAGATGGAAGTAATACACTCGTGCTTTACAAAATGGCCTAAAATTTGGCCTTGAATTATCATTAAGATGGAAACCAAAGTGATCTCCTCAATCCAGAAACCCAGGCACTGAAATGCTAACACTCCTGTCATGCATTTCTGCAAAAGTATGTATTGTTCTCAGTGGTTCTCAAACTTTTTCCTCTCTGGGCCCCTTTTACAACATGTGCATGTTGGGAGTGTCCTTCCTGCTTGAGGTAGTATGTGTGCCTTCTAAACTAGAAATGTGAGGGATTTTCCCTTTGGAAAGAACAAAAGGAAACAAAGGGGTTCCACAAGCCCAGGGATTTTGCCTTTGGAAAGAACAAAGGGGAAGGAAAGGGGGAACAGTTAACTTTGCTCCACTTCGCTTCTCCAAATTTGCTGCCATGCTGCCCGCACAAGCCCCAGCCTCACCACCCCACCCTGATGCTCACTTTCTCCTGTTCCTCTCACTTTCTGCCACACAGTCTGAGCTGAAGGAAATGCTGAAAAAGTGTTGCAAGCACCTCTCCAGTCTGAAGAGTTGGCTAATCTGAGTCTGAAGTGGGCACCCCATTAAGAAAATGTCACACAACCCGGGGGGGGGCACCATTTGAGAGCCTAAAGTTTAAGGAAGGAAAAAGTGTCACTAATTTTTTTATTGCTAGTAACTTGCTTAGTAACAAATAATTTTTAAGTTGTAATTTATACAAGTATCCTAGTGGACTGAAATTTTGTCCAGGCAACATATTTAATCTGTTGAAAGATACATCATTCCACTATTACTTTTTGGTAGCCAAAATGTTTTCTTAGTGTGCAATGACTTCATTAGAACCTTGGTATTTAATTTAATTTTAGGTGGGTTCTTTCCAAGGCTAAGAAAGATGATACGGATGATGAGATTGCCAAATATGATGGTGAGTATAGTATTTTGCTTTGACATTTTCTGTATGGTATAAGAAGGACTATGAGGAAAACACTTTTGTGGGTAGAAACAGACATGACATTTTGTCACCAGGTTTTATTGAAAATAGAATACAGCAGTGATTTCCAATGATGTTTTGGACTGCAGCTCCCAGAATTTCTAACTGTTGACTAAGCTGACTCAGGCTTGGGGAGTTGAATTCCAAAACACCTGCAGGACAAAAGTTCGGAAATCACAGGAGTAGAGTGTCTACATGTAGCTAGAATGTCAATAAATGTTGATAGTACTCATTATCTAATGTTTTTATAACTTCAATTTGTTTTCATGATTGAGTAGTAACAGTACTACATTTGGAAGCAAATTTTAATAATTCAGAGAAAGCGGAGTATTTTAAAGAGTTTATTCCATTTATATTTTGTCTTTCCTTCAAGACAATCCAGTTAACAGAATTTGTCTTTTGCTTTTATCCATATGAGTAGGATAAAAGGCTGAGAGAAATTGTTGAAAGGTCACTCAGTGAGCTTCATTACTTGAGTGCAGATTTAAACCTGAGTTTTCCAAATCGTGGTCCACAGTTCTAGATAGTACATCCCATTGGCCCTTCTCTATAAGCTACTACCATGCTGTTGATGCACATGACTTCTTTGTTACAACAGTTCTGCTGACTTTCAGTGTGTTTCTGGAAACAATTCAAAGTTCTGATTATGTCCTGTAAAGTTCTAAGCTCTACATGGCATGGTTATCTGACAACAAGAATCTCTTCCACTGTCCTGCCCACAATCTGAGATCTTTGGGTGAGACCATTATCTTGGTACCACCACCCTCTCACATACACCTGTTGGAATCTGAGAGAGAGTTTCCTTGGTGCCTATTCCTATGTTTTGGAACTTCTTTCAATGGAGGCTTGCTTGTCCTCCTGTTGGCTGGCAGCGGCTTTTTATTCCAAGAGGTTTGGGGAAACTGACTTTTTGTAAAACTGGCATTTAATAGTGTGTTACACTGCCTTTTAACTACCTTTAATATTTTTATAATATAGTGGGTGCCTTTTAGTCATTGTTTAGTCATTGTTTTCAATTTTAATTGTAATGGATGAGAAGCTTACATTTGTTCAAGGTTTTATGCTGTCTCTGAAACACCAGAGACCAGGAGAAGTAGGCAAATGTATGTTTTCGACAGAGTGATGTCATTGGGCTTTCACACTTTGCTAGAGTTCTTCTTGTTCTGTGCCTTAATATGTGTTGTGTTGGCCAGGAGTCCTGCTTATCAGGTTTGGCTGCTGACATCAGCTGTACCCCTTCCTAGAGCTGGAGGACCTAAAGATGGTAGTGCACATGTTGATAACCTCAAGGCTGGATGTTTGCAATGTGCAGTTGGGTTACTTTGTACCAAGTTCAGAAAATTCCGTTAGTTCAAAACATGGCAGCTAGATTGGTTATACGTAGGACTGATCATATTATGTCATTATTAAAATCACTTCGCTCACTGTGAGTTGGTGGCACAGTGGTTAACTGCCTGTACTGCAACCACTCACTCAACATCATAAGGTTGCGAGTTCAAGACCAGCAAAAGGGTTCAAGCTTGACTCAGGCTTGCATCCTTCCGAGGTCGCTAAAAGGAGTACCCAGATTGTTGGGGGTAAGTAGTTTACAGTTGTAAACTGCTTAGACACTGCTTAGGCGGTATGAAGTGGTATATAAATGAAGCTGTTTGTTTGTTTCTGAGCAAGGAGCAAAGTTGGTTTCTGAGCAAGGTGCAAAGTTTTGTTTAATACCCTTAAAGCACTACACAGGTTGGGTCCAAGTTACCTACACGATTGCTTCCTCCCATATAATCTGCTCTATACATTCAGGTCCTGTCAGGGACATTTGCTCTAGTCAGCAGGACTAGATTGGCAACTGTCACCCAGAGATATTGTCTTCAGCTCCTCCTAGATTGTGGAAGGATCTGTCAGGAAAGACTCAATAGTGGAATACACTATCTGAATTTAAAATAACTTTATAGGCCAGTTTCTTCCATCAAGCCTATACAGATTATTTTTAAATTTTACATTATGAATTTTAAACTATGGATTGATTTTTTTAAACTGATGCTATGTGTTTTAACTGGTTTGTGTATTTTATTTCTATCTGTTGCTGTTCCCCACCTCAGTCCATAATAATAAAAAATAGTAGTAGTAGTAGTAGTAGTAGTAGTGGTAGTTTCATTGTTATGTGGTAAATAGTGTTTTCTCTGAAGAGCAATTTATAATTCCAAGCATTATTTTTTGTTTACATTGTTCTTTGTTTTTGGCTGAATGATTTGGTGCTACTCCAAGGTGAACTCTATAGGGATATCTGGACCAGGTTCTTCCATGTGATAACTTCAGTATCTCTGCTTAAACCTTCCTTTGGGTGCAGGAAGAGGACTGTATTTCTCATCAAAATACTCACACAAGCTTTTCTTCATCGTGTTTCAGCTACCAAATAGCACTGGGCATTTTTGTCCCAATATATTTCATTATACAAGATAAAAACATACCCCAGTGTCATAACGCAATAGATTTGGGGACATTGTTTAAAATTCTTATACCTAACTTGTAGCTTAGGTTCTTTGTGACTTCTTCAGTAAAATCTAATTCTAGCAAAGTAAAATGTCTGCTAAAAGGAAGTTTAATGTTATGCATAGTTGCATTATACTATCACAGTAATATTTAGCATGTTTTAACTATATTGCACTTTAAATTTTCTAAGTTAGTTTGACTTCCAGTTCTAGTAGAAAGGCAGGATAAACTATAGCAGGCTTTGGAGCACTGTGCAGGCATTTGGAGCACTAGAGTCTTAGAATATTGTTGTTGGTGTGGAGTGGCTCCTAGGGACTTTATTAGGAGTCAAGAGTTTTCTGTTGCCAGTGGAACTGTTCTTTCCATTCAAAGAGGAGACTCAGGTTTAGTAAAGCCTTTGACTGGAAGACAAATTAAAGGGAGGGGATTTTCTCCAATGTTCTCTCTTCTTCACAGTCCACTGTGCCACTCTAGAGGTGTTCCCCAACCACCTAGAGCAGATTTTTGAGGGACGGGAAGAAGTGACAAAAACATTCTGCCCATTCTTTTCCTGGTGAAAACATTCCCTATCTAGAACTTCCACTGAAGGGTGCAGTGTTATCTTTATCAGTTGCCTTTATTCATACACTAGGTCTGTAGGTTATTGTAGACAGCAGGACCTAAAGACTAAATATTAGCTTTGTAGTAAAATATGTTAGGTAGTTTGCACAATGAAGCTCATGAAGTGAGCAACAGAACTATAAGGGGTAGCAATGGCCTGGCTGTTGGTATTGTATATGTGTATGCGATAATGTACGAAAACACTCAAGACAAATCCTGATATGTTGTCTTTTTTCCTCTTATAGGGAAATGGGAAGTGCAAGAAATGAAGGATACTAAACTTCCAGGAGACAAAGGACTTGTGCTGGTTTCCCGAGCTAAGCACCATGCAATTTCTGCTAGACTTAACAAACCTTTTATCTTTGATACCAAGCCTCTCATTGTACAGTAAGTGGCAATAACTTTTTTCTTTTAGCTGTGAAAGGCTGTTTATAGATGTACAGAGAGCAGTGAACCTTGGTGGAAGTGTACCCAAGATGTACAGAGATTCTGCCACAAGTCAGATTGCTAGTTTGCAGCAAAACCTGGCATCTTTGTTCACTAGATAAAAACTCTGATTATGGCTTTCTAGAAACCAAAATACAGTAAAATATTTTGCTGTGTCTTTTTTCACAGTGTGAACCATTTAGCCAACAGGAATGTGTCTCCAATTGTATTCTCTGGTTTAGTGTCTCACTTGATAGATCATGCAGACTAAATTACAATAAACTGAACTGGGGCAACTTGTGATTTGCCTCTGCTCCACAATTAGAAGCCATGATTTCCAAATACAGTGGTCCCCCGGGTTACGAATCCCCCGGGGTACGAAAACCCCGGGGTACGAAAGAGCCAGGGCCGGAAAAACGGCCCCGGCTTGCGAAAAAAACCCTGGGGTATGGGGGAAAAAAAGTGCCGGCCCTTTAAATTCCCCACGCGGCGCAACAAACAAAGCGGTCCCCCGGGTTATGAACATTTCCGGGTTACGAAAGGTAATCCGGAACGGATTACTTTCGTAACCCGTGGGACCACTGTACTGATCAGGAGGTAATCAAGGAAAGAATTTGAGCATACGAGGATGCAGTGTTTATAGTCAAACTTTGGTCTGAATGTAATGTGAATGCATTATTGCCATGAGGAAAAATGGTGGGTTTTTTTAGTTGACAAGGTGTTCTCTTGTTTCCCAAACTAAATAAGGTATGAGGTCAATTTCCAAAATGGAATTGAGTGTGGTGGTGCATATGTGAAGCTGATGAGCAAAGGTCACGAACAGCACTTGGTGAGTTGCATGTTTTCACTGTATCCTCAGCTTTAGCTCATATATGTTTCCACTGTTCGCAAAATGACCGTGTTCAAAGACCAGTTGTTACTTTAGGGAGTGGGACAATCTAGCCCCCTTGCCTCTACATTAGGCTAATATATCTATAACAATAGCAGGCATGGGCAGCTGTTGGGGGTTAGAGGGGTGGATTGTTCCCCACCCCAAGACTGTGGAGATCACCAGTTGCAAAAAAATCGTTTTGAAAGTATGTCCCCAAACAGCCTCCAGGGTGTGGAGGCATTTTTGCCAAGATTTTGGTCCTCTCTGGGCCATTTTAAGAAAGGTGAGGCATTTTTTTTGCAGAAACAACTGACCTGGAAATCACCTACAGCAGTAGCAAACAGTAGCAGTTACATTCTATACTGCTTATCAGTGCACTTGAGCACTCCCTAAGCAGTTTACAATGTGTAAGCTAATTGCCCCAACAAGCTGGGCACTCATTTTAGCAACCTTGGAAGGTTGAGTCTACCCTGAGTCCCTGTCTGGTATTGAAATCACAGCCTTGTCATTGTGAGTGAGAGGCTGCAGTACAGGCATTTAACTACTGTGCGACCAGGGTCCAATGTCATTTCCTATAAGGAAAGAGTCTCCCCATTGGAATAGGACTCTGGGAAACCAAGGTTTGAATCCCTGCTTGGCCTTGGAAACCCATTCAGTGACACATTCTCAGTTTGAGGAGGAGGAAAAGACAAATCCTCTCTTATCAAATCTTGCCAAGAAAACTCTGTGGTTTTGGTCTTAGGGTCACCATAAGTCAGAAATGACTTGAAGCTAAACAAGAAAAATGACTGCTTCTGAAATTTCTCTATAGTGATAGGGTGTTGTGAAATTGCCTCCATGCCCTCTGGAGTGTGTTGAGGGCACTTGGGAACAAAAAATATTTTTGGACCCTATTGGTCACAAAAATGGCACTGCTGGCCACATGTAGCTCTTTTGCCACCCTGATTAAAAAACAAAGAGCTGACAGAAATCTTATGGCTTCGGTGGTCTACCAAAATCTTAAGTTCACTATTTTTACTGAAATCTGGTTGACTTCTTACTTTATAATGCTAATGTCACTGAAAATGTTTATTGATTATTAGCTTTGCAACTTAGTGTTGGTGTATTGGTTTGAGTGTTGACCTACAACTGGAAGCCATGATTCAGTCCCCACTCAGACCTGGAAACCTGTTGGGTGACCTTCAGCAAGTCACTCTCTCTCACCCTTAGAGGAAGGCAAAAGGCAAACCACTTCTGAACAACTCTTGCCAAAACAACAACAAAAACCCATGATAGGATTGCCATAAATCTGAAATGATGTGAAAGCACATAACAAACAAAATCTGATGTATAATGTTGTATTATTGCATTAGTAAATATAGCACTGCTATCACTGTAAAAAGGACATCTAACAAAGGAGAACTTCCTTTCTTTTACATTGAAAATATTTTGGCTTTCAAGGGAATGCTTGATTTACTGACATAGAATCAAAGTGTCCATGAGATGTAAAGTGTAATCTTTCTTTGAAAGGTTGTTTTATATTATGTTTTTGAAGCTCTCTTCCTTCTACTTTTAAAGGATCAGTTCCATGACAAAACCCCCTATACAATCATGTTTGGTCCAGACAAATGTGGGGAAGATTACAAACTACACTTCATCTTCCGGCATAAGAGCCCCAAGACTGGGAAATATGAGGAGAAGCATGCAAAGCGTCCTGATGCTGATCTGAAGAACTATTTTACTGATAAGAAGACCCATCTTTACACATTGGGTAAAGCAACCCCATATTTAAAAAGAGGGGAATTAATCATCTTGATGCTCAGTTATTTTTATTATCCTCTGAAAGTATTAATTTCATTCTCATTCTTCTGTTTTATCACCCTAGTTTTGAATCCAGACAACAGCTTTGAAATTCTGGTTGATCAAGTGGTTGTAAACAGCGGGAACCTGCTGTCTGATATGACCCCTTCTGTGAATCCTCCACGTGAGATAGAAGACCCAAATGACCAGAAGCCAGAGGATTGGGATGAGAGAGCAAAGATTCCAGATCCAGATGCTGTGAAGCCTGATGACTGGTGAGTAGCTGTTGAAAGTAGAGGAATTTTGGGAGAAGTCACTCTTCTGCCAACAGAAATCAACCATTATGTTGTGTCCCAAATGTAAATTCCACCTTTTCAGGAAAGAGTGTTCATAACAACTTTCAGTAAAAGGTAATACAGTAGGCCCTCCGTACCCACAAACTTGCCATCTGCGGTTTTGAACATCTACAGAAGGCAAGCCCCGGGGGGGGGGGGGCTGAGGAGGAGGAGGCAGCAGGGAAGAGGAAGGAAGAGGGGGAGGGAGGAAGAGGTGGCGGTCATCGGGGAGAGGAGAAGGAGGAGGTAGAAGGAGGAAAGAAGAATCGGCAGCTGTGGAAACATAAAAAGTGGCCACAAGCAGCCTTTGCGCTGGCAACATGTTTCCAGGTTGCCAGAGAATGGCGGCAGAGGCATTTAACACTTTCTCACTTGAGGCATTTGGGTCCTGAGGCCGGTTCTCAGTGTCTGCACTCTGCCCGGCACCCATGGCACAGGCACCAGGGGTCAGCACACAGTGAACAGCGGAGTGGGAACGAAGGGGGGGCTGGACAGCTCCTTGGGGATGCGGCCACCATTGCCCTTTAGCCCCAGAGGGCTCCGCAGCTGTTGCTCCGCCACCCTTGATGCCACTCTGCTGCTCCGCTTGAACCCTCAGTCACACACTTCCTGCCTCGCAGTAGCCGGGTTGTTTCACTTCCAGATCAGGAAAAAGTCACTGACTCTGGGGTGGGATTGGTATTGAGAGGGGCAAGAGAGGAGCAGAGTGAAGGAGGAAGAGGAGGAGGAGGAGACGGTAGGACGAGGAGGCAGCTGTGGGGTGGTAGCAGGGGGAAAGGAGGAGAAGGAGGCAGCCACAAGGCAGACTTTGGCAGACGCAAAATTTCCATTCATAGGATATTGCTGCTTGGCGAACAATTCAAGGATGCTAGAGGCAAGGGGACAATTCCCGGACGTTTTAGAAGCATGTCAGTCTTTCACACGCATGCTTCCCTGATGTTTTTCTGGTGTTTTACCAGCGCTTACCCCACAGTAAGTGCTGGTGTGAAAATCTGTATTGTCCCAATGGTGGCATGGCCCTGTAGCTGCACCACCATTAAGGACAATGGGACTTGAGCATGTGCAGATTTTGATATCCATGGGAACATCCAGAACAGATCCCTCGCGGATAACAAGGGCCAACTGTGTGAAAAGGTATGCAAAATTAATAAAACCAAACAATGACAGTGTAATGGGGAAATGGGAATATATCAAAGAGAAGGCAATACAAGCACTTTCCTAAACAAAAGCTTTGGTTAGGTAAAGCGGTTGGAAATAAGTGAAAGCTGATCTATTGTGGCAACAATTTCCACAGTGGGTACTACTATAGAAACTGTCATCAGGTGTTACAAGCAAGGGACATGTAGAAGGCCCCTTCTAGTTGATTGCAGAAGATCCACCAGGTTGTATAGGTGGAAACAGTTTTACCTCTCTGTTCTAGTTTTGAACTACTGAGCACTTACATAATCAACACTTTGAATTGCGCTCATAAAGCAAGTTAAGTAAAATCAGCTGGTGAAACCAGCAAGTGAAGCTGAAGCTAGGCCACAGTAAAATGCTCCTTGAAATTGCTCATAGTGCTGTCTGTTTCTGCTGTCTTCTAGGGATGAGGATGCGCCTGCTAAGATCCCAGACGAGGATGCTGTGAAACCAGAAGGTTGGTTAGATGATGAACCAGAGTATGTTCCTGATCCTGATGCAGAGAAACCAGAAGACTGGTAAGTTAACTATGTCCATGTCATATTGTTCTTAATCTTAAAATAAAAGAGTAGGTGTGCTGGTCAGCTTTAAATAAGATTTGATTAAGTGATGATTCAGTTCAGTAACAAGAAAAAAAATCAGAATACTGTATGTAGCATCTTATCTTGTATTTTAAGCCTGTTTAGAATTCCAGATTTTGGCATCCAGTTGTGAAAAATAGCCTAATGTTGCCATTACATTCTGCATTTCCTCTCTCACTTCAGTTGAGACTGAATATGCCCCATTTTGCTTATTAATCTGATATTTGGTTTGCTATGGCTTGGGAAAGAGTTTAGTAGAGTAATTCTGTCTTCTGTCCAGCATGTTTGTTTGAAAACAGTCAATGTAAGTGTTTTCAGAGGGTGGAAAAGTTAGTTTTTTGGACAACAGTTGCTATGTCATTCTAAGAGTTCTAGTCCCCAGAGTAACAAATCCAAGCTCTGGTAGCTTCACTGTAGTTGAAGACTTAACTTTAATGTCATGTATCCCATAATATTTGGATTTTTCTGTTTTACAGAGAAAAAAATGGAAATGCAGAACAAGGAGACTTGCTTAGAAATTGATAAATATATGAACATTTTGGGGTTTGTGAATGGATAGAAATTGTTCTTCTTTTGATAATACTAATTTTGATCCTCTTCACCTAACATTGTTGGTGGTATATTTCAGGAGAACATGTTCACACAGAACATTATAAATTGGATCCAGTCCAGAATAAATCATGCTTAGAGCCAAGTTGCTAAATTAAGTCACATTGATACACAACCTGTAATAATTTTTTATAGTTTTTTGTGGGGTTTTCAGGCTATGTGGCCATGTTCTAGAAGACTTCCTTTCTGATGTTTGCCAGCATCTGTGGCTTGCCATCTTCAGAGAAGATGCCAGCCACAGATGCTGGTGAAACGTCAGAAAGGAATTCCTCTAGAACATGGCCACATAGCCTGAAAGCCCCACAAAAAACTATGGATGCCGGCCATGAAAAAGCCTTCGACTCCACAACCTATAATAACTCTGGGTTGAAGGCTGAACAATTGCTTTAGACAAATGATTGGTATAAGAGTATTTGTCCCAATACCTAATCCTTAGATTTGGAGAGAGTATTTCTTTGAATGCCATTTATTTTTATTTGCAAACAGCAAATACTCTTTCCAAACCTAAAATGCTGAAACATCCCTTTGCATACTGATTTTCCAGCTCTTACCTTATCTTAAATAAATTCATCATTCTCAAAGAAAATATTCCATAACCCATTTTTCTGGGGAAGATGGGCTTGTGGAAAGTTGGTGGGAAAAAGGGTTTTCCTTATTTTTTTCCCCAGCAAACTCCCCCCTCCCTTGGCTTTCACATCTCTACGCCATTGGAAGTTGCCAACCCTTGACCTAGGTAGACCAAGGAATTGGAGTGCAGACTGTGGTCATGGCAGTCCGCTGTCACTTCCCTTCAGATTTTTAGAACAAGGTGGAGTTTTTAACTGCAACCACCTCTGCATCTGTTGAGAGTAATGAGAATTTCTGCCTCTCCCCCAATGATTTTAGACCCAGATGAACCTTTTCCAAAATTGAAAATGACTTAAAATCCATTCCTAATCTGGGCACAAAGCCTCTCCTTTCCTGAAACATTAAGGGAGCCCAAAACCCATTTAAATCCCTCCCTCATCTTCTAGAGGAGAAGGGTGGCCCTCATAGGTCAGGGTGGCATGTATAGCCCCTGAGCCTGGAAAAATGGCCCATCCAAGTCTCTGTCCTGCCATATCTTTAAAAGACTAGTGGTGGGAAATCTAGCAGATTATTGATTTGATTGATTGATTATTGAATTATATATACACTGCATTGTTGTTAGGAGATGTACATTTGGAAAGGGCCTGCAAAAGATGAGTGGGGGCATGAGAGTCATGACCCTATTCCATGGAGAATATGAATAGCAGAGCAGCAGTCCAGAAAATCTTTTTGCCTATTAAGTTCACTGATGTGGCAATATGGCCAGTGAAGCAGGGTGAGAGACAATATTTGGGTACTGTTGTAAGTGGCATCAGGGAATATCCTTATTGGTAGACATTAGTTTGTAATCCATGAATGTTGACTTAGAAATGAGTATCATTTCTTGTGTTATCTGACTGACTGCATCAGCTTTTAAATTATTTTAAATTATTATAGGAAAACCATTTTCCAGGTTGATCTTTTTGGTAGCCCTAGTGGAATAAGATACTGCTCAGTATGTAATAATACGTACACTGTTGTATTCTCACATGGCTGTATTTTAGTGGAAACTTGCTTCAAAAAAACAGCTGGCATACAAGTCAATCTGCACTGAATTCTCTCTCTGGGTTGTAGCACAGAGTTTTTTTCAGACTCTTATAACTGTGCAAGATACTTGATGTTGGCAAATGTGCTAGTGTTAGCATGATTCTATTTGTATTTTCAGTCCTTATGTTTTATTGTGCTAATGTAAAAAGATTTTTTAGCATAATTGGTGTATTTTTCAGAACTTGGATAATGATTGACTTCCTTTTCTGGAAAAATATATATAGTGCTTTTCTAAAACTAAGTTCCTCTTTCAGGGATGAAGATATGGATGGAGAGTGGGAAGCACCGCAGATTGCAAATCCAAAATGTGAATCAGCCCCAGGTTGTGGTGCCTGGCAAAGACCAACAATTGACAATCCAAACTATAAAGGCAAATGGAAACCTCCCATGATTGATAATCCTAACTATCAGGTAAATGATCTTGATTATAAATTATGCATCTAAGCCTCTGTCAAGTTTCATTTCTTGTACTCTGTATCAGTTTAGTCAGAGCCAGTGTGGTGTGGTGGTTTGAGTATCGGACTACAGTCGGCCCTCTGTATCCATTAATTCTGCATCAGATTCAACTAAATCTGTCTTGAAACTTTAAAAAACAAAACAAAAAGCAAACCTCAATTTTGCCATTTTACATAAAGGATACTATTTTATTGCACCATTGATTTTAAAGGGACTTGATCATCCACAGATTTTGTTATCCATGGGAGTTCCTGCAACCAAACCCCACCAGATACCAAGGACCCACTGTATGACCAGGGTTTGCATCCTTGCTTAGCTGTAGAAACTCTGTGGGTGACCTTTGGCAAGTCATATTCTCTCAGCCTCAAAGGGAGACAAATTGTGCCAAGAAAACCTGTGATAGGTTTGGTTTAGGGTTGCCATAAATTGGAATAAGGCACACAACCACAATCAGTTTAGTCAGCTATTTACGATTAATCTATGTATATTGTTATTTTGGTGCATTATACAACTTCAGAAGAGAATGGTTTATCAAGGTTTGTTTGTGTTTTTGGGAAGAGGTAATTTGGATATCTCAGTGAAAGAAATTACTCAGTTTTGAAAATGGGAAACAACCTATCTTTGGAAAAAGCAAACATTTTGTGGACTAGCATTCACGTGAGAGCCAGTGTGGTGTAGTGGTTTGAGAACTGCACGACGCCTCTGGAGATCAGGTTTGATCCCCCACTTGGTTATAGAAATCCACTGGCTGACTTTGGGTAAGTCACATACTCTTAGCCCCAGAAAACACTGTGATAGGGTCACCTTAGGGTTGCTATAAGTGAGAAATGCTTTGAAGGTACACAACAACAGCAAGAATGCACATCTTCAAATGCATGAGGTACTGTTTCAGTTGTAGATAAGTGTAGATGACTGTGAGCAGTTATGTCAAGAATGGAATGAAATTGAAAAAACGCATGGATAATATGTATGATGTTCAGTTAGGACTTGGATGTTTGCAAAATAAGCATGGTGATAGGGGATGATCAATTCTGATCATCCATTCTGAGTGCTCAGAGACATCAGAATCCATTGTCTCTGTTTTAAATACAAATGAAGAAAGCTGAACTTCATGGGAGTTCTACTTTTACAGTCAGCCTAAACGTTTAAAATAAATCAAGCAAAATAATTAATGAATTGTAACTGTTTCTACTCAAGATGCTACAAGATTTTCTTTTCTTGTATTAGGTTTCAAGGATCTCAGCAGAGTTCTTTGACAGCTCTGCTTCCCAATATACTTTCAATTAGAGGTGTCAGGAATTGAATTTTCAACCTTGTACATGCATAACCATGCACTGTAATACTAACCTATGGGTAGAAACCTGCTGCAGGTATGGGAGAAATATTACAACTTCATGCATGAAAACTGGAAAATAATAATTTCAAGACATACAGTATATACCTGAGAGTGGCATTGTGAATGTCAGCTAGGAGTCAAACTAAGATTTCTTCAAGCTTTCTAATCTGTTCATTAGGGTTTGAAGGCTCAATGAAAAAAGAATAAGCGTATTACTGACTGAGTGGTGTCTGTATATTCTTTCAGGGCATCTGGAAGCCAAGGAAGATTCCAAATCCAGACTTCTTTGAAGATCTTGAACCTTTCAAAATGACACCCTTTAGTGCTCTGGGACTTGAGTTATGGTCTATGACCTCTGACATATTCTTTGATAACTTCATTATCTGTACAGACCGAGCAGTGGCTGATGACTGGGGTAATGATGGATGGGGTCTGAAGAAGGCAGCTGATGGTGCTGCTGAGGTAAGCTGTTTTTCAGTAGAAAGCACAAGGCATGCTTTAAGTTTTCTTCATCCATGTTATAGGAGATTGCACATGCTACTAATTTTAGCATTTTCTAAAGCCTCTGGGTTAGGATACTCTCCTGTACTTGAAGATGACCAGGCTCTAACCTCGAACTATATGTAAATAAAGTATGTGATGTGTAACTGAGCTATGGGCCTTGCTGTGTTATATGATGGTCTTTGTTATCTGTTCAACTGCATGGTTGGAATGTCTCTGCCAGAGAGAAATAGTTGGATCTTCCTGCAAAGCTCTTCATGTTGTTTATATAGCATACACTAGTTTGAGCAGTGCTGAAATACCATTTTGTAAGTTGTTACTATCTGGGAGTTGGGGTAAAATAGTGATTTTACAAATGACTACAATCAGTTTAATTTTTGGTCTGGTAGTCACTGTTGTATACTATCTCAATTGTTTTTTCAGTGCTATAAATCAGTGTTTTTTAAGCTACCTGATATGGGGGACTGGCAGTTTATTTTTTTCCCAAAGCGGCAAGGACTAGTATCATATTTGTGCCCAATGATTATAGTTGCATCTTTCTTTCCTGGAAACTGTCAGGGGACTGGTAGCATAAACTATCACTTAGAGTATATGTAAATGTTGTTGATTGGTGGTTGTTAATACAGAAATACATGGGCTGGGTCTTAAGAGTTTTGTTCCCAGCATGCATTGGTGAGTACATGCCATTTGAAGTTCTATCTTATCTTCCAGCCTGGTGTTGTGGGTCAGATGATGGCAGCTGCTGAAGAGCGTCCCTGGCTTTGGGTAGTCTACATCTTGACAGTGGCTCTGCCTGTGTTTCTTGTCATCCTGTTCTGCTGCTCTGGAAAGGTGCGTTTCCTCCTAATGGCATGTTAGGTAGAATCAGAATGGAAATTTATTGCTGATTCTTAAAATGTCTTTTTGTACTTATCAATATTGTGGTGTTGTTTTATTTTATTTTATCAACCACTTTGGGGAGGCTTCACTTTTAAAGGCAGCAAAGAAGTAATAAAATTGCAAAATAAATAAGTGAACCATCTCTGAGAAAACTAATTGTGGAATATTTCTTGATAACTGTTTTAGAAGCAACCAAGTGCTGCAGAATACAAGAAGACTGATGCACCCCAGCCAGATGTTAATGAGGAAGAAAAAGTAGAGAAAAAAGACAAGACAGAAGGAGAGGATGAAGAGGAAGAAGCCAATGAAGAAAAGCCAGGTATGCAAAATAGATGAAAATCCGGTGTTTCTGCAATCGTTAAAGCTTTCTCCTTCAACAGTCTTATATTTTAAAAATAAAAGCTAACTCCAATGGAAAGTAGGAAGATGAATGCTGATCTGCAGAAAACACAAATGGCATCTTTTAGAATAATAGAACTTTCTTTATTTACTTTAGAAGAGAAGCAGAGGAGTGATGGTGATGCAGAAACTGCTAGTCAAGAGGAAGAGGAGGAGGAGGAGGAAGAAGAGGAGGAAGAGGGAGTTAGTAAACCCATTACAGAGGTAAACAGTTAATTACAAAGTTTTGCTTTGGTGGAATAGTAAGGCTAGAAATTCTAAAATTCTTTTTTTATATAGGAATACCCATGGATAACAACTTCAGTACCTTCTGTTCATGTGATCATTTGAACACCACAGCCTCTGAGGCATGAATTCTGTGAACTATAAAAATAATGCATCCTTAAGATTTTTTCAGAAGTCATAGACTTGTGTGACAGTGTGCTCACACAGTGTGCTTCTGTAAACTGCTCACAAAACTGCTGTAAGTTGAAGGGCCCCAATCCAATCATGCTTGTTCAATTGATGGAAGTAGTCTTGACACTGTGTAGTGAGGATGGATTATTTCCTTATCCTCTAAAAATCTGGCAATCTCCCCACATTTCTAGGAGTGCAGAGAATCTTGGAAGGGGGATAAAAGACAAAACTACAGTAATATAGATATAATGCAATATTGGATTTAACCCTGTGTTTCCAAAAGAATTCAAGAGGGAAAATATTTGTTTACTTTTTGCCACTTGTCCTGCACCTTGGTAATTGTATGCTGTTCTGTGCTGGCCATTCCTCTAGTATTAGTACTTCGTCTTCATGGTCTCTGCGAGTCATACAGATGGGTTGTGCTGTGCCTGCACAGTTGAATTTGGAACTTTCTGGAATCACTGGGTAAAGTTTAGCTTGCAACTTTTTGCAGTTTTTTGGCGGCAGCTCCGCCCCTCCTCTGTATAAGCCCAGTTCTCGCTCTTTTCCCCAGTTCCTTCTTTTCCACCGCGTTGGCTGTTTCAGAAACTGTGCTTGGAATCACTGTTGGTTTTCCTTTCGGTTTTGACCTTTGACTTGCTGACCATTCTTACTCTTCTCCATCTCGGCTATTGCTCTGACCACTCGGCTTGTCTGACCTCACTTCTGGAAATCAATTTAGCTTTGATGTCTTCAGCTCCCTTAAGAACTGTGTTGTTTGTGAGGCCAAGATCCCTCAGAAGGATCCGCACAAGAAGTGCTTGATCTGCTTGGGTGAGACTCATGATGTCCAGAGCTGTGCCCTCTGTAGGTCCCTGACTCCCCAGGCCAGAAAGAACCGAGCTTCCTGCCTGAAGTCCTTTCTTTTTGAGAAGGCTTTGGGCCCTCAGGAGATCCTGCCTTCAACGTCAAAGTCGGTCCAAAGAAAGCTCCAGAGCCTAAGGGAAAGGTCCCGCAGTCTTCTTCTTCCCCTGCTGGTCCTAAAACAAAGGCTCCCTGAGAAATGGAGGCCCATTCTGCCAAAAAATCAGGTGAGAATGTAAAGTCCAAGTCCTCTAAGAAGGACAGAAAGGACACGTCCAAATCGGACTTGGACTGGAGGGATGACTCTTCTTCTCATAAGGAGAAGAGACAGAAGGTTAAACCTTTGGGCTCAGCAGAAGGCTCTTCCTCCCATTGGGAGTCAGCGTCCAAGGCCTCAGCTAAGAGGAAGCACTCCTCTGAGGGCGATGTGCTCCAAGGAAGCTTCTTCTGTACCAAAGGCTTCCTCGGTACCAGCAGCATCACGGGCCTGGTCAACAGGCGGGAGACCTCCTAAACAGGCTGTGCAGCCTAAGTCGTCTGCTCTCAAATCTAAGACACTGCCAGACCAAGACCGAACCTTGCAGGGGGATGTGATTCTGCCTATTTTAAGTCCTGAACCTCAGGCCTCTCCACGTCAGCGCTGCTCTCCCATCCCGATGTCAAGGACCTCCTTTTCCATGGTTGGTACCGAGCCTGAGTATTACGACAGTGATACAGACAAATATTATGTGATGGTTGATCCATCCACCCTCGATAGATATCAGGACTGTCGTTAGATTCCCCTGGATATTTCGGTGGGCATGTTGGCACCGAGAGGTGAGGTCATCCCAAGAGGTGGCATTGCCCCGCAGACTGGGCAGTCTCCCCATTCCTTGATCGGGATGGTGCAAGATGATGAGTTGCACTTGGTACCACCCAAATCCGACCATGGCGAATCAGTGGCGTCCCAAGAAGGAGACTCCGAGGTGGATCATGAACTATGCCATTCTCCACAGGAGTTCTTCCAGCCAGGAGCGGCGTCCCCCACTGATAATGTTCAGTTCTTAGGGGAGCATGTGATCAAGATGGCAAACACGTAGGAACTCGAGATCACATGCCAGGAGGATGACGCTGCTGATCCCATTGAAAGGCAAATTCAGGGCAAGACCCCAACCCTGGCAGCCATTCCTTTTTTACCTTCCTTGGAACGCATTGCAAAGAGGTCCTGGTAGATGCCAGCCTCAGTTGTTTCCACCTCAAGGAAAATAGAGAACTTATAAAATTGTTCCATCCTCGGCGCCCTGGCTGCATTCTCATCCAGTCCAAAAGTCTGCGATTGTTGAAGGTTCTCAACGTGTGTTCACTCCTAAGACCTCCCTATGGACCATGAGGCCAAGAAGGTTGACGGCTTGGTAAGAAGTCATTTGCCACTTCTGCATTGTGCCTCAAGGTCGCAAACTACAATGCCTGTATGGGGGCTTACGTTCAGTACCTGATGGAACTTCTGCCCCCACTTCTAGCTGAGATGCCAGAGGACAAGCTGCCCGCTGCAACCCAGCTTAGCGAAGAAGCTCACTCTGTTGGGGACCTCCTGATAACTTTGGTCCGGCATCCCACAGACTGTTCAGCAAAGTCAATGGCGGTTGCCATTGCGTTGAGAAGACATGCCTAGTTGAGAGTGTTGGACCTCAACTCGAATGCGAAGGCGGCTATCGAGGACATGCACTTTGGCACTGAAGGCCTCTTCAATAAAGAGACCGACAAACAGCATAACTACAAATATAAGATGAAAGCCACCACCAAAAAGCATGGGATGTCTTCAGGCCAGCAGTCCTCACGCAAAAAGTTTGGAGGCCAGAGGCATTGGTATGGCTAAGGGCAGCACCCTCTCACACAAGACCGCCAGTACCGTCAGCCATAGTAGAGGCAGAGATACCCATCCCAGTCATCCTCTTCTTCTGACAGGGGCCAGCCCCCTCAGTATCGAAAGAGCTACAGCAAAAAGTACGATACCGACCAGGGTAAGAAGAGGCAATGAGGCTTTTTTGTGTACTCCATTGCCTCCCCCTTTTTCCTTAACCTCATGAGACCCTTCCACAACATCTGGGCCCAGATAACTACTGACTATTGGGTCTTGACCATCATCTGTGAGGGGTATTCCCTCAAATTCGAAGAGCTCCCGCCCACCGGAGCTGTTGTGTCCACCTCCCCTTCAGACACCTTTCTTGACAAAGTATGCATGCTACTGGAAAAATGGGCAATTACCCCACTGGGCTCATCTCAGATTCCTTATGAATTTTTTTCTTGGTACTTCATGGTACCGAAACCCGATAGAGGTGTGCGTCCTATCTTGGACCTTCGAGAGCTGAACTCTTTTCTGTCCTACAAGAGGTTTTGGATGGTAACCCTTGGCTGTATTCTACCCTTGTTGTACCAGGGCCTGTGGTTCACGATGATAGACTTGAAGGATGCCTACTTCCACGTTGCGATCCAAGAGAACCACCCGAGATTCCTCTCGTTTGTCATCAGGACAGAGCTGTACCAGTACAACGTCCTACCCTTTGGCCTGGCCACGGCACCAAGGGTCTTTACCAAATGCATGGCCCTGGTTGTGGCTTATCTCCACCAGTGACGGTCTAGAGTCTTCCCCTACCTAGATGATTGGCTCTTTGCTGCAGAATCAAAGGACGACTTGTTGCAGGACATCACCTTTGCCTTGTTCTTACTGCAGTCTCTCAGGCTGGTGTTGAACTTAAAGAAGTCTCATCTAACCCCAGTCACCAAGATCAAGTTCATCGGCGCCATCCTCGACTCCAACAAATGCATCGCATACCTGCCAGAGGACCATTTCTAGTCCCTTTGCAGGGCCATCTGGCAGTGGTGTTCCAGCAGAAGGGTGTGAGCACACGATATTCAGATAGCCCTCAGGCACATGGCGTCGACAACGTTTATGACATGGTCAAGACTTTCAACCCCTGCAATCCTGGTTCCTGTTGGTGTTCGATCCAATGACCAATCCTCCAAACAGATGGCTCACGGTACTGAGACCAGTGGCCCATTCCCTCTCTGGTGGGTAGACTCCCAGAATGTCTGCGCTGGCATGCCCTTTGTACCTCTGGAGCCTCAAGCTATTCTCACCACGGATGCATCCCTGGAAGTTTGGGGGCCCACATGTCAGGCCTAGCAATAAAGGACAAGTGGAAGCCACACCATCGAGGAATCCACATGAACACACTAGAAATGATGGCTGTGGAGAAAGCTCTGAAAGCCTTCGAATTCAACCTTCAGGGCAAGGTAGTACAACTCTTGATGGACAACACCACCATCATGTGGAAGCACCAGGTCCTTGACACTACTGGAGATAACTCTTCGCATCTGGAAATGGTGCATACCAAGAAAGATTGTCCTGCAGGCAGGCCATCTTCTCGGAGAAGACAACGTCTTGGCCGACCAGCTCAGCAGGTCCAGTTCGCTGTGTCAAGAATGGAGACTGCATCCCAAGACGGTGGCAGACCTCTTCCTGAGATGGGGCACACCTCAGATTGACCTGTTTGCATCGGAACTGAACTCCCACTGTGTTCAGTTCAGCTCTCGGTGTCAAGCTCCACATTCCCTGGTAGATGCCTTTCTCCACAACAGGACAGGAGAATTCCTTTATGCCTACCTACCCTCTGTTTCCTCTCATCATGAGGTTGGTCTCCAAGATGTTTGCAGACCAAGCAGACGCCATCCTGATCACCCACTGTTGGCCCAGGCAACTTTGGTTTCCATCCCTGCTTCACCTGTCTCACAGACGATTTCTCCATCTTGAGCCACTTCCTGACCTCCCCACTCTCCAGGAGGGTCAAGTTCGACATCCGGACATCGACAATTTGCCACTGGTGGCATGGAGGCTCCAGCTGTAGAAGGTCCTTCTAGCCTCAGTATGGAGAATGATCCTGGCAGCGCAGAAACGAGCTACTAAGAGGTCCTATTCTTCTAAGTGGAAGAAGTTTCCCCAATTCCTTGCTTCAAGGAACTTTTCTCCATTCAGAGTGTTGACACCGACTGTGATGGAGTTCCTGATGATGCTGGTGGATGCAGGGCTCTGCCCCAATTCCATCGAATGCTACTTGTCTGCCATTTGTTCCCTATTTCAATTTCAAGAAAAACCTTCCTTCTTCAAGGACCTCCTTGTAAAGGGGTTTTTGAAAGGCTTCAATAACCTGCCCCCGCCGGTTTCAGTACCGACGCCGGCCTGGAGCCTTGATGTTGTTCTATCCTGCTTAGTATCCAAGCCCTTTGAACCTATGGCTACAGCTGACTTAAGGTTGGTGACTTGGAAGCCAGCCTTTCTTGTAGCCATTACTTCTGCCCGCCGGGCAGGTGAGCTTTGTGCTTTGCGGAGGGACCAGCCTTTCCTTAGGTTTCATAGGGACAAGGTTGTCCTCCGTACCGACATTACCTTTTTTGCCAAAGGTAGTGTCAGCCTTTCATATGTGCCAGGACATTGTGCTCTCGACCCTGGCTCTGAACCCGACCACCGATACTGATTGGCGTTTGCACACTTTGGACGTTCAGAGGACTTGGCCTTCTATTTGGACAGAACTATGGGTTCGAGCCACTCTGAGAGACTGTTCGAGTGCTGTTCAGAGCCAAAGAAGGGACTACCTGTGACTGCACAGAGGTTCTCTAAATGGGTGGCCGGTACCATCCACCTCTGCTATGAACTGTCAGGTAGAACTCTCCCTGCCAGGGTCAGAGCACATGCAACTAGGGCAGTAGCGACATTCTCTGCTTTTCTTACTGGGGTGTAGTAGGAGGACGTCTGTAAGGCTGCTGTCTGGTCCCATCCACTGACTTTTATCAAACACTACCGACTGGACACCAGAGCAAAACGGGACGCAATCTTTGGGAGGGCAATGTTACTTTCTGGTTTACATTAATATGTTTACACTGCAATCTTGATATAGATGTAAATGTCATTGCATTACTGTTCAGTGAAGGTGTTGTTCGAAACTACTGTTATGGATGGAATTGACAATTAACCTAGGTTAATTTTGTTGTCTATTTATCCTTGAAAAAATCTTGAATTGAAATCTGGGTGTTCCAGTGACACTTCTGTCCTGAATATACTATTTAAATGCCTCTACATGATTGCATTATTTGAACCTTTGAAATACCTCATTTCAAGGTTCTTTCTTAACATGTATGTTACAGGGTTCAATGTTCCGTGGTTATTGAAATGTTCCATTTCAAACCGGTTTTCGGGCGGGTTACGGGGTTGAGACTGCCATGGTCGCCCTGGTCGATGATCTCCGTCTGGGCATCGACAGGGGTAGCGTGTCCCTGTTGGTGCTCTTGGACATCTCAGCGGCTTTTGATACCATCGACCATGGTATCCTTCTGGAGCGCCTGGCAGAGATGGGAATCGGGGGCACTGCGCTCCAGTGGTTCCGGTCCTACCTCTCCAGGAGGTTCCAGATGGTGCAGCTGGGGGACGTGTGCTCCAATAAGAGGGCCCTCACCTCTGGGGTCCCTCAAGGAGCCATTCTGTCCCCCATGCTCTTTAACATCTACATGAAACCGCTGGGAGAGATCATCCGGAGGCATGGGGCGCGGGGTTATCAGTACGCTGATGACACCCAAATAGTCTTCTCTATGCCTCCGACTGATGCAGTGACCAGGGATGGCGTCGCTCCTCTCGTGGCCTGTTTGGAATCGGTAATGGACTGGATGAGGGAAAATAGACTCAGCCTGAATCCAGAGAAAACGGAAGTACTCGTGATAGGTTCTCCCGGCCCTGGGATGGAGGTGGTTCCACCTGTCCTGAACGGGGTCACGCTCCCTGTGAAGGACACTGTACGCAGTCTGGGGGTGCTCCTTGACTCGTCGCTCCATCTTACTTCTCAGGTGGATGCGACAGTCAGGAGCACCTGCTTTCAGCTTCGGCTGATACGCCAACTGCGTCCCTACCTGGACCGGAGGGACCTTGAAACAGTAGTACACGCTCTCGTAACCTCTCGGTTGGATTTCTGTAATGCGCTCTACATGGGGCAGCCTTTGTATCACGCTCGGAAGCTACAATTAGTGCAAAATATGGCAGCTCGGGTGGTCACTGGTGCTCCCAGGACCGCCCATATAACACCTATATTGAAAGACCTTCATTGGCTGCCTATTCGCTTCCGGGCTCAGTACAAAGTGCTGGTCGTTACCTATAAAGCCCTAAATGGCCTGGGCCCAGAGTACCTAATGGACCGCCTCTCCCCACACAATCCGCCCCGCACACTTAGATCCACGGGGCAACAGCTACTTAGAGTTCCAGAGGCTAGATTATCAACAACTTCAAAGAGAGCCTTTTCCATCTCAGCCCCTAGCCTCTGGAACTCCCTCCCCACCGAGCTTCGTCTGGCTGCCTCCCTCAGTGCATTTAAAAGGGGTTTAAAAACATACTTGTTTGACCATGCATACCCCTGACATCTTCCCACATGCGATTCCCCCCATATTGGTTTCGTGCCCTGACACACTACTATTGTAATTGTTACATTGTTTTAACATTGTTTTAATGTTTTAATAACTTGTATTGTTTTATATTGTTTGTTTTTATGCTGTGCAAATAAAATTTATTATTATTATTATTATTGTTGTTGTTCAAAGTTTAATGGTTTCAAAGATACCACAAACAAGTATTTATTTGCTGCTGTTTGTTTATTGTTGATCAATAAACACAACTTGTTTAATCTTTACAGATGTTGTCATGACACTCCCTCCGCCGCTGACTTACGCTTGTCAGTCTAACCCATTTGTATGATTCGCAGAGACCACAAAGGAAAATGCCAGGTTGCTTACCTGTAACGGTATTTCTTTGAGTGGCCATCTGCAAATATATACAAATCCCGCCCTTCCTCCCCTCAGTGTCCTGCTCATGATTTGTTCTGCTCCTGTCACTTTTGCGGCAGAAAAATTCGGAACTGGGGAAAAGAGTGGGAACTGGGCTTATATAGAGGAGGGGTGGAGCTACTGCCAAAAAGTTGCAAGCTAAACTTTGCCCAGTGATTAAAGAAAGTTCCGAATTCGACTGCGCAGGCGCAGTACAACCCATTTGTATGTATTTGCAGATGACCACTCGAAGAAATACCGTTACAGGTAAGCAACCTGTCCATATCTCTAGTACTTGTCAAAATAGTCAGAATGAATCAAAATGTAGCTGTTTTGAGCACTGCTTCCTAATCACAGAGCACTACCAATATGGAACATCAAATGGACTTTGCTACTTTCACATAGATAAAACATGGTATTTGCCAATTTGATACATTTAAAACTTAAAAGTAAATCAGTGCTGTGAATGCTGAAATTTAAATAAAAAGCCAAATAAAGTATGGCAGCAGTCTTTTAGAGGTGATGAACTCTACTTTGTAGCGAGACTAGAAAAAGAAGTTTATTTTTGACTACTCATTTTCTTATTGTCAGCATAGTCTTAAACTTTGGAGTTAGATTTAGAAGCTGCTGTTAATAGCATTCAGAGGCACATAAGAGAACAAATTCAACTTATGAGACAATCCACCAAGTTTTAAAAAGCATTTGATCAAGAGCATTCTTATACTGCTTTTAAATGTTAAGTATTCCAAGGCAATTTAGATTTTTAAAATTACATAATAAAGCCTAAAATAATTAAAGAATGATAAAATTATAAAATAGTCCATTAAACAGTTCAATAAAAACTGGACAGTGTAAACAAGCAGATGAATAACCAGAAAATCAACTTAGGCAAATAGCTTGCCTTTAGTAACTGTTACTCCTTTAGCATTGCTAACTGCTGTAATAGAAGGATTCCTTTTGGACAATATATATATTTCCAAGTAACCACCTCACTACTTTCTGAACCTTTTTTTTTACATTTCTGTAAATCCTGTGATATTTTACCTTTGTAGGAGGAAGAAACTGTGAATCGATCCCCCAGAAACAGAAAACCAAGAAGAGATTGAAATATCCTAAGAACTTGATCTGATTCATTTTCCCCAACCTGGTTTTGGGAGAGGACCTTGGATACTTTTTGCTGAAACAAAAAACCTCAAGATTCACCATCCACAGGTTCCCATCAAATGCTCTCCAGTGTAAATGGATGTTTAGCGGTCAAATACTTGCATTGTGTTTTTAAATAGAAAACTCCTGTAGAAAAAAAAAATGCATTTAACACAACCCAGCTATGAATTTCTGGAATGTTACAAGAACTAACATTTTTCTTTGTTTTTAAATAGAATTATAGAATTGCCAGTCTCAAAACCTTGGCTTTAATTAATGTATTAATCTGTCAATGGAAATGAACATCAACCTTTAGAAAAATGCTACATATACAATTTTTATAATTTTTTTTGTAAACATGGACATTCTTATACATTTATTTCCTTAGTCTGATCATGTTAAAGTAAATGAGTTAATGCCATTACATTAATACATCCAATTCATCCAGAGAAAGGATGACGTTAAATTCCTTAAAAAGAAATTATATCAAGTGCTCAAACCTTTCTTCTTTGTTGTTGGAAAACCATTATTTGTTGTGTTGGTCATGGGTACTGCCCAGGTGAAACAGTATTCACAATCAGCCTGAATTTGGGAGCAGGTTCAGTTCAGGGTACTAAGACTGGACTATCTTGTTGTTTTAGGCCTTAAATTGTCTTCAATATGGAATTTGTTTTCTGTGTTTACTATTTTTCCCTGTGGTTTTAAAAACCCGTTCCTCCTTTTCTACCTTCTGCAGCTCCTATGCAGTTCCTTCAGAATGCAGTTTACCTGCTATAGACTAGATATGCTCAGCTCACTGTTACATCTGTTGTGTGGCTTTTAAAAAAAACATTCTCAAAGTTAGAACTACTTATTTCTGGGGTCCAAACACTTTTGAATGGACAGTTGCTGATTTTCTAATTGTGGCCATTGTATGTACATTCATAGACAGATATGAGGCAATCTAAAGGCTTACATCAAATGAAGATGTCAGTATTTGTGGCTGAGGAAGGAGCATGTGAAAACCCATTGGGTGTATGTAACATACTGAGTCTCAAACAGCTCTTCATGTATCAAACTTCATGTGAATGTAGGGGATTCCAGTTCCAGCTAAATAAATTTTTTAAAGGTGTGTTGTATTGAGTATCTAACCATTCAGAACCCTTTTTGAATGGAATACAAACTACCAGCTTACATACCTCCAAGGATGAAACTTCACCCCATAATATTGTAGTGGGAGATTGGAGATAATGGAAAGAGAAAGTGCTTCACTGGCTGTAGGCCTCTGTTTAAATATATGAGCAAAACATGTATGTGCACTGAATAAAACACTCCCAAGTTTGTCAGAGAAACTGAACTGAGCTTTTGCTGCCTGCAAGATATGACTGTCGTGCCCAAATTTGTAATCATAAATGTAATACAGAATGTCTTGACCTAGTCAGTGCATAGCTTCTTTTCAAACTAAGCTTTAAAATATACTTATGGACCATTTTGCTTTTAGAAACCAAATTGCCTGTACCTTTAATTTTTTCTAATTCCCTGATCTTTTCCACAGTCCTGCTGATGTTGCATTGGAAGCTGCAGAGCTTGCAGTCAGTGCTTGCTTAATTAGCTCATTTTAGTTATTCAGGCAGTGGATGAAAATATTGTTCATAGCTGCCTCTTATCCATTTTCCTGTACTTGCAGTGGACGTTTAACACCTCAAAACTGTACTAATTTTAATGGACTTGAGTTAATATTGTCTTTTGAACAATCTGTTTTATTCCTTTATTTCTCTGTGGAACATGTATTCCATTCTCCAAGATATCTGCATAGATGAACTTCTTTTCAGATAAGGTCAGGAGGGAGTGCTTAATTTAAAGTTAAAGGTGTAATGCATTTGATACTTCCAGGGTTTCTCTAGAATGCTCTACTGTTTGCATGTTTTGGCTTTTTCCATGTCAGCAAAATTTGCAAAGGCACTACAGAAACTTTGTTTTTTACAGTTTATGGCTTGTAATGTACTACTTCAAAAATCTTACTCCCAGTTTATATTTGTGAACCTATATTACAGAATATTCTACAGGATACTGTCACATGTGCTCTCTTGAAGTAAAACCAGAGTTCATGTATTACAAAGTTGTGGGATTTCCAAGTAACTGAGGTGTTGTGACTTGAAGGGTGGTGATTTTCTTTTGTTTCAAATTTGAAGAGAATATATTTGGATGTATGAAATTTTTGTGCTGACAGAGTTGTTGAATTGGTAGCAGGAAAGAAATACCATATATTAAGATCTTAAAGAAAGTGTACTCTTTCACAGAATAGAATTTCAAGGTGAATAGGATTTTAGACTACTTTTTGTTCAAAAAATAAAGTCCATTCTAGCAGTTTGAAATCCATTGGTGTTAGTGTGTTGGGTTAAAGAAGATACTTTTCAGCAAGACAAATAAGTGGTCTTGCTGAGGATAACACTGCAAAGTTGCACACGTTTAAAATGCTGATGTAAAATGCACTGAGTTTCATATATGGATGTTACAGATGACAGAGGAATCTCATACAATCAACCATGAGTGAGGAAAAAGTACCCTGAATTTAGAAAGTTAGCTCCACCTAATTCGTGGCAGTAAATATGGTGCTTTTTCTTGGCACCCTTCTGCCTTCTCTTCAACTATAGTCTTCTAATGCCAGTATTGCCTCCAAACAAGTTTCAGATGCAACCCCCTCCCTCAAGTGTTGGAAAAAAAGACTGTGATTTTCTCATAAGTCCTGACTGTTATAAAATTGATAAACCTGAAGATGCAGTATGCATATAAATATATTGGTTAAGTTATGAACAAATGTAAGCATACGCTGATTAATAAAGAAAACATAAATCACTATTTTCTATTGTCTAGTTTACTATAATTTTTTATCCTTGGGTTTTAATCTAAGAGCAGAGATAAGAGACCAAACAGTTGTGAAAAAAGTCATATAAAAGCATGACAGTCAAGCCTCCTGTTTGAAATATTCTATTGAAAATATCTTGAGCCTAGTTTAACAGTTAAAATGATATTAAATGATTTCATTTCTACAGGTATTTTTATGTGTATGTGCCTCCAAGGTGCCTGTCTACTTATGGGCACTCTGTGAATTTCATAGGGCTTTCTTAGACGAGGAATAGAAACAGAGCCTACAGTGTGTGATATTCACTGGTGGTCTCCCATCCAAGTACAAGGCTGATCCTGTTTAACTTGAAAGATAAGGTGGGGTATTTACTTCAGTGTTTAAAAAAATCTCTTTATATATATATATATATATATATATAGTTTTAATTATCACCTTTAAAAATTTTTGACAGTTTGTTTTGATTTGTAGTTGTTAACTTATCTCTATGTGGTCACCATCCAGATTTACACATTTTCCCCAGCGTTTCTTGACCCTCCAAATACCTGATATTGTAGAAATCTGCAGATTGCATCTGACGAGGATTTTACACTTTAGTCACTTCTGGCAGAACCAGTCACAAAAATAAAGGATGCAATGAGCTGATTTTCTCAGCAACGTGCACTTAGGGACCGATGATGACACTAACAAGATTTCATCCATATGCCATAATAACTTCTGGGTGATAATTATTACTTTACAATACCCTCTCATAAGGTGCAATCTGCAAACTTCTATAATATCAGGTATTCGGAGGGTCAAGATACACTGGGAAAGATGTATAAATCTAGATAGTGACTACATAGAGATAAGTTAACAACTACAAATCAAAACAAACTTTCTGTCAATTTTTAAAAAGGTGATCATTAAAACTTTACGATACCCCCTCATAGTTCAAATAAGTATGTGATGAAAGACTTTCTCTTTGCAATTTAAGAGATCTGAATTGAGTAAAAAAAAAAAACCCTTCCTGTTCTACTTTTCAAAAAGTTGCTTATTCATATGTTTTTTCATTCTATCTTAGCACTGGGAATTATAAACATGACAGAAACAGCAATTCTACATTTACTGTGTACAAGTAAAATTGGCAGAGACCAATAGGGATAGAATTTTGTAGGCAAGGTCAAGCTTCTGGTTGTGTATTTATCTGGTTGCATACTTCAGGGTACCAAAAATAAATTTTAAAAAATCAGTGGGATTTAGACTAGTTATGGCTAGTTTAAACCTGATTGATTTAAGTTAGTCTATTCTATATGTGACAATCTTGATCACACTAGTAGATAATGTGTTTTTTACTTGTTCATAATCCATACTGAAACAGTTTGGAAGAAGTGTAGAGGTCAGTGACTTTTAAATTCTGGCTTCTTTTATGGTAGGTTGTTTTTGGGAGCATCTCACTTCTTTCAAAGATCTCACTACCCAGAATAATTTCTTTTTCTTTATAATTTGGCTCACAGACCTATGCCATGTATTTGGGATTTTTGTTAATTTTCTTAACATGTCACCTCTGTCAAACCATTTCCATTAATAATGCACAATTCTTAGATGAATTTTTCTACAACAGTAATACTTAAAACCTATTTGGAACTTTTAATATGTTTTTCCATTATGTAATTTGAATAAAAGTAACCATAATTTTATCCAATTAGCTGAGAGGGTCTTCTGGAAAGATTTAAACTCACCACTTTGTCAATTATTTTGTATACGTGTTCAGTGATGACAGCTTTTAGTTTCTTGACACACCACTGAGCAGAATATAGACCAGGAATCTACTGGTACACAGTGGTTCACAGTAGATTAGCACAGATTTCCAGTTTGCACTGGGCTCATGACTGTAAAAAGAAAGATGTTTATCCTTGCTACATTGGGCTGCTAACAGCATAAAAATTGGGATGTGTTTGCCACAGGAGATTTGCTCCTAAAAAGATGCATGTGCAAGTGTCATTGGAACTGGGGCTGAGCACATGTTCAGAGGCAACCTTGTTGTGGGCTCTCAGAATTACAGAGTGCTATGCTATGCTGAACAGTTAAATTAGGTCAAAGTAACTATTGCATACCACTGTGGTAGCCCATGTTTTAAGTATGCTGAGAGAGGTCCTCGGTGAAAACTGGTTCACAATAACTGAAAAGAAATCCTAGTTCTGTGCTTCCATCTGCTGTTACTTTAATAGACTGTTTTTTCAATGCAATAATAGCAAAAGGACTTCTCATCTTGTCCTCCAAGTTGCTATGTTTTTCTTTTGTTGTGGGATATAGTTGGACTTTTGGAGGCATGGGAGTAAAAACTAGAAAAGGTCATTAATGAGAGGCACCCTGTAAGCTAGCAATATGACTAGTGTTTCCAAGGATTTCTATAGTAAGGTGGTTTTTTTAAAAAAAGTGACAGTAAGACTTGATTTCTGGTTATCTTGAGGCCTGTTAACCACCAGTGATCTTGTTCTGAGTACATTCTGAAGGACTAGTGTGGTGTAATGGTTTGGGCATTGGACTAGGACGCTGGGAAACCAGGGTCCAAACCAACTGGGTGATCCTAAGCAAGTCACACTCTATGAACAAATATTGCCAAGAAAATCCTACAATAGGTTTGCCTTAGAATCACCATAAGTTGGAAATGACTTGGGGGCACACAGCAACCACCAGCACCAATGTGATAGGAGGCGTTTTACCACCTCAGGTGAGCCTTCCAGCCTCTTTTCCTCCTTGTTGGCTGGTGCACCACAAAGCACCCCTTCTGCTCCCCTCCTAGGTGACCTTTGGCAGGTCACATTCTCTCAGCCTCAGAGGATGGCTGTGGCAACCCCCCTCTGAAGAAACTAATAGCTTTACCTTAGGGCTGCCATAAAGAAACTGTAATAGCTTAATTTTAGGATTGCCATAAGTCAGAAACAAAGGCGAACAACAAAAATTCAAGGCTTTTCAAATCTGTCCAAACTGAGTGTTGGTTTCTTCTTTCCTTCTAGCATGGGTCAGGAGACAACTTTAAAAACTGCCCTAAATATGACAGGCCTTATTTAATCTAAAGAAATTGTTGGTGTAAATTGAAAGAGCTTGGCTTTGGCAAGTACAGTATTTACATTTGTTAGCATATGTGTGTATGTATGTAGTGCAAAGGGATCTTGTGGCACTTTTGAGACTACAGTATCTGAAAGAAAAACTGGTAGCATGAGCGTTCCTAGACCTTCCTGCCCTGGCTCAAGGCTATGGAATTCTGGGAATTGGGGTTTGTTCTGGGCCCCACAACAAACTGCAACTCCCAGAATTCCATAGTCTTGAGCCAGGGCAGTTAAAGCTGTGTCAATCTGGGTTATTTCTCCAGTGTGGATGCAGCCAAAGTCTGGGAAAGCTCATGCTACCAGTTTATTTCTTTCAGTCTCAAAGGTACTATAAGATCCCTTTGCACTACATATATATAGAGAAAGAGAGCCAACATGATGTAGTGCTTTGAGCAGGGTTCGAATCCCCCCTCAGCCATGGAAACCCACCAAGTGACCTTGGGCAAGTCACACTCTCTCAGCCTCAGCCATGGCCAAACAAAAACAAAACCCAATCTATGAAGAAATCTGCCAAGAAAACCCAATGAGAGGGTTGCCATTTTAGTCTGAAACACCATGAAGGCACACAACAACACATATATGTATCTGTGTGTGTGTGTGTGGGCTAATAAATGTAAATACCTGCCAAAGCCAAGCTCTTTAACATGGCAATGGTGCAAAACACCATACAGAAATAACCCAGTTTGAGGCAGCTTTGACTGCTCCCAGGGCTCAGTGCTAGGGAATTCTGGGAACTGTAGTTTTGTGAGACATTTAGCCTTCTCTGTCAGGGAAGGCTCTGTCGCCACAGTAAAGTACAGTTCTCAGCATTCCCTGGCACTGAGGGCAGTTAAAGTGGTCTCAAACTGGGTTATTTCTGCAGTGTGTTTTGGAGCAATGTCTTTTATTATTATTTTACTTAAAACTGCCCTGGCTCAAGGCTATGGAATTCTGGGAGTTGGAGTTTGTCGTGGGGCCCCGAGCGGAGCGGAGCTCCGCTCGGGGCCCACGACAAACTCCAACTCCCAGAATTCCATAGCCTTGAGCCAGAAAAAGTTAAAAGCGGTGCCAAACCGGGTTATTTCTGTAGTGTGTGTTTTGGATCAACGTCTTTTAATTACAGTATTTATTTTGTGTTTAGCATTAGTGGTACGTCTTCCTCTCGGGGCAGAACTAGAGCCACTTTGTTCCCTCAGGCGCCTTCCTTCTGAGGAGGAGAGGAAGGCGCCTCAGAGAGAGAGAGTCTTCTTATTATTGCCTCAGAGACAGACTAGTTCTTCGGTTGGGAGGAGCCGTTTCCTGTCAATCACCACCAGGCCACGCCCCCTTCCGGAAAAAGAGAGGGGGCGGAGAGAGAGAGACGAAAAAAAGAAAGAATTTTCCTATCCCGGCTTTAACTCTCCCGTAGTCTTTTTTTTCCTATTGGACCGCGGTTGCGTCACTCAAGGAGCGCAGCCAATGAGCGCGCGGGACGTGGTGACGCCGATAAGGAAAGCCCTCCTCCTCTTCTGAACTGGAGGAGGAGGAGGCGAAAAAGGGGGGCGATAGTTTCAAAATGGCGGCGGCCGAGGAGGAGGCGAGGATAACAATAGAGGACTGGAGGCTGCTTCGGGCCTGAGGCGAGCGCGGAAGAAGAAGAAGAAGAAGAAGAAGAAGGGAGGAGGAGTGGAGCCGCTGTGGGACAGAGCCGGGCGTCCCTCGTCGTCCCCGATGGCGGCGTGATTAAGCCCTCCCTCCCATGGTCCTCCCCGCCGCTCCCTTCCCGATGGCGGAGTTCGCGGTCCCGCGGCACAGCGCCGTCATGGAGCGCCTCCGACGCCGCATCGAGCTCTGCCGGAGGCACCACAGCGCCTGCGAGGCCCGCTACCAGGCCGTCTCCCCGGAGCGCCTCGAGATCGAGCGCCAGCAGACCTTCGCCCTCCACCAGAGGTGCCTCCAGGCCAAGGCCAAGCGGGCGGGGAAGCACCGGCAGCAGCACCAGCAACAACAACAACAGCAGCAGCAGCAGCAGGCTCCACCGGCCCCTCAGGCCGCCCCCACGACCCCCACGACCAACCCCGCAGCAGCGCCCTCCGAGAGAGCCCCCGTCAACGGCCTGGACGCCGACACCGCCGGCGGTGAAGCCCAGCAGCACGGAAGGAGCAGCAGCAGCAGCAGCGCCCTCATTGCGGTGAGGGATTGCTTGGCCTCTGGGAGCACAGACACCATCTATAGAATAAGAAGAATAACCCAGTTTGAGGGCGCTTGAAGTGCCTCGGCTCCAGGCTGGGGGATTCTGGGAATGGTAGTTTGTGGCGGCACCTTCGGTGCCGCCACAAACTACCATTCCCAGAATCCCCCAGCCTGGAGCCGAGGCACTTCAAGCGCCCTCAAACTGGGTTGTTATTATGCAAGAAAGTAGCCTAACTGCCCCTTAATATAACCAGGGAAAGGGAAAGGGTTGGTTGCCTTGTTAATAATAAGAATGATAACAGTAATAATAATAATAACCAGGGGAAGAAAAGGGTTGGTTGCCTTGTTAATAATGATAAGACTAATAACAGTAATAATAACGACTAGGGGAAAGAAAAGGGTTGGCTGTCTTGTTAATATTAATAATAATTAACAGTAGTAATAATAATAACAACAAAACAACTAGGGAAAGATAACAGTTGGTTGCCTTGTTAATAATAAGAATAATAGTAATCATAAGAACCAGGGAAATAAAAGGGTTGGTTGTCTTTGTTAATAATAAGAATAAGAACAGTAATAATAACGACTAGGGGAAAGAAAAGGGTTGGTTGCCTTGTGGATATTATTATTATTATTATTATTAATAACAGTAATAATAATAACTAGGGAAAGATAACAGTTGGTTGCCTTGTTAATAATAAGAATAATAATAAAAACTAGGGGAAGAAAAAGGTTGGTTGCCTTGTTAATAATAAGAATAATAGTAACAATAATAACTAGGGGAAGAAAAGGATTGGTTGTCCTGTTAATAATAGTAATAATAACAGTAATAATAGTAATTAGGGAAAGAAAAGGGTTGGTTGCCCTGTTAATAATAATAACAGTAATAATAACTAGGGAAAGAAAAGGGTTGGTTGCCTTGTTAATAATAAGAATAATAACAGTAATAATAATAACTAGGGAAAGAAAAGGGTTGGTTGCCTTGTTAATAATAAGAATAATAACAGTAATAATAATAAATAGGGAAAGAAAAGGGTTGTTTGTCCTGTTAATAATCGGAATAATAACAATAATAACAGCTAGGGGAAAGAAAAAGGTTGGCTGCCCTGTTAATTATAAGAATAACAGCAGTAATGTCTAGAAAGTGTATGTTAAATCTATGGCTATGCACATTAAGCTGTATATTTTTCTTTTTTAAAAATTCTAATAAAAAGGATAAAATAAATAAACAAAAATAACAACAGTAATAACAACAACAACCAGGGAAAGAAAAAGGGTGGCTGCCCTGTTAATAAGAAGAGGAGCAACAACAACAATAATAACAACTAGGGAAAGAAAAAAGGTTGGTTGCCTTGTTAATAAAAAGAATAATAACAGTAATAATAATAACTAGGGGAAGAAAATGGTTGGTTGCCCTGTTCATAAAAAGAGTAGCAATAACAACAATAATAAGTAAGGAAAGAAAAACTTTAATTGCCTTGCTAATAAAAAGAATAACAACAGTAATAACAACAACAATCAGTGAAAGAAAAAGGTTGGTTGCCCTGTTAGTAATAATAACAGTAATAATAACTAGGGAAAGAAAGGGGTTGGTTGCCCTATTAGTAATAGCAACAACATAAAAACTACTACTGCTGCTATATTACTACTACTACTACTATTACTACTATTATCATTATTTGTATCCTGCTCTTTTCCCAAAACTGGGACCAAGAGTGGCTCACAAGATTAAAAAGAGAAGTTCAGTTAAAAACAGAGGAAAGTTATACATTAAAATAGAATTATTACTTAAAGATTAAAATAGATTGCTTGTTAAGCCCCCTTCCTTCCTTCCTTCCTTCCTTCCTTCCTCAGGGATAGTATCTTTTCCACTGGTTTCAGGCACTGTTCAAAAAATTCAAGTATCCCCCCCCAAAAAAAAAAAGTTGTTAAGGGACTGTAGAAATAAGAAAGTAAGTAAATCCTAGGCTGCTGTGATCAAAATAAAGGGTAAACTTACAGCAATTTCTCTGAAGTTTCAAGGGATATGTTGCCCTCTGCATTTTATTGTGTCCTTGGTTTTAACATTAGCCATGTAGGTAGGCACTTTTTAGGCCTTGTATTTCCCATTTGACAGACCTTCACAAGTTTGGAAGTAAACAATGTGAAAGGATTGCACTTACTGCTTTCACTGGCTCTGCTCTTTGTCCCAGGATCTAAGACTGGTTCATATGGGGTAGCCCATTTTATCTTCACAGCTATCTTGTAAAGTAGGTTAGTTGCTTGTAAAGTCATTGTGTGTGAGTGCCCTAAGGCCACCAAGTGACCACTGGTTTGAAACTTGGGTCTCACTTGTCTGAGCCAACATTTTAGCCATTGGTGTAGGAGGAGCTTCATGTCGAGCTTCACATAGAGGCCAAGATTTTCTTCTAGATAACTTTGCCTACATACTGTAGGTTTCTAAATAAATTACATCTAATTAAACAGTTGATGAAACTAAGGAGACTATGACTCTAAAGACCAGGGTTCAATTACTGCCTCGGCCATGGAAACCCACTGGGTGACCTTGGCCAAGTCACACTCTCTCAGCCTCAGGGCTGAGAAAGCCAGTGGCAAACCTCAGAAGAAACTTGCCAAGAAAATGCCATGATGGGTTCATCATACGGGAAACAACTTGGAGACACGCAACACACACGCACAGTGAAACAGTTTACCATGTTATGTAGATGATGGTATTTCCCAAAGTGAGAAAGACTGTTTGTGCCTCTACCCTGTTAACTATAGAATTTGAAAACGTGATAAGAAACTCTGTTATCTCTCTGTATCAAGGAATGGTTTATTAGCTCCCCACCCCCCAGCAGTAAGTGACCAGCACAGTAGAGGACTCTCTCATTCAAAAGCATGGGGGGGAGAGGAGGCAGAGAGACTAAGGGTCAAAACAGACTGCCTTTGATCACTGGATCTGGGCTACAGCAGCCACATACTGCGACCCTGATCTGGTCCAAATGGGACCCCAAAGCTGTCCTTTATGGTGCCACCGCAGCTTTTCAGCGCTCCTGCGGTATGCGCATCTAAACGCCACAGTGCCAGAGCACCATAATGTTGCCGCTATGTAAATGGCCGGGCAGCTTCACGTTAGCTTCCTGCTAGTTTGGGGGCAAGTGTCATGCATACATCATGCCCCCAAGCTGCCAGAAAACCAGCATATTGTGCCAGTCTGTACCAGCCCTAAGAACACAGGAAAGGTGTGATGGGTTATCCCAGACATGTGAAGGTGTGCCTTTGTGTAAAAGGCACCACAGGTTTTTGGGTTTTTTAAAAAATCATTATGAATTACAGGAATTTAACACATAAATACATGTTTGAATCATGTAGCCTGGATTTATTAATTCATTTTAGCAGCAGAGTTTGAAGCAGTTTCACAGTCCTGTTGTTGTGTGCCTCCAAGTCATTTCCAACTTATGGCAACCCTATCATAGGATTTTCTTGCAAGTTTCTTCAGAGGGGGTTTGCCATTGCCATCTTCTGAAGCTGAGAGATTGTGGCTTGTCCAAAGTCACCTAGTGGGGTTTCATGGCAGAGCATAGATTCAAACCCTGGTCTCCAGAGTCCTAGTTCAATGCTTAAACCAATACACCACACTGGCTCCTTCCCATCCCTACTTTTGTGATTTTTTTTTTAGCCAGGCATACTAGGGACTGGACCTAAGACTATACAGACAAACCACCAAGCTATAGCCACTTAGATATCACAGTCACAGTTACATGGTCCGCTATTATTAAAATTATGAGACTTATGGTTGGAAGATGGTAACTTCTTTGATGAAATGGGAAAAATGGATTTGTTAGTATTTTAGTTCAGAAGTATCATGTTCTACCTCCAAAAGTGAAGGAAATTTAGCTGTATAGGTTAAGTGGAAGTGAGTAGCTAGGATGACTCAAGAGTGTATTATTATCAGTGCAGATACATATTCACCTAAAACCATTTTGATATGCTTATTAACTTAGGGTATGAAAAGGAGAATATGTACTTTCTTTCCCTATGTTATATTTGTATTTTTTGTGGCAGGTAGACTCAGAAATTGCCTGACCAATTAGTCATTTCTCTGTTTAGAAGCTGACTAGATAGAGCCGAGACAGAGTCAGAAGGATAGGTCACTTTAATCTTTATCTGGCAGTAAGGTTGTGAGAAGATTTTGTGATCTGACACTGTCTTAAATGGTATGTGTCCTAGCTTGAAGGCTGCCCAGAGCCCTTAAAAGTATATGTTGATTTCCTTCGTGTTGTAACAACTTATGTTTTAAAGTTTGTGTTGTAACAACTTATGTTTTAAAGTACAGTAGGTGCTTTAGCAGTGAAAAATAGCTAAGAGCATGAGTGAATATTTTATTGTGTACATATTTTCTTAGGAAAAAAGTGTTAAGTGGAAGAGTCCTAGTTTTATCTTCCAGTTAAATATTGTGGTCCCCTATTTCCCTACTCCATTGTTATTCAGAGGGATAGTTTATCCTTTTCTTACCTTTCCAGAATATATTATTGTAAGTGAATGTTTTCCCTAAAACCTTGAGGGTTTGAATTTCCGTCTGCTCTGATTATTTTCAGGAGCATCCACTTTTCTTGCCAAAAATGAAAGGGAAGGGAAAAGCCCATCTAGATGTGTTTATGACCTTATGCTCTCTGCTCCACCTATTTTATGGGTAGATTGTTGTTGCTTTTAAGCTTGCTGCAGCTTACTGAAATCGGTCCTACTGTTTCTTCTTCCTTAATATCAGCAAATTAACATTCAAGCTTTACCAATGCTAGTAATACCCCACTTGCTAGGTTGTTTGGCAAAATCAAACAACATTTTAAATATTGCTGGAAGATATATGGAGGGATTGGCTTGTACTTTTGTAATGGTGAACTTTCCCTAAAACTTTAAAGTATGGACACAATAACCTTTCAGAGAAAGTATCCAGGTATGCTACTCCTTTGTTGTTACAACAATTTTGTTAAATAATCTTAGTAAAGAAAAATATTCCTCCAGTTAAGGCAGGAGTTGATGCTTTCACTGTTTACAGCAGCTCAATTTCAAATTGCTTTACAGTGAACAAATGAGAGAGTAACTTGCATGCAAATTGGACATCCTAGTAATGGGTAAGATGCCTTCCCAGTTAGAAATAATATCACCCCCTAAAAATGCTGTCTTGGCTCCTCCAAAAACAGAAGAGTTTCTCTTCATAGAAAGGATGCTTACCCAGTCACACTGTTTGTTTGGTGGTCATTGAACCCTGTTTAGAGCAAACTTTTGGGAGGCAGGCATAGGATTATGCAGTGGGAGATTAGAAAAAAACAACACATGAACAGAATTCCATCCATGGAAACATAGATTCTGGGCTCCTCGTGGTGGATAAGAAAACATTCTGATGTGCAAACATTTGATGAACATTATGAATGTTAGAATTTTATTTACTTAAGGCCTAAAATATCGTAAAGGCATCAGATCCCCTCTGATCTTGGAAACTAAGCAGGGTCAGCCCTGGTTAGTATTTGGATGTGAGACTGCCAACAAATACCAGGTGCTGTAGGTTATATTTTAGATGAAGGAACTGACAAAACCACTTCTGAGTATTCCTTGCTTAAGAAAACCCCAGGAAATTTATGGGGTCACCATAAGTTGACAGGCAACTTGAAGGTGTGCACGTGCACACACTTGTACTTAAGGTGTTTACTTAGTAAGATTTTCTGTATCTTTTACAGCAGATACATTTGATGTATATTTAAATCAGTCAATAATAGTACCAGTTTATTTCACTCATAAGCAAGAAATGTGTATTTTCTTAACACAATTTGCTAGTGTAGTTAGAAGGCTTTTAAGGTTTTAAAAAGCCTTCTAACAACACTAACAAATTGTGTTAAGAAAATACACATTTCCTGCTTTTGAGTGAAATGAGTAAAATAATATTAATATGAAAATGATGATGTAGTTATATTTAAATTCACTTCAAAAAACCAATTCTAATCTCAAAATAAAACTTGTGAGCTGGATTGATCGCGATTTTCTTCTGAAACTTATACTCCCTTTAAAAAATGATCTTATGTACATGCATTTTTTAACCATAATTCAACAGACCTCTTGTTGAACTTGCACTCTTGCAGTGCAGGCTCCCGTGCCCTGACAAACCTTAGGCATACCTGACAGCCACATCTTGTGCAGGGAGTACGTATGCCCCAGGAAATGCATCTGTTTTGGTTGGGAGATTTGGAGACTGATTAGATTCTAGATCCAGCATTGATAGCAATTACTTGGCCTGTGGGACATGTGAGATCTTGCTTCCGGAGTGCCTATGGTTTTCTGACATTTGGCTGCCTGTAGGAAGCCATGATGGGCAATCAGAAGAATAGGGGAGCATTTGGAGCTGTTTTATGTGGGTCAAAATATATTTCTGTGAATATGTGCTCTAAAACAAGTTGAAATGGGTCATCAATGTCCCCTTCCCCATTTGTCCCTAATTTCCTAGCAGCTTGATAATGCTAGCTACTGGCAAATTTCATTACATTTTATTGTAAAAATAACGATTTGTGGGTTATAAAGAGGTAGGAGCAATTGGAAGTACCTTTGACTTAAATGGCAATAGATTAATTAGCTTTTCTTTGGTTGTACAAAATATAGGGGCTAAAAATAAGTCTCCGCTACAGCAGCAGTCTACTAAAACTCCATCATGAAATTACTTGAAATCTTTTCCATAGTTGAGATATGGTGGGTAGTTGTATGTTTTATGTATTGGGAAGGTATTGCTAACATGATTCTGAATCTATTTTCATTATTAATTGAAATATGTAGAATTATCAAAGCAACTACATTTATTTAAAGCATTTATAATATCTTAAGTACAGTTGAATCTATATTGTGGTTCATTTAAGATTTGAGCTATAGAGGCAATTGGTTTTGTGTTGATATTTAGTCCCCTCTATATTTTTCTTCCTAAACTGGTCATAACTAGGGTGCTAGAATGTTTTTTCAGGAAGAATAACCAAGGTGTTAATTATAGAAAGACTGCAAGAGAAGTAATTTCACTAATTTTAAATTCAGCATGTAATTGTTTAACTGCCTTAAATAGATTAAAAGCATTTAGTACATTGGTAGATAATATTGATTTCTTTTTCAGTGTTTCCTTTCCTTTGAGATTTCATCTTAGAACAGGTTTTTCTTGCCTCGACACTACTTTGGCGGGGCTGATGTCTGACTCATTTGCCAAGCTTCTGTAAACTGCTCTTTCGAGAGAGCTGCATGTGTTAGTATATATTTTGTCCATTTTTAGACTGCCAAATATATAAATCTTAGCAAAAAAACAATTTTTTAAAAAAAATACAGATTTAACCCATGTTCAAAAAATGCTTGTTACAGATTACTGTACTATAATTCATTTACATTACTGCTGTTAGTTATGGGGAAGTAGGAGTCAAACTGTACAGCATTCTCTGTGTGTACTGCTGCCTCCAGGAGCAGATGCTGGGAGATGGGAGCAAAGTGTACTTACTGCTGTTGACCAACCAAGCTAGTTTTATGCCTTCAGGGGCAGAGGATGGATGCTGTCCCATTGCTAAAGAGAGAACTCACAAAAGTTACTTTATTGGACTATGACTTCTGAAATCTCCCCAGGAAGTATAGCCAGAGGATTCTGCGGATTGTAATTCAAGAAATTACTTTTCCCAACTTTTGGTTAAAAAAATAGTTCAACTGCTTACCCACTTGGGTCCTTGTCACACTACACTGTTACAGCGCTATATTCCACTTAAACTGCCATGGCAACATCCTGTGGCATTCTGTCTGGCCCAAGAGTGCCCTAGCTCCCAGTTTTAAATGCCCCTCCCTAAACTGCAAATCCCAGGATTTCACAGGATCTTGCCATGCCAGTTAAAATGGGATATTAGTGCTATAACAGTGTGTAGTGATAAGGTTAACTGATTTTTGTATGCAGAATGAGGGGCGTGTGTTATCTTGTTCTTTACCTCCAATGACATGAGAAGGTTCTGAGAGCCACTGAGCTTACCAAGCCCTCTCTGGGTTGTTTTTGAGTTTCCCTACTTTAATTTTTTAAAGAGTTTTTTTTTAACCTGTGCAAACTTTGTAGGTTCACTAAGACAGCTAATATTTTCTCCTTGTGAGTGGGTGGTGGCATTTTGGCTACATAAAGTTCAGCTGTCATGGAATGACTTTGCTATTAGTATAGCATTAGTTTATTATTATACAGTAGCTGCACCTCTGGTCAAAAACCTAGTAAATTATTAAGGATAAGTACTAGGTAATTGGATGATCTGAAATACTAATCCTTTTTAGAAGGGGAAAAAAAGGTTAAATGCAGTTTCTCCAGTTACAACAAACTATGGCCAGAGTCCTGTTGGTGAATTACGATGGTATATATTGGACGTAGGCTATTGGAGTTCACTTTTTTGGTTCTTGGAGAAGTTGAAATTCTTTACGAACCCTGCAACAACCTTTTAAGTAATAAAGCTGCCTCAGCACAGCCATTTTTTATGTCATTAGAGGGCAGTGGGATCAGCTGAGATGTGTTCAGCTATTTTCAAGCTGGACAAATGGCAAAGATGTTACCTGTAGGGGCTGCTTATGAAGCCCTGGAGCTCCTGTGGATGTCTTTTGCAGCATGTCCAGGTATCAGAAAGAGCTGGACTTGCTGATTTCCTCCTTACCAAGTCTCCAGTAACATGGAAATGGCTGTTCCACTTTAAAAATAGGTTTGGAGGGGTGTACCAGGAGTTGTAGCTACAAAGATGTACCTAAACGCCACACATATATATCCTGATACAGGATTCCAGCCCCAATTTCAAACTTCTGTTTAAGTCAGGCCTGTGCAGGCCATTTAAGACAAATGCATCCATGTTTATGAGCCTATTAGAAATTTGGCTGGGATTACAGTGCAGAGTACCTGTAAATAATGGGATTTAAACATCTACAAATTTTGGTATCCATGGATGGTCCTGGAACCAAACCCTAGTGGACACCAAGAGCCCAGTGTAATGGTATCCCCATATATATGTGGTAGTTCTATTTAGGAAAAACCAGATGTAAAGTGTTAGCTATGACGATTTGTATGCATGGTGAGGCCCCCTTTAATTTAAATGGATGCTTTATATGCTGACAAAACACACTGATGTTTTCTGTCTTTACATTGGATTGCTAGATTTAGGATGACCATGACAAATCTTACTGTAGCTTCTGATTGAAGACTTTGGGAGGGAAATACAGTAGTCCCCCGGGATCCGAATCCCCCGGGGAACGAAATCCCCGGGACCCAAAACTGCCGGGGGCGAAAAAAAGCCCCTGGGATGCGAAGACAACCCCGGGTTGCAAAAAAAATTTGCAACCCGGAAGCTTTAAAACAGCTCGCTTCCGGCGCGCTGTGCATTGGCGAAAGCGGTCCCCCGGGTAACGAACGCTTCCGGGATACGAAGGTAATCCCGGAACGGATTACCTTCGTAACCCGGGGGACCACTGTAGGGGAATTAGGATTTGCTATGTATTGTTATATTTTCATTTGCTGTTAGTAGTGTTTGATTTTTATTGTTCTTTTGCTTGTTACCCGCCTCGATCCAATACATTGAGAGACGGGATATAAATATTAATAATAATAATAATAATAATAATATAAAAAAGCCAAATTATTGTTGTTGTTATTATTATTATTATTATTATTAAGGTTATTATTATTATTATTATTATTTAATGTATAATATATCCTGAAATAACAGGGGTAAAGCTAACTGAGAGGTAGTCTTTGAGAGAAGACATGGGGAATCTATAGTCAGCTCTCCATATTCACGGACCCTTTATCCACAGATTCAACTATCCTTGGCTTGAAAATATTCTGAAAAATACAAAATCTACTGTACAAAGCAATTTTATTTTGCCATAGTATTTAATGGGACTTGAACATCCACTAATTTTTATATCAGGGTGTGTGTGTCCTGGAGCCAAACCCCAGTAAACACCAAGGGCCCACTATGTGTTGATGGATTTCAGTTTTAATAAGCACATTCCAGTAGCCAGGAATGAGGGGAGTTATAATCCAACAAATTTTGGAGAGGCACAGGTCCCCAGCCCTATTCTAGAGGGTTCTTTGCTGATAAGAATTTTCACTTGCTGTTTGCACAGTGTTCTGTTGTGTGGGAGTCAAAACTTTTACTTCTGCAGATAGGTCTGCTTAGGAGATAGCACAGGTTCATCTTTTCTCTTATGCACAATACACATGTGTATACGCGCACACACACAAACACACAAAGAGGCTTTCTTGTGTATTATCTATGCTGTAGCTGTCACAGAGAGTATGCATTTACAACAAAAAACAAAAATGTCTGGTTCCATTTGTGGTCATCTGATCTCATATTTTGACACACACACACACACACCACTGATGTATATGTTTGGTGATCTGTAGTTTACTCAGTCTTATATCTTAATCCAGTAATCTTTAAGGTGTTCTAAGACTTTTGTTTATGTAGAGGTGCATATTGTAAATAGTTAAGATTCCAGGATAAGCTTTTTGTTGAAAATTCATGTGCCCAATACAGTATATCCATGGGAGAAAAGATTCTTTAGTTATTGCTGTGGTTGGTTGTACATGGTTTGAAGTTGTAGGCTTAAACATAATTTGTTGTTCACTTCAATTACTACATCTATAAAAGAAAGATATACATCATATTTCCCTCCCATGAACCACTTGCTGATCGCTAAATATAATTGGTTTAAGAACATCTTTTTGAATTTATCCTCTTGTGATGCAGGAATAGTGATAGGTAAATTTGTAGTTAGGCCCAAACTAATGAAAATACATTGCAGAAGCTGCTGGAACATGTTCTGTGCTGCCTCCAAAGAAATTAGTAACAGTAAAAACTAAAGTGGCTTTACATTTTTGTCATATATCCTGTATAGATAATTCTGTATGTTCATAGCCTTTTAATATACTTTTATTAACATTAACTCCCCATAATTTCAATAGTATGATAGTTAGTAAGGCAGGAAATTTGAATTCCCTAGAAAACCCCATTATAAGTTTGCCTTAGGGTTGCCACAAGTCAGAAATGACTTGAAGGCAAATACAACAACAATTAACAAAGATCTCTTTCCTATAGCTAAAATAGTTTACCTTTACATGGTGGAAAGGGTTTCCCCAAATGAGGAAGTAAAACAACCAGATGAAAAATGGGGGTGACAATTTTTGTGTCTGTATGCAGATAGTTACCAGATACATTGAGAAGACAGTGTAGTGTAGTGGTTTGAATGCTGGACTATGACTCTGAAGACCAGGGTTTGAATCCTAGTGTGGCCATAGAAACTCACTGAGTAATCTTAAGCCAGTCATACTCTCTCAGCCTCAGAGGACAATAGTGGCAAACCTCCTTTGAAGAAACTTGCCAAGAAACTTGCCTCCTTACTTAGAAGTTTTGGAAGTTTTCTTAAGGGGGAAACAACGTGAAGACTCACAACAACAACAACAAACAAACTAGATACATACATTGAGAGTCAGTTAAAGAACCGTTCTAGAAATGTTTGCCAAATTGTGCTTAACATCTCTGGATCATCTTTTGTGTGGCATATAAGTGTTCATTGACAGAGAAATCTCGAAAGTTGCTAAACCAATTGTACATTTTGAGTTCCTGAACTCTGGTATGGTTCACTTTACTACTTTTTTTATCTTGCAGTGCAGTTTTGGAAAATATTCCTGTTTGCATGAGTATGACTTGAATAGGGAGAATGAATGAGAATTATAATTACAAAGGCAAGTCCTGACATGATTCTGTAACTCTTTCCGGATAGGTTCAGTGGCATATCAACTGCAGAACTTGTGGAAGTGATACCATCTCCTGCATTTTGCCCATTTTTGAAATGTTCGCATATTATGGTGGGGGTGGGACAGAGAAATATGAAAACCAGTTTTCTATTGAGTATGTCAAATTTATAAGTCCGCAAGTGAGATTTGTTTTGAGGGCAGCCTTTCAATGTGGCTGTATCATGTTTTTCCTGAATGCAGCCTGTTTTCCAATAGCAAATAACAGGGTTTGCAGACACTGGGAGTAAATTGGTGTATAATTTGAGTGGCCTCAGGAAAGAGAGTAGAATATTAAGATTAGCTAGCAAGGTTTTTTTCCCCCTTCAGGTTTGAGATAGCAAGTGCATCATGGTTATGTCTCTCTGATAGAGAGCCCTATGTTGAGACCTTGTTGTTTTTGAAAACACTACTCTATTGCAAATCTGCAAGATAAAAGAGTAAACTACAATTTTTGCTATAAAAATTCTGAAGAGAAAAAGTTTTATTAATTAAAATGTAGTTACCGCCTACTTTCAAACTGTATGCTTTACAAATGAAAAACCACAAAAAGTCAGTAAAATCCTAACCAAAACAAATGAGTCTACTGATTTACTATCAAAATATTAAGAGCGTTACTAATAACCAGAGATATCTGAATGGCACAGACAGAAAGAAAAAAGTAAAAGCAGGAACTAGATGCCTGCTGGAAGAGGAAGTCTTAACCTGGCCTCTGAATGAAGGCTGCTACTGAGAAGGTTCTTTTCTTTTAGCCATCAGTCACACCACTGTGAACAGTCACCCCCCCCCCCCCCAAGAAAAGACTCTTCAAAGATGGTCTTAATAATTAGGCAGAAACATGGCAGAAGATACACCAGGTGGCTTGATCTTAAACCATTTAGGCCTTTAAAGGCCAGCACCAATAGTTTGAATTGGGTGCTGGAACCTCACTGGTAAGCAAGTGCAGTTGATATTTTCAGGGCAACCCTTCCCAGTAAGTAGTGTCACTGCTCTGTTTGGCACTAATTGAAATTTCCCAACCATCTTAAGAAATAGACCAGATATAACATATTTCTAGGTAGGAATTTATAAGTACATGGATACTTGTAACCAGCTGGGAAGTAGCTGATATATCGGTTGTTGATTTAAAAAAAACAACAACACTGTACCATTTGAACCTCAGGTGTCACAGTCATAAATAGTAGGTTGGCTTATTGGCAGAATTGGTTTGGATACATTGCACTTGGCTGGGTTGGCAGTTATCCCCAATCAAAGACTTCTAGCAAGCTTAATTTGTATTGCATGTATTCCACAAAGAGCTCCATCCTGCTGGCTGTGTTAGTACAGTGCTATGAGCTACGGCTGCATAGTACTCTCTTCTAACATTAAAGCATGTGTAATGTTTTAGGCTAGAAAGACCAGAAGGAATATGGCTGCTGTACTCCTGCTTTGTGTTTAAACATTGGGCAATCCTATGGCGTGTGTAATGCACTCTTTTTTGTCTCAGGTAGCATTTTAGGGGTATAAGGAAATTGTTTAAGTATTTAAAATATCCATTCATATTTGGCTTTTCTTCAAGGGATTCTCCATACAAAACGCTGATCAAGTCCAGTACTGCAAACCTTATGTGGTCCCAGATCTTTCACTGGGTTTCTAGTGTATAAGAAAAAGTAACATACAACACATCAGAATAGTGGGGAAAGCAGAGCCCATCAAGGCAAGGTTGTGGGAAGCGACCTTGCACAGTAGTGTTTCCTAGATGATTCTGAAGCAGCAATAAGGAATTCTGATAAAATTTAAAGCTATTAAAATGGATTTTTCCCTCTCTGTTTTTTTGGGGGAGAGGAGTATACATTTTGGAAACAGAATAATTGATGCTGATGTTTTGGTGTCCTAGAGGGATCTGATGTTGCTTTGTTTAAAAAAAAAGTCTTGAGGAAAAGAAAGGGGAAGGAACTGACATTGAATGCTAATATTCTTACGCAAAATCTAGTCTATCAGTTTCATTTTCTGATCTGTCATTCTTGGCAGTTTCTGCTGCTTCTAATCTTTCATTTTATCATTGTTGTGTGCTTCTAAAAACTGCAGGCAGGCTTGCCTACATTGGGACAATATCTTAAATATTTCATTCACAACTCAATAAGAAAATATTTCATAATGAGGAAAAAATCTTTTGAGGAAGCCTAGTCCCAGTCATTTGTGCATGAAGGATGAAACTTCCTCAGATTTTTTTCCAAGGCTAAAATTTCATTTTTAAAAAGAAGTTACACATGCTGAAAAGCACTCCATTTTATTAATTCTGATGTGAGTGTAGCTTTTAATTCCATGCCTAAAATAATTAAATAAGATAATTATCTAGGAGATGTTTTATAACTACAGTGGAAACCATTGTCTTTGACAAATAATAGACTGGTGTCATGCTAGAAAGCCACAATGAGAATACTGAAGTGTATGACTAATTTGGCATTGTTTCTCTTTTAGCAGCTTCATGAAACAGTGAAAAGGAAGCTTGATAGTTCTGTTTCACCCCAGAATGGTGACCAGCAGAATGGCTATGGCGACATGTTTTCTGTGCCCAAGAAATTGCGCCATGATGATAGTCTTGGTGGGTTAACTGGCTCCTCCAATGGAATTCCTCCTGTGTCGCCTCTCCACCAGCTGGACAGCAAACCTTCCAGTGGAGACACTTTACAGCTCAATGGGAAACATCCCATAGGGCTAGATAGCATCAGCAAAAAGTGTCTGCCAGACTCCAACCTTCAGTTGAATGGAAGCAGCGATGCTAATGACTCATTTGCTTTGGGTATTAATAAGGAGCTCAAACAAGAACCACCAGATGATCTTCCTTGTATGATTACGGGACCAGGAAGTTCCATATCTCAGAACAATCTGATGTCTGATCTTAACCTTAATGAGCAAGAGTGGAAGGAGCTTATTGATGAACTGAACAGGTCAGTGCCTGATGAAGACATGAAAGATCTCTTTACGGAAGACTTTGAGGAAAAGAAGGATGTTGATTCTACTAATTCAGCTGCACAAACTCCATTACCACAAGACATCATTATAAAGACTGAATTTTCTCCAGCAGACTTTGAGCAAGAACAGATGGGATCTCCACAAGTCAGATCGTCTTCAGCTGGCACAACATTCATTGGTACCTCTTCTGTCCCTGTTAGTGCTGCTTCTCCAGCAGTTAGTAATTCTCAAACAATGTTCCAGCCTTCGAATCAGTCAGTGGCTGATAATTCCAGCCAGTCCATGATGCAGCCATCCAACCAGTCTCAGAATGTGCAGAGGTCTCTGCCTAGTTCACTGTTATCTGGACAGAATACAGGGGGCACCAAAGAGATGTCGTCTGCTAAACAGCTCCAGCAGATAGCTGCAAAGCAGAAGAGAGATCAGTTGTTGAACCAACAGCAAGTCCATCAATCCAACCAGATTTCTAGCTGGCAGCAGTCAGGATCTCACAGTCCATTGGCTGTCCCATACACTATGGAAAATCCCACTAGCCCTTCAGTTTACCAACAGGACTTCAGTAACCAGAAACTCATGATGCCCAATATGCCAAACAAGAGTTCTCCCAGGGCTGGAGGTGGTTATCATGGTGGAAATATGTTAAGCCATCAGCCGAACAGTTTGACCCAGAACTCTGTGTCGAATCAAAGCTCCGTTCTAGACTATGGGAATACAAAACCTCTTACCCATTACAAGGAATGTGGACAAGGAGTTACATTACCTGGACAGAATAAAACCTCTATGTTGGCATATATGCAGCAGCGCCAACAACCCACGTTGCCTCATATGAGTGAAGAGCAGAATGGGATGTTTGCCGTGAAGAAATCTGGAAACATTGCATACAGGACGCTAGTACCACACAGCCAGGTAAGTGCTTGAAGTAGTAGTTTGGTTTTGCGGTGTGTGTGTGTGTGCGTGCAGAGGGGGGTTGTTGAATAACTGCAACAAAGGGAAAACTATGGCGGTTCTTTTACAGTAGAGTTATTGTAGAGAATAGAGTAAAGAGAGCCAATGTGCTATAGTGGTTTGAGTGTTGGACTACCGCTTTGGAGATCAAGGTTTGAATCCCCATTTGGCTGAGGAAACCCATTGGATGTCACATTCTGATCCTCAGAAGGAAACAAATTTTACTAATAAACCCCTGTGATAGGTCACCTTGTTAGTGTTGTTATGTGCCTTCAAGTCTTTTTTGACTTATGGAGATCCTAAGGTGATCCTATCACAGGGTTTTCTTGGCAAGATTTGTCCAGAGGAGTCTTGCCCTTTGCCTTCCACTGAGGCTGAAAGTGTGTGACTTACGCAAGGTCACGTAGTAACTTTCATGGCTCAGTAGGGATTTGAACCCTGGTGCCCAGAGTTGTAGTCCAACGGTAAATCACTACACCAATAGGTTGCCCTAAGTCAAAAACAACTTGAAGGCACACAGTAACAAGAGTAAAGATGATCTGTAGCATCAATCTTTCATTGGAAAAGCAATATGCTGTCCAGTGTTTTGACTGAAAAAATGTGGCCTCATGAAAAGTAATCTGATCTAAACTGCCCATGATATGGGCACTTTTTCTCTTACCACTGAATTCATACCTAAGGTATCAACAGTTCTTTGAAGACAGAAATTGCTGGACAGAATAAAGCTTCTGTTGGCATATGTGCAACACATAACTGTTCTCAGTTCTTATTTTATTTGTTATATTTATTTATTTATAATAGAATAATAGAGTTGGAAGAGACTACAAGGGCCATCCAGTCCAACCCCCTGCCATGCAGGAAATCACAATCAAAGCATCTCCAACGGATAGCCATCCAGACTCTGTTTAAAGACCTGCTCCCTGCCCCCAAAGTTGGAATTCTTCAGGATCTGTTAAACAGAATGAAGTTAATATTAGAATGCATTGTTTGAATTAGTTTGCCTAGGATGAAGCTTTCTTTTCTTAGATGTTAGAAAATGTAGGTGGCATCATGGATTTGATCAAAACATTGCATGTGGTTTTGAACATTACTAGTGGTGTTTGATCACTTGATCAGACCAAAGAAGGTGAGAAGACAAGGAATTGTTCTCTGTGTTATGTACATGTGTTTAGTGTAGGGGATCACTAAATACCTGTGGGAATACAGAGCTTGTAAATAAAACAAGATATTAGTTACAGTCTTCTTTTTGCTACTGTTTACTGGAAATACTGACATCCATAAATCCTTGTCCTGCCATTATTGGTGTGTGGTAGTAGGGTCTGCAATGACATGATAACAGAAAGAAGAAACACATCTCTCTGCCTTATTGCAAAAGGAGTGTGTTTCAGTTCTCTTCAGTCATTTTTCATGAATCTTCTGGGAATTCATGGAAGTGCTTCTTGGAACTTCCGCTAGGTGGCAGCTCCTCCACACAGAGCTTCTTCATATCTCTTGTCTTGGCTCCCTTCAGTCCCAGCTGAAGTTAGACAGCTGCGGTTGTATGGTGACTTCAGGGCTGGGGTGGTTATAAACATAAAGGACCTGGTAGCATATTTCTCAGGTGAGGTCCAAGCTGCCTATACTCTATCTTGATGCTTGGTTTTTCAGGATCAGAATCCAGCTGGTGGTGTTCCTCGCATTCCTGTTTCTGTTCCTGGCCCTGGTGGGAACACACAGCCCTCCAGTGTTTCCATGGCAGGCAACCATGGCAACACAGCCTATCTCAGCAGTCAGCAGCAAGCAGCTGTACTCAAGCAGCGCCAGATGCTACTGGATCAGCAGAAACAGCGAGAACAGCAAAAGCATTTGCTCATGGAACAACAGAAACAGTTTCTTATGGGACAGAGGCAACTTCTTGCTGAGCAGGTAAGAGGTGTTAGAATGAGAAAAGGTAGCCTTTTCCTTTTGGATCAGGCTTAACTATTTTGATGGACTTAAATTGTTATTACCTAGTAGGAATGTTGCTTGTTTAATCTCAAGGGGATCAGCCATTTTAGATCTGATCTTAACCAACAGGGAAGACCTAGTTGATGGGGTGCAAGTGGTTGGATCCTTAGGTGGAAGTGACCATGTTCTCCTGGAGTTTGTAATACAGTGGAAGGGAGAAGCTAGGCATAGTCAGACACGCACTCTAGACTTTAGGAGAGCTAATTTCAATAAACTTAGAGAAATACTGGGAGTGATCCCGGAACATGTATAAGAAATGGAAAAATGGAGAAATCACGAAAGAGGAATTCAAACAAATAGCCAGCACTTGTAAGGATAAAGTCAGAAAAGCTAAAGCGCAGAATGAACTCAGGCTTGCTAGAGAGGTTAAGAACAATAAAAAGGGCTTTTTTGGATATGTCCGCAGCAAAAGGAAGAAGAAGGAAACAGTGGGGCCACTGCATGCAGAAGATGGCAAAATGCTAACAGGGGACAGAGAAAAGGCAGAATTACTCAACACCTTCTTTGCTTCAGTCTTCTCAGAAAAGGCAAAGGGTGCTCAACCTAAGGATAATGGAACAGGAGACAGAATAGAGGAAATTCAGCACAGAATAAGTAAAGAGGTAGTACAGGAATACCTGGTTAACCTAAATGAATATAAATCTCCAGGACCAGATGAACTACATCCTAGAGTATTAAAAGAACTGGCAAATGTAATATCAGAGCCATTGGCAATAATCTTTGAGAACTCTTGGAGAACAGGAGAAGTCCCAGCAGACTGGAGGAGGGCAAACGTTGTCCCCATCTTCAAAAAGGGAAAAAAAGAGGATCCCAACAATTATCGTCCAGTTAGTCTGACATCAATTCCAGGAAAGGTTCTAGAGCAGATCATTAAGCAGAGAGTCTGTGAACACTTAGAGGCCAATGCCATAATCACAAAAAGCCAACATGGGTTTCAGAGAAACAAGTCATGTCAAACGAACCTGATCTCTTTTTTTGATAAAATTACCAGCTTGGTAGATGAAGGGAATGCTGTGGATATAGTATACCTCGATTTCAGTAAGGCCTTTGACAAGGTTCCCCATGACATTCTTGCAAACAAGCTTGCAAAATGTGGGATAGACAAGTTAACAGTTACATGGATTTGTAATTGGTTGACTGGCCGAACTCAAAGGGTGCTCAACAATGGCTCCTTTTCATCCTGGAGAGAAGTGACCAGTGGGGTGCCACAGGGTTCTGTCCTGGGCCCAGTGCTATTCAACATCTTTATTAACGATTTGGATGACAGAATTGGGGGCATACTTATCAAATTTGCAGATGACACTAAACTGGGAGGAGTAGCTAATACCCCAGAGGACAGGATCAAAATTCAAAATGACCTGAATAGACTAGAAAGCTGGGCCAGTGCTAACAAAATGAAATTCAATGCGGAGAAATGTAAGGTTCTGCACTTAGGGCGGAAAAATGAAATGCACAGATATAGGATGGGGGACACCTGGCTGAATGAGACCACATGTGAAAGGGATCTAGGAGTCCAAGTAGACCATAAGCTGAACATGAGTCAACAGTGTGATGCGGCAGCTAAAAAAGCCAATGCAATTTTAGGCTGCATCAATAGAAGTATAGTTTCTAGATCAAGGGAAGTTATAGTGCCACTCTATTCTGCTTGGTCAGGCCCCACCTGGAATACTGTGTCCAGTTCTGGGCACCACAATTCAAAAAAGATGTGGAGAAACTGGAGCGTGTCCGAAGGAGGGCAACTAAGATGGTGAAGGGTCTGGAAACCATGCCCTATGAAGAACGCCTTAGGGAGCTGGGGATGTTTAGCCTGGAGAAGAGAAGGTTAAGAGGTGATATGATAGCCCTGTTTAAATATTTGAAGGGATGTCATATTGAGGAGGGAGCAAGCTTGTTTTCTGCTGCTGCAGAGACTAGAACGCGAAACAATGGATGCAAACTGCAGGAAAAGAGATTCCACCTCAACATTAGGAGGAACTTCCTGACAGTAAGGGCTGTTCGACGGTGGAACACACTCCCTCGGAGTGTAGTGGAGTCTCCTTCCTTAGGGGTCTTTAAGCAGAGGCTGGATGGCCATCTGTCAGGGATGCTTTGACTTGGAGTTCCTGCATGGCAGGGGGTTGGACTGGATGGCCCTTGTGGTCTCTTCCAACTCTTTGATTCTATGATTCTATGATTCTATGATCAGGCTGCATGAGAGCCTTTCTCAGGCTATTCCTCCATGCCATTGGTTCCCAACCTTTGTTTCTCCAGCTTCTTTGTAGTTCACTTCCCAGAAACATTAGTTAGCACAGCCCATGGTGAGGGATTCTAGGAACTCACTGTGCTAACTAATGTTTCTGGGAAGTCCAAAACATCTGGAACCCATGCCCCATGAACATGCAGTAGCCTTCTTTGTCTAGCACTTGTTTATGCCCATTGATCTCGTAAGGCTTTTTCTCAACTGGCCTCGGTTGAAACTAATAGACTTAGGTTGCAGAAGAATGGGTTTTGATTGTAAATTTGGAAAACCTTCTTAACACTAAGAGCTATCTCACAGTGGGACTACATGGGTTTTCATCCTCTAGTGACCCTAAATCAAAGATTCATGGAGATGTTCTAGGATTTCTGCAGTGAGCATGGAGAGTTGTGGGCAGTCTGGGTTAAGACCCCCTTCAGCTCAATGGTTCTGTGAAGAATTGGCTTAAAATAGCATCTAGAAGGCTTTTGGTAATATAGGCATAATATGGTTTACAACTTTATAACCGTTAAAAGTAAACACAAGAAAACCGAATCTCGCACAACACTTGAGAGGGAATTCACTCTACTAACTGTGGGAAGTTTTGGCATGTCAATACTATTCTGGTAGACAGTTCTTTAGTTCAAGAATCAAATGAGAGGCAGAAAGGAGGCTCTACTTCACAGTCTTGGTAGCTGCCATTCAAAAGCTGACTTAAAATTAGGCCACAGGGTGAGCCTTTTTAGCAGCGAAGAGAAAGTTTTGCCTTACCTTTGCCAAAAAAGGATGGGAGAGAAAGCTTTCAGAGTAAAACAATTTAAAATTTTGAAATCATTTCCAAAAGGTGGCAAAGCAAGGTAGACAGTAGGAAAATCAAGAGGGATGTTTGTCATAATGGAGTGTTAATTTTGAAGGGGCTGAGCTGAGTTTACTTTTGTAGGTGAAAAAAATTACTAGAACCAACAGTTTGAATGTGAAATAGCATAAGCTAAGACGTTTGCAGCTTTCCCCCATGCAGTCTCTCTGTATTTGATTTGATGATCCACTGTTTTTCACCTGGTGCTTGATGAGAGATCATGTGGTTTTACTAAAGAACACAGTTGATCCCACAAGCCTGAACTCTTGTGAATCCCACAAGTCTGAAACTGAACCCTGTTTTATATTGTCTCATAAAAATATTGGAAATACCTGACAGCAGTTGGTATTTAGAACTACCTGGGGGCTACAGATAATTAAGGGGGTGAAGCCTTTATGTAGGTTTGCAATTGGTGTAATGAAGATTTTAAATTGAAATATATTGTTTTGACTTTCAATGCCCCTTTCTATTGAATAAATCAGTACTTTACTTATCTGAGTTAGCAGTCACTAGAATTCACTGATCATAGTGCTCTTCCTGAGAAAGTATCTCTGAAAGCAGGTATGGCAATGTGAGTATATGCCTTCAAGTCACCTTATGTTGACCTAGGAATTTCATAGGATTTTTTAAAGCAAGGAATACTCAGAGGTAATTTTGCTAATTTCTTCCCCTGAAATATAACCTTCAGCACCTGGTATTGGTTGGCAGACTCCCATCCAAGTACTAATCAGAACTGAGCCTTGTAAGCTTCTAAGATCGTAAGGTATCTGGTACCTCCAGGATATTGAGGCAAATCAAAGTAGTGTATTAGTGGGCTACCTATCTGAATAATTCAGATAGGCTTCTTCTCTGCTTCCTTTCATTGTGTTAGAGGCAGCAGGGCCCAGCTGTGTAATGCTGGTATCTAAAACAAACATTTTCACTGTGCTTGAATATGATGAACCTGCCTCTTCAGGATTAAAGAAGCACACTGGTTTCTTCCCCTTGGAAAATTTTTAGAAGGATGCATTGCAGTGCAAAGGAGGCAAAATTCCATGTTGGCATGCATCTTTTTCAGAAGTGCCATTAGTGAGAAAGAGTTAGTGTTGTATGATGGTTTGAGCATTGGACTGTAACTCTGGAGATCAGAGTTCAAATTCCCACTCAGCCATGGAAACCTACAAGGTGACCTTGAGCAAGTCACACCCACTCTTCCTCACTTGGAAGGCAAAATAAATCCCTAAGCTGATAGAGCCGTTGGTCAGAACCAACTTGAAGACACATAACAACTAATGAATATTTTAGGAATGCCTGTTCCCCATTCTCTCTTATTTGAGATTAAAATGTTGAGCTGTGTCATTAAATCCGTTTATTTTTAATTTCAGATCAGTATTCATATCGTTCTTTGTGTTAATGGTCCATTTTGTTGTGTTCTGTCTTAAAGAACAAAACTTTTTTGTTTTCTAACACAAAGTATCATTTTTTCTTTATTATCTTTATGATGGTATTAAATCAATAGCAGTTATTGATTCATACAGTAGGAAACCTTTAACAAACATTTCTCTCACTATGCAGGGAATTTTCTGTATTGAAATTTACGCTGTGACTTCTAATAACCTTGTACCTTTGCTCTCCTAGGAGAAGCAAAGACATCATCAGGAGCAGCAGCTCCAGAGACATCTAACTCGCCCACCCCCTCAGTACCAGGATCAGACACCAAATCCATACCAACAACAGGCAGGACAATTCACAGGTAAATGGTAGTGAGATTGATTTTCAACTGCTCTTTGGAAAAGTGGTGCACAAAGTTTCATCAAATTCTCTTAATTAAGTCATTAGTTAATTTTAAAATACTGAATACTACTTAAATATTCTTGGGTTTGCATGGTTTTCTTAGACCTATAAGCATGAATGTTGAACTGAATATTTTTTAACTATTCTGATAGTCCTGGTACTCCAGATACTTCAGGTACTGCTTGAAGAAAAACAAAGCTCCTAATTGTTACTGACTGATTTAGTTTGTTGTTTTTAAAAAAAAAAAAATACTTTAGGCTGGTCCAGTGTCAGTATGGGTAAGCAGCAGCTGTGAACAAAGACATAAGACAGGCTTCCACATGAACAGTTTATTAGAACTCTTACACACAGCCCAAACTGAGGAATATGCACTTGGTTTTCTCTCTTCTTGTCCTTTTTTGGTGGCTGTGAACAAGCGTATGGTAACATGTTTTGTAGAGTGTGCCCTGGTCTGTCCAGCGATCTTTCAAGTTCCTAGCTGCACATTTAATAGCAACATTGACAAATGTGTGCACTGGTAAATAATTGAACAGGTTGTCCTAGTCTCAGAACTATCATAGTACTTGTTCCAGTGTACCGATAAACTTTTCTCCCACGTCTGTTTTTCATTTTAAACTATTTGTTCTTGTCCCTGCAAAATATATTTCAGAACCAGGAAATTCATGATTTGTACCCAGTCGTAGAGATTTGTCTTTTCTCGCTCTCCCTGCTTATCCCCTTATACTCTGTCAAGTCCTAGGCAGAGTGTTGCTGGGGGATGATTCCTCAGTTGTGGGGCTGTGTTATATAGAAGTGGACTAGAGAGAGAATTTGCCCCAAATTGAATGGCAGAATCTTGTGCTGGTGCAGGGGAAAGGAAAGTGCCCCCTAAGCCTGAATTTTGAGACCCCCCAAACTAGACAAATGAATGATTAAAAGCCCAAAATGCTGCTCCCAGCCTGCTTTAGGCTCAGGAGAGGCTATTTTTAGAAAAAGGTAGTTCCAGTTCATTTCTTGCTGTATTCTTTTCTCTGCACTTTTTTTAAAGTCCTTTCTTGGGCCTAAAACATCCTTGGAGAGGAGAAATAAGGCAGTTTTGTTCCACATGTCCCCAAAAATGTGAGAGGGGTTTTAAGTAAACATTTTAGTTGAAGATTCATGGGCTGAAGGGAATGCCCAATGAGAAGGGGTATGCACAGCCTCCATGCCTTCAGTAGTTGCGTATCCCTGTGCTAATGGCTCCCATTGCAGTAATGGCTCCCAGGGTTTCTGTTCCCCCATCCCATCTCACCAATCTCTGTAGCTGGTTTTCACAAGATACAACAAAACAGGTGACAGGAAAGTGTGAGGTGCTCTCAGTTTAGATAGCTATTGGATATGGCCTCAGAATGCTTAATAACTAAGGCCACATAGATTCATTTTCACCATAGGAACAGTGCTAGTTTTTGATCGTGTAGAGACTTCTGCAGAAACACAGGGTAAACTAACTTCTATATTAGTAAAGCTTTAGACACTTACATTATCTCATCAGCTAAGAAAATAACAAAAATTTCACAGTCGTGGAAACTATTGTGGCTCTATTCCTCTACATTTAGCTTTTCAAAATAAGTTTGCTATATACATATGAGCACAAGGATGGCCAAGTGTGCCTTTTCCCATGTAGAGGAATGTGACAACATGAATGAGCCCTATGTATGGAATAACCTCTCAGTAGTAATTTTATGTGCTCCAGCTACAATCTTCACAGGAAGTGTACTCGATTCTCTCCCTGCATTATATTGTCTAGTTTATTTAACACTTACTTCATATGCATCTTCTGTGTTGTGAATTTGGTTATTCAAAATATGTTAAATGTTACAGGTGAGATGGTTAAAAGAAAAGCATGATCAGGGAAACTGCCTTTAATCAATTTTCAGCAGTCCCCTTCAGCTCGCCACAGGTCACTCAATTTAGGCCAGGTCTGCAGTATATTCATGAGTGGCTTTTTAGGGGTCTGCTGCAACCAGAATGATGCCATCTCCTTCTGCTAACCCCCTTCCAGCTACTCAAACCAAACCAGTGAATTCTAAATTTAGTTGCAAAACCTGGAATGCTGCAACACTTAAATGTGGTATGTCATCTAAACAGACGATGAGTGTTGGGTTAGTTCTTGCAATATAAGTACTGAAAGTCTGTTTTTGTGTTGTAGGTTCATCTCCAGCAATGGCAGGGGTAAATAATTTAGGCCAATCCAACTCCAGTAGCCCACGCATGTTTTCTCAGCCCCAGAACATGATCCAGATTGGAACAGGGCACACTTCTGTCTCATCAAGCAGCAATCAGCAGGATCGAGGAGTAACTCAATATAGCGGCTTGCAAAGCATCCAACGAGGTGGTTTGTACAACATGACATCTGGTATGACGCAGATGGTTTCACAGCATGCAAATCCCAGTGCCAACGGGCAGCCACAGATGCAGAGACAACCCAGTTTGTCTCAAGGCAGTGCTCTTCCTGCTGGATATGGACAGAGCACCCTAGCAAATGCAAACATTTCTCAGCAACATAGTAAAGGAACACTGAATCCCACAATATCCAAACCCCAGATGGCGAGAATGCCAACAACAATTGGGGCTCAAAATCCATCATGGCAGCACCAAGGCCTGTCAAATCTAAATACCCAGGCACAAGGAAATAGTGGTTTGGGGACATTTACTGCCAACTCCACTTTCCATATGCAGCAGACTCATCTAAAATTAACCAACCAACAGTTTGCGCAAGGGATGTCTCAGGTAAGCCTCAACACCAGCAGGCCCATGGGCTCCATGAACTCGGCTGTTTCTGGACAGATGTTACCATCCATTAGTGCCCAGCAGCGGACAAACCCTCCTACCCAGCAAACAGTTCCCTCACAACAGGTCCTGCCAGGCATGAGCCAGGCTGTTCCAGACCTGACTACTTTCAACCAAAATCAAAGTCAGCAAATGCCCAACAGGGCCAATCTGCACTGTAGTCAAGGCTATCCAGTGAGAACAGCCAGTCAGGAGCTGCCTTTTGCCTACAGCAGCCCATCGGGAGGCAATGGACTGTCAAGCTTATCTGGGGATACAGATCTCATAGACACTTTGTTGAAAAACAGGACTTCAGAAGAGTGGATGAATGATTTGGATGAGTTGTTAGGGAATCATTAAAATGAGGTTTGGGATTTTCTCTCCCTTTGCTTTTTTTTAAATTGAAAATTATCTTTGGACCAAATACCTGTGGCATTGAGAAGATTCACAGGCATTAGTGGGACTGTATTGGAACTGCTCCCTTCTGGGTCTAACAGCATGAGAAGGATGCATCAATTTGATAGGATTTTCGTAGCGTGTCTGGAACACTGCACATGAATACAGTCCCCATCAGTTTGGTGTATATCCCAGCTGGCCCGTCAAAAATTTCACTTTTAGCATTGTTTTGCATTTGCAAAACTTAAAGGTTGACCCATGCAGTGGTGGTGCAGAGAAAGCTGGCGAGGAAGACTCCAAATCAGTGTTAAGGCAATCTTTCCTACAGCTAATACTTGACCGATATCTTGATCTCAGTTTGGCCTGCTAACTAGTAGAAGTAGCACCCTGCCAATATTTTATTCCTGAGGAAAGAATGCGCAACTTTTATTTCTTTCCTGGACCGTCTCTGGTTTTGAGGGGATAGTCTTCTAATCACCAGTGATATGTATGCCTGCATTTTCAGCAAACAAGATATGAAAGTTCACAATAATAGCTAATGCTTTTCTGTGCTGGAGATGTCCATGTGTTAAAACATATCCAGCATGGGCTCCTGTAGCCCAAAACTGGGGGCCTCAGTCTTAATTGGTTTATGGCTTACTAAGCTAAGCAATTTGCACTGCTGTGGGGGGTGGGTAGTGACTGAGCTCTTGGTTTTTAGATTTTTTTAAAAAAATTGGCCAATCAGACTTAAAATAAAGTGTGTGCACTTTTTCTAGCCTTTCCAGCATTCATTCAATGAGAGAGTTGGATTGATCACAGCTTATTTCTCTTCTTTGATTCAAAGAGCATTTATAATAAGCAATGTTTATTGTTGCCACATGAATGCTGCACCAATAAGAACAGGCTCTGTTAATGTTGGTCAAGCATGTGAAGCAAGCCTTGTGCCTTGGACGTTGTTAACCAACATGAAAAAAATTCAGTAGCGGCATAGGGGACTGGGGCAGGCATGATACTTTATTAAAGGTAATTGCATTGTCAGAGACCCCAACCCTTTGGGGAAAATGGTGATGGAAACTCCTTAGAAATAGGTAGAGTAATTTCTGGAGAAGCAGATGCTGCTGTTTCATAAAGGTCCATGGGCAAGGTTTCATGGCTGTGTAGGGTCAGTCCTGTACAGGGCAAGGAAAAGAGAGAATTGTACTTAATATGTTACCAAAAAATTATTCTGCTTGCCAACAAGCCACCTTTTGCCTTAACCTTTAGTTTATAAAGGTAATAAATTTGAAAGTTGTTTTAGATGCACAGATACCTCTCTGTTCCCTCCTCTGGGTTTTCTTTTGTTCTTTAATGAACAGGATGCTATACCTCCTGTTATAAGGATCCTTTATGTACATCATCCCACCTGCAACTGAGAATCAAAGACTTTCCTTCATGGCAGGCATGTTCAGGAACATTTCTACACAAGAAAAGTGTAGAAAAGTCTGGGATATTTTAGGCACAGGAATAGTTAAAGGGATAAAACGGTTGAACCATGGGAAGGAAAATACTTTTTTCTATATCTGCAGTGTTTTCTCAAATGTGCACTTTGGAAAAAGAAATCTGCTTTAACACTACTTTTTTATTTAATCTTTTCCCATTAGTTTTGTTTTATGTGCTTGCCACTCATGAGCGAGTTACATGTGTTGTGCTAAACAGATTTTTGTCTTGTACCTTGATGAACTGTTGATGGAGGAATATGGAGAAAGCTGCATGTTGATGGGTGGTTCCACTGCTGAATGTCCAAACTGAAACAAATTACATAGCTTGTATATTTTAAATGTTTCTAAGTGGTGATTGATTTAATGAATAAAGCAGATGTCACTGATATTATTAAGTAAACTAGATTAGCTTTAAATTTACTAATACTTTCCATAAGTCATCACTTGACTGAATTTGTTTCAGTGAGCTTGGTTTAATCAAAAAATTGATCCAAGTTGAATGTCATCAGGAAAATCTCCTTTTAATCTTTGTAGCTGCTTTTTTTATTTTGGCCAGCAAAAAGATGGGATGGGGTAGGGGGTGGAGTGGATATAACTGTACTTGTTTTGTAAACGTTTTGGGGATTTTGCACCAGTGTGCCTTCTTTTTCTTATTGGAGGTGCTTGGGACCTCATGCTTCTTAATTGTCTGGGTTCTGCTGATTTTCTCCCTTGGGCACACTGAAAAATGCCAGTTTTTATGGAATTTAATTCTAGATAGAGGTTCCAAGTAGTATTTGGGTATAAAGAAAATGCAACACCTTTCTAATGCTACAATCAGATTTTGATGTCCAGTAAAAGGCTGCTGTTTTCTCCCTTTAGCCTAGTTATATAGGTCTTTGTCAACTGCAAGCATATCCTGTTTCAACTGCTGTTAAGATAAAATGTTCAGCAATTTGGCCTTGAATATTTTTGAAAAGGCATGTGGACACAAAACCCTTTAAAATCTGTAGGTAAGAACTTTTAAATCACAGCACACTTCGGCAACCATTTGGATTCTGTCCATGCAAAATTATTCAAGTTGTTAAAATGTAGCATTGGTGGAATAATGTCTGTGTGCTATTCAGTGAACATTGAACACGAACATGGAAGTTGAGTAGGGAAAGGCTGGGTGCTGTCCTTCAGTAACTTGTAGCAGTTCAGAAACAAATATATGCACTTGAGCTTTCCATTTGCTGCAGCTTCAGAGCAATAAGATGTTGGCTCCCCCAGCTTTACCCAGCCTGCTGCCTCCGCTTTATTTATAGACTGCGGTCCTGAACAGGTGAGAAGGTGTGAAAACATCCCTGTTCAATATCCACTGCCTTCCAACCCCCTCTCTCCCAAATCAATTGAAAGGGTGCTCAGTTTTTCTATCCTACACATTTTCTTTGTGTAAATAAATGTTTACAGTTTTATATTAAAGACTGAATAAGAGTTAGATCTTCTGAGTGTATATTTTTTACTTTTTATAGATTTAAAAACTATAATTCTTTATATATATGTTGGGGGTGGTTATGATAAGTTTTACACTTGTTTAAATGGTGAACAGTTCAAATTTCAATCCTAACATTTTTTTTTGTCATTAAAATGTATAAAGAGCCCATTAATCCAGTTTTCTTTAACTACAATTACTGTGGCACACCAAAAAAAATCTTTCACTTCTGTTATGTCATTATAAAAAATAAATATTTTGCTAGTGTATTAAATGGTTTGTTGTGATTTTTCAAACATTGCATAAACTGTCTATAATTCTGCATCATCTTGCTGTAGTGACGGATTCTGTACATTCATATACCTTTTCTTGAGATACACACTGAATTAATGAAAGCTGCCATTTCCTTTTTTAAAAAAAGTCCTGACTTTAGATTTTTAAACAGTTTTAGTTAATGGCCAACATCACAGTGCTGGCACATTTCAACATGAAGCAGCTGCTGAATTTTGTAATTTTACTTTTGTGCATTTTAAAATCTTTTGTTTTCTAAATAGTTTTCAGAGATGAAACTAGTCATCGTAATATTATTGATGTAGTGTAGGTATTTGAAAGGCATGGATGCCATGTATTTATAAAAAAATGCTTGGTATTTTCAGGCCTTATTTATCTGTAAGTATATGTAAAAGAAACCTTTTGTTGCAATGCTCTTTTTGTTTTTGCTAGAAAAAATATAATAGGGACTGCCAGAAGGCAACTGTAATTTGGAAACATTATTAAATTGCAAACTGGGAAGCTTCAAAACATTGACAGCATTGGAAGAGAATGAAACGTACCGCTTGCTGAATCTGAATAGTATTTCCTTTTGGATTTTAATGGGCAAACTCAAGCTGTATGACAGGTATAATTCTCACCTAATTTTCATGTTTGTTAATGCCCCTTCAGCCTTCAGTGTCATCATGGCCAGTTAGTTGTAAAAGCATGTGGATCAGTATAATTATTATAATTATTCTCGTACACCATCTTCATCTGCTGTTTCCCAGAGTCTCAGATAAGTAGCCCATAGCTTGCATGAGCACAGAGATCAGGGTGATAGTTGTAAACTGCATTTAATCAGTGAGTACCTTTATCTGCTGTTTCCTGTTTCAAACTGTAGGATCATATTTTGCATCAGAACAATACACTGTCTCTGATTCCTATCTATGTTCAACCCAGGTTCGAATTTTTAGCCACTGTCACATGGCATGTTAGCCAATAGTTTTGGCTTTGATAAGAGGAATTTTGTAGAAATAAATTATATCTTTAGTTTTAGACAATATTTTAATCGATTATTTTGTTTATGGTGTTCAAACTATTAATATTCCATTATAGCTCCCTGTTAAGGAAATGTAGAGTGGTAAAAGAAGTTAAAATAGCAAATCTTGGTGTTTCAGATTCTTACTGTGTTCTTGTTTTCCCTGTAAAGATTTCTACACAAAATTAGAGGGAGTAATACAGTACTTCTCTACACTAGAGATGGATGGAAGGTAGATTTGGACCTACTGACAGATCTTTGGGTGATGTGCAGTATTTTTATTTTTAGAGTATTTATACTCCCATTCTTCAGCCACAAAATTCCAGAGCGATTTATAGATTGTTACAGTCAATCAGCAAGGGATTATGCTGCACACTCACACACAAAAGCTTGAAGGAAAATTTTGTGAAAGATTTGTGGGTTTAATAATAGTACTGATCAGAAATAACTAGGTTCAACATGTACTAGGCTGTTAATTACAATAAAATACCTGATAAAATAAAAACCCTAATAAAATACAAAATTAGGATTAAAACATGAAAGTATATCAATTAAATGCATACATTAAAAAATGATAATGCCACCAACAGTTACTACATCGGCTTTCAATTTTAAAAAATAGCTTGAACGTCAAAACCATGTCCTTGTTTGCCCAGAAGATGAGCAAAAATGGCAAAAGTGGAATTAGGTTAGCCTTCCTTGGCAGAGCAGGGGGCTAGAAAAGACATCTGGTGGAGTAGGTAGAGTTGGCATACTAGCCTTAGCCATGCAAATACATCTCACTGTTGCTGAAACCTGTGCATAAAGGTTCCAAGCTGAGTTGAAGAGCAGACTCAAACTTGGCTGGGACCCTTTTCCAGCCTTTTGACTGGTGAAGGACACCTCTGTCTTGTCTAGATTAAGCTTGAATTTGTTTGCTCTCATCCACTACATTACTGATACTTTGCATCATTTGTTCATTTTCAGCTGAACTAAATAACTTGATGAACTTGAACTTTGCTATTGGGAGACCAATAGCAAAGAAGAAAACATTTTACATCATGTTTTCCATGGTGATTTTTAAATGCTGCTGAGAAGGATGCTTAATGCAGGATCTCCATCCATTTGTTTTTTCCTTAAAAAAATCAAGAGTTACTATGGGATTGACATTCAGAAATTTTGCACATGTTTTTGAGTCCTAACTACTGGATTGTATTTTTATCCAGGATTCATATGCAAGAACCAAAAGTTACAACCTTCATAATCATATGACTATGGCAGTTTTTCCATATAAATTTTTGTGTGTGTAAAATATTGATACCATCTGAAGATAGGAGAGGGACTCAATTGCATAGAAAATTTCAGTTCATAGCCCACAAACTTGTAATAGCTAGTGATCCTTGTATCTTAAGTTATAATTTAATAAATTTCATGCTTTTGTATATTTGAATACCTTTGAAAGATACTCTAATTTAGATTAAAAATTTGAAGGATGCCAGATTAGTGTTTTAGATGCATATTTTGGATTTGTTTTGTAGTTTCTAGGAAGAGAGCATTCTAAAACCTTTGAGAGGTCTAACCTTGGGAAGATCTAGTGTACATCATGATTGTGGATTGATCACAACTGAGTAAGTAAAACAATAGATCTCTACTTCTGCTGCTCGTTACACAAGACATGCAAAATAGTGCTGCTATCCTGTGCACACTTATTTGACTATAAATCCTATTGAGACCTGTAAAAGGAAACATGGTTTGAATAGGCTGGCTCATCTTACTTGATTTCAGCAGGAGGAAGTGGGAAGGAAGAGGAGGTTTCTGGTAGTTTATCAGATGCTATAGGAAAATACCTTTCAAATAAGCTTTGCATTCTTCACTTGTCTTCAACACAAAGAAGACCCTATTTTTTTGAACAGACTACATTTATTATTATTATTATTTATTATTATTATTTCCACAAAGCTTCAGATAAAGTTTGCTTCAATCAGTTCTCTAGCTTTCAGAATAGAATCAATAATGCAACAGAAAAAGACACCAATCTTTAACTAAACTCATAAAGATATTAAATTAATGTTTTCTCATTTATAATCCTACCCTTCCCCACAATTTCATTGTTTCTTCCCATTTTTCTTTGTACTTTTGAGATGTTCTGTTATTACCATACATAGATAACATAGCCAGTGCAGCTAAATCATTTAGCTTTAAAACCCATTCATCTACTGTAGGTATTCTGTTGGATTTCCAATATTTCACGTAAGTCAGTCGAGCAGCAGTAATCATGTAGAGTAATACTCTCAATTCGTCCTGAACCAAATTATCGGAAATTATATCTGTTATAATTAACAAAAAAAGTTCAGGCCTTAATGGTATATTCTTATTAAGAGTAGATACAATCTTATGTATTAATTTCCAAAAAAATTTTTTTTACTTTAGGACACTGCCACCACATGTGGTATAAAGATCCTTGTTTCCCGTTTCACTTCCAACAATTCATATTCCTATGTTTACCTATTTTAGCTAGTCTGCATGGGGGCATCAAAAAAAAGTTTGTAGAAATTTTCTTTTAGGTTGCTATACCTTGTAAGCTGCAAATTCCTTTTCCAGAATTTTCCCAGCTACTTACAGGTATTTCATTCCCTATATTTTGAGTCCATTTAATCATATTCGTTTTAACTGTTTCTTCAAATAGCTCCATTTGTAACAAAAATTTATAATTTTTTAAAATTGTTTTCTCTTTCCCGTAATTACTTTATTTAACTTTGTTTTCTCTCTTTCTGTGCCTTGTTCTGCCACATCTCTTTTATAATATTCTTTTAATTTCCAATATTTTAACCAATTTACATCTTGTTTTTCCTTCAAAATTTCTTCTCTAATAATAATATGTTTATTTCCAGATTTTAACTTTTCTAATCCTCCTGTTCTCATTAGAATTTTCTTGTACGTCAACCACTGTCCTATTCATCCTTTTTTTTTTCTTATGATATGCCTCCTATGTGGACGTCCACCTAGGGATAAGTTTATAAAGATATCTTTTGTATTTATTCCAAGTGGCTTTTCTTATAAAATGTTGTTTGAACAGACATGTTGTTTGAACAGACTACAGTTTTGATGTAGCTCTCAAACATTTTAAGTAGGAGAAGGGCTATAGATAATGCCAGACTGGAAAAGCATGGTTTCTTCTCTGCATTGTTTTTCTCAGATGGTGATCATATTTACTGTATTACTCTCTCCTTGCGCACTCCCCCACTTTCCAATAGTGTTCTTGGAAATATCTTTCACCAATTGCATCTTTTGGGTTTGGGTTTGAAACATAAATTGTCTGATTTAAACGTTGCATGTGGAATATATATGCAGTGTTACATTTTGTTAATATAAAGCCAGTAGAACCACCCTACTGGCTTTACATTAACAAAATGTAATGTGCAGTATTGAAATTGGACACAATTCATGTTTCAAAGCCTATTCAAATCTATTGAATCGTTATCTGATGCTGATTTGTCTTTTGTCTTTGTAGATGGCATCGTCACCAATACCATCCATTGCATTGCTAGTGCCACATTTCATTTCTTCACTGTTTCTGCTGGATTGAATCCCAAGCATCCTTTACCCATTTCACTACCAAGTCAATATCTGGTTTCATCATTCCCACCCTTTGTTAACTTTGCTTGTCTAGAACATGTCCATTGTTGCCACACATTGTGCAACACAATGTTGCACAATGCGCTCCTTGAAAGGCTTGTTCAGAGAAGCATCCAAAGTCTGGAGCGCTGATAGAATACCTGGTAATGTAGTCCCATTTTCTTTGCTTCATCCTTGCAAGTAGTGGAAGTAATGCATGTAGATTTATTGTAATAATTCAATTCTGTTTTAATGTAACATTTTTCTATGTTTTAAGGGCACTTCAGGTGGCAAAGAATGAAAAAACAGTCCGTGACCAAAGGTGTCACACAACAATTTTTGGCCATCATGGCTGATCATAGGTGTGACTGTCAGTTTCCAAGGCCATTGCCTTGTCTTAATAGACTGCCATTGACTCAACTCCTGTGGAAACCCACATTGACTGCTACGTTGCTCCAGGTTTTCAAGGTAAATTTTTAGACTAAAATTTCTCAAATTATAGTCAAGTATATATGTGAAGTACTGAGCAAACACACCTGGTTTCCCTGGATGTGATACATTCTCTTAACCCAGTCACAGAGGTCATTCCTAGAAAAATGATATGCCCTCTCATAAAAAAGGAAAAAAGTCTCAGTTACTACAAGCCACAGCAAAAGAATTGAATCCCTTTCACGGTGTTTTACTGAGATATTTTCATTTGTATTCATTTATTTATGTAGATGATTCTGTCCTGTTTTCCCACTTCATTTCTAGAGCATGCCATTCCTCGATAGCCTTGCTTGAGCAAAAGAGATAGCACATGACAGTAAGGGTAAGGTTTTCATCTGCTGTCACCTTGATGTTCACTCGCACATAAGTGCCTCTCTGAGGCAGCAGGCTGTCCTGGGAAGAGATCATAGAATCATAGAATTGTAGAGTTGGAAGAAACCATAAGAGCCGTCCAGTCCAACCCCCTGCCATGCAAGAACTCTCAATCAACCCACCCCCAACAGATGGCCATCCAGTCTCTGTTAAGACTTCCAAGGAAGGAGACTCTACCACGCTCCGAGGGAGTGTCTCCCACTGTTGAACAGTCCTTACTGTCAGGACGTTCCTCCTAATGTTGAGGTGGAACCTCTTTTCCTGTAGCTTGCATCCATTGTTTCGCATTCTAGTCTCTGGAGCAGCAGAAAACAAGCTTGCTCCCTCCTCAATATGACATCCCTTCAAATATTTAAACAGGGCTATCATATCACCTCTTAACCTTCTCTTCTCCAGGCTAAACATCCCCAGCTCCCTAAGGTGTTCCTCATAGGGCAAGGTTTCCAGACCCTTCACCATTTTAGTCACCTTCCTTTGGATATCGTCCAGTTTCTCCACATCCTTTTTGAATTGTGGTGCCCAGAACTGGACACAGTATTCCAGGTGGGGCTGACCAAAGAAGAGTAGAGTGGCACTATTACTTCCCTGGATCTAGACACTATACTTCTATTGATGCAGCCTAAAATTGCATTGGCTTTTTTAGCTGCCGCATCACACTGTTGGCTCATGTTCAGCTTGTGGTCTACTTGGACTCCTAGATCCCTTTCACATGTTGTCTCCTTAAGCCAGGTGTCCCCCATCCTATATCTATGCATTTCATTTTTCTGCCCTAAGTGCAATACCTTACATTTCTCTGTGTTGAATATCATTTTGTTAGCTTTGGCCCAGCTTTCCAATTTATTTAGGTCATTTTGTATTTTGATCCTGTCCTCTGGGGCGTTAGCTGTTCCTCCTAATTTGGTGTCATCTCCAAATCTGATAAGCATGCCCCCAATTCTGTCATCCAAGTCATTGATAAAGATGTTGAATAGCACTGGGCCCAGGACAGAACCCTGTGGCACCCCACTGCTCTCTTCTCTCCTGGATGAAATGGAACCATTGTTGAACACCCTTCGTGTTCAACCAGACAATCAATTACAAATCTATGTAACAGTTGCATTGTCTAGCCCACATTTTACAAGCTAATTTGCAAGAATGTCTTGGGGAACTTTGTCAGAGGCCGTACAGAAATGAAGATATGCTATATTCACAGCATTCCCTTCATCTACCAAGCTGGTAATTTTATCAAAAAAAAAAGAGATCAAATTTGTCTGGCATGACTTGTTTCTCTGAAACCGATGTTGACTTTTTATGATTATGGCATTGCCTTCTAGATGTTCACAGACTCTGTTTAATGATCTGCTCTAGAATCTCCTGGTGTTGATGTCAGAATAAGTGGACAATAATTGTTTTTTTCCCCCCCATTTTTGAAGATGGGAACAACGTTTGCCCTCCTCCAGTCTGCTGGAACTGGATGTTAAGCTTTCATTGCATTGATTAATATCTTAAATATACAGCTAATTTTTATTCCACCATATGGGAAGTGGCCCATAATACAGGTCAAGAATTGTCAGATGCAATGTTTATAAAATACAAATTGGCTGTTCTTAACAGATAGACTAGGATTTTAGGCATCAGCAAGTGTCTCTGCTTTTAATGTAATGGAAACTCCCAGAAATGTTTTTGGTTGCAAGACTGTTGTAGGAATCTAGTCATAAATTGTCCAGCAAGCAGGGAGTTAAGTAACCATCTGTTTGGAAGAGGAAATGAAGGCTTTGCTGTCTGATTGTATTGACAGGCACCGTGGGTATGCATATTAAGAGCAGAAAAAGTCCACTGCCTAGAAGTCTGTCTTGTTTTCTAGCTGCCTTGTTTTTACATCAGAACCAACATGCTGCATCAGATAGCTTTGTTGGCCACTGTTACTATTTTGGGAGTCTTGGAACAAGGTAAGGAACATAACCACTGCTGTTACGGATTACAATGCATGTTTAGTAATACAATCTATTTTAGACACTGTGAACTAAGTAGGGCAGATTGGAATTGTGTGCAAATTTCCTCTTTAAGTTGGCTGTAGAGAATACTGGCTGCACATTGGCTTGCCATGCACTGGCAATCATTTTTTCTGTCTTTAAAGTCTAAAATGTAATAGACACGTGGTTCTTGCCCTCTTTTTAAAAAAAGAGCAGAGCAGGGAAACTGGATTTTAAAAAAATGCTTTCACGGGTGCCAGGATCAAACGTTTAGTTCATTTAAATCATCATTAACCAGACCCAGAAACAAAGCTGGAAAGAATGTCGGAACAGCAAATAGTAGGTTCAGAAATTAATTTGTTAAAACATTGGTCATTGCAAGAAGGGAAATTAATTCATTGATGCTAATCCTGGATTTTCAATAATTTAATTTGTTACATTAATTGTAGATTAATTTATTAACTAAAAAATTGGGTGTCAAAGAAGCTAAAGGATTTACAAAGATGGTAAATTTGGTGGTACCTAGTCCCATTATCACACATTTTGTTATTGGCTCCTTCAAGTGTTCTTTTGGTAGTACTTAACTTGCCAGCCTAGTACTTCTCAGAAATCTCAACAAACTAGTATTTGAAAAATGACAGGTTGGGGATGACTTTGAATGATGTTCGCTAAGCCACATTGAGAGAAGAGAACGACAAGCACAGAACTGGTTAAACCAGTGGTTCGTAAACCTTTTACCCTTGTGACCCCCTTTACATCAACATGAGGACATCACATTTTAGTTTACAAATTCATATATATTCATTAATATACATGAATATATTCATACAGCAGTGTCTCATCCCAAGAACCCAGGCAGTGATGAAATGGGTGGGGGAAGAAGCAGCAGCAGCTCTTGATCTCCCCCCCCCCCAAGAGGCCATGATCCAGGGAGTTTCCCCTCTCCTTTCCTCCTCTTCCCAAAGGCAGAGGTGACTTTTCCAAGTGCCTTCCTCACCTTTCTCTCCCCCTTCAGGACAGAAAAAGTTTGGGAAGTGGAGGAGGGAGCAGGGCTACTCAGTCATGCACCCCTCTTGAGCAACACTTATGCCTCCCCAGGGGTTTCACCCCACAGTTTGAGAACCACAGAGTTAAACTGAACTCTTTCTATCCAAGTTCTAATAGTGAGGGTTGTGTGGTGATTTCTCATTCTCTGTGTGGCTCACCAACAAATCAAGCTTTTAAGCCTTGTAGGGTGAAGGTAACTAATTAGCACAAAACTCGTTGCATTTATTTCCAAGCTCTGGGCCAATATCATGGATCTGAATGCAAAGGGGACATTTTGCTATGGGGTCTGGGAGTCTGGGTATGCAGTCAGCAGCAGCTGTAACTTTTCAATGGTACAATATTTAAACAGGAAGGTTCCTTTGCTCCAAGAGTTAGAGTAAATTACTTCATAAAGTGAGGGAGCTAGAAGAGTTTGTGTAAGTGGACTGATCTTGTCCTGGCAGTTGCTCATGCAGTGGAAAATTAATGCATGAAAAGGCCCTCAGCTGTCCTTTGCCTCCCTCTTTGCATTAACAGGCATAAAAAAATGGTGTACACAACAACAGCAGCAGCAGCAGCAGCAAAGACCAAAACAGTGGTTCCCAAACTTGGTCTTCCAGGGGTTTTGGAGTTCAATTCCCAAAAGCATTCAGGACTTCTAGGACATGAAGTACAAAACAACTGGAGGATGAAAGTTTGTGAACCACTGGACCAGAGGTTGAAGAGTTGCTCCTACTCCCATTGTTTGTTACACTATTTGAAAAATAACCCAGAGCTGTTAGTCAATATGATATTCAAAAGTGGCTCATTGATCTTTATCATGTTGTTCATTACTTTTTTAAAAAGAAAAACCTTTAAGGTAGAACTTGAAATATTCCCAGCAAAAAACCTTTGAAAATCTGTCTTAAAAGGTAGTTAGAGGTAAACAGAAACCATAATAATCTAGTAAAATAGCCTTGCTCCCACTCATTTCATTAAGTTTGTGGCGTGACTTTGCTATTCCTGATTACCCCAAAAAGTAACTCATCACAGGCAATGAAATTAAATGTGATGACTTATTTCGTAGCTCTGAAGTAGACTCCCTGTATGATTCTTTTGCCACTTAAGTTGACTGGGTGTATTGTTGGTTGAAACCAGTGTTGAGTGTTAAAATTAGAGCTCAGGAATATTGACTTAAGAAAAACCTGGGAGAGAATTCACACTCAGACAACCACCCCCAAATATTCCCAAGAATGTAGGAGTTGGGATGGAGAAGGCTAAACAGAGCATCACAGAGAAGTCACATAGCACTTGTGACTTCAGTGTATGTAAGAAGTAACAGTTTCACTCACATCTTCCTTTACGTAAAATTTGGTAATCCCAGCTCATCTGCTGCAGAATGCTCTTTCCTCCTCTTTATCAGAGTATGTCTTTTCAAAAAATGGTCTGATGACAAGAGCCAGTTCCATTAATTAAGATTAAAAAAAGAGAGGAGGGGTTAACATAGTTAACTGCTACCCTTGAAACATTTCTAGAAGATTTCTGGTGCATATCTTGAATTTTACCTCTTGTTTGACCATTTATTTAATTTTGTTGTTGTTTGCCTTCAAGTCATTTTTGACTTATGGTGATCCTAAGACAAACCTATCATGGGGTTTTCTTGGCAATGTTTCCTCACAGGGGCTTTGTCACTGACATCCTCTGAGGCTGAGAAAGTGTGTCATGTCCTTTGTCCTATCCTTTATCCAAGGATCACAGGGTAGTGCACAATAAAAAAAAAGTTTAAACAGTTTAATGATAATGATTATCATTTAATAATAATAGGAATACTTATCATTATTGTCTGCAGGTATAAAATTTGCCATTTGTTGTGTACCTTCAAGTCATTTCTGACTTATGGTGACCCCTTGACATGGAGGTTTCTTGGCAAGATTTATTCAAAGGGGGGTTGCCTTTGCCTTCCTCTGAGGTTGAGACAGTATTACTGACCGAGTCACCCAGTGGGTTTCCAAGGCTGAGCCAGGATTTGAACCATGGTCACTACAGTCCATCGCTCAAGCCATTATGCTCCAGTGGCTCTCTAAAATTTCCCCTAGTCATAATCAAACCTGATGGTTATAGGATAAGTCAGGTAGATATGTTGTAATCTGAAATTGTGGAAAGGTGGCATGTTTCCTGGTTTTAATGGTTGTGAAGGAAAATATACAGGCCATTTCAATTAAACGTTTAGAAAACAGGGAGTGTTTTGGACTGTCTGAGAGAGAGTTTTAATACTTCATGTAGTATTGAGCCCCCTAGACACCACCAGTGCTTAAGAGTCAGTCCTTCTTCTGCAAAACATATTTAGGGGTAACTATGATTGGCCATGCAACTAAACAAAACAAAATCCACAATCCACAAAAGAAACTATACCAGTTCTTATCAAATGACAAAATCCTGGAAATGCCAAAGCAGAACTCTATGGCCAATGTGCTAAAAAAACCCAAAACCAGTTAGATGAACAAAGACATACCCAAAATGCAGTGTGGTCCTCTTGCAGTACAGGGTGTGTTCTAATTCCAGTACATTTAGAATATTTTCTGGCCCCTTGACTTGCTCTTGGGGAGGGAAAGAGAACAAATTGACCAGAAGAAAAATCAGCTGGTTTGAAATTAACAGTCAGGAAAGTGTGAGGTCTTTGTTTCTGAAATGTGCATGTCAAATGAGTGGTGTTTGCTGGTGTGGGTCTGTGAACTGTGAGCTTGTCTGTCATCATCCAGCCTTCAGGCCCCACCAGCTTGGTTTTTCTTTGCTTTCTCTCTCTTTTCCCCAACCCCTTCCATTCAGCCTATTTTGCCATGCAGGTGATCTATGCTCGGCGGAAATGCAAAATCTCACCTCCTCTAACTTCGGGCCCACCAGAATTTGAAAGAATCTTCAGAGCCCAGTAAGTCTGATGGATTGAATCTGCTTGTTAGTTTTTGATGCACTATTGTGTGAACCATCATGGTGTGCTTTCAGTGTTGGACTGAGTCTGAAGACCAGGATTTGAATCCCCACTCAGCCATTGTAACTCAGCCCCCTCAAAACCCTGTGATAGGGTCTTAGGCCTTAGGGTCACTTTAAGTCAGAAATGACTTGAAGGCACACAATAACAACGAATAGTGTTCTAAGATGGATTTACAGTAATGTTTAGATTGTGATGAGGGGAGCTTAATTCTGTGTATATTGATAAATTCAATCAGTAGCATTAGAATTATAGAATCATAGAGTTGGAAGAGACCACAAGGGCCATCCAGTCTAACCCCCCACCATGCAGGAACTCCCAATCCCCTTTTCTCTCCAGAGACATGTGAATTGTATATGCTGAAAAGCTTCTCCATCTTTGCATTCAAAAAGAGTTCATTACCAAGCTCAGATGAATAGGAAATCATGTTCAGCAAATGTTTGCACAGACAAAGGTATTTCAGTGACTCAACAGAAAGTGGCTTTCTTTTTTCATGGATGAGACATGCTTTGCACATCAGGCTCCTGTCCCACCTTCTGGATAGCAAGTGGTAGAGCAAAGAGATCTGTGCAGCTCATTGAAAGTAACAATAAACATCCAGTAAAGGGGTAGTAGTATCTGTAGATTGATTATTGTTGCTATGTGCCTTCCTGTCATTTCTGACTTAGGGCAACTCTAAGGTGAATTTATTGTGTTTTTTTCTTGGCAAGTTTATTCAGATGAGTTTGCCATTGCCATCCTCTGAGGGTGAGGTTGAAAGAGTGTGACTTACCTAAGGTCACCTAGTGGGTTTACATGACCAAGATAGGATTCATTCTCCAGAGTCATAGTCCAATGCACCACACTAGCTCTCAGGTCTAGATTGTATTCAAACTTTTTCATGGCTCCAGGATATAATGCACTTGTGATTGTCTCCTTGTGAACCTTTGACAGTTCAGAGACTTCATGCATCTTCTGATTTTGTTTAGCCCTAAGGACTCAGTTGAACAGTGTGACAAGACTGAAACTGTTAAATAAATCTTCTCTTTTTCTCCACCTCTTACTTTTGTTCATGAGCTTGTTGCCTGAATCATTCACCTTTATCATTGTGTTCAGGTTTCATGTTCTTAAATTCCCCGTGCCTCCTACTGGTGTCCTCAGAACCCACTCACTTTTTCAGGCCTGGCCCCCGTTCTTCACACCCAACTATAGCTCAACCTGAGGCTATCAGTGCTTGCAGTTTGACATATTATACTTTATAAGTAGTTGACTCTATAAGCCACAAGAATTGTCAAGCAAGCATCAAGGCAGTACTTTTAGATTGTCTTCAAAACATATGTATCTTGTGAATTTGACAACAGAAGTCAGAATATTATCCTAGTCTCACTCAAACTAGTATACTTGAATCTGGGCTGTACCATAATCTTGCACTATTTAATCCCCATCTTTAAAAAACATTTCATTAACCCCAAAAATTAAATGTCAGGGGAAAGGTTTTTACTAGTTTCTAGCCTTCTCCTTCTATTACTTGATTATGTTGTATCTACAGGATAGTTTTTGTGTGGAGTAACATTCAATCATGGAAATGCTGTATTAAGGATAGAGTGGCTTGTTTCTAAAGTGAGAACTAGGCTGTTGCCTTGTGGACTGGAGATTGAAAAAACATGGAATTTGCGATATTCTTCCCATTGCTTCATAGACCATCTGTGGCTATAAAGTGAACTGGTTAGGTGGGATTCCCAGAAGAATATTATCTAATTTGACCTCACTGTACTTTTTCTTTCTCTCTCCTGAATTGCGAAGTAAAAATCTTTTTGTTCTCTGCTTTTGTTTAGAGCAAATTGCTCAGAATACTTCCCAATATTCCTCTCACTTTTATGGGTGGCTGGAGTCTTTTCCAATCAAGGTAAAAAGCAAACCCTAATTCATACTCTTAACCATTACCAGTGTGCTGCTTGCCTGAGCCTAAAACATAATAAAGAAAAACATGATCCATTAAACATGTGACAATATCATGGTTAAGGGCGCGAGCAATATTAGCTGACCAGGGCACTTTTTCATACTACATGCATCTTTCACAGTTCATATATTTTGCTGCCCTTTTAAAAGCTTATTTCTTCATTCCTGCTATTTAAAATGGGCTTATTATGAATGGTGGCTTCACTCTTGAAAGTGGTTTTAAAAAAGATGGCAGGATGGCAGCTTTTCACATGTATAAAATGCAAACAGTATGATTTCTTCAGGGAGTTCTGGCTCAACCAAGGAGGCAGATGGTGCATGGGAAGAAGCAGCCCTGGTTAAATGCTGGCACCGTAAGGTTATGAGTTCAATCCGAGGGGCTCCAAAGTTGATTCAGCCTTCCATCCTTTTGTAGGTCAGTAAAATGAGTACCCAGCTTATTGAGGGCAATTGACTTACACATTGTAAACTGCTTAGAGAGTGCTGACATCACTATGAAGCAGACTAGAAATGTAAATGCAATTTCTGTTGCTGTCTTGTTCACACTTCAGACAATTGTTGCAGGAGGCCTAGCAGCACCCACACCAAGGGCACCTGCTACATAAAAGTGTGAAGCCAATCTTATTACATGCTCTTCCCTTCAATGTGTTTGCAGGCTGTTAAAAGTTAAGTTGAAAATAGAAGAGCTACGAGGGGGTATCCAAAAGTTTTAATGATCACCTTTTTAAAAACTGACAGAAAGTTTTTGATTTGTAGTTGTTAACTTATCTCTATGTAGTCACCACCTAGATTTACAATTTTTCCCAGAGTATCTTGACCCTCCGAATACCCGATATTATTATTATTATTATTATTATTATTATTATTATTTATATAGCGCTGTAGGTTTACACAGTGCTGTACATATAAACTTATAATTAGACTTATAATTATAAATTCTAATTATAATTAGATATTGTAGAAGTCTGCAGATTGCACCTTACGAGGGCTATCGTAATTTTGAAATTTTGTCAGTGTCATCATTGGTCCCTAAATGCACGTTGCTGAGAAAATCAACTCATTATGTCCTTTATTTTTGTGACTGGCTCTGCCAGAAGTAACTAAAGTATAAAATCCTTGTCAGGCGCAATCTGCTGACTTCTACAATATCAGACTTCTACAACCCTCACAGGGTTAACTTTTTGTTAAGATAGTTTTGTTACATCTTAAATAGGAGCCACAACAAAACCACACAGAGAGAATCACAGGCCATTTTAAAGATTAGGAGACTTATGGTGGCATAAGATTTTATGGATAGCCATCAGTGGTCATGCCAGATGTTTCCAAGCAGTTAACTGTAATATTAAATGGTTGTCTTGTTTTGACCATTTCAGCAAAGGCTAATTGGGAGGGGAAGAAGTTTCATATCTTTTCAGGCTAAAGCAGTTTTTCTTACTGTAGTTGCCAGTTTTAGTTAAATAAATTATACAAGGCATTAAAAAAGAGCCAATACAAATTGGCATTATGTGTTCTTTGTAAGCATGAGTGGTGGTAGTTGTGCCCCTCTTGTGTGGCGTGGCAATATAGTGATTAAGGGAATGAGCAACACGTGGCATTTCACATCTCAACAAGATAAATTTATATCATGCAGTAACTTAACTTAGTGTCTTCTCCTAAATCAGGATTTTAGTGAGATTTTGAAAGCACAACCAGTGTTTCATATTTTCCCACAGTAACTATCTGGATTACTCTTTTTTTCTTAGTTTTGGCTGCATTTTGTGGGTTAATTTACCTGTACACTCGCTATCAATACTTCACTAGGTATGCACATTCAGCTCAAGGAAGGTGAGTATTTCTAAACACTGCAATATGTGTGAACTATTTCATGTCTTGGATAGACAGTGATCTGCCTGCCATGTTTGGCCAATTAATTTTGCTGAAATCTAAGCTGGCTTTGATAGTACTGGTTTGGTCAAGATGACCCCAAAGATCTCCTCTCAGCTTTCTAAATTATCTCCTAAGATACTATTAAGTAAAGCTGTCTGTGTATATCCCAAAAGCAAATCCTTCAAATACCTGACAGTAGATAGTAGAAGCCCCAAAACAGTCTCGGTGTATGTTAATGGAAACTGGAATGGGACAAGAAATAGGTTAGAAATCCAAGTCAGTTCAGCTAAAGGACAAAATTCCAATTTTGGAAAAATCTTGGGGGCTGAAGTCTGAAAGTGTTCCAACAACATTGGTTGTTGCCAAGGTGGGGTTAAAGCAAAGCAGGCAAGGTCAAACACAACAGGGCTAGGGAAAATGCAGCCCCTCAAGGCCATTATTGAGAACTTCAATTATTTCAAAGTTTTTAGCAAAACACGGTCCCCACATCCCTTTGAGCCTTGATTCCTTAGCCTTTTTATTTCTAAAAGGTCTCTCCTAAAATGGTTTGGGGCCCCTAACACATGGCTAAATTGTCCTGTGCTTGTTGAGGAAGGGGGTGGCATTTAAAAACATTAAAATTGAGGTGAGTGCACAGTGAAGGGTGTTGTCCTCCATGAAGGGCCAGTGTATCCACCTCAGCAATTACTTACTTCTCATTTAGACACTTCCCTGCCAAGCATACAAAGTAAAATTAAGTTCGAAGCATGTCTACTCAAAAGCAAATACCAGTGCAATAGCTTTCTTATCTGCAAATCGCAGCTTAATTCCAGGTTTGTTTTAACAGTTAAATACTTTTAAATTTACTCTTATCACTGATGAGAAATAATGGCACAGTAAGATCTGGGAGAGATTGTTGGTGAGATTTCCCATTCCTGATGAAGGTGATAAATGGGAGATGTCCCACTTTGCTCATTCCCTTCCTAAGGTGTGTGCTAATTGATCCTCAGGTGAGAATAAATAAAAGCAAGCTGTTTTGTGCATGGCTGTTAGTTTGTGTAGAATATATGGTGCAATGTATACCCCAAGAAATCTGATAGGGAAGACGCTGGAGTGCCGAGTACGTTATACTCAGCCTCTGTACATGTAAATATGAACCTTATATCACAACACTGTAAGTTTCCAATTGCTAGTTTCAAAGAAACTGAACTCTGAGTAAATATTCATTCTTTGTAAACTTCTCACCACTGGAAAATGGGGTAGCATACATTTAAGAGCAGCATAAACATGTATCTGGGCTGTATTTGTTAATCTTACACGACTGACTGATTTCCCATGCAAGAAATATGTAGAAAACAATGGCTGCCACCTTCTTCAATAGATAAGAGTTCTTAGCTACTGAACACCCCCCCCCTCCGCAAAAGTACTTTTTCGGCCTGGCAGCACTCCGTCACAGATTTTCTGAGGCACTGCAGATCATGACACTTGGAAATGACATCTGTAGTGCGCTGCTGGTCAATGGGGTGTGTTGGGAGAAGCAGTTGTAACCCCGAGGGGTCTCTCCAATAACCCGTTCTCGACATGCCCTGCAAAAGGGACAGTGTTGCAGATCGATTGCGGCATTGCCTTGCTGAAAAAGTAGGGGTTTTTGGAGTGACATTGTCAGACATCGCAATGACAACAGAGCTCTGTCATAGTTACATCTTACAATGCAGGATTCTCAGTCAACACATCACTACTTCTAATCTTGATTTCCCCAAGAGAGGTACAAAGCCTGCATGTTGCTCTTTTGTACAGAGCTTCCTGTTCCAAACCAAATTGCTGCAGTGCCCCAGCCTGGACAAGTAGCCATGCTGGCTGGAGGAATTTGGAAATGACAATTCCAAAAGTAACTTTTCCAACCTCTGGTGCAGTCCAAATGAAGGTTGGATGCCTTATGAATAACTAGGCCAAAGCATATGCAACATCTTTGAGGAAGTGAGGGAATTTTTTCTCTTAACCAAAGCACCTTATTTTCTATAAACATATCCATTTGCAAAGCAACATTTGATGGTGTCACTTCTGCTATGTGAAAAGGAAAGTTAAAAGAAGAATTATCTGACGCAGTGTACCCATTATTCCCTTAACCTGTCAACAAATTAACATGTTTTAAGTATTAAATTGTGTATAGCTGGAATGTGTTCCTGTCTTCTCATACTTTCCAACTAATTGTTCCCATAAACTGCAACTGTAGTATGATGGCATCTAACACACACCATTTGTCACAAATCTATTTTATAACGTTGCTAGGGATCTGTTAAAACTAGTGCCAAAGTTGATCACCTGAACTAATAGTAACATCTTTTGTTCTTTTTACACAGGTTGGGCCCTATGTACTTCAGTGCTGGTGTCCTGTGTGTTCTTATTGCTTTGTCTGTGGTGGGGCTCACTGCCCATTTTATAGCATTCCCTTATTTTAAATTCTAGCACTGAGCTGCCAAGTGTCGTCCTCATGACAAGAAGCCCTGGATATTTTGCACCATCATTCTCCACTCTTTTCTCAGATTAAAGTTCCTGTACCTCAATAGCTTAACAAGCAGTTCTGTGGAAATGTCTTTTCTGACCCACATTAATGTTCCTATTGGCTTTAATTTTAAAAATATCATTGGATCAGCTTGTCTTGAAGAGAGTGAGATTTAGACTTACATTTACACAAGGAAGTATTTTGAGCAATGCTTCTGAAATGTTCTGTGTGTACCTAGGACTGCTACTAGGACATTACTAGAATTCAGTTTTCTGATTAAATGATGCCTATATGAAACAACGCCCTAAATTCAATTGCTGGACCCAACTAGAGTCAGGTCATCACTTACTGAAGTTCCACTGGCACAATGGGTCTTACTGTAGTTGGAAGTAACAACTGGATTTAGCCCTCTATTCCCAGAAATGGACTGAAGAGGGATTCATGTTTTGTAAGACAAAGCTAGATGGTGGAAATTTCAGCTTTCACAGTGGGGACACATTTTTGAAATTATTTCAATCTCTAACTAAAGCTTGAACTGCTGTAAGCAACACATATTGGCTACTATTGTTTTATAACTTACAGCTGCAGCTTCTTCGCTTGACAACTGTTGTGACACAAATTTAAGAAACATACATGTTTGTTGACACAATTTTGCCACAGCTCTCGGCCACAGTGCAGAAACAAACGATCAACTTGTTCAGGCTTCTTGCACACACCTACTTGCATCAACTCAGAAAATATGCAAGCAAAACCAAAAGCCTCTCCCCTCCAACAAATACAAACCTTTATGCCTGCAGTGATGGTGTATGGAGTACCAGCCAGTTTGGCAAAGTTGGTTTTCAACCCACTTGAGGGTGGGATGTCTGCTGTTTTCTGCTCTTCAGAATAGGAACAGTAAAGAGAATCACAGATGCCCAAAATATTTATCTCCATACAGGTTTGTGTATAAGCAGCCCCATCTATGTATTTGCACTATGTATTTAAAAACTTCCTATATCCAGTCTATACTATGGATCTGGTCGAGAAATGAAGTTATGAAAAGACATTTTTCTTTTTTTACTTGGAAAGATGAAGTAAATTATTCATCTTTTTTAGGAGATAGGGCATATACTGTACATATATTTTGATACTTGGTGGATGTCTGTTAGGGTAAACATTGTAGAGATGTACAGCAATGGAGGACAAAAGACCTGGCTTTGAAAATGTGTAGGCCCGTTAAATAAGACATCTTCTCTACTACAAAATCTCTTGTGGCTGCAGCAGTACCTTTCTGATGAACACATATCACTCACACACCTTGGTTTGAACTCCTATACCTGAAAAATGTGTTCACTTGATCAGAACTCTGCTTCAGCGATGAGCAAATAAAACAAAACATGCAATGTTAAATGGAATTAAAATTTTACAGTGCACATTTTAATATATATTTTATATAGATATACTTGAAAAAATCAAATGTATCCAATAATAAAAAATACAGCACATTAAAGTAGTATAATGCATTCCAGTGTATAGCTAGAGACATTGGGTTTTTTGTTTTGGGTTTTTAAAATTACACTCTAATCCCTACCGTTTGAGAACTGGCCTACATGTTTGTTTTTCTTCAAAACTTACACCAACCAGTAAATAATAGAGAGATGGATTTAAAAGAACGGACTCTGCACTTGTTCTCAAGGCATGAAGACACTGGTGACTTCAACATGAACTGTATTGTATGATGGGGGTATGTACCACCCTGGCAGGCACAGTGTGGTATTATTTCCCTGCCATTCTGTTGTCTCCACCTAGCATCCTCTTCCCCCGCCTCTGACCAGTCACCCTACATATTTAATCCTCGGGAGGGGCCTGGAGCAACCGCTTTTACTTACACAAGAGGTTGGCTGGAGGTGTGGCTGCTTTTCGCAGTATACCTCAGGGCTTCACCACAGCTTATAAGAGCTTGACGGTCAAGTTGCTCTCTCGCTTGTCCTTCACACTCCTTAACCCGTATTTCTAAATGCACCCTTAGATGATACATTCAGGCATCAACACTGAGGTGAGGTGAGGTGGGTTGGGGCAGGGGGGAGGCGTGGAAATCCTGTGGTCCTTGCTCGAGGGACTAAAGAAGTAAATGTTTTACACAGAACATTCATCTCCATAGTTCTTTTTTTACTGCTGCAAAGGCAGCTGAGTACACAACAGGCCAGCCCCAGTGCTGCTGCTGCTTTTTAGTTCAGTCCAGCACCCATGTGTTGGAAAAAAATTGCTTCTCTTCTCCTAGAAAGTGTGGTCAGGAAACGCCAAGGCCCTGCCAAGTTTCACTGCCAGCTTCATCTTCCTGTTTGAGGAGCAGTCAGGTGCCCTTTGGAAGCACCTTTGCATGAGGAGTCAGCTGCTCATATTCTGCCCCATCTGCAATTTCATAGAAGAGTGGAAGAAAAGGGGAAGAGCTGATAGCGACTTTGTGCATCGCTCCTCTGTATCTTCAAGTTCAATCAGCTTTCTTCAGGAATATCTGAAAATACATCAGTTTTCAGAAAGAAATCTATCAGCATTTACCACATCTGCATCATGTTGTTTGTGCTACAGGCCTGGAGAATTTCTGATTTTCCAGATGTTGGTGGACTCTCATCAGCCCTAATTAGAAAAAGCAGTGGCCAAAGCTAGTGGGAAAGTCATGGACTCCCCAGTCATGTTACAGAACATTTCTGTCTTAAACTGCAAGAGGAAAGGCTTGACACTTTCTCTGACACCCAACATCAAACAATTGTGACATGTAATCTCTGCAGATTTTAGGAAATTTAGAGATTTTAGGAAAGGATTTTACATCCATAAGGAATGCATAGTACTGACAAATGGAAATGTAGTCTAGAAAAAAAATTGCTACAGCTTTCCACCTCAATGTGCAGCTCTATACAACACCAATTACTTTAGTAACACACTCAATCACCCCAAGTGTGTTGCATATATTAAGATTTTTTTAAAAAAGGTAACAAAAGGTTGTACTTTGTCTCGTGAGTCATGGAGGTTTCTTACACATCACCATTTGGGGTGGGGGTGGGAAATGATAAGGACAAGCTTCTTGGTAGTGTGAAAAAGACAACCTGCTCCCTCAATCCTTGTCCCTCATGGCTGGCTGTTCAGGGAGGTGATGCAGTACAGGTGCTGCTTCAATCTATATTAAATGCATCTTTCAGGTAGGGTTACTTTCCAGCCAGCTTAAAAGAAGCTGTGGTTAAACCACTATTGCAAAACCCTCCCTTGACCTCCTGGACAGAAATAACTACAAGCTGGTTTCCCTTCTTCCATTCTTGAGTAAAGTGATCGAGAGAGTGGTTGCCTTTCAACTCCAAGCAGTCTTGGAGGAAATGGATTATCTAGATCATTTTAAACTGGCTTCAGGACGGGATACGGAGTTGAGACTGCTATGGTCGCCTTAGTCAATTATCTCCATTTGGGTATCAACACGGGAAGTGTGACCCTGTTGGTGCTCTTGGAACTCTCAGCAACCTTCAATACCTTCAACCATGGTATCCTTCTGGAATGCTTGAGGGAATTGGGAATCGGCACTGTGCTCCAGTGTTTCTGTTCCAATCTCTCAGGCAGATCCCAGATGGTGATGCTAGGAGACAGTTACTCTTCTAAAAGAGAGTTAAGATCTGGCATCTCTCAGAGCGCCATTCTGTTTCCCATGCTATTCAGCATTTACATGAAGCTGTTGGGTGAGATTGTCTGGAGACTTGGGGCAAGGTGTTATCGGTATGCCGATGACACCCAAATATGTTTCTTCATATCTCGGACTGCTGCAGTGACTAAGGAAGGCAACTCTCCTCTGAATGACTGTCTTGGGTCGGTAATGGACTGGATGAGGAAAAACAGACTCAAGTTGAATCCTGGAAAAACAGAGGTACTCACTATAGGAAACCCAAAGCCAGGGTTGGAGAACCAGTCCTGGACGGGGTCACACTTCCCCTAAAATACTGCATTCACAGCTTGGGAGTTCTCCTGGACTTGTCACTTCAGTTGTTGCGCTTGTTATCAACTTTGGTGGATACGCCAGCTGTGACCCTACCTGGACCAGGGGGACCTAGAAGCAGTGGTACATGCACTGGTAACCTCTCGTCTCAATTTTTCCAATGCGCTCTGCATGAGGCTACCCTTGTGCCAAGTTCAGGAGCTTCAATTAGTCCAAAACATGGCAGCCAGACTGGTCACTGGCAAATTCAGGTTCGACCATATAACGCCTGTTCTAAAAACCCTTCACTGGCCGCCAATCAGCTTCCAGGCACAGTACAAGGTGTTGGTTATTACCTTTAAAGCCCTACATGGCTTGGGTCATGGCTACTTATGGGAATGTCTCTCCCTATATGATCTACCTCGCACTCTCAGATCCTCTGGGAAGAAATTACTCCAGCCACAGAAGACCAAATTAGTTGCAACTTCCCAGAGGACTTTCTCTTCTGCCACTCTAAAACTGTGGAATGACCTGCTGGAGGAGATCTGTCTTATCACCACTCTAGACCCCTTCAAGAAGTCTGTCAAGATGGATCTTTTCTGGCAGGCCTTCCTAGACTGACCTGAAGAAAGATCGCCCCATCTGCCTTTAACGGTCCATTCCATTTGATCATTTTAGATTATACTATTGATGTAATAATTTTAATTGTTGAGTATTTATTATTTTTAATGGTGGGAGGGTTTGGGGGTTAATGTAATCTTTTATCCTGTTTTTATATTTTTAACTTATGTTGTAATCCTACCTCGATCCATAGGGAGAAGAAAGATATTATATTATTATTATTATTATTATTATTATTATTATTATTCCCTGTAACTAGTTCTTTGAGTGCTCTTCTGTGAATTCATACAAATGAGTTTTCCTGAGCCTATGCAGAGACATTTGGTACCTTCTAGAATTGCTAGGGAAGACATTTTGAGGTCGCTCCGCCTACCCTATATATACATATATCTCATTTCCGCTCTTTCCCTTCAGTTCCAATTGGATGTCATATAGCAACATAATGAGAGAATACAGTGGTCCCCCGGGTTATGAAGGTAATCCGTTCCGGATTACCTTTCGTAACCCGGAAGTTTTCGTTTCCCAGGGGACCGCATTAGGAGACGGACCGCGCGGCCAATTTAAAGGGGCTGCGCAGTTTTTCTCCTTCATATTCCGGGGGATCCTTCGGATCCCGGGGGATATTTTTTGGTCCCGCTGGTTTCGGGTCCCGGGGATTTCATTCCCCAGGGGATTCGTAAACCGGGGGACCACTGTATGTGCAGAACACAACCTGAGGGGAGGATGGGAGGGTTTATGTGAATTCATAGATGACCATTTGAAGAACTATAGTTACAGGTAAGCAACCTGTCCTCCTTCATCATGGTCTCTGTGAATCACACAAATGAGTTAGACTAGCAAGCTGTAGTCATAGGAGGAGGAAGTATCATGACACCATGCATATGTCAGTAAACCAAATATGTTTTATTAAACGTGCAAGTAGAAAACATGCAATGCAACAAACCTCAATACAAACTAGAAAGCAACACTGCCCTCCCAAAGGCTACACCATTTCTTGCCCTAGTATCCAGCCTGTAACAAAAGATGAAAGTCAGTGGCTGGGACCAGACTATAGCTTTACAGACATTATCTTGGGGTACTCCACTGAGAAAAGCAGAGGACGCCACTACTGCCCTGGTAAAGCAGGAAGAGTCTTCCCAGAGAGTTCATAGGCTAAATGAATGGTAGCAGTCACCAATTTTGAGAAATGTTGAGGAGTGACTGGAAGTCCAAGCTTCAAATCTAGGTAGTAAACAAATGGTCTTTTGATTGTCTTGAATCTGGAGTCTAGCCAACACAGAATGCAAGCACTCTTTGGACATGAAGCAAATACAAAAAGCGCTTGGTACCAATGCTTGGATTCGGAGCAAGGAAGGTAAAGCAATATCCTGGCTCAGGTGGAACAAATACACCACCTTGACCAGGAAGGTGATGTCCTGGTGCAGAACAACTTTGTCCTTATGGAAACCAAGGTAAGGTAGGTCCACACAAAGTGCACAAAGTTCACCAGCATGCCAAGCTGAGGTGATGGCCACAAGGAAGGCAGTCTTCCAGGTGAGAAGTATGAGATCAGCTGTAGCCAGTGGTTTGAAGGGTTGTTTGGAAAGCTGCGTGAGGATAATTCAGGACTCCAAGCCAGTGCGTTAAAGAACCCTTTGAGGAATTTTACTATCAGAGGGTCTTGGAAGAAAGACAAGTGACCATCGAACTAGTAGTGAGTGCAAATGGCCACCAAGTAACACTTTAAGAAAGAAATGGAAAGTCCAGCTTCTGTCAGAGACATTAGGAAGTCCAAAACTCGTGGAACTCAAACCTGAGAGAGGGAGAGCTCCCTGTTGGTAAAGAATGTCAGAAATGTAGTCCATTGCAGATGGTAGGACTTCTATATCAAAGGGTTGTGAGCCACTCATATGACCATTTGTACATATTCAGTCAAAGAAGTCATGATGAAGTGTGTTCAGGTCTGAGTGTTAACCCCAACCCCTAGGCACTGTGAGAAGGGTAGCTGGAGATAATCTCTGTGGGCTAGCTGCAGGAGAGGTACAAAACACAGCTATCTCGGCCACCAAGGGGCATCTGACCCGTCCCATCTCATTTTTGCTATGACTCTGGTAATGAATGGGAATGGAGGAAAGGTGTACACAACAGATTTCAATCCAAAGAAGAGTTGGAATCTGGTGAGGCAAAATGTGGTGATCAAGGAAGGGCTGGTAGAGGCCTGTCAGGGATTCACGGTGTGGAGGAACAGGTGGAGCTTCTTGTTCCAAACAGACAGACTGAGCAGATGGTCTGGAGGATGGAGCCAACTGCAAAATAATAAATCCCATAGGAGAACGTCAAGGGCTTCTAGGGACTTCACAAGCATAATGTCGGAGATGGAACTCAGGCTCAACAGGCATATATTAACAAAATCTCAGTCAAAAACAAGATTGCCTGCCTGGGCCAGAGGAAAAGGAGAGTAACGAGCTTGGCCTTCATCTTCCTGGATCCGATATTCATTGTAGTCAGTACCAACATGGGATCGAGGGTCAAACTGGTGCTGATGGTTGGTACCAAGGCAGAAATCAGATTTGGAGTGGAAGTCTGGTTGGTGTGCTGGAGATCCAGAGAGATGATCACTCATTTAAACATGGGGAGAGAGAGTCTTGGTAGACAAGTGAATTAGGTCTTGGAGAAGGAGACCATTCACCCTGTCTCACAGCGAACTCCAACAACTCGCCTTCAGAAACCAAAGCGGCCTGAGCCTCAATCACTTGGAGAGATTGTGCAGGTGAAGTAGGGTTGTCAGATGGTTGCATCTCAGACCTGGTGACTCTCTTACTAGAGAAGTAAGAAGAATGTTTGAGCTTCTTCTTATCTGCCTTCTCACTGGCTTTTTTGACTATTTAGATGCAGACTCGGTTCCAGTTGATGAGGATCTTCACTTTTTGCGGGGGAATCTTCAGGTTGGGGAGCTTCAAATGTGAGCCTATACTTGGGTTCCAGTTGGCATTTAGTTGAGATAGGCTCATGATTTGATCTCAAACCTGGACAAGCAGTATCCTCATGACGACTTGACACTGTCATTGATGGCCTCTTCTGAGGTGGAGATGGTGGGGGCACCAAGACAGTAGCCATCGGTGGCACAACCGGCTTCAAGGCCTTCTCATCGCTAAAAGGAGTACCCAGCTTGTTGGGGGCAATTAGGTTTGAGTTTGAGGTTGTTGATTTTTTTCTATGAGGTGAGCTGAGTTCTTGATGTACTGGGGGTTTTGCCCTACAGTGGTCCCCCGGGTTACGAAAGTAATCCGTTCCGGATTACTTTTCGTAACCCGGAAATTTTCGTTTCCCGGGGGACCGCTTTCTTTGACGGACCGTGCAGCAAATTTAAAGGGGCCGCGCGTTTTTTCCTTTTTGGATCCCGGGGGCTTTTTTCCACCCCCGGCAGTTTCGGGTCCTGGGGATTTTGTTCCCCGGGGGATTTGGATCCCGGGGGACCACTATATATGGGTTTGTAATTGTGTGGGCCACAAACTTGGCCAAGTCATATGTGGGGGATCTAATGGTGCTAACTATAGGTCGGAGTGGAATGGGGACTCCTTGTGGATCTTGGGAAGTCCATACAGTCTTGGTGCAAGAGCCTCAGATTTACATAAACTTTAGCATGTGGTTGGTTAAATGGAGGAGTTTTTGATCAAGTGTTGGTTCTCCTGATAATTTTGTTGGTTGGGTCTTGTTTCAGTTTTTTGTATATTGCAGGATCCAAGAGTTCCTTGATTTTTTTATTATTATTTATTTAGTTATTTATTTGTATATTGTTCTGTTTCCATGATTACTGTGGCATTGCCTTTGTCTGCTGAGAGAATGATGGTTTCTGGGTCCGAATTGAGGTCCTTGATGGTTTTTCTTTCTTTTTTAGTTATGTTGCTGGGTGGTGGTTTTGCCTGGCACAGAATATTTGATGTTTCTCCTATGCTGGACCTGATTCCCTTCACCATTCCCTTCTCCTTCTGTGTCCTGTGTTTTTTAGATTGTAAGCCTGAGGGCAGGGAACTATCTAATCAAAAAGATTGTATGTACAGCGCTGTGTAAATTTACAGTGCTAAATAAATAAAGCATAATAATAGTAGTCATCATCATCATCATCATCATCTCTTCTGCTTCCTCCTCTGGGAGATGGTGGAGGTTGGATTCAACCTGGGCAATGATGTCTTCAACAGGGATTCTGGTGGTGGTAACTTCAAAGCTGCCTCCTTTGGCCAGGATTTATGTTTCTTCCTTTGAAAATTGCCTCTGTCAGATTGATTATGGTTCTTGATGTGTCCAGTGAGAGTTTCATCTGGTGCTTGTGGCATTTGTTCTCCTATATCTTTTTCCATTTTTCTGTAGGTGAGGCTGTCAATTTTGTCCCAGTCTTGGGTCTTCATCTTTTGACAGATGCTTAGGAAGAGGGATAGCAGCTCTTTGTCTGTGTTAGCCAGTTATTTGCAGGTGGTGCGTATTCTTTCCCATAACAGTACATGTTCCATTCTGTTGTAGATACGGTTGGCCTGTGGGCTGTAGAAACGGCTGGCCTGTGTAAAGAAATGTACTTGCTACTACAACATCGAATGTAGACAAGAGAGGCAATTTTTATGAACCTGAGGGATAAAGGCCCTGCAATGGGTGCAGGACTGCATATTGTGCACTTCACCAAGGCAGAGGAAGCAACAGAAGTGTTTGCCTTGAGCTGGGATTTTAGCCCCACATTCCTCACATGGCTTGAAAGACATGGACTGGGAAGCCATATTTACCAATGGAGGGTAGCGATGTCAATCTGTGGTCAAATCCAACAAGTTCAAAGAAAGTCAGAATCGTGAAACAGAGAATAGCTGAAGTCAAAACAAATAAAAAACCAGAAAAAAACTCTATGCCAATGCCAAATCTAGTAAGAGAAAATGACAATCAAAGCCAGACCAGAGATCAGAAAGCTGTTTAGAACACGAATGGAGAGCGATTCTAAAAATCAGTTCCTTCGATGTTGCTAGCTCAGTGGACAAAAAGGAAGTGAGAGAAGAGAGTGGGACTGGGAATGCTAATGTATAACACACACACACACACACACACACACGTAGTTATGGGTGGGCAGAGCTACCACAAAAAAGTCTTCCATAACAAATTTCTCTGTGCAGGTGTAGGAAACCCATTTGTGTGATTTACAGAGACCACAACGAAGAAGAAAGAGGTTGCCTTGGGTCCCTGTACTGGGAAGAAGGTGGGATATAAATAAACGTGATAATAATAATAATAGCAGCCAGAAAAATCTATATATTACACCAGGCCAATGATTACAGTTCCACTTGACTGTGTGGATCCCTGAGGCCAAACAAGACTAGTGCTGAGACCTTGGGCACATGGCACTGACATCTCCTCAGGGCCCTGAAGAGTGGCAGCTTTGAGCCACCAATGACATTACCTCACTTAAGATGATCCATACAGGAGAGTCAGTCTGGATGGTCAGTCGTATTGCTTCCAGGGGCCCAAAGGAAGGGTCTACTTCTCCTTCAGCAATGCCTTTCGAGAATGAGCCTGTAGGGAGAACAGAGAAGGTTGCTTCAAGACAAGATCTCAGGTCCTCTGTATGGCAGCAATACTACTGCATTCTACTGAAATAGGCCATTCCCAGAGGATGACAAAGTTGCTTTTTTTGCACTGTGGTTCTTAGAATCCTTCAGCCAGCATGACCAGTGGAGTTCCAGTTTGAGGCTGAGATCTCTTCAAAGCTGTGGAGAGAACTGGGGCATGTGGGATGGGGAATGTGCCCACATGTTGTAAGAAGCACCTCAGACCATTGTGGAACCTGGAGGGAAACACACAAGGAAGCCTCGGAGACCTCTTTATGCAAGCCAATAGAAATTCCAAATACTTACTCAGATGTAAAGATCCATAGGGATTCTGTTCCTCCCCCCCCCCCTCGCTGCCACCAAAAAAACCCTTTACTGGCCAGTGCCAGTGCAAGCAGTCACACTGAGTTGTGCCAAGACATAATGCCTTTGCATTCAGATGACTGTTGTTTACAATGTAAGAGTCAGTGAGTCATGGTTAATACCTGTGGTTTGTAAGCCATCATTGCCCTCTTTAAGGAAAGTCAACATCTGGAGCTAGCTGGGACTGAGTCCTTCTTTCAGATTACATTTGATACATGCCTGGCTTCAGCTGTCTGTACTAAACAACACTCCATATATGCTGGCCCAATTTACAGAAACTCTCCAATAAAACTACACTTGTGAAATCCCAAAACTAGTTTTTCAAGTCATGAGTTTACTATGTCACACTGCTAAGGCAACTCATCCACCCCCCAAATATTTAGGGCAAGAATTCCATGGTGAGGTTAATGCATGTGTGTGGCATATTGGAATGTTTGTGTGACCCATGGTACATTCCCTGTAATCAACACAGCTTTCAACAAGCTCTGCAGAGCTGTGTAGACTGAAGGCCTTCTGCTGGGCTTGGGCTTCCCCACGCAGTTCTACCTTCTGACTCATTCACACACTGATTTCATCATTTCCACATGTTATGCAACAGTACAACAGGCCTTGTGAACGAGGTATGATCTCCCCCCCTCACACCCACACCCATATCAAGGTTTCTAAAAGGGGAAACATAATATTGTGCAGCAGGAAGGATGTGGCTTTTATGAAAACCTGAAGAACAGCCACAGTCTGGACCATCCTGCGAAACACCACCGTAATTTTTACCAAAGTTATAACATGAGAGAGCATGCCTTTGCTTTCAACACTACACACAGGAGAACCTGCCAGTAAAATGAAAGCCAGAATGGTATGAAACCACAAAGACATGCAGCTATGGCAATTAAAAACAAAAGAAAAAAAATGGTGACAGTTGCCAAACTCTGGAAGAGAGGCTAGCCTAGTCCTTATCCTGTTGGCCTTCTGTTCTACTGGCAGGCAAGGAATTATTCAGGCAGCCCTTTTGGCCACTGACTGGTTGGTGAAGGTTTCTTCTAATGGGGCAAAGAGGGGGAACTTTAAAAATTGCTTTCAGTCCAGCTGTTCTTTTTGATATGATTATTGCTTTAATTATATTTACAGACATGGTGGCTTAGTCGTTAAGACACTGATTCTGACAGCTGAAGGGTCAGCAGTTCGAGACCTAAGTGCTGCACAGCAGAGTGAGCTCCTGTCACTAGTCCCAGCTTCTGCCAACCTAGTGGTTCAAAAGCATGTAAAAGTGCAAGTAGATAAATAGGTGGGAAGGTAACAGCGTTCTATGAGCTTTGGCATTTAGCCACTCTGGCCATTTTGTCACAGAGTAATCTCTGAAAACACTGGCTCCCTCGGCTTAGTAACAGGGATGAGCACCGCCCCCTACAGTTGGACATGACTTGACAATCACATCAAAGGGGAAACCTTTACCTTTTTAATTAGGTTTAAATATCAGAATAATAATAATTATTATAAATGTTTATTTATATTCCGCCCCTCTGGGTGAGAATGAACTGTATCTGGTTTTCCATAATGCTGTGTGGGCTACCTTGAACCCCAGATGAGAAAAGGTTGATATAAATCAAACCAGCAAATAAATACAACCAAGCCTTAGTGAGATACAGACGATCTTCACACTTGCCTGCATCACTGCTAAAACATCCTCCAAATCTAGCTAAAAGGGAAAGGAAGTGCCTGTGTCTGAACACCAGGAGCGTTTCCTGAACCTCCATGGTAACGTGGCTCCCTCTAGCGTCTTTGAATCATTGCAAGGGGAGCAGATTTCCTATGAACACAAACTTTGCGTTCATAGGAAATCTGCTTCCCAGGAATGATTGAGGGATTGGGAATTCGTTATGAACTTCATTTGACTGTAATATTCATGTTTCGTCAATTACTACTGCATTATATTGTTTATTGATTTTGCTTGTTTATGTGATTGTTAGGGACTGGGAAGGGCTTATTCTGTACTTTATTGTAAATTTTGTATTGTTTCATTTTACTGTTGTTAGCTGCCTGGATTTCCCATGATTGGGTGGGATACAAATAAATCTGTATTATATATATGATATATGTAAGTTTGAAAATCTTCATAGTGAGACACTATGCTTGACAAAAGGTGCATATACAGTGGGTCCTTGTTATCTGCTGGGGTTTGGTTCCAGGACCCTCTGTGAATACCAAAATCTGTGGATGCTCAAGTGCCATTAAATATAATGGATAGTAAAATCAAGGTTTGCTTTTGGGAATTTATATACATTTTTGATTATTTTTCAAGCAGTGGATGCTTGAATCCGTGGATATAAAATCCAAGTATATGGAAGGTTGATTGTATACTGAGCCTCCCTCCCTCTGGACAAATCTTGCCAAAAAATATTTAAAAAGATCCCAAACTACCCATGACCTTAGGATTGTCATTAAGTAAGAAATGACTTGCAGGCACACATCATCACCACCACCTTGAAAAAGCAAAACTTAGAAGAGAATAATGGGGCAGGAGGTGTTTTGCAAAGTCTCCACTGTCCAACAGGTGGCACTGCTTCATCAGATATCACTATATTTAACATTTGAGACACACATATCCACATACTCCTCACCACTGACCATCCACGTGTAGCAAAAACAGCAAAATCCATTCTAAAATGGGAAGCATGAAAAGGCATGACATCCATCCAATATTATCAGCGTAGCATATAAAATCTTAGAATCTAATTATAAGATTGTATGTACAGCACTGTGCAAATTTACAGCACTATATTATTATTATTATTATTATTATTAATAATAATAATAATAATAAAACAAAGACTACTGTAACTCTAGGAAAAAGGTGCCTGCCACCAAAAAAAAAAAAAAAAAAACAACTAAAAGAAACTAACACCTGCCTAATGAGGAGTGAAGTGAGCCAGCATGCAATAGGTAGTTTGAGTGTTGGACCAGGACTGCTAGAGACCAAGTTTCAAATCCAATTTAGCCATCAAAACCCATTGAGGAGTGACTCTGGGCAAGTCAAATTGTTTCTGCTTCAGAGGAAGGCAACTGGCCAGCAAATCCTCATGACAGGGTCACCTTAGCTTTTAACTACTGTCATCCGTCCATATCCATGAATTCTTTATCCATAGATTCAACCATCCATGGTTTGAAAACATTAAAAAATAAATTCCACAAAGCAAAGCTTGATTTTGTCATTTTATATAAGGGACAACTTATTATTATACCATTTTATTTAATGGTACTTGAGCATCCACAGATTTTGGTATCCAGTGGAGGATCCTGGAAGCAAACCTCAGTGGATACTAATAACCCACTGTACTGAAGATCTGGGAACTTCTTGAAATATGAAAGATCTCCCCCTTATATCATCCTCTTTCCCCAGAGCCCTGTTACTGGGATTAGTCAGGTTGGCACAAACATTCCAGAATTTCCCTTAGTGTAAAGAGTAACAGAATTATAGAGTCGGAAGAGACCTCAAGGGCCATGACGTCCAACCTCCTGCCATGCAGCAACACACAATCAAAGCATCGCCACCCTCACAGATGGTCATCTAGCCAGACAGAACGAGGGTATCAGGAAATGGCTGCCTTCTGGCACATAACAAGCTTAGAGAAGAAGTTCTTATGCTCTCTTTTCCTGATGAATAAAACACAAAACCTGTAACCTTTGCCACTGTGAAGGCAAGAAGAGGGAAATGATAACATTGCAATCGCCCAGGTGATGCAGACAAAAATCCAGATCTAAATTCCAGCATGCAAGTAGAGGAGAATACTAATTAATGCAGAATAAACTGGTTCTGTCTTCAAGCTTCCTGTACTACCACTCTCTATGCAATTGTGTTATCCAAACAGAAACATACACAGTGCATTCCCCATGACCAGCAGGTTACTATTTGCCTTGAACCAGCAATTTACCTATCTGTATGTAGCCGTCAGATGTCCTGTGGTACTTGAATGCTGTTGCTCTTCCCTCCTGCAGGGCTTCCTTATCTGACTGGAGACTCTGTGCAGGAAAACAGACAACATTTGCAAAAAGCCAGCCACAAGGATTTAGGAGGCCTGCTGTGGGTACAGCTTGAACCACTATGACCATAAAAGCACCAAGGCAATATTGATGTTTTCAGAAACGGAGCATTACTCTAACAAGCAGGGTTGTTAGAAGCCTTTTGTGACTCCTTTCCAGGATCCACGAAAATGTCTATTAAAGTATACCTTGTAATGATCAGGCCTGGATGCCTTTTCCTGCCACAGGCTACATGCTTTAAATAGAGGATGACTAAGCAGGCCTGCTTCTAGATTTTGGAATAAAGTCTCAGAAATTAGAATTTAGAATCTGATCACATGTCACAGACTTTTCAGGGGTTCTCATTACTAAGACTTGGGCCCTATTTACAGGCATTCTTGTAGTGCCATCCAAATAGAAAATAATGAGGACCTGGGCTGAAAACTCCTAAAACAAAATTATAATTTGAAGAATCACATAAACTATGTGAATCCTAGGTACTATAGAACTGTGAATTCAGCACCTCTCCTCAGAAGATCATGATGGCCAGAGACTGGAAAAGTTACTTTTTTCTGGACTTCCAAGTTTCAAAACCACCTAGCTGGTATGGATAGGGGACTCTAGGGCTGGCATCATGTCAGTGACCTTAAGAGGCATATGTTGTGATATGCATGCATAGTGGTTTTTTAAAAAAATAACGTGCTACAGCAATATCCAGTTTTTGATGGCATAAGCAGATTTGCATGTGGGGGACTACTGCATGTGTGGTAGTACATTAAAGTACAAAGAACAGCATGGGAATGCACATCGCTTCTGCACACTGCTCACTGAAATTGCACAATGGGTCAGCCACTGATCCACATATGTTGTGCTACGTTGGCATTCAGTATAAGAATTGTATAACATAGCCCCACTGGCAGAAATTTACATCACCCTGAAGGATCTCAACCTCGGAGTTGTAGTCCAAAGCCTGAGTCTGATTGGTTAGCCCCAACTAGAGTGGACCCAGTGAATCAACTACTGAATAGTGAATCAACACATAGATAAATTCAATTGAGTCAATGGGCTTACTTTACTTAATTTACAAGTATTTATATATTGCTTAGATCCTAAAATTTCAAACCAGTATACATAAAGTATAAAATATTCACAGAATATACGACATACAAATTAGCATACACCCTTCATGTGTTCCAAGAAATAGATGTTAGTTGGACTAAACATGGAAGCAGAAATAAGCATGTATTTCACAGGCAAAGACAAGTAAGAATAGTCGGAACATGTCCAATTTCAAGGGAAATAACACTCCATACCAGAGGAGCTACCACTCTAAATGTCCTACTATAATGACTGCTGAGACCTCTGAAAAATGTGGCACTACTAGGAAGTCCTCTCCAAACAACCTCTGACTCATGATGGATGCATAAGAAGAAAGAGAGTGTCTCAGGCAAATTTAGTCTTTTGTTTAGAACTTTATAAACTAACAACAAAGTCTTCAACTTCACCTGGTACCCAATAGTCACCTGGTGCACTTCTTTCAGCAGAGATGATATGTGTTGCTGGTATGTGCTTGCCTCACTCAAGCATTCTGCATCAGCTGCACTTTCTGAAGAGCAGCTCCTCAAAGAGTGCACCACTGTAGGCAAGCTATTGTTTGCTGGGACTAACAGTAGGATTCAGAACCCTCTCCACAAATAACTTTCCCAAGTTGTGAGCATTACTTTGCAAAATCTTTCCAAGTGTACCCAAGAATCAGAATAGAGGCTACAATCATCAGCCAGAGGCTTTGGGGAAATTCTTTCTATTCTCTCCTACCAAAAACTCAGCACACTTACATCAAAGGGTAAGACTTCCACTGTAGTGTTGAAGAGTTTGTCTTCGGGGTGTTCAATGTTGCCACTTCGGAAGAAAAATCTGTGCAAAAGAAACCAACAGTGACCGCAGAGATTCACAGAGGGGATCTATTAGCATATAAAAGTACCCCACCAGGAATGCATTTACCAAGATGTCTAGATCCAACAGGTGGTTATCCTCCCAAAGAAAGCTCACTTGGAAAGAGGCAACTCTAAGTGCGCAAACAACCAATTACAGATTGATTGTTTGATTGCTCTTGCAAATTAAGCACTCCACTGCATTTGAATGAATATACGTAAGAAACACAATTATCCATCCCCATGGTGAAAGCAGTTTGCTGTTCAGCTCTACCAAACTGGAGAAATAAGAAGTAATTGTGTGAGCATTTTGAATGCAAGAACAAATTCTAGGAAGGATGACGCTGCATAGATAAGGGTTTTTAAAGAAAGCCCTTTCAATTAATTGCTCAAGGTCATTTAATGAACAGATGGATTTTCAAAGACCACATCCATTCCCCCCCCCCAGCCTTCCACACACAATTATTTAAAATGCAGCTCCTGAGGAGATAAGTTATGGCCTTTAGAACAAGAATACAGGTGCTATCTACAAAAAGAAGTTTTGAAAAGCACACACTCCTTTCCTTCATTGCAATACCACTGACTTCTGCTCTTGAGTAAAGCCAAGGGACATAAAAAGAGTTTAACATCTCACTAAAGACAAAGATGACTCCAAAGCACCATGATAAAATACAGCAATAGCAACAACTGGCAAATCAGAGCTGTAAGTACTTGACTTGAAGAAGAGTGAGGACAAGCGAAAAGCCCCATGAATTAATGGAAGTAGATGTACCTCACAACTGATTAGGAAATGAGCAGCAAGGCAGATCTAGCTTCATCACTTTTGGAACTGTATTGAGAGTGCCATGTTATCTATAAGTAACACACCTGAATATGGATACAGGGTGCTCTTGTTTCCATAATCCTAGCTATTATTTTCAAGCATAGATAAACATTTTCCAAAGCTAAGTATGAATCAGAAAGAAGAGTGAAAAGCTTCACAGAAGCCCATGTACAACAGGGACGGAACTATTTCCAGAATCTTACTGGGATATTAGGCCTGAGCCAGTAAATGTATTTTTGCATGTGTGGGTAAGGAGGTAGCTAGTACCCCTTTACACAAGCGAACTCCCTGTTCATCCACAACAGGGTGGGTTAAAAGCAAATCTGTCTGCTACATTATGTACATCAGCAGAGCTTCACATTCCACTAGCGATGAAGAGCTTCTTGGCTTAAACTAAATTATAGCCTTCTTTTCTTTCTGCAGAAAGTTAACTGGAGCAACAGAAAGTCAAACTAAAACATTAAGGACACCCTCTCCAACAGCAAAAGCACTTAATAGAAACTTAGGTATACAAATCAGTCTATCCATTTCCCAAAGCCAGATTTTCACTCTATGCTAAATGCCCAAGACAGGCAGACCTTCTTAGAGAAGGTATTCAACCACACATCCAGCATTTAACGGACAGATCAGCAAAGGAATGTAGAGCAGGTCCACTGGCAGAGATCTAAGCATACAGAAGGAACATACAAGAGCAGTTAATTACCAAGGTCTTTACCACAGAGAGCTGCACACTTCAAACATGAGAGAGCATCTAATGGATTTTCCTGCCCATGCATTTACAGGGAGCTCTTAACCCATTAACTTCAAAGAAGTGAGTTTGCAGTGGTAAGTATTTGGAGAAAAATGTAGGCTGAAATTTTTACATGTAACACTCAAACCTTTTTCTCTCTCATGTGTGGGCACACACACACAAAGCTCTGTGGTTAAGTTAGAATGAATTGTTCTTCTCCATTAAGGCTCCTGAACAAGTCTGGAACTGGGAAAGTCAGGGCAGTTTCACCTGAAGCTCCTTGTCTATAATATTTCATCTTATGCTTAGCTGCCTTCTTTCATTACAGGTTGTTTCAGGAGCTGGGAGTATGTGGCTCATTACACCTTATCATAATGTCTTCCAGATACACTAGCTGCTCTTCTGTACATTTTTTAAAAAGTAGAATCAAAATGGAGAAAACATATTCAAGGAAGTCAAGAACGCCAGTATAAGGAAGAACTGCATACAAGCCAAACATTCACAAAAGTACTCAAGTCATGACTCTACATTATATTCAGATAGCTATACTGCTGTTAGAATAAATACGTATGAAAGACTCCATCATGCAGACAAGCACCAAAATAAGCTCTAAAATAAAAAAGTTAAAATAAAATGGGAATCAGTAGCTGGAGACCCCCAGAACTTTTGTTTGTTTGTTTTTTAGTCACTCAACAGTGGCAAATTGGTTGTTATTAATTTTTTCTCATGTGAAGGTATCTGCAGATGGAAGGCCAATGTCTTTTCCTGTCCATTGTCAAAGAAATATCCTGAAATGTTTCAGTATTCAGTGTAGCATATTCCTAAGTAAGTGTGCATAAGACAGATATCAGACAGCCTTTATTATTCCTGGGAGGACTCAACAACAATCGCTGTCTTAATACTGTTTGGTGCTTAGCCAATTAATACACTTCCTGGGCTCAACAACATAGGAGACTTGGTCAAATTTGCCAGATCATGTTGGAGGGCCCTTAGCTCCCCCAATCTGCTCTTGGGGAGGCTTGAGTCCCACCCACCACCCACCCCCTGGGGATCATAATGGAGCTCTCTAGATGATAATTTCCAGCAGTCTTAGAATAGCCAGCCAAAAGGAAAACTGGAAGTATCTGGAAGAAAACATTATTCCCACCCCTGCCAGAGAAAAAAACAAGACTGATGATGTGGGCAGCAAGGAAACTTAGGCATGGTCCTTTTTGTAACTTGGGGCCAGACAGTTTTTCTTTCTGTGCTTTTGGTTGCTCTCTGACAGGCAACAGGTGAATGAGATAGTGCTTGCCTTTCAAATGAACTCTGTTCCACCACAGGAGAGAGGAAATGTGACTTTTAAATGTCAAACTAATCCTCTCCAGTCTTTGCCTCCACAAGATCCCACAGGCTTACCGTTCAATGCGGAGTGGCTTAAAGAAGCGAAAGCGTATGAAGTCACCCGCTGTGGGGGTAAATGCCCAGAAGAAATCTTCTCTCAAATAGGCTTTCTCCAAGGAGAAGTGCTGGTAGGTTTTCAGGCTGGTGCTCACTTCTGCAGGGGGATTGACATGTTCTTTCCGAAGAGCTTGTTTCCCAAAATCTTTGTCCTCAACACAAGGATAAAAACAAAGCAATTCAAACAATTTTATTTAATACATGCCTCCCTCCCCATTGCATTTTTATGGAACCTTTACACAATTTTGATCCATGTGCATGATTCTAAATTAAGGGACTAAAATGTTTCATCCCTAGCTGCCTTATATAGTCATATATCCACTGACATTACTGTCAAACCTGTTCATCAAGTGATGAGGTCACAAAATCTATCTTTATCTAAGAATCTTCCCCTTACATTGCTGTATAGATTCAGCCAACTACTAGGTCACATCACTACTTCCCTATAGGGTATTGTGAGAAGAAACATCACAGAAACAAGTTCACACTCCTTTCCAGACTACTGTAGTCACAACTTAGTTCTCTAAACTCATTTGTTCATCACTCAGACCTAAAAACATAGATAAGGCTATTTCTATGTATGTTAGTTAAATATGCATTTGATTTGACACAGAGCTAAATCTCCAATTTAAAGATCCCTAACATTTAAAAAAAATCCAAACCTCTCCTTTTGGAATGAGTATTCTATGGCCAAGGCTAAGCAGAGATTAATAACTTCAATTTAAGGAGCATTTTGTTTTGATTGCGTGTGCTTCGCTTTATATATAATTAATATGATCTTAAATCCTTGGGAAATGTTCAAACAGAAAATGAATTAAAACAAACATTTCTTGAGCTGCTGAGGCTGCCCAGCTAAACCATAAAAATGAGAGACCAAAAGAAAGAGAAAGAAATAAAGACAGAATGGGAGGTTAGCTAAGTGAGACAAGTCTGTTTAAGCAAGAGATTTAAGAACTTGAGAAACAGTCCTTCAGAAGAATGTTGCTAGATTCTCCTTCCACAGTACAAATTTCCAGTGTGTCGCAATAACCAAATATATATAATCAGATATTCACAGGCCAGTCCTGCTGCCTGAACAGCCTTGATTTTGGAAACTCACTGCTATTTGAAGACATTTAAAAATGTTGCAACACATGCCTATAAGGGCATCCTAGCAACTATTAATCAGATGATACCTGCCATGCTAGAATTCCCTTGGCTCCTGACCCAGTGCCTCCATTTTCCTTCCAAATCATTTACAATTTCTTCTATACTCTGTCAGTGAAGCATCCACTTCCTTTCTACAAAACAGCACAGCTGACCTCCTTCCCCAGAGAATGTACCTGCATTTAAAAGCACCTGCTTTTCCTTCCCAAACCACCACACACATACAATAACCCATTGCATTTTACATACAAATAGGTCTGTTGCACTGAGATGCAGTTTGTGGGTAGATGTAACTTAGAGGTGAATGTATATCATCTACCCACAGTTAAGCACAGATAGCACATTTGTGCCATCCAATGAACCCCAAATGTCAAACAAAAGTAAGCATCTACTCTAGGGAAGAAGAGCTGTGCAGAAAAATCGGGACTTCTGTGGATTGCAAGGGCTATAGGTGCCCCAAAAGTCAGCTTTGGAGGCTGCATGCAGCCTGAATTTACCCCATCCTTAGCCTGCTCCTTAGAGACGTTCAAAGAAAGGGAGGAGAGGCATGACTATCAGTAAGTGAAAGATGAGATTTCAGTATCTTTCACTTGTGCAAACTTGGTTTTATTTAATACATTATGTTTCCTTTCTTCAAGGACTTCTGAGCAATACACCTATGGCTTCCAGGCAGTCTCTCATCCAGTTATTGAATCCTTTTAGAAATGGAGCCCATTCTCCTTAAGTACAGGTACATGCTCTTCCTAATTTTGCCTACAAAATGTCTTTTGTCTCCAATATCTCTCTTTTCATATCTCCTCCTCTTGTGCAAGTCCCAGACTGTACAAGGATTCTGCTTTCAGGTTGGCATCAGCCCTGAACAGGAGCATTTCTCTTAAGGGATAGAAATACACTGGTTAGGAATACAGAGCCATCTACAACCTTGGGCAGCTTGCAGATGGCACTGGATAATGGACAGGGGGGAGGTCAGCACCTGTGGCAATAAAGGATGGGAAACAACTGTGTGCACAAGAGAAAGGACTGGAGAATTAAATACTGAGAGGGGTTTAAGTAGCACACATTAAAATGTGTAAATAACAAAGAAAAAAAACTGTCGCTTCTTCTCTGTGGTGCTCTTTTTGTTTTCTATTTTGGCATTTCCAGCACTATGATATCACCTACTCACTTTTAGCTTCTGGATTTTACCAGCGAGAGAGGAGTGTGTTCCCACATGCTGGAAGAGTGAGGGCTTGAAACGGATCCTCAGGTTCGCCTTCTGTCTGTCACAATGTTTCTGAAACAATAAAAAAAGCACAGGAAAGCCTCAAGATTTCTGCTTCCAGATTTTTTTTTTTGGGGGGGGGGGGGACAAAGGTTGCTCAAAACGAACTGGATTTACTCTGAACAACTGAATTTTACTATCCGGTTACCATACTGATTTCTCAACACAGCTTTCTCTCACAATGGTGATGCCTCTCTTTGCCTTCTCCTCCACTGCTGCTACACACAAGGCCATCTGGTTTCTATCACTGTTGCCACAGGAGTATAATCACATTGGGCAACAGGATCTTGGCTATTAGTTCCACCTCAAAGTATTTATCTTCTAGATAAAATATGTTCACACCATGCTTAACTGTTCCATCCTTCCAACCTTCTTTATCTAAAGTGTGGTGGAAATGTTTTGAAAAACCCTAAAAACAACTCCTCTGAACAAAGCAAGGGTATGTTCAAATCATTTTGCCCATACCAAGGCAGTTATGTCAGTTTTCATCTGTGCCCATTATTTTCTGCTGCTCCAGAGACTAGGATATGAACCAAAGGATTCAAACTACAAGAAAAAAAATTCCACATAAACATTAGGAAGAGTTTCCAGGTGGCAAGGACTGTTTGACAGTGCAGTGAACTAACTCAGAAAGTGCTAGACTTTCCTTGATTGAAGGTCTTTAAACAGAGGTTGGATGGCCATCTCTCAAGAGTGTTTTAGCTAACTATTCCAGCCAGAGGGTTGGACTCAATGGTCCCTACAGTCACTTTCAGCTCTATGATTCTAATACAAATCTTGTATTTCCAAGATGGCTAGTACGTTTCACAAACAAGCCTATTAAACATTTTAATATTCTTGGGATGGTTAACACAGACTGGTTTCAACTCTCTAGTTAATTCTAGTATCATTAGTCTTCTACCATCTGGTACCATCCAGTCAGACTAGAAATAGAGTCCACCAGAAATTCTGTCCACTAAAATATTTAAATTTTGAATTAAGCTAGGCTTCCAGATTCAACTCCAAGAAAGGGAGGGATGAATGAGGATCTTCCTTGGTACATAAAAGTTTAATGTTAAAAATATGTGCATATACAGACAGAAGCCCTTGGGCTGAATCCATATTTGTACCCCTGAGCTTTGTTGATACTCTTTTGGTTGGTTGTTTATAAGGGCTGTGAAGACAATTTTAATGTGGGCTTTCAGTGTGGCAGGTGCAATATAGAAAGCGGAAAAGATAAGAGAGGATATTGTACATCTGAGTGTTGCAATGTTCTGGCTGACATTAGGTATCTCGAAAAAGGTTGTTTTTGTTGGGTTAATTAAGCAGTTGTAAAAATATGTTATAGTACTCCTCCCTACATTTTTGAGTGTTCAGTTTCAAAAGACTGTCTTAGTAATTTCTTTTACATCTCTCTACTTTTGTTGATCAGTGTAAATCATGAAAGTAAAAGGAGCATCTTCTGTTGTAACAACTAGTTGGTACTGCAAAACAAGAACAGGTTGGTCAGCTCTGTCTACACAGCAAATTATTTCAATATATTCTGTCATTTCCTCTGTGTCACCTGGCTGAAGGATATACTTGTGTATGAGAGTGTTTGGTACATGATGTCCATAGGAGACATACGAAGAGCAGCAAATAGAGGGAACACTGCTGAACAAAGACACCCCTGTAGTTTGAGTGTCCACATGCCAGCAGCTTTTTACACAATCTGTTACTGATGTCTTTATAAAGAGAAGCTTCTCTTCCCATCCCTTGTCCCATGCAGAAGTTACTAACACGATCTATCCACAAGTCTCATGCCTTTTTCCTCCTGTCTGTTACTCACAACTCCTGCACTACTGATCCATCACTTCACTGGTTCAAGTATCAGAGTTTGTAAATGAGATGCATGATTATTATGTATGGTTGTGAAAGTTGGGCTAGTGAAGAGAGTTGCAGGCAGAAAATCAGCAAAACCAAGTGTGGTGCTGGAGAAGAGTTTTACAGATACAATGGACTGCTAAAAAAAAAACCCATAAATTAATGGAATATCAAGAGCAAATAAAGCCTGAACTTTCAGCAGCAGCGAAGACGATGAAGCTGAGGCTGTTGTGGACTAGATATACCATGAGACAAAATAATTCATTGAAAAAGAGGATAATGCTTGGTAAGGTAGAAAACAGAAGCAAAAGTAAGTACCAGTAAAAAGTAGAAGAAATAGAAGTAAAAGCCCTTCAGCCAAATAGATTCAATCAAGGAACAATGGTCCTGAATTTGCAAGGCCTAAGCAGGGCAGTTGATTGTGATCTTGGAGATTCATAAAGATAAAGGTAGTCCCTTGACATGAATGAATGTCTAGTCATAACCGGTCAGCACGACTGCACCGAACACTGTGTTACCTTTTCACTGAGACGTGGTACCTATTTATCTACTTGCATGTGCATGCTTTTGAACTGCTAGGTTGGCAGAAGTTGTGACTAGTGACAAGAGCTCACCCCCATCATGCAACACTTGAGCTTCAAACTGCCAAACTTGTCAGAACTGGTGTCTTAACCAGCAAGCCACTGCACCCCTGGAGGTCCATAAGGTCACCATAAGTTAAAGTCAACTTAATGGCAAATAACAGCAAAGCTGCTTGTTGACAATATTAATTAAGAAAAAAAGATTTAAAAACTGAGTCTGCAGTTTTATATGTTCAGGAAAGCAGTGTTCCAGGATATCAAAGGACAAAAGTTAATGAACTGTGCAAGGCCACTTCCATAAAACGTGTCTTTCTTTCAATGGGTCTTTAAAACAACAACAACACTTCTCCACCTTTTAAAGATTTTTTTCCTATTTTTATTCAATACAAAATACTGCCTGCCAAAATTTGTCTTTCCCCCTTCTCACTCATTGAGGGATGACAGAATTCTTGGTTTGTCCCAACAAGCAGTAATCAGGGCATGCATTTCTAGCATCAAGATATGCTAAGTGAATCTTTAACTAACCTCCTTTATAGCTAAGAAAACAACCCTATAAATGCACACAAAAATGGAAACACCAACAGAATTCTGTCCTGAGTGAAATTCAGGTTTTCCTTTGGCGAGGCCTGTTAAAACTGAGATAGTAAGTTTTATAACTGGAACTCTTCTGTAGTCCCACTGTCAACTAGAATCATGTACCTAACTAACATAATGTATTATTGTGGCTGCTGATGGGTTTCAATGTAATTGGACTAGTAAGCTAGTCTGTTTTTTTACATAAATTATTCAAAGTGCTGAACTCTATGTCCAAATAAGTTTGGTGCACTTGGTAACTCAGTTAAATCTGAGAGTAAAATCTGAATGCACCTATCCCACCAACACAGAAACCACCACTACTGTAGAGACTGTACAGTAGCTGTTTCCCAGGCACAGACTGCAATGAAAATGCATTTCTAGTCTCTACAACTCTTGAGACCTTGGGGACTGTAGGCCTATTTGTTGCAGTGAATCCCCTAATCGTGGGAGGTTTCCTACATGTGACTAGCAAAGATTTCTTGCCAGCATGCAGCTAAGTGGGACAAGGAGGTCCAGAGTGGTCCTGCTACATCCCCCTCTGCTTCACTCCTTTTTGGTCTTTGCTGCTCTTGTAACTGATATAACTATATCCGAATGAAAGCAACAGGTGAACTATAAAAGGAATTGTCAGACAAGGGGACAAAAAATATCCAGGTCAAGCAAGGCCTGACTGTGGAACCTCACATCAAGCAAACATTCAATCAAGATGACAAATCCTACAACTTACCAATTTGATTTTACAGAGCAGGATTTACAAGAGAAAAAATCGAGTTCAAAAGGCTGTTGTGCTGAGTTAATCATGCAGACAATAGAAGAGAAAGAGCCAGAAACCCATGCTGGAACTAGGTTACATTTTTAAACAGGCAACAATTTAAATGCTCTTGGGAGCCCCTGGAAAACATCACTGGCAGAAACAAATAGGGCAGGAAAAGAGAAGTGAGCCTGAATGCACAGTGACATTGAAACACTGTACTAGTTTAAGTCTTGATAAAAGAGAAAAAGCCCCAGCAATGCCTCATCGTGCTGGCTCAAAGCAATGCACAAGGGAAATCTTGCCTAGAATGCCTGCCTCTTGTTCTGTCGGGCATGCCAACCGCCACACACCTGAGGCACACGTGACCCACAGTTCCTGAGAAGCTGAAAGCCAGCATCTAGAACAGAGAGATAACCCTGTGTCCACATGCAAGGGCATATTATTGCTCAGCCCACACTGGCTCCTCAACCTTTGGACTGGAGAGAGAGGTAACAGCAGGGCCAATGCTAAGCAAGTCAATTCATACAGACAATACTGAGTGAGGGCCAATTCATACTCTATTCTCCCAGCACAGACAAGTGTATGTGTTTGTTCTAGTCTGCCTGCAGGGGCCTTGGAAGCAGGAACCTAGAGTGCAAGCTCTTCTTCCTCCTGGTGGCCATGACAGCTGCAGAACTCTTCCCTCCCCTCCCCTGTAGTCCTGGATAAAAAGCACCATTTTTACCAGCAGTTCATAACCCTTCTTCCAGCCAAAACACCTTGAAGGCTGTGACAAATATTACCTTACCCTGAGCATATTTGCTAAAAGGAGAATTCACATTTTTGCCAGTAAAGGCCATGCACTGCTTTTGTAGGAGGACTACAACAAGGTAAACAGATTGACAGCAAATTTATCAGTTTGGTTAGTAAATATTCTTATTAGAAATACACAGAAAGTACAACTATCACAGACAAAGGATTCAATTGGACTGCTGCCACCTGTCTAGCTGCCGGAAAAGCCATTATGCAACTCATTTGATGTGTTTTCTTTGAGAACACTTTGCCCCCAAAGCAATGCAAATCAGCACTTGCCAATGCCAGGAGTTTTCTGGCTTTGGACACTACCTCTCAGCACCCCGTGGGAGGATCCCCATGACTGCTAAGTAGCTTCCATTCATCACAGGAAGACATTCCCCCACCCCTGAAACCAGTACTCAGAACTCTGAACCTCTTTTGCATCTCCACATGGGATTCCTTTCTGTTTGAACAAAAGCTTTAGATTAAACACAAGAAATGACAAAGGCTTGTTTTTAAGATACAAGCTGGCATCCTGCCTGTCATTTATGATGCCACAGGTTAAGACTTACAACAGTGTAACTGTTTCTTATTCATGGGATTCATTATGATCATGGTACCTTTGCCATGATAGTATGTGCCCCCAAAAGCCACCTTAAAAGCCATCCTGGCAAGCAGGATGCTGCAGGATGACATGACCAGCCCCCTCCTTCCAATAAGTAACAGTGCAGTCACCATCAGGGGCATTTGAGTGGTCCTGTCACACCTCTTCATTGCACTGTTGCTCACTGGTGGGAAGGAGCTGGTCACATGTAGTGCCCCACTTACTAGCACCACAAAAGTCTGTCACTGGGTGCATCTACCAGGCTTTCAAGGTGGATTTCAGGGGTCATTTCAGGAAATGAAGCAAAGTTACAACATCATACCCATACCTCTGATGCAGGACCTTGGCCACACATTTAAAAAACAGTCACTACAGAATCCCTTGCAGAACCTGCCTTAATTTCAATAACTTCATGATGGCAAAATAAACACACCATTCTACATAAAAGAATTAAGACCATTTCTTCCAACATGGCTCTACTTACTGCATCTTTCTCCGGGTTGCAGACTTTCACCCAGAGGATATGATCGAGGAGCCAATCAATTGGCTTGTCCTTATAGAACATGAGTATGAATTCCACAATCAGGCTGAGATCCAGGGACTTGAACATTTTCCCTGAAAGCATGCGTGGATGGAGAAGAGCAAAAGTTACACCCGCAAAACTGACATGGCCCATCATTCACTGATATGTTTCTCAAAAACCCACCAGCATTCTTGTCCCTCCCAAGGTTTGCCCCAGGTTGCCAGATTGTATTCTTTCCATCCCACATGCAATTTCATGTCCATTTTAATACACATACATGTTTCTTCACACATTTTCCCCATTAACTAATGTGTGGGTATACATACATATTTTTCAAAAATAAGAGAATTTTAGCTGGGTATGGGGGGGGGGGGACTTCTTAACTCAAACCTGTTTACAATCTGGCAGAGTACTGATAGCTAGACAAATCTGCCTCATTAACTGGCCTTTGAGCCTTCCCTGCAGCAAACTTTAAATAGAGTGGAACCTGGGAAGCAGCCATACCTGCTGGGTTTCTTTCAAAGCCACTCCTCACAGTGTTTTTCAAGAACAGACAATGCTGCTTGTGATACTGTACTTAGGCTCTTACTTAGGCTCAATGGTGCTACAAGGGTGTACAGTGTTTTCTGTTTCCCCTGACAGATGCCACCTAACATGTTGCCAGCCAAAGGGAAAGGATAAAAATGTTTACTGCCCGTTTGATTCACCTGTAACCACAGGAAGCTCATAGTAGATCAACACCTCTCTCTTTCTCTCTTCCTCTCTTTCCACTGCCACAGACAAGTATGGGCAAGAACCACCTGCTTCTCCCAGCTTGTAATAAGAGCTTCTTAGGATGCTCTACTTGTTTAACAAGCTACATCAATAAAACATTTGTGACACAGAAAGCAAAGAGAAATTGGAGAAGGCTGGTGTTGCTGTGTGTTGTCCATGTTCTGAATCACCTTTGGAAAGTACTAGAGTACAACTAACACAATTTTGTGTCTCATCTTTGGGCCAACGATGCATATAAAGAGTGAGAATTCTGACAGGGTTTTCTTGCCCGAGTAAGCTGAGTTAAAGGAACAGTTCTGTCCATGGGATGTGTTTCAGCATGACCTCTAACAACAACTCATCTGGAGGAGGGGTGATGGGGAAGGTAGCTATGGACAAGGGAGCCTTACCGATGAACCCAAGCTGTGAAAATTCCAAGATCATCCATTCTTCAGATGGTTGCTGCAGAGCAAAGTTCTTCATTGTGCTGAGATAGTTTGGTTTGGCTACAATGTCATCTTCCAGCTGCGCAACAGAGGGAGATGTCAGTGCTCAGGACAGAATATGTACACCACTGAAGAAAAACCTCTATCCTAGAATGTATCCAACAAAGGGAGACGGGTGAGAAACTTCTGGCGAAGGGCAGATTTCTTATTAAGGAAGACAAAAGCTGCTAATTCCAGCAGCACAATAAAATAATGAATAAGACAAAGTAAACAAGCTAAAATAATGACTGAGACTCAATTAACCATATTAGGTTAGCTGCAGAACATATCAATACAGTATAGTCAAACACAGCCATTTTTTCTTGGCTATTTTAAATAGGCAGCCATTAGAAATTATTCCTATTATCACAGGTCTAGGACATTACGGTATAGTATGGGACTCTTAGTAATGTACTGGTTCCAGAGCTAGCTTGCCAAGTCAAAACCATACAAAGTGACGGTTTCTAAATAAAACTTATCATTCTGTCACTCCAACTCATTCCTAACAGCCTCCTAAATAATCATTTCCCTATTAAATCTAACATCTTATGCTTTATTCTAGGATCCAGATAAAATACTCCTAACACTAGAACAAGGAAACTAATAGTAGCCATCTTTGACCAGTATCAAACTTACCTGAACATAATAAATGCCTTTGGACTGTGCATACATCATTAAAAAGCAATAATCTAAGTTCTGTTTAGTTCTCCACCTACAGTGGCAAACAAGAAAGAAAGATGGTAAATTGCTAGCAGGCAACAAGAGCTTCCTTTTGAGTAACAATACAAAATCCAGCAGAACATTTAGACCCCAGAAAATTTCCAAGAAATCTGGATTTGTTGTGTATGCACAGCTGCCATGCTAACTTGTATTCCTGTTTATTTTTACACTGAACCATATGCGATGGTATTACCACAACTAGCAATGGAAAACAAAGTAAATTAGCTGCAAGGCAACCCAATCCAAATTGGGATCACAGCCTGTGGTAAAGTGAGATTGGATTTAACCCTCTGCCCCAATTTGGATCATCCCCCCACCATGGCTGCTGTGTGTGTGGAGTAGAGAGCTCCCATTGGTTATATACCCATCCTTGCCATCCAAATAGAAGCTGTGGTAGTGGGGAGGGACATGGAATCAGATTGGTATAGCTCTGTTGACAATGTATTAAACAGTCCTCTCATGGGCATACTCTCAATTCCCCCTACTGCTGCCATTTACTTTTAAAAGAGCCACCATCATGTAAATGTCAACTGTGTAAAGGAGCCAGATCAGAAACAAAGGAGACAAGAATTATGCACAACTGGAATGGCTTCTCTGGGCACAAATATTTTCCCAAAGGATGGAAGAGACAGGTAATTTAAATCACATGCAGCCAATGATGGCTGGCATCCTGTCACTGCAATATGTAAACATAATTGGGCAGGGGGAAAGATGCTGATGTATGCCTTTTCTGGACCCTGTGGAAAGAAGTATCCAGTATCTCCTTCTCCAAGGTACACAACCCAACACACAACAATATTGGGGGAGGGGGAACAGCTCTATTTCCTCAGCCATCGATTGGCTATGAAATGCCTCTGGTCTCATTCTGGGTGCTCTTCAGCACTGAAGGAGAAAGGAGCAGCCCCCCTTCTTCCCTCTAAGTTCAAGAGGAGCCAAAATCACCCTGGGTGCATCCCTGCAACCAATTAGTGTTTGGGGAATCAGAGCAACATCCAGCAGTTCCTTCCCTCCTGCTGTTGTTTCACATTGGGAAAAGCAGCCAGAGTAACATCCATCACCTCCCGTGTGTCTGCTGGTGAAGACTTATGCTCCACCAAGCTTAAAGGCCCTTTATAATGACAGACAACCAGGGTGTGGTGAAGAGCTTCCTCAACAGTGTATCACACCAGTTGAAATCAAGTTGCCAGGTATTACCTGACTCGTTCCTTGGGGTCGCCAAAAGATTCTCGGAGACGGGAGAAGTCCGGGTAGAAGTGAGGAGAAGGTGAAATAACTTCAAGAAGTCCAGAATGTATTTCCTTAGGGAACCTGAGAAAGAAATGGTTAGGAAGGTATTGTTACTTTTTGTGAAGAGAAGAATGTAATCTAATACATTAGGTGATCAATAACCTAAGGAACATGACATACCACAGAGAAAGATACAATTAAAAACCACAGAAACTGCTGGGCTTTTCCCAGCAGTTATTATCTGGTAATTTCAAATATTCTGTTCCTCTTGAATTTCCCAAAGTTATCATAGGAGTACAAAGAAGACTTCACATTTTTCAGCAACACTCATGTAGACTTCTTCAAGAATGCTTTTTTAAAATTAATATTAATTTTTTGAATTCAAATCTTATTTACATTTCTCATTTATGCTCTCCTACCATGATGTAACAGCTGAACTATCAAATGACCTGAGCAGATGCAGGAAGAAACAGGTTGCAAAGCACCATTCATTTATCAAGAAGGAGGACACACAAAGTTTCAAGCCTTCTCAAAGGCAGCTCAGACAACCCAATCCTGCAAACACACACACAGTCACACCAGCTAGACCAGGGTAGGCAGCTTGGGTTTCTCCAGGTACTTTGGAGTGCTAAATGGCCAATGGTTATGGGAATTATAGTCCAAAATACTAAGATAAGAGCAGACTGCTTAGCTTTCAGCTCTACACACTCATGTATTCTCGCTCTGTTTTTGCAGTATGTGTTGATATTCATTTATTTGTGCTATGCAGAAGTACGTTCTCCATGGACACATTGTTGTGGTTATGGCACACCTATTTCCTATCTATTTTACAAGGCCATCTAATAAAAGTCTTGCCTTTTGAGACTTGGGACCCAAAGTATGAGAGTGGGGGCAGGGAAGGGAGAGAGAGAGAGAGAGAGAGAGAGAGAGAAAAGAAGGAGAAGGAGAGGGTTGAAATAACAACAACAACAACAATCCTCTGATCCATTTTATTTATGATTTTTTGGATCCAAAAGCTTTATTTGCTACCAAATTCACACATACACAAGGTAGTCAGGCAGTCATTTGGAAAAAGAGGATGGTCTGACTAGTCAAGGTGTGTACAAGATACTTGGATGGGAATTATTTCAAGGAAGAACCAATGGTTCTCCTCAAAAGAACTTCCTCACCTTTAAAGAACTGTGATCCTCGTCATTTTTATACTTCAGTACTCGTCTACTATCAGCTCTGGAAGTTACAAAAAGCTTTTGTGTGAATCTTTTTCTTTCTGATGTACGTTGTTAGGCTTTTAAAGGGAAGCAGATATTCCAGAATGCTCATGTGCGTCATCCTAAGGTAGGAATGGGAACTATGTGGCCCTCCATATGTTGGACTCCAACTCCCAACATTCCTCACCATTTGTTATGTTAGCTAAGACACTGGGAAGATTCTCATTTCTGTCCCAGGGTCTGAAAGAGATCGGCAGTGGGGAAAAAGACTTTAATCCTGTACAATTGTCCCCTTTCTGCAACACCATTTAGGGCTTCTTGCATTTAAATTTGCCAAAAAAGATAAACCTGTTGAACAGATTACTAAACAGACAAGTTCAAATGTGGAAAAACTGACTGTTGTTTGGTATCTGCAGGTGCAAAGTTAAATTATTCATATTCTTCTACAGAAATTATATGGATGTATTTATTTTTACTGTTACTTAGAAGCACAAAGATCTGATTTTCCCCCCTTTGTGGCAAATTTCAATGAATGACAAATGAAAGGACCTTTATCAAGAAACTCACTTCATTTAAATGTCTTCACAGCATTACATAACATACCAATGAATATTCAATCTCACAAGAGATCAGGGGCCTTTCTCCCCAGTCCCTCTACCAGTACACATTTTGACAGTATCTTTGTACAGACAGATGACAGTTTCATCATTTGCCCTGCAGTACATCTTTCCCTCCCGAGTAAACAGATCCTGATGAGACTGATGGATGCTGTCCGAAGACAACTGAAACAGGCGATATGACCAAGGAACAAGATGTAACCTCTTTGTCTGTGTTCATCCTGATTTCTAACAACAACAATCATTTGCTGTTGACAACCTTGTGCTCCTCCAAATTAATCTTCTTTTTGCATTATCTGTACTGTGGCTTCTTATTGCCAATGCTGTTTTCTTGATACAGGAGCAATTGCTTTTTCCTCTAAGCCATCTAAGCTAAAGACCGTATTTTGACTCCCTTGCGTCTCTCCCTCCCTACATGCTTCTGTCTATTCAATTTAACGGGAGATGAAACAAGCAGTTTTACTGGGGAGGGGAAAGACAGATCACTAAGATGATTAAAGGAAAAGTTTGAGGCATTTGACAGAGGGCTACTATCTTCAACCATGCCCACCAGTTTTATCAGGGTCTGCTACAAAATTGGTCTTATTATATCTAGACAATTGTGCATTCTTGCTAAGAGGCAGTAAGGAGGTATGGGGCAAGCCATGCTTCACATGACAAAACCCATCCCAAGGGGGTCTTTTTTGGCTCCCACCTCAGCTCTTAAGGGGAGATCTTGATCTCATCCAGTGCAAAGAGAAGAGCTTTAGCTAGCAGGTAGCTCCAGTCTCTTCCTCCCTCACCCCCTGCTGCCATCCCCCCAAGACTACTGCTGCTATTAATAGGCAACATACAGAATGCAAGAGCAGTAATGAAGTCAGGGACTCTCCCATTACCATTATCATCTAAATCTTCTGTCCTCTGAGTTTCAGTGCTCTTAATTCCTACCCAATGTCTTTTACAAGCTCGCTAATAATTAAAAACAATCCACCAGAGTCTCCTATCCAAATCCTTACAACACACACATACCAGTGCAACTGACTGATGAGAAAACCCTGACACTGCAATACACACACACACAGCTCTAGGACAGAAATTAACTGTTAAGTCAACATGGAGCTCTGGAGAAATCAGAGATGCAGAGCTGGCAGGACTGCAGGGGAAAGAGAATATGACCTCGTGTAGCAAAACACATCAGGGAGGTTTTATTCTTGTCAGCCAGAGTGGAAGTAAACCCCAAAGACTCTATTAAAGTTCACTTTGGTTTGAGGTCAGTCCTGGAAGATTATTGCCCCCCACACACCATGTGATGATCAGAACCTAGGTAGGATGCAGATAACAAGCACTGTGTGCCTGGGATTTCTATAAATCTAAGTCAGTCATACTTGCCATACAGCCCACAAGTGGCATAAAATCAGATCACAGACCACACAGCACATGCTGTTGTTCTAAATTATCAGTCTACCAAGAGGTGGAGAAATGGAAGGTAGAGGACACGGGGGAATAAAGAGATGCCACGAGAATTGCTGTGGCTGGTGCAGAGCAGACCTGCAGCTTGTTTTAACAGGCAGGGAGGGAAGAAACTAAATTTAACCACATGTGAATTCAAGGCCTGTACTTTGCGCCTAATCTTATTCAGACAATAAATATAATATTAACACATTTTTCATTATTTTTACTGAAGAAAAACAAATGGGCTTCCCCTTACAAATGAACTGAGATATTAACATAGGATGGAAGAACACTGCTTACAGGCTTTTGATATTTTCCGCCACTCCCGTTGCATACTGTGGATCTGTCTGCAAAGGAAAATGAAACTAGTATAAGGCAATGAACAGATGTAGATATATGAAGTATTTTTGCTCTGCTTCTAGAACACAATCTCTGCTATGCAAACAGCACTGTTTCTTTCTTCTCAAGGGCTGCTAGATACACTTGATTTGTAAATTAGCCAACAGAAGCATCTCAATACTCTACTCTCACAATCTGAAAAAGTTAAGTGAAAATTCGTGTTGCTATTAACCCTCTTCTTCGGTCACCTGTGGTGATTTCAGAATGACCTGGAAACCACCAGATAGGAAAGCAGAACAAAAATGATCATGCTTTAACATGCAAGCCATTTTTCATCAGAAATTCTCTTTATAAGGTCAATTTCTGGTACACTAACAGATCTTCAGATTCCTTTGCACTTTCAAAAGGACCTACATGTATTTGCTGCAAAAATAATAAGCAACTGTAAATTATTCTATCACAGACCTTATATATAGTTTTAGCTGTTGCTCAAGTCTTAAATATACTATTTAAACAGGACCAATTAATGAAATAAAAGAACAGCAACTTCCAACACAATTATGAAATGCTCACTCTGGCAACAATTATTTTACCACTCTAGTGTTGTTGGTTTTAGTATCTCTCTCACTATCCTTCTTGAGAATGTTAATGTTCTACATGTCCGTCCTTAGCTAGTCGATGACCAATGTATGCTATGTTTGACCGGCCTATTGAAATCTAATGGTGAATCTAGGTTTCACCATAATATGGAGAATCTCTTGCTCTGTGAAAAAATACCAATGTGGCTAAGAATGTAGTCCCCATACTAATCATGTGCATGATGGGATTTTCACATGACTAACAAAGAGTTGCAGCATCATTTTGGTAGCAGTGATGAAATCGCACAGTCTTTCTTAACCTTGCCCTTCATATCCACACCATTAGGCACTGACATCTGCCAGGGACAGGGTAGCCTCTACATGATTGTTTTCAGAATCTCAGGTTCCTTCAACTCTTCAAAATTACCCAAATCAATATTCTTTCAATTCCTATATGCACTATATATTGTTTCTTTAAAATGTTTTAGTTATGCTGCTTTTCATTTATCTATAGGTTGAGTATTCCTTATCCAGAAATAAAAAAAAAAAAAATCCAAATCCAAAATTGTCCACATGAATGGCTGAGACCAAAATGACACCTTTGTTTTTGATGCATCAGGGTATGCAAACTTTGTTTCATGCACAAAGTTATTAAAATATTGTGTATAAAATTACCTTTAAGCCATGTGTATAAGGTTAATATGAAATATATATGAATTCCATGTTTAGCGTTGGGTCCCATTTCCAAGACATCTCATTATGTGTATTCAAATATTCCAAAATCTGAAAAAATCAGAAATCCAAAACACTGCTGGTCCCAAGTATTTTGGATGAGGCATACTCAACCTGTATTTTGTTTTATTTATTTTAAGCATCCATATACCAGCCTTTATTCAGCAGATTTCAGACCAGTGGATGACAAACAGTGGAGAAAACACAGATATACAATACCATAATCTTAATGATCAAATGGGTTACTTCATATCAAACAGAACGCAATGAAAATGAAGATTGGAGGGGAAAAAACAGATTTTTTATTAAAAAGAGTACACAAAAATTGGAAACCAAAACAGCTGCTGATACTGTTCCTATAAACTTGGATCTCAAGTATTTCAAGTTGACTGTCTCTTTAAACTTCTTACAAGATTCACAGAAGTTGGCTAAAACCTAAAGGAGACATTAAAATGTCATGTCTACAGTCAAAGCCTGCCAATCACACGCCTTACAAATGCTTGACATGTCACTTCTTCCAACGAACAATTTGTCTCCATGTCCCCAAAAGCACACACCCAGATGTAAGCAAAGGGCTATCCATCTATGCTATATTGGGTGACAAAGCCATGTGCCATGGTTCCTGCTAGGACCTCAGACTTTGCCCTAATATGCCATGTGATGGTGCCCAGCCCAAAGTGAAGGAGCCCGGAGCACTCCTTGTTCTGAGAAGCATATTTATTAACAAAAACCATTATTTCCAAAGACTGGCCAGTTACTCCTGTTTAACTGGAATGGGGGGGGGGGGGAGGGACCCACAAAAGCTTTATGTTTATTTACTTGAAGCTTTCCCCCACCCCACCCTCATTGCCTCTCAGCATGGCAGGACTCCTGAGGGGGGCAGATACAACAAATAAAAACATTCAAAGGATTAAATATACAAATAAACACATTTTGTAAAACATTTTAAAACTGCAGACAATTAAAACACCCAGGGCATCCACCCTTGTTTTAAGGGCTTAAGGCACTGTGAAATAATACAGTCTTAATTGGACACCAGATGCTCAAAAGTGATGAATCTAGCCTGGCTTCCCTTACTGAAAAATATAGGGAAATCAGAAGATATCAAGGTTTGATGGTCTTTCTACAACAATATATTACTGGATGCATTTTTTTTTCTCTCAAAGGTGTTGGGGTTTTCTTTTGTTTTTTGGGTACAGAGAAACAAATTTATTTCAGGCCTGAGATAAATAATCCCAGTGGGAGTGCTATGAGAAAATACACACACAGAGACACCCTCAAAGCCAGCAACAGTGTATTAATGTGCTACAGTCATTCTAATTGCAGGGTTCAGAAACTGGCACTGATTCAAGGAATTAATCCAGCAAAACAGGCAGGTCTCACTTAAGCCTTTTTAGATTGTAAACCTGAGGGCATGGAAATGTCTAATTTTAAAAATGTAAGCCGCTCTGATAGCCTTTTGGCTGAAGAGCGGAGTATAAATACTATAAATAAATAAATAAATAAATAAATAGCCTTTTTTGGGATACCTAACAAGAGATAGCAGCAAATGCTCATAACCCTGAGAGAAAATGGTTAAAACAATATCCTACCAGGTCTCTCTCATTTTCTTTTTATTTTCTGCTGAAAAGTTCAGTGAACAGCTGCCTAACATTCTGTAAGAACAGAGGTCAACAAGCCAAGTGAAATTTAAATTAAAGAGATCCACAAATGTGCCAGCTTGGCAACAGCCATGCAGCCTTCTGCTAACATATTGACCCTACACAGCCGAGTGCATCCAAGCATTGTTTCACACTGGAAACAGCCTGCTGGGCCCCATTTGTAGTATGTGCCCAATGATCCTTGTCGGACAGCAGCCTGAGGTTAGACTTATCACCTGGTGCCAAAGGAGGAGTTGGCCTGTAGCCACATGGAGATACATCCTTCAGTTTTATGAGTATACACAGCCTCCTGGGTCAGCATCAAGCCTGTGTCAGACAGACAATAAAGGGATATTGAGATGCTATTAAAGCTGGAATCAGAAGTTTAACAAAAGGACCACTTTACCTCGGCAATCAGGACAACAATGACAGAGTCTTCCTTCTCCTGCTGGTTGAGCTCCGAGATCAAGGAGTTGAGGGTATCTGTCAGGTAGGAATGCACTTCCCGCTTGACACTGGGAATCCCCATGACTACTGATACTGCAAAGGAGCAAAACCAAAGTGTACTTGAAATTCCCTTAATAACAGAGAAACCTGTCATCATTTCATATTTTATTTTTCAAAGGAACTCATTGTCCTTCTACCTGTACTGCTTTCCCTTATTTGTCCAAAATTCTCTTTGTGTTCTGGAGCAGGAATCAATAATCTCATTTATTGGATGTACAACTGAAGAATGTTCAGTGGCACAGGCTGGACAAGTGACCCTTTTGGACTTTAGTTTCCAGAAGCCCCTGGTCACCAATCTTCCCAAAGGCAACTTCTCTAAGCATTGATAGTGACCACCTTGTCTATCATAGAGTAATGTCCCCTAACACCACATTGATTTTGACTGGAGAAGCTGGTTAAGTCTTAAGGGGTTCAAAAGTGCCTGCCTGACAAACATTTTACCTCCAGGAAAATGAAGTATATTCTCAAAGAAAGAATTAGGCAGCTTGTCGAAAGGAACAGCATACAGTCAGGCACTCCCTCTTCTAAAATCTAGTGTAGATGTTTTTCCCAGGCAGGGCCAACTGGATCTCAAGGAAAACTACTTTTCTGTTGCTAATGGAGTGGAAATTTTCTTTTCTTTTATTGTCCTTTGTCCCTGGTCCTCAAACAGCCGAATAAGAAGTAGAGTGGTCCCTGTGTGCAGTGAAATCCCTTAAACCATCTTAACTGACAACAGAGTAACATGTGAGACAGAATGTAGGCCTGTGACTCTAACATCATCACCTTTCTTCTCCTGTGTGGTTTTAAACATCTTTGCCTGATGAAGAAGCCAGTGACATTTCAAAAGCTTGCATGACCTATTTTCTGTATTTTGGTGGGCCAATAAAAGTACTGCTCTTTTGTGGATGTTATTGCATTTTGCTTTATGGCCAACATGATTACATCTGAATAGGTCCCATAAAGTGTTCATTCTCAGGGCCAGTTTATACAGTATGGTTGCCAGTTAGAGGTTGCTTATAAATCACTCCATTATCAAAATGGTTATGAAGCCCAACTGATCATACCGTTGCCTTGTTTCATAATAATGGCTGCCCCAAGAAGTGAACAACAGCAGCCTTCACAAGGAGCCTGTAACTTGTAGATCAAATCTGACTTACTTATCCTAGGATGGCAATGCTGCAAAGCAACTTGTTTGATATTAGTATCCTCATTTTCTTTCATGCCTCCATAACAGCTGGGAGTGTAGACTTGGGGAAGATAAAAGTGAAGGGAAGTGACTGAAAGAGCAGCAAGCAACCAACACCCACTTACCTCCAGTTCGCCCCTGTCCAACATGCACAGCTGGTTGCAGGCTGTTCTCTTTAGACAGCAAATGTGGCAAATGATGAAAAATAGTGGGGAGATGCAGCACATTCTTGTTAGTGATATTCCACAATTTTAATTTTGTTTCATCTGTTGGGGGAGGGGTGGAAGAAGAAAGGAGAATGTAACCATTTTGCAAGAGGAAAAGACAGGCTGTACAAGCATAACCACTTCATTGCACCATCTGGCCAGCTGAGATGATCACTTAACTTAGGTTAATCAGTCCAATCTTCTTCACTTGTACTCACTAATCCCATTAAGTGCAGCAGGAATTACTTAGGGCTCAAGACAGATAAACATGTCCCATTCCCCGAGTACAGACGTCTTTTAAGATAAGGAAATAAATGTTAAATGAAACCTCTGGCAACAGGATGTAAATCTGCACCTTGAATATCTATACTTCTGACAAATCTCAGGGACCTAATTCTCCCTAACAGTTATATTTTAAACCAGTGCCATTTCAAGAGACTGAATATCCACAACAGCAATCAGAAGTTTCAAAAACAAAACAGAGTGTCTACCTAGCATGCAAAACTCTGTTGTTCAGTGTGTGTGTGTGCGCACGTGCACCTGTGCTTTCAATTTGCCTGTCAATTTATGGCAATCCCATGAATTTCATAGGGTTTTATTGGACAAGGAATACTCAGAGGTGCTTTTGCCAGTTCCTTCTTTTGAAATATAACAGGGTACCAAAGCTTTATGATATACTTGTTCTTAATTGAACTGTACCATTTCAAAAAAGGATTTTAATTTCCCTCTCCATTGAAATTACAGATGTGCATCACTTAATGAAGCTTCCAACAAAGAAACTTTTTTTCAAAAAAACCTTTTTATGCTCCCCACAGCCATCCTTTTCCTCCTCTTCTCCGTCTAGCTGGAGGATTTGTTTATTCATCAGCAGTGACTTTGGGATAATAATGAAGGAGGGCTAGAGAAATACACATTTTTGCTTTCAGGTTGCACTTGTGTGTCTGAAATAAAGCTTGAGAAGGGAAATGACAGCATTCTACTGTAGCTGATCCTTGTGTAGCTGTGTGTGCCTGCCTACAACATGAAAGACAAACAGCAGTTGCCTTCAAAATCTATTATTAACCAAACATGAACAGCAAAACAGAGACAAGGGGAGAGCAGATAAGCCTACATTCAGAAGCCAGTCCAACATGTTAAAAAGATATATATCAAAATGTCTGGACATTAAAATGGACATTGTAAGAAAAGTGGAAGCTGGTCAAAGAAAAAGTCATCCCTGAATACATTTTGAAAGAAGCTGTAATTTTCTTGTAATTTGGTACAAAAGTTTCTGTTAAAGAAGTAATGTCCAGGTATACCTGGATAAACCATTACAAATCATAGAAATCCCCCATCCTTCCCTAGATGCAGCCTTTCTATGTCATCACCACCAGGGGACAATGAAGTAGCAGAGGCCTTACTCTGCAATGTCTGCATACCACTTTTTGCTCCCAGCATAGGCTGTAGGAGCAAAGATTGCCTTATGCAGGAGCGAACAACATTTACTGACTGTCCACTTCTGGTTTCATAAGACACTGCAAGTTGTTTTAAAAGACAATTGCTACTCCTGGAAACTTGCAGAAAGTACACAATTCCTTTTTTGAACTTTCTTTTGGAAGGAGATTATCTGGGACTTGCAAAAACAGGCACGTACACTCACCCACATACACTCTGTGGGCCATGTGTTCCCAACCTCTGACCTTTGAGAACCAGTTGGCTAGAGCTGCTGCCAAGAGAAGCAGCAGAGAGAAGAAGCAGCAAAGAGAGAGAAACCTCCAGAAAACATAACAAAAATGCAAGGGCTGTGGCTGGGTTTGTATTCACAAGGGACAAATGCAGAGGGCAGCAGTGTGCTTGTAGAAGACTAAGCACACAGAGATGGGTTCTTTACTGGGGTTTCACAGCAGCTGGTACATTCAAGATTACTAAATGTTTTCTGTGGATTAGGGAACATTTTTTCATCATACTGACATCACATCCATGACAAATGTACAACATCCAAAAGGAAATGTCTAACGCCTCCTATGCTATTGCCCTACAAGTGCCCCATTGCCTTTGGTAAGCCTGCTCTTGGACACACAGAATGAATGAATCTTTCCTATCTGATGTTCTTTGGGAATGTACAGCACGCATACATGACCACAGACACACATACTTTTCTCCAGTACTTCAATGCATCTGTGAGGCTCATCCTCATTAAAACCTGATTTACCAGATAAGCTGCTCCATGTCCGGTTTATATCCCGCAGGGCTTGTTTCTCAGAGATGGCTCGCTTTATTTCATCTAGGACGAGGTTCAGCTCCTTGGACCTCTTGAGGCTCTCCTGCTCTGCAGCATGTAAGCGGTCTCTCAGCGCTAGGAACTCTCGCTGATAGATATCCACAACATCACCTGCAGAGAAGAGCAAAATGCTACACCTTTCTTTATATCATAAAAGGAAGAGTTTCTGTGGTTTAGACCAGTGCTTCTCAGTCTGAGCTGGGGGACTAGCAATTTTTATTTTCCCCATGTACCAGGGACTGGCACTGTATTTATGGCCATCAGTCATAATTGCTATTTTCCCATTACTGGAAATTTACCAGAGACCAGCAACCAATGGTTCAGAGATTGGCCCTAATCCAGGGACCACCACTTTCAATAGCACTGGTTTAGAAAGATCGGCGCCAGTTTTCTTTGGGAGAAAAAAATGATCACCCACCTCCTACTGCTAATTTTGAAGAGGTATATATGTCCCTTCTGATATACATAGAACTATATTATTCAGAACAACGTGCTCCTTCATCAAGCAGGTTCTACACATACATCTTTTAAATATTTAAACATTCACACCTGCATACATGGTTAATGCCCTGGGGCAGAAGTTCAGATAGTACAGATAATTTTAGAAGTAGCCAAGAGCAAAGTCACAGTTAAATGGTTTATATATAAACCAGATTCCTTTGAAAGTCACCTTGAGATAGAATCTTGCTATACAATACTCAGAACTGCTCATTTTGTTGAAACAGTACCTACTGTATATACACATGTAGAAATATAGACATTTTAGTCAAAAATTGACCTGGATTGACTTATCCACTGGTCAATGTAAGTACTGTACTTTAACTCTTAACAAAAAAGAACTATTTCCCGTTCTTAAGAGCAGAGTGGTGAAAGGTGACAGCTTAGGCTGTCCTGGAAGCACCTAAAAGAAGCACCAACCCCCATCTATTCTCTCTGCCATTTCTGATATTTCTGAATAATTGAGCAAGAAAATATTGGCAGTGGCAGCTCTTTGGTGCTTCCCCTCAAAAGAGTACCAACAGGAATCAGCCACTGAAAAATATGAGCAAGACATTTGTGTATCTCTGTTGATACCCTGGTTGATACCTGGAATATCGACTTTACCAGGGCTATAAACAGCATTGCTCCTGAGTGTCCTCTCCGACTCGCTTCTAATAAGAAACCCAAGACCTTCGTAGGATGAAGCGAGACGCAAGATGACTAGAACGCAGCTGGTGCCAACACCATCGTTTATCTGACAAGGCCCTCCTAGAGAACCTATTAAAGTCCTATGGAGTGGCATTCGATGCAGCAAAGAATTCTTTCTATGCTGCACGCATTGCATCGGCAGAGTCTCATCCAGCAGAGCTTTTCAGAGTGGTTAAAGAGCTAATCCAACCCCCTCCCACCCTGAATCTGTTATTAGCATCTACAAATGCCTGCTGTGACGCCTTTAAGGACTTTTTTGCTGATAAAATCTCTCAGATAAGGGCCAATCTAGACACCAGCATTAATACAGAAACTATAGAAGAGGTGTCCAGTGACTCCGTGGACATGGTTAGACTGGATCACTTTGAGTTTGTAAGTACCAAGGAAGTGGACAAGCTCCTTGGATGTGTTAGGAAGACGACATGCCCTCTCGATCCCTGCCCATCTTGGCTGACCGCCCAAGGATCACTTGGGATGCAGTGATGACATTGCTTCAACTTGTCATCAACGCATCCCTCAGGGAGGGTAAATTTCCATCTGAGTTTAAACAAGCCGTGGTTAAACCACTTTTGAAAAAGCCCTCCCTGGATCCCTTGATTAGAAATAATTATAGGTTGGTCTCCTTGTTACCATTCTTGGGCAAGGTGATCGAGAGGGTGGTTGCCTTCCAACTCCAAGCTATCTTGGATGAAGCTGATTATCTAGACCCATTTCAAACCGGCTTCAGGACGTGATATGGAGTTGAGATGGCCATGGTTGCCTTGGTCGATGATCTCTGTCTGGGTATCGATAGAGGAAGTGTGACTCTCTTGGTGCTTGTCAGAGGGCAGAGGATAGGGAGGAGGAGGGTTGGGATCCCGCTGGAGAGGAGGAAGGGCAGCAGGGCCCTGCGGAGCACCGGAGGGCAAGGCAGGTGCAAATCTAATGGGATCCAGCTGGGGAGGGGGCAGAGATGGAGACAATTGAAGAGCAGCGTCCTATAAAAGGGGAAGGGGCGGGGCCGGATGAGGAGGAAAGAGAGCATGGTCGAGAAGGCGAGGAGGAAGGTGGAGAGGAGAAAAAGAAGCGAAACCGAGAGGCTTGGATGGCAGCCCTGACCAGAAGACACCTGAGGTCTCATCTAGGAACCCGGGAGGGAGAAGGTTTGAGAGACCCATGTGGAGACATGGGGCACGGTGTTGTCAGTACGCTGATGACACTCAAATATATTTCTCTATGCCTCCAACTGATGCAGTGACCAAGGATGGCATCTCTTCTCTGAATGCCTGTCTGGAGTCAGTAATGGGCTGGATGAGGGAAAACAAACTCAGGTTGAATCCAGAGAAAACGGAGGTACCCGTGATAGGTTCCCCCAACCCAGGGACGGAGATTTGTCAACCTATTCTAGATGCGGTCACACTTCCCCTGAAGAACAAAGTTCGCAGCTTGGGAGTACTCCTGGACTCATCCCTCCAGTTAACATCTCAAGTGGAGGCGATAGCCAGGAGTGCGTGGTGTCAACTATGGTTGATACGCCAGCTGTGCCCCTACCTGGACACAGGGGACCTTGAAACAGTGGTATATGCACTGGTAACCTCTTGTTTAGATTTCTGTAATACACTCTACATGGGCTACCTTTTTACCAAGTCCGGAAGCTTCAGTTGATCCAGAACACAGTAGCCAGATTGGTCATGGGGGCATCTAGAACAGATCACATCACCCTCATATTAAGATCGCTACATTGGCTGCCAATCAGCTTCCAGGCGCAATACAAAGTGTTGGTTCTTACCTTTAAAGCCCTACATGGCTTGGGCCTGAGTTACTTGAGGGAACGCCTCTCCCTGCATAATCCGCCCTGCACTCTCAGAATCTCAGGGAAGAATCTGCTGGAATATACCAATGCTAGACTGATGTCGACTTCCCACAGGGCTTTTTCAGCCACAGCCCCGAAATTATGGAACAACTTGCCGGAAGAGAGCCATCTTATTACCACCTTGGATGCCTTCAAGAAGGCACTTAAGACGAATCTCTTCCGGCAGGCCCCTTACAGGCTGTCTGTACAGCCCCTTTGTCAGCTTTTCTGGGTTAAAATCAGGCAAAGTTATCACATTAAAGTTAAAGAATATAATCACTGCTAACATAGTTGCCATGTTCTTTGCTTTGCCTTTTCATTCTTTTTGACATGTGTACATTTTCTTAGCTCTGCCTGCATTTGTTTGCCCCACACACATACACATTGCACAGTCACCATTTACCATAGTTATCTCCTCATCAATCCAGCTTTTAAGGTGAGAACAAAGTTATGCCTGCCAGAATTTTTAAGTTCTTTGATAGTTTTCCTTTCCTTTGCATCCTTTACTACAAGTTCTACCCTCAACTTATCCACAGGCCATATCAAAATCCATACTTTTGGCCCAAAAACCTTCCTTCAATTTATACATTAGGTCAACTTATAGTCAAATAAATATATATGGTACAAAGGAAAGCAGATAGAAACAGTGACTAGTTATATGCTATAGATTGTTTACTTTAAGTACAAAGAGTAATATGCCAGATATTGGTTCATATAACCATTCTAAAGATGTACCATATATACTCAAGTATAAGTTGATCATGTGTATAAGTCAAGGACAGGTTTGGGAACCAAAATTATGGATTTTGATATGACCCATGGAATAGTCGAGTGTAAAATTTAGGGACATGTAACAAAAGATCTAAAGAATGAAGCAAAGAAAAACAATGCCAAGGAACTTACAAATTCCAGCAGGCACAACTATTTATGCTCACACTAAAGGCTGGGTGGAGGAGAGAGTGGAAGGGGGTCAGTGTTTCCAGGACAAATTATACTCTTGCCTTTCACCAAGTATAGTAATTACATTGATCCATGGATCAGTCAACACAGGTTTTTGTGATCAATTATTTGACTAAAATTTCTAGACTTATACATAGGTACAGTATATACAGTATACAATCTAACAATGGGATTACTGATAAAAGCATATCTCCGCCCCCCCCCCACCCCCGGCTTGTCATCTTTAACTGTTGTAAGAGGTTGATCTTGTAAAATGGACATATATATATAAACGGTAGAGCAGTATCAACCCACAATCTGCTTTGTTTATAGGAGAAAGTATGCATAGATTTGTAGGTTGATCAACTGATTTGATATATAGTCTCATTAGTAGATTTGTGTTCTAGCATTTTAAATAAAACCAAAAATGTACTTCAGGAAGTAACCAATAGTAACTAAAGTGGTGTGCCAACTTTCTCAAGGGTTAAGAACAAGAATAAACAGGAAACAAAAGCAAAGCTACTATACTTATTATAGGGAAATTATTTCTAGAAGTTAGTTTGGGGGGGGGGGGCTATTATCCAAATATTGCTGATTTGACTTCTCAGGCTTGACAGGAAACTTCATTTGGCAAAACCAGAATGGGGTGAGATGGGGGAACAGGGCCAGAATTATGTTTGAAGCCAGGGTGAGCTTGCTCTCAACTACCCTGAAGTTTTAGACAAGTTCCCAGACATTCAAATGGGAATTTTATTACGTTAAGTGATGTTACTATTATTACTATAGCAACCAATCAGCAGAAAGACACTAAAAATAGACTCTTCACAAAGAAACGGTTGTCCAGTTCAGTTCCCATCCGCCCATCCCCTTGATGCATTGGAAACAAACTAGAGGCCAGGATTCTCGCAGTGAGAAATTTCAGCAGAAAGGAAAAATAATCAAGGAGATAAATTGAAACTCCAAGCCAAAGACTTTGTAACGAAAATCAGTTTTTTATTAATAAGGAAATGGGATTCACACTGCCCTCACCTTATGGCAAGCCTGGGGAGGCTCAAAAGTCAGACCTGTAACACATCTCTCCCCACTTGTGTCTGAACTACCAGATGCTTTGGAAAATAAACTTCCATGAATAATTAAGGGAAGGATATAGTAACTCCGACTGCCCTCTTGGACAGATGGCAAAAGATGGCTCTTGGGAAAAATGAAACCAATGGATGGAGTGAGTATTTAATTAGTGGGCATTAAGGCATTTCCCTGAGTTTCCTATAGGTAAACTGTGATCCTGATTAGCTGAAAGTCTACTGCAGGCAAAGTCAAATTCATATTATTTTCAGCAGGACATACCCAGAAGGCAAAGATGGACAAGCAGCTGCTCCCCCAGCCCTGACTTTCTCTCCCACAGGCTTCCTTTCTAGCTCAGTTCCTCCCTCCCTGTCTTAAATTCAGTCATGAGTGAAGGCAGCAAGATGACCCTGCTCAGATCCTGCTGCCACAAAAATCAGAGCTGAAGCTCATTTTCCAGCACATACAGTGCCTGGTAATTCCAAAGTGATGGAGCTCAATAAGGCACAAGATAGAAATAAAGCTGCTGCAGCCAAGACAAAGCTGAAACCATTGGGGAAAGCCAGAAACAAGCAAACACAATAAATCCATTTCCACAAAAAACATTCTGTCAAAAGTGCTGCTGTTTCATAACATCTGTACATAGCAGCCAGTGTGGCATAGTGGTTTGAGTGCTGGACTATGACTCTGGAAACCAGAATCTAATCCCACTCAGCCATTGAAACACACTGATTGACCTTGGACAAGTCACATGCTCTCAGCCTCAGAGGAAATGAATGGCAAACCTCCTCTGAACAAGTCCTGCCAAGAAAACCCCATGATAAGGTTCGTCTTAGAGTCACTATAAGTCAAAAACAGCTTGAAGGCACACAACAACAACAACAACAACAACAACAACAACAAATCAGTTAACACAACATTCCTGGCATTATCTGCAGTTGAATAAAAGGCTGCACCCCCTTGCGACACCAGGATGCTTGTCCACCCACTCCATGAGAGTCTCATTTTCAAGACATGGTCCGAAGCAGTACCAGGAGACACAGAGTCATATCGTGTAGAAAGCTTCTTGCCAACCATCACTCTTTGACTGTTCCCTCTTCCTGAAGGAGAAATTTCACACAATCGTCATATTTTGCTGATTTATTAGAAATACCATGTTCTTTCCTTCTCTGGATCCTACTAGCTGCCAAGAGGGTCAAAGATAAGAGTGCCGAAGTGTCAGGCCTTTACAGGTATACGATATTCAACTGTGAAGCTGTATTCCAATTAGCTGCCAATCAAATATGGGTTCAGTCAATTCAGAGAACTATAAAAGGGATGCCTCTGATGGGAAAAGCTTTCCAGACCATTACAAGAAGAAAAAGAATACATCTACAGTAGAACACATAGATGCAGAATGCTAAAAAAGAGAGAAGACAGGAAGAACAGTGGGCCTTGGTATCCACTGGGATCTGCTTCCAGGATCTCTGATTGTTCAAATTCCATTATATGTAATGGTATAGTAAAATGGTGTCCCTTATATAAAATGTCAAAATACTAGATTTTCTTTTCAGAATTTTATATATATATATATATATATATATATATTTCATGCCATGGATGATTGAATCCATGAATGCAGAATCTGTGGATATGGATGGCCAACTGTATTATCTGGGCTGTTATACTATGTACAGTAAGAATTCATTAAATCACCACATGTGTCTCTTAATGGTGGCTTTAAAACCCCATCTCAAAGGACGTGTTACATCAAAAGCAGCTTTTCTCAACTTTTTGTGCCCTGAAGGAACCCTTGAAATATTTTTCAGGGCTCAAGGAGTCCTTCATAAAAATTATATCAACAGCTCCAAAAATATTTATTTTTTCCCCAGTCACAATCTCTCATGAAACCCCTAACTGACCACTCACAGAACCTTAGTGTTCTGAGGAACTCTGGTTGAGAAACCCTAATCAAAAGGTTGCAAGGTAGATTTATTTCAAGCACAGTCCAAAGTCTTTTAACTATCATCCAGACAGAAAACATATTTTACTCCCCAGGAATCAACATTTTGTTGCATAAATCACCAGACAAACTCCTAGACCTAAAATATAGGCATTTGATGGCATTGTCACCTGAAGAGCTGTAAACAGTGTCCCAGGTTCAGCCACCTGCCATACACAGATTTTTTTTAAAAAAAAAAAATCCCAACAAATGTATTATATTTTTGTTAGTTACATTTGTTTTGCAAAGAGGGCTCACACTACCCAGAAATGTTCAACTTCATGTAAGTGTTTTCTGGTTCTGGGTGTTTACATATTGTGGAACATATTGTGGAACTCATCCTGGAGAGAAGTGACCAGTGGGGTGCCACAGGGTTCTGTCCTGGGCCCAGTGCTATTCAACATCTTTATTAACGATTTGGATGACAGAATTGGGGGCATACTTATCAAATTTGCAGATGACACTAAACTGGGAGGAGTAGCTAATACCCCAGAGGACAGGATCAAAATTCAAAATGACCTGAATAGACTAGAAAGCTGGGCCAGTGCTAACAAAATGAAATTCAATACAGAGAAATGTAAGGTTCTGCACTTAGGGCGGAAAAATGAAATGCACAGATATAGGATGGGGGACACCTGGCTGAACGAGACCACATGTGAAAGGGATCTAGGAGTCCAAGTAGACCATAAGCTGAACATGAGTCAACAGTGTGATGCGGCAGCTAAAAAAGCCAATGCAATTTTAGGCTGCATCAATAGAAGTATAGTTTCTAGATCAAGGGAAGTTATAGTGCCACTCTATTCTGCTTTGGTCAGGCCCCACCTGGAATACTGTGTCCAGTTCTGGGCACCACAATTCAAAAAGGATGTGGAGAAACTGGAGCATGTCCAAAGGAGGGCAACTAAGATGGTGAAGGGTCTGGAAACCTTGCCCTATGAAGAACGCCTTAGGGAGCTGGGGATGTTTAGCCTGGAGAAGAGAAGGTTAAGAGGTGATATGATAGCCCTGTTTAAATATTTGAAGGGATGTCATATTGAGGAGGGAGCAAGCTTGTTTTCTGCTGCTGCAGAGACTAGAACGCGGAACAATGGATGCAAACTGCAGGAAAAGAGATTCCACCTCAACATTAGGAGGAACTTCCTGACAGTAAGGGCTGTTCGACAGTGGAACACACTCCCTCGGAGTGTAGTGGAGTCTCCTTCCTTAGGGGTCTTTAAGCAGAGGCTGGATGGCCATCTGTCAGGGATGCTTTGACTTGGAGTTCCTGCATGGCAGGGGGTTGGACTGGATGGCCCTTGTGGTCTCTTCCAACTCTATGATTCTATGATTCTATGATTCTATGATTCTATACTTGACTGTGCACCCTCAGACACTCTTGTGCATAAGGGGGCATTTTTATAACCTACAATACACTGGAATTATCACTGGTGTAAGAAAATATCTCAGATCAAGGCATTCAGAGGACTGTTTTTATCTGTCTAGAAGAGGGTTAAAGCAGCAGATGATATGTACAAACCCACCACTGCTTTCATGTATTCCATAATATCACATGGCATTTGCACAAATAAGGATAAATTATACGTTAAAGGTGGAGAGTGGCTCCATACAAGTTTCAGTAAAATTTATTCAACTAACATTAGAATAGTAAGTACATATGGACTACTTTTAAAAAGCCTTAGATCTGCCACACTTCTGTCTAGAACAGGTCCCCCCTCCCCCGCATTTCCAAGTGCATCTATACTCAAAGTGCCAAGAGGCATTTCATAGCTCAGCCATGCTGCTTCAAAGTCCATCATTTATAGGGGCAGAATGGTCAGTGACCATGATGGTTTTAATTGGTGTTCTGCATGTTCCACACACTTCTTGGACACAGAGGCATATGTACAAAGGCATGTTTGCACAACTGCATTTGTTTCATAAAACACCACTGATGCTCTCGAAGGTCTATGAATAATTCACATCTGGTTTTATGTTGTTTGCTGCTCACAAGAGATGTTGGCAATACCACAACTACCTAAACGTGATAATTTGGGGAAACATATAAGAATCCCCCTAACACGTTTATTACACTAGGGGCCCATTCCCATTGAGGGTTAAATCGGATCATGTGGAAGCATGATCCGGTTTAAACCACTATAGTTCCCATTGGCGAATGGATTTGAAATCGATTTGCCAAGGGGGTTGGGGTTTTCCCCCATTTAACCCGTGTCAAAAAGGAGCTGGTTTTTACCGCTCCCTTTTGGGCTGAATTGATTTATTTGAGAATAAATCGATTCAACCCAGTGGGAACCACCAGTGACCAGGAGATGACAGGGGCAGCTGCAATGGCCCCTGCCATCTCCCAGTCACCGGCCTCCCTCCCTCGCCCTTCCTCCTCCTCCCTCACTCTCCCTCCCCACTGCCATCCTTAGATTGCATGATCCACGGGTAGCAATGGCCCCAGAGGGACCCCATGGGTTCCTCCTCCTCCCCTCCCTCCCTCCACTGGCCTACCTGGCAGGGGGCTGGTGGTGCAGCAGCAGCAACAGCAGCCCTCTCCTCCAGTCCTCCTCCTCCTGGCCGAACCTTTCTCCACTGCTAGCCCAGGAGTTAGTTCTCTGCCCCGTAGGCCGAGAGGCAGGCAGGCAGGCAGGCATGGAGGATGCAGGGCCGCAGGACTGGAGAACGTGCGTCCATTTAGGAGGACGCAGGCACACACACCATAGAGGCAGAGATGCACGTCCTCCAGTCCTGCAGCCCTGCGTCCTCCATGCCTGCCTGCCTGCCTCTCTCCTTCTGCCCAGGCATCCTTCTAAGGAGGCCTATGGGGAAGAGAACTAACTCCTGGAGAAGGAGGCTGGGCTGGCAGTGGAGAAAGGTCCAGCATGGAGGAGGAGGAGGAGGAGGAGGAGGAGGAGGAGGACTGAAGGACAGGGCTGCTGCTGCACCACCAGCCCCCTGCCAGGTAGGCCAGTGGAGGAGGGAGGGAGGGAGGGGAGGATGGAGGAGGAAAGAGGGAAGGTTTTTCCCCCCTTTCCTTTCCTCCTCCTCCATCCATTCTCTCCATGGCCGTTTTCCCCCTTTTCTCCCCTTAATGTGAACGACAAAGGGGAGTAAAAAGGGAGTAAATGGCCCCGGAGAGAATTTGCTTTCAAAATAATCCAGTTTCAAACTGGATTATTTTGTAAGTGGGAATGGGCCCTAGTTTTCTTTTTAAATCCATTCCTACTGCTTAAATATACTCCTACTCAGCACCCCACTACAAAACTCACTCGGACACATTTTCCCAAGTTAATGCAATACAAAAAGACAGGGACGGCAAATGTATGGGCCTCTAGACAGGTCCCATCATCCTTTTCCACTGAATATGGCAGCTAGGGATGATGGGAGTTTCAGTTCAACAACACCCAGCGGTGATATATTTCCCAACCCTCCTGTTCAGGTGTTCAGTAACTGCATACAGGACCATGCCAGCCCTGTCCCCCTCAACACCATCGATTTCTTCATGGGGAAAAACAACATATCTGAAGAGGAGAACCTGTTGCATTAATGAAGGCAGTCCCTGAAAGACAAAATATAAGGAAATTGGGGGTTTGTAGTCTGCACCCAACAGGCTCTCCTCTTCAGATTCATTGCTTTATTATTTAAACACACACGCACATTCACAGATCTACAGTCAAGATTCCAGCTCATCATGTTAATCACAACCAGACTCCTGTAAAAAGGTTTTACATACAAAGCCATTAACAGAGACAAGGGGAGGATGAAAAATGCTAACAAATGTAACACAAGGAGACTGATGCAGACAGTCTTCCTGCACTGTGGAGTTTAGATCTGGCAGAAACAGTTGTTAAGAAAACTGTATATATTTTCTTCAGCACTACTGATTTAATTTTACAGTGCAATTTGTTATGGCCATTCTTAGTTCCAGTGGTACAGGGTACATTCAGGTGCACACAAACTAAGCAATGAGCTAAATGTGCAGTATGCTCACTGCATTTTGTTTAGGCATACCATTTTCTTTTCCCACTGAGAAAACTAGTTATGCATGGGTGCAGCAGAAGTTGGCTTTGCACAGCACTGAATGAACTCTCCTATTACCCACAAAGATGTGAGACTTGAGAGCCTCCACTAATAGTAGCAGTCTATATTAGATATTTTGGGGGATATTATTTTGGCTTGGAGGGGGATGGGTAACTTTCAGGAACAGAAGCGCCATTTTATACCAGTACTAACTGATAGAGAGGTTCAAGGCATGGGTGAACTAAGAGAACTGTTATTTACAAGAAATATGAAAGAATAACTTGCTCTAACATCCAGCATTCAGAGCTAGGTGAAATGGAAAAGTGAAAGGGGATAGCAGAGATTGAGGGTGATACCCATCTGTCTCAAAGATAGGTCCACAGAAAGCAGGAACAGCTCAAACCAGAAGGTCTGAGGGCAACATTTGGGGAGCCCAGATGAGGCGGGGTCGACAGTGTCCCAGGCAGACCGTACAAAAACGGACATTGGTACTTACCCGTGATATGTCCATTTCCAGTAGATAAGAGCCCCACATCCTGTAATTTGGGTTATGCTCCTTCCACTCACTCCAATAGGCAGGGCTGAAACTTGAGACCTTCTGGTGACTCCCACATGGGTGGAGCTAACCCTGGAAGGCCAGTCGTACAAAAGCCAAATGCTCCAGAAAAACATAACAATTTAGCTGCATATCAAACTATACAGGATTGGACAGTGACTGAGACGGACCATGAGCAAACTCACTTGCTCCCCATAGGAAAGAACTATGTGGATTATGAGACATCCCAATGCCAGCACCCCTGAGGGTGGGCCAGGATGTGGGGCTCTTATCTACTGGAAATGGACATATCACGGGTAAGTACCAATGTCCGTTTTCCCAGTAGATAAGACCCCCACATCCTGTAATTTGGGATTTACCAAAGCCGATCTAACCAGGGTGGGTGGTGCTGGCCCTTCAGTTACATAGGTTTAAGCACCTGCTGCAAGACCCTGCTGAAAAACAGCAGTCTCAGCCAAGCCAAGCTGTCAAACCAGTGAAGCCTAATAAGAGTGTATGATGGTTTCAATGTGGCCACCCTAATGGTCTTTGCTATAGGACCTATGATAGCTAGAGGTGCAATGCACCTGCACTCCTTGGTATGAGTGATTTGGTTTCTGGTGGTAACCTCCCAAGGATCCAGGGCCAGGAGTAATGAGGGCATGATCCACTTGCTAGGCATGGAGGCTGATGCCTTCTTGCCCAAAGCACAGGGCTAAAGGAAAACAAAGTGGAGTGTCAGAGGTACACAGCTGTTTCTCCTCTATGGGTGGCTGGCTCCCCAGCATGGTGTATGTTTTACATTCTTTCCAGTGACTGGGAGAATGAAGGAGAAGGCGACGGAATATGATTCTGAACCCTGAGGTTACAGCTATTATATTATTAACCTTAGTTTTTGTAGTGCTGAAAATTTACATAGCACTGTATGTAAAATCTTGTTAATTAAAGCCCACCCTAAGGATGGGGTCTGGGTCTGATTCTGTCTGAATTGCCATCGGGGCAGTTCTAATAACATTTAGCTGCTAGTGTGATAGCAGGACCCCAGGCTCTGATCCCCTCTGTGCCAAGGGGGGAACAACCAGGAGGGGCCCCAACCAGGTAACCGGTTTAGAGAGATCTCCCTTAGGAACTATGACCGTTAGCACCCTCTGGACCATGTATAAATCCTAGAAGAGAAATGGTGTTGTGTAGCAAGGCAAGCAACAAGTCATCTGAGGGACTTGGGATGGAGATGGGATGCTATCCCACCTCGGCCCCTTGTGTGTGTCACAACAGTGAGGTTATAAGTGAAGTCTGAACATGGCTGTGGTGAATTACAAAAGGAGAAGACTGAGGTTTTCATGGAGTCCTGAAGGACATCAATGCCAATTTATGTGTTATAGACCAGAATATCTGGACTGAGGAAATAGCAACTGTTTCCATTATATTCTGAGAATTAACAGCAGCAGGTCTGGTCGAGGGGCTGCCACTGTATGGCACTATATACCAATACCAACTAGTATTGGTGTGGAGAGATGGAGAGGGATCAGGCTCACCTTGAGATTGGGAAGAATGTCAGGCATGGGAGCCCTTTCTTCCATGGCCAAACCCATTTCCCCTTACTGGTCAGTCTAGGGGAAAAAATAGAAGCTAGTGATCCCAACAGGGAGAAGGATCTCCAGTTAAGCCCCCAGGGGTAAACATGGTGGATTTCATGATCAATCAGCATGGAACCTGATCCGATACGGGCCTATGTCAGCTTCCACCCTATCCCTGATCACCTGGTCAATTGGTTATAGCCATTAAGGCGATGTTAAGGTGATTTAGCTTGACACAATGAAGACTTACCACTCTGAAAGAGGAGTGTTCATGTCTGACCACCAACTTATATTTCAGAACAGTGTGCAGTTTTCCCCTGGAACATCTGTGCACCTGTGTAAAATTAGACTATTTCCATGGTTAGGCAAGGGGGTTAACCTTTATGTTGAAGACACTGGTGAGTCCATGCAGATGCATGGATGCACTCAGCGAGGCCTGCTGTCAGGATTAAGTCTGATTTCATCCGCGAAAGATATTGTCTGGAGGATTAAAAAACCTTCTAAATTCATGCAGCAGACTATCATCAACCTATAGGAAGGCTGAGGGCTCTCTCCACTGAATGAACCACTGATTAAAGAGTCAAGGAAGATAACAGCACATTGGCAAGGTCTCTGCTATCTGCTATCCAATTTCGAGGAGAGGAATTTCTCCACAAAAGATCTGTCAAAGAAAAACAAACTTCAATTTTAAAGAGTAGTGTGGGCCCTTGGTATCTGCTGGAGATTGTTCATAAGCCCTTGCATGGATACCAAATCCATGGAAGCTCATGTCCCATAAAATATAATGTCACAGTAAACAGGAGTCCATTATATAAAACAGTAAAATCATGGTTCTTGTTCTTAGGGTTTTGTTGTTGTTGTATATATATATACATACACACACACCCCTACAAGCTGTGGGTATACAGAGGGCTGCCCACCCACAAAGGGGCTAACCTTGTAACAATAGTATGCAAAGGGATCTTGTAGCACCCTGAGACTAACTGAAAGAAGAGATTGGTAAACCATGTAACAAAAGGAACCAGCTGAATGGCAAGTCCATCAGCAGGCATTCTTAATTAAAATGTAACTCTTTAGACTAGTTAACAGGTAATAGTGGTATTCTTCTTTCTGGCAGACCCCTCAGGGCTCCATAGGATTGTCTGAATGGAATTTGAAGCAACCCCTTAGTAGAAAAACCTGTTTTATTGTTTCAAATACTCATGGGGGGAAAAGGGGGGGGATGGAGAGGAAGTTGTTTGTCTCCAATTAAAATCTCTCCTTAACCCCCTTGAATTACAGCCAACCTTTTCAAGGAGCTGTATTTTTATTTTTAAATTTCCTTTAACAGACATCTCTCCTCTGAAAGAAGGGATGGAGAGGGGAGCCAGGTGTCTCCTGAGGATAGCTAATGGTCCCTGTGTTTATTGCAGGAACTTGGACCCCCTCTTTCGCCCCTAAAGGGGGAAGGGCTTGGCTGGTCACCTTAATCCAATATATATCTATCACTTCATCTGAGATGATCTTCTCAAAGATCCTCAAATGTGTGTAAGCTTTAGAGATCAACTCAATGACCAGAGGAGGGAAGTATCTTTCTCTCTTGCTTGAGTCCCCCTGCTTATTAAACTCTAAACAAATCTGTATAGATAAAGCCTATGCTCTCATTGAGAAAAGCTAAGGCTGATACCAGTTTGCACAAGGGAGATGATGATGATGATGATGATGATGATGTATGTGTTCCACTCTTTTCCCAGCAGTGGAACTCAGAGCGACTTCACAACCTTAAAAACAGTACAATTAAAAACATTAACAAATTATTCAACATCTCCACCTGTCCTCAGAATAGAACCATGTGCTCCTCTTGTGCTTTAGGCTGCCCCAGCTAAGGCAAAGTGAACTCTGGCCTTAATGGAGACAAGAATGGAGGCCTCTGAGGAGGGAAGAAAAGTCATCATGTGGCTTTTATGGCTACCCCCTCCCTGCAGAATTAGTTTCCAGGCACCTTTTCTGCTCTGGTAAAACAGGCAAAAAGGGAGGGGGGGATGACCAGAAACAGAACAACTCTGAGAAGGAAGAAATATAGTTGCATATGGCCTGTAGTCTTATTTTTGAAACAGACAAAACTCCAAGATGAGGTTTAGAAGCTTAGCCCTTTCAGTCTCAGGCTCCATTATAGGGGCTGGCTTGTTCCTCAACTCCCTTCCCCTTTGCATAGGTGAACTGGGAGGAGCACATAGGGCTGCTGTGGGACATGGCACCACATTTCCTTGAGATATGCCTGGATCCTGAGAAAGGGCCATCTCTGACAGAAAGGGCCTCAAGAGTGCCACAGTTTGGGGCAGCCTAACACCATAGAGGGTGAAGGGGACTCTCAAGTCTTCCCCCTCCCCCCCCCTTTTTTTTTTAAAGGAGGGAATGCATGAGGATTTGTATCCATGTATTCTCTCAGCAAAACCTTGAATCACAGAATCCTAAAGTTGGAAGGGACCCCAAGGGGCATCTAGTCCAACCCCCTGCCATGCAGGAACACTCAATCAAAGCACACCCAACATATGGCCATTCAGCCTCCGTTTAGAGATGGTTGGCAGAGGCCATGTTCCCTCTGGTGAGGGCAAGAGGCCATTTTCTACTTTCATTGTGGGATGCTCTGTGGCAGCCAAAAAAAACCCATTTTAGAGTTGCAAGCATCAGCCCCTGCTGGGCCCCATCTAGCTTACCTTAAAGCCATGAGGCCAAGATGGCAGTTGTATATCCAACTCAGGGAGAGATGGGATACAAATAAATATATTATTATTATGTGCCCGAGGAGGAGTCCTCTGCCTCTTTCCACACATTTCATTATAAGAATTCAATGTGCCAGAGCCCTGGCAACATCACCATGTGATTCCCAGGCTGCAACAGGATCTCCCACATCTGTTGGGATCCTGGGTGCCACTGGGACCAGGAATGGGAAGGAAGGGAAGGAAGGGGAGACCCCTCATCTGCCCTCCTGGCAGAGTCCCAAGCCTTATGCTAGGCATAGTGCCTGCAGTGGCCAATGGCATTAGATCTGGGAAAGGTTCCTTGCTGGCTGCAGAGAGGGCCCCTGGTACTCACCCCTTATCCTGTGTCTTCTGGCTGGCTTGCCTCTCTGACCTTGGCACTGCTTCAGGCTGGGCAGAGGTGATGCAGAGAAACTCTTTCCCATGGCATTGGCTGGCCTCTCCTCTGAACCCAGACCCTCAACGGGTTGGGCAGGGATGCTGAGAGGGGAAGTTTCCATAACTTCTAGCCAAATGCCTCTCTGATCCGTGGCCCTAAAAGGGCTTGGCAGAGGAGATGGGGAGAAGCTCTTTCCCATAGCATTGGCTGGCCTCTCCTCTGAACTCAGACCCTCAACGGGTTGGGCAGAGATGCTGAGAGGGGAAGTTTCCATAACTTCTAGCCAGATGCCTCTCTGATCCGTGGCCCTGAAAGGGCTGGGCAGAGGAGATGGGGAGAAACTCTTTCCCATAGCATTGGCCAGCCACTCCTCTGAACCCAGACCCTCAACGGGTTGGGCAGAGACACTGAGGAGGGAAGTTTCCATAACTTCTGGCCAGATGCCTCTCTGATCCGTGGCCCTAAAAGGGCTGGGCAGAGGAGATGGGGAGAAACAGAGACATGGAGGGGAAAACCCTCACCATCTGTTCCCATGGCTCCCATGTGCTGCAAGGCTGTCTGCTGAAATCTCCTGTGCTCCCCCATGAAAGGGGGCAGCTTTGGAGAGGGAGAGTCATTGGCAAAGCCAAGACATTTCTCCAATCCTGGGAGCCCTTGCCATATTAAATCTTCCTCCATGCTTCCAAGGCACCAAGAAAAAGGATTAAAGCAGCTGTAGTGAAGAAGTTGCAGAGCAACAGCAAACACATCCTACTGGAGTGATAGGCAGGACAAGACTGGCCTTCCAGGGTTAGCTCCACCCATGTGGGAGTCACCAGAAGGTCTCAAGTTTCAGCCCTGCCTATTGGAGTGAGTGGAAGGAGCATAACCCAAATTACAGGATGTGGGGGTCTTATCTACTGGGAAAATGCTAAGTTTTTATACCCATATTTATATCTTAAAATTAGTCCCAGGCTAAAGGTGATTTCATGAGAAACAAAGACCTGAAGGGTCAAAAAAGGGATTTCAGAGTGGTTGATTGTTTTGATATCCAAAAGATGAAAGGGACTGTTTTGATTTATGCTAGGGGCATCATTGACTTGACAAAGCGGAGACAAAATCTGGGACACTCCAAAATGTGGACAGAATGGGTACTTGGGAACACAGTAGGGGAAAAAGGGTATTGTTTGATCTGTTGGTGAGAACCCTTCCTTCGTTTTCCATTTTGGTAGGAAATGCACAGCATGGGGTGGGGAGGATTCCATATATTAGCAAACCTCTTTTATCCTTTGTCTTTGCTCAATTAAGTCATCCGTATGTCTCAGGGTCTACATGTTTCATTTGTGTACTACTTTTTTGGTGTTTAAAGGACATCATAACCTCATCACACATGCTGACATCCAGAGGTGCAATATAAAAAGTACAGTATCAAAATTGTGGGGATACTGAGGTGCTTATACTCATCATCACAAAATATATTTAACATTTGGAAAAATAGACCTGTTTTTAAAATTAAAATGTATAAATAAATGTTTAGTAAAGGCACAGATGGTGCTTTAAATTTTTATAAAAGTAGGCAGCAGACTCCCTAATGCATAAAGGAGATATCTGGGGAGCTAACTGGTGACACACATTTAGTCTGCTGTGAACTGGAGCTACTATGGAAGTTTTGCTCACCTCAATGGAGAAAAGAATGTATAAATATAACCATAATATACTTCTGCAAAAGTCCATTAAATTCCAGTCAAGCAGGTTGCAAACCCTTTTATACGAAACGTAGGGGATAACTAGAAGTCAAGACATTATCTAGTGATTTTTTAAAAAAGAAAAAGACACCCCACCCCACTTTGCATACAATGGAAAATGTCACAGATTATCCATCATTAATGGTCTTCCTGTTCCAAGAGAGCTTCACTTTTCATTAAACTGGAAAGCTGGGGCACCATCAGAGAGACTTCTTTTCATTAGATAGAAATGCAGTAAATATGAAACCATGCCTGGTTCTAATGCTGCTAATCTGTCAAGCAGAGAGGTTTCACTCGCCTTTCCTGCTTGGAAATTCAGGAGGTCCAACAAACAACTTCAATTTGCAAATATTGAGCAGATCATTAATTATAGGTAGTCCTGTAATTGTACAGAATAGCACAAAGGCTGGAAGAAAACAAATGTTCAGACAATGCTCCCACATGCCCAATTCTATGTCTCATGGCAGGCAGTAGAGAGAAAGAATGGAGGCCTCTTAATCATTGTGCCATTGGAACCTTATTTTTCTAAGAGAAAAATTGCTCTGAACATGTATTTCTCAGAAACAAGGGTGGGTAAGAATGCCTCTCCAGAGGTTATTGAACTGAAGCTTCCACCATTCTGCACCATTCACCACAACTGCTGGGAGCACCATCCAGCAGTCTCTGGAAGGTCCCAGTTGCCCACCCAATCTAAAACTATCACTCTCAAAGATAGAGGAAGGCCTTCCTATGAAGGTACATAGTCTCCCCTAATATCTTCTTTCCCAAATTCACTGTATGCAAGTATCCCCATACTGTATTCCTTAGACTGTGGGACCATTCCTAGCCTATCAATAGAAGTCTAGTGTCTAGATTGAGGGAAGCAATAGTACCACACTATTCTGCTTTGGTCAGACCTTACATGGAATATTGTGCCAAGTTTTGGGCACCACAATTAAAAAAGGATGTTGACAAGCAGGAGTGCGTCCAGAGAAGGGTGACCAAAATGGTAAAAGGTCTGGAACCTATGCCCTATGAGAAGCAACTTAGGGAGCTTGGTATGTTTAGCATGAAGAAGAGAAGGTTAAGAGGTGATATAATAGCCCTGTTTAAATATTTGAAAAATGTCATACTGAGGATGGAGCAAGCTTGTTTTCTGCAGCTCTGGAGAATAGTACCTGGAGTAATGGGTTCAAACTACAGGGAAAAAAGATTCCACCTCAATATTAGGAAGAACTTCCTGACAGTAAAAACTGTTTGCTGTGACATATTAGAAAAATCCTGGAGCTAACAGCAAGATGACCTTTACTTTCTCTTACACTCTCTTTTTTCTCTAAATTAATGCCACTGCCAGAGCTTCTTCAGAGAAGATACAGGTTCCGCAACCCATCAAATTTTGTAAGAAACAATAAATAAACATATAAATGCTACACAAGCTCCTCAAACTTTTAAAAGAAAACAAAAAACAAATACTCTAGAAGGTTTTCTCTCTCTCTCTCTCTCTCTCTCTCTCTCTCTCTCTCAATCACAGAGACATGCAGCCCTGAAGCCAAGATTTTTATTTGGATACAAAATAGAAAATACACCTTACATTTTGAGGTGCAGCAGTCTCTAATAAAGGTATTGTGAATTTCAGTATCATTCTACCTCATATTTTCCCTTATAATAGTAACAGAATCCTTGCTGGCTACACTCTCCTCCAGTATTGTGGTCAAGAGAAAACCCAGAGTCCCTCAGCAGGGTCCATCCAGAGGTTAATAGGAAAACCCCTGTAGAGGATAATTGGGGTTCGACAGTAAGACGCAAGGCAAGGTGGCAGTAGCATTTAGCACTGATTAAAGAAACAGGGTGATCTGGGTGGCTGCATACCCGAAAGATACAAGAGGAAACTGCAAAGGAAAATGTGTTGTGTGCCTTCAAGTCGTTACCAACTTATGGTCACCCTATCATGGGTTTTTCTTGGCAAGTTTCTTCAGAGGGGGTTTGCCATTGCCATCCTCTGAGGCTGAGAGAATGTAACTTGCACAAAGTCACCCAGTAAGTTTCCATGGCCTCCAAAGTTTTAGTCCAATGCTTAGTCCATGCACTACACCATGCTGGCTCCCATGCAAAGGAAAATACAGAATTTAAAATTGTAGAGAAAATAAACATTCTAAATATCAAAGATATAAACAGCAGTAAGCCCACCCACTTTCTGTCTTAATCCCATGCTTATTAATTCAATAATGGGTAGGATTTTAAAAAATTGTTAAAGAAAGTGGTAAGATCATTAATATGCCAGCCACAGAGCCATTTAGGGGAAGATTTATTCTGGACCAAATTTGTCAGGGCGAATATTTGAAGAAATGTGTTGCTGAAGAGGATATCCACAAGTTCTGCAGACTAAAGGATATGCCTAATATATACATTGTCGCAGCTATGTATGAAACAGTTTATGCACATTAGAGTCATTGGACACATCAGGCCAAGTATTTTGCCAGTTAGGAAACAAACTGTACTGACTTGAAAGCCTACACTTCTCAGTCTGTTCCAAGTTTCACAACCTGGCACATTTGCTGCTCCGCTTTTAGTGCCTTAAATTTCAAAGCAAACACTGACCAAAATATCTAAAGCCAAAGCACCCCTTGGCTAATGTATTACTGAGCAGTTTACTAGAGCCTGGGTGGATAGCACTTCAATGGGGTCAAGGAGAACATGTGCAAGAAGGTTGAGAAATGCCCTTGGCATAAGTGCTTCAGGGTTTGGAATGGAACAATTGATCACCTTCCCTTCCCATCGTTACTGGAAGAGATCTCAAGGTTCAGTTTGTTCAGATGTAGGCAGTTTAATGGCAATCTCTGGACCACTACAGGGGAAAGAAAATTACTTTTTTTAGTAGTACAAAGCTTCTTTTGGCATCTTAAAGACCAACATGTTTTATCTGGCATAACCTCTCATGGATAGTAGCCCACTGCATCAGGTGGAGTGAGCTGGAATTTCCAAAACCTATGTCAAATGAAACATATTAGTCTTCAACGGCTCACAAAATCTGCTGTGGCAGACTGACAGGGCTATCCTTCAGGAAAAAAAATATTTTGGAGTACATCTCACAGAATCCCCCAGCTAACATGGCGACTAGCTGTGTTCAGAAGAACATTCCTAGAGTTGCAGTCCCCCTTAAACAAAACAAAACAAAAAACCCAAAACTTTTTCAAGCCCACAAATGGATGCTAACTCTGGTTAAAATTATTTAGATTTATGAATACCTACCTTGAAAACTTGAAACGATCATATTTATCCAATCCTAACACATCATTTTTCTTTTCTTTTTTAAAGTTTGGACTAATGCAGACAGAAAGTGGTCAGGAGCAAGTCATGGGATCAAGCATTTGTCTGCCCAGCTCACACCTGTTACCTACCCTTGAAGAGTATCCCCACACTGGTGTATGGCATTGTTTGCATTCAATTTGCTTCCAATTTACGGCAATCCTAAAATGAATGTATTCGTGTTTTCTTGACAACTTTCTTCAGAGGGGGTTTGCCATTGCCATCCTCTGAGGCTGAGATTGTGAATTGCCCAAGGGCACCCAAGTGGGTTTCCATGGCCAAGTGGGAATTCGAATACTGATCTCCAGAGTCATAGTGTAATGCACAAAACACTACACCATGCTGGCTTTCACTAGCTACATATATTTTTCCCAAGCTTTTCCAGACAGCTGGAAGATGGTTCTCTCAGAACCAGAATTTGAAAGTGCAACTTGAGAGCAGCCATCATGTATATATACACCTTTAGCTAAACTGAACCTTGCTATCTTATTATGAAAAATCACCATCCCCACATTGTTGACCAGGAGACAAGAAAGCAGATTTGCCTACTCACAGTGAAGGCAGTAGCAGCAGCTGGTGATGTTTGAAGCAATAAGCAGTTGTTGCCACTGAGCAACAATGGAAAAGGAGCATTACTTTATGTTCTTACCAACCGGCAGCTGGAGGCAGGCAAGCTGCAGTCAGATCATGCAGCACCATGAAGCCAGATTGCTGGGAAATAACCCTTTTTTACCACGAACCTCCTGGTTCAGAACTCATTGAACTATTGTTTAAAACAAAAAATGTAGTAATTTAGTCCTTTTGAAGCTAAAAAAACACCATCAATTAAACTCAAACTGCAGTTTTCTTGATATCCAGAATCCAAGTGATGCCAAATATTAGACAGGTTTCATGGGCAACTTATGCCCAATAACACCCAGTAAGATCCAGCTGCTTACCTACAAACCTAAACAGAAGCTGTTGCATGCAGATAACCTCTTAAGATCCATTTTATCTATTTCATCTTATGTTTTCCTCCCTTTAGGGGAGGAAAAAATGAAAAGAAAGATGTATTCTTTTGTGTTCAAAGATGACCTTCTCAAGTGAGCTGGTTCCAAAAATAACTATAATAACATTATTACAGAGTCACCTTGAATTGGAAAGCAATCTCTACCTAACAGCGCCAAAGAGAGATCTACTTGGAAATTACTAACTTGTTTCTCCTAAAGATGCAATGGCTGCAGTCCATCTAGAGCTGTGGTTCTCAACCTTTGGTCCTGCACACCATATGGAGTTTGGCTCCCATAATTCCTGACTGTCGGCCAATTTGGTTGGAAGACCGAAACAAATGGAGGACCAAAGGTTGGGAGCCCCTAGAGGTAGCATAGGCATTATGAATTTACCTTTAGGTTAAGTGATTTCAAATCTCTCACAGGTTAGTAGACTTGACTCTGCTGAAATTCAGCAAGACTTGACTCTCACTGAAATTTAGTAAGCATTAGGTGCTGCAGTGGATTGGGGCCATGAAAATTTACACCATAACTAATCTATTTTGGTCTTTAAGGTGCCACATGGGATTCTATGTTGTTTTTGTTGCAACATAAATAACACGGCTCCCCCTCCAGAAATACAGTATTTACAAGTACAAGTCATTGTTTTCAATTGGTACAATGTGTGTATTATGTGCCTTCAGTCACCACACAATAGGTTTTAAGAAATTTTGCTATTCAGTTTTATTAGTAAACCTGCCAAACTGATGCTCAGTAATTAGTAAGCCAGGTGTCATGTTGCCCATGGTACCTTCCCATTTACTGAACAAAATTCATTGTTTCATTTGCACCAAGTCCCATGCACTGGCTCTGCATATTATTGATACTATTCTGACGTTGTTCTTCAACCCACAGAGCATACAGCAGCTGTTAAAATTGAGACACTTAACATGCTTTTCTGATGGACCAACATGCCTTTCTTCACAATCAGTCTGTCTGGGAAAGCACTGAAGCTCTTACATTCACAATGGAGGCAAGTTGGTGAAAGGAGAAAAAAACAAAACAGACAAGCCTGAGGACAAGTTTGTAATACAATTCAGGACTTTTTTGTGCTTTTAGGAGCTGGCCAGAAAAGGGCAAAATATATACACCTACAGGTTTTTAGTGCGGCTACAGCATCTATGAGCATCACCTCTGTGTTACTTTATAATAACTACATAACAAGAGTATCAGTACAACTGGTGATTATCATTACTTCACCATTTCTCTCAGTAATCCCACTGGGCATCAGTAGCTTATGGGATAACATCTAGCAGGCTAGCCATGTCAGCCTCTTGCAACAAAAACACCTCCTTGCCCCCCCCCCCCCCAAAATTGTCAAATGGATTTTTGTGGGCATGGGCTACTTCAACTGTACTCAGAATAGTGGCCCATGAACTGAATTGGTTAATGAGCTATTGGGTGCTGGTCACTGGAGTGTTTCCAGGAAGGAAGGAAGGAAGGAAGGAAGGAAGGAAGGAAGGAAAGAAAAAGTTATAGACAATGGGGCACAAATATACTGATGGTCTGTGGCACACTGGAAAAATAATAATTACCAGTCCATCACATCAGATGATGTGGGAAGGACTGGTCTACTTCATTCTACCACTCAAAATAATATAGGAATATTGGAACAATGTTTAGCGCTAGTAGCCAGTACGCATTCAGACCAACTATGCACTGGTAATATACCACCCCAAAACCAAAAAACACTACAGCCCTTTCAGCAAAAAAAAGGTTTCTTCAAATCTTTCAGGGGTGGTGATGTTGCTATTGTTCATCCTAAAAAACAGCTTGTGTAGGTGAGTTTTCTGCTACTGCAACTTGTCCAAAAGATAGTTATGTATTTCTTAACCAAGGGCCAGTTCATACATTATACCTATCAAATCACATGACCCGTCTATTCACATGAGCAGTGTAGCAATATATTGCCATACTTATGCCTACAATAAAGCAATTTTTGCAAACAAAGGAAATATTGAAGATGGGGATCTGCCATCTCATGGGAATGTCCACCATAATTTCCACGAGTACACATACTGATGTTACGTTGTTCATGCACGTACAACTCTTGCAAAAATAAGTTATCAAGCAAAATGTATCAGATGAGAGCATAAGTTTCAACTGGGGTCCCCATATCTGAATGAAGATATTTTATCCTGTAAATCACACTATATGGTGACAGGTGAAACTGCCCTAGAAGTATGGGATACTGCCAGTCTTAGGTTCCAAGACTGCTTTAACCTCAGATTCCAAAGCCGAGGTAGCATGGCCAATGGTTTTGAAGAGATGGTGAACCTTTTCAGAGCCATGCGCCTGAACTAAACTTTTCACTGGCACCGATGCTGGGGTGGGACTTCCACCCTGCAGAGGTGGGACATCCAGGGTGGGACTTCTCCCCCCACCGTTTCCCCAGCCTCCAGCTGTCTCTGAAAGACAGCTAGAAGCAGGGGAAGTTATGGGGGGGGGGGGAGAGAGACAGGCACATGCTCCTCTTCCTCCTGCCCTTCTTCCAAACCCCAGTTGTCTCTGAGAGACAGTTGGAAGCCGGAAAAGGTCCTTGTGGAAGAGGAGGAATAGGCACATGCCCGTTTCTCCTCCTCCCAGACCTTTCCACGCCCCCAGCTGTCCCTCCAGAGGCAGCTAGAAGCCAGGAAAGGTCCCTGGGGTAAGAGAGGAGGAATAGGCATGCACCTTTTCTCCTCCTCCCAGACCTTTCCCTGCCCCCAGCTGTCCCTCTGGAGGCAGCTGGGGGCCGGGAAATGTCCCTGTGGAGGAGGAGGAATAGGCACGCACCCATTCCTCCTCCCCCCAAGCTTTCCCGACCCCCAGTTGTTGCTCCTCCCCCCCCCCCCCGGCCTTTCCCCAACCCCAAGCTATCTCCAAGAGACAGCTGAAGGTCAGGAAACATCAGGGAAGAAGAGCAATGGGCACGCACCTGTGACTCCTTCTCCTGAGCACCCTTTTCCCAGCTTCCAGCTGTCTCAAAGAGGCAGATGGAAGCTGGGGGAAGGCAGGGAGCAGGAGCCAGAGGCACATGCCTGTGGCTCCTTCTCCCCAGAGTCATTTTCCAGCTTCCAGTTCTCTCCAAGAGACGGCTGAAGGCCAGAAAATGGCAGGGAGGAGGACCAACGGATGCAAGCATGCCTGTTACTCCTCCTCTTCCCAGACGCGTGCCATAGGTTTGCCATTACAGATCTAGGGAATCGACTGATAAATTATACATTAAAAACCTCTCTTTTTTAAATGACTTGAACAGTGTGTGACTGAGGTTGCATATTCTATATCTATTCTTACTACTATATGGTCACAAAATTCCCAGGCATAAACATGGTTGTACTTTTATTCAGAATGTACCCTTCAAAAACCACACATATGCCTATGTTTATGTTTGTGTTAACTGCTTGGGACTCCCAGCCATCCTAACCAAAGAAACAGCTTTTCTAAAGTGTACACTTAAAATATAAGCATGAGCATCTCAGATCTTGAGAAGAAAATTACACAGAAATACAATTACTAATAATTTTGCACATAATTGTTCAGAGACCAGCTGATTCACATAACAGAATCTATTGACACACATGTGAGATGAACACTCCAACTCCATAACATATGGGAAGGGAGAAACATCCTGTATCCAGCGCCCAAGGCAGTTGCAGGGAGGGGAGAGGCTTGCTGCCATCTCCCTGACAAATGCAATGTTGTGATGAATAATAATCTCTGCAATCTATGACCTACTGTTTGAACAGATAAGGGAGTGCTATCTTCACAAGTGCCTGATAATTTTAGTTTTGGGAGGGGAGAAAGGAGGAGGGATCCTGAAGCTATAAAATGAATCTCTCCTTGAGAATATTCCTACTTTGCTTTTTGTTGTTGTTGTTGCTGTTGTTAAAAGCAACAATAAGAATACCTGAAGCCTCCTTGCTTTAGCAACTGCTGATAATATAGACAGACACCCCAACTTTCCTATCAAGAAATAGGGAGTTCTGTACAATTTTTATCACACTATCATTCATGTGAATCTAATTGAAAACCTAGGGTTTGTATGAAATTAAGCACAGGGACCTACACTAGGCCATTTGAATGTACATGAGCTTTCTTATGATATCATCTTCAGCATTTAGACTGTATTAAACTCATATTCCAAAGGCCTTTTGGAGACTAACCTTAACTAGGTAATCAGAAGTGCCATTCAGGCTTGTGATCACGTCCCCTTCCCCACTGTTTGGAAATAAGTATGGATAATGTCACATCAGTGCTTTTCCTAACCCTATCTAGTGCCGAACCACAGCTTGCAATCCTGCTACTAACCATGATTAGCAACCCCCCCCCCAAAAAACAAAAAAAAACACACACAAAAAAAAACAAAAAAACAACCACATCAAAAAAAAACCCCAACCCTAATGCAATTGTGTAATAACAAGCACAGTTAACCCCAAAGCTGAAAGAAAGAAAGAAAGAAAGAAAGAAAGAAAGAATCAGGAAGAAAGAAGGCATGGACAGTGGAAGCTCAAGGACATTCTCGCTTTTCAAAGAGATTAGGTAGTATTACATCTCCACTCTCCCAACACTAAGAAAGCAGATCTGCAAAATTTCTGGATCTCTCAGTCTTTCCATTGTGGATCTTTGCTTTCATATCTCCGCCTCAAGCAGAGCCACTTCATTAGCAGTCTAATTATTCAAGTGGTACAACACAAGTAAAGCATTCTAAGCATTTTCTCTGTTGCACACAAAATAAGAGCTTTGTTTTTGTTTTCATGTTCTCACTTGGTTGGGGAATAAAACATGCTGTGAATGAACAACAGAACTTGTTAAAGAAAAAAAAATACCTCATCATCAAAATCTAAAAATAGACACAAGACTAGTACAAAAGATGAGTTCCAAATAAAAGCCACCTTGATGGTGATCTTTAGGCCAATTAAGCAGGGATTACTTTGTAGAGAACAATGAGAATCATCGGTTTACTTTAAGGTTCAATTTTTAAAAAACAAACAAACAACTGGTTTGTACATTCACTTCCTTATGTTTCAGGGAAAACAAGAGCAAAGGGCCAGCTTTAAGGACCGGCAGAGATGCAAATAATTAAAATCAGCATCATGTTACATCATGCTGGTGACACTAAGGCTCTTTAAAAAGTCATTGAGAGCCACCAGATGGTAGATGTAAAAGTTATTAATGAAGTAGTGTTCTGGTTTTAAGGAGTCAGTCCTCAGCTGGACTCACTGAGAATACCAAAAGATTGATTTAAACTACAAGAAAAGAGATTCCACCTCAACTTTACGAAGAGCTTTCTGACAGTAGGAGCTGTTGGACAGTGGAACACACTGCCTCAGAGAGTGGTGGAGTCTCCTTCTTCGGGGGTCTTTAAATAGAGGCTGGGTGGCCATCTGTCAGGGAGTGTTTTGATTATGTGTTCCTGTATGGCAGGAGGTTGGACTGGATGGGGTCTCTTCCAGCTCTGCACTTCTATGATTTTAAGATCAGCCAGTGTAGCTGATCCAGACCCAGCTTTGTCAAGGGGGAGTTAAAAATGTGGAAGGGCTTGTAGGATCCAGTTAAGCATTCCACAGATGTGAAAAAAGGTGGTGCACCCAATGAAGTGTTTAAGCTTGGAGGGGAAAGGAGGTGTGTATGTAAGTGCTAAGTAGTTGGAAGGTGGAGGAACATTTTCAAGCAGATGGAGCAATACTGGAATAGCTCCATAATATACAACAAAATTACAACTCCACCTTCTCCATAAACTTTGTATTAGAGAAAAAGTTTTAAACAAGAAAAGCTGACCTTTGGAAATGTCAGAAGTCTAACAGTTTCTCTTCCCAAATGCTCCTGACAAATGTCAAATTAACATTCCTGTTAATCTTCCCTTTAAATTTTAACTATATAAATCGGTAGCTGTTTTTGTTTTTGCAAACAAATGCTTAGCACTTGGCATTCTGTAGACTAATGAACTCAACAGGCTACCATTAAAAATAAGTGGATGTTTTGAAAAGAAAGAAAAGTCCTCCCACTGCATGCTTTCTATAACTGCTCCGTAAGCAAAACCACAGTATAATTCCATTTTGGAAAGATATATTTTTAATTAATAGCTATAAAAGGCATTAAAGGACTCCTCCAGACAGGAGAAATGTGTTAGGAGGGTGCAGTATTTATTGCTGTAGTTGTGCAGTATTTATTGCTATTCTTTTAAAATATCTAAACAATGCTTCTGTTGCCCCAGACTAGTTTCTGGCCATCCCCAGTAACAGCTGGAACATTTTATTCCTGTTGTGGGGTGAGTTCCTTTTTAATTCTGAAACATATCATTAAAAAATGGATCATTCTCCTTTACTTCTCTTTATATTATTATTATTATTATTATTATTATTATTATGCTACAATGTGTCAGTGAAATGACCCTTTTGCATTATAGCTCTATAACTCTAAGGCGGGAGGAGGGGGAGAATAAATTGCAGAGGGAGAAAATTTGCCTTTCAAACTACAGAAACTTATCAGCAAACCATACCTTGTTTTGTTTTTTTCCTTGCTTGATTCGGTTTTTTAAAACTTTGGAAGATCCAAGAAACTGCTATTAACATCTCCTAAAAAGAATGGAATGAGTGAATGTAGAAGCAGAAAACAAACTAGCAATAGCTTCAGACATACTTACAAGTCTGTTGCTTTTTAACAACACCTGGGGGGAAACCCCAGTTATGCTGCAAGAATTCACTTTTTTAGATGGGTATAGAAGAGCCGAAAGTAAACAGATATTGTTCCTCCTTAGAATAATTTCAGTGTCTGGGAAACTTTTCAAATTTTTCATCCAATACTACCTGAATTCTTGGAAATGTGAAAATAAATACACTACCAGTCAATTACAGGCCTGAGATGTTCTGAGTATTTTCAAATCTGAGAGAATTAAAAATAAAAAGCATGAAGATTTGGAGTAAGCACTTCTTTCGTGTAAGAACAATCATAACAGTGTGAGAGTATTTTGAAGGTTTATATTTTATTTAATTACCATGGCTCTTTTAACCTTGATGAACCATTAACCAGATATTATTCTAGGAAAGTTAAAAAGGGTACAGTAAAAGCAACTGGCACACAATGTACAGTGGTCCCCTGGGTTACCTTTTGTAACGCGGAAATATTCGTAACCCGGGGGACCGCTTTTTTTGCCGGACCGCGCGGCAAATTTAAAGGGGCCGCGTGGGATTTTGGCGTAACCCGGGGTTTTTTTCGTAAGCCGGGGCCATTTTTGCAGCCCCGGCTCTTTCGTACCCCGGGTTTTTCGTACCCCAGGGTATTCGTAACCCGGGGGACCACTGTACAAAGGCTTTTTCAGCAAAAGAATTACAATTCCTCCAAAACACAGAAAAGAGTGAGTAGTACTAGGAAAACACAAAGGCTGATATCATTTCCAATTGTTTTTGTTAACTTCACCCATGACAACCCCATGTATGAGAGACCTCCTAGTCACCCTAGCTTCAACCACCCTATCCTGGTGCAATTGTGGCCAGAGACTGATCCTACGGGGCTGTCTGCTTTGCCTCTATAGCAAAGCATTTGACTGTATAGATCACAATAAAGTATAGATTGCTCTTAAAGAAATGTGATCTCTCTTAAAGAAACTATGGATCACTGTTAAAGAACAATATTTGACAGTCCTAAGGTGTAACCTGTACTCAGGACAAGAGGCTATTTTTAGGACATAATGCGGAGAAACCAAACAGTTTCCAATTGGAAAGGGGATCAGGCAAGGCTGTACAGTGGTCCCCCAGGTTACAAATCCCCCGGAGTACGAAAACCCCGGGGTACGAAAGAGCCGGGGCCGCAAAAACGGCCCCGGCTTACCAAAAAAACCCCGGGTTACGACAAAAAAAACCGCGTGGCCCCTTTAAATTTGCCGCGCGGTCCGGCAAAAAAAGCGGTCCCCCGGGTTACGAATATTTCCGGGTTACGAAAGGTAATCCAGAACGGATTACTTTCGTAACCCGGGGGACCACTGTATTCTATCACCCTAACTATTTAAACTGTATACCAAGAACATCATATGAAAAGTAGAATTAGACTCAGAGGAAAGAGGCATGAAGACAGGAGGAAGGAACATTAACAATCTAAGATATACAGATGACAACATAAAACTAGAAAATATCACAGATATGGGAAAATTACTGAAGAAGATCAAGGCAAAAAGAGCAAAAGCAGGTTTACAGCTGAACATCATGTAAACAAAAATTACAACCACAGATGATCTACATAATTTTAAATGAGATGGTGAAGAGACTGAAATAGTTCAGCTGGTACACAATTAGAAAGGGAAGTTGGTGCACGCTGGATTTAATGCCCTTTTGCCCGGCTTTCTAATGAATTCTGCTTTGGAAAGCAAGGTTGCTAAAATTCCAAAAGAGAATTGAGACCAAAAGGGCTCCACTGAGATCTAGGCAATACATTGTGATGAACCACCTGCCTTTTCTCTCTCTCCACCTTCAGAACATTCCCTTCTTGTACAAGATTTTCCAAAGTTCAGTCTTGAGAATTTCTGGAAGTAATGGAATGCCCTTATTCCTAGCATGGAGAAGCAACAAATGGAAAATATGTACTCATTCCATATCTGCCTGCCATGTACTTGTTAACAGAGTATGCAGCAAAAAGCAGTAAGCTTTATAAGATTCATCTCTTGTGCAAGGCATCTTCTGCATTCAGAAGTGAACGGCAGATTTTAGTTACAAACTGGTAACCATCTGCTAGCTTTGCTCAGCCCCCAACCACCAGCAAGCAACTTCATTTTTCTCCTTGTTTATGTATAAACATTTCCCTGAATTCAAGCCAGGGCTGTTTGTTCTGCTTCATTAAGCCCATGAATCTTGCTTTTGATTTCCGGGCCTCCATGATAATCATTAAAAAAACCGTGCTGGATCTGATGTAAGAGGATCAACTGTCAAGAAGGAGCTTTGCCTCAAAATACCTACTATATGTAAGACCAAGGTAGGCTCCCCTGGGACTCTTGTGGAGCTTAGCCTCTGCTCCACCACCCAGAAAAAAAAAATAAGAATTTTCTCCCAAATACCCCAAGGTCCCCTAGTATTCAGGTAATTTGTTCATGTTTTTGTCCCTCTGCTGACTGGTTAGGCTCCGCAGATGCCATTTTTTAACAAGACTTGTTTGGACCACTTCTTGTTGGGGGGAAAAAGGACCACACCTGGTGAGAGTAGCAAAATCTGATGTAAGAGGATCAACAGGGATGTGTATTTAAACATCAATTTAAAAAATTTTTGTTTCCTAAATGTTCATAATGGTCTACAAAAAAGGTCCTGGCTGGGGGCCACATGCAGTATTACACATCCTCCTGAAGAATCCTCCACACATAGACATCGCTTGCTTGAGCCACCATCAAAATGTAACATTTCATACATCCTTACCTGTTAATGGAAGCCATGAGGAAGTAATACTCATGTCAGAATGTGGTTAATAATCACCCAAATTTCCAACTTAACCCCAACGTATTAAAATATCTGAGCTCACATTATTACTGTTAGTTGCTGCACAATGAAAACAAGATAATTGGCCTCATTCAAAACGTTTATCTGAGAAAGCACATCTTTTAAAACAAATGCAACCCAATTATGAATGTTGGATCTATAAAGCCTCTCTCTCACACTCTCTCACATACACACCCTTCTGTAATCAATGATAAATGCATCTTACAGAGAAAGCAACTGTCCAGTGCTAACTATTAAGTCTGCAATCAGCTGGGTATACAGATACCCAAGAAATAAAAGTATACAGCACACAGAGAAATGTATGTGTTAAGCCTGCATTTTCCAAGAATGAATCCAGGAAAGCTAACAGCAGTGTGTGTGTATATGTGTGTGATGAATAAGATAAATTAACATCTGTTTTTTTACTGAGGAAAGTGTCCAGGAAACAGCAGAGAGCATGGCAGAAAGGAACAATGAGCAGAAGAGGGCACAAAAAGTTCAAGTGGGAGCCCAGAAAAAACAATTAACAGAGGGAGAAAGAGGAAGAGGAAAGGAATGGGAACATTCTGGCCCTGTCTGAACTTTAGAGTTATATTATATAGGTCTTGATGTTAGAAAGAAAAAAAGAAAGAAAGAAAGAAAGAATAAATCAGTCAACTACACTTTCCCCACATTAGCAAACAATGCAGATATTTGTGAGAAAGGTGACTGCATTCTAAATATCCTCAGGAAAGGAGCTGACAATATTAAGACATAAATCTATTATCCAGCTGCACTTAAAATACTGTACACTGTGTTCTGGTTACTTCATTTCTAAAAAGCTACTGTAGAGCTGGAAAAGGTAAAACCAAATCACAGACCTAAAGCAATTCCCTTGTAAGAACGATGACAATATTTGAGGCTACTTCGGGTTAACACAAGGGTGAGATTAATGAGATCTTCTAAGTGTTGTTGGAATTTTATGCCACCAGCTACAGTGACTGTGGCTGATGGGAGTTACTGAAGATATAAGAATCGTAAAATCAAATGAAGGGGAGGGGTTGGCTGCATTGTTGTGTATCCGTGGGTTTATCACACTAGGGGGGCAAACAGGATTTAAACAAGAATTAAACAGGAAATGCCTATGTTTAACATAGAACATTTCCTGTTTAATTCCTGTTTAATTTCTGTTTGCCCCCTAGTGTGATAAACCTTCTTCTGCATCTCTTCTTTCAGCACCTTGCCTGATGGAGACATCTGGTGATCCTGAAAGCTTGCACACAGTTTTATCCTCCCCCCACCCCAGTTAATTCTTTAGTCAGTTTTATCATGGATTTTTACAATTTAATTTTTTTTTGTTTGCACAGCTAGTATTAATCTATCGTTCACACAGTCCTATGTTATCAAGTTCATCTAGAAACTATTTAAGAAACAGTTTGCATGTCATGTTTGAACATGTAACACTTGTTTGAACATGTAACACTTCTTCAGGGCAGTATACATGACGTTGCATTATATATATCCTTACAATTCTGTGGTTAGGCTGAGAGTGAATCTTCTAAACCATGCTCTCTGGCTTACAAGTGTAAAGAACGTAAATGCATAGTAAAGATTCAATGAGGAAGCTTTGAGTTATTATCAAAGCAACCTAAACAATGTTCACTCTGTGCTCTCAAGCATATGGAAGCCGATCTCTCATTCATACTTTACATATATAAAGTACAAGCCACAAGCACGTAGGTGGCAAAGACAATTGCCATTTAAAGTGCAAATCAAACCTGTGAGGATTTGATTCCGCATTTCCACCAAACATGAGAGAATGAACCAAGCTGGCCCAGTCTCTCAAGAATTTTGCTCAATGAGTATATAGTGACAGATAATTCTATCTCTACAGATTGTTTGATAATTTACAAGATTTAAATTTTCTAGCTAGTTTTACCACATATAAGTATGAAGTGGGACAAATAATTCTAACACATACAGGGCAAGATCTATTCTACTGTTGTTGTTATACCTTTGTACTGTCAGTGTCAGCACAAAGTAGAACAAGAATAAAAAGCTGCTTTGCCAAAACCTAACTAGCTTTGAGGAGGAGGGAAACAAGAAAATCCTTGTGTGCTTTCAAGTTGTTTCCAACTCATGGCGACCCAATGGGGATTTCGTGGCAAGATTTGTTAAGAGGAGATTTGCCTTGTCCAAGATCACCAAATGGCTTTCAATGGCTGAACGGGAATTTGAATCCTAGCCCCCAGAATCATAGTCTGATGCCTAACCATTACACTACACTGGCTCTCTGCAGAATCCTACTTCACTGTATTTTTACACAACTATGGGTCAATACCCAGATAGCAATGTCAAGTCGCAAGGACTTACAGAATAACAAAGAAGACCAAAGTTAAGAAAAGACAGATAAATAGAAGCCAACAACAGACATATAACAGCATCCTCCTAGCCAAGATCTTTGATAGAAAATCCAGTTAGTAGGTAACATTTTCTTCTATGTCTTCCACAGATCAACCTTAAAGCACTTCTGTGAAAGCAAACTTCATGTTAGGAGATGCCTAGCTATCTCTTCTGATGACATTTTCTGTGATTTATGTAGTATCAAAGCCTGTAAAACAGGTAATTATATTACCAAGCTTCTAAAGACATGGAGGCCATTAAGTTTCAAACTACCTCATTGTTATTTCCATTGCCATTCCTCCAGAGAAAATGGAAGATCAACACACACACATCCATTATTGCACTGCAGGCAATTTAAGACCCATAACCCTCTGGCTATAATTTAGCAGCAAAAGGAGATGCAAATAGCTGCACAGTCAGGATCTCTGGACCATTTCTCACAAGACAAAGTTATTATATGGATATTGCTTCTGTGTATGAGGTTCTCTGTAAACTGTCATGTGTGATTAGAGCACACAGGGCTTCCAGCTGTTTGTGAATGCAGCAAGAAAGACATGTGCTCTTCATAATAGTAGCGGACACAATATTTTGTATAGGAAAGCAATATTCATGTAGGAAACCAGATGCATGACATGATTGTTCCTTTCATTTAATAATCAGCCTTCTAACTGATAAAAATAATCAGTATTTTCAAAACTGACAACAGTGTTCATTACTAAGCATATACATTTAGAAATATTAAAACAGTAAAGAAAGAAAGGGTGGTGGAGCCAGAGTGACCCTATAAACATTTAGTATATAATATTGCTTTCAAATTCAGAGGGGCTTCAAAAGCAGCATGCATGTTTGCTGTCCAAAGAAGGCAGGAGCAACATTCCCACCAGATGTGCACATAATGCTCCTAAAAGTAGTTCTCTGGAGCATGGCCAGGGTAATTAAAGTGCTACCAATTTAGCGTTATTAGCTTTCCAGCACAATCAAGCCCAGAGACACAACAATATCAGAGTGGTGTGTCATCTCTGCAAATCATTTTTTAAAAGTTCTTATTATTATTTCTGATTTTCCATTGTTCCCGATATTTCATTGGCAAGAATAAAAATAAAGAAGAAAGCTTCTCTGTTAATTTTGAGTCTAAATGTATAGCAAGTGGGCATGCAGATTCTGAGCCACATCATCAGCATTAAGAGCTTCTGCAAATCTGTGTAAAACCCAGTAGTATTATGGAAATGGATTTCACAAGGGGTGGGGGAAGACAGGAGAGATGAACAGTTGGAAAGGATTATAAACAGGCAAGAAGACAAGCCCTCTAATAAAAATGGACTCTGTGGAAATTAACAGGGAAGAAACAGTGGCATAGATGCAGTAAATGTGGGCTCTTGTTACCTATTTATTCTAAGGGAACTGGTTGCAATCCTCCCTTTTCTGTTTTGTTTTCATAATAGGCCAACTCAAATACAATTGTGTTTGCATCAGCAGAACCATTTCTGAACATTTGCTGTAAGTGCAGGAGAGGGAATCATGGGTGGAAGGGAGGAAATGTGATGAAGCCATTTTACAACAAACTTCCTTGGCAGCCAAGAAAAGTTTCTTGGGCAAACTTAGATGGGGGTATCTGCCCCAGTATCGACAGCCACAGAATTACAGGAAATTATCAGATGGGAGGATAATGACAGGAGAAGGATGGGAGCGAAGTGCCATACTCCTGTCCTTATTGCATGATTAGGTGAAGATTATCAGACACATGGTGCTTATCCAGTGATTATCCTGTCAATGAAGAGGAACAACGAAGTGTCCTGTCACTTCAATATTAAAGGATTATCCCATTATTAAGAAATTGAGGTAAATGACAGCACAATTCCTCTTCATCAATAGGATAATTATGATGTTGTCTGTTAATCTTCACGCAATCGAGTGATAAGGACAGGAGCATTGTGCTTTGCTCCCATCCTTCTACTGTCATCAGACACCTGTCTGATAATCTCCATAGAGTTGAAAGAAACCACAAGGGCCATCCAGTCTAACAGCCTGCAATGCAGGAACACACAATCAAAGCATCTCCAACAGATGACCATCCAACCTCTGTTTAAAAATCTCCAAACAAATGGTAAAGTGCATGGAGACTTGTGAAGAGGTCAACAGGTGGTGTTGGACAGCCCCTACAACTTCAAGATGGTCTGGAAGAGAAACACTACCACGTGGAAGCAGGCTGGCAAGTCCTAAGGACATCTTGAAGTCACAGATGCAAAGCTGTAAGCACCCCATTTGCTCCTCCATGTTCTCCACTTTCAAAACAAAGTCTGTTCCTTGCAAGGAGATTTAAAGTGGCTAGTTGTAAAATAAAAAGCAAGCAAGCAAGCACCGGATAACCACAGGAAGAAGCTGATGTAATGTCAATTCCTGCCTAAACAACAGCACACACACCTTTCAGCACACTCTCGAGACATTTCTTGCTGGCCTTATCTATGTTCTTCTTTCCCGATTCAAAATCACCTTTTGTAGATCCCTTGGTACATATTTTCTTTTTCTCAAGCCAAAACCTCAACTGATCTCTCAGTCTCTGCCCTGGGAGGAAAAAACATAACATTTTAAATGTGGAGGCAGGTCCAAATTTAGGGTACTTAGATACATACAGTAGACTTACTGAAAACAATGTTAGAATGGCTAAATTAAGAATGAATGATTTCAATGAGTCTGTTTTAAGTAGGCCTAAATCTAGATCCGAGCCAGTGTGGTGTACTGTTTGAGTACTGGATGATGATGATGATGATGATGATGATGATGATTTCTAGCCTGCCCCTCTGAACAGGCAATCAGGGCGGGATACAACAGGATTAAAACAACAACAATTAAAATAGAACAATCCCATCCCCACCTCCTACCCCTTAAAATCAGCAATGAGTTAAAACATATCAATATCAAAACCTAAAAATATCAAAATTATCATCTGGCGAGGTCTTCCTCTCTGTCCCACCACCTTCTCAGGCTCTTTCGGTGGGAATAAGGAAGAAGGCCTTCTCAGTGGCTGCTCCCAGACTTTGGAATTCCTTCCTAGAATGGCCCCATCCTTGCTGTCTTTCCAGCAGCAAATTAAAACATGTTTGTACTGCCAGACCTTTACAAACTGTTCAAGTTGGGCTCTTAATGCTACATAGTGCTGGTTTTGAAATCTTTTAAAGGATTCGTATATAGTTTTATTTTTAATGTTTTAACATGTTTTGTATATTTAATTGTTTTAATATGTACTGCTTGTAAGCACTTTTATCTTTTTCATTGTACAATATTTTATTCTTTTAATGAGCGATGCATTTTTAATGCTTTACTAGTTTAATTCTATTTTAATGTTCACTTTTGTAGGTTTTCGGTTGTATTGATTTCTTTTCATTTGTAAGCTGCTTCGTTCCCCCATTTTGGGAAAAGAGGGAATAATAATAATACAAAATCAGGGTTTGATTCTGCATTTGGTTATGGAAGCCCATTGGGTGACCTTGGGCAAATTACATACACTCTCAGCCCCAGAAAACCCCATGATAGGGTCACCATAAGTCAGAAACAACACGAAGGAACACAACAAATCTGAATCCAACCCATGACTTCTGAAATAAAAAACCAATAAAAATATTTAAATAGCTAACCACTCTTAATCAGAAGCCAAAATCTAAAAATAGGGTCACTAAAAGAAGAGACAAGCTTTGCAAGTAGCCAGAGAAATATATTTATATTGCTTGGTATCAGCATTATTTATTTTGGACCAGACACTACAGCAAACTGTTTCTGGACGGGAGGCATGTAATATGCCATTCACTTTGCAAAATGGGGGAGTTTCTGGTTCACACACTTAGCTTTTTCCTTCCCTGTTCCCTACCCAATCACTTAATAAACTGGAACAGTTGTGGAGTCTGGAGGCTTACACAGTCAGCACTGGAGGTGGGGGAGGAAGAGGTTAAGCACTCTCTCCTAAAACTTATCTGATTTTTAAAACTATCCACTGTGAAGATCTCCCTTCACAGTTGAGTTTGTCTCTGAGGTTTCAGTGGTAGGGGGCCTGAAGCCATTTATCTGTTTTCCTTAAGAAATACTTTCATGACTAACAGTGTTTGGTGGGGATGCAATGAACAGCTTAGAGGGAAAGACCCTCTGGATATACAGTATATGAATCCGTGTATAAAAGGATTTTCATCTCCCATCTGAAAGAAAGCTACTATCGTATCAACCCTAAGAAACCAAAAATGTCCATGGGTGTTTGTTGTTGAATGCCTTCAAGACTTATGGTGAACCTCAGGCAAACCTATCATAGGGTTTTACTGACAAGATTTGTTCAAAGGGGGTTTGTCTTTGCCCTCCTCTGAGGCTGAGACTGTGTGACTTACTCAAAGTCATCATGTAGCTTTACATGGCTGAGCAGGGGTATGTATCTCCATTACTTTCATAGGGTTTTCCTTTCATAGTCAAGGAATCCTCAGAGATGGTTTTGGCAGTTCCTTCCTCTGAAATATAGCCTACAGTACCTATGGTAGTATTCATTGGTGGTCTGCCATCCAAGTATTAACCAGAGTTTACCCTGCTTTGCTTCCAAGATCTGGTGCCTTTGGGGTATTTAGACCACAGGAGTTCAATTTTGAGTTTCAGGTTATGTTACGTGTGTAATCTTGTAACTAAGATTTTGTTTTCAATGTGTATTTTATACACATTATACACATATTTTAGGGGAAGAAAGATGGGCATAAATTAAACAAGGAAAGAAAATGCTTCAAGCAGAAGGAAATTCAGCCTAAATAATCAATTGCTTGCTTTAATCAGGAACAGTGAGCTCACTTGAAAGGATATCTGAAGATGGAAAGCTTTTATCCATGATTTAAAGTTGTTTTTTTTTAAATGTTCTTAACCAACTGAAATTTTAAAACTGTCACTTGACATCCTTTTCTTGGCTCCTTTCCAGTTACAAAATTATTTTGTACCTATTCTAACTGGTTGCTTCTTTCTAGGAAGCACTCTTTCCAACTAGTCTGTTACCTTTGTCTGGATGGTAACACAGACTAAGTACAAATTATGCCTTACCAAATTACTTCAAATTATATTTCTGATTTAAAAAGTTACTTTGTGTTTTCCAGCTAACTGCAAAATGTGGTTTGTCAAATCACACTAAAGCAGTTACCGTATATACTCAACTAATAAGTCGACCTCATATATAAGTCAAGGGCAGGTTTTAGGGCCAAAATTATAGAGTTTGATATGACCCATGGATAAACCGAGAGTAAAACTTAGCAGCATGTAACAAAGGATGTAAAGGATGAAGCAAAGGAAAACAATGCTAAAGTTCTTTAAAATTTTTGACAGGCACAATAACTATTTGGGCTCACCCTAAAGGCTGGATGGATGGGACAGTAGAGGGGGTTGATGCTTCTTTTAGGTGCTCCAAGAAGAGATTAAGTTCTCACCTTTCCCCAGGGCATGGTTCCTTTTTTGATAAGAGTTAAAGTATAGTACTTACATTGACCCATGGATAAATCGACCCAGGTTTTCTGGGTCAATTTTTGGACTAAAATCTCTAGACTTATACATGAGTATATAGAATAAGATTTCTAAGAAATGGTTGAAGAGATATTTGTATGGGATGTTCTAGTTCATGAAAACTTTGTTTCAAGGAATATCTCTAGTTTTCTGCTATCCTCTGGAAAAACTGACGTTACAAGACTAACAAGACCAGACTTTCCTAAAACATGGGAAATACCAGCAAAGACATCCTCTTCCTTACAATAAGGTTCCGTTAGAATATCAACTTTTGCTTTTGTTACATTTAGCTACTTAACAGCTGTACACTCTACCTCAATTAGCTAAATGGTTTATTTTAAACTGAGGTTGTGGGAGGCACACTGGCCCCTAGCAGGGCATTTGAGAGCCATGTACCTCTCACACTGTCACATCCCACTCTCAGAATTTAAAAAAAAACTTTTAAAAATTATTTTTGCTAAAAAATGTCACCAATATCCACTCCTACCCAACCAAAAGTTACCTTCTGGTTTACTTCCTTGTTAATTAAAGGCATCTCCCAGACCAAAAATGTCCTCAGGGACCAAAAACATGGTGAAGACATTTCAGACCTGGAAATAAATCTAAAGATGGGAAGGCTGGGGCCTGAAAACAGATTGGGGGCCACATGTGGTTTTAGACTGCATTTTCCTTATCCCCATTTAAATAAATAACTGGAAAACAATGCAGTTGAGTCCAACATCTGCTGATCACTGAAAAGCTCAGGACAATTTTGGAATTTAGTATTTAAGATGGCATTACCATTTTAATTATTTTCTTGTAATCAAGGTTATTTAGCAAAGAGTATGACAATTTTAGTAGCTTCTGGAGAAATCAATCATTCTTTAAAACACACACACACACACCTGCATAACATTTTTATCTTCAGTCACTAATAGACCCCATCCCCTTGTTACTGTAATAACAAGATAGACAAAACTAGCTCTTTGTCTTCCAACTTTGTTTTCCCTAAAATCAGAGAGTAATGCCTGAATAAATCAGATTGTTTACTCTTTTGAATTAACAGTTTGCTTAGGCCTTCTGCAGTTGGAAATAAGACCTTTTGTATCAATAAAGCGAGTTGAGTGCTACCCAAAAAAGGTGAGGAGATGTGAGCATCTCACCAACTGTCAGTATCTCCTTAAACACGGAGGGAAGTGCTTAGGTCAAGGAGACTTGTGAGAGATTTATAACCCAAGGACTGTTTTCACTTGTATATACCAGTACTAACTGCAGGAAGACTCTAGGTTTGGTGAATAAAAAAGGTTTCTATTTTGGAAATATGCAAGAATGCAACACATAATAGCAATTCAAATAGACACAGCATACAGAGCTGACCGAAATAGAGGTATGGAAATTCAATAGTGGATGCTTAGGGTTGTATTGGGGGGGAATATTTACCAGAGGATCCACGGAAAATGATGCATGGTTCAGATGGCATCTGAAGGAGATACAGGAAGAGAAAATTCTAGGCTTTTGGGCAGAACTCTGTGAGGTGGTCACTCTATGAGCAATGACCATATGTGAGTCAGATATTTATATCTGTTTGGTGCCCTCAAGGGATACTTAATAATCCCAAGAATTCAAAGAATTCAAAGAATCTGAGTGCTTTCTCAAAGAACTGACAAAAGGAGCAATCCCATCTCACAGTTTTAATTTTGGATTAACAAAACAGGGATTGGATTTAGGACAACCCCAGGATGAGTGGATAGGAAAGTTGTCTGGGAACATGGCAGGGGGCATGTAGGAAAAATGACCTTACTCACATTGGTGCAATGAGACCTTCTTTGTCTCTGGTGCAAGACAATATGCAGAAAGCCTGGGGTAAAATGGACTGATCTGCAAACCCATTTTAACCTTTATTTTGTTACTGCCTAGGTCCTCCACATGTCCTCGGGTCAACATGCCCTTCTGATGGGAAGCTTTCTACTGTTCTAAGAGGTGATTGTGACCTCGTAAGAATATGCTTGGCTCTAGTTATGAAATTATGAAAACCCCACATAGAGAATGGGGATGTAGGATGTGCTATCAAGGGAGAATCAGAAAATGGATGTAAAAATTACAGATTGGAAGAATATTCTTTGACCATGGAACTGAGACTGTTCTTTGACACTTAAAAAAATCAAGGATATATTGTGCCAGTTCACCATACACATAAATGTGTGAAGTTGCAGATGTATCTGCATTGCGGAAATAATGCCGTTTGCCATGGCTTTAACTGCCGCTGCTCAATACTGTACAATTGTGGAATACATAGTTTTGCGAGATGTTTAACTTTCTCTGTCAGAGAGCACTGGTGCCACAACAAACTACAAATCCCAGAATTACATAGGATGGAACCATAACAGTTAAAGCTGTGCCAAACTCCACTAGTTCTGCAGGGTGGACGCAACCTTAGTGAAATCACACTATAATCTTCAGGCAACCAAAGTTTTTTCTGCAACCTATCATCATTGCTTTATGTCCCTAAATCCCATAATGTTTTACAAAGCCACAAGAACAAGTTTGCTTACCATAACCCTGGAAGTGAACTAACAGTTAACTGAGGCTTTCAACAATTGTCTGTGCTGTAGAGACAGCTGCTGTCAAAGGAGTTTTATCTAAAAATTGATCATTCTTCTGCAGAAAAGCTGAATGTAAAGAGTTCTTGCTGCCAAAGCCTTTCAGCAACATCTTACCACCATCAAGAATTATTGCTTTCCCTTAGGGAATCCTCCCTTTCTTCCCTTTTAGGGAGTTCTAAATGCCTTTATCATTCCTCTGAGGATATCCTCGTCTCTTGGGTTTCCTTAGATCCCTAGAGGCCTTATGTTGTTGGTTGTGCTGACCACATAGTTTCTTCTAATCCATTAAACATCATGCCTTCCACAGTACGCAATTATAGTCCTATGATTGTCATAGCTGCATTCTGTGGAATCCTGGGGTCTGATGAGGCACAAGAGGAACTCTCTGGCTAAGGATTTTACAGTCTGTTGCTTAAACCACCAATCCCAGAACCTCATAGGATGTTGCCATGACATTTAAAGGTGAATCACAGCACTAAAATGATGTAGCATGAATGGACCCATAAACAAGCAATCTATCTGGACAGTGCAGTATTGTGTCAGAAGGAGATACAAAACAGATGCATCCCTTCTCCTAATATTTAAAACTAAATGTTAAAGCAGCAAGCAAGAAAAGAAACCCATTGATACAGGCATTCATGCAGGTAATAATAATAATAATAATAATAACAACAACAACAACAATAAATATTTATTTATATCCCACCTCTTCTGTTTCGGGGATCGAGGGGGGTGACAACAAGATACAGACAATACAAAAAATGATAAAACAGCAAACCCCACCAGACCCCAAACCTAACCCTCCCTTCCCAATTATAAAATTAATAAATTAAAAAGAAACCCTAAACATGTGGCAATAGCTTCAAAACACTGGCAATTATCAGGTGACAAACTTGGTGAGGGATGGAAATAAGATGGATAGACTCTTCCATTCTGGTGTCATCAATCAGGGAAGGCCTGCCAGAAGAGAGTTAGTTGTCTTTATCGCCTTCTTAAAGGCCTCAAGAGAGGAGATTTGGAGAATCTCTTCCAGCAGGTCATTCCAAATTTTTGGAGCCACTACAGAAAAAGTCCTCTGAGAAGTTGACACCAATCTAGATCTTCTTGGTTATGAGAGATTCTTCCCAGAGGAACGGAGAGTGCAGGAAGGATTATATGGGAGGAGGCGTTTGTTCAAGTAAGTTGGACCCAGGCCATATAGGTCTTTATAAGTAATAATGAACACCTTGTACTGTGCCCGGAAGCTAATGGGCAGCCAGTGTAATGATTTTAAAATCAGTGTAATGCAGTCGAACTTAGATTTTCCAGCAACCAATCTGGCTGCCATATTTTGCATCAGTTGAAGCTTCCAGATGTGGCACAAGGGTTGCCCCATGTAGAGCATATTACACAAATCAAGGTAATGAAAATGTTTCTAAAAATGGGAGAAAATCAACTGAAACAGAAGAGTTCTCAAAATAGTTAGCAAGATAGTGATAATGGTCACCATTCAGTATTATTATTAATAATAATTTATTTGATTGCACCAACCCTCCCTCATAAGAAGTCAAAGTGGCTGTCTTACATTAGTAATACAGTTAAAATCACAAATTAAATACACTTAAAATCACAAGTCTAAAATGATAAACCACACATTATAAAATTATATTTCATTTCTTAATGAGAATCCAAGCCCTTAAAGGGCCTTAAAGTATGCATTAAAGGTTTCTGGCTTCATGGATGAATCAACTTGAATATGAAAAGCACAGGCTACTTGTGGCAGACAATGAAACAATTCTCCCTACCTTTTCCCAACAATCTCTCTTATCTTGTAATTGACCTCTTGGGGCTGTTTGTAAAGGATCCACACAACATATTTCAGCTCTTCACTCTTTTCTCCCCCCCCCCCCCCGCATTACCTTTTTTTTTTTGTGGCCAAGACTTTTTTCCAGGGGGGGCAGGCTCCATTTTCACAGGATCCATTTTTACCACCATTATCCTATACAGAAATTCATTGTATTTCCACATTAATATAACGGAGACATCTTTTAAACCAAGACCCTGTCACACCAGTTACTCTAAGGTCTGGCCCTCTGCACCCCTCCTCAATATCAAGTTGATATCAAAAAGAATGTTTGAGGCATGAAGCCAAGAGGACACCCCCAGGAAACAAGCCACAGCATATAAGAAGATCCGTGAACATATTCAGAGATTCGAAAGGCTCAGTATGGGGAAAGCTCAAGAATGCACAGCTAAGGAGAGATCAATCAAGATCAGAATCTGCATAATTCTTTCACTGGTAGGAGTGATGTGTGATAGACCTTGTGTTGCAAGTGAACAAAAATCCAAAAATGCTTCCCTCTGGAAGCAACACCCCATTGTTCAGAGACATTTGCACTGATTGTCCAGCCATTCACAAGTTCCCTTCTCATTCCTCTCTTCTGGAAATTCACTCTAGTCCCAAAATCTGCCCTGGGATATGTTTTGCCCTATAAAATGCCTGCTCAGGCACTCCCAATTTGGTTTCATTTGAGTTCAGACAGATTCTCTGTCAGTATCTTGCTTGACTCCTTAGCACTGCTGGCAGCTTGCTGAGCCATTTCATTTCACAGTATCCTCCAATCGGAGCTCCACTTCTGGGATCAGTACAATCCCTTCAGTCACTATCTGCTACCACCCTTTATATCATTAGTTCTTGATGTGTACATAAGTCAGTGGACTCTTTCAGACGTCGGAAATTGGAAGCATAATTTAATGGCAATCCGAACGCAATCATGGGGTTTGACGTTATTGCAAATTAAAGCTTCGCACACAATTTCATGCAAAAGGGAAGTCATTCTGAATGCAATCATGGGTTTTCTGTTATTGCGAATTAAAGTTTCGCACGCAATTTCGGGCACAGGGGGGGTCATTTTCGGGAAATGGAGTGTTACTCCGAACGCACTCCGAACGCAATGGGAATTCCCGTGAATTCGCTAGACAAGCGAATTCACAGGAATTCGAATTGGCTCAATTCGCAGTAAAGAGAAATTCCTCCCATGTGAAAGAGTCCTGTGTCTTTGTGTGAATTGAGATTACCTTTGAGTACAAATAAAACTACATTTGGACTTGCACTCTAGAGTTTTGTTTCTCAGAATTGGTATACACAGGCTTGATCCCTGCTTTGAGTTGCTCAAGCCCTTTCGGATGCTGTAACTGAGCTAATAAAATTCCATTATTAAATACTGATTGTGGGTGCCCTCCTGGGACCCTTGAAATTTGGGTAACACCCCAACTGTTCTTATCATTTTGCCTGGTTTTGGGCAGCTTTACTAGAAATTCTTTGAGAAATATTCTATGGCCTGAAAAATCTGGTCTGCATCTCAAATCCTTCTACTTTTTCTAGAAAATGTATTTCAGCCTTAAAATGTGAAACAAAATAGGCTAGAATTAAATTATAGATATAATGAACATTACACATTAACAAAAAGCACACACCTAACAATCTAATAACCAAATATGTTTTTAAGCATTTGATTGATAACTGTATTGGAGCAATTGTAACTCCTATCTTCTACTAATTTCTCCAGGAATATGTAACTGGGTTCAGGAATACACCATCAAATTAACTTAGTCCTATGCTAAAATTTTTAGTTGTTTGTGTCAATTCATTTCTCATTGAAAGTCATCACTAACTTGGAAAAAACATCTATTTACAACTTTACCTTGACCTAAACTGAATCAATAGATCCAACTGGAATAGCTCCATTTAAACAATGGGATTTATGTGAGTGTTAATTTACCATTCAGCCACTGGTCTTCAAGAGTTTTCTCTAGCTGGAACTTGTAAGTAGATTTAGGCTACCCCCCTCATATCCTCCTGATCTTACTAATACACTTAAATGAGGTTATACTCTGATCAATCATGCTTATAATGGTCTCATCTGCACTGCAAAAATAATGTAGTTTGGCATTGTTTTAACTGCCATGGCCTAATGCTAAGAAATTCAGGTGGTTGTAGTTTTGTGAGATGTTTAGCCTTCTCTGTCAGAAAGTTCTGGTGCCACAACAAACTGCAAATCCCAGAATTTCATAGCATGGAGCCACAACAGTTAGAGTGGTATAAAAACTTCATTATTTCTGCAGAGCAGATTAGCAATGTTGTCATCCCTTTCCACTTATTCTGTTTAACTACATTTTATATCACTTTCAGTGGCTTCATAGAATCAGATTATTTGTTAAGTAGAAATACAGCAGAAAACCTTGACAAATATGTGCTATGTTCTCACTTTTCAAGACACTGTGTTTGTTAGGTAGCTATTCCTTCATTAATTGCTGCTACAAGGAGGGTGCAGAGGTTGACATCTGGGTCACAGTTATGCTTTAAGCACAAGAAGGACAGAAGAGAGAAAAACCATCAGCTTCATAAAACACTAGTCGGGCAGCAGGCAGAAAGTAAGTGCTAATGATTACACAGAAAAGAAGTGTGACATGCATTTCCATCTTTCAGAAGAAAAATAACAGTTTACATCTTGAAAATATCAAGAGAGATATAAGTTTCCAAACTATGAAACTTTGTTAAAGCAAGAGTAACTTACTGAAAGGATGAGAGTTAATGCAGCTGAGATAATTATCTGGATCCTTCTTTATTCCATTAGTGGGTTTCATTTGTGTCTGGGAATACTATAAGCGGATTTGCTCAAGCATTATATTCCCTTGTAGTTTCAATCCCAATTGGAATTATCTCTACTATACTGTTGTATCAAAAAAAAAAAAAAAAAAAGGAGGGGGGATTACATCCTTCCCAGGGCTAACTGTAATGCCTTCTTTTCAAAGGCTTTCTCACTAGAGACACAGAGAAGCGTTCTGGTGTATGTGTATGTTTTAATGATTTATGTTTCAATCAGGTGTTAATTTTTTTATTGTTTGTCCTTGGGACAGAAATAATAACAACAATAATATCGATAAATAAACAGAAGGGAATATGTCTCAACTGCTGGAACTGGAAAAGGGAGATAAAAGGTGGAACTTTATGACCTTCAAAGTATGTTCAAAATCATGTTTCCTATTACTTGTATATATAAAAAGTAAAAAGAAAATACAGTATGGTGAAATGCAAAGACACATATTGTAGTACATTGTTAACCAAGGATGGCTAGCTTCTCAAGTCTCAGGGGTCAGTTTGGGATTGGAAATGTATTTTAATGTATCATGTGTGCCTCTCTCAAGTTTTCACATGTTATCTATGTGTGGAAACATCTTCTAGCAATAGGGACTTCACAGTTGTACAGTTTAGCAACATGGTGACTGAGTATGGCTGGGACATTCTACACAATAGCTAGAGAGAGGCATCCAGTTAAAACGTGGAACACCTCTCCCACTCTATCCGTCCTCTACTTTGATGAAAAGTAGGTGGGAGAAACAGAAACAACATAAAAATAGAAACTTCCTGGGTCAGGCCCAGACTCAAGGCAGGCTGCTGACCACATCTAGTTAAGCATATCTTTATTTCAGTAAGGCCTCTGACAAGGTTCCCCATGATATTATTGCAGACACGCTAGTAAAATGTGGTCTAGACAATGCAGCTGTTAAATGGATTTGTAATTAGTTGACCAGCTGAACGCAAAGGTGTTCAGTAATGGCCCCTCTTCATCCTGGTAAGAAGTGACCAGTGGGGTGCCACAAGGCTTTGTCCTGGGCCCAGTGCTATTCAACATCTTTATCAGTGACTTGAATGAAAGAATAGCAGGCCTGCTTATCAAATTTGCAGATGACACCAAATTAGGAGGAGCAGTTAATACCCCAGAGAACAGGATCAACATTCAAAACAACCTTAATAGATTAGAAAGCTGGGCCAAAGCTGACAAAATTAATTTCAACACAGAGAAATGTACAGTACTACACTTAGGGTGAAAAAATGAAATGCATAAATATAGAATGGGGGACACCTGGCTTAATGAGACTACGTGTGAAAGGGATCTAGGAGTACTAGTAGAGCACAAGTTAAACATAAGTCAACAATGTGATGTGGCAGCTAAAAAGGCCAATGCTATTTTAGGCTGCATCAACAGAAGTATAGTGTCTAGATCAAAGGAAGTAATAGTGCCATTCTATTCTGCTTTGGTCAGACCCCACCTGGAATACAGTGTCCAGTTCTGGGCACCACAATTCAAAAAGAATGTGGAGAAACTGGAGCGTGTCCAAAGGAGGGCGACTAAAATGGTGAAGGGTCTGGAAACCATGCCCAACTTAGAGAGCTGGGGATGTTTAGCCTGGAGAAGAGAAGGTTAAGAGGTGATATGATAGCCCTATTTAAATATTTGAAGGCATGTCATATTGAGGATGAAGCAAGCTTGTTTTCTGCTGCTCCAGAGAACAGGACCTGGAACAATGGATGGAAGCTACAGGAAAAGAGATTCCACTTCAACATCAAAAGGAACTTCCTGACAGTAAGGTCTATTTGACAGTGGGACACACTCCCTCAGAGAATGGTGGAATTTCCCTCTTTGGAAATCTTTAAACAGGCTAGATGGCCATCTGTCAGGAGTGCTTTCATTGTGAGTTCCTGCATGGCAGAATGAGGCTGGACTGGATAGCCCTTGTGATCTCTTCCAACTCTACGATTCTAGAAGTACCAGAAGTGAGCATATTTGTGAGACCTACATTTTTCAAAAGAAGAAGAAGAAGAACTTTAAGCTTGGAACTATGTACAAAACAGTGGTTCTGGTATACTAATATTCTTGTTGTCATTGTGCTCCTCCAATTCATTTCCCACTTATGGAAACTTTAAGCTGAACATATCACAGGGTTTTCATGGAAAAATTTATTCAGGACTGCCTTTGTCTTTCTCTGAAACTGAGAGAGGGGACTGGTCCAAGGCCAACCAATGGGCTTGCGTGGCCAAGCATGGAGTCAAACCCTCCTCTCCAAAATTGTAGTCCAATCTTCAAGCACTACGCCACACTGGCTCTATTCTTTAACCTGATCTGAATAGTTGTAGTGACTGAACATAAAACACAGATAACCAAGTTGTATACCACTATGCAAGCTTAAAGTAATGCTTGTTCAAATCCTAGACAAATCCCCATGAGAATAACACAAAGGAGGAAATGGAAAGGAAAAACCTCTCCTGTACTGTCTCGGACTTTTATCAGAAGTCTCTTCCACTACACTATCATGTTACAGTCAACATGTAAGATAATCTGTTCTTTAATTTCACAATCACACTCCATTTACTTGCCACTGCCTATCTAATAAGCAATCCATCAAACATCTTTCTGTGCAACAAAACAAAATATAGGTACAGTATTTTGTAAACAAGGAAGGAGGGAACCCTCTTTTGTTTTGTCTTCTGTGGCAGAAAGTGAGCAGCTACATACATAGGGATCAAATTACACACTACGGACAAATGCTAATAATTATGCTACAATGGGTTCCTATTGTGACTGGATGAGAAGGGGAGACTGTTTATTCTTTTTCTTGCTAGCCATTTTCGTGCTCAAAATTTCCACCAACTATTCCTCCTCCTGCTATTCCTTCAACATAGCTGCCATCCTGCTTCTGAAGGTTCACAGGGGTGGGGTGGGAGAGCAGCCTCATAGAGGAAGGGAACAGATTTTGGCTATAACTCATCAATATTTGCTCAATAAGCCATGCTGAACACATTACTTCTAAGTAAAAATACAGAGGATTATACTTTGACAGCAAAAAATAGCTTCCTTCCACTGTTATTCCACTTGGAATGACAACCTCCCAAGGCTACTTTCCATTAAAATAACAACTGAGCTTCTTCGCACATATTTACATAAAATGTGTAGTTTGCACCTAAGAGGTCTCACATTATTACATGCAAGTCAATTAACAAGTATATGTTACAGCTTTGTAACTGTCGCCATGGGAGAGTTGTCTCACATAGATAGATTTGCACTAGCTTATAAAGAAAGGAAAGAGAGCGGGAGAGAGGAGTGATAACAGGTGCCAATTATCCTTAAATCCTCCAGTAGGAGTTCCTTTCACCTTTCACCAAAGCAAATTGCAATACTGCTCATAAAACTGTTAACACAGCTTTTCCTTTTTCCTTTTTTCTTTTTTGCCCTCACATAAGCAATGAATGTTTCTTTAGACATTCTGAAATAAACACTAAAATCCATACAGATGTGCTACAAGCAACTTTCCACAGTTTGCTCACAAAGCAAATCTGAAGTGAATCTGCACCAGCTATCCAGAAAGCAGAGAAATCTGTATTAGTAATTCAGCAAGTGCTTAAACAGATCACTATATTGAGAGGTATAGAACTTAAATATCCCTATTAATAAAGCTGTCAGCATTCCCACTAAGTTTAATTGTAATTTGTGGGCCTCCGGAGGGGTGAGAAAACTGGTGTAGGGCACCATTTAGTGTTATATTATACAAAGCACATTATTGAATAGCTAAATTTTAACCAAAAACATAAAAATTATCTTAGATACACACCAGTCACATTCTAAATTGCTTTCATTTTCATAGTTCAATACACTTCAGTCTTTTGACACTGAAATTACTATTTGTTTTCCAAGCAAGCTGCATTCAGAGCCAGTCAATCATCAATCAAACCACACAAAAGGTCAGCTTATCACTACTGAATAACAAGGCTGGCATGGTATGTAACAGGTGTGTGTATGTGTTGTGTGCCTTCAAGTTGTTTCCAACTTCTGGTGACCCTAAGGCGAACCTATCAAGGGGTTTTCTTGGCAGGATTTGTTCAGAGGAGTTTTGTCCTTGGCTTCTCTTGAAGCTGAGAGTCTGTGACTTGCCCAAGGTCACTCTCTGGGTTTCATGGCCAAGCAGGAATTGACTCTGGTCTCCAGAGTCATAGTCAAATCACTATGCCATGCTAGTACAAATATACAATGCTAGAGCATTAATGAAAATATCCAATTATTTTTCTACTGTATCCATTTAGAATGAAAGATAGTAGTGAATTCCATACAGTTAAGTTTTATCCTCAAACCAAGATTATTTAAAGTGTCACAAGACACAGAAACATATCTGTCGATGTCAGCAATGGTGTGGGGAGGGGGTAGTGTGATAGTCACTGTGAGCAGTGGAGCAGAGAATAGTGGCACATGTCAGAGGTGAGGGGTGGCCACTGCCCCAAGCAACAGTGGCCTATGGAACTGGCTTTGGCTGGCCCAAACCTTCTCCATTATCATGGGACATGTCCCAGCTGGCAGAAGACAAGTTCCTGAACAAAGGAGAAGGAGGCTGACAGTGGTTAATAGTCACTGACTGGTGGAGTTCTTGCAGTGGCTTCCATTCCCTTCCTCTTCCCTGGTAATCTGACTGCAGGGCTACAGGCATCCATTGTTCTTCCATTGCCTTTGAGTTCTCCAAGCAGGGAGGGATGGATATTTTGGTCTCTGACTCAGGGCCGTTCCATTGGGTTAATGATAATCCAAATTCCCTCTAATGCTAATCTTTTATGATGGAACAGGAGAGTGTTTATTACTGCCTTCAGACTAAATGTGCAATAGGGGAAATTTCTGAATATGTACACTTGCCCAGAATGTCCCATTATAATGGACTTTTTAAAGTACTTATTGCAGAAAGGTAAATGTCATCATGATGGTAGAGGAGAAGGTTGGTTTGAAGCAGGAAATAACAGGGCAGCAACCTCATTGCCTTAGCAACCAGTCCTCCTAGCCAGACATAAAGCTCAACCATTTGTTGATCCTGAGCTATTTCTTAGCCAAATCTACCTCACATTATTGTTGAGGGGATAAAACATATGCGGACAAACACTGCACTCCTGACCTCCCTAAATGAGAACTACTAACACAAGGAACTGCAAGTAAAACCTAAACTAACTAATACTAAATTAAACAGAAATACAGGTGTGAACTTAATCAGAAAGATTTAATAATACAAATATATCTAAACTGCATAATATAATATCAAATAATGCCAGGCATGTAGATAATGAATGCTGTAGATGGCTGATCATTCACATTGAGGTCCATGAGTCCTTCCACATATCATTGCCATCTATTGTTCTCTCAGCTGCTAGGAGCTTAGAAGTGCTTTCTGCTGCCAGATTGGAGACATCTTAATTCATCTTTACGCTAAGAGACTTAGATCAAGGTTGCAGAAATTTTGGAAGGAAACCACTTTATGTCCCTTTTTCTGTTATGTTCATGAGTACATTCTCATGCTTTACTCTTGAACTGGTTGTTCACTCATATTTGAAGTTTTATTTGATTGCTGGTGTGGTGGTCAGTGTAGTGGACTGGAGATCCAAGATCAAATCCTCAGACATGAAACTTACAGGGTGACCTTGGGCTGATTGATTTCTCTCAATCTATTCTACTTTACAGGTTGTTGTGAGAAGAAGTTCTCAGTACACTGGAGGAAAGAGGAGACAGAGGCATAACTATCAATTGATCAAAGAACAATTGATCATTCTATTGTTACCTCAAAGGCAAAATTTGTCTTGATGGTGGCTAGATGGCAGTGGGTGAATCACCCAAAAGGATCCATAGGATGGTATCATTACTTTATTGAACCTCACCTTCCCCTTTCATAAATGATGAACATTTTGGTAACTACACAATGAATACAGAATGGGACTTGGGAGAGGCAGACGTCACTCTGCTGCCATTGAATTGCTTGATAGCCTTGGACAAGTCACACATTCAGCATCAGGGCCTTATCTGCAAGATAAAAATGATGGTATAGTTTATAGGGTTGTGATTCTTATGATCTCCTGAGCCTCACTGCTGGAAAATAAACACCTTGCAGGTAACCAAGCAGCTGAGTGTTTTAGTTAGTTTCCTCTTTCTGAAAGTTTCAGGCCATCATTTCAAAATGTGCCGAAGCAGGGTGCAAGTTTTAAAGAGGCTGATGCATACAGACAAAAATAATACATCACTTAATATCAGGTCTTTGATTCCCTTAGCAGCCAACAAAAGCAAAGAACTCTAGATTTCAAGTGGCAGAACAGGCATAGAGATCAATATCTTGGTCCTATGCCTAATCTATTTTCTTGGAAATAAACAACACTACATTCACTGGGACTTTTTCTCAGTCCCACATAATTTATACATTGGACTGTGGTCACAGATTTCAAAGATGAGATGCAAATGGTCATGCAGTGTTCAGTAACAGAATACAATTTTATCTATGTAGAAATAAGACACCCTCCATTCTGCAAAAAACAAAAACCAAAAACCACAACTCTTCATACACACTCCATGCATGGCAAACACTGTTGCAATCCAAATGCACCACTTGTGGAATGAAAATTTGTGTAGTTCTAAGTACCCTGTTTCCCCGAAAATAAGACATCCTCTGAAAATAAAACCTAGTAGAGGTTTTGCTGAATTGCTAAATATAAAGCCTCCCCCGAAAGTAAGACCTAGCAAAGGTTTTGTGTGTGTGTGTGTGTGTGTATATATATATATATATAATAAATATTCTGTTTTTTTGTTCAACAATAAATGTGAATTCTTCTTCATGGAAAAATAAGACATACCCTGAAAATAAGACCTAGAGCATCTTTGGGAGCAAAAATTAATATAAGACAGTGTCTTATTTTCGGGGAAACAATTTGGTGATGATTATGGCTTTGCTTTTTCCTTTTCTTCAATACAAAGCTATCCAAGAACTATGGTAGAATGGTATGTATCCCTGCCTGGCCCAAAACTAATTATTTAGCTATGATACTCCAAAGTTTGTCTAAGAATTTTTTTTTAAAAAAAGCAAAACAGCAAGCTGATTCTCTTGTGTAAGCCTGACAAACAAATGAATTATTTCACCAATAACACTCTGCACCCAGCTGGTTCAGTAAGTTAATTGCTAAAAAGATAATGGGCAAGACAAAATAGAATGCAAAAGCAACACCAGTATTGTCAACTCACAGTTAACTCTTTAAAAGAATAAAAACTACACAAGGACAGCAATTTATAAATAATTGGTAACACAAAAAATAAGAAACAAATAATACAATAATACACCAAAGTAAAAGACAAACTCTTCTATGGGTGAAAAACCCAACTTAAGATACAAACATACATAGCTGTTGACAAAAACACTGGTAAGAAACTGCTGCATATTCTGAAGATTAAAAAAATGTGTAGTGCAATATTATACATGTTTACTCTTGAGTAAAATCCACTGTGCTCAATCGGGCTTATTCACAGTAAAATATGTTTAGGATTACAACCCTAAAAGGTATTTAAAATAGACCTACCAAGTAATAAAAACACTATTAGTTGAGTGATATTTCCCTTTAGGCCAATTAATTCATTCCAATAATAGCCATAACTTCTAAAACATCAATATGTGGTTCTCAAAAACAATCCTGGAGCATTAAAAGAAGTGTAAGATAAACTTACACTCTTAAAAAGCCCCACCAAATATTTAATATTACAATAATACGAGCTAAGATGGTATAGTGGTTTGAATGTAGGAAATTGTGGTTTGATTCCCCCTCAGTCCTGAAAACTCACTGGGTGACCTTAGGTGAGTCACACATTCTCAGCCCCAGAACATCCCGTGATATCCCTCAGGATCACAGTAACTCAGAAATTACTTGAAGGCACACAACAACAACAATTTTTAATACAGTTTAACATTCTCACCAAAGAAAATTTTATTTTATTGATAAACTACAGGTTCAACTAACTAAACACACCATTGTTATCAATCAAAGACTATTGCCCTGATTTACAAGTAAAACATAAAGCGGGCCACATAATGTTTTTTAATTCATATGAGAACTGTATTGTTAAAGAATTGTCTTGTGGAAATCTTCTCAGCTGGCAGTTTGTAGATCGAAATCCAGACTCCCACAATTCAAACTGACATGCCAGCACTTTGCGTATATGTGCATGCACACATTGTACAAAACTGGGGGGAGGGGGAAGTGTTGTTGTTGCTGTTTACTATAGTTCCAAGAATTCTCCAGTCAGAATATCCAAGACCTTCCTAGGTCTGGATTCATAATATTGGCAATATGATGGTTCAACAGCCCACCTTTAATCTCATGCAGCCTTCCTGCTAGCTGCTTAGCTCTGAATTTTTCTTATCATGACACACAGTTCTACACCCACTGCAGTCAGAAGAAGCTACCAATTTAAAAAAAAATGTGTGGATTTTGACAGCAACATAATCGAAGATGTATTCAGAATCCATAGAACTTTTCATCACTCATTTTCAAAGAGATATCTATGTTCATCGGTTTCACTACTACAGAAACTTTAAAAAGGAGTTTTGTGGAATCTTTAAGGCTAACATTTATAATAATAATAATAATAATAATAATAACAACAACAACAACAATAATAATAATAATGATGTTTATTTATAGCCCGCTCCTCTAATAGAATACTCAGAGCGGGGTACAACAGATTAAAAAGGATACAAAGTAAAAACGACAATCATATCTCTCCCCAACCGCTCCCCTTAAAACTAAATTAAACCAAGACAAATTAAAATTGGCACAGATTAAAATTGGTCAACAGGTATTAAACAAAGTGCAATCTCATGAACTATTCACGTGCAAGTCCGTGTTAAGTAAACTCAGCTGGATCAGACAAGGGCAGCTGAGATAATTCCCATTTCTATCTATGTTTTCAGAGCAGGGAGTGGATATTCCATTTACTTCCTGTTTCAAGGAAAGGCCTGCCGGAAAAGATGCGTCTTTAAAGCCGTTTTGAAACTAGCCAGTGATGTAATGAGACGCATCTCGTCCGGCAGGCCGTTCCAAAGCTTAGGGGCAGTAGCTGAAAAGGCCCTCTGGGAGGTCTGGGACAGTCTAGTTTTCATCGGCTGCAGTAGGTTCCTCCCAGAGGACCGAAGTGTGCGGGGCGGTTCATACGGGAAGAGGCGGTCCTTAAGGTAGGATGGGCCTGGGCCATGCAGGGCTTTAAAGGTTAGTACCAACACCTTGTACTGTGCCCGGAAACTAATGGGCAGCCAATGGAGAGCTTTGAGCACTGGTGTTATCTGCTCTCTCCTCGATGTTCCAGTGATAAGCCTGGATGCCATATTTTGAACTAATTGAAGTTTCCGGGTTAGGCACAAGGGTAGCCCCATGTAGAGCGCATTGCAGAAATCCAGACGTGAGGTTACTAGAGCGTGTACCACAGATTCCAGGTCTTTCGTGTCCAGGAAAGGGCACAGCTGGCGTATCAGCCGAAGCTGATAGCAAGCACTCCTGACTGTCACATTCACACAGTCCTTGGAGGAGAGTGTGACCCCATCTAGGACTGGAGACTGTATTCCCAAACCTGGTTTTGGACCGGTAACTGTTATTACCTCCGTTTTGTCTGGATTTAGCTTATATTAACACAAGCCTTCACAGACCTCAGATATATGACGGAATCCAATATTCCACTCTCAGGTGTATACATACAGTTACATACCTTCTAACATTTCACACATGAAAACTCAGCAACATCAGAATTTAGTGAAGATGGCAAAAGTAGAAACAAGCCAGGCAAGGTAGCAACAATTTGCTTTTGCCTGCGTCTACTGGGAAAGGCAAGATTTCATGCCTTCCTCTCATCTCCCCTAGCTGCATTATTTGAGTATAAACCATTTTTGCACTTTGAATTCAGTTTACAGAAACTGAAGTAAGCTGAAGACACAGGGGGGTGTTATGATACCTACTTTTAATATAAAATTTTAGGAGCATGTGGACTGTACTATGACCCCTACTTGACCTATTCAGGGTCAAGTCCACTACACTGCACTGACCACCACACCAGCAAGCGAGGAGGTCATGTAGGCAAGCCTGCTTGGAGAAACCGAGACCTCAGTAAACAACTCTCCATAGGAAGTTGGGAGTCGCCAGACTAGTTCTGCCACTGCCCTCTGGAGTAAAACAATAGCCTTGGCCTTACACTTGATGTGTCAGTGATTGACTTAACCACTCAGCCATTAAGCCAGCTTCCCCTCCGAATTGTGTCCAAGCCTAAGCGCATTGTACATAGCTTATTTGCTCTTGGCTTAAGAAAGCCCAGGCAATCAACACCTTTGTCTAGCCTTGATACCTAGTCTCAGGATAGGTTCAGCCCTATATAAGGTTCCAAGTGTGAACCACTCCCCGTCGCTATTCCCGGAGGACAGGCTGGTCCACGCCAGTTTGACTTCTGCCTATAGCTCCCGCGGCCAATTTCCCCTCATCCCGGCAGTTGTGTTCATCATCATCATCCATACCCATCCGTCTTCTAGGAGAAGACTGCGAAGGTAACATTCCAGCAGTGTCTCTTTCTCTCCAACCTAACTCCCAATCTCACCCCTCCCTTTTCTCTAGCATTGAACGTATATGTGTGTGTATCCCCATGCTGTGTGTGGTATTTATGCCCCCCAATAAACTGTGTATTTTAATTGGACTCACTTGGACTAGTGTCACTTCTCTTGGGGTTTGTCGGCGGACTTCTGGTAGACAATATCGGGACCACGATTCCAGCGTAGGCTTTGTTAGGACCTCCTCTCTGCATATTTGAACTAATTATAATTCCTCTAAGTGAGAGGCTTCCTAACAGGGGAAAGTGGGAAGAGAAGAAACCGTGATACTTAAAAGCAGCTGAAAAAGTGGGGTGAGGGAGGATTAATTGGGGCTGCCAAATCAGGACAGTTGGTGTGTATACGGTTACATTGCAGGGGGAGAGGAGATAGCTAGGACCAAGAATTTAGCATACGTTTCTAGCAAGGTCTAGTCTGTTTGTAGAAGTTGAGATATGAGACAAAGCATACAGTCGTGTTTCTGTTCCTTTTTTCAATAAATAAACCTGCTGCACTGATCTCTGCACTGCATACCTATACCTATGTGCACACACAGTGTGCAATTATGCTAAATGTCACTGCTATTAAAGTGTTGAAGTGACAGACCTCAACTGTGAATGCTCCACAAGCATGTATTATGGTGGCTTTTTAAAATACTTAACTACATTTAGCACTTTGGAGCAGGAAGGGAGGCCAAAATGCTCCAATGCAGTTGGATTGTCACCATATAATAACAGGAATTCACCAATGGGGAGACACATTGCTCAAATTTATGGGGAATATAGCACCTGAATCTTGATAGCACTATAGAATAGCTAGTTGAACCACCATTTTAATTCTACTTCCTGCTGATCTTCAACAGCACTAAAGGGCCCTAGTATGAAAATAACATACGGTATGTGGATGAACAGATGAGACGACTCCCTCTCCACAGTGAGTATTGTGGTGATGAGCAGAGATATAGTTTTTCCCCTTCCTTCAGCTGTTTTCTTCTTGATCATGGTCCTAATATTGCAGTTAAGCCATGGAAAAAGCTGTCAGTTTTGTCTACCCTATATTTGCTCATAGTGTTGATGCTGCTTTCCTCTATTCAGCTATTCATGTCTACTTTATTATTAATACTACTGAGCAAAAAATGGTTTAATAAAAGGGAATATTTAGATTAAATTATTTTCTTGCTGTACTTAATTTTCTGAATGGTATTTCAGTCTCTTAAAGTAACCATACACTGCAAAGAAGTAGTCACCATAAATTATTCAACAAAATGTTATACCACTTCTGCCAGAGTATATTTCACTCTTATTACTAGGGCATTTCTCTGGATTCTCACCTTATCATTTCTTCCTTCCTAACTTAACCCCATTATTTCCCTTATTTCCGATCTCTGGGAGGACTATATTTCTTGGAGTAATTGCCCTGTATATCCCTATGCTAAATCCCTTTCAATTGTTTTGTCTTCCCCTTTCTACTTTCTCTTCCTTCATGATTCTTCATTTCCTCAAAACAGCCAGCCCTTGTTCTGTCTGATTTATAATTTTATTTCCCTCCCTTTAGAACCCTTTTCTTTGTTTATTCTGCTATTTTGGGAATCTTTGCCAAGCACTTGTTTAGACCAGATGTTCTAAATCCTATTGCTTTTAGTAGTATTATCAATCGCAACATCCAGGGTCAGAGCCACCCAGCTGGCTCCCACCCATCTGTTACTAGAATATGTTAAAGAAAGGGGGAGGGGGGAGAAGTCTTGTTATACCTTTAAGACTAACATATTTATTTTAGCATGATTTTTGTGTGGATAATCATTGTAAATCTGTAGCACAGAATTCTAAGACACAGGAGCCCTGAAAGATGAAAAGGTGGCAAAGGAAAGAGGTCATGGAGATATACAAAACACCTCAGCCTACAGGCTGTGCACCCCTGTGTTCTACACAAAGAATCTAAGAAAGCACAGCCTTCGCTTTTCTATCAGTGAAGCAATTTTGAAATGAGGGTTTCTGCGTGAGAAAGCAGTACAGTACATGTGTGTACTGTTTGGTCCTTTTTGTGGCCCACTGCATTATGTGCACAATAAGCAAATAACATCAATAAGAAATGTGGCTGCCTAGATTTGAGGAACTAGAATATGGCAACCTTTGAGTGGGAAGAGGGAGAGGGAGAGAGAGAGAGTGAAAAGGTCCTCCTGTCTAGTTAAGGGTAGGAAAGAGAGGAAAGCTGAATGCGCACCAGAAGGAAGGTAGGGAAAAACAAAGGAGAAGAAAATACTGTAGTTGGGATGAAAAAGAGAAAGAACAGAGGGAAAGAGAGAGAAAAGCACCAAGGATGAGAATTAAAGGATTTCTAACCTAAGTGAAGCTGGTATACCAGTGAAAGAGTAATGGAGGAGAGGAAGAGAAAGACAAGCAAGAAGGAAAATGGAGAAGACAAATACTATTGAAGTGGGGAGCGGGGGGGGGGGGGGTGAGCTAGCCAGTTTTGAACCCAGGCAAAGCAATGTATTTTCCCTTGTTTATTATATCTCCAAAACAATGAAATCTAGGCTTTCATTTGGGATTTAGCATGCACAATGAAGGGGACGCTGTGGGTGTGCCTCTGGGGACTATCTGGTTTTTAATATATGTAGTTGATTTTTTAGAGGGGTCCTCAGAATCTTTGTGTTATATTCAGTATCAAAATTGGAGGGGGCTGAGGAGGGCAAAAAAGCCTGGGATGTTTGTATGCAGACTCAGGGCTGTGGTTTGTCCCATCTTATCCTAACCAGAGTTAAGGTTGTGCAGCTGTATATCCCACCTCAAAAGCAAGGAAACTGAGGTATCATATGACTCTTATAAGCAAACTGAACATGGGCACATTAAAGATCCTTGCTTACACCTGAACTTCCAGCCAAAATACAGTCAGCCCTCTGTATCCATGGCCTCTGCATCCACAGATCCAAATATTCACAGCTCAAAAATATTTTTTTAATTCCAAAAAGCAAACCCTGATTTTGCCATTTTTAATAAGAGACACCATTGTACTATGCTACTGTATTTAATGGGGTGTGAGCATCCATAGATTTTGGTATTCACAAGGCTTCCTGAAACCAAACTCCAGGGAATACCAAGGGCTCACTATAAAAAGAAAAAGGTAGCAGAGTCTGCAAATTATTTCTATTCAGTGTCAAACAATATTCATGCTTTCAGATAATGAGTGGAGAACAGAGGAGCCTCTTAAAGAAAAAGTTACTGTACAGGTCTGTAAGCACCAGAAATCTTGCTTGTTTTGACCAAATACTTATTTTCCACCATAATTTGCAAATAAATTCTTTCCAAATCAGAAAAATGTGATTGTCTGGATTTTTTTTCTCATTTTGTCTCTCCTAGTTGAGGTCTACCTATGATGTCAATTACAGGCCCCTCTCATCTTTTTAAATGGGAGAACCAGCACAATTGGTGGCTGACTAAATACTTTTTTGGCCCACTGTAGTTGTGGAAGACTACAGAAACGCTCTGATGCCATAATTATTCAATTCCATCATCACCCCAGTCACATGGATGATACAGCTGACTCTTGCCTGAACTCAGACTGAAAAGTTTTGTAGAAAAAGCAACCCAGCTACACAGCAAGTACTCTAACAGACTCTAATCAAATGCTGTGGATTTACCACTCACTTCATACCCCCAGCCAAAAGAATTTTACACTTACAGCCTGCCCACTTCACAAACAATAAATCCAAGAATTCATCAGATACTGAACTATCCTGGAGGACTATTTCACATGTTACCTAGAAGTGAACCTGGGTTGGCCAAAGGGCATACATTCATTTAGTAGGGAGCTCCATTCTACTGAAAGTCCCTGAGCAGTATCCATATTTTTGCAAAAATAAGGCTGACACATTCTTACTTCTTATTTTTACTTATCTCAGTGCTAAAAGCAATTTGAGAAAAGCAGCTCAAAAGATGCCAGCCACAGATGCTGGCTAAAATGGCCACACAGCCCGAAAGCTCCACAAAAAACTACAGCTCAAAACTGTTTGAAACATTTTGGAGGGAGGGGGGCTGTAAATGAATAGCCCTCTTTGATTGAACTTAGAAGTTACTTTTTTCTATTAAAAAGTCACTAGTTATGAATGCTAACTAGGGATTCTGGAAGTTGCAGTCCAAAAAGTAACTTTTCCAATACAATTCCAGTACAGTAAGAGAGAGTGAATACGTATTACATCTTCTCCATATACAGTAGAAAGTGTTGAAGTACTAAATGTACACAGTTTGAATGCAGTTTCATTTTTTTTACAACAGAAAAGTTGAGCAAAATAGAAGCAAGCGTTAGTAAAATGGTAAGCTTACAGCTTTCTCCCACCACCCCCAAATGCTTCTCTAGTAATGTAACCTTTGAGCCATTTTGAAAGAGTTCTCAGTTACACTTCATTGACATCACAAACCACAGCCACTTCCCAATATCCAGTTATAAATCCTTCTATTCATTTAAACAATTTTCATCATAATTCTTTAATCTGATGAGTAACTTGTACATATTAGACAAAGCTATCTAATTTAGCATCCATTGACATTTTTGGGAGAGTAACCTAGCACATCACCTAAAATTATCCTAGGTGCAACCTGAAGCAATCACAGCACAGCATCATCTGAATGTCCACAACATTTTCTCAAATTCTATCTTAAGACTGTGACTAAATGAAGACTTCCTGGCGTCAGCATCAGCCATCTTTGTTTACCAAGTAATCTGAAGAAGAGTTCTGGAGACCTCAAAAGCTTGCATACTAATACAGGCCGCCCTTCATATCCTCAGGGGTTCTGTTCCAGACCACCACCACCCCGTGGATGCAAAAAAACATGGGACCCCAAGTCTCATTGGTTTTAATGGTGGCACACCATGCACACAGCTGCATGCATGCACTGCCAATGGAGTGAATGGGGCAGAGCCATCCATGGTGGCTCAAATGTTTAGAGGGCAAGCTTGCAGTTGGGGTGGGCTGACTGTAAAGGTATTGCCCTAAAATAGATTTTGATTTCACCCTCTTGTGGCCAATATGGCTACATTTGCTTCTCCTGCATATATATATCAATAACCCCAGTAATGAAAATGGGATTCTGTTTTTTCCAAAAGCAGACTATAAACATTGTACATGCCTGAAATACATACCACTTTTGAATATTTTACATTGATAAATTGCTACTGAAGGAAACCATCAAAGAGTGCCACATTAACTGCGAATGCAATTCAAAATGCCAACCAGCTGATCTGATGGCTTTATATGTACACCTCACACAAAATATATCTTCCAAAGATGGCTTTCTCATTTCTTTACTTACTCTTAGTTAGTTTTATTGATAATTTCACTCAAACAGACTCCAGCTTTCGTCTAAAATCCAGCACCTCTTAATCAGGTGTTTGTTTTTAAGAACAATGTTCTCCAATTTAGTTGGGAGTCCTAGTCCTGAAGACTTTGGGGAATTGTAGCCCTACACAACTGAAGCATATCAGCTAACAAGTTCCCCTTTTCATTTTACTTTGCCATTATTCACATCAGTAGTGAATAAATATTTGTAGAGTTAAGCAACAGTTCAGTCAAAGCATAGCATTTGTTTAAAATAAAGCTTGACAGTGTCTGCAAATGCAATTGTACAAGTGGTTACATAAGATTCCCTCTGTGAATCACAAGGTCAGAAAGGGCAAGCGTGGGGGAAGGTGCCTTTACAAAACTGGTCTTATAGATTAGTGCTTCGTTTGACTTACGAAAAATTCCCATATCAGCTCCCAACCAAGCTGACCATGTTATCAGCTCCCAACCAAGCTGACCTTTGGGCCTTGTTGGTGACATATAATAGCATAATTCCTATTTACACCTGGATACGTACTGTTTGGCCAACTGTAGGAGAAGATATCTTGCACCTGGACAGTACCTATGCACCACTCCTGCTGTTGCATAACTGGGGAGGACAGTGGTGACAACTCCCTGTCCTTGAGATTTCCAGCACAAGGATGTTAGGAGTGATCTGCATTCTACCAGTGCACTTACTGGATCTCAGCCTTTGGGTGGTTTTTTTTTTCTAGGAGTAAGTTCATGAAATGTCCATTTTTAAAATCTTGTTTCTTCAGAATGGAAAAAATGTAGAGGAAAGTTGTAGAAGAAGCACAGCTTTTCTTATCTTCTGTTACTCATTGGCTGGAATATTTCTACTATAATTACATACAGTTCATAGGATTGTTGAGCTCAGGCATTTTTTTCCATCATCTTTCCCTTTGTTAGCTTAAACATCTCTGGCTCTTTGACTGTTTTCTTCCTTCCCTTAATTGCTCCTTATCCTTAATGCACACTGTTTGTTTTCTAGTTGATTGGATTATTTCCACTCTTCTTTACTATCTAGAATTTTTAGGCATATTTTGCATTTGCCACAAATCCCCCCCCCCCATCTTGTAGGGTAAATCTCTACATGCTCAGGAGTCCAGACCCTTGAACACATTCTGCTATGTCTGTGGGCTGTTGGAACAGGATGCATTATGGGTATAAATTTCCATGTGTCGTTCCCTCCCCCCAGTGGCCGACAATGAAGTCTTTAGTTCACGGTTTTTAAGATACATGGCCCTAGTCCATGACTCCATCCATTTCTCAGAAATACTTGCCCCCACCTTCTTCCTTCAGAAGTTAAAGGAAAGTTCTTTTTGTCTCACATCTTTTCCTCTCTGAAAGTGAGTACGAAAAAATAATTGTTTATTGTTCCCAATAGGATACTTAGAATCAATCCCCTGATGCTTTTCCCTTCTCAAAAAGTGGAACTGGTGAAGAAACCACATAAGCCGTGCTTCATTCTAGTACAAAATGCATGAATACACAATCAGAACAACCACAACAGAAAAGGAATTTTTAAGATACATGGGATGGGAACTTGCTTTTTTGTTTTTGTTTTTGTATTTACAATACTTAATCTTAATAAAGAACCTTACATGTATGTTGATGGTACGGGAGCCCTTGGTGTCCTCTGAGGTTTGGTTTCAGGACCCTCTGTTGATACCAAAATCCATGGAAGTTCAAGTCTTATTATATACAGTACAGTGGTGTAGTAAAATGGTGGCCCTTATATAAAATGGCAAAATTATGTTTCTTTGGGGGGGGGGGGAGACAATTGGTGAACACTGAATTCAACCATGAATGCAGTACAGAAAGCCAGCTATAATATATAAATATACAATATCTAGATATATTCATTTAAAATACATTCAGATACATACATAGACACACACAGGTAAAAAAAATTTAAATTTCATAGATATGAAGTAGTTACATTTATTGTAAGTGAAAAACTCTCAACAGTATATTGGCTTATATTCACAACTCCATGTTCTTGACAAATCTAAGTGAATTTTATGGAAAGATATTATACTCAACGGCTGTATCTGCACTGACAAGAAAACCCGGCATATCTTTGAGGTTTTCAGATCCACAGAGAGGATTAGCTGTTTACACAACCATCACCCACAACAGGCCAATACTGGCAGCACTGTAACTCTCCCCACACCATCACACAGTCCCCACACCCAGAGGTATTTCTGGCCTGATTTGGAGCGAACAAGGAATCTTTTTACTCCAGAAAGTCTCCCTGGAGTGCGGATTAGACCCACGTACTACATGAGTTTTCAAAATTCAGGACAAGTATTTGGTGGTGTCATTCCTAACCATATCTGTAGTTGCCATCAGTTCAAAAAGCTATACAAATTATACAAACACTAAAGTGCAACTGCTAAGCGATCCAGACAAACAGCATCAGCCGATACCTCCACCTCCTTCCATGCTCCTGAAAGAGGCTACAGCATCTGAAATATGAGAAAATGAATTCAGGGAAAACTGATTTTAAGTAAGGCTTGCAGAAACAAGATTCCAAGAGAGTCTGTTAAATGCTGGAAGTCAACATTCACATGACGGTATCTAGTGAGCAACACTGTGACGACAACGTTTGCCACAAGTGCTGGTGCACAACAGACAAACTATTTGTTCAACAAAATAACAAGTACTGGACTGCAGAAATTGATTGGCTACATTTTAAAAGATTCTCCATATTTAAAAAAAAATAATCAACAAAACACCCTCCCAGCATGAAACACTTCATCAAGGACAAGAGTAGTCTAGAAAAATAACACATAATTTTTATCTACATGTAGGCATATCTTTCTTTTATGTGTGGTAGTATTCATAATCTGACTACCCCTACAGTCTCCAATGCTACCATTCTCAAATAATCATCCTCACAGTTTTGGTGAACATGAACAACAGGGAAGAGAATGCATCCCTCCAAATGTTGTTGGATTAAAACACTGAGAATCATTCACCATTTGTTATGCTGGCTATAGTTGCTAGAACTTGTAATCCAGCAACACCTGGAGAGCTGTATGATTCCCATTCAAGTGTCAACAAGCCCTGTTGTCTTGTTTTGAAAAGCCCACCCTTTCAGATATCATGCTGTCAAGGAAAATGCAATCTACTTGGAAGAGCTAACAACACATAAACAGTCACTGTGTATTATTTCTCTATTGCTCATTTGAAGAATTAATCTAAAGTAACACTTTTTGATCTCCTGATCCAAATAAACATAGTCCATTAAATGTAGTCAAGAAGCTCTAAAATGGGCCCCAAATTCATAATCACTGGGTTACTCTGGCCAAGCCTCCAGGTCTTCTGCCTTTGTTGTCTTTCCCACTACTGAATTTTTGATTACATATTCTGCAATACAGGAATCTGTCTTGTTCTTGTTACTGCTCATGTTATTCTAAAGCAATTTGTTCAGTGATAGTGTTGTTCCCCACCCCCCCACACAAATGGCTTCAGTTACCCAGGTGTTAATATGAAGATATCAGTCTTTGCAGTGTCATCAAAATGAATAAAGTATTGTATAACTGCACTGAGCAATAAAAATAAGGCTCTGTGGAAGTTCATCAGATCTTGACTCAGAGACAACTAGCGCACATACATGAGAAGCACTTCATACATTCATCTACACATTTCTTAAACATGCAGACTTCCAATATAGATGGTAATGAATGACTGCAGTCAAAATAATATAGATAAGATCTCAGACTTATCAACAGTTATTTTGTTATACCCGAGAGATTGGAAATAACAGAGCTTTGAGTTATATCCACCCACACTTTATTTCCCCTCACAATGAGTAATATAAAGATGTAGAGAAGAATGGCCCAATTGTGTAACAGGGCAAATTATTTTTAAAAAGGAACATTCCATGCTTCGCTCTGCATGCCACCCCAGAAAATTTGATTCTGGTGTCTTCTCTCTGTTTCTGCCATCCTGAGTGTGGAAAATGTCACAAGCAGCAGGAAGATGAGGTTTGGGGTGCAAGTGGTTGGATCCTTAGGTGGAAGTGACCATGTTCTCCTGGAGTTTGTAATACAGTGGAAGGGAGAAGCTAGGCATAGTCAGACACGCACTCTAGACTTTAGGAGAGCTGATTTCAATAAACTTAGAGAAATACTGGGAGTGATCCCATGGTCAGGAATACTAGAAGAGAAGGGAGTTCAAGACGGATGGGAGTTTCTCAAAAGGGAGATATTGAAGGCACAATTTCAAACAGTTCCAATGAGGAAGAAAAATGGAAGATGTCTCAAGAAGCCAGGATGGATGACTAAGGAACTTTCAACTGAGCTAAGTTTTAAACGGAACATGTATAAGAAATGGAAAAATGGGGAAATCACGAAAGAGGAATTCAAAGAAATAGCCAGCACATGTAGGGGTAAAGTCAGAAAAGCTAAAGCGCAGAATGAACTCAGGCTTGCTAGAGAGGTTAAGAACAATAAAAAGGGCTTTTTTGGATATGTCCGCAGCAAAAGGAAGAAGAAGGAAACGGTAGGGCCACTGCGTGCAGAAGATGGCAAAATGCTAACAGGGGACAGAGAAAAGGCAGAATTACTCAACACCTTCTTTGCTTCAGTCTTCTCAGAAAAGGCAAAGGGTGCTCAACCTAAGGATAATGGAGCAGAAGACAGAATAGAGGAATTTCAGCACAGAATAAGTAAAGAGGTAGTACAGGAATACCTGGTTAACCTAAATGAATATAAATCTCCAGGACCAGATGAACTACATCCTAGAGTATTAAAAGAACTGGCAAATGTAATATCGGAACCACTGGCAATAATCTTTGAGAACTCCTGGAGAACAGGAGAAATCCCAGCAGACTGGAGGAGGGCAAACGTTGTGCCCATCTTCAAAAAGGGAAAAAAAGAGGATCCCAACAATTATCGTCCAGTTAGTCTGACATCAATTCCAGGAAAGGTTCTAGAGCAGATCATTAAGCAGAGAGTCTGTGAACACTTAGAGGCCAATGCCATAATCACAAAAAGCCAACATGGGTTTCAGAGAAACAAGTCATGCCAAACGAACCTGATCTCTTTTTTTGATAAAATTACCAGCTTGGTAGATGAAGGGAATGCTGTGGATATAGTATACCTCGATTTCAGTAAGGCCTTTGACAAGGTTCCCCATGACATTCTTGCAAACAAGCTTGCAAAATGTGGGATAGACAAGTTAACTGTTACATGGATTTGTAATTGGTTGACTGGCCGAACTCAAAGGGTGCTCAACAATGGCTCCTTTTCATCCTGGAGAGAAGTGACCAGTGGGGTCCCACAGGGTTCTGTCCTGGGCCCAGTGCTATTCAACATCTTTATTAATGATTTGGATGACAGAATTGGGGGCATACTTATCAAATTTGCAGATGACACTAAACTGGGAGGAGTAGCTAATACCCCAGAGGACAGGATCAAATTCAAAATGACCTGAATAGACTAGAAAGCTGGGCCAGTGCTAACAAAATGAAATTCAATGCGGAGAAATGTAAGGTTCTGCACTTAGGGCGGAAAAATGAAATGCACAGATATAGGATGGGAGACACCTGGCTGAATGAGACCACATGTGAAAGGGATCTAGGAGTCCAAGTAGACCATAAGCTGAACATGAGTCAACAGTGTGATGCAGCAGCTAAAAAAGCCAATGCAATTTTAGGCTGCATCAATAGAAGTATAGTTTCTAGATCAAGGGAAGTTATAGTGCCACTCTATTCTGCTTTGGTCAGGCCCCACCTGGAATACTGTGTCCAGTTCTGGGCACCACAATTCAAAAAGGATGTGGAGAAACTGGAGCATGTCCAAAAGAGGGCAGCTAAGATGGTGAAGGGTCTGGAAACCATGCCCTATGAGGAACGCCTCAGGGAACTGGGGATGTTTAGCCTGGAGAAGAGAAGGTTAAGAGGTGATATGATAGCCCTGTTTAAATATTTAAAGGGATGTCATATTGAGGAGGGAGCAAGCTTGTTTTCTGCTGCTGCGGAGACTAGAACGTGGAACAATGGATGCAAACTGCAGGAAAAGAGATTCCACCTCAACATTAGGAGGAACTTCCTGACAGTAAGGGCTATTCGACAGTGGAACACACTCCCTCGGAGTGTAGTGGAGTCTCCTTCCTTAGGGGTCTTTAAGCAGAGGCTGGATGGCCATCTGTCAGGGATGCTTTGATTTGGAGTTCCTGCATGGCAGGGGGTTGGACTGGATGGCCCTTGTGGTCTCTTCCAACTCTATGATTCTATGATTCTATGGGACTGGGAAGAAGCTGCTAGGTCTACAAAGCCATGCCAGGAGCTACTCCACAGAGCTGCAGCACCAGTGCTGTTGGGCAGGTAGGAACAAGTGGACTTTATATGGCCCTTTTTCTTCTTGCAAACATTTCAGATCTGGAGCACATCTAGGATTAGCCGCCTCCCAAGCATGCAAGATAGACAGACAGCCTGGAGCTGTCATACACGGACTATGTCTTCAGGCCGATGATTTAGCCCATGTCTATCTTTGCTGCTGCTCAAAGCTATTAATGGAAGGCCCAAAGGTGAGGTGGGAGTCATAGCAAAGAACATATTAGTACCTACAATTTGAGTCTCCTTGGAAGTTATTATTTGCAAGAGGAGTGGTTTCTGAATGTGCTTCAGGGTTCTCTAAGTCCTCAAGGCCTGCATCTCAGCTAGGGAGTAAGCCCAGCTCTTCTTCTTCTTCCTCCTCCTCCTCTACCACCACCAGTCAGGTTCCAATGGGTCCAAGCGCTGGTGGTCCAGGCAGTCTGCTCATGGTATATTTATTTCATACATTTTTACCCTACTTTTCTCCAGCTGGTGAGGCAAAGTTAACACCCCCCCCCCCAAAAAAAAAAGCTATCACAGAACTGTAAGATAATACTATATCGCATTTTGGTGTATCTTCTTTAGGGCTCCATGACACACACACACACACACACACACACACACACACTATTGTTATTGTTTACTTTAAAGTTGTTTCTGATCTATGGTGACAATAAGGTGAACCTACTATGGGGTGTTCTTGGGAAGATTTGTTCAGAGGGGTTTGGTTTTGATTTTGCCTTCACTTGAGTGGGTTCCCGTGGCTGAGCGGAGATTTGAGCCATGGTCTCCAGACTCATAGTCCAGCTCTCAAACTACTAAATCACACTGGCTCTCAGGTTTGCCTTTGTTGTTTGAATTTTTCTCCTCCTCTAAAGAACTTGATCCAAGGATTACTTGCTTATTTAACTACTTCTCTAAACATTAAACTTACACAATAAAATCTTCACTATCTCACACACATAATTTACAAACTTGACCTTCCTATCTTGTGAATAAGACAATTATTATAACATCTTTTGTGACCGCCCTTAACTTTACTGGGTTTTTTTACTATGTATGTTACAATATATTTAAATATCTTCCAAATATCTCTATTATCAGTTAAATTTGACTAAGTATAATACATTTTCTGTTATTATAAAACATTCTTCTTGTACATCTAATAAAGTTAAAGTTTTACATACATCTTTTAAACATTCTTTATAGTTCCATTGTACTGACAGAGTCAACATTTTCTATCACTGGACAGTAATTTCATCTTCTCTTCATTATTCCATAAATCCGGCTGTAGCTAAATGTCCATATTTTTGTTGTAAAAAGGTTATTACATTTTCAAAGAAGAGGGTTAGATGCAAGTGATAGAAGGTCTGAGTAGGTAATTAAAAGATCAGAAGAGGGTTAGTGGAAGAGGGAGAAGTAGTGCAGTTGAAAAACCAAGGTAGAGACATCCTCAAAAATTGCGGGAAAGAGAATAGAAAAGGAAGAGATGGTCAATTAAGGAACAGGAACCTTAATTGAAGGGAGACAAGGGATCTTTTTTTTTTTTGAGTGAGTATGCATGTGTGTGTGTGGTTTGTTGTTGTTGTTGTTTGTTTTTCCCTCTATTATTTTCTCTTTTTTTCTTTTTTTCCTTTATGGTATGTGGGTTTGTATATGTGTGTCAGTACTTGATTATTTGTTGTCGGGTTTGTTTCTTTTCTTTTTTCTTTGTATTTATGTAATTAGAATTATACTTATAATCAAATCTGTTAATGTTTTTATTGTCAGTTTGACTGTTAACTTGTATATCTGTATAATAAAATTATTTTTTTTTAAAAAAAAGTTTGCCTTTGTTGTTGTATGCCTTCAAGTCATTTGTGATTATTTTGACCATAAGATGGACCTATCACAGGGCTTTCTTGGCAGAATTAGTTTTGGGGGGGTTGACTTTGCTTTCCTCTGAGGCTGAGAGAGTGTGACCTGCCCAAGATCACCCAGTGGGATTCCATGGCTGAACAGGGATTCAAACTCTAGTCTACAGAGCCAAAGTCTAATGCTCAATCCACTATACCAAGCTAGCTCTCTCATGCATACCATACAAAATCTTTATGTTTGGAGGTGTTTTGCCATTGCTGCTGGAAGAGACATGAAACATCATTTACTACAGTGTTTCTTTTAAATTAGTGAGGTTTCCAGATCTATCACTTTAAACACAGTCAAAACTAGAGATCAAAAGTTCAGCTGAGACAATAGGGCTTCTGAGCCTTCCATCTCAGCTGCACTTGGGAGTTGTTGCAATGTTTGTGATACCAGGGTCTGTAAAGTCAAGGTCTAACAAATATCAGAAGGTATCTGATTAATTGCTAACTCCAGTATAAGACCTTTACTCTAATCTCCCCAGGCAAGGTTTGAAAAATAGCACAAAGGAACAAGTCTCACAAACTTTTCTGGAAAATCAGGTTAAGAGCAGAACAACTACTTGGCGAAAAAGAGTTTGAAGAGATTATATGGAATGTCCAGCATTACATGTTTTTTCATTAACTTCAGAATCACAAAAAGAGATTCCCATGGATGTCTTTCAATCTGAGTCAGGATTTTCAGCCTTTGGGGCCAAGTTCAGGACTCCAAGACCTCAAATCATGTGCAATTTGCCTGACCCCTCCTTTAGGACAACTACCATGTTTCTTTTTTGTACATGTTGCCCCCCCCACTCAAAAAAAAAGCTGAAATTCTTAATAGAAGCAAGAGCCTTAAAATAAAATATGTAAACATTTTTGATCCAGCCCTTTATGCTTTGATTCCACTCGCTACTAGATTGTGACCCCAGGAACGTCTCTGAAATTGAGTTCAGCCTCCCAAAATGGTTTCTCAGAAGAAGTTTATATCGCCTCTCCATTTTGCTAAGCAGGTTGCCAGCTCACACTCTTCATTTTGTCAAGCTCACCACCTCCAATCGACAGATAGTGTTTTTATTGAGATTTCAAAATTACAATTTCTTTCTGTCAGACATATGCACCACTTTCCCCCAGTTCTTTCAGTTTTTCTCATTCACCCACCCCTGCTTACTCCCTAACAGCAATAGGGAATCTAAATAAGAATTTCCCTTGGAAAGGGGGAATTGAGAAAATGGCATGGTAAAAGTAAACTAACAAAAAAAGGGAATAGGAATCATACAATCCTCCAGATATTGCAAGTATGAGACTCCCATCAGTCTTAGCCAAAACAGGAAACAGAAAATAATGCTGGGAGCTGCAGTTCAACAAGATCAGGAGGGCTACATCATTTCTACCCTGTTTTAAAGGAAGCACAACATGACTTCAGGGTTTTACTTCTGCTCCCATTCAAATCCAAATAATCTAATGATGCTGTTTAAAAAGGGAAGAAACGAAATAATTTTATACTTGGCAAAACCAGGCTGTCAATACAGGCTAGAAACACTGAAGAGGTTATAATTCATTCAACAGGTATTCCCTAGATGCCCCATTGAAGGCCTCAGATGACATTAACTGAAAAAGCTAAGTGTAGTTAAACAAACCCTATGCATGCAGTAAAACCAATTTCACAGCATAAAAGTAGATAATACCCCTAGAATTCAATCTTTCAGCCTAGCAATATAGAGAGGTCCTTGGCACAAAAAAGCCCCCATTGTAAGAGCACTGAATTAGACTGTTAGAACAGAGTGATTCTCCAATGACTTTTTTTGCTTAAGAGATGAGGAAAGAAATGAAGGGAAAATGAGAGGCAGATGTTGCCATCAAAGCAACTGAACTCATTTCAATCCAATTTTGTCTTCAAGTTAAGTGATCTTAAATACACCGCCTCAGACATGTCAAGTAAATGCAGAATGAGGATGTCAACAACCTGTCCCAAACTTCATGTTAAAGCAGAGGTGGACAAAATGTAGCCTTCCAGCTTTTGTTGGACTGAAACTCTTGGAAGCCCTAGCCAGCATAGCCAATGGCGAGGAATGCTGGGACATGCAGTCTATGAACATTCAGAAAGCTGCATGGTTTCTACTCCCTGTGATAAGGAATACAGAATCATAACAATCTCTCTTTTTCATTTTTCCCCCCTTGATGGAGTGGTAAACTCATTTTATTCAGTACGGGAAAAGGGGCGGGGGGAGAAGTAGTTGTTGACAGCCAGAGCAAATTCTTATCACTTTATGAGTGCAAGACACCTGTACTGGATAAGCAAAGCACATTCTGTTGGAACGGGGTGTTGACACAGATAAATTATTTACCAAATATTTTCAGGAGCCATGAATGGAGGGCGCTCTTCCTTTGCAGACCGCAGTTGCCACAGTTGTTCAGGAGTTTAATTGTTACCTGGCCCCCCTCACCATTTTTCCAGCTCCAGATCATCATTCAAACCCGTCACAATAGGCAGCAGCCAGAAGTCAGCCCTGTCTAGTAGCCTATTAAATAAATGGCTGCAGTCCACTTCCTAATGAGCAGGTTTCAACTGCAGGAGCCACCAATCTGCTTCCTTCTTACATTCAGCCTACAAAAAAATAATAATGAAATGCAATGACTCACTGTTTTCTTCCTGCTCCTGTAAATCAACACTGCCCAGCCAATTTTTAGGCAGTGGCCGACAAAATAGGCTTCAAGGACCATTGGTCTATACTGCAAAACCCAAAGAGACATGTAGCTGGTTTCCTCTGAAATGCTTTAGCACTTTTGGGGAGGGGGCATGTCATGGTGGACAAGTCCAAAAGGCTACTGTAGTGTGATATAATCTACCATCTGCACCACAATACACCAGGGACTTTTCTGATGGCAAAAACGCTATCCTCAAATCACTGAGAGGGGAAGCAGGCACAAAACAGGTAGGTGGCTTTTTTGCCCCTACTGGAGGACTGAACAAGCAAACTGTTAATATAGTGTAATACTGAATCCCATTATCTCTAAATAATCAAGAAAAGGATAATGTTTGGATTTCTTTTTTTTTAAATGTACACCTGTAGATTATGGGGAAAGAGGTGGGGTGAAAATGCTTTTTCTGCCCCCTTTTTATTGAGCCAAGAAGAAAAGATTTGCAATTTAAAAAAAGAGAAAGAAGCTGCAGCAAAGTCTTTTTCTTTAATCTAGATCATCTCATTACAATGTGCACATGTACCTGTGTGTCATTTCTTTTTCAAATAGAAAATCACACTCCAGTGCTTTTTTGCCATCATTACACATACATAAACACACCCATATATAGATTTGCCTAGGGACTCAAAGAGCAGAGTAACAAAGCAGCGAACACATAATATTTTCAAGAAGAGGATCTACATACCACTAGCTACTATTAGAAATGTCTTCACTGATATCAGTCCCCCAAATCTCTTTATCTGAAGCTCTGTGGGGAGATGGTTTTAATGGGATTTAAACCACAGTTGAAAGAACCTTTTAGTTGATGAGTAATGCAAGGGAAGCAAAGTAACAGCATCACAAAGCTAAAGCCCATTATACAGCAGTAACAAAGACACATTGTTTAAATGGGGAGGGGGAAGTAAAGTAGCCTCCAGACAGATGGATGATATGGCCCTAATGACTTTTAAAGTGCAGAAACTAGCAGGGAAAGCAGAGACACGAAGTTAATAAAGAGACTAAACAGCGTGCAAAGCACAATATCCATTAGCTTTGCCGGACTAATACCAAGGACCATGAGTATTCCTTTAAGGAATGATTACTCCTTTAAAAGGTGGCTTGAAAAAGCAGTTGGGTAGAGACTAGGGTTAACAAAGATGCCTCAAACCTAACCCCCAAAGCAACACTAACAGCTCATGTCTGCAGCTTTCCATTAACAGCATTGTTCTTCTCTTATGGAACACTGTGACAGTATGGTGCTCCACAAAGAAGGCACAGACAAGGGGGGAAAATCACTGTGCATAATGCCCTTCCCTCAACTTTTCTAGCCTGTCCTTACTGCAAATATAACATGGAAATGGCATGGCTGATTCACTCTGCCCTACAGCCAATGACTCCAGTGGCTGCTAGTGATGATTTTCTGACTGTCCTTTCCCTACATTTATCCTCAGTCTAAATGTGACAAATGGAGAGAGCAAGTAACAAATAGGCCTTTATCACCACAGGTATCAGTTGTATCTATAAGCCCCTAGCTCAGAAGTGGAACAGCAGGCGCTTTTTTTTTCCAGATTAAAATGGACCAATCTATCATACACAGACCACATCTAGAGCCTCTTTTTAAACCTACAGGCTCCGCTTCATTTCCATGTAGGCTAAGACCACATTCCATGAAAAGGGGAAACATTTTACAGCAGCTGAGTGACAAGACAGGAAACCCATCTCCTAATAGTGAGATGCAACAGGAGAAGAAAAACTTACCCTGTGTACCTCATGGTTGTAGAAAACCAGAATTTAAACCATATTGTTAGGAATTTGCAGGGACTGAACCACCTGCTTAAAAACGAAGAGGTGAAAACTCAGCTAATAGAAGTCTGATAATCAGCAGGATAAAACGGCAAAAAGAAACCCAATATAAGGAAGAATGCTGAGATTTGGCTAGGCTATATATATATACAAACACTGTGGGCAAGTTATCTCTCTCAACTTCAAACACAATGGCAAACTTCCTCTGAACAAATCTTGCCAATAAAGCCCCTGGACAGGGTTGCCTTAGGGTCGCCACATGCAGGAAAGAATGTTAAGACACATAACAATAAAAACACACCGACACTAAAATAATAATAGTAATAATAGTTTGGTCAATTGTTTCTTGTTAATTTAAGCAAGATCTATTTTAAAAAGTCCATTATCAGCTCCATTTCAACTGCATTCTAGGTTCCTGACCAAAGTAAGCTATTTCTATCATGCTGCTGTGAGTCCTGCTTACAGTCACATCAGACTATACAGAATGTGTAGCATTTTTACATGTAAGAAAGCAAATAGAGAGAGCCAGTGCAGTGTAGCTGTTTGAGCATAGGGCGGACTTTGGAGATTGGGGTTTGATTTGCTGCTCAGCCATGGAGTTCAGAAGGTGACCTTGGGTGAGTCACACCCTCTCAGCCCCAGAAAACCCTGTGATAGGTTTGCCTTAGAGTCATCATAAGTCTGAAAGTACTTGATCAGGCTCCCATGGACTACTGAACATTTTATTTCTTAAATCTCATCCTTTCCACTTAATATAGCATCTAGTTTGACCCTGAGTTCCTCAAAGCTTCTATGTATCCACACTAAACAAGGCAACAAACGTTATCCCCCTCCACAAAAAAGCTATGACAAAAAAGGAAAGATGCTTAGGAAAATACAGTGTAGTCAATAAAATGCATTCAATAAAGAATCAAATATTTTAAATGCATTAAAAATATGTCACACTGGCTACCACACAGCAATCATCACAACACATGAAATATCATACGTAATTGTGTAAACAATAGAAATCCAGGAATATAAGAAACCAAACGGAGCATGTTTTTAACCCTTGTAGCTTCCCTCAGCAGTGAAATATGAGGTCCTCTTTCGATATATCTAGGGCACTATGTCCATGGTCCAAAATACACTGCAGAAATAATCCAGTCTGAGATCATTTTAACTACCTTGGCTCAATGCTAGGGAATTCTGAGAACTGGAGTTTTAGGAGACTTATCAGTCAGAGAGCAAATTGTAGGTGCCACCTACAATTCCCAGCATTCCCTAGCACTGAGCCAAGGCAGTTAAAGCGGTCTCAAACTGGATTATTTCTGCAGTCTGTTTTGGACTCATGTAAGATAAAAATTCAGTTATTATTGCAGTGTAACCTGGGTATAGTTGTGGAAATGAACTGATTTTTGTATTAAATTGATAATTCCACAAATCTTTGTGCAAGTCCTGTTCCAAAGGTATAAAATATTAATATATGTTTACCTCATGAAGAATCCAGCACAGTTTATTCTGCAGGAGGTTATCATCAAAAATCCTACATGTCAATGCTGTAGCTAACCCAGACTCAATCTCAATTTCTCATTTTACTGATAGGACTATATCAGTCTTCAGAGAACCTAGGGTGTCTGCTACTTTGGCAATCCTTGTTTCTGCAAGGCAAATCTATCCTGAAATCTTTAAGAGAGTTGTGTGCTTGCTGGCATAACAGATGGGATACAGGTATAGCTGTTAGCTGAGGGGATGCAGTCAGGGAATAAATATCACTATCAATTTGGTATTCTCTCTGTAATTTGATTTTGTAGGAAAGGTTATTCAATTTAACTCAAACTGCACTTAAGACTGTGGGGTTTGGTTGGTCTTGCTTTGTTTGCAAAACAATAACTATTTGATCACAAGAGAAAACTTGAAACTCGTGACTGCAAGGGGAATACTGAAAGTCCTTTTAATATTAGATAACTAAACATTTCCAGCCAGTGAAACAGAAATGAAATATTTGACAATGTTACAGTCCAGTCTTTGAGCTAACCAGGATAGAAGTGCTCAAAACAGGCCTCTTAAGTATACTGCATGACAAGAAGATGAGCCAGTGTGGTATAGTGGTTTGAGCACAGGTCTATGACTAGAGACAGGGATTTCAATCCCTGCTCAGCCATGAAAACTCCCTGGGTGACCTCGGGCAAATCAAACTCTGTCAACCTCAGAGAAAGGCAAAAACAAACCCCCTCTGGACAAATCTTGCCAAGAAAACCCCATAATAGGGTCACCTTAGGGTCGCCATAAGTCAGAAACAACTTGAAGGCACACAACAACAACAACGAATGACAGAAAACATTATTTCAATTGTACTGTTGACTGATACTACAGGATCACAATACAGTACTGCACATCTCAGTTCTTAAGCCTATGCCTTGACAACCACCTGAGGCTTCCCTTTAAATGTAAGGGAATCTCTGGCCTCCAGACATTCTGGACGTCAACTTCCAGACCTTCTTACCAGCAAAATCAATGGTAAGGGACTGTGAGAGCTTTAGTCCAAACCATCTAGAGGGTGCAAGGTTCTTTGAAGGAAAAACCTTCTTTGAAGGTTTTTAAACAGAGGCTGGATTGTCATCTGTCTGGGGTGCTTTGATTATGAGTTCCTGAATGGCAAGATAATGAACTGGATAGCTCTCTTCCAAGTCTATGATTCTAGGTTCTTCACATATGAACAGCCTATTCATATGAGCTACCTTGCCAGCCACGCAATGGGTGGTATGCTCTGCTACCTCACTGTAATATCAAAAACCAGGGAACTGCATTTGTGATTGTATCCACACCATGCAATTATGGCATATTGATTCCACTGTAACTGCTATGGCTTCACCCTCTAGGAACCAGGGATTTGCCGTTTAGTGAGGTACTTAGGATTCTCTGCCACAGAGTGCTGATGCTGCAGCTGTAGGGAGTGCACTAGAGAATCTGAAGAATCTCACAAAACTCCAGTTCGCAGAATTACATAGGACAGAGCCCTATCAATGAAAGGGATGTCAAACTGCTATAATTGTGTGAGTGTACCTTCTATCAGGAACCGACACACTGTTTACAATAAACAACAGCATAGGTCCTTATTGCCATCAAAATGACAAAAGCCATGAGCACAAAAGAGAAAATGCCAAAAATGAAAAGGGCTTTTGCTGCATACCTCACACTCACCATGCAAAAGGTCATTAGGTGGCATATTGATCTGAGTGCTGGACTATGACTCTGGAGACCAGGGTTTGATTCCCAGTTTGGCCATTAAATCCACTGGGTGACCTTGGTCAAGTCACATGCTCTCGGCCTCAGGGAAAGGCAATGGCAAATCTCCTCTGAACAAATCTTGCCAAGAAAACCTCCATGATAGGGTTCCCTTATGGTTGCCATAAATCAGAAACGACTTGAAAGCACACAACAACAACAAGATTCTCAGCTTTCCCTGCTAGTAATATGGACAACCTTTTGCTCCATGCTTCATGATCAACACAAGTCATCCATTGCAAAACATGATTCAATTGCCAAACACCTTTTCAACATGTCTCAAACATGCTTCTTCCTCTTTACATGCTTGCTTTCATGTGCTATTCACATTCCTTTGCCAAAACACATGGACAGGTTCAAACAAGTTTTAGGAAAGCTCACAATTATTGATTGTTATAATCTGCCATTCTCTTTTCATGATAAAATAATCCCATTGCTGGGCTCTAAACCAATAAACCACCAATGAACACATACAATCAAAATTTAGTAGACAATATAACACAGGGGGAAATGCATACACTGTAAAAGAAAACATGATACATCTGATCTAAAAATATGTAAAGTAAACACAAACAGCAGGGAGAAGACTGTGGGAGGTTTTTATGGTCCAAACCCCCTCTGAACAAATCTTGCCAAGAAAACCCCATGATGAAGTCACCATAAGTCAGAAACAACTTGAAAGCACACAAAAACAATAATACAATCCCTAGTTTTTAAAAAAGGCAAAGGGAAGGAGACAGGTGTGTGTGCAAACACCAACAACCCTACCCCCAACGCACCAAAATAAGAAGCCAGGAACAGCATCCGTTTGTGTGATAAGAGTTTGGCACCAGTTAATTTTAAGCACAAATAGTAGTCAGTGCTGGCGATCATACTACTACACCCGACTAGTCCAGCGCCCTCCAACAAGAGGCAGCTTATTAAACATCTAGGCCCAGACAGAGTGTACTGAGAGAGCAGGGTAAGGCTGAAAAACCCCATCTCCACCCTCTGCTTGTCTTTGTTCACTCTTTGCTAGCATAAAGGTCAGGGCAAGCTTAAGCAGAAGGGGAGAGCGACATGTCCTGCTTGGCCACCTGGGCTCAAACCCAGCAGAGGAAGGATCAAGAGGCAGCACAGGGGGACACATTGGTAGCTCTCTTTCCCCTTGGAAACAGATCCAGGGTTAAAGCCCTGTTGGCCATGTAGCAAAGTACAATAACATCCCAAATCCACCAAAGAGAGATACCTGACCAACCCAGGAATCACTGCTTGGTGGATTTGGGGTGTTATGGTCACCTGTTTCTCCTAGAGGTTCTGCCAGGGAGGGATTTTGGGGACTGCCAAGCACTGAAACCCAGCTGGGGAGAAACCAAGGTACCTGTCTCAGGTAGACAGGCCCAAACTGGGGGAGGAAGAGGAGAGGAGGAAAGAGCCAGGGCTGGGTAGTGGCTGCAGTGGTCCAAAACACACTGCAGAAAAAATCCAAGCTGAGGCCACTTTAACTGCCCTGGCTCAATGGTAGGGCATTCTGGAAACTGTAGTTTTGTGAGACATTGAGCCTTCTCTGTCAGAAAGCTCTGATGCCACAATAAACTACAATTCCTGGGATTCCCTAGCTCTGAGCCAGGGTGATGAAGGTAGTCTCAAACTGGATTACTTCTGCACTGTATTTTGGACCGGAGTTGGACTATGACTCCGAGGGCCAGGGTTTGAGTCCAACCATGAGCACAGAGGAGAAAATGGCAGGAGTGAAGAGGGCTTTGGCTGCACACCTGACTCTCCCCATCCAAAAGGTCACTAGATGTCACGCTGATAGACTCTGGAAACCAGGGTTCGATTCCCGGCTTGCTAATGGCCAACCTTGGGCAAGTCACACTCTCTCAGCCTCTGGGAAAGAAAGACAAGGCAACCCCCTCCTCGCCCTTTTTGAACACATCTTGCCCAGGAAACCCTCTGAGAGGGTGGCCCTCAGTTGGAAAACGTCTTGAAGGCACCCAACAAGAAGGAGGAAAGAAAAAAGGTGTGTGGAGGAAGAGGGACCCAGGGGCTACTTTCCCCCAGCTCCTCTCTCTCGTCTGGCCCTGAGGGGAGCCCCACCACAAGGTCTGGAGGCCAGGGCCACCACCTCAGGCAAGGAAGGAAGGAAGGAAGGAAGGAAGGAAGGAAGGCAAGCAAGGCGCTGGGAAGAAGAAGAAGAAGAAGAAGAAGAAGAAGAAGAAGGGGGGAATGGGCAGGAGAGGAGAGCTCATCATTTACTCCAAAACAAGGAAAGGGCGGGAGAAAAAGAAGAAGAAGAAGAAGAAGAAGGGAAGAAGGAACCAGGGAGAGGGGAAACAGCAGCAGCAACCTGGGAAGACCCTGGAGGAGGAGGAGGAGGAGGAGGAGGAAAGAAGTGTCTGGGAAAAAAGTGCAGGAAGAGGAGAAGGAAGAGAGGGGGCCCAGCTCTGCTCCCTACACAACTGTGGGGCTGACTGACACAAACATACAGATGTGGGTCTGTTTTTGTGTGAGACACACCACACACACACACACACACACACACAGAGAGATGTGGGGCTGATAGCAAACACACAGATGCATGTGAGGCTTTATTATTTATCTTCCACCCAAGTGGGGCTGTGAGGAGGAGGAGGAGGAGGAAGGGGGGAAAGGCAAAGCCCAGCAGCCCAGCTCTTGAGGGGCAGCCTTTCCTGGTGCCCCTTCTCTGCTGGCCTTGGGGGACCCCTGCCCTGGATGGGGTGCCTTGGGGAGGGGGGGGAGAGGGGGGCAGGGTGCCCCAGTGCCAAAAGAGAGGAGGGTGCCCCCCTTCTTCCTCTGCTTACCTTTGTGTCCCCCGAAGGCCCCGTACCAGGAGAGGGAGAAGAGGGCGCAGAGGGATGCCAGGAGGAGGGTGAGGAAGGTGCCATGGCGGAGCCTCATCTCCTGCTGCTCCTCCGCCGCCTCCCTCGTCTCCTGGGCGGCAGGGCAGCTGGAGGCCGCATCGCCCTCCCGGGAGCTCAGCCTCCCTCGGCCGCCTCCTCCTCCTCCTCCTCCTCCTCCCGGGCAAAGAAGAAGGAGAAGGAGAAGAGCAGCAGGGACTGAGAAAGGAAGAGAGGGAGAGAGAGAGGAGGCAGCCTTCTTCTTCTTCTCCTCCTCCTCCTCCTCCTGCAGCCTCTGCTGCCCTCCTGCCTGCCCTGGCCGCGCCCCACCAGTGGCTCCAGCAGTGGGCACCACCAAGGCTGCTGGTGGGGCTGGCTGCTGGTCCTCCTCCTCCTCCTCCTTCTTCCCCTGCTGCTGCCTTGCCTTGCCTTGCCCAGGGCCTGGAGTGGGCAGGGAGGGGGCTCCAGGGAAGGCAAGGCAAGGCAAGGGGCGGAGATGATGCCAGCAGCACAAGCCTTTAAAGGAGACCTCTCCTCTTTCTCTCTCTCTCTCTCTCTCTCTGCTGGGCTGGCATGCATGGATTGGCAATGGATTGGCACACCCTCCTCCCCAGCCTCGGCCAGGGGCACCTGCTGCTGCTGCTGCTGCGGGCGGTGGGCTGGGGGGGGGGGAGAGAGAGCAAAGGCTTCCTATGGTGGTGGTGGTCCTCCCTGAGCCCCTTCCCTTCCATCCCTTCCTTCCTTCCCACTTCAGGCATGGAGACCCCCAGACCCCCCCCCTCCACGCCTTCCCAGGCTGTGGCTCCTGTCCTGCTGCTCCTGTGAGCCTCCCAGCAGCAGGGCCAGGAGGAAAAGGGCAAAGGGAGGCTGGCCCCTTTCCCACCCCCAGGAGCTCCCCTGCAGCAGCCCTCAGGCCCTCCAGGGACCCTCAGGCCCTCCAGGGGGGTTTCGACTGTGGGGACCTTAAGGCCCTCCAGATACTTCTGGACTGTGGCAACCCTAAGGGCTCGCTGCACTTCTGGTGGTTCACTTTCTGGCTTCTGGCAATCCTAAGGCCCTCCAGATGTTTTTTGGACTATGGCAACCCTAAGGCCCTCCAGATGTTTTTGGAGTGTGGCAACCCTAAGGCCCTCGAGATACTTTTTGGACTGCAGGGACCCTAAGGCTATCCAAACACTTTCTGTATCTTTCTGGCCTCTGGCAACCCTAAGGCCATCCAGGTACTTTTGGAGTGTGGCAACCCTAAGGTCCTCCAGACCTTTTTGAATTGCGGTGACCCTAAGGACCTCCAAACACTTTTGGACTGTGGCGACCCTAAGGCCCTCCAGCCCTTTTTGGAGTCTGCCAACCCTACGGCCCTCCATTTTTGGACTGTAGCTCTGCCCTCCCTAGTGCCAGGAAGACACCCCTGAGGAGGTGATGTTTTTGGTGTGTAACTTCTGTCAACTCATGCCTTTGGCTGAGCCTGCTAGGGCTAATGGGACCTTCAACTAAAAGTCTTCACATTTCTGATCTGTATAGTGTCACCCATTCTTCCTAAACCTGCTGCCTTCCAAATGCGTTGGACCTTGTTGTTATTTGTCCTCAATTCAGGTTATTATGGCAGGTTATGACTGGGAGACCTCCCTGTCATCAACTGTACTGCTTAGGTCTTGCAAACTCTGGACTATGGCTTTCTTGATTTAATCAATTCACTTGTAGTGCAGTCTCCCTTTTTCTCTTATTGCTTTCAACTTTGTTGTCATGATGTGCCTTCAAGTCATTTTTGACTAATGGTGACCCTAAGGCAAGCCTATCATGGGCCTTCTTGGTAAGATTTGTTCAGAGGAGGTTTGCCATTGCCTTGCCCTTAGGCTGAGAGAATGTGACTTGCCCAAGGTCATCCAGTGGATTTCCATAGTTAAGCTGGGAATCAAACACTGGTCTCCAGAATGTCAGCAACACTCAAACTACTGTGCCACACTGGCTTTCAAAATGATCATGAGGACTAACCTCTTAGCCACTGGGGTCAACCAACTTTACCAAATATTACTGTCTTTTCCAATGAGCCACATCATCTCATGATATATCCTAAATACAACAGCCTCAGTTCAATCACCTTTACTTCTAATGACAGCTCAGGCTTCGTTTGATTTGCCCTAGGATCCATTTATTTGTCTTTTTAGGAGGTTGTATACGGTAGAACTCTCCGTCAGCACCATTTCAATTAAATTTATTTTCTTTGTATCAGCTTTATTCACTGTCCAGTTTTCACAACTGTCACACATACACAGAAATCAGAAATATTATGGCTTGACTTTAATATTTAATGACATGTCTTGACACTCGAGGAGCTTATCTAGTTCTTTCAAGGCTGGATTTCAAAGTCTTAGACTTGTTCTGATTTCTTGACTTTAGTATCAATTTTGATAAATTACTAGAGCTCCCAGACTCTCACAGCCAGCTACAACAGTTCTGGAAGGTACTAGGCTGGGGAAGCCTCCCATAGACAACAGTCTTTCCAGCTGATTAATGGATTCCATTCAGGGTAAAATACATGATCACTTCAATGTTTTACACACACACACACACACACACACTCACAATTCTTCCAGAAAAAAAGAAACACCAACCCATCATCTGTTCATAGATGGATGTTGCTGACGCTGCTAAAGAAATGCTTCCCCTGACTAATAGCAGCCTGGCTATCTACCCAACACATGAAGTACACATTGGTGGGAGAAGGGAAGGCATTTCCACGTTATATTGGCAAGGTTGGTTGTACCTGTTGCTTTATTTTCAAATGCTAGTTTCTTCAGCATTCTAGTCATATATGAGGTGAGGGGGACAAACCTAGCCGTGGGCTAGGTATTTTAGTCTGCATTTGTATCTTCAGGCACTGGGTGATCCTCAGACACCCAGGCAGACTGCTGGACCTCCTGGTATGTTTTCTTTTTAAAATCTTGTTTACTACAATGCTGGTCACTGAATGTAACAGTAAAGATTGAAACAAAGATCCTACTGAATGAGAATATAATAAGGGTATCTAGTTAAGTCCAGATGGAGCATCAGGATCTTCTATGGAGTTTATCACGCAGGGTTTTTCTCATGCAGAAACAGGATTTAAAATGGGGAAATCCTGCAAAAGTGGGATTGTTTTCACATGACATCGCACGGAAAGTGGACAAATCCCACAGAAGTAGGATTGTTTTTCACACAATGTCGGGGGCATTGAGCAGAAATAATGCAGTTTGACACCACTTTAACTGCCATGGCTCAGTGCCGTGGAATTCTAGGATTTGTAGTTTTGTGAGATACTTAGCCGTCTCTGTCAGAGAACTCTGGTGCCACAACAAACTACAAATCCTAGGATTCCATAGCACTGTCACTGCACTTAAAGTGTCATAAAATTGCATTATTTCTGCAGCATTTGTCACATAGTTAGTGTCCCACTCAAAGCTTGGCAACGTTAATTTTTTGGATCAGAAATCTCCCCAAATCCCCTAACCAGAATGGCTACTGACAGAAGTAGTATGTTGTTGTTGTCTTTTACTCAAACACAGTTACGTCTGACATATTCTAATTTTATCAATTTGGATCTTAAGGTCCCATAAGATTTTTAGTTTGCTATATCAGCAGCTTTTTCAGATTCATGTTCCCACCAGTCCTTTGCACACAGTGAATTGTATATATATATTTGCGTGCATTCCAATGAAAATCTAGGAAAAGAAAACAACTTTTCCATGGGAAATGTAACCAACTATAGTTCCAATGGTGGCATGTGGTCTGGGAGCAATTTCAAACAAACGGACAAAACAATGGAAACTGCCATAGAGAGGAGCCCGGTAGCACACTTTTAAAAAGTGACACTCTGTGAAACTTGTTACTTTATCTGACAATACTTCACTGATTCCAAGTTTTAGAATGGATAGAATCCAAAGCACTGATGGCCCAGAACTTCAGTCTGGAATATCTGGCAACCAGATGATGATGATGATGATGATGACGACGATGATGGTGACGACGACTTTGCCAACTCTGGTCTTACATCCTGATTTGCTTTTGGCTTCTGGTTTGTTCCTTGATCCTGTTTCCTTGTCTTGGTCTCCTCTTTAGCCTTGACTCCTTTGTCCCACATTTCCTGGTTTTCAGTTAAGGTCTTTCTCAGCTGAAATGACTGTCAATACACAGTATAGACAATTATACACACACATTCCTAACCTGTCTCTCTAGGCTACAAAGGGTAACAGAACAGTAACTTCTAAAGAGCATGTCACATGCCTTATTGCAATGTTAGGCATTTTATCAGTTTTCTTTTAGTTTTTGATTGGTGGTGTTCCATTCTATTGTGTTCCGGGTTTTAGAGTTAATCACTCATTGGCATCTTGTTGGTGACACACAGGTGTGATTGGGGAGGTTAAAACCACGTATGTCCCTTTTTAGATTTTGCAGAAGGAATATCTGCTACCTCCTTCCACAAGCCTCCTACTGTGGCATGCAACTAAGGCCAGGAAGGATTAATGGGTGCAGTTCCATTTCCTTGGCTACTGATCCACTGTGTGTGGTGATGGTGGTGGTGTAGTGGACAGATTTTTATAATCAATATTTAAGTGAAAAATATGCACATAGAAATGGCTACTTGAACCAAAGTGTTTTGAACACTGATTTCTGGGAGAATGGAAAAATCCAAACTGGCATGTAGAAAATAGGGCCAAGTGAAGGTCCTCAGGAAATGCCAAACAAACAGGAGAAAACAAGAGTACAAGATGCCCTCTCAGGCACCACAATGAAAGTCAAAACATAAACAATAGATAAGTAGACATGCAACTGTGTAACTGTGTACAAAGGCTCCTGATATCATTTTTCTGACAGGAAAAAGTAACTTTTGTTAGGTGGCCTGATGAGTCATAAGTGGATTTTAATTATTCATGTATTCGTTGCTTGATTGCTTGAGATCCATTTGTTTAAAGTTAAGATTAACCAATAGAAAGCATATTTGGAAATCCTTTGTGTAGAATTATTATAAAGCCTATCATTTTGTGGAATTCGGGGCCTCAGTCTTGGGAAACTGAATTTCCACTGGGGACTTTTGCCAGCAGAATATAAACCTGAGTTCTCAATCAGACTTCTAGGTCCACTGTCTCCTTCACTCCGTCATGCTGAGGACTGGGTAAGCAGTCCTAGCCGAACCCATTATCCATTACAGTAGTAGGGGGCATCCAGGCTCATCCCACTTTCTCTTGGGCACAGAGGGAGTAAGTAGTGGTTTTACACTGGGGAGAATCTGCTTCTTCTTCCCTTGATGCTCAAGAGCAGCAGCAATTATAGAATCATAGAGTTGGAAGAGACCTCAAGGGCCATCCAGTCAATCCCCTGCCAATCCAGAATACACTATCAAGCACTCCTGACAGATGGCCACCCATCCTCTGTTTAAAAACCTCCAAAGGAGACTCCACCACTCTCTGAGGCAGCATATTCCACTGTCAAATAGCACTTAGCATCAGGAAATTCTTCCTAATGTTTATGTGGAATCTCTTTTCCTCCATTTTAATCTGTTACTCTGTGTTCTAGTCTCTGGAACAGCAGAAAACAAGCCTACTCCTATGACATCCTTTCAAATATTTAAACATGGCTAACTTGTCACCTCTTAACCTTCTCTCCCCCAGGATAAACCCACTCAGCTCCCTAGGTGTCTTCTCATAGGGTACGGTTTCCAGACCTTTCACCATTTTGGTCACTCTCCTCTGAACAGGCTGCAGCTTATCAGTGAGCCTAGAGGCACCCTCTCACAGTCAATCAGTAGCCAGAAGATTGAGCCATAGGCTGTTGCTGCAAAACCAGGCAGCCTCCATAGCCTTCATCACTTCCTGTAAATACACTTGTAGGATCTCAGCTGTTGATTTGATTCAGAAACATATTAAATAACAAAATGTTAAATGACTCAACAGAAATCTGCCAGGAGAAAGTAGCTTTACCCATCATGTGTCCTAAAAATATATCGTGTCAGGAAAATCACATAACCCACATGCAGATGGATACCTATGATTCTCAGGTATGTGTGTTTTTCACTCTGTACAAATATATTAGGAAACCATATTTGGCTATGCCTTCACTGTGTGTATATATTGTATAGTGAATAAAATAAGAATTCCTCTGTCATCTCCCTATGTGACAACTTCATATTCAATTGTTGTTGCATGTGAATATTTACAGAGTCTTCTCTACCAAGGCAGTTCTTTTTGATTAGAAGACTTAAAACCACAAACCTTCATATTATCTTGGTGTGCTGTTTGTGGGCTTCCCAGAGGTATATCTGTTTAGAGGACTGTGGAAAAGGGATGCTGGACTAGATAGGCTTTAATCTGAAGCAGCAAGGCTCTCCTTGTTTGTTTGTTTGTTTTTTAACAGTCTTCACTTTCTCTCGGGACATGGAAGATGGTGATAAGAATGCAATAATTTGTACAGGGCAGTGTACAGATATAATTAAATGAAAGCAGTAAAAATACAAATATGCAAAAAGTACAAATATAATTAAAGCAGTAAAAAGATAAGTAGGGACACAGAAAGCTGTCTTCTTCTGTCTAGGCTAATATCGTTCACACTGAATGGCAATGGTACTCTGCTGCTTCACTTTTTCCAGCTCTGGAAGGAAATGCCAGCAATCGAGGCTGGGATCTTTGACTCGTAAAGCACATGCTCTTCCAGTGAACTGCAGCACTTCCCAATTCAAACCAATAAACCATGAAAAACATGTCACTGTAGTGAAACAAAGATAAGCGTGCCAATAAAGAAATCCCACAAAACATACAGAATGAGCTGACTATAATGCCTCAGCAAACACAAGCTAGCAACGGTATTGGCATCAGTCACAGATTATGTTTGAGTGTTATAAGCCATAACACTGAAGTCCTGCTTTGCAGAAGAGCCTCCCCCAATTATCTTCAACCGTGGGAAGACTGAAATAGGGAAAAGACCCCCTGCGGTTATGTGTCTCCCTACACAGCTAGGGCTATAAAGCTCAGATCCTTGGACTGATCATAAAAATGAATAGGCAACCAACAAGTGGACTGGATTCTGTTGGTTAATATGAATAGGAAGATATCCACTGAATGAGTTGCTGACTAGTGACCCAGTTTTTTCATAAATCCCATTGATGGAATGGGTCTACTCTAGTTGGGGCAGCTAAATTGTTTCAGGTAAAGATGCTTCTGATCGGTTAGTGTGGTTACAACTCTGGCTGCCATGTCCTGCCCTAACTCAGTTTTCCAGGCCATAGTCAAAGGCTGCCACACCCATTTGTTGTTTTTATTATGTGCCTTGAGGCTGTCGTACTTTGGCCTGAATCATTGGATTCATAATGGTATGAAAGATAGAAGGCAGCAGAAAGAGAGGAAGACTGCATGCCAGATGGATAGACTCAACCAGGGAGGTCGCAGGACTGAATCTATAAGACCTAAGCAGAGAATGGGGGTCTTCGAGATGTTTCATACACAAGGTCGCCATGAGTCAAGGACAATTCAAGGGCAGCTACCAACAACAATAACAACTTGAAGTTGACTCCAACTTATGGCAACTCTATCCTAGGTTTTTCTTGGCTAGATTTACTTGGAGGAGGTTTGCCATTGCCTTCCTCTTAAGAGGCTGAGAGGGGCTGATTTGCTCAAGGTTTACCCAGTAGAATTCTATGGCTGAGCAGAGATTCAAACCCTGGTCTCCAAGAGTTCTAGTCCAACACTCAAACCACCACCCCTCACTGACTATTAATACACTTCCAGAATGCAACAGGGAGCATTTAGTGCTTTGCATCCCACTATATATTAGTTCTTTTTTTCCAATCTACACTGACTCTCTACGTAACAGAATTATACAGAAAATCAGAAGAGCTGGGAAGGCCTTAATACAGCTCTAAATTGCTTTTGTACATGATTACTCAGCATATAAAAGTTTGTTTATTTCAAAGGATGAGGTTGTTACAGACAATCTCCTAGAACAGGGAGCCTGTTATGATGAGAAGTGCAAAACAATAGAGCATGAAAAGAAAACAGGTTTGAGGGTAGGCAACATCCCGCAGCAGCAATGTCCTTCTGGACTGAAAAAGGAAATGTGGAAACTGCCTTCAATAATGCCAAAGCAGAAACTGTAATAATATGAATTAAGCTGTAAAACTAGGGGAAGACTGCATTAGAGCTGAATGGACTCAATCAGAGAAGCCCCATCCCTGAGTCTGCAAGACCTGTCACACGGTTGTTGATAACAGCGTGTCTTGGAGGTCCCTCATTCATAGGATGACCATAAGTCAAAGTCTTGATGGCAGTTAACAAGTTGTAAATTGTATGTCTACACTTGTATGTCTCAAATGTTTTGAGACTAACCTGGGCAAAGTACAAGGACTTTTTCCCTTTGGACTGGATCTTGCTGTGCAGAAGATTCTGATATGTTTATTCTTATAGAAAGTAAGCACAGGTGAGAGTAACAATTGTACAACTTTCCAGGCAAGAGCAGCAGTTCTACAACTTTTAAGTTTTTTTTTTTTTTGTGCACTTTAGCAAAAACATAGGAATGATCTAGTAGACATGGGCCTACTCGGGCTCCCAAACGATCTTTTGATAAATTCCTACACCAAGGATTAAAAGGATAAGTCCTCATATGGGTTGACAATTGCTTAAAGAGTAAGAAGCCCAGAGAATACATTCTCCCTTCTCACAACGAAGGGATGTGAACACAAAAATCCTTCAGTGAAATGTATTGAGAATTGTGCTTTTTAACTTGTTGATTTGGAGTGGAGGTTAGCAGTGAGATGATGAGGTTTGCTGATGGCACTACAATATTATTTAGGGCGGTGAGAACAAAGCTGTAATGTGAAGATCCCTAATTCATCTGTTCCGATTGGGAGAACAGACAGTTACATGGCACAATTAGATTCAATGTAAGCAGCTGCAAAAAAGAGCCAGTATGGCATAGTGACTTGAATGTTGGACTACAACTCTGGAGACCAGGGTTCGATTCCCAGCTTGGCCATGAAACCCATTGGGTGACATTGGGCAAGTCACATGCTCTCAGACTTAGGGGAAGGCAATGGCAAACTTCCTCTGAATAAATCCTGCCAAGAAAACCCCAGAAATGACTTGAAGGCACAGAACAATAGCTGCAAAGTGATGTACAGTATTTTGGGGGGCATTTTTTTGGTCTCATTTTCACATATACTCTAATGGGATCTGAGCTGGCAAAAAAATTATATTGAGGTCAGGGGCAAACATACACAAACACGCACACAGAAGTACAGGTATACCTCAGTTAATAAAATTGATGTCTTCCTGGGCATTACTTGTTTAACATAAAATCTGATACCAGAAACAGATATAATATGGAAAGAAAAGGGCTTCCTACACCAGAGAAAGTTGAACAATATGTTTCAGCAAACATTTTATGCAAAACTAACAATATACGCATGTGAATGAAACACTTAGGTCAGGTAAGCGTTCTGTAAGGAAACTTAAACATTTTGAACGTTCTAAAGGCTACTTTCAAAATTATCCCTTTTTTACATTTTGAAATTCGTTTTTTTTTATATGGCTTCAATTTTTGCTGCCAAATTTACAGATGTATGCTTTTCTTAACATGCTGGGAGTAGCTGGTGAGACAAGCTTATCTGTTTGCACCCTATTGACTCTGCTGTGCTGTTCACACACAGTGAGGAATTTTGCAGCTGGCTGCTGTTTACCTTTCCTGTTGTAGGCATCACACACAGCTCCAGTAGGACCAACTAGAATAGAATCCCATTATTTCCAAGCTCAGTCTTAATTAACTATCTTCCCAGTGCCTACTTCGCCATCCTCTCAATGTCAGTGCTACTAAAAACCTTCCAACTAGACAGATGAAGAGGAGGAAAGGGCTGGACAGGAATAAATAAGACTTTTTTTGGTAATGGGTTTTGTGAAAACCTAAAGAGGTTTTGTTTTTTTGTTTTTGTTTTAATCTCCAAAGAAGAATGCAAATTTTATTGCCTCTGAAATGCCTTTGTTCCCACTCAGCTGATTGGGATATGTGTGTTTTAATTGACATATGCTTCCTATAACATCCAAAGCAAAACACAGAAGCAGCAACCAAATCATTGCCTCTATTTTTCTATTTGTATGTATTTCACCAACTCTGCCTGATAGGCAGGGTTACAACTGGCATCTTTTTTGTAACCTACTGCATTCTCTCCTACTCACACAATTGTTTGATTATGCTTAAACCCTTTAATATCACTTCATGAGTGCATTTGACAAAGTGGATTGACATCCACAAAAGTTCATGCTGAAAAATAAACTAATCTAAATTAGTTCCTCTTTTGTCCTCTCTCTTTCTTCTTTCTTCTTCTTCTTCTTCTTCTTCTTCTTCTTCTTCTTCTTCTTCTTCTTCTTCTTCTTATGATGATCAAGCCTGTGAAGCTGGGAAAGCTTATGAGAGGTATTTTACACCTTTGATTGGCCCAGTACAGTTATTACTACAGGTCTGATTTAAAATCTAGTTTTTGTTTGTTTAGTTTTATAGCACTGCAACAAAATGTAACTTTTCTGATCTTTGTAACTAAGCTTATGCCATCTCTTCACTAGTTCTGGTTCAACATGCACACACACATAGACACACTCACAGACACACAGCGTCTAGTTAGCATTAAATTGCCCCAAAGACAAATATGGCCTCAAATCACAATCAGCTACTCTTAATCTCTCCCTGCCTCTGCTCCAACTGTTCTGCTTTGTTTGTTGCTACTGCAGTCACTCAGTCATCACCCCAATCCTGTCTTCTAGCCTGGAAGAGCAGCAAAAGGCTGCCACATAACCCATATGCTATTCTCTTCTTCCTTCGCAGTACTATTAATTGACTAGTGTCAGATGGGGGAGCAGCACAGGAACAGATATATGACTATAGATTTTTAAAAAGTCAGAAACGGATTGCAATATTATCTGAAGATGCCAGCCACAGATGCAGGTGAAACGTCAGGAATAAACTCTTCCAGAACACAGCCACATAGCCCGAAAACTCCACAAAAAACTATGGATGCCAGCTGTGAAAGCCTTCAACTCCGCATTGCAATATACTTTGAATTGAAACTTTCCCTAAAAGCCAGTCAGGTGTTCTCAAAGAATTTCCAGTATTTGGAAACACTGAATTACTTTCAAAGAGAAAGCTGGGTCTGTTTTAGCATAGAAGAGAATTAGAGTGAGTGGAAGAGAAAGAATCTAGCAGCATGTTTAAGGCAGTCATCATTCAGACTGAAAACACTTGAACTGCCACGGTTCCATCTTATGGAATTATGGGAATTGTAGTTTGTTATGGCACCCAAGCTCTCTGACAAAGAAGGGTCAATATATCGCAAAACTACAAATCCCAGAATTCCATAGGATGGAGCCATGGCAGTTAAAGTGGCGTCAAAGTGCATTCTTTCCACAGTGCAGATGCAGCCTAAGTCAAATTTATTTATTTTAGCATGAGTTTTTGTGGATTTTATTTGACTTCTTCAGATGCAGCAAAGACGTGCATCTTAAGAAGTGGGCTGAAATCCACGAAAGCTCTCGCTAAAATAAATCTGATAGTCTTACAGGTGCTGCTAGATTGCGCCTCCCTTTCTGTCAGTACATTTCTGGCAGGAGATAAGAACATATCTGAAAAAAATAACTATATCATTTTACAGCTTGTAAAAGTGTTGGGTTGACACACAGCCTCTAGAAGGAAAACTCAGGTTGCAAAACAATGTTGAACTAAAGGAAGCAAGGAAAGGCTGTTCTCCCTCCCTTCCTGTTTGCACTCTGATGGAGGACACAAATGGACAAGGCCTGACCAGATGTCCTGTGTGAGCTTCAACCAAGCCGACAGTGCCATCTGCTGCCTTTACTGTGGATTTTTTCATTCACCATTCCAGTTTTTTTGTGTGCCTGCAAGTCATTTTTGACTTACGAAGACTTTCAGGAATTGGAACAGTTAATAAGGAAAGTGTAAAGGCAGGTCTAATGCTGAACATGAAGAAAACAAAAATAATGACCACAGAAAGAATACATAAATTCAATCTAGACAATGAGGAAATTGAAATAGTTCCATATCTAGGCTCAAACATTGACCAGAATGGAGACTGCAGTCAAGAAATATGAAGACGACTAGGAATGGGAAGGGCAGCTATGAAAGAACTGGAAAAGATACTGAAGAGCAAAGACATACAACTGAGAACTAAAATTAAAATCGTTCAGACCACTGTATTCCCAATTACCATGTATGGATGTGAGAGCTGGACAGTGAAGGAAGCAGAAGAAAGACAATCAACTCATTTGAAATGTGGTGCTGGAGAAGAGTACTTGGGATACCATGGACAGCCAAGAAGACAAACAAATGGGTTCTTGAACAGATCAGACCAGGGCTCACCTTGGAAGCTAAGGTGATCAAGTTGAGGCGATTGCACTTTGGCCACATAATGAGAAGGCACAGAACAATAATAAAAACAATAATAAAAACAATAATGCTAGGAAAGGTAGAGGGTAGAAGAAAGAGAGGAAGACGACAAACCAGATGGATAGAGTCAATCGGTTATGGGCTGGGGCTTGCAGGATCTGGGCAAGACAGTGGAGGATAGGGAATCTTGGAGACGTCTCATCCACAGTGTCACCATGAGTTGGAACTGACTCAAAGGCAGCTAACAACAACAAAAACACTCAGAAGGCTGAGAGTGTGGTGATTTGTCCAAACCACCCAGTGGGTTCCATGGCCACCTCTCAAACATTCCCTGTTGCTAGCCTTTAAGCTATGGGGGGATACAGACGGGCGCTTTGCGCCATCTTGCCAGTGAACTAGGGCTAGATGGGGGCTTGGCATTTACATGCCCAGAAGCCCTAGTCTGCAGCTGCATTGCCAGCATGGCTCATCCCCATGCATACAGGGGGCGCCATGATGACGTATGTGCACTGCAGTGTTCAAACAGCGCTGTGCCGCGCTTACGTCATGGAGCGTGCAAGGGCACCAATGGTGCCCTGAGCGCATACTTCGAAGAACCTGCTGGGGTTCTTTTTATGCCTCCTGGAGGCCACGGCATTTGGTTGATGCAGCCTCCGTGTGGAGCAAAGCCGCCCTTTTGGGGCAGTCTGTACAGTCCCTGTGTCTCTTTTGTTTGCCTTTTTGCTTGTATCCACACTGCAGAATAAAAGCAGTTTGAGACCACTCTAGCTACCATAACTGTATTCTACAAAATCCTGGGATTTATAATTTGAGAGCTCACCAAACAACAAATCCCAGGATTCTGTAGGATAGAATCATGGCAGTTAAAGTGGTGTCAAACTGTTTTATTTCTGCAATGTGGATACACCCTCTTTCTCATGAGAAGTGCCAGATCTATGGGACTGACTGCTATGGGACACCCTATCAAAGTACTATACAATTAGCAGAGAAGGAGGGAGAGCAAAGGGACTGCTGGAGGAAAGGGCAGAAACTTGGAAGAGTGGCTGGCTGCATGTTGTTGTTGTTGTTGTTGTTGTTGTTGTTGTTGTTAAAGTTTATTTATATAGTGCTGTAAGTTTAGCATGGCACTTTGCATAATCGTCTTCCAGTGCTCCCAAGCTTTTAAAATGAGTGGACTGATCATTTTACAACCTTTGTTTTATAAGCCTTTATTTCCCCCCCCCCCTCAATTTATGGTCATGGGAAGATGGCTCAGTTTTAATCTACAGACACTTCCTAAAACATCTGCCAGCAAAACATAGAGAGACTTGACCCATACCCTGCAAAAGATAACTGAAGAAAATCAGGGTGTGTAACCAAGCAACATCAGAGCATAGTCAGGATGGCAAAAGTTATTAATGAGCACAAACAGAAAAGCTAAGAGAGGCTGCATTCATTTGCCTGAGCCTGCTAGGAAGGGCAAAGTTCTACTCCTTACCCTACCTTTACAGTTTGATCGCAGTTTGCAACAACTGAAGTAAGCTGAGGACAAGGGGGAAACTAGGAAGAGGAGAGAGAAAGTGGGACATTTTAAAAGCAGCTGAAAAAATGGGATTAATCAGGATTGTTCCTGCCACAATGGGTCAATTGGAAGGTATGCTGAACATAAGATTGTCTCTCTTCCCAAATGCTATTACCTGTCTGCCTGTATGTATTTATTTGTGTATTTATTTAAGGCATCTGTTGAGTGCCTTTCAACCCACCAAGGACCAAAGGTGATGCGCAATGAATAAAACATGAAAAGGAAGCCTGTAAAACTTCAACAGCTAGTGTGATATATTTTATGCTTTGTTTTTATTGACCCAATAAAGGTATTACTACAGAATGGATTTTGGATTTGGGAGGAGGGGTGGTTGTTTTATTTCATGGCCAAAGTATCTACCCATACCCCCCAATGTTTTTGGATTGATTGGATAATTTGAGGCCTAATTGATTTCCCCCCAAAAGTATATATACATGGTTTTGGAACTGCTATAACATGTTTAATATATTTTCAATCTATTTACATTATCTTTGTTTTAAATTTTGTATTTTTAAAACTGGTTAAAGTGACTATACTTGTACTCTACCTTGAGATTCCATGATATAAGGCAAAATATAAGCATACAAACATACACTCATGGACTGCCAAAACTATAAATAAAGGGATCTTAAAGGAAATCTGTGGGTCCTAGAGCAAACCCGCCTGAACAAATCTTACCAAGAAAACATAATGATAGGTTCACCCCAGGTTCAAATCGGGCCTGAAACCTCTCACTTAGAAGCCAAGATAACTAAATTTGAAGCTGTTGTACAATTATGAGATGACATGTCTCATTGGGAAAGACAATAATGCTTGGGAAAGTGGAAGTCAGTAGAATAAGATGAACTAAAGATGGATTCAATCAAAGAAGCCAGGCTCTGGGTTGCAAAAAAAGAGCAGGGAAGTTGATGGCTGGGGCTCTTTTTCATAGGGTTGCTGTCAGTCAAAGTCAACTTGATGGCAAATAATTACATTCATAACTAAGCTGCAATATTTACTAAATTTCTGCACTACTAACCACATAGTCCAAAGTATTCATAGTCACATGCCAGAGGGCACTGTATACTGTGCTAAAAAGCATCAGCACACAACTTTTTTTTTGCCCCAAGACTTACTCTGGTGTTGGTTTGGGGGAGCCAGTAGTTGCCTACATATGAACTTACAAATATCACAGCATACATACACTTGACTTCCACACATCATCCTCTCCCATTCCCCAGAAGTCTCTACTGAGATTGCTATGTATCTACTTCTACTAGCAAGGGGAGGAAGGCAACCTTGGAAGCCAAGGAGGAGAACTTCTCTCCCTGCTCCAGCTGATCTACAAGAAAAGTGAGTGGGTTCTTGCTAGCTACAGGAGAGCTCAGGACATGGTTGAAAGCCTCGTGTAGCCCTAGCGTTGCACTCTCACGATGAAAGAACTGTGAATACAGTTCTTACTTTCATTGTTGCAACTGTGTTCCATGTTCAGCTTTCCATTCAGAAGTGTGGGTGACACCACCACACAATTCAGCACTCTTGCTGTAAATACAACATATATTGCTTTTGTCCCCTGCAAACACATTTATATTCTTACAGCTTTCTCTGAGCCTCTTAATAGTTCATTGCTCTTGGCTTCAGATGGAAAATGCATTGCACAGTGGAACTGACTGTCCCTGGCAGAGGCCATATGTAACCACAAATGACAAAGAAATGCCTAAAGAAATAATGCTCACAAACAAACAAACAAAAACAGTGCTTAAGAAAAACATGTGCTTAAGAAAAACATAAGAATGACTGAAATCAAAACAGAAAGTATTTAATGCTATGATCTACAGTCCATTCTTCCTTACATTATAGCAGTCTTTTGCAACCTGGTGTCCTCCAAGTGTTTTGGATGTCAGTTCCCAGCACTTTCCATGTTGATTGGTACTCATGGGAGTTGTAGTCCAAAGCAGGTGGGCAGCACTCTGTTGGAGTCATCCAATCACATTATATATTAGTACATTTAATTGCAAAGTTACCAACACTTGACTTTTGGTGTATGCATACCAGCCCCAACAAGGGAGATATGACAGAGATATAGGTACAGTGGATCCCTGGTATCCACTGGGGTTTGGTTCCAAGACACCCAGTGGATACCACAATCCATAGATGCTCAAGCCTCATTATATACAGTGGCCTAGTAAAATGTTTTGTGTTACATAAAATAGAAAAATCAAGGTTTGTTTTTTGGAATTTATAAATGTCTTGACTATATTCAAGCTGTGGATGGTTGAATCCATGGACAAAGAATCCGTGAATATGGAGGGCTGGCTGTATGTTGTGGAGAGAATTAAGTATATAGTTTCTCTCCCTTGTAATGCTAGAATTCCAGGCAAGCATCTGGAGAAGTCGACTTGACTATTGGTTCAGAGCAGGCAAACGGAAATAGCAACTCAAATAATATATGACTGATTTATGACTGCTAATGTAGATGGTTTGAAAGAGGCTTACTGATCCCTCAAGGATAGGCAACATGTAGCCATTTATATGGTTTGGCCTACAACTCCCATCAGCTCCATTTAGAAAAGTCAATTGCAAGGGGTCATAGAAATTGTTCTAATACTTCTGAAGGCCCACATGTTTACCACCACTGGACTAACTGAAGGTAGACCTACCTGTTTGCTGAGATTAGCAATGCAGAGTCTCATATGTGCTACTTTAGAAATGTAGGGAATAAATTATTGCCAGGCCACTTTGCTTCAAATTATCGGGGACATTTGGAAGTTGTATGGATTATCTCAGTAGACATCTATCTCAGAGTTGTCCAATATTCTGAATCAATATGCTAGACATCTAATGCAGCTTTGAAAGACCAATGGAAAAGCAGCCTATGGTAGCACAGTTAGAATCATAGAGTTGGAAGAGACCCCAAGGGCCATCCAGTCCAACCCCCTGCCATGCAGGAACTCCCAGTCAAAGCATCCCCAACAGATGGCCATCCAGCCTCTGCTTAAATTTGAGGGATGGGGCCCTTAAATGTTTTTCTGAGACTCAGTGAACAGCACAAGAAAATATATAACAAATACAGGACTTGATAGAAGAACAGTTTTGAAAACAACTTGACATATCCTTACTCCCTTTGCTAAAATGAAACATGGATCACAGAACTGTGCTGTTTGCTAACATAAAAGTGTATGCCTGTGGAAAACCGTGGCATTGTTCCAAATAATTTGTAACATTACAGATCAGCTGAACCACTGTGCTCAGCTCAAATGAGTATTTATGATGTTGTCTAATGTTACAACCTGAATTTGCAAGATGACCCAAGCTGTTATACAGATTTCATGTCACAAACTATCCTGATCAGTTTTTGGGTTTTGTCATGGCATTTAGATTTGGGCATTTTCACTCACTGGTGTGGCTGAAGTGCATAATTGGGGAATGGAACAAGATGCACCTTAGCCAAGAAGAGTCTGTGATCACAAGGCTTTTGTTGAAGATTCCAAGATTCCAGCCACAAAGAAATGCTGCTAAAATAGTGACAGTAATGATGTAGTGATAACAATTGAAATTCAGATACCCATCTTCTTAACAGTTTGCAATGGCTCCACTGCCAAGGAAGGTCCAAAAATACATCCATATCAGTCTGTCTCTATGATATATATGTGCTGCCTCCAAATAATATGTATTGATCACCACAATATCCTTTTGCTGGGAAAATCTGTTTAGTCCAGCATGGACCAGGCTGTATTCTGGTTATAGCACAATGAGTGGTCAAATCTTGGAGTTCTTCTAAGAAACATCTAGCCTCTAGCAATGAGCTTTATGGTCAAGACAAAGATGTTCGATTACCTGGGCTTTGATATGCTGAGGTCAATCCAAGAGGACAAATAGAGCAATGGATGGGTTGTTAAGCTGATCACCAACCCATTAGGTGTGAAGCTAAAAACAAACAGCCAACAATTTCTAAGTTTTGGAGGTGATGGGATTCCCTTTGTGCAACTCCCAAACCTTCCTGTGGGGAATTCCCAGTGTATTGTTTCTAAGGTCCTACGAGGCTGATGTCATAGTGGCCAGGCTGGTTACCTGACCTTCTCGCCTAGCTATAATGGCAGACATGCTCAGGGAAGGTCAGCTATGGGTCATGGAGGGGACATCACACTTACAAATTTTTAATAAAACAGATGTTATAACAAGTGTCATAGTCCCTGCTAGACCAAATGTCCTGGGCACTTCAGATCCATAGCATATTCACATCATAGCGTTGCTCTACCTTATAGAACTGGGCAGTGGGGGCTGGTGTCCTGTATATTGTGTTTTCTGTACCACTTTATCCTCTTTGTCTAAGTGATAGCCCTCAGTCTGATTTGGGGAAAAAATAACTTCTCAGCATTCTATAACTTTGACAGTCTCTAAGCATATTACAGACAGAGAAAGCGATACATCAATATTCCACCCAACTCAGTCCAGCCAGGCAACCAATGCAATGCTTTCATAACAGAAATTATATTTTCCAGCTCAGTGTTGTTTCTTCAGTTTCTGTCCCATTCAGAGAAACTGGGATGTGGGGCAGGGAGGGTAAGGTGTTGAGAATGAAAGGGAAATGGGACAACAGAAATAATAAGAATGGTAAAGTATAGTTTAACTGATAGGCTGCTTTACCACAAAAGTGCATCAAAGCCAGCTCATGATATACAAAGAATTAATGCTTTGTGCTCAGAGAAATTAGACTGAGGGAAAGTGCAAAAGTGGGAGCAGAGAAGGGAAAGAAGTGAAAGGCTACCATCGAAAACAGGCTGAGGCCCTTTTAGCAAAACTTTTTTCCTAACCCAGCTGTTAAATGTTGTGGGGCAGTAAAATTTAGAAACTATAAATCCTCCACTATCCCTCCATATTTATGGTTTTTTTTGGGGGGGGGGTGTTATTAGCCTTATAGCCTCCTTTGCCTCAGATTGGACTTTGATATCAAACTCCATGTTAGAAGGGAAACCTTGAAAAAGTGTCCCAGTGCAAGTCAGACAGGAACTGCTAAGGTCACTTAAGTACCTGTAGAAAGGTATTCTTTGAAATTAAAATCTATTCTTTCCAATTCAGAGGCATAGATGGCTTTGGCACTAATCAGCCATCTGGAAATCAAAGAGACAGGCTATATGGATTTGCCACATCTTTGTTTAGGATGGCTGCTACATTTTATTGCCCTTGGTTCTTCTCTTTCTTCCTTATGGACAATTCCATCTCTAATTTCTAAGGATTTCCTCCCAAAAGTATAAAAAGAGTTATTTTGCTCTTTGTCTTAGGTTTTGGGTGAAGTCAGGCAGTCATGCTGTCGGATTTCATCTAAAATTTCTCTGAGTTTCTTTATCTTAGTTTCTTGTAAATACAAGATATCAAAACATTTTCTATCTCTTGTTGTATCAATGAAATTACCCTTGGACCTTGTACTCTGGAGTTCTAGTATTCAGACTTGGTATAAAAAGATAAAAGATCTCCATTTCTAAAAAATTACCAAAAACCTTCTCCTTTGAGCTAATTAATTCCCCTGTCAAAGTCAATTTTGGAGCAATTTAGGTAACAGCTAAGGTCAACAGAGGCTTCAAAATGGCAGTTTTTCTCCCCCAATCTTGAGTGCAGTTCTCAAGTTTACAAAAATTTGAAAGGTACACTTCAGCCTGTAAATCAAATACAGTTCCTACACAAACATTCCTACTCAGGGTGGCTCATAAACTAAAGTATGAATCAGGAGAATTCCTGGCTTGAATCCCACCTTCGCGGGGTGTAAGCATGCCTCTTTTCTCTTTCTCACTGTCACATCTCCCAAATAAAATATGGGTGTTAGCAATGGTTTATTATATCATTACTATTAGCATTGGTTAGTATTCATAATTATTAAAATTCGTAAGTGTCTTTTTCCATCACTGCTGTGACCTCTCAGGGACAGAACAGGTAGTATTGGCCAGACTTAATCATCTCTTCCAAGCCAGCATGACATAATGATTTGAGTGCTCTGGAGACCAGGGTTAGATTCCCAGTTTGCCTTAGGGTTGCCGTAAGTCAGAAGCGGCTTGAAGCCATGCAACAACAGTCCTCTCTCCCACTGAAATTCCCTTTTCCTTGTTTCATGTCTTCTTTAGATTGTGAGACTGAGAGTGGGGGAACTGACAAATTGTTTGTAAAGCTGCCCTGGGAGCCTTTTTGGCTGAAGAGAAGGGTATAAATACTCTAAATAAGTAAATAATATAAATATTTTTAAAAAGACTCAATATGACTTGCAGCTATGTTGAAACATACAAAACTAAAATTGCCAATACCAGACTAAACTGAACAAATTCTCCATACATCACTAAAATACTACAATCTCCACAGTATATAATTAAAGCATCAGTGATGACAATAGACAGTTAAACAGCTCAGCTCAGCCTATGCATCAAAGCAGGCCTAAAGTTATTCAAAGTGATGAAAACAAAAATGGACTGTAAGGAGCATCAAAAAGAGCTCCACAAAATGGGAGAACGGGCAATAAAATAACACAACAAATTAAATGGAAGTCAAGTGTACAAAGATGCATATTAGGAGAGAAATTAACTGTGATCCACCGTGTGACTATTGTAAAAAAAAAAAAAAAGGCAAGTTCCATATTGAGCATAGTTATTTTTTAAGATTTTTTAAAATTATATTTCCCGCCTCTCCCCATTGATTGAGGCAGTAGTATTGAGAGACAATCTGCATCTGTATACCCAGTTGTTGGGGAATGCTCTTGTCATGCTTATTAGCTTCCCATAGACAACTGAATCATCACTGTGTGAGACCAGTATTGGACTAAAGAAGCCATTGGTCTGATCCAACATGTCTCTTCTTATATCCTTATGTTTTCAGGGTCTAATGAACAAATGTAGTTGGAGTGTAATGGAGTCTCCATCCTTGGAGGTTTTTAAGCAGAGGCTGGATGGCCATCTGTCAGGGATGCTTTGACTCGGAGTTCCTGCATGGCAGGGGGTTGGACTGGATGGCCTTTGTGGTCTCTTCCAACTCTATGATTCTATGATTCTAAGTGGCCATATGAACCTACCTAAACACCTTGGCAGTGTTTTCAAAGCTGTACCAACACAACCAATATAACTTACAGGAATGCTGAAAGGATAAGAATTTTGAAACATTACTTTGTTGGAGTACCCCTCACAAAATCCCACATCAACCATGCTTTCAGGGGATTATGGAAGCTGTAGTAAAAAAAAGTGTAAAGTTTTAAAACTCTGATAAGGTCTGTGATGCATCATTGATGAAGCTAAGCAGATACAGAGTTGGGTAGCTCTTTGAATAGCACTCCACAAAAACAAAACAAAAGCAAAAGCAAAAACAGGGGTATATTAAATAATTAATATTTTTTGAAAACACAGTAGGATATGACATGAACCAGTTTGAAGACAGAGACAGAAGAAAGTATTTAAGATCATTGTCTCCTCTACAGCAGCTCTTTGAGGACTCATGCCTGGAAGGGTCCTTTTTATCCCTGCTATCCAAAATCCTGTAAATTGGAAATGCCAGTAACTGAATCTGGGATCTTCTGCAAACAGTGCATGCCTTCTGTCACCAAGCTGTGATCTATCACCATTGTTGTCCCATAGACCTGGGGCTGAGTGCTGGAGAAGTCATCCGGCTCAAAGTATGATTGTGCATCATGCCTCAGAGGAATCTTTTAGAGAATAATTGATGCAAACAGCAGAGGGAGCCTGGTTAGCAACACAAAAAATGACATTCATTGTGTCATAACAAAGGAGCAAAGCAATATCAACAAGACAAAATACAAGGAAGAACACTGTAATAACAAAAAGAGAATTTAAAGGCATATTCATAGAAGCACACACTATGCAATCACTTTCAAAAATGGGAAGTACGTGTATGTTTTGTGTTTAGTCTAATTTTAATTGAATTTAAGATTTAAGATTTAAGATTTCAGTAGATGTACAAATAAATAAAAAAGGACTAGGTGTTTTTCTAATTCTTTCATTAATTTCTAAACTTTCACACCCTCTACTCCCAAAACCTTGTGGACTCACACACTTAGAAAGAAAAACACAACACTGCAAGTATTACATCTAGCATATCCTTTTACTGTCTTTCTGCATTTTGGTGAGATATGACTAATTCTTGAGCAACCATTAATGTAAACATCCCACTCCTTTCACACAACTCAAGAAGTCTCAGGATGCAAGCCTACATAGAGTTAAGAGTTTTGAGCCCACTTACTAGGGAGTAAGCATCTCTGAACTCAGAAGGACTAACCTCTGAGTAAACATGCATGGGTAAGACCACACATCATGTAAGGCATATCTAGACATAAAAATTCTCCAGATGTTGATAAATTACACTTCCCACAATCTCTCATTATTGGCTAGATGGGCTGAAGCTGCTGCAAGCTGGACTCCAGTAACTTCTGGAGTTCCCTATTCCTTTTGTACAACCTAATAAGACTGGACCCCACACAATAGTATTTGTGTGGCCTGTTAGTTCAGGCACTATTCAAACTGTTTAAAGGTCAAAACATGATAACCGCCACATCCCATAATGTCACTGAACTTCTTTCTCTCTCTCACTCCTGTGTGAATTTTAAGCATAGTGACCTTGGTGCCTGCACCATAGCTCATCATAGGTATGCAAGGAAGGGGAAGGGGAATGTCTCTGTTAAAAGAAACTAGCAGGCAAATTGCCACCATTGCCTTCTTTGTTTTTTGCTGCTGCTAACACAGGAAAGGAAAAAATGAACTATGTTGTCATGTCTGCAAATAGACTTTAATGTTTTCAGTATCTATTCTTGTACTTACTGACCTTATGCAAGCCACTCAGAGACTGAAGGGCAGGAAAGTAATGCTTAAAACAAGCATATTATCTTGTTTTAATTTTTAAAAGGTGGCATGTATATTTCAATGTTTTTGTATCTACCTCTGTCCTATGTAACACTGTTATCTCCTTTGTAGGGAGCTCCACCATTCCAAGTGTGGTGTACGATATGTGCACATATCTCTGTTGCATCAATGTGTTATATATATCCACAAATGTGACTAAACTGTGAATTACACAATGTAGAGTTTTATATAGGTGATCACTGGAGAAGGACACCATTTAAGAGGTATAGATAGGATGAGGCTGGTGAATTAAACTTAAACAAACAAATAAAATGTTTTAAAACAAACAACATTACTGGATGGATATCTGGCTAACTGTACAAATACACCTAAATGTATCTCTGTAGGTGCAGAAAGATGAATGCTTCTGGTACATTGGTCAGAGAAGGATGGACCCATCACTTTATTTATATCCCACACTTTCCCCTGGAATGGGTCTCAAGCTAGTCACAGAATGTAATACCACATAAGGCCCCATTGCTCTTCAAAGTTTCACCAGATGAAGTAAATCCTGCCTTCTGACAAGTTATACAGATCAATGTACTAATATCAAGGATACCTATGGAAGAATGGCAATGGTGTGGCCAACAGGAACACTCTACCAAAAAAAGCTGTTCCCACACTTTGGTCTCCAGGTGTTTGGCGTTTCAGCTCGCAGAAACCTTAGCTAACTTGGCCAACACTCAGGAATCCATATAGCTGAAGTTCAAAACAACTGGAAGATCAAAGTTTGGGAGTCACTGAGAGTTGTTCTCACTCTCCTATACATGCTTATTCACAGGTAAGTCCCACTGAGTTCAGCGTTAAATATGCATTTGTTGTTTTGTGCCCCCAAGCCATATTTGACTTATTGTGACCCTAAGTCAAACCTATCAAAGGGTTTTCTTGGCAAGTTTCTTCAGAGGGGATTTGCTGTTGCCATCCTCTTGAGGCTGAGAGAGTGTGACTTGCCCAAGGTCTCCCAGTGGGTATCATGGCTGAGCCAAGAATAGAACGCTGGTCTCCAGTGTCATAGTCCAACATTCAAACCACCACACCATGCTGCATATGGTGATACAAATGTAAATAGGATGCAAATACTGGCTCTACTTTTTTTAAGGAGTTTCCAGTATTCTTAAAGCTTATGGTCAGATCTTTTATGTTACATTCATTAAGCAGTCAGTTGAAGCAGTCCTTTACTCACTATCCTCCTCCTCCTCCTCCTCCTCCTCCTCCTCCTCCTCCTCCTCCTCCTCCTCCTCCTTCTTCTTCTTCTTATCTGTATGACCATAGAATAATATCCTATGCAGTTCAATAAGATGTTTTGTTTCAACTTGGTGAAGTCTAATTTAGATAAAGTACTTTATTTCTTGTTTATTTTGTATGTCATGGTTAAAGAGAGCAATAACAACAACAAGTTTCTTACCCACCTCTCCCCATGGAGAAGTCCAGGACCAATTTTCTGTTACCTAAGGAAAAATTTTTTTTGAAAGTGTTTCAAAAAACTAAAAAATGTTTTTAAAACAATTAACTTACTTTCTAATCTCAATGTAAAAAATAGAATATTTTCTATGTAATAAAGAATTCCCCTGTGCTCCAGATGTTAGGCAGAAATTCTTCAATTGCCTTCAGCTGCAGAGATCATACTTTTATTTCTGTTGTATTAGCAGATGTTTCTGAGGAGTGCAGTATACTATCTGCATGCTATTTTTTTAAAGTGTTCCTCTAAATTGTCCTACAATTTTTTCTTCCCATCAAATTATTATATTTTTGGTTGAATGAACAGAGATAGTGTTGCTTTTAGAGAGCCAGTGTGACGTAGTGGTATGAGCACTGGACTTTGACTCTAGAGACCAGAATTCAAATCCTTGTTCAGCCATGGAAAACTAGCTGACTCTGGGAAAGTCATTCTCAGCCTCAGGGGAAGGCGGTGGCAAACCCTCTCTGAACAAATCTTGCCAAGAAAACCCTGATAGTAGGCACACAACTACTACTACTTGTGTTACTTTTGGCCTTTTTCTAGCTAAATATCAAGGCAACTTCTCATATTAAAAATAAATATCTCCTGCTTAGCTGTTTTACAAGAGAATGTGTCCCACCTGGAATACTGTGTCCAGTTCTGGGCACCACAATTCAAAAAGGATGTGGAGAAACTGGAGTGTGTCCAAAGGAGGGCAACTAAAATGGTGAGGGGTCTGGAAACCATGCCCTATGAGGACCGTCTTAGGGAACTGGGGATGTTTAGCCTGGAGAAGAGAAGGTTAAGAGGTGATATGATAGCCCTGTTCAAATATTTTGAAGGGATGTCATACTGAGGAGGGAGCAAGCTTGTTTTCTGCTGCTGCAGAGACTAGAATGCGGAACAATGGATGCAAGCTCCAGGAAAAGAGATTCCACCTCAACAGTAGGAGAAACCTCCTGACAGTAAGGGCTGTTCGACCGTGGAACACACTCCCTCGGAGGGTGATGGAGTCTCCTTCCTTCGAGGTCTTTAAGCAGAGGCTGGATGGCCATCTGTCGGGGATGCTTTGACTGGGAGTTCCTGCATGGTGGGGGGTTGGACTGGATGACCCTTGTGGTCTCTTCCAACTCTATGATTCTATGAATGATGACAATTCTTAAGTCTCAAACAGAGTTTCTCCCCTTGTTGTCCAACCACAATCTACCTGTATATAAAACTGGCTACTTGTGAACATGCATATCATTAAGATGGCAGAAGAAAAGCCCATGTTTCATGTCAGTGCGTCATAATGAATAAATCTCACACACCTCATGTCATTGTTAGGAGAATAATTATTTCATACGACAAAAGGCAAAGCAGCATAAATTTTCATCACCTTAGTGTGACATGGAAATGTTCCAGTAAAAACTGAAATGCCCTTGACTGTTGTGCTAAATGTTTGAATAACTATGACAGGGCAAGGAGACAGATACAGAGATAAAAGATTACAAATATTTAAGCCTTATATAAGCGCAACCTAGAGCTCCCTCTTTAGCATTTTAAGGGAAAGGAAAATGATCACGAGACTCAGCTGAGTCATAATCATAGGAAGATGATTTAATTTCCTTCAAACAGCTCAAAGGGGGCCAGCCAAAGGTTTTGCAGAGGGCCAACCACGGATTGCCAGTTGTTTTATAACAAAAACAAAAGTGGTGTACAGTATATGTCTCTAACTTGCCTGTCAACTTATGGTGACACCATGAATTTCATAGATTTTTTTAAAGCAAGGAACACTCGAGGTGGTTTTGCCAGTTCATACCTCTGAAATATAATCTATGGCACCAGGTATTTGTTGGTAGACTCCCATCTAAGTACTAAGTCTCAAGTCAAGTCTCAAGTCCTTGCAAGATACTTTCAACTTGAGTCTCAAGCCTGGAGCCAACTGGAGCCAAGTCTGGGTGAAAAAGGACACGGGACATGTTTCTGAGGGTAACAGCAAACTTGTTAGATAACAGGCTTGAAGCAGGGCTTGAGGTCTGCTTGGCAGCCTGTCCTCATTGCACATCAGAGGAGCTTTCTAAAGCTTTTCAAAAACTTTAAAAGGATCCTTCCAGCTCAAGCTTGTTGCCTAATACATTTGCTGTTCCCCTTTGAGAAATGTGCCACACAGTTTGAGAGTGACTTTTGCCTGCTACTCAAAGTAGATTATGCTTACAAGTTGGTTGCTAAATATATACAAACCACAACTTGAATTGAGTCAGTGCGTCATTTATTGCTGAGTCAAATCCAAATAGTCACTAAAATGTCTTGAGTCAACAGAATCTACATCACTGGTATTTAAGCCAAAAAAGTGGGATGTTATGTCAAACCAGAATGTGAAACCATTTAATAATAATAATAATAATAATAATAATAAAAAATTTTATTTCTAGCCCGCCCCTCTGAACGAGCAATTGGGGTGGGGTACAGAAGAAAGTTAAAACATCAACAGTTAAAATCCAATCCTATCCCCACCTCCCAGCCTGGATGAAAATGAGTGGGGACCCTTTCACATTACACACTACACATTACACACTACATGAGTGTTACTGGAAGTGCCCTGTATAAAATCATTGCATAAATGATATCCACATACATGACCTCTAGATGAACCCTGGCTGCTGGTAATAATAATAATAATAATTTCTTACCTGCCCCTCTGAGTGAGCAATCAGGGTGGGGTACAACGTGTTAAAAACATATACAGTTAAAATCCTCCAATATTCCCACCTCCCTCACCTTAAAACAGTATTAAACTAATCATAATTAAAACAATCAAGATTTAAATTACATACTCCTTTAAGTCTCCAGAAAGGAGAAGCAAGAGGTCACAGACTCACTGCCTCAAGGGGAATTCCCTCCTTAGCAAACATTCCAAGTGAAGCTATCATCTAGCCATTAGGAGGTGTAATGTTTCTCCTCCTTAATCTGCTGACTTCCCCCTCAGGATCCTGGATTCCCCAACTCAGGATACCTCTGCAATAGATTAAGCCTTCTAAGAAAATCAGACCCTTGGCTACATGAGTACCCAGCTTGTTGGGGGCAATTGGCTTACTGATTGTAAACCGCTTAGAGATCACTGAGTTCACTATTAACTGGTATAGAGTATAAATTCTACTGCTATGCTACTTTTAACTGTCATATTCCATCCCATTAAGTCCTTTGACTGGCCATTTAGCAAGGGACTTTTAGAACCCATAGCCAGAGATCTCCTCTGGTGCCTCAGACCAAACTACACAGTTGCCCTTCTGTTTTCGCAGGGGATCTGTTCCAGACTCCTGGAAATCTGCTGATATTCAAGCCCTTTTGGCTTGAATGGTGGTGTGGCCCTGCACACAACCATAGGCACATGCCCCATTTTAAGTCTCTCCGTTTGTCCCTCACGAGTAAGCGAGGGACACAGATCCGAAGTCCGCACAAATGGAGGGACGACTGGATATACAAAAGGCAGGATTTCATACAATGAAACCATGGCAGTTACAGTGAAACCATAGAGCTAGAATTCTGCAGTGTGAAAATGCCCCTGAATTTCCACAACCAAAGTGGAAGGGCTTGAGCGGAAATGTGTCTGAAGCAAAAAAAAGGGAGTGGTGGTGGGCAGGGGAAACTTCTACTCTGTCTCTACATCTCCTATGTGCCAGATCTCACTTGCACATGAACAATACGTAAACAAGTCAGACACATGAGAACCACCATGGTATAGTGGGTACTCACTGGTGTTGGAGAGCAAACTTCAGGTTCTCCTTGAGCCACAAGATTTTCTTTGTTCTAACTTCCAGCCAGTGTGCCTTGCTCATACATCTGTACAGAAGCAACGTAAAATTAAGTGGATCTCACTCCTCAGTCACTACAGGGCTGCAGATGAAAGTACTCATTGCTTGACTTAGGTCAATCACTATTTTTTGACCTGACCTACTTCAGAGGGTTGTTGTGAGGATAAAGTAGGCGGGGGGGGGGGGGAGACACATATGCCAACATAAGCTCACTAGAGGAAAGGTGATATACAAATGTAAAAATATAAATAAAGAATAAATTGTTGTGAATCAAGCTGTTAAACCAACCTCTCCCCCCCCCCCCCAGCAAAATAGGATCAGTAAAGAAAGTCAGCAGGACTGCTGTCCATGCAAATACCCATAACCTCCACATTCCAGAAGAGGCATATCACAGCTGTAGATTCACTAGCACACACATCTCAGCCATCCAAGGTCTGTAGTGATATCTATATTAGACCAGCCAAAAAGGCACAAAAAATCTCTGTGCAATTTTTGTGTGTGTGTGTGGGGAGGAAGGGTTGACCTAATAAGGGGTATTACCAAAACATGGCCTTTGGAGTTTGTCTTAGGGTAAGCCAGCTACTTGTGCATGCATACACCTCAGTAATAAATTCAAATTTTTAGTTAACTCCTCTCTTTGTTCTAGTAAAATTCAGTGGAACTCAGTTCTAAGTAAATACAGGATTGCACATTTCTCCACAAATAAGGCTGCCCACATTTCATTTCATTATGCTTTCTTCTCTCATTCTTGCTCTCTTCTTCCCTCTCTACTAGTTTTGTTTCTGTGTCCTCTTTTCTGGCACAGAGAGAAATAATCGTGGAGGGGAGCATCAGTGGCTAAATTTGAATGAGTCTGAATTCAGTGCTGCAGTAGCACTATACTGTACTACTAAACCAAATGTCAACCATACCACAGCCACACAACCAAAAGGTATTATAATGCAGGTGTGGGACTCTTGCAGCTCTGCAGATATTGTTGAATTTGAGGTCCCAGCATCTCCCACTTTAAGGCTGACAGGTATTCATTCCAAGAACACTTGGAGGGCCAATCAGTTCCCATTTCTGCTATATCAGGAAGGACCTTATAAATCAGATTGTGGGGGGAAAGGATTTTAGGTTATTTTATCCCAACTTTGAGAAAGAACACTAGTCCTTATTGAGTAAGATATGTGATTCTCTCAACAAATAGCTGATAGCCCTTGAAGTCTTTGTGTCCTCTTTGTGGATTTCCCAGACAAACCCTACCTAAAGGAAAGTATTACAGTATAGGCAAAAAATATACAGCCTTTGATAGTTAGATGGTAGTTAATTTCTCCATAATTGCAAACCTCTCAATTTTCCTTCTTCAAAATTCTCTTTAAAACGTAGGATAATGACTGTGCAGGTACTGGTGAAACTTTCTTGCTAGGCCCAAGAGAGAAGGAAGTGAGATAAAAGGTACTCAGCTGAGTCATCCCCAGCTGAGCGAGCTTCCCTTTAACAGCCTCCAGCAAAGTCAACAGTAACCTTTGGGGTTGTTTTTAACTTCAGAAATCTCTAGAAAGAGAATGATGTCATCAGAACAAATATTGGAGGAAAAAACCCCTAATGTTTTCTGAAGAGAATTCCTACTCACTAATAAAATAGGAGGTGACTACTGGAATCCTAAAAGCCAGTGTGGCGTAGTGGTTTGAGCATTATGAAGGCCAGGGTTCAAATCCCTGCTCGGCCATGGAAACCCACATTGGGCAAGTCACTCTCTCTCAGCCTCAGAGGAAGGCTATGGGAAATCTCCTGTGAACAAATCTTGCCAAGAAGACCCCATGATAGGGTCGCCATAAGTCAGAAACAACCTAAGGGCATACAACAACAATTTGGATCCTAAGCAAGTTTTCCTTCTTTTTGTTTGTTGCTACCAAACCTGCTTCAACCCATGGTGACCCTATGAATGACAAGTCACTCTGTCATCAACAGCCCTTTTTGGGCCTTGCAAATTCAGGGTTGTGGCTTCCTTGACTCATTTGTATCAATCTATCTGTAATATGATCTTCCTCTTTTCCCCTTTCCAACTTTACCCAGCTTTATTGTCTTTTCTAATGAGGAGTCGTGGTGTCTCAATATATGTCCCATGTATGGAAGCCTCAGTTTAGTAATCTTGGCTTCTTAGAAGAATTCTAGCTTGATTTGCTCTCAGGTTTGATTTGCTTGTCTTTTTGCCTGTCCGTGGTATCTCTGGAACTCTCCTCCAGCACCATATTTCAAATATGTTGACTTTCTATGCACTTTTTCACTGTCCTGTTTTCAAATTCATACATAAAAATTATAAATGCTATGGCATGAATTATCATGACTTTGATATTCAGTTATATACATCTCTTGCACAGCTCTACATTTGGAGCACTAATTATTCCCACATTTGCACTATGTAACTTTTTGGTTCTATAGATAGGACCAAACTGTTTAGTCTGTAAGGAAGCAAGTGAACTCCGCAAAGGCTATTGTTAACTTGTTAAGATACAGAAGCATCTCCCTCCTTGTTGTTTTCTAAAGTGTATTTTAAAATTTCACTCATTTTGTCAGTCTCACTAGGATCTTCCCAGTTCTTGTTAAACAAGTGAAATTGCCAAAATGCCCTCTGTTTTTTTTAATGGAGTGGGATGGGGGGAAGAGTGGTGCACAGTTGTCCTCTGGAAATAAGGCTGTCTCCTCCACAGTGTGGTATTTCTTAGTTTCTACATAGCAGGGCTTATAGCAATGTTGGGCAATTTTTGGCTCTCCAGATATTTTGGCCCATAACTCCCATTGGTCCAACCAGCACAGCCAAATGGTAAGGAAATGGGAATTTTTATTTTATTTATTTCAAGTAATTATATCCCACTTTTCTCTGACAAATGGGATTCAAGGTGGGAATTATAGCTCAAAACCACTGTGCTTGGTTTGTGGAGAGGGATTGTGAGGGACTTGCAAGAGGAAAAGAAAGAAAGGAAAGGAAAACACATGGAAAAATGGTTGGGATGGCACCAGACAGTGATAAGAATTGGAAGCCAGAATTAGAATTAGTAAACAGGTAATTGATTAAAAAGGCATCCATTCTGGATGATGTCAGATCAGGTTATTAGATACTGCATATTTTTAGTAAAAGAAAAACAAAGGGAACTGAATTTTTTGATTCTGAATTTTGGGATATTGGTTGTCTCCTTATAAATCTGATGTGAGAACTCCTGCTTTTTGTTGGAGTACCGTATTTAAGCTGTGTCTCAAACTGTGTTTTACCTCTCTACCTGTAAATATACAAAATGCTGATACACTTCCACTAAACTTCAGTCAGACAAAAATTAATGGTAAAACACTCCATTGGTCTGACATTGCCTCCAAAACCAAATAGAGCTTATCTGGGCATCCTTTCATTCATGTGAGGTTTATTATAGAATTGGAAAAGACTAATAAGCAAAAGAAAAAATTGAAAATACCTTTTCATAAAATACGAAAGTTAGTGTCATAGGGACACACATATTTGAAATGCAAGTTAGATACTAGCCACTCTCCAGCAAAGGCCATTACTTTTTCACTGATAAAAATAAACTTCATAACAAAGTCCACTTGATATTTAGCATACCTGGCAACAAAACATGAGAGCCGCTGTGGTGTAGGGGTTTGATCACTGGATTATGACTCTGGAAACCAGGGTTTGAATTCCTGCTCAGACATAGAAACCCACTGAGTGACCTTGAGCAAGTCACATTCTCTCAGCAAGGAAGGCAAGGGACAAACCCCTTCTAAACAAATATTGCAAATAAAACCCATGATAGGTTTGCCCTAGGGTTGCCATAAGTCAGAGACAACACACAATAACAGGCACACACCAACAACAAATCATCCAGAACACAAATAGCATTAGATGAATCTAAACTTTCTGGCCTAAAAGAGCTTGATGCTGGATAGAATTGGGTTGCACATCACTGGTGTGCCACAGGTTCTACTTTCTCTCTGTATTGCTAAGAAATAAGAGTAAAGAGGAAGGTCATTAGCATGAAACAGAAGCCTGAATCGCCATTATCAGCCTTCAGTTACCTAGATGGTTCAGATAGCATGTTTTGTGAGCTGCATCTTTATCAGGCCAGTTGAGAAGCATGCCAACCGTATCTGAGCAACACACTGTGTAGTCAACAGCCCTAGGAAGTCTGTAAAATGTCATCTCTAATGTCAGTAATGTTTTTACTGCCATCTGATTCAGCTCTAGAAGAAAATGTCCAGAAGAATACATGTACAAGTCAGACTTAGCTACGACAAATTTACAATGCATGGAAATGAAAGGAATCTCCATTAATGCAGATGATGAGAACATATAAATACCTATTTCTGCAAGTGTACATATGTTATTATTTCAACAAACAGGCTTAATGGGTCTGAAAAGCCTTGGTATCAAAATCAACTGTCAGCTGCTAGTGGGTGCAGGAGACTCAGCAATTAATTCCCAGGTGCACCTAATTTTATTTCTAAAAATACAACACTGACATCTGGGATAGTAACCAAATGTGTATTTATCTACTCATTTGCAACTCTTGCTCTAAAGCTTGTTAAATATGATCTCTGTTTGTTCCCCGCTTCCTGTTACATCTAAGCATGTTTGCTTAGAAACAAGTCTCACTGAGCTGAAAGAATGGTTGTACAATCATTTATATTTAATTAAAGTCTTTTAAATATTCTCTTCACTCTATTTAAATTTCAGTGTACAATGTAAAATTGTCTAACAATCCACACCTCTTACAAAAAGTTTGAAAGAATTAGAACATTACAAATCATTATAGGACATACATACAGAGACCTCTGCCTAAGATATGAGCTCAGTGATCTGAAATTTACTATTCTTTTATATAGGTTGGCCTATATGGGTTTCATCAGATGGTATGAGGACATCCCACACAGAATCATGTTTTTATAATTTTAACTGAATCCCTACCCAACACACTTTCCTCCCTTCATATCCCCTTTTAGTTATTTCATTGTTCATGTAATGTTATTAAGTTATAATTAATAAATTAGTGAATTATAAATGTTATATATATTTTTAAAATCCTTTATCTATATACAGTCCGCCCTCTGCATCAGTGGACTTGCCATCTGCAGATTTAACCATCCGCAGGCAGCAAGCCTGTTTTTTTTTAATGGTGGTGTGTGCACGTAGCCGCACCACCATTAAGAAAAACAGGGCTTGAGCATGAGTGGATTTTGGTATCTGCTAGGGGATCTGGAGGTCTGTATTGCTTGTACTGGTTGTTTTTAATGATGCTTACTCCCTGGTCCGAGGCCATGAATTGTAACCTTATACTGTACTGAGATCTTGAGCCAGCACGGTATAATGGTTTGAGCATTGGGCTATGATGCTAGAAATCATGGTTCAAATCCCTTCTCAGCCATGGAAGTCCATTGGAGGACAATTCACCTCAGAGGAAGGCAAAGGGAAATCCTCTCTGAAATCCTGTGGTTGAGACATCTCCAAGAGTCCCCTGCCCTGGCGGCTTTGCTTACTGGTAGGTCCTGTAATATCACTCCTGTGGCCTCCATTACTGAGTGCACCCATCTGGCCTGCAGTCTTTCTCTTTTTACAATCCTCCACCTTTCCCAGTTGTCTTTTCCTATGAATTACACTGCCTTATGATGTGGCCAAAGTACTACAGTCTCAATTTAGTCATCCTGTCTTCCAGGGAGATTTCTGACTCGATCTGTTCTGGGACCCATTTTTTTGTCTTCTTGGCCATCCATGATGTCCTCAGCACTATTCTCCAGCACCACATCTCAAATTAGTTGATTTTCCTTCTATGGACTTTCTTCACTGTCCAGCTCTCACATCTGTACATTGAAATGGGGAATATGATGGCTTGGACTGTCCTCACTTTGGTGTCTGTTACTCTTTAGGGGCTTATCCAGTTCTTTCATAGCTGCCCTTCCCTGTCCTAGTCTTCTTCTAACTTCTTGACTGCAGTCTCTCTTCTGTTCAATATTTGATCCAAGGTATGAGAATTCCTTGACTATTTTAATTTTCAAGTTATGTAGGATGAAATCTTGTAGTAGTCATTGTTCATCAGAACTGTATCACACTGTTCTATATAGTACATACATTAGGCCCTTGGTATCTGCCGGGGTTTGATTCCAGGACCCTCCATGGATACCAAAATCCATGGATGCTCAAGTCCCATTAAATAGAAAGGCATAGTACAATGGTGTCCCTTACAAAAATGGCAAAATCAAAGTGGGCTGTTTTGGAATTTATATATTTTTGGAATATTTTGAATCTGTGGTTATATCCGTCAATTTTAAAAAATCCATGGATGTGGAGGGCTGAGTGTATTCTCCCCTTTCTTTCTCCTGTATGGTTTTTAACACTTTCTCCTGATGGGGAAGCCAGTGGAGTTTCCAAAGCTTGCAACATGTATTTTGTGCATTTTGGTCAGCCCCATGAAAGTATCACTCTTTGGTGGATTTTGCACGATAATGGGTGGCACAACGGTTTGAGCGCTGGACTACAATTCTGGAGACCAGGGTTCAAATTTCCTCACTCGAGAGAGTATAAAACCCAAGTCACAGTATCTCAGCTTCTGAGGATGGGAGTGGCAAGCCTCCTCTGAAAACACTTTCCACAAAACAAAACAAAACAACACATGATTTGTTATGTATTTATTGATTTGCTGTACTTATTCATCAGCCACAAAGGCTCTCAGAGAGCAGTTTACCTATGGTTCCCTGCCCTCAGGCTTACAATCTACAAAGACATGACACAAAAGGGGAAGGAAATGGTGGAGGGGAAGGGGAATAAATCTCCCCCTGAGCATGGCAGGTGGACCCATGAGAGGGTGGCCTTTATTAAGCCAGAAATGACTTGGAGGCAGACAACCAGATAATAACAATTTAGTCTTGAGGGCCTTGTTAGCCTGGGCCTTCTTCTCTGGTGGAGCCAGGCAGAAAGGCCCTGAGAGGCCTACACAACTCCAAGGAGAGTGAGTCAGCAGCAGCAATGCATCAGCAAAGCAAGGAAGGAGGTGGGAAGGAAGGAGAAGCACCAGCAGCTTCCAATCTGAGGGCGGGTTTCCTGCTGCATGAAGGGAAGAAGAAGTGCTGAATAACGCTGACAAGAAGCCTGGTTTCATCATGAAGGGACTCCCCCCTTCTCCATGCCTTGGCCTTGTTGTTGTTGTTGTTGCACTTCTCACCACAAATCAAAACACAGGCTCAGGCTTTTTCCCTGCCATCTTTTTTATTTTCTGAGGGGAGACATAACCCAGCTTGGCCCGGCTTTTAACTCTTTTTCTGGCTCAAGGCTATGGAATTCTGGGAGTTGGAGTTTGTTGTGGGCCCGAAGGGCCCACAACAAACTCCAACTCCCAGAATTCAATAGCGACTGAGTCAGACAACAAAGTTAAAGCTAGGCCAAAACACACCAAACTCTGCCCTTTAAGAGCATTATGGACTCCATCTCCCAGAAGCCTCAGCCGTGTGGCCCAATAGCCAAGGATTCTGGGAAATGAAGTCCAAAATCCCTTAGATTATTCTAGAAAGTACAGTACTACTGCCACCAGGCCTTCAGGGAAGGAGGAGGGAAAGGCTGCCAGTGTTGTTGTTGTTGCTCCCTCCTTTCGTCATCCTCCCTGGCTTAGTCCCTCCCAGCCAGGGGCTTTCCCAGGGCTTTATTCCCTCCCTTCATGCTATAAATAAGGCTGTAAGGGAGAGGAAGGCCAATACAGAGAGCACAGCCTTCTTCCTCCTCTTCTGCTGCCGCCTTTCTTCATCAATTCCTGCTGCGCCATCATCACTTGAGTCGTCGTGCCAGCAGCAGCATCAGCCATGGCTCCTCTGACGGTGAAGGCCTACCTGCTGGGGAAGGAGGACTCCACCCGCGAGATCCGCCGCTTCGCCCTCCTCGAGAGGCCCGCCCGCTTCCAGCCTCTGCGGGAGAAGGTGGCCGAGCTCTTCCAGGGACTCCTCAGGAACAACGCCAACGGGGCAGCTGCTGCTGGGGCCTCCTTCCAGATGTATTACAAGGGTGGGTTAGCCTCAGCCAGCAAGGCGTCCACACTGGAGAGATAACCCGGCTTGGCAGCGCTTTAACTTGTTGTCTGATTCAGTCGCTATGGAATTCTGGGAGTTGGAGTTTGTTGTGGGCCCTTCGGGCCCACAACAAACTCCAACTCCCAGAATTCCATAGCCTTGAGCCAGAAAAAGAGCTAAAGCGCCGCCAAACCGGGTTATCTCTCCAGTGTGGACGCAGAAACAATGATCTGTCCAGGAGGATGTATATTTATATGAGATTGTTTTTTTTGTGTGTGTATTTTTTAGCTTCTGTTTTGTAGTGTCCTACATTTTTTTGAACGTCCTCCATTTCACAAGGTCCTCTGCACATGCTCAGAGAGGTATTACTTGCAACTTAAGAAGGTCCTCTGCACATGCTCAGAGGCATTACTTACAACCTAAGAAGGACCTCTGCACATGCCCAGAGAGGTATTACTTACAACTTAAAAAGGTTCTCTGCACATGCCCAGAGGTATTACTTAAGAAGGTCCTCTGCACATGCCCAGAGAGGTATTACTTACAACTTAAGAAGGTCCTCTGCACATGCCCAGAGGTATTACTTAAGAAGGTCCTCTGCACATGCCCAGAGGTATTACTTACAACTTAAGAAGATCTGGTGGTTGCTTTAGGCCCTTATCTGATTATTTGCTTGGGTCAGAGGATAAATAATGTAGGGCACTTTCCATGGCCTTGGCTGCCATCCAGGCCCTGTGCACTGGCTGGGGGGGGGGGGGATCTTGCCACAGGTATTCTTGGCAGTCAAAGGAAGGGTAAACAAAGCCATGGTGTTGAATTTGTTCTTGGGAGGAACTGGGTGAAGAGAGGAGAGAAGAAGGGACTGCCTTTCTTGGCATCAATAGCATACTGGGTCAAAGTGGCATGTTTATTTCTGCTTGGGAATAGTTTCTTATGGGTGGAGGATGATCTGTGTAGTAGGGAGGGAGGCCCTGCGCTCTCCCAGTACTGGTTATGGGAGAAAGGGGAAGCACATCTCTGTGTAACCTAGATTGTTGATTCATCCCATCCCATTATCCTAAATTAATTTAGAATCGTTGTCATGCCTTCGGTTTTGTCGGCCCATTTGCATTCCAAACATAAATATTTGTTTTGGGCAGGGACTAAAACATCTTGGATTCCTGTAGCGACAGATAATTTGGGAGTTGCGTGGATCTAGTTAATCCTAGCATGCTTTTCAGTAGAATCTCTTTAAAAAGGTTTCTCTTCTATCAATACCCAACAGTATAGTGAGAGAGGGAGGGCTTTACCGTGCCTTGCACATTTTGAGAGACTGATGTGTGTGTGTATGTGCCTTGGAGCTGGCTGTCAACTTAAGGCATGAATTTCATAGGCAAATAATACTCAGAGGTGGTTTTGCCAGTTCCTTCCTCGTTGGCAGCCTCCCATCCAAATACTCAGCAAGAATTACCTTGCGTAGTTTATAAGATCAGATGGGATCTGGTGCCTTACCTATGTGTAAATTCCAGGAGCCAGGCACTGTCTGCTTCCTGCCCTTTTAGGTTAGCAAGAAAGATGCAAACCATTCGTTTTTATAACAATTCAAGAAGGCAATAAAGATGGATCTCTTCTGGCAGGCCTTCCCTAACTGACCTCCTCAGACTTTTTAACAGTCCATCTGCCTCGCAACCCCCTTCGGATCTTTTCCGATTTTATTGGGCATTTGTAATGTAATGTTTTTAAAATTACTATTTTAGATTATGTTTTTTATGCTTGTATTACATTGTTATTTTTGTCTGTTTTTACTGTTCTTAACTTGTTACCTGCCTCGATCCAACACTGGGAGAAGCGGGGTACAATTTATTATTATTATTATTATTATTATTATTATTTCTAATTTCACTGCTTAAAGCTTCAGGACAGCCTTGCTAGACACCTGCTTTTGTTTTGCTCTCATGATGGAATAAATAATCTGCACACTCCTTTCAATAGTGCTAGCTAGTGTTACAGTCTACAGTATGAGGCTTATTTACCTTAACATGTTAATTGTGGTGATTAACTAACACTGACATCTGCTTCCTAAAAAGTAGGTTTAGCTACAATTGAAGGTTGCAGCGAAAGGATATTTTCCTGCTCGCAGATACTGTCAAATGGACTTGATAGTGTTAAGCCACTTTCTGATAACAGGCTTGCCATAGATCAGCTGGGAGATGTAATTAAATCAGTGTCATTTTGAAGATGAAAACATGTTAATATTGTTTTATTCTGCAGCAAATCCCATGTACTGTGCTATAAGGGTCAGCACAATATTGTTTTCTACTGCCCTGTTAATGGCTTCTGAGACAATGAGTGATTTTTTGTTTTGTTCTGTTCTGTTTTTCAGATGAAGATGGAGATATGATTGCTTTTTCCAGTGATGATGAACTGAAGCTGGCCCTACCTTGTGTGAAAGATGGCGTTTTTCGCATTTATGTTAAAGGTAACCTTGATTCATTCAAGCCAACTTGGTATTCTCTCAGTTTGGCTTGGCAGCTGCTGTTTCATAATCCATTCAAGGCTATGTCTGTGTTGGCTGAAAAAGAACCATGACACAAAGAACAAACCCTGCTTTTAAAAATAAATCTGAAAATAGGGTTATTTTGGGTGTGTCAGGGCACAGTAAGAAATCCTGGGATCTAAAGTCTCTGATCTGTGATATGTCTTCAATTACAGCTGGAAATGATAGTAGCCAGAGAACTGCCATTATAAAATGCCTTCTATTGGAGGCAAAGGGGGAAGGGAGACATAACCTCTACTGGATTACTTCAAGAATTAGCAGGATTCCTGTATTCGATAGGGCTTACTTTTGAGTAAACTTGCACAGCATTGTTACAAACCCATTTTATTCATTTTTTTTCACCCCAGTGAATTTTCAGTTCAATAATTATTTTGCTGTGAAAGAAAATTCACAATTTTATAGGATATAAAGTTAACATGACATTTATAGGATATAAAGTTAACATAACATAACATGACATGTCTGAGTTTACCTTTCTCTCCTCCACCTCCTTTTTGTCATGTTAAGTCTGTGGGAGGAACTGTTTCATTACTCCCTTTTGTTAGCTGTTTAGGGGTGGGATAGGGTGAATAAATTTAACAAAGTCATGATAAATTAGATTCCATTAATTTAGGGCAGTGGAAACATTTGCAATAACAAAATCCACATTTCCACTCTACCATATGTATCTGAGGAAGTATACTTTAGTCTATGAAAGGTCATGCTGCCAACATCTTTCAGTTAATCTCACAGGTGCTACAAGATCTCTCTTCATATTGATTCTACAACACAGCTATATCTTTGAAAATCCACACTGTTTGTCTATAGCACTCCTCTATTCTAAAATCTTATAAGAAAACATTTTTGCCTACTTCTGAAGAAGAATGAAGACAGAGAAAACATTGAGAATAAAATACCCAGTCTTCCATTGTATTCTGTCCACTTACAGTTGTGTAAACTTGGAGAAATGTTAGCATTAGGCGTTAGTTCACTTAGCTTAATATTACTTGAGCAGCACCTTCTCTTTGTGTCTTTCAGAGAAAAAGGAACTTAAACGCGAACATCTGCATCGCCAGTCTTGCAGCCAGGAGCGTCCTTCCAATGTGGTGCATCCGAATGTGATTTGTGATGGCTGTGATGGCCCAGTTGTGGGTACTAGATTCAAATGTAGTGTTTGTCCAGATTATGACCTGTGCAGTACCTGTGAGGGAAAAGGTACCCACAAGGAGCATCACATGATCATGTTTCCAAGTCCACTGGTCTATCCATTTGATGTAAGTATGCAGCTGCCATTTTTTTTTTTACAAATTGTTATGATTTTATTTATAACTGCAGCCATTGAAAGCAACAATCACTTAGCAGTATGCTCTTTTCACCCATTAGTGGCTTCCTCGAGGTCGCTGGCATCGTAAGATGAAACATGGTGCTTCTCCCTTTGCATGGATGCAAGGCTGGGGACAGGCTTGTCCTCGTCAGCAGCAAAACTCTGACCAGGCACAAGCTAGTGCTCCTTCTCAGAATCCTCCTGCTGAGCAAGGTAAGAACTTTGGTCTCTGACCACAGAGACACTGATTGCATATGCAAAATAAGCTCAATTGATTACTGAAACTGCATTATTTCAGAGCAACTTACTTTTCAATAGATGTATTAATAAATGTGTGCTGTACCAAATTATAACTCAGAACTAAACAGTACTGAGGAATTTTGTCTCAGCTGAACAATTTCCTTCTTGCATTCTCTATAAGTGATTTTTTAAAAATTCTTTCCCTACAGAAGCAGCCGCTAGCAATCAGCCTCAGGATCCCAATGTCACCTTTCTGAAGAATGTTGGAGAAAGTGTTGCTGCATTACTGAGTCCATTGGGTAAGCAATTGCTGTTGTCTAGTTATTGTTTCCATGCTCTGGGCTTCTTTGTGGCATCTAGTAGTCTTGCTGGATTTTTATTGGTCTCTTTCACTGTTGAAGGGATGTGGGTTGTGTGCAGTATTTCACATTAACATATATCTACCTAACTTTGGCTGAAATTCTGTTACTGGTGTGTACCTATATGTTTTTAACAATTATTTTATTGATTTCATTATTAAAAATTTACAAATCAGATTCCTGAATTACAGATACATATTGAAATACAAATTATTTCCCTTCCTCAAAAATATAGGTACTAGTTAAATAAAAAGGCTTTCATTTGTTTTTTTACACTTGAATCTCTACCCATATACAAATTGTACCATTCAAATTATACCTCCTGCTAGAACATCCATTGTATAACAATACATCTAATATGTTTTCCATTATTGATAACTCAGATCTCTATCTTTTACTTTGTTAAGGCTAATTCTACATTTTCATAAATCCAAACATATAATACATCAAACTTGTAAAAATGTAGTGATAGTAAATATTAATAATTAAATCTCATAATTAAACAGCACCCCATCTTAGATTTAAGTTATTAAATGTTTCCATTCTTTAATAAAGTGTGTTGTTGATCCTTGTCTAAGTAGGCAGTACGTGCCTATATGTGTCTTTTTCTTGGTCATTGCAGAGGGTGGTATTCTCTTCCTCCTCCAAAATGACCAAATTGCTTCAGGATAGGCCCCCACATCCATTCAGTGAGAGAATATCAAATTGAGAAAATGACTTGCAGGGGGACTGCAGCAGTTAAAGAGCACATCAGGATGTTTGTGTTGAGAAGAGACATGGCATAGTTCTATGTGTGGCACTTCTACACTACAGGATCTCTGCCTGTATTTGCTATTTTGCCTATTCTCATCTGTGGTCCCAGGTTAAAGCAGGGAGTGGTTGCTTGCTCATCTTGCAGTGGTGCTTCCCTCCCAGTAATTTCATTTGGAGTCTTCAAATACTGTGGATGGACATGTTAGAAGTAATACTGTTTCATATTGGTCCATCCTCCCAAGAACAAACATGATAAGCAGAAGTGGGCACCACTGTGGCACATTCCTTGTGAGAATCTGTCATAAAGAAGTTGTCAGTGCTTCAAATACACTGTGATAGTGTTATGCAAAAGGAGTATATAGTTGCTTAAAGCTTTCATAGATCAATGTAGACGATGAGGGGGAAAATTTGGCACTGTAGTCTGGAGTCCATTTAAGAGCAGAGTACATGCCAAACATTGCAGAATAGCTGACATGTTGTCCTTCTCTCATGTAAACAAGGTGTCCATTTTCATATTCTCTTGAGCAGGAGCACACACCTTCTGCCCTCTAGGCTCTTGACAAGGTTGTGGGAGTATGTTTATTTCAGTGCAGCAAAAGATTGCCATAATAGAATGGAAAAATACATCCAGTCAATATTCAAATCGCTAAAGAAACTTCTGGAAAGATGTCACTGACCATCTCATACTGCATTTTTAGGCATTGATGTTGATATTGATGTGGAACATGAGGGTCAAAGAAGGAAAGTGTCCCCCACACAACCCAACTCTGAGAACAGCTCCAAACCTAGCACTTCCAGTGACCAGGCTAAACCAGAAGCAAGCAGTCAAAACAAAACAGCTTCAGAAGCAGCTGATGCCATTACTGACCAGATGCAGGAGATGATGGTGTGTTCTCCTCCTTCACACATGGAAGATGAGAGCCTTCTGTCACAGGTAGAAAGTACTGGTTATGAGTGTGCCCTCAATAGTGTCAAGATGTACCTGTTCATTTTGCAGTAGTAATACTGAAGCTTGTTTTGCATTAATATCATGTTAAAAGAAAAGCTTGCTTAACATGCAGAGGAGTAGAAACTTTGAGATGATTCTAAATTAGTATTCATTAGTCATTATCTAACCTAGGTTCAAGACTTCATACAAATAGTTTAACAGCAAAGGTTTAGCTTTTTAGGTTAGGTCTTTGCTAGGTAAAGTCTTTGAAATCTTGGTGAATATAGAGACATTAGAGCAGTAGAGGATTGGAAGATATGCTGGATATCCTTGAAATAGTGACAGCCTACAACTGAGCAAGAGATTCTGTAAACATTTTCCAAATACAATAGGCAGTGTGATTAAGATCCAGTTCAGTCACATAGGTGTCTGCAGAAGAAACATGTTTTAAATGTTTATAGGATGAAACTAGATCTCAAATGCACATTGAAGTGACTAAAACTCATGTATGATGTTAATAGTAATTTATACTGTTTCAGATATGTGTATTTTGCTGTGACTTGCTATTCATGCTTGTAGTGTATCTGCTGTAGCTTTTTTTGTTTTCCTTACATTTTGTACTATCTGTAATTGTGTATGGTTCTGAAAAATCACATTAGGAGCAATTTTAACTGGTGCCTTGAATTTGTAAACATCTAGGAACCAGGCGAGTCCAGCAGTAGTTCAGTAGGAGATGAGGACTGGACTCATTTGTCTCCAAAGGAAGTAGATCCTTCAACTGGTGAACCGCAGTCCTTACAAATGCCAGAAAATGACAACCCAAGTTCATTGGATCCAACTGAAGCTCCTTCTAATAATGCTGGACCAACAGGACTCCGAGAAGCTGCACTCTACCCACATCTTCCACCAGGTAATAAGAGCTTGGAAAGCTACTTGTAATTCTGCCATGAACTTCATGGGGCTGATATACTGGGCTACAGAATAAAGGAAGATGTCACTTGCCTAGAGCTCTGAACACGTTCAGTCTCTCAGGAAATCTTGGTAATATAAAACTCAGTTGTTTAGTATATTTGTTAGTTGCTCTTTACCAGGATAATATACAGCAGTGCTTCTCAAAGATATCTAGTATGGAGGACCAACAGTCTTTTTCTTATGTGCCAGGGAGCAGTACTGTATTTGTTCCCATTGGCTACATATATTTCATTTTTCTGGCAACATGACAGGGAGCAGGAGCCAATGACATAGGGACTGGCACCAGTCCAGAAACCACCACTTTGAATAGCACTGATGTACAACAAAGCCATTGAGTGTTGAAAAAGAGCAAGAATTTAAAACCGATTGAACTATAAAACAATCAAAACCAAGTACATCTAATGCTGAAATACTTATGGAAGGAACAAGGGTGGTACCAGGTAAACTCCCAGGAAACAAGCATACCAATGCAGGGTATCATAAAAGAAAAGGCATTGATTGTCTAACTGCAGGTGGTAATTGGATTTGGAGGAAAGGTCTGTTATGAAAATAATGGATTTAAGTGGAATTGTATCATAAGAGATAGTCAATTTAACAAATAGCTGTCAAGTCCAAACTATTTGGAGGTCCAAAGACCCCCCCCCCCCCCCCAGTTACAAAGCTTCCAAAGCATGCTAAATCCTGATTTCACAACCACTACTTATGACATTTCAGGTCCCCCTCCCTCCATGTAAGGTTGCTGCACTAACTCATAACCAGAAATATGTTCATTAGGCTTTAAGGGTCCTCCCTAATGGCGGATCAGCCTACTTCCAGCCTAGCTTAGAGGCAGATCTGGTTGCTTCTCCACTAGGGAGAGGCATTCCACTAGGGAGAGCATACTTCTGAATGGAAGGGACAAAATATCCTAGGAAGTTCTCCATCCTTTGTGGTAAATAAGTGTTTCTCAAAAATCCCAAGTGTTCATTTCTAGATAGCTAGATAACAAGTTCAAATTTTTATTTACAGAAGCGGATCCTCGTCTGATTGAGTCACTGTCCCAGATGCTATCTATGGGATTCTCTGATGAAGGGGGCTGGCTCACCCATCTGCTGCATTCCAAGAAGTACGACATCGGTGCAGCCCTGGATGCCATCCAATATGCTAAGCAACCACGAGCTTCCAAATAGCATCTGTGTGACCTATAATATTTAAAGCAGATTGTCGAAACTGCTTCTCAGTAGCCTCTTTTTATATCTGCTTCCCTATCCCCAATGATCTGACTGTATCTCTATATTCTCAGTTCATACAGTTAAGAATAAATAGTCACTAACTTTTCCAGCTTACACTTCTGTGTCTTCTTTTTTCTGGTATTTTATAAATACATTGTATTATGGCCACTTTGGCTTAGGAAGCAAAGTGGATATAGAGATGAAGAAAAACTTGAGAGATATGCATTCACTCAGTAACTAGGATGCCAAAGTCTGTTTTCAGCAGCCCCTGAACCAGCACAATCGTGTGCCTTCAAGCTCCCTGTTTTCACAGTGTGTTTCTCAGATGATTTCCAAGTTTCAGCATTTCCTGCCTATGCAACTCAATGAATATACCTTGGACATTTCATACAAATATACTGCTGCTGCTTTAGCAGTTTCAAAGCAAGTTCTTCCATTAATAATGCCAAGTGCCGCAGACACTGTGTAAACAAAAGTAGTGCTTTTTAAAGTATTTAGCCTTTTATTACTGGTATATACAGCATAAGCTTTGCCATTAACAATATGACTTTAATGTTAAAAATTCCTCTAATCCACTACACCACACCAGAACAGACAAGTGACAAATCCAATTGTAAGAGGACAAAAGAGCCTTAAATGTCATCATCAAAATCTTCTCCTGTAGAAAAAAGGCTTCTGGATGGTGTTTTTGAACTAGAGACAGCAACAATACTGGTAGAATGGGCAGAAGTAGTTTTTTCAGGCAGTCTATTTAGCAGTCTTTGTTGAAACTGAGCATTAGGCAAAGATGGAGGTTGTTTGCTTCTTCCCATAGGTATGTTTGCTAGTGTGTCACATGGAATGGCCACATTCTGCTGTGATGCATGATGGTAGTTACAGGAACTGATACTGGCAGAGGGATCTGCTCTTCCATTTTTCTCAGCTACAGATGCTTCAGCTAATGTTTCTTGTCTCTTTTGTAACATGGAAGTTGTCGCACCACTAGTACAGCTCTTACCTGATAACAGAAATTTATCCCATTTGGAAAGTTCAGAAGCTTTTGAGCATGGATCTTTGTTCTTCCTGTGTATCATATGCTCTTCCGCATCAGGAATCAACATGTTTTTACATGTGGTATCTCCACAGCATTTTGTACTCGCTGTGACTGAATCATAACTGTTCTGTAAAAAAATTGATAAACTGAAACAATCAGCAGTGCCAAAGTACCAATTTAATAGCACAATTTGTTCTTACTCTTTAGATGTTTAGCACACTCACTTGTTTAAAGGAGGTTTGCTACTGCCTTCCTCTTAGGTTGACAGTATCCCTTGCCAAAGGCCACCCTTTGGGTTTCTATGGGTGTTCAGGGATTTGAATCCTGGTCTCCCAGAATCCTAGGCTCAAACTACTACATCATGCTGACTCATCATTTAAAGTTGAACAGAGTTAAAATTAAGATCCTCCCAAAGTTTACAAGGTAAGTGAGCTGTTTAAGCTCAATCTGTAATGTCAATACTGAACCCTGGACACCAGGCAAAAGGGTGGCTTCCAGGGGCCCCCTCCCCATTTCTTCTTGGCTCAAAAATGCCCTCCAGTGGATGGGACATTCCCACCATGGCCTAGTACTCCACTGGGACAATTTAGTCCCAAGAGGCCTTTTTTGAAATAAAGTGCAAAGGAAATTATTTCTGCTTACTTCCTTATTGTTAAACGTAGTGCTCCCCTTCCTTGCCCAGGAAGGCCTCAAATCATGTTTAAAATGCCTGCTAGAGGTCATTTGGGAGCAAAATTTTCTTCGGTAAGGGTGGGAACCCTTCAAAGGTGTGGATCCCTAAACTTCCACAGTTGCCCACCACTAGCATACACTAACCACGTGGTAAAAAAAGGAGTTAGTCACATAGTAGGGATTCATGCTGGTTGATACACCATGGTAATGGACTTGTCAAGGATAACCAGCAGATTCATTGGTAATGTACATATAGCTAATTTGTAGAAGTGCAGTAAGGTTTGGGTTACATGTGAACATTATCACGTCCCTTCAAGGTGACTTTCAAGATAAAGGTAGGTTACTTTGAGGAGCAGAGCCATACAAATTATGCAGACTTTGGTTCTCCCTGTTTAAAAAGACAGGTCATAGTTTTGGAAAATTACTTCAAAAAGTAATCAGTTACAGTTTCAAAGTCCAAGGAAGTGCAGTTACTATCATAGTTACAATGCTTAAATGTAACATTACTTGTATGTTGTTCAATAGGAATTACAATAGTCACTTTAAACTTGTTTTAATCTATTGTGGTACAAAATGATCAGGAACACATATCTTACAACTATAAAATTAGTTTTTAAAAGCCAGTTACACTACAAAAAGAATACTACTATTCCTTGGTATAAGTGTAATGCAACTTAGTTGTGTCTTAGGTACTGAAAAAAAATTACAATCATTAAATATACATAGTAACTTCCAAGCTCTAGGCACATGGATGAATTTTTTTTATCACATTTAAAGGCCCATGACGTTGACAAAATATGAAATACCTGCCGTCCACCAGAAATTAGAAGTAAACCATACCTCCTCAAATCTTTTCACATCATCTGTAAATCCTGAAATATTCCTCTTTTCGTGTCTCTGGGTATCAGTAGTGTACAAGTCAGATTTCTTACGTTTCCTAGCAGATACAACAAACATCAGAGACACTGCAAGTCAAACAGATTATCATGGAGAGAAAGCAAATACAAGTTTGTCTCCTTTATCCTAAATGCTTGGAACTAGAAGTGTTTTGGATTTCAGATTTTGGAATATTTGCATATAAAAAACAAGGTATCTTGGAGTTGGGACCCAAGTCTAAACATCAGATTCATTTATTTTTATACACATAGTATAAGGGTAATATTATACACAATATTTTCAATAATTTTGGGCATGAACCAAAGTTTGTGTACACTGAACCATCAGAAAGCAAAAGTGTCAATATCTTAAACCACTCATGTAGACAATTTTAGATTTTGGAATATTTTGAATTTCAGAATTCTGGATAAGGGAGAGACAACCTGTAATTTAGATGAATTTCTTTCAGTATATTAGCATTTGTTTGGAACAATCACAAAAAATGATACATTTGTTACTATTGTAAAAATTCTAGTCAACAGTTACTATACTGTACTATAATACTATAAGGGTAGGGTGGGATCTTGGGATATGGGAATGTATGTTTTAATGTTATAAGCCGCCCCAGTTGTGTTACACAGAGGGGCGAAATAAAAATAAATTATTATTATTATCATCATTCTTATTCTTATTATTAGTCACCTTGTAAGTTTCACTATGTCTCCCTTGGAAAAGTGGGCCTGTTCCTCTGCTTGCAGTGCCTCCTCTTCTTGCTCCTCACACTTTTTATCCAGATATTTAGTCCAACGGCTTGATATCTCTACCTTTTCCTCCTGTAAAGTTACAGAATGTCTCAGATGGTTTCTAAATCTTAGAATAATTATTCTGTTTATTTAATTATCTGTCTTCATGATAGTACATAACCTGAGTATTATGCAAACCTTTGCATAATTTTTGTAGACAGTACTTATTATTCCGACTCCTCTGCAATGCTTGGACTATCCCAAATTCTGTACCAAGAACATCTGAATCCTGTGACCTTTATAAATTATACAGGCTTGTTATGAGGAAGGATATGGAATCAGCACAGCATCAACTGATCCCCAAACCTGCCTGAATACTTTCAAGCCTTTCTTCATAGACTAAGGTCTAGAAACCTTTAAAACGAATAAAAGAGATGCTCTGTTTAGTTCTAAGACCAGTAACATATTCCTTATCTTTTCTGTGTTCTTATGGAAATATGGCTCTTCTAAAGACAATTTGTTTTCTGACAACAGAGAATGACCAATCTCAGGGGGAAAAAATGTCCTTAAATAATTGGACAAAGGAATAATTTATTTCCTAAGCGGTTACTCCTGAGAGTGTCCAGATGATCTTCTCCCAAATGAATGCACACAGACTTAATACCCACTCACAAGCTCAGTTCCTATGCATCTTCTCTTAGCAGAGTGTTAAGAACAGCTTAGGATGCCATCAACCAACCTGTCATCATACCCCTTACTTGATTTAATGATTTACGAAGGGACTATTCTTCTGCGTTGGCTTTGAAGATGCTCTTTGCGTAATAAGGGGCTTACCTGCTGGTCCAATTTCTCTTTGAAGTTAGCTGTGTTCTCATTATTCATTTCTATTGGTTCTTCTATATCTCTAAAAATAAATTAACACATTTAAAATTTGGCAATTATACCATTATCTATTCCTTGTACTGAACACACATTATAAGGTAAATATTGTCCTTTTGCCAGCAAGCAAAGATGTTTTTATTCAGGCACAACTTTGGCATTGCTGTTGAAGGAGTTTTTAACTACGTGGGACTTATTTGTTTCTTTCTTTTGAAATGTTTTTAACTGATCAATTTTTAAAACTTTTTAACCATATTGTGTATAAATTTCAATTTTATTATTATTAACATCTTAAGAACCATTTATGACACAAAAGTATATACCTAGAATCACAGAGTTGAAATGGACCCAAAGGGCCATGTTACCTCACACACAGAATACACAAATGAAGCACCCCTGAAAGATGTTCCAAAGTGAAGAATATGCAGGGTAACAAGTGCAAACAAGAAAACAAAAGGCGCACATACTGTCTCTTATACACATACAATATTTGGAAAATAAATTTCATGAGCTTAACTTTTGGAGAACCAAGGACATGCTTTGATTTATGTAATGAAAAAATACACGTTAAGATTGTGTGCATAAATCCTAATAGACAAGCAGTGCTTCCACTAAACTATCTTCCTGCCACAAAAATGAGTTTTGGTACTCGTTTAATGTTTGAATGTAGACAACATGGTAGTTGACAGTTTTACTTTTCTGCTGCAAGGGAGTAATTTGTCAACCTTTTTAGCAGATACTGAGCCTACAGACACCAAACACAATCTCTGTGTCTTTTTTTTTTGCTTTTTAGATGCTGCCTCAAGAAATTTGGACAAAGTTTGCCAATGCAAATTGGAAATGATTAAGTGCTACAGGTAGAGTATCCCTCATCTGAAAATCTGAAATGCTCCAAAATTCCATTTTCCCCCCCATGGGTGGCTGACATAGTGACACCTTTGCTTTCTGATGGTTCAAACTATACAAACTTTGATTCATACACAAAATTATTAAGGATATGTGTTTAAGATGTATATGAAACATAAATGAATGTCATGTTTAGATTTGGGACCCATCTCCAAGATATCTCATTATGTATATATGCAACTGGTTTGAGTGTTAAGACTACGATTCTGGAGACCAAGGTTTGCTTGGCCATGGAAACCCACACTCTCAACCTTAGAAAACCCAGTGTTAGGTTCACATTAGGGTCGCCATAAGCTGGAACGACTTGAAGGCATCAACAACAACATATAAAAAAATTCCAAAATCCAAAACACTTCTTGCCCCACATATTTCAGATAAGAGATACTCAACCTGTCATCTTATTTTGTTCTAATACTTTGACAATGGTGGCTATAGTATGGCTGCACACTTTTATTTCAAATGCATTATAATTACATTGCAATGGAAATATAAGCAAATACATAGAACAACTAACCAGTCAATACCATACCTAAGCATGTTCACAGGTGCCTGCTGTATCTCTCCCTGCATCAAGTTCAGTTTTTGCACATGATGTCTGCAATCAGATCCAGAACCCTGGCCAAAAACCTAAAGCGGACATTTCATTAAAACAGATGTGGGAATGATATGGCCCTGAAGTTGTTGGACTGCAACTCCCAGAGTTCCTCACCACTGGTCATGGGCTCTTGGGAATTGCTGTCCATTCTTGCATTTAGTTCTCTTGAGTTCTCTGTAGCTCTTTAATCTTTAGTTTGGCAAACATAATCTTAATCATATCTGAGAGGACCTTATTTCATGTATATTCTTTTAGGCCCATGGTCCTCTACATCATCATCATCATAATAATAATAATAATAATAATAATAATTATAATTTATTTCTTACCCGCCTCTCCCCATGGATCAAGATGGGGAACAACAACAGTTAACAGACAAACAACATCAGTTTAAAAGACAGCAGTTAAAAAGACATCAATTTAAAAGGACAAATAAGATGTACATATATTAAAACTATCCACATTTAAAATTGATCATTTAAAATTCACAGTTTAAATTTGGATGGCATTTTCAACTGTTGAATCTCTTCTGGCAGGTCATTCCAGTCTAGGGGCTGCTGAAGAAAAAGCCCTTTGCCAACCCATTCCTGGCTGACTGGAGTAAATGTCTGCCAGAAGACCTGAGTGTACGGGGCTGATTATATGGGAGGAGGCAAAAATACATACATTTCACCTTTTAGAGGCATATTTGTTGTATACATTTGATCATCACTTAATATCTGCATAGACCAATAGTATTATGCAGTTGTTAGTATATTTTTTAATCACTATGTTGTTTGTATAATCAGAATAATTAACGAGGGGGACTCTCTTCTTTCAGTATTAAGCCATGTTTTATTGTAGCTCTTTATACTGTTTAGTAGCCACTATAAAAGCTTTTATAGTTGCTACAGTAGTATTACATTAACCTTCTATGTCGTTTATAAATTTTATTATTATTATTATTAAATCTGCTGTTAAATATGTTATTAAATCTGCTATTAAATATTAAATATGAAGAAATCCTCCACTTTTTAAAAAATACCACCTCTCCTCAGATTATGATCTACAATTCAGTCTATAAACTAAGGAGAAGAAAAAAATTATCACAAATTCAGCCTCAGATAATGATAATGTGAGAGACAAGTGTGTCTTAATCGTCTAGTAGCATAATCCTATAATAAGGAGCAAGACTCACTAAATGTAATGGAACTTGCTCTCAGATGAGTAGGCATAGGATTGCAATTTCAGACAGTAGATAAAAAGAAACCTAGTACAGAGCCATCTCATTAACCCAAACATACTCGAATACCCACCTTTACAATGGATTGCTTTTCGTTACATACTTTACAATTCCACTTTTTGCTCTTTTTGACCTAAGAGACAGAATGACAGACATAGTTATCTCCTCAGTCCAGACCACATGGCGGGTCAGACAGTCACTGTCCATGTTGGTGTAAAGTGTTTACCCATTTCCAAAAAGAGCAGAATACAGCTGTGAACTCTGCACTTGTTATCAAAATTCCACAAGATCATCCTGAAACCATCATTGTTTGCCTTACGTAAATTAGTGTACGTGTGTGTGTTTACTTTGCATACTTTACTTCTACTAATCCTAAACTATGAGCTATGTAGGGATCAGGGCCTCCAAGTCTTGTGCCCCTCTTGAGCAACTCTTTATCCCCCTCCGTGGGTCCTGCCCCACTGTTTGAGCTCCAATGGTCTAAAAAAATTATTCCTGAAACAGGCAATGTAAAATATAATCTGACATTCTTCATTTCAGCAGGGTTAACTTGTCAAGGACCAGCGGGGCCCCTTCTGCCCCATTTGAATCAACATTCTCAGTGTTTCACTTCTAGACTAAAAGGTGACAGGGCTTTAGACTTACCTACTAACCTCAAACATTACAGGGCTGCCAGCTGTAGTTATTCAGTAACAGACATCCTCCAAGAAGGCGGAACAACTGTAAATAAACCTGAGCTTCGAAAATGTACTATTTGGACTACCGCTCCCAGAAGCCTCCAGTTAACTGCCACGCTGGCTAAGAGACTGCGTGGCAGTCTGTCGTGGCCAAAATAATGGCTAAAAACAAACTCTCAATATATAAGTATCAATTCATGAATGGAGGACATTTTGAAATTCCTTCTGGACAGAAAGGCGGAATGTAGGATGTGTCCCGGAGGAGGAGGAGCTCTGGTCACCTGATATGGGGATAACAGGCCAGTGTTATGTAGTGGTTTGTGCCTCTGGAGACCAGGGTTCAAACCCCCACTCAGTTTTGGAAAACCGTGGTGACCTTGGGCAAGACACACTCTCTCAGCCTCAGAGGATGGCAATGACAAACCCCCTCTGAACAAATCGTGCCGAGAAAACCCTACAACGGGGTTGCCGTCAGGGCCGCCATAAATCAGAAAGGACTTGAAGGAACCCAACATGTGGGCAGGGTGACCAGAGGTTGTCCTCCTTTTCCAGGACCTGTTCTGCATTTCTGCCTTATGCCCAAGAGGGATTCCAAAATGGCCTCCATTTGGAGCTTGACTAAGAAGCGTGGATTTATATTTATGTGAATGCCTTTAGCTATTATATTGGCAACATCCTCCATTTGGAGCCTGACTAAGAAGCATGGGTTTATATATTTATGTGAATGCCTTTAACTATTATTTTGGCAATGTCCTCCATCTTTTTCTTGAATGTCTTCCATTCTGCGATGCCTTGTCCTCCTTGGTGGTGAGGACAGTATTCCAGGTGGGGCCTGACCAAAGCAGAATAGAGTGGCACTATTGCTTCCCTTGATCTAGACACTATACTTCTATTGATGCAGCCTCAAACTGCATTGGCCTTTTTAGCTGCTGCATCGCACTGTTGGCTCATGTTCAGCTTATGGTCTACTTGGACTCCTAGGTCCCTTTCACAGGACGGTTGTCCTCCTCCTCACCTGCTGGACTTGGAAGAGGTGGCAGAAGGCGCACCTCAGGACCTGGAACTGCTGAGTCATGCCAGGGGGAGGGCTTGGGGGCGAAGAAGAAGCAGCCAAAGAACTAAGACAGAGAGCTTTGGGCGGGAAAGAGCGACCCGCCGGGAAGTTCTTCTTCGTGTGCCCCCTCCTCCCTCACCCCTGTTTGTTACGTCACCAGCCAGCTCCCTTTTTCATTGGCAAAGACGCACAGGACCCCCATTTTAGGGAAATCCAGCGCCCCCTTTTGGGCTAAGGCTGCAATCGCACTGAGGAAAAAATCCAGTTAGTTAGGTCTTTGCGTCCACACTGGAGGGATAACCCGGTTTGGCACTGCTTTAATTGCCTTGGCTCAAGGCTATGGGATTCTGGGAGTTGGAGTATGTTGTGGGGCCCAGCCCGCTCTGGGCCCACAACAAACTCCAACTCCCAGAATCCCATAGCCTTGAGCCAAGGCAATTAAAGCAGTGCCAAACCGGGTTATCCCTCCAGTGTGGACGCGGCCTTAAACTGCCATGGAATCCTGACCTGATTCCATCCTGTTTGGCTCTCTTGTTTTGTGCTTCTTTCAAATCATTTCTGACTTATGGCAACCCTGAGGCAATCCTATAACCAATTATTATTATTATTATTATTATTATTATTGTCATCATCGTCACTGTGGTTTCTTGGCCAGATTTGTCCAGAGGGGGGTTTGCCTTTGCCATCCTCTGAGGCTGAGAGAGTGTCAACCTCTGAGGCCCAAGGTCAACCTAAAAGTGGGTTTCCATGGCGGAGTCGGAATTCGAATCCTGGCCTCCAGAGGCCTAGTCCAAAGCTTAAAGCCATTACACCACACTGGCTCTCCTCTCTCTCACTCTGCACTGCATCTGAAGAAGCGGGTTTATATCTGCGAAAGGTGCTGCCACATTCCTTTTCTGTCTCCCCTCCTGTCGGTTCTGCCTTTTCAAAGAAGTAGCCCTGTTAGTCTCTTGCGGCCTGAAAAAGAAGGAACATGGCAGCGCCTTTTAAGACTAAATGTTTTATTTTAACATGAGCTTTCAGGCTATAAACCCACTTCTCCAGATGTAGTACTTGAAGGTACACACAAAATACACTAGCAGAATAATAATAGTAATAATAATTTTTATTTATACCTCGCTGTTCAGTCAAGGCTATCAGAGCGGCTTACAATTTGTTACATAGACATTTCCCTGCCCTCAGACTTACAATCTAAAAAGACACAACTCAAAAGGAGAAGGGAATGGTGGTGGGGAAGGGGCAAAGTCCAGCAGATCTTCTCTCCCTCAGAGGCCTGGACCAAGGCAGATGGACTGGAGGGAGGGCTCTTATTCCCTTCAGGAAAGGCCTGTTGGAGCTCTAGCTTGCCTTTCTCTCCCTTAAGATGGTGGGTGAAGGGAGGGCTCTTCTTCTTTTCAGGCAAGGCCTGTTGCAGCTGGCCTGCCTTTCTCTCCCCTTCAAGATGGTGGATGAAGGGAGGGCTCTTCTTGCTTCCAGAAGGAGCTGGCCTGCCTTTCTCTCCCCCTCAAGATGGGGGATGGATGGAGGGCTCTTCTATGGCCATGTTAGGATGGAGGGTGAGCCTGGCTTATGATGACCGCCCTGCTTAACAAGGCAGACAGAATGACAGCTGGAGACAACTCCTTACTTAACGGTTGTACAGAAGAGGACATTTCAATTTGCTGAAGCTACTTCTTCTGTAAGCTAATGGTACCAGATTTTGTGGGACTTGCCCAAGGTCACCCATTGGGTTTCCATGGCACAGCGGGAATTTGAACCCTGGTCTCCAGAGGCATACTCCAGTGCTCAAACCACGCTAAACCAGTGTTCAAAAACCAGCAATAAAGTTGATAATAATGGAAGTTTTTAAATGACTTCCAGAAGTGGATGGTCACAAATGTTTTTATGAGCATGGCAGGTGGCAGAGAGCATACCACATATGGGGTGGGGATGGGGAACTAGGGAGAAGACTCTGGCAGCTGTCTATTGCACCATTGGGCAGCCAAGTAATTGACCAGGTAGGGACAAATGGGATCACTGCTTATATAGGATTTTAAGGGTTGAGAGGGAAGATGATGACAGGTAGGTTTACAACATGTTTTATTCTGTGTCCCAAATGGACATTTTCAGGCCATTTCTACACCACATTTGATGAGTACTGCAGCCTTAAAAAGATCTGCTGTATATACACTAAAGCCAAGATAAAGTATACAGTAAATACACTACCGCTATTTCCGCCATCCCCAATTTTGTAGACATGTGACATTTCCCAGTGTTCTTTGTGCTTGCTTTTCTTTTATTTAACTTATACACCATCTAGTGGGCATACTGAAGACCTACCATTTTGTTTTACTTCCAAGTGTTGTGAAACTTTTGTGCAAGTACCAATACTCTTGAGTACTCCTTGAGTACATGATGTTCATGTGGGCTTGACAGGCAAATTGAAGGCACATATGTATTTATTGTTGTGTGCCTCCAAGTTATTTCTGACTTATGGCGACCCTAAAGCAACCCTGTCACAGGGTTTTCTTGGCAAGATTTGTTCAGCATTTGCTTTTGCTTTAGTCTGACTCTGAGAGTGACCTGCCCAAAGTCACTCAGTGGGTTTCCATAGCTGAGCTGGGCTTTGAACCTTGGCCTCTATAGAGTTGTAGTCTAATGCTCAAAATGTAGTCTAATGCTCAAAAGAACTATGCTGGCTCTTACAGACACAGAAACAGACAGTTTTAAACACTGGTTTACAGACGTCTCATCGGATTACCTTTGATGACGGGTACCTTAAATAATGCAACAATTGCTTGGCAGATTTTTGCATGTTGTTGTGTGCTTTCAAGTCATTTCTTACTTATGATGTAAGGCAAATGTATCACAGAGTTTTCTGAGACTGAGTGTGTGTGACTCACCCAAGGTTTCCCAGTGAACTGGGAATCTAACTCTGATCTCCAGAGTCAACAATGCTCAAATGATTTCATCACGTTGGGTCTCCATCTTGCATCTTAGCTGATATGAAAGCACTGCCTATGGTGGGGTTGTGGGTGGTCAGCCATTTTTACTGGAAACTCATAATTTGCTGTGGAGATCAAGGGGGAGAGGTGAGAATACTTACATGTAAGCCAGCTACAAGTCATTCCTATTTTTAATGGAATGTGATCAATGCTCATAAGATTACTTAAAAGTTCATTGATATCTTCTGCACATGTCCACACACACACACACTTCCTTTTGAGAGTTCTTAACTGTTCAGCTGACAGAGGCACTGGACCAGTCATTGCTTAGAGCCACTCACTGGTATTTTCTGTTGGTTCTGATGTAACTAATTTTGAAGCACTTAAGAATAAACTTAATAGCTTAACAGTAAACGTCCACCAGAGTAATAGCTGAATATTTACTTCAACCGAATGGTGACTTATTAATTTAGCCACCTCTTGGATGTCTTAAATTGCTATGTATGGCCGTATTTCATGGGCAGTGGCTCATGTAGTAGACTGGCCAGTGAAATGTTTACCCCCCTCTTAATATTGTTTCAAGAAAGCATAGAGACAGGCTTCATAAGAGGTAGAGAATGACAGCTTCTTGGTACAGGCTGAGTTCTCAAGCACTCATACAGGGCACCAGAATTTATGAAATCTGAAGCTGGCAATCCAGCTGTAGCCACAAGTGATGGCTAAGCCAGTTTCATAACTCATCCATTTCTCATTCATAACAGAAATGAACAAACTGCAGTGGTTGATACTTGTAATCATTTAAAAACAGCTTCAGTACCACACTAACTTAAAAAAATCACTCCAGATCTACAAATATCCTTTGTCTCTGTTAAAATGCCCAAAGACACAGTTTTCACTGATTTTCTGTCTACTTCTCTGTACAAAAAAGGTTCATGATATTGAAGCTGCTCAGGGTTACTCATACAGTTCCATAAAGTGAACAATTTTTCTGTTAGACTTAGCATATAAATTTTCAGTCTTGTGGTTCTCTTAACTGCTGCTATGTTCCCCCCCCCAAAAAACCACAAAAAACTGAATGCTACATAATTATTTGAGTACTACACATGCCCTAAAATGTATTTTATGCAGTAACCCGCAAAAAACAGAAACCTTGCCACACTGAAGTGTCTTGGAACAGACTATAATTGTTTATGCATGTGCAGAGATGAAAAACAGATCCCCCCCAATAAATGAATAGCTGATATCTGTTGCTATGAAATATTTAAATGTTATCAGGCAAGATTACATCTGAAATCATCACATTTTCAAACCATGTGGAGAAAAAACAATGAGCATACTAGTTTGAGGGAAAACTGACACTTCCAAATGCTATTGGAAATGAGGAATGTGACTGTCCAAGCGCACTGGAATGTTGTGTATGAGACACGAGAAAAAGAATGAAATTATTGCAGATTCTCAAAAGTATTACTCTCAGAGTACTCAAAATACAGAAAAGAGAAGGGCTAAGCGACACCTTAAATAAGCATCAATCACATACAGTACCTCCTTTCAAGTATCCAGTCAGACTGCTATACATGTGAAAAATGAGAAACTGTAAAAGAGGACTGCAGGCATTAAAAAAAAAAGCTGCCCCAGGATGCCTTGTTTTAACTATTTATTAAGAAGTTGAGCCCTCCCTCCAGTCCCTCTGCCTTGGTCCAGGCCCCAGAGGGAGAGAAGAACCACTGGACCTCATCCCCTTTCCCACCACCTTTTCCTACTTTTTTGTGTTGTGTCTTTTAGATTGTAAGCCTGAGGGGCAGGGAACCATCTAATTTTAAGATTGTATGTACAGCACTATGTAAATTTACAGCGCTATATAAATAAAGGTTAATAATAATAATAATAATAATAATACTGTTTTGAAAATAAAATAAAGCAAAAGCAAATCTATTGTTATGTGTGATTCTGTCCATTTATTAAATACATACGTGATTGATCAGACAAACAATGTAAAATCACATGAATATTTATCTTTAAAAATTACAATAAATTATTGAAGGATTAGTAAAAATTAATGTTTCTACTCTCCACTTCCCAGGTGCATGGCTAAGGAGGCAGACACTTAAAACACACAGAATATACCACAAAATTGGAGTAACACTGTGTATTGCATCAAGTGACGTATCCCCTTCTACACAAGTTGTTCAGACTTCTCTTTCTGAATTACCAGTGCAATTCACACTCATTGCTGCTCCAGCAACAGCCATACACTAACATTTACACAATTTCAATTAAGCTCATGTGACTGGACAACATACCTGTGTAATGAATATGTGTACAAATATAAACAAATATAATAGTGCTTCTTGAGAATTAATGCCTTCCCATAGGGAGGTTCCTATCTCAAAATGGAGCTTTAATTTTCCTCTGGTCCACAAGTGATTTGCAAATGGCTGATCCCGTAACTGTACACTCTATACTGCCAAAGCAAAATGTGGTTTAAACATCATATCATGTTAAAATAGGTTACAGAAACTGTTTTGAATTGTAATACAACAGCAAGGTCCCTATGGTGTGCAACAGTTGGGCCATAATATATTCAGCATTAGTTGATTCAGGTAAACAGGACAAAGAACTAAGTACTCTCCCACACAATTGTGTCTACATCTATTTTAGAAGTATAGCTTACGTTTAGCACATTAAAACAAATCTGTAGGTTCACTTCTGATTATAGTGAGAAACTGATCAATTAAGCACCGTAAGTTAGCTAATGATAACTAACTTACAGGAATATTGGATCAGGTTTTGCTCATCACAATTAAAATCTTGAAATCCAAATTCAGTGTGGCTATGTTAGGAGACTGTGTACTGTCTAAAGGTGGGAAGGAAGCAAAGTAACATTTCAAAGCAGCATGATTTATTGATATCCCATGATTCTCTGGACTGTGACATTCACTCCAATCTCCAGACTGCTGCAACTCTTAATCCTCCTTTCCTTCTGGGAAATTAGAAATGAACACATGGCAGTAAAGAATTAAAAACTGGTCTAAAAGATACTAATATGGATCATTCTTCAGAGATTTTGAAAACCACATGCTACTTAAATAGTAAATCACTTGCAACAAACACCAGTGGTCCCAAGACACTGGTGTATTCTAGGTGCAGAATGCCAAGAGTAAGAGAATATAATATCTTTACATTTGACAAGTTACTGCATAGCATCTACATTCCTAACAAGACTCTCTTAGGCAAGGTGGGGACTGCTACCGCATTTGGATACACTGCATTTGATGCATTAACTCACGAGGCAGCCAAAGACATAGAGGAAGGAATTCAAGCTAGGCTGCATAACTTGTGAATAATTACGAAGGAAGTAAAGCAATTGAAAATGTAGCATAGTTTGACTGAAATCAAGCTTCATTAAAGAAAGATAGGCAGAGGCACACATGCATAATTTACTGTAGTAATTCTAGGCCACAGAGGCTATTAGGTTTTAGGCTTCCATGCTTTTGAGAATGTAATGTAAACTCGACAAGCAATGTGTCCTCCAGGGAGATATCTATATCAAAGAATCACTGTGATAAGCCCCTTACTCAGCTGAAGCTACTTTAATTGATGGGTAGTTATAGGTGCTGGTAAACAACAAAAACAAAATAAAAGTCCAGCCATCAACTAGATTTCTTGATCAACCACCTCTGTTTCAAGCCTTGTTTTATTTTCCTGAAGTCAGCCTGACACTGAAAGTTCATAATCACTGGATGAACTGAACTGTCTTTCCATCTTCTTTTGTTCTTTGATCTTCTGTGTAATGTCAACTTTCTTTTCAAAATAGTTTACCAAGACTGTCTCTGTAAGTATGGAAGCTAAGATCTGTTCAAATGAGATGGACCAGTCTGTGTCAATGGTGCTGCCATATCGTGCAGCTGAACTACCAGCTTCACAGCCAACCAGCACTGTATCATCTGCAATATCTTCACACTGGAGGGAACCTGTGCTGACCATGGAGTATGAAGACATGGACATATCGTCTTTTGTTTCATCATCTGAAAAGAGTTGTACAGGAGATCCTGAACCCTCACCACCTCCATCTACAAAAACCTGATTTTCCAGTTGGTGTTTCTCAACCTGAATATCTCCAGAAGCTCTATCTTCTGGGGCAGCTTGGGCATACCGCTCCACAGTTGAGTTTTGACTCTGATCAGATGTTGGAGACTCTTCTTCACTTACAGGGTCCTGGTTGCTGTTTGCTTTGATATCATCAGTCTTTTTAGCTGGCTGGTGAGAGAACTTTTTCCCTACTTCCCCAATGCGCAGGAGGAGGCTAGCAACCGTGGCAATGGCATGGTATAGCTCTTGCTCCACAGGGTCTTCACTGAACATATTGTAAAGGGTCTTGCACAACTCTATAAATTGATCCTTAAAAGAGAGATATGCATTATGACAATGGCTTAGGCATAAAATCTTTAAACTGACAACATAAGATAAGATAACCAGAGAGGAATTTTAATAGGCATCATTTTATCATCTCAAAGTTATACCCGAGACAGATCACACAGCAAGTGTACACAATATAGTATATACAATATAGGACACTGCCATTTGCCACGTGCACCATCATTGCACATTCAAAACTATCAACAATAAGAAGGGAACTTAACTGTAAGGTTCATTCAACTAACTTGGTCAAACTCCAATAGCTGGAAAACTACTGTCTCTGATTGTGTTTGTCTGATGCACCAGGCAAACCACTCAGCCTTCCTTTCTTTTTTGTTATTCTGTTATCTCAGTGATGCCAATATTATTTGAGAGGTTTTCCTCATTCTTTTAAGATCAGTATGGATTAATAGCCTTGGTCATAAACCTGGTCATGAGTTATTACTCTATGAGCCTTTCAGAATGGGGTCAGTTTAGACCTATTTTCTGCATAAGTTCCTTTATGAAATTTTTGGAAACCTTGTCGGTCTCCCATGAAGGAGTTTTCAATGTGGTTTTCATCAGAAACATAGAACTTCTTCAGATGTAATGCTAAATATGGGTACAACTATTCCTACTTTCCTGGGGCAGCCTCAGGAAATCATGTCCTTGCTTCTATTTTTTACTAAGTATGATTTATCATTACACTCAAACCTATACTAACTATGGTTGGTTTTAGGTAAGATTAAAGTAAACAGTCCAACCCCAAACCATGTTTTATGACTTTTGCTTATTTTCCTACAGTAGCTAAGTGTTTTGGGTTTCAGATGTAATAATATAGTGCTATCAGTGTAAAGTTAAAACTTCTAACTTTTTTAAAGCTCCACCAGTGGTAAAGGAATGCACAAGTCTAAGACTCATGCACATAACACTGAACCATGGCATAACCTTATGTCCAAACCAGACTTTATCCATTAGTAATGAATAAGGTGGCAAGACATTAAAATTGATTTTCTTACTTTTGGGGGGGGGGGGGAACTGTCCTCCGTCTTGAACACAAACTATCATAAACACATGTTTTGAGCCCCTCTCCCAAAAAGTATGGCTAGTAGCTGAAGAATATTTTGTGAATATTTCTCTGACCTTTCTCAGAAAACCAGCCACATTATCAAGGAATAAAGATAAAGGTAAAGGTAGTCCCTTGACATGAATGTCTAGTTGTAACCAACTGTAGGGGATGGTGCTCATCTCCATTTCTAAGCTGAAGAGCCAGCATTGTCTAAGGACTGCTCTGGTGGTTATGTGGCCAGTATGACTGCACTGAATGCTGTTAGCTTCCCACTGAGAAGTGGTACCTATCTATCTACTTGCATTTGCATGCTTTTGAACTGCTAGGTTGGCAGAAGCTGGGACTAGTGACAGGAGTGGTCTTCTCACAACCAGCCACAGAACAACTGCAAGGAGTTAGAGCATAACTCAGAACAAAGAAATATTTTTGCAACACTTTTCCAGACAAACCTTTATGTGTCAATTTAGCATTTTAAAACTATGAAACATTAAGTATTTATGTAACTGGTTTTAAAATACATAGCTGTTTTTCAAATTCCTACCTGACTCATTTTTGGAAGATCTTTGATAGTTTCTTTTTTGGATTCCTTTTCCTTAGCCCACATTCGCAAGTGATATTTGTAATCTTGGGGACTGGTACCTTTCTCTTCTGTGTGAAAAGATCAAACCAACAAAACTAAGTGAATAACATGAATCTGTATATTCTAGAAATCTGATGGCCTTGAAACAAATTATGGAATTTATTTCCATGGATGTGCTTTTTGGAAACTCTCTGGGCAGAGTTTTAAGGAGGCAAAAGTTTAGCATGCTATTTTGCACTATCTGCAGCAACAAAACAAAATCTGATGTGACTTGCAAGTAACATCTTTGAAGTCTAGGGACAGTTATAGGGAGTACCTAACTTCCTTGTTAAAACAGCTTTACTGGCTACTGGTTCATTTCTCAGCACAATTCAAAGTGCTGGTCATGACCTATAAAGCTTGGGTCCACATTATCAGAAAGATGTTAGGGACTTTTTTTGTGGGACTACGTGAATAATCTCACTCATACATTCCAGATTTGTTATTCACTGCAAGTTCGGTTGCTCACACATGACAGCAGTCAAAAAAGATGGCATCGATGATGCAAATGTATTTGAACCATGTTCAAGGCATGCAGAATTTTATCCCAGTTTACCCCGGGTTTATCTGCATTATTTTTTCACACAGCCAAGAATGCAAATCTTTTAAGAAAACTCAAGGAAAAAAGAAAAAACCCAACATTGATTATCCCAGGTTATGTGGTGGTTTATTTTTTTAACAGTCACTCCACCGCCCAAACCTAATTGGATGCATTTGAAATGCATGTGAACAACAAAGATTCAACCTAGATTCTACCTGGATTATTTTCACTGTCTGAATAACCCCTGTATCTCCCCATATATATCTGCCAGCGCTCTAAAGTCTTCAGAGGGAGGCTTTCTCTCAATCCCATCACCATCACAGGCTCACAAAAGGCAGCCTTCTCAGTGGCTGCTCCCACCCTCTGGAACTCTCTTCCACAGAAGGCCAGGTAGGCTCCCTACCTGCTTTCCTTTTGCTGGCAAGCAAAGAAGTTTCTATTTAAGCAGGCTTTGAATGTATAAGTATGGTTTTTTAATGGGGATTTAAAAAAAAACTTTTAAACTTTTGGCTGTTTTTATAATGATTTTAATATGTTCTATGAGATTATTTTAATTGTTTTTAAGTTTTATTGTAAACATTTTTACTTTACTCTTTCTGGAAGCTGCCTTGATTCCCATTCTAGGAGAAATGCAACATATAAATGAAGTAAAATAAGTAAATAAATAAAAAGTATGTTGGAAACTGCAAGTTATCTTTTTCATCAGGTCAAACATAAAACTGACTGACAGAACTAGTAATCCTTGGTACTCTAATCAAGGAATTTTACTCTTTTCACTAGGGAAGCTTTTGCTTTAGGAACTGAACTAGGGTGCAATTCTGGAACGAGGGATGTTTCACTAGGCTTCAAAGTACAAGAGTGCCAGAGAACAGCACTAAGAAAGCTTCATCACCTTGGTGTTTGGAATTTCCTTCTCTTGGTGCTTTGTCTTCCTGCATGGATGCTTCTACAAAAAACAGATATTAAAAAAGGAAATACTTTAAACACAATGCATGAAACACAGAGCTACAAAGTGTTTATCCTTTGTTACTGATGTAACAAATCAAAGGTTGTATATATAATTTGCTCAGTGACCTTAAAAATGCAACACATCATGTTTTGTTTAGATATGCAATCTATGAGATCGTGCTTTGGGAAAACCAGCTGGACATGTTTATTATGAAAGAAAGTGGTAGAGTGCTAATGGGCTAGGAACTGGTGATATCACTAACTCACTTTCTTCTCACCCAGAAGCAGGTTTTTAGTACCTAACAAACTGATTCTAATTTGCTTTTACAAAAAAAAAACAAACAAAAAAACAAAACAAAACCTGAATATACAATTAATGGGATAAACTGCAATTTTAAAAATAACATTTAAAATAAGACAGTATGATAACTTGAGAAAGAATGAGATGAACTAATCAAATTATTGTTCCAATAGTGCACCTGTCCAATGCAATTAAAAGAAAAACAGCCAAACTGCTGTAGAGTGAAATATCAATATGTTCTAATTTGCAATGTATTTTCATATACCCAGAACACTTTTCATCTTGTATGAGGAGGGAGGGGAAGAAGAAACTTGGTAGCAAATGCCTCTGTTTGAACAAAACAAAAATCTTGTTTCCTGAATATTACTTTAATTGCTCTTGAATCACAGACAAAGAAATAATTGTAATCATGTATCAGTTAATCACAGCAAGCAGAAACAGAGATTTTGAGTTTATAAAAATGCTTACAGACCAGACAGATTAAGAGGCATATTAATTTATACATATAAAGAAAACAAACTAGGAGCTATTAGTGTCTTTAAAATATTAGAACTAAAGGTCATTCGATATAACTGGCTGCCAACAAGCTAAAGTCAAATTGAACCTTTTCAGATAAAGTAAAATTAGCATAGAATTCACTGCTGCCAGAAGCTGATGCCCAGCAGTTTTAAGATGGATTTTAAAAAGGATTAGGCAGATCTTTTCGCTGAAAATGATACCTGAAATCCTAATGCCATATTTATAATCCTGTTATTATTTGCCTGCAAATCATTTCTGACTTATGGTGACTCTCACCCATCACGGAGCTTTTCTTGGTAAGATTTGTTCAGAAGGGTTTTACCACTGCCTTTCTTGTGACTTGTCCAATATCACCCAGCCAGCCGAGTGGGGATTTGAATCCTGGTGTCCCACGGTCTTAGTCCAACACTCAAACCACTACACTGGTTCTTATTCATGGATTTACACCACTGATTAACAGATGGTGAGAACAAAACAACTGGGTATAGGAACCTTTCTTCAACTTGGTGCCTGCCTTATGTGTTAGAATACATCTCCCATCATCTTCAACTACCAAGCCAATTACTACATTGGCTGGAATTAGGAAAGTTGTAGTCAAGATTGGGGAATGAGGCTAGGGTACAGTCTGTCTCCACAATGCCCTTGATACAAGTCTTCTAGTGAATCACAATGACCATTTACAGAAACGAAAGGTTATAGCAAACCTTTGATCCAGTGAGAGAATTATTCAATTCACATCAAACAGCAGGAAGACAGGGGAAAAAATTAACAAGATATTCTTCAAGAAGTCATCACAGGATTGTTAAGTGTGGAATGTGGACAGCACAAAAAGAAGGGAGCAAGCCATGAGTGCCAATTCAGAAGAAAGGAGATTACCGCACTACAGTGAATATTTTCTGTTATGTCAGTAAATTTAACTTAGCCCTGTGTTACATTCCCTTGCCTCCATTCTTTGAAAGTTAAGGCACTGATTCTGCCCCCCCGAATACTATTGTATTTTTTGGAAACACTCTTATAGTGCTGTTATTCCATTTTCACTGCTCTGTCTGCCTCCTGCTGCATTTGCACATTAGGGAAAGGTATTTAGAATTCTCAGCCAGAGAGTTCTTAGGTTTCACTGAAGTATAAATCCCAGAATGCCACAGGAGGCTGCCAGAGTAGTAAAATTGAAATAGCAGCACTACAAGAGTGTTTCCAAAACATACCACGGTCTTCAGGGAGCAGAATCAGTGCCTTAACTTGCCAAGAATGGAGGCAGGGTAATGTAACACAACTGACATAAAACTCCAAATGTATATTTTACTTTGGATGACAGGGAATATTCAATGTTTATTAACAATGAATACATTCCTAATTTGGTACTTGGTATTCTGCACATTTAGGCTACAACTACCCACCTGGAAATTTTATGGAATCGAAGCTCTAGAAAATGTATAGCTATTGGTATATGCTGAATATTACTATTGTACAAGTACCAAAAAAGGGTTAGGCTTGCTTGATTTTTGTAAAATGGCTTGCTAAGTGTGACATCCAGCTTGCTTCAGTGCTAGATGAACAATCCTATTTATGGAATGAGTCCAATAGTTACTGATTTTATTATTAAAACTTGTGCCCCTTTCTGATCAAAGTATAGGAAGTGAATCTGAAATGAGTCTATCTTGAATCAGGACAATAAATAACTGATTGATAAAACTGATAATAAATGAAAGAGAAACATATGCCTGGCTGCTATGTCACAGTAGTAACAGTGAGAAGCAGTATTAAGTTTTCATTTCACTTCATTTCAGAAGTAGGGAGCTACCTTTAGCACACTAAAGGTGGCCCACCTTTGTGCAGGCATTCAAACTAACCTTGAGTATCACAATGCAGGAAGAGATCCAGTTCTGAGACAAAGGGAGATACTAGAGAAGCAAAGAGAAAAGAGAAAGAAAGAAAGAAAGAGAGGCTTTGAGAGCAGGGGAGAAATTTAAGACTGAATGAGAGAGAGTCATATACAGAGCAACAGAAATGAAGCAGGAGAGAAATACACAAGATCTGAGTAGGGGCCCTAGGAAAGAAAATCAAGCTAGCAAGGACAATTATCTTTAACCTGTCTCAGTACCAGGCTATCAGTGCTTTTTACAAAAAGTGGACCTCTATCTACAGTTCACTACAGAGATTAGAGAAGTTCTGGGACACTTTTCTACTAAGAAAAGATAACCAAAAATGGTCCAGATTGGCATCAAATATCTGAAATGTTCATTCCCACTTAAACAGAGACCAATCACTGTTACCTTCTGTGGCATTATCCTCTGTGAAGTAACTTGTAGCTTCTAGAGCAGACTCTGCTTCCTCTGGGTTCAGAGCTATACAAAAAAGACAAAAATAGGAAGTCATCACTCTGTCTCAGACTTCTCCAAACTGGTGTCCTCCAAAGATCAGTGACCACAACTCTTCAACTGGCTATGCTGGTGAGGCTGATGGGAGCTATAGTCAAAAACATCTGAAAGCCCTGCTATGGATCAGGGCTACCACACCAAAACAGATTCAGGGATGGTCTCACTGGTCAAAATGAAAAAGTACTCATTAAAAGAAGATTTTAAATTAAAATTAATAGAAGATATACAACACAGAAAGTCATCTTTTAAAACTATTTTTTTATATTTTTCAGTGTATGCTTTAAATTGTATCAATATTGTATAGTTTAATTTTAATATTCACTTTTTTGCACCTTTTTAATTAATGGGACTTCCAAAAATAAAAACAGACATTTTAACGATATGTATTTGTCTTAATATTTACTTGCCTTAATCTCTGACTCAAATCTAACATTAAAATTAGATTTAAAGTCTTTAATATATTTACTTGCCATGAACATTAAACTTGCATTTTAACCTGATGGACTCCCAGGTATACCATGTAAATAATTATAAAACTTGATTTTTTTAAAAAAAATACTTCTTATATAAATTGTAATGCAAAAAAGAGCTCAGCTAACACATTTCTGCAAGCCACACATTATGTGTCAAGGAGCCGCTTGTACTTCTTGAGCCATGGTTTGGCTATGCCTGCTCTAGAAAGTACTGGGAGCTACTTGAATATACTGGATAAGATGGGGGACCTACTCTCCCTTTCTGTATCAAAAAGCATCACCTCTTTAATAATGAATTGGGAGATGTCCCCTGCCTAATGATTTAGGACAGGGGTGGGCAAATGCTGGAGGTTAGGGAGAAGCATTGTCCCCTCAGAGACCTTTCGGGCACCACAATCCCCTCTGCCACCCCAGCACCTAAAACAAAAAAGCAAACTTTTTGTCACCAACATGACTCTCCCTGTGGAGTTTTTAACAAGTGACAGGAAGGTTAATTTCCTGTTATATCTTGTCAGAAAAAGGGCTTCTCTTCTTGGGCCTAAAATCGAAGCGGGAGGAGCATGGTGAAATTGCACCACAAGCCTGTTAGAAGTTGTTGGGGGGCATTTTTCCAGACAAAAAAAATGTATTCCACTCCCACCCCCTTTGGGGGTGGACAGCTGCTGGAGGCCTTATGCCTAAAGGTCTTAAAATAAAATGGCCCCAAAGCAGCCCATGGGCTACACCTCCCCTATACCTGACCAAAGGATTGTGAAGATAACAGTTTACTGTTAAGTTGGTTTGTTCCCTAGTGGTTAAGTGAGCATCCAGGACTAGTACTCACACACAAAACTCAAGATCTCAAAGGTTATCAAATCTAATCTGCTACAAGTGCAGGAATCAACCCTATGCATGCCAACTTGGAGGTGTATAACAATGTCAAGAGCAGCATCATGCATCTTGCCTGACATGGTTTGAAGTGTAAATCTAGAACGGAATAATCACATTATGGGATGTTAAATGCTCACAACAAACACACCATGGCAGGGAAGCTTTTATATAATGTTTATTGAGTTTATACTCTAGGCTGCTGCCACACTGCAGAATTAATTCAACTCTACACCACTTTAATAGTTATGGAATCCTGGTATTTGTAGTTTGTTGTGGCACCACAGCTCTGACAGGGGCTAAATATCTAACAAAACTACAAATCCCAGAATTCTATAGCATTGAGTCATGGCAGTTAAATCAGAGTCAAATTGCATTAATTCTGTAGTGCAGATGCAGTCCTAATTTATCTGAATGACAGTTATGTAGGAATATCAGAAACCGCAGCATGTGATTTATTTGCCTACACCTTTTTCTTTGCTCTGATCAACGTTGCTACTAAATGAATTTACAGAATGCGTTTAAATTAAAACACTTTTAGATTATCTTATATGATCTTTTTATTATTTTAATCATAACATTTATAGTCCATGCCACCTTTGAAACTTTTTCTAAGGTCAAATAAAAGGCACATTAGAAACTTTAATAACACAGCCTTGGAAACGACAGATGCTCAGTTCCCTCCTGAACCCCAGTTACAACTGTTCTCTAAATGGGTTTATTTTGCTATTTATTCAATTTATACACTATCTTTCTCCTGGGATGGGATCCAAGGCTTTTTAGTGTTAGAGAATGAAACTAGAACAGATGTCTTTGTTTTATATAATAAAAAATAATATATTTTAATAGTTTTGCTGTAAGAACAAACTATTACGTATCATTCCAAAGATGAGCCTAGCAAGCTTTGGGCTCCAGATATTGTGGGATTTCAGCTCCCATCATCCTTAGCATATATGTTGATGCCCAATAACATGTGAAAGGCTCCACATTCTCCATCCTTGATCAGTAACTTACATGAATGATGCCTCAGTGGCTATAGAACCTAAAAATATTTACCCTTTCCCCTAGGTTTGTTGCTGTTAATTGTCTTGGATCGACTTCAACCCATGATGACTCTATGAATGAGACATCTCCAAGTCATCCTATTCTCATGTGCCCTGCTCAGCTACTGCAGATTCATGGCAGTGGTTTGTTTGAGTCTATCCTCCTGGAATGTGGTCTTCCTCTTTTCCTATTGCTTTTCACTTTACCAAGCATTGTAACCTTTTCTTGTAACCTTTTCTAGTGAGTCCTTTCTTCTCATGATATGGCCAAAATACAACAGCCTCAATTTAGTCATCTTTGCTTCTAGGGAGAGTTTTGGGCCTGATCAGCTCTAGGACCCATCCATTACCTTTTTAGCGCACCCCAGTATTCTCAGAACTCTTCTCCAGCACCAGATGTAAAATGAGTTGATTTTTTTCCTACCAGTTTTCTTCACTGTCCTCCTTTCACAACCATACATGGAAATGGGAAATATGATGGCATGGACAATCCCAACATTAGTATTTGATGACACTTAAGGACCTTGTTTAATTCCTTCATAGCTGCCCTTCCAAATCCTAGTCTTCTGATTTCTTGACAGCAATCTCTGTTCTGATTGACGATTGAGCCCAAGTGTGGAAAACTTTGAACTATTTCTATCTCTTCTTTAAAATTATGTAGATCATCTGTGGCCACAATTTTTGTTTTCTTGATGGCAGGTTTACAGCTGAAAATAATAATAATTAATAATAATAATAATAATAATAATAATGTTCAGCTGTAAACCTGCCTTTGTGCTTTCTGTCTTGATCTTCAATAATCTTTCCATATCTGGAAATATCTTAAGTCTGTTGATGTTCCTTCCTCCAATTTTCATGCCTTCCTCTCCTGAATCGAATCCTGTTTTTCATATGATGTTCTCAGCATAAAAAAATTAAATAGATAGGAACATAGAATACAGCCTTGCCTGACCCCCTCTCCATTCTGTTTCTTCATATTCTGTATTGACGGTAGTCTCTTGAATACAGATTATGCATCAGGACTATCAAAAATTGTGCCAGACCTATTTCCCCAAGGTACAGTATTTGAAACAACCTTAGCAGATGCCTACACTACTACAAGTTGCTGTTTGAAACAAAAAAGTAGCTCACCTGGAGGTAGGTGAAGTTTGTAAAGGAGCTTTAATTTCTCAGTCAGATCACCATGAAACATGCCACCTGTTAAGAAAAGAGAAAAGTGACACTGAGCTCTAAGAATTTCTGCTAGATTGCCAACTTTTATTTTTCTGGCTGGGTTCTTGTGTCTGAAAAATGCAGAAGATATTTAGCAGATGAAGCTTTTCCATCTCCATACTTAATTTCTGTATAGCAGCATAAAGTAAATTACTGTATCCAACAAATCTAGGTCTAAAGGCACCAGCTCTTGTATGATCTAGGAAGCTAAGCAGGGTAAACTCTGGATTGTATCTGGATGGGAAACTGCCAATTAATACCAGGTACTTTAGGATATTTCGGGGGAAGGGACTGGTAAAACCACCCGAGTATTCCTTGCACAAGAAAACCCTATGAAATTGATGTGTGTGCCATAAGTCTGCAGATGACTTGAAGGCATATATGATTTAATAATCACCTTTTAAAAAAATTGACAGAAAGTTTGTTTTGATTTGTAGTTGTTAACTTATCTCTATGTAGTCACTATCTAGATTTATACATTTTCCCCAGCATATCTTGACCTTCCGAATACCTGATATTGTAGAAGTCTGCAGACTGTGCCTTACGAGGGGGTATCATAAAGTAATAATTATCACCAGGAAGTTATTATGGCATATTGATGAAATTCTGTCAGTGTCATCACTGGTCCCTAAGTGCACGTTGCTGAGAAAATCAGCTCATTGCATCCTTTATTTTTGTGACTGGCTCTGCCAGAAGTGACTAAAGTGTAAAATCCTCATCAGGCACAATCTGCAGGCTTCTACAACATCAGGTATTCGAAGGGTCAAGATACCGTAGGAAAAATGTATAAATCTATAGTGACTACATAGAGATAAGTTAACAACTACAAATCAAAACAAACTTTTGATCACCTTTTTTTAAAAAGGTGATCATTAAAACTTTTGGATACCCCCTTGTACATAAGGATAGACATGCAAATTAGAAATCATAAGCAGGTTTGACTGCTAATACTGAGAAGATTACTTCATGAGAATAATCATTTACGACCAGCCTTATACTGCAACAGGAGCAGCATTTCCACCACAATTTCTTCTGAGGACCTCATTCTAACATGCATCATTCATTCTCTCAACTACTGACCAGTGCATAGAAGGCACAAGAATTTCTTCTTCAGATATTACACACAATTATTTCAGAAAAGACACTTACTCATTCCAGTTGCAAACTCTTTGAAGTTAATGAGCGCATCCTTGTTTTCATCCAAGAGTCGAAACATCCTTTCTGCTAGCACTGGTGTGTGGAGGCCACATGACCAAGGAGTAAGCGAAGCAAATAACTCTTTGAATTGCTCTATGTTGATACGGTATTGTTCCAGGTAGGGAAGGCTCTGATCTCGGGGGGCTGCTGCAGTGCGATTTCCCCAGTAACAACTCATTAGGTGTTTTGCCTGTGAACAAAATAGGCAACTAGGTCAGAAAATAATAATGTTTTCAGACTTGTCAACCTTCAAACCTTTTACTGATATGATGAGAGTGGGAAGCCACAGTAACTGTGAACTGAACATTACTGCACTATTTATGGTACTTATTTCTACTAATTTCAGGTGTGGCCATGGTCTGCAACATGAAGCAAAGTGAATACATCAAAAACATTTTATTAAAGAATAAGAAGGAATATTACCAATTTGGATACATGTTTAGATAGAAATTCTTCAACAGATTGTTTGAAAGGCTCAGAATTAACTGGAATTTTCTTTGGCATCTGAAAAGTCACTGACCTTTCAAATGAAGCACACATTTGAGTTATGTCACTTAATGACCTTGGCAAAAAGAATGTCGGAAACTAATACTCTGCAACTACTGCAAGCTGACTCAATAAATTCAGTTCACTCATAACTTGAAAGGCCTGGGTTGAAATCACTGTACCTTCCAACCTCTGCAGCTGTGAAACAGGAACTCAGCACTAGTACGCCAACTATGAAACAGCCCTAATGTTGCACTCCAAAGGATCTTAACTAGGGAGTACATCCCATTAAAAGAAGCTAATTCTCAGTAAACTACTTAGGTCTAGCATTGCAAATTACTAAATAAAATTCAATTACATCTGACTGCTCCACATGAAGGGATTAAATTGTAATGTGTACTTCTTTAAGGCTTTGCCTAAATACCCTAAAGACACCAGATCCCATCTGATCTTGGAAGCAAAGCAGGGTCAGTGCTGGTTAGTACTTGGATGGCAGACCATGACAAATATCAGGTGCTGTAGGATATATTTCAGAGGAAGGAAATGGCAAAACCACCTCTGAATATTCCTTGCTTCAGAAAATCCCAAGGAAATTTGTGAGGTTGCCATAAATTGACAGGCAAATTGAAGGCACATATGCACACATTTCTTTAAAATATCCCACCAGCTGTGGTCCACTATGTCCATTTGCATCCCTTTTCAAAAGCAGTAATCCTAGTGCTCAGCTAATAATAAGTTTTACTTCTAGCCCGCCCCTCTGTCCAAGCAATCGGGGTGGGGTACAACAGAAGTAAAAATAGTCACAATTTAAAAACAGTTCCTACAGTCCAATCCCTGACCTCCCACCCCTTAAAATAGGATTAAACTGACATAAATTAAAACAAGCCAAGCAAGAATTTACAAGAAATAAAACATAATAAACCCAATAATTCTTTAAGCAGCATGAGTGGAGGCAACAGGATTCATAGTGCTGGGAATTAGCTGGAGAACTCTAGGACCTGGGAAGATTACGTGGTTTCCGGGAAGGCCTGCCGGAAGAGATGCGTGTTTATAGCTTTTTTAAAGCAGTCAAGTCGTAATAAGAAGGATCTTGTCCGGCAGGCCATTCCATAGCCTGGGAGCAGAAGCAGAGAAGGCCCTCTGGGAGGTCATTTAGAGGACTTTTTCTTCAGCCGCCCCTAGACTGCAGAATGACTTACTGGAAGAGATTTGACAGCTGAATATGCGGTCCGAATTTAAAACAGCACTGAAGACCAGTCTCTTCCGGGAGGCTTATTCATATGATTTGAATTATACATCTAAGCTTCTATATCTTATTTGTCTTTTTAAATTGATGTGTTTTTTTTTCACTGATATCTTTTAACTGACGTTGTTTGTCTGTTAACTGTTGTTGTTCCCTGCCTCAATCCATGGGGAGAGGCAGGTAAGAAATTATTGCCACCTCTCAGGCTGAATGAGTGTGACTTGCCTAAGGTCACTCAGCAGGTTTATGTGACCGAACCAGGATTTAAACCATGGTCTCCAGAGTCATAGGCCAACACTCAACCCACTACACCATGCTGGCTCTACTAGGCCCTTTGCATATCAACTATCATGCTTAAATATCATGGTTCTTAAACTTTGGTCTTCCAGGAGTTTGGGACTTCAACTTCCAGAATCCCCAGCCAGCTTGGCTAATGATCAGAAGTTTGAGAACCACTGATGTTTGTTTCCTGATGCTCCAGAGACTAGGACACAAACCAACTGATACAACTGTAGGAAAAGGAAGAACGTTAGAAAGATGTTAGAAAGCTGCTTTTGAGTGTAACAGAATGCCTTGGAGGATGATGACTCTCCTTTGTTACATTCCTGCATGGCAGGGGCTTGGACCAGATAGCCCTTGAAGTCCTTCTAACTGTATACTTCTATGATTCTAATCCAGTGCAATTTCCTAATACAACCAGAGCTGGCAAAGAAGTTATAATGGACTAGGCCTACAACAATTTTTAAAAAAATATTCAGGCTTAGTGAGACTGTAGTAGGGAGGAGGTTCCAAAACTGGAGAGGTTAAAGCTACTAGTAATAACAGTGATAAAAAGAGACCATTTTATAAAGCCTGAATATACTTTTTTTAATTGCTGTAGGCCTAGTCCATTAGAGCTTCTTTGCCAGCTCTGAGTGTATTAGGAAACTGCATGGGATAGAACCATAGAATCATACAGTTAGAAGGACCTCAAGTGCTATCTGGTCCAAAACCCTGCCATGCAGGAATTTAACAAAGGAAAGCCAAAAAAGGCTGCCCCCTTCCCTGCTTGCCTTTAGTCGGTAAGCAAAAATGTTTTTATTCAGGCAGGTTTTTAATGTGTGACCATGGGATAGCTTTTGTATGGGTTGTTTGTTTTATGGGGTGGGTAGCATGGCCTTGGGTATCTTTCTGATAGAAAGGTGGCATAGAAATAAAATAAAATAAAATAAAATGTTCCTACCTTAAATACGACATAGAGATCTTCTAATTCTTGCATAGAAAAGCCAATGTCACCAGATATAGCTCGGACCTTTAGGAATACAGAAAACAAATCTATCTTAAATTTTTAGCTGAAACCTGGGAAAGTTAAATCGAGTAATAACAGGAAGCTATATTTTACAAATTATGACAAAATGACTTTCAGAGCCTGCGGGACTTGACCGGAGAAAGGAAGGCATATGTAATGATTTTGAGTAGAATACTAAAGTCTGCATTTGGGAGTTATTGATCTCTAAGACAGGAAGATGGGGGGGGGGGGGACCAATGACAGCTAGAGAAGAATAGCTCTATTCCCTTGAACTCAGTGGGTAAGCACAGCAAAAAAAACTGGTAAAAAAACATTAAATGCATTTCCTGCTCTCAGTGCACTGTAATTGGAAATGGGGACAGGAAATGTGTCAACTCCTTCTTCCTTTCTGCTTTTATCTCTTTAAGCCTCTCATTGTCAAACCATCTACAAGGGCATTACAGGCGTTTGCTGGAGACATCTGATGCTATCTGGAGGGAAAGAACACCACAATGGCACAAACAACAGAGAAAAGTAGCAGTAAGAAGATGTGAAAGCTACTCTCCCTTTGAGACTCTCAAGCATGACAACTCCAAGGATGAAAAAGGTCAGTATATCCTACTGCCACACCCTTAGTGAGGAAGGGGAAAGCTAACAGGCAGTGTTTTGTAGCAAAGTCTGTTATGGCTTTTGCATAATAAAAATCACAACTTTTCCTCTCCAATTGTCAGAATATAAATACACAGGAATTGCTTAGGGACGGCAGCTACATTCCAGGACTATTGCTCACTTTTTAAATGCCCTCAACCCACTTTTTGCCACAAAGCAACTCTGTTTTTTAGGATGGTGTCATTCAGGATCACATCAGTTAGTTCCTAATCAATTTAGACTGTTTACTTCATTATATCCTCAAAATCCAGTCCAGGTACAAAGTACGAGAACAATGAGATCAAGAACTGTACAAACATTATAAAAACTAGATGCCACATACCACACTTCTCTTTGCTGTTTCTTCCAATGAATGGATTACCTTCAGTCTCTGCTTAAAGCGCATCTGCTCAATATCGTCTGCTTTCAAATGGCCAAATTTCTGCAGTCAGAAAAGGTATGCTAATTTTATAATTCAAGACATAGGAGAATGCCAATGCTTTCAGATAATTTACAAAACAGTAATATCTTGAGGGATGAAGCAAAGTTCAATCTGTAGCGATGGTGAGCAACTGCAGCCTCTAGCTATGTGTGCAAGCCACACATCCATAAAAACAGGGGGAAAGCAGGTGCAGGAAGTATATTAGCAGCAATAAGAGGCACCATCTGAACACCAAAAAATGTAACACAAAAAAGCCTTTGCTTTATGTCATGAGCCCTGTATGTACTTTTTAAAAAGTCAAAAATGAAAATTAATAAGAAGCTCTAAAAGAGAAGTGAGGGGAGAAAGGTGTGATGACAACAGAAAATTACAGGATAGAATCATTTCTGTGCTTAATGAAAGTGGCAGAAGAGTCCACATCCTGAATCAATGGATGCAGTGGGCGTATACATAAGACAGAGGTTTGATAGTAAGAAATACAACATTAATAAATAATTAAATTAACAAAAAAAAATCATATGAGTAAAAAGGTAGAACAGCTCTTGACCTCATAGGCTGTTTTAATAAGTTCAAAGATATCAATTTCTACAGGTGGATCATCCCCACTTGTCAATAAGGCATGGAGGTGAGGAATACGTGGAAAAATACTCTGTCGATTAACTACATTGTCCAGGTACCTACAGGAAAAAAAAAACCAAAACAAAATTAGTATGCAATCTGAATATTGGGGTTAGGAAAGTCAATTATCATTCTGAATACTTCCACCTAGCCTGCATATTGCCACAGATTGGTACAATCAATTTTATTATTTGTTCTGTACACAAATGTTCTGAGTTGTGGTTTTCAGATAATTAGACACATATGGGCTACAACAAACCAATTTACAACTAAACATTTAACCAATTTAAGTACCGCTAAACATTTGAGTTTTTGATCACTGAGGGTAAAAGAGACTTTTTGTATTTGTTCTAATTAGATCCTACTTGTCCTTTTCAGCAGAAAAACCTTAAGGCAGAAACAACAATTAGTATAAAATACTATTGATCAAATCAGGCCAATGGAAGGGGATGCAAAACTTGCAAGTTGCAGATGGCATCTCATCTAAAAAGACAGGGGCTCAGTGGCAATCAGCCCTACATGGCAATGGAAAGGATATGCTCTACTAGCTGGAGTGTGAATGATCCCTCATTTGAAATGAATAGGGGAGGGTTGGGATACAGCTGATCCCAGTGGACCAATGGAAACAATATCATAGATTCTCCTAATCTTTTCTATGATGGGTTCTATTCTGAGACTGTATTGGCTAGATATTCCAGCAGAAATAAATGGGTAGACCGTCTTCTAGGGCCTCTCTTCACAACAATAAAGAAATCCCACGTTACAAATGTTCACCTCTTTCTCTCACACACAAAAGGACTGCCTGTCTTTGGCTGAAGGGAATTCAATAGTCTCCTTCATGGAAATTGGATTTTCTTTCACAGAAATTGGTTTTTCTATTACAAAGAAAATGAAATGGACAATGGCAATTCAGAATTCCAAAAATTAAGATTCCTTGGCCAAATAGATTCTGGATTTTAGAACAAAAGTCTTTTGGACTTTATTATACATACAGGGATATTCCATACCACAGCAAATGTTTTTGAGCATGCTGATTCTTATTAACTTGCAATGTACCGTAAGTAGTTTATTATGGGACTATAACTGAGACTAAGCAGAATTCAGAAACATAACCATCTTAGTCTGTATCTGTATGCAAAGTGATCTTGTAGCACATTTGATGCTATGGGCTGAAACAGATGGCCCTGATGGGGTGGCTTGACACTGGGTTGGGGCCACTGCAATTGCAAGCCACACCCTCAACCTGGCTTTTTGCTGGCACAAAAAGAAGTGTCAAAATGCCTTTTTTTTGTTGTTGTTGCCGCAGCAACTTTGCAGTGCGGTCTGTTTTGCCTCTTCCCAAGCAAAAGAACCTGTAGTTTAAGCTTTAGTACACCTGGTCTATTTCCTCAGATGCATGGCGTGAACAGATGCCCAGGAAAGATCTTTATAATCAGACTGTATGAATAGTCATAGAAATGCAAAACTGGTGGTTGTGCAAGTCAGGTGACAAGTTCAGTTTTAACTATGGTTGTTGAGGGACAAAGGCAGGAGAAAAGATATTACCTAAGTACTGAGTGGGTGGCTCACCACAGGAATGTTGGAGGGAGTTTTGAAAGGTGTATGCAGGCTGGGAATTAGATGTGATAGAACTACCCACGAGTATCCTCATCAGGATGGGGTGTTAACTAATGTTATATGTGTAGTGTGCCAAGAATCCATTGCTAGTGTTAAACCAACTGTTGATGGATTTTAATTTGTGGATATACTGTATTCCAATTCAGCTATTTCTCTTTCAATTTTTTCTTCATAGTTTCTTTGTTCAAGAGCAGCTGTCCCTTGAGGGCAGCTGAGGTCCAAGATGGAATGCCCAGAAAAACTGGTTTTCTGCAGCTGGTTTGTGCTAACTGTCTATGTCAATTTATCCTCTGGTACAGGGACTGGCCTATTTGGCCAATGTAAAGTGCTGAAGGGCACTGTTGACAGAGGATGGCATATATCACATTACAGGATGAGCAAGTGAAAGATATTGTGGGTTATGTAACTAGATCCTGCGAGACTAAGCAGCTTTCAGTCACTAACCTCACTTGAGAAAGAAGAATGAATGGCAATAATAGTATTTATCAACTCTATTGCCATTCATTTAATTATGAAACAAAACAAGATTACCTGCCCAAGACAGTCATGGCCTCGCCTTCATCACAGCAGTTTAATAACTTCTCCATGTTGGCATCTAGGATGGCCAAAGATACTTGCAAGATGACTTTGATGCCTTCATAGAAGAAACAGTCAACAATGACCACAGCACTTTCAAAAGGCATGACACTGAGGAAGAGAGTGAGGAACCAAGACAACGATATACTGGAAATGACACCCAGATCCTGCATCTTCTCAGACAGCTGGGGAAGACAGTCTCGTGTCAGTTCCTCAAAGATTCCCTGGTCTACCAATGCACCTGAATGGAAAACAAAGAGAGGATAAAGGGGTAGTGTAAAATGCATGTTGCAACTGCATGGCTGAGATAAAAACTAGTATAAAATAAATCTGAGGTAAAAACTGATATCCCATGTTCATATTCACCACTTGATTTGCAGGTAAATACTGTGAGGTGTGTCCACAGACCCTTAGTTAGCTGGGGAAAAAACACCTTTTTCAATTCAGCTGTGTGTTCCTATAAATTTAAGTAATTCAACTTGTAACTGACTTAGAGAATTATAAGAATGTTATGTGCAGTCCAAATTTTTTTATGCTCCACTAATATTAATACTCAAATCCAGTTTTTAGTACTTTGTCTCTTGTTCTGTCCAATAAATGTTCTAACTCCTTTTTTAAAACTGTGATCAATTATCTATACTCTTCCAAGTGCAGTTCCTGCAGTTTTTGCCAACTTCTATCATTTTTGGCACTTAGTCATTCATCATTTTAGTTATTACATTATTTTGGGGAAACTAATCTCATTTTCAAACTCAGACCTTATCTCAAAAACCTAAGTTTTTCCCCCCAGGAGGATGCTGCAAAGCAAAAAAGGATGCTGCAAAGTAAAAAGAGGATGCTGAAGAACTCAGAGGCAACTGGGCATGTTGAACTAGAGAAAAGATAGAAATACAGTTTTGGAATGCTAGAATAATATCAGAATGTAAATACCCTTTCTCATTCTATCAACTAAGGACAGGATTAAATGTTGTGGGCCCAAAACCAAAAAACACAAGAGTAGGTTTAAGAAAAAACAAACACTATTCTATCCACATGAAAAATCCAGCAACTAAAAGGCTCAATAGGAATGTGACGGTGCGGCAAGCACCTTCTGCATTTAAGGCTATGAGTTTGGAGGTTTGCATTTATGAAATGTTACAGCCTGCTTAGTTTGCAAAGAGTTTGAGTTCCTAAAGCCCTTTTTGCACTGTTTTGATGTGTATGTTACTTGTTAAAGGTTTGATTGCATTTATTGGTTCTTGGCACCTGCCAATTATTGCTTATGTGTAACAGTTTAAGCTTGCTCCTCCCCTTTTTTCTGGGGACCTGGAAAGGGGTAACCATCTTTTCTTTCATTCGACTACCAGAGACTCTACAAAGTGGACGTGTTGGAGGGTGTGCTAGCCAGGCCTTGGTCAAGCCATCTTCCAGTACGTAATTCTTCAGTCCTCGAAGTTCGCACAGTATACTCAACATAACGCAGTTATATTCGGGCGCCCTCAAAACATCCAGCTGACAACAGAAGAAGGTTCCCTGACTTCATATAGGCCATCTGGCTGGGACTTTGAGCACCCTTGCCTCAAAGTCAAAGAGAGGGAGACTTTGGTGAATCATCCGGCTGAATTTTCCAGGACTACTGAGTACAATGCAACTCTGCTTTAAGAAATAAACCCCCTTTTGCTAAAGTAACTGTTCGGTTTGGTCCTTGGGAAACCCAAAGCCTCTAAAGGAGGGCAGGAATCAATCCCCCAGGGAGAGAATCATCACATCCGTGTCCCTTTGAATTCATATAGCCCGGGCGCGATGGCACAAGGACGTTTATCGGTGCTGTGTCCTTGAAGACTGTAAAGTAACATTTGGAAAGATATCTAAGACCCAAAACACACTGTAGAACTAATCCAGTTTGAGGCTGTTTTAACTGCCCTGGCTAGGAAATTCTGGGAACTGTAATTTTGTGAGACATTAAGCTTTCTCTGTTACAGCACTCTAGTGCCACAATAAAGAACAATTCCCAGGATTACTTAGCACTGAGCCAAGGCAGTTAAAGCAGTCTGAAACTGGATTATTTCTGCAATGTGTTTTGGACCTAAGGTGCTTCCACTGAGAGATTTATCTGTATTAGATGCAAGAGATTAGGACTAGATAGTTAATTTGATTTCATCCAATTTATTATAAGAAAAATTACAGTGTTTTTATGAGACAATGTTTTCAACATGCATCTCTTGTTCTAAGGAGAAGCTATCTGAACCATACAGATATTAATAACTAAACCTCTCTGTTTCAAGCTGCTGTGTACTAAACTAATGCTAGCTTTAATTGTTATCTGGAAGACTTACCAACCACTCTGGTGTTATAGTAATCTGGCAGCATCCTTTCACACAGGGCAACAAGGAGCCAGAAAGCTTCTTCTTCATTACAGTACAATAGTAGTACTGATGTCACAATGTTCATAGCCTGAGAACATGTTGGTACACACAAAGAACATAGACACAAAGAAAGAAAATAATTCATACTAAGTGAGAAGCATATTTGAGGAGGAAAATCTTTAATGTAATTGTTTCAGAACCTCAGGCATAAATCATAAATGAGACATCTCAAACAAAAGATATTACAGCTCAGAATCACATTCTTAGCTTCAGATAGACACTGTACTGTTTTTATTAGAAACTAGGAAAATCACAGATGAGGAACAATGGAAAGAGAGGACTTCTTGCATGTATCTTATTCATCTCCATACTCTTTCTCTACTTCCCTTCTCTCTAAAGTTTGAAAAAATATATATACTAGAAATAGAAGGGGTCTTCCACAGGGCTTTACATATTAACAGCACATGTCTTTCATCTTGACTATGCTAAAATGGAAGTGGTACTCAGGGTCAAGGACAGCTCTTTCACCCAGACAAGACATTCCCACTGACAAAAGGCCTCATTTCCAAATTACAGAATGGCTAAAGTAGAAGAGTAGTGCCATCAAACTCTGATGAAGTCTACAACTGATGCTACCTTACCTGGCAGTAGCCAATTGTGGGATTCCGAAAAGCATATGCTGTTAGTACCCTTCGAAGTGCAGCAATCCCCAATTCATTCTGGAAAGCAGGATGCTCTGGCATTGAACGGTGTAAGTCCCTCTCGATTTCTTCTGTGGCAAGGCTATACTTTCCTACAGACTGTTCCACCAAGTCTGCATAATACCCAGGGTGAGTGGTCATCTCATTCCAGGCTCCTGCCACAATAAAACAACAACAAAAGTCATTTTTCTTGTCTAAGATGCTCATGAATTCATGGCCACCCTAAGGTGTTCCACGCATGAGACTAAATGAATGATGTAATAATATAATAAGCACCATATATTTTAGAAATGATTTTTCAACAAATGCCATTTACCTAGGATTCTACATCTGCGGAACCTTTTTTCAAAAAAATCATGGAAGAAAACTCAAGATGGGATATAACTGGTTAAGGACTAAGGAATTCTATCACTAGAACGATTTATTGTTGTCCTGTCAGTTTTGAGGGTGGACTTCCATCTTAATGGTGAAAGTAGGCTACAGTTAATAATCAAAGAACTGTTACCCTACAGCATACTTACTTACCTGAAAAGAGGAGCCACAGCTCTCCACGAAGATTCTCTGGTATTCCTTTCAACACCAGTTCACGGGTCTTGGCTGTGCGGTACATACACATCCCTCTCCCATATTCAAAGAAATGTATGTTCCATGATTCTTCTTTCATTGTCTCCTTTGCCTTCAAAGGAAAGCATTTGTGGGATAACATTACTAGAAACATCAGTTGACCCAAACTCTGCATTTTTCCTTCTACTCCTATGCAATACACTTTACTTATAAATAATTTATGAACATTGATCTCTTATAGTAACTAACTTTGAAAGATATTGAAGCAGAAATGTGTAAAGCTGAAATATGATATCAAACAACTTCCTTCTCAATGAACAGAACAGTGATTAGAAATTGGGTGTGAAGGGCACTAGTATACCCTATATACTTGACTATAAGTTGACCTCATGTATAAGTTGAGGGCAGGTTTTGGGGCCCATGGATAAGTCAAGAGTAAAACTTAGGGGCATCTAATAAAGTATCTAAATGATGAAGCAAAGGAAAACAATGTCAAAGAACATCCAAAATTCCAGCAGATATAACTTTGTGCTCACTTTAAAGGCTGGATGGATGAGAGAACAGAGGGAAGTCAGTGCTTCCATGACAAATTACACTCTTTTCAACAGGGGATGGTTCCTTTTTTAAAAAATGAGAGTTGAAAGTACAGTACCTACATTGACCCATGGATAACTCGACTCAGGTTTTTTGGGTCAACGTTTTTACAGTAGTTCCCAAATTGTGCTATCTAGCCTGGCATAATATAAGTTCAATAAAAATAATTCTGTCTCTATCTGTATTTCACAGAATATGACTGTGTTCCTGTCTCAGGTTAGCATTTATATCCTAAAGGATTAGTGAAAAGATTCTTTACTAGATACGTTAGCTAGCATGCTTAACTCTTACTTTCAAGACACCCTGCTTTTACAACACAAGGTTGTACATTATACCTTAGTTTAAGTCAACCAAAAAAACTTGTAAAAGAACACAAACACAGAAAAGTTTCCCAATGCACTATCAAAATCAATAAACTGGTCTATGCGTTGATTTCCCTTTTAGGGCCAGCCCCAGTACTTTCAAATTTAGTATCAATGATAAAGTTCAGCCACCTATGTAGATTTTAGAAAAACATGGAATGTTTGCTTTAAATCATCCATGCCTTTAATTTTTAATTTAATATGTTTGAAACATTTTCCCACTTAAGTGTATTTGACTGTATTTTCTTTTGTAATTTTTATTTGTTTTTGTGATATATGGTTTTGCAGTGGCTTTGTATTGCACCGTATAGTTCAACAAACAAAAACCCTTCCCATCCCACTGATAAAGAATTGGACTTACTCCCTTTGATCCAAGGACTTCATCAGAGTTGGACCCAAAGAGTTTTAGCAACCCCTGGGATGCTGTTGGCACTGTATCTTTGCAAAAATTGCCTAGCTGATTGTTGAGAGGAGATTCAGGACTGACGGCAGGTGGGCTGTTGGGAGACAGTTCTGGAAACTCCTAAAAAACAAATGCATAAATTGAAAATAGTGAAAGTACAAACAAGCTGCCTTGCCAAACCAAAGAACATTTAGGCTGCATCCATACTGCAGAAATAATATGGTTTAACTCCCCCTTTAACTGCCATGGTTTAATGCTATGGAATTCTGGAAACTCTATGGCACCAGAGCACAGCTCCACAGCACTGAGCCATGGCAGATGAAGGGAGGGTCAAACTGGATTATGTGTGCAGTGTGGATGTAGCCTTAGAATCATAGAATCATAGAGTTGGAAGAGACCACAAGGGCCATCCAGTCCAACTCCCTGCCATGCAGGAACTCTCCATCAAAGCATCCCCGACAGATGGCCATCCAGCCTCTGCTTAAAGACCTCTAAAGACCCTTAGAACAGCATTGACTTCCTCCTTCTTATCATTAAGTGTAGTTCCATTCAATCCTTGCTTAAAGCAGCATGCTTTTGACTCTCTGCTGAGCTGACCATCTAGGATGGGTATAAAACTTTCAGCATCAAAACCACTCCATCTATTTCAGAATAACAGCTCCTTTTCACTATGGACTTGTACCTGCTACATGTCAATCCTAGCTGCCCAATGAGCACATCCATACGAAACTTGAGTTTGTAGATATTTATTTGCCACATACATAGCACATTTTTGCATGCATTTTAAAAAAGTAACATGTGAAGCATCAGTGAGCAAACAGAAGGAACGAAAAGGCTTACTAATATTTTCAACAGTTACTGAGAGTACAGGACAATTAGAAACATTTAGCAGTCCTGACCAATATTACTCAGTTTGTGAAGATGGGAAGTGACCCCTCTCCAAATGATACCTTTCATTTTCTAAATCTACTCACTCCTGGATTTGAGTGTGTGTGTGTGAGTGTGTTTTAATTAATTCTCTCCAATTATTTGGATTTTTCTCCAGTATAATGTTGTTCCATTTTCTTCTTACTTTCCCATCTACTTGCTTTTTTCATTCTTTATTCGTCCATCTCCAAAGCCATCTCATGACACTGTTCATTAACTAAGTCCTTTCTGTTATAATTTGGCTCATTATTAATAGGTGGAATGACAGTGAATTTTTAGCCCATTATCTCATGTGGGAAATAATGTTATGAACTTCCCATAGTCAGAGAATTTAATCAAAGATCTCAGCAAATGTACAGCATTTAAAACAGACAATGCTTCCTAATCTGCAGTCCCTTAGATAAAGACAGTATTATGTATCCTTGATAAAAACAAAATAAACTGGAAAGGGCACATGGTGTATGGCTCTACACAAACAGCAGCTCAGGCACAGAATTCCAATGAGAAATGGCCAGTGAGAAACTCCAGTGAGAAATGACTCTCAAGAACACATCACAAGACTCTCAAGAACAAACTGTCTAAGGAAGAACAGAATCTGTAAACAGTGTAGAACAAGAGTCAGTTTCACTCTCCCCTCCATTTACACACTTATTTGATTGTCAGCATTCACTAACTAGTTGTCTTTCTTGTGCATGCACAACATGGTACACAACAATCATGGTGCATAAGCAATGGTGTACGTCTTCTCCCCTACACAGATGCTGTCTTATGTCATGTCATTCATGCAGCCCAATATTGTCTGCTCTGCTCTTTTGAATCTCAGACAGAAAATGTTACCTCATTTTAAAAACTTGAAATATCAAGCAGTGAATGTAAGACCCTTTACGTACAAAACATATGCTGTCCACTCTGCTATAATCCTCATCTAGCGGCCCTTAGTCAGATAATTCAATGTGAGATTTCAACCACTTTCCCCTTGTTCTGGCATCTAAGGGAGCCAATGCTGTCTAACCAGTTTTCTCTTAAAACAGTATATTGTTAGAGGTTTCATTCTATAAGTCTCTTTCTCTGGTAAGACAGGATAGGATAAAAATAAATCTTCTTTAGTTTATTCTTTAATGTTGAGAAAATAGGTAAAATCTGATTTAAGATGCAGATAAAAGACCAAATCGTTTACAGAAAGCTGAACAAATCACAAGCAGTCTTTCCAGTGTATCTTGCTGTAAGCAAAGGGAAGCCCTTGGCTTGTCATCCAGATTTGGAAAGCAACATAAGGGACCATACCATTAAAATACATTTGGAATTTGCCACAGCCATTATGGAATGCCAACTCAGCCCTTCCAGAACTTTCTTCTAATACCTCATGAGCATGGTCACCGAAGCTTTTCTTCCACCCTCTGTCATTGCTACATGACTGCTTTGATGGGGTTTTCTGTAGGAAGTCAGAGATTCTCTGTACCAGGAAATCTCGATCTTTCAGGTTGGCAAAAAGGAAAGTCATTTTGTTTTTGGTGCTGATGGAGAGTGGACTAGGCAAGACACTGGAACTGTCGGCTTTCTCAACAATTGTGACCTAGAGAATACACACAGGTTAATGAAGTTATACCAGGCTCTTCTAAAATTACAATGTTCAGCGATTAAGTCTAAAGAAATAATCTACACCCTTGATGGATATCTTTTCCAAGACCACCCCCTTCAAAAGATATGGTGCTTTGGGCCACCAAGATCTAACTGCAGGCATGGTTCTTCTCCCTGGAGAAAGATGACGTCAGGTTTTGTAAAAACCGTGGAGATCCAAAAGTTACAAGCAACACAATAAAGTAAGGCCTATTTTCATTCAAGCACATTATTTCTTAAACCTTTCAATGTTTTATTTTATAGCAATAGCAAGTACATTTCTATACTGTTTATCAGTGCACTTAAGACTCCCTAAGTGATTTATATTGTGTAAGCTAATTACCCCCAACAAGCTGGATACTCATTTTAGTGTCTTCAGAAGGATGCAAGGCTCAGTCAACCCTGAGCCCCTGGCTGGGATTGAACTCACAACCTTGTGGTTTGTGAGTGAGTGGTTGGAGTACTAGCATTTAACCACTGCGCCACCAGGGATTTTATATCAGATCTCCTTAATACTCATGCTGTATTCAGCATGGATTTGGACCTTTGACAATGGAATCCATGTGACAAAAGCAGGGGATGAAACAGTACTGCAGGATGCATAGTTCACTCTCACATACATAAGTCTGCTTCTTCTGACTGTGACCAGTGATCTCCTACCTTCTCTGGCTCAAAAAAGAGTCCACAACTGTAGAATGGCGTCATTACATGTGACCCTGCCCCACATATTCTGAACCACAAATGGATTAATACCTCACCATTGGCTATGTTTTCTATGCATGTTGGGAGTTTTAGCCTAAAAACATTTGGAGGGCCATGGCTACTCTTCCCTCCTGCAGAAGGTGCAACAAGAAAAATACTGGACCATAAATTAGGTTAAATTAAGCCTAAAATTATTTAGCCAATGGGATAAACTGAGGATTTAAATAATACATCATACCAATATTCCCTTAAAACTAAAACCTGCCTGGAGGCTAACAAAACTGGTAAACAAATCTTACCTCCCTGAGTGGTATTATGAGATGACAAGCCTCCCCGGCCTTGCTAGCAAAACAGATATAGTTATTGGAAACAAACATCTGGCCTAGAATATGGATTTTGTTGAACGGGGTCCACAAAGTACAGTCTGTGTGCCCATCAAGACGTTCATCCTTAGGTAGCCGAAATGTAGCTCGGTACCACTCATTTTTGGCTCGAGCATCCAGATCTCTGTAGAAAAAGACAACCCCATATACTTAGCACTTGGGAGGAAAATAACTCTTTCTACTATTCAACTGTTACAGGAACTGGTCTTTTCACACAGGTTTGTCACATGTTTCTCCTTTCTTTAAGTATACAAAATTTTACACCTGATTCATGGCTGGCAAAAATCCCAACTAAAGCCATATAGTTTTCAGTCCAGCATTGAACACTGAAAACAATGTTTTCTCAACACCTGTTCAAAAATCCAAGTTATTAAATCCTTGGGTCATAGTCAAAGATCCAGGAACACTGAAGCACTGGAATGTTAATCAGAATTCCTGGCAAAGGCTTTCCTGATGTGGCAGGAAAAATATCTGCCCAAGGTTAGTGTGAAAATAAAAGTTTTAAAGAAGTGGAGGTGGGAGAAAAGATAGGAATGTTTTACAGATCACCTAAGAACAAGACCCATCATCTTCTCTGTCATTCTGGAACTGTACTAACTGTACTGGGGCCTGATGTTCCTATTCCTTTCCAAGACTTAACCCAGAGGAAAACAGTTCTGCAAATCTGCAGCAGAAGTAGCTGGCCTAATACAAATTTCAAATCAATGTCAAAGTCTAATAGATATCAAATATAAAATCCAAGTCAAATCCATTGATGTTAGAAATCAACTCTTCCTGAAAAAACGAAACAGAAAAGAAGGGAATGAAAGCCAACAATGCCATGTTGCAAGATTCTGAACTGCAAAAGTGAGATTCTGCCTCTCATGTACAAACCAGAGTACACTCCAGGGAACTTAAGACCCTCATTAAAATGATTCCTTTTGTAGTAGATTAATCAATGCTTCACAGTGCTATACATAAATATTACATGATAACTTTTTTTTCAGTTGCACTTGATTTCCTCCTAAAATTGGGGGGGGGGGGGGGGAGAGAGAGGGAGGGAGAGAGGGAGGGGGAGGGAGAGAGAGAGAGAGAGATACCTTTTCAGTGCTGAGATATTCTTAAGAGGCTTGCTGGGCTTGGGAAGCAACATGTCCTCTGTGAACCCTTTATTGTCAAATAGTTGCCGCATGGCAATGTTAGCCAGCTGTTCCATTAACTTGAAGGTTTCGTTGATGTTGAGGAACATAGAAAAGTACAGCTCACTGTCCCTGGTACTCACTTTGATACATTCAGGGAACAGAAGAGTAGCATTCTTCTCCAGTTGTGTTACATCCACCCACTGGACTATTAAGGTCACTAGAGAAGCAAGCAAACCCAAGCCATCATTTACTAGCAGATATTTCAAACAAATAAGAGCTCATATTTTATAAGTGTTGCTTCAACAATATTGGGGGACGTGTCAATGCAATACCTCGGACTGCTTAGCTATGAATAAGGAATCAGGAGTTGGCCAAGAACACATTTTTTCCAGTGTCTTTTGGTGTAAGAATTTCCCCTCCTACCCACAGCTGGGACCTATTGTTAAATCAGTATGGATGATAATAATAAATCTAAATTTATTAATTAATAATAATAAAGAGGCTTGCTGGGCTTGGGAAGCAACATGTCCTCTGTGAAACCTTTATTGTCAAATTAATAATAAATTTACAAAACAAACAATGATTTTATACCAGTTAGCAGTGTAATAGACCAATGGTTCTGAACCTTTTGTCCCCAGATGTTATTGGACTAATAATAATAATAATAATAGTTTATTTATAGCCCGCTCCTCTAATAAATACTCAGAGCGGGGTACAGCAGAATAAAAAGATACAGAGCAAAAACAACAATCACATCCCACCCCAACCACCCCCTTTAAAACTGAATTAAATCTAGACAGTTTAAAATTAACATAGTTAAAATTGGTCGGCAGTTATTAAAACAAAGTGCATTTTCATGAACAATCCGTGTGCAAGGCCGCATTAAATCGATTCAAGTAAGTATTAAGTAAAAGGATCGCTAATAATTTCCAGTGCTGTTTATATTTTCAGAGCAGGGAGCAAGGGTTTCACTTATTCTCTCCTTCAGGGAAAGGCCTGCCGGAAAAGATGCGTCTTTAAAGCCTTTTTGAAACTAGCCAGTGATGTAATTAGACGCATCTCGTCCGGCAGGCCGTTCCAGAGCTTAGGGGCAGTAGCTGAAAAGGCCCTCTGAGAGGTCTGGGACAGCCTGGTTTTCATCGGCTGCAGTAGGTTCCTCCCAGAGGACCGAAGTGTGCGGGGCTATAACAGATAGAATCCCTGACCACTGGTCATAATGGGTGGAGCTGAGAGCTGGAAGTCTAACAACATCTGAGAACCCCAGTAATACTCAGCAGGTGGAGAGCTTACCTTCTTTGCCCAAAAGGAAGGAATAGAAACAAATGTGGTTAACAGTCAGATACAGCCAGCCTTGCCTGGGGACACGCCCCTTCCAATAGCTGCAAGAGTAATAATTAACTAGTTTTTCTACTTCAGGCATTCCAAATTGTTTACGCATCTTCAGTTCTGCTTCCTTAAATTTACCAGGATCTTCTTCCCCCTGAGGTTGCTGATTCTTATTTTCTTCAGCAATAATGCCCTATGAAGAAAAAAGGAGAGAGTGACCAACTAAAACCTAAGGGGTCTTATACAGAATGGGTTTGTTGCATTGTGCTAAGTATAGTTCACCATCTGAGATCAGATTTCAGATTTTGGCTAGATTGCAACTTCCAAACACTTAATGCTCAATATTCTATACAGTGGAATATGTGACAGCACATCCACTTATCTTCTGTTCAGTGAATGGAATGTGATTGTGCAAATGCTCATGGATCTATTGAACATTGCCAGACATTATTAATAACCAACTCCATCCATGGCAGCACCATTGTTTATTACATTCTCTGTATCTTCAAATCTCTTCCAATTTATTGAAACCCTATGGTGAACTTATCACGTTTTTTTCTTGGCAAGATTTGTTCAGAGAGGGTTCACCATTGTCTTTCTCTGAGGTGCATAGAGTGGATTTGCCTGAGATCACCCAGTAAATTTTCATGGTCAAGTGGGGATTTGAACCCTAGTTTCCAGAGTCCTAGTCCAACAAATATACCATGCTGGCTCTCTCGCTTTCTTTACATTTTAAAATTTTAGTTTATGTTCTTAAACAGATTGTGTACAACTGTATCCAGTAATCTGTACCATAAAGAAAGTTATACAAGAAGCTAGGAGACACAAGAACAATACCTCCAGGAGAAGAACAAAGGAACAGCACATTTCAGCAGAAGCAGGAATAGGCAAAACTATAAAAACCTGTTCAAATTGAAGTTTGGCCCAGACATATTGCTTTTAATCACAAGGTGCAATGTTAAACTAAACAGTCTCTCTTATTATTTCAAGTAAAAAAAAAAGAGTCAAGATTCTAAACAGTTGGCTCACTAGACACAGCTAACAGTGCAAACATCTGTCTCATATAGAGCTTCCCATGAAGATTCAGACTGTGTAGCTCTCAAAAGTGTCTCCACACTGTGGTTAAAGAATGATGCTGGAAGAATAGGTGCCTCTTACATGTATCTTGCCCTTGACAAAGGTAGTGATATCTTCATCATTGTCAAAGATGGCAAGAGTCTGGAGCAAGTTATTCTCTAGCCATTCCCAGTGTTTTGTGATTTCCTTACGGGATGAACCTAGGAAGAAATTAAGAAACAATCAGAGAACAGCACCAGCTTTGAAAGCAAGCATTATCAAAGTTATTAAAGCAAGCCATTGTTTTCACATATTTTTTCTCAGAATGATTCTGTCCTACCTTGGGGAGCTTAAATGAATTCTAATAGGTTACAGTGTTGAATTCTAATACTGTAGGTTATAGTGTTCTGCAACATTACAGAAGTACTCTTTATATTTTATATTTAAGATATCCCACTTATTTATACTTTCTCTCCACCTACTTGCCTCTCTCTTCATTTTATACAAATGCAACTGCTATTAGCATGTGCTATTCTTTTGTTTTATTCTTGCCCTTATCACTTTCCTCTTTGTCCCAACATAGCAAAAGGGAGCATCTTTGCTGAGTGAAGATTTCAAGTAGAAATCTACACTGGAGACCATGACTGCATCTTTTAAAATCATCCAGCTCACAGAATGGCCAGGTGTGTTTTTTATGCTATAAAAAAGACCTGTCACTTTTTTTTAAACCAAGATCAGTTTTTTTAAAATACACCAGCTGATTATGAAATCCTAGATTAAAGCTCTGAACCTAATGGCCCTCTAAATATATCCATATTTTCCTCAGAACTGGATTCTGAGATGGTACCCTGAAGAACCCCTAAATTAGGAGTAGGCAAAAGGTGGCCACACAGCAACTCTCCCCATTTTTGCAGCCCCAGATATGCATTCGAATTCCCAGGGACTATCCATTTTCAAGCAAACAATAATAATATTGAACTTCCTCTCCTATAAGCCTCCAAAAGCAGCAATACACTGAGTCTCTAGAACCCCTTCTTTTCTGCCCTTGCTCCTCTATATCTTTAATCTCTCTTTCTCTTTGGGTTCCTTCCCTTCCAACTTCAAACATGCTCTCATTTCCCCAATTCTGAAGAAACCCTCTCTCGACCCCCTCTTCTCTGTCAAGCTATCGTCCAATCTCTCTTCTTCCTTTTCTCTCTTAAGGTTCTGGAACAGGTAGTTTATTCTCGTTGTCTTGAGTTTCTCGAAGCCAACTCCATCCTGGACCCTTTTCAGTCTGGTTTCCGCCCACGGCACTCTACAGAGACTCACCAAGATCTCAAACGATCTCTTGCAGGCCAAGGCAAATGGCCTCTACTCTATTCTCATTCTTCTTGATTTGTTTGCAGCCTTTGACACTGTGGAGCACTGTCTCTTGCCTGACTTACTTTCTGACCTTGGGTTCTCCGACTCTGTTCTCAACTGGTTTAAATCTTACTAGTCAGACAGATCTTATGCAGTGGTCACAGGTGATCAGACTTCCTCATCTGTTCCATTATCTTTTGGAGTTCCTCAGGGCTCTGACCTGGGTCCCCTTTTGTTCTCTCTATCACATTGTCCTTTGGTAAACTCATCGGTTCTTTTAGTTTCTCCTATCATCTGTATGCCGATGACACTCAGCTGTATCTTTCCACCCCTGACCTTTCACTGTGGCTTGAACAGCAAGTCTCATCTTGTCTGGCTGCCATCTCTCAGTGGATGCGGCATTGGCGCTTGAAGCTCAACATGTCCAAGACAGAGCTTCTTGTCTTTCCACCTAAGCCCACCCTTCAATACTACTTCTCTGTCTCTGTTGACGAGACTTCTATTCAACCGGTTCAGCAAGCCCGCAGTCTTGGCTTCATTTTTGATTCTTCTCTGTCATTTATTCCCCAGATCCAGGCCTCTGCCAAGGCCTGTAGTTTCTCTCTTTACAACATTGCTAAAATCCATCCATTCCTTTCAGCCTCTACTGCCAAGACTCTGGTCCACACCCTAGTGGTCTCGCGACTAGATTATTGTAACCTTCTTCTGACAGGGCTTCCTCTCTCTCACCTCCATCTTTTAATCTGTGTCCAGAACTCAGCTGCACTTATTATCACATCCGCTCACCTCTTTGACCATGTTTCTCCTCTCTTATCCTCCCTTCACTGGCTCCCCTTCCCCTTCCACATTCAGTACAAGCTTTTGTTGTTGACTTTCAAAGCCCTCCATGGACTGACCCCTCCATACTTGTCTGAACTTCTTTCTCCTCACACTCCTTCTTGTACCCTCCGTTCTGGTAGTCAAGGTCTCCTGTCCCACCCGAGGATTTCCACTGCCCCGTCCCAGATTAGTCCCTTCTCACTTGCTGCCCCTCACTCCTGGAACCTTCTTCCCCCCCCCACACATGCCTCATCAGTTCTCTAACCAGTTTCAAAATTAAGTTAAAGACTATATTTTTTAGGGAAGCGTTCTTAGGATTGTGCCGTCTGCCCCTGGATGCCTCCTTTTAACTATGTATTAAGAAGCTGTGCCTTTCCTCCAGTCCATCTGCCTTGGTCTAAGCCCCAGAGGGAGAGAAGAACCACTGGACCTCATCCCCTTCCCACCACTTTCCCCTTCCCTTTTGTGTTGTCTCTTTTAGATTGTAAGCCTGAGGGCAGGGATCCGTCTAATGATAAGGTTGTATGTACATCACTGTGTAAATTTACAGCACTATATCAATAAAATAAATAAATAATAAAATAATAAATACATATTTTAAATAGGGCACAGAGGTCCCTTGTATTGTTTAACATCAAAATAACACTTTCAAAAACCAGTCCAGCTACTTTCAGTTTTCCCCCTTTTTTATTGTCCATGTAAACTACAGACTTATCAAAGCTTCTCACATTTGCCCTTAATTCTTAAAAAAATAAACAAACCTACCAATCTGTGCATGTGGTGCTAAAGACAGCAAATATGAACCACTAGCAATTCCCCTTTAAGAAATTCTTGCCTCTCTGATTAGATAATAATAGTACTTACCACATGCTACTGCCCAATAGATCTGAGAATCCTGCGTCTGGTGCAAAATCCTATAGGGAGCAACTCTAGCACTGGAATCCAAAACAACATCCAGTGTCCCCACAAGCAGCCCTAAGAAGAAAAAGACACAGAGTAAAATAGAAGGAATGTCATCTGTGTGAAAGACAGAGAAAGTTGTGACTTTAACAAGTGGTTTTTTTGGCATGTAATGATAAAAGATAGCATTTCTGTCTTGAAAAATGGTTGCACCCCCCATACCTACCATATAGACTTGACTATAAATCAACCTCATGTATAAATCAAGGTTTTGGGGCAGGTTTTGGGGCCAAATTTACAGATTTTGCTATGACTCATTGATAAATCCAGGGCAAAATGGAGGGGCACTTAACAAGGTGGGTAAAGGAGGAAGTAAAGGAAAATGATGCCAAATTTACAAAATTCCAGAAGGCATAACTTTTTGTGTTCACCCTCATAGTTGGATGGATTGGAGGGAACTATGATAAATTGAGGCTGTGTAATGTGTGTGGGAGGCAACCAGGCATAGGTGGGGCTAAGAAAATGAATGTTTGTGGAAAAGGATGTAAAGGCAAAGCAAAGCAAATGGTAACTATATTAGCACTGATTACAGCCTTTATCACATGTTGCCTGATTCCGATCCTCTCTAATCAAAAACCTTTCAAAATCAGGAATAAGGATATTTCGAAATTTCTATTTGGGGGGGGGGGGGGGCAAAAAAACCTCCAATTAAAATGAAGGTACTTTTTGACAAAACATCTAGGGGTGGTTGGACGTTACCCAATTTCAGTCTATATTACGATGCTGTGTGTCTTGATTGGTTGTGGCCCTGATTTAAATTAGACAACCCCTTTACACTGCTATGGTTGGCATGCATACCTCTTTTATGGGAAGCATAAAATTAATAATGACTTTTTGAATTATTATATAAGAAGATCATTGCTTAAAGTCTGGTTAAGCTATAAACCTAGAATATGTCCATATATACCTTTATGGGGGTCATCAAATGAAGCCCTCTTCAGGGAAACTAAAACATCTAATGGTTCATAGCTCACCTGTAAGCTCTCACCTTTTGCCATTCTACTCAAAGAACAGGATGGTTCCTTTTTAAATAAGAGTTATACACTATTTTTAGTGCCTTGTTGATAAGTCGATAGGTTATTTGAGTCAACTTTTAAACTAAAAAGCCCAAGACAGGTTTTGTACAGGTTAGCCAATTTTTTTTTTTGACAAACATAAATGCTGGATGGTTTATAAAATATGTGTTCAGAGACATCCCTGGTTCTCTCCTGGAGACTGTTTGTTTTACAGTAGCCAGATATTCAGGAAGTGTTGTTGTTTGTTGTTGTGTGCCTTCAAGCTGTTTCCAATTTATGGCAACCCTAAGGCCATATCATGACTTTTCTTGGCAAGATTTGGTCCAAGGAAGTTTCTCATTGTTTTCCTCCAAGGCTGAATACATATGACTTGCCCAAGGTCACCCACTGGATTTCATTGCTGAGCATCTCCAGAGTCATAGGGTCATACTCAAACCACTATGCCACACTGGTTCCTATAGACTTCACTAAATACTAACTACTCACACCTGTTCACCTCAATCTGATCACTTTCAGATATTTAACTATAACTCCCATGTTGACTACAGATTATGGGAACTGTAACCCAACATGCCTGAAGGTTAATGGTTTGAAAAAAAAGATGCCTTATACCATCCCTATTATTCAATCAGGGTGCCTAGAAGCCAGAAGTGTTGAAAAGGCATTCTCAACAATTTCGATGCCCACAAAAGCAACATCCAGCTTTTTGAGAGCAGGTTTGGTGCTGTGGGTCCATATGCTGCTTCCATATCCTTGCATCCTTTCTCCATTTGTACACTGGTGATTTCCTTTCTCTTTCCTGCATTAAGTCAAACCACTGTTTATTATTTTGACCAAACCAGTAAACTATAGTTTGCATTTCTTTCAAACCATGATAGGAATCTAAAACAAACCGATTTTAAGTCCTGGTTTGAAGGGCAAATACAAGCCTTAATTTATACAAAAGGGAAGAAGAAAGAGAATATGTAAACAAATGGCTCTGTTGAGTTCTTATAAGACCAAACCATAGTTTCTTGGCATTACACTTGAATTAAGTCTCAAATTTTACTTATTTCATGCATAAAAGCAAACCAGGCCCTGAGAGCTCATTTTAAAAATATCTTAAAAATATGAACAAAGCATGCAATTAAGGTCTTAAGACACAAGCAAGGAGAAGGCTATGTGGTCAAGTGCTTTGGTTCCTAGAAGAGCTGAAAATAAAAGTCACTCACACAATGTATGTTTAACTGTAAAAAGAAAACTGCAGGGTACAACACATGAAGATGAATAGAGAAAATTTAAAATACCTTTGGCATACAAACATTTTGCTGCCTGAAGCAAGGAAAGGGGAACACTCTCCCTATTCCACTTACAAAAGACAGGGGAACTGGCAAACGAATCCTACTGTACACTTGTGATGGAACTGGTGAAATGGTTTTTCAAATAAATTATAGCAAACCCAGCTACTTGATGATATCAAATGATAGCAACATTGAGAGGAAATGTGATCACTAAGACTTATCTGCTGAAATGCTTCATAAATAATCTAACCACTAAAACTGATCTTCTTTGTATCCTGAGAGAGGCTATCGAACAGAAGATTGTAATGACAACGTTAGCAGGTTTCCATTTAGCAGAACAAGCAGCTTCCCATTTTCACTGTCATTACAAAACAAGTACATTTTTCTACCACATAAAAATCAGTAAAATGTTTGAAAAATCTTTTAAAATAATAGTATGTTACCATCACTGACACAGAGCTGTTTATTTTATTTTTTAGTAAGTAATACTGAAATAGCTATTGGAGTTTGTTTACTTATTCATTTTTGTATTCTGCATTTATGTATCCATTTTTAATATAGTCTCCCCTCCATATCTACAGATTCTGGATCCATGGCATCAACCAACCATAGTTTGAAAATATTAACCAAATAAATAATTAAATAAATAAATAAAAATTGAAGAAGCAAACCTTGATTTTGCAATTTTATATAAGGGACATCCTTTTACTATGCCATTATATTTAACAGGACATGAGCATCCATGGATTTTGGTATCCATGGAGGGTCCCAAGGGCCCACAGTTCTGCTTAATCATAATATTTAGTCACTGATTAGCAGGCATAGTGCCCAGACATTATTTCATTCCTCATTGTTTTCTACCATTAAAAGGTAAAAGGTTATCACTGGAATCCTATATGGCCTGTTACATTACATAACTTTACATATACCTAGCTATGTAGCAGAGGTGCTAAGAAACTCCTTTAATGAACTGTGGAGATGCATGTGGGACACTTGCAAGAGTGCTCAATGAGCATCATGACTGTGCGCAATGAGCATTACTATTATCATTGCAGAATGCGATGCGTAGGTGCGCAATGTACAATTTGTGTACCAATCTGCGCTGCACATTAATGTGCACTGTGAACTGAGCATGGGGCACTAAAATGGTCACTTTCCCAGCTCTGCTATGTAGTAAACTAACAGCAGCCCTCTCCTAGATGTGGATGTCACATAACTGTTCAAATCTACTTCCTGCAGATAAAGTCCACTTACAAAGATGTAACGCCCCAACAGAATTCCAACCATTATTTATTAAATTATGATTATTATAATAGAAGTGAATTTGCAAGAGTTTGCAAAACATTGGATTGAGATTTTATGCAGTGCCTATTGTAAGACTGCAGTGAGAGCCTTTTACAAAACAAAACATAGTTTGTTATTTGTTACTTGTCATTTATTTAGTTATAGGAACTTCTTGCTGTTACTCATAATTTGAAGTACAGTACGACTGTAACCCACTACTATTGATTTAATCTTTTAATTTAAAATATGATTTAAAATACAAATGGAAACAACCAACGTCCCAAAGCACTGTTTTGAGATGCTTAAAAGCAAAATTACCAGTGATTATGTTATTCTTCAAAAAAATATAATTGATATGCTCTTATGAGCCTCTAAATACATTACAAATAATATTATTTCGCATAAGAAGGAACTGTAAGTCAGTGATTGAGAGGTACATTGCATATATTTCAACCCAAAGAAATAACCATGTGTGAAACTCTGGAGAGTTTCACCCCCAACCAGTGCTGGCAATGTGATAATATCTGACTTATAAGGCAGCTTCCTAGATTCCTGTGGTGTGATGTGGCATTTCCAAGCTCTGGTGCAGTTAGTATTATATCGACATCTTACAGTTATCAACATAACATTGGAGGAGGTCTCCCTTTGCCAAGTGGCACTACAGATGTACCCCTTCTCTTATATATCCACTGCTTTCGAGTGGGAAAACTTTCTTTAAAAAATATGTCTTCCATGCATCAACTCTAACAGACACATGCACAGAGGCTTTTTCTGTAGTGGATCCATTAATAAAAACTGGAATTATATGTTTGAGACCCACTAAATTCATAGCCTGAGCAGCTTTCAGAAAATTCCTAGTTTAGTCCTGGGGAGGGATAAGTATGAGGGGGTATCCAAAAGTTTCAATGACTGCCTTTTAAAAAAATTGACAGAAAGTTTGTTTTGATTTATAATTGTTAACTCATTTCTATGTAGTCACTATCTAGATTCACACATTTTCCCAGAGCATTTTGATCCTCCGAATACCTGATATTGTAGAAGTCTGCAGATTGCGCCTGACAAGGATTTTACACTTTAGTCATTTCTGGCAGAGCTGGTCACAAAAATAAAGGATACAAAGAGCTGATATTCTCAGCAATGTGCACTTAGGGACTAATGATGACACTGGCAAAATTTCATCAATATTCCACAATAACTTCTGGGTAATAATTATTACTTTACGATACCCCTGTGTAAAATGTGGAAAAATGTGTAAATCTAGACAGTGACTACATAGAGATAAGTTAACAACTACAAATCAAAACAAACTTTCTGTCAATTTTTTAAAAAGGTGATCATTAAAACTTTTGGATACCCCTTCGTAGTCATAGAATTGTTTTATTTATTTATTAATTTATACAGCACTCTGGTTTTTCTTCAGAATGTAAATTGTTTTATTTAATTATTTATTCTTTCAATGTTAGAAATAATGGGTTTTTTTAACAGATTACATGAGACTTATCTTTCAGAGCTAGTAAAGGGTTAACTGTTATTTTTGATAGGAAAGACAAAGACTGGTACAGGAGATATACTGGCTTACTAGAAAACACATCAAAACAATGGAGATATCATTCATTTCATAACAAAGACCAGCTTTCCACTACAGAGAAGTTCTTTTGGGAAAGAATCTTGCAGTTAAAGAAAAGGGTACTTCCAAGAGGAGCCAGGGTCATAGGTATTTACAAAATTCAAGTTCTATTTACTTGCAAAATATATAGAGGGTCCACGTGTAAACCAGTGTTGCTTTTATGTACTGTATTGTTAGTCACCCTTCCAGGTTTCTGGATGAGGTGGGCTTAAACCAATTAATCGTGTAAATTAATATTTGCTGGTCACAGTGACTAGCACAAAAACATACTACTGTATATACTCAACTATAAGCTGACCTCATGTATAAGTCGAGGTCAGGTTTTGGGGCCAAAATTATGGATTTTGCCATTGCCCATGGATAAGTCGAGGGCAAAACTTGGAGGCTCCTTCAATGTGTGTATGTGTGCATGCGGCAAGACAGACTATCACTGAGGCCGAGAGAGGGATTCTTAAACTGTATATAGCAATAATAATAATTTATTAATTTATTATCAATATCAATCAATCACCGAGGACTCTTTCTGCTGGCTCTAGAGAGAAATAAACTCCTCTCTGCACCATATGGGGAAATCTTAAAGAGCTGTTATCACATTACCATAGTGACTCGTAAATAAGTGGACCTGGGATTTTGGGGTCAATTTTTGGGCATAAATGTTTACACTTATGGACGAGTATATATTAGCTTGTTTAGCTTGTATTTCAGATTTTTTTTAAAAAAGCTGTTCATACTTAAAAGGAAGATAGTGTGCTATCATACTGGTATATTATCAGGAGCATTAACTATGATTCAGCAATTCCTGACATGCCACGTTAGGGATGTTTGCAATGATGCACTAAATCACTTTCTACCAGCAACAGAATATCCATGTGACATTTCCTAAAAGCATATGAAATCTGGACAATATTCCACAAAAGAGAAGTGACAAAAGGCCTTGTCAAGAGAATATGTCAAAGCATTCTCCATCATATTTATAGGTGCTACAAGATAATGCTATAAGGAGCATGATACACAGTCCAAAAGGGAGAAAAGAGGGAATGGATTTTATTCTAGGAATACCTTTATAGAGGAGATACCATGATACCTATGTCAACAGCAATTTAACTGCTGTACAATTAAACTACAGTACATTTCTGTACTTGACAAGGGCATTAGACTTCCCCGAAATATTTCTTTATTATAATTTTTGCAAGCAATCTTGCAAAGGGTAAGAAAGAAAGCCTTTTAAAGTTACAGGTTTTTTTTAAGTTAAAGTTTAAGAAAAGGGTTTACAACATGGCAATGTATTATTACAGGGAGTGGGGAATAACAGTTTTGATGAACATGGACTGTTACTGATTTCCTTGAACACAACCTGAGCCAACAACTTGCATACAATTTATCCTGATAACCATAAAGTCTATTTGTTTTTAATGCACACATTATTGCATCGCTGCTCTGGGTGTGGACTGTCTTTCCATATTAAAACTTCTGTACCTTTAACATTGGACCACTGTGTAGACATGGACACTTGGCAGGCAAAGCTTGTCAAATCCCCTGAGCTACTTTGGTATATATAACAAACTCAACCTGCTAGAATCTCTCTTCCAATGCAAAAATATTGAAACTACTGGCAGGCTAAGGAAAGAAAAACTTACAAGCATGGTCTGGATGTAGTGGCCTGAGCATTGGACTATGACTCTGCAGACCAGGGTTCAAATCCTGGCTGAGCCTAATTCATCGGGTGACCTTTGGCAAGTCATTCTCTCTCAGCCTCAGAGGGTGGCCATGGCAAGCCCCCTCTGAAAAAGCTTGCCATTGAATGTCTCAAGGTCACCATACGTTGGAAAGGACTTGAAGGCACACAATAACAACAACAAGTCAGTCTGGGCTTTTTTGAAAGAAAACCATATCTATCTGTTTCATTGTAGCACACACCTGAAATGTTAGGCAAACTGGCTAGCCTCTGTTTGCCTTAGTGTGGACAACTCAGGGTCCCCTGCACTCTTTTTTGGGTCCCCGCCACTCCTTTTTTGCCACTGCTAAACTGGTTGCTACATCAAACAGCAACAGACATTGATCCTTACCTTTGCCCTTCCTATACCCTCAAGCTGTAGGACCAGGTCCTATTCTCTGTTGGACTCTGACATAGGAGGATACTCAGGCACCTTTATATACCACAAAAAGGGGCAAGTGTGCCTCCAAAGTGTCATAGCGGGAAGGAGAATTCAGTCCCTAAACACCATGAAGTTGTCTACCCTCGCCAACACAGATGACAGATGCATTAATTTTTTATTGTTATTGCTATTTTGTTGATTAATTGCAATTACATTTTTTTTTACATTTTCCTATATGGAGAGACATGTTATGCTTTGCTATGTACTGTCCTAGGTATAATGTAAAAAAACAGTACACAAGTAACAGGACAATGACTTTAGCATTCCACAATTCACATTTAGCTTTGAATAAGCCAAGTCTGTTTTTTAAAAAAATTCTTTACTGTTGCACTCTAGAGAAAGAAGACACATAGTGAGGTGGGAACATGTACTTCTACAAGAATAATGTGGAAGAAGTCAGCACCAAATTAATCCTGTACTTGTGTACCACCCACTGATTTGACTAGCTACTGCCTTGGCACCATATCCAAACTTATCTATAGTACAAATCTGTGCTAAACACAAGTGTAAAAATGCACATTTTTTCACCACAGGGCCTCCCGTTATATGGGTGAATGGTGCTGTATAAACAAATACAACCTATTTAGCAGACGACATCAATATTTACCTTCATCACAGGTGAGCTAAGATGCATTAGTAACTTACAATATTATGTCTGGAGTCTAGGAGATTAGCCTTTGTTTACAGCTGTATCTTGCAATACTTCCTTTAACACAAAGCTGCCGAAGTCATGTGATTTTCTGCAGATCCCCAGATTCATTCAAAGAGACAAATTATCTGGCTTCTATGTTTGTGTGGATGAACTTCAAAATGGTTAGAGGGTTAGTTGGTTTTAAAGGGCTACTTGTTTAATAATAACCAGACATGTTCCTATTTACCAAGTGTAAATACCCAGATTAGTCATTGGAGGGATGAGATGAAAGAGTCATTTTTAAAGCCATTTGTTTTGTTCTCCTTCCACATAAAGGGCTCCACATCCAAGTGCAAATCCACAGAATCCCTGGAGGGCAAAATACATTTTCAGAAGTCTCTGTTTTGCCCTAAATGAACAAATATTCCCTCAAGATATGACCTTTCCAGAGCCATGGGGGCTTTTTTAATGAAAACTTTGGCCACCTCTCCCTGTGGGAGGAGGGCTTGAAATGTATCCAAAGGTGGATCATCAAGGGTTGCATCCACACCACAGAAATAATGTGGTCTGACACCACTTTAACCACCTTGGCTCAATCCTATGAAATCCTGGGATCTGTAGTTTGTTGTGTACCAGAGCTCTTTGAATAACAGAATCACAGAGTTGGATTATGCAGGAAAACACAATCAAAACCCCTCATAGATGCCTCATGAAACTACAAATTCCCAGAATCCCGCAGCATTGAGCCAGGGCCATTAAAGCGGTCTCAAACCACATTGTTTCTAAAGTATGGATGCAACCTTAGAGGGAGGAGATCATTGTCATCAGGTATGTCCCTGCTTTGAGGACAGAAGGGAGATAAGGCGAACCCACTGAGAAACACATATATTTTGGCAGCTTTTATAATTGTTTGAATAATGAAATGTTTAATATAATTTTAACAGTGTTATATTAATTCACGTAAGGGATAGGGATAGGGATATGATTCAGATTTATTGTACTGTTTTGCAAATTTTTATGTAACCCTCCTTGATTCCTTTGGGAAAAGGCGGGATATATACTATTTATATTGTCATATTAGTATATATATATATATATATATAATTTTGGGGAAAGGGAGATTCCACAATTTACCACATAGAAGCCGTATCTATTTATTGTATTGTTTTGCGAATTTTACGTATTTCATTTTGTCCTTATTGTAACCTGCCTTGATTCCTATGGGAAAAGGTGAGATATAAATATAAATATATACATCACATAGAACCTGTATCTATTTATTGTATTGTTTTGTGAATTTTTTTGTATTTCATTTTGTTTTTATTGTAATTTGCCTTGATTCCTTTGGGAAAAGGCAGGATATATATATATATATATATATATATATATATACACTACTTGTGTTGTCATATTACTATGTATATATATACTACTCATATTATCATATAATTTTAGGGGAAAGGAGATTGCATTGTGAATTTTTACATATTTCAATTTGTCCTTATTGTAACCTGCCCTTTCCTTCAGGAAAAGACGAGATATAAATATATACTACTCATATTATCATATTACTATTATACACCCATATATATAATTTGGGGGGAAAGAAGATTCCACAATTTACCACATAGAAGCCATATCTATTTACTGTATTGTTTTGCAAATGTTTACGTATTTCATTTTGTTCTTATTTTAACCCGCCTTCATTCCTTTGGGAATATATACACTACTCATATTGTCTCATATATATATATATATATAATTTTGGGGGAGATTGCACAATTCACCACATAGAAGCCGTATAGTATTACTCATATTATCATATTATTATGTATATCACCCGGTTTGGCAGCGCTTTGACTTGTGGCCTGACTCAATTGCTATGGAATTCTGGGAGTTGGAGTTTGTTGTGGGCCCAGAGCGGAGCGAAGCTCCGCTCTGGGCCCCACAACAAACTCCAACTCCCAGAATTCCATAGCAATTGAGTCAGGCCACAAGTCAAAGCGCTGCCAAACCGGGTGATCTCTCTCCCCACCTACTCACCGGTGAGCCCTCCCCCCTTGCCGTGTCCCCGGCGCCGCTGGAGGAGGAAGAAGGGGTTGGCCCGCTCCGTCACCCACAAAGCGTTGGCCAGCAGCACCTCCTCGGGGCCTAGCCACATGATGGCGACGAAGCCGGGGCCCCCAGTGCCGCCTCAGCCGCTGCTCCTCTCCTAGTGCTCAGGGGTCCCCAGGCCTCAGTCAGTCAGAGTCACGGGGGCTAGCGCTTGCTTCCAGTGCGGCTCACTGCCCTCCGGCGCCCCCTGGAGGCTTGGATGGCGCACTGCAAGGAGTGGGCCCAGCAGTGGCCGCCATTTTGTCCCCTCCTCCTCCTCCTTCTTGGATTTTATTATTATTACCTCAGAGAGAGGCTCCACCTCTCTCCTTTTAGGCCTCACTCAGACCCCTCACAGAGTGGTTCTAAAATCCCAGCCTTTGGTCCTTTAGATTTAATTTTTATTTTTATTTTGGAGACTCCAACTCCCAGGATTCCTGAACCATAAGTCAGCTGACTGGGAATTCTGGGAATTGAAGTCCAAAAAAGAAAAATATCTAGAGGCCCAAAGGTTGAGACACTGCAGAAAACATGTAGTTGTAGTAGCTGTGTTGGCCATTTAAACAAATGCAAACAGATATGTGGTGATAATTAAAAAATGATCAAATACAAACAGATAAGTGGTGATGCCTTTTTTTCTGGCCAAGCGAAACGAAATGCGCAAGATGCTTCTTGCAAGCTTCGGAAGCTCCATGAAAAAGAAAAAGAAGAAGCTGGTGGAGCTTCGGAAGCTTGCAGCAAGTATCTTGCGCATTTCGTTTGGCCAATAAAAGGTGTATCCCTGATGGGTTTTTACAAACCCCGAAACGCAACAGGAGGCAGACAGAGCAGTTAAAGTGGAATGGTGACGTTTTTTATGAGTGGAATGCAATAATCTACCACTGGTCACCAAAAACTGTGCTCTTTAAGGGGGTTTGGGCCTTCAGCTCCCAGAATGCCAGACTATTGGCCAACATGGCTGAGGCTTCTGGGAGATTAAGTCCAAATCTCTTAAAGGGCACCATTTGGGGACCACTGGTGCAGTGTGATAATCGAGTAGGCCCCCAAACTCTACTCTTTAAGAGATTTTGGACTTAAATTCCCAAAATCCCAGATTACTGGCCAACACGGCTGAGGCTTCTGGGAGATGGAAGTCCAAAACATTCTCTTAAAGGGCACAGTTGGGGACCACTGGCCTAGTAGACAGTCTCTCAGCCTCAGAGGATGGCAAAGACAAACACCCTCTGAAGAAGAAACTTGCCAAGAAAACCACATAATAGGTTAGCCTTAGTCATGGCCTGGCCATAAGTCAAAAAGGACTTGGCAATGAAGAGGGAAAACCCACGCCAGTGGCATCACTTGGGGGGTGATGCCCAGTGTCCAAACCGGGTGGTGCCTCAGAAGATGGGTGATGCCTGGCAAGGCCCTTCTTTCTCCAAAAGATGGGATGCGAAAGAGCGAGCGCATCCTTCATGGTTTTCTGATGGCAGCGACTCCCTCCTCAGGAGAAAGCCTCCACCTCCAATTTGATTGAATAATTATTGGTACAGTGGTCCCCCGGGTTACGAATCCCCCGGGTTGCGAAAACCCCGGGATCCGAAACCAGCGGGACCGCGATTGTATCCCCCGGGATCCGAAAGATCCCCCGGGATCCGAAAAAAACCCCCGCGCGGCCCCTTTAAATCGGCCGCGCGGTCCATTGAATATAGCTGTCCCCCGGGAAACGAAAGCTTCCGGGTTACGAAGGTAATCCCGGAACAGATTACCTTCGTAACCCGGGGGACCACTGTATCTATCTGTGTTTGTTGTATTTTAAGATATTTTAATGTTATTATTTTGTTTTCTTAGACTGTGCCCCTTAGGTGGGTTTTTTTTAAAATTACTTTTTGTACAGTCAGTATGTACAGCGCTGTACACATTTACAGCGCTTTATAAATAAAATTTAATAGGAATAAGAATAATAAGAGGAAGCACATCGTTTTGGCTGTTGCTGCTAGATCTCCGGCAAGCTGCCCCACGCTGGGTGACACCAAGTGGGATGCCACTGATCATCGCTATGTCGATAAGACAAGGAACAGGAGGAGAAGAAGAGATTTGGGAGAAACCCCAGGGACAATCCAGTCCAACTCCATTCTGCCATGCAGAAACTCTCAATTGAAGTACCCCTGGCAGATGGCCATCCAGCCTCTGTTTAAAGACCTCCAAAGACTCCACCACTCTCTGAGGCAGTGCATTCTGCTGACAAACAGCTCCTACAGTCAGGAAGTCCTTCCTAATATTTAGTGGAATCTCTTTTCCTGTATCTTGCATTAATTGTTCCAGGTCCTATTCTCTGGAGCAGCAGAAAACAAGCTTGCTCCATCCTCAGTGTGACACCCCTTAAAATACTTAAACAGGTCTACTATCATATCACCTCTTAACCATCTCTTCTCCAGGCTAAACATATCCAGCTTCCCAAGTCTGTCCTCAGAGGGCTTTATAGTTTCCAGTTCCTTCACCATTTTGGTAGCTCTCCTCTGGATATGCTCCAGCTTCTCAGCATCCTTCTTGAATTATGGTGCCCAGACTAGACACAGGATTATTCCAAGTGAGGCCTGACCAAAGCAGAATTGAGTGGAACTATAAGTTCCCTTAATCTAGACACCATACGTCTACTGACAGAAGAAGTAGGAATTGCTCCTCATAAGGCATGGTTTCCAGACCTTTCACTGTTTTGGTTGTCCTGCTCTGGACATGCTCCAAGAAGAAGGAATTAACCAAGCTTTTTGGAGTTGGGTGTATGGATGAACCAGTGTTTGTGTTATGTGAGCAAAAAGTCTTCCCAAGTGAACAGTAGAGACTTCTGGGCCTTTAGAAGTTAGACAGAAAAGGGAATTTCAGTACATGTTCCTTGTTTTGTGTGGGTATGGGACAAATTCCCCCATTGTCATCTCGTTGTGTGCCTTCAAGTTGTTTCAGACTTATGGCAACCTTAAGGGGATCTTATCACAGAGTTGTCTTGGTAAAGATTTGTTCAGAGTGGGTTTGCCTTTGCCTTCGTCTGAAGCTGGGAGCATATGACTTGCCCACAGTCATCCAATGATTTACCAAGGCCAAGCAGGAATTTGAACCCTTGTCTCCAGAATCATAGTTCAATGCTCAAATCACTACACCACACTGGCTCCTGTCTACACAACTATTAAAGATAACAGGAGCTATCTCCACTTTTCAGTCTAACAACTCTACATGAGAGTGGCCATAGCTTCCTGAGAGACAGGACCAAGGATTTCACCTGCAGAAGAGCCAAGACTCAGGGCTTGGCATCTCCAAAGAGAGAGAAGGTTCACACCTGAAACCCTACAGAACCCCTATTAGTCTGTGCAACCCAGTGCAGCCCCATCTCACATGGGGAACCATCACTTTTTTCCTCCCAATATGCCAGGGTACCATATTTATACCCATTGGCTACAACTGTTTCTTTCCTTCCTGGAAACATGCTGTGAACTGGAAGCTGATGACTTTGGAACCAGCAGTAGTCTGTTGACCATCACTTTGAGCAGCACTGTTAGCCTTTCCTGATGAGTTTATCAGACAACGGAAATTGGAAGTAATGGCAATCCGAACACAATCATGGGGTTTCACGTTATTGCGTCTTAAAGTATCTCACACAATTTTGGGCAATGGGCAGCCATTTTCGGGTAATGGGAAGTTGTTCTGAATGCATTCCGAATGCAATTAGAATTCACATAAATTTGCTAAACTAGCAAATTCACGTTAATTCGAATTGGCTCCAATTGGCTCCATTCGAAATAAAGATAAATTCCTCCCGTCTGATAAAGTCCTGAGTTACAGGCACCAATAGCCCAACTAAATGGAAAGAAGTTTCTTTAGGCTCAAGTCTTTGGCTGTTGATGGACTACAACTCCCACCACCATTAACATGGCAGAGGGGACCATAATGGAGAGTAGAGTACATAACAGTAGTCATGGGCATAAAAATAACTGGGACCACCCCTTGTAAATAGACATTTGGAACATTTGGAATGTGCAACTGCAAGGAAGGAAGAAATGAGCAAAGATCAGCCTCCCATCTCTCTTCCATAATCATGACAGAAATAGTCATGCATCAGACCTCATCTGACAACTGACAGAATTCTGCACAAAACCAGGCACCAAGAGAGAGATGCCTCAGGCAAATGATTTTGAGTGTCACAAAAGACCAAGAAATGTGGCATTTATTTAGGTATTTTTACGGTTGGGGAGGGAGCAGGCTTGTGTTAATTTCTGCTCATTTTCAGAAATAATGTGGCCAGGCTTTGGGTGCTGTGTGCTCTGAGCTGGGTGGGTAAAAGGTTGCCATTTTCTGCTGAGACTCAGGGCTGGCCTTGGGAAGAGGTACTAGAAATAGGTCCAGTTATAGGGTTGTCATCTTCCTGTGCTTTTTGGCAGGGCTGATTAATTTATCTGAAAGAAAGGCAGAAATATCATATGTGTACTTTTCCTTGGTAGGGGGAAGTAATAACAACAAGGAAAGCAAAACTAAATTGTGTAGACCACCTTACTATAGGATTGGGCCTCTTAGATGTAGGCTTTGTTTGCTCACATCCAGGGAAGGCAAGAGAAGTCACATCCTTGGGACCATTAGGCAATTTTATCTTGACCACAAATATAGCAAATGCTTCAGAAACTATGTTTTTTTCTGGTGTGCTGATTTGCCACTGCTGATCTCCAAATGCACAACTTGCTTGCCATGCATGAGCTGGAAGGCAGAGAACTTGCATGAAAGGACTCGGGAATAGAAGGCACTGTCTTTGACAATCCTTCATGCCCAGCAAAAAGGAAGAAAGAGTTAAAAAGATGGAGGGGAAACTTATACAGGAAGCATGTCTACATAGCATTTCTCTGGCTGCTCCTGAAAGTGAAGCACCGTAACAACTCCTTTTCAGGTTTAGTACTGTGAAAGGTTACAGTTGAAGCACGAAGGATTTCTCCACTCCTTTTTGTCTTTGTGGGTCTCTCTTGAAAAACAACTGGTAGAACTCACTTAAAATGTCTTTCACAAAACAAAGTAACAGGTAGATTAAGGCCTTTTCCATACTACACAATTATATGATCCAATTTTAACTCCCATGGCAACATCCTGTGGAAACCTGGGATTTGTTGTTTAGAAACAAGTATTTAAAATTCTCTGCCAGGGAGCTCTAGTGCCTCACCAAACTACAAATGCCAGGATTTCACAGGATGGAGGGCAATGGAATGTACTAGAACTTATTACTGTAGATAATTTAATTGCTGTCTGTCCTTTAATGTACTGTGCTGCACAATGGCAAAAGCTACAAATCTTGAGTCTTACAAGCAGCCCTGTTCTTAGCTCTAATCACCCAGTACCAATATTTGTCCCCCCCCCCCCGCCCCCCGCCACAACTCAACTACTTTTCATGAGAAAATATACAGTGGCATTCTGTTTGTATATCTGAAGTTTTATTATCATTTCATTTCCTAATGATCTCTAACATGCAGTCTCTCCTTTGTCAGCCACTGAATACTAGGTTGTTTTCATCCACAAGTGAGAAGCAATATGGTTTATTGGGATATGGCAGATCCAAATTTGATTCCTCACTGAACTGTGAAACTGATTGCATAATCTAGTGAAACAGCCTGGTTCCCAATCCCTGTCTCCTAAACAAGGATTGTGTGTCCAAGTCCCCTCTGGGGTTCCATTTCAGCCACTTTTTATAACCAGATGAATGGAGCTTTTGTGAAGCCATATTTTTCCCCCCTTGGACTTGTGTTGCAGTGTGTGGAGAACTAGCCTTTCCTCTTTTAATGCCTATGTTTCTTGGTCATATTGTCTTCCCAGATACATTACCTTTACAGTAAGAGTACAGGACATCTTGAGAAATTAATTGTTCTCTGCCTAAGAATGGAGCAGAATTCAAAGTTTGGAATATCAATATGCAAAGGGATCTTGTAGCACCTTTGAGACTAACCGAGCAAAAGAAGTTGTAGCATAAACCTTCATAGACAAAGTCTACTTCCTCAAATGCATGGATTGAATTCATGCTGAAGAACAAACTGTATGAATAGCAAATAAATGCAAAACTTGCATGTACAGTGGTGGTGACAAGTTCAGTTTTAACAATGGTTGTTGAGAGATGAAGGCAGGAGGAAAGATGTTTCCTATGCACAGGGTGGGTGGATGAATTGTGGAGGGAGTTTTGGAACGTGGTGTTTACTGGCTGAAAACCAGAAATGAGATGATAAACCTGGCCAAGAGCATTGTTGTGAAGCTGGGGTGTTAACTAATGTTATATATGTAGTGTGCCAGGAAACCATTGTCTCTGTTCAACTCAGTGTTGATGGAAACTGCAATTTGTGGATACATTCCAATTCAGTGGTTTCTCTTCCCAATCTTCCTTTGTAATTTATTTGTTCAGGGTCAGCTGTCCTGAGGTCTGACACGGAATGCCCAGAAGACTGAAGTGTTCTTCTGTTGACTTTTGTGTATTCTTTAGCAAAAATGGAGGCGTTTTTCACACCTGAACCATGTTTGCTGAACCATGTTGAAATGCTCTTCTTTTTGTATGGTGTAGGAACCTATCCCTATTCTCTCCATATTATTTCTGCCTCTGGTACCACACTTTCTGTAAAGGAAGTAATGTTCAGGAACACATCTATTTCATCAGCTGAGGTACACCTGTACACCCTTCACTGTTTTTCCTACAGAGTTTGATCCAGAGATAACTGAAACATACTACTTCTCCCATTCCTACCAACTTTCTGTTATTCCAGCTATATCTATCTGATTATCATCATTTTGACTGTGTACTGTAAGAGCCCTAAACACAGAAAACATGAAGGTACAGCTTGTTTTTCAAAAAGCTTTTTTTTAAAAGAGATGTTCTAAGCAATCTGGCAAATATGCTTATTTTGTCTGCAGATTCCTTACCTGTCAGATGATTATACAATGTAAGTACACTGGGATTTACCAGGCAGTGAATTCCTCACAAAGACAGAGCTCATTAAACAATGTTAAACAGACTCAGCTTATATTTTTAAACAGCTTTTTATTGAAATGTCTTACATTAGCAAATCCTAACGTAAAGGTATACACTATTAATGTATCAGTATATACCACACAGCTACAATACAGTAGTACACTTACATCAAAATATGTAGACTAAGAATTTTTTGTGGCTGCCAAGCTACAGCTTATCACACAAGTTTGAAAGTTTCGATTGTCAAGAGGGTGGCATCCTGCTCGCATGTGCCTAGATTAGAAAAAAGGCAAATAGTCCTTTTCACTTTGCCAGGCCTCTGGTAGCTTGTTTGCATTTTTCAGCTCTTGGTTGTTCACATTGGTATAATTCATATTATGGCAATGAAGAATTCAAATACATAGGCCCTGCCACTGTATTCTACATACACAACCCTTGACATTTTAATCACTCTTGCTTGCCAATACTGTATAGTTTTAAAAAAAACAAACGAACATCTTTCTGTTAAAAATTATTCTCACTGCATTTTGTGCATAGTTAGACTTGGTCTGTACTTGGGGATCCTGAGCAGACATATAACCTTTAAGTACACAGCTATCCACTTATTCCTCTATCTGGGCTAACAGTCTGTACTCAAGACTGTAATTATATGGGCTGAAATTGTGATTCAGCACACCCCTAAAATGGGTGCTTCAAATAGCAGTTTGTGTTTGTAACAGAATGCCCATGCAAATTTGTTCTACTGATAGCTACAAACTTAAGGATTGCACGCATAGCCCTTAAATGGCACAAAAAGGGCATCTATCCGATAGCCATTTCTTTCAATACAGAGTTGACCAAATAACTGAGATACCACTAGCTTTGTGCACTTCTGAAAAGTTTTTTTCCTGACAAATAAGGCTTAGTGTGGTGATTTTATCACCACAATGAGCAATGTACAGATGCAGAAGAGATAGGAAAGGATGACTAATGTTTAATTTTGGTGGTGGCATTTCCCCTCAAATCTAACCATGTTCATTTCCACAAATATCCAGAGACTGCCACCTCTTTCCCCATCTCCACTCTTCCTGGCAAGGCTCATGTGGTTTTAGTTGCTGCATGACAGGAAAGAATTCAACAAGTATAGCTTTCTCCTGTTACTGCAGTTTACGCCAAGATGAGCTATACAAATTAAATTTGATCTAGTGTACCACTATTAAATGTGCAGGAGCTCTGTCAGAAAAAAAAAGATGGCAAACCTTTATATACAGATAGTCCCAAGTGTGAGGGTTTTTATCCTGAAATAACCATTATTCTTTTACCAACCACCATATCTGAAACAGCACAGCCTAACTAGCACAGAACAAGCCCTTTTCACTTCTGTTCCCATAAATGAAAACATCTTCTTTGACCTTGGAAGGGAGATAGTCAACGCCATTGCAAATGCAACTTGCTTCTGTACTGGAAAAATAGCAAGTCTTTTTACCAAGCTACGGAGCTGGGAAAGTGACAGCTATTTTACATGCGCTTTTGGTTACTGCAGATCAACCTCATGTTAACAAATGTGATAGCTGAATATTTCTGAGTTTCTTATATCCTTGTTAGCAGTGCTGAAATTACAGGCAGGCAGGGAAGGCCTCTTTCCCACATAGCTACCACTTCTGGAAGGCTACAGATGGTTTATTTAAAACTGGGAAGAGACAGAAGTTGGAACTTTGAATTTCATTATATCCCACCCACCCCCAGGAAATAATCTGAGCACTGGTCCCCAAGGCATTAAGAACATGTGATTTTAGCAATTTCTTGTAGTTAGCTATTGTTAAGATTCAATTATTTACAAGGTTGGCAATTTTAAGGAGATAAGTCATTGACTCTTACAATAGTGTAGATATCTTGGAATCGCTGGCATTATACCAATTTAGTAAGTCAGCAAATCATCCCCTTAAAATGATAATCCACTGTTTTCTGTTGTCTGAATGCACCAAAAAGAATAAGAGTTAAAGAGCTATAAGGATAGCCGAGCAAGCATAATTGAACAAACACTGAAAGAATAAGAGGAAAGGGAGACAATAATCAGAGTCACTTCACAAAAACAGATCACAAAGTTTCATCCAACATGGTCTAGTACTACAGAATGCCCGATATCTATATGGGAAATTTTGGGCAAATGGCGCAAACAAGCTGTGATCCTTGGTACAAGTGGACAGTGGACAGACATGTAAGCATGTACATAGCACCATCCATGCAAGAAGCTTTCAATTCATAAATATCAATTAAAGTCTCACACAATTCCTGTGAGGTAGGAAACGGAGGCATTGAACAATCAGATGTTCCAGATGATGGAATTAAGTATTTTGTGTTCAAAAACTTAACAGTTTCCAGTCTGGTGTGGGTAAGTCACACACCAGGTCACCTTCATTTGTTTTGCTGAACTGATAGGAAAGTAAGCCCCTTCCTATAGCAAATGCATTAGCAATAGCAATACATTTAATACATTCTGCTATTTTTGCCCATTTCAAAACACAATAAAAGTCTGGGCTTGCATACTGCTAGTTTACTGCAGGTTAATTTTTATTACTACTTAAGTTCTCTTTGTACCCTAAACTAAGATTATCAGGAAACCTAGGCTATTAAAAGCTGTATGACAAAAACAAATGCAATTTTGTTTCATCACTGCATCTGTATTTCAGAATGAGGTTTACAAATTGAGTAGCAACCAAAATGAAATTCAAGTTTACTGTTCTGAAAAGTGGGGCAGCTATTTCTGCTAAGATGAATGATTCAAAAATTCCTTCTGAGTGACGCTGATCCTCCTGCACATAGTTGTTAATGTGTTCCAAATGACTGAGACACGTGTACTCTCTAGTCCTACCCACAAATACCTTTGTTTTTTAGCTGGCACAAATGTGTGATAGCCCACTCAAGTGATCTTTCTATGAGGATCACTTTATTTTATCACTGTCATTCTGTGTGCAACAGTTCAAGTCTGCAACTCCAATTGGTCCAATTGTGCAGTTTCATTATGACTAGAATATACACTTGTGATTGCATCTATCCACTGTAATAAATAATAACAACCCAAGAAGGGGTGAAACCGTTTCCATCCAAAGCCTGAGAATGACAAAAGGGAAGGCAAACCTGTTTCTGCTAGTGGTTTACTTCAAAGTACCATTCAAAATAATTGGGGAAAAGCCAAAGTTCAGTGCAGAAGTCCCACTCTCAATTCCTGGCAGCACTAGGTAGAGTTAAGAAAGAATCCTGCCTAAAACCTTGGAAAGTAGCTGCCAGTTGGTTTCAACAGGGGCCTATGGTCTGACTTAGTAAAAGGCAGCTTCTACACGCTTAGCAATACAATGAGAGTACTCTCTTGTTCACTGTGAAGTTCTGTATGGAAAGACTATGCTCTGTCCGTTTAGCATAAGGACATCTCACAGGAAAAAGGCTGATTAAACCAAATTATTGGTCAGTGGAGGTAAAACGCAAAGTAGAAAAGGGCCAAAAGCAGAGAGATGTTTTGATGCACTGGGAAAATTATTTTCAGTGTGAAGACTTGTTATAAAATATGGTTTTATTTTCTGAGTACTAAAGTTAGGACCTCCATTTGTAAACAGGAAGCAAACAGATAAATTTTGGGGGATCAGTGTCCTGTTCTTGTCCACTAGATGTCACTGCAAACAACATAAAATTATGTTTTATGATGCCTAGTCATTCCTTTCTTTATTCTCTGTAAATTCAGAAAGCGACAGAAATGCAGCCTTGCTGCACCAGTACATCTTTCTGTGTTCATGAATGTTTTAAAGAGGCAGATGTTTTTTCTTTGATCTCCTTTGATAGAGATTCAGCCTTGACTGACTATTATGAGAAACAGAATGGTGTGTGTGTTAGTGGGGTGTATGTAAGATGTAGGGCAGGGGAGAACAAGGAGAGTTTAGGACAGGATGTCATAAAGTGAACATAGAAAAATGTAAGATAATAGGGACAGTAATAGTAGTACACAGGAAGCAGCAGTGGAACAATCTACTAAAGGAGTTCTTCTAAGCATTTTTTTCCCTTCAAAAAGAGGGCTTATATTTATATTATCAGTGGAGCATTACATTTCAATATGATTATTATTGTGTGCCTTCAAATCATTTACGACTCATGACAATGCTATCACAGAGTTTTCTTGGCAAGATTTGTTCAGGGGGCAGGGGTACCTTTGCCGCTTTCTGAGGTTGAGAGAGTGTGACTTGCCTAAGGTCACCAAACGAGTTTCCATAGTCAAATGGAGATCTGAATCCTGATGTCCAGAGGCCTAATCCTTGTGTGTGTGTTTATGTGCCTTCAAGTCCTTAGGGGTAAATTGATGGCCTAGGTGCCTTAAGATCACCCAGCTCTAAAATGGTATAATGCAAAAAGCATTATCAGCTGAAAGAATCATGACTGCATCATGACCAATAAAAGCACAGATGTAATTTCTCTGTGGATGGAAGAACAAGTAATACTTGAGCGAGATCCATGGACTGAGAAAAATACTGCATCATTTAAAATGGGAGGAAACCTACTTTCACTCTTCCCCTAAAATATTTTGACTATTCCTCAAATATTTCTCCTCGGATATTAACTCTTCACCTCAAACCATCTAAATTAGCCAATTATTATGTTTAGTTTAGGAAAGACACTCAACGGTCTTTTTTTTGGGGGGGGGGGGTACAAAGAAAACATTTGGGGAGGAGAGCACCTGATTTAGTGCATGAACTTTGTAAACAGAATTGTTAGGATTCTTTAGGGGAAAGGCCCTCTCTGCTTAAGACTCCTACATAAACAAAATGTTTGTCCAAAGTTACTTGCCTCCTTCAGTTCTTTCCCCATTCCTTTGGGACACCTGGCTACTTCTGCACAGGATGCTTTTGACTTACAAACTAATTACTATCAGGAGCTCTTTGTGGAGGGCCTCCTACAAATAAATTATTTCAATATGAATAAAGCATAGCACTTAATGGTCTGAACTAAACTATTCCTCTGCAATCGTGTGTGTACTTACGAAGGACACAAAGGCAACTGCAGCAAAGCAGAAAGTAAGCAATCACTCCACCCTGCATTTTGTGTATAGTTTCTATTACTTTTCACACTACTCACATTTTCTCATTGTTATATATTTATTGCATTCTCTTAGGACTGTTTAGTCTTAAGTGCACAGGTCTCCGTCCCCCTCTTAGAAGATCACATCTGAAACTGGTTCTCTTCCTATAAGCCTACCCTTGACATTTTAGAAACAGGACAACAGAACCCTAAATCTCATTCATACACTTACCAGGCTAATGCTATGTTAATTAACTTGGTGGAGAAAGGTCATATTCCTTCCTTCCCCATGGTATATACCAAGAGAAAGATTATTTATGAAGAGATTGTAGAAAATGATTCCAGGAACAGGTTGTGGACCTGGGTCCCTACATGGTGTCTGTTGCACACAGTATGTCTGAGCTGGGGTAAGGAGGAAGACTAGGAGTTTTCTACAATCTCTTCATAAATAATCTTTCTCTTGGTATATACCATGGGGAAGGAAGGAATATGACCTGTAATAATGATGAGAAAAGGAAGGGCAGTTTCAATGAATTGAGCCACATCTGCAGCAGGACTGGGGAACATGTGGCCCTCCAGTGGTTGCGTGACTGCAATTTCCATTATATCTCACTATTGGCTATGCTAGCAGGGTCTGATGGATATTACAGTCCAAACCTGCTCTCTATATTTGTAGTACTGGAAATATGCAATATTTGGGGAATTTTATAATAAAAGCATTATAATTCTTAAATATTATGTCTGCTACAATATTATTTGAAAGAGTTCAATTAATTATTATGTATATATTCTGGGATAACGTTTGGCAAGGGGGCATGCATTTAACCAAACATGAACTTAACATCTTTTGGAACAGAATATCACCAGAAACAGAAACAGACATGAAGGCGTGTACTGCCTACAAAAAAGTGACCATATCCAGGTAGCTATAAAATGCTTACTGCCCTTGAAATTGTAGATCTGGACAGTCTCTGTTACCAAGTTTATGCAATGCTGTCTATAAGATATGATATATGGACAAGAGCACTTCTTAAGACTCTGGCCACAGTTAAGAAAATTGTTTCACTGTGGAAGCATCATTTTGTGTGTATTATTTTTTTCTTACATGGGAAATCTCTTTATAGAAAAACAAGTTATGCCAATTTGCTAAAATGTTTGCTGTATATTTTAAGCATGCAAACTGAATAGTCGTCTCATGTTGTTTAAGCCTCCTTTAAAAAATTAAGCATTTTTCTGCTTGAAAGGTAGCAAACCAAGAAGTTTAGAGTTTTAAATCTTTAACTTTTTTGACAATTCTTTCCCCTACTCTTTTGTTTTAGAATACTCAGATAGTTAGACATAACCAGTGACCAATCTGTGTCACATGCAGACAGACAGGTCCATCCATTCAAATTCTGAAAATGTATTAGTATGCACTCTCATCCTAGGCCAACTTGTTTTCAGATATCTGGATACTGAAAAAGCTATTACAGGTAGAAGAAATGAATGAATGATTCTCTCATGGTACAAATAAGGATTTGCCTCTAAATATAAGCTACTATAATATGTTCTCACAGGGTAACAGTACATATCAACTGCTAATTACTGAATCATGTTCTCCCTACAATATTTACAGCAAAATGTAAAACCTGGGATGATGGATGAAATACAGAAGAAAGAAAACCAGTCTTAATGATATCAAGATAGGCATAATTTAGGTATAAGAATCTAAAAACTCCCAAGAACATTTCTTTTCAATAACAGTGGTGCCCAATGGTGTCTTTGTCACTGTGGTACTAAATCCATCCTGGGGTTTGTCTGTACTTTAAAGTTGGTGTCTCTGGTGCTGAACCCTATCCTCAAAATAGTTTGAGGTAGATACTAAGGGATTTTTTTAAAAATTTCAAAAGAGCACTAAAATGTATTCCTTAGACTAAAGCAAAACTTAAGTACACAGAACTGAGCTGAAGGGATTTTTAGTGCTTTAATTGTTATAATAGAACAGAGAATGTTCTATGTAAGCCTTTCCCAACCTAGGGCCCTCCAGGTGTTTGGAATTACATTTCCCATCAACCACAGCAACATTAGCAATGGTTAGAAATGGTGGACATAGTCCAGAATGTCTGGAGGCCACCAGGCTGATCTAGGTTTATACAATTATATAGCCAATGTATGTTGAACTGAGTAGTACTGCAAAACAACTCTTAAGATAGAGGATTTGTAGTTAAATGTTTCTGTGTCTTATATTAAGAGCTTCCATAATAATCTCAGTTTAAGACACTACTGCCAATGCTTCAAACACCAAATGAAAATACTGGTGATGGGGAAACTGGCTACAGCCCTCTGCAACTGAAATGTCCGTCCTTACCTCTGCAGTAAACCAAAAACTTAGCATGCAGAAACTTCCAAGCTCAGTCCTCAGCAGCTTAAATTAAAAGCATCTGTGACACCAGAGATACCAAAGCTGGGAAAGACCCCTTTGCATGTGATAATAACATACAGAATGACAATATGTCAATAGAGCAGTGGTTGGAATAGTGTGGCCTTCCACATGCTAGACTACAACTCTCAGCATTCCTTACCATTCACTGTGTTGCTTTGGGATTGCTGGGACTTGTCATCCAACAACATCTGGATGACTTCACACGGTGCAGAAGAACCAATGGGTTCACTCAGTGTCAGCACCAACAGATTTCAGATCTCTGCCTGATTTAGAGAAAAAAATAGGTGTTTTTTTTTTCTTAGCAAACAATAATCCTAATCTAAAATGGCTAAAAGATAGGAATTGTCTTATTTATTTCTAGAGAGTGATTCCATCTTGAAAAATTAAGAAGTGGGCACTGGAGACAGAAAATCTTGCTGAAAACGGTACAGATTTTGTAAGAAGAGTGATCTGATGTTTGTTGAAAAATGTCTATATTACAATTCATTCACTGAACACCTTTCACATGAATTGCTACCCTCTAAAGTTTATAGAGTCGAGTTCAAATGCAAAAGAAGTTAGGGACAATTAAGTGCTACTAATGACTAATTTCAAATGGAATTTGAGAAGTACTTGTTCCCTTTCTAGTTCCCCTTCTGGTCATCTTTGCATTTTCACATGGGAAGTGCATTTTACTTTCAGTTAATATTTTCTCAGGGTCTATCCAATGAATATTCTTTGATCCCATGGACTACCCATTTCATCCCACTGTCACCCAGCTCTCCAAGTTAAATAATATTCACAATCCTACTATTGGAATTCATAAAGCCTGGTGCAATGAGCACTTTAGGATTTTTAAAATTAACTATAACTAGTTAATTAAAAAATGCTATTTACCATTAGTGTGATGTATTACTTAAGGGATAATTGCAAATAAATTGTTAATAAAGGTGAAGGGAAGAAGTCTGAACCTGATTCATTTTTTTCTTATCAAGCTTCCACTAATAATTTTTCCATGAGAGTGCACTTTGCATACTGTGACACCACTTTCCATTCAACAATTGTACATATATGATATTGGCAATCTGCACAACAAAAAAAATGAGTGCTGGATTTGTGTGTGTCCATTCAAGTAATATCACTGCAATCTTGTATATGTATTACTAATCATCTCCCTCAGACCTCTAAATTTAATTCATAACACTTCAAGACTGTGCTTTAAAAATATTTTGTTTAGAATTTCTCATAGTTAGTGGTTAATATTAAAACTTACCTGGCCCAAATAAGAAACAAACTGTTGCCAGTGGTCAGCCCCTCAGCTCTGCACCATCCCATCAAGAATAAACAGACACAATATGGCCATCATACAAACACAAACCAAGCAATCCTACTGACATCCCCAACCCTTAGCTTCACAGAACTAGTTTCAAGTCTTTGCATCAAAGTTTCACTACATTCCAGGGCAAAAGAGATCTTGTTTCTGTAGGAAACAATATTCCAGTTTCTGTAAATTACTAGTTTCTTATGAAAAACCAAGATGCTTTCCATCTGCCTGCTTATAGCTTAAGCTGTATGGATTCACCTACACAGCATTCCTTACCTTTTCTTTTGACTTTCAGGTTCTTCAGGAATCAAGATTGACAGAGAATTTAGCTTGTGTTCATACTACAAGCATACCATTTCTATTTCTACAGAGCTCAGATTTGCAATGGGGGAAAATGACATTTGTCAGTTAGTAATGTTTCATGGTAGCATCCTTAGTAGGAAAACCTACTTCAGATAAACAATTCTACAGTCCAGATCTGAAGATTATCATTATTATTATTATTTTTTTGCTTAAGCAACACTGTTGACAGTTTTAAAAAACATTAGTCTTTGCTCTTTTAGCTGTCCGTTTTTGCATCAGAAAGTTTATTTCCTACTGCTTGTGTCCCATCGCAGTAAAAAGGGATTCACTTGGATGTCCAAAGCAGCTGCTGCTTTACCTCCTTGCTGCATTCATAATATCCATATCCCCTAGAACAGGCGCAACTTCAGAAAAATGTTTGTTGCTTCATAATTAAGTTATTTCAATAAAAACACGTAGGAAGGAAGGTTTCCCGTTTTTTTCAGCATATAACACCAACATAACTTGGCTTCTTAAAAATCAGAGTGAAAAAACAACACATTTTTTTTAAAAAAACAAGCAATAACCTATTATTTTTTTGATTCCTGGATTCTTCTTAAGATGTCTTAAATCATCTAAAGGTGAAATACTGGATATATAAATTTCAGCAGCATATTTTAAAGTTAAAGATTCCTTCTGGAGAAGGCTGGAAAAATGGCTCTGTTTTTGTCTTGTTTTTTTGCATTCTTTCTAAGCAGGTTTTGTCCATAGTTAGGCTCAGCAACGAAACACAGAACTTCCGCAGAATCTTGTATGGATGTTGCAGGCTGTAATGTTGGCTTGTTCTGCCTTCAGCCTGTTAAACAGCAAAGGTGGAACGTTAATACATTTCTCAAAGATCCCTTTGGAATGGGGATGTTCAGTGTAAGAGTAAAGACAGAACAAAGAGTAACTGGAGGGTTTTGGGCAGTCAGACTACCTCCTCCTCTGTCAGGCAACTAAGCTGGCAAACACTGCAATTTTTATTAAAAAAGAGAAATATTATGTGCCTACTCAAGAGAGGTGACCATTGTACAAAATTAAAACTGAGTAGGGTAAACCTCTAGCATACTGACACCATCACGCTGGCACTGCTAATGACAATTCTGCCATTCGGCAACCTCCAACAGCCGACTTTTGTGCACACGCTTCATCCGTTCACAGATGTCATCCTCAGATATTGCCTCAGCTGAGCTTCACCTTTGCAGCCTGGCAGCCAGGCACATGTTCTGGAAAAGGCAGCTCTTCTTCAGACAAAGGACACCCATGGAAGGAGTACACAACAATAGGAATGAGAAACGGAAAAGGAAAAAGGGAAAGAGAGCAAAGCAAGAAGAATGCAGATCCTCTTCAGGTCTTGTTCTCATCATACATGTCCAAGACAGGCTCAATGGAAGAGAAGTCATTCTCATAGACCAGGCTCCGAGGAGAGAGAGAATTACGGTGAAAAAAATGACCACCTATAAACAAACAAAAAAAAGCAACAGTGAGAACAGTCCTATTAGGAATGAGCTTGGAAAAACGAAAAGATTGTTTGCTAACAGCCATTCATGACAGCCTCTTCTCTTCCATTAGTTCACATTCAAACCCAGATCATCATGAAAGTGCAAAAGTATCCTCCCTTTGGAAAGTTAAACCACAATTATTGGGCTACATGAATCATGGAAGGATTAGAAAGGCAAATTTATTTCTTATCATAGATTACTGCATACAGACACTAATTAAAATACGTATCTGGGCATTTCATCAGTAGAAATCAAAGAAATCATGGTTGATTAATTAATTATATAACCTTTGACTATATGACTTTTAATTTAACAACAATTTGAATGCAGTTTTTAATCCAACAAGTAGACTGACTAAATCGGGGGTGAGCGTGCTCCAGAGATCCCAGGGCTGCAACAGCCAATGTTTGGCTTCTCCAAAAGTCTGTAGGACCACAGTGCCCAGCCATAGATGCCATTTGGGTGATCAGAACTGATAATGCATTATCCCTAGTTAGCTTTTGAATGGGGGGGGGGTAGTTTCAGGTTGTATTTTCCCTGAAACAGCATAGATACAATAACTGTTCTAAAAGCACTTTTAGGGTATACTTAGTCAAAAAACTTGATATTTTTGCACTGATTTTTTTTTGGGGGGGGGGGAGGAGAAGCTTAGGAAACTCACTCCTCAGAATCATACTGGGCCTTCCACAAGGCCACAAGTGGGCAGCAATGATTACCATCTTTCTATGACTCAATGGGAACTTGCTAAATCAGTACTTACATAAATGCAATTGACTGAGTGGGTCTGTTCTAGGTGGGACTAATTACTGGATTTAGGTCAAAATGATCCAAACATGCATTTGAAAAAACACAGTCATTCTAAATAAAGAGAATACATTCATTGTTTTTAGATGACAGATTTGATCACCTTAGAAGAAATATCCCCCATTCTTACACCAGAGCATGTCTTAAGACAGTACTTGTCCTTGAACAGTTTTTTAAACTGCTTAGTTTAAAAAAGTATTTTTAATGTGTGTGTAGGTGTGTGCATGTGTGTAATAAAATGTACTATTCAATCCATCAGGGATATTTACCAAATATCATCTAGCTGAAGATCACATTTAAAGAAGAACAACATATTTATGGCTTTTCCTCAGTTCAGCAACCTATATTAATTTCATATTAATTTCTATTCAGAGAGACATTTTGTTTCCTCTGACAATACAACAGAACAATATTGAGGAAAAGGAAGACTTCAGTCACAAACATCAATGTCCTTGGTAAAAATACCATCAATACTGGTTCCCAACATCTTATCTGTCAATCTAGCATTAAGCAAGAATGGAGGCAAGCTAAACTGAATCCTTGGCCATGTTCTGTGATACAAACAGGCTACAAGAGCAAGGTGGAGAGTCCAACCTGGTACTACCGTAGAATTATCAGTGGATGAGGATCAAGTTTAGCTATCCTCCTAAGTACTAGTACAGACACTTATTTTCCTCTATGTAAGAGAATTTGCTATTATTCCTTACGAAAAACTAGAATGCTGCCCTTGAGAGCAAGGTCATGATGAGAGTATGAAGCTGTCGCCCACCTGCCCCGACAGTGGGAGGCTAACTCACAGCAACAAGAGACAAAAGAGATGAAGCTCCCCACTTTTAACCAACACTGGGCTCTCCCTTTCTCTTCTGTCCATCGCAGAAGGGGTTGTGCTAAAGAGACTGTCCATGCATAGACTCTGGAAGGAGCCAGTGTGGGGAGCTCAGCCCCCCACAAGGCTTGTGTGTGTGGATGAACCTCCCTCCTGAAATTATCTGGTAAAATTGGACCACCAAAGCCCCTATATAGTTGACCCTCCTCATGAATTATCAGTCACAAATGTCCTAAAAGATCAAGCCATAAGAAATATTGTGAGAGTACTTGTCTTGGGGCCCCCTCAGGAATAATACAGGTTGCAAACTGAGGCCTTTGTGGTTCATCTTGCCTCCAAGGCTGTTCACGTAGCCCTGAGTGGCCCAAACTTCTCTTTTTCTTTAAAAAAAAATAGGGGGTGAATTATGGTTCCTAGATTCCTCCAGAAGCAGCAGTTCACCTTTTGAATGACAAGTCCAAACCAAAACACTGTTTAACACCAAAAGTAGGCCTCCAGCCACTTCCCATTTTGTTTTGGGGGGCATCTTTGGCAGTCCATATAGCCCCTGGAGGTTCCAGGGGAAGAAAACAGACTCTGATGTAGGGGGAAGAGTGCAATTCCTCAGGGCTCAGGTCAGATCTCCGCCAGTTATTATCTTCCACTCTTCATAACTACAGCCACTTTGCTACTATGTCTGCACCTGCACAGGCCAGAAACAGGTGTCCTCTAAAATTGCTCTTGCTAAATTTCTCATGTAAAGTTCCTTCTGTATCACTGATGAAAGAACTCTGCCAAGACATAATCTTCGCCTGCATATTTTACTTTTCTAAGAAGTCTTTAAAACAGGTAAGCAAGTTCAACCTTTACTGAAAGCAGGCCAGTCAAAACTCTCACTCTTGACAGCAGATATACCATAACATGATGAAAAGAGGCCTCTCCCAAAACAGAGGTATCATTCATTTCGATCTCAAAATATTGGCTTCATGTTCAAATGGGGACTGATGTTTATCTTAAGACAGAATGCTGAGTGCGAATAGGGGGCTGATTAAATTGAAGCCTCTTCACAGCATCAGTTAGGACAGAAATAGCACCAATATATGATGTGATGCTACATAAATGGTTATATTGCATAACTCTGAAATTCAGCTATTCTGCTCTGCTAATCCCAAATCTATACAACAGAAGGCATGCCAAATATCTACATAGTCTCATTCCATTCTTAACTTTGTCCTGTGTTTGTCTCCCAATATTTTCCATGTTCACTTCTTAGTATGAGATTTAGGTCCAAATCCAAACTGCAAAAATAATCCAGTTTGAGACTGCTTTAACTGCCCTAGCTCAATGTTGGGGAATTCTGGGAATTGTAGTTTTGTGAGGCATTGAGCCTTCTCTGTCAAGAGAGCTCTGGTGCCACTACAATTCCCAGGATTCCCTAGCACTAAGCCAGGGCAGCTAAAGCAGTCTCAAACTGGATTATTTCTGCAGTGTATATTGGTACCCTAATCAAATAAGAAATCTGCAGCCAAATTCCACAGGAAAACATTCCTTGTTTTGCCAATAAAATTTGTTGTTGTTGTTGCCTTCAAGTAAATTTTGACTTAGGGAGACTCTATCCATAAGGTTTTATCGGCAATATTTCTTCAGAAGAGGTTTGTCATTGCCCTTCTCACAGGACATTATCAGATGGGGAGATCGTTTTGAAGCCCTTTCACTTATCAAGGGGGATCAGGAAGAGCAGCATGGACAGACTTCAGGGACACAGCAGGGGAGCCCGGGAGTTCCATCGCAGGGAACAGTCGCTGCTACGCCTCAGAGGAGGCTTGTGGTCATGGTAGGGGACTCCTTGCTGAGGTGTACAGAAGCAGTAATTTGTGGGCCCAAAAAGATGTCTTGGGAGGTGTGTTGTCTCCCTGGGGCAAAGATCAGGAAGTGACGGAGAAGCTGACAAGACTGGTCAAGCCTACTGACCAATACCTCTTCCTTTTGGTCCACGTGGGAACGAATGACAAAGCAAGACACAGCCTTCAGAATATCAGAAGGGATTACGAGGCTATGGGTAAGAAGCTGAAGGAAATGGATGCACAGATTGTCATCTCATCTCTTCTGCCAGTAGAAGGGCATGGTCCAGGAAGAGAGAGGAAAACAGCAGAAGTCAACAACTGGCTCTGCAGATGGTGTCGATGAGAATGATTTGGATTCTTGGATCATGGCTTGTGGTTCCATGAGGAGGGACTTCTGGAAAGGGATGGGCTGCATCTCATGCCAGTTGGCAAAAACGTTTTTGCCAACAGTCTCAAGAATCTGATCAGGAGGGCTTTAAACTGAGTTACGTGGGGAAGGGAGACAGCATTCTGGAAGGCAAAAGGGCTGGAAACAATAGTCAAACTGACATAGAGGGAACACGGCTAACAGGGCAAGGACCCAACAATAGGAGGCAAAAAAACATGCACAGGCATCAAGCAAAGGGGACACATGCCTCTTTATCACCTTCTTCTGACTGTACTAGATTTAAGTAAAGAGTTCAAGGGTTCCCTTCAAACTGTATCAATATACATGCATCCATCTGATAAAGAAGCTGCTTTTTACAAAGGTCTTTTCTTTAACACCGAACTCCCCCTTTTCCTCCTCATCTTCTGTCTAGTTGGACATTTTTAGCAGTATTAGCCCTGGGCCTCTCCATTGACGCCCCCTTGTCGTGGGGGAGAGGCTTGCGTACCCTAATGAAGCTGTGAGCTATGCTGGCGGTGGCATAAACAGCTACCGGTAAGGCCTCCCATGCCAGACAGGTCACAACCAAAGGGTCTGACCAAGAGCATCAAAGGGCAGGATGGGCTCTTTAGCCTTATGGCAACCATCATAGGAGAAGGAAAACTCCAATCCCAAACCCACGCAGATGGTGCTCGTCTAACCCTGTAAGGTAAACCATCTAAGAGAAGGAAACTCTAATCAAACCTACAACCCGAGGATCTCGCTGCCACCATCCTTGCTTGCTTGGCCCCGGCAGACGAACCTCTGGTTTAAAGAGTGAGGCCAGTTCTGTGCACGCTGCACTCCACCAGAAAAATCCATTGCACAGGCTCGAAGGATACATCTGATCCCCCTCCCAAAAAAAGTCCTGTAGTGATAGGCAGGTGAAAGATGCACTGGGAGCTGCAGATCCAACCCTGCATGCAGGCGGTTAAGGACTTTGGTCGCTCAAGACTGACCAGGAGATGACAGTCTTGTTCGGCAGCATCGTAAATGACCAAGCAGCCTTTTTTAAGGAGAGCACTGCTTGCTCCATACGGAGAGGAGTCTAGAAAAGCTGGCCTAACGAAAACTCATCTCCATCTACCCGGTTGGTGAGCCGCGTTCAGCGGGCATCTTCTGATGTGGTCAAACAAAAACAAAGATACAAAGGCACGCACTAGCCTCCAAAGGTACAAACAGACTGACGCTTGCATGCTGGAACATCAGAACCATGCAAGATTCTGCAGACAGTGGATGTCCTGAGCGTCGTTCTGCTCTAATAGCCCATGAACTATCATGACTTAATATTGACATTGCTGCTCTTAGTGACGTTCGTCTCCATGAGGAGGGCAGCCTTAAAGAACACGGTGCCAGCTATACACTCTACTGGTCTGGCAAACCAAAAACTGAAAAACATCTTTCAGGAGTAGGCTTTATGATTAAAAACTCCATTGCCTCCAAACTCGAAACCCTGCCAACAGGTCACTCTGATCGCATTATCTCCTTATGCCTCCCTCATGTTGTTCTCTTCAGTATATATGCCCCAACTATTCAAGCTGACCCTGTGGAGAAAGACAAATTCTACTCAGACCTACTCCACCTCATACAAAACATCCCTGCAGAAGATAAAATCATTATCATTGGTTACTTCAATGCCAGAGTAGGAAAGAACTTCGTTCTAGGCAAGCATGGTGTTGGAAACTGTAATGATAACGGATGCCTCCTGCTAGAGTTTTGTGCAGAACAGCAGCTGACTATTACAAACACTAACTTTCAGCAGAAAGATAGCCTGAAGACAACCTGGACGCATCCCCGATCCAAATACTGGCACCTCATTGAGTGTGTTCTACTGCGCCAGAGAAACATTTGCGATATCCATCATAGTCCAGTGATGCCCAGTGCAGAATGTCAAACAGATCATCGCTTTGTAAGATGCAAACTAAATCTTCATCTTAAGCTCAAATCTAAGAGGGGTGGCATCTTAAAGAGGAGACTCCAAAGTCAACAATCTTCCACAAGCTGACATGAGAGATAATTTCCAGGCAAATCTGCAATCAAAACTTGAAGACCATCCTATAGATTCTTCTCCTACAGTGCTTTGGCAACATATCAAAAACAGTATCCTGAAGTCTGCGGAAGAATCCCTTGGGTTCTCCCACAAGAAAAACCAAGATTGGTTTGATGAAAACAACCAAGAGATCCAGGAGCTTTTGGCAAAGAAGAAAACTGCTCATCAGGCACATCTCACTCAGCCATCTTGCCATGTAAGAAAAGCAGCCTTCCGTCTCACATGCAGTAAACTCCAACAAAAACACAGAGACATACAGAACAAGTGGTGGATCAATTTAGCAGAAAAGACACAACGTTGTGCAGATCAGGATGATTCCAGAGGATTCTACAAAGCTCTTAAAGCAGTGTTTGGACCTACTTATCAGGTCCAAAGCTCCTTATACAATACGGATGGTCAAACACTAATCACAGACAAAGGCTCCATCCTGATTCGATGGGCTGAACATTTCCAAAGTCTCTTCAGTGACAACCAAGGCTCAGCTATCCAACATATGATATAACAACCAATGAAAAATGAACTGGAAGTGGCTCCCACTTTGGAAGAAACCATTAAGGCCATACAGCAGATGAAAAATGGCAAGGCAGCGGGGATTGATGGGATCCCAGCTGAAGCTTGGAAACACGGAGGTCATGTACTCCATGCTAAATTCCATGAGCTCCTTGTGAGTTGCTGGGGAAAAGGTGAATTGCCATCAGATCTCCGAGATGCCGTTATCATCACCCTGTATAAGAAAAAAGGAGCAAAATCTGATTGCTCAAACTATCAAGGTATAACACTGCTCTCCATTGCTGGAAAAATCCTTGCAATTACACTCCTGAACAGATTAGTTCCTGCTATTGCAGAAGAACTTCTCCCTGAAAGCCAATGTGGCTTCAGAGCCAACAGGAGCACTACAGATATGGTATTTGCTCTTAGACAACTTCAAGAGAAATGTAGAGAGCAGAACAAAGGACTCTATGTAACATTTGTCGACCTTACCAAAGCCTTTGACAATGTGAGTAGAAAAGGTTTGTGGCAGATCCTGGAACGACTAGGATGTCCCCCCAAATTCCTCAAAATGATTATCTTCCTGCATGAGGGCCAGCAAGGAGAAGTCAGATATGGCGATGCTCTCCCAGAGCCCTTTCTAATAACTAATGGTGTGAAACAAGGTTGTGTTCTTGCGCCAACTCTTATTTACAATATTCTTCAGCATGATGCTCCAAAGGGCTACAACAGATCTCAAAGAAGACGGCATCTATATACGTTACCGTACTGATGGTAGCTTGTTTAACTTAAGCCGTCTGAAGGCTCGCACAAAGACTCTAAACTATCTAGTCCGTGAGCTGCTTTTTGCTGACGATGCTGCCCTTGTTGCCCATACAGAAGCAGCTCTGCAGCGCCTAACATCCTGCTTTGCAACAGCTGCAGAGATGTTTGGGCTGGAAATCAGCCTGAAGAAAACGGAAGTCCTCTACCAGCCTGCACCACAGAAAGAGCACTATCACCCCCATGTCACCATAGGCAAATCTGCGCTTAAGTCCGTCCAGCAGTTCACCTACCTGGGAAGTATCATCTCCTCAGATGCCAAGATTGATAAAGAGAGCAATCACAGATTATCAAAGGCATATAGTACATTCGGAAGGCTTCACAAAAGAGTCTGAAATAACAAACACCTGAGGCGAAGCACAAAAATCAGTGCGTACAGAGGCATTGTACTGTCCATTCTCCTCTATGGGTCTGAAACATGGGTCAGCTATCGCCAACATCTACAACTCCTCGAATGCTTTCATCAGCGCTGTCTACGCACAATCCTAAATATACACTGGACTGACTATGTGATTAATGTTGCTGTCCTCGAGTAAGCAGGGATCACCAGCATTGAGGCCATGCTATTGAAAACGCAGCTGCTCTGGGCAGGGAACGTTTCTAGGATGGAGGACCACCGCCTCCCAAAAATAGTACTCTATGGTGAACTCGCCACGGGTCAGCATAAGAGGGGCACCCCAAAGAAGAGATACAAGGAATCCCTGAAACAACATCTCAAGCTTGGCCAAACTGATCACCAACAATGGTCTGCCCTGGCCTCACATCGGGAGAATGGTGAAGGAGGGCTGGAGAAACACAGACTTTTGGTGTTGGGGTACAGCAGTGCATCTGCTGTAAACAATGCAATAAAATTTTGAGTTGGGAAATAATGGATTTCTGCTCCAGCTGAACCTACTGTAACTGTGTTCATGCCTATAACATAAGAAGGTAAACAGCAGCTGAGGAAAGGTAAAAAAAGATCAGCCTGCCTCACCAGTTAATCCCAGCATGTTAAAAACCACTAGGTTTGCCCACCAACATGGAAATAATAAGAAAAGTGGAAACTGCTGAAAGAAAAGGTCACATCTGGATGCATTTTGGAAGAAGTCCTCAAGAAGTTTTTAGAAAATTCAACATGCTTTTTAAAATTTACTTGAGTCTCCCTTATCCAGAGTTCCAAAATCCTCCATAACTCAAAGCCTTTTTCATGGGAGATAAATTCTTTTTTGTGTTTTATGAAACTCTCTCTATTCTTTCCATGTTATTTCTGCTTCAGGTACCAAATTTGCTAGTAATACCCATGAACATTATAAGTGAAACTCATAAGTGGGAGAGTGTCATTACACTAATTTACTACTTGTGTGGAGAAAAGGCAGACTGGAGTGTTGGTAACATCTAATCAGAGTGAGCCTGGCAACAGCCAATGGGAGTGAAGCCAAGAAAAGTTTGGCCTGAGTATATATAGAGGAACAGAGTAGTGTTTGGAGTTAGGATTGATATTTTAGTGTGCCCTGAAGGGTGAAGAGCCTTAGTGGCTGGGTTATAAGTTAGAAATAAAACATTATTATTATTATTATTATTATTATTGTTATTATTATTTTATTTATTTGACATAGTGTGTGGTGACTAGTAGAGTCACAAGTAACCAGGAGTTATACGATACAAAATTTATTGATACAAAAATTTAATAAAGGTCCTGAGAGACTTAGGGCCTGTACAGATGGGAGCTTTGCGCTCAGTAACCCTACTGCGCACCCTGGCCGCCATCATGTCACGTGCCCGTACATATGGGGTGCGCCATGGTCACGTCTGTGCGGCGATGTGCCCAAACAGCGCTGCACAGACATCATCATGGCGTGCGGGTAAGCCAATGACGCCCCATGTGCAGCCTAAAAAGAACCTGCCAGGAAGTGGGTTCTTTTTAGGCCTCCTGGAGGCTGGGGCATGGTTGCTTTGGTCTCCATCTGGGGCAGAAAGGGGCGGTGTCTCGCCACCCCTTTCCACCAATCTGTCCAGCCCCTTAGTTTGTAAGGGACCATATATAGAGGTATAAGGAAACAATTACAAAGACAAGATAAAGGAATTGTCAAACTGTGTAACAAATAAACTATTTAAACACAGTATCCAATGTGAACACCATCAACAAAAAGGGATACTGCCTTTCACATACAGATCTATTACTTTGTTTCAACAAGCAGCTGTCTGGAGTGATTTTAGAAGTACTGTAATCCAAAAACGCTACCAACATTTAAGAAAAGTATTTTAGTTTTGGGTGGCTTTAAATGGTGGAAACGAGTTCTAGTGTAGGTGGCGCTAGAGGTGATAACTGAGTTCGAGTTCCACCACCACAAATTGGTACAAGGGTGGCAGAAAGAGAAAAAGAGTAAAAGGTTTCTAAAAGATTTTGGCAATGCCATGTTGTCATTGTCCCACAGGCGTCCCAAAGGCATCTCATTTATCAGAGTGGGAAAAGGGTTCTGGACAAAATAACCTTTTGGTCTCCCTGAGCAGGGCTCTTATGTTCTTATCTATAGGATTACTAGGTTAGATTTGCCTCCAGCCACATCTGCCTCTTGAGTCCTTGTTTCTCATTCTCACTCACATGCATTTCCGTCATCCATCTTTTGACAGTTGCCCCCTTTGCTGTTCAGACAGCCTCATCCACTCTGCTATATAGCAAGTATTCCTTTAAGCTTGTATGGCCCTTTCCCTCTCTCCACCTTCCAGTCATTTATTCCAGTTTTCTCCTTAAAAAAAGCCTAATAGTAGTACAGCCAGATAATGGGTAAACAGATTTCTGCTGCAGTTAAATTGACTGACAGTCTGAATTGATTTGTATCAGGGGTTTGCTTTTCACTGCCGAGAAAGCAGAAGTGTGGGCTAAATTTAAGCACATCCATGTTTTTTTTGAAACTTCAATTTTGTTCAATTTTCCTGATCTCTGCAATGAATATTATATACTTTGAATGTGGTTAAAAAAGTGTTTTCATCAAATCTCCAATGAACACATTTCCAATTTTTGCTGCTAACATGAAGAACTCACTATTTATGTCCTTATATTGTGGTCTGGTTGGGCTTTGCCCATAACCATAGCCACTCCCTGCAATTCTAATAGCTGAATATGGAGCCAACAGCTTAGTAAGGGGCTTGCCTTTGACAGGGTGACACCAGAAAACCCATCCATCTTAAGAAGCACTGAAAGGACTGACCTTTCTGCACACCTTCATTTAAAAACATTTCTTTTATTGTATTGCTACTATGTCTACATATAGTTTTAAATACATTAATAAAAATGGTTATAAATCTAGAAAGAATTAATAAAGCAAAAGCAGGGCATCTATAGTGTATTAAGGAGCATTATAGACAATGTAGAATTTCTGGACAGCTTAAGATTCTTGGCCTGATTCCTCACAAACTGAAAACAGCCAAATATACGGCTTATTAATATATACTGTGTTAATATGCAACACAAAAGCTATTTGAAATGATTTCTCGAGCACTGGATTATATGCCAGATAGTCACTACATTAATTTCTGAATGTTAATTTTTCTAACTCTTTGATGCAGTGGTGGTCCAAATCTAATGAAGGCCAGGATGGTGTAGTGGTTTGAGCAATGGCAAAACCCTCTGAAGAAATTTGCCAAGAAAACCGTATGATAGCTTCACCTTAGGGTCACTATAAGTCAGAAATGACTTGAAGGGCACACAGCAGGTGCCTGGACTGTCAAATATGTTCTCATAATTTACATTTATTGGTTCTATAACAATTCTAAATTGTTCACAAGAGAAAGCCACACAGGAAAAAGGCAGGCACTAGAAATGTGAAACAGACTGTAACAGTTGGCTGTAACAGTCTAACCATGGCGTGTGATTGCCTGGGATACTGAAAAGGAAGCTAAAGCCAGGTGTACTTCCATCATCAATTTAATGGAATCAGCTACTGGAAGGTATTCTACTGGGGGCTGTATTTAAAAGGTTGTCTAGAAATGCTAGCTTGTGCAAATTTAAGTGCTTGTCTGCTGATCAGTGTAAATCACAGGAAATACTACACTTATTTCCTCTCTCCACTGGCTGCTAATAATCCTCTAGTTATGGCTCCTACAAAGCTCTAAAAATACTAAACTTAATGAAGCATAATGAGAACCTTCTTAAACAGGTCTTCTGCATGGGCCATGTTCTATTTCTAGTCATTATGTGAGGTAATAGCTATGAGGGTATAAAAATAAGAGGCCTTAATGATGGTGACAGAAGGCTAAATTCAGTATTAGTCCTAATTAAAGGAGACCTGATAAAATCAATGGAACTTAAGGTAGTCGTGGCTTAATAAATCCCTTATATTTCAATGGCTCTATTATGGGTAGGGCTAATGTTGGATTCAACCCATCAATGTTACAGCAGTTAATAAGGAACCATCACAAATCCACTGTATCATGAAGTGATTATACTGGATGCTGCTAGTTATTCCAAATATTTCTAATGACTCCCAGTAACTCTTTAGCCACTCCTTCCAAGAATAAAAGACATGTTTGAAAGAAGGAACATCATATGCTCTAAGGATCTACACAGAATTATTTCCTTCAGATTGTGCTTACAACACGATAGAATGCCCTATCCATGAATATAACAGATGACCCTGTGAAATCAATTAATTAATTTTGGCCTGTTTCATAAGGTTGTTACAAAGATAGCTAAGAGAATATGTAAAAGCTTTAAACATATTAAAAGGCGTTAGTATATAACTATTATCCTGCATTTAAAGCAAACAGCCAAGAAGAAAGGTTTTGAAGACTCCCTCCATTTGAAGTCTTTTGAATTTTCCCGAGTAAAACAAGCCCCCTTTTGTGACATTCTCTCAACATTTAACAAGGACATTTTGAAATATCAGTTACATCACCAAAGCTTTAACGCACTTCATTTCTAATTATAAAAGCTGCCTTCTCAGCTGAAGGCTTCTTAACAACTACAAATTAAGCACTATTTTAATATAGGTTTTTGGCTGCTTTCCCAAGTTCAAAAAGTGCCTTTAAGTTTTTATCCACTGTGTTTATTAAAGCACAAATCCTATTATAAGAAAAGTAGTTTTTTAATAGCTAAAAGTACAAACCTGTATATTTTAATTAAACACTGTACTAAATTAAAAAGTAGGTTAAACTTTGATTTAACAAATATACAAAAGGTTCTGGCTCTGGCTAGCTCACGCATTGTCTTCTGCCTGATTCAATAGTCAATCTCATTAAGTCTGACATTAGCTTTTGGCTAGAAATCAGACCTTAGCAGCTCCGTGTTCACTAACAAGGCTACTGCACTTTTAAAAAAAGTTGAATGGTTTTTTTCTCTAGAAGAATGAATAAGTATGTTCCTATGTGCAACTGTTTAGAAATGTAAATCAGCAGATCAACCACTTCAGAAACTGAATAACAGCTGAGACTCAGGGTCAAAACAGACCGACCAAAAACGCTGGCTTTGGGGTGGTATGACATACAGCGTCATGCCATTGTCATCCCACCCCACTGACCACATAGTGGGCAGCATCATGGCATTTCTGTGGCATGGCGTTTACACATGCCATGCTGCAGAAACATGCAAAAACTGCCACCACAGTGAAAAGAGTTCCTTTTTCCCTGCCCCACAAAGGAGTGGCATTTTGCTGCTTCTTTTTGAGTCTGAAAAACAGCGGATCAGGGCCGTGGCATGCAGTTGCTGCAGACCCAACCCAGTACTCAAAGGGGCAGCATTAAGCCACCCCTTTATGGCCATTTGTTTCGGCCAATAGTCTTCTAGTGCGACAGATCACATTTCAGCTTAAAGAATTTGATTAACCACCAATACTACAGACAATTCATGTCCTATCCCAGTATTTGAACAAATCGCTACACTATTTGAGCAAAGTGGTGAATGATGCCAAATGAGCTTCCTGAAGAATAATCTGAACTACTGAAGCAGCAGAGAAGGAGCAACCAGGTGATTTAGAAGGATGCCATCTTGACTTTCTGTTTGCTCAAATAAACCTACAGAATTAAACTTTTATTACCAAACCATAATAAAATGGATTCTGAAATAGTATTCATTTCAAATTTGAACGGTATGCTTGGACATTTTGACCTAAAATACAATCTATGTCCACCTAATTCTTGGGACACCCCAATTATTTTTTCATTCCCAGAGTACTGCATTTGATAGCCAACTGGGAGAGGCATCCTTCCACAAGGGCAGCTGAGACAGATGTGCAAACTGAGGATGAATTAAACACCCAAAGAGATAGCCAGCAAAACCGAACAATCATTAATGGTAGTTAATGGTTTTCTTGAGCATGCTCGGGACTATAGCCAGCTATAGCTATGATAAAATTCAACTAGATGGACTGGAACTCTTTCTGCAGTGTGCACAGTTTAACATCTATTATAAGAACGGTCACATTATAAAACAGCACTCAAGGGGCAGGAAAACCCATATGTATTAAAACTACATTTGGCGGTTTTTTGTGGGGCTTTCGGGCTATGTGGCCATGTTCTAGAAGAGTTCCTTTCTGACGTTTCACCAGCATCGATGGCTGGCATCTTCAGATAGATTCTCTGAAGATGCCAGCCACAGATGCTGGCGAAACATCAGAAAGGAACTCTTCTAGAACATGGCCACATAGCCCGAAAGCCCCACAAAAAACGAAGGATGCTGGCCATGAAAGCCTTTGACTCTACATTTGGCATGTTTTACCAAAACAGCACCTAATTTTTTCCTAATGCAAAAGCATGGAGGCTTCTCTTGAGAGGTTCAATGTTCTCTGCCTAACAAAGGGGGCTGTGATCTCAGAAGGAACAGAGACATCTTGGATCTCAAAAAACATACCTTTCTGTATTGCTAATGGAATTCAAATTTTATCCATTGGACGTTAGCATGCTTTGTTCCCAGTGCCACATGGCCAGGAGAAAGAGGGCCTGCATAGATACTGTATCCCTCCACACTGTCTCAACACCATCTCAACACACCAACACCATCTTGACAAAATTTCAGGCCTTTAACTAACTTTGCTGTATGATTTTAACACCTTTCCTGATGAAGAAGCCAGTGGAGCTTTGAAAGTATCATGCATTTTGTGAATTTTGGTTGGCTGAATTTTGTTTTTTATTGTACATTGCTATATGGCCAACATGGCTACCGCTGAATATATACTAATAAGTACCACAAAATAAGAGCAGTGTAATAAAGAGAAAACTAACTACTTTGTGGAATGCATAAAACAAATGGCTGAATTACATAAATACAAGCAGAAATGCAGCCCACAAGGTAAGTTGTCCCCATTCTTCCAAGGCATCCTTTCCCACCCCAATTTGAATCCCCAGCTGTTTCCTTATGCCAATAAAACCCTGAAAGAGAAAAAATTATACATAATTAAAACTAACGCATCTAGGCTAAGTGAAAAAGGCAGTGGAGATCGTGAGAGCTGTTAAAGGTATTCCTGCTAGTGCATACAGAATTACTCCTTTATGGACAAACATATTTTGACAAATACTCTTTTCAGTTCCCATGCAAAGATCAGAGTGGTTGACAACGAACACTATTAGAAGTAGTTCTCTCTTTTTTTGATGCTTATTTACCTCTTTTATATATTACAGGTAATTTTATTACAAAACATACTGCACTCTGTGATAATCTAATGCAGGTCAAAGCATCTCCCTTTTAATACAGAAAAATTCCAGGAGCGAAAGGCAAATAAAATAAAATAGCAATTAATTCTAATTTTAAAACTTTCTTATTTTCTCTCTGCTGTAATTTTTTTTAATTAAACAAACAATATCAGCATTAAATTATAAAATAGTATCTATCCATTTTGGTTACTGTAATACAGTACTGGTGGCGCTGTGGTTAAATGCCTGTACTGCAGCCACTCAAAACCATAAGGTGGCGAGTTCAAGACCAGCAAAAGGGCTCAAGCTTGACTCAGGCTTGCATTCTTCCGAGGTCGCTAAAATGAGTACTCAAAATGTTGCGAGCAAGTAGTTTACAGTTGTAAACCACTTAGATACTCCTTAGACGGTATGATGCAGTATATAAATGAAGCTGTTTTTTTTGTTTGTTTGTTTATAAACTCTTTACAAAAACTCTTTGTATTCATATTCTGAGTGCAAGAGGAGTTCCACTCATAATCTAGGGTTCTGCAGCATCCTCCTTCTTTCTAAATCATCTAGAGAAACTGCTCTTAAAGATTAGAGGATACCGAATACAATAGGAGGGCTGTAATGGGGCAGGTGATTGGGAGAACAGCTAGAAATCACATGCACACAGGAAAAGATAATTTGAAGTTTTCATTGGACTCCAACAGTTGAGTGGCAATTGTGCTGCTTATAGAATACTTTTGTGTTCAAGAGTAGTGGGAGATCAAGTCAAATTCACATATACAAATTTAATAGAATCAAGCTAAAACATTGCTGAATTAAGAAAGACTCTTCTTTCATTATTCACGAAACTTCATAACAATAACAGTCATTCTCAGACTTTTTTTAATAACTAAAGCTTTATTGATACATTTCTTAATACAAAGGTTTGGCATTAGCAAATTATGAAAACAGAAGGTACTAGGATATTGTATTACATGATCAGTAAATGATACATAAAAATATGTAGCTTTCTCTCCAAAGTAGTTGGTCAGATGGGTATGATTTCATGATGGTCAATTTTTTCTCAATACCACTCAGCTCTGTAAGGAGGTGAGAGAAGAGAATATAAGTACTGTAATAATATTTTACTATTAATACTTATTTACAAATGTTAAAAACCAGTTACTTAGATATATAGAATATATGAGCCAATTATTGGGTAAAACAATTATTATTTTCTACATGCTAGTATTTCCAGTGAACAGGAAGAAAGATAGTTATTTTTCTGCAAGTATGACAAATATTAAGAATCAGAAAAAATGAGGAACAGCTGATTAACCTGTTCCCACATTTTGATTCATTAATGTGGCATGCTTTCTATACTGTGTGAAAGTAGTGAGCTTGTCATGCTTTCTCGTCACTCCCACTTGCAGCAAGGACATCTACGGTAAACTACTGATCAAAAATTTGCTTAGTGCAGGGGTAGTTCCTCCAGATGCTGTTATGCTAAAATAAAATATATTGACCTTTGAAGGTGGCAAGATTAGGGGGCATGAAAAATGGGTTGGGCCCACATGCTGTTTGCCACCTCCACTTTCTCCATCCTTATGCAACTGGAAGCCTAAAGCCTTCATGTACTCCTTGCCCCTGTAATACTGAAAGTACTACTGAAAGTGTCAGAACCAATGAACTGTGGTTTGGTAACCATGGTATGTTTGAAATAAGACAGCCTGAAACCATGGATACCAAAGAAATGAGGAAGATGATTGTAGAAGATTATTACTTCAATCAAGTACAGTACAGTGGAAACCATGATTAACACATATGAATTTGTCTGCAACTAGATGTTCCCACACAAATTATCCATCCCAATTCATACAACCAGAAGCTGTATGAATATATACCAATATTGTGTATATGACAACAAGAGGAGAAATACTAAATAAAATATTTTTAAGTCCTCACTATAGTCTTGTACTTCCTATTCAATAACCTCTTTTGTTTCTAGAATGATATATGCTGTTTATCAGCCTTCTTAGAAATATGAGCAGGGTCTTCACATTTAGGCACTGCACTTTATTGAACAGGCAACTTACAGCTCACTCTTGGTGGAAGATACAGTGAGAATAAAGTTAATTCTGTGCCTATACACACAAGCACATAAGCACTAAATAAAAAAAGGTAAGAAAAACAGAACTTCCAAAAATAAAAAATAACTTGAATGCATTAAATGTTTTCCCTTTGAAAAACCTATCTTCAGACCATGAAGTTATACTGGAGTCAACACAGCAGTGAGGGACTAAGGGTTTTTTTGTTTTTTTTTTGGATATTTTCCAGATTTCATCCCTTTTAGTTCTACAAGTCAGATCTTTGTAATGCTATCATGAACACCCACACTTTGAACATTTACTTACTCATCAGCATTTAGGCTAGCTGTGGCTTTGATGATCATGTAGCAGAGTGTCAGGGCACTTAAGAGGCCAAAGCTGGCAATAATAAACCATTCTTCTGTTGACAAAGGAAAGGGAGGAAATCACTTGTGGAAGAAGGCTTATGTCAGATCGATGGTAACATTGACCTCAAAGATCGAAAGCAGTCAAGAGAGGCACCAGGAAGTGAAACTCCAGAAGAAAGCAGAAAGTTAGCCATAGAAGGTACTAAATGGAAAAGGCCAGCAAAGAGTTATGGAAAAAGTGAGAAAAATAGGCATGATACAATAATACTAAAAAGAATAGCATGTAAAATGCAAAATAAAGAAAGTATAAGCAAAAGTTTTACCTGCAATTAAAGAGTGTCAAGACTGAGCATCTCCAAAGGAGGCCTATATTTAAGGGTCTATGAACATGAATGCTCACATCCATGTATACATATATATTTCAAACAAATATTTCAACATTAAGTCTCCTTTATTCAAAAGGGATGTGGATAAAGTCATTTAAAAAGTATATTTCATTTGGTATGGAATTAGTAAAAATGCACAATTAGTCTACAATTAAGTTAAAATCAGTAAAACTTAATGTAAGAATGATTATTTGTCCACTGCTTTTAGCTAAGTGATGCATTCTTAGATTTTAACTCTCTCTGTATAATTGTACAAAGACTGCGATAAATCTAAAAAGTTTTCACATGGCAGCATTTGAAATACTACATAGCTTTCTTGTCCTTTATCACGACTTTCACTTCTGAGTGGCCAAAAAGGGAAGAGGACTGAGGTTAAGTTAATGTACTTGCTTTTAAAAGTGTGAGTGTAAAATCTATTTATTGACAACATTTTTTTAAACATACTGACATTTAATTCAGGTTCAGTAAACAAATCTTGCATGCTCAGTCAAATAAAAGAAAGCTGCCAACCCACTGGACATATACTTCTTTGACAATTCAGTAGACACATATATCATCATTGCTCATTTTCAAGTTCACAGAACCATCAAAACAGCAGAACGGTGGATACAGAGAGAATCTGTAAACTTAGACATTTTATTGATAAAAATTGTATTGCCACATACGAAAACTTAAAGTAAATCTGTAGTCGCAGCTAGTCCATATGTTCGTTTCAACTAGAGTAGATCCAATGAATTCATTGAATTTTCAAACTTTCACACATTCAACAGGTCTAGCAGATGGATTTAGAATGAATAATTTCAATGCTACAAAGCCAACTTTCTCAAGAAATAAAACAGAACAAAATCTGACTTCTCCTTGGGCTTTTGAAGCCTGTGTTATGGGAAATATTATGGGTTAATCTAGTTTTTTTTCCTCATAAGATGCAGATTGGTAATACTTATTGTATTAGTTTTACCACTCTCCTTTTAAATTAGTAGCTGATCAAACAGTTTCGAAGAATTATTGCTGAGGAACTTCTACCTATCTTCCATCATCAGAACAAGGACAGCTAATTTCCAGCAATCAAATGAAAAACATTCAGTCAGGGAGACAGCCTTCAAGATTCAGTATAATTTGGTGTGCTAGACAAAAAGAAACCATGGACTGCCACTGAACATGCAGCAGAACAAACATACTTATTATCAGAGAGAGAGAGAGAGAGACTGTAGTTGGACTACACAAAGGTACGACTCTACCTTTTTGACTGAATCACAAGTAAGATTCCACATATCCAATACACTGTCAATATTTAGAAGATGGTAGATACTATGTTTGGCCTAAGGCACACTCTCTAGCTCATCCCATAGAAGTAATGTAGGTTCGTTTACTGCAATGCATTCAAGATTTACAGGTAAAAGGTTGACTCTTTTAATATGACTCAAATGGTTTTCTGACACTTCTCAGACTAGAAACCGTTTGAAGATTGCATCAAACTTATAAAACAATTTTAAAAGATGAAAAATATACTGGAATTAATCACATGAATTTATTTTTAAAAAATTTATTCACCTTTAAGAAAATAATTTTAAAAATGTAAAATATTCAGCAAACCTTTGTCAGCAGCAATTCTCACAATTGTTTAGTGATCATGACTGAGTCTGCCCACTGCATTCATCCCCATGGGCAAAAGATGGGAGCATAGCTTATTCCTATATCACCTGAACTTTCATATTGAAACATTATGGTTTGCCAACACCAATACACTAATGAATAATTTTATCAAACTAATACTTATTCAAACTTAATTGCTTATCACCTAAACAATGATCTTGCACAACTTATTTCATAATTGTTATGTAATGCTTTTTAACCACCAAACTGTTTTCAATTTCATTATCTTGATTTTTATCCTGTCCAGATCTAACCTTATCTAAAACTGATATATTTATTTTTCTTTAATGTGTGTGTGTGTGAGTCTATATATTTTCTCCCATAAAACATTTTGTTTACATACATTCTGTTAAAAGAAAAAAAAACCTAAAGTAACACAACACCTATGATTCTCAGATTTAGAATAACTTTACTTACTAGTCACAGCAATATTTATCTCTCCTGTCCTTGGAGTCAGCTCCCCATCTTGTGGAAATTGTGATATTCCAGAGGTACGGAGGGGCTCAAGAGTAAGAGAGGTGTCGCTGCTAAGGTCACCAAGTACTGATCTTCTGTTGCCTAGCTGGCCTCTAGTAAGCCTTTCCATATCAAAGGCCATATTGTCAGCACATGGCACATTTGTCTGGAATACAACAGTAAGATGTTAACATATTTCATTTTTAAAGGTAATGCTGTCAAACCTTAAAGACTATCGTAAAATGTGAGAACTGTCTACAAAATCCTATCCATGGCATATATAATCAAGCAATAGGAAATAATGATACACTGTTGTATGTATCTACTATGCACAAACCAGTGAGATGGAGGCAATCAGGCTTTCTACACTCAGAAAGATAACCTTAATTTTTTTCCTAAGAGTTAAGAACAGGCTGGAGATCATGATGGTCAGATGCAAAAGCAATAAAGAGATACAAGACAGCTTTATGCCTTGATAGCCAATGACAAAGGGTGACTAGCTTTTGCTGCAGCAAACATCATCTAAACCTTTGATGACAAATTCTGTACATTTGAGTCCTACATCCAAAAAGGTAAGAAGCAATGAAAGCTCAGGAATAAGGCTATTATCTTAAGGAAGAATATAAATGCTCACTGAAAAACCACATGGAAGTTTCTGATTTACAAATGTTGAGAAAAGGCCAAAATCAGTCATCATTATATGACAACAGGGAAATGACTTCAGGCATAGGTAAATGGTAGATAGTCATAACACAGAGATATTTTATAAAGACCTTTTGATGCAGTGACAAGTCCAATGGTTCTCTCCCCAATGGTAAAAGTATAGGAGAAATAGGCTGCCTGGAAGCAGCCTTCCTCTCCCACTGCTGTCTTTGATTTCACCACTTTGCCACCGCTACACCTAAGACTTTTCCTCCTACTGCTGCTGTACACTTCCACTAGCACATTTATGCTAACATAGCTTCTCAACAGAATCTTGACCCATGTATAACTCTTGAAGCTGATAAAGAATTTCAAGTTGTAACTAGTATGTTCAGACCTAAATATCCACATATCCATGGTGGTATCTTTCCAGGTGTTTGCAAAAGATCAAAAGCAAGTGCCAAATATGGAACTATGAATGAGGATGGAACAGTGGTTATTAGAGCCTTGGAAGTGCTTAGGATGTGCTGGTAAGAACCTGAACTTTGTTTGGGCAAAGGGACCCTCTGATCCTTGGTGCAACTGGTAAGAAGAGCATTTTGTGAGGAATCTTGGTGATGCATCATTGGAAGAAAGCCTTCTTCAAGAAAAATAATGAGGGAAAATGTTTTTTAAAGTTCTAGTGACCCTTGTTGGATCACGTGCACCTTTTTGCATCTGGTTAAGTGTATCATTGGCCCTTTCCAGACTGCCCAAAAGGGGTGATCTGGCGCCACTCTTTTAGCTGCGGAGCTTCACCGCAGCAGGTAGACGCCGCGGTGAAGCCCTGCTGTAAAAAAGGAGCGGGAGAACCGTGCGATTTATGGAAAAGGCGCCATTTGGCGTCTTTGTGCCACCGCAACTGCGCAGCTCCGTGTGGAAGCTGTGCAGTTGTGGCGACGCAATTACGTATGCCGTCTAAACAGTGTTACGTAATGGCGCTGGCGCCATTACATGCTAGGGTTTGTGAGCATGCGAAAGCTGCACGCTCATAAACCCTGATGGCACCGCCTAGGCGCCTTTTAGTGCCCATCTAGATTGGGCCATTGTGCTGCAGCTGAAAAGGTTCTCAATATCAAAGGAGAAATTCTCAATCCATCCTAGCCTTCTGTGATGGATCAGCAGAATCTAGCCAGGATTGATGGAATAATATGATAGTGCTTGCTACACCCTTTCAGTTACATCCAGCCATGTATCTGACTGTAGTGATCCACTACTTTGACAACCTGAAATCTTTGCCAGTCACGGAAAATCTCTGCACCTTCCCTTTGCTCCCTAGGAAAAAGGCTAAAGAATGCTGCCATCTTTTCTTCAGAATGTTTTGATAAGAGTTAGTACAGGCCTCATAAATGGCATCAAGAAAAACCAAGATGATGGCAGAGTTAAATTTCTTTGGTACAGAACATTTCCTTGCTTTCCTGGCCTTAGAAGATAGAGAATGAATGCATTTTATGGCAGTATTTACTCTGTATCATCTCTACAATAATAAGAGTGGGATGCGTGAACAAGGCATTACAACCTATGTTTTGGATGAAATAAGTTTCTCAAGCTTCTTTCTGTTAAGAAACACTGATCAAGGTTTGGCCCATGGGTTTATTTTAAGGGTGTAACACCACTCTAGGTGGGGTTTTGAGTGATTTTTGAACAAACATATAATTGTGGAGTTGAAGGCTTTCATGGCCGGCATCCATAGTTTTTTGTGGAGCTTTCGGGCTATGTGGCCATGTTCTGAACAAAAAAGAAGCACCAGGACAAAATAGAAGCACTATAAAAACACTAGTAGACTGGGCAAAACGTATCTGTGAACCCCACTTCTTGGAAGATGAACTGAAACACCTGGACCGGGCTCTACAGGCAAATGGTTACTCCAGTGCAGACATCAGAAGAGCTGCCAGGCCCAGAAAAACCCAGAAGACTCAAGACAAGCAACCATCCAAAGGGAAGATATTTTTACCATACATCAAAGGAGTCACAGACAGAATAGGGAAAGTGGTGAAGAAACACAACCTTCAATTTGTTTACAAACCAACGAAGAAGATCCAGCAAATGTTTCACTCAGCCAAGGACAAGAGAAACCCACTTACAGTCACAGGAGTCTACCGCATTCCATGCAGCTGCGGACAGGTCTACATAGGGACCACCAAATGCAAGAATCAAAGAACATGAGAGACACTGCAGACTGGGTCAACCGGAAAAATCAGCAGTAACATGCTATAAATCATCGTGGGCATAAAATGCTGTTTGAAAGCACTGAAATTCTGGACCATGCCAACAACTACCATGTCAGAATGCATAGGGAGTCCATTGAAATTCATAAACACCTGGACAATTTCAACAGGAAAGAGGAAACCCTGAGAGTAAACAAGGCTTGACTCCCAGTCTTGAAGGACAGCAAGGTCAAGACTCAACCTATGCAAATGAGAAACAGTCTAACGCCAGGGGATTCCCAGCAGACAATGAGCACCAGTTAGCAGACATTAATCCTTGTTTGCATATCTTCCCACCCTGAGGACTGCCATTAGCAACAGAACAATACATTTGCAAATTACTCCTTCCTTCCCAAGGTCACACAGGATATATATCTCCATCCTTTTCCAATCTATCATTCTCTGAAGATGCCAGCCACAGATGCTGGCGAAACGTCAGAAAGGAACTCTTCCAGAACATGGCCACATAGCCCGAAAGCTCCACAAAAAACTAAATGTATAATTGAGGGTCTGGGGACTTTGCAGTGCCCTGTGAGGGGCACCAAAATAGACTGGGCCATACTTTCTTAGTCTCTGAAGCAAATGGTGCCTAGGTAGGCAACATAATTTTAGGAACTGTGATCTACTGTGGTAATGCTGATGCAACTGCAGTCTACACAGATAAGAGAAACCGGAGGTGGACAGGACCAGATAAGGCAATGTACTGGTAGTGTTGTAACATTTGCTGGACCAGTACCTGAATAGAAGCAGTAGTATTTCTGTTTGCAACAGGAAATATATCTGTAGTTTTCAAAACAGTGCTTTTAATAGGATGTTTATACGGCCTACAATTTTATTGGCACAATGGCAATCAGGGTCTGTATAACAATTGGTCTTTTCCACTCAGAACTGTATGCTGTGTCATGGCACCACAGATTTTTCCTTGCTTAGTAGTGAGATGAATATCTGCTCCTACTCTACGGAGAAGTGAAATGCCATTTAGAAGATGCCATTTATAATTAATTTGGGTGCTGTGATTCAATGAAGCACACAGTAAAGATAAGACAAGCCCCTAAAACAGCAGGAATCAGGTAACACTATGATAGGCAGAGTCTATAACTTTCTTGGCCATGTGGGGACAGTAAAATTTGACCCCTATTAGCAGCAATAAAATAGTCTTCTCTTGGGATTCAGGATCTTTCTGTCTCTTGTGAAGAGAGCACTCTCTTGGGCAGAGAGCACTGTATTTCTCAAGAAGTCTCTGTACTGCTACATCTGGAAAAATGTGTAGGTGCTGTATAGCATTTAGGTGTATAGATAAAACATAGTCAATTATAATCCAAAAAAAGTTTTATCACTGTTGGAAGTAGAACCCTCAAAAAGTTGTTTCAGTCCTTACTTAACCCAGAGATCATACACATGTCTTGAGCGAACAACAGTCTATTTCATGATGGATTGTTTTAACATCAAGAAGTTGAAGAGGTTTAAGTAGGAAATATGTATCTGCTTGTAATAAATATGATTTAGAAATACTGTACTGTAGTTATCATCTAAGACTTTGTTTATGTGGTTATCTCAGGACAACATTTCACTGTGTACTTGATACATGACCAAGGGAAAAATCAGAGAGTAAGCAACAGACAAAGAAATGTACTCCAAATACAGTGGTCCCCCGGGTTACGAAAGTAATCCGTTCCGGATTACCTTTCGTAACCTGGAAGTCTTCACAACCCAGGGGATTGCTTTGTTTGTAGCGCCGCGCACCAAATTTAAAGGGCCGGCGCTTTTTCTCCTATCGTAACCCAGGGTTTTTTTCGCAAGCCGGGCCTGTTTTTCCGGCCCTGGCTCTTTCGTACCCCGGGGTTTTCGTACCCCGGGGTATTCGTAACCCGAGGGACCACTGTAATCAATAGTTTTCCACAGTTCAACTTATACTTTGATATGTGAAAAGTTCATACTTCTATAGACGTTATTTCCAAAATTTAGAGCTGGGACAGCATCTCCGTTTAAAGTTAGCAAGGCAGAATGACTAATATAACTTTAAATGCTGTTCTTTTTAACATGAATTTACTGATCTGTGATAGTTTCAGAAAGTAAGCTTCAACAATCCATGACTATTTAAATAAAATAACAACTTACCACAATTCCCAGAGCCTTCAAAATGTTCAGTTTACACATAGGACAGGTGCAATGTTCACTGAGCCATGGATCTACACAGGTTTTGTGAAAAACATGCCTGAAAAAAGCACAACAAAGATCATCTGTAAAGTCTTAAAACTGATAAGTACTGGGTAGGCTTTAACATTATAATTATAATTATCAATTCTAAATTCATTTAAGGAGTTCTAATAAACTGGAACTCATCCTTCAGCTGGTATCACTGAATAACTTTACCCTTATGACTAATATTACATTTGTGTCTCCTGTGACATATGAATTGCACATTCCACATTTTGCTTAAAGGCAACAGATACTCTCTGATCTTAGAAGATAAGCAGGGTCAGCCCTGGTTGTATGTAGATTGGAGTCTGTCAATTAATACCAGGTGCTTTAGGCTACATTTTACCAGAAGGAACTGGCAAAACTGCCTCTGATTATTCCTTCTCTAAGAAAATCCTATGAAATTCATGGCTTGCCATAAGTTGACAGGTGACTTGAAGGCACATACACACAAAACCACTCTGATCTGAGAAAGGAGAACATACAATTGTCCCTTGCTATCTGTGGCAGATACGTTCTGGACGTAAGACCTTTAGTCCCATTCTTTTCAATGGGTGAGTGTGCATGATCACCTACTGAAAAAGCCAAGGATTGCTGTCAATTGCAGATGGCAAGTCCTTAGTTGGCACAGGCTTGCTGTAGATCTAAAGGACCATGACTCCCTATATGAACCTTGAGATCTTTTGAAGATGCCCTACTCTTTGTCTCACCATCCTCAAAGCTGGTGGGAACATGAGAGAAGTTGCTCCTAGGCTCTGGAATTTCTAGGGTGGTTAGACTGGCACCGTCCTTTCACAATCAGGTGAAGACTTTTAAGTTCAGCAGGGCTTTGAGGGCCGAGTGCTCAGTGGAATGGGCCTTTCATATGCTGTGTGATTTATATTTTCTGTATTTATTTACATTTAGTTAATAGGATGCACATATATATATATATATATATATTATTTATATTTGTGTTTATATTAAGTTTCCCAAGGCTTCAGCCTTTGCTAAGGAAACAAAGATATTTACATATCAAAATCAGCAGAGTAGCAGAGGATGTCTAACTATGCTTCCCTAAGAACTGAGAACTCAGACTGATTCCAAAAACAAACAAACATGAGTAGTTTGAAGTTCAAACTAAAGTTTACTAATGGCTTTAATCCATATATACATAAAAGGCTAGATCCTAATCTAGCTAGTGAATAGTTCAGGTAAAAAAGAAATCTTTATCTCATTCTCTTTCCAAAGGAAGTTGAGAAAGCAGGAAGATGGAAACATAACAGGGCAGCAGGAAATCTTTGAGAGAATGTCAGTCCCAAAGGGAGAGTGACCTAAGTCACATGGTTATTTTGAATGAGGGGGGAGAGTTTGCATTCAGGAATTTCCTATCTATCTAAGGAGGGGGAAAGAATACAAAAATCCTCCAACAGTATTTATATATTTATTTATATTTTATTATCCTTTTTAATGCTTATGCTTTTTGCTGTTTTTAATTCTTTTGACAGTTTAATATATATTTTTAACTTTTGTGTATATACTTTTTGAAGCTACATCTTTTAATTTTTGCAAACTGTCTTGAGTCGAAGACCGGGGAAAAGTGGGAAATATTTTATGCTACTAGAACCTACTGTGTATTAAACAATTTCAGAGTCCTACTTCTAGTTGTCTTGGTATTGGGTTGGGGGGAGGAGGGCAGTTATGTTACCTCATCAAATATTTCCCTTTCCTTTCAGTAAATAGTATTGTGCGGTCATCTCATTCACACACCCTCTAAAAAGGGACTTGTTTATTACTGAAGTCCTACTTACTAGTTGTTTTGATGAGCATTTGATAATAAACTATTTGCTATTCCATTAATCTTATAGCAATATCTTAAAGGATTCTAGCATTAAAGTGTAAATTCAGCATCAGGACTGCTGCCTAATTTGTACCAAAAATCTCCAGAAATTAACTAGCATAAATTGAACAGAATGTTGTCATTTTCCTGATTCAAAATGTCGAAATTTTGAAATATATACATAAAAAATTGGAGCTTACAGTCAGGTCCTCATTCTAAAGACATTTCTGCACATATTTGGGATTCATGGCACACACACAGATTTTTAAGTCTTATACTAAAGTAAATAGCTGCGAGTTGGTAACTCTGAACCGAGCCTATGATTACCAAAACATTTGGAAATTAACAGTTTAATTCAATAGGACTGCTCCTTTTAAGACTGAACCTATGACTCCTTCCTTAGGGGTCTTTAAGCAGATGCTGGATTTGGAGTTCCTGCATGGCAGGGGGTTGGACTGGATGGCCCTTGTGGTCTCTTCCAACTCTATGATTCTATGACTCTTTGGATGTTAATTAACTGCAACTCATATTGTCTTTCACTACTGGCTGTGATGGTTGAGGGTAAAATAAATTGTTGCCCAATGACCTGAAAAGCCCCAGGTTTACCCAGATTGTTTTAAAAACAGGGCCTGAAGACTATTCAGTTCTATATGAACAGTCTGGTGCACTCTCCTTCTTTGCAGATCTTTCAACAAAAGTTATGTTAAAATAAAATCAAGGCTTTGCTTGCACATCAAGTAATTAAGCAGCTTGCTTTGGCCTTAGTCAATAACCTTTTTCTTTACAATTAGGAGCAAACAGAAACAGTACACTTTCAGGACAGATGGTAGCTTGCTAGTCAATGAGATGTATTAAAAAACCACTAATGATGAAGATTTTAACTTGGCTAGATTAGTTGAAACCAGCCAAGAGTCAAGCACGGATACTGGCATGAACAGAATCAAGTATCCTGCCCACATCATCTGTGCCAACAGCTAAAATTCATCCAACAAAATCTGCCCACATGAGCTTATTAATGAAGTATATTTGCTTCTATTTAAATAGATACATCAACATGCAGCATTTAAACATAAAATTAATTATTTGAAAGTAATGTAAATGGGTTGTAAAGGGGGCAGCAGGGGAACCTTCAGTCAAAGTATTGGCGTGCAAGAAAAAAAAAGGGAACCATCAACCCTTATGGTGGGGATGAGGGTTGCATGAAACTTTAAAACCATCTCACAGCCTCACTGATCACGTTGTGCAGTGGTGTCTTCCACTCTTCAACTGCTTGTGCAAGCTCACTGTCTTAGCCACATATTTTGCTAGTAGTGGTGATGGTAGTTGGGAACAAGGCACAGGGCATTGCTTCTGTAACCCAGAGTAGTGTCATTTTGGGGCAGACTGATTGATATGGAAGAAGTTAGAGCATGTAGCAGCAGGGAAGAAGTGGCAGCAAAAAGAGAGCTTTCACATTTGCTTAAGCTTTGTGACCTTTGCCCAGACTTAGGTGGCAGGTTGGAGTTAAATTGCTGCTCCTGCTTTCTTATATGAGAAAAGCTGAGAGAAGAGGTAGAAGAAGAAACAGTGTGTGTGCGTGTGTAGACACCTGAAGCTTTGTGTGGAAGACATGTCTCTGGGAAAGGAGGGGGAGGAGTATCTGGGGTCAATTCTTGCAAAGAATCCTTCACCTTAGAGTGGCTCCTGTAGTTAAAATGATCTCCCCCTTTCCTCATCCATGTCAGTCTCCAGTCCAGAATATGTGGCCTCTTGGAACTCCCTACAGACACACCCCAGCTACGCTACCTTTGCACCAATGAACAAGGATTGAGAGTCCTTCCTTGCCAGGGAAAAGCTTCTCCCTTTGCACCTGTTCATCTTGGGAGCAGCAACCAAGCAGCTGGCTAAGCAGCAACTGAGAAAGCTCTTGCTTGCAGTAGCCTTTACTGGAAGGGAAACATGGGTGAAAAGCTTCTCAGTTACTGGTCAGCCAGCTGCTCGTATGCTACTCCCAGGGCGACCAGCTGCAAAGGAAGCAGCAACCAATCAGCTAGTCAAGTAGTGACCAAAAAGCCTCTTGCCCAGGCTGGCCTTTGCCACACGACCAGCACAGTCGAGAGGTTCCTCAGTTGCTGCTCAGCCAGCTGCTCCCAAGATGATTGTGTGCAAGTGGAGTAGTGGCCAAGACTGGTTGTTCTGAATTTGCAGCAGAACAGTAGACCTAATATCAAGAAATACACATGGGGGGGGGGGGTACTAGAGTTGTCACCCAAGAGGAAAGGGAGCGGGAGCTGGAAAAAGACTAAACCACAAAAGAAATAATTATCTCCTGTTACTAGTAAGGTATAACAATCTCAAAAACAAATTTAGTTGTGCTAGAGGGGTGGAACAGCATGTTCCCAGTGATACTTGCATCACAACCCCTTTGTCCACCTTTTCATTGAGAGCTGATTTTCAACTTGATGTGAAAAATATCTTGATTTAAATAGCAGTGCACATAATGTAGCATTGTTTATTGAGAGGAGTATATATGTTTCTAAATAACTACCGTTCTCCACAATAGACGGAATAAACAATTGGAAAAGGACTATAGTTCTTCTTCAGCATGGCTGGTCTTTAAATATATACAGTGCCTTATAGTATTTTTCAATTTCAGTTTGTAACACCACAAAACATGGAAAAGTCAAAGGGGAGTGTGCAAATACTATAAGGCACTGTATATATTTAAAGACCAGCCATACTGAAGAAGAACTATAGTCCTTTTCCAATTGTTCATTCTGTCTATTGTGGAGAAAGGTAGTTATTTAGGAACATATATACTCCTCTCAATAAACAATGCCACATTATGGGCACTGCTATTTAAATCAAGCTTTCAATGAAAAGGTGGACAAAGGGGTTGTGATGCAAGTATCACTGGGAACATGCTGTTCCACCCCTCTAGCACAACTAAATTTGTTTTTGAGATTGTTATACCTTACTAGTAACAGGAGATAATTATTTCTTTTTTGTATTTTACTATGACATGGGCAGTAATATTTAGTGTATCAAAGAGCATGTTTGGTTTAGCTTACAGTTGTAAACCGCTTAGACACTCCTTAAGGGTATGAAGCGGTATATAAATGAAGCTGTTTTGTTTTTGTTTTGACACTGATACAAATATTTTCATTGGGTAAGCTTATTTATAAGACACAGATATAATGTGAAAAGACAAAAAAAAAAACATTTATTAAAATACTGTAATTCTGAGGATAAGACCTGATCCTTTTGTATGGACTTGCTTAATCTTAAAAGTTTTTAAATCTGGTAGGCAACATGCAATGTGCACCCAGCTACTAGCACCATCTCAAGCAGTTCCTAACATGTGGTGAGCATGCATGCATACACACCCAGAGGAAGTTACAATTACAGCAGCTAACAGTAGCTATTGATCTAAGTTTTCACACATCTCTTGTATTTCTAGAAATTAGTATTATTATTGAACTTATCTAATTTGCCTTTAGTTATTGGCTGATGAATCCCTCAATGATAAATCCCCCTCCCCCAACATCTAGCCCTTCTCCACCTGGTTATACCAACCAACCCTGTTAGAGATTGTGCATACCTAACATGGCAAAAACTACATCTAATACTCACATTTTATGATGGTAAGTGTAACCCAAGAGTGACAACAAAGGATAAGAAACCTCAACATGTTTATTTTCCAGGTTTAAAGATTCTTCACAAGTTAAGAAAATTGTTGGCTTACTTGCATGGCAGAATGCGGACAACATCATTCTGCTTGTAGCTTTCAATACAGACAGCGCAATGATCGAAATCAGGATCTGTTTCCTAAAATAAACGAAGTGAGAAATCAAGTTAGAACTAGCAGTGAACTAATATGTACAGACAGTATAGAAATATGAGCCCAAAGTACTATAACATTCTTCAAAAAATTCATGTGTCTTGTATTTTGATATATAATGGTCAAAACTTAATGTCATGCCATTTAACCAAAGCTTAGGAAAAAAAAAAGTTTTGGACCACAACATCAGAATCCATTAGCTAGCCTGTCAAGTGGCCATGTTAGATGAAGTATTCCGGTAGTTGTAACTCCAAGCTCTCTTTCCAGAATCTGCATTTACCGACTAAATGTTTCCAAACTCTGACACCACAGTTAATCAAACAAACAAACAATAGGACATGTACAAATAATAATGTACAACCAGTTATATACAAGTTTTACAAAATAAGACATATCCTGGTTATCACCTGCAGAAAGTGTGTAAGGGAATGTGCTAAATAATAGCACAATGACAGACCAGTGGATAAAATTTGCAAGCGATGCTGTCATAGCAGAAATTAAAGAGGAACCATGTAGGAAATGTAGGAACCACACCCTTAAGTATGTGGGAAGAGGGCAGAGGATAGAGGAAGGGGGACTATCATATTACACAATTGTAGCCCTATGATTTTACTTTATCTGCTGTGTCTCCATCCTGTGGCATCCTGGGATTTGCAGTTTAGTGAGGGGCATTTAGAGTTCTTAGTCACAGAGTTCTAGTGCCTCATCATACTACAAATCCAGAATTCCATAGATTGTTGACATGACAATTAATGTAGAATTTTGTCATTGTCAGTATAATGGGTCCAAGATTCCTATAAAAGCTTTGCTCAACATGAAAACATTACAAATGAGGGTTTGTTCAGGTATGAAACCTATACAGTGGTCCCCTGGGTTACGAAGGTAATCCGTTCCGGATTACCTTTCATAACCCGGAAATCTTCGTTTCCCTGGGGACCGCATTCTCTGACGGACCGTGCGGCCAATTTAAAGGGGCCGTGCAGTTTTTCTTCTTCGTATCCCAGGAGTTTCTTCACATCCCGGGGGCTTTTTTTCACCCCTGACTCTTTTGGCTCCCGGGAATTTTGTTCCCCGGGGGCTTCGTATCCCGGGGGACCACTGTATATGTGATGCCAAGGAACCCCAAAGAAAAATACAGTGCTACAAATAGCAGTTTGATAGGTTTTAAGAAGCACATGGCTTTTAAAAATAACTGTTTTTTTAAAAAAAGCAGTATGTTTAGTAATAAAGCAAAACTCTTTTAGTAATAAAATCTTCACAGAAGATTTTAAACATTTGCTTTAGAAACACAACTCCTGCTGCAGTCAAAAATAAATGAAGCAGGAAGAATGGGATTACACCACTCTTTGTGCCTTGAGGGCTGAACACAAGTCTCAAAAGCAACCTGGCTCTAGAAAATCCCCAACTTCTCTCTGCACAAATATAGAATCCATATGCTGGACTGTGCAGACCAAGAAGAACTGAAACATTTGTTTTTACTTTGGTTTGGAAAGCCCAGTGCTTGCCATACTTGACAAACTACCATTCCTAGCTGATGATATAGCATCACTTCCTGAACACATATACAGTATTACTTAAAATAGTTACAGTCCAACTACACAATAACCAGTCTCTATATCATAGATTTTCAATACCATTACAGTTTCTGTATTTTAGCAAAAAGTACAAATTGTATGCATCCACAAAGCCCATTTTTCCTCTGCAGCAAACAAATCATATACATTTCCTCCAAATACAATAAGGTATAGACATGGACTTCAAAAAGCACTGGAAGATAAAATTAGCAACTTCACTGCTGGAAATGGACAGCCAATACTTCACACAGAGAACCCTGATGGGTAAGACCAATAAGCAGCAGATTTACTCTCATATGCCTGTCAGTTACATCCACACTCCTGCTGCCTGAACTGCAGCTTCCAAATCTTTTAATTTTGCATCAGTGTCATGATGAAGGTGGCAGCTTCACTTTTAGCATTGATAATGCTCTAAATATATGTACCTAAGCATTTTTTTCTAATGTGAAAAGGTCTTGTAATCAACTACAGGCATATATCAGTAAACAAACCTTTGACATAAAAGCTCTTTTTAAAGGTATTTTTATGGAAGCCTTGCGAAAACCTCCTTTTTCTTTAGTCTAGCTAGATTTTTTTTTTGGGAAGCATCAGCACTGAGAAGATCATGAAAGTAGGCTGGAAAAAGACAGACTTTCAGTGTTGGGTTGCAGCAGTACGTCTGCAGTAAATAATGCAATAAACCTTGACCTGGGAAAGAATGGGATTCCACTCTACGTGAGCCTATTGTAGTTATGTGTATTTACATACAACAGGCAAGAAAAACAGATGCCTCCAGAATTACTTACTGAGCATGTGTGAAGAACAAGAAAATAAGAAAAGGGAAAAGCAGATTAACCCTCTCACAAATTACCCTGGCATGTTAAAAAAACATAGATCATTTTTTGCTTGCTTGTGTAAGAATGATCTGATCAAGTTCTTTCATTTCACATGTGCATAATGTTAACTGTGAATCAAAAGTTTACTGAAACATGTTGAACTGCTGTTCTTTTTTGAAGTGTAGGAACCTGTCTCTGTTCTTTCCATATTATTTCTACCTCAGGTGCCAAAGTTTCACACCTACTTTGTTAAATGAGGTACAACTGCACCTAGAAACTAAAAGGGTTTGGAACAAACTGAGAAAGACCAATGCTTGCATACACGAGCAAACTTTAGTATTTTCTATAGAGAAAAATATGGCAGTGCTGGGTCATTAAAAGCCTAGACAGTATGGGAGTAGAACAACAGGAAACAATTTCCTATACCCAAAAATAAATAAATAAATAAATAAATAAAAATCAAAACCAAAGTTTCTCCCAACATTGTAGCCAGACATTGTAAAAAAGAAAAACAATAAACAAAAAATGAGGAAATAATGAGGCCTAGAAAGAGAATGTAGAAAATGAGACAAAGTGGTATAATGTGGTTTCTTTAGCTTGAAGAAATTGTGGCAGCAATGGAAGACAGCCAACAGCAAAGCAGGACAAACAGAAAAGTGTCTGAAAAGCCCAATAAACTATCATTGAAAGTGAAAAATAAAATAAATTTTCAAGGAAGTAAACTGGAAGGAGGAGTTTAATTATAAATATTATCATGAAACAACAGAAAATTGTTAACATTTTGATTGTATAACTATACCTTATCACCTTTCTTCACAGTCCTTGTTGTTAGTTTACCGACAGCTTTCTTGGCAGCATCTCCAAGACGGCGCTATATAAAAAATACATTGAGATTAGATATTGGAGATGAACTTCTCTCTTAAATTTCCTTTAACAACATACTAAATTGTACATTATTTCCGCTTCTGCAACATATTTGATAAACATTCCCTGGAAGCTACCGTATGAATAATATGCAAGCAGCTGAACAATAGAGCTGAAGGTATTTGTGAAACTCTCTGGCAATAAACATCAAGTTCATTTTTTTATGGACTCCATTTTGGTAACATCCAGGAAAGTCTGCTTAAAGTGCCAAATTGAGTTTTTTTCACCTCTTTCAAGACAATTAGGAATGACCATCTGCCAGCTAATGTAAACTATGGTAAATCACTTTTACAGAGGAAGGCAAAATTTCTTGATTCAGTAACTAGAACCCCTGACAAAAGAAGGGTTATGTTTATATAAATAATAAATAAATAACTAAAAAAAAATCCAACAGTGCCCGATGAAAGGAGGAGGAGGAGGAGAGGAGGTGGGGAAAGGATCCCCACAAGCTGCACCACTCCGTGCACATAATCTGTCAAATATATAAATGTATTTTTAAAAAAAACAAGCATCTCGTGCGGCCAATGGCTGCATTAGACGTCACCATGACATCATTTGAGTGACAACCAAGAGGCTCCATCTTTAATTGTTACTTTTTCATGTATGAACTTCAATGGGGTAAAATGCACTGGGAAGCACCAATGGGGGCAAAAGGTAGTATGAACTTCTTTCCGGAGAGATTCGGTAATGCCATGCACGATCTCATCCAGATCTAACCAGGGCAAATGGGCTAGTATGGATGGGGCCCAAGACTGTGGGCTTGCTGAACTGGTTGAATAGAAGTCTCATCAACAGAGACAGAGAAGTAGTATTGAAGGGTGGGCTTAGGTGGAAAGACAATAACAATAATAATAATAATTTATTTATATTCCACCCCTCTGGGTGAGAACTCGGGGCGGAGTCTTGAACATGTTGAGCTTCAAGCACCGATGCTGCATCCACTGAGAGATAGCAGGCACACAAGAGGAGACTTGCTGTGTCAGGGGTGGAAAGATACAGCTGAGTGTCATCGGCATACAGATGATAGGAGAAACCAAAAGTACTGATGAGCTAACCTAGGGACAATGTGTACAGAGAAAACAAAAGGGGACCAGGGCAGAGCCCTGGGGAACTCCAACAGATGAGGGAACAGAGGAGGAAGTTACTTCAAAATTTAATCCCTGGTATCTCCAATTAAGAAAATCAGTTACTAGGTGGTTGGAAAGATCTCTACCACAGATCTTTAAGTACAACAGCCAGTCACAGCAGAAAATAGAAAGCTAGATGGATAAAAAGTTTGATCTGGTATAAAGCTGCTTCTTATATGAAGCATAGAAACAAATGGGGGGAAAGCCACATTGCTCCTGTTGATCTCCTGATGGAAGTTCTAGTTTACTGAACGTTACAGTGAAATCATTCATTCTGACAACGAACATGGCCGTGGAACAATGGATGCAAACTGCAGGAAAAGAGATTCCACCTAGTCATTTGGAGGAACTTCCTGACAGTAAGGGCTGTTTGACGGTGGAACACACTCCCTCGGAGTGTAGTGGAGTCTCTTCCTTGGAGGCCTTTAAGCAGGGATGCTTTGTTTGGGAGTTCCTGCATGGCAGGGGGTTGGACTGGATGGCCCTTGTGGTCTCTTCCAACTCTATGATTCTATGGCCCTAGTGTATTGTAGATAATAGATAAATGTAGGTTCAGTGGAAAACTGAAAAAGCATGCAGTGGAGTGCCGGTGGCTGTTGTTTCTGGCTCTCCTTGTTGTGGTACACACCAATCTTTTCCAGATTCTTCCCCTCATCTAGTATGATCCTTTTTTGAAATCCTTCTTACATAACTCAGTTCCCCACACCTTTTCCAATTATTTTATCTTGCTGTGATTGTTTTGTTTTCAATTTATTAGATAAAGTTATTTCCTTTGACATACTGACCCCCTCCTCCCAAATCTAGTACCCCAGATTTTTTTTTTGCATTTGATTTTCAGTTCAGCACTACAGAAAATCTGTGATTGTGAATATTATTAGACTGTGACTCTGCTTGCATTCTTTGTTGTGTGCACATACAAGTACACATGATGACCAAAGTGGGTGACTGACTCAATTCCAGAATAAGATAACCTCTCACCCCAAAGACCCCATTTTGAGTGGATTTACTGTCCTTCATCTTGTTCACTACTGCATCAAGACACTGGCCCAAACTTTGTGAAGGAGTTACCATAGTTGATAGTATCTAGATCCAGTCAAAGATCCAGCAAGACCAACAGGGTGTTATTTCTCCTACATCTTTCTGTTGATAATTTTTTTACATCAGGCTGACTAAAGCCATTTGATTTCGTAACAGTGTCTTAACAGAACTGTTGTGGGGGCACAGAGCTACATTGAGCCACAGCTTTAGTAAAAAGGCAGGATATAGATAAAGTCAACAACTTCCAGAAATGTCTTCGGTTGTCACATCACAAGGTGGGGCTTCTTGAACTACAGCCACACCACCTTCTCTTTCAAGACAGCAATTATCACCCCTCCCACCTTCAAATTGCAATAAATGTCATTTATAAAGGAGAAAAGAGAAGTGTAATAAAGCTTATGTCCTCCCACTCCCCAAAACCAGATTATGGGATGAAAGGCAGAAATGTCAAAATCTCTTATCTTGCTCTCCAAAGAACAGCCCCTCAGAAGGAGCTTTGTAAGTCTGTAAACATCAGTGAAATGCTGAAATAAAATAAAATAAAATAAAATGTTACAACTGGTTGAAATCCCTATTATAATTAGTGCAAATGTCGGATGCTTTGTGTGTTCCATATAAGAGGCAGAATAAGGTCAGTCGGAGATGAATTGGCCTCCTGTTAAAAGATATTTTATGTGTATGTGTGTGTGATCTAATGCTTAGTACTATAATGTTTCCTACATGCTCTGCCACAGGACACTGATTTTCAAAGCCAGCTCTATTAACTATGGGGTAGAATAGAAAGGCATGAAAGAGCAGCCCAAGTCCACTCCTGCCGGAAGCAGATTAAAACCCTGCCATCCACATGGCCCACTCCCAGGGGAGGCCGTGGATGCAGGGGCCCACCAAGCACCACAAGGACTCAGACTATCCCGACCCTTTTTTCCTCCAGTCCCAAGGACTGGAGCACGGCTTCCAGACGTTTTGGAGGCATGTGTTGTTCAATCAGCATGCCTCCAAAGCAGATAGAAGCCATTGGCCCATCTATTTGGGACCTATATCTTCAATTCAATTATGACCAACAAGTTCAATGATGTTGGTTATTCAAGGAAACAATAAAGAGGATATTTTATCCCACTACCAGCTGTGCCATCTATTCCTACATTCACCTCCTTTGATTTTAGAATACATGTCACTTCCAAAATATATATATGGAATGTGTTAGAAGTAGTAATACCTGTCATAGTACACAGCTTCCAAACTGTGTAAAGTCAGCACACAGAAACAGACAGTTGTCCTATCATTAACAGCTGCTGCCCCCTTTATGACAGCTAGGTTTTTCAGCTTGGGCTCTAGTTATTGCTGCCTCTTCATGAAACTTTAATAGGATGTGCTTTTTAAATCTTATAAAATTTTTATGAGGTTTCTCCTGACCTTTCTAAAATTCTGAATATAAAATTGATTTTAAGATTTTTATCCACAAAGCAACCGTTCTGGTATGCATTTTTGGAAAATGTAAAAATATGCAGGAGCACAATATCTTGGTGACTATTTATTCTTTTGAAATGCCTTGAACAATTGATAATAGATTAAAATATTAGGGCCAGTGTGGTGCAACGGTTTGAGCACTGGACTAGGATACTGGAAGACCAGGGTTCAAATTCCAGCTCAGCCATGGATACCCACTGGGTGACCTTGTCAAATCACATTTTCCCAGCCTCAGAGAATGGCAATGGTAAACTCCTTCTGAACAAATCTTGCCAAGTAACCCCTATGATAGGTTTCCCTTAGGGTTGCCATAACTCAGAAAGGCACACAAAAACATAAGGACAAAAAGTTAGAAGCAAAAAAGTTACAAAGTACCATGCACACACAGGTTCACAACAAAAAAGAAAATACCCCAATCATTGGCTCTAAGCCTAATTAGTACAGTACATAGTGCATCACTGTTATGTACCTTCAATTCCTTCAATTAATCTGGAACCTGAGCTATATAGGGATTTATATGACTAAACCAGCACTGTGAACTGTGCTAGGAAATGGACCGCCAGCCAGTAGAGTTGTTACAAGTGAGTTGTGTGCAGGAAGTTCTTGTCAAACCTTAGAGCAGGTATTTTTGCTTGCATGAAAAGCCTTGGTGTGAACAGAAGGTTCTCTTCTTCAGACATGTCACTTTCCACACGAGGAAATGATGATGGAATGGGACAAGGAAGCATCAAAAGTAATGCCAGAACAGGTTTTTAGTCCTTGGGACTAAGCACTTCTATTTTCTAACACAATATTCCATAATGAACTGGAAAATTACTACATTTGGATCAAGGTGATACACTAGAAGACTTTCCTTGCCTCCCTACACTTCTACTTTCCACCAGTTCCTATAGTCTTTACCACATGTCAAATTTCAGACTGTAAAGTTCTTCAGGCATGGACCTGCCTTTTATAAAATGCTATCCACACCAGTGGCACTATGTTAGAAGTAGGAGCAGCAGCAGCAGCAGCAGCAACAATAAGCAACAACAACAACAACAACAATAATAGATGATATTAACAATACTGAAATATATAAGCAGAACAGGAAATAATAGCATAGGATGTTTGAGTGGGCAGGTTCCAAAAGAAATTAGACTGACAATAAATATTCAGATAAATACTCTGACACTGAGCTATGGTCATTTCCAGCTTGTCTCAGAAAAAGGAGACAGCAGCACAAAAAGAAAAGCAGTAGATGAATACTCTACATTCTACTTCTCTTCTAACAGCAATATGAAGAACTATCAACAAGTACCCAATTGTCCTAATTATTTCCTTAAAGAAGTAGGCCCTTCTTTTTACATAGATAAGGTTACTCTCACCCAATTATATAAGGATAGGTGTTACCACAATCTTAAAAACACCTTATGATCCAAAAACATGCAACTCAAGAGAAAGGAATCCAGCATCCAGTCCCTCAGCTCCAGCAGATAGAAAAGGTACTGTATACTGTACAGTAGTTAAACCTTTCCACATTTTAAAAAGATGTGTTGGTTGATACCAAGCCTGACAGGCCAAAGTAACAAATCTAGAGAAAAGTCCTCAGGCCCCATTCTAATGGAAAAACAAACAAACAAACAAAACAAAAACAAAAAACAAAATGTTGTCCTCAGATTCTCCTGCCTTGTCACCTGCAAAAATATCATTGCATCCCTGTTAAGACAGGTAGCGAGAGACACAAAGAAATAAAGAGGCAAGCCACACTACACACAGATGCTGTGTGTATGCTGGTGAGCCACACAGATTTTATATACAGTAATATAAAGCTGATATATTTCATTACCTCCAGCTAGAAGTAAGTGATAACTAGGTAGGACTACAGAATTCCTACTATTAGGAATATGTCCATGAACAATCTATTTACCCTAATTTATCTTATACCCTGACATTTTCCAGGTTTATTGAATCCATCATTCTTGATGTTTGCCACCCATCTAAAAACAACAAGATGTTTTAAGAATACACACAGGCACTGGTGAATATTAAGGAGTGCAATGGGATACTGTAAATGGACACAGACTACAAATTCTATGATCTGCCATGGTGATCAAGCAAATTCTCTTATAGAGCTGGAAGTCCCTTGCAATGCCTGTCACAGAATAATGGAAAGGAAATATTTTGGAACTGGCAATAAAAGAGAAAGTAGCATTTAAGAGACAAGAGGAAAGTAAAAATATCCGAATATGCAGTTCACTTGTTTGAAACTGACAGCTAACTAAGATCTGTGAGGAAACATGAAAGCCACTATTAAGATATTACCGTCCCTATTTTACTCCTTCCCATCCTTTATCTCTTGGGCATTTGGTTTGCCGTTATGTTGTGCAGTTGCATTTTATGTAGTAGAGGCAAATCTAGCTGCAATTATAGCATACAGCATACATACATTTACTGCTGAATATGGGGAAGGGTAACATTAAGGTGTGGGTGTGCTGGGGATAGTGGGTGGTGATCCTTTGCTATATTAAAAACTAATAAAAACTTCAAGGTTGAAAGAGATAAATATTGGCTTACTGAAAGCGGGAAAATGCATCCTGAAGGACCAGTCCCATTAATATTACCACATTATTAGCATATTAGCTGACAATATGTCATTGTAATATCATCCTAAACTTTAACTGCATCCTATCAAGATTATCCTAACGAATATTTCTAAGGAATTTCATTAAAAAACTGCACTAAGTACCAACTAGTGAAGTAATTCAAAACAAACTGAATCTTTACATAAGTGTGAGAATCTTTAAAGAAAACATGCACTACCATAGCAGGAACATTATTTCAATCTTAGAAATCAAAATAGGTACATCTTTAGCAGAACACTATACACAACTCCTTTTTTGATATTACAGGGCTGCGTATGACAAAGATTTTCTATAGTATATAAATAAAGTTTTACCAAGCTATTTACAGTTCACAATTACCAATATTCTTTTCCCTTTAACATCCTTAGAGTTAAGATGTCTTTCCCATTGTAAATTTTGTAGCTTACAACAGTTGAAAACAATAGCAAAAATAATCATTTACAATAAAAAACTCCAATAACATCAAAAATCCACCAAACAATGATACCTTTATTGGACCAATCAAAATGTACAATATACACGTTGCAAGCTTTTGACCTATGAAGAAGCCAGTGGAGCTTCAAAAGCTTGCAACATATATATTGTACACTCTGGATGGCCCAATAAAGGCATCACTATTTGGTGGATTTTTTTACATTATTTGATTTGCTATAAAGCCAACACAGCTACTCCTGGATATTTTACAATAAACCGGGAGAGGGAGAGAGAAACACTTACCTGGTTTCGATCACGAGCACTTGTATATCTAATCTTCTGGATGAAGTAAAATATTAGCCATGCTGAAGAAATGATCATCAACACTATAAATGATATTGATACGAAGACAAGAGAGCTACGACTAAAGGTTTTGTTTTGATAGCGAGTTCCAACTGCTATTGCAATTAGGACAGACATATTTTTTTCTAAGTAATTCAGGATCTCCTTAACCTTCAGTTCTGTGATCATGACAGTGACTATGTCTCCAGTTCCTACCAAAAGAATAAGCATAAGATACAGTGTAGATATACCCTTCAATTAACTGACATCCAAATCAACATTTGTGCATTTGTTAAAAAAAACAACAACTCTTTTAGCGGTATCTCAACAAATTGTTAAGTAATAAACAGACTGACTGTTAATTATTAACTTTAAAAAAACTGAAAATACTGTGTAATTGAAATAGATCTTGACATTTTAGGAAATCAGGAAAGAACCAGAACATTACAATATTTTTATTACAACATAGAAGGCAATCTTTCAAGTATGCATTCAAAGATCTTTAAGTGATATGCCATAGTACAAGAGTTTTGATTCCCAGTTGCTTAACCACAGCAGTAACTCACAAATTATGTTGCTGAAACAAAAAGTTAGAGGTTAACACTCCCTTTCCTGGCTCGGTTTACTAGTTCCCTGAAACATGTGGCTTCTGTACTACAGGGTACATTTGGAGGGGGTAGATTTAGAGTGGACAAACAGGGGAGGAATGAATGAATCCTCTTTCAAGTTCTTATCCAACTGAGCTGGGAGGTACATTTTTTTTTTAAAAAAAAAAGAAACAAACAGCAGGTAATCCAATCATAGATCTCCTGTTCTGGGGTGCACCTACACTGTAAAAATAATGCAGTTTCACACCACTTTAACTGGCATGGCTCCATTCTACAGAATCCTGGGATTTGTAGTTTTGTAAGGCACCAGCAGCCTTTGGCAGAAAAAGCTAAAGACCTCATGTACCTACAAATCCCGAGATTTTGTAGGATGGAGCTACAGCAATTAAAAGAGTTGTCAAACTGCATTATTTTACAGTATTGATCAACCCTTCAGTGACTCCCATAATCTTATGAAGCTATCTGGTTCTGCATAAAACCACAAATCCACCCAGGCAACGTTGCTTATTGAATGCATGCATGCATGTATGATACCACCTCCTGACAAATTTGGCAGGAATGTAAAGACTGAATCCATGATTTGAAGGGAACAGTCAACATATACTTACTCTGATCAAGCAAATGGGAATTGAATAAACTGGAACAAATCTTGTTTTATTAGCAACCTAGACTTTCTGACAAACAAGCACCAATTTAATTCCTGGCATGTTATAAATTAAGGGGGCATAGAATGGGGATATTCAGCAAAGAAAGAAAGATCTACAATACCAGATATCCTGTAATATCTGCTGGGGTTTGGTTCCAAGACCCCCTTGGATACCAAAATCTGTGGACATTCAAGTCTCATTAAATATAATGGCATAGTAAAATGGTGACCTTTACATAAAATGACAAAATCAAGGTTTGATTTTAGGAATTTATATTTTAAAAAAATATTTTCAAGCCACGGATAGTTGAATCTGTGGATAAAGAATCCATGGATACCCGGGGGGGGGGGGGGGGGCTGTATAGTTTAGTGCACAACAAGAATGCTGTTAGATTATACAAAGACTATCTAGACACAAAGTCTATTTCCTATAGTGGTGCAACAGAAAGTCAGTATGTTCCCAAATAGTAAATACTGACTGTTAAAAATTGCACTATATGTCTACAGGTGAAAATAGATGCCACTGGTTGCAGATAGACTAGCAAGAGACCCATCTATATTTTAAAACACCCTATAATGGTGATGAAGCTACTTAAGCTGTTATAGAGCTATAAGCTAAACTGCTCAGACACTGAAGTTTGGAGAGGTGAAAAGGCACAGGAAATAAGAAAGCCATGTCTTAAAGTTATAGCAGGTCCAACAACTAGCAGTCCTGATGACTACAAATATCCTCTAGATTTCAAAGGCAGTGCACTTCAATGCTAGATGAAATGTCCTGCTTGGGCTTCCTAATGGTAGTTGGGTGGCTAAACAGTTCTGAAGAATTAGAATGATCCAATAGGGTTCTGCTGAAAACAGGAAAATGAGATTCTACAAGCATGGAGCTGAAACAGAAGAGTAGTAGAAGGAAATGAAACACTGGAAAATAACAGTAAAGATTATAGCTGGAAGCTGCAAAAGTGCTGAAAGCTGAAACTTAAATATCGATTTAAGATAGCCCAGTCTTTGGCAGCAGGCCGTTATTTTATTTTGAAGTTGCACCTCATAGGCAAGTGCCTGCTTCCTTTACTAATTCACTGTAGGACAACTGCAGACTGTCTACACTGAAGGTGACGTGTCTCTACTTTTGTCTGCAGGCAGCATGTTGGAATTAAATTGAGCTACTCCTGTTTTGGGTGCACTGTAACTGAAAAATCAGATTCAGGCAAATGCAAACCAGGTTAACATGAAACACGATTTAACAAAATTTCCTATCCTAATCAAGAGAGGATTTTATCTGTCAGCTATTAGAAACATATACTACCTAAACACTGGAGAAAGAGACTCTGCTATAGGAATCGGTATGAACTACTTTATTAGACATAACTGAATATCCTCAGGCAGAGTGTTGTCTCTTACTATGACATCGTTTGGTTGGCAAACAATATATTAGGTACCAAAAATGGTACTAATAGGAAAGGTCACCTTTGATGCAAGACCAATCAACACATCTCAGTTACTGATAATACAGTAATAATCTCTCCTAGGTGGGTCTCAAGCAGCAAAATGATGCAATATAGTGAAATAATGAAGTATTATGGAATATGTAAGTTTGACAAACTTTAAAGAGTCTTCTTTTTCCTCAAATACCTTATAAACATCCAGTTTCCAAAAATATTTCATCCTAGAGGATCTTTGACTACAAACAGTTTAAGGTGAAAGCCTACTTGAAGCTTCCACCTTTGGCAAAGAACTGTTTCCTAACAAGAAGATATCTCCTGTTTCCAGAGGCCTCATACTGAATCACTACCCAAGTCTGAATGTCACTGAAATCACTATCAGATAATCCAAAATCTGTTTTGTTTTTTCTTATTGAATCTCCTTTATTCTCTTCCTTAAAATCCTGGACCTGGCTTAATTGACTTTGTTTGGCTTGTGCTCCTCTTTGTACAGCTCTATGCAAAAGGACAATGCCCCCCAGCTTCCCTCCAGAAAGGTCTAATGAGGAGAAGTAACTTTTGTCATCCCTAAAGTTTCTCTTTTATGGAAGGTATGTGTGTCTTCTCGTCTTTTTCGCAATGCATGAACCTTGGACTGCTTAGCTTCAAATACTCTCAGGCTCACAAGTTTGCTCATTTGAGTTAATATTTCTCCATCCTGAAGTAACTGTTCTCTACTGGCTATTTACAGTCAGTCCCTCACATCTGCAGATTCTTTATCCACAGATGTAACCATCCACAGCTTGAAAATATTTTAAAAGATATGAATTCCAGAAAGCGAATTGTGATTTTGCCATTTTGTATAAGGGCATAATTTCATTAATGCCACTGCATTTCATGGGAACTGAATATCTACAGATTTGGTTATCCACAAGTAGTCCTGGAACCAAACCCTAGCAAATATCAAGGGCCCACTGTATTTTTGTTTTGGTGTACTGTCTGCCATTCGATAAAATCAAAATTTGTTTTTCCCCAACACAATTATTATGCTTTGATTCTTGTGAGTTCAACAAAATTCTCCTTTTGGATAGTTTTGTTTGGATGTGGGTTATTGACTCCAACTTTCTTAAGATACATTATTGCCAAGTTCACAAAATCTTTCACAGGCATGTATAACTCAGAATGTGTGTAAATACAAGTCTGTGCTCTGAGAGCACACCTAATAACAGTATGTATTCATTTATCAGGCAAAACAGTATGTTGTCTATGGGCTATAGCCAGCCACACAGCTACAGGAGAGTGCTACTTTACAACAAAAAGTGGTAGTTTATAACAACAACAAAATCACAGAAATAATAAAATAATCTTTAATGATGGATAAGCAAAACATTGCTGTTCACATCCCCTTTAGGTATTTGGAACTACTTTATGAAAATAAGTCACATATTTACAAGTATGTAAATATTCACAAGTTCAAAACTATTTTTAAAAATTCATATACCATACACAAAAGAAAAATTCAGAAGAATGGAAAGGAACTGGCATCTTATGTTTTACCTTGATGAGTCATAGTGACAGGCTCCTCTCCAGATACATTGTTGTAAATGACCACAGCTGAAGCATTCTGTAAAGCTGCTCGCATTATTTTTTGTCTAAAGGTGCAATTTCCTCGCTGCAGAAGAGCAATCCACTGTTTGGTGTTTGGAGGAATTTGAAACCGTGTTCGTGGATCACAGCCTAAACGATCTACAACTGGAAGAAAAAAGGAACAGTTGAAATGCTCAAAAGGGTTAATCTCCCCCATTCAACCTGGCTACTAGAATAACTGAATGTCTTTTTAAAAGTAAAACATGTTAGTGAGTAGGTGTTTTCTCTGACAACACAGTTACTAGACTAGATCCAGATATACAATATAATCTTAATACAAAAATGAACTAACTGTAGAGGTAGGATTAGACAAAAGCCTCTTCTGCTAGCACAGATTCCCTTTTGCTGGCAGAATCTTCTTCTGCCAACAGAACCCTCTTCTTCTCTCATCTCAGGTATCTGCTCACAGAGCAATCTGCTGACAGAACTTCTCTTCTGGCTATAATTTGCTGGCAGAAGAGTGGGAGGAGGGGTAGAGATGGGGCAGAGTGAGGAAGAGGTCGGTTAGGACATGGCCACCCAAGTCAGGGATACAGCCACAGTGTCAGAACATATTTGGGCCTGGCTAATTCTGAATAATTTCCAATATCCACAAGATGAGGGCAGGGGAGAGATTTGAATTCAGCAATGCTTCATGTGGCCCACTGTCAGCTCAGCTGGCCTTTGGCTGCTTTGGCCAATTAAGGTTTGTGATTTTGGTCATGCTTCCAGTATACTCACTGAAATCAGTGGGACTTAAATTGGCAAAGACTAATTGAAGACTTATGGTTTTAATAAAACAAATGTATTATGAAATAAATTAAACCCCACTTATTCACTATGTCTCCCCTAAAACTAATCCTGGATGAAACTCATTTACTTGACTTAAAAATATAAGCCGAAAAGGCAGCACAATAAATATTTTAAATAAATCAATACAGTGAAGCCTTCTGCTCCCCCCCCCCCCCCAGCATGAATGCAAAATACCATGGATGGTTGCATGTTATTCAATGGTGCACAGATGCACCAGTGTGCACATGCCATCATTAAATAATATGGGATGTGGTGATCTGTTTGAGTGGGGTGAGTCATATTTAAACCAATAACTGGAACTTTCTCTCTGGATTCTAACAGAGAGCAACAGATATTATCAGTCATTTTGAAAATTAAGCATTTTCATTTATTGACAGTGAAGTCAAACAATATATGCAAATTTTATCTATGGTAAAATCAAGCTGAATGTTAAAAATCTATTGCAGTTTTATACCAAATCACATTACAGGAACTTCTTTGCAGAACTTTAAATTTCATTAGGCAAGAGAAGAAGCTGGTTGTTTTCTTCACCATTCAAGAAGAGTTGCAAATAGTTTTCCCTGGAATACTAATGAGACATTATACCATTCAACAAGATCACATGGACTCTTTGCTTTTTGTTAGACACAGGCTGACACTTTAAAATCTTATGGCTTGTTCAACTATTATTGCACTAAACTTTATCTCACTCCTCTCCCCATAATCAGTAGCTACTGCTACCTGATGTGTGGCACAAAGGCCACCCAGTCCAACCCCATTCTGCCATGCAAGAATTCACAATCAAAGCTCCCCAACAGATGGCTATCCAGTCTCTGTTTAAAGACCACCAAAGAAGGAGACTCCACCACTCTCTGAGGGAGTGTGTTCAACTGTCCAACAGCTTTTGCTGTCAGGAAGTTCCTCTTAATGTTTAAAAGGAATCTATTTCCTGTAGCTTGCATCCATTCTCCAGGTCCTTTTCTCTGGAGCAATGGAAAACAAGCTTGCTCCATCCTCAATGTGACAGCCCTTCAAATACTTAAACAGGACTATCATAACACTTCTGAACCTTCTCTTCTTCAGGCTAAACATACCCAGCTCCCTAAGTCTTTCCACATAAGGCATGGTTTCCTGACCCTTCACCATTTTGGTGGCCCTTCTTTGGACACGCTCCAGTTTCTCAATATCCTTTTTGAATTGTGGTGTCCAAAACTGGACACGGTATTCCAGGTGAGGCCTGACCAAAACAGAATGGAGTGGCAGTATTACTTCACTTCATCTAGACACTATATTTCTATTGATGCAGCCTAAAATCGCATTGGCCTTTTTAGCTGCTGCATCACACTGTTGACTCATGTTCAACTTGTGGTACAGTTGATCCCAATTCACGGCGACCCTGTGGTTGAAACATCTTCAAGACTCCTTATCCTCCACTGCTCTGCTTAGGTCCTGTAAATTCAGACCCATGACCTCTTTAATAGTGTTTCGCCTACCTGGCTAATATAAAGGAGGAGTGTGTTTTTTAAACATTCTAGTTTCTCTTTAGCTTTTCCACTTTTAAAAAAAGAAGCAGTGCAAAGTGCAAAGACGCAGACTGGATAAACAATACAGTCAGCCAAACAGACAGACATGAATGATTTTACCCAGCACCATATAAACAAAACTTGAGCATAATGCCTAAGCCATCTTGGGTCCCTTGCCAGGAGAAGGGCAGGAAGTAATTTTAAAAATGAATAAAGGTCAATAAGCCAAGCTATCCTATGATGGAGAAACAACTGCTTATTCAGAACAACATTATTTACCTTATCATACAGGTTTACAGGGGACACTTGGTATCTACTGGAGTTTGGTTCCAGAAGCCCCTGTGGACACCAAAATCTGAGGCTGCTCATATATATAGGCATAATAAAATGATTTTCCTTATAGAAAAGGTCAAAATCAAGGTTTGCTTTTTGGATTTTTTAAAAAATATATATTATTAACCATCCATGGATGCAGAATCCATGGATATGGATGACCAACTCTGCTTCAGTTAACAGAATAGGTATGTTCTTGGGCATTACTTATTAAAGAGAAAAAAGGACAGCAGTTTCAGTAAACTTTTTATTCAAAATAAAAAAAATGCTCATGTGAAAAGTCAAGTAAGCTTTGATTAGGTGATTACAAACATTTTGAACCTTCTACAGAGAACCTGAAAGCTTCTTCCAAATCTACAATGGATTTTTCTTTCATCCCCTTCCACCTTCCTTATGATTTTTATTCTGGTGGCCAAACTTGTAGATCTTCACCATTTTTTAACATACTAGGTATAGCTGGTGAGGAAGGTTTATCTACTCTCCTCTTCTTTCTTTTTTGCTGTTCACACATGCTCAATAAAGGATTCTAGAGGCAGCTCCTACAGTATCTACCATACTTGTTTTTTCACAGGCAAACATGGCTACAGTAGGACTGAGTAGAGTACTGTAGAATCCTGTTTTCCCAGCTCAAGCTTTACTGCATTATTTACTACAGTCACGCTTTTCAAACCTGACCCCTCCCCCCGCAAAAAACCCTGACAAAAAACAAATCTTCCAGCTAGACAACTGTGGATTTTGAGTGGTAAATAGCCATAAAATGGGGAATGAGCAGCCATAAAAAGACTTTGTAAGAAGGAGCTTTACTATTAGAGCCTTTGTTAACTGAGATATGCATGCATTTGTAATTTGTCTGCTACCAGGATAAATCTTTAAGCGACACCATTATGTGTTACTGGTTTTGATTACTGAGGTATACTTGTATTTGCTTGTCACTCTTTGGACTGTAACCATAAGAATAGGATGCTCAGATACCATCCTGGAACAAAAGTCAAAGTATCTGCTACCAAATCATTTACCTCTCCCTTTCTTGCCAGCCAGGCTAGAAACTGTTAAATGTTTAGGAAATCTGAATTCAAGTTCAGACATAAAAGAAACCTACTGGCTGGTAAATGCTATGCAGACAGGGCCTAAAATAGGTGATATGTAGGTCATCTCAGCAATCTAAAATAAGCTAAATTGTTTTTCAGAAAGGATCAGGAAAATAAGAATCAATCAAGTTAGCATTCCTATAGAATTTTCCAAAACTTACTGGAACTAGGGGAGATTACTACTGTATACACCTCAAGTGCCAGACATATCAATCAGCATTGCAAGGGACAGAGACAACCATATCAGCACATTTGTCAATAGTTGTCCATTACCCTCTGTCATCCACAATCAGTTTATTCAGCATCCATTTGCAATGTATATTTTTCTCAAGATGAAATTCTCTCTCTCTCTCTCTCTCTCTCTCTCTCTCTATATATATATATATATGCTGGAAAGTGTCCATAACATAATGAAAAGCAATTTAAGAGTAATTTCAAGCTGATACAAATCATTTGTTAAAATATGTGATCTGATGCCATTTGAGCCATTTCACTATTGTACAAAAAGCTCAATATATAAAATTTGAAAAAGCTGCCAAGGCCCATACCTTGTATTATTTCAGGTTAGTTTCCAAGGACTAATGGATTCATATTTTATTTCTGCATTGTTGTGCACCCAGCTCTCTCACAATATAGCCTGAACTTCTCAAGTGCAGCAATTTGGCCATGATTATACTATGCTGCCATTTCCAAAGTCTATCTGGCTCAGAATATGTAGAATTGCTTCTTATTCCTCTCTTACTGAAGGCTGGACATCAATATAGGTAAATTGCCTTTAGATTCAGAATTAATCTTCCTAAATTCGTCCATCCGTCTAATCTAGCAATACATGCAGAACAACTGGCCAAGGCCACATCTTTCATATGAATTAATTCATTTTTCTCTGGTGTCTGCAATCAGTGCTTACAGTACAAGTCTACTCCTTCTGATGTTCTGAAAGTCAAAATGCTTGGATTATTTGGAAAAATATATCTCAAAATTCAGGAATATGTTCTTTGCATCATTATGATAAAAAATCCATCCTATTCCTTAGGTTGACAAGAGAATTACATAATTGTGTTTTTCAGGTAATTTATCTACTAGAATCAAAGTATTCTGCATATTTTATACGCTGGAGACTGAATCATAGAATCACAGAATCATAGAGTTGGAAGAGACCACAAGGGCCATCCAGTCCAACCCCCTGCCATGCAGGAACTCCCAGTCAAAGCATCCCCGACATTGAGATTAACATTTAGAAAATTTGAACATCTGAGCAAAGAAAAGGTAAGAAAAATCAATTCCTGTGGACTCCTCTCTTGAACTTTTAAGAAACGGATAAGTAATTTGCTAAAAGAATAAGAAAGGCTCTGCCAATGGCTAGCAGTTGCATTTTCAGTTTGAAATATTTCAGTTGACACCCAGTTCCAAAACACAATAAAGCTGAAAAATATGCATATTTTGAATTATAACACTGGAACTCTTTGTTTAACAATTTAGTGGGCTCACCCATGAAACCCACCAGGTGACTGTGGGCAGTTAACACTCCCTCAGCCTCAGGGGAAGGCAATGACAAACCTCCTCTGAACAAATTTTGTTAAGAAACCCTGTGACAGGGTTGCCTTAGTATTGCTGTAAGATGGAAATGACTTAAAGGCACACTACAACAACAAAGACATTGCTAAGGAAATGTTGTTTACAGATGCATAACTTGATCAATTGGAAAATATTAATATGTGGAATATACAGATGGTAACACATAATAAAAATTCCATATATACGGTCCATCTGGGAAGGAGCTCAGCAGAGGGGGGAATTGCACATGTGTTAACACAATAACTGAATGACATAAATTAAGCACTCATTGAAATGGCTAAGCAAGGCAATCAATCATCTGCTTAGACTAACTCTACATAATTTAAAATATCTACATCTAATCTGAATTGATGTAGATGAAACTTGGTATAGAAATTGTTAAATAAAGAAGAGAGAACACAGAAAACAACTCCTGATATAATGGATTCAATGTAAAAATTTCTTATAATTTCAGTGCAGATCTGTCTTGGTCGTATTTGGAAATGTCTATTTTCACTGTACGATAGGCCCTTGGTATCTGCTGGGGTTTGGTTCCAAAACTCCCTGTGGATACCAAACTCCTTTGATGCTCAAGTCCCATGGTGTAATAAAATGGCATCACTTATATAAAATGACAAAATCAAGGGTTTTTTTTTAAAAAAAATTATTCTTTAATATTTTAAAGTTATGGGTGGTTGAAACCATGGCTGCAGAATCAATGGATACAGAGTGCTGTCTATACCCAACTTCCTTGTACAGTGGTCCCCCGGGATACGAAGCCCCCGGGGAACGAAATCCCCAGGAGCCGAAACCGCCGGGACCAAAAAACAGCCCCTGGGATCCGAAAGGAACCCTGAGATGCGAAGACGAAAAACCGTGCGGTCCCTTTAAATCGGCCGCACGGTCCGTCTCCTAAAGCGGTCCCCCGGGAAACGAAGATTTCTGGGTTACGAAAGGTAATCCGGAACGGATTACCTTCGTAACCCGGGGGACCACTGTAGTATAATAAGCTCTGAAGTTTTAGCTTATTTTGTCTTTTATCTAAAACCCCTCAGACAGTGATTCCCAAACTTAGGTTCTCCAGATGTTTTGTTTTTGGGTGTTTTCTTAAAGTTAATTTTATTTTTTATATACAGTTACAATCTTAACTCAGATGTTTTGGACCTAAAATCCCAGAAGCCCCAGCCAAATTGGCCAATAGCTAGGAATTCTGGGAGTTGAAGTCTAAAACACCTGGAAGTGAGTCACACAGAAGGCAAACTGGTGAACTGTGAGCTAGACAAGGCCACTGTTGACCGACCAAACCCAGTGTTCACCAATGGTTGCTCTGCATCCAGGGAAAGAAATTGGTGGGGTGCCTCTGGGTTCTGTTATGGACCTGATGTTGTTCAACATCTTTATAGATGAAGAGGAGGGAACACATACGGTAGTATGCTTATCAAATGATCAGATGACACAAATTATTGGGGGACAGTGTTAGCTAATACCCAGGTTCAGAATTCAAAATGACCTTGACAAATTGGAGAACTGGGCCAAAACTAACAAAATGTAAAGCACTACATTTAGATAGGAAAACCAACAGTCAAAAACTGGATAGGTGAAATATAGCTTGAAAACAGTACATATGTAAAGGACCTAGGGCTAGTTGTTTACTGTTTTGTGTGCCTTCAAGTCATTTTTGACTTATGGCGACTCTAAGGCAAATCTACCATGGGGTATTCTTGTCAAGATTTGTTCAGAAGAGTTTGCCTTTGCCTTCCCCTGAGGCTAGCAGTGCATGACTTGTCCAAAGCCACCCAGTGGATTTCATAGCCAAACTGGGAACTGAACCATTTCCCCCAGAGCTGCAATCCAACACTCAAACCACTAAGCCATACTGGCTAGGGCTAGACCAGAGACTAAACATGAATCAGTGATGTGATGCGGCAACCAAAAACACCAGCGAAACTCTAGACTCCATCAGCAAAGAGTATAGAGTCCAGACTGAAGAAAGCAGCAGTGCCATTCTATTCTCCTTTAGTCAGACTCATCTGGAACACTATGTCCAGTTCTGGGTACAATACTGACAAGTGAGAACATGTGCAGGGAAGGATGATCAAAAGATCAAGAAACCTAACTTTATAAGAAATGCCTTAGGGAACTGTGGTCTAAAACACACTGCAGAAATAATCCAGTTTGGGCCTGCTTTAACTGCTCTGGCTCAGTGGTAGGGAATTCTGGGAACTGTAGTTTACTATGGTAGCAGAGCTCTCTGAGATAGGATAAATGTCTCACAAAACTACAGTTCACAGAATTCCTTAGCACTGAGCCAAGGCAGTTAAAGTGGCCTCCAACTGGATTATTTAATGCAGTTTGTTTTGGACCTGTGTCCAAACAGAAGACAGAAAAGTGATATGAGAACCATCTTTAAATACTGGAAGGGATGTCATATAGAATATGGAGCAAACTTGTTTTCTGCTACTCCAGAGACAACATGAACCACTGAAACAAAATTACAAGAAAAGAAATTTAATCTAAACATTAGGAAGAACCTCTTTACTATAGTACATATAGGAAACTTTCTTGGATGGTAGACTCTCCTTCTATTGAGGTTTTTAAATGCAGTTTGGATGGGCATCTTTCAGGAGTACAAGGCAGTGGATTAGGCTGGGTGGCCCTTCCACCCTTCCTCAACTCTAGGATTCTATGCTTCTGGTTTTTGTTTTAATCTGTCATGGTAATTTTGAAATTTGACCCTTTCCTGTAGGTTATTAGCTACCCCTCCTAATTTGGTGTCATCTGTAAATTTAATATGAATGTTTTCTGTTCCATAATCCAGATGTTGACACACCAGCGTAGGACAATACCCTGTGGTACCCCACCAATTACTTTTCTGAAAGATGAGTACAATTTTGAGTACTTTTTGAATTCAATTCATCAACAGTAATAAAACAAAGTAAAGGCACTTCCTGGCCCACATTTTGCCATCTTGACTGCAACTATATCATGGGGGACTTGCCAAAAGCCTTACTGAAATCAAGATATATTATATCCACAGCATTCCCCTGATTTACCAGTCCTGTAATTTTATCAACAAAGATGTATTATTATTTTGGCATGAATTATTTTTGAGAAACCAATGCTGGCTCTCAATAATCACAGCATTCCTTTCTTGACTGCTCACACTTACTTTTTAATTATCTGTTCTAAAACACTGCCTGGCATTGATACCAACCTGACTGGCTGGTATCTGCTCAGGCCCCCTTTCTTCTCCTTTTTGAAGATGGAGACAACATTCACTGTCCTCCCGTATGCTGGACTTCTTCTATTCTCCAAGAATTCTTAAAGATAATAAAAACTGGCTTTGGGATTACATTAACAAGTTCCTCTAATTTCCTTGGATGCAATTCATCAGGCCCTGGAGACCGGAATTCATTCAGAGTAGCTTCACTACCTCTTTCCTTACTCTTGGATGAAGTTCCCTTACAGCATCATTTGTTCTATGTTCATTACATTGTACACTGTTTGGGAGAAGAATGAGCCCCCCCCCCAAAAGTGTTTTGTAGTCCTGCCTCTTCTCTGTTATCTCTTAGCATTTCTCCATCCTCTCCATGCAGTATTCCTACTGTTTCCTTGTTTTTCCTCTTGCTACAAACAGCAACCCCTCCCCCCAAAACCCTTTTCATTGTTTTTAAGACCTGTAGCAATCCTCAGCTTTTGTTTTTCTGACTTTCTCCCTAGAAGTAAATACTATTTATCCCTCTTTGGTGATTTCTACTTTCTTCCATTTATTGTTTATACCTCTTAAATGACAACTCATATGAAAGTTCTCATTTGAAATTTCTTTCTTTCTCATAAGTGTATATCCAGGCAATTTATGGTTTAAGCATAACTATAACTTTTGGGTTTAATCACTGCTTTTAGTGACGAAATCTACGGTAGAACATTAACTTTAACCCAAAATCTCTGACTCTCCAGTTGTCTAAAACAAGACAGAAGGAGGAAAGGTACTATACTGTAGTTATCTTTTTTAAAATAAATAAATAAATAAAGTGTGAGAACTTCCCAAAGACTGGGGGTTTCTCCCATCTTTGGCTCAATTCCTGCAGCCTGTCTACTGAAGTTCAATGTGGTTGTGGGTTCTCAGACACCATTACATGCAGGCAACCATTATGAACGGAGTGCCTACATGTTCAGTTTTACACAGCAGAGCCAAGGTTCTTCAGTCACAAGTCACAGAGCCTATGCATAAAGATTCATTCAATGCAATTTCACTGGCAACCCTAGATCTTCCTTAATGTGACTGCATAGGTGTATATAATGAATCACCACCATATACAGCGGGCCCTTGGTGTCAGGTGGGGTTGGGTTTCAAGGTCCCCATGGATACCACAATCCATGGATGCTCACGTCCCATTATATACAATAGTGCAGTAAATGTGTGTCCCTTATATAAAATGGCAAAATTAAAATTTGGTTTTTGGATTAAAACAACAACAACCACCACATATGAATGGCTGAAACTGTAAGTGCTCTTTTTCCCCCTTCAAATGCCTTTCTATATAGATTCATCTCTGTTAATATCTGAAAAAATCAACAGTATCAACCAACCTGACTGTCCCCTGCATTTCTGAAACTCTGAAGAAAAATCTGTCCCAAATCTCAGAACCAGGACACACTCTTCCAAAACAAAAACTATGATCAGGCCTTTTATGCAGTTTTAGATAAAATGTTCTTTGGATGTGATTTATTACATTGCAAGTCCCTGAAAAAAAAATTCCATTTTCTTATACTCTATAATAGATTTCCAGCCTGCATTTCAGGACTGAAATCTTCACAAGGCGAATGACAACATACTTTAAAAACAAATCTATGATTTAACATTTTTGTCTGCTGCGCTTCACAAACCAAATACGTGATCACAGAATCACCAAACACCAAACAACCCAATGCAACCCAAACAAAGACCACGTAAAGTTTTGGACCAACCAGCTACTTTACTTTAGGTACCTCCCAAACAAGAAATATGCTTTTTCTATCTCTAGAGTGCACACTTATGAACCAAATAGCAACCAAACATGATATTTTACACTTTGGTTAGCATCCTAGACATTTTTGGGCCCTCAAAACAGGCATGCTGCTTGGTATGAAACTAATTTTAAGAACAGGACATCAAACTATGGTTTCATTCAAACCATAAGCAAAAGCATCAACCTGGGCAATGGCAGTTAAACATTTACAACAATTCATCAATCATTAAGAGTAACAAATGAACAACAAAAAATACAGCAGCAGGAAGAATTTTTTAAAAATTAAAAGCACAGTACACTAAAATTATTCCGAAGAACGCACGCAAAAAAGAGCCAAGGCGCTGACAGACCGGTTTATTATTATTATTGTTATTACTATTATTCCTATCATCCCTCCCCAGTACTCACCTCCATTGATGGGCAAAGGGGCGAGGAGGAGCCCCGTGACGGCCCTCTTGGGGGAGTCCTGCCCATAGCGGCCCCGGATGAGGAAAGCCGAGCGGTCCGGGTTCAAGGCGGTGACGTTGAGGAGGGCCGTGTAGTAGGCCTGGCTGCCGCCGGTGCTCTCCGCGGCGGCGGCTGTGGCGGCAAGGAGGAAGGCGTAGCAGTGGAGGACCCCCAGGGCGGGAAAGAGGCGGCGGCGGCAGGTACTCCAGGGAGGCAGGGCCCGCGGCTCGGGGATCATCTTTCGACAGAAATGTCTCCGAAGTAATAATAGGGATAATAATGATAAAACTTCTCCCTCCCCTCCCCCGAATCAAAGGCGTGCTGCGTCTATCGCGTGCACGACAGATGCATGTTTTTATTATTTCCAAAACGGGTCGTCCTCCTGCTCCTCCTCGCCCCACCAAGAGGCCTTGTTTCTTCTCATCCTCTCAGAAGAAGAAGCCGAAAACGACGGCGACGAAGGAGAAGGCGTCGGGAAAACAACAACGAAGGCCGTGTATATCTATCTATCTATATATATATATGAGACAAGAGAGACGTTTGGGAGACAGGCGACGAGCGAAGCTGTGGTAGGTTTTATTATTATTGTTAGTATTATTAGTTATTAATACTGAAGGTTGAGAGCGAGGGCGGCCGGTGTGTCCCAAAGCTGGCTCCAGTCGTCTCCAACGGCGAGCGGCTCCAGTCTAAGCGAGGCGCCGGTCTAAGGCCTGGTCTTCTTCTTGGCGGCGGGTCTCTCTTCTTTCTCCTCAGAATCTCCTCCCTAAAAGGAAGAAGACAGAGGTGACATATAAAAGCGGAGGCTCAGGCTATGGCGGCGGCGGGGCTTTGTTTCTCCAGAGGCGGGCTCTCTAGGCGCCCCTCAGAGGCGGCGGCCCCCCCCTCAGCCCCAGGCGGGCGATTGCGGCAGGAGCGGCGGGAGCCCCATGGAGGCTGCTCCGGAGACTCCACCCGGCCTCCCTCTTCCGCTCCGCTCTCCCTCAGCCCGGCTGGGCGCCTTCAAGAGCCGAGAGAGCGAGCGGACGTCAGCCTCCGTTCTTCTACCTCCTCCCCACTGAATGACACTGAGTCGTCTGTGACTGACGACGACTACCTGCCACCGGTTAGGTCCTCGCGCCCGCTGCGCATGCGCACTCTGCGCCAAGCCCAACCGTCGTCGCTCTCGCGCACCCTGCCTCGGGGAAGTGGGCGGGGACTTGGAGGGTAAGCCACGCCCACTCTGAAGGGGCGGGGGGGAGGAGGAGGAGCGGCCGGTGAGCTCTTCTTCTTTAATCTCCTCCTCCTCGACGTCCTTGGAAATGGCTTCTGTGGCCCTAGACGTTTTGGACATCAGCTGCCAGAATGCTAGACCATTCATTGGCCAAGCTGGCAGGGAGGGCATTATGAGGTAGGGAAGAAATTTGCATGTGGGCGGTGATTGGCTGAGGGGCAAAAAGGAGGGGGGCCCTTGGGGGCCTCTGGGATTGGCTGTAGAATGCTGAAGTAGGAAGGAAATTTGCATGTGGCTGGTGATTGCCTGAGGCTTCTGGGAGATGAAGTCCCAAACACCTGGAGGGCCACTGGCTGGGCACCCTTCCACATTGCAGAAAAAAAGTGCTTTGACACCCCTTTTTTTTGCTGACTTGGCTCAATGCTGTGGGATTCTGAAATTTTGTAGCTTCGTGAGAGGTTTAGTCTTCTCTCTGAGGCCACATCCACACTGGAGAAATAGAACCCGGTTTGGCAGCGCTTTTAATTCTTTAGTGGCTCAAGGCTGTGGAATTCTGGGAGCTGGAGTTTGTTGTGGGGCCCCGAGGGGAGCCCCACAACATTTTATTTTAACTACATTTTGTTTTTTTGTTCTTTAAAAACCTGAGGCCTCTCCTTTCTCCTCCCACTGAGCCTCCCCCCAGTCACCCCATCTCTTCCTCCAGGCTCCAGCACTTTAAAGGGAAGCAGGTGAACACCATCCTGTTTGTGCCCAAAGGCAGATGTTTGGGGAGCAAAACAAACAAAACATTTATATACCGCTTCATACCCTTAAGGAGTGTCTAAGTGGTTTACAACTGTAAGCTACTTGCCCCCAACAATCTGGGTACTCATTTTAGCGACCTCAGAAGGATGCAAGCCTGAGTCAAGCTTGAGCCCTTTTGCTGGTCTTGAACTCGCAACCTTATGGTTTTGAGTCACTGCAGTACAGGCATTTAACCACTGCACCACCAGGGCACCAGTATGTGTGTCTTTGTGTGGTGCCAGTAGCAGCAGCATGGCGGCCCTAGCTGCATGCACTCCAATGGCACCACTGATAATCCAGCCTGGGCTGCACATTTTCCAACACTGGTGTATTTCATGCACTAATTCCATTATTTCCAGGCACAGTCCTCTCTGTAAACGGCAGGGAAGCTCTGACTCACTGGCATCGCTGTGGTTGGTGTCACCCGGCTTTGGGGAGGGGGACTGCATTGCCCTCCCTCTCTTCCCCCACAGACACCCATCCAGTTGCCCAAACCGCTGCTGAGGGGGGCAGTGTTGTGGTCTCTGGAAAGCCCATTTGAGATCCGGTGAGGCTGCTGGGAGAGGGGGAAAAGGAGGCAATGCCCTTTCTCGTTCACCCAGTAGCCACGCTAGTCCTTCTGGGAGTACTGCCCAATTGATTGTACACTCTGGCTGTACAACCAGTGTGGTCTGTACCCCCTGCATCCCCTAGTGACGCCTCTGCTTGACCTTCAAATATTGCCATCATGCCTCGCCACTTTCAAGATTGGCTACAGTCCAACAACACCTGGAGAGCCACAGGTTTCCCAGCCCTACTATGGAGGCTCTGCCATGTTATTATACCACACTTCAGATGTTGCTACAATTTAGCGTTAATGAGTTGCTTTTTCTTTCCATAATTTATGGAAAAATTATTAAACTGACCTTTCTGCTAGTTATAAACCACCTCTTGGTTTCCAACATGTATTTATCTCACTTCCGAAGTTCTGTGATGTCCCAAAAATTTGTCCACTTCAATATGTATTAACCTCATGTAAGCATATTTCATTTGGCTCTCATTTGGTAGCTAAACATAATGTGGTGGGTTAAGACTAAAGGGCAGCAGAATTTAACCTATGCCATCAATATGAGAGAAGCTGTCAAAGTTGTGACTAACAAACCACACAGCAGCTTCATAGAAGGGCCATTTATCTTGTTACCCTCAGCCAGGCTCTAGGCCTGGAGGAGTCCATCTATACCTCCCTTTTCTCTGTATGTAGAGAGATCTTGTAACCTTGGAGACTAACTTAAAGAAAGAAGTTGGCGGCATGAGCTTTCGTAGACTTAAGTCTACAAAAGCTCATGTTACCAATTTCTTTCTTTCACTTCCTTTCATAATTGTACTGATTCTACAGAATACCATGGCCATATCTTTAAATTCTCCCTTTTTTCTGTCTCTGGATGCAGAAGGAAGAGCCTATCTCTAAAAGTGTGGGTGATTAAATGGCAGTGATCAGAAAACTACTCCATATGCCACAAGCATATTTCTAATTATATCCTAATTTCTACCTTTGTATGGATTTTAAATGCAACTTGGTTTTGGACCCAATCTTAGCTGAAATGTGGGTTGTGAATAAGTTCATATTAATGTGGTGCAATCCTATTTTACTTAGAAGTAACTTTCAGCCACAATCAGTTCCCTTTCTTCAAAAAGGAGAAGTGGGAGGACGTGGACAAGTACTGAAAAGTCATCTTGATGTTGATAACAGGAGAGGTTCTGGAATAATTTTACAGTGCTATATAAATAAAGATTAATAATAATAATAATAATAATAATAGATCATTAAAAGTCAGCCTGTGAGGGATGCTGTGATTACTAAGAGACAGCATTCATGTCACAAAAACAATTCAGGCCATACTAATCTAATCTCTCTCTCCTGTTGTTAAAGTTACAAATTTGGTAGATTAGGTTTGTTGCATAGATGATGGAGTGTGCTTGTTTTCATCTAGTACAGACAATAAGATTCAAACTGATGGATTTTGACTGAATAAGTGGAAGATCTCCCACATGATGAGCTGGTTGACAGTGGAACAGACAGTCCTAAAAGATACTGAACTCTCCTTCATTAGAGGTTTTCAAACAGGAGTTGGGTGGCCATATTTTAGAGATACTTTAGCTGTGGAGTCCTTTACTGGCAGGTGGCTGAACTACATGAAATTCACCTTGGGATCTCTTTCAGCTTTACAGTTCTAGGAGGAATTGCTTATGTTTCTGCTCATACTCAGTATTTGCAGCAGTGTAATCTGCCTCCTTCAGCTTGTCCAACAAGTTTGGTCTTGGCTGAATTCACAGTTCCAGTCATAACTTTAACACTGTGCAATAATTGTATTGAACTCAGGTTTACTGGATTCAGTGGGGCTAAATGAGGTCAAGATGATACTTTGCTTTCCTAACTGGACTGTAGGATAAGCTAGGCATGTGTTAAACTATCAAGAACACAGCTTGCAGAATGTAAGGTGGAAGGGATGTGGGTGGCATTGCTCAATGGATTGTTTTATTTTCAGTTCCTTTCCTAATGATTCTCAGCATTTGCTATTTCTACAGTAAAATCAGAAAAACAACTGCCTGTTTCCACAGGAACGACACACTGGGTTGATGTTGCAATTACACTGTCCAAATCAACCCCCAAATCTCTTTCCTATTGGGATCCAGCTCAGAACTTTTCAGCATGCTATATATGTGTGCAGAGAAAGAAGCAGAGGTGTAGTAGAGAAGTGAGGAACAGGTAATTAAACTTCTTTATATTTTCAAAGTTGTAGAACAAGAACCAGAATATTATAGTGAATAGGGTCAGTGAGTTAATTAGGAGCCTAAAGCCTAACTCCTCCTGTCATCTGGCTATTGTAAACTTATTGAATCCATAAGATTTATTTATGTTTTAATTCAAAAATAGTCTTTACATTCAGCAATGGACTGAATGGGTCTGTTCCATTGGGGAATAACCAACACCATTTGGTTGTAATTTAAACTTGGTCATGATGCTCACTTAATGCTTTGGGGAAATCCCAATGTTGCAACCTAACCTATTTGACTGTATTATTGTGTATACAGCTACAGTGGTCCCCCGGGATACGAATCCCTCGGGATCCGAAATCCCCGGGACCCGAAACCGCCGGGGCCGGAAAAACGGCCCCAGCCAACTAAAAAAACCTCGGGTTGCAAAAAAATTTCGCAAGCCGGACGCTTTAAAACAGCGCGCTTCCGGCGCGCTGTGCATTGGTTAAAGCGGTCCCCCGGGTTGCGAACGACTTCCGGGTTACGAAGGTAATCCCGGAACGGATTACCTTCGTAACCTGGGGGACCACTGTATATGGCACCACACCACTTGGCCTTCAGGCTCTCTGGAGAAAGGATGGAATACACTTATGTAACCCACTATATACTATTCTGCACTCCATCATAATTTTGTTCAGTGACAGTGTGAATATCATTGCCACATAGACCTACCCAGCCAGAAGCCCACCCAGCTTTGCCATTAACTAAGATCAGAGTGCAACTAGAGATATGGACCTAGGGTTGCCATTGCTGCTGAAAAACCGGGAAAGTCCTAGACTGAAGGCTCTGAAAAATGTTCTGCTGCCAGTTCAAATAACAGATCCCGAAATTCCTGAAGGCAGGAGTGAAAAGCTGCCCTTCCCTCCAACTGACCCCATAGAAGTGAATTCCAGGAAATAAAATTTGCAAATAAGTCCATTTGCAACACAATGAGAACCCCCTCTTCTTTTTCTCTCTCTTGTGACTCTATCTGCCCCCTCCTTTGGTAGAGAATATTGAATTTCTCAAGAACTCTCAGTGTTGTTGCATTTGAAAAAAAACTATTAGATGCTTAAAACACATCAAATGCAGCCCCCTTTTTATTTTAAGTTTTACCTTTGTTGGTAAAAAGAGTTAAGTCCCAGTCTTTTGTTTCCACTTGTTTAGGATTCCTCTGTTGTGGCCAAAATGCAGTATCCTCAAATCTTGAAGACATGTCCAGGGTTAGCTGTGTTGGGCATACAGCAAAGTACAATAACATCCAAAATTCACAAAGAAGCGATACATTTCTCCTATTTGATTTTTAACACATTTGCCTGATGAAGAAGCCAACTGAGCTTCAAAAGCTTGCATCAACTGTTTTGTACATTTTGTTTGGGCAAAAAAGGCATCATTATTTTGTGGATTTTGGATGTTATTGTACTTTGCTGTATGGCCAACACAGCTATGATAGACTTTCTTGAGTAGGAGGGAGTCCTTCTTACTCTCATAGCTGTTTGGAAGCTTCTCTCCCCAACAGGAGTGAAAAAACAACCCCAAAACCAACTTTTGCTAAGTTCTCTTCTAAGAAGCTAGAATCCAGAGACATAGGTGTAATTTTCATTATAGAAATAATGCAGTTTGATACTGGTATAACTGCCATGGTTAAATGCTATAGAAATCTGGGATATGTAGTTTTGTGACCTATGTAGCCTATGTTAGGCAGCTCTTATGTGACAACAAACTACAAATCCCAGAATTCCATAACACTGAGCTATGTAAATTCATGGCAGTATATAAAACAACAACTGAAATAGGCAATAAAACTATGTTAAATGTGAAAATGTGGTGTGCATTTCTGGGGTTTTTTTTGGGGGGGGGGGGGGGAGGTTGTCAATAAGATGCCCAATCCAGTCCTGTATACCTTTGTTCCAGTTTTGTGGAAGAGAACTATGAGAAAATAGGGACCTAATCCACACTGCAGAAATAATGCAGTTTGACACTGCTTTAATTGCCATGGCTCAATGCTATGGAAATCTGGGATTTGTAGTTTTGTGAGATATTTAGCCTTCTCTGTCAGGGAGTTGTGGTGCCACAACAAAATACAAATCCCAGTATTCAATAGGATGAAGCATGACAGTTAACCAATGTCAAATTGCATTTTTCTGCAATGCAGATACAACCAGAGCTCTGACAGGGGTACTTCCATGACTATGTTAACCACTAAGGAAGGAGATTTACTGAAGTAAAACCCTACCCTCAAGGTTGTCAGCATGCTGTGGAGACCTTCTTGTTTGAGGAGTTCTTTTAATTATCTATTTATTATTATTGACATTTATTTATAGAGCGCTGTAAATTTGCACAGCGCTTTGCATAGTAAGGGTCAAATAAAATAAGAAAAAAGAATAAAAACCTGCCAAGTGGTATTCAAATCTTTGGTGGCTGTGCTAATTAAATTGGTTGCTGTATTGAACATTGAATTGTTTTAACTATATTTTATACCAGTTTAATATTGTAAGTTCCCTTGTGCTGGCTCCTATCTTTGCGGAGCGGGGTACAGATAAATAGCAATCAGTGAAATAAAATGCTTGAAATCACAACATTGTTTGTTTGTTTGTTAGTTTGTTGTGTGCCTTCAAGTCATTTCTGAGTTTTGGTGATCCTAAGGCAACTCTACATGGGGTTTTCTTGACTAGTTTCATCATCCTCTGAGGTTGGAATAGTGTTATTTGTCCAATGTCACATGGCTGAGCCGGGTTTCAAACCCTGTTCTCCAGTCATAGTCCAATGCTCAAATCACTATACCATGCTAGTTTTATCTTCCCATAAATTACTTGCCACAGAGATAATCGAAAAGACAAATCAGGCACAATCCTTTCACATGTCTCATGACAAAATAATAAACATTTATGAAAGCCTGAATACATTTTTTGAAAGTTGACTGAGTTTTGAAGCAAAAAACAAAACACTGGTCATTCTACAGACATATATCCCCCATGTCTAGCAACAACTATAGCAGCACAGAAGAGCTGTCATTGAGAGCAGTGATTAACCTTAGGCAACCTGCTTAAATGCTTTTCTAAAGGTCAACTGGTGCAACTTTGTGATATACCTGATCACCAGTGTGAGAAATCTCAAAGAAAACTACTTTGTGCTGGTTTAATTTTCATTCGTTGAAGGCCAAATATCTCTCCACTTGTGTGGCTTTCAACAGTGTGCACTGTGTGTGCTCATGAGAGGAGACATTGACCTGCAGAGCTCACTAAAGGCAGGTAACTTGTGGATCTGGAAAATCTTCAGAGATGTTTATGAAAAGCTCTATAGAAATGTCAATACAATACAGGAAATGTTTTTGAAGCAGTAGCTAAATGTTCTGCTTTCGCATCACATTTTCCCCCTCTCCTGCTTGGGAAACGCTGGGTGATGAACCACAATGATTTCACTAATGGCCTCTAAGCATTTTGCAAAACTCTTCATCTTTTGCCCAAGGGATGATGCAGCAACGAAAAACGACAAATGTTCACGTTTCGCTCGTGTCCTTCCCAGGATATATTTACTGCTGTGTCTCGCCATGCCTAGAATAGGGACTGGGGCTTTATTTTGTGGCAGATTGATTGCTTGGCAATGTTTAAGGCAAATGTATTCCAATGCGTCTTTGGATTTTGTTTGTTCTTACAAAATGCCTGGACTCAGTTTTGTCCTAGGAATCAAGAGAGGGACATGGGGTTCATATGGTGACTATCAATGCCCCAAATGTAATGTGTAGTAGAGCTTGCCCTGTGGATCCTTCTGTCTGTATGGAAGGTTTATACATCAGTTAAATGAGAACCTGCCTTATTCCAGGGAACACTAATTGTCCATCTAATCCAGAGGTGAGCAACATGTGGCTTTCTAAATATTGTTGAACCCTGCAAGTCCAGTCACACATGACAAAGCTTTATTAAACATTGTATAGGATTGCCAGATTGGATATGGGGCTCCTGTAACTGTATAGCTGAACAGATTATGTGGCAAAACAAGGCACCATAAAACTCTTGTCAAGCAGGGCAAATCCTTTTTTACCTTCCAAATGCCAGCTTTCAACCAGAACTGCCCCTCCTAACATGGCTATTGCCTCACCATTTTCGATGGATTGCTCTCCCACCAACTAAAACCTAATGAGCCATGCAACAAATACTATAATTGGCCTTCCCCTCCCCCCCCAACACTAATGGTAACAAATTACTCATGGGACTTTGTAACAAGTTACATAACAAATATGTTTTTAAAAGTAGCTTTTCAAACTCTGATAACCAGAAAGGAGATATTCATAGCCAGATGACAAAAACTGTTTCTACAGGAAAGCCTGTGCTGTTAAGAGTTTTTGTTGTTCAAAGAGTAACAGAAGGTATGAAATACATCTGAATTAAAATTAATGGAAGCATTAGGAAAGCAGAATTAGACTAAAATGAGAAAATCACCTTGAAAAAAAATGGTCTGTTACATACCATAAAGTGTTTAAAGATGCTTGCTGGACTTCAGTAAAAAGCTGCATTCCATATTTTACATCTGACAATTTTATTCTTCTGTCTTTCAAAACCAAGCCTTTCCTTCTGAGCAATCATTATAACATGGGTAAATGAGAAGAAAGTCTGTTTTACAAGGGATGACTAGGTGGCATCTTGTATATTTCTCACATGTTGGAAGTAATGTCCTGAGTATCAGGGCTACTGGGTCTAATCTTCTCTTAAAACTGAAGATAATTGTTTTACTTTGCAGAATACTGTGGAGTTTGGAGCAGCATAAAATATGAGTGAGGTGGGAGGATCCACCAAATATCTTTTGAGGATGAATTTTAAAGATGAGCTCAAAAGGACACTTTTTGTCACGCAAAGAGGTACATGTAACATAATTTTTAAAAACATTCATTCCATTGAAGACTAATGTAGTAGATGGGTGCTCAGCAAAAAAGTTCATTGGAAACAACGAGACAAACAAAACATCATAGATATCAGAAATAACATAACTTTGTAAGGAACAAATCCCAGCATTTCCAGTAAAGAAATATTGCTCCATGATTCTGTGTAGTCCTAAAGACTGACTATACTGATGACTATACACACAAGGAAAACCGGGGGTTTAAACAGTGATTATCCCATGAAAATTGTGCAATTGCAAATAAAATGTTCATATGCATTGCAATTAAAGAGTCATTATCCTGGGAATAACCAGTAAATGAACAGCAACAAATTACTGTTTATTTCCTGGTTATTCCTGGGATAATGGCTCTTTAATCACAACATTGTGTGAAAATCTTAATCGTGATCACGTGATTTTCACAGGATAATCACTGTTTAAGCCCCTGATTTTCCCCATGAGATAAAATCCTATGCTTCAGATAAAGACTAATGTGGTTCAATAGTACTATCTGTTAAGACCATACAGTTGTCTACCATCCACTAGGAGACAATATAAGAACCTAGAAAATTAGGGCTATTGGTTGACTCAGCACGATAGCTTAATATGACTGTAGGATCATTATGTATTCTGTGTGGGCCGTGTGCCAAAATCTCAGTGTGAAATTCAGTGTTCCAGCTAATCAGCCACAAATTCCCTCTTGCAGAATACATCATCACCCTCGATTCTCCCCCTTTCCTCAAAAATTCTCATATTTAGCCTATTTAGTCCTCTCCTGTGGAGCAGGGTTGCATTTTTTGTTTGTTTGTGGATGTGGCCCTGCCATCAAAGAGTCAGTTTTAGAAACCTTGTCAGCATCATGGCCAAACATTAAGAGCTAACCAGAGGAATGAGAAGAGTTAATATTTATTTAGAAGCCACATCAAGATAGCTTCATTTTAATCTGGCAGTTTGAGTCTGTGAAGAGATCCGCAGCAGGGAACAGAGTAGGAAAATAAACTTTCCTGTTACCAATCCACTTCTACTGCTCTCATATCTATTAGGATGAGAGATGGGTCATACCTGCATATTTTGACTTCCTTTGTTTACTTCTGCAGTCAAAAAAAGTTCCATCTTCCACTCAGCTCACCTGAGGGTGGTACACCTCAGCCTAAGGGCTCCATTCCCCAGGTATGGGGAGGTGAGATTGTCTGGTCAGAAATCATTCTTTACAACCTCACATTTGCTGTGAGTGAATGCTGAAATCTGTCAGATAAAGAGTTGTCAATGCTTTCCTCTGCTTTAGACCACTTCTGCATTGATTTGTTTGTATCCAGGGATACATTTTCCAGTAGCTGTGCCCAGAGGGCAATGCATGCCAGTCCAGGGGACCTGTTAGCCAGCCATGGGATTTGGGAATGGAGGCTTTGGGATACAATAGGTAGAATTCCTTGGTTAGAGCCCACTTCTACAACATGCTGCAGGGGAAGGCTGGAGCTGATCCGCTAAAGGACTGTGGTGCTCTCCTATAGATCACCTGCTGCTTTGATTTTTACCAATAATAAAGCTTATCTTATAGCAATGGTGTATTTCAGTTTTTAGAACCAAACAGTCTTGAAGAGGCCTGGAGGGGTACTCAGTTCAAGCTGAAAATGCCACCTGAGGACATGGGGGTTCTTCTGGACCTGTCCTGCTTTGGCTACATCCCTATCAGCATTCAGTGTCTGGACCAGATTATGGACCTCTTCCATCCTTTAATTCTTTTGCACTTGCTCTTAACCCCCCCCCTCTCCATTTTAGAGTAGGAAGGCAGACTCCAGTCTCTTGGATCCAGTTTCTTCTGTGATAGCTTGATTCACCTGCCTCTCTCCTTTTCCCTGTGTACAGCTTTTTTATTTCCATTAAGACCTTGTCATCCAACAGTCTCTCTCCCTCTCTTTCTCTCTGAGCATGCATTTATACTTAATCATCTTTTCTTGAGTCTGGATGAGCTCAGATTCTCTCGGTATTGTTTTCACTGGTGGAACAAAAGTGCCCCCCGAAATGCCTAGATATAAGAAAGCTAGAACATTTGGCTCAACTAAAAATGATTCCATAATATTTTATTAGTTAGTGTTAAAAATAATACTTTCTTTTAAGAGTTGGATTCCTAAGGAAAAAGACAAATATCCATGAGCCAGAAAGCTCAAAGACAAGGTTGAGGAAAGAAGAAATAGACTATATAGTGGTTATTGAATTGGGCTGTATGTATCAAGCAAAATAAAACCATCTTTAGGTCTTGTCTGATTCTTAACCACAGGCAGCTCAAATATTTGCCAATCACTGGAAATCTGAAACAGTCTGAGAAATTATGTTTGAGTCAATATCTTATGCAGTATATCTGGCACTTGCTAATAAGCAATTGTATGCTCTGCTGGAAGATGTTCCTAGGTGCATCTGTTCAACAGATGGTTGACACAGCCAGCTTTGATTGCACCTGTTGGAAGGAGAAATGATGCAAGTTTTTCTACCTTAAACTGATGGCAGATGCCATGAAAGCTAACAGTGCAAAGGATCCAGCAATAGAAATGGTATGTATGCAACCTTGAGTGTTGGATATGAGGAACCCTCAAGAAAATGCCACCTCCTTCTGCCTCTTAAATGTACAAAAAACCCATTGATCCCTCACTTAACGAGGGAATACATTTAGGTCAAGGATGGGAATCCTAAGGCCTTCCAGATGTTGTTGGACTGTGGCTCTCAGCATTCCTCACTATTAGCTATTCTGATTAGGGCTTCAGGCACTTGAAGTCCAAATCTGAATGGTCTCATGGTTGACACCTCTGATTTAGATCATGTATGTGTGTGATGGTTTTGTATTTTCATATAATTATGTTGAATTTTTTAAAAAAATGTAACCTCCATGTTTCTCTGAGCAAGACTGACCATGTTTCAGTCAAGTTGAACTGGATAGAATTCAGTACATGAGCCAAGTCATGAAAGTGTATTATGAGGCGCATGACAACTGTTACAATTTAGTTCCAGTAAAATAGAAAGTAGTTATGATCTCCAGTCTGATCTGAGTTGCTAAACAGGGTCAGGCCTGAGTAGTATTTGGATGGGGGGGCACTAAAGAATACCAGGTGCTGTACACTACATTTCGGAGAACTGTCAAACCTCTTCTGAGTATTCCTTAAGAATATCCTATGAAATTCATCTGGCTACCATAAGTTGACACATAAGTGACTTGAAAGCACACATTAGCTCCAGGTAAATTTGCTGTTTATGAAATCTATCCATTATGAAAGCAATTTCTGAAGACTCTCAAGCATCTGTTTCCTAGATTAGCATTTTATAGGTACCACTGCCTACTACAGGGTGAGTAGGTGGATGGGTTGCAGGAAGGATAAAAAAGGAGGGTGACATGGCAGAATGTCAAGTGTCTAGCAGAAAAGATTCCTTAAAGCAAGAGATCTACTGCTGGGAATTGTGCTAATTATTTCGCAGAAAAGATTTTAAAGATGGGCAATAAAATCTTTCCTCTGCACACAAAACGTGGGAAAGGGTTAAAGATTTCTTTGGGCTGTGTCTTGTGACTGTGCATGGGGTAAATGATTTCCTCAAGCCACAAGGAGTTAGGGCAAGAGCCGAGATGATTTCCACACCCTGTTAGTTAAGTAGTTTCAGTCTAATGCTATGCTAGTGCTCTGCTGCAGGCATCAAAGATAATGGAAAAGAGCTGAGGAAAAAGGTGGGGTGGGGGGACAAAAGGGGTGGGAGACATATGGGGGATAAAGCATGGGGTTAGTATGGAGCAAGGTTTAAGAAACAATGGCTAAAAGTGTAGCTTAGCATGATATGTGGATGTGCCCAAAAGCATTTTATACTGTTAACATACCTGGGGTTTCAGATTATTTAGAGATGTTTTACAGATTTTCTGTTATGTAGGAGGTTAACAAGATTCTTTGGGTGGTTTTTCCTCTCCTCCCCCTTTGTCAGAAGTGATTGAATTTTCCCTTGAGTTTCTAACAGGTCCCAAGTGAACCAGTTCGTGCTATTTTCTGAAACACCTAATTTCCTCCACTCCCAATGCAAGAAGCCTACATTTCATAATGACCTCTATTTTTCAATAGAGCTGAAACACTAATGTGTGTCCTTTCCTTACTACCTGCACTCTGTACCAGCAGCTTCCAAAATGCAGAGGCAATGGCCATGCCAGCTGGGAGATCTGGAGGCAGGGGACTGTAGTCCAGCCCCCCCAAATGTTTCCAAATTCTGCAAAAACACATCAATCACCACTCATTGGCAATTTCATATGAAGCGGTATTGGCATTCTGTATAATTGAGATATAATTTAAGCTGCAAAGTGACATACACTTACCTGGAGTTAAGGCCCACTGAATTCAATGAGGTTTCCTTCTGAAGTTACATGAATGAACAACACTGCATTGTAAGAGGATCCTAAGCATAACCTTCTCTGCTTTCCCTTTGAAGTGAGCCAAGGCTGAGCTGGATATATAATGGAGGATGCAAAAATGGATGTCCAAAGCAGAGCTCGCTGCCAAGAGGGAGAGGACACAACTAGGGGTGTATATATTGCCGACTACTTTGTTCTCACATGCAAGGATGAATAATTACTGTATTTTCCTTCCTCCCTCTGCAGGAGAAAATAAGCATTTCTCCACAGTATGCTGCCCATATTCCAACAGTTTTGTAGAGAAATTATTCTGCGAGAAAAACAGCCTTTTTGCACACCAAACTTATTTTCTGCATAGGAAACAGTCTTTCCTGCACAAGAGGGACGTAAAAACCCGCAAGTTTTTCTCCACATAATAATTCCTCTACAACACTTTGAGACATCAAATTCCAGGAGAAAATTGTGCAGAATTCTTGCTTGCCTATGGCTGCATCCACACTGCAGAAGTAATCCACCTTGATACCAATTTAACTCCCATGGCTAAATGCTATGGAATTCTGGGAACTGTAGTTTGTTGTTGACCAGAGCTCTCTGACAGGGTAGTCAAAATCTCTCACCAAACTATAGTTTCCAGAATTGGCAGTTTAAGCAGAGTCAAACTGGATTATTTCTGCAGTGTGGATGCAGCCTAGTCTTTCCACACAACAGCATTCTTATCACCTCCCATGAGTGTGGCATGCTAATACCTCTTATTATTGCAGTTTAGTAAAAGGTGACCCTGGATATTTATGCCAAATGCTTTATCAGAAACTACAACAATAAAACACTCCATCAACAAAACAAGGCAACATCTGGAGCTCAGCTTGTGTTCTGCTGAATGCTTTGGAAATTAGGGCTTTCAGATGTGTTTTGTGAGGCATCCCCTGCAAGAAGAGATTTTCCCTAAATCCATGGACATCTGGCCTCCTTACGGGACAGTGCTCCTTTTCCATTTTAAAGGTCTGAAAGAATAAGAAGGAAGTGACTTGTCAAAAATCACTCCGAAATTCTTTGGCACAGAAAAGGGCTGAACTAAAAGTGGAAGTTCTGTTCTATAAATTGTTTTAGAATAGCTAAACAAAAGAGTCCATAACACCCAAGGGTTTTGTCATTCAAAGCGGTGGTGGGGGCATTCAGAGCTGTGCGTGGAGAATGATATATCCAATTAACATACCTCAACTGTGTCTTCCTGATGCCCTTGTTTAAAGAACACCTTCCTTCAATGAGTGTTTTTATGTATAATATACTGAATTATATTAATATAATATGCATTACTAGCATAACATGATATAGCATGTATCAAGCTTTAGTTACTGAATGAAATTCTAAGGATGGAATCCTCAGCAATTCAAAGCCAGCTTCTTCTAGCAAACATCTACCAGTCTTGCACTATTTGAGATATACCATCTGTGGTCTGAATATTATTGTTAATGTTAACTAAAGTGGAGCCATTCAAACAGTAGAGTTTACTTGCACTCACTATTCAGAAACTTATTCAGCTGGCCCACTGTAGTTGGGACAAACCAGCAGGAATCAGGCCTAGATTAAAATAGACAGTCGGCATCCTGTTCAGCAGTTTACAATGTTGTAATCTAGATTTATCACCTCATAACTGTATTATAAACTGAGACTTCAGTACAAAGTAGTGTCAGTTTGGAAGGTGGCTACATTAAAGTAAATCCAATGAGTCACTGTCCAATTGTATATCCAAACAGTACTATAGACAAATTTGATCCCTAATATAAATATGGTGTTGGGGTTTGTGCATTAAAGAGTAGCAGCCATTCTGGAACTAGATTGTCCTCTGCCATCTTATTCCTTCCTTTTATTTCCTTCCTTCTTTTGCAGAATAACTCAGCCTGTTGATGCAACCAGGACTTCAGAACGTAAGAGCCTGAGAGAGGGAACAGGGAAATTAGAGACAAGCTCTTGGAACCAGAACATACATAGAATTAAAAATATACTTTTAATTAATGGTATATAGAATTAGCAAATGCTACATTTTGCATTTTTATCAGTATTTGCATTCATTTTCACCCTGCATTGCATTCCCCCTGAATTACATACCTTTTCCCCATAAAACATTGGCTGCTATTCTATTAGTGTAGTAAGGTGGTGTTAAGTCAGACTTACACCATCAGACCTCACTTTTATTGGGCATCGCAAAGGCTGGAATTTGTTCCAACCATAAAATTAGCACTCCCCCCCCCCCCATCTTGTAAATACCACAATCCTGGTCCCATAGCCGTTTCTAGGTTGACAGAGAGCTGGGCCATGTGTAGGGACACATCCAGCTATTTTCTTTTATCTGGACATGCTGCAAGAATATCATTTGCAGAAAGCTTACAAGGACCCCTGGAGGTTGTCTGCAGATGCCTTACAAGGTGAACTTCAGAAGATGGATCTATGGAGATATAATAGCTACGTGATACACGTTCATGTCTCAGTGCAGGAATTCAGCCATTATATTGTCAGTTTTACAGTAATGGTGCTTAAGTAATAGTGTCTCAAAATAGTGTCAAGTGAAATTGAGAAGGGAGTCCTCTTTTTTTTTTTGAAACAGTGAATCTGCACATTTGTGAGTATCTTAAATTACAAATTCAGCACGTGATGGGTACGCAGTCACCTCACACATCAAACATTAGCAGAGGCATGCCTAGATAGGCAAAATTAAATGCTAAATTTGCTGTGTCCAGAACAAGCCTAAACAGCAAGCAGCAGGCCATCAGGAGGGTCTCACACTAAAGTCCAAGGATCTCTGGGATTCTGAGGAAGCTTATGTGGTTTTCTCAATAGGAAGATAGTTTCCTTGAAAGATAATTTGCCTGTACCATCCAAGCCTTTTCAGAAAGGAGCAAATGTAGGCAGAGGTTTTGGTGTATTCATAGCTATACTCTCAGTTTACAATAAGAGGGTCAAGAGTCTTTCCATAGCACAGTAGACTTAAATGAAATGTCACCAAATGCATCTGAGGAAGTAGACTTAATGAAAACTCATGCTGCCAACATCTTTCTTTCAGTTAGTTTTAAAAGTGCTACAAGATGTCTCTACATACTGATTCTACAGACTAACCTGGCTATATCTTTGAAATTCTCCATAGGACAGATTGCTTGTTCAGAGGGGTGGGTTATAAATAAATATTTATTATTATTATTATTATTAACATTATTATTATTATTATTATTATTATTATTGCAGGTACATGTAAAGAGCTGATAGGATAGCATCTGGATAGTAGGCTGAGCAGTCACCCAGAAGCCGTCATAGGCTCCCTCGGTCTGGTGAAATTTAATTGTTTGTAAATTTGTAAATATCTATGCACATAATGTAGTAGATGCTATCCTGTGCAAATCAGCTGCTTCTCCTTCTCCTTTTTGCTCTTCTGCGTTTCTTCTTTTTTGTTGGTAATCAGACATGGTTTTTCAAAACAAAGCAACTGCAAGGGCCAATAGGCTTAGCCAGAGCCACAGTATGAAACAAGTGGACAGGTTTCAGACTTACTGGATCTGCCTTTTTACTACCCTGCTTCCCCGAAAATAAGACATCCCTTGAAAATAAGACCTAGTAGAGGTTTTGCTGAATTGCTAAATATAAGGCCTCCCCCAAAAGTAAGTCCTAGCAAAGTTTTTGTATATAACTATATATACAGTATATAATAAATGTTCATTTTTTTTGTTCAACAATAAATATGAATTCATCTTCATGGAAAAATAAGACATTCCCTGAAAATAAGACCTAGCACATCTTTGGGAGCAAAAATTAATATAAGACACTGTCTTATTTTCGGGGAAACACGGTAGGACCCCAAGGTCCACCATCCAGAGTCTAGTATAAAAAAAACAGCCACTCATAATTTAGAGAACAACGTGCCACTGAGCACATCATGAAAACACATTTGTTTTCGGTGAGAAATCAGCTGAACTCACTCTCCTGTCATTCCAAAGGCCACCCCTGATTATCACAATTTCTGAAGGTTAGTAAAAATGGAGAAGACAATTCTGTTGTTGCTACTCTTGAACAACTGAGAATTTGGAAGTCTTGTTGCTCAACTTCAAATTATACAGAAATCTACCAGTTTTGCTCAATCTTGCCTTGGAAAAGGTTTATTACATTGTTGAATCTATGGTAGAAGTACTGAAGGTTTCTGGCAAATACCTGATCTTTTTCTTTCAGTGTTCTCAACCCTCATAACAGGTGCTCACTAAAAGTTTACAGACTTAAACAACAAGAATGAAGGCTACAGTTTTATACACATGTATCCAATGGTAACTGATGGTTCCCATGTCAGTAGTGCAATGAATCTGATCTCAGTTGGATTAGTTGGAAGGGTGTGCCTCCTAGCTGTCCTTGTGAATCCAAGGAAGAAGAGGTGGTTGTCACATCCTGGGCAAGCACTCCTGTGACTCAATGACTGGTGGTTGGGGTGGGGTGCTGGTGGTGAAGCTGTGCCCACTAGCCTTTAGCTTCCCATATGGATACAGGAGTAAAGGCACTGTCTTTCTGCAAGAGTTTAAAATATACTTACAGTGGTGTAACTGGGGGAAAGCCACCATGGCATAGTGGTTTGAGTGCTGACTAGGACTTCTGGAGACTAGGATTCAGCCTCAGAGGATGGAAATGGCAAACCTCTGAAGAAACCTGCCAAGAAAACCCCATATTAGGTTTGTCTTAGGGTCACCAGAAGTCAGAAACGACTTGAAGACACACAACAACTTGGGGTGCTGTCTGACAATACTGAGTTAGGTCACTGGTCCAACTAACTCACAGTTCTGACCGTTCTGATTGACAGCTATGGGCTTTCCAGGTTTTCAGAAAACATTCTTTCCTAACCTTACTTGACAGTGCTTTCTGCATACTAAGTATGTGTTCCACCATTGAACTTCAGTCTACTGATTATATCTTTAGATATTGTCTAGGCACACTGACTGGCAGTGAATCTCTAGGGTTTCACATTACATTCCTTCCTAACCCTTCCTCCATCCTAACAATTCCCTCCAGGTACGTACGAACTAGATGGTCTTCCATCTGAAAGTACTACCTTAGGCCTGACCTTGGTTAGCTTTCAAAATCCCACAAAGATCAGGGTGTGCTCAGGATGTTTGGATGAAGGATATTGTCAAACCAAGTGGAGGTGGTTTCTGCTTTGGGTGTGGGTGTGTTTTTCAAAAACACTTGTTAATGATGGATTTCTGTCTGTGGGACATTTTAATATTTCCTCATGTGAATTCCATTGTGTGAGCTTCAAGACACTTCCCAATGCTGTTCCTCCAAGACACATATGCACTGTATAGAAAAGCTGTAGGAATGATATACAGTTGGCCCTTGGTATCGGTTGGGGTTTGATTCTAGGACACCTAGGGATATGAAAATATGTGGATGCTCAAATCCCATTTGATACAATAGCCTAGTAAAATGTGTCTCTTACATAAAAGGCCAAAATCAAGGTTTGCTTTTTAGAATGTCTATTTTTTGGAATATTTCCAATCCATGGATGTTTGAATCTGTGGATAAAAAAATCTACGTATGTGGAAGGCAGACTATAACTTATTTTGCAGATAAAAGTAAAGGTATTCCTTGACATGAATGTCTAGTCGTAACTGACTGTAGGGTGTGCGTGTTCATCTCCATTACTAAGCCAAAGAGCCAGTGTTGTCTGTGGACTACTCCAGTGGTCATGTGGCCATCATGACTGCACCAAATGCTGTTACCTTCCCACCAAAGTAGTGCCTATTTATCTACTTGTATTTGCATGCTTTTGAACTGTTAGGTTGGCAGAAGCTGGGACTTTTGATGGGAGCATCATGCAGCATTTGGGCCTCAAACAGCCAACCATGTATGAGTAACACTATGACTCAAAGAGAATTGCGAACCCAAAACAAAATGGGAACAACAAACCCGATATGCATCAGTGCAGTGACCCACATTTTCTCGGGGCAAAAAAATAAGTGTGAATGCCTCCTGGCAATAATTCTGTCAGATATGCTTTGATTGAGAGTTCCTGCATGGCAGAAGGTGGGACTGGATGACCCTTGTGGTCTCTCCAAATCTAGGATTCTATGATTCTATGCAAAGCAATTTTGTAGCACCTTTGAAATGAACCGTGTGAAAGAAGCTGTAGCCTAATTTTTCTTGGACATAGTCTGCTTGCTCAAATGCACTTTGAGTTTTCCCTTTTTTGACACAAGATTATTATTTTAAAGATAAAGATGAATACAAATAGAAATAAGAGAGCTTTGTGTCCTCCTTACCTTCCATTAATAACTACAGACCACACCTCTACATTTGTATAGATAAAAAATGTAATCAAAATCAGACAAAACATTGAGTGTACTTCCACAAGGTACAAAACCAATGTAGAAAAGGCATGGACAATGACAGTTACAAACATGTAAATGCATAAAGACCTCTTATGGAGGAAAAATATATATAATCTGGAAAAAATATGCCCAATAAGAATAATAAAATAAGCCAAACCAACACAATCAGTTCAATAAACAGAAGCCTGGCCTGCAAGCAGAAATCATTTGATATGGAGACATTTTCAAGAATGAGAGCATTTTGACACAACCAAAAATTCCAAAGAGGGGTTTGTAAACTGATCAAAATCCATATATTAAAACTTTCACAGAGGCTCTTGTGAGGTTTTCCTGTGGCAGTGTCCTTCAGTGCCACAAAACAAGTTCAGGTTGGCTCTCTCCATATTCCTTCCTCGTGGAAATAAGCAACCATTACTATCTGCTGATGCATCTAGAAAGAAAATGACTGATTGGAATAAAGACAGTGTCTGAGGCAGAGGGCAAGTGGGTGCATTTGTTCTGAAATACCCCGAATTCCAGAATCAAAATAAATAATGCAAATTAGATATATCTGCATAAATTAATTGTTGAATATTTAATCTGACTGCAAAAATTGGTATTTCTGGTTGGAATAGGACATGAAGTCTGGTTCATACGGATGTACTGTTGTTATAATGACAGTGGTGTCAACGGTTACAGAAGGAATGGAAATATTGAAGGGGCACTGGAGATAATGGCTGCTCAGAGCTGGCAGATTTTGTCTGTCTTCCCTCTCCTCTGTTTCATGACACTGGAAAAGTAAAACTGCTAGAGCAGTGCACCTACAGACTTCCAGACGATACTTTGAAAAGAACAAGTGTGTAGGGCTTCAGGCAAGGGAAAGAACTTCATTAAATTCTCTCTGAAAGTCACTTTGTCTATTGTTATAAGGGGAATATGTGCATTTCCAGACTGTATACCAGGGTGGTGGTGGTGTGGCAGGTTACTATTTTCCAGATTCCTATAATGCTGACATATTCAGTGCTGGAAGAAAAAGTTTCATGCTTTGCATTGGCATCATACAGGATAATAATGTTTTGATTTCAGCTATAAGTGATTGACAATAAAGACAGTGCAAGTGGGTGGGTAAATCTGTATGGCTCATGCCATTTAGCCAAACGGTCCTTTATGACTCTTACACATTTCTGCATAAAGTATGAGGGATAACTGACAGGTTGCATGAAAGGCATGCAGCCAATGCAGACCACTGTTTTAATTTTAAAAGTATTTTTTTTGGGGGGGGGGGGGAATTACACTGGGAGTGGGCACATACATACCATAGGTTCTGAGCTTGGTACTCTCCTTCTTCAGAGTACCTTCCTCAGAAGAGAGTGAAGAAAATTAATTCACTGTTGAATTCAGTTACTACTGGATTCTATGAACACAGACAATAAAACAACTTCTTTTTGTATTGGAACAGCCAATGATACCAGAACCGATGTAGCAACACAGTGAAAGCTAAAAAAGACTGGGGTTACCTTGATTTCTAACATACATGAAACATGTAACACCATACAAGAGCTGAGTATGTAGTATTTAGTTGTTTAAGAGCCAGTGTGGTGTAGTGGTTTGGGTGCTGGAGTAGGACTCTGGAGACCAGCGTTCAAATCCCTGCTTAGCCATGGAAATCCATTGGGTGACCTTAAGCAAGTCACACTTTCTCAGTCTCAGAGGAATGTAATGGCAAACCCCCTCTGGACAAATTTTGCCAATAAACCCCCTGATAGGGTTGCCATAAGTTGGAAACAATTTAAAAACACACAACAGCAGCAACATATATCTGTGCATGATCTTCCACTATAAATTCAACTCCATTGCGTTTGTTGTCCAAATTAATTAATTTTGTTCTTTTTGTGCCCCTTCTCTACTGGATGAATTGAAATGAGAGCAGAAACAAACAAATTGGCCTATCAGGAACAAACCCAGCTAAGACACATCTATTTTTATCTGACCTGAAATAAAGCTTATTATGGCAAACTATTTGAGTGGAGGCTGAATACCGAGTAGTGGCTGAAACTTTTAACAAGACAACCCATCTGGAGACAGAACAGTTCAGTTTCACCCAGAGAACTGTACCCAATAGCTAATGGAAAAGGAACAACAAAACAGCATCTGGTCAATGATTTGTGTTTGTGCCAGATGCAAGAATTCTAGCCCATGTCGAAAAGCTTGTCACCCATCTTTGAATCCAAGGAGTTCCCAGCTGTTCCACAGGGGATCCCTATGCCAGATTCTTCTAGGACAAAGGAATGGGGACTTCCAGTGAAGTCTTGTAAAGAGAGAAAGGTGCGTCGCTTGCTTTGGTGTCTCCACAACCGGTTCCCCCTTCAGTATTGGTCTGAAAAAAATGAAGCATGAAGGAGGGAGGGACTGCAACCTTCAGCAGGTGGAGTGCAGCTGCCTTCCTCCGACTGTTCTGACAGTTCCCCATATTCACTGTTGTAAAAAATCTGGCCTCGGAGCTGGGACTGATGTGATGGCCGACACCTGCCTCTCAGGTCAGATGGGACTACTAGCGAGTCGGCATTTCGAATTGATCCTTTACTGCTGTTGGGAAATTGGGGTGGGGGTGGGGGAGAGAGATTGAAAAAGAGAGATGAAGATTCAGTCCTGATCAGAAAATCATTTAATTAGTCTCCCAGAGAAAGGTTCTTAATGACAGAAAGGTCAAGCCATTTAGGAGGGTGGCATTTAGCAGGTCTGGGGGGAGCCTTAGGCTTCCAATTCCTGGGCTGGTATCCACCCAGGAACAGGCCAGATTTGAATGATGTTGGGAACTCAAGAGAGGACTGGGATTCTGCTTGTGTAATAACCACCCCACTGCTTAATATTCTCCAGTGCTTGTGAAATGACAGAGGTGGTCTCAAGCCCAGCACTGAGAATCTTGGGGGGATTCAATGTGCCTGTCAAGGCTACTTGATCAGGCCACTAGCTTATGGTAGAGATAGCCCATGGACTCCTCAAAGCTCTTTCCAGCCCCTTGAGACTACAAAACCTACCAGAATTCTCTGTTACAAAACAACAGGAGACTTAAACCTCTGGGATGGAAGAACAATTCTCACACAAGATACAGTGAAGAGCACTTCCTGTATCTTCTTTTAGCAAAAATATGTGTTTTAAAACTGGATGTAATGTAGATTTACCAGGAGGAGCTGGTGTGGTCCTCTACAGGTAGAAACGAATTCTGGACTTTCCAAAACCACCCATGTTTAACTTAAAGGACACCAACAAGTTCCATCTTATCTCCTATGGTTTTAATAATCTGCATAAAACTCCTGAGAAGAATTAATGCCAGTTATCTGAAAGACCATCGCCCATATCAGCCTGCCTAAGATTATCTGCCAAAACCTCCCTCATGCACCCAGATTGCTGAGTAAAAAGGAGAAGGCTTTCGTTTTTGACTCTAGCACTGCAACTGTGGTGCCATAGGTGCTCAAGAAACCACCCAGAAAGGGCGGGCTGGAGCTGCTTGTTTTTCCTCCAGAGGGAGCCTGCAGCAACCAAACTGCACTGGCTCCCTCTGCACCAAAAAGAACCCAGAAAAACTGGGTTCTTTTTGGTACATGCCCAGGGCGCCATTGGCGCCTTGTCGTGCATCTATGACGTACTCATGATACAGAAATGTGCAGATGCTGCATTGCACGTACATCATAATGGCAACCCCCATGTGAATGGGAGGCTACCATGATGGTGCCGCTGTTCCAGACCAGGGTTCAGGTGCATGTTTTCTATTTCCCACCTCTCCCTACAGATTGAGGCAGGATGACAACAGGTAAAATACATTCAGACATACAAATTTTAGCATTAAAATTCTCATAAAATAACCTTCCTAAAGCAGAATAATACAGTATAATATAATACAATGTAAAACAATACAATATAGCTGAATCAGAATTAGGGAATAGGGAGAAAGATGGATATGTTGCTCATGTCGGCTCTGGTGGGAAGGCCCACCATAGGCTCCTTCAGAAAAGCCTTTATGGATTTTGTTTTCTCAGGATTTTTCTTAAAAATGATTTTGTGAGCCACTCAGTTTGAAAGGGTTTTAGCTGTACTTATTAAAACATTTATTGGATTCTTGTATTTTATTGAGCTGAATGTTTTATTGCCGGTTCTGGTTAAAGGGCATCTTATTTGGAAGTTAGAATTTGTCAAATTGAAATATGCATTTAATTATTTAATTGGCATATCCTATTTTTGGAAAATGTTTATCTCTTCCAGGGCATTTGTACTATTTATGCTCTTCATTCCTATGCTGGTTGAGTAGGTTTGGGGAATTTTATGAAGGTTACCTTTGGTAAATATGTAATGCTATTGTGTAATCTTTGTATTTTTCCTTTTCTATATCACTTTGAGACTCCTTTTGTTTGTATGAAGCAATACAGACATTTAATGAAGCAATACAGACATTTGTTGCTGTGTGTCAAGTCATTTAATACACAAATTAAACTAAATTTGAATCTCTCCCAGCTAATCCAGCTGAGAGTTGCACATGTCAGACTGTGTGGAGAGGGGAAGACATTTTATGTGGCCACAAGCTGCAACAAGTTATGCTTATCTTTAGTTTAATAGTATGTGTTTATGTGCAGCCAAAGAAATCATTTACCTGTGAAGTCTCATAGGTTCTCTTTCAATTTACAGACCCATACCTCCCACACATGCCTTCTGAGCTATGGGATAAATAGGTCACCCAGAAAAATATGTAAGTTTGCCTTCAGACCAGATGACAAACCACCCTGAATTTCTTTGTAGTGCTGCATTTTATTAACACCCCAATTCTGCAGCAATAGTGCAATATCCTATCCTGTCCTTGTATTATTTCTGGAGCAGAGGGAATGACAGCTTTACCACTGGGGCAATGAATAGGTTTATCCCATTTACCTTCTTCCCCCACATGCGTGCCTCATCGCTTCTCTAACCAGTTTCAAAACTGAGTTAAAGACTATATTGTTTAGGGAGTGTTCCCAAAATTGTGCCATCTGCTCCAGGATGCCTCCTTTTAACTATATATTAAGAACCCTAGCCCTCTCTGCAGTCATCTGCCTTGGTCCAGGCCCCAGAGGGAGAGAAGAACCACTGGACCTCATCCCCCTTTCCCTTCTCTTTTTTGTTGTCTCTCTTAGATTGTAAGCCTGAGGGCAGGGAACCGTCTACTTTATAAGATTGTATGTACAGCACTGTGTAAATTTACAGCTCTATATAAATAAAGGTTAATAATAATAATAATAATAATAATAATTTGCCAGCTTTTAAAAGCCAGTGAGATTACATTCCACAGTGTTGGGAAGGAAAAGCACACATCCCCCAAATACATTTTAAATATATTTTTAATGAACAAAAACAGGACCATCACTATGAGCAAGACAATTTGCCATTTCATAATTTAGTTTTACGGGGATGCAGGAGAGGAGTGCTCAGCATTTAAAGAAGTAGCAGCAAGAACAACAATAATAATAGCATGAATCAGCCAAATAAAGCACATTTAAATCTCACTTGTTGCAATGGAAAAGATAGATCAGCAAAGACCTGGTGCCTGCAAGGGTTAGGATTTGGCATATGCCTCTTCTGCTGGCAGAAATCCTCTTTTTGCCAGCTCATCTCAGGGATCTGCCAACAGAGTAATCTGCTGCCAGAAGCGCTTTACCAGCTAATGACTGCCAGCAAAAGAGCTAAAAAGGGGGCAGAGGTCAAGTTATATCTAATCAGTATGCTGCCATATTGCAGAATTAATGCATTTTGACACTATTTTAAATGTCATGGCTCCATCCTCTGGACTCCTGGGATTTGTAATTTGTTTCCACACCACAGTTTGCTGACAGAAAAGGCTAAATACCTCATGAAACAACAAATCCCAGAATTCCACAGAATTGAGCTATGGCAGTTAAAGCAGTGTCAAATTGCATTCATTCTGCAGGGTAAATGCAGCCCAAGTTTCTTCTAGCCCAGGGACACAGCCAAGATGCTGGCACAAAGTTAGGCCAGGATGAAGCTAGTCCCAAGTAATTTTTGCCACTTATAGGCCAGATACAGTTTTGATTCAGCACAGGTGCAGCTTGCCTACTGTCACCTGAGCCAGTCCTTAGTTATCATCATTGGTTAGGTTGGGTTCTGCCTCTGCCTGCTAAAATGGATGTAAAGTAGCTTACATTAATCCAGTGTGATTAGAATTTTTTTTAAAAAAATCCAGATAAATATATTTTGTTGGGAGTTATGAAGGAATCACTGGGTGAACTTGGCTTGAAGGCTACCAATAATGGCTCAGGGAGGCTGTGAAGTAGGGCTGGGGAGGAATAGTATATAACAAAAGGAGAGACTTGTCTCTGGGGGGGTCATTCAGACCTCTTTTTTAAGTGGAATGATGCATTCCAGGTTTGTTATTCACACCATGGAACCTCATCTTCTGCGCATCTCTGTGAGTTTGGTAGCTCACATGTGCCAGCACTTGAATAACCATGGAGTTGATGATGCAAATGTATTCAAAATACATTCAAGGAATACAGAGTTTAATCATGGGTCTATTTACATTGTTTATTCACACTGCTGATGATGTAAATCTTTTTTTAAAAAAGAAAACTCAGGAAAAACCCGGTATCGATTATCCTGGGTTAGGTGCGGTTTTTGGCAGCCTGCCCCAAGGCTTAATTGGCTTCTCATTAAGTTTGGAATGAATGGGGACAACAGAGATTCAACACAGATTCATCCTGGATTATTTTCACTGTATGAGTTACCCCTGAGAGAAGGGGATAGGGAGAAGATGATCTTCAGAGAAGGTTTGGATTTGAGACAGAGTTTAAAGTTGACACTGGCAGGGTGCTGAGTTGATAGAGACACAGTTTTGGATTTGAGAAAGAAAAGAGAACTGCCTATGATATTGGGGAGCCTAAAGAATAGAATATTAGAGTTTATTATACTCTTCTACTGTGTTTAATAAACCTATTCTTATTGTTGTTTTAAAGCTGTCTCAGGCTGTTTTTCAAGCCTGGGGTTAGGCCATGCAAACCAAAATAAAGAATGCATGAAACAATACAACCACATCCACATTTATAGTTGTTACCCTGAGATCCAGAAACCCAATCCAGCAAGGAAGGAATTGGGGTAACAAGGGCAGGGTGAGGGCTGGAGTTTTGAGGCCAGCCTGGGTAAAAGGATCCTTCACAGGAGCTGAGAAAATTTGAGTTATCATTACTACTGCCCTATTCACTGTCTTTTACATGCACGTTAAAGATGCGCAACTAGACAACACTGAAACAGTCCCATTAAGTGGGCACAGAAATGACTATTTCCCAAGAATGATATTTTGCAGTTTGAGCATGGGGAATATGCGGCATTCTTCAAAGAATGTGTCTGCTTCAGAGAAATCTACATTTGCTGCTTGAGATCCCCGTATTTCTATTGTATTTTATCACTATGTAAAAACCCTACCCCTTTTCTTCTCTTGCACCTGATTTAGATAGCTCCACTCAAAAGCCATTAAGCCTGATCAAATCTTTTTGTTACAAATGGCTTCAGGAATGCTGCTGCCAGCAGCAGGTTACAGGAGGATGGTTGGGCTTGCATTTCTGTCTTCCCAGCACATTTACAGAAGTCTGCAGTGAGACTTCTTGCAATATAATGTATGCTACTGAAGACTGTGAGCCATAGATAAGAGAGCTAGGTAATGATGTACCTGGATGCACCTTCTTTTCTGTGTCTATTTTCTATTCTCTCAAATTCCTCAGATGCCAAAACCATTCCACTGTCTGTCTGATTATCCTGAAAAGGAAACAGAAATGAGGAGTGTTAAAAGCACTATGGGATGGGGGAGAAATTCATTTGGATCTCATTTTAACAATAACTGGCCTAATTTTTGTACTCCTTGAGCCAGTACAAAAATTTAGAATGCAATTCAATTCTTTCACATCTTCAAATTATGTGATGCATTTGTTTCATCAAAACATATGTACAAAATCATATGCTATTGGATATAGTGTGCACAGAAGCATATAATAAAGAAAATTGCATACATGCCTATATTGAGCAGAATGCATAGATGCAAAAATATGTAGCAGAATGCTTACACGTTTGTGTAAATTTAATTTTTTTTTGCAAAGAGCTACAGAAATGGGATGGCATATATATGAAATTGGGAAAAACATGTTAACACTACAGATAATGAAATAGACAGTTTAATTCACCATTTAGAAGCACCAGCTTTGTTGAGGATATATGTTCTCACCATGAATGACTCCTGCTATGAATAAAAAAATGATACACACATACACACAAGTCAGGGGAGAGGGAAATCAAAGATGGTGGGAACTGTGTTGAGAATAGGATGAGTTAAATCCCCTTCTTTCTCTCCAAATGTGCCTTTCAGCTCTGCAGACATATTAGTGAACAGATCTGAGTAAAAGCATATTTCTGCTGTAAATCTGTGGGTGGGTGTAATGAGGCTCTGAGCTTTCCCCGAGCATAGAAATTCTTATTCTAAAGTCAACTGTACTTTGTAACAATGGCATCAATAAGGTTGGCATCACCCAGTGTGGTAACTCATGATGTCACTCCCTTTACCTCCTCCCATACCACACCATACACAACCCTTAGTAATATTTTTTTGTATTAATGTTACTCATAAATCATAATTCCTGTATATCACTGAATATAATGGTAACAGTTGTGACACAAACAACTAGCAAATTTAAAATCATACCGTTAAATTACAGTATCATACACACATCCAAAATGTATTTATATGTACATAGTTTCATTGGTTAAAGTGAAAAATTGGTAAGATGTGATGTTTTTAAATAAAATTTTAAAAGAATTAAAAATAATTTTAATCAAAATAATTTTAAAATTTAAAATGTATTTTTTTAAAAAACTGGAACATCTCTTTTCTTCCCCCACTGAGCCTCATCCCACTCACCCTATCTTTTCAGCATTTTAAAGGAACACAGATGAATGCCACAATACATTATTGCCAAAAGGGAGATGACTGAGGACCAGTGGTGTGACCCTCCTTTACTATTTACTGTATTTAGATTACAGCAGGGTAGGCAAGCTTTTTCCCCAGGAGCAATGGTAGCTGAGACAGAAGCCTCTTCTGTTCATGTAAACAGGAGAATGCACATGGGTGATAACACATACCCCATGTGCCTTCTTCAACATCCAAATCACACCTCAACAGTCTGCCAAGCAATTAGTTGGTAGGCTATCAGGAGCATAACTTTTCTGAGAAAAGGAGGTGTATGAGGAGCATCATCCCTATGTGCACTCTTCCCCATTCAAAATGTGCTTCTTAGTAGGGAAGCAAAGTGCTGGGACGACTGTCTTCATGTGCTGTCTTTGCCAGTAAAATTCTGACAGTGGTTACACAATGTGCAAGAAATTTAGTGGCTTGGATAGAACCTTCTGCACCCACAAGAGGCTGCACTGAAAGCCTCTAAGTGATCCATGAGCTTGCCTACAGGTGGATTTATTTAAATCTGTCTTCTACCTGTGGCCCTGTTTACAGAGATAACAAAATGGCCGAACCTTTCCCTTCCACTTCTCACCCATTCTTTTTAGCTACAGGCAGCTCATCACGATGGAGAAAGGAGAAAAGCATCAGAAAAGGGGCTTGAGAGGGAACATGTGTCTTTTTGAGCTACTGCCTGCACTTTCTGAGGGCAACCTGTCTTCCCATACTGAAAAACAACCCCCACTCCACCCTACCACTCTTATAAACAGGCTCACACTGTTGTTTCGAGCGGTTGTTACTGCCACTCTTGGTAGATAAGCTTTTTCTGGGGAGAAGTTCAAGTCTCTCAAGCCTGCTGGCTGTATCCCTACATTTCCACCCAGACATTAAGAGCTAGGAACAATTAGTTTATTCCACTTTCCACAAGGCATTTGGGAACTCATAACTCATAAGAGGACATCAGAGTCAGGTGTATGTGTCCAAGTCTTTCTGGAGAAGTGAGACTAATCATCAACAAACTGCTGTCCATGCTAGCCATGCCTAGAGTAAAGGCATCAATCTCATGGCCCCTTTTCCTGTTGGTTCATGTGTCATCTGTTTAAGGTTGCTGCAAGAATGTAACATTTTCCTTGTATTGAAACTAAAATATGTATTTTCTAGGCTGAAATAGTGTCTTCTCTTCAATCCAACAGGTACTGGTTGAATCTCCCTTATCCAAAATGCTTTGGACCAGAAATGTTTTGGATTTCTGATTTTTTTTATTTGTGAACATTTACATATACATAATGAGATATCTTGGAGATGGGATTAAAGTCTAAACATTAAAATCGTTTTACACATAGTTTTTCAGATTTTGGAATTACAGATAAGGAGTACTCCAACTGATATAACCATCTTTGATGTGCCCGCTTGAATATAGTAATTCAGGATAGTGCCTTTTTATATATTAAAAACAATTCCCTCTCCCCCTCCATTACACATCCATTTTCATACATGGACTGCATATAGCAATATGTGTATTAAAATATGGTTGAAAATATAATCTGGATTTTTTAATTAGCTGGGTTATTTTTTGAGTCTATGTGTGCTCATTTCTCCTTAATGACAGATTGCAGTGACAGACAAATGCATTCTGAATTGATACTGCCTTGAGTCTCATATTAGGAGAAAGGTGAGTTATAAATCAAATAAACAAACAAATACATGTCACCACCCCCTTTTCTCTTGTTAATCCAAAATCTTGATCTACTCACCGGATGTACTTTATACATAGTTTGTGTCATAGGAAATTCTTCAAATGTCTTTATTCTAGATGGACACCTTATCTGATTCCCACCCGTTAAACAGCCAGGGAAAGATACACAATTATAGTATCTGCAAGAGCAAATAAAAGGAACCAGTAAATCATAGAATCATTGAATACTAAAGTCAGGGTTGTTTTGAAAACTGTGGAAGCGGGACAGTAAAGAAAGGTGATAGGAAGAACATCAACTCATTTTAAATGTGGAGCTATAGTACAGTTTTATGGATACTATGGATTGCTAAAAAGACAAATCAATGGGTTCTAGAGCTAATCAAGTGTGAACTCTCCCTAGAAGCCATGATGGCTAAACTGAGACCGTCATACTTTGGCCATATCATGAGAAGATATGACTCACTAGAAATGACAATAATGTAAGATTCAGCACAGTAGGAAAAGAGTTAGTTAAAACAGTCCCTGAAATAAGACATTCTCTGAAAGTAAGACCTACCACATCTTTGGGACCAAAAATTAATATGACACGGTCTTATTTTTGGGGAAACATGTTAGCACTTTAACTCCCTTCGCTCCCATTGTATAGACTCCTTGGATTTGTAGTTTGTAAGGTGTTGAATTCTGTGCCAGAAAGCTCTAGTGCCTCACCAAACTATAAACCCAGAGATTTCAGAGGATGCAGCCATGGCAGCTAAGGTGGAATCACAGTGCTATAATTTGTAGTGTGAAAGGGAACATAGTTGTATGTTGCATCCCTCTTGTTATTTTAATGATGCAGCCTTGAGGAGGCTGTAATCAGAACAGGGGGCAGTGATGTTTATTATTTTTCCTGAAAATAATTGGGACACAGAACCTTCTCAGTGGCTGCTCCCAAACTCTTGAAATCAAGGAAAGCTTGTTCGTCCCCTTCCATGTTCTCCTTTCGCCAGCAGATAAACACTTATTAAGCAGGAATTTGGCAACTGATTGTTGGCTCAGGAAGGGGTTTTAATTTTGTGGAAGCTGTACTTAATGATATGTTTTAAAATTGTTTTAACTTTTGTAAATACTTTGCATCCCAGACTGGGGAAAAGGCAGAATATAAAACTTTTATATCCTGCTATCGTACTATTTTAGAGATGTTTTTATTTTGTAATATTGATGTTTTAGATTGTACGCCGTATAGCAGGCTTTATTACTATTTTATTCTATCTTGACTTCTATCATGTAAAGCACTTTGCAAACTTTACACACTCTATAAATAACTGTTAGTAGTAGTAGTAGTAGTAATAATAATAATAATAATAATAATAATAATATAAATGTATGAGAAACAACAATTTAATTTTCATTTAATTCTGCTGACCTTGTTTTGCATTTTTTTCTATTATTTAATATTACTATGAGCCTACCTGAGTCTGTTTTGTGGGAGAAAGAAAGAACAGAAATCCAATAAAAAGGAGGTGAAGTTGAAGTCTTTCATGGCTGGCATTCATAGTTTTTTGTAGCTTTTTCGGGCTATGTGACCATGTTCTAGAAGAGTTTATTCCTGACGTTTTGCCAGCATCTGTGGCTAGCATCTTCTTTGAAGATGCTAATCACATATGCTGGTGAAATGTCAGGAATAAACTCTTCTAGAACATGGCCACATAGCCCCAAAAACCCACAAAAATTATAAAAAGGAGGTGATTTTGGACAGAAAATGGATGCCACTTTTCAACTCCTTACTGCATCTCCACAAAGCTGCATTTTAAAATCCAGGATTAGATTGTATATTTGAGCAGAAACCATTGACAGTACTTAGATGTTATTCATAGTTTAATGCTACAGGAACCTTTGATGATGTGGGAGAGACACATGGTCCATCAAGTCAACCCTTGAAAGTTGGGTGGTTGGCTTGTGTTAGGCTCTTCCTCATGTCTTGTCTTCGATGAATCAGGAGAACCTACCTTGCTGCTATATTGTGACAGTGTATCCTGGTGTCAAATTCATCTTCATCAGAGTTGTGCTGGATAGAGGAAGCCACCTGGGAGAAGCCATCATCTTCAGAGCTCTGAGAGTCATTCAGTGGGATATAATCTTTTCCTTCCTGATAACAATTTAAATACATTTTTATGAATAAGGGAGGGCCTTATAGGTAGGAAGCAGGAACAGCGGGGATGCATATAGTCACTTTTCTAGTTTAGGGGGGGGGGATTCTGCCAAGCATATGTTTATAGATCGAATGGGTGGCTATATGTTTGAATAATTACCAAAGAGAATATATTATATATATATTTGTATCATTTTAATTGTTGTATACTGCTTTGATTGTTTTAACAAAAAGTGGGATATAAATAAAAGTTTTATTTATTTATTTAATTATTATGAAAATAAAAGTAAAGTTAAAAATTGGAGTGTGTCCAGAAAAGGGTGACCAAAATGGTGAAGGGTCTGGAAACTATGCCTTATGAGGGGAGACTTAGAGAGCTGTGTATGTTTCACCTGGAGAAGAGAAAGTTAAGAGGTGCTATGATAGTTCTGTTTAAATATTTGAAGTGATGTCATATTGAGGAGGGAGCAAGCTTGTTTTCTGGAGCTCCAGAGAGTAGAACCTGTAGCAAAGGATTCAAACTAGAAGAAAAGAGATTCCACCTAAACATTAGGAAGAACTTCCTGACAGTAAGAGTTGTTCAACAATGGAACACACTCCCTTGGAGAATGTCGGAGTCTCCTTCTTTGGAGGTTTTTAAACAGAGGGTGGATGACTATTTGCCGGGATCTTTTGATTGTTAGTTCCCGCATGGCAGAGGGGTTAGACTGGATGGCCCTTGTGGTCTTTTCCAAGTCTATGATTCTATTGACGGAAGGTAATGGTTTTCAATTATTCTTATATTTACAGTTGTTTGAAAGATTTAAGATGTATAATTTTTAAATGGTTTTGAACCAAACTGGAGCCTGAATTATAATTATGTACAAATGATGAACAGTTGATTGGTAAGATGTATAAACTTTTGTTAAACTCTGATATGGAAGAGGACTGTATGATAAAAAGGGCTAAGAATTTTGGATATAATATACAAGTGGAGCAATGGGAAAGGTTGTGGTCAAAGGGGTTGGCATTTACTTTATCTTATGATGTAAAAGAGAAATTTTATAAAATGAGGTACTGTTGGTCTCATCCTATGGATTCCTGGGATTTGTAGTTTGTTGTGTCACTAGAACTGTCTGATAGAGAAGGCTAAATATCTCACAAAACTACAAATCTGATCACTCCACAGCTTTGAGATGTGGCAGTTAAAGCAGTGTCAAACTGCATTAATTCTGCAAGGTAGATACAGCCAGTGACTCCTTTGCTTTCTGATCGTTCATGAACCTTTATTTCATGCACAAATGTATTGTATAAAATTACCTCTAGGCTATGTGTATAAGGTGTATATGAAACATTAATGAATTTTGTATTTAGATTTATGTTCCACATCCAAGATATCTCATTATGTACATGCAAAAATTCCAAAATCCAAAAAATAAAAATCCACAACACTTCTGGTCCTGAAATTTTGGATAAAGGGGACTCAACCTGTACAGTATATCCACAGAATTGAAAGAGTAATATATAGCCTTTTAAAGGTTGTTAAAAATGAATGAATTTGCAGAGAAAAGTCTAATTTGATTAAAGAAAAGTCATTGGTCACTTTTTTGAAACATTAGAAGATGCTGATTTTTTTTTTTTTTTTTTTTTTGGCAAAATGACCATTGGTTTTGAAAATCAGTATGAGTTGAGGTAGGATATTGGGAAATATATATAACTGCAGAAAAGACAGTCCAAAGTCATACTTCGTTAGATTATGTAGTAGTATAGTTTGAAGTTTTGTTTGTTTTGTTTGTGTGCTTTGCTTTATATTATGTTGAATTCTATTTTAGTTTATATGTTCTTGTGTATTTTATTCAAATTTTAGTATATGTAGAATTTTAATAAATATGATTTGGAAAAAAAAGAACTAATGGGTGGTTGTGGATGAGTGGGTAGACACACACTTATGAGTGGTTTCATGAGAAGAATGAATGAATTGACTCAAAAAGTGATAAAATACCCTAATGTTTCCAACTGCTATTTCACTGAGATACATGAACAAGAGACATCTTCAGATATCCTTCAATCTTAACTGACTGCAGGCTGATATAATTCCATGCAGTTTGCTATATTGTACTATATGGGTCCAAGGGTACAACCCACAAATACACAAGGACACAGATTTTATAGAGCCACCTTCTGGTTTCAGACTTCAATCCCCATCACAGAGATAGTAAAACAATAGCAGATGGAAACAGAAAAGCCTCTCTGAAAAGAGAAAGCCATTTCATAGATCTTAATCACATATAAGGATGTTTTTGTTTGGTGATGAAAAAGAACCTGACAAGGCCTAAAGTCACTTGGTATTTCTCAAGTACTATGGATCATCTACAAAGAAGTACTGCTTTTGCTATTGCTTCTAAATAATGTATCTATATGGAAACTCTTTTCTTAAAAATAAAAAATTGAAGTAGTTATATGTTTCACAAAAACAACAATAAGAAATTGTATAAAAGCCTTGTCAAATTTACAGCTTTCATTATGTAGGACTTGGCTAGAAATCAAGTGCAGATACTACACTTAGTTGAAGGATACTTGAAACATAAACAGAAAGAAATACCAAGCGTCCAAGATAAACAGCTGCCAGATAATGAAACTGATTCTGTCCTGTCTATGTAACAGCACAGAAATCCTGAGATTTCATGAGAAGTTCCTTTCACTTGTTCCTAAAGTCATAGATAGGAAGGTCTCCATTTGGACTGAGTGAGCTGCACTATTGTAAAAGTGGGCACTAACAACTTTTTAAAAATAAGTAAACTTCCACCATAATATTGAAGAAACTAAAACAAAAAAGACAGGTTTCAAGATAGCCATAGATGATGTTATGCAAGGTGGTTTCTGGTATCTCAGTTCTGGTCTGCTGGAATTCTACCCCGACATCCCCATGGATTATCAAGACCTGATACAACTGGGGATTTCATTCTGTGTGTCATGGTGATATAGTCATGTCATTTTTTTCCTTGGGCTGAAATTACTCAAATTACCTGATTTTCTTTTTTTTGACTGGGAAGGATGTCTCCCTAAATAAGACTACTAGCAGCCTCAGAGGATTTCTTGCCGGAATCACCCTAAGCTGTATGACCAGCTTATACTTGTTCCACAATTCACCTATTTTCTCCTTTAAGCACACAGACATCTATACTTTTGTGGAGCATCCTTCTGCAACAGGTAGCTATATTGGCCAAGTGTTGGTGGGAGGTTGTCAGGTTGGTATAGACTGGGATGAGCAGTGTGGTCTGTAGGTCACATGTGGCCAAAGTGCTGTTTTTTGTAGCACCCAGGGTTCCTCAAGGATCAAAACAAATTTGCTCCAAAATGACCTCTAAGGGGTGTAGAGGTCATTACCACCAGGCCTGGAGGTTCACTCGCTCTCCCTCACCCCCCAAGGGATCAGGGGAAAAAAACTTTTTTTGTGTGCCTCTAAATGCTTTCTAGGGGTATAGGTGGCTTTTACATCACATTCTGTGTCCCTAAGCCAATGTTGGCCAGGAGCTTTTTTTAAAAAAATGGAAGTGAACAGAAGTGATTTCCATTCACTTCCTGTCATTAAAAGAAGCTTCTCTTGGGTCTCAAATGGTCTAGGAAAATAACAATAAAAACTCATGGCAAAATTACTCCTGTGGGCCCTGGAGGACATTTGGGGGCCAATTTCCTTTTTTCATTTTTGAAGGAGTGTGTGTAGAGGGGAGTGGTCCTCAAGGTGTCCTGTGGGGCTCAAGTAGCTCCCTAGTCTTCCATAGTTGCTTACACAACTATGGTGTAGGCTGTTTGTGTTAGTCTGGCTTTGTTAAAAAAGGCAGAAACACTGAAACCTCTTTTTAGTATAAGCCTCTTAATTTCTTCCAACCTGCTGTGTAGACAGAATGAAGAACCTGCTTTTGCTTTTAGTTCTTATTTGAAAGCTGATATTTGCCTCTTTGTGAGGAATCTTTGCTTGCTTAATACCAGCTATCATCAGAATAATGATATTCAATTGGCAAACAAATTGCATTTGAACTAGGGCCTCTTGGTTGCAAATATCCTTGAAATGTATGTTATAAATGGACACCATCTATAGAAGCTGATACAAATAAATGCCCTAATTAGGTCAGTGGAATTATATTTGTATATAATATTTGAAGCTGTCATATGATCTAAATGTCTGCTTTGCAACAAAGTGATGGCTACTGCAGCTGATTTCCATGCAACAATAATGAATGGGAACTCACATGGTGGACATTTTCTTGAAGAAGGTCCCCCAGGATCTCCACCAAGTCAGAAAATGTTGGCCTTTCCTTGGGATCACCATACCAACAGCTCAGCATTATACGGTAACTGCAAAGAATGAATACAAGCTTTTGAATAAGCAAATCAATTTCTTAATTCTATATCAATCAAAAATAACTGCTGAAACAAAACTGGGAAACCTCCCCTACAATTAAATCCTGTTTTTATGAAAGATGCTAAAACTGAGCACTAGCAATGTTACTCTAGAAGCAAGGTAATGCATTGGGACTGTACAACTTTATTTCTTGCAGATATACATTTCATTGGCTTTTATTATTGGTTTTTTTTATAAAAAAGATTGGCTATGTTTTAATATGTTTTTGACTCACATTTCTGCAGTGGCATATTCTGGAGCTCTCATCCTGGTGCCATCTTTCAGCCTTTGGCAAAATTCCTCATTGATTTGGACTCCAGGATATGGGGAGGCACCTGAAAAATATAATCTATAGTGTTTCATACAATTGTGTTTATATGAGTAAAGCAAAGATGCATACATGTAACCACAAGAATGTTCCCATATACACTATTATGTAGGACAGTGTGAAAAAGATGTTGATAAAAATGTTTTATATTCTATCTTTTAGATTACATTTTAGATGTGCTTCACTTTGCTTTATCTATTTGTTTTTCAATACAGCTGTTTGTTTAATTGTTGTTTAACTTTGTAAAAATAAGATTTTAGCTTAACTTTGTTTTAAATTGTTGTAAGCCTCTTTGGGTCACATGGCAAGAGAAAGGCAGGATATAAATTAAGTCTGGCATCCTGTTAGGAAGTTATGATACTGTAAATTAGACTTACGACCCTGGAACTGTTTCATATTCACATTTACAACTGTGGCCCCATTGAGACAACTGCAAATACCTCTAAAAGCTACCTTGAAAGCCATACCAGCCATACCAAGTGAAATTCTAGTGTGAATGGGATGTTGTGTTCAACTGCCACCTGCCAGAGAGCTGTGGTTCAATGAGGAGTTGCGAAAGAACTCTCACAGGGGTCTCTGCTTCTGCTCAGCACAGAACATGGCACATACCCCTTCAGCACCCCACTCCACAGTGGCATAGAACTCCTTTGCTCATGGCTTTCTGGCTTTTAAGGTAGGTTTTAGGGGGTTAGATCTGAAGACGGTGCACAGCTAGAACATTATAGACATGTGTCCAATACAGGATCTCAGCTCACAAAAATATGCAAATACAAAAATGTTTTTATTATACAGTCATTATTTTGCATAGGCAAGGACTTAATTGAAGTTAGAAAGAGTCAGAACCAGAGCCTGGAAGTAACTAGCAACAAAGAATTACTTGCAATTAATTCAAGGATTCTTTTTGCAATAAGCAAGGCATGACTCATGTTAAGACTGAAACTTAACAAGAGGTAGCTTAACCCCTTTGTTGTGGTAACTAACACTGAGTTTTACAAGTACTGATATGAATAAGTGTGCCTGACAAAAATGTGTGCCTTTTTCAGTGTTGGAGGAATGGCTGACCAGCTGGCTAGGGCTGCTGCCTTGTTGTGTTGACTGTGTTGGTGGTGGCAGTGATGACTGTATCTGCCTTTTCCCCAAAACTGGAACTTAAGGCAGCTTACAAAAATTAAAGCAAATACAGATAAACACACATACAAACACATAAGTAAACACGTGCATAAAACATTAAGAATGTAGTTAAAATGTAAGTCTTTTACCCATCAGTCTGAAACCTTTTAGACAAATTCATTAAAAAAGATAAATATCAATAAAACAGCACAGTATAAAAATAATTAGTTTCTAAGAGCATACTGAAATTAAGGATACCAAGGAGGGAGTCATCTTAGCCTCCCTAGGAAAGGGCTTTCAAAGCCAAGGAGCAGTCATGGAGAGGTCTCGCCAGATGTTCCTGTGAAGGTGGTGGGACCAAGAGAAAGGCCTCCCCCAAAGATTTTAGAACTTGGGCAAGGTATGGTTTTTCAGATACCATGGGCCCAAGCCATGTAGGGCTTTATATGTCATAACCATCACTTTAAATTGTTCCCCAAAACATACTGATAGACACAATATGTTACATACCAGAGTCAAGTGCCTTGTAGCATTCAGATTTTTTTTAAAGTGGCTGTTTTCATTATGTCTGAGAAATAAGCAAGTCTATAAGCTGTTGTTTTTAGCTGGACTGTAACAATAATGATAACTACTAAGAGTGCAGTGGAGGTGGAGGGAGAGTGTCCTTGAAATTCTAAGTGTAAGGAGTCACTTTTGAAAAGTAACTGGTCTGCACCATAAAGAATGGAGTGCAAGCAAGTGTTCAGTAATAAGTGAAGATACATTTTACCCATGAAGCTTGTGGGATGCACTGTAAAGAAAGACTAACTTTCTAGTAAATAAAAGTTATAGAATTAATATCTACTTGATTATTTAGAAATGTGAGGGGACTGGGACATACAGGTGAACAGACATATATAGGATAGGGCAGGGGGCTGGGAAGTATGAATTGCAACCAGAATTGCAAAACATGGATATAGTGATGGGATGACAAGTTCAGATTCAACAATGGCCATAAAAAGTATTTAAAGGTACAAAGATGGGAGACACATTTTATATACAAGCCAAGGTAAGCAGGTAAACATATGAACAGTGAAGGAAATTCTTGGTCTAAAGTACTGGCATGTGTACAGGGCCAGTTAATTGTTACAATGAAGTAGGGATGAGAATCCTCATTAGTAGCTGCGATGTCAACTGCTAATTTAGTATGTGTTGTGTGCCAAGAAACAATGGTCCCTGTCTGCTGTGTCAGTGCAGACTAACATGGGTCTCTAAATACAGAAGGCCTCTAGCAGATATGGGGTTGTCAACACTGGCAAAATAAAACAGTTTCACCCTGTTTTGAGCCTCAGATGTTTAGATGAAGCACAAGGCCAAAACTGGGACATGCTCTGGGGCTAAATACCAGAGCAAAAAGAAGCCCATATACTTCATTCAAATGTGGAAAGCGTGTATAATGGCATTGATCTATAAACATGATCATATGAGTGCAAGAAAGCCTAGGCAGCATATGGAAGTGGTCTGGAGCATACATTCTGGGACAGTGAGATGCAGCCACTGGTACCATTGCCATATGTTTTTTTTTCATTTGAGCATACAGGTGCACAAGTGGCCAACTGCATCATGGACTCATTGCACCACTGAGCTGTCATGCACCCCTTGATGTGAAAGTATGACAAACACAGCAGGTCACCAATAATGCAATGGATGTAATTAAAACATACACAAACCAGAACGTCCAATGGGGGGCATGTATGGGGGCCTACGTGACTGTGCTTTGCCAATGTGTCACTGGGCTGACTGATGCACTGAATGGGTGGTGTACTGCTTATGTGACTGTGTAGCCAGTCACATGGGGCATCCAATGGGATGCAATGGGATGGCATTTGGGTGGGAAGAGGGAGGTTATTGGTGGTCACAAGCGGTGTGTTTGTGTGATGGTGCACATGCATGGGGGAGGTGGAAAAAAAACCAAGCGATTTGATGCTGCATGGTGCACACTGCCTGTGGTGTTCAGCCTGCCTTGGGAACGGGCCATGTGGACAGCAGGGTTTCCCCCCAGTTTGGGAAACAAACAGGATTGACCTAGATTTTCCTCTTCATCTGCTTAGGCCCTTAGAGTACCAAATATAAAGGTGATAGAGAAAGAAGGAAATTTAGTGGATCCTTGCAGCTACGTAAGCTCATAAAAATATCAGTGCTCCACTGGAAAGCCCTACTGTTCAGCACTCACCTAAAGAGAAGATCTCCCACAAGAGGACTCCAAATGACCAGACATCACTCTGAGTGGTGTAGACTTTATCAAATATGCTTTCTGGAGCCATCCACTTTAGGGGAAGACGGGCCTACAGGAAAGAAATAGGTATGCGTGGATGTTACAAACCAGGGAAAAGATCAGACATAAACATTTTTTTTGACAAGGAAAGCATGATGATTATTGCAGATGATGGGTTGAATTTAGTAGCCATATGGTGTAGTTGGGACACTAAAAGCTACTGATTATACCATGGTGGGGAATTGCTTTCCCTCCAGATGTAGACAGGCTCACACTTCCAAAAGGCCAGTAGAACCAATGGACTTAGGTGATGGGAGGCATTGTTTAACAATTGGTGAATCACAATATTTCCACTCCTGGCTTGTATTGTCTACTTTTTATACAAAACGATAATGTGTATTTTGAGCCAGGAAATTGCATTAGAAAAACCCCTTTAAACAATTTACTTCGCTATTTCATTCCTATGTTGTGTTGAACAAACTATAAAACTTCCCCCTTGCATTAGAATGACTACTATTTGCAAGCAAATACATGATAGTAGACTGCTGGCTAATTATAAAGTTCTACAACCAATTGCAATTCACTATATGCATAGTCTGGAACTCACACTGCCCTTCCTGACATAGTCAGGATCCTTGTAGATATCTCGGGCCAGACCAAAGTCACAGATCTTCACCACATTGTTTTCTGATAGTAAGATGTTGCGAGCTGCCAAATCTCTGTGGATGCACTAAAGAGAAATGAGAATGGGTTGGGGGTAGGGAAATAAAAAGCATTCCTGAAAATTGATTCCAGTTTGGTAAGGACAAAAAAGCTAAAAACGGAAAATATAAGGAAAAGATATGCAAAAGTCACTTTCACACCTTTTCTCTAAAAAGAATAATTAAAGCAGGACACTAACACTATGAAGGTCATCAGTATTTATTCCCTCTAGAGCAGGAGTGGGAATTGTATAACCTTCCAGAAGTTGTTGGACAGTAACTCCCATTAGCCCTAGCCAGCATAGCCAATGGTGGGGAAATCTGGGTAGTACGATACAACAACATCGAGAGGGCAGCATGATTCCCACCCCTGCTCTAGAGTGTTAAGTCAGTTTTCCAGTTCTTCTTTTGCTTAATGATGTCTCTTGTGAAAGCAGCTTGCCCAACTTGCATACAAACCCTCCTATGTAAGAAGACAAGGAAGTTTCTTTCACATCTACAGTATCTGCAAGGCTGCATTGTGTACACAAGCAAGAAAGCTGAATCAGACCTACTGAATCAGACCAAAGATGGAAGATGCCTTCCACTGTTTCCTACTAGTGGCTGAATTTGAAAGGAAGAGGTGGGACATGCAATGTTGTAGCTGGCTAACCATGCCCTTTTTCAGGATGTTCAGTTCTATTATCCAACTCTACTCTTCAACTATTAGCATTCTGTGGCCACTGAGCATGGTTCAGTCTTTGACAGATTTTTTAAGTTTAGGACCTCTAATTGCATTTGGAATGCATTCAGAACGACTTCTCATTTCCTGAAAATGACCTCCCATTGCCCAAAATTAAGTGAGATACACTTATATGCATTAATATAAAACCTAGGATTGTGTTCAGAATGACTTCCCTTTTGCCCGAAATTGTGTGAGATACACTCATATGCAATTATGTGAAACCCCATGATTGCGTTCGGATTGCCATTGCATTATACCCCCAAATTCTGTCATATGATAAACTCCAGTGAAAGTCTAGGTTCTCTGTTAGTATACATGATGCTCTTTCTGAAATTGGAGGCCATGATAGCTAATAGCCATTGGCAGACTTATTGTCTAGTATTAAACCCATGTATATGGTTTTCACCACATTTTGTGGTAACAACTTTCACACCTTAATTATGCACTTGGTCAAAAGACACTTTTTTGCTTATTCCAGATTTATTGCCAATTCATTTCATTGGGTGAACTTAAATTTCATCTTCTACATGCTTACTGTTTCCACATCTTGCCTAATTTTGTGCACCTGTATCCTGTCCCCTCTATTGTAATTTTTTTAAAAAAGGGATGTCAAGATGTATCAATGAAGTAGTCACCTTTCTGGAAGCAAGAAACTCCATACCGCGGGCCACCTGGAAGCTGTAGCAGATCAGATCTTCCATTGTCAGAGGGCTCTGCCACAAATCATCCACTATAAAAACATGCAAGAAGATTATATTCTTAAGGTTTGTGACAGAAAAGAAGTAATTTTCACAAGAAAAAAGGCTATACTCATATTCTTTTTTGTGAGAATGTTCCATGAAGGCTTACTGACTATGTAGGATTGGAAAAAGTGTGTTAACTAGACATAATGCAGGGTACAGTTAAATATGCTTAACCTCAGGTGCATTCAATGCTCTTTGGGGATTGGTTGGACTATAATTATCTACTATTTATCATTTGTGCTTCTGTAAGTACCATCTGAATCAATGAAAGTGACCAAGTCTCTTTGTCCTAGACATTACTTCTGTATAAATGGAAAAAGTGGTGCTTGACATGGGCCAAGAGTTATCAAATTAATTAATGTAAGAGAGAGCAAACAGATGTGAGATATAGCAGGGATTCAAGACTAAGACTGGGACTTGCCTGTGGGGGACGTACGAGGGGGTATTGTAAAGTTTAAATTACCACCTTTAAAAAAAATGGATAGAAGGTTTGTTTTGATTTGCAGTTGTTAACTTATTTCTATGTAGTCACCATATTTCTATGTAGTAACCACTATGTAGTTACACATTTTCCCCAGTGTTTCTTAACCCTCCAAATACCCGATATTGTAGATGTCTGCAGATTGTACCTTACAAGGGCGTATTGTAAAGTAATAATTATCACCCGTATGTTATTATGGTATATTGATGAAATTTTGTCAGTATCATCATTGGTCCCTAAGTGCATGATGTTAAGAAAATCAGCTCATTGTGTCCTTTATTTTTGTGACAGGTTGTGCCAGACGTGACTAAAGTGTAAAATCTTCATAAGGCGCAATCTGCAGACTTCTACAATAACGGTACTTGGAAGGTCAAGAAACCCTAGGAAAAATGTGTAAATCTGGATGGTGAGTACATGAGTTTATGTTAACAACTACAAATCAAAACAAACATTCTGTCAAAAAATTTTTAAAGGTGATAATTAAAACTTTATGATACCCCCTTGTATGTATCTGTTTCCTGGTTAAACAAAAACAAAAGCCTTATATTTCAGTTAGATGAATGCAAGGTTCTGCAGGCTATATTTCAGAGAGAGGAACTGACAAAACCACTTGTCTAAGAAAACCCTATAAAATTCATGGGGTCACTATTATGTTGACAGGTGACTTGAATACACTTATAGTGTGACCCCTGTATCCATCGGACTGGTACTTGTGATTGCATTTACTCATGTCTGAAAAAATATGTTCTCTCTAGGCAATTTCCAGATCTCCAGGATGAGGTTGACTACAGAGTTTCACTGGAGGGCCTAAAATGCATAGAGAGGTGTTCTCTCTAGGAATCTCTAGGTCCTTCTGCATGACTCTATGGTCAACCTCTTCCAGAAGTCATTAATTGCAATAGGGTTCTCTATTATGTGTGGTAAGTATGGGAATATGTCCCCCATAGATATGAGGGGTTGTATTGTACTCACACATTCTAGACTGAAAGGGGAACTACTAGCCAGCCTAGAATAACAGAATCATAAAGTTGGAAGAGACCACAAGGGGCATCCAGTCCAACCCTTGCCATGCAGGAACTCTCAACTAAAGCATCCCCGACAGATGTGGCCATCCAGGAAAATTATATTGTGCATTTCTCTGCTAAGGTGCTATCTGATTAAGATACAGCAGGATGCCAACCTTCATAGATTCATAATAGATGTGGAGAACTGGCGGCCATCCATGTTGGCCAACGCTGAGGGGAATTGCTGTCAATAGCATCTGAAGGGCCACTGGATTCTCACTCCTTGTTTATATTCTTGTGATAGGAATTTGGGACGAATAAGTATTTTTGGAATGAAGAATGGTATACCAGGAATTTTATAATTTTATTTAAAAGGAAACCTGTAACTGTATTTTAATCAGTGAGCACTAACACATAAAAGTGACAGAGGGCAACCCTGTCTCACCCCTTTATAAATTGTGCATGGTCCAGTTTTCTCTCCATTTACGTTTATATTTGCTGCTTGTTTTTTGTAAACCATTTCTTCCATTTTTGGAATCTATACCCCACTTCTGTTCTTTTCAGTACCCCCTCCCAATTGGTATTTTTAATTTATTCTGTTGTTTCTTTTTATGGCTTTTGATTAATGTTTTTATGATTGGGGGGAGGGTTGGGATATGGGTGTTGTTTCTTTTAATTTTTATTTTACGATGTTTTAATAATAATAATAATAATAATAATTAGTTTTACACCCTTCTACTTCAGAGCGTTACACAGCATATAGAAGCTAGAGGAGTTATTCTTCTGCTTTGTGCTGTTTTTGAGATGTTGCATTGTAAAGTCCCTTGTGTGAAACTTGACCTTGGAAAAATTACTTTTAAGGAGTATAGCACCCCAAAATTCTCCTATTCTGGGAGGTACATTCCAAAAAACTACCCTTTCCAAGCTCTTCAGTTTCTATGACTATTACTCACTGAAAATTACTATCAAGCCTTCTATATAGTGCAGGAGAGAGCAACTTTGGCATGTCCAGGGAGCCAGTTTTACTGGTCACATCCTCAATGTAAATCCCTACTCAGAAAACTGGCATTCACTTCAACTATCACAAAGCAAGCATTTACCAAGCATGCATGCATGCACACACACACGCATGCACCTTTGGAGCACGTAGTATATTTTTTATCATTTGAGTTGGTCTGCTGATGATAGCAATGAAAAGTCCAAGGGAAAGTTCAGCATCCTCCTTGACATTGCTTTGTCCTCCCTAACCTGGTTGTCATGACTTAGGGGGTAGACTGCACCTCTCAATAAATACAGTGCATGTTTTTGTGTAATGTCTACTCGCCCTTCACTTTTTGCATTGGTTAATACTGCTGAGAACCAATATTTAACCCTCTCTTTCTTATATCCTTTCTTGTATCGTACTGTATCCTTGAGCTTCTCCCCACCTCCAGCTCTAGCATAAAAGGGAACACCATTCATTTAAACGTGGGCCACACTTAGGAGCACTGTTAGAAGTCAAGTCTTTTGATTTGCCTGCCATAGTATTTCAGCTTGCTTGCCATAGTTAACAGGAATTGGCTTTGCTACTCACAACACGTTATATTATACTAATATTGGATGATAGGATATGAAGTCATAAGATATTGATAAGGGTAGTACTCATATTCCTTTGGTGGTTAAGCAGTAGATGTGAATCATAGAATCATAGAATCATAGAGTTGGAAGAGACCACAAGGGCCATCCAGTCCAACCCCCTGCCATGCAGGAACTCCAAATCAAAGCACCCCTGACAGATGGCCGTCCAGAAAAGGGAGGAGAGTGAGTGCTGGGAGTTTCAAGGTCAGTTCCATGAGAACGGATGGTACAGAGTGAAAGGGAGGGAGGCATGGGGAAGAGGGATAAATGTTATTTTTGTGTGTGTGGGCAAATGGAGTGCCAGCCCACTCAAAATTTGAATTGTTGTATTTTGTGTTTGTTGTTGTTGTGTGCCTCTTCAAGTCGTTTCAGTTTATGGAGACCCCTATCATGAGGCTGTATACTGTGTTAATGCTGGCCTCTCAATTCTGACAACATACAACTCCTAGAAACATCTTTGGTTTTTCTGGATAAAGCTTTCTGCTTTACCACTGAATTTCTGAACTAAAGTAATCATGTACAATACAGGTACAGAAGCACATTTTAAAAGTATTTCATACAAAATATTTTTCTGTCCATATTTCCACTTTCTGAAAAATGAATCAGTTGCTAGACTAAGAGGAAAAACTACAGTTATTTACCTTCCTGCACCAGAGGTGGTGGTGGTACTGCTGCTTGACTCTTGTTCATTAGAAGTCTGCTAAGGATTGCACTGTCACTGGTGCCAGATCGACTCCGCCTATCTGCTCTTACAGCTTCCACAATGGAACGAACTTGGATGCGCAATCTGGGAGACTTTTCCTAAAAATCAGGCCAAACCACAAAGATTACCATGAGACGTTGTGCTTCAGGAATAGTGAACCCATTTTCCCAGTGCAAGTTAGGTAACCCAACAATTATAGTCTACACTTAGCAGAAGAAAATTTAGTGATGAATTGGAGAAAGAAGTTACAAATCAACGTCTTTGCACCACATCCTTCACTGAGCTGTAAAACAGGTGGTGGATATGTATAACAATAATGTTCAACAAATGTCCACTTGTTTTAACCAACCAGATGCCCTTTAGTAGCCCACAAGAAAGATGTGAAACATTCTTCAATCAACAGTGACAACAGAACTAAAAGAATGTTAAGAAGCAAGTGATTTTTCCCAACAATATTATCAAAGCTGATGTTGATTATAGATATGCTGTATATATTATCACATCTTGAACATACAATTAAAACGTTACTTGTAATATTGTCAGTCACATACCCTGTAAGGACTAAATCCTTCCCGTTTGGTCCTCAAATAGTTGGAAAGATTTCCATATTTACAAAATTCAACGATAACCATTAGGGGACCTGCAGAAGCAAGAAAACGTGTTCACATTAATATGCTAATAAATATACTAACAAAATGTATGAAGCTTTGTGTTGGCTTGACTTCCAAACTGCATCATAATAATAATAATAATAATAATAATAATAATAATATAGATTTATTTATATCCTGCTCAATCACGGAGAATCTGGGTGGCTAACAACAGTATGAAAATACAATACAAGAAACACAGTACAATAATCCTCATATGCACTATCAGAACTGCACAGGGACAGTACTGTATGTAACACATGATTAAGAACTTAATCAGATGATAGCTCTTCTCGCATTTTGCAGATCTCCATTTGCCATCCAAGCTGATCAGCAATATTTACCATTAGGTTTGGTGCAGGCACCTAGCAGGTTCACCACATTAAGATGGTTTCCAATATGGATGAGGATCTTCAATTCTGACATGAGTGCCTTGTGCTCACTTGCAGTTGCTCCCTCTGAAAACAAAGGTATAGTTATCACTTGATTACTCCTTCTAGCTTCACTTACACATACCCATATTGGCCCCATAAGTTATTCAAGCTATTTTATTTGTATTTTATGTTAAAGAAGTGGTTCTCAGTCTTTGACCTTCTAGATTTTTGGACCAGTTCCCAGAATTCTTGACTGTTGGCCATGCTTGCTGAGGCTTCTAGGAGTTGAAGTCAAACCTAATTAGAGTAGCAAACAGTAAGAACCACTTTAGGATAAAAAATATTTCCTTTTTTTAAGATGCAAACTTTAAATTGTATTGTAAAAGTTTAACATAATCCACAATGAACAAAGACTTCTCTTCATTTGGCATCCTGACTTTTAAGAGAGAGGAAAGGGTGGCCTTTGTAGCCCCACAGTACTGACAACCTCTCTAGACAATGAGTGTATTTTTGTTTTTGTTTACATGGATATTGTGCCAGCACAATGGAGCTTTTTGTCCTTCAGATATCTGCCACTTGCAGAATACTCTTCCATACATTTACTTAGAAGCAAGCAGAAATGGGGATGGGGGGTGGGGGGGGGGATTTTAAGGCGGGCTGTGGGATGGGCACCAGACCTGCATACTCTACAATTTTTAAAAAATCTGATCTCACCCATTTACAGCTCCACTCACTAAGGGCAACAGTCTCTGTGATTGGATCAAGAAGCACTTCAGAGAAAAAAGATTCCCTGCCCATGGTATACAGAACATGCTCTTTGGACTTGTGGCACATCAGCTACATTATGTTGGGTTTAATTTTTTTCACATTTGCAGAACAAATATAAATGGAACTAAAAAAAAAGGATTATTGCATTCCTTTTACAAGTATAGGACATAAAGTGAACTGGACCACCCATCCATCTATCTCAGTATTTTACAGAATGATATTCTTAAGCTCTAAATTTTATTGTTCACACTGAAAGTCCTGACAAATATATTGCAACAAATGAATAACCACATACATAGTTGTTATTTCTAATCTCAGAAGCATATCAGCCTAATTTACAGTGATATCAAACAGCTTCAGTGTAAAGCAGAACTCTTTATTTCCATTTCAAATTTACCGCAACTTTGTCCAGGTCTATCTTTCTGATCATTCATGCTGCCAAAGCTAAAAGCACCAGTTTATATGCTATTGTAAACCCCAGTGCCATTCAGGGAAAACAGTCTCCATAAGGGTAGTCAAACGCTCATTGGATAGTAAATGTGACCATTCCCCCTTCTGAAATCCATATAGCAATGGTGAACAGAAGAGTATTAGTATTATTTGACAGTTCAACAAATCCTTATCCCTGCAAAGCTCATGCAGGCGAGGGAGTGGAAGTCCATTCACCCATCCCACTAGTTCCGGTTGTCCTGCCTTTAGGCTGATGTGATGTCCAACCTAAGAGAGCATGATGTATGACTTAAGCACCAAAATATTTGGGAACTACTTGGAGGGTCTGTTTCAATATAAGGATGCCTACAAGCCCTTAAGGCAGAAAAGGAATACTGGATGGACTCTGCACATACACTCTGATGAATTATCCTTAATTACTTGAAATTTTGATTTCTTAGCAAGATAGAATTTCAAGTCATTTGGTTTTTTAATGATCCTGGTTGAAGCAAATTGGATCACACAAATTGTGATCCTGATTGAAGCAAGTTGGATCAGCACTTCCAGCTGAATTGCAAACCCAAAGGTTTTGATATAGGCATACTGAATAGAAAGGTGTTCACGAGAAAGATGTTGACAAGCTGGAGTGTATCCAGAAAAGGGTGGCCAAAATGGTGAAAGGTCTGGAAACCATGCCCTATGAGAAGTGGATTAGGGATGTTTGTATGTTTACCCTGGGTATGTTTACCCTGGAGAAGAGAAGGTAAAGGGATCTCTGGGCCCCCCTCTTGCTTTTGACTGAGCTGGATGGGACTCCTTGGCCTGATACAGATTAGGGTTAGGGAGGGCGCAGCATCTGCACCCTCCCTAAGTCTAGTGCATATGGATGGCGCCATTTTAAAATGGCACCATCCATACATGCGCACCATCATGATGTCATGTTGTGCGCCGCGTTTATATAACACGGCGCACACCTGATGTAATGGCGCTACTGGAGGGCATCTAGGGTGCCCTTTCAGTGGAGCCAAAAGGAGCTTCAAAATGGAGCTCCTTTTTGCACCTGGTCCTTGGTGCGAACTTTACATGGCTGCACCAAGGACCCCAAGGGGAAAGGGGCCATGGCGGCGGCCTCTTTCTCCCCTTGGCAGCGCAGGGGATGGCGGGGTGCAGAGGACACCCAGGGCGCCCGCTGCACCCCTCTTCCAGGCCATGGAGAAGCAGCAGTTTATTTATTCCAGCCCCAGCACAAGCCCCTTAATAAAAAATAGAAGACTACTACAAAAATACAGATTACCATTTGCCCAATTATAATTTACCACAGAATCAGGTAAACAGCTGATAAGCCCATTCAGTTACCAATATCATCCTGAAATTAGCAGTGGATCTTCCCATACTTCTTTGGGAACAGATTAATGACGAAATTGTTTTTACCAAACAACTGGCTTACCACCTAGGGTGCATTCATGCTATGCGGTTATAGTGTTGTGATGCTGCTTTAACTGCCATGTGTTCTCTCTGGTGGAACCCTGGAACTGCCAGTTTAGGGAAGGGCATTTACAATGGTCAGCCAGAGTTTTCTAGTGGCTCCGTAGGATGAAACCATGACAGTTAATGTGAAATAATAGCACTATAACTGTCACCATAGGTTACTTGCTGGTAAATGGCAATTCATACTCACTCACTGTGAACAACCAGACAATGTTTCTCAAGGATAGCTTTTAACCTAAGCCTTCTGTTCTTTCAGATTCTGATACAGATTAATTGCTTAGATATCACTGGACCTGATCCTTTCCCATTTGGATCTGATACAGTTCTCTGTAATTTAATGAAACATTATCTTCAAGAAGAATTGCCAAAAATTGCCCACGCTGATACACCATAGTATTTATGTTAATAGATCAACCACAAAGTGATTAGTCAGCTATAAAATGGCTGCATTACCCCACTTCCTCACCAACAGGAGTGGAATGGAACACTCTGTAGTTATTGTTACTGACAGAATGAACAAAGTTCAAGAAAGCAAATATCAAGAAAAGTAGATAGTTAATCACTATTCATAGCCATGAGGGCAGATCAGCTGTTTGGCTCATCTTCTTATAAGCATAAGTAAGCATTTGGGAGATGAAGGATTTATTTAAATTACAGGAACATGTTTTTTTCAGTGACCACTCTAAACCATATAGATGATTCCCAGACAGGCAACTAATTGTTGATGTATTGTGTCTTCAAAACATTTGTGACTTATGGTAACCCTAAGATAACACTATCATGTTTTTTCTTAGCAAGATTTGTTCAGTGAGGATTTGCCTTTGCCTTCTTCTGAGGCTGACAGAATGTGACTTGCCCAAGGTCACCCAATGGGTTTCCATGGCTAAGTGGGGATTTGAACCCTGGTGTCCAGAGTTGTAGCCCAATGCTTAAACCACTACACCATGCTCATATACCCAACCACTCTCATAGTTCATATGCCAAATCACTCTCATAGGCAAGTAATATTCTGGTGTTTACCTTTGAGCATTTTAACTGCCACTGTCTCACAGCTATTAGTCTTATTGATTCCAAATGCAGAGGCTTCCATCACTTTCCCAAAAGCCCCATGGCCCAGAACTTTACCTGAAAAAGAAAGAGAGACTGGAGAAGGAAGGAAACTGCAAGTCGGGAAACTAATTTTATGTAACTATTCAAAAAACACACAAAACAGTAACTTGAATGGGACCAAAACAAAACAGGAAACTGGGACAAAAAAGAAGAAAAGGTGTGAAAAAGGAAAAGGAAGGAATGGCTGTTTCACCACCTCCTAGTGGCTGTACTTACAGAGAAAGGGCTGAGAAGGGAGCATAAGAGGAAGTGTAACAGACCTAGTGGTAACAAAGCAGAGGAAGGAAATAGCTAAACAAATTGAGGTGCCATTTGTTGCCCTCAAATAGAACATGTGGGAAAGGTGAGGGCATCTCCTTGGCCTATAATGCGGGAAGATGATAATTTCATTATCATACTGTCTACTGTCTACTTCTCTTATTGACAGCCCGATAGAGGCTGTGTACATGGACAATGACAGACTGACAGTAACTGTGCTTATTCCTCTCTCAACAATAAATAATGTGCCCCAGTATACCTAGTTGAAGTCGTTCTCGTGGAAATTCCCATTTGCTGGAGTCATAGGGCAGGTATTCACATTGCTCTTCCAAAGGAACTTCACCTGGATCCATGATGATGGAAAGGTAGCCAGTCTTGATATCAGCGTGTGCAGGCTGCAGGGAGATGAAGCCGGGAGTGGGGAATTAAATAACAGAAACCCAGAAGCTAATAGACACCTGTCATTGTGCAATGGGTGTTTGTCACTTTGTGTGTCTCCCATGCCTTGAACTTTTGCTTGGCAGAGTAAAAGGATAAATTCATAGTTGACACTTTGGCATCAATACTAGTATGCCCCATCTCCATAAAAATGAGCCTGTCTTTAAAACTACAAACACCAAGGATTTATTGAATTTTCTCCACTTCTCTCCCTATTAATCCTTGCCCATGGACATTTACATACCAAGAGTTTTGTCCTTCAGTTGTGCAATATCCCAGTCTGTTTCTTGAAACAGAGGAAATTAACAATGTGTGCTTTGTTGTTGTGGGCAAATGACAAAAGGAATCTGTTCGGCTAGAAATAACCAGCCCTATTGGTTTTACTACTGCAATGCCAGCTGTGTTCAGTGGTGGTTGCCAAGACCAGCTTTTAGTTCTGATGAAAACCAGTTACCTCTTTGATTCAAGGGGAAAAACAACAACTCATTGAGTGGGAACATAGAGGTGGTCATCCTGTGGGATCATTGCTTTTTGACAGCTCATTTGTATTCCCCAAATCAATCTCTGCTAGAAAGCAAGCAGAGAATGAGACCTGGCACTTGGAAAACTAATTTTAAAAAGTAATTGGTTATAGTTTCAGTTCCAAACCTCAAAAGCAGTTAGCTACAGTCAAAAAAACAAATTAAAAAAACTCCTCTTTCACATTTCTCAGAAGTAAATAAATCAGTCCCTTTTAATTTATTCAACTGACATCTGAATGCTATAAGGCCAGGCCTATGATACAGCACATACACTTCTTCCATCATCTCAACAGCCACAAGACACCAGGAAACTGCTGCATGAAGTGCAGCACAAACCAGAGTATGAATCATGTCAGATTCTGCCTCTACAATTTAGTGAGAACACACCCATGCAACAATAACAGTAACTTTAAAGTTATGGCTGCACTGGAAGAGGAGGGACATTATTTCTCATTAAATTACACTTATAATGTAACTTGCTTGTGCAGTTGTTGTTTTTATGTGCCATCAAGTTGGTTTTGACTCATGGTGACCCTATGAATGAGAGATCTCCAAGACACCCTGTTATTGACAGCCCCACTCAGCTCTTCCAAATGTAGGGTCATGGCTTCCTTGATTTAGCCAATTCACCTGCAATGTGACCTTCCTTTCTTCCTATGAGATATGTCTGAAATATGTCTGAAGTATCACAGCCTCATGATATGTCTAAAGTATGACAGTCTTAGTTCAGCTGTCTCATTTGTCTTTTTGGTGGTCTATGGTATCACAAAACCTGCCTAGCACATTTCAAATTTCTGATTTCCTGACTATAGTCTTCATTTTTATTGATAACTGAGCCAAGTTGTAAAATCTCCTTAATTCTGGTATCTTCATCATCCAGTTTAAGTTATGTAAAGTTATGTATCTATTTCTCATTTTTTAAAAAAAATATTCAGCTATAACCTGTATGTTTGCAATATGCCCTCTTGTGCCTCTTCCTTTTCTGAATCCAGCTTGGACATCTGGTAATTCTTGGTCCATATGTGATTACCATATCTTGAACATGACTTTGCTCGGATGGGATATTTATGCAATAGTCTAGTTATTATTACTTCCTTGGTGTTCCCATTCTTGAGGACTGAAAGGGGAAGGGGATTTTAATTTCATTGTGATTTTATACTATCCTGTTTTAGTACCTGTTGTAATCCGCTTTGATATCAGGAAAAGGTGGAATAGAAATAATAAATAATAAGTTTCCAGTCTGTAGGACATTGTTTTGTTTTTGGCAGATTTTTCTTAGAACTTGGATGGATTCCATTTGTATAGCCTGAAAGAGATTTATTGGTATGCCATCTGTTCCTTGTGATATATTTCTTCCAAGTTCTTTGAAGCAGCTTTCACTTTCTTGTGAATTATGCCTCAGTGATTGCAAAAAGGAATTAAATGCAAACAACTTGTTTTGCATGTAACTAGTTAAATGCAAAAGAGAACAGTGTATATGTAATAGGTAATTATGCACATATAAATAGCTATTCCCAAGCTCTAGGGTAACTTACTCTCTTAATGTTACAGAAGATGAGGATCAAGAGAATCCAGAAGAAAATGGCAATGACACCAGTCCCAATCAAGATCACAATCTCGACATTGGTCCTGTCATCTGAACCTACAGGTTAGGAAGAACCATGGCAGAATGAGCAACAGAAGAAAGCTTGATATAGGCACTTAGCAAAACCATATTAAGAAAGAAGAGACGAGCTTCTATTCGAAATATTCTTGATTTACAGTACTTCTGATTGGGTCAAGATTAGGGATGTATTATTTTTATGACTTGAATGTGAGAGAATGAAGTTGTCTCAGCAAGGCAAAGAGCCTCTTAGTTATTTGGGCACTGTTTCTTTCTTTACCTTAGGCTCTCTTTCCAAATACATTTCCCTCTACAAGTTTAGGGGGATGAAGTTAGTAATAGTACCTTCTACAGAGACACTGGCGGAGGAATTCACACAACCCTTGGCATTGCAGACACTACACAGGTAAAGCCCAGCGTCCTCTTCTCTCACCCTCTGGATACTCAGCCTCTGATTGGAATCTGCCAGGTCAATCCCTGAAAATAGGCAGAAGGGCAAGGGCTTTCAGGTGAGACTAGTGGTGCCTAGTGATGGCTTGGATTCTCATACCTTGATCTGATATTAAAGGTATCTGTAGACCGCAGAAGCCTGGACTGAAATTAGACCGTGATGATCAAAATTATACCAGTTCTTTTGACCATCAGTCACCACACTGCTGTCATGGGTCATTGGGCACAGACAGGTGATGAATCATCAAACATGGCTTCTAATTTATCATATGGTAGTTTTTACACATCTTCCTAATTCACAGTTTTCTTTTGGAATTCTTAAAAGCACTTTCTGTATCCTTGTTATTGTTAGTATAAGCCAGAAACCTTGCAAGTGTTTTGCAATAGCTCCATACCCAGAAATCTAGAAAGGATTAGCAATCATCAGTGTACTTAGTAATTTATTTAATTCTTATTTTTGCAGCCTGTTCAGTTGATAACCAAATTATTCCCCCCCCCCTTTTTTTTTTCTGCAGTATTTTATTTTACGGCACAGTTCTTCAATTGGGTAGATTCTAATATAATCTGGTTTGCCACAATTTAGTAGCAATACAAATTTAACTTAGTAGAATAAAACTATGAACCAAAGGATCTGTTTACGTAGGTGTATGAAAAGTGTGCATAAAGCCAGAGGTAGAGTAGGAAATAATATTTAAAAATATTCCAAAAATAAATGAAAGAGTGTTTCTAGAAACCTTGGTTTCCTGGGCTGACAAGAATCTTTGGAATTCAGCAATTATTATTCACAAAAATGGCACATGTTTGTGTGTGTGTGTGTGTTTTCAAAACCCCACATTTTCTGTGAGGAAATGAGGCCGTGTACACACTGGCCTCAAAGGCCGGCTGGAGGTGGAGTCAGGGTGTAGCATCTACACAATGCATGCCCCGGCTCTTCTCCTAGGGCAGCATGATGCTGCATGCCACACCGCATGACACGGAGCGCCTCTGGTGCTGCATCTGTATGATGCAGCACCAAATGAGTGCCATAAAGCCACTTTTTGCAGCTCCTTTTCATGCTCTGGAAAGGCCAGATCAGGGCTGCGGCGTGCAGTTTCCGCAGCCCCGATCTGACTGTAAAAGGGTTGGCTGGAAGCCAACCCTTTGGGGCTGTGTGCACAGCTCCTGAGTTCTTTTCCCCCTGCAGAAAATGCTTCTTCCTGCCCAGAAAATCCTGTTCTCCATGCAAAAACCCATATGTGCATTTTGCACAGAATAACTCCTGAATTGTGGATACTTTTCAAAAACTGCACAGTTTTTGAAAACTTTCTTCAATAGGAAGAAAACTGTTAAAATTACTCAAGGCTTTCCTCAATAATACATTATTGAAGAATTACATTCCTAGCCAGAGATTTTCCCATATTTTAAAATTCCACACCTGATAAAGTGAACTGTTTAATATCGAATCTGTATAGCTTCTTAGCTACAGGAACAGGAAAGCAACCAAGCACATATTATCTGTGGTTCCTAATGTGGAGTCGAAGGCTTTCATGGCCGGCATCCATAGTTTTTTGTGGAGCGTTTGGGCTATGTGGCCATGTTCTAGAAGAGTTCCTTTCTGACGTTTCACCAGCATCTGTGGCTGGAATCTTCAGAGAATGAAGAATTTGCAAATTACTTCTTCCTTCCCAGGTTCACACCAATCCTTTTCCCGGCTATCATTCTCTGAAGATGCCAGCCACAGATGCTGGTGAAACTTCAGAAAGGAACTCTTCTAGAACATGGCCACATAGCCCGAAAGCCCCACAAAAAACTATCTGTGGTTCCTTTACATAAATAAGTGTCTTCTTTGGGTTGCTGCCAATTTTTCAAATACAGATTGTTATTTTTGTGGGGTGGGGGTAGGAAGCCACATGCACACTTTAAAATGACAATCTAAATTGCCTTCTTGTCATTGGGAAGCATCTCAATAAACTTAATGTACATTTTTGTATTCACTTGGTCCATTTGCACTAATTACAGACATATCTGATTTAGTTGTTGTAAATCTGAATACATGAGCATATATATACAAAACATATTTCCGTTAATTTATTAACCTCTCCCACCCACATTTAGCTCCTCTCCAAAAGAGCCAGTGTGTTTGAGCATTTGATTAGGACTCTGGAGATCAGGGTTCAAATCTCCATTCAGCCATGGAAATCCACTGAGTAACCTTGGACAAGTCACCCTCTCTCAACCCTGGAGGAAAGCAAAGGCAAATCTATTCTGAACAAATCTTGCTAAGAAGACCCCATGATAAGGTTGCTTGACAGTTGCCATCAGTCAGAAATGACTTGAAAGCACACATCATCATCACTATATTTCATTATTTTAACAGAGTAAGCTGACAGATATCAACTTATCCAAACACTTCCACAGAGCTATACAGCTGGGTGGAGATATGGAGTCAGAATTTCATGGTATAAAGACAACACTTTTCTTGTATTTGTTACAACTATATACTACCGTAATTTTTATATGGCAAGTGGAACAGTATTGAACCAACTGTAACACACACACAGTGACTTGAAAAAGCCAACAACATGAATCTGAACTTTTAAATCTCCATATTCCAAACAAAAGCTTTCCAGATGTTCAATACAAGTAGGAAAATCCATTACCTAGGCTTTCTTATCCACATATTCCTTCAGTCTACCCTACCTGAGACCTCTTCTACCAGCTTCTCATCCTTATACCAGTTGATGTTTGGGATGTGTGTGCCATCCACTTTGCAGCGCATCTCTATAGAATCACTCACGTTCACCAAGATGTTCGACAGGTTCTGCTTCAACCTGGGGATCTCCAGTGCTAAAAGAATAGTATTAAAGATAATAAAAGTCAAGCACAAAAAATAATTTGGAGAGCAACCAAGAAACACTATGGAAGGTGTAGGGTGATTTTGATAATTGTCCTTTTATACAATTAGCAAAATATGTAAAAATTGTGCTGCCACCATGGGATCAGGCCATAGCATAAAGTATTGCCCTTCTTCCAGTATGTGGCCAAATGTTGTCTCACTGAGGGGTCTTTAAGGTGTTTGAGATTTTAGTTCATGTTCTGATGGTTGAAGAAGAAATATAATGTTATGGCATGTGACATTTCACTTTCATGAAATATTATTTTTTTAACAAAAATCCTACTGCTGCCACCTGACTCTGACAGCAAGTTCATGATAACTATAAGCTTCATTACTTCTGACTCTTTATATTTAAAAATCACAAGTTAGTCTCAGAAAAGGCAGAAGGCCCACTTAAAAATAATAACTAGACCTATACTGTATATACTTGACTATAAATCGACCTCAGGTTTAAGTCGAGGGCAAGTTTGGGGCCAAAATGGATTTTGACACGACCCATGGATAAGTTGAATGTAAAACTTGGAGGCTCCTTCAGTGTGTGTATGCGAATGGCAAGAGGGAAGCAGCAATCAATACAAGGCTTCAGTGTTTTAGCCTTCACTCCCAAGACAGCAAGGGTGGGAGAGGGACCATTTAACAAACAGCTATCAGTCAAGTACTCTATCTGCTTGGCTCACGATAAACTACATGGGGAAATTTGAAAGAGCTACCATCACATTACAATATTGACCCATAAATAAGTTGATCTAGGATTTGGGGGTCAATTTGGGCATAATTTTTTAGATTTATAGACGAGTACATACAGTATTTGGAAAATGCTGTATTTACCATTAGAGCCATTGTTTTTTCTTCTTCTGTTTCTCAGTTTCTGAAGGCTAGCACCAACTCTTATTAATTCTTGAAATTAAAGTTGTTTCTTACATTTCTCAAGTTTCCATAGAAAAACTGTGGGCTTTTTGTGACTGAGCTACAGAAGTGTGAGTTCCTATAATACAGCTGCCTGGGTTTTGCAGTTTTGCTAATTGTTCACTTCTTATTCTTTTTTTTTGGGGGGGGGGGCTGTTTGTAAATATTTATTTGATCTACAACTCTTCCAAAAGTTTTCCCCCCTTAAAAATCATGTCGTCATATGCTGAGGTGATCCCTGGACTTTTTTTAAAAAAGAGCCACACAGTTATAGTGTGAAAGCACCATTTAACTGATGCTATATAGCATTGTAACAATAATTTTAAAAATATAAGGAAGTAATAGCAGAGTAAGGAACACATTGTTCTGGTTTGTCTTGGAATTAAAGCAAAACCCTCTTGAAGGTGTTAATAAAGTAAAATATTTGTAGTTGGTGCCAGAAATTGCCAAAAATAGTATAGGAATCAAGACTATTTTATTTGTACATTTAAAAACATACACCAACAAATACTGCAACTTCCCAATTCATTTGACCCATCTGGAAGAGCCATATTAACCAGAAACAAGATGTAGTGCCCAAAGATGATCTTCCAATCACTAGGATAACTCTGAGTGGTCCAAATATGATTTTCCAGACACCATAGTCTAAGATAAATCTGAATGGTTATAATTCATCATATCCAGTGTTTCCATAGTTTTGATCTGACCAAAAATTTCTATCACAATACAGCCTTCATAATCACAAAGTCTTGCTTATGAGCCTTAGAATTTTCATTCTGACCCCTTACCATGCACAGAGATGTATCTTTTGTGGCAGTGTTTTTCATTGTTCTCTCTGTTTTGCACCTCACACACATAATCTCCTTCATCTTCTAGAGAGATACTTGGAATGGTAAGTGTCAATGCAGCATAATTGGAGCTGGATTTGAAATGCAATTCTCCTTGCATCTTTGTTGCGTAATGGTGGACGTTCTTGCAGTCCAGAACCATTGGGTTGCCCTCTTCATCATGCAATGTTGAGAGGTTGAGCCTATACCACTGCAGGTTCTCATAGGTATAATTATCAGCATTGCAGCTTAGCCTCAGGTCTTGCCCTTCAATGAGCTCCTCTGAAGGCTGTGACTCAATTTCAAATCCATCTGGGATGGCTGCCAGAGAAGCAAGATAAGGAAATAGATGTGTGATTTGAGACTCTAATGCCTAAATCTCTAGCATACAGGGGCTGCAATCTCTCTTTGCATACCAATCCAGACTAACATAGCTATGTATTAGAAATCTATGCATATGCCCATGTGCTTAAGGTTGTGTGATTAGGAACTTGGGAAACCACTGATCATATAAATATTTATTTAAAGCAGATGCTTCTCAAACTTCAGTATCTTTTTAAAAAGCAATTAAAGAAGCTACCCATGAATAAGGGAATCCAAGGCCTACTAAGATGAAATGGCTGATACTATTATACAACTTTTATTTCATATGATGAAAACTTGATGTGTTGCTTGAGAGAAGAGCAATTAGAAGCAGTGCACAAAAGGTTAAACACAAATTTAGAATGAATCCCGTTCTTTTATTGTCAAATTGGATGAGTTTCAAACTGATAAACATGGGTTCTCTTCTGCACACATCATACATATTCATCAGATAGGTAAAGATTCTGGTACAGGCAGCCAATTTCATTAGTATACTAATTCAGACAATCTTGTCGAGACAAAATGCACGGCTTTTGAGGAGCAGGACACTAGAGGGTGGTATCGTATCAGGAAGCCTGGAAATCTTACTTCCCAGTCCAGCTAAAATAGTGTATTTCTCCACTTACAGGAAGCATGAGGGGGAAACTCAGCTTGTGTTTTCTGTTTCTAACTCTGTAACATCTCTTTCTTTGCTACTATAATGTACAACAGAGACCAAACTCACATATTGTAAATCTGATCTGGAGTGTTGGAAAGTATATATTAAGAATATGGCTAAAAATTTAGTTCAGGACTATGCATTGTTATTAAGTCACCAATGTCTTCTTGTGGTCTGCATCTCGTCTTCTAGGGTGATTATAAATACATGTAGTGATACAGATTGTTGTTTGATTGTGAGTACAGTATATCATGATTGGCTGAACAAATGGCATGTGTATGTGTGTATGTGCCTTCAAGTCACCTGTCAACTTATGGCAACCTCATCAATTTTCATAGGGTCTTATTAGGGAAGGAAAACTCAGAGGTGGTTTTGCCACTTCCCTTGTCTGAAATATAACCTACAGCACCTGGTATTTCTTGGCAGTCCCCAATCCAAATAGTAACAGGTCTGACCCTGCTTAGCTTCCAAGAACAGATTAGATCTGGTACCTTCAGGGTATTTAGGCCTTTAACAAATGGCAGACACAGAAGTAAAAGAGTTAGTCTCTTTGCTTGCTGATACTCACTAGTTACGTAGAAATAGATGAGCCGTTCATCACGACCAACTTTGTTGGAGGCTACACACTTGTACATGACAGAAACATTGGCTTCTTGGATTATCAAATTGCTGACCGTCTGATAAAGAAAGAGAATGGCAGCATGAATGGCATTTTAAATTGAAAGATGCAGGACTTTCACCATTCCTACCTCCTATCTGGGAGGGAAGATGATGTTCTAGCTGCATTCCTCTTTGACATGAAACTGTATATTTAACTATGTACTCACACTACTCTTTCTCAAATCAGTCTAGATTATCACATCAATTAATTTTGCTTTGGCCAGTTATTTTCTAATCATTCAATATTGTCCTGTGATCACCATTCAGCAATTCCTCCTACAGAAAATGTTGGCAATAGACACTCTCTCAGCAGAAAGGGGTAAAACCAGGGGACATTACTACAGGGAGCTAGGATATAAAAAGCTCACAAACAGGGTGAAATTGCCTTTTACAGATCATAAGTTAGAGGATATAAACCCATTTATTTATTATTATAATAGCTTTAGAAAAAGTCAATTTCTTGGCATCAGCCATTAAGCCAAGCTGAAAGAGAATAACAAAGAACATGTATCTTTCTTTCCTGTCATCGTTTTGTCAGGAACTCCTGACTATGGCAGTGGAACAAGAAGTGATTTTGGAGAGTTGAATGAAAACAGGAAGTGACTTCAGGAAACTGGGCACCATTTGTTTGTTCTTTCGCCTACATCACTATTATGTGTGCATGTTTGGTAAATGACTTTGTCACCTAGAACAGGAATCTAGTAATAGAAAAGTATGCATGACTCTGACACTAATACTTACAAGGGAGAATGGAAAGAAACAGTTTTTTGCTGGTTACTCTTTGAAAGGATTGCATATCCAAAGCCAAAAACAAAGTCAAACAAACAAACAAACAAAAAACTTCAAGAGAAACTAGAAAGGGACACCTTAGTTCAAATATTTCTACTGACAACATCATGAAATTAGATGTAATGACAGTAGGTTGGTTTAAAACCAGGTTTGCAACTGAATTCATAGGAAGGTGGGAAGGGCAGATTTTAAAGCACCATGGGCAGGACAGAAAGAAACACTGAATCCTAATTTCCTGTGCTTTGTATCCTTTAAATGCTATACCTCAACTATCCCCCCCCCTTAAAAAATTGGTCTCATCACAACATCACTTTTGGGTGTTGGGGAGCTCAAAATTATTCTCTACAAAAGAAAAATGGCTGAAACACTTTTCCACTGGGGCTGAATTCTTTATCCTATTTCCCCAAATTTCATTTGGCAAGGCCAGAGTTGTATCTGCAATTGTGCCAACAAATTTAATGCTCAGCAGTTTCACTTAACTAAGCTGAATGAAAGACCAAGGAAAGCCTAACAATTAGAATACCTTTTCTAAAGAAACACTTCTGATATCTTCTGTTATAGAAAGAACTTTGAAATAGTTCCCATATATTAACTTCACAAGTATGATATATTTAGTGTTGCCAAATTGAATCAGGAATGGGACTTCTGTAACCTTTATCTTTAACAGATCTTGGTGCAGGATGTACAGGTTGAATCTCCAGTTTTTGGAGAAATGCTTGGAACCAGAAGTGTTTTGTATTTTGGAATTATTTTTTTTTGGGGGGGGGGATTTTGGAATACCTATACTTGTATTTGCATATATGTACATAATGAGATATCATGCAGATGGCACCCAAGCCTAAACTCAAAAGTTATTAATGGACCAGAACAAACTGGCAAGAAGATGTGGCTTGAAGCTGCCCCTACTGAAGATGGTTTGGGGCCATGGCAAACGCCATGGCCCCAATCCTCCTTGAACCCAGCCCAAATAGGAGTGGAAAAGATCTGTGTAAAGGCCAGAAGTGGGCTTTTTTCAGCCATCTGTTTCAGCCTGATGTTTCATATACACCTTATGCACATAGCCTGAAGGCAATTTTATACAATATTTTAAATAATATTGTCCATGAGACAAAGTTTGTGTACACTGAACCATTGGAAAAAAACAGTGTCAATATCTCAGGAATCCATGAAAAAGTTATGGTTTTTGGAGCATTTTGGATTTCAGAATTCTGGATAAGGGAGGTTTAACCTGTACAGTAAAGCTCTGTCACATGTGATGAAGAAACCTGTACGCCCTCACCTTAAAAACCCCAGTCACAGTCATCCCCTCTGAACACAGTTCTTGCCTCTCTGGTGGAGGGGGCATAGAGGTGTGCCTAGCTAATTTCTTGTTGCCTCCTCTGCTCTCCAATCCCTGCTTCCATTCGCAACTAACTATTCATATTGGAAGTGAACAGCTTTGGTTGAAACCTGGGGTTTGGAAGGTGAGAGAGGACAGTGACCTTTGCCGCTTCTGGTTCTGATGGAGCTTTACGGTACCTCTTGTCCCAAGATCCATTGACGAAGATGATAAAACTACTTAAGCTAACACTCTGTCTCAGTATAAGGCAGCTTCCTATGTTTGTACAATTCCTGACAGAAATCAACAGTTCCACTCATTGAATTTTTTGTCTTAAGAAATGCCATGGAATATCTATTCTTAAGTGATGTTTATTTTTCTTTTACACTTTGGAATACAACATACATTCAGCAGTCAATTCAGTGAAAACAATGCAAATTTTGATCAGTATTTTGGGCGATACAGACCACCCAAATACTGCGGTAAAGCTGCACAGCAATAAAGGAGTGGGCAAACCCCGCTCCTTTTTTGCGCTGCACTTGCGGCGCAATTAAGAAAAAAGGTGACTTTCGGCGCCTTTAGTTCGCCACAACTGCACAGCTCCATCTAGAAGCTGTGCAGTTGCTTCGGTTACGCACGCCGTCTGAAAGCTTTAAAGCAATGTCGCAAGCATCATCACGTGCTAGATCATCACGTGCAAACACTGTACGCTCCCTAACCCTAATGGTGCAGCCCAGGGGCCTCATAGTGCCTGTATGTATCAGGCCATTGTTAACTTTATTTTATCCTGTCTTTCCCACAAAATTAGGATAATCATCACTTCCAAGTAAGTTAGGTTCTTGTCTCTCTTTATACACCAAAATTATTGTTCTCCCAAATTTGTCATTACAATATGCACAGAACTGTTGCATTCTTATCTCTTCAGTAACACAACACTCATTTCAGTAGCACTTAACAGATTTAAATAAAGCTAGCTTCACAGTTATAGATGATTATACTGCACAAGACGAATGCTCAGTTTATTAATGGATTGTTGTAGAATGTCTGCAGATACACTTGGATGTGTTCCTAACCATACAAATTCCATCATTACCTTCTGTCATATCTCAGTGTTTATTTGAAAAGTCAAAGCCAACTTTGGATAATCTGTTAGAGTACTTGATATGATCTTGAAGAGATTAATGAGGTATCAAATCAAAGGAACAAGATATAAAAAGCAGTGGTTCTGCCAACAAGACTCCAAAACTGCATAAACCTCATGAAACGGGGAAAAAAGCCCTAAGGAAATGTAGGCTATAGAATTCAGAAATTCTATAGCTATTGGCTTTAGACTAGCATCAGTATATTGAAACCATCTTCCTATACATCCTTTCAGTTTTTGAGATATTATGGAATGTTATTATATTGTGGATATTACAGAATATCTGACATCCAGAAATTAAACACAAACAAACCAAAATACAACTTGTTGGCATACCTGGTCTAATGAATGAAAGACAGAGAAAGGAGAAAGCAGCTCTATTACAATGTTAGACAACTGTATGCATGTGTTAATGAGGAACATGAGATAATAACATGAAATGGATACAGAAGGTATTTTTCCTGCCCTCTTGCATGGATCTACAAACAAATTGAAGTTAAGCAGTTTAAACCAAATTAAAATTTAAAACAATAAAAATAATTTAAACAAACTAAAAGCAGAATGAACAACTGAACAGCTTAAAAGGGGAAAACTATGTGCATGTATATTTAAAACCATGTGCACATATATTTAGGAATAAATCAATTCGGTCCCAAAATTGCTAATAAAAAGCCATATTTTTATTTGACACTGGAATGAAGCTGGTGTAGGTACAACTCAAGCCTCCAAAAGGAAGGGCATTCCATAACTAGGGGCCACAGCAGATAAGGCACAGCAGAGGGTGGCATCGCCAGCAGACCTGTCAGATGTAGTATACAGAGAGGTGCTCCTTCAAATATTAAGGTTCTAAACTGTTTGGGGCTTTGAATGTCATTTCAAGTAGGGATGCCAGTACTTTACTCCCTCATGCTTACATATAAGGATGAGTAATTACAGTAGTTGTCTTCCCCTTGAGGGAGAAAACAAATCTGCAGAATTCTCCCTCTAATCTAACATCCTGAAGTGTTGTGGAGGAATTATTCTGCAGGGAAAAACGTGCATGTGTGAACACATGTATGCATGTAAAAAATATTTACAGCAAACAATGTCTTCTGCGCAGGAAACTCAGTATTTTTTTGTTCATAGCAGAGGTTTTTTGTTTCTGTGTATTGGTTTGTGTGTGTGTGTGTGTGTGCAACAAAAGCCTGACACATTTTTCTTTGCAGACTAATTCCTCAAGAACCCTTAAGGACATTTAAATAGCAGAAGACTGCCCAAAATTCTCACTAGTCCATTCTTCCTAAAAGCATTTTTTAAACACCATGAAACCTGTTTTCTGATCTGGGAATGAATAATTATGAATATGCTTCCCATCCCTAATCACAAATGCCAAAGTCAGATTGGAATCATATTAGTAGCTAGTATATTACAAACAAGTTTCTACTTGTCCACTGTTTTATTAGTACCTCCATATAAGTACAGCCAGTGTGGTGTAGTGGACTATGACTCTGGAGACCAGATTTTGAATCCTGGCTCAGCTACGAAAACCCACTGGGTGACCTTGGGCAAGTCACAGTCTTTTAGCCTCAGAGGAAGGCAAATCCCTCTGAAGTAATTTGCAAAAAACAAAAAAACAAACAAAAACCCAAAACAACATGATAGATTTGCCTTAGGGTTGCCATAGGTCAGAAAAAACTTGAAGACACACAACAACAACAACAACAACAACAACAACAACAACCTCCATATAAACTGTGACCATAATACTAGCAGAATATTCATTTTGATTTCACAGATATTACTGCCTGTTCTGCTAATTACAATCTCATATTTTCTAAAGTAAACCTTAACAAAATTTAAATTCTGACTTACATTTCTGTTCTGAAAGCTACTTTCGACTCTCATTTCAACATTTATAACTATATGTATATCTCTATTGGCATAATTTTCAAAAAGACAGACTTATAAAATATTATATTGGAATGGGCACTTAAGGAGACCTGGATTCAGGTAATTGGTTCATCAAACAACAACAAAACCAAAACCAAGAAGCAAGAAAAAAAAATCCTTTGCCATCTTTAATCAACTTAGATTGATAGAGGGGCAATAGACAACAGTGGAATTCTTTCTCAGGGAACGGAGGAATTTGAAGTTTCAGGGGAAACTCAGTTTGGCAGAGATAAGTTGAGTCAGTAAAGAATTTTTCAAGAGAATCAGGAAAGATAATATCGCTGTCTCTTGGGTTGCATTTGCACTGCAGAAATAATGCAGTTTGACATGACTTTAACTGCCATGGCTCAATGCTAGAATAGCCTGGGATTTGTAGTTTGTTGTGGCTCCAGAGCTCTCTGACAGAGAAGGCTAAATATCTCACAAAACTACAAACCCTAGATTTCCATGACAATTAAAGTGGTATCAAACTGCATTATTAGCTGAAGATGCAGCTTAAGTGTCTAATACCTGATTCTTGAATGACATTTCATCAACAACATTCATGTTGTCATTGGTTTCTATGTAATGCCATAGTTAAAATTCTAAACAAACCCAAATATTAAAATATGGGAGATGGCTGTTGCTTCATTGTTACGGGCCATCCAGACAGTTGCACTCCTATCTTCTGTGCCATTCTTTCATATTTTTAGATCTCATTTGTGGCAAATTTTTAAGCAAGAAAATGCAACTGCAGTATCAGTATACTGAGTGCATGCAGACAAAATGCTGTTCAGGGTTTCCTGACCCTCTGTGCATTTAAAGTTTAAAATTAGTTCCTGTTTGCAGGCTTGGTTGATTCCATTACTTCTATTGATCACAGCTTAGAGAGGAGTACTCTGTTAATTGCCTTTCAACAGCCTCTTCACATTATTCAATGAAAGTTTCTAGTTAAAAGTTGTGGGGATGTGGGAAAGGATCAGCTACTGATTCAAATAAATCCCTGTCATGATGAGACTCACCCACCCAACCAACCACTTTCTCTGATGGCAGCCCAATGGGTCTTTTTAATTTCATCAATACTTCACTGAGAGACTTGAACCTGAGACTCTCTTAAGTGTCTCCTGCGTTATAACTCTCATTAGATGCCAGCACTCTGGGTTTCAAACCCACCCACCCCCCAGCTTGGCACCTACTATTCTTTGACAGCCACATACCCACTACCTAATGTGTCCCAAAGACTTTTCTCAATGTTGGTAGCATTTTCAATGTGTTTCTAAAATCACTTCAGACAGCTGCTTGTTGAATCAAAGTAACAGATTTATTTACAAGTCAGGTGGAATACAGTATCTCTTTTAGTGGATGTTGTTCACAACAGATACAGTGTAAAAATAGTTTGTTAGTTACACAGGCTGTGTTCACACTGGAGAAATAAACCGGTTTAAGTGCCATGGCTCAATGCTGTGAAATTCTGGGAATTGTAGTTTGTTGTGGGGCCCAGAGCGGAGACCCCACAACAAACTACAATTCCCAGAATTTCACAGCATTGAGCCATGGCACTTAAACCGGTTTATTTCTCCAGTGTGAACACAGCCACAGTTTAACAGTTTCTTTAGCTTATCTTTGTAATTCTTTCTTTATAGCTTTGTATATGTTTCCTCACAAAGTTCTCATAGAACCTTTATTAAACTTTTGTATCCTATAACTTTTCTGGTTACCTGTGACTCCACTAGTCACCAAACACTATTTCTCCTTCAGGACATTACAAGAATCTAATTCAGGACACTCTTCATCCCTTTCTTGGGTACCTAAAACCCTTTCTAGCTGTCCCTCACAGCAGCCTAACCTAGCCTCAATGGCTCTTCATCCCTCAGGGCACACTAAAACAGCCACCCCTTTCAAACCGGCTCTTCCCTCTTTATACTCACCCCTATATCCAAGTTTTGTACAAACCCCCCTTTGAAGTTGATTTCATTACAGATTTTTAATAAGCAACTGTACACCACAGTTTAAACAGTTACCTAACTGGCCATTTTGTGAAGCCAATTTAGGTTGAGCTCATGTTCAAAATGAGTCAGAAATGGTTTGCCTGGAGAAGCTCCATCTCCTGGGCTTTGGGTCAACATGGAAAGGAAACAGGGAAATGGCCTCACCTTGTTCTTTCCTTCCACAAACTCTGTCCAGGTGTCAATGCTTTCAATGGGGTTCACAGCGTCCAGCTGTGACACATCCTTCCAGTCCTTACACTCGGGCATCCGGTCCCGTTGGTGGCGTCGTATAGCCCTCCGTCTGCTGCTGTTTATCCAAAAATCATGAAAGAGCCAGGGGCAGGGAGATATAGGATATCTTGTGAGCAGGGACAGGTAGGTGGGTGCAAGAGTGGCATGCAATACCGGGTGTGATACAATCAATATGAAATCAGGAGAGCAATGTAGAGTATGTGACAGAGATTTATAAAATCATCCACAGAGAACATGTTTTCTCCTTCTCCAATAAGACTAGGGGCCTTTCCACACTATACAGTTATAGCATGATGATTCCATTCTGTCTCCCATGGCAACATCTTATGGAAGCCAGTTAAGGAAGGATTACTTTGGGCTCTCAGCCACAGAGTTCTAGTGCCTCACTAAACTACAAAGTCCATAGAATATAGCCATGGCAGTTAAGGTGGAATCATAGTACTATTATTGTGTACTGCGAAAGAGCTGTAGGACTCAGGAAAATTGATTGGTAGTTGGAGATATGAAACAGACAAAGAAAGTGCCTCTTCACACAAAATCTAATGTATTGATATATTCATGGAGGACAGGCCTGTCAGTATCTATCAGTTTTGAATACTGAATGGAATTCTAGATAATGTATGGAATTCTAGATAATTATCTAGAATTTATTCAGGTGCCACCATATACTACTTTCCAGGAAGCAAAAATGAGAAAGATTTATTGCCTCTGCATCCTATTTTGGGCTGCCCTGAGGACCGTAGTTGGCTATGTGGGAACCAGGATTACCCATTGATCTGAGACTTCAGTGTTACTCTTACATTCTTAAAAGTGACCATGTAACATTATGAGTCCTCAGAGTTCAAACATTTTGTATAGAGGAATGAGGAACACAGGTATGCATGAGGGAGAATTTCATTGATGAGAGTAAAACATTTTAAAGCAGTATTGTGAGAGTTTTGTAAGAATAAATAAGTTAAACTTTGCTTTCATTTGAGCTGATGAGTAAGTAGACAAAAAACTACTTCAACAACGTACTGCAGCAAGAGTGAGCATCTGCTTAGAAAACAGGAAATCATGATGAAGGTTTTTGCAACCTTTGGAGCTAGGATAAGCAGAAACAGTGTGTCCTTGGGAGACAATACTCATAATTCACTAGCTCCTCTTTTTCCTGACAGGGCCACAAAGCACTTTGATGGGACTGGAAGTGCCCTTGCTTCCTCAGCCAGTCAAACAGAACATTCATAGCATCAATATTTCTATAGAAATCCTACTTCCTCCTGCTCCCCATCACATTTCTCTCTACTTTGGAGGCCCTCCTTCTGTATTTCTGTCTCAATAATAACAGAATTTCTTTACTAACGGTCCTTAGTAACAAAGATAGCAGGATCTCTGCTGCTGTTTCGAATATTTAACATATAGTATTTGTTAAATATTTGAAACAGCAGCAAAGATCCTGCTATCTTTGTTACAAAAGAGCAGTTCCACATCTGCTGTCAATAGTAAAGTGTGTTTTGTCAAAGCTACTGCCACATGAAAGAAGCTATAGAGCAGAGGTGGGCAACTGCCATGGGATATACATTGAAATGAAATTCTCCCACCAAAACAATTTTTAGAGGCCCCTGGAGCCTCAAAAATGGCTTTTTGGGTGTATGCCACCCACTGGACACATTTTCCATACCCATGCAATAAAAGTACACTCCCCCCCACCCCCAAAACTGGAACACACTGAACATTATTACAAACCATGTCATCTCCTCCATGACATTTCCCTAGCCAACTGGCAAAAACTGTTGGGGAAAAGGAAAATATTGGGGAGTAGATGTTTCACTAAGAATACCACCACAGCTGACTGTTTTAAAGAGAGCAGTGAGACTGGGGCTTAAGTGCTGTTCTTGGAAGTTAAGCTGGCGCAGCCCTGGTTAGTACATGGATGAGAGGCTGCCAATGAATAACATTTGCTGTAGGCTATATTTCAGAAGAAGGGGCTGGCAAAAGCACCTCTGAGTATTCCTTGCCTAAGAAAAGCATATGAAATTTATGGGCTCACTATAAGTCAACAAGTGAACCTGAAGGCAAAAACACAAGCACATGGGGTCATTCAGATATTTTTTTTTAATGGAGCTATGTGAATAACCTCACTCATGCATTCCAGGTTTGTTATTCACACTATGGAACTGCATCTATGCACATCCCTGGGAGTGCAGCCCCCCCCTCCCAACTTAATCAGGTGCTTTCAGGGTGAATAGGGCCTGTACACACACAGAGAGAGAGCCTGGACCATTATAAGCCTATGTAGCTGCTTGTGTGCTACCCTAACTGGGAAAAGGCAAAAAGGCACTGCATTTCTTAACTCAGACAAAGCACATGCTAGAAGAAACTGTTAGGAAGTCCATGCATTTCTTAGCAACTGTCTGGGATTCTTTGGAGATGTGTGATTCTCACTTTGAGAACTTTGACACTAAGAGATGAGTGTTAGATATCAAAGGACAGCAACATTTTGGTTCTTTAAATAAATGTTGCACTTTGTAGGGATGGAGGAGTCTGGCAATTTTGCTTTCTTTCACATTCAGTTTTTAACAAGATCTCCAAGTTATTTCCATTGCATTTGTAAAGAAATCTGTGAGTTCTAGAAAGGTCTTATCAAAATAAATCAAGTTCCTTATCTACCCGTGTGGGCTAAATTTAACAGGTACTATTCTCAGAGGATCATGTTGTGTATGTGCTTGCTATGGAGTTCTTAGTTGGTTAGAAAAGCCAGCGTGGCTTGGGTAGTGTACCATCCTTTAGCATCAAAAACAGGGCTGACTAGCCAGATTTTTAAGAGCTAAGCATTCAAAGCCCTTTATTTTGATGGGAAGATTTGTCAGCCTTAGTTTCTCATACATCTATTTTTTTTCCAAAAAGAATCTCAAGTTCATTCTTCTGAATTTAAAAACTAGTTAAAGCTCTTGGAAATTCTAAATACCCACCTCCCCCCAAAACCCACATGACATTGTTTCCCAGGATGGTTTCTCTCTGTGAATTTCTGTGCTTTTAATAATCTCTTTTCTCTCTTAAAAATATTGATAATTCTGATTCTCATATGATTCACTCCTTCATCTTTATTGATTTTATTTCAGAAATTATTAGCTCTGACTAATAGGTTTTCTTGCCACTCTGCAATTCAGTACTCAAAGCCTTTTTCTGAGTCTTTTCATCACTTTTTAAAAACTGCAATAATTTCATGTATTCTCTGTTGAAACTTTAGCTTGTCTGTGTCTGAAGTAGGAACTTTTAACTTTCTCTGTTTCATCCAGCATTGGCTGAAGATTTTAGTGCTCTGTAGCTTAAGTTTCTTCTGAAGACAGTTGTACCTTTAGTGTGAACCAAATATGATCTTGATGTCCTATTGTTAAGGTGAAAACTAATAAAGCCATTGATAACCAACTGATAACCAATAATCTCTGCTATTAATGATCAATAATGAACAGTTCAGCCATAGTGAGAAATAGAGCTAAAGGAAAAACTTGTCCTTTTGAATCTGGCTTGTAGCCCCCACCTTAGGAGGGAAGAGAGAAGCAAATGAGTGCTAATGGCAACAAATGTTCCTGATGAGACTAAAGACTGGCTGAATGCCCAGAAAATCAGAAGGCTAAAAGAACAAAAGGTTTCAGTAGTAAGCCTAGCAGATAGATAGTGATATATAATGAAATGAGGTGCTAAGAATATATATATAAATGAATGTTAAACTACGCATGGTCAATGAATATTTTGTGGGTTAATAAAAACTGTTTACGCCATGTTTGGGACATTCAGTCATGGGATGACCCTTGATTGGATCTCTGCATGCAGACCGAGACTGTTTGGAATAAATTGGATCTGTTTGGAAATTTTCACAAATGCCTCACTTGCATAATTGGTTGTGAATGGGTTAATTGACCCTTTGTTTACCGTAACACTATCTGGCTTGGGCATTTTGCAGGGTTCCCCCACTTCCTTTTTACAGACAGTAACTGCTTTCCTTCCAAACACAAAGGAGATAAAAGCCTTATTCAGGCATTCACTTAATCACACATAGAACTAAAACTAATTACAACCATACAGGTAAATGCTTCCAATATCATATGACTCAGACCACCATCCTAGGTGTTAACATGTTGAATGTGAAGGTTAAAATGTGTATATATGCCTTCAAGTCACTTGTTGACTTATAGTGATCCCATGAATTTCATAGGCCCATTTTAGATTGGCAAAAAGAGGTGTGTTGATGGCTGCATGAAAGCCCAGCCTTTAGATGAGAAAAAGGGAAAGTGTGCCATGAAAACACTATTTTGGAGTTTTAAGGGAGAAGAAGTGCCTTTAAAAAGTAGTTTGATTTCCCCACTACTTTTTCAAAAAGGGTGCAACATTCCTATTGCATCTAAAGGCTAAGGTGTAGTTGCACGGTTAAATGGGGCTCTGTCTCTTTAAAGCGCCCATTTAAAGGCAGCGATACAGGTGCGGATCATAATGGATCATGGGTTGGGAGCATGCGTGGTGTGGACTTCACTTCTAATTAAAATGCTCAATGCCATGCAGGTGTAAAAGCTGGGGTTTATCCGCAAAGTTTTTTAAAGCTCCCAAATCCTAGCTCCACTCCTAATCCGAACCCTAGACATGCGCAGTAGGGACTCTGGGATGCCGTTACTGTTATTCTACTGTGGATAATACAGTGGTCCCCCGGGTTACGAAGGTAATCTGTTCCGGATTACCTTTCGTAACCCGGAAGCTTTCGTTTCCCGGGGGACCGCTTTCACTAACAGACCACGTGGCTGATTTAAAGGGGCCGCGCGGTTTTTTTATTCGTATCCCGGGGGATCTTTCGGATCCCGGGGGATCTTTCGGATCCTAGGGGATATGTTAGCGGTCCTGCGGCTTTCGGATCCCGGGGTTTTCGCAACCCAGGGGATTCGTAAGCCGGGGGACCACTGTATGTCAATTCATTCACAAAATAAAGGGGTTCATTCATGATGCACCAGTGCAACAGCACAGTTTAAAAAGGCGGAGGAAACGCAATGATAATTTGACTGTTCCTCATAAGTATACATTTGTCCTGCGCAACTGCGCAGGTTTGCCGGATGCTGGCTGTGAACTGTGCAATTGTGCAGTTCCCAGCCAGCAATGATAATTTGACTGTATGGTGTAACTGCATTTGTGCAGTTCGCAAACCTGCGCAGTTGCACAGCACAAATGTATACTTATGAGGATCCGTCAAATTATCATTGCATCTCCTCTGCCTTTTTAAACTGTGCCATTGCACTGGTGCATCATGAATGAACCCCTTTATTTTGTGAATGAATTGACATGTTATCCACAGTAGAATAACAGTAACGGCATCCCAGAGTCCCTACTGTGCATGTCTAGGGTTTGGATTAGGGGTGGAGCTAGGGTTTGGGAGCTTTAAAAAACTTTGCGGATAAACCCCAACTTTTACACCTGCAGGGCATTGAGGAATTGCGCAGTTCGCAGCCGGCAAGGAAAAATTTTTTTAAAGGTTCACCGCGGCTAAAAGCCGCGTTCATTGCCGCCCATGTAGCTGCTCCGCCTGTGTTTGTAGCGTTCTGAGAGCTTCCCATGTAGCTGCTGAGCCACAGAAAAGACCTCAGATAAGTCGTTCCCAAACCCCTCAGTCTAGCTGCCCTGTACCTTTTAAGTGCACACCTGGAGCTTGCAGTCTAGCAGCTAAGCATTAAGGAAAGTGCAACTTCATGTCACACTTTCCTGCCAATCTAAAAAGCCCCATAGGGTTTTCTTAGATAAGGAATACTCAGAAGTGGTTTTGCCAGTTCTTTCTTCTGACATCTAATCTATGGCACCTGGTCTTTATTGGTGGTCTCCCGTCAAAATTCTAACCAGGGCTGATCCTGGTTTGGGATCTGATACCTTTAGGATATTTAGGCTTCTAAGGTTCATACAGAGATTTCAAATCCTGCTGAAGATGGCTAAAGGTTCCTGAACATAGGATCTCTGTAACCTGATCAATCAAATGGAATTATAAAATCCTATATAGAATTTGGATCACCTAGAAAGCTTCTGAAAGTCTCATGACATTCAGGGATGAGATTTATGAGTCTGCTTACATTACTGCCCCTAGTTGTATCCCAGTACATGAACATAAATGAATGGTGTGATTATTAAGAGCTATTATGAGTTCCTATTAATTACCTGTAAAGGACATTCATTTTGTTAGTTTCAGCCTCATTCTTCAATCTGTCAAGGTCATTTTGAATTCTAATCCTGTTCTTTGAGGTATTAGCTACTTCCCCTAATTTGATGTTATCTGCAGATTTGATAAGCAAGCCTTCTATTCCATCATTAACTCATTTATAAGAATGTTAAACAATACTGGGCACAGGACTGAACCCTGAGATACCCCACTAGTCATTTCTCTCCAGGATGAAGAGCAACTGTACTCTCTGTGTTGGGTCTGCCAACAGATTACAAATCCACGTAACTATAACACTGTCTATACCACAGTTCACCAGCTTGCCTGCAAAAATATCCTGGGGGATCCTGTCAAAGGCTTTATTAAAATCAAGATATACAGCACTACATTCACACACACACACACACACACACACACACACCAGCTACCAAGTTTGTAACTCTATCAAAGAAAGAGATATGGTTATGACTTGTTTTTGAGGAACCCACAGTGGCTCTTGGTAATCGCAGCATTCCTTTCCAAATGCATGTAGACAGTTTAATGATCTGTTCTAGGACCTGGTATCAACATTAAGGTAACTTGCTTGGGTCCTCTCCTCCCCCTACTTTTTAAACATGGAGAATTTTCTTCTAATTGCATACCTTTTTGCAGATAAACAAAACAGTTAAAAGATGCCTGCCATGGATGTACTATTGTAGTTTCTGCCTGTCTTGTTCCTGTATATAAGCAGCAAAATCTGCATTCTTTCTTGCATGATTCTTGCATGCTTAGAGGAATATTTCTTTTTAGGATTAACTAAACTCCATAGCATCCTAAAATGATGGAGTACTTATGGTAGTCAGCAAAACAGGATCTGACTTGCAAAGCTGTTTGTAAAGATAAGAAGAGAAAGATGTGTTTATTACTAAAAATTTTCATATTGGAACTTGGTGCTTTTTGTTATTTTTTTCCTGCTTCACTGAACCTGTCAAATGGCTGAGCTGAGTCCATTTTATCAATTGCCTTTTCAGATGATTGTTGGCCTTGATCACTTTAGTCATAGTTATTTTTCAGTTCTGATTTAAACTGAAACTACAGACAAACCAATTTTCTAATGCAAGGATCAATCTAGACATGACTCAGGAGATGCATAATCATATGCCTGTTCCTATAAAAGTATCTTCAGGTTTAGTTCAGAATGGTAGTACTGTGGGAATAGAAGTTAGCTATTTCACTGTGCTATAATTTTCAAATTTGTCTATAATCCCACCAGAATTGCTAATTGCAGATGAGATCTCTCTGTGGCTGCTTTTCAACTTATTTATTTGCTTGTTTGTTTATTTAAAAATAGAATATCCAGTTCATGATCTGCCTACTCTGGAATTCAGCCAATTGCTCCAACCAGTCCTCCAGGAATATAATGAAAGCAGAGAGAGAAAAAGCTCCAGCATGATCTTTTGAAGCAGACCTAATTAACAATAATGGCATGTACTCAGAACCAGACAACTGTAACCAAACAAAATTGTGCAGTTTCATGCTTTCAACTCTGTGCCTTGTCTTGGTCCTTGAAAAGTCTAATAGGCAGAGACAGCTCACAGCACATTCATTCATTTGCAAGACAAGAATGAAAGCTGTTTCTTATGCCACTCCAATCATCTCTGTAAGGGAGAAGCATTGTGTGGGTCAAATTAAATGGTTGCTTCCTCCATTTGAAAAAAAAATTTTTTTTGACTAATCTGCTAGCTAGCCCCACAGCCAGCAGTTGTGGCAGCCTGTTTTCCCTTACATGCATAGCTGTCATCCTCAGGCTTTTCTCTGTGCCCTTCATTCCCATTCTCTCCTGAAATTTGCAGTGGAAACTGAGGGTTGGCTTGAGTCATCTTACTTCCTGACTTTCCGTGGACATTTCTTTTCAAGACAGGTATCTATTGTCTCAGCCAACCCTCAGTTTCAACTGTCCCCTTCCAATTTTCAGTATTCTGTTAGCAGTGTATGATTTGAATGGGTTGTCTTAGTGTGTATGATACTTTCTAGTTTTCTTAATAAAATATGTATAGTTCCTTATGTCTGGGGTCTCCATAGTGAGTACTGGTATATCTAGTGCTGGATCCTGCATATTACCCCCTCTTGCATAACCAAGTTGAGTGCTACTCCAAATTAATTCAGATAGATTGCAACCGCTAGTGGAAGCTGCTCTACTAGCCCCACACATTTAGGGTAACAGGGTTGTTGTGAGTTACATGGCAGATTACTGTGAAAGAATAACTTTTCAAACTCTGACCATGTTATGTATACTGGCCTAAAGAGTCATACTGAGATATCCCGCTACAGCATTCAGAACCTAGCAAAGACTGGAAGAAGAGGAAGAGAAAAGCCACTCACAGACTCCGTGGGGGGAACATCCGGCAGGGTGTCCATGGCCTCCACTGCCACTGGATCTTCTCTGGTGCTGGGATGCCATAGACTGTGCAGGTGAGAACATGCCGGCTTTCACGAGAATAAATATTAGGTGAAGATGCTTCTTTTTCATGGATTTGTGGAGGAACTGGAACCAGAGGAATTGCAAGTATCAACACTGGTAATCACTCCTTTGGGATGATCACTTTTGCTACTTCCTTTGCCAATCATTTCCTTGCCTGAACTATTGCACCACCAACTTCCTTCTCTGCTCTACTAGAAATAGTAACCTTGTTCTTCTGTCTTGGATAACTATTCAAGGAATTGCAGCTTTCATAGGGATACTCAATATCAAAGAGGACAAGTTACTCTTTTTCTGGTGCTATTGGAAGCCATTGTTTTGATAAGGACAATACATTTAATCTGCTTGAGGACAACTGTTAACTTGCTAGAAATGAAAACAGATACTACATGGGCTTATTTGGCATGTCTCATTTTTTCATTCAGATACTGACTTTGACGGGTAAAATAATGTGAATTTAAGCAATGTGTTGCAATGTTGTAGAGGATATGTAGAATATGGGGTACAAGCCATGCAGAGCTGGCACTTCCACATTTCTTACAGTTTACTTATATCTGAAGAGACAATCACTTAGTTCAAGGCCACTAAGTTACTGGGCTCAGCAAATATTTAAATGCAAGCCTGAACAGTCCAGAGCAACCCCTCCCCACTCTTGTTCTATTAGAGCTTGCCACAACTAAATTAATTTTATAGTATTTTTAATATGATGTAACAAAGGAGTCTCAGATGGAAGAGAGAAATACAATTTATGACTAAACTATAGAAGGCATTATTCATGTTGTTTGGCTTTGTTTGATTGTAGAGGGTGATGGCTGTAATCTCTTGAGTGTGCTATGGGCCCAATCTGAATATGGCTTCCTCACAGTCCTCTCTTGGCATCTATTGGTTCTTTGTCTAATTTGGACCTGAGCAGAGATTGGAGAAGTTACTTTTTTAAAACTACAACTCCCAAAATCCCACATAGTTTGGCCACCCGCCAGAATTCCAGTATGTTCCTGGGGGCTGTGTTTCAAGGCAGCTGTGTTTATTTATGAAATAAATCCATCTGAGAAAAAATGGCTGCCAGGTACAGAATTTGGCAGATTTCTCATCCCATAAGCCAAGCTCGCTCCTTTCTTACCATTGACAACTAGCTGAAGAGTAATGCTCTTTTCCAATCCAGCCAGACTATTCCTCAAAACCAGTGTATAAGAACCAGAGTTCTGCTCTGCCACATCTTTGAGCTGTAGGGAGTACTGAGATTGTTTGTTGGAAATTAACTTTCCATCTTTGAACCTGAAAAGAAGCCATGAGAGAAGGTATATGAATTGGGAGGTTCCTTCTAAAAGCCAACCACAGGACTTCATACTTTGAAATAAGGTATTTCTTCAGAAGCTTGGCACACTTATTTCCCATTATGAGATGTTTACTGGAAAGGAAAATATTAACAATCACCTTGGGCAAAAGGTATTAATTATTTAAAAGCCTGAAAAATTACATTTAAAAAGTAATTTGTTACATTTATAGTTCCACTCTCTAGTAATTTAATTAGCAACCATTATTTTGTTGTGTGCCTTCAAGTCATTTCCAGCTTATGCAGCCCTAAGACAAATCTATCATGGGGTTTCCATGGCAAGTTTCTTCAGAGGAGGTTTGCCATTGCCTTCCCCTGAGGCTGAGTGTGACTTGCCCAAGGTCACCTAGTGGGTTTACTGGCTGAGTCGTCAAAAATAACTAAAATAGTTGTGTTTTTGGGTTTTTTTTTGTCTTTGCTTAAAAACAAACATTTGAAAGCTGCAAGCCACTGGCTTGTGGTACAAAGCCATCCACCTCATTATCCTCTCAACATCCAGAACAAAGTATAATGCAGTAGCATGAGGTCCTTTCCCACTACTGTTCTGCTGACTTTGGGTGGTCAGTGGGATTTGGGTGCTTTGAAAGGCTTAGGTTTTCTAGTAACCAGGAAAGAAGGAGAAGGGGTGGAAATTTCAGTTTGATTTCCATTAAATTGGCAAAGTAGTTGAGAAATGTGTGTGTGTGTGTATAGATCTGGGGCTGGTCAGAGAAGCTGAGGAGTTAAAACTTTGCTCACTGCCTCCTCCCATGCCACCTTGTTTTTCAGCTGAGTAGCCCTGTTCCACAGCTGAACTCACATAGATACACTTACGCATGCCTGGAAATGTAAGTGAGAAACAGTTTTATAGTTTTAAAAAGCATTTATTTAATTATCCCTGTTAAGTGCTGGCAGATTAATCATCACTTTAGCTGCGGCTTCATCTGCCAGCTATTAATGAGGAAGTCTTCCCCCCACCCCAGGAAAAAAAGCCCTTTATACTAAGACTGTTTTCATTTCATTTATATTTCTGTGTGTGGGGGGGAGGGATCTCTCTTTCTCTCTCCCTCTGTGTATCTGTGTGCCAAACTAGAAAAACAGATAGGGATAATGTCTTGCAACGGGGTAGTGAGTGGGCAGTCCTAGTTGCTGCCTGTTGTGAGCTTTTAGCACAAACAGAGGCTGAAATGTCAGAAAGTTTCTGAAGGACTGATAGGAAGAGAAGATCCCAACTGCAGAGAATTTTTTGAAAACAATGCTATTTTAGCAGGCAAAGAACCTGGTACGATAAGCCTCCTAAACATTCATTGTGGATATCCTCATCCAAAGGTTTTGACTACTGAACATAACATTTTGGTTTATGGATAGACTCCTATCTATGTTGCCTCTGGATTTATGATGACCCTATGAATTTCATAGGGTTTTCTTAGGTAATGAATATTAGGAGGCAGTTTTGCCATTTCCTTCCTCTGAATTATAGCCTACAGCACCTGGTATTGGTTGATGTCTATCTACTTGCTAGGTCACTTGACTAAGCAGGAAAATAAATGCCGTGTGTACAATAGTATACACAGTATAAGAGCAGCAAGGGGGAATCCATTCCTGCAGGGCTGTTTTCCATGGCAATGTATCTGCATCTGCTTCTGCCCTGGTGGCGCAGTGGTTAAATGCCTGTACTGCAGCCACTCACTCAAAACCATAAGGTGGCGAGTTCAAGACCAGCAAAGGGCTGAAGCTTGACTCAGGCTTGCATCCTTCCAAGGTCACTAAAATGAGTACCCAGATTGTTGGGGGCAAATAGCTTACAATTGTAAATGAAGCTGTTTGTTTAACAAATTGTAAGCCGCTCTGATAGTCTTGGCTGAAGAGCAGGGTATAAATAAAACATTATTATTATTATTATTATTATTATTATTATTATTATTAGAATGTGAACTTCACAGGAGTTTGCTTATTTTATTCTTTGGCTACAGCACTTTCTGTAGCTTCTCCATAATCAGGAGTACCCTCGTCTGCTTGAAGTGTAACAGGTGCTAAGCAGGGGAATGTGATGAGACATTGTGTGTGTGTTTGTGTGTTTGGCTATGGAACTAATGATGAGAAAGATCCTCCCACCATCACATCTAATGTCTGCCAAGAATCTGGAGATTCAGAAAAATGTTTATGTCTCTTGGGAAAACAGTAGCTTGTATCTTCACAGCACAGGATGTAGGGTAATGAGACAAACTCAAGTATAGTCACCCCCACACACTCGACAGGATTTTAAACAGATTCCCCCCTGAAAGCCATCTTTTAATATCACAAGAAAGTTATGTCTTTCCTCTCAAAACAAAATTTCCTTCTTGTGGTATTTCTGCTCTCCTATTTCCCTTTATCACAAAGCCTATCCTGAGACTCTAGCTTGTCTCCTCTTTTATATCTTGAAAAGATTGGCTGCTTTTACATCATTTCCCCTCCTATTCTGTGCTAAGAGGAATGTATTACCACTGGAACTCTGGCTGAGGGTAGGCAACCACTTTCACTGGAAGTTTCACAATTTCATCTCCTGCTGTTGCTTCTATTACTGGTCCCTTCCTCCATTCAACGTTGATGAAAGGCTTCTCTGTAAAACCAGCCAGATAAGAGGGTTGAAATGAGGGAAACACAGAATGAAATATATTAAAAGAAGTTACAGCAGAGGTACCGTTAATCCATACATAGAGGAGAAGTATGCATCTGACAGTAAATAAATAATATGCATACACAGAGCCCTTCTTCTGAGAATAGTCTGTGATGTTCATGGCAACTCACACTTTTTACACACTGCCCATGCCAATTTACCTTATCCTGTCAATCATTAAATGAAGATTTTAATTAGACACTTATTACTTCTTTTGACATAAATTCTCAGTTCAAGCAAAAGTTTGTTTTGTCTGAATGTAAGGTACTGCACTTAGGGCGGAAAAATGAAATGCACAGATATCGGATGGAGGACACCTGGCTCAATGAAACTATGTGTGAAAGGGATCTAGGGCCCAAAACAGACAGGCAGTAAGAGGCGCATGGGCGGCGCCATTAGGGTTCGGGAGCGCACAACATTCGTACGCTCATGAACCCTAACCTGTAATGGCACCGGCACCATTATGTAACGCTGTTTAGATGGCATTCATAATGGTGCTGGCACAGTTGCGGCAGCAGAAAAGCGCCCAATGGCGCCTTTCCCCCTACTCATGCTGCAACTGTGGCACAAAAAAGGAGAGGAGAAACCCCACTCTTTTTTTGCAGCGCAGCTTCACCGCAGCTTCTAGCTGCTGCGGTGAAGTTGCACAAAAAAAGAAAAAAAGAAAAGAAAAGAAAGAAAAGAAAAAAAAGACACCACACTGCCCCTTTTGGGTGGTCTGTACCATCCCAAGGAGTCCAAGTGGACCACAAGTTGAACATGAGCCAACAGAGTGATGTGGCAGCTAAAAAGGCCAATGCGATTTTAGGTTGCATCAATAGAGGTATGGTGTCTAGATCAAGGGAAGTAATAGTGTCACTCTATTCTGCTTTAGTCAGGCCCCACCTGGAATACTGTGTTCAGTTCTGGGCCATGTGGGACACCCCAGTCCTGGGCATCACTACAGACCTACGAGGACTTTCCACTTACCTACATGACAGGGTAGTTCCGCATGTCACACAATAAATTTGCAAGTGTTGTATGACCACTGAAGAAGATGTTTCTGTCGAAACGCGTTTGGTCTCGGTTCTAGATTTTTATGTGTTATGAGCCAACTGCTTTATCCCACACAATCCAGTCCCAGTGGTGTCTCTCATCATTGCATCCTTATTACAATTTTTTTTCTCTTGTATAGTATGAGACACAGGAGAACTGGTATTCCTGTGAATTGCAGTTGTTTGTCTCAATGGTCTCGGTTCTAGATTTTAATGTGTTATGAGCCAACTGCTTTATCCCACACAATCCAGTCCCAGTGGTGTCTCTCATCATTGCATTCTTATTACATTTCTTTCTCTCTTATATTATGAGACACAGGAGAACTGGTATTTCTGTGAATTGCAGTTGTTTGCCTCAATTTTAATATTTGTCATTTGTTTAGTACAGCACTGACTGGCTCACCAGCCATTTTGTGCTTTTTATTACTCTAGTAAACACATTTGTTTGTTTATTACATCACTGTGTATTGCTGACATTCATTTCCCCTAAACTTTCTGTTCCCTCATTTGCTTGTTTTTGTTTAGGGTATCACCTTTCAGTTTTTTCTTCAGTTCTGGGCATAACAATTCAAAAAGGATGTGGAGAAACTGGAGCATGTCCACAGAAGGGCGACTAAAATGGCGAAAGGTCTGGAAACCATGCCTTATGAGGAGTGACTTAGGGAACTGGGGATGTTTAGCCTGGAGAAGAGAAGGTTAAGCGGTGATATGATAGCCCTGTTTAAATATTTGAAGGACTGTCATATTGAGGAGGGAGCAAGCTTGTTTTCTGCCTCTCCAGAGACTAGGACCTGGAACAATGGATGCAAGCTCCAGGAAAAGAGATTCCACCTAGACATTGGGAGGAACTTCCTGACAGTAAGGGCTGTTCAACAGTGGAACACACTCCCTTGGAGTGTAGTGGAGTCTCCTGCCTTGGAGGTCTTTAAGCAGAGTCTGGATGGCCATCTGTTGGAGATGCTTTAATTGGGAGTTCCTGCATGGCAGGGGGTTGGACTGGATGGCCCTTGTGGTCTCTTCCAACTCTACAATTCTATATTCTATGAATGATTATTGTTGTTATCCACCTTTCAGTTAATCTCGACCAATGGTGACCCTGTAGATGAGACATCTCCAAGACTCCTATGCTCCACTGCTCTGCTCAGGTCCTGTAAATTCTAACCCATGACCTCTTTAATAGAGTCCATCCATCTAGCATGTGGCGTTCCTCTCTTTCTGATTCCATCCAACTCTCCTAACATTATTGTTTTTTCCAGTAAGTCATGAGAGTGGCAGAGCTCTTGAAAAATGACACATGCAAAAGGAGGGCAAATGACTTGTTTCACAGCAATTGTGTGGGCCATTTAGCTGTTGCTGTTTGGGTCCAGACTAGCATAACGACGTTCCCTACATGAATCTGCCTAATTTTTAAGCTCCTCAGTGTGAGCCTTTTTAGTGGTTGCTTCCAAAATGTGAAAATTAGCCCCCACAGGAGGTTAGACACTTTTCTCTCCTTCTGCTTAGAGGCAAAGGCCTTTTCATTAAAAGGACTTTCACTACCATATTAACTAGTTGTCACAGAAGGGTCTTTTAAATGATGTGAGTAAGCTGTACTTTTAATTTTCACAGTTATGTTCGAAGTGCCTCCAACTTTTTAAACGGAATTAGTTTATTTAATCGCCCTTTAAACTTTTTATTATAATTATTCTTTTAAAATTCTACTTTGTTTTAGTTTTTGTCATGAACTGCCTTTGTAAACCACTTAGACATTGCTAGTTCAGTATGAAACGGTATATAAATGAAGCTGTTTGTTTTGGTCCTATGCTGGGAGAAAGGTGGGATATAAATGAAACAAACCAATAAATACCACCATTCATTTACATACACCTTTGCATTTGACTCTTGCTCTTGTATGCCATGCTTCTAGACAGTATGGTATGTCACATAACAACAACAACAACAACAACAACAACAACAACAACACAATAATGATGTATTTATATGGCAGGTGACAAAGGACAGAGGGGTAGTCTCCACAAAACATTATCTCCTGTCTCCTTTTTCTGGTGTTTCTTTCATGAACCAAGAAAGAATTTTGCATAGAAGAAACCTTTCATGAAACAGGAAAGAAAAAGCTGAAAATAGAAGTACCCCCCACAAGATTTTCTGAGTGTAAGTTAATGGTTTTTACCATGTACAATGACATCTATGCTCTCCTCCAAGTCCTGCTCCCCATTGCTAGCCTTGCATGTATATTTTCCCAGGTCTTGTAGGCTCATATTTTGGATAATCAAGATGCTGGAGAGCTCTGTATGCGTCTGCTGGGATCGCCTCTCAGGCAGTTCAATGACTTCCCGAGTCATCTGCCAGAAGAAAACAAATACCCTAATAATATATTATAGCACAGTAGGTTATCATAGTATGATACTATATCAGTTCAATTTTAAATTGCTTAGAACCATAGGTCATTACAATGTAAAAACAAAGAAGCTGTTGTTGTTGTTGTTGTTGTGCACTTCAAGTCATTTCTTACTTATGGTGACCCTAAGGCAAATGTATCATGTGGTTTTCTGGGGCTGAGAATGTGTAATTTATCCAAGGTCACCCAGTAGGATTCCATAGAATTGAACCCTCATCTCCAGAGTTGTAGCCCAGCACTCAAATCACTATACCAGACTGAGCCTCAGAATATCGAATAACAAATATACACAAATATCAAATAACAAAGTTAAAATATAAAATACAGTATAGAAGAGATTTTACAACACAATTTCTATTAGTACTAAGCTTACCAGTATGAATTAAAATATATAAAATAAAACCACGGGGCAGTAAGGCTTGACACTTTTGGGTATGTCTTATAGCAACTTGCATGGGCTTTAGCTAATGCTATTGAGAAAGTTGCAGCTCTTCAAGTGATACTAGAATATTGAAAATCAGTTTTGACAAATTTTCACATAGATCAATTATTTTTAATAGATAAACCCACAAGGTATTTTTTCTCTATTTCCTTTTGACAAAGGGCAACTAAACAAATAGTGAGGAAGCTCCTCAACTTCATACAGACCACACAACAGTAGCATAAATAAGGGAACTTAGCCCCTGTCTTTAAAATTACAGCAGATATTAAGATAATTTCAATTGTGGTGAATGTATATGTTCCCCCAAGAAATTCCAAGTATCATGAGGCTTCAATTTGGGACTCTCTTTCCACTTTGTTAGAAGAACTTTATCCACATGCTGCCGTAATTACAGTTGGGGACTTTAATGCAAGAGTAAGTGACAGCATTCAGCATCTGGTGCTTGAGATTATAATAGAAGAAGATGTCTAGTCCCCCAACAAGTTCTTGGGACTCCCCTGTTAACACAAATGGTATTTTCTGACAAAGTTCCTGTACAAAATCAACTATAGATTTGTCAATAGGAAAGGAGATGCAAATGGAGATTTTGTCTATTTTTCTTCAAGAAGCTTCTGTGTTATATATTATGTCTGTCTCTGTATTCCAGACAGAATAGCCAACTTTATAGTGGTACCATTTGGAGATAGTGATCATCAGCCTACAATATATGCGCTTCCTTAAAACTGATCTGCACCAGCCTTCAATTAAACTAGAATGATCCTGTAACCCAGTCCATGTAACCCTGTAACCCAGCTTCAAGAGACTGTGGACTCTTTCATACGAGGCTAAATTGGAAGTATAATTTAAGGTCAATTCGAATGCAATCATGGGTTTTACATTATTGCGAATTAACTTTTCGCACGCAAATTCGGGCAAGAGGGAGGCCAATTCGAATGCAATCATGGGTTTTACGTTATTGCGAATTAAAGCTTTGCATGCAAATTTGGGCAGGAGGGGGTTATTTTCGGGTAATGGGAAGTAATTCCGAACAGAGCAGGGGTTCTTCCGAACAGAGCAGGGGTTCATGTAAATTCGCTTAACTAGCGAATTTACATGAATCCGCATTGGCTCCATTCGAAGTTGGGAGAAATTCCTCCCATTTGAAAGAGTAGTTTGATGGAATGAGTGTACTGCTCAAACAATATTCTCTCTCCTAACCTCTAATCCCTGTAAGGACTGGAGGGATCAGATATTGTGTTTAAGACATGGATCACCTCAGATTTTGAACATCTTTAGGTCTTTATCTATATTATTATATAGATAGCAGGAGAGATTATTTTTGACAAAAGTTGGAAATGGAGCAGCCTCCAGACACAGCAAATGTGTGGGAAATGGCACTATTTGCTGCTGTAGTTTTTTTGTTTTGTTTTTAAACAACATTTCTGTTACCCCAGATTATTTTCTGGCAATTCCTGCCATCAGGTGCACTGTTTTGTTCCCATCCTTGATTTTTTTTTCTTTTTAATTCAGAGACATGTCAGAACATGAAAGCATTCTTCTCTTTTTCTCCTTCTTAAAATCTACTGTGTAACATCAGTGCATCATTGAAATGACACTTTTGTTCTATAAATCTACAGCTAATTTTTTAAAATTAAAGTTGAAAATTTGCCCTTCAGATCATAGGACCACCTCAGCAAACCAAACACAAGTTTAAAAGATAACCTTGGAAGTGCCGTAGTACAGATTAAAGTAGCTGCTTAAAAAACCCTTGAAAAGAATTGAAATTGCTGATGCATGGTCAATATCAAGCAATAAAACCTGGCCAAACCTGAGGAGATACATGGTGAGAATTTATGCTTCCTTAGGCCAATCTGGAGGAGTCCATAGTCTTTATTTCCTAACCCTGTATCCTTACTTCAGAATGCAGAGGAGGCTCACATGACAATGCTCCTCCAAATAACTCCCCTCACCATAGAAAAAAAATAACATCAGGGAGACAGTTCAGCTATGAGCTGGCATATTAATTTTCCATGCAGACTACTTAATTTAAAAATTTTTGGGGGGTATGGAGGTACTTTCAGTCATACGAGGCTCTGCTGTATGTACAGGAAATGCTAACAGAAAAATTCTCATGCAGGAAGCAATAATTTCAAGACTCAAAATAAGGGATGAAGAAGAACAGATGCAGGGGTGGGTGAATAAGGGAATGGGGTACCCACAATAATCAAGACGCTAAGGAACTGGTGTCTCTTTAATCCCACTTCATTTAGCTGTGCTGGTATCCTAAGGGAAATCCTGTACAGCATTTCCTCATTTGGCCTGCTACTTTTCCTCCTAGGTGGGGGTGCAACTATGAAGAGAGAGGCAAAATGAGAGCATTGTTCCTCATAAATCCTGCCCCCTAATGACATTTTCCTTCTGTCCCTATATTTCTAGCATAGCAGAGAGTGAGATGCGGATAATTGTTCATTCCTAGAACTCTGATGTTTTTTGTGTCACATTGCCTGCCCCTTTTCTTTGGACACTTAGGGGCTGTGCATACCGGCCAATAAGGCTGGCCTGGGGGTGGACTCAAGGCGTGACATCCATATGACGCATACCCTGACTCCACCCCATGGCGCCATGACGCAGTGCAAAAGGAACAACTTAAAGACGCAGTGCCATGGCTATCGCGCCCTTTCCAGGGTGAAAAAAAAAGGAACCTACTGAGTGACCTGGCCAAGTCACATTCTCTCAGCCTCAGAGGAAGGCAATGGCAACCCCCTCTGAAAAATCTTGTAAATAAAACTGTGATAACTTCATCTTAGAGTGGTCATAAGGTGGAAATAACTTGAAGGCACACAACAACAACAACAACAACAACAACAACAACAACAGGGCTCCTAGTGAAATCAGTAGAAGTAAACAAATGCGCTCTTTAGGAACACCCAGAAAACCATTGGAGCTTGGACTGTGTAGCACAGGTTACTTTTGCAACTGTGTGTTTAAGAGTCATCATCATAATTTAAGAGTCATCATCATAATTTAAAAACTGCTTTGTTTGTTCACCATCGAGGGCATTTAGGAATAATTAGAAACTAATGTAATTCAACTCAACTAAATATCAAGTCCTTTCCATTCTAAACAATTCTTCACCTCCAGGGCATTTGTGTGTTGATGACTGTTTCACCAAATCCAAATTCATCTTTGATTAAACACTGACAAAGGGATAGATTATTATTTCCAAATGAATATATGTCTTTGGAATATGTCCCTCTAGGCTACTTTTTCATTGCTGTCCATAACATTGTTTAAATAAATTTAACATTGAGATAAGTGATAAAGCTTCTATAATATATCTTTCTGTCTTGCTTCAACATGGTTTTCTGTTGTGCTTTAAAACAACAAGTGTGTTTGAGAGCGTATACATAGTTCAGACAGATGCATTTAACTGTGTTTGTAATTTTGGCTCCCTCATTACACGAAGTCTCATTTAATATTTTGAGGTTTGGGAAATAATAGTCCTTATTCCCACTACTGCTCCCAAACTGTAGCCAAGCACAATTGGAATAAGGAGAAAATAATGTTTCCATGTCTTTTATTGTCTTATCTTTGAGTCATAATGATATTAATGTATAGCTGGCCCTCAGTATCTGTGTGCTTGCCACCTGCGGATCTAAGCGTGAGGCTGCGCTGCCATTAGGGACAGCCCCCATTCTCCTGTGGCAGTGCATGCATGTGGCCACACCACCATTAAATTCTGTTGTCCCCAATGGCAGCACGTGTGTATGCACTGCCATTGGGGACAATGCAGGCTTGAGTATCTGCGGATTTTGGTATCTGTAGTGGGGTGGTGGTGGTTCAGAACAGATCCCTAATGGATATCAAGGGCCGAGTGTATGTTAATGGTAACTTGCCTCTGTCTAGCTAAGCTGCAAAGCTAGCCCAAGACACTACATAGCAAATGGGGCTCCCCATTACTTTAAGTCATGATGTGTTATAAACATAGCCAGTCAAAAAACTTGAGTCAGAAGGTTCCACTATCACTTCTTGCTGGCAGTAAAAACAAAATGATGATAAATTACATAACAATTTGTTGCTCCTTGATACTACCCAAGATCACTTTATCTAAATGGTAAGGCTGCTCTTGCTCAGCTGCACTTCAAAGTTGTTTTCCAAAGATGGATAAAGTGTTTCAAGGAGTAGAACTGTCCGGCTTAGTAAGGTTAAAGAGAAATTCTTGGACAAATTGCCTTTTCTCATAGGGGGATTTAGAATTCTTTGCCAGAGAGCTCTAGTGCCTACAAACCCCAAGATTCCACTGGTTGCAGCTATGGCAGTTGAAGTGGAATCATAGTGCTAAAATTGTATATGTGGAAGAGACCTCAGAGTAAGATCCCAATTTGTATCAAATAACAATATAGTGACAGAAATTCCAACATTTCTATAATAAATCTTTCTGTCATGCTCCAACATAGTTCTCTATTGGGCTTTAAAACAACATGTATGGATACATGCTCCAGATAGATGTATTTAACTGTGCATATAATTATTTTACCCATACAACCCATTACCATGAACTATTAATATGTATTAATATTCTTGTGGTTGTAAGATGAGATTATCATACCATTATGATCAAATATGTTCAGAACTGGAATGAATTAGTATGTGCTGGGGAGGGCATGGTTTTCATTCTCTCTGTGCTCTGGGGAACAAATTAAGGGGAAGAAGAAAGTTATAGGTAATATGGCAGGGAGTTGCATGCATGAATCTGGGGCTTCTTCCTCTGCTCCACTGAACAGCAATAAATTTTAAAAAGCAGCCTGTAGAAACTCTTTGGACCTCAATGCCCTAAAGGCACCAGATCGCATCCTGGAAGCTAAGCAGGATCAGCCTTGGTTAGCACTTGGATGGCAGACCACCTGGCCCTTGTGGTCTCTTCCAACTCTATGATTCTATGATTCTATGAAATACTAGGTGTTGTAGGCTATATTTCAGAGGAAGGAACTGGCAGGCCTACCTCTGATTATTCTTTGCCTAAGAAAACCCTATGAAATCCATGGGGTCGCCATAAGAAAACAGGTTAAAACACACACACAAACACTCACATTCACTCTCCATAGGAGCTACATGTGAACAAAAGAAGTGCAACTCAAACCTGTTTTGCAGGGTAATCCCAATGGAAATCCACTCCTGAATTAAACTCAGCCCATACTGTGCAGTTGAGAACTAGTTTTTCTCCCACTAGTAGCTCCATGGCCTTTCTTGGGAACAACTGAATGTCATAAAGTTCATTTCCTAGGGAAAAATAAATAAACAACTACTTGAAGCAAAACAAATCTAGCTCATGAAACTTTTGTTTCAATTGTGAAAAACTGTTTAAAAAATTATTCCACATTGACTCACTATCCTGAAAAGACCACTTTCTGACTGTTGTGTGTTGTCATACCACTGTAAGCTTCTCCCTTTGCACCTAGTCACCTTGGGAGAAAGCATGGAGAAGCAGCAATCAAGAAGCTTTTTGCCCATGCCAGTCTCTCCGTCACTATTCAGGCAGTTACTCAGTTGCTACTGCCAAGATATCTGGATGCAAAGGGAGCAGTGATTGAGATTGGTTGTTTTGAATTTGCAGTAGAACAGTAGACCTAATACTAAGAAATAGGAATTGAGGGTACTAGGGTTATTATCCAAGAAGAAAGGGAATGGTGTCCAAAAAAAGTTTGGGGACCACTAGTCTAAGTGGCATTCAGGTCCGTGCTTGGTGACTTCATTACCTTCTTCTGAATCCTCTTCTGAATCCATGTCTAGAGCACTACTTCAAGGCCATCAACAATTTGGTCAAGGTAAAGGAACCTCTAGTCTTCAGGCCCAAAATGGCCTGGAGATTACAATTTTACATGAGAAAAGTAAACTGGAGGTTCCTCCCCTGCCCATTGGGAAAAGCATCCTGTACTAAGCTTCATGTGGAAATTTCTGTTTGTTTCTCATGTGGTAGGAAAGGTGAAAGAGAGGCATTTGTAATTTAAAATAAGATTTCTTGAAAAGTATTTTTATACACATATAGTGCCGGCACAGATGGTCCCTTCAGGGACGGCCTGCAGCCATCCCTTTCCGCAGAGGATTGGGGCCAGGGCAGCCTCACAGGCAGCCCAGAGGCCCCAATCTGCTGTTTTTTGGGACCATGGAGAAGCAGCAAAATGCTGCTTCCCCGTGGCCCAGAAAGGGGTGTCCTTGGGGCTTCATGCCCCCAGACACCCCGACAGCTGCAAATCTCCCTCGGCTTCATTCCCACAGCAGTGTAGCTGCTGTGGGAATGATGCATGCGGCGCTGCACACCAAAAAGGACCAGCTTAGAGTGGCTCCTTTTTTGCGACGCTGCAACCAGGAAGTGGCACCATTATGATGCCACTTCCTGTGTGTGATGTTTAGTTGCAGCACAATGGCAATGTAATCATGGCGGTGCCTGTGTAGACGGGATGCCGCCATGATGACATTGCCATGATATACTAGGGTTTTGGACCGTATAGTTGCTGTGCGGTTCAGTATCGCTGTCCTCACGTCCCTTAGTGCCCGTCTGTATTGGGCCCTAGCAAAAACTTTATAGATGTTTTATGCATTCTATTTTAAGAGATGTAATTTCAAAATGAACAACTCACCTGCAATATGGACAAGGAAGAAACTGGATTTGAACAGCTTCTTATCAATGAGAGTTTCACATTGAACAAACAAGGAGTCCTTGATCAGAATGGTAGGAACTAACATTCCCTTTCTGTTGTCCCAGACAATGCTCTTCCCATCAGGGTAGATGACAGAGGTTGTCTAGAAATGGAAACATTTTTCAAAGCTTTATTTAAAAAAGAGAAATGCACAAAAGAGAAATTCCAGTGTTTTATATATCTGCCGAAAAATGAAACTTAAGGAATAGCTTACATGAATACTATGCTAACAAAGGTGACTTTCTTTTTTTCTCTTTTTGCAGCCATTTCCAGACAATTACATAATTCCACTCAATACATCTGAATAACAGTTTTCTCATCTGTATTGTACATTAGGAAGAACAAGAAAGGCAGGAGAGGATAGATGGCAACAGATATTTAGCTATTGATGGAGAAGAATAAGAACACTGCACCCCTGATATCTAATGTTTAATCTGCATGAATGCTAATATCTTCAAGGAAAAACTTTCTCTTATTCTTGCCACCATCACCAAGAGCCACAGGAGGCTAAGCTGGTCCCCTTCCTACTTTCCTTTTCCTAGCTGGCAAAGGCATATTAATTTAAACAAGGTTTTATTGGCTAAACAGGGAAGTTTTCATTTAGATGTATGCTTTATCTTTTTAACTCTTATATTATTTTAAAGTGATGGAAAAGTGTTTTAATATGAAGAATTTTAATTGTTTTTAAAAGTTTATTGTAAACATTTTCAATTTTTTGTCTTTTGATTTTGCCTTGGTCCCACCCTGAGAGAAAGGCGGCCTGTAAATGAAGTAAGTAAGTAAACAATAAATAAAAAAAATTGCAATAACTTAAAACTTCAATTGAGCATGTAGAAAGACAGTTTAGTACCCAAAGAAAAATGGCAGCCAAAGGTACCAAATGAATGCAAACACAGCAAATCTAAGAATTCACAATTTTCAATGTCTCACTCAGTTCCTGTTTAGGGGGACCAATACCCACATTTAGACCCTCCTGTAACTACAACCTCATAATAGTTCAATGGTCTGCCCAGGTAAGATATACAAATTCCATGAGACCATGGCAAGCTGTGAGAAGGCAGCCTGGGTTAATATCTGAGGGAATTCTTGCGGCTACATTTCGATATTTTTCTCAAACACGAAGGATGTAAACTTGGCTTAGTCATCCAAGGCTAATATTTGCTTTTTGGTTTTATGGGAAGATACAGCAGCACACTGGTCTTTTCCATAGTTTACATAAGTAACTTTGACCTTCTGTAGTTTTCAGAGTATCTTAAAAAAACTCATTAAGAAATATATGAGAGAGTGAGTACTTTACACAACATTTTAGGTGTAAAGCCAAAAATACTTTTGTGACAAAGCTAGGATTGCCTGAAGATTTGAAATATCTCTCACACTCTGCAGAAGGGGAGTGCAGCTTCCAAAAATGCCATGCCATGCTACTTAATGCATCTGGGGGCCTTTTCACGCTACACAGTGATTTTCATATTACACTGGATTCCACTTTAACTATCAATAATGATAATAAATAAAACTTTATTTATACCCTGTCTGTCTGCCAAAAACAATAGAGGAAGCTTACAGTTAAAACATTCATACAAAATCCCAATATCCTAGTCTCCCTCCCTCCCCTAAAACAACAATTCAACATTAAAAATAATCCAATTAAAATAGGCAACGAGTGATTGGTGTACAGAGTATTCGGTGAGGGAGAGGTATTCGGTTGGTGGCCGGGTTTACTATTCATGAAATGCCTGCTGGAAGAGATCCATTTTGACAGCCTTTTTAAAGCTGTCTAAGCTGGCAATATGAAGGATCTCCTCTGGCAGGCCATTCCATAATCTGGGAGCAGTTGAGGAAAAGGTCCTCTGAGTGGTTGCAATCAATCTGGTCTTTATAGATTGTAATAAATTTCTCCCAGAGGACCTAAGTGCGTGGGGTGGATTATACAGGAGGCAGTCTCGAAGCTAGGTTGGACACAAGCCATGTAGGGCTTTAAAGGACATAAGCAACACCTTGTATTTTCCCCAGAAACCAACAGGCAGCCAGTGAAGTGATTTTAGAATAGGTATAATACGGTCACTTCTGGGTTTTCTATTGACCAGCCTGGCTGCTATATTCTGAACTAACTAAAGTTTCCAAACTAATTTCAAAGGTAGCTCCATGTAGAGTGCATTGCAGAAGTTGAGTTATGTGGTTACCAGAGCATGTACCCCAGTGTCCAGGTCCCCTGGTTCCAGGAAAGGATGCAGCTGGCATATCAGTAACTGCCATGGCAACATCCTATGGAATCCTGGGATGTGCAATTTTGGAAAGGGCATTTAAAATTCTCTGCCACAGGGTTCCTCTGGTGCCCCTGACCAAATTACAATGCAGCCATGATAGCTGAAATGGAAATATATTGAGGGCTCTGAAGGATTTGAGAACACATGAAGTGTTTTCTTCCTTTCACTGGGATTTCCATCCTTCTCCAACACCTCTGTATAACAGGAGTGTATACTTCTGCAGAAAGGTCATTAACATTATGCAGAATAATCCACAGGGAAAGTGCAGACAGCAGTGCAAGAGAACAAAGACCAAAACGAAGCAGGGGAAAAGGCTGTAGATGTTACTGGAAAACATCACTAAAGATTTGCAAGGATAATTGTTTTAGCAGGTACTCGTCTGCTGTTTGTTCCCACTCCCACCTTCTCCATGTTTTCTCTCTTCTTTTTCAAGCTGTTAAAATTAAAACAAGGCAGAGTTCCATCGGGACATTTCTTACCAAAAGCAAAGTGATGTTCAGGTCTGGAACAGATACCAGGCATGGAACATAGATAATCTCCTTTTTGTAGATAAGAAGAGTCTCTGGCTTATTGATAAATGGCTGTTCAAAATCTGGAAAGGATAAAAATGGAGCAAAAAAAGATGACAAAACAGCAGCAGAATTAGGTATTATTATTATTATTATTATTATTTTCCAAAAAAGCTAAAATCTATGTGAAATTATACTGAACTTGACACAAGTATACATGTAAGGAAAAGATGGAAAAGAAATAGACAAATTTATAGTAAAATCCTGCATATGTCAACTCAAAAGTAAATACAACGCAATGAGAATTTTTTCCAGGTAAGTGGCTATATAGCATTACAACTAGAATTACTTTTTGGGCTCCCATTTCTAGCCTACTCCCCTTGCATTTTACAGCCACCCAGAAAGCAAAGAAAAGCAAATGTTTATCCAGACACACAGTGGGGATCTTTAAGAAACTACCTGTGTTTATACTGTATAATCTTGCCCCCTTTAGGTCAAATCAATATACTTAGTACATTTTGGTTGTATGCTTAATTCTAACTTTTATTCTAGTTCATTTTAGCATTGGACTCTTTCAGACGTGGGAAATTGGAAGTATAATCCAAGGGCAATCCAAACGCAATCCTGGGGTTTCACGTTATTGCGAATTAATTCTTCTCACGCAAATTCGGGCAAAAGGGAAGTCACTCCGAATGCAATCATGGGTTTAACATTATTGCGAATTTAAGCTTCTCACGCAATTTCAGGCAAGGGGGGGTTATTTTCGGGTAATGTGAAGTAATTCCGAATGCCTTCTGAACGGAGCAGGGGTTCAGGTAAATTTGCTAAACAAGCGAATTTACATGAATCCGAATTGGCTCCATTCGGAATTGGGAGAAATTCCTCCCGTTTGAAAGAGTCCATTGTTTCTAACTCAGCTCAAATAAACAGCAAATATATTACAATCAGAGGTTACAAGTAATGAATTATAAATAGAGTAGTTAACTGCAATGAGCTACCATTTGATAATGAAAGTTTAACAAAGTAACATCTAAAATACAATGTAAAAAAATGGGAACAATGTTATTTTATTGGTGTACTGAAGAACAATCCTGAAACATTTTCTAGTTATTTGAAAAAGTTACTCCCTTTGTAGAGATATTTTGAGATAATTAAAAAAAAAAAGATTTATGCCTTTCTATTATCAAACTCAGGATGTTTTTTCTTTAAAATAAATAAAAAATAGGTAATGAAGGTTCAACAAAGAATGCAATGTATAATTCATCAAATAGCTTTTAAAAATATTGTAATGAGTAAGATTAATGAATTACTTGTTAAATACATTAACAAACAATGGGTACAAATCATGCAAAGAGACTCCCCCTAGACATTAGGAGGAACATCATGACAGTAAGGGCTGTTCGACAGTGGAACACACTCCCTCGGAGTGTAGTAGAGTCTCCTTCCTTGGAGGTCTTTAAGCAGAGGCTGGATGGCCATCTGTCAGAAATGCTTTGATTGAGAGTTCCTGCATGGCAGGGGGTTGGACTGGATGGCTCTTGTGGTCTCCTCCAACTCTATGATTCTATGATCTTTAAATGTCTATTTCTTAACCTGATGTGCAACCTAATGTCATACCAACCAACTGTTCCAAGAAGGACAATGTCAAAGTGTCCAACCATTCAAGTCAGCACAGTTCTTATTAATTCCATCATCCCACTTTTCCAGCTGCTTTTCAAATGTCCCAATTTGTATTTCCTCCTCCTATTCCCACCCCCCTTTGTCTCCAGATTACTTTAGTTGCTGCAAACTGAGTTCAAAATGCACAAGTTGTTTGCACTCATTTAACTTAGGGAAAGAAGACATAAACGGGTGGAATCTTGCCCTTCCTTGTATGATCAAGCAAATTGCTCCCAAAGGAGTGAAAAAGAGCAAACTTTGTCCCTTTCTTAAAAAATGCCCTCCCAGAAAGAAAGAAAGAAAGAAAGAAAGAAAGAAAGAAAGAAAGTCCAGGGAGCTACACACCACTCAGCCTGACCTCAATACCAGGAAAAATATTAGGATGGATTATAAAGCAGTCTGGTTGTAGGTATCTGAATGAAAATGTGGTGACAAGTAGAAGTCAGTATGGGTTTGTCAAGAAGAAATTAGTTGGTTTTTTTTTTTTTGACAGGGTCACAAGTTTAATGGATGGAGGGAATGCTGTAGATGTCATTTATCTGGATTTCAGCAAAGCTTTTGATAAAATCCCCCATGATATTTTGACTAGCAACTGATTAATAGATGGAATAGATGGAAACACTGGCAGATGGCTCCATAGTTGGTTGGAAAACCTCTTCAAAGAGTCTGAAGTTGAGTGCTGCAGGGTTTTGTCTTGGGGTCATAATTCTTCTGCATTTTTATTGTTGACTTAGATGATGGGGCAAAGGGACTCCTTATCAAGTTTGTGGATGAAACAAAGCTGGGAGGTGTAGCTAGCACATTGGAAGACAGGAACAGCATGCAAAAGGACCTTGATAAACTAGAAAATTGGGCTTAAACTAATAGAAAGAAATTCAACAGAGACAAATGCAAAGTTCTACATTTAGGTCACAAAAACCAAATGAATGGGTGTAGGATGGGGGTGGGACTTGGCTTGTCAGTACTACATTTGAAAAGGACCTTGGGATTATTCTTGATCATAATCCCAGCCTGAGAAAAAGAAGACTGAGGAGTGATGTGATTGCACTCATTAAATATCTAAAGGGTTGTCACAGAGAAGAGGGTGCAGGTTTGTCCTTTACTGCCCAAGAAGGTACTACCAGGTCTAATAGTTTTAGGTTACAGGGGCAATGGCACGCATGCCCTCAGAGAGGGCTTTGCATGCCCCCTGTGATATGCATACCATAGGTTCACTACTACTGGCCTATGGGGCTTCTTTCCTACTCTATGATTCTATTATTCCTGTATGCTGCAGCCTCTCTTAGCTTGTGTATTCTTCTTCATTAATAACCTTTGCCATCTGGACCACACTCTGATGTTTCTTGACCACACATGTCCTGGTTTTCATCTGTGAAATGTTGTAGGGTATGCAGTGTTGTTGGCAAGCATGGAATATGGTTATACCACCTTGAGTTCCTTGGAGAAAAGGCAGGATGCAAATGTGATAAATAAGAGCCCCAATTTGGACACTGTTGCTCATTTCTTTAACATATTACATTATGTTTTCTTTCTGTTTGTACAGGATCATAACTAAGCAAACTGTGGAGTAATGACATGATTTGGGAAATTAGCCAGCCAGCCAACTTGCCTGCTTTTCATTTATGGTTTGTCGATCCATTCCTTCAGCAGTCCAGCTTGGATTGTTTCTGATTATCAGCTTTCTGGCTTTCAAGAGAAAATACATTTTCCAGCAGCATTCATCATATCTTACTGCACTTTCCTCCTTCAGCATATTTAGAATTAATAGCTAATCTAGCAGTACAGAATTTTAGAACTTGGAAAAAATTTAAAAATGTGATTTTGTAATGGCAGACTCTTAGATTCTTGTTTTTAAATGGGTGTGTTGGATCATACAATGCTTGCAGATAAGGCTGATCTGTGAACGGGACGGGCAAAGTATGGCCCTCCTAACACTGGACTGCAACTACCATCCTCCTTCACCATTGCTTTTGGTGGCTAGGGACTGCTGGCAGTCCAAGAAGATCCAGAGAACTACCCTGGGCTACACAAATGGAGAATTCTGATTCAGAAGGCAGGAATAGAACTAATGGATGGAGGTTGGAGGCAAACAAATCTCAACTAAATTTTGGAAGAAATTTCCTAGCAACAGCACCTCAGGAGGTAATGAGCTCTTCTTCACCAGATATATTTTAGCAGAGGCTGGAGAGCCATCTGCCACAGGCGCTTAGCAGTAGTTAACTTCCAACTCTTATCACAATTTTATAGTTTTTTTTTAAAGGGCATAATGTTTTTGCAGAATTTCTGCTCTTGAGAATGATTAAAAAATAGTTGGTGTGGCAAAGCTCTTGGTATAGCAATATGGCAAAGAAATAAAAATTGTCTCCCCCAGAGTGCAGCACAAAATCCACAAGATAAATGTAAAGGCAAAGAAACAAAGGCACATTACAATTTTTAAATATTCAGTGCCCATTTTCCACAATGACCTACCATAGGTTATCTTTTGCCATCCCTTATCCTACATCCATCATGAAGAACTGTGTAAATAAACTGTGTAAACTGGAAGCAAAAAATTATCCTCATGTGGATTTTTACAGGAGGTTTTAATAGAAATGGGATTTCAGAGGGCCAAATCAGTTCTGAGGCAACGTATACAGGATATAGAACTACAAATGCACAGGTGCCAAGTTAGAACACTACCAATGCTGGCTAGTAAGGCAGCTTTTGTTTGTCCTAAATATCTCACTGTTTTAACAGTTCCTAAGCTCAGGCATGCCTTCACTGAAGCATGTCTTAGGAGTTTATCACACGAAGGGAATTGGAAGTATAATCCAATGGCAATCTGAATGCAACCATGGGGTTTTGTGTGATTGCGTGAAAGCTGATCACACACATTTTCAGGCAAAGGGAAGTCCTTCCGAACGCAATCATGGGGTTTTGCGTGATTGCGTGAGAAACTATCACACGCAATTTCGGGCAACTCCTTCCGAACGCAATCATGGGGTTTTGTGTGATTGCGTGAGAAACTGTCACACACAATTTTGGGCAATGGGAGGCAATTTAGGGCAGTTCTGAATGCAATGCAGTGTCAATACGCAATCACGTAAATTCTCTGAACTAGCGAATTTACTCAATTCTGAACTGGCCTCACCAGTATTGGAAGGCAAATTTAAAAAAAAAACCCTCACATGATAAACATACCTGTCCTGTACAAATGTAGATATACAGACTCCAGCCAATGTTTTATTATACTGCCCATTTTATCAAGACACCTCCTCTGATTTACTGTATACTCGACTATAAATCGAGAAATTTTTGCCCCAAAAAGGCCTCTAAAATCCTGGGTAGACTTATATACAGAGCAATACGGTCGTTCGACCAAGCTTCTCCCCAGCCTTTACAATAGGTGAAAAAAACAGGAGGTCTAATAGCAAAGCCCACTTGGCCATGTAAACCCACTATGTGGCCATGGGCAAGTCACACTCTCTCAGCCTCAGAGGAAGAAAATGGCAAAACCTCCTCTGAACAAATCCTGCCAAGAAAACCCCATGCCAAAACCCAGAAATGACTTGAAGGCACACAACACCAACAGCATTAATGTACAATCAAGCTTAAAATGAAGAAACGGGCAGAAATAGACTTGACCAGAACTTTGTATAATCTTCAGGATGAACCGCAGATGACTCATGACATAATGCCAAATTGAAATGAAATCCTCTTTTTGGTCATTATTTACAGAAGAATATAAATGCTATGGCAGCTCTCTAGCAAAGCCATACACTAAGCTTTATTTAAGCAATTTTTGAAAGACAAGTTGCTGACAATCCTCCTGTTTCTAGCTATTTCTAATCCTGAAGAGAAATAGTAAACCTTTACTAGAAAAATTCCCATTGGTTCCTCTGGCCTATATATTGATAACAGTAACAGAAATTGACCTTATGATTTAGCATTTTTGACAAAAAATTAGTTACTTTCTCTCATTTTGTGTATGTTCTGTTTATTTCAAGGCAGGGAGTAACCTTTGCAAGCATAGGAATCTGATGCTTCATAAATGGCTGCATCCGCACTGCAGAAACGATGAAATTTGACACTGCTTTAACTGCCAAGGCTCAGTGCTATGGAATTCTGCGAGTTTTGTGACATAGGACCTTATCAGATGTTGGAAATTGGAAGTATAATCTAATGGCAATCCGAACACAATCATGGGGTTTCACGTTATTGCGAATTAAAGCATCTCATGCAATTTCAGGCAAAAGGGAAGTAATTCCGAACACAATGATGGGGTTTATGTTATTGCGTATTTAAACATCTCACACAATTTTGGGCAATGGGGGGTCATTTTTGAGTAATGGGAAGTCATTCTGAATGCATTCCAAATGCAATTGGAATTCACGTAAATTTGCTAAACTAGCGAATTCACACGAATTTGAATTGGCTCCAATTGGCTCCATTCACAATAAAGAGAAATTCCTCTCATCTGATAAGGTCCATATTTAGCCTTTTCTGTCAAAGAGCTCTGGTGCCACAACAAAGTAGAAATCCCAGAATTCCATGGCATTCAGTCACGGCAGTTAAAGCAGTGTGAAAGTGTATTACTTCTGCAGTGAGGATGCAGCCAATAAAGTTCTAAAGAGGATTTTTGTAAAAAAATGAAAAAAATAAAAGGAGGAAATTTTGAGGATGGTGGGGAAATGTAAATAGGGGTGAGGGTACATATATATAGTGTGAAGGCAAAGGGAGAATTAGGAATCAGACATGCCTGCCTTCATGGTAACAATTCAAGTGGTGACCCATTGTATCATTTTTTAAAAATCACTGCATAATTAAAACACTTTGTTCCTGCTTTAAATGCTACGGCTCTGTCCGAGGAGCTTTAGTTTGTAGCATAAGTACCTCAACAAACTAGAAATCCTAGGGTTCCATAGGATGGAGCCATGACACCTAAAGTGGGATGGAACTGGTACAATTGTGCAGCCTGGATATCATTTTAACCTTTCAGCTATGGTAAAAATACTATGGAATGCTACTGAAAAGACAAATAGCTAGAAATGATGCTTGATTAGCAAAACATCATTTGGATTTAAAAATAAAATAAAATAAAGGGATTTACAGCAACAACCACTGCTCCCTCCTGGCTTATCTGTTAGCTCTGGAGGAGCGCCTGTTTTGTTTTCTTTTATGAAAAAAAAATGTTTTATCTGTTTTATATTGCCTTGGGGATCCTAGCAGGCCTGGAAGTGAAAAAAAAAAAGCTTAAATAAACAGATATGTAAATAAACCAAAGCTTCTGAATCTTGGTAAAACATGGCTGGTACAATAAAAGGATGAATGGATGAACATAACAATGCTCCCCCTGCCCCCACCATGAGAATGTTCTCTGACTTTTATGCAAGGGAAGGGCCTGCATTGCTAAAACTGATTATTGGTTATTATCTCTTTATAACTTTATAACTTCAGTTTATACTTTAATTCTATTTAAATTAGCACTGAAGCTGGCTAACAAGGGGGGGGGGAAGCACATTATTCAAACCCAACAACTCAGATGATCAGATAACCATCAATCCAAGTATTAAAACAACAAACAGCAAAAGATCCACTATGGCCAATTAAAACAATTAAAAACACCACAGAGAGAGAGAGAGAGAGAGAGAAAGAGAAAGAGAAAGAGAAAGAGAGAGACCAATGCCATATAATGTACACAAGACACACAATAATTATACTATTAATTCGTTATGAGCCTTCAAGTTGCGGACCCTAAGGTGAACAAGATTTCCACAGGAGGAGGATGAAAAAGAAGAGAAGGAAAAGGCAGATGTTCTCCACCAGTCTGAGGAGGCGGATGAAGATGAGGATGTGGCTGGGTGCCCACCCACTCACTGCCCACTTGCCACCCTATGCAAACTACCCGCAGGGGAGGATGAAGGTGAGGGCACAGTGGCACTAGACTAATGGGGCCATAAGCTCCAAAAAGGGAAGCAGGAAACAGCTGCAGCTCCCATACTTCATTAGGACTTGCAGTCAGCTCTGCTTGACAGGACTGGCTCCTTCCTGAAAGCTTGGCTCTGTGAGAGGCTGTAATGACTGAAAAAGACTATAATTCCTAAAATTCCTAAAACATGACTGCCAATACTGCCTGGCAGTGATGTTTTGTACCTGACAGCTAGTACGATTGCGGGCTCATTGCCAGGTTTCCCCGATGAATGAATTTCTCCTTTCAATGAAAAGGGACACCCTAACTGCACTTCGGGGACACAATAGCTATGGGTTGGAAGCAATGTCGTGTGATAACTATTGCCAAAACCTCTTTTTTTCTGGCTCTAATTATGGTTTAAAGGCCATGAGCGATAAAGTCCTTATTCTGCTCTGCATGGATCAGTGACTGCTTTCCAGAGCAGGAAAGGCATAGCTGGGCCAGAGAATGGCAAATTTTTTGCCCCCATTTCCCACTGCGTGAGGCAATCTCCCCAATGCAGCAGGTGGCTCAACCAGCCCTGCACCTGATGGCACCAAATACAGTGGTCCCCTGGGTTACGAAATTAATTCGTTCCGGCACCTTTTTCGTAAGCCGAAAATTTCGTAACCCGGGGCCTATTTCCCATAGGAAATAGGTAATCCGTTCCGAGGCCTTCGGCGGGGGCCTCCTGGCGGAGGAAAGGAAGGTCCGATCCGGCAGATCGGGCCTTCTTTTCGTCAGCCGCGGGGGCCTCCTGGCTGGGGAATGGAAGGTCCGATCCGGCGGATCGGGCCTTCCTTTCCTCAGCCGCGGAGGCCCAGCCTGGCTGGGGAAGGGAAGGTTCCCTCCCCCAGTCAGGCTGGGCCTCCAGGCCTGACGCGAAAGGGAGGCCCGATCCGCGGGATCGGGCCTTCCTTTCGTTAGGTGCGGAGGCCCAGCCTGGCTTCTCCAGCCAGGCTGGGCCTCCGGGCCTGACGCGACAGGGAGGCCCGATCCGTGGGATCGGGCCTTCCTTTCGTTAGGCGCGGAGGCCCAGCCTGGCTGGGGAAGCCAGGCTGGGCCTCCGCGCCTAACGAAAGGAAGACCCTTTCGCGTCAGGCTGGCCTCGGAGGAAAAGGGACGTCCCTTTTCTTCGGATCCCGGGGGATCCTTCGGATCCCGGGGGATAATTTTTGGTCCCGCCGGTTTCGGATCCCGGGGTTTTCTTAACCCGGGGGATTCGTATCCTGGGGGACCACTGTACTGGTAAGTACATAAAAAACACGCTTCCATGACTCTTCTAAAGTCCCACCCATAAAAAGACTCAATGAATATATATAAATTTATAAATTTATAATATAGCTTTTTTTTTTTTTAAAAAAAGTGTTCTTATTCACTGTACTGCTGCCACTTTCTATAAAAAAATAACAGAAAACAGGTCATAGGTTTGCTTGAGTGTGTTAAAGGCCTGGTACAGACGGCTGTGTTGCGCCGTCATGGGGCCAAGTCTAGGGTTCGGTCGTGCGCACCAACCGCACACTCCCAAAGCCTAGAATGTGCCGGCGCCAGCTTCATGGCGATCTCCCATCCACACACGGGGTGCTATCTATCTTGATGTAAGGGACATGCAGCATACAGATGCTGCTGCATGCCCTTTATGTCACCGGTTCACCAATAGTGCACTCGTGATATGCACGCAGTGCTGTAAAAAGAACCATTTTTTCCCGGGTTCTTTTTACTCTGGAGGTACACTGTGCGGTTTGCCTGTGGCATCCCTCTGGAGTTAAAACAGGCGCCTCCAGCCCACCATTTTCCTGGTGTTTGTCTTGCCCCAAAGTTTGTTAAATTTTTAACGTATTGAATTTTTGTTTCCTCAGTCCTCCCTTGTTTTGCTTTGTCAAGATTTACCATGGTAAACAGTAATTAGATGCCCTGATAGATAGTAATCTATACTAATCAAACTAAATATATGGGACAACTGCCTTCTTCATAATAGCTCATCCCACACATCACTGTAAATCTGAACTGTAGCATAAATACATAACATTGTTTCAAAGGGTACTGAACCTTGGGATTTATTATCTGTATATAAAACTATGCACGTTCCCATGAAGGTGGATATAATCTTCTTTCACGGTAGGCTACAACATGGGTGATACCCTTTTGGAATTTAGCATAATCTGTAAAATACATAGGATTTCATGTTCTCTGAGTTGAGTAACCCTAATTTTCTGCCACCTGAGTGGCAGAATTCTCCTGTCACCTTTACCTATTAAAAGAACCTATTTTGCTGTAGGCTCAACAACTTCAGTCTACTGAACCTTATAGTACTATGTTACCATACCCTGCCACAGTAGTTATTAGAAAATTCCTGGAAGTTCTCTGAATCCAATTTAGGAGAAATGCAGAATATAAATCAAATACTGTAAATAAATACAGTGGGCCCTTGGTATCCACTGAGATTTGGTTCTAGGACTCCTCCGTGGGTACCAAAATCCATGGATGCTCAAGACCCATTAAATACAGTGGCATAGTAAAATGGCTTCCAGTATATAAAATGGCAAATATCAAGGCTTATTTTTTGGAATTTATATCCCACCCCCCCAGTATTTTCAAACCGTGGATGCTTGAATCTGTGAATAAAAATTTGTAGATATGGAAAGCCTACTGTACATTCAAAAGTTTTATGTCAGTCCCATGTGTTTCAATTTTGATGCTAACCAGGCATGTCTACCTCCTGCATATGATTATGGCAGACTGGGGCAGTTATTGTGGATTAAGCTCCAGTGTGCAATTTGGTTACCTTATTCTAAAATTTTGCTACCACATGTTTGTTCTGAATAAAACTAAATCAGTTTATTCTTCTGTAATAGAATCCATCACAGGAACGTGGTACGGCATTCTGTCCTGTTGTAGCTTCAACTCAAGCAGAACTTCCGTTGCCACTTGAGATATAAAGATGTATGAAAATGAAGTACATATCTATCTGTTCATTCATTTAATCCACGTAGTCACCCAGTCTAACATATGTTATATTTATAGTCAAGTAATTTATGCTTGCTTAATAAATCTGTTGACACAATGATGTTCCTGTGTAATACAGATAAATGAGGTGCAGGGAAATGGAGTAATTTGTGGAGGATATCCCAGGAAGTCAGTATCATGAGATTTTGTGACTAAGATTTCAAAATAATATTAGCTGTTTATTACATTTATATCTTGCTCTTCCTCGAAGAAGCTCAGGTCAGCTTACATACTTTCCCCCTTTCCACCTCACATTTATCTACAATAATCCTGTGAAGCAGGCCAGATTGAGTGACAATGACTGGGCTAAAGCCACCCTGTGAGCTTCTTGTCTTAGTGGGGATTTGGTTTTGTGTTTCCCTTCACATTTCCCTTCCCATTTCCCAGCACATTAGCCACTATATCACTGCACTGGTTCTCATGGTTTTCCTCCAGAATATCACACTGTCTTGGCAAGGAAGAATAGCTGTTCAGACTAAGAAAACAAACCTATCTCACCATCCTAGGTTTGTAGCACAGGGTTATGATTGAAACATACTTTGATGGGTGTTGTTGTTCATCAGATCTTTGGTTGCTAAACACTCCTGACTAGAGGTTTTGGATTTTATTCCATCTCTGTGTTTTTATATAAATATTCCTCCAGGATGTATTTGAAGAGCAGCCACAGATGTTCATAGCAAAGACCATGGACAGATTAGATTAAGACAGAACTAACATTCAGGAGGGGAAATTCCTGCCAAATTTCTAATGCCTCAAGCTATTGTTATTTTGAGTTTGTTATCGGAGAATGATTTATTTTAAAATACCAGCAACAGTTGCTCAGCTGGCAAACCACAGAGGCTCACTATTAATTGCCCATCTTATATTTAGACTGGATTCTAAATATCTAAAGTCCACAATCTACACTAATACCCACAGACCTCAAAGCAATCGTATCCTCCCTTTAAACAGCAACACTCTGTTTTCTAAGGGTTTGCTTGTCTCCAGTCAGATGGGCTTTTAACAGAGGCTGATGGGGAAATTTGCAGGGGGATGGGGGTCCAAAGAGAGCATTCGCAAGGGAGAAGGAGATGGCTGTGTATATGCAAGGAACATGTAACGTGGAATGTGACTATGGAGCAGAAGGTTCAGATGTGGTTTTGAGCACTCTGGCGGTGGGGCCATAAAACACACTGAATTAGCAGATATCTGGGTGATTTGCAGTAGACTGGCAAGGAGTTTTGGCTCCTGATTGTTTTATACTGTTGAAATGAAAACAGAGATAGTTTTTGTATCCAAACAGCAGTGAGCTCAGTTCTGTTTTGTTATTCCCATGTAGCCCTCCATGTTTTTGCCTTACAGCTCCCATTAGGTCTAACCAGTATATCCAGTGGTGAAGTATTATGGGAGCTACAGACCCACAAATCATCAAGAGGGCCAATGTTGCCCATACTTGTGGCCCTCAGTTCAAATCCCTGGGTTCAGCATTTATTTAATTACATGTTTATATTTTTTAACTTCACCTTTGCAGTTAAAAAAAAAAAAGAGCGCTCATAGTGGTTAACTATTTCAGTTCTAAGTACATGTCTTCTGTTCCAGACTCTAGTTGGTGAATCTCAGGGTACTAATCACACAAAGTGGACCTTGCAAACAAATGTTATTTATTTTCTATGTGTACCTTTAATACATTTTAGGTATAATTCTTAAGTTATGCAACTGGTATGCGAGATGCAGGTAATGTCTTTTACACCAGGTTCTAGCTGGTATATCTCAGAGACCCTGGCACGACATGTTTGAAGGGAAATTCTCATATTATTGGAGAAGGATGGAGATGGTTTCTTTATGCCCCAGATGCTGTGAACTGAAGCTCCCTTCAGCCTAGCCAGCATAACCAATGGCAAAGGATGCTAGTAGCTGTAGTTCTGCAACATCTGAAGGGTTACATGCCCTCCATCCCTACCCCCATGTACTAGCAACACTATCGTTCTCCTGGGGCCTGCAACACTGGCATGAAATGTAAGTACACTGGTTGTGCAGAGTGCTATTTGAAACAATGAGTTGGGGGTGGTTCCCAACTCACTCAGGTCACAGATAGTAGTAGTAGTAGTAGTAGTAATAGTAATAATAATAATAATAATAATTTTATTCCACTTAATCTCAGGGAATCCAAGCAGATTACAACAGTAAAAACAGGATACAGATTAAAATAGAATTACATTAAAATTCCAAAGTCCCCAACCCTCCCCCCCATATGAAAACATAATTGAGCAATAAAAAAGGATTAAACTGAAGAATAATTAAAACATTAATATACACACACACACACATACATATATATAAATTTTAAATGTAGTAAAAATTTAGGCAGAGTCTGGATGGATTAAGAAAAGGTAAAGGGTAGTGAGAGAAAGGGAGGGAGGAAGGGAGGGAGGAAGGGAGGCAGGTAAATTTGGATGGTCAATTAGTCTGGAAAGGCCTGCCGGAAGAGATCCGTCTTAATAGCCTTCTTAAAGGTTTCCAGGGTGGCAATCTGACAGATCTCGTCCGGCAGGTTGTTCTAGAGTCTAGGAGCAGTTGATGAAAAGGAACGCTGGGTCACTGCGGAAAGTCTAGTCCTCTTAGTTTGAAGCAGATTCTTCCCAGCAGAACAAAGAGTGCAGGGTGGATGGTATGAGAGAAGACACTCCTGCAAGAAGTCAGGACCTAAGCCATGTATGGCTTTAAAGGTTAAAACCAACACTTTGTATCTTGCCTGGAAACTAATAGGCAGCCAATGTTAAATGTTAAAACTGGTGTGATGTGGGCTGATTGAGGTGTATCAGTAACCAGCCTGGCTGCCATATTCTGTACCAATTGAAGTTTCCAAACTTGACACAAAGGTAGCTCCAGGTAGAGCGCATTACAGAAATCAAGCCAAGAGGTTACCAGCGCATGTACCAGTGTTTCAAGGTCTTCCCGCTCCAGGAAGGGGTGCAGCTGGCATATCAGCTGAAGCTGATAACAAGTGTTCCTGACCGTCGCATCCGTCTGAGCTGTTAGATGGAGAGACGAGTCTAGGAGCACCCCCAAACTGCAGACAGAGTCCTTCAGGGGAAGTGTGACTCCGTCCAGAACTGGCTGGCATAACTCCATCCCCAGAGTGGGGGTCCCTAATGCAAGTACCTCTGTCTTACCTGGATTCAACTTGAGTTTGTTTTCCTTCATCCAGTCCATTACCGCATTAAGACAGGCATTCAGAGGAGAGATGCCATCCTTTGTCACTGCATCAGTCTGAGACATAGAGAAATATATTTGGGTGTCATCAGAGTACTGATAACACCCTGTCCCATGTCTCCAGATGATATCTCCCAGCGGCTTCAAGTAAATGTTGAACAGCATTGGGGACAGAATTGCACCTTGAGGGACGCCCGACCTGAGCTCTCTTGGCCAAATAACTGTCCCCAAGCAACACCATCTGGAACCTACCTGAGAGGTAGGATTGGAACCACTGCAAAACAGAGCATCCAATTCCCAGCAATCTCAGGCGTTCCAGAAGGATTCTGTGGTCAATGTTATCGAAGGCTGCCAAAAGGTCCAAGAGCACTAACAGGGTCACACTTCCCCAGTAGGGGTCTACAGCATAGGAAAAAGAAAAGATCATTCTGGGGTTTCTTGCTGTGCAATAAAAAAGGAAGTACATATGTATGCTCATGTCTGTGTATGTACTGTATGTGCCTTCAAGCTGCCTGTCACCTTTTGGTGACCTCCATGAATTTCATAGGGTTTTCTTAGGCAAAGAATACAGTACTCAGAGTTGGTTTTGCCAGTTCCTTCCTATGAAATATAGCCTACAGCATTAGATCAATAATATGGTTATAAATGAACTGCCACAGTAGACACATGCTTTTCAATCAGCCAACAAGCATGAGACAATTATGTGAAAATACATTTTACGTGATTTAAAATGGTCAAATTCACACTTTGGAAATCATTCTTAAGGCCACTAATGGGAGGTTAGTTTTACCACTTTGCCACTCTTGACCCCATAAAATCATAGGAACTGGGACAAAAGGGTAGATCTGTGTTACAGATCAACAATTGAACATATTTTTAGAGAGCATACTTAGAATCCTTCAGCAACTGTATTTTTTTTAAAGTCCAGATAATTGATATGGGATACCTTCATGGTCAGAAAAACCTGAAAATAGCAAGACTGACTACATGAACAAGACAGATATTACAAATTTTTGACTCAAATTGATATTGAATTCTATATTTTAATAACTGGTTCTTGATTTGACAGTCTTTCCTAACTCCTGGGTAAGAATTCTAACTGGCTGACAGTCAGCTCACTGGACAAGTAAAAACTGAATATGTTGCATGTCAAAACTTCATTAACTGGCATAAATCTTGGAAATTTAGAAAATCGAGTTTTATCACAAATTCTAATGCAAGAGCTATGGCAAAATAATATGCAGTTGTGAAAAATGAAAATAAAATAAAAACTCTGCTTCCATGCTTCTTATCATTACCGTAGCAGATTATTGCATTTATTAATCCTTCTCCAATTCAGTTTTATTCAAAACAGCCCCCACATTGCAGCCTCCCTTCCCAAACAATGGACTGCCTGCCTGCCTGCCTGCCTGCCTGCCTGCCTTCCTTCCTTCCTTCCCTCCTTTTTTAAAGCAAGCAAGAACAGTAACTAGCCAGGGCCACTGCTTCAGTTCTAGGGTGGTATGGAACTAAAAACTCTGGCATTCCAGTCCAACAGCAACATTCACCCCAGGCACCAATGTAATTGAATCCCCCAGACAGAAGAGATCTTCAGCAATCCCACACAAGAGGATGGATATTGATTTGTTCTCAGCAGGAGGAGAAGGCTTGACACCCTCACCCTTCTTTCCCAACTTCCCTGGATTTAATCAGCTTTACAAAGATGAGAAAGGGAACCAGCATATATGCATGCAGAAAAACATTTGGAGAATAAGAAGCATGAATTGTGTTCTGATCAGATGTTTTGCCAGGGTATAGGAGGGAAAAGCAGCTCATTTTTTTTTCCTGACAGATTCCTTGCTCAGTTCAGTTGGCAGACTGTATCTCTTTGCTGCCATTCACATCCATGCTTACTTATGTCAAAGGCATAAGGAATTTCAGAGCAACTCAGAAATAGAATCATAGAGTTGGAAGAGACCACAAGGGCCACAAGATACAAAATTGTGTTCATCTCTGGCATTATATGACCAGTACCTGCATATAGTAATGTTCTTGATAAGATCCAATAAGATGAAGAAACGTCATCCTGACAAGACTTAGGAATATGATTTGGGGCCTGGAGAAATAGTGTTCAATCTGATTTGGATAGAGGTGGTGGAGGTCACACTCCCTATGGAACAACAGTTTTTTCAGGACATCTCTTGATTCACTAGAGATCCAGATGACTCTGGACCACAGGAAACTTCTCATCACTTCAGCTAGTCTTCCAGGTGGGACAATTTCTGAACACTGGTGGGTTGGTCACAGTAAGGCATGCCCTAGTCACCTCACAGTTGGATTGTTCTAACGGGTTGTATATGTTGTACATGCCCTCAAAGAGGATGCCAACGCTCCAGTTAGAGGAGAATTTAGCTGCCAGAATTTGAATTGGTAATGCCATGTTGGTTCACATTAGTCCGGTTTTGAAATTCACTACCAGACCCAATTCAAGCTGCTGACATTGACCGTTAAAGCTCTACGTGGATAGGACCAAAGTGGCTGAAAGTGTGACCTTCACCATATTATTATCCCTCTTTCTTAAGATGTTTTATTGAAGCCTTACTTTACATGTCTTCTTTACAGCTGTATCATCTCATTTCCATGGAGGGGACTTTGGGATGGCAACTCAGCTATGGGATGTTCTTTTTAAAAGAGATATGCCCAGTATCTATCTGGTGCGTGGGTTGCCAGATTATGATGTATCCTTTTTTACAACTCATTTTAATGTCTACAACCCCTCCATACTATCATATTTTATTATGGCTGTTGGATAATAGTTTTATCATATTGGCCATATAGAAATGTTTAAATAAAATAAAATAAAAATAACACAAGTATACAATAAATTAGGCACACCCAAGTAGAAGTGTGTAGATTCTGAATTTCCATACTAAATTATACCCCATAAAATACAACATGTCTTATCTTCAAAGAACTGCTGTGCAAATGACAGTTGCTCAGCTTGGACTTGGGGTGACTAACACATTTTAAACTACACAAAAATACTCTGTCTGTTCTTTGAGATCAACACAAACCAATATATTTATTTGCAATACTTCAGGTCTACCAAGATAAACCTTTTAAGAGGTTGGTTCAGGTTAATAATAATAATAATATAATAATAATAGTTTATTTATAGCCCGCTCCTCTAATAAATACTCGGAGCGGGGTACAGCAGAATAAAAAGATACAGAGTAAAAACAACAATCACATCCCACCCCAACCACTCCCTTTAAAACTGAATTAAATCTAGACAGTTTAAAATTAACATAGTTAAAATTGGTCGGCAGTTATTAAAACAAAGTGCATTTTCATGAACAATCCATGTGCAAGGCCGCATTAAATCGATTCAAGTAAGTATTAAGTAAAAGGATCGCTAATAATTTCCAGTGCTGTTTATATTTTCAGAGCAGGGAGCAAGGGTTTCACTTATTCTCTCCTTCAGGGAAAGGCCTGCCGGAAAAGATGCGTCTTTAAAGCCTTTTTGAAACTAGCCAGTGATGTAATAAGACGCATCTCGTCTGGCAGGCCGTTCCAGAGCTTAGGGGCAGTAGCTGAAAAGGCCCTCTGAGAGGTCTGGGACAGCAGCAGCACTGCAATTTGACCAGTGCAACGACAGAGCAGACTAGGGACACAAAGGGAGACTGGCAAAACTGCATATGGGAATCTGCATCTTGCTGCACTGACATTTCCCCTTTTCTGAATCTCCTTTTCTTCATAATGATTTAAACTCCAATTAGGTTTTCCTAGATCAACTGTTTTGATAATAAAGAGAGTTTCAATAATGTTTTAAAGAAATGTAATACAGTTTGGCCAGTGTCCTGTTTTCAGACATGTACATCTTGGCCCTCTTACCTCGCACAAATACATAGGTGCTGACTGCAGTGGTGCCCTCAATTTTGGCATTGATGTACTTGTAGTAACAGCGGTAGTAGCCTGTGTCATTAGCCTGGGTCCCCATCAGTGTCAACACCTTGCAGTATGGCTTGGTTTCCGTGCCCTCACAATCTTCTTCCTGGACTGTTCGGATACCGTCAAGGCTCACCAACACCACTGAATCACTTTCCTTCCCAAACTGGACAGTGTCCTCTCGACCTCCGGGCCACGACCACTCCAAGGGATGCTGTCCTCTTTAGTAAAATGAAAGGAATATCAGAAAGACAATAAGAAGAATTTTTAATTGACTTCCAGTGCTGTGTCTTATGTTCTAAAATCCCCCTTCCATTTTCTAATGCCTCTAACAAAGCTGGGAGCTAGAAATAGTTAGGCAGAAGGGCTGGGAAGAGTAGGGGATGGGCAGACTTACAATTCTGCCTTGCAAATTACACCAGGCTGGCATCTCAAAATGAGTATTGTGAGGAGAAGCACTGGGGTAGAAGAAGCTAAGGAGCAAGGAGTAATTAAAACAGAAGCTGATCTGGACATACATGAGCTTGAGGGAGATATAATAGCCTGAGAACAACTCAAATGCCACACTGAAAACTGCAGGCAGAAAGGAGACACAATATGAGGGTCCTAAAAGGGTGAAATGAGACTACAGAAGGCATGTTGATCATATTAAAGTACCAATTTATACAAATTATACAAACTGTTAAATTATGTCCATTTAACTGTTGCAACCTCTGCAAGTAATTCTTTGAGTTGTAATTGTAATTCCTAAATCGGTGACTCCTCAAGAACCTAGGAAGCTGCCTTCTACTAGGTCAGAAATTTGCCCTTCTAGTTCAGAACTGTCTGTTCTGACTAGCAGAAGCACACTAGGATTTCAGCCAGAGGTCTTTCCCATCACCTGTTAGATCAGTGCATCTCAAGCTAATACCTCCACCTCAGTGTGCCAGGGACCAGCACCATATCTGTGTCAATTGGCTATCATTGTTTCTTTCCTTCCTGGAAACTTACCAGAGACTGGCAGCAAATGGCTCAGGGACTGACACCAGTCCATGGTCCACCACTTTGAGCAGCACTGTGTTAGATGATTTCTTCACCTGGATTTCCTAGTAATTGAGGCTGAGGATTTCTACTTGTAATTCATGCACTGAGAATCTCTGTTAGGTCAGAGAAAGCTACTCTCACATAACTCTATAGGAATTATTATGAAATCAGTTCAAATCTTTAAGTCAACATAGCCACAGAAGTTGTTGGGTGCTTCTGGATCCCAAGTAACAAGATTATTGTAGCATAATGACATGTGTTTGTCTATCAAAGGCAAAGTAGTGTCTGCTAAGGCAAGGAGATCATATAAATTTACTAACCAGCTTACTGCTAGTGAGATGAAAACTTTTTAAAAAATTGGCAAGACTTTTACCAGTTCTCTTACAGATCTTCAGAAATATTGCCAAAGCAATGTGGCATCTTACTACCTTCCAAGCCCCTCCACTACAGTCTGCACTGGTCAAGCCTTATTTGGAATACTGTGTCCAGTTCTGGGCACCTCATTTTATGAAGAACATAGACTAACTGGAGCAGGTTCAGAGAAAGACAATGAGGATAATAAGAGGTATGAAGAACAAAATATGTGAGGAGAGGTTGAAGGAGCTGGGCATGTTCAGCATGGTGAAGAGAAGACTGAGGGGTGACATGATCTCACTTGATAAATCTCAAGGGCTGCCACAAAGAGGAGGGTTCTGGCTTGTTCTCTGCTGCATCAAAGGGCAGAACTAGCTCTAATGGTTTTAGTTACAGGAAGGCAGATTTCAAGTGAACATTAGAAGGAATCTTTTGACAGTGAGAGTGGTTTGACAGTGGAACTAATTGCCTAGAGAGGTAGTGTTGACTCATTCTTTGAACATCTTCAAAAACAGGCTGAACAGCTACCCCTTAGAAATGCTCTAGCTAGAGCATGTAGCATGGAGGGTCATATGGGCAAATTTCCTCTCCCCTGTAGTAGAAGTTACAAGCATCCATTATAGTATTCAATCACATGATCAAATTATAGAAAAACTTACAAGGTCTATGCAAATAAGGTACAGACTTATGAAGTCTGTGTACTATAAAATTTGCACCTCTCCATGTTATTGATGAGGCTGTTTTGTACTCAACATTGTTAAGAAATCAGGACTGGGAGGACCTCTATCTATCTATCTATCTATCTATCTATCTATCTATCTATCATCTATCTATCTATCTATCTATCTATCTTCCTTCTGGGAATTCTGCTCCCTGTTTCCACATGCTTTGCTATTCAGTTCTTAAATAAATGCTCAGGACATGTTCGAAGGAATTTACCTTACATCTTTACATTGATAGCCATATATCTGAAGTAATCAACATCTGACCATCTCCAGAAATTTTAGTAGGAGGGAAAAAATAGGATGGGAAAACTACATCAGACTAAGATACAGGTTCAGCTAAAGGCCTATTTAGTCAACCACACGATGGTCAATAAGATGCTCAATGGAACCCCCAAAACAAGACACAGGTGCAACAGTGTGATAGGATGATACTGACAGTAATATATAACCATCATTACTGGCATTATCCTTACTCCATCAATTTGTTTTTGTTTTTGTTGTGTGCACTCAGGTTGGTTCCAACTTATGGTGACCCTAAAGCAATGCTACCACAGGGTTTTCTTAACAAGATTTGTTCTTAAGGAATTTTGCCTTTGCCTTCTTCTGAGGATCAGAGGGTGTGACTTGCCCAGGGTCACCAAGTGGGTTTCCCTGGCTAAGTAAGTATTATAATCTAGTCTCCAGAGTTGTAATCCAATACTCTAACCACTGGATAATTAATTTCCAGCTCACCCAGACTTAATTATCAAGAATATTTCTGATATCCAGGGTTTGTTAGATTACTACACATGTATAGTCTGATGTAGTTTCCCCCTCATATCCTTCCCCCTCTTGTTTGTTTCTTTGTTTGTTTATGGGATTTCTATCCTGCCTTTCTCACAAAATGGGATTCATGAGGTATGATGTGCAATGATGAAGTCACAATACCAAAGGGAATCTGAAGGTTACTACAAAAATGCATCCATATTACATTTTGCAGTCATCTCATTAATTCCCATGTTTCCACAAATCTGTTGATAATAATCCCAATATAATTGTGCAGTCCCATAAAGATTTCTTGTCCTATGATGGTGCAGTTAAATAATCATTGTGCACAGATACTTGTGTACAACAGTGACCAACAAAGGGGCATGAAGTACAGACTGAAAAACAAAACAAACTGTATACTGTACATGAGTTCTCAAGTCAATTTCAGGGATCCTTCAAGTTAAATTGAAAGATATGTGGAGTGGAACAAAGGGCAGGATTATAACAAAATAGAATAGAGGACATATGCCATCATTAGCTCAGTTTTTGGATTCGAACTAGTGAAAGATGCACTGTTCAGTTCCCTACTTTGTTTCATTCTGTGATACACAAAGAACGAATTGGGAAACAGTTCATGTTCCTTTGAGTAAATGGATCCAGCACCTTATGTTCAAAGAAGGAAAAGGTTTTGGAGATTTGCACAGGGAGCTGGAATAGTGAAGGCACGTTTTAACACTGCTTACAAGTAGCACCTATGATATTATTCCTAGATCTCCAACATGGTCACACAAATCTATCTCCAGTTCTCCAATGAAATCTGAAGAGAGATGTTACTTCAAATGTACTTGAAATAATTTTGTTCTACTACAGAAATCTTCCACTGACCCATATTAGCATTCTTTTCAGCACTATCTTTCCTTGGATCAGAATTTGAGCCCCTCTAGCTCTCACTATTATGAGCCATGTCTATTCAGGGTGGTCCACACTCCAGCGAAGGGACTGTGAAACTCAGCTGGGCACATTAAAAAGATGTGTGAACAAGTAGGAATTTGCTTCACATTAAGAAGCTGTTGTGGGGAAAATGAGCGGGTGACAGTGCTCCAGGGCAAGAAATATAATGATTTAACCAACTTCCTTTTTGATGAAGACATTTCCTTGAGGCATTACAGAAATGACATTTATGCATGGCTGATGCTGTCAGTAAGGCTGTCAGTAATTTTTATCAGACGATTCCAAGACTCCAATTTGAAGGCACAAATTTAAAACTGCTTGACCTTATTTCAGAGGAGTTTATCATACGACAGAATTTGGGGGTATAATGCAATGGCAATCCGAACGCAATCATGGGGTTTCATGTTATTGCGAATGAGTGTATCTCACACAATTTTGGGCAATGGGAAGTCATTCTGAATGCAATCATGGGGTTTCACATAATTGCTTATTAGAGTATCTCATGCAATTTCGGGCAATGGGGGGTCATTTTCGGGAAATGGGAAGTCATTCTGAACACATTCCGAACGCAATCAGATTTCACGTAAATTCGCTAAACTAGCGAATTCATGTAATTGCGAACTGGCTCCATTCGCAATTGAGAGAAATTCCTCTCATGTGATAAACTCCAGAGAGAGCTATTCATAAACTGAGAGACCTCAGCCTTAATGGAAGCAGGAATTATGGAGCATAATCTTGCATGAGGATACAGACCCCATTTATTGTCATGCGCTTTCAAGTTGATTCTGACTAATGGCAACCATAGAAAAGATTTAATCGGAGTGGATTTGCCCTTGCCTTTCCCTGAGGCTCAGAAAGTGGGACTTGTCCAAGATAACCCAATGGGTTTCCTTGGCTGAGTAGGGATTTGAACCCTGGTTTTCTAGCATTCTAATGCAGCATTCAGACCATTACACCATGTTTAATAATTGCAAGGTCACAACAAAATTAATCATGCTTTCTTGTTGCCTTCATCCTTGCATGTAGCATGGTAATATCCCTTGAAGAATTAAGAATGAGCTGGATCAAAACAGCAGTGAGAGATGAATTGCATTTTGGGAAGATTCCTTTGTATAACTTAGTGAAAAGCTCAGTCTCTTTGCTTTGGCAAAGGCATCTTTCAACATAACAAGCCAGACTGGAAATAAGACACTTTCCTGCTCCCTGTGAGTCTCTGTCATATAAATAAATGCTCAATGTGATCTGGACAAAAGATATAATGTTAACATGACTTTTTTTTCCATTTTATCAAATAAAGAGCTGTAACAGCCTGTAAGATTACAATTCTGTAGACCAGGGTTAAAATCCCTGCTCAGTCATCGAACCCCACTGGGTGACCTTGGGAAAGCCACACTCTCTCAGCCTCAGAGGAAGGCAAGAGCAAAAACATCTCTGAACAAATCTTGCCAAGAAAACTCTTGTAATAGGATCACTTTAGGGTTGCCATAAGTCAGAAACAACTTGAAGACAACAACAACAAGGAGGAGGGGGGTTAAGGTAAGTAAGTATATAGGATGGAGATGTGTCCTCAGCAGTAATGAACTATGTTTTGTTTTCCCTGATATATGTAGGGATATATGTAGGGAAAGGTCTGGAATATCAGTTCTTAGTAGAAGGTGCCAGTATGGAGAAAGTGCAGCCATAGGACTGTGTTGCAATGTTTAAATATCCATGCATATACATCAGTGGACACTGACTTTTACACATTGTTTGTAGACTTGTACTTTGGTTGTCTACCACATTACAGAGCTGTAAACTCTTTTTTTTCTCTTCCAGGTAAACTGTTAGAAAACATTATTAAAATGAGGTAGTTCTTTTTCCACACTGCAGTCTGTCCTGGGAAGCCCTTTTCATTCCAAATTTGATTTGCTGTGGGACATTGCGAAAGCTGAAGTCCAAGAAACACAAGTCCAAAGCCTCCTTTGGCATGTGGAACTAGTTTTAATGTGCTTCAAATTTCAGCTATAGCTGTTGTAGGTCCCTGTACTTGCTTTTATTATACTTTTCTTGAATATGTGATAAAATAATAATAATTCTGCACATAAACATTAGATGCTATTTCTTTGGGAGCTACAGATGGTGCAAGAAAATAACAACCTTCACAATGACATACTCAAAAGAAGACATCCCTAGGGGTTAAGGTGGACTTATGCATGGGTATGTCACTAGCAGGATGTCAGACATAATGTCCAATTTTCCTAAGGAAGTCTCTCAATTTGCTATAACAGGGACACAAAAGTTTATTCTGTGTTGTCAACCTGAGTAGCGATCAAAGCATACATGTTCCCTTCCTCTCTTCTGTAAACAGATTTACTTCCTCCCACTATTTTGCCACAGCACTTTGGATTTATAAAACCTTCTGAAATCCTGACACCAGTTTCTTCTTTGCAATTCTCAAAGGAGGTAATTTGCGGTGGAAATGTGTTGGATAGCAGCGAGGTGCTTGGACTTGCAACTCTATACCTTCTTCCCAGCTGGGGTAACAGAATCATTCTTTCATCCCAGTCCTATTCTAGGGGGGGAAAAGGAAGGAAGGAAGGAAGGAAGGAAGAGAAAAGAAAAGAAAAGAAAAAGGTGGTGGTGGGAAGAAGGAATCTAGCAGCACTTTTGAGACTGGTTCATTCAACATGAACTCTGTGAACATTGATCCACTCCTTCAATCCATTAATTAATATTCATTAATAAAGTGGATTAATATCCTTGAAAGCTCATGCTGAAACAAACCAGTTAGTGCTACTAAATTCCTTCTTCCCACAGCCCCATTTTCGTTTATATGCTGTGACAGACTAACAGCACATCTTGGACAATCCTGTTCTAGATATTCAGCATCAACACACTTAAATTCAGCATTCACAGTTGACAAGAAGCCAAGTGGAGATGCTTCCCACAGAATCTCTACAGCTGGCTTTTGAGAATAATTTGATATGAGAGTTCGGAAGAGCAAATTGCATTCTTGTTTGCCTCATACCTGCAAGTAATATTCAAGGTATCCTTAGCGTTGATCACATATTCCTCTTCAGTGATGCTAAGAGTTGGTGGGGTCATAGAATAACCACTCACTAGATTTAGGGGAAGAAAGAAACAACTTCATAAACAACAGCAGTAGTATCTGTGAGGCACTCAGTAACATTGTTTATTGCAGCAGTTTTGTCAAGTATGACTCGTAACCTGGCATTTCAAAATTACAGGGTGATTTCATTACATCAGGTAAAAATGTATTAGTAAAACATTCAGAACCACATCATATCAAAGGGTTATAATTAATAAAGGCCCACCATGCAAAAGCAAGAGAAATTTGTCACTGATGACTCTAAAGGTTAAAATACAAGCTGCATTAAATGCATGGTGAAAGGTATTGTTTTAGAGGAACATGGTTCCCTAATCCAGATCAGTCTATTGTGGCAAAGCTAAAACCTCTCTCTCCCAATCCACTTTTAAACTTAATTTTTCTCCTCCCAAAGAGTGACTTCCTTTTTTAAATCTCTGCACTGTGGGATATGTTGAAGGAACCTCCTCTGCCCATAGGAGGTGGGCAGGTCAGCCCACTATACATTTAATTGGTAGTTTAAAAAGAAATAAAGTAACTTTCAATTGCAATTGTATGTAATTTAGCCTTATCCCCCAACTTCTGGTACAGCATTAGTTTGTATTAATTTCTTTGGTGTATTTTTTAAAATATAGGTGAACAGAGGTGACAATATTGTACCTAACATTCAGAAATAAGTCTCTTATAAGGCAATAAATGCTATGTTCACAATATACACAAACTGACATATTCTGCAAGAAAGGAGGAGTATAGCATTGGATGACAGGTGCTCAGACTGTTAGATGGGAAGTCTTGAAATACAGAGGAAACATTGATGGAAGAAGCTTCACCATTGCTCAGAAATTGCCAGGATCTTGCTCATTGTACTCTTCTCCTGGCTACCAGAAGATAAGCTATTCAAGCCACTTCTTTTTACACCCTCTTTTCCCCCCCAACATATGCCAGCACACAGAAGTCACGTGTACCTGTGTTGCCAGGCTTCTTGGGTATCTACAGGGAGGGGAGGAAAGAGGGAATTTCTCTACCTCCTGGAATCACAAATTTATTTATTTATTTATTGTAATGTGCACACATGCACACTACCTGTTTAGTCATCAAGAGCTCCACTCCTACTCAGGATGTGGATGCTAGATTGATACTGCATTGTGCCAAAGAAGAGCCTCCCTGGGTCAGCAAGCAGTTGAGATGAAGGCAGCTTGTTTTGATCTAACAATCCTGCTTCTGCACCTTGGATGTCCTAGGAATACCATGATAATATGCTCCTGATGAGATATATTATTTGCAAAAATAAAATTTTAATCTGGGTATAAAATCCATTGCTTTTATGTTCATACTCAGGCATGTGGTTGAGAGGCTGTGGATTGTGCCAACTTTGCAAGGTAGGGCAATGTTGATATACTCGTTTTGTTGTGGGGAGAAGTATGTTCTGTGACAATCCTAAAGTGCTATTATGAAATATCCTGATGTGTTACCTTTTTAAGGGTAGATTGATCATAGCAGCAGTGTAATCTATTATGGCACAGAAGGCCATTACTTGGCATTAAGGAAATCAGAGAAAATGAGGATATCAGCAGAAGACAGAAACCAAAAGACACATTTTGGTAGAAAGACTATTTTGAACATTAGATTCACCCAAGAGGCCGGGCTTTTTGCAGGAGGGGGGCACTTTAAACTCTGCAGAAAAAGGCTTCATGGTTTTTCAAGTAGTATCCGTGAAAATTTACAGCAATGTGCATAATACGCTTACATGTTTATTAGCCTCAGATCTCCTAATGGCTGTACCTAATGGCTTCATATAGATATTAAAAAGCACTGAGGGCAAGCCTATATTAGGCGGTACTCCCAAAGGTGCTGAATCTATTTCGGGTATATGGTTTAGCACCTTGGATAGTTCCTTCAAAATTTGGTCAAAACTCTACAGGAAATCCATTGCTGTACTGATATGGAAGGTAGAAGATGCTACTGTAGAACAACAACCTTTTTACCACACCATGGGTCTCTACTCCAGGTCACCCCTCCCTCTCTGCTAGCCTTAATCATCCAAGAAGAGCACGGCTCACATGAGAGTAAGTGCTTGTTTGTGTTATTGCAGGCATCACAGTAATTGAATCATCTCATTACCTCAGATTTGTTGTTGTGCTGAGAACTTATATATCATGACAGAGAATCATGATTTTATTCTCAAAATGGTTGGTAATGGCCACAGTAGGTTACTGAGTTCAGAGCACCACTGTCCAAGTTAAAGATCAGTTGCCTTATATGGCCCAGAATGTTTCACTGGATGGCTATGAGGAGCCAATCATGGCAGTAAATTAAGCTTTCTTCATTGCTGAAAGCATCATAAAATAGACATAAGCATGTGCTCTAACTTGTGTCCAATCAGCTTTGAATTGAGATTTTTTCCAGCCATTATCCAACTTAGTTTTAGTCTAGAGATCACTGAAAAACCAGAAACAACATGGGTTCTTCAACACCAGAGAATGCACTGAACTCATGCTGATGAATCATCATATCCTTCCACTTCACAGCAAGACAGGGGCCTTGGAAGAATTACTTGTTCTATGCAGAAGGAAGTCACCGAGAACATTGAGGAATTTATGGGATTCCCTTCATCTACCATGCTGAATGGGTCTCCCAACAACCTGAGCATCATTCAGGCTCCTGAAGCAAGGTCAAGGTAAATTTTAGCATATCCTAGTGTGTAAATTATATTCTTTACCATCTTGCATTCAAGAATATATTTATTATAGGATTTCTAATTTGTTATGGCATTTGTTAGAAATCTTTTAACCTTTTGCTCGCTTTAAAATATAGACAAAATACAGTGCCTATTAATATGAATATGGAAAATAAATATAACAAAGAGAACTACTTCTTATATTTACCCATAACCCTCTGACATTCCCCCCAAAGTCACAGTCTCTGTTTTAAATGAGAAAACATCTCTAAACATTTGGAATTTAGATAGTTCAGATATGAAGCACCTTTCTGTGCCACTTTACATTTTTAATGTTTATATACATGGTGGTTGCTGAGTGAAATAGTATTTGTTTTTCAGTAAGACTATGACCAGAGGAAGTTGGAATAGCTACACTCCTTTGCCAGCAAATGTCTACATTTCATAATAACAATGGGAGGCTGAGGAGAAGACAATGGGAAAGAGAAACTGAAAACTTTGTCAAGATGAATTACAGTCTGGAAAAGGAGGTACGTAAAAATGCCAGACAAGCAGACAAGAGTGCATTTGGGAAGCAGATTCCCCACAGACTTCTGAGAAACGTGCAGGGTAGTAACAGCCTGATCAGAAGAATGACCTGCCTGAAACTTAGTTCTGTATAGACATCCTTGCTCCTTTTAATTGTTTTACACTTCCTTCCTGCCAAGAAGTAATTCAGACTGCAGTCATTTGACTAAGTATATCTATAGAAACTGGATTGGAATCAGCTGTCTCTCACTTCTACCTCTGAGAGACACACCAATCTCTAAATCACGCGTTTCCTGTAGTAGTGGCTAGTGTAATACTAGTCACCATCACAACAGCAATATGAAATGACCAGATGAAGGTGGACCCTCCCTGGATTGTGGTACATTAAACTCTCTCTGCCCCTTTGCTACTGGAATTTAGAGAAATGGTTTTTAAAATGTAAAGAACAGTTCCCTGGAGATCAAAGAAGCAAACCATTCTACTATGGACAAATGTCTTGAAGCCAAATTATCTGAGCAGAGGATTGAAGCATGTTCAGTTTGCAAAAATTCAGGAGACAAAATGATTGTTAACATGGAGCCACAAGGATCAAGTGGAAGCATGCTATAGATTCTCGCTCACAGCCGAGGAACATTACTTTTTTGAACTACAGTTCCCAGAGTTAGGATTCAAGCTCTGCACAGAGTGGGCAAGAATTTGTCCATAGGGATCAAATGAATGCTGATAAAGTAGAACCTCAATGCTTCTATTTGCATTGTTAAAGTTAAATACATCTCCATCTGACCAGCAAAACAACCACCTAGGAGGATGCTTTGAATTGCTCTGCACTTTAGCTCATTATAGGTATAAATACTTCACAATTGGTTTAGTTCATTATATGTATAATTTAAACATATGATAAAATTTTATAAAGGGTGTATTTGATTTTTGTCTTGTTCTCTTATCACATTACCAGTTATACTCTATCCCTCTGGGAACAAAAGAAGTTACTTTGTGGGTATGCCATCAGGTGTGCACTATTGATCAAAAGGATATTTTTAAAAGGCAAGACAATAAATAAACAAAAGTAAAAATAAATAAATAAAATGGTAAATAAAGACAGAAACAAGAGAAGACAACCTCCATCCCATCTGAACCTTTGGTTGGACATTCTGGACTAGATAAACACAAAGACTTGCATTTTGGGTCACATGCCATGTAAAAAACTAACTAGACTAGCAGCTGAATTCTTCTCCAACACTGGTGATGACAAAAGATGTTCCATGGCACCTAAAGGCAACAGACTGATCGAAGTTGGGATGCACCAGACAGCAGTGTACCATATGGAATGCACCACTTTGGCCACTGGCAGAACTGGCCACAGATACTTATCATGCCAAGCCTTCATGTTTGCGGTGCTACTGAAAATATCTCCCAACAAAATGTGACAAGGATAACAGAAATTATGGACAAAGAATTATATATCCACAACAAATGAGACCTAATCTGTTGTCCTAATATTGCAGATAGGAGGGGAAAGAATCTACCTAGAGGGAGAAAGAGAGGGACTGCTTAGAAATCTCAACCCCTCCTCCCCACTGCACTGCCACAGCAAAAGTCATGCCTAGTTTTTCTCAAGCCCTAGCCTATTTTCAGAGGCCAATTTTCAGAAAGAATCTCCTATTACTTGCTGCAGAAGGAAGGAAAGGAAGGATACACTGTGGCTTCTGTCAGTACAAGTTGTTGGGTTTTTGTTTCTTATATTATTATAAACTGTTGTAAGCCATCTTGTAGGTGATCACAGACTGAAAGACAGAAGGGGTAGCCAAAGTGCAGGCTTCTTGGTGGCATTTGTTCCAATTGGCTACCACAGAGGAGAAGCAGTTCATCCTTTGGAGTGGCTGAATTTTGCTTCATCTGGGCAAATTATTAAATTTATTGCAGGGGCCCTGGGGAACGAAAATGGGGTGGAATGGAAGGGAGCGGTAATGGGACTGAACGGGCAAATCATGCATATCATTGCATAGGAGAACACTGCAGTTGCCACCAGGAGTCCCCAATCCGTTCCGCATCCGTCCTACAGCAGCCAATTTCCGAGAACTGCTCAGAACAGTTCTCAAAAATCAGCTGCTGTAGGACGGATGCGGAACGGATTAGGGACTCCCGGCGGCAATTGTGGTATTCTCCTGTGCAACCATATGAGTGATTTTCCGCTCCCTTCTGTTCTGACCTGTTTTTGTTCTCCAGTGCCCATGTGATAAACTTATATGTTTTAAGGGTCGTGGGGATGCAGTGGATTAGTGATTAAGACACCAGTTCTGATGAGTGGAAAATAGGAAGGTTGGCAGTTCGAGGCCCAAATGCTGCATGATGGGGTGAGCTCCCATCATTAGTCCCAGCTTCTGCCAACCTAGCAGTTCGAAGCATGCAAATGCAAATAGATAACTAGGTACCACTTAAGTGGGAAGGTAACAGCATTTGGTGCAGACATGCTGGCCACATGGCCACCAGAGCAGTCCTCCGACAATGCTGTCTCTTTGGCTTAGAAACAGAGATAAGCACTGCCCCCTACAGTCAGTTATGACTAGACATTCATGTCAAGGGACTACCTTTACCCTTTTTTACCTACCTCTTATGGTGAATGCTCACTATACAAAACTATGAACAATTTAGGGTAGAGTCATTCATGGTGTGACTTTAAGCAAGCAAAGCAAGAAGTGATCCTCAATTTGCACAGAGTCAGATGACAACAGAGAATTACTTGGAATAAGATAAGAACAAAAATAAAAAGTAGATTTGAGTATGAATATGCACACACATGTACACCAGCAGATGAGAATTTAAGAAATGGAAATAATAAATCTGAAACCAATGAAGTCTGAAAGCCACTGACTATACATCTATGTCTATGCCTATCTATCAAACTCCATTTTAAAAAAGAATCATGGCTAGATATTTTGTTCCCTTCCAGCTTTTGAATCCTTTCTAGCTTTTCTACACCAACAGCTAAATATACTACTAAATGTACTACTTTTGCCCTCAGATGAAGGCAAAGGCACCCCCAGTACCCAATACTCAAAAGTCTCCAGGGTTGCCCATCTGAGACCTCTGAGGCAGATCATGTTAACTCACCTAAACTAGGTATGGGTTCTGGGGACAAGGGTTCTTACTTACAGCCTTAGTGTGCTTGACAAGAATACAGAAGCATAAGCTCAAACTGAAAACTTGTTCCTGATTGGCAGTGCTGACTGAAATAACACAAAAGAAATGAGTGGAGGAAAGGGAAGAGGTACAGATGGAAAGGGTTAAGCATCATTTTCTCCCTGAAGCGATCACTTAACAAGTGCTATACGAAAAAAGGGAGAGAAAACATTTGGATGTTGTACAAAAAAATGTGTTCTATAGTTATGAAAATAAATGAAAGCATTTTTTGGTGAAATCCCTTGAAAATATAATCATTTTAAAACAAAAATATTCCTTATCCATCCTGAATGCAAATCTGTATTTCCAATTTACTGCTGGACACGTATGCTTCTACTACAAACTCTGGTGCCCAGATGGCTGGAAACTTTTGATAGAGTAATAGTTTGTCCCTCAGTTATGTGCTTAGCAAAAATATTGTGGATAAGCATAAAAGGGACTAAAATAAGGATTCCATGAACCATCTGTGGGATGGAGCACTCAAAATCACACTGGGGAAGACCTTGAAGCCACATAACAACAATCGTAGGGAGGACAACATTACTGTTGCTCACTATATTATCTCCTTGCCATATAAATACTGATAAATTTTTTGTTTTCAAAAGTAGCAAATATATATTTTAACATATGAATATAACTTATTGTTTCCTCCCCCTTTCCATCTGGATATGCAATGGAATTAACTGCTGCTGCAGTGTCAATTTTTTCAGGGGTCCCAAGCCTCCTGTTACTGCCTTCCAATTCATGTAATAGAGTGTCCTTGGGCTGCTGTTCTCTGGTCTAACCCCAATCAGCTAATGCTTCCCTTAAGTAAAGTCAAAGCATGCAAACAATATTAGGTGACTGAAAAGGGTGCCCATCCATTTTGTTGATTAAAGATACAATCAGAAGGCTGGGTACAAAGATTCTCAACAAACATATAACTGGGTGGAGGATACAAAAAAGGATGCAAAAAAGAAAGAAAGAAACATCTCTCTTCACTTTATGACCTGCTAGGCAACAACACCACGACAAGAATGGGGGAAGGAAGAAAATGCATAGCCTGTGCAGGTTTAGGCTCTGGGATTCCTGCAGATGTATCCTGTCTGAGGCTCCCCGCAAGTACAACAGGAAAAGGAACAAACTCTCCACTGGAATACCACATGTGTCGTGTGAGGGGTGGGGAAGAGTGACACAAACATCTGTAGCACTGACTGGTCAGTTTGGAACCACTCTTCCCATGAATTTGCCTTTAATTCTTTCTTTCTAGCAGCAAAAGGGACTTTTCCAAAATAGCCAGTTTCTCCCTCCAGATGTTTGTTATATACGTTACATTTACATCCCACTTATCCTGTAATGAGTTCAAGGCATTATGCATTACCCTCCTTCCCCCAGTTTATCTTTACAACAACCCTGCAAGGTAGATCAGACTGAGAAATGAGATGGCTCAAGGTCACCTATGGCTCCCTGGAGGCTTGAATCTGGATCTTCCAAGTCCCAGTCTAAAACTCAGACTTCTACACCACGCAGGCTCCTAGCATCTTTGAACTTTATAACCTCTTATAATTAATGTTATTCTGACTCTATACCTAGGAAGTGGCTCAGTTCAGTTCTATTTTTTTTCTGGCTCAACAATAAATTAATAATAATAATAATAATAATAATAATTTATTTTTATCCTGCCTCTTCCCATAGGATCACAATAAAATGCAATACAACCCTTACAAACGAAACAATGGCTTGACTACCTTCTCTTCTGTCTTCTCTGACTGTCTTGTCTTCCTATTTAAGTTACAGTTTCCCCATGTTGGCAAAATTGGATACAAATGATTAAAACCAGTACATGTTAAAAACATACAAAAACATCAGTACTACATGTGTGCCTGTATATGCAAATGTTTGCACACAGTCTCACATACACTTGTACATGTGTGTGTGTTAGTTAAAAAACCTAACTCATGATGTGGACAAAGTACAACAGTCTTGGTTTGGTTATTTTGGCTTCCAGGGAGATTTCAGGCTTGATCTGTTCAAGAACTCATTTGTTTGTCTTTGTGGCTGCCCACAGTTTCCTCAGCACCCTTCTCCAGCACCACATCTCAAATGAGTTGATCTTCTTCTTATCGGTTCCCTTCACTGTCCAGCTCCCTCATCCATACATGGTGATGGGAAATATAATGGATTGGATAATTCTAACTTTAGTGCTCATTTGTACAGTGGTCCCCCGGGTTACGAAGTAATCCGTTCCAGGATCCCTTTTGTAACCCGAAAACCTTCGTAACCCAGGGGACCGCTGTAAGTAAAGGAAAGTGCTTGGCGCGATTTGAATTTCGCGCCGCTTTCCTTTCGGAACCCGGGGTTTTTTTCGCAAGCCGGGGCTGTTTTTCCGGCCCCGGCTCTTTCGTACCCCGGGGGACTCGTAACCCGGGGGACCACTGTATATCTTTGCTCTTTAGGATCTTGTCTAGTTCTTTCATGCTTCCCTTTCCATTCTTAGCCTTCTTCTCATTTTTTGACTGCAGTCTCCGTTCTGATCAATGTTTGATCCAAGGTACAGGAACTTTTAAATTATTTTGTTACTATTTTGGTTAACTATTTAACCAGACATAGAAACTGGAAATATAATGACATGAACCATCCTAATTTTAGTATTCAATGATATATCTTTACACTTCAGGATCTTGCCTATACTAGTTCTTTCATAGCCGCCCTTCCAAATCCTAGTCTTCTTCTGATTTCTTGGCTGCATTTTCCATTCTGATTAATGACTAAGACAAGGGCAATCTTTTTCAATGTCTTCATTGTCTAGTTCACAACAACAGGGCCTGACCAGGTAAGACACACATCAGGTTGGAATTCTCAGCAGTGCCTCCAATGTTGTTATTTAATTTTAATCATTTTATGTAATTTTAATTGTAATTGTTTAAGTCCTTTTTAAGGGGGGTTATTTATATATATTGTTGTATGGTTTTAAATACTGTAAGCTGCTTTGATTGCTCCAGCAAAAAGCGAGGTATAAATAAAAGCTTTATTTATTATTAATTATCATATAATGTACAACTTCCCCCTCTTGGCAAGAGATTTTGGCAATTAGAACTGCTAAGAAATGGCACTGATGGACAAACAGGTGGTTTGTGTTCTCTAGTAAAACTCCTATGTGTGAGGGAGATCTTCCTTCTAGAATACAATTTCTTCCCTTCCAAGATTTATGTCCTGTGAAATCCTCCTAAGGGTCCCCCCCACAGGACCCTGTACCAAGTGGGCTTGCAAGCATGCATGTTAACATCTAGCAGGCATGTGTGAAAATAAAATGTTCTAGCTAGCCACTGTGTCTCATATGTGCATATATTAGTCTAATATGTGCACAGTTAACATGGAAAAAGAATTAGTGTAATTAAAAAGGCATGCTGCAGATTCAGAAATATTTGTTTTTTCAAGATGGTTTCCAAGAGAACTGGCAGCAGGACATTAAAATAAACAGAACTGGATTGATGGGATGTTGAAAAAGGAAGCAGGATTCCATAGCCACTCACACCTTGTCTATTTCGGGAAAACTGTATTTCCTATTAGTTTTCCTATCCTTGATCTTTCATTTTATGGTTCTTAAAGGGGCAAGCTGCAGATGAGAAACTTTATCCAAAGTTGAATTATCATCTGTCATTGCTTAAATTTACTTGTCACCAAACTTCTTTTATTAATTCAGATTGCTGATTCAGCATTTCTTATACAGGGACTATATCATGATTGACATATGTGAGGAATAATTCCACTTTGTTCATTTTTCTTTGATCCAGATATGCATATCTCATTGCCTGGGGAGAAAGGCTAATTTATCCTAAATCAGCATTTGTGATTGATTGCAAGGACAGATAAGAAAAATTCCTTGGTGTTCTGACAGATTGATAAAACAGCTCTTAGTTGTCTATGAGATGCCATGACACACTTCCATGCCATAAAATTCTTCCACCCTTCTTCTGATAATCTCTAGGCCTGAGGCAGACCACTTTACAATCTCTAGGGATCAATGTGTCAGGAACATCATTTCGACATCCTCCAACTGTTCCAGTTTGACAGGGATAGTCCTGACTGGTCCTCTGTCATCCCACTTTTTCAGCTATGTTTAAAATGTCCCAGGTCCAATCCAAGCAATTAAAGTGGTGACAAACTGGATTATTTCTGCAGTGTAGATTGGACCCCCGTTTCTCTCTCTTCCTCCCAATTTCTCTCTGTTCTCAGCTTGCTTCAGTTGGTGCAAACTGAGTACAAAGAAAAGCAGTTTATACTCAACTCAGGAGGGAGGTGAGGACAGGAAGGGGTGGAATATTTATCTTTGCCAGTAGGTCAAGGAAAAAGCAAACTGTTGCAACCTTTCTTAACTTGTGTGTTCTTCTTTATTAATAACATTTTGACCACACTCTGATGTTGCATGTCCAACCCCTTGCCATGCACGTATAGGCAACTACAGAACTCCTGAAAGATGCCTGTCCAACCTCTGTTTAAAGACCTCCAAAGAGAGTCCACCAACAGTTGCCATCCATCCAAAGAGAGTCCACTAACAGTGCCATCCATTCCACTGCTGAGTAGCTTTTACAGTAAAAACATTTTTCCTATTATTTAAATGAATTATTTCTTGTATTTTGAATCCATTGGTTTGTGATCCGTTATGTACAGCCTTGGCCAATAGTCTGGGAAATAATTGCTATCCAGTTTAGCCCTGCATTTTAAAAACATAAATCAAATGCCCAGATCCTGAGGCTTAAAGAGGAAAAAGGTACAGTACATTGGAGTTATTTTGGATTAATCTTGCATTTTGTGTGCTAGGTCTTTCAAAACATGCAGTGACATTTTCACCCACATACACCCTCAGTTCTCCAGTGTATTTAGTGGACAGGGAAAGAAAATGGAAAGTGACTGACTCACTAAGACAATCTTAAGGAACCCCACAAGACTGCGTTTATTTGTTTGTTAGTCTGATTTATATCCAAAATTTTCCTCATAATATCACTCAATATAAAATATAATTTTATAATATAAAATTTTATAATATAATTTTACAATATAAAAAACAAACAGATACAACAGTTATGTAGGTTTTTTTTAAAAAAAATTTAAATGCATCAAACAATCATGCCCTAATAAAACATTATTTTGAACCATCAATTTTAGAACAATCAAAAATGCACAAATCACATATTACATTTTTAAAACCAAATGCTCATAGTACATTTCAATCAATTAAAGGCTAAAACCTGGGAAGGTGGTGATAGTTACTCTATATTAATATTAAGGATCACAGCTCAACTTAATTTGAATATAAGTGGGAGATAGCATGAAGCTCAATTATTAATAAAACTTTCTGAAAACCTTCAATTTTCAAACCTGGGCCAGTTTTGAAGAGTATTTTTGTTCTCACCATGCATCCAACCCAAGGCTAGCCTTTTATATTTTAGAAGTGGTGAGTGGGACAAGATTTACAACACACTCTGAATATATTGTAGTTGAAATTATAGAGAAATATTGCACATTTAGGCTGCATCCAAAGTGCAGAAATAACCCAGTCTGAAAACAATTTAACTGCCATGGTTCAATGCTATGGAATTCTGGGAACTGTAGTTTTTTTGTGTCACCAGAGCTCTCTGCCAAAGAAGGCTAAATATTTCATAAAACTAAAATTCCTAGAATTCCATACTATTGAGCCATGACAGTTAAAGTGGTATGAAACAGGATTATTTCTGCAGTGCAGATGCAATCTTGGAGAATTGCTTGTAGCCCTTACAATAATAAAGATATTTCTATAAAAAATAAACACAGATGATCTGCAACAGTTGATTCTGCCCTCACTAAGTAACACTCTTGGCTTTCCCCCATTAATCTGATTCCTTGGCTTTACCATGGAACATATAGTGGCTACGATTGCCTGCTAAGCACTGCACTGTATTCACACAGGTAATCTGTGTTATTACTTCTAATAAGGTTCAATGTGCTCCTATATAGAATACAAATTTATAGATCCAACAGCTCATTGTAACCCAGGATTCGCTAGTATTTGCCAGAGATTACAAAGATGTATCCACATTGGCAATATAAAGTATGCTTGGCTAAAGAGTTCAATGCAAAGACTTCACACAGTGTTTTGTGATCTGTGATTGTTTGTACTCTACTGACTGATTTTGCACAAATCCTTGCAGCACAGTAGAGCATTAACTACTTATTGGAGTACACTTCTCTGCATGGATAGCTTAAACATATGTTTCTTAGCACTTTTGAAAGAGAGTCTTAAAGTTGCCACAAGCTTCCTTTGACAAAAATATTTATTTCAGAATGAGGTTTCATGGATTACAATCCATTTTTGCAGAATCATTGATGGATACTAATGCATTTGAGGAAGTGGACTGTAATCCATGAAAGCCCATGCTAATATTAATCTGTTATTCTTAAAGGTGTCACAAGATCCCTTCCTCGCTTTATATGCTTTTTAGTGATCCAGGGTTCTGGCAACTCACTATAATTCACTACAGAGAATCTGACTGAATGGCCAGAACATAAATTTCTCCACATCTTTCCTGGCCACAGCTACACACACACACATTTACTCTATTATGCAAGTCTTTGGGTTTGTGCTTTATTGATGGTCAGTTTAGACCGGTCTGTGCATATGTACTTTGCCAATTGGATAAAAAATTCCCCTCTTTTCCAGGCTGCTTCGGGAGCTTTATATACCATACTTTTTGGGGTCTGTTCCTTTGTTACATCACTGGCTGCGGTCCAGGCTGCCATACTTTGTGGATTCTGCAGCTTCCAAGACATACTAAGTCTTTGTTTTGCTAAATAGGATAATCAGAGAAACAAGGTGAAAAGTGGAAGAATTCTACCCTGGAATATGTAAGACTTTTCTGGCATATTTTAAAAAGCATCCCTTCCTTTCAGCAGGAAGTCCTCTGCATACTCATCACTATTTAGTTCAGTCTTTGCATTTTCCTCTCTCCTTCCTGCTCCCAGGAATTGTCAGATTTGCTGATCAACAAAGGTTCCTCCCAGCAGAGTACTTTGTTCCTATTTTGTCCTCCTTGCTAATTTCCTTTCCAGTCTGGTAACAATTGAAACCATTGGCTGCTGCTTTTGTCACAGGCTTAGATGAACAAAAACTTTCTTAATTATTCCTCAAATCGCATGAGGCCCTCAACTGAAATAGCCCCAGGCTGGCAGCTAGATTTGGCACTGTCTATGGAAGGGCACGTGGAGTCTGTGGCTTGGAGTGCTTTTTATGAGCTTTGATTGATTCACCAGCTGTAATGCAAGAGAAAGCAGATCTTGCCTTAGTTCCATATGTCCAGCTTACATCCAGACTAGACTACTGTACTGCACTCCGTGTGGGGGTTGTCTTTAAAAGTATTCAGAAACTAGCTGATACAGAATGCAGCTGCTTAGATAGCTGTTGGAGTGGTCAGAGCATTTAGCACTGTTGCATTGACTAGGTTATCACACCGGGGCCTATGTGCCTCCATCCCAAAAATGACTAAAGTGCTGGCATTGCAGAGAACCAAATCCATTTGTGAATGGTTATCATACACAAGCACAACATGAATTTAAATCCACATTAAAGTGGGCCCAATTTGCACTGTTTTATCAGATGGGGCAGAAAAATCCCTATTGCCACCCCCAAAATACCTTTTCAGTGCATGCTCCATCTGTCATTTCCACAGGAGGGAAGGGTGGCAGTCTTGGGGTTCAGCAAGAAAACCCCACATCCATGGCTGTGGGGAACCTGGCCAGAGTGCTCCTCATCCCTCCTCCTCCTCCTTCTCCTCTTCATCTCTCCAGGGGTGATGCCTCAGCTGAGGCTGTGCTGGAGGACCGGCAGCACTTGGTGAGGGCCTCCTGCAGGCTCCTCTGGTGCTGTGTCTCCCTCAGTGGAGCCCCCTTCAGAGCGCGGGTGGCCTGAGAGGCTTTGGAGGCAGCTGGGCAGAGAGTCTGCTCTGCTGCAGAGGCCTTGCCTGCCGTGACTGCTTGCCTGGAGGACCTGGTGAGGCTGTGGGACTGGGGGAGGTTGTGGCATTATCAGTGGCCAGGAGGCTCTTGCTGGCCCGGGGGGGGGGGGGAATGCTCCTGATCATCAGCATCCTCTCCCCCACAAAAACAGCCACATAAAAAGCCCCCCCCTCCCCAAGTCACAACAGTCACACTATGCCGCAGGAATAGGAGGTGGAGGAGGTTCATGGGAATCGAAGGAAATCCAGGGACAATCCACAAAAACATTCAACACCAAGCCCAATGCAATTTGACTATAAATTTGCATTGCAACATGCTTTTTAAATTCGGTGGATCAGCAATTTTACCCATTTCTTGGATTACTCATTATTGTCTGTGGATTGGCCCTAAATTCCATTTGATAGCCTCATGCGAAAGAACATGAAACCCAATGTTTGACTCTGGATTTACACTCAATGTTCATGTGATGATTTCATGCGAAAGAACGTGTAGATTTCCAATTTTTCCCATGTGGTAACGTTCAGAGTGGCTCTTTGTGTGTATCATAAGCAGAGGCACATTTCAAAGCCCTTAATGCTTTGGAATCTTTTTTTTGAACAACTGTACATCCACATGAATCATTGGCCCGGTACAGATGGCCAAAAAAGGCCGCCTGTATGACATGATTAGGATTAGGGAGGGCGCAGCATTTGCACCCTCCCTAACCCTAACACATATGGACGGCGCCTGATGTAATGGCGCTGCAAGAGGGTGCCTAGGGCGCCCTTCCTGTTGTACCATGGCAGCGGCCCCTTTCTCCCCTCCCCAGCACTGGGGAGAGTGGGATGTAGCGGACGCCCAGGGTTCCTGCTGCACCCCGCTTGCAGGCTGCATGGAAGCGGCAGTTTGCCACTTCTCCGCAGCCTGCAGAAGTGGTGAGATGGGGTCTCTGGGGCTGCACCTCTCTCTCCCCGGTGCTGGGGAGGCGAGAAAGGGGCCGCTGCCAAGGCCCCTTTCCCCTCAGGGTCCTTGGCACGGCTGTCTAAAGGTCGCATCAAGGACCAGACACAAAAAAAGAGCTCCATTTTGGAGCTCTTTTTTCTGTTGCGGAAAGGGCGTGCATGGCACCCTCCTGTGGCGCGATGTTGTCAGGTGCGTGCAATGTTATGTAAATTTTAAAATGGTGGCGTCCATACACTTTAGGGCTAGGGAGGGTGCAAACGCTACACCCTCTCTATTTGCACCGGAAAGGCGCTCTTTAGTGCCCGTCTGTATCGGGCCTAAGAGACACTATATTAGAATGGGTCATTAAAAATGGTGTTTGTTCTAACGTCCAGACTCAGCCGAAGGTAGAAGTGAGGGAAAATTAAAAGCCAGTTTTGATCATAGGAATGGGATCCATTTCTTTAACAAATCATAACAAGGGAAATAGCATTTCCCTTCTCAATACTCCCTCTCCCTCTTGTTTGTCCTCAGACCGATCTCTGAGAATTTCCAGATATTAGTGAATATGTTGGCAGCCAATTCAATGTCTAGGCGGCCTTTGGGGTTAGTTCCTTGTGTCAACAAGAGCAGAGGTTATTGCTGACTAGTGATGTCAACACCAGAAGTGTCAGAACAAGGCCAGAGATTTTGCCTTCCTCATTCTGACCTTCGGTGTGCTCCCATTTTTTTTTTTTTTAATTGCAGATGTGGTGGCTGAAACTCTACCTCCAGCTTGTCTTGAACCAAATCAGGGGCAGTACACATAGACAAATATCACCAAAGGATGTATTTTGGTTTTTTAACATTCATGACTGCTTTCAAAAGCTTTGACAAATAAAATATACCTTCCCACTCCACATACTCAAAGGGCGAAATTAGTGTCGCTGGATATGACCCATAAGGTCTTATATGACTTGGGTCCAGATTGCCTAAAGGATCATAGAGCCTTGGTGGCACAGAAGTTAAATGCCTGTACTGCAGCCACTCACTCACAAACCGCAAGCCTTGCATCCTCCTGAGCCCACTAAAATGAGTACCCAGCTTGTTGGGGGCAATTGGCTTATGCATTGTAAATTGCTTAGGGAGTGTTTAAGTACACTCACTGATAAGCAGTATAGAAATGTATTTGCTATTGCTATTGCTATATCATAGTCTCTCATACGTTCCTGCATCCATGCTGAGGCTTTCATACTGAAGACCACCTCTCTGCCCCATCACCCCCACATGTACATCTTGGGGTGTGTTCCCACTATGATTTAAAGCGAATTGCTGATTGGGGTATATGACCATAATTCCCATTTGAAACCAGTTCTGATCCTGCTTTGATCGATTTGTCATGATAAAGTGAGGCAAACACACACACACACCAGTTTTTCCAGACACTAGTTTCCTAGCGGTTGTTTTGGAAACAAGTGGGAATGACAGATCTGAATCGCATCATTCTGGAGGGAAGAAACTAATGGCAGAGGGGTGTTTACCATCCCTCCTCAGTTTTTGGTAGATCCACTATCCCCCACCCCCTCAGTGCTGCCTTTGTGCTTGTGATGTGACCTATAGACGCATGATTTTTTTTTTTTAAAAAAATAAAATTGATAGACCTTTTCAAATCAATTTACCAACATGGAGTGAAGGCAAATCCCAAACTGCTTTAAATGTAAATGGGAATAATTCCTTAAACTGTCTTAATCTGAAGGGGTGAGAATGCAAAAGAGAGTCTTCTTGGTGGCTGCTTCCAGGATCTGGATCATCCTTCCTAAAGATAAAGTTAAAGGTAGTCCCTTTACATTATTGTATGTTTTTACTGATGTGAACTTTTTATCTGTGTCTATTTAACATTTTGTAAACTGTATTGAGACTCAGGGCTGGGGATTTCTACCTTCACATAAAGACATCTAGCAAAGCTTTATGCAGCCAGGTTTCCATCACAGGCCCTGAGATGCCAATAGATAGTGTTCCTCCCAGCAGCAGTCAGCAGAAAGACGCAGTGAAAGTACGTACAAATCAAAGGAGGGACCAAAGAAAGCTGATGAGCTTGAATCAAGTTGCTCCTGGTGCTATGCTTCACTTACAGTTCAGTTTTGAAGGTGGACTTTTACTACAGCTGACACACATGCTGTGAGCCTTCTCTTTACATAGATCCTAGAGCTTGGAGTTAACATGTTAAAAATAACATTGCTACTCATTACTTTTTTGTATTTTTAAATACTGTAAATAGGCAAATGCTTTACTTTTATACACTTTCATCCAAATACATAAGCATTAGATTCCTTCCTTCCTTCCTTTTGTTTGTTTGTTTGTTCATTCCATTAGTGACTAACACTTAATCATTATTGCAAAAGCATTACTTGGGTGCAAGTGGCTATTAGAGCCATTTTTTAATAGCGGTGCCTACAGAAAAATTTTAAGAGTAATATTATGGACACTGACACATTAATAACATATTATGCTACTCATTATTAACAGGCAACACATTACTTGATGACCAATGAGTAACATGTTGATTTTTCAAGTAGTAGTTCCAAGCTCTATTAAGTATTCAGAGAGTGATCCTTCTCTATGGGTGCAGTATAAGGTGTTGGTTATTACCTATAAATCCCTACATGACTTGGGTCTGGCATACTTGAGGGAACACCTCCTCCCATACAATCCTTCCCACACAGTCAAGTCCTATTGGAGGAACCTATTGCAGCCAAAGAAAACGAGGCTGGTGGCGACCTCCCAGACAACCTTTTCAGCTGCTGCTTCAAAAATATGGAATGACCTGCTGGAGGAGATCCGCCATATAACATCGTTGGATGCCTTCAAGAAGGCAATAAAGATGGATATCTTCTGCCAGGCCTTCCCTAACAGACCTCCTGAGACTTTTTAACAGTCCATCTGTCTCACTGCCCCAATCAGATGTTTTCCTATTTTATTGTGAATTCTAATTTAATGTTTTTAAAATTACTATTTTAGATTATTATGTTTTTAATGCTGTAGCACATTGCTGTTTTTGTATTTTTTTTTTACTGTTTCCCACTTGCTGTTCCCCATCTCGATCCAACACAGGGAGGGGCGGGATACAAATAAATAAATATTATTATTATTATTATTATTATTATTATTATTACATCTCTTTATGATGCTAGTGTTGATATTTTGATAGTGTCTCTATGTGTCAAAAACAAACACCAATAGATTGTTGTATCTGGGATTGAATGCCCTTTCAAAAAACTTGTTTGCTCCAAGTGAAGACTTCCCTGAGATGATATAAAATACTTTAATGTGACTAGAAAGTCACTTTGGCAGTATATTTTTAATTTGGGTTAAAATAAGCTGTTTTGAGCCTTAACAGTGCAGAAATAATGGAGATATTTCTGAAGCATACTAAATTCATATGTAAATAAGTAAATTCTACCATGACCAGACACAGAGAATTCATACCATGTGCTATTTTCATAGGATCAGCGCCAACAGCCTTCCCCTCCTTTTCACAAGAGGGAATAGGAAAATCTCCCCTGTGTGCTCCACATGGGGGTTAATTTTAAGTCTTCCATCACTGTCTTGCTCCTGTCCCACACAAGATTAATTGGATGGTTTCTTCAACTATTCCCATGTCTCAAAAATGTACAACTAATTACCATGATTTCTAATCAAATCTTTTGCTATAATTTATAAGGTGTTGATTTATGACATGGACATGACTGTCCACCTATCCAGAATTTATCACATAGAGGAATCTCTGATCCATTATTTACCCCAAGTGAGGATAAATAAAATAAATGATAGATTAGTTGATACCCTCCAACCTGGTCCACATGATGTTGATTAAATGGACAGACTCCCAGGCCTACCCTAAGATAATTTATAACACTGGGTCATGTTTGCCAATTCCCAAGTAAGTTCTACTATGGTATATGACTGTTTTAAGAAAAATTGCTGTCATTAAGTTAAAGATTTAAGTAAACTAAAATGTTGTAAACCTACTCATTAATTGATTAAACCCATTTCTCAATAGAAGTGATGATCTGAAAACATGCAATGAAAATTAGACTTTCTCTCAGCTAATCACAAATTTATTTATTATTTTATTTATTTCAAGGATTTATATCCTGCCTTCCTCCCACAATGGGATTCAGATATACACTATCTGTTATGGGGGGGGGGGGTTATATAAATAAAAACAATAATGTCAAGTGCAGAAAGCCTAAGAATGGAACTTTAGGAGATCTGCATATTATTGCCTTGAAGATTCATGAAGCAACTCAGACCGGTTCATATTGTTTCTGAGCTGCACCAGTCCAGGGTCAACAGTTAATTCAATGCTCCTGTGATTCAGTGGTCCTCTCCTCTGAGTCTTATTTCAGGCCAGGCAGATTCCAAGTGCAATGTCCAGACAGTCCAAAGTCTAAGCTGTTAGGGTCCAAGCAGGTGATTTTGGTCATTTGCTGTCATCTCCCCCCCCCCCGCCACCAAAAGTTCTGTGCATGAGGAAGTACTTATTACATGAAGGATGTTATACCTAAGTAGTTTTTCTTCTGAGTACTCTTGCTCATGCTTTCAACCATAAGTATCTCTCAAGAGGTGTGTATGTATGTACAGTATGTGTCCATGTGGATGAGAGTGTGATTCACTTCATCCTCCTCAGCTCTAGAGGAGGGATTCTGTCATCTTCTCCCCTAAAGTCCAGATTTTTTTTTAGGAATGGTCTCCTCCACAGAACCATCTAGTCAAGGAAGCTCTTCGTCTTTCTGGAAACAGGGTATCTCCAACTAGAGCATGGGATCACGTTCTATGAATCAGTCACATCATCAAGGGGAAAGTTTCTATACATATATATCACTGATATGTTAGTTTCTGCATGAAGAGAATTTAACACTCACCTGCAGTGTTAAAACCCTAGACGTAGGTTCACCATTTTGTAAGAACAAGGCCATACATTCAAGGCATTTATGAAGGAAAGGTCCTGAACACTACTTGGGGATGAATTAAAGCAGCAGGGAGACATATGATGATGATGTTGTTATTCATATGTTTATTTCCTATCCTTTCCCCAACCTTGGGGACTCAAGACAGCTTACAAAAAGAGCACAAATCAAGTAGCCAGAGATAAAAGCTCACATCACTACAAACAAACAAAAATTAAAATATAATTAAACTATTAGTATGCAACTGTTTTTAACATAAAGATCTGTGAGGAAAAGAGATGGGACAGCTCAGCAACAGATAACTTGTTAAGATAAATTACACAGGCCTGCAAAATTGAGGGTCATTAAAACTTCTTAAAAATGTATGCTGGTTTTATATGAATTTGGCATTCTAAATTCAAAAATGACATCCTATTTGTTCTACAGTTTTTAACAACTTGCTTTGACATTACAATGTTGTAATATGTGACTGAATGAAATTATCCTGCAAAGAGCAAAAAAGGATTTAAACTCTCCTAATAGATATTCAAGCCACATTAATTCACTGATATAAAATGCAGGAATCCTTTCAAAACCATTAAAAGAAATCACACTGGAACATCAGCGTCTGCACTTAAAGCTGAGCAACAATTCAATTGATAAAAATATTGAATTTGTGAAAGAATTCTGTGTAGTACATTTTATTATATTTTTAAAATTCATTATCAAAAATACATTAAAAACAACTACAATATTGAAAAAGGTTTTTTTATTTTAAATTGCAAGCTTGTTTTATGATTAGTGTATCATCATTGACAATGTAATATAGTAGTTTAAAACTAACAAAGAAATGAGGAGATCTCTTGCCCCAAGACATGTATTCCATGAAAAAGAAAAGAAATTGGTAGAATGGAGGAAACAACAATACAAAAGATGGAGATTCACAAATGTAGTTACATGGGTTCAGGCTTTATTTTGTTGCTTTGGAGCGAAGAATTACTAGGGTTTCCCCAGGTAGCCTTACAGAAACTCATCTCACTTTGATTTTGTGAAAGTCTAAACAAGTCTAATCCTTTGAGAGCTGATTATGAAGGCACAGCATCTCAAAGCAAAGGTCTCCAAGTTATTTTGTAAAGGAACCTTCTTCAGAGGAGGAAAACAACAGGCAAAAGAAAGCTAATTTGGCAGGTGGGGGACATGGTTGTTCTGAGCAGCTAAAGTGACCAAAGGAAAAGGTATCAGTTGTCATATATTTTAAAGTTCTCCAAGAACAGCTTGTGAAAGCTTGGGGTCCACATATATAACTGGGATCATGGTCAGCTTCATTCAGTGGAGATTGGTGGCTGCAAGGTCAGTGAGGTGGTGAATCCACTTTGAGATTCTGATTGACCTTGAAAGGGGCTATCCAAAATTTGAACTATTTTTGAGGCATGGGTTGGCACCTTCAATAGCTCCTTTAAAGTACAAACTAAAACCCACAGTGAATTCCCTACCCCACTCATACTGGAGCAACCACCTTTCACTTGTGCCATCGATCTTCAGAACTACAAATCACACTGCCTGCTGTCACCCAAAAGGGTGAAGGAGAAATGGAGAAAGTGGGATTACACAATGGCTGCAATCCTACATCCATTTCTCTAGAATTAATTCTCATTAAACTGAATGTGATTAATTTTTAAATAGACATATACAGTATTTTCCTGCACATCATGCTGGCCAAAATAAGATCAGAATTAAAGGAACCAGTTACTGGGATGTTGGAGTGCATCTCGTGTTTCACAAAACCTAACAAATTGCCCAGTTATTCTTGAGCAGGCCCACACTGAACTTGAAGATGGTAAGATTACTTCTGCCCTTTCTTTTGACCTGATATGGGTTCTTCACTCACTCCTTATGGCCAGTATAGAGCTTTTGGGGAATAGGGTGGGGTGGGGGTGAGATATAGCTAGTAGAACAAGATGGTGAAATATAGCATCCACTCTGAATCCTTTTTTGAGGGGAGTGCATTTTTTATGCTATACAAGAAACTGTCACAGAACAATGAAATAGAAATGGGTGACGCCAAGAGACTAAGTTATTTTGTTTTATGGAGTTGGGCTGTTTTGAAATCTGATAGATTCATACAGGAGATCTGGCAACCTTAAATTGTTCCTTTAAATTGTTTCTTGTATCAACATTATTATAGTTGGAAAGACAGAACCGAATTAGTTTTCATTTTTAGGTTCCTTAAAACAACAACAATAACAAGAAACTCCTCTTGAGACTATCTAGCAGCATAAACAGGATGAAAAAACTGTGCAAATGCCAAGTATGTGGGAAGTTACAGTGTGGGACCTTCAGAACATTTTTAAAGAGAGCAGCTTATCTTCAGTCATCCTGTCAATATCTTAAATACAACAGCAGCTCCTCAAGCAATTAATTTATATGAACAGCACTCAGGTAAAGAAGACATTTGCTTTAGTCTATCTGGTATGAGAACTGAGTAGGATTATAACAAGAATTAAGATGGGCTTGTAGCCATAAAATGACATAGTGAGGTCTGTTACTATTAATGCTCTTTAATAGGAAACTCTTAACTAGAGGGAAGTATCCATGTAGGAAATCTAAGATTTATAAAAATGGAGGAAAAATATTTTAAACTCATGAACACTACATGAAACCAATGCCCATGTTGTCAAAAGGCCCTACTGAGGACTGAGCAGACTTAATGACCACTGAGACTTCAGGAATGGTGAATCACAATAGGAGCATAAGGGAGAATTCAATAGAGGAAGCTAGTTTGGCTGGTTTGAATAGTTAAAACCTTGGCAGCTTAGAGAAAGGCATGGCTGGCTGGCTGGTACAATAGTTCAATTGTTCAATAGTAACCCTCAAACTAATGCTAAAATGCCCCAACCAACATAAACAGTGGTCAGGGGGGAGTGTGGGTTCTTAATCCCACATTTGGAGGAGTGAGGTTATATGGCAACATTTTGTCACAATTCCCTCTTCTTCCACAAATTTTCCAAGACTTTGAAAGATTGTTCAACATTCCTAGCTCACTAGAGTATTCTTTCAGTCTTTCCTGCTTGCTCATTTGCCACAGAGTTTGAGTCTATCACAGAGTGGAGAGACTATCATAGAGTGGCGTCCAGAGCCCTGCAGCACTGGAACAGCAAATAAAAATTATGGATCTTATTCCCTGGAGCAGAGTCTTGAAGGTAAAGGAATTCCAGCTTAGAGGGAGATGGTAGTCTTTCATCCATATGTTCTCAATATGAGACAGTCCAACTGTTGTCAATTACACTATTCAAAAGGTTTAAACTGTTATTTTCATTGTTTTAATCATCAGTGTTTCCCACTGGAAATATCATGAGCCATTGTGGCATGATAGTCAGAGTGTTGGACTAAGATTTCAGATCTTGGTCAGGCCTCACCTGGAATACTGTGTCCAGTTCTGGGCACCACAATTCAAAAAGGCTGTTGACAAGCTGGAGGGTCTTCAGACGAGGGTGATCAAAATGGTGAAGGGTCTGGAAACCATGCCCAATGAGGAGAGACATAGGGAGCTAGCTATGTTTAGCCTGGAGAAGAGACAGTTAAGAGGTGATATGATAGCCCTGTATTTGAAGGGTGTCATATTGAGGATGGAGGAAACTTGTTTTCTGCTGCTGCAAAGACTAGGATATGGAATAATGGATTCAAATTATAAGAAAAGAAATTCTACCTAAACATTAGAAGGAATGTCCTGACAGTAAGAGCTCTCCAGCAGAGGACCACACTCCCTCAGAGTGTGGTGGAGTCTCCTTCCTTAGAGGTCTTTAAGCAGAGGCTGGATGGCCATCTGTCGGGGATGCTTTGATGGAGAGTTCTCGCATGGCAAGGGGTTGGACTGGATGGCCCTTGTGGTCTCTTCCAGCTCTATGATTCTATTATTCTATGATTCCAGGAGATGAGGTTTTGACCACGGCTCAAGTCCCCACTTGGCCATAGAAACCCACAGGATGACCCTGGGCAAATCAAACTATCAGCCTTAAGAAGGCAACAGCAAACTTCCTCTGACTATATCTTGCCAAGAAAGCCCTTTGAACAGTTCTCCATAAGTCAAAAGTCAACTTGAAGACAGATAACAACAATTTTACATTTACTATACAGATTATCAGACTTTTCCAGGTAGGGTATTATAACATACATATTCTTTAAAAATTAACTAAATAGAAATTAATGAAGAACAAAAATAAAATTAATGAAGAATTAAAAATGAAAATAAACAATAAAGGGAAATCACTGCATTACACTTAAATATCTCTACATTCCCCTCAATATTTCACCAAAAGCTGCAATATGAGAAAAAATGCAAACCCCATTCCATAGACTGCCTGTTCTCTAAAAAATCCATTAACATTATTAACTGAGGGGCTCTACAGACTGCCCCTAAGGAACGACGGGAGGCCACCACTTTCCTGGCTGGTTTGGGGCCGTGGTAGCCTCATGCTACAGCCCTGATCCAGCCTTTGGAGGGTGCACAAAGGAGCCACAAAAAGCAGCCCCTTTTTGCACCCTCCAAAGCGTGCCATAGCTGCAGAAGTGTGGTTGTATGCCACCCCTTTGGCTGGATGCAGTGCCAGAGGCACACCATGATGCCGCACACCGTCTGGAAAGGACTGTGGCATCATGGTGCCCAGGGGGCAGAGTCAGAACATCCGTTGCACCCTGACTCCCCCCACAAGCCAGCCTTTCAGGCTGGTCTGTATACAGCCTTAGTCATTTAGGCTATTTTAGTGAGCCACAAAGATCTGCCATTATCAACATAGTATTAGCTGATTGTATTATATGTAACCTAGTAGTGTCATTCAGTTTTTCCTGACATTCTGCAATATATAGTTAATATATTTCATAAATCCAGATAGTGTAAAGCCAAGTTGCCTTTAAAAAACAAAACAAAAAGAATCCAAGATCATCAAATATGTGCCAAGTCAGCTCTGTGGGTTCTCATACAATAATGCTCTATATAATCCAGGGACAGGCAATGGTACATCAAGATCAGCTAGTGGTTCTCTGGTTTATTTGCAGCAGATTGCCAATGGAACCTCATGCCAATTGTGGCTGGGTGCCTTCAAGACATCTTGTACTTATGGCAACCCTAAGGTGAAGCTATCAGGAGGGTTTTCTTGGCAAAAGTTGTTCAGACGGCTTTCCTCTGAGGCTGAGAGCATGCAATATTAGCAACAAAATGACTCACCCTACTGCAATTAGATTTCTAAAATGAGGAAAGTTTGGGGATAACCTGATTGGGTCTATTAATCTTGTGTGCGGTCTTCTTCTCTTTCTTTTATCATCTACCTTTCCTAGCATTATTGTCTTTGCCCGTGATGTGGCCAAAATATGGCAGCCTCAATTTGGTCATTTCAGGTTCCAGGTAGATTTCAGGCTTTGTCTTCTCAAGGACCCATTTGTTTGTCTTTTTAACTGTCCACAGTATCCTCAACACTCTTTTCCAGCATCACATCTCAGATTAGTTGATTTTCTTCTTATCTGCTTTCTTCACTGTCCAGCTCTCACATCAGTACGTGGTGATAAGGAATACAATAGCTTGGATGATTTTAACTTCAGCACTCAATTATATATCTTTACACTTTAGAATCTTGTCGATTTCTTTCATGGCTGCCCTTCCCATTCCCCATCTTCTTATTTTCTTGACTGCAGTCTCTGTTCTGATCAATGCTTGATTCAACATACAGGAAAACTTTAACTATTTTCATTTTCTCATTATCTAGGTTGGTCATTATTTTTGTTTACTTTATGTTCAGCTGTAACCCTGTCTTTGCACTTTCTTCACTGACCTTCTTCAGTAATTGTTTCAAGTCTATGATGTTTTCTGTTAATAGTATGCTGTTGAATCTTATATTGTTGATGTTGCGTCTTCCTGTCTTCACTCTTCCTTTTTCTAAATCCAAACCTGCTCTTCATATATTTTCTGCATACAGGTTGAACAAATAGGGTGATGGAATGCAGCCTTGCTTAATCCCTTTGCCAATTGGGAACTATTTTGTTTTTCCATGTTCTGTTCTAATAGTAGCCTCTTGTCCTAAATACAGATTTCTCATCAGGATTATCAAATGCAGTGGCACTCTTTAGATTTTCATGATTTATGGAGTCAAAGGCTTTGTTATAGTCTATAAGGTACATATTTTTTTTCTGGAATTCTTTGGTGTACTCCATTAACCATTGTACATTTGAAATATGGTCCCTAGTGCCACTTCTTTTCTTGAACCTCACTTGCACCTCTGGGATTTCTCTTTCCATATATGAATCTATGCTGCAGAATTTTGGGTATAATTTTGATTGTGTGGGAAATTAATGCTATGATCCTATAACTGCTGCATCCTTTTGTGTTACCTTTTCTGTAGATGGGGATGTATATTGATATTTCGAGTCTGTTGGCCACTGTTTTGTTTTTGAAATTTATTGACATATTTTAGTTAACACTAGAGTTGATTCCCTCTGTGTGGATTGTAGCACTTCAGTTGGAGTATCATCTGGTCCTGGTGATTTATTCTTTCCAGTTTCTCTTATTGAAGCTTCCACTTTACTTTCTAGAATTTGGGGTTCATCTTCATATGATTCTTCATTCCATGTGTCATTCATTTTTTCCCCATCTCTTTTATATACCGTATCCATTCTGTATATTGCTTGCAACATCTAGTTATTTCTTCTTGAACCCTGCCTTTGATTTGAACTACATAACTACATAAAATTGAAGTCATAACATGATGAGAAATAGTGTCATTCCTTTTGCAAAGTAATTGTAACATTAGTTACTTTTACAATTAGGGTACATGGCCTCACTAAACAAGGGAGAAAGTTTATCATATGGCTCTAGTGTTAGCTTGTGCTGCTGAATGAAGAACACTCATGTATTTTTGAAACAAAAAAGAAACTACTGGTAAAAGTGGGCATCTTGTTTCTGAGAAACAGAAAAATAAAGAATAAATTGTAACAAATTGTAAGTATAAGGGGGACACATTCATTTGGGGGGGAACTTGGAAATACAACTGTAATCTGTAAGTTTTTTTTTAAAAAATTAACCTTCCAAGCTATTTCTCTGCTATAACCCTCAGAGCAGCTTGCATGTTTGCTTCTCATTTCTATGCAGATTGCAATATCTGTAAATCTCAGAAAGAGCTGGGTCCTTTTTAGATTCTGAGACACAGAGATGGAGACAGAAAAGCACTGATAATGCTGTGAGGAAGCATCACAAGAGGCAGCAGCCCTGCCTTCAAGTGAGGGATGAAGAGTATGCCAGGCATGGTGCCAAGTGCTATGGACAATATTTAGTGTTCAGAATACAGTGGTGTGTATATAGTGGAGGGAACAGTAACCCTTCTTTCTAATATGCTTGCCTTTATACATGGAAAGTCTCAAAATAAAAGAAGAAACTATAAGGTGACAAAGCAGGAGCTGGAAGCAAAGCACTTGGTATGTCTTTGGCTATGTGGCGCCCTCTAGGACTTTGCTCAGGGAGTAGCATCCATTCCTTTGGTCTGCCTCCCTCTGGCTGTTTATCTGTTTGTGTTTCTCCATGGCCCTCTTCAGGAAACTCTATCTCGTCATCCCCCTACTTTGCTCCAGCCTGATTTCCTGAGTTTTCCTGCCAGGTTTACCCTTCATTTTCCTGCACACCTCCCCCCACACCATAATTGTTGGGCCATGTTTGCCTTTCTCTCCCTGTCCGCTTTCCTTTCTCCTCCCCCAGTGCCCTTTCTACCCCTACTTCATCCTCTCAAAAAAGAGATGTCCTGCGCCAAAGTTAGCCTGTCAGGTAGCCACATGTCCGGCCTGTTGCTGGCAGGTCAGCCAGGGCCACACTGCAGACCTCCTCTCGGATCTGGGTTGTCAGCAGCCCTTCCATCCCCCCCAGGGAGTTTGAAGCTGGCCGCTTTTAGTTGTTGGAGGAGGGACTGCTCTTTGCTTATCTGGAAGTGCAAATTACTCTTTGGATCTAGCCCACCAATTATGAATGGCAAGTTGACTAGCTGTCTTTTCTTTTTAGGACTGTATTTCCTCCTTTTCTGTCACTGCTTTTGCACATTTAAAAACAGCCTGTCCCCCAACCTGCAAGAAAAAAGAAAGGGGGAAGGTTTTTCCATTTTTCTTTTAAGGCAGTGCTTCTCTGGCTATTGGATGTGGGGGGCTGATAATTGTTTTCTAGTGTGCAAGGGACCAGCACTACACTTGTGTCCATAGGGTACAATTGTTCCCTTCTTTCCTGGCAACCTACCATGGACCAGCAGCCAATAGCTTAGAGACTGGCATAG